>JAZHRO010000056.1:15867500-20867500 GCA_037157565.1 Thalassia testudinum
AGAAGGAGCCTTGACTTTACCAAGTTAAGAGCCTTGAAACTCAGTTCAAACATCAAAATGCACATTCTGTGTAATATCAGACATTTGATTAACATATCATATGTCTTATACTTAAAAATTCGACGTCTGAAGATCTGGGACAGATGTCGATTTTATATCTCAAAAGAGCCGATAAAAGAGCTATTTCAGATGTCCGTCATCATTCACAAACATCTGGACCATCGTCCAAATGTGTTGGCAGACGTCTATCTTTGAATAGAACATGTATTATGAGTCAGACACCTGATTATATAGTTAGACGTCGTATAGGTCATCTGACCATGAAATCAGACGACCCTGTAGCCTTAGAGTGAAATCCAGGAAGGTCTGTCTGTAGAAATCAGACATCTAATTTTAGATTTAGACGTCTGGCAGGTCATCTAATACAGAGATCAAACGACAACCTGGAGAATAAACCATTTTCCACGGAGGTATGTCTACAGAAATCAGACGTCTAATTTTAAAATTAGTCATCTGATGTGTCGTCTGATGGTTAAAACACACGACGCCATCAAAAGGGTTAAAATCCCAAAGGTCCAATCCCAACATTTAACAACGTCTCTAGACGTCTGATCTGGCAAAAATCTGTCATTGACGTTTGTTCTCTAAATGGTTTGGAATCCAAATCTCCTTAACTTCAGGGGGAGACTTGCTCAAAGACCTTGGGATATAACATCCCCATCGTGCGGTCCTACTTCCCTCTCTCAAATCTCTAAAGGTCTCCCTCCCACCCGATGACCTATGCCTGCAGTTGCCATTGCTCCTCTCACCGCCAGACGACTGTTTCGCCTCCTCGACGATTGGCGACGCTACTGCTCCCTTGCCTCCGTGCGCCCCCTCCTCGTCTGTGCATCTAGAGGCCCTCTCCCATGGGTATAATCTCTCAACCCTTAGGGCATCTCCATGGCCTTTTCTCATGTTTAGCTTTGCTCTAGCCTCATCATATTTTGTTTGATGGTCTACTCGGCTTACTTGCTATTTCTTGCCCTTTTTTGCCCTAGAACCTACAGCCCTAAATCAAACCCTCTTTTTCCTTGGAGCATAAATGTTCTATGATTTTGGCAAGGGTATTACCTCACGAGATTTAAGGCGACATTTTAGTCACTTGTATTCAAAGATATATTGCCACAACTTCACGGCAGGTTGTATTTCCTCAAGGCATACTGCCACACATTTTCGTATCATTGATGTTTGCAAATATGTTGGTTGAATCTGAGTGGCTTGTTGGCATTATTGGTTGAATGTTGTTTGCATGAATTTTTTGCAGGTGTTCCAACCTAAAAACACCAACCTTTCCTTCCAAAACCCAACCACCCATTCCACCAAATATCCTTCCCCGTCAGAAGCAAGCCGAGGGTTCTTCCACCTCCTCCTCAACCTATTTGGCTGACCAACTACAGGGCAACATCGCTAGGCAGTGATTTCATCGCTTCGCAAATGCCAAAGTTAAGTGCTCTTTGATGGAGAGGTTCTTGCTTATTTATGACAGCAATAGAATGATTTGTCGTTGTGTTTTATGTGGTGGAAAATCTCTCAATCAAA
This sequence comes from Thalassia testudinum, assembly GCA_037157565.1. Lineage (NCBI taxonomy): Eukaryota > Viridiplantae > Streptophyta > Magnoliopsida > Alismatales > Hydrocharitaceae > Thalassia > Thalassia testudinum. The sequence goes on from JAZHRO010000056.1 coordinate 15,869,082, forward strand.
ACTAAATACCAAATTTAACTACAATAAACATGTCACATCCGCAGGGAGGAATAGACCCAATAAATTCACGATTAGAGAAATATACTATTTGCAGACACTTTCGTGACTTCAATGTGAGCAATATGCTATTTTAAATGGAGCTTGCAATATCCTTAAAAGTTCAGGGCTATTTATGCAATTTTCACATAAGGAATTAAGCTTCCAAAAATATGTATATGATGCATGTGTAATGGCATATCATGTAAATTTAACTTGCATGCAAATCTAATTCAAAATTCAAAGTTAAATGATGCACATAACTCAAGTGAAGTAAATTCAAGAAATTATAAGTGCATCAATGCAATGTGGCCTGAATAAAATAACACTATCTAAATGGCAATGGCATTCAATGTAAAAATTAATTGAGGAGAAAATAGAGGACTTCTCCTCTCTCTTCCTCTCCTGGACAGGCATGCACGGTTGGCAGCAAGAGTCGACGAGTTGGTGCACCTCAATGCGTGCTTCGTGATGGTGGTGATGCGGTAGCCGGAGGTGGCCGATGGTGGCAGGACGGTGGAGAATAGCCGCCGACCTGTTGGCTCTATTGGAGGAGGAGCACCACACATGGAGAGGAGGAAGAGCGCTACAGCAGCCCGCATAGATGCGCGTTGGGCGTGCACGCAGGGGCGTGCTAGGGCACGCCTGCGGTCGGTTGCTGGCGTGGGTTAGCTGTAGGCGATTGCGGCCTAAGGGCATGGCTGGCTGCCTACGGGCTCTTGCGAGGATGCGCCGACAGGGCTGGCTGGTGTTGCGAGCACCTGCGGGTAGGGCATGTAGTGCACGGTGACAGGTGCTTGCGGTGAGAGTGCTGGAGCAGTGCATGGTGGGGGCTGGTGTAGTGCCGCAGGGGCGTGCTTGCAAGGGTTGGCGGTTAGTCTAGGTGCAGCGCCTATAGGGCACGCAAGGCAGGTGGTGGAGGGTGCAGCTGTGGTAGTAGCGCAGGTGATGGTTGTGGCTGTGGTGTGGGTGCAGCGCCTGCAGGGCATGTAAGGGCAGTGTGGCTTTGGTGTAGCACCTGCAAGGCGTGCAAGGCAGGAGGTGGAGGCCGCGCACGGACACAAGGGCGGTGGGAGGTTAAGGTGCGGCTATGACAATGCGGTGGAACTAGAGGCTACTTGGTGTGGTGCAGGGGGTAGTGCGGTGAGTAGGCGGTGGAAGTTGTTAGTGTTTGCTTGGGTCCACAGTGCCCGCCCTCTCCTCGGTGGGGAAGGTGGAGAAGAAGAGATATCCCCTCAAGGGGAAAGAAGTCCCCAGACCGCTCTCTCTGGCCATAACCTCTTTTTATCTCTTCTCCCCATGTGAGTCAAGGGATTTTGAAATGCCTTACTAAATTTGGCCTTCGGCTATTGGGGAGATGTTGAGGCCGGCCAGAGGTTGAGGAAGCTCAGTTGAGGTCGGCAGCTATTGGGCGAGGGGAAAATTTAATTCACCCCCCTTCTCTCTTGCAATTTATTCCTACAATAATGAAACATAAAATAATTACATACTAAGTTATAAAATGCGATAGAATAGATAAAAACTCAAGTAATGATGCATGCATTTATTCTATAACCTAATGTAGTTATCAAAAAACATAAAATGTAGAAATAAGGTTAACTTAAGCGTAACAATAGTCCGTTAAAATGGGCTCATCAAATACCCCATGCCTAAGATTTGCTAGTCCTTAGCAAAAATGAAAAATAATAGAAGTAATCAGGAGATTTCTTCTTTTCTTATTTTAAAACTTTAGAGATCCAGACAAATGTGATGTGATAATAGCCTAGGTAACAGATCCAATTGAAAAGCCAATTCACATTAGGAGTTCGTACTTCACCCTTGGTAAATATTTCTGTCAGGATAGGAAATTACTTCCCTCGGGGATAAAGCAGAAGATAATCTGTAATTTGACCCCGGATTTAGTCTTAGGTAGGAGATATTGAGTTGAATGGATTTGTATTTGGTGGCACACACTCATCTGGTGCTACTTGTAATCTAGTACTATAGACTCTAGATCACTAGACTATTAGACATGTCAACTCGGAAAGAGGCTAAACAACTGTGCTCTCTTGATGTTCCTTGGCACTCACTCTTTTCTTTCTTTTCTTTCTGAGAACCCAAATCTTGCCAGATTTAGTAAGTGTACTCACTGTTTGGTGGCCTCACATGGTATTCACACTTTAATTAAAGTCCTAATAACTCTACAACTAAGTTAACGTCCTCAACCAGTATTCGAGAGATTAGAAATACTGAAAGGTAGGTATGGGTCATATTTAGTGGAACACGCTAAGTGTTTTTGTTGCCTCAGAAACAATGTTACAATGATAAAATATAACCTTGGACTCTTTTTTTTTCTTTTCTCTCTTTCTTTTCTTCTTTATTTTTCTCTTTTTCTTTTTTTTTTTGATTGTTTCTTCTTCTCTTTTTCCTTTTTCTTTCTTTATCAATCAACATAACGCGATAAAGACTTTTATTTATGAGGCATTATTAGGGATGATGATGGTCAAGTGGATATTGTGTGGCTTATTTGGTGGAAGTACCTATTCTCGACTTCAGGAAGGAATGGATGGGACAGGCGTATTTCTGACCTTTGATACTATTACCCTCCTTTAGCCGAGAACTCCCTGAAGGACGATCGTAACCATCCACCATAGTCATAGCTTTATTAAGACTCAATCTCTATGTACCTACCATATTTGGTGACTCCCAGGAATTCACACAAAGTACGCATACAGGAACAGAGAGTGAAAACTATGCCTAACTCTGAAGTATCATCATCTAATTGTCCAAAACTTATGAGTCCTTGCACTAGACTTAGTGCACTAGTAATCTCTCTACTTTCATCTCACAAATATGGGGTGGATCTACTAGAAGATAGTATGCCTGACTCCCTATTAACTGTCCAAGGGTTCAGTAGACTACAAATGCTTATTGGTTTTCTACAAGGATCCATTACATAGTCCACATGCACGTGAAATAAATGTACTGTATTCTAAACTTAAGAAATAATTCAAGAAGAAAAACTTCCAATGACAAAGATATTTTGCTAGGGACTAACCCATTCAACTCAAGAAAAGAGAAATTTTTTTTTTATATACTAACCTAAATGCATGAATACTTCCTAAAATGCAACATGCACCCCCCCATGCCTAAATCCTACAATGTCCTCATTGTAAAATTAAAATAGGAGGAGAAACGAAAGAAATCACCTGATGATGGTGCTATTCAGAACGCTGGGTTGCCTCCCAACAAGCACTGCATTTTCTGTCAGCAACCAGACTTACAAGGAACCTGTAAGTCAGGTTCCAGACAAAAAAAATTAGGCCCTAAAAATATGGGTAACAGCGCAGGCCTAGAAAATAGGTAGCTGTGGATGTTGGCGAGCTGATGATGCAACGTAGTCTTAAAATCTCGCCAGAAGGTATGAAAGCAAAAAACCTCGTTGGCTACCTAGCGATGTCTAGGAATAAGAAAGGGAATATGAAAAGAGGCCTCCTAAAATGGAATAAGTGGAGGATAACAAGGATCCTCCAAAATGGGACAGGTTTCAAAAGATAAAAACATTAATATTTGAAACCCTTGAATAGCAAGACTAAAAGTACAAGCATCAATCCACACTCGCCATTCTACCCGAGGATGTACTGGCCTGATATATTCTCCAGAAAGAATGTACATGAGCAGAGACTTGAGCCAAGGATCGGTTAGCGAGTATAAGGGTTGTTTGTAGTGTTGAAAGGTAATGGTTAAGTCTAATGAGGGCTTAGTCGGTGTCAGGTCCAATTCCAACGATGATTCAGATTGTGTATACTCCCTAACAATTACAGACAACTTCACGTTACCCTGCTTAGCATTAATGATCAGAGTCATATTTTCACCTTTCAGTATATGTGAATCAAGGGTAGACTCCGAATTATAACTCTTTGATGGCAGGGTCGAAATATCAGAATCATTATCGTTAAGCTCATCCCCAGATTCGTTTTGTTCACTCGAAATTTTGTCGGGGTGTATATGTGATTCATTAATGAAGAAAGGAGTTGGATCAGTATCCTTAATTATTCCTAAAGGAGGATCAGTCTTAATATTTTGGAGCAAGCATATATCACTGAATTCGTTATTCTTCTCGGGGTATAAATCCTCAATTGACGTGCTTTATCCTCGAGAGTCTCCCCTAGGCTTCTCACTATTTTGTTTGTCCTCCTCTAATATCAACTCCTGTATTTATGCAGGATGACTCTTAAAAGAAGGGAGGAATCTGTATTTCACCATATTATTTATATCCTTTGGAGGTAAATCCTCTAATAATAAATAATTCCCCTGTGTTTCACTCCAAATTTTCAGTCCAGGTTCCTCTATTGGGGCATCCTCATCTCTGAAATAGACTCTTCATATCCCTGAGACCAAAATTGATCTAATTCATCCTCCATTCCCTTAGGGTCACCTTCATTAGGTGCATTTAAATCCTCAGGATGCTGAATGGTAGGTGTTGATTCCCTAAGTGGTCAGGAGTACGCTCACTAAGGGTAGAATGGGATTCCACCAAATAATCAATAGGGGAAGTGATAGGAACAATACAACCTTGACTCAGGTTAGTAGGGGTAAGGAGAATATTGTCATTGGGGTCAAGGTTCTCAAGAGATACCATCTTGCCTTGCTTTTGAATCCAATAAAGCTCAGGTGGATAATCACTAGGATCATTCTCCTCTAGTGGTAGTGTCTCATTGGGAGAGTCTAAGTGATAGATACATAAAACTGGATCCCTATTGTCAATGGTTTCCTCAGAATTATTTTCATGATCATGGTCATATGGGTAGGGATCAGAATTAATTGGAAGAGCATAGCTAAGTTGTCTTATTTCTTTGTCTAATTGTTGACTATTCCTCAACATCTCTTCCATAGATTCCATCATTTCCTTTTGTTATTTTTGCATTTCTATCATAAAAGAGGAGAGGCTACTACTATCAAGTTGGGGAGGATAGTCAATTTTAGGCTCTGCTTGCCTAGGGGTATCGGTCCAACCTCGATACGGAGAGTCACAAAGGGTGGGAGGGTTCGGTGTTTACATAGAAGTAGGGATTCCAGGGTTGGAAAATCCCACTCCTAGGCTCTGCTCAAAAGTGGGAGTTATCGGGCCAATACTCCCAGGATAAGAATAAGAATGATCTCATGAATTGTCAATGTACCCATCAAAGGATGAATACGCTCGGGCCATGGGATCCTGGTTAAAGATGGGAAGTATTGACTTTGATAATCTAAATGATAGGAATAAGGGTGATCCATTTCTTTAAGCCAAACAGTTTTAACTCTCTTAGGTTTTAGAAGAATTCAAAACACAAGCAGAAACTTCCTAGAGAGTTATACTGTCAAAGAAAATGCAAATTCAGTGGGATCCATTTTTAGTAGATTGTAGGTCTTAGAATTAAATGTTCAATTGGTGGCGAAACAAGTTTTGCACAAATTATGCTTCCTAGGCCAACCTTCGTTGGTGCCTATAACCCACTCGCAAAGGATGGAAGTCTCGAATCAAGCCCACACACGAGGAATCGAAGTAACTTGGTGGATAGGCTTGTTGATTTCCGACTAACTTCCCTTGTGGTGCAAAAGAGGGGATGTAGAAATTTATCTAGTGAACTTATGTGTGAGGTGCACAGTGTCTCAGGTGTGCAATCATACAATCGTGTTTTGAGTTTTGAAATTTCACAAATAAGATCCTTTTGCAGACAATTTTAAGTTACAGATTTTAAGGTCCAACCTCTTAATAGTCCCAGTTTTTAAAGTGACCACTGAATTAGTTCGATTCAAGCACTTTAGTGGTCTTAGATTTAGGTTCAATGCAGATGAATGATAGGTAATTGATGCTTAAGAGAAGACGTACCTTACTCCAGCTTTCTTCGTGCAAGAATGTATGCAATACAGTAAAAATAAACTAGATGCCGCTCATTCAGTCCTAGATGATCGTCCTATAGATATGCAGCTTCTAGCAGGCAGTTTGAATATTTTTTTTATTTTTTAATAATAATAAGCAAACAAACCTCATCTAACTAACTAACCAACATGCAGTTCAAACAATTAGAATAATCCTATAATCTAAATAAATGGGAACATGCTCCTGAAAATATGCTCCTGCATACAAGAGCGATAATAAATAAAGAAACACTGGGAACACATTCCCAAAAATACCCAACAAGGGTCCAAAAGATAGAAATGAAATTTCAATGCCTATCCAAAATAAATCTAAACTAAGCTCTAATGACTAAATCAGAAACAGGCTTCTTCGTAAGCTTATGTGTGTGGGATCAAGGCCCACGTGTTCCTGTTGATGGCCTCCAACTGGCGTCAAGTCCACCAAAAAGATCATCTCTGCTATGTTCGTCATTCAAGGTCAATGTCGTCGCTTTGCCATGCTTGTCGCCCCGTCAGATTCCTCACACAATAAGCTAAAGAATGATCAAATAATTGCGCAACTCATAGTACTCAAAAATAATAAAGTGAATCTATTGCGTCTGTTGCCTCCCTGGCAATGGTGCCATTTGATGGAGAGGTTCTCGCTTATTTATGGTAGCAATAGAATGATTTGTCGTTGTGTTTTACGTGGTGGAAAATCCCTCAATCAAAACTAAATATTAAATTTAACCACAATAAAGATGTTGCATCCACAGGGAGGAATAGATCCAATAAATTCACAATTAGAGGAATATACTGTTTGCAGATACTTTTGTGAATTTAATGCGAAGAATATGCTATTTTAAATTGAGCTTGCAATTTCCTTAAAAGTTCAAGGTAATTTATGCAATTTTCATGTCTGGAATTAAGCTTCCAAAAATATGTATATGATGCATGTGTAATGGCATATCAAGTAAATTTAACTTGCAAGCAAATCTGATTCGAAATTCAAAGTTAAATGATGCACATAACTCAGGTGAAGTAAATTCAAGAAACTATAAGTGCATCCATGCAATGTGGCATGAATAAAATAATAACATCTAAATGGCAATGGCATTCAATGTAAATACTAATTGAGGAGAAAATAGAGGATTTTTCCTCTCTCTTCCTTGCTTCGACGGGTGTGCATGGTTGGCAGTGAGAATCAACGGGGTGGTGCACCTCAATTCGTGCTTCGCGATGGTGGTGATGTGGTGGTCGGACGGTGGAGAACAGTCACCGCCCTGTTGGCTCTATTGGAGGAGGAGCACCGCGTGTGGAGAGGAGGAAGAGCACTACTGCAACTCGCGCGGATGCATGCCGGGCGCGCACGCAAGGGTGTGCTAGGGCGTGCCTGCGGGCGTTTACTGGCGTGGGTTGCCTGCAGGCAGTTGCGGCCTACAGGCATGGTTGGCTGCCTACAGGTGCTGGCAAGGATGTGCCTGCAGGGCTAGCTAGTGGTGTAAGCGCTTGCAGGAAGGGCTTGTAGGGCGCAGTGACAGGTCCTTGCGGTGAAAGTACTAGAGCAGTGTGTGGTAGGGGCTGGTGTAGTGTCTGCAGGGGCGTGCTTGCAAGGGCTGGCGGTGAGCTTGGGTGCAGCACCTACAGGGCGCGCAAGGCAGGCAGTGGAGCGTGTGGCTATGGCAGTAGCGCGGGTGATGGGTGCAGCTGTGGCATGGGTGCAGCGCCTGCAGGGCATGCAAGGCAGGCGGTGGAGGGCACATAAGGGCACAAGGGCGGTGGGAGGTGAAGGCGCGGCTGTGGTAGTGCAGTGGAACTGAAGGCTGCTTGGCACGGTGAGGATGGTAGCGTGGTGAGCAGGCGGTGGAAGTTGTTGGTGTTTGCTTCATTCCACAGTGCCTGCTCTCTCCACGGTGGGGAAGGTGGAGAAGAAGAGATATCCCTTCAGGGGGAAAGAAGGCCCCAGACCGCTCTCTCACACCAGAACCTCTTTTTATCTCTTCTCCCCATGCGAGTCAAGGGATTTTTAAATCCCTTACTAAATTTGGCCATCGGCTGTTGGGGAGATGTGGATGCCTGCCGGAGGTTGAGGAAGGCTCAGTTGATGCCGACGGCTATTGGGGGAGGGGAAAATTTAATTCACCCCCTCATCTCTTGCAATTTATTCCCACAATAATGAAACATAAAATGATTACATACTAAGTTATAGAAAGTGATAGAATAGATAAAAACTCAAGTAATGATGCATGCACTTACTCTATAGCCTAGTGTAGTTATCAACAAACATAAAATGTAAAAATAAGGTTAACTTAGGCATAACGATTGTCCATTAAAATGGACTCGTCACCCTCGCTTTATTGTTTGGAATGATTTTGCCCATCTAAACCTTCTCGAACACTTTGAAACTCTCCATGTCTTCCATTATTTTGACCGACAGTTCCATTCTGGCATTGGAACTATTGGCATGTTCCACGATCTTGTCCGACATTTTTACGCAAACATCGTTGAAGACTATAGCAACGATGAGCTTGAACTACATACTTGCTTATTTAGGCGTGAAATCCACATCACCTCCGACTCTATTTCCGACCTTCTTGCCATTCGCAATGAGGGCAATGACTTCAATGACATTCTGAGGCAATACAACTCAGAAGTCATAAATCAAGAATTAGTCCTCCCTGACAAATATGTTGAAAATCTTAGCACCTTACCTTGCAAAGACCTCAAACCCCTTCCCCGTTTACTATCTCACACTTTTGGGTGGGACCTTCTAAACAAATCAGGGCATTTTGATTACATCTCACACCAACAAAAGGAGCTCCTTTTTGCTGCCATATGTCATATTCCCTTCAGTTATTGCCACCTCATTGTTCGTGTTATGAATGAGGACCATGGGGCATCTATACCATTTGGGTCCATTCTATCCAAAATTTTTTCAAGCCATCGAATCTCCATAAATGACTAGGCTATTGACAAGAAACTTGAGCCCTACAATCAAGCCACAGCTGCCAAGATGCACATACTTAGGGAGCATCTTGAGCCAGCTGACGAGCCCATTGAAGAAGAGCCCCTTCCACCCTTTCCTGATTTCCATGAAGCACAGCCACTTCAAATAGAAGCTCCCTACTCTAGCTTTGACGAAGCATGGGATCCGACCATAGATTCCCTCTCCTCCGGCATCACCCTCTTGTTGCGATGAACTGGTGAGATGTACACCTATATGGGAAGCATGTGCTGCGACATCGACGAACTTTGATCAGACATTCAAATTCTACAAATGGGACACAGACCTACCTACTACCGCCACCGCCATGATCAAGAAGACCAGTTTAGTTCTTCTATTTTTCTTTCTTTTCTCTCTATCTTCCAAGTTTATATTAAGGGGCCTTGACCCCATACTTGAATATTTTTGGGAGCAATAGCAAGTCGATGCTTAAATGTTTCTATCTTCCTAGTTAATTTACTTTAATGCTTTGTCATCTTTTATTCAGCATGCAATTTTATTAATGCTCTCCACTTTATAAATGTCATTCTTGTAGTTTAGGTTTCAACCCCCTTTCCACAACCCTTCATGATTGTATTCAAAAAGGGGGAGAAGAACGTAGGTAAGAACCTAGGGAATAGCATAAAAAATAAAAACCTTCTCAAATAGGTATAGACAACTAAGTACAACTTTCAGGGGGAGAAAATAAGAACCTGCAGGTATATTTTGAAAATCATCAAAAAGGGGGAGATTATTAGTTCAACTCATATGTAATATTTTGATGATTTTACAAAATGAATAAAAAGAAATAAAATATAAGTGTAGCATATTTTTTCTCTCTGTAATAACACAATTGTAGGTTTCATGGAGTTTTCCAAGATGGAAGATTAAAAGCGTGAAGACTAAGTAGCATAAGTATTGTCATGGGTCATAGGCCTTTCATGTAAACTTTCAAAGGTTGTAATTTTCATTTTATTTGAGTCTAGAAATGTTGTAAAGAGTTCCTGAACATAACCTATAAATAACTAACTTAGGCTCTCTACACTTAGGATAAATTAGAAACAAAAACCTAACACGAAGACTCAAATCAGACATCCATAACAACTGTCAGACGTCTGATTTTCAACTTTAAGACATTTGATAAGTGTTTCAGAAGTCTAATTACCTATAGCTCTGCCTTCAGTTTTTGTCTTCATAAACATCAGTCGAAGCAATCTTCTATCTGATGTCCATAGCCTCATCTAGATGCCTAATACTTTACCTGGACATCCTCAAAATAATCCATTGACTAAGCACCTATCTTCCTTCTATATATAATGGGCAAAATGCATTTTCAAATGTCTAGACATGCTTCCAGACATCAACCTTTATACCATTGCTCATATATTTCTGTTGTATCTCATTATGAACCAAAGATCTTTTATCGGATACTGCAGCCAAGTCTTTTTAGGTTTTCAGACATTTAGAGAATCCCACAGACCTCCATATAGTTGTCTATTCCTTCAAATCTAGGACCCTGTTTGGATCTGGTTAAAACAGGAATGAATCCACACATAATTAGACGTCCAATAACCTTATCAGACGTCCTTGTTTCGATCCAATGACGTCAGTACAGGCTGGCTAATAGTATTGTAATCAGACATCTTATAAGTTGTCTGACCCTAAAATTAGACGTCTGATATTGCTATCAGACTCATCATTATCCTGATTTGTGGTTGATTTCATCTCAATCTCTTGGGATTTGTTTCCAACGACAAGGAGATCTCTCCAAAGTGATCTTGAAGGTTCCAAACTTGCCTATAAATAGAGTACAATAGCCCTTAGGCAAAGCACACCTCTTGATATTCAATTCCCCTAGAAAAATCACTTGCTCACTACTCTTAGCTTCATCTTGCCCTTGTGCTGTGCCAACACTCTAATCAAAGGGCAAATCCACACTCTTGGCTCACTCCATTCTGCAAATTCTCAGGGAGTTCTCTTTATGCTTAATAGATAAGAAAGTAATAAAAGTATTGGGGTGCTCTATAGGTGTTGTTTTAATTCTTACTTTTGGACTTTGGGTATCCGGCCTATCGGGTCCCCGTCTCCTCATTGTGAAGGGATAAACCTCCGTTTAGGGATCGAAGGTGACAATTGTAATTGAGGTACACTACCCTCATTTAAGTAGTGTGTTTAGTGGATTGATTACCTTGTGATCGAAATTCCTAGGTCAAGGGAATGGCTTAGGTGGTGGTTTTCACCCATCTTGGGTTTCCACCTAAAAATCTGGTGCCACTTTTTCTGATTGAATTTTTTGTATTAAAATATTTAATAAATTCATTATTCACCCCCCTCTCGTGCAATTTCATAATTGATGTGCTATGGACACATTTGTTTAAAAGGGTCGTTGTAGCTTGCGTTCGACGTGTCGATTTAAAATGAAGAAATGGACGTGAGTCCGAGTGTTGAACACAGGTAGGCGTGAAAATCAGATTTTCTATCACTTAGTGTCATGGAAATGGCGAGTTTTTGCTTGCAACAAAATGTGGGAGAAAAGCGAGTAGGGAGAGAGAAAGAGAGAGAGTAGGGTTAGAGTTCTTTCAAGTCATGGCATTCATGCGACTTTAAACTAAAGAAGACTTGATAACAAGAGAGAGATTATAGCTAACTAGGGAACATCATCATTTAATCATGCAACTTTGACTTTTACAAATACAAACATAGATAAATGCTTAAGTGAGATATAGCTAAGTTAGAGAGAGAGAAAGAGAAAGAGAAAGAGGAAGAGGAGTCGGTAAGGCGGTCACAGAGGTGGAGATTGGCTCTGTCGGCACCTCATCGACTTCGACGCTTACAAAAGAGTGCTAAGGTGGCTAGGAGTGGGGTAGAACAATTGCAAAGGTATTGAATGACTTCCATGGGTGGTTGGAAGGGGTTTAGATAGGAAGAAGGGTTTTCCACATGAAGATGGGGTTTTAGCAACGTTTGGGATGTCACTAAAACCCTTCCTAAAATGTCGGTGAAGCCCCCTGCCCACTGGTCGCACACACGTGTCGTTCTTCTTCTCCTTTGCGATCCGTGTGCGGCTGCTGAGGACTATTTGATCCTCGATCAATGGTTTTGATCGCACATGCCCACGCGCTAGAATCGTGCCTCAGGCGCGCATGAGATCGGACGTTGTCAACCGGCGTAGGCACGTGCGTGGAAGCATCGACGCTTGAGGCACCATGTAGTGCTATCGAGACCGCTCGATAGCCATTGGGCGGTCGAATTTGGATGCGCGGACGAATTTGGCTAATGAGCTGCGACGGGTTGCTCGAACCCGCGCCTTTTGCACTTGAGGTGGAGGTGCGACCATTGCACTATCTCCGCGGATGGTCGCGCTTCCTCGTCAATCCTCAACCGTTCGTTACAGGATTGGACGGTTGTGATGAGCAGAGCTGATGTTGTGTTGAGATGTGTGGGTGCTGCGAGAGCTATTCGATTGACGATCGAACGGCTGAGATTCGTCCTGTGGTGATGGAAGAGGTGGGGCAGTGGCTTGGACACACCGGTCGGGAGTCACATAGTGGCTTTATGGCCGTTGATCATTAGATCAATGGTTAGAACTTCTTGGGCCATTTGTGGGAGCTCCGGATGTCAGATTTGGCCAATTATGAGTCTGTTGGACTCCATTCCTCGCTCTGAATCCATCTGTGTGGCCAGATTGCTCATCTGAGGCCTATTTTGACATGGACTTAAGGAAATGGCCATTAATACTGGCTTATAAGCAATCTTGACATGAGATGTATGAAATGCTCCCATGCCCATTCATGATGTGCTATTCATTCATATTATCGTTAAGACCGACCTCGTTTGGCAGAATTATTATCGTAAAATGTAGTGTTATCATACCCCCATGCTTACTCCTTGCTAGTCCCTAGCAAGGTTCATTCTAGCCATTATTCTTGGTCAAAATTTAGGAAGTGATTACTTAGACATTTTGTTACTTGTCAACAAGAGGAAATATACTAAGATCCTAATCTACAGAGGCTAAACAGCGCCCGGGTGTCTGCCAAAATATGAATCACCTGAATCCTCGCTTAAGGCATATATATTTTTTTTTTCCTTTTCATCTTTTCTCATTTTATATTTTTGGAGTTGAGAGTGTGTTGGCAACTTTTTACGGTTACCCAACCCACCCAAAACTCAAAAAAGACTCTAAGTGCTAAGCATCTTGGTGTGAAGATCGTGATAAATTCACTCAACGGTAATTCAGTTAGACTTCGGGTTTCTATGCCCGTAGGTGATCGGAAAAGGAAGTGTTTTGCCTGAAGGTGTATCTGTCTGATCGGTAGCTTGCTCCCTACTTTTATTTTACTTGGGGTCAACATAAGGATTTTTCCACTATATATCTCCTCATATTGCTCTACTTCCCTGCTTCTTCCTTAAGTGTTTTGGGTCTTTTTGTGCATTTAATGAGCCCGATTCTGGACAACCGACCAATTGGGTGTTACCCACGATCACTTGCTAGCCATACTCGTGAGGTGAAGTGTAGCTTATTTTGTTCTTTTTCTTCTTTCCTTTTTTTTTTCTTTTGTTGTTTAGTAGGTGGCTTCCCTGATCTCAAATTTACCTAGAGGCAATAAAAAGAAAGTGGTCCTGTGGTTGGGCTTTGGATAACCGGCCAATGGGCTGTTACCCACAACAACTTGCTAGCCATACCACCCTAGAAGGTTCATTAGCTACCTAATTTCTATCAGAATCTCCGAGGAGTGAGTCAGTGCAAAAATGTGTGTAGATGCTTAGACTAAAAGTCTATCTGAGTCAGAGGGCGAGTTGATAAGTCATATACTTATCACCTTATTTTATTGGTGGATTAGAATAAATTAAGGTTGCAAGGATTTGAAGCTAAATCCATATTTTAACGGACACTAGAGCTGATTGAGCCTGAAGGCTTGAAAAGTCCAAGTGTTCAGGTTCTTTTCATATTATTTTCCACTGTTGACAAGCTCCTAATGCCTAAGTTTTCCTTCCTAAATTCAATTTTTTTTTATTCTTCTTTATTTTATTTTATTTAGACTGATTAAATGAACTCAGACTCATGCAAATTACCACCCCCTAATGCTTAAGTTGGACAATGTCCTCATTGACAAATACATGGATGTAACAGGGGTTCAGAAAGATATTACCTGAGTAAAGTAAAATACCTGATCAGTCTGAATCTTCTAAGTTGCCTCCCAGGAAGCACTGAGTTTAATGCCTCCAGCTGGGCAGTGCTTCACGTCATCCCTCAATGAGGTTGACAACCTCCTTTGGGGGAACCTAGACAAGGAAGTGTTTCAATCTATGACCATTGACTTTGAAAGTATGCCCAGTGTTTGGATTTGCGATTTCAATCACCCCATTGGATTAGGGCTTGATGACCCTATATGGTCCCGTCCACTTGGACTTGAGCTTCTCGAGAAAGAGTTTAAGTTAGGCATCAAAGAGCCAGACTTACTGATTTGGCTTGAAGGTTTTTCTGTGGATGAGTCGGTCATGGATGGCTTTCATCTTTTCCTTGTACAACCAATTATTCTCAAAGGCGTCCCGACGAATCTTCTCGAGCTCAGAGAGTTAGAGCGTTCTCTACGCACCGGCTAACTAGGAATCCATGTTACATTGCTTAACGGCCAGTAAGTTTGGTGTTCCAACTCGACAAGATGGTGGCAAGCTTTGCCAAAGACCAGACGATAAGGCGACATGTCTATCGGGGTCATGAAAGCGGTCTGATATGCCCCCAAGGCATCATCCAGTCGTCTGGACCAGTCCCTCCTATCAGGTCTTACGGTCTTCTGTAAAATGTTCTTGATCTGCCTGTTTGAGACCTCAGTCTGTCCATTCATTTATGGATGATATGGGGTGGCAATGCGGTGTGTAACCTTGTATTTTCTGAGTAGGCCACGGAATTGGGTGTGGATAAAATGACTTCCACCATTACTGATCATGGCCTTTGGTATTCCAAACTGAGAAAACATGTTCTACTTAACAAAGTCCATGATTTCCTTGTGGTCGCAACGATGGGTGGTGACGGCTTCAATCCATTTGAAGACATAGTCTACAGAGACTAAGATGTAATCAAAGCCGTTTGATGGTGGAAAAAGGCCCATAAAATCAATACCCCAAACATTGAAGATCTTAACAATCAAAATGGGTTGGAGGGGCATCATGTCTTTTCTGGTCGTGGTCCCTAGAGTCTGGCAGCAAGAGCAAGTCTTAAAAAGCTGTGTGCATCCTTGAATAAGGAAGGCTAGTAAAATCCGGATTGCAGAACTTTTGTAGCCGTCTTCTTCCCTGAAAAGTGGCCACCACATGCTTGGTCCTGACAAAAGGATAGCATACTTTGAACTTCATCCTCCGAGATACACCTCTTGATGATCTGGTTGGCACAGAGGCAAAATAGCATGGGATCATCCTAGAAATAGTGCTTGGCTTTAGCCAAGAACTTATCCCGTTGTTGTCTAGACCAACTATGTGGGGTCTTTCCTACTACTAGGTAGTTGACGAAGTCGTCATACCAAGGTAGTTTTCTATCTTGCACAACCAGAATTTGCTCATCGAGAAAGGTGTCAGATAAGGGCAAGGATGACACAATGTGGTCCGAGTGGAGTCTGGACAGGTGATCGGCCACAACATTCTTTGACCCAGCTTTGTTGTGAATTTCCAGGTCAAATTCCTGCAAGAGCAGGATCCATTTGATGAGCCTGGGTTTCGCATCCTTTTTAGCCAACAAATGTCGGATGGCCGAGTGGTCTATATAGATGGTCATGTGGGATCCAAGAAGGTAAGATCGGAACTTTTCAAGTCCAAAAACTACGGCGAGCAGTCCTTTTTCTGTGATCGTATAATTTCATTGGGCCTCATCTATTGTCTTGCTTGCGTAGTAGATCACCACGGGTTTCTTGTCTTGTCTTCGTCCCAGGACTACGCCTATGGCAAAGTCTGATGCATCACACATGATCTCAAAATCCTGGGACCAGTCTGGGGGCTGAAGTACAAGTGTAGTGGAGACTAAGCACCTAAGGGTGTGGTAATCCTGGATGCAATCAGAGGTCATGTGTGATAGGGCATCATTGGCCAAAAGGTCGGTCAAGGGTTTGGAGAGCTTAGAGAAGTCTTTGATGAGCCTTTGGTAGAAGCCAAGTTGAAGGAATGAGTGGATTTGCCAGACAGAGCTAGGTGGAGGAAGTTTTGAAATCAAATCAACTTTAGCTCGATCTACCTCAATGCACTTATGCGATACGATGTGACTGAGGACTATTCCTTCTTGAACCATGAAATGGCTCTTTTCCCAGCTTAACACCAAATTAACCTCGATACATCGTTTCCATATTTTCTCCAAGTTGCTCAAACAGTGGTTGAATGAATTCCCAAACACTGAGAAATCATCCACTAAGACCTCCAGGTATTCACCCACCATCTCTGAAAGGATGGCTAGCATTCAACGCTGAAAGGTAGTTGGTGCATTGCATAACTCGAAGGGCATAAGACGGAAAGCGAACGTGCCGTACGAGGAAGTGAATGTGGTCTTCTCTTGATCTTTAGGAACAATTGCGACTTGGTTATATCCTGAATATCCATCCAGGAAGCAAAAATACTTCTACCCAGCCAATCGCTTGATAATTTGATCAATGAATGGCAAGGGGAAATGATCTCTCTTGGTTGCCTCATTAAGCTTCCTGTAATCAATACATACCCACCAAGAAGTGGTGGTGCAAGTGGGGATGGATTCTCCACGCTCATTGGTGACAATGGTGAGCCTGGCTTTCTTGGGGACCACTTGACTGGGGCTCACCCAAGGGCTATTAGAGATGGGATAGATGATGTCGGCATCAAGCCATTTGATAATTTCCTTCTTAACGACCTCATGCATGTTTGGGTTTAACCGTCTCTACATCTGACGGGAGGGTCCTGGCCCATCTTCAAGGTAAATCTTGTGGGTACAATAGGTGGGGCTAATTCCTCTCAAGTCTGAAATAGTCCAGCTAGTGGCAGCCCTATGTTTTGATAGGGTTGCGGTCAACCTAAGTTCCTGATCCTTGGTTAGGGTGTCATTGATAATCACTAGGAAGCTCTAGCCAGGTCCCAGGAAGAATACTTGAGATTCTTGGGTAGCGGCTTTAGTTTAGGTGTGGGTGGAATAGTGTTTGATGGAAAGGGGAAAGGCGGGAGTTGATCAACATCAATCTCCTCGAATGGTGCTGGTTGATGGTAATCAGCCCTACAAACGTATGTGTGCACAGATGGTGATGGGTTAGAGCAGTCGTCACAAGATTAGGTCTGGTAGTCTGAGGCAGAACTAAGGGTGAGGCATTCCTCGACCAAAGGTTCCACAGGATCGTGTTCCTTAAGATAATTGCAAAAGAAAGTCTTGGTCGATCGAAAGATATCCAACTGCATCTTCTGTCTTCAAAGGCGATTTCCATACATCCCTTGTCACAACCAATGTTCGCCTTAGCCGTAGCCAAGAAGGGTCTACCTAGGATAATGGGTGTGTTCTGTAGTTGTTCAGGGACTTCCATGTCAAGCACCAAGAAGTCAACCGGGAAATAGAAGTCCTTGACCCACACAATCACGTCTTCGACATCCCCCTTCGGGTTCTTCATAGATTTATTGGCCAACTGGATGGTCACAGGTGTGGATGTCAATTCTCTGAATCCAGATTGGTGGTACAGGGTCGTCGGAATCAGATTGATGGAAGCACCAAAGTCCAAGAGCGCTCTATCAAATGTCATGTCCCTGATATTGTAGGATATCAAGGGTGCTCCTGGGTCAGTTTATTTGAGCAGAAGGTTGCTCGATATCATGTAACTTTCTTGCTCTGAGCGCACAACCTTCCTTGGTGCTTGAGGTCTTGGCATATGCTTTGGTGTACAGGCATCCTTCAGGAACATAGTGTAAGCCAAAATGTGCTTGACGGCTTCGAGGAGCGGAATATTAATCTGAACCTACTTAAAGATCTCCAAAAGCTCCTCATTCTCCATAACACTTTTCTTTTTCTTGATTGTCTCCAAGGCCTCGGGATATGGTGTCTGAATGTGAATAGGGTCTATTTCTGGGTCCTTGGGTTTTTCCTGCATCTCTTCAGAGTCGAGCATTTCAAGGGGTGAAGTCACGGGAGGAGTCGGCCATTTGGGATCCTTGGTTGTGGTGTTGCCTCTCAAGGTCACTGCATTTGCAGAGGCGTTGGGACTATGGGTTGATCCTTGAGAAGACCAGGAAGAAGAAGCACCAAATCCAGGGTGTGTTTGTGGGGCTGGCTAGACCATGTGGGTCTACCCAGGATTGCCTTGGAACCCTTGTGAATTGGGGCCTCTATCTATCATCTTTCGAGAGTTCGATTATGGCTGAGAAGGAAGGGATCCTTGTTGTTTGCATTCCAACAGCTGGCTCAACTGTCCCTTCACTAAAGCCATTTCCTCATGGTGTTTTTGGTTCATTTCATCCATCATTTTTATTTGGGTGTCCATTTGGTTTTGTGGGGGAGGAGTCATCCTATTCAGATTATAGGGGGGTCTAACTGATGGACCTTGTTGATAGGAGGGTGGGTTTGGCTGCTTGGTTGGCCTGGGCTGGTTCTGAAATTGAGGCGATTTCTAGTTTGTCCAAGAAAAGTTTGGGTGATTACGATAGCCGATGTTGTAGGTGTTGGAGAAGCTGTCAGGTTTGGAATAACCTTGGATAGCTTGGACATCTTCAAAGATGGAAGGTGTCAAGGGGGAGGGAAGAGAATAATCAGGGGTTGAGGGAGCAATGGTCCCTCCCTGGAGCACGGTCAGGGGTTGTTGCAGGTGCATCTGGCTTAGTGGCTGGACCAGGTCAACATTGTGAGATCCCTTTGATAGGGAGAGGGTCTGTAGCAGGTTCCTAGTCTGGTTCAATAGTTCATCTATCTTTTTATCTACCTCGTCCACTCGATCAAATTTCTTAGCAATGATATCCATGCCAACCGTTCCAGAATTTCCTTGTACCACATAGATCCCACCATGGGTTGACTTGATCGACTAAACTAGGTCATGGAGGCTTTGTTGAGCTAATTTTTGCTCAGAGACTCGAAGATCTCAAACACGCTCTCCTTGTCTTTGTTCAGGAAGTTTCCCTTGCATGAGGCATCGACGAAGTTCCGAAGGTTGCTGTCCAGACTGTGGTGGAAGATCTGGGCCAATTGCCACCTTGGTACTTCGTGGTGTGGGAATTTCCTCAGTAGTTCATTAAATCTCTCCCACGCCTCATGGAATTGTTCCCCATCCTAGAGTGTAAAGGTGGTAATGGCTCTTCTGAGGGCATTGGTCATTCCTATGGGGAAGAATTTCTTTAAGAATGCATGCCTCAGTTCTTCCCAAGGGGTGATTGGTCTTCCTAGGGTTCTAAGCTAATGGGACGCTTTGTCTCATAGTGAGAAGGGGAACATCTTATTCAAAATAATGTCTAGGCTAATGTTCCTGGGTTTTACAGTCTGGGCGATCCGGTCAAGATCCTCTAGGTGCTGGAAGGGGTCCTCATTTGAGATTCCATGGAAGTGGCTCTAAATCAGGCTTAGGATGCTTTGTTTCAGCTAAAAATCATCTCTTCATTTAGGGATCCTAAGGTGTGCTTCAATCTGAATCACCGAAGGATTGTAGAAGTCACGAAGGGTCCCAAGTTGGTCCTGGAATGGTGGTGGATCAAGTTTGGTTGTCCTTGCGGGTCTTGGAAAGGTGGTGGTGGTTGCCTTTGTGGGTTCTTCAACAGGTGTATGGCTTTCATGATAGTGCCAATTTGTTGCTACTGAGGTCGGTGGTTTGAATTGATTTGGGCCTGGATGATGGCTGTTGTATCTGGTGGAGGTCGGTCCTCAACCTCATCTACTCTAGGTTCGTCCATGTCTCTAGCAAGATCAAGTCTCCTGAATTTCCGTCCCAAAACAAACAACTCAGGATGAAGTGATCGTCTCCCGTGCATACACTAGAGAAGAACAGGAGGGGATGTAGAGAGCAACAAATTTGAGAAGTGTGTGTGCACAACCAAGCAGGCATGCCTAGTCCTTATAGTGTATTCCTTAGGGGGCCTAGAAATCTCCAAAGGAACGATCAAGTCCGTAGGCACGGAATTGCCCTTCCCAAAGCTAATCTGGCTAGGTTGATTATGAGGGGAATGTAGGGAAGGTTCTTCATTTGGCTTGCATCGCCGATTCCATAGACCCCACAACCACGGTCGTTTGACACTTCCCCATAGCCTAGTCACCAGATTCTACTAAGGGAATGAAGGCCAAGTGCCCAGCAAACAAAACCACGCCTCTTAAGACTTAACCTAATCCTGTCTAGGCCACGTCTACTCTATTTTAATGGGGCTAGGATAGTGCTTGTGCTTAGGTTATGTGATGAGGCATTGATTGGGGTGGTGACTCTTAGTTATCCAATTCGAGTGTGTGTGCTCCTATCAAGACACAGCTTTCAAGCAAGGATTTAAGATGTTGTGTCTTTTAATGCTTGTCCTTACTTTTGTGTCTTTTGGGGTTGACGTGTCTTAATGTTTTTAAGCAAGTTTCAAGTGGGCACACCAAGTTTTGCACACAATCAGTGAGAGCAGTGTTCACGGGCGTTTTTGTGCGGATTTAAAGCGTATTATGTTGTAGTATAACCGACAAAACGTTCGAACAAATACAAAGTTTTTTTTACTCGAAGACCGGAGTATCCGAGGTCGAACACAGGGAGCAAATGGAACTTACCACTAAATCAAAATGTAATTGAACACTCTAATTTACTCAAAATATCAATTCAGGTATGAATGTATGCGATTAAAAGGAGTTAGGGCAAAAAAATATGAAATTGGACGTCTGATCTTGTGATCAGACGTCTTAAAAGCATTTCTCCTTTTCTTCTTGATTATTCTTCTTCTTCTTCTTCTGCTGCAGTCTTTGCTCTTTCTTTTCTTCTTCTGATCTCTGCAAAGTCTTCACTTGGCTTCTCTGTGCCTTTGCTTCTGGCTTGCTCTTTTCTTTCTTCTTCTGCGAAGGCTTCTTTCTTTTCTTCTTCTTCCCTGCCTTGTTTCTTCCTCTTCTATTCTTCTCTGCCGTTCCTTCTTCTTTCTTTCTTTTCCTTCTCGCGGCCAAGTCCTTCTCCTGCGATCAGCTTGCCTGCACAGGAGCAAAACCTAAACCTTCTCCCTCTACCCGCGCGTCTCTCTCTCTCAAGCAATTCACTCAAACCGCTCTACCAGAGCCACAGTCTTAATCGGGTCGAATCGTACCCGGGACCAGGCGCACCTGCAGGTGTGTGATGCGCGAGGAGTGCGTAGGTCTAGGTTGGGTCGGATCCGCCAGGTCCGCGTGGTCAGGCTGCGAACGAGGCGGGTGGGGTCAGTGAGGGACCTCACCCCTGTGCTTACTGAGGCGATAAGAGTAAAACACAAAAACAACTTATATGGTACCTGAGGGTTGCAATCCCACGATGTGGGACTATCTGGTCTCGCCTTCACGCGCGCCTGCAGAAGCCTCGTCGTGCGATTGCCCCGCAGCTGCTGGCTCTGCTAGCGCTCCTTGGCTGGACTCGTTCACCTCGCGACACTCGCGCTAGTATGCAGCACCTGTAGCCTGGAAGACCGGGTGCCTGGAGCTTCGTGGGAGCTTCATCAGAGGTCGTCCATGGCGGCAGTGGATCGAACCCTGTCATACACAAAATGCGCCTCTCGGCCAAATCAGAATAGCTAGAGACCTTCGCCGTGGCACGGCGAAGGCGGTGGGCAGTGCTGCAGGCCGCAGGTCGGCCTAGGCGTGCGTGCCGAGGTCAACCTGTGGCCGGAGATGGTGGGTTGGTCGGGGGGTGATTGTGGAGGGCTGGAGTGGTAGTGGTAGGGTGGAGTGTGTTCCTGGAGGTGAGGCAGAGCTTTCGAGGTGGTTGGCGAGCCGTGTGGAGGGATGGAGTGGTGTGGGCGGCTCGCCGGAGTGCGGTCGGAGGCGAAGACGATGGAGGTGGTTAGCGTCTGTCGAGGGTCGATCAAGGGAGATAACAGGGGGAAAAGAGAGAGAAGAGGATGGAGAGGAGTTCTAACCTAACTGTAAGGACGAAAGGGGACGAAGGGCGAACAGCAGTACCTGCTGTCGCCGGAGAAGATGACGCCCAGTGGGGGAGGACGACGGCGACGACGGGGCTGAGGCGGCGTGCGCTGGTACTGCGCGACGCGGAGGAAGGTCAGGAAGTTAACTCTGCCACTAGTTTTGTGGCAGAGCGAAGAGGGAGGGGAGGGGGCCTCGCCGGAGCCTGCTGGGAGTTTGGCCGGGCAGGAGGAGAGGAATTGGGGGTGGAACCTCGGCCAAACCAAGCTCAGCCTCTTCGGCCGGAGTTGTGGGTTCTTATATAGGCGCTGGACTTGGTGTGCAGGGCGTGAAGGGCACGTAATTGCCTGAGGTTGGTCGCCGGAGATGGAAAGGAGTTAGGATACCCAAATCTCTCGTGCGTTCGCACGAGAGATTGGGTTCACACCAGGGATCGATATCGGTCTTAAATGGAAGGCAATTCTTCAGAGAATTCTCCTTCCATTTCTGGGAGGGAATCTCTGAGGGATTAGAGAGCAATCCCTCTCCGAACCTCGCCGGAGCTCGGTTCTGCCCTAGCAATGGCGGCAGGACCGGTTTGCAAAGGAGGCGAAGAACCTAGGGGGTTCTCTGCAACGGTATTCAAAAGATAGGGACCAATTTGTGATTTGGGTGTACTAAATTGCAAAGTAGGTCAAGATGACCTCTCCTTAGGTCCAAATTTTGGTATAAACCTAATTTGGACCTAAGGAATACAATGGAGAAGTTAGATTTCAGGTTTGGCCTCGTTTGACTGGATATTTTGCGTAAAAACCCAAATTAGGTTAATTGAAGAGCTAGGACCCTAATCTAGGTCAAACTAGGTTCCAAAGGCCAAATTAAGTGTTCTAAACCCTAGAGTATGTTTTTACATGATTTGTAGAGGGTTTACTTGCTTTTTGTTCTGACCGGAACCTTGTTAATTTAAGCGGGTCTATTTTAGGGTTACCAAGTGTCTTTCAGTTCTTAGATTGCACATGAACCCATTTCTGATTGACTCAACCCACTTTTTATCTCATTTAGACCATTTGACCTATGTTTTACCTCTGAGAAATCCCGTTTATCTACTGCAATGGTAAAATTGCAGTTTTAACCTGTATTTCATGTTTTCTTCTCAGAGCACTTGTTCCTTCAGTTAGGCCTTCTTCTAGGTTATGTAGGAGCTTTTATCTTCTTTATTGGGTCAAAATGAGCTAGTTATGGCTCATGATGAGGCTCTCATCATACCCCCATGCCTAGCTTTTGCTAGTCCCTTAGCAAAATTTCAAAGTTTTAACTTCCGTTCTAGACCCTGAATGTTGTCAACAATGATAAGTGCTTCTCCTTTTCTTTTGTGATTAGGTGGGAATGCCGACAATAGGCCTAGAGGTACTCAAGTACCAACCAAAATCCAGACCTGTTCCACTTTAGCCTCAGTCTTCTGCAAAGGTTTCTATGGCCCACAGAACCTAACCTAGGGTTTGTTGGACTCCGCGGTTAAAGCACCCGTGCTTGAGATATTTTTAGCCTAAGTTCAATTTGCAGTGCGTTTTTTTTTGTAAGAGAGAGATAGAAGATTTATTTATTTGGAGAGCTTTTCTCTCTCTTTTCTTTTTTATTTCTAGCTTCGGATTAGCTTCTCAACACGGTCTGTATCGGATTCCTCGTCCCCATCATCAATCCTCAAAGGTCCCTGGCTTTCGAGATTTCGAGATAATCCCGCCCATGGCAACCCCCGGAACCCTGGCTTTCGAGATTTCGAGATAATCCCGCCCATGGCGTTCCGTGGCTGAATTCAGACCCTGGCGATTGACATTTCGTGATAATGCCACCAATGGTGTCTGAACCAACAGAGTGCTTACATGCCTCCAGTAGGATATTTAAATATCCTAAGAGACAAGCACCGAGGAGATGATATGTTGTTACGCATCTTCGAGGGGAATTTCCCGCCTCTCCGAGCTGGGAACTCGTCCAAATCAACTTGTGTTGATTGGCCGCTCCTAATCTAGGTGACTTTTTCATAATATTAAACGCTCTTGCGTGTTTTGGATGTTTTATGCGCACTGAACCAGACTGTGTGTGAATTTGGGGTGCTTAGGTTACCGAATCCCGTAAACCGGAGGTCAGTTAACGAGGCTGAATACTTCCTAAGCCTTAGACCTAATACTCAAGCTTCGCATTTTCCTCAACCTCTTGAGGATTATCCAGATTTTAACGGATACGTGAATTTTTAAGCTAAAGATACTAGCCCAAAAGGCCTAAGACCAGCGTTCCCGCTAATCTCTTGTTATGTTTCCTTAGCACTTTTTCTTTTCTTTTTCTTGACTTGGTCTAGAACTTCAGTTAACCCCTTAATCTTTTACTAATGACTTTTTCCTTTTCTTTTCCTTTTGTGCTCCTTTCTTCATTTTTGCTCTTTTTCTCCTTATGATTATATGGCTCACAACATTTCCTCCCTCCCCATTTTTTTTGTTCTTTTCGTAAT
This sequence comes from Thalassia testudinum, assembly GCA_037157565.1. NCBI lineage: Eukaryota > Viridiplantae > Streptophyta > Magnoliopsida > Alismatales > Hydrocharitaceae > Thalassia > Thalassia testudinum. Next base: position 15,893,475 of record JAZHRO010000056.1, read on the forward strand.
TTTTCAATTTTTTGTGTTTTTGACATATGCGAATTTTTTGTGAGAATCCTTCTGATTTTTTTCTTGGTTTTGTATGTATGCACTTTATCACCCCCCCCCCATGCCTAAGTTTTGCAATGTCCTCATTGTAAATAGAGGGTAGGAATTAGTGTTGAGGTCAGGGGCTTAGAACAGGATATATCGGGTGGGTGAATGGGTCGGGAATGAGTGATGCGAATGATTTTAAGCTCTGATACGTGTACCAGAGGTGGGATCAACTGTCTAAGGCTGAACTCAAGGTGCAATAGACGTGGAGTACAGACGGATAATCAAACAGGTCTCTATTTTTTAGATGACGGGTTGCCTCCCATTAAGCGCTAAATTTAATGCCTTCAGCTGAGCGAAAAATGGGGTGGAGAGGGAGTGGTCAAATCAATGGAGTTTTGGAAAACAACCACCTTGATTAAGAGCCTGGTTGGTCCAACCAGGTACTTGTTCAAATCAGTGGGCTGATGATGCAGCCCAAACCCAATAAGTCTGGTGGGTTGATAGATGTAGATTAGCAGATGTGGGACCCACCAAATGCAGTGATGTTCTGATAGATATGGAAGTGAAAACTCGAGTTCGGGCTCAGTCGAATCAGCCTGGTGGGGGTAGGGTTCCGAAAAATAATCAATGTAAGGTGTGGAATCCCTACAGGGACGGTCAAAGGATGGAGGCTCCTGATTTGTGGTCTGATCAGTATCCGATACCCGGTATAGATATGGAGTTGAATCATCTGCAATCGGCTCAGTGAGAGGTGAATCAGAATAGAAATTGAGTCCGGTTGCGGGTCGGGGTGGGGAACGGGTTTTGATTGGTTCTGTATCTGTGGAGCAGGTGGCTTCAAAGAAGATTGACATGTTATAATCAGGAGGTAGATTTTCTCCGATGTTATGGTCAGATTCGAGATCGTTGGAGAGTTTGCGAAAATCAAAGTTTGAATGAGATTCTAGATCATGAGTTCCACCATAGAATAAATCATATGTTGTATATTCAGCAGCCTGACTGGGATCTAGCCTAAATGTTAATTCTGAGCTTACAAAGGTGTCCCTATCTGGTAGAGGCTCAGGTTCAAGGTTAGTAGGGCAGAGCCAATCGAAACCCCGCTCGTCCAAGTCCTCGGTTTCTGTATCGTAGATTGGCATGACTTCCGAAAACTCGATTAGTTCTTCTGAGGAGGTTGACGAGGGATATTCATCAAATCGAGGCCCAGAATCATATTCTTCATTAAGAGATTGATTTTCTTCATATGGGGCCTTGAAATCTTCAATATAGGTTTCAGATCTAGGTTCTAGGCTTAGGATGTGGGTGGAATTACTAGAATCTAGGTCTGAATAACCTTCGCGGGCCACCTTATCAAAATAAGGGACGGAATTTACACCCGCGAGAGGTTCAGTTCTACTCTCATACTTGTAGGAGTCTTGGGATTCTAAAATGGGTTCATCATGGTCTTTTCCTGCATTTGGAGCTTCCCAACCTTCTTCAATATTAGGTGCATTATACTCCATCTGGGTTGGGAATCCACAACCATTTTGTGCCCCAAACCTGAGATCAGATTTATCCTCGATGTTGTCCCAAGATAGTTCATCCTCTGTTGGAGGTATGTACGGGTATTTCTGATCAATCACTTGTTTTATTAATCTCATTATCTCTTCCCGTTTTTCAAGACTATCTTGGTGTTGCTTCCAAAGTCGAGGATTTGTCATACATTGAAGGTATTCACTATTGTGCAGTTTTTCTATCTCAATGTATGCAGTAATGAGCAAGTCACGGGTTGATCCTTTGTTGGCTTCTGCTAATAGTACTTGGACACAAGTTATGACAAAGGTTGTGGTTGTTGGGACATCAACCTGAATGTTTCCTACTGTTGTTGAGGTTTCTTCATTTTCATAAAATCTCATGGCATCCTCAATCATTTTATCTCTCATGGATCTCCGGTATTCAGGTTTCTCGACTGGTAGTCCTAGGTGGTTCGGCTGCATATTTGGATCAGGTGGTGGAATCACGATCAGAGTTTGACTCAAGATGTGTTATGAAGCGATCAGATCTGAATAACGAGTCCCACTGAAAATGAGTGTGTGTTCTCTATAGAGAAAAGATGCAGGACTGGAGACGTTCTTGACCCAATCAAGACACCCAAAAGATGTTTGGATGCCTATGGAGGTTTGGGGCGGATGAACCCCTGGATCCGAAGATCGTCCACCTGAGAATTACCTGGGCAGCCAGAGAGGGAGAGTCCCGCAAAGACCCCTACACGGTAGAGCGTCCCTACGGGTTATAGGGTTTCCCCCACCCGACCTCTCTTGTCACTGAGATTCCAGGTAAACCAGAATGGGGAACTTGACCTCTTAAGTCTATCACTTTTTATTTCAAAGGTGCTTTTAGGGTTCTCACTTGAACTTTAGATGTTTTTGGTATTGTGACCTAATTTAGAGGTTGGTTGACGCAAGGGGTCAACTTCACCTGACCTGTCCTATAGATGGCAGAATGATTCTAAGCTCGGAGCATAGAGATCACCCTGATTTGACTCCCAGGTTATTAGGTCAAAAGAAAATTTTAAGATTCAAGTGATTTTAGAGCTCAATTTTAGGGTTTGTCTTATTTAACTTTCTTCAATCAAGGGCTTGGGTAGCACACTGATGCGGGAGGGTTTATTTCCTTTTACACAGGCATGTGTGACTAGCGCTTCAAGACCCTAATGTGGAAACCCTAATTTGGTTCTATTTCCAATCCTCTTTTTCTTTTTCAAAAGTTCTCTTTGGACTTATAAACAAGAAGTGTGTGGTCCGCCGAGATTAAGCGTTTATTTTCAATTAGGCACAAGAATTTGTGGGATGGAAAAAAAAATCACTCCAACTTCAAGAATATTTGCAGAAATTTTCGCAAAATCAAGAAATGTTTTGCCTTAGAGATGGTGATTACTATATAAAGAAGGCAATTGATTCCTAACTTGATTTTCTTCCTTTTGTCTTTCAAAGATTAGGGGATGATTAAGGAAGAAAAGAAATTACCTGCCCTGGAGTGGTTGACTTGCAGGAGAGATTTTCTCATGAAGTACCTGCAAGATCACATCAAAGAAAAGTAGGGCAAGTTAGTGTTCAATATGATAAAAAGAATGTAGAGACTAGTGGTAAATTGTGCAGTGCTCCCCGGCAACGGCGCTAAAATGTTCACTGGCGTTTTTGTGCGGATTTAAAGCGTATTATGTTGTAGTATAACCGACAAAACGTTCGAACAAATACAAAGTTTTTATTACTCGAAGACCGGAGTATCCGAGGTCGAACACAGGGAGCAAATGGAACTTACCACTAAATCAAAATGTAATTGAACACTCTAATTTACTCAAAATATCAATTCAGGTATGAATGTATGCGATTAAAAGGAGTTAGGGCAAAAAAATATGAAATTGGACGTCTGATCTTGTGATCAGACGTCTTAAAAGCATTTCTCCTTTTCTTCTTGATTATTCTTCTTCTTCTTCTGCTGCAGTATTTGCTCTTTCTTTTCTTCTTCTGATCTCTGCAAAGTCTTCACTTGGCTTCTCTGTGCCTTTGCTTCTGGCTTGCTCTTTTCTTTCTTCTTCTGCGAAGGCTTCTTTCTTTTCTTCTTCTTCCCTGCCTTGTTTCTTCCTCTTCTATTCTTCTCTGCCGTTCCTTCTTCTTTCTTTCTTTTCCTTCTCGCGGCCAAGTCCTTCTCCTGCGATCAGCTTGCCTGCACAGGAGCAAAACCTAAACCTTCTCCCTCTACCCACGCGTCTCTCTCTCTCAAGCAATTCACTCAAACCGCTTTACCAGAGCCACAGTCTTAATCGGGTCGAATCGTACCCGGGACCAGGCGCACCTGCAGGTGTGTGATGCGCGAGGAGTGCGTAGGTCTAGGTCGGGTCGGATCCGCCAGGTCCGCGTGGTCAGGCCGCGGACGAGGCGGGTGGGGTCAGTGAGGGACCTCACCCCTGTGCTTACTGAGGCGATAAGAGTAAAACACATAAACAACTTATATGGTACCTGAGGGTTGCAATCCCACGATGTGGGACTATCTGGTCTCGCCTTCACGCGCGCCTGCAGAAGCCTCGTCGTGCGATTGCCCCGCAGCTGCTGGCTCTGCTAGCGCTCCTTGGCTGGACTTGTTCACCTCGCGACACTCGCGCTAGTATGCAGCACCTGTAGCCTGGAAGACCGGGTGCCTGGAGCTTCGTGGGAGCTTCATCAGAGGTCATCCATGGCGGCAGCGGCTCGAACCCTGTCATACACAAAACGCGCCTCTCGGCCAAATCAGAATAGCTAGAGACCTTCGCCGTGGCACGGCGAAGGCGGTGGGCAGTGCTGCAGGCCGCAGGTCGGCCTAGGCGTGCGTGCCGAGGTCAACCTGTGGCCGGAGATGGTGGGTTGGTCGGGGGGTGATTGTGGAGGGCTGGAGTGGTAGTGGTAGGGTGGAGTGTGTTCCTGGAGGTGAGGCAGAGCTTTCGAGGTGGTTGGCGAGCCGTGTGGAGGGCTGGAGTGGTGTGGGCGGCTCGCCGGAGTGCGGTCGGAGGCGAAGACGATGGAGGTGGTTAGCGTCTGTCGAGGGTCGATCAAGGGAGATAACAGGGGGAAAAGAGAGAGAAGAGGATGGAGAGGAGTTCTAACCTAACTGTAAGGACGAAAGGGGACGAAGGGCGAACAGCAGTACCTGCTGTCGCCGGAGAAGATGACGCCCAGTGGGGGAGGACGACGGCGACGACGGGGCTGAGGCGGCGTGCGCTGGTACTGCGCGACGCGGAGGAAGGTCAGGAAGTTAACTCTGCCACTGGTTTTGTGGCAGAGCGAAGAGGGAGGGGAGGGGGCCTCGCCGGAGCCTGCTGGGAGTTTGGCCGGGCAGGAGGAGAGGAATTGGGGGTGGAACCTCGGCCAAACCAAGCTCAGCCTCTTCGGCCGGAGTTGTGGGTTCTTATATAGGCGCTGGACTTGGTGTGCAGGGCGTGAAGGGCACGTAATTGCCTGAGGTTGGTCGCCGGAGATGGAAAGGAGTTAGGATACCCAAATCTCTCGTGCGTTCGCACGAGAGATTGGGTTCACACCAGGGATCGATATCGGTCTTAAATGGAAGGCAATTCTTCAGAGAATTCTCCTTCCATTTCTGGGAGGGAATCTCTGAGGGATTAGAGAGCAATCCCTCTCCGAACCTCGCCGGAGCTCGGTTCTGCCCTAGCAATGGCGGCAGGACCGGTTTGCAAAGGAGGCGAAGAACCTAGGGGGTTCTCTGCAACGGTATTCAAAAGATAGGGACCAATTTGTGATTTGGGTGTACTAAATTGCAAAGTAGGTCAAGATGACCTCTCCTTAGGTCCAAATTTTGGTATAAACCTAATTTGGACCTAAGGAATCCAATGGAGAAGTTAGATTTTAGGTTTGACCTCGTTTGACTGGATATTTTGCGTAAAAACCCAAATTAGGTTAATTGAAGAGCTAGGACCCTAATCTAGGTCAAACTAGGTTCCAAAGGCCAAATTAAGTGTTCTAAACCCTAGAGTATGTTTTTCCATGATTTGTAGAGGGTTTACTTGCTTTTTGTTCTGACCGGAACCTTGTTAATTTAAGCGGGTCTGTTTTAGGGTTACCAAGTGTCTTTTAGTTCTTAGATTGCACATGAACCCATTTCTGATTGACTCAACCCACTTTTTATCTCATTTAGACTATTTGACCTATGTTTTACCTCTGAGAAATCCCGTTTATCTACTGCAATGGTAAAATTGCAGTTTTAACCTTTATTTCATGTTTTCTTCTCAAAGCACTTGTTCCTTCAGTTAGGCCTTCTTCTAGGTTATGTAGGAGCTTTTATCTTCTTTATTGGGTCAAAATGAGCTAGTTATGGCTCATGATGAGGCTCTCATCAAGTAGATTTCCTTTAATGTGAAGAGGCTCTAAAACCCTAATGTGCTCATCCTAGTGTTCATGCAATTTCTACCAGATGAGTTCATTTTAGGGGTGAGTGGTGCAGCCCAAGTCAAACCACGGTGACTTCGCAAACACCACTCAAAGAAAAAGAAGACTCCAAAAGATTAGGTCTTTAAGAATGTTAGAATGTATATCTTTTTTTTGTTGGGTGATGAGTTAAAGATGAGGATCAGGCAATCATTCACCACGCCAATTTTTTTCTGATTTAAAATATTTTAGTTTTTTTTTAGGCAAGCAAACAACCACGGGTAGAGAACTACTCACAACCGATCTTTTCTGTGGTTACTCCATCTCCATCGTCACGAGTTGCGCTCCTTTGTCGTCCAAGCACCGAGTTCCTGCAACCATCAAGTAGAAGGAGAAAATGCGTTAGATGATGTGAGCATCATTGTAAAAAGGAAGCGACAAAATAAATCTATTGCCTCCCCGGCAACGGCACCAAAAACTGACATGCTATGGACGCATTTATTTAAAAGGGTCATTGTAGCTTGCGCTCATTGCGTCAGTTCTAAATGAAGAAACGAACGTGAGTCCGAGTGTCGAACACAGGGAGGCGTGAAAATTGGATTTTTCTGTCAATTAGTGTCACAGAAATGAAGGGTTTTTGCTTACAAGAAAATGCAGGAGAGAAGCGGGTAGGGAGAGGGAAAGACAGAGAGAGTACGTTTAGAGTTCTTTTAAGTCATGGCATTCATGCAACTTTAAGCTAAAGAAGACTTGGTAACAAGAGAGAGACAATGGCTAACTATGGAAGATCATCATTTAATCATGCAACTTTGAGTTTTACAAATACAAACATAGATGAATGCTTAAGTGAGATAAAGCTAAGCTAGAGAGAGAGAAAGAGAAAAAGGAAGAAGAGCCAACAAGGCGGCCACGGCGGTGGAGGTTGGCTTTGTTGGCTGCTCGTCGACTCCGACGCTTACAAAAGAGTGCTAAGGTGTCTAGGAGTGGGGTAGAACAATTACAAAGGTATTGAATGCCTTCCATGGGTGGTTGGAAGGGGTTTAAATAGGAAGAAGGGCTTTCCACATAAAGAAGGGGTTTTAACGACGTCCCCTCCCAAAACATCGGTGAAGACCCCTGCCCACTGGTCTCATGTGCGCGCCATTCTTCTTCTCTTTCGCGATCCATGTGCGACCACTGAGGACCAGTTGATCCTCGATCAATGGTCCAGATCGCGCGTGCCCGCATGCTCAAATCGCTCCTTAAGCGTATATGAGATCGGGTGTCATCGACCGATGTAGGTGAGCGTGTGGAAGCATCGTCGCTTGAGGAGCCGCCACGTAGCGCTATCGAGACTGCTCGATGGTGACTGGGCGGTCGAATTTGGATGCGTGGACGAATTTGGCAGATGAGCTGCAGTAGGTGGCTCAAACCCACGCCTGCTGTGAGTAAGGTGGAGGTGCGACCATTGTGTTGTCTCCACAGATGGTCACGCTTCCACGTCAATCCTTAACCATTCTATCTGGGATCAGAAGGTCGTGATGAGCAGAGCTGATGTTGTGCTGAGATGTGTGGGTGTTAGAGAGCCATTCGATCGATGATCGAACAGTTGAGATTCATCTTATGATGATGGAAGAGGAAGGACGATGGCCTAGATGTGCCAGTTGGGTGCCACTTGGTGGCTTTATGGCCATTGATCATCAGATCAATGGTTAGAAGTTCTTGGGTCATTTGTGGGAGCTTCGGATGTTGGATTTGGCCGATTTTGAGTCCATTGGACTTCGTTCATTGCTCTGAATCCATCCGTGTGGCCCGATTGCTCATCTGAGGCCAGTTTTGACTTGGACTTCTGCAAATGGTCATTAATACTGGTTTGTAAGCAATCTTAACATGCGATGTATGCAATGCTCTCATGCCCATTCATGATGCGCTATTCATGCATATTATCTTTAAGATCGACCCCATTTGGCATAATTATTATCATAAAATGTAATGTTATCTGATTAGCCCATAGTTGTGGGCTATTTAAGTATTTAAGTGCCTACACATTAGGTTAATTCTAACATTTATTTAGTATAAATTAGGATGTAAATAGATTAATTTATAGTTTTAATCTAATTACATAATCCATACATTGCATTCATATCTTAAGTGCATTTAGAATTAGCTTAGAATAGCATTCATCTAATTAGATAACCAATTAGGTACATTGTTTTTATTAACATAGAAGTTGAGGGTTTGTACATAAATAACCCTAATATTTTAACAATATTTTCTTTATTCTTCTTCTTTCGGAACGGCTGGCTGCCGCTCCAACGCCCAGCTGATGCAGTGTAGAAGCCATTCAAGGGGGAGCGGATGTGGTGGATCTGGTCGGGCGGCTGATTTCAAACTTGTGCAGGCCACTACAAAAGGAGGAGGGAGGAAGCCGAGCTCGGGAGGCCTCCGCCACCGACCCACCACTATGCAGAGAGAACCTCTCTCTTCCATTCCACACTGCCGGCCTCTACCGTGGCGGCGAGTCTCCATCACCGTGGGCGTGTGGTGTGACAGGCCACACCGCCATCAGGAGCTCGCCACATTACTGTGAGCCCCTTAGCGTGCAACTGCCTCGCCGTCGTCACCAACCACCACCGCCACAACCACCGTCACTGCAATCACCTTCTCATTCACTTAAGACATCCGAAAAATTTCCCGGACGTCTGAAGCTACCCGCTCACCTGCGATCACCCGCCTGCGTACCCGTCTGAACTCCACCCGCACCCGCACAGCCACATCCGCCCATCTCACCGTTCACGCCCGCACCACCATCCCCGCGCCTGCGCCTTCATCCGTGCGCGCCCACTGCTGCAGCGTCACCAACCAGACTCCAGCGCAACCGCGCCCACCATCAGCCTTCGCCACCTCCACGCCCTCTAGACCGCGCACGCACTCCTCAGCCTGCAGCACCCACCTCCCGCGCCTGCAGCAGCAAACGCACCGGCAGAACTCCAACAGCGCCTGCAAACCACGCCGTTCACCCCGCGCCTGCAGAACCGCCAGCAGCGGCGCGCGAGCAGATCTCATGCTAACAGCCGCGCGAGCTCATCGGCTGTAGCACCTCCGCCGGAGCTCGTCCAGCCACCTCCGGCTGCCGCGTGACTCGCCGCCACCACCGATTCGAAGCTCTTGGTCCAAGGGACCTCCTCCAAGCTTCCCGCGCCTAGTCATCGGCTCCTCTTCGCGGATGACAACGAGGAAAAATTCCCCTATTTTGCTACAGGAAACCTTCAATTAAAATTTATCTTTTCTGCCATTGCCAAATTTTAATCATATTTTATTAACTTTGCATTGCGGAAAATATCCTATAGTTTCTCATAATTGCCATTTCAGCATTGTTTCTTGCTTAAACCTTAATCTAATGGCAATCTTGGCTTGGTTCTTGTCCAAATTGACTACGAACAAACATTTTTAAGTGGCGCGAATTTTAATACGTTATTGCCTCCCTGTGGATACGACCCGCTCCTCTGCGAGTGGTTATTTCTTGTTAAAAATTTATTAGTCGATTTTTCCACCACATTAAACTACAAACGACTTAAAAGCGAAAGATCGACCAGCCAAATGGCGCCGTTGCCGGGGAGGCAACAGACGCAATAATTTAGCCTAATTTTGTTTTGATTATTTGTCAATTGCACAGGGATTTGACCATTCATTTTTTTTTTTTCTGTGCGAGAAAATTTATGCAAGAATCAGCCACTGTGAGAGGCGATCCTTGACGTCGCCAGACGAGAATTGGACGAGCCATTTTTTTAAACGGAGGAGAAGGACGAGGACATGACAGACACCATTTAGTCATTAGTTTAATTAGAATAGAATTAAGATTGTAGACTTAATTTTTCATTATAGTTAGTTTGAAACCTTTGTTCTGGGGGATATTTTGAGGGGTTTGTTCCCCGATTTTGTTTTGGACCCATGTTGGGTAATTTTTGGGAGTTTGTTCCCTTTTCTTTAGATTTAGGTTTATTTTTTTATTATTATTATTATTATTACTTTTATTTTCTTGTGCATAAGTTCTTCTAAAAAAAAATAGAAAAAAAAAAATGAGCTGCCTGCTAGAAGCTACCTGCCCTAGGATGAACCATTTAGGTCTGTATGAGCAGCCTCTAGATTTACTTCTCTGCATTGCGTGCATTCTTGCATCGTAGATCGTTGGAGGCAAGGTACGCATTCTCTTACTTTGCATCCCATTTTTGATCACGCATTGCATTTGGGATTTAATGCGAAGACCACCTAATCTGTACTGAATAAATCTAACAAGTGGTCACATTTTTTTTAGAAAAAGGACTAATTAAAGGAAGGACATTTTAAAAACCAAGGATTTGATTTTCAAACTTGGTGTGCGATTCAAAGTTCAAAATCTTTGACGGTGTATGCACACTTATTTCACTTGCACCACGGCACGCTTCTAGACACTCCTTAGGTTTGGAAATACTAGGACAAGAGCCCTCCTTTCGTTGGATTCTGAAGTGTTCGGAACTTGAGATCAAAGGTTTTGTAAATCCAAAGAGGGGGATACCCTGTCACAGATTTTTGGGGGTAGTTGAGGAGCATCGTGAAAGCACAGCTTCAAAGGAAGGCTTAGGCCTACTTGCATCCCTCGATCTTCCGTCTTTGGATTTACATGACCATTTGAAATTTAGGGAAGAACACCTAAGCTCCAACTAGGTCTTCTTAGGCGAACCGTAGGTTGACAATAGGCGCGTAATTGATTGGGCAAATTGTATTGTCACTTGCAATCTGACTTAAAATCAAAAGCCTAAATTGGGAAAGACCTAAAAGGTCCTTTTTGAATTGTGTCTTGCTTTGGGAATTCTGATTGAAGTGTGAGTTAGAATGGACCACAATGATTTTCATCCTTTCACATCTTGCCCACACCCTCACCCCCACTCTGCATCCTTCGATCCCAGACGCCGGGATGGTCCATTCCTTGATGGACATAATGACAATCATTGGGATCCGTTTTACTCCTATTATAGGAGTATTGGCCTAGTTAAGCCCCAAATTAGTGAGCAAAACTCAGGAGCGGGATTTGCTTTGCCCAATATCCCACTTACCAAAGAAATATCCAACCCACCCTCCCTGAAAACTTATAATGGTTGGACAAACACTCCTGGGTACTATAAGCCTGAGTCTGACTTCTCTTATGATAGAAATGACCTCTCCTCTTTGAAGATGGAAATACAGAAAATGCAAAATGAAATGAGTGAATTATTAGGAGAATCTTTGAGAGCAGGCCAACAAGAAAGAGATGAAATTAGCCACCCAATCTACCCCATTGAGGATGACGTACACCCCTCTACAATAGATGCATCTCCCGTGGGAGAGCTACACTTTAAGTTGGAGGGAAATTCTAGGGAGAATAGCTACTTTTCGAGGATCGATTTTGAAACCTCCACATTAGATAACAATTCCTTGAGCGATCTACACTTTAGGTTGGAGGAAAATACACATGACAGTAGCTATGCATTGGATGAAGAAAGGTGGCAACCCAAGGAAGATGATGATAAGGATGAGTATCCACCTAAATTATATTGGAGTCAAAAGAAGGGAATGATGGTACCATTGGAAGATCTCGACCCAGATGATAGTATTTTCGTGACACTTGATGAAGTGGGTCAAAGTCAAGTTGTTAATCCTACCCTCCCTTCTGATCACGATATGGAACTCAAACCCACCCTTAGGGAACCTAACCCTAAAGAAATTGACATATCTGAGGAGTCTGATGTTACCAGTGTAAACTATTTACCTCAGATAGAGCACCCTAGGGGATCTGCTGAGATATTAAATGATTCCAGACCTCGGGTACATGATGAATTGTGTGATGAGGAGGAAGACGAATTATATGAGGAACCTACATTCAAGATTTGGAGTGACAGTAAGGGTGATTATGTCTTATTTGAAGAGTTAGCCCCTGAGGATGTCACAAATTTGACCAAATTAGGTTTCCTTAGCACACCCATTGATGATATTTCTCCTCATGATAAAATGATGGAAAATTTGGAAGCAATTTCTAAGATTTATGTGGATTCACATATAGACTCCGGGGAAGATTTGAGTAAAGAACAAAAACCCGGGGATGACATTGATAGGATAATCCCTAGATCTGTTGCTTCCAACCTGCCTTCATTCACTTCGAAGTCACCCTCTGATTCGCTTATATCTGAAAGCGAAATTGTGACTCCTGATGAAGAGCAGGAAGATCCACGTGATGGTGCAAGGAATGCTAGGGATGAAATTGAGGATTTAGAAAGAGTGTTTGGGATGGACACCAAGCTGATTAAACCCAACCTAGATCTTATGGCCATCCCACAACCTCGTAACTTGGACACCTTAGATGATCCTTGCCTTAGAGAATTGCTCATTTTTGTTCTGACTAGGGGGCTTAACAGACCAATATTTTCTATAATGGAGTATCGGGTATGGATTGATGATTTCTTTAGTCAGTCCATTACCTTGGGGGTTTATCTCTATACCATTCCTTCCCCATTCTTTTTGGAGGATCCTTGTCATCCTCCCCCTACCCCTTTGGAGGTTATTTTACCTGTTTATCCTTTAGAACCTCTTCTTGTGACCTGGGAAGATTTCATTCCTATTTTAGTTGGGTGAGCATTTGCTATCGGGATTCATCATCAGCTCGCCAACATCCTAGGTTACCTATTTTCTAGGCTAACTTTGCTTTGCTCATTTTTAGGGCCTATTTCTGCAATTCTTGAACCTGATTTGCAGGTTCTTCGGCTATTCAGCCCAGCTCTGACCCAGGTAATATCCTTCTATGTAATGAGGACATTGCAGATTTTAGGCATGGGGGGTGTACTTGGGGATATACATAGCATAATTGCATACATTTGTACACATAAAAAAAAAAAGTACTTGCATACATTTGTACACATAAAAAAAGAAAAAAAGGTTTTGAGCTAACTGGCTAGATCTTGCAGTCTTAAGCAAATCAGAACTCTAGGGTAGACTAAGTTAATTCTAGGGTCAAACTTTAGAAGCTAAATGAGCTACTAGCTTTAGACCTTTAGGGTCCTTTGTGGACTTAAAAACTTAAGTAGGAGTTAAGTTGCGGACCATTCCTCAAGAGGTTGAGGAAGGGAAGCTAGGGTTTGAGTTAAAAGGTGGGGTAGTACCTGGAGTCTTATTCTACATTTTGGTTTACGGGTCCTTGTAACCCAAGCATCCAAATTTCACACACTTGGTCTGGTAATCAACTTAATTTTCGTCTTTCTGAAAAGAGATTTGGTTCTCTTAGTTTTGACTTAAGAGAGGCTTGAAAACACATTTTGATTGGAAGAGTTCCCGCCGCAGGAGAGGTCGTGTATATACTCACCTTGAGGATGCGATGATAACATATTACCTCCTCGGCGCTTGTCTCTTAGGATATCCATCCTACTGGAGGCATGTAAGCGCATTGCGCGGTTCAGGTACCATGGGTGGCCCTATCTCGAAGTGCCGATTGCCATAGGCCTGAATTCGCTTAAGAAATCCATGGGCGATACTATCCCGAAGTGTCGATTGCCAGGAGTTCTTGGGGTCGTTATGGGCGATGCTATCTCGAAGCATCGAAAGCCAGGCACCCTTCGAGGTATGGTAATGGGGACAATGAATCCGGCACAAACCGTGTTGATAGCTGATCTGAGGTTAGACTTAGAAGAATCAAACAAAAAAAAAAAAAAGGTGTATATATAAAAAATTTTTCCTTTAACTCAAATAACTCGGACCAATGCACAAGCACGGATGCTTTAATCTCAGGGATCAATAAACTTTAGGGTAGAGTCAGAAATCAGGGAAACTTGTGCTTGCAACTTGTCTTTAGCCGACCTAGTCTGTAACTTAGCAACTACTTAGGAACCTTGGGTCTAGAGCCTGAACTTATTATGCTTTTGAAGGAAGACTAAGTGAGTTGACTATTCTACTTAGAGTGCTAGGTTTCGCTTAATTTTGCTAGGGACTAGCAAAAACTAGGCATGGGGGTATTTGATTAGCCCATAGTTGTGGGCTATTTAAGTATTTAAGTGCCTACACATTAGGTTAATTCTAACATTTATTTAGTATAAATTAGGATGTAAATAGATTAATTTATAGTTTTAATCTAATTACATAATCCATACATTGCATTCATATCTTAAGTGCATTTAGAATTAGCTTAGAATAGCATTCATCTAATTAGATAACCAATTAGGTACATTGTTTTTATTAACATAGAAGTTGAGGGTCTGTACATAAATAACCCTAATATTTTAACAATATTTTCTTTATTCTTCTTCTTTCAGAACGGCTGGCTGCCGTTCCAACGCCCGGCTGATGCAGTGAAGAAGCCATTCAAGGGGGAGAGGATGTGGTGGATCTGGTCGGGCGGCTGATTTCAAACTTGTGCAGGCCACTACAAAAGGAGGAGGGAGGCAGCCGAGCTCGGGAGGCCTCCGCCACCGACCCACCACTGTACAGAGAGAACCTCTCTCTTCCATTCCACACTGCCGGCCTCTACCGTGGCGGCGAGTCTCCATCACCGTGGGCGTGTGGTGTGACAGGCCACACCGCCATCCGGAGCTCGCCGCATTACCGTGAGCACCTTAGCGTGCAACTCCCTCATCGTCTTCACCAACCACCACCGCGGCAACCACCATCACTGCAATCACCTTCTCATTCACTTAAGACGTCCGGAAAATTTCCCGGACGTCTGGAGCTACCCGCTCACCTGCGATCACCCGCCTGCGTACCCGTCTGAACTCCACCCGCACCCGCACAGCCACATCCACCCATCTCACTATTCACGCCCGCACCACCATCCCCGCGCCTGTGCCTTCATCCGTGCGCGCCCACGCCTGCAGCGTCACCAACCATCCTCCAGCGCAACCGCGCCCACCATCAGCCTTCACCATCTCCACGCCCTCTGGACCGCGCACACACTCCTCAGCCTGCAGCACCCACCTCCCACGCTTGTACCAGCAACCGCGCCTGCAGAACTCCAACAGCGCCTGCAATCCACGCCGTTCACCCCCGCACTTGCAGAACCGCCAGCAGCGGCGCGCGAGCAGATCTCACGCCAACAGCCACGCGAGCTCACCGGCTGCAGCACCTCCGCCGGAGCTCGTCCGACCACCTCTTGCCGCCGCGTGACTCGCCGCCACCACCGATTCGAAGCTCTTGGTCCAAGGGACCTCCTCCGAGCTTCCGCGCCCGGTCATCGGCTCCTCTTCGCGCAAGACAACGGGGAAAAATTCCCCTGTAAACCTTCAATTAAAATTTACATTTTCTGCCATTGCCAAATTTTAATCATATTTTATTAACTCTGCATTGTGGAAAATATCCTATAGTTTCTCATAATTGCCATTTCAGCATTGTTTCTTGCTTAAACCTTAATCGAAAGGCAATCTTGGCTTGGTTCTTGTCCAAATTGACTACGAACAAACATTTTTAAGTGGCGCGAATTTTAATACGTTATTGCCTCCCTGTGGATACGACCCACTCCTCTGCGAGTGGTTATTTCTAGTTAAAAATTGATTAGTCGATTTTTCCACCACATTAAACTACAAATGACTTAAAAGCGAAAGATCGACCATTATCAATAATATACACACAAAGAAGAAGTTGGGAATTCACAAGTGCTAGTCAGAATCAAAATCAAAAGGTTGATCCTGAAACCCGTCTGCAGAAGATGTCCACAGATGTGGACCAAATTATGGTGCAGACCCATGCCCCAGGGTCAGGTGGTTCTAAGGTTCTGGATGAAAATCACCCAGAACTGAAGGTTGTTGTGTTTGCAGGGCTAGGCCTACAGTTTAATGGTGTGCAACCCAAGACCAAAATGTCAAACAACGGGTAAAGATGGTTCAATAGGTGTGGTTGTCCACTTAACATCTAGCTCAGAAAAATAATCAGTTATTTCGAGCTTGGGTTGAACATGAAAGATATCATAAGGGTCCTGGTAAAATGTTGGTGGTTTTAGGTCAATAGGAGCCCTTAGATCCAAACTTGTTTTTCCCTCAAAATTAACCTCCCAAACTTTTATTTCAACATTCCTATCCTCCAACATCAAGTGCTCAGGTTCTGGGACCTCTAGCATACCGTTCATCCAATAAGATTTACCCAAGTCCAAAAATCGTGGCTGACTAAGAATTGACTTGGGTACAATGATTTCCAAATCAAAATCAATCCCTTTGGGATGTGGCTGAGGAATGGGGATATTGATTGAATCTTCTAGTAAATGAGGATTCGAATCCTCTAAGTTAGGCTTAACTGAATCCAAATCTTCAATAATTGGGCTATCAAATGGTTTGTCAGATCCCTCAAGCCCGTTTGTCTCACTAAAATCATCTTCCTTGCGCTCAAGTGAGACTTCACTAAGAGATTCTTCACCCTCAGAATCAAAGAATCATGGTCCTCATTTATATATGTCTCAAAATCGATTGTCATTTCCTGGTTCAAAGAGATATTTTTCTTCGCTCCTTGGCTCGGCGATCTTGGGTGAATCAATCGGTTCATCCTCAATGGGTTGCTCTAGCAAAACCTGTTCATCCTCGATCTCAGAAAATGTATCCCCCCCAACAGGCACCTGAGCAGGTTCAGACATTGGCTCTCTTGAAGGGGGTTCATCTTGAGAATCATCCAAAGATTTGACTAGGGAAACCACAAATTTTATCCTCATCCTCGATAAGTTCCCAAGAAGAAACTCACCTAGGTCCCTATTCTTAACATTTTGGACAAATCTAATAAAGAACTATTAAGTTCATCAATCATTTTGATCATAGGCTCCAATGCTTCAGTGCATCGCATTAGCTGAGCTTTGTAGATTGCATAGTGTTCTTCAACTTAGCCAACACCCTATCCTGGATCTGGTTCACCTGAACCGACTGGTTTGATTCAGGGTTGGGTGGGTTCGGGTTAAATCTAGGGGAGTCAGGATATCGAGGTTCTTGGGTGCCTCCCTAATAGTAGGTCATTCTAGGTTGTTTAAAGGATGGTGGTGACCTATATTCAGTGGAATACTGGGGAGGGTAGGTGTTATAATCATCATATCATTCATGGTTGTAGATCTGGTTAGGTTGATCTTCAAAGGGTGGAGATCTATAATCATTGTAGCTCTGGAAAGGATAGTAATGATTGTCTTGTTGTCTAGGGTTAGACCCTAGACACTGAGGTCCGGATTTGTATCCCTAATCAAAGTCATCTTGGCTAGTGGACAGGTAATTACAAGTCAAGTCAAAATAGTAATCATCTTGGGGATAAGTGGTGGTAGGAGGATAGGATGGGAAATGCGTGTAAGAAGTGGAAGGATACTTGGTGAAGTAAGGAGGGAAATTAGAAGAGAGAAAGGTGTCCTGCAGTACAATCAATCGACCCTATCCTTATGTAGGTAGCCTAAAGACCTATAGACTCCCAGGACCCATCTTGAGATTATAAACGATTTAGTCTACTTTTATCCAGTCATTCCAACCAGTTAGAAGGAGGGACTGGGGAGAAGGTTCTTCCTTTTCTTGCACCTTCGATTCCTAGTGTACCCCCAGTCGCGGTCGTTTGACGCTACTCCCCTAGCTAGACATCAGATGAACCAGCAAAAGAAGATTAATAAAAAAAAATCTCAGTCTGAGCCTCAAAGAGCGAATCAATCCTTAAGTCCAACGTCTACTCAGTTTTAATTAGGCTTAGGATGATTGTGCTCTTAAAATGTGATGGCCCTTTAGATGAGTTGTGCCCTTAATGATCAGTTAAAATGTGTGTGCGTGCACAACTAGGGTTTGCAAACAAGGTTATTTGATAATGTGTCTTTTAGGGTTTAACCTTGTTTAGTAGTTTTTAGGGTTTGACCTTAGGTACATTCAATCAAGTTTAGGAGAACACTCCAAGTTTTGCAAGCACTGGTGATGATATAGTCCGTTAGAAATCAAAGAAAAAGTGTGGAGTGCTTGGTTCAGCCCTCATAATCACTCCTAAGTGGCAAGCTACTTGATGAATCGCTTTTAATTTGAGTGGTGCGGCCCAAATAGTTCAAGCAATTGGCCTATTGCACCATTTAGTTATGGCGCATAGAAATGTTTAACCTATTCAGGTTTCTACTCACTTATTTGTGTGTTGAGTAAAGTGTACTGGGTCCACAGGTCAGATCCCAATTAAGTGGTAGAATCAATGTGAATGCGAGCCTTAGGGTGAGAAGTTTTGGGTGTTAAGTGTGTAGCTTTCAGAAAATCCCACAAGGGAAGAGTATTTTTATTTTGTTTTGTTTTTATATATGTGCAGGGGTGAGATGAGTGGTGGTTCCAAACAAACAACCAAATATTTCCTAGGGTTTATAAAATGCACCTAAGTTGATTTGGGTTTGAGTTATTAGGTTATGAAATGAAAACTAAGGTGGGGGTGGTGTGGGGGACACTTACAAAAGTTTCATCCACACTTTTCTCCGATCTATCTGCTTTGGCCCACCTTAGAAGAGTACCTGCAATCACAGTAAGATCAGAGAAAAAGTAAGATAAAAGTTAGGTAAGGTGGAAAGAAAACCAAAGAGCGTTGCCTCCCTGATAATGGCTCCAAAATGATCATGGCGCGCTTCGAAAAATGAAATCGGGGTTTTGTAGGACCCGTCGTCGTAGCTAGCAAAACACGTCTATCAGATAAAATTTAAAATCAAAACTCAAAAAGTGAGTCTCGGGTCGAACACAGGGAGGCGAATGATTGTTTTTTCAAAATCAACTCTTCGCTTTTATTTGTTTCTGGTCGTTTCTATCTTTTCTAATATTTTTTCGAATTTTTCAGGAAGCAAGACATCAGATCGACAAATGCTTATGTAGCTAATCTACTTGGAAATATAAGATAGTGAGAGAGAAACAATCATTTATTTATCTCATGAATGTTTTCTAAAATTTTGAAATTAGGAAAACTACACTACGAAAGCAAAAGAGATAGAAAGAGGTGAGAGAAATCCCCCTCGATGGTTGCTCAGAGGATGACTCGCTTTGACGTCGCTTGGAGGAAGGTGGTGAGGAGCGGGATGAAGGAGGATGGAGCTGGAGGACGGAGGATGGGGTAGGATGGCGTCGCGGTGAGGGTCTTCTTCTCGAAGGGTGGTGAGAGGACGGCCACGGGATAGTCCACAAATAGGGATGTAGGGAGGGAAAACTATTTGATTTTCTACTCTAGGGGAGCATCCCGAGCTTGGGACAAGCTCTCTCTAGAGCCTTGGAGGTGGTAAGAGGACGAAAGGAGGAGATGAAGAAAAATGGGAGGGGTAGGGGTCCTTTTATAGTGGAGGAAAGAATCAAATTTGTATACAGGACATTTAGTGACGGTCATAAACGTCGCTGAAGACAACCCACATGCCAACCCACCACTGCGTTGGCTCACGTGTCATGCGCGCTAGAGTAATAGTGGGTGGGCGTGTAGGTTGTCTTCAGTGAAGTTTGAGTTATATCTTCAGCGACGTTTATGACTGTCACTAAATGTCCTATATACGAATTTGATTCTTTCCTCCAGTATTAAAGAACCCCTACCCCTCCCATTTTTCTTCATCTCAACCTACTCTACTCCCACCTACTCCCAAGCTCTAGCAAGTCTACCAACGCTCTATTAGAGCTTGTTCTCAAGCTCCCAAGGCTCCTATTAGTGCAGTAAACCTCTGCCTCACCAAATATTCATCCATCTTCCCATCCCCATTCATAGGTCACCTTGGAGCCATCCTCCCACCTCCATTCTGGTAGCAGATCATCTCCGTCTTCTCACCCCCATTCCGGAGCCACGCTGTAGCTTTCCTCTACCCAACGTCCTCCTACATCTCACCTCCGTTGTCCTTAATAAGTCGATTTTCGCTTTCGAATAATGTGAATAAGATGATTTCTCGTTTTAGTAACAAAGTGGTGGAAAACCACTTAACAAAACAATTATAATAAAAATTGACCACTCACAGAAGAGCGAGTCGTGTCCACAAGGAGAAATGATGGAATAAATTAACAAATATTTTTCTCATATTCGTTCAATCAATTGCAAAATCCATAGTCAAATCTGTGACATGAAATGTGACGAAAAGAAGACACAATAACTCAAAAATGTAAGGTTATATGTGCAATTTTTCCTCACTGAAATATTCAATAAATATGTGATTAATCTCTGTAATTTCCAATTGACATGCATTAAAGAGAATTTGTGTACATCTTAACTCAACCAATGTCAAAAGATGTGAATAGTAAAAGGCAAGCAATTATGAGAATAGATGAGCATGAAGTTGCAATTTCACTCAATATTTCAAATATTAAAATAAAAATGAAGGTTTGGCAATGGCATTCAAATGTAATTATTAATGAGAGTAAAAGCACAGGATTCTACCTCTCTCCTCTTCACGCACGGGAGAGGTTCATTCGAGGAACTCTTCTGGGAATATGCTGGCCGGAGTGAGGGCTTCGCAACAGTGGTGGCAACAAGTTATGAGACAGACGGAGCTCCGACGAAGGGTGGTTGCAGATGCTCTTGCTGCTGGCTGTGCTTGCTGGAGGGAGTGTGGACGTGAGTGCGGGCACTGTAAGCGCTGAAGTGATGCACGCTGAGGGGGCAGGTGCTACAGGCCACACACATGCGTGTCGGCTTTGGATGTCGTACGGCTGCAGGTGCTGCCATCGTAGAGGCGAGGGTGCCACAGGCGCTAGTGCGGGAGTGTGCAGGCACTGAGGCGAGGGCACATGGAGGTGAAGGCATAGGGGCGTGCAGGTACTGAGGAGAGGGCGCATGTAGGTGAAGGCACGCGCTAATTGCTGTGCGTGCAGTGGGGTGCTTGCTGGAGGTGCGGGCAGCAGGTGCGCACGCTTGCTGCGGTGGAGGTGCAACACATGTGCAGGGAGGTCTACTGTAGAAGATGAAGAGCGCCAAGGGGAGCCACGTGCGGTGGCACACTTGGCAGGGCTGAGGCACGGGGAGGCGGTTGCAGCCCTATGTGCTGCAGTAGGCGTGGCGAGAGTGCATGGGGTGTGCAACAGCTGGGATCTGCATGTCGAAGGGAAGATGAAGAACGGTGATGCAGGGACTCTTGGCGATGTGGGCTGTCACACCACACGCCCACGATGGTGGAGTTGCACTACCGTAGTTGAGGTCAGTGGTGAGGAGTGGATGAGAAACGTAGGTCTCTACACAATGGGGAAAGGGGTGGTGGCCTCCTCTTGAACGACAACCCTTCCCTCTCCTTTGTAGCCATAGCTACAAAGATTTGAAATTCAAAAGGCTACCATCGAGTCAATGCTGATGCAAAGGAGGAGGAGGTGGAAATGGAGCGATTACTTGCAAAGGAGAAGAAAAAAAAGAATAATAAAATAATTAGGATTATTTATATATAACTCCTTAATTTCTATGTTAATTAAAATAGTGTATGTAATGCACCTAATTAATTAACTAATTAAATATATGCGATCCTAGGTTAATTCTAAATGCATGAATTATGCACTTAAGCTAAAAATATGAATTAATTTATTTACATCCTAATGTATGCTATCTAAATGTTAAAATTAACTTAGTGTCTAGACAATTAAATACTTAAATAGCCCACAAATATAGGCTAATCAAATACCCTCATGCTTAGTTTTTGCTAGTCCCTAGCATATCCAAGGAAAAACCTAGCACTCCAAGTAGACTAACCAACCCAAGTGGTCTTCCGTTAGAAACATGTTATGTTCAAACTTTAGACCTAAGGTTCCCAAGTAGTTGCTAAGTTACAGACTAGGTTGGCTAATGTCGAGTTGCAGGCACAAGTTTCCCTGATTTTTGACTCTACCCTAAGGTTTACTGATCCCTAAGATTAAAGCATCGGTGCATGTGCATTGGTCTAAGTAATTTGAGGTTGGTATGATTGCCAACCTAGAAAGGAAAAAGGATCTTATATATATATATATATATTTTTGTTTGATTCCTCTAAGTCTAACCTCGGATCGGCTATCAATATGGTTTGTGTCGGATTCATTGTCCCCATCACCTACCTCGAAGGGTGCTTGGCTTTCGATGCTTCGAGATAGCACCGCCCATAGCGACCCCAAGAACTCCTGGCAATCGACACTTCGAGATAGTATCACCCATGGATTTCTTAAGCGAATTCAGGCCTGTGGCAATCGGCGCTTTGAGATATGGCCGTCCATTGTACATGAACTGCACAATGTGCTTACATGCCCCTAGTGGGATGGATATCCTAAGAGAGAAGCGTCGAGGAGGTAATATGTTATCATCGCATCCTTAAGGTGAGTATGTACTCCACCTCTCCTGTGGTAGGAACTCTTCCAGTCAAATTGTGTTTTCAAGCCTCTCCTAAGTCAAAACTAAGAGAACCAAATTTCTTTTAAGAAAGGAATTAAGGTGATCACTTACACAAGACAAAGTGTGTGAAATTTGGATGCTTGGGTTACAAGGACCCATAAATCGAAAGGTAGAACAAGACTCTGGGTACTACCCCACCTTTTAACTTAATCCCTAGCTTTCCTTCCTCAACCTCTTGAGGAATGGTCTGCAACTTAACTCCTACTTAAGTTTTTAAGTCCACAAAGGACCCTAAAGGTCTAAAGCTAGTAGCTCACTTAGCTTCTAAAGTTCCACCCTAGAATCAACTTAGTCTAACCTAGAGTTCTGATTTGCTTAAGAATGCACACCCAGCCAATTAAGCTCAAATTTATTATTATTGTTTTTTTTTATTTTTTTAAGGAAATATGCATGAATGAATGCAAAATGTAGACATGCTATAAACAGATGCCTCAGGTCTTCTCCCCCATGCCTGGTTCAAACATTGTCCTCACTGGAAACAAAAATAGTTAAAGGAAGATATTAGCTAAGGCGGAGAAAGGTAGGAGCTAAGGCTCCTCAAGAGTGACCTCATTAGCTAGATGGCCATCCAAAGTAATGTATTGTTTTAACCATTAACCATTGACGATAAAGGGAGTTGCTGAAGAGGAAGGGCTTTTAATCTCCATAACTCCATGTGGAAACATTTTAGTGATTATGTAAGGCCCATCCCAACGAGATTTTAATTTCCCTAGAAAAAGCATAAGTCTGGAATTGAAAAGCCAAACTTGTTGGTTGGGCTCAAAGGTCTTTCGAAGTATATACTTATCATGCAAGAACTTAGTTCTCTATTTATAAGCTTGAGAGGTGTCACAAGTATCATTCCTCAGGTCCTCAGGCTCACTTAATTCCATAAGTCATGCCTTACCCGCCTTTTCTAAATCCATGTTAACACTTCGAATATCCCAAAGTGCCCTATGTTCTAGCTTAACGGGTAAATGGCAAGCTTTCCCATACACAATCTGAAACGGAGATGTACCCAAAGGGGTCTTATAGGCCGTTCGATACGCCCATAAAGCATCATTGAGCTTTTGGGACCAGTCTTTCCTATCAGGTCTACCAGTCTTTTCTAAAATATTTTTATCTCCCTATTCGATACTTCAACCTAGCCACTCGCTGAGGATGGTACAGGGTAGCGAACTTGTGTGTCACTCCATGACTCTTGATTAGTCGATTGAAGTGGTGGTTTTGGAAATGAGGTCCTTCATCACTTATAATGGTCTTGGTGTAGCCGAAACCAGATATGATATTGGCCTTCACAAATGTCAAAACCACAGAATGGTCATTTGTGCGGGTAGGAATGGCCTCTATCCATTTTGAGACATAATCAACTGCCACCAAGATATATTCAAAACCATGGGACGAAGGGAAGGGGCCCATAAAGTCAATTCCCCACACATCAAAAATTTCAACAGACTGAATAGGGTGTTGAGGCATTTCATTCCTCTTCCCAATCGTTCCAATCCGTTGACATCTAATACAGGCCTTAACAAAATTATGAGAATCCTTAAAAAATGAAGGCCACCAAAAATCGAACTGGAGAACCTTAAAAGTAGTTTTCCTAGCACCAAAGTGTCGTCCACAATGAAGTTCATGGCAAAAACTCAGCAAACTTTGTTGTTTCTCTTTAGGTACACATCATCTCAATACTTGGTCTTGTCAAATTGTAAATAATTCAGGCTCTTCCCAGTGAAATTATTTCTCTTGCGAAATGAACCTCTTTCTTTTCTACTCATCCCAAGAGCCAGGAGTTTCTCCAGTGGCCAAGTAATTTACGGTATCAGCATACCAAGGTGAAGTTGGTGTTACCGCCATAATGGTTTCATCGGGAAATATCTCGTGGATGTCTCTGGATAGAGAGTCATTAAGTGGAAGGCGAGAGGTGGTCAGCCACAACATTTTCTACACCTTTCTTTTCACATATCTCCAAGTCAAATTCTTGAAGGAGTAGGATGCACATAATCAGACGTGGCTTAGAATCTTTCTTAGCAATGAGATGTTTCACTGCTGCATGATCAGTGAAAATAACCACCTTAGACCCAAGAAGATAAGACCTAAACTTCTCCAGAGCAAAAGCTACAGCAAGTAATTCTTTTTCAGTGACGGTGTAGTTTTGCTACAGCTCGATTAAAGTCTTGCTAGCATAACGCAGTACATGAGGTCTTCCCTCAACCCTTTATCCAAGGACTACTCCAACTGCATAATCCGAAGCATCACACATCAGCTCAAATTGGAGTGTCTGATAAACACCAGTTTATCATCATTTTTATGCTTTAAAACTAACCTAGCTCTTAGGATTTTACTCCGCAAACGGGTTTTTGGGCTGCATTTAGGCATAAATTAGGATAGGCATGCATTGCATTTTTTATTGTTGTTTTAATGTGTTTTTGTGAGTGTTAGGGATGTACAGATTCACAGATCCCTAAAACCCTAGCACTCAAGAAGGCAATTGGTGAAGGAGAAGCCCAGACTAGTTGGAACCCAGCTTGATCCAGCTCACCATAGTTGGAACCTAGCTTACTTGAACTAGGGTTAGCTCATCCCAGCTCCATTCAGCTAATCTCAGCTGGATGGCAGCTCAAGAGAGTTCACCTTAGCTCACCCTAGCTCAAGTCAGCTCAGATCCAGCTCAACTTAGCTGAGTCTAGCTCATCTCAGCTCCCACTAGTTCACAGGGAGCTCTAGCTAGCTCAGCTGAGTTGACAGGAGTTCACCCCAGCTCAGATCCAGCTACATTCAGCTCCACTCAACTCCAGCCAGCTGAAGAAGAATTCATCTCAGCTCAGGAAGCTCAAGTCCAGCTCCCGGGGACTCAGCTTAGCTCAACTCAGTTGAGCTAAGCTACCTTAGCTACCTCAACCAGCTTGATTCTCCCCGGGAGCACCAGACCTAGCTCACCTCAGCTCATTTTGGTAGAAGCTAGCTCACTTTAGCTTGGCTTAGTAGCTAGCAAAGAACTAGCAAGCTAAGCCAGCTAGAGTAGCCCCATGCCAGCCTCTTCAGTAGCAGCCAGCTCCAGCTCCAGACTCTCCTCCTCAGCTCCTTCCTCCAAACCCTAGCTCCAACACCTTCTCCTCCACTCCACCTTTAGCTAAGCTAGCTTAGCTTATCTTAGCTTAGCTTAGCATAGCTAACAACCAGCTCCTTGGCCAGTCATTACCTCCAAAATCAACCCTAGCTAGCTCCACCAACTCAAGCTTACCTAAGCTAGCTACTCTACTCAAGTTGGCGCCACCTCCTAGCCATCCCTTCACCCCATTATCTCCACCAAAAGACACTTCAAGTTGGCGCCAAAAACCACCCCTAACCACCTCTATATTGGCGCCACTTTCAGCCCCTTAAATCCACCCTACACCTACCCACATAAGCCATCCTAGCCATCCACATAACCCCCCTTCTAGAACCTTAAGGTGGCGCCACCTAATGACCTTCTAGAATGCCCATTTTGGCACCAACACCAAAGGGTGTCAACACCCATAACTACTGATGGGTCGGCCTGGATAGGTTGTTAATATGATGTTTTTATCGTTGAAATATGTATAGTGGTTAACCTAATTCAGACCTAACCATCTCTTTACAAAATTTTTAACCTGGCCTAATTGATTTTATCTTGTCACTTTTAGGCCCAGGGTCGAACTCAGGGAAGTGGGGTTAAAGTCGAGTTTCTACGTTTTCCTTAAAACGCATCTCTTCCGTTCGTTTATTGTGTTTTTGGTGTTTTTCTTATTTAGGTTTTTTATGGTAATCCTTGTTCTTGAGGCACACCCTCAAAATTGTGTCCTTGGCTTTTAGCCAAACAGAGTCCCAAAACAAGTCTTGCTACTCGCAAGACGAGGTACCTGCAAGTCAAAGATTATCTTTTCTTTTTTTATGTATTTTTTTTTATCTTTTTACTAACAGAAAAGCAAATAGACAGAAAGTAAATATAGTATGTATATAAATATATATGTAGTATATATATATAGGGGTGGGGGTGGAGGTAGCGGTGGAGTGTAGCACTATGTCGAGTCAGTCGATGTCTAGAGAGACGCAACCAACACGACTATGTGCCGCGTGGAGTGTGGATGGAGGATGGATGATGTATGGGACCACGCTTTTTTGTACGCGTGTATCAGGGAATATCAGCAACTGGTGCAGATATCCCCGCGATACAGCGTATAATAAATAACATGAAAGTATATGTACATATGTATGTATATAAGTAAATATATCTATATATATATATAAATGTATAGTTATATATGTATAGATATATATATATAGATATATATGTGTATATATATGTATATAAGTATATATATATATTACTATATATATGTATATATATATATATATGTATATAAGTATATATGTATCTAGATATATATATATGTGTGTATATATATATAAGTATATAGATATGTATATATATATATATGTATATAAGTATATATGTATATATATAAGTATATGTATAAGTATATAGATATATATATACGTGTATATATATATATATAGAGATATATTATATATATATGTATGTATACATAACTATATAGATATACTATGTATATAAGTATATATATATAATAGATATATGTATGTATATATATATATATGTATGTATATATATGTTACTATATATAACTATACGTATAGTGTAAGTCTGTGTGTGGGTGTGTGTGTGTGTCGGTGAAGATGTGTGTGTGTTGGTGTAGTGTGTCTGTGAGTGAGTGAAAAAGAGAGAGAGAGAGAGAGAGCGGGAGAGAGAGAGAGAGAGAGATAGAGAGCGCCAAAGAGAGAAAGAGCGGGCGGGAGAGATCGCGAGAGCGGACGATGGCAGCGAGTTAAGACGTCTGCTCGCGGCGGCGGACGTCTGAAGATGGCGGGTGCGGGCGCGATCTTCGCGTAGGGTTCTGGAAGCCTGTGCGAAGGCGACGGGCGGGCGAAGGCGTGGAGGAGCGAGCGTGGAGGAGGTCTGCAGGTGGTCGCGGAGGGTCGCGGAGGAGGGCAGGGGGCGGCGCGAGGCTGTAGCCGGCCACTGCAGTGCGCGCGGCGGACGGCTACAGGTGCAACTGCGAGGCGGACAGAACGGAGACAGAGGCGGGGAACGCCCTGCAGAAGCGCGCGCGGAGGCGGTGAGCGACTGCGGGGACGGTCGCGGAGGAGCGGGAGGACCTGCTGCTGCTGCTGCTTCAAGCTTCGGAGCTTGAAGCGGCAGCAATGGCGTGGAGACGAAAACGAAGAGAAAAGAAAACACCACGCCCACCGGCTCGTGGAAGAGCTGGGCGGTGGTGCTCCCACTGTGGTGGTGTGCACCACAGTGGGTTCTCCTACTCGCCGGGTGCTTCCTCGACGGAGGGCCGACGTATGGGAGGGGAAAGCGGTGGAGAAGATGGCTGCGGGTTTTTGTTGCTGCAGCAGCTACCCTTGCGAGGATGAAGCTGCAGCTACTTATAGAGGAGGGGAGAGTGGCGTGCCGGCTGCAGCAGGGAGAGGGTGTGCGATTTGCAGCTATAGGAAGCGGCGTTGGCAGGGAGACGTGACGGGAAGGAGTGCTGCGTGGCTGCTGCATGCAGCTGCGGGAAGAGTGCAGTCGCGGGAAGGATGCAGCCGCGGGAAGGAGAGAAAAGAAGAAATCAAGAGGAAAAATAAAAAGAGGGTGATTTTGCAAGGAGGCACTTGAAGAAAAATGTAACTATGTAGGCGATTGTTTCACTCCTCTTCCTCTCTTGATTAAATGCATGCATGCAAGTGTTTTTACAAATGCGATTACAGGATCCTATTATGCAATGTTAATGCTAGAAAATAGCACAAGAAGGCGTTATTACAGGCGTGTTTTGAGGTGCAAACAAGTACCCCTTGGTGCCCTTTAAGGTGGCGCCAACTCTCCTTGGCCATGGGATCTCCAACCACCTCCATCAACTCATCTTGGCCATCCATTTCAAAGGTCACCATAGCCCCCCTCCTATTCTATAAAAGGCCACCACCTACCACCATTTTTGGGCATCCTCCCTTAGTGTATTTTCTACCTACATCCACCTATACCTACGCCCAAGGAGAAGGAGTAGAGAAGGAGATTAAAGGGGCACACCACCAGCCCTTTTGGTGCCTTCTTCTCCCCACTCTCTTCAACTTGGGCCACGCCAAGGAGGAGGACTCTCCCACTTCAAGGAGGACGGCCAGGAAAAGGAGAAAAGCTTACGGTGGACATCCACCCTTGGAGAGAAACTTAGGGCACGCCCCCTTAGGGCTTGCCTTGGAGGTCATCACTTTGGCGGAGTACTGCAAGGAAGGAGTTGAAGGATTCTTTTCAAGCTTGGGAGCCACCAACCTTGGAGCAAGAAGCCCTCTTCTTCACCATCTATTTAGAGGATTTGTGTTTTCTTTTACTTCAATTATCAAGTAGTAGAAGCATTCCTCTACTAGGCATTTTTGTTAAACACTTTATCACTTATCTAGTTGCCTTTTTCGCATATCTTGTTTGCATTTCTTTTTGCTTATTTTCAGCATTCTTCACTTCCTCTCCCTAATTATTCTAGGTCTCCACTTGCCTAGAGTGAGCTTAGGGAGAGGCTCTACTTGCTACTTTAGAGTTGTTTACTTAATTGGAAGTGTAAACACTTTTCCCGCCATCAGTTCGCATGTTGCCTTAATTTAAAAATAAAGAAAAATGGTATATTGAAAATTACCAAAAAGAAAGTTGAGATATATTCCAAGCAAGAGAATCAATTTTGCAACCATATTGCCTCCTTGGACGACCCTAGATACTTCCCTATCTAGGATTATAAATTTAAGAGCGAAAGCGGATTTACGCGTTACAACGATGTATTTTAGCAAACCGCGTATTTTCGCTATCAGTGTCCAATCAGGAGCTCAAAGAATAGGCACAGAGATCAAGGCCTCCTTCAGAGTTTGAAAGGTCTTGGCACACTTTGAATCAAAATTGAAGGAAGTTTCCTTCACCAACAAGTCACAAAGTGGCCTAGAAATTTTACTGAAATTTTTAATAAAGGGCCTATAAAAGTCGGCACGGCCTAGAAAGGATCTAATCTGTTTGACATTTGTAGGCAATGGGAGTTTGCAAATAGAATCAATCTTGGCTTTCAGACACAACATGCTCAAGCTCAATTCCTTTCTATACCATGAAATGACTTTTCTCCCAGCTAAGGACTAAACCAGTCTCCTTACATTGCTTCAACACATTCTCCAGGTACACTGGTCGAAAGACGAGCCATAAATGGAGAAGTCATCCATAAACACTTCAACACACTCGTCAATCAAGTCGGAAAAAATGGACATCATACACCGCTGGAAGGTTGTAGGGACATTACATAATCCAAATGGCATACACCTGAATGCAAAAGTACTATAAGAACTCATGAATGCCGTCTTCTCCTGGTCATTAGGGAAGACTACAACCTGGTTCTACCTAGAATATCCATCGAGAAAGCAATAGTACTTATTCCCTGACAATTTCTCGAGAATTTGTTCAATAAAAGGCAAGGGAAAGTGATCCTTCTGGGTAGTGACGTTCAGCTTGCGATAATCAATACAGACCCTCCATCCAGTTGAGGGTCTAGTGACAACTTGTTCACCTTGGTCATTAAATTCCACAGTAAAGCCTGCCTTCTTTGGCACCACATGGATAGGACTTACCCATTTACTATCTGCAATGGGATATATCATCCCAGCGTCCAACCACATCAAGATTTCCTTTTTAACCACCTCCCTCATATTAGGGTTCAGACGTCTCTGCATGTCCCTAAATGGCTTGATGGATCATCAGTATAAATGTGGTGGATGCAGAGTGTAGAGTCTATACACTTAATGTTAGCAATGCTCCACGCAATAGCTTCCTTCTGCCTAGACAAGCATTCAATTGGGGCTCCCTCCTGTGCCTCAAATAGCATAGCCGAAAGCATATCGTTGGCACCCAAGAAGACGTACTTGAGAGTGTCAGGGAGGGGTTTCAACTCAAGGTCGGGGGCTTGTATGGTTGAGGGTTTCATAATAGATGTCCCCATCTCAGGTAGCAGATTTACCTTCGGCAGGGATGATGGGGAAGAGACTCAGCAGAAACTCTTGAAGTTCTTGTATATCCCCTTCACATTCCTCCAAGAGATGGGAATGCTCATTTAGCATGACATGCTGAAGGGGGTCATCACAAAACATTGCAGGGGTTGCCTCTTCAATCAAGTCATCTATCACCTCAACTTGAGAACAATCCTCAAGCCTGGCTTGTTTGTAAGCATTAAACACATTAAGCTAGATTTTCTTGTTCCCAAAGCCCATTTTCAATGCCCCAGTATTGCAATTGATTGAAGCATGCAAAGTTACAAGGAAGGGGTAGCCCAAAATGGTGGATGGTTTGGTTGGCCTATTGGTAGGGTCAGTGTCCAAAACTAAGAAGTCAACGGTGAAGAAGAATTCTCCACTCTTACGAGGACATCTTCCAAAATTCCCCACGGTGTCTTAAGTGATCAAATAGCAACTTGAAGGATTACTCGGCTAGGCTTCAGATTGCCTCCCTCAAGTTGTTCATACATGTAGCTTGGAAGGATGTTCACCCGCGCACCCAGATCAAGTAGAGCCTCATCAATCTGTAAGTCACCAATAACCACTGAGATGTGCGGGGCTCTTGTGTCCTTAAGTTTCGGGGGTGTGGCATGTTGAACAAGTCAGCTAACAGAACAGGCAGGACAACTTTTGATTGGACCTGCTTCCTAGATTGCCGCTTTTTTGTGCACAGGTCCGTTAAGAAGCTGGAATAAGATGGAATCTGCGTGATAGCTTCAAGTAATGGTAAGTTAATCTGCACTTGCTTGAAAGTTTCCATGATCTCATTCGTCTTATCTTTAGCTCTAGATGAGCCAGCAGAAGTCTGCCTAGAGGTGGATAAGCGCTCTGGAAAGGGCACTCTCAATCTTTGGAAGGGTTGTCATGTCGAGTAAGGGGTGGAACGGGGGCAACTTCTTACGGTGAGGTGATTTCAAGCGGAGAAGATTTGGGCAAGTCTTCTCTGGTGGGGGTGAGACTATAGGAGCATCGGGTTTGGAAATTTCTTTCCCACTCCTCAAAATAGTCACCTCCTGAGCATGCTCTCTAAAGACAATACCTTATCCTTTAGGATTCTCCTCAGCAGCACTGGGGAGCTTCCCAGTTTCCCTCTGTCTAACGGCCTCAATAAGGTGTCCTATCTATGATTTCATCTCATGTATAGCCTTGTCATGAGATTGGATGATGGCACTTTGACTTTCTTGTATAGTTCTCAACATTTCCTTCAATTCATCCATCTCAGAGGTCTATGCAAGAAAGTGAAAGTGCCATCATCTATCAGTGGTGTGTGTATACCCAGCAACTCCTCAAGTTATAGTATATCCCTTCACATTCCTCCAAGAGATGGGAATGCTCATTTAGCATGACATGCTGATGGGGGTCATCACATAACATTGCAAGGGTTGTCTCTTCAATCAGGTCATCTATCACCTCAACTTGAGAACACTCCTCAAGCCCGGCTTGTTTGTAAGCTTCAAACACATCAAGCTGGATTTTCCTATTCATCAAGCCCATTTTCAATGCCCCAGTAATGCAAGTGATTGAAGCATGCAAAGTTGTAAGGAAGGGGCGGCCCAAAATGATGGAGGGCTTGGTTGGCTTGTTGGTAGGGTCAGTGTCCAAAACTAAGAAGTCAATGGGGAAGAAGAAATCCTCCACTCTTACGAGGACAGCTTCCAAAATTCTTCGTGGTGTCTTGAGTGATCGATCAGCAACTTGGAGGATTACCGACCTAGGCTTCAGATTGCCTCCCCCAAGTTGTTCATACTCGTAGCTCGGAAGGATATTCACCCCCGCACCCAAATCAGGTAGAGCCTCATCAATCTGTGAGTCACCAATAACCACTATGGAGTATGGGCTCCTGGGTCCTTAAGTTTCAGGGGTGTGCCATGTTGAACAATTGAGCTATCAGAATCAGGCAGGACAACTTTTGATTGGACCTATTTCCTAGATTGCCTCTTTTTTATGCACAGGTCCTTTAAGAAGCGAGCATAAGATGGAATCTGCCTAATAGCTTCAAGCATAGGCAGGTTAATTTGCACTTGCTTGAAAGTTTCCATGATCTCATTCGTCTTACCTTTGGCACCAGATGAGCCAACAGAAGTCTGTCTAGAGGTGGATAAGTGCTATGGAAAGGACACTCTCGATCTCTGGGTGGAAGGGTTGTCATGTTGAGTAAGGGGTGGAATGGGGGCAACTTGTTCCGGTGAGATGATTTCAAGTGGAGGAGATTTGGGCAAGTCTTCTCTGGTGGGGGTGGAAGTCAAGGTGGATGGTTTTTCAAAGGGTGAGACTATAGGAGCATCGGGTTTGGAAATTTCTTTCCTACTCCTAAAAATAGTCACTGCCTAAGCATGCTCCCTAAAGACAATCTCTTTTCCTTTAGGATTCTCCTCAGCTGCACTGGGAAGCTTCCCAGTTTCCCTCTATCTAACAGCCTCAACAAGGTGTCCTATCTGCGATTTCATTTCATGTATACCCTTGTCATGAGATTGGATGATGGCACTTTGACTTTCTTGCAAAGTTTTCCACATTGCCTTCAATTCATCCATCTCAGAGGTTTTTGGTTGGGCAAAGGTCTGAGGTTGGTTCATTTGATGGTTTTGAAAGGATTGTGGTTTATAATTCCCTGAATTGGAGACATTTCCTTGTCTCCATGAAAAGTTTGGGTGGTTCCTCCATCCTCCAGTATAAGTGTTGGAAAAAGGGTCATTACAAGGTCTAGGATGGAACCCTTGAGCGGCATTCAGATCCACCTGTACAAGCTCAGGGAATTGGGAGGCCAAGTGGCAATCCACAGTGGCGTGTGTATTGCATTGGCAAATGGAGCATTCAGAAGCTTGGGATGTGGAGGTGTTAGATACGATTTGGCTCGGGCTCGACATAAGCCTTTCCATGTTTTGATTCAATAATTGAATCTGCTAGGCTAAATTCTGGGTGTCCCTTGCCTCATTCGCCTCCAACTTTCTTTGCATGAGAGTGGGTTTTCTATCCATTTAGGCAGAATTCAAGTGAATTGAATTCTCACTCAAAGTATCAAAAAGGTTCCAAGCTTCATCCTCAGTCTTAGATAGAAAGGTTCTTACGTAGGCACCATCCACAGTTTCCCTATGAGAATCATTAAGTCCGGTGTAGAACCTTTCAACCAATTTCCACTTAGGCACCTGGTGATGTGGGCAAAGTCTCAATAAGTCATTAAAGTGCTCCCACGCATCATGGAAAGCTTCCCCATCCTTTTGAACAAAACTCATAATTTCCCTCCTAAAGTGATTTATTTTTCTCATGGGGAAGTACCTCTTCAAAAACTCCTTCTTTAGGGCATCCCAAGTGTTAATATCATCAAGGGTGTGATTCCAATACTTGGCTTTGTCCTTGACGAAGAAGGGAAAGAGGGTCCACAAATGAGCGTCATTAGTAATGCCCTGCAGCTTCACCATGGAACTGACCTCGGTGAATTCCTCTATATGCCTGTAAGGGTCTTCCTTAGCAGTACCATAAAATGAGGGCAGCAAGGATATGGTACTGCTTTTGATCTCATAAGGATTGTCCCCTTCAGGTCTACATAGTACAAGAACAGCTTGATTGGTTGGAATGAAATATTCCTTAAGGCTCCTTTGACCAGCCATTTCTTCCCTTGGAAGGTTTCTTCTTAAGATTTTTTCAGGTTGAGGGTCAAACACAAGTTGTCTCCTAAGAGAATACCTACCAAGCATGCACTACAAACACAATTCAAAAGGACTTATTCGATCTTTACAAATTTAGGCTTTTGACTTTAGTTCAAATTGTAGGTGACAAAGCAAGTTGCCCAATCAATTATGCACTTGTGTCGACCTTCGAAATGCCTAAAAATACCTAGTTGGAGCTTAGGTGTTCTTCCCTAAATCTCAAATGGTAGAGCAACTCCAAAGATGCAAGATCGAGGGATGCAAGTAGGCCTAAGCCTTCCTTTGAAACTGTGCTTTCGTGGTGCTTCTCAACTACCCCCAAAAATCCGTGACAGGGTATCCCCCTCTTTGTATTTACAAAACCTTTGATCACAAGTTCCGAACACTTCAGAATCAAATGGTAGGAGGGCTCGTGTCCTAGTAGTTCCAAGACTTAGGAGTGTCTAAATGTGTGTTGTGGTGCAAAAGATATAAGTGTGCATACACCGCAAAAGATTTTGTATTTTGAATCGCACGCCACATTTGAAAATCAAGTCCATGATTTTTAAATGTCCCTCCTTTAATTAGTGCTTTTTCAAAAGTTAAATGTGACCACTTTATTAGATCGCTTCAAGATAGATTATGTGGTCTAAAAATTAATCCAAATGCATTTGCTTGACAGGTAGAAATGCAAAGTTAGAAGTGCATACCTGATGGTAACGTGGGTTCACTCAACTCAGTAATTAAGTTAATTTCACTTAATTAAGAGTAGAAGAAATCACTTAGGTTAACTCCAAGTTGTGTCGATTGTGTAGTATAGGGTCAAATTAACATAACATTTTAGAAATTTTAACTGGTTGAGTCCAGGTCGTCCACTGGGAGGCATAATAATTTTCTCCAAATTCACCAATTTTCTTTTATCTCTTTAAGTTTAGCAGGTAAAACTAATTTGATGTTCAAAACATGAATTTTGTCAAAATATTTAAACTATAAAGAACATACAAAATTCCATATGCAAACAAATTTACTCAAAATATTGTACTTTATTAACAAGTAAACATGCAAGTTTTTCAATTTTATTTCATTCTAAGAAATTAAGGAAATTAAAAAGTTATCCAATTAAAACATGCCTTTTACAATTAAGAACAAAAAGTAATTATGCAAGAGAAAATTCATTTATCTCTTCATCTCTCTATAGCCTCTAATCTTCTTCTTTCTTTCTTTCTTTCTTTTCTTTCTCTTTTGTTTTCTTTTCTCGAGCTCTCTTTCTTCTTACCTTTCTTGTGTTGCTCCTACCTCCTTATCCTCCTTCTCTTCTTATTTTTCAGTTTAATCTTCTCCTGCCTTCTCTTCTTCCCTTAGTTTTTCTCCTTTGTTCCTTAGTTTTTCCTTAACACTCCTTAGCATCCGTGCTCCTTTATTCCTTAGCCTTTGCTCCAGCACTTAGCTTTAACATAACATCCTTTAGCGGCCTCTCTTTTACTTAAGCTTTCAGCTGAACCGGGTTTTTTTACTTTATAAACCAAAAGCTTTTTTTATTTGCAGTGAGGTCCTTTCGAGGATACATAGCACCATGGGACCAGGGTGGGACCAGACCCTACTCGGTCCTCGCCTAATCTCAGTTAGGTTGGTTTTGGTTCATTCATTAATCAGTTCATAGTCTCGAGCCACATCGGCTCAACCTGGCCTCCCAGGCCACACTCGCCCTCCCAGGGCACAACCACATTCGCACGCCCCCAAGGGTGCACACACCCGCAGGCATATGCCCGCACACTCAGAACAATGCTTAGATTAGAAGGAATCGGAACCGGTGCACCGAGCGCTGACGACTACATAGCCATAGGAACAAATCAGTTTTATTCCCAGGTGCGCACTTGTGGATATTAGAGGTGGGATAAGGCTAACCCTTCCAGACTCGAATTCAATCGATCGTAACTTTCTACCCAGAGCTCCAAATTGTATGATTTAAAGTTTGTTGGAAAGCTCTATGGGTAATCTACACAATTTTAGGGTCAATTTAATGTTTTAATGATGTTTGGCTCTTCAATTTAAGAGATGAAATCAGGGGTTCTACAGGTTTTAAAAAGCCTGTAAAGTAATTTTAAATCAGGAGAGTCCTCAGATGGACTTCTCTCATCTATTTAAAGGTCTGTATATGTTATATAAACAATTCTGCCTCTATTAGGATAGATTTTAAACTCTTAAGACCTACAGAACCTATAGAGAAGCTTTTCTCTTCTCTGAAAACTTCAGAGGTTGATTTACAGATTTCAATAAGTGCAACAGACACTTTAAAGTGTTCTTAATCTATTTAGATTAATTCTATTGGTTATAACTAATCAATCTTGGCAGGTTTTAAGTTTGAATTTCAACAAAATAGTGCTTCTGTTGGTTTGGGTTCGAAAGTAACCCAACTTGACAGAAATAAAAATTTCACTAAAAACATCATCTGAGCTTACTTTATTCCTTCTAAAAACATCAAACAGAATCTAAAAAATAATTTCCACATCTCAATTCTTCAATTCAAGCTCAGAACACCATTATCAGACTTAGGTTTGACTATGGAAGCTTGAAAATTGACTTTCTATTGAAAGCTTCCTCCTAAGAAATTAATGCCTCAATCAAAGTCTTCCCAACATCTAGAACTCATTCAGATTTTTAGATTTATGTTCTATCCTTAATTCCTGGGGTTTCAGGCTCGCCGCCTGAACTAAAATAGGTGTGTGTTCGGCAAAGTATAGGAAAGATTGCTACAATGATTTGAAGATTAAAATAGCTTCAGTGCATCGCACTGAAGCTTCTGAGTTCCTTAAATGTTTCTCAAATCCCTTATAACAGACTTCTCCAACTCGTCGGAGTTGGGGAAGATGAAGTTACATCTAAAGCTCCAGTGGTTAAAACATCAAACAAATTTCTTTAAAATGATAAGTAATCCTTATTTTATTGTTTTGGAGCCACTTGGCAATTTCTAGAGGCTGCAACACAACTTTGGCTCGCCTGAGCTCGCCGGAGCTCTGGTGAGTCCAGAAAATGTAAATTGTATGAACAGATTGACAAATTACCCATTTTTGATCTAAAAATGATCCTGAGGTTACAAGGAACCTCTTTATCACATTAAATTCTTCATTTTTTCATTAAAATGCAAGATTTGATAGTAAGTTTGTTTCTTAAAAGATTTGAATGGTTTAAGCTCAGGACTTGATTTAACTACTCGATTGAGAAGTTAAATCAAGTCAATAGGTATTATTATTCATAAATATATATTTAATTTATAGTTGGAACTGTTCCTGAGCCGCCATGGACAGCGAGCTCAGGAGCTTAATTAAAATTTAGGCGTTTAATTATAGATGATAATAATAATCGGTAATATAATATCGATTAGGGTTCATTAGTGGTGATATGTGATGAAAGACCCCAATGAAGGTGGAACTAGGCCGAGTACTGTCACCATAGGCAGTGAAGTAGTCGGTGAAGGTGAGATTTGAATTAGGTGTTTAGGTGATTTAATTAATCGATTAAGTGAATTAGAAGTGAACATGGAAGATATAGGAAGGTGAACAATGAGTTAAAAGACAAAATTGAAGTCTCTGGCGAGCTCAAGGAACTCGCCAGAGTTGGAGGAGATGAAACAAAAATCTAAAATTACTCTAACCTAACTAAATAAACTAACTAACTAAGATAGCCTACTCCTACTCCTAGTCTACTGTTACCTGGATGAAGGGGTCAATAGGGTTTCGCCGAAGTCTCATTGCGGACGACGAAATTAGAGGGTTGAAGAAAGACCTCTGGCGGCGGATTTGAGGTGGAACAAAGGAATCCTAGGGTCGGCACCTTTGTTAGAGGTGCGGAAAACCACGGCGGATCACCTCGGCTACTTTAGATGGACGGAGGAAGTTGGAAGATGGAATGGGGAATCGCTGAAGGTTTGGAAGAATAGCCTATTGGGTCGGCTGCAGTGTTAGAAGAGGGAAGGGAGCCAACTTGCCTAAAATCAGAGGTGTGAGGGGGTATTTATAGTAGTTTGCGGCAAAGAGTGAGGGGGTCTGGCCGAAGAAGAAGCTTGAGGAGCTTAACCTATATCGTCATCTCTGACGACGGTGAGGTTATCTCCCACTCAAAAATAGGATTCTCGGTTAATCCAGACTGATGGATGAAGTGGAGGTGGTGAGCGCAAGCTGCAAGAGCATGGGTAAAGAGGAATGATGTCGGTAGGGTGGTGATCGCACGGTAGGGTGACTCTCTGCCGCCAGCCGTTCGTTTGGCTGGAGAAGAAGAAGAAGAAGACGAAGAGGGACTTAGAAGTAATAAAACTTGAGGACCTATGTGAGAAGTAAGGACTCTACTGTAATGAAAAGTATAGACCAAAATGTAAACCTAGGTTTTGAAGGTTTATTTTAACGTAAATCTTTTTCAACTTTTTATATTTGTTAATAAATAAGGTAAATATTATGTTTACACCTTGAATTTACATTTTTGACCTTTTTGGGTTAATTTATTAGATTAACTAAAATCACTTAAATTATTACATACTTAGGTATACACTATATTTAAGTTACTTATCTTATTAATTAAGGAAATGATTAATAGGATTTCGAGTCCAATTATTATCTAAATTATTAATAATGTTAATTGAATGATAAAATGTCAATTTTAACTTATTTTAAGGTCCTTAACTAAATATCCCTTATTCTATAATTAACCCTTATATATTCATAACCCTAGCTAATTAACTAGGAAGACTAGTTAATTAGCGGTAATTAGAGATCATGATGTGTGTCTCATCATACCCCCAAGGCAAAGTTTTGTTAGTCCCTAGCAAAATTAACTAAGACTATGATGATTTAAAGCACTTGGGTTTAAATTATTATAAATAGTAGAGGAAAGCTTAGGTCAGAAATTTTTAAGTTTAATATAAATGATTAATGTATAGAGGATGTGTAAAAATTTTCTTACTTAGACTTATACTTATAACATTTTCAAAATACACTTAAAATAATTTGTAAACAACAAATTTATTCTGAATTAGAATTCTTCGAAAATCTCTTAATCTTTCTAACTATTCTTAACTCAAATTAGAATACCAAGTGTTTTAAGAAAAACAAAACTTAAGGATTGAGAATTAAATTTTAACTCAAAAACTCAAATAGACTTAAGTTAATCCCCTGTTTATGATATTTGATTTTTATCAATATAAGTTTAAGCAAATTAAACAGATACTCATTATTAATCAAACATAGAGTAGTAAAACTCTAATTTACTAGCCTACAACACTAAAGATTAACTTCTAGACCTAGGATTCTGTCAATTCTTCTCCTTTAGGTCTAAACTTAAAATCTTCCAAACCCAATTTCTTTGGCTTCACTGCCCAATACCAAGGTTCAATAGCTATGATTTTAAAACATTTGTGCTTAGTGAAGAGAATTGTCCTAAAGACATCAAAAGTTACAAAAATCCAGATCTTAAGACATCACTTTCCAATCCTAATTATTCCAATTCAAGCCTTTGGCTGCCTTACTCAGGTTTGGTTGCTTTCTCCTCACCAGTTTTGTAACGACCCGGTTCCCGAGTCCCTACGAGACACGAGAACCGGACCGACTCGACTAATCCCAAGACCTAGTCGTCCAACGAGGAAGTAACCAAAAGACAGTAAAATAAACCACATTCAGCATGAATATAACTAACAGTAAGAAAGTACAGCAGTAAGGAAAGAAACTACTACAGTAGGTACCACCACAACAGTAAAACAGCATTTATCATATAACAAGAACTGCAGGTAAAGAAGGTACAGCGGAAACAAAAACTACTCACTAGAACAGAAACAAAAGGGGTACAAAAAGGCTGTGGTAACTCTACTGGACCCTACTCGGCCCAGCTTCCTCTGCAGCCGTCGACCCTGGCTGCTCAACACCGGGTCCTGAAAAAGGTAACGAGTGTAACACGTCAGCAAAACGCTGAGTAGAGTGGCAAACTAACTAAAGGCAACAGTAGAGTGTACAGTAGCTGTTATGTTCTATTACTTCCTTTATTCACATCTTTCAATTTTTCTCACTATTTCATTTATTTCTCAGATCCTTTACTTGATCTCGAATGTCCTTGTGGGAACGATCTTGATTGCAATCTTTTCCAAAAGTAGAAGTAGCACGTGGTGCTCTCCTGGCCGGGAGAGTCCCCCGTGGTGATCCTACCCTCAGTCAACCACCCCAAGGTCACTGACAGACGTAACGGTGACTACGGCACGCGCGATAGACGCACAGGTAGCTAGCCCGCACTGGCACGTGGTCAGTCGTTTCCGTTAACGGGTGCGCCCAAAGCACAGCACGGAACCAGGGCAGAGCCCTCTCAGTAACAGGGGTCCAACCCCTCCACAGTAACCAAACCGGGGCCTTGCCCCTCCACAGTCCGCACACCCTCGCCTGACTACCCTGGTTTGCCCTAATGGGCCTAACAAGTCGGTGAAGGAGGCTAGCAGAACCCCGGGGCCCGTGGGGTAGCTAGTACTCTCCTAACACTAGTAGCTCTCCTCGGTACTACGTACACGAGGGCCAACAAGTCGGTACAGAGCGGCCAATCCTAACCCCGGGTCCCTGGGGCGGCTGGCCCCACTCTGCACTAAACAGGTACAGGTACTTCCCTTGGTACTGCGTACCCAAGAGACAGTACAAACTACATCTCAGTTCCATTCCTTTTTCTTTCCAGGAGTTCCACTCCTAATTCCCCGTAGGGTTCCAGCTCTTTATCTCAGAACATCATATGTTTCACTTTCCAGATTCACGTTCTCAAAATCCATGATCTCAAACATGTTTCTTTATTCATAACAGGCAACTGTTAATTAAATTCACAAGCAGCTTTATATATTCCTTTCCATTTTTCCCAAGACTGCAGTAATATACATTCCACTAGTTTTTCCACCCTAGGATTCATGCCATATCCTAGGATCTATCATACAATCTAGTTTTCCGGCCCTAGGATTCATGCAACACCTAGGAGCTATCATTCCATATATTTCTCATTCCTAGGATTCATGCAATGCCCTAGGTTCTAGTTACGGTTCCATACTTTAACAGATTTTATTAATACTTAAAGCCACTCTACCAGGTACAACGGGAGTAATGGGGGCGTGATCGGGAATCCCGCGTGCCTCCGCGACTCTCAAGACTGCAACCGAACGAGGTCCTATCACAAGGATCAAACACAAGGAGTGTCTCAGAACAGTGTATAGCTACTGTAGACGGGTAGAGGAATTAATTCTGAAACGAACGCAACTCGAATCGCGGAAAATGGAGCCCAAACGGGCCCTAAACGGGTCGAGAAAGATGATACTGTGCAAAATCAGACGTCTGGAACTCCTTCCAGACGTCTTAAACGGTGGATCAGAGAATTACCTGTTCAGCTTGGTTCCCCGGACGTCCAGAAGTCTGCGGGGACGTCTGTCCTATACCCCAGACGTCCGATGGTCCACACGGACGTCTGTAGATCACTCCCGCTGTCTGTTACAACTTCCAGACGTCTGATTCGCAAAGGATGGCGAATCAGCGAACCTGCGCACGGCCAACCCCCCTCCCTCAGTACGGTCAGTCGAGAAGAAGGAAGAAGAAAGTGGAAACTTACCTTTCAGACGTCTGTATGATCTTACAGACGTCGACCTTGCCGTCTGGCTATCAACCCAGACGTCTGATTCTGGAAATTTTTCCAGAATGAGAACCCCTCTCGGCCTCCGCTCGCGACGCCGCCCGCGTCGCACCTCGCGCGTCTGCTGCTCAGCCCGCAGCAGGTCCCACTCCGCGTCGCTCCGCACCCCCTGCGCCCTCCGCCGGCCGGCCAAGCCGCTCCGGCGAGCTCGCCCTCACGGCAGAGCCCCACCCTCGCACGCCGCACCTCCTCCACGCTCACTGCGGCTGCCGCTGCCGCCCTCGCGCTCAGGAAGGAGAAGAAGGAGGAGACGGTGGAGACGGGAGGGGAGGCGCGCCCTTTTAAGGCCGCGCGAGGAGGAGAGAGAAGGTGGTCGCAGCGCGCCTGCAGCCGCAGAGAGAGAGAGAGGAATCGCAGGTCTGCGCGCACAGGCGCGCAGACGAATCTCCCGTGCGAACATAACTATTTTCCAGACGTCTGTAAACAATCCCGGATGTCTGGTCAGACGTCAGGATGTGATCCAAGACGTCTGGTCCGACGTCTGGGCCACCTCCCAGACGTCTTAAAAGGCGTCTGGGGCACGCGTTCGTTACAATATAACAAACTCAAAGGAAGTTTCGTCCCCGAAACTTGCGCCAACTAGGGTGCGGGAAAAAGATGTCCAAATAACCATAACAAACTCAAAGAGGACCGAAGCCGATCCGAAAAGACGTACCCGCGAAAAGCTCCGGGTACCGCTCCTGCATTGCCGCTTCAGGCTCCCAGGTAGCCTCCTCGTACCGCTGGCTCCTCCACAAAACCTTTACCAGGGGTACTTGCTTTCGTCTCAACCTGTGGACGGCTCGGTCTAGGATCTGCACTGGCCGCTCGGGGTAGGTCAGGTCGTCGCTCACCTCGACGCTCTCGTGACTCAGTACGTGGCTGGGATCGGCTACGTACTTCCTGAGGTTGGACACGTGGAACACATCGTGCACACCAGAAAGCTGCGGGGGAAGGGCAAGTCTGTAAGCAACGGGTCCAACCCGCTCCAGGACCTCAAAGGGCCCCACGAACCTCGGCGCGAGCTTCCCTCTCACCCCAAACCGCTGTAAGCCCTTCATGGGCGAAACACGAAGGAAGACGTGGTCCCCAACCTCGAACTGCACCTCTCTGCGTCTGCGATCTGCGTAGCTCTTTTGTCTGCTCCTGACAGTGCGGAGTCGTCTGTGGATCTGCTCGACTGCCTCCTGACTCTGCCGGATCAACCTGGGGCCAACCTCCCACTTGGTCCCCACCTCAACCCAACTCAAGGGTGCCGTGCATTTCCACCCGTACAGAGCCTCGTAGGGAGCCATGCCGATGCTCGAGTGATAACTGTTGTTGTATGCAAACTCCGCCAGGGGCAGGTGCTCCTCCCAAGAGCCCCTCCAGTCTAGTACACAGGCACGCAAAAGGTCCTCAAGTGTCTGTATCGTGCGTTCCGACTGTCCGTCCGTCTGGGGTTGGTAAGCCGTGCTAAACCTCAACCTCGTCCCCAAAGCCTGCTGAAACTCAGCCCAAAACTGGGACGTAAAGCGGGTATCCCGGTCGGATACGATCTCCCGCGGAACTCCTTGTAGTCGTACCACATCACGGATATACCTCTCTGCCAACTGTGCTGGTCCCAAAGTGACTCGGATCGGCAAGAATCGTGCCGTCTTCGTCAATCTATCCACTATTACCCAGACTGCGTCGTGTCCTCGCTGGGTAACAGGT
Organism: Thalassia testudinum; assembly: GCA_037157565.1. Classification (NCBI taxonomy): domain Eukaryota; kingdom Viridiplantae; phylum Streptophyta; class Magnoliopsida; order Alismatales; family Hydrocharitaceae; genus Thalassia; species Thalassia testudinum. Next base: position 15,936,754 of record JAZHRO010000056.1, read on the forward strand.
AAGCCCACCACCAAGTCCATGGTGATGCTCTCCCACTTCCACTCTGGCACTGGAAGCGGCTGAAGCGGCCCTGCAGGCCTCTGATGCTCGGCTTTCACCTGCTGGCACACTAAGCACTGCTGCACGAACTCACCCACATCCCGCTTCATCCCTCTCCACCAGAACTCGCGTCTCAAGTCATGGTACATTTTCGTGTTTCCGGGATGTATGGTGAATCTGGAACCGTGTGCCTTAGTCAGGAGCTCTCTCAACAGCTCCTCGTCTCTGGGGACGCACAACCGTCCCCTCAAGCGTAACACCTGGTCTGTGAAAGAGAAGTCCCCTGGGTCCCCTGATAGTACTCTGTCGCGCAAAGACTGCAAGTACGGATCGGCCATCTGTCCCGTGATGATGCGATCTATCAACTCTGGCCTGGTCTACCGTGTCACCGTCACTGCCCCACAGTACCCTCGTAACACTAGAGGTCGCCAACTGCCCACCTCCTCCAAAAGGCTCCAACTCTGTAACTGTAGACTGGCCAAGCGTGCGGGTGCCTTACGGCTCAAGGCGTCAGCCACCACATTGGCCTTTCCCGGGTGGTAGGAGATGCTGCAGTCGTAGTCCTTCAGGAGCTCCAACCAACGTCTCTGTCTCATGTTGAGCTCCTTCTGGTCAAAAAGATATCTGAGGCTCTTGTGATCTGTAAAAATCTCGAAGGTCTCACCTTACAAGTAGTGCCTCCATGTCTTCAGCGCGAAGACAACAGCTGCCAACTCTAGATCGTGGGTAGGGTAGGTATGCTCATGGGGCTTCAGTTGCCGCGAAGCGTAAGCGACCACGTGACCCCTCTGCATGAGCACACCTCCTAACCCCTGCAAGGAAGCGTCCGTGTACACAACGAACCCGCCACTACTGTCAGGGATGGTGAGCACGGGAGACGAGGTCAACCTCTCCTTCAGCTCCAGAAAACACGCCTCACAGGCGTCTGTCCAAGCGAAAGGCACGTCCTTCTGGGTCAACTGTGTCATAGGACGCGCAATCTGTGAAAATCCTCTGATGAACCGTCTGTAGTAACCTGCCAGTCCCAGGAAACTGCGAATCTCAGTGACTGAACGTGGTCTCTCCCACCTGAGCACTGCCTCGACCTTGGCGGGGTCCACCGCCAGGCCGTCTCCAGAGATCACATGACCCAAAAAGGTCACCTCCCTCAACCAGAACTCGCACTTGCTGTATTTGGCGTACAGCCTGCGTCGTCTCAGAGTGTCCAGAACCATCCGCAAGTGCTGTCCGTGCTGCGTCCGATCTCTAGAATAGATGAGTACATCATCTATGAAAACCACCACAAACTGCTCCAAGTACGGTCTAAACACCCGGTTCATCAGGTCCATGAAAGCAGCGGGGGCATTGGTCAGCCCAAACGGCATGACCAAAAACTCGTAGTGTCCGTACCGGTTGCGGAAAGCTGTCTTGGAGACGTCGGTCTCCCTGATCCTCAACTGGTGGTATCCAGACCTCAAGTCGATCTTGGAAAACACCGTGGCACCCCGCAACTGGTCAAACAAATCGTCGATCCTCGGCAGCGGATATCTGTTCTTGGTGGTGACCCTATTCAGCTGTCGGTAGTCCACACAAAGGCGTAGGGTCCCATCCTTCTTCTTCACAAACAGTACCGGGGCTCCCCAGGGAGACGCACTGGGCCTCACGAAACCTTTCTCCAAAAGGTCCTGCAACTGGGACTTGAGCTCTCGCAGCTCAAGCGGTGCCATTCTGTATGGCGCGGTGGAGATGGGGCTGGTCCCTGGTACTAGTGAGATCTCAAACTCGATCTCACGCTCGGGCGGTAGTCCTGGTAACTCGTCTGGAAACACGTCGGGGTACTCTCTGATCACCGGGATGCTCTGGAAGTCTGCCACGGGACTGTGCTCTGCCACCACACAAGCTAGGAAGCCCTCACACCCCTGGCTCAAAAGTCTCGCCGCCCGAAGTGCCGAAATGCACCTGAAACCTCCCTTTCACTGGCTGCCCGTGAAACTCGAAAGAAGGCAACTCCGGAATGGAGAAGACAATCTTCCTCTCAAAATAGTCTACCAAGGCGTGGTAAGCGGACATCCAATCCATCCCCAGAATCACTCCAAAGTCCTCCATCTGTATCATAATCAGGTCAGCTGGCAGGCTATGTCCCCCGATGCTGACCCCGCAACCCGTGTACACCTCCTCAGCTGCAAACAGCTGACCACTCGGACCTCTGATTACGAACGGATTCTCTAACAGTGTATAATCCTGGTCCAAACTAACTGCGAAACTTGCTGCGACAAACGAGTGCGTAGCGCCAGAATCGAAAAGCGTGTAAACGAGTCTGCCAGAAACTGAAACCATACCTGCTACCACGGATCCCGATGCTCTGGCGTCCCTGTGTGTTAGGGCGTTGATACGCCCCTCAGCTCTAGGTGCGGACGAAGCAGCCACACTCTGCGTCGGACGGGTAGGTGCTGGCCGGTACCCTCCTCGCGACTGCTGTCCTCCTCCTCGTGCCTGGGAACCGCGGCCTCCTGCACGCCCTCCAGTGCTCTGCACAGGAAGTATCCGCTGACCTCCTGCCCTAGATGGGCAGTCCCTCCTGACGTGGCCCGGCTGGCCACACTGGTAGCAGAGGGGAACCCGACTCCCGCCCTCAGTGAGTCCCTGCTGTCGGCTAGGCGGGGGTCCGGTGCTGGCGACTGGCCCCTGTCGAGGGCCCCCAAAGGCCACTGATGGCCCTGCACAGCGTGACAGCTCTCCTGCGGATGTCACGTGTCTCCGTTCTCGCCGGCCCTGTGAGAAGTCTGGCTGAAAGGGCCTCTTCCGCCCGCCATCGGTCTCTCGCGCGGACGGGTTGGTCTCCTCGTAAGTCATAGCTGCCTCTACCACCCTCGAAAACGTCGGCAGCTTCAGGGGTTTGACATACCCCCGGATCGCAGGCCGGAGCCCCTCGGTGAACCTCCAAAGGCGCTCCTCCTCAGTGGCTACCGCTGTCGCTGCAAAGTGGGACAGCTCCAAGAAACGCATGCGGTACGCGCTCACGGTCATCGTCCCTTGGCGGAGAGTGTGGAACTCCCGCCTCCTCTGGTCCTGCCACGTCTGGGGAAAGTACTGCTCGCAGAAGAGGGTGACGAACTGGTCCCACGTCGGCTCGTCCCTCTCCTGTCCCCGGACCGCCCTCCACCACCGGTGTGCCGCACTCTCCAGCTGGTACGTGGCAAAGGCCACGCGGCACTCCACCGGGGGGCGAAGGGTGTCAAAGATCTTCTCCAGCTGCTCAAGCCAGTCCTCTGCCTCAGTCGGGTCCTCATCCCCCTTGAAGGAGGGGGGCTTCAGCTTCCGGAACTGTCCGAAAAGCTCGAAGTGGCGCTGTAGGGGAGGTGCTGGTGCACCTCCAGGCGAAGGTGCCTCGTGTACAGAAGTGTCGGAGGAAGGTGGGGGCGGCAGTCCCTCGTGTCCAGCGTCGCGTCTGTCGCGTGGTCCCACAGAGGACTCCCCCTCTGCAACCCCAGGAGGAGGTGCTCGGGGCGGTGGGTGGAGCTCCTCTCGTACAATATCCCGTATCAGTCTGCCGAGGTCCGGGGCTTGGGTGCCAGGGAGTGGTGGCTGGTCCACCGAGACGTCAACGACAGCACGTCCACCTCGCCGACCTCGCCCTCGGCCGCGCCCGCGGCCAGTCTCGCCAGTCCCGCGACGAGGCATCTCCTGCAAGGAGACGCGAAACGAAACGGAAACGTCAAAACAGAAGGTACCTAACAAAACTTCTAAGAGCTCATGTCAAGAGATATGTTGTGGTGGCCACTCTAGCTATAAACATGTGAATTGGTTATTTTCCAGTCAGTTGATTCATTTCTCGGGACGACCTTGCTCTGATACCATTGTAACGAACGCGTGCCCCAGACGCCTTTTGAGACGTCTGGGAGGTGGCCCAGACGTCGGACCAGACGTCTTGGATCACATCCAGACGTCTGACAAGACGTCCGGGATCGTTTACAGACGTCTGGAAAACAGTTATGTTCGCACGAGAGATTCGTCTGCGTGCCTGTGCGTGCAGACCTGCGATTCCTCTCTCTCTCTCTGCGGCTGCAGGCGCGCTGCGACCACCTTCTCTCTCCTCCTCGCGTGGCCTTAAAAGGGCACGCCTCCCCTCCCGTCTCCACCGTCTCCTCCTTCTTCTCCTTCCTGAGTGCGAGGGCGAGCGAGCGCGAGGGCGGTAGCGGCAGCCGCAGTGAGCGCGGAGGAGGTGCGGCGTGCGAGGGTGGGGCTCTGCCGTGAGGGCGAGCTCGCCGGAGAGGCTTGGCCGGCCGGCGGAGGTCGCAGGGGGCGCGGAGCGACGCGGAGTGGGACCTGCTGCGGGCTGAGCAGCAGACGCGCGTGGTGCGACGCGGGCGGCGTCGCGAGCGGAGGCCGAGCAGGGTTCTGATTCTGGAAAAATTTCCAGAATCAGACGTCTGGGTTGATAGCCAGACGGCAAGGTCGACGTCTGTAAGATCATACAGACGTCTGAAAGGTAAGTTTCCGCTTTCTTCTTCCTTCTTCTCGACTGACCGTACTGAGGGAGGGGGGTTGGCCGTGCGCAGGTTCGCTGATTGGCCATCCTTTGCGAATCAGACGTCTGGAAGTTGTAACAGACGGCGGGAGTGATCTACAGACGTCCGTGTGGACCATCGGACGTTTGGGGTATAGGACAGACGTCCCCGCAGACTTCTGGACATCCGGGGAACCAAGCTGAACAGGTAATTCTCTGATCCACCGTTTAAGACGTCTGGAAGGAGTTCCAGACGTCTGATTTTGCACAGTATCGTCTTTCTCGACCCGTTTAGGGCTCGTTTGGGCTCCGTTTTCCGCGATTCGAGTTGCGTTCGTTTCAGAATTAATTCCTCTACCCGTCTACAGTAGCTATACACTGTTCTGAGACACTCCTTGTGTTTGATCCTTGTGATAGGACCTCGTTTGGTTGCAGTCTTGAGAGTCGCGGAGGCACGCGGGATTCCCGATCACGCCCCCATTACTCCCGTTGTACCTGGTAGAGTGGCTTTAAGTATTAATAAAATCTGTTAAAGTATGGAACCATAACTAGAACCTAGGGCATTGCATGAATCCTAGGAATGAGAAATATATGGAATGATAGCTCCTAGGTGTTGCATGAATCCTAGGGCCGGAAAACTAGATTGTATGATAGATCCTAGGATATGGCATGAATCCTAGGGTGGAAAAACTAGTGGAATGTATATTACTGCAGTCTTGGGAAAAATGGAAAGGAATATATAAAGCTGCTTGTAAATTTAATTAACAGCTGCCTGTTATGAATAAAGAAACATGTTTGAGATCATGGATTTTGAGAACGTGAATATGGAAAGTGAAACATATGATGTTCTGAGATAAAGAGATGGAACCCTACAGGGAATTAGGAGTGGAACTCCTTGAAAGAAAAAGGAATGGAACTGAGATGTAGTTTGTACTGTCTCTTGGGTACGCAGTACCAAGGGAAGTACCTGTACCTGTTTAGTGCAGAGTGGGGCCAGCCGCCCCAGGGACCCAGGGTTAGGATTGGCCGCTCTGTACCGACTTGTTGGCCCTCGTGTACGTAGTACCGAGGAGAGCTACTAGTGTTAGGAGAGTACTAGCTACCCCACGGGCCCCGGGGTTCTGCTAGCCTCCTTCACCGACTTGTTAGGCCCATTAGGGCAAACCAGGGTAGTCAGGCGAGGGTGCGCGGACTGTGGAGGGGCAAGGCCCCGGTTTGGTTACTGTGGAGGGGTTGGACCCCTGTTACTGAGAGGGCTCTGCCCTGGTTCCGTGCTGTGCTTTGGGCGCACCCGTTAACGGAAACGACTGGCCGCGTGCCAGTGCGGGCTAGCTACCTGTGCGTCTATCGCGCGTGCTGTAGTCACCGTTACATCTGTCAGTGACCTTGGGGTGGTTGACTGAGGGTAGGATCACCACGGGGGACTCTCCCGGCTAGGAGAGCACCACGTGCTACTTCTACTTTTGGAAAAGACTGCAATCAAGATCGTTCCCACGAGGACATTCGAGATCAAGTAAAGGATCTGAGAAATAAATGAAATAGTGAGAAAAATTGAAAGATGTGAATAAAGGAAGTAATAGAACATAACAGCTACTGTACACTCTACTGTTGCCTTTAGTTAGTTTGCCACTCTACTCAGCGTTTTGCTGACGTGTTACACTCGTTACCTTTTTCAAGACCAGGTGTTGAGCAGCCAGGGTCGGCGGCTGCAGAGGACGCTGGGCCGAGTAGGGTCCAGTAGAGTTACCACAGCCTTTTTGTACCCCTTTTGTTTCTGTTCTAGTGAGTAGTTTTTGTTTCTGCTGTACCTTCTTTACCTGCAGTTCTTGTTATATGATAAATGCTGTTTTACTGTTGTGGTGGTACCTACTGTAGTAGTTTCTTTCCTTACTGCTGTACTTTCTTACTGTTAGTTATATTCATGCTGAATGTGGTTTATTTTACTGTCTTTTGGTTACTTCCTCGTTGGACGACTAGGTCTTGGGATTAGTCGAGTCGGTCCGGTTCTCGTGTCTCATAGGGACTCGGGAACCGGGTCGTTACAAGTTTTCTATCCCGAGGTCAACACCTTTTGTATATATCTCCCTGGTGGACCACTGAGTCTCTTATTCCTAATATTTTTTTCTCCATATTTTTTCCACTTTTTCTCTAGGTTAGAACACCCATTTGTAGCAATGTGCTCTTTTTATTTTTGATGGAAGGAAGGGTAGCATCCATTTGTAACGAGATGCTTTTATTTATTAATGGAAAACTGCATAAGTACCCATTTTTAGCGAGGCACTTAACTGTAGGGTGTTTTATTTATTTTTTTTCTTTTTCTTTTCTTTTCCTCCCTTCTCATTTTTCTTACTAAGATTATTCTCCAAATCCTTTTTCTAGGTGAGTGGCACATCCTTCACCCTTTCAAGAACCGCCCTGCGGAAATCCTTGGACTGAAGAGGATTCAGAATTGATCTCTTGACCTCTATGTTTTCGCGGTCTCAGATGTCAACAAGACAATTCTATCTGAGTGAATTTTAGATGTTTAGGTTACTTAGCTCTCAAACCAGAGCTTGGACAACAATACCCTTTACTCTTAAGTTCTTCAAATTTTTAGTTTCCTCCAATAGGATCCATCAAGACAAAATTTACCAAGTTTAGTTATTTATCTCTATCTTGTAAGTTTTGTAAACTAAAATTCCACCAACTCTCTATCTAATTAACTCTGAATATCTGGCTTTTTACTTAACTTTATAATAAAATCAAATTTTCAAAAATCAAAAGGATTACTTAATCTAATTGATTAAAAAGTTATAATTCAATTCCAAAACTTAAGCTTAAAATCTTAACACACTTAGTTTCTCAATTCAAGTAAGAATAGAAAAATAAATCTTTAAAGGATTTAAAAGATTCCTAAATTCAAATAAAATCTTATTTTAAAAATTTTAAACACAAAAGTGTGTTTCTACAAAATGTTTAAGTAAAATCTAATTAAGAATTGAATGCCCTTAAATATTTATATATATACTATATACATTTTAAAATTCTGACCTAAAAGAAAGTTAAAGCTCTTAATTGTATATATATACATTCTTCTTCTTTTCTTCTTTATTAATAATGAATAAACCCCTCCTATTATTTTTGAGAATTTTCTTTTTAAATTTTTGTATTTATATATTCTTATTTTTATGCATATAAGATTTTTTTTAATTTTTTATGATTTTTCAAAAAAATTTTCAAATTTTTATGAAATTTTTGAATTTTTAAAATTTTTATCATTTTTATCATTTTTATTTTTTTTAAATTTCGTGGATATTTGATTTTTATGTGTTTTTATTTTTTAAACCAACACTAAAAGTGAAAATTTCACTTCAACACCCCCAAGCCAAAATTTTACAATGTCCTCATTGTAAGAAGGGTGAAAAATATATGAAGTGAAATTTTAAAAGTAAATGTATAAGAAAACCAAAAAGGATGAAAATAGGAAATAGCTATTTATAAGTGCTAAGTTTTACGCATTCAGCTAGGCGTAAACCCTAGTAAAGAACGACTAAAAAGAATAGGTATATGTTAAAATTGGAGGAGTTATGAAAGAATTAGATCAAAAAATTAAAAAACAGATTAAACCACCCAATCAAAGCTCGTCCTGAAATTACCTAGAATAGATCTCGCAGATCCTAGAACCATATTCTTGTGAAAAAAATCTCAGAAAATTTAGAGTGAACCTTATGTGAAGAATAGATCTGGTTTATGTTGAGATATAAAACGTCTAAGATTAAGGCAATTCAAAAATGTTTCCATCAAGTTCAGAAAATCAGCATAGTCAGTTTTGGTTCCCAATAATAGGTGAGTCATTTTGGCACAAAATAGGTTACTGATGCGGATTTGATGGGTTATTTTTAGGTAATACAGAGGACGGATTATGATTAGAATCAAAGGCCTGATTAATGAAGTGGACTTGGCCTTGATTTTGCCTAGGATTTAGAATTAGCTAAGATGGAAGAGTACTTGGTTGACGAGACTCAGCCAAAAGCATGATCTGATTTCGTAAATCAGCCAACTCTACCTTACAATGCCTATGGATCTCAGTGAGAGCTTCAGCATTTTGTCGCTGACTCTCTGACACAGCTCTTAAAATCTAGTCTAGCTGTGTATCTCTATTAGGCCTAGAGTAATTCTGCATACTCATCGGGCTAGGCCTTAAATTTGATTGATGAGGGGGCAATGGAGGTGTGTTAAAATGGGTCTGATTTTGATAATTTGGTCTTTGATTTTGATTTGGATCAACCCAAGAAAAATTTGGGTGGCTTCTCCATCCAGGATTATAGGAATTTGAATATAGGTTTGGTCTTGGAATATTTTCCTGATTGGCGTGTAATTCAAGAGGATATGGCATGTTTTCTGCAATAGTAAAGGGTGGGTAAGATTATGGGACAAAGGTCCCTCCTTGCGTTGGTGAAGGAGTAGATAGAAAACCCAAGGAAGATGGATTTCTAGAATCCAGATTATTCACAAATTCCCTCCCCACGGGAATTTACGAAATAGGTAAATACGTGGGATTCGTAGCAAATAGAGGTGTAAGAATCTTCATTATGTTTCTAACCTCGTCGAGATGCTTTGCTACGATGTCTACTTTGTCCAGTTTTTCTGCAGTAATCTTTAAATCCTTTGAATTGGATGGATTACCGATCTCATGAATGCCCTTATGCGGATTTTGGTGATTCGTATTCGCACCCCGCAAAAATTGCGACATTGATGCATTGTTGATCGAGTTTTCCGCCATCCCTTCAAATAATTCTGAAGCGGAATCTGCGTTGCGATTTAGAAAATTCCCTCCAAAAGAGTCATCGACTAGATTGCGAATGCCCTCTTGTAAACCATAATAAAAGATATGCATGAGTTGTCAACGAGGGATGTCATGATGTGGGCATTTCCTTTGCAATTGTTGAAAACATTCTCATGCTTCATGAATTGGTTCTCCTTGATTTTGTTTTAAAGTAGTAATAGCTCGCCTTAAAGCATTGGTTCGACCAATTGGAAAGAATTTCTTCAAAAATGTAGATTCAAGTTCAGCCCAAGTTGAGCTTGGTCTTGCTATAGTTCTATACCAATAAGCTGCTTTATCTTTAAAGCTAAAAGAGAACATTTTCATTAGTAGGATTTCCCTATTTTGATTTCGAGGACCAAGAGTTTGAGATAAATTTTTAAGATCTTCAATGTGTTGAAATGGATCCTCGGATGCAAATCCGTGAAAGTGGGGGATTAAACCTATAATGTTTGGCTTTAATTCTGGATTATTCTCCCCAATAGGAATCCTAACATTAGGCTCTACTTGTGCATTGGATGGGTTATAATAATCTCTAAGTAGAGGCCTTGGATGATTGATCGGTAAATCATGATTTTCAAAACCCGCCTCAGGTCAAGGTGAAGAACGGGTTTGCAAAGTTTGTAAATTATTTAAGGCTACTGTTAATAAATTGATTTGTCTTGTTTGCTCTAGCATCCTAAGGTTTTGGTTCAGGAGCGCCTCATGAAGATCAAAAGGCAGCATCTCCCCCTGACCAGAAGAAGAAGGGATCTCGGGATTAAGATTCTGCATTGGATCCATAGATGTAGATGGATCAGATGGAAAAACCATTGGTTGCTTATTTGCAACCGACCTAGGATCGCCTGTCAACGGCGGTGCAAGAGGCGGATGCAAGGATCGCCTCCCATCCATAAATGGAAAATAAATGTGCAAAGGCACACACACACCACCAATATAAAAACAGCGGCACAAAAAACCCACAAAACAGTGCAAAAGACACGGGTTTGATCTTCTTTCAAAGGAAAGAAGAAATTCCTATTGTACGCAAAGTAATTTGACGCAAAGAAAAAGAGTAACAGTATCAAAATACGCATCCTAATTCGTGACTACATAGGTGCGTACCTTAAAGCTCAAAGGTCTAAGGTCTAGGATCGAGACCGCTCACTACTGGCTCCCCGGGGCTCTAGTAGTGAGACAGACTTGTTGATCTTTGGCCAAAGCCCTAAGAGGTGCAAAGAGGAGAGATAGAAAAATAGACTTGTGTGACTCTAGTGATCGTGCTGTGTGCGCAATGGCATGCAACAGACGATATTGATATAAAAACCCACATGCATTCTGCAAACAGATTTAAGTCACCAATTTTAGTTCCTCTTTTTAGTTAATATTTTTCAAAAAAATATCAATTAAACTACAATGATCGCTTTATATATCTTTTCAAACAAAAATATGTGGTCTTTTTAATTCTCAAAGACAGGGATCGACGCGGGTTTTCTCGTGTTTTCCCACTGATGCAAGAAAAATAGTTTAAAAATTTCCCGAGTCTGATCGCTAAAATACTAGCAGGAAATGCACTCCTAAGAGTATATGCCTATGTTACGCTGCTGCTAGTCAGAAAAGATGTATTTTTTTATTTTTTTAAATGTAACAAAACAAAATATTAAGAAATACTCACAAAGAATGAAAGTAGTAAAATGCATTCCTGCCTTCTCCTGAGATTACCCGTAAAGCTAAACCGGAAAAGAAGACAGAAAATAAAACAAAAACAAAACAAAACACACTAATTAAAACAAAAGTTAGTAAAAAAACAAAAATATTTACAAAAATGCCTCCTAATTAAATAATTAATTTTTTTAAAATTTTAGTGAATCAAAATATTGCCTCCCCGACAACGGCACCATTAAAATGGTAACGTGGGTTCACTCAACTCAGTAATTAAGTTAATTTCACTTAATTAAGAGTAGAAGAAATCACTTTGGTTAACTCGAAGTTGTGTCAATTGTGTAGTATAGGGTCGAATTAACCTAACATTTTAGAAATTTTTACTGGTTGAGTCCAGGTCGTTCACTGGGAGGCATAATAATTTTCTCCAAATTCACCAATTTTCTTTTATCTCTTTATGTTTAGGAGGTAAAACTAGTTTAATTTTCATAACATGAATTTTGTAAAAATATTTAACTATAAAGGATATAAAAAATTCCATATGCAAACATATTTACTCAAAATGTTGTACTTTATTAAGAAGTAAACATGCTAATTTTTCAATTTTATTTCATTCTAAGAAATTAAGGAAACTAAAAAGTTATCCAATTGAAAAAATGCCTTTTACAATTAAGAACAAAAAGTAATTAAGCAAGAGAAAATTCAATTATCTCTTTATCTCTCTACAGCCTCTAATCTTCTTCTTTCTTTTCTTCTTTCTCTCTTTTATTTTTTTCTCTCGAGCTCTCTTTCTTCTTACCTTTCTTGTGTTGTTCCTGCCTTCTTATCCTCCTTCTCTTCTTCTTTTTCCCTTTAATCTTCTCCTGCCATCTCTTCTTCCCTTAGTTTTTCTCCTTTGTTCCTTAGTCTTTTCCTTAACACTCCTTAGCGTCTGTGCTCCTTTCTTCCTTAGCTTTTGCATCCTTCAGCGCTTAGCATCCTTCAGCAGCCTCTCCTTTACTTAAGCTTTCAGCTGAACCGAGTTTTTTTACTTTATAAACCAAAAGTTTTTTTATTTGCGGCGAGGTCCTTTCGAGGATACATAGCACCCTGGGACTATGGTGGGACTAGACCCTACTCGGTCCTCTCCTAATCTCAGTTAGGTTGGTTTTGGTTTGTTCATTAATTGGTTCACAGTCTCGAGCCACATCGACTCAACCTGGCCTCCCAGGCTGTTACGACCCGATTCCCGAATCCCTACGAGACACGAGAATCGGATCGACTCGACTGATCCCATGACCCAGTCGTCCAACAAGAAAGTAACCAGAAGAGCAGTAAAATAAACCACATTCATCGTGCATATAACTAAGAGTAACAAAAGTACAACAGTAAAGAAAAGAACTACTACAGTACACACCACCACAACAGTAGAGAATTAAATAGGTAGATAAAAATGATGCTTACAATAAAAGAGTACAATTGAAACAGAAAATACTCACTACAACAGAAGAAATGGTATAGTAGGTACAACACAAGTAAAACTACTGGGCTCTACTAGGCCCAGCACCCTCTGCAGCCGTAGGCTCTGGCTGCTCAACACCTAGTCCTGAAAAGGTGATAAAGGTGACACGTCAGCGAAACGCTGAGTAGAGTGGCAACCAACTAGCTAAGAAAATAGTAAGGTGGACAAGTAGCTGTTATTTTAAATATCTTTCTTTATTTTTTATTTACCCATTTCTTGAATTATTTCTCAGAGCTTTCTCTTGATCTCGAATGTTCCTCTTGGGAATGAACTTGATTGCAGTTTTTTCCAAAAAGTAGAAGTTGCACGTGCTGCTCTCCTGACCGGGAGAGTCCCCAGTGGTGGTCATACCCTCAGTCAACCACCCCAAGGTCACTGACAGACGTAACGGTGACTACGGCACGCGCGATAAACGCACGGGTAGCTACCCCGCACTAGCACGCGGTCAGTCGTTTCGGTTAACGGGTGCACCCCAAAGCACAACACGAAACCAGCATAGTTCAGAGCCCTCTCATTAACAGGGGTCTAGCCCCTGCACAGTAACCAAATAGGGGTCTTGCCCCTTCACAGTCCGTGCACCCTCGCCTGACTACCTTGGTTTGCCTAGTGGGCCTAACAACTCGATGTAGAAAGGCTAGCAGAACCCCGGGGACCGTGGGGTGGCTAGCGCTCTCCCTAGACTAGTAGCTCTCCTCGGTACTGTGTACGCGAGGGCCAAAAGTCAGTACAAAGTGGCCAAACCTGACCTCGGGTCCCTGGGGTGGCTAGCTCCACTCTGCACTAAACAGGGGGACAGTCGCTCTCCTTGGTACTTCGTACTCAAGGGCCAGCTCACTTCCCAAATTCCATTCCATTTACCTTTTAGGAGCTCTACTTCTAATTCCCCGTAGGCTTCACGCCCATATTTCTCTCTCCAAGCCATTTTATGTTTCATCATTTCAGTTTTTATTCCCATATAGCCCGTGTTTCCAATAATTAATATACATCCACATACAAGCAGCTGTTATCCAATTACAGGCAATTATCATTTTTCTTTCTACTTTTCCAAGACTGCAATTCATTTATTCAAGACATTCATTTCAGTGTTTTTTTCCTAGGATTCATGCCACACCTTAGGATCTATCATTTAATCTAGTTTCCAGTCCTAGGATTCATGCCATACCCTAGGATCTATCATTCAATCTAGTTTTCCAGTCCTAGGATTCATGCCATACCCTAGGATCTATCATTCAATCTAGTTTTCCAGTCCTAGGATTCATGCCATACCTTAGAATCTATTATTTATCTCACAAGTGCATAAATATTGATAAATAATCAAAGGGAGCCACTCTACCAGCAAAATCGGGAGTACTGGGGACGTGATCGGCAGGTCTGCGTGCCTCCGCAACCCCTAGAGCCGCAACGGGATGAGGTCCTAACATAAGGATCAAAGATAAGGAACTACTCAAAACATGATACAAGTACTTTAAACAAGTAGAGGGACTAATTCTGAGAAGAACGACATTTTAAACGCGGAAATCGGACTTCGAATGGACCCTAAACGAGTCAAAAACGACAACCCTACCCCAAATCAGATGTCTGGAACACCTTCCAGACAACTTAAACGATGGCTCAGATCATACCTCACTTTTGTGCTATTGTTCAGACGTCTAGGATCCCACTGAACCATCTGGACCTAGTTCCAGACATCCGACTGTCACTCTGGACATCTGGAGACTCTCTCTGCTATCTGGTGCTGTGCCCAGACGTCCAATCTACGTCGGAGGGCGTGTCCTTCTGCCTTCCCGAACAAACCCTGCACGCGTACGCAATCGATCTCAACACGGCAAAGAGGCAGAACCTTCGACAGAACGGCCTGCATGGCTGTACCTACAAAAGGAAGAAGAAAATAAATATTGTACCTTTCAGATGTCTGGATCTTCCTCCAGACATCTCCCGCATCGTCTGGACGTAGGTCTAGACGTCTGATTCTGGGAAAATTTCATAGAATCAGGACCTCCTCGCCCTCCGCCTGCTACGCACGGCTGTGCCGCGCCACTCTTGCCGGCTACCTGAGCTGCAGCAGCACCGGGGTAACCTCCCCAGCACCACGCTCCCGCTGCGTGCCCGCCGGTCGACCCTGGCTGCTCCGGCGAGCTCGCCCTCTCTTCCTCACACGCTCCACCTCTTCTCCCTCTCGCTGCACCTCCTCCTCCCCGTACGCACCAGGCAGCAGCTGCTGCCCTTGCTCTCTCACTCTCATGCTGTCACTAGAAGAAGAAGGAGGAGACGGTGGTGATGGAGAGGAAAGGGGGAAGATATTTGAAGGCACCAGGGAAGAGAGAGAGGAAGAAAAAGAAGGCACCTGCAGGACGAGGAGGGAAGAGAGAGAAGAAAGGAGGGTGGTGGGTTCAGCCTGCGTGCGAATGTGCGCAAACTCGCAATTGTACGCCGCAAAAATTAAATTCCAGACGTCTGGGAAGTCTTCCATACGTCTGACCTGACGTCTGGACCAACTACCAGGCATCTTAAAAGATGTTTGATGTCGTGGGTCTTAACACAGGCCACACTCGCCCTCCCAGGGCACAACCACATTTGCACGCCCCCAAGGGCGCACACACCCGCAGGCATATGCCTGCACACTCAGAACAATACTCAGAACAGAAGGAATTAGAACCATTGCGCCGAGCACTGGCGACTGCATAGCCATAGCAACAAATCAGTTTTATTCCCAGGTGCACACTCGTGGATATCCGAGGTGGGACAATGCTAACCCTTCCAGACCCGAATTCAATCGATCGTAACTTTCTACCCAGAGCTCCAAATTGGATGATTTAAAGTTTGTTGGAAAGCTCTAAGGGTAAACTATGCAATTTTAGGGTCAATTTCATGTTTTAATGATGTTTGGCTCTTCAATTTAAGAGATGAAATCAGGGCTTCTATGGGTTTTAAAAAGCCTGGAAAGTAATTTTAAATTAGGAGAGTCCTCAGATGGACTTCTCTCATCTATTTAAAGGTCTGTGTATGTTATATAAATAATTATGCTTCTGTTTAGATGGATTTTAAACTCTTATGACCTACAGAACCTGTAGAGAAGCTTTTCTCTTCTCTGAAAACTTCAGAGGTTGATTTACAGATTTCAATAAGTGCAACAGACACTTTAAAGTGTTCTTAATCTATTTAGATTAATTCTAAGGGTTATAACTAATCAATCTGGGCAGGTTTTAAGTTTGAATTTCAATAAAATAGTGCTTCTGTAGGTTTGGGTTCGAAAGTAACCCCACTTGACAGAAATAAAATTTTCACAAAATACATCATTTGAGCTTACTTTATTCTTTCTAAAAACATCAAACAAAATTTCAGAAACAATTTCCACATCTCAATTCTTCAATTCAAGCTCAGAACACCATTATCAGACTCAGGTTTGACTATGGAAGCTCGAAAATTGACTTTCTATTAAAAGCTTCCTCCTAAGAAATTAATGCCTCAATCAGAGTCTTCTCATCATCTGGAACTCATTCAGATTTTTAGATTTATGTTCTATCCTTAATTCCTAGGGGTTCAGCCTCGCCGTCTAAACTAAAATAAGTGTGTGTTTGACAGAGTATAGGAAAGATTGCTACAATGATTTGAAGATTAAAATAGCTTCAGTGCATCGCACTGAAGCTTTTGAGCTCCTTAAATGTTTCTCAAATCCCTTATAATCGACTTCTCCAACTCGCCGAAGTTGGGGAAGATGAAGTTACATCTAAAGCTCTAGTTGTTAAAACATCAAACAAATTTCTTTAAAATGATCAGTAATCCTTATTTTATTGTTTTGGAGACACTTAGCAATTTCTAGAGGCTGCAGCACAACTTTGGCTCGCCGGAGCTCTGGTGAGTCCAGAAAATGTAAATTGTATGAACAGATTGACAAAAATAACCTTTTTTGATCTGAAAATGATCCTGAGGTTACAAGGAACCTCTTTATCACATTAAATTCTTCATTTGTTCATTAAAATGTAAGATTTGACAGTAAGTTTGTTTCTTAAAAGATTTGAATGGTTTAAGCTCAGGACTTGATTTAACTACTCGATTGACAAGTTAAATCAAGTCAACAAATATTATTATTTGGAAATATATATTTAATTTATAGTTGGAACTGTTCCTGAGCCACCATGGACAGCGAGCTTAGGAGCTTAATTAAGATTTAGGCGTTTAATTATAGATGATAATAATAATAGGTAATATAATGTCGATTAGGGTTCATTAGTGGTGATATGTGATGAAGGAACCCAGTGAAGGTGGAATTAGGCTGAGTACTGTCACCATAGACAGTGAAGTAGTCGGTGAAGGTGAGATTTGAATTAGGCATTTAGGTGATTTAATTAATCGATTAAGTGAATTAGAAGTGAACATGGAAGATGTAGGAAGGTGAGCAATGAGTTAAAAGACAAACTTGAAGTCTCTGGCGAGCTCAAGGAACTCGTCGGAGTTGGAGGAGATGAAACAAAAATCTAAAATTACTCTAACCTAACTAACTAAACTAACAAACTAAGCTAGCCTACTTCTACTCCTAGTCTACTGTTACATGGACGAAGGGGTCAATAGGGTTCCGCCAAAGTCTCATGGCGGATGACGAAATCAGAGGGTTGAAGAAAGATCTCCGACAGCAGATTTGAGGTGGAGCAGAGGAATCCTAGGGTCGGCGCCTTTGTTAGAGATGCAAAAGACCACGGCGGATCTCCTCGGCTACTTAAGATGGATGGAGGAAGTCGGAAGATGGAATGGGGAATCACCGGAGGTTTGGAAGAATAGCCTATTGATTTGGCTACAGTGTTAGAAGAGGGAAGGGAGCCAACTTGCCTAAAATCAAAGGTGTAATGGGGTATTTATAGCAGTTTGCGGCAAAGAGAGAGGTGAGGTCTGGCCGTAGAAGAAGCTTGAGGAGCTTAACCTCCGTCGTCATCGTCTCCGACGACGGTGAGGTTATCTCGCATTGAAAAATAGGATTCTTGGTTAATCCGGACCAATGGATGAAGTGGAGGTGGTGAGCGCAAGCTGCAAGAGCTTGGGCAAAGAGGAATGATGTCGGCAGGGTGGTGATTGCACGGTAGGGTGACTCTCTGCCGCCAGCCGTTCATTTGGCTAAAGAAGAAGAAGAAGACGAAGAGGGACTTAGAAGTAATAAAACTTAAGGACCTATGTGAGAAGTGAGGACTCAACTGTAATTGAAAGTACGGACCAAAATGTAAACCTAGGTTTTGAAGGTTTATTTTAACTTAAATCTTTTTCAACAATTTATATATGTTAATAAATAAGGTAAATATTATGTTTGCACCTTGAATTTACATTTTTGACCTTTTAAGGTTAATTTATTAGATTAGGTAAAATCACTTAAATTATTACATACTTAGTTATACATTATATTTAAGTTACTTATCTTATTAATTAAGGAAATGATTAATAGGATTTCGAGTCCAATTATTATCTAAATTATTAATAATGTTAATTGAATGATAAAATGTCATTTTTAACTTATTTTAAGGTCCTTAACTAAATATCCCTTATTCTATAATTAACCCCGATATATTCATAACCCTAGCTAATTAACTAGGACGACTAATTAATTAGGGGTAATTAGAGATCATGATGAGTGTCTCATCACCTGATTCCAACATTCTTCATGCAATATGCAAGACAAGAATTAGATCTAGATGCTGCTCATTTGGTCCTAAATGATTCAACCTAAGGGCAGCCAGCTTCTAGCAAGTAGCTCGTGTTTTTTTTTATTATTTTATTACTTTTTTAGCTACTTATGCACAAGAAAATTAAGGATAAACAATCCACAAAATAAATTAGAAACCTAGAACAAAAGAAAAGAGAACAGGCTCTTGAAAATCAGCCCCAATTACTATAAGGGCGAGAAAAGAGAAATAAAACTTGTGACAGTGGAGAATCCCCTATGGAAGCAGGATCCAGGTCTCCTGTGTCTTCCCTGCATGTAGGCATCACTCAAGGTTGACGTCCTCTCCCAGATGTGCCTGTCACCTCTCTCTCTCTCTCCTCTCTCCTTCTCGCGCAGAAAAGATAATAAATGGTTAGATCACTCTGCAACGAGAAATAATCAGAAATACAAATCAGGTGAAATTATTGCAACTGTTGCCTTCTCAGCAATGGCACCATCTGATAAGTTAGTTTTCGCTTTTGAATAAAGTGAATAAGATGATTTGTCATTTTAGTAACAATGTGGTGGAAAATCGCTTAACAAAATAATTAGAATAAAAATTAACCACTCACAGAAGAGCGGGTTGTGTCCACAAGGAGACAATGATGCAGTAAATTCATGAATATTTTTCTCGTATTCGTTCAATCAATTGCGAAGTCTATAGTCAAATCTGACATGAAATGCGATGAAAAGAAGACACAACAACTAGAAAATGTAAGGTTATATGTGTAATTTTCCCTCACTGAAATATTCAATAAATATGTGATTAATCTCTGTAATTTCCAATTGACATGTGATGCGTGCTTTTCACTCAACTCAGAAATTAAGTTAATTTCACTTAATTAAGAGTAGAAAAAATCACTTAGGTTAACTCCAAGTTGTGTCGGTTGTGTAGTACAGGGTCGAATTAACCTAACATTTTAGAAATTTTTACTGGTTGAGTTCAGGTCGTTCACTGGGACGTATAATAATTTTTTCCAAATTCACCAATTTTCTTTTATTTCTTTATAAGTTTAGGAGGTATAACTAGGTTGATTTTAAAACATGAATTTTGCCAAAATATTTAAACTATAAAGAATATACAAAATTCCATATGAAAAACATATTTACTCAAATAATCTACTTATTTTTTTTTTGAAATAGAAAGGAGAGCTATCGTCTTACGATAATAGTCCAGAGCAGCATATTATATGCAAAGTATGGTAAATTACAAAAAGGATCCCCAGTAATCTACTTTATTAGCAAGTAAACATGTTAAATTTGCAATTTTATTTCAAAAGAAATTAAGGCAATTAAAAGTTGTTCTATTAAAACATGCCTTTTTAAAATTAAAACAAATTCAAAAAGTAATTAAAATGATGCAAGAAAAGATTTTCTTCATTTAGTTCTTCAGCCTCTCTCTTCTTCTCCCTTTCTTTCTCTTCTTTTCCTTTATTTACTATCTCGAGCTCTCTTTCTTGCCTCTCCTTCTATTCCTACCTTCTTTTCTTCCTATCTCTTATTCTCTTTCCCTTAGTCTTCTCCTTCATTCTTCTCTACTCTTAGTTCCTTTCGTGCTTGTTCTTTCTTTCCTTTGCCTTCAGCTCAACACTTAGCATTTCAAACATCGGATCTTCTTTTCCTTAAGTCCTTCAGCTGAACCAGGTTTTTTTTACTTTTTAACCAAAAATTATTTTATTTGCGGCGAGGACCTTTCAAGGATACACAACACCCTAAGACCAGGGTGGGACCAGACCCTACTCGGTCCTCTCCAAATCTCAATTAAGTTCAATTTTGATTTATTTCATTTCGATTCATAGTTTCGAGCCAATCCGGCTCAACCCAGCCTCCCAGGCCTCTCCCTCCCAGGGCACATTCACTCACACCCACAAGGGTGCACACGTGCAGGAACACAAGCCTGCACACACACATGCACATGCTCAGATAATCAGATCGGTAACTGATGTGCCGAGTGCTGATAACTGAATAGCTGGGGTAACAAAATCATTTTATCCCCATGCGCGCGCTGAGAAACTAACGATGTGGGGCTATCCTAACCCCTTCTAGACCAAACCTCAACCTATCATAACTTTCAACTCAGAGCTCCAAATCGAGTGATTTCAAGTTTGTTAGAAAGCTCTAAGGTTGATCTACCCAATCGCAAGGTTAATTTAAGGTTTTGAAGATGTTTTCTTCTTCAATTTGAAAGATAAAATCAGTGGTTCCTACGGGTTATTATTGCCTGGAAATGATAATTATGTCTATAGAGTCCTCAGATGTACTTTTCTCTCTCATTTAAAGGTCTGTATAGGTTCTAAATATGATTCCGCATCTGTTAGAGTAAGTTTTAAGCTCTCAAGACCTTCAGGAAGTGTATAGAAGGTTGAAACTTCTCTAAAAGCTTCAGAGATCAAAATTTTTAGACTGGAATGGATGAACAGACACAGAGAAACATCTCTGATTGATTTAAACTAGTTCTAAAGGTTATAATAGACTTATTTAGGTAGGATTTAAGTTCATAACTCAACAAAATGATACTACTGTAAGTTTGGGTTCAAAAGTAACCCAAATAGTCAGGGTTTGAATTTTCACACAATAACTCATCTGAGCTCACTTTATTCTCTTTAAAATAATTCAACAGAATCTCAGAACCCATTTAATCTCATCAATTCCTTAGGTTGAGCTCAGAACACCATAATCGGACTCAGTTTGACTGTGGAGGCACAAAAGTTGACTTTCTGTTCAAAACCTTCTCCCAAGAAATTAAAGCCTCAAATAGGATTTTCTTAACCTCAGAAACTCATTCAGATTCTCAGAGTGATGCTCTGACCAACATTTTTAGGGTTTCAGGCTCATCGCCTAAGCTTCAAAAAGTGTCTGTTTGTCAGGGAAATTGGAAGGTTGTTACAGTATTCTAAGAGTCCAAATAGCTTCAGTTCATTGCACTGAAGCTTCTAGGTTCCTTCAATGCTTTTTAAATCTCTTTATCAGACTTCTCCAACTCCGCTAGAGTTGGAGAAGATGACCTTCATTCTACAGCTCTAGTGGTTAAATCCACAAATAAACATCCTTAAAATAATCAGTGATCCACATTTTATCATTCTGGAGCTTCTCAACAAATTCTAGAGGCTAAAATACAAATTTGGCTCGCCTGAGCTCATTGGAGCTCCAGTGAGTCCAGAAAATATGTAATCCGTGTTTAGATTGATTAAACTTACCATTTTTAATCTAAAAAGGATCCTGAGGTTGCAAGGAACCTCAGAATCACATTCAATTCTTTATTTGTCTCTTTATATGTAAGATTTGACAGTGAACTCATTTCTTTAGAAATCTGAGTGGTTAAAGCTCAGGACTTGTTTAACCACTCGATTGAGAGGTTACAACAAGTCAACATATGTTTATATTCTTAAATATATATTTAATTTAGGATTTGAACTGCTCCTGAGCTGCCATCGACAGCGAGCTCAGGAGCTTAATTAAGATTTAGGCATTTAATTTATATGTGATAATAATATGTATTATAGTGTCGATTAGGGTCCATAAGTGGTGAATAGATGATGGAAGAACCGAGTGAAGGTGGAATTAGATCGATTACTGTCACCATGGACAATGACAATAGTCGGTGGAAGTGGAATGTGAATTAGGCGATTAGGTGATCAATTAAGCAATTAAGTGATTTAGAAATGATCATGGAAGTTAAAGGAAAGTGGACAGTGATTTCAAAACACAAGATTAAAGGTCTGGCAAACTCAAGGAGTTTGCCAGAGTCAGAGAAGATGAAACTAAAATCTGACATTAACTCTAATCTATCATCCTAAACTAACTAACTAAGCTAACCTACTACTCCTACTCCTACTCCTAATCTACTGTTACTTGGATGAAGGGGTTAATAGGGTTCCGCCGAAGGTTCATAGTGGACGATGAAATTACAGGGTGGAAGAAAGATCTCCGGTGGACGAAAGTAAGGTGGAGCAGAGGATTCCTTTGGTTGGCACCTGTGTCAGAGACGTGGAAGACCATGGCGAATCTCCTCAGCTAATCAGAATGGATTGAGGAAGTCGGAAAGTGAAATGGAGAGTTGTCGGAGTTTTGGATGAATAGCCTATTGGGTCGGCTGCAGTGTTAGAATAGGGAAGGGAGCCAACTTGAGTAAAATCAGAGGGGTTAGGGGGTGTTTATAGCAGTTGGCGGCGAAGAGAATGGCGGGGTCTGGCCGAAGAAGGAGCTTAACCTCCAGCGTCGTCTCTGACGATGGTGAGGTTATCTCCCACTGGAAATTATGATTTTCGGTTAGTCCTGACAGGTGGATGAAGTGGTGGTGGTGAGTGCAAGCTGCAAGAGCTTGGACAATGAAGGTTGATGTCAGTAGGGAGGTGATCATGCGACAGCGTGACTCTCTGCAGGCCAGCCATTCATTCTACTGAAGAAGAAGAAGACGATGAGGGACTTAAATGTACTAAAAATTAAGAACCTGTGTGAGAATTAAGGACCTGATTGTAATGAATATTAAGGACCAAAATGCAAACTCGGGTTTTAAAGGTTTATTTTAACTTGGATCTTTTTCAACTTTTTATATATGTTAGTAAATAAGGTAAATATTATGTTTTCACCTTGAATTTACATTTTTGACCTCGCTAGATTAATTTTTTTGATTAAGTAAAATCACTTAAGTTATTATATACTTAGATTTACATTAAGTTTAAGTTACTTAACTTATTAATTAAGGGAATAATTAATAGGTTTTCGAGTCCAATTATTAACTAAATATTTAATAATGTTAATTGAATGATAAAATGACATTTTAAACTTATTTTAAGGTCCTTTATTAAATATCCCTTATTCTATAATTAACCCTTATATGTTCATAACCTTAGCTAATTAACTTGGAAGACTAGCTAATTATGGTTAACTAGAGATCATGATGAGTGTCTCATCATACCCCCAAACGAAAGTTTTTCTAGGCCCTAGCAAAATTAACTAAGACTGTGATGATTTAAAGCTCTTGGGTTTAAATTTTTATAAATAGTAACAATGTAGAGGAAAGCTTAGGTCACAAATTTTTAAGGTTAATATAAATGATTAATTTCTAGAGCACATGTGAAAATTTTCTTAGTTAGACTTATACTTGTAACATTTTCAAAACATACTTAAAATAATTTGTAAACAAGAATTTTATTTGGAATTAGAATTCTTCAAAAATCTCTTAATCTTTGTAACTATGCTTAACTCAAACTAAAATACAAAGTGTTTTAAGAAAAACAAAACTTAAGAATTGAAAATCAAATTTTAACTCAAAAACTCAATAGATTTAAGTCAATCATTTATTTATGATATTTGACTTTTATCAATATAAGTTTAAGCAAATTAACCAGATACTCATTATTAATCAAACTTAGAGTAGTAAAATTCTAATTTACTAGCCTACAACACTAAAGATTAACTTCTAGACCTAGGATTCTGTCAATTCTTCTCCTTTAGGTCTCAACTTAAAATCTTCAAACCCTAATTTGTTAGGCTTCATCGCCCAATACCAAGGTTCAATAGATATGATTTTAAAACATCTGTGCCCAGTGAAGAGCATTGTCCTAAAGACATCCAAAGTTGTAAAAATCCAGATCTTAAGACATCACTTTCCAATCCCAATTATTCCAATTCAAGCCTTTGGCTTGGCCTTACTCAGGTTTGGTTGCTTTCTCCTCACCAATTTTCTATCCCGAGGTCAACACTTTTTGTGTATATCTCCCCGGTGGACCACTGGGTCTCTTATTCCTAATATTTTTTTCTCCATATTTTTTTTCTACACTTTTTCTATAGGTTAGAACACCCATTTGTAGCATTTGTAGCGAGGTGTTCTTTCTATTTGATGGAAGGAAGGGTAGCATCCATTTGTTTTGAGATGCTTAATTTATTATGTGAAAAACTACATAAGCACCCATTTTTAACAAGGCACTTAACTGTAGGGTGTTTTATTTACTTTTTCTTTTCTGTTCCTTTCTTTTCCACCCTTCTCATTTTTCTTACTAACTTTATTCTCCAAATCCTTTTTCTAGGTGAGTGGCACATCCTTCACTCTTTCAAGAACCGCCTCGCAGAAATCCTTGGACTAAAAAGGATTCAGAACTGATCTCTTAACCTCTGTGTTTTTGCAATCTCAGATGCTAACAAGACAATTCTATGTGTGTGAATTTACATGTTTAGGTTACTTAGCTCTCAAAGTAGAGCTTGGACAATAAAGCCCTTTACTCTCAGGTTCTGCAAATTCTTAGTTTCGTCCTATAGGATCCGTCAAGACAAAATTTACCAAGTCTAGTTATTTATCCTTAGCCTGTAAGTTTTGTAAGCTAAAATTCTACCAACTCTCGATTTAATTAACTTTGAATATCTGGCCTTTTTACTTAACCTTATGATAAAATCAAATTTTGAAAAAGCAAAAGGATTACTTAATATAATTGATTAAAAAGCTGTAATTTAATTCCAAAACTTAAGTTTAAAATCTTAACGCACTTAGTTTCTTAATTCGAGGTAAGAAAAGAAAAACAAATCCTTAAAAGATTTAAATGATTCCTAATTCAAATAAAATCTTATTTTAAAAATTTTAAACACAAAAGTGTGTTTTTAAAAAATGTTTAAGTAAAAATCTAATTAAGAATTGAATGCTCTAAAATACTTATATATATTCTGTATGCATTTTAAACTTCTGACCTAAAAGAAAATTATGCTCTTAATTTCAATATATATATATACTTCTTCTTTTCTTCTTTGTTAATGAATATACCCCTCTTATTGTTTTTATGAATTTTCTTTTCAAATTTTTGTGTTTATATATATATATATATTTGTATATATAACATTTTTCCAATTTTTATGATTTTTTTAAAAAAAATTTTCAAACTTTTATGAAATTTCTTATTTTTTTAAATTTTTATCATTTTTGGAATTTCTATTTTTTAAAATTTTGTGGATATTTAATTTTTATGTGTTCTTTTTTTAACCCACACTTAAAGAGAAAATTTCACTTCAACACCAACCTAAGCCAAAATTTTACAATGTCCTCATTGTAAGAAGGGTGAAAAGATATTACACTTCATTTAGTATAGGGTGATGGAAGGAGTCAAAAAGAGGAGATTAAAAATCTTCATGCGTACGATTTCGTGTCAGACCAAAGGTCAGAGTGGTTAGTCGGAATAAATGAAGGTAATCAATATGATATGAAGTGAAATTTTAAAGTAAGTGTATAGGAAAATCAAAAAGGTAAAAATAGTAAACAGCTATGTACTGGTGCTAAGTTTTACGCTTTCAGCTAGGCGTAAACCCTAGCAAAGAACTCCTAAAAAGAATAGGTACACGGTAAAAACAGAGGAGTTATGAAAGAATTAGATCAAAAAATTAGAAAATAGATTAAAAACCACCCGATCAAAACTCGTCCTGAAATTTCCTAGAATAGATCTCGTAGAACCCAAAATCAGATTCTCGTGAAAAATCTCAGAAAGATCAGAGTGAATCTTGTGAAGAATAGATATGATTTAGCCTGAGATGTAGAATGTTCAAGGCTAAGGCAATTTATAAATGTTTCCACCAAGTTCAGAAGATCAGCAAAATCAGTTTTGATTCTCAATAATAGGTGGGTCATTTTGACACAAAATAGGTTGCCGATGTGGGTTTGATGGGCTATTTCAGGTAATACGAAGGACAGGTTATGATTAGAATACAAGGCCTGATTAATGAAGTGGACTTGGCCTTGATTTTGCCTAGGATTTGGCAAATTCCTAGAATTCGGAATTAGCAGAGATGGAAGAGTACCTGGCTGACGAGACTCAGGCAAAAGCGTGATTTGATTTCGTAAATCAGCCAACTCTACCTTACATTGCCTATGGATCTCAGCGAGAGCTTCAGCATTTTATCGCTGACTCTCTGACACAGCTCTTAAAATCTGGTCTAGCTGTGTATCACTAATAGGCCTAGAGTAATTCTGCATACTCATCGGGCTAGGCCTTAAATCTGATTGCTGAGGAGGCACTGGAGGTGGATTAAAATGGGTCTGATTCGGATAATTTGGTCTTTGATTTTGATTTTGATCAGCCCAAGAAAAATTTGGGTGGCTTCTCCATCCAGGATTATAGGAATTCGATTAAGGGTTTGGTCTTGGAATAT
The DNA here is from genome assembly GCA_037157565.1 of Thalassia testudinum. Lineage (NCBI taxonomy): Eukaryota > Viridiplantae > Streptophyta > Magnoliopsida > Alismatales > Hydrocharitaceae > Thalassia > Thalassia testudinum. The sequence goes on from JAZHRO010000056.1 coordinate 15,963,041, forward strand.
TTTCCTGGATGGCATGTGATCCTAGAAGATATGGCATGTTTTCTGCAACAGGAAAGGGTGGGGAAAAAGGTGGGTAAGATTGTGGGATAAAGGTCCCTCCTTGGGTTAGTGAAGGAGTAGATAGAAAACCTAAGGAAGATGGATCTCTAGAATCCAGATTATTCACAAATTCCCTCCCCGCGGGAATTTGCGAAATATGTAAATACGCAGGATTCGTAGCAAGTAGAGGCGTAAGAGTCTTCATTGTATTTCTAACATCATCGAGATGCTTTACTACGATATCGACTTTGTCCAATTTTTCTGCAATAATCTCAAAATCCTTTAAACTGGATGGATTAGCGATCTCATGAATGCCCTTGTGTGGATTTTGATGATTCATATTTGCTCCCCACGTAAATTGTGACATTGATGCGTTGTTGATCGAATTTTCTGCCATCCCTTCAAATAATTTTGAAGCGGATTCTGCATCACAATTTAGAAAATTCCACCACAAGAGGCATTGACTATATTGCGAATGCCCTCTTGTAAAGCATAATAAAAGATATGCATGAGTTGCCAATGAGGGATGTCATAATGTGGGCATTTCCTTTGCAATTCATGAAAACGTTCCCACGCTTCATGAATTGGTTCTCCGTGATTTTGATTGAAAGTAGTAATAGCTCACCTTAAAGCAATGGTTCGACCAATTGGAAAGAATTTCTTCAAAAATGCGGATTCAAGTTCAGCCCATGTTGAGATTGGTCTTGCTATAGTTCTATACCAATATGTTGCTTTACCTTTAAGGCTAAAAGAGAACATCTTAATTAGTAGGATTTCCCTATTTTGATTTCGAGGACCAAGAGTTTGGGATAAATTTTCAAGATCTTCTATATGTTGAAATGGATCCTCGGATGCAAATTCGTGAAAGTGGGGGATTAAACCTATAATGTTTGGCTTTAATTCAGGATCATTCTCCCCAATAGGTATTGTTACAACCCGGTTCCTGAATCCCTACAAGACACGAGAATCAGACCGACTCGACTAATCCCAAGACCCAGTCGTCCAACGAGAAAGTAACCAAAAGAACAGTAAAATAAACCACATTCATCATGTATGTAACTAACAGTAACAAAAGTACAGCAGTAAAGAAAAGAACTACTACAGTACATACCACCACAACAGTAGAGAATTAAAACAGGTATAGAATTATGATGCTTACAATAAAAGAGTACAAGTGTAACAGAATATACTCACTACAACTACAGCAAGTACAGCACAAGTAGAACTACTGGGCTCTACTAGGCCCAGCACCCTCCGCAGCTGCAGACTATGGCTGTTCAACACCTGGTCCTGAAAAGGTGACAAAGGTGACACGTCAGTGAAACGCTGAATAGAGTGGCAACCAGCTAGCTAAGAAAAATAGGAAAGGTAAATAAGTATCTGTTGTTTTAATTTCTTTCTTTATTTTACTCTTTCTCGGTTTATTTCTCAAGTCTTTCTCTTGATCTCGAATGTTCCTCGTGGGAATGATCTTGATTGCAGTCTTTTCTGAAAAGTAGAAGTAGCACGTGGTGCTCTCCCGACCGGCAGAGTCCCTCGTGGTGCTCCTACCCTCAGTCAACCACCCCAAGGTCGTTGATAGGCGTAACGGTGACTACGGCACGCGCGATAAACGCATGGGTAGCTACCCCGCACTGGCATGCGGTCAATCATTTCCATTAGTGGGTGCACCCAAAGCACAATACGGAACTAGTATAGGGCAGAGCCCTCTCAGAAATAGGGGTCTGGCCCCTCCATAGTAACCAAACAGGGGTCTTGCCCCTCCACAGTCTGCGCACCCTCGCTTGACTACCCTGGTTTGCCCAGTGGGCCTAACAAGTCGGTGTAGGATGGCTAGCAGAACCCCACGGCCCATGGGGTGGCTAGTGCTCTCCCTACACTAGTAGCTTTCCACGGTACTGTGTACACGAGGGCCAAAAGTCAGTACAAAGTGGCCAGACCTAACCCTGGGACCCTGGGGAGGCGAGCTCCGCTCTGCAGTAAATAGGGGGACACTCGCTCTCCTTGGTACTCTGTACTCAAGGGCAAACTCACTTCCCCATCCACTTTCCCAGTTCCATTCTGTTTATCTTCTAGGAGCAGCACTCCTAATTCCCCGTAGGGTTCATGCTCATATTCTCTAGCCAAGCCATTTTAGGTTTCATCATTTTAGTTTTATTCTCTTATAGCCAGTGTTTCCAACATTTAATATTCATTCATATAGAAGCAATTGTTATCCAATTACAGGCAATTATCATTATTCTTTCTACCATTGCAAGACTGCAATTCATGTATTCACGACATTTGTTTCGGTGTTTCTGTTCCTAGGTTTCATGCCACACCCTAGGATCTATCATTCAATCTAGCTTTCCAGTCGTAGGATTCATGCCATACGCTAGGATCCATCATTCAATCTTGTTTTCCAGTCCTAGGATTTATGCCATACCCTAGGATCTATCATTCAATCTAGTTTTCCAGTCCTAGGATCCATGACATACCCTAGGATCTATTATTCAATCTAGTTTTCAGACCCTAGGATTCATGCCATACCCTAGAATCTATTATTTTACTCAAAGATGCAGTAATGTTGGTAAATAACCAATGGAAGCCACTTTACCAACAAAATCGGGAGTAATGGGGGCATGATCGGCAGGCCCGCGTGCCTCCGTAACCCCCAGAGCCGCAACGGGATGAGGTCCTAACACGAGGATCAAACATAAGGAACCACTCAGAACAGGATACAAGTATTTTAAACAAGTAGAGGAACTAATTCTTAGAAGAACGAAATTTTAAACGTGAAAATCGGACCTTGAACGAACCTTAAACGGGTCAAAAATGACAACTCTACCCCGAATCAGACATCTGGAACACCTTCCAGGGATCTTAAGGGATGGTCCACGTCATACCTTACTTCTGCGCTACTCTTCAAACGTCTATGATCCCGCTGAATCGTCTGGACCTAGTTCCAGATGTCCGTCTATCACTCCAGACGTCTGGAGACGCTCTCCGCCATATGGTGACTTACCCAGATGTCTGGTCTGTGTGTGAGGGCATGTCCTCGTGCCTTCTCAAAATGAAACCTGCACACGTACGTAAACACTCTCAACGCAACCACTTCTCAGAGCTTTCGACGGAATGGCCTGCATGGCCGCATCCACAAAAAGAAGGAAGTTGAGAATATCGTACCTTTCAAACATCTGGATCTCCTTCCAAACATCTCCTGTGTCGTCTGGATGTAGGTCCAGACGTCTGATTCTAGGAAAATTTTCCAGAATCAGAACCTTCTCGCCTTCTTCCCTTTCCGCGCGGCCGCGCCACGCTCGTCCACCTGCTGACTGAGCCGCAGTAGCACCGGGGTAACCTCGCCAGTACCCCACTCCCGCTGTGTGCCCGCTGGCCAACCCTAGGATGCTCCGGCAAGCTTGCTCTCTCTTCCTCACACGCTCTACCTCTTCTCCCTCTCGCTGCACCTCCTCCTCCCCGCGTGCACCCGGCATCAGCTGCTGCCCTCGCACTCTCACTCTCATGCTAACATTTTAGAAGAAGGAGACGGTGGAGTGGTGGGTGAGGGAGAGGGATGGGGGAGAGGGTATTTGAAGGTGTTGAGGGAGAGAGAGAAAAGAAAAGAACACCTGCAGGTCGACGGGCGTAGTCTACGCGTGCACGCAAGCAGACTTGCAACCGTACGCCGCAAAAATTTAATTCTAAACATCTGGGAAGGCATCCAGACATCCAACTAGACGTCTGGACCAACTCTTTGACGTCTTAAAAATGTTTGATGTCTTGGTTCTTAATAGGTATCCTAACATTAGGCTCTACTTGTGCATTGGATGGGTTATAATAATCTCTAAGTAGAGGCCTTGGATGATTGATCGGTAAATCAGGGTTTTCAAATCTCGCCTCAGGTCGAGGTAAAGAACAGGTTTGAAAAGTCTGTAAGTTATTTAAGGCTGCTGTTAATAAATTTATTTCTCTTGTTTGCTCAAGCATCCTAAAATTCTATTTCAGCAGTGCCTCATGAACATCAAAAGGCGGCATCTCCCTTTGACCAAAAGAAGAAGGGATCTTGGGATTAAGATTTTGCATTGGATCCATAGAAGTAGATGGATCAGATGGGAAAACCATTGGTTGCTTATCTGCAACCGACCTAGGATCACCTGTCAACGGTGGTGCAAGAGGCAGATACAAGGATTGCCTCCCATCCATAAACGAAAAAATAATGCGCAAGTGCACACGCACACCACCGGTAAAACGGCAGCGTAAAAAACCCGCAAAACAGCACAAAAGACGTGGGTTTTGCCCATCTTTCAAAGGAAAGAAGAAATTCCTAAGATACGCAAAGTAATTTGATGCAAACAAATAGAGTAACAATATCAAAATAAGCATCCTAATTTGTGTCTACACAAGTGCGTACCTTAAAGCTCAAAGGTCTAAGGTTTAGGATCGAGACTGCACACTACTGGCTCTCTAGGGCTCTAGTAGTGAGACAAACTTGTTGATCTTCGACCAAAGCCCTAAGAGGTGCAAAGAGGAGAGATAGAAAACTAGACTCGTGTGACTCTAGTGATCGCACTGTGTGCACGATTGCATGCAACAGACGATAGCGATTGAAAAACCTGCATGCATTCTCCAAACAGATTTAAGTCAGAAATTTTACCTCCTCTTTTTAGTTAATCCTTTTCAAAAATATATCAATTAAACTATAATGGCCTCTTTTTATATCTTTTCAAACAAAAATGTATGACCTTTTAATTCTCAGAGGAGAGGGATCTACGTGGGTTTTCTCGTGTTTTCCCGCTGATGCGAGAAAAATAGTTTAAAAATTCCCTAGTCAGATTGCACTAATACTAGCAGAATAATGCACTCCTAAGAGTGTATGTCTATGTATATGCAGCTACTAGTCAGAAAAAGATGTATTTTTGTATTTTTTTTTAAATGCAACAATACAAATGACTAAGAAATACTCACAAAAAGCAAAAATAGCAAAACAGTTTCCCGCCTTCTCTTGAGATCACCCGTGAAGGTAAACCTAAAAGGAAGACAGAAAATAAAAAGAAAACAAAAATAAAAAGAAAAGAAAACAAAACACACTAATTAGAATGAAAAATTAGTAGAAACAAAAATATATTTACAAAATACCTCCTACTTAGACAATTAAACCTTTTAAATTTTAGTGAATTAAAATATTACCTCCCTGGCAACGGCGCCATTAAAATGATCGCTAGATGAAGCAATGCCAGGGAATGTTTTGATGAGTGAATGAGGCAAAATATTACCTCCCTGGCAACGGTGCCATTAAAATGATCGGGTGGCTCACTCAACTCAGTAATTAAGTTAATTTCACTTAATTAAGAGTAGAAGAAGTCAGTTAGGTTAACGCAAAGTTGTGTCGGTTGTGTAGTATATGGTCGAATTAACCTAACATTTTAGAAATTTTTACTGGTTGAGTCCAGGTAGTTCACTGGGAGGTATAATAATCTTTTCCAAATTCACCAATTTTCTTTTATTTCTTTATAAGTTTAGGAGGTATAACTAGGCTGATTTTAAAACATGAATTTTGCCAAAATATTTAAACCATAAAGACTATACAAAATTTCATATGAAAAACATATTTACTCGAATAATCTACTTTATTAACAAGTAAACAAGTTAAATTTCCAATTTTATTTCAAAAGAAATTAAGGCAATTAAAAGTTACTCTATTAAAACATGCCTTTTTACAATTAAAACAAATTCAAAAAGTAATTAAAATGATGCAAGAAAAGATTTTCTTCATTTATTTCTTTAGCCTCTCTCTTCTTCTCCCTTTCATTCTCTTCTTTTCCTTTATTTTTTATCTCGAGCTCCCTTTCTTACCTCTCCTTCTGTTCCTGCCTTCTTCTCTTCTTGTCTCTTATTCTCTTTCCCTTAGTCTTCTCCTTCATTCTCTTCTCTTAGTTCATTTTGTCCCTGTTCTTTCTTTCCTTTGCCTTCAGCTCAACACTTAGCATTTTAAACATCGGCTCTTCTTTCCCTTAGGTCCTTCGACTGAACCGGGTTTTTTTTACTTTTTAACCAAAAATTATTTTATTTGTGGCGAGGACCCTTCGAGGATACACAGCACCCTGAAACTAGGGTGGGACGAGACCCTACTCGATCCTTGCATAATCTCAATTAAGTTCAATTTTGGTTTATTCATTTCGGTTCATAGTTTTGAGCTAACCCGGCTCAACCCAGCCTCCCAGGCCTCTCCCTCCCAGGGCACAGTCGCTCACGCCCACAAGGGTGCACACCCGCTGGCACACAAGCCCGCACACACACATGCACATGCTCAGATAATCAGATTGGTAACCGATGTGCCAAGCGCTGACGACTGAATAGTCGAGGTAAAAAAATTTTTTTATCCCCATGTGCATGCTAAGAAACTGACAATGTGGGACTATCCTAACCCCTTCCAGACCCAACTTCAACCGATCATAACTTTCAGCTCAGAGCTCCAAATCAAGTGATTTCAGGTTTCCTAGAAAGCTCTAAGGTTGATTTACATAATCGCAAGGTCAATTTAAGGTTTTGAAGATGCTTTCCACTTCAATTTGAAAGATAAAATCAGGGGTTCCTACAGGTTATTATTGCCTGGAAATGATAATTATGTCTGCAGAGTGCTCAGATGGACTTTTCTCTCTCATTTAAAGGTCTATATAGGTTGTAAATATGATTCCACATCTGTTAGAGTAAGTTTTAAGCTCTCAAGACCTTCAGGAAGTGTACAGGAGGTTGAAGCTTCCCTGAAAGCTTCAGAGATCAAAATTTTCAGATTGAAATGGATGAACGGGCAAAGAGAAACATCTCTGATTGATTTGAACTAGTTCTAAGGGTTACAATAGACTTATCTGGGTAGGATTAAAGTTCATAACTCAACAAAATGATACTACTGTAAGTTTAGGTTCAAAAGCAACGTAAATTGTCAAGGTTTGAATTTTCACACAATAACTCATCTGAGCTCACTTTATTCTTTTTAAAATAATCTAATAGAATCTCTGAATCCATTTAATCTCATCAATTCCTCAGATTAAGCTCAGAACACCATAATCAGACTCAGTTTGACTATGGAGGCACAAAAGTTGACTTTCTGTTCAAAGCCTTCTCCCAAGAAATTAAAGCCCCAAATAGGATTTTCTTAACCTCAGAGACTCATTTAGATTCTCAAAGTGATGCTCTGACTGAGGTTTCAAGGAACTTCAGAATCACATTTAATTCTTTATTTGTCTCTTTATATGTAAGATTTGATAGTGAATTCATTTCTTTAAAAATCTAAGTGGATAAAGCTCAAGACTTTTTTATCCACTCGATTGAGAGGTTACAACAAGTCAACAGATGTTTGTATTCTTAAATATATATTTAATTTAGGATTTGAACTGCTTATGAGCCACCATTGACACCGAGCTCAGGAGCTTAACTAAGATTTGGGTGTTAATTTTTATGTGATAATAATATGTATTATAGTGTCGATTAGGGACCATAAGTGGTGAATGGATGATGGAAGAACCCAGTGAAGGTGGAATTAGATCGATTACTGTAAACATGGACAGTGACAGTAGTCGATGGAAGTGGAATGTGAATTAGGCGATTAGGTGATCAATTAAGCAATTAAGTGAAATGATCATGGAAGTTAAAGGAAAGTGGATAGTGATTTCAAAAGGCAAGATTAAAGCTCTGGCAAACTCAAGGAGTACGCCGGAGTCGTAGAAGATGAAACTGAAAACTGACATTAACTCTAATCTATCTACCTATACAAGCTAAGCTAACCTACTCCTACTCCTAATCTACTGTTACTTGGATGAAGGGGTCAATAGGGTTCCGCCGAATGTTCATAGCGGACGACGAAATCAGAGGGTGGAAGAAAGATCTCCGGTGGGTGAAAGTTAGGTGGAGCAGAGGATTCCTTTGGTCGATGCCTGTGTCAGAGATGCGGAAGACCATGGCGAATCTCCTCGGCTGGTCAGAATGGATGGAGGAAGTCGAAAAGCGAAATGGAGAGTTGTCGAAGTTTTGGACGAATAGCGTATTGGGTCGGCTGCAGTGTTAGAAGAGGGAAGGGAGCCAACTTGAGTAAAATCAGAGGGTTAGGGGGTATTTATAGCAGTTAGCGGCGCAGAGAATGGCAGGGTCTAGCCGAAGAAGGAGCTTGAGGAGCTTAACCTCTAGCGTAAAATCACTTAAGTTATTATATACTTAGGTTTACATTATGTTTAAGTTAACTTATTAATTAAGGGAATTATTAATAGGATTTCGAGTCCAATTATTAACTAAATCATTAATATTGTTAATTGAATGATAAAATGCCATTTTAAATTATTTTTAAGGTCATTTACTAAATATCCCTTATTCTATAATTAACCCTTATATGTTCATAACCTCAGCTAATTAACCTGGAAGACTAGTTAATTAAGGTTAATTAGAGATCATGATGTGTTTCTCATCAACATGCATTATTGAGAATTTGTGCACATCTTAACACAAAACCAATGTCCAAAGATGTGAATAACAAAAGCCAAGTAATTATGAGAAAAGATGAGCATGAGTTGCAATTTCACTCAATATTTCAAATATTAAAATAAAAATGAAAGTTTGGCAATGGCATTCAAATGTAATTATTAATGAGAGTAAAAGCATAGGATTCTACCTCTCTCCTCACGCACGGGAGAGAGGTTCGTTCGAGGAACTCTTCTGGGAATAGGTTGGCCGAAGCGAGGGCTTTGCAACAGTGGTGGTGGCAAGTTGCAACATGGCTGAAGTCTGCTAGACGGAGCTTTGGCGAAGGGTGGTTTCCGGCACTCTTGCCGTTGGCTACGCTTGCTGGAGGGAGTGTGGAGGCGAGTGTGGGTGTTGGAAGTGCTAAAGCGACGCGTGCTGAGGGTGCGGGCACTATAGGACGCACGCGCACGCGTAGGTTCTGGAGGTCGCACGGTTGCAGGTGCTACAGGCGCTGAGGCAAGGGTGCTGCAGGCACTGGTGCGAGGGTGTGCAGGCGCTGAGGCGAGGGCGCATGGAGGTGAAGGCACGAGGGCATGTAGGTGCTGAAGCGAGGGTGCATGGAGGTGAAGGTGCACGCTAACTGCTGTATGCGCGGTAGGGTGTTGGCTAGAGGTGCTGGCGGCAGTTGAGGTGGGCACACGTGCCTGCTATGGTGGAGGTGCAATGCGTGTGCAGGGAGGTCTGCTGCAGAAGATGAAGTGCGACAAGGGGAGGCACACACGATAGTTCGCTCGGCAGGGCTGAGGCGTAGGGAGGCGGTTGCAACCCTATGTACTGCAGTGGGAGTGGCAAGGGTGCTTGGGGTGTGCAGCAGCTGGGATCTACGTGAGGAAGGGAAGATGAAGCACGGTGATGCAGGGACTCTTGGTGGTGTGGTCTATCACACCACACGCCGATGGTGGTGGAGTACTGCCGCGGTTGAGGCCTGAGGTGAGAACTGGATGAGAAATGTAGCTCTCTACGTAGTGAGGAAAGGGTTGGTGGCCTCCGCCCAAATGGAATCCCTTCCCTCTCCTTTGTCGCCACAGCTACAAAGATTTTAAATTCAAAAGGCCACTATCGAGTCAATGCTGATGCGTAGGAGGACGAGGAGGAGGCGGAGATGGTGCGGTTACCTGCAAAGGAGAAGAAAAAAAGAATAATAAAATAATTAGAATTACTTATACATAACTCCTTAACTTCTTTGTTAATTAAAATAGTGTATGTAATGCACCTAATTAGTTAACTAATCAAATGTTTGCGATCCTAGGTTAATTCTAAATGCATGAATTATGCACTTAGGCTAAAAATTTGAATTAATTTATTTACATCCTAATGTATGCTATCTAAATGTTAAAATGAACTTAATGTCTTGACACTTAAATACTTAAATAGCCCACAAATATGGGCTAATCAGTCCTGCTCCTCACCTCCTTCGTCCAAGCTTCCGCCAGGTGCCATCGTCTCATCGAATAATCGATTTGGGAGATTTCCACTCACCTCCCTCTCTTTTTATGCTTTCGTATATTATTGTAATAGACATTAATGCAATACATCACATTTGATTCCATCTCTATCTTGTGATTGCTTGTCATTGATTTCAAAAATAAAAAAAATAACAAAACCCTAAAATACCAACAACAAACAAAACGAAGCATGATTTTCAGTTAAAGTAAACGTCGCCTCCCCATGTTCAACCTGGGACTCCCTTAGAGTTTTAGTAAAAATTTTATTTGACCACGTATTTTGCAACTACGACGACAGGTTACTTGTAACCCCATTTCTAACAGGCGACACACGTGCGATCATTTCTCCGTGTGTGCTGTGCTGCTATGCGCATGCAGTGGTGCGTGTGTGTGCATGGGCAGCCTGGGTTGCACCACGTGACACAATCTGGGTCGTCCATCTTCTTTCCTTTGTCGAGGATTCTACAAAGGTCGGATTGAGTCGATTTTCACGCCATTGGGCTACGATCATTCACCCGAATCCATCCGTGCGGTCGAATTTGTCATTTGACGCTCTAGATTACATCACCTAGTCACTTGATCGTTGATCTTCCTTGTATTGCATATGGTGCTACGGGACTCTGCTAGAGACGATTTCAGAGGCCTTGGATCCCGATCGTCACCTTGATCAAATCTGTACAGTCAGATCGTCAATCCGAGGCTCTGAAATAAATATCCTTCTCTTCTGACCATAAAACGGATGCAATTAACCTAAATTATATACTACTTAAAATGCAAAATTATGCATGCTATGCAATATTTATAACATGAAATGTAAATCTAAGCCTAGGAACATGCATGAATAGGCATTTTAACCTAAATAGATGTGTCTATATCACCAGGGTTAAAATTACAACTTTACCATCATATCATGAATGTAGTACAACCACAGGCTTTCCCATGGGGTAATTAAGCCTCAAAAGATCTTAAAAGTCTAACAAGTTAGTTAGAACAGATAGAAAAGGGTTTTCACATGTTTTAAGAATTAAATGATTTCTGAAATGCTAAAAACATACCAACTTAATTAAGGTTATGGTCCGAATAAAATTCACCTAAACCCTCTAAAATTCATACTAAAATATTCTATAGTGTTTGCTACCTTCAATTTAACCATCAGAACCCATCTTGACCCAAGACAGTCTTAGATTGACATTTGCCCTAATTTATGTTTTTGCAAAAATTACCTAGTAAAATGAAGTCAAAACCTAAATCTAACTTCACCATTGGATTCCTTGGGTCCAAATTAGGTTTGTACCAAAATTTGGACACAATCTGAGATAATTCTGACCTAGTTTGCAATTTGGTCCTGTCTTAGTATTTTCTCTTACACACATGCCCCTAACATTCAAAATCCATTCGGAAAGGTCCCTATCTTTTGTCATCTTCCTTGCACACAAATCCTTCCACAATTGTTGGAATTTTGAACCTTCACCATTGAGTTTCGAGCGAGGATTTCTCGCTCGATTCTCAATCAATCTCTCCCAAATTTGAACCAAAGATTCCTTGGGAAATTACCTTCCATTTGAGCCATTCCTTGGGCTTTGCATCTTTCCCAATTCCTCATCTGAACCTTTTGAAGGTACGCATGACAAATGTGTGCGAGAATCATGGTTCTTGGAAGCTGGTCATCGAAGCTCAATATCCCCTCCTGAGCCCTATAAATGGATCCCCAGGGCACTACCGACCTAGCTTGACTTTAGCTAGGATTTGGCCACAAAACCCTCTTCTTAACCATACCTACGGCCTCCTTCGACCTAGATCCAGCGAGCATCCTCCCTCGTCATCCCACGGCCTCCCAATGCCAAAATTGGGAGCACCTCCTTGACTTCCTCTACCTCTCTACGACCACATCAGAGGTGCCTTAGACCCCTTTCCTCGCCGCTATCTCCCTTAGGAGTTTCATCTTCCTTGGCATTGGAAATTGCACTGGCATCGTATCCCTTCCCCTTTATAAAAAATATTAGATCCTTTAACTCCCTTTCCCTCTCTCCATTAATTCTCGTTTCTTTACTACTACTTTCGGTCACTGATAACACTGTTTACCATCGTCCCTTCCATCTCTAGTGCCCACTCCGGTGAGGGCTCCCGTCCACTACACACATCCATCCGCCTTACCGACCACCCCACGACCTCCGCAATATTCCACTCTTCAAAACCCCTCTCTCCATTTGCTTTATCATCCACTCAAACCCACCGTTGAACAACCCACCTTTCCATAGTCATTCCCAACTCCGATCGACCACCACAGCCACCTTCACGCCACGCTGCACACACCACCACGTCCGCCGTGTTACGGCGAAGCCTGCTGAACCTTCTGACAAGGCCGAGAGGCTATTTTGTTTGTTTCAGGTCTTTGCTCCGCACTACAATTAACATGCGAGTTCCAGCTCGCTTAAAGCCTACTTTAGCTCTCGCTTTCCCCAGGTGTTTGCTCCAGACTCAGCGGAATCCATCCAGGAACACAACCAAGGAGGCAATTAGGCCCTTTGACCAGGCCTTTGACAGTAATTGCAAGAAGTAGCAGCTCCAGCTCCACATTGAAAATGGTGGTGGGATTTAGTCCCACATCATGGACAGAGAAGTAGATGAAGCCGCATAAGTTGTTTTTGTCACATGAGCTTATCGCCTCAAGTGACACATAGGGGTAAGGTCCTGCACCCTCACGTGCCGAGCCCGCGACACTTCACCTGCGAGCCTGGTGCACCCGACTACCTGCATAAGCCTACCCACACCTCGCTCACCACCCTCGCCGATGAGCCTGGTCCCGAGTAGGCTCCTACCCGATAACTCGACTACACTGAATGTGGCCCTTGAAGGGTAGAACCTAAGAGGAGATAAAGAGAGAGTGTGCACGGCACAGGGGAGGGTTTTGCGCTGTGTGACACTTAGCCAAAATCTGAGTGCCTCTATTGTGCGTAAGAAAAAAGGAAGAAAAGAGAAGAGAAGAGCTGCACAAGAGAAAAGAAGGCCTGAAAAGGAAGAAGGAAGTGGAAGAAGAGAACAACATAAGAAGGCAGAAGAGGAAGAAAGCCAAGGAAAGAAAGAAGAAGAAGAAGAAGAAGAATGCTAGGGCAGCATTGTAGCATCTGATGGTTAAGTCGTATGGTTATCAGACCCGACGATTGATTTGAGGCTTGATACTTAGAATTACTGTTGAGATATTGAATGCTTGATATATGTGCTTAGAAAATAGTTGGTGATTGATAAACGCTAGTTTATCATTATTCTTATGCATTAAAACAAACCTAGCTCTTACAATTTCGCTCCGCAAAGGGTTTTTGGATTGCATTTAGGCATAAATTAGTTTAGGCATGCATTGCATTTTTTATTATCTTTTTGATGTGTTTCTGTGAGTGTTAGGGATAAACAGATTGCCAGATCCCTACAACCCTAGCACTCAGGAAGGCAACTGGTGAAGGAGAAGCTCTCACCAGCTGGAACTCAGCTTGATCTAGCTCACCATAGCTGCAATTCAGCTCACATGAATTAGGGTTAGCTCATCCTAGCTCCATTCAGCTAATCTCAGCTGAATGGCAGATCAAGGGAGATCATCTTAGCTCACCCTAGCCTAGGCTAGCTCAGATCCAGCTCAACTTAGCTGAGTTTAGCTCATCTCCGCCCCCATTAGTCCACAAGGAGCTTTAGCTAGCTCAGCTGAGTTGATTGGAGTTCACCCCAGCTCAGGTCCAGCTACATCTAGCTCCACTCAACTCCAGCCAGCTGAAGATGACTTCATTCTAGCTCAGGAAGCTCAAGTCCAACTCCTGGGGACTCAGCTTAGCTCAACTCTATTGAGCTAAGCTACCTTAGCTACCTCAACCAGCTTGATCCTCTCCGGGAGCTCAAGACCCAGCTCACCTCAGCTCAATTCAGCTGAAGCCAAATCACTTTAGCTTGGCTTAGTAGCTAGCAAAGAACCAGCAAGCTAAGCCAGCTAGAGTAGCCCCATTCTAGCCTCTTCAGCAGCTACAAGCTCCAGTTCAGCTCCAGACTCTTCATATCTAGCTCCTCTCCTCAAACCTTAGCACCCATTGCCTTCCCCTCTACTCCACTACTAGCTAAGCTAGCTTAGCTTAGCTTAACATAACTAGGCTCCAGTTCCCTAGGCATTTACCACCTTAAAACCACACCTAACTAGCTCCACCAATTAACCCTAACCCTAAGTCCACTTTAGCTACCTAGTTAGCCGTACTCTTAGCGCCAACCATAGGCACCCTTCCACCCCACCTCTCCACCGAAAGAATCCACCATTTTGGCACCAAAAACAACCATAACCACCTCCATTTTGGTGCCACTTTTTCCCTCCAAAATCCCCTTCATCTCCACCACATATTTCCCCTTAAATCGGTCTCCACCGTCCACCTAACCCCCCTTCTAGAAGACCCTAGGTTGGCACCAAAATGGTGGTGTCTCTCCACCACCAAAAGCCACCAACACCACCATAACTACCACCTCTAGATGACCCTTGGGTTGGTGCCATTTATTCCTAGACCAAGAACTCTAACCACCACCCAATATCCTATCCTAGCCCTCCATTAAAGGCCACGCCAACCACCCCCATCCACCTCCATAAAAACCCATCACCTACCACCATTTTCCTCATCCTCCCTTTAGTTAAGTCCACCCTGTACCCACCTCATACCTATGGCCAAGAAGAAGAAGTAGAGAAGAAGATTAAGGGGGCACATCACCCACCCCTTTAGTGCCTTCTCCCCATTCCTTCACCTTGTGCTACGCCAAGGAGGAGCACTCCACCAATACGAGGATGGCCAGGAAAGGAGGAGCAACGGTGGTGCATGCCTACCCTTGATGGAGAGCATTGAAGGTGGTAGCTTCAACCTTGGAGGAGCATCTCAAGGAAGGAGGAGGAACTCTTTCCAGGCTCGGGAGCTACCAGGCTTGGAGCAGGAAACCATCATCTTCTTTACTATTTCATTTTGGCGATATGTGCTTTTATCTTCTTGCATTTCAAGTAGATTAGAAGCTTTCCTCTATCATTTTTGTGTATAACAAGTTCATTTTAATTCAAGTTGCCTTCTTTCAATTTTTGTTGCATAGCTTTTAAAATTTTTGCCTAGCATTTGTTTCACTCTCTCTCCCTAATTATTCTGGGCCTCCACGTTCCTAGGGTGAGCTTAGGGAGAGGCTCTATCTGACACCTTAGGGTTAGCTTTATTAAAATAGGTTTTAGTTGTTTTCTCGCTATCAACAAAAACTCGTGTGTTGCCATTATTTGAAAATCATAAAAGCTATATATTCAAAAACAACAAAAAGAAAGTTGAGTTTCATTTTTAAGGCAAGGGATTTTGATTTGTAAACTTGCCTCCTTGGACGACCCTTGATACTCCCCTATCTAGGTCTTATAAATTTTAAATGCGAATCCATTTTTGTGCATTGCAATGACTTAAAACCCTAATTTAACAAACCATGCAAAAATGCGATCACTTTTTGGTGCCATTGCCGGGGTGCCACGACTTTGCAAATTATTTTCTCTTGCTTGAAGTGGATATCATCCCCTTATGTTTTCTTCTATCTCGTGTGTGCAGGAATTATAGGAAGCAAGTGGGAATTCTGGAAAGAAATCAAATCTCTTGTCTTCCCATGGATTCAGGTTGTTTCCCTTTATCTTGTCACATAAAGCATTAAAAGACTACCAAAATATATTAAAATTCGCTTTCAGGACCTTAAACGACTTAACTAAGTGGTGTGGTGAAGTTTAAAATTCATTATTTGCTTGTATGCCTCATTAAACATCACTCCAATCCTAGTGTTAGTGTTCTGCTTTATCGAATTTAGACTTCTATCCAAATTTGAAAAATCAATTTTGATCACCACAGGCCTCCTAAAATCTTGGGATTTTACATAGATATTTGAGATCAGGTTGGAAACATCGGGTCCAAATTTCAGAATAATTGGATTTCTATTTAAGTTTTAAAAATTCGTGGACTGCAGAGGGGTCACACCCTCTAATCTTCCTTTTTTACTACTGTCCGTGAATTTTTAGAATTTTTATACTTATCTAACTTTTGTGAAATTTAACTTTCTTGAATCCTTGTGAAATTTTACAGATCATATAAAATCAACAAAATTTTATTAGGTCAATGGTAATACTGAAAAGTCCAAAATACCCACAGGCATCATTTCTAGACTTTGACACCAATACAAATAAAAATTTAAAACAACTATCAAACAAATTCTTAAAATCTTAAAAAAATCTTTTCTGGAATCCTTGTTTGATTTTCTTCAAAGTAATGGTGTTGTTTGACTTGTTTGGACCACTACTTAATACAAAAGCCTAAAAACAATTCATTGCTACTAATTTTTTATCTTAGGGACAATTGGCTTAGGGTTTCTTTCTTTCTTTTTTGGAGACTTACATTAAAGGAAATTAACCATCACTAATACGACTTGTTTTTCCTTTGATTGTGGAGTTTCAAAAATTATTTGAATATTTAAAAAGAGAAACCCTATAACTCGTTGAATTAAATCAAATCCTAAAAGACAAAAATACAAGAAATTGTGTGATAACTTTCTTTTTAATTGCAACCACTTTCCAATTCTTACAAACACACACAAAAAAAAAATTGAAGTAACAGGGTAACAACCCAATCAATGCCCTCCACATTCTGTGTGCACTTTAGTATCCTAGCCCTAACTAAAATTCGTAGTAATTTGACCCCTAAGGTTTCATCAATTTAGATTTTCTATATAGTACTTAAGTTTTCTCTAGTTAATACCAATTCTATCATCTACATCTAGTGTTCTGCCTGAAGGGACATGTCAAACGACCAGGCACGGGTTTGTACAAGCACCTGGGGATTTTCCTAGGAAACGCTTGGGCCCAAACCTCCCCATAAGTAACTTGGCTGGATTTGTTGACAGAACGGGTATTCACTATTAATTACTTATTTCCTAGGTAGACCATGTCTTTGGTTAATTTCTAGGGAGTCACAATTAAGTTAGGTCTAGAATTTGATTACTTGTGTGCGCACTTCTCTCATCTCCATCTCCTCTCCTCCCCTCCCATTCTTCCATTTTATGCACGAGCGGCAGTCTCAAAATCCGCACTTGGAAGGACCTTTTGATTTCACCCCACATGCGAAAAGACTGCTTTTTCCTTCTTCTAAAATGGAAAATCAACAAAATGGGTCCACTAACCCTTCCACTTCCACCTCTAATCCTACCTCTAACGCCACTACTAACCCTAATTCTAACTCTTCCACCCAAAACCCATCCACCTTTGACTTCCCACATTTGGAGCTCCCTAATCTTGATTTGCCTCAATCACAACTGTTGGTGCTAGAGCACCACGATCATTTGTTTTGATGATAACAAAACACGTGTTATTTAACATTTGCAATTTGAGTCCTAGATTTCAGGTCAATTGCAAATGTGGACGTGTTTAGACGGAGTTCGAGCTCGCATCCAGGAAGGATTGGAGGAGCTTGACGGAAAACAAAGGAGGTTCGCGTGGAGCAACAGATTGAAGATGGAAGGAAATGAAGAATAGATAGATTTCCTTCTTTTGTACTTGTATTTTTCGTTTCTTTTGTTGCTCTTTATTTCCTTAGATATTTCATGTTAAAGAGCATCAAAGAACCCTAACAGTAGTCCTAGGAACACCGGCACAACCCTAGGATACTTAGGTTTTCTGTAGAATACTTAGAAAACCAATATAGGGTTCAAACAGCACTTCCAGACGTCTAATTCCCAAATCAGACGTCTGATAAAGTATTTTAAGACGTCTGACTGTTGTTTCAGACGTCTGATAACTGTTAGGTTGGACATAGTTGGTTCTGTCTGATGAAATCAGATGTCTAGACCTTAGACCAGACATCTTAGGAGACGTCTGATGACTTTGCCAGACGTCCAATTAGTGGACCGTTGGCTGGCTTAGCATAAACTCAATATTATGACCGTTAGAGCCTTATCAGACGTCCTTAGGCCTTTCCAGACGTCTGATAAATGACTGTTTTGCCTCGGCTGACCCAAAATCTCTTCTCAGAGATTTTCTAGCCGTTGCAACGTTTGGAAATCAATTCCCACTATAAAAGTAGGTTTCCATATGTCCAGACATATTGCCAGACGTCCTGTATGTCGTCTGATGGACTTGCGCAAAAACCCTATTTAGATCTGATCCAAGTCAGGGAGAGACCCGCCCAAAATCAGACGTCTGACCTTGGAATCAGACGTCTTAAAGTAAACTTCCAGACGTCTGATGCTAGAATTAGATGTCTGATAAGCCTGTCAGAACAATGATTGTTCCTGATTTCAGGCTGATTCACTTGGGCTTTGTACCCAACGGCTATAGAACCTTTCCTAAGCCTTCCAAAGCCTTCCTAAGGCCTCTATAAATAAAGGGGAGCCTTTACACACCTAGATACACTTAGATACAAAAGATACACAAGAGAAACACTAAGAAAGACACAAGACACACTTAGCTATACACTCTCACACTCTTGTGTCCAAGAAGCTCTTGCTCTCTAAGCTCAAGTTCTACATCTTGAGAGCATCAAACCGTTGCGCACCCGCTCTCCCGCCGTTGTCTACGACAGCAAAGTTGCACCGTCGCGTGGCTCACGCACCCGCGTCATCCTCGACACACCCCTTGCAAAGGGGAGTTTCCTATTTCCTATAGAAGCTAGGTTTAAATTACTTTGTTGGCTCTATAGGATTACTCGTTTTATTTTATCTTTGTCTTTTGGTTGGGTATTCGCTTTGCGAATTTTCGTCTCCTTCGTGGGACAAAATCCTTCTCGTGGAGAGAAGGGGTTGAGGAACGCTACCCTCGTACTTGTAGCGTGGTTGTACTAAGGTTGAATCACCCTCGTCTTAAAGTGATTCGGTTAGTGGATTTGATCAACTAGGTTGATCGGAAAATCCTAACTCGAGAGGGTTAGGTGGTGGTTTTCACCCGGTTTGGGTTTCCACCTAAAAATTACTTGTGTACTTGTGCGATTGTTTGTTTATTCTGTGATATTGTTTTATTTTCGCATTTATTACGTCACCCCTCCTAGTAGGGAAACCTTCAACAACAACACGACCCCCTACCTGATCTCTTAACAATGATGGCTGAGCAGATTGCTAAATTAAATTCCAATCAACAAATATTAACTCGGAACATCCAAAACCTAACCAATCAAAGGCCAAACTCACCACCCCATCAGCAGCCTGTTATCCCTCTAAAAGATTTTTATGATGCATTTTATTATGAGGAACGACCATAGGTGGTCATACCAGAGGGGGATTTTGAGATCAAGCCAGCAGTCCTGAACTTGATTAAGCACTTCCATGGTCTTCCTAGGAAAGACCCTTTCAGCCACCTTGAAGAGCTGACTCTTCTTGCAAAAAAAACCCATTCCTGAAATGTGCAAGAAGACCTATGGCTAATGCGGCTATTTCCATTATCTCTTAAAGATAAGGTCGCTTATTAGTTCAGGACCATTAGTCGACCCACCACAACTTGGCCTCAGCTCGAGAGCGTCTTCCTCAAAAAATTATTTCCCATAGGTCGTACTAATTCATTACGAAGATCCATTACGACCTTCCAACAGAAATCTAGCAAAAGTTTCCATGACTCCTACGAGAGATTCTAAGATCTTTCAAGAAGTTACCCGCACCACGAGATTCCTTTATGGAAGCTCGTGCAGGTCTTCTATAATGGTTTAGAATATCAACTTTGACACTTTGTCAATGCCTTGTGTGGCAAAAACTTCTTGAATAAGGATGCTGAGAGTGCCTATGATCTTTTTGAAGAAATGAGTGAAAACTCATTTAATTAAGCTTCCATGAACACATTTGGCAGAGTGCAAAACCTGCAGTTCGATGTTCATGAAGTAGCCACCCAATCTATCCTTGTCACCCACGACGATCTTTAAATGATCACTCAAAAACTCGACCAGATGCATATTAATCAAAAGAAAATTGAGGAAAGACTTGCCACATCAACCCAAGCTCCACACAATCCACACCTAACCTAGCCTAACCTTCCATAAAGAAAACATTTGCACAATCTCACCACTACCCCTGCTGATTATTGCTAATATTCAGAGACTATCTATGATTCTTTGCGGAATTACAGCTATTCAGATCTTAACCCCACTCAAAATATTTCTGTCATCCAGGAGCCCTTTAAAAATTCTTCTAATTGGAAAAATTACCCGAACTACTCTTGGAATAATCAGGTTCCTTCTCAACCAAATCATTTTAATGGGTATGGGTCGAATCCAACCTTTCATCCTGGGCCATCCCAACAAGACATCAATGCCCAGATGATGAGAACCTTGCAAGACATGCAGACAAAAATGACAGAAGTAACCCGCACCATCACAAATTTGAACAATCAGATTGGGGTTACTCCCACTAAAAGACTTGCAGGACATCTTCCGTACCAACCCATGCCCAACCTTAATCACCAAAGGAACCAATATCCAGGTAGAAATCCACACTACCCGAATTAGCCTCCTACTAATCCACCACCTCAGCAGCCTCCCAGGTTTCCACAACCGTAGGCCCCCCACCTCCTGCAAATAATAATCCGACTGCACATGCAGTTTTGTTGAAAAGTGGGAAAACCACCACTGATCCCAGGCCTTCACACAAACCTGCTGAAATCCCCATCATTGTGCAAATTGACTCCCCACCTCCCCATTAGGAAGAAAAAGAAATACAAAAATATGAAGACATGATTACTATCCCTTTTCCACAAGCTCTCCACCCCACCACCAATAGAAAAAAGAAATCTGAGCCCACCATAGAAGAACTCATGGATCTATTTGGGCAATTTCAAATCAATATTCCTCTCCTAGATGCCATCAAATATATACCTGCCTATGTCAAATTTTTGAAGGAGATCTGAACTCCTAAAAGGAAGATCAAAAATCTTGGACAGGTACATCTTTCAAAGATAGTAAGCTCTATCATACAAAGCAAGATGCCACCTAAGATGAAAGATCCGAGGGCACCATTAATTTCAATGATTATTGATGATACTACCTTTATTGCATCCTCCTTAATCTTCGTGCCTCAGTTAATATCATTCCCATGATTTTATTTGAAGAGTTTCAGATCGGTGAATTAAAACCCGTCGAGGTTACCCTATAATTAGTCGACCGATCTACAATCAAACCTCGTGGGATTCTCGAGGATGTTTTGGTCAAGGTCCATAATTGTGTCTTCCCTATAGACTTTCTAGTCCTTGACATTGAGGTACCTGAATCATTATTGGACACCCCAATAATCCTTGGATGACCTTTTCTAGCCACTGCAAATGCAAATATTAATTGCCACATAGGTAAAATGGATATCACTTGCACCGGCCAAACTCTCACTTTTGATATTTTCAAATCCTCCAAGAGATTCCATGATGATAACTTTTTTGAGGACTCAGATACAGAAATTTCAAATATGGTGGAGGAGACAATGTTGATAGATACCCTTACCGACCACAATCTTTTTGAGGACTTCGATTCAAAATCAGTGGTCGGCGAAATCTATGATATGGAAACTTGTCTTTACTAAAAAACCTTCCTACTGAACCCCCTGATTACCCTGACCCTCCCACTCTTCCATCACCCCACCCTTCCACACTAACTTCACCAAATCCTCCCTATCCCTTCCTCGATCACTTTCCCATTGACCTACACCAGACTCGCCCGAGTTTGGCATCCAACCTGATTTAAAACCATGGCTAGACTCGGGCTACACTTATCATTTTCCATGCAACTCGATCCTAATATTGCTTCTAATCAATTTTCTAGGGATCTAGAAGAAGACACATTTTATGCGGGCATTCAAGTGTCCAACTATTAACATGATTTTCAATCTTTCGTGCATACCTTCACGCCCAGCTGAATGGCATAAAAGAAAGCACTGGATGGGAGGTAACCCATCATTTTTCCTGCTTTCCTTTTTCCTTTCTTTTTCCAAGTTTTGACCATCCTAGACCCAACCTCTCTTCATTAATGTGATCCCTTTTCCCTCCTAATGCATGAGGACATTGCATATCTTAAGCATGGGGGAGCATTTTTAAAATTTTTGATGATCGATTTAGGATTTTCAAAACCTAAAAACATGCATTTCTCTTTAGTTATTTTATTTTCTTGCTTGCATACCCAAAAAAAATAAAATAAAAATAAAAAATAAAAATGTTGAAAACTTTTTGATGAAAAATCTTGAAATAGGGAATAAGGTTGAAAACTTACTTTTGATGTAATGGGATTTAATCTTTAACAAACTAGGGATGAGGATACAGACCTGATCATTAGAATTTCAGTGTCTAGTTTTAGACTAGCTCGGATATCCTTCTCTAAAATTTCACCTGAACTCGTGATAGTTCAGGTGACTTGATCCTCTTTTGTAATATGGAAAGTATTCAGCATAGTTTCTAATTCAAAAACTTGTATTTCTTGCTAAACTTCCTGTGTCAAATTTTATACACAAGCCTACACTTAAAAACAACTAAAAATTAGAACTCTCTTGTTTGGACATAGTAAAAGTCTGAAGCAGATCATTGGTTTGAGTTCCCACAGACAAGAAGGAGGAAAATGCCTCCTTTGAGGATGCGATGTCAACATGTTACCACCTTGGCATTGCTCCATATCTATATTTCACATCTTTAGACGAAGAATTAAAGTGCATTTTAGCAGCTCAAGTGCCTTGGACGGTGCTCTACCATAGTGTCGGAGCAAGAGCTTGAGTTTTCTTGGAGCGCCCCTTTACACCCCATTATGTTTCTTGGTTGTGAGTTCCTGGGTGGTGTCATGGACAATGCTATCCTAAAGTACTGGTGCCAGAGCACCCCTTGAAGATCGGTAATGGTAATAATGATCCCTACACATATGTTGTAAGAGTAAGCTAAAAATAAGCATGGGGGAGAAAAAAAAAGTTTCAAACCAAAAACACGTCCTTATAAATGTTGGCTTTTCACAAGCACGGAGACAAGGTTTTAAAGGATACTGCAAGTTGCAAATCAGATTCAAGAGCTAGAAAAATCCTACAAACAGAAATTTCAAGTCATCTGAATTAGCAAGGGGTTAATTTGTGATTTTTATGGATGATATATTGAACCCGTTTTGTCTAATTTTTTGATCTAAAAATAAATCCCGATGTTTATCCTTAACAAATCCCACACCTCCTGTGTTTGGATAAACCTAAGTGCCATAATCTCTTTCTCCTCAAAAGTCGAAAAAATTAGATTACCCAAAAATTCCATTTTGTAAAAAATTAATGTTTTGCTATGAGACTAGCAAAAGATAAGCATGGGGACGTGATAAATGCTAGTTTGTCATTATTCTTATGCATTAAAACAAACCTATCTCTTAAGATTTTGCTCTGCAAATGGGTTTTTGGGATGCATTTAGGCATAAATTAGGTTAGGCATGTGATTGTGCAGCAATCATAGGTCTTAATTGGCCTATATTAAGCTAGAACTTAGCATAAATTAGGACTATTCATGCATGCATAAGCATTATTTGCATCTTTACTGCTTTACTTTAGCTATGCGTAAATTAATGTTATAATGTGTTGATTAAGTGCATTATGTCGATTGTAGGCAATAAGCTGATCTGGAGTAGGATCTAAAGCTGGATTAGGAATAACGGGAGTTGCAGTAGAGCTGGAGCAAAAGGCTTAAATTAGATGTAGGAATAATGATGTAAGGGAGTTAAAGGTTTTCTATTATATGAAGTAGGAGTAAAGCAGTAAAATGTGAAGAGCTTAGGTCTATCCTAGCCCTAGGATAGCCTGGAGACTTCCCCAAGCCTTAGCCAGGCTTAGATTAGGTCACAACACCCTAGGAAGCCATAAAATCCAAGTTCCAACCCTTATCTCGATGTCCAGATAAGCTATAGGACGTCCAGGACCCTTAGCCAACTCTCGCACACCTCAAATCCACTTTTACAGTGTTATTGGACGTCCATACACTTTGTCAAACATCCAATTTCTATAGAATACCCAAAATAGAACCTTAATTTCCCCCTGACATAGATTGGACATCCAGAACTAAACTCTGGACTTCTAACTTTTGAATATAAGTCATCTGATCACATTTTTGGACATCTAGTACTGGTCTCCAGTCCTTATTTGGAGATTCAAGCCTTGATCTTGGATCTCTAGATCCCTAGACCTAATCCCAACCACATAGCAACCTAAATTAAGGTGTCCTAACCCTAGTACATCACCTCTAGTCCTACCTAAGGACGTAATTAGGTTCTCACCAAACCCAATTGACTTAGATAGAAGTCAATTACCTTCACCTAAGTCAATTGGACTCATTGAGTCCAATTGAGCTTAGATCTCAACCTACACAAGTTCAATTGGACCTAGTGAGAGTCCAATTGACCTGAACCCAACCTAATTGAGCTATTTCACTCTCAATTAGGTTCACACTCACCCAATTAAACTTAGGTTAAGTTTAATTGCAAATTCCCCTTAGCAATTAGGGTTTGTAACCCTAATTCAAGACATACACCTACTTAAACCCCTTAGGACCTAACCTAAACCACCTAGCCACATAGAGCATGACTACACACACACGCACACACACACACCCATTCATGCACGCACACTTCTCTAGAGTTCTCTAGAACTCTCTTGAAGTGGCGCCACCTCTTGGATGCCAAATTTAGCAACCAAGAGGCATTCAAAATGAGATCGACATTTTTTGGATCTCAAAACCATATGGCTGGCCACTCTTGGACTCTCTCTAGAGAGTTCCACACCTCTCAAGAGAGAAGCCCTTAGGTCTATAGAAAGACCCAATGGGTGGCTAATTGCACCTATTCACTCCCTTGGCTCCATTCACATCCACCTCCACTTAGGCTAGCCACTCCATCTCCACAAGTTCACCACCACCATGAAGGACACCTTGCTGGGATGCTAGATCACTTCTCTCTCTCTCCAAGGGCTAGCCTAAGCTCCATTGGCCACCCCTCATTCTCCTCCCGACCACTCCAAGGCCATCGGGGACCACCCCCGAATGCCTTTTTGTTCTACTAGATCTAGATTAGTAGTTTATGCTCTTCATAGTTTTACTGCTTTTTATTACTACTTGGTAGCGTAGTCCTTATTCTCCCCGAATGATGCATGCAAATTCCCCCCGTAGATTCTTGTATGCGATCATTTTCTGGTATCTAGATTTCCATTTTAAGCATTTCTGTATAAGCTTTCCTCTAGAGTTCTTGTTGCAAACAACTCTCCAATGGAATGAATGAAAAATGCATTTATATATATATATATCTCTATCTTTTGAAATCGCCATGAGCTTATTGATTGCCATCCTGTTTGCGTGATTCAAGTTGCTTGTTTTCAATTGTTTATCTATTCCGCAACAAGCATGTCGTTTCCTGAAAATATAGAAAATCTAAAAATAGACACGTTTTCTGTAAGTAGTCATCACCTCACAAGAATCGAGCGCACAAAAACTCACACATTCACCTTTGTGATTTATCTAACTCATGTGCACGTAATTAGAGTTCATACTAGAAGTGGTGAAATCTTAATCAGGAGATTGGAATCCGACGTGCATTTTTAAACATAGTTGAATAATATAAAATCAAATTATAAAGTAGAGCAAACGCCTCACAGAGACGAACGACCGGGATTCAAGTCTCATAATTTTTACAAACTTATTTTTGATGAATGTTTTTGTGCAACTATACTACAATTCCAATGACTTTCAAATGCACATAAATGGTTTCCGTCAGCATGCATTGCATTTTTTATTATCTTTTTGATGTGTTTTGTGAGCATTGGGGATAAATAGATTGCCAGATCCCTAGAACTCTAGCACTCAGGAAGGCAACTGGTGAAGGAGAAGCTCTCACCAGCTGGAACTCAACTTAATCCAGCTCACCATAGCTAGAATTCAGCTCACAAAAATTAGGGTTAGCTCATCCTAGCTCCATTCAGCTCATCATAGCTGAATGGCAGCTCAAGAGAGCTCATCTTAGCTCTCCCTAGCTTAGGTCAGCTCAGATCCAGCTCAACCTAGCATAGTCTAGCCCATCCCAACTCCTATTAGTCCACAGGGAGCTCTAGCTAGCTCAGTTGAGTTGATTGGTGTTCACCCCAGCTCAAGTCCAGCTACATCTAGCTCCACTCAACTCTAGCCAGCTGAAGACGAATTCATTCTAGCTCAGGAAGCTCAAGTCCAGCTCCCGGGGACTCAGCTTAGCTCAACTCAATTGAGCAAGGCTAGGTTAGTTGCCTCAGCCAACTTGATCCTTCCCGAGAGCACCAGACTTAGCTCACCTGAGCTCAATTCAGTAGAAGCTGGCTCACTTTAGCTTTGCTTAGCAACTAGCAAAAACCAGCAAGCCAAGCCAGCCAGAGTAGCCCCATGCTATCCTCTTCAGTAGCTACCAGCTCCAATTCAGCTCCGGGCTCTTCATATCCAGCTCCTCTCCTCAAACCCTAGCACCCATTTCCTACTCCTCTACTCCACTACTAGTTAAGATAGCTTAGCTTAGCTTAGCTTAACTAGGCTCCAGCTCCCTTGGCATTTACCACCTTAAAACCTCACCTAACTAGCTCCACCAATTAACCCTAACCCTAAGTCTACTTTAGCTACCTAGTCAACAATACTCTTGGCGCCAACCATAGACACCCTTCCACCCGAATCCACCACCAAAAGACTCCACCATTTTGGTGCAAAAAACAACCATAACCACCTCCATTTTGGCACCACATTTTCTCCCCAAAATCCCATTCATCTCCACCACATATCTCCCCTTAAATCCATCTCCACCATCCACCTAACCCCCCTTCTAGAAGACCCTGGGTTGGCACCAAAATGATGGTGTCTCTCCACCACCAAAAGCCGCCAACACCACCATAACTACCCCCCCTAGATGACCCTTGGGTTGGCGCCATATATTCCTAGCCCTAGATCTCTAACCACCACCCAAAATCATATCCTAGCCCTCCATTAAAGGCCACGCCAACCACCCCCATCCACCTGTATAGAAACCCATCACCTACCACCATTTTCTTCAGCCTCCCTTTAGTTAAATCCACCCTATACCCACCTCATACCTACAGCCAAGAAGAAGGAGTGGAGAAGAAGATTAATTGGGCACATCACCCACCCCTTTGGTGCCTTCTTCTCCCCATTCCTTCACCCTGTGCCGCACCAAGGAGGAGCACTCCACCACTAGGAGGACGGCCAGGCAAGGAGGAGCAAGGGTCGTGCACGCCCACCCTTGAAGGAGAGCATTGAAGGTGGTAGCTTCCACCATGGAGGAGCATCTCAAGGACGGAGAAGGAGGAACTCTTTTCAAGCCTAGGAGCTACCAGGCTTGTAGTAAGAAGCCATCATCTTCACCATTTCATTTAGAGGATTTGTGTTTTTATGTTCTTACATTTAAAGTAGATTAGAAGCTTTCCTCTGTGAGTTTTGTGTAGAACAAGTTCATTTTAATTCATGTTGCCTTCTTTCATTTTTTATTGCATAGCTTTTTACAATTTTTGCCTAGCATTTGTTTCACTCCCTCTCTCTAATTATTCTAGGCCTCCACATGCCTAGGGTGAGCTTAGGGAGAGGCTCTACCTGTCACCTTAGGATTAGCTTTATTGAAATTGGTTTTAGTTGTTTTCTTGCTATCAACAAAAACACGCGTGTTGCCGTTATTTCAAAATCATAAAAACTACATATTCAAAACCATCAAAAAGAAAGTTGTGTTTCATCTTTAAAGTAAGGGATTTTGATTTGCAAGCTTGCCTCCTTGGACGACCCTAGATACTCCCCTATTTAGGTCTTATAAATTTTAAAAGCGAATCCATTTTTGTGCATTGCAACAACTTATAACCCCAATTTAACAAACAACGCAAAAACGTGATCAATGATTTAAATCACCATCATTTTAGCTTCTCTACCTTTTTATTGCCTCAAAATACATGAGAATTCATTGAATATCTAAAGTTCCAGATTAGTATTTATTGAATATCATTTTGTGGTTTAAATTCTTATGCATTTGCATTATCGAGATTAGTGTGTGAATTCCTATTTGCCCCCTGTGTTCGACCTCAATCTTTCATTCGAGTAATAAATTTTTTCTGTTTTCACAATGATTTGGTCTATACTTGTTGTGCATACATCTAATTGGCCAAAAATATCTATTAATGCTTGTTCTTAGTGTCACATTAGCATCATACATTGTAAATATTGCATAACATGCATAATCATGCATTTAGGTCGAGTTGTATAAATTGTATAGTAATTGTCTTCTTCATGGCTAGGGACAAAGCAACTTGTTAATCGGGGCCTCAGATTGAAGATCCAACCGTGCAGATCTGATTAGGGCAACAATTGGAGTTCAACGACTCCATGTTCTCCCTGATTGAACATCTGTAGCACCAGATAGAGATCGAGGAACCCTAAAGATTAAGGGCCAAGATGGTGCTAATCTGCACTTTAGACGACAAATCTAACTACACGGATGGGTTCGGATCGATGATCGTAGCCTAACGGCATAAAAATTGGTCCAATCAGACACCTGTGGCACCATCCACAACACACAGAAGATGGACGACCAAGAAGGTGCCACGTGGTGTTATCTTAGCCACCCAATCGACTCTAAGGACCCACCTCTACCTTTCTTCTTCACTCGCTCGATAAATCTCCACAGTTGGATGCCCATCTAATGGTCACGATCGCACGCACCTAATCGCTTTGCACAACAAAGTTGAGGCCTCAGCGTAGCGGTCGTCCCCTATGGGTGAGCGAGGGATCGCACATTCGAGCCGCGCTGAGCACCTAAATCTAGACGGGCATGAGTGTGGGTGCGATTCGGCTGTCAGATGAAGATCGGACGGTAGAGGGGAGGAGATATGGCACACGGAGGATTCTTCGATCACGTACGCACGCAATGACATGCGTTTGCACGCATCATCGCACACGGGCGTGCGATAGAGGCATTTTGAATGAGTGCAGTGAAGCAAGATCTCAACCATTTGATCTCACGATCGGACAGCTGACATCGCCCAAACGTGTGTGGGCATTATAGGCATGGAAGAGGAGCGGGTGCACGCAGCACACGCACACGTCACCCACGACTGACCTTCAGTGACATTTAAGTCCGCCACTAAAGGTCCCATATTAATGTTTTTCATATTGTAATGACCAAAATGCCCCCAATCCTTCCAACTATACAAGGACACCCCTACCCTTTGAATTTATCATCCCTTCTTTCTCCTCTCTCCCTTTACAAAGCTTAAGAGAAGCTTATCCCACACCCGGGATGCTCCTCAAGAGCTAAAACCAAGCTTTCGCCCCCATTCCTGAAGTGGATCTCGCGACAACGATGATGTGTTGCCTCGTTCCTGTTCTTCCAACTTCGTCCTCCTTCTTCCCACTTCGTCCTCCGTCTTCCATACGTCGCCTCCGTCCGGCTCGTCCTCCAAGCATTCGTCAAGGAGGATAACATCTCTCTCCCTTCTTTTATCACTTTCTAGTATAGAATTTCTTGCTTTCTAGTTGTAGCAATTTCCTGCTTTCTTAGTTATAAAACATTATTTAAATACCAAGTGATTGTTCTCTCTCTCTCTTATTGTTTATATCGATTCCAATGTGATTATTTCACCTTTTAAATAAAATAAAAGAAAATATAATTCCAGATTTTGAGATCGACATAGCCTCTCTGTGTTCGACCCGGGACTTCTTTACGGATTTTTGGTATAAATTTTATCTATTGAACGGATTTCTTCGCAACTTGAACTACAAGGATGGGTTTTCAAATCCAACTCCGAATGCGTAGTTTTCTACCATCAACAATTCTGCAACGTAATGATTTTAAAACCCTTTTCAGAGAGACTAACATTTTGGCAATATTGTTGGGGAGCAACGTGCAATTCACCGCTATTCACTGCATTATTTGATTATATTTGAGCACTGACTTGCCTGTTTGCCTTTTTGTAATTTTGCAAGGTACTTCATAAGGAGATCTTCCATGCAAAACATCCACTCCAGGACAGGTAACTTCTCTATTCTTCCATAATCAACCTCTTAATCTTGGGAATACAAAAAAGGGAAACAATCAATTAGGAATCACTTAACCTACTTTCCATAGTAATCATCATCTAAAAGGAAAGTTTCCTGATTTACAAAATTATTTTTCAAATCTAAGTGATGTTTGAAGCGATTCTGTTTAGAATTCCATACCCCAAATTTCCTGTGCCTATTAGGGACAACGCTTAATTTCTAATCTTCTTGGACTACGCATTTCATGTTTGAAGTCCAAGGAGAACATCTTGAAGATCAAATTGGATACAGAACAGAGCCAATTAGCCTTTCAATTCTTAAGGTCTTGGAGTGCTAGTTCACACTTGCCTAAATTAAAAAGAAAAGAAACTCACCCACATTTGTGTGCTACCCAAGACCTTGGTTGGAAAGATCTAATCAACAAAAACCCTAAAAATCAGGCTCTAAATTCACTTGAACACTAAAATACTTGGACCTAATAACTTGGGAGTCAAATTAAGATGATTTCTATGTCTCGACCTAGATCTCATTTTTCCATCTTTAAGGCAGGTCAGGTAAAGTTGGGCTACAATGTAGGCCAACCAACCTCTAAATTAAGTCAATCAACTTCTAATCAAGTGAAACTAAAGGCACAAATTAGGACATAAAATTGGTAGTCTTAAGGTCTTAAGTTCGTACAATATGGTCTACCTGGACCCTCAGTGACAAGGAAGGTTGGGTGGGGGAAACCCTGTAACCCATGGGGATGATCTACCATGTAGGGTTCTTTGCGAGGATCTCCTTTCTTGGCTACCCAGGTACTTCTTAGGTGTGCGAATTTCTGATTCAGAGGTATCATCAGCCTCGAAATTGCCTTAGTCAACCAAAAATCTTTCGGTGCCTTGATTGGGTCAAATCTCACATCCTATCCCTCGTCCCTTCTATTAGTGCACATACATAGATTTTTCTTTGGGAATCTCTTTCAGATCTGATCAACTTCAGTTTAACCTGAGTTTTGATTCTACATCTTGATTCCACCATCTGATTGAAAAATGTAGCCTGGCTATATAGGAAGACTATTTAGGAAACCTGAGTACCAAATGAGCTTGAAAGAAAAGATACTTGAGAATGCCTATAGAAACCATGAAGAATATTATGAAAGGGACATTCAAGAAAGATTCACAAAAACAACAGAAATCATCACGAACTGTGTAGAGATAAGATGGACACAAATGAAATACGGTTCAACCCGGGATCTCCTATTAGAAGAACATGGTGAATTGGTGAAATTACACAACAATGATTGTCTGCAATGTTGGTAAACACTTCACTTCCATAAAATTTTGATGAATTTTTAGAAAAATAGGGAGAATTACTGAATAAGTTATATGTAATAATTGATAAAAAATACCCCTTAGAAACTAACAAAACATCTTTGAGTGAGACTAGTAATCAACACAATTTCCCACATCCCAGGTTTGATGATCAAGCTTCTTATGGACCCCCAACCCAAATGAAACGTGATTCAAATTATGAACAAATTAACATTCTTAATCTTGAGATGGGTTGGGAGGATCCAAT
Source organism: Thalassia testudinum (assembly GCA_037157565.1). Taxonomy (NCBI): domain Eukaryota; kingdom Viridiplantae; phylum Streptophyta; class Magnoliopsida; order Alismatales; family Hydrocharitaceae; genus Thalassia; species Thalassia testudinum. Next base: position 15,994,595 of record JAZHRO010000056.1, read on the forward strand.
TGCAAGAGAACATGATTTTGAGCCAGCTCTAGAGATACAAAACCCTGGTTCACCAAGCTTAGATTGCCCAGACTCCTATGATAATGAGATTGACTCAAAACCTCTCGAGGGTGTAAATTTCATCCCTTATTCTAATAAGGTGACTCTCGAGAGAAATTCTAACATCCCTGTAGAACCTAACCTGGACTCTAGTAATCCAACCCACACCCTTGACCTAGAATCTAGATCTCAGCTTTCTTAGGATGATTACAAGGCCCCATGTGATGAAAACTAGAGTTTGAATCAGGATTATGATTCTGGGCCTTTATTTGATGAGTGCACCTCTCCAACTTCCTTAGAAACACAAATTAATTTTTCGAAAGTCACGCCTATCTATAATATAGAAACCGAGTTGGAAGAGTTGGGTTTTGATTGGGTCTTCCCTACAAGCAAAAAACTCGAGCCCAAACCTAATAGGGACAACTTTTTGAGATCAGAATCTGAAAATAGGCTAGACCCAACTCAGGTTGCTGAGTCTACATCTTTTGATTTATTCTGTGGTGGAACCTCTGATGCTGAATCAAATTAAGAACTTAATTCTCGCAAGTTCTCCGACAATTCCGAATCTTACAATGATTTTGGAGAAAATTTGTTTCCTGACGACTATGAACCAATCTATGACTTCAGCATACACGATCCATTCTTCTGCTCTGACTTTGAGGTTCTTGATCTAGTGATCACTGATTCAAAATTAGGTTCCATTGAAACGGAATCATTTCTTTTTGATACTCAGAAATCAGAAATAGAAATTGCCATGAGTATCTACAACCTAGAGTTTGAATCTTTTCTTGATTCAGATTTTCTTATTCCTATAAACACTCTTCAGGCATTTACCTTTAATTTTGATGGCTACTATGAGGACTCTCTAAATGAACCCACCTTTCAGTCCTTTTTAAAGGAGCCCTCACACACAATTCTTATTGATGCCACCTCTTCCACGCATACAGAGCATTCCCAAACCCATTTTCAACCCTGACCCACTATCGGACTCAATTACTACTCTGATTCTCCTTTCAATGATCCGGTTGCAGATGATTCTCCTCCACATTCCAATCGGGTTCCGCACATCGATCGAACTAGAAATCACGCCCCTTCCTTCTCTGATCATTTTCGTAGGGTTCCTACATCCTCCACTGATTCATTTTCATTTGAGGATCCCTACTCTAACCTGGCTGATTCCACTCAGCCAACCCCTAGCTATGCAATTCCACATCTTCTTGAGCTCCATAGCATTTGGTGGGTTTCGCATCTCCTAATCTACATCTATCAGCCCACCAGATTGATTATGTTTGGGCTGCATCATCAGCTTGTTGATCTGAACAAGCACTTGGTTAGACCAACCAGGCTATTGGTCAGGGTGCTTGTGCTACAAAACTCATCTGACTTGACCACTACTTCTCCATACTATTTTCTGCTCGGCTGAAGGCATTGAATTTAGCACTTAACGGGAGGCAGCCTATCATTTCAAGAAAATCGAGATCCTTTTGATTATCCTTTCTTGTACTTCACGTATATTGCACTCTGAGTATGATTTTAGAATAGTCGACCCACCTCTGGTACTCGTACCAGGGCTTGAAATCGTCTGCAACAGTCATCCCGATCCGTTCGCCCACCCGATAATCCAGTTCTAATCCCTAAACCATAACTATTTCACACCCTCCATTTACATTGAGGACATGGAAAAACTTAGGCATAGGAGTGTAAAGTGCAAGCATACAAAAATCAAAGTTTGGAATAGTTCTCAGAAAAAAAATTACATATTCTAAAATCAAAAACAAATTGAAAATTGAAAAAGAACAAAAAATGGAGAGGGGAGGAAATCTTGAAAGATCAATTTGCATACCATTCTTAAGGAGAAAAAGGGGAGGTAATATAAATGTCAAAAAGGAGCACAATTAAAAAAAAAAAAGAGAGATAGTCATTGGTAAAAGATTAAGGAATCTACTTACTTCTAGAACAAATCAAAAAGAAAGAAAATGAAAGACAAAAAGTGCTAAGAGACAAAAAGAGATTAGTATGAATGTTGATCTTAGCCTCTTGGGCTGTGATTTTTGGCTTAAAAATTCAAGTATCCATTAAGATTTGGATAGTCCTCAAGTGGTTTGGGAAAATGAGAAGCTTAAGTATTAGGTCTAAGGCTTCAGGCTTATTTGGCCTCGTTAACTAACCTCTGGTTTGCAGGACTCGGTAACCTAAGCACCCCAATCCACACACAGTCTGGGTCAATGCACTTAATTATCAAAATCATGCAAAATGCATTAAATTTGTTATGAAAAAGTTACCGAGATTAGGAGCAACTGATCAACACAAGTTGATTTGGAAGAGTTCCCGACGTAGAGAGGCAGGAAATTCCCCTTAAAGATGTGCAATAACATACCATCTCCTCGGTGCTTGTCTCTTAGGATATCTAAATATCTTACAGGGGGCATATAAGCACCTTGTGCTGGTTCAAATGGCATGGGCAGCATTATCATGAAATGTCGATTGCCAAGGTCTGGATTTAGCTACAGAATGTCATGGATGGGATTATTCTGAAATCTTGAAAGCTAGGGTTGTGGGGATTGCCATGGGCGGTGCTATCTCGAAGCATCGATTACTAGGGACCCCACGAGGATTGATTGTGGGAGCTAGGAATCTGATACAGACGGTGTTGTAAAGCCAATCTGAAGCTAGAAATAAAGAAAGAAAAGAGGGAGAAAAGTCTCCAAAAATAAAAAAGAAATCTTCTATCTCTCTCTTACAAAAACACACTATAAACTGAACGGGTGCTTTAACTGCGGAGTTCAACGAATGTTAGGTTTGTTCCGATGGACCTTAGAAAACTTTGCGATGGACTGAGGCTAAAGCTGGTCAGGTCCAGATCTTGGTTGGTACTTGAGTACCTCTAGGCGTACTATCGGCAATCTGATCTAATCTACAAAAGAAAGCACATGGTAGAAATCTGTGCATACAAAGGCATATGGTTCAGAATTTGAGTTAATTCCATGAGATTTTGCTAAGGGACTAGTAAAAGCTAGGTATGAGGGTATCATGGGAACACCATCATGAACCATAACTAGCTCAATTTAGTCATTATCATGGAATAAATGCTCCTACATAATTGCTAAAGAGCTCTAATTCACTACAGATCCATTTTGAGAGAAAGATAAGAAATATGGGTTAAAACTACAACTTTACCATCATATCTTGAATTCAGTACAACCACGAGTTTTCCTAAGGGGTAATTAAGGGTCAAAAGGTCTTAAAAGTCTAACAAGTGGGTTAGAACAGACAGAAAAGGGTTCACATGTTTTGAGAATTAAATGACTTCTAAAATCCTAACAATAGACCCACTTAATTAACTGAGGTTCTGGTCTAGATAAAATTCTCCTAAACCCTTTAAAATTCATGGAAAAATATTCTCTAGGGTTTGGTACATTCAATTTGACCATCTGAACCCATCTTGACCCAAAATAGACTCAGACTGACACTTGCCTTAATTTGATTTTTAGCAAAAATTTCGCTGTCAAACGGGGTCAAAACCTAAATCTCACTTCACCATTTGATTCCTTTATTCAGAATTAGGTTTGTTCCAAAATTTGGACCCAGTCTGAGATCATCTTTACCTTGTTTGCAATTCGGTTCTGTCTGAGTATTTTCTTTCACACACATACCCCTAGCATTCAAAATCCGTTCAGAAAAGTCCCTAGTTTTTGTCATCTTCCATGCCCCTAGGTCCTCGTGTCATTGTTGGAAGGTTAAACACTCACCGTCGAGTTTCAAGCAAGGATTTCTCGCTTGATTCTCAATCAATCTCTCCCAAATTTGAACTGAAGATTCCTTGGGAAATTACTTTCCATTTGAGCCAATCCTTGGGCTTTACATTTTCCCCAAATCCTCTTGCGAACCTTTTGAAGGAATGCATGTCAAATGTGTGCGAGAATCATGGAGCTTGGAAGCTTGGCTTTCAAGCTTAATATCCCCTCCTAAGCACTATAAAAAGATCCCCACGGCACGACCATGCTCTTCAACTTGGATTTGGCCACAAAACCCTCTTCCTAACCCTACCACCGACCTCCTCCAACCTAGCTCCAGAGAGAATCCTCCGCCGTCTTCCCACGGCCACCCAACGACCAAATTGGGAGCATCTTCTTCCTCCCTGACTTCCTCCGCCTCTCGACGACCACATCAGAGGCACCTCAGACCCCTTTCTTCGCCGCTGTCTCCCTTAGGAGTTTCATCATCCACGGCACCGGCAATCACACCGATGTCGTATCTCTTCCCCTTCGTCCATAATATTAGGTCCTTTAACTCCCTTTCCCTCTCTCCGTTAATTCTAGTTTCTTTGCTATCGCTTTTGACCACTGATAACACCATTTACCATCATCCCTTCCATCTCTGGCACCTACTCTGGTGAGGGCTCCCATCCACTACACACATCCATCCACCTTGCCGACCACCTCACAACTGACGTCGTATTCCACTCTTCAAAACCCCTCTCTCCATTCACTTTATCATCCACTCAAACTTGCCGTCGAACAACCCACTTTTTCGTAGTCATTTCCAACTTTGACATACGTTCGATAAAACAGCCTCTTGGCCTTGCCATCGGAAATGACTACAGAAAAGTGGGTTGTTCGATGGCAACCCACTTCTCCGTAGTGGTCGTGTTCTGGACAGAGAAGCAGACGAAGCTGCATAAGTTGTTTTTGTCAAATGAGCTTATCGCCTCAAGTGTTACACAGGGGGTGAGGTCCTCGCGCTCTCACGTGCCTCGCCCATGGCACTTCACCCGCGAGCCTGGTGCACCTGAAGATTCGCCTAAGCCTGCCCACACCTCGCTCACCACCAACGCCGGTGAGCCTAGTTCCAGGTGCGCACCTAGCCGATAACCCAACTTCCCTAAATGTGGTGCTAGGAGGGTGGAGCCTAAGAGGAGAGAAAGAGAGAGAGTGCACGAGGCAGGGAGTTTTACCCTGTGCGACACTTAGCCAAAATCTAAGTGCCTCCCTTCTGCGTAAGAAGAAAGGAAGAAAAGAGAAGAGAAGACCCGTAGAAGAGAAAAGAAGGCCTAAAAAAGAAGGAAGAGGAAGAAGGGAATAGCTTAAGAAGGTAGAAGAGGAAGAAAGCCAAGGAAGGAAGGAAGAAGAAGAAGAACAGTGCTAGCGGAGCACTGTAGCATTTCATGGTTAAGTCATCCGGTCATCAGACTCGACGACTGATTTAAGGTTTGATACTTAGAATTACTGTTGAGATATTGAATGCATGATATATATGCTTAGAAAATAATTGGTGATTTAAATAACCACCTTTTTAGCATCTCTACATTTTTATTGCCTAAAAATACATGAGAATTCATTAGATAACTAAAGTGATAGATTAGTATTTATTGAATATCATTTTGTGGCTTTAATTCTTCTGCTCATTTACATTATTGAGATTTGTGTGTGAATTCCTATTTGCTCCCTGAGTTCGACCTCGGACTTTCATTCGAGTAATAAATTTTATTTATTTTCTCACTGATTTGATTTATACTGCAATGCTATGATTTTAAAACCCATTTCAGAGCGACTAACAATTCCATTCACAAATCATCTATTGTCCTCATGGAGTCCCCAATAAAAAGACTGGACTTGTTCCCATTTAGGAACACTACGATGAGGGCATTTTCGCATGAGATCCAGAAAGAGGTCCCATTGCTCATGAAGTGGTTCTCCCACATTCTACATGAAATGCGTAATCTGTGATGGTAACGTCATCATTCGTCATAACTAACATAATTTAGTTGGAATCAAGAGATAAATGCTCCTAAATGATCCCCTCAGGATCATAAATCCTTTATGATCTATTTTGAGACGAAGATAATAAAATATGATTAATTCTGCTATTTTAACATCACATCACAAATGCAGATTAGTCACTGGGTTATTCAATGGATAATTAATGGTCAATTTAGCATTAAAGGCCAAGAAGTGGGTCTACACTGATAAAAATAGGGTTTTACACATTTTGAGGATAAAAATAGGATTGAAAACCTTAATTATCAGCCCTACTAAAATTGGAAAAGTTATAGTTAGGATAAAATCAATCAAAACCTTTTAAAATTCATATAAAAATATTCTAAGAGGTTTAGTACCTTTGGTTTGATTATTTGAACCCATTTTGAACTAAAATAGAGATTCAGATGGGACTTTGCCTTGATTTGGGATTCTATGCAATTTACCAAGTCAAACATGGTATAAACTCAAATCCAAGTCCACCACTACATTCCTTTGGTCCAGATTATGTTAACACAAAGACTTGGGCCCAATCAGAGTCCATCTTGACCTAGTTTGCAATTTAGTCCCCAAGATCTCTATTTCTCACAATTAAACCCCTATGTTTTGAGTTATTTATAAAAATCCCCTTAGATTTTGTCAACTCCTTCAAAAAATAGTCCTTGCCACCATGAGTGTGAACAAAACCTCCACCACTAGCTTTGAGAGAAGATTTCTCGCTCGATCTTCACCCAAATCTCTCCAAACTTGGAGAGATTATTCCTAAGTTGATTCTCTACAAGTTGGGCCATGTCTCAAGATCAACCAACACTAAAATCGCGCTAGCAAAGCATTGAAAGTACATGTTTGCAAGCCAAGCTTGAAGTGATACGAACTTGCTTGAATTGACTCCTTGAGCGCCAGAAGAGGTTCTATTTAAACCCCTCATGGTCCCAACTTCCCCCTTAGCCTAGTCAACATTGGAATCTCCTCTTCTTCCTCCTCTTAGGTCGTGAATTGCATGGGGTCTGGTGGCCCTCTCGCCCTTCCTCTTCCATGCATCTAACAGTCAAATTGTATGCACCAACCTCTTCGTCTCTTCTTCGTGACTAGGACTGATCAAAGTCTAGCTGCTCCGAGCCCCTTCTTTGCCACTGCTCCTCTAACAGGAGAACTTCGTCTCCTCTAGGATGGGTAGCCACAGTAGTGTGGATTTCTCCCCCGTTCTTCCCTTAGGTTTTTTTCATCCTCTCTCTCTTTAGCATCAATTTCTTCCTTCTTCTTAATTTGACTATTGACCACCTTGTTTCTCCACCGTCTTCTTCACAATCGACAATGCTTCGGCAAGCTTCACCTGGCCTCCATCGACCACCATATGCCCAACCACCACCACCAGAGGCTTCCCCATCTTCCACAAACCAAAAGCCCTCTACTAATTGGATGCTTGGACCCCTCAATTGCTCCGTAGAACAACCCACCAATCCACTGCTCACTCTAACTCCCACATACCACCATTCACCTCCAATCACTAAATCAGCATCACCACCTCCATTGCCACACATGGCAAAGGTTCCAAGCTCCTCTATTGCCCCGTACATCGCCCCCTTTGCCATTTGCCATCACTGCCCACAGATCGCTTGATTGCGCAGCAAACATCGGCCCTAATTCGCCTAAATTAAGGTAGAACCTATCTTAACATGGGCATTCTACATGCATACACACCATGCTTTGCATCTTAGATGATTTATATCTTTTATACATAATAATGTGCAATTTGAGAGGTATTAATAATTGGAGGTATTCTAAGGCTGCAGATGATCGATCCAACCTTATGGATCTGTTTGGAATGACGATGGGAGTCCAACGCTTCCAAGAGTGCATCAATCAAACTCCCGTAGCACCCTAGGGAAGTCGTAGAAGAAGCGAGAGCCAAGGGAAAAATTGAAGAATATTTGAACCTCAGATGAAAAATCGAACCACACGGATGGATCTGGATTGATGTTCATAGTCCAACGATGCTGAAATCAACTCAATCGGAAGCCTACATCATCAGATACAAGGAGAAGAAGATGGACGACCACGATGGTGCCACGTGGCACCATCGCAGTCGCCCCTCACCAAGCCCCAATCTAGGAAGGAGAGTCATGGGCCATTGGATCATCATCCAACTACCATGATGCAGCCACATTGCCCACCTCCAACAGCCTCATCAAGCGAGGGCGAGATCTCAACCATTGGATTCCTATCCAACAGCCGAGGGTAGCTGCACAGGATTTGGAAAGTGCAATAATCATCATGTGGAGCGTAGTGGAGAGCATGCTTAATAGATAGCATGCAATGCGAGTTCGAAGTGCGATTAGGAGTTGGGCACCCGCAGTTGAAATTTCATCGCCAGATCTTCATTAGGCTGATCGGCAGCAAACGTGTGGTGAGCGCGAGAGAGTCGGATGCATATGCACGCAATGACGAGCACCTTTGGACTTAGCAAGTGCTGCATAGGCTTTTTAAGCCATCCGATTGAGAGATTGGACGACTGAGAAGCTTTAGGAGTTGAGGCACTGATTAAAGGGCAGTGCAGCCATGAATATGAATCGTTCGATCTTACGAGCGGACAATCGACGATCGGGTAGGTTTCGAAGGTGAGTGGTGAAGTGAGGAATGCAGCGTGCGAGCGAGGAAGTAATTGAGCCATCAGATTCAGATCGAAGGGTGCACAACGCTCCATGTGGCAGCACCAAATTAAACAGTGGATTGAAGAAGGATTTGGAAGGCATAATCGGGGCCATTGATCTCCCGATCAATGGATCCGATTAATATGAAGCCTTTGCATGGAATTTAGGGCCCAAATACCCTAAATGCCCTTCACTAAAGCTATAAAAAGAGGCCTAAGGGTCCCCTTTGAAAGGCATTCTTTAGTTTTTCTTCTGCTACAACTCCTCTCTTTTCTTCTTCCCATCTTCTCTGCATCCGTCTCTGCTCCTTTGTTTGAAGCATTCGTTGGGCCACCCTAATGGATCATTGCTACCCTTCCCAACCTCTCCAAAAGGCCACCACAAACCACCCATGGTGTCCTCATTCTGTTACATAAGTAGTTTACATTTATGTTAGAATTTATTTAGTCAGATGTATGCAATTCATGTTTGAACTCTTTGATTGATATATATAAATATTTCGATATTATGTCTATACTATTTAGTAAACATATTGAGAACAAACTTATGAAATCAAAAGTGCTTTCTGCCTACCTATGATCAACCGGGACTCACCAAGTTCCGTTAATTTATTTGCTTGAGACATATTTCGTGCTATACTACATTGCACTAATTTTCTACGCGATCTACACCCCAAAAAAAATTGGCGGCATTGCCAGGGAGGCACAATGACTTTTGATTTTATCTCTAATGTAGCATTTTCATGTGTAGGTACGATGACACGAAGTGGCAAATGAGGAAAAGCGGGTGCTGCGAAAATCAGGTGCACACATTCTTATTAGAAACTCAGGCAGAAATTGTCATCTTTAAAATTCAATAGCTATGTTTCTGATAGTTCAAAAATCTTGACATTTGGACTGGAACTATATCTTCAAATTATCTTTTTAATGCCACCTTTCTTAAAATAAATTCCTTTTGTGTAATTCCTAAAAATTCGTCGAGTACATACTGGTCAGATTGCCTGAAAATGAAACTTTTATGAAATTTAGAAATCAATTTTGACCAACATACAATTTGGATTTACACACAATTTGTGGGGTTTGAAAGATAATTAAATTAGCTTTTAATATAATATTTTTACAAAATTTTTGGTGCATGTTTGATATTGTTTCCAACAAAATAACCAACATAAGGTATAAATCCCAAATTTGACCCCCGGTTTGTCAAAAATTCATAACTAATTGTTGGGAATAGTAAAAATTTTGAAAAAATACTCTTTCAAGGTGTAGTATTAAAAAATGAATCTTCTTACCAAATTTTAAATTATTTGGATTCCACCTTACTTTGGAGTATACTGTTGAATTGTGGTCTTCAATTGGAAAAGGAACTTAGAAGTGCATGAGCCAATAGGACCACATAGGCTAATTTGGACTCTGACAAGCCAAAGAATTAGTCGGTGAGGGGAGTCACCTTGTTAACCGCCCACCATCTACTAAATTTAATAAACATGTTAAAACTCACAAAACTATATCAAATAACCTGCATTTGGCTTGAAACTACTAGGTAGTTCCAACCTCTCTTACAAAACCTGGTGTATAAGCCTACAAGGTAGTGTCAAACGACCACAACTGTGGGGTAACGGAACTTAAAGTGAAAGTCGAAGGAAGGACCTTCCTCGTAGTCCCCTCATAACCAGCCTGGCCGGGTTAGCCTGAGAGGTGGGATTCCTTGCAGTCGGTCTCTTGCCAAATTTTTTTTAATAACACAAACTTAAAAGAAAAATCTGGTCACCTGGTCTAAAGGACCACTCTGATTAATAGGGCCTTAGCCTTGTTCTGCTTGACTATACCAACCCCATGAGTTGGTGTATGCAAGGAAGAAGGTCATTAGAACTTGAACTTGTCGGACCTTGGGAGCCAAACACATGGAAGCAAAGGTGATTTTCACCTGACCTCTCTTCTCAACCTTCTTCCACTTGATTAACTAAAATGGCTACTCCCAATCCTCAAGTTCGTCAGGACCCTGAGAATCACGACCCAATGCCTCGTCTGGAAGCCAGGATCGAGGAAATGGAAAAGAAATATGAGCAGAGCATCGACAGGATTCTCACAACACTCGACAGGATACAGCATCCACCACGTGGAGAACAACTGCGGAACTTCTATGATCCGACGGCAACAATCATAACACCTCAGGTTCGGATTCCCGCAAGAGGAGACGCATTCGAATTGAAGCCGAATATCATAAGTCTGATTCAGACTCATTTTCATGGAAACTCAAATGAGGATCCCTTCCAGCACATCGAAGATCTGAGCTGGATTGTAGAGTCAGTTCGACCCAGGAATATAGATATTGAAATTGTTCTCATGAAGCTTTTTCCTTTTTCTCTCAAGGATAAAGTTACTTATTGATTCAAGACTATCAGGAGGCCAATTGGAGCCTAGGAGGAATTACCGCATGAATTCCTCCAAAAGTTCTTCCCGATCGGTCGAACAAATGCTATGAGGCGTGCAATCACGACTTTTGCCCAAGGCCCTGGAGAGAACCTGCATGACGCCTGGAATAGATTTTATGATCTTCTCAAGAAGTTCCCACACCATGGTGTACCCAAATGCCACCTTGCTCAGGTATTTTACCATGGGTTGGATGACACACATTAGTACCTGGCCAATGCATCTAGCGATGGGAATTTCCTCGCGAAGGATGAGAACAATGCATTTGAACTATTCGAGTCCTTAGTAGAGAACTCGATGAATGCCACCTCAATGAACCACTTCCAGTGACCTGGATAGTAATGAGTCAGTGTCCACGAAGCTCAAGCCGAGTCTACCCGAGCTGACATGGACATTATCACCAAAAGGCTAGACAAAATGGATTTGCTCGATAAGAAGCTCGATGAATTATTGCGAGTGAAATCTGGATCTTCTGGCAGCACTGCTCCATCGTACTCCTCTCAAGCATCCCGAGCCCCCTCTGCATATACATATCCCTTTACTCGGGATGTTTTCCCTCCATCTCCACAGGATCCTGCATACCAGGAACTCGTGAACAATGTCTATCTAGCGCTATATGATTGCACTGCAGAAATACACCTGCAATTATGCCTTCTTGTGCTATTTCCTAGCATTACGAGTGCATATTAGGTATCCATAGTCGCATTTGTAGAAATACATGCATGCATGCATTTAATTGTGAGGGGAGGAGAGTGAATAAAATGGACTTGAAATTTACATTTTCTTCAAGTGCTGCTTCGTAAAATTTCCATCTTTATTTTTATTTCTATTTGATTTTGAATTCTTCTCCACGGCTGCAATGCATGGCAGCCTCTTCCTTGCGCCATGTCCTGCTCAGCATGCTCTGCAAGCCACTCCCTGCAGCTGCATGCACAGCCATGCACAGCCAGGGCATGGCTGTGCATGCCTTCTTCCTCTATAAAATAGGCACGGCTGCCTTCTTTGCACCGAGAGGCTGGTCCACCACATAGACACAGCACCTTCTTCTCTAGGCCATCTCCTCCCCTCTCCCTCCATACGTAGCCTCTCCTCCCCTAAGAAGCCACTCTACGAGCAGAGCACCTCATAGTGGTGCACAACCACCACTGTGAGTCCACCACCGCCCACCTCATCAGAGAGCCAGTGGGCGTGGTGGTATTCTCTGTTAAGCCACTTCCGCCATTGCCGCAGGCTTCAAGGTCTGAAGCTCCACGGTAGTAGCAGCAAGTCAGCCTCAGCAGCAGGCCACCCGCACCCCTCTTCTGCTCGTGCAAGCCACCGCTCAAGCCAGCAGCTGCCTGCAGCCCTCACCGCGCACGCTCGTAGGCTCCCCTCACCTTCCGCTTCTTTGCGTACACCCGCCTCTCCGCGCAAGCAGCAACCGGCGTAGCTTCTCCGCGCGCATGCCAGCTGCTCACACCTCCCGTACTCACAGCACCGGACGTAGGCGGTCATGCGGCTCGCCTCGGCACTGTAGCCACTGTTCACGCGTTTCAGCGGAACACTGTGGCTATAGTGCAGTGATTTGCAAGTTTCTCACTTAACCGGTCACCCTGAGCATTGCAACCGCCGCTAGCCCGCGCCTGCGTCCTGCCCCACGCCCGCTCTACGGCTCGCCCACGCGTCTGCCATGGCCTGCCTACTTCAGCGTCTAAGTCCGCATCTCCCTTCGCCCGCACCCGCCAGCTCTTCATGCAGCGCGGTGCGCTGCATTCCTTCCTCTGCGCCCACTACCCTACGTGCACACGCCTCTCTACACACCTATGCGCCTGCACGTGCACTTGACACTAGACATCGGCCCTTACGCTGCAGATGACTTAAAAGAGCCTTTTCTTCACAGCAAGTGCTCTTTCTCTCTCTCTCTCTCTCACACAACACTCTCCCTCTCTCTCTGCAGAAACACATGCACACACACACTCTCACACACACACCCTCTCACTTATACAATATTATATCCTTATATATATATTGATATATATATATTTATATATATATACTTATATATAGCAGTACTTATATAACTAAGTATTAGTATACATAAATACATACATATATATATATACACACATATATATATACATATATATTTTCATATAAACATATACTTATATACATATAAATATATATATATCTATATATATATACATATCTATATATATATATATATATATTATTACCTATATAACTAAGTAAGTATAGATACATATATATATATATATATATACATATATATACACATATAGTTATACATATATATTTATATAAATATACATACGTATATACATATATATCTATATAACTATATATATACATATATACATATCTATCTACATATATCTATATACATATATTACTATATATATATATACATATATATATACAAACATCTATCTAAACATATATTTACATACCTATATATATAATATACGTATATATATATATACATATACACATATATAAGTACACATATACCTATATAGTTATAACCATATATACATATATATAGATATATTTACATATATACATATATATGTATATATTTTCATATTACTTGCCATACGTTCGATCGCGGGAATATCCGCATCAGTTGTTGATATTCCCCGATACACGCATACAGAAAGCGTGTTCGCATTCATCTTCCACCAATCCACCTTACACGTGGCACTTCATCCTGTTGGTTGCGTCTTTCTAGACGACGACCGACTCGACACCGTGCTACATGCCATCTCCACCTCTACCCCCACCCGTTTATACATATATAATATATATCTATATATATAAGCCATATTTACTTTATTTCTACTTCTCTTTCCTGCCAGTAAAAAACTAAAAAATATATATAAAAGAGAAAAGATAATCCTTGACTTGCAGGTACTCAGTCTTCCGAATAGCAAGACAAGTTTTGGAACCCTAATTTGGCTCAAAGCTAAGAACCTGATTTTGAGGGTGTGCCTCAAGGACAAGAATTATCAGAAAAAAAATTTAAATAGAAAAACACCAAAAGCATAATAAACGAACGGAAGCGATTCGTTGTAGGAAAGGCATAGAAACTCATTAACTTCTAATCCCACTTCCCTAAGTTTAACCCTGGGCCTAAAAGTGACCAAGATAAAATCAAGTAGGCCAGGTAAAAAAATATTTTGTAAAGAGATGGTTAGGCTCGATTTAGGTTAACCACTATACACACTTCAACGATAAAATAACCATATTAACACACCTATCCGAGTCCACACCATAACTCCTTTCATGGTGCCGTTGCCGGGGAAGTGCGCATTCAAGTAAGTTTTTACTCCATTCCTTTAATTTTTCTCTTCTCACATCCTTCTCTTCAGGGGTGTTTTTGTTTGTTGCTGTGCAGGTGAACCTGTTGCAAGGAGAAGGCAGGTAGATGAAGTCGGAGACGTGAGCAGATCCAAGGCGGGAACGAGAGCGTGAAGATGCCAACACTGTCCTAGAGCTTCGCACACGTTGCTGCACAAGTAGGTCTTTCTTTCTTAGCAACCTAGGTTAACTTGTAACCTTAATAAAAGTAAAAAAAAATGGAAAAAATATAATAAAAAAATTAAAAAAAACTAGAAAAACTTCTTGGGATCTCTTGGGGCAAATGGATTAAAATTCACTTGTTTGATTGATTGCCTTTACTCCCACCGCCCCAGGATTTCCCACCAAACTTCGCTTAGCAAAAATCCAAGAATCTTGATTCTTGAATCTTTCGCCGTGTGAAGTATTCTTTGAGGAAAATAAAAAGATTGATTGCCACCCCTCTTTGCCTTATTTACCTGCAATTCGGGATCACCTTTTTGGTGGGGAGACTTGGAATGGAGTTGATTCCAACCCCACTACGACCTTTCACGTGCCTAAGATTCAATCCCGAATACGTCAACCCCAATAATTTGATTTTCTTTATCTTTTGGTTGAGCCTTGTGGGGAAATCATTTTGGTGATTGGGAGCACTTGAATTGAAGTGCTTTGGCTCCCTTTCACACTAATCTAAAATTGACTCGTACATCCACACCTAGAAATCTCCATCTAGGGAAGCCCATTGCATTTTAGCATGCATTAACCAATTGATATTGAAGAAGGGTTTGTTGGGCTTAGAAGAAAACTTGTATTCTCTAAAAACCCGAAGATTGGTTGAATTGGTAATCCAGAGAAATCCTAAAATCCACACTACTTAGGGCTGAATTCTAGAAACCATTCACTAATTAAAACTTCAATTCGAGGAGATTTCCCCGTTGCATGCTTGTTTTACACACTCTAAAAGTCAATCACTTGGGCATTACCCATAAATAATGCCCTTCACATTCCAAAAGCACTTGATCCTAAGCCTCTAACTAAAATTGGTAGTAACTTGACCCTTATTAAGGATTGGAGCTCTAACTACCTGCATGTAGCGCCTACGTGCTGGTCAGGGTTCCCGCGTGCTATCGGGTGTCTAAGACTGGGGCAAACGACCTTTCAATCTGGCTCGGTGGTTCCGCGGTGCTCGCATTCGATTTCGTAGTTCGTGATAGTAGGTAACTTAGATCTTTAGTTCTAAGGGAACATTGTAGGGGTTAGGAATTTGATTGTATTAATTTGTCATCAAATGCACCTTTGCGGTGTCATTTCTCTCATCTCTTTTCCCTTCCTATCCCCCTAATTCTTCCTGTACTAGTCCATGTTTGGGAGGAGGTCACAAAACCCTGAACTGTGTGAATTGTCTGATAAATTTAGAAAAGAAGCTGAATCGTCCTCCTCCTCCACAAACATGGCTGCATGCCCACCCCTAAATCCTGAGGGAGGAAACCGCCCTCAAAACCCACCAGGTGGTGGAGCCTTAGATCCCATAACCTACCTCCAAGCCCAAATGGAAATGTATAATGAACAAATTGAGGCCATTAGGGAAACATTGGAGGAAATGCAGAACCCTCCCGAATGGAAGGAGCCTAGGTCTCTTAGCACTTATCAGAATCCCACTGCCACAGAGACCATAGGACAAATTCGGGTCCCCATGGGCAAGGACGACTTTGAATTGAAGCCTAACATAATTGGCCGAATAAATTTTCACTTCCATGGTCTTGCAAGAGAAGATCCTTTTCTCCTCTTGGAAGACAACTCGATTGGCTGAAACTGTTAAACCAAGAAATATCGGGTTACCTATAGTCCTCATGAAAATGTTCCTATTTTCATTGTGGGATAAAGC
This sequence comes from Thalassia testudinum, assembly GCA_037157565.1. NCBI lineage: Eukaryota > Viridiplantae > Streptophyta > Magnoliopsida > Alismatales > Hydrocharitaceae > Thalassia > Thalassia testudinum. Next base: position 16,010,697 of record JAZHRO010000056.1, read on the forward strand.
GTCATAGTGGTTACGCACCCTTGGGAGAACCATCTACTCTTTGGAAGAGATGCGAACAACGTTTCTCAAGAAGTTCTTCCCAATCGGGCGAACCAATGCGCTTCGCCATGCTATCAACTCCTTTACGCAACAAAACGGCGAACAATTTCATGAGGCATGGGAGAGATATAATGACCTCCTCAGGAAGTGTCTGCACTACGGTCTGCCTATGTGGCATATAACCCAGATTTTCTACTATGGGCTAAATGATACTTTGAAGCAGATTGCAGATGCTTCCTGCGAAGGGAATTTCATGAATAAAGACGAGAATGGAGCATTCAAATTGTTTGAAAATATGAGCGAAAACTCAATGAACAATGCTTCCATTGTTGCCTTTAATCGTACCAGCCTGCCCCGTAATGTCCACGAAGTTGACACGGGACCCTTCCATTCATCCACTGATCTTAGCCTCACCGCATAGAAATTGGATGAAGTCTCCGTCATGCACAAGAAGCTGGACGAGCTTCTGGCCAACCCCTCTCGTTCTATGGCAAACACCCCTACCTCACCACTTCGTCACAATTCCAATTCCTCCAACACCAGGCTTATCCCTAGATACCCCGTAAGACCTTCCTTACCAAGTGTCATGCCAAGCGACTCGGTAAGTCATGTGGATCTGGGTTCTGCGAGCCAATATTTCGACACAGAGGACCAAGCCTCCGTGTGCTCAGATGCATATTTACATGCGGACACGTCTTCTGGCATAGAAGATGCTTGCGCCTTGGGGAACAACCCGTTCTCTGCCACTTATAACCCAGGGTGGCTTAATCATCCAAACTTTGCATGGTCCAACAACCCATAGCGCCAAAACCCCGTGAGTGGACCAATGTGACCGTCCGCACCTGTCAACCCAAGGGCCCAATCTAATCCTATGGCGAATCCTTCATCGGGCCCTTGCATACCGCAAGCAGAACACGCATCAAGTCCTCTTGACAAATTGATGTGAATGATGACGGAAATGTCAAAGCTCCATGAAGAGAACGTGACCTCTCTTCAGCACCAATTGACGCAGCAGAATGCTGAGATCAGTCAACTACGCCTGGCAACTCGATCTCAGGGCACTCTTCCAGCCCAACCTGTTCCAAACCCGCGAAATTTCATACCCCATGGTCCTCAACCACAGGTCCGACCTTCTCAGGGGCAGGTTCATTAGATTCTGCAAGCTCCGAGTATTCCACCGGGATTTCAGGCTAATCCCTCTGCAGCACCGCACTCTTATGTCCCTATTGCAAACCCTCCTCTACCTTATGATCCCACTAGACCTACATCATCCAATGCGGTCACAATTAGGAGCGGTAAGCAGACCGTCGATTCACCTCGACCTGATCCTGGTTCGTCTTCTTCATCACCCTCTCATTCAGGATGTGCACCGCATTCACGAGAAGACGATACACCCAAATTGGTGCCAGAATCAATCTCTTTCCCTGAGGCTCTACTAAGGGAGCCAAAAGGCAAGAAGAAAGACACACAGGCCCTTGATAACCTGTGTAATTTGTTCAGGGATGTTGAAATCAAGGTACCCTTGCTAGAGGCTATCGACCACATACCTACTGTCCCCCAATTTTTCAAAGACTACACAACACCCAGGCGATAGTCAAAGAAAACTAAGAATCCGGTGGTTCTCTCGCCATTTGCGAGTTGTGCTATACTGTCAAATCTACCACCGAAGCAGAAACATCCGGGTACACTGCTTATTTCCTATAGCAGCCAGGGCTGCAATTTTAACCGTGCCCTACTTGATTTAGGATCTTCCGTTAATCTTATAACAACCATCATGCTTGAAAAATTTTCCTTGGGAAATCTGAAACCCACTGCTGTCACGTTATAGTTGGCAGATCGTTCTGTCAAAATTCCAAAGGGTGTGGTGGAAGACGTGGTGGTTAGGGTCAACAGTCTCTATTTTCCTGTTGACTTTCTAATTTTTGATATGGAAGTTCCTAGCTCACTTTCTAATTGCCCGATCATCCTTGGTCAACCTTTCTTGGCCACAGCCCATGCCCATATCGATTGCGAGTCGGGCTGTATTGAGATTGCCATTGGATCTGAAAAGCTCAAGCTTAACATCTTCAAGGCAGCCAAGAACTTTGATTGCGATTGCATCGAGGATGACACGTCTGATGAGGACATGGCTGTCAGTGCGTGTATCGGACTAATTGGGACCTATTCTGACTACTGCGGATTACCTGTAAACATTGACGATTGCCTAACCAACACATACTGTGACGTTCCCCCATCCCTCCCTAGTCCCGTACCTTCTCCTGGCCAGACTTCTGATGAGGTTTTCTCCGCTTCCCATACCTTGTGGTCTGAGTCATATCCGGGTTACTCACCGCCGGTCCACACTCTTGAAGACCAGATTGCCCTTTGTTTCCCACCAAATTAGGTGGATTTGCAACTCCACACTGGGACCTTAAGCCTATATACTACTCACTAGGGCTATTCCTTTTTCGATCCATCTATCCAAGAAGCCCCGCTTCTTGGCCAATCTGATGGCCAACTTCTTCCTCCTAACTTGTTCTCCGATCCACCTGGGACACTCTCATCCCAAGAAATGCTAGACCTTTCACCATCCACTCCAGAGCTGAAAGAGCTACCTAGTACACTTAAGTATGTTTTCCTGGGACCAAATGAAACGCTCCCTGTAATCATCAGTTCAAAATTTACCAGGGAGCAAGAGTCAAACTAACAAAGGTCCTTATGAAACACAAGGCAGCCATTGGATGGCCTTTATCAAACTTATCTGGCATTATTCCTTCCTACTGCACTCACCGTATATATACGAAGGAGGAGGCTCGACCTTCCCGTGAGATGCAGCGACTTCTCAACCCTAACTTGCGGGAGGTCGTTAAGAAGGAAATCATTAAGTGGCTCAATGCGGGTATAATCTACCCGATCAGCGATAGCCCCTGGGTGAGTAAAATTCACGTCGTGCCCAAAAAGGCGGGACTCACCATCCGTGTCAATGACAGGGGCGAATCCATCCCAACACGCACTCCTACATCTTGGAAAGTGTGTGTAGATTATAGGAAACTCAATGCTGCAACTAAGAAAGATAACTTTCCGCTACCTTTCATTGACCAAATCCTGGAGCGATTAGTAGGTAATAAATTTTTCTATTTCCTGGATGGATTCTTAGGATATAACCAGGTGGCAATTGACCCCCGGGACCAAGAGAAAACCACTTTTACCTGCCCCTTCGGCACCTTTGCATTTAGAAGGATGCCGTTCGGACTTTGCAACGTGCCAGCAAATTTCTAGAGATGTATGCTGGCGATATTCCATGACATGGTGGGTTACTTTCTCGAGGTCTTCATGGATGACTTCTCGATCTTTGGACAATCTTTCGATGACTATCTTGCCAACCTGACCCGTATCCTTAGGAGATGTATTGATGTAAACCTCATGCTTTCTTTGGAAAAAAGTCATTTTATGGTGCACGGGGGAATTGTTCTCGGACATATCATCTCCGATAGGGGTATCGAGGTTGATAGAGCTAAGCTTGACGTAATTGCTGATTTACCTGTGCCTAACTCTGTCAAACAAATCCGCTCCTTCCTAGGACACATCAGTTTCTATGGGAGATTCATCAAAGATTTCTCCAAGATTTCTCGACCCATAACTCATCTCCTATCAACCGACGTACCCTTCGATATGGACCCCGACTGCATACGAGCATTCACGCAACTACGTAATGCTGTCACCAACACCCCTGTTCTCCAGCCACCTGATTGGTCCCTCGACTTTGAACTCATGTGTGATGCTTCCGACCTTGCAGTTGGAGCCATCCCAGGACAAAGATGCGATAGACACCCCTTCGTGGTGTACTACGCTAGTAAGACGTTGGACGAGGCCCAGCGTAATTATACAACCACTGAAAAAGAACTACTGGCGGTCATCTTTGGGCTAGAAAAATTTTACTCCTACCTTCTAGGCTCACACGTTATTGTTTCCACTGATCACGTGGCCATTCGCCATCTCATGCACAGGAAGGATGACAAGCCTAGACTGATTCGTTGGATCTTTCTGCTGCAAGAATTTGACATTGAGATTCACGATAAGGCCAGAGCCCAGAACGTTGTGGCTGATCATCTTTCCAGACTGGACCCTGACCATATTGGACTTACTCTACTGATCAATGAAATTTTTCCTAATGAGCACCTATTGGCAATCAATGTTGCAAGCGGACCGTGGTATGCCGACATTGCCAATTACCTTGCTTCTGGATCCCTTCCACATGGCTGGCCTAAAAACCAGCGCGAGAGTCTCATGGCAGAAGCAAAGTATTATTTATGGGATAATCCACTTCTTTTTCACATAGCTGCTGATCAAATCATCCGTCGCTGTGTTCCTTACAGCGAATTCCCCAGTGTGATATCCTTCTACCACCATCAGGCCTGCGGAGGCCATTTCTCTGGGAGGAAAACTACAGCCAAGGTGTTGCAGTGCAGTTTCTTTTGGCCCTCCCTTCACCAGGATGCACACAATTATGCCAAGCATTGCACTAGGTGCCAATCGTTAGGTCAATGTCACGTCGTGACATGATGCCCTTACAACCCATCCTAGCTACAGAAATCTTCGACATTTGGGGAATTGATTTCATGGGTCCCTTTCCTCCTTCCAACGGCTTCGAATTTATTCTTGTGGCTACTGACTATGTTTCGAAATGGATCGAGGCTATTCCCATGTGCCGTGCTGACCAAGTGATATCCACTCGATTTGTCAAAGACCACATCTTTGCACGCTTTGGGATCCCTAAAGCCATTATCTCGGATGGAGGAAGCCACTTTACCCATGCTTCTTTTCGGGCACTTCTGAGGAAATATGGAGTCCACCATCGTATCGCATCCCTGTATCATCCTCAGATGAATGGCCAGGCGGATGTGTCGAACCAGCAAATCAAGCAGATTCTCCAAAAAATGATTCAGCCTGACTGTATGGATTGGTCCGACAAGCTGATTGACGCACTTTGGGCGTATCGGATCGCCTTCAAGGTTCCCCTTGGTATGTCTCCTTATAGAATCATTTACGGGAGGCCTTGTCATTTGCCCGTAGAGTTGGAGCACCGCGCTTATTGGGCGGTTCGCTAATGTAACCTCAACCCAGACCTATGTGGTCAAGAAAGGAAACTCCAACTCCAGGAGCTAGAAGAGCTTCGTCGTGAAGCCTATGATTCTACCTTAACTTTCAAGTAACGCGCAAAGGCTTTTCACAACAGCTGTATTCGGCGGAAGGAATTTGAGCCATCTCAGCAAGTTTGGCTCTACAATGCCAGCTCAAATTCTTTCCTGGGAAACTGAAGTCCAAATGGACTGGTCCCTTCCTGGTCTCTAGACCATTTCCCAACGGGGCTGTTGAGATCGAAGATCCCAAATCTGGGCAAAAATTTACGGTCAATGGGCAGCGTTTGAAACCCTATCTTACTCATGAACCTGCCCCCATTGGAGAAACTGTTGCCCTGCTGGAGGGTAACTAATCTTTTGCCTCATTCTGAGTCTAGTTGGGGACGTTAAATTCAGCGCTCATTGGGAGGCACCCCAACAACACTCACCGTCCACCATCACTTTTCACGCCACTATCACGATCACTTCACTTTTCACTTCACCACCCACCATCCACCCACCCAACCACCCTGCCGTATACCCTGCACCTCAGCTCTCGTTACCCAATCTTTCATCCTTTCTCTACCCTACCCTGCATGCATATGAGGACATAGCATCGTTTGGCATGGGGGGGTGGATAGGCATCCTTAGGATCTGGGTATTTTAGGGTATCATGCAGTTTCCATCTATCTGTATATATATATATATACAAAAAAAAAGAAAAGAAAGGGTGTTTAGTAATGATCTGAAGGCTGAAACAAAAAATACAATAAGTGTTTATGGATATTCAACCATTATTTTGAAGACTTTCCAGGCCACAGAAGCTTGATTCGCTCAGGCTCAGCTTAATTCACTTTACCATTGACAAGATAGATCGGAATCTCTCCTAACTAAGGACATATTCTTGTACCTAAGACACCAATATAGGATCCGTTGGTTTGCTTCTACTCGAGAGCGTAAGTAATCTTTGTTCACACTACACATATTAAGAAAGACCAGGTGAACATAAGATCCAACCCTAGTGTTCCATAGGGAAGGTGGAGTCCTTACCTGTGCATGCAGGTAGACTTTTTATCCCAGGTTTTAGTCTTATGTTTAGGAAAGACTCTTTCCACCAAAATGGAACCCTCCCACCATAAAGAAAAGTGTGCTCCTCCAAATAATGTTGTAAGAGATATACTGACACGTGTTTCAAAAAAAAAAAATAGAGAGAAAGATGCAAATAAGTCAGTATATCTCACAAATATCTGTAAAATCGCCCTACAAAATTTCTTCAGGGAAGGTCACAAAAACCACATTTTCTTTGAGCCACAGATGTCAAAAAATGGAAGTTGAGTTTTCCATCATCATTTTAAGGGTCAATCCAAAGACATGAGCTGAAACTAGGACCAACCTTTACTTAAAAATTCATGAAACCCTGGGCTTGAGTCTTAATGTTCATCTGGTTAGTCTTGATCCTTCACTATGCACAAGCCATAATCTCTTGAGCTCTCGAGTACGGCAAAAACCTCCTGGGTCCTGGAAATTGTACTTAAGGTTTAAATATCAAGAGTCCAGGTTAGTCGAGAGATGATCTATGTCTGGTGAGACTTAAAGTACTAGTAGTCTTCTCTACAATTTGTTTTCACAATATCCAACAATAAACACACCTATGTTGCTTCAGAAGAAAATCTTCAGCTTAAGTTCATTTCTGAATACAATACAAAAAAATGTTTTACGAGGGACTAGCAAGAGATATGCATGGGGGTATGATTGCACCGCAAAAAAACACCTGCAATTGTGCCATCTTATGCTATTTCCTAGCATTACCAGTGCATATTAGGTATCCATAGTCGCATTTGTAAAACTACACGCATGCATCATTTAATTGATAGGGGAGGAGAGTGAATAAAATGGCCACGAAATTTACATTTTCTTTAAGTGCTTCTTCGTAAAATTTCCATATTTATTTTTATTTCTATTTGATTTTGAATTCTTCTCCGCGGCTGCAATGCATGGTAGCCTCTTCCTCATGCCATGTCCTGCTCAGCATGCTCTATAAGCCACTCCCTGCAGCTGCATGCACAGCCATGCACAGCCAGGGCATGGCTGTGCATGCCTTCTTCCTCTATAAAACAGACGTGGCTACCTTCTTTGCACCGAGAGCATGGTCCACCACATAGACACAACACCTTCTTCTCCAGGCTGTCTCCTCCCCTCTCCCTCCATACGTGGCCTCTCCTCGTCTGAGAAACCACTCTACGAGCAGAGGACCTCACAGTGGTGCACAACCACCACTGTAAGTCCACCACAGCCCAGCTCATCAGAGAGCTAGTGGGCGTGGTGGTATTCTCTGTTAAGCCACTTCTGCCATTGCCACAGGCATCAAGGTCTGAAGCTCTGCGGTAGCAGCAACAAGTCAGCAGCAGCAGCAAGCCACCCGCACCCCTCTTCCGCGAATGCAAGCCACAGCGCAAGCCAGCAGGCCGCCCGCATGCGCTTGCAGGCTGCCCTCTCCCTTTGCTTCTTCGCATACACTTGCCTCTCCGCGCAAGCCAACAACCGGCGCAGCTTCTCCGCACGCGCGCTAGCCGCTCACGCCTCCCGCACTCACAGCACTGAACGCAGGTGGTCGCGTAGCTTGCCCTGGCACTGTAGCCACTATTCACGCGTTTCAGCAGAACACTGTAGCTACAGTGCGGTGACCGATAAGTTTCTCACTTAACCGGTCGCCCGGTGCGCCGCAACCGCTGCTAGCCCGTGCCAACTCCAGCGCCTGCCCGCGCGTTTGCGTGCGCCCGCGTCTGCCAGCGCCAGCCCGCTTCAGCGTCTGCGTCTCCCTTCACCTGCACCCGCTCGTTTCAGCGCCCGCTCTTCACGGAGCGTGGTGCGCTACGTTCCTTCCTCCGCACCCTCTCCCCTGCATGCTCACGCCTCTCCACGTCCCTAAGCGCCTGTGCATGCGCTTGACACCAGACGTTGGCCCTGAAGCTGCGGACGACTGAAAAGCGCCTCTTCTTCACAGCAGGTGCTCTTTCTCTCTCTCTCTCTCTCTCACACAGCACTCTCCCTCTCTCTCTGCAGAAACACATACACACACACACTCACACTCTCGAACACACACCCTCTCACTTATACAGTATTATATACATATATATACACTTATACATATATATATTGATATATATACATATATTTATATACATATATATATATACTTATAAATAGTAGTATTTAAGTAACTAGGTATTAGTATACAAACATACATATATATATATCTATATACTTATATATATATATAGATAAATATTTACATATATACATATACTTATATACGTATAAATATATATATCTATATATATATATACTTATCAATATATATATATACATTATTACCTATATAACTAAGTGTAAGTATAGATACGTATATATATATATATACATTTATATACACATATACTTGTACATATATATATCTATATAAATATGCATACATTTATACAAATATATCTAAATAACTATATATACATATATATATATATATACATATCTATCTACATATATCTATATACGTATATTACTATATATATATATATACATACATATATATACATCTATATAGTTATATATACATACATAAATAAATATATATATATATACATCTATCTATACATATATTTACATACCTATATATATAATATACATATACATATATACATATACATATTTATAAGTACACATATACCTATATAGTTATAACCATATATATATATATATATTTTTTTTTTCATATTACTTACCATACGTTGTATCACGGGAATATCCGCACCAGTTGCTGATATTCCCCGATACACGCATACAGAAAGCGTGTTTGCATTCATCTTGCAGCAATCCACCTTATATGCAGCACTTCGTCCTGTTGATTGCGTCTTTCTAGACGACGACCGACTCGACACCGTGCTACATGCCATCTCCACCTCCACCCCCACCCCCACCCCTTTATACATATATAATATATACCTATATATATATACTATATTTACTTTATTTCTACTTCTCTTTCCTACGAGTAGAAAGATAAAAAATATATATAAAAGAGAAAAGATAATCCTTGACTTGCAGGTACTCAGTCTTGAGAATAGCAAGACTAGTTTTCGAACCCTAATTTAGCTCAAAGCCAAGAACCTGATTTTGAGGGTGTGCCTCAAGGACAAGAATTATTAGAAAAAAAATTGAAATAGAAAACACCAGAAACATAATAAACAAACGGAAGAGATTCGTTGTAGGGAAGGTGTAGAAACTTATTCACTTCTAATCCCACCTCCCTGAGTTCGATCCTGGGCCTAAAAGTGACCAAGATAAAATCAAGTAGGCCAGGTAAAAAAATATTTTGTAAAGAGATGGTTAGCCTCGATTTAGGTTAACCACTATACACACTTCAACGATAAAGTCACCATATTACCACACCTATCCGTGTCTACAACATAACTCCTTTCACTGTACAATCAAGGTTATGCACCACATGACGCTGCAAGTGCGTATTCTTTTGATGAGTTTCCATCTGAGACGTTTTCGGCCTACGAAGATGTCAATGCTATTCAGGGTTACGGGCATAACAACCCGCACTATGAAATGTATAACCTTAGTGGCACCAACATCCCAATTTCTCTTGGTTTGGTGACCCATAAAGACCGAGTCAAGCTCCACACTACCAGACCAGATAATACGGGAATGAGTAGATCACATATCCCAGGCAACAACCATTCCCTTCTCAGTAGCAACAAACACGCTCTATCTATCAACCACTGCACCAAGCTGCCAACTACACTCCAAAGTGGGCAAACTCTTTGGAGTCTCTGAAGGAGGACTTGTAGGCATCAATTCGGAAATCTACTCATGACAACCTGCAAATAATCAAGGCAATGGCTTACCAAATATAGAGCATACAAAACACACAAAACCAAATGATGCAGGAGCATAGGTCACAGGGAGCATTGCCCTCCCAACCTATCCCAAACCCAAGATATGTGTAGAATCAGGGTGCCCCACCTGGATTCCAAGCACCATAGGGGCAGGCACACGCTGTTCTACAAGTACCTACCGCACCCCCTGGTTATGGGCTCGGTCAGCCACCTCTATTGCCAAACGCTGTGTTTCCAGACTGACCCACTCCTTTGCCCCTTCATGGATAGCACGCCGATGCAAAAGCTGTCACCTTAAGGAGAGGAAAGATTACACAGGACCCACTACCTAGGAAAGCGAGTAATGATTTTTCCTACACTCTACCATGAGATGGCTCACAACCCTCTTCCTCTCACAAGACATCTTCATTAAATAAAGGAAAGAAGCCCCTAGACCCTGAAATTCCCATCCCTTTTCCCGTGGCCCTAGTGCGAGATTCAACATGAGAAAAGGATATAGAATTTCGAGGACCTGAAATCTATGTTCAAGGAAGTTCACATTTAGGTCCCTCTTCACGAAGCAGTAGATCACATACCTACTATTGCTAGGTTCTTCAAGGGCTACTGTACTCCGAAGCAACAACAGAGAATCGGACGACAGGCGGTATTATTAGAAGAAGCCAATGTAGTTATCTTAGCCGACTTAGTTCCCAAAAAGAAGGACCCGGGCACACCACTGATTTCTTGCCTTTTGCGGGCTTCCCCTTTTGATAGGGCCCTTCTTGATTTGGGGTCGTCCATCGACCAAACTCCCATCACAGTATTTGATTGATTTCGATTTAGGGTGTTAAAACCCACCTCGGTGACCATACAGGTGGCTGACCGATTGGTGAAAATGCCAAGGGGGGTGGTTGAAAATGTGATCATAAAAGTCAAAGGATTCTACTTTCTAGCGGACTTTTTTGTTCTTCATATGGAGGTTCCTCTTAATCTACATGATGCACGAATTATTCTAGGTCGCCCATTTTTGGCAACTGCCTACGCAAACATCGACCATGCATCAAGATGCATGGAGATTGCAATCGGGAATGAAAAGCTTAGACTGGACATTTTCAGGGCAGCAAAGAACTTTGATTGTGATTTAATCAAGGAGGATAGTGAAGATGAAGATTCAGCTTTTGTGGGAACATTGGCCTCCTCCGCAATGACCCAATGGCACATTCATCTTCACTATCAGGGGTCTTAGATCGTGATCAACATGGAACTGAGACTAATGATATACACATTTCGTCCCATGGATCTGGTTGTCATGGGTGTTCATCTGCTCCTAACACCCCTGATCCTGACTATCCTATCCTATCTAGCACTGGTATCTTGAGATAGGATTACATGACCACTGCATATGGATTCTCCATTAATCAGGATTAGCATATTTTCGCTGTTGTTTTCCTTCCTCCCCTGCATAAACCCTCTCCCCACCCTCCGCTACTAGAGTTACAGCTCTTACGTGATTCACTCTAGTACGTGTTTTTGGGAGAAAGTGAGACGTATCCCATGATTATCAGTGCTCACTTGACTCCAGATTAGGAACACCAGCTGATCTCTATTTTGCTAGCACATATGGCTGCTATTGGGTGGGGCATTACTGATCTTCGTGGGATTCTCCCCTCATATTGCACGCACCATATCTACACTGGTGAAGGGTGAGACCATTGAGACAACCTTAGAGATGCCTAAATCCAAATATATTGGAGGTTGTTAAGAAGGAGATCATTAAATGGCTAGACGTGGACATTATCTATCCAATTTCCAACAGCCAGTGGGTGATTCCCATTCAAATTATGCCCCAAAAGTTAGGACTCACCATAATAAAAAATGAATTGGGTGAATCCATCCAGACTCGCACCATGACTTTTTCGCGGGTCTGCATTGATTATAGGAATCTAAACTTGGCTACCAAAAAGGATCATTTTCCTTTGCCCTTTATTGATCAGATTTTAGAACGACTGGTCAGGTGTACTTTCTTCTGCTTCTTGGATGGATACTTCGGGTACAATCAAGTAGCGTTCAACCCAGAAGATCATGATAAGGATGATGTTCACTTGTCCCTTCGGAACATTCGCATTTAAGCGGATGCCCTTCGGCCTCTGCAACGCACCAGCTACTTTTAAGCGATGCACGATGACCATCTTTTCAAACATGATAGGGGACAACATAGAAGTGTTCATGGACGACATCTCCATATTTGGAGACAATTTTTGGTCTTGTCTTGATAACCTCGCAAAGATCCTAAGGAGATGTATAGAAGTTAACCTAGTATGTTCATGGGAAAAAAGACATTTTGTGGTGAGGATGACATTATACTAGGTCACAAGATCTCTAATGGACTTGAGGTCAACTGAGCTAAGTCTGAAATTATTCCACGATTACCTTTTCCTAGCTCAGTTAGGTAAATCAGATCATTCTTAGGGTATGTAGGATTTTATCAAAGATTCATTTGAGATCTCTAAAAAATTGCTCATCCATTAACAAGTCTTCTGGTAACCGACATGCCTTTTGATTTTGACTCCTCGTGTCTCAGCACTTTCGAGACCTTGCAAAGTGCTATTTCAAGTGCACCTTGATTGGGAGTTTTTTGCTTGCTGAAATATTATGTCAGGAAAATATGTGTCATAGCAAATAATGTGGTTGAAAAAAAAACTCAATCAAAGTTACTAAAATACTGAAATAACACCACACTTTAGGTTGTATCCACACCGAGGATTAGATGCAATAAATTCACAAAATATTTCTCCTTTGTATTTGTTTAATCAAGTGTGCAATCCGTGCTCAAATCTGATGCGAAAAAAGGTGAAAAGAAGGAACACGTGATAATCTAAGAATGCATGGGTATGTATGTAATTTTCCTTCCATGAAATAACTTGCAATGACATGTAACATAACTATATTTCAAGAAATTTGGCTTTCCCCTTTAGGTCGTGTGAGTGCCTTGATGAGATTTTATGCATGTGTCAAACTCAGCATATAAGACTTAAGTGCACGAAAGAAATAATATAAACCATAAGTGCACGCACGTAATTTCACTCAAATAGATCAATTAATCAAATATTGCAATAGTGTTGTCAGCAATGGCATCTTTGGTAGTTTTTATTAGAAAGCAAAATGGGGGAATTCTTCCTCTTGATGTCACGCAAAGAGGAGTCGATGGTGGAGGCTGAGGAGCTCGAGGAAGGTTGACCACGACGAGAGCTTTCCAATGGTGGTGGTGGTGCTCCGAACGGTGGTCGGAGTTGACACTGACGATGAGGAGGAGTAGCAACGGTGTAGCCTCACCGATGGTCATGTGGTCTGTCATTGGCAGATCTGAGAGTGTGGCCATGCCCGTGAGGCCTGGTGAGTTCCATGGCGTCGATGGAGCGAAGGATGATTGCTGAAGGAGGTGGTTGTGCATGAGGGGAACCAGCGTTGATGTTGGGTTCCCTTAGATCTATTTGAGAGCAAGACGAAGAAGAGGAAGATGGGGCTGCCTGGCCGTAAGGGGGAGGGCCTGCTGCTGCTGGCTGTGCACACGAGGGTACTGCTACGTGCGAGGGAGCTGTACTGCTGGTGATGGCGCACATGAGGCAGGTGCCTGCAAGTGCTGTGTGCACACGTGAGGAGGTTACAGCCGCATGGAAGGGTGGCTGCAAAGTTTTTGCTGATAAACGACAGTTTATCATCATTCTTATGCATGAAAACAAACCTAGCTCTTAGAGTTTTGCTTCGCAAACAGGTTTTTGGGCTGCATTTAGGCAAAAATTAGGTTATGCATTCAATGCATTTTTTATTGTGTTTTTAATATGTTTTTGTGAGTGTTAGGGATGAATAGATATACAGATCCCTAAAACCCTAGCACTCAAGAAGGAAAATGGTGAAGGAGCTTAGATTAGCTGCAACTCAGCTTGATCCAGCTCAGCACAGCTGGAATCTTGCTAACTTGAACTGGGGTTAGCTCATCCCAGCTCCATTCAGCTAATCTCAGTTGAATGGCAACTCAAGAGAGTTCATCTTAGCTCACCCTAGCTCAAGTCAGCACATATCCAGCTCAACCTAGTTGAGTCTAGCTCATTTTAGCTCCCACTAGTTCACAGGGAGCTCTAGCTAGTTTAGCTGAGTTGACTGGAGTTCACCCCAGCTTAGATCCAGCTACATCCAGCTCCACTCAACTCCAACCAGCTGAAGATAACTTCATTCCAGCTCAGGAAGCTCAAGTCTTGCTCCCGGGGCTTAGCTTAGCTCAACTCAGTTGAGCTAAGCTACCTTAGCTGCCTCATCCAGCTTGATCCTCCCCTGGAGCACCAGACCCAGCTCACCACAACTCATTATGGTAGAAGCCAGCTCACTTTATCTTGGCTTAGTAGCAAGCAAAGAACTGGCAAGCTAAGCCAGCTAAAGTAGCTCCTTGCCAGCCTCTTCTACAGCTGCCAGCTCCTGTTCCAGCTCCAAACTTCTCCTACTCAGCTCCTCTCTTCAAACCCTATCTGCAATACCTCCTCCTCTACTCCATAGCTAGCTAAGCTAGCTTAGCTTAGCTTAGCTTAGCTAGCAACCAGCTCCTTGGCCATCCACCACCTTCAACTCAACCCAAGCTAGTTCCACCAACTTAAGCCCTACTTAAGCCAGCTATCCTACTCCAAGTTGGCGCCACCTCTTAGCCACCTCTTCACCCCATCATCACCACCAAAAGGTGCCAATTTTCGTGCCAATACCTAACGCTAACTACCCCCCTCTTTTGCTGCCAACATCCACCCCCACATCCACCATACACCTAACCCTACAACCCATCCTAGCCACCCACCTACCCCTCCTTCTAGAACCATACTTGGCACCACCTAAGCCCCCTTCTAGAAGCCATTTTGGTGCCAACTTCAAGTGGTGCCACCACCCATAACCACCCCCTAGGTGTCCCTTGGGTTGGCGCCAATTGTCCTTAGCCATAGCATCACCAACCACCTCCATCTTCCCATCTTAGCCCTCCATTTCAAGAGTCACCATAGCCCCCTTCCTACTCTATATAAACCCAGCTCCTACCACCATTTTAGAGCATCCTCCTTTATTGTATTTTTCTACCTATACCCACCTACCCCTACGACGAAGAAGAAGGAGTAGAGAAGAAGATTAAGGGGGCACATCTCCAGCCCCTTTAGTGGCTTCTTCTCCCCACTTTCTTCAACTTGTGCCACGCCAAGGAGGAGGAGCTTTCCACTTCAAGGAGGATGGCTAGGCAAAGGAGAATAAACTAGGGTCGACATCCACCCTTGGAGGAAGAGAATTAAAGGTGGTAGCTACCACCTTGGAGGACATCATCTTAGAGGAGCATAGCAAGGAAGAAGTTGGAGGACTCTTTTCAAGCTCGGGAGCTACCAAGCTTGGAGCAAGAAGCCCTCTTCTTCACCATCTATCTAGAGGATTTGTGTTTTATTTTTCTTGTATTTTCAAGTAGAGTAGAAGCATTCCTCTATAGGTTTTCTGTGCACAATTTTTATTTAATTCAAATTGCCTTCTTTCAATTTCTATTGCATAGCTTATTACAAATTTTGCCTAGCAATTATTTCACTCCCTCTCCCTAATTATTCTAGGCCTCCACGTGCCTAGGGTGAGCTTAGGGAGAGGCTCTAGTTGTCACCTTAGGATAGGTTTCTTGAATTAGGTATTAGTTGTTTTATAGCTTTCAACAAAAACCTGCATGTTACCTTTATTTCAAAAATCATAAAAACTATATATTCAAAAAGACCAAAAAGAAAGTTGAGATTTATTTTCAAAGCAAGAGATTTAATTTTTGCAAACTTGCCTCCTTGGACAACCCTAGATACCCCACTATCTAGGTCTTACAAATTTAAAAGCGAAAGCAGATTTACGTGTTGCGAAAAAACAAACCTAGCTCTTAGAGTTTTGCTTCGCAAATGGGTTTTTAGGCTGCATTTAGGCATAAATTTGGTTAGGCATGCATTGCATTTTTTATCGTGTTTTTAATATGTTTTTGTGAGTTTTAGGGATGAACAGATATACAGATTCCTAAAACCCTAGCACTCAAGAAGGCAAATGGTGAAGAAGGAGCTCAGACTAGCTGGAACTCAGCTTGATCTAGCTCACCACAGCTGGAATCTAGCACACTTGAACTAGGGTTAGATCATCCCAGCTACATTCAGCTAATCTCAGCTAAATGGCAGCTCAAGAGAGTTCATCTTAGCTCACCCTTACTCAAGTTAGCTCATATCCAGCTCAACCTAGTTGAGTCTAGCTCATTTTAGCTCCCACTAGTCCACAGGGAGCTCTAGCTAGCTCAGCTGAGTTGACTGGAGTTCACCCCAGCTAAGATCCAGCTACATCCAGCTCCACTCAACTCTAGCCAGCTGGAGATAACTTCATTCCAGCTCAGGAAGCTCAAGTCCTACTCCCGGGGAGTCAGCTTAGCTCAACTCAGTTGAGCTAAGGTACCTTAGCTGCCTCAACCAGCTTGATCCTCCCCAGGAGCACCAGACCCAGCTCACCTCAGCTCAAGAGTGCCTTCCTCAAGAAATTCTTTCCCATAGGTCGTACTAATTCCCTGCGAAGGTCTATTATGACCTTTCACCAAAAATCTGGTGAGACTTTCCATGATTCTTGGGAAAGATTTCAAGATCTCCTAAGAAGTTGCCCGCACCACGAGATCTTTTTATGGCAACTCATGCAAATCTTCTATCATGGATTAGAAGATCAAATCTGACATTTCGTTAATGCCCCACGTGGCGACAACTTCTTAAATAAGGATGCTGAAAGTGCCTATGACCTTTTTGAAGAAATGAGTGAAAGCTCATTTAATCAATTTTCAATGAACACATTTTGCAGAACTCAAAACCCACAGTTCGGCGTTCATGAAGTAGGCACTCAATCTATCCCTGTCACCCAAGACAATCTTCAAATGATCGCTCAAAAACTCGACCAGATGCATATTAATCAAAAGAAAATTAAAGAAAGACTGCCCACATCAACCCAAGCTCCACACAGTCCACATCTAACCCAACCTAACTTTCCACAAAGAGAAAATTTGCACAATCTCAACACTACTCCTACTGATTATTACCAATATTCTGAGGTTGCCCATGATTCACTGGGGAATTACAACTATCCAGATCTTAACCCCACTCACAATATTTCTGCCATCCAAGAGCCCTTTAAAAATTCTTCCAACTGGAAAAATTACTCGAACCACTCCCAGAATAATCTGGTTCCTTCCCGACCAGATCATTTTAAGGGGTATGGGTTGAATCCAACCTTTCACCCTGGGCCATTCCAACAAGACATCAATGGCCAGATGATGCGAACCCTGCAGGAAATGCAAACAAAATTGATGGAAGTAACTCGCACCATCACAAATTTGAACAACCAAATTGGAGTTACTCCCACACAAAGACCAGCAGGACATCTTTCGTCCCAACCCATGCCCAACCCTAATCACCAAGGGAACCAATATCCAGGCAGAACTCCACACTACCCAAATCAGCCTCCTTCTAATCCACCACCTCAACAGCCTCCCATGTTTCCGCAATCATAGGCCCCCCCACCTCCTCCAAATAATAATCCGAATACACATGCAGTTACTTTGAGGAGTGGGAAAACCACCACTGATCTCGGGCCTTCACAGAAACCTGGTGAAATTTCTGTGCAAATTGACTCCCCACCTCTCCATTAGGAAGAAAAAGAAACATGACAATCTCAAGACACGATTCCTATCCCTTTCCAACAAGCACTCCAACCGACCACCACCAGAAAAAAGAAATCTAAGCCCACTACAAAAGAACTCATGGATATATTTGGGCAAGTTCAAATCAATATTCCTCTCCTAGATGCCATCAAATATATACCTGCCTATGCCAAATTTTTGAAGGAGATTTGTACTCCAAAAAGGTAGGCCAAAAATCTAGGATAGGTGCATCTTTCGGAGGCAGTAAGCTCTGTCATACAAAGCAAGCTGCCTCCTAAGATGAAAGATCCGGGGGTGCCTTTAATTTCAGTAATTATTGATGACACTACCTCTAATCATGCCCTCCTTGATCTTGGTGCCTTAGTTAATATTATTCCCACGATTGTATCTGAAGAATTTCAGATCGGCGAATTAAAACCCGTCGAGGTTACCCTGCAATTAGCCGACCGATCTACAATCAAACCTCATGGGATTGTTGAGGATGTTTTGGTCAAGGTCGAAAATTATGTCTTCCCTGCAGACTTTCTGGTTCTTGACATTTAGGTACCTAAATCATTACTGGACTCCCCAATAATCCTTGGATGCCCTTTTTTGGCCACTGCAAAGGCAAATATCAATTGCCACACAGGCAAAATGGATATCACTTGCATAGGCCAAACTATCACTTTAGATATTTTCAAATCCTCTAGGAGATTCCATGATGATAACTTCCTTGAGGATTCAGATATGGAAATTTCCAATATGGTGGAGGAGACAATGTTAATAGATACCCTTACCAACCATAATTTTTTTGAGGACTCTGATTCAGAATCAGTGGTCGGCGAAATCTGTGATTTGGAGACTTGTCTTGACCCCAAATCCATTCGTGATGCACCCCCTGATCTCCCTAACCCACCCACTATTCCTGCACCCCACTTTTCCACACTAACTTCACCCAATCCTCACCATCCCTTCCCCGACTCCTTTCTTATGGACTTGCCACCAACCCCACACGAGCTTGGCATCCAACCTGATTTAAAACCCTGGCCAGACTCGGGCTACACTTATCCTTTTCCATCCAACTTTGATCCCAATATTGCTTCTAATCAATTTTCTAGGGATCTAGAAGAAGACACCTTTTTTGCGAGCATCCAAGTGTTTAACTATTTACATGATTTTTCGTCTTCCGTAAATACCTTCACGCTCGGCTGAATGGCGTAAAAGATAGCTAATTAGCCCATATTTGTGGGCTACCTAAGTATTTAAGTGCCTAGACATTAGGTTAATTCTAACATTTATTTAGCATAAATTAGGATGTAAAAAGATTAATTCATGTTTCTAATTCAATTACATAATTCATGCATTACATTCATATTTTAAATGCATTTAGAATTAACTTAGAATTGTATTCATTTAATTAGTTAAGCAATTGGATGCATTGCATGTATTAATTTAAGTTAACATAAAAGTTGAGGGTTTGTATATAAATAACCACAATATTTTGACAATATCTTTTATTCTTCTTCTTTTCATCAATGGCTCGACTGCCACTGCAACGCCACCTGCTGCACTAAAGCCTACATTCATGGATTAGCGGAGAAGGTGGATCTGCTCCCGCTTCTCCATTCAAATTCATACAGGCAGCTACAAAAGGAGGAGAGAGGCTACTGAGCGGAGTAGGCATCCACCCCAACAATCCACACTGTGCAGAGAGTCCATCTCATCCATTTCACCACCGTCGACCTCAACTGCAGCAACGAGCTTGCACCACTGTGGGCGTGTCGTGTCATGGGCCACACCACCATCTGAAGATCGTCCGCATTACAGTGGGCACCTCGCAATGGACCACCCTCGCCGTCATCACCAACAATCTCCACAACCACTACTGCAATTTCACTCCTTAGTCAGTTAAGATGTCCGGGAAGTTTCGCGGATGTTTGAAGCTTCGACCCTCCCCCCACTCCAGTAGCAACCTCCCTTGCTACACTTCACCTCCAGTGCCAACCGCCAGCCCTTGCCTGCATCACCTCCAGCGCCAACCACCCACCCACGCACGCCTCTCCAGTCTGCAGTAGCAACCACTCTTGCCGCGCTTCAATTCCAATGCGCCTGCAGACCGCGCACTGCCTGCAGTAGCATCTGCCTCCACGCGCGCACCCTGCAGCACCGGCCACCAACTCCTCTCCTACGTGCGTATACACTGCCTCCAGCAGGCACGCATTCGCCAGCAATTCAGCGTGCTCACCTGCAGCGCCAAGCCCGCTGCTGCCAGCAACCTTCAGCACGGTCAACTCCCACGTGCTCGCTCCAGCACACCTGCACCTACTGTCTGCAGCGTACCTCACCGCCACCTGCAACGCCTCCACTAGTGTGTGTGCCCACCAGCAACCTTTAGCTCGCTCAACTCCCATGCGCCCGCTCCAACGCGCCTACACCTACCGTCTGCAGCTCCCCCTGCCACCACCTGCAGCGCCTCCACCAGAGCGTGCGCCCGCCAGCAACCTTCAGTGTGCTCAACTCCCGTGCGCCTGCAACAGCAATGCCCACGCGCACCACTTGTACCAACCTTCACGAACGCACAGCCGCCCCTCCTCCAGCAGGTGCAGCCACCGTTGAAAGCCACCTTCGTTGGAGCTCAGTCTGGCCGGCTCCGGCCACCTCTCGACTCGCTGCCACCACCGCTGCGAAGCCCTCGGTCCAAAGAACTTCCTCCACGCTTCACGCCTCCGGCCGTTCATTCCTCTTCGTGCATGGCCAAGAGGAAGAAATCCCCTATTTTACAAGAGTACATGCCCCATTAATAATTACATTTTCTACCATTGCCAACTTTTATTGATATTTTACTGAATCTGCATTGCAGAAAATATCCTCTAGTTGTTAAAAATTGCCATTTCAGCATGTTTTCTTGATTCTACCTTAATCTGAAGGAAAATTTGGCTCGATTCCCGTCGAGATTAACTACGAACATACGTTTTGAACCAGTGCGAATTTAAATACGTCATTGCCTCCCTGTGGATAAAACTATAAATGACTCGTCAAAATGGCGCTCTTCTGCGAGTGGTTATTTTAATTATTGATTAGTCAAATTTTCCACCACTTAAAACTACAAATGACTTGAAAAGCGGACAATCGACTCTTCAAAATGGAGCCGTTGCCGTGAGGCAATAGACGCAATAATTTCAGCTGATTTTATTTTGATTATTTCTCAACTGCACAGTGATTTGACTATTTTTTTTTTTTCAATGAAAGAAATTTTGTGCGAGGAACCAGCCATCGTGAGAGGCGTCCCATGACATCGCCAGAGGAGAATTGGTCGAGCTACTTTGAAAAGGAGGAGAAGGATGAGGCCGCGATGGTCATCACAATACATTTAGTTGCTAATCTGGTAAGAGTAGAATTAAGACTTTAGATTTAATTTTTCATTGCATTTGGTTTGGAACCCTTATTTTGGGGTAAATTTTGAGGGGTTTGTTCCCCGATTTTGTTTTAGGCCCGTGTTGGGTAATTTTTGGGAGCCTATTCCCTTTTCTTTAGATTTAGGCTTTTAGCTTATTTTATGGAGTGTTTACTTTTATTTGCTTGTGCATAAGTAGTTAAAAAAATATAAAAAAAAAATGAGCTGCCTCCCCTTAGGATGAACCATTTAGGTCTGTATGAGCAGCCTCTAGATTTACTTCTCTACATTGCGTGCATTCTTGCATCGTTGATTGTTGGAAGAAAGGTACGCATTCTCTTACTTTGCATCATATTCTTGATCATGCATTGCATTTGGATTTAATTTGAAGACAACAAAATTTGTCTTGAAGCGATCTAACAAGTGGTCACATATTTTCTACAAAAAGGACTAATTAAAGGTGGAACATCTAAAAAGCCAAGGATTTGATTTTCAAACGTGGTGTGCGATTCAAAATTCAAAATCCTTTTACGGTGAATGCACAGTTATATCTTTTGCACCACAGCACTCATTTAGACACTCCTATGTCTTGAAACGACTAAGACAAGAGCCCTCCTACCGTTGGATTCTGAAGTGTTCAGAACTTGAGATCAAAGGTTTTGTAAATCCAAAGAGGGGGATACCCTATCACAGATTTTTGGGGGTAGTTGAGAAGCACCGCGAAAACACAACTTCAGAGGAAGGCTTAGGCCTACTTGCATCCCTCGATCTTCCATCTTTAGATTTACTTGACCATTTGAGATTTATGGAAGAATACGTAAGCTCCAACTAGGTCTTTTTAGGCATTTCGAAGGTTGACAATAGGCGCATAATTGATTGGGCAACTTGCTTTGTCACCTACAATTTGAACTGAAGTCAAAAGCCTAAATTTGTAAAGATCGAACAAGTCCATTTGAATTGTGTTTGTAGTGCATGCTTGGTAGGCATTCTCTTAGGAGACAACTTGTGTTTGATCCTGAACCTGAAAGAATCTTAAGAAGAGACCTTCCAAGGGTAGAAATGGCCAATTAACGGAGCCTTAAGGAATATTTCATCCCAACCAATCAAGCTGGCCCTGCACTATGTAGACCTGGAGGGGACAATCCATATGAGATCAAAAATAGTACCATATCCTTGCTGCCCTCCTTTTGTGGTACTACTTGGGACGACCCTTATAGGCATATAGAGGAATTCACTGAG
The DNA here is from genome assembly GCA_037157565.1 of Thalassia testudinum. NCBI lineage: Eukaryota > Viridiplantae > Streptophyta > Magnoliopsida > Alismatales > Hydrocharitaceae > Thalassia > Thalassia testudinum. The sequence goes on from JAZHRO010000056.1 coordinate 16,033,050, forward strand.
GTCTGTTCCATGGTGAAGTTGCAGGGCGTTACTGATGACGCTCAAATGCAAACCCTCTTTCCCTTCTCCCTTAAGGACAAAGCCAAGTATTGGTACCACACCATTGATAATATAACTACATGGAATGCTCTGAAGAAGGAGTTTTTGAAGAAGTATTTCCCCATGAGCAAAACCAATGAATTTAGGATGGAAATTATGAGTTTTGTTCAAAAGGATGGGGAAGCATTCCATGATGCATGGGAGCGCTTTAACGACTTGCTGAGACTTTGCCCACATCACCAGGTGCCTAAATGGCAACTGGTTGAAAGGTTCTACACTGGACTTAACGATTCGCATAGGCAAACTGTGGATGGTGCCTGTGCAGGAACCTTTCTATCTAAGATTGAGGATGAAGCTTGGAACTTATTTGATACTTTGAGTGAGAATTCTATTCACTTGAATTCTGCCTACATGGATAGAAAGCCCCTCTCATGCAAAGAAAGTTGGAGGCGAATGAGGCAAGGGACACCCAGAATTTAGCCTATCAGATTCAATTATTGAACAAAAACATGGAAAGGTTTATGTCGAACCAAAGTTCATTCGTACCTAACACCTCCACATCCTAAGCTTCCGAATGCTTAATTTGCCAAGGCAATACACACGCCACTGTGGATTGCCACTTGACCTCCCAATTCCCTAAGCTTGTACAAGCGGATTTGAATGCCGCTCAAGGGTTCCATCCTAGACCCCGTAATGACCCTTTCTCCAACACTTATAATGAGGGATGGAGGAACCACCCAAACTTTTCATGGAGACAAGGAAATGTCTCAAATTCAGGGAATTACAAACCACAATCCTTTCAAAACCATCAAATGAACCAACCTCAGACCTTTGCCTAACCTAAAACCTCTGAGATGGATGGATTGAAGGTGATGTTGAAACTATGCAAGAAAGTCAAAGTGCCATCATCCAATCTCATGACAAGGCTATACATGAGATGAAATCACAAATTGGACACCTTGTTGAGGCCGTTAGACAGAGGGAGACTGGGAAGCTCCCTAATGCTGCTGAGGAAAATCCTAAAGGAAAAGGGATTGTCTTTAGGGAGCATGCTCAGCCGGTGACTATTCTGAGGAGTGGGAAAGAAATTTTCAAACCCGATGCTCCTATAGTATTACCCCCTAAAAAAACATCCACCCCGACTTTCACCCCCACAGGAGAAGACTTGCCCAAATCTTCTCCGCTTGAAATTACCTCACTAGAAGAAATTACCCCCATTCCACCCCTTACTCGACATGACAACCCTTCTACCCAGAGATCAAGAGTGCCTTTTCCAGAGTGCTTATCCAACTTTGGGCAGACTTTTGCTAGCTCATCTGGAGCCAAAGATAAGATGGATGAGATTTTGGAAACTTTCAAGCAAGTGCAAATTAACCTACCTTTGCTTGAAGCTATTAGGTAGATTCCATCTTATGCCTGCTTTTTAAAGGACCTATGCATGAAAAAGCGACAATCTAGAAAACAAGTCCAATCAAAAGTTGTCCTACCTGATTCTGTTAGCTCAATTGTTCAACATGGCACACCCCCGAAACTTAAGGACCCAGGAGCCCCATGCTTCTCTGTAGTTATTAGTGACATACAAATTGATGAGGCTCTACTTGATCTGGGTGCGGGGGTGAACATCCTTCCGAGCTATGTGTATGAACAACTTGGGGGAGGCAATCTGAAGCCTAGCCATGTAATCCTTCAAGTTGCTGATCGATCACATAAGACACCATGGGGAATTTTGGAAGATGTCCTCATAAGAGTGGAGGATTTCTTCTTTCCCGTTGACTTCTTAGTTTTGGACACTGACTCTACCAACAAGCCAACCAAACCCTCCATGATTTTGGGCCGCCCCTTCCTTGCAACTTTGCATTCTTCAATCAATTGCAATACTGGGGCATTGAAAATGGGCTTTGGGAACAGGAAAATCTGGCCTAATGTGTTTGATGCTTACAAACAAGCCGGACTTGAGGATTGTTATCAAGTTGAGGTGATAGATGACCTGATTGAAGAGGCAACTCCTACAACGTTATGTGATGACCCCCTTTAGCATGTCATGCTAAATGAGCATTCCCATCTCTTGGAGGAATGTGAAGGGGATATACTAGAACTTGAGGAATTGCTAGGTGTTTTTGCTGAGTCTCTTCCCCCATCATTTTCGTCGAAGGTAGATCTGCTACCTGAGATGGGGACATCTATTATGAAACCCTCAACCAAACAAGCCCCCAACCTTGAGTTGAAACCCATCCCTGACACTCTCAAGTATGTTTTCCTAGGTGCTAATCATACGCTCCCCATTATCATTTCGGCTGTGCTATCTGAGGAACAGGAGGGAGCCTTGATTGAATGCCTGTCTAGGCATAAGGAAGCTATTGCTTGGAGTATTGCTGACATTAAGGGTATAGACTCCACACTCTGCATGCACCACATTCATACTAATGATTCCAACAAGCCATTTAGGGACATGTAGAGACGTCTGAATCCTAATATGAGGGAGGTGGTAAAAAAGGAAATCCTGAAGTGGTTGGACACCGAGATCATATATCCCATTGCTAATAGCAAATGGGTCAGTCCCATTCATGTGGTGCCAGAGAAGGTAGGCTTTACTGTGGAACTCGACGACCAAGGTGAACAATTTCTCACTAGATCCTCAACTGGATGGAGGGTCTGTATTGATTACCGCAAGCTAAACACCGCTACCCAGCAGGATCACTTTCCTTTGCATTTTATTGATCAAATTCTCGAGAAATTGGCAGGGAATAAGTACTATTGCTTCCTTGATGGATATTCTAGGTACAATCAGGTGGCAGTCTTTCCTAATGACTAGGAAAAGATGACATTCACGAGTCCTTACGGTACTTTTGCATTTAGTCATATGTCGTTTGGATTATGTAATGCCCCTGCAACTTTCCAGCGATGTATGATGTCTATCTTTTCGGACATGATTGAATAGTGTGTTGAAGTGTTTATGGATGACTTCTCCATTTATGGCTCATCTTTTGACTAGTGTCTCCTGCACCAGGAGAATGTGTTGAAGCGATGTAAGGAGACTGGTTTAGTCCTCAGCTGGGAGAAAAGTCACTTCATGGTACAAAAAGGAAATGTACTTGGGCATGTTGTATCCGAGCAAGGTTTGGAAGTAGATAAAGCCAAGATTGATTATATTTCCAAACTTCCATTGCCTATGAATGTCAAACTGATTAGATCCTTTCTGGGCCATGCTGGCTTTTATAGGAACTTTATTAAAAATTTTAGTAAAATTTCTAGGCCACTTTGTGACTTGTTGGCGAAGGAATCTTCCTTCAATTTTGATTCAAAGTGTGCCGAGGCCTTTCAAACTCTAAAGGAGGTCATGATCTCTGCTCCTATTCTCCAAGCTCCTGATTGGACACTCCCATTTGAGCTTATGTGTGATGCTTCAAATTATGCAGTGGGAGCAGTCCTTGGACAAAGGGTTGCGGGAAGACCTCATGTGCTGCATTATGCAAGCAAGATTTAACAGAACCTCAGCAAAACTACACCGACACTGAAAAAGAATTACTTGCTATAGTTTTTTCTCTGGAAAAGTTTAGGTCTTATTTGGTTGGGTGTAACATGGTTATTTTTACTGATCATGTAGCATTGAAACATCTCATTGCTATGAAAGATCCTAAGCCATGTCTGATTAGGTGGATCCTACTCCTTCAAGAATTTGACTTGGAAATACGTGAAAAGAAAGGAGTAGAAAATGTTGTGGCTGACCACCTGTCTCACCTTACTTTTAATGACTCTCTTTCTAGAGACATTCGTGAGACATTTCCCAATGAAACTCTGATGGCGGTAACACCAACTTTACCTTGGATGCAGACACTGTAAATTACTTGGTCACTAGACAAACTCCTGGCTCTTGGGATGAGTAGAAAAGAGAGAGATTTATTTCTCAAGCAAGATATTTTCATTGGGAGGAGCCAAAATTATTTAGAATTGGACAAGACCAAGTATTGAGATGTTGTGTACCTAAAGAGGAACAACAAAGTGTGCTGAGTTTTTGCCATGAACTTCATTGTGGAGGACACTTTGGTGCTAAGAAAACTGCTTTTAAGGTTCTCCAGTCCGATTTTTGGTGGCCTTCCTTATTTAAGGATTCTCATAATTTTGTTAAGGCCTGTATTAGATGTGAACAGACTGGAACGATTGGGAAGAATAATGAAATGCCTCAACATCCTATTCAATCTGTTGAAATTTTTGATGTGTGGGGAATTGACTTTATGGGCCCCTTCCCGCCGTCCCATGGTTATGAATATATCTTGGTGGCAGTTGATTATGTCTCTAAATGGATAAAGGCCATTCCTACGTGCATAATTGACCACTCTGTGGTTTTGAAATTTGTGAAGGCCAATATCATATCTCGTTTCGGCTGCCCTAAGACTATTATAAGTGATGGGGGACCTCATTTCCGAAACCACCACTTCAATTTGCTAATCAGGAGTTTGGGAGTGAATCACAAGGTCACTACCCCTTACCATCCTCAAACAAGTGGCCAGGTTGAAGTGTCAAATAGGGAGATAAAAAATATTTTGGAAAAGACCGTTAGACCTGATAGAAAAGACTGGTCCCAAAAGCTCGATAATGCTTTGTGGGCTTATCGAACGGCGTATAAGACCCCTTTATGTACTTCTCCCTTTCGGATTGTGTATGGAAAAGCATGCCATTTACCTGTTGAGTTGGAACATAAGGCACTTTGGGCTATTCGAAGTGTTAACAAGGATTTAGAGAAGGCAGGTAAGGCACGACTTCTAGAATTAAGTGAGCTTGAGGAGGTGAGAAATGATGCTTATGACACCTCTCAAGCTTATAACGAAAGAACTAAGGTCATGCATGATAAGTTTATACTTCGAAAGACCTTTGAGCCCAACCAACAAGTCTGGCTTTTCAATTCCAGACTTAAGCTTTTTCCTGGGAAGTTAAAATCTCGTTGGGATGGGCTTTACATAATCACCAAAGTATTTCCGCATGGAGCTGTGGTGATTAAAAATCCTTCCTCTTCAGCAACTCCTTTTATCGTCAATGGTCAACGGCTAAAACCTTAGATAACTTTAGATGGCCATCTGGTTGACGAAGTCACTCTTGAGGAGCCTTTGTTCCTACCATTCTCTGCCTCAGGTAATATCTTCCTTTAGCTATTTTTGTTTTCAATGAGGACATTGTTTGAACCAAGAATGGGTGAGAGGACCTGAGGCATTTTGTTTATAGCATGCATTAAAAAAAAAAATTTATTTTGAGCTTAACTGGCTAGGTCCTGCATTATTAAGCAAATCAGAACTCTAGGGTAGACTAAATTAGTTCTAGGGTCAAACTTTAGAAGCTAAATGAGCTACTAGCTTTTGACCTTTAGGGTCCTTTGTGGACTTAAAAACTTAAGTAGGAGTTAAGTTGTGGACCATTGCTCAAGAGGTTGAGGAAGGGAAGCTAGGGTTTGAGTTAAAAGGTGGGGTAGTACCTGGAGTCTTGTTCTACCTTTTGGTTTACGGGTCCTTGTAACCCAAGCATCCAAATTTCATACACTTGGTCTGGTAATTAAGTTAATTTCTTTCTTTTGAAAAAGAGATTTGGTTCTCTTAGTTTTGACTTAGGAGAGGCTTGAAAACACATTTTGATTGGAAGAGTTCCCACCATAGGAGAGGTTGAGTATATACTCACCTTGAGGATGCGATGATAACATATTACCTCCTCGGCACTTGTCTCTTAGGATATCCATCCTACTGGGGGCATGTAAGCACATGTGCTGTTCAGGTACCATGGGCGGCCCTATCTCGAAGTGCCAATTGCCATTGGCCTGAATTCGCTTAAGAAATCCATGGGTGATACTATCTCGAAGTGTCGATTGCCAGGAGTTCTTGGGGTCATTATGGGTGGTGCTATCTCGAAGCATCGAAAGCCAGGCACCCTTCGAGGTATGGTAATGGGGACAATGAATTTGACACAGACCATGTTGATAGCTGATCTGAGGTTAGACTTAGAAGAATCAAACAAAAAAATAAATATATATATATACTATTAAAGAAAAAAGGAAAACTTTTTCCTTTAACTCAAATAACTCAGACCAATGCACAGGCACAGATGCTATAATCTCAGGGATCAATAAACCTTAGGCTAGAGTCAGAAATCATGGAAACTTATGCCTACAACTCATCTTTAGCCGACCTAGTCTGTAACTTACCAACTACTTGGGAACCTTGGGTCTAGAGTTTGAACTTAATATGTTCCTGAAGGAAGACCAATTGGGTTGACTAGTCTACTTGGAGTGCTCGGTTTCGCTTAATTTTGCTAGGGATTAGCAAAAACTAGGCATGGGGGTATTTGATTAGCCCATATTTGTGGGCTATTTAAGTATTTAAGTGCGTAGACATTAGGTTAATTCTAACATTTATTTAGCATAAATTAGGGTGTAAATAGATTAATTCATATTTCTAATTTAATTACGTAATTCATGCATTGCATTTAGAATTAACTTACAATTGCATTCATTTAATTAGTTAACCAATTAGATGCATTGCATGTATTAATTTAAGTTAACATAAAAGTTGAGGGTTTGTATATAAATAATCATAATATTTTAACAATATCTTTTATTCTTCTTCTTTTAAGCAACGGCTCGGCTGCCGCTGCAACGCCACCTGCCGCACTGAAGCCTACATTCATGGATTAGCGAAGAAGGTGGATCTGCTCCCACCTCTCCATTCAAATTCATGCAGGCAGCTACAAAAAGAGGAGAGAAGCTACTTAGCGGAGAAGGCCTCCACCCCAACAATCCACACTGTCCAGAGAGTCCATCTCGTCCATTTCACCATCGCTGGCCTCAACCGCGGCGACGAGCCTCCACCACTATGGGCGTGTGGTGTGACAGGCCACACCACCATCCAGAGATCGTCCGCATTACTGTGAGCACCTCGCAGTGCACCACCCTCGCCGTCATCACCAACAACCTCCACAACCTCTATTGCAATTTCACTCCTCAGTACGTTAAGACGTTCGGGAAGTTTCACGGACGTTTGAAGCTTCGACCCTACCCCCACTCCAGCAGCAACCACCCATGCTGCACTTCACCTACAACGCCAATCGCCTGCCCTCGCTCGCATCACCACCAGCGCCAACCACCAACCCACGCATGCCTCTCCAGTCTACAGCAGCAACCACCCTTATTGTGCTTCAATTCCAACATGCCTGCAGACTGCGCACCGCCTGCAGCAACATCTGCCTCCACACGCACACCCTGCAACACCGGCCACCAACTCCTCTCCTGCATGCGTATACACCGCCTCCAGCAAGTGCTCGTTTGCCAGCGCTTCAACGCACTCACCTGCAGCACCAAGCCCACTCCAGCTCATTGCAGCGTGCCTGCCAGCAACCTTCTGCGTGCTCAACTCCCTTGCGCCCGCTCCACCTCGCCTGCGCCTACCGTCTGCAACGCCCCCCGCCGCCACCTGCAACTTCTCCACCAGTGTGTGTGCCAACCAGCGACCTTTAGCGTGCTCAACTCCCACATGCCCACTCCAGCATGCCTGTGCCTACCGTCTATAGCGCCCCCTGCCGCCACCTACAGTGCCTCCACCAGTGCATGAGCCCACCAGCAACCTTTAGCGTGCTCAACTCCCGCGCGCCCACAACAGAAATGCCCGCACGCACCACCTGCAGCAACCTTCATGCACGCATAGCTGCCCCTCCTCCAGTAGCTGCAGCCACCGTCGAAAGCCACCTTCGCCGGAGCTCCATCCGACCGGCTCCAGCCACCTCGCGACTCGCCGCCACCACCGCTGCGAAGCCCTCGGTCCAAAGAACTTCCTCCGAGCTTCACACCTCCGGCCGTTCATTCCTCTTCGCGCACGGCCAAGGGGAAGAAATGCCCTGTTTGGCTAGAGTACATGCCCCATTAATAATTACATTTTCTGCCATTGCCAACTTTTATTGATATTTTATTGAATTTGCATTGCAAAAAATATCCTCTAGTGGTTAAAAATTACCATTTCAGCATGTTTTCTTGATTCTACCTTAATCTGAAGGCAAATTTGGCTCGATTCTCATCAAGATTAACTATGAACAAACATTGTGAACCAGTGCGAATTTAAATACGTCATTGCCTCATTGTGGATATGACCCGCTTTTCTGTTAGTGGTTATTTTAATTATTAATTAGTCGATTTTTCCGCCACATTAAACTACAAATGACTTGAGAAGCAAACAATCGACTCGTCAATAGCATTGGATGGGAGGTAACCCATCATTTTTCCTGCTTTCCTTTTTTCTTCTTTTTTCTGGTTTTCATCACCCTAATCCCGACCTTTCTTCACTATGGTGATCCCTTTTCCCTCCTAATGCATGAGGACATGGCATATCTTAAGCATGGAGGGTTGTTTTTAAAATTTGATGATCGATTTAGGATTTTCAAAACCTAAAAACATGCATTTCTCTTTAGTTATTTTATTTTCTTGCTTGCATACCCAAAAAAATAAAAATGTTGAAAACTTTTTGAGGAAAAGTTTTAAAATCGGGACTAAGGTCAAAAAATTCAGTTTTGGTACAATAGGATTTAATCTTTAACAAACAAGGGAAGAGGATGTGGATCTGATCATTAGAATTTCTGGGTCTATTTTACACTAGATCAGATATCTTTCTCTAAAAATTCCACCAGAAGTCATGATAGTTTAGGTGACTTGAACCTACTTTGTAATATGGAAAGTATTTGGCTTAGTTTCTAATTAAAAAACTTGCATGTCCTAAGGAACTTCTTATGTCAATTTTCACACACAAGCGAATACTTAAAAATAACTAAATAATTTAAAAACTCCCTTGTTTGGACTTAGTAAGTGTCTGAAGCAGATCATTGGTTTGCGTTCCCACCGCCGAAGAGGAAAATGCCTCCTTTGAGGATGCGATGTCAACATGTTACCGCCTCGGCGCTGCTCCATATGTATATTTCATATCTTTAGATGGAGCATTAAAGCACATTTTAGCAGCTCAAGTGTCTTGGATGGTGCTCTACCTATAGTGTCGGAGCAAGAGCTTGAGTTTGCTTGGAGCGCCCCTTTACACCGCATTGTGTTTTGGGGTTGTGAGCTCCTGGGTAGTGTTATGGACAGTGCTATCCCGAAGTACTGGCACCAGAGCCCCCTCGAGGATTGGTAACTGAAATGATGATCCCGACACATCTGTTGTAAGACTGAGCTAAAAATAAGCATGGGGGAGAAAAAGAAATATATATATAAATTAATTAACATGCCCCAATAAATGTTGGCTTTCCACAAGCACGGACACAAGGTTTTAAAGGATTTTGCAAGTTGCGAATCAGATTCATGAGCCAAAAAAATCCTAAGAACAAAAATTTCAAGTCATCTGAATTAACAAGGGGATAATTTGTGAATTTTTTGGAGGATATATTGATCATGTTTATCTAATGGTTAGATCCCAAAATAAATCTCGATCTTTATCTTTAACAAATCCCGTGCCTCCTATGTTTAGATCAACCAAAGTAGCATAATTTATTTTTTCCTCAAAAGTCGAAAAAAAGTAGATTTCCCAAAAATTTCATTTTCCTAAAAAATTAAGGTTTTGCTAAGAGACTAGCAAAAGATAAGAATGGAGGTGTGATAAACGGCAGTTTATCATCATTCTTATGCATAAAAACAAACCTAGCTCTTAGAGTTTTACTTAGCAAAAGGGTTTTTGGGCTGCATTTAGGCATAAATTAGGTTAAGCATGCAATTGGATTTTTTATTATGTTCTTAATATGTTTTTGTGAGTGTTAGTGATGAATAGATATATAGATCCCTAAAACCCTAGCACTCAAGAAGACAAATGGTGAAGAAGGGGCTCAAACTAGCCGAAACTCAGCTTGATCTAGCTCACCACAGTTGGAATCTAGCTCACTTGAACTAGGGTTAGCTCATCCTAGCCCCATTCAGCTAATCTCAGCTGAATGGCAGCTCAAGAGAGTTCATCTTAGCTCACCCTTGCTTAAGTCAGCTCATATCCAACTCAACCTAGTTGATTCTAGCTCATTTTAGCTCCCACTAGTCCACAGTGAGGTCTAGCTAGCTCAATTGAGTTGACTGGAGTTCACCCCAGCTTAGATCCAGCTACATCCAACTCCACTCAACTCCAGCCAGCTGAAGAGAACCTCATTCCAGCTCAGGAACCTCAAGTCCTTCTCCTAGGGACTCAGCTTAGCTCAACTCAGTTGAGCTAAGCTACCTTAGCTGCCTCAACCAGCTTGATCCTTCCCGGGAGCACCAGAACTAGCTCACCTTAGCTCATTATGGTAGAAGCCAGCTCACTTTAGCTTGGCTCAACAGATAGCAAGGAACTAGCAAGCTAAGCCAGCTAGAGTAGCTCCATGCCAGCCTCTTCAGCAGCTGCCAGCTCCGGTTCCTGCTCCAGACTTCTCCTACTCAGCTCCTCTCTTCAAACCATAGCTCTAATACCTCCTCCTCTACTCCATAGGTAGCTAAGATAGCTTAGCTGAGCTTAGCTTAGCTAGCAACCATCTCCTTAGCCATCCACCACCTTCAACTCAACCCTAGCTAGCTCCAACAACTTAAGCCCTACCTAAGCTGGCTATCTTACACCAACTTGGCACCACCTCTTAGCCACCTCTTCACCCCATCACCACCACCAAAAGGCACCAATTTTGGTGCCAAAACCTAACCCTAACTACCCAACTATTTTGGCACCAACATCCACCCCCACATCCACCATACACCTAACCCTACAACCCATCCTAGCCACCCACCTACCCCTCCTTCTAGAACCCTACCTGGCACCACCAAAGCCCCCCTTCTAGAAGCCATTTTGGCACCAACTTCATGGGGTACCACCACCCATAACCACCCCCTAGGTGTCCCTTGGGTTGGCGCCAATTGCCCTTAGCCATAGTATCCCCAACCACCTCCATCTTCCCATCTTAGCCCTCCATTTTAAGAGTCACCTTAGCCCCCTTCCTACTCTATATAAACCCACCACCTACCACCATTTTAGAGCATCCTCCATTAGTGTATTTTTCTTCCTATACCCACCTACACCTACGGCCAAGAAGAAGTAGAGAAGAAGATTAAGGGGGCACATCACCAGCCCCTTTGGTGCCTTCTTCTCCCCACTTTCTTCAACTTGTGCCATGCCATGGAGAAGGAGCTTTCCACTTCAACGAGGATGGCCAGGCAAAGGAGAAGAACCTAGGGTGGACATCCACCCTTGGAGGAAGAGAATTAAATGTGGTAGCTACCACCTTGGAGGACATCATCTTAGAGGAGCATAGCAAGGAAGAAGTTGGAGGACTCTTTTCAAGCTCGGGAGCTACCAAGCTTGGAGCAAGAAGCCCTCTTCTTCACCATCTATCTAGAGGATTTGTGTTTTATTTTTCGTGTATTTTCAAGTAGAGTAGAAGCATTCCTCTGTAGGTTTTGTGTGCACAATTTTGATTTAATTCAAATTACCTTCTTTCAATTTCTGTTGCATAGCTTATTACAAATTTTTCCTAGCAATTATTTTACTCCCTCTCCCTAATTATTCTAGGCCTCCATGTGCCTAGGGTGAGCTTAGGGATAGGCTCTTATTGTAACCTTGGGGTAGGTTTCTTAAATTAGGTATTAGTTATTTTATAGCTTTCAACAAAATCCTGCATATTGCCTTTATTTCAATAATCATAAAAACTATATATTCAAAAGGACCAAAAAGAAAGTTGAGATTTATTTTCAAAGCAAGAGATTTAATTTTTGCAAACTTGCATCCTTGGATGACCCTAGATACCCCACTATCTAGGTCTTACAAATTTAAAAGCGAAAGCGGATTTATGCATTGCAACGACACTAAATTGCCTAATTAACAAACCACATATTTTCGCTATCAGCTACGCCCAAATGCGCTTCGGTAGGTTGTGCTGCGCTTGCTGCGCGCGAAGGCAATGCTCTTGCATGGCTGTTGTAGGTTGCTGCTCGAGCGGGAGGCTGTGGCTGCGTGAGGTTGTTGACCCTATGTGATAGGGAAGGAGAGGTGGGAGGTTGCTGCTGTTGTTGCCTTGGCACTGTGCATAAGGTAGGTGCGGTTGTCCATGTTGGGTGCGCTGGAGGAAGAAGGTCGAAGATGCAGAGGTGAAGGCACAGTGTTGGAGAGGAGGTACACGATTGTGAAGTCGGAGAGGTAGTTGCAGGTGTCGGTGCTGTCAGCACCAACCATTGTGATGATTTGGCGCAGTCAGGACACGGTAGTGGTCGTCGGAGGTGAGATGCAGTGGTGGGAGGTTGCAGTCATCGACGATGGTGGGTCGCGGTGGTGGATGGGTGCACGGTGAGGGTATAGAGGTGGAGGCTGTGTTCCCTCTTGAGGGAGGATGAAGACGATAGTTCCTCGACCTGTCCCTGCATGTTAAATATGGTGAGAGAGTGAGAGTCAGATTTTTTTTGTTACCAAATAGCGAGTAGAAATTTTAGGAAGAGAGAGAGATTCATGAGAGAGATAAGGAAATTTGTTGCAACAAATTTGAGAGGTATACAACGAAACCTCTAAAATTTACTCTTGCTATATTTCGCCAAGACAAAATCCCACATATCTCCAATCACTTTGATGTGTTGCCCTTGCCTTTTGAAGTGAATAATCAATCCTCCTATATAAAGACTAATGCAATTAATACATGAAATGATAAATCTAATGTTCACATGATTTTGTAAATAACATCCATGCTTTAAATTAGTCTCTCATCAAAATAATAATGCACTTAAGCACTAAATTAGTCCACTAAAGTGGACCCATCAAATACCCCCATGCCTAAGTTTTGCTAGTTCTAAGCAAAATCATTTATAATAGACTAGGTCTCCAGGCTAGATTTTACCATCAGGATGCCTTATCGTATCAAACTCTAGAAATTAGATTGAAATACCAACTATAGGCCTAAAGTGCTCAAGTACTAGCCAAGATACAGACCTAACCAGCCTTAGTCTTGGGTCTGCCGCGAAGGTTTCTAAGGCATGCAAAAATTGCTCAGAGGTTTGTTGACCCCAGTGGTTAAAACACCTATGCATATGCAGAAAGGTTAGGTTTAGTTTTGCCAGTGCATTATTAGTAAGAGAGAGAGAGAAATACTATTTTGAGAGTTTTCTCTCTTTCTTTTTAAATTCCTCTCCACTCAACATTGGATTTGCCCTAAACATGATCTGTATCATATTCCTTGTCCCCACCATCAATCCTCGCAGGGTCCCTGGCAATCGATGTTTCAAGATAGCACCACCAATTGCAACCCCTAGAACCCTAGCTTTCGCCACTTCAGGATAGTGCTGCCCATGGTGTTCTGTAACTGAATTTAGACCCTAGCAAACGACGTTTCGGGATAATGCTGCCCACGTCATCTGAACTAGCATGAGATGTTTCCGTGTGCCTGGTAGGATATTTAGATATCCTAGGAGACAAGCATCGAGGAGACGATATGTTATAATGCATCTTCGAGGGTTTTATTTTACATTCCTCCTCTCCGTGCCAGGAACTCATCCAAACAACTTGTGTCTTCAAGCCACTCCTAAGTCAACCTTTCAGGAAAATAACTTCAGAATTGGCAATTTTTTTGGCATAATCCTTTGTTATGTTCATTGAACTAGACCAGAGTGTGATTTTTGGGTGCTCAAGTTACCAAGTCCCGCGAACCAAAGGGCAAGCAACGGGTCGAATACTCCCTAAGCCTTAGACTTAATACATTAACCTTGCAACTCCATCAACCTCTTAAGGAATAGTTCAAATCTTAACAAATACTTTAATGTTTAAGCCCTAAAACATACCTAGGAGGCCTAAAGTTAGTATCCCTCACTTATCTCCTTTTCTTTAGCACTTCAGAACTTTATTTATTCATTCACTCTGGCCTAGAACTTAGGTAACTCTTCCATAATCAACTGCTAGGATCAGCACAATTCTGCACATTTTCTTCCAGTGTCTCTCATCAATATATTTGAAATTTAGCTCACAAGGATTTCATCTCCTTTTTCTCTCTTCTTTGATTTTCTTCTCATTTTTTTTTGCAAGATGGATGCCCTAATTGCATGCAAAATATGCAGAAATGCTATGAATAACCTCAGGTTATACCCCCCCATGCCTAAATCTTATGATGTCCGCATTGAAAAGCAAAAGCAAGGGAAGATATTACCTGAGGTGGTTTTGGGATACCTCGCAAATCGGGCTTTAGAAGGGAAACAAAAGGATACCCAAAGAAGATACGTAACAAACCTAGCCTGGCGAGTAAGTAACCCAAGACATTGGCAAATTGGTGATGGATAGTGAGGCCAAATACTCGCCAGAAGCATGTGAAAAGAGGGTACTCCTGAGCTATTTTTGGAGGTTTTATATAATACACATGAGTAGTAACCTTCAGGAGTGTGCGACGAGGAGGCAAAGGCTCCTCAAGCACATATGTGTGGGGTAGAAAGAGTGATGAAACATACCCTAAGACTAATGGCCTGACATGGAAAAGCATCTATCCAAACTCGCCACTCTACCACAGGGTGCATTCATCTAGATATTCCCTCGTTAATCAAAAGTGTGAGTACAGATTTTAGGAAGCTAATACTATGTGAGTTGAAGACTCTCAGGTGTGGGGTAGGGAGGAGGGGTAAAGAGGGTGTGAGTTCGACATTCATACTTGATATCCATTCCAGTTCTTGAATGTTATCAGAAGCAACCTTAATTACTGATTGCATATCATTGGTGTGAGTGTCCTGGAATGGGCCCAATTGTTCGTCATCCAAATTGAATCGCTCAAGGGTGTCACTCATTTAATTATCATGTAGAAGTGGGTAGGAAGCAATAGGGTTGTGAGTGTCCTTAATAATGACATCCCTAGGTTTTTGTTTAATGTCAAGATCCTGCTTATGGGGTGTATAGATTCTTTCCTCAAGAGTAGTAATTGGTTCCATTTCTTCTGACTGTTTGTAAGGATAGTCAAAGGTATGTTAGAATCTGAATTTTGCTAATTCAGTCAGGTCCTCAGGGGGTAGGTTGAACAAAACATAATCCCCTGTAGAGTCACTCCATACTCTGAGTCCAGGCCCCTCAAAGTCATCATCATCCTCTTCCACATTTTGTCCCTCTTGACTCTGAGACTCAAGGCAATCTTTCATATCAGGGTCAAGTGCTTCCTCAAAAATCAACTCTTCATGTCCCTACGACCAATATTGATGCAATTAGTCCAATTCAGCCTTAATTTCCACATGCTCACTTGTGCTAGGGACTTGTGAACCCTCAAAAAATTCAATGGCTGGTGTTGGTCCACTTGATAGAGGAGTGTATTTATTATCACTTCCTTCTAGTATGCTTTCTTCTGGTATCCAAGACTCTTGAAATTTGCTAACTTCTAAATCACAATCTTTAGAGAGCTCTAACTGAGGTGCAAGGTCCTCAGAAACATAAAGTATATGTTCAAGATCCCTAGGATGGGGTACAGATTCCACCTCAAGATTCAAACTCCCAGTAGGGTTGACTATTTGACTATGACCCATTTCATCAAATGTAATGAAGATACTACCATTCGAGTCGAGTTCATCTAATGGGACCAATTTCTCTTTCCAATTAAGATCAGGTGGATAGTCACCAAGATTGCCTTCTGATTGGCACATCTCATGAGGGACATCTAAGTGATAGCTACTTCTCAAAATAGGATCCTAATGTCATTATTTCTCTTGAAATTATCGTGGTAATTGGGGATATAAGGGTAGGGATCAGAATTGAATGTAGGAGGATTGCTAAGCTGATTAATCTCTTAAGTTAATCTTTGACTCTTCCTCAAAATCTCTCCCATAGAATCCATCATCTCTTTCTGTTGTTTTTGCATTGCTATCTTAAAAGAGGAGAGGCTACCGTCATATTGAGTAGGATAGTCAATCTCAAGTTCAGGTTGCCTAGTAGTATCGGTCCAACCTCGATAGGACAAATCATGAAGGGTGGGCAAGTTGGGCATGGTCTTGGAAGAGCTAGGGTTGGGATACCATTCTCCTGGGTTCTGCTCATCACCACTGGGTTGGGGTTTAATCAGACCATTGTTCCAATAGCAGTAGAAAGGATCCCAATGCTCATCAGAAGATGGATAACTGCAGATATTGGGATTGGGTATTCTGGGGTGAAAAGAAGTGAAGTAGTTATTGTAATCCATTTGAAACACGACTTGAAAAACACACCCCAATCACACACAAGGCAATGGGACTTCTCTTTTCTTTCTTAGAGTAGATTTAAGCCAACCTCCAATCAACTACTTAAAGTTTGTCAAATGGAGTCAAGTTTGCACCCATCTGTTCCCACTTTAGTGGTATAAGAGGGAGATGTAACTTAAGATCCCTGACAAGCTCTTTAGAGAAAACAGAGGTCATTTACGTTCTCTCTTTGTGGCAAAAGAAGTTTCACAATCAATTATGTGCCTTAAGTTGACCTTCGAGTGCCCTAGGACCTATACCTTGCTTAGATGATACTCCCAGGTGATCATGTGAGAAGTTACTCCAAGGATGAACAAAGGGATGCAAGTAGGGTGAACCCTTCCTTCGAGGTGATGCGAAAGCAGTGCCTCTTAACTACCCTTTTGTTCATTTAAGGGGTGTCCCCCTTTGTGAAGTATCAAAACACTTAGTCAAAAGATAGTAGCACCAACAGAAAGCAAGATAGGAGGGTCTACACCGATAAAGAGGTCGATGACTATAGCCTTAAGGGATCGAGCCTTAGTGCGGTGCCTAATGTGCATGCTTAGTGCTAGAAGTGTGCATCACACCGCAAATCATTTTTGATTTTTGAAAATGCAAACAAGTCCCTTTAAATCAGATCAAGTGTGATTTGGTTTTAAGTTCGAATCATATTATCAGTCCCAATTGCAATTACGGGAACACTGAATTAGGTCAATTAAATTAGTTTGGTGGTTTTGAATTTTAATCCAAATGCAAATGCGTGAATAGGAGTTGGATGCAAGGATAGAAAGGTATACCTATCTCTAGCAATGTTCATGCAAATGTGTATGCAATGCATAGAAGAGATCTTGTACGCTGCTTAATCACCCCTAAATGCACGTGCCTAAGGGCATGCAACTACTAAACAGGCAGCTTGATAATTTCTTTTGTTTGTTTTAGGTGCAAACAAGTAGAAATATAATTCTCACAGGTAGAAAAAAAATGTATAGCCCCTAGCCCCTAAAGAATGTGGGGATAGACCCCCAAAAATAAGCCCCAATTACTACAAGGGTGAGAAGACAGAACTATAACTGCGACAAAGGAGAATCCCCTGTGAAAGTGGGATCCAGGTCTCCTGTGTCTGCCCCACATGTGGACGTCACTCAAGGTCCACGTTGCCTCTCAGTTGCACCTGTCGCCTCTTCAGATTCCTCGCACAGAAAAGATAACAACTGGACAGATCACTATGCTACTCAGAATAAGTAGAAATAAAAATTAGGTGAAATTATTACGTCCGTTGCCTCCTCGGCAATGGCGCCATTTGATCAGGAGTTTTTCGCTTGCAAAAATATGACGTTAGGAAAATATACGTCGTAGTAAATAATGTGGTTGAAAAAAACTCGATCTAAGTTACTAAAATACTGAAATAACACGACACTTCTAGTCATAAGTTACTAAAATACTGAAATAACACGACACTTCTAGTCATATCCACAGGGAGGATAAGATGCAATAAATTCATAAAATATTTCTCCTTTGTATTTGTTTAATCAAGTGCGCAATCCGTGCTCAAATCTGATGCAAAACAAGGAGAAAAGAAGGAACACGCGATAATGTAAGAATGCAGGGGTATGTATGTAATTTTCCTTCCATGAAATAACTTGCAATGACATGTAACATAACTATATTTCAAGAAATTTGGCTTTCTCCTTTAGGTCGTGTGAGTGCCTTGATGAGATTTTATGTATGTGTCAAACTCAGCATATAACAGTTAAGTGCATGAAAGAAATGATATAAACCTTTAGTGCATGCATGCAATTTCACTCAAATAGATTAATTAATCAAATATTGGAATAGTGCTTTGGGCAATCACATGTTTGGTAATTTTTATTAGAAAGCAAAATAGACGAATTCTTCCTCATGATGTCGCACGAAGAGGAGTCGATGGAAGAGGCCAAGGAGCTTGAGGAAGGTTGACCACAACAAGAACTTTTTTATGGTGGTGGTGGTGCTCCAAACAGTGGCCAGAGTACACGTTGGTGATCAGGAGGAGCGGCGACAGTGGAGCCTCGTCGATGGTCGTGTGGTGTGTTGTTGGCGGATCTGAGGGCATGGCCATGCACGTGAGGGCCGGCGAGCTCCACAGCGTCGGCGAAGCAAAGGATGATGGCTGAAGGAGGTGGTTATGTGTGAGGGGAACCAATGTTGATGTTGGGTTCCCATCAATCTATTGGAGAGGAAGACGAAGAAGAGGAAAACGGGGCTGCCGTCGAGTAAGGGGGAGGGTCCACTGCTGCTGGCCGTGCACACGAGGGCACTACTGCGTGTGAGGGAGGTGTACTACTGCTGGTGGCTCGCGTGAGGCAGGTGCCTGCAAGCATTGTGCGTGCACGTGAGGAGGTTGCAGCCGCATGCAAGGGTGGCTGCACGTGAAGGTGCTACAGCAGGTGGTGCTGCACGTGAAGGCGCTGCTCGAGCGTGGCCACTGGAGGCTGCTGCCGCATGGGAGGCTATAGCTGCTTGAGGTTGCTGACCCTATGCATTGGGGAAGGAGAGGAAGAGGGAGGTTGCTGCTACTGTTGCCTTAGCGGTGTGCGTAAGGTAGGTGAGATTGTCCTTATTGGGTGCGCTAGAGGAAGAAGGCCGAAGATGCAGAGGTGGAGGCGAGGTGATGGAGAGGAGGTACACAATTGAGAAGTCGGAGACGCATTTGCAGGTGTCGGTGCTGTCACCACCAACCGCTCTTATGATTTGGCATAGTTGAGACATGGTAGTGGTCATCCAAGGTGAGATACGGTGGTGGGAGGTCGCAGTCGTCAACGATGGAGGGTCGCGATGGTGGATGGGTGCACGATGAGGGTAGAGAGGTGGAGGCCATGTTCCCTCCTGAGGGAGGAAGAAGATGATCCTTCCCAGGCCCATCCCTGTATGTTAAATAAGGTGAGAGGGAGAGAGTCAGATTTTTCTTGTTACCAAATAGCTAATAGAAATTTCAGGAAGAGAGTGAGATAAGGAAATTTGTTGCAACAAATTTGAGAGGTATACAAGGAAACCTCTGAAATTTATTCTCTTACTATATTTTTCCTAGACAAAATCCCACATATCTCCACTCACTTTTATGTGATGCCCTTGCCTTTGAAAGTGATTAATCAATCCTCGCACATAGAGACTAATGCAATTAATACATGAAATGATAAATCTAATGTTCACATGATTTTGTCAATAACATCCATACTTTAAATTAGTCTCTCATCAAAATAATAATCCACTTAATCACTAAATTAGTCCACTAAAGTGGACCCATCACACCTATTCTCCAACCTCCCGATTGGTCTCTTGACTTCGCTGTCGAAGCCGTTCTTGGCCAGCGTCGGGAGCGCCAACTGTTTGTAATATACTACGCTGGCAAAACACTGAACGAGGCTCAGCGTAACTATACAGTCTCTGAGAAAGAATTGCTAGTTGTGGTATTCAGGTTAGAGAAATTCAGGACATACTTACTCAGGTCCAAAGTTATCTACAATGACCATTCCCCCCTCCAGCATTTGTTGGCAAAGAAGGATGCCAAACCTCCCCTTATCAGATGGATCCTTCTTTTTTAAGAGTTCGATGTCAAAATCCATGATAATGTCGGAGCACATAATGTTGTGGCGTATCACATGTCTCAACTTGACCCAAACTACACTCCATACTCCCTGCCGATATCAAATTGATTTCCGGTTGAGTCTCTGTTGTCCATCAACTCTGTTGAGTTTCCTTGGTCCACTGATATAGCAAGCTATCTCATCGCAGGCAGGCTACCTACGGGATTATCCAAGGATCAAAAACCCAAATTTACATCAGAGGCTAAATTCTAATTTTTGGACGACCCACTGCTCTTTCGCATTGGGGCTAATCAGATCATCCGTAGATGCATCCCTGATTTGGAAATCTCTAGTGTGCTATCCTTCTGCCACAACAATTGTTATTGCTCTAAATCAGATTTTAAAATCAATGTGTTGTAGTATAGATTGAATTAGTTTGAAGAACAAATAGAATTTATACTCGAATGGAAGTCCGAGGCTGAACACAGGGAGCAATTAGCAAAATGATTCTGAAGATTGCAATTCAAGCAAATACATAAGCAATTTAGAATGGAATTCCAAGCAGTAACGATTTATTAATGAAAGCAAATGTCAAATAGTGCACAAAGAATGGGGTAAAATGGTGATTTGAATCACCAATTACCCCTCACAATAATATCAAATATTTCAATAGTATCAAGCAATCTAAATCCATGTAGGATAACTACACAGTGCACTTATTATAGAATCTCAGCCTTCTACTTAGAGGTACTACTTCTTCTCCTTCTTCAACTTTTTTCTTCTTCTTCTTCTTTCTCTTCTCTTGCTGCTCTTCTTCCTCTTCACTCACAAGGGGAAGGGTTCCTTCTTCAAACGACTAAGTGTCAGCCGTTGAACCTCATAGCAAAACCTGCCTACCCCTATGCGCTTTCTCGCTTTCACTCTCTAGGATCCACTCTCCCTAAGCCACGGGTAATCGAATTCAAATCTAAGCATACCCGGGACCAGGGATGCAGGCGTGATATCACAACCAAGGAGTGAAGGCAGGTTAGGCAGGTCGGGTCTGTGCCAGGCCCGCAGGGGACAAGTCACGAGCGAGGTGCAGGTGAAGGGGTGTGCAGGGACCTCACCCCCTATGTTCAATTGAGGCAATAAGCCCGTAGGAAAAAATTCTCTTATGCAGTGTCTCGCATTTGTCAGCACCATATGTGGGACTAATCCCACAGGGCTCTTCTGCGTGCAGATGTAGTGGGCTTCCTTCACTGATATGGAGCAGCAATAGTGTATGTTGATGCCAATTGAAGGCATGGAGACCTGCCTGAGACTTCTCCGCACAACCTAGGCATAGCACCTGGGATGTGCGGGGCATTGAACACAACGTACAAGGCAGCGGAGATGGTAGTGGTGGTGGCGACCGGCAAGAAACCTGAAATCACATGAACGACCTTGCAGCCACATCAAACAAGCTTAGAAGGATCGCAGTGGAGTGGCGAGTGCGGTGGTGGGTGCAGCATGTGGTGCTAGTGACGGTGGAGGCCTGTTGGTGACGGGGACGGCCGTGGAAAGGTGGGGAGTTCGGTGGCACAAAGGAGAGGCCAATAGCTTCAATAACCAGAGGGCTTTTTCTCTCTTGGACATGGCGAAGCTTTTGGAGTCAGTGGCGAAGAAGATAGAGGTGTGGAGCGGTGGAGCGCTTCGCCAGAGATGTGGTCGGAGTTGAAGAAGATGATGTTGGTCGGGGTGATACAACGGTCAAAAGGAGGTGTGGTTGGTGTGTAAATGAAGTAGGGGAGTTAAAGAACTTATCTAGGTATTTGGTGGACGAAAGGGAGAAGAGGCGACGCTGGTTGCAGTGTGGTCGGTGTCGGGCAAGAAGGTGACTCTGGTGGGGGTCGGACGGTGAGGATGAAGGAGATAGAAGTGCCCGCTAGTATGGTATGATGTGGAGGAAGGTAGGGAACGAGGATCTACTATCGGTATTACGATCAGATAATGGAAGGAGTCGATGGAGCTCGTCGAAGCTTGAGGAGCCTTTCAGCCAGAATAGGAGGGAGGAATTGAGGGTGTTCCAGGCCAAAATCAAGTTTGGGATCTTTAGTCTAATCTGCGGGTTCTTTTATAGGCCTCTGGAAGGTGTTTTGAGATTGGGAAGCAAGCTTCCTAAGATAGAAAAGTTTGTTAGAGATAGAAGTTGAAATGTACCAGAATCTCGCATGCATTTGCATGAGAGATTGGGAAGGTTTTAGGACTTAGGATCTGACTCAAAAGGAAGGGAATTCCTTGACAAACTTCCCTTTCAAATCTGAGAGGGATTCGTGAAGGAATTAAGGCGAACATGCCAAAACAAGCTCTCCAGAGTTGTAGGATTAGGATTTCATGGAAGCAGAGACCTATCTGAAGAAAATGATGATAAAGGTAGGGGTCGTTTTGTAATAAATTCAAAAGCTAAGGGCCCATGTGAATTAAAGGAAATCAGACTTGGACCAAAGTGCAAACTAGGTTGAAACAATCTCAAATTGGGCCCAAATATTGGTACAAACCTAATTTGGACCAAGGAATCCAATGGTGAAGTTGGATTTTCATTTTGGCCTAGTTTGACTAGGTAATTTGCATAATTACCCAAATTTGGGCAAATATCTGTCTGAGACTCTGTTTTAGGTTAAGATGGGTTCCAATGGTCAAATTAAAGGTAACAAACCCTAGAGAATATTTTCCTATGATTTTTAGAGGGTTTAAGTGAATTTTATCTTGGTCAGAACCTTAGTAGATTAAGTAGGCCTACTTTTAGGGTTTCAAATGTCCATAAATTCCTATAATGCATGAAAACCTTTTTCTGTCTGTTCTAACCCTCTTATTAGACTCTTAAGGCCATTTGACCTTTGTTAAACCCTTGAGAGAACCCGTGATTATTATGTTTTTCTGATAGAATGGTAAATTTGCAGAAATAACCTTGTATTCTTGTCTTCTTCTCAAATTAATGTTTTGAGTCCTTAAGACCTTCTAATGGATATGTCGGAGGTTTTATTGACTTAATCAGATCAAACTGAGCTAGTTATGGCTCATGATGGTGTTCCCATCAGCGACCTTTGTGGGGTTCATTCCTTGGGCTGAAAGACCATTGCAAAGATTTTGCAGTCAGGATTTTTCTAGCTAACCATTTTCAGAGATACACATGAGCTTGCCAACTGCTGTAAGAGATGCCAAGAGGCCGGTTCTATGACCCGGAGAGACATGATGCCTCTCCAATCCATTCTTATCATAAAAGTGTTCGACATCTGGGGCATTGACTTTTTGGGCCCCTTCCCAAACTCGCATGGCTTTGGGTACATACTCCTCGCAATAGATTATGTCTTAAAGTGGGTAGAAGCTATCTCAGTAAGATGAGACAATCATAAAACTATTATATCCTTCATCTAGGAATTCATTTTTGTGAGATTCAGAGTTCCCTACTCCCTGATAATCGATGGGGGAAGTCACTTCATCCATGCCCATTTTAGGTCATTATTGAAGAAATATGGGGTGTAGCACTGCATTGCTACCCCATATCACCCACTGACCAATGGGTAGGTTGAAGTATTAAACCATCAAATCAAGCTTATCCTTCAAAAGACGGTTAGATCTGATAGGAAGGATTAGTTCGATTGGTTGATTGATGCCCTATGGGCATATCGGATGGCGTACAATGCCCTGCTCGGAGTGTTGCCATACCTCATGATGTATGGGAAAGCCTGTCAACTTCCTATGGAGCCGGTGCATCGTGCCTTTTGGGTAGTGCAGAAGTGTATTTTTAATCTCAATGTTGGAGGTTATGAGAGGAAGCTCCAGCTCAGTGAGTTAGAAGAGATTAAGCGGGAAGCTTCCGATAATGCAAAAATATACAATGACAAGACAAAAGCTTTCCATGATCAACACATTCGGAGGAAGGAGTTCGCACCTAATCAGCAGGTTTGGTTGTTTGATTCCCGACTCAACTTCTTTGTGGGAAAGCTCAAGTCCAAGTGGACTGGGCCATTTCCGATGGTCCACCTATATCCTAACGGGGCGGTCCAAATTAGAGACTAGAAATCTGGGCATGTTTTTACGGTTAGTGGCTAGCGCCTCAAACCATTCTTTACATAGGAACCTCCTCATGCTGACAAAGCGATACATCTTCTTGAGGACGTGTGACTGATGAGTTGCCTAACTAGAAGCATTAAACTCAGCACATATATGTATATACATACCATATATACAAAGCATATTTCATTTTTGCATATTGTTTTGCATATTGTCTATGGCCTTACAGTGATGGCATGAGCTGAACGACAACTCAGAAGCAGTTTCAGGTGATTTCTATCCACATGCACCCGACCTTATTTCTTTTATTCATGCATGAGGACATGCAAACACTTATGCATGGGGGGGGGGTAGTCCATAAAAATAGAAATTTTTTTGCGAACAAGTGGGGGATTAGATCATTTTATCAAGTGGTTTTCTTAGAGATTTATTCTTTAGTAGATTCCTAAGCATATAATCAAGTATAACCTCACATCTGCATGTAGAATTTGCAATGGATCCACTATGGAAACTAATAGAAATCTCTAGTTTGTCGAGAAGAAGCATTACTTCTCCTCCTGAACCCTTGGACAGCAATCAGTGGGTCAGGTGAACCATCTTCCAGTAGATCCTCCACAACATGTGTGAGATGAGAGTCGAGAGTCTACTAGTGCTCTAAGGCTTGTGTAAGGAATCTTTAATCTTTAATAATTGAATGACACTTAGATATGGGCATAGTTTTCACTCTCAATTCTTGAGTACTAATTTTGTGAGAATTCCATACAAGAGCCACCAAATAAGGCAAAAACACAAAAAATGAGTTCTGATAAAACTATGACTGAAGTGGATGGTCACAACCGTCCTCTGTGGAATCCTCGACTAAAGGAGGATACTGATGTCATGGTCAGAAATACGTCGTCCTATCCGTTCCCTACCCGGTGCCAAGAGTAGGCACTTCCACCAAATAAGCCACCCGAGATCCTCTTGGTCATCGCCAAAAGTCTCAAATAATTCCTCATGAGTAAAAGTATGTATGTCATGTTTTATTGTTGCATTATGTTATGTGGTAACGGCATTGCACCAGTAGATAAAAAAAATCATACAAAAGATGTATTTGCATGAGAAAAAAAAAGTGTTATGTTAAGAAGTTTGAGTTACATAAGTGAAACTGTTTTGAGGTAAAAACACCTACCATCCTCACAAACAACCAAATATAGTCTAAACTAATTTTTTCTATATTTCTGATCGCTTGAATACGGGTTGAGGAGTCTGACTTAGTCATAAGGTTATTAGAACCTAATTAAAGTGTAATGCCAGGTAAGACAACCAAATACAACTGCAAATCTAGTGAGATGTGAGCTCAGGAAGAAAAATAAAAACAAAAAGAAAAAGAGAGAGAGAAAGAGAGAAAAGAAAATGTACAAAAGATTAAAGAGAGCATTGTTTTCCAGCCTTTCTCTAAGTTAATTTATTCAATAGTCCAGAAGTCTAGATTATGAAATACTAGTCTCTGTGTAGCATCAAAAGAGAGTAAGCCACCAAATACAAATCCAGTTAACTCAGACATCTTCTACCTAAGTCAAAAGCCAGGGCTAAAATCAACGAATAGTTTATATCCCCAAGAGAAGTGGTTTGCCTATCCCAACAGAATTTTACTAGGAGTCAAGTAAAAGCTTTAAATGTATATTGACTCTTCGCTTAGATCCATTGCAGAAGCTACAACATTTTATATTCATGGTTATCTGGATTCTGAATTTTTGGATGAAACAAAAAGAAACAAACCTTTACTTAAAGTCTTGATAAACTGCATTTAGTCTTACACTTGTAAAGGACTAGCAAGAATTAGGTATGGGGGTATGATTGTGCAGCAATCATAGGCCCTAATTCGCTTTAATTAAGGTAGAACCTAGCTTAACATGGGCATTCTGCATGCATACACACCGTACTTTGCATCTTAGATGATTTATATGTTTTATACATTATAACATTCTATTTGAGAGATATTAATAATTACAGGTAATGCAGGGCTGCAGATGACCAATCCAACCTTATGGATCTATTTGGAATGACAATGGGAGTCCAATGCTTCCATGAGCGCATCAATTAGACTCCCGTAGCACCATAGGGAGGTCGTAGAAGAAGTAGGAGCTAAGGGGAAAATTGAAGAATATTCGAACCTCAGATGATAAATCCAACTACATGGATGGATCCGGAGCGATGTTCACAGTCCAACGACGTAGAAATCAACTCAATCAGAGGCTTACATCATCAGATGCAAGGAAAAGAAGACGGACGGGCCACGATGGAGCCATGTGGCACCATTGTAGACTCTCCTCACCATGCCTCATTCTGGGAAGGAGAGCCGTGGGCCATTGGATTATCATCCAATAGCCACGATGTAGCCACGTCACCTGCCTCCAGCAGCCTCATCAAGAGAAGGCAAGATCTCGATCGTTGGATTCCAATTAAATGGTCGAGGGTAGCTGCATAGGATTTGGAAAGCGTGACAATCCGTGTGCGTAGTGCAGCGGAGAGCGTGCTTAACAGATAGCACGCAATGTGGGTTTGAAGCGAGATTAGGAGTTGGGCACCCGCGGATGAAATTCCACCGTCGAAGCTTCATCAGGCAGATCGACGGTGAACGTGTGGCTGGTGCAGGAGCATCAAATGCAGATGAGCACAATGACGTGCACCTTAGGACTCAGTGGGCATTGCGCAGGCTTTTTAAGCCATCCAATCGAGAGATCAGGATCAGATGGCTGAGAAGCTTTAAGAATTGAGGCATGTTGATCAAAGGGTAGCGCAGGCATGAATCTGAATAGTTCGATCTTTCGATCGAACGGTTGATGATCAAGCAGGTTTTGAATGCGAGCGGTGAAGTGAGGAACGTAGCATGGAAGCTAGGAAGCAGTTGAGACGTCAGATTCAGATCCAAGGGTGCACAATGTGCCACATGGTAGCACTGAATTAAACCGTGGATTGAAGAAGGATTTGGAAGGCTTAATTAGGGCCATTGATCTCCTGATCAATGGATCTGATTAATTTGAAATCTTTGCATGGAATTAAAGGCCAAAATACCCTAAATGCCCTTCACTAAAGGTATGAAAAGAGGCCTAAGGGCCCCCTTTGAAAGGCATTCTTTAGTTTTTCTTCTTTTTCTTCTTCTACAACTCATTTCTCTTCTTCTTCCCATCTTCTCTGCATCCCTCTCTGCACCTCCATCTGAAGCATTCGTTGGGCCACCCCAATGGATTGTTGCTGCTCTTCCCAACCTCTCCAAAAGGCCACCACGAACCACCCGTGGTGCCGTCATTCTGTTACAAAAGTAGTTTACATTTATATTAGAATTGTTTAGCCAGATGTATGCAATTCATGTTTAAACTCTTTGATTAATATATGCATATTCTGATATTGTGTCTATACTATTATTAATCATATTGAGAATAAACATATGAAATCAAAAGTTCTTTCTGCCCCCCTATGATTGACCGAGACTCTCCAAGTTCCGTTAAGTTATTTGCTCGAGATATATTTCGTGCTATTCTATAACAAGCTAATTTTCTGTACAATCTATGCCCCAAACATCGCCCTTGAGCTTCACCAACACCATCATCTGACCACTATTGGAGCTAATAGAATTAGGGCTTTGCCCCAACATGCTACGCTGGAGCTTTCTACATGCTTAATCTAAGCCGAGAGACCATCTTCTTGTCTCTGGACAAATGTTGAAGCTCCTCCGCCGCCGTCACCTTCTCTCTCATTATTCGTTGTGCTCCATTGGACTCAAGGCCTAGTTCCATCACCAAAAGTTGTGAACCGAAACCACGAAGGCTTCTAAGCCATCGATTGGATGAAGGCTCAATAACAGATGCTCGAATCAGACACTCAATCATCTACAGCTGCATGTGAGAAGAAGGCATCAATTTAGTCCCACCTTGTGGGCTTCAAAATCTCAAACGTGCATAAATTGAATCATTGCTCAAGCCTCGTTGCCTCGTCACACAGAGGGGTGAGGTCCCTCATGCATGCCTCACATGACTTTCTCATTCCTTTCCTATAGTAACTACTCACAGGTTTGGACACTGTACATGACTCGATTACCCGACACTATTCAAACCCATATACCCGATTGAGGAAAGAGAAAAAATTCTAAGGAGGGCAGGGGCGATTTTGCCTCTGGGTGCTTGCACGTGCCTTGAGAATCATACACACAAGCCTAACAGTTAGCGGGTTTTTAGGTTGTTTGTGCTGAGGTTTTGACAACTTTAAGTCTTCAGACATTGGTGCCCAACGTCTGATTGGGGCTGACCATTAGATCTTCATGCACCCTAAACCTCTTAAAATTCATAGAAAAATATTCTAAGTAATTTAGTACCTTTTTTTTGTCCATCTAAAACCCATTTTGACCTAGAACAGACTCAGACGGGAATTTACCTTGATTTGGGCTTCTATGCAATTTTACTAGTCTAATGTGGTCAAAACTCAAATCCAAGTTAACTATTAGATTTCTAGGGTCCAAATTAAGTGAACAGCAAAAAGTGGGTTTACAATGATTGAAACCGGGTCTTACACATTTAAAGAAGCAAGACAGGACTAAAAATTCTAATTATCAACCCCACTTGAATTGGAAAGGTTTTGGTCATGATAAAATCAGTTTAAACCTTCTAAAATTCATAAAAAAATATTCTAAAATGCTTGGTACCTTTTGTTTGACCATCTGAGTCCATTTTAACGTAAAATAAAGATTCAAACGAGATTTTACCTTGATTTGGGCTTCTTTGCAATTTACCAAAATGAAAGTGATCAAAACTCAAATCTAAGTTCACCATTGGATTTATTTGGTCCAAATTAGGTTAACACCAAAAGTTTGGCCTGATCAGAGTTCACCTTATCCTAGTTTACAATTTGGCCCTCAGAAAATCTATTTCTTTCACTTAGCCCCTTAGATTTGAAGTTTCTTGAATTTAGGTCCCTAACTTTGTCATCATCTTCACGTTTATGTTCTGACTGCCATTGTTGTGTGAACACTCCACAAACCAAGCCTTAAGAGAGAATCTCTCCCAAATTAGTACCAAATCCCTCCAAATTTGAAGGGATTGGTGTTCTAACCTAAGGGAATCCAATGAGCTTGATTTCAAGAACTAACTTGAAGCCAAGATCCCTACCGAGCTTAAGATTTTAGGGATCCTAAACTGCCAAAAATTGCAGCTCAATCAGGCTTTTTCCATGAATTAGATCTTGGATTTGAGCTCTATATAAAGCCCCCATGATTCCAATGTCTTCCTCAGCCAAGTCTATGCCAGAATCTCCTCTTCTTCCTCCTCTCCAGCAGTGAACTCCATCGATTCTAGAGGCCCTCTCGCCCATCCTTTCCTATGTATCTAACAATCAAATTAGATGCAACAACCTCTTCCTCTCTTCTTTGCAACCAGGACCGATCAAAGTCCGGCCGCTCCGAGCCCCTTCATTGCCCCTGCTCCTCTCACCGGAGAACTTCGTCTCCTCCACGATCAGCAGCCACAGTGGTGTGGATTTCTCCTGCATGCACCACTTAGTTGGATTCTCTTCCTTCCTTTCTCTCTAGCATAGCTTCAACCCGTTCTCCTGTTTCAATCTCTCCATCGCCGTCTCCCCCTCCATCTTCTTCAGCATCGGTCGTGCCTTCGACGAGGTCGTGCGACCAATACACACACCTACACGCCCAACCACCACCACTAGAAGCATCCTCATCCTCCATCGACCAAAAGCCTTCTACCAATTGGAAGCTTTGACCTTTCAATCACTCCACCAGATGACACACCCTTCTACCATCATCTCTGATGTCATCCAGCCACGCCATACCTCCAACCACCACATCATGGCCACCACCGCACTCACCACACACCGACGAAGCTTGTGAGCTTGTCTAATAGGGCCGCAAGGCCACATTCTGTTCTTTAGGTCTTCGTCGATGAGATTACCCTTCCGCCGTCGTACGCCACCGTCTGCTGCCATCTTGCCATGAACCGACCTCGCACCACTTTGTAAGGCTACGGAAATGCCTCAAGGATATGCCTTGAGTTTCAATTGGTTACATCGAAACTGCAGCAGTTTCAATTTAAGGAACACTAGGACCTGTAGCAATGTGAAGAACATGGCACTTTTTAGTGCCACATCATGCTTTCTTATTTCAGAGAAGTGTATATAATGCTTTTGTGCCTTACGCTTATTGCCTCAGCATACACAGGGGTGAGGTCCCCTCGCACATGTATTCGCATGCACCCTCACCCATGCTCACGCCTTGCAGGTCTGGGCTTGGATTTGCTTACCAGGTTACTATTCATTTATGTTTGAAATTGTGAGAGAATTCTGAGGGTGTAGGGTGGTTTCACCTTGGGGTATGTGCATGTAGGGAATCGTGCACCCATGCCCAACACCTAGCAGATTTCTAAGTTGTCTTCTGCTGAAGCTTGGCAACTTTAAGTCATTTGACATTGGTGTCCAACATCTGCTGAGGCTTTGACGATGGTACTGTGGACATATTTGATATTTGGCTGACATGGATATTTGTGGTTAAGTGGTTCAAGACCACTGTTGAAAAATTAGAGTTACTGTTCACATTGGCATATGTGCTTCAATGTGGGATATAATTGGTGATTCAAATCACCATTTTTAGGTTTCAAATTCACTTTTTATCCCAGTGAATTTTGAGACATAAATTGCTATTATTGAATATCACTTTCAGTATATTTCTATTCATTGAACATCTTATTGTGATTGAATTATTGTGCTCATTGTTTATTACTTCGACTAGTGTTTTGAATTCCATATTTGCTCCTTGCGAACAACCTTGGAACTCATGATTGTTTTCGAGTACTTATAGATTTAAATGTCGATTCACTTTTGTTGACTATATGGTATGGGCAAAACCACGGTGCTGCTTTGTGTTTATTGTAGTACAGTCGTTATAGTATAAGACAAGATAGCTACGGTTGCCATTACCAGAGAAATTTTTTTACTCGAAAATAGTTTTCCCGAGGTCGAACTCAAGGAGCTACTGGAATTCTAAAAGTACAAAGTTTCTCTATTGGATTACAAAAATAAGAGAGAGAGAGAGATTTTTGTCTTGGCTTCTTCTTCTCTTTATGCTCTCTCTGATCCTGTCCTCTTCCCTCTTCTTTCTTCTTCTTCTCTTCCTATCTTCTCTTTTCTTCCTGGCTGCTCGTCTTCTTCTTCTGCTCTTCAGCTGTAGAGTCTTTTCTTCTTCTCTGCTTTATCTCCTCTGAATGTTCATCCGTCGTCTGATACAGCCGTCAGACGACTTAAACTGCGGTCTGCTACAGTGCTCCTCTTTTTCTTCCTTCGCTGCTTCTTCTTCTTTGGCGAGCCTTCTTCTTCTTCCTTGGTCTTCTACCTTGCTCAGCCTCTTCTTCAGAGTTTCTTCTTCTGCTCATCTTCTCTTTTCCTTTCTGTGGCTAAGTACTGAACCTCTCCTTCGTGCCCTGTTCCTGCACAAGGCATAGCAAAACCTAGCCCTTCCCTCTACCCGCACATCTCTCTTTCTCTGTAAACCGCTCGTAGGAAGCTCTCCTAGAGCCAGGTTATCAGGTCGAATAGCGTACCCATGACCAAGCGCACCGGCGTGGGTGGAGCGCAAGGAGTGCAGGATAAACGGGTCGGCCAGGTCCACGTGGCGTGGGTCGTGGACGAGGCGGGCGAGTGGGCAAGGGGACCTCACCCCGTGTTCTGAGGCGTTAAGGTAAAAACACAAAATCAATTTAAATGGGTGCAGCGCTTAGAGATCTTACGCTGTGGGACTAAACTCTGCTTCTTCTCGCGTGCGCCTGCAGGACCTCCTCGTAACCTGCTCAGCTGCTGCCGCTGTTGGTGCCAAGTGCTGAAGCAAAAGTCTTCGCAGACTTCACCCCAGTCCATAACACCTGGAGCGCAGCTGCCCCGACACCTGGAGCCTGCTTGGAAGCTGCTTCAATCGTCAACAATGGCGGCAGAGCTCCAAAACATGTCATGCACGAATACGGCCTATCGCCCTAATCAAATCACAGGGGAACCTTCGTCGTGGCACGACGAAGGTGGTGTGAGGTATAGCGGGCCGTGGGATGACCTTGGCGTGCGTGCATAGGTCGCTCTGTGGCCGAAAAAGTGGGTTTGATCGGGGGAGTGTTATGGAGGTGTGGAGTGGCAGTGGAGGGGCGGAGGTCATTTGGTATGATGGGGCAGAGCTTTTGGGACAGTTGGCGAGTCGTATGGGGTTGTGGAATGATGGGGGTGACTCGCCGGAGGTTGGCCGGAGGCGAGG
This sequence comes from Thalassia testudinum, assembly GCA_037157565.1. Classification (NCBI taxonomy): domain Eukaryota; kingdom Viridiplantae; phylum Streptophyta; class Magnoliopsida; order Alismatales; family Hydrocharitaceae; genus Thalassia; species Thalassia testudinum. The sequence continues at coordinate 16,065,118 of JAZHRO010000056.1, forward strand.
AAGGTGATGGTGGTCAGGGACAGTCGAGGGTCGGTTTGAATGAAATAATATGGGGAAAAGAAAGAGGGGAAGATGGGGAGTAATTGTAACCTACTTGCAAGGACAAAGGGCGCCGGAGAGGCGGGCAGTCGTATCGACTGTCGCCAGAGAAGAAACACCCAGAGGGAGAGAGCGGCAATGAGGAAGTGGTCAGGGGGGCGCTGGCAGGTATGGCACGATGCAGGAAGACGAGTTGAAGTTGGCTCTGTTGCAGGCATGGCAGCAAAGCAACGAGAAGGAGGAGGAGCGAGTTGCCAGAAGCTGTGGGTTTCCTGTCGGAGAAGGAAGAGAGGAAATGTTGAGAGATTCTCCGCCAAGACCAGCTTAGGAGAAACGGCTGGCGACGCTAGTCTTTATAAAGGCGGTGGCAAAGGGGCAGATGCACGGAGGGTGAGCGAAGCTCTCACCGGAGGTCACCGCAGGTACAACACCCATACCTCTCAAGCATTCCCACGAGAGGTATGGTGCGAAACAGGGCATGGGGAGCTGCTCAGGTTGTGGGGGACTTCACAGGGAAGCCCCCTTTCACATCTGAGAGCAACTCCCTGGGGAATCGAGGAGAAATCGTCCTCAAAGATGCGCCGGAGTATGGGTCTTCTGCTGCATTGGCAGAAGGACCGAAATGTAGAAAGTGACAACAAAAGGTTGGGGGGTTTTCACAAGAGTTTTCAAAAGTTACGGGCCAGAGTGTAATTGGGTGGACTATTTTGCAAAGTAGGTCAAGATGACCTTCCCTTAGGTCCAAATTTTGGTATAAACCTAATTTGGACATAAGGAATCCAATGGTGAAGTTGGAGTTTAGGTTTGACCATGTTTGACTAGACATTTTGCGTAAAAACCCAATTTAGGTCAATTGATGAGCTAGGACCCTAATTTAGGTCAAACTAGTTTCCAAAGGCCAATTTGATTGTTCTAAACCCTAGCAGATATTTTTCCATGATTTTTAGAGGGTTTATTTGATTTCTATCCTGACCGAAACCTTATTGAATTAAGCAGGTCTATTTTAGGGTTACCAAATGTCATTTAATTCCTAGATTCCACATGAACCCATTTCTGATTGATTCAACCCACTTTTTATCTTATTTAGACCATTTGAACTATGCTCTGTCTCTGAGATGTTTCGTTTATGTATTGTAATGGTAAAATTGCAGTTTGAACCTTTATTTCATGTTTTCTTCTTAGAACACTTATTCCTCCAATTAAGCCCTCTTCTAAGTCATGTAGGATCTTTTATTCTCTTTATTAAGTCAAAATGACCTAGTTATTGCTCCTGATGAGGCTCTCATCATACCCCCATGCCTAACATTTGCTAGTTCCTTAGCAAAAACTTAAGGTGTCAACCCTTGTTCTAGATCATGAAGTTCTTAATGATTTCAGATAAGTGTTTTTTCATGTGAAACCTAGATTAGGTTAGAATGCTAACCATAGGCCTAAAAGATACGCTAGTACTAACCAAGATCCAGATCTGTCTAGCCTCAGCCTCAGTCCTTAGCAAAGGTTTTTAAAGCCTACAAGAACTAACCTAAGGTTTATTGGACTTTGTGGTTAAAGCACCCGTGCCTGAAATGATTTTAGCCTTAGCTCAGTTCACAGTGCTTTTTGTAAGAAAGAGAGATAGGAGATTTATCTATTTGGAGAGTTTTCTCTCTCTTTTTCTTTTTAATTCTCGCTTAGGATTGGCTTTTCAACATGGTCTGTATCGGATTCCTTGTTCCCATCATCAATCCTCAAGGGTTCCTGGCAATCGATGCTTCGAGATAGCACCGCCCATGGCAACCCCCGAAACCTTGGCTGTTGAGATTTCGAGATAATCCCATCCATGGTGTTCCGTGGCCGAATCCAGACCCTGGCAACTAACACTTCGTGATAATGCCATCCATGGAATCTGAACTAGGAGAGTGCTTACATGCCCCCAGTAGGATATGTAAATATCCTAAGAGACAAGCACCGAGGAGATGATATTTTGTTACGCATCTTCGTGGGGAATTTCCCACCTCTCCGCGTTGGGAACTCGTCCAAATCAAATTGTGTTGATCGGTCGCTCCTACTCTAGGTGTGATTTTCTGAATTTTGCGACGCTTCTGCGTGATTTTGCTTTTTACGCTTACTAAACCAGGCCGTGTGTGGGGTTAGGGTGCTTAGGTTACTGAGTCCCGTAAACCAGAAGTTAGTTAACGAGGCCAAATACTCCCTAAGCCTTGGACCTAATACTTAAGCTTTTCATTTTTCCTCAACCTCTTTAGGAATGTCTAGATCTTAATGGGTACTAAGAGTCTATCAAAGAATGCCTAAAGTTTGCGTTCTTACTAATCTCACTATGCACTTTTCAGTTCTTTTCTTGAATGCGGTCTAGAACTTAGGTTAATTCCTTAGTTCCTTACTAATGACTATCACTTTTTCTTTCATCTTTGTGCTCCTTTTTTCCTTTTGTTTCTTTTTCTCCTCCTTCACAAAATTTTCTTTCCTCCCTCATTTTATTTCTTCTTTTTCAAAAATTTTCTAATTTTTATGGTGTTTTTGGTATAAGTGAATTTCTATGTGAATTTCTTTGTTTGAAACCTTTTCTTACAAGTTTTGCACTTTCATACCCCCCATGCCTAAGATTTGCAATGTCCTCATTGTAACCTAAGGGGTTTTTATTCAACTTAGTTCATACATTAGGACAGATGTTTTGATGAGTGAATGGGTCGGGGTGACTGTTGCGGACGATTTCTAATCTCAGATGCAAGCACCTGAGGTGGAGTCGGTTGTCCTAAAGTATGAACTTTAAGTGCACAAAGGTGTCAGAAAAGGTTTCAGGTTTTTCAAAGAGAATGACGGGCTGCCTCCCGTTGAGCGCTAAATTTGACTCCTTCAACCAAGCGGGAAATGAGATGGAGAGGGGATGGTTAAATCAGCAGAGTTTTGTAAGACAAGCACCTTGATTAAGAGCCTGGTTGGTCCAACCAGGTGCTTGTTCAGATCAACAGGCTGATGATGCAGCCCAAACCCAATCAATCTGGTGGGTTGATAGATGTAGATCAAAAGGTGTGGAACCCACCATATGCAATGTGGCTCAGATGGACATGGAAGTGAAAACTCGGGTTTAGGCTGAGTCGAATCAGCCTGGTCAGAGTAGGGACCCGTAGAATAATTAATGAATGATGCGGAAACCCTACAGGGGTGATCAGAGAATGATGGAGCATGGTCTATAGTCTGATCAGTGTTCGAGACCCGATGTTGATGTGGAACTGCAACTGGCTCGGTGAGAGGTGAGTTTGAATAGAAATTGAGTCCGGTTGCGGGTCAGGGTTGGGAAGAGGTTTTGATCAGTTTTGTGTGTGTGGTGGTTACTGTGTATGAGGGCTCTTCTAGAAACGAATGACAGGTGGTTTTCTGTAGAGAGTCCTCTAGGTAACTATCAAATGCCTGAAGAGTGTCTATAGGATGAAAGAAATCTGATTCAAGAAAAGATTTGAATTTTGGGTTGTAATCACTCTTGGCATTTTCTATTTTTGGTTCCTGAGCATCGAAAAGGAATGATTCTGTGTTATTAGTGATCTCGGGAACCAGCACCTCAGAGTCGGAGTCAAAGAATGGGTCATGTGAACTGAGGTCATAGATGGGCTTGGTGTGTTTAGGAAGGAGAGTCTCTATGCAATTATAGTCAGATCCGAAGTTGTCGGAAAGTTTGCGAAAATGAGATTCATGATCATGAATTCCACCGCAGCATAAATCATCAGATGTGGAATCAGCAGCCTGACTGGTGTCTAGCCTATATGTCAATTCTGGACCTAAAAAGGTGTTCTATTTAGGCTCAAGCGCCAAGCTAGTAGGATAGACCCAATTGAAACCCTGCTCACCCAACTCATCAGTTTCTGTATCAAAAATTAGCATATCTTCTGGAAAATCAATCAGATTTCCTGAGGATGTTGGAGAAGGACATTCATCAAATAGACGCCCGGAATCATATTCTTTAAAAATTTGATCTTTCTCATATGGGACCTCATAATCTTCCCAATAAGTTTCATATCTAGATTCTAGGTTTAGGATGTGGGTAGAATTACTAGAATCAAAGTCTGAATAACCTTCAAAGCTTACCTTACAAAATAAGGGGCAGAATTTATACCCTCAAAAGGTTTAGTTCTGATCTCATTATTGCAGGAGTTTTGGAATTCTCAGCTTGGCAATTCATGGTGTAGGGTCGGTTCATCATTGTGTTCTCCTGCAATATCCTTACCTAATTCAATGTCGTCTTCTATCTGGGTTGGGAATCCACAACCACCCTTTGCCTCAGTCCCAAGATGTAGGAAATTGGATTGATCCTTAATACTGTTCCAAGATGGTTCATCCTCTGTTTCTGGTATATACGGGTATTTCTGGTTGATAATTTATTCTAGTGATGTCATCATTTCTACCCATTTTACAAGGGCATCTTGGTGTTGTTCCCAAAGTACAGGATTTGTCAAGCATTGAAGGTATTCAGATTTGTGTAATTTTTCTATCTCAATGTATCCTATTAGGAGTATTTCTCGGGTTGATCCTTTTATGGCTTCTGTTAATAGAGTTTGGGCACAGTTTATGATGAAGGCTGTGGTTGTTGGGACATCAACCTGAATGTTTTCTATTGGTTTATATTTGATTCCATAGAACTCAAGGATTTCCTCAATCATCCTATCTCTCATGGATCTTTGAGATTTAGGTCTCTTGAAGGGTGATGCTAAGTAATTAGGCTGCAAATTTGGATCATGCGGTGAAATCAAAATGTAGAATCAGAAGTTCGATGTAGACTCAAGTTGTGCCAAGATGGAAGAAGGGGGACTTGGTTCAGAATCAGAGAAGAGGGGTATGTGGAGTGTTGGTTGTACAAACAAGGGCAGCGAGGCTCAGCCTCGGGGAGAGTGAATTTCTAAAGGAGGTTTTAAGGACCTCCTACCAAACACTGAAGGACTGGATGAGATAAGCAGGTGCTGGACCCAATCAAGACACCCAAAATGTTGGGTGACTATAGAAGTGCAGGGTAGATGAACCCCTTGATCAAAAGATCGACCACCTGAGAATTACCTTGGCAGCCAGAGAGGGTAAGTCCCACGAAGACCCCTACACAGTAGAGCACCCCGATGGGTTATAGGGTTTCCCCCACTCGACCTCTCTTGTCACTGAGATTCCAGGTAGACCAGAATGGGGATCTTGTCCTCTTAAGTCTACCACTTTTACTTTAAGATCAAGGTGCTTAAGGTTCCACTTGAATTTTAGTCTTTTAAGTGCAAAGAGTGACCTAATTTTAAGGTTGGTTGACCCAAGCGGTCAACTTCACCTCTTGTTTCCTTTGAGAATTTATTAGGTCTTGTCTTTTGGGTTTCAAGTGTTTAGAGAGCCAATTGTTTAGGTTTCTCTTATATAGCTCTTTTTCAAACAAGGTTTAGGCACACCTCTTTTTGGGAAGATCTTTTCTTTGTTAATAGAAGGTGTGTCTCTAAAAACCCTAGCTATTCAATCCTTGAGTTGGCTCTAGTTGGTCCATTTTAGTTGCCTCAAAATTTAGTATCTAGGGCTCAATCAAGAAGGTTTTAGCCCTAGTTACCATAGTTGGATGAACAGTTACAATGTGTTGAAATGAAAAATTTAGGTAACTTTGATGAATTACTAGGTATAATACAGGTAGCCTTAAGTTGATTCTTCTTTTTGTTTCTTTTCAGATTTTTAGGGAGTTAAGAGAGGGCTACTGAAGATTACCTATTCCTTGGAGTGTTTGTTGTGCAGTTGCTCTTCTGATTCTTTCTTTACCTGCACACAAGAGGGAAAAGATTAGAAATTTTTGAATAAAGAGTGTGAAGCTTCAAGAATAGCCATTGCTCCCCGGCAACGATGCCAAAATGGTATGGGCAAAACCGCGGTGCTGCTTTGTGTTTATTGTAGTACAGTCGTTATAGTATAAGACAAGATAGCTACGGTTGCCATTACTATAGAAATTTTTTTACTCGGAAATACTTTTCCCGAGGTCGAACTCAGGGAGCTACTGGAATTCTAAAAGTACAAAGTTTCTCTATTGGATTACAAAAATAACAGAGAGAGAGAGAGATTTTTGTCTTGGCTTCTTCTTCTTCTCTTTATGCTCTCTCTGATCCTATCCTCTTCCCTCTTCTTTCTTCTTCTTCTCTTCCTATCTTCTCTTTTCTTCCTGGCTGCTCGTCTTCTTCTTCTGCTCTTCAGCTGCAGAGTCTTTTCTTCTTCTTCTCTGCTTTATCTTCTTCTGAAGGTTCATCCGTCGTCTGATACAGCCATTAGACGACTTAAACTGTGGTCTGCTACAGTGCTCCTCTTTTTCTTCCTTCGCTGCTTCTTCTTCTTTGGCGAGTGTTCACGGGCGTTTTGTGTGGATTTAAAGCGTATTATGTTGTAGTATAACCGACAAAACGTTCGAACAGATACAAAGTTTTTATTACTCGAAGACCGGAGTATCCGAGGTCGAACACAGGGAGCAAATGGAACTTACCACTAAATCAAAATGTAATTGAACACTCTAATTTACTCAAAATATCAATTCAGGTATGAATGTATGCGATTAAAAGGAGTTAGGGCAAAAAAATATGAAATTGGACGTCTGATCTTGTGATCAGACGTCTTAAAAGCATTTCTCCTTTTCTTCTTGATTATTCTTCTTCTTCTTCTGCTGCAGTCTTTGCTCTTTCTTTTCTTCTTCTGATCTCTGCAAAGTCTTCACTTGGCTTCTCTGTGCCTTTGCTTCTGGCTTGCTCTTTTCTTTCTTCCCCTGCGAAGGCTTCTTTCTTGCTTCTTCTTCTCTGCCTTGTTTCTTCCTCTTCTATTCTTCTCTGTCGTTCCTTCTTCTTTCTTTCTTTTCCTTCTCGCGGCCAAGTCCTTCTCCTCCTGCGTTCAGCCTGCCAGCACAGGAGCAAAACCTAACCCTTCTCCCTCTACCCGCGCATCTCTCTCTCTCAAGCAATTCACTCAAACCGCTCTCCCAGAGCCATAGCCATAATCGGGTCGGATCGTACCCGGGACCAGGCGCACCTGCAGGTGTGTGATGCGCGAGGAGTGCGTAAGTCTAGGTCGGGTCGGATCCGCCAGGTCCGCGTGGTCAGGCCCCGAACGAGGCGGGTGGGGTCAGTGAGGGACCTCACCCCTGTGCTTACTGAGGCGATAAGAGTAAAACACAAAAATAACTTATATGGTCCCTGAAGGTTGCAATCCCACGATGTGGGACTATCTGGTCTCACCTTCACGCGCGCCTGCAGAAGCCTCGTCGTGCGATTGCCCCGCAGCTGCTGGCTCTGCTAGCTCTCCTTGGCTGGACTCGTTCACCTCGCGACACTCGCGCTAGTATGCAGCACCTGTAGCCTGGAAGACCGGGTGCCTGGAGCTTCGTGGGAGCTTCATCAGAGGTCGTCCATGGCGGCAGCGGCTCGAACCCTGTCATACACAAAACGCGCCTCTCGGCCAAATCAGAATAGCTAGAGACCTTCGTCGTGGCACGGCGAAGGCGGTGGGCAGTGCTGCAGGCCGCAGGTCGGCCTAGGCGTGCGTGTCGAGGTCAACCTGTGGCCGGAGATGGTGGGTTGGTCGGGGTATGATTGTGGAGGGCTGGAGTGGCAGTGGTAGGGTGGAGTGTGTTCCTGGAGGTGAGGCTGAGCTTTCGAGGTGGTTGGCGAGCCGTGTGGAGGGCTGGAGTGGTGTGGGCAGCTCGCCGGAGTGCGGTCGGAGGCGAAGACGATGGAGGTGGTTAGCGTCTGTCGAGGGTCGATCAAGGGAGATAACAGGGGGAAAAGAGAGAGGAGAGGATGGAGAGGAGTTCTAACCTAACTGTAAGGACGAAAGGGGACGGAGGGCGAACAGCAGTACCTGCTGTCGCCGGAGAAGATGACGCCCAGTGGGGGAGGACGACGGCGACGATGGGGCTGAGGCGGCGTGCGCTGGTACTGCGCGACGCGGAGGAAGGTCAGGAAGTTAACTCTGCCACTGGTTTTGTGGCAGAGCGAAGAGGGAGGGGAGGGGGCCTCGCCGGAGCCTGCTGGGAGTTTGGCCGGGCAGGAGGAGAGGAATTGGGGGTGGAACCTCGGCCAAACCAAGGTCAGCCTCTTCGGCCGGAGTTGTGGGTTCTTATATAGGCGCTGGACTTGGTGTGCAGGGCGTGAAGGGCACATAATTGCCTGAGGTTGGTCGCCGGAGATGGAAAGGAGTTAGGATACCCAAATCTCTCGTGCGTTCGCACGAGAGATTGGGTTCACACCAGGGATCGATATCGGTCTTAAATGGAAGGCAATTCTTCAGGGAATTCTCCTTCCATTTCTGGGAGGGAATCTCTGAGGGATTAGAGAGCAATCCCTCTCCAAACCTCGCCGGAGCTCGGTTCTGCCCTAGCAATGGCGGCAGGACCGGTTTGCAAAGGAGGCGAAGAACCTAGGGGGTTCTCTGCAACGGTATTCAAAAGATAGGGACCAATTTGTGATTTGGGTGTACTAAATTGCAAAGTAGGTCAAGATGACCTCTCCTTAGGTCCAAATTTTGGTATAAACCTAATTTGGACCTAAGGAATCCAATGGAGAAGTTAGATTTCAGGTTTGACCTCGTTTGACTGGATATTTTGCGTAAAAACACAAATTAGGTTAATTGAAGAGCTAGGACCCTAATCTAGGTCAAACTAGGTTCCAAAGGCCAAATTAAGTGTTCTAAACCCTAGAGTATGTTTTTCCATGATTTGTAGAGGGTTTACTTGCTTTTCGTTCTGACCGGAACCTTGTTAATTTAAGCGGGTCTGTTTTAGGGTTACCAAGTGTCTTTTAGTTCTTAGATTGCGCATGAACCCATTTCTGATTGACTCAACCCACTTTTTATCTCATTTAGACCATTTGACATATGTTTTGCCTCTGAGAAATCCCGTTTATCTACTGCAATGGTAAAATTACAGTTTTAACCTTTATTTCATGTTTTCTTCTCAGAGCACTTGTTCCTTCAGTTAGGCCTTCTTCTAGGTTATGTAGGAGCTTTTATCTTCTTTATTGGGTCAAAATGAGCTAGTTATGGCTCATGATGAGGCTCTCATCATACCCCCATGCCTAGATTTTGCTAGTCCCTTAGCAAAATTTCAAAGTTTTAACTTCCGTTCTAGACCCTGAATGTTGTCAATAATGATAAGTGCTTCTCCTTTTCTTTTGTGATTAGGTGGGAATGCTAACAATAGGCCTAGAGGTACTCAAGTACCAACCAAAATCCAGACCTGTTCCGCTTTAGCCTCAGTCTTCTGCAAAAGGTTTCTACGGCCCACAGAACCTAACCTAGGGTTTGTTGGACTCCGCGGTTAAAGCACCCGTGCTTGAGATATTTTTAGCCTAAGTTCAGTTTGCAGTGTGTTTTTTTGTAAGAGAGAGATAGAAGATTTATTTGTTTGGAGAGCTTTTCTCTCTCTTTTCTTTTTTATTTCTAGCTTCGGATTAGCTTCTCAACACGGTCTGTATCGGATTCCTCGTCCCCATCATCAATCCTCAAAGGTCCCTGGCTTTCGAGATTTCGACATAATCCCGCCCATGGCAACCCCCGGAACCCTGGCTTTCGAGATTTCGAGATAATCCCGCCCATGGCGTTCCGTTGCCGAATTCAGACCCTGGCGATCGACATTTCGTGATAATGCCACCCATGGTATCTGAACCAGCAGAGTGCTTACATGCCCCCAGTAGGATATTTAAATATCCTAAGAGACAAGCACCGAGGAGATGATATGTTGTTACGCATCTTCGAGGGGAATTTCCCGCCTCTCCGCGCTGGTAACTCGTCCAAATCAACTTGTGTTGATTGGCCGCTCCTAATCTAGGTGACTTTTTCAGAATATTAAACGCTCTTGCGTGTTTTGGATGTTTTATGCGCACTGAACCAGACTGTGTGTGAATTTGGGGTGCTTAGGTTACCGAATCCCGCAAACCGGAGGTCAGTTAACGAGGCTGAATACTTCCTAAGCCTTAGACCTAATACTCAAGCTTCGCATTTTCCTAACCTCTTGAGGATTATCCAGATTTTAACGGATACGTGAATTTTTAGGCTAAAGATACTAGCCCAAAAGGCCTAAGACCAGCGTTCCCGCTAATCTCTTGTTATATCTCCGTAGCACTTTTCTTTTCTTTTTCTTGACTTGGTCTAGAACTTCAGTTAACCCCTTAATCTTTTACTAATGACTTTTTCTTTTTCTTTTCCTTTTGTGCTCCTTTCTTCATTTTTGCTCTTTTTCTCCTCCTTATGATTATATGGCTCACAACATTTCCTCCCTCCCCATTTTTTTTTTTTTGTTCTTTTTCGTAATTGTTCAATTTTTAGTGTTTTTGACATATGCGAATTTTTTGTGAGAATCCTTCTGATTTTTTTCTTGGTTTTGTATGTATGCACTTTATCACCCCCCCCATGCCTAAGTTTTGCAATGTCCTCATTGTAAACAGAGGGTGGGAATTAGTGTTGAGGTCAGGGGCTTAGAACAGGATATATCGAGTGGGTGAATGGGTCGGGAATGAGTGATGCGAATGATTTTAAGCTCTGATACGTGTACCAGAGGTGGGATCAACTGTCTAAGGCTGAACTCAAGGTGCAATAGACGTGGAGTACAGACGGCTAATCAGACGAGTCCCTATTTTTGAGATGACGGGTTGCCTCCCGTTAAGCGCTAAATTTAATGCCTTCAGCCGAGCGAAAAATGGGGTGGAGAGGGAGTGGTCAAATCAATGGAGTTTTGGAAAACAAGCACCTTGATTAAGAGCCTGGTTGGTCCAACCAGGTACTTGTTCAAATTAGTGGGCTGATGATGCAGCCCAAACCCAATAAGTCTGGTGGGTTGATAGATGTAGATTAGCAAATGTGGGACCCACCAAATGCAGTGATGTTCTGATAGATATGGAAGTGAAAACTCGAGTTCGGGCTCAGTCGAATCAGCCTGGTGGGGGTAGGGTTCCGAAAAATAATCAATGTAAGGTGTGGAATCCCTACAGGGACGGTCAAAGGATGGAGGCTCCTGATTTGTTGTCTGATCAGTGTCCGATACCCGGTATAGATATGGAGTTGAATCATCTGCAATCGGCTCAGTGAGAGGTGAATCAGAATAGAAATTGAGTCCGGTTGCGGGTCGGGGTGGGGAACGGGTTTTGATTGGTTCTGTATCTGTGGAGCAGGTGGCTTCAAAGAAGATTGACATGTTATAATCAGGAGGTAGATTTTCTCCGATGTTATGGTCAGATTCGAGATCGTTGGAGAGTTTGCGAAAATCAAAGTTTGAATGAGATTCTAGATCATGAGTTCCACCATAGAATAAATCATATGTTGTATATTCAGCAGCCTGACTGGGATCTAGCCTAAATGTTAATTCTGAGCTTACAAAGGTGTCCCTATCTAGTAGAGGCTCAGGTTCAAGGTTAGTAGGGCAGAGCCAATCGAAACCCCGCTCGTCCAAGTCCTCGGTTTCTGTATCGTAGATTGGCATGACTTCCGAAAACTCGATTAGTTCTTCTGAGGAGGTTGACGAGGGATATTCATCAAATCGAGGCCCAGAATCATATTCTTCATATGGGGCCTTGAAATCTTCAATATAGGTTTCAGATCTAGGTTCTAGGCTTAGGATGTGGGTGGAATTACTAGAATCTAGGTCTGAATAACCTTCGAGGGCCACCTTATCAAAATAAGGGACGGAATTTACACCCTCGAGAGGTTCAGTTCTACTCTCATATTTGCAGGAGTCTTGGGATTCTAAAATGGGTTCATCATGGTCTTTTCCTGCATTTGGAGCTTCCCAACCTTCTTCAATATTAGGTGCATTATACTCCATCTGGGTTGGGAATCCACAACCATTTTGTGCCCCAAACCCGAGATCAGATTTATCCTCGATGTTGTCCCAAGATAGTTCATCCTCTGTTGGCGGTATGTATGGGTATTTCTGATCAATCACTTGTTTTATTAATCTCATTATCTCTTCCCATTTTTCAAGGCTATCTTGGTGTTGCTTCCAAAGTCGAGGATTTGTCATACATTGAAGGTATTCACTATTGTGCAGTTTTTCTATCTCAATGTATGCAGTAATGAGCAAGTCACGGGTTGATCCTTTGTTGGCTTCTACTAATAGTACTTGGACACAAGTTATGACAAAGGTTTTGGTTGTTGGGACATCAACCTGAATGTTTCCTACTGTTGTTGAGGTTTCTTCATTTTCATAACATCTCATGGCATCCTCAATCATTTTATCTCTCATGGATCTCCGGTATTCAGGTTTCTCGACTGGTAGTCCTAGGTGGTTCGGCTGCATATTTGGATCAGGTGGTGGAATCACGATCAGAGTTTGACTCAAGATGTGTTATGAAGCGATCAGATCTGAATAACGAGTCCCACTGAAAATGAGTGTGTGTGCTCTATAGAGAAAAGATGCAGGACTGGAGATGTTCTTGACCCAATCAAGACACCCAAAAGATGTTTGGATGACTATGGAGGTTTGGGGCGGATGAACCCCTGGATCCGAAGATCGTCCACCTAAGAATTACCTGGGCAGCCAGAGAGGGAGAGTCCCGCAAAGACCCCTACACGGTAGAGCGTCCCTACGGGTTACAGGGTTTCCCCCACCCGACCTCTCTTGTCACTGAGATTCCAGGTAAACCAGAATGGGGACCTTGACCTCTTAAGTCTATCACTTTTTATTTCAAAGGTGCTTTTAGGGTTCTCACTTGAACTTTAGATGTTTTTGGTATTGTGACCTAATTTAGAGGTTGGTTGACCCAAGGGGTCAACTTCACCTTACCTGTCCTATAGATGGCAGAATGATTCTAAGCTCGGAGCCTAGAGATCACCCTGATTTGACTCCCAGGTTATTAGGTCGAAAGAAAATTTTAAGATTCAAGTGATTTTAGAGCTCAATTTTAGGGTTTGTCTTATTTAACTTTCTTCAATCAAGGGCTTGGGTAGCACACTGATGCGGGAGGGTTTATTTCCTTTTACACAGGTATGTGTGACTAGCGCTTCAAGACCCTAATGTGGAAACCCTAATTTGGTTCTATTTCCAGTCCTCTTTTTCTTTTTCAAAAGTTCTCTTTGGACTTATAAACAAGAAGTGTGTGGTCCGCCGAGATTAAGCGTTTATTTTCAATTAGGCACAAGAATTTGTGGGGTGGAAAAAAAATCACTCCAACTTCAAGAATATTTGCAGAAATTTTCGCAAAATCAAGAAATGTTTTGCCTTAGAGATGGTGATTACTATATAAAGAAGGCAATTGATTCCTAACTTGATTTTCTTCCTTTTGTCTTTCAAAGATTAGGGGATGATTAAGGAAGAAAAGAAATTACCTGCCCTGGAGTGGTTGACTTGCGGGAGAGATTTTCTCATGAAGTACCTGCAAGATCACATCAAAGAAAAGTAGGGCAAGTTAGTGTTCAATATGATAAAAAGAATGTAGAGACTAGTGGTAAATTGTGCAGTGCTCCCCGGCAACGGCGCCAAAATGTTCACGGGCGTTTTGTGCGGATTTAAAGCGTATTATGTTGTAGTATAACCGACAAAACGTTCGAACAGATACAAAGTTTTTATTACTCGAAGACCGGAGTATCCGAGGTCGAACACAGGGAGCAAATGGAACTTACCACTAAATCAAAATGTAATTGAACACTCTAATTTACTCAAAATATCAATTCAGGTATGAATATATGCGATTAAAAGGAGTTAGGGCAAAAAAATATGAAATTGGACGTCTGATCTTGTGATCAGACGTCTTAAAAGCGTTTCTCCTTTTCTTCTTGATTATTCTTCTTCTTCTTCTGTTGCAGTCTTTGCTCTTTCTTTTCTTCTTCTGATCTCTGCAAAGTCTTCACTTGGCTTCTCTGTGCCTTTGCTTCTGGCTTGCTCTTTTCTTTCTTCCCCTGCGAAGGCTTCTTTCTTGCTTCTTCTTCTCTGCCTTGTTTCTTCCTCTTCTATTCTTCTCTGCCGTTCCTTCTTCTTTCTTTCTTTTCCTTCTCGCGGCCAAGTCCTTCTCCTCCTGCGTTCAGCCTGCCAGCACAGGAGCAAAACCTAACCCTTCTCCCTCTACCCGCGCTTCTCTCTCTGAAGCAATTCACTCAAACCGCTCTCCCAGAGCCACAGCCATAATCGGGTCGGATCGTACCCGGGACCAGGCACACCTGCAGGTGTGTGATGCACGAGGAGTGCGTAAGTCTAGGTCGGGTCGGATCCGCCAGGTCCGCGTGGTCAGGCCGCGGACGAGGCGGGTGGGGTCAGTGAGGGACCTCACCCCTGTGCTTACTGAGGCGATAAGAGTAAAACACAAAAACAACTTATATGGTCCCTGAAGGTTGCAATCCCACGATGTGGGACTATCTGGTCTCACCTTCACGCGCGCCTGCAGAAGCCTTGTCGTGCGATTGCCCCGCAGCTGCTGGCTCTGCTAGCGCTCCTTGGCTGGACTCGTTCACCTCGCGACACTCGCGCTAGTATGCAGCACCTGTAGCCTGGAAGACCGGGTGCCTGGAGCTTCGTGGGAGCTTCATCAGAGGTCGTCCATGGCGGCAGCAGCTCGAACCCTGTCATACACAAAACGTGCCTCTCAGCCAAATCAGAATAGCTAGAGACCTTCGTCGTGGCACGGCGAAGGCGGTGGGCAGTGCTGCAGGCCGCAGGTCGGCCTAGGCGTGCGTGCCGAGGTCAACTTGTGGCCGGAGATGGTGGGTTGGTCGGGGGATGATTGTGGAGGGCTGGAGTGGCAGTGGTAGGGTGGAGTGTGTTCCTGGAGGTGAGGCTGAGCTTTCGAGGTGGTTGGCGAGCCGTGTGGAGGGCTGGAGTGGTGTGGGCCGCTCGCCGGAGTGCGGTCGGAGGCGAAGACGATGGAGGTGGTTAGCGTCTGTCGAGGGTCGATCAAGGGAGATAACAGGGGGAAAAGAGAGAGGAGAGGATGGAGAGGAGTTCTAACCTAACTGTAAGGATGAAAGGGGACAGAGGGTGAACAGCAGTACCTGCTGTCGCCGGAGAAGATGACGCCCAGTGGGGGAGGACGACAGGGACGATGGGGCTGAGGCGGCGTGAGCTGGTACTGCGCGACGCGGAGGAAGGTCAGGAAGTTAACTCTGCCACTGGTTTTGTGGCAGAGCGAAGAGGGAGGGGAGGGGCCTCGCCGGAGCCTGCTGGGAGTTTGGCCGGGCAGGAGGAGAGGAATTGGGGGTGGAACCTCGGCCAAACCAAGCTCAGCCCCTTCGGCCGGAGTTGTGGGTTCTTATATAGGCGCTGGACTTGGTGTGTAGGGCGTGAAGGGCACGTAATTGCCTGAGGTTGGTCGCCGGAGATGGAAAGGAGTTAGGATACCCAAATCTCTCGTGCGTTCGCACGAGAGATTGGGTTCACACCAGGGATCGATATCGGTCTTAAATGGAAGGCAATTCTTCAGGGAATTCTCCTTCCATTTCTGGGAGGGAATCTCTGAGGGATTAGAGAGCAATCCCTCTCCGAACCTCGCCGGAGCTCGGTTCTGCCCTAGCAATGGCGGCAGGACCGGTTCGCAAAGGAGGCGAAGAACCTAGGGGGTTCTCTGCAACGGTATTCAAAAGATAGGGACCAATTTGTGATTTGGGTGTACTAAATTGCAAAGTAGGTCAAGATGACCTCTCCTTAGGTCCAAATTTTGGTATAAACCTAATTTGGACCTAAGGAATCCAATGGAGAAGTTAGATTTCAGGTTTGACCTCGTTTGACTGGATATTTTACGTAGAAACCCAAATTAGGTTAATTGAAGAGCTAGGACCCTAATCTAGGTCAAACTAGGTTCCAAAGGCCAAATTAAGTGTTCTAAACCCTAGAGTATATTTTTCCATGATTTGTAGAGGGTTTACTTGCTTTTTGTTCTGACCGGAACCTTGTTAATTTAAGCAGGTCTGTTTTAGGGTTACCAAGTGTCTTTTAGTTCTTAGATTGCACATGAACCCATTTCTGATTGACTCAACTCACTTTTTATCTCATTTAGACCATTTGACCTATGTTTTGCCTCTGAGAAATCCCGTTTATCTACTGCAATGGTAAAATTGCAGTTTTAACCTTTATTTCATGTTTTCTTCTCAGAGCACTTGTTCCTTCAGTTAGGCCTTCTTCTAGGTTATGTAGGAGCTTTTATCTTCTTTATTGGGTCAAAATGAGCTAGTTATGGCTCATGATGAGGCTCTCATCAGCGAGCCTTCTTCTTCTTCCTTGGTCTTCTGCCTTGCTCAGCCTCTTCTTCAGAGTTTCTTCTTCTTCTTCTCGTCTTCTCTTTCCTTCCTGCGGCTAAGTGTTGAGCCTCTCCTTCGTGCCCTGTTCCTGCACAAGGCACAGCAAAACCTAGCCCTTCCCTCTACCTGCACGTCTCTCTTTCTCTGTAAACCGCTTGTAGGAAGCTCTCCCAGAGCCGGGTTATCGGGTCGGATAGAATACCTGTGACCAGGCGCGCCAACATGGGTGGAGCGCGAGGAGTGCAGGATAAATGGGTCGACCAGGTCCGCGTGGCGTGGGTCACGGACGAGGCGGGCGAGTGGGCAAGGGGACCTCACCTCGTGTTCTGAGGTGTTAAGGTAAAAACACGAAATCAATTTAAATCGGTGCGGCGCTTAGAGATCTTACGATGTGGGACTAAACTCTGCTCCTTCTCGCGTGTGCCCGCAGGAAGACCTCCTCGCAACCTGCTCAGCTGCTGCCGCTGTTGGTGCCAAGTGCTGAAGCAAAAGTCTTCACAGACTTCACCCCAGTCCATAGCACCTGGAGCGCAGTTGCCCCAATGCCTGGAGCCTGCTTGTAAGTTGCTTCAATCGTCAACAATGGCGGTAGAGCTCCAGAACCTGTCCTGCACGAATACGGCCTATCGGCCTAATCAAATCACAGGGGAACCTTCGCCGTGGCACGGCGAAGGTGGTGCGAGGTACACCTGGCCGCAGGACGGCCTAGGCGTGGGTGCCTAGGTCATTTTGTGGCCGGAAAAGTGGGTTTGATCGGGGGAGTGTTGTGGAGGCGTGGAGTGGCAGTGGAGAGGCGGAGGGCGTTTGTTATGATGAGGCGGAGCTTTTGGGACAGTTGGCGAGTCGTATGGGGTTGTGGAATGATGGGGGCGACTCGCCGGAGGTTGGCCGGAGGCTGGGAAGGTGATGGTGGTTAGGGACAGTCGAGGGTCAATTTGAATGAAATAATATGGGGAAAAGAAAGAGGGGAAGATGGGGAGTAATTGTAACCTACTTGCAGGGACGAAGGGGGCCGGAGAGGCGGGTAGTCGTATCGACTGTCATCGGAAAAGAAACACCCAGAGGGAGAGAGCGGCGACGAGGAAGTGGACAAGGGGGGCGCTGGCGGGTACAGCATGACGCAGGAAGACGAGACGAAGCTGGCTCTACTGCAGGTATGGCAGCAGAGCGACGAGAAGGAGGAGGAGCGAGTCGTCGAAATCTGTGGGTTTCCTGTCGGAGAAGGAAGAGAGGAAATGTTGAGAGATTCCCCGCCAAGACTAGCTTAGGAGAAATGGCTGGCGACGCTGGTCTTTATAAAGGCGGTGGCAGAGGGGCAGATGGACGGAGGGTGAGCAAAGCTCTCACTGGAGGTCGCCGCAGGTACAACACCCACACCTCTCGAGCATTCGCACGAGAGGTATGGTGCGAAACAGGGCATGGGGAGCTGCTCAGGCGGTAGCGGACTTCACAGGGAACCCCCCTTTCACATCTTAGAGCAGCTCCCTGGGGAATCGAGGAGAAATCATCTTCGAAGCTACGCCAGAGTATGGGTCTTCTGCTGCAAGTGACAACAAAAGTTGGGGGGGTTTTCGCAAGAGTTTTCAAAAGTTATGGGCCAGAGTGTAATTGTGTGGACTATTTTGTGAAGTAGGTCAAGATGACCTTCCCTTAGGTCCAAATATTGGTATAAACCTAATTTGGACCTAAGGAATCCAATGGTGAAGTTGGATTTTATGTTTGACCACGTTTGACTGGACATTTTGCGTAAAAACCCAATTTAAGTCAATTAATGAGCTAGGACCCTAATTTAGGTCAAACTAGGTTCCAAAGGCCAATTTGAGTGTTCTAAACCCTAGGGGACATTTTTCAATGATTTTTAGAGGGCTTATTTGATTTATATCCTGATCGACACCTTATTGAATTAAGCAGGTCTATTTGAGGGTTACAAAATGTCATTGAATTCCTAGATTGCACATGAACACATTTCTGATTGATGCAACCCACTTTTTATCTTATTTAGACCATTTGACCTATGCTTTGTCTCTGAGAAGTTCTGTTTATGTACTGTAATGGTAAAATTGTAGTATTAACCTTTATTTCATGTTTTCTTCTCAGAACACTTACTCCTCCAATTAAGCCCTCTTCTAAGTCATGTAGGAGCTTTTATCCTCTTTATTAGGTCAAAATGAGCTCGTTATGGCTCATGATGAGGCTCTCATCACTATACTACGACACGTATTTTAAACTTGATGAAAGTGCATCAATTGACATCAGTGTATCCTATAACGCAATCCTTTTACGACGATTTTCGCTATCAACATTTTGGCACCGTTGCCGAGGAGCAATGCACAATTCACCACTAGTCTTATCTTTCTTGATTAATAAGTTGATTTCTAACTTATCGTATCTGCTTTGCTGTGTTTTTGCATGTTACGTCAAGAAGAGATCTTTCACGTAATCAACCTTTCCATGGGCAGTTAAAATTTCTCTTCTTTCCTGTTCATCTCCTAATCTTGGGAAGAGAAAAAGGAAACAAATCAATTAGGATCCACTTGCCCTATTTTCCTAGTGATATCACTAAAAGGAAAAGAATTTCCTGATTTGCGAAATTGATATCTGATTGAAGTTGAGACGATTTGATTAGAGATTCCCCATCCTAATTTCCTGTACCTATTAGGGATGTGCACTAAAATTTCTCAACATCTTGGACTACTCACTTTCTTGTTTGTGTCCAAGGTGTGATACGTGGAATCAAATTGGACTTGAAATAGAGCCAATTAGTGCTTCCACATTAGGGTCCTGAAGTGTTAGTACACGTGCCTGCAATAAAGGAAATTGATCTTCCTGCATTTGTCTGCCACCCAAACACTTGTCTGAAATGATCTATCCAAGTGAATCCTAAAAGGAAGGCTCTAAATTCACTTGAGCCCTAAAATTTTGGGACCTAATAACCTGAGAACCAATTCAAGATGATTTGGGTCCTGACCCAAATTTCATCTTCAACCTTTGGACAGGTCAGGTAAAGTTGGTCCAGTTTGTGAATCAACCAACCTACAAATTAGGTCACAATTTGAAATAACTTCTAAGTCAAGTGAAATTCATGGCACAATTAGGGTTAAAATTGGTAGACTTAGGTCTCAATTCATACATTTTGGCCTACTGGGAATCTTAGTGACAACGAAGGTCCAATGGGGAAAACTCTATAACCCTGGGGATGACCTACCATGTAGGGGTATTTGCAAGACTCTCCCTTCCTGGCTACCCAAGTAGTTCCTAAGTGTGTGGATTTTTTATCAAAGGGGCCCATTTTCTTCAAAATCCTTAGTCATGCAAAATTTTTGGGTGCCTTGATTGGGTCCAATACACATCCAGTTCATCATCTATTCTGTAATGCACATACACAAGAGAGCCCCCTAGGTCTGACCTATAGGTCTCCATTAGAGTTGATCCTTTGGTAACATCAAACTTGATCTAGTCAATTCAATCTAGACTTGAATTTGATTCTACATCCTGATCCACCACTTGATTTGGAAATGCAACATCACAACATGGGAAACATTTTCAATAAACTTGAATCCCGCATGAGCATGAAAGAGAAAATGATCAAGGTTGCCCTTAGACATTGGGAAGAATTTGATAGGACCTCAGATCTATTTATCATAGTTTAGGTTAATGTGTTAGAAATAACAAACATCATTATGAACCATGCTAGAATGATGTTAACACAAATGATACAGGGTTCAACCCGAGAGGCTCTCTTAATAGAATACATTGAATTGGGGAAATTACATAGCACTGAGTGACTACAATGTCAAATCCCCCACATTGGGAAGCACACCAAGATCTCATCGAGAAATGGGGGAATATGCTTAATCTTTTGCATGAGGCCATCAATTAAAAATATCTTGATTCCCACTAGGAACTTTATGATAAATCTTGGAGCAATTTTATGGATCAATGTAATTTCCCGGAGCCCAGGTTCGAAAATGGAGGTTGTTATGGACCCCGTACCCAAATGGAACCAAATTTTGATTTTGTACGGAATGACATAATCAAAATATGGGTTGGGTGGATCCAGTTGCAGGTGTTCTTGATTATTAACTAGCCATAGGAACTTGTGAAACTGGTCCATCATGCCTAGATTTCCCAAACACCTCTGATGAGCCCAACTTAGAGTCTGTCGAGGATGTAATTCCCGCACCTTACACTATTAAGGTATTCCTTCAGAATGATTCTAATATCTCAATAGAACCAGTCCAGATTCTAATGACCCAATTCCTACCCCTAACCTAGAATATGGATCAAAGCCTATTTGGGTTGATCATGAGGACCAGGTTTTAGATCTGAATTTTGATTTTGGGTCAATATTTGACGATTATATCTCTCTAGACTACTTAGAAGAATAAATTGATTTTTCAAAAGTCAAACCGATTTATGATACAAAATCAGAGGAGTTGGAAGAGTTAGGATTTGATTAGATCTACCTTAGATGCCCAGAACCCGAGCCTATGCCTAATAAGGAAATCCCTTTGAGCTTGGAATTTGAGATTAGGTTAGACCAAAGTCAGGTTGTTGACCCCATGCATCATGATTTGTTTTATGGTGGAAATCTCAATTTTGAATTAGGTACAGAAGCTGATTGTCATAAATTCTCTGATGATTTTGAATCATACTCTAATTTTGGAGAACCAATATTTTTAGATGATTATTAGCCAATTTACAACCTCAGTATCCATGACCCATTCCTTGATTCTTATTCTGAGGTCTCTGATCCTGAAATCATTGATTTCAAATCATATTCCACTGATTTATAAACATTCTACTATGATCTATAGGAATCAAACACAATAAGTGCTGAGAGTGTTTGCAATGTAGAGTTCAAATCTTTCATCGGCTCAGATTTCCATGATCTTATAAGCACTCTCTAGGCATTTACATTTGATTAGGATGAACATCATGAGGAAAACTCTATGGATGAACCAATCTTTGAGTCATTTCTTGAGGAGTCCTTACTGCACCCAGATATCTAAGTAGCCACACCTCCTACAGAGCCTTTCAAAACCCGATCCAATCCTCGACTTGCCATTGAAATCAATTTCTATTCTGACTCATCTCTTTCTGATCCAGTTGCATATGATTCACCACCACAAATCGACTAGGGATCAGACATCAATCCAAATGATAACCACATCTTATCCTCTGATCCTACCAGTAGGGTTCCTACATTTTCCATAGATCCATTATCATTTGAGGGCCCCTACACTAATCTTGCTGAGCTGATTTAGCCAAACCCTAAATTCATATTTCCACATCTTTTCGAGCCAAAAAGCTTATGGTGGGTTCCACACCTATTTACTCACATCCATCAATCGACCAGACTGATGGGCTTTGGTCTTAATCATCAGCCTACTGACCTTAACAAGCAGCTGGTTCAACCAACCAGACTACTCATCAAGGTGCTAGTTCTATAAAATTCCTCCAATCTGACCACCCCTTCTCCTTGACCACCTTCTACTCTACTGATGGCATTGAATTTAGCACTTAACAAGAGGCAACCTACCATTTTGACAAATTGATATCCTTCCAACCATCTTTTTAAGCTACATTCCCAATGCACTTTAGGGTTCAACATTAGAGCGACCGATTCCACCTTTGATACTTGTAGCAGAGCTTGAAATCATCTCCAACAGTCATCCTAGCCCGTTCACCCACCATTTGACCCTGTTCCAAACATTAAACTAACCTGAATTCATACCCACTTGGTTTAAAATGCGAACATTGCAAAACTTAGGCATAGGGGGTATTAAAGTGCAAAACAAATAGGAAATTCAACTCTCTAAGGGGTTCTCACAATATATATATATACATATATATTCAAAAAGAAAAAAGGAGAAAGGGGAGGAGAATTTGTGAAATGATTGAAAAATCTTTCTTGAGGAGGAAATGTAAAGAATGTCAAAGGAGCAAAATCAGGAAAAATCGATAGTCCTAGTAATTGATTATGGGATCTACTTAAGTTCTAAACCAAATCAAAATTAGGATTAAGTCCTAAAGTGCTAGAGATAGGGAAATAAGTAACAGTACTGGTCTTAGGCCTCTTGGGCCTATTCTAAGGCTTCAAACTCATGTCTTTGTTAAGATCTAGATTAGTCCTCAAGAGGTCGAGGAAAGTGTAAAGCTAATGTAAGTCTAAGGCTTAAGGATTATTCAGCCCCATTGCTTGCCCTTTGGTTTATGAGACATGGTAACCTAAGCACCCAAAATTCACTCACTAGTCTAGTTCAGTGCACTTAACCGAAGATCTGGCTTAAGAACAGCTCGAAGATACAAGTTGATTAGATGAGTTCCTGGCATGGAGAGGTGAAATGAAAAATACTCTCCTTGAAGATGTGTAAAAACATATCATCTCCTCGATGCTTATCTCTTAGGATATCAAAATATCCTACTGGGGGCATGTAAGCACGTTGTGCTAGTTCAGGTGCCATGGGTAGGATTATCCTAAAATGTCGATTGTCAAGGCCTAAATTTATTTGCTGAATGCCATGGGCGACACTATACCAAAATATTGAAAGCCATGGTTTTAGGGTTGCCATGGGTAGTGCTATCCCGAAGCATCAAAAGCCAGGGACCCTTCGAGGATTGATGATGGATTCAAGGAGTCCAACACAGACTGTGCTTAAGGTAATTCGATGTTGGATTTAGGAGAATATAAAAGAAAAGAGAGAAAATTCTCAGAATACAAATCCCTCTCTATCTCTCTTATAAAAAATGCACTGGCAAACTGAACCTCCACTTGATATGTCTACACACAGGTGCTTTAACCGCTGGGGTTAATAAACCTCTAGGAAATTTTTGTGGGCCTTAGAAACCTTTGCGACAAACCCTAGGCTAAAGCTAGTAAGGTTTGGATCTTGACTGTTACTTGAGTACCTCTAGGCCCAGTGTTAGTATTCTAATCTGATTTCTAGAGAAGTGGCACAAATTCGCATTTAAACATCAAAAACATGGTCTAGAGATCTAGTTTTTTCCTTAGGATTTCTACTAAGGACTAGTAAAAGTTATGCATGGGGGTATGATGCGAACGCTATCATTCTTCATAAGTAACTTAATTTAGTTTGCATTAAGAGATAAATACTCCTAAATGATCACCTAAGGACCATACTTTCACTCTAATCTATTTTGAGAAGGAAATAAAGTAGGGTTAATTCTATTCTTTAACATCACATCACAAATGCAGATTTGCCAAGGGGTTATTCAGGGGATGATTAAAGGTCAATTGAGCATTAATGACAAAGAAGTGGATCCACATTGTTAGAAATAGGGTTTCACGCATTTCAAGGATGAAAATAGGACTAAAAATCCAAATTATCTGCCCTACTTAAATTGAAAAGGTTATAGTTTGGATAAAATCAATTTAATCCTCCTGAAATTAATAGAAAAATATTCTAACAGGTTTAGTACCTTTGGTCTGAACATCAGAACCCATTTTGACGTAGAATAGAGATTCAGATGGGAATTTGGCATAATTTGAGCGTTTGCGCAATTTATCCAATCAAGCATGGTCAAAACACAAATCCAAGTTCATCATTAGGTTAACACCAAAATTTGGGCTCAACTAGATCCATATTGACTTAGTTTGCAATTCAGTCCCTAAGATCTCTGTTTCTCACAATTAGACCCTAATGGTGAATTTACGTAGTTTCTAAAATATGTCGTTGTAAAGTGTAAAATCGATCAACTCTTAATTTTATAAAACCTAGATAGGGAAGTATCTTGGGTAGTCCAAGGAGGGAACTTTTTGAGAAATCAAATCTCTTGCTTCAAAATAGAAATCACCTTTCTTTTTGGTATTTTCAAATATCTAGTTTTTATGGTTTTGAAACAATGGGCACTCGCAAAATTGTTGGCAAAAAAAGTGATCTACACCTAATTCATTAAACTATTACTAAGGTGACAAGAAAAGCCTCTCCCTAAGCTCACTCACAGCATGTGGAGGCCTAGAGTAATTAGGGAGAGGAAGTGAAAAAGTGCTAGATCAAGATAAAAAACAATAAAGATGACAAGAATTGAAATGAAGGCAACTTGAATTGATAGAAACTTATTCTACACAAAACACATAGAGGAATGCTTCTACTCTACTTGAAAATGCAAGAAAATAAAAACATACATCTTCTACATGAAAATGGTGAAGAAGAGGGACTTCTTGCTCCAAGCCTAGTAGCTCCTTCCTTGAAATGCTCCTCCAAGGTATGCCCACAAAGGGGGCATGCACTTACTCTCCAGGGGTGGGCGTGCACCACCTTTCCTCCTCCAATGCCTGGCCATCCTCCAAGTGATGGAAGTCCTCCTCCTTGGTGTGGCTCAATGGAGAAGAGAGAAGAGGAAGAAGGCACCAAGGGGGTAGGTAGGATGCCCCCATAATCTTCTTCCTTTCTTATCCTTCCTTGGTTGTAGGTTTACATGCGTATAAGGTAGAATTTACACTAATGGAGGATGGGATTTTCATAGTGGTTAGGAGGGTTTTTATAGAGAAGGAGAAGGGGGTAGTTGGCGTGGGTTAGATGTAGGGCTAGGATGGGTTCTAGGAGGTGGTTAGGTGATCCTATGGCGGAGAGTGTTTGGCGCCACCATAAGGGATGTGCTGGTGGTGGTTTTGGTGGTGGAGAGGCACCATAGGTTGGCACCACCATGGAGAGGTGCCATGGTTTTGGCGCCAACTATGGGGGCTTCTAGAAAGGGGGTAGGTGTAGGGTGGTGATGGCTTGAAGGGGTATGTGTAGGGTTAAGCTGGGGGGATGTTTTGAGGAAAAAGTTGGTGCCAAAATGGGGGCAGTTATAAGTAGATTTGGCACCAAGAATGGGGTGTTCTTTGATGGTGGTGATGGGGTAAAGGGATGCCTGGGTTGGCACCAAAAGTTGAGTGGACTTGGCAGCTTAGGTGGAGCTTAGGTAGGGCTAGTTGGTGGAGCAAGTTAGGAAGGGTTTTAGGGTGGTTAATGTCAAAGGGAGCTGGAGCTTAGCTAGTTATAGAGTAAAGGAGGAGGCATATGGAGCTAGGGTTTTAGGAGAAGAGCTGAAGAGGAGAACTCTAGAGCTGAATTGGAGCTGGCAGCCACTGAAGAGAGTGGCATGGAGCTACTTTAGCTGGCTTTGCTTGCTAGTTCTTTGCTAGCTGCTAAACCAAGCTAAAGTAAGTTGGCTTCTACCACAGGGAGCAGAGGTGAGCAAGGTCCGGTGCTCCCAGGGAGGATTAAGCTGGTTGTGGCGACTAAGGTAGCTTAAATCAACTGAGTTGAGCTAAGTTGTGTCCCCGGGAGCTTGACTTGAGCTTCCTGAGCTGAAATGACTTCATCCTTAGCTGGGTGGAGTTGAGTGGAGCTAGATCAAGCTGGTCCTCAGCTCAGGTGAACTCTAGTCAACTCAGTTGAGCTTGTTAGAGCTCCCTGTGAACTAATAGGAGCTGAGATAAGCTAGACTCAGTGAATTTGAGCTGGATCTGAGCTGACCTGGGCTAGGATGAGCAAACCCTAGTTAAAGTGAGCTGGATTCAAGTTATGGTGGGATGGATCAAGCTGAGTTCTAGCTAATTGGATCTTCTCCATCACTAATTGCCCTCCTAAGTGCTAGGGTTTTAGGGATCTAACAATCTGTATATCCTTAGCACTCACAAAAACACATCAAAAATACAATAAAAATTGCAATGCATGCCTAACCTAATTGATGCTTAAATGCAACCCAAAAACCCATTTGCAAAGCAAAATCCTAAGAGCTAGGTTTGTTTTAATGCATAAGAATGGCAATAAACTGGCATTTATTAGACCCCTATGTTTCAAGTTATTTACAAAAGCCCCCTAGCTTTTGCCATCTCCTTCACAAAATAGTCCTACCCGCCATGGGTGTGAATGGAACCTCCACCGCCAATTGTGAGTGAAGATTTCCCACTTGATCTTTGCCCAAATCTCTCCAAACTTGGAGAGATTGTTCCTAAGTTGATTCTCTACAAGTTGGAGCAAGTCTCAGGATCAACCAATGCTAAAATCTCACCGATGAAGCTTGGAAAGTTCAAGTTTGCAAACCAACTTTGAAGCAAGATGAACTTGCTTGAATTAGCCCGTTGAGGGCCTAAAGAGGTTTTATTTAAACCCCTCAAGGTCCCAGCTTCCTCCGCAGCTAGGCCTATGCTGAAATCTCCTCTTCTTCCTCCTCTCTGCCTGCGAACTCCACCATTTTTGGCGGCCCTCTCGCCCTTCCTCTTCCGTGCATCGAACAGTCAAATTGGATGCACCAACCTCTTCCTCTCTTCTTCATGACCAAGATCGATCAATGTCTGACCGCTCCAAGGCCCCTCTTCTCCGTCACTCCTCTCGCAGGAGAACTTTGTCTCCTCCACGATCGGCAACCACACCAGCATGGATTTCTCCCCCATTTGTCCCACAATTAGGTTCTTTCCTTTTCTCTCTTTTCCTAGCATCAATTCCTACCTTCATGTTCTCTATTCGACCACCAACCACCTCATTTCCCCTCCGTCTTCTTCACAACCGATGAAGCTTCGGTGAGCTTCAACTAACCTCCACCAACTACCATACCCTCAACCACCACCACCAGAGGCTTCCTCATCTTCCACCAACTAAAATCCCTCTACCAATTAGTAGCCTCGATGCCTCAACTGCTCCCCCGAACAACCCACCAATCCATTGCTCACTTCGACTCCCACAAACCATCATTCACCTCCAATCACCAATTCAGCATCACTACCTCCATTGCGACACCTTGACGGAGCTTCCTAGCTCTTCAATTGCCCCGTACATCACCCCCTTCTCTAAACGCCATCATTGCCCACACAGCACCCTTGAGAGTTGCCACCATCATCAACTGACCACGATTAGACCCAACAAAATTAGGGCTTCACTTCGACATTCTACATCGGAGCATTCTACATGCTTAATTCATGTCAAGAGGTTGTTTTCTTGTCTCAGGACCAATGCCATAGCTCCTCCATCGCTGTCACCTTCTCCACCGTTATCAGCCATGCTCCATCAACCTCAAGCCCTAGTTCCACCCCCATAAGCTGCGGACCGAAACCACGAAGGCTTCCAAGGCTTCGATTGGATGAAGGCTCAATAGTAGGTGCTCGAATTAGACACTTAATCCTCTATAGCTGCATGTGAGAAGAAGGCATCAATTTAGTCCCACCTCGTGGGCTTCAAAATCTCAAATGCACATAAAATGAATCTCTACTCGGGCCTTGTTGCCTCAACATATGGAGGGGTGAGGTCCGTCATGCACGCCTCACGTGATCGTCTCACTCCTTGCCCGCAATCACTGCTCATGAGTCTGGATACTTTACATGACCTGATTACCTGACACTGTTTAAACCTGTATACCCAATTGAGGAAAGATAAGAAATTTAAGGGCGAGGGTGGTTTTTCCTTGGGGTGTGTGCATGTGCCTCGGGAATCATGTGCACATGCCCAACACTTATCGGGTTTCTGAGTTGTTTGTACTGAGGCTTTGGCGACTTTAAGTCTTCTTACTTTGGTGCTCAATGTCTGATTGGGGTCGATTTGAGGGTATTATAGAGATATTTGAATACCAGGGTGACATGGCTATTTATAGTTAAGTGGTTCAAAACCACTGTATAGAAATGTGGTTGTGATTGACTTGAGATTATCCTTGGATGTGTGCTTAATTATGGGATTAAATTGGTGATTCAAATTACTATTTTTAGCATTTTTATTCTTCTTTTTATCCCACTGATTTTTGAGACATAATTTGCTAATATTTAATATATTTTTTAGGATATTATTCACTACATATCTTTGTTGTAATTAATCATTGTTCTCATTTGTGTATTATTGCGACTAGTGTGTGAATTCCACATTTGCACCCTGTGAGTGACCTTTGAACTCACGATTGTTTTTTGAGCACTTAGAAATTTAAATGTCGCATTGATTTTCGTCGCTATACTACAACACAATCTTTTTCAAAGGATTTTCACTGTCAACAATCTAGTGCCTCAAGGCATTAGTGCGACCAACTGGGTAGAATTTCTTCACAATTTCAAATTGGAGCTCCTTCCATGCGTTGATCGGTCGAGTCAGGGTTTAATACCAATGGGCAA
Organism: Thalassia testudinum; assembly: GCA_037157565.1. Taxonomy (NCBI): domain Eukaryota; kingdom Viridiplantae; phylum Streptophyta; class Magnoliopsida; order Alismatales; family Hydrocharitaceae; genus Thalassia; species Thalassia testudinum. The sequence goes on from JAZHRO010000056.1 coordinate 16,093,454, forward strand.
CTTTATCTACAAGAGAGAAGGAGAATATCTTCATGCACAGGATGTCCCAATTTTGAATAAGCGGTCTAAAGGTCTGGCCCAGATGTTTCAGTTGCTTGATGTGCTGGAAGGGATCTTCAAAATTCAAGTCGTGAAATTTTGGGGATTGCGTTGATCAGATTCATCTTTAATTTATTGTCAGGTCCTCTAGCCAAGATTTGCACCCTGGGTTCGATAGCCATCACTGCGGGATTGTAGTGATCTTTCATCTGTGGATGCTGCAGGGTATTCATGAATGCATGGACTAATTCAGTGAGTCATTGTAATTGATTTTGAACATTGGGCAGTTCTTCCTTATGATTCTCCATGGATGTAGATGATGGAGAGGTAGGCTTAGATGTGGAAGGATCGGAAGAAATCTCAATCTGATTGGGTAGGAACACAAACAATTCGGTTGGGGCTTGACTCAGATCATAGTGAACTGCTAATGGAGGCCTCAAGATTGGTCTTGAGGACCTCCTGCCATACATGCACTATGGAATTAGATGAGGGACAGAATGTGTATTGGACCCAATCGAGGCACCCAACAAGGCTGGGTGATTGTGGCGATTTGATGCAGATGGTACCTCTGGATCAGGAACTCACCCACCAAAAAATTACTTGGGCAGCCAGGAAGGGAGAGTCCTACAATGACCCCAACATGGCTAAGGGTACCCACGGGTTACTGGGTTTCCCTCACCTGACCTTCCTTATCACCATGATTCCAAGTAGACCGAAATATGTGATCTTGACTCCTAAGTCTACTAGTTTGAATCATGCTTGTGCCGTGAATTTCACTTGAACTTGAAGTTAATTTGATTTGTGACCTAATTTGGAGGTTGGTTGATTCACAAAGTTAACCAAATTCACCTGACCTATCCTAAAGTGGAGGATGAGGTTTGGGTTTAGAACCCAAATCACCCTGAATTCGTTTGCAAATAGGTTATTAGGTCCTAAATTTTATTGATCCAAGTGATTATAGAACCATGTTTTTAGGGTCTACTTTATTAGATCAATTCAACAAAGGGCTTGGGTAGCATAAAATGAGGGAAATATATTTTCTTTTAAAGCAAACAATTGTGTACTCCTGGAACCCTAATGTGGAAACCCTTGGTTGGCTCTATTTCCAAGTCTAATTCTTCCAGAAGACGGTACCTTGTGTTGGTGCTAGAGCACCACGATCATTTGTTTTGATGATAACAAAACACGTGTTATTTAACATTTACAATTTGAGTCCTATATTTCAGGTCAATTGCAAATGTGGACGTGTTTAGAAGGAGTTCGAGCTCGCATCCAGGACGGATTGGAGGAGCTTGACGGAAAACATAGGAGGTTCGCGTGGAGTGACAGATTGAAGATGGAAGGAAATGAAGAATAGGATAGATTTCCTTCTTTTGTACTTGTTGTATTTTTCATTTCTTTTCTTGCTCTTTTTATTTTCCTTAGAAAATTATGTTAAAGAGCCTCAAAGAACCCTAACAGTAGTCCTAGGAACATCGGCACAACCCTAGGATACTTAGGTTTTCTGTAGAATACTTAGGAAACCAATATAGGGTTCAAACAGCACTTCCAGACGTCTAATTCCCAAATCAGACGTCTGATAAAGTATTTTAAGATGTCTGACTGTTGTTTTAGACGTCTGATAACTGTTAGGGTGGACATAGTTGGTTCTGTCTGATGAAATCAGACGTCCAGACCTTACACCAGACGTCTTACGAAGACTTCTGATGGACTTGCCAGATGTCCAGATAGTGGACCGTTGGCTAGCTTAGCAGGCGCTCAAGATTATGACCGTTAGAGCCTTATCAGACGTCCTTAGGCCATTCCAGACGTCTGATAAATGACCGTTTTGCCTCGGCTGACCCAAAATCTCTTCTCAGAGATTTTCTAGCCGTTGCAATGTTTGGAAATCAATTCCCACAGTAAAAGTAGGTTTCCAGACGTCCAGACTTAGTGCCAGACGTCCTGTATGTCGCCTGATGGACTTGAACAAAAACCCTGTTTAGATCTGATTCAAGTCAGGGAGAGACTCGCCCAAAATCAGACGTCTTAAAGTGGCCTTCCAGACGTCTGATGCCATAATTAGACGTCTGATAACCCTGTCAAATGTAATCATTGTCCTGATTTCGGCCTGATTCTCTTGGGCTTTGTTCCCAACGGCTATAGAACCTTTCCTAAGCCTTCCAAAGCCTTCCTAAGGCCTCTATAAATAGAGGGGAGCCTTTGACACACCAACACACACTTGGAAACACTTAGAGACACAAGATACACACCAAGAGACACCTTGTAATACACTCTCACACTCTTGTGTTCAAGAAGCTCTTGCTCTCTAAGCTCAAGTTCTACATCTTGAGAGCATCAAACCTTCGCGCACCCGCTCTCCCGCCGTTGTTCACGAGAGCGACATTGCGCTGTCGCGTGGCTCACGCATCTGCGTCCTCGACGCACTCCTTGCAAAGGGGAGTTTCCTTATTCCTATAGAAGCTAGGTTAATAATTACTTTGTTGGCTCTATAGGACTTGTTTCTTTTATCTTTGTTATTTTGTTGGGTATTCGCTTTGCGAATTCCCGTCTCCTTCGTGGGACAAAATCCTTCTCGTGGAGAGAAGGGGTTGAGGAACGCTACCCTCGTACTTGTAGCGTGGTTGTACTGAGGTTGAATCACCCTCGTTTTAAAGTGATTCGGTTAGTGGATTTGATCAACTAGGTTGATCGGAAAATCCTAACTCAAGAGGGTTAGGTGGTGGTTTTCACCCGGTTTGGGTTTCCACCTAAAAATTCTTTGTGTACTTTGTGTGTTTGTTTATTCTGTGATATTGTTTATTTCCGCATTTTATTACGTCACCCCTCTTCGAAGGGAGAACTTTCACCTTGGGCTCAATAAAGTTGAATAGCCTAATGAACCTTATGTCCCAAGTAAGTGCAAGTAACAGGATGGGGATCTCTAGTCAAATCAAATCAATCAAGAAACTTGAATGATGATTACTATGTAAATAAAGGAAATTGATCCTAATTGATTTCTCTTTCAATCTTTCCAAGAGAGGAGGGGTTTAAAGAAGAAGGAAGCGTGATTACCTGCCCCTGGTGTGATTGCTTATGCAATCGATCTTCAGATTCACCTGCAACAACACAACAAATCAGATCAGAAAGTGTGATAGTAAATGAAATGAGCATTGCTCCCCAGCAATGGCACCAAATTGTTGGCTCAAAAATCATCGTAGTTTAGAAAAATGCATCATAGTATAGTGACGAAAATCGAATCAACATTTAAAATTTGTAAGTGCTTGAAAAGCTGTGAGTTCCATGGTCATTCATAGGGAGAAAATTTAGCAACTCAATCACAACAATCATAAATGATGTATATGTTCAGCACGTAATTCGCATTTTAAAAGTTAATTCAATTGTAGTATAGCAAGAAAACAAGTCCATAAATACATTTATAAAACATATGAGTACCGGGTCATTCGTAGGATGGCAATCTCGATTTTAATGAAAGCTTTTCAATCAACTAGTTCTAACAGTTATTTATATATGTATATATATAAAGAGTAGATATCCAGAGAACTAGAATTTTATTGCAATTAGATAGAGCTTTTCATAATAGAAATCTAATACAGACAGATAGAAAGAGAAAGAGATAGAGAAGAATAAGGTAGAGAGATGACGCTGCTTGTAAGATGCTTGTGTAAGATGAGGTAGCACCTCAGACCCAGAGCATCGGGATGAAGGTTGGAGCAGAGTTGCAGAGGGATGAAGAGTTGTAGAGAAGGTAGAAGATGTCTAGAGTTGATGGGAGAGACATGCTTCAACTCAGGGGGCTTTGGCTTTCTTTGATAGCTTTTATGGAGGACAAAAAAGGTCTTTTGGTCCCCTATCTCATGCAACAACTTTAGGGCTAAACCGATACATCGATCAAGAGATCAACGGACCTGATTAGGCCTCAAAACAACCTCTAATGCACCCTCTATGCACGGATGCATTTTGGTGGCGACACGTGGGGCCCGCTGCACCCTTAGATCAAGATCACATGACCCAGCTGCTCCTGTGTGCCAGCTTGAAGGGTTGCCTCTCTCCGTGCATGTACCCGCAAGCTCATCTGAGCACGTCATCTTCAGCCGTTCAATCTCATGAACGGATGGCTCTTGCACGTGCACCTCGCTTTCCTATTTTCGCAAAATGCATGGGATCACGCGTTCGGCTGTGGCATGCTCTGATCGCACCACGTGGTTACGCCTTTGCCCTTCGATCGCCATCCAATGGTGTAATTGCACCTACACGAGCATTCCTTCAATTTCTATTAGCATTGCTCGAATGTGCGTCCCGTGCTTCTGCGCAAGTGCGTGAGCCAATGCGCTATGTCAAAGTTCTATTATAGTTTCTTGTTTGTTTCTATTTGTACTTATCTGGCAGGATGGGCTACAAGGCAGGCTCGTGGTCATTGGATGAAGATCCAACAGCCTATGGCATGCGAGGGTGGCCTTCCAAGATGGGGCGGTGGCGAGAGAGCGGCTGTGATGGCACCACATGGCATCATCGTGGCTATCCATCTTCTTTTCCTTGTATCTGCTGATGTGGATCTCCGATTGAGTTGATTTTTCTGTCGTTGGATTGCGATCGTCGATCCAGATTCATCCGTACTGTTGGATTCTTCATCTGATGCTTGGATCTTTGTCTTTTGGCTTTATGATCTCCATTCTTTTCTATACTACATAAGATCCCCTGGTTATCTGATCGAGATGATTTCAGAAGCATTGGACTGCTGCTGTTGTTATGATAAGATCTATCTGGTCTAATATGTCAATAGCAGCTTTGGATCATCTGTGATAAAAATCATCTCTCAATGGTATATAAAATGACGATATTATCTATATGACTAATAAACTAGCTATTATGCAAATTATGATGCTTATGAATGCATTAATCCTAAGTTATGTTAGGATCTAGCTTAATTCAGGTGATTTTGGTTGCATGATTGCTGTGCAATCACACTCTCTTGCCTAAATCTTGCTATTCCTTAGCAAATGCATGACTAAATGCAAAGTTCTCCTACATAAGTAATTTTTAACAAGAATTTGACTGGAGGTTTATGTCTTTTGTTTTCATCTAAAGCTTTAGTAATCCAGATATTCATGATTGTGTTTTGTTATAGCCTATGCAATAGATCCAAGTGAAAGTTAATCCTCTTCTAAACCTCATACGTGAACCTTAGTAAAAATCTCTTGGGATAGTCAAACTTCTTCCCTCGGGGTTATAAAGTAACCTGTATATTCAGCTCTAGCTATTAGCTTAGGCAGAAGATTTCTAAGTCAAGTAAATTTGTATTTGGTGGCTCACACTCATCTGGTGCTACATGTGGGCTACTACTTTAGAACCTAGATTTCCAGATTATGAAATAATTCAACTCAGAGAGAGGTGAGAAACTATGCTCTCTTTAGTTCCTTTGCACTCATTCTCTCTTTCTTTCTCTTTCTTTTTCTTTTCCTTTTCTTTCTTTTGAGCTCAAAATCTCACCGAATTTATCAAAATATTTGGTGGTCTCTCCTGGTATTAGCACTTTGATTAGGTTCTGATTACTCTAAGAATAAGTCAGAATTCATCAACCTGCATTCAAGTGGTTAGAAATATGGAAAAGTAGGTCAAGGCTGTATTTGGTGGATCGTGAAGGTGGTAGGTGTTGTTACCTCATTACATTTGAAATAAATTCTAAAAACACTTACAAACTCCTTTTTCTTTACTACTTTTCCATTCTTTCTAAATTTTTTTCTATATACATATATATATTTCTCTTTTCTCTCCCTTTGTTTTTCCACATCTAAATATATACTAACGCAATTCAGTATGGTATGTGAACTTTTATTTATGAGGTATTATTTGGGATTATGTGTCTTCAAGAGGACATCGGGTGGCTTATTTGGTGGAAGTGCCTATTCTCAACACCGGGAAGGGAATGGATAGGACAATGCATTTTTGACCTTGACATTAATACCCTCCTTCAGCCGAGGATTCCATAAAAGATAGTCCTAACCATCCACCTTTGTCCTAGTTTTATCAAAACCTACACTTTGCATGTTTGCCTTATTTGGTGGCTCTGAAGAGATACGCACTAAGAACTTGTACCCAAAAATCGAGAGCGAAAATCATGCCTAACTCTGGGTATCATTATCTCATTATCCAAAGTTTAAGATTCCTCATACTAGTCTTAGAGCACAAGTTGACTTTCTACTCTCACCTCACACTTGTTTGTTGGATTTGCTAGAAGATAGTTTGCTTGACACACTAATTACTGTCCAAAGGTTCTGGAGAGGAAGCATTGCTTCTTCTCGACAAACTAAAGATCTTTATTGGTCTTCACAGGGGATCCATTGCAAATTCTTCATGTAAGTATGAAATTATACTGGATTCTAAACACAGGAATAACTTAAGAATAAATACCTAGCAAAACCTTACTAAAAATTCTTTATGCCAAACTACAATTTTTTTTTTTTGACATAAAAATAAGACATGCAATGTCCACCCCCCCATGCCTATTCATTACAATGTCCTCTTTGAAATGTATACATGAAAATCAAAATATAATAAGTAAGAGGACGGGATATCACTTGACTATGTTTGTCAATCCAATCAGCATGAATATAGAGGATGCAAAATTATCTGTATAGAGTATCAGGTTGCCTCCCAGCCAGTGCTAAGTTTAACGTCATTTGTCGGACTTAAACTCAAAAATATGTAGTTCAATATTGTGGGTTAAGAGAGGAAGTAATAACAATTGCAGGGGAATTTAAGATTAGTAGAAAGATATGATCATTTGGGCCAAGAATTAGTGATCCACAAATGCAGACCAACTGATGATGCAGCCCTATTCCAAAGAGTCTTTCTGATTTGGAATATAAAATAGGGTCAGGTGGATGAGATTCAAATTGCAGAGCCTGTCTGTCAATTTGGTTCCATAATTCAAGAGGTGGTATAGGGTTTGGATTGAAATCATGATTTAAAATTAAATCTGGTTCTGAATTAGACTAATAAAGGTCTTCATAATTGTAGTTGATATCGAAAGTCATTAGTTCTCGAAGCTTTGGGTCATATGAGGATAGGGGTAGAGTTGTGTGGAATTCATCAAAATCTTCATCAGAAATTTCCTCTTCCTCATCCAGAGTCACTTCTTCTGAGTCAAGCCATCCATTTGAACTAGTTGGCTTATAGGTTCTTCCCCAGTCCATTATGTGTTGAACTTCTTCTTCTGGGGTTACTTCCTGGCTCATGTCCTTAGATTGATCATTTTCTTGAACTCCCTTAGAATTCAAAAGTTCTTGAATTTCACGGTGGATGTATTAATGATTTTTTATATTATCATCTAATTCATCATAAGTTACCCCTGGGAGTTTCTCATTCTCACTAATGTCCTATTCGATTTGATTTTCCATGGGAGTTAGTAGATCAAAATTATCCTCAAGTACATCCCCTTCTTTTCTTTTGTGTTGGTCTTGAGCTTTGGCAGGATTCGGATCGTCTTTAGTGTGAATTGCCAAAACTTATTCAATTGTTCCTACAACCTCGATGGAACCACAATTCACCTTATTCTTTTGGGAAGTTTTAAACATATTGAGTTGACAATTTTTCCTTTCAGAGGTGCTGTGCATAATTCCCATCTCATAGTTGATTAGAGCCTTGGCAGTGGCCAAGAAAGGTCTCCCTAAGATTATTGGGGTGTGGTTTGGGTTTTCTGATGCCTCCATACGTAGAACAAGGAAGTCCACAGGGAATTTTGGATGACCTATCAACTAGCTGAAGGGTCACTTCAGTGTGTTGTAAGGGGCCTAAATTCAACTCTTCATATAATTTTCTGGGGATTAAGTTGATGGAGGCACCAAGGTCTAGTAAGGCTTAATCCAGGATGAATCCATCTATTTTACAAGAAATTAAGGTGGTCCTTGGATCTTTCTTTTTAGGTGGGAGCTTATTTAGGATGATGGCAATGGCTTGTTCAGAAACCACTACCCTTTTTGATGATTTGGCCTGGCATTTCAGTGTGCATAATTTCTTTAGAAATTTTGCATAGGCTAGGATGTTGTCAATAGCCTCAAGGAGTGGTATATTTACCTGGACTTGCTTTAGAATCTCAAGCCACTCAGATTGATCGATTTTTTCTTCCCTGGGTTTGATCAAGGCTTCAAGAAAAGGTGCTTTAGAAAAATCACGAGTATTCAAATCCTGAGTCTTGTTTTCTGGATTAGCTTGGTCTCCCAGGTCAGATTTAGGCTCCTCAAGATCTTGATAAGATTTTGATGTAGAAGGATCTTGGATTTGTTTCCCACTTCTCAAAGTGACTGCATAGGGATCTGCATTAGGGTTAGATGGGTAAGGTGGGTTCTGAGAAATGGGTTGAGTCTTAGTTGGGTTAGGGTTAACAAAGCTTGGTGGGTGCTAGGGAGAAGGCTGAATTAGGTGTGCTTGTTGCTCCTATGTGTTGTGCTAATTAACTCTATTGAAGTTTCTAAGGTTTGGGATGGGTTAGGATGGCAACATCCGATATTGTTTAGCATCAACTAGCTAGTCTAATCGTCCCATCAAATCTTTCCTCAATTTATTCATTTCTTCTTTATGTCTTAGATTCATTTCTTGTATTTCTTTGAGGACCAGGCTTAGATCAGTGGCTGGTTTTCCTGAGTAGGTTGTGGCTGGTATGTGCGACATTGTGTGTGCCTACTAAGTTGCCCATAAGTGTTTGGCTTAGTCAAGTTAGGACCCTGGGCAGGTTTCTGACTTGACCAAGCAAAGTAAGCATGGTTGCACCATGTAGGGTTGTAAGTGTTTGAATAAGGCTCATTTCAAGTGTAACCCCAGAGTGCATTCACATCCTCAGGATAACTAGGCATTGGGCTTCCTAGTTCAGAATTTGAGGGTATCAAGGTCCCTCCTTGGTACCTAGAAAGAGATGGTTCCAAGTATAGTTGGCTCGTAGGTGGAGCCATGGCTAGGTCATTGATGTTGTGCACAAATTCCTGACTAAGAGGGTTGGGGAATTGGTTGTGGGTTAATATAGGCACTCCTTAGGTAGGCATAGGATTTAATCTGGAGTGTGTACCTAAGGAATTCCCGCCCTTTAGAAGATTATCCAGCTTCTTACCCAAATTCTCTATGTTCTTTCCCACGAGTTCAACCTTGTTTGTTGTGGAATTTTCTGTAAATCAAACAAGTTTGAATTATTGTTAACTTCATAAACTCTGCTCCTTGGTTGATTAGCTCTGTTAAAGGCGGACATTGAGCCATTGTTGAGGGAATTTTCACTCATATTCTAGAACAATTGAAAGCCTCCCTCAGCATCTCGACTCAGGAAATTGCCCCCACATGCTGCTTCAACAAAATTCTTCAGATTATCACTCAACCCATAATAGAAAATATGGGCCAAGTGCCACTTTGGAATCCCATGATAGGGGTATTTCCTAGCTATATCATTGAACCTCTCCCAAGCCTCATGTAGTTGTTCCCTGAGGTTCTGCTTAATGGTTGTTATGACACATATAAGGGCATTAGTTTTTCCTATGGGGAAAAATTTCTTTAGGAATGTGCTTCTCAGGTCTTAACAATTTAGGATTGGTCTACCAATTGTTCTCAACCAATGTGTAGCTCTATCGTTCAAGGAGAATGGGAACATCTTCATCATCAGGGTACCTTCATTCATGTTCCTAGGGCCAAAAGTTCTTCCTATGTGTAGGAGCTCTTCAAGGTGGTGGAAGGGGTCATCTGTCTCACGGCCATGAAAGTGTTGAATCAAGTTAATTATCTGAGGTTTGAGTTCAAAATCTTCCTCATCCTAAGGTACCCTAACAAAGGGTTTAGGTTGGGCATTTGGATGGTTATAAAAGTCATAGAGGGGCCGGTCTGCCCTTCCAATTTCGAGTCAAGTGATGGCCTACACTTTGACTTCTATCTGTTGGTCATGATGTTGGTCCTGCTTAGTGATCTGCCACTGTAAGAGAGTCATAGGATTGAAATTTTGTTCACTAATTTCTTCTTCGTCATGGTGACTAGCCATTGTAGAGGGTTCATATTTAGATCCTAGATAAGTAGGTCTTCTCCTAGGATTTCTTTCTAATGGTGGTAGCAAATTAGGATTTTGTGATCTTCTACATTGCATACACTAGAAGAATGTCTGCAGATGAGAAGAAGATAGATGAGAGAAATTCCTACCCGCTCAATGCAAGCAATCAAATTGGTCCTTAGAGTGTGAACCCTGAGTAGACTTGATCCTGGCTGCCAAAAACACGACTCGGTTAGATCAACCCTTGAATTACTTGGATGGCTAGAAGGGTGGGACCCCTTGGGACAGCCCACATGGCAGGACACCACTAAATCTTAATGCAGTTACCACACTGATCTTTCTTGTCACCAGCGGGTCCAAGTAGACAAGGACTTGACCTTAGCCCAATCTAGTTTCAAGTCCCCAAGTCTATTAGTCCTACCTAGGGCACGTGTACTCAGTTTTAGGCATGGGTTTGATGCGCTTTTGGAATATGATGGGCGTTAGGGGGTGTTTACCCTTAAATATTGATTTTGAAATGTGTAGTACACAGGCAAAAAGGGTTCACAAGCAATTTTTCTTGATGAAGTGAATTTTAAGATTTGAATGCTTGTGTTAATGAGTTTTAGGGTTCACTTGAGTTAATATTTTCAATCAAAGTTTTGATAAGGCACACAAGACTTTTGCAAATTCCAATTTGTTTGATACAATTCCTTTAAATATGGAAATGCGGGTGTGCACTATCTTTAATGTGGAACCCTAAACATAGATAATTCTAGATGATTCTTTTAAGTTCAAATCAGACGAGTGGTGCGACCCAAGCAATTCAATTAGTTGGACTTCTTACACCACCAACTAGGCACTCAAAAATTATTTTTCAATAATTTTTAATGCATGTTTTCTATTTTTGTCTAATTTAAAGTGTACTTGGGGTTTTGTAGTCTATTTTGACCCCTAGTTGGTGATTGGATCATCCGTGCAATCAAATGTACAAGAAATAAATTTTTTAAATTTTTTCCTACATTGTTGATTATTTCGAAAATTTAGTGCCTTAAATTTAAAGTCAATCAGAGTTGTATAAAAATTTCTATGATATTTTGAACTATGAAAAATCAGGAACAATAACTGTACTGATAATAGATAAGTGCTCGAATTTTAAAAATTTTATATAAGTTCGATTTTTACTAGCTTCGGATGTGTTGGTCCTAACTCTGAAATTCACGTCCCGAAAAAATTTGAGAAGTTTTGGGTGTGCGGATCTCCAAGGATTGAATTTTTAAGATAAAACTTTATTTCAGCCCGAAAATCTAGAGAGATTTTTTTTTTTTCAATAAGCAAACAAATTCTAACTAATCTAAGATACGGGTACTTATCTAAGGTTCAAACCTGCAATTCTCATTGTCGTATTTCGTTTTGATTTCCTTGCTTTCCTGCACACACGAAATCAACGAAAATAGCAAGTTAGAAATCTCAAATTTGCAGCAAAGAAATCTTCAAAAATTTCCATTGCCTCCCTGGCAACAGCGTCAACTTGTTCACCACATAATTCACCTTTTCAAAGTTAATTCAGTTGTAGTATAGCAAGAAAACATGTCAACAAATAAATTTATAAAACTGGTGAGTACCACATCATTCGTAAGGAGGCAATCTCGATTTTAATGGAAGCTTTTCAATAAACTAGTCCTAACAGTTATTTATACATATATATATAAAGAGCAAATATTCAGAGAATTAGAATTTTATTGCAATTACATAGAGTATTTCACAAAAAAAAATCTAATAGAAGCACATAGATTGCAGATAGATAGAAAGAGAGAGAGATAGAGAGGAATAAAGCAGAGAGATGACGTCGCTTGTAGGATGCTTGTGTGTGATGAGGCAGCAACTCAGATCCAGAGTTCCGGGACAACGATCAGAGCGGAGTTGCAAAGAAGGTGGAAGATGTCTGGAGTTGATGGGTGAGAGAAGCTTCAACAAGGGGCTTTGGCCTTCTTTTATAGCTTTTATGGAGGGCAAAAAGGTTCTTTTAGCCCCCTATCTCATGCAACAACTTTAGGGTTAATCAGATCCGTTGATCAGGAGATCAATGGACCTGATTAGGCCCCAAAACAACCACCCACTCACCCTCTATGAACGGATGCATTTTGGTGGCGACACATGGTGCCCACTGTGCCCTTGGTTCAAGATTGCACGGCCCAGCTGCTCTCGCACACCTGCTTCAACGGTTCCCTCTCTCCGCGCATGGACTTGCAAGCCTTTCTAAGCGCCTCATCCTCTGCCGTCTGATCTCACGATTGGATGGCTCATGCGTGCGTGCCTCACTTTTCTATTTTCTCAAAATGGGTGGGATCATGCATTAGGCTGTGGCGCGCTCTAATTGCACTACATGGTCATGCCTCTGCCCTTCGATCGCCATCTGACGATGCAATTGCACTCACACGAGCATTCCTTCAATTTCGCACAGTGCCACTCAAGCGTGTGTCCTGTGCTTCCATGCAAACGCATGAGCCAACGCACTACGCGAAAGTTCTGTTATAGTTTTCTATTTGCTTGTATGTGTACTTATCCAGTTGGACGAGCAACGTGGAGCGCTCATGGCCATTGGATGAAGATCCAATGACCTAAAGCATGTGAGGGTGGCCTTCCTAGATGGGGCGATGGTGAGGGAGTGGCTATGATGATGCCACGTGGTGCCATCGTGGCCATCCGTCTTCTTTTCTGGTGATGTGAATCTCCGATTGAGTTGATTTTTCTACTGTTAGAATTCGATCGTCGGTCTGAATTCATTCGTGTAGTTGGATTCTTCATCTGATGCTTGAATCTTTGTATTTTGGCTTTATGATCTCCATTCTTTTGTGGACTACATAAGATGCCTTGGTTATCTGATTGAGACAATTTCAGAAGCATTGGACTCTCGCCATCGTTCCGATCAGATCTATCCCATCTGATCTGTCATCCACAGCTTTGGATCATCTACGATAAAAATCATCTCTCATTGCTACATAAATTGACGATATTATCTACATGACTAATAAACTAGCTATTGTGCATATTATGATGCCTATGAATGCATTAATCCTAAGTTATGCTAGGATCTACCTTAATTCAGGCGATTTAAGTTGCATGATCACTGTGTAATCAGTATGCAATTAATCAATCAACTAAAAAGATGTTCAATTAGTATCAAGAATATATCTCAAGAGTCAATGACAAAAAATACAATAGAAGCCTAAAAATGGTATTTGAAGCCACCAATTATGCCCAACAGTACGCACAATTCCCCAAATCTGGTCAATAGTACTATCAGCATTCTCAAACCATAATCAAACCCTCAATCAGAATAAATTTCCTTCAAATCAGACGTTAGAGATAGACCCTAGATGACTTAACTATCAAGCCTAAATCTCCTTGAATTTGCCTAAGTGTAGGCATGGATCCTAAGGTAGCACAGTGGAAAACCCCCTCCTATCAGAATTTCCCTCCTCTTTCTCTTCATAACAAGGTCAAAGTGCATACGAGTAATCAGATCTTGGGTCTAGAACCACGTAAATGTGGATACAGGCGAGGAGTGCACGTGTGAGGAGGGACCTCACACTATGAGTACTAAGGTGAACAACTAACACATGCTATTTAATTTGTATTGATTATTTTTACTCCTTTTATGATGTGGGATTAAATCCTAGTTCTTCTTCGCGTATTGTAGCTGTGTGAGGAATTCCCTCCAAGTGGTACTGTTGTGGTTGTTGGATTGCCCAATCAAGCATCGAGTTGTCTTTGCGCACCTCGTCTGCGTTAGTTGGAGCTGGTGGCAGAGTGTATAGTAGTCAATGGCAGCGACGGTGGCAATGGTGGCTTTGCTCAGTGTCGAGTTGAAAATGAAAATACAGGCCCTAAGCTCCAATTAAGACGTTCGTGAGCATCACTGGAGCATGGCGAGTATGCTGGTGGTGGTTTGGAGGTGTATTGTGGTGTGTGGAGGTCCGTCGAAGTCGGAGATGGAGGTGATTTATGGGTGTGTTTGGTGGAGTGAATGAGAGGTCAATAGCCCCAATTATTTTGGGGCTTATGGTCGCTGGAGCATGAGGAATGTAGCGGTGGTGGTGGCATGTGTATTGCATGCATGTAGTGCCAGCATGAGCTCACCAGAGCTCTCATAGGACTTAGGGAAGGCGAAGGGGAGATGGTGGCTGTTGAATGCATAGGTTGTTACGCTAATGTGTTTGGTTTTGAAAACCTGTCGTTGTAGTTTGAAAGCGAAGAACTCGTGTTCAACAAATAAAATTTATACCGGAATGGAAATCCCGAGTTGAACTCAGGGAGGCAGATGTTTGATTTAAAAAACACACGTTTGTTTTATTTGTCATGAAGTAAATTAATTGATTAGAACTATCTAACTATTTACAATAAATAGAAGAGAGAGAGAGTAAGAGAAAGAGAGAATATTACAAACAAAAACCAAAAAGAGGTGTAGAGTGAACACGGAATTCATCATTAAAAAGATTGTTTGTTACACTAAGCATTACAACTAGAAAGCGGGAAAATGATTACACCAGAAAGTAGTAAATCTACTCTAGAAAGTAGTAAAAAGAATGGGGAGAGAGATATCCTCCTCGATGGTCGCTTGGAGGATGAGCTAGACAGGACGATGCCTGGACGAAGTGGAATGGAGAGGGACGAAGGAGGATGAAGCAGGAAGAACGGGAATGGGGTAGCACATCATCATCATTGCAAGATCCGCTTCCGAAAGGGGGATGAAAATTTGACTTTATCTCACGAGAAGCATCCCGGGTGTGGGACAAACTTCTCTTGAGCTTTGGAGAGGGAGAGAAGAGAAGGAAGGGGATGAGAATTTCGTGTGGAGGAGGTCTCCTTTTATAGTTGCAAGGACTGAGGGCAATTTGGTCATTTTAATTTTAAACACATTAAATCAGAGGTCTTTAGTGACGGATAAAACCATTGCTAAAGCCCCATTGTGGGCGACGTGTGGCGAAGTGCACACGCCCGCTCGCCTGCTCACGCGTGTAACACACGTTCACATACTGCCAATCTCAGCTGTCCGATCGTGAGATCGGACAACTTATCTCGCGCCTCTGCCAGCTCCTCAGCATGCACTCGCCTGTGTCTAATCTCGTGTGAGGCGCGGTGTGTGATATGGTGTGAGGGAAATTGCGTGCGCACAGCTGCTCAATTGCAATCGAGAGGTCAATTGCGCCTGCTCGCATGCATCGCTTGCCCTCGAACGCGTGCCGCCCGCTCGCGATAAGGCCTCCACTCGCTATGCTATGGAGGGGAAATGGTCACGCGGATGAGTTGAGGAGCGGTTGTCCATGCCCACTGGATCACGATCATGCGGTCTAGATCTAACATGCGGTGGTCTACGAGATCATCTTGGCCAGTTTGGGCGGTTGAGATGGTGCCATGTGGCACCATCTTGGCTGTCCATCTTCTGGATGATGTAGATGGTGCCACGGTTGTCAGATTGAGTCGATTTTCACGTCGTTAGGTTGCGATCATCGATCCGAATTCATCCGTGCGGTTGGATTTGTCATTTGAAGTGTGGATTCATACCATCTTGGCCCTTGATCTTCGAGGGTTCCCTGATCTCTATCTAATGCTACAGATGTCTGATTAGGGCGATCTTGGAGTCGTTGAACTTCAATCGTCACCCTGATCATATCGGTATGATTGGATCTTCAATCAGAAGCCTGGATAAAAAGTTTTCCCTATCCATGAACCTAAAAGGAGACAATTAACCTCCATTATATTCAAACTAATCTAAATGCAAGATGATGCTTGTTATGTAAAATTTATAGTATGCAATACAATTCTATGCTTAAGAACATGCATAAATAGACATCTTAAGTAGTATAAACATGTTTACATCATACCCCCATGGCTATCTTTTGCTAGTCCCTAGCAAAAACTACATGCTATTTATAAAAGAATCAGGTTGGATTATTTGGGCTTGCGTTATTTTCAATCATTAAGAAAATGTTTACTTAGGATCTGAAGTTTCAAAGACACAATGGTGCCCGAGTATCTGCCAAAATGCAGACTGCCTCAAGCCCTCGCCTTATTCGAAGAAAATTTTATTTTTCACTTTTTTCTCTTTTCTAATTTTTTTGGATTTTCAAGTTTTAGGGTTTAAGAGTGGCTTTCTATGGCCATTCAACTCACCCAAGCTTTGATGAGAACCCTAAGTTCTAAGCATCTTATTATGAATGTGATAGACTCCTTGACCGGCAGTAAAAACAGACCTCGAATTTCTATGCCTCTGGGTGATCTTAAAACGAGAATTATGCCTAAAGGTGTATCTTTACAACTGGTAGCTTTCTCCCTACTTTTATTTTTACGGGGTCAATACAAGGGTGAATCCAGTGTATACCTCCCCGGTTTGTTCTACTTCTCCGCTTCTTCCTAAGTGTTTTGGGATTTTTCAGTGCATTTATTGAGCTGGGTTCTGGACAACTGGTCGATGAGCTGTTACCACTGACAACTTGCCAGCCATACTTGTGCGGCGAAGTGTGGCTTATTTCTTTTTTTCTTCTCCATTTTTTTTATTTTCTTTTTCTCTTTTCAAGTAGGTGGCTTCCCTGGTCTAAGATTTACCTAAAAGCAGCAAAAAGAGAAAGGTCCAGTGACTGGGCTCTGGACAACCTACCTATGGGCTATTATCCACAATAACTTGCCAGCCATATCATCCTAGAAGGCTCATTAGCTACCCAATTTCCATTAAAATCGCCGAACAACGAGTCAGTGACAAGATAGTGTGTAGATGCTTAAAACTCAAAATTCCCTCAAATCAGAGGGCGGGTTGATAAGTCATGTACTTATCACCCAAACTTATTTACTCTAATTAAAATAGAATTCAAGTTGGTGAGGACTCCAAAAAGAAATCCACATTTTAGTGGATACACGGGCTGATTAAGTCCATAGACCTAAAGGGTCTTTGTGTTCAAATCATAATGTAGTATTTCCTAAGATTGAAAATTTTCTTAAACACAAGTTCTCTTTCCTAATTTCATAATTTTTTTTAATAAAATAAAATAAAATAAATCTACGGAGCTGACGAATAAATTCAAAGATGAATATTCACCCCCCCATGCTTATCCAATGCAATGTCCTCATTGTATTAAAAAGGCAAAAAATAGAGTGGAATAGTGAAGAAAGCACCTGAATTACGTGAATGTTCGGTCCACTTCGAGATGAAAACTAAAAGAAATGTATACGTGCTGAATTTAGTGCCTTCAGCCAGGCACACTATAAAAAAAAGTGAAATAAAGAATTTACAAGTGCATGTCAGAATCAGAATAAACACGAGAAAGCTCTGACCTATCAGTAGATGTCCACAAATGTGGGCTAGATTGTGGTGCAGACCCATACCCTATAACCGAGAATATTAATGAGACACTCATTATAATCTCTAATTACCCCTAATTAACTAGTCTTCCTAGTTAATTAGCTAAGGTTATGAATTTATAAGGGTTAATTATAGAATAAGGGATATTTAGTAAAGGACCTTAAAATAAGCTAAAAATGGCATTTTATCTTTCAATTAACATTATTAATAATTTAGTTAATAATTGGACTCAAAATCCTATTAAGTTAAGTAACTTAAATATAATGTATACCTAGGTATATAATAACTTAAGTAATTTTACTTAATCTAATAAATTAACCTAAAAAGGTCAAAAATGTAAATTCAAGGTGAAAACATAATATTTACCTTATTTACTAAAAGGTTGAAAAAGATCTAAGTTAAAATAAACCTTCAAAACCTGAGTTTATATTTTGGTCCTTAGAATTCATTACAATCGGGTCCTTATTTCTCACAAAGGTCCTTAAGGTTTATTACATTTAAGTCCCTTTTCTTCTTCTTCTTCTTCTTCAACCGAATGAACGGCTAGAGGCAGAGAGTCATGCCACTACCCGATCATTGCCCACCCAACATCATCCTTCTTTGTCCAAGCTCTTGCAGCTTGCGCTCACCACCTCCACTTCATTCACCGATTTGGATTAACTGGAAATCCTAATTTCTAGTGGGAGATAACCTCACATCGTCGGAGATGACGCCGGAGGTTAAGCTCCTCAAGCTCCTTCTTCGGCCAGACCCCGCCATTCTCTTTGCCGCCAACTACTATAAATACCCCCTAACCCCTCTGATTTCACTCAAGTTGGCTGCCTTCCCTCTTCTAACCGCTAACCCCTCTGATTTCACTCAAGTTAGCTCCCTTCCCTCTTCTAACACTGCAGTCAACTTCGATAGGCTATTCGTCCGAAATCCGATGACTTTCCATTTCACTTTTCGGCTTCCTCCATTCATTCTGATCAGCCGAGGAAATTCGCCATGGTCTGCCACGTCTTTGACAC
This sequence comes from Thalassia testudinum, assembly GCA_037157565.1. Classification (NCBI taxonomy): domain Eukaryota; kingdom Viridiplantae; phylum Streptophyta; class Magnoliopsida; order Alismatales; family Hydrocharitaceae; genus Thalassia; species Thalassia testudinum. Next base: position 16,111,860 of record JAZHRO010000056.1, read on the forward strand.
AGGCGCCGACCCAAGGAATCCTCTGCTCCATCTCAAATCTGCCGGCCAAAGATCTTTCTTCCAACCACTGATTTCATCATCCGCTATGAACCATTGGCAAAACCCTATTGCTTCGTCTAGGTAACAGTAGATTAGGAGTAGGAGTAGGAGTAGGAGTAGGTTAGCTTAATTAGTTAGTTTAGGTAGTAAAATTAGAGCAATTTTAGAATTTCAATGTTCATCTTCTCCAGCTCCGGCGAGCTCCTTGAGCTCTCCAGAGCTTTAATCTTGTCTTTTTAACTCACTGTCCACCTTCCTTTTACCCTCACAATCACTTCTACCACATTTAATCGTTTAACTATTCATCTAATCGCCTAATTCACATTCCACCTCCACTGACTACTATCATTGTCCATGGTGACAGTAGTCGAGTTAATTCCACCTTCATAGGGTCTTTCATCATCTATTCACCACTTTAGAACCCTAATCGACACTATAATACATATTATTATCACATATAAATTAGATGCCCAATCTTAATTAAGCTCCTGAGCTCGCTGTCCATGGTAGCTCAGGAGCAGTTCAAACTATTAATTAACTATATTATTATGACTGCTATTAACTATTGACTTGTGTTAACCGCTCAATCAAGTGGTTAAACAAGTCCTGAGCTTTAACCACTCAGATCCTTTAAGAAATGAATTCACTGTTAAATCTTAACTCTAAAGTACAAAATGGGAATTAATTGTGATTTTGAGGTTCCTTGCAATCTTAGGAACCTTTTTAGATTAAAAATAGCAAGCTTTAACAATCTGTGCATAATTTTCATATTTTTTGGACTCACCGGAGCTCTGGCGAGCTCCAGCAAGCCAAATTTGTGTTTCAACCTTTAGAATTCGATGAGAAGCTCCAGAATCATATAATGTGGATCACTGATTGTTTTAAGGATGTTTATTTGAGGATTAAATGACTAGAGATGTAGAATGAATTTTGTCTTCTCCAACTTCGGTGGAGTTGGAGAAGTTAGACAAAGAGATTTAAGAAGCATTAAAGGAACCCAGAAGCTTCAGTGTAATGCACTGAAGCTGTTTAAACCCTTAGAATACTGTAACAACCTTCTAATTTCTCTGTCAAATAAACACATTTTTAGCCTCAGGCGATGAGCTTGTAACCCTAGAAATCTTGGTCAGAGCATCAATCGGAGAATCTCAATGAGTTTCTGAGGTTAAGAAGATCCTATTCGAGGCTTTGATTTCCTGTGGAGAAGCATTGAACAGAAAGTCAAACTTTTGTGCCTTCATAGTCAAACTAAGTTTGATTATGGAGTTTTGAGCTCAATCTGAGGAATGGATGAGTTCAAGTAGTTTCTGGGATCTTTTTTGATGGTTTTAAAGTGATTAAACGGAGCTCAGGTGAATAATTTAGTGAAAATTTGAACATTGTCAAATTGGGTTACTCTTGAACTCAAACAAACAGCAATGCCATTTTGTTGAGTTTTGATTTTAAATCCTTTCCAGATAAATCTGTTATAACCCTTAGAATTAGTTTAAAGTAATTAGAAACTCTTTTGTGTCTATTGTACATATCAAAGTCTGAAATTCGATCTCTAAAGCTTTCGGAGAAGCTTCAACCTTCTGTACACTGTCTGAAGGTCTTGAGAGCTCAAATCTTACTCTAACAGACGCGGAGTTAATTTTAGAACTTGTACAAACCTTTAAATGAGAGAGAAAAGTCCATCTGAGGACTCTGTGACATTAATTTCTATTTCTAGGTGATAAATAACCTGTAGGAACCTCTTATTTCACTCTTCAAATTGAAGAGGAAAATATTATCTAAACCTTAAATTGACCCTGCAATTGTGTAGATCTATCTTAGAGCTTTCTAACAAATTTTAAATCACTTGAAATGGAGCTCTGAGCTGGGAGATATGATCATTTAAAGTTGGGTCAGGAAGCGGTTATGATAGTCCCACATCATTAGTTTCTGAGCACGTGCATGGGGATAAAATGAATTTGTTACATCGGCTATTTAGTCGTCAGTGCTCAGCGCACCAGTTATTGATCTGAGCATTCTGAACCTATTCTGAGCATGTGCACGTCTGTGTGCGGGCTTGTGTGCCTGCGGGTGTGTGCCCGAGTGGGTGGGAGTGAGTGTGCCATGGGAGGGCAAGGCCTGGGAGGCTGGTTGAGCCGGATTGGCTCGAGACTATGAATCGAAATGAAATAAATCGAAATCGAATGTAATTGAGATTAGGCGAGGACCAAGTAGGATCTGGTCCCACCCTGGTCTCAGGGAGCTATGTATCCTCGAAAGGACCTCGCCGCAAATAAAAAAACTTTTGGTTTAAAAGTAAAAAAAGAACTTGGTTCAATTGAAGGTTCAAGGGAAAGAAAGAGCTGAAAGCTGAAGTTAAGTGTTGAGAAGGCAGCAACTAAAGAAAAGAGGTCAGGCACTACTAAGGTACTAAGGAAGAAGAAAGCTAAGGGGAAGAGAAGGAGAAGGTACGAATAGAACAGAAGAAGACAGGTAAGAAAGAGAGTTCGAGAATAAAAAAAAGGGAAAAGAAGAGAAAGAAAGGGAGAAGAAGATAAGAGGCTGAAGAAAATAAATTTTCTTGCATCATTTTAATTACTTTTTGTTCTTAATTGTAAAAAGGCATGTTTTAATAGAACTTCTGTTGCCTTAATTGAAAAACTAACATGTTTACTTGTTAATAAAGTACATCATTTTGAGTAAATATGTTTTTCATATGGAATTTTGTATATTCTTTGTAGTTTAAATATTTTGGCAAAATTTATGCTCTTAAAATCAACATAGTTATACCTCCTAAACTTATAAAGGAAATAAAAGATAATTGGTGAATTTAGAAAAAACTATACCTCCCAGTGAACGACCTGGACTCAACCAGTAAAAATTTCCAAAATGTAATGTTAATTCGACCCTATACTACACAACTGACACTTCTAGTTAACCTAAGTGACTTTTCAACTCTTAATTAAGTGAAATTAACTCAATTTCTGAGTTGAGTGAAAGACACACATCATTTTAATGGCGCCGTTGCCGGGGAGGTAATCCCTTAATTCACTAGAATTTAAAAGGTTTAACTGTGTAATTAGGAGGTATTTTGTAAATATACATTTTTTTAATATTTTTGTTCTAATTAGTGTGTTTTGTTTTGTTTTTTATTTTGTTTTTATTTTCTATCTTCTTTTTAGGTTTACCTTTACGGGTAATCTCTGGAGAAGGCAGGATTTTGTTGCTGTTTTTGTGAGTATTTCTTAGTCTTTTGTTTTGTTGCATTTAAAAATTAAAAAAAATACAAAAATACAACTTTTTCTGACAAGTAGTAGCATATTATAGGCATATACTCTTAGGAATGCATTATCTACTAGTATTAGTACAATCTGACTCAGGAATTTTTAAACTATCAGCAGGAAAACACAAGAAAATCTGCGTAGATCCCTATCCTCTGGAAATTAAAAAGGCCACAAATTTTTGTTTGAAAAGAAATAAAAAGCGGCCATTGTAGCTTAATTGATATATTTTTGTAAAAGATTAACTAAAAAGAGGAAGTAAAAATTGTGACTTAAATCTAATTGCAGAAATGCATGCAGGTTTTTCAATTGCTGTCGTCTGTTGCATGCTATCGTGCACACAGCGCAATCACTAGAGTCACATGAGTCTATTTTTCTATCTCTCCTCTTTGCACTTCTTAGGGTTTTAGTCGAAGATCAATAAGTCTGTTTCACTACTAGAGCCCCGGGGAGTCAGTAGTGAGCGGCCTCGATCCTAGACCTTAGACCTTTGAGCTTTAAGGTACGCACCTATGTAGACATAGATTAGGATGCGTATTTTGATACTATTACTCTATTTGTTTGTGTCAAATTACTTTACGTACATTAGGAATTTCTTCTTTCCTTTGAAAGAAGAGCAAAACCCGCGTCTTTTGCGCTGTTTTGTGGGTTTTTGTGCTACTATTTTATTGGTGGTGTGTGTGTGCACTTGCACATTATTTTTCATTTTTGGACGGGAGGAGATCCTTGCATCTGCCTCTTGCGCCACCGTTGACAGGTGATCCTAGGCCGGTTGCAGATAAGCAACCAATGGTTTTCCCGTCTGATCCATTTACTTCCATGGATCCAATGCAGAATCTTAATCCCAAGATCCCTTCTTCTTCTGGTCAGGGGGAGATGCCGCCTTTCGATGTTCATGAGGCGCTTCTGAACCAGAATCTTAGGATGCTAAAGCAAGCATGAAAAATCAATCTATTAACAGCAGCCTTGAATAATTTACAAACTCTTCAAACCCATCCTTCACCACAACCTGAGGCGGGTTTTGAAAACCCTGATTTACCGATCCATCATCCAACGCCTCTACATAGAGATTATTATAACCCATCTAACGCACAAGTAGAGCCTAATGTTAAGGTACCTATTGGGGAGATGATCCAGAATTAAAGCCAAACATTATAGGTTTAATCCCCCACTTTCACGAATTTGCAACATATTGAAGATCTTAAAAATCTATCTCAAACTCTTGGTCCTCGAAATCAAAATTGGGAAATCCTACTAATGAAGATGTTCCCTTTTAGCCTTAAAGATAAAGCAGCTTATTGGTACAGAACTATAGCAAGACCAATCTCAACTTGGGCTGAACTTGAATCCGTATTTTTGAAGAAATTCTTTCCTATTGGTCGAACCAATGCTTTAAGGCAAGCTATTATTACTTTCAATCAAAACCAAGGAGAACCAATTCATGAAGTGTGGGAACGTTTTCATCAATTGCAAAGGAAATTCCCACATCATGACATCCCTCGTTGGCAACTCATGCATATCTTTTATTATGGTTTACAAGAGGGCATTCGCAATCTAGTCGATGCCTCTTGTGGAGGAAATTTTCTAAATCGCGATGCAGAATCCGCTTCAGAATTATTTGAAGGGATGGCAAAAAACTTCATCAATAACGCATCAATGTCGCAATTTATGCGAGGTGCAAATACGAATCATCAAAATCCGCACAAGGGCATTCACGAGATCGGTAATCCATCTAATTCAAAGGATTTAGAGATTATTGCAGAAAAATTGGACAAAGTCAATATCGTAGCAAAGCATCTCAACGAGGTTAGAAACACAATAAAGACTCTTACACCTCTACTTGCTACGAATCCCACGTATTCACCTGTTTTGCAAATTCCCACGGGGAGGGAATTTATGAATAATCTGGATTCTAAAGATCATCTTCCTTGGGTTTTCTATCTACTCCTCCACTAACCAAAGGAGGGACCTTTGTCCCACAATCTTACCCACCCTTTTCCCCACCCTTAGCTGTTGCAAAAAACACACCATATCTTTTAGGATTACACGCCATCCAGGAAAATATTCCAAGACCAAACCCATATTCAAATCCTATAATCCTGGATGGAGAAGCCACCCAAATTTTTCTTGGGCTAATCAAAATCCAAATCAAAGACCATCATATTCGAATCAGACCCATTTTAACCCACCTCCATTGCCTCCTCAGCAATCAGATTTAAGGCCTAACCCGATGAGTATGCAGAATTACTCTAGGCCTTTTAAAGATACAAAGGTAGATCAGATTTTAAGAGATGTGTCAGAGAGTCAATGACAAAATGCTGAAGCTCTCGCTGATATCCATTGGCAATGTAAGGTAGAATTGGCTGATTTATGAAATCAGATCATGCTTTTGGCTGAGTCTCATCAGCCAGGTTCTCTTCCATCTCAGCCAATTTCAAATCCTAGGAATCTACCAAATCCTAGGCAAAATCAAGGCCAAGTCCATTTCATTAATCAAGCCTTTGATTCTAATTGCAACCCATCCTCTGTAATACCTGAAAATAACCCACCAAACCCACATCAGCAACCTATTTTGTGTCAAAATGATCCACCTATTATTGAGAATCAAAACTAATTTTGCCGATCTTCTAAACTTGGAGGAAGCATTTCTTAAATTGCCTCAATCTTGAACATTTTACATCTCAACCTAAATCAGATCTAAGCTTTATAAGATTCACTCTGATCTTTCTGAGATTTTTCGCAAGAATCTGATTTTGGGTTCTGCGAGATCTATCCTAGGCAATTTCAAGACGAGTTTCGATTGGGTGGTTTAATCTGTTTTCTAATTTTTTTGATTCAATTCTTTCATAACTCCTCTGTTTTTACCATATACCTATTCTTTTTAAGAGTTCCTTACTAGGGTTTATCCCTAGCTTAAGGCGTAAAACATAGCATTTGTACATAGTTGTTTCCTGTTTCTACCCTTTTGATTTTCTTAAACACTTATTTTAAAATTTCACTTCATATCATATTGATTACACAAACTATGAGGGAGATATACACAAAAAGTGTTGACCTCGGGATAGAAAATTGGTGAGGAGAAAGCAACCAAACCTGAGTAAGGCCAAGCCAAAGGCTTGAATTGGAATAATTGGGATTGGTAATTGATGTCTTAAGATCTGGATTTTTGCATCTTTGGATGCCTTTAGGACAGTTCTCTTCACTAAGCACAGATGCTTTAAAATCATAGCTACTGAACCTAGGTATTGGGCAATGAAGCCTAAGAAATTGGATTTTGAAGATTTTAAGTTGAGACCTAAAGGAGAAGAATTAACAGAATCCTAGGTCTAGAAGTTAATCTTTAGTGTTGTAGGTTAGTGAATTAGAGTTTTACTACTCTGAGTTTGATTAATAATGAGTATTTGATTAATTTGCTTAAACTTATATTGATAAAAATCAAATATCATAAACAAAGGATTGACTTAAATCTATTGAGTTTTTGAGTTAAAATTTAATTCTCAATCCTTAAGTTTTATTTTCTTAAAACACTTTGTATTCTAATTTGAGTTAAGAATAGTTACAAGGATTAAGAGATTTTTGAAGAATTCTAATTTTGAATAAAATTCTTGTTTACAAATTATTTTAAGTGTGTTTTGTAAGTGCTATAAGTATAAGTTTAAGTAAGAAAATTTTCATACATGCTCTATACATTAATCATTTATATTAAACTTAAAAATTTCTTACCTAAGCTTTACTCTACATAGTTACTATTTATATTAATTTAAACCCAAGTGCTTTAAATCATCATAGTCTTAGTTAATTTTGCTAGGGAGTAGCAAAACTTTGGCTTGGGGGTATGATGAGACACTCATCATGATCTCTAATTACCTCTAATTAACAAGTCTTCCTAGTTAATTAGCTAAGGTTATGAATTTATAAGGGTTAATTATAGAATAAGGGATATTTAGTAAAGGACCTTGAAATAAGCTAAAAATGAAATTTTATCATTCAATTAACACCATTAATAATTTTATTAATAATTGGACTCGAAATCCTATTAAGTTAATTAACTTAAATATAATGTATACCTAAGTATATAATAACTTAAGTAATTTTACTTAATCTAATAAATTATCCTAAAAAGGTCAAAAATGTAAATTCAAGGTGTAAACATAATATTTACCTTATTTACTAAGATATATAAAAAGTTGAAAAGGATCTAAGTTAAAATAAATCTTCAAAACCTGAGTTTACATTTTGGTCCTTAAAATTTACTACAATTGGGTCCTTATTTCTCACACAGGTCCTTAAGTTTTATTACATTTAAGTCCCTTTCCTTCTTCTTCTTCTTCAGCCGAATGAACGGCTGGCGACAGAGAGTCATGCCACCACGCGATCACTGCCCTGCCAACATCATCCTTCCTTGTCCAAGCTCTTGCAGCTTGCGCTCACCACCTCCACTTCATCCACCAGTCTGGATTAATCGGAAATCCTAATTTCCAGTGGGAGATAACCTCACCATCATCGGAGACGATGTCAGAGGTTAAGCTCCTAAAGCTCCTTCTTCGGCCAGACCCCGCCATTCTCTTCATCTCCAACTACTATAAATACCCCCTAACCCTCTGATTTCACTCAAGTTGGCTCCCTTCCCTCTTCTAACACTGCAGCCGACTTCGATAGGCTATTTGTCCAAAACTCTAGCGACTTTCCACTTCACTTTCCAACTTCCTCCATTCATTCTGATCAGCTGAGGAAATCCGCCATGGTCTGCCACATTTTTGACACAGGCACCGACCCAAGGAATCCTCCGCTCCACCGCAAATCCACCTGCCGGAGATCTTTCTTCCACCCTTTGATTTCGTCGTCCGCTATGAACCTTCGGCGGAACCCTATTGACCCCTTCGTCCAGGTAACAGTAGATTAGGAGTAGGAGTAGGAGTAGGTTAGCTTAGTTAGTTAGTTTAGGTAGTTAGATTAGAGTAATTTGAGAATTTCAGTGTTCATCTTCTCCGACTCCGACGAGCTCCTTGAGGTCGCCAGAGCTTTAATCATGTCTTTTTAACTCACTATCCACCTTCCTTTTACCCTCACAATCACTTTTAGCACATTTAATCGTTTAATTGATCATCAAAGAGCCTAATTCACATTTCACCTCCACCGACTACTATCATTTTCCATGGTGACAGTAGTCGAGTTAATTCCACCTTCATAGGGTCTTTCATCATCTATTCACCACTTTAGAACCCTAATCGACACTATAATACATATTATTATCACATATAAATTAAACACCAAATCTTAATTAAGCTCCTGAGCTCGCTGTCCATGGCAGCTCAGGAGCAGTTCAAACTTTTAATTAACTATATTATTATGACAACTATCATTTGTTGACTTGTTTTAACCGCTCAATCAAGTGGTTAAACAAGTCCTGAGCTTTAACCACTCAAATCCTTTAAGAAACGAATTCACTGTTAAATCTTAACTCTAATGAACAAAATGGGAATTAATTGTGATTCTCAGGTTCCTTGCAATCTTAGGAACCTTTTTAGATTAAAAATAGTAAGTTTTAACAATTTTTGCACAATTTTCATATTTTCTGGAGTCTCCAGAGCTCCGGCGAGCCAAATCTACGCTTCAGCCTTTAGAATTCGTTGAGAAGCTCTAGAATGATATAATGTGGATCACTGATTGTTTCAAGGATGTTTATTTAAGGATTAAATGACTAGAGCTGTAGAATGAAGTTTGTCTTCTCCAACTCTGGTGGAGTTGGAGAAGTCTGACAAAGAGATTTAAGAAGCATAGAAGGAACCTAGAAGCTTCAGTGCAATGCACTGAAGCTATTTAAACCCTTAGAATACTGTAACAACCTTCCAATTGCTCTATCAAACAAACACATTTTGAACCTCAAGCGATGAGCCTGTAACCCTAGAAATCTTGGTCAGAGCATCAATCTGAGAACTTGAATGAGTTTCTGAGGTTAAGAAGATCCTATTCGAGGCTTTGATTTCCTGTGGAGAAGCTTTGAACAAAAAGTCAAACTTTTATGCCTTCATAGTCAAACTGAGTTTGATTATGGAGTTATGAACTCAATCTGAGGAATGGATGAGCTTAAGTCATTTCTGCGGTCTTGTTTACTGGTTTTAAAGTGATTAAACTGAGCTCAGGGGAATAATTTAGTGAAAATTTGAACCCTATCAATTTGGGTTACTCTTGAACCCAAACAAACAGTAGTTCCATTCGTTGAGTTTTCATTTTAAATCATGTCCAGATAAGTCTGTTATAACCTTTAGAATTAGTTTAAAGCAATTAGAAACACTCTTTTGTGTCTGTTGTACATATCTAAGTTTGAAATTCAATCTCTGAAGCTTTCAGAGAAGCTTCAACTTTCTGTACACTGTTTGAAGGTCTTGAGAGCTTAAATCTTACTCTAACAGATGCGGAATTAATTTTAGAACCTATACAAACCTTTAAATGAGAGAGAAAAGTCCATCTGAGGACTCTGTGACATTAATTTCTATTTGCAGGTGATAAATAACCTGTAGGAACCCCTTATTTCACTCTTCAAATTGAAGAGGAAAATATCATCTAAACCTTAAATTGACCCTACAATTGTGTTGATCTATCTTAGAGCTTTGTAACAAATTTTAAATCACTTGAAACGGAGCTCTGAGCTGGGAGATATGATCGTTTGAAGTTGGGTCTGTAAGGTGCTATGATAGTCCCACATCGTTAGTTTCTGAGCACGCGCATGGGGATAAAATGAATTTGTTACATCGGCTCTTTTGTCGTCAGCGCTCGACACATCGGTTACTAATCTGAGCTTTCTGAACCTATTATCAGCATGTGCATGTATGTGTGTGGGCTTATGTACCTGTAGGTGTGTGTCCGAGTGGGCATGAGCGAGTGTGCCCTGGGAGGGTGAGGCCTTGGAGGTTGGTTGAGCCGGATTGGCTCGAGACTATGAATCAAAATGAAATAAATCGAAATCGAACGTAATTGAGATTAGGCGAGGACCAAGAAGGGTCTGGTCCCACCCTGGTCTCAGGGAGCTATGTATCCTCGAAAGGACCTCGCCGCAAATAAAAAAACTTTTGGTTTAAAAGTAAAAAAAGAACTTGGTTCAGTTGAAGGTTCAAGGGAAAGAAAGAGCCGAAAGCTGAAGTTAAGTGTTGAGAAGGCAACAGCTAAACAAAAGAGGTCAGGCACTACTAAGGTACTAAGGAAGAAGAAAGCTAAGGGGAAGAGAAGGAGAAGGTAGGAATAGAACAGAAGAAGACAGGTAAGAAAGAGAGTTCGAGAATAAAAATAACGGAAAAGAAGAGAAAGAAAGGGAGAAGAAGATAAGAGGCTGAAGAAAATAAATTTTCTTGCATCATTTTAATTACTTTTTGTTCTTAATTGTAAAAAGGCATGTTTTAATAGAACAACTTTTATTGCCTTAATTGAAAAACCAACATGTTTACTTGTTAATAAAGTACATCATTTCGAGTAAATATGTTTTTCATATGGAATTTTGTATATTCCTTATAGTTTAAATATTTTGGCAAAATTCATGCTCTTAAAATCAACCTAGTTATACCTCCTAAACATATAATGGAAATAAAAGATAATTGGTGAATTTAGAAAAAATTTTACCACCTAGTGAACGACCTAGACTCAACCAGTAAAAATTTCTAAAATGTTAGGTTAATTCGAACCTATACTACACAACTGACACAACTTCAAGTTAACCTAAGTGACCTTTTCTACTCTTAATTAAGTGAAATTAACTTAATTACTGAGTTGAGTGAAAGACATGCATCAAATATCTTAGGTTCTGGATAAAATTTACCCAAAACCTAAATTCAGTATGCAAGCGGGATCGATCCTATGATTTATGAGGATGCAACCCAAGACCAAAAAGTCGGGTTACAGAGAATTCAAGCTCAAAAGGATAATCATTGATTGTATGCTTAGGTTGGACATCCTCAGAACAGATGTCGTAAAGGTCCTGGTTTGATGGTTTCAGATGAATTGGAACCCTTAGACATAATCTTCTATTTCATCCAAAGTTAGCTTCCCAAATCAGAACTTCCCAACTCCTATCCTCCTTAATCAGAAACTTAAATTCCGAGACCTCTTGCATATTAATCACCCCGTGTGAAATTTCCAAGTCTAAAAGATGTGGCTGAATCAGAATTGACTTTGGTCTAATTATCTCAGAAACAGAATCATCGATATGCTCAATGGGGTGTAACTGACAATCAGGGTATTTAATTGAATCATCTAGAATGCGATTCTGGATCCATAATGTGAGCCCTAATAAATCAGTTTCCTCAATTATTAGGCTATCAAATGATCTTTCAGATTCCTCAGGCCCAATCATCTCACAAAAATCGTATTCTGTAAACTCGGGTGAGACTTCGTAGCTTCAATCTTCACCATCAGAATCAAAGAAATCAAGATCCGTATTAATGTATGCCCCAAAATCATCCATCACTTTCTAGTCCATGGAGACATACGTTTCCTCGTACCTTGGCTCAGGGATCTCTGGTGAAGAAATTAGATCATCCTTAATTAGTTGCTCTAATTCAATCTGGTAAGCCTCGTAACACATGTTCCCCCCAACAGGTGCCTGAGCTGGTTCTGACATTGGCTCTCCTGAAGGGAGTTCATCCTAGGAATCATCCCACGACTGAACTAAAGCAACCACAAATCTCATCCTCAATATTGCTAACTTCCTAAGTAGAAACTCACCCGAGTTCTTATCCTTGACATCCTGGAGCCAATCCAACAAATACTTATTCAAATCATAAATCATTTCAGTCAAAGGCTCCAATCTTTCAATGGAAGGTATTGGCTAAACTTCTAAAGATTGGATGACATTCCTCAAGTTAGCTAAAACCTTATCTTGAACCTGGTTACCCTGAACCAAATGAGTTGGTTCAAGGTTGGGTGGGTTTGGGATCAAAGTAGGGGAATTAACGAATTGAGATTCGTTATACCCTTCCTGATAATAGGTCATTTCAGATTGTTCAAAAGGTGGTGATGACCTAAAGGCAGTGTAATCAGAGGATGGGTAAGGATCAGTGTATCCTTCTTAATTGTAGATCGTATTAGGTTGTTCATGAAAGGTTGACAATCTATAATCAATGTGGCTCTGAGAAGGATAGAAATCACAATCATAATGTTCAGGGTTAGACCCTAAACACGGAGGTTCGAAACTGTATCCCCAATCCGAGTTATCCCAACTAACTGATGGTTGATTACAGTACGAGTCAGGATAATCGACATGTTGAGGATAATTCAAAACAGGAGGGAAAGAGCAGGAATGCGTGTAATATGTGGAAGGATTCATGATAAACAAGTGGAAGAAAGGTGACCTGCAATACAAGCAATCAAACCTATCCTTAAGTGGGCTAGCCTAAAGACCTACAGACTCCAAAACCCGTCTTGAGATAAAGGAACTGTTTGATCTACTTCTGTCTGTTCAATCCAACCAGTTAGAAGGAGGGACTGGGGAGAAGGTTCTTCCTTTGGCTTGCGCCTCCGGTTCCTAGTGTAGCCCCCAGCCGTGATCATTTGATTCTGCTCCCCTAGCTAGACATCAGATTGTATAGTAGAAATAGACTAATCGAAAATAATCTTGTTCTTGGCTCTGATGAGCAAGTCAAATCCTCAAGGCCAATGTCTACTCTATTTTATTTAGGGCTAGGTTTGAATGTGCTTTGGAATGTGATGGGCCCTTTATCTGGGTTGTACCCTTAATGATTGATTGATTTGTGTGTGCGTGCACAACCAATGGTTTTCAAGCAAGATTACTTTTGATGCGGTGAATTTTAGGGTTCAAATCTTGCTTAGTAGCTTTTAGGATTCAACTTTTGGTATTTTCAAACAAGTTTTGTTGGCACACCAGGTTTTGAAAGCACAGGTGAAGATGTTTTCCTTTGAAGCTTAAAAAGATTGTGGAGTGCTTGGTAAATCCCTAATAGTTGAACCTAAGTGGTAGCTACTTGATGAGTTGATTTTAATTGAAGTGGTGCGGCCCAATCAACTCAAACAATTGGCTTGTTGCACCACTTAATTAGCCACACAAGTGATTACCTAATCTGATTTCTACTCAATTATGTGTTTGGATGTGTGTACTGGCTCCAAAGGTTGGTTTACCGGTTGAGTATAAAAATCAGATGAGGTTGTGTACCTCTGTGAGATTTTTTATTATTATTATTTTTTTTAATGTGGAGGTTGGGGCAAGTGTAGGTGTCAAACAACAAACAATCTAACCTTAGAGTTTATAAGAACACCTAGGTTGATTAATGCTTGTGTTATTATGTGGTGGAATGAAATCTAATGGGTGGGAGGTGGGGGATAACTCACATAACCTTTAACAGCACTTTTCTCCGATCTACCATATTTGCTCGTCTCAAAAGAGTACCTGTAATCACAATAACAAAGGATAGAAGTGAGGTAAATGATTCATAAGTTGTAAAAACGCCAAGAAAAATCAAAGAGCATTGCCTCCCCAGCAACGACGCAAAAATGCTGAACGCACGGGTTGTTACGCTAATGTGTTTGGTATTGAAAACCTGTCATTGTAGTTTGAAAGTGAAGAACTTGTGTTTAACAGATAAAATTTATACCAGAATGGAAATCCCAGGTTGAACTCATGGAGGTGGATGTTTGATTTAAAAAACACACGTTTGTTTTATTTATCACGAAGTAAATTAATTGATTAAAATCATCTAACTATTTACAATAAATAGAAGAGAGAGAGAATATTACAAACAAAAACCAAAAAGAGGTGTAGAATGAACATGGAATTCATCATTAAAAAGATTGTTTGTTACACTAAACATTACAACTAGAAAGCGGGAAAATGATTACACTAGAAAGCAGTAAATCTACTCTAGAAAGTAGTAAAAAGAATGGGGAGAGAGATATCCTCCTCGATGGTCTCTTGGAGGACGAGCCGGATGGGATGATGCCTGGATGAAGGGGAATGGAGCAGGACGAAGGAGGACGAAGTAGGAAGAACAGGAACGAGGCAACATGTTAACGTCGTCGTGGGATCCACTTTCGAAAGGGGGACAGAAATTTGACTTTATCTCGCGAGAAGCATCCCGGGTGTGGGACATGCTTCTCTTGAGCTTTGGAGAGGGACAGAAGAGAAGGGGATGAGAATTTCATGTGGAGGGGGTCTCCTTTTATAGTTGCAAGGAGTGAGGGAAATTTGGGCATTTTAATTTGAAAAACATTAAATCAGGGGCCTTTAGTGACGGAGAAAACCGTCGCTAAAGCCCCATCATGGGCGACATGTGGCGGAGCGCGCGTGCCCACTTGCCTGCTCATGCGTGTAACACGCGTTCATGTACTGCCGATCTCAGCCATATGGTCGTGAGATCAGACGGCTTATCTCACTTCTTTACCCGCTCCTCAACGTGTGCCCGCCTACATCTGATCTCACGTGAGGTGCGGCATGCAATACGGCGTGAGAGCAATTGCGCACGCACGACCGCTCGATTGCGATCAAGCGATCAATCGCGCCCGCTTGCCTGCATCGCTCGCCCGTTCTTTGCGATTCAAATGCACGCCGCCCGCTCACGATAAGGCCTCCACCCGCTACTCTACAGGGGGGAAATGGTTGCGCGGATGAGTCGAGGAGCGACTATCCATGGTCGTTGGATTGTGATCGTGCAGTCCAGATCTAATGTGCGGTGGTTTTTAAGATCAGCTGGGCCGGTTTGGCCGGTCGGGAGGGCACCACGTGGCACCATCTTGGCCGTCCATCTTCTGGATGATGTAGATGGTGCCATGGTTGTCGGATTGAGTCGATTTTCATGCTGTTAGGCTGCGATCGTTGTTTCGAATCCATCCGTGCGGTCAGATTTATCATTTGAAGTGTGGATTCACACCATATTGGCCCTTTATCTTCTAGGGTTCCCTGGTCTCTATCTGATGCTACTGATGTCAGATTAGGGCGATCTTGGAGTCGTTGAACTCCAATCTTCACCCTGATCATATCTGTATGGTTGGATATTCTATCTGAGGCCCCGATAAAATGTTTGCCCTATCCATTGACATAAAAGGAGACAATTAACCTCCATTTTATTCAAACTAATCTAAATGCAAGATGATGCATGGTATGCAATGCAATTCTATGCTTAAGAACATGCATAAATAGACAGCTTAAGTAGTGTAAACATGTTTACATTAATAGCGGTAGGGGATTAGACCTAAGTCTAAAGTCGTAGAATGAATCTAAAGAAGGAGAGACAGAGGTTAGGGGACTTTGCAAGGTGAGAGAAGGTGAGACCACGTCTGATGTTGGTCGGCTGGATGTGGGGAAGATGAAGTCTAGTGAGGGAGAGCAACGAGGATGAGGGTTGAGGGAGCTCCTACTGTGGTCGGCAAGGAGCGGAAGAGAGAGGAGGAAGGAGGACCGTCCAAGTTGGCAGTTGGATGACCAGAGGGAGGACGTTGAGTGGGGTCACTGGAGCCAAGACAGTGAGTGGCTGGAGAAGGAGGAGGAAGGTATTCTCGGTTGATTCTTGCTAAGCAAGATAGGGAATTGGGGTAGAGCTTAAATACGGGAGGTTTTCACCCTTAATTTTGAGGAAATCATGGGATTTCCTCATTATTTTTGAAAGAAAAACCTGCTGATCTCTGAGCTTCCCCGGAGGCTATTAGGGTAAAGATGGATCTCAAACCCTAGTCCAATTGATATGTCTTGATCTTGCACCCAATCCCTTCAAATTTGCAGGAATTTGGTGTTGATTCGAGGGAGTTCCTATCCCTTGAATCTCGAAAGGCGGTGGATTGAAGATGTTCTTAACTCAGTAACGGTGGCAGGGGCATATTTGTGAGAATAGTGAGAAGTTCATGGCCTTTTGGTAAGGAAAATTGAATCCTAGTGGTGTAGATGTGAGAAATAGAGTTTTCAGGGGCCAAAATGGAAACAAGGTTAGGTTGGACTTTTGTTGGGCCTAAATTTTGGTGTTAACATAATTTGGATCTAGGGAATCTAATGGTGAACTTGGAGTTGAGTTTTAACCATGTTTGACTGGGTAAATTGCACAGAAGCCCAAATTAGGGTAAATTCTGTTTAAAACTCTATTTTTACCTAAATGAGTTCAAACGGTCAAAGTGAAGGTACCAAACCTCCTAGAATATTTTTCAATAAACTTTAGGTGGTTTAGATTGAATTTATGATGACTAGAACCTTTTCAATTTAAGTACCGTAGATAATTATCATTTTCAATCATATTTTCATGCTCAAAATGCATAAAACCCAACTTCGGTCAGTGTAAGCTCACTTTTCGATCTTTTAAGTTCATTTGACCTTTAATTAACCACTTGATTAATCTACATTAGCGATGGAATGGTAAACCAGCAGAATTAAACCCATTTTTCTGCTTTTTCAGAGTAATTCAGGGTGGAAATGCAACCCTTAGATGACCATTTAGGAGCATTTATTATTTGAATCTGACTAATTTTGGCTAGTTAGGACACAGGATGGTGCTACTATTAGGCAACAACAAAAGAAAACTAAAAATCCGGTGGCTCTTTCGCCTCATGCGAGTTGTGTTATTCTTTCAAAATTACCACGGAAGCAGAAAGATCCAGGTACCCCTCTAATTTCATATAGCATCAAAGGTTGTAATTTTGATCATGCCTTGCTTGACTTAGGATCTTCTATTAACCTCGTTTTGACCATCATGTTTCAAAAATTTACATTGGGAAATCTGAAACCCACCCCCAATACATTATAGTTGGCAGATCACTATGTAAAAATCTTACAGGGTGTGGTGGAAGACGTGGTGGTTAGGGTCAACAGTCTCTATTTTCCTATTTAATTTCTTTCATTAGTAATGGAAGTTCCTAATTCACTTTGTGATTACTGGATCATCCTCAAGAGACCATTCTTGCCCATAGCCTAAGCCCATATTGATTGTGAAACGGGCTACATTGAGATAGATATAAGCTCTAAAAAGCTTAAACTCAAAATTTTTAAGTCTGCCAAGAATTTTGACTCCAATTTAATCAAGGATGACATGTCTGATGATGACATGGTCGTTAAAGCATGTATCGGGTTGGTAGGGACTTATTTAGATTGCTGCGGTGTACCTCTGAATAATCATCAAGGCTTGACTGATTTACATTGTGACATTTCCCTACCCATTCTCATATCCCTCCCCGACCAAAACACTCACGAGGCGCACTCCACTTCTTACACCTCGTGGTCTGAGTCATTTTCGGGCTGCTCACCTTCAATATATCCCCTTGAAGATCGGAGTGCCCTGTCTTCCCATCCAAATCTGGTGGAAGCAATATTCCATAGTGGGACCTTGTTCCCAAACACTAGTTCCTGTGGCTCCCTTTTCTTGGATCCATCAATCTAAAATGCCCTTATTCTTGGACAACCTGAGTGCCAATTTCCATCACACCTTATTCTTTTTCCCTGTGATCCTTTGGGACACTCACGTCCCAAGTTTTGCCAGATCGTTCCCCATCCACTCCTAAGCTTAAATCATTGCCTGATACGCTAAAATATGCTTTCTTAGGACCAAATGAGATGCTTCGTGTAATCATTAATTTGAAATTGTCCGAGTAGGAGTGTAAACTAAATAAGGTCCTAACGGAACATAAGGCAGCCATTGGATGGCCTCTCTCCGATTTGGTTGGCATTAGCCCCTCCTACTGCACTCACCATATATATATGGAGGAGGAGCACAACCTTCCCGTGAGATGCAGTGATGTCTTAATCCTAATATGCAAGAGGTCATTGAGATAGAAATCATTAAATGGCTTGATGCAGGCATCATTTACCTGATCAACAACAGCCCATGGGTGAGCCTGATTCTTGTTGTGCCCAAAAAGGTAGGTCTCACCATCCATGTTAATGATAGGGGCAAATCCATCCCTACACTCCAACATCATGGAGAGTGTGTGTATACTATAGTAAGCTTAATGCTGCTACAGAGAAAGACCATTTTGTGTAGGTTAGAAATCTGAGATAGCCACATGTCACTAACTATGCATAAAAAGTAGACATAATGAAGCATAATAGAATCCAGCTAAGAATAAGCACAAGATAACAATTATGATAATAAAAACTAGTATATTACATAGGTGAAATTGTTTTATAGCTACAATGCTACATGAATGCTTAAATAAATGTAACACTATGCTAATAAAAACTAGAAAATAAATGTGAAAAGTAGGGCATCGAGACAGCCACAGGGGTGGAAAGATTTTCATTAGAGGCTGATAAATGAGATTTCATACGTGAAAAACATTTGTTTAAGAAAAACCTGTCGTTGTAGTTGCGAGAAGAATTCACTATCAGATAAATTTACCAAAACTCTAGTGAGTTCCTGATCTAACTTAGGGAGGTGAACGTTTGATTAAAATTTGCATTTAGACATTATTGTCACAAAGCACACAAGCTGGTAAAAATAAATCTACACAATCTACTGTACTTAAAGAATAAATAATAGAAAAGAAAGAGAGAATAATACAAAGAGAGAGATATAGAGAGAGTGAACAAGTATTTCGTAGAGCCATGTTCATTACACTAATTGCAAAAGTGAAACTACACTAAATAGTAAAAAGATAAGGATGAGAAAAATCCTCTTCGACGGCTGCTTGGAGGATGAGCCGTGTTGTTGGTGCCTGAAAGATGGAGACAGGATGCTGAAGAACATTGACGGAGTTGGAAGATGGGAGTGAGACATGGAACGTTGCTAGCACGGGATCTGATTCTCGAAGGGTGGTGAGAGGACAACCATGGGCGCTCCACAAAAGGAATGAGAAAATGGAAAAAAATTCATTTTTTACTTTAGAGGAGCATCTTGGGTTTAGGACTACCTCCTTAGAACTTTGGAGGAGGTGAAGAGAAAGGAATGGATGATAAAAAGTGAGAGGTATGGGGTTCCTTTTATAGCCGAGGAAGAAGGGCATAAGAGTCATTTTAATGGCCTTAAGATTTAATCTACGGCCTTTAGTGTCACATGTAAGCATTACTAAAGCTGACCATTGTTGAAGGTGCATGGAAGGAGAGCCCTTGGATCACGATCGAACGACTATGATCACATGTAGCATGCACTTTAGTTATTCGTGCTCAGATCGCACTGCATCATGAACAGTCGTCTGATCGTGTGGTTAGATGGCTTGAAAGTCGTGCACACTTCACCTTCAAAATGCACACAGTTCTTGCATACGATGGCACGTCTGATGGTGGGTCATTGTACGTGTTCACTATAGCCTCTCATCCGTGGAGCCACGTTATAGCTTCATCGTCGTTTGATCGTGATCGCACTGTGTAGATCACGTGTGTGCACACTTCTTCACACTTTACAGTGGCGTGGCAGCCTCTCCTTCATTGGATCTCAATCGGACAAGTGAATTAAATCACTTGCGCACTCACAGATTTAGAATTGAACCTGCACCCTCTTCTTTTCATAGCGCCTTCACCATTGCACTATATCCTTGAGTGTGTCGCATTTTTTGTTTAAGGCTCTCTTGCTCTCTACAGTTAGATGAAGATCCAATGGTAGAGATTGTGTGATCCTTTGCCTTTAGAGAGTATGAGGCACGATTGGAGAGTGACATGGCCAAACCATGGCTGTTGTATGTAAATCCAATGGCCCAGATAAAAAGTACCAATGCTTTAGAAGTTGGGTAGGGAGCACTAGGCGGTCTGGATGGTGCCAAGTGGAACCATCTAGACTATCCATCTTCTCATCACAGGTGACATTACGGATGTCAAATTGGGTCAATCTTCACAACACTGACTGCGATCATCCATCCGAACCCACCATGCAGTCAGATTTGTCGAATCTAAATCCATTGTGTGATTTATAAAATGTGATTTTTTATCGTTGCAACATACGGAATTAGAATTGCTTCTAAAATTTATAATACCTAGATAGTGGGTATCTAGAGTCATCCAAGGAGGCCAATTTGTTAGTCACATGAAATGGTTCTCTCTCTTACCTCTGCAATCCACGGTTGTATTTTTGTATTTTCAATTTTGTTGTTTTTAGGATTTTCAAAATAATTGAGTACTTGAAGGTGAAGATCATGCTAAAACTACGCCTATCAACCAAGCCTAGCTGATAAGAGATGTCCTCTCTTCTAAGCTCACCCTAGGCAAGTGCACCTATGGTAATTAGAAACGAGTGGGTTTGTGCACTAAACAACTAGAAACAAGCAAAACACATAAATTAGAAAACATGAAATTGGAAGGCAAAGTTTGAACTTGTATTACAAGAGAACTAAATGAATTATAGCTGAATGCTTGTTACATAGAAGAAACAAAGTCACACTAGGTAAAACAAGAGAGTATAAAGATAAGAAGAGAAGTAAAACATCCCCCAAGTGAAGCTCGGAGTAGCCTTCGCTCCAAGATCTATTGCTCCTGGTCTTGAAGAATATAACTCCTTTCTTCTTCCTTCAATTAGATCTCCTCCAAAGTTCACCTCTAAGGGTGGACGTAGACCCTAAATTCCTCCTTAATGCCTGGTCATCCTCCGTTGATGAAGGGCTCCTCCTTCTTGGTGTGGCACAAGGGAGACGAAGAAAGAGGAAGAAGGCACCAATGGGGCAGGTAGGTTGCCTTCTTGATCTTGTCCACTTCTTCCTTGACCTTCGGTGTACGTGGATGTGGATGGAAATTAGACTAAAGGAGGATACGTGTATGGTGGTGGTTAGATGGGGTACATATAGGGTAGGATGTTGGTGGTTGGTGTAGGCTTAGGTGGAGGGTTAGGATGGTCTCTAGGTGAGTGGTTAGGGATTCAAGGGGGGGATGTGTTGGTGCCACATGGAGGGATGTGTAGTGGTGGTTATGCCCAAGGAGGCACCTCATGGTGGATTTCCATGCTAGAGGGATGCCTCTATTTTTCCACCAAAAATAGGGTTTCTGGAAGGGTAGGTTTTGGAGAGAAATTTGGATGGTGGAGATTGGGCTGAAGTGTATGTGTGTGGTTGAGATGGAGGGGTTTTTGGATGGAAATTGTGGTGCCAAGTTAGGGTGCTTATAGGGGTGGTTGGTGCCACCTTTTGGTGGCTCTTAGAGGTGGTGGTGGTGTGAAGGTGTGCATTCATGGTGGTGCCATGTTGGAGTGGAGGTATGTAGGTAAGCTAGCCTAAGGTAGTATTAGAGGAACTGAGGTGAAGTAGAGAGGAGTTAGTCTGGAGCTATGCTACGCTGGCTTAGCTAGTAGATGAGTAGAGGAGGAGTTGTTCTACTAAGGAGAAGCTGGAGGAGAGATTAATTGAGCTACATTTTAGCTTGAATGGAGCTGATGGCTATTGAAGAGAGTTGCATGTGAGTTCCTTAGCTAGCTTAACTAGATAGTTCTTTGCTAGTTGCTATGCTAAGCTAAGATAAGTAGTCTTCTAGTAATGTGAGCTGAGGTGAGTTGGGTCAAGTCTTCCCAGTGATTTTCCTACTGGCTGGAGTAGCTAACTTATGTCAGGTAGCTCAGCTCAACTAAGTTGAGCTGAGTTGAGTCTCCAGGAGCTAGACTTGAGCTGTCTGAGGACTTCTTCGACTAACTAGGCCTAGTTAGTTGATGGTAGTAGCTAGTCCTAGTCGGGTAGAGCTTCCAGTGAACTATTTTGAGCTGGAGGAGCTGGAATGGAGCTAGGATCAGCTATCTTGAACTTGTTTGAGCTGGCATCCAGCTAAGGTAAGCTGAATGGAGTTGAGGTGAACTAGCTTGAGCTACCATTCAGCTGAGATGAGTTATGAATGGAGCTAAAGATGTTTTGATGCAGCTAGAAGGAGCTGGGATCTAGTAGGGATGAGTTGGATCTAGCTGAAATCAAGCTTATGTGGGCTTTTCCTTCATCTACTGCCTTCTTAAGAGCTAAGGATTGTGGGATCTGACTCTCTGCCTATCCCTGACACTCAAATAAACACATCAATAACACAATAAAGTGCAATGCATGCCTAACCTTGCTGATTGCCTAAATGTAGCCAGAAAACCCATTTTCGAAGTTAAAACCCTAAGAGCTAGATTTGCTTTAGGGAATAAGAATGATGATAAACTAGCATTTTACCTGTCCCCATGCTTATCTTTTGCTAGTTTCTTAATAGAACTATTTTCACAAAATAGAATTTTGGGAAAGACTATTATTTTTACTTTTAAGGAGAAGAAGATTACCGAACCTTGGTTGAGTGAAAAACATGAAAGGTATGGGATTTATTAAGGATAAAACATCGGGATTTGTCTTTGGATCCAAAACTTAGATAAATCGAGATTAATGTATCCTTCAAAAATTCACAAGTTAGATCCTCCATAATTCAAATGACCTAAAATCATTTTGTGGCTAGGATTTCCCTACTTCTTGAATCTGACTCG
Organism: Thalassia testudinum; assembly: GCA_037157565.1. NCBI lineage: Eukaryota > Viridiplantae > Streptophyta > Magnoliopsida > Alismatales > Hydrocharitaceae > Thalassia > Thalassia testudinum. The sequence goes on from JAZHRO010000056.1 coordinate 16,134,481, forward strand.
CAACTTGCATAATTTTAAAACCATGTGTCCATGCTCTGTGAATGGCAACATTTATATGGTCGTGTTTTTGAATTTTTTTTTGTCACCCCCATGATTATTCCTAGCTTAATCCTATAATAGATGTGTCAAGATCATCATTCCCGTTACCAATCCTCGAGAGGGCTTTGGTGCAAGCACTTTGAGACAATACGTTCCAAGACACCACCCAGGAGCTCACTGATCGCATGTGTTTTACAACTTTCAAATTAGAGTTACAAGTAACCCATCATCATAGTTGCAATACTCGTGATCAAATAAAATTTATATCGAAACTCCAAGGGAGTCCCAAGTCCAACACAAGGAGGTGACATTTACTTTAATTTAAAACTACGCTTCATTTTGTTCGTTTTTTGGTAATATAGGGTTTTGTTAATTTTTTTGTATTTTTGAAAGAAGACAAGTAGAATGAATCACAAGAGATATGGAACAAATATGATATATATATATCACTTCAATGTTAATTACAATCAACTATTAAATCATAAAAAGTGTGGGAGGTGAGAAGAAATCTCCCGAAGCGGCTGTTCGATGTGATGACGGCACCTGGTGGAAGCTCAGACGAAGGAGGTGAGGAGTGAGATGACGGAGGTGAGATGCAGGAGGACGTCGGGTAGAAGAAAGCTTCGACGTGGCTCCAGAATGGAGGTGGGAGGATGCCTCCAAGGAGACCTATGAGTTGGGATGGGAAGATGGAGGAATATTTGGTGAGGTAGAGGTTTGCTACACTAATAGGAGCCTTGGGAGCTTGAGAGTAAGCTCTAATGGAGCGTTGCTAGGCTTGCTAGAGCTTAGGAGTAGGTGGGAGTAGAGTAGGTGGAGATGGCTTATAAGGGAGGGGGTGTAGGTCCTTTTATAGTGGAGGAGAAGAGGTAAAAATAGGTATGGAACCATTAGTGACCTCCAGGCCATCGTTGAAAGCATTGCTGTAGGTAGCTCATGCCTGCTCACGCCCACTCACGTCTACAGCTGGCCTTGCTGGCATGCGAAGAATTAGCGACGGCTCTAAGCATCGCTGTATGTTTGCCAAGCTATCACTGAAGGCTGGCGCCAATAGAGCACGGGCCCGCCCACACCACGTTGTCGCCCGCACATGAACACGCGTTGGCGCTGCATAGTGCACATGCATGCCTCCATGCACGAGCACACACAAGTGTTGCTGCGCATGTGCAGTGGTGCATGCATGCGCATGGGTAACTTGCATTGCACCACGTGGTGCAAACTGGGCCATCCATCTTCTTTTCGTTGTAGGGGCAACTACGGAGGTTGGATTGAGTCGATTTTTGTGTCGTTGTGTTGCGATCGTCGACCCAAATCCATCCATGCTGTCAGATTTGTCTTTTGAAGCTTTGAATTATGTCGCCTAGTCCCTTGGCTGTTGATCTTCCTTGGATTGCATATGGTGCTATGGGACTCCGATCGAGGCAATTTCGGAGGCATTGGACTCCCATTGTTGTCTTGATCAAATCTGTATGGTTGGATCATCACTTCAAGGCTCCAAAATAAATATCCTTCTCTCCTGACCATAAAAAGGACATAATTAACCTAAATTGTATACAACTACTCTAAATGCAGAATGATTCATGGTACGCAATATTTATAACATGAAATGCAAATCTAAGGCTGGGAACATGCATGAATAGGCATTTAACCCAAATAGATGTGTTTACATCACTCACAGCTGCAAAACATGATGCGGTGTAAAGGGGCATTCCAAGCGAACTCAAGCTCTCACTCCGATGCTACGGGTAGAGAACCATCCAAGACACTTGAGCCACAAAAGGCACCTTAACGCTTCGTCTAAAGATATGAAATATAGATATAGACTAGCGTCGAGGAAGTAACATGCTGGCATTGCATCCTCAAAGGAGGCATTTTCCTCCTTCTTGCCAGTGGGAACTCAAACCAAGCATCTAGCCTCGGATTTAACTAAGACTAAACAAAGGTTTTTGCTAATATTTCTAAATATTTATTTGGTGTTAGCTTTGTGTTTGAATTTTGACACAAGAATTTTACAAGAGACACAAGTTTATGGGTCGAAAACTAGGCCAAGTAATTTCCAAGTCACAAAAGAGATCAAGTCAACTGAATCATCACGGGTTCAGGTGGAATTTAGATAAAGATACTTGATCTAGTCTAAGAGTAGACATAGAATTTCTAAAAATTGAATTCGCATTCTAGTCCATAGTTTGTTAAAGATTAAATCCCATTATACTTTAAAATGAATCTTCAACTTAGGTCCCAATTTTCAAAATTTTTCTCAAAAAGTTTTATGAATTTTCTATTATGAAGATACATGCAAAAATTAAATTGAATATGTTTAGGTTTTGAAAATATTTAATCGATCATCAAAATTTTGAAAACACCCCCTCATGCTTATGATATGTAATGTCCTCATGCATTATGAGGGAAAATAGATCACATTAGTGAAAAGCAGTAGAGTTCAAGATGGTCGAAACCTGGGAAAAGAAAGACAAAAAAAGAAAGTAGGAAAAATGATGTGTTACCTCCCATCCAATGCTATCCTTTATGCCATTTAGCTGGGCGTGAATTGATGCAAGGAAGACAGATGATTATGTAAAAATTTTGGACACGTGAATGACCTCATGAAAGATGTCTTCCTCTTGGTCCCCTAAAAGATGAGTGGTAGAAATATGGGGACAAAAATGAGATGGAAAAATGGAAGAATGTCTTGAGTCTGGCCATGGTGTTAGTTCATGATGAAAGCCACACTTCGGGGGGTCGGGTGGTAGATCCAAGGAAAAGGGATTAGTGGAAAAGTTAGTGTGTTGAAGGGTGGGTGAAGTTAGGGTGGTAGGTGAGCTAAGAGTCAAGGTGGGAGGGTGAGGTGAAATCAGAGTAGAAGGGTTGGCTGATGAATTAGGAAGAGGGTGTGTTTGAAGGCAAGTCTCAAGTTGTTGATGTCCCTGGCCACTGATTTAGAGTCAAAATCTTCAAAGAAATTATGGTCTGGGAAAGACTCCACAAGCATTGTTTCTTCCACCAAATTATTTCTTTTAGTATCTGAGTCGTCAAAGAAATCATGATCATTGAATCTCCTGGAAGCTTGAAAAATATCAAGAGTGATTATTTGGCCATCATAGGTAATATCTAGTTTTCCTGTATAATAGTTAATATTTGCTTTTGCGGTAGCCTAGAAGGGTCTTCCAAGGATGATGGGGGCATTCTTCAAAGCTTCAAGTACCTCAATGTCAAGGACCAGAAAATCTACGGGAGAGACATAGTTTCAGACCTTGAAAATTACATCCTCGATAATCCCCCTAGGCTTAATTGAAGATCAGTCTGCTAATTGTAGAGTGACGTCAATAAGATTTAGGTCACTGCTCAGAAATTCTTCAAAAAGAATAGTGGGGATAATATTGACTGAGGCACTAAGATCAAGAAGGGTGCGGCAGAATGTAGTATTATCACTAATTACAGAAATTAATGGCATACCTGGGTCTTTCATCCTAGGAAGTACCTTACTCTGTATGACAGATGTTGCTGTCTTCGAAAGATGCACTTTACCTAGACTTTTCATCTGCCTTTTGGGAGTACAAATATCTTTGAAAAACTTGGCATAGCTAGGCATGTATTTGATTCGTCTAGGAGAGGGATGTTGATTTGAACTTGCTTGAATAAATCCAAGAGTTCTTCAGTCATGGCCTCAGATTTCTTCTTTCTCTTGGTGGATTGAAATTCTTGAGGAAAAAGGATGGGAGTCTTGTCTTGCAAATTAGATTGATCTTGTTCTTCCTATATTGGGTCGGGAGGAGAGTCGACTTGCATTTGGGATGGGTGGGTTTCTTGTGTTGGATAAGATGGCCAAGATCTTTAGTTATTTTCCTACTCCTCATCTGGATTATATTTGCAGTGTGGTTGTTCATGGGAGGAGGGAGAGGACGCTGATGTTGATTGAAATCTGATGGGCACTGTGGGGCTGGCTAGATAGGCAGTTGATAATGATTGGGATTTGAAACCTGGTTGTTGTTCCCTTGGTTATTTCGATTAGGCATGGGCTAGGAAGGCAAATGACCTGCAAGTCTTTGGTTTGAAGTAACTCCAACTTGATTTTTCAAGGAGGTTACCATGCAGGTTACTTCAGACATCATTTTGGGATGGCCCAAAAGAATATTGGGTTTACCCATAAAGTCCTTGCTGATTTTGTTGATGGAAAGGAACCTGAGTAGGGGCTTTCCAGGAAAAATTTGGGTTGCTCCTCCAATTTGGATTGTTCAAATTGGAGGAATTTCTAAAATTATCATGGAGAACAAAGATGTTCTCAGTAGCAGGGATATAGGAATTGAAAAAATCATATGGCCTAGTTATATCAGGTATATCCTCAGAAAAATAATTTGACTCAGCCGGGAGAGCACCAACATTATTCAAGTTTGCTCTCTCCTTGATATTAGGTGGAGTAAGATGGGGAGCTTGTTTTTGATCAAATTTTTCCTCAAGTTTCTTTTGGTGAATTTGCATTTGATCCAGTCTTTATGCAATTGTCTAAATATCATCTGGACTTACTATAATAGATGCAAATCTAGAATCAACTTCATTTAAGCCAAGTTTGGGATTAGAATTTCTGTAGAAAGTATCACTGAGGCATGGTTGAATGAGTTTTCACTCATCTACTGAAACAATTGTTAAGTTCCTTCAGCATCTTTATTCAGGAAGTTTCCCCCACATGAAACATCCATAAAGTTAAGTAATTATTCTTCCAATCCGTGATAGAGGATCTACACTAGCTGCCAAAGTGGGATTTCATGATGAGGGCAACTCCGCTATAAGTGCCGAAATCGCTCCCATGACTCGTGTAAAGATACACTACGATTTTGTTGAAAGGTTGTAATTGATCTTCGCAATGCATTTGTACGACCGATTGGGAAAAACTTTTTGAGGAAGGAACTTTTGAGTTGTGGCCTTGTGGTTATAGGTAGCTGGCAGCCTAGAACCAGTAAGCAGCCTTATCCTTATGACTAAGAAGAAATAATTTCATGAGCCAAAGGTCCTCTAGCACATTGCAGGAACGAGTAGTTTGGGCAAGGACTATTAGTTCCTCCAAATGGCTAAAGGGATCCTCTTTGGGACGGTCGTGGAAATGCTTAATGAGGTTCAGGATAGCTGGCATAATATCAAAATCCACCACTTGGATTACCACTCTCAGTCTTTCTTCATAATTAGAAGGATGATAAAAATCCTTCAGAGGAACGACAGGATTTTGGGGTGGTAAATTACCTTGTTGATTTGCTAGGTTCGTCATAGTCCTAGCCAGTTGTTGTTGATTGGTGTAAAGTTTCTCAACCATCATCAACAACGGATTAGGTGGGGTAGCTTGAATTTGATTAGGTGGCAACTCATGATTTCAGGAAGCTCCAAGTAAGGAAGATCAAAGATGAGAAAATTAGCTCACAGGTTTTGGGTGGAAGGGTTAGAAGCGAGATTAGAAGTGGGGTTAGACTGATTTCGTGGGTGAGAGGTGGAAGTGGTAGTGGACCTATTTTTGTTTTCCATTTTTGATGAATGAAAAGAAGAGGATCTTTTTGTATGGGGGGTAAAATCAAGTGGTCTCTCCAAGTGTGGAGTTTGGGACTACCACCCACGCATACAATGGAAGAGCAGGGAGGAGAGGAGGGAAAGAAGAGAAGCGTGTGATTGCATAGCAATCATAGGTCTTAATTGACATAAATTAGGCTAGAACTTAGCATAAGTTAGGGTAATTCATGCTTGCATAAGCATTATCTGCATCTTTACTGCTTTACTTTAGCTATGCATAAAATAATGTTATAATGTGCTAATTAAGTGCATTATGTCGATTACAGGCAATAAGCTGATCAGAAGCTGGATATCAAGCAGGATCTGAAGCTGGATCGGGAATAATGGATGTTGCAGCAAAGTTGGAGCAGAAGACTTAGATTAGATGTAGGAATAATGATGTAAGGGAGTTAGGATTTTCTATTCTATTAAGTAGAAATAAAGTAGTTAAATGTGAAGAGCTTAGGTCCGTCCTAGCCCTAGGATAGCCTAGAGACTTCCCCCAAGCCATAGCCACCCTTAGATTAGGTCACAGCACCCTAGGAAGCCCTAAAACCCTTAGCCAACTCCACACACCTCAAACCCACTTTGTAGTGTTATTGGATGGCTAGACACTTTGTCAAACAACCAATTTTTGCAGAATACCCAAAACAAAACCTAGAATTCCCCCTAACTCAGATTGGACGTCCAGAACTAAAGTCTAGACTTCAGATTTTTGAGTATAAGTTGTCTGATCATTTTTTGGATGTCTAGAATTGGTCTCCAGTCCCTATTTTGAGATTCAAGCCTTGATCTTGAATCTCTAGCTTCCTAGACCTAATCCCAACCCCATAGGAACCTAAATTAAAGTGCCCTAACCCTAGTACATCACCTCTAGACCTACCTAAGGACCTAATTAGGCCCCCACCAGACCCAATTGACTTAGATCAAAGTCAATTACCATCACCTAAGTTAATTGGACTCATTGAGTCCAACTGAGCTCAAATCTCAACCCACGCGAGTTCAATTGGACTTAGTGAGAGTCCACTTGACCTAAACCCAACCTAATTGAGTTATTTCACTCTAAATTAGGTTCACACATTCAATTAAACTTAGGTTAAGCTTAATTGCAATTTCCCCTTAACAATTAGGGTTTGCAACCCTAATTAAAGGTATACACCTACCCAAATTGCTTAAGACCTAACGTAGACCTCTTAGACACCAAGGGCACAACCACACACACACACACACACACCCATTCACGCACCCACACTTCTCTAGAGTTCTCTAGAACTCTCTTGAAGTGGCACCAACTCTTGGTTGCCAAATTCAGCAACCAATAGGCATTCAATTCTTAGATCCACAAATGGTGAATCTAAGAAACCAACTCTATCTCTCTTGGTTGGCCACTATTGGACCCTCCCTAGAGAGTTCCACACTTCTCTAAAGAGAATCCCTTAGGACTATAAAAAGACCTAAGGGGTGGCCATTTCCACCCATCCACATTCATGGCTCACATCCACTTTTCGCATACAAGCTTGGCTCCATCCACCACCACTTAGGGTAGCCACCGTCATCTCCACTCCATCTCCATGAGCTAAGCACCACCATGAAGGACACCGCACCAGGATGCTGTATCACTCCTTCAACCACTTTCCAAGGGCCGGCCTAAGCCCCATTGGTTGCCCTCATTCTCCTCTCAACCACTCTAAGGCCATCAGAGACCACCTCCAAATGCCCTCACTTTCTGATAGATTAGTAGCTAGCTCTTTACTTTTACTGCTTATATTTACTGCTTAGTAGTGTAGTCCTTATTCTCCCCTAATGATGCATGCAAAATCACCCCATAGATTCTTGAATGCATTCATTTTCTGGTTGCTAGATTTACACTTTTAAGCAATCTTGTACAAGCCTTCCTCTACAGTTCTTGTTGCAAACACTTCTCCAATGGAATGAACGAAAAATACATTTTTATATATATATGTATGTTTGAAATCACCATGAGTTTATTGATTGCCATCTTACTGCGTGATTCCGGTTGCCTGTTTTCACTTATTTATCTATTTTGCAACAAGCATGTCATTTCTGGAAAATATAGAGAATTTAACTATAGATGCATTTTCTGTAAATAGTCACCACCTCACTAGAATCGCGTGCACAGAAACTCACACTTTCACCTTTGTGATCTATTTAAAACATGCGCACGTAATCAGGGTTCATAACAGAAGTAGTGAAATATTAATCCGAAGAATGGAAACCGACGTATGATTTCAAACAAAGTAGAGCGATAGAAGGTCGAATTCAGAATTAAAACTAACGCCTCCCAGAGATGAATGACCGGGACTCAAAGTCTCATTATCTTTAGAAAATAATTTTTTATTTGATCGTATTGCGCACTATACTACGACGCTTTTTCCTATTAAACACGTGCATTGCGATTTCAACAAATGGCACCATTACCGGGGAGGCAATGTCATTTTCTTTGATTTCGATCTTTTAATCTATCACTAACAAATTTGCCTCTACTTTGTTTATGGATGTGTAGGAAAAATGGGAAAACAACACGATCTGCGCACATAGCGAGCGTGGAAAACAAATCCAAGTGCACATTATCTTCTCTTAGATTAGGTTTTCTTTTGAACCCTAGGAGTAGATTTACTTCCTGCAACTTCTTTTGAAAAAAAAAAGAAAAAAAATTATTCATTTTTGTGTAAAATCAAAAGAAAAAAAATTTCAAAAAAAAATTTCAAAAAAATCTAGAGTAGGTCTTTTTTTTGAACCCTTGGCAGTTTGAAAGAAAAAAGTAAAAGAAAAAAGATTATATATATATTTTTTGAAATCACTTAAAAAAAATTTCATTTTTGAGAAAAAAAAGCATGCGAAATCTTTTGAAAAGAAAACACTTTTTGGTGGAAAGTTTGGATTTCAAACTAAAACCCTCTTTAAATGCTTTTTCACCATTCTCTGATTTTCAGCCATATTTTAAAGTCTGATTAAAAAATTTGATTTCCAAAAACTTAGTGAGCAAAAAATTTTGAAATTTGGGTGAAATCTTCATTTCCAAACCATCTTTCAAATGCCACCATTCATTTAAAAAATTCTAAGAATAAAATTTTTAAAAATTCGCGAAGTGTACAGGGGTCAGACTGACCCAATTTTGAGATTTTTCATATTTGAAAAAGTAATTCCAAGCAATCTATGAATCTATTTTGAAAAAAATGGTGGGGTTTGAAAACTAATCTCATTGGCTCTATTTTCCATATTTTTCCCAAATTTTTGTAGGTTAATTGATACTGTTACAAAGTAGAAAATAATCAGGGGTCAAAATTCCAGATTTGAACCCGTGACATTCAAAAATCCCTAAAAATTCAGCTGAAATGGTAAAAATTCCGAAAAAAATATTCTCTGGAAAGATAATTGAAAAAGGAATCTACTTGCCAAATTTCAAGTTAATTGGATTTCAATTGTTGTCAAAGAATGAATTTTACTTTTGTGGTTTGCTTAAACAAAACAAAGCCCTAGAAGTGCATGAAGCTTTGGGTAAATCTTTAGGTTTACAACTTGGAGACCACAGTTGGGCTAACCTAGACTTAATCAAGTCTAGTACTTAGTCAGTGAGCTTGGTCACCTTGTGAGCCACTCACTATGAGAAATCCCAACTGAAGAAAATGGGCTAAAACAAATTTTAAAGCACGAAAAAAAACCTGGATTCTTTGTCGTACTACTGGGTGTTTTCAACCTCTTGGCTGGGTTAGCCAAGAGGCGGGAACCGCTTTCAGTCAGTTGTGCGATGAATTTTCTTTAGGAATTAAAACCCAAAACGAAAAACCTGGTCATCTGATTCATAAGGACCATCTGATTGAGAGGGCCTTAGCCTTGTCTAGCTTGGCTACACCAACCCAAGGGTTGGGTGGTGTATGGGAGGAAGGAGGTCACTTAGACCTCACTTGTTTGGACCTTGGGAGCCACTCCTAAGGAGGTGAGTCACCTCACTGGGACCATCTTCTCCCCCCACTCGTACTCCCATAGCCACCGTGGCTAATCTTGGACCTAGACCTGGATCGGGTCAGGATATTGAGAATCTAGACCTGATGGCTCGTCTGGATGCCTATGTAGTCGAAACTGTAGAGCAGCAATGGTAGAGCATGGATCGCATTCTAACGCCACTGGACAGGACACAGCACCCGCCACGAGGAGAACAATTATAGGATTTCTATGACCTAGCCTTAGAAATCGTCGCACCTTTAGTCAAAATTCCTGCAGGCGGAGATGCATTTGAGCTCAAGCACAATGTCATTGGGTTGATCAACATTGACTTCTATGGGAACTCAAGCGAAGATCCATTCCAACACCTTGAGGACCTTAGTCGACTCGCTAAAACAATTCGACCCAGGAATATCGAACTTGGGATTGTTCTAATGAAGCTTTCCCATTTTCTCTGAGGGATAAAGTTTCATACTAGTTCACCACCATTGGGAAGTCAATTGGAACCTGGACGGAATTACAACGTCAATTCCTGCAAAAGTTCTTCCCAATCGGCCAAATAAACTCAATGCGACACGCAATCACGACTTTTTCCCAAGGATATGGGGAGAAGTTACATGAAGCCGGGGACAGATTTCACGACCTTCTCTGGAAATGCTTGCACCATCGTTTACCCAGATGGCACCTAGCACAGATCTTTTATCATGGGCTGGATGACACACATCGGTATCTGGCCGACGCATCTGGTGGCGGGAATTTCCTTGCGAAAGACAAGAACAATGCATTTGAGCTATTCAAATCTTTGGCGGTGAACTCGATGAATGCCGCATCGATGAACAAGTTCCAGTGGCCTGGTCAGGAATGAGTTGGTGTCCATGAGGCTCACACAGAGTCTATTCGAGCCAACAAGGATATCATCGTCAAGCAGCTTGATAGAATAAACCTAATTGAGAAGAAGATTGACCAGATTAGTCAGGGTCAATTTGACTTGAACTCTGCCTCCTCAAGACCCTCCTATGCACCCCCAGCCCCTCCTGCTTGAGTTAATCTACTCACTCGGGATGCATCTTCTCCTTATTTACGAGATCCCGGATATCAGGATCCCGTAAACAATCCAGATCTGGCACCTTACGACTAGGTTTACGCACCACCTATAGATTACAATGCGTATCCCCTTGACTGATATACGTCTCAGATATCTTTGACCTACGAGGACATCAGTGCTATCCAAGGATACAGGTGTAATAACTCGTATTCAGAGATGTATAACCCTGGTTGGTGCCAACATCCAAACTTCTCTTGGTTTGGTAATTCACAGAGACTACATCAAGATCCACACTACCAAACCAGGCAATACGGAAATGAGCACAACACGTACCCTAGGCAGCAGCCATTCCCATCTCAGCTGCAGCAACCCCATTCTCTATACCAGTCGCTCCACCAGGCTGCCAGTCACCCTCCAAAGAGGGCTAACCCTTTGGAGGCATTGGAAGATGGGCTGCAAGAATCAATGAGGAAATCTGCACAAGATAGCTTGCAGATTATGAAGGCGATGGCTGACCAAATAGAGACTATACAGAACACGTAGAACTAGCTGTTGCAGGAGCATAGAACTCAGGGAGCCTTGCGCTCCCAACCCATCCCGAACCCCTGATATGTGCAGAGCCAAGGCACCCCACCTAGGTTTGAGCCACTGCAGGGATAGGCACACGCCATAGTACAGGCGCCTCCTACACCACCCAGTTACGTGCAAGGCCAGCCACCTTTGCAGAACCCCGCATACTCTGCCCCTTCCACTCCCCCACCACCTCATGGACAGCAAGCAGATGCACATGCTGTCTCTTTGACGAGTGGAAGGAAGACATTCAACCTACCACATAAGCAGGCAGGTCTTGATTTTTCCCACCCTTCACCGCAGGTGGGTTCGACTCCATCTCAAGAGCTACCTACGGTAGATAAGGGTAAGAGGCCACTAGAACCTAAGATTCCCATCCCTTTTCCTATGGCTCTGACGTGAAATGTAGTATGGAAAAAGGACACGCACAATTTTGAGGACCTAAAATTAATGTTCAACGAAGTGCATATTCAGGTCCCCCTCCTAGAGGCAATCGATCACATTCCTGCTATTGCTAGGTTCTTCAAAGACTATTGTACCCCAAAGTGGTAGCTGAGAATTGGACAATAGGCGGTACTGTCGAAAGAGGCTAGCGTCGTGATTCTAGCTGACTTGCCGCTGAAAAAGAAAGACCCTGGTACCCCACTTAGATCTTGCTTCTTGCAGGATTCTCCATTTGATTGGGCCCTTCTAGATCTGGGTTCGTCCATCAACCTAACTCCCACTGCCATATTTGATCGATTTTAATTTAGGGAGTTGAAGCCCACTTCGATCATGATTCAGCTGGCTGACAGATCAGTCAAAACACCTAGGGTGGTGGTTGAGAATGTGATCGTGAAAGTCCATAGATTCTGCTTTCCCACAGACTTTTTCATTCCCGATATAGAAGTTCCTCCTAATCTCCGAGATGCACCAATTATTTTGGGTCGCCCATTTCTAGCGATAGCCCGAGCGAACATTGATTGTGCATCTGGGTGTATAGAAATAGCCCTAGGCAATGATTGACTTCGAATTGACATATTCAGGGTGGCAAAGAACTTTGACTGTGATCGAATAGAGGAGGATGGTGAAGATGAAGATGCGGCATTTTGTGGTAACATTGGGCTCCTTTGTGATGCCCGAATGTCTCATTTGTCGACACTATTAGGGTTCTTGGACCTCGATCCACACGGGACTGAGACCACTACACTACACATATCTCCATGTATATCTGACTGTTTAAGGTGTGCTCCTGACCATAGCACCCCTGAAGGTAGCTATCCTGATCCGTACATTACTGAATCGCTCCTGTTGTTGCAGGAAGACATGACCACAGCTAACGGGTTTCTCATTAACGTAGTCACAACTGATTATTTCATAGGAAGTGAATCAGTGGGAATTCACGTGCATACGGATCAGCAGATTCGCACCCTTGATTATGCTCCTCCCACTCCCATTTCTGACTCTGACCAACCCATGATTGAATTGAAGCCCTTACCTAACTCACTTAAGTATGTGTTCTTGGGCGAAAGTGAGACATACCCAGTCATCATTAATTCCCACTTAACCCAAGAACAGGGGCATCAATTGATTTCTATGCTACAAGACCATGGGGCTTCTATCGGGTGGAGTATTGCTGATCTCTGCTGCATTCACCCCTCATATTTCACTCATCACATCTACACGGATGAGGGAGTGAAACCTTCGAGACAACCTCAAAGACGGCTTAACCCAAATATGCTAGATGTTGTTAAGAAGGAGATCATCAAATGGTCGGATGCAGGTATTGTATACCTAATCTCAGATAGCCAATGGGTGAGTCCGATCTGGATAGTGCCCAAGAAAGTAGGACACATCATTGTGAATAATGACAAGGCGAATCCATCCTGACCCGCACTGCGACATCTTGGTGGGTCTGCATTGACTATAGGAAACTGAACATGGCTACCTGGAAGGATCACTTTCCATTGCCTTTCATTGATTAGATCTTAGAACGGTTAGCTAGATGTAGTTTCTTCAACTTTCTGGATGGATACTCTGGGTATAATCAAGTAGCGATTAGCCTGGAAGATCAAGACAAGGCCACATTCACATGCCCCTTTGGAACATTCGCTTTCAAGCAGATGCCCTTTGACCTTTGCAATGCACCAGGGACAATTCAACGTTGTATGATGGCCATCTTCCCTAACATGATTGGGGACTATGTGGAGGTATTCAGGGATGACTTCTCCATTTTCGGTGATGATTTCGCATCTTGTCTTGATAACCTCACCAAGATCCTGAAATGGTGTATTGAGGTAAACCTAGTGACGAGTCGATTCTTCACTTTTAAAGTCATTTGTCACATAAAATGACAAGTCGTTTGTAGTTCTATGTGGTGGAAAAATCGACTAATCAACAATTAATATAACCACTCAATTAGGAGCGGGTCGTATCCACAGGGAGGTAATGACATATTTAAACTTACACCAGTTAAAAACATATGTTCACGGTTAGTTTTGTCGAGAAATCGAGCAAAATCTACCTTTAGATTAAGAAAACATCAAGAGAACATGCTGAAATGGCAATTTTACACAACTAACGGATATATTTTGCAATGCATCCTAATAAAATAATAATAAAAGTTGACAATGGCACAAAATGTAAATATTAATAGGGACTTTACTGTAACAAAACAAGGAAAATTCTTCCCCTTGTCCGTGCATGAGGAGGAGGAAATGGCCGGAGGTGTGAAGCTCGGAGGAGGATCTCTAGACCGGAGGAGGAAATGGCGGTCGCGGAGAGGTGCTAGGCACCCTGTGGTGGCCTGACGGAGGTATGGTGGAGGTGGGTTCCGGTGGTTGCTGGTTGTGCGTCGAGTGCAGGAAGGCTCTTGGAGAGAGGGTGCACACGCTGGACTACACGTGCATGGCGTGTGGTGCAACTGGAGGACACGTACTGCTGCAGGCCGTGCGGGGTGAGGTGCAGGGGAAGCACATCTGCTGCTGCACACTATAGGCGCAGCGGGTGCTGCAGGCAGTGGCGCGATTAAGTACAGGCGCACGCATGGAGGTGCGCACAAGCTGGAAGTGGGTGCGTGCACTTGCAGGTGCAGGGTAGGGGTTTAGGCGCACTACTGGAAGTGCGGGCGGTTGCGTGCAGCTGGAGGGCATGTGAGCGGAGGTGCGGGCGCGTGTAGCTGGAGGGGCGCATTGGCGGAGGTGCGGGCGTGTGTAACTGGAGGGGTGCATGGGCTGCGTGCGTGGAGGAGGCGATGGTGGGTCTGATGGAGCGTGGAGAAGCTGCTGGTGATGGCGCGAGCTAGAGGAGAGGCCGACTGCTGCTGCGCATGGGGATGATGTGTTGTTGGGTTTATTTTTAAGGTGAAGTGAAGCAGAGGAAGAAGAAGAAAGAAGAAGATATGGGGCCAAGCTTTAGTCATCCGGGAAACTTCCCGAACGTCTTAACTAACGGGGGAGATGAAAATGTAGGGCATGGAGTTGCGACGGCTGCGGTGGTGGTTGCTGGTGATGGCAGTGAAGGTGTTGATGTTGATTCTGGTGAGGCACGGTGTTGGAAACATGGCCATCAGGGACACATTCTCACGGTGTTGGCATGAGTCCACCGCCTTGGCAGGCGAGCTGTCACCTCGCTGGCCCACAGTGTGGTGGAGCTCGGCCTTGGAGACCACGGTGGTAGAATGGAGTACATGGTGGTGGAGTGGGGCGGTGTCTCCTGGTGCATGGTGGCCTCCCTCTCTTCCTCTTCCCCATCGAGGAGACTAGATCCACTTTTGGCACTACTCCTTGATTGGGTTCTTCACTACGACAGCTGGATGAAGAAATGCAGCCGTTGCTCATAGAAGAAGAATAAAAATAATGATAAAATATTATGATTATTTATATACAAATCCTCAACTTTTATGTTAACTTAAATTAATGCTTGCAATGCGCCTAATTGGTTAACTAATTAAATGAATGCACTTCTAAGTTAATTCTAACTGCATTTAAATTTGAATGCAATGCATGAATTATGTAATTAAATTAGAAATATGAATTAATCTATTTACATCCTAATTTATGCTAAATAAATGTTAGAATCAACTTCATGTCTAGGCACTTAAATACCTAAATAGCCCACAAATATGGGCTAATCAAATACCCCCATGCCTAGTTTTTGCTAGTCCCTAGCAAAATTAAGCAAATGCTAGCACTCCAAGTAGACTAGCAAACCCAATCAGTCTTCCTTTCGAAACATATTAAGTTCAGTCTTTAAACCTAAGGTTCCCAAGTAGTTGCTAAGTTACAGACTACGTCGGCTAGAGACGAGTTGTAGGCACAAGTTTCTCTGATTTCTGACTCTACCTTAAGGTCTATTGATCCCTAAGATTAAAGCATCCGTGCATGTGCATTGGTCTGAGTTATTTGAGTTAAAGGAAAAAGGATTTTTTTAATAATATATATATATATATATTTTTTGATTCCTCTAAGTCTAACCTCGAATTAGCTATAATCAAGGTCTGTGTCGGATTCATTGTTTCCATCACCATACCTTGAAGGGTGCCTGGCTTTCGATGCTTCGAGATAGCACAGCCCATAGCGACCCCAAGAACTCCTGGCAATCAACACTTTGAGATAGTATCGGCCATCGATTTCTAAAGCAAATTCAGGCCTATGGCAATCGGCACATCGAGATAGGGCCGCCCATGGAACCTGAAACGCGTAATGCGCCTACATGCCCCCAGTAGGATGGATATCCTAAGAGACAAGCACTGAGGAGGCAATATGTTATCATCGCATAATCAAGGTGAGTATATACTCCACCTCTCCTGCGGCGGGAACTCTTTCAATCAAATTGTGTTTTCAAGACTCTCCTAAGTCGAAACTAAGAGAACCAAATCTCTTTAAGAAAGAAATTAAGTTGATTACCTACTTACACTAGACCAAGTGTGTGAAATTTGGATGCTTGGGTTACGAGGACCCGTAAACCAAAAGGTAGAACAAAATTCCAGGTACTACCCCACCTTTTAACTCAAACCCTAGCTTTCCTTCCTCAACCTCTTGAGGAATGGTCAGTAACTTAACTCGTACTTAAGTTTTTAAGTCCACAAAGGACCATAAAGGTCTAAAGCTAGCAGCTCATTTAGCTTCTAAAGTTCGACCCTAGAACCAACTTAGTCTGACCTAGAGTTCTGATTTGCTTAAGACTGCAAGACCTAGCCAGTTAAGCTCAAAACCTTTTATTATTATTATTTTTTTTTTAACGTAAATGTATGCAACGCAGAATGCTTTAATTAAATGCATGAATGCACTACGCGATGTATTTCCCCAAGTACACCCCCCCATGCCTAAAATCTTCAATGCCCTCATTGCATAAAAGGATATTACCTTGGTCAGAGCTGGGCTGCCATTCTTTTGTTAGCAGTCGAGTAGCCAAAGAACCTGCAAGTCAGATTCAAGGATCACAGAAATAGGCCCTAAAAATGATCAAAGTAATGCCGACCTAGAAAATAGGTAACCTAGGATGTTGGCGAGCTGATGATGAAGCCCAATAGCAAATGCACGCCCAACTAGGATGGGAATAAAATCTTTCTAGGTCACTAGAAGAGGTTCTAAAGGATAAACTGGCATAACAACCTCCAAACGGTTAGGGAGAGGATGACAAGGATCCTCCAAAAGGAATGGGGAAGGAATGGTGCAGAAATAAACCCCCAGGGCAATGGACTGACTAAAGAAATCATCAATCCATACCCGACACTCCATTACAGCAAATATTGGTTTGTTAACCCCCCCGGTCAGAACAAACGTGAGCAAATCTCTAAGGCAAGGATTGTTTAGGGTGTCCAAGTTTCGAAGTTGCAGGATGGCCATAAGATCTAGGTTGGGTTTAATCAGCTCGGTGTCCATCTGTAACACTCCTTCCAAATCCTCAATTGCATCCCTAGAATTCCTTGCACCATCACATGTATCTTCCTGCACTTCATTAGGAGTAACAATTTTTCCTTCAAACATAAGCGAATCAGAGGGTGACTTCGAAACAATTGAAGGCAGGTTGGAAGCAACAAATCTGGGGATTATCCTATCAATGTCATCCTCGAGTTCGTGTTCTTTACTCAAATCCTCCCCGGAGGCTAGATGTGAATCCACAGAAATCTTAGAAGTTGCTTCCAAATTTTCCATCATTTCATTATGAGGAGAAATATCATCAATGGATGTGCTAAGGAAACCTAATTTGGTCAAATTTGTGACATCCTCAGGGGCTAACTCTTCAAATATGACATAATCACCCTTACTGTCACTCCAAATCTTCAATGTACGTTCCTCATATAATTCGTCTTTCTCCTCATCATATGATTCATCATATACCTGAGGTCTAGAATCATTTAATATCTTAGCAGATCCCCTAGGGTACTCTTTCTGATGTAAATGGTTTATATTCGTAACATTGGACTTCTCAGATAGGTCAATTTCTTCAGGGTTAGGTTCCCTAACGGTTGGCTTGAGTTCAATCTCGTGATCAGAAGGGAGGGTAGGATTAACAACTTGACTTCGACCCACTTCAAATGTCACGAAAATACTATCTTCTGGGTCGAGGTCTTCCAATGATACCGTCATTCCCTTCTTTTGACTCCAATATAATTCAGGTGGATACTCAACCTTATCTTCCTCTGGTTGCCACCTTTCTTCATCCAATGCATAGCTACTTTCATATGTATCTTCCTCCCATTTAAGGCGTGGATCTCTCAAGGAAGTGTCTTCTAACGGGGAGGTTTCAAAATCGATCCTCGAAAAGTAGCTATTCTCCCTTACATAATCCCCAAAATTTCCCCCCAACTTAAAGTGTAGCTCTCACACAGGAGATGAATCTATTGTAGAGGGGTGTACGTCATCCTCAATGGGGTAGATTGGGTGGCTAATTTCATCTCTTTCTTATTGGCTTGCTCTTGAAGATTCTCCTAACAATTCAATCATTTTGTCTTGCATTTTCTGTATTTCCATCTTTAAGGAGGAGAGGTCATTTCTATCATGAGAGAAGTCAGGCTGATGCTTATAGTACCCAGGAGTGTTTATTCAACCATTATAATTATTTAGGGAGGGTGGGTTGGGTATTTCTATGGTGTGTGGGATATTGGGAAAAGCAAATCCCACTCCTAGGTTCTGCTCACTGATTTGGGGCTTAACCAGGCCAATACTCCTATAATAGGAGTAAAACGGATCCCAATGGTTTTCATTATGTCCATCAAAGGATGGGCCATCTCGGCGTATGGGATCGAAGAGTGCAGAGTGGTGGTGAGGGTGTGGGAAAGATGTGAAAGGATGAAAATCAATGTGGTCCATTCTAACTCACACCTCAATCAGAATTCCCCAAGCGAAACACAATTCAAAAAGGACTTTTTAGGTCTTTCCCAATTTAGGCTTTTGATTTTAAGTCAGATTATAGGTGACAATACAATTTGTTCAATCAATTTACACACCTATTGTCGACCTACGGCTCACCTAAGAAGACCTAGTTGGAGCTTAGGTGTTCTTCCCAAAATCTCAAATGGTAGAGCAACTCCAAAGATGGAAGATCGAGGGATGCAAGTAGGCCTAAGCCTTCCTTTAAAGTTGTGCTTTCACAGTGCTTCTCAACTACCCCCAAAAATCCATGATAGGGTTTCCCCCTCTTTGGAGTTACAAAACCTTTAATCTCAAGCTCTAAACACTTCAAAATCCAATGATAGGAGGGCTCTTGTCCTAGTATTTCCAAGCCTAAGGAGTGTCTAAAAGCATGTCGTGGTGCAAGAGATATAAGTGTGCATACACCGCAAAAGATTTTGAATTTTGAATCGCACTCAAAGTTTGAAAATCAAATTGTTGGTTTTTAAAATGTCCTTCCTTTAATTAGTCCCTTTTCTAGAAAATATGTGATCACTTGTTAGATTTATTCAATACAGATTAGGTGGTCTTCGAATTTAGTCCAAAAGCAATGCGTGATCAAGAATAGGATGCAAAGTAAGAGAATGTGTACCTTGCTTCCAGCAATCAACGATGCGAGAATACACGCAATGTAGAGAAATAAATCTAGAGGCTGCTCATATAGACCTAAATGGTTCGTCCTAGGGGCAGGCAGCTTCCAGCAGGCAGCTCATTTTTTCCTTCTTTTTTTTTTACCTACTTGTGCACAAACAAGTAGAAGATAAACAACCCACAAAAGAAAACCTAGATCTAAAGAAAAGAGGGAACAAACTCCTAAAAAGTACCCAACACGGGCCTAAAACAAAATTGGGCAACGAACCCCTAAAAATATACCCCAGAACAAGGGTCTCAAACCAAATGTTCAGTGAAAAATTAAGCCTAAATCTTAATCATAATCTAATCAAATCAGCGAGTAAATGCACAAAGATGATCGTCAGGTCCTCATCCTTCCCCTCCCTTACAAGGTAGCTCGATCAATTTCTCCTTTGGGGACTTCAAGGGTTGCCTCTCACGATGGCTGGTGTGATTGCGACTCGTAGAATATGCGTCGCAGATCGTTGCACTCGCCTCTCTCTAATTCCTCGCACAAATTTCTCACACAGAAAGGTAATAAATGGTCAGATCACTATGCAATGAGAAATAAACAGAAATGAAATCAGGTGAAATTATTGCGTCTATTACCTCCCCGGCAACGGCGCCATTTGATGAGTCGATTCTTCACTTTCAAAGTTGTTTGTCACATAAAATGACGTGTCATTTGTAGTTTTATGTGGTGGAAAAATCTACTAATCAACAATTAATATAACCACTCAATTAGGACCGCGTCGTATCCACAGGGAGGCAATGACATATTTAAACTTGCATTGGTTAAAAACATATGTTCACGGTTAGTTTCATCGAGAAGTCGAGCCAAATCTGCCTTCAGATTTTGAAAACATCAAGAGAACATGCTAAAATGGCAATTTTGCACAACTAAAGGATATATTTTGCAATGCAGCTTAATAAAATAATAATAAAAGTTGACAATGGAACAAAATGTAAATATTAATCGGGACTTTACTGTAGCAAAACAGGGGAAATTCTTCCCCTTGTCCGTGCGCGAGGAGGAGGAAATGGCTGGAGGTGTGAAGCTCAGAGGAGGATCTCTAGACCGAGGGCTTCGTGATGGTGGCCATGGTGAGGTGCGAGGCGCCCTGAGGTGGTCGGATGGAGGTACAATGTAGGTGGGTTCCGGTGGCTGCTGGCCATGTGTGGAGTGCGGGAAGGCTCCTAACGAGAGGGTGCACACGCTGGACTACGCGCGTGCGGAGTGTGGTGCTGCCGGAGGACGCATACTGTTGCAGGCTGTGCAGGGTGAGGTGCAGGCAGAGCGCATCTACTGCTACACGCTGTAGGCACGGTGGGTGCTGCAGGCGGTGGTGCGATGAAGTGCAGGCACATGCATGGAGGTGCGTGTGGGTTGGAAGTCGGTGCGCGTGCTTCCTGGTGCGCAGCAGGGGCTTAGGTGCACTGTTGGATGTGTGGGCAGGTGCGTGTAGCTGAAGGGCATGTGGGTGGAGGTGTGGGCACATGCTGCTGGAGGGGCGCGCAGGCAGCGTGCGTGGCTGGAGGCATTGATCAGTCTGATGGAGCGGAGAGAAGCTGCTGGTGATGGCACTGGCTAAAGGAGAGGTCAGCTGTTGCTGCGCATGGGGTTGGCGTGTTGTTGGGTTTACTTTTAAGGTGAAGTGAAACAGAGGAAGAAGAAGAAAGAAGAAGATATGGGGCCAAGCTTCAGACGTCCAGGAAACTTCCCGGACGTCTTAACTGATGGGGGAGATGAAAATGCAGGGCATGGAGTTGCGGCAGCTGCGGTGGTGGTTGCTGGTGGTGGTGGTGAAGGTGGTGATGTTGATTCTGGTGAGGCACGGGGATGGAAGCGTGGCCATCAGGGACACACACTCACGGTGTTGGCACGAGTTCACTGGCTTGGTGCGGTGAGCTGTCAACTCACCGACCCACGGTGTGGTGGAGCTTGGCCTTGGCAATCACGGTGGTGGAATGGAGTACACGGTGGTGGAGTGGTGCAGTGTCTCCCAATGCATGGCAGCCTCCCTCTCTTCCTTATCCCCGTCGAGGAGACCAGATCCACTTTTGGCGCTACTCCTTGATTGGGTTCTTCACTGCGGTAGCTGGAGGAAGAAATGTAGCCGTTGCTCGTAGAAGAATAAAAATAATGATAAAATATTATGATTATTTATATACGAACCCTCAACTTTTATGTTAAGTTAAATTAATGCATGCAACACACCTAATTGGTTAACTAATTAAATGAATGCAATTCTAAGTTAATTCTAAATGCATTTAAATATGAATGCAATGCATGAATTATGTAATTAAATCAAAAATATGAACTAATCTATTTACATCCTAATTTATGCTAAATAAATGTTAGAATTAACTTAATGTCTAGGCACTTAAATACTTAAATAGCCCATAAATATGGGCTAATCACCTAGTACTATCCTGAGAGAAAAGCCATTTCACAGTGAGGGATAGCATAGTACTAGGACACAGGATCTCCAAAAATGGACTCGAGGTCGATCGAGCTAAATCTGAGATTATTTCCCACTTACCGCCACCTAGCTCGGTCAAGCAGATCAGATCATTCTTGGGTCACGTCGGCCTCAATCGAAGATTTATACACGATTTCTCGAAAATCGTGTGGCCTTTGACAAATCTTCTGGTTGCCGATGTCCCATTTGAATTTGACACCTCGTGTGGTAGCGCCTTCGAGACTTTACGAAGCGCTGTCTCCGACTCCTCGATTCTCCAACCACCCGACTGGTTGCTCGATTTCGAGATGATGTGCAATGCTTTTGGTTTTGCTGTTGGTACTGTTTTTGGCCAACATCGGGAGAAACAACCCTTTGTCATATACTATGCTAGCAAGACACTGAATGAGGCTCAGCGCAATTACTCTATCACCGAAAAAGAACTGCTAGCAATAATATTCGGGTTGGATAAATTCATATCGTACTTATTAGGGTCCAAGGTCATCATTTTCGCTGACCACTCTGCCCTTCGGCATTTGTTGGCAAAGAAGGGTACGAAACCACGACTCATTAGATGGATGCTTCTATTGCAGGAATTTGATATCGAAATCCACGACAAAGCTGGAAAGCAGAATGTCGTGCCGGATCACCAATCCAGACTGGACCTAGACCACATTCCTTATTCCCTGCCTATCCACGAGCAATTTCTGGATGAATCGCTTTTAGTAGTTCATTCTGTCTAGTTCACCTGGTATTCGGATATCGCGAACTACCTTGCTGCAGGCAAAATTCCCGTGAATCTAACCAAGGACCAGAAACTCAAATTCACTGCAGAAGCCAAATACTACCTCTGGGATGACTGATTGCACCGCAAAAATACACCTGCAATTGTGCCATCTTGTGCTACTTCATAGCATTACCAGTGCATATTAGGTATCCATAGTCGCATTTGTAAAAATACATGCATGTATGCATTTAATTGAGAGGGGAAGAGAGTGAAATAAATGGCCTTGAAAATTACATTTTTCCTCAAGTGCTGCATTGCAAAATTCACACCTTTATTTCTTATTTTTATTTGACTTGAAATTCTTCTTCGCTCGGCTGCAATGCATGGCAACCTCTTCTTTGTACCATGCTCTACAACAAGCTTGCCCTGCAGCTCCAAGCCCTGCCAAGCCATGCACAGCTGCATGCACAGCCAAGGCATGGCTATGCATGCCTTCTTCCTCTATAAAATAGTCATGGCTTCTTCTTGCAAAGGAGAGCCTGGTCCACACAAGAAAAATCCAACACACTGCAGCTCTTCTTCTCCAAGCCGCCTCCTCCCCCTCTCCCTCCATATGCAGCCTCTCCTCTCTGAGGAGCCACTCTACGGGCAGGAGTGCCTCACTGTGGTCCACAACCACCACCATGAGACCACCACCGCCCAACTTATCAAAGAGCCGATGGGTGTGGTGGTCTTCTCTTCCCTGAATTCATCGTTCAAGCCAATTCTGCCATTACCACAAAGCTTCAAGCTTTGAAGTTCAACTGGCCATCGCGGGCCCCTACAGCGGCCGGCCAAGCTCCACCGCGCATGCTAGCCAACACCCGCAGGCCATCGCACGCCCTGTCGCGCTCCCTCGCCCGCGGCCCAGCCCTCTCCGTGCACCCTGTCATGAAGTGCTTCTCCGCAAGCCAGCAGCTGGCGCAGCTTCTCCGCGCTCGCGCAGTGGCTCCGCACTCACATCACCGGACGTAGGCGGTTGCGCGGCTCGCCGTGGCACTGTAGCCACTCTTCACGCATTTCAGCGGAACACTATTACTACAGTGCAGTGATAGGTAAGTTTCTCGCTTAACCGATCACCCGGCGCGTCACAACTGCTGCTAGCCCGCGCGCGCATCCAACTCCAAGCCTTTTTCGGCGCTCGCCCGCATGTCTGTGTGTGCCCGCCTCTCCGCGTAGTGCTGTGCACTGCGGTTTTCTCCCCGCGCTCACTCCCTCCCACCGCGCACGTCCTTGTGCTCCTACGTGCCTCCGCGTGTGCATTCGCCATCAGACGTTGCCCCACAACTGTAGACGGCTTAAACTCACTCCCTTCACTCCAGCAGGAAGCTTTCTCTCTCTCTCTCTCTCTCTCACACACACACACACAACACTCTCTCACTCTCTCTACTGACACTTACACACTCACACTCTCATACACACACACACACACCTATACTCTACTTTATACATATATATATACGTACATATATATCTATACATATATTAGTACTTATATAATTATTTATTAGTCTATATACATACTTACATATATATATATATATCTATATACTTATATGTATATATATATATACAAATATATTTACATATATACATATACTTATATACGTATAAATATATATATATACATACATATATTACCTATACAACTAACTATAAGTATAGATACATATATTTATATTTACATATATGCACATATACTGATACATGCATATATATATATATAAATATACAAACATATATATATATATATATCTATAACTATATATTCACATATATATATATATACATATCTATCTACATATATCTATATACATATATTACTATATATATATATACCTATATATAGATACATCTATATAGTTATACATACATACATATACATATATATATATATCTATACATATATCTATCTATACATATATTTACATACCTATATATATATACATATATATATATATACATATATAAGTACACATATACCCATATATTTATAAGCATATATATATACATATAGATATATTTACATATATACATATATATATATATTCATACTACTTACCAAATGTTGTATCGTGGGAATATCTGAACCAGTTGCTGATATTCCCCGATACACGCGTAGAGAAAGCGTGCTCGCATTCATCTTCCACCATCCTCCTTACACTCCACGTGACACTTTGTCCTATTGGTTGCATCTTTCTAGACGACAACCGACTCGACACCGTGCTACACGCCATCTCCGCCTCCACCCCCACCCCTTTATACATATATAATATATACTTATATATATATACTATATTTACTTTATTTCTATTTCTCTTTCTTGCCATTGAAAAGATAAAAAAAATATATAAAAGAGAAAAGATAATCCTTTCCTTGCAGTTACTCAGTCTTGCGAATAGCATGACCAATTTTGGAACCCTAATTTGGCTCAAAGCCAAGAACCTAATTTTGTGGCTGTGCCTCAAGGACAAGAATTATCAGAAAAAAAATCTAAATAGGAAAAACACCAAAAACACAATAAACGAATGGAAGAGATTCGTTGTAGGAAAGGCGTAGAAACTTGACTTCTAATCCCACTTCCCTGAGTTTGACCATGGGCCTAAAAGTGACCAAGATAAAATCAAGTAGGCCAGGTAAAAAAATTTGTAAAGAGATGGTTAGGCTCGATTTAGGTTAACCAGTATACTCATTATAACAATAAGATCACCATATTAACACAACCTAACCGGGTCCGACCACATCTTTTCTGGCGCTGTTGCTGGGGAAGTGCACCTTCAAGTAAGTTCTTACTCCATTCCTATAATTTTTCTCTTCTCACACCCTTCTCTTCATGGGTGTTTTTGTTTATTGCTGTGCAAGTGAACCTGCTGCAAGGAGATGGCAGGCAGATGAAGTTGGAGACGTGAGCAGATCCAAGGTGGGAACGAGAGCGTGAAGACGCTGACACCGCACTAGAGCTCCGCAAACGTTGCTGAACAAGTAGGTCTTCCTTTCTTAGCAACTTTGGTTAACTTGTCACCTTAATAAAAAATATATATATAACTAAAAAAAAAACAGGAAAAACTTCTTCGGATCTCTTGGGGCAAGTGGATTAAAATTCACTTGTTTGATTGATTGCCTTTACTCCCACTGCCCTAGGATTTCCCACAAAACTTCACATAGCGAAAATGCAGGAATCTTGATTCTTGAATTTTTCGTCGTGTGAAGTATTCTTTGAGGCAAATAAAAAGATTGATTGCCACCCCTCTTTGCCTCATTTACCTGCAATTCGGGATCTCCTTTTTCGTGGGGAGACTTGGAATTGAGTTGATTCCAACCCCACCATGACCTTTCACGTGCCTAAGATTTGATCCCGAATACTTCAACCCCAACAATTTGATTCTCTTTATCTTTTGGTTGAGCCTTGTGTGTGGAAATCATTTTTGGTGATTGGGAGCACTTGAATTGAATTGCTTTGGCTCCCTTTCACACTAATCTAAACTGATTCATGCATCCACACATAGAAATCTCCATTTAGGGAAGCCCATTGCATTTTAGCATGCATAAACCAATTGACATTGAAGAAGGGTTTGTTGGGCTTAGAAGAAAACTTGTATTCTCTCAGAACTCGGAGATTGGTTGAATTGGTAATTCAGCAAAATCCTAAAATCCATACTACTTAAGGCTGAACTCTAAAAACCATCCACCAATTAAATCTTCAATTCAAGGAGATTTCCCCATTGCATACTTGGTTTACACACTTTGTAAAAATCAATCACTTGCGCATTACCCGTAAATAATGCCCTTCACATTCCAAAAGCACTTGACCCTAAGCCTCTAACTAAAATTGGTAGTAACTTGACCCTTATTAAGGATTGGAGGTCTAACTAACTGCCTGTGGTGCCTACGTGCTGGTGAGGGTTCCCACGTGCTATCGGGTGTCTAAGACTGGGGCAAACAACCTTTCAATCTAGCCCAGTGGTTCCGCGGTGCTCGCATTCGATTCCGTAGGTTGTGATAGTAGGTAACTTAGATCTTAGTTCTAAGGGCACACTATAGAGGTTAGGAATTTGATTGTATTGATTTGTCATCAAGTGTACCTTTGCGGCATCATTTCTCTCATCTCTTTTCCCTTCTTTTCTCCCCAATTCTTCCTGCGGTAGTGCATCTTTGGGAGGAGGTCACAAAACCCTGAACTGTGTGAATTGTCTGATAAATTTAGAAAAGAAGCTGAATCATCCTCCTCCACAAATATGGCTGCACGCCCACCCCCAAATCCTGAGGGAGGAAACCGCCCTCAAAACCCACCAGGTGGTGGAGCCTTAGATCCCATAACCTGCCTCCAAGCCCAAATGGAAATGTATAATGAGCAAATTGAAGCCATTAGGGAAACATTGGAGGAAATGCAGAACCCTCCAGAATGGGAGGAGCCTAGGTCTCTTAGCTCCTATCAGAATCCCACTGCTACAGAGACCATAGGACAAATTTGGGTCCCCATGGGCGGGGACGACTTTCAGTTAAAACCTAACATAATTGGCCTGATAAATTTTCACTTCCATGATCTTGCAAGTGAAGATCCTTTTCTCCACTTGGAAGACCTAACCCGATTTGCTGAAACAGTTAAACCGAGAAATATCAGGCTACCTATAGTCCTCATGAATGTGTTCCCATTTTCATTGCGGGATAAAGCGTTGCAATAGTTACTCACCCTTGGGAGAACCATCCACTCTTAGGAAGAGATGCGAACAGTGTTTCTCAAGAAGTTATTCCCAATCGGGCAAACCAATGCACTTCGCCATGCTATCACTTCATTTACGAAACAAAACGACGAACAATTTCATGAGGCATGGGAGAGGTATAATGACCTCCTTAGGAAGTGTCCGCACCACGGTCTGCCAAAGTGGCATATAGCCCAAATTTTCTATTATGGGCTAAATGAGACTTTGAATCAGATTGCAGATGCTTCTTGCGAAGGGAATTTCATGAATAAAGACAAGAATGGAGCATTCAAATTATTTGAAAATATGAGTAAAAACTCAATGAACAATGCCTCCATTATCGCCTTTAATCGTACCAGCCTGCCCTGAAATGTCCACGAAGTTGACGTGGGTTCCTCCCATTCATCCACAGATCTCAGCCTTCTCACACAGAAATTGGATGAAGTCTCCGTCGTGCACAAGAAGCTAGACGAGCTTCTGGCCAACCCCGCCCATTCTATGGCAAACACCCCCACCTCACCACTTCGTCACAATTCTAATTCTTCCAACACCAGGCTTATCCCGAGAAACCCCGTAAGACCTTCCCTACCGAGTGTCACGCCGAGCGACTCGGTAAGTCATGTGGATCTGGCTTTTGTGAGCCAGTATTTTGACACGGAGAACCAAGCCTCCATGTGCTCGGACGCATATTTACATGCGAACGCATCTTCTAGCATAGAAGATGCTTGTGCCCTGGGAAACAACCCGTTCTCTGCCACTTATAACCCAGGGTGGCGAAATCATCCAAATTTCACATGGTCCAACAACTCGTAGTTCGAAAACCCCGCAGGTGAACCAATGCGACTATCCGCACCCATCATCCCAAGGGCCCAGTCTAATCCTATGGCGAATCAGCCATCAGGCCCTTGCGTACCGCAAGCAGAACATGCATTAAGTCCTCTTGATAAATTGATGCGAATGATGACGGAAATGTCAAAGCGCCATGAAGAGAACATGACCTCTCTTCAACACCAATTGGCGCAGCAGAATGCTGAGATCAGTCAACTACGCATGGCGACTCGATCTCAGGGCATTCTTTCGGCCCAACCTGCTCCAAACCCGTGAAATTCCGTACCCTATGGTCCTCAACCACAGGTACGACCTTCTCAGGGGCAGGTTAATCAGATTCTGCAGGCTCCAAGCATTCCATTAGGATTTCAGGCTAATCCCGCTGTAGCACCTCACTCTGATGTCCCTATTGCAAATCCTCCTCCACTATATGATCCCACTGGACCCGCATCGTCCAATACGATCACTACGAGGAGCGGTAAGTAGACCGTCAATCCGCCTCGACCTGATCCTGGCCCGTCTTCTTCATCCCCTTCTCATTCGGGATGCGCACCGCATTTGCGAGAGAGCGATACACCCAAATTGGTGCCAGAATCAGTTCCATTCCCTGAGGCTCTACTGAGGGAGCCAAAAGGGAAAAAAGAAGATATGTAGGCCTTTGATAACTTGCGTAATTTGTTCAGGGATGTAGAAATCATGGTACCCCTACTCGAGGCTATCGACCACATACCTACTGTCACCCGATTTTTCAAAGACTACACAACACCTAGGTGACTGTCAAAGAAAACTAAGAATCCAGTGGTTCTCTTGCCTTATGCGAGTTGTGCTATACTGTCAAACCTACCACCGAAGCAAAAAGATCCAGGCACATCGCTTACTTCCTGTAGCATCCAAGGCTGCAATTTTAACCGTGCCTGCTTGATCTAGGATCTTCCATCAATCTTATACTGACCATCATGCTCAAAAAATTTTCCTTGGAAAATCTGAAACCCACCCCTGTCACGTTACAGTTGGCAGATCGTTCTGTCAAAATCTCAAAGGGTGTGGTGGAAGACATGGTGGTTAAGGTCAACAGTCTTTGTTTTCCTGTTGACTTTCTTGTTTTAGATATGGAAGTTCCTAGCTCACTTTCTGATTGTCTGATTATCCTTGGTCGACCTTTCTTGGCCATAGCCCGCGCCCATATTGACTGCGAGTCGGGCTGTATTGAGATTGCCGTTGGATCTGAAAAGATCAAACTTAACATCTTCGAGGTAGCCAAGAACTTTGATTGTGATTGTATCGAGGATGACACGTCTGACAAGGAGATGGCCGTCAGTGCATGTATCGAACTAATTGGGACCTATTACGACTGTTGCGGATTACCTATAAACACTAACGACTGCCTAATCAACACATATTGTGACGTTCCCCCATCCCTCCCTATTCACGTACATTCTCTTGGCCAGACTTCTAACGAGGTTTTCTCCACTTCCCATACTTCGTGGTCTGAGTCATATCTGGGCTACTCACCGCCGATCCACACTCTTGAAGATCAGATTGCCCTTTCTTTTCCACCAAATCAGGCGGATTTGCAATTCCACATTGGGACCTTGAGCCCATATACTTCCCACTGGGGCTATTCCTTTTTGGATCCATCTATCCAAGAAGCCCCTCTTCTTGGCCAATCTGAGGGACAACTTCGTCCTCCTGACTTTCTCTCAGATCTACCTGGGACACTCTCATCCCAAGAAAAGCTAGACCTTTCACCATCCACTCCTGAGCTGAAAGAGCTGCCTAGTACACTTAACTATGTTTTCTTGGGACCAAATGAAATGCTCCCCGTAATCATCAGTTCAAAATTGACCAAGGAGCAAGAGTGAAAACTAACAAAGGTCGTTATGGAACACAAGGCAGCTATTGGATGGTCTTTAACAGACTTATTTGGCATTAGCCCCTCCTACTGCACTTACCGTATATATATGGAGGAGGAGGCTCGACCTTCTCACGAGGTGCAGCGACGTCTCAACCCTAACATGCGGGAGGTCGTTAAGAAGGAAATCATTGAGTGGCTGGATGCGGGTATAATCTACTCGATCAGCGATAGACCCTGGGTGAGTCCGATTCACGTTGTGCCCAAAAAGGTGGGACTCACCATCCATGTCAATGACAGGGGCGAATCCATCCCTACAAGCACTCCTACATCTTCGAGAGTGTGTGTAGATTGTAGGAAACTCAATGCTGCAACTAAGAAAGATCACTTTTCGCTACCTTTCATTGACCAAATCCTGGAGCGGTTAGCAGGAAATAAATTTTTCTATTTCCTGGATGGACTCTCAGGATATAACCAGGTGGCAATTGGCCCCAAGGACCAGGAGAAAACCTCCGTTACCTGCCCCTTCGGCACCTTTGCATTTAGAAGGATGCCGTTCGGACTTTCCAACGTGCCAGCAACTTCCAGATATGTATGCTGGTGATATTCCATGACATGGTGGGTGACATTCTCGAGGTCATCATGGATGACTTTTCGATCTTTGGACCATCTTTTGATGACTGTCTTGCCAACTTGACTCGTATCCTTAGGAAATGTATTGATGTAAACGTTGTGCTTTCTTGGGAAAAAAGTCATTTTATGGTGCACGAGAGAATTGTTCTCGGGCATATCATCTCTGATAGGGGTATTAAGGATGACAAAGCTAAGCTTGATGTAATTGCTGATTTACGTGTGCCTGGCTCTATTAAACAAATCCGCTCCTTCCTTAACTCATCTCCTATGGACACGTCGAATTCTATAAGAGATTTATCAAAGATTTCTCCAAGATTTCTCGACCTTTAACTCATCTCCTATCAACCGACGTACCCTTCGATATGGGCCCCGACTGCATACGAGCATTCACGTAGCTGAGTAATGTTCTCACCAAGTCCCCTGTTCTCCACCCACCTGATTGGTCCCTCGACTTTGAACTCATGTGTGACTCTTCCGACCTTGCAGTCGGAGCCATCTTGGGACAAAGACACGATAGACACCCCTTCGTGGTGTACTGCGCCAGTAAGATGTTGGACGAGGCCTAGTGTAATTATACTACCACTGAAAAAGAACTACTGTCGGTGATCTTTGGGCTGGAGAAATTATGCTCCTACCTTCTGGGCTCACACGTTATTGTTTTCACTGATCACGCGGCCATTCGCCATCTCATGCACAAGAAGGATGCCAAGCCTAGACTTATCCATTGGATCCTTCTACTCCAAGAATTTGACATTGAGATTCGCGATAAGGCCGGAGCCTAGAATGTTGTGGCTGATCATCTTTCCATACTGGACCCTGATCATATTGGACTTACTCTGCTGATCAATGAAATTTTTCCTGATGAGCACCTATTGGCAATTAATGTGGCAAGTGGACCGTGGTATGCCGACATTGCCAATTACCTTGCTTCTGGATCCCTTCCACGTGGCTGGCCTAAAAACCAGCGCGAGCGTCTCATGGCAGAAGCAAAGTATTATTTCTGGGATAATCCACTTCCTTTTCGAATAGGTGCTGATCAAATCATCCGTCGCTGTGTTCCTGACAGTAAATTCCCAAATGTGCTATCCTTCTGCCATGATCAGGCCTGGGGAGGCCATTTCTTTGGGAGGAAAACTGCAACCAAGGTGTTGCAGTGCGGTTTCTTTTGGCCCTCCCTTCATCAGGATGCACACAATTATGCCAAGCAATGCACTATGTGCCAGTCGTTAGGGTCAATGTCACATCGTGACATGATGTGACATGATGCCCTTGCAACCCATCCTAGCTACAGAAATCTTCGACATTTGGGGAATTGATTTCATGGGTCCCTTTCCTCCTTCCAATGGCTTCGAATTTATCCTTGTGGCTATTGATTATGTTTCAAAATGGATCGAGGCTATTCCCGCACGCTGTGCTGACCATGTTATATCCACTTGCTTTGTCAAAGACCACATCTTTGCGTGCTTTGGGATCCCTCGAGCCATTATCTCGGATGGAGGAAGCCACTTTACCCATGCTTCTTTTTCGGCACTTCTGAGGAAATACAAAGTCCACCATCATATTGCATCCCTGTATCATCCTCAGACGTACGGCCAAGCAGAGGTGTCAAACCGGTAAATAAATCAAATTGTCCAGAAAATGGTTCGGCCTGACTGTAAGGACTGGTCCGACAAGCTGACTGACACACTTTTGGCGTATCGAACCGCCTTCAAGGCTCCCCTTGGTACGTCTCCGTATAGAATCGTTTACGGGAAGCCTTGTCATTTGCCTGTGGAGTTGGAGCACAGCGCTTATTAGGCGATTTGCCAATGTAACATCAACCCAGACCTGTGTGGTCAAGAAAGGAAACTCCAAATCCAGGAGCTGGAAGAGCTCCGTCGTGAAGCCTATGATTCTGCTTTAACTTTCAAACACGCACTAAGGCTTTTCTCGACAGCCGTATTCGGCGGAAAGAATTTGAGCCATCTCAGCAAGTTTGGCTCTACAATGCCCAGCTTAAATTCTTTCCTGGGAAACTGAAGTCCAAATGGAGTGGTCCTTTTCTGGTTTCGAGACCATTTCCGAACGAGGCTGTTGAAATTGAAGATCCTAAATCTGGGCATAAATTTACGGTCAGTGGGCTGCATTTGAAACCCTATCTTACTCATGAACCTACCCCCATTGGAGAATCTATTCCCTTGCTAGAGGGTAACTCCTTTGTGTGCCTCATTCTAAGTCCAGCTGGGGACGTTAAATTCAGTGCTCGTTGGGAGGCACCCCAACAACACTCACTATCCAACATCACTTTTCACGCCACTATCATGCTCACTTCAGTTTTCACTTCACCACCCACCATCAACCAACCCTTCCACCCTGCATATACCCTGCACCTTAGCTCTTGTTACTCGATCTTTTGTCCTTTCTCTACCCTACCCTACATGCATATGAGGACATAGCATCGTTTGGCATGAGGGGGTGGATTGGCATCCATAGGATCTGGGTATTTTAGGGTATCATGCAGTTTCTATATATATATATATATATAAAGAAAGGGTGTTTAGTAATGATCTGAAGGCTGAAACAAAAGTACAATAAGTGTTTATCGATATTCAAGCATTGTTTTGAAGACTTTTCCAGGCCACAGAAGCTTGATTCACTCAGGCACGGCTTAATTCACTTGAACATTGACAAGATAGATCGGAATCTCTCCTAACTAAGGACGTATTCTTGTACCTGAGACACCAGTACAGGATCCGTTGGTTTGCTTCTACTTGAGAGCCTAAGTAATCTTGTTTCACACTACACATGTCAAGAAAGACCAGGTGAACATAAGATCCAACCCTAGTGTTCATTAGGGAAGGTGGAGTCCTTACTTGTGCGTGCAGGTAGACTTTTTATCCCAGGCTATAGTCTTGTGTTTAGAAGAGACTCTTTCCACCAAATAAAAGAACTCTCCCACCAAAAAAGAAAAGTGTGCTCCTCCAAATAATGTTGTAAGAGATATACTAACACGTGTTTCAAAAAAAAAAAAAAAGATGCAAATAAGTCAGTATATCTCGCAAATATCTGTAAAGTCTTCTTCCTACAAAAAAAGAAAAAGTTCTTCAGGGCAAATACCCTGTTTTCTTTGAGCCACAAATGTCAGAAAATGGGAGTTGAGTTTTCCATCATCTTTTTAAGGGTCAATCCGAAGACATGAACTGAAATTGGGACCAACCTATACTTAAAAATTCATGAAACCCTGGGCTTGAGTCTTAATGTTCATCCGATCAGTCTTGATCCTTCACTAAGCACAAGCCATAATCTCTTGAGCTCTCAAGTACAGCAAAAAACCTCCTGGGTCCTGGAAATCATACTTAAGGTTTAAATATCAAGAGTGCTGGTTATTCGAGAGATGATCTATGTCATGTGAGACTTAGAGTACCGATAGTCTTCTCTGCAATTGGTTCTCAAAATATCCAAGATTAAACACACCTACGTTGCCTCGGAGGAAAATCTTCAGCTTAAGATCATTTCTAAGTACAAAAAAAAAATGTTTTGCTAGGGACTAGCAAAAGATAGGCATGGGGGTATGATTGCATCGCAAAAATACACTTGCAATTGTGCCGTCTTATGCTATTTCCTAACATTACCAGTGCATATTAGGTATCCATAGTCGCATTTGTAAAAATACTTGCATGCATGCATTTAATTGAGAGGGAAGGAGAGTGAAATAAATGGCCTTGAAAATTACATTTTTCCTCAAGTGCTACTTTGCAAAATTCACCATCTTTATTTCTTATTTTTATTTGACTTTGAAACTCTTCTCTGCGCGGCTGAAATGCATGGCAACCTCTTCTTTGCGCCATGCTCTGCAGCAAGCTTTCCCTGCAGCCGCTTGCCCTGCCAAGCCATGCACAGCCGCATGAAATGCCAGGGCATGGCTGTGCATGCTTTCTTGCTCTATAAAACAGGCATGGCTTCTTCTTGCAAAGGAGAGCCTGGTCCACACAAAAAAAATCCAACACACTGCAGCTCTTCTTCTCCAGGCCGCCTCCTCCCCCTCTCCCTCCATACGCAGCCTCTCCTCCCTGATGAGCCACTCTACAGGTAGGAGTCCCTCACTGTTGTGCACAACCACCACCGCCCAGCTCATCAAAGAGCCAGTGGGCATGGTGGTCTTCTCTTCCCTGAATTCGTCATCCAAGCCGATTCCACCATTGCCACAAAGATTCAAGCTTTGAAGCTCAACCGGCGCCCCTGCAACGGCTGACCAAGGTCCACCGCACACGCTAGCCAACACCCGCAGGCCACCGTGCACCCTGTCGCGTTCCTTCGGCCGCGACCCAACCCTCTCTACCCGCCCTGTCGCAAAGTGCTTCTCCGTAAGCCAGCAGCCGACGCAGCCTCTTTGCACTCGCGCTAGCTCGCGCAGCGGCTCCACACTCACAACACCAGAAGCAGGTGGTCGTGTGGCTCCCCCCGGCACTGTAGCCACTGTTCACACATTTCAGTGGAACACTGTCGCTATAGTGTGGTAACCGGTAAGTTTCTCACTTATCCGGTCACCCGGCACGCAGCAACCGCTGCTAGCTCGCGTGAGCATCCCACTCCGAGCCTGCTCCAGTGCCTGCCCAAGCTTCTGCGTGCGCCCGCCACTCCACGCAGCGCTGTGCGTAGCGGTCCTCTCCTCGTACTCACTCCCTCCCAGCACGCACGTCGTCGCGCGCCTACGCATCTGCGCATGTGCATGCGCCATCAGATGTTGCCCCTCCTGCAGACGACTTAAACTCACCCCCTTCACTCCAGTAGGAAGCTCTCTCTCTCTCTCTCTCAGCACTCTCTCACTCTCTCTGCCGACACTTACACACACACACTCACACTCTCATACACACACACACACACCTATACTCTACTTTATACATATATATATTTATATATATATATATTTGTATACATATATATATATACATATATCTATACATATATTAGTACTTATATACCTATGTATTAGTCTATATACATACATATATATGTATATCCATATACTTATATTTGTATAAATATATATATATATATACACACATATATATTACCTATACAACTAAGTATAAGTATAGATACATATATATATATATATATATATATATACATATATACACATATACTTTTACATATATATATATATACATATATATATATATACATATGTATGTATGTATATATATATATATAAATATAGATACATATACACATATATATATATACATATCTATCAACATATATCTATATACATATATTACTATATATATATATATACCTATATATAGATACATCTATATAGTTATACTTACATACATATACATATATATATATATCTATACATATATCTATCTATACATATATTTACATACCTATATATATATATATACATATATAAGTACACATATACCTATATATTTATAACCATATATATATACATATATATATATTCATTTTACTTAACATACGTTGTATCGCGGGAATATCTGCACCAGTTACTAATATTCCCCAATACACGCATACAGAAAGCGTGTTTGCATTCATCTTCCACCATCCACCTTGCACTCCACGCGGCACTTCGTCCTGTTGGTTGCGTCTTTCTAGACGATGACCGACTCGACACCGTACTACACGCCACCTTCACCTCCACCCTGACCCCTTTATACATATATAATATATATTTATATATATATACTATACTTACTTTATTTCTATTTCTCTTTCTTGCCATTAAAAAGATAAAAAATATATATAAAAGAGAAAAGATAATCCTTGACTTGCAGGTTCTCAGTCTTGCGAGTAGCAAGACCAATTTTGGAAGCCTAATTTGGCTCAAAGCCAAGAACCTAATTTTGAGGGTGTGCCACAAGGACAAGAATTATCAGAAAATGATCTAAATAGAAAAAACACCAAAAACACAATAAACGAATGGAAGAGATTCGTTGTAGGAAAGGCGTAGAAACTTGACTTCTAATCCCACTTCCCTGAGTTCGACCCTGGGCCTAAAAGTGACCAAGATAAAATCAAGTAGCCCAGGTAAAAAATTTTGTAAAGAGATGGTTAGGCTTGATTTAGGTTAACCACTATACTCATTATAACGATAAAATCACCATATTAACACAACCTAACCTGGTCCGACCAATGACCCACTACTCTTTCCCATTGGAGTGGACCAGATTATTCGAAGATGCATCGTAGACTCTGAGATCCCCAGTGTGTTATCTTTTTTCCACAATGATGCTTGTGGTGGTCATTTCTCTGGACGGAAAATGGCTACAAAAATTTTGCAGTCAGGATTTTCTGGCCAACTATTTTCAGAGATACACACTAATATGTCCAACACTCCAAACGATGCTAGTCAGTCGATTTTGTGACCAGGAGAGACCTGATGCCACTCCAGCCCATCATGGTCATTGAAGTGTTCGACGTTTAGGGCATCGATTTTATGGGCCCTTTTATGAACTCACATGGCTTTGAGTACATATTGCTAGCCATTAACTATGTCTCGGTGTGGGTCGAGGCCATCCTAGCGAGACGAGCTGACCATAAGACCGTCATTTCTTTCATGCGGTAGTACATCTTCGCGAGAATCGGAATACCCCATGCTCTGATTAGCAACGAGGGAAGACACATCATCCGCACCCATTTTAGGTCATTATTGAAGAAATACGAGGTACATCACCATATAGCCACCACATATGACCCGCAGACCAATGCGCAGGCTGAAGTGTCGAACCGTCAAATCAAGCTGATTCTCTAGAAGATAGTTAGACCAGACAGGAAAGACAGGTCTGATAAATTAGTTGATGCACTTTGGGCATATCGGACCGCATACAAGGCCCCACTCAGAATGTCACCATATGGCATGGAATATGGAAAGGCTTGTCACCTTCCTGTAGAGCTGGAACACCACGCCTTTTGGGCAGTGCGAAAATGTAACCTTGACCTCGATGAAGGAGGTCAAGAACGAAAACTCCAGCTCAGCGAATTAGAAGAGATCCAGCGGGAGGCCTATGAGAACGTATTGATATACAAGGACAAGACCAAGGCCTTTCATGACCGCCACATTTGGAGGAAAGCATTCATGCCCAACCAGGAAGTCTGGTTGTTTGATTCATGATTAAAACTGTTCACAAGGAAGCTGAAGTCCAAGTGGACTGGCCCGTATGTTGTGATTCATCGATATCATAATGGGACAATCCAGATCACCCAAAATCTGGGCATATATCCAATGTAAATGGCCAGCGCCTCAAGCCATTTTTGGCCCAAGAACCTCCTCCACCTGATGAGATTGTTCATCTTATTGAGGACGTGTGACTGAATTGTTGCCTATCTGGATGCATTAAACTCAGCACATATAGATAGCATCTATCTCACATTCCACCATCATTTATACATAGCCATTTTTATACATAGCAAATTTTTTCTTTTAGCATATTTTCTTTCTGCATATTACATACTGACAGGTTGGCTGGTGCTGAATGTATAATTTCAGGAGCAATTACAAGTGATTTCCACCCATTCTCTCCCTGCAGTACTTATTTTTTTTTATATTTACAAATGAGGATGTGCAAGAACTTAGGCATGGGGGGGTAGATACAACAAAACTGAAAAATTTTATGCCAACATTTAGGAAGACCTCAGAGCTGCATGTAAAACGTACTTTAGGACCCTGAATAAAAGAACAACCGACTCCACCTCCAATGCTCGCATTGGAGTTAGAAATCGTCTACAACAACCACTTTCAACTCACCCTCTCACCCTTTTGTTCTAAATTTAGGGTCAAGCTGAATGTAACCCGATACAAGAATTTTACGAAGTAAAAATTATACGAGGTTACTTGTTTATAGCATATTTACATATTGCATTTTTGAATAAGATTATTTTATGAAGAGAATGCATTAAGGACTTTATCCTGTAATTGATTCCTGTAATATGGAATCCAGTACAACTTTCCACACACATTTAGAATTTGCAATGGATTCACGGTGAAGGCTGATAAACGTCTTTAGTCTATCGAGAAGAAGTAGTGCT
Source organism: Thalassia testudinum (assembly GCA_037157565.1). Classification (NCBI taxonomy): domain Eukaryota; kingdom Viridiplantae; phylum Streptophyta; class Magnoliopsida; order Alismatales; family Hydrocharitaceae; genus Thalassia; species Thalassia testudinum. Next base: position 16,172,890 of record JAZHRO010000056.1, read on the forward strand.
TATTCTCCTGAACCCCTGGACAGTGTTTTGTGAGTCTGGTAGATTTTCTTCCAAAATTCCACCAAATAGTGTGAGATGAGAGTAGAGTGTACTGGTGCTCTAAGGTTAGTGCAAGGAATCTCGAATCCTAGATAATTAGGTGATGATACTCAGAGATTAGGCATAGTTTTCACTCTCAGATCCTGCATATACATTTTGTGTGAAATTTTGAGAGCCACCAAATAAGGCAAATACGTGGAGAGCGAGTTTTCATAAAACTAGGGCTAAGGTGGATGGTTACGACCACTCTTTATGGAATGTTCAGCTGAAGGAGGGTATTGATGCCAAGGTCAGAAATAGACCATCCTATCCATCTCTCTTGGTGCCGTGAGTAGGCACTTCCACCAAATAAGGCACCAAATGTCTCTTGAGTACCACCAATCCCTAATAATGCCTCCTTAATAAAGTTCATGGATGTTGCTAGTTGTGTTATGTTGAAAAAGAAAAAAAAAAGGAAAAAAAAATGAATGAAAAGAAAATGATGAAAAGAAAGAAAAAATTGAAGAAGAAATTAAATTAAATTAGAAAAAGAAGAAAAACCAATGAAAAAAGAGTGAATATTTAGTTCAGTTACATTCAGGCAATACCACCAAATAAATTTGAAATCCACCAAGTATGGCCTTAACCCATCTTTCTTCTGTTTCTGACTGCCTGAGTACTAGCTGAGGAATTCTGACTTAGTGTTAGGGTTATGGAAACTCAATTAAAGTGTTAATGCCAAGTGAGACCACCAAGTATAGGACATATATGTGAATCTGGTGAGATTGGGAGCTCTAAGAAAAAGAAAAGAAGAAAAAGAGAAAGAGAATGAATACAAAGGAATCAAATGAGAGCATAGTTTTTCTCGTCTTTCTCTGAGTTTAGTTACATAGTAATCCAGGAATCTAGATTCTATAGTACTAGTCTCTATGTAGCACCAAGTGAGAGTGAGCCACCAAATATATAATCTTTCCCTTGAGAGATTCTCTACCTAAGCCTAAAGCCGGGGTAAAATTCATAGAATATCTTGAATACCCCAAGGGAAGAAATTCGCCAATCCTGCTAGAATTTTGACTAGGGTAAAGTACAGGCGTTAGAGGTGTATCAGTTTTTCACTCGAATCTATTGCGAAAGCTACTTAACTGCACTTTCACGATTGTCTAAATTTCTAGAGCATAGGATGAAAACAAAAGGAGAAAAATCTCTAGGCATACACTTGATAGAACAATCTATCCCTTAGGGACCCTTGTTGTAAATAATTTAGTCTTGCATTTGCTAGGGACTAGCAAGATTTAGGCGTGGAGGTATGATTGAGCAGCAATCATAGGTCTTAATTGACCTAAAAAGGGCTAGAACAAAGCATAAGTTAGCATAATACATTCATGCATAAGCATTATCTGCATCTTTAGTGCTTTACTTTAGCCATGCACAAAATAATGTTGTAATGTGCTAATTAAGTGCATTATGTTGATTACAGGCAATAAGCTAATCAAAAGCTAGATCTGGAGCAGGATCTGAAGCTAGATCGGGAATAATGGATGTTGCAGCAGAGCTGGAGTAGAAGACTTAGATTAGAAATAGGAATAATGATGTAAGGGAGTTTGGGTTTGCTATTCTATTAAGTAGAAATAAAGCAGTAAAATGTGAAGAGCATAGGTCCATCCTAGCCCTAAGATAGCCTAGAGACTTCCACAAAGCCTTAGCAATCCTTAGATTAGGTCATAGCACCCTAGGAAGCCCTAAAACCCTAGTTCCAACCCTTATCTAGATGTCCAGATGAATTATAGGACGTCCAGAACCCTTAGACAACTCCCGCACACCTCAAACCCACTTCTGCAGCGTTATTGGATGTCTAGACACTTTGTCAGAAGTCCAATTTCTCCAGAATACCCAAAACAGAACCTAGAATTCCCCCTGACTCAGATTGGACATCCAGAACTGAAGTCCAGACTTGTGATTTTTTAGTATATGTCGTCTTATCATGTTTTGGATGTCTGGAGTTGGTCTCCAGTCCTTGTTTTGAGTTTCAATCCTTGATCTTGGAGCTATAGCTCCCTAGACCTAACCCCAACCCCATAGGAACCTAAATTAAGGTGTCCTAACCCTAGTACATCACCTCTAGACCTACCTAAGGACCTAATTTGGTCCTCACCAAACCTAATTGACTTAGATCAAAGTCAATTACCATCACCTAAGTCAATTGGACTCATTGAGTCCAATTGAGCTCAAATCTCAACCCACACAAGTTCAATTGGACTTAGTGAGAGTCCACTTGACCTAAACCCAACCTAATTGAGTTATTTCACTCTCAATTAGGTTCACAATCATTCAATTAAACTTAGGTTAAGTTTAACTACAATTTCCCCTTAGCAATTAGGGTTTGCAACCTAAATTCAAGGTATACACCTAACTAAACCCCTTAGGACCAAACCTGGACCTCTCAAACACCATGGGCATGACCACACACACACACACACATTCACGCACCCACACTTCTCTAGAGTTATCTAGAACTCTTTTGAAGTGGCGCCAAGTCTTGGTTGTCAAATTTAGCAACCAAGAGGCATTCAATTCTTAGATCCACAAATGGTGGATCTAAGAAACCAACTCTATCTCTCTTGCCCAGCCACTCTTGGACTCTCTCTAGAGAGAATCCCTTAGGGGTGGCCATTTCCACCCATCCACTTCCATGGCTCAAATCTACTTTTGTCCTTGCATTCTTGGCTCCATCCACCACCACTTAGGCTAACCTCCACCATCTCCACTCCATCTACACGAGATGAGCACAACCATGAAGGACACTAGGCCAGGATGCTAGATCACTCCTCCAACCTCTTTCCAAAGGCCGGCCTAAGCTCCATTAGCTACCCCTCATTCTCCTCTCAACCACTCCAAGGCCATCAAGCACACCTCTAAACCCCTCACTTTTTGATAGATTAGTAGCTAGCTCTTTACATTTACAACTTATATTTACTTCTTAGTAGTGTAGTCCTTATTCTCCTCCAGTGATGCATGCAAAATCCCCCAATAGATTCTTGTATGCGATCATTTTCTGGTAGCTAGATTTACATTTTTAAGCATTCTTGTACAAGCTTTCCTCTACATTTCTTCTTGGAAACACTTCTCCAATGGAATGAATGAAAAATACATTTATATATATATATCTCCATGATTGAAATCACCTTGAGCTTGTTGATTGCCATCTTTTCTACATGATTCCAGTTGCCTGTTTTCACTTATTTATCTATTTCGTAACAAGCATGTCATTTCTGGACAATATAAAGAATCTAGCTATATGTGCATTTTCTGTAAACAGTCACTACCTCACTAGAATTGTGCGCATAGAAACTCACACTTTCACCTTTGTGATCTATTTAACACATGCGCACGTAATCAGGGTTCATAGTAGAAGTGGTGAAATCTAAATCCAAAGATTGGAAACCAGCATGCGATTTTAGAAAAGTAGTGCGATAAAAGATCGAATTCAGAATTAAAACAAACGCCTCCCAAAGATAAATGACCGAGACTCAAAGTCTCGCTATCTTTAGAGAAAAATTTTTTGTTTGATCGTATTGCACACTATACTAGGATGCTTTTTCCTATCAAACACGCACATTGTGATTTGAACAGTGTGCAATCAAGTAACAAAATTCTAAGCCTAATATTAAGGTTGACTCCTTAAACACCTAAGGCTTGAGAAGTCAAAAAAGTAAGAAACCACTAATTGAACCCCCTTCACTAAATCAACCTGGCTAGACTAGAGAGGTAGCTTAGGCCCAATCATGTCCTAGGAAAATCACCAGGGACTTGTGTAAACCCATACCCGTCATTTGCCTTCCCTCTTAGTCTGACACCAAGCTTTAATTAAGGGGATTGCGATAATTAAAGGTAACTTAAATTGCCGATATTAAGCCTAAGATGAAATGAAATCCTTAGTGGTCAAATGACCACCAATTTTTATTTAGGCCTAAGAACTTAAGTGCACAAGGAATGTGATCGGGATTAATTGGGGTAGTGCCCGATTATTTCAATTTTTTTTTGTGTTTGAATTGGGAAAGAAGTGATGGCCAAGCCAAAATAATAGGTTTGCAAGCAAGAATTTTTTTTCTTTTTTCTTGAAGGGTAGCTAGGGTTTAGGAAGGTTGGATGGAGAGGGCGATTGGGAATGAGGGTCATGATGATGGGGGGGCTGATGAGGGTTGGTCGACCTGGAGATCGAAGGTGTGGCATAGGAGAGAGAAGAGGGGGGATGCTGAGATGGGGAGGAAGGAGGCAAGATGGGGCTGCACGATGATGGGGGAGTGATAGAGAGATTATCTGCTATCGATCCTGACGGCGAGGGCACATGGTGGTGGTATGCCATTACCCCCTTGTTTTCCTAGCTTGCAGTGGTCATGGGCACAAATGTCATTTCTGTGCGAGGAGTAGAGGGAGGACAAGTGAGGGGTTCTTCTTGCACCCTAAGAGAAGAAACACCAGAGGTCAACCGCCACCGCCACCCTCCACCGACATGGGTCACACCATTGATTTGGAGGTTCCAATGTCTGATGATATTAGGGTTACGAACTTGGTTCTGAGAGGGGAGTTGGTCGGATAGGTGATGACTGGAAACCCCTCCTTGGAGTGACTTCAATGGTTGGTAAGTTCCCTATCATTGTGAGTAGAAGGTTGGAAAATCACCACGCTTTCTCCCACACGATTTCTGGTGTTTCTTCTGGGGATGATCGATGTGGAGCACCTTAGATTTCAATTGAGCAATTTTGAGTCTATAATGATTTTATGGAGATTGGTCTCACCTTTTAATGGTGCATTGTCGGAACATCCGCCAATGGGTTAGAAACCAAAGGGTTACCATTGCATCTAAGGTCAAGGAATGTGGTTGAATCCATGGAGGTTGGGTTTGCGAAACTGGTAGAAGGTGTAGAGGTATGATTAGGGGTGGGAGACGGCTGATTGCTTTGCATCCATGTTGATGTATTTAGAGGAGGATCAATTCTGAGGAAAATCATCCTTTGGCGTAGAGGTAGCTCTTGGCTGATATGTCTGCGATTTGGATGCAAGGAGACACTCTTCTAGGAGCAAGAAGTGATGAAAACCTTTGCAGAGGTTGTTAAGGATGAACCCATTATGAAATAAATGGGTCGTGACACCTCAGAGGAGGCTCTAGAACCACAAAAGAGAAAAGACCTCCATCACATGGGAATAGAAGAAGATGAGATGGTGGATTCAAAGAATGAGCAGCAGATGGTAGAGGAGGAAAGGTCAAAGGGGCTGCTTCAATAGATCGCTATTAGCTCTTTGAAAAATCACTCATCCTTTCATGCGACAGAAGGGTTGAAGTTTGGGGTGGGAACTACTTCTAAGTCTGGAGTAGGGAGATCTCCGTAGAAATTAAGACAAAGAAGAAATGCACATTCAGCAAAAATGGATGAAAACTCCATAATTGCTGCTCTTAAAGTTGAAAAACTTCAACAGTCCAACAAAAGGGGATCCCAAGTTAAGTGATTCGAGACCTCTCTTGGAATTTGCGTGGGTTGTGCGACAGAGTGAGAAGGGCCTCGCTTATGAGGTATCTTAGGGAAAGGGAGATCGATTACGCAATTATCCAAGAAATGCACATAGAGGATGAAAATGACTATTTGTGGAGTGACCTAAAAAGAGAAGGCTTTTCTAACTTTGTGGCTTTAAACGCTCATGGGAGGTCAGGAGGTATAGCTTTCTGGTGGAAAAAGGCATGCCAAAATGTGATTGAAATTATTAACTCTAGGCGTGTAATATCTTGTAGATGCAAGTTGATACAAGGGGAGAAGGAATTGTTAATCACGGGTGTTTATGGACCATGTGCTGCGAACCTCAGACCTGTATTATGGGAGGACTTGTCCTCAGTTGCATCTCCTATGCACGGGCTACCGTGGTTAGTGGGTGGTGACTTCAATTCTACTCTGATTGGGACGGATAGATCGAGTGGTTCAGTGGACACTGCCTTCATTGATTTTTTGTTGACCTTACAAAATCTGGGTCTTAATGAGTTCGCAACCTCTGGGGTGGAGTCTACATGGCGAAACAGAAGTGGTTTGATGTCAAAGCTTGATAGAATTTTTGGAAATGTGGAATTGATGGAGAATTTCCAACTGTCTTTTGTTGCTGGGCTTCAACGACCATTCTCAGACCATGCTCCTTTGGTGTGGGATAGTGGTGAGAATGTGCAAAGTGGATCTTACTTCAAGTTCAAACGATAGTGGCTTAAAGAAGTGGGTTTTTGCCAAATATTGGAGGCCTGGTGGTGAGCTCAGCAAGTGCAAGTGATCGCACATGTTTCGCGAGTTTAAAATCAGGGTTATAAGTAACCCGTTGTCATAGTTACAAAACTAGTGGTCAAATAAAATTTATACCAAAACTCCAAGGAGTCCGGAGTCGAACACAGGGAGGCGACATTTACTTTAATTGAAAACTGCACTTCGATTTGTTTCTTTTTGGTATTTTAGGGTTTTCTTATTTTTTTATTTTTGTAAGAAGAAAACAAGCAGAATGAATCACCTGAGATATGGAATAAATATGACATAGATATCACTTCAATGTCAATTACAATCAACTTTGAAAGCATAAAAAGAGAGGGAGGTGAGAAGGAATCTCCTGAATCGGCTGTTCAGGGAGACGACGGTGCCTGGCAGAAACTCAGATGAAGGAGGTAAAGAGTGGGATGACGGAGGTGAGATGCAGGAGGACGTTGGGTAGGGGAAAGGTACGGCATGGCTCTGGAATGGAGGTGAAAAGGAAAAGATGATCTGCTACCGGAATGGACATGGGAGGACAGCTCCAAGGCGACTTATGAATGGGGATGGGAAGATGGATGAATATTAGGTGAGGTAGAGGTTTGCTACACTAATAGGATCCTTGAGAGCTTGAGAGCAAGCTCTAACATAGCGTTGGTAGGCTTATTAGAGCTTGGGAGTAGGTGCGAATAGAGTTGGTAGAGATGGATTGCAAGGGAGGGGGTGTAGGTCCTTTTATAGTGGAGAAGAGGCAAAAATAGCTATGCAACCATTAGTGACCTCTAAGACGTTGCTGGAAGCGTCGCTATAGGTAGCTCAAGCCTGCTTATGCCCACAGCTGGCTTTAATGGCAAGCGAAGAATTAGCGATGGTTGTAAGCATCGCTATAAGTCCATCTCATGCGTCGTTGTAGGCTGGTTACAACCGAGCATGCGTCCGCCCCATGCTCCCCTGGCGTTGCTTGTTCTGTGCCTCTTCATGCGTGCAGATTGTGCGGCAGCCCACTAGTGTGCACTGGTGTGTGCTAGCGTGCGCTAGTGTGCGCTCTTAATTGATAATGGGGGTAGCTGTGGGGAGTCGAACCCGTGCCCCTCCCTTGCGAACCATTGCCCCACCTGCCGCACCAAGCCTTCATGTGCATCGTGAGGAGGAATTTGCAGCTGCATGGAACGACGAGCTCTCAGCTGTTGGATTTGCATCCAATGGCTGAGATCACTTGATGGGCAGCCTTTGAGGATGTGGCGTGTGGCTGTAGGCACTCTAGATGGTGTCACATGGTCGGATCTTCCATCGATAGCCATCTGGACCATCGACACTTCATTGCTTGCAAAAGAATGCCACGGTGCTTGGATCGAGGTGATTTCTACGTCATCGGACTGCCATCGACACTCCGGATCCATCCATACGGTCGGATTTTTCATCCAAAGTCTGTAAGGATGTCACATTACCTTGTGGCCGTTGATCTTCCTTGGAATTCGTATGATGCTACAGTTCTCTGATCTAGACGATTTTAGAGGCGATAGACTCTGATCGTCGTCTTAATCAGATTCGTAAGGTCCAATCATCCACCTGAGTCCCTAAGATAAGTCTTCTTCTCTCCTAACCATAAAAGGGGCCTAGTTAACCTAAAATATATACAACCACTCTAAATGCAAAATGATGCATGCTATGCAATATTTATAATATGAAATGCAAATCTAAGGGTAGGAACATGCATAAATAGGCATTTTAACCTAAATAGATGTCTATATCATACCCCCATGCCTAGCTTTTGCTTGTCCCTATCTAATTAAACTACATGCTATGTATAACATCAAAACTAGGATTAGATCGCTTAGGCCTAAGTCATTTATTAACAATAGAAAATTTCAACTAAGGTCCTAAACTTGGAAAACTCAACAGTACTCGGGTGCCTGCCAGAATGCAGATCGCCCAAGTCCTCGCCTTATTCGAAAAGGGAAGATATATATTTTTATTGTATTTCTTCTTTTCTAATTTTTTTGTACTTTTGGAGTTTGAGAGTTCTGGGATAACTTTTTACAGCTACCTGACCCACCCAAGACTTGAAAGGTATTCTAAGTGCTAAGCATCTTGTGAAAATTGTGAAAGACTCACTAGGCGGCTGTTAAAACGGACTTCGGGTTTCTATGACCCTAGGTGACCTTGCCTAGAGGTTTATCTTTTTGAATGGTAGCTTTCTCCTTACTTGTTTTAATTATGGGTTCAACACAAGGGCAAACCCAGTATATATCTCCCTGATTTATTCTACTTCCCCACTTCTTCCCTATGTATTTTTGGAATTATTGTGCATTTTTGTGAGCTGGGCTCTAGACAACCAGCCAATGAGCTGCTACCCATAACAACTTCCCAGCCATACTCGTGCAATGAAGTGTGCTTTTGTTTTTATTTTTTTCTCCATTTTTTATTTTTTTATTTTTCTTTTATCTTTTTTTTTCTTTAAGTAGGTGGCTTCCCAGATCTAAGATTTACCTAAAGGCAGCATAATGAAAATGGTCCTGTGACTGGGATCTAGACAACCAGCTGATGAGCTATTACCACTGACAACTTGTCAGCCATACCACCCTAGATAGTTCATTAGCTACCCAATTTCCTAACAAACTGTCGAAAAGTGAGTCAGTGTAAAAAAAAAAGTGCGTAGATGCTTAGGCTTAAAGTCCCCCAAATCAAAGGATGGGTTGATAAGTCACATACTTGTCATCCCAAATTATTAGCTCAATTAAAAATGAATTTTAATTGGCGAGGACTCGAGACTAAGCTCACATTCAAGTGGACACCTGGGCTAATTAAGCCCGAAGACCTGAAGAGTCTAAGGGTTTAGGTCCTCTCGTATCAGGTCCTAAAGTTAATAACTTTCAATTGCCTAAGTTCTCTTTTCCTAATTTCTTTCTTTAAAAAAAATTCAATTTTTTTTAATTTTATAAGAAACCAAAAGAAATTCTACATAGTAAACATAATGATTTCAGGAATTTATTATCCATCCCCCCATGCCTAAATGATATAATGTCCTCATTGTAAAAACAAAGACATGAAAAAGGGCAGAGTAAACAGAATATCACCTGAATTTCGTGACAACCCAGTTAGCTCCACAGAGAGAAGAGAGTATACATAAATGCTAAGTTTAATGCCTTCAGCTAGGCATAACATACATACAAAGAAGAAATTGAGAATTCACAAGAGCTGGTTAGAATCAAAATGAAAATATTGATCCTGAAACCCGCTAGCAGAAGATGTCCACAGACGTGGACCAGATTACGGTGCAGACCCAAGCACCAAGGTCGAGTAATTTCTGGTTCAGGATGAAAATCACCCATAACAGAAGGTTGTTCCGTTTGCGAGGCCAGGCCTGTGGTTTTGTGGTGTGCAACCCAAGACCAAAGTGTCAGACAATAGGTTGATCTGATTCAATAAAATCGAGTGTCCACTTATAGTGCAGCTCAAGAAAATAATCAGTTATTTCTAGCTTGGGTTACTCATGAAAGATATCGCAAGGGTCCTGGTAGAAAGTAGGCGGTTTTAGGTCAATAGAAACCCTTAGATCCAAACTTGTTTTTCCCTCAAAATTAACCACCCAAATTTTCATTTCAACATTCCTATCCTCCAACATCAAGTGCTCAGGTTCTGGGACCTCTAGCATACCGTTCACCTCATAAGATTTACCCAAGTCCAAAATTCATGGCTGGCTCAGAATTGACTTAGGTACAATTATTTCTAAATCAAAATCAACCCCTTTAGGGTGTGGTTGAGGAATGGGGCTATTGATTGAATGTTCTAGTAAATGAGGATTTGAATCCTCCAAGTTAGCCCCAACCAAATCCAAATCTTCAATAGTTGGGCTATGAAACGATTCGTCAGATTCCTCAAGCCCGTTTGTCTCACTAAAATCATCTTCCTTACGCTCAAGTGAGACTTCACAAAGAGACTCTTCACCATTAGAATCAAAGAATCCATGATCCTTAATTATATAGGTCTCAAAATCAATTGTCATTTCCTTGTTCAAAGAGACATATTTTCCTTTCTCCCTGGCTCGGGGATCTTGGGTGAATCAATCAGTTCAACCTCAATGGGTTTCTCTAGCCCAACCTGGTCATCCCCGAGAAAATGTATCCCCCCCGACAGGCACCTGAGTAGGTTCAGACGTTGGCTCTCCTGAAGGGGGTTCATCTTGAGAAAATTCCCAAGATTTGACTAGGGCAACCACAAATGTCATCCTCAACCTCGACAATTTCCCAAGAAGAAACTCACCCAGGTCCCTATCCTTAACACTTTGGAGTAAATCCAATAAAGAGCTATTCAGCTCATCGATGATTTTTATCATAGGCTCCAATGCTTCAATGCATGGTGTTGGCTGGGCTTCTAAAGATTGTATGGTGTTCCTCAAGTTAGCCAACAACTTGTGTTGGATCTAGTTCACCTGAACCAATTGGCTCATTTCAAGGTTGGGTGGGTTTGGGTTCATTCTAGGGGAGTTAAGATATTGAGGTTCTCAGGTTCCTCCCTGATAATATTTTGTCTTGGGTTGTTCAAAGAATGGTGGCCACCTATATTCAGCATAATTCTGGAAAGGGTAAGTGTTATAATCAACATATCCTTCATGGTTGTAGATCTGGTTAGGTTGATCATCAAAGGGTGGAAATCTATAGTCAATGTAGCTTTGGGAAGGATAGTAATCATAGTCTTGTTGTCCAGGGTTAGACACTGGACACTGAGATCCGGATTCGTATCCCCAATCAAAGTCATCCCATCTAGTGGATGGGTAATTACAAGTCAAGTCAGAATAGTAATCATCTTGGGGATAAGTGGTGGTAGGAGGATAGGATGGGAAATGTGTGTAAGAAGTGGAAGGATACATGGTGAAGTAAGGAGGGAATCAGAAGAGAGAAAGGTGCCCTGCAGTATAATCAATCAACCCTGTCCTTATGTGGGTAGCCTAAAGACCTATAGTCTCCCAGGACCCGTCTTGAGATTATAAACGATTTAGTTTACTTTTATTCATCAATCAAACCAGTTAGAAGGAGGGACTGGGGAGAAGGTCCTTCCTTTGGCTTGTTCCTCCAGTTTGCAGTGTACCCCCCAACCACAGTCGTTTGATGCTACTTCCATAGGTAGACATTACATGGACCAGTAGAAGCAGGTTAATCTAAAAAAATCTCAGTCTGAACCACGAAGAGCGAATCAATCCTTAAGGCCAATGTCTACTAAGTTTTTGTTACGCCTGGGATGATTATGCTCTTGGAATGTGATGGGCTCTTTAGATGGGTTGTAACCTTAATGATTAGTTAAAATGTGTGTGCATGCACAACCAGGGTTTGCAAACAAGGTTATTTGATAATGTGACTTTTAGGGTTTAACCTTGTTTAGTAGCTTTTAGGGTTTAATCGTAGGTATATTCAATCAAGTTTAGGAGAACACTCCAAGTTTTGCAAGCACTTGTGATGATATATTTATTTAGAAATCAGAGAAAAAATATGGAGTGCGTGGTTCAGCCCTAAGAATTAACCCTAAGTTTCCAAGCTACTTGATGAATCACATTTAATTTGAGTGGTGCGGCCTAAACAAATGAATCAATTGGCCTATTCGCAAAATAGATTAAGGCACACAATGTTTTAGCTTAATCAGATTATTTGTTTTGAGTTGAAGTGTACCAGGTGCACAGGTTAGATCCAGGTTAAGTGGTAGAATCAAAGTGGAGTGGTGTGCCTTAAGTGAAGAGTTGTGTTTTTTAAGGTGTGTCTCTTTCAGAAAATCCAACAATTAGATAACACTTTATTTATTTATGTTGATGGTGAGGTGAGTGGAGGTGACAAACAAACAACCAAATCTATCCTTGTGATGTGCATACATATGATTAACCTAAAATGTCTATTAATGCATGTTCTTAGTGTCACATTAGCATCATACATTGTAAATAGTGCATAACATGCATAATCATGCATTTAGATTAAGTTGTATAAATTGTATAGTAATTATCTCATTCTATGGTCAGGGATAGGGTGACTTTTTATTCGGTCCTCAGATCGAACATCTAACCATACGGATTTGATCAGGGTGACGATTGGAGTTCAACGACTCCAAGAATGCCCTAATCAGATATCCGTAGCACCAGATAGAGATCAAGGAACCCTAAAGATCATGGGCCAAGATGGTGTAAATCCGCTCCTCAGACGACATATCCAGCTGCACGGATGGATTCGAATCGACAATCGTAGCCTAATGATGCAAAAATCAGTCTAATCCGATACCCGTGGCACCATCTACATCACTCAGAAGATGGATGGCTAAGATGGTGCCTCATGGTGCCATCTCAGCCGCCCAAACCGACCCAACCAATTAGGAGACCATCGCACCCTCTCCCACTCCTCACCGCATGATGGATATTCGCTGTTGGATCACCATCCAATGGCCACAAACGCCCACTCCTTAAAGCATCTGCGTGATAACTTAACCTCTGTAGCGCAGTGGTCAAAGATTTTAACTCTAAGAAGAGGCACAGGTTCGAGCCCTCGCAAGCCTCAAATTAGCGCAGATGCAAGGAACGGCTCAAATTGGGCTGTCATATCAAGGATGAGAGGCAGTGAGAGCGGAGATGTGGCAAGCTCTGAGGGTGTGATACGTGAATGCACTATCAGACGCCCCTACTTCACTCTCGAGCGCACGCGTAGGCACATGCAGTTGAGGCACAGCGAGGAGCGATCTAAGCCTTCTGATCTCATGATCGGACGGATAAGATTTGAAGAACGTGGGTGGTCAAGCGTAGCATGGGAGAGGAGCAGACGACAGGCGCGGGTGCACGTCGCCCATGATCTGACCTTTAGTGAAGCTTAATTCCGTCACTAAAGGCCCCCCATTTAATATTTCAAATTTGTAATACCCAAAATGCCCCTACTCATTGCAACTATAAAAGGAGACTCTCCCCATACGAATTTGGTATCCCTTCCTTCTCTTCTCTCCCTCTCCAAAGCTCAAGAGAAGCTTGTCCCACAACCATGATGCTCCTCAAGAGATAAAATCGATTTTTCACCCCCATTTCGGAAGCGGATCCCACGACGACGACAACATGTTGCCTCGTTCCCATTCTTCCTACCTCGACCTCCTTCTTCCCGCTCCATTCCTAGTCTTCCGGGCATCGTCTCATCTAGCTTGTCCTCCAAGCGATCGTCGAGGAGGATAACTTCTCTCTCCCATTCCATTTTCATATTTTCTAGAGTAGAATTTTCCTGCTTTTTTGTTGCAATAGTTTTCCCACTTTCTAATGTAATTTCTCGCTTTCTTAGTTGTACAAACCTTTTGCAATATCAAGTGGATGTTTTCTCTCTCTCTCTATGTCTCTTATTGTCTATAGTACTTCATTTCATTGTAATTACTCCGCTTTTTAACAAAAACACAAAAAGAATATAATTGCAAATTTTGATAGACGTAGCCTCCCTAAGTTCGACTCGAGATTTCTATTCTGGTATAAATTTTATTTGTTGAACTTGAGTTCTTCTCTATTCAAACTGCAATGACAGGTTTTCAAAACCAAATCCGATAGCATAGTCCTCCGACGTTTCAACATTTTGGTGCCGTTGCCGGTGAGGCAACGATTTTCTGATCTTCTTTTCACATTTCTCGCACTTTACTGTCTTCTAACTTGCTTTCTCTTGTGTCTATTGTTTTGCAAAGACCTCCATCAGGGAATCATCAAGCAGTAGATCGGAGTAAAGTGTAGTTAAAGATGACTGTAAGTGCTCCCCATTCTTTCCCCGTCCATAGATTTCATTTGTAACATTAAATTCAAATTCCAATTAACCTAGGTGTCTGCATAAATCCTAGGATTAGTTTGGTTGCTTGAATTTCCACTCACACTCATTTCACCCTCGCTTATATAAAAAGAAACAAAAAGATAATTTTGTGGGGTAATTTTCAAAATACACACAACAAACACCCGCATTCAAGGCACATAACCTACTTGATTTTCTTCTACTCAACCGGATTCTAATTTATGGAACCGGTACACACAAATCAACACATAGAAGAGTAGAAATCATTCTAGGTTAACCATTTCTGTGTGCCTAACCTAGTGCTGCAGTTGTGGCCTGTTGTTTGAGTTGTTTGGGTTGCACCACTCAACCTAAAATCAACTCATCAAGTAGCTTCCTCTTAGGGTTTTCAATGTAGGTTCATACCAGGCACTCCACTTTATTTCTGGTTTTATGGAAAGCAATCTTCACCCATACTTGAAAACCTGGTTTGCCTCAAACTTAATTGAAATCAACCTAATTCCAAACCCTAAAAGCTACTTAAGAAAGATTTGAACTTTTAAATCTATGCGTCACAAATAATCTTGCTTGAAAACCCTGGTTGTGCACGCATTTACACATACTCAATCAATCATTAAGGGCACAACTCATTTTAAGGGCTATCACATTCCATAAGCACTACAATCCCAGGCCTCAATAAAATCGAGTAGACGTTGGCCTTAAGGGCTGATTTACTCTTCGGGGCCTAGTCTGAGATTGTTTACGATTAACCAACTTGTATTGATTAATCTAATGTCTAGCTGGGAAATAGCGTCAAACAACTGCAACTAGGTGGTACACTATGAACTGGAGGTGCAAGCCAAAGGAAGAACCTTCTCCCCAGTCCCTCCTTCTAACTGGTTGGATTGAGCAGACACAAGTGGAGTAAATCGTTTATAATCTTAAGGCAGGTTTTGGGAGTCTGCAGATCCTTAGGCTACCTCACTTAAGGACAGGCTTGTTTTGTTGTGCTGTAGGGTCCTTATCCCCAGTCCTTCTGAACTTTTCCTAGTTTATGCTGGTAAGAAGGTCATTAAATCCCCGATTGGAAGGACCACTACAGTATTCTAGGAGGCATAGATTGGATTTTGGCCAAATCAATCCCATGGATGATCAACAGCCTCCTCTGCTGATGTAAACACATTTACACTACTTAAGATGTCTACTTATGCATGTTCTTAAGCATAGGATTACATTTCATGATATAAATATTACATAACATGCATCATCTTCCATTTAGAGTAGTTTCAATAAAATGGAGGTTAATTGTCTCCTTTTATGTGCTTGGATAGGGCAAACAATTTATCGGGGCCTCAGATCAAAGATCCAACCGTATGGATGTGATTAGGGCGACGATTGGAGTTCAACGACTCCAAGATCACCCTAATCAGGCATCTGTAGCGTCAAATAGTGACCAGGGAACCCTAGAAGATCAAGAGCCAGGATGATGCAAATCCACACTTCAAATGACAAATCCGACCACATGGATGAATTTGGATCAATGATCGTAGCTGAATGACACAAAAATCGAGTCAATCAGATATCCGTGGCACCATCTACAACATCCAGAAGATGGATGGCCAAGATGGTGCCACGTGGTGCCATCTCGACAGCCCAAACGGCCGCATGCATCTAGTGAAGCTTCCGCACCAACTCCTTTTCTGCCGTTGGATCTCGATCCAACGGCTGTGGACAACCGCGCCTAAGAGCGTCCGCTCGACCATCCGTGCCTCGTAGTGCAACGGTCGAAGGTGCTATCACAAGCTGCAGCCGCGGGTTCGAGCCGCACTGAAGTGGAGAAGGGCGCGGGCGAGCGAGCGTGGGTGTGCATTGGATCGTCATCGGGTGGCTCAGATCCTCCAATAGTAGCCACGTGCTATCTCATGTGAGGCGGGAATGCAGCATTATACGTGCTGGGCGGGCGCGTAGCAGTGTGGTCAGGCGCATTCACAGCCGTCCAATCTCACGATCGGACGGCTGTGGATGGATGATCGTACGGCAGGCGTTGAGCGTAGGCAGTCGAGGAGACGTGGGTTGGGAGCGCCCACTACACCCACGTTGGGGCTTTCGCGACGGTTTTATCCGTCACTAAAGACCCCTTATTTATTGTTTTAAAGATGTAATGACCAATTTGCCCCCACTCCTTGCAACTATAAAAGGAGACCCCCTCCACACGAAATTCTCATCCCTTCCTTCTCTTCTCTACCTCTCCAAAGCTCAAGAGAAGCTTGTCCCACATCCGGGATGCTCCTCGTGAGAAAAAGCCCAAATTTTCGTCCCTCTTCGGAAGTGGATCCCGCGATGACGACGGCGTGCTGCTCTGTTCCGGTTCTTCTGCTTTATCCTCCTTTGTCCTGCTCCATCCTCCTTCGTCCAGGTGTCGTTCCATCCAGCTCGTCCTCCAAGCGATCGTCGTGGAGGATAACTTTTCTCTCCCATTCTTCTTTACAGCTTTTCTAGTATAGAATTTTCCTGCTTTCTAGTGTAGATGATTTCCCACTTTCTAGTGTAACTTTTATTTGGTTTGATTGTATAAACATTTTGGGATTTGAATGCATGTTCTCTTTCTCTCTCTCTCTCTCTCTTTTAGTCTGATAGGTCCATTGTAGTTATATCGCCTCACTTTTAAAAAATTCTAAAAAATATATTTGCGAATATCGATCAACGTAGCCTCTCTGTGTTCGACCCGGAATTCTTTTCGGTATAAATTTTATTTGTTGAACACGAATTCTTCGCTTTCAAGCTACAACAACAGGTTTCCCTAAACCAAACTCGTTAGCGTAGCAATTCGAGAGTTCAACATTTTGGCGCCATTGCCGAGGAGGCAATGATTTCTGATCTTTTCTTTGCATTTCTTGCACTTTATTATTTTCTAACTTGCTTTCTCTTATGTCTATTGTTTTGCAGGGACCTCCATCAAGGAATCAACAAGTGGTAGACTGGAGTAATGTGTAGTTGAAGATAACTGTAAGTGTTCCCCATTGTTCCCCCCTCCATATATTTCATTCGCCACATTAAATCCAAATTCCAATTAACCTAGGTGTTTGCATAAATCTTAGGAATAGTTTGGTTGTTTGGATTTCCACTCACATTCATTCCACCCTCATTCATAAAAAAATAACAAAAAGATAATCTTGTGGGGTAATTTTCAACAAACACACAACACACACCCACATTCAAGGCACTTAATCATCTTGATTTGTTTCTACTCAACCAGGTTCTGATCTGTGGAACCGGTACACACAAAGCAACACATAACAGAGTAGAAACCCTTCTAGGTTAACCATCTTTGAGTGCCTAACTTAGTGGTGCAATTGTGGCCAATTGTTTGAGTTGTTTGGGCCGCACCACTCCATTTAAAACCAACTAATCAAGTAGCTCCTCCTTAGGATTTTCAATCTAGGTGTATTCCAGGCACTCCACTTTCTTTCTGATTTTAAAGGAAAACAATCTTCACCCATGTTTACAACTTCGTTTGCCTAGAAACTTGATTGCAATTCACCTAATTTGAAACCCTAAAAGCTACTTAAGCAAGATTTGAACATTAAAATTCACACATTATAAATAATCTTGCTTGAAAATCCTGGTTGTGCACGCACTTACACAAATCTCAATCAATCATTATGGGCACAACCCATTGTAAGGTCCCATCACATTCCATAAAGCACCACAATCCCAGGCCTTAATAAAATTGAGTAGACGTTGGCCTTAAGGTCTGGTTCGCTCTTCAGGGCCTAGTCTGAGATTGTTTTTGATTAACCTACTTGTACTGATTAATCTGATGTCTAGCTAGGGGAGTAGCGTCAAACGACCGAGGTTGGGGGTACATTAGGAATTGGAGGCGAAACTCGAAGGAAGAACCTTCTCCCTAGTCCATCCTTCTAACTGGTTGGATTAAACAGACACAAGTAGAGTAAATCATTTACAGTCTTAAGGCAAGTTTTGGGAGTCAGTAGATCCTTAGGCTACCCCACTTAAGGACAGCGTTGTTTTGTTGTGCTGCAGGGTCCCTATCCCCAGTCCTTCCGACCTTCTCCTAGTTTATGCTGGGAAGACGGTCATTGAATCCCCAATTGGAAGGACAATTAGAACATCCTAGGAGGAGCAAGTTGGATTTTGGTCAATTTGATCCCATGGCCAAACAGTAGCCTCCTCTGCTTGGAAATCCACAGGAAGAATTTCGAAGGCAGCTGGAACAAATGCAGAGAATGCAGGAATGGTTCCAGAGAATGCAGGGCGCTCAGCCCTTGAAGGATTTTTATGATCCTTCAAATTACGGGGAATGTCCCGGCATCCAGATTTCAGCCGGTGACGTAGAAATCAAGCCCCAGGTGTTAAGCCTGATTAAACATTATCATGGGCTTGGCTCCGAAAATCCGTTTCAGCACTTGGAGGACTTGACCACTTTGGTCCAGACCACCAAGGCTCAAAATGTAAACGAGGAGCAAATGATCATGAGGCTCTTCCCCCACTCTCTTAGGGATAAGGCCACGCATTGGTATAGGACAATAGGAAGACCAATTACAACTTGGAATGAGTTGAAATCGACCTTTCTGAAGAAATTCTTCCCAGTAGGTCGTACCAATGCTTTGAGATGGGCAATCACTACCTTTATGTAGCGGCTAGGGGAGCAGTTTCATGTGTCCTGGGAGCGATTCCAGGACTTATTGCGGAGGTGTCCACACCACGAGGTGCCGAAATGGCAACTCGTGCAGATCTTCTATCATGGGTTGACTAAGCAACTCAAAAATCATGTGGATGCTTCTTGCGAAGGCAATTTCCTCAATAAAGATGCAGATAGTGCACATGATTTATTTAAGGAAATGAGTGAGAATTCAATTAATCATGCCTACATGGATACTTTTAACCGGTCCCAGCAACCCAGATCAAATGTCAATGAAGTCCATGACTCTCATTCATTTGATATGGAATTGATTTGTAATAAACTTGATAAGGTGGACTTGGTTGCTAAAAGAATGGAAGAGTGGATGGCTGACAATTCTATGAACAACTCTCGATCCACACAATCCCAAAATTCGAGATTCCATTCCTCATGAGCTCCTTCTGGACGGGAGTTCGTGAATCAACTCGATGCAGCTCAACCTGTGAGTCAGCATTTTTTGGAACCCCACAGGTTCCCAACTGGGGCCTTTGATCCCAGTTTTTTTGATCCTTCCCTTTCTTTCTCTCCATCCTCACCTTATGAGGATGTCTGCACTGTACAAGAGAATGTTAGATCCAACCCCTAGTCGAATGCCTATAATCCAGGTTGGAGAAACCACCCTAACTTCTCTTGGAAAAATCCAGGGTAACAGACCCAATTCTGACCCAGCAATTATGCTCCGCAACGACCAATGGGTCAGGGTCAAGTATATATTCAGTTGCCTCCAAATCAGGTCAATCAGCCAGCTTGGAATGCCCGTCAACCCGCAAGGTACGCTGATTTGAACCGTCAAATGGTAGAGATGCAAGGATTCAAACTCCAGCTCATGCAGCTAACAGAAAACTCACTGGACAACTTGCAATCCGGGCTCATTGCTAAGTCCCGTCAACCCGGATCTTTACCATCCCAAACCGTACCCAACCAGCGAAATATTATGAATTTAGGCAATCAAGCCCAAGGGTATGGAAATCAGATGGACCCGCACGCACATGCTCAGGTGGTTGAGCAGGGTTCCTCATCTTCTTCTTCTGCAAATCAACAATTCAAGGTCAATCAAGCCCTTCCAATCTTTCCTAAGCCTCCCCAAGACCCAAATTCTTATGCATCTACAAATTCTGTTACTTTGAGGAGTGGTAAGAAGACTCAGGATCCACAACCACACTATTCTGATCTTTTGAATCCTGAAGAACCTGAGGAGAGAGAGGCAAATTCTAGAGGAGAAATCAAGGCTCAGGAACCTGATTCCAAAGACCTGACTCATATTCCTTTTCCTGAAGCCTTAACCAAATCAAAGAAGAAGAAGTCTGTTGATAGCAATGAGGAGCTTCTGAATCTATTCAAGAATGTTGAGATCAATATCCCACTCCTTGATGCTATCAAGTACATACTAGATTACGCAAGATTTTTAAAGGAATTATGTACACAATATCGTAAGTCGAGAAAATCTATTCCGAGGAAGGTGGTACTCTCCGAGCAAGCTAGTTCTGTTATCCTACACTACCTCCCTCAGAAAGAGAGATATCCTGGTGCTCCATTGATTTTTTGCATTATCAGAGAATACACATTTGGTAGAGCACTTTTGGATCTTGGTGCATCCATCAACCTAATTCCAACTTCTCTTTACAAGAAGTTTGGGTTAGGTGAACTTCGGCCAACTTTAGTAACGCAATAGTTAGTGGACCGTTCAGTCACAAACCCACGAGGTGTTATTGAAGATGTTATAGTTAAGGCCAAGGATTTCTATTTTCCTGTAGATTTCCTGGTCCTTGACATGGATGTACCTGATAATCTGAGGAACACGCCCATCATTCTGGGGCATCCATTCCTGGCTACCGCAAAGGTCAACATTAATTGTGAAAGCGGTAGCATCGAAATCGCCTTTGGGGACCAACGAATGAAATTGGATATTTTTAAGGCGATCAACAAATTTGAGGATTGTGGATTTATTGAGGAACTAGATGAGGATAATGATAATATTGAAACTTGTTTGACAGTTTCTTCAATCGAAAGTTTCTCTTTGGATGATGAATTTGACCCGTAACCCTCTTTGGCTGGCCTGACATCTTCGGAAGAGGTTACTGATTTTGTTCACTCACAACCTCTTCCTCTTGTTGAATCTTCAGCATCTACCATACCATCAATCATCACCCCACCGTAACTTGAAGTGAAACATTGCATGAGAATTTGAAATATCAATTTTTAGGACCTAAGAATATGCTCCCTATGATTATCAGTGCTAAATTGACAAAGGAGCAAGAGATTAAATTGATCAAGGTCCTAAAGGAACATAAGGAGGCAATTGGTTGCACCATTCATGACCTCAGGGGGATCGAGCCATCTTACTGTAATCATAGAATCTTTTTGGAAGATGGATCCTGCCCTTCTCGCCAGATGCAGAGGATATTGAATCCAAATATGCGAAAAGTGGTCAAAAAGGAAATCATCAAGTGGCTTGATGCAGGAATTATTTATCCAATCTCTGATAGTCCTTGGGTAAGTCCCGTTCAGATTGTTCGAAAGAAAGCTGGGATTACTGTTGTGACTAATGAGAGAAAAGAATCTGTCACAACTCGCTCAGCTTCCTCTTGGAGAGTTTGTATTGATTACAGGAAGCTGAACACAGCCACTAAAAAGGATCATTTTCCCTTGCCCTTAAATGATTAAATCTTGGAAAAATTAGCCGGGCAGAAGTACTTCTGTTTTCTTGATGGCTACTTGGGACACAACCAAGTTCCTATCCATCCTGAGGATCAGGAAAAAACTACTTTTACCTATCCCTACGGAACCTTTGCTTTTCGTAGGATGCCTTTCGGGTTATGCAATGCACCTGCGACTTTTCAAAGGTGTATGCTAACCATATTTTCTGACATGGTGGGAGAGTTTATGGAAGTCTTCATGGATGATTTCACTATTTTCGGAGAATCATTTGACTCTTGTTTGGCTAATTTGAAAATGATTCTTATGCGATGTATCAAGACACGACTGGTCCTTAGCTAGGAAAAGAGTCATTTCATGACACAAGAGGGCATCGTTTTGGGTCATGTAATCTCTGAACGGGGAATTGAAGTGTAAAAAGCTAAAGTTAATGCTATCGCTAAACTTCCTCCTCCCACATCTATTAAACAAATTAGATCATTTCTTGGCCATGTGGGATTTTATCGAAGATTCATCAAGGATTTCTTGAAGGTTGCTCGTCCTTTAAGCAATCTTCTTGCCAAAGAAATGCTGTTGGTTTTTGACGAATCATACCGAAAGGCATTTGATTTCCTGAAAATGGCAGTCTCCTGTGCTCCAATTTTGCAACCACCAATTTGGACAGCCCCTTTTGTGATCATGACCGACGCTTCTAGTTACGTGGACGGGGCTGTCCTGCGTTAGAAAATTGATCGAAAGCCCTCTATCATCTACTACCCTAGTAAAACTCTGGATGAAGCCCAGAGGAATTACACTGTTACTGAAAAGGAATTACTAGCCGTAGTATTTGCTTTGGAAAAATTCAGGGCTTATCTCTTAGGGTCTCATGTTATCGTTTATACCGACCACTCGGCCTTGAGACATCTCTTAGCTAAAAAGGATGCTAAACACTAACTTATTCATTCGATTCTTCTTTTTCAAGAATTTGATCTTGAAATCAAGGATAAAACCAGGATACAAAATGTGGTGGTGGATCATTTGTTGAGACTCCTAGGTGATTCTTTTTGTCTGGACATTCCGATTGCTGACACTTTTTCGGACGAAACTATTCTTATAGTTTTAGGTGTCCACACCCCATGGTTTGCTGACATTGTTAACTATTTGGCCGTTGGTCAAATCCCCCAGGATTGGACCAAGCAACAACAAGATAGACTTAAATCTGAGGCCAAATACTACTTTTGGGAGGACCCTGAACTATATCGCATCGGCTCTGATCAGATTATTTGTCGATGCATACTGGAGAATGAATTCAACAGTATACTCGAGTTCTGCCATGCATCTGGGTGTGGTGGACATTTCTTCGGGAAAAAGACGGCTGCAAAAATCTTGCAATTTGGCTTCTATTGGCCGTCTTTATTCAAGGATGCCCAGTATTTCTCAAGGTCATGTTCTCAATGTCAGGCACTCGGGAGCATAACTAAGAGAGACATAATGCCCCTAAACCCTATTCTTCCTATCGAAATTTTTGATGTTTAAGGCATTGATTTCATGGGACCCTTTATCCCTTCATTTGGACATCAGTACATTCTTGTTGCTGTTGATTATGTGTCCAAATGGATTGAGACGATTCCAACCCGAACCAATGACCAGAAAGTGGTCATCAATTTTGTTAAGAAAAATATCTTCAGTAGGTTCGGGATTCTGAGGGCTATCATCAGTGATGGTGGCACTCATTTTACTAATGCCCAATTCCAGAATTTATTAGCCAAATACGGGGTTAATCACCAAATTTCCACACCTTACCATCCCCAGACGAATGGACAAGCCGAGATCTCCAATCGAGAGATCAAGAACATTCTGCAAAAAATGGTTAGGCCTGATCGCAAGGATTGGACTCAAAAGCTTGAGGACGCTCTTTGGGCCTACCATATAGCGTATAAAATGCTCATCGGCATGTCTCCATTCCATTTGGTGTATGGAAAGGCGTGCCATCTACTCATAGAGATTGAACACAAGGCATTCTAGGCAATCAAACAATGCAATTTAGATTTGAATCTAGCTGGGAAGACCATAAAACTCCAACTATCTGAGTTGGAGGAGCTTAGAAATGATGCTTATGAGAATGCCAAGATCTACAAGGCTCGGACCAAAGCTCTTCGTGATCAATTGATTTCCCACAAGAGCTTTGAGCCAAAGCAGAAGGTCTGGTTATTTGATTCTAAACTTAAGCTCTTTCCTAGCGAACTTAGATCTAAATGGAATAGCCCATTCATAATTGATCAGATTTTTCCAAATGGTGCCGTTCAAATTTTTTACCCAAAGACGGGTAACACCTTTAAAGTCAACGGTCAACATCTGAAGCTTGTTGTTGACCGTATTCTTCCAGAACCCATCTCAGACTCTGTTGCTCTAGCCATTCTGTGACTTCTTTAGCTAGACTTCGCCTAGCTGACGGCATTAAACTCAGCAGTTGTACACACAAGGCTGATACGAACTTCATTTTTAGGTGACATCTTTCATATTCTACCCTTTCTTTCATGTCTCTTTTTCAATGAGGACATTGCATTAGCTAGGCAAGGGGGGGTGGATTCATTTTTGAATTATTTGGTCAGCTTTGTGAAATCCATATAAATTGTTTTTCTCTTCTTATTTGTAAAAAAAAATCAAAATTAGGAAGGATTAGTTGGACATTAGGACTTTTCAATCCTAAGAAATTTTACATTAGGATCTGAACACAAAGACCCTTCAGGTCTTTGGACTTAATTAGCCCATGTATCCACTACAATGTTAATTTGTCTTTGAGTCCTCGCCATCTTAATTCTATCGTAATTGGAGTAAATAAGTTCGGGTGATAAGTACACGACTAATCAACCCACCCTTCGATTTGATGGAATTTCTGAGTTTTAAGCATCTACACACTTTCTTTTCAGTGACTCGTTGTTCGGCGATTCTACCGGAAATTGGGTAGCTAATGAACCTTCTAGGGTGATATGGCTGGCAAGTTATCGTGGGTAACAGCCCATAGGTAGGTTGTCCAGAGCCCAGTCACTGGACCTTTCTCTTTTTCATGCCCTTAGGTAAATCTTACACCAGGGAAGCCACCTACTTGAAAAAAAAAGGAATAAGCCACACTTCGCTGCACGAGTATGGCTGGCAAGTTGTCGGTGGTAACAGCTCATCAACCGGTTGTCCAGAACCCAGCTCAGTAAATGCACTAAAAAATTCCCAAAACACTTAGGAAGAAGCGGAGTAGTAGAATAAACCGGGGAGATACACACCGGATTCACCCTTCTGTTGACCTCGTAAAAAAATAAAAGTAGGGAGAAAGCTACCGTTGTAAAGATACATCTTTAGGCAGAATTCTTTTTGAAGTCACCTAGAGGCGTAGAAATCCGAAGTCCATTTTATTTTCCGATCAACGAGTCTATCACAATCACAATAAGATGCTAAAAACTTAGGGTTCTCATCAAATCTTGGGTGAGTTGAATGGCCGTAGAAAGCCACTCTTAAATCCTAAAATTTGAAAATCCAAAAAACTTAGAAAAGAGTAAAAAGAGAAAAAGAAATTTTTTTTTCAATAAGGTGAGGGTTTGAGGTGGTCTACATTTGGGCAGATACTCGGGCACTATTGTATCTTTGAAAGTTCAGTTCCTAAGTAGATAATTTCTTAATGATTGAAAATAACTTAGGCCCAAATAATCCAACCTAATTCGTTTATAAATAGCATATAGTTTTTGCAAGGGACTAGCAAAAGATAGGCATGGGGGTATGATGTAAACACATTTACACTACATAAGATGTCTATTTATGCATGTTCTTAAGCATAGGATTGCATTTCATGATATAAATATTGCATAACATGTATCATATTGCATTTAGAGTAGTTTAAATAAAATGGAGGTTAATTATCTCCTTTTATGTGCTTGGACAGGGCAAACATTTTATTAGGGCCTCGGATCGAAGATCCAATCGTATGGATGTGAACAGGGCAACGATTAGAGTTCAACGACTCCAAGATCGCCCTAATCAGGCATCCGTAGCATCATATAGTGACCGGGGAACCCTAGAAGATCAAGAGCTAGGATGGTGTAAATCCACACTTCAAATGACAAATCTGACTACACAGATGAATTCGGATTGACGATCACAGCCCAACGACGCAAAAATCGAGTCAATTCGACATCCGTGGCACCATCTACAATATCCAGAAGATGGATGGCCAAGATGGCACCACGTGGTGCCATCTTGGCCGCCCAAATGGCCTCATGCATCCAGTGAAGCTTCCGCACTCGCTCCCTCTTCACCGTTGGATCTCGATCCAATGGCTTTGGATAGCCACGCCTAAAAGCATCCGCTCGACCATCCGCGCCTCATAGCGCAGCGGTCAAGGGTGCTATCACGAGCTACAGCCGTGGGTTTGAGCCGCAGTGAAGGAGAGAAGGGTGCAGGCGAGCGAGCGCGGGCACGTGTTGGATCGTCATCGGGCGGCTCAGATCCTCCAATAGTAGCCACATGCTATCTCACGCAAGGCGGGAATGCAGCATTGTACGCGCCGGGCCGGCGCGCAGCAGCGGGGTCAAGCGCTTTCACAACCGTTCGATCTCACGATTGGGCGGCTGTGGATGGATGAACGTGCGGCGGGCGTTGAGCATAGGCAACCGAGGAGGCACGCGTGGGGAGCGCCCACTACACCCATGTTGGGGCTTTAGCGACGATTTTATCTATCACTAATGACCCCTCATTTATTATTTTAAAGATGTAATGACCAATTTACCCCCACTCCTTGCAACTATAAAAGGAGACCCCCTCCACACGAAATTCTCATCCCTTCCTTCTCTTCTCTACCTCTCCAAAGCTTAAGAGAAGCTTGTCCCACACTCGGGATGATCCACGCGAGATAAAGTCAAAATTTTCATCCCCTTCGGAAGTAGATCCCGCGACGACGACGGCGTGCTGCTCTATTCCCATTCTTCTACTTCGTCCTCCTTCGTCCTACTCCATCCTCCTTTGTCCAGGCGTCGTTCCATCCAACTCATCCTCCAAGCGATCATCGAGGAGGATAACTTCTCTCTCCCATTCTTCTTTACAGCTTTTCTAGTA
Organism: Thalassia testudinum; assembly: GCA_037157565.1. Lineage (NCBI taxonomy): Eukaryota > Viridiplantae > Streptophyta > Magnoliopsida > Alismatales > Hydrocharitaceae > Thalassia > Thalassia testudinum. The sequence continues at coordinate 16,199,373 of JAZHRO010000056.1, forward strand.
TAGAATTTTCCTGCTTTCTAGTGTAGTTGATTTCCCGCTTTCTAGTGTAACATTTGTTTGGTTTGATTGTATAAGCATTTTGAGATATTGAATGCATGTTCTCGTTCTCTCTCTCTCTTTCTCTCTCTCTCTCTTTCTTTTAGTTTGATAGCTCCATTGTAATTATATCGCCTCGCTTTTCAAAAATTCTAAAAATTATAATTGCGAATATAGATCAACGTAGCCTTCCGGTGTTCAACCTGGAATTCTTTTCGGTATAAATTTTCTTTGTTGAACATGAATTATTCGCTTTCAAGCTACAACGACTAGTTTCCCTAAACCAAACACGTTAGCGTAGCAATTTGAGAGTTCAACATCTGCCCTAGGATCCACAGGTGGAATTTCGAAGGTAGTTGGAACAAATACAGAGAATGCAGGAATGGTTACAGAGAATGTAGGGCGCTCAGCCCTTGAAGGATTTTCATGATCCTTCAAATTACGGGGAACATCCCAGTGTCCAGATTCCGACCGGAGATGTAGAAATCAAGCCCCAGGTGTTAAGCCTGATCAGACATTACCATGGGCTTGGCTCTGAAGGCCCGTTTCAGCACTTGGAGGACTTGACCACTTTGGTCTAGACCACTAAGGCACGAAAGGTGAATGAGGAGAAAATGATCATGAGGCTCTTCCCCCACTCTCTTAGGGATAAAGCTGCTCATTGGTATGGGACTATAGGAAGGCCAATTGCAACATGGAATGAGTTGAAATTGGCCTTTCTGAAGAAATTCTTCCCTGTCGGACGTACTAATGCTTTGAGACAGGCAATCACTACCTTTACCCAGTGGATGGGGGAGTAGTTTCTTGTGGCTTGGGAGCGGTTCCAGGACCTATTGCAGTGGTGTCCACACCACGAGGTGCCAAAATGGAAACTCGTGCAGATCTTCTACCATAGGTTGACTGAGCAACTCAGAAATCACGTGGATGCTTCTTGAGGAGGCAATTTCCGCAACAAAGATGCAGATAGCATGAGAATTCAATCAATCTTGCCTCCATGGATACTTTCAACCTATCTCAGCAGCCCAGATCGAATGCTAATGAAGTCCATGACTCTCATTCATTCAATATGGAATTGATCTGTAACAAACTTGATAAGGTGGACTTGGTTGCTAAGAGAATGGAAGAGTGGATGGCTGGAAATTAAATGAATAACTCTCCATCCACTCAATCCCATAATTTGAGATTCCATTCGCCACGAGCTCCTTCTGGATGAGAGTTCATGAATCAACTTGATGTGGCTCAACCTGCGACCCCACATTATTCGGAAACCCATGAGATCCAAACTGGGGCCTTTGATCCTAGTTTCTCTAATCCTTCCCTTTCTTTCTCTTCATCCTCACCCTATGAGGATGTTTGTGTTGTACAAGAGAACATTAGATCCAACCCCTTCTCCATTGCTTATAATCCAGGTTGGAGAAACCACCCTAAGTTCTCCTTGAAAAACCCAGGGTAGCAAACCCAATTCCGACCCAGTAACTATGCTCCACAACGACCAATGGGTCAGGGTCTTGTTTACACTCAATTCCCCCGAATCAGGTCAATCAGCTAGCTTGGAATGCCCATCAACTCGTAGGGTAGGCTGATTTGAACCGACAAATGGTAGAGATGGATGGATCCATGCTGCAGCTCATGCAGCAAATGAAAACCTTGCTGGACAACTTGCAAACCGGGCTCATAGCTAACTCTCATCAACCTAGATCTCTACCATCCCAACCCGTACCCAACCTGCGGAGTATCCTGAATCCGGGCAACCAAGCCCATGGGTACGGAAATCAGAGGGACCCACACACACATGCTTAGGTGGTTGAGCAAGATCCTTCTTCTTCTTTTGCACATCAACAATTCCTGGCTAATCAAGCCCCTCCAATCTTTCTTAACCCTCCCCAAGAGCCAAACTCGTATACATCAGCAAATTCTGTTACCTTGAGGAGTGGTAAACAAACTCGGGATCCACAACCACACTATTCTGATTTACCAAATCCTGAAGAACCTCAGGAGAGAAAGGAGAATTCTAGAGAAGAAATCAAGGCTCAAAAACCTAATCCTAAAGATCTGACTCATGTTCCTTTTCCTGAAGCCTTGATCAGATTAAAGAAGTCTGTTGATAGTAATGAAGAGCTTCTAAATATTTTCAAGAATGTTGAGATCAATATCCCACTCCTCAACGCTATCAAGCATATCTTGGCTTATGCAAAATTTTTTAAGGATTTATGTACACAAAAGCATAAGTCGAGAGAATCTTCTCTGAGGAAGGTGGTACTCTTCGAGCAGGCTAGTTCTATTATCCTGCACCACCTCCCTCAGAAAAAGAGAGATCTAGGTGCTTCATTGATTTCTTATGTCATCGAAGATTACACTTTTAATAGAGCACTTCTGGATCTGGGTGCATCCATCAACCTAATTTCAACTTCTCTTTATGAGAAGTTTGGATTAGGTGAACTTTAGCCGACTTCAGTAACACTACATTTAGCGGACCGTTCGGTCACAAATTCGCGAGGCGTTATTGAAGATGTTATCATTAAGGTTAAGGATTTCTATTTTCTTGTAGATTTTCTTATCCTTGACATGGATGTAACCAAAAATTTGAGGAATACGCCCATCATTCTGGGGCATCCATTCTTGGCTACCGCTAGGGCCAACATTAATTGTGAAAGCGGTAGCATGGAAATCGCCTTTGGGGATCAACGAATGAAATTGGATATTTTTCCGGTGATTAATAAATTTGAGGATTGTGGATTTATCGAGGAACTTGAGGAGGATAATGTGAACATTGAAACTTGTATGATGGCTTCTGCAAATGAAAGTTCCTCCTTTGATGATGAATTGGACCTGCAACCCTCTTTGGCAGACCTGCCATCTTCTGTAGAGGTTATTGATTTTTTTCACTCTCAACCTCTTCCTCTTGATCAGTCATTAGCATCTTCCTTACCTTCAATCATCAACCTGCCACAGCTTGAACTGAAACCATTGCCTGAGAATTTGAAATATCAAGCTTTAGGACCACACAAGACGCTCCCTGTGATTATCAGTGCTAAATTAACAAAGGAGCAAGAGATTAAATTGATTAAGGTCCTAAAGGAACACAAGGAGGCAATTGATTGGACCATTCATGACCTTAGGGGGATCAAGCCATCTTACTGTATTCATAGAATATTTTTGGAAGATGGATCCTGCTCTTCAAGCTAGACGTAGAGGAGATTAAATGAAAATATGCAAGAAGTGGTTTAAAAGGTGAATATTAAGTGGCTCGATGTAGGAATCATTTATCTAATCTCTGATAGTCCCTAGGTAAGTCCCGTGCAGATTGTTCCCAAGAAAGTTGGGATTACCGTTGCGACTAATGAGAGAGGAGAATCTGTCACAACTCGTTTAGCTTCCTCTTGGAGGGTTTGTATCGATTACAAGAAGCTGAACATGGCCACGAAAAAGGATCATTTCCCTGTGCCTTTCATTGATCAAATCATAGAAAGATTAGCTGGGCAGAAGTACTTCTATTTTCTTGACAGCTACTCGGGATATAACCAAGTTCCTATCCATCCAGAGGATTAGGAGAAAACTACTTTCACATGTCCCTATGGAACCTTTGCTTTCCTTAGGATGCCATTCAGTTTATGCAATGCACCTGCAACTTTTCAATGGTGTATGTTAGCCATATTCTCTGACATGGTGGGAGAGTTTATGGAGGTCTTCATGGATGATTTCTCTATTTTTGGAGAATCATTTGACTCTTGTCTAGCTAATCTAGAAATAATCCTTAAATGATGCATCAAAATAAGATTGGTCCTTAGCTGGGAAAAGAGTCATTTCATGACACAAGAAGGCTTCATCTTGGGTCATGTAATATCTAAACGGGGAATTGAAGTGGATAAAGCTAAGGTTGATGCTATCACTAAACTTCCTCCCACATTTGTTAAACAAATTCAATCATTTCTTTGTCATGTGGGATTCTACAGAAGATTCATCAAGGACTTCTCGAAGGTTGCTCGTCCTTTGAGCAATCTTCTTGCCAAGGAAACGTCGTTTGTTTTCGACAAATCATGCCGTAAGGCATTTGATTTTCTGAAAATGGCAGCCACTTGTGCTCTGGTGCTGCAACCACCGATTTGGACATCCCCTTTTGAGATCATGACCAACACTTTTGATTACATGGTCATGGATGTTTTGGGTTAGAAAGTTGATAGGAAGCCCTCTGTCATCTACTATGCTAGTGAAACTCTGGATGAAGTCGAGAGGAATTACACTGTTGCTGAGAAGGAATTATTAGCCGTAGTATTTGCTTTGGAAAAATTCAGGGCTTATCTCTTAGGGTTTCATGTCATCCTTTATACCGACCACTCGGCCTTGAGACATCTCTTGGCCAAAAAGGATGCCAAACCCTGGCATATTCATTAGATTCTTCTACTTAACGAATTTGATCTTGAAATCAAGGATAAATCCAGGGTACAAAATGTGGTGGCGGATCAATTGTCGAGACTTCTAAGTAATTCTTCATCTGGACATCCCAATTGTTGATACTTTTCCAGACAAAACCATCCTTACAGTTTTAGGTGTCCAAACCTCGTGGTTTGCTGACATTGTTAATTTTTTGGCCATTGGTCAAATCCCCCGGGATTGGACCAAGCAACAATGGGATAGACTCAAATCTGAGGCCAAATACTACTTCTGGGAGGACCCTGAACTGTACCGCATCTGCTCTAATCAAATTATTCGTCGATGTGTTCCAAAGAACGAATTCAACAGTATACTCGAGTTCTGTCATGCATCTGCGTGTGGTGGACACTTCTCCGGAAAAAGATGGCTGCAAAAATTTTGCATTTTGGATTCTATTGGCTGTCTTTATTCAAGGATGCCCAGGATTTCTCAAGGTCGTATTCCCGGTGTCAAGCACTCGGGAGCATAACTATGAGAGATATGATGCGCCTAAATCCAATTCTTCCTGTCAAAATCTTCGACATTTGGGGCATCAATTTCATGGGACCCTTTCTCACTTCATTTAGACATCAGTACATTCTGGTCACTGTTGATTTCGTGTCCAAATGGATTGAGGCGATTCCCACCCGAACCAATAACCACAAGGTGGTCATCGATTTTGTCATGAAAAACATCTCCAGTAGGTTTGGGATTCTGAGGGCCATCATCAGTGATGGTGGCACTCATTTTACTAATGCCAAGTTCTGTAATTTGCTAGCTAAATAAGAGGTTAATCACCAAATCTCCACAACTTACCTTCTCCAAACAAATGGATAGGCCGAGATCTCCAATCAGGGGATTAAGAATATTCTGTAGAAAATGGTTAGGCCTGATTGCAAAGACTAGACTGAAAAGCTTGAAGATGCTCTTTGGGCCTACCATACGGCATATAAAATGCCCATGGGCATGTCTCCGTTTCGTCAGGTGTATGGAAAGGCATGCCATTTACTCGTAGAATTGAACATAGGGTATTCTGGGCAATCAAGCAATGCAATTTAGATCTGAGTTTAGCTGAGAAGACTAGGAAACTCCAACTATCTGAGTTGGAAGAGCTTAGAAATGATGCATATGAGAATGCCAAGATCTACAAGGCTCAGACAAAAGCTCTACATGATCAGTTGATTTCCCATAAGAGCTTTAAGCTGAACCAGAAGGTCAGGTTATTCGATTCTCGACTTAATCTCTTTCCCGGCAAACTTACATCGAGATGGAACGGCCCGTTCATTATCGACCAGATTTTTCCAAACGGAGCCATTCAGATCTCTAACCCAAAGACGAGTAATTCATTCAAAGTCAACGATCAATGTTTGAAGCCTGTTATTGACCGTACTCTTCCAGAACACATCTCAAACACGGTTGATCTAGCCATGTTGTGACTTCTTTGGTTGGACTTCGCCTAGATGATGGCATTAAACTCAGTAGTTGTACATATGACACAAAGCTGACCCGAGATTCATATTTAGGTGATCTCTTCCATACTCTACCCTTCCTTTCTAGTCTCATTTTCTCAATTTGGACATTGCATTAGCTAGGCATGGGGGGGTGGATTCAATTTTGAATCATTTTGTCAGCTCTGTGAAATTCTTGTAAATTTTATTTCTCTTCTTATATCTACTTAAAAAAGAAAATTTTGAATTAGGAAGGAATATTTGGACATTTGGACTTTTCAATCTTAGGAAATATTACATTAGGATCTGAACACAAAGACCCTTCAGGTCTTTGGGCTTAATCAGCCCGGGTATCCACTAAATTGCAGATTTGTTTTTTGAGTTCTTGCCATCTTAATTCTATTGTAATCTGATTAAATAAGTTTGAGTGATAAGTACATGACTTATCAACCCACCCTCTGATTTGAGGGAACTTTAATTCTAAAGCATCTACACACTACCTTTTCACTGACTTATTGATCGACGGTATTCACGGAAATTGGGTAGCTAATGAACGTTCTAGGGTGATATGGCTGGCAAGTTATCGTGGGTAACAACCCATAGGTATGTTGTCCATAGCCCAGTCACTGGACCATTCTCTTCTTGCTGCCATTAGGTAAATCTTAGAGTAGTGAAGCCACCTACTTAGAAAAAAAAAAAGGATAAAGTCAAAAAGAAAAAGAAAAGGATAAAAGAAATAGAAAATAAAAGAAATAAACCACACTTCGCCGCACAAGTATGGCTGGCAAGTTGTTGGTGGCAACAGCTCATCAACCTGTTGTCCAGAACCAAGCTCAAGAAATGCACTAAAAATTCCTAAAACACTTAGGAAGAAGCAGAGAAGTAGAATAAACCAAGGAGATATGCATTGCATTCACCCTTGTGTTTACCCCATAGAAATAAAAGTAGGGAGAAAGCTACCAATCATAAAGATACACCTTTAGGCTTAACTTTCTTTTTAAGGTCACCTAGAGGCGTAGAAACCCGACGTCCATTCTAATTGCCAATCAATGAGTCTATCACATTCACAATAAGATGCTTATAACTTAGGGTTCTCATCAAATCTTGGGTGGGTTGAATGGTAGTCGAGAGCCACTTTTTAACCCTAAACTCAAAAATCCAAAAAAATCAAAAAGGAAGAAAGAGAGAAAAAGAAATTTTCCTTTTAATAAGGCAAGGGATAGAGGCAGTCTACATTTTGGTAGATACCCAGGTGCTATTGTGTCTTTGAAAGTTCAGATCCTAAGTAAAAAATTTCTTAATGTTGAAAATAGCTTATGCTCAAGTAATCCAACCTAATTCTTTTATAAATAGCATGTAGTTTTGGCTAGGGACTAGCAAAAGATAGGCATGGGGGTGTGACGTGCATACATCTGATTAACCTAAAATATCTATTAATGCATGTTCTTAGTGTCACATTAGCATCATACAATGTAAATAGTGCATAACATGCATAATCATGCATTTAGATTAAGTTGTATAAATTATATAGTAATTGTCTCCTTTTTATGGTCAGGGACAGGGTGACATTTTATCGGCGCCTCGGATCAAAGATCCAACCGTACGGATTTGATCAGGGCAACAATTGGAGTACAACGACTCCAAGATCGTCCAAATCGGAAATCTGTAGCACCAGATAGAGATAGAGGAACCCTAAAGATCGTGGGCCAATATGGTTTAAATCTTCACCTCAGACGACAAATCTAACTGCACGGATGGATTTGGATCGACGATCGGAGCCTAACAGTGCGAAAATCGATCCAATCCGATACTTGTGGCACCATCTACATCACTCAAAAGATGGACGGCCAAGATGGCACCACATGTCACCATCTCAGCCGCCCAAATCAACCCAGCCAATCTAGGAGACCGCCATGCCCTCTCTCTCTCCTCACTGCATGATGGATATTGGCCGTTGGATCACCATCCAATGGCCATAGATGCCCATGCCTTAAAGCATCCGCGTGACAACTTAACTACTGTAGCACAGCGGTCGAAGGTTTTAACACTAAGAGGCGTGGGTTCGAGCCCCCTTAAGCCTCAATTTAGCACAGATGCAACAAACGGCTCAAATTGGGCCATCAGATCAAGGATGAGCAGTGGCGAGAGCAGAGACGTGGCATGCTCTGAGGCTTTGATGCGCGAATGCGCTATCAGATGCCCCCGCTTCACGCTTGAGTGCACACGTAGGCACACGTAGTTAAGGTACGGCGGGAGCAATCTAAGCCGTCCGATCTCACAATCGGGCGGCTAAGATTTAATGAACGTGGGCGGCTGAGCGCAGCGCGAGAGAAGAGTTGACAATAGGCGCAGGTGCACGACTCCCATGATCTGGGCTTTAGTGATGCTTAATTCTGTCACTGAAGGCCCCTCATTTAATATTTTGAATTTATAATGCCCAAAATGCCCCCACTCCTTCCAACTATATAAGGAGACTCCCACCATACGAATTTGGCATCCCTTCCTTCTCTTCTCTCTCCCTCCAAAGCTCAAGAGAAGCTTGTCCCACACTCGGGATGCTCCTAAAGAGATAAAATCAATTTTTTACCCCCATTCCAGAAGTGGATCCTGCGACGACGATGACGTGCTACCTCGTTCCTATTCTTCCTACCTCGACCTCCTTCATCCCACTCCGTTCCTCATCTTCCAGGTGTCATCTCGTCTAGCTCGTCCTTCAAGCTATCGACGAGGAGGATAATTTTTCTCTCCATTCCTTTTTCCTGCTTTCTAGAGTGGAATTTTCCTGCTTTCTAGTTGTAATAGTTTTCCTGCTTTCTAGTGCAATTTCTCGCTTTCTTAGTTGTACAAACCCTTTGCAATATCAAGTGGTTGCTTTCTCTCTCTCTCTCTCTTTCTCTTACTATCTATAGTACTTCATTTCATTGTAATTACTCCGCTTTTTAGCAAAAACACAAAAGAATATAATTGCGATTTTGATCGATGTAGCCTCCCCTAGTTCGACCCAGGATTTCTATTGTGGTATAAATTTTATTTGTTGAACCCGAGTTCTTCGCCATTCAAACTACAACGACAGGTTTTCAAAATCAAATCCGGTAGCGTAATCCTCTGACATTTCAACAATGAGGGTTTATGAAAAGCACCTAAGTTGATTTGGGTTTGAGTTATTTGGTTATGGAATGAAAACTACGGTTCGGGTGGTGTGGGGGACACATACAGAACCTTCATCCACACTTTTCTTTGATCTAATCTCTTTGGCCCACCTCGAAAGAGTACCTGTAATCACAGTAAGAGCAGAGAAAAAGTGAGATAAAATTTAGGTAAGGCAAAAAAAAATAAAGGAAAAAAAAACCAAAGAGCATTGCCTCCTCAGCAATGACGCCAAAATGATCACACGGGTTTTGTGAGTTTGAAATCAGTGTTACAAGTAACTCGTCATTGTAGTTGCAAAACTCATGGTCAAATAAAATTTATACCGAAACTCTAAGGGAGTTTCCGAGTCGAACACAAGGATGCAACGTTTACATTAACTGAAAACCGTGCTTTGATTTGTCTCTTTCTGGTATTTTAGGGTTTCATTATTGTTTTCTATTTTTGTAAGAAGAAGACAAGCAGAATGAATTACCAGAGATATGGAACAAATATGATATAGGTATCACTTCAATGTCAATTACAAACAACTATGAAAGCATAAAAAGATAGGGAGCAGAGAAAGAATCTCCCGAATCAACTGTTCGGCTAGACGACGGTGCCTGGCAGAAGCATAAACGAAGGAGGTGAGGAGCAAGATGATGAAGGTGAGATACAGGTGGACGTCGGCTAGAGGAAAGCTTTGGCATCACTCTGGAATGGAGGTGAGAAGACGATGATGATCTGCTACCGAAATGGAGGTGGGAGGATGGCTCCAGGGCAACCTATGAATGGGGATGGGAAGATGGATGAATATTTGGTGAGGCAGAGGTTTGCTACACTAATAGGAGCTTGAGTGCTTGCGAGTAAGCTCTAGCAGAGTGTTGGTAGGTTTGCTAGAGCTTAGGAGTAGGTGGGAATAGAGTAGGTTGAAATGGCTTGGAAGGGAAGGGGTGTAGGACCTTTTATAGCAGAGGAGAAGTGGAAAAAATAGGTATGGGACCATTAATGACTTCTATGTCATTGCTGGAAGCGTCCCTGCAGGCAGCTCATGCCCACTCCACCCACAACTGGCTTTGCTGGCACGTGAAGAATTAGTGATGGCTATAAGTGTCCTTGTAAGTCCAGCTCATGCATCACCGCAGACTGGTGCCAACTGAGCACGTGCCCGCCCCAAGTTCCCATGGCGCTGCCTGTGCTGTGCTCGTTCATGCACGTGGATTGCACGGCAGCCTGTTGGTGTGCGCTAGCATGCACTGGCTATTAAGGATTCGTAATGCACGTTTCGATAGGAAACCGTCGTAGTATAGTGCACAATACGATCAAACAAAAATTATTTTCTAAAGATAATGAGACTTTAAGTCTCCGTCATTCATCTCTAGGAGGCGTTTCCTTTACTTTTGAATTCGATCTTTTACCGTTCTACTCTATTTATAATCGCATGCCGGTTTCCAATCTTCTGATTAAGATTTCACCACTTCTATTATGATCCTTGATTACATGTGCATGTGTTAAATAGATCACAAAGGTGAAAGTGTGATTTTTTGTGCACACGATTTTAGTGAGGTAGTGACTATTTATAGAAAATGCATCTATAGTTAGATTTTCCATATTTTCTAGAAACGACATGCTTGTTGCAAAATAGATAAATGAGTGAAAATAGGCAACTTGAATCATGCAAAAAGAATGGCAATCAATAAGCTCATGGTGATTTCAAAACATAGAAGATATATATATATAAATGTATCTTTCATTCATTCATTTGGAGAGGTGTTTGCAACAAGAACCGTAGAGGAAGGCTTGTACAAGAATGCTCAGAAATCTAAATCCAGCTACCAGAAAATGTCGCATACAAGAATCTACGGGGGGATTTTGCATGCATCACTGGGGGAGAATAAAGACTACACTACTTAGCAGTAAATAAAAGTAGTAAATGAAAGTGCTAGCTACTAATCTATCAGAAGTGAGGGCATTCGGAGGTGGTCTCCGATGGCCTTGGAGTGGTAGAGAGGAGAATGAGGGGTGGCCAATAGAGCTTAGGCCAGCCCATGGAGAGAGCTTGGAGGAGTGATCTATCATCCTGGCATGGTGTCCTTCATGATAGTTCTCATCTTGGGGAGATGGAGTGGAGTGGGTGGCAGCTAGCCTAAGTGGAGGTCGATGGAGTCAAGCAAGTATGTGCAAAAAGTGGATGGGTCAAAATGGCCACCCCTTAGGTCTTTTTTTGGACCTAAGGGATCTTCCCTAGAGAAGTGAGGAACTCTCTACAGAGAGCCCAAGAGTGGTTTTCCAAGAGGGGATAGAAGTGGTTCTTAGATCCACAATTTGTGGATCTAAGAATTAAATGCCTCTTGATTGCTAAATTTGGCACCTAAGAGTTGGCACCACTTCATGGGGGTTCTAGAAAACTCTAGAGAAGTGTGGGTGCGTGAATGGGTGTGTTTGTGTGTGTGTGTGTGTGTGTGGTCGTGCCCTAGATGTCTAAGATGTCTAGGTTAGGTCCTAAGGGGTTTGGGTAGGTGTATACCTTGAATTAGGGTTGCATACCTTAATTGCTAAGGGGAAATTGAAATTAAACTTAACCTAAGTTTAATTGAATGAGTGTAAACCTAATTGAGAGTGAAATAACTCAATTATGTTTGGTTTAGGTCAATTGGACTCTCACTAAGTCCAATTGAACTTGTGTGGGTTGAGATTTGAGCTCAATTGGACTTGCAATCAACATCACCTAAGTCATTTGGACTCAATGAGTCCAAATGACTTAGGTGATGTTGATTGACTTTGATCTAAGTCAATTGGGTTTGGTGAGGACCTAATTAGGTTCTTAAGTAGGTCTAGTGGTGATGTACAAGGGTTAAGACAGTTAATTTAGGTTCCTATGGGGTTGGGATTAGGTCTAGGGAGCTAGAAATCCAAGATCAAGGCCTGAATCTCAAAATAGGAACTGGAGACCAGTTGTAGGTGTAGAAAAACATGATTAGATGGCTTATACTAAAAAATTAGAAGTCTAGACTTAAGTTCTAGATGTTGAATCTGAGTCAGGAGGAAATCTAGGTTCTGTTTTGGGTATTCTGCAAAAATTAAAGTGTCTGAACGTCCAATAACACTGTAGAAGTGGGTTTGAGGTGTGCGGGAGTTGGCTAAGGGTCCTGGACGTCCTATAACTTATCTAGACTTCCAGATAAGGGTTGGACTAGGGTTTTGGGCCTTCCTAGGGTGTTGTGACCTAATCTAAGGGTGGCTAAGGCTTGGGGAAGTCTTTAGGCTATCCTAGGGCTATGATGGACCTACACTCTTCCCATTCTACTTCTTTATTTCTACTTAATAGAATAGCAAACCTTAACTCCCTTACATCATTATTCTTACATCTAATCTAAGTCTTCTGCTCCAGCTCTACTACAACACTTGTTATTCCTAATCCAGCTTTGGATCCTGCTCTAGATCAGCTTATTGCTTGTAATCGACATAATGCACTTAATCAGCACATTATAACATTATTTTATGCAAAGCTAAAGTAAAGTAGTGAAGTTGCAGATAATGCTTATGCATGAATGAATTTCCCTAACTTATGCTAAGTCTTAGCCTAATCTATGTCAATTAAGACGTATGATTGCTGCACAATCATACCCCCGTGCCTAAATATTGCTAATCCTTAACAAATGCAGGACAAACTTATTTACAGCAAGGGTCCCTAAGGGATTGATTATTTTATCAAGTGAATGCATAGAGATTTTTCTCCTTTTTGTTTTCATCCTATGCTCCAGAGTTCCAAACAATCATGAAAGTGCAGCTATGCAGCTTTTGCAATGAATACGAGTGAAAAACTGATACACCTCTAAAGCCTGTAAACCCTATACTCGACCCCTAGTAAAATTCTAGCAGGATAGGCAGACTTCTTCCCTCGGGGTATTCAAGATATTCTATGAATTTCACCCCGGCTTTAGGCTTAGGTAGAGAATCTTTGAGGGAAATGATTATATATTTAGTGGCTCACTCTCACTTGGTGCTACAAAGAGACTAGTACTGCAGAATCTAGATTCCTGGATTACTAAGTAACTCAACTCAGAGAAAGATGTGGAAAACTATGCTCTCTTTTGGTTCCTTTGTATTCATTCTCTCTTTCTCTTTTTGTATTTCTTTTCTTTTCTTTCTCATTCTTAGAGCTCACAACCTCACCAGATTCACATATATGATCTGTATTTGGTGGTCTCACTTGACATTAACACTATACTTGAGTTTCCATAACCCTAACACTAAGTCGGAATTCCTCAGCCAGTATTCGAGTGGTCAGAAACACTGAAAAATAGGTTAAGGTCAAATTTTGTGGATCTCAAATTTATTCGGTGGTATTGCCTCAATGCAACTAAAATAAGCACTAAATATTCACTTTTTTTTTCTTTGCTTTTCTTCTTTTTCTAATTTTTTTCAATTTTTCCTTCTTTTCATCACTCTTTTTTTCCAACATAACACAACTAGCGCAAATTTATTGAGATGGCATTATTAGGGATTGGTGATACTCAAGAGACATTGGGTGGCTTATATCGTGGAAGTGCCTACTCATGGCACTGGGAGAGACGGATAGGAGGGTGTATTTCTGACCTTGGCATCAATACCCTTCTCCAGTCGAGGATTCCATAAAGAATGGTCGTAACCATCCACCTTAGCCCTAGTTTTATGAAGACTCGCTCTCCGCGTATTTGCCTTATTTGGTGGCTCTAAATATTTTGCACAAAATGTATACGTAGGAACTGAGAGTGAAAACTATGCCTAATCTCAGAGTATCGTCACCTAATTATCTAGGACTCCGGATTCCTTGCACTAATGTTAGAGCACCAATACACTCTACTCTCATCTCACACTATTTGGTGGATGTTTGGAAGAAATCTGCCTGACTCCCAAAACACTATCCAAGGGTTCAGGAAAAGAAGCACTGCTTCTTCCCGACAGACTAAAGATGTTTATCAGCCTTCACTGTGAATCCATTGCAAATTCTACGTGTGTGTTAAAAGTTGTACTAGATTCCAAATTATAGGAATCAACTAGAGGATAAAATCCCTAATGCATTCCCTTCAGAAAATAATCTTATTCATGAATGCAATATGTATATATGCTATAAACAAGTAACCTTGTATAATTTGTACTTCGCGAAATTCATGTATCGGGTTACATTCAGGTTGACCCTAAATTTGGAAGAAAAGGTGAGTGGGTGAGTCGAAAGTGGCTGTTGTGGACGATTTTTAGCTCCAATGTGAGCATTGGAGGTGGAGACGATTGTTCTTTTATTTCGGGTCCTAAAGTGCATTTTACATGCAGCTCTAAGGTTTTCATAAATGTTGGCATAAAAATTTTCAGTTTTGTTGTATCTAACCCCCCATGCCTATGTTCTTGCATATCCTCATGCATGAATATAAAAGAAAATAAATGCAGCAGGGAGAGAGTGGGTAGAAATCACCTTTAATTGCTCCTGAAATTATATATTCGATATTGGCCAACCTGTCAGCATGCAATATACAGAAAGAAAATATGCCAAAAGAAAAATATGCTATATATAAAAATGGTTATGTATAAAGTAATGGATGAATGTGGGGTGGATGCTATGTATATGTGCTGAGTTTACCGCCTCCAGCTGGGTGAGAATTCAGTCACACGTCCTCAATAAGATGAACAATCTCATTAGGTGAAGGAGTTCCTAGGCCAAAAATGGCTTGAGGCTCCAGCCATTTACCGTGGTATATGCCCAGATTTTGGGTCTCTGATCTAGACTGCTATCAGGACTCGAACAGGTTGTGTTAATATGGTGAAATTATCATTGAAGTGAGTATAATGGTTAACCTAAATTGAGCCTAACCATCTTTTTACAAAATTTTTAACCTAGCCTACTTAATTTTATCTTGGTCACTTTTAGGCTCAGGGTCAAACTCAGGGAGGTGGGGATTAAGGGTGAGCAAGTTTCTACGCCTTTCCTACAACGAATCTCTTCCGTGCGTTTATTATGTTTTTGGTTTTTTTTCTATTTAAGATTTTTTTTGCTGATAATTTTATCCTTGAGGTGCACCCTCAAAATCAGGTCCTTGGCTTTGAGCCAAATTATTCTTGGCTTTAAGCCAAATTAGGGTTCCAAAAACTGGTCTTGCTATTCGCAAGATTGAGTACCTGCAAGACAAGGATTATCTTTTCTCTTTTACTTTTTTTTATCTTTTTAATAGCAAAAAATGAAAGAGAAATAAAGGCTAGATAGGTTGCTTGTAAAAAAATAAATATAGTCTATATATATACAGATATATATATTATATATATACGGGTGGGGGTGGAGGTGGAATGGCGTGTACCACAGTGTCAAGTTGGTCCACGTCTAGTAAGACACAAGCAACAAGACGAGTGCCGCGTAGAGTGTAGGACGGATGTGTCGGAGTGTGTGCGGAGGCGCTTTCCTTACGCTGGTATCGGGGAATATCAGCAACTAGTGCAGATATTCCCGCGATAAAATGCGTCGTGGAGTGACTAGTGTCTTTCGATGAAAGTAGGTGATATGTATGTAAATATATATATATTGATGTATATATGTATATATATGTAGATAGGGTTGTAATTATATAGATGTATATGTAGTTATGTATATATATATAGATATGTAAATATCTATATAATTATATATATATATATAACTAGATTTATATGTATATATATTTAACAATATAGATATAGATATATATATATAGTAGTATATGTATATAGATATATTTGTATAAGTATCTATGTATATAGATATATAGATATATATATATATGTATGTATATATGTATATATGTATAAATATATATATATGTATATATACTTATATTTTGTTGTATAGGTATTAATATGCATATATATATTTATATATATAAATATATATGTATAAGTATGTAAAAGGGTGTACAAGTGAGTGTGACTGTACAAGTGTGGTGTGTGCAAGTGTGGTGTGTGCAAGTGTGTGTGTGTGTCTGCTGGAGAGTGTGTGAGAGAGAGAGCTGGAGAGTTTAAGGCATCTAGTGGCTGCTAGCGTCGTCTGATGGCCAAGGCACAGGCGTGGGCACGCGCAAGGGTGCGCGCGAGCGCTGGAGTAGGTGCTCTTGCTACCTTCGTGCACGGGCGGGAACGGAAGAGAGAGAGAGCCACACATCGCACTACGTAGCACAGTGCATTGCATTGCGGGTGGGAGCGGTCGCGGCCGTGGGCACAGACTGGCATGGGAGCAGATGCTGGTGCTGATGCGGGCGACTGGCTGGAGGCAGTAGCGGCGAGGAGAGAGAGCTCGCAGTGATCTGATAAGTGAGAAACTCTCCGGTCACCGCACTATAGCTACCATGTCGCGCAGAGACGCGTGAACAGTAGCTACAGTGCCACGCATGATGGCCAACCAGTTGTGGCCGATTCTGCGTGCACGGGCACGTTGGAAGGCACCTGCGCGCGCAGAAGGAGCCTGCGGAGGTCGCTGGCATGCGTGCGGGGCTGCTGCTGCTGCTGCAGTGCTTCAGAGCTTGGATCTTCTGTAATGGCGGGAAGGTGTTGAGTGGTGAAGACAGGGAGTGAAACCACCACCCCCACCTACTCTTGGATGAGCTGGGCGGTGGTGGAACTCACAGTGGTGGTCGTGGGACCACTGTGAGCCTCCTCCTACCTGCAGTGTATCTCCTCAGTGGGAAGAGGTACTGTGTTTGGAGGGGAGAGGGGAGGAAGATGGCATGGAGGAAGGGTCTATGGATGTTGTGTGTGGGTTTCCAGGCTCCCTTGCGCACGGGAGAGAGCAGGGCTTTTTGAAGGAGAGGGAGGCATGCCACGAGCATGCCCTGGGTGTGCATGACCAGCCATGCAGCTGGTAGAGCATGCTGCTGGCAGAGAATGGCGCGAAGAAGAGCAAGCCCATGCCCTGAGCCGTGCGGGGGAGAAGAAATTCAAAGCAAAATAAAAAAATGAGGATGGTGAAATTGCGAGGCAGCACATGAAGA
Source organism: Thalassia testudinum (assembly GCA_037157565.1). Classification (NCBI taxonomy): domain Eukaryota; kingdom Viridiplantae; phylum Streptophyta; class Magnoliopsida; order Alismatales; family Hydrocharitaceae; genus Thalassia; species Thalassia testudinum. Next base: position 16,216,381 of record JAZHRO010000056.1, read on the forward strand.
AGATGTTATTTACATGGCCAATTATTCGATGTTCTCCCCTCTCAAATAAATGCATGCAAGTGTCTTTCTTTACAAATGCAACTATGGGTACCTAATATGCAATGGCAGTGCTAGGAAATAACACAAGATGGCATATTTATTGGTGTATTTTTGTTGTGCATTCATACCCTCATGCCTATCTTTTGCCAGTCCCTAGCAAAACATTTTGTACTGTATTTAGAAATGATCTTAAGCTGAAGATTTTCTTTTGAGGCGACATAGGTGTGTTTATTTGTTGGATATTGTGAGAACCAATTGCAGAGAAGACTACCAGTACTTTAAGTCTTATGTGACATTGACCATCTCTCGACTAACCTGGACTCTTGATATTTAAATCCTAAGTACGATTTCCAGGACTTAGAAGGATCTTTTGCCGTACTCGAGAGCTCAACAGATTGTAGCTTGCTCGTGGTGAAGGATCAAGACTGACCAGATGAACATTAAGACTCAAGCCCAGGGTTTCACAAATCTTTAAGTGCAGGTTGGTCCCAGTTTCAGCTCGTGTCTTCGGATTGACCCTTAAAAAGAGGATGGAAAACTCAACTCCCATTTTCTTACATTTGTGGCTCAAAGAATATATGGTAGAAACAGGGTATTTGTAACTTGCCCTGAAAAACTTTTTAGGGAGAAGACCTTACAGGTATTTGCGAGATATACTGACTTATTTGCACAATTTTATTTTTTTTTGAAACAAGTGTCAGTATATCTCTTATATCTTTATTTGGAAGAGCACACTTTTCTTTTGGTGGGAGGTTCCTTTATGGCGGAAAGAGTTTCTCCTAGACACAAGACTAAAGCTTGGGATAAAAAGTCTACCTACGTGCACAGGTAAGGACTCCACCTTCCATAAAGAACACTAGGGTTGGATCTTATGTTCACCTGGTCTTTCTTGATATGTGTAGTGCGAACCAAGATTACTTAGTCTCTCAAGTAGAAGCAAACCAACAGATCCTGTACTGTTGTCTCAAGTACAAGAATATGTCCTTAGTTAGGAGAGATTTTGATCTATCTTGTCAATGCTCAAGTGAATTAAGCCGAGCCTGAGCGAATCAATCTTCTGTGACCTGGAATGTCTTCAAAACAATGGTTGAATATCCATAAACACTTATTGTATTTTAGTTTCAGCCTTCAGATCATTACTAAACACTTTTTTTTGTATATATATACATATTTACAGATGAATGGAAGCTGCAAGATACCATATAATACCCAGATCCTATGGATGCCTTTCCACCCCCCCATGCCAAACAATGTTATGTCCTCATATGCATGCAGGGTAGAGGAAGGTCCAAAGATCGGGGAGCGAGAGCCGAAGTGTAGGGTATATTGAAGGGTGGTAGGTTGGGTGGATGGTGGGTGGTGAAGTGAAAAGGAGCGAAATGAAGTATACGTGACAGTGGAGGAGTGTTGCTGGGGTGCCACCCAACGTGCACTGAATTTAACGTCCCTAGCTGGACTCAGATTAAGGCACGAAGGAAGAAGTTGGCCCTCAGTTTAGCCAAGAAGAGGGGCATCTTGGATTGATGGATCAAAAAAGGGATAGCCCAGTGAGCAATATGTGGGCTCAAGGTCCCAGTGTGGAGTTGTGATTCTGCCTGATTTGGAGGGAAGGAAAAGGCAATCTGGTCTTCAAGAGTGTGGTCCGGCGGTGAGTAGCCCGAATATGACTCAGACCATGAGGTGTGGGAAGCAGAGAAAACCTCATCAGAAGTCTGGTCAGGAGAAGGTACGGGAAAAGGGAGGGATGGGGGAACGTCACAATATGTGTCAGTCAGGCAATCGTCTGTGTTGGAAGGCAATCCACAGCAGTCAGAATAAGTCCCAATTAGTCCGATAAACATGTTGATGGCCATGTCTACGTCAGACGTGTCATCCTCGATGCAATCACAATCAAAGTTCTTGGCTGCCTTGAAGATGTTAAGCCTGAGCTTTTCAAATCCATCAGCACTCTCAATACATCCCAACTCGCAGTCAATATGGGCATGGGTTGTGGCCAAGAAAGGTCGATCAAGGATGATCAAATAATCAGAAAGTGAGCTAGGAACTTCCATATCCAAAACAAGAAAGTCAACAAGAAAACAGAGATTGTTGACCCTAACCACCACGTCTTCCACCACACACTTTGGTATTTTGATAGAACGATCTACCAACTGTAACGTGACAGGGGTGGGTTTTAGATTTCCTAAGGCAAATTTCTTGAGCATGATGGTTGGTATAAGATTGATGGAAGATCCTAGATCAAGCAGGGCATGGTTAAAATTGCAGCCTTGGTTGCTACAAGAAATAAGCGGTGTGCTCAGATCTTTCTACTTCGGTGGAAGATTTGACAATATAGCACAACTCGCATGAGGCGAGAGAACCACCGGATTCTCTATTTTCTTTGACTGTCGCCTAGGTGTAGTGTAGCCTTTGAAAAATCGGGCAACAGTAGGTATGTGGTCGATAGCCTCTACCAGGGGTACGTTGATTTCAACATCCCTGAATAAATTATGCAAGTTATTGATGAGAGCATCATCATGAGCCATAACTAGCTCATTTTGACCCAATAAAGAAGATAAAAGCTCTTACATAACCTAGAAGAAGGCCTAACTGAAGGAACAAGTGCTCTGAGAAGAAAACATGAAATAAAGGTTAAAACTGCAATTTTACCATTGCAGTACATAAACGGGATTTCTCAGAGGCAAAACATAGGTCAAATGGTCTAAATGAGATAAAAAGAGGGTTGAGTCAATCAGAAATGGGTTCATGTGCAATCTAGGAATTAAATGACACCTAGTAACCCTAAAACAGACCCGCTTTAATTAACAAGGTTCCGGTCAGAACAAAAAGCAAGTAAACCCTCTAAAAATTATGGAAAAACATCCTCTAGGGTTTAGAACACCTACTTTGGCCTTTGGAACTTAATCTGACCTAGATTAGGGTCCTTGCTCCTCAATTAACCTGATTTGGGTTTTTACATAAAATGTCCAATCAAACGAGGTCAAACCTGAAATCCAACTTCGCCATTGGATTCCTTAGGTCCAAATTAGGTTTATACCAAAATTTGGACCTAAGGGGAGGTCATCTTGACCTACTTTGCAATTTAGTACACCCAAATCACAAATAGGTCCCTATCTTTTGAATATCCTTGCAAAGAGCCCCCCAAGTTTTTCACCCCCTTTGCAATCCGGTCCTGCCGCCATTGTTAGGGCAGAACCGAGCTCCGGCGAGGTTCAGAGAGGGATTGGTCTCTAATCCCTCAGAGATTCCCTCCGAGAAATGGAAGGGGGATTCTCTGAGGAATTCCCTTCCTTATAAAGCCAATTACAATCGCTGGTGTGAACCCAATCTCTCGTGCGAACGCACGAGAGATTTGGGTATCCACCTTCCTTCCAACTCCGGCAAGCCGGCAGACCTAATTGTGTGCTCTCCACGCGCTGTTAGGAGCGGCCAGCACCTATAAAACACCCCCCAGACCCTGCCGCAGAAGGAAAGCTTGATTTGGCTGAGTGTCCACCCCCAATTCGTCTCCTCCTGCCCAGCGAAAAGTCCCAGCAAGCTCCGGCGAGCCCCCCTCCCCTCCCTCTTTGCTCTGCCACAAAACTAGTGGCAGAGTTAGCTTTCTGACTTCCCTCCACGTCACGCAGTACCCGCGCACGCCGCCTCAGCCCTGTCGTCGCCGCCGTTCTCCCCCACTGGGCATCATCTTCTCCAGCAACAGCAGGTACTACTGTCCGCCTTCCGTCCCCTTTCGTCCTTACAATTACGTTAGAACTCCTCTCCATCCTCTCCTCTCTCTTTTCCCCCTGTTACCTCATCTGATTACCCCTCGATCGACGCTGACCACCCTCATCTTCCACATCACCGACCGACCTCCGGCGAGCCGCTTCCACCATTCCAGCCCCCCACACAGCTCGCCAACCACGTCGAGAGCTCCGCCTCACCACCAGGAACTCGTTCCACCCCACAACTGCCACTCCAGACCTCCATAATCACCCCCCGACCAGCCCACCATCTCCGACCACAGGTTGACCTAGGCATGCACGCCTAGGCCGACCGGCGGCCTGCAGCATCGTCCACCGCCTTCGCCGTGCCACGGCGAAGGTCTCTAGCTGATCTGATTGGGCCGAGAGGCTCGTTTTGTGCATGACAGTGTTTGAGCTCCTGCCACCATGGACGACCTCTGATGAAGCTCCAACGAAGCTCCAGGCACCCGGTCTCCCAGGCTACAGGTGCTGCATGCTCGCACGAGTGTCTCGAGGTGAGTGAGTCCAGCATGGAGCGCCAGCAGAGCCAGCAGCTATGGCATTTGCATGCAGGTCTGCGGGCGCGCGCAAAGGCAGGGCGGAACCTTTAGTCCCACATCGTGGAATCGCGAGGTGCGGGCATACCATAAATTGAATTTGTGCTTTATTCTCATTGCCTTCGTAAGCACAGGGGTGAGGTCCCTCACTGATCCCACACCAGCCTCGTCCGCAGCTTGACCTCGCAGATCTGGCGGATCCGACCCGACCTAAACCTACGCACTCCTCGCGCATCACACCACCTGCAGGTGCGCCTGGTGCCGGGTACGATCCGACCCGATTATGGCTGTGGCTCTGGGAGAGCGTCCCTGAGTGAATTGCTTGAGAGAGAGAGATGCATGGGTAGAGGGAGAAAGGATAGGTTTTGCTCTGTGTAGGCACAGGCTGAACATTGAGGAAGAAAGACTTGGTCGCGAGAAGGAAAAGAAAGAAGGAAGAAGGAAAGGCAGGAAGAACAGAGAGACCAAAGAAGAAAGAAAGAAGCCTTCGCAGGAGAAGAAGGAGCAAGGCAGAGAAGAAGAAGAAAGAAAGGAGCCTTCGTAGGAGAAGAAGAAGGAGAAGAAAAGAAAGCAAACACAGTAGCAGAAAAAGAAGAAACAGAGAAGACTGCTGAGGAAGAAGAATAATCAAGAAGAAAAGGGAACATACTTTTAAGACGTCTGATCTTGTGATCAGACGTCCAATTTCATTTCTTTTTATCCTAACTACTTTTAATCGCATACATTCATAGTTGAATTGATATTTTGAGTAAATTAGAGTGTTCAATTACATTTTGACTAGTAGTAAATTCCATTTGCTCCCTGTGATCGACCTCGGATACTCCGGTCTTCGAGTAATAAAATTCTTTATATTTGTTTAAACGTTTTGCCGGTTGTACTACAACGTGATATACTTTAAACCCGCACAAAACGTCGACAACAGTTATCAAAGGCCTACGTATCCTTTTTCTTTCCTTTTGGCTCCCTCAGAAGAGCCTCAGGGAATGGGACTGATTCTTGCACTAATTTGGGTGTATCATCCTCTCGCGAATGCGGTGCACATCCCGAGTGAGAGGGCGATGAAAAAGATGGGCCAGGATATGGTCGAGGCGGATGGACGGTATGCTTACCGCTCCTCGTAGTAATCGCATTGGACGGTGCGGGTCCAGTGGGATCATAAGGCGGAGGAGGGTTCGCAATAGGGACATAAGGGTGAGGTGCTGCAGCGAGATTAGCCAGAAATCCCGGAGGAATGCTCGGTGCTTGCAGAATTTGATGAACCTACCCTTGAGAAGGTCGTACCTGTGGTTGAGGATCACGAGGTACGTAATTTCTTGGGTTGGGAATAGGTTGGGCTGGAAGAGTGCCCTGAGATCGAGTCGCCATATGTAGTTGACTTATCTCAGCATTCTACTGAGCCAATTGGTGCTGAAGAGAGGTCATGTTCTTTTCATGGTGCTTAGACATTTCTGTCATCATTCGCATCAATTTATCAAGAGGACTTGGTGCATGTTCTATTTGCGGTATGCAAGGACCCAATGGCGGATTCGCCATAGGATTAGACTGGGCCCTTGGGATAACGGGTGTGGACGGTCGCATTGGCCCACTCATAGGGTTTTGGCACTATGGGTTATTGAACCACGAGAAATTAGGATGATTTCGCCACCCTGGGTTATAAGTAGTAGAGAATGGGTTGTTCCCCAGGGTGCAAGCATCTTATAAGCCAGAAGACGAGTCCACATGTAAATATGCAACCGAGCACACAGAGGCTTGGTCCTCCATGTCAAATACTGGCTTGCAAAAGCCATATCCACATGACTTACCGAATCTCTCGGTGCGACAATTGGTAAGGAAGATCTCACAAGGTTCTTGGGGATAAGCTTGACTTTGGAAGGATTGGGATTGTGACGAAGTGGTGAGGTGGGGGTTGTTGAACGTACGAATTGCTACGCTAACGTGTTCGATTTTAGAAAAGCTGTCGTTGTAGCTTGAAAGTGAAGAATTCGTGCTCAACAAATAAAATTTATACTGAAATTAAAATTCTGGGTTTAACACAGGGAGGCGGATGTTTGATTTAAAAACAACACATTTCTTTTTATTTGTCATGAAGTAATTCAATTTAAAACTATCTAATTATTTACAATAAATAAAAGAGAGAGAGGGCAAGAGAGAGAGAAAGTATTACACATGAAAATCAAAATGAGATGTAGAATAAACAAAGAATTTATCATTGAGGAGATTGTTCATTACAACTAGAAAGCATAAAACAATTACACTAGAAAGCGATAAATCTACTCTAGAAAGCATTAAAAGAATGAGGGAGAAATGTCCTCCTCGACGATTACTTGGAGGCCAAGCATAACTACTCTAGAAAGCAGTAAATCTATACTGGAGAGCAGTAAAAAGAATAGGGAGACAGAAATCCTCCTCGATGGTTGCTTGGAGGACAAGCCGGACGGGACGACGCCTAGACAAAGGAGAACGAAATGAGACGAAGGAGGACGAAGCAGAAGAACGGGAACGGAGCAGCACGCCGTCGTCGTCGCGGGATCCACTTCCGAAGGGGAACGAAAATTTGGACTTTATCGCACGAGAAGCATCCCGGGTGTGGGACAAGCTTCTCTTGAGCCTTGGAGGAGTAGAGAGGAGAAGGAAGGGATGAGAATTTCGTATGGAGGGGGTCTCCTTTTATAGTTGCAAGGAGTGGGGGCAAAATGGACATTACAACTTCAAAATAATAAATAAGGGGTCTTTAGTGACGGATAAAACCGTCGCTAAAGCCCCCAACGTGGGCGTAGCTTCCGCGCCCACGTGAGCCCACTTAGCTGCTCGCGTGCGCAACGCCTACGCATGTTCAATGATCCTCAGCCGTCCGATCACAAGATCGGACGGCTTAAGTCGCACCTTCACCCGCTGCATTGCGCGCCCGACCGCGTGCGATTGCGAGTTACGCGCGGCCGTGCATAAGTGCGTCATCTTGATTGAGCACGCGCGGCCGTTGGATCGCGATCGTGCGGTCGATCGGAGGTGCCCCACCTCTCTAATTTCAGCGTGGCGAGGCTTTAATGGGCGTCCCTGCTTCGCGTTAGAGCCCTCGACCAATGCGCTGGGGTCACGTTTATGTCGAGCGCCTGACTTCAGCACGGGCACGTCGCAGCCTTTGGATCTTGATCCAACGGTGGGGAAAGGCGGATGCGAAGACTGCCGAGAGTGCATGCGGCCGTTTGGGTAGCTGAGATGGCACCACGTGGGGCCATCTTGGCCGTCCATCTTCTGGAAGTTGTAGATGGTTCCACGGATGTCGGATTGACTTGATTTTTGTGTCGTTGTGCTGTAATCATCGATCCAAATTCATCCATGCGGTCGGATTTGTCATCTGAAGTGCGAATTTTCACCATCCTGGCCCTTGATCTTCTAGGGTTCCCAGGTCACTAACTGTTGCTATGGATGCCTGATTAAGGCGATCTTGGAGTCGTTGAACTCCAATCGTCACCCTGATCACATCCATACAGTTGGATCTTTGATCCGAGGCCCCAATAAAATGTTTGCCCTGTCCAAGTACATAAAAGGAGACAATTAACCTCCATTTTATTCAAACTACTCTAAATGCAAGATGATGCATGTTATGCAATATTTATATCATGAAATGCAATCCTATGCTTAAGAACATGCAAGACATTTTAAGTAGTGTAAATGTGCTTACATCATACCCCCATGCCTACCTTTTGGTAGTCCCTAGCAAAGACTATATGCTATTTATAAAAGAATTAGGTTGGATTATTTGGACCTGAGTTATTTTCAATCATTAAGAAATTGTCTACTTAGGAACTGAACTTTCAAAGACACAACAGTGCCCGAGTATCAGCCAAAATGCAGACCGCCTCAAGTCTCACCTTATTCAAAGAAAAATTTCTTTTTCTTTTTACTCTTTTCTAATTTTTTTGGATTTTCAAATTTTAGTGTTTAAGAGTGGCTTTCTGCGGCCATTCAGCTTACCCAATATTTGATGAGAACCCTAAGCTTTAAGCATCTTATTATGATTGTGATAGACTCGTTGACCGGTAATTAAAATGGACTTTGGATTTCTACGCCTCTAGGTGACCTCAAAAAGACTTCTGCCTAAAGGTGTATCTTTACAACTGGTAGCTTTCTCCCTACTTTTATTTTTTACGGGGTCAACACAAGGGTGAATCCAGTGTATATCTCCCCAGTTTATTCTACTTCTCTGCTTCTTCCTAAGTGTTTTGGAAATTTTTAGTGCATTTACTGAGCTAGGTTCTAGACAACTGGTCGATGAGGTGTTACCACCGACAACTTGCCAGCCATACTCGTGCGGCGAAGTGTGGCTTATTTCTTTTTGCTCTTTTCTCTTTTCTTTTTGATTTTTTTTTTTTTAAGTAGGTGGCTTCCCTGGTCTATGATTTACCTAAGGGCAGGAAAAAGAGAAAGGTTCAGTGACTAGGCTCTGGACAACCTACCTATGGGCTGTTACCCACAATAACTTGCCAGCCATATCACCCTAGAAGGTTCATTAGCTACCCAATTTCCGTTAGAATTGCCGAACAAGGAGTCACTGCAAAGAAAGTGTGTAGATGATTAAGATTCAAAATTCCCCTAAATCAGAGGGCGGGTTGATAAGTCGTGTACTTATCACCCAAACTTATTTATTCCAATTACGATAGAATTAAAATGGCGAGGACTCAAAGACAAATCCACATTTTAGTGGATACATGGGCTAATTAAGTCCAAAGACCTGAAGGGTCTTTGTGTTCACATCATAATGTAGTGTTTCCTAAGATTGAAAATTTTCTTAAACCCAAATTCTCTTTCCTAATTCCAATTTTTTTTTTTTATAAAAGAAACTAAAACAAATCTACGGAGCTGACGAATGAATTCAGAGATAAATATCCACCCCCCCATGGCTATCTAATGCAATGTCCTCATTGTATTAAAAAGATATAAAACAGAGTGGAGAAGCATAGAATGCACCTGAATTGCATGAATGTCAGGTCCGCTCCGAGATGAAAACTAAGAAAAATTGTATATGCGCTGAGTTTAGTGCCTTCAGCAGGCACACAATACAAGGAAAGAAATGAAAAATTCGCAAGTGCAGGTTAGAATTAGAATAAACAGAAGAATCCTCCAACCTGTCAACAGAGGTCCACAGATGTGGACCAGATTGTGGTGCAGACCCACACCGCATAATCGAGAATATCTTTGGTTCTGGATAAAAATTACCCAAAACCTAAAATCAGAATGCAAGCGAGGTCGGGCCTGCGATTTATGAGGATGCAACCCAAGACCAAAAACTCAGGTTACAGAGAATTGAGGCTCAAAAGGATAATCATTGAATCTATGCTTGAGTTGAACATCCTCGAAACAAATGTTGTAAGGGTTCTGATTTGATGGTTTCAACTTAAAAGGAACCCTTCGACTCAACTTCTATTTCCTCCAAAATTAACTTCCCAAATCATAACTTCCAAGCTCCTAGCCTCCTCATTCCGAATGTTAAATTCCGAGACCTCTTACATGTTAATCACCCCGTCTGAAATCTCCAAGTCTAAATGATGTGGCAAAATAAGAATTGACTTGGGTCTAATTATCTCAGAAACAGAATTATCGATAAGCTCAACGGGGTGTAACTGATGATCAGGACACTGAATTGATTCATCCAGAAAATATAATCCTGGATCTGTAATGTGTGCCCTAAGATCAGTTTCCTCAGTTATTGGCCCAATCATCTCACAGAAATCATGTTCAGAAAACTCGCGTGAGACTTTGCAACTTGAATCTTCACCATCAAAGAAATCAGGATCCGTATCAATGTATGTCCCAAAATCATTTGTCACTTTCTGTTCCAAGGAGACATACGTTTCCTCGTAACCTGGCTCAGGGATCTCAAGTGAAGAAATCAGATCATCTTTAATTGGTTATTTTAATTCAATCTGGTCAGCCTCGTAACACGTGTCCCCCCAACAGGTGCCTGAGCGGGTTCTGTCATTGGCTTTCCTGAAGAGGGTTCATCCTGGGAATTATTCCAAGATTGAATCAAAGCAACCATGAATCTCATCCTCAATTTCGCTAATTTCCCAAGTAGAAACTCACCCGAGTTCTTATCCTTAACATCTTGGAGCCAATTCAACAAAGACTTGTTTAAATCATCAATCATTTCAACCAGGGGCTCAAATCTCTCAATGGAAGGTATTGGCTGAACTTCTAAAGATTGAAAAATATTTTTCAAGTTAGCCAGAACCTTATCTTGAACCTGGTTAACCTAAACCAAATGAGTTGGTTTAGGGTTGGGTGGGTTTGACATCAATGCAGAGGAATTAACGAATTGAGATTCGTTATACCCTTCCTGATAATAGGTCATTTCAGATTGTTGAAAAGATGGTGATGACCTAAAGCCAGTGAAATCAGAGGATGGGTAAGGATTGGTGTATCCTACTTGATTGTAGATCGTATTAGGTTGTTCATGAAAGGAAGACAATCTATAATCGATGTAGCTCTGAGAAGGATAGAAATCAGAATCAAAGTGTTCAGGGTTAGACCCTAAACACGGAGGTCCGGAATTGTATCCCCAATCCGAATTATCCCAACTAACTGATGGTTGATTATAGTACGAGTTGGGATAATCGTCATGTTGAGGATAATTCACAACAGGAGGGAAAGAGCGGGAATGCGTGAAATATGTGGAATGATTCATGAGACACAGGAGGAAGAAAGGTGCCCTGCAATACAAACAATCAAACCTATCCTTAAATGGGTTAGCCTATAGACCTACAGACTCCCAAAACCCATCTTGAGATAAAGGAACGATTTGATCTACTTCTGTCTGTTCAATCCAACCAGTTAGAAGGAGGGACTGGGGAGAAGGTTCTTCCTTCGGCTTGCGCCTCCGGTTCCTAGTGTACCCCCCAGCCGCGATTGTTTGACTCTGCTCCCCTAGTTAGACATCAGATTGAACAGTAGAAACAGACTAATCGAAAATAATCTCGTTCTGAGTTCTGAAGAGCGAGTTCAATCCTTAAGGCCAACGTCTACTCTATTTTATTTAAGGCTAGGTTTGAATGTGCTTTGAAATGTGATGGGCCCTTTAAATGGGTTATGCCCTTAATGATTGATTGATTCATGTGTTAGTGCACAACCAGTGGTTTTCAAGCAAGATTTTTTTTGATGTGGTGAATTTTATGGTTCAAATCTTGCTTAGTAGCTTTTAGAATTCAACTTTAGGTGTTTTCAAACAAGTTTCGTTGGCACACCAGGTTTTGAAAGCACGGGTGAAGATGTTTTCCTTTAAAGCTTAAAAAGAATGTGGAGTGCCTGGTAAATCCCTAAGAGTTGAACCTAAGTGGCAACTACTTGATGAGTTTATTTTATTTGAAGTGGTGCAGCCCAAACAACTCAAATAATTGGCCACAAATGCATCACTAAGTTAGGCACACAAAGATGGTTAACCTAGAATGATTTCTACTCTTTTATGTGTTGCTTTATGTGTACCGGTTCCACAGATCAGAACCCGGTTGAGTAGAAACAAATCAATTCGGTTAAGTGCCTTTGAATGTGGGTGTACGTTGTGTGTTTGTTGAAAATTGCCCCACAAAATTATCTTTTTATTTTATTTTTTTTATATAAATGAAAGTGGAATGAATGTGAGTAAGAATCCAAACAAGGAAACTATTCCTAAGATTTATACAAACACCTAGGTTAATTGGAATTTGGATTTAATGTGGCGAATGAAATCTATGGAGGGGGAAAGAATGGGGGATAACTTACAAAACCTTCCACAGCACTTTACTCCAATCTACCACTTTTGCTCGTCTCAAAAGAGTACCTGCAATTACAATAAGAAAGGAGAAAGGTGAGATGAATGATTTATAAGTAACAAAATACGAAGAGAAATCAAAGATCGTCGCCTCCCTGGTAATGGTGCCAAAATGTTGAACGTACGAATCGCTACGCTAACGCGTTAGATTTTAGAAAACCTGTCGTTGTTTCTTGAAAGCGAAGAATTCGTGCTCAACAAATAAACTTTATACCGAAATTAAAATTCCAGGTCGAACACAACGAGGCGGACATTTGATTTAAAAACTACTCATTTCTTTTTATTTGTCACGAAGTAATTCAATTTAAAATTATCTAATTATTTACAATAAATAAAAGAGAGAGAGAGGGTAAGAGAGAGAGTGAGTATTACACATGAAAATCAAAATGAGATGTAGAATAAACAAAGAATTTATCATTGAGGAGATTGTTCATTACAACTAGAAAGCATAAAACAATTACACTAGAAAGCAATAAATCTACTCTAGAAAGCATTAAACGAATGGAGGGAGAAATGTCCTCCTCAACGATTGCTTGGAGGATGAGCATAACTACTCTAGAAAGCAGTAAATCTATACTGGAAAGCGGTAAAAAGAATAGGGAGAGAGAAATCCTCCTCGACGGTTGCTTGGAGGACGAGGCAGACGGGACGATGCTTGGACGAAGGTGAATGAAGCGGGACGAAGGAGGATGAAGCAGAAGAACGGGAACAGAGCAGCACGCCATCGTCGTCGCGGGATCCACTTCCGAAGGGGAACGAAAATTTGGATTTATCTCGTGAGAAGCATCCCGGGTGTGGGACATGCTTCTCTTGAGCTTTGGAGGGGCAAAGAGGAGAAGGAAGGGATGAGAATTTCGTATGGAGGGGGTCTCCTTTTATAGTTGCAAGGAGTGGCGGCAAAATGGACATTACAACTTCAAAATAATAAATGAGGGGTCTTTAGTGACGGATAAAACCGTCGCTAAAGCCCCCAACATGGGCGTAGCTTCCGCACCCACGCGCACCCGCTCAGCTACTCGCGAGCGCAACACCTACACATGTTCAACGATCCTCAGCCGTTCGATCGCGAGATCGGACAGCTTAAGTCATGCCTTCACCCGCTGCATTGCATGCCCGACCGCGTGCGATTGCGCGTTATGCGTGGGCGTGCATGAGTGCGTCATCTTGATTGAGCGTGCGCAGCCGTTGGATCGCGATCATGCGATCGATCGGAGGCACGCCACCGCTCCAATTTCAGTGTGGCGAGGCTCGAACGCACGTCCCTGCTTCGCATTAGAGCGCTCGACCAATGCACTGGGGTCGCGTTTATGTCGAGCGCCTGACTTCAGCGTGGACGCGTCGTAGCTGTTGGATCTTGATCCAACAATGGGCAAAGGCAGATGAGGAGAATGCCGAGATTGCATGATGCCATTTGGGTGGCCGAGATGGTGCCATGTGGCGCCATCTTGGCCGTCCATCTTCTAGAAGTTGTAGATGGTGCCACGGATGTCGGATTGACTCGATTTTTGCGTCGTTACGTTGCGATCGTCGATCTGAATTCATCTGTGTGGTCGGATTTGTCATCTGAAGTGCGGATTTTCACCATCCTGGCCCTTGATCTTCTAGGGTTCTCGGGTCACTAACTGATGCTACGGATGCATGATTAGGACGATCTTGAAGTCGTTGAACTCCAATCGTTGCCCTGATCACATCCATATAGTTGGATCTTTGATCCGAGGCTCCGATAAAATGTTTGCCCTGTCCAAGCACATATAAGGAGACAATTAATCTCCATTTTATTCAAACTACTCTAAATGTAGGATGATGCATGTTATGTAATATTTATAACATGAAATGCAATCCTATGCTTAAGAACAATCAAAAATAGACATTTTAAGTAGTGTAAATGTGTTTACATCAGGGGTGTTTGCCATAGAATAGGCGGGATTGGCCAGAGGCTCGTCCAGCTTCATATGCGTAACGGAGACTTCATCCAATTTTTTGTGCGATAAGGTTAAGATCAGTGGATGAATGGGAGGGTCCCATGTCAACTTTGTGAACATTACGGGGCAGGATGGTATGATTAAAGGCGACAATGGAGGCATTGTTTATTGAGTTTTCGCTCATGTTTTCAAATAATTCGAATGCTCCATTCTCGTTTTTATTCATGAAATTTTCTCTGCAGGAAGCATCTGCAATCTGCTTCAAAGTCTCATTTAGCCCATAATAGAAAATCTAGGCTCTATGCCACTTAGGCAGACCATGGTGCGGACACATCCGGAGGAGGTCATTATACCTCTCCCAAGCCTCATGTAACTATTCGCCATTTTGTTGCGTAAAGGAAGTTATAGCACGGCGAAGCGCATTGGTTCACCAAATTGGGAAGAATTTCTTGAGAAATGTTGTTCGCATCTCTTCCCAAGAATGGATAGTTATCCCAAGGTTGCGTAACCATTGCAACGCTTTATCCTGCAATGATAATGGGAACATTTTCATGAGGACAATTGGTAACCCGATGTTTCTTAGTTTAACCATTTCGGCCAATCGGGTTAGGTCTTCCAAATGGAGAAAAGGATCTTCACTTGCAAGACCATGGAAGTGGAAGTTTATGAGGCCAATTACATTTGGGTTTCAGTTCAAAATCATCCCCGTCCATGGGGACCCGAATTTGTCCTATGGTCTCTATGGCAGCAGGATTTTGATAAGAGGTAAGTGACCTAGGCTCCTCCCATTCAGGAGGGTTCTGCTTTTCCTCCAAGGTTTCCCTAATGGCTTCAATTTGTTCTTTATACATTTCCATTTGGGCTTGGAGGCGGGTTATGGGGTCCATGGCTCCACCACCAGGTTGGTTTTGAGGGCGGTTTCCTCCCTCGGGATTTGGGGGTGGGCATGCTGCCATGTTTTTGGAGGAGGATGATGATTCGGCTTCTTTCCTTCTAAAATTATCAGACAATTCAAACAATTTAGGGTTTTGTGACCTCCTCCCAAACATGCACTACCGTAGCAAGAGTTGGGGAGATAAGAAGGGAAAATGGGATGAGAGAAATGACGTCGCAAAGGTACACTTGATAACAAATCAAGGCAATCAAATTCCTAACCTCTACAGTGTGCCCTTAGACCTAAAGATCTAAGTTACCTACTATCACAACCTACGGAACCAAATGTGAGCACCGCTGAACCACCGGGCTAGATTGAAAGGCCGTTTGCCCCAGTCTCAGACACTCGATAGCACGCGGGAACTGCACCAGCACATAGGTGCTACACACAGGTAGTTATACCTCCAATCCTTGATAAGGGTCAAGTTGCTACCAGTTTTAATTAGCGACTTAGGATTAAGTGCTTCTGGAATGTGAAGGGCGTTGTTTACGGGTAATGCCCAAGTGCGTTAATTTTAGAAAGTGTGTAAACCAAGCATGCAACAGGGAAATCTCCCCGAATTGAAGTTTTAGTTGGTGAATGGTTTTTAGAATTTCAGCCTTAAGTAGTATGGATTTTAAGATTTCGCTGAGTTACCAATTCAACCAATCTCCAGGTTTTTGAGAAAATACAAGTTCTTCTATACCCAACAAACCCTTTTTCAATGTGAGTTAGTTAATGAATGCTAAAAAATGCAATGGGCTTCCCTAGGTGGAAATTTCTATGTGTGGATGCACGAGTAAATTTTTGGTTAGTGTGAAAGGGAGCCAAAGCACTTCAATTCAAGTTCTCCCAATCACCAGAATGATGTTCCATGAACAATGCTCAACCACAAGATAATGTAAAGAAAATCAAAGTGTTGGGGTTGAAGTATTCGGGATCAAATCTAAGGCACGTGAAAGGTCGTGGTGGGGTTGGAATCAACTCAATTCCAAGTCTCCCCACCAAAAATGTGATCCCGAATTGTGGATAAATGAGGCAAGGAGGGATGGCAGTCAATCTTTTCAATCTTGCCTCAAAGAGCACTTCCCATGACAAAAGATTCAAGAATCAAGATTCTTGGATCTTTGCTATGCGAAGTTTGGTGCGAAATCCCAAGGTGGTGGGATTGATGGCAAACAATCAAGCAAGTGATTTTTAATCCACTCGCCCCAAGAAATCACAAGAAGTTTTTTTTTTTTTTAGGTTTTTTTTATTAAGGTGGCAAGTTGACCTAAGTTGCTAAGAGAGAGACCTACCTTTTCTACAACATGGGCGAAGATCCACTGCGGTGCCGATGACTTCACGCTCTCGTTCCTGCCTTGGAACTTCCCACGTCCTCGACTTCCTCTGCTTCCCTCCTCCTTGCAACGGGTTTACCTGCATACAAACAAACAAAAACACCCGTGAAGAGAAGGGTGTGAGAAGAGAAAATTAAAGGAATGGAGTAGAAAGTTACCTCAATGCACACCTCCCCGGCAACGGCACCAGAAAAAGGTGTGTCAGGACTCGAATTGGTTGTGTTAATATGGTGAAATTATCGTTGAAGTGAGTATAGTGGTTAACCAAAATCGAGCCTAACCATCTTTTTACAAAATTTTTAACTTGGCCTACTTAATTTCATCTTGGTCACTTTTAGCCCCAGGGTCGAACTCAGGGTGGCGGGGATTAAGGGTGAACAAGTTTCTACACCTTTCCTACAACGAATCCATTCCGTGCATTTATTATGTTTTTGGTTTTTTTCTATTTAAGATTTTTTTTTTTGCTGATAATTTTGTCCTTGAGGTGCACCCACAAAATCAGGTCCTTGGCTTTGAGCCAAATCGTTCTTGGCTTTAAGAAAAATTAGGGTTCCAAAAACTGGTCTTGCTAATCACAAGATTGAGTACCTACGAGACATGGATTATCTTTTCTCTTTTACTTTTTTTTCTTATCTATTTAATAGCAAGAAACAAAAGAGAAATAAAAACTAGATAGGTTCCTTGGAAATAAATAAATATAGTCTATATATATATAAATATATATAATATATATATAGGGGTGGGGGTGGAGGTGGAAATGGCGTGTAGCACAGTGTCGAGTTGGTCCACGTCTAGTAAGATGCAACCAACAAGACGAAGTGCCGTGTAGAGTGTAGGATGGATGTGTGGGAGTGTGTGCGGAGGTACTTTCGTTACGCTGGTATCGTGGAATATCAGCAACTGGTGCGGATATTCCTGCGATATAATGCGTGGTGGAGTGACTAGTGCATATGGATGAAAGTAGGTGATATGTATGTAAATATATATATATGTGTGTATATATATATGGATAGGGTTGTAATTATATAGATGTTTATGTAATTGTGTATATATACGTATAGATATGTAAATATCTATATAATTATATATATTTATAACTAGATATATATGTATATATATTTAACTATATAGATATAGATATATATATATAGTAATATATGTACATAGATATATTTGTATAAGTATCTATGTATATAGATACATATATAGATATATATGTATGTATATATGTATATATGTATAAATATATATATCTATATATCTATATATATATGTATATATACATGTATATATACTTATATTTAGTTCTGTAGGTATTAATAGGTATATATATATATATATAAATATATATGTATAAGTATGTATAGGGGTGTACAAGTGAGTGTGAGTGTACAAGTGTGGGCGTGTATGAGTGTGGTGTATGAGAGTGTATGTGTGTCTGCTAGAGAGTGTGTGAGAGAGAGAGCTGGAGAGTTTAAGGCATCTGGTGGCTACTGGCATCGTCTGATGGCCAAGGCACAGGCACGGGCACACGGAAGTGCAGGCGCGCAAGGGTGCGCACAAGTGCTGGAGCAGGCGGGAGTGGATGCAGGCGAAGACACGGGCGCGGGCGCAGACTGGCACGGGCATAGATGGTGGCGCTGACGCGGGCGACTGGCTGGAGGCGATAGTGGTGAGGAGAGAGAGTGCGCAGTGATCGGATAAGTGATAAACTCTCCGATCACCGCACTGTAGATACAGTGTCACATAGAAACGCGTGAACAGTAGCTACAGTGCCGCATGCGATGGCCAACCAGTTGCGGCCAGTTCTGCGTGCACGGGCACGCTGGAAGGTGCCTGCGGGCTTGGAAGGAGCCGACGGAGGTCGCTGGCATGAACGTGGGGCTGCTGCTGCTGCTACTACTAAGCTTCAGAGCTTGGATCTTCAGAAATGGCAGGAAGGTGTTGAGTGGTGAAGACAGGGAGTGAAACCACCACACCCACAGGCTCTTGGATGAGCTGGGAGGTGGTGGAACTCACAGTGGTGGTTGTGAGACCACTGTGAGCCTGCTCCTGCCTGTAGTGTATCTCCTTAGTGGGAAGAGGTACTGCGTTTGGAGGGGAGAGGGGTGGAAGATGGCATGGATGAAGGGTCTACGGGTGTTGTGTGTGGGTTTCCAGGCTCACTTGTGCACGGGAGAGAGTAGGGCTTTTTAAAGGAGAGGGAGGCATGCCACGACCGTGCCCTGGGTGTGCATGACCAGCCATGCAGCTAGTACACCATGCTGCTAGCAGAGAATGGTGCGAAGAAGAGCAAGCCCATGCCCTGAGCTACGTGGGGGAGAAGAAATTCAAAGCAAAATAAAAAAAATGAGGATGGTGAAATTGTGAGGCAGCACTTGAAGAAGATGTTATTTACATGGCCAATTATTAACTGTCCTCCCCTCTCAAATAAATGCATGCAAGTGTCTTTTTTTACAAATGCTACTATGGCTACCTAATATGCAATGGCAGTGCTAGGAAATAACAGAAGATGGCATATTTATTGGTGTATTTTTGCTGTGCAATCAACTGCCCCATTAGGATATGAGTGAAACACATCATACGGGCCAGTCCATTTGGACTTGACTGTGATCAGTTTCAATCGTGAATCAAACAACCGGACATGCTAGTTAGGAGAAAATGCTTTCCTCCGGATGTGGCAGTTATGAAAGGCCTTGGTCTTGTCCTTGTATAACAATGCATTCCCACAGGCCTCCCACTGGATCTCTTCTAATTCCCAGAGTTGGAGTTTCCATTCTTGACCTCCTGCAACGAGGTCAAGGTTGCATTTTCACACAGCCCAAAAGGCGTGGTGTTCCAGCTTTACAAGAAGGTGAGAGGCCTTGCCATGTACCATGCGAAATGGTGACATTCTAAGTGGGGCCTTGTATGCGGTCCGATATGCCTAGAGTGCATCAACTAATTTGTCGGACCAATCCTTCTTGTCTGGTCTAACCGTCTTCTGGAGAATCATCTTGATCTGACGGTTAGACACCTCAGCCTGCCCATTGGTCTGCGGGTGATACGGGGTGGCTATACGGTAATGTAGCCCATATTTTTTTAATAATGACCTGAAATGGGCGTGGATGAAGTGGCTTCCCCCGTCGCTAATTAGAGTGCGCAGTATTCCAAATCTTGTGAAGATGTACTGGCATATGAAAGAAATGACGGTCTTATGGTCAGCCTGTCTCGTTGGGATGGCCTCGACCCACTTCGAGACGTAGTCAATGGCTAGCAATTTGTACACAAAGCCATGCGAGTTTGGAAAAGGGCCCATAAAATCGATGCCCTAGATGTCGAACACTTCTACAACCATGATAGGCTAGAGTGGCATCATGTCTCTCTTGGTCATAGAACCAATCGACTGGCATCGTTTGTAGCATTGGGCATATTCGTGTGTATCTCTGAAGATGGTTGGCCAAAAAAATCCTGACTGCAAAATTTTTGCAGCGGCTTTTCATCCCGAGAAATGACCACCAAAAGCATCATTGTGGCAAAAAGATAACACATTGGGGATCTCAGAGTCTGTGATGCATCTTCGAATAATCCGGTCCGCTCCAATGTGGAAGACCAGTGGGTCATCCTAGAGGTTGTATTTGGCCTCCACAGTCAATTTGAGTTTCTGGTCCTTAGATAGGTTCGTGGGAATCTTGCCTGTGGCAAGGTAGTTCACGATATCCGCATACCAGGGGAACTCAACAGAGTGAACTGCCAAAAGTGATTCATCTGAAAATTGCTCGTGGATAGGCAGAGAATAGGGAATGTGTCCTGGGTCTAGTCTGGATAAGTGATCTGCAACAACATTCTAATTTTCGGCTTTGTCACGGATTTTGATGTCAATTTCCTATAATAGAAGGATCCATCTGATGAGTCGTGGTTTGGCATCCTTCTTTGCCAACAAATGCCAGGGGGTAGAGTGATCAGTGAAAATGATGACCTTGGACCCTAATAAGTACGATCTGAATTTCTCCAACCCGAATACTACTGCTAGCAATTCTTTTTCGATGACAGTGTAATTGTGCTGAGCCTCATTCAGCGTCCTGCTAGCATAGTATATGACGAAGGGTTGTTTCTCTCGACGCTGGCCTAAAATAGCACCGACGACAAAATCAGAAGCGTCGCACATCATCTCGAAATCAAGTGACCAGTCAGCTGGTTGGAGAATCGAGGAGTTGAAGACAAGGCCTCGTAAAGACTCGAAGGCGCTAAGACACGAGGTGTGAAATTCAAATGGGACATCGGCAACTAGGAGATTCGTCAAAGGCCATGCAAGTTTTGAGAAATCACATATAAATCTCCGATAGAAGCCGACATGACCCAGGAATGATCTGACCTACTTGACTAACCTAGGTGGCGGTAAGTGGGAAATAATCTCAGATTTAGCTTGATCGACCTTGAGTCCATTTTTGGAGATCCAGTGCCCTAGTACTATGCCATCGCTCAACATGAAATGGCTTTCCTCCTTGGATAGTACTAGGTTCACCTCGATACACCATTTTAGGATCTTGGTGAGGTTATCAAGAAAAGATGTGAAAACATCTGCGAAAATGGAGAAGTCATTAATGAATACCTCCACAAAGTTCCCAATCATGTCAGAGAAGATGGCCACATATAACACTAAAATGTCACTAGTGCATTGTAGAGGCCAAATGGCATCTGCTTGAAAGTGAATGTTCCAAAGGGGCATGTGAATGTGGTCTTGTCTTGAACTTCCGGGCTAATTGCTACTTGATTATACCCGGAGTATCCATCCAAAAAGCAGAAGAAACTGCGTCTGGCTAACCATTCCAAGATCTGGTCAATGAAAGGCAAAGGAAAGTGATCCTTCTGGGTAGCCATGTTCAGTTTCCTATAGTCGATGCAGACCTCCCATGATCCTGTAGTGCGGGACGGGATGGATTTGCCCTTATCATTTTTTACGACGGTGAGTCCTGCTTTCTTGGGCACTATCTAGATAGGACTCACCCATTGACTATCTGAGATTGGGTATACAATACCTGCATCTAGCCATTTGATGATCTCCTTCTTAACAACCTCCAACATATTCGGGCTAAGCCGTCTTTGAGGTTGTCTCGAAGGTTTCACCCCCTCTCTATGTAAATGTGATGAGTGCAATGCGAGGGACGAATACCGCAGAGATCAGCAATACTCCACTCGATAGCAGCACTATGGTCTTGCAGCGTAGAAATCAATTGGTGCTCCTATTCTTGGCTTAAGTGGGCATTGATAATGATTGGGTATGTCTCACTTTCGCCCAACAACACATACTTAAGTGAGTCAGGTAAGGGCTTCAACTTAATCAGGGGTAGGTTAGAGTCAGAAATGGGGGTGGGAGGAGTAGAATTGTTGGTGGGAATCTGTTGATCCATGTGCACGTGAATTCCCACTTAGTCGCTCCCAGTGAAATAATTGGTTATGACTGCATTAACGGGAAACCCATTAGCTGTGGGCACGTCCTCCTGCAATAATAGCGGTGATTCAGTAATGTGTGGATCAAGATAGCTGGATTCAGGGATGCTGTGGTCAAAAGCACACCCCAAACAATAAGATCCTCGGGGAGATATGTGTAGTGCAGTGGTCTCAGTCCTGTGTGGATCGAGGTCTAAGAACCCTGATAGTGTAGACGAATGTGACATTGGGTCACCACAAAGGAGCCCAATGCTACCACAATATGCTGCATCTTCATGTTCACCATCCTCCTCTATTCGATCACAATCAAAGTTCTTTGTTGCCCTGAATATGTCAAGTCAAAGTCGCTCATTGCCTAGGGCTATCTCCATACACCCGGATGCACAATCAATGTTCGCTCGGGCTGTCGCTAGAAATGGGTGACCCAAAATAATTGGTGCATCTCGGAGATTAGGAGGAACTTCCATATCGAGAATGAAAAAGTTTGCAGGAAAGAAAAGCCCATGGAGTTTCACGATCATGTTCTCAACCACCCCCCTAGGTGTTTTGACTGATCTGTTTGCCAACTAAATTGTGACAGAGGTGGGCTTCAACTCCCTAAATTGAAATTGATCAAATACGGCAGTGGGAGTTAGGTTGATGGGAGAACCCAGATCTGGAAGGGCCCGATCAAGTGGAGAATCCTACAGGAAGCAGGATATGAGTGAGGTACCAGGGTCTTTCTTTTTCGGCGGCAAGTCGACTAGAAACACAGTGCTAGCCTCTTTCAATAGTGCCGCCTATCATCCAATTCTCGGCTATCGTTTCAGGGTACAATAGTCCTTGAAGAACCAGCGACAGTGGGAATGTGATCGATTGCCTCGAGGAGGGGGACCTGAATATGTACTTACTTGAACATCAATTTCAGATCCTCAAAATTCCGCGTGTCCCTTTTCCATACTGCATTTCGTGTTAGGACCTCAAGAAAAGGGACGGGAATGTCAGGGTTAAGTGGCCTCTTACCCTTGTCTATCATAGGTTGCTCCTGAGATGAAGGAGTCGAACCCACCTGCGGTGAAGGGTGGGAAAAATCAGGACCGGCCTGCCTAAGTGCTGGGTCGAATGTCTTCCTTCCGCTCCTCAAAGAGACAACATGTGCATCGGCTTACTGTCCATGAGGTGGTGGGGGTGTGGAAGGGGCAGAATATTCAGGGTTTTGCAAAGGCAGTTGGCCTTACGCGTAACCGGGTGGTGCAGGAGGCACCTGTGGTATGGCATGTGCCTGTCCCTGGGGTGCCTGAAAACCTAGGTGGGGCACCTTGGTTCTGCACATATCGAGGATTCGGGATGGGTTGGGAGGGCAAGGCTCCCTGAGTGCTATGCTCTTGTAACAGCTGGTTTTACATGTTCTGTATAGTCTGTATCTGGTCAGCCATCGCCATCAAAATCTGCAAGCTATCTTGTGTAGATTTCCTCATTGATTCTTGCAACTCCTCTTTTAGTGCCTCCAAAGGGTCAGTCTGCTTTGGAGGGTGACTGGCAGCTTGGTGCAGCGGCTGGTATAAAGGGTGGGGTTGCTACTGCCGAGATGGGAATAGCTACTGCCTAGGGTATGTGTTTTGTGCATTCCCATATTGCCTGGTCTGGTAATCTGGATCTTGATGTGGTCTCTGTGAATTACCAGACTAGGAGAAGTTCGGACGCTGGCACCAACCAGGGTTATATGTCTCTGAATATGGGTTATTATGCACGTATCCTTGGATAGCACTGACGTCCTTGTAGGCCGAAGATGTCTGAGACATATATCCATTAAGGGGATACGCATTATAATCTGCGGGTGGTGCATAACCCTGGTCGTAGGGTGCCAGATCTGGATTATTTACAGGATCCTGATATGCAGGATCTCGTAAGTACGAAGAAGATGCATCCTCAGTGAGCAGATTAACTCGAGTAGGAGGGGCTCAGGGTGCATAGGAGGGTCTTGAGGTGGTAGAGTTCAAGTCAGATTGACCCTGACTAATCTTGTTGGTCTTCTTCTGAATTAGGGTTGTTCTATCCAATTGCTTGATGATGATATCCATGTCGGCTTAAATAGACTCGGTGTGAGCCTCGTGGACACCAACTCGCTGCTGACCAGGCCACTGGAACTGGTTCATGGACGCGACATTCATCGAGTTCTCCTCAAAGGATTCAAATAGCTCAAATGCGTTGTTCTCGTCTTTTGCGAGGAAATTCCTGCCACTAGATGCATCGGCCAAATATCGATGTGTGTCATCTAGCCCATGGTAAAAGATCTAACCTAGGTGCCATCTGAGTATACCATGGTGCAGGAAATACCAGAGAAGGTCGTGAAATCTGTCCCAGGCTTCGTGCAACTTCTCCCCATCTCCCTAGGAGAAAGTCATGATTGCGCGCTGCATCGCGTTTGTTCGACCGATTGGGAATAACCTTTGCAGGAATTTACGTCGTAATTCCAGCCAAGTTCCAATTGGCTTCCCAATGGTCTTGAACTTGTGTGAAGCTTTGTCCCTCAGAGAAAATGGGAAAAACTTCATTAGAACAATCCCAAGATTGATATTCCTGGGTTGAATCATTTCAGCGAGTTGACTCAGGTCCTCAAGGTGCTGGAATGGATCTTCGCTAAAGTTCCCATAGAAGTGAGTGCTGATCAACCTAATCACTTTGGGCTTGAGCTCAGACATGTCTCCACCTGTGGGAATTTTGACTAATGGTGTGACGATTTGTGCGGCAGGGTCGTTGAAATCCTGCAGTTGTTCTCCTCGCAGTGGGTGCTGTATCCTGTCAAACGCTGTTAAGATGCGATCCATGCTCTGCCGATGTCACTCCTCGAATTTGACTACCCAGGCTTCTAGAAGAGCCATTGGGTCCAGATTCTTGATATCCAGACCCGGTCTAGGTCCAGGTTTAGGATTAGCCATGGTGGCTACAGGAGTTGAAGAAGTGGGGGGAGAAGATGGTCCTTGCGAGGTGACTCACCTCCTTGGGAGTGGCTCCCAAGGTACAACCAAGTGAGGTCTAGGTGACCTCCTTCCTCGCATAGACCACCCAACCCCTGGGTTGGTGTAGCCAAGCAAGACAAGGCTAAGGCCATATCAATCAAGTGGTCTTTATGAATTAGGTGACTGGATCTATCATTTTATGTTTTAATTCCTGAAGAAATTCATCGTACAACCGACTGAAAGCGATTCCCGCCTCTTCGCTAACCCAGCCAAGAGGTTGAAAACACCCAGTAGTACGACAACAAATTTGGGTTTTATTTCGTGTTCTAAAATTTGTTTTAGCCTGTTTTCTTCAGTTGGGGTTTTCTCTTGGTCAGTGGCCAACAAGGTGACCAAGCTCACTAGCTACGTAGTAGACTTGATTAAGTCTAGGTTAGCCCAAGTGTGTTCTCTAAGTTGTAACCCTAAAGATTTACCCTGAGGTTCATGCACTTCTAGGGTTTTGTTCTATTTCAGTTGACCACAAAAGTAAAATTCATTCTTTGACAACAATTGGAATTCAATTAACTTGAAATTTGGCGAGTAGATTCACTTTTCAATTATCTTTCCAGAGAATATTTTTTGGAATTTTTACTATTTCAATCGAATTTTTAAGGATTTTTGAATGTCAGAAGGTCAGATTTGGAATTTTGACCTATGGTTAGTTTTTTGCTTTGAAATAGTATCAATTGACCTTTAAAATTTAGGAAAAACATGGAAAATAAAGCCACTGGGATCAACTTTTAGTCCCCACCATTTTTAGTCAAAACAGATTCGTGAATTCCTCGAAATTGGTTTTTGAAATTTGAAAAATCACGAATATAGGTCAGTCTGGCCCTCTTGTACTTCACAAATTTTCAAAAATTGTATACTTTGAATTTTTTCAAACTAATGGTGCCGTTTAAAAGATAGTTTGAAGATAAAGATTTAGCGTGAATTTTAGAATTTTTGCTCACTAATTTTTTGGTAATCGAATTTTCAAATCAGATTTTAAAATCTAGTCAAAAATCAAAAGATGGTGGAAAGGCTTTTAAAGAGTGTTTGGGTTTGAAATCCAAACTTTTCACCAAAAATATTTTTTTTTTTGAAAACTTTTGCAAATTTTTTTTATTTTTTTTTATTTTTCAAATATATGACCTTTTTTTCAAGGATTTTCTCGGATATATTTTTTCCCTTCTTTTTGCTTTTTTTTAAACTACCCTAGGATTCAAAAAGAGACCTAATCTAGATTTTTTTTCTTTTTCATGAAAATGAATAAATAATTTTTTTTCAAAGAAAATTGCAAATAATAAATCTACTCCTAAGGTTCAAAGGAAAACCTAATCCAAAAAGGAGATGATGCACACCTGGATTTGTTTTCCGCGCTCGTTGTGTGCGCAGATCCTGTTCTTCTTCCATTTTTCCTGCGCATCCAAAAACAAGGTAGTGGAAAATTTGTCAGTGATCGTTTCAAAGCTCGAAATTAAGGAAAATGATGTTGCCTCCCCGACAACAGCATAATTTGTTGAGGATTCGTAATGTGCATTTCGATTGAAAACATCGTAGTATAGTGCGCAATATGATCGAACAAAAATTATTTTCTAATGATAACGAGACTTTGAGTCCCGGTCGTTCGTCTCTGGGAGGCATTTGTTTTAATTTTGAATTCGATCTTTTATCGTTCTACTATGTTTAAAATCGCATGCCAGTTTCCAGTCTTCTGATTAAGATTTCACGAATTCTATTATGAACCCTGATTACGTGCGCATGTGTTAAATAGATCACAATGGTGAAAGTGTGAGTTTTTGTACGTACAATTCTAGTGAGGTGGTGATTGTTTACAGAAAATGCATCTATCGCTAGATTTTCTATATTTTCCGAAAACGACATGCTTTTTGCAAAATAGCTAAATGAGTGAAAACAGGCAACATGAATCACGCAAAAAGAATGGCAATCAATAAGCTCATGGTGATTTCAAAACATAGAGATATATATATAAAAATGTATCTTTCATTCATTCATTTGTAGAGGTGTTTGCAATAAGAACCATAGAGGAAAGCTTGTACAAGAATGCTTAGAAATGTAAATGTAGCTTCCAGAAAACGATCGCATACAATAATCTGTAGGGGGATTTTGCATGCATCATTGGGGGGGAATAAGTACTACACTACTAAGCAGTAAATAAAAGTAGTAATGTAAAGTGCTAACTACTAATCTATCAAAAGTGAGGGCATTCGGAGGTGGTCTCCGATGGCTTGGAGTGGTAGAGAGGAGAATGAGGGGCGGCCAATGGAGCTTAGGCCAGCCCTTGGAGAGAGTTTGGTGGAGTGATCCAACATCATTGCATGGTGTCCTTCATGATAGTGCTCAGCTCATGGAGATGGAGTGGAGAGGGTGGTGGCTATCCTAAGTAGAGGTGGATGGAGCCAAACAAGTATGGCCAAAAAGTGGATGGGTGAAAATGGCCACCCCATAGGTATTTTTATAGACCTAAGGGATCCTCTCTAGAGAAGTGTGGAACTCTCTAGAGAGTGCCCAAGAGTGTCCAGCCAAGAGAGGATAGAAGTGGTTCTTAGATCCACAATTTGTGGATCTAAGAATTAAATGCCTCTTGGTTGCTAAATTTGGTAACCAATAGTTGGCGCCACTTCAAGAGGGTTCTAGAGAACTCTAGAGAAGTGTGGGTTCGTGAATGGGCGTGTGTGTGTGTGTTTGTGTGTGTGTGTGGTCATACCCTAGGTGTCTAAGAGGTCTAGGTTAGGTCCTAAGGGGTTTGGGTAGGTGTATACCTTGAATTAGGGTTGCATACCCTAATCGCTAAGGGGAAATTGCAATTAAACTTAACCTAAGTTTAATTTATTGAGTGTAAACCTAATTGAGAGTGAAATAACACAATTAGGATGGGTTTAGGTCAATTGGACTCTCACTAAGTCTAATTGAACTTGTGTGGGTTGAGATTTGAGATCAATTGGACTCAATGAGTCAAATTGACTTAGGTGATGGTGATTGACTTTGATCTAAGTCAATTTGGTTTGCTGAGAACCTAATTAGGTCCTTAGGTAGGTCTAGAGGTGATGTACTAGGGTTAGGACACCTTAATTTAGGTTCTTATTAGGTTGGGATTGGGTCTAGGTATCTAGAAATCCAAGATCAAGGCTTGATCTCAACACAGGAACTGGAGACCAGTTCCAGATTTCCAAAAAAATGATCAGATGACCTATACTCAAAAATCAGAAGTCCAGACTTCATTTCTAGATGTCGAATCTGAGTCAGGGCGAAATCTAGGTTCTATTTTGGGTATTCTACAAAAATTGGACGTTTGACAAAGTGTCTGGACGTCCAATAACACTGCAGAAGTTGGTTTGAGGTGTGCGAGACTTGGCTAGGGGTCCTGGACATCTTATAATTTATCTGGACATCCAGATAAGGGTTGGAACTAAGGTTTTCGGCCTTCCTAGGGTGCTGTGACCTAATCAAAGGGTGGATAAGGCTTGGGGAAGTCTCTAGGCTATCCTAGGGCTAGAATAGACCTAAGCTCTTCACATTCTACTACTTTATTTCTACTTAATGGAATAACAAACCTTAACTCCCTTACATCATTATTCCTACATCTAATCTAAGTCTTCTACTCCAGCTCTGCTGCAACACCCGTTATTCCTGATCCAGCTTTGAATCCTACTCTAGACCAACTTATTGCCTACAATCAACATAATGCACTTAATCAGCACATTATAACATTATTTTATGCAAAGCTAAAGTAAAGAAATGAAGATGCAGATAATGCTTATGCATGAATGAATTTCCCTAACTTATGCCAAGTCCTAGCCTAATCTAGGTCAATTAAGACTTATGATTGCTGCACAATCACTGGCGTGCACACTCGATTGAGAATGGGGGGTGCTGCGGGGATTCGATCCCATGCCCCTCCCTTTCAAACTGCCACCCCACCCACTACTCTAAGCCTTCATGTGTGTTGCGAGGAGGAATTTGCAGCCGCATGCCGCAACAAGCTCTCAACCGTTGGATTTGCATCCAATGGCTGAGATCACTTGATGGTAGCCTTTGAGAATGTGGTAGGTGGCTGTGGGTACTCTAGATGGTGCCACGTGGCACCATCTGGACCGTCCACACTTCATTCCTTGCAGAGGATGCCATGGTACTCGGATCGAGGTGATTTCTACATTGTCGGACTACGATCGATGCTCTGGATCCATCCGTATGGTCGGATTTTTATTTGAAGTCCATAAGGATGTTGCATTGCCTAGTGGCCATTGATCTTCCTTGAAATTCATACGATGCTATGGTTCTCCGATCTAGAAAATTTCAGAGGCGTTAAACTCTGATCATCATCCTAATCGGATCCGTACGATCTGATCATCCATTCGAGGCCCTGAAATAAGTCTTCTTCTCTCCTAACCATAAAAAGGACCTAGTTAACCAAAAATATATACAACTACTCTAAATGGAAAATGATGCATGTTATGCAATATTTATAACATTAAATGCAAATCTAAGCCTAGGAACATGAATGAAGAGGCATTTTAACCAAAATAGATGTGTCTATATCAGCAACGTATGGTTACTATCAGGCTGGCGTCAAAACTTGCATCCATGTGGCAAATGTTAAAGGAAAATGGGTCTGCTGTTGCAACTTTTAGAAAACAAAAGCGTCAGGAAGCTATCTTTGAGATGCAGTGGCTGGATGAAAAGGAATCTAGTGCAACACTATTTGACCATGAACAGGGAGTTAGGAGAAGGTGGCAGGAGGTTATAGTGGAGGAGGATTTGAAAAGAGAGATGGATTGGCGAGAACGTTCTAGACAATTGTGGCTTAAAGAGGGGGATGCCAAAACAAAATACTTTCCTTTAGTAGCTAGTTCACATAGAAGACACAACTTCATCTCCTCGATTGTGGTGGATGGTCAAAGAACCTCCTGTCTACAAGAAATACGGCCTGCAGCTACTAGGTACTTCATGAAAACTTTGTGGCCAATAGTTAGGGGAGAGTAGAGAATGGCAGGATCACTTTTTCCTCGAATCTCTGGGGAATAGGCCGGCAAGTTTGTGGTTCCAATGTCTGAAAGTGAAGTATTGGAAGCTATAAATGACTTGAATAATGATGGTGCACCAGGTTCAGATGGAGTCCAAGTTTTTTTTTACAAAATCTTTTGGAATGTATTGAAAGAGGAGGTGATGGAGGTACTTAGGGAATTTGAAAGCGGTAACTATGGCCTTGACAAGATAAATCGATCTTATCTTTTCTTGCTTCCAAAGAAACAAGGAGTGAAAAAATTCCCTAACTTTGGACCTATTGCACTGTTGAATTCTATTTATTTGGTGGTCAGTAAAGTCCTGGCCAATAGACTTTGAAGTGTCCTGTAGGATCAGATCTCCCAGTCTAGTCCACTTTTCTCCCCAACAGATTTGTGTAAGAGTCAATCATAATGGCTTAGGAAATGGTGATGGGATGGCACCGGAGGTACTGCAAAGCTCTTTTACGGAAAATAAACTTTTGAAAAGCTTATGATTCGGTTTCATGGCTATATCTCTGGGAGGTATTCAAGAGGAGAGGGTTTCTTGCTATATGGCTGCAATGGATGAAAAGGTGCATCACCACCGCATCCTTTTCTCCTCTTATCAATGGTAAACCATGTGGGGCATGGATTAAACCTCAATGTGGGGTTCGACAAGGGTGTCCTCTTGGCCCTCTTGTCTTTAATCTTGCGGTTGACATGCTCGCAAGATATGCATGTCGACTATCTGAAGTTGGTCTAATTAGAGGGTACTCCATCTCAAATAGGAGTGCCATGGCTCTGGCAATACAATATGCCGACAATACGGTATTGTTTGTAGAAATGAAAGAGCAAGAAGCACAAGCTCTATTTCATATGGTGAAGATATTCAGAGAAATATCAGGTCTAAAATTGAATGGGGACAAGTCCTCATTGATCTGTTTTGGGTTAATAGGTGGTGAGCAAATGGCCATCTCTTCCACTTAGGGTATGCCCTTGGTCACACTCCCTATCAAGTACTTGGGTCTACCTTTGAAGTGTTCTAAACTAAAAAAAGTGATTGGAATGTACTATTTGATAAAATTGCAATCAAATTGGAAGGTTGGAGTAGCCACTATCTGTCGAAGGGGGGTAGACTCTGAAATTCCCTACCAGGAGGGGTGACGTAATAAAATTGCGGAATTGAATATATAAAGCAATATCACAAAAATCAATCGCACAAGTACACAAGTAATTTTAGGTGGAAACCCAAACCGGGTAAAAACCACCACCTAACCCTCTCGAGTTAGGATTTTCCGATCAACCTAGTTGATCAAATCCACTAAACCGAATCACTTAAAACGAGGGTGATTCAACCTCAATGCAACCACGCTGCAAGTACGAGGGTAGCGTTCCTCAACCCCTTCTCTCCACGAGAAGGATTTTCTCCCACGAAGGAGACGGGAATTCGCAAAGCGAATACCCAACCAAAAGACAAAGATAAAATAAACAATAGTCCTATAGAGCCAACAAAATAATTAAACCTAGCTTCTATAGGAAATAGGAAACTCCTCTTTGCAAGGAGTGCGTCGACGATGACGCGGTGCGTGTGCCACGCGATGGCGCTACGTCGCTCTCGTGAACAACAGCGGGAGAGCGGGTGCGCAAACTGAACTTAGCTCTCAAGATGTAGAACTTGAGCTTAGAGAGCAAGAGCTTCTTGGACACAAGAGAGTGGAAGTATGTTGCTTAAGTGTGTCTTTTGTGTTTCTAAGTGTATATCTTGTGTGTTTTTGTGTTGCAAAGGCTCCCCTCTATTTATAGAGGCCTTAGGAAGGCTTTGGAAGGCTTAAGAAAGGTTCTATAGCCGTTGGGTGCAAAGCCCAAGAGAATCAGGCCGAAATCAGGACAATGATTACATTTGACAGGGTTATCAGACGTCTAACTCTGGCATCAGACGTCTGGAAGGCCACTTTAAGACGTCTGATTCTATGCGGGTTTCTCCCTGACTTGAATCAGATCTAAACAGGGTTTTTGCGCAAGTCCATCAGACGACATACAGGACGTCTGGCACTATGTCTGGACGTCTGGAAACCTACTTTTACTATGGGAATTGATTTCCAAACGTTGCAACGGCTAGAAAATCTCTGAGAAGAGATTTTGGGTCAGCCGAGGCAAAACGGTCATTTATCAGACGTCTGGAAAGTCCTATGGACGTCTGATAAGGCTCTAACGGTCATAATCTTGAGTGTTTTCTAAGCCAGCCAATGGTCCACTAATTGGATGTCTGGCAAAGTCATCAGACGTCTTCTAAGATGTCTGGTCGAAGGTCTGGACGTCTGATTTCATCAGACAGAACTAACTATGTCCAGCCTAACAGTTATAAGACGTCTGAAACAACAGTCAGACGTCTTAAAATACTTTATCAGACGTTTGATTTGGGAATTAGACATCTGGAAGTGCTATTTGAACCCTATATTGGTTTTCTAAGTATTCTGCAGAAAACCTAAGTATCCTAGGGTTGTGCCGGTGTTCCTAGGACTGCTGTTAGGGTTCTTTGAGGCTCTTTAACATAATTTTCTAAAGAAAATAAAGAGCAACAAAAGAAACGAAAAAATACAACAAGTACAAAAGAAGGAAATCTATCCTATTCTTCATTTCCTTCCATCTTCATTCTTTCGCTCCATGTGAACCTCCTCTGTTTTCCGTCAAGCTCCTCCAATCCGTCCTGGATGCGAGCTCGAGTTCCGTCTAAACACGTCTTCATTTGCAATTGACCTGAAATCTAGGACTCAAATTGCAAATGTTAAACAACACGTGTTTTGTTATCATCAAAACAAATGATCGTGGTGCTCTAGCACCAACAATCTCCCCCTTTTTGATGATGAAAAAACCATAATGCAAAAAAAAAACCTCCCCCTTTTTGACATTATCAAAAAGGTTTAATTGGTTTTACATTTCCTATAACTCCCCCTTAAAACATGCTCTTCTATGAGTTTCTTTTGACAAAGGTAATGTCCTCCCCCTTTTTGTAACAATGAGATAGCTATTATTTTTCTCCCCCTTTCTAAAGGAAATTTAGCTACCTTATATCTCCCCCTTAAAAATTGACAATTAGCTCATTAATTTTTTAACTCCCCCTATCTAAATGCTTATGATAAAAAGATAGGGTTAAGAATTTTACCTCACCTACCATGGCCAATAAAATGGCCCGAATGGTGGTGGTGGATGCCACATCGGATGGGGTTCCCATCCGTAGCTTGGAGGCCCGGGCATTGGCACCGGTCTCCAATCTGGTGGTCGACGTGCGGTGGGTCCGTCGTTTGTTCGCCGTCTCGTTGGTCGTCTTGTTCTCCTCCTTGGTCTACTCCTTGGTTCTCCCAATTCGAGTTGACCAGCCTTGAGCTTGTAGGTCCAGTCCTTTGTGTTGTAGTCATCCCTGAAACCTACAAAACAAGATTCTAATTCTTTCTTCGGTATCCAAGTGGGCTTGGATCCGGATCTGTTAGCGGGTCTCCTTGATGGAGATCCTTTCTCAATCTTAGGGCTATAAAAATTATCTACTTTATTGATTAATTTGTTAGAGTTTTCCCTAAGACATGCAATTTCTTTTTCTATAATATTCATTTTAGTCTTTAAATCAGAAATTTCTAATTTTAGACTAACATTTTCCTCAATCAATTTATTATTTTCATTGATGAGGTTATGATTATCTAATAATAGGTTATCATCCTTAGGACTAGCTTCTATGTCCTTAAGTTATTTTTCTAACCTATCATTTTCATTTTTAAGAAAGCTAAGGTTCTTTTTAATGCTATTATTTTCTCTTTTAAGTGATTTACTAATCTCAAAAAGTTCATTAAATGCTTCTTGAAGATCGAGATTTACCTCGTTGTCGCTGTTGTCGCTTCCACTTTCGCTGTCGCTGTTGGTTCCTCTGGCCATGAAACCAAAGCAAGCGGTTTCTTCTTCTTCTTCTTCCTCCGAGCTTGTCTCCTCAAGAGTGCCTTCCAACCTCCTCCATATCTCGTGGGCGATGGTGCACTCTTGGATTTTCTCGAACTCTTCCGGACTCAACGCGCAATACATGGCATTCATTGCCTTTGCGTTGAGTGAAAGCTCTCGAATATGATGCTGCGAGTATCCTCCCGCGGGTTTTTCTGGGATGTCGAAAGGCGTCTCGCATCTGGCCCAGACCGTGAAGTCGGTGGCTTGAAGCCAGGTCTTCATCCGCAACTTCCAGTAGGGGTAGTTGCTCCCGTCGAAGAACGGCGGACGGGTTGTGGACTGCCCCTCAGAGATCCTGATTGCTGATGTGCTTCCCTCCATTTGATCTCTTGCCGGGTTCTTACGCCGAAACAGCAAGACCTGCTCTGATACCAATTGAAATTCCCTACCAGGAGGGGTGACGTAATAAAATTGCGGAATTGAATATATAAAGCAATATCACAAAAATCAATCGCACAAGTACACAAGTAATTTTAGGTGGAAACCCAAACCGGGTAAAAACCACCACCTAACCCTCTCGAGTTAGGATTTTCCGATCAACCTAGTTGATCAAATCCACTAAACCGAATCACTTAAAACGAGGGTGATTCAACCTCAATACAACCACGCTACAAGTACGAGGGTAGCGTTCCTCAACCCCTTCTCTCCATGAGAAGGATTTTGTCCCACGAAGGAGACGGGAATTCGCAAAGCGAATACCCAACCAAAAGACAAAGATAAAATAAACAATAGTCCTATAGAGCCAACAAAATAATTAAACCTAGCTTCTATAGGAAATAGGAAACTCCCCTTTGCAAGGAGTGCGTCGACGATGACGCGGTGCGTGTGCCACGCGATGGCGCTACGTCGCTCTCGTGAACAACAGCGGGAGAGCGGGTGCGCAAACTGAACTTAGCTCTCAAGATGTATAACTTGAGCTTAGAGAGCAAGAGCTTCTTGGACACAAGAGAGTGGAAGTATGTTGCTTAAGTGTGTCTTTTGTGTTTCTAAGTGTATATCTTGTGTGTTTTTGTGTTGCAAAGGCTCCCCTCTATTTATAGAGGCCTTAGGAAGGCTTTGGAAGGCTTAAGAAAGGTTCTATAGCCATTGGGTGCAAAGCCCAAGAGAATCAGGACGAAATCAGGACAATGATTACATTTGACAGGGTTATCAGACGTCTAACTCTGGCATCAGACGTCTGGAAGGCCACTTTAAGACGTCTGATTCCAAGGTCAGACGTCTGATTCTATGTGGGTTTCTCCCTGACTTGAATCAGATCTAAACAGGGTTTTTGCGCAAGTCCATCAGACGACATACAGGACGTCTGGCACTATGTCTGGACGTCTGGAAACCTACTTTTACTGTGGGAATTGATTTCCAAACGTTGCAACGGCTAGAAAATCTCTGAGAAGAGATTTTGGGTCAGCCGAGGCAAAACGGTCATTTATCAGACGTCTGGAAAGTCCTATGGACATCTGGTAAGGCTCTAACGGTCATAATCTTGAGTGTTTTCTAAGCCAGCCAACGGTCCACTAATTGGACGTCCGGCAAAGTCATCAGACGTCTTCTAAGACGTCTGGTCTAAGGTCTGGACGTCTGATTTCATCAGACAGAACTATGTCCAGCCTAATAGTTATAAGACGTCTGAAACAACAGTCAGACGTCTTAAAATACTTTATCAGACGTCTGATTTGGGAATTAGACGTCTAGAAGTGCTGTTTGAACCCTATATTGGTTTTCTAAGTATTCTACAGAAAACTTAAGTATCCTAGGGTTGTGCCGGTGTTCCTAGGACTACTGTTAGGGTTCTTTGAGGCTCTTTAACATAATTTTCTAAGGAAAATAAAGAGCAACAAAAGAAACGAAAAAATACAACAAGTACAAAAGAAGGAAATCTATCCTATTCTTCCTTTCCTTCCATCTTCAATCTTTCGCTCCACATGAACCTCCTCTATTTTCCGTCAAGCTCCTCCAATCCGTCCTGGATGCGAGCTCGAGTTCCATCTAAACACGTCTTCATTTGCAATTGACCTGAAATCTAGGACTCAAATTGCAAATGTTAAATAACACGTGTTTTGTTATCATCAAAACAAATGATCATGGTGCTCTAGCACCAACAGACTCACCCACTTGAACTTAGTGATAACCTCCATCCCTATTTTCCTTTTCTCCCTATTTAAAACACTCAAATATATTTGGAAGCGCATTGATATTTTGAGAAAACGCTTCTTTTGGAAGGGTTCGAAGCATGAGTGGAGTTTTTTCAGCCCCTGAAGTGGGATCTACTGTCCATGCCAAGAAAAGTGGTTGCCTGGGAATTAAATCTCTAAAGGAATTCAATGAAGCTCTGCTCCTTAAATGGGCAATCAAGCTTTTTAATGGTGACAGTAAGAACTAGGCAATCTTGATTGGTGATAGTTATGGCAAGCCACACAACTTGCTGATTAGACTTCATCCAGTCAAACCATCTCCATTCTGGGCTTTCGTGGTGCAGGCCATAACAAACAGTTGCCAGCTATTCCAACTGGTTTTGGGTGATGGTAGATTTTTCAAATTCTAGCAGGAGGAGTGGTCAACTCTGGGCATTCAAAACTGCATATCCAAGAGCATACGCAGCTACTGAAGACAAATGGGTATCGGTCAATCGTTGTTGGTCGGAATTTGATGCATCCAGGCAGATTGAAGGGGTAGCTTCTAATAGGGATGGCACAAGAACTTGGGAAGAGAAGGCAAGGTTGCAGCTAGACTTGAAGGCATTTAGATTGGTGGCAGGACTGGAGGATCACTACAGATGGGAGGGGATCTTCACCACAGCTAGAACATATGACAAGATCAGAGTTTTGTTTAACTCGGACTGATCTAATAGCAAGAAATTTATGACTGTTGAAAGTTCCAACAAAGGTCCAAATCTTCTTATGGCTTTGTAGGAGAGATGGATTGGTTATAGTGTATCTCAGACTTAGAAGGATGTGCGTGGCACTACAGTCGTGCTTGCTTTGTGGACTTCCCACTAACAACTCTAGCCACATCTTCTCATCGTGTGTGGTGACGGATACAGTTTGGAGGAGAGTATGCGGGGAGCAACTACCCATGTGGGACTTGCTATGGAAAAAATTCTTGATGAAGGATAAGTTGCATATACATATGGCAACAATGATGTGGTCCATTTGGAGAGCGAGAAATGACTTTTTTTTTTCAGGAGAGGCCTGTATGTGTGGAATAAATTGTAAATGCATGTTGGTCCCTCATACGTATATGGGGATCCATTTTGTATACTTTCTTCATAATTAATAATATGCTCTCCTGGATTGCTATCGTAGTTCGATGGCTTTCCTTATTGTTTCAAATAAAAAAAAACAAGGATTTTTTTTTGTTGAAGGATTTTAGGGTTTTGATAAAGTTTTAACTTCTTTTAAAATTCCCTCTTATTAAGGATTCAAACAAGGTTTTGATGTTCCACAAAATAATAGCAAATAAGTTGTTGTTGGTCGAAGTCAATTCCATTAAAAATTGATGTGATGAAGAGAGAATTAAAAATCCTAATATGGAAATCCTATGTATGCAATCTTAAAAATGAATCTCTTTTCAAAATTTTTTTAGGTGGTGGTCCAAACCAGATAAATAACACCACCACCTACCTGAAAATCAAACAAAGAATCCAAAAATGGTTCTTTTGTTATTTTATGAAGATTTTTGATATTTTTCTGGAATTTTTCTTCTTACAAGTGTCAACAGTCAAAATTGATAGATTCAGGAAATTAATCCCACAAAAGCCTCAAATGGCCTCAAAATGTTTTGAGAATTTTATATTATGTAGATAATTTCTCAAGATTTCTAGAAATATAAACTTTACCAAAATATGATGAGTGAAAAAATTTATAAAATTCATGGGCAGTAAGAAAAAAAGTAAGGAAATAAGGTCTGACCCTTGTACAACCCTGAATTTTTTAATTTTTTATACTTGGGCAAATTGATTGAATATTGGACTCAAGCTTCCTGACTCAAAGGGACTTCCCTATGTGAGATTTGATTATTTTAGGAATCTCTTAAGTGCCTGAAATTGATTTTTGATAATCAAGATAGAAGTACAGATTTTCGAAACTTAAACACCAATAAGACTATGTTGGTGGAAAATTGAAGTAAACAGGCAACAAAGTGATTTTTAGGGTTCTACCACCGATAATTTTTCTTGTTTTTTATAATTTAAAGATTTTTTAGGAGATTTTTATATTTATATTTTTTGAAAGGAGGCCTGGGGTACTAACTTGGAGTACGTCGGAAGAAAAGAAACTTGAAGCTTCCACTCCAAGTGCTGCAAATCTCGCTCCCGCTCTGGATTCACAGCTAAACAACACAAACACAAAATCATGAAGATCTAACAAAGCAAGAAAGAGATAAAAGATGCGACTAAGTCATGCCTCCCAGGCAATGGCCCCAAAAATTGATTGCAAAATTCGCGTGATTCATAAAATGTGATTTTTGGCAGTTTTAATAAAAGAAATCGCAATTGCTTTTAAAATTTATAATACCTAGATAGTAGGGTATTTAGGGCCGTCCAAGGAAGCCAATTTGT
Source organism: Thalassia testudinum (assembly GCA_037157565.1). Classification (NCBI taxonomy): domain Eukaryota; kingdom Viridiplantae; phylum Streptophyta; class Magnoliopsida; order Alismatales; family Hydrocharitaceae; genus Thalassia; species Thalassia testudinum. Next base: position 16,254,619 of record JAZHRO010000056.1, read on the forward strand.
TAGTCACATGAAATGGTTCTCTCTCTCACCTCTCAAATTTGCACTTATATTTTTGAATTTTCAATTTTATTATTTTTAAAGTTTTCAAAATAATTAGGTATTTGGAAGCGAAGATCACGCTTAAACTACGCCTATCAACTAAGCCTAGATGACAAGAGATGTCATTTCTTCTAAGCTCACCCTAGGCAAGTACGCCTAAGGTAATTAGAAGAGAGTGGGTGTGTGCACTAAACTAGTAGAAACAAGAAAAACTCACTAACTAGAAAGCATGAAATTGGAAGGCAAAGTTTGAAATTGTATTACTAGCAAACTAGATGAATTGTAGCTGAATGCATGTTACATAGAAGAAACAAAAACACACTAGCTAATATAAGAGAATATAAAGATAAGAAGAGAAGTAAAATGTCCTCCAAGTGATTCTCGGAGTAGTCTTCGTTCCAAGCTCAGTAGCTCCCCGGCTTAAAGAAGATAACTCCTTGCTTCTTCTTTCAATTAGGACTCCTCCAAAATACTCCTCTAAGGGCGAACATCCAATTTAAATTCCTCCTCAATGCCTGGGCATCCTCCTTGGATGAAGAGTTCCTCCTCCTTGGCATGGCATAAGGGAGAGGGAGAAAGAGGAAGAAGGCACCAAGGGGGCAAGCAGGTTGCCCTCTTGATCTTCATTTCTTCTTATTCTTCCTTGGCCTTAGATGGAAATTAGACTAAAGGAGGATATGTGTATGGTGGTGGTTAGATGGGGTACATATAGGGTAGGGTGGTGGTGGTTGGCTTGGGCTTAGGTGGAGGGTTAGGATGGTTTCTAGGTAGGTGGTTACATATTCAAGGGGAGAGATGTGTTGGCACCACATGGGGGGATATGTAGGTGGTGATTATGGCCAAGGAGGCACCCCATGGTGGACGTCCATGGTAGAGGGATGCCTCCATTTTGGTGCAAAAAATAGGGTTTCTAGAAGGGAAGGTTTTGGAGGAAAATTTGGATGGTGGAGATTGGGTTGAAGGGTATGTGTATGGTTGAGATGGAGGGCTTTTGGTGGAAATTGTGATACCAAGTTGGGGTGGATATGGGGGTGCTTAGCACAACTTTTTGGTGGCTCTTGGTGGTGGTAGTGGAGTGAAGGGGTGCGTTCATGGTGGTGCCATGTTTATAGGTAGCTAAGCTAGCTTATGATAGTAGTGGAGTAACTAAGGTGAGGTGGGGAGGAGGTAGTCTGGAGGAAAGATAAGCTAGCTAAGGTAGCTTAGCTAATAGATGAGTAGAGGAGGAGATATTCTATTGAGGAACTGAGGGAGAGATGAATTAAGTTGCATTTGAGCTGCAGTAGAGCTGATGTCTACTGAAGAGAGTTGCATGTAAGCTCCTTAGCTAGCATCGCTAGCTTGTTCTTTATTAGATACTAAGCCAAGCTATGATGAGCTGGCTTCTACTAATGTGAGCTGAGGTGAGCTATGTCTGGCCCTCTCAGAGATTACCTAGTTAGCAAGAGTAGCTAGCTTATGTCAAGTAGCTCAGCTTAACTAAGCTGAACTAAGTTTAGTCTCTAGGAGATGGACTTGAGCTAGCTTGAGCTGGTTGAGGACTTCCTTAACTGTCTAAGCCTAGCTAGTTGGTGGCAATAGCTAGTCCTAGTCAGGTAAAGCTTGCAGTGAACTACTTCAAGCTGGAGGAGCTGGAATGGAGATGGGATCAACTGTCTTGAGCAAGTTTGGGTTGCTTGCACGGGGTGTAGATTGCGTAAAAGATAAATGCATTGTAGTATAGTGGAAAATGTGTCTCGAAAAAGAAATTAATGGAACTGGTGAGTCCTGGTCGATCATAGGGAGGTAGAAAACGCTTTTGATTCATGCTCTAGTTATAAATCTAATTACGAAATAGCATAGGCAATAAATTGCAATATATATATCAAGCAGAGAGTTTTAATATGAATTGCATACATGTAACTATAACTAAACAAATTCTGAGCATGAACATAAACTATCTATGTAGTAGAACAAAGTCACCACGGGTGGTTCATGGTGGCCTTCTGGAGAGGTTGAGGAAAGCAGCAACGATCTTGCAAGGTAGCTCAACAGATGCTTCGGACGAAGATGTAGAGACAGAGACAGAGAAGGTAGGAAGAAGAAGGTAAAGGAGTTGTAGAAGGAGGAAGAAGAAGGAAAATAGTTGAATGCCTTCAAAGGGGACCCTTAGTCCTCTTTTTATAGTCTTTGTGAAGGGTATCTAGGGCATTGGAGTGCTTAATTTTGTGCAATAGCCTTTGGTTGATCAGATCCGTTGATCAGAAGATCAATTGTCCTGATTTAGCCCTCCAAATCCATCTTCATTCGTGGATTTAATCTGGAGCCGACATGTGGCACTCTATTTGCCCTTAGATCTTCATCGCACGATCGTTGCTCTCCCACGCTTGCTGTTTCCTCTTTCACGCACACCGCACACCTCATTTTAGTGCTCGATCATTGATTATTCGATTGTATGACCGAACAACTCAGATTCACGTCCACGTGCTCTTGAATCCTTAAGCACGTGTCATCATGTCTGTCTCCTTTCTCCCTTGAAACTCTGTGCACCACATGACCGCCTTTATCGCTGCTCGATTAAGATCCTACAGTCAATCACTCTCGCGCTCAATGCCATTCCTAATTTTATGTTGGGTGAGCCTTGAACCTGTGCCGGTTGCTTAGTCACGAAGGCACTAACCAATATGCTGTGGATGCATTTGTGTCGAGTTTCTAATCTTAGGATGGCTGTTCTCAGCCATTGGATGGAGATCCAGCAGTCGAGATCTCATCCTGGCTCGATGAAGTGGCTGGAGGAGGGTGGCGTGGAACATTCGTGGGCATTGGATGGGGATCCAGTGGCCCACAATGCACGAAGGATGATCTTCAAAGGCTGGGGTGCGGCGAGGGGGTGGCCATGATGGCACCATGTGGCACCATCATGGATGTCCATCTTCTTTTCCTTGTATTTAATGATGTAGGCCTCCGATTGAGTTGATTTTTATATCGTTGGGCAGCGAACATCGATCCAAATTCATCCGTGCGGTTGGATTCGTCATCTAAGGTCCGGATATTCTTTAATTTGACCCTTTCCTCTTGCTCGTCTGTGGACTCCATAGGGTGCTACAGGAGTCTAATTAATCTAATCTTAGAAGCGTTGTACTCCCTTCGTCGTTCTAAATAGATCAACAAGGTTGGATCGGTCATCCACAGCCCTGAATTACCTGTAATGAGTAATACCTCTCAAATAGCAAAGTAAAATGCATAAAACATATAAATCACTTACGATGCAAAGTACGATGCGTATGCATGCAGAATGCCCATGTTAAGCTAGGCTCTGGCTTAATTTGGCTAAATTAGGGCCTATGATTGTTGTGGAATCATACCCCCATGCCTAAATCTTGCTATTCCCTAACAAGTGTAAGACTAAATGCCTTTTATCAAGAGTTTAACTAAAGGTTTATTTCTTTTTATTTCATTAAAACATTCAGAATCGAGCTAACCATGAAAATGTAATGTTGTAGCTTCTGCAACAGATCCAAGCGAAGAGTCAATATACATTTAAAGCTTGTACCGGACCCCTAGTAAAATCCTGTCGGGATAGGCGAACTCTTCTCTCTAGGTCATAAAATATTCTTTGATTTCAGCCCCAGTTTTTTGCTTGGGTAGGAGATGTCTAAGCTAACTGAATCTATATTTGGTGGCTCACTCTCTTATGGTGCTACATAGAGACTAGTATTTCATAATCTAGATTTCTAGATTATTGAATAAATCAACTTAGAGAGAGGCTGGAAAACTGTGCTCTCTTTAATCATTTGTACTTTTTCTTTTCTCTCTCTCTCTCTCTTCCTTTCCTTTCCTTTTTCTTCCTAAGCTCACATCTCACCATATTTGCAACTGTATTTAGTGGTCTTGCATGGCATCACACTTTAATTAGTTTCTAATAACCCTACGACTAAGTTAAACCCCTTAGCCCATATTCAGGCGGTCAGAAATATAGAAAAAATAGGTTAAGGCTGTATTTGGTGGTTCGTTGGGGTGGTAGGTGTTTTTGCCTCATAACACTTGACTTACCTAACTCAAACTTCTTAACATAACATTCTTTTTCTTTCTTTCTACTTATTTATATATATGTATCAATCAAATTCCTCTTTTTTATGCTTTTCTTTTTTTCAAATCTACTATCACAATGCTGTTACAAATATAACATAATGCAACAATGCAACACGACATACGTACTTTTATTCATGAGGCATTATTTGGGATTTTTGGGGATGACCAAGAGGATCTTGAGTGGCTTATTTTGTGGAAGTGGCTATTCTCGACACCGGGTAGGGAACAAATAGGGTGATGTATTCCTGACCTCCAAATCAGTATCCTCCTTCAACGGAGGATTCCATAGATGCCGGTCGTGACCATCCACCTCAGTCTTAGTTTTATCAGAACCCGCTCTATGTGTTTGTGCCTTATTTGGTGGCTCTTGTGTGGAATTTCTCACAGAATTAATACGTAAGAACTGAGAGCGAAAACTATCCCCAGCTCCAAGTGTCATTCAATTATTAAAGATTCCTAAGCCTTAGAGCTAAAGTAGACTCTCTACTCCCATCTCACTTATGTTTTGGTGGATCTACTAGAAGATGGATCACTTGACTCCCTTATTGTTGTCCAATGGTTTAGGAGAAGAAGCGATTCTTCTTCTCGACAAACTAGAGATGTCTATCGATTTTCGTAGTGAATCCATTGCAAATTTTACATACAGGTGTGAGGTTATACTGGATTCTAAGCTTAGGAATCTACTAAAGAATAAATCTTTAATAAAACCTCTTGATAAAATGATCTAATTCCCCCAATTGTTGGCAGAAAATTTTCAATTTTTTTGGACTACCCCCCCATGCCTAAGTGTTTGCATGTCCACATGCATGAACAAAAGAAATTGGAATAAGGCAGGGTGTACGTGGATAGAAATTACCTGGAACTGCTTCTGAGTTGTTACTCAGCTCATGCCATCACTGCAATGCCATACACAATATGCAAAACAATATGCGAAAATGAAATGTGCTTTTTATATATGATATGTATATATGTATACGTACTGAGTTTAACGCCTCCAGCTGGGCAACTCGTCAGTCACACGTCCTCGAGAAGATGTATCGTTTCATTAGCAAGAGGAGGTTCTTGGGAGAAAAACAATTTGAGGTGCTAGCCATTGACCATAAAAATATGCCCAGATTTCGGGTCTTTATTTTGGACTACCCTGTTAGGATACGAGTGGATCACCAGATAGGCCCAGTCCACTTGGACTTGAGTTTTCCCATAAGGAATTTCAATCAGGAGTCAAACAACCAAACCTGCCAGTTAGGTGTGAACTCCTTCCTCCGGATGTGTCGATCATGGAAAGCCTTCTTCTTATCTTTGTATATTTTTGGATTCTCATAAGCTCCCCACCTAATCTCCTTTAACTCACTGAGCTGGAGCTTCCATTCATAACCTCTAGCCTCGAGGTTAAAATTACATTTCTGCATTACCCGAAAGGCACAGTGCTCCAACTTCATAGGAAGGTGACAAGCCTTTCCACACACCATGCGGTATGGCGACATTCCGAGCGGGGCCTTGTATGCGGTCTGATATGCCCATAGTGCATCAACCAACCGATCTAACCAATCCTTCCTATCAGGTCAAACCGTCTTTTGAAGGATAAGCTTGATTTGACAGTTTGATACTTCAGCCTACCCATTGGTCTGTGGGTGATACGGAGTGGCAATGCGATGCTGCACCCCGTATTTCTTCAATAATGACCTGAAATGGGCATGGATGAAGTGACTACCCCCATCGCTTATCAGGGCGTAGGGAACTCCGAATCTCACAAAAATGAATTCCCTGATGAAGTATATAACAGTCTTATGATCAGCTCATCTTGCCGGGATAGCTTCTACCCACTTTGAGACATAGTCTACTATGAGGAGTATGTACTCAAAGCCATGTGAGTTCGGGAAGGGGTCCATAAAGTCAATGCCCCAAATGTCGAACACTTCTATGATGAGAATAGATTGGAGAGGCATCATGTCTCTCTGGGTCATAGAACCGATTGATTGGCATCGCTTACAGCATTTGGATAACTTGTGTTTATCTCTGGAAATGGTTGGCCAGAAAAATCCCAACTGGAAAATCTTTGCAGCAGTTTTTTGGCCCAAGAAATGACCCCCACAAGCATCGATGTGGCAGGAAGATAGCACACTAGAGATTTTTAAATCAGGGATACATCTACGGATGATCTGATCAGCCCCAATGCGAAAGAGCAGTGGGTTGTCCCAAAAAAGGAATTTAGCCTCTGAGATAAATTTGAGTTTTTTATCCTTGGATAATCCCATAGGTAGCCTACCTGCGACGAGATAGTTCGCTATATCAGCATACCAAGGAAACTCAACAGAGTTAATGGACAATAGAGACATACGAAAGTTGTCTGATATTTGCGGGGAGTACTTAATATAGTCTAGGTTTAGCTGATACAGGTGATCCACAACAACATTATGGGCTTCGGCTTTATCGCGAATCTCGACATCAAACTCCTGCAAAAGAAGGACCCATCTAATAAGGTGGGGTTTGGCTTCCTTCTTTGCTAACAAATGCCGAAGGGTGAAATGGTCAGTGTAGATATCAACTCTGGACTCGAGTAAGTATGACTGTTAGTCGCTAAATTGGGTTTTAAAATCATCGCGTTGTAGTACAGATCGAATTAGTGCGAAAAGCAAATAAAATTTATACCCGAATAAAAGTCTGAGGTCGAACACAGGGAGTAAATAGGAATTCAATCGCTAATCTTGATTAACAAGTAAATGAGCACAAGATTCAAGCCAAATAATACCAAGAAATGAATAATAATTACTCAGAAACGATAATCAATAAAAGCATGAGTTGAACAATAACTGTTCAAGGCAAAAAGAATCTCAAAGCAAAAATAATGGTGATTTAGATCACCAATTTTTCAATTTAAGCATATATGCATTTGGTTCAAATAATGCAACAGTGCCATCAACTATTCAAACTTAGGTACTGAAATATATCAACAGTATCAACCAAGACACTGTGCTTCCTCTTCAACCTCCTCTTCTTTCTCTTCTTCTGGATTTGTTCTACTTCTCTTCTCCTTTCTTCTTCTATGTGCCTTTCTTTTTCCATTCCTTTATCACTTCATACTCTTCTTCGTTCTTTCCCTTCTGTCAAAGCCTTTTTCCTTCTCCACCTCTTTCTTCTTCATGCACAGAGGGAGTCAATCCCTCCAGCACCTAAGTGTCATAGAGAGCAAAACCTGCTACCTCACACTCTCTCTATTTTCTCTCTCCAGGTTTCCTTCTTCTTTCTCTCCTTCCCAAGGCCAAGGTCCAGGTTATCAAGAAATGGGTGAGCGCACCCGGGACCAGGGCTGCCGACCGTCAATGGTGGCCAACGTATACTTAGATTAGGTGGGTAATCAGGTGAAGCGAAGTGGTGAATAGGGAGAGGGGTTTTGTAGTGGGTGGTGTGGTGAAGGTCATGAGGTGGTCGGCGAGGCTGTTGGAGAGGTGTAGTGTCGGAGACGCCTCGCTGGAGTGGTCGTCAGATGCGGGGATGACGAGGGTGGTCGTGTGAGTCGAGGGGATATTTTTGGGATTTTTAGGTAGGAAATTAAACTAGGGACCTAGGGTAAGCAATATCGGCCTAAACTAACTGACGAAAGAGGGAGAACGGCACTGGCGTTGGTAGGTCGGCACCGGGGAAGAAGATGCTCCAGTGAGGATAGGATGGTGAGGATGAAGGAGATCGATGCACCCGTTGGTATGGCGAGACACGAAGGAAGCCAGGGAAGAAGGATTCGCTGTCGGTATTGCGGTCAGACAAAGGAAGGAGTTGGAGGGGCTCGCAGGATGTCGAGGACCTTCGTTCAGATGAGGAGAGATGAAATCAGAGGGGAATCTGGCCAAATTCGTGCATAGAAAATGTGCAATGCCATGGAGGTCCTTTTGTAGGGCTCTAAATGGAGTTTAGAGCTTGGGAAGCAAGCTTCCAAAGCTAGGAAAGTTCACCAAAGTTGGAAGCTCTATGTTACCTGAATCTCTCATCCATTTTCTTGAGAGATTGGGAAGGTTTTGGGGCTCATGGATGGATTCAATGGAAAGAAGACTCCTCAAGGAATCTCCCTTCAAATTTTGGTAGGGATTGATTGATTAGAGAAGGAGTTCTTTTGAATCAAATGTCATCAAAGTTGTAGAATTAGGATTTTAGGGTAGCAAGGATCATTTTTTGAAGAAGAAGACAAAGTTGGTGGGCTGTTGGTAGGAAATTCAAAAGTTAGGGGCATGTGTGTGAAAGAAAAGAATTAGATAGGACCAAATTTCAAACTAGGTCAAGACAATCTCAGATTGTGCCCAAATTTTTGTATAAACCTAATTTGGACCCAAGGAATGTAATGGTGAAGTTAGATTTAGGTTTTGACCAAGTTTGATTGGAGAAATTACATAATTACCCAAATTAGGGCAAAAGTCTACCTGTGGCTCTATTTTGTGTCAAGACAGGTTCTGATGGTTAAATGGAAGGTACTAAACCTTAGAGAATATTTTTATATGAATTTTAGAAGGTTTAAGTGAATTTTATCCTAACCAGAACCATATTTAATTAAGTAGGTTTATTTTTAGGGTTTTAGATGTCATTTAATTCTCAAAACATGCAAAAACCCTTTCAGCCTGTGCTAACCAACTTATTTGACTCTTAAGACCATTTGACCCTTAATTTACCCCTGAGAAAACCCATGATTATTCTATATTCATGATATGATGCTAAAATTTTAGTTTTAACCCTGGTTTCTTGTATTTCTCTTAGAAAGGATTTACAGTAAATTATTGCCTTCTAATGGTTATGTAGGAGCATTTAATTTTTTTTTTTGAAACTGAGAGGGAAGCTATCATGCTACGTTAACAGTCACGAGGGAATTTTCTTTCAAACTATTGAAAAAGAAATTTGGAGAACTAGACATTGGATCCCCACATATATATGAGGGACCATCACTCATTTACAATTTGCACATAGCATACTGGTCTCTCCTGAAATAACTTCTCATTTCTAGACCTTCATACACAACACAAAGTCACAGCCAAGAGCATATGTGGTCTTCCAGGTGTTGCAAACTTTTTCCATAGGGAGTCCCATGAGACTAAAGGTTCTTGACACATTTTTCTCCATATCATATCAGTGACCAGGCATAAAGAGAATATGCGAGATAAGCCATCAGTGTGCATCCCACATAGGTAGCATTCATTTAATGTTGCCCCCATTCTTTTGTGTCTAAGATCTCCCATGATCAAACCTTCCCTCCTGCACAACCATAAAAAAACTTGTACTTTGAGTGGGATGTTCAATAGCCATAGCTTCTTGTCGACAAGGTCACTTTCCATACTCTTGTTGGATCTGATTATTTCTCCATATGCTCGCTGGGCAGTGTAAATGCCATTCGAAACATATGTGTCCTCCTTGCTAGACCTTAAACTGAAGTTCTGCAGAACTGAAATCAAGTTCTGTCTTTCCTCCCATAAATGGGTACCCTCTCTGCTGGTTTAAGTTTCATCCAGAGTCCAGCAATCACTAGTTTCAGACCAGAAGCTGCTGACTAAAGCATCCTTGTCTACTGTAGCTGAGTATGCTCTTGGATAGGAGTCTTTCAAAATGCCCAGTGGTGACCATTGTTCATTCCAGAAGCTAAACTCATGGCCATTTCCAATCTTTGGCAACAACAAATGCCAATTACTCTTGACAGCTTGAATAATCGATTGCCAAAAAGGGGATGGTCTGACTGGGAATAGCCTCTTCAACATACTGTTTGAGCAGGAATAACTGTCCTTAACAAATTCGGTCCATAGCTCTTCCTTGCCATCAAAAATCTTGATTGCCCATTTGATCAAATGGGCCTAATTGAATTCTTTAAGAGCCTTGATCCCCAATCGACCCTCTTCCTTTGGTCGTCATACGTGTTTCCACTTCATAGGCTGCATGAATCTCCCCACATGTTGAGCCCCTTTCTAGAAGAATTTCTTTCGTATTACATCTACACATTTCCAAATAGACTTCGGGGCTTTGAAGATGGAGAAATAGAACACCGGGATATAAGTAATTACTGCATTTAATAGGATCAGTCTTCCCCCTTTTGATAGAGATTTGCCACTTCATCCTTCAAACATAACTGAAATCTTGTCAAAAAGAATATTCTAGTCACTCTTCCTCAGTTTTGAGCACCGCAGTGGTAGTCCTAGGTATGTAATTGGCAGTTTAGCGAGGTGTTCCCAATGTAGTTGACAGTGTTTCTTGCTCTTATTCATTCAGGCCAAAGTAGATCAAGGTAGATTACTCCTTATTTAGTTTCAGACCTGATATGTCTCTGAAGATCTTCACCATGTGTCCTAGAGCATAAGCTGCAACAGTTGTCCCCTCCACAATGAAAATCATGTCATTTGCATATTGTAAAATAGGGGCCACAGCCCTCCTATTGGATAGAGAATAACCTCTTATAACACCAGCCTCTATCAGTTTACATTCATATCTAGCGAGCCCATCAATTGCCAGATTAAATATCAAAGGGGCTAGTGGACACCCTTGTCTAACCACACATTGAGGTTGAATCCAATCTCTATAGGGTTTCTCATTGATCTATGGAGAGAAGGAAGTGGTTGTAATAGACCGCTTCATCCACTGGAGCCAAATGGGATGGAAACCTCTTCTTTTGAATACTTCCCAGAGGTAAGGCCATGAGACAGAGAAATATGCCTTTTGGAAATCAACTTTCCACATAAATGCTTTGCACTTCCTCCTATGCGACCCACACACCATTTCCTGGGTGATAGCGATTTCACGCGGTTTGTTAAAATACGTCGTTCTAACGCGTAAAATCGATCAACTCTTAAATTTATATTCCAAGATAGGGGAGTATCTAGGGTCGTCCAAGGAGGCCAAATGTTTGCAATAGTGATTCTCTTACTTGGAATACAATCTCAACTTTCTTTTTCGTATTTTTCAATATATAATTTTTTTGTTTTAAATTAAGACAACATGCGGAATGGTGACGGGAAGGTGATTTACACTTCAATTTAAAATACTACTTCTAACTGGCAAGTAGAGCCTCTCCCTAAGCTCACTCTAGGCAAGTGGAGGCCTAGAATAATTATGGAAAGGGAGTGAGGAATGCTAAAAACAAGCAAATAGAAATGCAAATAAGAAATTGCAAAGAAGGCAACTAGATAATTAAAAAAAAGTGTTTAACAAAAATGCCTAGTAGAGGAATGCTTCTACTACTAGAAAATTGACATAAAGAAAGGAAAACACAAATCCTCTAGATAGATGGTGAAGAAGAGGGCTTCTTGCTCCAAGGTTGGTGGCTCCCAATCTTGAAAAGAGTCCTTCAACTCCTTCCTTGCAGTGCTCCGCCAAGGTGATGTCCTCCAAGGCAAGCCCTAAGGGGGCGTGCCCTAAGCTTCTCTCCAAGGGTGGACGTCCACCCTAGGTCCTTCTCCCTTGCCTGGCCGTCCTTCTTGAAGTGGAAGAGTCCTCCTCCTTGGCATGGCCCAAGTTGAAGAGAGTGGGGAGAAGAAGGCACCAAAAGGGCTGGTGATGTGCCCCTTTAATCTCCTTCTCTACTCCTTCTCCTTGGGCGTAGGTATAGGTGGATGTAGGTAGAAAAATACACTAATGGAGGATGCCCCAAAATGGTGGTAGGTGGTGGCTTTTTATAGAATAGGAAGGGGGCTATGGTGACCTTTGAAATGGATGGCCAAGATGAGTTGATAGAGGTGGTTGGAGATCCCATGGCCAAGGAGAGTTGGCGCCACCTTAAGGGACACCAAGGGGGTAGTTATGGGTGTTGACACCCCTTAGTGTTGGCGCAAAAATGGGCTTTCTAGATGGCCATTAGGTGGCACCACCTTAAGGTTCTAGAAGGGGGGTATGTGGATGGCTAGGATGTGTTATATGGGTAGGTGTAGGGTGGATGAAGAGGCTGAAAGTTGGTGCCAAAATGGGGGTGGTTAGGGGTGGTTTTTGGCGCCAACTTGAAGTGTCTTTTGGTGGAGATAATGGGGTGAAGGGGTGGCTAGGTGGTGGCGCCAACTTAAGTAGGGTAGCTAGCTTTGGTAGGCTTGAGTTGGTGGAGCTAGCTAGGGTTAATTTTTAAGGTAATGGATGGCCAAGAAGCTGGTTGTTAGCTAAGCTAAGCTAAGCTAAGCTAGCTTAGCTAAAGGTGGAGTAGAGGAGAAGGTGTTGGAGCTAGGGTTTGGAGGAAGGAGCTGAGGAGAAGAAGTCTGGAGTTGGAGCTGGAGCTGGCTGCTGCTGAAGAGGCTGGCATGGGTCTACTCTAGCTGGCTTAGCTTGCTAGTTCTTTGCTAGTTGCTAAGCCAAGCTAAAGTGAGCTAGCTTCTACCAAAATGAGCTGAGGTAAGCTAGGTCTGGTGCTCCCGGGGAGAATCAAGCTGGTTGAGGCAACTAAGGTAGCTTAGCTCAACTGAGTTGAGCTAAGCTGAGTCCCCGGGAGCTGGACTTGAGCTTCCTGAGCTGAGATGAATTCTTCTTCAGCTGGCTGGAGTTGAGTGGAGCTGAATGTAGCTGGATCTGAGCTGGGGTGAACTCCTGTCAACTCAGCTGAGCTAGCTAGAGCTCCCTGTGAACTAGTGGGAGCTGAGATGAGCTAAACTCAGCTAAGTTGAGCTGGATCTGAGCTAACTTGAGCTTGGGTGAGCTAAGATGAACTCACTTGAGCTGCCATCCAGCTGAAATTAGCTGAATGGAGCTGGGATGAGCTAACCCTAGTTCAAGTAAGCTAGGTTCCAGCTGCGGTGAGCTGGATCAAGCTGAGGTGAGCTGGATCAAGCTGAGGTGAGCTGGATTAGGCTGAGTTCCAGCTAGTCTGGGCTTCTCCTTCACCATTTGCCTTCTTGAGTGCTAGGGTTTTAGGGATCTGTGCATCTGTACATCCCTAACACTCACAAAAACTCATTAAAACGACAATAAAAAATGCAATGCATGCCTATCCTAATTTTTGCCTAAATGCAGCCCAAAAACCCATTTGCAGAGTAAAATCCTAAGAGCTAGGTTTGTTTTAATGCATAAGAATGATGATAAACTGGCGTTTATCACTCGGCCATAATGAATGATTCCTACACCACTAAGTAAATGGAATTCAATAGAGCAATCAGTCTAAAATCAGAAAATTTCTCAGCCCCCTTCATCTTTGGCAATAGAAAGAGAGGATTTATTGATCTTCTCAAGGCCTGCACTGCCCCTCTCAAACTCTCTAATAACATCCATCACCTCATTGCCAATCACATTCCACATTTCCTTATAGAAGAAAACTTGAATACCATCCGGTCCGGGGGAGCCCTCACTGTTTAATTCTTTTATGGCATCTATAGTTTCCTTTTCATTGATAGTAGCCGTCAGCCTGGAAGCCTGATCATCTGAGACCCTAAGATCATCGCTCGCAGCCATCCTCCAGCAACCTCTATCTACTGCTGGTGATGAGTCCCTATAATACTTGACAACCTCCGCTCTAATTTCTTGCATAGATGATAGTCTTTGCCCGTCTTTGAGGATGGATGAAATAAAGTTAACCCATCTACGAGAGCTGGCTACGAGGTGAAAAAATTTTTTGTTGGCATCCCCCTCCTTGAGCCAAAGCTACCTAGACCTCTCCCTCCAGTCCATCTCCTGTTTGAGGTCCTCCCCCACTGCCATACCTTGCCACATTCTTCTAGCTTCAGATAGTGGACCTGGTCCCTCCTTAGAATCCAAGATCTTGGTTTTATTTAAAGCCTTCAAATGCCTCTGCTGCCTTAGAGCAGACACTGTAGCTCCATAATATTTCAAAATTGTGCGCATAGTAGACAGCTTGGAAGCAAGTCTGATAGTGGCTGAGCCCTCCTTCTGTTTGGTCCTCCACCACGAATTGATCATCTCGCGAAAACCAGGCTCTCTCAACGACGGTCTTCTAAGCTTGAAGTAGGAGCCCTCTTGAACCTCTTCCCCACTATCCAAGACCAAAGGAGTGTGGTAAGAGAAGGGGCATTCCAGTCCAGCAATGATAGAGAGCTAGAACCTATCGAGGAGAGTAACATTCCCAAAGAAGTTGTCAATCTTCGACATAAAGCCATTACTATTTTGCCAAGTTAATTTAGCTCCTGAGGATGGGTACTCATTCAAACCAAGAGATTGGATCACCAGCTGAAATCCAATAGAGGTATTGTCCATGACCCCATTCGGCATGTCATTCCCTGTTAGTACATAGTTGAAGTCCCCACCTACTAGCCAAGCATCCCCTTGCACAAGCTCTGCAGTTGCTACCTAATCATCCTAAAGTTCTTGTCTCATCGAGGCAACGCATGGACCATAAACAACAATAATATAGATGCCATGTTGCCCCTAATTTCTTTTGAACTTACAGGTCACCAGATGACAAAATTGGTGCACTTCCAACAGATGTAACCAAGCCCTTCTCCACCATATAACAATGCCACCAGACCTGCCATGCGCATTAAGCATCACACACTCATTCACCCCCGCAGCCTTCATATCATTCCAAACCCTATTATATTCATTCTTAATGTGAGTCTCCTCTATTATCGCACAATCGATCTCCCACTCTCTCAAATATCTCATCAAAGAAGCCCTCCGACTCTTGTCATGCAACCCATACACATTCCACGTAAGGACTCCCATCTTCCATTTTGAGACCCCTCCCTCTTTTGGTTTTTACTCTTACTAACTTGCATAATCGCAGCTACTGCATTTTCATCCAGGCTTAGGTCTGATTTTAGTCTCCTCTGTCTGAGCCTATAGACCGATCTGCCCACACCAACCTTGGTAGCTGATCCAGTACCGAACTTTAGGCCTCCCACACCTTTTAAATTAGATTGGGTTCTCAAGGAATTATTCAAGATCTCTTTCAAGACTTGTACCTTAGTTTTATCAATCCTTGGCTATGGATCACCCGCATGGTGACTTAATTAGTAATGACTTAATTTGATGAAATTGATCTAGTTATGGCTCATGATGGTGTTCCCATCATACCCCCAAGCCTAGCTTTTTCTAGTCTTTCGGAAAAATCTCACTGAATTAGGTCAAATTCTTGACCATGCTTTTTTATGCTTAGATTTTTGCTATGTGCTTTCTTTTGTAGATTATGTCAGAATGCAAATAGTAGGCCTAGAGGTACCCAAGTACCAACCAAGATCCGGACCTGCCCAGCTCTAGCCTCAATCCACTGCGAAGGTTTCTAAGGCGTACAGGAACTAACCTAAGATCGTTGAACTTCGTGGTTAAAGCACCCATGCTTAAAACATGCTTAGTCCTGATTCAGTTTGCAGTGCATTTTTGTAAGAGAGAGATAGAAGACTTTTTTGCATTTTTGGAGAGTTTTCTCTCTTTGTTTTTCTTTTATTTCTAGCTTCATATTGGCTTTACAACACAGCATATATCGGATTCCTAGCTCCCACCATCAATCCTTGCAGGATCCCTAGCAATCGATGCTTTGAGATAGCACCGCCCATGGCAACCCCCAGAACCCTAGCTTTCGACACTTCGAGATAGTGTCTCCCATGGCGTTCTGTGGCTAAATTCAGGCCCTAGAAATTGACATTTCAGGATAATCTCGCCCATGGCACCTGAACTAGCACAAGGTGCTTACATGCCTCCAGTAGGATATTTAGATATCCCAGGAGACAAGCACCAAGGAGATGGTATGTTATTAAGCATCTTTAAGGAAAATTTACTGCCTCTTCCCGTCAGGAACTCATCCAAATCAACTTGTGTTGATAAGCCGCTCCTAATCTAGGTAGCTTTTCAGAATAGAATTAACGCTTTTACGTGATTTTGATAATTAAGCGCACTGAACCAGACTGTGTGTGGATTCGGGTGCTTAGGTTACGGAGTTCCGCAAACCAGAGGTGAGTTAATGAGGCTAAATAATCCCTAAGCCTTAGACCTAATACTTAAGTTTTGCATTTTCCTCAACCTCTTGAGGACTATCCTGATCTTAACGAATACTTGAATTTTTAAGCCTAAAAACAAGCACAAGAGGCCTAAGATCAGCATTCATACAAACCTCTGTGTCTTTTCACAGTTTTTGTCTTTTATTTCTTTCTTTTGATTTGTCTAGAACTTAGTAGATTCCTTAATCTTTACTAATGACTATCTCTTTTTATTTCAAATTGTTGCTCCTTTTTAACATTTCAAAATCTTCTCCTCTCTTTTCCTTCTCAAGAATGATATGCAATTAATTTACTCAAAATTTCCTCCCTTCTCCATTTTACTGTTCTTTTCAATTTTTTTATATTTTTGGTTTTTTGGAATATGTATATATTTTTTGTGTGTGACCCTTTAGAACTTTGAGTTTTTGTATGTTTGCACCTAAACCCCAATGCCTACGTTTCGCAATGTCCTCATTGTAAATGGAGGGTATGAAACAATTAGGGTTCAAGGATTAGAACAGGATTATCAGGTATGTGAATGGGTTGGGATGACTGTTGCAGATGACTTCAAGCTCTGATACGAGTACCAAAGGTGGAGTCGACTATTCTAAAAAGTGAACTCAGACTGCAATAGACGTGAAGTATAGAAAAGATAATTAGAAGGATCTTAGGTTTTTGAATTGACGGGAAGGCTCCTATTAAGCGCTAAATTTATTTCCTTCAACCGAGTGGAAAATAGTATGGAGGAGTGGTCAAATCAGACGAATTTGTAGAACAAGCACCTTGATTAATAGCCTGGTAGGTTCAACCAGGTGCTTGTTTAGATTAATAGGCTAATGATGCAGCCCAAACCCAATCAATTTGGCAGGTTGATGGATGTGGATCAAATGATGTGGTGCCTACCAGATACTATGGAGCTCGAAAAGATGTGGAGGTGCATAGCTAGGGTTTGGCTGAGTTGAATCAGCCTGATCAGAGTAGGGATCATCCAAAGAAAATGAATCAGTGGAGGATATAAGTGAAGGTTCGTCCCTACCAGGAGGGGTGACGTAATAAAATTGCGGAAATAAAAATATATAAAGCAATCTCACAAAATAAGCAATCACAAAATGTGCACAAAGATTTTTAGGTGGAAACCCAAACCGGGTAAAAACCACCACCTAACCCTCTCGAGTTAGGATTTTCCGATCAACCAAGTTGATCAAATCCACTAACCGAATCACTTTAAAACGAGGGTGATTCAACCTCAGTACAACCACGCTACAAGTACGAGGGTAGCGTTCCTCAACCCCTTCTCTCCACGAGAAGGATTTTGTCCCACGAAGGAGACGGGAATTCGCAAAGCGAATACCCAACCAAATTACAAAGGTAAAATAAAACAACAAACCTATAGAGCCAACAAAGTAATAAACCTAAGCTTCTATAGGATTTAGGAAACTCCCCTTTGCAAGGAGTGCGTCGACGATGACGCGGGTGCGTGAGCCACGCAACGGCGCAACTTTGCTCTCGTAGACAACGGCGGGAGAGCGGGTGCGCGAAGGGAATGATGCTCTCAAGATGTAGAACTTGAGCTTAGAGAGCAAGAGCTTCTTGGACACAAGAGAGTGGAAGTATGTTGCTTAAGTGTGTCTTGTGTTTTTCTAAGTGTATATCTTGTGTGTTTTTGAGTTGCAAAGACTCCCCTCTATTTATAGAGGCCTTAGGAAGGCTTTGGAAGGCTTGGAAAAGCTTCCATAGCCGTTGGGTGCAAAGCCTAAGAGAATCAGGCCGAAATCAGGACAATGATTGCATTTGACAGGGTTATCAGACGTCTAACTCTGGCATCAGACGTCTGGAAGGCCACTTTAAGACGTCTGATTCCAATGTCAGACGTCTGATTCTATGCGGGTTTCTCCCTGACTTGAATCAGATCTAAACAGGGTTTTTGTACAAGTCCATCAGACGACATATAGGACGTCTGGCACTAAGTCTGGACGTCTGGAAACCTACTTTTACCGTGGGAATTGATTTCCAAACGTTGCAACGGCTAGAAAATCTCTGAGAAGAGATTTTGGGTCAGCCGAGGCAAAACGGTCATTTATCAGACGTCTGGGAAGACCTATGGACGTCTGATAAGGCTCTAACGGTCATATACTGCCGTGCTTTCTAAGTTAGCCAACGGTCCACTATCTGGACGTCTGGCAAATCCATCAGACGTCTTCTAAGACGTCTGGTCTAAGGTCTGGACGTCTGATTTCATCAGACAGAAAACTAAGTCCAGCCTAACAGTTATCAGACGTCTGAAACAACAGTCAGACGTCTTAAAATACTTTATCAGACGTCTGATTTTGGGATTAGACGTCTGGAAAGTCAGTTTTAACCCTATATTGGTTTTCTAGGTGTTCTACAGAAAACCTACGTATCCTAGGGTTGTGCAGGTGTTCCTAGGACTACTGTTAGGGTTCTTTGAGGCTCTTTAACATAATGTCTAAGGAAAATAAAGAGCAAGAAAATAAATACAAGAGATACATGAAAGGATAAAAAAGAATCTATCCTATTCTTCTTGTCTTCCATCTCCAATCTTTCGCTCCACGCGAACCTCCTCTATTTTCCGTCAAGCTCCTCCAATCCGTCCTGGATGCGAGCTCGAGTTCCGTCTAAACACGTCTTCATTTGCAATTGACCTGAAATCTAGGACTCAAATTGCAAATGTTAAATAACACGTGTTTTGTTATCATCAAAACAAATGATCGTGGTGCTCTAGCACCAACAATCTCCCCCTTTTTGATGATGACAAAATCGTAAATAATAATGCATAAAAATCCTCCCCCTTTTTGACATTATCAAAAAGGTTTGATTGATTTTATATTTCCTATTACTCCCCCTTAAAACATGCTCTTCTATTTATTTTTAACAAAGGTAATGTCCTCCCCCTTTTTATAACAACAAGATAGCTATTATTTTTCTCCCCTTACTAAAGGAAATTTAGCTAACTTGTATCTCCCCCTTAAAAATTGACAATAAGCTCATCATTTTTAACTCCCCCTATCTAAATGCTTATAAAAAGGATAGGGTTAAGAATTTTTACCTCACCTACCATGGCCAATAAAATGGCCCGAATGGTGGTGGTGGATGCCACATCGGATGGGGCTCCCATCCGTAGCTTGGAGGCCCGGGCATCGGCGCCGGTCTCCAATCTGGTGGTCGACGTGCGGCGGGTCCGTCGTTTGTTCGCCGTCTCGTCGGTCTTCTTCTTCTCCTCCTTGGTCTACTCATTGGTTCTCCCAACTTAAGTTGACCAGCCTTGAATTTGTAGGTCCAATCCTTTGTGTTGTAGTTATCCTTGAAACCTACAAAACACGATTCTAATTCCTTTTTCGGTATCCAAGTGGGCTTGGATCCGGATTTGTTAGAAGGTCTCCTTGATGGAGATCCTTTCTCAATCTTAGGGCTGTATAAATCATCTACTTTATTGATTAGTTTGTTAGAATTTTCCCTAAGACATGCAATTTCTCTTTCTATAATTTGCATCTTAGTCTTTAAATCAAAAATTTCTAACTTTAGACTATTATTTTCCTCAATCAATTTATTATTTTCATTGATGAGGTCTTGATTTTCTAATAACAGGTTATCATCCTTAGGACTAGCTTCTATTTCCTTAAGTTGTTTTTCTAACCTATCATTTTCATTTTTAAGAAAACTAAGGTTCTTCTTCATGCTTTTGTTTTCTATTTTTAGTGATTTACTAATTTCGAATAATTCATTAAAAGCTTCTTGTAAATCAAAATTTACCTCTTCGTCGGAGTCGCTTCCGCTTTCACTGTCGCTATTGGTTCCTCTAGCCATGAAACCAAAGCAAGTGGTTTCTTCTTCTTTTTCTTCTTCTTCTTCCTCCGAGCTGGAATCCTCATGAGTGCCTTCCAACCTCCTCCATATCTCGTGGGCGGTGGTGCACTCTTGGATTTTCTCGAACTCTTCCGGACTCAACGCGCAATACAGGGCATTCATTGCCTTTGCGTTGAGTGAGAGATCTTGAATCTGCAGCTGCGAGTAGCCTCCTTGGGGTCGCTTCGGGATCTCGTATGGGGTTTCGCAACATCCCCATAGAGCGAAGTCCGTGGCTTGAAGCCACGTCTTCATCCGCAACTTCCAGTAGGGGTAGTTGCTCCCGTCGAAGAACGGCGGACGGGTTGTGGACTGCCCCTCGGAAATCCTACTTGTGGAACAGCTTCCCTCCATGTTTAGATCCTCGCCGGTTTGTAACGCCGAAAATGCGAGACCTGCTCTGATACCAATTGAAGGTTCGTCCCTACCAGGAGGGGTGACGTAATAAAATTGCGGAAATAAAAATATATAAAGCAATCTCACAAAATAAGCAATCACAAAATGTGCACAAAGATTTTTAGGTGGAAACCCAAACCGGGTAAAAACCACCACCTAACCCTCTCGAGTTAGGATTTTCCGATCAACCAAGTTGATCAAATCCACTAACCGAATCACTTTAAAACGAGGGTGATTCAACCTCAGTACAACCACGCTACAAGTACGAGGGTAGCGTTCCTCAACCCCTTCTCTCCACGAGAAGGATTTTGTCCCACGAAGGAGACGGGAATTCGCAAAGCGAATACCCAACCAAATTACAAAGGTAAAATAAAACAACAAACCTATAGAGCCAACAAAGTAATAAACCTAAGCTTCTATAGGATTTAGGAAACTCCCCTTTGCAAGGAGTGCGTCGACGATGACGCGGGTGCGTGAGCCACGCAACGGCGCAACTTTGCTCTCGTAGACAACGGCGGGAGAGCGGGTGCGCGAAGGGAATGATGCTCTCAAGATGTAGAACTTGAGCTTAGAGAGCAAGAGCTTCTTGGACACAAGAGAGTGGAAGTATGTTGCTTAAGTGTGTCTTGTGTTTTTCTAAGTGTATATCTTGTGTGTTTTTGAGTTGCAAAGACTCCCCTCTATTTATAGAGGCCTTAGGAAGGCTTTGGAAGGCTTGGAAAAGCTTCCATAGCCGTTGGGTGCAAAGCCTAAGAGAATCAGGCCGAAATCAGGACAATGATTGCATTTGACAGGGTTATCAGACGTCTAACTCTGGCATCAGACGTCTGGAAGGCCACTTTAAGACGTCTGATTCCAATGTCAGACGTCTGATTCTATGCGGGTTTCTCCCTGACTTGAATCAGATCTAAACAGGGTTTTTGTACAAGTCCATCAGACGACATATAGGACGTCTGGCACTAAGTCTGGACGTCTGGAAACCTACTTTTACCGTGGGAATTGATTTCCAAACGTTGCAACGGCTAGAAAATCTCTGAGAAGAGATTTTGGGTCAGCCGAGGCAAAACGGTCATTTATCAGACGTCTGGGAAGACCTATGGACGTCTGATAAGGCTCTAACGGTCATATACTGCCGTGCTTTCTAAGTTAGCCAACGGTCCACTATCTGGACGTCTGGCAAATCCATCAGACGTCTTCTAAGACGTCTGGTCTAAGGTCTGGACGTCTGATTTCATCAGACAGAAAACTAAGTCCAGCCTAACAGTTATCAGACGTCTGAAACAACAGTCAGACGTCTTAAAATACTTTATCAGACGTCTGATTTTGGGATTAGACGTCTGGAAAGTCAGTTTTAACCCTATATTGGTTTTCTAGGTGTTCTACAGAAAACCTACGTATCCTAGGGTTGTGCAGGTGTTCCTAGGACTACTGTTAGGGTTCTTTGAGGCTCTTTAACATAATGTCTAAGGAAAATAAAGAGCAAGAAAATAAATACAAGAGATACATGAAAGGATAAAAAAGAATCTATCCTATTCTTCTTGTCTTCCATCTCCAATCTTTCGCTCCACGCGAACCTCCTCTATTTTCCGTCAAGCTCCTCCAATCCGTCCTGGATGCGAGCTCGAGTTCCGTCTAAACACGTCTTCATTTGCAATTGACCTGAAATCTAGGACTCAAATTGCAAATGTTAAATAACACGTGTTTTGTTATCATCAAAACAAATGATCGTGGTGCTCTAGCACCAACAATCTCCCCCTTTTTGATGATGACAAAATCGTAAATAATAATGCATAAAAATCCTCCCCCTTTTTGACATTATCAAAAAGGTTTGATTGATTTTATATTTCCTATTACTCCCCCTTAAAACATGCTCTTCTATTTATTTTTAACAAAGGTAATGTCCTCCCCCTTTTTATAACAACAAGATAGCTATTATTTTTCTCCCCTTACTAAAGGAAATTTAGCTAACTTGTATCTCCCCCTTAAAAATTGACAATAAGCTCATCATTTTTAACTCCCCCTATCTAAATGCTTATAAAAAGGATAGGGTTAAGAATTTTTACCTCACCTACCATGGCCAATAAAATGGCCCGAATGGTGGTGGTGGATGCCACATCGGATGGGGCTCCCATCCGTAGCTTGGAGGCCCGGGCATCGGCGCCGGTCTCCAATCTGGTGGTCGACGTGCGGCGGGTCCGTCGTTTGTTCGCCGTCTCGTCGGTCTTCTTCTTCTCCTCCTTGGTCTACTCATTGGTTCTCCCAACTTAAGTTGACCAGCCTTGAATTTGTAGGTCCAATCCTTTGTGTTGTAGTTATCCTTGAAACCTACAAAACACGATTCTAATTCCTTTTTCGGTATCCAAGTGGGCTTGGATCCGGATTTGTTAGAAGGTCTCCTTGATGGAGATCCTTTCTCAATCTTAGGGCTGTATAAATCATCTACTTTATTGATTAGTTTGTTAGAATTTTCCCTAAGACATGCAATTTCTCTTTCTATAATTTGCATCTTAGTCTTTAAATCAAAAATTTCTAACTTTAGACTATTATTTTCCTCAATCAATTTATTATTTTCATTGATGAGGTCTTGATTTTCTAATAACAGGTTATCATCCTTAGGACTAGCTTCTATTTCCTTAAGTTGTTTTTCTAACCTATCATTTTCATTTTTAAGAAAACTAAGGTTCTTCTTCATGCTTTTGTTTTCTATTTTTAGTGATTTACTAATTTCGAATAATTCATTAAAAGCTTCTTGTAAATCAAAATTTACCTCTTCGTCGGAGTCGCTTCCGCTTTCACTGTCGCTATTGGTTCCTCTAGCCATGAAACCAAAGCAAGTGGTTTCTTCTTCTTTTTCTTCTTCTTCTTCCTCCGAGCTGGAATCCTCATGAGTGCCTTCCAACCTCCTCCATATCTCGTGGGCGGTGGTGCACTCTTGGATTTTCTCGAACTCTTCCGGACTCAACGCGCAATACAGGGCATTCATTGCCTTTGCGTTGAGTGAGAGATCTTGAATCTGCAGCTGCGAGTAGCCTCCTTGGGGTCGCTTCAGGATCTCGTATGGGGTTTCGCAACATCCCCATAGAGCGAAGTCCGTGGCTTGAAGCCACGTCTTCATCCGCAACTTCCAGTAGGGGTAGTTGCTCCCGTCGAAGAACGGCGGACGGGTTGTGGACTGCCCCTCGGAAATCCTACTTGTGGAACAGCTTCCCTCCATGTTTAGATCCTCGCCGGTTTGTAACGCCGAAAATGCGAGACCTGCTCTGATACCAATTGAAGGTTCGTCCCTACCAGGAGGGGTGACGTAATAAAATTGCGGAAATAAAAATATATAAAGCAATCTCACAAAATAAGCAATCACAAAATGTGCACAAAGATTTTTAGGTGGAAACCCAAACCGGGTAAAAACCACCACCTAACCCTCTCGAGTTAGGATTTTCCGATCAACCAAGTTGATCAAATCCACTAACCGAATCACTTTAAAACGAGGGTGATTCAACCTCAGTACAACCACGCTACAAGTACGAGGGTAGCGTTCCTCAACCCCTTCTCTCCACGAGAAGGATTTTGTCCCACGAAGGAGACGGGAATTCGCAAAGCGAATACCCAACCAAATTACAAAGGTAAAATAAAACAACAAACCTATAGAGCCAACAAAGTAATAAACCTAAGCTTCTATAGGATTTAGGAAACTCCCCTTTGCAAGGAGTGCGTCGACGATGACGCGGGTGCGTGAGCCACGCAACGGCGCAACTTTGCTCTCGTAGACAACGGCGGGAGAGCGGGTGCGCGAAGGGAATGATGCTCTCAAGATGTAGAACTTGAGCTTAGAGAGCAAGAGCTTCTTGGACACAAGAGAGTGGAAGTATGTTGCTTAAGTGTGTCTTGTGTTTTTCTAAGTGTATATCTTGTGTGTTTTTGAGTTGCAAAGACTCCCCTCTATTTATAGAGGCCTTAGGAAGGCTTTGGAAGGCTTGGAAAAGCTTCCATAGCCGTTGGGTGCAAAGCCTAAGAGAATCAGGCCGAAATCAGGACAATGATTGCATTTGACAGGGTTATCAGACGTCTAACTCTGGCATCAGACGTCTGGAAGGCCACTTTAAGACGTCTGATTCCAATGTCAGACGTCTGATTCTATGCGGGTTTCTCCCTGACTTGAATCAGATCTAAACAGGGTTTTTGTACAAGTCCATCAGACGACATATAGGACGTCTGGCACTAAGTCTGGACGTCTGGAAACCTACTTTTACCGTGGGAATTGATTTCCAAACGTTGCAACGGCTAGAAAATCTCTGAGAAGAGATTTTGGGTCAGCCGAGGCAAAACGGTCATTTATCAGACGTCTGGGAAGACCTATGGACGTCTGATAAGGCTCTAACGGTCATATACTGCCGTGCTTTCTAAGTTAGCCAACGGTCCACTATCTGGACGTCTGGCAAATCCATCAGACGTCTTCTAAGACGTCTGGTCTAAGGTCTGGACGTCTGATTTCATCAGACAGAAAACTAAGTCCAGCCTAACAGTTATCAGACGTCTGAAACAACAGTCAGACGTCTTAAAATACTTTATCAGACGTCTGATTTTGGGATTAGACGTCTGGAAAGTCAGTTTTAACCCTATATTGGTTTTCTAGGTGTTCTACAGAAAACCTACGTATCCTAGGGTTGTGCAGGTGTTCCTAGGACTACTGTTAGGGTTCTTTGAGGCTCTTTAACATAATGTCTAAGGAAAATAAAGAGCAAGAAAATAAATACAAGAGATACATGAAAGGATAAAAAAGAATCTATCCTATTCTTCTTGTCTTCCATCTCCAATCTTTCGCTCCACGCGAACCTCCTCTATTTTCCGTCAAGCTCCTCCAATCCGTCCTGGATGCGAGCTCGAGTTCCGTCTAAACACGTCTTCATTTGCAATTGACCTGAAATCTAGGACTCAAATTGCAAATGTTAAATAACACGTGTTTTGTTATCATCAAAACAAATGATCGTGGTGCTCTAGCACCAACAATCTCCCCCTTTTTGATGATGACAAAATCGTAAATAATAATGCATAAAAATCCTCCCCCTTTTTGACATTATCAAAAAGGTTTGATTGATTTTATATTTCCTATTACTCCCCCTTAAAACATGCTCTTCTATTTATTTTTAACAAAGGTAATGTCCTCCCCCTTTTTATAACAACAAGATAGCTATTATTTTTCTCCCCTTACTAAAGGAAATTTAGCTAACTTGTATCTCCCCCTTAAAAATTGACAATAAGCTCATCATTTTTAACTCCCCCTATCTAAATGCTTATAAAAAGGATAGGGTTAAGAATTTTTACCTCACCTACCATGGCCAATAAAATGGCCCGAATGGTGGTGGTGGATGCCACATCGGATGGGGCTCCCATCCGTAGCTTGGAGGCCCGGGCATCGGCGCCGGTCTCCAATCTGGTGGTCGACGTGCGGCGGGTCCGTCGTTTGTTCGCCGTCTCGTCGGTCTTCTTCTTCTCCTCCTTGGTCT
Organism: Thalassia testudinum; assembly: GCA_037157565.1. NCBI lineage: Eukaryota > Viridiplantae > Streptophyta > Magnoliopsida > Alismatales > Hydrocharitaceae > Thalassia > Thalassia testudinum. Next base: position 16,280,351 of record JAZHRO010000056.1, read on the forward strand.
ACTCATTGGTTCTCCCAACTTAAGTTGACCAGCCTTGAATTTGTAGGTCCAATCCTTTGTGTTGTAGTTATCCTTGAAACCTACAAAACACGATTCTAATTCCTTTTTCGGTATCCAAGTGGGCTTGGATCCGGATTTGTTAGAAGGTCTCCTTGATGGAGATCCTTTCTCAATCTTAGGGCTGTATAAATCATCTACTTTATTGATTAGTTTGTTAGAATTTTCCCTAAGACATGCAATTTCTCTTTCTATAATTTGCATCTTAGTCTTTAAATCAAAAATTTCTAACTTTAGACTATTATTTTCCTCAATCAATTTATTATTTTCATTGATGAGGTCTTGATTTTCTAATAACAGGTTATCATCCTTAGGACTAGCTTCTATTTCCTTAAGTTGTTTTTCTAACCTATCATTTTCATTTTTAAGAAAACTAAGGTTCTTCTTCATGCTTTTGTTTTCTATTTTTAGTGATTTACTAATTTCGAATAATTCATTAAAAGCTTCTTGTAAATCAAAATTTACCTCTTCGTCGGAGTCGCTTCCGCTTTCACTGTCGCTATTGGTTCCTCTAGCCATGAAACCAAAGCAAGTGGTTTCTTCTTCTTTTTCTTCTTCTTCTTCCTCCGAGCTGGAATCCTCATGAGTGCCTTCCAACCTCCTCCATATCTCGTGGGCGGTGGTGCACTCTTGGATTTTCTCGAACTCTTCCGGACTCAACGCGCAATACAGGGCATTCATTGCCTTTGCGTTGAGTGAGAGATCTTGAATCTGCAGCTGCGAGTAGCCTCCTTGGGGTCGCTTCGGGATCTCGTATGGGGTTTCGCAACATCCCCATAGAGCGAAGTCCGTGGCTTGAAGCCACGTCTTCATCCGCAACTTCCAGTAGGGGTAGTTGCTCCCGTCGAAGAACGGCGGACGGGTTGTGGACTGCCCCTCGGAAATCCTACTTGTGGAACAGCTTCCCTCCATGTTTAGATCCTCGCCGGTTTGTAACGCCGAAAATGCGAGACCTGCTCTGATACCAATTGAAGGTTCGTCCCTACCAGGAGGGGTGACGTAATAAAATTGCGGAAATAAAAATATATAAAGCAATCTCACAAAATAAGCAATCACAAAATGTGCACAAAGATTTTTAGGTGGAAACCCAAACCGGGTAAAAACCACCACCTAACCCTCTCGAGTTAGGATTTTCCGATCAACCAAGTTGATCAAATCCACTAACCGAATCACTTTAAAACGAGGGTGATTCAACCTCAGTACAACCACGCTACAAGTACGAGGGTAGCGTTCCTCAACCCCTTCTCTCCACGAGAAGGATTTTGTCCCACGAAGGAGACGGGAATTCGCAAAGCGAATACCCAACCAAATTACAAAGGTAAAATAAAACAACAAACCTATAGAGCCAACAAAGTAATAAACCTAAGCTTCTATAGGATTTAGGAAACTCCCCTTTGCAAGGAGTGCGTCGACGATGACGCGGGTGCGTGAGCCACGCAACGGCGCAACTTTGCTCTCGTAGACAACGGCGGGAGAGCGGGTGCGCGAAGGGAATGATGCTCTCAAGATGTAGAACTTGAGCTTAGAGAGCAAGAGCTTCTTGGACACAAGAGAGTGGAAGTATGTTGCTTAAGTGTGTCTTGTGTTTTTCTAAGTGTATATCTTGTGTGTTTTTGAGTTGCAAAGACTCCCCTCTATTTATAGAGGCCTTAGGAAGGCTTTGGAAGGCTTGGAAAAGCTTCCATAGCCGTTGGGTGCAAAGCCTAAGAGAATCAGGCCGAAATCAGGACAATGATTGCATTTGACAGGGTTATCAGACGTCTAACTCTGGCATCAGACGTCTGGAAGGCCACTTTAAGACGTCTGATTCCAATGTCAGACGTCTGATTCTATGCGGGTTTCTCCCTGACTTGAATCAGATCTAAACAGGGTTTTTGTACAAGTCCATCAGACGACATATAGGACGTCTGGCACTAAGTCTGGACGTCTGGAAACCTACTTTTACCGTGGGAATTGATTTCCAAACGTTGCAACGGCTAGAAAATCTCTGAGAAGAGATTTTGGGTCAGCCGAGGCAAAACGGTCATTTATCAGACGTCTGGGAAGACCTATGGACGTCTGATAAGGCTCTAACGGTCATATACTGCCGTGCTTTCTAAGTTAGCCAACGGTCCACTATCTGGACGTCTGGCAAATCCATCAGACGTCTTCTAAGACGTCTGGTCTAAGGTCTGGACGTCTGATTTCATCAGACAGAAAACTAAGTCCAGCCTAACAGTTATCAGACGTCTGAAACAACAGTCAGACGTCTTAAAATACTTTATCAGACGTCTGATTTTGGGATTAGACGTCTGGAAAGTCAGTTTTAACCCTATATTGGTTTTCTAGGTGTTCTACAGAAAACCTACGTATCCTAGGGTTGTGCAGGTGTTCCTAGGACTACTGTTAGGGTTCTTTGAGGCTCTTTAACATAATGTCTAAGGAAAATAAAGAGCAAGAAAATAAATACAAGAGATACATGAAAGGATAAAAAAGAATCTATCCTATTCTTCTTGTCTTCCATCTCCAATCTTTCGCTCCACGCGAACCTCCTCTATTTTCCGTCAAGCTCCTCCAATCCGTCCTGGATGCGAGCTCGAGTTCCGTCTAAACACGTCTTCATTTGCAATTGACCTGAAATCTAGGACTCAAATTGCAAATGTTAAATAACACGTGTTTTGTTATCATCAAAACAAATGATCGTGGTGCTCTAGCACCAACAATAAGAACCCTACGGGAGTGATCAGAGAACGATGGGGCATCATTTGTAGTTTGATCGATGTCCGAAACCTGATAATAATGTGGAGGTGAGTCATGTGCAGTCGGCTCATTGAGAGGAGAATAAGAGTAGAAATTTTCTGGTTGTGCTTTGAGGTTGAAAATGAGTTTGGGAAGGTTCTGCATGTGTAGAACGGGTGTTTTCTTTCAAACCATTGACCTCAGCATTAGAATGAAAAGATGGGTCGTAGTTGCTGAAGTCGTAAATTGGCTTAGAGTTCTCCGAAATCAATAAGTCACAGGGAACAAAATCGTTCTGAATCTGATTCGGGATCAGAGTCAAAATCGTTCTGAACTTGTGATAGTTCAGAACAATGGTCCTCTGAAATCAAGGTAAGATTCAAAATCGTCAGAGAACTTGCGATAATCATGTTCTGAATCTGATTCGGGATCAAAGGTTCCACCATAGAATAAATCAAAATTTGTAGACTCAACAACCTGACTTGGATCTAACCGAGTTTCAGATTTTAAGCTCAAATAAGGTTGGTCACGTGAGTCGAGGGGATATTTTTGGGATTTTTGGGTAGGAAATTAAACTAGGGACCTAGGGGAACCAATATAGCCCTAAAGTAACTAATGAAAGAGGGAGAACAACATTGGCGTTGGTAGGCCAGCACTATGGAAGAAGACGCTCCTGTGAGGATAGGACAGCGTGGATGAAGGAGATAGATGTGTGCGTTGGTTTGGCGTGAAGTGGACGAAGGTAGGGAAGAAGGATCTGTCATCGATTTTGCGGTTAGACGAAGGAAGGAGTCGAAAGAGCTCACTAGATGTCAAGGAGCTCCGGTTGGATGAGAAGAGATGAAATCAGAGAGGAATCTGGCTGAATTCTCACGTAGAAAATGCACAATGCCATGGAGGTCCTTTTATAGGGCTCTAGTTGGAGTTTAGAGCTTGGGAAGCAAGCTTCACAAGCTAGGAAAGTTCACCAGAATTGGGAGCTTTATGATACTTGAATATCTCATGCATCTGCATGAGATATTGGGAAGGTTTTGGGGCTCATGGATAGATTCAATAGAAAGAGGACTCCCCAAGGAATCTCCCTTCCAATTTTGGAACGGATTGATTGATCAGAGAAAAAGTTCTCTTCAATTAAAGGTCACTAGAGTTGTAGGATTAGGATTTTAGGGTAGCAGGGATCTTTTTGTGAAGAAGATGATAAAGCTGGGTGGTAGTGGTAAGAAATTCAAAAGTTTGGGGCATGTGTGTGAGAGAAAAGAATCAGATAGGACTAAATTGCAAACTAGGTCAAGACAATATCAGATTTAGGCCAAAATTTTAGTATAAACCTAATTTGGACCCAAGGAATCCAACGACGAAGTTAGATTTAGGTTTTGACCAAGTTTGATTAGAGAAATTGCTTAATTACCCAAATTAGGGCAAAAATCTACCTGTGGCTTTATTTTTGGGTCAAGACGAGTTTTGATGGTCAAATTGAAGGTGCCAAACCCTAGAGAATATTTTTATATGAATTTTACAGGGTTTAGATGAATTTTATCCTAACCAGAACCTTAGTTAATTACGCAGGTCTGTTTTTAGTGTTTCAGATGTCATTTAATTCTTAAAACATGCAAAAACCCTTTTCTGTCTGTGCTAACCCACTTATTAGACTCTTAAGACCATTTGACCCATAATTAACCGTTGAGAAAACCCGTTATTATTCTGTATTCATGATATGATGGTAAAATTATAGTTTTAACCCTGGTTTCTTGTATTTCTCTTAGAAAGGGTTTACAGTGAATTATGGCCTTCTGATGGTTATGTAGGAGCATTTAATTACTTATTAATTCAAATTGAGCTAGTTATGGCTCATGATGGTGTTCTCATTAATGACTTGAATTTCTTTGACCCTAATACCATAGCTAGCAATTCTTTCTCATTGACTGTGTAGTTACGCCAAGCCTCGTTCAGGATTTTTCTAGCACAGTATATTACTAATGGACGACGCTTCCGACGTTGACCAAGAATGGCTCCGACAGCGAAGTCAGAGGCATCACACATCATCTTGAAATCGAGAGACCAGTTGAGAGGTTGGAGAATAGGTGCACTTGAAACAATGCTTCGCAAGGTCTCAAAAGCGCTAAGACACGAGGAGTCGAAAATAAAGGGAGTGTCAGTTACTAGAAGATTTGTTAATGGATGAGAAATTTTCGAGAAATCTCGAATGAATCTTCGATAAAATTTGACATGTCTTAAGAATGGTTTGATTGCCTGACCAAGCTAGGTGTAGGTAATCGCGAAATGATTTTGTACTTAGTTCGGTCGACCAGGAGTCCATTAGAGGAGATCCTGTGACCTAGTACGATGCCATCCCTCTCCATAAAATGGCATTTCTCCCTTAAAAGTACTAGGCTAACTTTTATACACCTCCTCAGGATCTTTGTGAGGATATCAGGACAAGACAAAAAATATTCTCTAAACATGGAGAAGTCATCCATGAACACTTCTACATTGTCCCAGATCATGTCTGAAAAGATGGCCATCATGCATCGCTGAAAAGTAGCTGGTGCGTTGTATAGGTCGAAGGGCATCCACTTAAAAGTGAATGTTCTAAAGGGACATGTAAAAATCGTCATGTCTTGATATTCTTGGTTGATTGCTACTTCATTGTACCTATAGTATCCATCCAAAAAGTAGAAGAAACTATGCTTGGCTAGCCATTCTAAAATGTGACCAATAAAGGGTAAAGGAAAATTATCCCTTTTGGTAGTCAAGTTTAACTTCCTGTAATCAATGCAGTCTCGCCAAGAAGTCATGGTGCGGGTCTGGATGGATTCGCCCATTTCATTTTTTATTATAGTGAGTCCCGCCTTTTTAGGCACAATCTAAATGGGACTCACCCACTGGCTATTGGAAATTGAACAGATAATGCCCACATCCAGTCATTTAATGATCTCTTTCTTGACAACCTCCAACATATTTGGATTTAGGTGCCTCTGGGGTTGTCTCGACAGTCTCACACCTTCATCAGAGTAGATATGGTGACTGCAATATGAGGGGCGAATCCCACGGAGATCAGCAATGCCCTACTTGATAGCAGCCCTATGTGCTTGCAGAATGGAGATCAATTGGTGTTCCTGTTCTAGAGTCAAGTGAGCATTGATAATCAAGGGATACGTCTCACTTTTTCCCAGAAACATGTACATGAGCGAATCAGGTAAGGGCTGTAACTCTAGTAGCGAAGGGTGGGGAGAGGGTTTATGTAGGGGAGGAGAGGAAGCAACAGTGGAAATCCATTGATCCTAACTAATGGAGAATCCTTCTACAGTGGTCATGTAATCCTGTCTTAAGATATCAGTGCTAGATAGGATAGGATAGTCAGGATCAGGGGTGTTAGGAGTAGATGAACACCCATGACAACCAGATCCATGGAATTAAATGTGTATGTCATTAGTCTCAATCCTATGTGGACTATGATCTAAGACCCAAGATAGTGAAGATGTATGTGCCATTGGGTCGCTGTAAAGGAGCCCAATGTTCCCACAGAAAGTTGAATCTTCATCTTCAGCATCCTCCTCAATTTGATCGCAATCGAAGTTCTTTGATGCCCTGAAAATGTCCAACCTAAGCCTTTTGTTCCATAGGGTAATCTCCATGCACCCCAATGCATAGTTGATGTTCGCGCAGGCAGTTGCCAAGAACAGGCAACCTAGAATAATCTGTGCATCACAAAGATTAGGAGGAACCTCCATATCAAGAACAAAAAAGTTCGCTAGAAAGTAGAATCTTTGGACATTCACGATCACATTTTCAACCACCCCTTCAGCATTTTCACCGATCGGTCAGCCAACTGTATGGCAATTGAGGAGGGCTTTAGCTCCCTAAATCGAAATCAATCAAATACTGTAGTGGGAGTTTGGTTGATGGATGACCCCAAATCAAGAAGAGACCTATCAAAAGGGGAATCCTGCTAAAAGCAGGAAATCAGTGGTGTGCCCGAGTCCTTTTTGGGTGGTAAGTTAGCTAAGATACTGTGCCTGCTTCCTCAGATAATACAGCCTATCGTCCGATATTCTACTGTCGCTTCGGAGTACAGTAGTCCATGAAGAACCTAACAACAATAGGAATGTGATCTGTTACTTCAAGGAGAAGAACCTGAATGTGAACTTCCTTGAACATAGATTTCAGGTCCTCGAAACTCCGCATATCCTTTTTCCACGATGAATCTCACGTTAGAGACGTGGGAAAAGGGATGGGAATCTCAGGGTCTAGGGGCTTCTTTCCTTTATCTAATGAAGATGACTTGTGCTAGGAAGAGGGTTGTGAGCCATCTTGTGGTAGAGAGCAGGAAAAATCATTACCCACTTACCTAGGTTACGGGTCCTGTGTTGTCTTTCCGCTCCTTAAGGTGACAGCTTTTGCATCGGCATACTATCCATGAAGGGGCAGAGCTGTGAGTTGGTCTGAATAAATAGGGTTTGGCAATAGAGGTGGCTGACCGAGCCCATAACCCGATGGTGCGGGAGGTGCTTGTAGAACAACATGTGCCTACCCTTGCAGTGCTTGGAATCTGGACAGGGCACCCAGATTCTGCACATATCTCAAGTTTGGGATGGTTTGGGAGGGCAAAGCTCCCTATAACCTATGCTCTTGCATCATTTGGTTTTGCATGTCTTGTATGCTCTGAATTTGGTCAGCCATTGCCTTCATTATTTGCAAGTTGTCATGAGTATATTTCCTAATTGATGCCTGCAATTCCTCCTTAAGAGTCTCCAAAGGGTCGGCCCACTTTGGAGGGTAGTTGGTGGCTTGGTGCAATGGCTAGTAGATAGAGTGCGTCGGTTGCTGCACTGGGAATGGTTGCTGCCATGGGTATGTGTTCTGCGCATTCTCGTATTGCCTAGTCTGGTACTGTGGAGCTTTACTCAATTTATGTGGGTTACCAAACCAAGGGAAATTGGAATGCTGGCACCAACCAGGGTTATACATTTTAGAGTATGGGTTGTTACACCCGTAACCCTGAATAGCATTGACATCTTTGTAGGTCTATGACATCCTAGATGTAAATTCATCAAAAGAATACACACTCGCATCATCATGTGGTGCACAACCCTGATTGTACAGTGCCAGATCCACATTGTTCACAGGTTCCTGGTACGTAGGATCTTGCGGAGATGGAGACGAAACATCCCGAGTGAGCGAATATGTATGAGTAGAGGGGGCTCGGGATGCTTGAGAGGAGTAAGATGGAGTAGTGCTGCCAGAAGATCCAGATCTTGCTCGCATTAATTCATCGAGCTTCTTATCGAGCAGATCCACCTTATCTAGCTTTCTGGTGATAATGTCCATGTTGGCTCGAGCAGACTCGGCTTGAACTTCGTGGACACTAACTCGTTGCTGTCCAGGTCGCTGGAATTGGATCATTGAGGTGGCATTCATTGAGTTCTCTACTAAGGACTCGAACATTTCAATGAGCTATTCTCTTCCTTCGCGAGGAAATTCCCACCAATAGCTACATCGGGCAAGTACCGATGTGTGTCATCCAACCCATGGTAAAAAACTTGAGTGAGGTGCCACTTGGGTACACCATGGTGTGGGCACTTCCTGAGAAGATCAGGGAATCTATCCCAGCCATCATGCAGCTTCTCTCCAGGGCCTTGGGCAAAGGTCGTGATTGCACACCACATAGCATTTGTTCGACCGATCGGGAAGAACTTTCAGAGGAATTAGCGTTGTAATTCCTCCCAGGCACCAATTGGCTTCCCAATATTCTTGAACCAATAAGCAGCTTTATCGTTGAGACAAAAAGGAAAAGGCTTCTTGAGAACAATTCCGATATCTATATTCCTGGGTCGAACTAACTTTGCTATCCGACTCAGATCTTCAATGTTTTGGAAGGGATCCTCATTCGAGTTTCCGTGGAAATGAGTCTAAATTAGACTTATGATATTTGGCTTCAACTCGAATCAGTCTCTGCCTGTGGGAATCCGGACTTGATGTGCTATAATTGTTGCCACCGGATCGTAGATGCCCTGTAGTTGTTCTCTGCATGCTGGATGCTGCATCCTGTTAAAGTTTGTGAGAATCCTGTCGATGCTCTACTCGTATTTCTGTTCAGTTTCCTCGACTTTGGCTTCCAGACGAGCCATTAGGTCCTGATTCTTCAGGTCCTGACCTACTCGAGGATTGGGATTAGCCATCTCAGCTAATCAAGTGGAAGAAGGTTGGGAAGAAAGGTTGAAAGAGAATCGCCTTTGCCACATTAGGTTCGGCTCCCTTGGTCCCACAAGTTTAGGTCCTAATGACCTTCTTCCTTGCATACAGCAGCTCAAAGGGTTGGTGTAGTCAAGCATAACAAGGCTAAGGTCTTGTTAATCAGAGTGGTCCTTTAGATCAGATGACTGGATTTTTTGTTTAAGTTTGTGTTATTAAAAAAATTCGGTGGGAGACCGACTATAAGGAATTCCCACCTCTCAGCTAACCCGGTCATGCTAGTTACGAGGGGACTATGAGGAAGGTTCTTCCTTCGACTTTCACCTCTCTGGTTCCATTACCTCACAACCACTGTTGTTTGACGCTACCCCGCAGGCTTAGACACTAGCTTTTGTAGGAGAGGTTGAAACTACATAGTAGTTTCAAGCCAAATGCAGGTCATTTGATATATTTTCGTGAATTTTAACCTGTTTCTTCAATTTAGTAAATGGTAGGTGGTCCACAAGGTGACTCTCCTCATCGAGTAATCTTGGGCTCATTGGAGTCCAAGTTAGTCTATGTGGTCCTATTGGCTCATGCACTTCTAAGTTCTTTCTTAAATTGAAGATCACAATTCAAATGTATACTCTCAAGTATGATGGAATTCAAATAATTTGAACTTTGGCAAGAAGATTCCTTTTTTAATAATATTTTCATAGAGTATTTTTCGAAAATTCTTACTATTTCAAACAGGTAGTTATGAATTTTTAACAAACCAGGGGTCAAATCTAGGATTTAGACTCCGTGTTAATTTTTCTGTTGGAAACGATATCAAATAAGCTTCAAAAATTTTATAAAAATATGATAATGAAGGATAATTTGATTATCTTTCAAACCCCACCAATCGTGAGTAAATTCGATTTGTATGTTGGTAAGAATTGAGTTCTAAAATTCATAAAAGTTTTGTTTTCAAGCAATCTGACCCGTATGTAATCCATTAATTTTTAAAAATTCCACAGATGTAATTTTTTTTTGGGAAAGGTGGAGTTAGAAAGATAATTTGAAAATCTAGTTTGAGTTGAAATTTTAGAATTTTTGGAGCATCAAAACACAGATATTGAATTTTAAAGATGGCAATCAATTTCTGCTCGAGTTTTTAACAAGAATGTGTGCACCTGATTTTCGCAGTACCCGCTTTGCCTCGCTCGCTGCTTCGTGTGGTTCAACCTACACAAAAAAATACTATGTTAGAGATGAAATCAAAGGTAAACATGCTTCCCTAGCAACAGTGTAAATTTGTTCGAGCCATAGGTTGCGTAAAAGACAAATACGTTGTAGTATAGTGCAAAATACGTCTCGACAAAGAAATTAACCAAATTGGTGAGACCTGGTGGATAACAGGGAGGCAGAAAATGATTTTGATTTCATGCTCTTATTCTAAATCTAATTACTAAATAACATAGACAACAAATCGCAACATATATATTAAGCAGAGAGTTTGAATATGAATTGCATACATGTAATTATAACTATACAACTAAGCACGAACATAAACTATCTATGTAGCAAAACAAGGGCACGATCTACCAAGGTAGCTCAACAGATGCTTCGGACGAAGATGCAGAGATGGAGGCAGAGAAGGTTGGAAGAAGAAGGTAGAGGAGTTGTAGATGGAGGGAGAAGGAAAATAATTGAATGCCTTCAAAGGGAAACTTAGGCCTCTTTTTATAGTTTTAGTGAAGGGTATTTAGGGCATTGGAGCCCTTAATTTCATACTATAGCCTTAGGTTGATCAGATCCGTTGATCGGGAGATCAATAGTCCTGATTAAGCCTACAAATCCTTCTTCATTCGGAGATTTAATCTGGAGCTGACAGGTGGCACTCTCTCTACCCTTGGATCTTCATCACACGGTCACCTCTTGGTGTCGGGCCTAAATAGGTTGTTAATCTGGTGATTTTATCATCGAAGTGTGTATAGTGGTTAACCTAAATCTGACCTAACCATCTCTTTGCAAATTTTTAACCTGGCCTACTTGATTTTATTTTGGTCACTTTTAGGCCCAGGGTCGAACTCAGGGAAGTGGGGTTACAAGTCAAGTTTCTATGCCTTTCCTACAACGAGTCTCTTCCATTCGTTTGTTGTGTTTTTGGTGTTTTCTTTTTCTACTTAGATTTTTTCTGGTAATCTTTGTCCTTGAGGCACACCCACAAAATTGGGTTCTTGGCTTTGAGCCAAAACAGGGTTCCAAAACAAGTCTTGCTATTCGTAAGACGGGGTACCTGCAAGTCGAAGATTATCTTTTCTCTTTTATATATTTTTTTTTATCTTTTTATTGGCATGCAATAGAAATATAGTATTGATATATATGTATATACTATATATCTATAAAGTGGTGGGGGTGGGGGTGGAGGCGGAGATGGAGTGTAGCACTATGTCTAGTCGGTCGTCATCTAGAAAGACGCAACCAACAGGATGAGGTGCCTCGTGTAAGGTGGATTGGTGGAAGATGAATGCGAACATGCTTTTTGTATGCATGTATCGGGGAATATCAGCAACTGGTGCAGATATTCCTGCGATATCACTTGTGGTAAATATTGTGAAACTATATATATATATATGTATATATGTAAATATATCAATTTGTCTATATATATATATGGTTATAGATATATAGGTATATATATATATATGTAGTTATATATGCATAGATGTATATGTATATATGTATCGGTATGTAAATATATATGTAAGTATATGTATAGATAGATATATGTGTAGATCTATATATATATATATGTATATATATGTATATCATACTATATAGATGTATATATATGTGTGTGTATGTAAATAGCAATATACGTATATATAGATATATGTAGCTAGATATGTATATATATGTATATATATATATATTTGTATAGATATATATGTATATATGTATGTATATTTATATAGATATATATATGTATTAGTAGGTGTGTATATATGTATATAAATATATGTATATAGGCAAGTATATATGTGTATATATATATATATATATAAGAATATAGATATATGTATATAGACTAATACATAGTCATATAAGTACTAATATATGTATAGATATATGTATAAATATATATATATGTATATAAGTACATGTATATATGTAAATATATATGTATATATATATAAGTATATAGATATATGTATATATATATGTATACTAATAATTAGTTATATAAATACTATATATATATATATAGATATAAATATATATATATATGTATATAAATATGTATATATATCAATATATATATGTATACGTATATATATATGTATACGTATATATATATGTATACGTATATATATATGTATATAATAGAGTATAGGTGTGTGTGTGTGTGTGGAAGTGCGAGTGTATGTGTGTGTAAGTGTCGGTGAAGAGAGTGAGAGAGTGTTGTGAGAGAGAGAGAGAGAGCATGAGAGAGAGGGCTTTGCTCAGAAGAAGAGGCGGGATAAGTCGTCCCAGAGCCCAGTACATCTTCTGATGATTCAAGCTTGCGCGCAGGCGCGCATGCACACAGACAAGCATGCGCTGGAGGGTGATTGGCGCAGAGAGAAGACCGCAGAGCACAGCGCTGCGTGAAGAGTCGGGTGTGGGTTGGCAGACGCTGGTGCTGGGAGCAGGCGTTCGCAGACGCTCTGGTGGGCGCTGGAGTGAGTGCAGGACTGCACGCGTGCATAGGCGATGGGTGGTAGCGGCACGCCGGGTGACCGGTAAAGTGAGAAACTCACCGGTCACCCCATTGTAGCCACAGTGTCGCGCAGAAATGCGTGAACAGTGGCTATAGTGGTCGGGCAAGCTGTGCGACCGGGAGCTGCAGGTGTTGTGAGTGCGGCGGGCTCGTGACTGGCGCGCCCGGGCTGGCGTGCGAGGAAGAAGGTCTGCGCCGGTCATTTACCGACGTGGAGAGGCTCGCGACGGAGCATGTGGAGAGGGAGATGGCGTGCTCGGGGGAAGGCTAGGGCGACGCGGGCGCTGCTGGGGTGCTCTGGGGTGGTTGGCCGGCTGCTGCAGTGACGCACGGTGGTCGATTGCAAGTGGAAGAGAGAGCACGACAGAGCGAAGAAGCGAAGGCGAAGGTGCCTACAGGTGCGCGAGGAAAGGCGAAGGTCGCTTGCAGGCTTGCGCGGGAAGGAGTGGGGCGGCTTCTGCTGCGTGAGGAGCTTGAGCTTCAAAGCTTGAAGCTACCGCTCCAATGGGCGGAATGGCATGGAAGTTGGAAACAGTGAGGAAGGCCACCACTCCCACCGGCTCTTTGAAGGGCTGGGCAGTGGTGGTTTCACGGTGGTGGGTGCTTACCACAGTGAAGACTCCTGTCCGCCGGATGTCTCCTCAGAGGAGGAGGGCTGGCGTATGGAGGAAGACGGAGGAGAGGGTGGTGGCCTAGAAGGAGAAGTGCTGGGTTTTTGGCGTTGGACCAGGCTGCCTTTGCAAAGTAGGAGTCGTGGCTCTTTTATAGAGGAAGAAGCCATGCACGGCCATGCCCTGGCTGTGCATGGCTCATGCATGGCCTTGGTAGGGAGAGGCAGCCTTAGGGAAGGGCAGGAGCAGGGAATGGCGAGCGAGGAAGAAAGGTGTTGTCTAATGCTGTCGCGGGAAGAGATTTCCAAATCAAATGGAAATAAAAATAAAAATGGGAATATTGCGAAGCAGCACTTGAAGAAAATGTGAATTGCGAGGCCATTTATTTCATTCTCCTCCTCTCTTAATTAAATGCATGCATGCATGTATTTTTACAATGCAACTATGGAGATCTAATATGCATTGGTAATGCAAGGAAATAGCACAAGATGGCACAATTGCAGGTGTATTGTTGCGGTGCAATCATACCCCCATGCCTATCTTTTGCTAGTCCTTAGCAAGACAGTATTTAGAAATGATCTTAAGCTGAAGATTTTCTTCTGAGGCGATATAGGTTTGTTTATTGTTGGATATTGTGAGGGCCAGTTGCAGAGAAGACTACCAGTACTTTAAGTCTCACATGGCAAAGATCATCTCTCAACTAACCAGGACTCTTGATATTTAAACCTTAAGTATGATTTACAGGACCCAAGAGGTTTTTGCCGTATTCGAGAGCTCAAGAGATTATGACTTGTGCTTAGTGAAAGATCAAGACTGACTAGATGAACATTAAGACTCAAGCCCTGGGTTTCATGAATTTTTAAGCACAGGTTGGTCCCAGCTTCAGCTTGTGTTTTCGGATTGACCATTAAGAAGCTGACGGAAAACTCAACTCCCATTTTCTAACATTTGTGGCTCACAGGAAAATAAGGTATTTGTAACCTACCCTGAAGAACTTCTTGTAGGGCGAAGACTTTACAGACATTTGTGAGATATACTAACTTATTTACAACTTTTTTTTTTTTGTAACACGTGTCAGTATATCTCTTACAACATTTTTTGAAGGAGAACACTTTTCTTTTTGGTGGGAGAGTTTCTTTTTTGGCGAAAAGAGTTTCTCCTAAACACAAGACTAAAACCTGGGATAAAAAATCTACCTGCACGCATAGGTAAGGACTCCACCTTCCCTAATGAACACTAGGGTTGGATCTTATGTTCACCTAGTCTTTCCTGATATGTGTAGTGTGAACTAAGATTACTTAGCCTCTCAAGTAGAAGCAAACCAACGGATCATGTACTGGTGTCTCATGTACAAGAATACATCCTTAGTTAGGAGAGATTCTGATCTATTTTGTCAATGCTCAAGTGAATTAAGCCCGAGCCTGAGCAAATCAAGCTTCTGTGACCTGGAAAGTCATCAAAACAGAGGTTGAATATCCATAAACACTTATTGTATTTTTGTTTTAGCTTTTAGATCATTACTAAACACCATTTATTATTATTATTATATATTATATATATATATATATTTTTTTTTCTTTTTCTTTTTCTTGCATATTTGTAAATAGGTGGGAACTGTATGATACCATAAAATACCCAGATTCTATGGATGCCTATCCACCCCCCCATGCCAAATAATGCTATGTCCTCATATGCATGTAGGGAAAGGTAGAGAAAGGACGAAAGATCGGGTAACGAGAGTAGAGGTGCAGGGTATATAGTAGGGTGGTAGGGTGGGTGGATAGTGGGTGGTGAAGTGAAAAGTGAAGAGATCGTGATAGCGGCGTGAAAAGTGATGGTGGATTGTGAAAGGTCTGGCATTTCATGGGACGAGAGTGTCCCAGGCAGATCGAAGAACAAGTCGGGAAGAAGAAGTTGTCCCTCAGATTGGCCAAGAAGAGGGGCTTCTTGGATAGATGGATCCAAAAAGGAATAGACCTAGTGAGAAGTATATGGGCTCAAGGTCCCATTGTGGATTTGCAACTTCGCCTGATTTGGTGGGAAAGAACGGGTTGTCCGGTCTTCAAGAGTATGGACCAGCGGTGAGCAGCCCAGATATGACTCAGACCACGAGGTATGGGAAGTGGAGAAAACCTCGTCAGAAGTCTGGCCAGGAGAAGGTACGGGACAAGGGAGGGATGGGGGAACATCACAGTATGTGTTGGTCAGGCAGTTGATAATGTTTATAGGCAATCCGCAGCAGTTAGAATAGGTCCCAATTACTTCGATACATGCACTGACGGTCATGTCCTTGTCAGACATGTCATCCTCGATGCAATCGCGATCAAAGTTCTTGGCTGCCTTGAAGATGCTAAGCTTGAGCTTTTCAAATCCAATGGCAATCTCAATATAGCCCGACTCGCAGTTGATAAGGGCACGGGCTGTGGCCAAGAAAGGTCGACCGAGGATGATCGGACAATCAAAAAGTGAACTAGGAACTTCCATATCTAAAACAAGAAAGTCAATAGGAAAATAGAGACTGTTGACCCTAACCACCACGTCTTTCACCGAAAATAGAGACTGTTGACCCTAACCACCACGTCTTTCACCACACCCTTCGAGATTTTGACAGAACGATCTGCCAACTGTAATGTGACAAGGGTGGGTTTCAGATCTCCTAAGGAAAATTTTTTGAGCATGATGGTCGGTATGAGATTTATGGAAGATCCTAGATCAAGCAGGGCATGGTTAAAACTGCAGCCTTGGATGCTATAGGAAATGAGTGGTGTGCTCGGATCTTTCTACTTCAGTGGTAGGTTTGACAGTATAGCACAACTTGCATGCGACAAGAGAACCACAGGATTCTTAGTTTTCTTTGACTGTCGCCTGGGTGTTGTGTAGTCTTTGAAAAATCGGGCGACAGTAGGTATGTGGTCGATAGCTTCGAGCAGGGGTACCTTGATTTCTACGTCCCTGAACAAATTACGTAGGTTATCAAAGGCCTGCGTGTTTTCTTCTGGCCTTTTGGCTCCCTCAGTAGAGCCTCAGGGAATGGGACTGATTCTGGCACCAATTTGGGTGTATCATCGTCTCGCGAATGCGGAGCGCATCCTGAATGAGAGGGCAATGAAGAAGAAGGCAGGCCAGGATCAGGTCGACGCTGATCGACGGTCTGCTTACCACTCCTTGTAGTGATAGCATTGGATGATGCAAGTCTAGTGGGATCATACGGTGAAGGAGGGTTCGCAATGGGGACATAAGAGTGCAGTGCTACAGTGCGATTAGCCTGAAATCTCGGTGGAATGCTCGGAGCCTGCAGAATTTGATGAACCTGTCCCTAAGAAGGTTGTACCTGTGGTTGAGGACCACAGGGTATGAAATTTCGCAGGTTTGGAACAGGTTGGGTTGGAAGAGTGCCCTGAGATCGAGTCGCCATGCGTAGTTGACTAATCTCATCTTTTTGTTGCGCCAATTGGTGCTGAAGAGAGGTCATGTTATCTTCATGGTGCTTTGACATATCCGTCATCATTCGCATCAATTTGTCAAGAGGACTTGATGCGTGTTCGGATTGCGGTACACAAGGGCCTGATGGCGGATTCACCATAGGATTAGACTGAGCCCTTGGGATGACAGGTGCGAACGGTCGCATTCGTCCACCCATGGGATTTTGGCACTGTGGGTTATTGGACCATGCGAAATGTGGATGATTTTGCCACCCTAGGTTATAAGTGGCAGAGAACGGGTTGTTCCCCAGGGCGCAAGCGTCTTCTATGCCAGAAGACGCGTCCGCATGTAAGTATGCATCCGAGCACACGGAGGCTTGGTCCTCCATGTCGAAATACTGGCTCACAGAAGCCAGTTCCACATGACTTACTAAGTCGTTTGGAGCGACACTCGGTAAGGAAGGTCTTACGGGGTTTCTCGGGATAAGCCTGGTGTTGGAAGAATTTCAATTGTGATGAAGTGGTGAAGAGGTGGTGTTTGCTAGAGATCGGGCGGGTTGGGCAGAAGCTCGTCCAGCTTCTTGTGCACGATGGAGACTTCATCCAGTTTTTTAGCAATAAGGCTTAGATCAATGGATGAATGGGAGGGTCCCGTGTCAATTTCGTGACATTTCAGGGCTGGCTAGTACGAGTAAAGGCGACAATGGAAGCACTGTTCATCGAGTTTTCACTCATATTTTCAAACAATTCAAATGATCTATTCTCGTCTTTATTCATAAAGTTCCCTTCGCAGGAAGCGTCTACTATCTGCTTTAAAGTCTCATTTAGCCCATAGTAGAAAATCTGGGCTATATCCCACTTAGGTAGACCATGGTGCGGACACTTCCTGAGGAGGTCGTTATACCTCTCCCATGCCTCATGAAATTGTTCGTCGTTTTGTTGCATAAATGAAGTGATAGCACGGTGAAGCGCATTGGTTTGCCTGAGTGGGAAGAACTTCTTGAGAAACGTTGTTCGCATCTCTTCCCAAGAGTGGATGGTTCTCCCAAGGGTGCGTAACCACTGCGATGCTTTATCCCGCAATAAAAACGGGAACATTTTCATGAGGACTATAGGTAACCTGACATTTCTTGGTTTAACCATTTCAGCCAGCCGCGTTAGGTCTTCCAAGTGGAGAAAAGGATCTTCACTTGCAAGACCATGGAAGTGAAAATTTATTTGGCCAATAATGTTAGGTTTTAGTTCAAACTCATCCCCGCCCATGGGGACCCAAATTTTTCCTATGGTCTCTGTAGCAGCGGGATTCTGATATGAGCTAAGACACCTAGGCTCCTCTCGTTTGGGAGGGTTCTGCATTTCCTCCAATGTTTCCAGAATGGCTTCAATTTGCTCATTATACATCTCCATTTGGGCTTGGAGGGGGGTTATGGGATCTAAGGCTCCACCACCTGGTGGGTTCTGAGGGTGGTTTCCTTCCTTGGGATTTGGGGGTGGGCGTGCAGCCATGTTTGTGGAGGAGGACGATTCGGCTTCTTTTCCAAATTTATCAGGCAATTCAAATAGTTCAGGGTTTTGTGACCTCCTCCCAAACATGCACTACCGCAGGAAGAATTGGGGGGATAAGAAGGGAAAAGAGATGAGAGAAATGACGCCGTAAAGGTAAATTTGATGACAAATCAATTCAATCAAATTCCTAGCCTCTACAGTGTGCCCTTAGACCGAAAGATCTAAGTTACCTACTATCACGAACTACGGAACTGAATGTGAGCACTGCGAAACCACCGGGCCAGATTGAAAGGCCGTTTACCCCAGTCTTAGACACTTGATAGCACGCGGGAACCCTCACCAGCACATAGACGCTACACGCAGGTAGTTAGACCTCCAATCCAAAAGAAGGGTCAAGTTACTACCAGTTTTAGTTGGAGGCCTAGGGTCAAGTGCTTTTGGAATGTGAAGGGAGTTGTTTACGGGTAATGCCCAAGTGATTGATTTTCAGAGTGTGTAAAACATGCATGCAATGGGGAAATCTCCCTGAATTGGAGTTTTTATTGGTGAATGGCTTTTAGAGTTCAGCCTTAAGTATTATGACTTTTAGGATTTCGCTGAAATACGAATTCAACCAATCTCTAGGTTTTCTTCTAAGCCCAGCAAACCCTTCTTCAATATCAGTTAGTTAATGCATGCTAAAATGCAATGGGCTACCCAAAATGGAGATTTCTATGTGTGGATGCACAAATCAGTTTTAGATTAGTGTGAAAGGGAGCCAGAGCACTTCAATTCCAGTGCTCCCAATCACAAAAAAGATGTCCACACAAGGCTCAACCAAAAGATAAAGAAAATCAAATTGTTGGGGTTGAATTATTTGGGATCGAATCTTAGGCAAATTGAAAAGTCGTGGTGCTGTTGGAATCGACTCAATTCCAAGTCTCCCCACCAAAAATGTGATCTTGAATTGTAGATAAGTGAGGCAAAAGAGGGGTGCAATCAATCTTTTTATGTTTGCCTCAAAGAATACTTCACACGGTGAAAAATTCAAGAATCAAGATTCTTGGATTTTTGCTATGCGAGTAAGACGGGAAATCGTCGGGCGGTGGGAGTGAAGACAATCAATCAAACAAGTGAATTTTAATCCACTTGCCACAAGAGATCCTAAGAAGTTTTTCTAGTTTTTTAGCTTTTAGTTTATTTTTTTTTTAGGGTGACAACTTAACCTAAGTTGATAAGAAAAGAACCTACTTGTGCAGCAATGTGTGCGAAGCTCCAGTGCAATGTCGACGTCTTCACGCACTCGTTCCTGCCTTGGATCTACCCACGTCTCTGACTTCGTCTGCCTGTCTTCTCCTTGCAACAGGTTTACTTGCACACCAAAAACAAAGATACCCGTGAAGAGAGAAGAGAAAAAGTTATAGGAATGGAGTAAAAACTTACTTGAAGGCGCACCTCCCCGGCAACGGCGGCGGAAAAGGTTTGGTGTCGGACCCGAATAGGTTGTTAATTTGGTGATTTTATCGTTGAAGTGTGTACAGTGGTTAACCTAAATCGGACCTAACCATCTCTTTACAAATTTTTAACCTAGCCAACTTGATTTTATTTTGGTCACTTTTAGGCCCAAGGTCAAACTCAGGGAAGTGGGGTTACAAGTCAAGTTTCTACAGCTTTCCTACAATGAGTCTCTTCCATTCGTTTATTGTGTTTTTGGTGTTTTCTTTTTCTATTTATATTTCTTTCTGGTAATCTCTGTCCTTGAGGCACACCCTCAAAATTGGGTTCTTGGCTTTGAGCCAAAATAGGGTTCCAAAATGGGTCTTGCTATTCGCAAGACAGGGTACCTGCTAGTCTAAAATTATCTTTTCTCTTTTATATATTCTTTTATCTTTTTATTGGCATGCAATAGAGATATAATATAGATATATATGTATAAAGGGGTGGGGGTAGAGGCGGAGATGGAGTGTAACACTATGTCTAGTCAGTCGTCATCTAGAAAGATGCAACCAACAGGACGAGGTGACGCGTGTAAGGTGGATTGGTGAAAGATGAATGCAAACACGCTTTTTGTACGCGTGTATCAGGGAATATCAGCAACTGGTGCAGATATTCCCGCGATACCACATATGGTAAATACTGTGAAACTATATATATATATATATATGTATATATGTGAATATATCAATATGTATATATATATGGTTATAGATATATAGGTATATATATATATATATATGTAGTTATATATGTATAGATGTATATGCATATATATATAGGTATGTAAATATATATGTAAGTACATGTATAGAAAGATATATGTATAGATCTATATACATAAATATATATGCATATATTTATATGTATATCTATGTATATGATACTATATAGATGTATATATATATATATGTGTATGTATATAGTAATATATGTATATATAGATATATGTAGCTAGATATGTATATATATGTATATATATAGTTGTATAGATATATATGTATATATGTATGTATATTTATATATATATATATATATATATATATGTATAAGTAGGTGTGTATATATGTATATATATATATGTATATAAATATATATGTATATAAATATATGTATATAGGTAAGTGTATATGTGAATATATATATATAAATATATATAAGTATGTAGATATATGTATATAGACTAATACATAGTTATATAAGTACTAATATATGTATAGATATATGTATAAATATATATATATATATGTATATAAGTATACGTATATATGTAAATATTTATTTATATATATATATATGTATACTAATGCATAGTTATATAAATACTATATATATATAGATATAAATATATATATATGTATATAAATATGTATATATCTCAATATATATATGTATACGTATATATATATGTATATAATAGAGTATAGGTGTGTGTGTGTGTGTGGAAGTGTGAGTGTATGTGTGTGTCAGCATCGGTGAATAGAGTGAGAGAGTGCTGTGAGAGATAGAGAGAGAGCACGAGAGAGAGGGTGCTGCTATGAAGAAGAGGTGGGATAAGTCGTCCACGAGCCTAGTGCGTCATCTGCTGGTTCAAGATCGCATGCAGGCGCGCATGCACGCATACAAGTGCACGCTGCAGGGTGATGGGCGCAGAGAGAAGACCGCAATGCGCAGTGCTGCGTGAAGAGTCAAGTGCAGGTTGGCAGACGCGGGCGATGGGTGCGGGCGTTCGCAGATGCTATGGTGGGCGCTGGAGTAGGCGCAGGACTGCACACGTACGCGGGTGATGGGTGGTAGTGGCACGCCGAGTGACCGGTAAAGTGAGAAACTCACCGGTCACCCCACTGTAGCCACAGTGTCACTCAAAAATGCGCGAACGGTGGCTACAGTGGTCAGGCGAGCTGCGCGACCGGGAGCTACAAGTCTGTGAGTGCGGCCGGCTCGCGGCTGGTGCACGTGAGCTGGCGCGAGAGGAAGAAGGTTTGCACCGGGCGATTGCAGGTGAAAAGAGGCTCACAACAGAGCTCGCGGAGAGGGAGTTGGCATGCGCGGGAGAAGGTGAGGGCGACGCAGGCGCTGCTGGGGTGCTCTGGGGTGCCTGGCCGTCCACTACAGTCACGCGCGGTGGCCGGCTGCATGCGGATGAGAGAGCGCGACAGAGCGAAGAAGCGAAGGTGGAGGCACTTGTAGGCACGCGAGGAAAGGCGAAGGCGGCCTGTATTCTTGCACGGAAAGGAGTGGGGTGGCTGCTGCTGCTTGCGGAGCTTGAGCATCAAAGCTTGAAGCTACCGCTTCAATGGCTGGAATGGCACGGAAGGTGAAAACAGTGAAGAAGGCCACCATGGCCTCTGGCTCTTTGAAGAGCTCGGTGGTGGTGGTTTCACAGTGGTGGGTGCTCTCCACAGTGAAGACTCCTGTCCGCCGGGTGTCTCCTAAGAGGAGGAGGGCTGGCGTTTGGAGGGAGACCGAGGAGAGGGTGGTGGCCTAGAAGTAGAAGTGCTGGGTTTTTGGTGTTGGACCAGGCTGCCTTTGCAAGGGAGGAGCCATGGCTCTTTCATAGAGGAAGAAGTCATGCACGGCCATGCCCTGGCTATGCATGGCTCATGCATAGCCTTGGCAGGGAGAGGCAGTGATTAGCCCATAGTTGTGGGCTATTTAAGTATTTAAGTGCCTACACCTTAGGTTAATTGTAACATTTATTTGGCATAAATTAGAATGTAAATAGATTAATTCATAGTTTTAATTTAATTACATAATCCATACACTGCATTCAAATCTTAAGTGCATTTAGAATTAGCTTAGAATAGCATTCATCTAATTAGACAACCAATTAGGTACATTGTTTTCATTAACATAGAAGTTGGGGGTCTGTACATAAATGACCATAATATTTTAACATTATTTTCTTTATTCCTCTCCTTGCAGGAACTGCTGGCTGCCGCTCCAACGTCGAACAGCCGCACTAAAGAACCATTGAAGGGAGAGCGGATGTGGTGGATCTGGTCGGGCGGATGATTTCAAATGTGTGCAGGCCACTACAAAAGGAGGAGGGAGGCAGCCGAGCTCGGGAGGCCTCCACCACCGACCCACCACTGTGCAGAGAGACATTCTCTCTTCCACTCCATACTGCCGGCCTCTACTGTGACGGCGAGTCTCCACCACTATGGGCGTGTGGTGTGACAGGCCACATCGCCATCCGGAGCTCATCCGCATCATCGTGAGCAACTTAGCATGCATCTCCCTCACCGTCGTCGCCAACCACCACCACCGCAGCTACTGATTCAACCACCCTTTAGTAACCTAAGACGTTCGAGAAATTTCCCGGATGTCTGAAGCTACCCGCTCACCTCCACCCACTCGCCTGCGTACCCATCTGAAGTCCACCCGCAACCGCTCTCCACGTGCCTGCAGCCCACGCCATCCTCCCGTGCCTACAGACTAGCGCACACCTTCACCCGCGCGACCGCCACCAGCAGCAGCCACCCGCGCACAGTTGCAGAACTCCAACCGCCCTTCCCCGCGCCTGCAGACCAGCGCAAACCCTCTTCCCCACGCCTGTAGACCTGTCCAACCGCACCTGCAGAACTTCACCCGCACCCTCTCCCGCGCTTGCAGCACCTTCCGCCCGCGCTTGCAGAACCGCCTGCAGTGCCCTTCGCCCGCGCTGCAAACCCGCACAACCGCTCCTGCAGACCCGTCCAACCACGCCTGGGCTTTCAGAACTGCCTGCAGCACCCTCTTCCTCGCGCCTGCAGACCAGCCCTCACCACGCCTGCTCTCCCGTGCCCACGCCAGCTGCAGCAGCGCCCACGCCAGCAGCAGTAGCCACCCCCGCAGCAGCAGTGCGCGGCAGACTTCATGCCAACAGGTTGCGCACGCTCATCAGCTGCAGCACCTCCGCCAGAGCTAGTCCGGCCACCTCCGGCCGCCGCGTGACTCGCTGCCACCACCGATTCGAAGCTCTTGGTCCAAGGGACTTCCTTCGAGCTTCCCGCACCTGGCCATCCACTCCTCGTCGCGCAAGACAATGGGGAAAAGTTCCCCTATTTTGCTACAGTAAACTGTCAATTAGAAATTACATTTTTTGCCAATGTCACTTTTTAAAGATATTTTATTGATTCTGCATTGTGGAAAATATCCTCTAGTTTCTCATAATTGCCATTTCAGCATTGTTTCTTGCTTAAACCTTAATCTAAAGGCAATCTTGGCTTGATTCTTGTCCAAACTAAGTACGAACGAACGTTTTTAATTGGTGCGAATTTTAATACATCATTGCCTCCCTGTAGATACGACCCGCTCCTCTGCGAGTGGTTATTTCTTCTTAAATATTGATCAATTGATTTTTCCACCACATTAAACTGCAACCGACTTAAAAGGAAAAGATCGACGAGCCAAATGGCGTCGTTGCTGGGGAAGAAACAGACGCAATAATTTCGCCTAATTTTATTTTGATTATTTGTCAATTGCACAGAGATTTGACCATTTATTATTTTCTTTTTTGTGCGAGAAAAATTATGCAAGAATCAGCTAGTGTGAGAGGCGACCCTTGACATCACCAGACGAGAAGTGGATGAGCAATTTTGAAAGGAGGAGAAGGATGAGGATGCGACGGACACCATTGCATTTAGTCGCTAGTTTAATTAGAATAGAATTAAGACTGTAGACTTAATTTTTCATTGTAGTTAGTTTGAAACCCTTGTTCTGGGGCATATTTTGAGGGGTCTGTTCCCCGATTTTGTTTTGGGCCCGTGTTGGGTAATTTTTGGGAGCCTGTTCCCTTTTCATTAGATTTAGGATTTTTTTTCTTATTACTTTTATTTGCTTGTACATAAGTAGTTCTAAAAAAAAAAATAGAAAAAAAAAAAAACGAGCTGCCTGCTATAAGCTGCCTGCCCTAGGACAAACCATTTAGGTCTATATGAGTAGCCTCTAGATTTACTTCTCTGCATTGCGTGCATTCTTGCATCGTTGATTGCTGGAAGCAAGGTACGCATTCTTTTACTTTGCATCCTATTCTCGATCACGCATTGCATTTGGGATTTAATGCGAAGACCACCTAATCTGTACTGAATAAATCTAACAAGTGGTCACATTTTTTTAGAAAAAGGACTAATTAAAGGAAGGACATTTTAAAAACCAAGGATTTGATTTTCAAACTTGGCGTGCGATTCAAAGTTCAAAATCTTTGACGGTGTATGCACACTTATTTCACTTGCAGCACGGTACGCTTCCAGACACTCCTTAGGTTTGGAAATACTAGGACAAGAGCCCTCCTTTCATTGGATTCTGAAGTGTTCGGAACTTGAGATCAAAGGTTTTGCAAGTCCAAAGAGGGGGATACCCTGTCACAGATTTTTGGGGGTAGTTGAGAAGCACCGCGAAAGCACAGCTTCAAAGGAAGGCTTAGGCCTACTTGCATCCCTCGATCTTCCGTCTTTGGATTTACTTAACCATTTGAGATTTAGGGAAGAACACCTAAGCTCCAACTAGGTCTTCTTAAGCGAACCATAGGTTGACAATAGGCGCGTAATTGATTGGGCAACTTGTTTTGTCACCTACAATTTGAACTAAAGTCAAAAGCCTAAATTTGTAAAGACCAAACAGGTCCTTTTGAATTGTGTTTGTAGTGCATGCTTGGTAGGCGTTCTCTTAGGAGACAACTTGTATTTGATCTTGAACCTGAAAGAATCCTAAGAAAAGACCTCCCAAGGGTAGAAATGGCCGGTCAAAGGAGCCTTGAGGAATATTTCATCCCAACCAATCAAGCTAGCCCAGCACTACGTAGACCTGGAGGGGACAATCCATATGAGATCAAAAGTAGTACCATATCCTTGCTACCCTCCTTTTATGGTACTACTAGGGAAAACCCTTACAGGCATATTGAGGAATTCACCGAGGTCTGTTCCATGGTGAAGCTGCAGGGCGTTACTGATGACGCTCAAATGCGGACCCTCTTTCCCTTCTCCCTAAAGGACAAAGACAAGTATTGGTATCACACCCTTGATAATATAAATACTTGGGATGCCCTGAAGAAGGAGTTTTTGAAGTACTTCCCCATGAGCAAAACAAATCACTTTAGGAGGGAAATTATGAGTTTTGCTCAAAAGGATGGGGAAGCATTCCATGATGCGTGGGAGCGCTTTAACGATTTGCTGAGACTTTGCCCACATCACCAGGTGCCTAAATGGCAACTGGTTGAAAGGTTCTACACCAGACTTAATGATTTGCATAGGCAAACTGTGGATGGTGCCTGTGCAGGAACCTTTCTATCTAAGACTGAGGATGAAGCTTGGAACTTATTTGATACTTTGAGTGAGAATTCTATTCACTTGAATTCTGCCTACATGGATAGAAAACCCACTCTAATGCAAAGAAAGTTGGAGGTGAATGAAGCAAAGGACACCCAGAATTTAGCCTATCAAGTTCAATTACTGAATCAAAACATGGAAGGGCTTATGTCGAACCCGAGTTCATTCGTACCTAACACCTCCACATCCCAAGCTTCTGAATGCGTAATTTGTCAAGGCAATACACACGCCACTGTGGATTGCCACTTGGCCTCCCAATTCCTTGAGCTTGTACAAGCGGATTTGAATGCCGCTCAAGGGTTCTGTCCAAGATCTCGTAATGATCCTTTCTCCAACACTTATAATGATGGATGGAGGAACCACCCAAACTTTTCATGGACACAAGGAAATGTCTCAAATTCAGGGAATTACAAATCACAATCCATTCAAAACCATCAAATGAACCAACCTCAGACCTTTGCCCAACCTAAAACCTCTGAGATGGATGAATTGAAGGCGATGTTGAAAACTGTGCAAGAAAGTCAAAGTGCCATCATCCAATCTCATGACAAGGCTATACATGAGTTGAAATCACAAATTGGACACCTTGTTGAGGCCGTTAGACAAAGGGAGACTGGGAAGCTTCCCAGTGCTGCTGAGGAAAATCCTAAAGGAAAAGGGATTGCCTTTAGGGAGCATGCTCAGGCAGTGACTATTCTGAGGAGTGGGAAAGATATCTCCAAACTCGATGCTCCTATAGTCTCACCCCCTAAAAAACCATCCACCCTGACTTTCACCCCTACCGAAGAAGATTTGCCCAAATCTTCTCCACTTGAAATCACCTCACCGGAAGAAGTTGCCCCCGTTCCACCCCTTACTCGATATGACAACCCTTCCACCAAGAGATCGAGAGTGCCTTTTCCAGAGCGCTTATCCACCTCTGGGCAAACTTCTGCTGGCTCATCTGGAGCCAAAGATAAGACGGATGAGATTATGGAAACTTTCAAGCAAGTGCAGATTAACCTGCCTTCGGTTGAAGCTATCAGGTAGATTCCGTCTTATGCTCGCTTCTTAAATGACTTGTGCATGAAAAAGCGGCAATCTAGAAAATAGGTCCAATCTAAAGTTGTCCTGCCTAATTCTGTTAGCTCAATTGTTCAACATGGCACACCCTCGAAACTTAAGGACCCAGGAGCCCCATTTATCTCTGTGGTTATTGGTGACTTACAAATTGATGAGGCTCTGTAATTAGCCCATAGTTGTGGGCTATTTAAGTATTTAAGTGCCTACACATTATGTTAATTCTAACATTTATTTAGCATAAATTAGGATGTAAATAGATTAATTCATAGTTTTAATTTAATTACATAATCCATACATTGCATTCATATCTTAAGTGCATTTAGAATTAGGTTATTATAACATTCATCTAATTAGACAACCAATTAGGTACATTATTTTCATTAACATAGAAGTTGAGGGTCTGTATATAAATGACCCTAATATTTTAACATTATTTTATTTACTCTTCTCCTTGCAGGAACGACTGGCTGCCGCTCCAACGTCGAACGGCCGCAGTGAAGACCCATTCAAGGGGGAGCAGATGTGGTGGATCGGGTCGGGCTGCTGATTTCAAACTTGTGCAGGCCACTACAAAAGGAGGGAGGCATCCGAGCTCGGGAGGCCTCCACCACCGACCCATCACTGTGCAGAGAGAACTTCTCTCTTCCACTCCATACTGCCGGCCTCTACTATGGCGGCGAGTCTCCAGCACCGTGGGCGTGTGGTGTGACAGGCCACACCGCCATCTGGAGCTCGTCCGCATCATCGGGAGCACATTAGCGTGCATCTTGCCCGCTGTCGTCGCCAACCACCACCACCGCAACAACCGTCAGCCACCCTTTCAGTAACTTAGGACGTCCGGGAAATTTCCCGGACGTCTGAAGCTACTCGCTCACATCCACCACACACGTCTGGAGTCGCCTGCAGACCCTCTCCTGCGCCTGCAGAACCTTCAGCTCAACCCACGCCCATCAACCTTCAGCTCAACCGCGCCTGCACCCTCCAAACACACACGCCCTCCTCAACCGTGCCCATCTCCACGCGCTCACCGGCTACAGCGCTCTCCATGTGCCTGCAGACCCGCGTGATAAACGCCAGTTTATCATCATTCTTACACATTAGAACAAACCTTGCTCTTAGGATTTTACTCTGCAAACGGGCTTTTTGGGCTGCATTTAGGCGTAAAATAGGTTAGGCATGCATTGCATTTTTTATTATCTTTTTAATATGTTTTTGTGAGTGTTAGGGATGTACAGATATATAGATCCCTAAAACCCTAGCACTCAAGAAGGCAAATGGTGAAGGAGAAGCCCAGACTAACTGGAACTCAGCCTAATCCAGCTTACCTCAGCTTGATCCAGCTCACCTCAGCTTGATCCAGCTCACCGTAGCTGGAACCTAGCTTACATGAACTAGGGTTAGCTCATCCCAGCTCCATTCAGCTAATCTCAGCTGGATGGCAGCTCAAGAGAGTTCACCTCAGCTCACCCTAGATCAAGTCAGCTTAGATCCAGCTCAACTTAGCTGAGTCTAGCTCATCTCAGCTCCCACTAGTCCACAGGGAGCTCTAGCTAGCTCAGCTAAGTTGACAGCAGTTCCACCCAGCTCAGATCCAGCTACATCCAGCTCCACTCAGCTCCAACCAACTGAAGAAGAACTCATCCCAGCTCAGGAAGCTCAAGTCCAGCTCCCAGGGACTCAGCTTATCTCAACTCAGTTGAGCTAAGCTACCTTAGCTGCCTCAACCAGCTTGATTCTCCCCGGGAGCACCAGACCTAGCTCACCTCAGCTCATTTTGGTAGAAGCTAGCTAACTTTAGCTTGGCTTAGTAGCTAGCAAAGAACTAGCAAGCTAAGCCAGCTAGAGCAGCTCCATGCCAGCCTCTTCAGCAGCAGCCAGCTCCAATTTTAGCTCCAGACTTCTCCTCAGCTCTTCCCTCCAAACCCTAGCTCCAACACCTTCTCCTCTACTCCTCCATTAGCTAAGCTCGCTTAGATTAGCTATGCTCCAACATCCTTGGCTAGCAATTTCACTCTCACATTCCACCAAGATGCCGACGTCCAAGAGAGAAGAAGAAGAAGATTAAGGGGATATTCTGTCCCCTTGGTGCCTTCCCCACCTTCCTTCTCTCTTGGGTCACGCCAGCCAAAGGAGAAGCCAGGCAAGGAAGATCTTGGAGGAGATCTTGAAGGTGGTCCACGCCACATTGGAGGAGTTTTTGAGGGTGGTGCACGCCCACCCCTTTGGAGAGAGCATTAAAGGTGGTAGCTTCCACCTTGGAGGAGCTCTGAAGGAAGGAGGAGAAGGAAGCCCTCTTTTCAAGCCAAGGAGCGGCTACGCTTGGAGCAAGAAGACAACCTTCTTCACCATTGTTACAAGAGGATTTGTGTTTCTTCTCTTGCTTTTTAGATTGTTTAATTCTAGTAGAAGCATTCCTCTACTTGTCCTTGAAGAGAACACTCATTCTACTCAATCAAAATTGCCTTCTTTTAGCTTTTTATTGCAGTTGTTTGTTTTGGTTCTAGCACTTGTTTCACCTCTTCTTCCTAATTACCCTAGGCCTCCACTTTCCTAGAGTGAGCTTAGGAGGAAGATATTTCTATCTTTTAGATTTTAGTTAATCATTTGTAGGTGTTAGTTCTTTTAGCTACAATCTGCAGTTTGCCCTCGTCTTTTCAAAATACAAAAAAAAATTACATATTGAAAAATATCAAAAAGAAAGTTGAGATCTATCTGTAAGCAAGAGGATTAATTTTGCAATTTTTGCCTCCTTGGACGACCCTAGATACTCGCCTATCTAGGATATAATTTTAAAAGCGAAAGCGGAGTCGCATGTTACAACGACGTTAAAAACTCGCTTTTACAAATCACACGTATTTCGCAACCACTTTTTGGCGCCGTTGCTGGGGAGGCACGGCTTTGCTTTAATAAATTTTCTCTTGGTTATAGTGGATCTCATCCCCTTCTCTTTCTTTCTTTTGTGTGTGCAGGAACTACAGCGGGACGGCGGGAATCTGGAAGAGAGAGCTCAAAGTTCCTTTTCTTCCCGCGAAATTCAGGTTGGTTCCTCTTTCTGGTCACATAATTAATTAAAACTACCAAAATATATTAAACTTGGCTTTCAGGATCCCAAACAACTTAATTAAGTGGAGTGGTGCATTATAAAATCCATTGTTTGCTTGTATGGTTCTTTAACACCACTCCATTGCAAGTATTGGTGTTCTATTTTTCAGGTCCAGATTTCTGTCCGGACTTGAAAAATCGATTCCTAACACCACAGGCCTCCTAAAATCATAACATTTCATAGAGTGATCCCCAATTAAGTTTGGAACATATGTTCCAAATTTCAGATCAATTGAATTTGGATTGAATTTTTAAAAATTCATGGATTGCAGAGGGGTCACACCCTTTAATCTTCCTATTTCGCTACCGTCCGTGAATTTTTAGAATTTTTGTACTCATCCAATTTTTCTGAATTTTCATTTCCTGGAATCCTTGTAAAACTTTACACATCATATAAAATCACGAAAATTTTCTGAGGTCGGTGGTAATAATGAAAAGTCCACAATACCCACGGGTATCATTTCTGGACTTTGACACTAGTACAATTAAAAATTTGAAATAATTATCAAAAAAATTCTTAAAATCTTACAAAAATCTTTTTTGGAATCCTTGTTTGATTTTCTTCAAACTAGTGGTGTTTTTTGACTTGTTTGGACCACTATTTAATTTTGAAAGCCTAAAATAATTCATTGGTAGTAAAACTTCTGTCTTAGGGATAATTGGCTTAGGGTTTCTTCTTTCTTTTTAGAGAGTCAATTAAAAGGAAATATACAATCACCCATACAACTTGTTTCCCTTTGATTGTGGATTTTCAAACTTGTTTGAAAATTTAATTAGAAAAATCCTAAAACACATTTGATTAAATTAAATCCTAAAAGACATAAATACAAGAAAATTGTGTGACAACTTGATTTTCATTGGAGCCACTCTCCAATTCCTGCACACACAAAAAGAAATCAAATAACAGGGCAACAACCCAATAAACGCCCTCCACATTCCTGTGCACTATAGCATCCTAGACCTAATTAAAATTTGTAGCAACTTGACACCTAAGGCTTTACCAACTTAGGCTTATTATTTAGGTCTTAAGTTATCTTTAGTTAATACCAATTCTGTCATCTGTATCTTGTGTTCAGGCTGAGGGGCTGTGTCAAACGACCAGGCACGGGTTTGTACAAGCACCTGGGGTCTTCCCTGGGAAACGTTTGGGCCTAAACCTCCCCTTAAGCAACTTGGCTAGATTTGTTGACAGAACGGGTATTCACTATTGACAACTTATTTCCTATATAGACCAAGTCTTAGGTTATTAGGGAGTCACATTTAAGTTAGGTCTAGTTTTGTTTGTTTGATTTGCACACTTTCTCTCATCTCTATCTCTTCTCCTCCCCTCCAAATCTTCCAAGTAGTGTATGCACGGGCGACGGTCCCAAAAGCCACAGCTCGAGGGACCATCTGATTTTGCCCCCCGCAGTAAGAAATCATTATTTTCTTCCCCCTCGTCTTCTAAAAAAATGGAAAACCCAGGAAGCCGTCAAAAAAATTCTGCTTCCACTTCTAACCCGTCAGCCGACCCACAAGCTGACTCCACCCTCCCTCACCTTCCTAACTTGGAGCAACCAAAAATCCCAGCAGGGTCAGGTGGCCCTCCAATTATAACCCATAATACAAATCTCTTTGCATTAATGGTCGACCATTTGGCTCGACTACAACAAAATCAAGAAGATCTAGCTAGGACTGTCACGAACCTAGCTAATCAAGGACAAAATCCACCACCCCGCCAACAGCCTGTCGTTCCTCTTAAGGATTTCTATGATCCTTCCAATTATGAGGAAAGACCAGGGTGGTCATAACACAAGGGGATTTCGAAATCAAACCCGCCATTCTAAACCTTATCAAGCATTTTCATGGTCTTCCAAGAGAGGACCCTTTTTGTCATCTCGAGGAATTAACTTCCTCACTCAAACCACTCGTTCCCGCAATGTGCAGGAAGACATGTGGTTAATGAGACTCTTTCCTCTCTCTCCTAAAGACAAAGCATCACATTGGTTTAGAGCAGTTGGGCGTCCTATTACCACCTGGCCCCAACTAAAAAGCGCTTTTCTTAAAAAAAATTTTCCGATCGGTCGAACAAATGCATTAAGAAGATCTATAACAACCTTTCAACAAAAAATTGGTGAACCCCTCCACGAAGCCTGGGAAAGGTTTCAGGAACTTCTCAGAAGTTGTCCCCACCATGAAATTCCACAATGGCTGCTAGTGCAGATCTTCTATCATGGATTAGAAGATCAATTAAAATGATTTGTGGATGCCTCATGTGGGGTAATTTTCTTAACAAAGATGTCGAAAGTGCCTATCTTCTCTTTGAAGAAATGAGTGAAAACTCATTTAACATGACTTCAATGGACACTTTTGGCAGATCACGAAACCCCAGACACGGAGTCCATGAAATTGACTCCAAAACCACCTCTATTCCAGTCACACAAGATGATTTATATATGTTAGCTCAACGACTAGACCAGATGCAAATTCTCCAAAAGAAAATGGAAGAAAAGCTCACAAACAAACAAGCTCCACACATCCACTCTCCACACACTAACCCCCCACACATTCTCCAAAGAGAAAATCTACACAATATCGATGCCACATCTGCTGGCCAACAAATCCTGGTTGATTTCCCTCAAGATTTAACTGGGAATTTTGACCAAAATATTTTTGATTCCACCTCAGAAAATATTTATGCTCTCCAGGAGCAATTTATAAACCCCTCCAACACTTCCAATCAAAATTGGAGGACTAACCCGAATCACTCCTGGAAAAACCCGAATCCGATTCCTTTTCCCAAACAAAACTATCTTGGGAATTATGAGCAACCTTTGTATCAACCTGGACCATCCCAGGATGATATTAATAATCAGGTCATGAAAACTTTGCAAGGAATGCAGACTCAAATGACAGAAGTAACCCATATGATTACCAATTTACAACACCAAGTTAAGGTTACTCCTGATCATCGACCTATTGGGAATTTACCATCCCAACCCATGCCCAACCCAAACAATCAAAGGAATCAATTTCGAGGTGGATATCACAGTCAACCTATTCAGCCAGCACCTCAGCATCTGCTGGGTTTCAATAATAGCCAGGCCCCCCGTCCTCATCCTAGAAACAACCAGACTGCGAATGCAGTTACCTTGAGGAATGGGAAAACCACTCGCAATACCCTGCCTGTTAAAGAAACCCGCTCTAATGACACAGATTAACTCTTCCCCTCCTATTGTTCAGGAACCAATTCATGCAAAACAGGGCAACCCTGCCCCATTTCCACAAGCCCTCCACTCTTCTAAAAAGAAAAAGACAAAATCCGAGCCCACTGAGAAGGAATTAATGGATTTATTTGGGCAAGTACAAATTAATATCCCTATCCTAGATGCCATTAAGTATATCCCTGCCTATGCAAAATTCCTAAAAGATTTATGTACTCCAAAAAGGCAGCCCAAGAATTTAGAAAGGTAATTCTTCCAGAGACAGTCAGCTCAGTTGTGCAGAGCCGATTGCCTCTTAAGAGAAAAGATCCCGGCGCCCCCTAATCCAAGTTATCATTAATGATACCTCATTTGATCACGCTCTGTTGGATCTTGGTGCCACAATTAATCTTATCCCCACAGTTATTTTTGAGGAATTTAAGATCGGTGAATTGAAGCCTGTTGAGGTTACTCTCCAATTAGCCGACCGAACTACGATTAAACCAAGGGGAATTGTTGAAGATGTTCTTGTCCGGGTCAAAGATTGTCTATTCACAGTAGACTTTTTAGTCCTGGACATAGAGGTACCTGAAGCACTTAAGTTTGCCCCCATTATTCTTGGAAGACCATTCTTAGCCACTGCCTGTGCCAATATTAATTATGATTCTGGAAAGATGAAGATCATGTGTGGCGGTGAATCTGTAACCCTAGACATTTTTCAAGCCTCTAGGCAGTTCCAGGAACCAGATTTCTTTGATGATTCGGATTCAGAAATAGAAAACATTGTGGAGGAAACATTGCAGATTTCCCAATTAGGTTCCTGTTTTGCTGTAAATACGGTTCCTGAATAATTTACTTTGGCTCACCCTTCCACCTCAACAACACTACCAGCTAACACTCCAGCTGACCCTTTCACTCTCACCTCACCTTTAACCCACAAAGCAGAAACCCTTTCGGAACCGGGCCTACAATTGGAATTAAAACCTTTGCCCGATTCCCTTAAATGTGTCTTCCTAGGTCCAAATCAGACCCTGCCCCTGATTATAAATTCTGGACTCACCAGGGCACAAGAGCACAAACTTCTCCAGGTTTTGAGTAAATATCGAAAAGCTATTGGCTGGACCCTTTCTGATCTTAAAGGCATTCATCCGTCCTATTGTACGCATCGTATATATTTAGAGGACGATTCTCGCCCCTCTCGCCAACCACAAAGGCGTGTGAATCCTAGTATGCAGGAGGTGGTAAAAAAGGAGATTATTAAGTGGCTGGATGCTGATATCATCTACCCCATTTCTGACAGCTCCTGGGTTAGTCCAACTCAAGTTGTCCCCAAAAAGGCTGGACTAACAGTTGTCACAAATGAAAACGGGGAAAATATAGCCACTCGAACCGCTTCTTCTTGGCACGTGTGTAGAGATTACTGAAAATTAAACACCGCCACCAAGAAGGATCATTTCCCGCTCCCATTTATTGATCAAATCTTGGAGTGGTTAGCCGGACAGGAATTTTACTATTTTTTGGACGGTTATTTTGGCTATAATCAAGTGGCGGTTCATCCTGAGGACCAGGACAAAACAACTTTCACCTGCCCCTTCGGAACCTTTGCTTTCCGAAGAATGCCTTCGGTCTTTGCAACGCACCTGCAACTTTTCAAAGGTGCATGCTTGCAATTTTTTCAGACCTGGTAGGTGAATGTTTAGAAGTTTTTATGGATGACTTTTCTGTTTTTGGGGATTCTTTTGACCATTGCCTCAAAAATCTTGAAGGAACCCTCCAAAAGTGCATAGAAGTTAATCTGGTCCTTAGCTGGGAAAAAAGTCATTTCATGGTCCAAGAAGGTATTGTCTTGGGCCATGTTATTTCTAAACAAGGAATCGCGGTAGATAAAGCAAAAACAGATGCTATATCTAAGCTCCCACCGCCCACTACTGTCAAACAAATCAGATCCTTTTTGGGTCATGTGGGTTTCTACCGTCGATTCATACAAAACTTTTCCCAAATCTCCAAGCCTTTAAGTCAACTTCTTACTAAAGACCCGCCATTTGATTTTAATAATAAGTGCCTGGAGAGTTTTTTGAGGTTGAAGAAAGAGGTTATTGAGGTGCCAATATTGCAGGGACCTGATTGGAATAGTCCCTTTGAATTAATGACAGATGCCTCAGATTTTGCTGTAGGGGCCGTTCTAGGGCAAAGAATTGGCAAGAAGCCCGTTGTGATCTATTATGCTAGCAAAACCCTTGATGATGCACAACGGAATTACACGGTTACTGAAAAGGAACTTCTTGCCATTGTATTTGCCTTACAAAAATTTAGATCTTATTTGTTGGGGTCACGTGTCACTGTTTATACAGACCACTCAACAATTAAATATTTGCTGACAAAGAAAGATGCGAAACCCCACCTTATCCGTTGGATTCTGCTGCTCCAACAATTTGACCTGGAAATCAAGGATAAGGCGGGATTGTACAATGTAGTGGCCGACCATCTCTCTCGTCTTATGACGAATGACATAATGACCCTGCCAGATCAGTTCCTTGATGAAAGTATTTTAGCTGCTACAACCCTCCCTTGGTTTGCACCCATCGCAAACTACTTAGCAACAGAACAAATCCCCGCTGATTGGCCAAAAACAAAATAGGATAAGTTCTTTGCTGATATTAAATATTATTTTTGGGAGGAGCCCGACCTTTTCCGCATTTGTGCCGATCAGGTCATTCGACGATGTGTCCCCGATTCTAAAATCCATGATATCTTAACACACTGTCACTTAATGGCCTGTGGCGGACATTTTTCGGGCAAGAAAACTGCAGCTAAAATCCTTAATGCAGGATTTTATTGGCCCAGCTTGCACAAAGATTCTCATGACTTCGTTCGGTCCTGTGTGCGTTGCCAGAGCATCGGCAACATGACTCGAAAGGATATGATGCCCCTTAATCCGATTTTAGAGGTTGAAATTTTTGATGTTTGGGACAACGACTTCATGGGACCGTTCATCAATTCTGGTGGGTATTTGTATATTTTAGTCACAGTCGACTATGTTTCTAAATGGATAGAAGCAATACCCACCCGCATTAGTGAACACCATGTGGTTGTCGAATTTCTTAAGAAAAATATTTTCTCAAGATTCGGCATACCAAAAGCCATTATCAGTGACGGAGGCTCACATTTCACCCACTCACAATTCTGTCACCTCCTTTCTAAATATGGGGTTAATCATAAAATTTCCATGCCATATCACCCCCAAACTAATGGCCAGGCTGAAGTTTCTAACCGGGAAATTAAAAATATTTTACAAAAGACGGTTAGGCCCGACCGGAAAGATTGGTCCACCAAATTGGACAATGCTTTATGGGCCTACCGTGCCGCTTTTAAAACTCCGCTTGGCATGTCTCCCTTCCGTTTGATTTTCGGGAAGGCATGCCATCTCCCGGTAGAATTAAAACATAGGGCTTTTTGGGCAATAAAACAACTCAATATGGATTTATCTGACGCCGGTAACCATAGAAAATTACAATTAACTGAATTGGAAGAATTACGTAATTTTTCCTATGAAAATGCGAGGATTTATAAAGACCGAACAAAGAAATTTCACGGTAAATATATTGTTCGAAAACGCTTTGATGTTAATCAACGTGTTTGGCTTTTCGATACAAGATTACGTCTTTTTCCTGGCAAATTAAAATCTAAATGGACCGGCCCTTTTATTGTCCATAAAACATATCCATACGACGCTGTTGACCTTTTTGATCCAAAAATAAATTCTACATTTCAAGTCAATGGCCAGTGTTTAAAGCCCTATTTTGACCATATGCCTAAAATTCCGTCTAAATGTTTTAATTTTACTGAGCCAGCCACCCTTGATCACTAATGCACATCATGCCCGGCAAAATGGCATAAAAGACAGCACTGGATGGGAGGTAACCCATCATTTTTTTTCTTTCTTTCCCTTTTTTCTTTTTCTAGGTTTTGTTCATCCTAAACCCGACCGTTCTTCACTAAGGTGATCCCTTTTTCCTCCTAATGCATGAGGACATGGCATATCTTAAGCATAAGGGGGTGTTTTTAAATTTTTACGATCGATTTAGGATGTTCAAAACCTAAAAACATGCAATTTTATTTAATTTATTTTGTGCTTGCATACCCAAAAAAAAAAATTAAAAAATGTTGAAAACTTTTTGAGGAAAAATTTTGAAATCGGTAGTAAGGTCGAAAAAAATTCACTTTTGGTACAATGGGATTTAATCTTTAACAAACTAGGGATGAGGATATGGATCTGATCATTAGAAATCTGGTGTCTATTTTAGACTAGATCAGATATCCTTCTCTAAAATTCCACCTGAACTCATGATAGTTCAGGTGACTTGAACCTATTTTGTAATACGGAAAGTATTTGACTTAGTTTCTGACTCAAAAACCTGCGTGTCTTGAGAAACTTCTTGTGTCTATTTACACACACAAGCCAACACCTAAAAATAATTAAAATTTTTGAAACAACTCCCTTGTTTGGATTTAGTAAAAGTCTAAAGTAGATCATTGGTTTGAGTTCCCACCGTCGAGAAGGAGGAAAATGCCTCCTTTGAGGATGCGACGTCAACATGTTACTTCCTCGGCGCTGCTCCATATCTATATTTCATATCTTTAGATGGAGCATTAAAAGCGCATTTTAGTAGCTCAAGTGTCTTGGACGGTGTTCTACCTATAGCGTCGGAGCAAGAGCTTGAGTTTGCTTGGAGCACCCCTTTTCGCCGCATCGTGTTTTGGGGTTGTGAGCTCCTGGGTGGTGTCATGGACAGTGCTATCCCGAAGTACTGGCGCCAGAGCCCCCTCAAGGAATGGTAACGGGAATGGTGATCCTGACACATCTGTTGTAAGACTAAGCTAAAAATAAGCATGGGGGAGAAAAATATATATATATATATACAATAATAATAATAACACGTCCCTATAAATGTTGGCTTTTCACAAGCACAGACACAAGGTTTTAAAGGATTTTGTAAGTTGCGAATCAGATTCATGAGCCAGAAAAATCCTAAAAATAAACATTTCAAGTCATCTGAATTAACAAGGGGTTAATTTGTGAATTTTCTGGAGGATATATTGATCTCGTTCTATCAAGTGGTTGAATCCAAAAACAAATCCCGATGTTTACCTTTAACAAATCCCATTCCTTGTGTGTTTTAATCTACCAAGGTCCCTTAATCTCTTTTTCTCCTCAAAAGTCAAAAAAATTAGATTTCCCAAAAATTCCGTTTTCCAAAAAAATTAAAGTTTTGCTAAGAGACTAGCAAAAGATAAGCATGGGGTTGTGATAAACGCCAGTTTATCATCATTCTTACGCATTAAAACAAACCTAGCTCTTAGGATTTTACTCCGCAAACGGGTTTTTTGGGCTGCATTTAGGCATAAAATAGGTTAGGCATGCATTGCATTTTTTATTGCCTTTTTAATATGTTTTTGTGAGTGTTAGGGAAGTACAGATATATAGATCCCTAAAACCGTAGCACTCATGAAGGCAAATGGTGAAGGAGAAGCCCAGACTAGCTGGTGTAAGTTCCCTACTAGGAGGGGTGACGTAATAAAATGCGAAAATAAACAATATCACAGAATAAACAAACACACAAAGTACACAAAGAATTTTTAGGTGGAAACCCAAACCGGGTGAAAACCACCACCTAACCCTCTCGAGTTAGGATTTTCCGATCAACCTAGTTGATCAAATCCACAAACCGAATCACTTTAAAACGAGGGTGATTCAACCTCAGTACAACCACGCTACAAGTACGAGGGTAGCGTTCCTCAACCCCTTCTCTCCACGAGAAGGATTTTGTCCCACGAAGGAGACGGGAATTCGCAAAGCGAATACCCAACCAAAAGACAAAGATAAAATAAAACAAGTAATCCTATAGAGCCAACAAAGTAATTTAAACCTAGCTTCTATAGGAAATAGGAAACTCCCCTTTGCAAGGAGTGCGTCGAGTTGATGACGCGGTGCGTGTGCCACGCGATGGCGCAACGTCCCTCTCGTGAACAATGGCGGGAGAGCGGGTACGCAAAGGGAATTTAGCTCTCTAGATGATGGAACTTAAGCTTGGATAGCAAGATCTTTTCTTGGACACAAAGGAGTAGAAAGTATGTTGCTTAGGTGTGTCTAGGTGTGTGTTTGTGTAGCAAACGCTCTCCTCTATTTATAGAGGCGTTAGGAAGGCTTTGGAAGGCTTGGAAAAGCTTCCATAGCCGTTGGGAACAAAGCCCAAGAGAATCAGGCCGAAATCAGGACAATGATTACATTTGACAGGGTTATCAGACGACTAATTATGGCATCAGACGTCTGGAAGGCCCAACTTTAAGACATCTGATTTAAAGGTCAGACGTCTGATTCTATGCGGGTTTCCTTCTGACTTGAATCAGATCTAAACAGGGTTCTTGTGCAAGTTGATCAGACGACATACAGGACGTCTGGCACTAGGTCTGGACATCTGGAAACCTACTTTTACTGTGGGAATTGATTTCCAAACGTTGCAACGGCTAGAAAATCTCTGAGAAGAGATTTTGGGTCAGCCGACGCAAAACAGTCATTTATCTGACGTCTGGAAAGGCCTTAGGACGTCTGATAAGGCTCTATCGGTCATATTCTTGACTGTTTGCTAAGCCAGCCAACGGTCCACTAATTGGACGTCTGGCAAAGTCATCAGACGTCTCCTAAGACGTCTGGTCTAAGGTCTGGACGTCTGATTTCATCAGACTGAACCAACTATGTCCAGCCTAACAATTATCAGACGTCTGAAACAATAGTCAGACGTCTTACAATACTTTATCAGACGTCTGATTTGGGAATTAGACATCTGGAAGTGTTGTTTGAACCCTATATTGCTTTTCTAAGTATTCTACAGAAAACCTAAGTATCCTAGGGTTGTGCCGGTGTTCCTAGGACTACTGTTAGGGTTCTTTGAGGCTCTTTAACGTGAAATATCTAAGGAAATAAAGAGCAACAAAAGAAACAAAAAATACAACAAGTACAAAAGAAGGAAATCTATCCTATTCTTCATTTCCTTCCATCTTCAATCTGTCGCTCCACGCGAACCTCCTATGTTTTTCGTCAAGCTCCTCCAATCCGTCCTGGATGCAAGCTTGAACTCCGTCTAAACACGTCCACATTTGCAATTGACCTGAAATCTAGGACTCAAATTGCAAATGTTAAATAACACGTGTTTTGTTATCATCAAAACATATGATCGTGGTGCTCTAGCACCAACAGCTGGAACTCAGCCTAATCCAGCTCACCTCAGCTTGATCCAGCTCACCTCAGCTTGATCCAGCTCACCGCAGTTGGAACCTAGCTTACTTGAACTAGGGTTAGCTCATCCCAGCTCCATTCAGCTAATCTCAGCTGGATGGCAGCTCAAGAGAGTTCACCGTAGCTCACCCTAGCTCAAGTCAGCTCAGATCCATCTCAACTTAGCTGAGTCTAGCTCATCTCAGCTCCCACTAGTCCACAGGGAGCTCTAGCTAGCTCAGCTAAGTTGACAGGAGTTCACCCTAGCTCAAATCCAGCTACATCCAGCTCCACTCAGCTCCAGCCAGCTGAAGAAGAACTTATCCCAGCTCAGGAAGCTCAAGTCCAGCTCCTGGGGACTCAGCTTAGCTCAACTCAGTTGAACTAAGCTACCTTAGCTGCCTCAACCAGCTTGATTTTACCCGAGAGCACCAGACCTAGCTCACCTCAGCTGATTTTAGTAGAAGCTAGCTTACTTTAGCTTGGTTTAGTAGCTAGCAAAGAACTAGCAAGCTAAGCCGGCTAGAGCAGCTCCATGCCAGCCTCTTCAGCAGCAGCCAGCTCCAATTTCAGCTCCAGACTTCTCCTCCGTAGCTCTTCCCTCCAAACCCCAGCTCCAACACCTTCTCCTCTACTCCTCCATTAGCTAAGCTCGCTTAGCTTAGCTTAGCTTAGCTATGCTCCAACATCCTTGGCTAGCAATTTCACTCTCATATTCCACCAAGAAGCCCACGTCCAGGAGAGAAGAAGAAGAAGAAGATTAAGGGGATATTCTGTCCCCTTGGTGCCTTCCCCTCTTCCTTTCTCTCTTGGGTCACGCCAGCCAAAGGAGAAGCCAGGCAAGGAAGATCTTGGAGGAGATCTTGAAGGTGGTCCACGCCACCTTGGAGGAGTTTTTGAGGGTTGTGCAGGCCCACCCCTTTGGAGAGAGCATTAAAGGTGGTAGCTTCCACCTTGGAGGAGCTCTCAAGGAAGGAGGAGAAGGATGCCCTCTTTTCAAGCCAAGGAGCAGCTAGGCTTGGAGCAAGAAGACAACCTTCTTCACCATTGTTACAAGAGGATTTGTGTCTCTTTTCTTGCTTTTTAGATTGTTTAATTCTAGTAGAAGCATTCCTCTACTTGTCCTTGAAAAGAACACTCATTCTACTCAATCAAAATTGCCTTCTTTTAGCTTTTTATTGCAGTTGTTTGTTTTGGTTCTAGCACTTGTTTCACCTCTTCTTCCTAATTACCCTAGGCCTCCACTTGCTTAGAGTGAGCTTAGGAAGACGATATTTCTATCTTTTAGATTTTACTTAATCATTTGTAGTTGTTAGTTCTTTTAGCTACAATCTGTAGTTTGCCCTCGTCAATTCAAAATACAAAAAAAAATTACATATTGAAAAATATCAAAAAGAAAGTTGAGATCTATCTGTAAGCAAGAGGATTAATTTTGCAATTTTTGCCTCCTTAGACGACCTTAGATACTCCCCTATCAAGAATATAAATTTAAAAGCAAAAGCAGAGCCACATGTTACAACGACGTTAAAAACCCGCCTTTACAAATCACGCGTATTTCGCAACCACCGTGCAACCATCCTCCCGCGCCTGGAGACTCGTCCAACCGCACCTGCAGAACTTCACCCGCTCCCACCCCCGCACCTGCAGATCAGCGCACAGCTGCAGAAAGCCAACCGCTCTTCCCCGTGCCTGCAGATCAGCACTCACCACGCCTGCAGATCCCTTCGCCCGCGCACCCGCCACCAGCAGCAGCCACGCCCTCGCCTACAGCTTGCGCACCCGCTCTCGCGCCTGCAGCACCCTCCGCCCGCGCCTGTAGAGCCGCCAGCAGCAGCGAGCGACAGATCTCACGCCAGCAAGCCGTGCAAGCTCACCGGCTGCAGCACCTCTGCCGGAGCTCGTTCGGCCACCTCTGGCCGCCGCGTGACTCACCACCACCACCGATTCGAAGCCCTCGGTCCAAGGGACCTCCTCCGAGCTTCTCGCGCCTGGCCATCCGCTCCTCGTCACGCAAGACAAAGGGGAGCAATTCCCCTGTTTTGCTACAGTAAACCATCAATTAGAAATTACATTTTCTACCATTGTCACTTTTTAATGATATTTTATTGATTCTGCATTGAGGAAAATATGCTCTAATTTCTCATAATTGCCATTTCAGCATTGTTTCTTGCTTAAACCTTAATCTAAAGGCAATCTTGGCTTGATTCTTGTCCAAACTAACTATGAACGAACGTTTTTAATTGGTGCGAATTTTAATACGTCATTGCCTCCCTATGGATATGACCTGCTCCACTGCGAGTGGTTATTTCTTCTTAAATATTGATCAGTCGATTTTTCCACCACATTAAACTGCAACCGACTTAAAAGCGAAAGATTGATGAGTCACTCTGCTTGATCTGGGTGTGAGGGTGAACATCCTTCCGAGCTACGTGTATGAACAACTTGGGGGAGGCAATCTGAAGCCTAGCCCTATAATCCTTCAAGTTGCTGATCGATCACTTAAGACACCATGCGGAATTTTGGAAGATGTCCTTGTAAGAGTGGAGGATTTCTTCTTTCCCGTTGACTTCTTAGTTTTGGACACTGACCCTACCAACATGCCAACCAAACCCTCCATCATTTTTGGCCGCCCCCTCCTTGCAACTTCCCATGCTTCAATTAATTGCAATACTGGCGCATTGAAAATGGGCTTTGGGAATAGGAAAATTCGGCTTAATGTGTTTGATGCTTACAAACAAGCTAGACTTGAGGATTGTTCTCAAGTTGAGGTGATAGATGACCTGATTGAAGAGGCAACTCCTGCAATGTTATGTGATGACCCCTTTCAGCATGTCATGCTAAATGAGCATTCCCATCTCTTGGAGGAATGTGAAGGGGATATACTAGAACTAGAGGAATTGCTAGGAGTTTCTGCTGAGTCTCTTTCCCCATCATTTCGCCGAAGGTAGATTTGCTACCTGAGATGGGGACATCTATTATGAAACCCTCAACCATACAATCCCCCAACCTTGAGTTGAAACCCCTCCCTGACACTCTCAAGTATGTTTTCCTAGGTGCCAATGATACGCTCCCCGTTATCATTTCGGCTGTGCTGTCTGAGGCACAGGAGGGAGCCTTGATTGAATGCCTGTCTAAGCACAAGGAAGCTATTGCTTGGAGCATTGATGACATTAAGGGTATAGACTCTACACTCTGCATGCACCACATTTATACTGATGATTCCATCAAGCCTTTTAGGGACATGCAGAGACGTCTGAACCCTAATATGAGGGAGGTTGTAAAAAAGGAAATCCTGAAGTTGTTGGACGCTGGGATCATATATCCCATTGTTGATAGTAAATGGGTCAGTCCCATTCATGTGGTGCCAAAGAAGGCATGCTTTACTGTGGAACTCAACGACCAAGGTGAACAAGTTGTCACTAGACCTTCAACTGGATGGAGGGTCTGTATTGATTACTGCAAGCTAAACACCGCTACCCAGAAGAATCACTTTCCTTTTCCTTTTATTGATCAAATTCTCGAAAAATTGGCAGGGAATAAGTGTTATTGCTTTCTCGATGGATATTCTGGGTACAATCAGGTGGCAGTCTTTCCTAATGACCAGGAAAAGGCAACATTCACGAGTCCTTACGGTACTTTCGCATTCAGGCGTATGCCGTTTGGATTATGTAATGCCCCTGCAACTTTCCAGTGGTGTATGATGTCTATCTTTTCGGACATGATTGACGAGTGTGTTGAAGAATTTATGGATGACTTCTCTATTTATGGCT
The DNA here is from genome assembly GCA_037157565.1 of Thalassia testudinum. NCBI lineage: Eukaryota > Viridiplantae > Streptophyta > Magnoliopsida > Alismatales > Hydrocharitaceae > Thalassia > Thalassia testudinum. The sequence goes on from JAZHRO010000056.1 coordinate 16,324,751, forward strand.
CGTCTTTCAACCAGTGTCTCCTGCACCTGGAGAATGTGTTGAAACGATGTAAGGAGACTGGTTTAGTCCTCAGCTGGGAGAAAAGTCACTTCATGGTACAGAAAGGAATTGTACTTAGGCATGTTGTATCCGAGCAAGGTTTGGAAGTAGATAAAGCCAAGATTGATTCTATTTCCAAACTTCCATTGCCTACGAATGTCAAACAGATTAAATCCTTTCTGGGCCATGCTGGCTTTTACAGGCGCTTTATTAAAAATTTTAGTAAGATTTCTAGGCCACTTTGTGACTTATTGGCGAAGGAATCTTCCTTCAGTTTTGATTCAAAGTGTGCCGAGGCCTTTCAAACTCTAAAGGAGGCCTTGATCTCTGCACCTGTTCTCCAAGCTCCTGATTGGACACTCCCATTTGAGCTTTTGTGTGATGCTTCGGATTATGTAGTGGGAGCAATCCTTGGACAAAGGGTTGAGGGAAGACCTCATGTGCTGCATTATGCAAGAAAGACTTTAACTGAACCTCAGCAAAACTACACCGTCACTGAAAAAGAATTACTTGCTGTAGTTTTTGCTCTGGAGAAGTTTAGGTCTTATTTACTTGGGTCTAAGGTGTTTATTTTTACTGATCATGCAGCAGTGAAAAATCTCATTGCTAAGAAAGATTCTAAGCCACGTCTGATTAGGTGGATCTTACTCCTTCAAGAATTTGACTTGGAAATACGTGAAAAGAAAGGAGTAGAAAATGTTGTGGCTGACCACCTGTCCTTCCTTCCTCTTACTGACTCTCTTTCTGAAGACATTCACGAGACATTTCCCGATGAAACTCTGATGGCGGTAACACCAACTTTACCTTGGTATGCAGAAATTGTAAATTACTTGGTCACTGGACAAACTCCTGGCTCTTGGGATGAGTAGAAAAGAAAGAGATTCATTTCTCAAGAAAGATATTTTCATTGGGAAGAGCCAGAATTATTTAGAATTGGACAAAACCAAGTATTGAGACGTTGTGTGCCTGAAGAGGAACAACAAAGTGTGCTGACATTTTGCCATGAACTTCATTGTGGAGGACACTTTGGTGCTAAGAAAACTGCTTTTAAGGTTCTCCAGTCTGGTTTTTGGTGGCCTTCCTTATTTAAGGATTCTCATAATTTTGTTAAGGCTTGTATTAGATGTCAATGGACTGCAACGATTGGGAAGAAAAATGAAATGCCTCAACATCCTATTCAATCTGTTGAAATTTTTGATGTGTGGGGAATTGACTTTATGGGCCCCTTCCCGTCGTCCCATGGTTTTGAATTTATCTTGGTGGCAGTTGATTATGTCTCTAAATGGATAGAGGCCATTCCTACGCGCACAAATGACCACTCAGTGGTTTTGAAATTTGTGAAGGCCAATATCATATCCTGTTTCGGCTACCCTAAGACTATTATAAGTGATGGGTGACCTCATTTCCGAAACCACCACTTCAGTCGGTTAATTAAGAGTTTGGGAGTGACTCACAAGGTTGCTACCCCTTACCTCCCTCAGACAAGTGGCCAGGTTGAAGTATCAAATAGGGAGATAAAAAATATTTTTGAAAAGACCGTTAGACCTGATAGGAAAGATTGGTCCCAAAAGCTCGATGATGCTTTGTGGGCTTATCGAACGGCCTATAAGACCCCTTTGGGTACTTCTCCCTTTCGGATTGTGTATGAAAAAGCATGCCATTTACCTGTTGAGTTGGAACATAAAGCACTTTGGGCTATTCGAAGTGTTAACATGGATTTAGAGAAGGCAGGTAAGGCACGATTTCTAGAATTAAGTGAGCTTGAGGAGCTGAGGAATGATGCTTATGACACCTCTCAAGCATATAAAGAAAGAACTAAGGTCTTCCATGACAAGTTTATTCTTCGAAAGACCTTTGAACCCAACCAACAAGTCTGGCTTTTCAATTCCAGACTTAAGCTTTTTCCTGGGAAATTAAAATCTCGTTGGGATGGGCCATACATAATCACCAAAGTATTCCCCCATGGAGCTGTGGAGATCAAAAATCGTTCCTCTTCAGCAACTCCCTTTATCGTCAATGGTCAACGGTTAAAACCGTACATAGCTTTAGATGGCCATCTGGTTGACGAAGTCACTCTTGAGGAGCCTTAGCTCCTATCATTCTCCGCCTCAGGTAATATCTTCCTTTACCTATTTTTTGTTTTCAATGAGGACATTATTTGAACCAGGCATGGGGGAGAGGACCTGAGGCATTTTGTTTATAGCATATAAAAAAAAAAAAGAAGAGAGAAAAAGAGAGAAAAAAAAAGAAAAGGTTTTGAGCTAAACTGGCTATATCTTGCAGTCTTAAGCAAATCAGAACTCTAGGGTAGACTAAGTTAATTCTAGGGTCAAACATTAGAAGCTAAATGAGTTGCTAGCATTAGACCTTTAGGGTCCTTTGTGGACTTAAAAACTTAAGTAGGAGTTAAGTTGCGGACCATTCCTCAAGAGGTTGAGGAAGGGAAGCTAGGGTTTGAGTTAAAAGGTGGGGTAGTACCTGGAGTCTTATTCTACCTTTTCGTTTACAGGTCCTTGTAACCCAAGCATCCAAATTTCACACACTTGGTCTGGTAATTAACTTCATTTCTGTCCTTCTGAAAAGAGATTTGGTTCTCCTAGTTTTCACTTAAGAAAGGCTTGAAAACACATTTTGATTGGAAGAGTTCCCACCGCAGGAGAGGTGGAGTATATACTCACCTTGAGGATGTGATGATAACATATTACCTCCTCGGTGCTTGTCTCTTAGGATATCCACCTACTGGGGGCATGTAAGCGCATTGCGCAGTTCAGGTACCATGGGCGGCCCTATCTCGAAATGTCGATTGCCATAGGCCTGAATTCGCTTAAGAAATCCATGGGCGATACTATCTCGAAGTGTCGATTGCCAGGAGTTCTTGGGGTCATTATGGGCGGTGCTATCTTGAAGCATCGAAAGCCAAGCACCCTTCGAGGTATGGTAATGGGGACAATGAATCCGACACAGACCGTGTTGATAGTTGATCTGAGGTTAGACTTAGAAGAATCAAACAAAAAAAAAAAAAGGTATATATAAAAAAAAAAAAAATCCTTTAACTCAAATAACTCAGACCAATGCACAGGCACGGATGCTTTAATCTCTGGAATCAACAAACTTTAGGGTAGCGTTAGAAATCAGGGAAACTTGTGCCTGCAACTCCTCTTTAGCCGACTTAGTCTGTAACTTAGCAACTACTTAGGAACCTTGGGTCTAGAGCCTGAACTTAAAATGCTTTTGAAGGAAGACTAAGTGAGTTGACTAGTCTACTTAGAGTGCTAGGTTTCGCTTAATTTTGCTAGGGACTAGCAAAAACTAGGCATGGGGGTATTTGATTAGCCCATAGTTGTGGGCTATTTAAGTATTTAAGTGCCTACACATTAGGTTAATTCTAACATTTATTTAGCATAAATTAGGATGTAAATAGATTAAATCATAGTTTTAATTTAATTACATAATCCATACATTGCATTCATATCTTAAGTGCATTTAGAATTAGCTTAGAATAGCATTCATCTAATTAGACAACCAATTAGGTACATTATTTTCATTAACAAAGAAGTTGAGGGTCTGTATATAAATGACCCTAATATTTTAACATTATTTTCTTTATTCTTCTCCTTGCAGGAACGGCTGGCAGTCGCTCCAACGTCGAACGGCCGTAGTGAAGAACCATTCAAGGGAGAACGGATGTGGTGGATCCGGTTGGGCGGATGATTTCAAATGTATGCAGGCCACTACAAAAGGAGGAAGGAGGCAGCCGAGCTCTGGAGGCCTCCACCACCAACCCACAACTGTGCAGAGAGACCTTCTCTCTTCCACTCCATATTGTCGGCCTCTACTGTGGCAGCGAGTCTCCACCACCGTCGGCGTGTGGTGTGACAGGACACACCGCCATCCGGAGCTCGTCCGCATCACCGTGAGCACCTTAGCGTGCATCTCCCTCACCGTCATCGCCAACCACCACCATCGTAGCTACTGATTAACCACCCTTTAGTAACTTAAGACGTCCGGGAGATATCCCGGACATCTGAAGCTACCTGCTCACCTCCACCCACTCGCCTGCATACCCATCTGAAGTCCACCCGCAACCGCTCTCCACGTGCCTGCAGCCCACGCCATCCTCCCGTGCTTGCAGACCAGCGCACACCTTAGCCCGCGCGCCCGCCACCAGCAGCAGCCACCCGCGCACAGCTGCAGAACTCCAACTGCCCTTCCCCGTGCCTGCAGACCAGCGCAAACCCTCTTCCTCGCACCTGCAGACCCGTCCAACCGCGCCTGCAAAACTTCACCCGCACTCGCTCCCGCGCTTGCAGCACCCTCCGCCTGCTCTTGCAGAACCGCATGCAGCGCCCTCCGCCCACGCTGCAGACCCGCACAACTGCGCACGCCTCCGCCCGCGCCTGTAGTGCCCTCCGCCCGCGCTGCAGACCTGCACAACCGCTCCTGCAGACCCGTCCAACCACGGCCGCGCTTGCAGAACCGCCCTCTTCCCAGCGCCTCCAGACCAGCGCTCACCACGCCTGCGCTCCCGTGCCCACGCCAGCCGCAGCAGCGCCTACCCCAGCAGCAGCAGCCACCCCCGCAGCAGTAGCACGCGGCAGACTTCACGCCAACAGGCCGCGCATGCTCACCGGCTGCAGCACCTCCGCCAAAGTTCGTCCGGCCACCTCCGTCCGCCATGCGACTCGCCGCCACTACCGATTCGAAGCTCTTGGTCCAAGGGACTTCCTCCGAGCTTCCCGCACCCGGTCATTCGCTCCTCGTCGCGCAAGACAAAGGGGAAAAATTCCCCTGTTTTACTACAGTAAGCCATCAATTAGAAATTACATTTTCTGCCATTGTCACTTTTTAATGATATTTTATTGATTCTGCATTGCGGAAAATATCCTCTAGTTTCTCATAATTGCCATTTCAGCATTGTTTCTTGCTTAAACCTTATTCTAAAGGCAATCTTGGCTTAATTCTTGTCCAAACTAACTACGAACGAACATTTTTAATTGGTGCGAATTTTAATACGTCATTGCCTCCCTATGGATACGACCTGCTCCTCTGCGAGTGGTTATTTCTTCTTAAATATTGATCAGTCGATTTTTCCACCACATTAAATTGCAACCGACTTAAAAGCGAAAGATCGACGAGTCAGGCAGCCGCAAGGAAGGGTAGGAGCAAGGAATGGCGCACGAGGAAGAAAGGTATTGTCCAATGCAGCCGCGGGAAGAGATTTCCAAATCAAATGGAAATAAAAATAAAGATGGGAATATTGCCAAAGCAGCACTTGAAGAAAATGTGAATTGCGAGGCCATTTATTTCATTCTCCTCCTCTCTTAATTAAATGCATGCATGCATGTATTTTTACAATGCAACTATGGCGATCTAATATGCATTGGTAATGCTAGGAAATAGCACAAGATTGTACAATTAAAGGTGTATTTTTGCGGTGCAATCACCTCTCTCCCGTGCTCATCATTTCCTCTTTCACGCACACTGCATGCCTCATTTTAGCGTCATATCTTTGACTATTCGATCGTGTGATGGAATAGCTCAGATTCATGTCCTCGCTCTCTTGAATCCTAAAGCACGTGTCATCATGTGCATCTCCTTGCTCCCTCGCATCCGCGTGCACCATGCGGCCGCCCCTGTCACCGCTCAATGAAGATCATATGGTCAATCGTGCCTGCGCTCAACACCTTTCTTGATTTCATGCTGTGTGCATATCGAACCTGTGTTGGTTACTTAGGCGCAAAGGCGCTAACCAACATGTTGTGGGTGCATTTATGTCGAGTTTCCAATCTTTGCACGACCGTTCTTAGCCATTGGATGGAGATCTAATAGTCAAGATCTCGTCCTCGCTCAATGAAGCGGCTGGAGGCGAGTGGTGTGGCACGTTCGTGGGCATTGGATGGGGTTCCAACGGCCCACAACGGGTGAAGGATGATCTTCAGAGGCTGGGGTGTAACAAGGGGGCGGCTGTGATGGCGCCACATGGCACCATCGTGGCCGTCCATCTTCTTCTCCTTGTATCTGATGATGTATGCCTCTGATTGAGTTGATTTTTGCACCGTTGGACTATAAACATCGATCCGTATTCATCCGTGTAGCAGGATTTGTCATCTAAGGTCTAGAGAGTCTTCAATTTACCCCTTGGCTCTTGCTCCTTTGTGGACTCCATAGGATGGTACAAGAGTATGATTGATGCGATCTTGGAAGCGTTGGACTCCCTTCGTCATTCTAAATAGATCCATAAGGTTGGATCAGTCATCCGCAGCCCTGAATTACTTGCAATGTGTAATACTTCTCAAATAGCACAGTAAAATGCATAAAACATATAAATCACTTACGATGCAAAATACAATTCGTATGCATGTAGAATGCCCATGTTTAGTTAGGCTCTGGTTTAATTCAGCCGAATTAAGGCCGATGATTACTGTTTAATCACTGCCATCTAATTGAGGTGAGCAGAATGGAGTAGAGGTGAATTGGATTGAGCTACCATTCGGTTAAGATGAGCTAAATGGAAATAAATATGACTTGATCCAGCTAGAAGGAGCTGGGATCAAGCTGGGATGAGTTGGGTCTAGCTGACATCCAGCTGATTCGGGCTTCTTCGTCTTCTACCTTCCTGAGTGCCAATGTTTGTGAGATCTGACTCTTTGCCTATTGTTGACACTTAAATTAACACATTAAAAACACAATAAAATGTAATGCAAGCCTAACCTAAGTGAAGGCTTAAATGTATCCCGAAAAGCCATTTGCGGAGTTAAAATCCTAAGAGCGAGATCTATTTTAGGGCATAACAATGATGATAAACTAGCATTCATCACTGTTCTCCCTACTCAAAGATGAAAATAGACTGTATAAGTGCTAAGTTTAATGCCTTCAACTAGACACACTGTACAAACAAAGAAGAAATTAAGAATTCACAAGTGTGGGTCAAGATCAAAATAAGGAGATCGATTTTAGGGCCCACAAAAAGAAGATGTCCGTAGATGTGGAAGAGATAGTGATGCTTACCCATGCCCTAGTGTCGAGTGGTTCTAAGGTTCTGGAGGAAAATTACCCAGAATCGAAGATCATTGTGCTTGTCGAGCCGGTTCTGTGGTTTGGTGGTATGCAACCCAAGTCTGAAATGTTGGACAGTAGGTAAGTCTAAATCAATGGTCTTGTTTGTCCCATTAACAGTCTGCTCAAAAAGATAATCTATTATTGTGCACATGGATTTCATATCCACAAAAATATTATAAGGATCCTGGTAAAAAGTCGGTGGTTTCATGCATATAGGAACCCTTAGATTCAAAATTCTGCTTCCCCTGGAATTGGCTTCCCAAAATGTCATTTCCCGACTGCTATCCTCCAAAATTAAAGTTTTTGGGACCTCGTAGGTGCTATTAATCCTGTATAAAGTATCCAAGTCCTAAATTTATGGCTGAATCGTAATTGAATTAGGTGAGTTTTTACCTAGGAAATTATCATGGTTGAGGATGAAATTTTTGATTGCTTTAAAGTTTTGGCCGATGGTAAAGCATCCAAGTCCACATGGCCGCTAGCTTTAGAAGGAGGGTGAACTTCATTTCTTCCTTGAAATTGGGTGATCAGGTGCTGACCTCTCTTGAAGACATTAAAAGGGAAATGGTCAAATTTTTCAAAGAGGCCACTAAAGCCATAGGAAGTTCGAGCGAAATTGTCATTGCTTAAGAAATGCATTGTAGTATAGGGAAAAATTGCTTAAATCATTTAAATTTATATACTCAAATTCAGAAAATAGAGTTCGAGGTCGTTCGCAGGGAGTGAAAAAGCAATTTAAATTCACCAATCACAAGAAATATCGGCAATTTAAAGTAATGACATTCACAATGATATTTCAATAAGATCAGAGTAATAGTGCAAAATGATCGGGTTAAAAATGGTGATTTAAATCACTGAATTAACCCTTATGTTTAAAGGTGAGAACCACTTAAATATTTGAATAGTAATAGCAATCAAATATCTCAGCAATATCAAAACTGAGCACAGGAGCAATGTAGCCAATTAGTCGATAGAGCTAAGGCACAGACGCCTTAAATCTTTATGCTTAGAGGAGCCAAGGCACAATAGCAGCAGAGGAGCACAAGGCTCTTCACAAAATCAATGTACAAGGCCCTCACTAAGCCTTCAGTGGCTAGGACCTGAGAGGAGATGAGGGCTTAAGAGCTAAACCCTCCCCACTCTCTCTGATTCTCTTTCTTCTTTGTCAATTCAGACTCAGGTGAATGGTACCGGGTAATCAGGTATATGGTCAGAAGTCCAGACCCACCTGTGAGGTGCAACGGGTGACGAGTGAGCACACGTGCAGTGAGTGGGACCTCAAGTCAAGTGCTAGCATGAACAGGAGGAGCAAAAATTCCACTTAAGTGGTGTCGATCGGTTGTGCACAACCGATATGGGACTAAATGCCCCTGTTCTTTGTGCAACAGCAGGTGAGATGCTGCTCCAAATCAAAGGTGAAGGCGTGGCTACAGTGTCCAATTAAGGTCCTGGAAGAGCACCTGGGAGTTGTCCCTAGCACCTGGAGATGGATTCACAAATGAATGAGATCGAACCTGGAGATGGATTCGGGAATGAATGAGGTAGGAGAACTGTAGTCAAGGTCAGAGAAGTCGAGGGCAGTAGTAGTGCTCCGATGATGTCCTGAAAAGAAGAAGATGGCCTCTTGGCCATGTCAGAAATGCTCAGGAGGATCGTGCAGATGTGGTGGGCATGATGGTGGTCGTGGTGTTGCGTGTGGGCGAGTGTGGAGGTCTGGCACCTCAAGAAGGTGGTGCGAAGGTGTTTGCGTTTGATGGGGAGTTTGAGAGGCCAATCCCCTCAATTACTTATGGGGTTTTGGTCGTGAGGACACGACAGAGGTTTTGAGACAGGTGGCAAGTGGTTTGGTGCGATGTGGCAGTTTCACGAGGACACCGGTTGTACACCAGAGATGTGGAAGATAATGGTGGCATTGGTGGAACGGTAGTCGAAATTGCGATTTAAGTGCGTAGAAATGAAGTGGAGGGTAAGAGAGGAGTTTAGAGTACTTAGGGCAAGGTAGGTCGGTTGAGGGCTTCCAGCTATGATGCTCCAGAGCTGGAGATGAAGACGTTCTCCGGGAGGGAGAGCAGCCACAGTTGAAGGGGAAGGAGGCTTCTTGCTAGTATTGTGATATCGGGACAAAGTTGAGGAAGGAGGACTTGCCGCCTTTACTGTGTGGTAGTAGGCGAGGAGATCAAAGGGAGAAGGTGTCCAGAGCTATCTTTGGAGCAGGCCAGATGTGGGGAGGATGGAGGATTTCTAGAACTAGAACTCGCTAAAGGGCTAAGCAATGTGATGGAGGTCTTTTTAAAGGCTTCAGGCACGCTTCTAAGCTTGGAAACAAGTTTAAGGAGCTCAGATTTCCATGGAAAAAGATCCCTAAAATCCAAGTGCTCGTATGAGCCTTACAAGAAGAATTGGAGCCCATGATAAGGCTTAGGTGATTGGCGATTCTCTCAATATCATTCCTTCCAATTTTGGAAGGAATTGATCGAGAAATCAGGGAGAAATCCAATATTGATGGTTAATGTTGATGGGTTCACACTATTAATAGTGGTAGGGACCTTTTTGAAGAAAATGATGAGAATTTAGGGGCCTAAATGCAAAGATTTTGAAAGCTTGTGTCTTAAGTTTGAAAAATAAGGTTTAACTAGACTAAAATGAAAACTATGTCGAGATGAACTCTTGGGCTGAAATTTTGGTATAAACCTAATTTAAACACAAGGAATCCAATCGTGACGTCAGATTTCAGTTTTCACCAAGTTTATCTAGGCAATTTTGCATAGAAACCCAAATTAGCGTAGAACTATGTCTCTAACTCTGTTAAGGTCAAAATAGGTTCCAATGTTCAACATAAGGGTACCAAACCTCATGGAATATTCTTCTAAGAATTTTAGAAGGTTTAAATGAATTTTATCTTGACTAGAACCTCAGTAATTTAAGTGGGTGTAAACTTAGGTTTTTGGGTGCTATATTAGTTGTCGAATTACGTGAAACCTTGTTTCTATCTTCATGGACCCACATATTAGACTTTAATGCTTGTTTAACCTTTATTTCAACCCTAGCAAACCCCTTGGTTATTCTGTGTTCATGATATGTTGTTAAAATTACAGAATTAACCGTAGTTTCTTGTTCTCTTCTCAAAATAGCCGGAAGTGGAGTTATAACCATCAGATGGTTACATAGGACCATCTTATCTTTTAAACCTAACTAAAAGTGACTAGTTAGGGCCTATGGTGGTACTACCATCAAAAATTTTGCTTCCCCTTGAATTGGCTTCTCAAATTGTCATTTTTGGACTACTATCCTCTAAAAAGCAAAGTTTTTCGAACCTCGCAAGTGCTATTAATCCCGTATAAAGTATCCAAGTCCAAAATTTATGGTTGAATTAGAATTGATCCAAGTGAGCTTTTACCTAGGAAATTATCATGGTTGAGGATGAAATTTGTGATTGCTTTAGAGTTTTGGCTGGTGGTCAAGTATCCCAGTCCACATGGCCACTAGCTTTATAAGGAGGGTGAACTTCATTTCTTCCCTAAAATTGGGTCATCAGGTGCTAACCTTTCCTGAAGACTTTAAAGGGGAAGCAGTCAAATTTTTCAAAGAAGCCACTAGAGCCATTAGAAGGGGGACTTGGAGGTTAACCACATCTGACTTTCCTCGAATAAAGGAATCTGAAGCTGAGCACCTGATTGTGCCTATTTCAGTCCAAGAGGTAGAGGCTACGATAGGTGGGTTGAACTCTGAAGGCTCCCCAAGTCAAGATGGATTCCAAGTTTTTTTCTATAAGGAGTTTTAGCTGGTGGTCGAGAAAGATGTGATGGAGGTCATGAAGGAGTTCCAAGAGGGTAACTCAGGATTTAAAAAATCAACAAATCATATCTATTCCTACTACCAAAGAAACATGGAGTGGAGAGTCTGCAGGAGTTTAGGACTATTGCTTTGACGAACTTAATTTACTTGATAATTGGCAAAGTCCTGGCAAATAGACTGAAGGGAGTTTTGTCACATCTGATAAATTTGGTGTAGTTAGCCTTCCTCCCCAATAGATCACTACAAAAGTTGTTTATTGTTGCACAAGAGATGACCGCTCGATGTCGTAGATGAAAATGCAAAGCATTCATGTGGAAGGTGGATTTCAGTAAGGCTTTTGATTTAGTTTCCTAGCCTTATCTCTAAGAGATCCTAATGAGGAGGGGGTTCCTAGCAAAATGGACCCAATGGATGAAGAGATGTATTGTAACTGCATTATTTCCTCCTTTAATTAATGGAAAGCCATGTGGGACTTGGATTCAACCCCATTGTGGGGTCAGGTATGGATGGCCCCTAGCCCCAGTTATTTTCAACCTAGCTGTAGATACCCTAGCCTATTTTGCTTGCAAACTATCAAGTGCGGTTTGGTGAGAGGGTACTCTCTATCCAACATTAGAGCACTGGCACTGATTCTACAATATGCAAATGACACTATTTTTTTTGTGGAAGGTGGGAAAAGTGAAGCCAAGATCCTCTATTCTTTGGCATCCATGTTTGGGGAAGTTTCTGGGCTAAAGCTGAATTGTGGGAAGTCCTTTGTAATCTGTTTTGGATTTGACATAATAGGAGAGTGAAGACCTATAAACTAATCTACATGCACCCATTGTAAATTTACCAGTGAAATATCTGGGGTTGCCCCTATGAGACACTAAACTAAAGATGAGTGATTGGAATTTCTTATTTGAGAAGGTTGCAGCTAAGCTGGAGAGATGGAGCAACTGCTACTTATCAAAGAGGGGAAGGCTTATCCTCTTGAACTCGGTTATCACCTCTATTCTTGTCCACTTCTCCATTTTCAGGGCAGCAAATTCAATCTAGAAAAGGCTTGACACACTACAGAAGCTCTTCTTCTAGAAATGGGTCAAATCTGAAGGCAGATTCTTACACCCCATTAAATGGCCGAAATTGTGCACCCCTCGGCAACATGGTGGTCTGGGCATTCACCATCTGAAGTAGTTCAATGACTCCTTATTACCAAAATGGGTAATAAAGCTCTTCATGGATGATAAGAAGACCTGGTCTTCAGTCATCAAAGATGCATATGGTGGCTCACATGTAACAAGGTGCACTTCTTCTCCCCGTCACCCAAATCCTTTTCAGAAATCTAACTGGTCAGCAATGCAAGATAACTGGGCAAGCTTTGTGCTGGTGGTTGGAGATGGCCAACAGTTCTCTTTTTGAAATGATTAGTGGTCCAGCTTGGGAAGGCTGAAAGATCAGTTTCCATATGCATTCAATGCAGTATTGGGCAAGTCTACCTCTGTGAAGGAGAGTTGGGACACCCTGCAAAGTACATGGGAGTTGGCAGGTCATGAGGCTAAAGATGGTGGCCGCTCATGTGAAGAATGTGACCAGCCGATGAGGGACTTAGGGGCCTTTAGACCAATTGGTGGATCTGACAAATATGTCTAAAGACATGGAATGTTTTCTCCTGCAAGAGCATACAAGCTATTGATCTATGAAGGAAATGATAATATTTCACAAATGGATAGAGATAGTGCTGCCATTTGGCACTTAAAAATTCCCTTAAAAATAAAGATTTTTCTTTGGTTTTGTACAAGAGATGGTCCTATTACTGGAGATATGTCGCACATAAGCTTGGGTGTCCCAACTCAAAATTGCCCTCTTTGTGACTTCCCCATAGGTAGTAACATGCACATTTTTTCCACGTTCCTGGTGATGGATAGGATCTAGAGAAATATGTGGAGAAGCCTTGCCAGCATGGGATGAATTATGGATGAGCTTCAGAACATCAAGCAAGCCACACTTATTGATGGCTAAAGTTATGTGGTGTGTCTAGTGTACGCGTAATAAAATATTATTTACAAGGTGATTGCGCAACAATCATAGGTCTTAATTGGCCTAGATTAAGCTAGGACTTAGCATAAGTTAGGGTTATTCATGCATGCATACGCATTATCTGCACCTTTACTTCTTTCCTTTAGCTATGCATAAAATAATGTCATAATGTGCAGATTAAGTGCATTATGTCGATTGCAGGGAATAAGCTGATTAGGAGCTAGATCTGAAGCTGGATCAGGAATAACAGGAATTGTAGTAGAGCTGTAGCAGAAGGCCTAATTTAGATGTTGGAATAATAATGTAAGGGGGTTAAAAGTTTGCTATTCTATTAAGTAGGAATAAAGCAGTAAAATGTGAAGACTTAGGTCCATCCTAGCCCTAGGATAGCCTAGAGATTTCCCTAAGCCCTAGCCACCCTTAGATTAGGTCACAACACCCTAGGAAGCCCTAAAACCCTAGTTCCAACCCTTATCTGGACGTCCAGATGAGTTATAGGACGTCTGGGACCCTTAGCCAACTCCTGCACACTTTAAACCCACTTCTGCGGTGTTATTGGGCGTCCAGACACTTTGTCAGAGGTCCAATTTTTGCAGAATACCCAAAACAGAACTCGAAATCCTTCCTGACTCTGATTGGACGTCCAAACAACAAGTTTGGACTTCTAATTTTTTGAGTAAAAGACGTCCGATTCCATTATTAGACATCTGATACTGCTCTCCAATTCCTGTTTTGAGAATTAAGCCTTGATCTTGGATCTCTAGGTCCCTAAACCCAATTCCAACCCCATAGGAACATAAATTAAGGTGCCCTAACCCTAGTACATCACCTCTAGACCTCCCTAAGGACCTAATTAGGTCCTCACTAAAGCTAATTGACTTGGATCTTAGTCAATTCCATCAGCCTATTCAATTGGACTCAGTGAGAGTCAAATTGAGCCCTGATCTCAACACACACTGTCCAATTTGACTCAGTGAGAGTCCAATTGACCTAGACCTGACTTAATTGAGTTATTTTGCTCTAAATTAAGTTTCCACACACCCAATTAAACTTGTATTAAGTTTAATTGCAGTTTACCTTCATGAGTTAGGGTTTATAACCCTAATTTGAGACCTACCTTGACCTAAACCCACTAGAACCCAACCTAATCAACCTAGCCACCTAAGTTTCAACCCACACACACCCACACACACCATCCACACGAAAATATCTATCCTAGAGTTCTCTAAAACTCTCTACCATGTGTGGTTGCCTTGGTTGCCAAAAATAGCAACCAAGAGCCATTCAATTTTTAGATCCACATTTGGTGGTTCTAAAAACCACCATCCACCCTCTCTCTCTCACTCTCCCACGAGCTCCCACCATAGGCCTCTCTAGAGAATTCTATAATTCTCTAGAGAGCTTCCCTTAGGTCTATAAAAAGACACCTTGGGTGGCCATTTGCACCGATTCACTTCCTTGGCATCCATTCCACTTAGGCTAGCCACTTCCATCTCCACTCCACCTCTACGAGTTGAGCACCACCATGGAAGCCACCATCACCACGCCAGGAAGCTGGATCAGCTCCCCAACCTCTCTCCAAGGGCTGGCCTAAGTTCCATTAGCCGCCCCTCCTTCTCTCAACCACTCAAAGGCCATCGGGGACCACCCCTGAATGCCCTTCCATTCTACTAGATTTAGAATATGCTCTTCGTATATTTACTGCTTAGTAGTGTAGTCTTATTTCTCCCCCAATGATGCATGCGAAATCCCCCCATCGATTCTTTTATGCGATCATTTTCTGGTAGCTAGATTTAATTTTCAAGCATTTATGTACAAGTTTCCCCCTACGTTTTTTGTTGCAAACAACTCTCCCGCTGAATGAATGAAAAATGCTTATATATATATATATATTTGTCCCTATATGTGTGAAATCACCATGAGCTTAATAATTGTCATTCTTTTTGTGTGATTCAAGTTGCCTGTTTCCGATTCTTAATATTATTGCAACTAAGCATGTCATACCTAAATACGTAATAATCACGAACTGGCATGCGATTCTAAACAAAGTAGAGTAAGATCGATTTCAAAAGTAAAAGCAATGCCTCCCAAAGACGAATGACCGGGACTCAAGTCTCGTTATCTTTAGAAATCAATTTTTGACAAATATTTTTGCGAGACTATACTACGATTTCCGACGACTTTCAAAAGCACGAAATGGACTTTCTGTCAAATGGCGCCGTTGCCGGGGAGGCAACATAATTTTTCTTGATTTCGATCTTTTAATCTATCATTGAAAAATTTGCCTCTACTTTGTTTTTGATGTGCAGGACAACACGGAACGAAAACGAGATCTACGCACACATCGAGCGCGGCAAAGAAAAATCAGGTGCACATAATCTATCGTAGATTTGGTTTATTTTCTTAACCCTAGGATTAGATCTACTTTCTGCAATCTCTCTTTTAAAAAAAAAAAGAAGGATTTTTATCATTTTTGTGAAAAAGAAAAAAAATCAAAAAAGAAAATTTTGAAAAAAATTAATCTAGATTAGATTTCTTTTCGAGCTTAGGTTAGTTTGAAAAATATATATATATTTTCTGTGAATCTTTTGAAAAATTCTTTTAGAAAAAAAAAAACGTGCAACAGTTTTGAAAAAAAAAATCCTTTTTGGTGGAAAGCCTAGATTTCAATTCAAACCTCTTTATAAAGCTTTTCCACCATCTCCTAATTTTCGACCAAATTTCAAGCTCGACTCAAAAATTCGATTGCCGAAAAAATAGTAAGTAAAAAAATTCTAAAATTTAGGCTAAACCTTCACTTTCAAACCATCTTTCATACGCCACAATTATTTTGAAAAAATTCCAAGTATAAAATTTTTAAAAATTTATGAAGTACATGGGGGACAGATTGACCCAGATTCAAAATTTTTTACATTTCAAAAAGCAATTTCAAGCAATTCGCAAATCTGTTTTGACTAAAAATGGTGGGTTTGAAAGTTGATCTCATTGGCTTTATTTTCCATATTTTTTTCAAATTTTTGAAGATCATTTGATACTGTTTCAAAGTGAAAAATCAACCAGGGGTCAAAATTCTAGATCGGACCCCCTGATTTTCAAAATTCCCTAAAAATTTGGTTGAAATAGTAAAAATTCCAAAAAAATATTCTCCGAAAAACTGATTGAAAAAGGAATGTACTCGAAAATTTTCAAACTAATTTGCTACCAATTATTAGTAGAAAATTAACATTAATTTTGTGGTATGCTGAAACAAAGAAAAATCCTAGAAGTGCATGCAACCTAGGTCAAACCCTTAGGGTTATAAGTAGAGACCACACATTGGGCTAACTTAGACTTAATCAAGTCTAGTTAGTCGGTGAACTTGGTCACCTTGTGGGCCACTCACCACAAACCCTACTGAAGAAAGCGGGTTAAAATTAACTTTAAAATACGAAACCAAGTTGAGTTCGTTGTTGTACTACTAGGTGGGTTTAATCTCTCTTGCCAAACTTGGTGACTAAGTCTGCGGGGTAGTGTCAAACGACCGCGGCTCGGGGGTCAACGGAACCGGAGCCGTAAGCCAAAGGAAGAACCTTCCCCTTAGTCCCCTCGTAACCAGACTGGCTGGGTTAGCTTGAGAGGTGGGATTCACTTTCAGTCACTTGTACGACGAACTTATCTTCAGGAATTTAAATCCATAACAAAAAATCTAGTCACCTGATCTATAAGGATCATTTGATTGATAGGGCCTTAGCCTTGTCCTGCTTGGCTACACTAACCCAGGGGTTAGGTGGTGTATGCATGGAAGGAGGTCACTTCGACCTCACTTGGTTGGACCTTGGGAGCCGCTCCCAAGGAGGCGAGTCACTTCTTCTATCTGCTGAGCTGCGATGGCTAACATTGGATCTGGACCTAATCAGGATCCAGAAGAGCTGAATCCACAAGCTTATCTGAGAGCTCGGGTCACTGAATCAGCTCAACCTTGTGATCAAAACCCAAGGTGGCAAAGACGACCTTTCACTTCGCCTAATCCTTCTCCTTGGGGTACCGAAATGGTTAACCCATATCCTAACCCTGGATATTATGACCCATACCAGTTGGTCCCTCAAAGGATCGCATCTTATAACCCAGGATATGGATTTCATACTCCTGCTTCTCACCCATGGAACATGGGTAGACCTGATTCACCCCCTGGAACCCCTGAAGATCTACCGATGCATATGCGGCCACATTATAGAATACAGAGAGCTATAGAGAGCGCTAAGGAAAAGGCCGCATCCTATCTATGTGAAATCCAGGCTATCATTGAGCCGAACCAAAGACAAAGCTGGATTCCGCATCAACAAGCTGTGATGGAGCTCCTTCAGGAAACATCAGAGATAACAAGGCGAATGGGACAAAATCGGGAAACTCAAGAACTATTTCTTTTGAGATATCAAGTGGAAAATAGCATTGAAGACCTCGAAGAATCTGAAACAACTACGTCGGAAGAACACACATAAGATTCTCGGGAGCAGATGCCCGAAGATCACTCAGGGGAAAAAGAATCTAGCATGGATATGAGATAGGAGCAGGAAGTATGACGAATGGGTTCATCTAAAATTGAGTAGGAAAGGACTGATATCTCTAGGACTGAGCCACAATCAGATTATCCTGAATCCTATGAGACACCTTTTGGGTTGGATAACCTAATCGAGATAAGGGAAGCGGATCCAATTGAGGATATGGATCCTAAGGCAGACATTACATGCGACACTACAAATCAATCTAGACCACTTCCCATTGTAGGTGAACCTGTGCTAGAGCCAACATCTTCTGATCTGCACTCTTCTTCTTTCACCTACATCCCTAATTCGGATATTAGAGATTCTAAGATGACAATTTCTATCCTTGATCCTAACATCCGAAAACCAGAAGTAGCTATGGACGACTTAACTGAAGAAATAAATATGCTACCTGAGGCAGGAATTATTGCGGAACCCAATGCATATGAGGGTGAAGCTTTGAGAAGAAGGAGCTGGGGATGCACCTATCATCCTAGTAGATGGCTCGACTTTGAGCCTAAGGAGACAGCCTCTGATGAATCAGAGATGGGTACTGATGAGGATGAAGTAATTTCTGATGAGGATTTCAGTGACCTCCCCACAGATTTTCTACTTTCACGAATACCCCCGTATGACCCAGAGCCTGGAGAGGGAATGATCTTTGATGTCAATTATCATTATGAGGATCCCTATGACTCAGATTTTGGTTCTGAGATACATGTTGATCTGCTCCCTCAGCAACTTCCTGCTGAATTGTGGGACATGATAAATCAGCTGAATCAACATCATGATCCCCCCTCTGATTATCCTCTATTTTCCCCCACCACTCCACACTTTCTTATAGCTAGAATTTTTGGAGTAGGGGTGCATAATCAGCCGGTTCGTATCTGCGGACCACTGATTCTGGGAGCATACGAGCATATCTTTCTCTTAATCTTAGCCGACTCCTATGCTAGAAATGACATATCTCATTGAGCTTTCGCCCAGCTGGAGGCGTTAAACTCAGCACATATAGATACCATCTACCCTGCATTCCACCATCACTTATATATAACAATTTTTCTACATAGCATATTTTTCCTTTAGCATATTTCCTTTGCATAGTGGATGCAAACAGGTTGGCCGGTGCTGAATGTATAATTTGAGAGCAATTCCAAGTGACTTCTACCCACTCATCCTCTATCAGATTTATTTTCTTTTATATTCATGCATGAAGACATGCAAGAATTTAGGCTTGGGGGGGTAGATATAGAAAAACTGAAAAAATTTTATGCCAACACTTAGGAAAACCTCGGAGCTGTATGCAAAATGTACTTTAGGACCTTAAATAAAAGAACAACTGAATCCACCTCCAGTGCTCTCATTGGAGCTAGAAATCGTTCGCAACAACCAATTCCGACTCACCTGCTCACCTTTTGTTCTAAATTTAGGGTCAAGCTGATTGTAACCCGATATGGGAAATTCACGAAGTACAAATTATATGAGGTTACATGTTTATAGCATATACGGATATTACATTCATGAATAAGATTATTTTATTAAGAGAATGCATTAGGGATTTTATCCTTTAGTTGATTCCTGTAATCTGGAATCTAGTACAACTTTTCACACAATGTAGAATTTGCAATGGATTCACGATGAAGGCTGATAAACATCTTCAGTTTGTCGAGAAGAAGCAGTGCTTCTTTTCCTGAACCCTTGGACAATGTTTTGGGAGTCAGGCAGATTTTCCTCCAAAAATCCACCAAATAGTGTGAGATGAGAGTAGAGTGTACTGTGCTCTAAGATTAGTGCGAGGAATCTGGAATCCTAGATAATTCGATGATGATGCTCTGAGATGAGACATAGTTTTCGCTCTCAGTTCCCGCATATGCATTTTGTGTGAAATTGTGAGAGCCACTGAATAAGGCAAATACGCGGAGAGCGAGTTTTCATAAAACTAGGGCTAAGGTGGATGGTTACGACCATTCTTTACGGAATCCTTGGCTGAAGGAGGGTATTAATGTCAAGATCAGAAATACACCGTCCTATCCGTCTCTCCCGGTGCCGTGAGTAGGCACTTCCACCAAATAAGCTACCCAATGTCTCTTGAGTACCACCAACCCCCAATAATGGCTCCTTAATAAAGTTCATGGATGTATGTCAGTTGTGTTATGCTGAAAAAGGAAAAAAAAAAATAATAATAATAAAATGAGAAAAAGAAAAAGAAAAGAATGATGAAAAGAAAGAAAAATTGAAAAAGAAAAGAAAAGAATGAAAATTTAGTGTTTATTTCCTCGAGGCAATACCACCAAATAAAATTGAGCTCCACCAAATATGGCCTTAACCTATTTTTCTTGTGTTTCTAACCGCCTGAATAATGGCTGAGGAATCCTGACTTAGTGTTAGGGTTATGAGAACTCAATTAAAGTGTTAATGCCTAGTGGGACCACCAAATACAGATCATATGTGTGAATCTGGTGAGGTTGTGAGCTCTAAGAAAAAGAAAGAAAAAGAGTAAGAGAGAATGAATATAAAGGAATCAAAAGGGAGCATAGTTTTTCTCGTCTTTCTCTGAGTTGAGTTACTTAGTAATCCGGGAATCTAGATTCTGTAGTACTAGTCTCTATGTAGCACCAAGTGAGAATGAGCCACCAAATATATAATCCTTTCCCTCGAAGATTCTCTACCTAAGCCTAAAGCCGGGGTAAAATTCATAGAATATCTTGAATACCCCGAGGGAAGAAATCCGCCTATCCCGCTAGAATTTTTATTAGGGGTCAAGTACAGGCTTTAGAGGTGTATTAGTTTTCACTCAAATCCGTTGCAAAAGCTACATAGCAGCACCTTCACGATTGTCTGGATTTCTAGAGCATAGGATGAAAACAAAAGGGAGAAAAATCTCTATGCAAACACTTCATAAAATAACCAGTCCCATAGGGACCCTTGCTGTAAATAATTTAGTCTTGCATTTGCTAGGGACTAGCAAGATTTAGGCATGGGGGGATGATTGCGCAACAATCATAGGTCTTAATTGGCCTAGATTAAGCTAGGACTTAGCATAAGTTAGGGTTATTCATGCATGCATATGCATTATCTGCATCTTTACTGCTTTCCTTTACCTATGCATAAAATAATGTTATAATGTGTTGATTAAGTGCATTATGTCGATTGTAGGGAATAAGCTGATAAGGAGCTGGATCTGAAGCTGGATCAGGAATAACAGGAGTTGTAGCAGAGCTGGAGCAAAATGCCTAGTTTAGATGTAGGAATAATAATGTAAGGGGGTTAAAAGTTTGCTATTCTATTAAGTAGGAATGAAGCAGTAAAATGTGAAGAGCTTAGGTCCATCCGAGCCCGAGGATAGCCTAGAGAATTCCCTAAGCCTTAGCCACCCTTAGATTTGGTCACAACACCCTAGGAAGCCCTAAAACCCTAGTTCCAACCCTTATCTTGATGTCCAGATAAGTTATAGGACGTCCAGGACCCTTAGCCAACTCCCGCACAATTCAAACCCACTTCTGCAGTGTTATTGGATGTCTAGACACTTTGTCAGACGTCCAATTTCTGCAGAATACCCAAAACAGAACCCGAAATCCTTCCTGACTCTGATTGGACGTCCAGACAACAAGTCTGGACTTCTAATTTTTGAGTATAAGACATTTGATTCCATTATTAGACAACTGATACTGCTCTCCAATTCCTATTTTGAGATTTAAGCCTTGATCTTGGATCTCTAGGTCCCTAAACCCAATTCCAACCCCATAAGAACATAAATTAAGGTGCCCTAACCCTAGTACATCACCTCTAGACCTCCCTAAGGACCTAATTAGGTCCTCACTAAACCTAATTGACTTGGATCTTAGTCAATTCCATCAGCCTATTCAATTGGACTCAGTGATAGTCCAATTGAGCCCTGATCTCAACATACACTATCCAATTGGACTCAGTGAGAGTCCAATTGACCTAGACCTGACTTAATTGAGTTGTTTTACTCTCAATTAAGTTTCCACACACCCAATTAAACTTGTATTAAGTTTAATTGCACTTTACCTTAGTGAATTAGGGTTTATAACCCTAATTTGAGACCTAGCTTGACCTAAACCCACTAGAACCCAACCTAATCAACCTAGCCACCTAAGTTTCGACCCACACGCACCCACACACACCATCCACATGAAAATATCTAGCCTAGAGTTCTCTAGAAATCTCTACCAAGTGTGGTTGCCTTGGTTGCCAAAAAAAGCAACCAAGAGCCATTCAATTTTTAGATCCACATTTGGTGGTTCTAAAAACCACCATCACCCTCTCTCTCTCACTCTCCCACGAGCTCCCACCATAGGCCTCTCTAGAGAATTCTATAATTCTCTAGAGAGCTTCCCTTTGGTCTATAAAAAGACCCCTTGGGTGGCCACTTGCACCCATTCACTTTCTTGGCATCCATTCCACTTAGGCTAGCCACTTCCATCTCCACTCCACCTCTACGAGTTGAGAAGCACCATGGAGGCCACCATCTCCACACCAGGAAGCTGGATCAGCTCCCCAACCTCTCTCCAAGGGCCGGCCTAAGTTCCATTAGCCGCCCCTCCTTCTTCTCTCAACCACTCAAAGGCCATCAGGGACCACCCCTGAATGCCCTTCCATTTTGCTAGATTTAGATTATGCTCTTCGTATATTTACTGCTTTTATTTACTGCTTAGTAGTGTAGTCTTATTTCTCCTCCAATGATGCATGCAAAATCCCCCCATCGATTCTTGTATGTGATCATTTTCTGGTAGCTAGATTTAATTTTCAAGCATTTGTGTACAAGCTTCCCCCTACGTTTTATGTTGCAAATGACTCTCCCGCTGAATGAATGAAAAATGCTTATATATATATATTTGTCTCTATATGTTTGAAATCACCATGAGCTTAATAATTGTCATTCTTTTTGTGTGATTCAAGCTGCCTGTTTTCGATTCTTAATATTCTTGCAACTAAGCATCTCATACCTAAATACGTAACAATCACGAACTGGCATGCGATTCTAAACAAAGTAGAATAAGATCGATTTCAAAAGTAAAAGCAATGCCTCCCAGAGACGAACGACCGGGACTCAAGTCTGGTTATCTTTAGAAATCAATTTTTGACAAATGTTTCTGCGCGACTATACTACGATTTTCGACGACTTTCAAATGCGCGAAATGGATTTCTGTCGCAAGGACGCCAATAAATGTGGGGAACATTGTTAAGGAATGTTGGGTTTTGGTGGTAGTGTGAAGGGATTCTTTGTAAATGCTATTTCTTGATTCATGAATAAAATGTTCCCTGTCTGCTATCATTAGCGATAGCACTCCTAACCTTTTCAAAAAAAAAAAAACCTTACCTAGGTCCTTATCCTCAACATCTTGGAGCTAATCTAATAAATACTTGTTAAGATTATCAATCATTTGAATTAGAGGCTCCAATTCTTCAATGCAAGGTATTGGCTGAGCTCTTTAAGATTGAATGGTATTTCTCAAGTTAGCCAACACCTTATCTAGGACTTGGTTTACCTGAACCAAATGGTTTGATTCAGGGTTGGGTGGGTTTGGGTTTAGTTCAGGGGAGTCAAGGAATTGAGGTTCTTGAGGGTCTCCCTAATAATAGGTCATTTGGGTTGTTCGTAGAGGGGTGGTGACCTATATGCAGTGTAATCCTGGAGAGGGTAAGAGTCGTAATCATCATATCCTTCATGATTGTAGATCAAGTTAGGTCAATCATCAAAGGGTGGCGATCTATAATCAGTGTAGGCATGAGAAAGATAATAATCAAAGTCTGGATGTCCAGGATTAGACCCTCGACATTGAGGTTCGGAATTGTATTCCTAATCAAAGTTATCTCGACTAGTGGGTAGGTAGTCATAAATCATGTTGGGATAGTAATCATCTTGAGGATAAGTAGTGGTAGGAGGGTAGGAGTGGAAATGTAAGTAGGATGTGGAAGGATCAATGGCAATGTAGGAGGGAAAAGAGAAAAGAAGGCATCCTGTAGTATAAGAAATTAAACTTGTATTTAGGTGGGATAGCGTAAAGATCTACAAACTCTCAGAATCCATCTTAAGATTAAAGATGACTTTTTCTACTCCTATCTGGTCAATCCAACAAGTTGAGTGAGGGATTAGGGAGAAGGTAATTCCCTTGGCTTTCACCTCAGGTTCCTTTGATACCCCCAACAGCGATCGTTTGACACTATTAACCTAGCTAGACTTCAGATGGACCGGTGGAAATAGATTAATCGTAAATAATCTAACATGAGTCCCGAAGAGTGAGTGAAATCCTTAAGGCCAATGTTTGCTTGATTTTAGTTAGGCTTAGGCTTAAATGTGATCGGGAATGTGATGGGCCCTTTATCTGGGTTATACCCTTAAGGAATAATTTTTAGTGTGTGTGTGCACAACTAGGGTTTGCGAAGAAGGTTATTTAATGATGTGCCTTCTAGGGTTCAACCTTGTTTAGTAGCTTTTAGGGTCAATTCTTAGGCTTGTTCAGTCAAAGTTCAGTTGGCACACCATGTTTTGAAAGCATAACTAAATCTATCTTCCTTTAGAAATCAAAACAATGTTGAGTGCCTTGTCAATTCCAAACAATTGAATCCTAAGGGGCAAGCTATGAAATGAATATGTTCTAATTAATGTGGTGCAGCCTAAACAATTCAAACAAATGGCCTAACGAACCACCTATTAAGGCACACAATGGTAGTTAGCCTAATATATTTCGAAACACTTATTTGTATAGGTCGTGCATGTGTACCAGGTCCTCAAGTTAGATTCCCAGTGTTTGCATGCTAAATTGGGGCTTTAAAATCACTTTGTTGAAACATAGCCGAGAATAGCTAGTGAACAAATATAATTTATAAATCGAATTTAAGTCCGATGTTAAACATAGGGAGCAAGTGTTGCAATTAATCTCAATATCACAATTTAAGCACAAGATAACAATATTTAATGAGAAATTCAAGCGATAATAATGTATATATAATAGCAAATGTCAATAGTGCAAAAAGATTAGGGTAAAATGGTGATTTGAATCACCAATTACCCTAATTACAATAATAGCAAATATCTAAATAGTATCAACTAAATTTAATCCACGCAAGCCAAGTGCACAGAGGAATGTGTCAAACAGATTAGACGATGGAGCTTTCAATCAGATTGCTTAACCGTCCAGATGCTACAGTGCGAAGAGGGCACTCTTCTTCCTTTCCTTTCTCTCCTTAGGCTCGAGGGAAGGCACAGTACTGAGGCACTGCTACCTCGTAGACATTAAGTGTTGAGAGGGTTTCACTAAAGCAAAACCCCCCCACCTCCTCTATTTCTCTTTCTTTCTTCTCTTCTTTCTTAGATCGGGAAAACCAGACCAGACTTGAGTAACCGAGTAAACGGACCGAGGCCTAGATCCATGTGCCATGAACCGTGGGCGAGGCCATGTGTCTGCACATGCGTGGGCGGGTACCTCACCCCCTCTATGTGCTGAGGTGAATAGCCGGTATTAGAAAATCAATTTAAATGCGATCGAGGCTTCTTCACTCTATGAGGTGGGACTATCCCACTCAACTTCGTCGCGATGTAGCAATAGCTGAAGACTCATCTGATTAGGGCCGAGGATGCAGTTGTGGAGTCCAATTGATCACCTGGAGAGCTTCCTGAGAGTCAGCCACAACACCTGGAGGTGGAATTTGGAGTGGTTGCAGCTAGAGGACTGCAACTAACGTCGAAGAACTCGAGGGCGTGGCGGAGGTCCAACTGTCACCAGAAAAGCAGAAATGACTTCTCGGCAACATCAAATATGCTCAGGAGCATTGCCTGAGGATGGAGAACATGACGGTGGCCTTGGTGATGCAAGTGAGTGAGGGAGGAGGTCGGATGACTTCGAGACAACAGTGCGGTGAGAGTGGAGTTTGACAAAGGGTAGGAGTGATCAATCCCCTCAATTTCTTGAGGGGTTTTGTTTGTGTTGATCAGGTGAAGGTCATCCGCGAAGCGTTTGGAGCAGTGGAGTGAGCGAAGAGGTTCACTAGAGGAGTGGTTGAAGCAAACGAAGATGAAGTCACAGACGGAGAAGTAGTGGTCAAGTTGGAGCGTAGTGTCATGGTGATGCTATGTAGATGCTAGGGATTTGATGAAGCTAGCTAATAGACGAAGAGGAACACAGATGGCACCAGTTGTGGAATGGCCGTTGCCGGAGGAGATGAAAAATTCTGATGAGGTAGACGACAATGAAAATGGGGTTAGGAAGCATCACAGGGGTATGTTGAGATGCGGAAGATGATGAGGAAGAATAATCGGCTGCCTATGGTTTGTAGCGGCTGACGAAGGAGCTGGGGATAGGAGTTCGCCAGAGCAAGCTCGAAGTGAGCCGGAGGTAGAGGAAGGAAGAGGATTTCTAGCTTAAACACTTGTTAAAGACGAGGGGAATGCTAAGGAGGTCTTTTATTGGCTAAAAGGTGAGATTCAAAGCTTTGAAACCAAGCTTTGAAAGCTCGAAATTCACCGAGTAGGTTTTCGATTTCCAAGAGTTTGTATGAACTCTTGGATGAGATTTGGAAGGCAAGACCAGTCTCAGACTAAAAAGCAACTCCTTAAGAATCTTCCTTCGAACTTTGGAATGATTTCATCATGAAATCAGGGAGAATCTCTTAATTGAAGGTCAATTGTCCTTGGGTTCACATAGTAATGGTGGCAGGGGTATTTCTATCAATAAGATGAAGAAGTTAAGGGGGTTTTGTAATAATTTCAAAAGCTGAGGGGTTATTTTAGAGAATATGAGTCAGACCTAGACTAAAATGCAAACTAGGTGGCAATAATCTCAGATTGGGCTCAAATTTTGATAAGAGCCTAATTTGAATCAAGAAATCCAATGGTGAAGTTGGATTTTCTTTTTGACCTAGTTTGATTGGGTAATTTATGCAAAAACTCAAATTATGGCAATAATCTATCTGTGACTCTATTTTAGGTCAAAATGGGTTATGATGGTCAATTCAAAGATTATAAACCCTATAGAATATTTTTATTTGAATTTTGGAGGGTTTATGTGAATTTTATCTTGACCATAACCTTACTTAATTTTGCAAGTGTGTTTTCAAGGTTTCAGTTGTCCATTAATTCTTAAAATGCGTGAAAGCTCATTTTTGTCTGCATGGACCAACTTATTTGTTATTAAAGACTAAATGACCTTTAATAAGTGCCTAGCATTACCCATGTTATTCCGTACTTGTGATAAGATGGTAAAATTATGGAGATAACCCTATTTGCATCTTTTCTTCTCAAAACATTTCATCCTACTCAAGAGACCTTCTGATGGATATGTAGGAGCTTTTATTGACTTTATAAGACCAAATTGAGCTAGTTATGGCTCGTGATGGTGTTCCCATCATACCCCCATTCCTAGCTTTTGCTAGTCCCTTAGCAAAATTCTATGAATAAAACCAGTTATCTAGGTCGGATGTAACCGTCAGGATGACCTACTAAGCTGCATCTCTAGGAATCAAATCTTAATACCAACAATAGGCCTAGAGGTACTCAAGTAGCAACCCAGATCCAGGCCAGACTAGCTTTCTCCTCAATCTGCCGTCAAGGTTTCTTACGCCCACAGGAACTAACCTAAGCTTCATTGTACCTAGTGGTTAAAGCAACCATGATTGAAACATGGTTAGCCCAGGTTCAGTTTACCAGTGCATTTTCTATGAGAGAGATGTAGAAGGAGAATTTGATTTGTGGAGGGCTTTCTCTATCTTTTTCTTTTCATTATATTTTTCCTTAGATCCATCTTCGGATTGGCCCTAAACATGGCCTGTATTAGATTCCTTGTCCCCATCATCAATCCTCAGAAGGTCTCTGGCAATTGATGCTTCAAGATAGCACCTCCCAAGGCAACCCCCATAACCCTGGCTTTCGAGATTTTGGGATAATCTTTCCCATGGCGTTCTGTAGCTAAATCTAGACCCCAGCAATCGACATTTTACGATAATGCTGCCGATGGCATCTAAACCAACACAAGATGCTTACATGCCCTTTGTAGGATATTTAGATATTCTAGGAGACAAGCACCGAGGAGACGATATGTTATTACACATCTTCGAGTGGAATTTCCTGCCTCTCTACATCAGGAACTCATCCAAATCAACTTATGTTTTCGAGCAGCTCCTAATCTAGATCTTAGGACCATTTTCATAATAGAAGAAATGCCCTTTGGCAAGATTTCATTATTTAAGGTGCATTGAACTAGACTGTATGTGATTTAGGGTGCTTAAGTTACCGTGTCTCGCAAAGCAGAGGTCAGTTAACAAGACTAGATTCTACCTAAGCCTTAGATCTAATGCATAACCTTCACATTTTCCCCAACCTCTTGAGGACTAATCCGGATCTTGACAAGTACGTGAGTGTTTAAATCTAGTTAGATCCAAGAGGCCTAGGGTCAATATTTGCTACTAATCCCTTAAGTTTTAGCCTTTGGGGTCTTAATTCAACATTCGATCCAACCTAGAAGTTAGGTAAGTTTCATATTACTTTGAAGGAACTCAATTTCTTCCTTTATCTTTTCATTCCTTTCTTCTCCTTTCAATTTTCCTTCCATCTTTTTCTTAAAAATAGCTTTCCTTTTTCCTCAATCTCCTTTTTCTTTTTTGGTGAAACCCTCATTATGAAATGATTCTCGTGGCATTTTGCACTATAATACGCCCCCATGCCTATGATTTGCAATGTCCTCATTGTAAATTAGGTTGGTTCGGGTTTAACTTAGATCATACATTAGAACAGGTTAAAAGTGTGGGTGGATGGGTGGAGATGACTGTTGAGGATGATTTCAAGCTCTGGTACCAGTATCAAAGGTAGAGACGACTATTCTAATGGATGAACCCTAAAGTGCAGCATGAGTTTAGCAAAAAAAACATGTGTTAAAAGGGTTTTGGGTTTTTCAAAAAATGATGGGTTGCCTCCCATTAAGCGCTGAGTTTAATGCTATCAACCGAGCACAATAAACTTAGGGAGAATGGAGATCAAAAGATACCTCAGCCAAGTTGGTTTTAGTGAGTTAAATGAGCAGCTTAAGTTGCTGGCCATTCATGATGAAAGGTTTGAAATAAAGGCTAGGTTGACTGATTTGGATAGCTCCATTTCCAAAGATTCGTCTCACAAATAATGATCCAATCCATTTAGATATGGGTTTGCCTGGGAAAAGTTTTTGCTTGGCATCAAAGAGTAGGACCTTCTAACCAAGATGGAAAGCTTTTTTATAAATGTGTTTGTCATGAAAAGTCTTCACCCACTCTTTGTAAATTTGCAAGTTCTCATATGTGTCATTGCGTAGTTCCCTGATCTCCCTCATTTAAAGTTGATAGTGGGTTCTAGCCTTAAGCAGATCTAGATTGCACTTCCGTACTACCTAATAGGCTTTGGGCTCCATCTTGATGGGGAGGTGACATGCCTTCCCATACACCAATCTGAATGGAGACATTCCTAATTGGATTTTGTGGGAGGTCCTATAAGGCCACAAAGCTTCCAGACATCGAGCGACCAGTCCTTCCTTTCAGGCCGAAGAGTGACCTAGAGGATTTTCTTAATCTTCTGATTAGGCAGTTCAGCCAATCCATTGGTTTGGGGTGGTAAGAAGTTGAGATTCGGTGCGACACCCCATATTTGGCCATTAGGGGTCAGAACTGTGCATTTGCAAAATGGGTCCCTCCATCAGAGATAATGGCATGTAGGACACCGAACCGATAAAAGATGTGTTGATGAATGAACTTGATTACTACTTTATGATCATTTGTTCGGGAAAGGATAGCTTCAATCCATTTAGATATGTAGTCTATAGCAAGGAGAATGTATTCAAAGTTGTCCAATTTAGGGAAGGGTTCCATAAAATCAATCCCTTATATATTGAAGATTTCACATATGAGAATCAGCTGTAAAGCCATCATATCGTGGTGGTTCATGTTGCCCAAAGTCTGGCAACGAGTGCATGGCTTATAGTAGTCATATGCATCCTTGAAGATCGTGAGCCAATAAAAGCTACATTGGAGGACTTTAGCTGCGGTTTTATATCCGAAGAAGTATCCGCCACAGGACTGGTCATTGCAGAAGGACAGAATGGCCTGAATTTCCACTTCCAGGACACATTGACTGATGATCTGATCAGCACCAATGTGGAAAAGGTATGGGTCTTCCCAGATGTAGTAATTGGCATCAGAAAGCAACTTGCTCTTCTTGGCATTTGGCCAATCAGACGGGATCAGATGTAACGCTAAGTAGTTAACCAAATCAGCATACTAGAGAAGTCTAGCACTGATAGTCAGGAGGTGCTCATCAGGAAAGTGTTCTGTGATTGATTCGAAAGGGTCGATGATATCAGAAGGAAGGCAGGACAAGTAATCAGCTACCACATTTTGTTTTCCCACATTGTCTCGAATCTTGAGGTCGAATTCTTGCAATAGTAAGATCCAGTGGATTGGTCGAGGTTTTGCATCCTTCTTCGTGAGGAGGTGCCTTACTGCGGAGTGATCCAAGTTTATGATAACACAGGAACCCAAAAGATGGGATCGAAATTTTTCCAGTCCAAAGACTACAGCTACCAGCCCTTTCTCAGTAATTGTGTAGTTACGCTGAGCCTTGTCAAATGTCTTACTAGTGTAGTAGATAACCACGGGTTTCCCGTCTATTTTCTGCCCAAGTACCGTACCGACTACATAGTCAGATGCAACACACATGATTTCAAAGGGTAGAGACTAGTTAGGTGATTGTAGGATTGGTGCTTGGGTGACTCGATCACGTAGGCTCTCAAATGCATGAATGCACTCCTCATTGATTTCGAAGGGACATCTTTCGACAATAAATTAGTCAAGGGGCACGTGATTTTCGAGAAATCAAGAATGAATCGACGTAAAAATCAACTTGCCCTAGAAAAGAGCGGATGTCCTTGACCGAGTCAGGCATGGGTATTTTGGAGATCAAATTAACCTTGGCTCGATCAACCTAGATGCCTTTTTCAGAGACATGGTGACCCAGGACAATTCCCTCAGGTACCAGGAAGTGGCT
Organism: Thalassia testudinum; assembly: GCA_037157565.1. Taxonomy (NCBI): domain Eukaryota; kingdom Viridiplantae; phylum Streptophyta; class Magnoliopsida; order Alismatales; family Hydrocharitaceae; genus Thalassia; species Thalassia testudinum. Next base: position 16,355,210 of record JAZHRO010000056.1, read on the forward strand.
CTTTTCCCAGGAAAGAACTAGATTCACATAGATACAATGCTTGAGGATTTGGACCAAGTGTAGGATGCAATCATCAAAAGATTCCCCAAATAACGAGAAGTCATCCATGAAGCCTTCAAGGTACTCATCTACCATATTTGAGAATATGGCAGGCATGCACCTCTGAAAAGTAGCAGGTGCATTGCAGAGATAGAATGGCATCCTACGGAATGCATATGTCCCGAAGGGGTAGGTGAATGTACTCTTCTCTTGGTCATCAGGATGGATTGCCACCTGGTTATAACCAGAGTACCCATCCAAGAAGCAAAAGAATCAATTCCCTGCCAATTGCTCGAGTATCTGATCAATAAATGGTAGTGTGAAATGATCCTTTTTCGGGGAGGCATTTTGTCTTTGGTAATCAATACAGACTCTTCAAGAGTTTGCAATGCGGGTCAATATAGTCTCTCCAATTTCAATCATAATGACAGTGAGTCCAGCCTTTTTTGGCACAACCTAGATTGGTCTCACCCAACGACTATTGGGGATCTCCTTTTTGACGACATCCTGTAGGTTCGGATTCAGGTGTCTCTGCATTTCATCGGATGGTTGTGAACCCTCTTCGATGTAGATGTGATGCGTGCAATATGAGAGGCTGATGCCAGTCAAGTCACCGAGAGTCCAACCAATGGCTCTTCGATGCTGCTGGAGGACAGAAATTAAATGGGTTTCCTGATCAAAGGTAAGGCAGGAATTGATAATCATAGGAAATGTCTCATTAGAACCCAAAAAATATATTTAAGATGGTTAGGGAGGGGTTTCAACTACATGATTGGATTTTCAACAGCAACAGGTGGTTTAGGGTGAGGTTCAAGAGCAAGGGCAGGAGATAAAGGTATCTCTAAGTTTGGTTCAGACTTTTATAAGTGTGGGGCTTAATCCTCTTATGGTTGAATATCAGGGATAAGTGGGTTTTCCTCAACAAAGGGCTCTTCAACCACGGACTCGATGTTGCAAATTGTTCGATAACCCCACAATTAATTCCCTTTTGGGCCTTAAGGATGTTGATTTTTAGTGGCTTCTTCTCAAATTCTAACTCACTTTGTCCCTCCTCACAATTGATATTGGCCCTAGCAGTGGCCAGAAAAGGTCTCCCTAAAATAATTGGTGTGTTGTTCAAGTTCTCAGGAGCATCCACGTCCAAAACTATAAAATCCACGGGGAAGTAGAAATCCCATACCCTAACAATGACATCCTCTACCTTTTGATGACTTAATAGAGTGATCAGCTAACTATAATGTTACCTCTGTCGATTTGAGCTCAATTTCTTCAAGGTGGTCAAGTAGGGATGTAGGTATTAGGTTTATGGAACCTCCTAGATGCAATAAGCCTCTATCAAATTGTATGTCACCGATAGCATAGGAGAACAGATGGGTGCCTCGGTCTTTTGCCTTAGGCAGCAGTTTGCTCGAAATGATGGAGTTGTCTTACTCCAACAGTAGGATTTGGTTCCCGCCTTTGGTTCGCAGCTTACGTTTAGGTGTACATATATCTTTTAGGAATCTTTTGTAAGCTAGTACGTGGTGAATTGCATCCATCAACGGGATGTTTATTTTGATTTACTCAAAGAGCTTGACCAGGTCCTCCTCAATAGCCATGTTGTTGGGTTTCTTCTTTCCCTTGTTTAAGGCCTCCAGAAATGGAACCTCGGTTGGTTCCTCTAGAGTTGGGCCAGGCTCTTTATCATGGATCAGGGTGTCCTGGATGACCAATCTAGGGTTATGGTCTACAGTCTCAGGCAAGTTGTGGCTAGGAAAAGATGGGTCCTGTGTTGCTTTGCCACTAAGGGTGGTAAGGGAATTTAATCCTACCTGATTCTGGTTTGGGCTAGGGAGGATAACTGTCTATTGCTAAAATCCAAAATAAGAGGTTGAAGCACCCGTCATGTTAGGGGATGGAGCAGAATGGGCTTGATAGACAAAGTGGGCTTGCCCTTAATTTTGATACATAACGTGCCTCTAGTTTGGCACGTTATTTGGATAAAGAAGAGGCAGAGAAGGGAGTATGCCCAGCTAGCGAGCAGTTACAAGCTGGGCCAATAGATTTCGTAGCTCAGAGATTTCTTCTTTATGTTGTATTTGCATTTCAACCAAGGTCTGGAGTAGCAAATATGTTTGATCATCCTTAGGTGCTCCAGATTGAACATTTTGATTGGGCCTTGGTTGAATAGGTTGATAGGGACGTGGGTTTTGTGGTCAGGGTTGGAATTAAGGTCTTGGTTGTGGGTTATTTCCTGACCATGCAAAGTTTGGATGATTACGCCATCCAGGGTTGTAGATATTGGAGAAAGGATAATTCTAGATGGTGTGGAGATCATCACAGATCTGAGGATCCCTAGAATAATCACAGTACGAGGGTCTAGCGTTCCCCCAACTGTGGTAGGCTGGCCCAGAGTTTCCTCTGAAGCCATAATCAGATGGGGGTGGATATGCATCCAACCTTGAAGAGTGGTAGATATTGTGTGTAGCTTTCCTACCTAATGGTGGTGGTGTATATGTGCTTTTTGGTGTAGAGGTGGTCTTGTGTAGATGTTGGGTGATGTTGTCCACATTCTCCTCAATGATGGAGACCTTATCCAATTTACTAGCTACCAACTCCAAGTCAATGGATGTGGAAAGGCCTTGAGATTCGTGCACCCCCTAATTGTCAATGCATGGGTACACGTCCGGTCGTACACACCCAGTGACTCAATGTTCAGGGTGTTCCCACACATATTCTTCAGAATTCCCCAAATCTTGTCTTAATGCTGACCCATGATGCTGCCACCACAGGTTTATCATAATGTCATCACGGAGCCCATGGTAAAAAGATTGGACTTAATCCTACTTCAGGACTTCGTGATGGGGGCATTTGCACGTGAGATCCAAAAAATGATCCCATGCCTCATGTTGAGATTCTCCTGCTCCCTGGGAGAAGTGCGTGATTTGGTGCCACATAGCATTTGTGCGACCAATGGGATAGAATTTTTGCAGGAAATCGGTTTGAAGTTCTTCCCACGTATTGATTGCGTGTGGATAAGTTTGAAACCAGTAGGTAGCTTAGTCGGCCAAAGAGAAGGAGATCTTTAAGAGCAAGCCGTCTCGATTTTGTATGTCTGCCCCAAACATGTTGGCCAAATGCTTCAGATTCTTGATGTGTTGGAAAGGATCCTCAGAGTTTAAGCCATGGAATTTTGGAGTCATGTGAAGCATACTAGGCTTGAGCTCCACCTCAGGTCCTCCCGCTAGGATATTGATTCATGGTTCGATCTCTACTATCACAGGATTGTAGTGATCTCGCATTTGAGGATGAGGCCATAGGTTGATGATGGCATTGATTTGATCTATGAAATCAAAGAATTGTTGTGGTTCAAAGTTAGGTCATTCGGCTGATACATGGTTGTGATTAGAGGTTTGGGCTTAGAATCAGAGGAAGTGTCAATATGATCAGGTTGTTGCATAAATATGAAGGTCGAGGCTTGGCATCGATGAGAGTGAATAGCTAATGGAGGACTCAAGGTTGGTCTTAAGGACCTCCTCCCAAACATGCACCATTGGAGAAGATGAGAGATAGAATGTCAGACGGACCCAATCTAGGGACCCAAAGATTTTTTGATGACTATAGAGGTTCAGGGTAGATGATACCTCGGGATCAGAAAGTTGTCCACTTGAGAATTACTTGGGTAGGTAGGAAGGGAGAGTCCCGCAAAAACCCCTACATGGTAGAGCATCCCAATGGGATAGAGGGTTTCCCCCACTTGACCTTCCATGTCACTGAGGATCTAGGTAGACTAGAATGGTGACTTGACCTCTTAAGTCTGCCAATTTTAAGTTTAGAGCAAGGTGCTTGCGATTCCACCTGAACTTTAAGATATTTTTTTGTGAAGGGTGACCAAATTTAATGATTGGTGGGTCAACTTCACCTGTTTGTCCTTTGAGATTATTAAGCCCCAACTTTTAACATTCAAGTGGATATTTAGGGACTAATTTTAGGGTTCACTTGCTTAAGTCAATTCAAACAATGCTTGGGACACACACAAGTTGGGAGAATATATTCTTGATTAAGCAAGTGGAGTCCTCAACCTTAGAATAGAAATACTATTTTGGCTCCAATTGATCCAATTAATTTCATCCAAATTTGATACCTAGCGCTCAAGCAAGATGGTGATAGCCCATAGATACCTTAAACCCTAAGTAGATGTAGAAATCAGGGTTAGGGTTTATCTACAAAAGAATCAAATTAGGCGACTTGTGAGGATTGATTCTAAGAATAGAATGCAAGTTGATCCTAATTGATTTTTTTTCCTCTTTTAGCTTTTCTGAATCAGGGGCTTAATGAGGATGGAAAACGAGATTACCTGCCCCAGGAGTGGCCGTTGTGCGATTGATCTTGTTCCTTGGTTAAATCCCATGCACAATCGCAATCAAAAGAGATAAATCAAGTTAGTATCAAGTCAGTAATTGTAATCCAGAGATCAAACTGCACATTGCTTCCCAGTAACGGTGCCAAAATGTTTGCGTGCTAAGTCGGGTTTTAAAATCACTTCGTTGCAATATAGTCGAGAATAGTGCATGAACAAATATAATTTATAACTCTAATTTTAGTCTGAGGTCGAACACAAGGAGAAAGTGCTGTAATTAATTTCAAGATCACAATTTAATCACAAAATAACAATATTTAAAGAGAAATTCAAGCAATAATAATGTATATATAATAGCAAATTTCAATCCTGCAAAAAGATTAGGGTAAAATGGTGATTTGAATCACTAATTACCCTAATTACAATAACAGCAAATATCTAAACAGCATCAACCAAATTTAATCCATGCAAGCCAAGTGCACAGTGCACTGTGTCAGATAGATTGATGGAGCTTTCAATCAGACGGCTTAATCATCCAGATGCTACAGTGTGAAGAGGGCACTCTTCTTCCTTTCCTTTCTCTCCTAAGGTTTGAGGGAAGGCATAGCATAGAGGCATGGTTACCTCGTAGAGACTAAGTGTTGAGAGGGGTTCACTAAAGCAAAACACCCCGTCCTCCTCCTCTATTTCTCCTTTCTTCTCTTATCTCTCAGATCGGACAAACAAGACTAGACCCTGCTAACTGGGTAAACGGATTGAGGCCCAAACCCGCATGGAATGAACCACCGGTGAGGGTGTGCATATACACTTGCATGGGTGGGGACCTCACCCCTCGAGCGTGCTAAGGTGAACAGTCGATATCAGAAAATCAATTTAAGTGTGGCCAGGGCTTCCTCGCTCTACGTGGTGGGACTATCCCATGTAGCTTCATCGCTATGTAGCAGCAATTGAAGACTCATCTAATTAGGGTTGATGATGCTCCTACGGAGTCCAATTGATTGCCTAGAGCGCTTCCTGAGAGTCAGCCGCAACACTTGGTGGTCGAATCTGGATCGGTTGCGGTTGGAGGACTGCAGCTAACGTCGGAGAACTAGGGGGCGACAGTGGAGGTCCAGCGATCACCTAAAAAGTAAAAAATGGCCTCGTGGCCACATCAAATATGCTTAGGAGGATCTCCCAAGGGTGGTGTATGTGACGGTGGTCTTGGTGATGTGCATGAGTGAGTGAGGAGCTCGAATGACCTCGAGACAATAGTGTGGTGAGAGTGGAGTTTGGCAAAGGGTAGGAGTGATCAATCCTGTGAGTTTCTTGAGGGATTTTATTCGCGTTGATGAGGTGAAGGTCGTAGGCTTGTTGGCGAAGTGTTTGGAGCATTGGAGTGAGTGGTGGGCTTCGTCGGAGTAGTGGCCAGAGCGGAGGAAGATGAAGTCATGAAGGGCGAAGCGGTGGTTGACTTGGAGCGTAGTGGCATGGTGATGTTGTGTAGATGCTAAGGAGTCAAGGAAGCTAGCTAACAAATGAAGAGTTGTGGAGATGGCGCCGGTTGTGGTATGGCTGGTGCTGGAGGAGATGAAAAACTCTAATGAGGTGGACTGTGATGAAGACAGGGTTAGGAAGCGTTGCACGGGTATGCTGATATGTCGAAGACGAAGGGGAAGAAGAACCGACCGCCTATGGTATGTGGTGGCTAGCAAAGGAGCTAGGGATAGGAGTTCTTTGTAGCAAGCTCGGAGTGAGCTAATGGTAGAGGAAGGAAGAGGATTTCTAGTTTAAAAACTTAGTAAAGAAGAGGGGAATGCCAAGGAGGTCTTTTATAGGCCAAAGGGCGAGATTTGATGCTTAGAAACCAAGTTTTGAAAGCTCAAAATTCACAGAATAGGTTTAGGATTTCCAAGAGTTCGCATGAACTCTTTGATGAGATTTGGAAGGCAAGACCTATCTCAGATTGAAGAGCAACTCCTGAAGAATCTTCCTTCCAAATTTGGAAGGATTTCCTTGTGAAATCTGGGAGAATCTCTTGAATGAAGGTTGATAGTTGTTGGGTTCACATAGTAATGGAGGCAAGGGCATTTCTGTGAAGAAGATGAAGACGTTAGTGAGGTTTTTGTAATAATTTGAAAAGCTGAGGTGTTATTTGAGAGAATAAGAGTCAAACCTAGACTGAAATGCAAACTAGGTCACAATAATCTCATATTGTGCGCATATTTTAATACAAACCTAATTTGAACCCAAGGAATTCATTCGTGAAGTTGGATTTTCGTTTTGACCTAATTTGGTTGGATAATTTGTGCAAAATCCCAAATTAGAGCAATAGTCTGCTTGTGACTTTATTTTAGGTCAAAATAGGTTCTGATGGTCAATTTAAATATGCTAAACTCTAGAGAATATATTTCTATGAATTTTAGAGGGTTGTGAATTTTATTTTGACCATAACCTTAGTTAATTAAGCGAGTTTATTTTTAAGGGTTTAGTCATCCATTAATTCTTAAAAAGCATGAGAACTCGTTTCTGTTTGTATGGACCCACTTATTACGCATTAATGACTAAATGACCTTTAATAAACCCCTAGCATATCTCATGGTGAAATTACAGAAATAACCTTATTTTCATCTTTTCTTCTCAAAACAATTCATCCTACTCAAGAGATCTTCTGATTGATATGTAGGAGTTTTTATTTACTTTATACGACAAAATTGAGCTAGTTATGGCTCATAATGGTGTTCCCATCACCCGGTTAGGTGATTGAATCAGATCAAGGTGAGGTGCCTTGGGTGTGTCTGGGTGTTTAAGGTGGATAAATTTCAGTTAATCCCACATTCAATTTTTTTAAAAATATATATGTGGGGGTAAGTTGGGTGGAGGTGGTAAGCAAACAACTGGAACTAACCTTAGGGATTATAAAAGCTCCTAGGGTGATTTATTTTTATGTTATTAGGTGGTGGAATGAAATCTAGGGTTTAGGGAGGTGGGGATACACTTACAGAACCTTTTAACTGTACTCTACTTTGACCTATTCTGCCATGGTTTGCCTTAGAAGGGTACCTATAATCATAGAAAGAAAGAAGCAAAGTGAGCTAAAATGTTAACTAAGGCAGAAAATGCGAGAAATCAATGAGCATTGGCTCCGCATCAACGACGAGAAAATGATTAATGAGATTTCATTTGCGTAAAAGATCAAGTTAAAAAAAACCTGTAGTTGCGGAAAAAATCCTCTATCAGATAAATTTATCGAAATTCTGGTAAGTCCTAGGTTGAACATAGGTAGGTACACGTTTGATTAAAATTCGCATTTAGAAATTATTGGCACAAAGAAGATTAGCTAGTAAAAATAAATCTACACGAGCTACTCTACTTGAATAATAAATAATAGAAAAAAGAGAGAGTAATACAAAGAGAGAGATAGAGAGAGGGAAAAAATATTTCATAGAGCCATGTTCATTACACTAATTGCAAAATTAAAACTACACTAGAAAGCAATAAAAAGATAGGAATGAGAAAGTCCTCCTCATTGGCCGCTTGGAGGGCGAGTTGTCCTATTGGCACCCGAAAGATGAAGATGGGATGCTGGAAGAAGATGGGGATGAGATGCGAGATGTTGCCACCATGGAATCCAATTCTTGAAGGATGGTAAGTGGACAACCACGAGTGCTTCACAAAGAGGATGAGAAAACGAACAAAATGATTTTTTTTACTCTAGAGGAGCACCCTAGGTTTGGGACTAGCTCCTTAGAGGTTTGAAGGATGTGAGAATAGAAAGGAATGGATAATAAAAAATGAGAGGTATGGGGTTCCATTTATAGTTAAAGGAGGGCATAAGAGTCATTTTAAAGGCCTAAAGATTTAATATATGGACTTTAGTGACGCATGTAAGTCTTACCAATGCCTACTGCTGCTGAAGGGGTGTGGAAGGAGAGCCCTTATGTCACGATTGGATGGTCGTAATTGCATGTCACATGCACTTCTCAGCTGTTCATGCTCAGATTGCACCTCATCAAGATCAGCCATTGGATCGTATGATTGGATGGCTTAAAAGTACAACATGCTTTGCCTTCACAATGTGCATAGTGCTCGTGTACGATGGCATGTTTGATGGCACATCATCGCGTCTGCTCACAATAGTCGGTCATCCATGGAGCCACATTGCAGCTTCATCGCTATTTGATCACGATCACATGGAATTGGTCATGTGAGTGCACACTTCTTCACCCTTGATCCAAGCCACATGCCATTGGATCTTGATCGGACAAGCAATTTAAATTGCCCATGTACTCGCAGATTGTTAATCGAAACCACGCCCTCTTTTCCGCATAACACCTTCAACATTGCACTACATGCTTAAGTGTGTCGCATTTTTTATTTAGGCTCTCACTCTCTATCATTGGATGAAGACCCAACGGCTGAGATCATGTGATCCTTTAGCTTTAGTGAGTATGAGGTGTGATTAGAGAGTGACGTGACCAAATTGTGGCAGTTGGATGTAAATCCAACAGCCCAGATTAGAAATCCTAGTGCTTTAGTAGTTGGGTAGGGAGTAATGGGTGGTTTGGATCGTGCCACGTGGTGCCATCCAAACCGTCCATCTCCTCTTCACAGGTAGCACTATGGATGTCAAATTGGATCACTTTTTGCAATGTTGGGCTACAATCATCAATGCGAACCCATTTGTGTGGTCAGATTTATCATTTAAGACTTCGAACCACATTATTTTGCCCCTTGGCCATTGATCTTTCTCATACTGCATATGATTCTACGAAGGTCTAATCAAGGCAATTTTGGAGGCGTCAGACTCTGATCATCGTTCTGATTAGATCCGTATGGTTGGATCATTAGTCTGAGGCCCCAGAATAAATCTCCTTCTCTCCAACCATAAAAAGAAGTGTATTAACCTATAATTTATACAATCTAATCTAAGTGCAGAATGATGCATGTTATGCAGTATTTATAACGCTAGATGCATGTATGAGCTTAGGAACTTGCATGGATAGTTATTTTATCTTGAATAAATGTGTATTTATCTACGGCTCCAAGACCTTGCTTTGAGCTCTAGTGAGGTGGAGGAATGCTTGCTAGAAGATCGGAAGAGATGCTTCCCAAGGGGGGTATGTGTAGGGCTTTATATAGGCATGGGAAAGGGCTTGGCTGAGCAAAATGTGGCAAGTTTGTGAGCTGCTGCGTTGGGCCTCGTGCTAGAGGATGCTGGAATGCACTGTGCACTGTTGGATATCTTTCAAGCATGATAACCGCACACTATAGATGTTGCTTGAAGGTGCCCTGCTGGAATATGGGAGGAATGATCGCAAATGTAGGATTGCTTATGAAGGTCTCTAATTATGCATGCCAACTACCATCGTGCCTTTTGAGCGCCCCATCGAGCAGGAACCAATTTCAAGTGTTGGATCAAAGATGAATGGCCGAAGACACATGTTGTTTGATTGCCTCAAGGAGGGGTATATTTTTTTTGAGATGAAAAGGAATGCTATCGAATCACCGATAGCAATCCAGGAGAGCTTTTATTGATAAAAAAGGTAGCAAAAAAGTTACATGAGTGAACCACATTGGTGTATGAGAGTCCAGCAATTATTGACAATATTATCCACATTCAATGGACTCGCCTGAAATAAGCTCTCATTTCTAGCTTTCCATACCGAACATGGGACTACCACCTTGGGCAAGTACGGCTTATTCACCATCAAGAAGGAACTCTAGATACTCTCCCACGTGGGAATAGATTCCCTACACACCTTCCTCTGGACACAATCTGTGATCATGCAAGTAGAAAAAATATGAATACTGGAATCATTATGCATCCCACACAAGTAGTAGAAGGGAGTGGGGGTGCCCATTCTCCTATGCCTTAAATCTCCAGTTATCAGGCCATCTCTTCTGCATACCACAGAAAATTTTATACCTTCAATGGGACCTTCAATTTCCATAGCTTTTTCCCAACCACAACCACTTTAGCCATTCTAGACGAATTGACAAGCTTATCATAAGCAACAGCTGAGGAGAACGTTCCCTCCCATTTGTATGTGTCATACTCTTTAGGTGTGGGTTTGAATGCAGCAAAGTTCCTACATAAGATGTTCATTTTCAGCTCGCGTTCTTGTTTCATGACGATTCCCCATCTACTTGTTCTAAGACCAATTTTCAGAGGCCATGTCCCAGCAGTTGATTGCACCGCAAAAGTACACCTGTAATTGTGTCATCTTGTGCTACTTTCTAGCATTACCAGTGCATATTAGGTTTCCATAGTCGCATTTGTGAAAATAAACGCATGCATGCATTTAATTGAGAGGGGAGGAGAGTGAAATAAATGGCCTTGCAATTAACATTTTTCCTCAAGTGCATCTTTGCAAAATTCACCATCTTTTTATTTTTTATTTTACTTGCTTTTGAAATCTTCCCAGTGGCTGCAAAGCTTGGCAACTTCCTCCTCGCACCATGTCCTGCTCAGCCTCTCCCTGCCAGCCCTACAGCCGCATGCACAAGATCTCCTTATCGGCCATGCCGAGCCATGCATAGCCAGGGCATGGCTGTGCATGCCTCTTTCTTCTTTATAAGGGCACGACTACCTTCTTGCAGGGGGAGCCTGGTCCTCCACACACAAAAAAACCCAATGCAGCTTCTTCTCCAGGCCACCATCTCCTTCCCTATCCCTCCATACGTAGGACCTCCTCCTCTGAGGAGCCACTCTGCTGGCAGGAGTACCTCACGGTGGTGCACAACCACCACCGTGAGTCCACCACCGCCCAGCTCATCAAAGAGCTAGTGGGCGTGGTGGTATTCCCTGTTTCCTCTTTTCAAGCCTTTTCAGCCATTGTAGTAGGAGCTTCAAACTTTGAATCTCAAAGCTCCGCACGTAGCAGCAGCAGAAAGGCGGCAACAGCCGCAAGGTCCTCCAGCGCAAGCCTACAGGTCGCCCTCGCCTCCAGCACGTGCCTGCAGGCACCCTTGCCTCCCACTTCTCTGTGCTGCCCTTGCCTTTCCGCCTGCAACAGGCCACCGCACTCCCCTGCAACGGCCAGCCAAGCCTCACCGCGGACACCAGCCAACACCCGCAGGCCACCACTTACCCTATCGTGCTCCTTCACTCGCGACCCAGCCCTCTCCACGCACTCTGTCGCGGTGTCCCGCCCGCAAGCCACCGGCCGGCGCAACTCTTCCACGCGAGTGCCAGCCCAAGCGTGCCAGCCGCAAGCCGTCCGCACTCACAGCACCGGACGCAAGCGGTTGAGAGGCTCACCTGGCCACTGTTAACGCGTTTCTGCGGAACACTGTGGCTACAGTGGGGTGACCGGTAAGTTTTTCACTTATCTGGTCACCTGTCGCACAGCTACCGGCCAATGGCCGCACCACCGTCCAACCTCGCTCACGCTCCAGCACCCGCCTGCGCATCTGCATGCACCTACGTCGCCCGCACCCACCCGCGTCGCTCGCTCCCTTCGCCCGCGTATATCTGCGTGCACCCGCTCCAGCTCTCCAAGCAGCACTGTGCATTGCGGTCCTCTTCGAGACCACTTCCCTCCAACGCGTGCCTCTCTGCAGGCATATGCACCTACGCGTGCGAGCGTGAAGCCTGATACGATGCCCAGCTGCGTGCAGACGTCTTAACGCTCGCCTCCTTCACTCCAACAGGAAGCGTACGGCATCTCTCTCTGTCTCTCTCTCTCTCTGCAAATACACATACACACAGACACACTCACACTCTCGCACACACACACTCTCACCTATACACTGTTACATACTTATATATATATACATATATATATTTATATACATATATATATATACATTTATCTATACATATAGTAGTATCTATATACATAAAGTATTAGTATACATACATATATATATATATATCTATATACTTATATATTTATATATATATACGTATATACTTACATATATACATATATATATATATACATACATATAAACATATATATCTATACAACTATATATACATATATACATATATATACGTATCTATCTACATATATCTATATATACATATATTACTATATACATTTACATACATATATATATATATCTATATAGTTATATATACATACATATACATATATATATATCCATACATATATCTATCTATTCATATATTTACATACCTATATATGTACATATATAAGTGCACATATACCTATATAGTTATAACCATATATGTATATAGATATAGATATATTTACATATATACATATACATATTTTTTCACATAAATTACCATACGTGGTATAGAGGGAATATCTGCACCAGTTGCTGATATTTCCTGATACACGCGTACAAAAAGCGTGGTCTCACACATCTTCCACCATCCATCCTACACTCCACGCAGCACCTCGTCCTATTGGTTGCGTCTTTCTAGATGACGACTGACTCGACACCGTGCTACACTCCATCTCTGCCTCCTCCCCCACCCCCTTATACATATATAGTATATACATATATATATAGATATACTATAGTTACTTTACTTCTGCTTCTCTTTCCTGCCAGTAGAAAGATAGAAAATATATAAAAGAGAAAAGATAATCCTTGACTTGTAGGTACTCCATCTTGCGAATAGCAGGACCCATTTTGGAACCCTGATTTGGCTCAAAGCCAAGAACCTAATTTGAGGGTGTGCCTCAAGGACCAAGATTATCAAAAAAAAATCTTAAATAGAAAAGCACCAAAAACACAATAAACGAATGGAAGAGATTCATTGTAGGAAAGGCATAGAAACTTGACTTCTAACCTCACTTCCCTGAGTTCGACCCTGGGCCTAAAAGTGACCAAGATAAAATCAAGTAGGCCAGGTAAAAAATTTTTTCTAAAGAGATGTTAGGCTCAATTTAGGTTGACCACTATACACACTTCAACGATAAAATCACCATATTAACACACCTATCACGGTCCGACCATCATCTTTTCTGGCGTCGTTGCTGAGGAAGTGCGCCTTCAAGTAAGTTTTTTCTCCATTCCTGTAATTTTTCTCTTCTTACACCCTTCTCTTCACGGGTGTCTCCATTTTTGGTGTGCTGGTAAACCTGTTGCAAGGAGAAGACAGGCATACGAAGTCAGAGACATGGGCAGATCCAAGGCAGGAACGAGAGCGTGAAGACGTCGACACCTTACTGGAGCACAACACATGTTGCTGCACAGCTAGGTCTTTCTTTCTTAGCAACCTAGGTTAATTTGTAACCTTAAAAAAAAAAAAACTAAAAAAACTAAAAACTAGAAAAACTTCTTGTGAACTCTTAGGGCAAGTGGATTAAAATTCACTTGTTTGATTGTTTGCCCTTACTCCCACCGCCCCGGGATTTCCCGCCTTACTTCGCACAGCGAAAATCCAAGAATCTTGATTCTTGAATTTTTCATCGTGTGAAGTATTCTGTGAGGCAAACATAAAAAGACTGGCCGCACCCCTCTTTGACTGACTTATCTACAAATTCGGGATCACATTTTTTGCTGGGGAGACATGGAATTGAGTTGATTCCAACCCCACCATGACTTTTCAACTTGCCTAAGATTCGATCCTAAATACTTCAACCCTAGCAATTTGATTTTCTTTACCTTTTGGTTGAGCCTTGTGTGTGGAAATCATTTTTGGTGTTTGGGAGCACTTGAAATGAAGTGCTTTGGCTCCCTTTCACACTAATCTAAAACTGATTCATCCATCCACACATAGAAATCTCCATTTAGGGTAGCCCATTGCACTGTAGCATGCATTAACCAACTAATATTGAAGAAGGGTTTGTTGGGCTTAGAAGAAAACCTATATTCTCTCAAAAACCTGGAGATTGGTTGAATTGGAATTTCAGTGAAATTCTAAAATCCATACTACTTAAGGCTGAATTCTAAAAACCATTCACCAATTAAAAACTTCAATTGGGGAGATTTCCCCGTTGCATGCCTATTTTACACACTTGAAAAATCAATCACTTGGGCATTACCCGTAAACAATGCCCTTCACATTCCAAAAGCACTTGATCCTAAGCCTCTAACTAAAATTGGTAGTAACTTGACCTTATTAAGGATTGGAGGTCTAACTACCTGCGTGTAGTGCCTACGTGCTGGTGAGAGTTCCCGCGTGCTATCGGGTGTCTAAGACTGGGGCAAACGGCCTTTCAATCTGGCCCGGTGGTTCCGCGATGCTCGCATTTGATTCCATAGTTCATGATAGTAGGTAACTTAGATCTTTAGGTCTAAGGGCACACTGAAGAGGTTAGGAATTTGATTGTATTGATTTGTCATCAAGTGTACCTTTGCAGCGTCATTTCTCTCATCTCTTTTCCCTTCTCATCTCCCCAATTCTTCCTATGGTAGTGCATGTTTGGGAGGAGGTCACAAAACCCTGAACTATTTGAATTGCCTGATAACTTTAGAAAAGGAGCTGAATCGTCCTCCACCTCCACAAACTTGGTTGCATGCCCACCCCCAAATCCCGAGCGAGGAAACCACCCTCAAAACCCACCAGGTGGTGGAGCCTTAGATCCCATAACCTGCCTCCAAGCCCAAATGGAAATGTATAATGAGCAAATTGAAGCCATTCGGGAAACATTTGAGGAAATGCAGAACCCTCCCGAACAGGAGGAGCCTAGGTCTCTTAGCTCCTATCAAAATCCCGCTGCTACAGAGACCATAGGACAAATTCGGGTCCCCATGGGCGGGGACGACTTTGAATTAAAACCTAACATTATTGGCCTAATAAATTTTCACTTCCATGGTCTTGCAAGTGAAGATCCTTTTCTCCACTTAGAAGACTTAACCCGATTGGCTGAAACTGTTAAACCAAGAAATATTGGGTTACCTATAGTTCTCATGAAAATGTTCCCGTTTTCATTGCGAGATAAAGCGTCGCAATGGTTACACACCCTTGGGAGAACCATCCACTCTTAGGAAGAGATGCGAATAGCGTTTCTCAAGAAGTTCTTCCCAATCGGGCGAACTAATGCTCTTCACCGTGCTATCACTTCATTTACGCAACAAAACGGTGACCAATTTCATGAGGCATGGGAGAGATTTAACGAACTCCACAGGAAGTGTCCGCACCACGGACTGCCTAGGTGGCATATAGCCCAGATTTTCTACTATGGGCTAAATGAGACTTTGAAGCAGATTGTGGAT
The DNA here is from genome assembly GCA_037157565.1 of Thalassia testudinum. Classification (NCBI taxonomy): domain Eukaryota; kingdom Viridiplantae; phylum Streptophyta; class Magnoliopsida; order Alismatales; family Hydrocharitaceae; genus Thalassia; species Thalassia testudinum. The sequence continues at coordinate 16,370,712 of JAZHRO010000056.1, forward strand.
GCTTCCTGCGGAGGGAATTTTATGAATAAAGAAGAAAATGGAGCATTTGAATTGTTTGAAAATATGAGTGACAACTCACTGAACAATGCCTCCATTGTCACATTTAATCATACCAGCCTGCCCAGAAATGTCCACGAAGTTGACACGGGACCCTCCCATTCATCCCCTAATCTCAGCCTTATTGAACAAAAACTGGATGAAGTCTCCGTCGTGCACAAGAAGCTGCACGAGCTTCTGGCCAACCCCACCCATTCTATAGCAAACACCCCCACCTCACCACTTTGTCACAATCCCAATTCTTCCAACACCAGGCTTATCCCGAGAAACCCCATAAGACCGTCCTTACCGAGTGTTGCGCCGAGTGACTTGGTAAGTCATGTGGATCTGGTTTTTGTGATCCAGTATTTAGACATGGAGGACCAAGCCTCCGTATGCTCGGACGCATATTTACATGCGGACACGTCTTCCGGCATAGAAGACGCTTGCACCCTGGGGAACAACCCGTTCTCTGCCACTTATTACCTAGGGTGGCGAAATCATCTAAATTTCGCATGGTCCAACAACCCGCAGCACCAAAACCCCGTGGGTGGACAAATGCGACCGTCCGCGCCCGTCATCCCAAGGGCCCAGTCTAATCCTATGGTAAATCCGCCATCAGACCCTTGCGTACTGCAAATTGAACACGCATCAAGTCCTCTTGACAAATTAATGTCAATGATGGCGGAAATGTCAAAGCGCCATGAAGAGAACAAGACCTCTCTTCAGCACCAATTGGCACAGCAAAATGCTGAGATCAGTCAACTACGCATGGCGACTCGATCTCAGGGCACTCTTCCCGCCGAACCTGTTCCAAACCCGCGAAATTTCGTATCCCGTGGTCCTGAACCACAGGTACAACCTTCTCAGGGGTAGGTTAATTAGATTCTGCAAGCTCCGAGCATTCCACTAGGATTTCAGGCTAATCCCGCTGCAGCACCACACTCTTATGTCCCTATTGCGAACCCTCCTCCGCCGTATGATCCCACTGGACCTACATCGTCCAATGAGATCACTACGAGGAGCGGTAAGCAGACCGTCAATCCGCCTCGACCTGATCCTGGCCCGTCTTCTTCATCACCCTCTCATTCGAGATGCACACCTCATTCGCGAGAGGACGATACACCCAAATTGGTGCCAGAATCAGTTCCATTCCCTGAGGCTCTATTGAGGGAGCTAAAAGGAAAAAGGAAAGATACGTAGGCCTTTGATAACCAACGTAATTTGTTCAGGGATGTAGAAATCAAGGTACCCCTGCTCGAGGCTATCAACCACATACCTACTGTCACCCGATTTTTCAAAGACTACACAACACCAGGCGACAGTTAAAGAGAACCAAGAATCCGGTGGTTCTCTTGCCTCATGCGAGTTGTGCAATATTGTCAAACCTACCACCGAAGTAGAAAGATCCAGGCACACCGCTTATTTCCTGTAGCATCCAAGGCTGCAATTTTAACCGTGCCCTGCTTGATCTAGGATGTTCCATAAATCTTATACCAACCATCATGCTCGAAAAATTTTCCTTGGGAAATCTGAAACCCACCCCTGTCACGTTACAATTGGCAGATCGTTCTGTCAAAATCCCAAAGGGTGTGGTGGAAGACGTGGTGGTTAGGGTCAACAGTCTCTGTTTTCCTGTTGACTTTCTTAGTTTAGATATGGAAGTTCTTAGCTCACTTTCTGATTTTCCGATCATCCTTGGTCGACCTTTCTTGGCCACAGCCTGTGCCCATATCGACTGCGAGTCGTGCTGTATTGAGATTGCCATTGGATCTAAAAAGCTCAAGCTTAATATCTTCAAGGCAGCCAAGAACTTTGATTGCGATTGCATCGAGGATGACACGTCTGATGAGGACATGGCCATCAGCACGTGTATCGGACTAATTGGGACCTATTCTGACTGCTACGAATTACCAGTAAACACTGACGACTGCCTGATCAACACATATTGTGATGTTCCCCCATCACTTCCTCGTCCCGTACCTTCTCCTGACTAGACTTCTGATGAGGTTTTCTCCGCTTCCCATACCTCGTGGTCTGAGTCATATTCGGGCTACTCATCGCCGATCCACACTCTTGAAGATCGGACTGCCCATTCTTTCCCACAAAATCAGGTGGATTTGCAAATCCACACTGGGACCTTGATCCCATATACTTCTCACTAGGGCTATTCCTTTTTGGATCCATCTATCCAAGAAACCCCTCTTCTTGGCCAATCTGAGGGCCAATTTCTTCCTCCTAACCTGTTCTCCAACCCACTTGGGACACTCTCATCCCAAGAAATGCCAGATCTTTCACCATCCACTCCCGAGCTAAAAGAGCTGCCTAGTACACTTAAATATGTTTTCTTAGGAACAATTGAAATGCTCCCTATAATCTTCAGTTCAAAATTGACCAGGGAGCAAGAGTGCAAGCTAACTAAGGTTCTCATGGAACACAAGGTAGCCATTGGATGGTCTTTATCAGACTTATCTGGCATTAGCCCCTCCTACTACACTCACCATATATATACGAAGGAGGAGGCTCGACCTTCCCGCGAGATGCAGCGATGTCTCAACCCTAACATGCAGGAGGTCGTTAAGAATGAAATCATTAAGTGGCTGGATGCAGGTATAATCTACCCGATCAGCGATAGCCCCTAGGTGAGTTCGATTGACGTGGTGCCCAAAAAGGCAAGACTCACCATCCGTGTCAATGACAGGGGCGAATCCATCCCTACACGCACTCCTACATCTTGGAGGGTGTGTGTAGATTATAGGAAACTCAATGCTGCAACTAAGAAAGATCATTTTCCACTACCATTCATTGACCAAATACAGGAGTAGTTAGCAGGAAATAAATTTTTCAGTTTCCTGGATGGATTCTCAGGATATAACCAGGTGGCAATTCACCCTCGGGACCAAGAGAAAATCACTTTTACCTACCCCTTCGGCACCTTTACATTTAAAAGGAAGCCATTTGGACTTCGTATCGCGCTAGCAGCTTTCCAGAAATGTATGCTGGCGATATTTAATGACATGGTGGGTGACTTTCTCGAGGTCTTCATGGATGACTTTCCGATCTTTGGACCATCTTTCGATGATTGTCTTGCCAACCTGACTCATATCCTTAGGAGATGTATTGATGTAAACCTCGTGCTTTCTTTGGAAAAAAGTCATTTTATGGTGCACGAGGGAATTGTTCTCGGACATATCATCTCCGATAGGGGTATCGAGGTCGATAGAGCTAAGCGTGACGTAATTGCCGATTTACCTGTGCCTGGCTCTGTCAAACAAATCTGCTCCTTCCTAGGACACATCGGTTTCTATAGGAGATTCATCAAAGACTTCTCCAAAATTTCTCGACCCTTAACTCATCTCCTATCAAGAGACGTACACTTCGATATGGGGCCCGACTACATACGGGCATTCACGCTGCTGCGTAATGCTGTCACCATGGCCCCTGTTCTCCAGCCGCCTTATTGGTCCCTCGACTTTGAACTCATGTGTGACGCTTCCGACCTTGCAGTCGAAGCCATCTTGGGACAAAGATGCGATAGACACCCCTTCGTGGTGTACTACGCTAGTAAGACGTTGGATGAGGCCCAGCGTAATTATACTACGACTAAAAAAGAACTGCTGGTGGTCTTCTTTGGGCTGGAGAAATTCCGCTCTTACCTTCTGGGCTCTCACGTTATTGTTTTCACTAATCAAGCGACCATTCGCCACCTCTTGCACATGAAGGGTGCCAAGACTAGACTGATTCGTTGGATCCTTCTGCTCTAAGAATTTGACATTGAGATTCGCGATAAGGTCGGAGCCCAGAATGTTGTGGCTAATCACCTTTCCAGACTGGACCCTGACCTTTTTGGACTTACACTGCCGATCAATGAAATTTTTCCTAATGAACACCTATTGGCAATTAATGTGGCAAGTGGACCTTGGTATGCCGACATTAACAATTACCTTACTTCTAGATCCCTTCCACGTTGCTGGCCTAAAAACCAGTGCGAGCGTCTCATAGCAGAAGTAAAGTATTATTTCTGGGATAATCCACTTCTTTTTCGTCTAGGTGCTGATCAAATCATCCATCGGTGTGTGCCTGACAGCGAATTCCCCAGTGTGCTATCCTTCTGCCACGATCAGGCCTGTGGAGGCCATTTCTCTGGGAGGAAAACTACAGCCAAGGTGTTGCAATGTGGTATGTTTTGGCCCTCCCTTCACCAGGATGCACACAATTATGCCAAGCATTGCACTAGGTGCCAGTCGTTAGGGTCAATGTCACGTCATGACATGATGCCCTTCCAACCCATCCTAGCTGTAGAAATCTTCGACATTTGGGGAATTGATTTCATTGGTCCCTTTCCTCCTTCCAACGGCTTCGAATTCATTCTTGTGGCCGTTAACTATGTTTCGAAATGGATCGAGGCTATTCCCACGTGTCGTGCTGACCATGTTATATCCACCCAATTTGTCAAACACCATATCTCTGCGCGCTTTGGGATCCCTCGAGCCATTATCTTGGATGGAGGAAGCCACTTTACCCATGCTTCTTTTTGGGCACTTCTGAGGAAGTACGGAGTCCACCATCATATCGCATCCCCGTATCGTCCTTAGATGAACAGCCAGGCAGAGGGTCGAACCGGCAAATCAAGCAAATTCTCCAAAAAACTATTCTGCCTGACCGTAAGGATTGGTTCGACAAGCCGATTAACGCACTTTGGGTGTATCGGACCGCCTTCAAGGCTCCCCTTGGTATGTCTCCGTATAGAATCGTTTACGGGAAGCCTTGTCATTTGCCCGTGGAGTTGGAGCACTATGCTTATTGGGCGGTTCGCCAATGTAACCATGACCCAGACCTGTGTGGTCGAGAAAGGAAACTCCAACTCCAGGAGCTGGAAGAGCTCCGTCGTGCAGCCTATGATTCTGCTTTAACTTTCAAACAATGAACTAAGGCTCTTCATGATAGTCGTATTCGGCGGAAAGAATTTGAGCCATCTCAACAAGTTTGGCTCTACAATGCCTTACTAAAATTCTTTCCTGGGAAATTGAAGTCCAAATGGACTAGTCCTTTCCTGGTCTCAAGACCATTTCCCAACGGGGCCATCGAGATTGAAGATCCCAAATTTGGGCATAAATTTATGGTCAACAGGGCCGTCGAGATTGAAACCCTATCTGACTCATGGACCTACCCCCGTTGGAGAAACCGTTGCCCTGCAGGAGGGTAACTAATTCTTTGCCTCATTCTGAGTCCAGCTGGGGACGTTAAATTCAGCGCTCATTGGGAGGCACCCCAACAGCACTCACTATCCACCATCACTTTTCACTTCACTATCACGATCACTTCACTTTTCACTTCACCACCCACCATCCACCCACCCTACCACCCTGTTGTATACCCTACACCTCAGCTCTCGTTACCTGATCTTTCGTCCTTTCTCTACCCTATCCTGCATGCATATGAGGACATAGCATCGTTTGGCATGGGGGTGTGGATAGGCATCCTTAGGATCTGGGTATTTTAGGGTATCATGCAGTTTATATATATATATATATAACAAAAAAAAAATGGTGTTTAGTAATGATTCGAAGTCAAAAACAAAAATACATTAAGTGTTTATGGATATGCAACCGCTGTTTCGAATACTTTCCAGGCCGTAGAAGCTTGATTCGCTCAGGCTCGGCTTAATTCACTTGAGCATTGACAAAATAGATCAGAATCGCTCCTAACTAAGGATGTATTCTTCTACCTGAGACACCAGTACAGGATCCGTTGATTTGCTTCCACTTGAGAGCCTAAGTAATCTTGGTTCACCCTACACATATCAAGAAAGACCAGGTGAACATAAGATCCAACCCTAGTGTTCATTAGGGAAGGTGGAGTCCTTACCTGTGCGCGTAGGTGGACTTTTTACCCCAGGCTTTAGTCTTGTGTTTAGGAGAGACTCTTTCCACCAAAAAGCAACTCTCCCACCAAAAAGAAAAAGTTGTGCTCCTCCAAATAATGTTGTAGGAGATATACTGACACGTGTTTCAAAAAAAAAAGAAGGTGCAAATAAGTCAATATATCTCACAAATGTCTGTAAAGTCTTCTCCCTACAAGAAGTTCTTCAGGGTAGGTTACAAATACCTTGTTTTCTTTGAGCCACAAATGTCAGAAAATGGGAGTTGAATTTTCCATCATCTTTTTAAGGGTCAATCCGAAGACATGAGCTGAAACTGGGACCAACATGTACTTAAAAATTCATGATACCCTGGGGTTGAGTCTTAATGTTCATCTGGTCAGTCTTGATCCTTCACTAAGCACAAGCCATAACCTCTTGAGCTTTTGAGAATGGCAAAAACCTCCTGGGTCCTGGAAATCGTACTTAAGGTTTAAATATCAAGAGTCCTGGTTAGTCGAGAGATGATCTATGTCATGTGAGACTTAAAGTACTGGTAGTCTTCTCTGCAATTGGTTCTCAAAATATCTAATAATAAACACACCTATCTCTCCTCAGAAGAAAATCTTCAGCTAAAGATCATTTCTAAATACAATACAAAAAATGTTTTGCTAGGGACTAGCAAAAGATAGGCATGGGGGTATGATTGCACCGCAAAAATACACCTGCAATTGTGCCATCTTGTGCTATTTCCTAGCATTACCAGTGCATATTAGGTTTCCATAGTCACATTTCTGAAAATACATGCATGCATGCATTTAATTGAGAGGGGAGTAGAGTGAAATAAATGGCCTTGCAATTAACATTTTTCCTCAAGTGCATCTTTGCAAAATTAACCACCATTTTATTTTTTATTTTACTTGATTTTGAAATCTTCCCCACGGCTACAATGCTTGGCAACTTCCTCCTCGCGGCATGTCTTGTTCAGCCACTCCCTGCCAGCCCTGCAACCGCATGCACATGATCTCCCTACCGGCCATGCTAAGCCATGCACAGACAGGGCACGGCAGTGCATGCACTTTCTTCTTTATAAGGGCACAGCTACCTTCTTGCATGGGGAGCCTGGTCCTCCACAAAAAAAAAAACCCAATGCAGCTTCTTCTCCAGGCCACCATCTCCTTCCCTCTCCCTCCATACGCAGGACCTCCCCCTCTGAGGAGCCACTCTGCGGGCAGGAGTACCTCACGGTGGTGCACAACCACCACCGTGAGTCCACCACCGCCCAGCTCATCAAAGAGCCAGTGGGCGTGGTGGGATTCCCTATTTCAACTTTTCAAGCCATTTCAGCCATTGGAGCAGGAGCTTCAAGCTTTGAAGCTCAAAGCTCCGCACGCAGCAGCAGCAGAAAGGTGGCAGTACCTGCAAGGCCCTCCAGCGCACGCTTGCAGGCCACCCTAGGCTCCAGCGCGTGCCTGCAAGTGCCCTCGCCTCCCACTTCTCCGCACTGCACTCGCCTTTCCACATGCAACCGGCCATCATGCGCCCCTGCAGCGACCGGCCAAGCCTCACCGCACACACTAGCCAACACCCGCAAGCCACCGCGCACCCTGTCGTACTCCTTCTCCTGCGACCTAGCCCTCTCCGCGCGCTCTGTTGTGACGTCCCGCCGGCAAGACACCTGCCGATGCAACCCTTCCAAGCGCGCGCCAGTCGCAAGCCATCCGCACTCACAACACCGGACGGAAGCGGTTGCGCGGCTCGCTTGGCCACTGTAGCCACTGTTCACGCATTTCTGTGGAACACTGTGGCTATAGTGGGGTGACTGGTAAGTTTCTCACTTATTCGGTCACCCGATGCATCGCTACCGGTCATTGCCTGCACTCGCGCCCAGCCCAGTGCCCGCCCACGCGTCTGCATGTGCTTGCATTGCCCTCATCCGCCCGCATCACCCACTGCCTTCACCCGTGTATGTCTGCGTGCGCCCGCTCCTGCTCTCTCTGCGCAATGCTGTGCACTGCGGTCCTCTCTGAGCCCACCTCCCTCCAGCATGCACCTCTCTGCGTGCATACGCGCCTGCGCGTGCGAGCGTGAAGCCTCAGACAATGCCCAGCTGCATGCAAATTTCTTAACACTCGCCTCCTTCACTCCAGCAGGAAGTGCGCGGCATCTCTCTCTCTCTCTCTCTCACAGCGCACACTCTGTCTCTCTGCAAATACACATACACACAGACACACTCACACTCTTGCACACACACACTCTCACCTATACACTATTATTTACTTATATATATATATACATATATATATTTATATCTATGTATATTTATATACGTATATATATATACTTATATCTATACATATAGTAGTATCTTTATACTTAAAGTATTAGTATACATACATACATATATATATATATATATACATATATCCATATAAATATATTATTACCTATATAACTAAGTATAAGTATAGATACATATATATATATACATATATGAGCACCTACTTATACATATATATATATATATATTTATGTAAATATACATACATATATACATATATATCTATATAACTACATATACATATATACATATATATACATATCTATCTACATATATCTATATATACATATATTACTATATACATATACATACATATATATATATCTATATAGTTATATATACATACATATACATATATATATATATCTATACATATATCTATCTATACATATATTTACATACCTATATATATACATTTATATATATACATATATATATATAAAAGTACACATACACCTATATAGTTATAACCATATATATATTTACATATATACATATATATATTTTCACATTACTTACCATACGTGGTATCGCGGGAATATTTGCACCAGTTGCTGTTATTCCCCGATACACTCGTACAAAAAGTGTGGTCACATACATCTTCTACCATCCATCCTACACTCCACGCAGCACCTCGTCCTGTTGGTTGTGTCTTTCTAGACGACGACCGACTCGACATCGTGCTACACTCCATCTCCGCCTCCACCCCCACCCCTTTATACATATATAGTATATACATATATATATAGATTTACTATAGTTACTTTACTTCTGCTTCTCTTTCCTGCCAATAAAAAGATAAAAAACATATAAAAGAGAAAAGATAATCCTTGACTTGTAGGTACTCCATCTTCCGAATAGCAAGACCCATTTTGCAGCCCTGATTTGGCTCAAAGACAAGAACCTAATTTTGAGGGTGTGCCTCAAGGACCAAGATTATCAGAAAAAAATCTTAAATAGAAAAACACCAAAAATGTAATAAATGAACGGAAGAGATTCGTTGTAGGAAAGGCATAGAAACTTGACTTCTAACCCCACTTCCCTGAGTTTGACCCTGGGCTTAAAAGTGGCCAAGATAAAATCAAGTAGGCCAGGTAAAAAAAATTTGTAAAGAGCTGGTTAGGCTCGATTTAGGTTAACCACTATACACTCTACAATGATAAAATCATCATATTAACACACCTATCTATGTCCGACCATCAGTAGTCATATACCACAACATCTTTATCAGTAGCAGCTAAAAATGCAAGAGGGTACCTATCTTTTATCGCCCCACCAAATAGCCAATTTTCCAACCAAATTTTGAAGCTTTTCCCTTCTCCTAAGATAGACTTGAAAAGACTCCAATTATTTGCCAGGGCACGCACCACTGATGACCAGAAAGGAGATGGTTTATGAGGATTTAGGTGGTTCTTCTCATCATTAGCCACCCCATAGCTATCCTGGATGATCTCTGTCCACATTTTTCTTCCCCTTGAAGCAACCGAATAGCCCAGTTTAGGAGCAAGGCATCATTAAATTTTTTAAGGGACCTGATTCCCATGCCGCTGAACTTCTTTGGCAAACAAATTGATTCCCACTTTATAGGTTGGAGGAAAGCACCTTGATGAGAAGCCCCTTTCTAGAAGAACCTCCTACGCATCACGCCAAGTTTCTTCCAAATTGATTTTGGGGCTCTAAGAACAGAAAAGAAAAAGAGTAGAATGGATGTGATGACAGAATTCAGTAAAATATACCTCCCACCTTTTCATAAGTACCAACTACTCTAGCCTTGTAATTTCGTAGCCACCTTTCATATAGAAAGGACCAATCTGCTTTCCTCAGTTTTGTGCACTTCAGAGGTAAACCCAAGTATTTGACAGGCAGTGAAATCACAGGCGTGCCAAAGATGGTGGTGATGTCATTTTGGTCTATTCCATTCATACCAAAGCAAACCAAGGAAGACTTGCTTCCATTAAGTTTTAAGCTAGAAATCTCACCAAAAATTTTAACAATGCAGTATAGCGCTTCCACTTCTCTCTTCCCACCTTCCACAAAAAGAATAGTGTCATCTGCATATTGGTGAATGGGGGCCAAAGCATTGTTGTTAGACATAGAGTATCCCCTTATCAACTCACCAGCTGCTAGTTTGCATGCATATCTTGCCAATGTATCCACTGCAAGATTGAAGATCAAGGGGGCTAGTAGGCATTCTTGCCTTACCCCACACTAAGGCAGAATCCAGGCTCGACATGGTTTCCCATTTATCAAAGGGGAGTAGGAAGTAGTTGTGATGCATCTCTTACCCATTGTATCAAATGGGGGGGAAATTTTCTCCTTTTAAGAATTTCCCAAAGGTACGGCCAAGAGATTGAGTATAGGCTTTCGTGAAATCAAGTTTCCATAGAAAGGCCTTGGACTTTCGCCTGTGCCACCCTATCACCATCTCTTGCGCCATGATGAAGGATTCCTGCAAAGACCTCCCAGGTAGAAAGGCAGATTGGACAGGCATTATCAAATCTTGTAGTACATCACAAATTCTGTTGGCTAAAATCTTGCTGACAATAAGGTAGATGGAGTTTGACAAAGCAAAGGGTCTATAATTTGAAAAATTCTCTGCAACCGACTTCTTTCGTAGCAGAAACAAGTAGGCCTTATTCAGTCTTTCAAAACGAAAGTTGCCCATTTCAAATTCGTGTATAACATCCATCACATCCTTTTTAAGGACATTCCACATTTCTCTATAAAAAACTATTTGAACCTCATTCGGTCCAGGAGCTCCCTCATTATTCAAGTCTTTAATTGCTTTCATAGTTTCTTGTTCAGAAATAGGAGCAATTAGCATGGCCATCTGATCATTGCTGACACTTGGGAAATCTACCGAAGCCATCCTCCATGAACCACTTGGTGCATCCTTGGCTAGCTCTTTAAAGTACCTGCCAGCTTCACATCTGATTTCATTGATAGATGTGATGGTTCTCTCACACATTTTAATAGATGAAATGAGATTAAACCTCCTCTAGCACTGGTAGCAAGATGAAATAACTTTGTGCTGGCATCACCTTCCTTGAGCCACAGTTGTCTAGATCTTTCTTGCAGTCCATTTCCTTCTTCAAATCCTCCTCCCCAACAACCTGCTGCATCTGCTATCTCTGTTCATGTTCCTGATAACTCAGAGGCTACCTGCACTCCTTCAGATCGAAACATTGGATCACTGCTAGTGCCTCCACCCTCCTCTATTCTCTAGTGGCTGCCACTGTCTACCCATACTCTTTCAGCATAGAGCACATGCCTGCCAAATTGGAAGCCAACTGATGTGTGGCCGAGCCATTCACTACTTTATTTCGCCACCAGCTGGATAACATCTTGGCAAAACCCTCATCCCTAAACCAAGATTTCTTAAGTTTGAAGTATGATCCAATATCAATATTCACCCCACTATCCCACACAATTGGAGTGTGGTCAGAAAATGGCCTATCAAGGCTCATAGCAGATGATAGTTGGAATCTCTCCAACAGACTTGGGTTACCAAAGAATCAGTCCAGCTTTGATGTCTGTCCACTGCCATTTCTCCAAGTGAACTCCACCCCACTGATAGGGTATTCGGTGACTCCCAATCTCTGCATAGCCAATTGGAATCCAGCCATTGCACTATCAGTTTTGCCCCAGGTCTGTCACCACTTGAAAGAGCACAGTTGAAATCACCCCCTATGAGCCATGGTACCTCTTGGACTGTTTGATGCAGTGTTGATAGATCTTCCCACAATTCTACCCGATCAGTAGCTGCATAGGGTCCATAAATGCAAGAGATAAACCACTTCAAATCACCTTGAAGCTTTTGACATCTACAGGTGAGCACATGTCTGTCACGAAAGACTTCAGTTACTTTGAGACAAGATTTTCTCCAACATATGGCCATCCCACCATACCTTCCAGCTGCACCCTTCCACACATAGTCTACTTTCCCTGATAGTCTTAGAAAGTCCCATACCTGGACACTCTCCTCCTCCAAATGTGTCTCTTGAATGAGGGCACAGTCAATTTCCGACTCAGTAAGATATCTGATTCGAGACTCCCTTCTCACCTTGTTGGTCAACCCACGCACATTCCATGTTAGAACTCTGATTCTTTGCATGGCTGATCCCTTTGAGCCAAATTTTCCACATACTCAACCATGATTGACTTTGTGACAGTTTCCTCCACTATAGGCGTCAAGTTCTCCTTCCTTCGCCTTCTGAGCATGTAAGGGGAGCAACCAAATCCCCTTTTCTTATTTGTCCCACTCCTAAACTTCAGTTCACCAGGGATAATGAACTGCACTTGATTCACCTCCTTAAGGGCACTTCTACCACTGCTGACTACTATTTCCATACCCAATTTTACCTCCTCATTTCTAATAGAATTTCCTGAGTCCCTCTGTAAGACAATTGCATCAGCCATGGACACCTTGCCTTTGGCCACAACGGTTTGGTTGCTACATCCCAAGATAATAACATCATCCATAGTCATCAAGTCCCTCTCTGAGGTATCTATGTGACAATCCTTCCTCCTCTTTGATTCAGGGGCCTCATCTGATAACTCACGACCCAGCAATTCAGCTTGTTGCACCTCATTAGATCTAACCACAGACATCAAAACATAGCCCTATTCTGGTAACATAGAGACCTGCCCAGGCACTGATAAGTGAATGACCCACGTGGAGCCCGTTCACTTTTAAGGACTTTAGCCCCAAATCGAAGTGAACGGGCATCACCCTCCCCAATCATGGTTTCAGAGTCTTCACAAATGGATGCAAAGCCTGCAACCATCTTTGCGACAACCCCTTTAGGTCTCAAGTGTAGTGGCAACCCTTTGTTATCAAGAATCACCTTCCTAGTTCCCAACCTCTGGGGGGCGATCAGGGAGTGCCCCATCAAAGGGGGAGACCATCCACCATAGTACATTGACATTTTCAAAGGAGCTTGATCGAAATCGCAACCTTTCCACATCTATCATCCCCAGACCAAACACAGTAGAATGAGTCTAGAATAGCATTGCCACCTTCCAGCCTGATGACACAAGTTGCAAGGAACTCACCAGTTGTTGTAACCTCTCGATCGAGGGATTGCTGGTCATGACCTCACCGATCAGTGCTCCCCTCAGCAAGATCTCCACAGAGAAAATCTCCTCAGATAATGGAATCTCGACTTCTATTTGTGACTACCAAGCATCGGCAGTGGTGGAAGTCGGGCCTCTTTCACCACTTCCTGAACTAGATGCTGAGCGGTCTTCTTTGTGTGCGGCGACATCACCCTAGGGCATGAATCACGCTCGTGCCCTTCACCGCCACATGCTAAACAGACAAGAGGGTTTCTACACACCGCAGCCATGTGACATCTTCGTCTACATCTAAAGCACAAAACCTCTCCATTGGATCTCGTCCAGGCCCCTCATGGAATGAATCTGAATGCCCTACCTTCATGCAACAGCCATCAACTCTCCCTCCTCCAGTTTCTCGATCTCTAGATCTTCCATTCACCCCCATCCCCAGCCCTAGCCGCTTCCTCATCGTCGCCTCCTATCACCGGATGCACGCCACACCTCGAGGAGGGGTATATTGATCTACACTTGTTTGAATATCTCCAACAACTACTCATTTTTAGCTACATTTCTTTTCTTTTTGTCCTTATCTAAGGCTTCAGGGTATGTAATGGGCATGATTTCTTACACAAAAGAATTTGAGTTGGAAACCCGTCGTCGTAGTGTGTAGAAGTTAGCTACTAGATAAAATTTATAATCGAAACTACAAGCGAGTCTTGGGTCGAGGTGAATGATTGGTTTTGAAATCCACACTTCGATTTTATTTCTTTTTGCTGTTTTTATCCTTTGTAATTTTTTTGTATTTTTATAACGAAATAGATCAGGTCAAAATAATTTATATCTAATCTACTTGCAGAAAGAGAGAGAGAATCACATATATATCTAAACAAGTGTTTGCTATAGATAAGAAAGCGGAAAACTACACTACAAAAGTGATAACGGTAGAGAGAGGTGAGAAGAGCCCCCTCGACAGTCGCTTGGAGGATGGCTTGCTCTAACATCGCCAAGATGAAGGTGGTGGGAAGTTGGAGGAAGGAGAATGGCAGTAGAGGAAAGAGGACAGGGCAAGACGGCATCCTAGCAAGGAACCTCTTGAAGGTGGTAAGAGGATGGCCACGGGATGCTCCACGAGTGGTGGTGAGAGATAGGAAAAAATATTGCTTTTCTACTCTAGAGGAGCATCCCAGGCATGGGACAAGCTCTCTTAAGGGCCTTGGAGGTGGTGAGGGACAGATAGGAAGAAATGTGGGTGGATTGAGGGGTGTTGGTCCTTTTATAATGGAAGGGGAGAGGATAATTCTTACATGGGCAATTAGTGACATCTAAAGACATCATTGAAGATCCACCCCCAAAAGTCACTAAAGATCCGTGCATGATGAGTCCATTAAAATGGACTAATGTTAAGCCTAAGTATCTTTAATTGTACAATTTAGGTATGTTAATAATGAAAATTAAGTTGTAGAAGATTCGTACACCTCATGATTTAAGTTATAACATTCTATAACTTAATGATTTTATTGTGTTTATGTGTAGGTAATAAAATGCACAAAGAGAAAGGGTGGGGGGATAAATTTCCCCAAACAGCCGCAACTCTTTCCCCCCACCCCCGCCGGACATTAGGGTAATCATCTTCTTCTGCCGCCCTTCTCAACAACTATGACCAGGGATTTGGGAAAATCCCTGAACTCACGCGTAAGGAGCAAAGTTAAGAAGAGGCAGGGAGAGAGGAAAGCCATCCAGGAAGAAAAACAATTCCAGGGTGCACTGTGCCCTCTTCCCCCTTGTGGGGAAAAACCTCCACCAGTGCGCACACCTCTGCCGGCGCACCCTCCTTGCGTGCCTCGTCCTTCCTGCAGTTTAAAAGGCCCTCACCAATGTTCACGCCTCCGCCTGCGCGCCTCTCCCTCCAGCCACAGTAGGTGCATCCACCATACCAGCGTGCTCCACCACAAGCCACTGCAGGCCACTTCCTGCCACAAGCACTCACCAACTGCCCGCATCGCCTGCAGGCCACCCCTTGCTCACCGCGCCAGCACGCCCTTCCGCTTCCTGCCTTCAAGTGCACCTGCAGGCACTAGCCTCTGCAGCGCGCAACCGCGCGCCTTCCCGCCTTCGTAACCACTAGCAGCACCTCCTGCATGCAGCACCGCCCGCCCTGTAGCGCCCGCACCAGCCTCTGCAGCGCGCAACCGCACGCCATCTCCCTCCAGCCACTGCAGACCGCATCCTGCAAGCGCCTGCCGGCGCACCAGTGCGCTCGCGCGCACGCACGCTTAGTTGCAAGCACCGCAACAGCACCGCCGCCTTCTTGCTCCAACAGACCAGTGCTCCGGCCACCTCCGCCGGCCGCCGGCGACCACCTCCCGCCACGCCGCTGCCACCATTGCGTAGCTCTCGTCAAGCTGCACCACCCTGCCGATTCTCGCGGCCAACCATGCACGGCCGCACACGCGAGGTGAGAGGACAGATCCCCTATTTTCCTCTCAATTAAAATTTACATTCAATGCCATTGCCTCCAATTTGATTTTTTTTATTATTATTATATTGTGGTAGAATTGCATTCAAACACTCATAGTTTTTTATAATTGCATTGTATTAATATTAACTAGTTTAAGGATTGATTTTGGCCTTAACTTAAGTACTAATTGTATATAGTACACATCACGTGAAAACTACATGAATTCATCCTAAATTTATTGAGGATTTCTATGAGGGAAAATTGCACTTATACCCTTAACTATTTAGGTTATTGCAAATCTACTTTCCTTCACATTTTAAGTCCTATTTGAAAAGGGATTTCACACTATCCGAAATAACATTAAATAATTAAGTATTGATTGCATCATTGCCTCCCTGTGGACACGACCCGCTCTTCTGCGAATGGTTACTTTCATTATTTTTGATTTGTTGATTTTTCCACCACTTAAATACTAAAACGCTAAGCGAAAAGTCGTCTATCAAAATTGGCGCCGTTGCCAGGGAGGCAGCATACGCATTAGATTTACTTTATTATTTTTGAAACTTTTGAGTTGCGAAATTATCTAATAATTTTGATTATTGTGCAAGGAATCCGTTGAGGCAACGAGGTGCAACAAAGCAGCGATAGCAACCACGAGTTAAGCCACACGAGGAAAAGACGAAGGAGACCAAGATCCTATTTCATAGAGGATTCTCCGTTGTCACAATTTAATTATATCTTTTCGCCCTTGTAGTAATTTGGGGCTAAATTTTTGGGGGTTTGTCCCCGCATTCTTTAGCTACTAGGGCTTACAATATTTTTGGTGCATGCGTGATTATATTCTCTGCTCGCTTGCTTTTAAAAACCAATAAAAAATATCGAGCTGCCTATTTAGAAGATGCATGACCTTAGGTGCGCGCATTTAGGGGTGATTGAGCAGCATACTAGGTCTTATTATTGCATTGCAAGCATATTATCACGAAGATTGCTGGAGACAGGTATATCTTTCTAACTTTTGCATCCAACTTTTGTTCAGGCATTTGCATTCCAATTTAAATTCAAGACCACCAAATTGTTTGAATTTACTAATTCAGTGGTCACATAACTAAAAGCGAAACTAATAATCAGATTCAACCCTAAAAGCAATTCACATTTTGATCTGATTCTAAGGGACTTGTCTATGATTTCAAAAGAAATTGCAAAGATTTGCGGTGTGTTGCACACTTTTGACACTAAGCACGCACATTAGGCACCGCACTAAGTCTCGATCCCTTAAGGCTATAGGCACCGATCTCCTTATCGGTGCAGACCCTCCTATTGTGCTTTGTGGTAGTGGTGATACTATCTTTTGATCAAGTGTTTTGATACTCCACGGAGGGGGACAGCCCTTAAAGGAACAAAAGGGTAGTTAAGGGGCACAGCATACGCATCACCTCAAAGGAAGGGTTCACCCCACTTGCATCCCTTTATTCGTCCTTGGAGTAACTTCTCCCTTGATCACTTGGGAGTATCATCTGACTGGTCGATCTTTCGCTTTTAAGTCGGTTGCAGTTTAACGTGGTGGAAAAATCGACTGATCAATATTTAAGAAGAAATAACCACTCGCAGAGGAGCAGGTCGTATCCACAGGGAGGCAATGACGTATTAAAATTTGCACCAATTAAAAACATTCGTTCGTAGTTAGTTTCGACAGGAATCAAGTCAAGATTTCCTTTAGATTAAGGTTTAAGCAAGAAACAATGTTGAAATGGCAATTATGAGAAACTAGAGGATATTTTCCGCAATGCAGAATCAATAAAATATCATTAAAAAGTGGCAATGGCTGAAAATGTAACTTCTAATTGATGGTTTACTATAGGAAAACAGGGGAATTTTTCCCCTTTGTCGTGCGCGATGAGGAGCGGATGGCTGGGCGCGGCAAGCTCGGAGGAGGTCCCTTGGACCAAGAGCTTCGAATCGGTGGTGGCAGCGAGTCGCGCGGCGGCCGGAGGTGGCCGGACGAGCTCTGACGGAGGTGCTGCAGCTGGCGAGCTTGCGCGGCTATTGGCGTGAGATCTGCTCGCGCACTACTGCTGACGGCTCTGCAGGCGCGGGAGGATGGGTCTGCTGGCAGTTGAGTGGGTGCGGCTGCAGCTGGCGGGGGTGCGCAGGCTGCAGCAAGCGCGAGCGGAGGGCGCTGCTGGCAGTACTGCAGGCGCGAGGGTGAACGGCGTGGACTGCAGGCGCTGTTGGAGTTCTGCAGGCGCGGGAGGTGGGTGCTGCAGGCTGAGGAGGGTGTGCACGGTCTGGAGGGCATGGAGATGGCGAAGGCTGATGGTGGGCACGGTTGCGCTGGAGGCTAGTGGGTGGCGCTGCAGGCGTGGGCGTGCACGGATGAAGGCGCAGGCGCGGGGGTGGTGGTACGGGTGTGAACGGTGAGATGGGCGGATGTGGTTGTGCGGGTGCGGGTGGAGTTCAGACGGGTACGCAGGCGGGTGATCGCAGCTGAGCGGGTAGCTTCAGACGTCCGGGAAATTTCCTGAACGTCTTAAGTGAATGAGAAGGTGATTGCAGTGACGGTGGTTGCAGCGGTGGTGGTTGGTGACGACGGCGAGGGAGATGCACGCTAAGGTGCTCACGGTAATGCAGGCGAGCTCCGGATGGCGGTGTGGCCTATCACACCACACGCCCACGGTGGTGGAGACTCGTCGCCACGGTAGAGGACGGCAGTATGGAGTGGAAGAGAGAAGTTCTCTCTGCACAATGGTGGGTTGGTGGCGGAGGCCTGCCTCGCTCAGCATCCTCTCTCCTTTTGTAGCGGCCTGCACAAATTTGAATAGAGAGGCGGGCGCAGATCCACCTTCTCTGCCGATCCATGAATGAGCTTTTAGTGAGGCCGGAGGCGTTGCAGCAGCAGCCGAGCCGTTGCTGAGAAGAAGAAGAATAAATGATATTATTAAAATATTATGGTTATTTATATACAAACCCTCAAGTTTTATGTTAACTAAAATAATGTACTTAATTAGTTAACTAATTAGATGAATGGCATTCTAAGCTAATTCTAAATGCACTTAAAATATGAATGCAATGTATGGATTATGTAATTAAATTAAAAATATGAATTAATATATTTACATCCTAATTTATGCTAAAAAAATGCTAGAATTATCCTAATGTTTAGGCATTTAAATACTTAAGTAGCCCACAACTATGGGCTAATCAAATACCCCCATGCCTAGTTTTTGCTAGTCCCTAGCAAAATTAAACGAAACCTAGCACTCTAAGTAGACTAGTCAACTCACTTAGTCTTCCTTCAGAAGCATATTAAGTTCAGGCTCTAGACCCAAGGTTCCTAAGTAGTTGCTAAGTTACAGACTAGGTTGGCTAAAGACGAGTTGCAGGCACAAGTTTCCCTGATTTCTGACTCTACCCTAAAGTTTAATGATCCCTGAGATTAAAGCATCCGTGCCTGTGTATTAGTCTGAGTTATTTTAGTTAAAGGATTTTTTTTTATTTACTTTTTTTTTTTATTATTCTTCTAAGTCTAACCTCAGATCAGCTATCAACACGGTCTGTGTCGGATTCATTGTCCCCATTACCATACCTCGAAGGGTGCCTGGCTTTCGATGCTTCGAGATAGCACCGCCTATAACGACCCCAAGAACTCCTGGCAATCGACACTTCGAGATAGTATCGCCCATGGATTTCTTAAGCGAATTCAGGCCTATGGCATTCGGTACTTTGTGATAGGGCCGCCCATGGTACCTGAACTGCGCAATGCGCTTACATGGCCCCAGTAGGATGGATATCCTAAGAGACAAGCGCCAAGGAGGTAATATGTTATCATCGCATCCTCAAGGTGAGTATATACTCGACCTCTCCTGCGGCGGGAACTCTTCCAATCAAAATGTGTTTTCAAGCCTCTCTTAAGTCAAAACTAAGAGAATCAAATCTCTTTTCAGAAGGACAGAAATTAAGTTGATTACCTGACCAAGTGTGTGAAATTTGGATGCCTGGGTTACAAGGACCCGTAAGCCAAAAGTAGAATAAGACTCCAGGTACTACCCCACCTTTTAACTCAAACCCTAGCTTCCCTTCCTCAACCTCTTGAGGAATGATCCGTAACTTAACTCCTACTTAAGTTTTTAAGTCCAAAAAGGACCCTAAAGGTCTAAAGCTAGTAGCTCATTTAGCTTCTAAAGTTTGACCCTAGAATTTATTTAGTCTACCCTAGAGTTCTAATTTGCTTAAGAATGCAAGATCTAGCCAGTTAAACTCAAAACCTTTTTTTTTTTTTTATATGTACAAATGTATGCAATTATGCTATGTATATCCCCAAGTACACCGCCCATGCCTAAAATCTGCAATGTCCTCATTGCATAGAAGGATATTACCTGGGTTAGAGCTGGGCTGAATAGCCAAAGAACCTGCAAATCAAGTTCAAGAATTGCAGAAATTGGCCCTAAAAATGAGCAAAGCAAAGTTGGCCTAGAAAATATGTAAGCTAGGATGTTGGCGAGCTGATGATGAATCCCGATAGCAAATGCTCGCCCAACTAAAATGGGAATGAAATCTTCCCAGGTCACCAGAAGAGGTTCTAAAGGATAAACAGGTAAAACAACCTCCAAAGGGGTATGGGGAGGATAATATGGATCCTCCAAAAGGTATGGGGAAGAAATGGTACAGCGATAAACCCCCAGGGTAATGGACTGACTAAAGAAATCATCAATCCATACCCGATACTCCACTACAGGAAATATTGTTCTGTTAAGCCCCCTAGTCAGAACAAAAGTGAGCAATTCTCTAAGGCAAGGATCATCTAGGGTGTCCAAGTTACGATGTTGTGGGATGGCCATAAGATCTAGGTTGGGTTTAATCAGCTTGGTGTCCATCCCAAACACTCTTTCTAAATCCTTAATTTCATCCCTAGCATTCCTTGCACCATCACATGGATCTTCCTGCTCTTCATCAGGAGTCACAATTTCACTTTCAGATATAAGCGAATCAGAGGGTGACTTCGAAGTGAATGAAGGCAGGTTGGAAGCAACAGATCTAGGGATTATCCTATCAATGTCATCCCCAGGTTTTTGCTCTTTACTCAAATCTTCCCCGGAGTCTATATGTGAATCCACATAAATCTTAGAAATTGCTTCCAAATTTTCCATCATTTTATCATGAGGAGAAATATCATCAATGGGTGTGCTAAGGAAACCTAATTTGGTCAAATTTGTGACATCCTCAGGGGTTAACTCTTCAAATAAGACATAATCACCCTTAGTGTCACCCCAAATCTTGAATGTAGGTTCCTCATATAATTTGTCCTCCTCCTCATCACACAATTCATCATGTACCCGAGGTCTAGAATCATATAATATCTCAGCAGATCCCCTAGGGTGCTCTATCTGAGGTAAATGGTTTACACTGGTAACATCAGACTCTTCAGATAGGTTAATTTCTTTAGGGTTAGGTTCCCTAAGGGTGGGTTTGAGTTCCATATCGTGATCAGAAGGGAGGGTAGGGTTAACAACTTGACTTTGACCCACTTCATCAAATGTCACGAAAATACTATCATCTGGGTCGAGGTCTTCCAATGGTACCATCATTCCCTTCTTTTGACTCCAATATAATTCAGGTGGATACTCAACCTTATCATCATCTTCCTCGAGTTGCCACCTTTCTTCATCCAATGCATAGCTACTGCCATGTGTATTTTCCTCCCACCTAAAGTGTAGATCGCTCAAGGAATTGTTATCTGATGGGGAGGCTTCAAAATCGATCCTCGAAAAGTAGCTATTCTCCCTGGAATTTCCCTCCAACTTAAAGTGTAGCTCTCCCACGGGAGATGCATCTATTGTAGAGGGGTGCACGTCATCCTCAATGGGGTAGATTGGGTGGCTAATTTCATCTCTTTCTTGTTGGCCTGCTCTCAAAGATTCTCCTAACAATTCACTCATTTCGTTTTGTATTTTCTGTATTTCCATCTTCAAAGAGGAGAGGTCATTTCTATCATGAGAGAAGTCAGGCTCAGGCTCACAGTACCCAGAAGTGTTTGTCCAACCATAATACTTTTTCAGGGAGGGTGGGTTGGGTATTTCTTTGGTATGTGGGATATTGGGCAAAGCAAATCCTACTCCTAGGCTCTGCTCACTGATTTGGGGCTTAACCAGGCCAATGCTCCTATAATAGGAGTAAAATGGATCCCAATGATTGTCATTACGTCCATCAAGGAATGGACCATCTCGGCGTCTGGGATCGAAGGATGCAGAGTGGGGGTGAGGGTGTGGGCAAGATGTGAAAGGATGAAAAGCAATGTGGTCCATTCTAACTCACACTTCAATCAGAATTCCCCAAGCAAAACACAATTTAAAAAGGACCTTTTAGGTCTTTCCCAATTTAGGCTTTTGATTTTAAGTCAGATTGCAGGTGACAATACAATTTGCCCAATCAATTACGCGCCTATTGTCACCCTACGGTTCTCCTAAGAAGACCTAGTTGGAGCTTAGGTGTTCTTCCCTAAATCTCAAATGGTCAAGTAAATCCAAAGATGGATGATCGAGGGATGCAAGTAGGCCTAAGCCTTCCTTTGAAGCTGTGCTTTCGCGATGCTCCTCAACTACCCCCAAAAATCCGTGACATGGTATCCCCCTCTTTGGATTTACAAAACCTTTGATCTCAAGTTGCGAACACTTCAGAATCCAACGAAAGGAGGGCTCTTGTCCTAGTATTTCTAAACCTAAGGAGTGTCTAGAAGCGTGCCGTGGTGCAAGTGAAATAAGTGTGGATACACCGTCAAAGATTTTGAACTTTGAATCGCACGCCAAGTTTGAAAATCAAATCCTTGGTTTTTAAAATGTCCTTCCTTTGATTAGGCCTTTTTCTAAGAAAATGTGACCACTTGTTAGATTTATTCAGTACAGATTAGGTGGTCTTCGCATTAAATCCCAAATGCAATGCGTGATCAAAAATAGGATGCAAAGTAAGAGAATGTGTACCTTGCCTCCAGCGATCTACGATACAAGAATGCACGCAATGCAGAAAAGTAAATCTAGAGGCTGCTCATACAGACCTAAATGGTTCGTCCTGGGGCAGACAGCTTCTAGCAGGCAGCTCATTTTTTTTTTTTTCTATTTTTTTTTTAGAACTACTTATGCACAAGCAAATAAAAGTAATAATAATAATAAAAAAAATAAACCTAAATCTAAAGAAAATGGAACAGACTCCCAAAAATTACTCAACATGGGTCCAAAACAAAATCGAGGAACAAACCCCTCAAAATACGCCCCAGAATAAGGGTTTCAAACTAACTGCAATCAAAAATTAAGTCTACAGTCTTAATTCTATTCTAATTAAACTAGCGACTAAATACAATGGTGTCCGTCGCGTCCTCGTCCTTCTCCTCCTTTCAAAATTGCTCGTCCACTTCTCGTCTGGCAACGTCAAGGGTCGCCTCTCACACAAGCTAATTCTTGCACAAAATTTCTCGCACAGAAAAGAAAATAATAAATGGTCAAATCTCTGTGCATTTGACAAATAATCAAAATAAAATTAGGCGAAATTATTGCATCTATTGCCTCCCCGGCAACGGCGCCATTTGATTGGTCGATCTTTCGCTTTTAAGTCGGTTGCAGTTTAACGTGGTGGAAAAAATAACTGATCAATATTTAAGAAGAAATGACCACTCGCAGAGGAGCAGGTCGTATCCACAGGGAGGCAATGACGTATTAAATTCACACCAATTAAAAACGTTCATTCGTAGTTAGTTTAGACAATAATCAAGTCAAGATTGCCTTTAGATTAAGGTTTAAGCAAGAAACAATGATGAAATGGCAATTATGAGAAACTAGAGGATATTTTCCACAATGCAGAATCAATAAAAAATCATTAAAAAGTGGCAATGGCAGAAAATGTAATTTCTAATTGATGGTTTACTGTAGCAAAACAGGGGAATTTTTCCCCTTTGTCTTGCGCGACGAGGAGCGGATGGCTGGGCACGGGAAGCTCGGAGGAGGTCCCTTGGACCAAGAGCTTCGAATCGGTGGTGGCGGCGAATCGCGCGGCAGCCGGACGTGGCAGGACAAGCTCCGGCAGAGGTGCTGCAGCCGGTGAGCTTGCGCGGCTGTTGGCGTGAGATCTGCTCGCACGTTGCTGCTGGCGGCTCTACAGGCGTGGGAGGATGGGTCTGCAGGCGGTTGAGCGGGTGCGGCTGTAGCTGGCGGGGGTGCGCATGCTACAGAAAGCACGGGCGGAGGTGCTGCTGGCGGTTCTGCAGGCACGGGGGTGAACAGTGTGGACTGCAGGCGCAGTTGGAGTTCTGCAAGCGCGGTTGCTGCTGCAGGCGCGGGAGGTGGGTGCTGTAGGCTGAGGAGGGCGTGCGCGGTCTGGAGGGCGTGGAGATGGTGAAGGCTGATGGTGGGCGCGGTTGCGCTGGAGGCTGGTGGGTGGCGCTGCAGGCATGGGCGCGCACGGATGAAGGCGCAAGCACGGGGGTGGTGGTGTGGGCATGAAAGGTGAGATGGGCAGATGTGGTTGTGCAGGTCCGGGTGGAGTTCGGACGGGTACACAGGCAGGTGATCGCAGGTGAGCGGGTAGCTTCAGACGTCCGGGAAATTTCCCGGATGTCTTAAGTGAATGAGAAGGTGATTGCAGTGACGGTGGTTGCGGTGGTGCTGGTTGGTGACGATGGCAAGGGAGATGCACGCTAAGGTGCTCACGGTAATGCGGGCGAGCTCCGGATGGCGGTGTGGCCTGTCACACCCCATGCCCACGGTGGTGGAGACTCGCCGCCACGGTAGAGGCCGGCAGTATGGAGTGGAAGAGAGAAGTTCTCTCTGCACAGTGGTGGGTCGGTGGCGGAGGCCTGCCTCGCTCAGCATCCTCTCTCCTCCTTTTGTAGCGGCCTGCACAAATTTGAATGGAGAGGCAGGAGCAGATCCACCTTCTCCACCGATCCATGAATGAGCTTTTAGTGAGGCCGGAGGCGTTGTAGCGGCAGTCGAGCCGTTGCTGAGAAGAAGAAGAATAAAGGATATTATTAAAATATTATGGTTATTTATATACAAACCCTCAAGTTTTATGTTAACTAAAATAATGTACTTAATTAGTTAACTAATTAGATGAATGGCATTCTAAGATAATTCTAAATGCACTTAAAATATGAATGCAATGTATGGATTATGTAATTAAATTAAAAATATGAATTAATATATTTACATCCTAATTTATGTTAAATAAATATTAGAATTATCCTAATGTTTAGACATTTAAATACTTAAATAGCCCACAACTATGGCCTAATCATCATCCAAGAAAAGTATACGTCCTAGGGCACTCGAAGGTTAAATTAAGGTACATAATTGCAGTGAAAAACTTGTTTGGCCATTTATATTAACTAATTCAACATCCACAATAAAGAAGGTGAAGATTTCAAGTCCACACCCCTCCTATACCACTTATGTGGGAACGGAGGGATAAGTCTTGATCTTTTCACTTATCTTTGGAGTGGAGGTTTGACTTACTCAATAATAATAAGAAAAAAAATTATGAATTGTGTTTTGTATGCTTGGTAGATGCTCTCTTGAGGGTAGTCTAGTGTTTGATCCTGAGCCAGAGAGAATTCTTAGGAGAGCTCACCTAGGAGAAGAAAGAGAAGAAATGGCTGAGCAAGGTGCAAATCAACAAAGGACCCTAAGGGACTATTTTATTCCTACCAACCAACCTGCACAAGCACTAAGATGACCGGCAGGGGATAATCCTTATGAGATCAAGAGTAGTACCATATCTTTATTGCCCTATTTTTATGGTACTACTAGGGAGGACTCCTATCGGCATTTAGAGGAATTCACCGAGGTCTGTTCCACGGTGAAGCTCCAGGGCTTCACTGATGAAGCCCTGATGAGGACTCTATTTCCTTTCTCCCTAAAGGATAAGACCAAGCATTGGTATCAAACCCTCGATTCAAGGGTAAATGATTGGGCTACCCTTAAGAGAGAATTTTTAAAAAAGTATTTTCCTATTTGTAAAACCAACCATTACAGAAGAGAGATTATGGGTTTTACTAAACAGGAAGGGGAGCAATTTCATGAGACTTGGGAGCGCTTTAATGACCTTCTTAGGTTATGCCCCCACCATGAAGTGCCAAGCTTGTAGTTGGTCAGACGGTTCTATAACGGATTATCTAAAAGGCATAGGCAAACCATTGATGCAGCCTGTGCAGGAACCTTCATGACCAGAACTAAGGATGAAGCCTAGGCATTATTTGAAACTTTAAGCGACAACTCCATACATTTGAACTCTGCATATCAAGAAAGAAAACCATCAATCTTGCAGAGAAAGATAGAGGCCCATGAAGCTAGGGCTTCTCAGGATTTGGCTTATCAGATTCAACTATTGAATAAAAACTTTGATAGGCTTTTAGCAAACCCCGGCATGAACCCGCAAGCAGCCTCTATTTTTCAGGCTTCAAGAGAATGCTCCATTTGCCAAAGCACAATGCATGCCACTGTGGAGTGCCATCAGGCAACCCAATTCCCTTAGTTGATTCAGTCCGACTTGAACGCGGCCCAAGGTTTCTGCCCCCTCGCAATAACCCTTACTCCAACACTTATAATCCACGGTGGAGGAACCATCCAAACTTCTCTTGGAAGCAAGCTGATGCTTCTAACTCAGGGAATACAAGAGAATTCCCCTTCTTACCTCCCCAGCCCACATACCAACCTTCTTATGAAAACCCTCTTCCGAATAAGCCCTCTGAGATGGATGAACTGAAGGCCATGATGAAAGTGATGCAAGAGCATCAGAATATGGTTATCCAATCTCAGAATAAGATGATTACTGATATGTAATCCCAAATTGGTCATCTTATTGAGGCAGTTAGGCAATGTGATCGGAGGAAGCTGGCTAGCTCTTTTGAGGAGAACCGTAAGGGCAAGGGGGTTGTATTCAGGGAGCTTGCCCAATCAGTGACCGTGTTAAGGAGTGGAAAAAAGATTGACAAGCCTGATAACACTCCTACAGTTACATCTCAGAATTCCCCTTCCACACCTGACCTGACTTCCATCTCACCCGAGGAAGAGCCACACCACTCTCCCTTACAAAAATCGCCCACAATGAGGATGTCGTCCTTCCACCACCCCTTTCTCGCCATGATGACCCCTCTACTCAGTAGCTGAGGGTACCCTATCCAGAGTGCCTATCTGCTCCTGGGGAATCTTCTGTTGGCTCGTCTGGAGCCAAGGATTGGATGGAAGAGATTATGGATACTTTTAGGCAAGTCTAGATTAACTTGCCTCTGTTGGAAGTGATTAAACAGATTCCGTCCTATGCCAAGTTTCTAAAGGACTTGTGCACCCAAAAGCACTAATCTAGGAAACAGGTCCAAACCAAGGTCATCCTGCCTGACCACGTTAGCTCAGTTCTTCAGCATGGAACACCCTGCAAAATGAAAGACCTAGGGGCCCCGTATATTTCAGTGGTTATACGTAACCAACACATTGATGAGGCTCTACTCGATATTGGTGAGGGGGTAAACATTCTACCGAGCTCTGTCCATGACCTTTTGGGAGGAGGAAAGCTGAAGCCTAGTCCAGTAATCCTCCAGGTTGCAGGCAGATCACTTAAGACACCACAGGGATTGCTGGAAGATGTCCTTGTGAGAGTGGAGGATTTCTTCTTCCCTATTGACTTTCTGGTACTTGATACTAACCCATCTAATAAGCCCATAAAGCCGTCCATTATTCTGGGATGCCCCTTTTTGGCCACAGCCAATGCCTCTATAAATTATAGATTCGGGGCACTTAAAATGGGCTTTGGGAACAGGAAGATCCAGTTGAATGTTTTTGATACTTACAAGCAACCCGGATTTGAAGATTGTTCTCAGATTGAGGTCGTTGATGAAATAGTTGAAGAGACTACTTCAGCACTCTTATGTAGAGATCCCCTTCAGAAGGTCATATCTCAGGACCATCCCTCAATTATTAAAGAAACTGAAAGGAAAATGCCCAAACTAGAAGGGTTGCTGGGGATGCACACTAAGTCTCTGTCCCCACCCTAGACTATTAAGGTAGATCCGCTACCTGAGGCGGGGACATCTCAACTAAAACCCTCAATCCAAAAGGCTCTTGAATTGGAGTTGAAACCCCTCTTGAGCACATTGAAATATGCTTTCCTTGGCCCTAATAACACTCTCCCTATTATTATCTCGTCAGCATTATCTAAATTGCAGGAGGGAGCTCTGCTTGAGTGTTTACAAAGGCACAAGGAAGCAATTGCCTGGACAATTGCTGATATTAAGGGTGTTGATCCCTCTCTTTACATGCATCATATATTCACGAATGAGTCTGTGAAGCCTTTCTGAGACATGCAGAGAAGGCTCAATACAAATATGCAGGAGGTTGTTAAAAAGGAGATTCTGAAATGGCTAGATGCAGGGATTATCTATCCCATTTCAGATAGTAAATGGGTCAGTCCGATTCATGTAGTTCCGAAAAAGGTAGGAATCAGTGTGGAAGAGAATGACCAAGGAGAACTGGTGACCACTAGACGCTCAACTGGTTGGAGGGTCTACATTGATAACCGCCGTTTAAACACAGTTACCCAGAAAGACCATTTCCCCATACCATTTATCAATCAAATTTTGGAACGATTGGCGGGGAACAAGTACTTTTGTTTTCTCGACGGGTACTCTAGTTACAATTGGATAGCCATTTTTCCTGATGATCAGGAGAGTACCACCTTCACGAGTCCTTATGGCACTTTTGCATTCTGCCGAATGCCATTTGGGTTATGTAACGCTCCTGCCACTTTCCAACGTTGTATGATGGCTATCTTTTCTGATATGATTGACGAGTTTGTGGAAATTTTCATGGATGACTTCTCCATTTATGCCTCGTCATTTGACCTATGCCTTTCGCACCTTGATAAAGTCCTAACCTGTTACGAAGAGGCAAAACAAGTGCTTAGCTGAGAGGATTAGAGGTGGACACCGCCAAAATCGATTCCATCTCTAAGCTTCCATTGCCCTCCAATGTTCGTCAGGTTAGATCTTTCCTTAGCCATGCTGGATTTTATAGGCGCTTCATTAGAGACTTCAGTAAAATCTCTAAGCCACTCTGCAACTTGTTAGCGAAGGATGTCTCCTTCGATTTTGATGATAGATGTGGCAAGGCTTTCCAAGCTTTGAAGAATGCCCTAATTACCATGCCGATTCTCCAAGCACCAGATTGGACCCTCCTGTTTGAGCTTATGTGCGATGCTTCTGATTTTGCAGTGGGAGTGATCTTAGGTCAAAGGGTTGATGGCAAACCTCATGTGCTGCATTATGCCAGCAAGACCCTTATGGATCCTCAGCAAAACTACACGGTCACGGAAAAGGAATTACTTGCTGTAGTATTTGCTTTGGAAAGGTTTCGATCTTATCTTTTGGGATCCAAGGTTGTGGTGTTCACTAATCCTTCAGCCCTTAAGCATCTTCTGGCTAAAAAGGACACCAAACCTCGCCTAATTCGTTGGATTCTGCTACTCTAAGAATTTGACCGGGAAATTAAAGACAAGAAAGGAGTTGAGAATGTGGTAGCAGACCATTTGTCCAGGATCCCTATTGGGGTATCAAACCCCGCTAGCGGTATTCAAGAGACTTTCCCTAATGAGTCTCTAATGGCCATGGAAACTAAAACTCCTTGGTTTGCTAACATAGTGAACTATCTGGTCACAGGCATCACCCCTAGTACTTGGGACAAGTAGAAGCGAGACAGGTTTATCGCCAATGCTAAATTTTATCACTGGGAGGAACCCAAGCTTTCTAGAATAGGCCCTGACCAGTTGTTTCGCGGTTGCGTCCCTAATGAGGAACAAAGAAGTGTTCTGAGTTTCTACCATGACCTCCACTGTGGGGGACATTTTAGTGGGAAGAAGACTGCTCATAAGGTTCTTCAGTCTGGTTTTTGGTGGCCCACATTATTCTGAGATGCACATACGTATGTGGGTGCATGTCTACGTTGCCAGCAGATGGGAACCATTGGAAAAAGGGATGAGATGCCCCAACAACCTATCCTCCCTGTTGAAATCTTTGATATTTGGGGCATTGACTTCATGGGTCCCTTTCATGTGTCCTTCGGATATGAATACATCCTTGTGGCTGTTGATTATGTATCAAAATGGATAAAAGCCATCCCCACGCAAACCAATGACCATTCTATGGTCTTGGGCTTTGTTAAGGCTAATATCATTTCTTGGTATGGGTGCCCAAGGATGATCATAAGTGATGGAGGACCTCTCTTTAAGAATGTACACTTCACTAGACTACTCCAAAATTTAGGAGTCAATCACATGATAGCCACACCATATCATCCCCAAACGATTGGGCAAGTTGAAGTGTCTAATAGGGAGATTAAGCGAATTTTAGAAAAAACTGTTAGGCCTAATCGGAAGGATTGGTCTAAAAAACTAAATGGCGCTCTTCGGGCCTACAGAACTGCATATAAGACTCCCTTGGGCATGTCTCCTTTCCATCTTGTCTATGGAAAAGTGTGCCACCTTCCTGTTGAAATCCAACATAAAGCTTATTGGGCCATTAAAAACATTAACTTAAATCTGGATAAAGCGGGAAAAGCACGTATGTTAGAATTAAGTGAGCTTGAGGAGCTTCATAATGAAGCTTATGAAACTTCTCAAGCTTACAAGCAACGTACAAAAGTCTTCCATGACAAGCACATCATTAGAATGACTTTTGAGCCCAACCAGTGGTCTAGCTTTTCAATTCTAGACTTAAATTATTTCCTGGAAAGCTCAAGTCCCGTAGGGATGGGCCTTACATTGTTATCAATACCTTCCCTCATGGAGTTGTAGAGATCAGGAACCCTATTTCAGGTGCAAACTTTAAAGTAAATGGCCAGCAACTTAAACCATATATTACTCTTTCAGATGGCCAGGTTTTGGATGCACTATGGCTTGAGGAGCCTTAGCTCCTCCCACTCTCCTCCTCAGGTGATATTCTTCTATTTCTATATTTTTCCAATGAGGGCATTGTCAATCTTAGGCATGGGAGGATATAACCTGAGAATGTATATAGTGTTTATAACATTTATAAATATTTGCATACATATTTATAAAAAAAAAAAATTTCTTGAGCTGATTTGTTTAGTCCATAGCAAAATACTTTTATTGGAGGTTTTTCTTCCGGAATTATTTCTTAAGTTTAGAATCCAGTACATTCATTTCACGTGCACGTAGACTTGGTAATGGATCCTTTGGGAAAACCAATAAGCATTTGTAGTCTACTGAACCCTTGGACAGTTCTTAGAGAGTCAGGCATACTATCTTCTAATAAATCCACCTCATATTTGTGAGAGGAAGTAGAGAGATTACTGGTGCACTAAGTCTAGTGCAAGGACTCTTAAGTTCTGGATAATTAGATGATGATACTTCAGAGTTAGGTGTAGTTTTCACTCTCTATTCCTGTGTGTGTACTTTGAGTGAATTCCTGAGAGTCACCAAATAAGGCAGATACACAGAGATTGAGTCTTAATAAAGCTATAACTATGGTGGATGGCTACGACTGTCCTTCATAGAGTCCTCAGCTGAAGGAGGGTAATAGTGTCAAAGGTTAGAAATACGCCTGTCCTATCCATTCCTTTCCGGTGCCAAGAATAGGCACTTCCACCAAATAAGCCACACAACTTCCTCCTAACCATCATCATCCCTAATAATGCCTCGTAAATAAAAGTCCATATTGTGTTGTGTTGATTGCAAAAGAAACAAAAACAAGAAAAAAAAAAATAAATAAATAAATATATATAAAAGAGAGGGAGAGAAGAAAAGAGAAAAGATGTAGAAAAAGAAGAAATAGAAAGAAAAAAAAAAGAAGTCCAAGTGTATGATGTAACACTGTTTCTGAGGTAGCAAAACACCTATTGCGTTCCACCAAATATGACCCATACCTGCCTTCTAGTATTTCTGCTCGCCTGAATACTGGTTGAGAACTCTAACTTAGTTGAAGAGTTATTAGGACTTGAATTGAAGTGTGGATGCCCTGTGAGGCCACCAAATAGTGAGTACAATTTCTAAATTTGGCGAGATTCGTGATCTCAGAAAGAAAGAAAAGAGAGTGCCCAGGAATATCAGGAGAGCATAGTTGTGTAGCCTCTCTCAGAGTTGACTTGTCTAATAGTCTAGAGAGCTAGAGTCTGCAGTACAAGACTATATGTAGCACCAGTTGAGTGTGTGCCACCAAATACAAATCCATTCAATTTGATATCTCCTACCTAAGCCAAACGTCGGGGTCAAATTACAGATTATCGTCTACTTTATCCCCGAGGGAAGTAGTTGCCTATCTCGACAAAAATTTTTGCCAAGGGTGATGTATGAACTGCCAATGCGAATCGACTCTTTCACTTGGATCTGTTACCTAGGCTATCAGCACTTCACATTTGTCTGGATTTCTAAAGTTTTGAAGTAAGAAAAGAAGAAATCTTCTAATTATTTTTCATTTTTGCTAGGGACTAGCAAATCTTAGGTAGGGGGTATTCGATGAGTCCATTAAATGGACTAATATTAAGCCTAAGTATCTTTAATTGTACAATTTAGGTATGTTAATAATGACAATTAAGTTGTAGAAGATTTGTACACCTCATGATTTAAGTTATAACATTCTATAACTTAATGATTTTATTATTTTTATGTGTAGGTAATAAAATGCACAAAGAGCAAAGGTGGGGGGATAGATTTCCCAAAATAGCCGCAACTCTTTCCCCTCTCCCCAGTCGGACATTGGGGTAATCTTCTTCTTCCACCACCCTTCTCAACAACTATGACCGGGGATTTGGGAAAATCCCTGAACTCACACGCAAGGAGAGAAGTTAAAAAGAAGAGGTGGGGAGAGAGGAAAGCCATCCAGGAAGAAAAACAATTCCAGCGTGCACTGTGCCCTCTTCCCCCTTGCGGCGAAAAACCTCCACCAGCGCGCACGCCTCCGCCGATGCACCCTCCTTGCACGCCTCCTCCTCCCTGCAGTTCAAAAAGCCCTCACCAGTGCGCACGCCTCCACCTGCACGCGTCTCCCTCCAGCCACAACAGGTGCATCCACCAAACCAACGCGCTCCACCTCAAAACACTGCAAGCCGCTTCTTGCCACAAGCGCTCACTAACTGCCTGCACCGCCTGCAGGCCGCCCCCTACTCACCGTGCCAGCATGCCCTGGCACTTCCTGCCTTCAAGCGCACCTGCAGGTGCCAGCCTCTGCAGCGTGCAACCGCACGCCTTCCCACCTTCGCAACCACCCACAGCACCTCCCACACGTAGCACTTCCCACCCTGTAGTGCCTGCTCCAGCCTCTATAGCACGCAACCGCACGCCATCTCCCTCCAGCCACTGCAGACCGCATCTTGCAAGTGCCTACCTGCACACCAGCCTGCGCGCGAGCGTGCACGCACAGCTGCAGGCACCACAGCAGCACCGCCGCCTTCTTGCTCCAACAGACCGGCGCTCTGGCCACCTCTGCCGACCGCCGACGGCCACCTCCGGCCATGCCGCTACAACCGTTGCATAGCTCTAGTCAAGCTGCACTACCCTGTCGATTCTCGCAGCCAACCGTGCACGGCCGCACACGCGAGGAGAGAGGAGGGATCCCCTGTTTTCCTCTCAATTAAAATTTACATTCAATGCCATTGCCACCAATTTGATTTTTCTTAATATTATTATATTATGGCAGAATTGCATTCAAAGAATCATAGTTCTTTATAATTGCATGGTATTGATATTAACTAGTTTAAAGATTGATTTTGGGCTTAACTTAAGTACTAATTGTCTTTAGTACACATCACGTGAAAATTGCATGAATTCATCCTAAATTTATTGAGTATTTCTGTGAGGGAAAACTGCACTTATACCCTTAGCTTTTTAGGTTATTGCAAATCTACTTTCCTTCACATTTTAAGTCCGATTTGAAAAGGGATTTCGCACTATCCAAAATAACATTAAATAATTAAGTATTGATTGCATCATTGCCTCCCTGTGGACACGACCCACTCTTCTGCGAGTGGTTATTTTAATTATTTTTTATTAGTCAATTTTTCCACAACTTAAATACTATAACGCTAAGCGAAAAGTCGTCTATCAGTGCACACCCCCGTGGGCACTTGCACATGTGCCTCCCATGCTTGTGACTTGCGCTTGCCTTGTCACACGTGCGCGCTGGCATGCGCTCCACTTCTATGACTGCTACGTGCCTTTCGCAGGCATGCATCACGTGCACACGCTAACCGGTGTGGACACTGCTCCACTTGAGGATTTGGGGGTGTTGTGGGATTCGAACTAGCGCCCCTCCTTTGGTAGTGTATGTGTTGAACAATGCACCACACGTCACTCTTTATCGTGTAGAGGAATTTCCTACAGAGGCACGGTGGCTCCGTAGCCATTGGATGATGATCCAATGGCAAGGATTCGAGGGTGCAGATGATGAAGGGCATGGGCGGTTACTGCTAGCCAGTGCTAGGCAGCAAAGATGGCACCACGTGGTGCCATCTGGGATGTCTATCTTCTTTTGCTTTTAGAGGATGCCACGGTGCTTGGATCAAGATGATCTATACATTGGAAGTCTGCAATCGTTGCTCTAGATCCATCCATAAGGTCAAATTTTTCATTTAAAGCCTATAAGGTTGTCGCATTGCCCCTTGGCCATTGATCTTCCTCGGATTACATACTGTGTTACGTGATTTTGATCTAGATGATTTCGCAAACGTTGGACTCCGATCATCATCCTGATCTGATCCATACGATTGGATCATCAATCTGAGGCCTCGAAATAAATCTCCTCCTCTCCTGACCACAAAAGGACATGAATTAACCTAAATATACACAAACTACTCTATGTGCGAAATAATGTATGTTATGCAATATTTATAATATTGAATGCATATCTAAGCATAGGAACATGCATACATAGGCATTTTATTCTCAATAAATATGTCTACATCAGTATGGAATTTGGATTTGAACAGGGTTGATTTATTGATCCATGGGTTTGTCTTGCTCATCCCCAAAATCATCAATTTTCTTAGGATTTGCAATTGTGAGAGGGGTCAGCCATTGGGGATAGTGGGTTTGGGTGTTGCTTCTCATGGTAACCACATTGGCAGAGGCATTGGAACCAGGGTTAGGTCCTTGATAAAAAGCAATAAACCTAAGATGTGTCTGTGGGACCTGTAAAATCACATGGGCTTACCCTTGGTTTTGTTGGAACCCTTGAGGCTTGTGGCCTTTTTTCATTACATTCCTCGAGTTCGAATGTGGTTGAGATGGAAGGGACCCTTATTGTTTGCTAAACAACAACTGGCTCAATTGTCCCTTCACTAAAGCCATTCCTCCTGATGTTTCTGATTCATATCTGCCATCATTTTAATTAGAGTGTCCATTTCCTTTTGATGTGTAGGAGCTACCCTATTCTGGTTATAGGGTAGTATATTAGGTGGACCCTTCTGATTTGAGGAACAGTTAGGCCTGGGTTGATTCTGGAATTGGTTCTATTTTTTATTGGACTAGGCAAAATTTGGGTAGTTATGCCATCACGGGATGTATGTTTTGGAGAAAGGGTCTGGTTTAGAGTAGCCCTGGATGGCAATGGTATCTTCAAAGGTAGAAGGTACTGAGGGGGTAGGGAAGAATAATCAGGGTATGAGGGAGCAAAGGCTACTCCCTGGAACATAGTCAGGGGTTCTTCCAGATGCATCGGGTTCATTGGTTGGACCAGGTCAACATTGTGAGCACCATTTACTAGGGAGAAGGTTTTTAATGGGGCTTGGGATTGGTTACGAACCTCATCAATCTTTTTATCCACCAACTCAAACTGATCCAGCTTCTTCACTGTGATGTCCATGTCATCCATGTCAACAGTCTTTGAATTGGTTTGTACTTCATAAATTCCACCACAGGGTTGACTAGACCTATTGAATGTGGTCATGAAGGCATTATTTTGTGAGTTCTCACTCATAGACTAAAAGAGTTCAAATTCACTTTCTTCATCTTTGTTTAGAAAATTGCCTCCACATGATGCTTCAACGAAATTCCTAAGGGTGCTGTGCAAACCATCGTAGAAGATTTGGGCCAATTGCTACCTTAAAACCTCATGGCTTGGGTATTTCCTCAATAACTCATTAAATAGTTCCTATGCCTCATGGAATTGTTCTCCACTCTGTCAAGAGAATGTAGTAATGGCTCTTCTAAGAGCATTAATCTTTCCTATGGGGAAAAGTTTCTTCAAGATGACATGCCTCAGCTCCTCCCAAGTGGAGATGGGTCTTCCTAAAGTTTTAAGCTAGTGGGAAACTTTATCTTTTAGGGGGAATGGGAACATCGTCATTAAGATGATATCAAGGCAGATGTTCCTAGGTTTTATTAGCGACACAAGAAGGGCGGGTAGAATTGTACAATAAAAATATTCATAAACAATTGCAACAAATAACATAGGTATTTAGCAAGAAAACTCTTGCAGGAAAAACCTCTACCAAGATCTCTCAATCTAAGATTTTGCTCCCAATTGAATTGGGAATCACTAAACCACATCACAAATTCGAGGGTGGTGTTCCTAAAAAATAATTTCCTTCTCCTGGACAAACCCCAGGGAGAATTTAGCCCCTCTACTAAGAGGAAATGGGAACCCAAAGCTCGGGCACCCAAACAAACTAAATAAACAACCCTATGAGTCTTGAAAGATATAGAATATAAAGTAGGCTAAGATACACCCTTTGCAAACCTATGTGATGCAAAAAATCAGAGTGGGAGTAATGTTGCTCTCAAAAATTTCCAAGAACAAAAGAGCATAAAAGAGCACAATAGCTTTAGAAAGCTTCAAATAGGATAATAGAAAGTATTTATAACTAGAATATTTCTTTTCTTGATAAATATGCATAAAGCAACTCCTGGTGGGTATGTTTAGGTGTAGGAGGTCAGATTTAAGCTTTAGTCATTGGGATTTGAATTGGAATAGAATAAATTAAGGTAGAATGGTTACAAAGCATTTACTCAAAGTCTGACTGTATCAGATGTCTGAAAGGTCATGATAGACGTCTGAAGGAGTCATTTTAGACGTCTAAGAATAAAGGCAAACATCTGAAAAACTTCAGTGAGAAAAGTGTCATTACTGGATTTATCAAGATTTAGTATAGGGACACTTGAACAAATAGATAGACATCTAAATAGATAGTTTCGGACGTCTGAGAATAAAATCGGACATCTGAAAATGCCTTAGGGTCAAAGTTATTGTTACTTGAATTAGGTTGAATCCAAATAGGGATATAAAGACAAATGGTCAAATGTCTTACTGGACATTTGGTCAAAAGTGTAGATGTCTAAAAAAGAATAATTAGATGTCTAAATAAATGCAAGGACATTTGTTGGCCTACAATGTTCCAAAATCAAAGAGTAACAGATATAATCAATTATGGTGAAATTGAACATTGGATAAAAAAATGAACATTGGTCTTTTCAGATGTCTTAAGAAGATAGCAGACTTTTGAAGGACAAAAAAAATTATGACTATTGTTCCTTCTAAGTTAAAGAGATACCAAGAGCTCGAGGAGGCATTTGAAAGACATAATTAAACATCTGAAGTAGAGCATAGACATCTGAAAACCTAGGTGACAAGGGTCTAGGATTTTGGACATGATTCTAGGTTATGGATAGGAGCTTAGATGTCTGAGAAAGTAGATCATACATTTGACCAGGAAAATTCAGACATCTGAAGGAATCATAGTATGTCTAAAATTCCAATTAGAAATAAAGCCTTGTATACTAGATTAGAAGAGTGAGGACAGGAAGGTTCTAAATGTATCCTAAGGATAATGTAAGTCTCATTTACATTCTAAAAATGAAATAAAACAAATCTAAATACATCTCCTTCTATCTCCTCATCTCCTTGATGCTCATCTCCTTCTATCTTCATCTCCTCATTTCCTAGATCTTCAGCTTTCATCAAGCTTCATCCAACCCTAAGCTTGAAATATTCATCCTAAATACATTATTAAATATAACAAGTTTTGTTACCATCGAAATCAATGATCGTGGTCCTTTATCACCAATAGGTTTTACAGTCCAGGCAATCCGATCTAGATCCTCCAGGTATTGAAAAGGGTCCTCATTTGAGATCTCATGAAAGTGGCTTTAGATTAAGATAAAGACATTAGGTTTTAGCTGAAAATCATCTCCCCCATTGGGAACCCTAATATATGGCTCTACTCAGATGG
The DNA here is from genome assembly GCA_037157565.1 of Thalassia testudinum. Taxonomy (NCBI): domain Eukaryota; kingdom Viridiplantae; phylum Streptophyta; class Magnoliopsida; order Alismatales; family Hydrocharitaceae; genus Thalassia; species Thalassia testudinum. Next base: position 16,408,673 of record JAZHRO010000056.1, read on the forward strand.
CAAACGAATCATAGAAATCATAGAGAGGCCTTGGTTGGCCCTCAAGGGGTTGTGGTGGGTTACGTGGGGGTTGCCTTTGAGGGTTCTGCAGATGATGTGTGACCTGCATGATGGTCTAGATCTGTTGCTGGAGTTTATCGTTGGCTATGATTTGAGCCTGGATAATGGCCATAGCATTAGGTTTAGGTTGGTCCCCCTCATACTCAATTCTCGAGTTTTTCATTCCTACAATTCTTGCCCTAGAACAACTTAGTCTCCTTATATGGTTTATTTCTAATGCAACCAACTTAGGATGAAGCAAACGCCTTCTGTGGGGAGACTAGAGATGAGAAGGGAGTGATTCGAAGGAGAAAGATGAGAGAATAGTGTGTGCACAACCAGGCCAACAAATCTAGGGCCTATAGTGTAGACCTAGGTAACCTAAAAGCCTTGGTGAGAATGATCAAATCTTTAAGTACTTAAACCCCTCTTCACAAAGTTAATCCAGCCAGGTTGATTAGAGAGAATTGAGGGGAACGTTCTATGTTTGGCTTGCACTGCCTGTTCCTTGATGCCCCCCAACCACAGTTGTTTGACGCTTCCTTGCAGTCTAAACACCAGATTCCAAAATGGGAATTAACACCAATTACTTAACAAATCCAATCAATCTTCTTGAACTTAGATTAGTGCTACCTAGGGCATGTCTACTCTGTTTTAATTTGGGCTGGGTTAGTGCTTGTGGTCAAGGCATGTGATGAGGCATTATTGGGGGTTGTGCCTTTTAATTTATCAAATTCGAGCTGTTGTGCACTCAACAAAAAGGGATTTTCAAGAAAGGATTTTAAATGTGGTGCCTTTTAATGTTTCACCTTTGCTTTAGTGCCTTTTTTTTATTGTTGGAGTTTCTTAATAAATTCAAACAATGTTCGTAGTTGGCTCACAAAGTTTTGGACACAATAGGTAATTGTCAATTTCCTTTAGAGCAAATAATGTGGTCATAGAACAACAACCCTAATGTATTCCCCTTATGGTTTATGCGATTCTATCAGGTGAAGTGATTTTAATTTCAGTGGTGAATTCCAATAGAAGACAAGTTTGGCTTCATAAATGCCACTCAAAGAAAGGGACACTCCAAAAAGATTTTTCCAAATATATTAGAGTGTAGTTTTTTTGTTTGTGAGATGGATTTTAGATGTGGGTCAAGCAATCATTCACCATGCTAATTTTTTTATGTTTATTACTTTTTTTTGAGTTTTTGTTTAGCAAGTAAGCAAACAATCTATCCTAATGTTTATGCATGAGCCTAAATACAATATCTTTTTGTTTTTTTTTATTTTTGATAAGAGATGATGAAGCTATGGAAGGTAAGGTGAAGTGATACTCGCTAAGATCTTCTTCTTCACTTTACTCCAACTATACCAATGTGGACCGCTCTCCTCCCGTCGCTTAGGCATCGAGTTCTTGCAACCAATTAATAGAGATAGAGAAAACTAAGAGTAAAATCTAATGAATATCACTAATGAAAATTTGAAAGCAACTAAAGGATCCATTGCCTCCATAGCAATGGTGCTAAAAACTGACGTCGAAAAACACATAAGGGTAATATGTTCGTTGTAGCATGCGTTTCTGACATCAATTTTAATAAGAAGATCGAACGATGAATTCGAGTGTTGAACATTGGGAGGCAGAAAAGTGAATCAATTAGTCACTTATTTTTATTGATAAATGATGATTTACTTGCATGAAAAATAGTGAGAAAGTGAGAGAGAGTAGAGGGTTAGAAATCTGAGGTGGACACAGGTCGCTAAGTACGCAAGAAAAGTAGATATGGTAAAGCATAATAGAACCTAGCTAAGAATGAGCACATGACAACAAGTATGATAATAAAAACTAATATATCACATAGATGAAATTGTTTTACAACTATAATGCTAGATGATTGCTTAAACAAATGTAACACTAATATAATAAAAACTGGAAAATAAATGCCAAAAGTAGGGCATTGAGGTAGCCACGGCGGTGGAGAAACTTCCGTCGGCAGCTCGGTGGCTCTAGGACCTTGCTTTGAGGTCTAGAGAGGTGGAGGAATGCTCGGTAGAAGATAGAAAGAGATGCTTCCCAATGAGGATATGTGTAGGACTTTATATAAGAATGGGAAAGGGCTTGGTTAGTCAAAATGTGGCAAGTTCGTGTGCTGCTGTGCTAGGCCTCTAGCTAGAGGCTGTTGACCATGCTCTGCACTACTGTCCATCCTTAATGCATGCTAACCATGCACTGCAGCTATTTCTTGAAGGTGCCCTACTAGACTATGCGAGGAATGATCGTAGTCATAGGATTACCCATGAAGGTCTCTGATTATGCCTGCTAGCTACCAACGTGCCTTAAGTGTGCCCAATCGGGTGGGAACTGATTTTGAGTGTCAGATTGAAGATGAATGACCAAAGACATGCGTGGATCAGCACTTCGGATCACACCCCATGCAATCAGATGGTAGAGAGCGTGTCTAGACAGTTTAAGAATCGTGTCCCCCGTCGTGCATACGATCAAGCATATGATTGCGCGTCGGATCTTGCGTGTGCTCATCGTGTGCATCTGTTGCTGCCACATCATCGTTTTCCTTGTCCTCCACTTTTGCATCAATGGTTGAATTTCGACCACATGCACTTCAGTGGATTAAATCCTTGCACAGGGCTTCCAATGTACTTTTGTGTGTTGCGGGAAAAGGTGTTAACTAATGTGCCATGGCTCCTTCTTTATCTCTTGGATGTTTTAGCTACAAGGGGCATAGAGGCTTCCTAGCCATTGGATGATGATCTAATGGGTAGGATTTGATGTGGCTATGCGATGAAGGGATGGAGCTGGGTGCTATAGGGAGCACAATGAGTGACACGTGGTGCAATATGGGTTGTTGATCATCAGATCAATGGCCAGAACTTCTTTGTCTCATTGTAGGAGTTACGGAGGTCGGATTGAGACGATTTTGAGCTGTTGGACTCCGTTCATTGATTTGGATCCATCCGTATGCTCTAACTGCTCATTTGAGACCTATTTCATTATACACTTGTACACATGGTCATTAAACATTAATTATAAGCAACCTAAATGTAGATATTACAGGATTGCATATAGTGCTCCTAGACCCACTATATCATGATATTAATGTGCATGCACCCTCGAAATTGACTCTAATTGATGTAATTATCATTATTATATGTAGAGTCATCACTTTTATTGACCGAAAACTGGAGCGATTAGCAGGAAATCAATTCTTTTGTTTCTTTGATGGGTTATCCAGCTATAATTAGGTGGCTATTAAGCCCCATGATCATGAGAAGACCACCTTTGCCTGCCCCTTTAGCACTTTTCCTTTGAAAGGATGATTTAGACTTTGTAACATGCTAACTACCTTCCAACATTGCATGTTGGCAATATTCCATGATATGGTAGGTGATTTTCTTGATTTCTTTATGGATGACTTTCCAATCTTTGATGATTGTTTAGCCAACCTAACCTTCATCCTTCGGAGATGTATTAATGTAAACCTCATGCTTTTCTAGGAGGAAAGTCACTTTATGGTGAATGAGGGTATTGTTATAGGACATTTCATCTTCGAAAGAGGTATCTAGGTGGACAGAGCTAAGGTGGATGTGATAGATGATTTACCTATACCTAGCACTGTTAAAAAAATCCGCTCCTTTCGGGGTCACATTGGGTTCTATAGGAGATTTATCAAGGATTTTTCCAAGATTTCCAGACCTTTGACGCATCTTCTATCGACCATTGTTCCCTTCAACATGGGTCCAGATTGTATTGAAGCATTCACGCGGCTACGTGATGCTGTTGCTAAGGCCCCTGTTCTACGATCACCTAATTGGTCCCTCGACTTTGAGCTGATGTGTGACGCTTCTATCCTAACTACTAGAGCCATCTGGGACAAAGACATGATAAACACCCCTTTGTGTTGTACTAAGCTAGTAAGATGCTGGTTGAGGCCTAGCATAATTATACAAGCACAGAAAAGGAGTTACTGGTAGTCATCTTTGGGCTATAGAAATTCAAATCTTATCTTCTGAGCTCCCATGTTACTATCTTCACTGACCATGTGGCCATTCATCATCTCATGCATAAGAAGGATGCTAAGCACCGATTGATTTGATGGATCCTTTTGTTACAAGAGTTTGATCTTGAGATATGAGATCAGGCTGGAGCCCAAAATGTGGGTGTAGACCATCTCTCTAGACTTGTCCCTGACCATAATGCATTTTTCCTACCAATGAATGAACCATTCCCGGATGAGCACCTTCTTGTGATAAATGTGGCAAGTGGACCTTGGTATGCCGATATCACTAATTACCTTGCCTCTATCTCTCTTCCCTAAGGCTGGCCTGAAAACCAGCACAACCATCTCATTTTTGAGCCAAGGTATTATTTCTGGGGTAATCCACTTCTTTTTAAATTAGGTGCAAACTAGATTATCTATTGTTGCATTACTGACAGTGAGTTCCTCGGTGTGTTATCCTTTTCCCATGATCAAGCCTACGGAGGCCATTTCTCGAGGAAGACAACAACCAAGGTGTTGCAATGTAGATTCTTTTGGCCCTCCCTTCATCAAGATGCACACAATTATGCTAAGCGTTGCACTAGGTGCCAGTCTCTAGGGTCAATGTCACACCACGACATGATGCCCTTACAACCCATCCAAGCTAATGAGATCTTTGATATATGGGGAATCAATTTTATGGGTCCCTTTCCTCCATCCAATGACTTCGAGTACATCCTCGTTGTTGTTGATTGTGTCGAAATGGATTGAGGCTATTCCTACTTGCCGTGCTGACCATGTCATCACCACCAAATTTGCCAAGGACTATATCTTTCCGAGCTTTGGGATCCCTCATGCCATCATTTCAGATAGAGGAACTCTTTCACACATTAGTCTTTCTTGGCACTTTTAAGGATGTATAGAGTTCACCACCGTATCGCTTCTCCATACCATTCCCAAACGAATAGCTAGGCTAAGGTGTCGAATAAGAAAATCAAGCACATGCTTTTGGAAATGGTTCATCCTGACTGTAAGGACTGGTTCAACAAACTGACTGGTGCCTTATGAGCATATTGGACAGCCTTCAAGGCTCCCTAGGTAGGTCACTATTGCATTGCTTTCATCGAGTTTTAAGAAATGCACATTGTAGTACATTCAACAAAAATGATATAACATTTAAATTTATAAGTGCTTGAAGATCACAAGTGAATCCAAGGTTGTTCGCAGGGAGCAAATTGGAATTCAAAACACTAATCACAATTATAGATAATGAGCACAACCAATTAAGCATAAGAAAGATATTTAATGAATCTACTCAAAATGATATTTAATTATAGCAATTGTATCTCAAAAGTTGATGGGATAAAAAGAATATAAAGAACTATAAAAATGTTGATTTAAATCACCAATTATATCCACCAATCATGCATATATCCCAAGTATCAACCAATCCAATTTTGCTACAGTGGTTAGAACCACTTATGTTAATATCCATGTAAGCATAGATATCAAATAACTCCACAGTACCAGAGTTCCAAGCCAAACCTAGGCACCAGACATTAGGAAGGTCCTTCAGACGACTTAAATCATCAAGGCCTTTGCACAAGGGATAGACCAAGCCTCTCCCGGTCTCACTAAGTATTGGGTGAGTGTTATGATTCCCAAGGCAGAACCACGCCCACCCTCAAAATCCTTTCCTCTCTCCTTAATCCAGAATCTAGTATACGAGTGATGAGTCGATCTTCTCTTTCGTTGAAATTTTTAACATAAAATGTTGTGTCATTGTAACGCTATTGTGGTGGAAAATCGACTATCAAAACATTTAATAATTCCAAATCTAACCACGAAAATAGTTAGGTCATCCCCACAAGGAGGAACTAGCCTATTAAACTCGTGAGTGGTGCCTCATTTATTCAGGAATATCAATGGGTTCGCATACTAACTTGTGTAACTCATTTCCAACATAAATTCTCTTTCTAAATAATTAATCAATAATATCGGTGTTCACATGCAAAATCACCACAATATAATTTCATGTAAATACGTGAATCATGATCTTGGTACCAACAAACCCCGTCAATATTGATATCCCGCAAAATATAGCCCACTCACTGTAACCAATATCCCATACTCTATATCATTCATGTGAAGAATTCAACAATAAGTAATTTACATAGAATGGAGGCGATATTCAAGCATATTCACCTCAATATATTAAGACATTAAATAGAGGAATAGTGATTTTGCAAGGGCATTCACCGTAAATGCTAATGCCACCCGAAATAGAGGATTTCTCATGGAGGCTTACGTGCGCATGGAGGGGGGTCGCCAGCTATTTGCTTTGGTGGAGGGGGTCCACCAAAGGAGAGGAGTTCGATGGCGGTGATGGTGAGCGCTAAGATGGCTAGAGCCGACGACAGGAGGTTGAGGATGGTCGGCTGAAGTTCTATAGTAGCAACCGTGAGTGGCTGTTGATTGCGGAAAACTACACTATCGAAATTGGTTTTGAAAAACACGTTGTTGTAGTTCAATTTGCAAAGAAATCCATCAACAGATAAATTTCTACCGATACTCTAAAAATTCTTGGTCGAACACAGGGAGGCTACGTCAATCTAAAATCCGCAATTATATTTTTTGTATGTTTTTGTTTTGAAAATGAGATAATTACATTGGAACTAATATAAACAATAAGAGAGAGAGAGAACAAGCACGTGATATAATCAGAATGTTTTTACAATTACAAAGTGGGAAATGATTACAACTAGAATGTAGAAAATTCTATTCTAGAAAGTGATTAAAAAGAAGGGAGAGAGATGTTATCCTCCTTGATGATTGCTTGGAGGATGAGCCAGGCAGAGCAATGCCTGGAAGATAGAGGACGAAGCAGGAAAAAGGAGGATAAAGTAGGAAGAAGCAGGAATGAGGTAGCATGTTGTTGTTGTCGCGGGATCCACTTTTGGAATGGAGGTGAGAAATTGGATTTTGACTCTAAAATAACATCCTGGGTGTGGGACAAGCTTTTCTTGAGCTTTGGAGAGGGAAAGAGGTGAGGTAAGGGATGAAGAAGAAGTAGAGGTCGGGTCTCCTTTTATAGTTGTAGGAATTAAGGGCAAAATTATCATTTCAAGCTTAAAGCATTAAAATTAGGTCTTTAGTGACGGATTTATCCGTCACTAAAGGTTTAATAGTGGTCGACGTGCACATGCCGCGCGTTCCTCCGTACCTACCGTGCTCAAAATGCACGTTCACATCCTTTAAATCTTAGCCATCCACTCGCAAGATCGGATGGCTCAGATTTCTCCTTTCACACACCTTCATGTGCACTTAACCGCACGCCCACGTGCGATCGGGTGTGCACAAACACGTTTGATCGCGCATGTGTGCGATTGGATGATCTGAGCCACTCGCAACCGATCACGCGGTCATGATTAAATGCTTGCATGCAGCAGATGGTGAGTCGAATGCTCATCGTGCACTCGCACAACGTCGCTCGACCGCTATGCTAACGGCGGCTCTTTGTCGCGCTTACGATTTAAGTGTACGCTTTCCGCGGCCATTGGATTAAGATCCAATGGCCCAGATCACACCTTACAGTGCCTTCAGAATATGGGGAACGGTGTTGCAGCTGATTTCGGTGGCTGTGATGGTGCCACATGGCACCATCATGGTCGTCCATCTTCTATGACATGTAGAAGGTGCCACGGATGTCGGATTGAGTCGATTTTCATGTCGTTAGGCTGCAATCATCGATTTGAACCCATCTGTGCAGTTGGAATTATCGTCTGAGGTGTAGATTGGCACCATCTTAGTCCTTGATCTTTAGGCTTCCTCAGTCTCTCTCTAGTTCTACGGATGTCTGATCGGGGTGATCATCGAGTCGTTGAACTCCAATCGTCACCCTAATCAGATCCATATGGTTGGATCTTTGATCTGAGGCCCCGATTAAAATCACTCTGTCCCTGACCATAAAAGGAGACAATTACTATACAATTTATACAATTTTTCCCAAATGTGTAATTATGCATGTTATGCAATATTTACAATGCATGATGCTACTATGACACTAATAACTTGCATTAATAGACATTTTTGGCTATTTAGATGTATGCACATCACACCCCAATGCCTATCTTTCGCTAATCCCTAGCAGAAACTACATGTTATTTATAAAAGAATTAGGGGTGGATTACTTGGGCAAAAGTCATTTTCAAAATTAAGTAATTTTTACTTAGGACTTGAACTTTCAAAGACACAATAGTGGCCGCGTATCTGCCAAAATGCAGACTGCCTCAATCTCTCGCATTATTCAAAGAAAGATCCCTTTTCCTCCTTTTTCTTCTTTTCTAATTTTTTTGTATTTTTGAGTTTAAGGTTACAAAGTGACTTTCCATGACCACTCAACCAACCCAAGACTTGATGAGAACCCTAAATTCTAAGCATCTTTTTGTGAAAGTGATAGACTCATTAATTGGCAATCGGAAGGGACTTCGGGTTTTCTGCCCCTAGGTGACCTTAAAGAGAATTCTACATAAAGGTGCATCTATACGACCGGTAGCTTTCTCCCTACTTTTCTTTTTATGGGGTTAACACAAGGTTTGATCCAGTGTATACCTCCCCAGCTTATTCTACTTCTTCGCTTCTTCCTAATTGTTTTAGGAATTTGACATGCATTTCTTGAGCTGGGTTCTGGACAACCTACTAATGGGTTGTTACCCACAATAACTTGCCGACCATACTCGTGCGGTGAAGTGTGGCTTATTTCTTTTAATTTTTTTTTCTCCTTTTATTTTTCTTTTTCTTTTATTTTTTTCTTTTTGGGCTTTCTCTTTCTCTTTTTTTTTGTTTTTAAGTAGGTGGCTTCCCTGGTCTAAGATTTACCTAAAGGCAGTAGGAAAAGAATGGCCTAGTGGCTGAGTTCTGACAACCTATCTATGGGCTATTACACAAGATAACTTGCCAGCCAAACCACCCTAGAAGGTTCATTAGCTACCCAATTTTCGTTAAAATCACCAAACAACAAGTCAGTGCAAATACTGTGTAGATGCTTAGACTTAAAGTTCCCTCAAATCAGATGGCAGGTTCATAAGTCGTATACTTATCACTTAAACTTATTTAATAAAATTGAAATAGAATTCAGGATGGCAAGGACTCGATAAACAAATCCACATTTTAATGGATACCCACGCTGATTAAGCCCAAAGACCTGAAGGGTCTTAGTGTTCAGATCCTACTGTAATATTTCCTAAGATTGAAAAGTCTTAATGCCAGAGTATTCTTTCGTAATTCAATTTTTTTTATGTTTAAATAAGAAAATAAGTAGAATTTACAAGAATTCCATAGAGCTGACAAATTGATTCAGAAATGAATACACCCCCGCATGCCTAGTTGATGCAGTGTCCATATTGAGAATAAAAGACATGAAAGGAAGGTAGAATGTAGAAGATATCACCTGAATATGATGCTCAGGTCAGCTCTGAGTCAAACTGTACAACTTCTAAGTTTAATGCCATCAACTAGGTGAAGTTCAGCCAAAGAAATCACAACATTATGAGAGCAACCATGTCTGAGATGGGTTCTGGAACAATACTGTCAATAAAAGGCTTTAGACATTGACCATTGACTTTGACTGAATTACTCATCTTTGGGTCAGAAATCTAAACGGCCCCATTTGGAAAAATATGATCAATGGTGAATGGGCCATTCCATTTTGACCTAAGTTTGCTGGGAAGGAGCTTAAGTCGAGAATCAAAGACCCAGACATTCTGGTTCAGTTTAAAGCTCTTACAGGAAATCTATTGGTCATGAAGAGCTTTGGTTCGAGCCTTGTAGATCTTGGCATTCTCTTACACATCATTTCTAAGCTCATCCAACTTAGATAGTTGGATTTTCTTGGTCTTTCTGGCTAAACTTAAATCCAGATTGCACTCCTTAATTGACCAAAATGCCCTATGTTCAATTTCTACCAGTAAATGGCATGCCTTTCCATACACCAGATGAAATGGTGACATGCCAATAGGCATTTTGTATGCCGTACAATAGTCCCAAAGAGCATCCTTAAGCTTTTAAGTCCAGTTTTAACGATCTGCCCTAACTATCTTCTGAAGAATATTCATGATCTCTCGATTGGAGATCTCGGCCTGTCCATTTGTCTTGTGATGGTAAGGTGTGGAGATTCTGTGATTTACCTTGTATTTTTGCAGTAAATTATGGAACTGGGCATTGGTGAAGTGAGAACAACCATCGCTGATGATAGCCCTCGGAATCCCGAACTGACTGAAGATGTTCTTCTTGACAAAATCGATGACCACATTGTGATCATTAGTGCAGGTGGGAATGGCCTCGATCCACTTGGACATGTAATCAACAGTGATGAGAATGTACTGATGTCCAAATGAAAGGAGTAAGGGTCCCATGAAATCGATGCTCCAAACGTCAAAGATTTCGACAGTAAGAATCAGGTTTTGGGGCATCATGTCTCTCTTGGTTATGCTCCCAAGTGCCTAGCATCGGGAACACGACCTCGAGAATTCATGGGCATCCTTGAATAAAGACGACGAAAAGAATCCAGATTGCAAAATTTTTGCAGCCATCTTTTTCCCAGAGAAATGTCCACCACATGCAGATGCAAGGCAGAAGTCGAGTATGCTTTTGAATTCAATCTATGGAACACATCGGCAAATAATCTGATCAGAGCCGATGTGATACAGTTCAAGGTCCTCCCAGAAGTAATATTTAGCCTCAGATTTGAGTCTATCTCATTGTTGCTTGGTCCAATCTTGAGGGATTTGACCAACGGCCAAATAGTTTACAATGTTAGCAAACCACAGGGTTTGGACACCTGAAACTGTAAGGATTGTCTCATTCAGAAAAGTATCAACAATCGGAATATCTGGACAAGAAGAATCACTCAGAAGTCTCGAAAGATGATCCGCCACCACATTATTTGCCCCAAATTTATCCTTAATTTCATGATCAAATTTTTGAACCAGAAGAATCCATCGAATAAGCCAGGGTTTGGCATCCTTTTTGGCCAAGAGATGTCTCAAGGTTGAGTGGTCGGTATATATGATGACGTAAGACCCTAATAGGTAAGCCCTAAATTTCTCCAAAGTAAGTATTACAGCTAGTAATTCCTCCTCAGTAATAGTGTAATTCCTCTGGGCCTCGTCTAGAGTTTTACTAGCATAGTATATGACAGATGGCTTCCTGTCAATTTTCTAACCCAAAACAGCCTCGACCGCGTAATCAGAAGCATCGGTTATGATCTCAAATGGGGTTGTCCAAACTGGTGGTTACAACACCAGAGCACAACTGACTGCCATTTTAAGAAAATCAAATGACTTATGCATGATTCGTTGAAATCAAATGCCGTATCTTTAGCAAGAAGGTTGCTTAGAGGGCGAGAAACCATAGAAAAGTCCTTGAGAAACCTCCTATAGAATCCCACATGACCCAAAACTAATCAAATTTGTTTGATGTGCGAGGAGGAAGTTTAGAGATAGCATCAACCTTAGCTTTGTCAACTTTGATACCCCATTCAACGATTACATGACCAAAGATGATGCCTTCTTGTGCCATGAAATGACTCTTTTCCTAACTAAGGACTAGTCATGTTTTGATGCATCTTTTAAGAATCATTTCAAGATTAATCAGGAAAGAATCAAATGATTCTCCAAAAATAGCAAAATCCATGAAGACTTCCATAAACTCTCCCACCATGTCAGAGAATATGGCTAGCATACACCTTCGAAAAGTCACAGGTGCATTGCGTAAGCCAAAAGGCATCCTAAGGAAAGTAAAGGTTCTGTAGGGACGAGTGAAAGTCAGTTTTTCCTGATCCTCAGGATGGATAGGGACTTGATTGTATCCTGAGCAACCATCTAGGAAACAGAAGTACTTCTGATCAACTAATCTTTCGAGGAATTGATTAATAAAGGGCAAACGGAGTGATCCTTTTTCGTGGTTGTGTTTAGCTTCCCATAATCAATACAAAACCTCCCAGAGAAAGCTGAATGAGTTGTGACTAATTTGCCTTTCTCGTTAGTTACAATGACAATCCCAGCTTTCTTGGGAACAATTAGCATGAGACTTACCCAAGGACTATCAGAGATTGGATAAATGATTCCTGCATCAAGCCATTTGATAATTTCTTTCTCAACCATTTCTTGCATATTGGGGATTAATCTCTATGCATTTGGCGAGAAGGGTGGGATCCATCTTCCAAAAATATTCTATGATTGTAGTAAGATGGCTCGATCCTCCTAAGGTCATAAATGGTCCAACCAATTTCCTCCTTATGTTCGTTTAGGACCTTGATCAACTTAATCCCCTACTCCTTAGTCAATCTGCCAATGATAATCACAGGGAGCGTGTTGGGAATTGTATAGTGTGTATTTGATCAGAAAGAGTCGTGCTACAGTTACAAAATACGATCAACAAAAATAATTTATGAGATAAAGAGACATGAGTCCCAGTCGTTTGTCACTAGGAGGCTGATGAGACACTCATCATGATCTCTAATTACCCCTAATTAACTAGTCTTCCTAGTTAATTAGCTAAGATTATGAACATATAAGGGTTAATTATAGAATAAGGGATATTTAGTAAAGGACCTTAAAATAAGTTAAAAATGGCATTTTATCATTCAAATAACATTATTAGTAACTTAGATATTAATTGGACTCGAAATTCTATTAATCATTCCCTTAATTAATAAGTTAAGTAACTTAAACTTAATGTAAACCTAAGTATATAATAACTTAAGTAATTTTAATTAACGTAATAAATTAATATAAAAGGTCAAAAATGTAAATTCAAGGTGAAAACATCATATTTACCTTACTTGCTAACATATATAAAATGTTGAAAAAGATCTAAGTTAAAATAAACCTTGAAAACCTGAGTTTACATTTTGGTCCTTAATATTCTTTACAATCAGGTCCTTATCTCTAACATAGGTCCTTAAGTTTTATTACAATTAAGTCCCTTTTCCTCTATCTTGTTCTTCTTCTTCTTCAGCCGAATGAACAACTGGCTACGGAGAGTCATGCCACTGCATGATCACCCCCTTGCTGACATCAACCTTCTTTGTCCAAGCCCTTGCAGCTTGCGCTCACCACCTCCTCTTCATCTACCAGTTTGGATTAACCAAAAATCCTATTTTTCAGTGGGAGATAACCACACCGTCGACAAACACAATGCCAGAGCTTAAGCTCCTCAAGCTCCTTCTTCGGCCAGACCCCGCCATTCTCTTCGTTGCCAACTACTATAAATACCCCCTCACCCCTCGGATTTTACTCAAGTTGGCTCCCTTCCATCTTCTAACACTGCAGCAAACCCAATAGGCTATTCGTCCAAAACTCCTGTGACTTTCCATTTCACTTTTTGATTTTCTCCATCCATCTTGATCAGTCGAGGAGATCCACCATGGTCTTCCGCGTCTCTGACACAGCCGCTGACCAAAGGAGTCCTCTACTCCACCTTAAATCCGACAGTTGGAGATCTTTCTTTCACCCTCTGATTTCGTCGTCCACCATGAGACTTCGGCGGAACCCTATTGACCCCTTCATCTAGGTAACAGTAGATTAGGAGTAGGAGTAGGTTAGCTTAGTTAGGTAAGTAGTTAATTAGATTAGATGTAATTTTAGAATATCAATGTCATCTTCTCCGAGTTCAGTTAACTCCTTGAGCTCGCCAGAGCCTTAATTTCATCTTTTGAAATCGTTGTCCATCTTCCTTTATCTTCCATGATCATTTCTAATCCACTTAATCATTTAATTGGTCACCTAATCGCCTAATTCACATTTCACCTCCACCGATTACTATCACTATCCATGGTGACAGTAATGGGCTTAATTTCACCTCCACTGGGTTCTTCATCATCTATTCATGGCTTATGAACCCTAATCGACACTATAATACATATAAATGTCACATATAAATTAAACGCCCAAATATTATTAAGTTTCTGAGCTCGCTGTCAATGGCAGCTTAAGAGCAGTTCAAACTAATAATCAACAAGATAATTACGACTGCTATTATCTGTTGACTTGTTTTAACTGGTTAATCAGGTGGTTAAGCAAGTCCTGAGCTTTAACCACTCAGATCCTTTAAGAAAATAAATTCACTATCAAATCTTAACTCTAATGAAATAATGAAGAATTAAATATGATTCTAAGGTTCCTTGCAACCTCAGGATCCTTTTTTGATTAAAAATGGCATAATTTTATAATCTGTACACAGTTTGCATATTTTATGGACTCACCGGAGCTCCGGCGAGCCAAATCTGTACTTCAGCCTTTAGAATTCGTTGAGAAGCTCCAGAATGATATAATGTGGATCACTGATTGTCTTAAGGATGTTTATTTGAGGATTAAATGACTGGAGCTGTAGATAGGTCATCATCTTCTCCAACTTCTATGGAGTTGGAGAAGTCTAGTAAAAAGATATAAGAAGAATTTAATGATCCTAGAAGCTTCAGTGCATGCTAAACCCTTAGAATACTGTAACACCCTCTAAATGGCTCTGACGAACAAAGTCATTTTGAACCTTAGGCGGCGAGCCTGGAACCCTAGGAATATGAGTAAGAATAGCTATCTGAAGATCTGAAAAGGTTCCCCAGGTTGAGAAGACTTTATTCGAGGCTTTGATTTCCTGTGGAGAAGTTTTTAATAGAAAGTCAAATTTTTATGCCTCCAAAGTCAAACTAACTTTTATTCTGGAGTTTTGAGCTCAATCTGAGAAATTGATGAGATTAAATGGATTCTGAGATCTTGTTGAATAATCTGAGAGAGAATAAAGTGAGCTTAGATGATTTACTGTGTGAGAATTTGAACTCAGTCAATTTGGGTTACTTTTGAACCCAAACTAACAGTAGTACCATTTTGTTGAAATTTGAACTTGAATCTTGCCAAGATAAGTCAATTACAACCCTAGAATTAGTTTAAATCAATTAGACACATTCTTTGTGTCTGTTGCACATATCAAAGTCAAAAATTTTGAACTCTGAAGCTTGCAGAGAAGCTCAGAGCTTTCATGCTGTTCTTGAAGGTCGTGAGAGCTTAGAGACTACACCAGCAGATGCGGAATAATATTTAAAACCTATACAAACCTTTAAATGAGTGAGAAAAGTCCATCTGAGGACTCTGTGACACTAAAATCACTTCCAGGCAACAAATAACCCATAGGAACCCTTGAATTTATCTTTCAAATTGAAGACGAGAACATCCTCTAAACCTTAAATTGACCCTACAATTGTGTAGATCTATCTTAGAGCTTTCTAGCAAACTCTAAATCACCTGAAACGGAGCTCTGGGTAGGAAGTTATGATCATTTGTAGTTGGGTCTGGAAGGGGTTATGATAGTCCCACATCATCAATTTCTAAGCGCGTGCAGGGGAATAAAACTGATTTGTTACCTCGGCACTTCAGTCGTCAACGCTTGGTGCACTGGTTACCGATCTGATTATATGAGTATTCTGAGCATATGTATGTGTATGTGCGGGCATGTGTGCCTGTGGGTGGGCGTTAGCGAGTGTGCCCTGGCAGGGCGACGCTTGGGAGATCGGTTGAGTTGGATTGTCTTGAGACTATGAACCGAATGAAATAAATCGAAATCGAACCAAACTGAGATTAGGCGAGGAACAAATATGGTCTGGTCCCACCTTGGTCTTAGGGTACTGTGTATCCTCGAAAGGACCTCGTCGCAAATAAAATAAATTTTTGGTTAAAAGGAAAAAAAATCTGGTTCAACTGATGGTTCAAAAGAAAGCTTAAGGAGAAGAGGAGTCGCTGAAGGTTAAGGTTAAGCTAAGTGCTGAAGGCTAAGGAAGGAAAGGAGAACAGGCACTACTAAGGCACTAAGGTAGAAGACTAAGGGAAAGAGAATAAGAGACAGGAAGAGAAGAAGGTAGGAATAGAAGAAGAGGGGTAAGAAAGAGAGCTCGAGATAGAGAATAAAAGGAAAATAAAAAGAAGAGAAAGAAAGAGAGAAGGAGAGAGAGGCTGAAGAAATAAATGAAGAAAATCTTTTATTGCATCATTTTAATTACTTTTTGTTTTTAATAATTGTAACAAGGCATATTTTAATAGAACAACTTTTATTGTGTTAGTTTCTTTTGAAATAAAACTGGAAAACTAACATGTTTACTTGTTAATAAAGTAGATCATTTTGAGTAAATATGTTCTCTTATGGGATTTTGCATAGTACTTTATTTTAATTAATATTTTGGCAAAATTCATGTTTTAAAATCAACTTAGTTATACCTCCTAAACTTGAAAGGGAAAGAAAAGATAATTGGTGAATTTAGAAAAAATTACACCTCCCAGTGAACGACCTAGACTCAACCAATAAAAATTTCTAAGATGTTAGGTTAATTCGACCCTATACTACACAACCGACACAATTTCGAGTTAACCTAGGTGACTTTTTCTACTCTTAATTAAGTGAAATTAACTTATTTACTGAGTTGAGTAAGCCCCACGATCATTTTATTGGCACCGTTGCCGTGGAGGTAATATTTTGCCTCATTTCACGAATCAAAATATTCCCTGTCATTATTTTGTCTAAGCATCATTTTAATGGCGCCGTTACCAGGGAGGTAATATATTAATTCACTAAAATTTAGTTGGATTAATTATCTAATTAGGAGGTATTTGTAATATATTTTTGTTTTTACTAACTTTTGTTCTAATTAGTGTGTTTTGTTTTGTTTTTGTTTTATTTTTATTTTTATTTTCTATCTTCTTTTCAGGTTTACCTCTGCAGGTAATCTTAGGAGAAGGCGAGATTTTGTTGCTATTTTTGTTTTTTTGAGTGTTTCTAGTCTTATACTTTTGCATTGTTGCATTTAAAAAAAAGTTAAAAAAAAATACAAAAATACATCTTTCTCTGACTAGCAGCAGCATATCATAGGCATACACTCTTAGGAGTGTATTATTCTACTAGTATTAGTGCGATCTGACTCGGGAATTTTTAAACTATTTTTCTCGCATTAGTGGGAAGACACGAGAAAACCCACGTTGATCCCTATCCTCTGAGATTTAAAAAGACCACATATTTTTGTTTGAAAAGATATAAAAAGCGGCCATTGTAGTTTACTTGATATATTCTTGTAAAAGATTAACTAAAAAGAGGAAGTAAAAATTCTGACTTAAATCTAATTACAGAAATGCATGAGGGTTTTTCAATTGCTATCATCTGTTGCATGCTATCGCGCACACAGCGTGATCACTAGAGTCACACGAGTGTATTTTTCTATCTCTCCTCTTTGCAGCTCTTAGGGCTTTGGTTAAAGATCAACAATTCTATCTCACTACTAGAGTCCTGGGGAGCCAGTAGTGAGCGGTCTCGATCCTAGACCTTAGACCTTTGCACTTTAAGGCACGCACCTGCGTAGACACAGATTAGGCACGTGATACTGTTACTCTATTTGTTTGCGTCAAATTACTTTGCGTATCTTAGGAATCTCTTCTTTCCTTTGAAAGAAGAGCAAAACCCGTGTCTTTTGCATTGTTTTGCGGGTTTTTGTGCTGATGTTTTCTTATCGGTGGTGTGCATGTGCACTGGCACTTTATTTTCCATTCATCGACAGGAGGAAATCCTTGCATCCGTCTCTTGCACCACCATTGAAAGGTGATCCTAGGCTAGTTTCAGATAAGCAACCAATGGTTTTCCCATCTGATCCATCTTCTTCTTTGGATCAAATGCAGAATCTAAATCCCGAGATCCCTTCTTTTTCTGGTCAGGGGGAGATGCCGCCTTTTGATGTTCATGAGCGCACCTGAACCAAAATCTTAGGAAGCTAGAGCAAAGAAGACAAATCAATCTTTTAACAGCAGCCTTGAATAATTTACAAACTTTTCAAACCCATCCTTCACCTCGACCTGAGGTGGGTTTTGAAAACCCCGATTTATCAATCCATCATCCAAGGCCTCTACATATAGATAATTATAACCCATCTAATGCACAAGTAGAGCCTAATGTTAGGATTCCTATTGGGGAGAATGATCCTGAATTAAAGCCAAACATTATAGGTTTAATCCCCCACTTTCACGAATTTGCATCCGAGGATCCATTTCAACACATAAAAGATCTTAAAAATTTATCCGAAACTCTTGGTTCTCGAAATCAAAATAGGAAAATCCTACTAATGAAAATGTTCGCTTTTAGCCTTAAAGATAAAGCAGCATATTCGTATAGAACTATAGCAAGACCAATCTCAACTTGGGCTAAACTCAAATCCGCATTTTTGAAGAAATTCTTTCCAATTGGTCGAACCAATGCTTTAAGGTGAGCTATTACTACTTTCAATCAAAACCAAAGAGAACCAATTCATGAAGCGTGGGAACGTTTTCATGAATTGCAAAGGAAATGCCAACATCATGACATCCCTCGTTCGCAACTCATGCATACCTTTTACTATGGTTTACAAGAGAGCATTCGCAATCTAGTCGATGCCTCTTGTTGAGGGAATTTTCTAAATCGTGACGTAGAATTCGTTTTAGAATTATTTGAAGGGATGGCAAAAAACTCGATCAACAGCGCATCAATGTTGCAATTTACTTGGGGCGTGAACACAAATCACCAAAATCCGCGTAAGGGCATTCATGAGATCGGTAATCCGTCCAGTTCAAAGGATTTAGAGATTATTGCAGAAAAACTAGACAAAGTTGATATTGTGGCAAAGCCTCTCGACAAGGTTAGAAATACAGTGAAGACTCTTACACCTCTACTTGCTACAAATTCCACATATTCACCTGTTTCGCAAATTCCCACGGGGAGGGAATTTGTGAATAATTTGGATTCTAGAGATCCATCTTCCTTGGGTTTTCTATCTACTCCTTCACTAAACCAAGGAGGGGCCTTTGTCCACAATCTTACCCACCCTTTTCCCCACCTTTTCCTCTTGTAGAAAACACGCCGTGTCTTTTAGGTTTACAAGCCATCTAGGAGAATATTCCAAGACCAAACCCTTATTCAAATACCTATAATCCTGGATGGAGAAACCACCCAAATTTTTCTTGGGCTGGTCAAAATCAAAATCAAAAACAAAATTATCCAAATCAGACCCATTTTAATCCACCTCCATTGCCTCCTCAGCAATCAAATTTAAGGCCTAGCTTGATGAGTATGCAGAATTACTCTAGGGCAATTAGAGATACACAGCTAGACCAGATTTTAAGAGCTGTGTCAGAGAGTCAGCAACAAAATGCTGAAGCTCTCGCTGAGATCCATAGGCAATGTAAGGTAGAGTTGGCTAATTTACGAAATCAAATCACGTTTTTGGCTGAGGCTCGTCAGCCAGGTACTCTTCCATCTCAGCCAATTCCGAATCCTAGGAATCTGCCAAATCCTATGCAAAATCAAGGCCAAGTCCATTTTCTTAATCAGGCCTTTGATTCTAATCATAATCCATCCTCCATATTACCTAAAAACAATCCACCAAACCCGCATCAGCAACCTATTTTGTGTCAAAATGACCTACTTATTATTGAGAACCAAAACTGATTTTGCTGATCTTCTGAACTTGGTGGAATCATCTTTTAAATTGCCTTAATCTTAAACATTCTACATCTCAACCTAAATTAGATCTAATCTTCACATGATTTTCACTCTAATCTTTCTGAGATTTTCATGAGAATCTAATTTTGGGTTCTGCGAGATCTATTTTGGGCAATTTCTGGATGAGTTTTGATCGGGTGGTTTTTAATCTATTTCTCTATTTTCGATCTAATTCTTTCACAACTCCTTTGTTTTTACCATATACCTATTCATTTTAGGAGTTATTTACTAGGGTTTACGCCTTCCTGAAGGCATAAAACTTAGCACTTGTACATAGCTATTTACTATCTTTATCTTTTTGATTTTCTTATACACTTTAAAAATTTCACTCCATATCATATTGATTACCTTCATTTAGTTCGACTGACCACTCTGACCTTCGGTCAGACACGAAATCGTCCGCGCAGAGATTTTTAATCTCCTCTATTCGACTCCTTCCATCACCATATACTAAGTGAAGTGTAATATCTTTTCACCCTTCTTACAATTAGGTCATTCAAAAATTTTGGCTTAGGGGGTGTTGAAGTGAAATTTTTATTTTAAGTGTGGTTTAAAAAATAAAAACACATAAAATTTAAATATCCACAAAATTATAAAAAAATAAAAATTATACAAAAATCAGAAATTTCAAAAAAATTTGAAAAATTTTTGAAAGAAAATCATAAAAATTGAAAAATCTTATATACATAAAAATAAAAATATATAAATACAAAAATTTGAAAAATAAAATTCATAAAAATAATAATAGGGTTATATTCATTAATAAAGGAGAAAAGAAGAGGAATATATATATATATTATAATTAAGAGCTTAATTTTCTTTTAGGTCAGAAATTTAAATTGTATATAGAATACATATAGAGGATTTAAGAGCATTCAATTCTTAATTATATTTTACTTTAAACATTTTGTAAAAACACACCTTTGTGTTTAAGTTTTTAAAACAAAATTTTACTTGCATTAGGAATCTTTTAAATCTTTTAAAGATTTATTTTTCTATTCTTACCTTGAATTAAGAAACTAAGTGTGTTAAGATTTAAACTTAAGCTTTGGAATTGAGTTATAACTTTCTAATCAATTAGATTAAGTATTCCTTTAACTTTTTGAAAATTTGATTTTATCATAAAGTTATGTAAAAAGGCCAGATATTCAGAGTTAATGAAATAGAGAGTTGGTAGAATTTTAGTTTATGAAACTTACAAGCTAGAGATAATAACTAGACTTGGTAAATCCTTCTTGATAGATCCTATAGGAGGAAACTAAGAATTTGAAGAACTTGAGAGTAAAGGGCTTTGTTGTCCAAGTTCTGGTTTGGGAGCTAAGTAGCCTAAACATTTAAATTCACACACAGAATTGCTTTGTTGGTATCTGAGACTGCAAAAACACAGAGGTTAAGAGATTAATTCTGAATCCTCTTTAGTCAGAGGATTTCCGTGGGATGATTCTTCAAAGGGTGAAGGATGTGCCACTTACCTAGAAAAAGGAATTGGAGAATAAAGTTAGTAAGAAAAATGATGAGGGAAAAGAAAGAAAAAGAAACAAAAAAATAAATAAAACACCCAGTAGTTAAGTTCCTTGTTAAAAAAGGGTGCTTATGCAATTTTTCCACATAATAAATAAAAGCATCTCAATACAAATGGATGCTACCCTTCCTTCCATCAAATAAAAAGAACACCTCGCTGCAAATGGGTGTTCTAACCTATAGAAAAAGTGAAAAAAATATTACGAATAAGCGACCCAGTGGTCCACCGGAGAGATATACACAAAAAGTGTTCACCTTGGGATAGAAAACTGGTCAGGAGAAAGCAACCAAACCTAAGTAAGGCCAAGCCAAAGGCTTGAATTGGAATAATTGGGATTGGAAAATGATGTCTTAAGATCTGGATTTTTGCAACTTTGGATGCCTTTAAGATAAATCTCTTCACTGAGCATAGATGTTTTAAAATCATGGCTACTGAACCATGGTATTGGGTAGTGAAGCCTAAGAAATTGGGTTTTGAAGATTTTATGTTGAGACCTAAAGGAGAAGAATTGACAGAATCCTAAGTATAGAAGTTAATCTTTAGTGTTGTAGGCAAGTAAATTAGAGTTTTACTACTCTAAGTTTGATTAATAATGAGTATCTAGTTAATTTGCTTAAACTTATATTGATAAAAGTCAAATATCATAAACAAGGGATAGACTTAAATCTATTTGACTATTTGAGTTAAAATTTAATTCTCAATCCATAAGTTTTGTTTCCTTAAAACACTTTGTATTCTAATTTGAGTTAAGAATAGTTACAATGATTAAGAGATTTTTGAAGAATTCTAATTCTGGATAAAATTCTTGTCTACAAATTATTTTAAGTGTGTTTTGAAAAATGTTATAAGTATAAGTCCAAGCAAGAAAATTTTCACATATGCTCTATACATTAATCATTTATATTTAACCTTAAAAAAATTTCTGACCTAAGCTTTCCTCTACATAGTTACTATTCATTATAATTTAAGCCCAAGTGCTTTAAATCATCAAAGTCTCAGTTAATTTTGCTAGGGACTAGCAAAACTTTGGCTTGGGGGTATGATGAGACACTCGTCATGATCTCTAATTACCCCTAATTAGCTAGTCTTCCTAGTTAATTAGCTAAGTTTATGAACATATAAGGGTTAATTATAGAATAAGGGATATTTAGTAAAGGACCTTAAAATAAGTTAAAAATGGCATTTTATCATTCAAATAACATTACTCGTAACTTAGATATTAATTGGACTCGAAATTCTATTAATCATTCAAGTAACTTAAACTTAATGTAAACCTCAGTATATAATAACTTAAGTAATTTTAATTATTGTAATAAATTAATCTAAAAAGGTTAAAAATGTAAATTCAAGGTGAAAACATCATATTTACCTTACTTGCTAACATATATAAAATGTTTAAAAAGAGCTAAGTTAAAATAAACCTTGAAAACCTGAGTTTACATTTTGGTCCTTAATATTCTTTACAATCGGGTCCTTATCTCTAACATAGGCCCGTAAGTTTTATTACATTTAAGTCCCTTTTCCTCCTCCTTCTGCTTCTTCAGCCGAATGAACAGCTGGCGACGGAGAGTCATGCCACCACATGATCACCTCCCTGCCGACATCAACCTTCTTTGTCCAAGCCCTTATAGCTTGCGCTCACCACCTCCTCTTCATCCACCGGTCTAGATTAACCGGAATTCCTATTTTTTAGTGAGAGATAACCTCACCGTCGACAAAGACAATGCCGGAGGTTAAGCTCCTCAAGCTCCTTCTTTGGCCAGACCCCACCATTCTCTTCACTGCTAACTACTATAAATACCCCCTCACCCCTCGGATTTTACTCAAGTTGCCTCCCTTCCATCTTCTAACACTGCAGCCGACCCAATAGGCTATTCGTCCAAAACTCTGGTGACTTTCCATTTCACTTTCTGACTTTCTCCATCCATCTTGATCAGTCGAGGAGATCTGCCATGGTCTTCCGCGTCTCTGACATAGCCACCGGCCAAAGGAGTCCTCTGCTCCACCTCAAATCCGACCGCTGGAGATCTTTCTTTCACCCTCTGATTTCGTCGTCCCCATGAGACTTCGGCGAAACCCTATTGACCCCTTCATCCAGGTAACAGTAGATTAGGAGTAGGAGTAGGTTAGCTTAGTTAGGTAGGTAGTTAGTTAGATTAGATGTAATTTTAGAATATCAATGTCATCTTCTCCAACTCCGATGAACTCCTTGAGCTCGCCAGAGCCTTAATTTCATCTTTTGAAATCGTTGTCCATCTTCCCTTATCTTCCATGATGATTTCTAATCCACTTAATCAATTAATTCATCACCTAATCGCCTAATTCACATTTCACCTCCACCGACTACTATCACTGTCCATGGTGACAGTAGTGGGCTTAATTTCACCTCCACTGGGTTCTTCATCATCTATTCACCACTTATGAACCCTAATCGACACTATAATACATATAAATATCACATCTAAATTAAACGTCGAAATATAATTAAGTTCCTGAGCTCGCTGTCAATGGCAGCTTAGGAGTAGTTCAAACTAATAATTAACAAGATAATTATGACTACTATTATTTGTTGACTTGTTTTAACCGTTTAATCAAGTGGTTAACAAGTCCTGAGCTTTAATCACTCAGATCCTTTAAGAAAATAAATTCACTGTCAAATCTTAACTCTAACGAAATAATGAAGAATTAAATATGATTCTGAGGTTCCTTGCAACCTCAGGATCCTTTTTAGAATAAAAATGGCATAATTTTACAATCAGTACATAGTTTACATATTTTCTGGACTCACCGGAGCTCTAACGAGCTCCGGCGAGCTAAATCTGTACTTCAACCTTTAGAATTCGTTGAGAAGCTCCAGAATGATATATTATGGATCACTGATTGTTCTAAGGATGTTTATTCGAGGATTAAATGACTGGAGCTATAGATAGGTCTTCATCTTCTCCAACTCCACCAGAGTTGGAGAAGTCTGATAAAGAGATATAGGAAGAAATTAAGGATCCTAGAAGCTTTAGTGCAATGCACTGAAGCTATTTGAACCCTTAGAATACTGTAACAACATCTGAATGGCTCTGACAAAGAAAGTCAATTTGAACCTCAGACGGTGAGCCTGAAACCCTAGGAATATGAGATAGAACACCTATCTGAAGATCTAAATAAGTTCCTAAGGTTGAGAAGACTTTATTCAAGGCTTTGATTTCCTATGGAGAGGTTTTTAACAGAAAGTCAAATTTTTTTTCCTCCATAGTCAAATTGAGTTTGATTATGGAGTTCTGAGCTCAATCTGAGAAATTGATGAGATTAAATGGATTCTGGGATCTTGTTGAATGATCTGAGAGAGAATAAAGTGAGCTTAGATGATTTAGTGTGTGAGAATTTGAACTCTGTCAATTTGGGTTACTTTTGAACCCAAACTAACAACAGTACCATTTTGTTGAAATTTAAACTTGAATCTTGCCTAGATAAGTCAATTACAAACTTAGAATTAGTTTAAATCAATTAGAAACATTCTTTGTGTCGGTTGCACATATCAAAGTCTGAAATTTTGAACTCTCAAGCTTTCAAAGAAGCTTAGAGCTTTCATGCTGTTCCTGAAGGTAGTGAGAGCTTAGAGACTACACCAGCAGATGCGGAATAATATTTAAAACCTGTACAAAACTTTAAATGAGAGAGAAAAGTCCATCTGAGGACTTTGTGACATTTAAATCACTTTCAGGCAATAAATAACCTGTAGGAACCCCTGACTTTATCTTTCAAATTGAAGAGGAGAACATCCTCTAAACATTAAATTGACCCTGCAATTGTGTAGATCTATCTTAGAGCTTTCCAATAAACTTTAAATCACTTGAAATGGAGCTCTGGGTAGGAAGTTATGATCATTTGAATTTGGGTCTGGAAGGGGTTATGATAGTCCCACATCATCAGTTTCTGAGCACGTGCATGAGAATAAAACTGATTTGTTACCCCGGCTCTTTAGTCGTCAGCGCTCGACGCACCGGTTACCGATCTGATTATCTGAGCATTCTGAGCATATGTATGTGTGTGTGCGGGCATGTGTGCCTGCGGGTGGGCGTGAGCGAGTGCACCCTGGGAGGGCGAGGCCTGGGAGGTCGGTTGAGTCAGATTGGCTCGAGACTATGAACTGAATGAAATAAATCGAAATCGAACCTAATTGAGAATAGGCGAGGACCGAGTAAGGTCTATTCCCACCCTGGTCTCAGGGTGGTGTGTATCCTCAAAAGGACCTCACCACAAATAAAATAAATTTTTGGTTAAAAGGAAAAGAAATCTGGTTCAACTGATGGTTCAAAAGAAAGCTTAAGGAAAAGAGGAGCCGCTGAAGGTTAAGGATAAGCTAAGTGCTGAAGGCTAATTAAAGAAAGGAGAATAGGCACTACTAAGGCACTAAGGCAGGAGAAGACTAAGGGAAGAGAATAAGAGACAGGAAGAGAAGAAGGCAGGAACAGAAGAAGAGAGGTAAGAAAGAGAGCTCGAGATAGAGAATAAAAGGAAAATAAAAAGAAGAGATTGAAAGAGAGAAGAAGAGAGAGGCTAAAGAAATAAATGAAGAAAATCTTTTATTGCATCATTTTAATTACTTTTTGTTTTTAATAATTGTAACAAGGCATATTTTAATAGAACAACTTTTATTGCCTTAATTTCTTTGGAAATAAAATTGGAAAACTAACATGTTTACTCATTAATAATGTTGATCATTTTGAGTAAATATGTTCTCTTATGGGATTTTGCATAATATTTCATTTTAATTAATATTTTGGCAAAATTCATGTTTTAAAATCAACTTAGTTATACCTCTTAAACTTGAAAGGAAAATAAAAGATAATTGGTGAGTTTAGAAAAAATTATACCTCCCAGTGAATGACCTAGACTCAACCAGTAAAAATTTCTAAAATGTTAGGTTAATTCTACCCTATACTACATAACCGACACAATTTCGAGTTAACCTAAGTGACTTTTTCTACTCTTAATTAAGTGAAATTAGCTTAAATACTGAGTTGAGTAAGCCCCACAATCACATTTATGGAAATGCAGATTTGAACTCGATCTCACTCACTCTACTTGCCTAAAATTGCACGCTGCTTTCTAACCGTCGGATCAATGTTCGGCAACTTTCATTATGAACCCTAATTATGTGTGCATGTATTAGATAGATGACATATGTGAAAGTGTCAATTTCAGTACGCACGATTCTGGATATGTGGTGGCTATTTACGAAAAATACCCTAATAGTTAGATCCTCGATATTTTCAGGTACCGACATTCTAGTTGCAACAGATAATAATTAAAAGCAGGAAACTTTAATCACATAAAATATATTGCAATAAGCTCATGGTGATTCTCAACACATAGATATATATATAGAAAAAGATCTTTCATTGATTCATCATGGTGTTTGCAACATGGAACTCATGGAAAGCTTATAGAGGAATGCTTGGAAACACAAATCCTACTAGCAGAAAATGATTGCATGCATGAATCTTAAGGGGGACTATGCATGCATCATTGGAGGAGAATATAGAGCTACACTACTAAGCAGTAAATAAAGCATGTAAACTATGAAGAACTATGCTACTAATCTAGCAGAAATAAGGGCATTCAGAGGTGGGCTCCGATAGCCTTTGAGTTGGTTGAGAGGAGGAGGGGTGACTGATGGTGCTTAAGCCGACCCTTAGAGAGAGGTTGAGGAGGTGATCAACATCTTGGAATGGAGATGGTGGTGGCCGTGGTGAAGAAACTCGTGAAGGTGGAGTGGAGGTCAAATGTAGCTAAGCTAAATGGAAGCCAAGAATCAATAGGTGCAAATGGCCACCCCTTAGGTCTTTCTATAGACCTAAGGAAGACTCTCTAGAGAAGTGTGGAACTCTCTAGAGAGAGCTCCAAAAGTGGTCGGCAAAGGAGAGAGAAGGTGGTTTTTTAGATCCACCATTTGTCGATCTACAATTTTAATGTCTCTTGGTTGCTAATTTTAGCAACTAATAGTGGTGCCACCTATGGAAGAACCTAGAACACTCTTGGTGGTGCGCGAGTGCGTGAATGGGTTTGTGTGTGTATGTGTCCATGCCCTATATTTCTATGTGGTTTAAGTTAGGTCCTAAAGGGTTTGGGTTAGTGTAGGTCTTAAATTAGGGTTGCAAACCCTAATTGCTAAGGGGGAAATGCAATTAAACTTAACACAAGTTTAATTGAATGAGTATGATCCTACTTGAGAGTGAAATAACTCAATTAGGTTGGGCTTAGGTCATTTGAACTATCACTGAGTCCAATTGCACTTGTATGGGTTGAGATCTGAGCTCAATTGGACTCTATGTGTCCAATTGAATAGGTTGATGAGATTGACTATAATCTAAGTCAATTGGGCTTAATGAGAACCTAATTAGGTTCTTGGGAAGGTTTAAAGATGGTGTATTAGGGTTAGGGTACCTTAATTTAGGTTCCTAAGGGGTTGGACTTGGGTTTAGGGAGCTAAGAACTCAAGATCAAGGCCTGAATTCCAAAATAGGAACTGGAGAGTAGTTCCAGACGTCCAATAAAGTGTCAGATGACTTATATTGAAAACTCAGTTGTCCAGACATCAAGTCTAGACGTCTAATCAGAGTCAGGAAGGTTTGTAGGTTTTGTCTTGGGTATTCTTCTGAAATTTGATGTCTGACCAAATGTTTAGACGTCTAATAACTCTACAGAAGTGGGTTTAAGGTGTGTGGGAGTTGGATAAGGGTTCTGGACGTCCTATAACGCATTTGGACATCCAAATAGAGGCTGGAATTAGGGTTTCAAGGTTTCCTAGGGTGCGGTGACCTAATCTATGGGTGGCTAAGGCTTGGGGAAGCTTCTAGGCTATCCTATTGCTAGGATCGACCTAAGTTATTCACAATTTACTACTTTATTCCTACTTAATAGAATAGCATACCTTAACTCCCTTACTTTGTTATTTACTACTTCTAATCTAGGTCTTCTGCTCCAGCTTTACTGCAACACTAGTTATTCTTTATTCTTTAGATCCAGCTTTAGATCCAGCTTCAGATCTAGCTTCTGATCAGCTTATTACTTGCAATTGGCATAATGTACCTAATCAGTACATTATAACATTATTTTATGCATAGCTAAAAGAAAGCAATAAAGGTGCTAGCAATGCTTATGCAAGCATGAATTACCCTAACTTATGCTAAGTCCTAGCCTAATTTAGGTCAATTATGACCTATGATTGCTGCACAATCTGCCCCCATTAGAGTCCCTAGCAAATGTAACACTAAATTATTCACAGAAGAGTCCCTAGGGGATTGATTATTTTATCAAGTGTATTCCTAGTGATTTTTCTCCTTTTTGTTTTCATCCTATGTTTTAGAAATCTAGACAATCGCGAAAGTGTAGCTATGTAACTTTTGCAATGAATTCAAGTGAAAAACTAATTCACCTCTTAAGCCTGTACTTTACCCCTTGTAAAAATTCTAGCGAGATAGGCCAATTTTCTTTCCCTTGGGGTATTCAAGATATTCTATGAATTCCATCTGGCTTTAAGCTTAGATAGAGAATCTTGGAGGGAAAAGAATATATTTTTGGTGGCTCACTCTCGACTGGTGCTACATAGAGATTAGTACTATAGAATCTAGATTCGCAAATTATTACGTAACTCAACTCAGAGAAAGACGAGAAAAACTATGCTCTCTTTTGGTTCCTTTATATTCATTCTCCCTTTTTCTTTTTCTTTTTCTTTTCTTTTCTTTCTTTTTCTAAGAGCTCACAATCTCACTAGATTCTTACGTATGATCCGTATTTGGTGGTCTCATTTGGCATTAACACTTTAATTGTGTTTCATAACCCTAACACTAAGTCAAAATTCCTCGACCAGTATTTGGGCGATCAGAAACATAGAAAGATTGGTTAAGGCCATATTTGGTGGATATCAAATTTTTTTGGTGGTATTGCCTCAATGCCACTGAAATAAATACTAAATATTCACACACTCCTTTTTTCTTGCTTTTCCTTCCTTTTCTAATTTTTTTTTCTTTTATTTCATGTTTTTCATTTTTTTTCTTCTTTTTTTTGTACTTATAATTTTTTTTTTTAACAAAACATAAGCTAGCACACATTCATGAACTTTATTAAGGAGGCATTATTAGGGATTTGTGGTACTTAAGAGACATTGGGTGGCTTGTTTGGTGGAAGTTCCTACTCACGACACCAGGATAGATGGATAGGACGATGTATTTCTGGCCTTGACATTAATACCCTCCTTCAGCCGAGGATTCCATAAAGAATGGACATAACCATCCACCTTAGCCCTAGTTTTATGAAAACTTACTCTCCGCGTATTTGACTTACTTGGTGGCTTTCAAAATTTTGCACAAAAATGTATACACAAGAACCAAGAGCAGAAAATATGCCTAATCTCTGAGTATCATCACCGAATTATCTAGGATTCCGGATTCCTTACACTAATCCTACAGCACGAGTACACTCTACTCTCATCACACACTATTTGGTGGACTTTTGGTGGAAAATATGCCCAAGTCCCACAACACTGTCCAGGGGTTCAGGAGAAGAAGCACTAGTTCTTCTTGATAGACTTTATTAGCCTTCACCTTGAATCCATTGCAAATTCTATGTGTATATGAAAAATTGTACTAGATTGAATCAACTAGAGGATAAAATCCCTAATGCATTCTCTTAATAAGATAATCTTATTCTTGGATGAACTATGTATATATGCTATAAACAAGTAACCTTTTATATTCTTACTTCATGAAATTTCCCTTTCGGGTTACATTCAACTTGGCCCTAAATTTAGAACAAAAGGTTAGTGGGTGAGTCGAAAGTGGCTGTTGCGGACGATTTTTAGCTCCAATGCGAGCATTAGAGGTGGAGTCGGTTGTTCTTTTATTTAGGGTCCAAAAGTACATTTGACATGTAGCTCCAAGGTTTTCCTAAATGTTGGCATAAAAATTTTCAGTTTCGCTGTATCTACCCCCCCATGACAAAGTTCTTGCATGTCCTCATGCATGAAAGAAAAATAAAAACTGCAGGAAGTGAATGGGTGGAAATCACTTGGAATTGCTCTTGAAATTTTAACGTTCAGCATCGGCCAACCTGACAATATGCAATATGTAAGAGAAATATGCTTAAAAGAAAAATATGCCATGCATAAAGAGAGTATGTATAGAGTGATGGTAGAATGTGAGGTAGATGTTGAGTTTAACACCTCTAGCTAGGCAAAAACTCAATCAGATGTATCAGTTCTTGCATAAGAGCTGCTCAAGATTAAGAGAAAGATGTGCTCGTATGCTCCTGGAATCAGTGGTCCAGAGATGCGAACCAACTGATTGTGCACCTCTACTACAAAAATTCTAGCTATAAGAAGGTGTGGAGTAGTGGGGGAAAATAGAGGATAATCAGAGGGGGGGTCATGATGTTGATTCAACTGATTTATCATGTCACACAATTCAACAGGAAGTTGTTGAGGGAGTAGATCAAAATGTATCTCAAAACAAAAATCTGATAATAGGAATCCTCATAACGATAATTGACATCAAAGGTCATGCTCTCTACAATCTCTAGATCATATGGGGGTATCTGTGAAAGCAGAAGATCTATGCGGAGGTCATTGAAATCCTCCTCAGAAATTACTTCGTCCTCATTAGTACTCATCTCTTATTCATCGTAGGCTAACTCATCAGGCTCAGAGTCGAGCCATCCATTAGATTGACTAGGATGGTTGGTGCGTCCCCATCTCATTCTGCTTAAAGCTTCACCCTCGTATGCATTGGGCTCCTCAGTAATTCCTGCCTCAGGTAGCATATCCATTTCTTTGGTCAAAACATCCATAGCTACTTCTTGTCTTCAGATGTCAGGATCTGGGATAGAAAGTGTCATCTCAGAATCTCTAGCATCCAAATTAGGGATGTAGGTGAAAGAAGAAGAGTGCAGATCAGAAGATGTTGGCTCTAACAATGGTTCACCAATAATGGGAAGTGGCCTAGATTGATCTGTAGTGTCACATGTAATGTTTGCCTCAAGATCCATATCCTCAAATGGATCTACTTCCCTTATCATAGTTGGGTTATCTAACCCAAAAGCTATCTCCCAGTATTCACGATAATCCGATTGGGGCTCAGTTTTGGAGATATCAATCCTTTCCTCAATTTCTTGAATGGAATTCTCAGATGAACCCATTTGGAACATTTCTTGCTCCTATCTCATATCCAAGATAGATTCTTCTTCCCCTGAATTATCTTCCAGCATTTGCTCCCAAGAATCTTCTGTAGTCATTTCAGATTCTTTGAGGTCTTCAGTGCTATTTTCCACTTGATATCTCAAAAGTAGTAGTTCTTGAGTTTCCTGATTTTGTCCAATTAGCCTTGCTATCCCTGTTGTTCCCTATAGGATCTCCATCACCACTTGTTGATATGGAATCCAGCTTTGTCTTCGGTTCAGCTCAGTGATAGCTTGGATTTCGTGTAGATAGTATGCGACCTTTTCCTTAGTGCTAGCTATAGCTCTCTATATTCTGTAATGTGGTCGCATATGCTTTGGTAGCTCTTTAGGGGTTCCAGGCGGTGAATCAGGTCTACCTATATTCCATGGGTGAGAAGCAGGAGTATGAAATCCATATCTTGGGTTATAAGATGCGGTCCTTTGAGGGACCGACCGGTATGGGTCATAATATCCAGGGTTAGGATATGGGTTAACCATTTTGGTAACCCTAGGAGAAGGATTAGGTGGAGCAAAAAGTCATCTTCGCCACCTTGGGTTCTGATCCCAAGGTTGAGCTGATTCAGTGACTTGGGCTCTTAGATAAGCTCGTGGGTCCAACTCTTCTAGATCTTGATTAGGTCCAGATCCAAGGTTAGCCATTGCGGCTAAGCAGATAGAAGAAGAGGGTGGGGAGAAGATGGCCTAGGAGAAGTGACTTGCCTCCTTGGGAGCAGCTCCCAAGGTTAAACCAGTTGAGGTTTGAGTGACCTCCTTCCTTGCATACACTGACCAACCCATAGGTTGGTGCAGCCACCCAGACAAGGCTAAGGCCCTGTCAGTCAGATGGT
Organism: Thalassia testudinum; assembly: GCA_037157565.1. NCBI lineage: Eukaryota > Viridiplantae > Streptophyta > Magnoliopsida > Alismatales > Hydrocharitaceae > Thalassia > Thalassia testudinum. Next base: position 16,440,831 of record JAZHRO010000056.1, read on the forward strand.
CCTTATGATCAGATGACTAGATTTTTCATTTTAAGATCAAATTCCTGAAGAAAAATTCATCTCACAACCAACTGAAGGTGATTCCCTCCTCTCAAGCTAACCTAGCCAATCTGGTTACGAGGGGACTAAGGGGAAGGTTCTCCCTTTGACTCATGCCTCCGATTTCATTACCCTTGAGCCACGACTGTTTGACACTGCCCTACTACTTTGTCAATAGGTTCGGTAAGAGTGGTTCAAGCCACCTAGTAGTACGACAACGAATTCGGGTTTACTTACTTGTTTTGAAATTAATTTGAGCCTGTTTTTCTTCAGTTGGGGTTTGTGTTGAGTGTCCCACAAGGAGACCAAGCTCACCAGCTAAACACTAGACTTGACTATGCCTAGGTTAGCCCAAATGTGGTTTCTAGAATGTAACCCTAAATGTATAACCTAGGGTTCATGCAATTCCAGGTTTTTTTCTTTGCGATTTTAGTAGACCAATGAAACACAAATAATTCTCTGGATAAAATTTGAATCCAAATAAACTGAAATTTTGCAAGTAGATTCCTTTTTCAATTCTCTTTTAAGAGAATTTTTTTTTCGATTTTTACTATTTCAATTAAGTTTTTAGAGATTTTTGAATATCTAGGGGTCAGAACTAGAATTGTAACCCCTAGTCGATTTTTCAAATTAAAATAGTACCAAATGATCTTCAAAAATTTAGGAAATATATGGGAATTAAAGCCAATGAAATCAGCTTTGGAATCCCACCATTTTTAGCTGAAACGGATTCGCAAATTACTCAGAATTACTTTTTGAATTTTGAAAATTTTCAAATCGGGGTCAGTCTAAACCCCTTGCACTTCACGAATTTTTAAGAATTTTCTTTTTGGAATTTTTTAAAATTAATGGCGTTGTTTGAATGATGGTTTGAAAATGAAGGTATAGCTCAAATTTCAAAATTTTTCATTCATTAATTTTTTGGCAATTGAATTATTAAGTCAAAATTTTAAATCTTATCGAAAATCAGAGCATGGTGGAGAAACTTTTGAGTGGGTGTTTGAATTTGAAATTGAAACTTTCCACCAAGATAATTTTTTTTTTCAAAAACTTTTCAATTTTTTTTTCAAAAGAATAATTTTTTTTCTTTTTTTTTTAAGTAAACAAAACTAAGATTCAAATGGAGACCTAATCTAACTACCAAGATCTTTTTTTTAATTTTTTTCATGAAAATAAATAGGTTTTTCTCTTTTTCAATTGGAATTGCTAGAAGGAAATCTAATCTAGGGTTCAGAAAAAAGGGAAATCCTAATCTAAGAGGAGATGTGCACCTGATGATTTTTCTACGCCCGATGTGTATGCAGATCCTGTTTTTCCTATTTTCCTGCACATGAAAAGACAAGCAGAGGAACATTTATCAGTGATAATTCAAAAGATCAAAATAAAAAATGATGTTGCCTCTCCACCAATGGTGCTATTTGTTGGCAATCGCATAGCGCATATTTGATCAGAATGCGTCATAGTATAGTTGCGAAATACGATCAACAAAAATAATTTATAAGATAACGAGACTTGAGACCTGGTCATTCGTCTTTGGGAGGCGTTTATTGAAATGAAGATTTGAAATCGATCTCACACACTCTACTTGCTTAAAATTGCATGCCGGTTTCTAATTGTTGGATCAATGTTCGGCCACTTTCATTATGAATCCTAATTACGTGCACATGTGTTAGATAGACGACAAATGTGAAAGTGTGAGTTTCAGTACGCATGTTTCTAGTTATGTGGTGGCTATTTATGGTAAATGCGTTAATAGTTGATCCTCGATATTTTCAGGTACCGAGATGCTAGTTGCAACAGATAATAATTAAAAGCAGGCAACTTTAATCACACATAATATGTTGCAATAAGCTCATGGTGATTCTCGACACATAGATATATATATATAAAGAAAAATATCCTTCATTGATTCATCATGGTGTTTGCAACATGGAACTCGTGGAAAGCTTATAGAGGAATGCTTGGAAACACAAATATAGCTAGCTGAAAATGATTGCATGCATGAATCAAAAGGGGGAATATGCATGCATCATTGGGGGAGAATATAGAGCTACACTACTAAGCAGTAAATAAAGCATGTAAACTATGAAGAACTACGCTACTAATCTACCAGAAATAAGGGCATTCGGAGGTGGGCTCCGATGGCCTTTGAATTGGTTAAGAGGAGAAGGAGGGGTGGCCAATGGTGCTTAGGATAGCCCTTGGAGAGAGGTTGAGGAGGTGATTCAACATCTTGGCATGGAGATGGTGGCAGCCATGGTGAAGCAACTCATGAAGGTGGACTGGTGGTGGAATGTAGCTAAGCTAAATGGAAGCCAAGAGTGAATAGGTGCAAATGGCCACCCCTTAGGTCTTTTTATAGACCTAAGGGAGACTCTCTAGAGAAGTGTGGAACTCTCTGGAGAGAGCTCCAAGAGTGGCCGGCCAAGGAGGGAGAAGGTGGATTTTTAGATCCAGAATTTATGGATCTACAATTTGAATGTCTCTTGGTTGCTAATTTTAGCAACCAAGAATGGCGCCACCTTTGGAAGAACCTAGAACAATCTAGGTGGTGTGGGAGTGCATGAATGGGTGTGTGTGTGCATGTGTGTGTGTGGCTGTGCCCTATGTGGTTAAGTGGTCTAGGTTATGTCCTAATGGGTTTGGGTTAGTGTAGGTCATAAATTAGGGTTGTAAACCCTAATTACTAAGAAGGAAATGCAATTAAACCTAACACAGGTTTAATTGAATGAGTGTGAACCTAATTGAGAGTGAAATAACTCAATTAGGTTGAAATAGGTCAATTGGACTCTCACTGAGTCCAGTTGGACTTGTGTGGGTTGAGATCTAAGCTCAATTGGTCTCTATGACTCCAATTGAATAGACTGATGAGATTGACTAAAATCTAAGTCAATTGGGCTTAATTAGAACGTAATTAGGTTCTTGGGAAGGTTTAAACATGGTGTACTGGGGTTAGAGTACCTTAATTTAGGTTCCTACGGGGTTGGAATTGGGTTTAGGGAGCTAAGAACTCAAGATCAAGGCTTGAATTCCAAAATCAGAATTGGAGAGTAGTTCCAGGTGTCCAATAAAAGTGTCAAATGACTTATAGTGAAAAATCAGGAGTCCAGACATCAAGTCTCGACATCTAATCATAGTCAGGAAGGTTTCTAGGTTCTGTCTTGGGTATTCTGCAGAAATTGGATGTCTGACCAAGTGTCTGGACGTCCAATAACATTGCAGAAGTGGGTTTAAGGTCTGAGAGAGTTGGCTAAGGGTTCTAGACATCCTATAACTCTTTTGGACATCCAGATAGAGGCTGGAATTAGGGTTTTAAGGTTTCCAAGATTGCGGTGACCTAATCTATAGGTGACTAAGGCTTGGGGAAGCTTCTAGGCTGTCTTAGGGCTAGGATGGACCTATGTTCCTTGCAATTTATTGCTTTATTCCTACTTAATAGAATAGCATACCATAACTCCCTTACATTATTATCTACTACATTTAATCTAGGTCTTCCACTCCTGCTCTACAGCAATACCGGTTATTATTTATTCTTCAAATCCAGCTTTAGAACCAGCTTCAGATCTAGCTTCTGATCAGCTTATTACCTGCAATTGACATAATGCACCTAATCAGTACATTATAGAATTTTTTTATGCATAGCTAAAAGAAAGTAGTAAAGCTACTAGCAATGCTTATGTATGCGTGAATTACCCTAACTTATGCTAAATCCTAGACTAATTTATGTCAATTAAGACCTATGATTGCTGTGTAATCAGAGCGTCGTTTGAGGTCCCAAAAATTGATATTTTAAATTCTTACGCAATGGTTTCAGTTTGAGATGGGGCAGGTTTTGGATTGAGGGTAAAGATGATGCTGAAGAAGATTCATTAAGTGAAAGTGGTTGAAAGTGAATAAAATCAATAACCTCTTCAGAATGTGGCAAGTTTGCTATAGAGGGTTGCTTGTTAAATCCATCACAACAGGAGGAACGTTCAATTGAAGAAACTGCCATACAAGTTTCAATATTCAAGTTATCACCCTCAAGTTCATCTATAAATCCACAATACTCAAATTTGTTAATCATCTTAAAAATATCCAATTTCAATTTCTGATCAGAACGGCAATTTCCATTCTACTGCTTTCACAGTTGATATTGGCCTTTGCGGTAGCTAGAAATGGACGCCCCAGAATGATGGGCCTGTTCCTTAGATTTTCAGGTGCATCCATGTCAAGGACAAAGAAGTCTACAGGAAAATAAAAATCCTTAACCTTAACAATAACATCTTCAATAATGCCTCGTGGATTTGTGACTGAACGGTCCACTAACTGCACCATTACTGAAGTCAGCCAAAGTTCACCTAATCCAAATTTCTCGTAAAGAGAAGTCTGAATTAAGTTAATAGATGTACCTAGATCCAAAAGTGCTCTATCAAAAGTATAATATCTGATGACACAAGAAATCAAAGGAGCACCTGGATATCTCTTTTTCTAAGGAAGGTGATGCAGGATATCAGAACTAGCCTGCTCGGATAGTACAACCTTCCTTGAAATAGATTCTCTTGACTTATGCTTTTTTGTGCATAAATCCTCAAAAATTTAGCGTAAGCCGATATGTGTTTGATTGCATCGACGAGCAGAATATTAATCTCGACATTCTTGAATATATTCAAGAGCTCCTCGTTACTATCAACAGGCTTCTTCTTCCTAGGTTTAATCAAGGGCTCAGGAAAAGGAACATGAGTCAGATTTCCGTCATCAGGTTCTTGAGCCCTGATTTTCTCTTCAAAGTTCCCTTCTCTCCTCAGGCTCTTCATGATTTAATAAATCTGAACAGTGTGGTTGTGAATCCTGAGTTAGTTTTCCACTCCTCAAGGTAACTGAATTAGCAGATGCATACGGGTTTGGGTCTTGGGTAGGGTTAGGAAAGATTGGAGGGGCTTCATTAGCGAAAAACCTTTGATTTGTAGAAGAAGCAAAAGCAGAAGGACCTTGCTCAACCACCTGAGCATGTGCATGCGGGTCCCTCTAATTCTCATACCGTTGGGCAAGATTGCTCAGATTCTGGATATTATGCGGGTTGGGTACGGGTTGAGATGGCAGAGATCCGGGCTAACGAGAATTAGCAATGAACCCATTTTGCAAGTTGTCAGCGAGGTTTTAATTTGCTGCATGAGCTGGAGCATAGATCCTTGCATTTCTACCATTTGTTGGTTCAAATTAGCCTTCCCGACGGGTTGATGGCCATTCCAAGATGGCTGATTGACCTGATTCAAAGGCAGCTGAGTGTAAACATGACCCTAACCTATTAGTATTTGCAGAGCATAGTTGCTAGGTTGGAATTGGGTATGCTACCCCAGGATTTTCCAAGAGAAGTTAAGGTGGTTCCTCCAACCTGGATTATAAGCATTGGAGTAAGGGTTGGACCTAACATTCTCCTGTACAACATAGACATCCTCATAAAGTGAGGATGGAGAGAAAGAAAGAGAGGGATCAAAGAAACTAGGATCAAAGGCCCTAGTTTGGAACCCATGGGGTTTCGAATAATGCTAACTCGCAGGTTGAGCCACATCAAGTTGATCCATGAACTCCCTTCCAGAAGGAGCTCCCGTCGAATGGAATCCTGAATTCTGGGATTGAGTGGATCGACAATTGTTCATTGAATTTCCAGCCATCCACTCCTCCATCCTTTTAGTAACCAAGTCCACCTTATCTAGTTTATTGGAAATCAATTCCATATCGAATGAATGAGAGTCGTGGACTTCATTAACATTCGATCTAGGTTGTTGGGACCGGTTAAAAGTATCCATGGAGGCATGATTGATCGAATTCTCACTCATCTCCTCAAACAAATCGTGCATGCTATCTGCGTCTTTGTTGAGGAAATTGCCTCCGCAAGAAGCATCCACTTAATTTCTTAGTTGCTCAGTCAACCCGTGGTGGAAGATCTGCACAACCTACCATTTCTGCACCTCGTGGTGTAGACACCTCCGTAATAAGTCCTAGAATCGCTCCCAGGCAACATGAAACTTCTCCCCCAGCCACTGGGTGAAGGTAGTAATCACCTGTCTCAAAGCATTGGTACGTCCGATAGGGAAGAATTTCTTCAAGAAAGCTGATTTCAAATCATTCCAAGTTGCAATTGGCCTTCCTATAGTCTTGTAGCAATGAGCGGCTTTATCCCTAAGAGAGTGGGGGAAGTGACTTATGATCATCTGCTCCTCGTTCACGTTTGGCACCTTGGTTGTCTAAACCAAAGTGGTCAAGTCATCAAGTGCTGAAATGGGTCTTCAGAGACAAGCCCTTGGAAATGTTTAATCAGGCTTAACACTTGGGGCATGATTTCTACATCTCCGGCAATAATCTAGGTGTCGAGACATTCCCTGTATTTTGAAGGATCATAAAAACTTTCAAGGGCTAAGTGCCTTGCATTCTCTACATTTGTTTCAGCTACCTTTGAAATACCTCTAGTGGATTCTGGGGCAGACGAGGCTGTTGATTGGCCATGGGATCAATTTGGCCAAAATCCAATCTATGACTCCTAGAATACTCAAGTGGTCCTTCCAATCAGGGATTCAATGACCTCTTTCCTGTCATAAACTAGGAAAAGGTTGGAAGGACTGTGGGTAAGAACGCTATAGCACAACAAAATAAGCCTGTCCTTAAGTTGTGTAGCCTAAGGATCTACAGAATCTCAGAATCAGCCTTAAGATTATAGACAATTTACTCTACTTGTGTCCAATCAATCCAACCATTTAGGAGGGACTGGGGAGAAGGTTCTTCCTTCGGCTTGCGCCTCTAGTTCCTAGTGTACCCATCAGCCGCAGTTGTTTGACGCTACTCCCCTAGCTAGACATCTAATTGATCAGTACAAGCAGGTTAATCGTAAACAATCTCAGATTGGGCCTCGAACGAATCAGACCTTAAGGCCAACGTGTACTTGATTTTATTTAGGCCTGGGATTGTAGTGCTTATGGAATGTGGTGGGCCCTTAAGATGGGTTATGCCCTTAATGATCAATTGAGTATGTGTGAGTGCATGCACAACCAAGGTTTTCAAGCAAGATTATTTGTGATGAGTAGATTTTAAAGTTCAAATCTTGCTTAAGTAGCTTTTTAGGGTTTGAAATTAGGTTAATTCAGTCAAGTTTGAGGCAAACTAGGTTTTCAAGCACGGATGAAGATCTCTTTCCTTTTGAAATCAAAAAGTAAAGTGGACTGCCTAGTATTGACCTAAATTTAAAACCCTAAGGGGAAACTACATGGTGAGTTGATTTTAGGTTAAGTGGTGCGACCCAAACAACACCAACAATTGGCCAAGATTGCACCACTAAGTTAGGCACAAAAAATGGTTAACCTAGATTGATTTCTACTTTTTTATATGTTGATTTGCGTGTACCGGTTCCACAGATCAAAATCAGTTGAGTAGAAAAAAATCAATTAGGTTAAGTGCCTTGAATGTGGGTATATGTAGTGTGTATGTTAATTTACCCTGCAAGAAATATCTTTTTGTTGATGTTTTATATGCGGGTGAGATGACTCTGAGTGGAAATCCAAGCAACCAAACTAACCCTAGTATTTTTGCAAACACCTAGGTTAATTGGAGTTTGAATTAATTTGGTGAAATGGAATCTTGGCGTGTGCTTGTGCGTGTGTGTTAAGAAGTGTCATTATAGTTGCACATGCAACGTCGATTTTAAAGTAAAGAAATGGAGGTGAGTCCGAGTGTCGGTCTCAGGGAGGCGTGAAAATCAGATTTTGATTATCACTTGTTGTCACTGAAAGTGTGGAGTTTTGCTTGTGAAAGGTACGGTTTGAAAAGCGAGAGAGAGACAGAGGGAGAGAGAGAGAGGGAGAGATTAGGGTTAGAGTTGTTTCCTGCTTGATCATGCAACTTAAACAGAAACTAAAATAAATAACCGAACGGAAAGTACTTCATTAATCATGCAGCTTTAGTTCACAAATTGCAACATTAGATACACGTTTAAACATAAGTAAAGGAAAGCATAAAAGAGAGGAAGAGAGAGAGAGAGGAGGGAGAGCGACGAGGCAGCCACGGCGATGGAGGAGGCTCCGTCGGCGGCTCGTCATCTCCGACAATTACAAGAGGGCCTAAAGCAAGCTAAGAGAGGGGTAGAGTAGTTGCAAGGGAAGTGAATGCCTTGAATGAGTGGTTGGAGGGGGTTTAAATATGGAGAAGGGCTTTCTAAAAGAAGAAGGAGCTTTAGCAACGTCTGGGATGTCGCTAAAACCATTCCGAAAGCGTCGGTGAAGCCCTCCAGCCCGTCGGCCAACTACCCGCGCCATTCTTCTTCACGCCCGACCCGTGGCCGCTATGTGAGAGCTGTCCGATCTTCGATCGAATGGCTGAGATCTTCCCTTGGATGCGCTCGGATCATGCCTCATGCGCTCGTGTGCACGGGCATCGTCGCCAAGCGTGCGCGTGCACGTGGGCTCTCGCGATCTGAGGGCGCGCTGCGTGGCACGATCTAGGCCGCCTGATGCTGATTGGGCAGCCCAATTTTGCCACGCGCTCCTTCGTCTTTAATTCTCCACACCATGCGGCTCGAACCTGCGTCGCGTGCGGGCTAACTATTGTGCCACCCCCGCTTTATCGCGGCGACTGCGAGCGGGTGCACGGTTCTCGGCCGTCCGATCGAAGATCGACGGCTGAGATTTGATCTCAACCGAAGGAAGAGTGGCGTGCGATGGAGTGGGGGCGACATGGAGCAACGAGGGCCATTGATCACCAGATCAACGGTCAGAACTCTTGGGCCCATTGTAGGAGCTCTGGATGTCAGATTTGGCCGATCTTGAGTCCATTGGACTTCGTTTGTCTTTCTGAATCCATCCGTGTGGTCCGATTACTCATCTGAGCCCTGCTTTGACAAGTGTTTACACAAATGGCCATTAATACAATTTTATAAGCAATCTTGGTACCTGATGCTTGCAATGCTCCCATTCAACTTATGTTGTGCCTTTTATTCTTAAGATGGGCCCTATTTAATAGAATTATCACCCCCATGTGCAGTGTTATCATACCCCCATGCTTATTCCTTGCTAGTCCCTAGCAAGGTTTATTCTAGCCTTTATTTTCTTTTAGAATTTAAGAAGTAATTACTTAGACACTTCGTCACTTGTCAATAGGAGGAAATATACCAAGATCTTAATCTACAATGACTAAGGAGCACCCGGGTGTCTGCCAAAATACGAATCGCCTGAATCCTTGCTTTAATGTATATAACTATAAATATGTATATGTATATAGATATATATATATTTTTTTTAGAATTTTTTCGGAATTCAGTATGGGTTGGTAACTTTTTATGGCTACCCAACCCACCCAAAACTCAGTCAAAACCCTAAGTGCTAAGCATCTTGGTGTGAAGATTATGATAGACTCACTTAACGGTAATTCAGACAGATTTCGAGTTTCTACGCCCCTAGGTAACCAGAAGAGGAAATAATTTGCCTGAAGGTGTACTTTTTCAATTGGTAGCTTTCTCCTTACATTTGTCTTAATTGGGGCCAACACAAGCATTTTTCCAGTGTATATCTTCCCAGCTTGTACTACTTCCCCGCTTCTTCCTTAAGTGTTTTGGTTCTTTTTGCGCAGTTATTGAGCTGGGCTCTGGACAACCGACCAATGGGCTGTTACCCATGATCACTTGCCAGCCATACTCGTGCGGTGAAGTGTGGTTTATTTTCTTTTCTTCTCCTTTTTCTTTTTCATAGGTGGCTTCCCTGATCTCAAATGTACCTAGAGGCAATGAAGAAGAAATGGTCTCGTGGCTGGGTTCTAGACAACTTGCCAAAGGGATGTTACCCACGACAACTTGCCAGCCATACCACCCTATAGAGTTCATTAGCTACCCAATTTCTGTCAAAATCTCCGAGAAGTGAGTCTATGCAAAAATGTGTGCAGATGCTTAGACTCAAAGTTTTTCTGAGTTAGAGGGTGAGTTGATAAGTCGTATACTTATCACCTTATTTAGTAGGTGGATTAGAATAGCTTAAGGTTGCAAGGATTCGAAGCTAAATCTATATTTTAACGGACACCAGGGCTGATTAAGCTAGAAGGCCTGAAAAATCTAAGTGTTTAAGTTCTTTTTGTATTACTTCCTACTATTGGCAAGTTTCTAATGCCTAAGTTTTCTTCCTAAATTCATTTTTTTTTTATTTTATTCAGACTGATTAAATGTGCTCAGGATTATGCAATTTACCACCCCCCCATGCTTAAGTTGGACAATGTCCTCATTGGCAAGTACATGGATGCATAAGGGTTCAAAAAGATAGTACCTGAGTGACGTAAAATACCGGATCAGTCTGAATCCTCTGGGTTGCCTACCAGGAAGCACTGAGTTTAATGCCTATAGTTGGGCGGTACTCCGTGTCATCCCTCGACAAGGGTGACACTCTCCTTTGGGGGAACCTGAGCTAGGAACTGCTTCAATCTTTGACCATTAATTGTAAAAGTGTGCCCAGTGTTAGGATCAGCAATTTCAACCGCACCATTAGAGTAGGGCTTAACCACCCGAAATGGTCCTGTCCATTTAGACCTGAGTTTCCCTAGGAAGAGTTTTAGGCGAGCATCAAATAGCCAGACTTACTGGTTAGGCTCAAAGGTTTTTCTATGAATGATTCGGTCGTGGACGGCTTTCATTTTATTCTTATACAGTCGACTATTGTCAAAGGCATCCCGACAAATTTCTTCGAGCTCAGATAATTGGAGCATCCTCTGTTCACCGGCTAATTGGGAATCCATGTTACATTGCTTGACAGCCTAGTAAGCCCGGTGTTCCAATTCAATAGGAAGATGGCAGGTTTTGCCAAAGACTAGGCGATAAGGAGACAAGCCTATCGGGGTCTTGAAAGCGGTCCTGTATGCCCACAGGGCATCGTCAAGTCGTGTGGACCAGTCTTTCCTGTCAGGTCTCACAATCTTCTGTAAAATATTCTTGATTTGTCTATTTGAGACCTCGATCTGCCCATTTGTTTGTGGATGATACGGGGTAGCGATGCGGTGGTTCAACCCGTATTTTCTAAGTAGGGCATGGAATTGGGAATAGATAAAATGGCTTCCACCATCACTGACATGGCCTTGGGTATTCCAAACCAGGAAAAGATGTTCTTCTTAACAAAGTCCATGACAGTCCCGTGATCACATTGACAGGTGGCGACGGCTTCAATCCATTTGGAAACATAGTCTACCGAGACCAGGATGTACTCGAAGCCATTGGATGGTGGAAAGGGGCCCATAAAATCGATACCCCAAACGTCGAAGATTTCAACAATCAAAATGGGCTGGAGGGCCATCATATCTTTCTTGGTCATGGTCCCTAGCGTTTGGCAGCATGAGCAAGTCTTGGCAAAGTTGTGTGCATCCTTAAATAGGGACGGCCAGTAAAATCCATACTGTAAAACTTTGGCATCTGTTTTCTTTCCAGAGAAGTGGCCACCACAAGCCTGGTCATGACAGAAGGAAAGCACACTCTGAACTTCATCTTTGGGGATACACCTCCTGATGATCTGGTCAGCACAGAGGCGAAACAGCATGTGATCATCCCAGAAATAGTGCTTGGCCTCAGCCAAGAACCTGTCCCGTTGCTCTTTGGACCAGCTGTGTGGGGTTTGTCCAACAACTAGGTAGTTGATGTAAACACATTTACACTACTTAAGATGTCTATTTATGCATGTTCTTAAGCATAGGATTGCATTTCATGATATAAATATTGCATTACATGCATCATCTTGCATTTGGAATAGTTTGAATAAAATGGAGGTTAATTGTCTCCTTTTATGTGCTTGGATAGGGCAAATATTTTATCGGGGCCTCGGATCAAAGATCCAACCGTATGGATGTGATCGGGGTGACGATTGGAGTTCAAAGACTCCAAGATCGCCCTAATCAGGCATCCATAGCATCAGATAGTGACCCGAGAACCCTAGAAGATCAAGGGCAAGGATGGAGTAAATCCCCACTTCAGATGATAAATCCGACCGCACGGATGAATTCGGATCGATGATCGCAGCCCAACAACACAAAAATCAAGTCAATCCGACATCCGTGGCACCATCTACAACTTCCAGAAGATGGATAGCCAACATGGCGCCACGTGGCGCCATCTCAGCCGCCCAAACGGCCGCTTGCATTTTGTGAAGGGCCCCTCCCGATCGCTCTTCGCTGTCAGATGGATATCCAACGGCTGTGGTCGCTCGAGCTTAAAAGCATCCGCGCGACCATTTCATCCGCGTAGCGCAGCGGCGATGCAGCAGTGGGCGAAGCAGAGGTCGCGGGTTCGAGCCATGGTGAGGGGGTGGAAGGCGCGGGCGAGCGGGCGTGGACGAGCGTCAGATGGAGATCCAACGACCGTGCGCTTAGCGTCGACGCGCGATTGGACGGGCGATCGAACGCGCAATCAGATGTGCGGTGGGGGCGCGAAGCGCGCGGGCACGGACGCATCTTAAGCCGTCTGATCTCGCGATCGGATGACTGAGATTTCGCGGATGTGCGTAGGCGCTACGTGCACGAGTAGCCGAGCGGGTGCATGTGGGCGCGGAGGCTACGCCCACGTTGGGGGCTTTAGCGACGGTTTTATCAGTCACTAAAGACCCCTTATTTATTATTTTGAAGTTGTAATGTCCATTTTGCCCCTACTCCTTGCAACTATAAAAGGTGACCCCCTCCATACGAAATTCTCATCCCTTCTTTCTCCTCTCTACCCCTCCAAAGCTCAAAAGAAGCTTGTCCCACACCCGGGATGCTTTTTGCGAGATAAAGTCCAATTTTCGTTCCCCTTCGGAAGTGGATCCCACGACGACGATGGCGTGCTCTTTCGTTCCCGTTCTTCTGCTTCGTCCTCCTTCGTCCTGCTTCGTTCTCCTTCGTCCAGTCGTCGTTCCGTCCGGCTCGTCCTCCAAGCAACCATCGAGGAGGATTTCTCTCTCCCTATTCTTTTTATCGCTCTCTAGTATAGATTTACTGCTTTCTAGATTAATCTACTCGTCCTCCAAGCAATCATCGAGGAGGACATTTCTCCCTCCATTCTTTTAATGCTTTCTAGAGTAAATTTATCATTTTCTAGAGTAATTGTTTTATGCTTTCTAGTTGTAATGAACAATCTCTTCAATGAAAAATTCATTGTTTATTCTACATCTCATTTTGATTTCTCTGTGTAATATTCTCTTTCTATCTTACTCTCTCTCTCTTCTATTTATTGTAAATAATTAGATAGTTCTAAATTGAATTATTCTGTAACAAATAAAAAGAAATGCGTAGTTTTTAAATCAAACATCCACCTCCCTGCGTTCGACCTGAAATTTTAATTTCGGTATAAATTTTATTTATTGAACACGAATTCTTCGCTTTCGAACTACAATGACAGGTTTTTCAAAATCGAACACGTTAGCGTAGGTTCGTAAACGTTCAACATTTTGGCGCCGTTGCTGGGGAGGCAACGATTTTCGATTTCTCTTCACGTTTTGTAACTTACAAATCATTTACCTCAGTTTTCTCCTTTCTTATTGTAATTGCAGGTACTCTTTTGAGACAAGCAAAAGCGGTAGATTGGAGTAAAGTGTTGTGGAAGGTTTTGTAAGTTATTCCCCATTCTTTCCCCCTCTATAGATTTCATTCGCCACATTGAATCCAAATTCCAATTAACCTAGGTGTTTGCATAAATTCTAGGAATAGTTTGGTTGTTTGGATTCTCACTCACATTCTTTCCACCTTCATTTATAAAAAAAAAAACAAAAAGATAATTTTGTGGGGCAATTTTTAACAAATACACAATGTAAACCCACATTTAAAGGCACTTAACCGAATTGATTTATTTCTACTCAACCGGGTTCTGATCTGTGGGACTGGTACACATAAAGCAACACATAAAAGAGTAGAAATCATTCTAGGTTAACCATCTTTGTGTGCCTAACTTAGTGGTGCATTTGTAGCCAGTTGTTTGAGTTGTTTGGGCCGCACCACTTCAAATAAAATCAACTCATCAAGTAGCTGCCAATTAGGTTCAACTCTTAGGAATTTACCAGGCACTCCACATTCTTTTTAAGCCTTAAAGGAAAACATCTTCACCTGTGCTTGCAAAACCTGGTGTGCCAATGAAACTTGATTGAAAATACCTAAAGTTGAATCCTAAAAGCTACTAAGCAAGATTTGAATCTTAAAATTCACCACATCAAAAACAATCTTGCTTGAAAACCACTGGTTGTGCACTCACACACGAATCAATCAATCATTAAGGGCACAACCCATTTAAAGGGCCCATCACATTCCAAAGCACATTCAAGCCTAGGCCTAAATAAAATAGAGTAGACGTTGGACTTAAGGATTGGACTCGCTCTTCAGAACTCAGAACGAGATTATTTTCGATTAGTCTGTTTCTACTATTCAATCTGATGTCTAGCTAGGGGAGCAGAGTCAAACGATCGTGGCTGGGGGGTACACTCGGAAGCGGAGGCGCAAGCCGAATGAAGAACCTTCTCCCCAGTCCCTCCTTCTAACTGGTTGGATTAAACAGACGGAAGTAGATCAAATCGTTCCTTTATCTCAAGACGGGTTTTGAGAGTCTGTAGGTCTGTAGGCTAACCCATTTAAGGACAGGTTTGATTGTTTGTATTGCAGGGCACCTTTCTTCCTCCCGTGTATCATGAATCCTTCCACATATTTCATGCATTCCCGCTCTTTCCCACCTGTTGTAAATTATCCTCAACATGACGATTATCCCAACTCGTATTGTAATCAACCATCAGTTATTTGGGATAATTCAGATTGGGGATACAATTCCGGACCCCCATGTTAAGGGTCTAACCCTGAACACTTTGATTCTAATTTCTATCCTTCTCAGAGCTACATCGATTATATATCATCTTCCTTTCATGCGCAACCTAATACGATCTACAATCAAGAAGGATACACCGATCCTTACCCATCCTCTGATTTCAATGCCTTTAGGTCATCACCATCTTTTCAACAATCTGAACTGACCTATCATCAGGAAGGGTATAATGAATCTCAATTCGTTAATTCCTCTGCATTGATGTCAAACCCACCTAACCCTGAACCAACTCATTTGGTTTAGGTTAATCAGGTTCAAGATAAGGTTCTAGCTAACTTGAGGAATATCATTCAATCTTTAGAAGTTTAGCCAATACCTTGCACTGAGAGATTGGAGCCCCTGATTGAAATGATTGATGATTTAAACAAGTCTTTGTTGGATTGGCTCTAGGATGTTAAGGATAAGAACCCGGGTGAGTTTCTACTTGGGAAATTAGCGAAATTGAGGATGAGATTCGTGGTTGCTTTGATTCAATCTTGGAATAATTCTCAGGATGAACTCTCTTCAGGAAAGCCAATGACAGAACCCGCTCAGGCACCTGTTGGGGGGGACACGTGTTACGAGGCTGACCAGATTGAATTAAAACAACCAATTAAGGATGATCTGATTTCTTTGCCTGAGATCCCTAAGCCGGGTTACGAGGAAACGTATGTCTCCTTGGAACATAAAGACACAAATGATTTTGGGACATACATTGATACAGATCCTGATGGTGAAGATTCAAGTTGTGAAGTCTCATGCGAGTTTTATGAACATGATTTCTGTGAGACGATTGGGCCTGAGGAATCTTATAGATCAATTGATAGCCCAATAACTAAGAACACTGATCTTATTAGGGCACACATTACGGATCCAGAATCACATTTTCTGGAGGAATCAATTCAATGCCCTGATTATCAGTTACACCCTGTTGAGCTTATTGATGATTCCAATTCTGAGATAATTAGACCCAAGTCAATTTTGATTCTGCCACATCATTTAGACTTGGAGATTTCAGACGGGGTGATGAATATACAAGAGGTCCTAGAATTTGATATGCTAAATGAGGAGGATAGGAGCTGGGAAGTTTTGATTTGGGAAGTTAATTCTGGAGGAAATGGAAGATTTAGTCGAAGGGTTCCTTTTAAGTTGAAACCATCAAATCAGAACCCTTACGACATTTGTTTTGAGGATGTTCAACCCAAGCACACATTCAATGATTATCCTTTTGAGCTTCAATTCTCTGTAACCGGACTTTTTGGTCTTGGGTTGCATCCTCAGAAATCGCAAGCCCGATCCCACTTACATTCTAATTTTAGGTTTTGGGTAATTTTTATCCAGAACCTAAGATATTCTCAATTATGGGGTGTGGGTCTGCACCACAATCTGGTCCACATCTGTGGACCTTTGCTGATAGGTCAGAGGATTCTTCTGTTCATTCTGATTCTGACCTACACTTGTGATTTCTTCATTTCTTTTCTCTGTATAGTGTGCCTAGCTGAAGGCACTAAACTCAGTACTTATACAGTTCTTTTTCATTTTCATCTTGGAGAGGACCTGACATTCATGCAATTCAGGTGCTTTCTTCGCTTTTCCACTCTGTTTTATGTCTTTTTAATACAATGAGGACATTGCACTAGATAGGCATAGGGGGATGGAAATTTATCTCTGAATTCATTCATCAGCTCTGCAGATTTGTTTTATTTTGATTAAAAAAAAAATCAAAATTAAGAAAGAGAATTTGGGTTTAAGAAAATTTTCAATCTTAAGAAAAACTACGTTAAGATCTAAACACAATGACCCTTCAGGTCGTTGAACTTAATCAGCCCGTGCATCCACTAAAATGAGGATTTGTTTTTCGAGTTCTCGCCAACTTGAATTTTATTTTAATTGGAGTAAATAAGTTTGGGTGATAAGTACACGACTTATCTACCCGCCCTCTGATTTGATGGAATTTCGAGTCTTAAGCATCTACACACTTTCTTTACACTGACTTGTTGTTCGTCGATTTTTACGGAAATTGGATAGGTAATGAACCTTCTAGGGTGATATGGCTGGCAAGTTATCATGGGTAACAGCCCATAGGTAGGTTGTCCAGAGCCCAGTCATTGGACCTTTCTCTTTTTCCTGCCCTTAGGTAAATCTTAGACCAGGGAAGCCACCTATTTAAAAAAAAAAAATCAAAAAGAAAAGGAGAAAAGAATAAAAAGAAATAAGCCACACTTCCTCGCACGAGTATGGCTGGCAAGTTGTCGGTGGTAACAGCTCATCGATCGGCTGTCCAGAACCCAGCTCAGAAAACACACTAAAAATTCCCAAAACACTTAGGAAGAAGCGGAGAAGTAGAATAAACTGGGGAGATATATGACTGGTCGATCTTTCGCTTTAAAGTCGTTTGTAGTTTAATGTGGTGGAAAAATCGACTAATCAATATTTAACAAGAAATAACCACTTGCAGAGGAGCGGGTCGTATCCATAGGGAGGCAATGACGTATTAAAATTCGCACCAATTAAAAACGTTCGTTCGTAGTTAGTTTGGACAAGAATCAAGCCAAGATTGCCTTTAGATTAAGGTTTAAGCAAGAAACAATGCTGAAATGGCAATTATGAGAAACTAGAGGATATTTTCCGCAATGCGAAATCAATAAAATATCATTAAAAAGTGATAATGGTAGAAAATGTAATTTCTAATTGATGGTTTACTGTAGCAAAATAGGGGAATTTTTCCCCTTTGTCTTGCGCAACGAGGAACGGATGGCTGGGATCGGGAAGCTCGGTGGAGGTCCCTTGGACAGAAGGCTTTGAATCGGTGGTGGCGGCGAATCGCGCGGCGGCCGAAGGTGGCCGGACGAGCTCCGACGGAGGTGCTGCAGCCGGTGAGCTTGCGCGGCTATTGTCGTGAGATCTGCTCGCGCGCTGCTGCTGATGGCTCTGCAGGCGCGGGAGGATGGGTCTACAGGTGATTGAGCGGGTGCGGCTGCAGCTGGTGGGGGTGCGCAGGCTGCAGCAAGCGCGGGCGCAGGGCGCTGTTGGTGGTTCTGCAGGCGCGGGGGTGAATGGCGTGGACTACAGGCGCTGTTGGGGGTGCAGGCGCATAGGCAAAGGGCTCTGCAGGCGCGGGTGAATGGCGCTTGCAAGCGGCAGGCGCGGGCGGAGGCGTGCTCGGTTATGCGGGTTTGCAGGCGTGGTTGGAGGAGGGCACTGCAACCGGTGAGTGTGTGGAGATGGCGTGAGCTGCAGGCGCGTGGAGAGCGGGTGCGGTTGGAGGGTGCAGGCGCGATTGAGCTGAAGGTTGATGGGCGCGTGTGCGTTTGAAGGATGCAGCAGGCTGACGAAGGCGTGGCTGTTGGAGGTGAGTGGGTGGAGTGCAGATGGGTATGCAGGCGAGTGGGTGGAGGCATGCGGGTAGCTTCAGACGTCTGGGAAATTTCCCGGACGTCTTAAGTTACTGAAAGTGTGGCTGAATCAGTAGCTCGGTGGTGGTGGTCGGCGACGACGGCGAGGGAGATGCAGACTAAGGTGCTAACGGTGATGCAGCGAGCTCCAGATGGCGGTGTGGCCTGTCACACCACACACCCACGGTGATGGAGACTCGTCGCCACAGTAGAGGCCGGCAGTGTGGAGTGGAAGAGAGAAGTTCTCTCTGCACAGTGGTGGGTCGGTGGTGGAGGCCTTCCGAGCTCGGCTGCCTACCTCCTCCTTTTGTAGTGGCTTGCACAAGTTTGAAATCAGCCGCCCAACCAGATACACCACATCCGCTCCCCCTTGAATGGGCCTTCACTGTGGCCGTTCGACGTTGGAGCGGCAACCAGCCGTTCCTGCAAGGAGAAGAGTAAAGAAAATAATGTTTAAATATTAGGGTCATTTATATACAGACCCTCAACTTCTATGTTAATGAAAATAATATACCTAATTGGTTGTCTATTTAGATGAATGCTATTCTAAGCTAATTCTAAATGCACTTAATATATGAATGTAATGTATGGATTATGTAATTAAATTAAAACTATGAACTAATCTATTTACATCCTAATTTATGCTAAATAAATGTTAGAATTAACCTAATGTGTAGGCACTTAAATACTTAAATAACCCACAACTATGGGCTAATCAATATACACTGGATTCACCCTTGTGTTGACCCCGTAAAAAAAATATAAAAGTAGGGAGAAAGCTACCGGTTGTAAAGATACACCTTTAGGCAGAATTCTTTTGAGGTCACCTAGAGGCGTAGAAATCCGAAGTCTGTCTTAATTGCTGGTCAACGAGTCTATCACAATCACAATAAGATGCTTAAAGCTTAGGGTTCTCATCAAATTTTGGGTGAGTTGAATGGCCGTAGAAAGCCACTCTTGAACCCAAAAATTTGAAAATAAAAAAAAAAAATTAGAAAAGAGAAAAAAAGAAAAAGAAATGTTTCTTTTAATAAGGCGAGGACTTGAAGCGGTCTGCATTTTGGCTGATACCCGGGCACTGTTGTGTCTTTGAAGGTTCAGTTCCTAAGTAGACAATTTCTTAATGATTGAAAATTAACTCAAGTCCGAATAATCTAACCTAATTCTTTTATAAATAGCATATAGTTTTTGCTAGGGACTAGCAAAAGATAGGCATGGGGGTATGATGTAAACACATTTACACTACTTAAGATGTCTATTTATGCATGTTCTTAAGCTTAGGATTGCATTTCATGATATAAATATTGCATTACATGCAGCATCTTGCATTTAGAATAGTTTGAATAAAATGGAGGTTAATTGTCTCCTTTTATGTGCTTGGACAGTGCAAATATTTTATCGGGGCCTCGGATCAAAGATCCAACCATATGGATGTGATCGGGGCGACGATTGGAGTTCAAAGACTCCAAGATCGCCCTAATCAGGCATCCGTAGCATCAGATAGTGACCCGGGAACCCTAGAAGATCAAGGGCCAGGATGGTGTAAATCCCCACTTCAGATGATAAATCCAACTGCACGGATGAATTCGGATCGACGATCGCAGCCCAACAACACAAAAATCAAGTCAATCCGACATCCGTGGCACCATTTACAACTTCCAGAAGATGGACAGCCAAGATGGCTCCACGTGGTGCCATCTCAGCCTCCCAAACGGCCGCTTGCATTTTATGAAGGCCCCCGCCCGATCGCTCTCCACCGTCAGATTGAGATCCAACGGCTGTGGTCGCTCGAGCTTAAAAGCATCTGGCGATGCAGCCGCGGGCGAAGCAGAGGTCGCGGGTTCGAGCCACGGTGAGGGTGTGGAAGGTGCAGGCGAGCGGGCGCGGACGAGTGTCAAATGGAGATCCAACGACCGCGTGCGCCCGATAGAGCCGACGTACGGTTGGACGTGCGATCGAACGTGCAATCAGACGGGCGGGGGGGGCGCGCAGCACGCGGGCGCGGACGCATCTTAAGCCACCCGATCTCGCGATTGGACGGCTGAGACTTCGCGGACGTGCATAGGTGTTACGCGCACGGGCAGCCGAGCGGGCGCACATGGGCGCGGAGGCTACGCCCACGTTGGGGGCTTTAGCGACGGTTTTAAGTGGCCACCACAAGCCTGGTCATGACAGAAGGAAAGCACACTCTGAACTTCATCTTTGGGGATACACCTCCTGATGATCTGGTCAGCACAGAAGCGAAACAGCTTGTGATCATCCTAGAAATAGTGCTTGGCCTCAGCCAAGAACTTGTCCCGTTGCTGTCTGGACCAGCTGTGCGGGGTTTGTCCAACAACTAGGTAGTTGACGTAGTTAGCTTACCATGGCATTCTCTTGTCTTGCATGGCCAGAATGTGTTCATCAGGGAAGGTGTTAGATAGAGGTAGGGAGGGTCCAATGTGGTCTGGATGAAGTCTAGACAAGTGGTTAGCGACCACATTCTTCGATCCGACCTTGTCTCGGATTTCTAGGTCAAATTCTTGAAAAAGTAGCATCCATCTGATGAGCTTGGGCTTTGAGTCCTTCTTGGCCAACAGGTGCCAGATGGCTGAATGGTCAGTGTAAATCGTCACGTGGGATCCCAGCAAGTACAATTGGAATTTTTCAAGTCCAAAGACTACAGCAAGCAGCTCTTTCTCTGTGACAGTATAATTTCATTGGGCCTCGTCCAATGTTTTGCTCGCGTAGTAGATCACCACGGGCTTCTTATCTTGCCTTTGTCCCAGGACAGTGCCTACGGTAAAATCTGATGCATCACACATAATCTCAAAGTCCTAGGACCAGTCTGGGGGTTGAAGTACAGGTGCGGTGGAGACTAAGTCTCGGAGGGTGTGATAAGCCTGGATGCAATCAGAAGACATGTGGAATATGTCATCATTGGCTAGATGGTCGGTCAAGGGTTTGGAAAGCTTGGAAAAGTCTTTAATGAACCTTCGGTAGAAGCCAACATGCCCTAGGAATGAGCAAATATGTCGGACCGAGCTAGGTGGAGGAAGTTTGGAAATCAAATCAACCTTAGCCCGGTCTACCTTGATGCCCCTATGCGATACGATGTGACCGAGGGCAATTCCTTCTTGAACCATAAAATGGCTTTTTTCCCAACTTAACACCAGATTAACCTCGATACATCATTTCTGGATTTTCTCCAAGTTGCTCAGACAATGGTCAAATGAATTCCTGAATACAGAGAAATCATCCATAAAGGCCTCTAAGTATTCACCCACCATTTCTGAAAAAATGGCTAGCATGCAATGCTGGAAGGTCGCAGGTGCATTGCCTAACCCGAACAGCATTCGACGGAATGCAAACGTGCCATACGAGCAAGTGAATGTGGTCTTTTCTTGATCCTGTGGAGCAGTTCCGACTTGGTTATATCCTGGATATCATTCCAGGAAGTAAAAATACTTCTGCCCTGCCAATCTTTCAAGGATTTGGTCAATGAATGGCAAGGGGAAATGATCCCTCTTAGTGGCTTCATTGAGCTTCCTATAATCAATACACACCCACCATGCAGTGGTGGTGTGGGTGGTGATGGATTCGCCATGATCATTGGTGACAACGTTGAGCCCAGCTTTCTTGGGAACCACTTGAGTGGGGCTCAACCAGGGGCTATCGGAGATAGGATAGATGATGTCGGCATAAAGCCACTTGATAATTTCTTTCTTACCAACCTCCTGCATGTTTGGGTTTAAACGTCTTTGCAACTGGAGGGAGGGTTGTGCCCCGTCTTCCAGGTAAATCTTATGGGTGGAATAGGTGGGGCTAATTCCTCTTAAGTCAGAAATGGTCCAACCAATGGTGGCCCGATGTTCTGAAAGGGTCGTAGTCAACCTGATTTCCTGATCCTTGATTAGATGAGAATTAATAATCATTGGGACGGTCTGGTCAGGTCCCAGGAAGACATACTTGAGGTTCTCGGGCAATGGTTTAAGCTCAGGTGTGGGTGGAACAACAGTTGATGGAAAGGGAAAGGGCGGAAGTTGATCAATATCGATCTCCTAAAATGGTGTTGTGTGATGGTACTCAGCCTTGCAGAGGTCCACAGGTAGTGATGGTGACGGGTCAGAACAGTCATTACGGGTTTGGTGGTCTGATACATAACTGAGGGTGAGGCATTCCTCGATCAGAGTTTCCACGGGATCATGTTCCTCAATGCAATTGCAATGAAAAGACTTTGTCACCCGGAAGATATCCAATTGCATTTTCCTGTCCCCGAAGGCGATTTCCATACATCCCATGTCACAATCAATGTTTGCCTTAGCCGTAGCTAAGAAAGGTCTTCCTAAGATTATGGGTGCATACTGTAATTTTTCAGGGACATCCATGTCGAGCACAAAAAAGTCGATTGGGAAAAAGTCCTTGACCCGTACAATCACGTCCTCGACAACCCCCTTTGGGGTTTTCACTGATCTATCAGCCAGTTGGATGGTGACAGGTGTTGGTGTCAACTCTCCAAAACCAAATTGGTGGTACAGGGTTGTTGGAATCAGATTGATAGAAGCACCTAAGTCCAGGAGTGCTCCATCGAATGTCATGTCCCCGATATTGCAAGAAATCAGGGGTCCTCCTAGGTCAGTTCGCTTGAGCGGAAGGTTGCTTGATATTACAGAACTTGCTTGTTCAGAGAGCATAACCTTCCTAGGTGGTTGAGGTCTCGGCTTACGCTTGGGTGTACAGGCATCCTTTAAAAACTTGGCGTAAGCAGGGATGTGTTTGACGGCTTCAAGGAGCGGAATACTAATCTGTACTTGCTTAAAGATTTCCAACAACTCATTTTCCACAACATTCTTCTTTTTCTTGATTGTTTCCAAGGCCTCAGGGTAGGGTGTCTGAATGTGGATTGGTTCTATTTTTGGGTCCTTGGTTGGTGCCTCTTCTGAGTCAAGTATTTCAGTGGGTGAAGTCTCGAGGAGAGTTGGCCATTTGGGATCCTAGGTTTTGGTGCAGCTTCTCAAGGTCATCGCATTTGCAGAGGCATTAGGGCCAGGGGTTCATCCTTGAGAAGACGAGAACGAAGACGCACCAAACCCAGGGGGTATTTGTGGGGCTGGCTGGACCATGTGAGCTTGCCCGGGATTGCCTTGGAACCCTTGCAAATTAAGTCCTCTGTTAATTATGTTTCGCGGGTTTGGTTGTGGCTGGGAAGGTAGGGATCCTTGTTGCTTACGGTCCAAGAGTTGGCTTAACTGCCCTTTTACCAAGGCCATTTCCTCTTGATGTTTCAGGTTCATGTCAGCCATCATCTTTATTAGGATGCCCTATTCTGATTATATTGGGGTCTAACTGGTGGTCCTTGCTGATAGGGGGCAGGTGTGGCTGCTGGTTTGGCCTGGACTAGTTTTGGAATTGCGGTGGTTTCTGGTTTGTCCAACCAAAGTTGGGGTGGTTATGCCAGCCAGTGTTGTAAGTGTTGGAGAAAGGGTCAGGTTTCGCATAACCTTGGACAGCTTGCACTTCTTCAAGGATAGCCGATGTCGATGGAGAGGGAAGAGAGTAATCAAGGGTTGAGGGAGCAAAGGTCCCTCCCTGGAACGTGGTCAGGGGTTGTTCCAGGTTCAGTTGGGTTAAGGGCTGGACCAGGTTAACATTATGCACTCCCTTTGCTGGGGAGAAAGTCTGTAAGGGGTTCCTAGTCTAGTTCAGTAGCTCATTAATCTTTTTGTCCACCAATTCTACTCGATCCAGTTTCTTGGCAATGATGTCCATGTCAACCATTCCAGAATTTGCTTGTACCTCATAAATCCCACCGGGGTTGACTGGACCTGTTAAACTGGGTCATGGAGGCATTGTTGAACGAATTCTCGCTCATAGACTCAAAGAGCTCAAACGCGCTCTCCTCGTCCTTGTTCAGAAAGTTTCCCCCGCTTGAGGCATCGACGAAGTTTTGTAGGTTGTTGTCCAGACCATGGTAGAAAATTTAGACCAATTGCCACCTTGGTATTTCGTGGTGTAGGCATTTCCTCAAGAGTTCATTAAATTTTTCCCACGCCTCAAGAAACTGTTCCCCACCCTGGAGTGTAAAGGTAGTAATAGCTCTTCTGAGGGCATTGGTCTTTCCTATGGGGATGAATTTCTTTAAAAATGCATGCCTCAGTTCTTCCAAGGTTGTGATGGGTCTACCTAGCGTTCTAAGCCAATGAGAAGCCTTGTCTCTTAATGAGAAGGGAAACATCTTGATTAGAACAATGTCAAGTCTAATGTTCCTAGGTTTCACTGTTCATGCTATGCGGTCGAGATCCTCTTGGTGCTGAAAGGGGTCCTCATTTGAGCTTCCATGAAAGTGGCTCTGAATCAGACTTAAGACATTTGGTTTCAGCTCAAAATCATCTCCTCCTTCAGGGATCCTAAGGTGTGGCTCGACTCTAATAGCAGAGGGATTATGGAAATCACGGAGGGGCCTCGACTGATCCTAAAATGGTGGTATATCGAGTGGTGGTTGCTCTTGTATGCCTTGGAAAGGTGGTGGTGGTTGTTCATGTGGGTTATGTAACCGTTGTATGGCCTGCATGATTGTGTGGATTTGTTGTTGCTAAAGTCGGTGATTTGCATTAATTTGGGCTTGGATGATGGCCATTACGGCTGGTGGGGTTGTTCCTCAGCCTCATCTACCCTAGGTTCCGCCATGTTCCTAACAGAATCGCGTCGCCTAGATTCCTACCTCGAAACACACAACTCGGGATACGGTGAGCGTCTCCCATGCATACACTAGAAAAGAACAGGAGGGGATGCGGAGGGCGACAGATGCGAGAAATGTGTTTCAATCAAGCACACAAGCCTAGTCCTTATGGTGTATTACTTAGGAGACCTAAAAATCTCACAAAGGGTGATTAAGTCCGTAAACACTGGACTCTCCTTCCCAAGGCTAATCTGGCTAGGCTGATTACGAGGGGATTGCAGGGAAGGTTCTTCCTTTGGCTTGCGCCCCGGTTCCGTAGACCCCACAACTGCTGTCGTTTAAGACTGCCCCGCAACCTAGTCACCAGATTCTACCAAGGGAATGAAAGCCAAGTGCCTAGCGAACAAAACCTTTCCTTTTGAGACTTAACTCAATCCTGCCTAGGCCACGTCTACTCAGTTTTAAAGGGCTAGGATGGTGCTTGTGCTAGGGTTATGTGATGAGGCGATGATTGGGGTGGTGCCTCTTAATTTTCCACTTTCAAGGTGTGCTCTTCTATCAAAACATGATTTTCAAGCAAGGATTTTTAATATGTGGTGTCTTTTAGTGTTTCATCCTTACTTTAGTGCTTTTTAGGGTTGACGTGTCTTAATGTTTTCAGACAAGTTTTTGTGGGCACGTGAAGTTCTGCACACAATTCGGTGAAAGTAGATTTTCTTTTATTCTGTAGAGGCGATAAAACCCTAATGTACTCATCCTAATGATCATGCAGCTTCTATTAGATGAGTCGATTTTAGGGTTGAGTGGTGCGGCCCAGATCAACTCACTGTGGCTTCGCAAACACCACTCAAAAAAAAGAAAAGAACACTCCAAAAATTTATTCAGAATGTTAGAGTGTACATTTTTTGTGGGTGATGTGTTAAGGATGTGGGTCAAGAAATCATACACCACGCCATTTTTTTTCAATTTTTACAATTTCATTTAGTTTTTTCACGCAAGCAAACAATCATGAAGAATTACTTACTATCGGTCCTTGTTTCGCCTACTCCCTTGTTACCGTCGTGGGATGCATCGCTTCACCGTCCAAGCGTCGAATTCCTGCAACCATCAAGTAAAAAGGAAACAAGGCATTAGACGATGTGAGAATGGACGTGGAATGGAGGTGACAAAACAAATCCGTTGCTTCCCTGGCAACGGCGCCAAAAACTACCATGCACTTGTGCGTGTGTGTCAAGAAGTGTCGTTATAGTTGCACTTGCAACGTCGATTTTAAAGTAAAGAAATAGAGGTGAGTCCTAGTGTCGGTCTCAGGGAGGCATGAAAATCGGATTTTGCTTATCACTTGTTGTCATGGAAAGCGTGAAGTTTTGCTTGCGAAAGGTGCAGTTTGAAAAGCGAGAGAGAGATAGAGAGAGGGAGAGGGAGACATTAGGGTTAGAGTTGTTTCTTGCTTGGTCATGCAACTTAAACAGAAATCAAAATAAACAACTGAACGGAAAGTACTTCATTCATCATGCAGCTTTAGTTGACAAATTACAACATTAGATACACGCTTAAACATAAGTAAAGGAAAGCTTAAAAGAGAGGAAGAGAGAGAGAGGGGGAAGAGCGGCGAGGTAGCCACGGTGGTGGAGGACGATCCGTCAGTGGCTCGTCGTCTCCGATGGTTACAAGAGGGCCTAAAGCTAGCAAAGAAAGGGGTAGAGTAGTTGCAAGGGACGTGAATGCCTTGAATGAGTGGTTGGAGGGAATTTAAATAACGAGAATGGCTTTCTAAAAGAAGAAGGGGCTTTAGCGACGTCTGGGACATCGCTAAAACCATTCCAAAAGCGTCACTGAAGCCCTCCAGCCCACCAATCAACCGCCCGCGCCGTTCTTCCTCGCGCTCGATCCGCAGCCACTGTGTGAGAGCCGTCCGATCTTAGATCTTCCCATAGATGCTCTCAGATCGCACCTTGGGCACACGTGTGCGCGGGCGTCGTTGCCCAACGTGCGCGTGTGCGTGCGCATGGGCACTGGTGATCTGAGGGCGCGCTGTTTGGCGCGATCTCGACCGCCCGCTGCTAATCGGGCAGCCCAATTTCGCCGCGCGCTCCTTCGTCTTTAATTCTCCGCAACGCACAGCTTGAACCCACATCGAGTGCGTGCGGGCGTGCACGCTAACCGTTGCACCATGCCCGCGCTTTGTCGCGGCAACTGTGGGCGGCACGCAGTTCTCGACCGTCCGATCGAAGATCGACGGTCGAGATTTGATCTCAGCTAAAGGAAGAGTGGCGTGCGGTGGAGCGGGGGCAACGTGGTGCAACGAGGGCCGTTGATCACCAGATCAACGGTCAGAACTTCTTGGGCCCATTGTAGGAGCTCCGAATGTCGGATTTGGTCGATCTTGAGTCCGTTGGACTCCATTCGTCATTCTAAATCCATCCGCTTGGTCCGATTGCTCATTTGAGGCCTGCTTTGATAAGTGCTTACACAAATGGCCATTAATACAGTTTTATAAGCAATCTTGTTTCATGATGCATGCAATGCTCCCATTCTACTTATGTTGTGCCTTTTATTCTTAAGATGGGCCCTATTTAACAGGATTATCACCTCCATGTGCAGTGTTATCAAATCTATGGAGGGGAAGAATGGGGAGCACTTACAGTTGTCTTCAACTGCACTTTACTCTGATCTACTGCTTGAAGATCCCTTGTTAAGGTACCTGCAAAACAATAGACAAGAAATAATGCAACCTGGAAAACAATAAAGTACGCGAAATGCGGAAAGAAAATCGAAAATCGTTGCCTCCCCAGCAACGATGCCAAAATGTTGATCGCGGAAAACTATGCTATCAAAATTGGTTTCAAAAATCCCATCATTGTAGTTAGATTTGTGAAGAAATCAGTCAACTGATAAATTTATGCTGAAACTCTAAAAATTTAGGTCGAACACAGGGAGGCTATGTCGGTCTAAAATCTGCAATTATTTTTTTTGCATGTTTTTGCTTTAAAAATGAGATAAATATAATGAAGCTAATATAAAGAATAAGAGTGAGAGAAAGAGAGAGAGTGTGTGTGTGAACAATCACTTAATTTAATCAGAATGTTTTTACAACTACAAAGCAGGAAATGATTACAACTGGAAAGTAGAAAATTCAATTGAAGAAATTGATTAAAAGGAAGGGAGAGAGATGTTATCCTCCTCGATGAATGCTTGGAGGATTAGCCAGATGGACCGATGCCTAAAAGACAGAAGATGGAGCGGGAAGAAGGAGGATGAAGCAGGGAGAAGCGGGAATGAGGTAGCATGTCGTTGTCATCGTAGGATCCACTTCCAGAATGGAGGTGAAAAAATTGGATTTTGGCTCTAAAATAGCATCCTGGGTGTGGGACAAGCTTTTCTTGAGCTTTAGAGAGGGCGAGAGGTGAAGGAAGGGATGAAGAAGTGGAGGTTGGGTCTCCATTTATAGTTGTAGGAATTGAGGGCAAAATTGTCATTTCAAGCTTAAAGCATTAAAATCAGGTCTTTAGTGATGGATTTATCCATCACTAAAGTTCTGATTGTGGCCGACGTGCGTGAGCCTCTCGACTTGCCGCACTCAAAATGCATGGCCACGTCCTTCAAATCTTAGTCATCTGTTTGCGAGCTCGAACAACTCAGATTTCCCCTCGCGCGCACCTTCATCTGCTCTTAACCGTGCGCCTACATGCGATCGAGCTTGCGCAAATGCGTTTGATCGCACGTGCGCGTGATTGGATGATCCCAGCCTCTCGCAGCTGATCGCGTGGTGATTGCACAAGAAAAATACACCAGCAATTGTGCCGTCTTGTGCTATTTCCTAGCATTACCAATGCATATTAAGTATACATAGTCGCATTTGCAAAAATACACGCAAGCATGAATTTAATTGACAGGGAAGGAGAGTGAAATAAATTGGCCTTGAAATTACATTTTTCCTCAAGTGCTGCTTTGCAAAATTCACCATCTTTTTATTTTTAATTTTATTTGCTTTGAATTCTTCCCGTGGCTGCAAGATATGGCCTCTTCTTCCTCACGCCATGCTCCGCACAGCAGCTTGCCCTGCCAACCATGTGCCCCATGCACAGCCATCCACAGCCAGGACATGGCTGTGCATGCCTTCTTCCTCTTTAAAACAGGCGCGGCTACCTTCTTTGCATGAGAGCCTGGTCCACCAAAAAAAAAACACACAGTAGCTTTTCTTATTCTCCAGGCCGTCCCCTCCCCTCTCCCTCCTTACGCAGCTTCTCCTCCTCTGAGGAGCCACTCTGCGGGCATGAGTACCTCACTATGGTGCACACCCACCACCGTGAGACCACCACCTCTCAACTCATCAACGAGCCGATGGGTGTGGTGGTCTTCTCTTCCCCGTTTCAACTTTCCAAGCCATTTCTGCCATTGGAGCAGAAGCTTCAAGCTTTGAAGCTCAAGCTCCACACAGCAGCAGCACGGCACCAAACTCCTCTTCCACGTGCACAAGCCACCGCGCAAGCTAGCAAGTTGCCCTCGCCCTCCACCGTGCACGCCAGCAGCCCTCTCCTCGCACCCTATCACGAACAGCTTCCTCGCATGCCAGCAGCTGGTGTAGCTTCCCCGGGCGCACGCCAGCCGCATCGGCTCCCCGCACTCATGGAACCGGGCACGCCCAGTCGCACGGCTCGGCCATGCATTGTAGGCACTATTCACGCCAGTCAGTGGAACAATGTCGCTACACTGCGGTGACCGGTAAATTTCTCACTTAACCGGTCACTCGACACGTCGCTACTGGCCACAGCTGGCGAGAGCATCCCGCTCTAGCGCCTGCCTGCGCGTTTGCCTTCGCCTGCACCCGCCCGCTTCAGCGTCTACGAGCGCCTGCTCCCTTCAGTCGCGTACGCCCGCCCGCTTCTTCGCGCTCGTACTAGCTTCTCCACATAGCGCAGTGTGCTGCGGTCCTCTCCGTGCGCTCACTCCCTCCCAGTGCATGCCTCTCTGCGCACGTACGTACTTGTGCGTGCGTGTGAAGCCTCAGACGATGCCCCACTGCTGCAGACGGCTTAACTCTCCCAGCCTTCACTCCAGCAATCTCTCTCTCGCTCATGCTCTCTCTCTCTCTCACACAGCACTCTCTCGCTCTCTCTGGCGACACATACACACACACACTCACACTCTCGCACACACACACTCTCACCTATACACTATTATATACTTATGTATATATATACTTATATATATTTATATCTATATATATTTATGTACATATATATATACTTATATCTATACATATAGTAGTACCTATATACATAAGTATTAATATACATACATACATATATATATATCTATATACTTATATATATATTTATACATATATATTTACATATATACATATACTTATATACATATACATATATATATACATAAATCTATATATATATATTATTACCTATATAACTAAGTATAAGTATAGATACATATATTTATATAGATATATATACATATATTTATACGTATATATATATACAAATATACATACATATACATATATATATATACATCTATACATATATTTATCTATACATATATTTGCATACCTATATATATATACATATATATATACATATATACACATATAACTACATATATACCTATATATTTATAACCATATATACATATAGATATATTTACATATATACATATATATATTTTTTTTTTTCACATTACTTACCATACGTTGTATCACGGGAATATCTGCACCAGTTGCTAATATTCCCCGATACATGCATACAAAAAGTGTGGTCACACTCATCTTCCATCAATGCACCTTACACTCCACACAGCACCTCGTCCTGTTGGTTGCGTCTTTCTAGACGACGACCGACTTGACACCGTGCTACACTCCATCTCTGCCTCTACCTTCAGCCCTTTATACATATATAATATATACATCTATATATACTATATTTACTTTAATTCTATTTCTCTTTCTTGCCATTAAAAAGATAAATAAAAAATATATAAAAGAGAAAAGATAATCCTTGACTTGCAGGTACTCAGTCTTATGAATAGCAAGACCAATTTTGGAACCCTAATTTGGCTCAAAGCCAAGAACCTAATTTTGACGGTGTGCCTCAAGGAGAAGAATTATCAGAAAAAAATATAAATAAAAAACACCAAAAACATAATAAATGAATGGAAGAGATTCGTTGCAGGAAAGGCATAGAAACTTGACTTCTAACCGGACTTCCCTGAGTTCGACCCTCGGCCTAATAGTGACCAAGATAAAATCAAGTAAGCCAGGTAAAAAAAATTTTTTTAAAGAGATGGTTAGGCTCGATTTAGGTTAACCACTATACTCATTATAATGATAAAATCACCACGTTAACACACCTATCCGGGTCCGACCATAAATCCTTTCATGGCACCGTTGCTGGGGAAGTGCGCCTTCAAACAAGTTTTTACTCCATCCCTGTAATTTTTCTCTTCTCACACCCTTCTCTTCATGGGTGTTTTTGTTTATTGCTGTGCAGGTGAACCTATTGCATGGAGAAGGAAGGCAGACAAAGTCGGAGACGTGGGCAGATCCAAGGCGGAAACGAGAGCATGAAGACACCAACACCGCACTGGAGCTCCGCACACGTTGTCGAACAAGTAGGTCTTTCTTTCTTAGCAACCTAGGTTAACTTGTCACCTTAATAAAAAAAAATTAAAAAAAACTAAAAACTAGAAAAACTTCTTGGGATCTCTTGGGGCAAGTGGATTAAAATTCACTTATTTGATTAATTGCCTTTACTCCCACTGCCCCGGGATTTCCTGCCTTACTTCGCATAGCGAAAATCCAATAATCTTGATTCTTGAATTTTTTACCATGTGAAGTATTCTTTGAGGCAAACATAAAGAGATTGATTGCACCCCTCTTTGCCTCACTTATCTGCAAATTCAAGATCACATTTTTGGTGGGGAGACTTGGAATTGAGTTGATTCCAACCCCACCATGACTTTTCACGAATATTTCAACCCAACAAATTGATTTTCATTATCTTTTGCTTGAGTCTTGTGTGTGGACATCTTTTTCGTGATTGGGAGCACTTGAAATGAAGTGCTTTGGCTCCCTTTCACACTAATCTAAAACTGATTCGTGCATCCACACATAGAAATCTCCATTTATGGAAGCCCATTGCATTTTAGCATGCATTAACCAACTGACATTGAAGAAGGGTTTGTTGGGCTTAGAAGAAAACTTGTATTCTCTCAAAACTTGGAGATTGGTTGAATTGGTAATTCAGAGAAATCCTAAAATCCATACTACTTAAGGATGAAATCTAAAAACCATTCACCAATTAAAACTTCAATTCGGGGAGATTTCCCCGTTGCATGCTTGGTTTACACACTTTGAAAAATCAATCACTTCGGCATTACCCGTAAATAATGCCCTTCACAATCCAGAAGCACTTGATCCTAAGCCTCTAAATAAATTGGTAGTAACTTGACCCTTTTTATGGATTGGAGGTCTAACTACCTACGTGTAGCGCCTACGTGCTGGTGAGGGTTCCCGCGTACTATCAGGTGTATAAGACTAGGGCAAACAGCCTTTCAATCTAGCCTGGTGGTTCCGCAGTGCTCGCATTTAGTTCCATAGTTCGTGATAGTAGGTAACTTAGATCTTTAGATCTAAGGGCTCACTGTAGAGGTTTGGAATTTTATTGAATTGATTTGTCATCAAGTGTACCATTGCGGTGTCATTTCTCTCATCTCTTTTCCCTTCATATCTCCCCAATTCTTCCTACGGTAGTGCATGTTTGGGAGGAAGTCACAAAACCCTAAACTATTCGAATTGCCTGATAAATTTAGAAGAGAAGCCGAATCGTCCTCCTCCACCACAAACATGGCTACATGCCCACCCCCAAATCCCGAGGGAGGAAACCACCCTCAAAACCCAGCAGGTGGTGGAGCCTTAGATCCCATAACCGGCTTCCAAGCAAAAATGGAAATGTATAATGAAAAAATTGAAGCCATTTGAGAAACATTGGAGGAAATGCAGAACCCTCCCAAATGGGAGGAGCCTAGGTCTCTTAACTCCTATTAGAATCCCGCTGCTACAGAGACCATAGGACAAATTCGGGTCCCCATGGGCGGGGACGACTTTGAACTGAAACCTGACATAATTAGCCTAATAAATTTTCACTTCCATGGTTTTGTAAGTGAAGATCCTTTTCTCCACTTGGAAGACCTAACTCGATTAGCTGAAACTATTAAACCAAGAAATATCGGGTTACCAATAGTCCTCGTGAAAATGTTCCCATTTTCATTGCGGGATAAAGCATCGCAGTGGTTATGCACCCTTGGGAGAACCATCCACTCTTGGGAAGAGATGTGAACAACGTTTCTCAAGAAGTTCTTCCCAATCGGGAGAACCAATGCGCTTCGTCGTGCTATCACTTCATTTACGTAACAAAACGGCGAACAATTTTATGAGGCATGGGACAGATATAATGACCTCCATAGGAAGTATTCGCACCACGGTCTGCCTAAGTGGCATATAGCCCAGATTTTCTACTATGAGCAAAATGATACTTTGAAGCATATTGCAGACGCTTCTTGCAGAGGGAATTTTATGAATAAAGATGAGAATGGAGCATTCAAATTATTTGAAAATATGAGTGAAAACTCAATGAACAATGCCTCCATTGTCACCTTTAATCGTACCAACCTGCCCCATAATGTCCATGAAGTTGACACGGGACCCTCCCATTCATCCACAGATCTTAGCCTTATCGCACAAAAATTGGATGAAGTCTTCGTCGTGCACAAGAAGTTGGACGAGCTTCTGGCCAACCTCGACCATTCTATGGCAAACACCCCTGCCTCACCACTATGTCACAATTCTAATTCTTCCAACACCAGGCTTATCCCGAGAAACCTTGTAAGACCATCCTTACCGAGTGTCGCGTCGAGCGACTCGGTAAGTCATGTGGATCTGGCTTCTGCAAGCCAGTATTTCTACACGGAGGACCAAGCCTCCATGTGCTCGGACGCATTTTTACATGTGGACACGTCTTCTGGCATAGAAGACGCTTGCGCCCTGGGGAACAACCCGTTCTCTGCCAGTTATAACTTAGGGTGGCGAAATCATCCGAACTTCGCATGGTCCAACAACCTGCAGTGCCAAAACCCCACGGGTGGACCAATGAGACCGTCCATACCCGTTATCCTAAGGGTCCAGTCTAATCCTGTGGCGAATCTGCCATCAGGCCCTTGCATACCGCAAACAGAACACGCATCAAGTCCTCTTGATAAATTGATGCGAATGATAACAAAAATGTCAAAGTGCCATGAAGAGAACATGACCTCTCTTTAGCACCAATTGGTGCAGCAGAATGCTGAGATCAGTCAACTATGCATAGCGACTCAATCTCAGGGCACTCTTCCCGCCCAACCTGTTCCAAACCCATGAAATTTCGTACCCCGTGGTCCTCAACCACAGGTACGACCCTCTTAGGGGTAGGTTAATCAGATTCTGCAGGCTCCGAGCATTCCACCGGGATTTCAGGCTAATCCCGCTGCACACCTCACTCTTATGTCCCTATTGCAAACCCTCCACCATATGATCCCACTGGACCCGCATCGTCCAATGCGATCACTACGAGGAGCGGTAAGCAGACCGTCGATCTGCCTCAACCTGATCCTGGCCCATCCTCTTCATCGCCCTCTCATTCGAGATGCACACCGCATTCGCGAGAGGACGATACACCCAAATTGGTGCCAGTATCAGTCCCATTCCCTGAGGCTCTACTGAGGGAGCCAAAAGGCAAAAGGAAAGATATGCAGGCCTTTGATAACCTGCGTAATTTGTTCTGGGATGTACAAATCAAGGTACCCCTGCTCGAGGCTATCGACCACATAGCTACTGTCGCCTGATTTTTCAATGACTACACAATGCCCAGGCGACAGTCAAAGAAACCTAAGAATCCGGTGGTTCTCTCGCCTCATGCGAGTTGTGCTATACTGTCAAACCTACCACTGAAGCAGAAAGATCCTGGCACACCACCGATTTCCTATAGCATCCAAGGCTGCAATTCTAACCGTGCCCTG
Organism: Thalassia testudinum; assembly: GCA_037157565.1. Classification (NCBI taxonomy): domain Eukaryota; kingdom Viridiplantae; phylum Streptophyta; class Magnoliopsida; order Alismatales; family Hydrocharitaceae; genus Thalassia; species Thalassia testudinum. The sequence continues at coordinate 16,475,797 of JAZHRO010000056.1, forward strand.
CTTGATCTTGGATCTTCCATCAATCTTATACCGACCATCATGCTCGAAAAATTTTCCTTGTGAAATCTGAAACCCACCCCTGTCACATTACAGCTGGCAGATCGTTCTGTCAAAATCTCGAAAGGTGTGGTGGAAGACGTGGTGGTTAGGGTCAACAGTCTCTATTTTCCTGTTGACTTTCTTGTTTTAGATATGGAAGTTCCTAGTTCACTTTCTGATTGTCCGATCATCCTCGGTCGACCTTTCTTGGCCACAGCCCGCGCCCATATTGACTGCGAGTCAATCTTTATTGTGATTGCCATTGGATCTGAAAAGCTCAAGCTTAACATCTTCAATGTAGCCAAGAACTTTGATTGCGAATGCATCGAGGATGGCACGTCTGACGATGACAAGGCCATCAGCGAGTGTATCAGACTAATTGCGACCTATTCTAACTGCTGTAGATTACCTGTAAACATTGACAATTGCCTGACCGACACATATTGTGATGTTCCCTCATCCCTCCCATGTCCCGTACCTTCTCTTGGCCAGACTTCTGATGAGGTTTTCTCCGCTTCCTATACCTCATGGTCTAAGTCATATCCGGGCTACTCACTGCCGGTCCACACTCTTGAAGACCGAATTGCCCTTTCTTTTCCTCCAAATCAGGCGGATTTGTAATTCCACACTGGGACCTTGAGTCCATATACATCTCACTGGGGCTATTCCTTTTTGGATCCATCTATCCATGAAGCCCCTCTTCTTGTCCAATCTGAGGGCCAACTTCTTCTTCTCTACTTGTTCTTCAGTCCGCCTGGGACACTCTCATCCCATGTAATGCCAGACCTTTCACCATCCACTCCTGAGCTGAAAGAGCTACCTAATACACTTAAGTATGTTTTCCTAGGGCCAAATGAAACGCTCCCTGTAATCATCAGTTCAAAATTGACTAGGGAGAAAAAGTGCAAACTAACAAAGGTCCTTATGCAAAACAAGGCAGCCATTGGATGTTCTGTATCAGACTTAACTGGCATTAGCCCCTCCTACTGCACTCACCATATATATACGGAGGAGGAGGCTCAACCTTCCCGCGAGATGCAGCGACGCCTCAACCCTAACATGCGGGAGGTCGTTAAGAAGGAAATCATTAAGTGGCTAGATGTGGGCATAATCTACCCGATCAGCGATAGCCCCTGGGTGAGTCCGATTCACGTTGTGCCCAAGAAGGCAGGACTCACCATCCGTGTCAATGACAGGGGTGAATCCATCCCTAAATGCACTCCAACATCTTGGAGAGTGTGTGTAGATTATAGGAAACTTAATGCTGCAACTAAGAAAGATCACTTTCCACTACCTTTCATTGACCAAATCCTAGAGCGGTTCGCAGGAAATAAATTTTTCTATTTCCCGGATGGATTCTCAGGATATAACCAAGTGGCAATTGACCCCCGGGGCCAAGAGAAAACAACCTTTACCTGTCCCTTCGGCACCTTCGCATTTAGAAGGATGCCATTCGAACTTTGCAACACGCCAGCAACTTTCCAGAGATGTATGTTGGCGATATTTCATGACATGGTGGGTGACTTTCTCGAGGTCTTCATGGATGACTTTTCGATCTTTGAACCATCTTTCGATGAATGTCTTGCCAACCTGACTCATATCCTTAGGAGATGTATTGATGTAAACCTCATGCTTTCTTGGGAAAAAAGTCATTTTATGGAGCACAAGGGAATTGTTCTAGGGCATATCATCTCCGATAGGGGTATCGAGGTTGACAGAGCTAAGCTTGATGTAATTGTTGATTTACCTTTGCCCAGCTCTATCAAACAGATCCGCTCCTTCCTGGGACATGTCGGTTTCTACAGGAGATTCATTAAAGATTTCTCCAAGATTTCTCTACCTTTGACTCATCTCCTATCAACTGACATACCCTTCGATATGGGCCCCGACTGCATATGAGAATTTACGCAGTTGCGTAATGCTGTCACCAAGGCCCCTATTCTCCAGCCACCTGATTGGTCCCTCGACTTTGAACTCATGTGTAACGCTTCCGACCTTGTAGTCGGAGCCATCCTGGGACAAAGACGCGATAGACACCCCTTTGTTGTGTACTACAATAGTAAGACGTTGGACGAGGCCCAGTGTAATTATACTACCACTGAGAAAGAACTACTGGCAGACGTCTTTGGGCTAGAGAAATTCCGCTCTTACCTTCTGGCCTCACACGTTATTGTTTTCACTAATCACGCGGCCATTTGCCATCTCATGCACAAGAAAGATGCCAAGCCTAGACTGATTCGTTGGATCCTTCTGCTCCAAGAATTTGACATTGAGATTCACGATAAGGTCAGAGCCCAGAATGTTGTGGCTGATCATCTTTCAAGACTGGACCCTGACCATATTGGACTTACTCTGTCGATTAATGAAAATTTTCCTGATGAGCACCTATTGGCAATTAATGTGGCAAGTGGACCTTGGTATGCTGACATTGCCAATTACCTTGCTTCTGGATCCCTTCCACGTGGCTGGCCTAAAAACTAGCACGAGCATCTCATGGCAGAAGCAAAGTATTATTTCTGGGATAATCCACTTCTTTTTCACATAGGTGCTGATCAAATCATCCGTCATTGTGTTCCTGATAGCGAATTCCCTAGTGTGCTATCCTTCTGCCACGATCAGGCCTGTGAAGGCCATTTCTCCGGGAGAAAAACTACAGCCAAGGTGTTGCAGTGCGATTTCTTTTGGCCCTCCCTTCACTAGGATGCACACAATTATGCCAAGCATTGCACTAGGTGCCAGTCACTAAGGTCAATGTCACGTCATGACTTGATGCCCTTACAACCCATCCTAGCTGCGAAAATCTTTGACATTTGGGGAATTAACTTCATGGGTCCCTTTCCTCCTTCCAACGGCTTCAAATTTATCCTCGTGGCTATTGATTATGTTTCAAAATGGATAGAGGCTATTCCAACGTGCCATGCTAACCGAGTTATATCCACCCGATTTGTCAAAGACCACATCTTTGCGCGCTTCGGGATCCCTCGAGCCATTATCTCGGATGGAGGAAGCCACTTTACCCATGTGTCATTTCGGGCACTTCTGAGGAAATACGGAGTCCACCATCGTATCGCATCCCCGTATCATCCTCAGACGAACGGCCAGGCAGAGGTGTCGAACTGGTAAATCAAGCAGATTCTCTAGAAAATGGTTCGACCTGACCGTAAGGATTGGTCCGACAAGCTGACTGATGCACTTTGGGCATTGGACTGCCTTCAAGGCTCCCCTTGGTATGTCTTCGTATAGAATCGTTTATGGGAAGCCTTGTCATTTACCTGTGGAGTTGGAGCACCACGCTTATTGGGTAGTTCGCCAATGTAACCTCGACGCAGACCTATGTGGTCGAGAAAGGAAACTCAAACTCCAGGAGCTGGAAGAGCTCCGTCGTGAAGCCTATGATTCTGCTTTAACTTTCAAACAACGCACTATGGCTTCTCACGACAGCCGTATTTGGCGGAAAGAATTTGAACCATCTCAGCAAGTTTGGCTCTACAATGCCCAGCTCAAATTCTTTCCCGGGAAATTGAATTCCAAATGGACCGGTCCTTTTCTGGTCTCGAGACCATTTCACAATGGGGCTGTTGAAATTGAAGATCCCAATTCTGGGCATAAATTTATGGTCAATGGGCAGTGTTTGAAACCCTATCTTACTCATTAACCTGGCCCCGTTGGAGAATATGTTGCCCTGCTGGAGGGCAACTAATCTTTCACCTCATCCTGAGTCCAGCTGGGGATGTTAAATTCAGCGCAAGTTGGGTGGCACCCCAACAACACTCACTATCCACCATTACTTTTCACTTCACTGTCATGCTCACTTCACTTTTCACTTCACCACCCACCATCCACCCACCCAACCACCCTGCTGTATACCCTGCACCTCAGCTCTCGTTACCCGATCTTTCGTCCTTTCTCTACCCTTCCCTGCATGCAAATGAGGACATAGCATCATTTGCATGGGGTGGTGGATAGGCATCCATAGGATCTAGGTATTTTCGGGTATCATGCAGTTTCTATATATATATATATAAAAGAAAATGGTGTTTAGTAATGATCTGAAAGCTAAAACAAAAATACAATAAGCATTTCTGGATATTCAACTGCTGTTTTGAAGACTTTCCAGGCCACAGAAGTTTGATTCGCTCAGGTTAGGCTTAATTCACTTGGGCATTGACAAGATAGATCAGAATCTCTCTTAACTAAGGACATATTTTTATACCTGAGACACCAGTACAGGATCCGTTGGTTTGCTTCTACTTGAGAGCCTAAGTAATCTTGGTTCACACTACACATATCAAGAAAGACCAGGTGAACAAAAGATTCAACCCTAGTGTTCATTAGGGAAGGTGGAGTCCTTACCTGTGCACGCAGGTAGACTTTTTATCCCAGGCTTTAATCTAGCGTTTAGGAGAGACTCTTTCCACCAAAATGAAAAGTGTGCTCCTCTAAATAATGTTGTAAAAGATATATTGACATGTGTTTCAAAAAAAAAAAAAAGATGCAAATAAGTCAATATTGAAAGTTCTCCCTTCGAAGAGGGGTGACGTAATAAAATGTGGAAATAAATATAAACAATATCACAGAATAGACAACCACACAAATACACAAAGATTTTTAGGTGGAAACCCAAACCGGGTGAAAACCACCACCTAACCCTCTCGAGTTAGGATTTTCCGACCAACCTAGTTGATCAAATCCACTAACCGAATCAATTTAAAACGAGGGTGATTCAACCTCAGTACAACCACGCTACAAGTACGAGGGTAGCGTTCCTCAACCCCTTCTCTCCACGAGAAGGATTTTGTCCCACGAAGGAGACGGGAATTCGCAAAGCGAATACCCAACCAAAAGACAAAGATAAAATAAAACAAGTAGTCCTATAGAACCAACAAAGGAATTTAAACCTAGATTATATAGGAAATAGGAAACTCCCCTTTGCAAGGAGTGCGTCGATGACGCGGATGCGTGAGCCACGCGACGGTGCAACTTCGCTCTTGTAGACAACGGCGGGAGAGCGGGTGCGCAACGGTTTGATGCTCTCAAGATGTAGAACTTGAGCTTAGAGAGCAAGAGCTTCTTGGACACAAGAGTGTGAGAGTGTATTACAAGGTGTCTCTTGGTGTGTATCTTGTGTCTCTAAGTGTTTCTAAGTGTTTTTTGGTGTGTCAAAGGCTCTCCTCTATTTATAGAGGCCTTAGGAAGGCTTTGGAAGGCTTAGGAAAGGTTCTATAGCCGTTGGGAATAAAGCCCAAGAGAATCAGGCCAAAATCAGGACAACGATTACATTTGACAGGGTTATCAGACGTCTAACTCTTGCATCAGACGTCTGGAAGGCCACTTTAAGACGTCTGATTTAAAGGTCAGACGTTTGATTCTATGCAGGTTTCCTCCTGACTTGAATCAGATCTAAACAGTGTTTTTGTGCAAGTCCATCAGACGACATACAGGACGTCTGGCACTAAGTCTGGACGTCTGGAAACTTACTTTTACTGTGGGAATTGATTTCCAAACGTTGCAACGGCTTGAAAATCTCTGAGAAGAGATTTTGGGTCAGCCGAGGCAAAACGGTCATTTATCAGACGTCTGGAAAGGCCTAAGGACGTCTGATAGGGCTCTAACGGTCATATTCTTGACTGTTTGCTAAGCCAGGCAACGGTCCACTGATTGGACGTCTGGCAAAGTCATCAGACGTCTTCTAAGACATCTGGTCTAAGGTCTGGACGTCTGATTTCATCAGACAGATCCAACTATGTCCAACCTAACAGTTATCAGACGTTTGAAACAACAGTCAGACGTCTTAAAATACTTTATCAGACGTCTGATTTTGGAATTAGACGTCTGGAAGTGCTGTTTGAGCCCTATATTGGATTTCTAAGTATTCTACAGAAAACCTAAGTATCCGAGGGTTGTGCCGGTGTTCCTAGGACTACTGTTAGGGTTCTTTGAGGCTCTTTAACATAAAATATCTAGGGAAATAAAGAGCAACAAAAGAAACGAAAAATACAACAAGTACAAAAGAAGGAAATCTATCCTATTCTTCATTTCCTTCCATCTTCAATCTTTCGCTCCACACGAACCTCCTCTGTTTTCCGCCAAGCTCCTCTAATCCGTCCTTGATGCGATCTCGAACTCCGTCTAAACACGTCCACATTTGCAATTGACCTGAAATCTAGGACTCAAATTGCAAATGTTAAATAACACGTGTTTTGTTATCATCAAAACAAATGATCGTGGTGCTCTAGCACCAACAAATATATCTCACAAGTTTCTATAAAGTCTTCCTCCTAAAAAAAGTTCTTCAGGGCAAATACCCTATTTTCTTTGAGCCATAAATGTTAGAAAATGGGAGTTGAGTTTTCCGTCATCCTTTTAAGGGTCAATCCGAAGACACGAGCTAAAACTGGGACCAACCTCTACTTAAAAATTCGTGAAACCCTGGGCTTGAGTCTTAATGTTCTTCTGGTCAGTCTTTATCCATCACAAAGCACAAGCCGTAACCTCTTGAGCTCTTGAGTACGGCAAAAACCTCCTGGGTCCTGGAAATCGTACTTACGGTTTAAATATCAAGAGTCCTAGTTAGTCGAGAGATGATTGGTGTCCGATCAGGTTAGGTTGTTAATATGGCGATTTTATCATTGAAGTGTGTATACTGGTTAACCTAAATCGAACCTAACCATCTCTTTACAAAATTTTTAACCTAGCCTACTTGATTTTATCTTAGTCACTTTTAAGCCCAGGGTCGAACTCATGGAAGTGGGGTTACAAGTCAAGTTTCTACGCCTTTCCTACAATGAATCTCTTCCATTTGTTTATTGTGTTTTTGGTGTTTTTCTATTTAAGATTTTTTCTGATAATCTTTGTCCTTGAGGTAGACCCTCAAAATTAGGTTCTTGGCTTTGAGCCAAAACAGGGTTCCAAAACGGGTCTTGCTATTTGCAAGACGTAGTACCTGCAAGTCAAGGATTATCTTTTCTCTTTTATATATATTTTCTTACCTTTTTACTGGCATGAAAGAGAAGAAGAAATAAAGTAAATATAGTATATATATACAGGTATATATTATATACGTATAAAGGGGAGGGGGGTGGAGGCGAAGATAGAGTGTAGCACGGTGTCGAGTTAGTCATCGTCTACAAAGATGCAACCAACAGGACGAAGTGCCGTGGGTAAGGTGGATTAGTGGAAGATGAATGCAAGCATGCTTTTTGTACGTGTGTATTGGGGAATATCAGCAATTGGTGCAGATATTCGCGCAATACCACGTATGGTAAGTAATGTGAAAATAGATATATATATGTATATATGTAAATATATCTATATGTATATATGGTTATAAATATATAGGTATATATATAGTTATATGTTTATATATATGTATATATGTATATATATAGGTATGCAAATATATGTATAGATAGATATATGTATTTGTATATGTATGTATATGTAACTATATAGATGTATATATATATATGTATATATAGTTATATAGATATATATGTACATATGTATGTATATTTAAATATATATAAATATGTATAAGTAGGAGTGTATATATGTATATATATATATATATGTATCTATACTTCTACTTAGTTATATAGGTAATAATATATATATAGATATATGTATATATATATATGTATATAAATACATGTATATATGTAAGTATATATGTGTATATATATATATATAGACAAATACATAGTTATATAAGTACTAATATATGTATAGATATATGTGTATATATATATGTAAATAAGTATATATGTATATATATCGATATATGTATGTATGTATACTAATACTTAAGTATATAGATACTATTATATGTATAGATATAAGTATATATATATATGTATATAAATATATATATAGATATCAATATATATATGTATATAGATATATATATAAGAATATAATAGTGCATAGGTGTGTGTGTGCAAGAGTGTGATTGTGTGTGTATGTGTATTTGCAGAGAGAGAGGGAGAGTGTGCTATGTGTGTGTGTGTGAGAGAGAGAGCGCCTTCGGAGGAAGGAAAGGTAGGTTTAGACGTCTGAAGCTGTGGAATGTCGTCTGGTCCACGCGTGCACAGGCATGTATGCGCGTAGAGAGGCATGCACTGGTAGTTAGCGTGTGGAGAGGAGAGGCCGCAGTGCACAGTGCTGCGCCGAGAGGTGTATGCTGGCGAAGGAAGCGGGCGGGTGCGGACGACGCGGGCGCACACAGATGCGCGGGTGGGCGCTGGAGTAGGTGTGGGGTTGAACGCGGGCTGCAGCCGGATGCGGTGCACCAGGTGATTGGTTAAGTGAGAAACTCACCGGTCAGCCCACTGTAGCGACAGTGTTCCGCAGAAACGCATGAAGAGTGGCTACAGTGGTTGAGTGAGCCGTGCAACTGGGAGCGAACGGTGCTGTGAGTGCGGGTGGCTTGCGGCTGGCTCGGTGCGTGCACGGAAGAGGTGGGCCGATTGGTGGCTTGCGAGCAGAACTCGCGACATGGCACACGGAGAGGGCTGCTGGCATGTGCGGTGGATGGTGAGGCCGACCTACTGCTTTCGCGGAGGCTTGCTAGTGCTGCTGGCGTGCGGTGAAGATTGACAAGCCGCTGCAGTGGTGCGCGGTGGCCGGTTGCGGAAGAGAGAGCGCGACAGGGCGCTTGCATGAAGAAGTTGGAGGCGAGGGCACTTGCAGGCGCACGCTGAAGGCCTGCATGCATTGCTGTCGCCTTGCTGCTGCTGTTGTGGGGCTCGACCGACTGCTACAGGGCGTGCGGTGGCCGGTTGTGCTTCACAGCTGAAGCTTTGTGGTAATGGCTGAAGTGCTTCAAACGGAAAAACAAGGAAGGCGCCACCACGCCCACCGGCTCTTTGGTGAGCTGGGCGGTGGTGAACTCACGATGGTGGTTGTGCACCACCACGAGGTGCTCCTGTCCGGTGAGTGTCTCCTCCAAGGAGGAGGTCCTGCGTATGGAGGGAGAGGGGAGGGGACGGTGGCCTGGAGAGGAAGATGCTTGGTTTTTTCGTGGAGGGCCAGGTTACTTTCAAAGGAAGAAGCCGCCCACTTTTTAAAGAAGAGGAGAGCATGCACAGCCACGCCCTGGCTGTGCATGGCTCACGGTAGGGAGAGGCAGCTGCAGGGCTGGCAGCAAGAGGGGGAGCAGGACATGGTGCGAAGAAGAAGAGGATGGTCCATGCAGTCGCAGGGAAGATTTCAAAATCAAGTGAAATAAAAAATAAACAGATGGTGAATTTTGCAAAGATGCACTTGAGGAAAAAATGTTAAATGCAAGGCATTTATTTACTCTCCTCCCCTCTAAATTAAATGCATGCATGCATGTATTTTTACAAATGCGACTATGGAACCCTAATATGCTCTGGTAGTGCTAGGAATTAGCATAAGACAACACAATTGCAGGTGTATTTTTGCGGTGCAATCATACCCCCATGCTTATCTTTTGCTAGTCCCTAGCAAATATTTTTTTGTTGTATTTAGAAATGATCTTTAAGCTAAAGATTTTCTCCTGAGGCAACATAGGTGTGTTTATTGTTGGATATTTTGGGAACAAATTGTAGAGAAGACTACCAGTACTTTAAATCTCACATGACATAGATCATCTCTCGACTAACCAGGACTCTTGATAGTTAAACCTTAAGTACGATTTCCAGGACCTAGGAGGTTTTTGCCGTACTGGAGAGCTCAAGAAGTTATTGCTTGTGCATAGTGAAGGATCAAGATTGACCAGATGAACAGTAAGAGTCAAGCCCAGGGTTTCATGAATTTTTAAGTACAGGTTGGTCCCAGTTTCAGCTCATGATTTCAGATTGAACCTTAAGAAGACGACGGGAAACTCAACTCCCATTTTCTGACATTTGTGGCTCACAGGAAAACAGGGTATTTGCGACTTGCCCTGAAGAACTTTTTTTTTGGGTAGAGACTTTATAGACATCTGTGAGATATACTGACTTATTTGTATCATTTTTTTTTCTTTTTTTTTTTCAAAACACGTGTCAGTATATCTCTTACAACATTATTTGGAGGAGCACACTTTTCTTTTTGGTGGAAAGAGTTTCTCCTAAACACAAGACTCAAACCTGGGATAAAAAGTCTACCTGCACGCACAGGTAAGGACTCCACCTTCCCTAATGAACACTTTGGTAGGATCTTATGTTCACCTGGTCTTTCTTGATATGTGTAGTGTGAACCAAGTTTAGTTAAGCTCTCAAGTAGAAGCAAACCAACGAATCCTGTACTGGTGTCTCATGTACAGGAATACGTCCTTAGTTAGGAGAGAATCTGATCCATTTTGTCAATGCTCAAGTGAATTAAGCCAAGCCTAAGAGAATCAAGCTTCTGTGGCCTGGAAAGTCTTCAAAACAGAGGTTGAATATCCATAAACACTTATTGTATTTTTGTTTCAGCCTTTAGATCATTACTAAACACTATATATATACATATAAATATATTTTTTTTCTTTTTCTTTTTCTTTTTCTTACATATTTATAAATAGGTTGAAACTGCATGATACCATAAAATACCCAGATCCTAAGGATGCCTATCCACCCCCCCATGCCAAACGATGCTATGTCCTCATATGCATGCAGGGTAGAGGAAGGTCCAAAGGTTAGGGAACGAGAGCTGAGGTGCAAGGTATATAGCAGGGTGGTAGGGTGGGTGGATGGTGGGTGGTGAAGTGAAAAGTGAAGTGATCGTGACAGTGGCGTGAAAAGTGATGGTTGATGGTGAAAGGTTTGGTATTTCATGGGACGGGAGTGTCTCAGGCAGATCAGAGAACAAGTCGGGAAGAAGAAGTTGGCCCTCAGATTGGCCAAGAAGAGGGGCTTCTTGGATAGATGGATCCAAAAAGGAATAGCCCCAGTGAGAATTATATGGGCTCAAGGTCCTAGTGTGGAGTTGCAAATCTGCCTGATTTGGCGGGAAAGAAAGGGCAATCCGGTCTTCAAGAGTGTGGACCGGCGGTGACTAGCCCGGATATGACTCACACCACAAGGTATGAGAAGTGGAGAAAACCTCATCAGAAGTCTGGCCAGAAGAAGGTACGGGACAAGGGAGGGATGGGGGAACGTCACAATATATGTTGGTCAGGCAGTCGACAGTGTTTATAGGCAATCCGCAGCAGTCAGAATAGGTCCCAATTAGTCCGATACATGCACTGGCAGCCTTGTCCTCGTCAGACGTGTCATCCTCGATGCAATCACAATCAAAGTTCTTGGCTGCCTTGAAGATGTTAAGCATAAGCTTTTCAGATCCAACGGCAATCTCAATACAGCCCGACTCGCAGTCGATAAGGGCACGGGCTGTGGCCAAGAAAGGTCAACCAAGGATGATCGGACAATCAAAAAGTGAGCTAGGAACTTCCATATCTAAAATAAGAAAATCAAAAGGAAAACAGAGACTGTTGACCCTAACCACCACGTCTTCCACCACACCCTTTGGGATCTTGACAGAATGATCTGCCAACTCTAACGTGACAATGGTGGGTTTCAGATTTCCCAAAGAAAAATTTTCAAGCACGATGGTTGGTATAAGATTTATGGAAGATCCTAGATCAAGCAAGGCATGGTTAAAACTGCAGCCTTGCATGATACAGGAAATAAGTGGTGTGCCCAGATCTTTCTACTTCGGTGGTAGGTTTGACAGCATAGCACAACTCGCATGAGGCGGGAAAACCACCAGATTCTTAGTTTTCTTTGGCTGTCGCCTAGGTGTTGTGTAGTCTTTGAAAAATTGGGCAACAGTAGGTATGTGGTCAATAGCCTCGAGTAGGGGTACCTTGATTTCTACATCCCTGAACAAATTACGCAGGTTATCAAAGGCCTGCGTATCTTTCTTATTGACTTTTGGCTCCCTCAGTAGAGCCTCAGGGAATGGAACTGATTCTGGCACCAATTTGGGTGTATCGTCCTCTCGCGAATGCAGTGCGCATCCCGAATGAGAGGGCACTGAAGAAGATGGGCCGGGATCAGGTCAAGGCAGATCGACGGTCTGCTTACCGCTCCTCATAGTGATAGCATTAGATGATGCGGGTCTAGTGGGATCATACGGCGGAGTAGGGTTCGCAATAGGGACATAAGAGTGAGGTGCTGCAGTGGGATTAGCCTGAAATCCCGGTGGAATGCTCGGAGCTTGCAGAATATGATGAACCTGCCCCTGAGATGGTTGTACCTGTGGTTGAGGACCACGGGGTACGAAATTTCACGAGTTTAGAATAGGTTGGGCGGGAAGAGTGCCCTGAGATCGAGTCGTCATGCGTAGTTGACTGATCTTAGCATTCTGCTGCACCAATTGGTGCTAAAGAGAGGTCATGTTCTCTTCACGGCGCTTTGACATTTCCATCATCATTCGCACCATTTTATCAAGAGGACTTGATGTGTGTTCGGTTTGCTGTACGCAAGGGCCTGATGGTGGATTTGCAATAGGATTAGACTGGGCCCTTGGGATGATGGGTGCAGACGGTCGCATTGGTCCACTCGCAGGGTTTTGGCGCTGCGGGTTGTTGGTCCATGCGAAGTTTGGATGATTTCACCACCCTGGGTTATAAGTGGTAGAGAACAGGTTGTTCCCCAGGGCGCAAGCATCTTCTATGCCATAAGACGTGTTCGCATGTAAATATGCATCCGAGCACATAGAGGGTGGTCCTCCGTGTCGAAATACTGGCTCGTAGAAGCTAGTTCCACATGACTTACCGAGTCGCTCGATGCGACACTTAGTAAGGAAGGTCTTACGGGGTTTCTTGGGATAAGATTGGTGTTGGAAGAATTTGGATTGTGACGAAGTGGTGAAGAGGTGGTCTTTGCCATAGAACAGGCAGGGTTGGCCAGAAGCTCATCTAGCTTCTTGTGCATGACGGAGACTTCATCCAATTTTTGTGCGATAAGGCTGAGATCAGTGGATGAATGGGAGGGTCCCGTGTCAACTTCGTGGACATTTTGGGGTAGGCTAGTACGATTAAAGGCGACAATGGAGGCATTGTTCATTGAGTTTTCACTCATATTTTCAAACAATTCGAATGCTCCATTCTCGTCTTTATTCATAAAATTGCCTCTGCAGGAAGTGTCTGCAATCTGGTTCAAAGTCTTATTTAGCCCGTAGTAGAAGATCTAGGCTATATGCCACTTAGGTAGACGATGGTGCGGACACTTCCTGAGGAGGTCATTATACCTCTCCCAGGCCTCATGAAATTGTTCGCTGTTTTGTTACGTAAATGAAGTGATAGCACGGCGAACCTCATTGGTTCACCCAATTGGGAAGAACTTCTTGAGAAACACTATTCGCATCTCTTCCTAAGAGTGGATGGTTCTCCCAAGGGTGCGTAACCACTGCGATGCTTTATCCCACAATGGAAGTGGGAACATTTTCATGAGGACTATTGGCAACCCGATATTTCTATGTTTAATAGTTTCAGCCAATCGGGTTAGGTCTTCCAAGTGGAGAAAAGGATATTCACTTGCAAGGCCATGGAAGTGAAAATTTATTAGGCCAATAATGCTAGGTTTCAGTTCAAAGTCGTCCCCACCCATGGGGACCCGAATTTGTCTTATGGTCTCTGTAGCAGCGGGATTCTGATAAGAGCTCAGAGACCTAGGCTCCTCCCATTTGGGAGGGTTCTGCATTCCCTCCAATGTTTCCCAAAAGGCTTCAATTTTCTCATTATACATTTCCATTTGGGCTTGGAGGTGGGTTATGCGATCTAAGGTTCCACCACCTGGTGGGTTCTGAGGGCGGTTTCCTCCCTCGGGATTTGGGGGTGGGTGTGCGGCCATGTTTGTGGAGGTGGAGGACGATTCAGCTTCTTTTCTAAATTTATCAGGCAATTCAAAGAGTTCAGTGTTTTGTGACCTCCTCCCAAACATGCACTACCGCAGAAAGAATTGCGGAGATGAGAATGGAAAAGAGATGAGAGAAATGACACCGCAAAGGTACACTTGATTACAAAACAATACTGTCAAATTCCTAACCTCTACAGTGTGCCCTTAGACCTAAAGGTCTAAGTTACCTACTATCACAAACTACGAAACCGAATGCGAGCATCACGGAACCACCGGGCCAGATTGAGAGGCCGTTTGCCGTAGTCTTAGACACCTGATAGCATGCAGGAACCCTGACCAGCACGTAGACGCTACACACAGGTAGTTAGACCTCCAATCCTTAATAAGGGTCAAGTTACTACCAATTTTAGTTAGAGGCTTAAGATCAAGTGCTTCTGGAGTGTGAAGGGCGTTGTTTACAGGTAATGCCCAAGTGATTGATTTTCAGAGTGTGTAAAATAAGCATGCAACAGGGAAATCTCCCTGAATTGAAGTTTTTAATTGGTGAATGGTTTTTAGAGTTTAGCCTTAAGTAGTATGGATTTTAGGATTTCGCTGAAATACCAATTCAACCAATCTCTGGGTTTTGAGAGAATACAGGTTTTCTTCTAAGCCCAACAAACCCTTCTTCAATATCAGTTGGTTAATGCATGCTAAAATGCACTGGGCTTCCTTAATTGGAGATTTCTATGTGTGGATGCACGAATCAGTTTTAAATTAGTGTGAAAGGGAGCCAAAGCACTTTAATTCAAGTGCTCCCAATCACCAAAAAGAAGTCCACACAAGGCTCAACCAAAAGATAAAGAAAATCAATTTGTTGGGGTTGAAATATTCAGGATCGAATCTTAGGCAAGTTGAAAAGTCGTGGTTGGGTTGGAATCAACTCAATTCCAAGTCTCCCCACCAAAAATGTGATCCCGAATTTGTAGATAAGTGAGGCAAAGAGGGGTGCAATCAATCTTTTTATGTTTGCCTCAAAGAATACTTCACACGACGAAAAAGTCAAAAATCAAGATTCTTGGATTTTCACTATGTGAAGTAAGGCGGGAAATCCCAGGGCGGTGGGAGTAAAGGCAATCAATCAAACAAGTGAATTTTAATCCACTTGCCCCAAGAGATCCCAAGAAGTTTTTCTTTCTTTTTTTTTTAGTTTTCAGTTTTTTCTTTTTATTAAGGTGACAAGTTAACCTAGGTTGCTAAGAAAAGAAGACCTACTTGTTCAGCAACGTGTGCGAAGCTCCAATGCGGTGTCGGTGTCTTCACGCTCTCGTTCCCGCCTTGGATCTACTCATGTCTTTGACTTCGTCTGCCTACCTTCTCCTTGCAACAGGTTCACCTGCACACCATAAACAGAGACACCCATGAAGAGAGAAGAGAAAAAATTACAGGAATGGAGTGAAAACTTACTTGAAGGTGCACTTCCCCGGCAACAACGCCAGAAAAGGATGGTGTTCGACCCGGTTAGGTTGTTAATATGGTGATTTTATCGTTGAAGTGTGTATAGTGGTTAACCTAAATCGGACCTAACCATCTCATTACAAAATTTTTAACCTGGCCTACTTGATTTTATCTTGGTCACTTTTAGGCCCAAGGTCGAACTCAAGGAAGTGGGGTTACAAGTCAAGTTTCTACACCTTTCCTACAATGAATCTCTTTCGTTCGTTTATTGTATTTTTGGTGTTTTTCTATTTAAGATTTTTTTCTGATAATCTTTGTCCTTGAGGCGCACCCTCAAAATTAGGTTCTTGGCTTTGAGCCAAAATAGGGTTACAAAATGGGTCATGCTATTCACAAGACAGAGTACCTGCAAGTCAAGGATTATCTTTTCTCTTTTATATATATTTTTTTATGTTTTTAATGGCATGAAAGAGAAGCAGAAATAAAGCAAATATAGTATATATATATAGGTATATATTATATATGTATGAAAGGGTGGGGGGTGGGGGCGGAGATGGAGTGTAGCACGGTGTCGAGTCGGTCGTCGTCTAGAAAGACGTAACCAATAGGACAAAGTGCCACATGTAAGGTGGATTGGTGGAAGATGAATGCGCGCATGCTTTTTGTACGTGTGTATCGGGGAATATCAGCAACTGGTGCAGATATTCTCGCAATACCACGTATGGTAAGTAATGTGAAAATAGATATATATAAATATATATATATATGTAAATATATCTATATGCATATATGGTTATAAATATATAGGTATATATGTAGTTATATGTATATATATATGTATATATATATATATATGTCTATACATAGGTATGTAAATCTATGCATAGAAAGATGTATGTATATGTATATGTATGTATATGTAACTATATAGATGAATATATATATATGTATGTATATGTATATAGTAATATATGTATATATAGATATATGTAGCTAGATATGTACATATATGTATATATGTATATATAGTTATATAGATATATATGTATATATGTATGTATATTTATATATATATATGTATAAGTAGGTGTGTATATATGTATATATATATATATATGTATCTGTACTTATACTTAGTTATATAGGTAATAATATATATTTAGATATATGCATAAATATAAGTAGTGGTGCATGGTGGCCGGTTGTGGAAGAGAGAGCACGACTGGGCGCTTGCGTGAAGAAGCTGGAGGCGAGGGCGCCTGCAGGCACGCGTGGAAGGCTTGCATGAGCAGCTGCCACCATGCTGCTACTGCTGTGGGGTTCGGCCGGCTGCTGCAGGGCGTGCGGTGGCCGATTGAGCTTCACAGCTGAAGCTTTGTGGTAATGGCCGAAGTGCTTCAAACGGAACAACAAGGAAAGAGCCACCACGCCCACCGGCTCTTTGGTTAGCTGGGCAGTGGTAGACTCATGCTGGTGGTTGTGCACCACCATGAGGTACTCCTATCCGCCAGGTGTCTCCTCCGAGGAGGAGGTCCTGTGTATGGAGGGAGAGGGAAGGGGACGATAGCCTGGAGAGGAAGCTGCTTGGTTTTTTCGTGGAGGACCAGGTTGCTTTCAAAGGAAGAAGCCACCATCTTTTTGAAGAAGAGGAGAGCATGCACAGGCATGCCCTGGCTGTGCATGGCTCATGCATGGCTCACGGCAGGGAGAGGTGACTGTAGGGTTGGCAGGGAGAGGGGGAGCAGGACATGGCGTGAAGAAGAAGAGGATTCTCCATTTAGCTGCGGGGAAGATTTCAAAATCAAGTGAAATAAAAAATAAAAAGATGGTGAATTCTGCAAAGATGCACTTGACAGAAAAATGTTAAATGCAAGGCCATTTATTTACTCTCCCCTCTCAATTAAATGCATGCAAGCATGTATTTTTACAAATGCGACTATGGAACCCTAATATGCACTGGTAATGCTAGGAAATAGCACAAGACGGCACAATTGTAGGTGTATTTTTGTGGTGCAATCAATGATCTATGTCATGTAAGACTTAAAGTACTGGTAGTCTTCTCTGCAATTGGTTCTCACAATATCCAACAATAAACACACCTATGTCGCATCAGAAGAAAATCTTCAGCTTAAGATCATTTCTAAATACAAAACAAAAAAATATTTTGCTATGAACTAGCAAAAGATAGGCTTGGGGGTATGATTGCACAGCAAAAATACACCTGCAATTGTGCCGTCATGTGCTCTTTCCTAGCATTACTATTGCATATTAGGTATACAAAGTCGCATTTGTAAAAATACACGCATGCATGCATTTAATTGAGAGGGGAGGAGAGTGAAATAAATTGGCCGTGAAATTACATTTTTCCTCAAGTGCTGCTTTGCAAAATTCACCATCTTTTTATTTTTAATTTTATTTGACTTTGAATTCTTCCCACTGCAGCAAGACATGGCCTCTTCTTCCTCACGCCATGCTCCGCACAGCAGCTTGCCCTGCCAGCCATGTGCCGCATGCATAGACATGCACAGCTAGGGCATGGCTGTGCATGCGTTCTTCCTCTTTAAAACAAGCGTGGCTACCTTCTTTGCAGGAGAGCTTGGTCCACCAAAAAAAAAACACACAGCAACTTTTCATCTTCTCCAGGCTGTCCCCTCCCCTCTCCCTTCATACGCAGCTTCTCCTCCTCTGAGGAGCCACTCTGCGGGCAAGAGTACCTCACTGTGGTGCACACCCACCACCGTGGGACCACCACCGCTTAGCTCATCAAAGAGCCGGTGGGCGTGGTGGTCTTCTCTTCCCCATTTCAACTTTCCAAGCCATTTCCGCCATTGGAGCAGGAGCCTCAAGCTTTCAAGCTCAAGCTCCACACAGCAGCAGCACGGCACCAGACTCCTCTTCCATGTGTGCAAGCCACCGTGCAAGCTAGTAGGTCGCCCTCGCCCTCCACCACGCACGCTATCAGCCCTCTCCGCGTGCCCTGTCGTGAACCGCTTCCACGCAAGCCAACAGCTTGCGCAGCTTCCCCATGTGCGCGCCAGTAGCATCGGCTCCCCGAACTCACTGAACCAGGCATGCTCGGTCGCGCGACTCGGCCATTCACTGTAGCCACTGTTCATGCCAGTCAGTGGAACACCATGGCTATAGTGCGGTGACCTGTAAGATTCTCACTTAACCGGTCACCCGGCACGCTGCTACCAGCCACAGCTCGCGCGTGCATCCCGCCCCGCGTCCTGCTACAGTGCCTGCCAGCATGTTTGCCTTCGCCTGCACCAGCCCGCTTCAGCGTCTGCGAGCGCCCGCTCCCTTCGCCCACGTATGCCCGCTTGCTTCTCCGCACCCGCACTAGCCTCTCCGTGTAGCGTGATGCACTGCGGCCCTCTCCACGTGCTCACTCCCTCCCAGCGCACGCCTCTCTGCAACGTACGCTCCTGCGCATGCGCATGAAGCCTCAGACGACGCCCCACTGCTGCAGATGCCTTAGCTCTCCCAGCCTTCACTCCAACAGTCTCTCGCTTGCTCTCTCTCTCTCTCTCAGACACAGCACTCTCTCTCTCTGCCGACACATACACACACACACTCACACTCTCGCACACACACACTCTCACCTATACACTATTATATAATTATACATATATATATACATATATATATTTATATCTATATATATTTATATGCATATAAATATATATACTTATATCTATACATATAGTAGTACCTATATACCTAAGTATCAATATACATGCATACATATATATATATGTATATACTCATTTATATATATATTTACATATATACATATACTTATATGCATATATATATATATACATTTATCAATATATATGTTATTACCTATATGACTAAGTACAAGTATAGATGCATATATATATACATATATATATATACATATCTATACATATATTTATACGTAAATATATATATACAAATATACATACATATATATATAGATATCTATAACCATATATACATATATATATATATACACATATCTATATCTATTTACATATTTTACTATATGTATATATACATACATATATATACATACATATACATATATATATACATCTATACATATATCTATCTATACATATATTTACATAACTATATATATCTACATATATATATATACATATATACACATATAACTACATATATACCTATATATTTATAACCATATATACATATAGATATATTTACATATATACATATATATAGATATATATTTTCTCACATTACTTACCATACGTTGTATCGCGGGAATATCTACACCAGTTGTTGATATTCCCCGATACACGCGTACAAAAAGCATGGTCACACTCATCTTCCATCAATCCACCTTACACTCCACGCAGCACCTCGTCCTATTGGTTGCGTCTTTCTAGATGACGATCGACTCGACACCGTGCTACACTCCATCTCCGCCTTTACCCCCAGCCCTTTATACATATATAATATATACATCTATATATACTATATTTACTTTATTTCTATTTCTCTTTCTTGCCATTAAAACGATAAAGAAAAAATATATAAAAGAGAAAAGATAATCCTTGACTTGCAGGTACTTAGTCATGTGAATAGCAAGACCAATTTTGGAACCCTAATTTGGCTCAAAGCTAAGAACCTAATTTTGAGGGTGTACCTCAAGGACAAGAATTATCAAAAAAAAATCTAAATAGAAAAACACCAAAAACATAATAAACGAACGGAAGAGATTCTTTGTAGGAAAGGCATAGAAACTTGACTTCTAACCCCACTTCCTTAAGTTCAACCCTGTGCCTAAATGTGACCAAGACAAAATCAAGCAGGCCAGGTAAAAAAAAATTTTGTAAAGAGATGTTTAGGCTCGATTTAGGTTAACCACTATACTCATTATAACGATAAAATCACCACATTAACACACCTATCCAGGTCCGACCATAAATCCTTTCACGTGGTCGCGATTAAACACTCATGCACTGCGGATGGCGAGTCGAACGCACGTCGTGCACTCGCACAATGTTGCTCGACCGTTGTGCTAGTAGTACCTCATTGTCGTGCTTACGATTTAAGGACACGAGGTTCACGGCTAGTGGCTCATGATCCAATGACCTAGATCACACCTCGCCGTGCCTTCACAAGATGGGGAGCAGTGCTGCAACTGATTTGGGCGGCTGTGATGGCACCACATGGCGCCATCATGGCCGTCCATCTTCTTTGATATGTAGGCGATGCCACAGATGTTTGATTGAGTCAATCTTGATGCCGTTGGCTACGATCATCATTTCGAACCCATTCGTGTGGTTGGATTTGTCGTCTGAAGTGTGGATTGGCACCATCTTGGCCCTTGATCTTTAGGCTTCCTCAGTCTCTATCGGTGCTATGGATGTCTGATCAGGGTGATCTTGGAGTTGTGGAACTCCAATTGTCGCCCTGATTAGATCCGTACGATTGGATCTTCGATGCGAGGCCCCTATTAAAAATTGCCATGTCCTTGACCATAAAAGGAGACAGTTACTGTACAATTTATACAATTTGTCTTAAATGTGTAATTATGCTTGGTATGCAATATTTATAATGCATGATGCTACTATGACACTAAGAGCATGAATTAATAGACAGTTTTGGCTATTTAGATGTATGCACATCAATGGCCTATTGAGCTGAAGGAGAGGCACGGTCAGTGGTCACAGCTATCAGGGAAGGTGCAGTGGAGTTTGGTTGTCAAGTTGGTGGTGTTGGCATCGAGGAAGAAGGTCGAAAGAGGCCGATTGGTATTGCTGCTAGTTGTGGCTTTTTGGGTGCTTTTGTGCGATGGAAGGGTGAAACAAGGAATGGGTTGATGGAGAGAAGGAGATAAGGGAGTGGGATGTGGGTTTTCGGGTTTTGGTGATGGTAGTTGTTGAATGCTACGAGTTGCTATGCTAACGTATTTGGTATTGAAAAACTAGTTGCTGTAGTTTGAAAGCGAAGAACTCATGTTCAACAAATAAAATTTATACCGGAATGGAAATCCTGGGTCGAACTCAGGGAGGCGAACGTTTGATTTAAAAAAAATACACATTTGTTTTATTTTTCACGAAGTAAATAATTGATTAGAAACTATCTATCCATTTACAATAAATAGAAGAGAGAGAGAATATTACAAACAAAAACCAAAAAGAGATGTAGAATGAACATGGAATTCATTATCAGAAGGATTGCTCATTACACTAAACATTACGACTAGAAAGTGGGAAAATGAGTACACTAGAAAGCAATAAATCTACTCTAGAAAGCAGTAAAAAGAATGGGGAGAGAGATATCCTCCTCGACGGTCGCTTGGAGGATGAGCCGGAGGGGACGACGCCTGGAAGACGGGGAATGGAGCAGGATGAAGGAAAACGAAGCAGGAAGAACGTGAATGGGGCAGCACGTCGTCATCGTCGTGGGATCCACTTCTGAAAGAGGGCTGAAAAATTGACTTTATCTCGCGAGAAGCATCCCCGGTGTGGGACAAGCTTCTCTTGAGCTTTAGAGAGGGAGAGAAGAGAAGGGAGGGATGAGAATTTCGTATGGAGGGGGTCTCCTTTTATAGTTGCAAGGAGTCAGGGCAATTTGGTCATTTTAATTTGAAAAACAATAAATCAGGGGTCTTTAGTGACAGATAAAACCATCGCTAAAGACCCATCATTGGCGTAGTGGGGTACCGCCTGTGCAGCCGCTCGCCTCCTCACATGTAACGCATGCTCCACGTTCAGCTGACCCTAGCTATTCGATTGTGAGATTGGACTACTTATCTCGTGCCTCGTAGCACCTCCTCTTCATGCCCACCCATGTCTGATCTCGTGTGAGGCGCGGGCGTGCGATAGCACAAGGGAGCTATTACGCATGCGCGACAGCTCGCTCGCCATCGTGTGGTCAATTGTGCCCACTGGCCCGCCTCTGCGTTTCGAACCCGCGCCTGCACCTCAATTAAGTGCTTTTACCCACTACTTAAGCGCGGATGCGTCTCAGCCGTTGGATCTTGATCAAACAGTGGGGAAACGTTTATGCGGATGCTTTTAGCGGGTGCATGCGGATGATTGGGCGGCTGAGATGGTGCCATGTGGTGCCATCTTGGCCACCCATCTTCTAGGTGATGTAGATGGTGCCACAGTTGTCGGATTAAGTCGATTTTCATGCCGTTAGGCTGTAATCGTCGATCCGAAACCATCTGTGCGGTCGGATTTGTCATTTGAAGTGCATATTCACACCATCTTGGCCCTTGATCTTCTAGGATTCCCCGATCTCTATCTGATGCTACAGATGTCTGATTAGGGTGATCTCGGAGTCGTTGAACTCCAATCGTCGCCCTCATCACATTTGTACGGTTAGATCTCCGATCCATGGCCCTGATAAAAAGTTTGCCCAGCACCTAAACATAAAAGGAGACAATTAACCTCCTTTTTATTGAAACTAATCTAAATGGAAAATGATGCATGTTATGCAATATTTATAGCATGTAATGCAATCCTATGTTAAGAACATGCATAAATAGACATCTTATGCAATGTAAACATGTTTACATCACACTCCCATGCCTATCTTTTGCTAGTCCCTAGCAAAAACTACATGCTATTTATAAAGGAGTCAGGTTGGATTATTTTGGCATGAGTTTATTTTCAACATTAATGAAATGTCTACTTAGGATCTGAACTTTCAAAGACACAACAGTGCCCAGGTATTTGCCAAAATACAGATCGTCTCAAGCTTTCACCTTATTCAAAGAAAATTTTATTTTTCTCTTTTTCCTCTTTTCTAATTTTTTTGGATTTTCAAGTTTTAGGGTTTAAGAGTGGCTTTCTATGGCCATTCAACTCACCTAAGATTTGATGAGAACCCTAAGTTCTAAGCATCTTATTGTGAATGTGATAGACTCGTTGATTGGCAATTAAAATGGACTTCGGATTTCTACGCCTCTAGGTGACCTTAAAAAGAGAATTCTACCTAAAGGTGTATCTTTACAGCCGGTAGCTTTCTCCCTACTTTTATTTTTTATGGTGTCAACACAAGGGTGAATCCAGTGTATATCTCCCCAGTTTATTCTACTCCGCTTCTTCCTAAGTGTTTTGGGAATTTCAGTGCATTTATTGAGCTGGCTTCTGGACAATCGGTCGATGAGGTGTTACCACCGACAACTTACCAGCCATACTCGTGCGGCGAAGTGCGATTTATTTCTTTGGTTTTTCTTTTCTCCCTTTTTTTTGACTTTCTTTTCTCTTTTTTTAAGCAGGTAGCTTAAAGGTCCAGTGACGGGGCTCTGGACAACCTACCTATGGGCTGTTACCCACGATAACTTGGCAGCCATATCACCCTAGAAGGTTCATTAGCCACCCAATTTCCGTTAGAATCGTCGAACAACTAGTCAGTGACAAGATAGTGTGTAGATGCTTAAAACTCAAAATTCCCTCAAATCAAAGGGCAGGTTGATAAGTCATGTACTTATCACCCAAACTTATTTACTCTAATTAAAATACAATTCAAGTTGGCATGGACTCGAAAAACAGATCCACATTTTAGCGGATACACAGGCTGATTAAGTCCAAAGACCTGAAGGGTCTTTGTGTTCATATCATATTGTAGTATTTCCTAAGATTGAAAATTTTCTTAAACACAAGTTCTCTTTCCTAATTCCACATTTTTTTTAATAAATGAAAATAAACTAAATCTATGGAGCTGATGGATAAATTCAGGGATGAATATCCACCCCCCATGCCTATCTAATCAATGTCCTCATTGTATTAAAAAGACAAAACAATGTGGAATAGAGTAGAAAGCACCTGAATTGTGTGAATGTCAGGTCCAATCCAAGATAAAAACTTAAAGGAACTGTATACGTGCTGAATTTAGTATCTTCAGCTAGGCACTCTATACAAAGAAGAGAAATAAAGAATTCACATGTGCAGGTTAGAATCAGAATAAAGAGAAGAAACCTTTGACATGGCAGTAGAGGTCCATAGATGTGGACCAGATTGTGGTCTAGACCCATACCCCATAATCGAGAATATCTCAGGTTCTAGATAAAAATTACCCAAAACCTAAAATCAGTATGCAAGCGGCGTCAGGCCTGCGATTTATGAGGATGCAACCCAAGGCCAAAAAGTCGGGTTACAAAGAATTCAATCTCAAAAGGTTAATCATTGAATGTGTGCTTGGGTTGGACATCCTCAGAATAGTTGTCGTAAGGGTCCTGGTTTGATGATTTTAAATGAATTAGAACCCTTAGACTTAGTCTTCTATTTCCTCCAAAGTTTGCTTCCCAAATCAAAACATCCCAACTCCTATCCTCCTCAATCAGAATGTTAAATTCTGAGACCTCTTGCATATTAATCATCCTGTCTGAAATTTCCAAGTCTAAAAGATGTGGATGAATCAGAATTGACTTGGGTCTAGTTATCTCAGAAACAGAATCATTAATAAGCTCAATAGGGTGTCATTGACAATTAGGGCATTATATTGAATCCTCCAGAAAATGTGATTCTGGATTCGTAATGTAAGCCCCAATAAGACGAATTTCCTCAGTTATTGGGCTATCAAATGATTTATCAGATTCCTCAGGCCCAATCATCTCACAGAAATCATATTCTGTAAACTCTCGTGAGACTTCGTAAACTGAATCTTCACCATCAGAATCAAAGAAATCAAGATCCGTATTAATGTATGTCCCAAAATCATCTGTTACTCTCTGATCCATGGAGACATACGTTTCCTCGTACCCTGGCTTAGGGATCTCAGGTGAAGAAATTATATCATCCTTAATTAGTTGCTCTAATTCAATCTGGTCAGCCTCGTAACACGTGTCCCACCCAATAGGGATCATACTTTTTGACATTGGCTCTCCTTAAGGGAGTTCGTCCTGGGAATCATCCAACGACTGAACTAAAGCAACCACATATCTCATCCTCAATTTCGCTAACTTCCCAAGTAGAAACTCACCCGGGTTCTTATCCTTAACATCCTGGAGCCAATCCAACAAATACTTATTCAAATCATCAATCATTTCAATCAGGGGCTCCAATCTCTCAATGCAAGGTATTGGCTGAACTTCTAATGATTGTATGATATTCCTCAAATTAGCCAAAACCTTATCTTGAGCCTGGTTACCCTGAACCAAATGAGTTGGTTCAGGGGTGGGCAGGTTTGGGCTTAATGCAGAGGAGTTAACGAATTGAGATTCGTTATACCCTTCCTAATAATAGGTCATCTCAGATTGTTCAAAAGGTGGTGATGACCTAAAGGTAGTGTAATCAGAGGATGGGTAAGGATCAATGTATCCTTCCTGATTGTAGATCGAATTAGGTTGTCCATGAAAGGATGGCGATCTATAATCGTTGTGGCTCTGAGAAGGATAGAAATCACAATCATAGTGTTTAGGGTTAGACCCTAAACACAGAGGTCCGAAACTGTATCCCCAATCCGAGTTATCCCAACTAACTGATGGTTGATTACAGTACGAGTCAGGATAATCATCATGCTGAGGATAATTAAAAATAGGAGGGAAAGAGTGGGAATGCGTATAATATGTGGAAGGATTCATGATAAACGGGAGGAAGAAAGGTGCCCTGCAATACAAGTAATCAAACCTATCCTTAAGTGGGCTAGCCTAAAGACCTATAGACACCCACAACCTATCTTGAGATAAAGGAATGATTTGATCCACTTCTGTCTGTTCAATTCAACCAGTTAGAAGGAGGGACTGGGGAGAAGGTTCTTCCTTCGGCTTGTGCCTCCAGTTCCTTGTGTACCCCCCAGTTGTGATCGTTTGATTCTACTCCCCTAGCTAGACATCAAATTGAACAGTAGAAATAGACTAATCAACAATAATTTCGTTCTGGGCTCTGAAGAGCGAGTCGAACCCTTAAGGCCAACATCTACTCTGTTTTATTTAGGGCTAGGTTTGAATGTGCTTTGGAATGTGATGGGACTTTTAAATGGGTTGTGCCCTTAATGATTGATTGATTTGTGTGTGCGTGCACAACCAATGATTTTCAAGCAAGATTAGTTTTGTTGCGGTGAATTTTAGAGTTCAAATCTTTCTTAGTAGCTTTTAGGATTCAACTTTAGGTGTTCTTAATCAAGTTTTGTTGGAAAACTAGGTTTTGAAAGCACAGGTGAAGATGTTTTCCTTTAAAACTTAAAAAGAATGTGGAGTGCCTGGTAAATCCCTAAGAGTTGAACCTAAGCGGTAGCTACTTGATGAGTTGATTTTAATTGAAGTTGTGCGGCCCAATCAACTCAAATAATTGGCCTGTTGTACCACTTAATTAGGCACACAAATGATTACCTAATCAGATTTCTACTCAATTATGTGTTTGGATGTGTGTACCAGTTCCAAAGATCGATTTACCGGTTGAGTTTGAAAATCAGATGAGGTTGTGTACCTCAGTGAGATTTTTTTTTTTTAATTTCTCTTTTTAAATGTGGAGGTTGGGGAGGGTGTGGGTGTCTAAAAAATAAACAAAACTAACCTTAGAGTTTATAAGAACACCTAGGTTGATGGATGGTTGTGTTATTACGTGGCGAAATGAAAACTAATGGGTGGGAGGTGGGGGATAACTTACAGAACCGTCAACAGCACTTTACTCCAATCTATCACTTTTGCTCGTCTCAAAAGAGTACCTGCAATCACAATAAGAAAGGAGAAAAATGAGGTAAATGATTCGAAAGTTATAAAAACACGAAAAAAAAATCAAATAGCGTCACCTCCAAGGCAACGGTGCCAAAATGTTGAACGCTACGAGTTGCTATGCTAACGTGTTTGGTTTTGAAAAACCTATCGTTGTAGTTTGAAAGCGAAGAACTCATGTTCAACAAATAAAATTTATACTGGAATGGAAATCCCAGGTCGAACTCAGGGAGGCGGACGTTTGATTTAAAAAAAATACACGTTTGTTTTATTTGTCACGAAGTAAATAATTGATTAGAAACTATCTATCTATTTATAATAAATAGAAGAGAGGGAGAGAATGAGAAAGAGAGAGAATATTACAAACAAAAATCAAAAAGAGATTTAGAATGAACATGAAATTCACTATCAGAAGCATTGTTCATTACACTAAACATTATGACTAGAAAGCGGGAAAATGATTACACTAGAAAGTAGTAAATCTACTCTAGAAAGTAGTAAATCGATTCTAGAAAGCAGTAAAGAGAAAGGGGAGAGAGATATCCTCCTTGACAGTCACTTGGAGGATAAGCCAGACGGGACGACACGTAGAAGATGGGGAACAGAGCAGGACGAAGGAGGACGAAGCAGGAAGAACAGGAACGGGGCAGCACGTCATCATCGTCGCGGGATCAGCTTTCGAAAGAGTGACGAAAAATTGACTTTATCTCGCAACAAGCATCCCGGGTGTGGGACAAGCTTCTCTTGAGCTTTGGAGTGGAGGGGGTCTCCTTTTATAGTTGCAAGGAGTGAGGGTAATTTGGTCATTTTAATTTGAAAAACATTAAATCAGGGGTCTTTAGTGATGAATAAAATCGTCGCTAAAGCCCCATCGTGGGTGTAGTGGGACACCTCCTATGCTGCCGCTCCCCTCCTCACTCGTAACGCATGCTCCACATTCAGCTGATCCTAGCCATCCGATCTAACTTATCTCATGCCTCACAATGCCTCCTCTGCGCGCCCGCCTGCGTCTAATCTCGCATGAGGCGCGGGCATGAAATAGTGCGTAGGCACTATTGCGCGGGCACGACTGCTCGATCGCGATCGAGCATTTAATCGCACCCGCTCGCCCGCCTCTACATTTCGAACCTACACCTGCGCCTCAGTTAAGCGCTCTCTCCCACTATGCTACGTGCGTGGATGGGCGGGTGCTTAACTTAAGCACGGATGTGTCCCAGCCGTTGGATCTTGATCCAACGGCAGGGAAATCTTAATGTGGATGCTTTCAACGGGTCCGTGCGGATGATCGGGCGACCAAGATGGCCCCACGTGGTCCTATCTTGGCCGTCCATCTTCTGGATGATGTAGATGGCACCACAGTTGTTGGATTGAGTCGATTTTCACGCTATTAGGCTACGATCATCGAGTCGAATCCATCTATGCAGTCGGATTTGTTGTTTGAAGTGTGGATTCACACCATCTTGGCCCTTCATATCCTAGGGTTCCCCAGTCTCTTTCTGATGCTATAGATGTCTGATTAAGGCAATCTTGGAGTTGTTGAACTCCAATTGTCACCCTCATCACATCTGTATGGTTGGATCTTCGATCCGAGGTCTCGATAAAAAGTTTGCGCTATCCATGAACATAAAAGGAGACAATTAACCTCCGTTTTATTGAAACTAATCTAAATGCAAGATGATGCATGTTTTGCAATATTTATAGTATGTAATGCAATCCTATGCTTAAGAACATGCATAAATAGATATCTTTTGCAATGTAAACATGTTTACATCAGTAGTAAGGGGTGTGGTGGTCTGTGGCAAGGAAGGTGATGAAGGTGGTGGGGTGGCACAGGGTTGTTGTTTGGGTTCTCTAGAGGTCAGAGAAGATGGAGAAAATGGAGAACTGGATGGCATGGATAGAATGGTTATGATGAAGTTCGCAGTGGAGGGCCTAATGCAAGGAGGAGCAGCATGCATGCACTATCACTACATCCACAAAAGGAGATGTGGTGAGGTTGGAGAATGCGGTGATCCACAGTGCACACTTGAGGTTTACGGTGTAAGCTCTGCTTCACGGTGGAGACGATGGGAGAAGAAGATGATTGCCCCTGTAAGGGGAGAGGATGGGTTCCTTCAATTGCCTATTTCTTATTTTCTAAAATCCTCCATTTGCTTTCATCTTCTGAGATTTTCTCCAACCACTCGGTGAAGATCGCAAACGGTTGGGATGGTGGCGGCATCATCAGATGTCCAGACTAAGTTCTGGATGTCTTAAAAGTGAAACTTGGCCACCCTTAAATTCTACAATCAAATAAATGCATATAATTATTTATAATATAAGATAAATTATGCAAATCTAAATTATAATGCATGCATTTATTTAATAATCGATTGCAAATATTTGTGCACTCTAAAATGTAAGAACTAACCAACTTAGGCTAAAAATTAGTCCACTAATGTGAACTCATCAATGGGTATGTGTAGTAACGGGTAATCGAATCAGGGCATAGGGACTAGGCATGCGTGCATTTGGGCATGGGTGAGGAGTGAGCGAGAGTGAGCATGGGGACCTCACCCCCGTGTGAGAAGCAAGCAACTGGTGTAGCAAATCCCTTTTATGCACAACTCGTCATTCTCCCCCTACGTTGTGGCACCAAATGTGCCCACTTCTCATTCATGTGTTGCAGGGAAGTTCTTAGATTCAATTCGAGCTACTTCTAAGTGTTCATCCAAAATTGGAAGTGCAGTAGGGGCCATGAGATGATTCCATGTTAAGAGAGAGTAGTGGCACTGCAGATGATCATCGAATGGCAGCGATTGGTGGTGATGATTGCGCCAATGTTGGCCGATATCTGAAACACAAAGATTGAGCTTATCACCCTAATTATTCTGTTTAGAAACATCACCGTGATGCGAGGAATGCGATGGCGGTGTTGGCTGGGTGATTGGACTTATGTGGTAGCTGGACGGTGTTAAAGAGGATGATGGAGTTATGGGTTGTTCGGCGGAGCGAAGGAGTGAGTGGAAGTCCCAATAGGTTTAGGGCTTTCACTTGTGATGGTAAGTGGAAGGTTATGGTCGCAGTGGTTGTGAGTTTGGTTGAGTATAGCGACCGAACGAAGCTCGCCAGAGCTTCGCCCACCGTGAAGAAGATAGAGCGGGAGACAGTGCTCTTGTGGTTGAATTGGGGTCCTAAGGAGCTAACTCTAAGGTAGGGACAGAGAGGCAGAGATAAACCTACTCAAAGAAATGAAAGGAAGGGGTTTTGGTGCCAGTTGTGATTGGCTGGTGTTGAGAACGAAGGTGCCTCTGGTGGGGTAAGAGGCAAGGAAGAAGGGTCAAGGCAGCCCCTGCTGTGGCTGGCAGCGGAGGAAGCTAAGGAAGAAGTTCCCTCTGCCTATCATATGTGGTAGAGGGCGACGAAGGGGATTTGAGGGGCTCACCGAAACTGCGGTCAAAGTCGGTCCAAGAAAAAGAAGACAAGGCTTTTTGAACTAAAACCAAGCTAAGGAAGAGCTTGGGAGATGCATGAGCTTATATATAGCTTGAATGTGCTATAAAATTGGAAGAATTCTTGAATTGGATTCACGAAATAAGAAATTTTCATTCCCTGATTTTGGAAGCTCACGAGGGTTCTATGGCACAAGTTAGGATCTGAGATCAGTTTCAATGGAAAGGGATCCTCTTCTAATCAATCCCTCCAAATTTGGAGGGATTTGATCAAGAAATCAAAGACAATCAAGTTTGAATTCACGCAGTTTGGGTTGTGGTTCTATTCACACCTCAAATGGCAATTGCAACAAAAATGCAAAGATGATGAGAAGTTAGGGGCTTTTTGTAAGAATCTTGAAAGTTAGGGGTTTGATTGTGAGAAACATAGATTTCGGGGACTAAAATGTAAAATAGGTCAAGAAGGACTCTGATTTGACCAAAATTTTGGTGCTAACCTAATTTGGACCCACAAAATATAATGGCGAAGATGGATTTGAGTTTTAACCACATTTAATAAGCCAATTTGCATAGAAGCCCAAATTAGGGTAGAATACCATCTAAAACTCTATTTTAGGTAAAATAGGTTCAGATGGCTGAAGTAAGGGTACCAAACCTCTTAGAATATTTTTCACTGAATTTTAGAAGGTTTGGTTGAATTTTATCCTGACCAGAACCTTTTCAATTTAAGCTGATATGAAATTAGGATTTTATCTATTATTTTAGCTCTCGAAATGCTTGAAACCAAGTTTTTGTCAGTGCTAACCTACCTTTTAGTCTTTAATTCCCAATTAACCTCTAATTAACCCCTGGGTGATCTCGTGGTTACTCTGCATTCATTGTTATGTTAAAACTGAAGAATTAACCATGTTTTAATGTTCACTCATCAAAATGGATCTGAGTGGAATTATGGTCCTCAGGCACTTATTCAGGAGCATTTATCTCTTGGTTTTGACTAATTAAAGATAGTTATGGCAAATGATGGTGTTACCATTAGTCATCGAGAAGATTATTTTTTGGGAAGCCTTGTCACTTGCCCATTGAGTTGGAGCACCATGCTTATTAGGCGGTTCACTAATGTAATCTCAACCCAGAGCTATGTGGTAAAAAATGAAGCTCCAACTCCAAGAATTAGAAGAATTAAGGTGTGAAGCCTATGACTCTGCTTTAACTTTTGAACAACGAACCAAGGACTTTCATGATAGTCGCAATCGGCAGAAGGAGTTTGATCCATCACAGCATGTTTGGCTTTATAATGCCTTTTTCTTGGTAAGCTGAAGTGTAAATGGACAAGACCGTTCCTTGTCTTGTGATCATTTCCCATCGGTGCCATTGAAATTGAAGAATCCAAAATTGGGCAGAAATTTACGGTAAATGGACAGCAGTTGAAGCCTTATCTCACTCATGAATTTTCCCCCATTGGTGAGATAGCTGCCCTGCTGGAGGGTGACTAATTTCTACTTTACTCTGAGTACAACTGGGGTTGTTAAATTCAATTCTCGTTGGGAGGCACCAACACTATTTTGCCTTCTGTTATTTCTCTCATCTCTCATTTTTTGCACTTCATTTCAGTTCACTACACTTTACTTCACTTCACATGCTTCCACCACCCACCATCTACCCACCTGTCCACCATACCTTATACTCGTTACTCACTATTATACCTAGACCATTTAATCATGTCTCATCCCTCTTTCATGCATATGAGGACATAGCAAGATTTGGCATGAGGGATGGATAGGCATCCATAGGATCGTGTATATTCTTTGGGTATGATGTAGGACTCCCTTCCATTATACATATCACTCTTTAGTATATATATAGCTTTATTGAAAAATCCATAAAAATTGAAAAAATCTTGAAAAAAATTATAAAACATAAAAAACACATAAAAATTGAAAATTCAAAGACTCCAAAAAGGTTTTCAAAAGTGAGTTTTATGATCTGAAAGTTGAAGAAAAAATAAAATAAATGTTTACGGACATTCACCCTTTGCTTTTTGACTTTCCTGGCCACATAAGCATGATTCGCTTAGGCTTAGGATTAATACAGTTGAGTTTTGACAAGATAGAACCAAAATGTTTCCTAAATTAGGACATATTTTTATACTGGAGTCAACCAATATAGGATTCATCTGTTTGCCTTTGTTTAACAGTTAAGTAAGTTTGTCTCACACTACATGGATATAGGAAGAACCATGCAAATTTAAGTTCTCAACCTTAGTACTCGTTAGGGAAGATGGAGTCTTTACCTGTGCGTGTAGGTAAACACTTTTTCTCAGCCTTTAGTCCTATGTCTAGGAGAAGCTCTTTCTACCAAGTTCTCACCCACCAAATAAGTGTGCTCCACCAAATAATGTTGTTAGAGAATAGCAACATCTGTTTTTAGATAAACAAGAAGAAAAGCAATCAAAGAAATGAGAAAAGTAAAACAAAAGAAAAAGAAAAAAAAATCATTTCAATAAGTCGATATGTTCTCCAAATCTTATTGTAAATACCTTTATACATGCCAACCAAAAATGGTTGTTTCATTGTACATTACATACACCCTATGGTTTCAACCAAATGTTTTTTAGCAACATATGTAATAAGAGTTGGGTTTGAGTGTTCACTATTTTCAGAGTTGATATAAAAACATGAGCTAAAGGTGTGAGCAACTTCGACTTAAAATGATGTGAAACCCTGATTTGAGTCTTAAGTTCTTTTGGCTAGTATTAACTTGCACTATGCACAACCATAACTTCTTTTCTTCTTAAACTTGGTAAAACTCTCTGGATCTTGGAAGCCGTAGTTAAGGTTTAAATACCAAGAGTCCTTGTTAGTCGAGAGATGGTTTATGTCATGTAAGTCATAAGTACTGGTAGTCTTCTTTGCAAGTGGTTCTCACAATGTCAAACAGATAAACAAATTAATATTGCTACGGAAAAATCTTCAGCTAAAGATCATTTCTAAACACTTTACTACTATATTGAGTACTGAATAAGTGTTTTGCAAGGGACTAGCATGGGGGTGTGACTACGCTACAATTCAAGCCAACAAATTGTCAATCTTATGCTATTTTATGGTTTTACACATCTAAGATTAGGTAAAAAAACTTGCATTTTGTGAATACCTGCATTCATGCATAATGAGAGAGGAAGAAAGAGAGGGAGATAGAGTCCTTTTATTTACACTACCACTTAATATCACCCACCTATCACCTACAATCATTACCCAATTCCCCAAGCATTCCCCGACAAAATACCGAAATATCCATATCTGTTGAAGTGCTTCTACCATATTTTAGAAAACAAATACATTGTAGTATAGGAGATAAAAGCCTAACAACACTTAAATTTGTAATTGCTCAAAAAATCATGAGTTCCGAGGTCGTTGACAAGGAGCAAATATAGCAATTTAATCCACCAATCACAACAATAAAAAATAATCATGTATGCAATTAATATTTAATCACAAATGTCAAAATAAGCAATTAATGCTCAGTATTGTATCTCAGAATAAAAATAAAGGGAATAAAAATGGTTGGGACAACCAATTATCCCCAACAATTAGGCACAAACTCCAATCAGATCAATAGTAGCCTCAAGCCAAATCAGGATTAATTTCCTTCTTAGATCAGACGTCGGAGAGAAGCCCTAGATGCCTTAATTGTCAAGCCCAACACCCTCTGAATTTGCCTAAGTGTAGGTGTGAATCCTGAGGCAGCATATTGCAAAAGCCCCTCCTTCCCTTAGAAATTCTCTTTTCTTTCTCCTAAAATCTAGGTAATGGATATCCCGGTAATTGGATCCGGACTAGTGACCTGGCCTACCGAAGTGTGGGCGCCGGGTGAGGTGTGAGCATGAGTGAGTGAGGGACCTCACCCTATGTCTGAGGCAAACAGCTAAGGGGTGAAACTCAATAAATATCAAAATAAAATCGTCTTTGCATGATGTGGGACTCTGTCCCAGCATCCTCTTTTATGCACAGCAATGGAGAAGCTTCACGAATTGCAGTTGCTGATGTTGCTTGTTCTCTAATTCGAAGCCCAGAGGGCTTTCTAGATGTGGTCCGCATCAGTTGAGAGTTGAATCGAGGTCGGAGAATGTCAAATGGAAGTGGAGAGTGGTGAAGGAGAATGGCAATGTAGCTTGAACCGATGATCACCTCAAACATTAAACACAAGCTAAACACCCCAATTAAAAAGATTAGAAGAGTCATCAGAGCATGGGGAATGCGATGGCAGTGGTTTTGTGGCATTTGATGGTGTGTGGGGTGTGTACAACGTTAGAAATGGTCAACAGTGATGGGTGTGTTTGGTGTGGTGAAGGAACGGTCATAGCCCCAAATTTCTTTGGGACCTTTGATTAGTGGGTCACGGTCGAGGTTATGGAGGTGATTGCGTGCAGTTTGGGTGAGAGTAGCACTGGTGCGAGCTCGCTTGAGCTTACGCATGACTTGGAGAAGATAGAGGTGAATGTGCATGTGTAGTGAGTCAAACTAAGACTTAAGGGTATGAGAGGTTGCTACAGACAAAGAGGAAGAGGGTAGAGGGCTTATTGAGGTGAGAGGAGGCGAGACCACATCCAATGTTGGCTAACCGAATGTGGCGAAGTTGAAGTCATCAAAGGGAAACAACGATGAAGATGAGGTCGGCGGTGCCCTTGCTTTGGCTGGCAAGGCGTGTGAGGAAGAGGGGAAGAAGTTCGTGTTGCTCTTTGATAGGGATGCAAGCATGAAAGAGGGAGGTGGAGGGGCTCGCTGGGGCCGAAGAAGACGATGACCGGAGTTGGAGGAAGAAGGCAATTTCCGGCCAATTCTTTGCTAGTCATGACATAGGAACATCCTAGGACTTATACAGGCAATGATTTGGACCTTAAATTCAAGGATTTCATGAGATTGCTTCACGATTTTGGGAACTTGAGATCTCTGAAATTTCAAGATCTCCATCATTCTCTAGTCTAAATTAGGATCTATGATCGAGTTCATTTGATTAGGAAGCTTGTCAAGATTAATCCCTCCAAATTTAGAGGGATTTGACTTAGGATTTAAGGAGAAATCCTCAATCAAAATTTGGCGATTTGAATTTTTATTCTGCTCAAATGGATCTGGTGGTAGGGACTTTATTATGAAAAATATGAATAAGTTAGGGATATTTTGCTAATGAAACTAGAACATAGGGGTGTATATGTGAGAAATAGAGATTTTAGGGACCAAAAAGCAAACTAGGTAAAGATGGACTTCAATTGGGCCTAAATTTTGGTGTTAACCTAATATGGACCTAAGAAATCTAATGGTGAACCTGGATTTGAGATTTGCTCATTTATTCTGGTAAATTACACAAAAGCCCAAATAAAGGCAAATTCCCATCCGAATCTTTATTCTCGGTTGAAATCGATTTAGATGGTCAAAGTGAAGGTACCAAATCTCTTAGAATATTTTGCAATGATTTTTCAAAGGTTTAGTTTAAATTTATCTTGACCAGAACCCATTCAATTTAAGTAGAGTTAATAATTAGGGCTTTTATTAATATTTTAATCCCCGAAATTCGTGAAACCCCGATTAAATTAGTGTGAGCCCACTTCTTGGATTTTTAAGTTCAATTGACCTTAAATTAACCCCTTGGTTTATCTACATTTGTGGTTGGATGTTAAAATAGCAAAATTAACTCTATTTTCATGTCTTCTCAGATTAGTTTAGTATAGAATTAGGATGCTCAGACCATCATTTGGGAGCATTTATTACTTGATTTTGACTAAATTAAGTTAGTTATGACAAATGATGGTGTTACCATTAATATCCTAATGACACTTGCTTGCTCCTCACACCTCACCCCTCACTTATGAAACTACAACCCCTACCTCCACTCTCAATGACAGAGCCCATCTCCTACCCACACCACACTCACTCCATCTCCACTCAACAATCGGCCACCTCTCCACTCTCCCTCTCTTCCTCTCCCATTCATAGCACCCTCTCACAATTTGAGAGGGCATGCTGTGCCATTGGGAAGCCTCTCGTGGTTCCAAACCACCATGCGTGAGGTCCACCATCGTCTAAGTCCTTGTGAATAGGTAGACGTGGTGGATTCTATCATTATTTTGTTATTTTGATCAATGTTTTTTTCACCATTAGCATAAGTTAAAAGCACCCATGTTTTCCCTTGCTCTATTTTCCTACAGGGTCTCTATCTCACTTCATTTTCCCTCGTCAACACCAGATTATTTCTTAGTTATCCGGTGACAGAGCCTCACAGGCTACTCACCCCACTGGCCACCTGCACCCACGTAAGCCTTCTCCCTGTTCACGTCACCATTTAGGTGAGAAACTTTGCCATTGAGTTGTTGCAACATCCGGTCATACCATACACTTGCCCGCATCCTCTTTCTTTTTGGTCACCTACTGGCGGAGAACTCAACAGGTGAGCTTCTCACTTTGTTGGTGGCCTCACCCACACATCTCACTTTCCCAGGTGTGCACAACTGTTTAGCGTGTCTGGTGACCAGCTCATTCTACAGTTAGCCGGTCACCATAGCTATGTGCACCTCTTTCTCTCTCCTCCCATCACCTGGTTACACACTCAAATAGACACACTACACCTCACTTCTCTCTTAATGCACACACAAACTTAGCTGTGCGCTACATCGCGCAACACCTCTATGCCTTACTCACTCGAGCACAGCATACCCTCTCTCATGCACACGCACAGTGCACCTTACTCTACTCTGCACTATTACTCTCTCACTCACACACAGACAGTAAATAGACAAACATATACACACACACTTGCACACACACATAGACATACACTCACACAAACACATACACTAACTTTCACACTAACATAGACACACACGCATATATATATTCATACACATGCACATATATCCATTCACATTACCTGCACGTCTCCATTTACCGTGCATTTTCTCGCATGTGTGTAGGCACAAGTTGCGAACACATATGTGATTTCTGTGCACATC
Source organism: Thalassia testudinum (assembly GCA_037157565.1). Taxonomy (NCBI): domain Eukaryota; kingdom Viridiplantae; phylum Streptophyta; class Magnoliopsida; order Alismatales; family Hydrocharitaceae; genus Thalassia; species Thalassia testudinum. Next base: position 16,513,132 of record JAZHRO010000056.1, read on the forward strand.
AAGCCCTTTACACACATAGATGTTCGATCCATACATCACACGACACATAGCTAGGGTTAATCATATCTCTTTGGTCGTCAATTACACTAGCACGGTGCTGCATTCCATTTTCAAATCTTGTCCTTTTCTTCTCTCCTTACATATCTTTATATATTTATATATATACAAAGACATATATATCTTATACATACATACATAAATAAATAAGCTAAGTATTTCCATTTATTTCAATTCCTGCATTTTTTCTGTCATTCTCGTATTATCTTTCATTTATTATTTAAGAAAATACCAAAAAAGTATAAAAGAGAAAAGATAACCCTTGACCTCATAGGTACCTGATCTCACGTAGTGTAAGATTATTTCAGATTGAAGTTAGCAGGCTGCCAAGGACATATTTTGAGAGTGTACCTTGAGGACAAAGGTTATCACAAAAATCTTAAACCCAAGAAAAATCCAAAAACATAATAAGTGAAAGGAAATGACCCATTTTTAGGATCTATGTAGAAATTGATTAATCTAAACCTGCCTCCCTGCATTTTACCTTGGGTCTAAAATTGAGAAGCTTAAAACATACTTTAGACCATGTTAAAATACATTTGAAAAATCTATGTAGGATTGCTTATAGCTAACCACTTCCACTATACTCATTTTCACGCTAATATCACCTAATTAAATAACACTACATGTGATTCGACAAAAATCTCTAAAAGTTTCCTTCAAATTATCATTGCTTTTTATAGCCTTTGTCTTTCCTTTAGTTTCTTGATTTAAGGCTCTAGGGAAGGGTAAGGGGATGTCGGGGATTTCAGTTATTGGTTCTTTTCATTTTGATTGCTTCTCCTTTGGTTGCTTCTTGGCAGGGTCAGAATAGGAAGAGGAGTTATCTTAAGGGGATGGTTAAGAAGTGGCCTGACTCGCTTACCTACATGGTGGGTGCTTAGTAGTCTTTCCACTCCTCTATGTGACAACCTTTGCATCGGCATACTGTTTATTAGGTGGGGGAGGAGCATAAGGGAAAGAATGGGTCAGTGTGGGCAACATAGAAGCAGTCGGTAAACACCAATTTATCGTCATTCTTAAGCTAAAATCACACCTACTTCCTAAGGTTTCTGCATTCACTTTCATTTAGGGTTTATGCATGCATTATTATGTTTCCTTATCTTTTGGTATATTAATCACCTTTTTTTATTGTCAGGGATGAATACATCTTATAAACCAGCTAAACCCTGATAATATAAAAAGCAGAAGGACAAAAATAAGAAAATCGAAGCTCATTCCAGCTAGATCCTAGCTCATTCTAGTTGGATCCGAGGTCATTCTAGCTCATCTCAACTGGGTCCAGCTCAACTCAACTCAACTCAGTTGAGCTTGACTACTAGACCTAAGCTAGTTATCTTAACTAGCTAAGGTGGTCTTCATGAAACTTAGCTCCAACTCACCTCAGCCTGAGACAAGTTGAACCCAGTGTTGGTGCAAGGGCACCACGATCGTCAATTTTGATGATAACAAAACACTTGTGATTTAACATTTGCATTTGAGTTTATAAGTTTCAAGATAATGTAAATGGATACAAGTGTGAAGGAGTTCAAGCTTGCATCCAAGGCAGTTGGAGGAGCTTGATGGAGGAGATGGAGCTTAGCTTGGAGTGAGAGCTCCAAGATTCATAAAGTTGACAAATAGGACTTAGATTTATATTTGAATGTCCATCTCATTTATGTATTGTGTCTTTATGTTCTTTGCCTTTTTTTCTTAGATGATTATTAAAGAGCCCCAAAGTAACATACCATAGTCCTAGGACCACTTACACAACCCTAGGATACTTAGACATTCTTTTGACAAACTAAGAAAGTCAACATAAAAATCAGACAACCTAATCAGACATCTAATTTGGACATTCGTTGTCTGATCTTGACTTTTAAGGCATTTGACCTTTTGTCCAGACGTCCAAACATTTAGGTTGAACTTAGTATATTTTTTCTATTGATTTCAAATGACTAGCCCATAGTCTAGACATCCTAGAAGACGTTTGATGCTAATGACAGATGTCCAACAATAGGATCATTGGATTGTCAGAAGATAATCCTTGGAGATTAGCTTATACTTAATCTTATAACACTTTCAGATGTCCGTGGATCATGAGAGATTGCCTGTGTATTGAATGAATACTAGAGGGGATGGGTGAATAATATCCTTGTTTGAAACAGTAAAAGATAAAAATAAATTCCAAGCAAACTCAAGCACAATTTACACTTGGATTTAGAGTGGAAACCCAAATAGTGTGAAAACCACTACCTAAGCCTCTCAACTAAGGATTTTCCTGACTAGTCAAGACTAGTCAATCCACTATAGTACCACTTAAACGAGGGTGGCACAACCTCTTTACAACCACTTCTCTTTTTACCTTGAAGAGAAGAATAATAACAACACAAATCTTTCCAACACCTTGAAATCCATTAACCAAAACAGCAAAGTTTAATAACAATAAATATATCTATGGAACCTCAATAAAAGTTCAATTCAAGATTTCAGCAGAGATTCAAAATAATGTTCTTTTGAAAGGCGTGAATAGCGAAGCATAGAAACACTTGAAAGTACAATGAGAAGCTCTAATTTTTAGAGTATTTCTATATGAAAGTTATGTTTTGAAAGAGCTACGTACAACCCCTATTTACACTAAAAGGTTGTCTTGAAAAGGAAGTCAAATTGGACAATCAGTTAAGGTATACTGGTCAATCAAAAAGCTATTTGGTCGATCAATTAAGTTATTTGATCGATCACTAGTTGGTTGGTTAACTAGCTTGGTTGGTCGATCAATAGGATTTTAATCAACTTCCTAAAAAGGATTGGTTTGATCGATTAACTAATTTGGTTGGTCGATCAATCTATTTTGGTTGATCAAGATCAAAGATTGGTCGATCAATAACCCTAAAAGTTGGTTTTCAATGAAGCGTGAAAAACTGCTTGATTTTTATTTTTAAGGTTCCTTATAATGATATCCTAGACTTAGAAAAGCAATAGACACAAATCAACAACCATCTGAACTTGATCCGAAAGAGAAGCTTTAATACGAGATGATCCTGAAATATTACTGTAGCAATAGACATAATTTTAGTGCATTAAAACAGAGGTGCTTACATTCTCCCCCCTTTTGATGACAGTAAAATTATAATTATGAATTTTAAACAGTAATGCATAATATCTCTCCCTTTTTGTTTCAGCAAAAAGTAAAACATGCTGCTATGTTTTTCGTTTAACTCCCCCTTAAGCATGTAAATAAAGCAAGATAAATTTAAACATGCATTAACAAAGAGAGAGAGATATTACTGAGAGAGATAATATTCAAGCATATACCAGTGATATAAAAGAGTCTAGATAAGCAGTGAATAAAAATGAAATTGTTATGAGAAAAATTAAGTTTTACATCCCAACAAAAAGGCTAAGTAAAGATAAATCTAATCATCTAATGATGCCATGAAGGCGTCCATTGTGCTCTGAAGATCTGTGTCCAACTCAAGATCCAGCAAATCTGATCTATTTGAGGTGGCAGGCTAACCAAGATAGGCGATGCAAAGCTGACGATCTAGGTGTCGGCTTCATAGATGTCCTGCAAGGTGGTGTAACCTACTGATCTATTGGTGCTACTATTGAGGTAGTAGGTAGACGAGGAGGACGTGCTACTGAGGATGGAGGTATAGTAGTAGATTGGCGAGGTCGAGGAGGTCGGTGAAGTTATTGCTAAATGTCATGAACAGACTCTCCAAGTCTGTCCAAGAACTGGCTCTAAGCATTCAGGTAGTCCGATACTTGATGCCCATGGCACATCATCATCAGGTCTGTCTCCCTCTGTCGATGCACCATCAAGGAAATATCATTTGTCACATCCTGAATACTAACAAAATCCCTACGTGAAACTAGTCAGTCTAAGAGGCTCCAGTTTTAGAAGTAGAAGGATGGAGACGGTCGCACTGGAGGAGGACAGGTCACTATAAAATGCTAATAAGGCGAGAAAGGAGGAGGAACTACTGATGGTTCCTGCTGCTGCTGTTGCTCTTGGGCTGCATCCTCACCATGGATTCCCTATAATTGCACCATCTTCATATAAGTGAGCTTATAAAAAATGGAGACTCTAGTGATAAATTGCTTATGATTAATAACTGTGGAAACAATGAAATGTAGGAAGATGTGGGAAAGAAGTGTCCCAAACTGGAAGGAGTTGGTGGGTGACTTGCTCATTAGTTACAGAATCAAGTGGTTCCTGCTGAACTTCTTATTTTGTAAGAAATGCATAAAGGGTGATGAGCATAATGCCAAGGCAGTTTTCAAACGACGTGGGTTTGGACATGAAATTCCATAAAAAGACTATTAAGAAATCTAGGTAGATGACAAAAATAGAGTGACTTGGCTAGATGACCCAAGTAAAAATGAGAGGGAGTGAGCAGGGTCTCCCTAATGGTATCTGTCTATGTCTGCTAGTTTAGCTCAAGAAAAGTGGGACCAATAGATGGACATCTAAGAATCTCCGAAAGACATCTACATTGACCAGAACCTCTATGCCATAGACATTCGAGGTCAACTCGATGTTGAAACCCACACCAATGTTCTTCAGATTGGCAAAAAATTGGTGACAGGCCATTGGGTCAACATCGATTTCACAAGTAATCACTTGAGAAAGAAAGAAAACATTAGAACACAACATAGCACATCTAATACTTAAGAAAACATCCAATAAGGGATGGATTTCAACTAAGTTTTAGAGTGTACCAAGACCAATCAAGGATTGATCGATCAAAAGGGGGTCGGTGTGGAGAGCGGTTGGAGGTTGCATGTGCACGGAGGATGTGCGATGATGGCGTAGCTTCGTTGCAATGATGGTCGGAGATGGCGTGATGGTTGATCGGTCAAGGTTGCCGGAGGAGGAGAGGTGGGGTCGGATGGGTGTTTTGGCTTGGTGTTGGAGAGTATGTGGCGACCAATTGGTGGGGTAAGGTAGTAAAAAAACTTGTGCCTTTACAGAAAACATGACTAGCAAAATAGGTAAGAACATTTTAGGAGGCTAATCATGGTTACTAAGGTTGTTAGGAAAGATTAAGAGTGAGATTCGAGGTAAAAAGATCACAATCTCGAAAGTGAACTGTCCAGTTTTGGTCGATCAAAATGCGAAATGATCAATCAAATATGTTAATTGGTCGATCAGAGTTTGAACGATTGGAAGGAAAATTCCCACCCAACTAGATTGGTCGATCAAATAACCAGGTTGATTGATTAAAACTCAAATATTTGGAGGGAAATTTCCTGCCAAAGAATTTGGTTGATCAAGCAAGTACTTTGGTCGATCAATTTTAAAAATTGATCGATCAACAGTGAATGAAATAGATCAATCAAGCATATCAATTAAGTTCTTTTAGTCTTGATAATCCTAGTGAATGACAAATTTAGTTGAATCTTTCTTTTGGCAAAGGTTTCATGAATATATCAGCTAATTGATATTCTATTTTTAAAATTCTAGATTAATCTCTCCTTTTAAGATAGTCACTTAGAAAGTGATGTCCTACATCAATATGTTTAGTCCTAGAATGTTGTACTAGATTCTTAGATAAGTTGATGGCACTAGTGTCGTCACATAGTATTTTGTTATTTTTGTAAGATAGGCTAAAATCTTGTAAGGTTTCTTTCATCCACAATAGTTGTGAACAAGGTAAAGATGCAGCTACATATTCTACTTCGGTTGTGGAGAGTGAAACAGTATTTTACTTTCTAGAGAACCAAGAGACTAGGGAATTTCTGAAAAATTGACATGTTTCAATAGTACTCTTTCTGTCTGTAAGGTTATCCGCATAATCAACATCACAGAAGGAATACAATTCTAATGTGTCTAACTTCGAATAGAAAGTCCTAGATCTTGTGTGTTGTTCAAATATCTAAACATTCTTTTAACAGCATTTAAATGTATTTCTTTAGGGTTTACTTGAAAGCGAGCACACAAACAAATGCAAAAGAGAATATCAGGTCTACTAGCAGTCAAGTATATTAATGATCCTATCATACTTCTATAGATTTCTGATCTACAGATTTACCTGTTTCATCGGATTTTAATTGTGTAGAGGCTGTCGTAGGTGTGTCTTTACCCTTTACTTTGTCCATAGAGAATTTCTTCAAGATCTCCGTGGTGTATTTGGTTTGAGAGATGAAGATTCCAGAGGATAGCGAGTCAATTTGAAGTTTGAGAAAGAACTGAAGTTCTCCCATCATGCTCATTTCAAACTGATCCTGCATTACCTTTGCAAATTCTTGGCATAACAAATCATTAGTAGAATCAAAAATAATATCATCAACCTATATTTGTATTATTAAGAGAATATCTTCTTTTATTTTTGTAAATAAAATTGGATCTATTTTATAAATTTTAAACTCAGTTTCAATTAGATAGGATTTTAATCTGTGTACCAAGCTCGTGTAGCTTGTTAGATCATATAATGCTTTATTCAGTTTATATACATAGTCTGGATATTTAACATCTTCAAAACCTGGTGGTTGTCTAGGAAAGACTTCTTCTTTGATGAATCCATTCAGGAAGGCACTTTTGACATACATTTGAAAAGGTTTGAATTTCATATGGGCAGCAAAGGCTAGCAACATCCTAATGCATTCTAGACAAGCTACGGGTGCATATGTTTCATCAAAATCAATTTCTTCTTCTTGATTATACCATTGGGCCACAAGTCTATCTTTATTTCTAACTACTCCTGATTCATTAAGCCTATTCCTAAAATCCCACTTAGTTCCTACAATGGTCTAAGAGTCAGGCTTTGGAATAAGTTGCCATACATGATTTCCTTTGAATTGATTCAACTCATCTTCCATTGCAATAATCTAGTAATTGTCAGAAAAGGCTTCCTTGACATTTTTGGGTTCTAATCGAGAAACAAATGTAGTGAGGGCTAAATTATTAAAAGAAGATCTAGTTTGAACTCATTTAAACAATTCTCCTATCACAAATTCTTTTGGATGATCTTTCACATAGGAAATATCTCTGGGTAGTTCATCAAAAACATTTTCTTCTTGATTGTTTGATGGGTCATCTACTTGTTCATAATCATCATTGTTTATAAAAGATTTAGGTTGAGCAATGTTTCATGAAATGATACATGCATAGTTTCTTCAACAACGGAGTTCTTCTTGTTAAAAATTCTATAGGCTTTACTTCTAGTTGAGTAACCAAAGAATATTCCTTCTGAACTTTTAGCATCAAATTTATCAAGATTGTCCTTAGTGTTGAGTATAAAACATTGACAACCAAATATCTTGAAGTAGGAAATTCTAGGTGTTCTTCCATGATAGAGTTCAAAAGGTGTTTTGTTTAAAATTGGTCTAATAAGTGATCAATTTTGGATATAGCAAGCAGTGTTTACAGCCTCTACCAAAAAATAACGAGGTAGCTTTGACTCACACAACATTATGCAAGCACACTCTTGCAAGGTTCTATTTTTCCTTTCTACTACACCACTTAGAGGTGCGACTCTAGGGAAAGCAAATTCATGTTTTATTCCATATTGATCATAGAAAATAGAAAAGGATTTATTCTCAAATTCAACACTATGATCACTTCTAATCGTAATTACTTTAGACCCTTTTTCATTTTGTGGTCTTATAACTAATTTGCTAAAGGCATCAATGGCTAAGTCCTTACTTTTTAAGAAAGACACCCAAGTAAATCTAGAAATGTTATCAATTATGACTAGACAATATCTACACCTGCCTAGGCTTTTGGATTTGGTTGGTCCGAACAAGTCTAAGTAAAGTAGCCCCAGAGATTGTGAAGTGCTAACCTGTTGGTGCTAGAGCACCACGATCATTTGTTTTGATGATAACAAAACACGTGTTATTTAACATTTGCAATTTGAGTCGTAGATTTCAGGTCAACTGCAAATGTGGACGTGTTTAGACGGAGTTCGAGCTCGCATCCACGACGGATTGGAGGAGCTTGATGGAAAACAGAGGAGGTTCACGTGGAGCGACAGATTGAAGATAGAAGACAAGAAGAATAGGATAGATTCTTTTTAATCATTTCTTGTATCTCTTGTCTTTATTTTCTTGCTCTTTTTATTTTCCTTAGAAAATTATGTTAAAGAGCCTCAAAGAACCCTAACAGTAGTCCTAGGAACACTGGCACAACCCTAGGATACTTAGGTTTTCTGTAGAATACTTAGAAAACCAATATAGGGCTCAAACAGCATTTCCAGACGTCTAATTCCAAAATCAGACGTCTGATAAAGTATTTTAAGATGTCTAACTGTTGTTTCAGACGTCTGATAACTGTTAGGCTGGACAAACTTAGTTTTGTCTGATGAAATCAGACGTCCAGACATTATACCAGACATCTTAGGAGACGTCTGATGGACTTGCCAGACGTCCAGATAGTGGACCGTTGGCTATAACCGTTAGAGCCTTATCAGACGTCCTTAGACCTTTCCAGACGTCTAATAAATGACCGTTTGGCCTCGGCTGACCCAAAATCTCTTCTCAGAGATTTTCTAGCCGTTGCAACGTTTGGAAATCAATTCCCACAACAGAAGTAGGTTTCCAGACGTCCAGACATAGTTCCAGACATCCTGTATGTCGTCTGATGGACTTGCGCAAAAACCCTTTTTAGATCTGATCCAAGTCAGGGAGAGACCCGCCCAAAATCAGACGTCTGACCTTGGAATCAAACATCTTAAAGTGAACTTCCAGACGTCCGATGATAGAATTAGACGTCTGATAAGCCTGTCAGAGCAATGATTGTTCCTAATTTCGGGCTGATTCACTTGGGCTTTGTACCCAACAGCTGTGGAAGCTTTTCTAAGCCTTCCAAAGCCTTCCTAAGGCCTCTATAAATAGAGGGGAGCCTTTACACACCTAGATATACAAGATACACACTAAGAGAAACAAGAGACACACCTAAGCAACTTTGTTCCACTCTTTTGTGTCCAAGAGAAGCCCTTGCTCTCCAAGCTCTAGTTCCATTCTCTAGAGAGCATCAAGCTTTACGCACCCGCTCTCCCGCCGTTGTTCACGAGAGCGAAGTTGCGCCGTTGCATGGCTCACGCATCCGCGTCATCGACGCACTCCTTGCAAAGGGGAGTTTCCTATTTCCTATAGAAGCTAGGTTTAAATTCCTTTGTTGGCTCTATAGGACTACTTGTTTTATTTTATCTTTGTCTTTTGGCTGGGTATTCGCTTTGCGAATTCCCGTCTCCTTCGTGGGACAAAATCCTTCTCGTGGAGAGAAGGGGTTGAGGAACGCTACCCTTGTACTTGTAGCGTGGTTGTACTGAGGTTGAATCACCCTCATTTTAAAGTGATTCGGTTAGTGGATTTGATCAACTAGGTTGATCGGAAAATCCTAACTCGAGAGGGTTAGGTGGTGGTTTTCACCCGGTTTGGGTTTCCACCTAAAAATCTTTGTGCCTTTTGTGCGATTGTATTTTGTGAGATTGTTTAATTTACTTCCGCAATTATTACGTCACCCCCTCCTAGTAGGGGAACTTTCATTTGGTATTAGAGCAGGTTTTTACAAGATCGGAGTAACACCCGGCAAGAAGATCATGGAGGGAAGCTATTCCACAAGTAGGATTTCCGAGGGGCAGTCCACAACCCGTCCGCCGTTCTTCGATGGGAGCAACTACCCCTACTGGAAGTTGCAGATGAAGATGTGGCTCCAAGCCACTGAATTCGAGATATGGGGATGTTGCGAAACCCCATACGAGATCTCGAAGCGACCCCAAGGAGGCTACTCGCAGCTGCAGATTCGGGAGCTTTCACTCAACGCAAAGGCAATGAATGCCCTGTATTGCGCATTGAGTCCGAAAGAGTTCGATAAAATCCAAGAGTGCACTACCGCCCACGAGATATGGAGGAAGTTAGAAGACACTCATGAAAAGATGAGCTCGGAGGAAAAAGAAGAAGAAAAAGAAGAAGAAACAGCTTGCTTTGGTTTCATGGCCAGAGGAACCAACAGCGACAGCGAAAGTGGAAGCGACGACAGCGACAACGAGGTAAATTTTGATTTACAAGAAGCTTTTAATGAACTATTTGAGATTAGTAAATCACTTAAAATAGAAAACAAAAGTATTAAAAAGAACCTTAGTTTTCTTAAATCTGAAAATGATAGGTTAGAAAAACAACTTAAGGACATAGAAGCTAATCCTAGAATTTATAACCTATTATTAGAAAATCAAGACCTCATCAATGAAAATAATAATTTGATTGAGGAAAATGTTAGTCTAAAAATAGAAATTTCTGATTTAAAGACTAAGATGAATACTATAGAAAAAGAAATTGCATGTCTTAGGGAAAATTCTAACAAATTAATCAACAAAGTAGACAAGTCTTATAGCCCTAAGATTGAGAAAGGATCTCCATCAAGGAGACCTGCTAACAAATCCGGATCCAAGCCCACTTGGATACCGAAAAAGGAATTAGAATCTTGTTTCGTAGGGTTCAGGGATAATTACAACATAAAGGACTGGACCTACAAACTCAAGTCTGGTCAACTCGAGTTGGGAGAACCAAGGAGTAGACCAAGGAGGAGAACAAGAAGACCGACGAGACGGCGAACAAACGACGAACCCGCCGCACGTCGACCACCAGATTGGAGACCGGCGCCGATTCCCGGGCCTCCAAGCTACGGATGGGAGCCCCATCCGATGTGGCATCCACCACCACCATTCGGGCCATTTTATTGGCCATGGTAGGTGAGGTAAAACCCTTTACCCTATCTTTTTATCAGTAGCATTTAGATAGGGGGAGTTAAAATTTATGAGCTAATTGTCAATTTTTAAGGGGGAGATATAAGGTAGCTAATTTTCCTTTAGTAAGGGGGAGAAAAATAATAGCTATCTTGTTGTTACAAAAAGGGGAGAATATTACCTTTGTTAAAATAAATTCATAGAAGAGCATGTTTTAAGGGGGAGTTATAAGAAATTTAAAATCAATCAAACCTTCTTGATAATGTCAAAAAGGGGGAGGATTTTTTGTATTATTATTTACGATTTTGTCATCATCAAAAATGGGGAGATTGTTGGTGCTAGAGCACCACGATCATTTGTTTTGATGATAACAAAACACGTGTTATTTAACATTTGCAATTTGAGTCCTAGATTTCAGGTCAATTGCAAATGTGGACGTGTTTAGATGGAGTTCGAGCTCGCATCCAGGACAGATTGGAGGAGCTTGACGGAAAACAGAGGAGGTTCGCGTGGAGCGATAGATTGAAGATAGAAGACAAGAAGAATAGGATAGATTCTTTTTAATCCTTTCTTGTATCTCTTGTCTTTATTTTCTTGCTCTTTTTATTTTTCTTAGAAAATTATGTTAAAGAGCCTCAAAGAACCCTAACAGTAGTCCTAGGAACACTGGCACAACCCTAGGATACTTAGGTTTTCTGTAGAATACTTAGAAAACCAATATAGGGCTCAAACAACATTTCCAGACGTCTAATTCCAAAATCAGACGTCTGATAAAGTATTTTAAGACGTCTAACTGTTGTTTCAGACGTCTGATAACTGTTAGGCTGGACATACTTAGTTCTGTCTGATGAAATCAGACGTCCAGACATTATACCAGATGTCTTAGGAGACGTCTGATGGACTTGCCAGATGTCCAGATAGTGGACCGTTGGCTATGACTGTTAGAGCCTTATCAGACGTCCTTAGACCTTTCCAGATGTCTGATAAATGATCATTTGGCCTCGGCTGACCCAAAATCTCTTCTCGGAGATTTTCTAGCCATTGCAACATTTGGAAATCAATTCCCACAGTAGAAGTAGGTTTCTAGACGTCCAGACATAGTTCCAGACGTCCTGTATGTCGTTTGATGGACTTGCGCAAACACCCTGTTTAGATCTGATCCAAGTCAGGAAGAGACCCGCACAAAATCAGACGTCTGACCTTGGAACCAGACGTCTTAAAGTGAACTTCCAGACGTCCGATGACAGAATTAGACGTCTGATAAGCCTGTCAGAGCAATGATTGTTCCTGATTTCGGGCTGATTCACTTGGGCTTTGTACCCAACGGCTATGGAAGCTTTTCTAAGCCTTCCAAAGCCTTCCTAAGGCCTCTATAAATAGAGGGGAGCCTTTACACACCTAGATATACAAGATACACACTAAGAGAAACAAGAGACACACCTAAGCAACTTTGGTCCACTCTTTTGTGTCCAAGAGAACCCTTGCTCTCCAAGCTCTAGTTCCATTCTCTAGAGAGCAACAAGCTTTGCGCACCCGCTCTCCCGCCGTTGTTCACGAGAGCGAAGTTGCGCCGTCGTGTGGCTCATGCATCCGCGTCATCGACGCACTCCTTGCAAAGGGGAGTTTCCTATTTCCTATAGAAGCTAGGTTTAAATTCCTTTGTTGGCTCTATAGGACTACTTGTTTTATTTTATCTTTGTCTTTTGGTTGGGTATTCACTTTGAGAATTCCCGTCTCCTTCGTGGGCCAAAATCCTTCTCGTGGAGAAAAGGGGTTGAGGAACGCTGCCCTCGTACTTGTAGTGTGGTTGTACTGAGGTTGAATCACCCTCGTTTTAAAGTGATTCGATTAGTGGATTTGATCAACTAGGTTGATTGGAAAATCCTAAGTCGAGAGGGTTAGGTGGTGGTTTTCACCAGGTTTAAGTTTCCACCTAAAAATCTTTGTGCCTTTTGTGCGATTGTATTTTGTGAGATTGTTTAATTTACTTCCGCAATTATTACGTCACCCCCTCCTAGTAGGGGAACTTTCATAACCATCCTTTTTGGTTTGAAGGGGATTTTTAGTTTATTTACCAACTTGACAAGAATCGCAGACTTTGTTATTCTTGGAGTTCATATCTGGCAGACCTTTGACATGTTCATGTTTCACAAGTTTACTAATTTCTCATGTTAACATGACCTAGTCTTCTATGCCAAAGTGTTGCCTCTTCATCAGATATGACAAGACATTCAAGACTGTTACATTTGTTGAAGTTGATAGTGTAGATATCTTTCTGCTGTTTCCTTTGAGAAGAGTTTGTTTTGTTTCTTTATCCTATTTTTTAAAATAATTTGAAGTGAAAGTGATTTTGTATCCTTTATCACATATTCAGCTAACACTTAGAAGGTTATGCTTTAATCCACTAACTAAATGTACATTATCAAAAGAGGTGGAAGAGTTACCAATTTGGCCAGTACTAATAATATGGCCTTTGTGGTTGTTCCCAAACATGACAATACCACCATCCTAGCGATGAAGTTGTAGGAATAGATCTTTCTCCCCGATCATGTGCTTTGAACATCCACTATCCATGATCCATCTTCTTTCTTCTCATTCCTATCAATGGTTTGCATTTGTGTGGTCATGGCTTGGCTGATCTATAGAGTGGCTTTAGTGTTCCATTGATTTGTTGATATGTGCAGTTCTTATAATCTACTTGACCCACAACATAGGATTGCAATAATGTTTTTGGTACCCATTTTTGTTTAGGTCTATAGTGGTTAGATGTTGCCTGTTTAGGCAAGCTACCTTTCTTTTTGTTTTAGCTAGAATTAGATGCTTCATGATCATTTTTTGGAATGTAGCCTAACCAAAATTTTGTGGTGCTCTGGGTTTGTGTTCCTAATAACTTATGCAAATTTCTACTTCCCTTAGTAAACTTAGCCAGATCATTTAAGAGAATCAAAGAATTTTCTTTTAATCTGTCTATATCTATCTTTAAATTATCTATGTGCAATTTTAATGAGGTGATCTCTTCAAATAACTCTTTATTTTATTGACAAAGCATATCTTTTTGTGCTCTTTCTTCCCCTAATGTTTTTGCTAGGTTTTTATTTTCTAATTTTAGTGACTTAGCTATGTCATGCATCTCAAAAAATGCTTCTAATAGTTCATCTTTTGAAAAGAGGTTACCTTGTCTTCTCGTGCCATTAGTCCTAGGAGAGCTTCTCTGGAGGTTTCTTCTTCTTCTGAACTTGAGTCTAATTCATCCCAAGTTGCTGTGAACGAATTTTTCTTTCCTTCTCTTCTGGGAAACTTCTTTTCTGACTACTTTATGAGAAATGGACAATCCATCTTGATGTGTCCTTTTCTCTTGCAGTTGTAGCAGATAATGGCAACTATTTTGGCTTCTTTCTTCTCTCTCCAGCTTCTTCTGTTCTTGAGGAACTTTCTGAACTTTCTTGAGAGGAGGGCTATGTCATCCTCTTCTTCTTCACTTGTGGAATCCTTTGATTGTTGATTGGCTTCAAGGGCTATGATGCGAAGAATGCATGATTTGTTAAAAAAAGGGTTTAAGTCATTGCAACACACAATTTTGCAATCACTTTTGAAATTTATAAAACGTAGATAATGGGATATAAAAAGTTGTCCAAGGAGATGGGAATGCACTTTAAAAACTCACTTGACAAAAAAGAAATCAACTTTCTCTTTAGGAATTTTGAATATAAGATTATTTTGTATTTTGAAGTCAGGAGCAAATATGCAATTGAAAGTAGAAAATGATTACACCTAACTTGGTAATACTAACAATAAAGTGACAAGCTAGTATTCTCTCTAAACTCACCCGAGGCACGTGGAGGCCTAGGGTAATTATAGAGAGGGTGAAAAGTGTTGGAAACCACAAATAAAGGATGCACGACAATTGAAGAAAGGAAACTTTAATTAAGGAGAAAAATTACTTTGTAAAATGAAAAGTAGAGGAATGCTTCTACTCTAACAAATGAAAAAAATAGAAAACAAAAATCCTCCTATGATGATGTCGGTGAAGAAGAGAGAGAGGCTTCTTACACCAAGCTCAACTGCTCCTGGCTTGAAAAGAAGTTCTCCATCTTCTCCTTCCTTGAATAACTCCACCAAAATGGTGCCTTCCTTAGCAAGCCCTAAGGGGGTGTGCCTTTCATCCTCCAAAGGTGGGTGAACTCCACCCACAAATCTCCTCCTAGGGTGGCATGTACCACCCTCTAGACCTCCTCCTAAGTTCTTCCTTGCCTGGCTTCTCCTCTAGCTGGCAGAGGTGCAAAATAGAAGGGAAGAAGGGAAGACACCATGGGGACAAAGTGTCCCCTTAATCTTCTTCTCCTTCTTCTCTAGGTCATGAGTATGGTGGGATGAAGGTGGAGAATATCAAGCGAAAGGATGATCATTAATGGTGGTAGGTAGGGAGTACATATCGGAATGGTGATGGGGGTGTAGGTATGGGTGAGGTGTAGGGTTAGGATAGGCTTATGAGGGTGGTTAGATGATCCTAGGGCTAGGGTTATTTGGCACCAAGGGAAGTGGTGTGTAGGTGGTAGTTATGTTGGTGGAGAGGCACCATTAATAGTGCCAACCATAGGAGGGTTAAGGCACTTGTGGTGAGTTTGGAAAACGAAAGGTTAGGATGATGTTATGAAGTGGGTGGAGGGTGGATGTGCAGGTGTAAGTTGGTGCCAACATAGATGTTGGTTAGGTGGGTTTTTATCGCTAACAATAGGAGGGCTAGGATAGGGTTTGTGGGTTAAGGGTTTGGCACCAAAAAAGAGTGGTGGTGATGGTTTTATGAGGGTTGCTGTAAGGTGGAGATTAGGGTAGATGCTGGTGCCAATTTGTAGGGGTGTGTGTAGGGCATTTTGGTGCCAACTAAGGGTGGTTATGAGGTAGTTATGGTGGTGGAAGGGTGCATGTCCTTGGCACCAACTTAGGTTTCTAGAAGGGGGGTTAAGTGGATGGAGGAGATAGGCTTAAGGGAGATGTGTCAGGCTCGGATGTGGGTGTGTTTTGGTGCCAATAGAGGGGGTTCTAGAAGGTTATGTTAGTGCCAAAACAAGCTGACTTTTGGTGGTGGTTGAGGGGAAAAGGGTTGCTTGTTGGTTGCTGCCAACATTGGTAGGAGTAGGTGAAGCTAGGTGGACTTAAGTAGGTGATGAGGTGGAGCAAGGTTGTAGGTGGTGGAAGGCCAATGGGAGTTGAGATGTAGCTAAGCTAATCTAGCTAAGCTAGCTTAGCTAGTAGTTAAGTAGTGGAGGAGGTGGGATGGAGCTAAGGTTTAGGGATGAGGAGCTGAGAAAAGATTGTTTGGAGCTAAACTGGTGCTGGTAGCTGTTGAAAGGAGCTACAGGGAGCTACTTTAGCTGTCTTAGCTTGCTAGTTCTTTACTAGCTGCTAAGCCAAGCTGAACTAAGCTGGCTTCTGCTGAAATATGCTGAGGTGAGCTGAGTTTGATGTTCTTGGGGAGGACCTAGCTAGTTGTAGTAGCTATGATAACTTAGCTCAAATAGGTTGAGCTAAGTGGAGTCCTCGGGAGCTGGACTTGAGCTTGCCTGTGCTGTATGAAGTCATCTTCAGCTGAATTGAGTTGAGTGGAGCTGGAAGTAGCTGGACATAAGCTGAGGTGTACTCCAATCAACTTAGTTAAACTCATTAGAGCTCCGAGTGAACTGACTGAAGCTAAGGTGAGCTAGACTCAACTATGTTGAGTAGGATTTGAGCTAACTTGAGATAGGGTGAGCTGATATGAGCTGCCCTGAGCTACCATTCAGCTAAGATGAGCATAATGGAGCTTAATGGAGCTAACCCTAACTCAAGTAAGCTAGCATCCAGCTATGATGAGATAGATTTGGCTAAGTCCCAGCAGTAATGAGCTTCCTCTTCACCAGTTGCCTTCATGAGTGCTAGGGTTTTGGGGATCTGCTTATCTATTTGTCCCTAACACTCAAGCAAGCATATTAAAAATGCAACAAAAAAATGCAATGCATGCTAAATGTAATTGATGCCTAAATGCAATCCAAAAACCCATTTGCGAAGTTAAAATCCTAATTGCTAGATTTGTTTTAGGGCATAAGAATGATGATAAACTAGCGTTTGTCACACCCCCATGCTTATCTTTTGCTGGTCTCTTAGCAAAACAAATTGTTACAAACCAGAAATTTTGGGAAGACTATTTTTTTGATCTTCTTTAGGGAGAAGGAGATCGCGGGACCTTGGTTGGTTAGAACATGGCAAGCATAGGATTTTGTTAAAGATAAACATTGAGATTTATTTTTGAATCCAAAAATTAGACGAATCGAGATCAATATATCCTCTAAAAATTCACAGATTAACCCCTTGCTAATTTAGATGACTCGAAATTTTTATAGTTTCAATTTTTGTGGCTCTGGAATATGATTCGTAACTTGCAATAACATTTAAAACCTTGTTTCTGTGCTTGTGAAAAACCAACATTTATAAGGTCATGTTTTAGGTTTAAAACTCTTTTTTCTTTTGTCTCCCCATGCTTATTCTTAGCTTAATCTTATAACAGATGTGTCGGGATCATCATTCCTGTTACCAATCCTCGAGGGGGCTTTGGCACCAGCACTTTGAGATAGTACTATCCATGACACCACCCGGGAGCTCATAACCCTAAAACATGATGTGGTGTAAAGGGGCGCTCCATGCAAACTCAAGCTCTTTCCTCGACGCTATGGGTAGAGTGCTGTCCAAGATACTTAAGATGCAAAAATGCACCTTAATGCACCATCTAAAGATATGAAATATAGATATAAAGCAGCACCGAGGTGGCAACATGTTGACATCGCATTCTCAAATGAGGCATTTTCCTCCTTCTCGACAGTGAGAACTCAAACCAATGATCTGCTTCGAACTTTTACTAAGGCCAAACAAAGGGTTTTTCTAATTTCTAATTGTTTTTAGGTGTTGGCTTGTGTCTGAATTTTGACACAAGAAATTTTCCACAAGATGCAAGTTTTTGAATCAGAAACTAAGCCAGTTACTTTTCATGTTATAAAAGGGGATTAGGTCACCTGACCTGTCATGAGTTCTGGTGGAATTTTAGAGAAGGATATCCGATCTAGTATAAAGGTAGACCCTGAAACCCTAATAATTGAATTTGTATCCTTATCCCTAGTTTGTTAAAGATTAAATCCCATTGTACCAAAAGTGAATGTTCAACCTTAGTCCCGATTTCAAAATTTCCTCAAAAAGTTTTCAACATTTTTATTTTTTTGTGTATGCAAGCAGAAAATAAAATAATAAAATTGTATGTTTTTGGGTTTTGAAAATCGTGATTTGATTAAAATTTAAAAACACCCCCCATTCTTAAGATGTGGCATGTCCTCATGCAATAAGAAGGGAAAAGGGATTACCTCGGTGAAGGCGGTCTAAATCTGGATAGTCGAAACCTCTGAAGAAAAGAAAAAGAGCAAAAAGAGGGAAAAAATAATGGGTTACCTCCCATTCAGTGCTATCTTTTACGTCTTTTAGGTAGGTATGAAGTTATGCATAGAAGATGAATCATTGTGTAAGTAATTGGACACTTGAATGCCTGCATGAAAAAGGTCTTCCTCTGGATCCCCTAATAGATGATTGGTAGGAAAATAGAGACGAAAATTGGATGAAAATATAGAAGGGTGACCCGAGTCTAGCCTTGGTTTTAATTTCTAATAAATGCCATACTCAGGTGGGGCTGGTGATAAGTCCGATGGAAAGGGAGTGAGAGAAAAATGATGGTGGTTGGGTGAAGTTAGTGTGCAAGGGTGGCGTAAAGGAAGAGTGGGTGACTCAGGGGGATAATCTGGAAGAGATTTTACAGGGTGACAAGGCTCCAAGTCAAAGATTTCACTGACCAATGATTCGGAGTTAGAGTCCTCGAAAAAATGTGGTCGGGAAGGGCATCTATGAACATTTGTCTCCTCCACCAAATTAGGTATTTCTATATCTTATACTTAAAAAAATTATGATTGTCAAGGAATCTCTTCGAGGATTTGAAAATATCAAGAGTGATGGTGTAGCCTGCACAAGTGATATCCATTTTTCCTGTATGGCAATTTATATTCGCTTTTGCGGTGGCCAAAAAGGTCGTTCAAGAATGATTGGGGCATTAATCAAAGATTCGGATACCTCAATGTCAAGGACCAGAAAGTCTACACGGAAGACATAATTTTGGACTTTGGTAAGGACATCCTTGACAATCCCACAGGGTTTTATTGTAAATCGATCGACCAATTGTAGGGTAACCTTGATAGGTTTTAAATCATCGATCTGAAATTCTTCAAAGAAAATCATGGGGATGATATTAACTAAGGTACCGAGATCAGAAGGGCACGATTAAAAGTGGTATCATCAATAATTACTTAAATCAAAGGCACTCCCAAGTCTTTCACCATAGGCGGCAGTTTGCTTTTTATAACAGTGCTTACTGTCTCCGAAAGATGCACTTGTCCTAGGTTTCTAGTCTGCCCTTGAGTAGTACAGATATCATTTCAAAATTTGGCAAAAGTAGTGTTGAACGGTCGAATTGCTACGCTAACGTGTTTGGATTTGGAAAACCTGTCATTGTAGCTTCAAAGCAAAGAATTCGTGTTCAACAAATAAAATTTATACCGAAATTTGAATTCCGGGTCGAACACAGGGAGGCGGATGTTTGATTTAAAAACTACGTGTTTCTTTTTATTTGTCACGAAGTAATTCAATTTAAAACCATCTAATTATGTACAATAAATAGAAGAGAGAGAGAATATTACACACAGAAATCAAAATGAGATGTAGAATAAATAAAGAATTTATCATTAAGGAGATTGTTCATTACAACTAGAAAGCATAAAACACTTTCATTAGAAAGTGATAAATTTACTCTAGAAAGCATTAAAAGAATGGAGGGAGAAATTTCCTCCTCAACGAATGCTTGGAGGATGAACAAAACTACACTAGAAAGCAGTAGAAAGAATAGGGAGAGAGAAATCCTCCTCGACGGTCGCTTGGAGGACGAGCTAGACGGGATGACACTTAGACAAAGGAGGACGAAGCAAGATGAAGGAGAACGAAGCAGAAGAACAGGAACGGAGTAGCACGCCGTCGTCGTCGTGGGATCCACTTCCGAAGGGGGACGAAAATTTGGACTTTACCTCGCGAGAAGTATCCCGGGTGTGGGACATGCTTCTCTTGAGCTTTAGAGAGGTAGAGAAGAGAAGGAAGGGATGAGAATTTCGTATGGAGGGGGTCTCCTTTTATAGTTGCAAGGAGTGAGGG
Source organism: Thalassia testudinum (assembly GCA_037157565.1). Taxonomy (NCBI): domain Eukaryota; kingdom Viridiplantae; phylum Streptophyta; class Magnoliopsida; order Alismatales; family Hydrocharitaceae; genus Thalassia; species Thalassia testudinum. The sequence goes on from JAZHRO010000056.1 coordinate 16,533,126, forward strand.
CAAATGGGTCATTACATCTTTAAAATAATAAATAAGGGGTCTTTAGTGATGGATAAAACCGTCACTAAAGCCCCAACGTGGGCGTAGTACTCGCACCCAGGCGCGCCTCATCAGCTGCGCTCTTTCTCAACGCCCACCCACGTTCTTTAATTCTCAGCCATCCGATCGCGAGATCGGACGGCTTAAGATGCATCTTCGCTCGCATCTGCGCGCCCTCCCAACGCCTACGATCGTGCGTCCTTCCGCACGTGCAATAGCGCATGAACGCTATCGGTGGATCTGAGCTGCCCGATGACGATCCAACACCCGCCATCGCTCGCTCGCCCGCACCTTTCTCCCCTTCGTTGCTACTCGAACCTGCGGCTGCAGCTCGTGCAAGCGCTCTCGACCACTGTGCTATGAGGCGCGGATGGTTGAGTCGGTGCTTTTTGGCGCGGCTGTCCATAGCCGTTGGATCGAGATCCAACGTCGGAGAAGGAGTGGGGGCGAGGACTTCACAGAATGTATGCGGCCGTTTGGGCGACCGAGATGACGCCACGTGGTGCCATCTTAGCCATCCATCTTCTGGATGTTGTAAATGGTGCCACAGATGTCGGATTGACTCGATTTTTGCGTCGTTGAGCTGCAATCGTCGATCCGAATTCAACCGTGTAGTCGGATTTGTCATTTGAAGTGTGCATTTACACCATCCTAGCCCTTGATCTTCTAGGGTTCCCTGGTCACTATTTGATACTGCGGATGCCTGATTAGGGCGATTTTGGAGTCGTTGAACTCCAATCGTCACCCTGATCACATCCATACGATTGGATCTTTGATCCGAGGCCCCGATAGAATGTTTGCCCTGTCCAAGCACATAAAAGGAGACAATTAACCTCCATTTTATTCAAACTAATCTAAATGCAAGATGACACATGTTATGCAATATTTATATCATGAAATGCAATCCTATGCTTAAGAACATGCATAAATAGACATCTTAAGTAGTGTAAATGTGTTTACATCATACCCCCTTGCATATCTTTTGCTAGTCCCTAGCAAAAACTATATGCTATTTATAAAAGAATTAGGTTGGATTATTTGGACCCGAGTTTTTTTCAATCATTAAGAAATTGTCTACTTAGGAACTGAACTTTCAAAGACACAATAGTGCCCGAGTATCAGCCAAAATGAAAACTGCCTCAAGCCCTCGCCTTATTCAAAGAAAAATTTCTTTTTCTCCTTTTCTTTTTTTCTAATTTTTATGGATTTTCAAATTTTATGGTTTAAGAGTGGCTTTCTTCGGCCAATCAACTCACCCAAGATTTGATGAGAACCCTAAGCTTTAAGCATCTTATTGTGATTGTGATAGACTCGTTGACCGACAATTAAAATGGACTTCGGATTTCTACACCTCTAGGTGACCTCAAAAAAAATTCTGCCTAAAGGTGTATCTTTACAACCGGTAGCTTTCTCCCTACTTTTATTTTTTTTTACAGGGTCAACACAAGGGTGAATCCAGTGTATATCTCCCCGGTTTATTGTACTTCTCTGCTACTTCCTAAGTGTTTTGGGAACTTTTAGTGCATTTACTGAGCTGGGTTCTGGACAACCAGTCAATGAGCTGCTACTACCGACAACTTGCCAGCCATACTCGTGCGGTGAAGTGTGGCTTATTTCTCTTTTTCTTTTCTCCTTTTCTTATTGATTTTTTTTTTCTTTTTTTTTAAGTAGGTGGCTTCCCTGGTCTAAAATTTACCTAAAGGCAGCAAAAAGAGAAAGATCCAGTGACTGGGCTCTGGACAACCTACCTATGCGCTGTTACCCACGATAACTTGCGAACCATATCACCCTAGAAGGTTCATTAGCTACCCAATTTTCGTTAAAATCGTCGAACAATGAGTCAGTGACAAAATAATGTGTCGATTCTAGAAACACAAAATTCCCTCAAATCAGAGGGCGGGTTAATAAGTCGTGTACTTATCACCCAAACTTATTTACTCTAATTAAAATAAAATTCAGGTTGGCGAGAACTCAAAAAATAAAACTACATTTTAGTGGATACACGGGCTGATTAAGTCCAAAGACCTGAAGGGTCTTTGTGTTCAAATCATAATGTAGTATTTCCTAAGATTGAAAATTTTCTTAAACCCAAATTCTCTTTCATAATTCTTATTTTTTTTTATAAAAGAAAATAAAACAAATCTACGGAGTTGACAAATGAATTTAGAGATAAATATCCACCCCCCCGTGCCTATCTAATGCAATGTCCTCATTTTATTTAAAAGATATAAAATAGAGTGGAAAAGCATAGAAAGCACATGAATTGTGTGAATGTCAGGTCTGCTCCAAAATGAAAACTAAAAAGAACTGTATATGTGCTGAGTTTAGTGCCTTCAGCTAGGCACACTATACAAAGAAAAGAAATGAAAAATTCATAAGTGCAAGTCAGAATAAGAATAAACAGAAGAATCCTCTGACCTATCAAAAGAGGTCCACAGATGTGGACCAGATTGTGGTGTAGACCCATCCCCCATAATCGAGAATATCTTAGGTTCTGGATAAAAATTACCCAAAACCTAAAATCAGAATGCAAGCGAGGTCAGGCCTGCGATTTATGAGGATGCAACCCAAGACCAAAAAGTCAGGTTACAGAGAATTGAAGCTCAAAAGGGTAATCATTGAATGTGTGCTTGAGTTTGACATCCTCGAAACAAATGTCGTAAGGGTTCTGATTTGATGGTTTCAGCTTAAAAGGAACCCTTCAACTCAATCTTCCATTTCCTCCAAAATTAACTTCCCATATCAGAACTTCCTAGCTCCTATCCTCCTCATTCAGCATATCAAATTCCAGGACCTCTTGTATATTAATCACCCCATCTGAAATCTCCAAGTCTAAATGATGTGACAGAATCAGAATTGACTTGGGTTTAATTATCTCAGAAATAGAATTATCGATAAGCTCAACAGGACGTAATCGATAATCAGGGCATTGAATTGATTCCTCCAGAAAATACAATTCTGGATCAGTAATATGTGCCCTAATAAGATCAGTTTCCTCAGTTATTGGGCTATCAAATGATTTATCAGATTCCTCAGGCCCAATTGTCTCACAGAAATCATGTTCAGAAAACTCGCGTGAGACTTCGCAGCTTGAATCTTCACCATCAAAGAAATCAGGATCCGTATCAATGTATGTCCCAAAATCTTTTGTCACTTTCTGTTCCAAGGAGACATACGTTTCCTCATAACGCGGCTCAGGGATCTTAGGTGAAGAAATCAGATCATCCTTAATTGGTTGCTTTAATTCAATCTGGTCAGCCTCGTAACACGTGTCCCCCCAATAGGTGCCTGAGCGGGTTCTGTCATTGGCTTTCTTGATGAGGGTTCATCCTGGGAATCATCCCATGATTGGATCAAAGCAACCACGAATCTCATCCTCAATTTCGCTAATTTCCCTAGTAGAAACTCACCCGAGTTCTTATCCTTAACATCCTAGAGCCAATCCAACAAAGACTTATTCAAATCATCAATCATTTCAATCAGAGGCTCCAATCTCTCAATGCAAGGTATTGGCTAAACTTCTAAAGATAGTATGATATTCCTCAAGTTAGCCAGAACATTATCTTGAACCTGATTAACCTGAACCAAATGAGTTGGTTCAGGATTGGGCGGGTTTGACATCAATGCAAAGGAATTAACGAATTGAGATTCGTTATACCCTTCCTGATAATAGGTCATTTCAGATTGTTCAAAAGATGGTGATGACCTAAAGGCAGTGAAATCAGAGGATGGGTAAGGATCGGTGTATCCTTCTTGATTGTAGATCGTATTAGGTTGTTCATGAAAGGAAGACTATCTATAATCGATGTGGCTCTGAGAAGGATAGAAATCACAATCAAAGTGTTCAGGGTTAGACCCTAAACACGGGGGTCTAGAACTGTATCCCCAATCTGAGTTATCCCAACTGACTGATGGTTGATTACAATATGAGTTGGGATAATCGTCATGTTGAGGATAATTCACAACAGGAGGGAAAGAGCGGGAATGCGTGAAATATGTGGAAGGGTTCATGAGACACGAGGGGAAGAAAGGTGTCCTACAATACAAACAATCAAACCTATCCTTAAATGGGTTAGCCTAAAGACCTACAGACTCCCAAAACCCATCTTGAGATAAAGAAACGATTTGATCTACTTCCGTCTGTTCAATCCAACCAGTTAGAAGGAGGGACTGGGGAGAAGGTTCTTCCTTTGGCTTGCGCCTCCAGTTCCTAGTGTAACCCCCAACCGTGATTGTTTGATTCTGCTCTCCTAGCTAGACATCAGATTGAACAGTAGAAACAGACTAATAAAAAATAATCTCGTTCTGGGTTCTGAAGAGCGAGTCCAATCCTTAAGGACAATGTCTACTCTGTTTTATTTAGGGCTAGGTTTGAATGTGCTTTGGAATGTGATGGGCCCTACAAATTGGTTGTGTCCTTATTGATTGATTGATTTGTGTGTGCGTGCACAACTAATGGTTTTCAAGCAAGATTATTTTTGATGTGGTGAATTTTAAGGTTCAAATCTTGCTTAGTAGCTTTTAGGATTCAACTTTAGGTGTTTTCAAACAAGTTTCATTGCACACCAGGTTTTGAAAGCATGGGCGAAAATGTTTCCTTTGAAGCTTAGATGGAATGTGGAGTGCCTGGTAAATCCCTAAGAGTTGAACTTAATTGGTAGCTACTTGATGAGTTTATTTTATTTGAAGTGGTGCGGCCCAGTCAACTCAAACAATTGGCATGATGCACCACTTAATTAGTCACACAAATGATTGCCTAATCTGATTTCTACTCAATTATGTGTTTGAATGTGTGTACCGGCTCCTAAGATCGGTTTACCGGTTGGGTTAGAAAATCAGATGAGGTTGTGTACCTCTGTGAGATTTTTTTAATTTTCTTTTTTTTTAATGCAAGGGTAGGGGTGAGTATGGGTGTCAAACAACAAACAATTTAACCTTAGAATTTATAAAAACACCTAGGTTGATTAATGTTTGAATTATTATGTTGTGGAATGAAATCTAATGGGTGGGGGATAACTCACAGAACCTTCCACAGCACTTTTCTCCGATCTACCGCTTTTGCCTCTCGAAAGAGTACCTGCAATTACAATAAGAAAGGAGAAAAATGAGGTAAATGATTTGTAAGTTACAAAACGCGAAGAGAAATCATAGATAGTCACCTCCCCGACAACGACACCAAAATGTTGAACGGTCGAATTGTTATGCTAACGTGTTTGGTTTTGGAAAACCTATCATTGTAGCTTGAAAGCAAAGAATTCGTGTTAAATAAATAAAATTTATACCGAAATTTGAATTCTGAGTCAAACATAGGGAGGCGGACGTTTGATTTAAAAACTACACACTTCTTTTTGTTTGTCACGAAGTAATTCAATTTAAAATTATCTAATTATGTGTAACAAATAGAAGAGAGAGAGAGAGTAAGAGAGAGAGAATATTACACACAGAAATCAAAATGAGATGTAGAATAAAAAGAGAATTTATCATTAAGGAGATTGTTCATTACAGCTAGAAAGCATAAAACACTTGCACTAGAAAGCAATAAATTTACTCTAGAAAGCATTAAAAGAATGGAGGGAGAAATGTCCCCCTCGACAAATGCTTGGAGGACGAACAAAACTACACTAGAAAGTAGTAAATCTATATTAGAAAGCAGTAAAAAGAATAGGGAGAGAGAAATCCTCCTCGACGGTTGCTTGGAGGGCGAGCTGGACGGGACGATGCCTGGAGGAAGGAGGATGAAGCAGGACGAAGGAGAACGAAGCAGAAGAACGGGAACGGAGTAGCACGCCGTCGTTGTCGAGGGATCCACTTCCGAAGGGGGACGAAAATTTGGACTTTATCTCGCGAGAAGAATCCTGGGTGTGGGACAAGCATCTCTTGAGCTTTGGAGAGGTAGAGAAGAGAAGGAAGGGATGAGAATTTCGTATGGAGGGGGTCTCCTTTATAGTTGCAAGGAGTGAGGGCAAATGGGTCATTACATCTTTAAAACAATAAATAACGGGTCTTTAGTGATGGATAAGACCGTCACTAAAGCCCCAACGTAGGCGTAGTACCCGCACCCACGCGCGCCTCCTCAGCTATGCTCTTTCTCAATGCCCGCCCACTTTCTTTAATTCTCAGACGTCCGATCGCGAGATCGGATGGCTTAAGATGCATTTTCGCCCGCTGTTGCGCGCCCCCCCATTGCATACGATCGCGCATCCTTGCCACGCGTGCAATAGCTCGTGAATGCTATCGGTGGATCTGAGCTGCCCGATGACGATCCAACTCCCACCATCGCTCGCTTGCCCGCGCCTTTCTCCCCTTCGCTGCAGCTCGCGCAAGTGCTCTCAACCGCTGCGCTACGAGGCGCAGATGGTCGAGCGGGTGCTTCTAGGCACGGTTGTCCGTAGCATTGGATCGAGATCCAATGGCGGAGAGGGAGTGGGTGCAGGGACTTCAGAGAATGTATGCGGTTGTTTGGGCAGCCGAGATGGCGCCACGTGGCACCATCTTGGCCGTCCATCTTCTGGATGTTGTAGATGGTGCCACGGATGTCGGATTGACTCGATTTTTTCGTCATTGGGCTACGATCGTCGATTCGAATTCGTCCGTGTGGTCGGATTTGTCATTTGAAGTGCGGATTTACACCATCCTGGCCCTTGATCTTCTAGGGTTCCCCAGTCACTATCTGATGCTGCAGATGCCTGATTAAGGCGATCTTTGAGTCGTTGAACTCCAGTCATCGCCTGATCACGTCCATATGGTTGGATCTTTGATCCAAGGCCCTGATAAAATGTTTACCCTGTCCAAGCCCATAAAAGGTGACAATTAACCTCCATTTTATTCAAACTAATCTAAATGCAAGATGTTGCATGTTATGCAATATTTATATCATGAAATGCAATCCTATGCATAAGAACATGCATATATAGACATCTTAGGTAGTGTAAATTTGTTTACATCAAGTAGGTATATACTTGATTGCATCTAAAAGAGGGATATTGATCTGAACTTGCCCGAATATATCCATGAGTTCTTCAGTCGTGGGCTCAGATTTCTTTTTCTGATCGAAAGTGGAGTGGAGAGCTTGGGGAAAAGGGGCAGGAGTCAAGTCATGTGATTTTTGTATTTCTTTTTCTTCCTGAGTGGGGAGTTGAGAGTCAATTTGCATAGGAATGATAAGGGTTTCACAAGGTTGTTCTGAAGGCCCAGGATCAATGGTGGGTTTCCCACTCATTGTAACTACATGTATAGTTAGGTTATTATTTAGAGGAGGTGGGGGTGCCTGTTGTTGTGAAAACCTGGATGGCTACTGAGGTGTAGGGTTAATGGGAGGCTGATTATAGTGGTTCTGATTTTTCCCTGGATAATGGTTCCGTTGATAATTAGTGTTGGGCATGGGTTAGGACGGTAAATGTCCCGTAGGTCTTGGAATAACCCTAATCTGACTAGTCAGATTTGTAATAGCACGAGTTACTTCCAACATTTTGTTTTGCATTTCTTGTACGATTTTCATTATCTGGGCATTGATGTCTTCTTGAGGTGGCCCAAGTTGACAAAAATTCTAATTCAACCCATACCCTACAAATTAATTTGGTCTTTTGGGAGGAACTAGGTTGTTCCAAGAGTGGTTCATGTAGTTCTCTCAATTGGAGGTATTTCTAAATTGCTCTTGGATGGCAGAGATATTTTTAGTGGGGTTGGGATTTGGGTAAGTGTAATTCCCTAGTGAGCCATAGAAAGCCTCAGAATATTGATTATAATCAGCAAGCGTATTGTTTAAATTGTGCAAATTTTCTCTCTGTGGATTATTAGGCAGGGTTAGATGTGGAACCTGTTGAGCTTGGTTGGGTGTGGCAAGTCTTTCCTCAAATTTCTTTTTATTTATTTGCATCTTGTCGAGTCGTTGGGAAATCATTTGTAGATCATCTTCAGTGATGGGAATGGATTGAGTGCCTATTTCCTGAACACCGAAATGAGGGTTTGAACTTCTCCGAAAGGTGTTCATGGATGTCTGATTAAAGAAGTTTTCACTCATTTCCCTAAATAAACATAGGCACTTTCAGCGTCTCTATTTAAGAAGTTGCTGCAACACGAGGCATCGACGAAACGTCAAATTTGATCTTCTAATTCATGATAGATGATCTACACGTGCTACCATAAGAGAATCTTGTGGTGCAGTCAACTTGTTAAGAGATCTTAGAATCGTTCCCAAGCATCATGAAGAGCCTTTCTAGATTTTTCTGGAAAGGTTGTAATAGATCTTCGTAGGGAATTAGTACGACCTATGGGAAAGAACTTAATCAAAGCACTTTTGAGTGGAGGCCAAGTGGTAATAGGTTAGCCGATGGTTCTGAACAAATAAGATGCCTTATCTTTGAGAGATAATGGGAATAACCATATTAGCCAAAGATCATTTTGCACATTGCGAGAATGAGTTGTCTGTACAAGGAGAGTTCATTCCTTAAGGTGGCTGAACAGGCCTTCCCTAGGAAGCCATGGAAGTGCTTAATCAAGTTTAGAACTACTAGTTTGATCTCGAAGTCCCCTTCTTGGATTACAACCCTTGGTCTATTCTCGTAGTAAGGAGGATCACAAAGATCTTTTAGAGCAATGACAGGCTGCTGATAGGGTGGTGGGTTTTGCCTTTGGTTGGTTAGGCTTGTTATATTCCTAGTCAACAGTTGTTGATTGGCTTGTAGTTGAGCAATCTGCTTAGGTATCATAGAATAAGGATTAGGTAGGGGGGCTGTTGTTGTGGTTGTGGCATCTCAGCATTAGGAAGATCCAGGTTTGGTAGTTGAGGGAGTGGAAAGTCGAAAGTTGGAGGGGTAGTTTCTGTGTTTTGTGTGGAATGTTCAGAAGTGGGATTAGAGGTGTATGTGTATGGGTTAGTGGACCTATTTTGTTGGAATTCCATTTTTTTTTATGGATGAGAGGAAGAATGCAGAGAAGTGGTCTTTTGGTGTGCGGGGCAAAATCAAATGGTCCCTCCAAGTGCGGAGTTTGGGATCATCGCCCGTGCATAAAATGAAAGAATGGTAGAGGATGAGGAGAGAGAGAGATGAGAGAAAGTGTGAAAGTCAAACAACCAGGCCTAATCTGTCCTATGGTTGACTCCTTAATGCAACTTAAGGCTTGGGAACCAAATAAATGAGAAATTAATAAGAGAACCTAGTTCCTTAAGATTACCCAGCTAGACTAAAAGACATGGATGGGCCCCACCCAAGCATTTCCTGGGTAAATCACCAAGGGCTTGTGTAAACTCGCACCAGTCATTTGACTTCCCTCTAAGTCTGCCGTCGCATATTTCAAAAGGAATTTGGAGCACTTCATAACCACTAGATATCAGATATCGAGCCTAAGTTTTTGTGAAATCATTAAGCGGTCGAATGACTACTTGTTTTAAGTTAGGCTTGGGTGTCTAACTGTGCTCGAGAATGTGGAGGGCATTGGTTTGGGTAATATCCTGTAATTTCAATTTTTTTAGAGTGTGTGCAAATTGGAAGGAGTGATTCCAATGCCAATTTCAAGTTGTCACACAATTTGTTATTTTTCTGCTTTTAGGATTTGATTTATCTTAGTGTCATTTAGGGTTTTCTTTTTAAGTTTTCAAACAAGTTTGATATCCACAAACAAAAAGAAATCAAGTTGTATTGGTGAATGGAGATTTCCTTTTAAGATGTGGGTCTCAAAAAAAAATGAAAAGAAACCCTAATTAAATTGATCCTTAAGTAAAAATGTTACTACCGGTGAATTGTTTCAAGATTTTCTTTTTATGTAGTAGTCTAAACAAAGAAAGTAACACCACTACTAGAAGGAAAATGAAACAAGGATTCAAGAAAATATTTTTTTGGGATTTGAGGAATTTTTTTGATATCTTTTTAAGATTTTTCTTTTTGCTGAAGTCAAAGTCCAGAAAAGATACCTGTGGGTATTTTGGACCGCTTAGTGCTACCACTAGTCACCAAAAATTTTGTTATTTCATATGATGTGTAAAATTTCACAATGATTCGAGAAAGCTAAATTTTGCAAAGATTGGATATGCGCAAAATTCCTAAAATTCTCACACTGTAGCAAAATAGTGAAAGCAGAGGAGATGACACCCCTAAGGTCCATGAATTTTTAAAACTTCTCTGCAACTCCAATTGCTTTGAAATTTGGAAAAGATGTTCTTGGTTTGACTTGGAATCTTTGAGTGGAATTTCAAGATTTTAAAATGCTTGTGGTGTCAATAATTTATTTTAGAAGTCTAGACCGGAAAATTAGAACACCGACACTTACGGAAGAGTGGTGTTAAATGAATCAAACAACCAAACAATTGCTCTTAGAGGTCACCACTCTACCTAATTTTTATGTTTATGATCCTGAACGCTTGATTTAGAATTTTTTTGGTAGTTTTTAAGAGAAATTATGTGACAAGTGGCAAGGACTAACCTGAAATCCTAAGAAAGAAAAGGGACTTTAAGCTCTCACTTCCAAATTCCTACTTCCTTCCTGTAATGCTCCTACACACATGAAATGAAAGAAAAGAAAAGGGGATGAGATCCACTTATCAAGCAAGAGAATTAAATAAATGCAAAGCCATGCCTCCCCAGCAACGACGCCAAAAGGCGATGCAAAGATTACATGATTTGTTAAAACTAGGGTTTAAGTCGTTGCAACACAATTTCACAATCGCTTATGAAATTTAAAAAACCTATATAGTGGGTATCTAGGGTCATCCAAGGAGGTGAGAATGCACTTTAAAACTATCACTTGACAAAAAGGAAATCAACTTTCTTTTTGGGAATTTTGAATATAAGATTTTTTTGTATTTTGAAGTAATAAGCAAATACGCAATTGAAAGCGAAAAACGATTACACGTAACTAGCTAATACTAACACTAAAGTGACAAGCGTGTATTCTCTCTAAACTCACCATAGGAATGTGGAGGCCTAGGATAATTATAGAGAGAGTGAAATGTGCTAGAAACCACAAAGAAAAGATGCAACACAATTGAAGAAAGGAAACTTTAATTAAGGAGAAAATTTATTTACAAAACGAAAAGTAGAGGAATGCTTCCGCTCTAACAAATGAAAATAATAGAAAACAAAAATCCTCCTATGATGACGTTGGTGAAGAAGAGAGAGAGGTTTCTTGCACCAAGCTCAGTTGCTCCTAGGCTTGAAATGTTCTCCTTCTCCTTCCTTGAATGACTCCACCAAAATGCTATCCTCCTTGGCAAGCCCTCGGGGGCATGCTTTTTCTCTTCCAAAGGTGGGTGATATCCTCCCACAAATCTCATCCTCGGGTGGCGTGTACCACCCTCTAGACCTCCTCCTAAGGTCTCCCTTGCCCGGCTTCTCCACTGGCTAGTGGGGGCACAGGAGAGAAGGGAAGAAGGAAGACACCAAGGGGACAAAGTGTCCCCTTAATCATATTCTTCTACTTGTTCTAAAGGTCGTGAGCATGGTGGGATGAAGGTGGAGAATATCATGCCAAAGGATGATCATTATTGGTGGTAGGTAGGGGGTATATATAGGAATGGTGATGGGGGTGTCGGTGTAGGTGAGGTGTAGGGTTAGGATAGGCTTATGATGGTGGTTAGATGATCCCAGGGCTAGGGTTATTTGGCACCAAGGGAAGTGGTGTGTTGGTGGTAGTTATGTTGGTGGAAAGGCACCATCAATAGCACCAACCATTGAGGGTTTATGCCATTGGTGGTGTGTCTGGAAACCGAAAGATTAGGATGATGTTATGAAGTGGGTGGAGGGTGGATGTCCAAGTGTAAGTTGGTGCCAACTTAGATGTTCGTTAGGTGGGTTTTTGTCACCAACAATAAGAGGGTTAGGATTGGGTTTTTAGGTTATGGGTTTGGCACCAAAAATGAGTTGTGGTGATGGTCATATGAGGGTAGGTGTAAGCTGGAGATTAGCGTAGATGTTGGTGCCAATTTGTAGGGGTGTGTGTAGGGTATTTTGGAGCCAACTAAGGGTGGTTAGGAGGCAGTTATGGTGGTGGAAGGGTGCATGCCCTTGGCGCCAACTTAGGTTTGTAGAAGGGGGGTTAAGTGGATGGTGGAGTTAGGTTTAAGGGAGATGTGTAGGGCTAGGATGTGGGTGTGTTTTGGCACCACAAGAAGGGGGTTCTAGAAGGTTATGTTGGTGCCAAAAAAGGTGAATTTTGGTGGTGGTTGAGGGGCCAAGTGTTGCATGTTGGCTGGTGCCAACATTGGTAGGAGTAGGTGAAGCCAGGCGGACTTAAGTAGGTGATGAGGTGGAGTGAGGTTGTAGGTGGTGGAAGGCCAATGGGAGCTGAGATGTAGCTAAGCTAATCTAGCTAAGCTATCTTAGCTAGTAGTTGAGTAGAGGAGGAGGTGGTATGGAGCTAGGGTTTTGGGAACAAAAGCTAAGGAAAGATTGTTTGGAGCTAAACTGGAGCTAGTATCTATTGAAAGGAGCTGCAGGGAGCTACTTTAGCTGGCTTAGCTTCCTAGTTCTTTGCTAGCTGCTAAGCCAAGCTGAAGTAAGATGGCTTCTACTGAAATATGCTGAGGTGAGCTGAGTTTGATCTTCTTGAGGAGGACCTAGCTAGCTAGAGTAGCTTTGATAGCTTAGCTGGAATAGGTTGAGCTAAGGGGAGTCCTCGGGAGCTGGACTTGATCTGTATGAAGTCATCTTAAGCTAACTTGAGTTGAGTGGAGCTAGAAGTAGCTGGATGTAAGCTGAAGTGGACTCCAGTCAACTTAGCTGAGCTGGCTAGAGCTCCTAGTGAACTGACTGGAGCTAAGATGAGCTAGACTCAACCAAGTTGAGTAGGATTTGAGCTAACTTGAGCTAGAGTGAGCTGATATGAGTTGCCCTGAGCTACCATGCAGCTAAGATGGGCTAAATGGAGCTTAATGGAGTTAACCCTAACTCAAGTAAGCTGGTATCCAGCTATGACGAGCTAGATTTGGCTAGGTCCCAGCTATAATGAGCTTCCTCTTCACTTGTTGCCTTCATGAGTGCCAGGGTTTTTGGGATCTGCTTATCTGTTTGTCCCTAACACTCAAGCAAGCATATTAGAAATACAAAAAAAAAATGTAATGCATGCTAAAACTAATTGATGCGTAAATGCAACCCAAAAGCCCATTTGCGACATTATAATCCTAATTGCTAGGTTTGTTTTAGGGCATAAGAATGATGATAAACTAGCGTTTGTCACACCCCCATGTTTATATTTTGCTAGTCTCTTAGCAAAACAAATTGCTACAAGCTAGAACTTTTGGGAAAACTAATCTTTTCAACTTCTTTAAGGACAAGGAGATGACGGGACCTTGGTTGGGTAAAACATGGGGGGCATAGGATTTTGTTAAAGATAAGCATCAGGACTTATTTTCAGATCCAAAAACTAGACAAATTGAGATAAATATCCTCTAAAATTTCACAAATTACCCCCTTGTTAATTTAGATGACTCAAAATTTTTATAGATAGGATTTTCCTGGCTCTTGAATCTGATTTGCAACTTGTAATAACATTTAAAACCTTGTGTCTATGCTTGTGAAAAGCCAACATTATAAGGTCATGTTTTTGTTTTAAAACTCTTTTTTGTTTTGTCTCCCCATGCTTATTCTTAGTTTAGTCTTATAATAGATGTGTCGTGATCATCATTCCCATTACCAATCCTTGAGGGGGCTCTAGCACCAGTACTTAGAGATAGTACTATCCACAACACCACCCGAGAGATCATAACCCTAAAACATGAAGCAGTGTAAAGGGGCACTCCAAGAAAACTCAAGCTCTTACTTCGACGCCATCGGTAGAACACTGTCCAAGACACTTGAGCTGAAAAAATGTGCCTTAATGCTCCATCTAAAGATATGAGATATAGATATAGCGTAGCGCCGAGGCGGTAACATGTTGACATCTCATCCTCAAATGAGGCATTTTCCTCCTCGGCGGTGAGAACTAAAACCAATGATCTGCTTTGAACTTTTACTAAGGCCAAGCAAAGGGTTTTTCTAATTTTTAATTATTTTTAGGTGTTGGATTTTGTCTGAAATTTGGCACAAGAATTTTTTTCAAGATGAAAGTTTTTGAATCAGAAACTAAGGCAGTTACTTTTCATATTATAAAAGGGGATCAAGTGACCTGAACTATCTTGAGTTCAGGTGGAATTTTAAAGAAGGATATTTGATCTAGTCTAAAGGCAGACCTTGAAACTCTAATAATCAGATTTGTGTCCTTATCCCTACTTTGTTAAAGATTAAATCCCATTGTACCAAAAGTGAATATTCAAGCTTAGTCCCAGTTTCAATATTTCCTCAAAAAGTTTTCAGCATTTTTATTTTCTTGGGTATGCAAGCAAAAAATAAAATAATAAAATTGTATGTTTTTGGGTTTTGAAAATCCTGATTTGATCAAAATTTAAAAACACCCCCCATGCTTAAGATGTGGCATGTCCTCACGTAATTGGAAGGGAAAAGGGATTACCTCGATGAAGGCAGTCTAAATCTGGATAGTCAAAACCTTTGAAGAAAAGAAAATGAGCAAAAAGTGGGAAAAAGCAATGGGTTACCTCCCATCCAGTGCTATCTTTTACGCCATTCAGCCAGGTATGAAGTTAAGCGTAGAAGATGAATCATTGTGCAAGTAATTGGACACTTGGATGCCTGCATGAAAAAGGTCTTCCTCTGGATCCTCTAATAGATGATTGGTAGAAAAATGGGGATCAAAATTGGATGGAAATATGGAAGGGTGACAAGAGTCTAGCCATGGTTTTAATTTTTAATGAATGTCATACTCAGGCGGGGCCAATGATAGGCCCAAAGGAAAGGCGATTGGGTGACGTTAGTGTGCAAGAGTGGTGTAAGAGAAGAGTGGGTGAGTTAGGCAGATAATTAGGAAGGGATTTTACAGGGAGACAAGGCTCCAAGTCATAGATTTTGCCAACCAATGATTCGGAGTCAGTGTCCTCGAAAAAAATGTGGTCGGGAAGGGTATCTATTAACATTTGTCTCCACCAAATTGGTATTTCTATATCAGAGTCCTTAAAAAGATTATCATTGTCATGGAATCTCTTCGAGGATTTGAAAATATCATGTGATGGTTTGGCCTACACAAGTGATATCCATTTTGCCTATATGGCAATTTATATTCGCTTTTGCGGTGGCCAAAAAGGTCATCCAAGAATGATTGGGGCATTAATCAAAGATTCGGGTACCGCCATATCAAGGACCAGAAAGTCTACAGGGAAGACACAATTCCGAACTTTGGTAAGGACATCCTTGACTATCCCATGGGGTTTTATTGTAGATCGGTTGGCTAATTATAGGGTAACTTGACAGCTTTTAAATCATTGAAATGAAATTCCTTGAAGAAAATCATGGAGATGATATTACCAGAGGCATCGAGATTGAGAAGGGTGTGATTAAAAGTGGTAACAACAATAATTACTGAAATGAAAGGCACACCTGGGTCTTTCATCTTAGATGGCAGTTTGCTCTTTATAACAGTGCTTATTGTCTCTGAAAGATGCACCTATCCTAGGTTCTCAGTTTGCCTTTTAGGAGTACAGATATCATTTAAAAAGTTGGCATAGGAAGGTATATACTTGATTCAATCTTGGAGAGGGATATTGTTCTGAACTTGCTCGAATAATTCCGTGAGTTCCTTAGTCGTGGGCTCAGATTTCTTTTTTCGATTGGTAGTGGAGTGGAGAGCTTGGGGAAAAGGGGTAGGAGTCGTGCGATATGATTTTTGTGTTTCTTTTTCTTCCTGAGTAGGGAGTTGAGAGTCAATTTGCATAGGAATGGTAAGGGTTTCACAAGGTTGTTGTGAAGGCCAGGGATCAATGGTTGTTTTCCACTCCTCAATGTAACTGCATGTACAATTAGGTTATTATTTGGAGGAGGTGGGGGGGCCTACTGTTGTGAAAACCTGGATGGCTATTGAGGTGTAGGATTAATGGAAGGCTGATTATAGTGGTTCTGATTTCTACCCGGATATTGGTTCCGTTGATAATTAGTGTTGGGCATGGGTTAGGATGGTAAATGTCCTGTAGGTCTTGGAGTAACCCCAATCTCACTATTCAGATTTGTAACAGCACGGGTTACTTCCATCATTTTGTTCTGCATTTCTTGTATGGTTTCCATTATGTGGGCATTGATGTCTTCTTGAGGTGGCCCATGTTGATAAAAATTTTGATTCGACCAATACCCTCCAAATTGATTTGGCTTTTGGGGAGGAACCAGGTTGTTCCAGGAGAGGTTCAAGTAGTTCTTCCTATTGGAGGTATTTCTAAATTGGTCCTGGAGGGCAGAGATATTTTCAGTGGGGTTGGGATTTGGGTAAGTGTAATTCCCCAGTGAACCATATAAAGCCTTAGAATATTGATTATAATTTGTAGGCGTAGTGTTTAAATTGTGCAAATTTTCTCTCCATGGATTATTAAGCAGGGTTAGATGTGGAACCTGTGGAGCTTGGATGGGTGTGGCAAATCTTTCCTCAAATTTCTTTTGATTTATTTACATCAGGTCGAGTCGTTGGGCAATAATTTGTAGATCTTTAGTGATGGGAACGGATTGAGTGCCTATTTCATGAACACCGAACTACGGGTTTGAAGTTCTACCAAAGTTGTTCATGGATGCCTTTTTAAAGGAGTTTTCACTCATTTCCTCAAATAAATCATAGGCATCTTCAGCATCTTTATTTAAGAAGTTGTCGCAACACGAGGCATCAACGAAACATCAAATTTGATCTTCTAATCCATGATAGATGATCTACACGAGCTACCATAAGGGAATCTTGTGGTCCAGGCAACTTCTTAAGAGATCTTGGAATCATTCCCAAGCAACATGAAGAGTCTTTCCAAATTTTTCTGGAAAGGTTGTAATAGATCTTCGTAGGGAATTAGTACGACCTATGGAAAATAACTTCTTAATGAAAGCACTTTTGAGTGGAGGCTACATGGAAATAGGTTAGCCGATGGTTCTGAACCAATAAGTGGCCTTATCTTTGAGAGATGATGGGTATAACCGCATTAGCCAAAGATCTTTTTGTACATTGTAGGAACGAGTTGTTTGTACAAGGAGAGTTAGTTCCTTAAGGTGGCTAAATGGGAAGGCCATGGAAATGCTTAATCAAGTTTATAACTACCAATTTGATCTCGAAGCCCCCTTCTGGGATTACCACTTTTGGTCTATTCTCGTAGTAAGGAGGATCATAGAAATCTTTTAGAGGAATGATAGGCTGCTGATGGGGTGGTGGGTTTTGCCTTTGGTTGGCTAGGTTTGTTATATTCCTAGTAAACAGTTGTTAATTGGCTTGTAGTTAAGCAATCTGCTTAGCTATCATAGAATAAGGATTAGGCAGGGGGTTCTTGTTGTGGTTGTGGCATCTCAGCATTAGGAAGATCCAGGCTTGGTAGTTGAGGGAGTGGAAAGTCAAAAGTGGGAGGGGTAGTTTGTGTGTTTTGTGTGGAAGGTTCAGAAATGGGATTAGAGGTGGATGTGTATGGGTCAGTGGACCTATTTTGTTGGAATTTAATTTTTTTATATGAATAAGAAGAAGAATGCAGAGAAAGCAGTCTTTTGGTGCACGAGGCAAAAAAAAATGGTCCCTCCAATTGCGGAGTTTGGGACCGTCGCCCGTGCATAAAATGGAAGAACAGTAGAGGAGGTGGAGAGAGAGATGAGAGAAAGTGTGAAAATCAAAAAACCAGGCCTAATCTATCCTAAGGTTGACTCCATAATGCACTTATGGCTTCGGAACCTAATAAATAAGAAATTAATAAGAGAACCTAGTTCCTTAAGATTACCTGGCTAGACTAAAAGACATGGATTGGGCCCAAGAATTTCCAGAGAAAATCACCAGGGGCTTGTGTAAACCCACACCAATCGTTTGACTTCCCTCAAAGTCTATCATCGCATATTTCGAAAGGAATTAGGAGTGCTTAATAACTCTTAGATATTAGATATCAAGCCTAAGCTTTTGTGAAGTCCTTAAGTCGTCAAATGACTACTTATTTTAAATTAGGCTAGGGTGTCTAATTGTGCACGAGAATGTGGAGGGCGCTGATTGGGGTAATGTCCTGTTATTTCTATTTTTTTAGAGTATGTGCAAATTGGAAGGAGTGATTCCATTGCCAATTTCAAGTTGTCACACAATTTGTTGTTTTTTTGCTTTTACGATTTGATTTGTCTTAGTGTCATTTAGGGTTTTCTTTTTAAGTTTTCAAACAGGTTTGAGATCCACAAACAAAAAGAAATCAAGTTGTATTGATGAATGGAGGTTTCGTTTTAAGATGTGGATTCTAAAAAAAATGAAAAGAAACCCTAATTAAATTGATCCTTAAGCAAAAATGTTTTTACTGGTGAATTGTTTCAGGCTTTTTGTTTTAAGTGGTAGTCCAAACAAAGAATGTAACACACTACTAGAAGGAGAATCAAACAAGGATTCCATAAAATATTTTTTTGGCATTTTAAGAATTTTTTTGATATTTTTTTAAGATTTTTCTTTGCGCTGAAGTCAAAGCTCAGAAATGATACTTGTGGGTATTTTGGACCGTTTAGTACCACCACTAGCCGCCAAAAATTTTTCTGATTTTTTATGATGTGTAGAATTTCACAATGATTCCAAAAAGTTAAATTTCACAAAAATTAATTATTTACAAAAATTTCCAAAATTCTCACACAGCAGCAAAATAGTGAAAGTAAAGGAGATGACTCCCCTATGGTCCATGAATTTTCAAACTTCTCCACAACTCCAATTGCTCTGAAATTTGGAAAAGATGTTTTTTGTTTGATTTGAAATCATTGAGTGAAATTTCAAGATTTTAAGAAGTCTATGGTGTCAAGAATTGATTTTTGAAGTCTAGATAGAAGTCTGGACCCGAAAATCAAAACACCAACACTTATGGAAGAGTGGTTTTAAATGAATCAAACAACCAAACAATTGCTCTTAAAGGTTACCACTCTACCTAATTTTTATGTTTATGATCCTGAACGATTGATTTAGCATTTTTTTAGTATTTTTTAAGAGAAATTATGTGACAAGTAGCAAGGACTAACAAAAAATCATACAGGAGAAAAGGGACTTTAAGCTCTTACATCCAAATTCCCGCTTCCTATAATGCTCCTACACAGGAAATGAAAGAAAAGAAAAGGGGATGAGATCCACTTATCAAGCAATAGAATTAAATAAATGCAAAGCCATGCCTCCCCAACGATGACACCAAAAAGCGATGCGAAGAATACGTGATCTGTTAAAACTAGGGTTTAAGTCATTGCAACACAATTTCGCAATCGCTTATGAAATTTAAAAAACCTAGATAGTGGGTATCTAGGGACATCCAAGGAGGAGAGAATGCACTTTAAAACTCTCTCTTGGCAAAAAGGAAATCAACTTTCTTTTTTGGAATTTTGAATATAAGATTTTTTTGTATTTTGAAGTAATGGGCAAATGCACAATTGAAAGCGGAAAATGATTATACCTAACTTGCTAATACTAACACTAAAGTTGCAAGCTAGTATTCTCTCTAAACTTACCCTAGGAAGGTGGAGGCATAGGATAATTATAGAGAGAGTGAAAAGTGCTAGAAACCACAAAAAAAAGATGTAACACAATTGAAGAAAGGAAACTTTAATTAAGGAGAAAAATTATTTACAAAAAGAAAAGTAGCGGAATGCATCTACTCTAACAAATGAAAATAACAGAAAACAAAAATCCTCCTATGATGATGTTGGGGAAGAAGAGAGAGAGGCTTCTTGCACCAAGCTCAGCTGCTCCTGGGCTTGAAAAGAAGTTCTCCTTCTCCTTCCTTGAATAACTCCACCAAAATGGTGTCTTCCTTGGCAAGCCCTAGGGGTGCTTGCCTTTGCTCCTACAAAGGTGGGTGAACTCCTCCCACAATTCTCCTCCTATGGTGGCATGTACCACCCTCTAGACCTCCTCATAAGTTCTTCCTTGCCTGGCTTCTCCTCTGGCTGGTGGAGGGACAAAAGAGAAGGGAAGAAGGCAAGACATCCAGAGGATAGAGTGTTCCCTTAATCTTCTTCTCCTTCTTCTCTAGGTCATGAGTATGGTGGGATGAAGATGGAGAATATCAAGCCAAAGGATGATCATTAATGGTGGTAGGTAGGGTGTATATATAGGAATGGTGATGGTAGAGTGTATATATTGGAATCCTTAATTTGGCTCTAATTGTGGTCCAATTTTGTTGCCAAAAATATGGTATCTAGGGCTCAATCAAGAAGGTGGTAGCCCTAGTTACCTTAAATGGACGCACAATTCAATATTTGTTGAAATCAAAATTAGGCAACTTGGGCGAATTAGTTAAATTTGGAAAATAGGTAGCCCTAAATTGATTTTTTCTTGTTTTTCCGTTTCAGAATGAGGGGATTAAGAGAAAGGGCTAATTAGGGATTACCTACCCCGGGTGTGTTTGTTGTGCGACCGTATTCTTTTGAATCTTCTCCCCAGAAACAATCACAACAAAAGAGATGTATCAAGTTAGTATTGAATCAGAAATTGTGATCAAGATTTCTGAATTGCCCATTGCTCCCCGACAATGGCGCCAAAATGTTTAAGCGAGGCGAGATCAATGTTAAAATCAATGTGTCGCAGCATAGTTGAAATTGCTCGAAAAAAAATGAATTTTATTACTCAAAATTGTAAATCCGAGGTCGAGCACATGGAGCAAATTGGGGCCTAAAAATCAAGAACACAACTTTAAGATTGAATATAATATGCAATGAAAATCAAAGTATGGTGCAAAAACACAATGTCAATGTATATGGGAGAAGCCCAAAAAATATGGACGTCCGATTTTCAAAATCAAACATCTTAAATATGAAGTTGCTACAGTGCTTTAATTGCTTTTATGTCTATCTCTGATCTCCTTCTTCTTCTTTCTTCTCTAATTTCTTCATGCCTTCAACTTCTTCTTTCTTTCTTTAGCTGCTCTAGCCCTTGTCTTCTTCTTTCTCCTTTCCTTTTATCTCTGGGGCTCCTCCTTCTTCTTCTTACCTTCTCTTCAGCCTTCATTACTTCTTCAACTTCATCCTCTTTAGCCTTGGCTTCTCCTTCCATAGCTTCTCTAACTACCGCCCTCTCCTTCCTTGACTTCTTCTTCTCCTGCCTGTAAGAGCAAAACCTACCCCTACCCTCCCTTGTGATCTCTCTTCTTCTTTCTCTCTTAGGCTCGCTCTCCCAAAGCCTTCCCGGGTTATCGAGTCGAGTATGCGTGCTCAGGAATAGGCCCACCATCGTGCGTGGTGGGCAAGGAGTGTAGGCTTGTTGGGTATACGGGTCATGGCCAGGTCCGCGGGCAGTGGGGTCATGGACGAGGTAGTGAGGGCGAGTGGGACCTCACCCCGTGGTTAGGAGGCAATAGGCCTATGTGACTTTTACAATTTATTTGGCTGCTTCTACTCCTCCACTTCGAGCTGGGACTATGGTGTCCCACCTTCTTTGCGAGCACCTGTAGCAGACGTCCTCTGATTACAGCAGCTGTGTAGGGCGTTCATGCCAATTACTGGGCTGAGGATGTGTGCGAAAGGAATCCTCGTGACCTGGGGCTTATTGCCAGGAGCAAGGAGTCTTAGGTGAAGCTCCCAAGCAAGCTTTGTGCTACGTCAATCGTGGTGAAAACCTCAAACCTTGGCAGTAAGAAAATGCCCTTGTGGCCTCATCAGGAGACACAAGGAGCTTTGATTGAACAAGGAGAAGGTGGTGCGGTGGTCGTCGTGGCGTGGGGTGGCTGGAGTGTGCTTGCCTAGGTCACCCTGTGGGTGCGAAGGTGGGTGTGTTCGGGGGAAGTGTCGGGGGCTTGGCACGGTGAGTGGAAAGAGGGTTTAGGATCAGTGAGGTGTGGCAGTGCTCGTAGGGTAGCTGGCAAGGTGGATGGAGACGTGGAGCGGCGGGGACACCTCGCCAGAGGTTTGGCTAGAGGTGGAGAAGGTAGTGGTGGTTGCGAGCATCGAGGCATGTTTGCAAGAATAAAAGATAGAAAAATGATGAGAAGAGAGAGAGGACTTAACTGAGTGTGGATAGACGAATGGGGAAGCAGAGGAGGCGGCTGGCTCATATTTCCATCGCCGGATACGAAGTACCCAGTGGGAGGATGACGACGACGATGAGGGGGTTACAGGGACGTTGGCTGGTGCGGCGCGATGCAGACGAAGAGGATAAAGAGAACTCTGCCACTGGTATTGTGGCAGAGCAACGAGAGAGAGAGAGGGGTCACCGGAGCTTGCTGGGTTGTTGACCTACGAGGGAAAAGAAGAATTAGGGGGTTCTTAGGCCAAATTCAAGCTTAGATGCTGCGGGTTGATCTTGGTAGGCCTTTATTGGCCTTAGCAGAAGGTCTTGTGCTTGGAAGCCAAGCTTCCATGTATGGAAACCTCGCCGGAGTTGGAAGGTCAAAGGTGACCCAAAATTCTCATGCATTTGCATGAGAGATTGGGTGCCAAATCAAGCCTGTGACTGTGTTCAAACTAGAGGAAATTTCTCAGGGAATCTCCCTTTCAAATTTGAACAGGATTATCTAAGGAATCAGGGAGTTCTTTCCCTCGATACCTTGCCGGAGTAGGCTTTCCTACATTGTAATTGCAAAGGGACCTAATTGCAAAGAATGATGAAGAAGTTAGGGGGTTTCTGCAAAAGTTTTCAAAAGTTAGGAGTAGAAATGTAATTAGGCTGGACCTATTTGCAAAGTAGGTCAAGGTGAATTCCCCTTAGGTAGAAATTTTGGTACAAGCCTAATTTGGACATAAGGAATCCAATGGTGAATTTTGATTTTAGGTTTACAATGTTTGACTGGGCAATTTACACAAAAACCAACTTAAGGTAAACATTTGACTGAGACCCCAATTTAGGTCAAAATAGGTTGGAAGGGCCAAATTGGAGGTTCTAAACCATAGAGGATATTTTTTCATCAATTTTAAAGGGTTTCGATGAATTTTATCCTGAACAGAACCTTGTTAAATTAAGTGGGTCTATTTTAGGGTTACAAGAAGTCATTTAATTCCCAAAATTCACATGAACTCTTTTCTGTTTGAGCCAACCTACTTTTTATCTTGCTAAGACCATTTGACCTATGTTTAGTCCATGATAAATCCCATTGTTGCACTACAATGGTAAAATTACAGTTTTACCCCTTGTTTCTTACTTTTCTTACAGAAGGGTTATTCATTAAGTTAGGACCTCCAGTTGGTTATGTAGGAGGTTTTGTTCTCTTTTTTGGGTCAAAATGAACTAGTTAGGGCTCATGATGGTGTTCCCATCATACCCGCATGCCTAGCTTTTGCTAGTCCCTTAGCAAAATTTTAAGGTTTTAATTTCTATTCTAGACCATGAATTCTGTGATGTTCAAAGATTATGATGAGTGCTTTTTCTTTTCATTTCGATTAGGTAAGAATGCTGATAGTAGGCCTAGAGGTACTCAAGTATCAACAAAGATCCGGACCTGACCAGCTCTAGCCTCGATCCTCTGCGATGGTTTTTAAGGGCCATAGGAACTATCCTAAAGTTCGTTGGACTCCATGGTTAAAGCACCCATGCTTGTAACGTATTTTAGCCTCGATTCAGTTTGTTGTGTTTTTTTTTAGGAGAGAGACAAAGATTTTCTTTGTTTAGAGAGTTTTCTCCCTCTTTTCTTTTTATTTCTAGCTTGGGATTGGCTACTCAACATGGTCTGTATCGGATTCCTCGCCCCATCAACAATCCTCGAAGTGTCCATGGAAATAATGCTTCATGATAGCATCGCCCATGGCAACCCCAGAACCCTGGCTTTTGAGATTTCGAGATAATCCCACCCATGGCGTTCTATAGCTAAATCTGGACCTTGGCAATTGACATTTCATGATAATGCCGCCCATGGCATCTGAACAAGCACAGGGTGCTTATGTGTCCCCAGTAGGATATGTAAATATCCTAGGAGACAAGCACCGAGGAGACGATATGTTATTGTGCATCTTCGAGAGGAATTTCCTACCACTCCACACCGGGAACTCGTCCAAATCAACTTGTCTTGATCGGCTGCTCCTAATCTAGGCGACTTTCACTTTTGATTGATTTTGATAATTATGCGCACTGAACCAGATTGTGTGTGGATTGAGGTACTTAGGTTACCGAGTCCCGCAAAACCAAAGGTTAGTTAACGAGGCCAAATACTCCCTAATCCTTATACCTAATACGTAAGCATTACATTTTCCTCAACCTCTTGAAGACTATCCAAATCTTAGCGGATACTTGAATTTTAATCCTAAGAGTCTAGCCCAAGAGGCCTAAGATCAGCGTTCCTACTAATCTCTTTTGTGTCTCATTTATCACTTTTTCCTTCATTTTTCTTTTTCTTGATATGGTCTAGAACTTCAGTTAATCCCTTAATTTCTTACTAATGACTATCTCTTTTTTTTCTTTTTCATTTTGCACTACTTTTTTCTCTTTTCCTCCTCATTTTCTCCCCATGATTTCTATGGCATCAAAATTTTCTCTCCCCTCAGTATTTCTTTTGTTCTTTTTCAAGATTTATTTCATTTTTTTATCTTTTTTGTGATATGTGAATTTTTTGTTGAAACCTTTTCTTGTGAGATGAGTTTTCATGGTGTTTTACACTTTCATACCCCCCATGCCTATGATTTGCAATGTCCCCATTGTAAATTAGGTGGGTTCAAATTCAACTTAGATCGTTCATTAGAATAGGTTTTGGGTGGGCGAACAGGCCGAGGTGACTTTTGTGAACTATTTCTAGACTCGGGTATGGGTACCTAAGGTGGGGTTGGTGTAGACCCGGATAGGTTGTGTTAATATAGTGATTTAATCATTGAAATGAGTATAGTGGTTAACCTAAATTGAGCCTAACCATCTTTTTACAAAATATACATATATATATATATTTAACCTGGCCAACTTGATTTCTTCATGGTCACTTTTAGGCCCAGGGTCAAACTCAGGGAGGAAGGATTAGAGGTGAATAAGTTTCTACGCCTTTCCTACAAGGAATCTCTTCCGTTCGTTTATTATGTTTTTGGTGTTTCTCTATTAAAGATTTTTTTTCTGATACTTTTTTCCTTGAGGTACACCACCAAAATCAGGTCCTTGGCTTAGAGCCAAATTAGGGTTCTAAAATTGGTCTTGCCATTCGCAAGACCGACTATCTGCAAGGCAAGGATTATCTTTTCTCTTTTACTATTTGTTTATCTTCTTAATAGTAGAAAATAGAAATAGAAATAAGATAAATATAGTATATATATATAGATATATATATTATATATATATATATGGGTGGGAATGGAGGTGGAAATGGCGTGTAGCACGGTGTCGAGTTCATCATCGTCTAGGAAGACGAAATCAATAGGATGAAGTGCCGCATGGAGTGTTGGATGGATGGGTGGAAGGTGTGTGCGGAGATGCTTTCTGTACACGGGTATCGGGGAATATCAGCAACTGGTGCAGATATTCCCGCAATATAATGCGTGGTAGGTGAAATGAAGTTAAGTATATATTTATATGTATATATATTGATAGGGTTATAAATATATAGGTGTATATGTAGTTATATATATACATATATGTATATATATATATAGATATGTAAATATATATATGTAGATAGATGTATGTATATATATATAGTAATATATGTATATAGATATATATATGTATATATGTATATAGATATATTAGTATAAGTATCTATGTATATAGATATATTTAGATATATATATATATGTATGTATTCATATCTATATATATATATGTATATATGTATGTATATCTGCATATATATGTGTATAAATATATATATATATGTAAGTATATATATATATATATATATGTATGTATGTATATATACTTATATATGGTTGTATAGGTACTAATAGGTATATATATATATGTATATATATATATAAATATATATAAGTATATATACAAGAGTATATATATAGGCAAGTACAAGTGAGTTTGTGTGTACGAGTGTGTGTGTGTGTGTATGAGTGAGAGAGTGGCTACTGGAGAGTGAGCGGGAGAGAGGGTTGGAGAGTTAAGTCGTCCGGTGCACACAGCCAATGTCTGATGGTGCGGATGCGTGCAGGCACATGCATGTGTAGGAGCTCAAGGATGAGCGCGCGCTTGATGCTGCAGGCGTGAAGGAGATCGCAATGTAGCACGCTGGGGGCTAGAGTGTCGCGGACGCAGATGCGAATGCGGGTGTGGGCGTAGATGGGTGCGAGCGCTGGTGTACGCGGGAGCAGGCATGCGGACGGGCTGGAGATGGTTGTGCCATGGAGAGAGAGCGCGTGGTGACCAGATAAGTGAGAAACTTTCCGGTCACCACACTATAGCTAAAGTGTTCTGTAGAAACACGTGAACAGTAGCTACAGTGCGTGCACGGCTCGGATGACCGGCTACCGCCAATCCTACGTGTGCGGGCGCTGTGGAGCAAGGCTACGCGTGCAGAAGGAGATGGCACCGACTGCTGGTGTGCGCGTAAGGGCTTACACGCTGCGTGGAGCTACCGGTGCCGTGCTGCTGCTGCGGTTGAGCTTCAGAGCTCGAGTCTGCGATAATGAATTGAAGAGCTTTGAGTGGGTGAAACAGAGAAGTGAACGACCATGCCCACCAACTCTTTGATGAGATGGCCGGTGGTGGGACTCACAGTGGTGGTCGTGGACCATTGTGAGCTACTTGTCTTCACAGCGTATCTCTTCAGTGGAAAGAGGTGTTGCGTATGGAGGGGAGAGGGGAGGAGACGGCCTGGAGGAAGGGGCTACTGTGTGTTGTTGTATGGACCAGGCTCCGCTCCGTAAGGAAGATGGCTGGACCTTTTTAAACAAGATGGAGGCAAGCTCAGCCATGCCCTGGGCTGCGCATGACTAAGCATGCGGCTGGCAGAGCATGCCGTGGCAGAGAGTGGCATGAAGAAGAAGCAGCCATGCCCTGTAGCCGTGCAGAGAAGAAGAAATTAAAAGCCAAATAAAAAAATTGAAGATGGTGAATTTGCGAGGCAGCACTTGAGGAATACGTTAATTACAAGGCCAATTTATTCATTTTCCTCCCCTCTCAAATAAATGCATGCATGCGTTTATTTTTACAAATGCACTATGGCTACCTAATTTGCAAAGGTAATGCTAGGAAATAGCACAAGATGGCATAATTGTTGGTGTGTTTTTGCTGTGCAATCATACCCCCATGACTATCTTTTGCTAGTCCCTAGCAAAACATTTTTTTGTATTGTATTTAGAAATGATCTTAAGCTGAAGATTTTCTTCTGAGGCGACATAGGTGAGTTTATTTGTTGGATATTGTGAGAACCAATTGCAGAGAAGATTACCAGTACTTTAAGTCTTATGTTACATAGACCATCTCTCAACTAACCAGGACTCTTGATATTTAAACCTTAAGTACGATTTCCAAGACTTAGGAGGTTTTTGCCGTACTCGAGAGATCAAGAGATTATGGCTTGTGCTTAGTGAAGGATCAAGACTGACTAGATGAACATTAAGACTCAAGCCCAGGGTTTCACGAATTTTTAAGTGCAAGTTGGTCCCAGTTTCAGCTCGTGTCTTTGGATTGACCCTTAAAAAGATAACGAAAAACTCAACTCCCATTTTATTACATTTGTGGCTCAAAGAAAATAGGGTATTCGTAACTTGCCCTTAAGAACTTATTGTTTTGGTAGAGAGAAGAACTTACAGACATTTGTGAGATATATTGACTTATTTGTACCCTTTTTTTTTTTTTGAAACACATGTCAGTATATCTCTTACAACTTTATTTGGAGGAGCATACTTTTCTTTCGTTGGGAGAGTTCCTTTTTGGTGGAAAGAGTCTCTCCTAAACATAAGACTAAAGCTTGGGATAAAAAGTCTATCTGCATGCACAGGTAAGGACTCCACCTTCCCTAATGAACACTAGGGTTGGATATTATGTTCACCTGGTCTTTCTTGATATGTGTAGTGTGAACCAAGATTACGTAGGCTCTCGAGTAGAAGAAAACCAATGGATCCTGTACTGGTGTCTCAGGTACAAGAATATGTCCTTAGTTAGGAGAGATTATGATCTATCTTGTCAATGCTCAAGTGAATTAAGCCAACCTTGAGCGAATCAAGCTTCTGTGGTTTGGAAAGTCTTCAAAACAGTGGTTGAATATCCATAAACACTTATTGTAATTTTGTTTTTGCCTTTAGATCATTACTAAACACCATTTTTTTTTTTTACATATTTATAGATAGATGGAGACTGCATGATACCATAAAATACCCAGATCCTAAGGATGCCTATCCACCCCCCCATGCCAAACAATGCTATGTCCTCATATGCATGTAGGGTAGGGTAGAGGAAGGACCAAAGATAGGGTAACGAGAGTTGAGGTGCAGGGTATAAAGCAGGGTGGTAGGGTGGGTGGATGGTGGGTGGTGAAGTGAAAAGTGAAGTGAGCGTGATAGTGCTGGAGTGTTGTTCGGGTGCCTCCCAACGAGCACTGAATTTAATGTCCCTAGCTAGACTCAGAATGAGGCACAACATTAGTTACCCTCCAGCAGGGCAATAGTTTCTCCAATGGGGATAGGTTCATGAGTAAGATAGGGTTTCAAACACTGCCCCAGATTTAGGATCTTCAATTTCAACGGCCCCATTGGAAAATGGCCTCGAGACCAGGAAAGGACCAGTCCATTTGGACTTCAATTTCCCAGGAAAGAATTTGAGTCGGGCATTGTAGAGCCAAACTTGCTGAGATGGCACAAATTCCTTCTGCCGAATACGGCTATTGTGAAAAGCCTTAGTGCGTTGCTTGATAGTTAAGGTAGAATCATAGGCTTCACGACGGAGCTCTTCCAGCTCTTGCAGTTGGAGTTTCCTTTCTCGACCACACAGGTTTGGGTTGAGGTTACATTGGCGAACCACCCAATAAGTGCGGTGCTCCAACTCCACAGGCAAATGACAAGGCTTCCTGTAAATGATTCTATAAGGAGACATACCAAGGGGAGCCTTGAAGGCGGTCCGATACACCGAAAGTGCGTCAATCAGCTTGTCGGACCAACCATTTTCTGGAGAATTTGCTTGATTTGCCAGTTCGACACCTCTACCTGGCCATTTGTCTGAGGATGATACGGAGATGCGATACGATGGTGGACTCCGTATTTCCTCAAAAGTGCCCGAAAAGAAGCATGGGTAAAGTGGCTTCCTCCATCTGAGATAATGGCTCGAGGGATCCCAAAGCGCACAAAAATGTGGTCTTTGACAAATCAAGTGGACATAACATGGTCAGCACGGCACGTAGGAATAGCCTCAATCCATTTCGAGAGATAATCAATAGCTACGAGGATATATTCGAAGCCGTTGGAAGGAGGAAAGGGACCCATGAAATCAATTCCCCAAATGTCGAAGATTTTCGTAGATAGGATGGGTTGCAAGGGCATCATGTCACGACATGACATTGACCCTAACGACTTGCACTTAGTGCAATGTTTGGCATAATTGTGTGCATCCTGGTGAAGGGAGGGCCAAAAGAAACTGCACTGCAACACCTTAGATGCAGTTTTCCTCCCAGAGAAATGCCCTCCGCAGGCCTGATCCTAGCGGAAGGATAACACACTGGGGAATTCACTGTCAGGAATATAGTGACGGATGATTTGATCAGCACCTATTCGAAAAAGAAGTAGATTATCCCAGAAATGATACTTTGCTTTTGCCATGAGATGCTAGCGCTGGTTTCTTGGCCAGCCACGTGGAAGGGATCCAGAAGCAAGGTAATTGGCAATGTCGGCATACCAAGGTCTACTTGCCACATTAACTGTCAATAGGTGCTCATCGGGAAAAATCTCATTAATCGGCAGAGTAAGTCCAATATGTTCAGGGTCCAATCTAGAAAGATGATCAGCCACAACATTCTGGGCTCCGGCCTTATCGCGGATCTCAATGTCAAATTCATGGAGCAGAGGGATCCAATGAATTAGTCTTGTCTTGGCATCCTTCTTGTGCTTGAGATGGCTAATGGCCACGTGATCAGTGAAAACAATAACATGTGAGTGCAGAAGGTAAGAGCAGAATTTCTCCAGCCCAAAGATGATCGCCAGTAGTTCTTTCTCAGTGGTAGTATAATTATGCTGGGCCTCGTCCAATGTCTTACTGGCGTAGTACACCACGAAGGGGTGTCTATCGCGTCTTTGTCCCAAGATGGCTCCGACTGCAAGGTCGGAAGCGTCACACATGAGTTCAAAGTCAAGGGACCAATCAGGTGGCTGTAGAATAGGGGCCTTGGTGATAGCATTACGCAACTGCGTGAATGCTCGTATGCAATTGGGGCCCATATCGAAGGGTACGTCAGTCGATAGGAGATGAGTTAAAGGTCGAGAAATCTTGGAGAAGTCTTTGATGAATCTCCTATAACAACCGACATGACCTAGGAAGGAGCGGATTTGTTTGACTGAGCTAGGCATAGGTAAATCAGCAATCACATCAAGCTTAGCTCTGTCAACCTCGATACTGCTACCGAAGATGATATGCCCGGGAATAATTCCCTCGTGTACCATAAAATGACTTTCTTCCCAGGAAAGCTCGAGGTTCACATCAATACATCTCCTAAGGATACAGGTCAGGTTGGCAAGATAGTCATCAAAAGAGGGTCCAAAGACCGAAAAGTCATCCATGAAGACCTCGAGAAAATCACCCACCATGTCATGGAATATTGCTAGCATACATCTCTGGAAAGTTGCTAGCGCATTACAAAGTCCGAACTGCATCCTTCTAAATGCAAAGGTGTCGAAGGGGTAGGTAAAGGTGGTTTTCTCTTGTTCTCCAGGGTCAATTGCCACATAGTTATATCCTGAGAATCCATCCAGGAAACAGAAAAATTTATTTCCCACTAATCGCTCTAGGATTTGGTAAATGAAAGGTAGCGAAAAGTGATCTTTCTTAGTTGCAGCATTGAGTTTCCAATAATGTACACACACTCTCCAAGATGTAGGAGTGCGTGTAGGGATGGATTCACCCTTGTCATTGACACGGATGGTAAGTCCAACCTTTTTTGGGCACGACGTGAATCGGACTCAACCAGGGGCTATCAATGATCGGGTAGATTATACCCGCATCCAACCACTTAATAATTTCCTTCTTAACGACCTCCCGCATGTTAGTGTTGAGACGTCGCAACATCTCACGGGAAGGTCGAGCCTCCTCTATTGTATATATACGGTGAGTACAGTAGGAGGGGCTAATGACAATTAAGTCTGATAAAGACCATCCAATGGCTGCCTTGTGTTCCATAAGGACCTTTGTTAGTTTGCACTCTTGCTCCCTAGTCAATTTTGAACGGATGATTACAGGGAGTGTTTCATTTGGTCCCAAGAAAACATACTTAAGTGTACTAGGCAGCTCTTTCAGCTCAGGAGTGGATGGTGAAAGATCTAGCATTTCTTGGGATGAGAGTGTCCCAAGCAGATCGGAAAACAAGTCAGGAGGAAGAAGTTGGCCCTCAGATTGGCCAAGAAGATTGGCTTTTTGGATAGATGCATCCAAAAAGGAATAGCCCTAGTGAGTAATATGTGGGCTCAGGGTCCCAGTGTGGAGTTGCAACTCCGCCTAATTTAGCAGGAAAGAAAGGGCAATCTAGTCTTCAAGAGTGTGGACCGGCGGTGAGTAGTTAGAAGTCTAGTCAGGTGAAGGTACGGGAATAGAAAGGGAAGGGGGAACGTCACAATATGTGTCCGTCAGGCAATCATCAGTGTTTAAAGGCAGTCTGCAACAGTCAGAATAAGTCCCAATTAGTCTGATACACGCACTGACGGCCGTGTCCTCGTCAGACATGTCATCCTCGATGCAATCACAATCAAGGTTCTTGGCTACCTTGAAGATGTTAAGCTTGAGCTTCTCAGATCCAATGGCAATCTCAATACAGCCTAACTCACAGTCGATATGGGCGCTGGTTGTGGCCATGAAAGGTTGACTAAGGATGATCGGACAATCAGAAAGTGAGCTAGGAACTTCCATATCCAAAACAAGAAAGTCAACAGGAAAACAGGGACTGTTGACTTTAACCACCACGTCTTCCACCACACCCTTTGGAATTTTGACAGAACGATCTACCAACTATAACGTGACAGGGGTGGGTTTCAGATTTCCCAAAGAAAATTTTTTGAGCATGATGGTTGGTATAAGATTGATGGAAGATCCTAGATTAAGCATGGCACGGTTAAAATTGCAGCCTTGGATGCTATAGGAAATAAGCGATGTGCCCGGATCTTTCTGCTTTAGTGGTAGATTGAACAGTATAGCACAACTCGTATGAGGTGAGAGAACCAACAGATTCTTAGTTTTCTTTGACTGTCGCCTGGGTGTTGTGTAGTATTTGAAAAATCGGGCGACAGTAGGTATGTGGTTGATAGCCTCTAGTAGGGGTACCTTGATTTCAACATCCCTGAATAAATTACGCAGGTTATCAAAGGCTTGCATATCATTCTTGTTGCCTTTTGGCTCCCTTAGTACAGCCTCAGGGAATGGGACTGATTCTGGCACCAATTTGGATGTATCATCCTCTCGCAAATGCGGTGCGCATCTCGAATGAGAGGGCGATGAAGAAGACGGGCCAAGATCCGATCGAGGCGGATCGACAGTCAGCTTACCGCTCCTCGTAGTGATCGCATTGGATGATGTGCGTCCAGTGGGATCATAACGCGAAGGAGGGTTTGCAATAGGGACATAAGAGTGAGGTGCTACAGTGGTATTAGCCTGAAATCCCAGTGGAATGCTCGGAGCCTACAAAATCTGATGAACCTGCCGCTGAGAAGGTCATACCTGTGGTTAAGGACAACAGGGTACGAAATTTCATGGTTTGCGAATAGGTTGGGTTGGAAGAGTGCCCTAAGATCGAGTCACCATGCGTAGTTGACTGATCTCAGCATTCTGCTGCGCCAATTTGTGCTGAAGAGAGGTCATGTTCTCTTCATGGCGCTTTGACATTTTCGTCATTATTTGCATCAATTTCTCAAGAGGACTTGATGCATGTTCTGTTTGCAATATGCAAGGACCCGATGGCAAATTTGCCACAGGATTATACTGGGCCTATGGGATGACGGGTGCGGATGGTCACATTGGCCCACCCGCGGGGTTTTGGCGTTGCGGGTTGCTGGACCATGTGATGTTTGGATGATTTCACCACCCTCGGTTATAACTGGCAGAGAATGGGTTGTTCCCTAGGGTGCAAGCATCTTCCATGGCAGAAGACGAGTCCGCATGTAAATATGCTTCCGAGCACATGGAGGCTTGGTCCTCTGTGTCAAAATATTGGCTTGCAGAAGCCAGATCCACAAGACTTACCGAATCGCTCGGTGCGACACTCAGTAAGGAAGGTCTCGCGGGGTTTCTGGAGATAAGCCTGGTGCTGGAAGAATTGGGATTGTGACAAAGTGGTGAGGTTGGGGTGTTTGCCATAGAGCGGGCGGGATTGGCCAGAAGCTTGTCCAGCTTCTTGTGCATGACGGAGACTTCACCCAATTTCTGTACAATAAGGCTAAGATCAGTGGATGAATGGGAGGGTCCTGTGTCAACTTCGTGAATGTTACAAGGCAGGATGGTACGATTAAAGGCGACAATGGAAGCATTGTTCATTGAGTTTTTGCTAATATTTTCAAATAATTCTAATGCTCCATTCTCATCTTTATTCATGAAATTCCCTCTGCAGGAAGCATCTGCAATCTGCTTCAAAGTCTCATTTAGCCCATAATAGAAAATCTGGGCTATATGCCACTTAGGCAGACCGTGGTGCAGACACTTTCTGGGGAGGTCATTGTATCTCTCCCATGCCTCATGAAACTGTTCACCATTTTGTTGCGTAAAGGAAGTGATAGCACGGCGAAGCACATTGGTTCGCCCGATTGTGAAGAACTTCTTGAGAAACACTGTTCGCATCACTTCCCAAGAGTGGATGGTTCTCCCAAGGGTGCTTAACCACTGCAACACTTTATCCCTCAATGAAAACGGGAACATTTTCATGAGGACTATTGGTATCCTGATATTTCTCAATTTAACAGTCTCAGTCAATCGGGTTAGATCTTCCAAGTGGAGAAAAGGATCTTCACTTGCAAGACCATGAAAGTGAAAATTAATCAGGCCAATTGCGTTTGGTTTCAGTTCAAAATTGTCCCCGCCCATGTGGACCTGAATTTGTCCTATGGTCTCTGTAGCAGCAGGATTTTGATAGGACCTAAGAGACCTAGGCTCCTCCCATTCGGGAGGGTTCAGCATTTCCTCCAATGTTTCCCTAATGGCTTCAATTTGTTCATTATACATTTCCATTTGGGCTTGGAAGCAGGTTATGGGATCCAAGGCTCCACCACCTGGTGGGTTTTGAGGGTGGTTTCCTCCCTCAGGATTTTGGGGTGGGCGTGCAGCCATGTTTGTGGAGGAGGATGACGATTCGGCTTCTTTCCTAAAATTATTAGACTATTCAAACAGTTCATGGTTTTGTGACCTCCTCCCAAACATGCACTACTGCAGGAAGAATTGGGGGGATACGAAGGGAAAAGGAGATGAGAGAAATGACGTCGCAAAGGTACACTTGATGACAAATCAATACAATCAAATTCTTAACCTCTACAGTGTGCCCTTAGACCTAAATATCTAAGTTACCTACTATAACGACCTACGGAACCGACTGCGAGCACCGCGGAACCACCGAGCCAGATTGGAAGGCCGTTTGCCCCAGTCTTAGACACTCGGTAACACGCGAGAACCCTCACTAGCACGTAGGCACTACACGCAGGTAGTTTGACCTCCAATCCTTAATAAGGGTCAAGTTGCTACCAGTTTTAGTTGGAGGCTTAGGATCAAGTGCTTCTGGAATGTGAAGGGCATTATTTACGGGTATTGCCCAAGTGGTTGATTTTATAAAGTGTGTAAACAAAGCATGCAATGGGGAAATTTCTCCGAATTGAAGTTTTAATTGGTGAATAGTTTTTAGAATTCAGTCTTAAGTAGAGTGGATTTTAGGATTTCGCTGAATTACCAATTCAACCAATCTCAGGGTTTTGAGAGAATACAAGTTTTCTTCTAAGCCCAACAAACCCTTCTTCAATGTGATTTAGTTAATACATGCTAAAAATGCACTGGGCTTCCCTAGATGGAGATTTCTATGTGTGGATGCACGAGTCAATTTTAAATTAATGTGAAAGGGAGCCAAAGCACTTCAATTCAAGTGCTCCCAATCACCAAAATGATTTTCCACACACAAGGCTCAACCACAAGGTAAAGAAAATCAAAGTGTTGGGGTTGAAGTATTCAGGGTCAAATCTTAGGCACGTGAAAGGTTGTGGTGGGGTTGGTATCAACTCAATTCCAAGTCTCTCCACCGAAAATGTGATCTTGAATTGCAGATAAATGATACAAAGAGGGATGGCAATCAATTTATTTATTTTTGCCTCATAGAATACTTCTCACGGCGTAAGATTTAAGAATCAAGATTCTTGGATCTTCGCTATGAGAAGTTTGGCGGAACATCTCGGGGCGGTGGGAGTGATGGCAAACAATCAAGCAAGTGATTTTTAATCCACTTGCCCCAAGAGATCCCAAGGAGTGCTTTTAGTCTTTTTTTTTTTTATTAAGGTGACAAGTTGACCTAAGTTGCTAAGAGAGAGAGACCTACCTGTTTAACAATGTGGGCGAAGCTCCAGTGCGGTGCCAGTGACTTCACGCTCTCGTTCCCGCCTTGGATCTACCCACATCTTAGAATTCCTCTGCTTGCCTCCTCCTTGCAATTGTTTCACCTGCATACCGGCAAACAAAAACACTCGTGAAGAGAAGGGCGTGAGAAGAGAAAACTAAAGGAATGGAGTAGAAACTTACCTGAATGCGTACCTCCCCGGCAACGGCGCCAGAAAAAGTATGGCGTAGACCTGGATAAGTTTTGTTAATATAGTGATTTAATCGTTGAAATGAGTATAGTGGTTAACCTAAATTGAGCCTAACCATCCTTTTACAAAATATATATATTTTTTAACCTTGCCTACTTGATTTTATCTTGGTCACATTTAGGCCCAGGGTCGAACTCAGGGTGGCAGGATTAGAGGTGAATAAGTTTCTATGCCTTTCCTACAATGAATCTCTTCCGTTCATTTGTTATGTTTTTGGTGTTTCTCTATTTAAGATTTTTTTTCTGGTACTTTTATCCTTGAGGTACACCCTCAAAATCATGTCCTTGTCTTAGAGCCAAATTAGGGTTCCAAAACTGGTCTTGCCATTCGCAAGACCGAGTACCTGCAAGGCAAGGATTATCATTTCTCTTTTACTATTTTTTATCTTTTTAATAGCAGGAAAGAGAAATAGAAATAAGATAAATATAGTATATATATATATAGATATGTATATTATATAATAGGGGTGGGGGTGGAGGTGGAAATGGCATGTAGCATGGTGTCGAGTTGATCATCGTCTAGGAAGACGAAATCAACAGGGCGACGTGCCGCATGGAGTGTTGGTTGGATGGGTGGAAGGTGTTTGCGGAGATGCTTTTTGTACGCAGGTATCGAGGAATATCAGCAACTAGTGCAGATATTCTCGCAATATAACACGTGGTAGGTGATAAGAAGGTAAATATATATTTATATGTATATATATATAGATATGTAAATAAATATATATATAGATAGTTGTATGCATATATATATATAGTAATATATGTATATAGATATATATATTTATATATGTATAGTAATATGTATATAGATATATATATATGTATACATGTATATAGATATATTACTATAAGTGTCTATGTATATAGATATATGTAGATAGATATATATATATATGTATGTATATCTGTATATATATGTGCATAAATATATATATATAAGTATATATATATATGCATGTATGTATATATACTTATATATGGTTGTATAGGTACTAATAGGTATATATATATATAAATATATATATGTATATATATATATATGAGTATATATATAGGCGTGTACAAGTGAGTTTGTGTGTGTGTATGAGTGAGAGAGTGGCTACTGGAGAGTGAGCAGGAGAGAGGGCTAGAGAGTTAAGTCGTCCGGTGCACACAGCCGACGTCTGATGGCGCGGATGCGTGCAGGCGCATGCATGCGCAGGCACTCAAGGATGCACACGCGCGCTGGATGCTGTAGGCATGAAGGAGATAGCAACGCAACACGCTGCGTAACGCAGCGCACCACGCTGCGGGCAGGAGTGACACGGACGCAGACGCAGATGCGAGTGTGGGCGCAGACGGGCACGGGCGCTGGCATACGCTGGAGCAGGAGCGCGGACGGGCTGGAGACGATTGCAACGTAGAGAGAGAGCACGCAGTGACCAGAAAAGTGAGAAACATTCCGGTCACCGAATTATAGCTACAGTGTTCCGCAGAAACGCGTGAGCAATAGCTACAGTACGCACGCGGCTCGAACGACATGCTACGGACGGTCCTGCTTGCACGGGTGCTATGGTGCAAGCCTACGCATGGGGAAGGAGATGGCACGAGCTGTTGGCATGCGTGCATGGGCTTGCGTGCTGCGTGGAGCTACTGGTGCCGTGCTGCTACTGTGGTTGAGCTTCAGAGCTTGAGTCTACAGCAATGGCATGAAGAGCTTTGAGTGGGTGAAACAGAGAAGTGAACCACCACGCCCACCGTCTCTTTGATGAGCTGGGCGGTGGTGGGACTCACAGTGGTGGTCATGGGCCACTGTGAGCTGCTCCTGCCCGCAGCGTATCTCTTCAGTGGAAGAGGTGCTGCGTATGGAGGGGAGAGGGGAGGAGATGGCCTGGAGGAAGGGGCTGCTATGTGTTGTTGTATGGACCAGGCTCCCCTCCGCAAGGAAGAAGGCTGGGCCTTTTTAAACAAGATGGAGGCAAGCTCAGCCATGCCCTGGGCTATGCATGACTAATCATGCGGCTGGCAAAGCATGCTGTGGCAGAGAGGTGCGAAGAAGAAGCAGCCATGCCCTGTAGCCATGCGGAGAAGAAGAAATTCAAAGCCAAATAAAAAAAATGAAGATGGTGAATTTGCGAGACAGCACTTGAGGAATAAGTTAATTACAAGGCCAGTTTATTCATTTTCCTCCCCTCTCAAATGAATGCATACATGCATTTATTTTTACAAATGCACTATGGCAACCTAATATGCAAAAGCAATGCTATGAAATAGTACAAGATGGAATAATTGTTGGTGTGTTTTTGCTGTGCAATCAGGGATTGGCTATTCTAATGTATCAACCCTAAAGTGCAATATGTATTCAGCATAGGAATGTCAAGAATGGTTTCAGGTTTTTCAAGAATGATGGGTTGCCACCCGTTAAGTGCTGAGTTTTACGCCATCGGCTGGTGATGGTTATCTTTATCAACACAACTAATTAAGTTAATTATGCTTAATTATGTGCAGAAGAAAGTAACTTAGGTCAACTTGAATTTATGTCGATTAATTAGTACAGGGTCAAGTTAACCTAACATTTTAGATTTTATTTCTTTTAACTAGTTGAGTCCAGGTCGTTCGCTAGGAGGCATAACTTAATTAGAATTCACCATTAAATCTAAGCTACTTATGGGAATTATAATTAAATTTACTTTAAGAACATTAACTTTGCTTAAGGATTTCAAATTAAAAGAATATGCAAAATTCCATAAGGTAAACACATTTACAAATATGATTTACTTTAACAAACAAGTAAACATCCTTATTTTTTCTTTAAGTTCTTTTTCTTTATAAGAGATTAAGGCAAGAAAAAGTAATTCTAATGAAAATATGCCTTATTACAACATTAAGCTCAAAAGGAATTAACAAAATGCAAGAAATTAAACCACCAATTTTTCTTCCTTTGTCTTCAGCCTCTTCTTTCTTCTCTTCATTTACCTTTCCCTCTCTCTCTCTCTCTTCTCTTTTTACTTATTTCATCTTCTTAATCTTTCTAGAGCTCTTCTTTTATACATGTCTTCATCTCTTTCTTTTCTTTCTTCTTACTCTGCCTGTTATTTCTCTTTAGCTTTTGTGCCTGTTCAACCATTCTTTTCTTCTTACGAGCTCTCACCTTCTTCTCCTTCTCTTCCTTTCCTTTTCTTCTTCTCCTTCTCTTCTAAACCCTTGCATCCTTTCCTTCTGAACCCTTGTAGATCTTCTGAACCGAACTGATTTAACCCTTTGAACAAAAAATTTGGTTTTTGATTGGCGGCTTGGACAGGTCGAGAATACACAACACCCCTCTCAGGGTGGGACCAGACCCTACTAGGTCCAAGCCTAGTTTTTGTTTAGTTCAATTTATTTCCAGTTCGCATAGTCTTGAGCCCATCCGGCTCACAGCCACCCAGGCCCACATGCACACGCCCTAATGGGCCTACACTCGCACGCCCACAGGCACACACACACCCGGGCACGCGCATCGCACACACCCACACACACACCCATATGCTCATGTTCTTTTCATGCACCCTGCACTGTTGACTGAAGTGCCTTAAACACAAATCACTTTTATACCAAGGCGGCCGGTCCGGTTCCATCTATGTGGGACTATAATTCCCCCTCCCAATCTAGACTTCAAGTGATCATTCCAGCCAGCTCAGAGCTCTAATCCGAACAAATGAAGGCTTGCTAGAAAGCTCTGAGGTTATTCTACACGATTGGAGTATCAATTAGATACTCAGTGAAGGTTTAGCTCTTCGATTTGAAGGGCGAAGGGACTTGGTTCACTATGGCCAAATTAGCCTGCAAAATGGAGTTTTGATTCTAAGGTCCTACAGAATGACATTTGACCACTAGATGAGGTGTTAAATAGGATCAAAAGGTGATTTTGCAGCTATTGGTGAAGGTAAGAACCTTTGAGAAGCTTTAGGAAAGGGTAGAAGCTAAAAAGATTCTCCAAAGAGCTTCAGAATTGCAATTCAAGTTCTGATAGGTCCAACAGATGGCTAAAGACCTATTTGTTCAAATCTAACAACCTCTAGAGGTTGCTACCAAACTATCTGGCCAGATTATCCATTTGAATCTCATCACAAACCTACTATCGATAGTTTGGGTTCAAAAAAACCCTAAACTAACAGAAATCAATTTCTTCTATAAAATTGATCAGAGCTCATCCAAATTACATCTAAATCATTTATAAACAACATAAAAATAGATTAGACTTTTCAATTTCTCTAACTGAATCCCAAGCACAAGAATCAGACTTTAGGTTGACCATGAAGGCTCAAAATTTGACTTTCCAAATTTAACCATTTCAGATGAAATTAATGCCTTAGATAACTTCTCTTTATCCTCGAGAATCGATTTAGACCCTTAGAAGGATGATTCAGCTAAGATTCTTAGAGTTCCAGGCCTGTCGCCTGAGATTCTAGAGGAGTTTGTTCGACAGAACAAGCCAATGTTTATCACAGTGATTGACTTATGGAAATTGTCTCAGGGCAGGTTACTGATGCTTTTGGCCTTTTTAAATGAGACTTAACCCTAACTATCAGTTGTCTCCAACTCTACCGAAGATGGAGAAGACAAAGATCTAACAGAAGCTCTAGACATTAAAACCTCAAATAAACTTCTTCAGCATGATCAGCGACCTTCAAATCAGTGATCCAGAGCTTCACTCTAAGTTCTTTGGGCTGAAGAGCTCTTTTGACTCGTCGGAGCTTCGGCAAGCTCCGGTGAGTCTAGAAAAAGGCTAAAATGTTTAGATGATGTGAAATTGTGCAGTTGATGACCTAAAAAGCTTCTTGAGGTCATAAGGAACCTCTGGAACACATTAATT
Source organism: Thalassia testudinum (assembly GCA_037157565.1). Taxonomy (NCBI): domain Eukaryota; kingdom Viridiplantae; phylum Streptophyta; class Magnoliopsida; order Alismatales; family Hydrocharitaceae; genus Thalassia; species Thalassia testudinum. The sequence goes on from JAZHRO010000056.1 coordinate 16,573,856, forward strand.
TCGTCAATTATCCATTAAAATGAAAGTTAAGCAGTGAATTCTCAGTAAATAAGTTTCAAGTATGATTAGGCTCAGGACCTATTTTCCCCCTCAATTGAGTGGAGAAAACAAGTCAAAATTAAGTTGTGATGGTTTATATGTGGATAATTAATGATTTGAAATCCTCCTAAACCGCCATTGACAGTGAGCTCATGAGATTAAATTAAATTGGGCGTTTAAGTTATAGATGGTAATTACTTAAATTAAAGTGAGGATAGGGGTCCTTAAGTGATGGATAAGTGGTGGAGGGTCCCAGTGGAGGTGGAGTAAACTCAACCACTTCCACCATGGACAGCTAAAGCAGTGGTGAAGGTGGAGGTGGTTTAGGCGAATATATGATCAATTCAGTTATTAAAAGTGATAGAAATGTTCATGAAAAGTTTAAGAAGGCGACCAATGACTTAAAAAGACAAAAGATTTGCTCCTGCAAGCTTAAGGAGCTTGCCAGAGTTGAAGAAGACGAATGGAAATATAGCATTACACCTATCTAATCTACCTAACTATCCACTCTAACTAATCTACTGTTACCTAGACAAAGGAGGCAGAAGATCTCCGTCGATGGTTTATAATGGAGGAAGAAATCAGAGGATTGATGGAAGAAGTCCGACAGGCATTTGTGAAGTGAAGCAGAGGAACTTCTAGTTAGCAGTACATCGAGAGACTTGGCTGACGTAGGCGGAGATTCAGAGCAATCAAAGTTGGATGGAGGAAGACAGATGAAGTGGAGGAAAGTCATCAGAGTTTGGAGAGAATAGCCTATCAGTTAGCTCAGTGAAGAAGAGGGAAGGGAGCTAACTTAGTGAAAATTGAGGGTGTGGAGGGGTATTTATAGGTGGTGGCAGCTAAGACAAAGGTTGAATCTGGACGGAGAAGAGGCTAGGGGTGGAGTAACCACCGGTGTCTTCTCTGACGCCAGTGAGGTTATGTCCAACCCTAAAATGGGATTGCAGCTTCATCCAGACCAGTGGATGAAAAGGAGATGATGAGCACAAGCTTCAGGAGCTTGGAGAGGAAGGAATGACGACGGATATGCGGTGATCAGACGGTGGAAGCACCTCTTATCGTCAGCCGTCGAGGAGGCTGAAGAAGGAAAGAAGAAGTAGACGAAGAAGAAGTTTCAGGACTTATTCGCAATGAAAGATGAGGACCTAAGTGAAGAATAAGGACTCGATTGAAACAAAATATAATGACTAAAATGTAAACTAAGGTTTTCAAGGTTTATTTTAATTTAAATCTTTTTCAACCTTTTATATATGAATATAAATAAGACAATTATTATATTTAGACCTTGAATTTACATTTTTGACCTTTTTAGCTTAATTTATTTAATTAAGTAATGATACTTAAGTTATTACATTCTTAGGTATAAATTATACTTAAGCTAGTTAATCACATTATTTAGTTGAATTACTGGTAATATTTTGAGTCCAACTATTAATTAAATTATTAGTAATATTAATTGGATGATAATATAGCCTTTTTAACTTATTTTAAAGGTCCTTTACTATTATCCCTTATTTATTAATTAACCCATATATTCACATATTTCTAGCTAATTAACTAGGAAGACTAGCTAATTAGGGGTAATTAAAGACCATGATGAGGTTCTCATCATACCCCCAAGCCAAAGTTTTGTTGGTCCCTAGCAAAATTAACTAAAAATATGATGATTTAAAGCACCTGGGTTTAAATTAATATAAATAAGAACCAAGTAGAGGAAAGCTTTGGTCAGAATTATTTTTTAGATTTAATATAAATATATATAAATAACTAATATGTAGAGCATGTTGTGAAAATTTCCTTACTAAGACTTAAAACTCAAATCATCCTCAAAAACACACTTCATTAAAAATAGAGCTTTTGACAAGAATTTTATCAAAAATTAGAATCTCAAAAATCACTTATTCTTTGTAACCATTCTTAACCCTTAAAAACTTAGAATTCAAAGTGTTTTAAGAAAACAAAACCTAAGAGTTGGAAATTAAATTTTAACTCAAAAACTCAATAGACTTAAGTTAATCCTTTAATTATGGAATTTGATTTCTGTCAATCTAAGTTTAAGCAAATTAACTAGATATTCACTATTAAGCAAACTTAGAGTGGTAAAACTTTAATCTATCAGCCTACAGCACTAAGGATAGCCTTCTAGACCTAGGATTTTGTCAATCCTTCTCCTTTAAGTCTCAACTGCAAATCCTCAAAACCTGATTTCTTAGGCTTCATTGCCCAATGCAAAGGTTCAGTAGCTATGATTTTAAAACATCCGTGCTTGTGAAGAGAGTTGCCCTAAAGGCATCCAAATTTGCAAAAATCCAAATCTTAGGACATCAATTTTCAATCTAGATTATTCCAATTCAAGCCTTTGGCTTGACCTTACTCAGGTTTGGTTGCTTTCTCCTCACCAGTTTTCTATCCCGAGGTCAACACTTTTTCTGTATATCACCCCAGTGCACCACTGGGTCTCTTATTCCTAATTTTTATCTCCATATTTTTTTCAACTTTTTCTATAGGTTAGAACACCCATATGTAGCGAGGTGTTCTTTTATTTGATGGAAGGAAGGGTAGCATATATTTATCTCGAGATGCTTTATTTTTATGGAAAAACTACATAAGTACCCATTTGTAGCGAGGTACTGAACTGCAAGGTGTTTTATTTTATTTTATTTTATTTTTATTTTTCTTCACCTTCTCATTTTTCATACTAACTTTATACTACAAATACTTTTTCTAGGTGAGTGGCACATCCTTCACCCTTTAAAGAAACACCCCGTAAAAATCTTTGGACTAAAGAGGATTTAGAATCGATCTCTTAACCTCTATGTTTTCGTGGTCTCAGATGCCATCAAGATAATTCTATGTGTGTGAAGTTAGATGCTTAGGTTACTTAGCTCTCAAATCAGAACTTCGACAACAAAGCCATTCACGCTCAGGTTATTTAAACTTTCAGTTTCCTCCTATAGGATCTGTTAAGACAAAAACTCACCAAGTCTAGCCAAATGTCCGTTAGTTGATTAAGCTAACTATAGCCTGATAGACTTGAAGACTAAGATTCTACTAACTCTTTACTTAATTAATTCTGAATATCTGGCCTTTCTACTTAACTTGATGATAAAATCAAATATTCAAAAAGCAAAAGGATTACTTACTATAATTGAATAAAAAGCTAGAATTTAATTCCAAAACATAAGTTTTAAACTTAATACACCTTAGTTTCTTAATTTCAAGGTAAGAATAGAAAAACAAGGATTTAAGATTTAAAGATTCTAATTCAAATAAAATCCTATTCGAAGATTTTGTAAATAAAAGTGTGTTTTCACAAAATGTTATAAGTAAAAATCTAAATAAGGATTTAATGCTCTTATAAATATATACCATATATTCCTTTTATATCTGACCTAAAAGAAAAATTAAGCTCTTAATTATTGATATATATAATCTTTTTTCTTCTTTTTTTTTTATTCTAGATGTAAACACCATTTTTATTATTTTTAGAATTTTTCAATTTTCAAATTTTTGTATTTGTATATTTTTATTTTTATGTTTTATAAAATTTTCTAATTTTTATGAATTTTTTTAAAATTTTTCAAATTTTTATGATATTTTTTATTTTGAAATTTTTAGAATTTTTGTTATATCCATTTTTTTAATTTCATAGGTTTTTAAATTTTTATGTGTTTTTTTTATGTTTTCTCTACAAATACACTTGAAGTGAAAATTTCACTTAACACCCCCCCAAGCCGAGATGTTACAATGTCCTCATTGTAAGAAAGGTGAAAATTTATTACACTTCATTTAGTGTAGGGTGATGGAAGGAGTCAGATAGAGGAGATCAAAGATCTATGTGCAGACGATTTCAATTCTGACCAAAGGTCAGAGTGGACATTCAGACTAAATGATGGCAATCAGTGTAAGATGAAGTTGAATATCATAAAAGTGTATGTGAAGAGAAAAGTGTAGAAAGCAGGAAACAGCTATGTACAAAATGCTAAGTTTGACGCCTTCAGCTATGCGTAAACCCTAGTAAAGAACTCTTAAAAAGAATATGTATGGTAAAAACAAAGGAGTTATGAAAGAATTGATTCAATAAAAATAGAAAAATAGATAAAAGTACCCAGTAAAAACTCATCTTGAGATTGCATAAAATAGATCTCACAGAACCAAAATCAGATTCCTATAAAAAATCGTAGAAAGATCATAGTGAATCTCATGAAGATTTGATTTGATTTAGGTTGAGATATAAAATATGAAAGATTGAGGAAATGTAAAAAGTAATTCCAACCATGTTCAGAAGATCAGTAGAGTCAATTCTGATTCTCAATAGGTAGGTCATTTTCATACAATAAAGGTTGCTGATGCGGGTTTGGTGGATTATTTTCAGGGAATATAGAAGATGGGTCTTGATTAGAATCAAAGGCTTGATTAATGAAATGTACTTGGCCTTGATGTTGCCTAGTATTTTGCAGATTCCTAGGATTCGAAATTGGCTAAGATGGAAGAGTACCTGGCTGACGAGACTTAGCCAAATGCATGATTTGATTTCGTAAATCAGCCAATTCTACCTTACATTGCCTTTGAATCTCAACGAGAGCATCATTACTTTGTCGTTGACTCTTTGTAACAGCTCGCAAAATCTGATCAAGCTGTCAATCTCTATTTGGCCTAGAGTAATTCTACATACTCGTGGAATTAGGCCTCACATTAGGTTGCTGAGAGGGCAATGGAGAATGATTTAGGTCTATCTGATTTAGATAAATTGGTCTTTGATTTTGATCAGCTGAAGAGAAATTTGGGTGGCTTCTCCATCTAGGATCATAGGTATTAGAATAAGGATTTGATCTTGGAATGTTTTCCTGGATGGCGTGTAAACCAAAAAGATATGGCATGTTTTTTGCAATAGGAAAGGGTGGGGAAGAGGGTGGGAAAGATTGTGGGACAAAGGTCCCTCCTTGGGTTGGTGCAGGAGTAGTGATTAGCCCATAGTTGTGGGCTATTTAAGTATTTAAGTGCCTACATATTAGGTTAATTCTAACATTTATTTAGTATAAATTGGGATGTAAATAGATTAATTCATAGTTTTAATCTAATTACATAATCCATACATTGCATTCATATCTTAAGTGCATTTAGAATTAGCTTAGAATAGATTCTTCTAATTAGATAACCAATTAGGTATATTGTTTTTATTAACATAGAAGTTGAGGGTCTATACATAAATAACCCTAATATTTTAATAATATTTTCTTTATTCGTCTTCTTTCAGAACGGCTGGCTGCCGCTCCAACGCCCGCGTGATGCAGTGAAAGCAATTCAAGGGGGAGCGGATACGGTGGATCTGGTCGGCCACTGATTTCAAATTTGTTCATGCCACTACAAAAGCAGCACGGAGGCAGCCGAGCAAAGGAGGCCTCCGCCACCGACCCACCACTGTGCAGAGAGATCCTCTCTCTTCCACTCCACACTGCCGGCCTCTACCGTGGCGGCGAGTCTCCACCACCGTGGGCGTGTGGTGTGACAGGCCACACCGCCATCCGGAGCTCGCCCGCATTACCGTGAGCACCTTAGCATGCAACTCCCTCGCCGTCATCGCCGACCACCGTCACCAACCTACTGATCAGCCACCCTCTCAGTAACTTAAGACGTCTGGGAAATTTCCCAGACGTCTGAAGTTACCCGCTCACTTCACCGCACACGCCTGAAGTCGCCTGCAGACCCCTTCCCGCACCTGCAGAACCTTCAGCGCACCCACGTCCGTCAACCTTCAGCTCAAACACGCACAACCGCCTGCAGTCCACGCCGTTCACCACTGCGCCTGCAGAACCGCCAGCAACCGACCTCTGCAGACCCTCTGCCCACGCCAGCTTCCACCGCACACGCCAGCGCCCGCCTGCAGACCACCGCAGCCACGCCTCCGCGCGCCAGCGCCCTCCGCAGACCCTCCGCGCGCCCACGCACAACCGCCTGCAGAACCGCCAGCAACCGACCTCTACAGACCCTCTGCCCACGCCAGCTTCCACCGCACACGCCAGCGCTCGCCTGCAGACCACCGCAGCCACGCCTCCGCGCGCCAGCGCCCTCCGCAGACCCTCCGCGCGCCCACGCACAACCGCCTGCAGAACCGCCAGCAACCGACCTCTGCAGCTTCCACCGCACACGCCAGCGCCTGCCTGCAGACCACCGCAGCCACGCCTCCGCGCGCCAGCGCCCTCCGCAGACCCTCCGCGCGCCCACGCACAACCGCCTGCAGCACCTCCGCCGGAGCTCGTCTGGCCACCTCCGGCCGCCGCGAGACTCGCCGCCACCACCGATTCGAAGCCCTTGATCCAAGGGACCTCCTCCGAGCTTCCCACGCCCAGTCATCGGCTCCTCGTCGCGCAAGACAACGGGGAACAATTCCCCTGTTTTGCTACAGTAAAACGTTGATTAAAATTTACATTTTCTGCCATTGCCAGATTTTATTCATAGTCTATTCACTCTGCATTGCGGAAAATATCCTGTAGTTTCTCAGAATTGCCATTTCAGCATTACTTCTTGCTTAAACCTTAATCTAAAGGCAATCTTGGCTTGGTTCTTGTCCAAATTGACTCCGAACAAACATTTTTAAGTGGCGCGAATTTTAATACGTTATTGCCTCCCTGTGGAAACGACCCGCTCCTCTGCGAGTGGTTATTTCTTATTAAAAATTGATTAGTCGATTTTTCCACCACATTAAACTACAAATGTCTTAAAAGCGAAAGATCGACTCGGTCAAATGGCACCGTTGCCGGGGAGGCAACAGACGCAATAATTTCGCCTAATTTTATTTTCATTATTTGGCAATTGCACAGAGATTTGACCATCTATTATTTTCTTTTCTGTGCGAGAAATTTTGTGCAAGAATCAGCCACTGTGAGAGGCGACCCTTGACGTCGCCAGACGAGAAGTGGACAAGCAATTTTGAAAGGAGAAGGACGAGGACGCGACGGACACCATTGTATTTAATCTCTAATTTAATTAGAATAGAATTAAGACTGAAGACTTAATTTTTCATTACAGTTAGTTTGAAACCCTTGTTGTGGGGCAAATTTTGAGGGGTTTGTTCCCCGATTTTGTTTTGGACCCGTGTTGGGTAATTTTTGGGAGCCTGTTCCCTTTTCTTTAGATTTAGGTTTATTTTTTTTATTATTTCTTTTATTTGCTTGTGCATAAGTAGTTCTAAAAAAAAGAGAAAAAGAAAAAAAATGAGCTGCCTGCTAGAAGCTGCCTGCCCTAGGACGAACCATTTAGGTCTGTATGAGCAGCCTCTAGATTTGCTTTTCTGCATTGCATACATTTTTGCATCGAAGATCGCTGGAGGCAAGGTACGCATTCTCTTACTTTGCATCCTATTTTTGATCACGCATTGCATTTGGGATTTAATGCGAAGACCACCTAATCTGTACTGAATAAATCTAACAAGTGGTCACATTTTTTTTAGAAAAAGGACTAATTAAAGGAAGGACATTTTAAAAACCAAGGATTTCATTTTCAAACTTGGCGTGTGATTCAAAGTTCAAAATCTTTTACGGTGTATGCACACTTATTTCACTTGCACCACGGCACGCTTCTAGACACTCCTTAGGTTTGGAAATACTAGGACAAGAGCCCTCCTTTCGTTGGATTTTGAAGTGTTCGGAACTTGAGATCAAAGGTTTTGTAAATCCAAAGAGGGGGATACCCTGTCACGGATTTTTGGGGGTAGTTGAGGAGCACCGCGAAAGCACAGCTTCAAAGGAAGGCTTAGGCCTACTTGCATCCCTCGATCTTCCGTCTTTGGATTTACTTGACCATTTGAGATTTAGGGAAGAATACCTAAGCTCCAACTAGGTTTTTTTAGGTGAGCCGTAGGTCGACAATAGGCGCGTAAATTGATTCAACAAATTGTATTGTCACCTGCAATCTGACTTAAAATCAAAAGCCTAAATTGGGAAAGACCTAAAAGGTCCTTTTTGAATTGTGTCTTGTTTGGGGAATTCTGATTGAAGTGTGAGTTAGAATGGACCACATTGATTTTCATCCTTTCACATCTTGCCCACACCCTCACCCCCACTCTGCATCCTTCGATCCCAGACGCCGAGATGGTCCATTCCTTGATGGACATAATGACAATCATTGGGATCCGTTTTACTCCTATTATAGGAGTATTGGCCTAGTTAAGCCCCAAATTAGTGAGCAGAACTCAGGAGCGGGATTTGCTTTACCCAATATCTCACATACCAAAGAAATACCCAACCCACCCTCCCTGAAAACTTATAATGGTTGGACAAACACTCCTGGGTACTATAAGCCTGAGCCTGACTTCTCTTATGATAGAAATGACCTCTCCTCTTTGAAGATGGAAATACAGAAAATGCAAAATGAAATGAGTGAATTGTTAGGAGAATCTTTGAGAGCAGGCCAACAAGAAAGAGATGAAATTAGCCACCCAATCTGCCCCATTGACGATGACGTACACCCCTCTACAATAGATGCATCTCCCGTGGGAAAGCTACACTTTAAGTTGAAGGGAAATTCTGGGGAGAATAGCTGCTTTTCGAGGATCGATTTTGAAACCTCCCCATTAGATGACACTTCCTTGAGAGATCTACACTTTAGGTGGGAGGAAAAAACACATGAAAGTAGCTATGCATTGGATGAAGAATGGTGGCAACCCGAGGAAGATGATGATAAGGTTGAGTATCCACCTGAATTATATTGGAGTCAAAAGAAGGGAATGATGGTGCCATTGGAAGACCTCGACCCAGATGATAGTATTTTCGTGACATTTGATGAAGTGGGTCAAAGTCAAGTTGTTAATCCTACCCTCCCTTCTGATCACGATATGGAACTCAAACCCACCCTTAGGGAACCTAACCCTAAAGAAATTGACCTATCTGAGGAGTCTGATGTAGCCAATGTAAATAATTTACCTCAGATAGAGCACCCTAGGGGATCTGCTGAGATATTAAATGATTCTAGACCTCGGGTACATGATGAATTGTGTGATGAGGAGGAAGACGAATTATATGAGGAACCTACATTCAAGATTTGGAGTGACACTAAGGGTGATTATGTCTTATTTGAAGAGTTAGCCCCTGAGGATGTCACAAATTTGACCAAATTAGGTTTCCTTGGCACACCCATTGATGATATTTCTCCTCATGATAAAATGATGGAAAATTTGGAAGCAATTTCTAAGATTTATGTGGATTCACATATAGACTCCGAGGAAGATTTGAGTAAAGAACAAAAACCCGGGGATGACATTAATAGGATAATCCCTAGATCTGTTGCTTCCAACCTACCTTCATTCACTTCGAAGTCACCCTCTGATTCTCTTATATCTGAAAGCGAAATTGTGACTCCTAATGAAGAGCAGGAAGATCCACGTGATGGTGCAAGGAATGTTAGGGATGAAATTGAGGATTTAGAAAGAGTGTTTGGGATGGACACCAAGCTGATTAAACCCAACCTAAATCTTATGGCCATCCCACAACCTCGTAACTTGGACACCCTAGACGATCCTTGCCTTAGAGAATTGCTCATTTTTGTTCTGACTAGGGGGCTTAACAGACCAATATTTTCTGTAATGGAGTATCGGGTATGGATTGATGATTTCTTTAGTCAGTCCATTACCCTGGGGGTTTATCTCTATACCATTCCTTCCCCATTCTTTTTGGAGGATCCTTGTCATCCTACCCCTACCCCTTTGGAGGTTATTTTAACTGTTTATCCTTTAGAACCTCTTCTGGTGACCTGGGAAGATTTCATTCCCATTTTAGTTGGGCGAGCATTTGCTATCGGGATTCATCATCAGCTCGCCAACATCCTAGGTTACCTATTTTCTAGGCCAACTTTGCTTTCCTCATTTTTAGGGCCTATTTCTGCAATTCTTGAACCTGATTTGCAGGTTCTTCGGCTATTCAGCCCAGCTTTGACCCAGGTAATATCCTTCTATGCAATGAGGACATTGCAGATTTTAGGCATGGGGGTGTGTACTTGGGGATATACATAGCATAATTGCATACATTTGTACATATAAAAAAAAAAAAAAAAAAGGTTTTGAGCTTAACTGGCTAAGTCTGCATTCTTAAGCAAATCAGAACTCTAGCGTAGACTAAGTTAATTCTAGGGTCAAACTTTAGAAGCTAAATAAGCTACTAGCTTTAGACCTTTAGGGTCCTTTGTGGACTTAAAAACTTAAGTAGGAGTTAAGTTGTGGACCATTCTTCAAGAGGTTGAGGAAGGGAAGCTAGGGTTTGAGTTAAAAGGTGGGGTAGTACCTGGAGTTTTATTCTACCTTTTAGTTTACGGGTTCTTGTAACCCAAGCATCCAAATTGTTCACACTTGGTCTGGTAATTAACTTAATTTCTGAAAAGAGATTTGGTTCTCTTAGTTTTGACTTAAGAAAGGCTTGAAAACATATTTTGATTGGAAGAGTTCCCGCCGCAGGAGAGGTCGAGTATATACTCACCTTGAGGATGCGATGATAACATATTACCTCCTCGGCGCATGTCTCTTAGGATATCCATCCTACTGGGGGCATGTAAGCGCATTGCGCGGTTCAGGTACCATGGGCGGCCCTATCTCGAAGTGCCGATTGCCATAGGCCTGAATTCGCTTAAGAAATCCATGGGCGATACTATCTCGAAGTGTCGATTGCCAGGAGTTCTTGGGGTCGTTATGGGCGGTGCTATCTCGAAGCATCGAAAGCCAGGCACCCTTTGAGGTATGGTAATGGGGACAATGAATCCGACACAGACCGTGTTGATAGCTGATCTGAGGTTAGACTTAGAAGAATCAAACAAAAAAAAAAAAGGTATATATATTAAAAAAAAAAAAATTCCTTTAACTCAAATAACTCGGACCAATGCAAAAGCACGGATGCTTTAATCTCAGGGATCAATAAACTTTAGGGTAGAGTCAGAAATCAGGGAAACTTGTGCTTACAACTCGTCTTTAGCCGACCTAGTCTGTAACTTAGCAACTACTTAGGGACCTTGGGTTTAGAACCTGAACTTAATATGCTTCTGAAGGAAGACTAAGTGAGTTGACTAGTCTACTTAGAGTGTTAGGTTTCGCTTAATTTTGCTAGGGACTAGCAAAAACCAGGCATGGGGGTATTTGATTAGCCCATAGTTGTGGGCTATTTAAGTATTTAAGTGCCTACACATTAGGTTAATTCTAACATTTATTTAGTATAAATTAGGATGTAAATAGATTAATTCATAGTCTTAATCTAATTACATAATCCATACATTGCATTCATATCTTAAGTGCATTTAGAATTAGCTTAGAATAGATTCATCTAATTAGATAACCAATTAGGTATATTGTTTTTATTAACATAGAAGTTGAGGGTCTATACATAAATAACCCTAATATTTTAATAATATTTTCTTTATTCGTCTTCTTTCAGAACGGCTGGCTGCCGCTCCAACGCCCGCGTGATGCAGTGAAAGCAATTCAAGGGGGAGCGGATACGGCGGATCTGGTCGGCCGCTGATTTCAAATTTGTTCATGCCACTACAAAAGGAGCACGGAGGCAGCCGAGCAAAGGAGGCCTTCGCCACCGACCCACCACTGTGCAGAGAGATCCTCTCTCTTCCACTCCATACTGTCGGCCTCTACCGTGGCGGCGAGTCTCCACCACCGTGGGCGTGTGGTGTGACAGGCCACACCGCCATCCGGAGCTCGCCCGCATTACCGTGGGCACCTTAGCGTGCAACTCCCTTGCCATCATCGCCGACCACCGTCACCAACCTACTGATCAGCCACCCTCTCAGTAACTTAAGACGTCTGGGAAATTTCCCAGACGTCTGAAGTTACCCGCTCACTTCACCGCACACGCCTGAAGTCGCCTGCAGACCCCTTCCCGCACCTGCAGAACCTTCAGCGCACCCACGTCCGTCAACCTTCAGCTCAAACACCCACAACCGCCTGCAGTCCACGCCGTTCACCACTGCGCCTGCAGAACCGCCAGCAACCGACCTCTGCAGACCCTCTGCCCACGCCAGCTTCCACCGCACATGCCAGCGCCCGCCTGCAGACCACCGCAGCCACGCCTCCGCATGCCAGCGCCCTCCGCAAACCCTCCGCGCGCCCACGCACAACCGCCTGCAGAACTGCCAGCAACCGACCTCTGCAGACCCTCTGCCCACGCCAGCTTCCACCGCACACGCCAGCGCCCGCCTGCAGACCACCGCAGCCACGCCTCCACGCGCCAGCGCCCTCCGCAGACCCTCCGCGCACCCACGCACAACCGCCTGCAGAACCGCCAGCAACCGACCTCTGCAGCTTCCACCGCACACGCCAGCGCCCGCCTGCAAACCACCGCAGCCACGCCTCCGCGCGCCAGCGCCCTCCGCAGACCCTCTGCGCGCCCACGCACAACCGCCTGCAGCACCTCCGCCGGAGCTCGTCCGGCCACCTCCGGCCGCCGCGCGACTCGCCGCCACCACTGATTCGAAGCCCTTGATCCAAGGGACCTCCTCCGAGCTTCCTGCGCCCAGCCATCGGCTCCTCGTCGTGCATGACAATGGGGAACAATTCCCCTGTTTTGCTACAGTAAAACGTTGATTAAAATTTACATTTTCTGCCATTGCCAGATTTTATTCATATTCTATTCACTCTGCATTGCGGAAAATATCCTGTAGTTTCTCAGAATTGCCATTTCAGCATTACTTCTTGCTTAAACCTTAATCTAAAGGCAATCTTGGCTTGGTTCTTGTCCAAATTGACTCCGAACAAACATTTTTAAGTGGCGCGAATTTTAATACGTTATTGCCTCCCTGTGGAAATGACCTGCTCCTCTGCGAGTGGTTATTTCTTATTAAAAATTGATTAGTCGATTTTTCCACCACATTAAACTACAAACGACTTAAAAGCGAAAGATCGACTCGGTCAAGTAGATAGAAAACCTAAGGAAGATGGATCTCTAGAATCTAGTTTATTGATAAATTCCCCCTGTGGGAATTTGCGAAATAGGTGAATGCATGAGATTTTGCGTAGCAAGTAGAGGTGTAAGAGTTTTCATAGTATTTCGGACCTCATCAACATGCTTTGCTACGATGTTGACTTTGCCCAATTTTTCTGCAATAATCTCTAAATCATTTGAACTGGATGGATTACCGATCTAATGAATGCCCTTATGCAGATTTTGATGTGCTATATTCGTGCCCCGTGTAAATTGTGACATGGATGCATTATTGATCGAGTTCTCCACCATCCCTTGAAATAATTCTGAAGCAAATTCTGCGTCGTGATTTAGACAGTTCCCTGCACAAGAGGCATCGACTAGATCTCGAACGCCTTCTTGCAATCCATAATAGAAGATATGCATTAGTTGCCAACAAGGGTTGTCATGATGTGGGCATTTCTTTTGTAATTCATGAAAGCGTTCTCACGCTTCATGAATTGGTTCTCCTTGATTTTGATTGAAAGTTGTGATTGCCCACGTTAAAGCATTCGTGTGACCAATAGGAAATAATTTCTTCAAGAATGCAGATTCGAGTTCAGCCCAAGTTGAGATTGGTCTTGCAATAGTTTTATACCAATATGCGGCTTTATCTTTAAGGCTAAAAGAGAACATTTTCATGAGTAGGATTTCCCTATTTTGATTTCGTGGTTCGAGAGTTTGAGATAGATTTTTAAGATCTTCAATGTGTTGAAATGGATCCTCGGATGCAAATCCGTGAAAATGTGGGATTAGACCTATAATGTTTGGCTTTAATTCTAGGTCATTTTCCCCAATGGGAATCCTAACATTAGTCTCTACTTGTGCATTAGATGGATTATAATAGTCTTGGAGTAGAGGCCTAGGATGAGGGATCGATAAATCAAGAAGGTCAAAACCCTCCTCACGTTGAGGTGGAGGACGAGCTTGAAGATTTTGCAAATTATTTAAAGCAGCTGTTAAAAGATTGATTTCGTGATTTTGTTCAAGCATTCTAAGCTTTTGGTTTAGGAGTGCCTCATGAATATCAAAAGGCGGCATCTCCCCCTGACCAGAAGAAGAAGGGATCTCGAGATTTAGATTTTGCAATTGATCCATAGAAACAGATGAATCGGTCAGGAATTTAATTGGTTGCTTAGCTGCAACCGGCTTTGAAGCACCTGTCAACGGAGTTACAAGGATCACCTCCCATGCATAAAATGAAAAGAATGTGCAAAGGCACACTCACACCACTAAAAACAGCAGCAACAAAACCCACAAAACAATGCGAAGAAGTGAGTTTTTCTCTTATTTCAAAGGAAAGAAGAGAGTCCTAGAATATGCAAAATACTTTGGATGCAAACAAGTATAGTATCAGTATCAAAATATGCATCCTAAACCCGTGTCTATGCAAGTGCATATCCTTAAAGCTCAAAGGCCTAAGGTCTAGGATTGAGACCGCTCACTACTGGCTCCCTGAGGCTCCAGTAGTGAAACAAATATGTTGATCTTCGACCAAAGCCCAAAGAGGTGAAAAGAGGAGAGATAGAAAATTAGACTCGTGTGACTCTAGCGATTACACTGTGTGCATGATAGCATGCAACTGACGATAGCGATAAAACCCACATGCATTTTGCAAACAGATTTAAGTCACAATATTTATTATCCTCTTTCTTACTTAATCTTTTCAAAAATAAGATAGAAAGAAGTAAAGGGACCGCTTTTTTAAGTATTTTCAACAAAGAATATGTGGTCTTGATATTAACTCCAGAATAGGGATCTACGCTTTTTTTTTCCCATGTTTTCCCGCTGATGCGAGAAAAACAGTAGAAACTTTTCCCGAGTCAGATTGTAAAGCAACTAGCAGGTAAATGCACTCCTAAGAGTGTATGCCTGTAATATGCTGCTGCTAGTCAGGAAGTATGTATTTTTGTATTTTTTAATTTTTTTACTAACTAAATGCAACAATACAACTAAAGTAGAGACTAAGAAAAGAATAATTACAATGGTATGTATAGTGAAAAACAAAACAGAAAAAGAAAACCTGCCTTTTTTTTGAGAATACCTGCAGATGTAAACCTAAAAAGAGGACAGAAAACAAAATAAAAACAAAAATAATTAGTAAAAAACAACTAAAAGCAGTAATAATGGCGAATATAATCACAGTTACCCCCCAGCAATGGCGCCATTAAAATGATTATTAAACAAAGCTATGCAAGGGACTGTTTTGGTGAATAAAATGAAGCAAAATATTACCACCCCATCAACGTTGCCATTAAAATGATGGTTATCTTTCTCAACACAATTAATTAAGTTAATTATGCTTAATTATGTGCACAAGAAAGTAACTTAGGTCAACTTGAATTTATGTTGATTAAGTATTATAGGGTCAAGTTAACCAAACATTTTAGATTGGATTTCTTTTAACTGGTTGAGTCCAAGTCATTCGCTAGGAATCATAACTTAATTAGAATTCACCATTAGATCTAAGCTACTTAATGGAATTATAATTAAATTTACTTTAAGAACATGAATTTTGCTTAAGGATTTCATATAAAAAGAATATGCAAAATTCCATATGGTGAACACATTTCAAATATGATTTACTTTTACAAACAAGTAAACATGCTTATTTTTTTTTTAATTTCTTTTCATTTACAAGAGATTAAGGCAAGAAAAAGTAATTCTAATGAAAAGATGCCTTATTACAACATTAAGCTCAAAAGAAATTAATAAAATGCAAGAAATTAAACCACTAATTTTTCTTCTTTTTCCTTCAGCCTCTTCTTTCTTCTCTTCTTTTACCTTTCTCTTTCTCTTTTCTCATTTTACTTATTTCATCTTAATTTTTCTCGAGTTCTTCTCTTATACATGTCTTCTTCTCTTTCTTTTCTTTCTTCTTACTCTGCCTATTATTTCTCTTTAGCTTTTGTGCCTATTCAACCTTTCTTTTCTTCTTACGAGCTCTCCCTTTCTTCTCCTTCTCTTCCTTTCCTTTTCTTCTTCTCCTTCTCTTCTTTTACATCCTTTCTTCTTCTCGTTCTCTTCCGAACCCTTGCATCCTTTCCTTCCAAACCCTTGCAGATCTTATGAACTGATCCCATTTAACCCTTTGAACCCAAAAATTAGGTTTTTGATTGGCAGCTTGGACTAGTCGGGGAAACACAACACCCCTCTCATGGTGGGACCAGACCCTACTAGGCCCATGTCTGGTAATTATTTGGTTAGATTTATTTCTGATTTGCATAGTCTCGAGCCCATCTGACTCACGGCCTCCCAAGCCCACATGCACATGCCCTCACGGGCCCACACTCGAATGCCCACAGGCGCAAACACACCCAGCCACGTGCACCGCATGCACCCACACACACACCCATATGCTCATGTTCTTTTCATGTGCCCTGCGCTGTCGACTAAAGTGCCTTAAACACAAATCAATTTTATACCAAGGCGGCTGCTCCAGTTCCACCGATGTGGGACTATAATTCCCCCTCCCAGTCCAGACTTCAGGTGATCATTCCAGGCAGCTTAGAGCTCCAATCTGAGCAAATGAAGGCTTTCTAGAAAGCTCTTAGGTTGTTCTACATGATTGGAGTATCAATTTGATACTCAGAGAAGGTTTAGCTCTTCGATTTGAAGGGCAAAGCGACCTAGTTCACTACGGCCAAATTAGCTTGCAGAATGGAGTTTTGATTCTAAGGTCCTATAGAATGACATTTAACCTCCATATGAGGTGTTAAATAGGTTTAGAAGGTGATTTTGCAGCTGTTGGTGAAGGTAAGAAGCTTCAAGAAAGTGCAGACGCTAAAAAGCTTCTCCAAAGAGCTCCAGAACTGCAATTCAAGTTCTGATAAGTCCAACAAATGGCTAAAGACCTATTTAATCAAATCTAACAACCTCTAGATGTTGTTAAGAAACTATCTAGGTAGATTATCCTTTTGAATCTCATCACAAACCTACTATCGTCAGTTTGGGTTAAAAATCAACCCAAACTGGCAGAAATCAATTTCTTCTATAAAATTGATCATAGCCCATCCAAATTGCATCTAAATCATTTATAAACATCACAGAAGTAGGTTAGACTCTTCAATTTCTCTAATTGAATCCCAAGCACATGAATACGACTTTAGGTTGACCATGAAGCCTCGAATTTTGACTTTCCAAATTTAACCATTTCAGATGAAATTAATGCCTTAGATAACTTCTCTTTATCCTCAGAAACATATTCAGACCCTTAGAAGGATGATTCAGTTAAGATTCCTAGGGATCCAGGCCTGTCGCCAGACATTCTAGAGTAGTTTGTTTGACAGAACAAACTAAAGTTAATCACAGTGATTGACTTATGGAAATAGTCTCAGGGCAAGTTACTGATGCTTTTAGACTTTTTAAAGGAGACTTAACCCTAACTATCAGTTGTCACCAACTCTACTGGAAATGGAGAAGACAAAGATTCAACAAAAGCACCAAACATTAAAACCTCAAATAAACTTCCTCAGCATGATCAGTGACCTTCAAATTAGTGATCTGGAGCCTCACTCTAAGTTCTTTGGGCTGAGGAGCTCTTTTGACTCGTTGAAGCTCTGGCATGCTCCGGTTAGTCCAGAAAAAGGCTAAAATGTACAGATGATGTGAAATTGTGCCATTGATGATCTAAAAAGCTTCTTGAGGTCACAAGGAACCTTAGGAACACATTAATTTCATCAATTATCCATTAAAATGAAAGTTAAGCAATGAATTCTCAGTAAACAAGTTTTAAGAATGATTAGGCTCAGGACCTGTTTTCCCACTCAATTGAGTGGAGAAAACAAGTCAAAGTGAAGTTGCGATGGTTTGTAGGTGGATAATTAATGATTTGAAATCCTCCTGAGCTGCCATTGACAGCGAGCTTAGGAGATTAAATTAAATTGGGCATTTAACTTATAAATGATAATTACTTAAATTAAAGTGAGGATAGGGGCCCTTAAGTAATGGATAAGTGGTGGAGGACCCCAGGGGAGGTGGAGTAAATTCAACCACTTCTGCCCCGGATAGGAAAAGTATTGGTGAAGGTGGAGGTGGTTTAAGCAAATATATGATCAATTCAGTAGTTAAAAGTGATAGAAACGTTCATTAAAAGTTTAAGAAGGTGATCAATGACTTAAAAAGACAAAAGATTTGCTCTTGACAAGATCAAGGAGCTTGCCGGAGTTGAAGAAGATGAATGGAAATCTTGCATTACACCTATCTAATCGACCTAACTATATACTCTAACTAATCTACTTACCTAATCTACTGTTACCTAGACGAAGGTGGTAGAAGATCACCGTCGATGGTTCATAATGGAGGAGGAAATTAGAGGATTGATGGAAGAAGTCCAGCGGGCGTTTATGAAGTGAAGGAGAGGAACTCCTAGTCAGCACTGCGTTAAGAGACTTGGTTGAAGTCGGCGGAGATCCAGAGCGATCAAAGATGGATGGAGGAAGATGGATGAAGCGGTGGAAAGTTGCCAGAGTTTGGAGAGAATGGCCTTTCGGTTAGCTCGATGAGGAAGATGGAAGGGAGCTAACTTAGTGAATATCTAATGTATGGAGGGGTATTTATAGGTGGTGGCAGCTGAGACGGAGGTTGAATCGGGAGGAGGAAGAGGCTAGGAGTGGAGTAACCACCGGTGTCTTCTCCGATGCTAGTGAGGTTATCTCCAAGCCTAAAATGGGATTGCAGCTTCATCCAAATCGATGGATGAAACGGAGATGGTGAGCATAATCTCCAGGAGCTTGTAGAGTAAGGAATGAGACCGGATATGCGGTGATTAGACGGTGGAAGCACCACCTATCATAAGCCGTTGAGGGGGCTGAAGAAGGAAAGAAGAAGTTTTAGGGACTTATTCTTAACGAAAGTTGAGGACCTAAGTGAATAATAAGGACTCGATTGAAATAAAATATAAGGACTAAAATATAAACTAAGGTTTTCAAGGTTTATTTTAATTTAAATCTTATCCAACATTTTATATATGACTATAAATAAGAAAATTATTATATTTAGACCTCGAATTTACATTTTAGAACTTTTTAGCTTAATTTATTTAATTAAGTAATGTTACTTAAGTTATTACATACTTAGGTATAAATTGTACTTAAGCTAGTTAATCACATTAATTAAATGAATTGCTGATAATATTTCGACTCCAATTATTAATTAAATTGTTAATAATATTAATTGGATGATAATATGGCATTTTAAACTTATTTTAAAGGTCTTTTACTATTTATCCCTTATTTAGTAATTAACCCATATATTTACATATTTCTAGCTAATTAACTAGGAAGACTAGCTAATTAGGGTAATTAGAGACCATGATGAGCTTCTCATCATAGCGCAATGAGATCAGAGAGAATGGAGGGTAAGGAATATCTTAGCAAAATTTTTATCGATCAAGTCGATGAACGGTTTGAGTCTCTGACCATTCACGACGAAAGGTTTTGAATCATGGCTGAGTGGGCTGATCTCATTGGATCCATTTCGAAAGATTCATCGGATGAGGTGGGGTCCGATCCATTTTGATTGTAGCTTTCTTGGAAACAGTTTTAGCTTGGCATCAAAGTGTAGGACTTTTTGACCAAGATGGAAGATCTTTCTAGCTTGTTAAGAAAGGCCTTAACCCACTCTTTGTAAATTCCTGAGTTCTCATATGCATTGTGGGGTATTTCATCGATCTCGCTCATTTAAAGTTTTCTGTGGTTTCCTACCTTAGAAAGATCTTGGTTGCAGTTCCATACTGCCCAATAGCCTTTGTGCTCCAACTTGACAGGGAGGTGACATGCCTTCCCGTACACCAATCTGAAGGAAGACATACCCAATTAGGTTTTGTGGGCAGTCCTATAAGCCCACAAATCTTCCGGAAGCTGGGATGACCAATCCTTCCTATCAGGTCAAACATTAACCTGGAGGATTTTCTTGATCTCCCAATTTGATAGCTCTGCTAAACCATTAGTTTGGGGTTTGTAAGGAGTAGAGATTAGGTGCGACACCTATATTTGGTCATTAGTGACTTGAACTGAGCATTAGAGAAATGGGTCCCTCCGTCAGAAATTATAGCACATGGAATCCCGAACCGTGAAATGATGTTCTGATGAATGAATTTGATAACCACTTTATGATCATTAGTTCGGGTCAGAATGGCTTTGATCCATTTGCACACATAGTCAACAGCGAGTAAAATGTACTCAAAGCCATCTGAATCAGGGAAGGGTCCCATGAAATCAATCCCCTAAATGTCGAGGATTTCACATACCAGAATCAACTGTAAAGGCATCACATCACGATGGCTCATGTTGCCTAAGGTCTGGCAATGAGTACATGCCTTACAATGATTGTACGAGTCTTTGAAAATTGTGGGCCAATAGAAGCCGCACTGGAGGACTTTTGCTGTGGTTTTATGGCTTGAAAGATGTCCATCGCATGCCTTGTCATGGCAAAATGACAATATGTCTTGAATTTTCGCTTCCGCGACACATCGTCGAATGATCTAATCAACACCGATGTAGAAAAGATACAGGTCTTCCCAGAAGTAGTACTTGGCATTAGAAAGTAATTTGTCCTTCTTGGCCTTCGGCCAATCGGACGGGATTTGATGTGATGCCAGGTAGTTTACTATATCAGCATACCTTGGAAGCCCTGTATTGATAGTCAAAAGGTGCTCATCAGGAAAATGTTTAGTGATGGGTCCAGAAGGGTCGATGATCTCAGAAGGAAGGCAGGACAAGTGGTCAACTACCATGTTCTGTTTTCCCGCTTTGTCGTGAATCTTGAGGTCAAATTCTTGCAACAGCAAGATCCACCAGATTAATCAAGGTTTCACGTCCTTCACAAGGAGATTGTTGGAACCTTGCTCCACATCTTGTTTTGGTGTTAACAAAATTAGTATGGATTAATGTTTGCAATTGAGTTCTTTCAGATTTAGGTGAAGATCAAGGAAAACAAGAAATGATGGAGGCATGATGGTGAGAAGAAAAAGATCATGTCATGGAGGATGACAAGGATGAGTCAAGGAGAAGAAGATCATCTTTGACCTTAGTTTCTATAGTTTAGATTTTATATTTATAGATTGTATATTCCTCTTAACAAAGAATCGTAACTTAAATCGTAAAATCTAGTAGAGATAAGTTAGGATTTATATTGCGATCATTTTCGAAGTACGTAATGGATTAAAATGCTTAAAACAGGTACTTGTAAACAAGTACCAGTACTGTTCATCAGTACTGGTATTTGCAAGGCATAGGTTTGAGAATTCGTCTCAAACTATGAACAACAAGTACCGATACCAACCATGAGTACCGGTACATGT
The DNA here is from genome assembly GCA_037157565.1 of Thalassia testudinum. NCBI lineage: Eukaryota > Viridiplantae > Streptophyta > Magnoliopsida > Alismatales > Hydrocharitaceae > Thalassia > Thalassia testudinum. Next base: position 16,595,147 of record JAZHRO010000056.1, read on the forward strand.
TGGCCACAGGTTGAAGCCTTAATTCTGGCCTAAACATTACAAGTACCAGTACCCATGATGAGTATCGGCACAAGTAGGTTACTATGCCCAAGGAATTTCAAACCTAGGAGTCACAAGTACCAGTACCCGTGATAAGTATCGGTACCAGGACTCATGTACTGGTGCCAATGAGCTACTAGTACCGGTACTAGCTAGCAGTTGGCTCAAAACAGAATGGCAGAATATTAATTACAACAATATGAACGTTGGGAATTAAATCCCAACGTCTAATAGACGAGTATCCTAGGTCCTAAATTCTATAAAATAACCCTAGGACTCTTTGTTTGCACACAAGAGACAAGAAAAAAGAGAAGAAATTTCATAGAGCTATAATTCATATTTTCCACCACATATTCAAGAGAAGAAATCATATTTGTTGCTTTCTAATCATGCTATGGGTTTGCAAACACATTAACATGTTTTGTTCACGCAATTCAACACGATTCGCGTCCATCATAAGCTCTCAAATCGATAATATTATTTTAATTATTGTTGAGAGGCATAGGAACTTGTAAGAGTTCTCTTTCTTACACCTATATTTCATTTGTATTTTGAGCTTGTTGCTCATTGGGTTGTAACAAACCCGCTACTGTACTTGGGTTGAGGTAACCCGTTAATTACCTCGGATTAGTGAATTGATTTCCTCAAGGTTGAGGGAATCGGGTTAAAAACTCTATGTTGGGAGGCTTAGGTAGTGGAGTACCCAAGGTAGGGGAACCACTATACAAATTGTCATGTTATTACTGATTTTTTGTTTGAGATTTTGTGTGAGTAGATAGCCATATATATTCCTCTATTTTAGATCCTACAAGTTGTATCAGAGTGAGGTTGCGAGAAGATGTAATAAATCAACTCGCAATGGCATCTACATCAAGGCGCACTGAAGGACAGTCTTCTCCCCGTCCTCCCAATTTTGATGGGATGGACTATGGGTATTGGAAGAGGAGGATGCAACTCTTCCTCAAAGCAATGGATGAGGAGTCTTGGATTCTCATTCAAGGGAAGTACATGGATCCAAAGTCGTAGGAAGGCATAGCTTGGACAATGGATCAAAAGAAGAAGATCGTAGGTAATGCAAAGGCAATGAATGCACTTTATTGTGCATTATTAAGGTTGGATTTCAATCGGATCTCTGCATGCGAGTCTGCCTATGAGATTTGGCATACTTTGCAAATCACCTACGAAGGTACTAACAATGTAAAAGAAACCCATATTTCTATTCTAACCGAAGAATATGAGTGTTTCAGGATGACAAAAGGTGAAACCAACAAAGACATGTACACAAGGTTTAGGGAAATAGTTAACCCCCTAAAGAACCTTGGAGTGAAATTCACAGAAGAGCAGCTTGTAAGGAAGATCTTAAGATCTCTTACAAGTGATTGGTCTCCAAAGACCACAACAATCCAAGAGGTGAAGGATCTATCCACTCTCCCATTGGATGATCTAATTGGAAGCCTCATGGCATATGAAGTCCAATTGGATAATATCAAGAAGAATGAGAAGGTGACAAGCAAGAAGAAAAGTATTGCTTTTAGAGCAATCAAGGAGGACTCAGACTCAACAACATCGGAATCTGAAGATGAGGAGATGGAAATGCTCACTAGGAATTTCAAGAAATTCCTCAAGAAACAAGGTAAGCAAGTAAATAAAATTTCTTCTAATATTATTTGTTATGAGTGCAAGAAGAAGGGCCACTTGCAAAAGGATTGCCCCTTAAATAAGAAGAAGAAGGACAATAGTAATGAAACAAAGGAGTTCAAGAAGAAGAAGAAGAAAGCATTTAAAGCAACATGGGATGATAGTGACTCTGACATGGACACCGACTCTAGCGAATCAGATGTCGACGAGGTCGCTCATCTATGTTTGGCAGCAACTACGGAAGATATGAACAATGAGGTTAACCTTGTTTTCTCTTTTGAAGAATTATTAGAAGCTTATGAAGAACTATATCATAAAGCTAAGTCATTTAAAAAGGAAAATAAGGTTTTAAGGAATAATTACCAAACATTAGAATTACAAAAATCTTGTTTAGAAATAAAATTAGAAATGTCAAAAGAAACTAATAATCAGTTGCATGCAAAGATATTAGAACTAGAAGATATTTACGAGCACTTTAAAGGAACTTTAAATAATCTTAAAATAACAACTAGGCTAAACACTGAATTTTGTGATTCATTAAAATCAAAATTTTAACGTAAAAGGAATATATAAAATAAACCACATGCACCTAGTCATGCATGGATATATCAAATGCCTAAAAATCCCAAGAATTATAGATCTAATGCTAAAAAGGTCTATAAATCTCAGGATTTGAAAGGTGTTAACTCTAAAGGACCCACAAGAAAATGGGTACCTAGAAAAGATATTTGTTTTGCAGGAGTAGATCAGAGTAATCAATGGGTGTTCAAGGCACATAACGGAATGCTTCAACCTTTCTATAGGTTGAATGAAGACCAAGAATGTTGGACGAGAGATGCTTGGTATCCACAAGCTCCATTTTACTATTGGTAAATTTTATGGTATGATATTTCTTCATATTTTTGTGATTGATAAAGGGAGAGAAAGATAGAGGATAAATAGTAATATTTTTAGCGAGAGCATATATTGAGGGGGAGGATTTAATTAAAAGTTTTTTTTCCTTCATATAACATCGTCAAAAATTATTTTTATTCTTATAATTATCTATTTGCAAGATACTTTTGTCAACACCAAGATGGGGGAGATTGTTGGAACCTTGTTCCACATCTCTTTTTGGTGTTAACAAAATTATTATGGATTAATGTTTGCAATTGAGTTCTTTCATATTTAGGTGAAGATCAAGGTAAACAAGAAATGATGGAGGCATGATGGTTAGAAGAAAAATATCATGTCATGGAGGATGACAAGGATGAGTCGAGGAGAAGAAGATCATCTTCGACCTTAGTTTTTGTTGTTTAGATTTTATATTTATAGATTGTATATGTCTCTTAACAAAGAATCATAACTTAGATCGTAAAATCAAGTAGAGATAAATTAGGATTTATATTGCGATCGTTTTCAAAGTACATAATGGATTAAATTTCTTAAAATAGGTACTTGTAAGCAAGTACCGGTATTGTTCATTAGTACTAGTATTTACAAGGCACAGGTTTGAGAATTCGTCTCAAACAACGAACGAGTACCAGTACCAACCATAGTACCGGTACATGTTGGCCATAGGTTGAAGCCTTAATTCTGGCCTAAACCTTACAAGTACTGGTACCCATGATGAGTACCGGTACAAGTAGGTTACTGTGCCCAAGGAATTTCAAACCTGGGAGTCACAAGTACTGGTACTAGAACTCATGTACGAGTGGTAGTGTGCTGCTGGTACCGGTACAAGTACTTTAGTACCGATACCAGCTAGCCATTGGCTCAAAATAGAATGGCAGAAAGATTAATTCCAACAATATGAACGTCGGAAATTATATCCTAGCATCTAATAGACAAGTATCCTAGGTCCTAAACTCTATAAAATTGCACTAGGACTCTTTGTTTGCACACAAGAGACAAGAAAAAAGAGAAGAAAATTCCTAGAGCTATAATTCATGTTTTCCACCACATATTCAAGAGAAGAAATCGTGTTTGATGCTTTCCAATCATGCTACGAGTTTGCAAACACAGTGACGTGTTTTGTTCACGTAATTCAACACAATTCGCATCCATTGTAAGCTCTCAAATTGGTAATATTATTTTAATTATTGTTGACAGGCATAGGAAATTGTTGTAAGAGTTCTCCTTCTTACACCTGTATTTCATTTGTATTTTGAGCTTGTTGCTCATTGCGTTGTAACAAACCCATTATTATACTTGGGTTGAGGTAGCCTATTAATTACCTCGGATTAGTAAATTGATTTCCTCGGGGTTGAGGGATTTGGGTTAAAAACCCTAAGCTAGGAGGCTTAGGTAGTGGAGTACCCAAGGGAGGGGAACCACTATGCATATTGTGGCAATTTTCTGTGGTTTGATTATTTGTGAAAATTATCTTGTTATTAATGATTTTGTGTTTGAGTTTTTGTGTGCGTAGATAGCCATATAAATTCCTCTATTTTAGATCCTACAGAGATGCCTCAGAGCTATGTGATCAGAGTAAATGATAACATATGAACCCAGGAGATAAGATCTGAATTTCTCCAGGGAAAATGCCACGGCTAGCAGCTCTTTCTCAGTAACTGTGTAGTTACGCTGAGCCTCGTCAAGTGTCTTGCTAGCATCGTAGATGACCACGAGTTTCCTGTCAATTTTCTTCCCAAGTGCCACTCCTACAATGAAATCAGATGCATCACACATGATCTCAAAGGGTTGAGACCAAACAGGGATTGTAGGAACAAGGCTTGGGTAACTCAGTCACAGAGGATTTCAAATGCTTGAGTGCATTCCTTCTTGATTTTGAAAGGTACATCCTTAGAAAGTAGAGGGGTCAAGGGGCGTGCAATTTTCGAGAAATCAGGAATAAACTGACGGTAAAAATTGACGTGTCCCGGAAAAGATCGGATGTCCTTAATCAATCTAGGCATAGGGAGTTTGGAAATCAAGTTCACCTTAGCTCGATTGACTTGGATTCCTCATTCTGATATAAGATGTCCTAGGACAATTCCTTTAGGCACCATGAAATGGCTCTTTTCCCAGGAGAGAACCAGATTTACGTCGTTGCACCGCCTGAGGATTTGGACCAAGTGCAAGAGACAATCGTCAAATGATTCTCCGAATACTGAAAAGTCATCCATGAAGACTTCCAGATAGTCGCCAACCATATCTGAGAATATAGCAAGCATGCACCACTGAAAAGTAGCGGGTGCTTTGCAGAGATCGAACGACATCCTTTGGAACGTGTAAGTCTCAAAGGGGAAGGTGAAAGTGGTCCTTTCTTGGTCCTTAGGATGGATTGCCACTTGATTATAACTAGAGTACCCATCCAAAAAGTAGAAGAACCTATTGCCCTCTAGTTTCTCGAGGATCTGATCAATAAATGGGAGTGGGAAATGATCCTTCTTCATGGAGGAATTGAGTCTTCTGCAATCAATGCAGACTCTCCACTAGTTCGCCACATGGGTCAGTGTGACTTCTCCGATTTCGGTCGCGATAACGGTGATTCCTGCCTTCTTAGGCACAACTTGGATTGGACTCACCCACCGACTGTCAAAGATTGGGTAGATGATCCCTGCATCTAACACCTTAATGATCTCCTTTTTCACGACCTCCAGAAGATTAGGATTTAAACGTCTCTGCATTTCACGGGAAGGTCGTGTTCCCTCTTCGGTGTAGATATAGTGTGTGCAATAAGAAGGGCTGATACCAATGAAATCATTGAGAGTCCATCCGATGGCTCTACGATGTTGCTGGAGAATAGTAATCAGATGGGATTCCTGGTCAGGTGTGAGTCTGGAATTGAAAATCACAGGAAACAACTGATTGGAACCCAAAAATACATACTTTAGATGGTCGGGAAGAGGCTTGATTTCCAGACCAGGGTTATCAGCAGCAGCGGGCGGTTCTGGGTGTGTGTCAGGAGTAAGGGAAGGAGTTATGGGTGTATCTAGGTTAAGGTCAGACTCCTCTTATTGCAGGTTCTGATCTTCTTGTGGTTGATCGGGAGTAATCAGGCTGTCCTCGATATATGGTTCATCAACCATGGCCTTGATATCGCATATTTGTTCTATAACTCCGCAATTAATACCTTGTTGGGCCTTAAAGATGTCAATTTTCAGTGTTTGGTTCCTGAATTTTAGTTCAATTTGGCCCTCCTCACAGTTTATATTGGCCATAGCAGTGGCCAGAAAGGGTCTCCCTATTATAACTGGTGTATCCCTTAGGTTTTCAGATGCATCCATGTCTAAGACTATAAAATCCACTGGGAAATAGAAATCTTGTACCCTAACGATGACATCCTCAAGTACTCTTTTATGTGACTTAATAGATCGATCAGTTAACTGCAATGTCACCTCTGTCGATTTAAGCTCAGATTCTTCAAAGTGGTCAAGGAGGGATGTAGGTATTAGGTTTATGGAGGCACCTAAATCTAATAAGTCTCTATCGAATTGGGTATCACCAATGGTACATGAAATTAGGGGAGTACTAGGGTCTTTTGCCTTAGGTCGGAGTTTGCTCAAAATTACAGAGCTAGCATGCTCTGACAGTACGATCAGACTCCCACTTTTAGTAAATTGTGCGTAAGCCAATATGTGGTGGATTGCATCGATCAAGGGGATGTTTATATCGACCTGTTCAAAGAGCTTGACTAGGTCCTCCTTAGGAGCCATGGGTTTGTTTGTCCTCTTTCCCTTGGTAAAGGCCTCGGGAAATGGAACCTTGGTTGGTTCCTCTAGAATAGGTCCAAGTTCTTGATCTGGGACAAGGGTGTCTTGGATAACTATCCTAGGGGTTGGGTTACTACTAGGCTTAGAGTGGCTTGGATAAGGTGGGTCATGAGTTGCTTTACCACTATGGGTTGTTACGGAGTTTAGTCTTGCCTGATTTTGGTTTGGGGTTGGTAAAATAGGTGGCTGCTGTTGAAATCCAGCATAAGATGTCGAAGCTTCCATCCCATCAATTGATGGAATAGAAGGGGCCTGAAAAATCATGTGTGCTTGGCCTAGATTTGGGTTCATAACACGCCTCTGGTTCAGCACGTTATTTATATTCGGCAGAGGTTGAGAAGGGAGTGTGCCAGGTTGGCGGGAATTCACCATCTGGGCGAGTTGATTACGAACCTCTATGATCTTGTCCTTGTGCTTTTTTTGCATAGCCGCATTCGTCTTCTGAATGTCAGCTAGAGTCTGAAGGATAAGAGTCATTTGATCTTCTTGGGTTCGACCAGATTGATAGGTGGGGTTAGGCTGAGGCTGAGGCAGCTGATATGGACGAGGGGCTTATGGACGGGGTTGATAAGGTGGTTTTTGATTCTGATTATTTCCAGTCGATAGGAAGTTGGGATGATTCCACCATCCAGGGTTATAGGTATTAGAGAATGGGTCATTCTGGAAGGCGTTGAGGTCCTCGCAGTTCTATGGAACCTCAAGAAAATCAGAGTACGAGGGTTCAAAGCTCCCCCAATTAGAGTAGGTTGGATCGGAGTTTCATCCGGTCTTGGAGTCAGACGGGGGTGGATATGGGACCATCCCTTGAGAAGATCGGTGATAGATGTTATGCATAGTTTCCCTCCCAAGAGGTGGCTGTGCAAACGGGTTTTTCGTAGAGGTGGCTCACTGCAGATGTCTAGTTAGCTCATTCACCTTCATCTCTATGATAAAGACCTTGTCCAATCGACTGACCATCAGTTCTAAGTCGATAGATGCGGACACGCCTTGCATCTCATGTGCTACCCTCGGATTTGTCGATGCGCGGCATTTATCCGGTCGAATAAGTCCATCGAGTCATTATTGATGGACTTCTCTATTGGAAGCATATCGCACGTGTTTGATAGGAAAGAGAAATGCATCGTAGTATAGTCGCGAAGTACGATCCAACAAAGATATTGTTTTGCAATAATTACGTGACATGAGTCCCGATCGTTCATCTCTGGGAGGCGTTGCTTTCACTTTTAAAATCGATCCTTTTACTGCTCTACTTTGCTTAAAAATGCACACCAGTTTCCAATCTCCTAACTAAAACTTCACCACTTCTATTATTAACTCGGATCACATGCGCATGCGTCAAATAAATTACGAAGGTGAACGTGTGAGTTTCTGTGCGCACGATTCTAGTGAGGTGGTGACTATTTATGGAGAAAGTGTTGATTGCACCGCAAAATACGCCAGCAATAACACCTTCTTATGCCATTTCCTAGCATTACCTACGCATATTAGGATTCAATAGTTTCATTTGTAAAAACACATGCATTCATGCATTTAATTGAGAGGAGAGGAGAATGAAATAAATGGCTTCATAATTCGCATTTTCCTCAAGTTCCTCTTTGCAAAAATCCACATCTTTTTATTTCTCCACTTGATTTTTTTAATTTTCCCGCAGCTACATTTTTCTCCTCGTGCCATGCTGTAGCTGCCCTTGCCATTCCCTGCAGCTGCCATTCCTTCCCTCTCCCTGCAACAGCCATGCATAAAGCCATGCCTTCTCCCCTTATAAAATAGCCACGTCTTCTTCAGGAGGTCTGCGGGAAGCAGCAAAAACGGCCACCTTCAGCTCCATCACCACCACCGTCCTCTCCTCCTTTCCCATCCATCCGCCGGCCCTCCTCAGAGGAGATACCCGATGAGCAGGAGCTCTCACTGTGGTGCACACCACCACAGTGAGACCACCACCACCCAGCTCTTCCAAGAGCTGGTGGGCATGGTGGCTCTATTTTAATTTTTTCCGTTCCAGCACCTTCCCGCCATTGGAGCCGCTTCAAGCTTCGCAGCTCAGCAGCAGCAACAGCAGCTAAGAGGTGGCAGTAGCAACGTAGAAGCAGCCCCAGCAGCCTCTGCGAGCATCTGCAGGCGCCCTAGCCCCTCCACGCGCACCTGCTGGCCTACCCAGCTTATGCTTCTCCGCTCTGACGCACGCCCTCTACGCCCGCAACCGGCCACTGCATGCCTCTGCAGCGGCCGGCCAAGCGCCTCCCCGCCCACTGCCAGCCTCTGCACACCCTCCGCACCCGCCAGCGGACACCTCGCCCTACAGCCCTGCGCGCTCAGTCGCGAGTTCTCGGCACTCGCAACTGGCAGGCGCAGCGATCTCCTCTGCGCGAATGCGCGCCCGCGCGTTGAAGACCATCAGACGACGGCCTTCACGTGCAGACGACTTAAAACACACTCCCTCGCCTCCAGCAAAGTGGCTGCGCTCTTCCTGCCGCTCTCTCCTGCTCTCTCTCTTTCTCTCTCTCACTCTTTCGCAGTCTCTCTCACTCACTCACAACACTCTTCACCGACGCACACACACACCTACACTTACACTTTCTCACACACACACACACCTATACTACAAACATATATATATATACGTATACTTATATATTGATATATATATATATATACATATATATATTTTTATATACATATATATAGATATATATATATATATACATAAATAGATATATATATATATATCTACTTATATTTATACATATAGTAATATCTGTATACTTATGTATTAGTATACATACATACTTATATATATATACATATATACATATATTGCTATGCATATACATATATATATATATATAGTTACATCTATATATATCGCAGTATTAGTGTACTTATATACATATATATATATATACATATGTATACATATCTAGATAGATATACCCATATACTATCTAGATATACCTATATACCTATATATATACATCCATATAGTATTATATACATATATACATATATATATAAATATATACATCTATACATATATATATATCAATAACTATATATACATACATATATATATATATATAGATCTATACATATATCTATCTATACTTATATATATATATATATATAGCTATATACAAATATACATACATATATATATATATACATATACACCTATATATATATACATATATATATATCTACATATATATATATACCTATACATTTATAACTATATATATATATATACATATAGATATATTTACTTATATACATATATATATATTTTCACATTATTTACCATACGATGTATCGTGGGAATATCTGCACCAGTTGCTGATATTCCCCGATACACGCATACAAAAAAGCGTGGTTACATACATCATCCACCATCCATCCCACACTCCACGCGACACATAGTCCTGTTGGTCGCGTCTCTCTAGACGACGACTGACTCGACATTGTGCTACACTCCATCGCCGCCTCCACCCCCACCCCTTTATATATATAATATATACATATATATATGTACTACATTTACTTTATTTCTGTTTGCTTTCCTGATAGTAAAAAGACAAAAAATATATATATAAAAGAGAAAAGATAATCTTTGACTTGCAGGTATCCCGTCTTGCGAATTGCAAGACTCGTTTTGGAACTCTATTTTGGCTCAAAGCCAAGAACCCAATTTTGAGGGTGTGCCTCAAGAACAAAGATTACCGGAAAAAAATCTAAATAAGAAAAACACCAAAAACATAATAAATGAACAGAAGAGACTCATTGTAGGAAAGGCGTAGAAACTCAACTTGTAACCCCACTTCCCTGAGTTCGACCCTGGGCCTAAAAGTGACAAGATAAAATCAAGTAGGCCAGGTTAAAAATTTTTGTAAAGAGATGGTTAGGCCTGAATTAGGTTAACCACTATACACTTTTCAAAAATAAAATCATCATATTAACAGCCTATCCGGGCTCGACCATACATATTTTCTGGCACCGTTGCCGGGGAAGTGCGCCTTCGTGTAAGTTTCTATTCAATTCCTTTCAATTTTTCTCTTCTCTCTTCACGGGTATTTCTATTTTTGGTGTGCAGGTGTACCTGGTGGAATGAAAAGGAAGGTAGACGAAGTCGAAGACGTGAGCAGATTCAAGGTGGAAATGAGACCGTGAAGACGCCGACACCGCATTGGAGCTTCCCATACGTTGCTGAACAAGTACGTTTTCTTTTCTTAGCAAACTAGGGTTAACTTGCCACCTTAATAAAAAAAAAAAACTAAAAACTAAAAAAAATTAGAAAAACTTCTTGGGATCTCTTGGGGCAAGTCGATTAAAATTCACTTGTTTGATTGATTGTCTTCACTCCCACCACCCTAAGATTTCCCGCCCTACTTCGCATAGCGAAAATCTGAGAATCTTGATTCTTGAATTTTTCACCGTGGGAAGTATTCCTTGAGACAAATAAAAAGATTGATTGCACCCCTCTTTACCTCATTTACCTGCAAATTCGGGATCACATTTTTGGTGGGGAGACTTGGAATTGAGTTGATTCCAACTCCACCACAACTTTTCAACTTGCCTAAGATTAGATCCCGAACATTTCAACACCAACAATTTTAGTTTCTTTATCTGTTGGTTGAGCCTTGTGTGGACATTTTTCTTGATGATTGGGAGCACTTGAATTGAAGTGCTTGGCTCCCTTTCACAATAATATAAAACAGATTCGTGCATCCACACATAAAAATCTCCAATTAGGGTAGCCCATTGCATTTTAGCATGCATTAACTAACTGATATTGAAGAAGGGTTTGTTGGGCTTAGAAAGAAACCTTGTATTCTCACAAAAACCTGGAGATTGGTTGAATTGGTAATTCAGCAAAATTGTAAAATTCATACTACTTAAGGCTGAACTCTAAAAATCATTCACCAATTAAAAACTTCAATTCGGGGAGATTTCCCCGTTGCATGCTTGTTTTACACACTCTAAAAATCAATCACTTGGGCATTACCCGTAAACAACGCCCTTCACATTCCAAAAGCACTTGACCCTAAGCCTCTAACTAAAACTGGTAGTAACTTGACCCTTCTTAAGGATTGGAGGTCTAACTACCTACGTGTAGCGGCTACGTGCTGGTGAGAGTTCCCGCATGCTATCGGGTGTCTAAGACTGGGGCAAACGGCCTTTCAATCTGGCCCGATGGTTCCACGGTGCTCGCATTCTGTTCCGTAGTTCGTGATAGTAGGTAACTTAGATCTTTAGGTCTAAGGGCACACTGTAGAGGATAGGAACTTGACTGTATTGATTTGTAATGAAGTGTACCTTTGCGGTGTTATTTCTCTCATCTCTTTTCCCCTTCTCATCTCCCCAACTCTTCCTGCAGTAGTGCATGTTTGGGAGGAGGTCACAAAACCTTGAACTGTTTGAATTGACTGCTAAATCTAGAAAATAAGCCGAATCGTCCTCCTCCTCCATAAACTTGGCAAACACCCCCACCTTACCACTTTATCACAATTCCAATTCTTCCAACACCAGGCTTATCACGAGAAACCCTGTAAGACCTTCCTTGCCGAGTGTCGTGCCAAGCGACTCGGTAAGTCATGTGGAACTGGCTTCTGCGTGCCAGTATTTCGACACGGAGGACCAAGCCTCCGTGTGCTCGGACGCTTACTTACATGCAGATGCGTCTTCTGGCATAGAAGACGCTTGCACCCTGGGGAGCAACCCATTCTCTGCCACTTATAACCCAGGGTGGCATAATCATCCAAACTTCGCGTGGTCCAACAACCTGCAGTGCCAAAATCCCTTGAGGGGACCAATGCGACCGTTCGTACCCATCATCCTAAGGGCCTAGTCTAATTCTATGGTGAATCCGCCATCAGGCCCTTGGGGACCACAAACCGAACTCGCATCAAGGCCTCTTGAGTCATTGATGCGAATGATGACGGAAATGTCAAAGCGCCATAAAGAAAACATGATCTCTCTTCAGAACCATTTGGCGCAATAAAATGCTGAGATCAGTCAACTATGCATGGCGACTCGATCTCAGGGCACTCTTCCCGACCAACCTGTTCCAAACCCGAGAAACTTCGTACCCTGTGGTTCGTAACCACAGGTACAACCTTCTCAGGGACAGGTTCATCAAATTCTGCAAGCCCCAGGCATTCCACCAGGAATTCATGCTAATCCGTCTGCAACACCGCACTCTTATGTTGATTACAATTACATCAAGGATGACACGTCTGGCGAGGACAAACCGTCAGTGCGTGTATCGGACTGATTCAGACTGCTGCGAATTACCTGACGATTTCCTGACCAACACAAATTGTGACATTCCCCAATCCCTCCCTATTCCCGTACCTTCTCTTACCAGACTTCTAACAAGGTTTTCTCTGCTTCCCATACCTTGTGGTCTGAGTCATTGCCAGGCTGCTCATCGCCGGTTCACAATCTGGAAGACCGGATTGCCCTTTCTGTCCCGCCAAATCAGGCGGATTCACAACTCCACACTGGGACCTTCAGCCCACATCTTACTCACTGGGGCTATTCCCTTTTGGATCCATCTATCCAAAGAGCCCCTCTTCTTGGCCAATTAGAGGGCCAACTTCTTCTTCCTGACCTATTTTTTGTTCAGCCTAGGACACTCTTATCCCAGAAAATGCCAGATCTTTCACCACCTACCATCCACCCACCCTACCACCCTCCCATATACCCCAAACCTCAGTTCTCATTACCCGATCTTTCATCCTTTCTCTACCTTTCCCTGCATGCTCATGAGGACATAGCATTGTTTGGCATGCGGGGGTGGATAGGCATCTATAGGATCTGGGTATTTTATGGTATCATACAGTTCCCACCTATTTATAAATATGCAAGAAAAGGAAAAAAGAAAAAAAAAATATAATATAATAATAATAATAAATGGTGTTTAGTAATGATCTGAAAGCTGAAGTGAAAAAATACAATAAGTGTTTATGGATATTGAACCTCTGTTTTGAAGACTTTCCAGGCCACAGAAGCTTGATTCGCTCAGGCTCAGATTAATTCACTTAAAGCATTGACAAAATAGATCAGAATCTCTCCTATCTAAGGACGTATTCTTGTACCTGAGACACCAGTACAGGATCCCTTGGTTTGCTTTTACTTGAGAGCTTAAGTAAACTTGGTTCACACTACATATATCAGGAAAGACCAGGTGAACATAAGATCCAACCCTAGTGTTCATTAGGGAAGGTGGAGTCCTTACCTATGCATGCAGGTAGACCTTTTATCCCAGGATTTAGTCTTGTGTTTAGGAGCGACTCTTTCCACCAAAAAGAAACTCTCCCACCAAAAAAAAAAAAAGTGTGCTCCTTCAAAAAAATGTTGTAAGAGATATACTGACACGTGTTTCAAAAAAAAAAAATGTTGCAAAAGAGTCAGTATATCTCACATATGTCTGTAAAATATTCGCCCTACAAAAAGTTCTTCAGGGCAGGTTACAAATACCTTGTTTTCCTTTGAGCCACAAAAATCAGAAAATGGGAGTTGAGTTTTTTCGTCATCTTCTTCAGGGTCAATCCGAAAACACGAGCGGAAACTGGGACCAACCTGTACTTAAAGATTTGTCAAACCCTGGGATTGAGTCTTAATATTCATCTGGTCAGTATTGATCCTTCACTATGCACAATCCATAACCTCTTAAGCTCTCGAGTACGGCAAAAACCTATTGGGTCCTGGAAATCGTATTCAAGGTTTAAATATCAAGAGTCCTGGTTAGTTGAGAGATGATCTATGTCATGTGAGGCTTAAAGTACTGGTAGCCTTCTCTACAATTGGTTCTCATAATATCCGACAATAAAGACACCTATATCGCCTCAGAAGAAAATCTTCAGCTTAAGATCATTTCTAAAAATTGTTTTGCTAGGGACTAGCAAAAGATAGGCATCGGGGTATGATTGCACCGCAAAATACGTCTGCAATAATGTCTTCTTATGTTATTTCCTAGCATTACCAATGCATATTAGGATGCCATAGTTGCATTTGTAAAAGTACATGCATTCATGCATTTAATTGAGAGGAGAGGAGAATGAAATAAATGGCTTCATAATATGCATTTTCCTCAAGTGCCTCTTTGCAAAAATCCACATCCTTTTATTTCTCCACCTGATTTTCTTTATTTTCCGACGGCTGCATTTTTCTCCTCCCGCCATGCTGCAGCTGCCCTTGCCATTCCCTGCGGCTGCCATTCCTTCCCTCTCCCTGCAGCAGCCATGCATGAAGCCATGCCTTCTCCCCTTATAAAATAGCCACGTCTTCTTCTTCTTCAGGAGGTCTGCGGGCAGCAGCAAGAACACCCACCTTCAGCTCCATCACCACCACCGTCCTCTCTTCCTTTCCCCTCCATGCGTCGGCTGTCCTCCGAGGAGATACCCGGCGAGCAGGAGCTCTCACTGTGGTGCACACCACCACAGTGAGACGACCACTGCCCAGCTCTTCGAAGAGTCGGTGGGCGTGGTGGCTTTGCTTTCGTTTTTCCCGTTCTCGCACCTTCCAGCCATTGGAGCCGCTTCAAGCTTCGCAGCTCAGCAGCAGCAGCAGCAGCCCCAGCAGCTTCCGCGAGCATCTGCAGGGGCCCCAGCCCCTTAGCGCGCGGCTATAGGCCTTCCCCGCTTCCGCTTCTCTGCTCTGACGCACGCCCTCCGCGCCCGCAACCGGCCACTGCGTGCCTCTGCAGCAGCCGGCCAAGCGCCTCCTCGCCCCATGCCAGCCTCTGCACGCCCTCCGCGCCTGCCTGCAGACACCTCGCCCTCCAGCCCCGTGCACTCAGTCGTGAGTTCTCGGCGCTCGGAACCGGCAGGCGCAGGATCTCCTCTGTGCGAATACGCGTCCGCGCGTTGAAGACCATCAGACGACGGCCTTCACGTGTAGATGACTTAAAACACGCTCCCTCGCCTCCAGCAGAGTGGCTGCGCTCTTCCTGCCGCTCTCTCCCGCTCTCTCTCTTTCTCTCTCTCGCACTCTCTCTCACTCACTCACAACACTCTTCACCGACGCACACACACACCTACACTCACACTTTCTCACACACACACACACCTATACTATAAACATATATATATATGTATACTTGTATATTGATATATATATATATATACATATATATATATATTTATATACATATATATACATATATAGATATATATATATATACTTATATTTATACATACAGTAGTATCTATATACCTATGTATTAGTATACATACTTATATATATATACATATATACATATACTACTATGCATATACAAATATATATATAGTTACATCTATATATATTGCAGTATTAGTGTACTTATGTACATATATATATATATCTACATACTTTTACTTATATATATATATGTATACATATATATACATATCTAGATACATATACCTATATACCTATATATATACATCCATATAGTATTATATACATATATACATATATATATATATATATCTATAACTATATATACATACATATATATATATATACTTAGCTACAAATATCTATATATCCATATATTATTATATACTTATACATACATATATATATATACCTCTATATAGTTATATATACATACTTATGCATATATATATATATAGATCTATACATATATCTATCTATACTTATATATATATATTTACTTATATACATATATATATATATTTTCACATTATTTACCATACGCTGTATCGCAGGAATATCTGCAACAATTGCTGATATTCCCTGACACATGCGTACAAAAAAGCGTGGTTACATACATCATCCACCATCCATCCACATACCAGAAAAAAATCTAAATAAGAAAAACACCAAAAACATAATAAACGAATGAAAGAGACTCGTTGTAGGAAAGGCGTAGAAACTCAACTTGTAACCCTACTTTCCTGAGTTCGACCCTGGGCCTAAAAGTGACAAGATAAAATAAAGTAGGCCAGGTTAAAAATTTTTGTAAAGAGATGGTTAGGTCCAAATTAGATTAACCACTATACACTTTTCAATGATAAAATCATCATATTAACAACATATTCGGGCTCAACCATACAAGCGTCTATCGTTAGATTTTCAATATCCTCGAGAAAGAACATGCTGGTGCGTAATGGATAGATAGACAAAGAGTAGGCAGTTATATCATGTAAATAAGAAAATTACTAAGCTCATGGTGATTTCAAAGACATAAGGATATATATATATATAAATGCATCTTCATTCATTCATTGTGGAGTTGTTTGTATAAGAAATCTAGAGGAAAGCTTGTACGTAAATGCTTGAAAATTAAACCTAGGTACCAAAAAATGATTGCATACAAGAATCGATGGGGGGGATTTCGCATGCATCATTGGGGGAGAAGTAAGACTATGCTATTAAGCAGTAATAAAAGCAATAAAATTTTGAAGACCATGAATTAAATCTAGAAGAATAGAGGGCACTCACGGATGATCCCCGATGGCCTTGGAGTGGTCGGGAGAAGAATGAGGGGCGGCCAATGTAGCCTAGGCTGACCCTTGGAGAGAGGTAGGGTCGATCCAGCATCCCGGCATGATGTCCTCCATGGTGGTGGTAGTGAGCTCAACGAGGTGGCCTGGATGCAACCAATGGAGTGAATTTGCCAAGGAAGTGAATGGGTGCAAATGGCCACCCATGGGGTCTCTTTATAAACCCAATGGCTTCTCTCTAGAGAGGTGTAGAACTCTCTAGAGAGAGTCCAAGAGTGGCCGGCCACATGCGGTGGAGGTGGTCTTTCAGATCCAAAAATTGTGGATCTCAACGTAAATGCCTCTTGGTTGTTAAATTTGGCAACCAAGAGGTGGAGCCATCTCAAGAGATCTCTAGAGAATTCTAGAGAAGTGCGTGCATGAATGGGTGTGTGTGTGTGTGTGTGTGTGTGGTCGTGCTCAATATGGCTAGCTGTCTTAGGTTAAGTCCTAATGGGTTTGGGTAGGTGTATAGGTCTTGATTTTAGGTTTACAAACACTAATTGCGAAGGTTAAGTTTAATTGAATGAGTGTGAGCGTAATTGAGGGTGACAGAACTAAATTAGGTTGGGTTTAGGTCAATTGGACTCTCACTAAGTCCAATTGAACTTGTGTGGGTTGAGATCTAAGCTCAATTGGACTCAATGAATCCAATTAACTTAGGTGAAGGTAATTGACTTGATCTAAGTCAATTGGGTTTGGTGAGGACCTAATTAGGTCCTTAGGTAGGTCTAGAGGTGATGCACTATGGTTAGGACACCTTAATTTAGGTTCCTATGGGGTTGGGATTAGGTCAAGGGAGCTAGAGATCCAAGATCAAGACTTGAATCTCAAAATAGGGACTGGAGACCAGTATCAGATGTCCAATAATAGGATCAGATGACTTATACTAAGAAATCAGAAGTCCAGACTTCAGTTTTTGACGTCCAATTTGAGTCAGGCGGAAATCAGGGTTCTGTTTTGGGTACTCTGCAGAAATTGGACATCTGACAAAGTGTCTGCACGTCCAATAACACTGCAAAAGTGGGTTTAAGGTGTGTGGGAGATGGCTAAGGGTCTTGGATGTCCTATAACTTATTTGGACATCCAGATAAGGGTTGGAACTAGGGTTTTAGGGCTTCCTAGGGTGTTGTGACCTAATCTGAGGGTGGCTAAGGCTTGGGGAAGTCTCTAGGCTATCTTAGGACTAGGATGGACCTAAGCTCTTCACATTTTACTGCTTTATTCCTACTTAATAGAATAGAAAACTTTCAACCCCCTTACATTATTGTTCCTATATCTAAACTAAGCCTTCTGCTCCAGCTCTGCTACAACTCCCGTTATTTTAGATCCAGCTTTAGTTCCTACTTCAGATCCAGCTCCTGATCTGCTTATTGCCTGCAATTGACATAATGCACTTAATAAGCACATTATAACATTATTTTATGCATAGTTAAAGAAAAGCAGTAAAGATGCAGATAATGCTTATGCATGCATGAATAACCCTAACTTATGCTAAGTTCTAGCCTAATTTAGGTTAATTAAGACCTGTGATTGCTGCGCAATCATACCTGCTTGCCTAAATCTTGCTAGTCCATAGCAAATGCAATACTAATTTATTTACATAAAGGGTCCCTAAGGAACTGATTATTTTATCAAGTGTATGCATAGAAATTTTTCTCCTTTTGATTTTCATCCTATGCTCTAGAAATCCAGACAATCGTGAAAGTGCTGCTATGTAGCTTTTGCAACGGATTCGAGTGAAAACTAGTACACCTCTAAATCCTGTACTTGACCGCTAGTAAGAATTCTAGCAGGATAGGTGGACTTCACCCCTTGGGGTATTCAAGTTATTCTATGAATTTCACCCTGGCTTTAGGCTTAGGTAGAGAATCTCTGAGGGAAAAGATTACATATTTGGTGGGTCATTCTCACTTGGTGCTACATAGAGACTAGTAGTACAGAATCTAGATTCCCAGACTACTAAGTAACTCAAATCAGAGAAAGATGAGAAAAACTATGCTCTCTTTTGATTCCTTTGTATTCATTCTCTCTTACTCGTTTTCTTAGAGCTCACTACTACACCAGATTCACACATATGATTGTATTTGGTGGTCTCACTAGGCATTAGCACTTTAATTGAGTTTTCATAATCCTAACACTAAGTTTGAATTCTTCAGCCATTATTCGGGCGGTCAGAAACACAAGAAAGATAGATTAAGGCCATATTTGGTGGATCTCAATTTTATTTGGTGGTATTACCTCAATGAAATAAACACTAAATATTCATTCATTTCTTTACTTTTTCTTCTTTTCCTAATTTTCTTTTTCTTTTTTTCTCCTTTTTTTTTCCTTTTCAACACGATACAACTAGCATACATCCATGAACTTTATTGAGGACGCATTATTAAGGATTGGGGGTACTCAAGAGACATTGGGTGGCTTATTTGGTGGAAGTGCCTACTCACAACACTGGGAAAGATGGATAGGATGGTGTATTTCTGACTATGACATCATTACCCTCCTTTAGTCGAGGATTCCGTAGGGAATGGTCGTAACCATCCACCTTAGTCCTAGTTTTATGAAAACTCGCTCTCCGCGTATTTGCCTTATTTGGTGGCTCTCAAAATTTTGCAAAAAAATGTATATGCGGGAACCGAGAACGAAAACTATGTCTAATCTCAGAGTATCATCACCTAATTATCTAGGATTCAAGATTCCTTGCACTAATCTTAGAGCACCAGTACACTCTATTCTCATCTCACACTATTTGGTGGTTTTTTGGAAGAACATCTGCCTGACTCACAAAACACTATCCAGGGATTCAGGAAAAGAAGCACTAATTCTCGACAGACTGAAGATGTTTATCAGCCTTCACCATGAATCCATTAGAAATTCTACGCATGTGAAAAGTTGTACTGGATTCTAGATTACAGGAATCAACTAGAGGACAAAATCCTTAATGCATTCTCTTAATAAAATAATCTTATTCATCAGTGCAATATGTATATATGCTATGAGCAATTAACCTCCTATAATTTGTACTTTGTGAATTTTCCATATCGGGTTACAATCAGCTTGACCCTAAATTTAGAACAAAAGTTGAGCAGGTGAGTCGGAAGTGGCTGTTGTGAACGATATCTCTCTCCAATGCGAGCATTGGAGGTGGAGTCGGTTGTTCTTTTATTTAAGGTCCTAAAGTACGTTTTACATGTAGCTCTAAGGTTTTCCTAAATGTTGGTATAAAAATTTTTCAGTTTTGTTGTATCTACCCCCCCATGCCTAAGTTCTTGCATGTCCTTATGCATGAATATAAAAGAAAATAAATACTACAGGGAGATAATGCGTAGAAATCACCTGTAATTGCTCCTGAAGTTATATTCAGCACCGGCCAACCTGTTAATATGCGATGTACAAAAGGGAAATATGCTAAAACAAAATATGCTATGTATAAAAATGGTTATATGCAAATGATGGTGGAATGTGGAGTGAATGGTATCTGTACGTACTAAGTTTAACACCTCCAACTGGGCAAGCACTCGATCACATGTCCTCACTAAGATGAACAGTCTCGTCAAGTGGAGGAGGCTTCTGGGCCAAAAATGGCTTGAGGTGCTGGCCATTAACCGTGAATATATGCCCAGATTTTAGGTCCTTGATCTGGACTGACCCATTAGGATATGGCTGTATCACAACATACGGGCGTGAATACTTTCCTCCCGATGTGGCGGCCATGAAAGGCCTTGGTCTTGTCCTTCTATATTAATGCATTCTCATAGGCCTCCCACCGGATTTCTTCTAATTCGCTAAGCTGGAGTTTCCATTCTGGACCTCCTGCATCGAGGTCAAGGTTGCATTTTCACACCGCCCAAAAGGCACGGTGTTTCAGCTCTACAGGAGGGTGACAGGCCTTGCCGTATACCATGCGATGTGGTGACATTCCGAGCGAGGCCTTGTATGCGGTCCGATATGCCCAGAGTGCATCGATTAATTTGTTAGACCAGTCATTCTTGTCTACTCTAACCGTCTTCTGGAGAATCAGCTTGATTTAACGGTTAGACACTTCAGCCTGCCCATGCGTCTGCGGGTGACACAGGGTGGCTATGCGGTGATGTACCTTGTATTTCTTTAATAAAGACCTGAAATGGGCGTGGATGAAGTGGCTTCACCCATCGCTAATCAGAGCGTGGGGTATTCTGAATCTCACGAAAATATTTTGCCGTATGAAAGAAATGATGGTCTTGTGGTCAGCCCATCTTGCCAGGATGGCCTCGACCCACTTCAAGACATAATCAACACCTAGCAATATGTACTTGAAGCCATGCGAGTTTGGGAAAAGGCGCATAAAATTGATACCCCAGACGTTGAACACTTCAACTACCATGATGGGTTGGAGTGGCATCATGTCTCTCCTGGTCATAGAACCAACCGATTGACATCGTTTGCAGTGTTGGATGTATTCGTGTGTATCTCTGAAGATGGTTGGCCAGAAAAATCTCGACTGCAAAATTTTTGCAATGATTTTCTGTCCTGAGAAATGGCCACCGCACGCATCATTGTGGCATCAAGATAACACACAGGGGATCTCAGAGTCCGGGATGCATCTGCGAATAATCTGATCCGCTCCAATGCGGAAGAGCAGTGGATCACCAGAGATAGTATTTGGGCTCTTCAATGAATTTGAGTTTCTGGTCCTTGGATAGGTTCGCGGGAATTTTGCCTACGGTAAAGTAGTTCGTGAAATTCGCATACCAAAGGAACTGGACAGACTGAACAGCCAAAAGAGATTCCTTTGGAAATTGTTCGTGGATAGGCAAGGAATAAGGAATGTGGTCTGTGTCCAATCTGGATAGGTGATCTGCCACAACATTTTCTTTTTCGACTTTGTCGCAGATTTCAATATCAAATTCCTGCAATAGAAGGATCCATCTAATGAGTCGTGGTTTGGCATCCTTCTTTGCCAACAAATGCTGGAGGGTGGAGTGGTCAATGAAGATGATGACCTTGGAACCTAATAAATATGAACTGAATTTCTCCAACCTGGATACTACTGCTAGCAGTTCCTTTTCGGTGATAGTGTAATTACGCTGAGCCTCATTCAGCATCTTTCTAGCATAGTATATGACAAAGGGTTGTTTCTCCCGATGCTGGCCTAAAATAGCACTGACGGCAAAATCAGAAGCGTCACACATCATTTCAAAATCAAGCGACCAGTTGGGTGGTTGGAGAATCGGGGAGTCGGAAACAGTGCTTCGTAGAGTCTCGAAGGCACTGAGACACGAGGTATCAAATTCAAATGGGACATCGGTAACCAGGAGATTTGTCAAAGGCCCCGCAATTTTTGAAAAATCATGTATAAATCTCTGATAGAAGCCGACGTGACTTAAGAACGATCTGATCTACTTCACCAAGCTAGGTGGAGATAAGTGGGAGGTAATCTCTGATTTAGCCTGGTTGACCTCGAGTCCATTTTTGGAGATCCTATGCCCTAGTACTATGCCATCCCTCACCATGAAATGGCTTTTCTCCTAGGATAGTACTAGGTTTACCTCAATACACCATTTTAGGTTCTTGGTGAGGTTGCCAAGACAAGATGCAAAATCATCTCCGAAAACAGAGAAATCATCCAAGAATACCTCCACATAACCAGTAATCATGTCATAGAAGATAGCCATCATACAATGCTGAAATGTTGCTAGTGCGTTGTAGAGGCTAAAGGGCATCCGCTTGAAGGCGAATGTTCCAAAGGGGCATGTGAAAGTGGTCTTGTCCTGATCTTCCAGGCTAATCGCTACCTGATTATTCCTGGAATATCCATCCAGAAAACAAAAGAAACTGCATCCGGCTAACTGTTCCAATATCTAATCAATGAACGGCAAAGGAAAGTGATCCTTCTAGGTAGCCCTGTTCAGTTTCCTGTAGTCGATGCAGACTTGTCAAGATGTCACAGTGCGGATCGGAATGGATTCGCCCTTATCATTCTTCATGACGGTGAGTCCTGCTTTCTTGGGAACTATCTGAATTAGACTCACCCATTGGCTGCCTGAGATTGGATATACAATGCTTGCATCCAGCCATTTGATGATCTCCTTCTTAATAACGTCTAGCATATTCGGGTTTAGCCATCTTTGAGGTTGTCTCGAAGGTTTCACCCCCTCATCTGTGTAAATGTGATGAGTGCAATACGAGGGGTGAATACAGCGAAGATCAGCAATACTCCATCCGATAGTAGCCCTATGGTCTTGAAGCGTAGAAATCAATTGACACTCCTGCTCTTGGGTTAAGTGGGCATTGATAATGACTGGATATGTCTCACTTTCGCACAAGAACACGTACTTGAGTGAGTCAGGTAAGGGCTTCAATTCAATCACGTGAATTCCTGCTGAATCGCTATCTGTAAAACTAGCCGTGATTGCATTAACGGGAAACCCGTTAGTTGTAGTCACGTCTTCCTATAATAACAGGGGCGATTCAGCAATATATGGATCAAGATAGTTGGATTCAGGGGTGCTGTGGTCAGAAGCACACCACAAACAGTCAGATCCTTGGGGAGATATGTGTAATGCATGATTTTAGTCCCGTGTGGATCGAGGTCCAAGAACTTTGACTGTGTAGATGAATGAGACATTGGGTCATCACAAAGGAGCCCAATGTTACCACAGTATGCCGAATCTTCATCTTCACCATCCTCCACTGTTCGATCACAGTTGAAGTTATTTGCTGCCTTGAATATGTCTAGTCGAAGTTGCTCATTGCCTAGGGCAATCTCCATACACCCAGATGCACAATCGATGTTCGCTCAGGCTATCGCCAGAAATGGCCAACCCAAAATAATTGGTGCATCTCAGAGATTAGGAGGAACTTCCATATCGAGAATGAAAAAATCTGTAGGAAAGCAGAACCCGTGGACTTTCATGATCACATTCTCAACCACCCCCTTCGTGTTTTTACTGATCTATCTGCCAGCTGAATCGTAACCGAGGTGGGTTTCAACTCCCCAAATCGAAATTGATCAAATACGGCGGTGGGAGTTAAGTTGATGGACGAACCCAAATCTAGAAGGGCCCAGTCAAATGGAGAATCCTGCAAGAAGCAGGATATGAGTGGGGTACCAGGGTCTTTCTTCTTCGACGGTAGCTCAGCTAGAATCATGGCGCCAGCCTCTTTCGACAGTATCGCTTGTTGCCCAATTCTCTGCTGTCGCTAAGGGGTACAATAGTCCTTGAAGAACCTAGCGATAGCGGGAATGTGATCAATAGCCTCGAGGAGGGAGGCCTGAATATGTACTTCCTTAAACATCGATTTCAGGTCCTCAAAATTCCACGTGTCCTTTTTTCGTAATACATTTCATGTCAGAGCCTCAAGAAAAGGGATGGGAATCTCAGGGTTGAGTGGCCTCTTACCCTTATCTACCGTAGGTGGCTCCTGAGATGATGGAGTCGAATCCACCAATGGCGAAGGGTGGGAAAAATCAGAACCCGCCTTCCTAGGAGGTGGGTTGAATGTCTTCCTTCCGCTTCACAAAGAAACAGCATGTGCATCGGCTTGCTGTCTGATTAGCCCATAGTTGTGGGCTATTTAAGTATTTAAGTGCCTATACATTAGATTAATTCTAACATTTATTTAGTATAAATTAGGATGTAAATAGATTAATTGATAGTTTTAATCTAATTACATAATCCATACATTGCATTCATATCTTAAGTGCATTTAGAATTAGCTTAGAATAACATTCATCTAATTAGATAATCAATTAGGTACATTGTTTTTATTAACATAGAAGTTGAGGGTCTGTATATAAATAACCCTAATATTTTAACAATATTTTCTTTATTCTTCTTCTTTCGGAATGGCTGTCTGCCGCTCCAACGCCCGGCTGCTGCAGTGATGAAGCCATTCAAGGGGGAGCGGATGTGGTGGATCTGGTCGGCGGCTGATTTCAAACTTGTTCAGGCCACTACAAAAGGAGCAGGGAGGCAGCCGAGCTGAGGAGGCCTCCGCCACCGACCCACCACTGTGCGGAGAGAACCTCTCTCTTCCACTCCACACTGCTGGCCTCTACCGTGGCGGCGAGTCTCCACCACCGTGGGCGTGTGGTGTGACAGGTCACACCGCCATCCGGAGCTCGCCCGCATCACCGTGAGCACCCTAGCGTGCATCTTCCTCGCCGTCGTCACAGACCATCACCACCGAGCTACTGATCAGCCACCCTCTCAGTAACTTAAGACGTCTGGGAAATTTCCCAGACGTCTGAAGTTATCCGCTCACCTCCACTTCCTCAGCCTGCACTCTCCAACCGGCCACCAGACCGCCTGCACCCTCCACCGCTCACCGGCTGCAGACCTGCGCACGCCTGCAGATCAGCCCGCGCTCTCCTCCAACGCCTGCAGACCAGCCTGCAGCATCCTCCAACAGCCGCCTGCAGCTTCCACCGCACACGCCAACCGCCTGCAGACCACCGCGCAAGCGCCCTCCTGCAGACCACCGCCCACGCACAACCGTGCGCCCTCCGCAGACCCTCCGCGCGCCCACGCACAACCGCCTGCAGACCGCCCAACCGACCACCGCGCACGCCAGCCGCACACGCCAGCCGCAGCAGTGCCCACGGCAGCGGGCAGCAGCCACCCCCGCAGCAGCAGCAGGCGGCGGACTTCACGCAAACAGGCTGCGCAAGCTGCCGGCTGCAGCACCTCCGCCGGAGCTCGTCTGGCCACCTTCCGACCGCCGCGCGACTCGCCGCCACCACCGATTCGAAGCCCTTGATCCAAGGGACCTCCTCCGAGCTTCCTGCGCCCGGCCATCGGCTCCTCGTCGCGCAAGACAACGGGGAAAAATTCCCCTGTTTTGCTACAGTAAAACGTTAATTAAAATTTACATTTTCTGCCATTGCCACATTTTAATCATATTCTATTCACTCTGCATTGCGGAAAATATCCTGTAGTTTCTCATAATTGCCATTTCAGCATTGTTTCTTGCTTAAACCTTAATCTAAAGGCAATCTTGGCTTGGTTCTTGTCCAAATTGACTACGAACAAACATTTTTAAGTAGCGCGAATTTTAATACGTTATTGCCTCCCTGTGGATACGACCCGCTCCTCTGCGAGTGGTTATTTTTTATTAAAAATTGATTAGTCGATTTTTCCACCACATTAAACTACAAACGACTTAAAAGCGAAAGATCGACCGGTCACTGTCCATGAGTTGATGGGGGAGCGGAAGGGGCAAAATACGCGGGATTTTGCAAAGGCAGCTGGCCTTGCAAGTAACCAGGTGGTGCAGGAGGCGCCTGTAGTATGCCGTGTGCTTGTCCCTGCGGTGCTTGAAACCTAGGTGGGGCACCCTGGTTCTGTACATATCGAGGATTCGAGACGGGTTGGGTAGGCAAGGCTCCCTGAGTCCTATGCTCCTGCAACAGCTGGTTCTATGTGTTTTGTATGGTCTGAATCTGATCAGCCATAGCCTTCATAATCTGCAAGCTATCTTGTGTAGACTTCCTCATCGATTCTTGCAGCTCTTCTTTCAGTGCCTCCAAAGGGTCAGCCTGCTTCGGAGGGTGGTTGGCAGCTTGGTGCAGCGGCTGGTATAGTGAGCGGGGTTGCTGCTGCTGAGATGGGAATGGCTGCTGCTTACTATACGTGTTTTGCGCATTCCTGTATTGTTTGGTCTGGTAGTGTGGATCTTGATGTGGTCTCTATGAATTACCAAACCAGGAGAAGTTCTGATGCTGGCGCCAACCAGGGTTATACGTCTCTGAATATGGGTAATTACGCCCACATCCTTGGATATCACTGACGTCCTCGTAGGCCGAAGATGTCTGAGACGTATATCCGTCAAGGGGATAGGCATTATAATCTGCGGGTGGTGTGTAACCTGGTCGTAGGGTGCCAGATTTGGATTATTCACGGGATCCTGATATGTGGGATCTCGTAAATACGGAGAAGATGCATCCCAAGCGAGTAGATTAACTCGAGCAGGTTGGGCTCACGGTGCATAGGAGGTTCATGAGGTAGCAGAGCTCAAGTTGGATTGACATTGACTGATCGGGTCAATCTTCTTCTCGATTAAGTTTATTCTATCCAGCTGCTTGATGATGATATCCATGTCGGCTCGAATAGACTCGGCGTGTGCGTTGTGGACCCACTGCTGTCCAGGCCGTTGGAACTGGTTCATAGATGCGGCATTCATCGAGTTCTCCACTAATGATTCGAACAACTCAAATGCGTTGTTCTCATCTTTTGTGAGAAAATTCCTGCAGCTAGATGCATCGGCCAGATACCGATGTGTGTCATCCAACCCATGGTAAAAAATCTGAGCTAACTGCCATCTAGGTATACCATGATGTGGGCATTTCCAGAGAAGGTCGTGAAATCTATCCCATGCTTCATGTAATTTCTCCCCAGCTCCCTGGGAGAAAGTCATGATTGCATGCTACATTGTGTTTGTTCGACTGATTGGGGAGAACTTTTGCAGGAATTCACGTCGTAATTCCGGCCAGGTTCCAATTGGCTTCCCAATAGTCTTGAACCAGTATGAAGCGTTGTTCCTCAGCGAAACGGGAAAAGCTTCATCAGAACAATCCTGAGATCAACATTCCTGGGTCGGATCGTTTCAGCGAGTCGACTCAGGTCCTCAAGGTGCTGGAACGGATCTTCGCTTAAGTTCCCGTAGAAGTGAGTGCTAATCAACTCAATTACATTGGGCTTGAGCTCAAATGCATCTCCACCTACGGGAATTCTGACAAGAGGTGCGACAATTTGTGCGGCTGGGACGTAGAAATGCCACAGTTGTTCTCCTCATGGTGGGTGCTACATCCTGTCAAGTGCCGTCAGAATGCGATCCATGCTCTGCTGATGCCGCTCCTCAGATTCGGTGACCCGGGCTTCCAGACAAGCCATCGGGTCCAGATTCTCGATATCCTGGTCCGATCTAGGTTCAGGTCCAGGATTTGCCATGGTGGCTCTTGGAGTAGAAGAAATGGGGGGAGAAGATGGTCTAGGCGAGGTGACTCACCTTCTTGGGAGTGGCTCCCAAGGTCCAACCAAGCGAGGTTGAAGTGACCTCCTTCCGTGCATACACCGCCCAATTCCTGGGTTGGTGTTGCCACGTAGGATAAGGCTAAGGCCCTATCAATCAAATGGTTCTTATAGATCTGGTGACCATATTTTTCGTTAAAAATTTGAATTCCTGAAGATAAGTTCGTCGTTCAATCGACTGAAAGTGGTTCCTGCCTTTCAAGCTAACCCAGGTAGTCTGGTTATGAGGGGACTAAGGGGAAGGTTCTTCCTTTGGCTTACGCCTCCGATTCCATTGACCCTCGAGTCGCGGTCGTTTTACACTACCCCGCAGACTTAGTCACCAGGTTTGGCAAGAGAGGTTAAAAACACCCAGTAGTACGACAACGAACTCTGGTTGATTTCATGTTTTAAAATTAATTTTTTTTAACCTGTTTTCTTCCGTGGGGTTTGTGGTGAGTGGCCCACAAGGTGACCAACCTCACCGACTAACTAGACTTGATTAAGTCTAGGTTAGCCCAGAGTGTGGTCTCTAGTTGTAACCTAAGGATTTAACCTAAGTGGCATGCACTTCTAGGTTTTTTTTTTTTTCTATTTCAGTAGACCACAAAGGTAATGTCGATTCTCTGAAATTAATTAGAATCCAATTAATCTAAACTTTTGCGTGTAGATTCCTTTTTCAATTAGTTTTTTAGAGAATATTTTTTTTTGAATTTTTACTATTTTAACCAAATTTTTAGGGAATTTTGAATTTCAGTGGGTTAGATTTGGAACTTTGACCCCTGGTCAACTTTTTGCTTTGGAATAGTACCAATGTCCATAAAAAATTTGGCAAAAATATGGAACATAAAGCTAATGAGATCAACTTTCAAACCCCACCATTTTTAGTCAAAATAGATTCACGGATTGCTCGAAATTGCTTTTTGAAATTTGAAAAATTTTGAATCTGGGTCAGTCTGACCCCCATGCACTTCATGAATTTTTGAAAATTGTATACTTGGAATTTTTCAAAGTAAAAGTGGCATTTGAAAGATGGTTTGACAATGAAAGTTTAGCCCAAATTTCAAAATTTTTCACTAGCTAATTTTTTGACAATTGAATTTTTAATTTAGATTTGAAATATGATGGAAAATCAGAAGATGGTGGAAAAACTTTTAAAGGGTTTGAATTGAAATCTAAACTTTCCACCAAAAATGATATTTTTTTTCAAATCTTTCGCATGTTTTTTTTTTCAAAAAGGATTTTTTTTCAAAAGATTCAAAGAAAATATCTTTTTTTTCTTTTTTTTTTAAACTAACCTAGATTTGAAAGGAAACCTAATGTAGATTCTTTTTTTCAAAATTTTTCTTTTTCACGAAAATGAGTGAAATCTTTTTTTTTTCTCACAGAGAATTTGTCAAAGGAAAGTGCAGAAAGTAAATCTATTCCTAGGGTTCAGAAAAAGTAACCTAATCTAAAGAGAGATGATGTGCACCTAATTTTTTCTTTGCCGTGCTCGTTGTGTGCGCAGATCCTATTTTTTTCTATTTTTCCTACACATAAAAAGCAAAGTAGAGAGAAGTTTGTCAGTGATAGTCTAAAAGAACGAAATCAAAGAAAATGACGTTGCTGCCCCGGCAACGGCGCCATTTATTGGAAGCGTATCGCACATGTTTGATAGGAAAGTGAAATGCATCGTAGTATAGTTGCGAAGTACGATCCAACAAAGATATTATTTTGCAAAAATTACGAGACTTGAGTCCCCGTCGTTCTTCTCTGGGAGGCATTGCTTTCACTTTTCAAATCGATCTTTTTATTGCTCTACTTTGTTTAAAAATGCACACCGGTTTCCAATCTCCTAACTAAAACTTCAGCACTTCTGTTATTAACTCGGATCACATGCGCATGCGTCAAATAAATTACGAAGGTGAATGTGTTAGTTTCTATGCACACGATTCTAGTGAGGTGGAGACTATTTATGGAGAAACCATCTATCGTTAGATTTTCAATATCCTCGGGAAACGACATGCTGGTGCGCAATGGATAGATAGTTAAAGAGCAGGCACTTAAATCACGCAAATACGATAATTTTTAAGCTCGTGGTGATTTCAAACACATAAAGAGATATATATATAAATGCATCTTC
Source organism: Thalassia testudinum (assembly GCA_037157565.1). Classification (NCBI taxonomy): domain Eukaryota; kingdom Viridiplantae; phylum Streptophyta; class Magnoliopsida; order Alismatales; family Hydrocharitaceae; genus Thalassia; species Thalassia testudinum. The sequence continues at coordinate 16,625,124 of JAZHRO010000056.1, forward strand.
ATTCATTCATTGGCGAGTTGTTTGCACAAGAAATCTAGAGGAAAGCTTGTACATAAATGCTTGAAAATTAAACCTAGCTACCAGAAAATGATTGCATACAAGAATCGATGGGGGAGATTTCGCATGCATCATTGGGGGAGAAGTAAGACTACACTATTAAGCAGTAATAAAAGGAATAAAATTATGCAGAGCATGAATTAAATCTAGAGGAATAGCTGGCATTCAGGGGTGGTCCCCGATGGCCTTGGAGTGGTCGGGAGAAGAATGAGGGGCGGCCATTGTAGCTTAGGCCGACCCTTGGAGAGAGGTAAGGTTGATCCAGCATCCTGGCATGATGTCCTCCATGGTGGTGGTAGTGAGCTCATGGAGGTGGAGTGGGTAGCAAAGTGGAGGGGGCGTGGATGGCACCAACGGAGTGAATTTGCCAAGGAAGTGAATGGGTGCAAATGGCCACCCATGGGTTCTTTTTATAGACCCAATGGCTTCTCTCTAGAGAGGTGTCTAACTCTCTAGAGAGAGTCCAAGAATGGCCAGCCACATGTGGTGGAGGTGGTTTTTGAGATTCAAAAATTGTGGATCCCAATTTGAATGCTTCTTGGTTGCTAAATTTAGCAACTAAGAGGTGACACCATCTCAAGAGATCTCCATAGAATTCTAGAGAAGTGTGTGCGTGATTGTGTGTGTGTGTGTGTGGTCGTGCTTTATATGGCTAGCCAGCTTAGGTTAAGTCCTAAGGGGTTTGGGTAGGTGTAGGTCTTGATTTTAGGGTTACAAACCCTAATTGCTAAGGTGAAAATGCAAGTAAACTTAACTTAAGCTTAATTGACTGAGTGTGAGCCTAATTTAGGGTGACATAACTCAATTAGTTTCGGTTTAGGTCAATTGGACCCTCACTAAGTCCAATTGAACTTGTGTGGGTTGAGATCTAAGCTCAATTGGACTCAATGAATCCAATTAACTTAGGTGAAGGTAATTGACTTGATCTAAGTCAATTGGGTTTGGTGAGGACCTAATTAGGTCCTTAGGTTGGTCTAGAGGTGATGCACTACGGTTAGGACACCTTAATTTAGGTTCCTATGAGGTTGAGATTAGGTCAAGGGAGCTAGAGATCCAAGATCAAGACTTCAATCTCAAAATTGGGACTGGAGACCAGTATCAGATGTCCAATAATAGGATCAGATGACTTATACTAAAAAATCAGAAGTCCAGACTTCAGTTTTGGACGTCCAATTTGAGTCAGGCGGAAATCAGGGTTCTGTTTTGGGTACTCTATAGAAATTGGACATCTGACAAAGTGTCTGGACGTCCAATAACACTGTAGAAGGTGGTTTAAGGTGTGCGGGAGGTGGCTAAGGGTCGTAGACGTCCTATAACTTACCTGGATGTTCAGATAAGGGTAGGAACTAGGGTTTTAGGGCTTCCTAGGGTGCTGTGACCTAATCTGAGGGTGGCTAAGGCTTGGGGAAGTCTCTAGGCTATCCTAGGGCTAGGATGGACTTAAGCTCTTCACATTTTGCTGCTTTATTCCTACTTAATAGAATCGCAAACTTTTAACCCCCTTACATTATTGTTCCTATATCTAAACTAAGCCTTCTGCTCCAACTCTGCTACAACTCCCATTATTTTAGATCCAGCTTCAGATCTTGCTCTAGATCCTGCTCCAGATCTGCTTATTACCTATAATTTACAAAATGCACTTAATTAGCACATTATAACGTTATTTATGCATAGCTAAAGAAAAGCAGTAATGATGCAAATAATGCTTATGCATGCATGAATAACCCTAACTTATGCTAAGTTCTAGCCTAATGTAGGTCAATTAAGACCTATGATTGCTACACAATCATTCTCGCACATATTCTCGAGAATCTCCAACACAGTGTCTCCGTGATATTTCCTTCGCAGGTTGCATTGACGAATAAGCGGATGTCTTCACGGAGTCCCTGGTAAAAAGACTGGACTTGTTCCCATTTAGGAACTCCGTGATGGGGGGCACTTTTGCATGAGATCCAAGAAACGATGACATGCCTCATGAAGTGGTTCTCCAGATTGCTGAGTGAAGTGTGTGATCTGGTGGTGCAAGGCATTCGTCCAACCAACTGGGAAGAACATTTTCAAAAATTCAGATTGTAGTTCAACCCACTTGTTGATTGGACGCGTTTGAGTCTGATGCCAATGAGATGCCTTATCCATGACAGAGAAGGAAAACATCTTCATAAGAAGAATATTTCAGTTTTGTACATCTGACCCGAAGGTCTGGGTAAGATGTTTGAGTTACTTGATGTGCTGGAAGGAATCCTCGGAGCTAAGCCCATGAAACTTTGGGATAGCATGAATCATGTTGGGCTTGATTTCAGAATCAGGACCTTCAGCCGGGGTTTGGACTCAAGGATCGATCGGCACCGCAGTGGGATTATATTGATCTCACATCATAGAACACTGCGACGAGTTTACAAAGTTCTGAAATAGATCATTTAGGCACTGGAGTTGGTGTTCAAGATTGTTCTCTTCTTCAACAGGTGTTGCCATGATGATGAAGGAAGGATAATTTAGTTCTGATGAATCAGAGGAGATGTCTATGTGGTGGGGTTACTGCACAAACACGGACGTTGAGGCTTGACCTCGGCAGGAGTGGATCACTAAAGGAGGTCTTAAGGATGGTCTTAAGGACCTCCTACCAAACATGCACTGATGGTTTGGACGAGATTAGAATGTGCTGGACCCAATCAAGACACCCAAAAAAATTTGGATGACTATAGAGGTTCGGGGCGGATGATACCCCTTAGTTAGAAAAGCTGTCCACCTGAGAAATTCTTGGGCAGCCAAAGAGGGAGAGTCCCGCAAAGACCCCTACACGATAGAGCATCCCCACGAGTTACAGGGTTTCCCCCAACCGACCTCTCTTGTCACTGAGATTCCAGGTAGACCAGAACGGAGACCTTGACCTCTTAAGTCTACCACATTTTATTAAAGATCAAAGGTGCTTAGTATTCCACTTGAACTTTAGATGTTTTGAGTGCAAAAGTGACCTAATTTCAAAGTTGGTTGATCCAACAAGAGGTCAACTTCACCAATTTGTCCTTTGAGGAGCTTTAGGTCCTTTCCTTTAGGGTTCAAGTGAAATTAAGAGCTTGAATTTTAGGGTTTCTCTTGAATAAGTCTTTTCAATAAAGGTTTAGGCACACCTCTTTTTGGAAAATTGATTCTTGCTTAGAAAGATGTGTTTCTAAAATCCTAAATTGGAATCCTTAATTTGGTTCTAATTGTGGTCCAATTTAGTTGCCACAAATATGGTATCTAGGGCTCAATCAAGAATGTGGTAGCCCTAGTTACCTTAAATGGATGCACAATTCAATATTTGTTGAAATCAAAATCAGCAACTTGGGTCAATTAGCTAAATTTGGAAAGCAGGTAGCCCTAAATTGATCTTTTCCTATTTTTCCTTTTCAGAATGAGGGTATTAAGAGAAAGGGCTAATCAAGAATTACCTGCCCCAGGTGTGTTTGTTGTGTGGCCATCTTCTTTTGAATCTTCTCCCCTAAAACAATCACAACAAAAGGGATGTATCAAGTTAGTATTGAATCAGAAATTGTGATCAAGATTTTTGAATCGCCTGTTGCTCCCCGGCAATGATGCCAAAATGTTTAAGTGAGGCGAGATCAATGTTAAAATCAATGCGTCGTAGTATAGTTGAAATTGCTCAAAGGTAAATGAATTTTATTACTCGAAATTGTAAATTTGATGTCGAAAAATCAAGAACACAACTTTAAGATTGAAGTTAATGTGCAATGAAAATCAAAGTACTGTGCAAAAACACAATGTCAACGTATATGGGAGAAGCACAAAAAATATGGACGTCTGATTTTGAAAATCAGACATCTTAAATATGAAGTTGCTATAGTGCTTCAATTGCTTTTCTGTCTGTCTCTGATCTCCTTCTTTCATCTCTGATTCTTCATGCCCTCAACTTCTTTCTTTCTTTAGCTACTTTGGCCCTTATCTAGTTCTTCTTTCTCCTTTCCTTCTATCTCTGCTGCTCCTCCTTCTTCTTACCTTCTCGTCAGCCTTCAGTTCTTCTTTAGCTTCCTCCTCTTCTGCCTTGCCTTCTCCTTCCTTAGCTTCTTTGACTGCCACCCTCTCCTTCCTTGACTTCTTCTTCTTCTCCTCCCTGCAAGAGCAAAACCAACCCCTACCCTCGCCCGTGATCTCTCTTCTTCTTTTTCTCTTAAGCTCACTCTCCCAGAGCCTTCTCAGGTTATCGAGTCGGGGATGCATGCTCGGGACTAGGCTCACCGGTGTGCGTGGTGGGTGAGGAGTGCAGGCTAGTCGGGTATACGAGTCATGGCCAAGTTCACAGGTAGTGAGGTCACGGACGAGGTAGTGAGGGCGAGTGCGACCTTACCCCATGGTCAAGAGGCGATAAGCCTATGTGACTTTTACAATTTATTTGGCTGCCTTCGCTCCTCCACTTCCGAGGTGGCGCTATGGTGTCCCACCTTCTTCATGAGCGTCAGCAGCAGACATCCTATGATTGCAGCAGCTACGTAGGCCGTTCAAGCCAATTGCTGCACTAAGGATGTACACGAAAGGAATCTGCGCGATCTGGGACTTATTGCCTGGAGCGAGGAGTCCTAGGTGAAGCTCCCAAGCAAGCTTCATGTTGTGTCAATGGCAGCTAAGACCTCAAACCCTATCAACAAGATAATGACCACACAGCCTCGTCAGAAAACATAGGTAGCTTCACCTGAACACGGCGAAGGTGGTTCGATGGTCGCCGTGGCATGGTGTGGCCAGAGCATGCATGCCTAGGTCACCCTGTCGGTGCGAAAGTGGGTGTGTTCGGGGGAAGTGCTGGGGGCTTGGCAAGGTGAGTGGAAGGAGGGTTTAGGATCAGTGAGGTGTGTCAGTGCTCGTGGGGTAGTTGGCATGGCAGATGGAGGCGTGGAGCGGCGGGAACACTTTGGTGGAGGTTTGGCTGGAGGTGGAGAAGGTGTTGGTGGTTGCAAGCGTCGAGGTGTGTTTGCAAGAATAAAAGATAGAAAAATGATGCGAAGAGAGAGAGGACTTAACTGAGTGTTGATAGACGAAGGGGGATGCATAGGAGGCAGCCGTCTCGTATTGCAATCGTCGGAGACGAAGTGCCCAATGGGAGGAGGACGGCGATGACGCGAGGGTTGTAGGAATGTCGGCTGGTGTGGCACGATGCAGACGAAGTTGATAAAGAGAATTCTGCCATTAGTATTTTTGTAGTGTGATGAGAGAGAGAGAGAGAAGGGTGGCCAGATCTTGCTGGGTTGTTGATCGAAGGGGGAGAAGAATAATTAGGGGGGTTCTCAGGCCTAATTCAAGCTTAAAGGCTATGGGTTGATCTTGGCAGGCTTTTATAGGCCCTGGCAGAAGGTCTTGTGCTTGGAAGCTAAGCTTCCAAGCACGGCAACCTCGTTGGAGTTGGAAGGTCGAAGGTGACCCAAATCTCTCATGCATTCGCATGAGAGATTGGGTGCCAAATCAAGCCTCTGACTGTGTTCAAACTGGAGATTTCTCAGGGAATCTCCCTTTCAAATTTGAAGGGGATTCTCTTAGGAATCATGGAGTTCTTTCCCTCGATACCTCGATCGAGTAGGATTCCCTCCACTGTAATGGGGAAGGGACCTAATTGCATAGAAGGACGAGGAAGTTAGGGGGGTTTGTGTAGAAGTTTCAAAAGTTAGGGGTAGAAATGTAATTAGGCTGAACCTGTTTGCAAAGTAGGTCAAGGTGAATTCCCCTTAATTCCAAATTCTGGTACAAACCTAATTTAGACCTAAGGAATTCAATGGTGAATTTTGATTTTAGGTTTGACCACGTTTGATTAGGCAGTTTACACAAAAACCCAATTTAGGGCAAACATTTGACTAAGACCATAATTTAGGCCAAAATAGGTTCTAAGGGTCAAATTGAAGGTTCTAAACCCTAGAGGATATTTTTCCATGAATTTCAGAGGGTTTAGGTGAATTTTACCATGACCAAAACCTTGTTAAATTAAGTGGGTCTGTTTTAGGGTTGCAAAAAGTCATTTAATTCCCAGAATTCACATGAACCCTTTTCTATTTGAACCAACCCACTTTTTATCTTGTTAAGACCATTTGACCTGTGTTTAGTCCATGAGAAACCACGTTGTTGCACTGCAATGGTAAAATTATAGTTTTATCCCTTGTTTCTTACTTTTCTTTTAGAAGGGTTATTCATTGAGTTAGAACCTCCAGTTGGTTTTGTAGGCGCTTTTGTTTTCTTTTCTAGGTCAAAATGAGCTAGTTAGTGCTCATGATGGTATTCCCATCATTGAGGTGTAGGGTTAGGATAGGCTTATGAGGGTGGTTAGATGATGCTTGGGCTAGGTTTATTTGGTGCTAAGGGAAGTGGTCTGTAGGTGGTAGTTATGTTGGTGGAGAGGCACCATTAATAGTGCCAACCATAGGAGGGTTAAGGCGTTGGTGGTGGGTTTGGAAAATGAAAGGTTAGGATGATGTTATGAAGTAGGTGGAGGGTGGATGTGTGGGTGTAAGTTGGTGCCATCTTAGATGTTGGTTAGGTGGTTTTATGTCACCAACAAAAAGAGGGTTAGGATGGGGTTTGTTGGTTAAGGGTTTGGTGCCAAAAATTTGTGGTGGTGATGGTCTTATGAGAGTAGGTGTAAGGTGGAGATTTGGGTAGATGTTGGTGACAATTTCTAGGGGTGTGTGTAGGGTATTTTGGTGCCAACTAAGGGTGGTTAAGAGGTACTTATGGTGGTGGAAGGGTGCATGTCCTTGCCACCAACTTAGTTTTCTAGAAGGGGGGTTAAGTGGATGGTGGAGATAGGTTTAAGAGAGATGTGTAGGGCTAGGATGTGGGTGTGTTTTGGCACCAATAGAGGGGGCTTCTAGAAGGTTATGTTGGTGCCAAAACAAGGTGACTTTTGGTGGTGGATTAGGGGCCAAGGGTTGCATGTTGGTTGGTGCCAACATTGGTAGGAGTAGGTGAAGCTAGGTGGACTTAAGTAGGTGATGAGGTGGAGTGAGGTTGTAGGTGGTGGAAGGCCAATGGGAGCTGATATGTAGCCAAACTAATCTTGCTAGGCTATCTTAGCTAGTAGTTGAGTTGAGGAGGAGGTGGGATGGAGCTAGGGTTTAGGGAAGAGGAGCTAAGGAAAGATCTTTAGGAGCTGAACTGGAGCTAGTAGCTACTGAAAGGAGCTGTAGGGAGATTCTTTAGCTGGCTTAGCTTCCTAGTTCTTCGTTAGTTGGTAAGCAAAGCTGAAGTAAGCTGGCTTCTACTAAAATATGATGAGGTAAGTTGAGTCTGACCTTCTTGGGGAGGACCTAGCTAGTTGGAGTAGCTATAATAGCTTAGCTCAAATAGGTTGAGCTAAGCGGAGTCCTCGGGAGCTGGACTTGAGCTAGCCTGCTTTATGAAGTCATCTTCAGCTGACATGAGTTGAGTGGAGTTGGAAGTAGCTGGACCTGAGCTGAGGTGCACTCTAGTCAACTTAGCTGAGCTAGCTAGAGCTCCCAGTGAACTGATTGGAGCTAAGGTGAGCTAGACTCAACTATGTTGAGCTGGATCTGATCTAACTTGAGCTAGGATGAGCTGATACAACCTACCTTGAGCTACCATTAAGATAAGATGAGCTGAATGGATTATTTATAGAGGAGGAATTTTAATTTGAATTTCCTTTGAGCAGGAAAAGCTGCTGTAGGATGGCTGGCCGCCTGAGGGGGTCCGACGCCGGTGCCGGTGACTCTGATGGATAGGCGGTATGGCATCCACGATCTTGGCATAGGAAGGTGCGTGATTTACGTGTTCCTGTGGGTGCTGGGAACATGGGAAGGGGGGATGTTCGAAATGGTTGGGGCAGGGGTCAAAGGGAGGTGACCTGCTATCGCTGTCGCCTTCGGGGGCACCTAGCGGCAACCTGCTGGCGTCCACTGCTATGTCTAGCGTGCGGAGGTTTTGGTAACAAACGGGACGCCTGCCGGGCGACATGTGATGGCTCTGGGGGCAGGGACTATTTTACACCTTCGTGGCCTCAAGGTAAGCTGCAGATGCCCCTCCCCCCTCCCCCCGAAACGGTCGGGGATTGCGCCTTGGATGTTGAGGTTCCTCTGACTGATGATGTCAAAGTAGCAGAACTGGCTTTACGTAGTGCTTTGACTGGAGAAGTTATGAGAGGCACCATATCGATGGGCAGAATGTTCGGGAGAGAGGGAACTGATAGATGAAAAGGGGGGCCTAGGAATTATAGAGATGAGGTCAGAAATTCAGGACATTGTAGATGATGTACCCCTGGTCCAAGAGGCAGCAGTAGTGTTGGATGCTGATGGAAAGGAAATGAGTTTATCAAATGAAGTTGTGAGTGAGGATATGAAAACCCATCTGGGTGAGTCTGATGAAGGGATTATTATGAATGTGATTAATGAGCATGCTACCTCAGATATGGTGGACACCTCTGTGAGTCCTGTGAATTTGCAGACTTGCTTTCCTGTGGCTAAAGTTGTGCATGCGAAGTCAAAGACTCCTTCTTCTGGTAGGAGTTGGAAACCTCCCTATAAGTTGAGATTAAAAGGGCACACTCCCACACAAAAGGTTGATGAATCAGTTGTTGCAAATGTGATGAAGGTTAGCAGGACTTCTGCAGCTGCGAAGGGGATAGACCTGATAACCTAATGAAGATCTTGAGTTGGAATGTGCGTGGGCTGCGTGATAGAAGTAGGAGGGGGTCGCTAATTAGATATCTGCATGAATGGGAAATCGAATGTGCCATTCTTCAGGAGACACACATTGACTGTGCTTTTGATAGGGCATGGGAAGAGATGAGGGCAGGATCTGCAAATGACCTTGTGGTGGTCAATTCCATTGGCAGATCTGAGGGAATTGCCATTTGGTGGAGGAAGTAGATGCTGTGCTTACAGGAGGTGTCCATGGCTAGCCACCTTCTGACCTGTAGATTCACGAGAGGCCAGGGGGATAGTGTCTTCTTTGTGACTGGTGTATATGGGCCAAATGATCCTAACAGGAGGCAGGAACTATCGGAGGACTGGAATCTGGCTACAGAATTTGTAGGTGGGGGGGATTGGAGGTGACTTTAATTGTACCTTAGTGGGGAGTGCCAAACTTAATGGGGTGGTCGACAGCTCCTCCACCGGATTTCAGTTGACAGACCAGGCATTGGGGATGTGCGAATTTCCATCATCGGGGCAGAATTCACTTGGAGGAATGGCAATGGGCTCATGTCCAAGATTGACGGATTTTTTGGGAATGCTGAGCTGTTAGATCTCTTCCAGATGTCTTTTGTATGTGGTCTTGAACTTCCATTTTCTGACCATACACCTTTGATGTGGGATAATGGGGAGCAGGTGGTGGCTGGTTCCTATTTTAAATTTAGGAGATCTTGGCTAAGGGAAATAGGGTTCAGAGACATGCTTGCCAGCTGGTGGAGGTCACAGTAGGGTGAGGGTACAGCCACCTCCAGACTAGCATCTAAGCTGAAGGCTCTGAAGGGCATGCTGAAGGAGTATGGAGATATTGTCTTAGTTCTTAGACATCAGAAGCGTCATGAGGCCTTGCTGAAAATTCGGGAACTAGATACCAAGGAACCTGTGGACCATCTATCTGAACTTGATCTTGCTGACAGAAGAAGATGGCAGGGGGTGGTAATTGAAGAAAACGTGAAATTGGAGATGGATTGGGGGGAGTGATCTAGATAGCTATGGCTAAGTGAGGGGGATGCAAACACCAAATTTTTTCATTTGGCTGCTAGCTCTAGGAGGAGAACAAATTTGATCTCGTCAATGGTTGTAGAGGGGCAGAGAATTACCTCCTTATCTGATATCAGAACTGAGGCCGTCAGATACTTCAAGGAATCTTCAAGAGTTGCAGGTAGGGGCAACTGGAGAATGATAGCAAATGATTTGCCTAGGATTAATGAGTATCAAGGGGCCAGCTTGACTAAATTTATTTCTGATGCTAAAGTATTGAAGGCTATTAATGATCTTAATTGTGAAGGATCGCCTGGTCCTGATGGAATCCAGGTTTTCTTCTACAAAGAACTATGGGACATTGTGGGCTTAGAGGTTATGGGGGTAATTAGAGAATTCCATTGTGGCAATTTTTGCTTTGAAAGAATTAATTGATCTTATCTATTTCTTTTGCCTAAAACTCCGGGTGCTAAATCTTTCCAGGAATTTAGACCCATTGCTCTTTCTAACTCCTTATATTTGGTGATCGGAAAGGTCCTAGCTAATAGATTGAGGCTTGTACTGCAAGATTTGATCCATCCTGCTCAGTCTGCCTTCCTCCCAGGTAGATCCCTTCAAGAATCTTTTATATTGGCCCAAGAGATGGTTTGTGGCTGGCATAAGAGGAGATGCAAGGCCTTCGTGTGGAAGGTTGATTTTCGTAGGGCTTATGACTCAATCAGCTAGCCTTATTTATGGGATGTTCTTAAAAGAAGGGGCTTTCCCCCTACTTGGTTAGCTTGGGTTAAGAGATGTATTACCACGGCCTGCTTTACCCCTCTAATAAATGGGAAACCCTGTGGTGCATGGATCCAGCCGCAATGTGGCATCAGGCAAGGATGCCCCCTGGCCCCATTGATATTTAATTTTGCAGTTGAGAGTTTAGCCTGGTTTGTTTGTAAGCTTTCTGAAGTGGATCTTGTTATAGGATATTCGCTCTCTTGCAAGAACAGTCTCGCTCCCATTCTTCAATATGCAGATGATACTATCTTTTTTGTTGAAGGATCCATGGATGGAGCATTCGCTTTGCATCACTTGGTTGATATCTTTGGGGAGCTTTCTGGACTAAGGTTAAATAGGGACAAGTCTGGTTTGGTTTGCTTTAGTTTATCTGAGGTGGAGCAAGAGGCCTTAGCAACCATCCTGATGACTCCCAGCGTCAGCCTTCCTATTAGGTATCTTGGGCTACCTTTGAGGTTTTCCAGGTTGAAGAGAGGTGATTGGAATTACCTTTTTGACAAGATCTCTATGAAACTTGATGGTTGGCACAACAGATTCCTATCTAGAGGTGGAAGGCTTATCTTGCTCAATTCGGTGATCACCACCATCCCTGTTTTCTACTTCTCCATTTTCAAAGCACCAAGATCCATTTGGAAAAGATTGGATGTGATGAGGAAGAAATTTTTTTGGAAGGGAGCTAGACACAAGGGAAGCTTCTTGCAACCTCTCAAATGGGATCAAATCTAATATCCTAAGGAGCTGGGTGGTCTTGGGATCAAGTCCTTGCAGCATTTTAATGATGCCTTGCTGCTCGAATGGGCTGTTAAGCTGCCGTAAGGTGATTTGAAACCGTGGTCTGATCTGATTAGAGATAGATTTGGTGCTTCCAACAGTAGATTTTCTAGACTTCAGCCAAGCTGTCCATCACCTTTCTGGAAATCAGTAACTAAGGCTTTGGCTGATCACTTCCATCTGCTGCAACCATCATTTGGAGATGGCAAGTCTTTCAGATTCTGGAAAGAGGAATGGTCTGAATTGGGGGGTCTTGATGGAGCTCTATTCGAGAGATTTTGATGCAGCAGCTGACAAGAATGCTACGGTCAGCAAGATCTGGTCTTGCAGCAGTAGCAGTTGGATTCTGGATGATGTGGAATCCAGCAGCAGCAGAAGAACAACCCGGTTATGGGATAAGAAGAGAAGGCTTTTATTAGACCTTGAAAATTTCTGACCTAGGCCTGGAACGGAGGACAGATATCTGTGGGATGGGATCTATAGTGTCAAATCTGGGTATAATAGAATGCTAAATTTTGAAGAGGGATGGAGACATGATTCCATTGATATGAAGATATGGTTGTTAAAAATTCCTTTCAAGGTACAAATCTTCCTTTGCCTATGTAGGAGGGATGGATTAATCACAAGTGATCTACTTCACAGAAGATTGGGTACTGATCATCATGTGTGTTTTTTATGTGAGATGAGCACTGATAATGTAAATCACCTCTTCTCTTCTTGCCTTATCACTGATGTCATTTGGAGAAAAATTTGTTAGGAGCCTTTACCAGATTGGGATTCTATATGGCATAGGTTTGAGGTGAGAGGGAAACCATATGTCCACATGGCTGCTTCTATTTGGTGTGTATGGAAGGCAAGGAATGAGAGACTTTTTCAGGAGAGGCCAGTATGTTGTGAGAATATTGCAAGAGAGTGCTGGTCCCTTATACAGTCTTGGGGATCCTTTTTGTAATCTCCCTTCTTTGCACATAATATACTAGTCCGGACAGCTATCGTAGGACGATAACTCTCCTTTCTGCCTCAAAAAAAAGAAAAAGATGAGCCGAATGGAGCTTAATGGAGCTAACCCCAACTCAAGTAAGCTGGTATCCAGCTATGATGAGATGGATTTGGCTAAGTCCCAGCTGTATTGTGTTTCCTCTTCACCAGTTGCCTTCATGAGTGCGAGGGTTTTGGGGATCTACTTATCAATTTGTCCCTAACACTCAAGCAAGCATATTAAAAATACAACAAAAAAATGCAATGCGTGTGATTAGCCCATATTTGTGGGCTATTTAAGTATTTAAGTGCCTAGACGTTAAGTTAATTCTAGCATTTATTTAGCAAAAATTTGGATGTAAATAGGTTAATTCATATTTCTAATTTAATTACATAATTCATGCATTGCATTCATATTTAAATGCATTTAGAATTAACTTACAATTGCGTTCATTTAATTAGTTTACCAATTAGGTGCATTGCATACATTAATTTAAGTTAACATAAAAGTTGAGGGTTTGTATATAAATAACCATAATATTTTAGCATTATCTTTTATTCTTCTTCTTTTCAACAATGGCTGCATCTCCTTCGGCTGCCGCTCCAATGCCACCAGCTGCCGCACTGAAACTTGCATTCAAGGACGAGCGAAGAATGTGGATCTGCTCCTGCCTCTCCATTCAAATCTATGCAGGTGGCTACAAAATGAGGAAGAGGCAGCCGAGCTCCGTAGGCCTCCACCCCCAACCCACCACTGCACAGAGAGTTCATCTCTCGTCCATTCCACACCGCCGAACTCAACCGTGACGACGAGCCTCCACCATCGTGGGCATGTGGTGTGACAGGCCACATTGCCATCCGGAGCTCATCCGCATTACCATGAGCACCTCAGCATGCACCACCCTCGCCGTCATCACTAACAACCACCACCGCAGCCACTGTAACTTCATCCCTTCCATCAGTTAAGATGTTCGGGAAATTTCCCGGAAGTTTGAAGCTTCGACCCAACACTCCAACAGCAACTGTCCGCACACTTCACACCCGCACCCCTCTGGTCGGGCGTGCTTCGCATGTTTAGAAATCGGGGTTACAAGTAACCCATTGTCGTAGTTGCAAAACACGTCGATCAGATAAAATTTATACCGAAACTCCAAGCGATTCCTGGGTCGAACATAGGGAGGTGACGTTTACTTTACTCCAAAATTGCGTTTCGTTTTGTTTCTGTTTGGTATTTTCAGGTTTTGTTATTTTTTTGTGTTTTTGAAATAAAAGACAAGCAAATGAAGCACAAGATAGAGATGAGGAACGAAAATGATTTATATATCAATCCAATGTTTATTACAATCTACTATGAAAGAATAAAAAAGAGAGGGAGGTGACAGGAAATCTCCCGAATCGGCTGTTCGGCGAGACGACGGTGCCTGGAGAAAGCTCGGATGAAGGAGGTGAGGAGCGAGATGACGGAGGTGAGATGTTGGAGGACGTCAGGTTGAGGAAAGCTTCGGCGCAGCGTCGGAATGGAGGTGAGAAGACAGAGTTGATCTGCTATCGGAATGGAAGTGAGAGGACAGCTCCAAGGTGACCTATGTAGGGAGATGGGAAGTTGGAGGAATATTTGGTGGGGCAGAGGTTTGCTGCACTAATAGGTACCTTGGGAGCTTGAGAACAAGCTCTAATTGAGCATTGGTAGGCTTGCTAGAGCTTGGGAGTAGGTGGGAGTAGAGTAGGTAGAGATGGCTTGGAAGGGAGGGGGTGAAGGCCCTTTTATAGTGGTGGAGAATAGGCTAAAAATGGATTAATGGACCTTTAGCGACCTCCAGACCGTCGCTAGAAACGTTGCTGTAGACAGCTGACCTCCACCCATGCCCATAGCTGGCTCTGCTGGCTTGCAATGAAACAGCGACGGCTGTAAGCGTCGCTGTAGGTCAGCCCAGCTATCGCTGAAAGCTGGCGCCAACTTCCCCTTGCGCCCACGCCGCCTGCCCCACTCTTCACGTGCACTAACTGCATGCCCAGCTATGTGTGCGTGTGCTGTGCACTGGCGTGCGCGCTTGCAATGCAATGGCCCGCACGTGCACGCGTGCGCTGCCGCTGCCGCTGCCACTGCGCTTCACTCCAAATGCCCGTCCAATTGCAAATTGGAGCAGCTGCGGGGAATCGAACCCGTGCCTCTCCTTTGCAAGCCGCTGCATCAACCAATGTTTGCGAGGAGGAAATCGGTGCAAACGCTTCCCAGCAATTGGATCTTGATCCAACGGGTAGGATTAACGATGTAGATGATGAGGGAGAGTGGGCGGTGGCTGCTGGCCAGGTTTGGGCGGCCTGGATGGCGCCACGTGGTGCCATCTGGACTGTCCGTCTTCTTCTTTTTGCAGAAGGTGCCACAGTGCTCAGATCGGGATGATTTTTGCGATGCCGGACTGCGATCGTCGCTCCGGATCCATCCGCATGGTCGGATTTTCCATCCGAAACCCGTAAGGATGTCGCATTGCCCCCCTAGCCGTTGATCTTCCTTGGGCTTAATGTGCTTCTACGGGACTCCGATCTGCACGATTTCAAGGGCGTTAATCTCCGATCGTCGTCCCGATCAGATTTGTATGGTCTGATTGTCCATCTAAGGCCCTGAGTTAAATCTTCTCTTCTCCAGACCATAAAAAGGACCTAATTAACAAAAATATAAACAACTACTCTAAATGCAAAATAATGCATGCTATGCGATATTTATATCATGATATGCAGTGCTAAGCCTAGGAACTATCACAAATAAGCATTTTACGATGAACTTATACATGTTTATCATACCCCCATGCTTATCTTTTGCTAGTCCCTAGCAAAATTAGCCTACATGCTATGTATAAAATCAAAATTAGGATTAGATCACTTAGGCCTAAGTCATTTACTAACAATAGAAAATTTTAACTAAGGTTCTAAACTACGAATACTAAACAGTACCCAGGTGTCTGCCAGAATGCAGACTGCCCAAGTCCTGGCCTTATTTGAAAAGGAAAGATACATTTTTTTATTTTTTCTTTTTTTCTAAATTTTTTTTTTTGTACTTTTGGAGTTTGAGAGTTCCAGGATAACTTTTTACGGCTACCTGACCCACCCAAGACTCAAAAAGGACTCTAAGCACTAAGCATCTTTGTGAAAAAGTGATAGACTCACAAAACGGCTGTTAAAACGGACTTCGGGTTTCTACGACCCTAGGTGACCTTGCCTAAAGGTTTATCTTTAAGATCGGTAGCTTTCTCCCTACTTCTTTTATTTATGGGGTCAACACAAGGGCGAACCCAGTGTATATCTCCCCGGTTTATTCTACTTCCCCGCTTCTTCCCTAAGTGTTTTGGGAATTATTGTGCATTTAGTTGTTTGTGAGCTGGGTTCTGGACAACCGGCCGATGAGTTGTTACCACCGACAACTTATCAGCCATACTCGTGCGGTGAAGTGTGGTTTTATTTGTTTTTATTTTTTTTTCTTTCTTTCTTTCTTTTTCTTTTTCTTTTTTTCTTCTTTTTTTTCTTTTTTTTTTTTATAAGTAGGTGGCTTTTCTGATCTAAGATTTACCTAAAGGCAGTACAGCGAAAACGGTCTTGTGGCTGGGCTCTGAACAACTGGCAGATGAGCTGTTACCACCAACAACTTGCCAGCCATATCACCCAAGTCGGTCCATTAGCAACCCAATTTCCGTAAAAACTGCCGGAAAGTGAGTCAGTGCGAATAGTGTGTAGATGCTTAGCCTTAAAATCTCCCCAAATCAGAGGGTGGGTTGATAAGTCATATACTTATCATCCCAATTTATTTACCAACTTAAAATGAATTTTAATTGGCGAGGACTCGAGACTAAGTCCACATTCATGTGTACACCTAGGCTAATTAAGCCCGAAGACCTGAAGAGTCTAAGTGTTTAGGTCCTCTTGTATCATTTCCTAGAGTTAATAACTTCCAAATGCCTAAGTTCTCTTTTCCTAATTTCTTTTTTTTTTTTTTATTTTTAATTTTTTTTTTAGTTTTATAAGAAACTAAAAGAAATTCTACGGAGTTAACATAATGATTTCAAGAATTGATTATCCACCCCCCCATGCCTAAATGATGCAATGTCCTCATTGTAAAAATAATGACATGAAAAGGGCAGAGTAAACAGAACATCACCTGAGTGTCGTGAAAGTCTGGTCAGCTCCGTAGAGGGAACGGTGTATACACATGTGCTAAGTTTAATGCCTTCAGCTAGGCATAGCATACATACAAAGAAGAGATTGAGAATACACAAGTGCGGTTCAGAATCAAAATCAAAATATTGATCCTGAAACCAGCCAGCAGATGATGTCCACAGATGTGGACGAGATTATGGTGTAGACCCATGCCCCAGGGTCGAGTGGTTCTCATGTTCTGGATGAAAATCACCCAGACCGAAGGTTGTTGTGTTTGTGGGGCCGGGCTTGTAGTTTAGTGGTGTGCAACCCAAGACCAAAGTGTCGAACAACGGGTAAAGATGGTTCAATAGTTGTTGTTGTCCACTTAACATATAGCTCATAAAAATAATCAGTTATTTCAAGCTTGGGTTGCACGTGAAAGATATCGTAAGGGTCCTGGTAGAAAGCAGGTGATTTTAAGTCAATAGGTACCCTTAGATCCAAAATCAAACTTCCCTCAGAATTAGCCTCCCAAATCTTTATTTCAACAATTCTATCCTCCAACATCAAGGTCTTAGGCTTCAGGACATCTAGCATATTATTCACCACATATGATTCACCCAAGTCCAAAAATCGTGGCTGAATGGAGGTGAGAAGACAGAGTTGATCTGCTACCGGAATGGAGGTGACCTATGAAGGGAGATGGGAAGTTGGAGGAATATTTGGTGGGGCAAAGGTTTGCTGCACTAATAGGTACCTCGGGAGCTTGAGAACAAACTCTAATTGAGCATTGCTAGGCTTGCTAGAGCTTGGGAGTAGGTGGGAGTAGAGTAGGTAGAGATGGCATGGAAGGGAGGGGGTGAAGGCCCTTTTATAGTGGTGGAGAAGAGGCTAAAAATGGATAATGGACCTCTAGCGACCTCCAGACCGCAGCTAGAAACGTTGCTGTAGACAGCTCACCTCCACCCACGCTCGTAGCTGGCTCTGTTGGCTTGCAATGAAATAGCGACGGCTGTAAGCATCGCTGTAGGTCAGTCCAGCTGTCGCTGAAAGCTGGTGCCAACTGCCCCTGGTGCCCGCGCAGCCTGCCCCGCTCTTCACGAGCGCTGACCGCGTTCCTAGCTGTGTGTGTGTGTGCTGTGCGCTGGCGTGCGCGCTTGCAATGCACTGGCCCGCGCGTGTGCACGCGTGCTGCCGCTGCCGTTGCCGCTGCGCTTCGCTCCAAATGCCCATCCAATTGCAAATTGGAGCAACTGCTGGGAGTCGAACCCGCGCTTCTCCTTTGCAAGCCGCTGCGTCAACCAATGCGCCACGTCGCCTTTTGTGTCACGAGGAGGAAATCAGTGCAAACGCTTCCCAGCCGTTGGATCTTGATCCAACGGCTAGGATTAACGGTGTAGATGATGAGGGAGAGTGGGCGGTGGCTGCTGGCCAGGTTTAGGCAGCCTGGATGGCGCCACGTGGTGCCATCTGGACCGTCCGTCTTCTTCTTCTTGCAGAAGGTGCCACAGTGCTCAGATCGGGATGCTTTTTGTGATGCCGAACTGCGATCGTCGCTCCGGATCCATCCGTACGGTCGGATTTTCCATCCGAAACCCGTATGGATGTCGCATTGCCTGCCTCGCCGTTGATCTTCCTTGGGCTTAATGTGCTTCTACGGGACTCCGATCTGCACGATTTCAAGGGCATTAATCTCCGATCGTCGTCCCTATCAGATCTGTATGGTCTGATTGTCCATCCAAGGCCATGAGATAAATCTTCTCTTCTCCTAACCAGAAAAAGGACCTAATTAACCAAAAATATAAACTACTCTAAATGCAAAATAATGCATGCTATGCGATATTTATATCATGATATGCAGTGCTAAGCCTAGGAACTATCACAAATAAGCATTTTACGATGAACTTATACGTGTTTATCACCCTCCGGTTGCACACTTGCGCCGCACCTCCTGCAGCATCCATGGCACAAGCCCTTGCTGCGCCTCACCGCCTTCACGCCCGCACCCCTCCAGCTGCACATTTCCAGCCACCGGTCACAGCTACACCACACGCCTCTTCATCTCCTTCAGCCTGTAGCAGCGCCATCTCTAGCCTACAGCACGCCCATTCCAGCACGTCTGCCAGCATGCCTGCAGCAACAACCGCCTTCACGCCCGCACCACCAACGCGCTCACCCTGCAGTGCCTCTTCACGCACGTAGCAGGCACGTGTTCTTCTCCATCTGTGCATCCAGCTGCACATGCCCGCTAGCGTTCATGCCAACCTGCAGCACATCTCCAACACGCTTCCGCCTACCTGCCGTGCGGCCGCCTTGCAGCAGTGCAGCAAGTAGTACGCTCCAGTAGTGCGTGCGGCCTCATTCCGCACAACAGCAGCCTCCACGCACACCACCTGTAGTAGCCTCTCTGTGCGCCTATCTGCACTTCCTCCAGCAGGTGCAGCCACTGTCGAAACCCACCTTCATCGGAGCTCCATCCGGCCGGCTCCGGCCATCTCACAACTCGCCGCGACCACCGTTGCGAAGCCCTCGGTCCAAAGAACTTCCTCCGAGCTTCACGCCTCCGGCCGTTCCTTCCTCCTCTGCACGGCCAATGGGAAGAAAATCCCCTGTTTTGCTACAGTACATGCCCCATTAATATTTACATTTTTTGCCATTGTCATCTTTTATTAAAATTTTATTAAATTTGCATTGCAAAAAATATTTGTTAATTGTTTAAAATTGTCATTTTAGCATGTTCTCTTGATGCTATCTTAATTTGAAGGTAGATTTGGCTCGGTTCTCATCAAAATTAGCTAGGAACATATGTTTCTAACCGGTGTGGTTTTAAATACGTCATTGCCTCCCTGTGGACACGACTCGCTATTCTGTGAGTGGTTATTTTAATTATTTATTTGTCAATTTTTCCACCACATAAAACTACAAACGACTTTAAAAGCGAAGAATTGACATGTCAAATGGTGTCGTTGCTGGGGAGGCAACAGACGCAATAATTTCACCTATTTTTTTATTTATGATTATTTCTCATTGCACAGTAATTTGACCATTCATTATTTTTTTTTGTGCGAGAAATTTGTGCCAGGAATCAACCATTCTGAGAGGCGACCCTTGACGTCACTAGAGGAGAAATTTATCGAGCCACTTTGCAATGGAGGGGAAGGATGAGGACGTGACAATCATCTTTATACATTTAGTTGCTAATTTGATTAGAGTAGGAGTCGCTAATTTTATTAGAGTAAGATTAAGACTTTAGATTTAATTTTTTCATTGTGCATTTGGTTTAAAACCCTTATTCTGGGGTATATTTTGAGGGGTTTGTTCCCCGATTTTGTTTTAGGCCCGTGTTGGGTAATTTTTGGGAGCCTGTTCCCTTTTCTTTAGATTTAGGTTTTTATTTTATTTTTTGGATTGTTTACTTTTATTTTCCTGTACATAAGTAGTTAAAAAAAAAAATTTAAAAAATGAGCTGCCTTCCCCTAGGATGAACCATTTAGGTCTGTATGAGTAACCTCTAGATTTATTTCTCTGCTTTGCGTGCATTCTCACATCATTGATTGTTGGAAGAAAGGTATGCATTCTCTTAATTTGAATCCTATTCTTGATCACGCATTGCATTTGGACTTAATTTGAAGACCACCTAATCTGTATTGAATAAATCTAACAAGTGGTCACATATTTTCTAGAATAAGGACTAATCAAAGGAGGGACATCTAAAAATCAAGGACTTGATTTTCAAACATGGTGTGTGATTCAAAATTCAAAATCTTTTTGCGGTGAATGCACACTTATATCTTTTGCACCATGGCACTCATTTAGACACTCCTAAGTCTTGAAACGACTAGGACAAGAGCCCTCCTTTCATTGGATTCTGAAGTGTTTGGAACTTGAGAACAAGGTTTTGTAAATCCAAAGCGGGGGATACCCTATCACGGATTTTTGGGGGTAGTTGAGAAGCACCGTGAAAGCACAGCTTCAAAGAAAGGCTTAGGCCTACTTGCATCCCTCGATCTTCTGTCTTTGGAGTTGCTGTACAATTTGAGATTTAGGGAAGAACACCTAAGCTCCAACTAGGTCTTCTTAGGCGAGCCATAGGTCGACAATAGGTTTGTAAATTGATTGAACAAATTGTATTGTCACCTGCAATCTCACTTAAAATCAAAAGGCTAAATTCGGAAAGACATAAAAGGTCCTTTCGGAATTATGTTTTGCTTGGGGAATTTTGATTGAGGTGTGAGTTAGAATGGACCACATTGATTTTCATCCTTTCACATCTTGCCCACACCCTCACCCCCACTCTGCATCCTTCGATCCCATATGCTGAGATGTTCCATCCCTTAATGGACATAATGACAATCATTGGGATCCGTTTTACTCCTATTATAGGAATATTGGCCTGGTTAAGCCCCAAATAAGTGAGCAGAACATAGCAGCGGGATTTGCTTTGCACAATATCCCACACACCATGGAAATACCCAACCCACCCTCCCTGAAAAATTATAATGGTTGGACAGACACTACTGGGTACTATAAGCCTGAGCCTGACTTCTCTCATGATAGAAATGACCCCTCCTCCTTGAAGATGGAAATACAGAAAATGCAAAATGAAATGATTGAATTGTTAGGAAAATCTTCGAGGGAAGGCCAACAGGAAAGAGATGAAATTAGCCACCCAATCTTCCCCATTGAGGATGATGTACACCCCTCTACTATTGATGCATCTCCTGTGGGAGAGCTACACTTTAAGTTGGAGGGAAATTTTAGGGAGAATAGCTACTTTTCGAGGTTCGATTTTGAAACCTCCCCATTAGATGACACTTACTTGAGAGATCCGCGCCTTAAGTGGGAGGAAGGTACATATGAAAGTAGCTATGCATTGCATGAAGAAAGGTGGTAACCCGAGGAAGATGATGATAAGGTTGAGTATCCAGCTAAATTATATTGGAGTCAAAAGAAGGGAATGATGGTACCATTGGAAGACCTCGACCTAGATGATAGTATTTTCGTGATATTTGATGAAGTGGGTCAAAGTCAAGTTGTTAATCCTACCCTCCCTTCTGATCATGAGATGGAACTCAAGCCCACCGTTAGGGAACCTAACCCTCAAGAAATTGACCTATCTGAGGAGTCCTATGTTACCAGTGTAAACCATCTACCTCAAATAGAGTACCCTAGGGGGTCTGCTGAGATATTAAATGATTCTAGACCTCGGGTATATGATGAATCATATGATGAGGAGAAAGATGAATTATATGAGAAACCTACATTCAAGATTTGGAGTGACACTAAGGGTGATTATGTCTTATTTGAAGAGTTAGCCCCTGAGGATGTCACAAATTTAACCAAATTAGGTTTCCTTAGCATAACCATTGATGATATTTCTCCTCAGAATGAAATGATGGAAAATTTGGAAGCAACTTCTAAGATATATGTGGATTCACATATAGGCTCCAGGGAAGATTTGAGTAAAGAACAAAAACCTAGGGATGACATTGATAGGATAATCCCTAGATCTGTTGCTTCCAACCTGCCTTCATTTATTTCGAAGTCACCCTTTGATTCACTTACGTCTGAAGGTGAAATTGTGACTCCTGATGAAGGGTAGGAAGATAAATGTGATGGTGCAAGGAATGCTAGGGATGCAATTGAGGATTTAGAAAGAGTGTTAGGGATGGACACCGAGCTGATTAAACCCAACCTAGATCTTATGGCCATCCTGCAACTTCGAAACTTGGACACCCTAGACAATCCTTGCCTTAGAGAATTGCTCACTTTTGTTTTGACAGAGGGCTTAACAAACCAATATTTCTCGTAATGGAGTATCAGGTATGGATTGATGATTTCTTTAGTCAGTCCATTTCCCTAAGGGTTTATCTCTGCACCATTCCTTCCCCATTCTTTTTGGAGGATCCTTACCATCCTTCCCCTACCCATTTGGAGGTTGTTATACCTGTTTATCCTTTAGAACCTCCTCTGGTGACCTGGGAAGATTTCATTCCCATCTTAGTTGGGCGAGCATTTGCTATCGGGATTCATCATCAGCTCGCCAACATCCAAGGTTACCTATTTTCTAGGTCAACATTACTTTTCTCACTTTTAGGGCCTATTTCTCCAATCCTTGAACCTGATTTGTAGGTTCTTTGGCTATTCAGCCCAGCTCTAACCCAAGTAATATCCTTCTATGCAATGAGGACATTGCAGATTTTAGGCATGGGGGGGTGTACTTGGGGATATACATAGCATACTGCATTCATTACATACATTTGCATAAAAAAATTTAAAAAAAAGGGTTTTGAGCTTAATTGGCTAGGTCCTGCATTCTTAAGAAAATCAGAACTCTAGGGTAAACTAAGTTAATTCTAGGCTTAAACCTTAGAAGCTAAATGAGCTACTAGCTTTAGACCTTTAGGGTCCTTTGTGGACATAAAATCTTAATTAGGAGTTAAGTTGCGGACCATTCCTCAAGAGGTTGAGGAAGGAAACCTAGGGTTTGAGTTAAAAGGTGGGGTAGTACCTAGAGTCTTGTTGTACCTTTTCGTTTACGTGTCGTTGCAACCCAAGCATCCAAATTTCATACACTTGGTCTGGTAATCAACTTAATTTCTTTCTTTCTTAAAAGAGATCTGGTTCTCTTAGTTTTGACTTAGGAGAGGCTTGAAAACACAATTTGATTGGAAGAGTTCCCTCTGTAGGAGAGGTGGAGTATGTACTCACCTTGACGATGCGATGATAACATATTACCTCCTCAGCACTTGTCTCTTTGGATATCCATCCTACTGGGGGCATGTAAGCACATTGTGCGGTTCAGGTACCATGGGCAGCCCTATCTTGAAGTGCCGATTGCCATAGGCCTGAATTTGCTTAAGAAATCCATGGGCGATACTATCTCGATGTGTCGATTGCCAGGAGTTCTTGGGGTCGTTATGGGCGGTGCTATTTCGAAGCATCGAAAGCCAGGCACCCTTCGAGGAATGGTAATGGGGACAATGAATCCAACACAGACCGTGTT
The DNA here is from genome assembly GCA_037157565.1 of Thalassia testudinum. Lineage (NCBI taxonomy): Eukaryota > Viridiplantae > Streptophyta > Magnoliopsida > Alismatales > Hydrocharitaceae > Thalassia > Thalassia testudinum. The sequence goes on from JAZHRO010000056.1 coordinate 16,648,506, forward strand.
GATAGCTGATCTGAGGTTAGACTTAGAAGAATTAAACAAAAAATATATATATATATTATTGAAAAAAAAAATCCTTTAACTCAAATAACTTAAACCAATGCACATGCATGGATGCTTTAATCTCAGGGATCAATAATCCTTAGGGTAGTGTCAGAAATCAGGGAAACTCGTGCCTGCAACTTGTCTTTGGCTGACCTAGTCTATAACATAGCAACTACTTGGGAAACTTAGGTCTAGAGTCTAAACTTAATATGTTTCTAAAGGAAGATAGATTGGGTTGTCTAGTCTACTTGGAGTGCTAGGTTTTGCTTGGATTTGCTAGGGACTAGCAAAAACCAGGTATGGGGGTATTTGATTAGCCCATATTTGTGGGCTACTTAAGTATTTAAGTGCCTAGACATTAAGTTAATTCTAACATTTATTTAGCATAAATTAGGATGTAAATAGGTTAATTCATATTTCTAATTTAATTACGTAATTCATGCATTACATTCATATTTAAATGCATTTAGAAGTAACTTAGAATTGCAGTCATTTAATTAGTTTACCAATTAGGTGCATTACATACATTAATTTAAGTTAGCATAAAAGTTGAGGGTTTGTATATAAATAACCATAACATTTTAACATTATCTTTTATTCTTCTTCTTTTCAACAACAGCTGTATCACCTTCAGCTGCCGCTCCAACGCCACCAGTTGCCGCACTGAAGCCTGTATTCAAGGATGAGCGGAGAATGTGGATCTGCTCCTGCCTCTCCATTCAAATCTATGCAAGTGGCTACAAAAAGTGGAAGAGGCAGCTGAGCTTCGTAGGCCTCCACCCCCAACCCACCACTGTGCAAAGAGTTCGTCTCTCATCCATTCCACACTGCCGGCCTCAACCGTGGCGACGAGCCTCCACCACCGTGGGCGTGTGGTGTGATAGGCCACACCACCATCCGGAGCTCGTCCGCATTACCGTGAGCACCTCAGCGTGCACCACCCTCGCCATCATCACCAACAACCATCGCCGCAGCCACTGCAACTACAACCCTTCCGTCATTTACGATGTTCGGGAAATTTCCCGGACGTCTGAAGCTTCGACCCCACACTCCAACAGTAACCGGCCGCTCACCTCCTCCTGCACCCCTCCAGCTCCACATTTCCAACCACCGGTCACAGCTACACCATAGACCTTTTCATCTCCCCCAGCCTGCAGCTGTGCCATCTCCAGCCTAAAGCAGTGCCATCTTCAGCTAGCAGTGAGCCCATTCTAGCGCGCCCGCCAACACGCCTACAGCAGCAACTGCCTTCACTCCTGCACCACCCACGCGCGCACCCGGCAATGCCTCTTCACACACATAGTAGGCATGCGTTCTTCTTCTCACGTGCATCCGGCAGCACACGCTCGCAAGCATTCGCGCCAGCCTGTAGCACTTCTCCAACGCGCTTCCACCTACCTGCCGTGCGCCCTCCTTGTAGCAGTGCGGCTAGCAGTACGCTCAAGTAGTGCATGCGGCCTCATTACGCGCAACAACAGCCTCCGCGCACACCACCTACAGCAGCCTCCGCGTGCGCCTATCCGCACTTCCTCCAGTAGGTGCAGCCACCATCGAAACCTACCTTCATCGGAGCTCCGTCCGGCCGGCTCCAGCCACCTCGCAACTCCCTGCCACCACCGTTGCGAAGCCTTCGGTCCAAAGAACTTCCTCCAAGCTTCATGCCTTCGGCGGTTCCTTCCTCCTCGCGCACGGCCATGGGGAAGAAGATCCCCTGTTTTGCTACAGTACATGCCCCATTAATATTTACATTTTCTGCCATTGTCATGTTTTATTAATATTTTATTAAATCTGCATTGCAAAAAATATCTGTTAATTGTTCAAAATTGCCATTTCAGCATGTTCTCTTGATACTATCTTAATCTAAAGGTAGATTTCGCTCGGTTCTCGTCGAAATTAACTACGAACATACGTTTTTAAGCAGTGTGAATTTAAATACGTCATTGCCTCCCTGTGGATACGACTCGCTCTTCTGCGAGTGGTTATTTTAATTATTGATTAGTCGATTTTTCCACCACATAAAACTACAAACGACTTTAAAAGCGAAGAATCGACTCGTCAGCGTGCTAAACCTAATTGATGCCTAAATGCAACCCAAAAACCCATTTACAAAGTTAAAATCCTAATTGCTTGGTTTGTTTTAGGGAGTAAGAATGATGATAAACTAGTGTTCATTAGGCTATGACCATCTTCTTGATTCCTTCATCTTCATGCTCCTTCATGTGTTGGAGTTGAACTTCGTAGGCCATATGGCTTCCAATAAGATCATCTAGTCTTAAGGTTGACAAATCTTTCGATTCCTGTGTCGCCATAATCTTGGTCTCCCAATCACTATTGAGTGATCGATGAATCTTCCTCACCAAGGCTTCATTCTTGATCTCCTGATCTAGATTCCTTAGGGAGTTTATGGTGTCCATGAATCTCCTGAACATCTCTTCGATTGATTCTTCATTTTCATCTTGAAAAGCTCATAATTTTGTGTTAGTAAATTTACTCTAGTTTCTTTTACCTTAAATGTCCCCTCATGGGTGACTCTAATTGAATTCTTCTCTAGAAAGCCCTTATGGGAACACTATCATGAGCCATAACTAGCTCATTTTGACCCAATTAAGTTAATAAATGCCCCTACATAACCGCTAGAGAGTCACAAGTCATTGCGTATTCATTTTTGAAGAAAAATAAGAAACTAGGGCTAAAACTATAATTTTACCAGCTCATCTTGAATGCAGTACAACCAAGGGTTTTATCAGGGGCTGAATGAAGGTCAAATGGTCTTAAAAAGTAACAAGTGTGACATGACAAATAGAAAAGGGTTTGCATGTGTTTTGAGAAATAAATGACTTTTGAAACCCTAAAAATAGACTCACTTAATTAACCAAGGTTTTGGTCAGGATAAAATTCACCTAAACCCTCTACAATTTAAAGAAAAATATTCTCTAGGGTTTCGTACCTTCAGTTTAACCATCAGAACCTATCTTGACCGAAAATAAAGTCTTAAACAGATATTTACCCTAATTTGGATTTTGAATAAATAACTTATTCAAACATGGTCAAAACCAAAATCCAACCTCACCAGTGAATTTGTTAGGGCCAAATTAAGTTTGTACCAAATTTTGGACACAAGATGAGCTTGTCTTGACCTAGTTTGCAAATTGGTCTTGTTTGATTACATTTATGCCCTTAACTTTCAAAATCCTTTCAAATAGCACCCTAATTTCTTCATCTTCTTCACAATTAGGTCCCTCCACCATTATCCTTGTGGAAACGTACTATGACGATCTGTGACTGGGGAGTTCTCCTTGATTGCTTGGCGAATCCCTTCCAAAATTGGAAGGGAGATTCATTATGAAATTATCTTCAATCTGAACCCGTCAATGTGCTCCGAAAATCTCTCATGCAAATGCATGAGATATTTGGGCATCAAGAAACACCCAAATCCTGCAAATGTTTCTGAGCTTGGAAGCTTGGCTTCCAAGCTTCCCTTGCCTCTAGGTCCTTCTAAAAGGGCCGCCAAATCTTCCTGAACTCTTTACGCTACAAATCGATCGAGATCCCACTCAATTCCTCTCTCTCTCACTCGGCCAAAGATGCCTCGATGTCCGACGACCTCCTCCGTTCTTCCTCATCGTCATTCCTTAATACCAGTGGCAAATTCCTCTTGCTCGCTTCTTTCTGCAACGAGCCATACCATCTGACGCTCTGATTCCCTTCGTCCTTGTCATTTCTACCTCACCAAAGCCACCTTCATCTCCAGTGTTGGCAACACCGCATTGTTTGCGTTTCATAAATCGCATTTTGATATGAAAGGCGTCGTAGTATAGTACGCAATATGTTCAAACAAAAATATTTATAAAAAGATAATGAGACTTTGAGTCCCGGTCGTTCATCACTAGGAGGCGTTAAAATCTGAGATCAAACCTTTATGACTCTACTTTATTTGGAATTGCACGTTGGTTTCTAATCTTCAGATTAGAGTTTCTCCACTTCTATTGTGAATTTTGATTAAGTGAACATATGTTAAATAGATCACAAATGTGAAAGTATGAGTTTCAGTGCGAACAATTCTAGTTACGTGGTGGCTATTTACGGAAAATGCACTTATAGTTAGATCGTCTATATTTTCTGGAACTGACATGCTTGTTGCAAAATATATATATAAATAAAAAATAAGAAACTTGAATCACACAAATCAGATTTCAACCAATAAGCTCATGGTGATTTCCAACATAGAGACATATATATAAAAATATATCTTTTATTCATTTGTTTAGAGGATGTTTGCAACATGGAATGTAGAGGAAATCTTGAAAAACATAAAACTAGCTAATAGAAAATGATCTCACACAGGAATCTATGGGGGGATTTTGCATGCATCATTAGGGGAGAATAAGAGCTACACTACTAAGCAGTAAATGAAAGCAATAAACTACAAAGAGCTAAGTTTCTAATCTAGTAGAAAGGAAGGGCATTCGGAGGTGGTCTCCGATGGCATTTGTGTGGCTGAGAGAAGGAGGGGCGGCCAATGGTTCTTAGGCCAGCCCTTGCCGAGAGGTTGGGGAGATGATCCAGCATCCTAGCATGGAGATGGTGGCTTCCATGGTGGTCCTCCTCGTAGAGGTGGAGTGGAGATGAAAGTGGATAGCCTAAGTGGAATGAATGCCAAGGAAATGGATGGGTGCAAATGGCCACCCCTTAGGTCTTTTTATAGACCTAAGGGTGTCTCTCTAGAGTAGTGTGGAACTCTCTAGAGAGAGTCACAAGAGTGGTCGGTCAAGAGAGAGAGACGTCGTTCTTAGATCCACCATTTGTGGATCTAAGACTTGAATGGCTCTTGGTTGCTAAATATGCCAACCAAGAGTGGTGCCACTTGAAGAGAGTTCTAGAGAACTCTAGATGTGTGGGAGTACATGAATGGGTGTGTGTGAGTGTGTGTGTGGTCATGCCCTAGGTGGCTAAGAGGTCTAGGTTAGGTCCTAAGGGGTTTGGGTAGGTGTATGCCCTGAATTAGGGTTGCAAACCCTAATTTCTTAGGGGAAATTGCAATTAAACTTAACCCAAATTGAATGAGTGTGAACCAAATTGAGAGTGAAATAACTCAATTAGGTTGGGCTTAGGTCAATTGGACTCTCACTAAGTCCAATTGGACTTGTGTAGGTTGAGAACTGAACTCAATTGGATTCAATGTGTCCAATTGACTTAGGTAATGGTAATTGACTATGATCTAAGTCAATTGTGTTTGGTGAGGACCTAATTAGGTCCTTAGGGAGGTCTAGAGGTGGTGTACTAGGGTTAGGATACCTTAATTTGGGTTCCTATGTGGTTGGAATTGGGTCTAGGGAGCTAGAGATCCAAGATCAAGGCTTGAATCTCAAAATAGGAACAGGAGAGCAGTTCCAGACGTCCAAAAATGGAATCAGACGTCTTATACTCAAAATTCAAAAGTCTAGACTTCAATTCTGGATGTCCAATCTGAGTCAGGGGGAATTCTAGGTTCTGTTTTAGGTATTATGTAGAAATTGCATGCCTGACAAAGTGTCTGGACATCCAATAACACTACAGAAGTGGGTTTGAGGTGTGCAAGAGTTGGCTAAGGGCTCTGGACATCCTATAGCTTATCTGGATGTCCAAATAAGTGTTGGAACTAGGGTTTTATAGTTTCCTAGGGTGCGGTGACCTAATCAAACTGTGGCTAAGTCTTGGGGGAAGTCTCTAGGCTATCATAGGGCTAGGATGGACCTAAGCTATTCACATTTTACTGCTTTATTCCTACTTAATAGAATAGCATACTGTAACCCCCTTACATTATTATTCTCTATATCTACTCTAAGTCCTCTGCTCTAGTCCTGCTACAACACCTTGCATTCTTGGTCCAACTTTAGATCTAGCTCCAGCTCCAGATCCAGCTCCAGATCTAGCTTCTGATCAGCTTATTGCCTACAATTGACATAATGCACTTAATCAGCACATTATAACATTATTTTATGCATAGCTAAAGTAAAGTAGTAAAGATGAAGATAATGCTTATGCATGCATGAATTACTCTAACTTATGCTAAGTTCCAGCCTAATTTAGGTCAATTAAGAGCTATGATTGTTGCGCAATCACTCATCCGATTCCATCTCTACCTCACTTCATCTACCTACTACCTAGCTAAGTTCCATAAACTATTTAGTTTATTTTCACACTCACCCACTTTGAATCAACCACTGACGACCCTCCGCGATGTCATCTCTTCCATCTCAGGCCATCCCCTTTGGTGAGACCATCTCACGTCCACAGACCACCAAATCCCTCGCCGACCACCCTACAACCATTGCCACACCTCTCCACTCATTTACCCTCTCTTTATTCATCATTCCACTCGCACGCACCCCCAAACACACCCACTCTCACACACACAGTTCGACCTCACCACACTTTCACAGGCTACTAGATGCCACACAAACTCCCTCATAGCACTCGCCGTTGTCCGGCGACCCTCCCTGAGCATTCTGACGTGACCGAAAGGCCATTTTGTTGATTTCAGGAACTCACCTTGTTCACCATTGACGAGCAAGCTTCGAGCTTGCTTGAAGTTCGCTCTAGGTCCTGCTATGCCTAAGTCAAAGCCCAAGGTAGTGCGGAAACACCTCACGCATGCAACCAGGCAGTTAATTGGACACGTTTGCCTCTTGAGCTAAGGCAATTGAGAAGAAGACCCTCTACTGTAGTCATGTAAAAAAGGCGCTACCATTAGTCCCACCTCAGAAGTTTTGCAGCGACTAAAGGTGAATAAATTACAAAAGTAAAAGGGTATGTTCACCTCAATTCATGGGGTGAGGTCCCTCTCACCTGCTCACCCAGCCTCGTCTGTGACACGTAGACGTAGACCTGGTTTGACCCGATAACCTACCTCTAACTACACTCCTCACTCACCATAGCATGCCAGTGAGCCTAGACCCAAGTAAACGGCTAAATCCGATAACCTGATTACCTGTGGCTTTGGGAGAGAGGATCCTAAAGAGAGGAGAGCCGCAAGGGGAGAGGGAGGGTTTTGCCCTGAGAAGCTTTGGCTGACACTTAGCCAATTGGAGAAGTCCCCCGCCTCTATGAGAAGGAGAAGGAAGCGGAAGCAGAGAGAAACAAGAGAAGGAATAGAGCCGCAAGAGCAAAGAAAGAGAAGCTGAAGAGGAAAGACGGAGTCAAAGATAGATTGAAGAAGAAGGGTTGTAGCACTTCAACAGACGACTTTAAGCCGATTGATTTCCAAATTGGAGGATAGAATTTGAGCTTTCATTTCATACATATACATTGAGTTCCTTAGCTAATATTGTTGGAGCATATGGTGATCTAAATCACCATTTTACTCTCATATTTTTGCACATTTATATTGTCATTATTGCAAATTCTTTTACTTTAAATTGTGATCTTGATTTCTGAATTCCATCTTGCTCCCTATGTTCGACCTTGGTATCTTTTCGAGCAATAAAAAATTTGTTTATTTTCAAAGCGATTTCGACTATATTACAATGCTTTATTTTAAAACATGATTCGAAAGTCACGCCGATCTATGATACAAAAATCGAGTTGGAAGAGTGGGGTTTTCATTGGGTCCTCAGTACAAGCCAAAAACCCGAGCCCAAACCCAACAGGGATACCTTTTTGAGCTCGGAATCTACAAATAGGCTGGACCCAAGTTAGGATGCTGAATCTACATCTTGTGATGTATTCTGTGATGGAACCTCTGATCTCGAATCAAATTCAGAACTTGATTCTTGCAAATTCTCTGATGATTTTGAACCTTACTATGATTTTGGAAACCATTATTTCTTGACGACTATGAGCTAATCTACGACCTCAGCATACATGATCCATTCTTCGACTTTGACTCTGAGGTCCCTGATCCTGAGATCAATGATTCAAAATCAGGTTCCATTAAGATGGAATCATTTTTTTTCAATCCTCAGGAATCAGAAACAAAAAGTGCCAATAGTGGCTACAACCCAGAATTCAAATCTTTTCTTGACTCAGACTTTTTTTATCCTATAGACACTCTTCAGGCATTTACCTTTGAGTTTGATGGCTACTAAGAGGACTCCCTAAATGAACCCACCTTTGAACCTTCACTAGAAGAACCCTCATATACAATTCTTATTGATGCCACCTCTTCTACATATGTAGAACCTTCCCAAAACTGTTTTCAACCCCGACCCGCAACCGGACTCAATTTCTACTTTGACTCTCCTCTAAGCTAAATTGTAGATGATTCTCCTCCACATTCAAATCAAGTTTCGGACTTCGATCAGACTACAAATCATGCCTCATCCTTCTCTGATCACTCTCGTAGGGATCTCACATCTTCCAGTGATTCCTTTGAGGATCCCTACTCTTACCAGGTTCATCCAACTCAGACAAATCCTGGATTCACATTTCCGCATCAGTTTGAGCTCCACAACATATGGTGGGTTCCACATCTCTTGATTGATATCTATCAACCCACTAGATTAATGGGTTTAGGCTGCATCATTAGCCTACTGATTTGAATAAGCACCTGGATAGACCAACGAGGCTATTAATCAAGGTGCTTATTCTGCAAAACTCGTTTAATTTCACCACTCCTCCATACCATTTTCCGCTCAGGTGAAGGCATTAAATTTAGTGCTTAAGGGGAGGCGATCCATCATTTTTGGAAAAACCCGAAACCCTTCCTGACACATCCTACGCTGAAATCATATTACACTTTAGGGTTCATCCACTAGAACAGCTGACTCCACCTCTGGTACCCGTACCTGTGCTTGAAACCGTCTGCAACAGTCATCCCGATCCATTCACCCACCCAACACCTGTTCTAATGAATGATCTAAGCTGAACTCGAGCCCACCTAATTTACAATATGGACATTGCAAATCGTACGCATGGGGGGGTAGTAAAGTGCAAAACACCATGAAAATCATTTCACAAAGAAAGGGTTTCATCCAAAAAGAAATCACATATTCCAAAAATATAAAAAAAATAAAAAAATTCTTAAAAAAGGAAAAAAATATGAGAGGAGAGGAAATTTTGATGGCATATCAGACTTTGAGGAGAAAAGGGGGAGTTAAAAATGTCAAAAAGGAGTATAATTTGAAAAGAAAAGAAAAAGAGGTAGTCATTAGTAAAAGATTAAGGAATTGACTTAGTTCTAAGATCATATCAAAAGAAAGAAAGCCAAAAAGTGCTAATAAAATAGAGAAGAGAATAGTAGGAAGGCTAATTTTAGGCCTCTTGGGCAATAATCCTTGGCTTAAAAATTCAAGTACCTACTAAGATCTAGATAGTCCTCAAGAGATTGGGGAAAATGCAAAGCTTAAGTATTGGGCTCAAGGCTTAGGGATTGTTCAGCCTCGTTAACTGACCTCTGGTTTGCGGGACTCAGTAACCTAAGCACCCAAGTCCACACATAGTCTGGTTTAGTGCGCTTAGGTATCAAAATCACACAAATGAATTTAACTTATTCTAAAATAGTTACCTAGATTAGGAGCGGTTGATCAATACAAGTTCCTGGCATGGAGAGGGGGAAAGGTTCCCCTCGAAGATGCATAATAACATATCGTCTCCTCAGTGCTTGTCTCCTAGGATATCTACATATCCTACCGGGAGCATGTAAGCACCCTCTACTAGTTCAAATGACATGGGCGACACTATCCCGAAATGTCGAAAGCTAGAGAACACCATGGGCGGGATTATCTCAAAATCTCGAAAGCTAGCGTTCTAGGGGTTGCTATGGGCAGTGCTATCTCAAAGCATCGATTACCAGGGACCCTGCAAGGATTGATGATGGGAACTAGGAATCCGATACAAATCATGTTGTAAAGCCAATTCGAAGCTTGAAATAAAGAAAAGAGAGAGAAAACTCTCCGAAAACAAAGAAAAATTCCTGTCTCTCTCTGACAAAAACACATTGCAAACTGAACCGAGGCTAAAACATGTTACAAGCACGGGTGCTTTAATCATGGAGTTCAATGAACCTTAGGTTAGTTCCTGTGGGCATTAGAAACCTTCGCGGCAGACTAAGGCTAGAGCTGGTCAGGTTTGGATCTTAGTTGGTACTTGAGTACCTGTTGGCCTATTATCGGCATTATATCCTAATCTACAAAAGGAAGCACATAGCAAAGTTTCTTAAGCATCAAAAGATTTTATGGTCTAGAATCAAAGTTAATACCTTGAAATTTTACTAAGGGACTAGCAAAAGCTAGGTATGGGGGCATGATGGGAACACCATCATGAGCCATAAATAACTCATTTTGACCCAATTAAGTCAATAAATGCTCCTACATAACTGCCAGAGAGTTACAAGTCATTGCATATTCATTTTGAAAGAAAAATAAGAAAGTAGGGCCAAAACTGTAATTTTACCATCTTATCTCGAATGTAGTACAACCAAAAGGTTTCTCAGGGGTTGAATGAAGGTTAATTGGTCTTACAAAGATAACAAGTGGGGCAAGATACACAGAAAAGGGTTTACACGTGTTTTGAGAATTAAATGACTTTTGAAACACTAAAAGTAAACCTACTTAATTAACAAAGGTTCCGGTCAGAATAAAATTCACCTAAACCCTCTCAATTTCATAGAAAAATATTCTCTAAGGTTTAGTAGCTTCAATTTAAGCATCAGAACCCATCTTGACCCAAAACAAAGTCTCAAACAGATATTTCCCCTAATTTGGGTTTTTGCATAAGTTACCCAGTCAAACATGGTCGAAACCAAAATCTAACCTCACCATTGAATTCCTTAGGGATAAATTGGGTTTGTACCAAAATTTGGACCCAAGGTGAGCTTGTCTTGACCAAGTTTCCAAATTGGTCCAGTCTAATTACATTTATGACCTTAACTTTCAAAATCCTTTCAAATAGCCTCCTAATTTCTTCGTTGTCATCACAATTTGGTCCCTCCACCATTATCGTGATGGAAACCTACTCTGGCGATCTTTGACTGGTGACTTGTCCCTGATTGCTTGCCAAATCCCTTCCAAAATTGGAAGGGAGATTCATTGAGAAATTATCTTCAATTTGAACCTGTCCATGTGCTACGAATCTTTCCCAATCTCTCATGTGAATGCATGAGAGATTTGGGTATCAAGAAACACCCAAATTCGATGAATGTTTCTGAGCTTGGAAGCATATAAAAGGGCCACCAGATCTTCCTGAACTCTTCACGCTCAAAATCGGTCGAGATCCCACTCAATTCCTCTCTCTCACTTGGCCGAAGGCTCCTCGACGTCTAGCGACCTCCTCTGTCCTTCCTCGTCATCCTTCCATAATACCACCGGCAGATTCCTCTTCATCACTTCTTTCCACGTCGAGCCATACTAGCTGATGCCCTGATTCCCTTCGTCCTTGCCGATTCTACCTCACCGGAGCTACCTTCGTCTCCGACATCGGCAACACTGCATCTGATGCCATCTCTACCTCACTTCGTCCACCTACCTCCAAGATAAGTTTCATATATTATTTACTTTATTTTCGCACTCACCCCACTTCGAATCAACCACCGACTACCCTCCACGTCGTCATCTCTTCCATCTCCGACCATCCCCTCCGGTGAGACCATCTCACCTCCATAGACCACTAAATCCCTCGCCAACCACCCTACAACCATCACCACACCTCTCCGCTCATTTACCCTCTCTTTATTCGTCATTCCACTCACTCACACGCACCCTCAAACACACCTACTCTTACGAACATAGTCTGGCCTCACCTTGCACTCACTAACCACGAGATGCCACACAAACACCCTATTCGCACTTGCCGTTGTCCGATTACCCTCCCTGAGCATTCTAACGTGGCCGAAATGCTGTTTTGTTGATTTCAGGAACTCACCTTTTCTGCCATTGACAAGCAAGCTTTGAGCTTGCTTGAAGTTCGCTCTAGGTCCGGCTATGCCCAGGTCAAAGCCCCAGGTTTTGCGGAACCACCTTGCGGATGCAACCAGGAAGTCAATTGGACACCTTTGCCTCGCGAGCTAAGGCAATTGATGAGAAGACCCTCTGCTGCAAACATGCGAAGAAGGCGCTACCATTAGTCCCACATCGGATGTTTTGCAGCAACTAAAGGCGAATAAATTCCAAAAGTAAAAGGGTCAGTTCGCCTCAGTTAACAGGGTGAGGTCCCTCTCACCCACTCACTCGACCTCATCCGTGACATGTACACGTGGACCTGGTTTGACCCGATAACCTACCTAGACGTGCACTCCTCGCTCACCACCACATGTCGATGAGCCTGGACTTGGGTAGGCACCTGAATTCGATAACTCAATTACCTATGGCTTTGGGAGAGCGAATCCCAAAGAGAGAAAGAGAGAAGGAGAGCCACATGAGTAGAGGGAGGGTTTTGCCCTGAGAAGCTTTGGCTGACACTTAGCCAATTTATGAAGTCCCCCACCTTTATGAGAAGAAGGAGAAGGAAGCAGAAGTAGAGAGAAAGAAGAGAAGGAAGAGAGCTGCAAGAGAAAAGAAAGAGAAGAAGCTAAAGAGGAAAGACAGAGTCAGAGATAGGAAGAAGAAGAAGAGTTGCAGCAGATCAGCAGATAACTTTAAGCTGTCTGATTTCTAAATCAGACGACAGATTTGAGCTTTCATTTCATACATATACATTGAGTTCCTTAGCCAATATTGTTGGAGTATATGATGATTTAAATCACCATTTTACTCCCATCTTTTTGCACATTAATATTGTTATTTTTGCAAATTCTTTTACTTTAAATTGTGATCTTGATTTCTGAATTCCATCTTGCTCCCTGTGTTCGACCTCAGAATCTTTTCGAGTAATAACAATTCTATTTATTTTCAAAGCGATTTCAACTATATTACAATGCTTTATTTTAAAACTAGATTTTGCCACATTAACAAGCCTGCAGAAGATAGCATTCATGTCTTTTACATTGTGTGTTTCCATCTTCTTCTGATCTGGTGTCACTGCCACTCCTTGATTTCAGGATGTGTGTACTTGGAGGCAATGACATCTCACACCTCAAAATCCATTGATTCTAGGAAGATTTGCATCCTAGTCTTCCAGTATCCATAGTTTGTTCCATAAAAGAGAGGAGGTCGAATTGCTGATTGCCCCTCAGCATATGTGTCAACAGATGACTTTGACATCTTCTGGAAAACCAGGCTCTGATACCGAGTGAGAGATTGCATGTGGATTGAACAAATACTTATGGGGAGGGGTGAATAGTATCGCTTTTTGAAACAGTAAAAAATAAAAATAAATTCACAGCAAAGTCAAGCACAATTTACACCTGCATTTAGAGTGGAAAACCAAATCGGGTGGAAACCACTACCTAAGCCTATCAGCTTAGGATTTTCCTAACTAGTCAAGGCTGATCAATCCACTATAGTGCCACTTGAACTAGGGTGGCATAGGCTCTTTACAATCACTTCTCCTTTTACCTTGAAGAGAAGAACAATAACAACACAGATCATTCCAACAGCTTGGAATCCGTTAATCAAAAACAACAAAGTTGAATAACAATAAATATATCTATGGAACTTCAATAAAAGATCAAACCAAGATTTGAGCAAAGGTTCAAAATGACATGCTTTTGAAAGACATGAATAGCGAAGTGTAGAAACACTTCAAAGAAGCACGAGAAGCTCTGACTTTTGAGAGTATTTCTATATCAAAGTTATGTTTTGAAAGGGTTGCATATGACCTCTATTTATACGAAAAAGTTGGTCTGAAAAGGAAGTCAAATTGGTTGATAAATTAAGGTATATTGGTCGAACAAAAAGCTATTTGGTCGATCAATTAGGTTATTTGATCGGTCATTAGTTGGTTAATTAATTAGCTTGGTTGGTCGATCAATAAGATTTTAATTAACTTCCTAAAAAGGATTGGTTTGATCGATTAACTAATCTGGTTGGTCGATCAATCTATTTTCGTCTACCAAGAGGAAAGATTGGTTGATCAATAACCTTAAAAATTGGTTTTCAAATATGTGTGAAAAACTGTTTGATTTTTATTTTTGAGGTTCCTTACAATGATATCCTAGACTCGAAAAAGCAAAAGACATAAACCAGCAACCATCTGAACTTAATTCGAAAGAAAAGCTTTAATCCGAGATGGTCCTGAAATATTAGTGTAGCAATAAACATAATTTTGGTGCATCAAAATAGAGGTGGTTACAGAACATCCCACCAGTCTAATAAATAGATGTTAGGCCCAAATCATTTTTGTTAGAGGACTTATTCGTTAAGTCTTTCGGGAAATCCATTCTCATAGAAGGTTGCTTTATCAAAAGTCCAGAATTCTTGCTAGATGTCCGATCTGTCGTTTGTGCAACTTAACACTAGAACCCTACTTCGATCTTGTGAAAATAGGAAGGAAACTATCTTAGGATTACATGTCTGATTAGTATCCCAGATGTCTTAAGCAAAAGTTTTAGATGTCTGTCTTGATCCAACCCTGATCAATTCATTCACCCTTCAAGATCAGATGGCCAAACCTTTGATCAAACAATGACCCAGACATCTGACCAAAAAAGTAGATGTTTGATAACCTTATCAGAATCATAAATGACCCTGATTTTGGTGCGATCTTGGACCACACTCTTGAGCCTTGTTCCAAACGGCTACAAGTGGCTTCCAAGGCTTTCCAAAGCCTTCTTAGGACCTCTATAAATAGAGGAGCACCCTTCCTAAGCTAGCACACCTTGATATACTATTTCCACATCATATTGTGTCCAAGTGATCTTGCTCTCCGAAGCCTTAGCCCACACCTGAGAGCATCATCATTGCTACACACCTGCTCTCCTGTCTTCGTGTACACGGTGTCATCGTGCCCTTGCATGGTTCACGCATTCCGCGTTGCTAGCTAACGCACTTCCCTCACTAGGAAGTTTCTATTGCCTATAGTAGTTAGGTTTATTACATACTTTGTGGCCTTATAGGATACTTGGCATATTGTCTTTGTTTGGGTATTTGATTTGCAAATTCCTATCTCACTTGCATGACAAAATACTCATGAAGAGGAGGGGATTTAAGTTTCACTACCCTCATTTAATTAGCATGGCTATAAGAGGTTAAGTCACCCTCGTTTAAGTGACTTGGTTAGTGGATTTGATCGAGTAGGTCTGTCAAAAAATCCTAGGTCGATAGGTTTAGGTGGTGGTTTTTACTCAGGTTTGGGTTTCCACGTAAAAATCATTATGTACTTGCAACAATGCTTATTTGTGTGATTGATATTTTATTTTGTATCATGCTTGATCTCACCCCCCTTCCATAGGGAATTACAGTTGGTATCAGAGTTGGTTCTCACATTCACGGAGTCACACTCGACGAGATCATGGTGTGAAGCATCTTTGTTGCGAAACTAGCCGAGGGGCAGTCCACTACCTGCCCACCATTCTTCAATGGGAGCAACTGCCCGTGTTGGAATCTTCGGATGAAGACTTGGCTTCAGGAAACCAACTACACGATATGGCATGGTGCGAAATGGCATACGTCATCCAAAAAAGGCTTGAGGCAGGTTACTCCCAACAATAAACTCGGGGGCTATCTCTCAACGCAAGAACTATGAATGCATTATACTGTGCATTGAGCATAAAGGAATTCAATCACATCTCGTACTGCACCGCTGCATACGAGATATTGTATACTCTAGAGATAACGCATGAAGGTACTTCAAAGGTAAAATCCTCTAAAATAAATTTACTTTCTCAAGAATTTGAATATTTCTTTATGAAATCTTTGAATCCTTGAGTGAGAAGTATACAAGGTTCACTCTAATAGTGAACAACCTAAAGGCCTTATGGAAGACCTTTGTAAAGGGAGAACTTTAAGGAAAGCATGTTCATTCCCTCGGATCAGAATTGGGAACAAAAGGTCACCGCCATCAAAGAGGCGAATGAAGTAAAAGAGCTGAACATGGATGATCTCCTAGGCAATCGCATGGCCTATGAGATGACGACGAAATAGAAGGACACATCGAAACCAAAGCCAAGAAAGAGTTTATCCTTCAAAGTTGCATCGGATAGCGAGTTAAGTTCCGACGACGAAGATCTTAGAATTTATTTAAAAAATTTGTTAGGTCTTGTAGGGATTCAAATAAGGAGAAGGAGAAGGAAATCTAACTTGTTGCTATCATTGCAACAAGAAAGGGCATATGTTTTTCGAAGCAAAATCGGGTTAAAATAACGTGTTGTAATATAGTTGAAATCGCTTTGAAAACGAATAGATTTTATTACTCGAAGTTTAAGTCCAAGGTCGAACACAGGGAGCAAATTAGGGCTTAGAAATCAAGAGCAAAACTTTGAGAAATTTAATATAATATGCAATGAAAACCAGAGTTATAGTGCACAAAGATAAATGTAAACATAGAATACCAATGTATATAAAGAAGCACAAAAATTGGACATCTGATTTGTGAATCAGACATCTTAAACTATGGGTGCTACAGTGCTTTATTTCTTCTCTTTTCTTCTCTATTCTGAAGCTTTCTTTCTTTCTTCTTGTTCTTTCTCTCCTTCTGATCTCGTGCCTTAGTCTTTCTCTGCTTCTTTTCCTCTGCCTTTGATTCCTTCAGCTGCTTCTCCTTCTTTTTCTCTTTCTCACTTTCTTTGGTAGCACCTTCTGCTTCTGCCTTCAGTCCTTCTCCTTTTCTTTCTTTCTCTTTCTTCTTCAGCTCTTCAGCTTCTTCCTCTTCAGCCTTGCCTTCTCCTTCCTTAGCCTTCTTTGGCCTCCACCTTCTTCTTCCTTGGCTTCTTCTTCTTCTCCTTTCCCTGCAAGAGTAAAACCTATCCCTACCCTCGCGCACTCTCTTCTCCTCTTTCTCTCTTAGGTTCGCTCTCCCAGATCCACTATCTCGGGTAATCAGGTCAGGTACGCATCTGGGACGAGGCCCATTGGCATGCAGTTATAGGCGAGGAGTACAGGGTTGGGTATATGGGTCACGCCAGGTCTGCGGAGGTTGGGTCACGATCGAGGTGGGTGAAGGTGAGTGGGACCTCACCCCGTGGTTTTGTGGCGATAAGGCTTATGCAGTTTTGCAATTTATTAAGCTGCGGCGCTTCAAGAGTTTCCAAAGTGGGACTATCTGCCCACCTCCCTTAGCATGCATCCGTAGTAGGGAACCTTTCTTGATTGTAGCTGATGCTTCATCCCTCAGTTCCAATTGGTTGCCTAGAGCTGTGCATGAGAGAAGTCCACACAACTTGGGACTCTTGCCCTAGAGCGGGCGATCCTGGAGAAGCTCGCAAGCAAGCTTCCTGCTTGTGTCAATGGCAGTGAACCTCCTATAGCTGTTAACACGTAAACAGCCTTGCGGTCTCGTCAGAAAGCTCAGGAGGCTTCACCGAGACACGGCGAATGTGTTGCGGGGGTCAGAGTGGCATGGGGCTGCCGAAGTTCACGTGCCTAGGGCACCTAGTGTGCGTTAGAGTGGGTGTGTTCAAGGGGTGTTTTGGGTGCATGGCATGGTGAGTGAATTGAAGGTTTATGTTCAGTGAAGTGTTGCGGAGCTTATGGGGTGGTTGGCGAGGCAGATAGAGGTGTAGAGTGATGAGGATGCCTCACCGGAGGTTTGGTCGAAGGTGAGAGGGATGATGGTGGTGGAGTGCGTCGAAGGGTGCTTTTGAGAGATAAAGAGGGAGAAAGGATTAGAAGGGGAGAGGGAACTTATTTGGGCGTAAGGGGATGAAGGGGCAAGTAGAGATGGTGGCCAGCTTGTATTACCGTCGCCAGAGATGAATCGCTGAATGGGGGGAGGACGGCAATGACGAAGGGGCTGCAGAAGCGTTAGCAGGTGCGGCGCAACATGGATGAGGAGGAGGAAGAGAAACCTACCATTGGTATTGTGGCTAGGCGATGAGGTAGAGAGAGAGGGGTCTCCAAAGTTTTCTGAGCCATTGGCCGGAGGAGGAAGGGACGAATTTGAGGGATTTTCTGGCCAATGTCAAGCTTGGGAGATGCAGGTTGATTTGGGTATGCTTATATAGGCCCTAGAGAATGGATTTGTGCTTGGAAGCTAAGCTTCCAAGCTTGGAAAGTTCACTGTAGCTGGCAACATGCAGGAGACCTAAATCTCTCATGCATTTGGTACCAAATAAAGCCTCAAATTATGTTCATACTAGAGGAGATTTCTCAGCGAATCTCCCTTTCAATTTTGAAGGGGATTCCCTGAGAGATCAGGGAGATCTTGCCCTTGAAATCTCATCGGAGTAGGATTCCCTATGCTATATTGGTAGAGGGACCTAATTGCAAAGAATGATGACAAAGCTAGGGGGTTTCTGCCGAGGTTTTCAAAAGATAGGGGTAGAAATGCAATTGGGCTGGACATATTTGCAATGTAGGTCAAGATGAATTTCCCTTAGGTCCAAATTTTGATAGGAACCTAATTTGGACCCAAGAAATCTAATGGTGAAGTTAGATTTTAGGTTTGACTACGTTTAACTGGGAAATTTATGCAAAAAGCTAATTTAGGGTAAATATTTGACTGAGATCCTATTCTAGGTCAAAATAGGCTCCAAGGGTCAAATTGAAGGTTCTAAACCCTAGAAAATATTTTTTTCATGATTTTTAGAGGGTTTAGGTGAATTTTATCTTGACCAGAACCTTGTTAAATCAAGTGGGTCTATTTTAGGGTTACAAGAAGTTATTTAATTCCTAGAATTCACATGAACCCTTTTCTATTTGAGCTGACCCACTTTTTTATCTTATTAAGACCATTTGACTAGTGTTTAGCCCATGAAAAAACCCGTTGTCGTACTGCAACGGTAAAATTATAATTTTACCCTTGTTTCTTACTTCTATCTCAGAATGGTTATACATGGAATTAGGACCTCCAGTTGGTTATGTAGGAGCTTTTGTTTTCTTTTCTTGGTAAAAATGAGCCAGTTAGGGCTCATGATGGTGTTTCCATCATAACCCCATGCCTAGCTTTTGCTAGTCCCTTAGAAAAATTTTAGGGTTTTAACTTCTTTTTTAGACCATGAGTTCCTTCATGTTCAGAGATTATGATGAGTGCTTTTTTTCTTGTTGATTAGGTTGGAATGCTGATAATAGGCCTAAAGGTACTCAAGTACCAACCAAGATCCGGACCTAACCAGCTCTCGCCTCAGTCCTTCGTAAAATTTTTTAAGGCCCATAGGAACTATCCTAAAGTTCGTTGGACTCTGCGGTTAAAGCACCCGTGCTTGTAACGTATTTTAGCCTCAGTTTAGTTCATAGTGTTTTTTTTTAAGAGAGTGACAGAGGATTTTCTTTATTTGGAGAGTTTTCTCTGTTTTCTTTTTATTTCTAGCTTTGAATTGGTTCTCAACATGGTCAGTATCAGATTCCTCATCCCTATCATCAATCCTTGAAGGATCCCTAGCAATTGATGCTTCATGATAGCACCAACCATGGCAACCCCCAAAACCTTGAATTTCAAGATTTAGAGATAATCCTGCCCATGGCGTTCTTTATCTAAATCCAGACCCTAGCAATCGACATTTCGTGATAATGCCGCCCATGGAATGTGAACCTGCACAGGGTGCTTATGTGCTCCCAATAGGATATGTAAATATCCTAGGAGACAAGTACCGTTGAGAAGATATGTTATTGCACATCTTCGAGGGGAATTTTTTGCCTCTTCGCACCGGGAACTCGTCCAAATCAACTTGTGTTGATCGGCCGCTCCTAATCTAGGCAACTTTTTCAGAAAATTTAAACACTTTTGTGTGATTTTGATAATTATGCACACTGAACCAGACTGTGTGTGGATTGGGGTGCTTAGGTTACCGAGTCTCGCAATCCAGAGGTCAGTTAATGAGGCCGAATACTCCCTAAGCCTTAGACCTAATACTTAAGCTTTGCATTTTCCCCAACCTCATGAGGACTATCCAGATCTTAGCGGATACTCGAATTTTTAAGCCTAGGAGTCTAGCCAAGAGGCCAAAGATCAGCGTTCCTACTAATCTCTTTTGTGTCTCCTTAGCACTTTTTTTCTTTTAATTTTCTTTTTCTTGATATGGTCTAGAACGTAGTTAATCCTTTAATTTCTTAGTGACTATCTCTTCTTTTTTTTCATTTCATTTTGTGCTCCTCTTTTCACATTTTTCACTTTTCCCCTTTTTCTCCTAATGATTTGTATGGCCTCAAAATTTTCTCTCCCCTGAGAATTTTCTTGTTCTTTCTCAAGATTTTTTATTTTTTTTTAGTGTTTTTGTGATATGTGATTTTTTGTTGAAACCTTTTCTTGTGAGATGAGTTTTCATAGCATTTTGCACTTTCATACCCCCCCATGCTTATGATTTGCAATGTCCCTATTCTAAATTAGGTGGGTTCAAGTTTAGCTTAGATCATTCATTAGAACAGGTTTTGGGTGGGCGAATGGGTCGAGGTGACTGTTGCGAATGATTTCAAAACTTGAGTACGGGTAAGTGAGGTGGGATCGACTGTTCTAATGGATGAACCCTAAAGTGCAATCTGAATTTAGCATAGGAATGTCAAGAAGGGTTTTAGGTTTTTCAAAAATGATGGCTTGCCTCCCGTTAAGCGCTGAGTTTTACGCCATCAATTGGGCGCAATGAGCTCAAGGAGAATGTAGGGTAAAGGATATCTCAGCAAATTTGTATCAGTCAACTCATTGAACGGTTTGAGTCTCTGACCGTTCACGACGACAGGTCCTGAATCGTGGCTGAGTGGACTAATCTCAATGGCTCAATTTCCAAAGATTCATCGGATGAGGTAGGGTCCGATCCATTTTGATCGTAGTTTTCCTAAAAACCATTTAAGCTTGACATCGAAGAGTAGGACTTTTTGACTAGGATGAAAGATCTTTTTGGACATGTGCTTGTCGTGAAAGGCCGTAACCCACTCTTTGTAAATTCATGAGTTCTCATATGCATCGTGGTGTAATTCATCGATCTTGCTCATTTGAAGCTTTCTGTGGGTTCCTACCTTAGAAAGATCTAGGTTGCAGCTCCGTACAGCCCAATAGGCTTTGTGCTCCAATTCTACGGAGAGGTGACATGCCTTCCCATACAATAATCTGAAGGGACACATAGCCAATTAGGTTTTGTGGGTGGTCCTATAAGCCCACAAAGCTTTCGGAAGTTAGGATGACCAGTCCTTCCTGTCAGGTCGAATAGTAACCTGGAGGATTTTCTTGATCTTCTGATTTGATAGCTCAGCTAGACCATTAGTTTAGGGGTGGTATGGAGTACATATTCAGTGCGACACCCCGTATTTGGTCATCAGTAACCTAAACTGAGTGTTAATGAAATGGGTCCCTCCATTAGAGATTATAGCACGTGGAATCCCAAACCATGAAAAGATGTTATGATGAATGAATTTGATAATCACCTTATGATCATTGGTTCGAGTCAGAATGGCTTTGATCCATTTGGACTCGAAGTCAATAGCGAGTAGAATGTACTCGAAGCCATCCAAAATAGAGAAGGGTCCCATAAAATCAATCCCCCATATGTCGAAGATTTCACAAACAAGAATTAGCTGCAAGGGCATCATATCACGATGGCTCATGTTGCCTAAGGTCTGGCAACGAGTGCATACCCTACAGTGATTGTATGCATCTTCAAAAATCGTGGGCCAGTAGAAGCCACACTGGATGACTTTTGTTGCGGTTTCTTGACCTGAAAAATGTCCACCGCATGCCTGGTCATGGTAGAAGGATAGTATGTCCTGAAATTCCGCTTCCGTGAGACATTGTTGAATGATCCGATCAGCACCGATGCAAAAAAGATACGGGTCTTCCTAGAATTAATACTTGGCATCGGAAAGCAATTTATCTTTCTTGGCCTTCGGCCAATCGGACGGGATCTAATGTGATTCCAGGTAGTTTACTATATCAGCAAACCATGGAAGCCCTGTATTGATAGTCAGGAGGTGCTCATCTGGAAAATGTTCCGTGATGGGTTCGGAAGGGTCTATGATTTCAGAAGGAGGGAGAGATAAGTGATCAGCTACCAGGTTCTGTTTTCCCACTTTGTCGTGAATCTCAGGGTTAAGCTCTTGCAACAGCAAGATCCAACGGATTAATCGAGGTTTCGCATCCTTCTTTGCAAGGAGATGCCTCACAGTAATGTGATCTGAGTAAATGACAACACGGGAACCCAGGAGATAAGATCTGAATTTTTCCAGGGCAAATACTATGGCTAGCAGCTCTTTCTCAGTAACTGTGTAGTTACACTGAGCCTCGTCAAGTGTCTTGCTAGCATAGTAGATGACCATGATTTCCCGTCCATTTTCTGCCCCAGTACCGCTCCTATAGCGAAATCAGATGCATCGCACATGATCTCAAAGGGTTTAGACCAATCAGGGGACTATAGGATCTGGGATTGGGTAACTCAATCATGGAGGATTTCAAATGCTTGAGTACATTCCTTAGAGATTTTGAAAGGTACATCCTTAGAAAGAAGAGTGGTCAGGGGGTGCACGATCTTCGAGAAATCAGGAATGAATCAATGGTACAAACTGACATGTCCCAGAAAGGATCGGATGTCCTTGATCAAGCTAGGAAAAGGGAGTTTGGAAATCAAGTTCACCTTGGCTCAATTGATCTGGATGCCTTTTTCTGATAGGAGATGTCCCAGGATAATTCCTTCAGGCACCATGAAATGGCTCTTTTCCTAGGAAAGAACTAGATTCACGTCAATGCACCGCCTGAGGATTTGGACCAAGTGTTGGAGGCAATTGTCAAATGATTCTCCAAATAATGAAAAGTCATCCATGAAGCCTTCCAGATAATCACCTACCATATCTGGGAATATGGCAAGCATGCACCACTGAAAAGTAGCAGGTGCATTGCAGAGCTTGAATGGCATCCTTCGAAATGCGTACGTCGTAAAGGGGTAGGTGAAAGTGGTATTTTCTTGGTCCTCATGATGGATTGCCACCTGGTTATAATCAGAGTACCCATCCAAAAAGCAGAACCGATTTCCTGCTAGTTTCTCGAGCATTTGATCAATAAATGGTAGTGGGCAATGATTCCTCTTCGTGGAGGTATTGAGTCCTCAGTAATCAATACAGACTCTGCACAAGTTTGTCACACGAGTCGGTATGATTTCCCCAGTTTCAGTCGTGATCACGATGAGTCCTGCCTTCTTAGGCATAGCCTAGATTGGACTCACCCACCGACAGTCGGAGATTGGGTGGATGATCCCTGCATCTAACCACTTGGTCATCTCATATTTCACGACCTCCTGCAGATTAGGATTCAAACATCTCTACATTTCACGGGAAGGTCGTGTGCCTTCTTCGGTGTAGATATTGTGTGTGTGGTCAGAGGGGCTGATTCCTATCAAATCATCGAGAGTCCATCCAATCGCTCTACGATGTTGCTGGAGAGCAATAATCATATGGGATTCCTAGTCAGGTGTGAGTATGGAGTTGATAATCACAGGAAATGTCTGATTGGAACCCAAAAAGACGTACTTTAGATGGTCAGGAATAGGCTTGAGTTCCTGAATGGGGTTATCAGTAGCAGCGAGCGGTTCTGGGTGTGTGTCAAGAGCTAGGGAAGGAGTTATGGGTATATCTAGGTCAAATTCAGACTCCTCTAATTGCGGGTTTTGATTCTCTTGTGGTTGATCGAAAGTAATCAAGTTGTCCTCAATTTACGGTTCCTTAACCATAGCCTTGATATCACATATCTGTTCTATAACAATGCAATTAATCCCTTGTTGGACCTTAAAGATGTCAATCTTCAGTGTTTGGTTCCCGAATTTTAGTTCAATTTGGCCCTCCTCACAATTTATATTGGCCCTAGCAGTTGCTAGAAAGGGTCTCCCTAGTATAATTGGTGTATCCCTTGTGTTTTCTAGAGCATCCATATCCAAGACTACAAAATCCTCCAGGAAATAGAAATCCCGTACCCTAATGATAACATCCTGAAGAACTCCTTTCGGTGACTTAATAGATCGGTCAGCCAACTACAATGTCACCTCTGTAGGTTTAAGCTAAGATTCCTCAAGGTGGTCAAGGAGGGATGTAGGTATTAGGTTTATGGAGCTCCTAGATCTAATAAAGCTCTATCAAATTGGGAATCACCAATGGTACAGGAAATCAGGGGAGAACATAGATCTTTTGCCTTAGGTTGGAGTTTACTCAAAATTACAGAGTTGGCTTGCTCTGACAGTACGATCGGACTCCCACTTTTGGTTCGCAGCTTATGCTTGGGTGTACACACGTCTTCCAGAAATCATGCATAAGCTGGTACGTGCTAGATTGCATTCATCAAGGGGATGTTTATATGGACCTGTTCAAAGAGCTTGGCGAGATCCTCCTAAGGAGCCACGGGTTTGTTTGTCTTTTTACCCTTGGTCAAGGCCTCTGGAAATGGAACCTTAGATGGTTCCTCTAGAATATGTCCAGGTTCTTGATCTTGGACAAGTGTATCCAGGATAACTATCCTAGGGCTTGGGTTACTACCAAGTTGAAAGTGGCTTGGATAAGGTGGGTCTTGTGTTGCTTTCCCACTACGGGTTGTTACAGAATTCAGTCCTACCTGGTTTTGGTTCGGAGTTGGTAAAAGTGGAGGCTGCTGCTGAAATCCCGCATATGGTGTCGAAGCATCCATCCTATCAGGTGATTGAACAGAAGGGGCCTGAAAAATCATGTGGGCTTGACCCAAATTTGGGTTCATATTGCACCTCTAGTTCAGCACATTATTTGGATTCAGTAGAGGTTGCGAAGGGAGTGTGCCAGGTTGGTGGGAATTCGCCATCTAGGCAAGTTGATTGCGAACCTCTGTGATCTTGTCCTTATGCTGTTTTTGCATAACCACATTCACCTTTTGAATGTCAGCCAGAGTCTGAAGGATAAGAGTCATTTGATTTGTTTGGTTTGGCCCAGATTAATAGGTGGGGTTGGGCCGAGGTTGAGGCGGTTGATATGGATGAGGAGCCTACAGATGGGGCTGATATGGTGGTCTTTGATTCTGATTATTTCCCTCCCATAGAAAGTTAGGATGATTCCACCATCTAGGGTTATAGGTATTAGAAAATGGGTCATTCTTGATGGTGTTGAGGTCCTCGCAGGTCTAAGGAACCTTAGGAAAGTCAGAGTACGAGGGTTCAGAGTTCCCTCAACAAGAGTAGGTCAGATCAGAGTTTCCTCTGGTCCTAGAGTCAGACGGGGGTGGATACGAGTCCATCCCCTGAGAAGATCGGTGATAGATGTTATGCACAGCTTCCCTCCAAAGAGGCGGTTGTGCAAACACGTTTTGCATAGAGGTGGCTCCCTACAGATGTCGAGTTAGCTCAGCCACCTTCTTCTCGATGATAGAGACCTTGTCCAACCGACTGGCCATCAGTTCCAAGTCGATGAATGTGGACAAGCCCTGCATCTCATGTGCTCCCCTCAGATTTGTCGATGCGTGGGCATTCGTCCAGTCGAATAAGCCCATGGAGTCATTATTGATGGAGTTCTCACACATATTCTCGAGAAACACCTACACGGTGTCTTCATGTTGACCCATGATATTTCCTCCTCAGGTTGCATTGACGAATAAGCGAATATCTTCACGGAGTCCCTGGTAAAAAGACTGGACTAGTTCACATTTAGGAACTCTGTAATGGGGGCACTTTTGCATGAGATCTAGGAAATGGTCCCATGCTTCATGAAGAGGTTTTCCAGATTGCTGGGTGAAGTGTGTGATCTGGTGTTGTAAGGCTTTCGTTCGACCAACTGGGAAGAACTTTTTCAAGAATTCGGATTACAGTTCAACCCATGTGTTGATTGGACGCATTTGAGTCTGATACTAGTGAGCTGCCTTGTCCATGAGAGAGAAGGAAAACATCTTCATAAGAAGAATATCCTCATTTTGGACATCTGACCCAAAGGTCTGGGCCAGATGTTTGAGTTGTTCGATGTGTTGGAAGGGATCCTTAGAATTAACCCCATGAAACTTTGGAATGGCATGGATCATGTTGGCCTTGAGTTCAGAATTAGGACCTCCAGTCGGGATTTGGACTCGAGGTTCGATTGCCACCGCAGTGGGATTATAGTGATCTCACATCATAGGATGCTGCGGCGGGTTTAGAAAGGCTTGGAATAAATCATTTAGGCACTGGAGTTGGTTCTCAAGATTATCCTCTTCTTCTGCTGGTCGTGCCATGATGATGGAAGAAGGAGAATTGGGTTCTGATGAATCAGAGGAGATGTCTATGTGGTGGGGTTGCTGCACAAACACGGACGTCGAGGCTTGGCCTTGGAGGGAGTGAATCACTAAAGGAGGTCTTAAGGATGGTCTTAAGGACCTCCTACCGAACATGCACTAATGGTTTGAATGAGA
This sequence comes from Thalassia testudinum, assembly GCA_037157565.1. Taxonomy (NCBI): domain Eukaryota; kingdom Viridiplantae; phylum Streptophyta; class Magnoliopsida; order Alismatales; family Hydrocharitaceae; genus Thalassia; species Thalassia testudinum. The sequence goes on from JAZHRO010000056.1 coordinate 16,674,801, forward strand.
TTAGAATGTGCTAGACCCCATCAAGATGCCTAAAAATTTGGATGACTTTAGAGTTTCGGGGCGGATGATACCCCTTATTCAAAAAGTCATCCACCTGAGAAATACCTGGGCAGCCAGAGAGGGAGAGTACCACAAGGACTCTACACAGTAGAGCATCCCCACGAGTTACAGGGTTTCCCCCACCTGACCTCTCCTGTCACTGAGGTTCCAGGTAGACTAGAATGGGGACTTTGACCTCTTAAGTCTACCACTTTTATTTTAGAGTAAAGGTGCTTAAGATTTCACTTGAACTTTAGATGTATTGACAGCAAAAGTGACCTAATTTCAAGGCTGGTTGACCCAACAAAGGGGGTCAACTTCAGCTATTTGTCCTTTGAGAAGTTTTAGGTCCTTTCTTTTATGATTCACGTGAAACTAAGAGCCTGAATTTTTAGGGTTTTCTTGAATAAGTCTTTTCAACTAAGGCTTAGGCACACCTTTTTCTGGATAGTTGATTCTTGCTCTAGGAGGATGTATCTCTAAAATCCTGAATTGGAGTCCTTAACTTGGCTCTAATTTTGGTGCAATTTAGTTTCCAAAAATATGGTATCTAGGGCTCAATCAAGAAGGTGGTAGCCCTAGTTACCTTAAATGGTTGCACAAATCAGTATTTTGTTGAAATCAAATTAAGCAACTTTAGTGACTTAGCTAAAGATGGAAAGTGGGTAGCCCAAGTTGATTTTATCTTGTTTTTCCTTTTCAGAATGAGGTGGTTAAGAGAAAGGTCTAATCAAAGATTACCAGCCCCAGGTGTATTTGCTGTGTGGCCGTCTTCCTTTGAATCTTCTCCCTTGAAACAATCACAACAAAAGAGACATATCAAGTTAGTACCAAATCAGAAATTGTAATCAAGATTTCTAAATCGCCTGTTCTCCTCAGCAACGGTGCCAAAATGTTTGCCAAAGCAAATCAGGTTAAAATAACACATTGTAATATAGTCGAAATTGCCTTGAAAACAAATAGATTTGATTACTCGAAGTTGAAGTCCGAGGTCGAACACAGGGAGTAAATTAGGGTTTAGAAATCAAGAGCACAACTTTGAGAAATTGAATATAACATGCAATGAAAACCAGAGTTATAGTGTAAAAAGATAAATGTAAACACATAATATCACTGTATATATAGAAGCATAAAAATTGGATGTATGATTTGTGAATCGGACATCTTAAACTATGGGTGCTATAGTGCTTTACTTCTTCTCTTTTTTTCTCTATTCTGAATCTTCCTTTCTTTCTTCTTCTTCTTTATGCTCTTCTGATCGCATGCCTTAGTCATTCATTGCTTCTTTTCCTCTACCTTTGATTCCTTTAGCTGCTTCTCCTTCTTTTCTTCTTTCTCTCTTTCTCTGGTGGCTCCTTCTACTTCTACCTTCCGTCCTTCTCCTTCTCTTTCTTTCTCTTTCTTCTTCAGCTCTTTAGCTTATCTGCTTCAGCTTCTTCCTCTTTAACCTTGCCTTCTTCGTTAGCTTTCTCTAACCTCTACCTTCTTCCTTGGCTTCTTCTTCTCCTTTCCCTGCAACGGCAAAACCTACCCCTATCCGCACATGCACTCTTCTCTTCTTTCTCTCTTAGGTTCGCTCTCCCAGAGCATTGTCTCGGGTAATCAGGTCGGGTATGTGTCTAGGACTAGGCCCATCGGCGTGCGGTGGTGGGCGAGGAGTGCGGGGTAGAGTATACGGGTCATGCTAGGTTCGTGGAGGTTGGGTCATGGATGAGGTCAGTGAAGGTGAGTGGGACCTTACCCTATGGTTATGAGGCGATAAGCCCTATGCAGTTTTGCAATTTATTCAGCCGCAGTGCTTCAAGAGTTTCCAAGGTGGGACTATCTTCCTACGTCCCTTGGAGTGTGTCCGTAGCAGGGAACCTCACTTGATTGCAGCAGATGCTCCATCCTTTAGTTCTAATTGGTTGCTTGGATCTGTGCGCGAGAGAACTCCGTGCAACCTGGGAATCTTGGCCAGGAGCGGGTGGGCTTGGAGAAGCTTGCAAGCAAGCTTCTTGCTTGCATCAATGCGGAAGAGCCTCCTATACCTGTTAACATGTAAAAGGCCTCGCGACCTCATCAAAAAGCTCAGGGGGCCTCACCGAGACATGGCGAATGTGTTGCAGGGGTCAACATGGTGTGGGGCTACTGCAGTGCTCGTGCCTAGGGCACCCTATGTGCTTGAGAGTGGGTGTGTTCGAGGGGTGTTTTGTGTGCGTGGCACGATGAGTGAAGTGAGGGTTTGTGTTCAGTGAAGTGTTGCGGTGCTTATGGGGTGGTTGGCGAGGCAGATGGAGGTGCGGAGCGACGAGGATGCCTCGCCGGAGGTCTGGCCGGAGGTGAGAGGGATGATGGTGGTGGAGTTCGTCGAAGGGTGTTTTTGAGAGATAAAGTGGGAAAAAGCATTAGAAGGGAAAAGGAACTTATCTTGGCGTAAAGAGATGAAGGGGGAGGGGGAGATGGCAGCCGGCTCGTATTGCCGTCGCTGGAGACGAAGCGCTCAGTGGGGGGAGGATGGTGATGACGAAGAGGCTACAGAAGAGTTGGCAGGTGCGACATGACATGAACGTGTAGGAGGAAGAGAAACATGCCACTGGTATTGTGGCTAGGCAACGAGGGAGAGAGAGAGGGTTCGCCGGAGCTTACTTAGCCACTGGCTGGAGGAGGAAGAGACGAATTCGAGGGATTTTTCGCCCAATGTCATGCTTGGGAGATGCGGGTTGATTTCGGTACGATTATATAGGCCTTGGAGGATGGATTTGTGCTTGGAAGCCATGTTTCCAAGCACGGCAAGCTCATCGGAGATGGAAACTTGCAAGAGACTTGAATCTCTCATGCATTCGCATGAGAGATTGGGTACCAAATAGAACCTCAAATTGTGTTCTTAATGTGAAATCTCCCGTTTAATTTTAAAGGGGATTCTCTGAGAGATCAGGGAGATCTTGCCCTTGAAATCTCGCTGGAGTAGGATTCCCTCTGCTATAATGGTGGAGGGGCCTAATTGCAAAGAATGAAGACAATGCTAGGCTGGGTTCTGTAGAGGTTTATAAAAGATACGGGTAGAAATGCAATTGGGCTGGACCTATTTGTAAAGTAGGTCAAGATGAATTCCCCTTCGGAGAAAACTTTTTTACAAACCTAATTTTGACCTAAGGAATCTAATGGTGAAGTTGTATTTTGAGTTTTACTACGTTTGACTGGGAAATTTACGTAAAAACCCAATTTTGGGGAAATATTTGACTGAGACCCTATTCTAGGTCAAAATAGGTTCAAAGGGCTAAATTGAGGGTTTTAAACCCTAGAGAATATTTTTTCATGACTTTTAGAGGGTTTAGGTGAATTTTAACCTGACCAAAACCTTGTTAAGTCAAGTGGGTCTGTTTTAGGGTTACAAGAAGTCATTTAATTCCTAGAATTCACATGAACCCTTTCCTATTTGAACCAACCCACTTCTTTTCTTGTTAAGATCATTTGACCTGTGTTTAGCCCTTGAGAAATCCCATTGTTGTACTGCAACGGGAAAATTACAGTTTTACCCCTTGTTTCTTACTTTTATCTTAGAACGGTTGTACATGGAATTAGGAACTCTAGTTGGTTATGTAAGAGCCTTTATTTTCTTTTCTAGGCCAAAATAAGCTAGTTAGGGCTCATGATGGTGTTCCCATTAGCATATTTGACTCGATTGCCCTCTTCTAAAAAAAGGAAAGAGGGAGAAGGAGAAGTATAGGAAGAAAGCATTTGAAGCTACTTGGGATGATTCGACCTTGGAGGAGGAAGAAGATTCCAAAAAGAAGAATGAAGTCACTTGCATAAGTTTCATGGCCGTTGCGAGTGACAGCGAGGGTGAAGTTAACAACTCCGATAATGAGAAGGCAAACCCTTTTTCTATTAATGAGTTGTAAGAAGCTTTATAGGAATTTTATGTTTTAAGTAAAGCATTGAAATTAGAGAATAAAAAGGTCAAAAAGGAATCTAGGACCTTAAAGATTGAAGTAGATAATATTGTTGCAAAAGATTTTGATTTAAATGCTTCTTTTGATTCTATCAAAATTGAAAAGAATACTCATGTTTTAGAAAATAACGAGATAATCTTAAGAAAACATAAACATGATTAAAGAAAATAGCTTACTTAAATCTGAAATTTCAGGTTTAAAAATTAAAATAAGCATTATAGAAAACGAACTAGCTAGTCTAAAAGAAAATTCAACTAACTTTTTATGTAAATTTAAAGCTAGTCCTAAGGTTGAGAAAGGCTCTCCTTCAAGGAGGCCCACTAACAAATCCGGATCTAAATTGACTGGGATACCAAATAGAGAACTTGAAACTTATTTTTCTGGTTTCGAGGGAGATTACAAGATGAGAGACTGGACCTACAAGATGAAGGATGGTCTACTCAAGCTAGGTGGACCAATGTCAAGACCAAGGAAGAAGACGAGGAGTCCTACTGATGGGAGTACCATCATGAGCCATAACTAGCCCAATTTGGTCTGATAAAGTCAGTAAAAGCTCCTACAAAATCTTCTGGGGTCCTAAGTGCTTAATATTTTATTTTGAGAAGAAAAGATGAAAATAAGGTTATTTCTAAAATTTTCCAATCTTATCACAAATACAAAATAACTCCAGGGGCTTATTAAAAGTCATATGATTTTTATTGTCTAACAAGTGGGTCCATACAGATAGAAACGAGTTTTCACGCATTTTGGGAATTAATGGACATTTGAAACCCTAAAAGTAGACTTGCTTAATTAACTGATGTTCTAGTCAAGATAAAATTCATCTGAACCCTCTAAAAATCATAGAAAAATGTTCTCTATGGTTTGGCATCCTTAATTTTATCATCTGAACACATTTTGACAAAAAATAGTCACAGACAGATAGTTGCCCTAATTTAGGTTTCTGCGTAATTTACCTAGCCAAACTTGGTCAAAACCTAAATCTAACTTCACCATCAGATTTCTTGAGTACAAATTATGTTTTTACCAGAATTTGGATCCAATTAGAGATCATCTTTACTAAGTTTGCATTTTGGTCCAGTTTGACTCTTTTCCCTCATACACCTACCCCTAACTTTTGAATTCGTTGCAAATTGCCCACTAACCTCTTCATCTTCTTTGCAGAATGGTCCTTGCTACCACTGGAGGCCAACCGACCTCTAGGAAAGCTTTGACCAGACCAAATCCTACTCTAATGGCAATCAAATCCCACCAAACTTGGTGGGATTGGTGTTCACACCTAGACAAACCTACTGGGACAGATCCTAACTCCTAAAACTCAATGATTTGTGCATGTGAATGCATTGAATCAATGGGTGTTTCTTGATTTCCTAAAGAGCACATCCAAGCACTTTCCTAATCTAAAACCCTCTTTAGAGCCCTATTTAAACCTTGGAACCCCACCTTACCTCCTTAGCAAATTTTGGTCAGAGAAAACCTTCTCTCTTCAATCTCCAGTCACCTCCACAGTTTGCTCCGGCAACCTTTCTCTGACCTGCTACTCCAGACCTCCAACCATCAAATTGGAGGTGCCACCGCCTTCCTTTCTTCCTCGCACACCTCTCAAGTCAAAGGGAGGGCGTTCCTCTGCCTCATTCGCCATCGCTGCTTTGCCATTTCTATCATCTTCCCCGGCTCCGGTCAGCCACAATCGGAGTCCTCCATCCATCTTCTCCCCTCTAAGTCTCTCTATTCCTTCTTCTCTCCCTCTACTTTCTTTTGACCCACGCACAAGTCACTCACGACCACCGCACCGCCCTCTCGTACCTTCATCTTCCACCTCTCTGGCGAACCTCCGACAAGCTCTAGCGGCTTCCACAAATGCCCAACTGCATCACTTCCACACTCCTTCCCTCCGCCGTGTCCTCACGACCAAAACCCCTGAGGTAATTGAGGAGATTGTCACCTTACGCAGTCCACCCGACACACACGCCTCCAAACCACCTTTTATAGGTCATCAGGCCTCCACACCCACTCGCATGCAATGCTGCCACCACCGTTACATCCATCGACATCTAGCCATCCTCCTAAGCATGTCTGACAGGGCCAAGAGGCCATTTTGTTTGTTTCAGGTACACAGGTACAGCCACCATTGGTAGAGCTCCTTCGAAGAGCTCGACGAAGGTGTTCATCCGCCACAACATCCAAGTGAACTTCCTAGGTGGCATAGAATTGATCCAGGATCGAGTGTGGACCCTCAATTAGGAATTGCAGGTGCCCCTTTTCCACCAATTGATGAGAGCAGTTGCTGCTGCCATGCGTGAATGAAGAAGGGACTTAATAGTCCTACATCAGATATAGAGAAACAACCACCATAGTATAATACGCAAAGCTCTCCCCGACCCTTCGCCCAAGACATGGGGGTTGAGTCCCCATTACCCACTCACATTGACCCACCTACTCTCTCTCACCTCAGCTGCGACTCATGTGCCTGCAACCCTAGTCTAGGGCACGCGGATCCTTGAATACTCGAATACCTGGTACTGTTTGTAGAGATGAGAAAGAGAAGAGGATGACTGAGAGAGAGAGAGTGTGGGGTTGAGGGGGGTTTTGCTTCAGAGAGATTCTAACACTTAGTCAAATTTGAAGCTTTCCTCCCTTGTGTGTAAAGAAGAGAGGAAGAGGTCAAAGAAACATAGTGCTTGCACATTATAGCGAAGGGGCGGTTAAGATGTCTAATTTGGTTGACCGCCATCTGAGAATTGAAAGGAGTGCACTGCGCACTCATCATATGTGGAAATTGTGTGGTTGATACTCTAGCATTATTTCAGTATATTGTTAATAAGGTAAATTGGTGATTTAAATCACCATTTTACCCTAATCTTTTTGCTACATTGACTCTAAGTCTTTCATTTATATCATTTGTGCTCAAAGTTTCTATTACATTATTATATTGTGCTTAGAATTGCAATCTTGAGTGCTAAATTGCTTATTGCTCCCTGCGCTTGTCCTCGGACTTTTTTGAGTTATAAATTTAAGTGTTTAATGCGATTTTGCGCTATACTGTAATGCATTTCTTAAACATCGACGATTTCGCGTTGACATTTTGGCGCCTTTGCAGGAGAGCAACGTGCAATTTGATTGCTTGATTACGATTCCTGACTTGATACTAACTTTGTTTATCTCTTTTGATCGTGATTGCGCAGGGGCCAAGGACCAAGATCAACCACATAGCAGTCACTCTAGGGGTAGGTAATCTCATTTTCCATCCCCTTTAAGCCCCTGATTCTGAGAAACTAAAAAAGGAAAAATAATCGATTAGGACTAACTTGCATTGTATATTTAGATTCAATCACAATAAGTTGCCTGAATTGATTCACTTTTAGAAATATCCCAAACTTGATTTTTGCACCTATTAATTGATTTAAGACACCTAGGGCTACTACCTTCTTGATTGAGCCCTAGGTGCCAGATTTGGAATTAATTGATTGACTAATTAGAGCCAATTAGGGTTTCTAGGGTTTTAGAGACACACTTAGTTAAAAAAAGATTCAGTCTTCCCAAATTGTGTGTGTCCTGAGCTTTGATTTAAATTACCTAAACAAGCAAACCCAATGAATCAAGCTATAAATCTCACTTGAATCCTAAAAGCGGGACCTAATAATCAAGGACAAAATAGGTGAAGTTGACCCACCTTGCATGGTCAACCAATCTTCAAATTAGGTCACCACTCACAAAAACATCTTTAAGTTCAAGTGAAATCCTAAGCACCCACACTCTAAACTTAAAATTAGTAGACTTAAGAGGTCAGCTTATCCATTCTGGTCTACCTGGACCCTCGGTGATAAGGAAGGTCTGGTGGGGCAAACCCTGTAACTCATGGGGATGCTCTACCTTGTAGGGGTCTTTGCAGGAGTCTCCTTTCCTGGTTACCTAGGTAATTCTCAGGTGGACAACTTTCTAATCTTGGGGTATCATCCACCACGAACCTCTATAGTCATCCAAAGATATTTGGCTATCTTGATTGGGTACATCATGCCTTCTATCTTTCTCCTTCTCCATCGGTGCATGTTTGGGACGAGGTCCCTAAGACCACCCTTGAGGCCTCCATTAGCTATTCACTCTCGTCGAGTCCAAGCCTCGACTTCTCTATTTTTGCAACCACCTGACCAGATCGACATATCTTCTGATTCATTTGAGCTTAGATCTCCTTCATCCATACTCATGGAACAACCAGTAGAAGAAGAAAACAAACTCTAGAATCAGCTTCAATGCCTCAACGATTAATTCTAGGCATTTATGAATCCACTGCAGTGTCCTATGATGCGAGATCATTACAATCCCGCTATAGTGACGATCGAACCTCGAGTCCAAATCCTGGCTAGAGGTCTTGATAATGAACTTAAGCCCAACATGATTCATGCTATTCCTAAATTTCATGGGCTTAATTCCAAAGGTCCTTTCCACCATATCAAGCAACTCAGGCATTTAGCCTAAACCTTCCGGTCAGAAGCTCAAAATCAAGATATCTTGCTCATGAAAATGTTCTCCTTCTCTGTCATGGACAAGGCCGCTCAATGGTACCAAACCCTAAGTCGTCTAATCAACATGTGGGTTGAACTGCAATCCAAGTATCTAAAAAAGTTCTTCCCTGTATGTCGGACAAATGCTTTCCAGCACTAGATCACACATTCCACACAGCAAGTAGGAGAACCGCTTCATGAGGCATGGGATCGCTTTATGGATCTCATGCGAAAGTGCCCCCACCATGGAGTTCCTAAATGGGAACAAGTCTAGGCATTTTACCAGGGACTCTGTCAGCATATGAGATTGTTCGTCAATGGGACCTGTGGAGGAAACATCATGGGTCCACATGAAGACACTGTATGGGAGATTCTCGAGAACATGTGCGAGTACTCCAACAATAATGAATCCATGGGCATGTTCGACCGGACAAATGCCTGTGCATTGAGGAATCCACAAGGAGAACACAAGATGCAAGGCCTATCCTCTTCCGTCAACTTGGAGTTAATGGCCAGTCGCTTGGACAAGGTCTCGATCATTGAGTAGAAGGTGGATGAGCTGATTTGACCTCAATGCCATTAAAAACGATCCTTTCTCAGACACCTACAACCCTGGATGGCATAATCATCGTAATTTCTCATGATCAGGGAACAATCAAAATCAAAGACCTCAATGTCAGCCCTGACCACAAGTTTCTTATCCATATCAGCTGCCTCAGCTTCGACCCAACCTGATTTACCAAACCAGGCCAACTTGTGAAGACCAAATGACTCTAATACTTCAAACTCTGGTTGACATTCAGACGATGAATGCGGCTATGCAAAAATAACACAAAGATGAGATCGTAGAAGTTTGCAATCAACTAACCTAGATGGCAAATCCTCGCCATCCTGGTGCACTCCCTTTGCAACCTCTGCCCGATCCAAATAACGTGCCGAACTAGAGGTGTGTTATGAACCTGACTCAAGGCCAGGATTACTATGTCTATCAGGCCCCTTTTGCCCCATCACCCGACGGGATGGAGGCCTCGACATCATATGCTGGTTATCAGCAGCAACCATCTCTTTTGCATACCTGAACCCAGAACCAGGCAGGACTGAATTCTGTTACCACCTGTAGTGGCAAAACAACTCAGCACCCACCTTACCTGAGCCACACTCAACCTAGTAGTTCAAGCCCAATCCCTTGGTTGGTCATATAGGATAACTTTGTCCCAGATGAAGAACCTAGACCAATTCTAAAGGAACCTACAGAGGTTCCATTTCCAGAGGCCTTGTCCAAAGGAAAGACAAAGCCTAGACCCGTGGCTCTCGAGGAGGACCTGGTCAAGCTCTTTGAGTAGGTCCAAATAAACATCCCGTTGATACATGCAATTCACCACGTACCAGCTTATGTGAGATTTCTGAAGGATGTATGTACACCTAAGTGTAAGCCGCAAACCAAAGGCGAGAATCCAATTGTATTGTTGGAGCAAGCCAGGTTCATCATTTTTGGCAGACTCCTGCCTAAGGCAAAAGACCCTAGTACCCCTCTGATTTCATGCAAAATTAGTGATTTAGAATTCGACATAGCCCTTTTAGACTTAAGAGCTTCCATCAATTTGATCCCTACGTCCCTACTAGATCATTTCAAGAAATTGAGCTAAAATTGGCTGAGGTGACTTTACATTTAGCTGACTGATCAATCAAGTCACCTAGAGGACTTCTTGAGGATGTTGTGGTTCTGATCCGTGATTTCCACTTTCCTGTAGACTTCATTGTGTTGGATATGGAGACTCCTGAGAATCTGAACAATACACCTATTATATTAGGTAGACCGTTCTTAGCGATAGCTAGGGTGAACATTAATTGCAAACAGGGCTAGATTGAATTGAAATTTGGGAACAAGACACTAAAAATAGATATATTTAAGGCCTAGAAAGGAATTAACTGTAGGGTAGTAGAACAACTATGTGACATCAGTTCTATGGTTGAGGACACATTTCCCGAGGATGACCTAATTATCCTTGATCCTCATTCCTAAACAAATCATACCCCGTAGATAGAGGACCCTACCACCTATTTAGACCCACATACAGCTCCGACTTTTTCTTCTAAGGCCCATCTCAACCTACCTGCTACTACTAATAATCTCCTTATGGAACTGAAGCCTCTTCCTGATCATCGAAAATATGTCTTTTCAGGTTCTGATCAGACATTTCCTATGACTATCGATTCCCACCTTACCTCTGATCAGGAAACAAATCTGATTTCTATCATCCAGCAGCATCGGAGAGCCATTGGTTGGACTCTCGATGATTTGACTGGCATTAGCCCTTCGTATTGCACACACCGCATTTATACCAAAGAGGGCACACAACCATCTCGTGAAATACAGAGACATTTGAATCCTAATCTATAGGAGGTCGTGAAAAAGGAGATCATCAAATGGTTAGATGTAGGGATCATCTACCTGATCTCCGACAGTCAGTGGGTGAGTCCAATCCAGGTTGTGCCTAAGAAAGCAGGACTCATTGTGATCATGACTGAAATCGGAGAAACCATACCGACTCGTATAGCAAACTCCTGGAGTGTCTACACTGATTACAGAACACTGAATACCTCCATGAAGAAGGATCATTTCCCACTTTCATTCATTGATCAGATACTTGAGAAACTAGTAGGAAATCGATTCTTCTACTCCTTGGACAGGTACTTCGATTATAATCAAGTGGCAATCCATCATGAGGACCAAGAAAAAATCACCTTCACCTGCTTCTATGCGATGTATGCATTCCATCGGATGCCTTTCGGTCTCTACAATGCACCCGCTACCATATAGCGATGCATGCTTGCCATATTCTTAGATATTGTAGGTGAATACCTTGAAGTCTTCGTGGATGACTTCTCAGTATTTGGGGAATCTTTTGATGATTGCCTCTTGCACTTGGTCCAAATCCTCAGGCGTTGCATCGAAATGAATTTGGTTCCTTCTTGGGAAAAGAGCCATTTCATGGTTCCTAAGGGAATTGTCCTAGGTCAACTTGTTTCTGAGAATAGCATCTAGGTTGATCGAGCTAAGGTTAATTTGATTTCTAAACTACCCATGCCTAGCTCGGTTAAGGACATCCGCTCTTTTCTAGGGAACATTCATTTTTATCATCATTTCATTCCTAATTTATTGAAAATCGTGCACCCCTTGGCCAATCTTCTCTAGAAGGATGTCCCTTTTGAGATCATGGATGAGTGCACTCACGCATTTGAGAGCCTATGTGATTGAGTTACTTAAACACTAATCTTACAATCTCCTGATTGGTCTCTACCCTTTCAGATGTTATGTGATGCGTCTGACTACGCAATGGGGGCGGTGCTTGGGTAGAAAGTTGACAGGAAACCTGTGGTCATCTACTATGCCAGCAAGAAGCTGGACGAGGCTAAGCATAACTGCACGGTTACTGAAAAAGAGCTGTTGGCAATAGTATTTGTCCTAGAGAAATTCAGATCTTATCTTCTGGGTTGCCGTGTCATCATTTACTCTAATCAAATTGCTGTGAGGCACTTACTCACGAAAAAGGACACAAAACCTCGATTAATCCACTAGATCTTGCTGTTGCAAGAATTTAATCTTGAGATTCAAGACAAGGCGGGAAAACAGAATGTGGTAGCTGACCATTTGTCCCATCTTTCCTCAGTCATTGACTCGTCTAGTCCGATCACCGAGCATCTTTGGACGAACCTTTACTAGCCATTCAGGATCTCCCCTGGTTTGCTGATATAGTAAACTACTTGGTTATGGGGAAAGTCCTGCCAGATTAGGCAACTTCCAGGCGGGACAAGCTGCTTTCCGAGGCTAAGTACTATATTTCGGAGGAACCATATCTTTTCCACATTGGCAATGATCAAGTGATTCTTAGCTACATTCCTGACGGCTATGTCAATGCCATGATCTCATTCTATCATGACTAGGCCTGCGGTGGCCATTTCTTTAGGCATAAAACTGCAGCGAAAATTCTCCAGTGTGGGTTCTTCTAACTCACGATCTTCCATGATGCACAAATGTATTGTAGGGCATACGCTCATTGTCAGACCCTCAGCAACATGGCCCTTCAGGATATGATGCCCTTGAAACCAGTAATTGTGTGCGAAATCTTTGACATATGGGGAATTGATTTGTTCGGACCCCTTCCCAGATCTAGCAACTTCGAATACATCTTGCTCGCTATTAATTACACCTCTAAATTGATCAAAGCTATCCCCACGAGAACTAGCTATCATAAAGTTGTTCTTTGATTCATCCCGAAGAACACCATTTCCAGATTTAGGGTTCCTAAGGCCATCATCAACGATGCTAGGTCTCATTTCAACAATGTGCACTTCCAGTCCTTGATGAAAAAGTACGGGGTGTCTCATCTTATCTCGACTCCTTACCACCCCTAGACTAATGGACTGGCAGAACTGTCAAATGAGAGATCAAGAAGATCCCTCAGGTCACAGATGGGAACATGATTATGAGCCATAACTAGCTCATTTTGATCCAATTAAGTCAGTAAATGCTCCTAAGTAACTGCCACAGATTCATAAGTCACTGCATAATCATTCTGAGGGAAAAATAAAAAACTAAGGTTAAAACTGCAATTATACAAGCAAATCATGAATGCAGTACAACCACAGTTTTTTTTAGGGGTTGAATAAAGGTCAAATGGTCTTAAAAAGATAACAAGTGTGTTAGAACAATCAAAAAAGGGTTTGCACATGTTTTGAGAATTAAATAACTTTTGAAACCCTAAAAATAGACCTCCTTAATTAACTAATGTTTTGGTCAACATAAAATTCACCTAAACCTTCTAAAATTCATTGAAAAATATTCTCTATGGTTTGCAGCCTTCAATTTGACCAACAGAATCCATTTTGACCCAGAACAGAGTCACAGATAGACATTTTCCTTAATTTAGATTTTTTCATAAATTACCAGTGAAACGTTGTCAAAATCAAAATCCAACTTCACCATTGGATTCCTTTTGTCCAAATTAGGTTTATACCAAAATTTATACCCAAGATGAGGTTGTCTTGATCTATTTTGCAACTTGGTTCTGTCTGATTACATTTCTGCCCTTAACTTTCAAAATCTTTTCAAACAGACCAATAACATTGTCATCGTTCTCACAAAAAGGTTCATGCCGCCATTAAACCTATTTCTACTTTGTTTGTCAACCTTAATTTGGAAAGAACTCCTTGATTTCTTGATGAATCCCATTCAAATTTGAAAGGGAAGTTCGTCAAGAAATTCCCTTCCTTTTAAACCCGATCTCAATCCATAAAACTTATGCAATCTCTCATGCGAACGCATGAGAGATTTGGGTATCAAAGAATCCTCAAACATCTCATCAGCCATTTGCGGGAATTTTGCCCGCATCAGATCCCCAATTCTTGTTCACCCCGGATGGTCGTGTTGGGTGAATTGTGACCCCGTATAATCGTGTCGGGTGAGCAACAGTCGCTTCGTCACAGTACTGACTTATGTGCTAACAGGTCACACTTTGGCCAAGTATCCTACAAAAGGACTCCCGAGAGCCAGAAGTATTAAAGGAATGGCCATAGGAATGGGTGCATCATGACATCTTACGATGTCTCACCCGAATGAATTAGTTGGTACTAAAAATGTCCAAAAAAGTAAATGAAAAAGTAATAAGAAGTGAAAAGGACAAACACACTTCCCAACCAGAAAGCAAAGTTCCCACTAATGGTATACTTTGTGTAAGCGAGCTCCAAGATCACATCTTTGGAATAAAATCCAGTTAGAAAAGGAAATCCAATTAGAGATAAGCTACCTATGAGCATTATAGCATAGGTAAAAGGAAAGGAGGAGGCAAGCCACCCCATCTTCTACATATCTTGCTCATCTGACATGGCATGAATCACCGAACCTGCACTCAAGAATAAGGAGGCTTTGGAAAAGGCATGATTCACTAAGCGAAAGACTCCCACTGAATATTCCGAGATGCCGCAAGCAAAGATCACATAGCCTAATTGACTGCAAGTTGAATAAGCTATGACCCTCTTTAGATGATTTTGTAATATTCCAGTGGTTGCCGCAAGGAATGACATCAGGGATCCTGCAAAAGTAATAACAATCAAAGCCGTGGGTGAGTATTCAAATAAAGGGGAGCACCTTGCTATCATGAAAATGCCAGCTATTACCATAGCTGCTACGTGAATCAAAGCAGATACTGGAGTAGGACCCTCCATGGCATCAGATAACCAAGTATGCAATCATATCTGTGTAGATTTCCCAACAGCACCAATAAAAAGTAAAATACAAATCGGACTGATGGCATTCAATCTCATATTGCAAAAAACCAAATCATTTCTGGGGTCCCCCGCACATGCAAAAATGGTTGAAAAGTCTACTGCTTGAAAGAGAGTAAAAGAACCACAAATCCCAAGAGCTAATCCAAAATCACTTGCTCAATTTACAAGAATAGCTTTGACAGTTGCTTTATCAGCCTGAAGTCGTGTGGACCAGAAATGAATTAACAAATATGAAGCAAGACCTACTCTCTCCCATCCTAGGAATAATTGAAGGAAGTTACCTCCAATCACCAACATTAACATAAAAAAGTAAAAATCGATATATAACACATAAATCGAGGGCCATGCGGATCCTCAAGCATATATGAAATGGAATAAGGATGGACCAAGCTACTTATGAATGTAACCACAATTAACATCACTACAGTTAGGCTATCGAACACAGGGTCAAAGGTGAATTACGTGTCAGACCAATCTACAAATTGAGCGAGCTCCCCTTGCAATGATGTGGTGGTGAACCTTTCATTCATTTTTAGTGCTCTTCGAACCGTGCAGGAAGGTTTCCCATCACAGGGCTCACCAACTTGAAAAGAAAAACAACATTTTTTTGAAAAATGTTCCACTAAAGTATACTAGGATGCCGTGCTTAGGCCCTGATTAGCCCATAGTTGTGGGCTATTTAACTATTTAAGTGCCTACACATTAGGTTAATTCTAACATTTATTTAGTATAAATTAGGATGTAAATAGATTAATTCGTAGTTTTAATCTAATTACATAATCCATACATTGCATTCATATCTTAAGTGCATTTAGAATTAGCTTAAAATAGCATTCATCTAATTAGATAACCAATTAGGTATATTATTTTTATTAACATAGAAGTTGAGGGTCTATACATAAATAACCCTAATATTTTAATAATATTTTCTTTATTCGTCTGCCGCTCCAACGCCCGGGTGATGCAGTGAAGAAGCCATTCAAGGGGGAGCGGATGTGGTGGATCTGGTCGGCCGTTGATTTCAAATTTGTTCCGGCCACTACAAAAGGAGCATGGAGGCAGCCGAGCTCAGGAGGCCTCCGCCACTGACCCACCACTGTGCAAGAGAACCTCTCTCTTCCACTCCGCATTGCCGGCCTCTACCGTGGCGGCGAGTCTCCACCACCGTGGGCGTGTGGTGTGACAGGCCACACCGCCATCCGGAGCTCGTCCGCATTACCGTGAGCACATCAGCGTGCATCTCCCTCGCCGTCGTCACCAACCACCACCGCCGAGCCACTGTGCAATCACCCTTTCAGTCACTTAAGACATCCGGGAAATTTCCCGGACGTCTGAAGTCCACCCCCACTCCAGCAATCTCCGTCCTCTCACTTCACTTCCACCACCCACACCGCAGCAGCCCGCTCATCTCCAACCGCATGCAAGGCGTGCACAACCTCCAGCCCTCACGCCCGCTCACGCCACCTTCCCTGTGCCTACAGCCTTTGCCATCTCCACGCGCAACCACCGGCGCACCCGTCTGAAGTCCACCTGCAGCACCTTCCCGTACCGACTGCAGTGCGCGCCCCACCATCTGCAACAGCACCTGCAGAACCACCCCCTATGCCCTCTCGCCAGCAGTCCCGCGCACGCCTCACTACACACGCCCTCCTCCCACGCCTGTAGCACCCGCTCTCACCGCCAACAGAGCGTGCAGCAGTCTGCCGACGCCTCCAGCAGCGCATGCCACGCCCACGGCAGCGGCAGCAGCCACCCCCGCAGCAGCAGCAGGCAGCGGACTTCATGCCAATAGGCTGCGCAAGCTGCCGGCTGTAGCACCTCCGTCGGAGCTCGTCTGGCCACCTCCGGCCGTCGCGCGACTCGCCGCCACCACCGATTCGAAGCCCTTGATCCAAGGGACCTCCTCCGAGCTTCCCGCGCCCGGCCATCGGCTCCTCGTCGCGCAAGACAACGGGGAAAAATTCCCCTGTTTTGCTACAGTAAAACGTTAATTAAAATTTACATTTTGTGCCATTGCCACATTTTAATCATATTCTATTCACTCTGCATTGCAGAAAATATCCTGTAGTTTCTCATAATTGCCATTTCAGCATTGTTTCTTGCTTAAACCTTAATCTAAAGGCAATCTTGGCTTGGTTCTTGTCCAAATTG
The DNA here is from genome assembly GCA_037157565.1 of Thalassia testudinum. Classification (NCBI taxonomy): domain Eukaryota; kingdom Viridiplantae; phylum Streptophyta; class Magnoliopsida; order Alismatales; family Hydrocharitaceae; genus Thalassia; species Thalassia testudinum. Next base: position 16,691,716 of record JAZHRO010000056.1, read on the forward strand.
ACTACGAACAAACATTTTTAAGTGGTGCGAATTTTAATACGTTATTGCCTCCCTGTGGATACGACCCGCTCCTCTGTGAGTGGTTATTTCTTGTTAAAAATTGATTAGTCGATTTTTCCACCACATTAAACTACAAACGACTTAAAAGCGAAAGATCGAACAGTCAGGCCCCTTCTTCCCTTCACAGATCAAATCGTCCACCGCCTGACCCCTAAAGAAATGGGTATGGTGTGTAGTCCAGACCCCCTTCTCTTTCCGGTGATGGAATGCCGAAGCGAAGCGGCTGGGGGAAGCCCGTCGATCCGAACGAAGCGGGGTACTATGAGCCCTCTGCCCCACGAATCAGAACAGCTCGCGTGGTTCACCAGTTCCACCGACGTCACCCTAACATAGAGTGATTCAGTCGATACAGAGGTGCACTTGGAGTGGGGGGTGTGTTATCCCTATTGGGTATTTCTTGGCCCTTCCCCATAAGGCCCCATCGTCGGGGCATAAGCCCCCTCTTGCTACCCATATGCAACGTGCCATCTTAGCCTTCCCTGACTGAACTACCTAGGATCACTCCCACACCTATAGTGTTCGTGATCGGCCTCCTCAACAGTGTATCGATCGAAAGGTAGGGCGGCACAGCCCCCAACCGACGAGAGTTGTCACATCTAGTATGTCCCCCCTCGATTCCTGACATGCTATGGTGGCCTGCACCATGGTGGGTAGGAGCGAGTCGAGTCCGTATCACCACGGAGCAACTGTAGTGTCTAGATCTGATCAGTGTTCTCGGCAATTCATTCGGTGACTTCACGGTCGCCAAAGAAGCCCCAAGAAGCATCAAACATTTCCAATGAGACCCATGGAGCAATTCTTAGATAGCAAGCACTACCTCCCAGTGCGACTTCACAAAAAGCAATAAAAGATAAGATCGAAGAAAATGAAATGCACGTAGTGGTTATGAGGGTGGTTCCTTCTGATCCTAGAAAACATCTGAAAAAACCTGCTACTGAACTACCTAGCAGAGGCAAAAATACAATAAGTAGATACATGATGATCGAGTGTACTTTTTGAAAGCCAAAAGCAGACAATCTTCTTTTGGCCTGTTATTGAGAAAGGGAAGTCCGAAGTGGGGCAGACCCAAGCCCCCATCATCAATCTAGGGTCCTACGAAAGTCCCCTATGAGCCTACAAGTCTACAGAGACGATCTTGGAGCTATGGGTAGTTGTGAGTTGGAGTCTACGAAGTAAGCACGTAGACGAGCTTGTTCGCTTGTTGCACGGAGCTATATCACCCACCGCAACGAAAAAGCTAACTTCGCATCTCTGAGTAGCTCAATCACTCACTGAATCAGGGTTTCCTCTTTTATACGCATATATGATTCTGCCCCCTCCCTTAGAACCTGATTCCGGATTCGATCTTAGATATGCATATCTGATTCAGCCCTCTACGTTAGATCTGATATACGCCTATATGCTCCAACTCTACCTCATTTATATAAAATAAGCTGGATTCCGATTTTCATCTTATATAGGCATATTTGATTCAAAGGAAAACTCATGGATTCGATCTTATATAGGCATGTGTGATTCCAAGGTCTTATATAGCCATGTGTGATTCCAGGGGTGATGCCGTGCTCACTACTGCGTACCTTACTGCCTAATCGTGTGCCCTCTTCTATTCTTGGGGAACCCTTCAGGTTACTGTTTCCTGATAAGGATTGATTTCCTCTACCTCTTCGGATCTACTGCCACAATTGGTTGTGTGTGCTTTGTTCACCACTTTGGTAGCGTTTATATGTAAGTTGCCTCAGCTACTCAGTGTCTTTTTCTAGGTTATTCTAATGGGGTATCATTGTGATTTTTTAATGTGAAATGACAGGCGCTATCATATTTATGCTGATGTGACTTTCTTTGAGAGGGTTTCGTACTTCTCTCCTGAAGGGCGAAATGCCCAGTTCCAGTCCCATGTTTACCAGAGATGGGAGACACCACCAAATCTGCCTGCTCCCATGCCCATACTTGTCTCCCCTTGTGATCCAGGTACCAGCACCACCAGCGATGAGGCCTCCCCAATCTCTGCTCCAGATGCTCCTACCCCCCGGCAGAGGGTCACAGTGGGGGTGATGACAGACCCATTGCTCTACGAAAAGCAGTGAGATCCTATACTTGACATCCGATGCCACATTATACCTCTACTGCCCATCTGTAGTAGTTTTCATAGGCACTTTGCAGTATTATTGTTCCAAGATCTGATACTAAGGCATCTACAGATCCCAAGTGGGTCGCGGCTATGGAGACTAAGATGGAGGCCCTCACTTCTCGCCAAACCTGGGATATTGTGCCTACTCCTCCTGATGCCAAAGTGGTTCACTGTCAGTGGGTCTACACAGTGAAGTATCATGCAAATGGCCGTGTCGACAGGTTCAAGGCACGCCTAGTGGGAAAGGGCCTTACGCAGACATACCATACCATACCATTTGGCTTGGATTTCTTTGAGACATTCTCGCCAGTGGCACGTGTCAGCTTCATACGTGCCATTCTCTCAGTTGCCGTGAATTGAGACTGGCCAGTCTACCAGCTTGACATGACAAATTCATTCCTCTATGGTGATCTTCATGAGTAGGTCTACATGCACCAACCTCCTGGTTATGAGGTTTAGGGGGAGTATGTTTGTAAACTGAAGAAGGTGATCTATGGCCTCAAACAGAGTCCACATGTGTGGTTTGACAAGCTGAGTACTGAGGTGATGAAGATTGGCTTAAAGAGGTCTACCTCTGACCACTCCATTTTGATCAGAACAGTGACTAGTACTGTGATACTGGCAGTCTATGTTGATGACATGTGCAGGAGATGATGCAGCAGGTGGAAGTGAAGGCATTTCTGAATCAATCCTTTGTTACTAAGGATCTTGGGGATCTACAATACTTTCTGGGCATAGAGGCCATCAAGGGCAAGCATGGTATGTCACTTTCACAGAGGAAGTATACACTTTCTATTTTGGCAGATGTAGGTTATTACTACTTGGTGCCAAGCCTTTTGTTACCATTCCAGTAGAGCAGAAAGGGAAACATAGCTCCACAGAGGACTCTCATTTCGAGGATGTTCATAGGTACAGAAGTGTTGTTGGTAAGCTTCTTTATCTTACCATCACACAACCATACATTAGTTTTGCAGTGAGCAGAGCAAGTTAGTTTATGGAGAAGCCACATTATAGTCACTGGAACGATCTTTGTCTGATACTGAGATATTGAAAGGGGTCTCCTGGCAGAGGCTGATTCTACAGGAAGAATGGGCATCTTGAGCTATCTCTGACTCTGATGCTTACTATGCTGGGTCAGTAGAGGTTAGGAAGTCTACTACTGGATTTGTAATTTTCCAATCTAGTATCATGGCGTAGTCAGAAGCAAACGGTTGTGGCCAGATCTAGTGCAGAGGCAGAATACAGAGTCATGGCTTACACTGCATGTGAAGTCATGTGGATGAGTTCCTTTTTGGCGATCTTGGCATTTCAATGAAGAGTCTAATCAGAATGGGGAGGAGCAAGCCCAACACCGATGATTGGTACTGGAAACCCTACTATACGCTCAGTTTATCAAGTGCAAGTTCTGGTTATCTGAGGTAGATCCACCTTTTTATGTGTGCCATGTGATATCTAGAGTAGGAGTAGTGGTAGACCCTAGTGGAAGCCGTACTAAAGTGGGAGCAACCCGCAACTGTGGTTCGCAGTTTTCTTGGTAGGTGATTATCAATGATTCATCGTAGTAAGGCCTTCTCCAATATCGTAGTCCCTCTCACTCGCTTCACTCAAAAGGATGTAAAGTATGAGTGAACGGTCGAGCAGAGCTTTTAGGAGTTGAGAAGGAGACTGACCACCACACCTATATTGACCATCCAACTAAGACGAGAGGATATGTGATCTATAGTGACGCCTCCCACCAGGGATTAGGGTGCGTGCTCATGTAGCATTGGAAAGTGATAGCCTACGCCTCTAGGAAACTGAGACCCCACGAGAAGAACTACCTGACTCATGACCTGGAGCTGGTTGCAATAGTCTTTGCTTTCAAAATATGGAGGCACTACCTGTACAGTATCGAGAATCATACTGACCGTCAGAGTATAAAGTATATGTTCTCCCAGAAAGAGCTAAACTTCAGGCAAAGGAGGTGGATGGAACTACTGATGGACTATGACTGTACTATAGTTGACCATCCTGGGAAGGTGAACGTAGTGATAGATGCTCTTAGTAGGAAGCCACTCACCTTAGTTAAGCTGCATGTAGTAGAGTGGAAGATGATGAAGGAAATAGGGGACTGGAAATCGAGATAGACCCCCATCCAGTGCAATTATATGGTGTCAAGGAAAAGGGGCACAGACCTACTTGTAGGGAACGCTTGATCCAAGCGCAACGAGAGGACCCCCAGTGACATGAGCTAGCAAGTGATAGACAACTTTTCGCTTAGCGTTATAGTATTGAAGTGGTGGAAAAATCGACTAATAAAAAATAATGAAAATAACCACTCGCAGAAGAGTGGGTCGTGTCCACAGGGAGGCAATGATGCAATCAATACTTAATTATTTAATGTTATTTCGGATAGTGCGAAATCCCTTTTCAAATTAGACTTAAAATGTGAAGGAAAATAGATTTGCAATAACCTAAAAGGTTAAGGGTATAAGTGCAGTTTTCCCTCACAGAAATCCTCAATAAATTTAGGATGAATTCATGCATTTTTCACGTGATGTGCACTAAAGACAATTAGTACTTAAATTAAGTCCAAAATCAATCTTTAAACTAGTCAATATCAATACCATGCAATTATAAAGAACTATGAGTGTTTAAATGCAATTCTGCCACAACATAGTAATAATAAAAAAATAAAATTGGTGGCAATGGCATTGAATGTAAATTTTAGTGCAGAGAGAAATAGAGGTTCTCTCCTCTCTCCTCCTCGCGTGTGCGGCCGCGCACGGTTTGCCGCGAGAATCAGCAGGGAGGTGCAGCTTGAAGAGCACTACGCATCGGTGGCAGTGGCGTGGCTAGAGATAGCCATCGGCGGCCGGCGGAGGTGGCCTATTGGAGGAGACGGAGGCTGCTGCTATGGCTGCGTGGATGTGCGTGCGCGCGCGCGCTGGTGAATGGGTGTTCGTGCTCTGGTGTGCCTGCAGATGGGCAGTGGAGAGTGCTTGCGCGCGCCTAGCATGGAGAGGCCCTCTGCTGTTGGTGCCTGCGGGTGCGCTGCTAGGGTGCGCTTGTGGGGAAGCTCGCTTGCAGGTTGCGGTCTACAGGTGGTTGGAGGCGCGCGGCGTGGATGCACGCAGGCGGAGAGTGCCTGCAGTGGCTAGAGATGGCGCACGGTTGAGAGCGCCTGCAGATGGTGGTGGCACGCACTTACAAATGGGCAGCGGTGTGCAGGAAGGTGGAGCGGTGGGGCACGCTGGTGTGCATGCTGGAAGATCGCGAGCGGGTGGCAGTGCGGGTGCGCCTGCAGGGTGCGAAGGCGGGAAGGCGCACTGGAGATGAGGAGCGTGGCTTGGTGCGTGCTGGAAGAGAGCTTGTAGGTGTGTGGGCGGTTGGTTAGCGCTTGAGGCAGGAAGCGGACTGTAGTGGCTGGAGATGGTGCACGTTGGTTTGCTGGATGCACCTGCTGTTGTTGGAGGGAGAGGCGCGCAGGAGGAGGTGTGCACACTGGTGAGGGCACGCTGAACTGCAGGAAGGAGGAGGCGCGCAGGGAAGGTGCGCCAGTGGTGGCGTGCGTGCTGGTGGAGGTTTTTCCCCGCAAGGGGGAAGAGGGCACAGTGCATGCTGGAATTGTTCCCTGCAAGGGGTAAGATGGATTTTTTTGTGCATGCCGCCTCTTCTCTGTGTAAGTCCTCTCTCTCCCTCCATGCGCCAATCCAGGGCTTTGCAAATGCCTTTTCTGTGTTTGGCTGGCGAGCGTTGGAGGAGATGGCCGGAGGAAAGGGAAAAGTTTCTCTGGTTGTTGGGGAAATTTGCTCCCCAACACTTGCTCTTTCTGTATATAATACCTGCACATAAAAATAATAAAATCATTACATATTAAGTTATAAAATGTTATAATCGTAAATCATCATGCGTGTAATTCTTCTACAACCTAATTGTAATTATTAACACACCTACAAGGTACGATTAAAGGTACTTAGGCTTAATATTAATCCATTAAAATGGACTCATCAAATACCCCCATGCCTAAGATTTGCTAGTCCCTAGCAAAAATGAATAATAGAAGTAATCAGAAGACTTCTTCTTTTCTTATTTCAAAACGTTAGAAATCCAGACAAATGTGAAGTGCTGATAGCCTAGTTAACAGATCCAAGTGAAAGAGCCGATTAGCATTAGGAGTTCGTACATCACCCTTGGTAAAAATTTCTGTTGAGATAGACAACTACTTCCCTCGGGGATAAAGCAGACGATAATCTGTAATTTGACCCCGGTGTTTGGCTTAGGTAGGAGATAACAAGTTAAATGGATTTGTATTTGGTGACACACACTCTACTAGTGCTACATATAGTCTAGTACTGCAGACTCTAGCTCTCTAGACTATTAGACAAGTCAACTCTGAGAGAGGCTACACAAGTGTGCTCTCTTGATGTTCCTGGGCACTCTCTTTTCTTTCTTTCTGAGATCATGAATCTTGCCAGATTTAGAAATTGTACTCACTATTTGGTGGATTCACATGGCATCCACACTTCAATTCAAGTCCTAATAACTCTACAACTAAGTTAGAGTTTTCAACCAGTATTCAGGCGATCAGAAATACTAGAAGGTAGGTATGGGTCATATTTTGTGGAATGCGATAGGTGTTTTGCTGCTTCAGAAACAATGTTACATTATACACTTGGACCTTTTTTTTTTTGTAATATAACTATTTTTCTCTTTTCCTTCTTTCTGTTTCTTCCTTTTCTTCTTTTTTTCTCTCTCTTTTATTTTATTTTATTTTATTTTATTTCTTCTTGTTTTTGTCTCTTTTTCAATCAACACAACACGATACGGACTTTTATTTACGAGGCATTATTAGGGATGCTGAGGTCAAAAGGAAGTTGTGTGGCTTATTTGGTGGAAGGACAGGCGTATTTCTGACCTTTGACACTATTACCCTCCTTCAGCTGAGGACTCTATGAAGGATGGACATAACCAACCACCATAGTTATAGCTTTATTAAGACTCAATCGCTGTGTATCAGTCTTATTTAGTGACTCTCAGGAATTCACTCAAAGTACGTACACAGGAACAGAGAGTGAAAACTACGCCTAACTCTGAAGTATCATTATCTAATTATCCAAAACTTAAGAGTCCTTGCACTAGACTTAGCACACCAGTATTCTGTCTACTTCTCACAAATATGAGGTGGATTTATTAGAAGATAGTATGCCTAACTCCCTATGAATTATTCAAGGGTTCAGTAGACATACAAATGCTCATTGGTTTTCCTTAGTGATCCATTACCAAATCTACGTGCACGTGAAATAAATGCACTGTATTCTAAACTTAAGAAATAATTTTAGAAGAAGAACCTCCAATAACAAAGGTATTTTGCTAAGGACTAACCCATTCAGCACAAATTTTTATTTTTTTCTAAACTAACCTAAATGCATAAATACTTCTTAAAATGCAAATGCACTCCCCCATGCCTAAATCCTACAATGTCCCCATTGTAAAATTAAAACAGGAGGAAAAAGGAAAAATATCACCTGACACGGCCTGCTGGGTTGCCTCCTAACAAGCGCTGCATTTTCTGTTAGCAGCCAGACGTATAAGGAACCTGTAAGTCTGGTTCCAACCAAACAAAGTTAGGCCCTAAAAATATTCGTAACAGTGTAGGCCTAGAAAACAGGTAACCACGGATGTTGGCGAGCTGATAATGCAATGTAATTCCAAATGCTTGCCAGAAGAAATGAAAACAGAAAATCTCGTTGGCTACCTGGGGAGGTCTAGGAATAAGAAACGGAATATGAAAAGAGGCCTCCGGAAATAGAATAAGTGGAGGATAACAAGGATCCTCCAAAGCAGGACGGGTTTTAAAAGATATACACATAAGTAGTTCAAACCCTTGAATGGCGAGAGTAAAAGTGTAAGCATCAATCCATACTCGCCATTCTATCCTAGGATGTACTGGCTTGATATACTCTATAGAAAGAATGTACATGAGCAGAGATTTGAGCCAAGGATCGGTTAGGGAGTATAAGGGTTGTTTGTAGTGTTGGAAGGTAATGGTTAAGTCCAATGAGGGCTTAGTTGTTGTTAGGCCCAATTCCAACAATGAATTAGATTGTGTACACTCCCTAACAGTAGTAGACAACTTGAAGTTTTCCTGCCTAGCATTAATGATCGGAGTCATATTTGAATCAACGGTAGACTCCAAATTACAACTTCTTGATGGCAGGGTCAAAATGTAAGAATCATTATCATTCAGCTCATACCCAGATTCGTTTGGTTCACTGAAATGTTTATCGGGGTGTATATGTGATCCATTAGGAGTTGGATCAGTATCCTCAATTATTTCTAAAGGAGGATCAGTCTTAACATATTAGAGGAAGTCTATATCATTGAATTTGTCATTCTTCTCCGGGTATAAATCCTTAATTGATGTGTTTTGTCTCCGAGAGTCTCCCATAGACTTCTCATTATTTTGTTCATCCTCCTCTAATATCAACTCCTATTTTGATGGAGGATGACTCCTAAAAGAAAGGAGGAATTTGGATTTAATCATATTATTTCTACCCTCTGGAGGTAAATCGTCAAATGATAAATAATTCTCCCATGAATCACTCTAGATTTTTAGTCCAGGTTCCTCTATAGGGGTATCCTCATTTTCAGAATTAGACTTGTCATATCCCTGAGACCAGAATTGGTCATCCTCCATTCCCTTAGGGTCACCTTCATTAGGTGCATTTGAATCCTCAGAATATTGAATGGTAGGTGTTGATTCCCTAAGTGGAGGGTCAGGAGTAGGCTCACTATGTGTAGAATGGGATTCCACCAAATAATCAAGAGGGGAAGTTATAGGAACAATATAACCTTGACCCAAGTTGGTAGGGGTAAGGAGATAATCGTCATTGGGGTAAAGGTCCTCAAGAGATACCATCTTCCCTTGCTTTTGACTGTAATATAGTTTAGGTGGATAATCACTATGATCATTATCCTCTAGTGGCCGTGTCTCATTGGGAGAGTCTAAGTGATGGCTACCTAAAATTGGATCCCTATTGTCATTAGGTTCCTCAGAATTATTTTCATGATCATGGTTTATTGGGTAGGGATTAGGATTATTGGGAAGCATGTAGCTAAGTTCTCTTATTTCATCATTTAAGTGTTGACTATTCCTCAACATCTCTCCCATTGATTCAATTATTTCCTTTTGCTATTTTTGCATTTCTATCATAAAAGAGGAGAGGCTACTATTACCAGTTTGGGGAGGATAGTCAATTTCAGGCTCTAGTTGCCTAGGGGTATCGCTCCAACCTCGATATGGAAAATCATGAAGGGTGGGAGGGTTGGGTGTTTGCATGGAAGTAGGGATTTCAGGATTGGAAAATCCCACTCCTACGCTCTGCTCAAAAGTGGGAGTTATCAAGATAGTACTCCCAGGGTAAGAATGAGAATGATCCCATGAATTATCAATGTACCCATTAAAGGATGGATACGCTCGGAGCATGGGATCCTAATTAAAAGATGGGAAGTATTGACTCTGATAATCTGAATGATAGGAGTAAGAGTAATTCATTTCTTTAAGCAAAACAATTTTAACTTTCTTAGGATTCAGTAGAAAACTTTCTAAACAGTCCTATTGTCACAACAAACGCAAAGTCAACGAGATCTGTTTTTAGTAGATTGTAGGTCTTAGAGTTATATGTTTAGTTGGTGGCCAAACAAGTTTTACAAAAATTGCGCTTCCTAGGCCAACCTTCACTGGTGCCTATAACCTACTCGCAAGGGATGGAAGTCTCGAATCGAGCCTACACACGAGGAACCGAAGTAACTTGGTGGATAGGCTTATTGATTTTCTACTAACTTCCCTTGTGGTGCAAAAGAGGAGGTAGAAATTTATCTAGTGACCTTATGTGAGGTGCACAGTGTCTCAAGCGTGCAAGCATACGATCGTGTTTTGATTTTTTGAAATTCCACAAACAGGATCCTTTTGCACACAGATTTTAAAGTCCAACCTCTTAGCAGTCCCAATTTTTTTTAAATTGACCACTGAATTAATTTGATTCAAGCACTTTAGTGGTCTTAGATTTAGGTTCAATGCATATGCATGACAAGTAATTAATGCTCAAGGGAAGACATACCTTACTCTTGCTTTCTTCGTGCAATAACGAATGTAGTGTAATAAAAATAAATTAGATGCTGCTCATTCAGTCCTAGATTATCGTCCTATAGATATGTAGCTTCTAGTAGGCAGTTCGAATTTTTTTTTTTTTTAATAATAATAACAAACAGACCTAATCTAACTAACTAACTGAAATGTAGTTCAAAATAGTTCAAATAATCTTATAATCTAAATAAATGGGAACACGTTCCCCAAAATACCCAACAAGAGCCCAAAAGACAGTAATTTAAATTCTAATGTCTATCTAACTAAATCTAACTAAGACCTACTACCTAAGCCTAAATGCGTGGGATCAAGGCCCACGTGTTCCTGTTATCGTCCTCCAGGTGGTGTCAAGGTCCACCAAAAAGATCACCTCCGCCGTACGCGTTGTTCACGTTCAAAGTCGTCGCTTTGCTGCGCCTCGTTGCCGTGTCAGATTCCTCACACAATAATAAAAATGATTAGATAATTTCGTAACTCAAAAGATTTAAAAACAATAAAGTAACTCTATTGCATCTGTTGCCTCCCCGGCAATGGCACCAATTTTGATAGATGACTTTTCGCATAGCATTATAATATTTAAGTGGAGGAAAAATTGACTAATAAAAAATAATGAAAATAACCGCTCGCAGAAGAGCAGGTAGTGTCCACAGGGAGGCAATGATGCAATCAATACTGAATTATTTAATGTTATTTCGGATAGTATGAAATCCCTTTTCAAATCGGACTTAAAATGTGAGGGAAGGTAGATTTGCAATAACCTAAAAGGTTAAGGGTATAAGTGCAGTTTTCCCTCACAGAAATCCTCAATAAAATTAGGATGAATTCATGCAGTTTTCACGTGATGTGTATTAAAGACAATTAGTACTTAAATTAAGTCCAAAATAAATCTTTAAACTAGTTAATATCAATACCATGCAATTATAATGAACTATGAGTGTTTGAATGCAATTCAGCCACAATATAATAATAATAATAAAATCAAATTGGTGCCAATGGCATTGAATGTAAATTTTAATGGAGAGGAAAACAAAGGATCTCTCCTCTCTCCTCCTCGCGTGTGCGGCCGCACACGGTTTGCCGTGAGAATCGGCGGGGAGGTATGGCTTGATGAGCGCTACTCATCGGTGGCCGTCGGCGGTCGGCGGAGGTGGCCAGAGGTAGCCTATTGGAGGAGATGGAGGCTACTGCTATGGCTACACAGATGTGCGTGCGCAGGCATGCGTGCTCTGGTGCACCTGCAGATGGGCGGCGGATAGTGCTTGCGCGCGCCTGGCATGGAGAGGCACTCTGCAGTTGGCGACTGGGGGTACGCTGCTGGGGTGCGCCTACGGGGAAGCTTGCTTGCAGGTTGCGGTCTGCTGGTGGTTGGAGGGGCGCAGCGTGGATGCGCGCAGGCGGAGAGCGCCTGCAGTGGCTGGAGATGCCGCGCAGTTGAGAGCGCCTGCAGATGGCACTGGAGTGCGCTTGCAGATGGGCGGTGGTGTGCAGGAAGGTGGTGCAGTGGGGCACGCTGGTGCGCGTGCTGGAAGATGGCGTGCGGGTGGCAGTGCAGGTGTGCCTGCAGGGTGCCTAGGCGGGAAGGCGCGCTGGAGATGAGTAGCGCTGCTTGGTGCGTGCGGGCAGAGAGCTTGAAGGCATGCAGGCGGTTGGTTAATGCTTGCGGCAAGAAGCGGCCTGCGGTCGCTGGAGATGGCGCACGCTGGTTTGGTGGATGCGCCTGCTGTGGCTGGAGGGAGTGGCGCACAAGTGGAGGCGTGTGCGCTGGTGAGGGCACGCTGAATTGCAGGAAGGAGGAGGCACGCAAGGAAGGTGCGCCAGAGGTGGCGTTCGCGCTGGTGGAGGTTTTTCGCCACAAGGGGGAAGAGGGCACAGTGCACGTTGGAATTGTTCCCGCAAGGGGAAGATGGATTTTTTTGTGCACGCCGCCTCTTCTCTGTGTAAGTCCTCTCTCTCCCTCCATGCGCCAATCCAGGGATTCGCAAATGCCTTTTCTGTGTTTGGCTGGCGAGCGTTGGAGGAGATGGCCGGAGGAAAGGGAAAAGTTTCTCTGGTTGTTGGGGAAATTTGCTCCCCAACACTTGCTCTTTCTGTATATAATACCTGCACATAAAAATAATAAAATCATTACATATTAAGTTATAAAATGTTATAATCGTAAATCGTCATGCGTGTAATTCTTCTACAACTTAATTGTAATTATTAACACACCTACAAGGTACGATTAAAGGTACTTAGGCTTAATATTAATCCATTAAAATGGACTCATCAGTAAGAAAAATGAAGGAAAGGGGGATCGAGGGCTTCAACTAGACTATATTATGATGGGACTATCACGTTTCAAGGAAGGCTATGTGTACCCCATGATGAAGGACTGAAGAAGGAGCTCTTGACAGAGGCCCACCATACTAGACTCACGATCCATCCAGGAAGGTGCAAGTGAGGGAAAGCGGCCATTCCTACTACAGTAGTCTTCATTCCTGGCATTACTCAATTCACTCACTCCTAACAAGCTAGAAAGGGGTATGCTACTTGGAGTAGTACACGAACAGACTGAAAGGCGGGAGAGGAGCGAGGAATGGCTACACTATCTGGCCAGTAGTCATATGCTAGTCTCAAAGATGAAGCCTAAGCCATGCATGTGCAAGTATGAAACAATTCTACTGCTGATTGTTAGTGGCTCATGAAATCTGCTATAGTGTGTTTTATGGTACACTGACTACTCACTCGGATAACATCATTCTAAAGCTAATACATGCTGCTTGATCTACTCTATTACTACAATGAGATGCATTTCTTAGCCAGCCGCCCGGTGCTATTAACAGCACTAGATCGCACAGCTAGCGATGCATCATTCCCATTTCTGCCCTATCCACTTTTGATGGCAGGATTATAGTAGTGGCCTACCAGGGTGGTGACGGGTGATGGGTCGGAGGGAGAGCGAGCCTTATTTGGATTTCTACCACACACATCCAATCAGTGGAAGCAGCAGCTCAAATTACCCAATCCCTGCACGCGGAGGTAGTGACCCAATCCTAACATGGGGAGGTAGTGACAATAACATGAATTGCTCGACCGCTTCGGGGAGGTAGTGATCCTCCTGCCTAACACGCTATAAATAACATGAATTGCCGGGCTAGACTATAGGACTCTGGTAATTGGAATGAGTACATACTACAATCTCACTAAATCCCTTAATGAGGAGGATCATTCAGGGGAGGGGGTGCGTGCCAGTAGCCACTGTAATTCCAGCAGCAGTTCCAATAGCGTATAAGATAGTAGTAGTAGTAGTAGTTGCAAAATGCTCATACTTAGACTTTGCTTTTGAAGTAGTTGCTGTGATTTAGGTGAGTCTGGGTCGGCCGCCTCTAGTGTACACTGTTCCTCTCGTCCCTTTGAATAGGCTTTCATGATCTTACTACTTCTGAGTTTCATAAATTAGAGTGCTGAAAGCAAGCCAAAGCTCTATATACATTAGCAGCATGGGATAACATCACAGGATTTCAGTCCCCATTTGTGGTGGGTGGTCGGGATCGGACTCATTATTAAGAAGAGAGTCGTGGGCATTCGTCTTTCATAGTCAGAGTTGAAATTATTGGTTGGAGATGAAAAACTGCGAAAGCATTTGTTTGTAGTAAGTATAAGGATGTTTCCATTAATAAAGAATGAAAGGGGGCTCGAGATCATGTCCTAGTCTCAACCATAAACGATGCAAAACTACCCAGGGATCGACGGATCTTGCTTGTACGACCGAATCGGCATTTGACCTTATGAGAAATCCAAGTTTTTGGGGGAAGTGGAACTGGAGGATGGCTTTCTCGGCTTTCTTCCGCTTCTATATCTATACATATGCTAGCTAGATACAGTATGGGGGGTTGCAAGGCTGAAACTACTATAAGATAAGATAAGATAAGATAAGATAAGTAATGTAGTCAAGTAATTATCGGAAGCACCAGGAGTGGGTGCTTTTACTCCACACGGGGAAAGCAGGTCCAGTGATACATATTCGTCAGGATTTACAGACTGAGAGCTCTTGATTGAGGGAGGGTGGTGGTGGTGCATGGCCGTGGGTGGTGGTGCATGGCAGTTGGTGGAGCGATTTGTCTGTGTCATTATGTAAGGAAGGAGAGGCCCGATAGTAGCGAATGTAGGATCGACACCGAATGCTATCCTCTTTTCTGAAGGCTTTCCTCTCTCAGGATTTGTGTGTGACTCTCTTTCTTTCGCTTGAATATGCTTTCCTCTCTTGCTTGCCTCCCTGAACTTTGCTGCCCCATGCCTTCTTTCGCCTGGCCCTTTGAGGATGTCTTTTTCTTCAACTACATCACTATGTAGCCTCATCATTCATTTTTCTTGACTTTAATAAAAACTTGCTGCAAAGATGTCTTTCTTTCCTGTGGGGCCAGATCGAGTTTGAGATGGAGAACTAGCCCTAGCAGACAGGGAATCTATCTCTATGACTCCTTACTTAACTGAAAGTCCAAGGACATGCCAAGCTAAAAGTGGCACAGAATGGCAAATCTCTTGCTGGGCATTAGGCCTAGTACATCACCATGGGGAGCACCAGTGCAGCTTTGTAGTAAAGTAATGAAGAAAGATGGATCGCTATCCCTGACAATGTGTGCAAAGACTACAGACAGTGGAATCGGGAGGAAAGCAAGAATAAGTAGCCCCTTTGTAACCTAAATCATCAGTACCTGCTCCCCTTAACTCTAGCCCTTGAACTCAGGAAGATGAAACATCATCCACCCTTGAAATCTTCCCTCCGAACTAACTCCCTAGGAGAATCTTCGGTATTGTTGCTTGTGTTATCAATATTATCAGACGAGTGAGCCTCGGCACTCAAATCTCAGTAAATTCACATTCTTCCCCAAGCTTCTATATTACTTAATTCACTAACTGACTTGCATTCCCTGGTTTCATGTGGTATGATATTGGGAAGGCGTACATATACTCGACAACATACTACCTTACTACAACCCTTCTGTTGGTGGTCCTTTGAATTTGGGAGGGAATCCATCCACCCTTGAAATCATCCCTGGGAATCAATTTGGCCTTAGTTAGATAATCCACATAATCTACATAAACATAAATATGATGATATCTGCTTGGAATTACCTAAGCTTCACTGGTGAACTAGAATAATAAACTAAAATTCTTCCTCCTGTGAAGAACTACTATTTAATAAACCTTGAAATCCCCCATGATTGAAATAGGTAGTTCCTCCTCCTTTCAGATCTTGATAATCCTACTCGCACTACCTCGTATACATCATACCTCATTTCCCAAACCCCGAAAACCCAATCTAGGGTTACAAAGTGAAGCTGATTATAAAAATAATGGAAATCATATGAAAATACCAGTAATATCTATTATATATTTGATTACTTCATTTCTATTTGTGAAAATCAAAACTATGAAATATCAATCAAATCTTTCCTATCGAGGCTGAACTTCCCATAGGCAAGCATAGGGGGTTGAATGGCATTATTGGTAGTTCTACCTTGATATATGATATTTGGTGTGTTGGTTGGGAAATCCCAATTACGCTGGGTCCCCTGCTGCACCTGCCTTTCAATCTGCCTCCTCGTCTAGGGATTTCCGGTTAACCTGGGTTAATAAATCCACCTTTACTTGGCTTGTTTCAATCCGACTCGCTCGAGCGAAGTGTACGAAGTGAAGGTCACTTTAATCACGAATGAGTGAAGCTCGTTTCCTTAACATACAACTCGCTTGTAACGAGCAGCTCGCCTTTGAACGAAGTGGAGCGATAGCAGAACGAGTTTAGTTATGCTCTGCGCGTGCGAAGTGCAGGTCACTTTAATCACGAGCAAAGTGAAGTGATAGCATAATGAGTGAGCTCAACTACCTGCGTGTCGACTACCAAAACATACAACTTGCGGTATCTTGCTAGTGGAGTGGAACGACACGAAGCTAGCTCGTTGACTACAAAAACATACGTCTCGCTTGCTCGTCCGACTTGCTGACTCACACCTACGACTCGGACAAATTGGATATTCAATAAGAAAATCTATCCCTTACCTTACCATGCCGCGTCGGTCGATGCATATCCCCTGGAGAAGGGAGTCGCGCTTCCCCAAAACTCGAAACCCTACCCTGGCCTAGCTTATTGAAGTAGGGCCTAGTTCACTGACTTCTTTGTACATCTACTATTCTCATACCCATATTACATGTTCTCCATAGGGTATGCTCACGACTGACCTTTACTGCAAACCAACCATACACCAAGCCCCTTTTGTAATCCAATCCTGGGAGTGGGTGGCCCCTAGACAAGTAAATAGTGGTTCAACACGAGTAACAGTGTCGATCAATGACATGCACCGAGTGCTTCTATAAATAAAGTGAGGAATGAGAGACCAACCAAGGACCTCTCCCCGGATCTGGTGTGGGTTCAATCATCTACCTCGATCAAGGTGCATTAGCCTTAGAAGACCTCACGGGGCTGAAGTTTAGGCTATCTAATCTCCACGTGAGCTTGCTTTCTCGGCTGGATCGGCATGAGCTTACTTTATCACTCGATATGCGGGTAAAGAAAAGAGAGTAGCGAAATGCAAAGCGGGATAGAAATGAAAGCATAGCTGCAAAAATCAGGATTGCTCGTCGGCCTTGACTAACCATGTGTGGCGTGGCATGGTAAGTTCAACTGTTTGACTTGGAAACTGCATGATCACTGTAGCTATAAGTAATGTCCGCACTTTAGCTACTAATGAGGTGCGACTCATAGCGAAGCAGAGAGGATGCGATTTGTAGGATACGAAGACGAGATTGCCTCATCTAGCATGGGTCACAACGCTATTCACCCTCCCCCCCTCAGTGCACAATTCCGATTGAGACTCTATATACGCATATATGATTCTGCCCCACCACCCCACAGAGCATCACTCATGGATTGGATCTGATATAAGCATATATTACTCCACCACTTTCTTTTTCAAATCCACTTTCTACCCCTCACATAGTGGCCTGTCTCCCTGCGGTGCTATGATAGCCCATCCTGACCACTTGTCTTTTCCTAGGCATTGATGGATTCCTGCATAGCTTTTCTTCATCCAGCAAGAATGATGTTCATCTTCAACAAATGATGAGGGTTCATGAGAAGATGGAACTGAAATGAGGTAAGCTCAATGTTTTTGGGAAAATAATGAATTAGATATGATAGAATGCCTTCAAGGGAAAGGTCAAACCTGAGGATCGACGAATCGTCGCCTCAAACTGATCAGGGAAAGTAAAGGGATCTGATCGGAACTGACGAATGGAAGGGAAGGGGTAGACTGATCCTCGAGTAGTCTAACCCTAGAAAGATGCTGTGCTAGAACTCAGAGGTCAACGGAACAGGCTGACAAAAGGCCTCAGATGCAGGGCAAAGCAGCTAGCCTGAAGAGTACAAAATCAGTCCAAAACTAGCACAAGGATACTGGAGAACCAAAAAAATGGAGCAAGCTAGTACTACCCTGTAGGGGACTTGACTACAAAGCTCCATCCCTTGATTTTGCTTTTTGATAAAGCAATTGACTAAAAAAAGTGCCGTGCTACTCGCCACTCCCCGAGGATTTGAAGTTATCCTCGAGGTCGAACCATCATTCCAGGATTTGCGGTCCAATACATTTCCATTATGTTACCTAGCCAAACAACCTGCCACCTCATGTGGTAGCCTAAGTCGTGTTGTTCTTCCGGATAGACGAGCATTTTTCCTACTACATATGCGGTGGCTGCCAGAGCGCTCTATATGACCAGCAGTGGGTTACTACTCCTGCAAATAGCAAAGAAGGGGGGACAACTTCGTTCTCCCTTGCTCCATCTGACTTTTCCTATCATCTAAGTAGCGACGAACCCTGCATTACTACTGAAAGCACTCCACTACAGATACAGAGGCCATACCTACCGAAGGCTGCTTCGATATCAAGGGTAGTTCGAAGAAGAGAATCCCGATCGTACTCATTTTGCTGACAAAAGTAACACCAGTGGTCTTCCCGGAAGCATCACAGTTCAAAGTGACATGGTTGGTCACTATTACTTGACTACATCCAACATGTGTCCAGCGGATCCATTGTTTATGTGGCAGTCCAGCTGCTTTCTTAACTGTAAAAGTAATGACGGGAAGAGGGCATCAGATGTGCTTGGGCCTCACGAGAGCTAGAAAGGCTGAGTCCTTTGCTCTTTTTCCTGATCTCTTCTACAAAAACCCTTGACTTTCCATGAGAAGACCACTCTATAAAAAAAGCCATTCTGTCTCAAAAGATTGGGATTGGAAGCAACCCGTAGGAATTGACTATAATCGTAAGAACAGACTGCCGCAGCTTGGACGATTTGTCTTCTCCTTTCTTTGCTGGCTGGCTTGGAGCGCAATCAAAGCGAAGGACCCTGAATACGACGCTTCATTCATTCGTTGAACCATCCGTCCCGATTTTGTGCAGGTCAATCCATCACCAGACCATGTCTAGAATACATACAACATTACATGACACGAGAGTGCAATGTCAAGACAAACCTACAGTGCCTATGTTCTGCTTGCAGCCAATACAACCACAACCTACAATGCACGATATGAAACAACTGAACTGTTAGGTACTACCAATCACTTGTCTATCCGTCAGTACCTAGAGAAGTGACGTTTCGGAGTTTTGAGTACGCCGTCCCTGCAATCTATTAGGTAGCTCGGGAACGAAGATGAGCTGGGCATGGTGCGAGTTGGAGTCTAGGAATTAAGCATGTAGATGAGCTTGTTCGCTCGTTGCACGAAGCTATATCATCCATCCACACAAAAAAGCTAACTTCGCATCCTTGAGTCACCCATAACTCTTGGGAGGGTTACTTCGCACTCAAGATAAGCTCAATCACACCTTTACTGTAGGGAGCTATTTGAGTTATTACCTCGCTGATAGGCCTGGTTGCTATTAATTAGTTATTGCCTGCTTTACTTATGCTCCAGGGTATCGATGTTTTGATCCTCTTGGGTGTCGTTCCTATGCAAAAAACTACAGATGTGACGTACTGCCCTGCACTACCCTTTGAGAAGGCTCCATATTTCTCTGATGAGGGCCTGTACCACTATAGAGTGGTTCACTCATACCTATGAGGGTCGTCCCAAGGATCATGTGTCAGTTCGTTTACCCTCTATGCAAGTTTACACTCTTGAGGAAGGCCCACTTGACTCATCTTCCCCATCAACATCGAGTCCGGATGCTCCCCAGCAGTCAGCTGACTTGCCTATTGCTTTGAGAAAGGCTGTGTAGTAAGTAGTTGCACTCTTCATCCTATGTTGCATTATACTACTATTGATCACCTCAGTCCTGCTTTGAAAAATGGTTCTATAGCACTATCTGCCATGACAGTTCCTAAAACCCACGTAGAAGCTTTGCAGGACCCGGGATGGAGGATGTCTATGGATGGGAATTGCGGGCTCTTACTACACGTGGCACTTGGGACCTGGCAGATCTCCCCAGTGGTGCCACAACTATTGATTGCAGATGGGTGTACACGGTGAAAGACCATAAAGATGGAAGTGAAGTACTGTCAAGCGCCTGAAGGCAAGACTTGTGGCAAAGGGTATGCCCAGACTGATGGCATATACTATCTTGATACATTCTCTCCAGTGGCTCACCTCAGTTCTGTTCGAGTGATTCTATCTGTGGCAGTCAACAAGTAGTGGCCGTTGTATTAGCTTTATGTGATAAATGCCTTCTTGTATGGTGATTTACAGGAAGAAGTATACATGCACCAACCACTGGGATATGTGGTTGAGGTGGAGAAAGTGTGCCGCCTGAGAAAAGCCATATATTATCATTTTGAGGCAAAGTCCGCGAGCTTGGTTTGAAAGACTTAGTGGAGAAATTCAGAAGATTGGCTTTCTGTGGTCCACTTCTGATCATTCAGTGTTTGTGATACACAGGGAGATAGGAGTTGTGATTCTAGCTGTCTACGTGGATGACATGGTCCTGACAGGTGATGATACTGCAGGGATTCAGGAGACTAAAGATTTCTTGTCCCCAAGAACACAAAAGATTTGGCTTGAGAGATTTTCTAGGCATCGAGGTGGCTAGAAACCACCATGGCATGGTTCTTTCGCAGAGAAAGTATGTTATGGAGCTTCTCGAGGAGACTAGCCAGCTTGGGGCCAAGCCATCATCTATTCCTGTGGAGCCTCAAGGACGGTTGGATGAGGAGGATGAGCCAATTTGTGAAGACAAGACAAGGTATAGGAATGTTGTGGGTCAGCTTCTATATGTTACTGTGACTAGACTAGACATGAGTTTCGCCGTCAGCTGAGCATGTCAGTTCATGGAGAATCCTTGTTACAGAACTACCATTGGTAGTTCGTGCGAATTGTCTTATCCTAAGGTAAGCTACCTTAAAGGGAATCCTGGAATTTTAAAGGTCTCCATTTGAAAAATAATGGGGTAAGCATGTGGACTTGCATACATACTTTGACGCTGACTATGTGGGCTCCATTGAGGACAGGAGGTCCACTACCGGTTATGCTATGCTACCTTCTTAGGTGGAAATATGGTGACTTGGAGGAGCAAGAAGTAGGCCGTCATTGCTCGATCTAGTGCTGAAGATGAATATCGAGCTACGGCCAACACAACCTGTGAGGTCATGTGGCTTGTGAATTTCTTGGTTGATCTAGGAGTCCATGCTACTCTTCCAGTACCCATGTTCTGTGACAACTACTCAGCCAAGCCACTTTCATTGCATCTAATCCAGTCTTCCAGGAGTGCACAAAACATATGGAGGTGGACTGCCACTTTATCAGAGACATGGTCATTACAGGGAAGATTACTACCCCAACTACTACTTAAGAACACTTCTAAGCAGCAGGTTGCAGACATATACATGAATGCTCTCCCACGGAATCGTCATTAGTTTCTATGTAGCAAGCTGGGCATGCTTTATATATATGCTCCAGCTTGAAGGGGAGTGTTCAAATGTGCCTACTATGGGTTTCTTTGCCATTTGTCATTTTCTTGACCCTGTAATTGACCCATAGCACCTCTCTGTATAATATAAGGAGGGCTAGGGTTCCATGTGAAATATAAGTGACTCCATTCTCTTCTCACAATAGAGTATATGACTCTCTGATCTCGAAGACTCTCTGATCGACATCCCTCAGAATCAATGCTGGTCATAGTGAATAAGCGGATAGTACCAAGAAACCCATGTTGTAGTTGATTATTTATGTAATCCAAGAAAAAAGCCTGGCTTAGTGTCTCAAGGTAATGCAGGTTGTGATGTCCCAAAGAGAGCAGGATTGGAATCAAAGAATGAAAACAACGATAATTCCGCGGATCAAGATGGCGGCCTATATACACATACTACAACAAGTGGGGCTGAGTCGGCTTGGCACCAGCCTACCCCAGATCGTGAGGGGGAAGTTCAGCGTTGAAGCATAGACCTGGTTGTTCGTGTAATTCTACATACTCTAATTGAAGGTAAACTGGGGTGGAGCGGGAATTAGGTAGTCAATTACAAGTGAGTGTGAATTTCTCGCTCCTCAACTCCACTTCTATTCCCCGAGGAAGGCGTTTTGAGGCACAGGGTTTGACATACTTGAAGAGAGAAGGCTGTAATAAACCCGTGTCAAGAAAGAGAACTACAATACTACAACATGGGTATGCTAGGATAGGTTGACCTTCAAACTCCAACTGAAGAGTTTTGATTTGAGGAAACTCCCACTCAAACTATAGCGAATTGGATCCTTACTGGGGTAGGGACTACTTGATTAGGTGCTGGGAGACTAAATTTACCATACGGACTCTTAGCCATGTTAGCACTTTGATCCCACTTCTTTGACTTAGTTAGTCCTCCTAGAGGAAGAAAGAGACTCCATCCCTTCGTTTCGGTAGTCAAAATGCTATTCACCCACCCCCCCTCACTCACGCCTTTATTATTCACCGGATTGGGCTAGGAGTCAGATATGCGTATATTAGATCTCAACATGAGTGAATGAGTTATAAGCTTATAAGAATAATGGAATGAATATGAAAATACCGGTAATATCTTCATAAGAAATTTTGACTTGACTTAATTGACTTGTGAATGAAAATATATAAGAAAGATCAATACCGGTAATATCTATATTTTATTACCTACTCGGTTATACGTCCACTAACTTATGTGCTGGAATTCACAACCATGCAGATGGATTGGTAACCGGAACACACACTTCTTCCGCCTCATTCTTCCTCAACCTGACTTCATCCATCGGGATCGTGTAATTAGACTTTCATTGAAAGCTGGGTGAAGAAGTTCATTACTTGATGAAAAAGGGTTAATAATAGATTGGATCCTCCGAATCTTGGCTCTTGTATTCCACCACTTGTAAAGTTCCCTTGACTCACCCCCTGGGAAGACTTCAGTCTGCATTCCGACTTCATCCTTCTGGAGCATGGGACCCTCTTCTTCCTCACGAAGACTTGCTCTATAGGTAGTACAAGGTAATCACTTGCGGAATCAGCTCGGTACTACGCAAAAAACCCCAGAGTGTACCTGAGAAACCAATCCCTGGTCTTTGTCTATAGTCCATATATATTGGAACCTTTTTTTGACAATAAAAACTATGAAATATCTTATTAATATATTCTGACTGAATTGACTTATGAATTATAAGCTTATAATAAGAACAATCAAAAGTATTCAATATCTTATTAATATATTATGACTGATTGACTTATGAATTATAAGAAAAAACCCCTTCCCAGAACGTAAACCCAGTTTACTATTCAAAGACCATTACACACTTTCCCCTGCCTTGCTTATTGGATCTTATTGAAGCAAGAGAAAAATAATTCACTAATCCCCCCGACTCCATGCCTAGTTCAGAAAAGAGATGACCCTAGGTGAATTCACTTGGAGTTGGAATTGGAATCTGTAGTTTGTTATTAAAACTAGTCAATTGTGTTTATTGGATTACTTCAGTCTTCATTCTTGACCCAAGAGAAGGGAGTTTCCATTGTGTGTATCTTATTGGATGACTGATTCCTATTCACTTGACTTGACTTGACCTGGTATTCGATCTTCTCTGGGGATGTGGATGACCCGGGGAATATAGGAGACGAAGAATTTATTGCAGACGACATTTGTGACTAAGGATCTGGATTTTGGAAAGGTACTTCCTAGGCATTGAGGTGGCCAGAAACTCACGTGGGATGGCTCTATCACAGCACCAGTATGTGCTGGAACTTCTGGAGGAGACTGGGTGGAAGCTACTAAGCAAAGCCTTCCATTCTACCATTCCCATTGAGCCGTAGGGGAGACTCAGCGAGGAAGATGATCCAATGTTTGAAGACAAGGAGAGGTATAGGAGCATTGTCGGCAAATTGTTATATGTGACTATGACTAGACCGGATATCAGCTTTGCCGTGAACAGAGCAAGCCAGTTTATGGAGAACCCGCGCTATAGCCATTGGCAGGAAGTGTGTCTCATCGTCAGATACCTCAAGGGTAGTACAGCCTAGGAAAGGGAATCTACATTAATAATAATGGGCACGTTGACTTGTGTTGTCGACGTTTTGTGCGGGTTTAAAGGATGTCACGTTGTAGTATAACCGACAAAATGTCTGAACAAATATAAAGAATTTTATTACTCGAAGACCGGAGTATCCGAGGTCGATCACAGGGAGCAAATGGAATTTACTACTAGTCAAAATGTAATTGAACACTCTAATTTACTCAAAATATCAATTCAAATGTGAATATATGCAATTAAAAATAATTAGGACAAAAATATGAAATTGGACGTCTGATCACAAGATCATACGTCTTAAAAGTATTTCTCCTTTTCTTCTTCTTCGGCAGTCTCTCATTTTCTTCTTCGTTTGCTTCTTTCTCTGCTTTCTTTCTTGTCTTGCGAAGCCTTCTTCTTCTGCTTTCCTTCTCCTGCGAAAGCTTCTTTCTTTCTTCTTCTTCCCTGTCTTGCTCCTTCTTTCCTTTCTTCTTTGGCTTGCCTTTCCTTCTTCTTCTTCTGTAGCGGCCAAGTCCTTCTTCTCCTGCGTTCAGCCTGCCTGCACAGGAGCAAAACCTAACCCTTCTCCCTCTACCCGCGTGTCTCTCTCTTAAGCAGTTCGCACATTGACGCTCTCCCAGAGCCACAGCCATAATCTTGTCGGATCGTACCCGGGACCAGGCGCACCGACAAGTGATGATGCGCGAGGAGTGCGTAGGTCTAGGTCGGGTCGGATCAGCCAGATTCGTGAGGTCAAGCCGCGGACGAGGCGTGTGAGGGTAGTGAGGGACCTCACCCCTGTGCTTACGGAGGCAACAGGCCTAAAGCACAAATACAATTTATAGCGTACCTGAGTGCTGCAATCCCATGATGTGGGACTAAACGGTCCGCCCTGATTTCACGCGCGCCCGCAGACTCTCGTATGCAATTGCCCAAGTGGATGGCTCTGCTGGTGCTCCGTGCTGGGCTCACTCACCTCGCGACACTCGCGTGAGTCTCCTACATCTGCAGCCTGGGAAGCCTGATGCCTGGAGCTTCGTTGGAGCTTCATCAGAGGTTGTCCATAGCGGCAGCGGCTAAAACACTGTCATGAACAGAACAAGCCTCTCGGCCCAATCAGATCAGCTAGAGACCTTCGCCGTGGCACGGCGAAGGCGGTGGACGATGCTGCAGGCCGCAGGTCGGCCTAGGCGTGCGTGCCTAGGTCAACCTGTGGCCGGAGATGGTGGGTTGTTCGGGGGGTGATTATTGAGGTCTAGAGTGGCAGTTGTGGGGTGGAGCGAGTTCCTGGTGGTGAGGCGGAGCTCTCGAGGTGGTTGGCGAGCCGGGTGGGGGGCTGGAATGGTGGAAGCGGCTCGCCGGAGATCGGTAGGTGATGTGGAAGATGAGGGTGGTCAGCGTTGGTCGAGGGGTAATCAGATGAGATAACAGGGGGAAAAGAGAGAGGATAGGATGGAGAGGAGTTCTAACCTAATTGTAAGGACGAAAGGGGACAGAAGGTGAACAGCAGTACCTGCTGTCGCTGGAGAAGATGACGCCCAGTGGGGAAGAACGGCGGCGACGACGGGGCTGAGGCGGCGTGCGCGGGTACTGCGCGACGCGGAGGGAAGTCAGGAAGCTAACTCTGCCACTAGTTTTGTGGCAGAGCGAAGAGGGAGGAGAGGGGGGCTCGCCGGAACTTGCTAGGACTTTTGGCCGGGCAGGAGGAGACGAATTGGGGGTGGATACTCGGCCAAATCAAGCTCCGATCCTGCGGCAGGGTCTGGGGGGTGTTTTATAGGTGCTGGCCGCTCCTGCCAGCGCGTGGAGAACGCGCCATTAGGTCTGCCGACTTGCCAGAGTTGGAAGGAAGGTGGATACCCAAATCTCTCGTGCGTTCGCACGAGAGATTGGGTTCACACCAGCGATTGTAATTGACTTTATAAGGAAGGGAATTCCTCAGAGAATCCTCCTTCCATTTCTGGGAGGGAATCTCTGAGGGATTAGAGAGCAATCCCTCTCTGAACCTCGCCGGAGCTTGGTTCTGCTCTAGCAATGGCGGCAGGACCGGTTTGCAAAGGAGGCAGAGAACCTAGGGGGCTCTCCATAAAGGTATTCAAAAGATAGGGACCAATTTGTGATTTGGGTGTACTAAATTGCAAAGTAGGTCAAGATGACCTCTCCTTAGGTCCAAATTTTGGTACAAACCTAATTTGGACCTAAGGAATCCAATGGTGAAGTTGGATTTTAGGTTTGACGTCGTTTGACTGGACATTTTGCGTAAAAACCCAAATTAGGTTAATAGAAGAGTTAGGACCCTAATCTAGGTCAAACTAGGTTCCAAAGGCCAAATTAAGTGTTCTAAACCCTAGAGGATGCTTTTCCATGATTTGTAGAGGGGTTGCTTGATTTTTTCTCTGACCGGAACCTTGTTAATTTAAGCGAGTCTGTTTTAGGGTTACCAAGTGTCATTTAGTTCTTAGATTGCACATGAACCCATTTCTGATTTACTCAACCCTCTTTTTATCTCATTTATACCATTTGACCTATGTTTTGCCTCTAAGAAATCCCGTTTACGTACTGCAATGGTAAAATTGCAATTTTAACCTTTATTTCATGTTTTCTTCTCAGAGCACTTGTTCCTTCAGTTGGGCCTTCTTCTAGGTTATGTAGGAGCTTTTATCTTCTTTATTGGTTCAAAATGAGCTAGTTATGGCTCATGATGAGGCTCTCATCATACCCCCATGCCTACCTTTTGCTAGTCCCTTAGCAAAAATTCAAAGTTTTAACTTCCATTCTAGACCCTGAGTGTCTGTCAACAACCATGAAAAGTGCTTCTCCTTTTCTTTTGTGATTAAGTGGGAATGCCGACAATAGGCCTAGAGGTACTCAAGTACCAACCAAAATCCAGACCTGTTTCGTTTTAGCCTCAGTCCTCCGCAAAGGTTTCTCCGGCCCACAGAAACTAACCTAGGGTTTGTTGGACTCCGTGGTTAAAGCACCCGTGCTTGAGACATTTTTAGCCTAAGTTTAGTTTGCAGTGCGTTTTTTTGTAAGAGAGAGATAGAAGATTTATTTGTTTTGAGAGCTTTTCTCTCTCTTTTCTTTTTATTTCTAGCTTCGGATTAGCTTCTCAACACGATCTGTATCGGATTCGTCGTCCCCATCATCAATCCTCAAGGGTCCCTAGCTTTCGAGATTTCTAGATAATCCCACCCATGGCAACCCCCAGAACCCTGGCTTTCGAGATTTTGAGATAATCCCGCCCATGGCGTTCCGTGGCCGAATCCAGACCCTGGCGATCGACATTTCATGATAATGCCGCCCATGGTATCTGAACCAGCAGAGTGCTTACATGCCCCCGGTAGGATATTTAAATATCCTAAGAGACAAGCACCGAGGAGACTATTTGTTGTTACGCATCTTCGAGGGGAATTTCCCGCCTCTCCGCGCTGGGAACTCGTCCAAATCAATTTGTGTTGATTGACCGCTCCTAATATAGGTGACTTTTTCAGAACATTAAACGCTTTTCGCGTGATTTGGATGTTTTATGTGCACTGAACCAGACTGTGTGTGAATTTGGGTGCTTAGGTTACCGAATCCTGCAAATCGGAGGTTAGTTAATGAGGCTGAATACTTCCTAAGTCTTGGACCTAATACTCAAGCTTCGCATTTTCCTCAACCTCTTGAGGATTATTCAGATTTTAACGGATACGTGAATTTTTAAGCTAAAGGTACTAGCCCAAAAGGCCTAAGACCAGCGTTCCCGCTAATCTCTTGTTATATCTCCGTAGCACTTTTCTTTTCTTTTTCTTGATTCGGTCTAGAACTTCAGTTAACCCCTTAATCTTTTACTAATGACTATTTCTTTTCATTTTCATTTTGTGCTCCTTTTTGTCATTTTTCCTCTTTTTCTCCTCCTTATGCTTAAGTGGCTCACAAAATTTCCTCCCTCCCCCATTTTTTTGTTCGTTTTCTTAATTTTTTTCAATTTTTTTGCGTTTTTGACATATGCAAATTTTTTTGTGTGTGAGACTCCTGATTTTTTCTTGGTTTTGTATGTATGCACTTTATCACCCCCCCATGAGTAAGTTTTGCAATGTCCTCATTGTAAACAGAGGGTGTGAATTAGTGTTGAGGTCAGGGGCTTAGAACAGGATACATCGGGTGGGTGAATGGGTCGTAAATGATTGATGCAGATGATTTCAAGCTCTGATACGTGTACCAGAGGTGGGATCCTCTGTCTAAAGCTGGTCTCAAGGTGCAATAGACGTGGAGTCCAGATGGATAATCAGACGGGTCTCTGTGTTTGGGATGACGGGTTGCCTCCTGTTAAGCGCTAAATTTAATGCCTTCAGCCGAGCAGAAAATGGGGTGGAGAGGGAGTGGTCAAATCAATGGAGTTTTGGAAAACAAGCACCTTGATTAAGAGCCTGGTTGGTCCAACCAGGTACTTGTTTAGATCAGTGGGCTGATGATGCAGCCCGAACCCAATAAGTCTGGTGGGTTGATGGATGTAGATCAGCAGATGTGGAACCCGCCATATGTAGTGACGTTCTGATGGATATGGAAGTGAAAACTCGGGTTCAGGCTGAGTCGACTCAGCCTGGTCAAAGTAGGGTTCCGAAAAATTATCCATGTAAGGTGTGGAATCCCTACAGAGGTGATCAAAGGATGGAGGCTCCTGATTTGTGGTCTGATCAGTACCCGATACCTGGTCTAGATATGGAGTTGAATCATTTGCAAACGGCTCAGTGAGAGGTGAATCGGAATAGAAATTGAGTCCGGTTGCGGGTCGGGGTGGGGAACGGGTTTTGATTGGTTCTGTATATGTGGAGCAGATGGCTTCAAAGAAGATTGACATGTTATAATCAGGAGGCAGATTTTCTCCGATGTTATGGTCAGATTCGAGATCATCGGAGAGTTTGCGAAAATCAAAGTTTGAATGAGATTCTAGATCATGAGTTCCACCATAGAATAAATCATATGTTGTATATTCAGCAGCCTGACAGGGATCTAGCCTAAATGTTAATTCTGAGCTTAAAAGGGTATCCTTATCTGGTAGAGGCTCAGATTCTAAGCTAGTAGGGCAGACCCAATTGAAACCCTGCTCGTGAAACTCCTCGATTTCTATGTCGTAGATTGGCATGACTTCCGCAAAATCGATTCGTTCCTCTGAGGAGGTTGATGAGGGATATTCATCAAATCGAGGCCCAAAATCATATTCTTCATTAAGAGATTGATTTTCTTCATCTGGGGCCTTGAAATCTTCAAAATATGTTTCAGATCTAGGTTCTAGGCTTAGGATGTGGGTTGAATTACTAGAATTTAGGTCTGAATAACCTTCAAGGGCCACCTTATCAGAATAAGGGACGGAATTTACACCCTCGAGAGGTTCAGTTCTACTCTCATACTTGCAGGAGTCTTGGGATTCTAAA
Source organism: Thalassia testudinum (assembly GCA_037157565.1). NCBI lineage: Eukaryota > Viridiplantae > Streptophyta > Magnoliopsida > Alismatales > Hydrocharitaceae > Thalassia > Thalassia testudinum. Next base: position 16,720,908 of record JAZHRO010000056.1, read on the forward strand.
ATGGGCTCATCATGGTCTTTTCCTGCATTTGGAGCTTCCCAACCTTCTTCAATATCAGGTGCATTATACTCCATCTGGGTTGGGAATCCACAACCATTTTGTGCCTCAAACCTGAGGTCAGATTTATCCTCGATGTTGTTCCAAGATAGCTTATCCTCTGTTGGTGGTATGTACGGGTATTTCTGATCAATCACTTGTTTTATTAATCTCATTATCTCTTCCCATTTTTCAAGACTATCTTGGTGTTGCTTCCAAAGTCGAGGATTTGTCATACATTGAAGGTATTCAGTATTGGGCAATTTTTCTATCTCAATGTATGCAGTAATGATCAAGTCACGGGTTGATCCTTTGTTGGCTTCTGCTAATAATACTTGGGCACAAGTTATGACAAAGGTTATGGTTGTTGGGACATCAACCTGAATGTTTCCTACTGTTGTTGAGGTTTCTTCATTTTCATAAAATCTCATACATCCTCAATCATTTTATCTCTCATGGATCTCTGGTATTCAGGTTTCTAGAATGGTAGTCCTAGGTGGTTCGGCTGCATATTTGGATCAGGTGGTGGAATCAAGATCAGAGTTTGACTCAAGATATGTTATGAAGCGATCGAATCTGAATAACGAGTCCCACTGAAAATAAGTGTGTGTGCTCTAAAGAGAAAAGATGCAGGACTGGAGATGTTCTTGACCCAATCAAGACACCCAAAAGATGTTTGGATGACTATGGAGGTTCGGGGCAGATGGACCCCTGGATCTAAAGATCGTCCACTGAGAATTACCTGGGCAGCCAGAGAGGGAGAGTCCCGCAAAGACCCCTACACGGTAGAGCGTCCCTACGGGTTACAGGGTTTCCCCCACCTGACCTCTCTTGTCACTGAGATTCCAGGTAAACCAGAATGGGGACCTTGACCTCTTAAGTCTATCAATTTTTATTTTAAAGGTGCTTTTAGGGTTCTCACTTGAACTTTAGATGTTTTTATTATTGTGACCTAATTTAGAGGTTGGTTGACCCAAGGGGTCAACTTCACCTGACCTGTCCTATAGATGGTGGAATGATTCTAAGCTCGGAGCCTAGAGATCACCCTGATTTGACTCCCAGGTTATTAGGTCAAAAGAAAATTTTAAGATTCAAGTGATTTTAGAGCTCAATTTTAGGGTTTGTCTTATTTTGCTTTCTTCAATCAAGGGCTTGGGTAGCACACTGATGCGGGAGGGTTTATTTCCTTTTACACAGGCATGTGTGACTAGCGCTTCAAGACCCTAATGTGGAAACCCTAATTTGGTTCTATTTCCAATCCTCTTTTTCTTTTTCAAAAGTTCTCTTTGGACTTATAAGCAAGAAGTGTGTGGTCCGCCGAGATTAAGCGTTATTTCAATTGGGCACAAGAATTTGTGGGATGGGAAAAAAAATCACTCCAACTTCAAGAATATTTGCAGAAATTTTCGCAAAATCAAGAAATGTTTTGCCTTAGAGATGGTGATTACTATATAAAGAAGGCAATTGATTCCTAAATTGATTTTCTTCCTTTTGTCTTTCAAAGATTAGGGGATGATTAAGGAAGAAAAGAAATTACCTGCCCTGGAGTGGTTGACTTGCGGGAGAGATTTTCTCATGAAGTACCTGCAAGATCACATCAAAGCAAAGTAGGGCAAGTTAGTGTTCAATATGATAAAAAGAATGTAGAGACTAGTGGTAAATCGCGCATTGCTCCCCGGCAACGGCGCCAAAATTGTTGTCGACGTTTTGTGTGGGTTTAAAGGATGTCACGTTGTAGTATAACCGACAAAACGTCTAAACAAATATAAAGAATTTTATTACTCGAAGATCAGAGTATCCGAGGTCGATCACAGGGAGCAAATGGAATTTACTACTAGTCAAAATGTAATTGAACACTCTAATTTAGTCAAAATATCAATTCAAATGTGAATGTATGCAATTAAAAATAATTAGGACAAAAATATGAAATTGGACGTCTGATCACAAGTTCAGACGTCTTAAAAGTATTTCTCCTTTTCTTCTTCTTCGGCAGTCTCTCATTTTCTTCTTCGTTTGCTTCTTTCTCTGCTTTCTTTCTTGTCTTGCGAAGCCTTCTTCTTCTGCTTTCCTTCTCCTGCGAAAGCTTCTTTCTTTCTTCTTCTTCTCTATCTTGCTCCTTCTTTCCTTTCTTCTTTGGCTTGCCTTTCCTTCTTCTTCTTCTGTAGCGGCCAAGTCCTTCTCCTGCGTTCAGCCTGCCTGCACAGGAGCAAAACCTAACCCTTCTCCCTCTACCCGCGCGTCTCTCTCTTAAGCAGTTCGCTCATTGACGCTCTCCCAGAGCCACAGCCATAATCGGGTCGGATCGTACCCGGGACCAGGCGCACCGGCAAGTGATGATGCGCGAGGAGTGCGTAGGTCTAGGTCGGGTCGGATCAGCCCGATCCGCGAGGTCAAGCCGCGGACGAGGCGTGTGAGGGCAGTGAGGGACCTCACCCCTGTGCTTACGGAGGCAACAGGCCTAAAGCACAAATACAATTTATAGCGTACCTGAGTGCTGCAATCCCACGATGTGGGACTAAACGGTCCGCCCTGATTTCACGCGCGCCCGCAGAGTCTCGTATGCAATTGCCCAAGCGGATGGCTCTGCTGGTGCTCCGTGCTGGGCTCGCTCACCTCGCGACACTCGCGTGAGTCTCCTGCATCTGCAGCCTGGGAAGCCTGATGCCTGGAGCTTCGTTGGAGCTTCATTAGAGGTCGTCCATGGCGGCAGCGGCTCAAACACTGTCATGAACAGAACAAGCCTCTCGGCCCAATCAGATCAGCTGGAGACCTTCGCCGTGGCACGGCGAAGGCAGTGGACGATGCTGCAGGTCGCAGGTCGGCCTAGGCATGCGTGCCTAGGTCAACCTGTGGCCAGAGATGGTGGGTTGTTCGGGGGGTGATTATGGAGGCCTGGAGTGGCAGTTGTGGGGTGGACCGAGTTCCTGGTGGTGAGGCGGAGCTCTCGAGGTGGTTGGTGAGCCGGGTGGGGGGCTGGAATGGTGGAAGCAGCTCACCGGAGATCGGTCGGTGATGTGGAAGATGAGGGTGGTCAGCGTCGGTCGAGGGGTAATCAGATGAGATAACAGGGGGAAAAGAGAGTGGATAGGATGGAGAGGAGTTCTAACCTATTTGTAAGGATGAAAGGCGACGGAAGGCGAACAGCAGTACCTGCTGTTGCCGGAGAAGATGATGCCCAGTGGGGGAGAACGGCGGCGACGACGGGGCTGAGGCGGCGTGCGCGGGTACTACGCGACGCGGAGGGAAGTCAGGAAGCTAACTCTGCCACTGGTTTTGTGGCAGAGCGAAGTGGGAGGAGAGGGGGGCTCGCCGGAACTTGCTGGGACTTTTGGCCGGGCAGGAGGAGATGAATTGGGGGTGGATTCGCGGCCAAATCAAGCTCCGGTCCTGCGGCAGGGTCTGGGGGTGTTTTATAGGTGCTGGCCGCTCCTGCCGGCGCGTGGAGAACGCGCCATTAGGTATGCCGACTTGCTGTAGTTGGAAGGAAGGTGGATACCCAAATCTCTCGTGCGTTCGCACGAGAGATTGGGTTCACACCAGCGATTGTAATTGACTTTATAAGGAAGGGAATTCCTCAGGGAATCCTCCTTCCATTTCTGGGAGGGAATCTCTGAGGGATTAGAGAGCAATCCCTCTCCGAACCTCGCCGGAGCTCGGTTCCGCCCTAGCAATGACTGCAGGACCGGTTTGCAAAGGAGGCAGAGAACCTAGGGTGCTCTCCGTAAAGTTATTCAAAAGATAGGGACCAATTTGTGATTTGGGTGTACTAAATTGCAAAGTAGGTCAAGATGACCTCTCTTTAGGTCCAAATTTTGGTACAAACCTAATTTGGACCTAAGGAATCTAATGGTGAAGTTGGATTTTAGGTTTGACCACGTTTGACTGGACATTTTGCGTAAAAACCCAAATTAGGTTAATTGAAGAGCTAGGACCCTAATCTAGGTTAAACTAGGTTCCAAAGGCCAAATTAAGTGTTCTAAACCCTAGAGGATGTTTTTCCATGATTTGTAGAGGGTTTACTTGCTTTTTGTTCTGACCGAAACCTTGTTAATTTAAGCGGATCTATTTTAGGGTTACCAAGTGTCATTTAGTTCTTAGATTGCACATGAACCCATTTCTGATTGACTTAACCCTCTTTTTATCTCATTTATACCATTTGACCTATGTTTTGCCTCTGAGAAATCCCATTTACGTACTGCAATGGTAAAATTGCAGTTTTCACCTTTATTTCATGTTTTCTTCTCAGAGCACTTGTTCCTTTAGTGAGGCCTTCTTCTAGGTTATGTAGGAGCTTTTATCTTCTTTATTGGGTCAAAATGAGCTAGTTATGGCTCATGATGAGGCTCTCATCAACTTGCATGCCTATTATGATGCAGATTATGCAGCCTCTATGGAAGATAGGAGATCTACCACTGGATACTCCACATTTCTTGGTTGAAATCTGGCAACTTGGAGGAGCGAGTCGTAGGTGACTGCAAGTCATATGATTTTGGTAGTCAACGCACAAGGCTCGTTACAAGCAAGTTGTATGTTATGGAAACAAGCTTCACTCACTCGTGATTAAAGTGACCTAAAGTTGGTACACTTCGCTCGTTACGTTGCCTTCACTTCGCACCCTCGTTGGAGAGCTGCTATGGATAGCTTGAGGAGTTGGAGGCCTTGACCACTTGTGGTGCTACAACAAGGAGATTGTTCCGTGTCCACCTGGACTTGTCGACTGCATTATACAGTCAAATATTTGGTAGATGGTTCAGTAGATCGGTTTAAGGCACATCTGGTTGCCAAGGGGTTTACGCAGACATACCCTATGTCATTGATTATCTGGAGAATTGTTCGAAAACTTGTGGCCCGTGTGTCTTCTATTTGGATTCCTCTGTCCATGGCAGTCAACAATAGGTGGCCTCTGCATCAGTTGGACATGAAGAATGCCTTTCTGTCGCTCCCATGGGGCAACTACAGCATGGGGGTCATTCTGCTTTTTGGAGGTCTGTCGCTCCTGTCATCCAACGTGCCCTTCAGGAGTCCTTTTTCAACCCCGTCTTAGGGTAGGTGTGGGCGACTCCTCTCGTTTCTGGCCTTGGTTCGGAAATGGGATGTTATCAACTCTTTTTCCACGTCTGTATGGCAACTTTGGTGAACAACAAGCTGTAGAAGTAGTTTAGAAATGCCCATTGGTTTCTGATGTGTGGGATGATGCCTCCAACTCGTGGAGTCTGATCTTGTAGCTGGGTCCATCAGAGGCCAAGATCTTGACTTGAAGAACTTCATGGAGTTGCTGGATGGGATACGACCTGATCCCACCATGCCGGTGCAACTGATTCGTGTGGAGGGATGGCAGATTCTCCGTGGGTAGGGCGTATTGGGGGGTTTGGGGGGCATTAATTTTTTCTCTAAACAAAAAAGACACTTCTCTAGACTGAGATCGGAAATCAAGTAATGCCAGTAGAACCATATTAGTTGCTGATGGGTGGCATTCTCCTATCACAGGCCAGGGGGAGGTACAGGTTGCACCCCATATGCAGTTGGAGAACGTACTTCTTGCACCCAACTTTCCCTTAAGTCGACTATCTGTCAGCCGAATGACAAAGGAGTTTAACTGCAGAGCAGTGTTCGATGCTATGCGACTGAGCTACCCTTCTAGGACATAATGAAAAGCTGGATGAGTCATTGGATGTGGTCGTGAGCAAGGTGGCGTGTATCAGCTCATACAATCACCATATGTGGCTCATGCATCTCTATCATTTGCAAGGTCTTCTACTTATCTGTGGCACCTCTTATTTGGCCATCTCCCCTTATCCAAACTTCGATGGGTGATACCGCAGATCCCACCTATTGCTACCTTCCAATACGAAGCTTGCCAACTTGGTAAGCATCATTGGAGCTCCTTTCCGGAGTGTAGCAAGGATGCAACACCAAAGTTATGAGGAGATGTTCCAGAGAATTCATCTAGATATCTGGGGACCCAGTCGCCATCTTGATCATTTGGGTCACAGGTATTACCTTGTTGCTGTTGATGACTTCTCTCGCTTCACTTGGGTGTTCCTACTCCAACTGCGGAGGTTGAAGTCTGAGGCTAGTGACATGATCGAGACCTTACCACACCACTCCACTCTGGTGGGGATCGAAAATCAATTCAGAGCCAATGGTGTTTCAGAGTCACAATGCCTTGCTTTTCATTTTGCACATGCTCTATTCCTTCTAATCTTTAGTAGAAGTCGCGTGGCATCATCCACCAAACCAGCTGCACCTACATGACAAAGCAAAATGGGGTGGTAGAGAGAAAGCATCGACATATTCTGGATGTAGCACGGATACTTTTGATTTAGAATTGCCAACCTATGTCATATTGGGGAGATGCAGTGTGAACTACATGCTACCTCATCAATCGGATGCCATCCACGATGCTTGATGAGCAGTGTCCCTATTTAGTTCTTCAAAAACCAGATCGAGAACTATACAGTAAGGTTGGAGTTCCACCCAAGGTTTTTAGATGCGTGGGTTTTGTGAATCTTCATGGTCAGGGACAATCTTGAACCATGAGAAGTCAAGTGTGTCTTTGTTGGGTGCTCCAGGACCCAGGGCTACAAATGCTATGATCCTGCCAGTCGACGTTATTATGTAAGTGCTTATGTCACTTTTATGGAGTCTATTACCTATTATTCTACTACTGTAGAAGGCTCCTGCATTAGCTCTCTTGTACCTATCAGTAAGGTGAAGCTATCATCCTACTTCCTGTTCCCTCAGATACACCAAAGCTACTCAAGATACTGAGCTTGAGTCTGATGAGATAGATGATCCAGTGAATGATAGCTTTGATGTGCCCTGCCTTGCGGATAGGCACTTGGTCGTGTACTCTGCACCCTATGTCCAAGCACATGTCTATGGCGAGTCACTCCTCACTACCGACAGTTTGCTATGGCCCTCTCTACTACTTTTTTCAGACACCTACCTCCCCTCCCATCAGGAGGCACTCTGTGATCCGAAGTGGCGGCAAGCCATGGAAGTGGCTTACCCCTTGGGTAAAGTAATAACTCGGTCACAGCAACCTGAATCTATAAGGGAGAGGTGGGATGGAATGACCCATAAGGTAGTAAAAGTAATCACTCAGTCACAGTCACCCACCTAGGCTGACCTACTAAGTAGGAACTATTAGCGTCAGCTAGGTGACCGGAAAGGGAATAGTTTATAGTAGTTCAGATAAACATTCCTGGGCTACTATGCCATTCAACGCCGCTTGACCGGGGGCCAACAAGGGTAGAATGAGTTTAGTCTTCTTCAGCATATGATACGCCGGGGCTGAGTATTACTCCTACTCCTAATTGGAGTTATATGAAATGCGGGACAACTCTCTATTTCTTGATCAGAGTGTAGTCCATAATCAGAGCTTACCCTAGTAAGGCATGTTCGGAGGAAGGGGAAGAAATTACCATAGTTCGCATCGCATGCTCGGAGGAAGGGGAGTCCGTAGGTTAGGATTCAGGGAAGTCAAAGGCCACTGATTATTGGTCCACAGCAGGGAATCAGTCACTTTATAGTTCCCCGGATATACCCCAAAGTAAGACACTGCTAATGAGTTGCTGCACCAAGATGTCCCGAGCGGAAGACAGACAAAGATACGGAGCTAATCCGCGCGCGTTGGAGTAGTCCTCAGCAAAATGGGTTGGAGTGTATGATTGATGTTCCAATCTAGCGGGGGAAGAGTGCTTTGATGTTCTATTGGTATCATCTGGTCAATATTCATTGGATTTGTAGCTCACTCTCTATCCTCTGCCCTTGCACAAACCCTTACTCAATCCCTCGGGAGCCTCGTCCACCCTTTCTCCAGGGAATCTGAGCTCAATCCCTAATAAGATAAATAAACTGACTTCGCTTCCCTTTAAGACATAGCTGGGAAACTAGAATCAAAAGAATCTTACCTAACTGGGGAAGAAACATAAGCAGGATTGTCTGTGACACGACACATTCATTCTCTCCCAGATTTCACAACCTTTGATGCAGCTCAGTTTACTCCCCAACTTTCATAATATCTTTCACACCTCGAGAACTTATTGGTTGAAAGGTGAACTACTCCTGATCACTTCCCTTCGTATCGTATCCCTCAACTCCATAGATAGACCAATTATTCGTTCCCTTCCTAGGAGTTTGAATTGTGGGGTTTACAGTGGATTACCCGCAGGTACTGGGAACTTGGGTGACCATCCACAGGGGGGAAAGGGACTGGGAAGTGGTGCTTATTTATGTTTATACTATGCTTTTTTGAATGTAAGGTAAAGGCAAGTGTGTAGTTATCCATTAGAAAGACCCACCTGTCATATCACAATTGTACTGAGGGATAAATCGATTGTAGAAATTCAATAAATCCAAAATGGAGATTCCTATGGAAAAATAACATATGGATGGTTTGGTGTATATTAGAATCCAAAATATGGGACAAAAAAGAAATCCACTTGGTTTCAGACTTGGTACAACTCAAAGTCATCATTCCCTTTGGTTCGTGTGACCAAACCATTTTCCCGTGGGTCTCCAAGAAGATGAAAGAATACGAGACTATTTCAAGAATTATGTACAAGAAAAGGTGGGAGTATTCTCGGTAATGATCCATATCAGAATTCAAAAAACAATAGATTCCATCAAGGTCACAATCTCTATGGGATTCTCCAATTTATTCATGGAGAATCAAGCACAAGAAATGGAAGAATTACGAACACAAGAAATGGAATAATTCCGAAGAAATGTATAAAAAAAATTCAATCCTATGAAACAGAGACTAAAATTTGACATTCTGATCACAAAAATGGAACAAAAAAAAAACCTAAGATTCTTGTAGAATATATAGCTTAACAATTACAAAATATAGTTTCCTTTCGAAAAGCAATGAGAAAAGCTATGGGACTCATTGAACAAACGGATACAAAAGTGAAGAATTCAAATACGAATTGCAGGATGTATCAACGGAAAAGACAAGGCCCATGTCATATTGGTTAGAGAAGGTAGAGTTCCCCTAGAGACAATGGGGCATGCCCTTGGGTATTTCATCCAAATTTGGATATTTGTAGACGAGGAAGAATACTAGAATGGATCCTCTTTTTTCTTGTTCTTCCATCTAAGGAATAATCAATAATCATTGGATTTCTATAGGGTTAAATCCAAATTTGATTGATGCTACCATTGCATTTGGTAGAATTGCTATGCTTAGTGTGTGACTCATTGGTTTCTTCTTTCGAGTTAGGATTCAAAAAATGGATCCCTACACTATAGAACTATAGACTCATAAGTATAGAAACGAAAAACCAACTTATTGCTTCATATTGTCAAGATCCACAAAAGAGTCACTATATGATGTATAGATCATCTAGTTGTAGCAACTGAAATTGGAGTCCATCCAAAACAGTAAATGGGATTATGATAAATCCAATTCTCGGGTTAGAAAACAAAAAAAAGGAAAGGGATGTAGATAAATGGAAAGGTGATAGAAAGAGATAAGTAACATAGCAGTGATATAATACGATTCCCATATGTATGGTCTACGAATCATCTCATAAAAAGCAATGTGATAAAGCATCAATACCGACAATCCAACAAAGTCTAGTGCCCGAGTGAATAGAAACTTAGGGGATTGACTCAAAAACCAATTTCGTTGGGAGCTCCATTGTAGAGTTCAGGCCTAACCATTCCTAGAGAAGCTATAGGAATGACCGAACCCAAGACTGCAAAAGATTCTATGGAAAATGAATCTGAATAATTCATTGGGAAGGATGGCAGAATGAACTAGGAACCAATTCATTCTCAGTGGTAATAGTATGGGTTGACCTCTATGAATGAAGCAGAAAAGAGTTAATATTCACCCGCGAAACTCTAATTTCTTTCCTAGATGACCCAATTTTGCGTGATTCCACTTTTTGAGGCTAGCAAAGTGAACCGTTGCAATAGAAAATGGTAAACCAAATTCCAATAAAGAAGAATGGATGACAAATGGAGAAATTGAACTATAGCTGCGGATAGTCTCCCAATTTGGTTTAGAAGTTCAAATACAAAATACAAATTGCATTCTAGTCCAATTAGATTCACGAGGAGCTAGATGAGAAGAAACTCTCATGTCCAGTTCTACAGTAGAGATGGAATTGGGAAACAACCATCAACTATAACCTGAAAAAAACCAAATTTCGTAAACAACATAGAGAAAGAATGAAAGGAAGATCTTCTTGAGGCAATCATATTGGTTTCGGAAGATACGCTCTTCAAGCACTTGAACCTGCTTGGATCACAGCTAAACAAATAGAAGCTGGGAAAAGAGTAATGACACGATATGCACGTCGTTGCATAAAAATCTAGGTACACCTACTAAAAAACCCGACAAACCCGTTACGCAAAGAAAAGCAAAATCGCATATGGGTTCTGGGAAGGGGGACTTCGAATATTGGGTAGCCATTGTGAAACCCGGTTGAATACTATATGAAATGATTGGAGTATCTGAAATCGTAGCTAGGGTAGCTATGTCAAAAGCTACGTACATAATGCCGATACGAACCAAATTGGTGATTGCGGAATGCGATCCATAGGTTCTATAATAGATAGAAACCATACCATCCGGACGGCTGGTCTTTGACTTTTTAGATACATGATATTTCTTTTTTGACTTGAATCTTTGGATGGAAAGAGCAGATAAACAAAATCATGATTCAACCTCAAAAATACCCTTTTTGAATGTAGCGGATAACAACGGGGCCAGAAAATGGATGTGTATTCGAATCTTAGGGAGTAGTCATCGACAATATGCTCTGATCGGTGACATTATTGTTGTAATCAAGAAAGCGGTGCCTCATATGTCTCTAGAAAGATCCGAAGTCATTTGAGCTGTAATTATAGATACACGTAAAGAACTCAAACGTGACAACGGCATGAGAATACACTATGATGGCAATGCGGCAGTTATCATCGATCAAAAAGGGAATCTAAAGGGGACTCGTTGGTGCAATTGCTGAAGAATTGAGACAGTTTTGTTTCACAAAAATCATCTCATTAGCCCCTGAGGTATTCGAAATGAGATCCATTCTTCACTTATATAGTAGGGGGTCGAAACTAGATCCATTCGTCAATAATGGAACAGGTTTTCGGGGGGAAATAGAATTCCTAAAAAACATGTGGATTATGCAAATATGAGGGGACAACAATCATTCCAATTCATCATGGGTAGAGACACGATTGTCGATGTAATCACTTCCATAAGAAATGCTGATATGGAGAAAAAGGACACTATTTGAATCATATCTACCAATATACTGAAAATGTTGTGAAGATATTTCTAGAAGAAGTTTTTATTGAACATGTTCGAAAACATCGGGAAAATGATCAAGATTTCTTGGTTTCAACTCTACTCCACCATAAAAGGACGAGAAAACATATCATTTTACGAAGGTTGGCCGAGTTTACGAATCTATTCTACCTATCAACAAATTCCGAAGATTTTAGGTGGAATGGGAATTGCAATTCTTTCCACTTCTCAAGGTATCATCATAGATCGAGAAGCTCAGCTAAAATGAATTGGAGGATCAATTTTGTGTCATCTATATCTATTTTGATCCTGGCCTTCTGACACCTGGACTTTGATAAGATCCTGCTACCACTTTCTTAGCATGCACCTTACTGCTTTGCATGCAGGATGGGGTCGGTAGGAACACATAAAAAAGATGTGTTTGTCGGGGAAAAAGAGAATAGTCCAACAAGGCATCAAATAGGCAGATAGAAATGGAATTCGACTACCCACTAGTCGAAGGAAACATAGGAAGAGTACCTAGAGGACGTACAATAGGGTAGTACTGACCACCTTGTAGACAATATGACTTACCAACTCACCTTGGAGGTGATGTACATGGGTATAGCCCTAGATTAGAATCCCAATTAGATTTTGCGCATATACGATGCATGTATCTACATATATTATTCTACATATATTATGATGCATATTTATGCTTTATAGAACATCGAATCCCATTCGAAATTCAATGTCCATTCATTACGTACCTTACTAATGAATGACTAGTCGACTCATTATCTCAAAAAGTGGCGGCAAGGAAGGAGGCACCACAATGACGATAATGAATGATTTTCATGGCGAGAAGCAACTATACATAAGGATAGTCATCAATTGCCACCCCGATGAGCCAAGTTACGTATATTGAATAGACGTATATGTTGTTGGAAAAGTCTTTATCAGTCATACTTGCAAGAAAATTCGAGAGAGTTCTATCCTTTCTACGTAGTCGACAATGACAGAGACCTAATTGAACTCCGTTGTTATAATCAAACAAAAGGGTGAATCGTCAAGAGACTTGACAATTCTAGTTCTTATAAATCAGGAGATGACCCATATAAAGATCAATGTTTTGACAAACCATGGGGTCCCTAGCATACCCATTTCCGGATGATGACGACCAGGACATGGGTCTGAGTATTACTCCTACTCCTAATCTAATCAAAAAATCACTATTTCCCTTCCACCACACGTGGTTTCACATTCCCTTCGCGGAGGATTCGAATGGCTATTTCCCTTCATGGAGGTTTCACATTCCCTTTGCAGAGATACATCCAAAATGAAAGAGGCCTATTTTGGCTTTCAAGAAGTAGATTCAGAATTCAAAAGATTGACAATATAGGCACGAAGTAGATTCAGAATTCAAAAGGTAGCAAATGAGGGCTTTTGTTCGTCAAATTTGTGCAAGATGTCAACTGATTCGTAGGCGGGGACGCATTATAGTATATTGAATTGTCCTAATCTGAAACATAAACAAAGACAAGGATAATCTTTCTGAAAGAGAACTCACTTTCGAAAGCGAAAGTCAGGTATTTTCTAATGTCACTCAAAAGGAAATCAAGGATCAAACATGAAATGGATATCTTCGTAGATTTCTTATTCATATTTATGAGATGATAAGATATGACAAAACCTAAGAGACTAAGATGGACAAAACCAAATCTACTATGACTTCGTACACCTAGGAATAGATGTATTGCTTTACATAAGAAGTGACGTATTCGTTTACGGGGATGTACAATATCAGAAGGAGTGATTCATGTTCAAGTGAGTTTCAATAATACCATTGTCATTGTTACAGATGCATGAGGTCAAACATTTACTTTATTTGTCCTCTACTAGTGCTCTTCAATTCAAAGGTATTACCCCATGAAAGGGGACACCTATCTTCCAATCCAAAAAGCCTTGCCGCTCAAGCTGTAGCAAAGGATGCTATTTCATTGGTGGGTGAGGGTATTATGAAATGAGTAGAAGTGAAGATCAAGGGTACTGGGGGAATAGACAAATCAGAGATGCAACATTACCAACTATTAGTAGAAGTAATATAGTATGAAATTTCGTACGTGATATAACCCCTCTACCACACAATGGATGCAGACCCCCTAAAAAAAGGCGTTTATAAAAAAGAAAAATGAGAATCAATCAATCATATCAGAATTGAATTTGTATTTCAGATTGAAAGAGAAAGAAATGATTCACCAATCCAAATACTAATCAGATATTGGTATTATTCGAGAGGAAGTAGTAGGATCCACTAGAACACCACAGTAGAAGTGTGTTGAATAAAGAGTAGACAAAAAATGTCTTTATTGTGGACGTTTCATTCTATCCCCACTTAGGAAGGGTCAAGCCGATACTTACCCATAGGTATTGCCGTGTGAAGGGTTTGACTTGGAGAAATAGAAGGAACATGTATCACACAAGCAAAATGGAAGAATGCACCACATGAATATTCGACAATACCAGGTGTTGAAGAACCGGTACATGAAATTGGAATGAATTGGAAAGAAATTGTATTGAGAAGTAATTTGTATGGAGTTCGAGATGCACACCTTTACTTAAAAGTCAGTTATGCCAAAGGTATAACCAAAATGTGTAATTTCTCAAGATATCACCTCACTGCCGCCTTCTGTGGAAATAGTTGACACTACACAGCATATAGCTAAGCTCACAGAACCCGTGGATTTGCATATTGAATTACAAATCCAGAGAGATCGTGGATATTGTATCAGATCCACAAATCCTTCTCAAGATGCGAGTTATCTTATAGATGTTGTATCCATGCCTTTTCGAAATGTGAATCATAGTATTGATTCTTATGGGAATGAGAATGAGAAACAAGAGATCCTTTTTCCCGAAATATGGACAAATGAGAGTTTCACTCCAAAAGAAGCACTTTATGAGGCTTCTCGTAATTTGATTGATTTCTTGATTTCAAAATACATGCAGAGGAGGAGAACACAAATTTGGAGGAAAAGAAAAACCAATTGACTTTACTAAAACCCTTTTTGCCTTTCATGAGAGAATCTCCAATCGAAAGAGAGGTCAAAAAGAAATTGCATGGAAATCTATTTTGATTGACCAATTCGATATGTATTGTCTTCCAGGAAACTACCTATAATTGTATCACTCAAAAGTGAGGTTAGTTCCAATATACATACATTATGGGAACTTACCTTTTTAGTCACAGTAAAGAAGATCTTATGAGAATGGAAGATTTTCGTGCAGAAGATGGCAAACAGATATTGAGTATTTGAAAGGGGCGTTTCACAACTGATTTACCTAAGAATCCATTTTCCTTTTCAATCCATTGCAATTCTTTCATCCTTTTCTTTTTTTTTCATATTTTCGAAATGGGTGACGACGAGACCCACGTGTGGTGGATTCACAATCCACCGCCTTAATCCACTTGGCTACATCTGCCCCTTGGATCAAATCCGAATTCCATGGATTCTTCCAAATGGAAACAAAATAGAAATCCAAATACAAATAGAAACATGTTTATGTGAGAACTACCTTATGAAATCCAATAAAGGTACAAATACTCAACTTATTTCCAATAGGCTTAGTATTTCGACTTCCACAATTCGTATATACGAAAAAGAAGTCTTATGCATTTGTAGATGGAGCTTCCACAGCAGCTAGGTCTAGAGGGAAGTTATGAGCATTACGTTCATGCATCACTTCCAACTATAGTAGTTAGCATGGTTGATGATATTTACCAAAGTGTTAATAACATGACCTTGATTGTAAACTACGGATTGGTGAAAATTGAAACCATTTAGGTTGAAAGCCATAGTACTAATACCTAAAGCAGTGAACCAGATACCTACTACTCAAATCAAAAGGCCAAGCAGCTAGGAAAAAGTGTCAAGAACGAGAGTTGTTGAAACTAGCATATTGGAAGATCAATTGGCCAAAATAACCATGAGTAGCTACGATATTATCAGTTTCTTCCTCTTGACCAAATCTGCAACCTTCATTAGTAGAATCATTTTCAGTGGTTTCCCTGATCAAAGTAGAGGTTCCCAAGGAACCATCCATAGCACTAAATAGAGAACCACCAAATACACCCGCTACACCTAACATATGAAATGGGTGCATAAGAATATTGTGTTCTGCCTAGAATACAATCATAAAGTGGAAAGTACAAGATATTCCTAGAGGCATACCATCAAAAACACTTCCTTGACAAATAGGGTAAATCAATAAAATAGCAGTAGCAACTGCAACAGGAGCTGAATATGCAGCAGCAATCCAAGGACGTATACCCAAACAGAAACTAAATTCCTACTCACAACCCATGTAGCAAGCTGCACAAAGTCAGAAATGTAGAACAATGAGTTCATAAGGACTGCCATTGTATAACCATTTATCAATGGATGCTGCTTCCCAAATGGGATCAAAATGCAAACCTATAGCTGCAGAAGTAGGAACAATTGCACTAGTGATGATATTGTTTCTACTTGACATGACTTTACTTTACTTTACTTTACTTTAAAGAGCATTCTTGTAATGACCCGGTTCCGAGTCCCTACGAGACACGAGAACTGGACCGACTCGACTAATCCCAAGACCTAGTCGTCCAACGAGGAAGTAACCAAAAGAGTAGTAAAAATAAACCACCTTCATCATGAATATAACTAGCAGTAAGAAAGTACAGCAGTAAGGAAAGAAACTACTACAGTATATACCACCACAACAGTAGAACAAAATTTATCATATAACATGAACTGCAGGTAAAGATAAGTATAGCGGAAACAAGAACTACTCACTATAACGGAAACAAAGAGGTACAAAAGACAGTGGTAAATCTACTGGACCCTACTCGGCCCAGCGTCCTTTGCAGCCGCTGGCCCTGGTTGCTCAACAACTGGTCTTGAAAATGGTAACGAGTGTAACATCTCAGCAAAACACTGAGTAGAGTGGCAACTAAAACTAAAGACAACAGTAGAGTGTACAGTAGCTGTTATGTTCTATTACTTTCTTTATTCACATCTTTCAATTGTCTCACTATTTCATTTATTCCCCAGATCTTTTTCTTGATCTCGAATGTTCCTCATGGGAACGATCTTGATTGCAGTCTTTTCCAAAAAGTAGAAGTAGCACTTGGTGCTCTCCTGGCCGGGAGAGTCCCCTGTGGTGATCCTACCCTCAGTCAACCAACCCAAGGTCACTGACAGACGTAACGGTGACTACGGCACGCGTGATAAATGCACAGGTAGCTAACCCGTACTGGAACGTGCTTAGTCGTCTCCGTTAACGGGTGCGCCCAAAGCACAGCACGGAACCAGTCCAGGGCAGAGCCCTCTCAGTAACAGGGGTCCAACCCCTCCACAGTAACCAAACTGGGGCCTTGCCCCTCCACAGTCCGCGCACCCTCACCTGACTACCCTGGTTTGCCCTAGCAGGCCTAAGAAGTCAGTGTGGGAGGCTAGCAGAACCCCGGGGCTCGTGGGGTAGCTAGTACCTCCCTACACTAGTAGCTCTCCTCGGTACTACGTACGCGAGGGCCAGCAAGTCGGTACAGAGTGGCCAGTCCTAACCCCGGGTCCCTGGGGCGGCTGGCTCCGCTCTGCACTACACAGGGGGGACAGTCACTCTCCTTGGTACTTCGTACTCGAGGGCCAGCTCACTTCCCCAATACTATTCCATTCACTTTCCAGGAGTTCTACTCCTACTTCCCCGTAGGGTTCCATCCTTTTTACTCAAACATCCAGGTTTCACTTTCCAATTTCACATTCTTACAACCCATGTTCTCAACCACGTTATTTATTCACAACAGGCAGCTGTTAATTCAAATTACAGGTAGCTTTATATCTCTTTCCATTTTCCAAAACTACAGTATTATACATTCCACTTGTTTTCCCATCCTAGGATTCATGTCATATCCTAGGATCTATCATACAATCTGGTTTTCCAGCCCTAGGATTCATGCAACACCTAGGAGCTATCATATATTTCTCATTCCTAGGATTCGTGCAACGTCCTAGGTTCTAGTTATGGTTCCATACTTTAACAGATTTTATTACTAACTTAAAACCACTCTACCAGGTACAACGAGAGTAATGGGGGCGTGATCGGGAATCCCGCGTGCCTCCGCGACTCCCACGACTACAACTGAACGAGGTCCTATCACAAGAATCAACACAGGGAGAGTCTCAAAATAGTGTATAGCTACTATAGACGGGTAGAGGAATTAATTCTGAAAAGAACGCAACTCGAATCACGGAAAACGGAACCTGAACGGGCCCTAAACGGGTCGAAAACGATGACACTGTGTAAAATCAGACATCTGGAACTTCTTCCAGATGTCTTAAAAAGTGGATCAGAGAATTACCTGTTCAGTGTGGTTTCCGAGACGTCCAGAAGTCTGCGGGGACGTCTGGCCTAGCTCCCAGACGTCCGATGGTCACCCCGGACGTCTGGAGGTCGCTCCTGCCGTCTGTTACAACAGCCAAATGTCTGATTCGCATTGGATGGCGAATCACCGAGCCTGCGCACACCCATCTCCCTCCCTCAGTACGGTCAGTAGACAGGAAGGAAGAAGAAGACGGAAAACTCACCTTTCAGACGTCTGGAAGGTCTTCCAGACGTCTCCCTCGCTGTCTGTCTGTCAACCCAGACGTTTGATTCTAGAAATTTTTCCAGAACAGGGCACCACCCGGCTTCCGCTCGCGACGCCACCCGTGTCCCACCTCGCGCGCCTGCTGCTCAGACCACAGCAGTCTCCCCTCCACGTCGCTCCGCGCCTCCTGCGCCCTCCGCCGGCCGGCCCTAGCAGCCTCGGCGAGCTCGCCCTCACGGCAGAGCTCCGCTCTCACATGAAGCACCTCCTCCTCGCTCACTACGACCGTTGCCGCCCTCGCGCTCACGCTCACTGGCTGAAGGAGAAGAGGGAGGAGACGGTGGAGACGATGAGAGGGAGCGTAGGGACTTTTAAGGCTGCGCGAGGAGGAGAGAGAGCACGCGGCAGGTGTCTGTAGCCGCAGAGAAAGAGGGAATAAGCGAATATCCGGTCTGCACGCTCAGGCGCGCAGACGACCCGTGCGTGTCAAAATTAACGGATTTCCAGACGTCTGGAAACGATCCCAGACGTCTGGTAAGACGTCTAGATGTTATCCCAGACGTCTGGTACACCGTCTGGGCCACCACCCAAACATCTTAAAAGACGTCTGGGGCACGCGTTCGTTACAATATAACAAACTCAAAGGACATTTTGTCCCCGAAACTTGCTCCAACTAGGGTGCGGGAAAAGATGTCCAAATAACCATAACAAACTCAAAGAGGACCGAAGCCGGTCTGAAAAGACGTACCCGCGAAAGGCTCCAGGTACCGCTCCCGCATTGCCGCCTCAGGCTCCCAGGTAGCCTTCTCGTACCGCTGGCTCCTCCACAAAACCTTTACCAGGGGTACTTGCTTTCGTCTCAAACTGCGGACGGCTCGGTCTAGAATCTGCACTGGCCGCTCGGGGTAGGTCAGGTCGTCGCTCACCTCGACGTTCTCATGACTCAGTACATGACTAGAATCGGCTACGTACTTCCTGAGGTTGGACACGTGGAATACATCGTGCACACCAGAAAGCTGCGGGGGAAGGGCAAGTCTGTAAGCAACAGGTCCAACCCGCTCAAGGACCTCAAAGGGCCCCACGAACCTCGGCGCGAGCTTCCCTCTCACCCCAAACCGTTGTAAGCCCTTCATGGGCGAAACATGAAGGAAGGCGTGGTCCCTAACCTCAAACTTCACCTCTCTGCATCTCCGATCCGCGTAGCTCTTCTGTCTGCTCCTGACAGTGCGGAGTCAACTGTGGATCTGCTCAACTACCTCCTGACTCTGCCGGATCAACCTGGGGCCAACCTCCCACTTGGTCCCCACCTCAACCCAACTCAAGGGTGCCGTACACTTCTGTCCCTACAGAGCCTCGTAGGGAGCCATGCCGATGCTCGAGTGATAACTGTTGTTGTATGCAAACTTTGCCAGGGGCAGGTGCTCCTCCAAAGAGCCCCTTCAGTCTAGTACACAGGCACGCAAAAGGTCCTCAAGTGTCTGTATCGTGCGCTCAGACTATCCGTCCGTCTGGGGGTGGTAAGCCGTGCTAAACCTCAACCTCGTCCCCAAGGCCTGCTGAAACTCAGCCCAAAATTGGGACGTAAAGCGGGTATCCCGGTCGGATACGATCTCCTGCGGAACTCCGTGTAGTCGTACCACATCACTGATATACCTCTCTGCCAACTGTACTGGTCCCAAAGTGACTCGGATCGGCAAGAAACGTGTCATCTTCGTCAGTCTATCCACTATTACCCAGACTGCGTCGTGTCCCCGCTGGGTAACAGGTAAGCCCACCACCAAGTCCATGGTGATGCTCTCCCACTTCCACTCTGGCACTGGAAGCGGCTGAAGCGGCCCTGCAGGCCTTTGATGCTCGGCTTTCACCTGCTGGCACACTAAGCACTGTTGCACGAACTCACCCACATCCCGCTTCATCCCTCTCCACCAAAACTCACGTCTCAAGTCGTGGTACATTTTCGTGTTCCCGGGATGTATGGTGAATCTGGAACCGTGTACCTCAGTCAGGAGCTCTCTCAACAGCTCCTCGTCTCTGGGAATGCACAACCGTCCCCTCAAACGTAGCACCTGGTCTGTGAAAGAGAAGTCACCTGGATCTCCTGACAGTACTCTGTCGTGCAAAGACTGCAAGTACGGATCGGCCATCTGTCCTGTGATGATGCGGTCCATCAACTCTGGCCTAGTCTGCCGTGTCACCGTCACTGCCCCACAGTACCCTCGTAACTCTAGAGGTTGCCAACTGCCCACCTCCTCCAAAAGGCTCCAACACTGTAACTGTAGACTGGCCAAGCGTGCGGGCGCCTTACGTCTCAAGGCGTCAGCCACCACATTGGCCTTTCCCGGGTGGTAGGAGATGCTGCAGTCGTAGTCCTTCAGGAGCTCCAACCAACGTCTCTGTCTCATGTTGAGCTCCTTCTGATCAAAAACGTATCTGAGGCTCTTGTGATCTGTAAAAATCTCGAAGGTCTCACCATACAAGTAGTGCCTCCAGGTCTTTAGCGCGAAAACAACAGCTGCCAACTCTAGGTCGTGGGTAGGGTAGGTATGCTCATGGGGCTTCAGTTGCCGCGAAGCGTAAGCGACAACGTGACCCCTCTACATGAGCACACCTCCTAACCCCTGCAAGGAAGCATCCGTGTACACAACGAACCCGCCACTACTGTCAGGAATGGTGAGCACGGGAGCCGAGGTCAACCTCTCCTTCAGCTCCAGAAAACACATCTCACAGGCATCTGTCCAAGCGAAAGGCACGTCCTTCCGAGTCAACTGTGTCATAGGACGCGCAGTCTACGAAAATCCTCTGATGAACCGTCTGTAGTAGCCAGCTAGTCCTAGGAAACTGCGGATCTCAGTGACTGAACGCGGTCTCTCCCACCTGAGCACTGCCTCGACCTTGGCTGGGTCCACCGCCAGGCCATCTCCATAGATCACATGACCCAAGAAGGTCACCTCCCTCAACCAGAACTCGCACTTGCTGTATTTGGCGTACAGCCTGCGTCGCCTCAGAGATCCAAAACCATCCGCAAGTGCTGTCCGTGCTGCGTCCGATCTCTAGAATAGATGAGTACATCATCTATGAAAACCACCACGAACTTGTCCAAGTACGGTCTAAACACCGGTTCATCAGGTCCATGAAAGCAGCAGGGGCATTGGTCAGCCCAAACGGCATGACCAAAAACTCGTAGTGTCCGTACCGGGTGCGGAAAGCTGTCTTGGAGACGTCGGTCTCCCTGATCCTCAACTGGTGGTATCCAGACCTCAAGTCTATCTTGGAAAACACCGTGGCACCCTGCAACTGGTCAAACAAATCGTCGATCCTTGGCAGCAGATATCTGTTCTTGATGGTGACCCTATTCAGCCGTCGGTAGTCCACACAAAGATGTAGTGTCCCATCCTTCTTCTTCACAAATAGTACAGGGGCTCCCCATGGAGATGCACTGGGCCTCACGAAACCTTTCTCCAGAAGGTCCAGCAACTGAGACTTGAGCTCTCGCAGCTCAAGCGGTGCCATCCTGTATGGCGCGGTGGAGATGGGGCTGGTCCCTGGTACTAGTGAGATCTCAAACTCGATCTCACGCTCGGGCGGTAGTCCTGGTAACTCGTCTGGAAACACGTCAGGGTACTCTCTGACCACCGGGATGCTCTGGAAGTCTGCCACAGGGCTAGGCTCTGCCACCACACAAGCTAGGAAACCCTCACACCCCTGGCTCAAAAGTCTCGCCGCCCGAAGTGCCGAAATGCACCTGAAACCTCCGTCCACTGGCTGTCCGTGAAACTCAAAAGAAGCCAACTACGGAATGGAGAAGACAATCTTCCTCTCAAAACAGTCCACCAAGGCGTGGTAAGCGGACAGCCAATCCATCCCTAGAATCACTCCAAAGTCCTCCATCTGGATCATAATCAGGTCAGCTGGCAGGCTATGTCCTCCGACGCTGACCTCGTAATCCGTGTACACCTCCTCAGCTACAAACAGCTGACCACTCGAACCTCTGATTACGAATGGATTCTCTAACAGTGTATAATCCTGGTCCAAACTAACTGCGAAACTGGCTGTGACAAATGAGTGCGTAGCGTCGGAATCGAAAAGCGTGTAAACGAGTCTGCCGAAAACTGAAACCATACCTGCTACCACCGATCCCGAAGCTCTGGCGTCCCTGTGTGTTAGGGCGTTGATACGGCCCTCAGCTCTAGGTGCGGATGAAGCAGCCACACTCTGCGTCGGACTGGTAGGTGCTGGCCGGTACCCTCCTCGCGACTGCTGTCGTCCTCCTCGCGCCTGGGAACCGCGGCCTCTTGCACGCCCTCCAGTGCTCTGCGCGAGGAGTATCTGCTGACCTCCTGCCCTAGATGGGCAGTCCCTCCTGACGTGGCCCGGCTGGCCACACTGGTAGCAGAGGGGAACCCGACTCCCGCCCTCAGTGGGTCCCTACTGTCGACTAGGCGGGGGTCCGATGCTGGCGACTGGCCCTTGTCGAGGGTCCCCAAAGGCCACTGATGGCCCTGCACAACGTGACGACTCTCCTACGGACACCACGTGTCTCCGTTCTCACTGGCCCTGTGAGAAGTCTGGCTGAAAGGGCCTCTTCCGCCCGCCGTCGGTGTCACGTGCGGACGGGTTGGTCTCCTCGTAAGTCATAGCTGCCTCTACCACCCTCGAAAACGTAGGCAGCTTCAGGGGTTAGACATACCCCCGGATCGCAGGCCGGAGCCCCTCGGTGAACCTCCAAAGGTGCTCCTCCTCAGTGGCTACCGCTGTCGCTGCAAAGCGGGACAGCTCCAAGAAACGCGTGCGGTACGCGCTCACAGTCATCGTCCCTTGGCGGAGAGTGCGGAACTCCCGCCTCCTCTGTTCCTCCCACATCTGGGGAAAGTACTGCTCGCAGAAGAGGGTGACGACCTGGTCCCACGTCGGCTCGTCCCTCTCCTGTCCCCAGACCGCCCTCCACCACCGGTGTGCCGCACTCTCCAGCTGGTACATGGCAAAGGCCACGCGGCACTTCACCGGGGGGCGAAGGGTGTCGAAGATCTTCTCCAGCTGCTCAAGCCAGTCCTCTGCCTCGGTCGGGTCCTCATCCCCCTTGAAGGAGGGGGGCTTCAGCTTCCGGAACTGTCTGAAAAGCTCGAAGTGGCGCTATAGGGGAGGTGCTGGTGCACCTCCAGGCGAAGGTGCCTCGTGTACAGAAGTGTCAGAGGAAGGTGGGGGCGGCAACGGCCCATCCCCTCCCTCGTGTCCAACGTCGTGTCCGTCGCGTGGTCCCACAGAGGTCTCCCCCTCTGCAGCCCCATGAGGAGGTGCTCGGGGCGGTGGGTGGAGCACCTCTCGTGCAATATCTCGTATCAGTCTGGAGAGGTCCTGAGCCTGGATGCCCGGGAGTGGTCGCTGGTCCACCGAGACGTCAAAAACGGCACGTCCACCTCGTCGACCTCGCCCTCGGCCGTGCCTGCGGCCAGTCTCGCCAGTCCCGTGACGAGGCATCTCCTGCAAGGAGACGTGAAACAAAACGGAAACGTCAAAACAGATGGTACCTAACGAAACTTCTAAGAGCTCATGTCAAGAGATATGTTGTGGTGGCTACTCTACCTATAAACATGTGAATTGGTTATTTTCCAGTCAGTTGATTCACTTCTCGGGACGACCTTGCTCTGATACCATCTTGTAACGACCCGATTCCGAGTCCCTACGAGACACGAGAACCGGACGGACTCGACTAATCCCAAGACCTAGTCGTCCAACGAGGAAGTAACCAAAAGAGCAGTAAAAATAAACCACATTCAGCATGAATATAACTAGCAGTAAGAAAGTACGGCAGCAAGGAAAGAAACTACTACAGTATATACCACCACAACAGTAGAACAACATTTATCATATAACATGAACTGCAGGTAAAGATAAGTACAGCGGAAACAAGAACTACTCACTATAACAGAAACAAAGAAGTACAAAAGACAGTGGTAACTCTACAGGACCCTACTCGGCCCAGCGTCCTCTGCAGCCGCTGGCCCTGGCTACTCAACAACTGGTCCTGAAAAAGGTAACGAGTGTAACATGTCAGCAAAACGCTGAGTAGAGTGGCAACTAAAACTAAAGACAACAGTAGAGTGTACAGTAGCTGTTATGTTCTATTACTTTCTTTATTCACATCTTTCAATTGTCTCACTATTTCATTTATTCCCCAGAATTTTTTCTTGATCTCGAATGTTCCTCGTGGGAACGATCTTGATTGCAGTGTTTTCCAAAAAGTAGAAGTAGCACGTGGTGCTCTCCTGGCCAGGAGAGTCCCCCGTGGTGATCCTACCCTCAGTCAACCACCCCAAGGTCATTGACAGGCGTAACGGTGACTACGGCACGTGCGATAAACGCACAGGTAGCTAACCCGTACTGGCACGTGGTCAGTCGTTTCCGTTAACGGGTGCACCCAAAGCACAGCACGGAACCAGTCCAGGGTAGAGCCCTCTCAGTAACAGGGGTCCAACCCCTCCACAGTAACCAAACCAAGGCCTTGCCCCTCCACAGTCCGCGCACCCTCGCCTGACTACCCTGGTTTGCCCCAGCTGGCCTAACAAGTCGGTGTGGGAGGCTAGCAGAACCCCGGGGCCCGTGGGGTAGCTAGTACCTCCTTACACTAGTAGCTATCCTCGGTACTGCGTACGCGAGGGCCAGCAAGTCGGTACAGAGTGGCCAGTCCTAACCCCGGGTCCCTGGGGCGGCTGGCTCCGCTCTGCACTACACAGGGGGGACAATCGCTCTCCTTGGTACTCCGTACTCAAGGGCCAGCTCACTTCCCCAATACTATTCCATTCACTTTCCAGGAGTTCTACTCCTACTTCCCCGTATTGTTCCATCCTTTTTACTCAAACATCCAGGTTTCACTTTCCAATTTCACATTCTTACAACCCATGTTCTCAACCACGTTATTTATTCACAACAGGCAGCTGTTAATTCAAATTACAGGCAGCATTATATCTCTTTCCATTTTCCAAAACTACAGTATTATACATTCCACTCGTTTTCCCATCCTAGGATTCATGCAACGTCCTAGGTTCTAGTTATGGTTCCATACTTTAACAGATTTTATTAATAACTTAAAACCACTCTACCAGGCACAACGGGAGTAATGGGGGCATGATCGGGAATCCCACGTGCCTCCGCGACTCCCAAGACTGCAACTGAACGAGGTCCTATCACAAGGATCAACACAAGGAGAGTCTCAAAATAGTGTACAGCTAATGTAGACGGGTAGAGGAATTAATTCTGAAAAGAACGCAACTCGAATCACGGAAAACGGAACCCGAACGGGCCCTAAACGGGTCGAAAACGACGACACTGTGTAAAATCAGACGTCTGGAACTTCTTCCAGACGTCTTAAAAAGTGGATCAAAGAATTACCTGTTCAGCGTGGTTTCCCAGACGTCCAGAAGTCTGCGGGGACGTCTGGCCTAGCTCCCAGACATCCGATGGTCACCCCGGACGTCTGGAGGTCGCTCCCGCCGTCTGTTACAACAGCCAGACGTCTGATTCGTGTTGGATGGCGAATCACCGATCCTACTCACACCCATCTCCCTCCCTCAGTACGGTCAGTCGACAGGAAGGAAGAAGAAGACGGAAAACTCACCTTTCAGACGTCTGGAAGGTCTTCCAGACGTCTCCCTCGCCGTCTGTCTGTCAACCCAGACGTCTGATTCTGGAAATTTTTCCAGAACAGGGCACCACCCAGCTTCCGCTCGCGACGCTGCCCTCGTCGCACCTCGCGCGCCTGCTGGTCAGACCACAGCAGTCCCCCCTCCGCGTCGCTTCGCGCCCCCTGCGCCCTCTGCCTACCGGCCCTAGCAACCCCGGCGAGCTCGCCCTCATGGCAGAGCTCCGCTCTCGCACGCAACACCTCCTCTGTGCTCACTGCGGCCGCCGCTGCCGCCCTCACGCTCGCGCTGACGCTCACTGGCTGAAGGAGAAGAGGGAGGAGATGGTGGAGACGACGGGAAGGAGCGTGTGGCCTTTTAAGGCCGTGCGAGGAGGAGAGAGAGGATGCGGCAGGTGTCTACAGCTGCAGAGAAAGAGGGAATAAGCGAATATCCAGTCTGCGTGCTCAGGCGTGCAGACGACCTGCGCGTGTCGAAATTAACAGATTTCCAGACGTCTGGAAACGATCCCAGACGTCTGGTACGCCGTCTGGGCCACCTCCCAGACATCTTAAAGGACGTCTGGGGCACGCGTTCATTACAATTCTGCTGGGATTTCTTGGGCCTCAATCATACGATTATATTACTGCACTGGCCAAAAAGGCCGGAAGGGATCGTCAAGGAAGTCCCGGCTGGTAAAGAAGCTTTTTATTGGATTCCTCCCACTTTGACTTCACAACCCGGTAACTGAAAGATTATGGTGTAGACTCGGATAGGTTGTGTTAATAGGGTGATTTTATCGTTGAAATGCATATAGTGGTTAACCTAAATCGAGCCTAACCATCTCTTTACAAATATTTTTTTACCTGGCCTATTTGATTTTATCTTGGTCACTTTTAGGCTCAGGGTCGAACTCAGGAAAGTGAGATTAGAAGTGAAGTTTCTATGCCTTTCCTACAATGAATCTCTTCTGTTCGTTTATTATGTTTTTGGTGTTTTTCATTTAGATTTTTTTCTGATAATTCTTGTCCTTGAGGCACACCCTCAAAATTAGGTTCTTGGCTTTGAGCCAAATTAGGGTTCCAAAATTGGTCTTGCTATTCGAAAGACTGAGTACTTGCAAGTCAAGGATTATTTTCTCTTTTATATATTTTTTTATCTTTTTAATGGCAGGAAAGAGAAACAGAAATAAAGTAAATATAGTATATATATATGTATAAAGGGGTGGGGGTGGAGGTGGAGATGGCATGTAGCACCGTGTCGAGTTGGTCATCATCTAGAAAGACACAACTAACAGGACGAAGTGTCGCATGGAGTGTAAGGTGGATGGGTGGAAGATGAGTGCGAACATGCTTTCTGTACGCGTGTATCGGGGAATATTAGCAACTGGTGCAGATATTCCTTCAATACAACGTATGATAAGTAATATGAATATATATATACGTATATATGTAAATATATCTATATGTATATATATATATGGTTATAAAGATAAAGGTATATATGTAGTTATATATGTATATATATATGTATATATGTATATAAATATATAGTTATGTAAACATATGTATAAATAGATATATGTATAGATGTATATATATATATATCTATATATATATGTATATATATACATAAATATAGGTATATATATATATAGTAATATATGTATACAGATATACGTAGGTAGATGTATATATATAGGTGTATATAGCTATAGATATATATAAGTATATATATATATGTATAAGTATATGTGTATATATGTATATATATATATATATATATATATGTATCTATACTTATACTTAGTTATATAGGTAATAATATATATATATATAGATATATCTGTATATATGTATATATATTTATACATATATAAATATATGTATACATGTAAATATATATGTGTGTATATATATATATAAGTATGTATATATACTAATACTTAGTATATAGGTACTACTATATGTATAGATATATGTATATATACATATATGTATATAAATATATATATATATATATAAATATATATGTATATATATTTAAATATAAGTATGTAGTAGTGAGAGTGTGTGTGTGCGAGAGTGTGAGTGTGTGTGTATGTGTGTGCAGAGAGTGTGAGAGAGTGCTGTGTGAGAGAGAGAGAGAGAGAGATAGAGAGAGACTGCTGAAGTTGGCGTGAAGGAGTGCGGTTAAGGCATCTACACGCAGTTGGCGACGTCTGGTGATCCACGTGCGTGCTCAGGCGCGTAGGCACGTGGAGAGGCACACGCTAAAGGGAGTGAGCACGAGGGAGAAGGACCACAGCGCACCGCGTTGCGTGAAGAGCGGGAGCTGAAGTAGGCGGGTGCGGGGGTAGGGAGACGCGGATGCAGACGTTGAAGTAGGCGGGTGCTGTGAGAGAGGGCATTGGCAGACGTGGGCGGACACAGACGTGCGAGCTTGAGGCAGGACGCGGGCATGGGCTGGGACGGGTTGCAACATGTCGGGTGACCGGTTAAGTGAGAAACTTACTGGTCACCACACTGTAGCCACAGTGCTCCGTTGAAACGCGTGAACAGTGGCTATAGTGCAAGGGCGAGCCGCACGACCGAGCGTATCCAATTCTGTGAGTTAGGGAGGCGTGGACGGCTCAACGCCTGCGTGGAAGAGGCTACGCCGGCTGGTAGCTTGCGCGGAGAAGTGGGTGTACACGAAGAAGCGGGAGGCGAGGGCAGCCTGTAGGCACGCCCGGTGGCTTGCGTACGGGCACGCAGTGGCTTACGCTGCTGCTGCCGTAGCTTTGAGCTTCAAAGCTTGAAGCTCCTGTGGCAATGGCGGAAATGCTTCAAATGAAGAAATCAGGGAAGAGAACCCCCACGCCCATCGGCTCTTCTATTAGCTGGGTGGTGGTGGGCTCACGGTGGTTGTTGTGCACCACAGTGAGGTACTCCTGCCTGTAGAGTGGCTCCTCAGAGGAGGAAAGGCTGCGTATGGAGGGAGAGGGGAGGAGACGGCCTGGAGAAGAGGAGCTGCGTTTGGCTTTTTTTGGGTGGACCAGGATCCAGTGTAAAGAAGGTAGCCACACCTGTTTTATAGAGGAAGAAGGCATGCACAGCCATGCCCTGGCTGTGCATGGCTGTGCATGCGGCTGCAGGGAGTGGTTTGCAGAGCATGCTGAGTAGGACATGGGGCGAGGAAGAGGCTGTCATGCATTGCAGCTACGGAGAAGAAATGCAAAATCAAATAAAATAAAGAAAAAAGATGGAAATTTTGCGAAGCAGCACTTGAATAAATTGTAAATTTCAAGGCCATTTATTTCACTCTCCTCCCCTCTCAAATAAATGCATGCATGCATGTATTTTTACAAATGCGACTATGGATACGTAATATGCACTGGTAATGCTAGGAAATAGCACAAGATGCACAATTGGAGGTGTATTTTTGCGGTGCAATCATACCCCCATGCCTTTCTCTTGCTAGCCCGTAGCAAAACATTTTTTTTGTATTGTATTTAGAAATGATCTTAAGCTGAAGATTTTCTTCCGAGGCAGCATAGGTGTGTTTATTGTTGGATTTTGTGAGAACCAGTTGTAGAGAAGACTATCAGTACTTTAAGTCTCACATGACATAGACCATCTCTCAACTAACAAGGACTCTTGACATTTAAACCTTAAGTATGATTTCCAGGACACAGGAGGTTTTTGCCATACTCGAGAGCTCAAGAGATTATGGCTTGTGCATAGTGAAGGATCAAAATTGACCAGATGAACATTAAGACTCAAGCCTAGGTTTTCACGAAATTTTAAGTACAGGTTGGTCCCAGTTTCAGCTCGTGTCTTCGGATTGACCCTTAAAAAGTTGATTGAAACTCAACTCCCATTTTCTGACATTTGTGGCTCAAAGAAAACAGGGCATTTGCCCTGAAGAATTTTTTTGTAGGAGGATTTTACAGACATTTGTGAGATATACTGACTTATTTGTATCTTTTTTTTTTTTTGAAACACGTGTCAGTATATCTCTTACAACATTATTTTAGGAGCACACATTTCTTTTTGGTGGGAGAGTTCCTTTTTGGTGGAAAGAGTCCTTCCTAAACACAAGACTAACGCCTGGGATAAAAAGTCTATCTGCATGCACCGGTAAGGACTCCACCTTCCCTAATGAACACTAGGGTTGGATCTTATGTTCACCTGGTCTTTCTTGATATGTGTAGTGTGAACCAAGATTACTTAGGCTCTCAAGTAGAAGCAAACCAACAAATCCTGTACTGGTGTCTCAGGTGCAAGAATACATCCTTAGTTAGGAGAGATTCCGATCTATCTTGTCAATGCTCAATTGAATTAAGCCTAGCTTGAGCGAATCAAGCTTCTGTGGCTTGGAAAGTCTTCAAAACAGAGGTTGAATATCCATAAACACTTATTGTATTTTTGTTTTAGCTTTCAGATCATTACTAAACACCCTCTTTTATATACATATATATATATATGGAAAGATGGAAATTGCATGATACCCCAAAATACCCAGAACCTATGGATGCTTATCCACCCCCCTATGCCAAACGATGCTATGTCCTCATATGCATGTAGGGTAGGGTAGAGGAAGGACGAAAGATCGGGTAACGTTAGCTGAGGTGCAGGGTATACAGTAGGGTGGTAGGGTGGGTGAATGGCGGGTGGTGAACTGAAAAGTGAAGTGAGCGTGACAGTGAAGTGAAAAGTGATCGTGGATGGTGAGTGTTGTTGGGGTGCCTCCCAACGAGCGCTGAATTTAACGTCCCCGACTGGACTCAGTATGAGGCACAATATTAGTTACCCACCAGCAGGGCAACAGTTTCTCCAATGGGGATAGGTTCATGTGTAAGATAGGGTTTCAAACGCTGCCCATTGATCGTAAATGTATACCCAGATTTGGGATCTTCAATCTCAACAGCCCTGTTGGGAAATTGTCTCGAGACCAAGAAAGGACCAGTCCATTTGGACTTCAATTTCCCAGGAAAGAATTTGAGTCGGGCATTGTAGAGCCAAACTTGCTGAGATGGCTCAAATTCCTTCCGTCGAATACGGCTGTCATGAAAAGCCTTAGTGTGTTGTTTGAAAGTTAAGGTAGAATCATAGGCTTCACGACGAAGCTCTTCCAGCTCCTGGAGTTGGAGTATCCTTTCTCGACCACATAGGTATGGGTCGAGGTGACATTGGCGAACCACCCAATAAGTGCGGTGCTCCAACTCCACAGGCAAATGACAAGGCTTCCCGTAAATGATTCTATAAGGAGACATAGCATGGGGAGCCTTGAAAGCTGTCCGATACGCCCAAAGTGCGTCAATCAGCTTATCGGACCAATCCTTACGATCAGGCTGAACCATTTTCTGGAGAATTTGCTTGATTTGCCGATTCGACACCTCTGCCTGGTCATTCGTCTGAGGATGATACGGGGATGCGATACGATGGTGGACTTCATATTTCCTTAGAAGTGCTCGAAAAGAAGCATGGGTAAAGTGGCTTCCTCCATCCGAGATAATGGCTCGAGGGATCCCAAAGCGCGTAAAAATGTGGTCTTTGACAAATCAAGTGGATATAACATGGTCAGCACGGCATGTGGGAATAGCCTCGATCCATTTCGAAACATAGTCAACGGCCACAAGGATGAATTCGAAGCCGTTGGAAGGAGGAAAGGGACCCATGAAATAAATTCCCCAAATGTCGAAGATTTCTACAACTAGGATGGGTTGTAAGGGCATCATGTCACGACGTGACATTGACCCTAATGACAGGCACCTAGTGCAATGCTTGGCATAATTGTGTGCATCCTGGTGAAGGGAGGTCCAAAAGAAACCACACTGCAACACCTTGGTTGTTGTTTTCCTCCCAGAGAAATGGCCTTCGCAGGCCTAATCGTGGCAGAAGGATTGCACACTGGGGAATTCGCTGTCAGGAATACAGCGACGGATGATTTGATCAGCACCTATGCGAAAAAGAAGTGGATTATCCCAGAAATAATACTTTGCTTCTGCCATGAGACGCTCGCGCTGGTTTTTAGGCCAGCCACATGGAAGGGATCCAGAAGCAAGGTAATTGGCAGTGTTGGCATACCAAGGTCCACTTGGCACAATAATTGCCAATAGGTGCTCATCAGGAAAAATCTCATTGATCAACAGAGTAAGTCCAATATGGTCAGGGTCTAGTCTGGTAAGGTGATCAGCCATAACATTCTGGGCTCCGGCATTATCGCGGATCTCAATGTCAAATTCTTGGAGCAGAATGATCCAATGAATCAGTCAAGGCTTGGCATCCTTCCTGTGCATGAGATGGCGAATGGCCATGTGATCAGTGAAAACAATAATGCCTGAGCCCAAAAGGTAAGAGTGAAATTTCTCCAGCCCAAGGACGACCGCCAGTAGTTCTTTCTCAGTGGTAGTATAATTACACTGGGCCTTGTCCAACATCTTACTGGCATAGTACACCACGAAGGGGTGTCTATCACGTCTTTGTCCTAGGATGGCTCCGACTGCAAGGTCGGAAGCGTCACACATGAGTTGAAAGTCGAGGGACCAATCAGGTGGCTGGAGAATAGGGGCCTTGGTGACAGTATTACGCAGCTACGTGAATGCAAGTATGTAGTCAAGGCCCATATCGAAGGGTACGTCGTTTGATAGGAGATGAGTTAAGGGTCGAGAAATCTTGGAGAAATCTTTAATAAAGCACCTATAGAAACCGACGTGTCCCAGGAAGGAGCGGATTTGTTTGACAGAGCCAGGCACAGGTAAATCAGCAATTACATCAACCTTAGCTCTGTCAACCTCGATACCCTTATCGGAGATGATATGCCTGAGAACAATTCCCTCATGCACCATAAAATGACTTTTTTCCCAAGAAAGCACGACGTTTACATCAATACATCTCCTAAGGATACGGGTCAGGTTGGCAAGATAGTCATCGAAAGATGGTCCAAAAATCGAAAAGTCATCCATGAAGACCTCAAGAAAGTCACCCACCATGTAATGAAATATCACCAGCATACATCTCTGGAAAGTTGCTAGCGCATTGCAAAGTCCGAACAGCATCCTTCTAAATGTAAAGGTGTCGAAGGGGCAGATAAAAGTGATTTTCTCTTGGTCCCGGGGGTCAATTTCCACCTGGTTATATCCTGAGAATCCATCCAGGAAACAGAAAAATTTATTTCCCGCCAACCGCTCCAGATTTGGTCAATGAAAGGTAGCGAAAAGTGATCTTTCTAAGTTGTAGTATTGAGTTTCCTATAATCTACACACACTATCCAAGATGTAGGAGTGCGTGTAGGGATGGATTCGCCCCTATCATTGACACGGATGGTGAGTCCTGCCTTTTTGGGCACAACATGAATCAGACTCACCTAGGGGCTATCACTGATCAAGTAGATTATACCCACATCCAGCCACGTAATGATTTCTTTCTTAACAACCTCCCGCATGTTAGGGTTTAGATGTCACTACATCTCGCAAGAAGGTCGAGCCTCCTCCTCTGTATATATACGGTGAGTGCAGTAGGAGGGACTAATGCCAGATAAGTCTGATAAGGACCATCCAATGGCTGCCTTGTGTTCCATAAGGACCTTTGTTAGTTTGCACTCTTGCTCCCAGGTCAATTTTGAACTAATGATTACAGGGAGCATTTCATTTGGCCCCAGAAAAACATTCTTAAGTGTACTAGGCAGCTCTTTCAGCTCGGGAGTTGATGGTGAAAGGTCTGGCATTTCTTGGGTCGAGAATGTCTTAGGCGAAACAAAAAACAAGTGAGGAGGAAGAAATTGTCCCTCAGATTGGCCAAGAAGAGGGGCATCTTAGATAGATGGATCCAAAAAGGAATAGCCCCAGTGAGTAGTATATGGGCTCAAGGTCCCAGTGTGGATTTGCAAATCTGCCTGATTTGGAAGGAAAGAAGGGCAATCCGATCTTCAAGAGTGTGGACCGGTGGTGAGTAGCCCTGATATGACTCAGACCTCGAGGTATGGGAAGTAGAGAAAACCTCGTCAGAAGTCAGGTCAAGAGAAGGTACGGGATAAGGGAGGGATGGGGGAACGTCACAATACGTGTCGATCAGGCAATCGTCAGTGTTTACAGGTAATTCGCAACAGTTTGAATAGGTCCCAATTAGTCCGATACACCCACTGATGGGCATGTCCTCATCAAACGTGTCATCCTCGATATAATCGCAATCAAAGTTCTAGGTTGCCTCGAAGATGTTAAGCTTGATCTTTTCAGATCCAACGACAATCTCAATATAGCCCGACTCGCAGTCGATATGGGCGTGGGCTGTGGCCAAGAAAGGTCAACCATGGATGATCGGGCAATCAGAAAGTGAGCTAGGAACTTCCATATCTAAAATAAGAAAGTAACAGGAAAATAGAGACTGTTGACCCTAACCACCACATCTTCCACCACACCCTTTCGGATTTTGATAGAACGATCTGCAATCTATAATGTGACAGTGGTGGGTTTCAAATTTCCCAAGGAAAATTTTTCGAGCATGATGGTTGGTAAAAGATTGATGGAAGATCTTGGATCAAGTAGGGCACAGTTAACATTGTAGCCTTGGATGCTACAGGAAATCAGTGGTGTGCCTGGATCTTTCTACTTCGGTGGTAGATTTGACAGTATAGCACAACTTGCATGAGGCGAGAGAACCACCGGATTCTTAGTTTTCTTTAACTGTCGCCTAGGTGTTGTGTAGTCTTTGAAAAATCGGGCGACAGTAGGTATGTGGTCTATAGACTCGAGTAGGGGTACCTTGATTTCTACATCCCTGAACAAATTACGCAGGTTATCAAAGACCTACGTATCTTTCTTCTTACCTTTTGTCTCCCTCAATAGAGCTTCAGGGAATGGGACTGATTCTGGCACCAATTTGGGTGTATCATCCTCTCGCAAATGAGGCGCACATCCTGAATGAGAGGGCGATGAAGAAGACGGGCCAGGATCAAGATGAGGTGGATTGATGGTCTGCTTACTGCTCCTCGTAGTGAAAGCATTGGATGATGCGGGTCCAGTGGGATCATACGACGGAGGAGGGTTTGCAATAGGGACATAAGAGTGCGGTGCTGCAGTGGGATTAGCCTGAAATCCCGGTGGAATGCTCGGAACCTGTAGAATTTGATGAACCTACCACTGAGAAGGTCGTACCTGTGGTTGCGGACCATGGGGTACGAAATTTCGCTGGTTTGGAACAGGTTGGGCGGGAAGAGTGCCCTGAGATCGAGTCGCCATGCGTAGTTGACTGATCTTAGCATTCTGCTGCACCAATTGGTGCTGAAGAGAGGTCATGTTCTCTTCATGGTGCTTTGACATTTCCATCATCATTCGCATCAATTTATCAAGAGGACTTGATGTGTGTTCTATTTGCGGTATGTAAGGGCTTGATGGTGGATTCGCCATAGGATTAGACTGGGCCCTTGGGATGACGGGTGCGGACGATTGCTTGGGTCCACCTGCAGGGTTTTGGCGCTGCGGGTTATTGGACCATGCGAAATTTGGATGATTTTGCCACCCTGGGTTATAAGTGGCAGAGAACGGGTTGTTCCCCAGGGCGCAAGCGTATTCTATGGCAGAAGACTTGTTCACATGTAAATATGCATCCAAGCACACGGAGGCTTGGCCCTCCGTGTCAAAATACTAGCTCGCAGAAGCTAGATCCACATGACTTACCGAATCGCTTGGCGCAACACTCGGTAAGGAAGGCCTTACGGGGTTTCTAAGGATAAGCCTGGTGTTGGAAGAATTTGGATTGTGACGAAGTGGTGAAGTGAGGGTGTTTGCCACAGAATAGGTGGGGTTGGCCAGAAGCTCATCCAACTTCTTGTGCACGACAAAGACTTCATCCAATTTCTGTGTGATAAGGCTGAGATCTGTGGATGAATGGGAGGGTCCCATGTCAACTTCGTGGACATTACAGGGCAGGCTGGTATGATTAAAGGCGATAATGGAATCATTGTTTATCGAGTTTTCACTCATATTTTCAAATAATTTGAGTGCTCCATTCTCGTCTTTATTCATAAAATTCCTTCCGCAGGAAGCGTCTGCAATCTGCTTCAAAGTCTCATTTAGCCCATAGTAGAAAATCTGGGCTATATGCCACTTAGGCAGACCGTGGTGTGGACACTTCCAGAGGAGGTCATTATATCTCTCCCATGCCTCGTGAAGTTGTTCACCGTTTTGTTGCGTAAATGAAGTGATAGCACGGCGAAGCGCATTGGTTTGCCTGATTGGGAAGAACTTCGTGAGAAACGCTGTTCGCATCTCTTCCCAAGAGTGGATGGCTCTCCCAAGGGTGCGTAACCACTGTGACACTTTATCTTGCAATGAAAACGGGAACATTTTCATGAGGCCTATAGGTAACCCGATATTTCTTGGTTTAACTATTTCAGCTAATCAGGTTAGGTCTTCCAAGTGGAGAAAAGGATCTTCACTTGCAAGACCATGGAAGTGAAAATTTATCAGGCCAATTATGTTAGGTTTCAGTTCAAAGTCATCCCCACCCATGGGGACCCGAATTTGTCCAATGGTCTCTGTAGCAGCGGGATTCTGATAGGAGCTCAGAGACCTAGGCTCCTCCCATTTGGGAGGGTTCTGCATTTCCTCCAATGTTTCCCTTATGGCTTCAATTTGTTCATTATACATTTCCATTTGGGCTTGGAGGCGGGTTATGAGATCTAAGGCTCCACCACCTGGTGGGTTTTGAGTGCGGTTTCCTCCCTCAGGATTTTGGGGTGGGCATGCAGCCATGTTTGCGGAAGAGGAGGATGATTCGGCTTCTTTTCTAAAATTATTAGACAATTCACGCAGTTTAGGGTTTTGTGACCTCCTCCCAAACATGCACTACCGCAAGAAGAATTGGGGGATACGAAGAGAAAAGAGATGAGAGAAATGACGTCGCAAAGGTACACTTGATGACAAATCAATATAATCAACTTCCTAATCTCTACAGTGTGCCCTTAGACCTAAAGATCCAAGTTACCTGCTATCACGAACTACGGAACTGAATGCGAGCACTGCGGAACCACCGAGCCAGATTGAAAGGCCGTTTGCCCCAATCTTAGGCACCTAATAGCACGCGGGAACCCTCACCAGCACGTAGGTGCTACATACAGGTAGTTAGACCTCCAATCCTTAATAAGGGTCAAGTTGCTACCAATTTTAGTTAGAGGCTTAGGATCAAGTTCTTCTGGAATGTGAAGGGCGTTGTTTACGAGTAATGCCCAAGTGATTGATTTTATGAGTGTGTAACCCAAGCATGCAACGGGAAAATCTCCCCGAATTGAAGTTTTAATTGGTGAATGCTTTTTAGAATTTAGCCGTAAGTAGTATGGATTTTAGGATTTCTCTAGATTACCAATTCAACCAATCTCCGGGTTTTGAGAGAATACAAGTTTTCTTCTAAGCCCAACAAACCCTTCTTCAATGTTAGTTGGTTAATACATGCTAAAATGAAATGGGCTTCACTAAATGGAGATTTCTATGTGTGGATGCACGAATCAATTTTAGATTAGTGTGAAAGGGAGCCAAAGCACTTCAATTCAAGTGCTCCCAATCACCAGAATGATTTTCACACACAAGGCTCAACCAAAAGATAAAGAGAATCAAATTGTTGGGGTTGAAATATTCGGGATCAAATTTTAGGCACGTGAAAGGTCGTGGTGGGGTTGGAATCAACTCAATTCCAAGTCTCCCCACCCAAAAGGTCATCCCGAATTTGTAGATAAATGAGGCAAAGAGGGGTGCAATCAATCTTTTTATTTGCCTCAAGGAATACTTTACAAGGTAAAATATTGAAGAATCAAGATTCTTGGATCTTCACTATGCGAAGTTTTGCGAGAAATCCCAGGGTGGTGGGAGTGATGACAAACAAGCAAACAAGTGATTTTTAATCCACTTGCCCCAAGAGATCCCAAGAAATTTTTCTAGTTTTTAGTTTTTATGATTTTTTTTTTATTAAGGTGACAACTTAACCTAGGTTGCTAAGAACGAATGACCTACTTGTTTAGCAACGTGTGTAGAGCTGCAGTGCGGTGCTGGCATCTTCACACTCTCGTTCAGGCCTTGGACCTACCCATGTTTCCGACTTGGTCTACCTGCCGTCTCCTTGCAACTGGTTCACCTGCACCGCAACAAACAAAAATACCCGTGAAGAGAGAAGAGAAAAAAATGAAAGGAATGGAATAGAAACTTACTTGAATACGCACTTCCCCGGCATTGGCGCCATGAAAGATTATGGTGTAGACTTGGATAGGTTGTGTTAATAGGGTGATTTTATTATTGAAATGCGTATAGTGGTTAACCTAAATCGAGCCTAACCATCTCTTTACAAAATATTTTTTAACCTAGCCTATTTGATTTTATCCTGGTCACTTTTAGGCCCAAGGTCGAACTCAGGGAAGTGGGATTAGAAGTGAAGTTTCTACGCCTTTCCTACAACGAATCTCTTCTATTCGTTTATTGCGTTTTTGGTATTTTTCTATTTAGACCTTTTTTCTGATAATTCTTGTCCTTGAGGCACACCCTCAAAATTAGGTTCTTGGCTTTGAGCCAAATTAGGGTTCCAAAATTGGTCTTGCTATTCGCAAGACTGAGTGCCTGCAAGTCAAGGATTATCTTTTCTCCTTTATATATTTTTTTATCTTTTTTATGGTAGGAAAGAGAAACAGAAGTAAAGTAAATATAGTATATATATATGTATATATTATATATGTATAAAGGGGTTGGGGTGGAAGTAGAGATGGCGTGTAGTATAGTGTCAAGTCAGTCGTCATCTAGAAAGACGCAACCAACAGGACGAAGTGCCACGTGGAGTGTAAGGTTGATGGGTGGAAGATGAGTGCAAACACGCTTTCCGTACGCATGTATCGGGGAATATCAGCAACTAGTGCAAATATTCCCACGATACAACATATGGTAAGTAATATGAAAAAATATATATATATATATATGTATATATACATGGTTATAAAGATATTGGTATATATGTAGTTATATATGTATATATATATATATGTATATAAATATAGATATGTAAATATATGTATAGATAGACATATGTATAGAAGTATATATATATATATTTATATATATATGTATATGTATGTATATATAACTATATAGATATATATATATATAGGTATATATATATATATATTAATATATGTATATAAATATATGTAGGTAGATATATAAATATGTGTAAGTATATGTGTTTGTATGTATATATATATATATATATATATATGTATCTATACTTATAGTTTGTTATATAGGTAATAAAATATATATATAGATATATATGTATATATGTATATATATTTATACGTATATAAATATATGTATATATGTAAATATATATGTGTATATATATATATAGACATATATATATATATGTATGTATGTATACTAATACTTAGTATATAGGTACTACTATATGTATAGATATAAGTATATTTATATATGTATATAAATATATATATATAAATATATATGTATATATATTTATATATAAGTATGTAGTATTGAGACTGTGTGTGCGAGAGTGTGAGTGTGTGTGTGTGTATGTGTGTGTAGAGAGTGTGAGAGAGAGAGAGATAGAGAGAGAGACTGCTGGAGTTGGCGTGAAGGAGTGTGGTTAAGGTGTCTGCACGTAGCTGGTGACATCTGGTGTTCCACGCGCGGAGAGGTGATGGGGGAGGAATGAAACCACAAGGTGGACAAGGAGAGAGTTCAGTGATCCAACCCGAGAATAGTGGTAATGACAGACACCAATTGGGAATGGTCGAGGCAATCAAAGCACTTCGCAAAGTCCCCTTGTAAAGTCCAAAACATCCAGTTGAGGCCAGGATTTGAGCTTGGTGAAGAAGGTGCCAGTGGCCCAGGAAGGATAGTTCGGAAGCCATGAGAATGAGAGGAGAAACTGGAATACAAGAACACCTGGAGGACTTGGTTAATATAATGAAGGACTAAACGATCAGCATTAGCTGGTTGAGTAATTAGGAAATGTTGCCCAGGAGTCTTCGGGATCAAAGTAGCTGCGATACATAGGAGACCAAACATAGCAACCAGACATAGGCTTCTCAATTCACTCAGCTACTACTACAGGACGGCGAGTAGAGCTTCTGGAACTGAGGGCTATGGTTCCAGAGAGCCAACATTTCGATAGAAAGCACTTTCATCCAATTGAGCTACTTAATGTAATGTCTTTAATGATCTCCTCCTGGTAGACCATCTAAGAAATACCTTTGGGTTTCTGTCCGAAGTCTGATGGTGGATTACAAAGATCACCTAGAGTCAACTCACCGGTGTCTTGAATGTCAAGATGAGCATATTTACGCTTCATCCTTACAATGCTAGAACAGAAGAAGTGAAGGTCGACTAAGCGTTGAGCTTACCTTTGAGGGTGTTCAGTTCCAGAACAAGGGGGTTTGGTCAGCACCGAGGATGTCTTTGAGGCCTCGCCCGAAGCTATGTCAGGGCACTATGTGAAAGAGGGTGGAACCAAACTGAGACTTGATCACGGTAAACACGGTCTTCCAATCAATCCCAGAACTAGTCAGCCTAATTCTAGCAGTAAGTACATGAAAGCAAGCTGTACCATCCAACTGACGATTGACTACATCACTGCTTTGACGATTGACTACATCAGAACTACCTGGGGTTGGCTAGCCCCCCCTTCCTCCAAGCATGACGCACAGGGAGGGTGAAGGAGATTAAAAAACAATGCTTCCTTCACCGTGTGGAACATGGATGAGCATTATGTCATTCCTACAAGTCAAAAGACTAGAAGAAGTGCCCATTGAGGACTTCTAGATCAAATAGAGAATGTTTCTTTCCATTCCTCGTGAGGCACTGATTTCTCCAAAAGAAGAGATCAAAGTGATTTTCCTCTTGTTTCCCAATAAGTCGATGGCCTTACACCATTGGGATACTTCGAAGAAAGTTGAGGACATATAGGAGACACCGGTGCTAAAACCTTTGATGGATACCTCTTCCAATTTCTCTTTTTGGGGAAGGTCGTTGCTCCGGATCTTGTTCCCCTAGTGTGAAAGTAGTTGGTTCCATATTTTGAGAATTCTGCCAATCCCAAGTATTCCATCTCTATCATTGCATATAGGAATATAATAAGTAACGAGTACTAGGCATGACCAGAATAATTGTGTGAAATAAGTGAATTGATCCAGCTGAGGCATTATTGATTCATCCAAAATTCTCCCTCCAGACAGAAACCTTCATGTATGAGTTTTGATTTTAGAACTATAGAGAGCTGTGGTTGGTCGTTGACCGACGGAAAGCATGGGAGAAAGAAAGATGCACCTTCTCCAAAATCATGAGTCAGACAATTCTTATTCTTAACATTTTGATACTGACACTTTGCTGGATTGACTTGCTTGCCATTGAACTATATAGTTAGTGTCGCATTGGAGTGCGAACTCTATAGAATCGAAGACAAATGTCAAGAATGGATTGAATGGAAATCCTTATATATATAGTTAAACTCACTATCTTGTCCAAAGTCGAACTTTAGTGAAAGTCCTACAATCATTTCGGAGAAATGCCCCCGTGTTAGTGGATCCAATTTATTGAAAGCATTGTAGAATAGACCTTCTTTGTTGTCCATTCTTTTAAGGTGAGTAAAGCGATGGGCATAGTGGCGCCCCATACCCCTCTCTATTCCCAGAGGGTTCGACGATGGGAGGAGCAGGATGATCGAAGATTGGGAAATACAAAACCGTGGTGGACCCACACAGAGAAAGATTCTGTGGACTTGGTCTACCAAGGTTTTTTGCACCGATCATCCACATAGATGAAAACAAAGAAAGAACCGAAGAAAATCGAGGAACTTCATCATCCCCCAGGGAGGGGGCACTCATCAGTTCGGGTATTGGAATCGACTACGATGTAGAAAGTTGGAATGAATGTGACCTCTGCTTTACTTGCTTTTCGAGACCAAACTACCCATTTGTCATCCAATGAGAGATCAAACACAAAAAGTCTTCGACTGACTTCATTCACTGTGCTCGAGATAGGTAGAATCATTGGCTTGGTGTGGAGGAGGCTGAACCTCCATCTATCAAACGTCTAGGGGTGCTGGTCGACGTCCTGTGATGCGGACAAGATCGCTACCCTCTCTCAGAACACTATCAACATGCTTTTGATGAAAGGGTACGAAGTGAAGCAGAGCTACTACTTTTGAGTAGCTCCACGAGTGAGTGAAGTTTTGAATAGTGGATAATGACCATTCAAACAAGCTCATCTACTGCTGCGAGTGGAGTGGAACAGCACGAAGCTAGCTTGTCGACTACAAAAACATACGACTCGTTGTGTACGAAGTGAAGGTTTTTTGTAGTAGAACGAGTGACTTATGCTCGTCGACTACCAACACATACGACTCGCTGCTCCACGAGTCAGTTCGCCTTCTCTTTGCTAT
Organism: Thalassia testudinum; assembly: GCA_037157565.1. Taxonomy (NCBI): domain Eukaryota; kingdom Viridiplantae; phylum Streptophyta; class Magnoliopsida; order Alismatales; family Hydrocharitaceae; genus Thalassia; species Thalassia testudinum. The sequence continues at coordinate 16,762,857 of JAZHRO010000056.1, forward strand.
GGCTCAAACCTATCAGTTTAGTTTTTCTGGAATAGCGGAGAAATGAAAATGCTCATCTTTTTTCTTCACGTCCAAAGACTTGCTCGCTGGGCTGTAGTAGAGGCAGTTATGGTGATGTTAGCTTATGTACGGAGGCACATGTTGGCCAGGGGACCGGTCTTAGCGATGATCAGAGGATGGACGAAAATAAAACCATTATGAGAGGTACCTAGTACGCTTTATTGGTATAATTGGCTCCGCTGATTGTCAAGTGCACACCTACCCTATGAAGCACTTTTCCCTATCTAAGCTATATCAACAAGGTCGAAAACTCAAATGATTGTGAATTCTTGGTGTCATACTCATTTTTTTTACCTTCACTTTGATCTTTTTTCCATGTAAGAATTTGGAATTCCTCTTCCAACTTGTCCCAGAATGGGCATGATGGCAAAGAACAAGAAGAAAATGAAAGAGGAAATTTGTCCAATAGTCACAAATGGTGCCTCCACAGGTTGACATCCGATCCAACCTAGTAGTAAGCAATCCACCAAAAGCAACCAAAACATTCCTTGGTAAATCGGGCAAAAACTAGAACTACGCACATAGAGATTTTTGAAAAAAGGTAAAGCCAACAGACAGATAAACACTAGTGCTATTGTGGCTACACCCCACGCTTTGTCAGGTATACTTCGAAGAATGGCACAGATCGGTAGGAAATACCATTCCAGCACAATATGAGGTGGGGTAGACATCAGATTAGCAGGTATATAATTCTTAGGATGCCCCAAAACATTAGGAGCATAAAAAATTCAAATGGAAAAAAAGATAGGAAAGGCTACCCAACCTACTAGATCCTTTACATAAAAGTAAGGATAAAAAGCAATTTGATCCATCTCTGAATGTACACCCAATGGATTATTGGATCCATATTGATGCAATGCGGCCAGATGAAGAAGACTGGCACCCACTACAAGAAAGGGGAGTAAATAATGGAGACTAAAAAAGTGATTTAAGGTGGCATTGTCCACGGAGAAGCCACCCCAAAGCCAAGTCACTATAGTATCTCCAACTACAGGTATGGCGCTAGCTAAGCTTGTAATGACTATTGCTCCCCAAAAGCACATGTGACCCCAAGGTAGTACGTATCCTATAAAAGCTGTCACAATCATTAAGAAGAATATTACAACTTCGATACACCAAACCAATTCCCTAGGACTGCTATAACTCGCATAATATAAACCATGAAAAATATGAAGGTAAACTACAATGAAAAACATACTTGCCCCATTAGCATGCATATAATGGAGCAACCAGCCCCCTTCCACATCTCTCATAATATGTCCTATGCTCTTGAAAGCTAGATCCAGATGAGGTGTGTAATGCATAGCTAAAACAATTCCGATCACTATCTGAATGGTTAAAAAAAGACCAGCTAATGAACCGAAGCCCCACCAATAACTAAGATTGCTCGGGGTTGGATAATCTATCAAATGCTGGTTAAGTGTACAGTATATGGGTTGTTTCAAAGTAGAGAATCATTGGTTTCTTATAGTCAGTCATTTCTCCTTTCTATCGTGACAACTCCGCTTCCCCTATTGACCTCGACCACCTAATGCATAGTCATGATCTAGAGTAAAAAAGAGCTCGCTTCAATGACTATGCTCTTCCCGCTTGCTTTGTATACTTCGCTCGCTTGTTTGGCTAAAGTAAAGAGTCTTGGTTCTGATCAATCAATGAACCGCATAACTAACATTCTTTGGCAATAGGATGGAGTTTCCATCTTTTCATATCAGACATCCTCATTCAATGTGATTTTCCTTAACTACATCCATTCCATAACAGCATCATTACTATGAATGCAAAGAGAGTTATTAATTATTCCTACCTTACCAATCCAAAAAGCATGGCAGAAAGTTTGTGTTTCTTTCAATAAATCTTAAAATTTTTCCACTTTCTTTAATTATTATGATGAATTCCATGATCTTTGAGACATGTTGGATATCCATTGATTTGACTCACATTGATGATCCAATCGGTATAAGTTTTCATCAGATTAGGAAAATGTTTTTCCCAAGTTGGATTCTATGATTTGGAAAGGTTTAGAGGTTTGATATGATTTGATATTGATAAAAAATCATCTGGATCAATGATTTTGTCATGGAAATGATTCAAGATCAATGTGTCATTCAGAAACACATATTTAGAATTTGGATCAAAAATGGAAGAAGTACTTCCATCTAGAAGGTTATCATAGGTTAGTCTATTGACATGATAGAGAGGGCCTAACATATTTATCAAGCAATCGGTATATAAATTAGGGATCTTTTTTGGCATTCAAGGTGTTTGTAATAAAGTGGTCATGAACAGTGTAGATTGGAATATTTTTGAAAACATAACTCATGACTACTAAAAAAAGTATGCAATCTAAGCAAATTTCTGGTGAATGAAATTGGCTGATAATTAGCAAGGTAGCACTCATGCTCTCTTTTTGATCCCTAGGGAAAATGAGACTGCTGAACGATCCCTTGCTTAAGCTATCACTCGATGGTTCTTCATTCGAGACATTAGTACCTTGTTCTCCATTTGCACCTTTTGATCCTCCATTAGCACCTTTATCTTCATTTGCAGCATTCGTACCTTTCTCTTCATTCGCACCTTTGTCACCACTAGGTATTACCATTGGACTCATTTCCACCATTGGATCATCCATTAGTTATTACCATTGGTTTTCATCGCCAAACTACTACTTTAGTAAATAGAGAAGTATCAGGGATATCTAAGTGCCTGTACCTTCGCTTTTTGATTCCCATTTTATATCCTTGTACGTGCCTTCCCCCCTCGATGGGAGAGTCCTCGGGGACAGGAGGGACCAAGTTCGGAAGCCGCCGCTTCCCTAGCACCCTGGGAAGTAAGGTGAGAACGTAGGCTAGCCGAAGTGAGACTGAAGTCGGATAAATGCCGATTGGGGGATTACGGGGACACACCAACCCTTTTCAGTACTCATTTGTGCCTCACTTTTACTACACCGTCAGGCCCCCTTCTTCCTCCAAGCATGACGTACGTACTACTACAAAGCTGGGAAGGGGCAGGAAACCTTCGCCTTCTGTGGAATACTGCCGGCTGGCCATGCCAAGAAGTATGGTCGAACATCCCTTTCTAGTAGTATTGGGCTTTATATGATCCTTTCCAGTGAGGAGTATATTGTAATATTCCAGATCAGTATGTGCTTTTTTATGTGACGTGGCGGAAGATCTCTTAGTAAATAGGAGCCGCTATAACTCACCTGGCTAGATGTCAGACGGACGGCGTAGAGGGTAAATTACGAGAGGAAGGAAGACAAGAGAGCAAGACCGCACTCGCAGTAACCAAGTAAGAAGGACTCGAAAGCCGACCGTGATCCAATCTTTCTCCCTCCTTGGGAGTGGGGCATTACAATGGTTGCTTTCCTATGCCTTGGAATTCATACGAACCCAAGCCGAGGAGATGTCGGCCCCAAGTCTGAACCCACTTTCTAGTTTATTGCCTTATATATATGAAATAAGCTTTCCAACAATAAAGTGGCATGGCCCCGATGCAGTAGATAAGTGTACCGACACACGATAGGAGGACTAAGCCTTCACTTGCATGCGCAAAAAGCCGTAGAGCCAGGGGGAAGGAGTGGCTTGCTAGCCTGTCTCATGCTCATTACAGTCCCCTTTCTTTTTACTCAAACAACTTCAAAAAATGCATGCGGTCTACGAGAAATACCCTAGATCTGATCAGCTTATGTACTAAGCGAAGCCACCTTTGGCCCTCTCATCAACCTTTTCATTTGATTCTGTATTCTCCTTTTTCTGGATCATAACTGCACTGAGTGATTTGGATCTCCCTAATAAGATGCTTGGGGCACTGACCCCCGGATTAACACGACGGGTGCTAAGAACCAAAGTACAAAAAATCTAAGCTGGGACTAAAATACTGAATGGAATGCTGGAATAGGACTCCGACTCCACCATCCATGGTAAGGAAAAGCACTGATCTCCGTCCCCTCCCTGACTTCTGTCATGTCTCACACATCCATCACTCCTTTCCCTTTCTTTCTATGGAAATGCATAATTTCCCCAATGGGATCAAAAGAAAGATCTATTTCTGCCCCTTTTCTCCCGAACTTCTGATCACCCTTTTTCTTTTTTTGTCTCATCTATCCACTCTGTCACTATTTATTTATCCTTGTGGGTTCTCCGCTGACGCTGGTAGAAGGAAAGTTGGTCTGAACTATCCTAGGATAATAAGCTCATGAGCTTGGTTTGACTTCACCACCGAGAAAAAATGCAAGAAACGGAAGAAGACTTCGGTATCCAAGCATAGCTCAGATCTGTCCTGCCTTTTGGGGTGTCAGGTAGTGTCCAACCAAAATACCCAACAAGCATTAGCTCTCCTTGAACATGAAGTGATCCAACTGCACCTTCCAGTACAGCTACCTTGTTACGACTTCACTCCGGTCACTAGCCTTACCTTCAGCATTCCCCTCCTTGCGGGCAGTTAAGTTTAGGTGTAAAGACTTCAAACATGGCCAGCTTCCCTAGTGTGACGGGTGGTGTGTACAAGGCCCGAGAACGGATTCACCTAGTATGGGTATGTTGACCGGCGATTACTAGCGATTCCTCCATGCTGGCGAGTTGTAGCCCTGCAATCCGAACTGAGGATGGGTTTTTGGAGTTCCATCGCGGCGACCCTTTGTCCCATCCATTGTAGCACGTGTGTCACCCAGGGCATAAGGGGCATAATGACTTTACGTCATCCTCACCTTCCTCCGGCTTCGCACCAGTGGTCTGTTCACGGTTCCAAATGGCAACTAAACACGAGGGTTGTGCTCATTGCGGGACTTCACCCAACAACTGAACTAAACTTCACTTACCATACTACCCTGCCCCAAAAGGATGACCCCAAAAGGTAATTCTGACCGACACGAGCTGACGATAGCCTTGTGTCTGCGTTCCCGAAGGCACCCCTCTCTTTCAAGAAGATTCGTGGCATGTCAATCCCTAGCGAAGTCAGTTTCTTCGCTTTGCATTGAATGAAACCACATGCTCCACCGCTTGTGCGGGCCCGCATTAATTCCTTTTAGTTTCATTCTTGTGAACGTAATCCCCAGGCAGGATACTTAACACGTTAGCTACAGCACTACATGAGTCTATACGCACAGCGCCTAGTATCCATCATTTATGGCTAGGACTACTGGGGTCTCTAATCCCATCAGCTCCTTTAGCTTTCGTCTCTCAGTGTCAGTGTTGACCCAGCAGAGTGGTTTCACCATTGGTGTTCTTTCCGATCTAAAAGCATTTCACCTCTACACTAGAAGTTCCCTCTACCCCTACCGTACTCCAGCTTGATAGTTTCCACCGCTGGCCAGGATTTGATGGTGCACTTGAAAAGCCACCTACAGACGCTTTACGCCCAATCGCCAATAAGTGAAATGCTTGCATCCTTTGTTTGACCGTAGCTGCTGGCACAGAGTTAGCCGATGCTTATTCCTCAAATACTGTTATTGCTTCCTCATCACATTGCTTCTTCTCCGAGAAAATCAATTCATGACCCCGGGCCTTCCACCTCCACACATACCATCAGGCTTTTTCCCATTGCAGAAAATTTCCCACTACTACCTCCCAACCTGTAGGAGTCTGGGCCTTGTCTCAGTCCTAGTGTGGCTGGTCATCCTCTTGGACCAGCTACTGATCATTGCCTTGGGTTGTTCAGCCATTGCCTCACCAACTAGCTAATCAGATGTGAGCCCCTCCTTGGGTGTATGGATTCCTCCTTTTGCTCCTCAACCTACAGGGTATTAGCAACCGTTGCTATTTGTTGTCCCCTAGGGTTCTTACGCATTACTCACTCGTTCGCCACTGGAAACACCACTTCCCGTTCGACTTGCATGTGTGAAGCATGCCGCCAGCGTTCATCCTGAGCTAGGATCGAACTCTCCATGAGATTCATAGTTGCATTACTTATATCTTCCTTGTTTGTAGACAAAGAAAGCGGATTTGGAATTGTCTTTCATTCCAAGGCTTGTATCTATGTACTTCCTACCTGAAATTTGCCCCCAAGAATATAGGGGGCCCTATCCTTGCGGACTGATCCCTGTGCCTCTTCCCCATTCTCGTTTGATCACGGCGGGGGGCAAGTCCAACAAACAAAATCAAGTAGAAAAACTCACATTTGGTCTAGGGATAATTAGGCTCGAACTGATGACTTCCACCACAACAAGGTGGCACTCTACAACTTAGTTATATCCCTTTCCCCTAGAATCGATAGACAACTTACTAATCCCAAAGCAAAGGGTCGAGAAACTCAAGGCCACTATTCCTGTCCTGAACAACTTGGAGTCAGGCTTGGTTTTCGTACTATTACATACATACAGATAGTCCAGTCATGGACAAAATGGGATTACTACTTCAAAAATAGATCAGTCAACTGCTCCCGAAATAGGATTGACTGCGGATTCGAGCCATAGCACATTCATCCAATTCGTATGATTTTTCCAATCTAAATCGAGCAGGTTTTCCATGAAGAAGATTTGGTTTAGCATGTGCTATTCGATACTGGTAGAAGAACCTAACCCGGTATGGGGAAAAAAAAAGGGAGAGGAAGTAGAACCAAGTCAAGATGATACGGATCACTCCCATCTTCTTGCGCCAAAGATCTGACCATTTTGGAATTGGAGCTACATCTCTTCTCCATTGGAATTCCAGAGTTCTATTCTATGTATTTCCATGCCCCTTTGATACCTCGAAAAAGGAAATGGACAAATTGATTTTCTAAGGAAGGCATACAAGATCCATCACTACAAAAAAGGGATAATGGTAACCCTGCCATACTACTTAGGAATGGAATAGGAATCAAAATGCATGTCCTACCGAGTATTATATAGTTGGTAACTTGATATCCTCTTGCCTAGCCAGCTAAGATGAACCACCGTGGAAAGACGGATTTTACGAAAATGGATCGACATGGGGGTCCAACTACATTGCATTGCCAGAATGTTGTATATTTGAAACAAGTTGACCTCCTTGCGAGGCATGGATGAAAAGCTCGAGTACGGTCCTTTCGCCAAATATTCTGAAGTTCAATCCAAGCGCGGTGAAGTGAAATCAAGGTATTTCTAGGAATCCACTTCATTCTCGTTCTCCTTCACTCTCTACGATGACGTTTGATTTTTGTAATTCGTTCTCCTTTCCCCCAGTATACCATCTTTTTGGTAAGCCTTTCTTCTTCCCTTATGGTAAAGGGTGATGGCTTTGGGAATTCTTTCTCCTTCGTTACCCTCTTATATTTTGTCTCTTTCTTAAGTTGTTCCTCTTTCTTCCATTTCCATTTCTCTTTGTTAAGTGGTTGCTCTTTGTTAAGAAGAAACGGTAACAAAGATCAAATACGAGCTTGTTTTATAGTAAGAGTAATTAATCATTGTTTTTTTAAGGTCAATCTATTTACTTGTCTAGATAAGATTTTTTGTTGTTCACTAATCAATTGACAAATGAAACTTATGTTTCTATAATCCATTCGATTCCCCGATCTACGTGGGGACGAAGGCCTACAAAAAGATTGCTTTTGCTTGTATTTACGAATTCGCTTTTATTTACGAAAAGGTGTCTCAGATTTATTCATGGTTTATTCCTGATCTATAAAATCCTATTTATTAATTATTCGACTTAAATAGGACTTGATTTGGATTTGATTTGTGTATATACAACACATATATATATATATAGGATTATCTTCTTCCTAATTCCTACTCTTTGGAAGGGTTACCCACACGGTTCTGTTCCATCTATTTCTTTATTTCCCCATGAGTTGTATGCTTGTAACAATAAGGTCAGTACAAAATTGTATAAATTCTAATCGACTGGGTGTATTGTGTTGATTCTTTTGCGTGGTATATCTAGAAATTCCCGACGATTCTTTTTTATTGACACTGTTTCGGGGATTACATAATTGATACATTCCAAAATCACTCTGACTCTGACATCTTTATCCTGAGCAATTGCAATAATTTGGTTCATGGATATTCCTGGTATAGTAGATGCTATCACACATTCAATCATACTCCATTCGATGGAATTATTTGATCTGAAAGTAGATCTTCTATAATTTCGCACGTGAGGGGTGATTTCATGGTTTCGTCCCATCATTAATAACTTGATGATTTTGAGATAATAGTAGATAGAAACACTGCTCGTAAGGAGTCCTATGGAAACCAAGAAATATAGGCCCACCTGCCATCCACACTAGAATAGATAGATTTTTCTGAAAAAAACCTGCTAGTGGAGGAAGACCTCCTAGGGATAAGAGACATAGGGCTGAAGAGATAGCAAAAAAAGGATCTTTCGTATATAAGCCTACATAATCTAGAATGTGATCAGTTCCGGTACATAGACCAAATAATACACTGCAAGCAAAAGTTCCTAGATTCATGGAGATATAGAACAGCATATAAGTGATCATGCTTGCATATCCATCATTGGAGTTTCCAACATGGATTCCAATCATGACATATCCGATTTGATCGATGGACGAATATGCAAGCATACGTTTCATGCTTGTTTGAGTCATAGTAATGAGATTCCCCAATATCATCCTAAGAATAGCTAGGATTTCCAGAAGAAGATGCCAATCGTTTGATGAGAAATCTTTGCCAGTCCGGAAAGGAAAGGAAAGGTAGTAGTAATATCGAAAATTCACGTGGCTGAAGCTGAAGCGGCTACTTTTTAAGTAACAGAAAGAAAAGCAATGACTAGAGTGTGCGAGTTGGATGAGCGAGTAAGCAATCCAATAGATATATTCCCAGTCTTTGTCTACAATCAATATAAATGGAATTTCACCTCCTTTTGATGAGGTAGATGGAAAAAAGATGAAGGAAATTAGGTTTTCCCCAAAGAAGTTAGCTTTCACCTCTTTTTTACGGGGTAGATGGAAAAAAGACGACTTTAGTTATGCTTTCCCCGAATAAGTCAGCTTTCACCTCCTTTTTACGGGGTAGATGGAAAAAAGACTACTTCAATTAGGTTTTCCCTGAATAAGTCAGCTTTCACCTCTTTTTTATAGGGTAGACGGGAGTTCACACTTTAAGGCTAAGCACATTGGGTCTAAGATAGGGAATTGAAAAGCACTCGGAACTCAGATAGCTGAGAATGAACTTAATTAAGCTGGTTCACTCCTTGCCTAGTTTGTTTCATTAATATAAGCTTTCAGTAAAGGAGTGAGTGAGTGATGCCCTAGCATTTTCAAGTATAACGAGTGCAACGTTCCTTACCTAATATAATACCTTATTCTTGTAATTAATGAAATAAATCTTGTTATTGGAGGTGAGCATTGGTGAGATGGTCAATAGCGGAGAACGAGTTATTCTATGTGCAAGTCGTATGTTTTGGTAGTTGACGTGCTTTACTCCCAAAGATGAGCTACTTCATGCCGTTCCACTTAACTCGCAGGAATCGGATTCCAAGTGTAGGTTGATAAACACCAGGTTATCATCATTCTTATGCATTAAAACAAACCTAGCTCTTAGGATTTTACTCTACAAACGGGTTTTTGGGCTGCATTTAGGCATAAAATAGGTTAGGCATGCATTGCATTTTTTTATTGTCTTTTCAATATGTTTTTGTGAGTGTTAGGGATGTACAGATATACAGATCCCTAAAACCCTAGCACTCAAGACGGCAAATGGTGAAGGAGAAGCCCAGACGAGCTGGAACTCAGCTTGATCCAGCTCACCACAGCTGGAACCTAGCTCACTTGAACTAGGGTTAACTCATCCCAGCTCCATTCAACTAATCTCAACTGAATGGCAGCTCAAGAGAGTTCATCTTAGCTCACCCTGGCTCAAGTCAGCCTAGATCCAGCTCAACTTAGCTGAATCTAGCTCATTTCAGCTCCCACTAGTCCACAGGGAGCTCTAGCTAGCTCAACTAAGTTGATAGGAGCTCACCCCAGCTCCGATCCAGCTACATCCATCTCCACTAAACTCCAGCCAGCTGAAGAAGAACTCATCCCAGCTCAGGAAGCTCAAGTCCACCTCCTGGGGACTTAGCTTAGCTCAACTCGGTTGAGCTAAGCTACCTTAGCTGCCTCAACCAGCTTGATTCTCCCCGGGAGCACCAGACCTAGCTCACCTCAGCTCATTATGGTAGAAGCTAGCTGTAACGACTCGGTTCCCGAGTCCCTACGAGACACGAGAATCGGACCGACTCGACTAATCCCAAGACCTAGTCGTCCAACGAGGAAGTAACCAAAAGACAGTAAAATAAACCACATTCAGCATGAATATAACTAACAGTAAGAAAGTACAGCAGTAAGGAAAGAAACTACTACAGTAGGTACCACCACAACAGTAAAACAGCATTTATCATATAACAAGAACTGCAGGTAAAGAAGGTACAGCGGAAACAAAAACTACTCACCAGAACAGAAACAAAAGGGGTACAAAAGGCTGTGGTAACTCTACTGGACCCTACTCGACCCAGCGTCCTCTGCAGCCGTCGACCCTGGCTGCTCAACACCTGGTCCTGAAAAAGGTAACGAGTGTAACACGTCAGCAAAACGCTGAGTAGAGTGGCAAACTAACTAAAGGCAACAGTAGAGTGTACAGTAACTGTTATGTTCTATTACTTCCTTTATTCACATCTCGGGACGACCTTGCTCTGATACCATCTTTTTAAGACGTATGCTGCGGTCTGAGCAGCAGGAGCGCGAGGTGCGATGTGGGCGGCGTCGCGAGCGGAGGCCGAGCAGGGTCCTGATTCTGGAAAAATTTCCAGAATCAGACGTCTGGATTTATAGCCAGACGGCAAGGTCGACGTCTGTAAGATCATACAGACGTCTGAAAGGTGAGTTTCCACCTTCTTCTTCCTTCTTGTCGACTGACCGTACTGAGGGAGGGGGGTTGGCTGTGCGCAGGTTCGCTGATTCGCCATCCTTTGCGAATCAGACGTCTGGAAGTTGTACCAGACGGCGGGAGTGACCTCCAGACGTCCTGAGGGACCATCAGACGTCTGGAATCTAGGGCAGACGTCCCCGCAGACTTCTGGACGTCTGGGAAACCACGCTGAACAGGTAATTCTCTGATCCACTTTTTAAGACGTCTGGAAGGAGTTCCAGACGTCTGATTTTGCACAGTATCATCTTTTTCGACCCGTTTAGGACCCGTTCAGGCTCCGTTTTCCGCGATTCGAGTTGCATTCTTTTCAGAAGTAATTCCTCTACCCGTCTATAGTAGCTATACACTATTTTGAGACACTCCTTGTGTTTGATCCTTGTGATAGGACCTCGTTCGGTTGCAGTCTTGAGAGTCGCGGAGGCACGCGGGATTCCCGATCACGCCCCCATTACTCCCGTTGTACCTGGTAGAGTGGCTTTAAGTATTAATAAAATTTGTTAAAGTATGGAACCATAACTAGAACCTAGGACATTGCATGAATCCTAGGAATGAGAAATATATGGAATGATAGTTCCTAGGTGTTGCATGAATCCTAGGGCCGGAAAACTAGATTGTATGATAGACCCTAGGATATGGCATGAATCCTAGGATGGAAAAACTAGTGGAATGTATAATAATGCAGTCTTGGAAAAATGGAAAGGAATATATGAAGCTGCCTGTAAATTGAGTTCACAGCTGCCTGTTATGAATAAAGAAACATGATTGGGATCATGGTTTGTAAGAACGTGAAACTGGAAAGTAAGACATGAGATGTTCTGGAACCCTACGGGGAAGTAGGAGTAGAACTCCTGGAAAGCGAATGGAATAGAATTGGGGAAGTGAGCTGGCCCTTGAGTACGGAGCACCAAGGAGAGCGACTATCCCCCTGTTTAGTGCAGAGCTGAGCTAGCCACCCCAGGGACCCGGGGGTTAGGACTGGCCACTCTGTACCGACTTGTTGGCCCTCGTGTACGTAGTACCGAGGAGAGCTAGTAGTGTTAGGAGAGTACTAGCTACCCCACGGGCCCCGGGGTTCTGCTAGCCTCCTTCACCGACTTGTTAGGCCCACTAGGGCAAACCAGGGTAGTCAGGCGAGGGTGCGTGGACTGTGGAGGGGCAAGGACCCGGTTTGGTTATTGTGGAGGGGTTGGACCCCTGTTACTGAGAGGGCTCTGCCCTGGTTCCGTGCTGTGCTTTGGGCGCACCCGTTAACGGAAACGACTGACCGCGTGCCAGTGCGGGCTAGCTACCTGTGCGTTTATCGCGCGTGCCGTAGTCACCGTTACGTCTGTCAGTGACCTTGGGGTGGTTGACTGAGGGTAGGATCACCACGGGGGACTCTCCCGGCCAGGAGAGCACCACGTGCTACTTCTACTTTTGGAAAAGACTGCAATCAAGATCGTTCCCACGGGGACATTCGAGATCAAGTAAAGGATCTGAGAAATAAATGAAATAGTGAGAAAAATTGAAAGATGTGAATAAAGGAAGTAATAGAACATAACAGCTACTGTAAACTCTACTGTTGCCTTTAGTTAGTTTGCCACTCTACTCAGCGTTTTGCTGACGTGTTACACTCGTTACCTTTTTCAGGACCAGGTGTTGAGTAGCTAGGGTCGGCGGCTGCAGAGGACGTTGGGCCGAGTAGGGTCCAGTAGAGTTACCACAGCCTTTTGTACCCCTTTTGTTTCTGTTCTAGTGAGTAGTTTTTGTTTCCGCTGTACCTTCTTTACCTGCAGTTCTTGTTATATGATAAATGCTGTTTTACTGTTGTGGTGGTACCTACTGTAGTAGTTTCTTTCCTTACTGCTGTACTTTCTTACTGTTAGTTATATTCATGCTGAATGTGGTTTATTTTACTGTCTTTTGGTTACTTCCTCGTTGGACGACTAGGTCTTGGGATTAGTCGAGTCGGTCCGGTTCTCGTGTCTCGTAGGGACTCGGGAACTGGGTCGTTACACTAGCTTACTTTATCTCGGCTTAGCAGCAAGCAAAGAACTAGCAAGCTAAGCCAGCTCGAGTAACTCCATGCCAGCCTCTTCAGCAGCAGCCAGCTCCAATTTCAGCTCCAGACTTCTCCTCCTCAGCTCCTCCCTCCAAACCCTAGCTCCAACACCTTCTCCTCTAGTCCTCCATTAGCTAAGCTATCTTAGCTTAGCTTAGCTATGCTCCAACTTCCTTGGCTTGTACCACCCCAAAAACCCACCTAACAACTCCACCCAACTAGCTCCACCTAAGCTCCACATAAGCTAACCTACTTAGCACCAACCTAGCCTACCCACCACCTCCAAAATACACCTAAATGTGGTGCCAAAACCACCCTAACCACCCCCTTGATGGTGCCACTTTTCCCTCCAAAATTCCCCTTCATCTCCACCACACAATTCCCCTTGAATCCATCTCCACCATCCACCTAACCCCCCTTCTAGAATACCCTATGTTGGCACCAAAACGGTGGTGTCTCTCCACCACCAAAAGACACCAACACCACCATAACCACCCCCTTCAACACCCCTAGGGTTGGCGCCACACACCCTTGGCCATAGGATCACCAACCACCTCCATCCTTTCATCCTAGCCCTCCATTTCAAGGGGCACCTTAACCCCCCAACCTACCCTATAAAAAGACCACTACCCACCATCATTCAAGACATCCTTAGCTACCAAATTCACTCTCATATTCCACCTAGAAGCCCACGTCCAAGAGAGAAGAAGAAGAAGAAGATTAAGGGGATATTCTGTCCCCTTGGTGCCTTCCCCTCTTCCCTTCTCCCTTGGGTCATGCCAGCCAAAGGAGAAGCCAGGCAAGGAAGATCTCTGGAGGAGATCTTGAAGGTGGTCCACGCCACCTTGGAGGAGTTTTTGAGGGTGGTGCACGCCCACCCCTTGGAGAGAGCATTGAGGGTGGTAGCTTCCACCTTGCAGGAGCTCTCAAGGAAGGAGAAGAAGGAGGCCCTCTTTTCAAGCCAAGGAGCAGCTAAGCTTCGAGCAAGAAGACTCCCTTCTTCACCAGATTTTGCAAGAGGATTAGTGTTTCTTTATTTGCTTTTAAATTTGTTTAGTTCTAGTTGAAGCATTCCTCTACTTGTTCTTGAAAAGAACACTAATTCTAGTCAATTAAATTGCCTTCTTTTATCTTTTTATTGCAATTGTTACTTTTGGTTCTAGCACTTGTTTCACCTCTTCTTCCTAATTACTCTAGGCCTCCACTTGCCTAGAGTGAGCTTAGGAAGAAGATATTTCTATCTTTTAAATTTTAGTTAAGCAATTGTAGGTGTTAATACTTTCTGTTACAATTCACATTTTGCCCTCGTCTTTTCAAAACAAAAAAAATATTACATATTTAAAATACCAAAAAGAAAGTTGAGTTGTATTTTTAGCAAGAGAATTGAATTGCAATTTTTGCCTCCTTGGACGACCCTAGATACTCCCCTATCTAGGTTTATAAATTTAAAAGCGTATGCGAATTCGTGTGTTACAACGACTTTAAAACCCACTTTTACAAATCACGCGTATTTCGCTATCACTTTTTGGCGCCGTTGCTGGGGAGGCAACGCTTTGCATTAATTAATTTTCTATTGCTTGAATTGGATCTCATCCCCTTCTCTTTCTTTCTTTTTTGTGTGCAGGAATTACAGTGGGAAGGCGGGAATCTAATAGTAAGAGCTCAAAGTTCCTTTTCTTCCCGCGAAATTCAGGTTGGTTCCTCTTTCTGGTCACATAATTAATTAAAACTACGAAAAACATATTAAACTTGGCTTTCAGGATCCTAAATAATTTAATTAAGTGGAGTGGTGCCCATATAAAATCCATTGTTTTATTGAATGCTTCTTTAGCACCACTCCATTGCAAGTATTGGTGTTCTATTTTTCGGGTCCAGATTTCTATCTGAACTTGAAAAATTGATTACTAACACTATAGGCCTATAAAAATCATAAAATTTCATACGGTGATTCCCAATTAAGTTTGAACATCTGTTCCAAATTTCAGATCAATTGGATTTGTATTTAATTTTTTAAAATTCGTGGATTGCAGAGGGGTCACACCCTCTAATCTTCCTATTTTGCTACTATCCGTGAATTTTTCAAATTTTTATGCTCATCCAATTTTCATGAAATTTAGCTTGCTGGAATCCTTGTGAAATTTTACACTTCACATAAAATCACAAGAATTTTCTGAGGTCGATGGTGATACTAAAAAGTTCACAATACCCACGGGTATCATTTCTGGACTTTGACACCAATACAATAAAAAGTTGAAAACAATTATCAAAAAAATTCCTAAAATCTTAAAAAAATCTGTTCTGGAATCCTTGTTTGATTTCGCTCAAGGTAGTTGTGTTGGTTGCATTGACTGGACCACTATCTATTCAGAAAGCCTAAAAATAACTCATTGGTAGTTAAATTTCTGTCCTAGGGACAATTGGCTTAGGGTTTCTTTCTTTCTCCTTAGGGATGCAATTTAAAGGAAATATACAATCACCCAGACAACTTGTCTTTCCTTTGATTGTGAACTTTCAAACTTGTTTGAAAACTTAAAGAGAAAAACCCTAAAACACATTTAATTAAATCAAATCCAAAAAGACAAAAATACAAAAAAACAAAAAATTTGTGTGACAACTTGATTTTCATTGGAGCCACTCTCCAATTCCTACATAAACACAAGAAAATCAAAATAACAGGGCAACATCCCAATAAACGCCCTCCACATTCCATGTGCACTATAGCATCCTAGACCTAATTAGAATTTGTAGCAACTTGACCCCTAAGGCTTTATCAACTTAGGCATGCTATTTAGGTCTTAAGTTTTCTTTAGTTAGTACCAATTCTGTCATCTATATCTGGTGTTAAGGCTGAGAGGCCTTGTCAAACGACCAGGCACAGGTTTGTACAAGCACCTGGGGTTTTCCTTGGGAAACGTTTGGGCCCAAACGTCCCCTTAAGCAACTTGACCAAATTTGTTGATAGAATGGGTATTCACTATTGACTACTTATTTCCTATATAGACTAAGTCTTAGGTTATTGTTAGGGAGTCACATTGAAGTTAGGTCAAGTTTTGTTTGTTTAAATTGCACACTTTCTCTCATCTCTTTCTCTTCTCCTCTCCTCCAATTCTTCCAAGTAGTGCATGCACGGGCGACGGTCCCAAAAACCACACCTCGAGGGACCATCTGATTTCACCCCCCGCAGTAGGAAATCATTGTTTTCTTCCCCCTCCTCTTCTAAGACAATGGAAAACCCAGGAAACCATCAAACAAATTCTGCTTCCACTTCTAACCCGTCAGCCGACCCACAAGCTGACTTCACCCTCCCTATCTTCCTAACTTGGAGCAACCAAAAAAACCAACAGGGCCAGGTGGTCCTCCAATTGTAACCCAAAACACAAATCCCTTTGCATTAATGGTCGACCATTTGGCTCGACTACAACAAAATCAAGAAGATCTAGCTAGGACTATCATGAACCTAGCTAATCAAGGACAAAATCCACCACCCCGCCAACAGCCTGTCGTCCCTCTTAAGGATTTCTATGATCCTTCCAATTATGAGGAAAGACCAGGGGTGGTCATACCATAAGGGGATTTCGAGATTAAACCAGCCATTCCAAACCTTATCAAGCATTTTCACGGTCTTCTAAGAGAGGACCCTTTTTGTCATCTCGAGGAATTAACTGTCCTTGCTCAAACCACTCGTTCCTGCAATGCGCAGGAAGACGTGTGGTTAATGAGACTCTTTCCTCTCTCGCTTAGAGAGAAAGCATCGCATTGCTTTAGAACCGTTGGGTGCCCTATTACCACCTGGCCCCAATTAAAAAGTGCTTTTCTTAAAAAAAATTTTCCGATCGGTCGAACGAATGCATTAAGAAGATCCATAACGACCTTTCAACAAAAAATTGGTGAACCCCCCCACGAAGCCTGGGAAAGTTTTCAGGAACTTCTAAGAAGTTGTCCCCACCATGAAATTCCACAATGGCAGTTAGTGCAAATCTTCTATCATGGATCAGAAGATCAATTGAAACGATTTGTGGATGCCTCATGTGGAGGCAATTTTCTTAACAAAGACGTCGAAAGTGCCTATCTTCTCTTTGAAGAAATGAGTGAAAACTCATTTAACATGACTTCAATGGACACTTTTGGCAGATCACAAAACCCAAGACACAGAGTCCATGAAATTGACTCTAAATCCACCTCTATTCCAGTCACGCAAGATGATCTATATATGTTAGCTCAACGACTGGACCAGATGCAAATTCACCAAAAGAAAATGGAAGAAAAGATCATAAACAAACAAGCTCCACACGTCCACTCTCCACACACTAACCCCCCACACATTCTCCGAAGAGAATCTACACAATATTGATGCCACTTCTGCTAGCCAGTAATTTCCTGTTGATTTCCCGCAAGATTTGACTGGGAATTTTGATCAAAATATTTTTGATCCCACCTCAGAAAATATCTATGCTCTCCAGGAGCAATTTAAAAACCCCTCCAACACTTCTAATCAAAACTGGAGGGCTAACCCAAATCACTCATGGAAAAACCCGAATCCGATTCCTTTTCCCGAACAAAACTATTTTGGGAATTATGGGCAACCTATGTATCAACCTGGACCATCTCAGGATGATATTAATAATCAGGTCATGAAAACTCTGCAAAGAATGAAGACTGAAATGACAGAAGTAACCTGCATGATTACCAACTTGCAACACCAAGTTAAGGTTACTCCTGATCATCGACCTATTGGGAATTTACCTTCCCAACCCATGCCCAACCCAAATAATCAAAGGAATCAATTCCAAGGTGGATATCCTAGTCAACCCATTCAACCAGCACCTCAGCATCCGCCAGGTTTTAATAACAGCCAGGCCCCCCATCCTCATCCTAGAAACAACTAGACTGCAAATGCAGTTACCTTGAGGAATGGGAAAACCACTTACAATACCCTGCCTGTTAAAGAAACCTGCTCTAATGACACACAGATTAACTCTTCCCCTCCTATTGTTCAGGGACCAATTCATGCAAAACAGGGCAACCCTGCCACAAGCCCTCCACTCTTCAAAAATGAAAAAAGACAAAATCCGAGCCCACTGAGAAAGAACTAATGGATTTATTTGGGCAAGTAGAAATTAATATCCCTCTCCTAGATGCCATTAAATATATCCCTGCCTATGCAAAATTCCTAAAAGATTTATGTACACTGAAATGGCAACCCAGAAATTTAGGAAAGGTAGTTCTTCCAGAGACAGTTAGCTCAGTTGTGCAGGGCCGACTGCCTCTTAAGAGAAAAGATCCCGGCGCCCCCTAATCCAAGTTATCATTAATGATACCTCATTTGATCGCGCTTTGTTGGATCTTGGTGCCTCAATTAATCTTATCCCCACAGTTGTTTTTGAGGAATTTAAGATTGGCGAATTGAAGCCTGTTGAGGTTACTCTACAATTAGCCGACCGATCTACGATTAAACCAAGGGGAATTGTTGAAAATGTTCTTGTCCGGGTCAAAAATTGTCTATTTGCAGTTGACTTTTTAGTCTTGGATATAGAGGTACCTGAAGCACTTAAGTTTGCCCCCATTATTCTTGGAGGACCATTCTTAGCCACCGCCCGTACCAATATTGATTGTGATTCTGGAAAGATGAAGATCATGTGTGGCAGTGAATCTGTAACCCTAGACATTTTTCAAGCTTCTAGGTGGTTCCAAGAACCGGATTTCTTTGATGATTCAGATTCAGAAATAGAAAACATTGTGGAGGAAACTTTGCAGATTTCCCACTTAGGTTACTGTTTTGCTATCAATATGGTTCCTGAACAATCCACTTTTTCTCACCCTTCCACCCCAACCACACATCCAGCTTACATTCTAATTGACCCTTTCACTCTCACCTCACCTCTAACCCACAAGGCAGAAACTCTTTCAGAATCGAACCAACAATTGGAATTAAAACCTTTGCCCGATTCCCTTAAATACGTCTTCGTGGGTCCTAATCAGACCTTGCCCCTGATTATAAATTCTGGACTTACCGGGTCACAAGAGCACAAACTCCTCCAGGTTTTGAGTAAATATCGAAAAGCTATTGGCTGGACCCTTTCTGATCTTAAGGGTATTCATCCGTCTTATTGTACACATCGTATATATTTAGAGGACGATTCTCGCCCCTCCCGCCAACCACAAAGGCACTTGAATCCTATTATGCAGGAGGTGGTAGAAAAAGAGATTATTAAGTGGCTGGATGCTGATATCATCTACCCCATTTCTGACAGCTCCTGGGTTAGTCCAACACAAGTTGTTCCCAAAAAGGCTGGACTAACAGTTGTCACTAATGATAATAGGGAAAATGTAGCCACTCGAACCGCTTCTTCTTGGCGCATGTGCATTGATTACCGAAAATTAAACACCGCCACCAAGAAGGATCATTTCCCGCTCCCTTTTATTGATCAAATCTTGGAGTGTTTAGCCGGAAAGGATTTTTACTATTTTTTGGACGGTTATTCCAGCTGTAATCAAGTAGCAGTTCATCCTGAGGACCAGGACAAAACAACTTTCACCTGCCCCTTCGGAACCTTTGCTTTCCGAAGAATGCCCTTCGGTCTTTGCAACGCACCTGCGACTTTTCAAAGGTGCATGCTTGCAATTTTTTTAGACTTGGTAGGTGAATGTTTAGAAGTCTTTATGGATGACTTCTCTACTTTTGGAGATTATTTTGACCATTGTCTCAAAAATCTTGAAAGAACTCTCCAAAAGTGCATAGAAGTTAATCTAGTCCTCAGCTGGGAAAAAAGTCATTTGATGGTCCAAGAAGGTATTGTCTTGGGCCATGTCATTTCAAAATAAGGAATCGCGGTAGAGAAAGCAAAAATTGATGCTATATCTAAGCTCCCACTGCCCACTACTGTCAAACAGATCAGATCCTTTTTGGGTCATGTGGGTTTCTAGCGTCGATTCATACAAAATTTTTCCCAAATCTCCAAGCCCTTAAGTCAGCTTCTCACTAAAGACCAGCCATTTGATTTTAATAATAAATGCCTGGAGAGTTTTCTGAGGTTGAAGAAAGAGGTTACTGAGGCACCAATATTGTAGGGACCTGATTGGAATAATCCCTTTGAATTAATGACAGATGCCTCAGATTTTGCTGTAGGGGCCGTTCTAGGGCAAAGAATT
The DNA here is from genome assembly GCA_037157565.1 of Thalassia testudinum. Lineage (NCBI taxonomy): Eukaryota > Viridiplantae > Streptophyta > Magnoliopsida > Alismatales > Hydrocharitaceae > Thalassia > Thalassia testudinum. The sequence goes on from JAZHRO010000056.1 coordinate 16,782,935, forward strand.
GGCAAGAAGCCTGTTGTGATCTATTATGCTAGCAAAACCCTTGATGATGCACAATGGAATTACACGATTACTAAAAAGGAACTTCTTGCCATTGTATTTGCCATAAAATAGGTTAGGCATGCATTGCAATTTTTTATTATCTTTTTAATATGTTTCTGTGAGTGTTAGGGCTATACAGATATACAGATCCCTAAAACCCTAGCACTCAAGAAGGCAAATGGTGAAGGGGAAGCCTAGACTAGCTGGAACTCAGCTTGATCCAGCTCACCACAGCTAGAACCATGCTCACTTGAGCTAGGGTTAACTCATCCCAGCTCCATTTAGCTAATCTCAGCTGAATGGTAGCTCAAGAGAGTTCATCTTAGCTCACCCTTGCTCAAGTAAGCTCAGATCCAGCTTAACTTAGCTAAGTCGAGCTCATCTCAGCTCCCACTACTCCACAGGGAGCTCTAGCTCGCTCAGCTGAGTTGACAGGAGTTCACCCTAGCTCAGATCTAGCTACATCCAGCTCCACTCAACTCCAGCCAGCTGAAGAAGAACTCATCCCAGCTTAGGAAGCTCAAGTCTAGCTCCCAAGGACTTAGCTTAGCTCAACTCAGTTGAGCTAAGCTACCTTAGCTGCCTCAACCAGCTTGATTCTCCCTGGGAGCACCAGACCTAGATCACCTTAGCTCACTATGGTAGAAGCTAGCTTACTTTAGCATGGCTTAGCAGCTAGCAAAGAACTAGCAAGCTAAGCCAGCTAGAGTAACTCCATGCCAGCCTCTTCAGCAGCAGCTAGCTCCAATTTCAGCTCCAGACTTCTCCTCCTCAGCTCCTCCCTCCAAACCCTAGCTCCAACACCTTCTCCTCTACTCCTCCATTACCTAAGTTAGCTTAGCTTAGCTTAGCTTAGCTTATCTATGCTCCAACTTCCTTGTCTTGTACCACCCCAAAAACCCACCTAACAACTCCACCCAACTAGCTCCACCTAAGCTCCACATAATCTAACCTACTTGGCACCAACCTAGCCTACCCACCACCTCCAAAAGATGCCTAAAAGTGGCACCAAAACCACCCTAACCACCCCCTTGATGGCGCCACTTTTCCCTCCAAAATTCCCCTTGAATCCATCTCCACCATCAACCTAACCCCCATTCTAGAAGACCCTATCTTGGCACCAAAATGGTGGTGTCGCTCCACCACCAAAAGCCACCAACACCACCATAACCACCCCCTTTAACACCCCTTGGGTTGGCACCACACACCCTTGGCCATAGGATCACCAACCACCTCCATCCTTCCATCCTAGCCCTCCATTTCAAGGGGCACCTTAACCCCCCATCCTATCCTATAAAAAGACCACTACCAACCACCATTCAAGACATCCTTGGCTAGCAAATTCACTCTCATATTCCACCTAGAAGCCCACGTCCAAGAGAGAAGAAGAAGAAGAAGATTAAGGGGATATTCTGTCCCCTTGGTGCCTTCCCCTCTTCCCTTCTCTCTTAGGTCACACCATCCAAAGGAGAAGTTAGGCAAGGAAGATCTCTAGAGGAGATCTTGAAGGTGGTCCACGCCACCTTGGAGGAGTTTCTGAGGGTGGTGCACGCCCACCCCTTGGAGAGAGCATTGAAGGTGGTAGCTTCCAACTTGGAGGAGCTCTCAAGGAAGGAGAAGAAGGAGGCCCTCTTTTCAAGCCAAGGAGCAGCTAGGCTTGGAACAAGAAGACTCCCTTCTTCACTAGATTTTCCAAGAGGATTAGTGTTTCTTTATTTTCTTTTAAATTTGTTTAGTTCTAGTAGAAGCATTCCTCTACTCGTTCTTGAAAACAACACTAATTCTAGTCAATTAAATTGCCTTCTTTTAGCTTTTTATTGCAATTGTTACCTTTGGTTCTGGCACTTGTTTCACCTCTTCTTCCTAATTACTCTAGGCCTCCACTTGCCTAGAGTGAGCTTAGGAAGAAGATATTTCTATCTTTTAAATTTTAGGTAAGCAATTGTAGGTGTTAGTACTTTCCATTACAATTCGCATTTTGCCCTCGTCTTTTCAAAACAAAAAAAAATATTACATATTTAAAATACCAAAAAGAAAGTTGAGATGCGTTTTTAGAAAGAGAATTGAATTGCAATTTTTGCTTCCTTGGACGACCCTAGATACTCCCCTATCTAGGTTTATAAATTTAAAAGCATATGCGAATTCACGTGTTACAATGACGTTAAAAACCCACTTTTACAAATCACGCATATTTCGCTATCATAGGTATACGAGGTGGGAAGTTAGGTAAGCAGATTCAGAGTCAGAGGCCAGGCTTGATCTGAAGTCTCCATCAAAGGTATCTCTGAGTCAGAGGATAACGAGCATATCATTCATAGGGGATTCCCGACACTAGTTAGCCCGTAGTTGTTTTCAAGTAGGATTTCACCTAAGACTCACCGGAAGCCAATGCCGATTGGCACAACACAATAAGTTGAGTGTAAAGATTGTAACTAAGATTTCGTAGGCCGGATAAGCTACGAGCACTCTGAAAACAATTACCAACTCCGAGTGGTTGACCAAAGAATTCCCAATAAGCCAATGGTTGTTCAGCTGGGGTTACACTTTTTTGGGACTGAGTTCGCTGGGGAACTAAAATCCTAAGAAACCCCGATTTTGCCAAGAAGACCAGATTGGATAGGTCAGATTCACGAGCCACTTCCGGTGTTCAGTTGGGGAGTCTCTCACGGATTGAAGCTAGGGTGTCTTTGTAGTTGGAGTCAGGAGTTTTAGTCAGAGCGATCAGTATTGATGATGAGACTTTTGAGACTTTCCCAATTCACCAAATGACCATGAACTTAGCTTTTGTTAATTACCTGAGGTTTCGATTAGAGGTGTAAATCGAGTAGGAAAAATAGAATTCAATGAATCAGGCTTCCCGGAAACTACTTTGTGCCTCGTTTCTTGGGGGGTTGAGTCCCATTCGATGTCTGAACTCCAAGGCTGCTGACCTACCGGTCAAGATTGAACAAGAGTCCCAACCGGCGGAACTTACCTTGCAGGTTGTTGTTTCATCTGGCATGTGGGTATGTATAACCAAAATTAGATTACCCGCTCTGTTCCGAACTACCCATAAATTGTAGGTAGGTAAAAAGAGTTCTGATTGACAAGGCAAGACTCAAAGCACCCACTGCTACTTATACCGTACATACCGCCGCGATTCACTATAGAAGTTACTGCCGAGTCGGGCACCAATTCTGATCATGCAAATATCGCAACTAACAGCTAGGTCCCTGGGTGGTGGAGTTAGTAAAGGGGCAATCCAATTATACCTAATTACGCAGAGTCTTTAAATGGCCAAGAAGTATGCTGCAGGTTCTGTTTCATCAGTGTATTACTTGCTTCCTACCTTACTACTGCGGCTGTAAGGTCAGTAGCTTACTTTTTTTTAGAAGGCAAACTTGCGGAATGCTCCCTGAATCGGCAACTTCACTACCCTAACGGAATTGACTTTGCGAGCTATGTCTTAGAATAGGAGCAAATAGCATCTCGCTAGCTAAATGAGGTCAGTCCTAGTCTGACATGAACTAAACCAACCCGGGATTTAGGAGTGAGGGCTCGAACTTTGGTAGATCTTCGGGTTCAGGTGATGGGAAGCTTTGACCAAATTACCGACTAGTCGGATTGATTTCAAGGAGAAGTGGAATGCTAGGGTCAGAATCAAAGCTCTTTTCGGCATTGTCTACTTCACACACTTCAAAGCTCACTTCGTACCTGCATCAAACTCATGACTGACTTCCCTTCCTTGTACGAATTCGCGTACTGTTCCACCAGACTCAGCCTACCACTACTCACCGGGAACCTTCCCTCACTCGTGAACCATCAGACTCGTCATAGCCCTACTACATAGTTCTTCCCATTCATTAATGTAAATAGGATGAACATCATGGTTTTAGTAGCATATAGCTAGTCAATCTGTTGTAGGTCCCTTGGTTCATCTGGAATGATCAATAAAATAGCTCTTGATCCTTCTCAAAGTAAGCGGGCATGTCCATTTTTCTAGTGACTATGATTGATGGGTCTTATAGTTTAATTGGTGGAAACGTACCGCTCATAACGGTGATATTGTAGGTTCGAGCCCTACTAAGCCCATCTGGCCTGCTTCATCAATGACTCTGGTACTCACCTAAACCACTCTCTCAGATAGCCCACTGCCTCTCTTTTAGATGGGAAAGAAGATTAGATCAACGTACCTACTTTGTATCCACTTCTTGTGAGTGAGAAGAACGATGATGAATTGTGTTCTCAGTGCAAAAGTTTGAGAAGGAACGAGCGTAGGCCACAAGCCAAAGCGAGGTAAGGAACGAAGAGAGAGAAGGTAAGTAGAGTAGTCTGGCACCAGTTCGAGGGTCAGCTTTGGGATTAGGCTGATCGACCCCTTGTATGAAAATAAGAAAAGCCTACCTCAAACCTAAGAATAATAAGTCCAATTTCCCATCCATGCCTCCCAACCGTGAAAGCATATTGAACTCTCCCTCCCAGAGCAGCTGTTGGGAAGATACTGGAGGGGCGATCAGGTAATATATGGGAAAGAATCAGATTATTACTCAACTGAACTTACCACAACCCCGGTGAATCATAGAAAAGTAGGATGCGAGCATGTGAGAAACTACTCAGCAGCAAGTCAGCAAGTCGTAGGTGCAAGTGAGTCATATGTTTTTATAGTCGATGAGCTAGCATCAAGCCGTTCCACTCCACTCGCAGGAGACAAGGGGGAGCTATTCCCTCTTCAAGCGATCCGATAATATAGGGAAAAAGGGGAGTGTGTTCCCAAGGTATTTCAAAGTGAAGGGCGGTGAAAGAGACCTACCTCACTACACTACAAGTAAGCATCAAAGCATGTAATTAATGCCTTGGATAATAGAAGCAGGTAGGAAGGAAAGAAAATCAACACATGCGAAAGAGAAACAAATCCCTAGAACCGATCGGTTAGTGAAGATTCATTCCATTATTATTATGATTCATTTGATGAATTTCTTAGTTCACGAAATCGTAGCACTGTGTGATTCGTAAGAAAAGGGGATGATATCTACTTTTTTCTCTATAACAAGTTTATTAGTTATCCGTTGGTCGGGCCATTTTCCCTTAAGTAATTTATACGAATCATTCATGAGACTATAAAATGTGGAGTTTCCTCATTATTCTGGAGTAGAATTATATATTTGAAAAATCATAAAAAAAATAGTGATTTAAGCGTCCGCTCCAAGTCAATTTCCATTTTGACTCAAGCTTTCACTACTTCTGGTCTTTCCACTGGAATGCATCCATCCACAATGCAATATTAGTACCTGCTCTACAATCTCAGTGGTTGCTAATGCATGCAAGTGTGATGTTATTGAGCTATACAGCTCTATTATTGGGATCCTTATTTTCCATTGCTCTTTTAGTGATTACATTTCAAAACAATATTCCGATTTTCTCTATCTCTAAGGATAATCATTTCCTAATTAGGTCATTTTTCTCTAGCGACATTCACTTGAATGATCAGAAAAAAACTTTCCAAAATACTGCTTTCTTTTCATTTCCAAATTATTATCAATATCAATTCACTCACAAATTAGATTATTGATGCGATCATGTCATTAGTCTAGGGTTTCTCTTTTTAACCATAGGCATTCTTTATGAAAACAACTGGAGTTGTATGGGCTAATGAAGCATGGGGATCTTATTGGTATTGGGATCCAAAAGAAACTTGGGCATCTATTACTTGGACTATATACGCAATTGCTTTTCAAACCGAAGCAAACCACAATTGGAAACCTTTAGCAATTGTAGCTTCTATAGGATTTATTATCATTTGGATATGCTATTTTGGTGTGAATCTAGTAGGAATGGGTTTACATAGTTATGGTTCATTATCATTTCCATCTAGTTGAGTAAACTACTTAAAGTGTGAAAGAATACATCAGGAGATCTGTTCCTATTTCCTATATAGAATAGAAAGAAAATGGGTGTGAGTTCTTGAGAACTATTTCTCACTAAAAAAAGGGGTTAAATGGTTCTCAAAAACTAAAGAAATGAAGTAATAAAATGAATCTATTCCCAGTATTGATATTTCTTATATATTTTCATTCATAAGTCAATGAAATAACAATATATAAATAAGATATTAGTGGTATTTTTCTTTCTTATATATTTTCATTCATAAGTCAATTAAGTCAAGTCAAAATTTCTTATTAAGATATTGAATAGGGGTTAAAGTCAAGTATGAATTTCATTGATATATATCTAGATTTGAACCTATTTTCTATAACATATATCTTTGTTTTATATTTATATTGATTATAGACAATACTGGGAATATATTTCTTTGATTCACTAGGCGATAATCAAGGGGGTTTCTCTGATTGAAGCAAAGGGTTGGCGAAAAGCTTATATTTAGTAGCTCTGATACTACTACAAAAAATAAGCAGGGCAGACCCTCCGTTCACTCCTCCTGGACCGGAACATCCCAATCACCAGGTCACACAATCAGTTTAGGAGTGTTGAGTCGAAGACAAGGTTCACCCCTGGAATAGATTGGATATTCTTTCCGCAGGTCAACATAATTCACGGCTCTGTATAGCTCAGGATTAGTAGGAACAATCTTCCAATTCTAGCTGCAATTCCTGGGTGATCTTTGCGGGTCATTTATGAATGGAATCCACTGCTAATTAGTGGCATTATTTCCCCCGCTATTCTCTCCGCTATGAACTTTGCATCAGATGTCAATCCTGGGATCTAAATGGCCTCGGGAAAATCATTATATGGGTCAAATCAGTGAAGACCCAGAGTGCAGCGAGCGAATACCCATCTCGACGGAGTGAAGCGAGGTTAGGAAGCACAGCTCTGATTAAGCAAGGTGAGGGCTTTGAGGAAAGGGTTCCTGCCTGTGCCAGCTTAACCAATAATTGATTCAGTGAAGGGTACATTCCAGGACTGCTCAATTAGGGTAATGGATTGTACCGGTGTGGTAGTTCAGGGGTTGGATCAATTACCCTAGCGTGGTGATTTGGCTCCTGTGGACAACCTGTTCCAACCCCGGGATTGTGAATGGGGGGATTTCACATACTACTGACTACTCTCATCCAGGCTAGATTACTTACAGAAAGAATCCACTCCAGCAATGAATCAAAATCGGTTTGCTTTACTTAACATGAAAAACCAAAAAAGAATCATTATAAATCAAACACCACCACTTCCAGATACAAACTCTTGCTACTAATTCACTGATTTGAAATCTTCAGAGCAAGTAAGTAATCCAATTAAGATATTCCCAATATTGATCTTTCTTATATATTTTCATTCATAAGTCAATTTGGTAATAATATATTCAAAATCTATTCCCGGCATTTGTCTAGAAAAATTAGAAATATGCTTTTACCTCTTTTTGACGGGGTTTAGTGACAAAGACTACTCACATTGTATATATAATACCCGGGTTGTTCAAAAAGGGGTGGAGGAAAGGGGAGTTGGCTCCAAGGGAGGAGAACTGATATGTACAAGGTAGTTGTTGGGAATTTGGTTTGGTTCAATCTTCCTCCGGGTTTGATTGATGATGATATTGACAACACAAGTAATTAACCTAGAGGGTTTGAGTGTATTCTTGATTTCCCAAATACAGCCTGGAATCGGGTAGGGGAATCAGCTCTTTAGAAGGGAGAGGGCTTGGCCCGATGGGGAGAAGTGAAGCTTTAGCGAATCCGCAGGGAAGTAAGGAGCTCCATGAGTCAAGCAGCTTTAGGCAGGGTGGAAGCAGGAATTGGCGCTGAGACTGATTGTACGGGAAGAACCACCAAGTGTTTACTTTACCATTTGATGCCGATGCTCCACCTCCACGGGGAAGTAATTCATAAAGGGGCTATAAGGTCAACAGCTTAGGTTTTAGGACCCGACCGCGGGGAACACTAATAAACCACCCCGAGGGTGCCATTTAGTGGAGTTTAGGTCTGAGGAAGCGGAGAGGAATTCATCAGATTCATACCATCCCGATCCCAATGTAGTAAAGTGTATTCTTCATAAACATCAAAGCCAGGAAGAAAGGGAAGCTTTCTTTCTAATGCTACGAGTCGGAGAACTTCCAAAGATGAATGCTTCATCAGTCAAATCACCCAGGATTGAGACCCTGGTCTTTCGTTATACATACACAGGGTGAAGAGCGGGAGTCGGATAGGGCAATTCAATCGGGAAAATAAATGGGGAAGAAGTGGGTGTAATGAGTATGAATCAGGCGATTTGGGGGTTTACCCAAGGGGAATTGGCGGGTTGTTACATAAGTGTATTCTGCGGTTGGTTCTACTTATGCGGTCTGGACCTTTTTGTAGTCGCTTTCTTTTGATTCTTCCATAGTTCGCAGGGCAGGAGGAAGTGTTTCAGTTTATTCTAGTTCACCAGATGGAGGATTTTTCAATAAAAAGCTAACTAGGCCAGTTGAATCAACTAGTTTGCCTGGGATATTTAGTTTTGAAGGTCCAGCAGGAGTTTCCCTAGCAGAGGATAGTTAACCAGCAGAGTTCGCCGGTAGCACTTAAGTTAAGAAAAGCCTGGGGATTGGGCGGAATGAGTTAATGGACACTAGTATGAAAGTAGAGTCGGTGCTATTTATGGCAAAAGACAGTTCTCCAAAGTCAGGAGCGAGCCCCCACGAAGGAGTGGCTGGTTATTCTCCCATTTCCACATCTGATGAAGTAGGCCCGGTTGTTGGGAGGTACGTGAATCTTCGGTCCCGGTCAGGCCAGCAGATTCAGTGTATATCTTCGAGTTCCCCAGAAGCTGAGTCAGGGTCCGATGATTATAAGTGGTTGCTCCCAAGGAATCTCCAGGTTACAGGTAGTCAGCAAATCCTGTGGAGTGGAGTGGAGTGGAGTGGTAAGGTATGAAGCGGTTCGGTGTGTAGTAAGGCTTTCTTTTATTTAGTCCTTGTGATTCAGCTGATAGACTAAGCTGGCGGCGGAGGGGTTTAGTCTTCGGCATATGATGAGGGGGTTATGCTTCTGATCATTCCGTGGAATGAATATACGGGTCAAAGTGAAACTTCGACAGGAGACTAAAGTGAAGGCCTTATGCTATACGCTAACCAAAGACCTGAGAAACAACAGGAGCATGTTATTTACCTTGGGTGCGGACACTGGGACTCTTCTGAAACACTGAATTCAGGGGCAATGGGTGACCCGATTTCAGGAAAGAGTCCTCGGCCTGGTGGATTCAACTGGATGAAATAGTTCTCTTGCATGTGCGGATTCGGGGAATGATGTACAAGTTCAATGATCAGGTAGGTGAATTGATGAAATGCTTTCCCCGACCGGTTAGTATAGTCCCAGGAGAGTTCGAATTAGGGTAGTTCCCCTACTCCAGGGAAGTAGGCTGAGTCCAAGGGTAGTGATTCCAATCCCTGGTATGAAGCAAACAAGCACTAGAACAAGCGATTACTTAGTTAGAATCGATATGGGTGTTTGTCTGAGAAATTGGATCCCAATATCTACTCATTTGAAGTGGGCTGGGGCGGGGGAAGACTCAAAGTATGATTCAACAACCAATCCCGAGGGCGAACTAGATGCCACGGAATGATTTAGAGACCAAGGCTAGGGATTGACAGACTGATGTGTCATTGTACCTATACTTATAAATACACATGATAATTATTTGGATATTAGTAACGAAAATGTCAGTGTTTGGTCATCAAGAGCCATATTGTACCTGCTCAAATGTATACCTATAATTGAGTTCCGGAGGGTTGTTACTGGAGACTAACCATATATTGTACTGGTTATATGATTTTCAGAATATGAACCATATATTATAGGACTTATATATATGTATACCCCAATTGCCTTCTGAATGCCCCAATTGACTTCCGGGTATGGTCATCATGGCAAACCCCAATCATTACGGAGTTGTATAAGGTAATGATCATTACGTTACCTCCGGGGATCATACGCTATGTTCGGTCATTGGGGTTGGGCTTATCATTACATCACGAAATGCCCCGCTATATCATCTGATCAATACCTTATCCTGCTCCAAAAGGATTAGGTAATAGAATCATATATCACCTATGATTATTGCAGTGATATCGTGCATGGGAGATCATAATATATGTAATAAAAATGGTTATATTACATATGTCTGTAACATTCACCAATATAATGTTATACCTATAATTATAACATACTGGATGGCTTATACCGAGTTGAATCATATATTACTCCCCGTCACTGGGTTTATGTTATCATGCAATATATTCCATTCACTCTCTATTAATGATGGGATATCCCATTGTAGGATTGTATCTCGTATAATGACTAAATACTACCTCAAAGATGATTTACTCTAAGGTTAGCTATGTAGAAAATCCTTAACCGCAGCTACTCCTATTGTCATATTTCCCTTGTTTATCATCAACGATATAGTAGATCCATTTACTATAGTATTGCTCAACTTGGCTACTATCCCTAGTATGGTCATCATGGTTTACATTAGACTGTTATTAGCATAATATCGTGAGATGTATTTCGGCCCCTTCCAACCTTCAACCACCCTTAAGGAAAGTGAAAGCTTAGACTCCTTCCCATCAAACTAGGGAAGAACCAATCTTGTTTGAATTTGAGTGAGATCCTATAGTCAGGCATATGTGCCTTACAAATATGTATCTGATATACGTACTCCGTAAGGGGATTCACCCTTATGTCGTTGTATCTTCCTAAGGGGTATTATCATGGGATACCCATTAGGGTATGCTATATTGATATTGGGTGTTTTCCCTGTTTGCTTGTTCCTCCCTGGAGATCAAGTTTGTACTAGGGCACCTTGTTCCATGCCTACTGTTATGGTTGATCTCCTAATCAACCCATTCCTTTATACTGCTTCTAGGGATGTCGATCTCCTAATTGACCTAGAAGCAGGGCTTATTTGACCAGATGGGTTGGGTTAATATATTATTTATTAAATATATTACTAATATATTCTTAATGAATTAACTTATGAATTATAAGATTATAATAAGAACAATCAAAACTATTGAATATCTTATTAATATATTCTGACTTCATTTACCTGGCTTATTAATTGGAAGGACCCTTAACTTTGAAGTGAAAAAGTGAGGCGAAGTGAACGTTTATTGGTAGAGCTAGAATTACCCCTACGGTTCAATTTGGGTTAGAATTCATAGGTAGCAAGGGAATCACATATGACTATCGTGGCCCTATCTCACGAAGAATGCTTTTCAGTTGGGAAGTCAAGCTTGTTTCAGCTAGCGTGGTGAATAGAGTGAATGGTTGGATTGGAGCTAAAGCCTGGTGAATCAATCTCCTCCAGGGAGGACGGTATTTGTCTATAATAAATAGAAATAGGCTTTCACCTCTTTTTTAAGGGTTTATTGAAAAAAGATGAATAACCTTTCTAATAAGCATATAAGAATAATGGAATGAATCTTCCCTGTTCATCTTTCCCGGATATTCCTAGGCCTGAGGATTTGGGGTATATGATTGAGATTGAGTGGAACTATTCAGTTCCACGGAGGCTAGGTATTAAGTGAGTTAGGCTGCTCTGCATTGGACAGGAATGTATTCATAAAAATAGCATTATAACTGGCTTTGAGTGAGATGGGCAAACTGCCCGCCACTCACTCCCATTTTTGTAAGGTATTACACAATTCAAGCTCTTTTGATTCAGAACTACCCTTGGAACTCCCCAGAATCAGCCTATACTCCACTCTAGGGCAACCCTCGAACTCAACTCTATGAAAGGTACCTCGGAAAGAAGAGAAAGAAATACCCTTTCCCTTTACTTTCTAATGAATTCGGAAATCAGATAAACAAACCCAATTTCCTTTCCTAGGGACGAGAAGACAAGAGATTCATAACCTTGATCGATCCTGGGTTTCATTGGTATATATATAGGTATAAGCCTAGGATTGATTGAGTTTCACCCTTGATTCTACTTTTGAGTAGTATATCAATTTGAACGAAACCCTAGGTAAGTAAAGAGCATGGGTATTTTGACCCCTCCCACTTTGACTTCACAACCACCCTACCCAAGCACCGACATGGGAGAAATCACCAAATGAGGATGAATTCATCAAGCAAATCATCTATCAAACTGTGGAATACCCTACCGACATAGGCGAAATCACCAAATGAGGATGAATTCATCAAGCAAATCATCTATCAAACTATGGAATAGGGTATTTATCCACAGACATACCCTCGCAAATGAAAGAAGCCACATCAAATCAAAAACTTAGTTGCAACACAATTGAATGAGATTGGGATTGAAAGAAGAAAGACTACATTAATACTGATTCTAAAGAACCCTTCCTCACTGGTTAGATACCAAGCTTAGGGCAGGGCACCTAATGTTAGTAGTATTCAAGTGTTCACTCCACTAAACCCTGTACAAAATAGGTTCAAATAGATTGATATTGATTATAGACAAATACCTGGAATAGATAGATTGGATTACTGACTCGGACCTTACTACCCTCCGAACCTTCATACAGCGGGGATAGAAAGATCACTACTAGCCTCACTCCAATGCTTTCTTACTCGCTTCACATAAACCACCCGCTGGATGCCTTGCTTAAAGCCTACACAGTCCAAGACTCGTACCCTTCCTACTCTTTCTACTCGTCCTAACCAGATTGTCACTTGAGCTAATCGGGTAGTGGTAGGTCGCACAGTCACTCAAACCTACCTAGGAAATCAAACCACTAGCTGCCACCTTACTTCACTCCCCCAACTGAAGTCAAGTGAAGCTTTGAATTAATAGTGCAATTACATGAAGGCCTTCCTATAGTATAGGCTTTAGCTATAATCAAATCCACCAGTTGGCGCAGCAGGGGAGTTTGTTCAAGATTTAGTTCACACCCCGGGCAGTCAGTTAGATAAGAAGGGATTGATGAGCTGTTCTTTACTACAGATTCATAATCCTCTTCCATCAGTAATCCCACGGGAAGAGCGGAATAAGCAATAATATAAGTAGTAATCCAAGCAGAGAAGAGAAGTCGAAACCTGGGAGAATGAATAAGGAATCTAAGAAGAGCAATGGACCTATCTATTCAGAATCGATTCCTGGTCGGGCTTTGCTTTTCAATAGTAGCACATCTAATATAAGCTTCTAATGCATGAATTCATGTTTAGATCTAATATACACGTATATGATTCCTACATCGTCCAAAGCAATGATTTGGATAAGCTGTAGCAAGGAAAAGGACTTCGAGGGAAGACAAATAGGGTATGGCCTATGTACTTCTATTCTATGGATAAAGAATTCCATTGATAGAGGTAAGGATCAATTAGCTTTGGATGGATACAATAAGAACTGCTTACTTATCTCATTCTATGAGATAAGGGTTAGGAATCCACTTATGTAATAGAGTCGATCCACTAAGGTATTTATTGAGCAATGGTGTAGCATCAGATCCCAAAGATGGTCAGTCTTTTTTTCTTATTCTTCATTCGTGGCACGGGGTAAAGTCTTTTTCCAAAATTCTATATCAATTTCCTATTGGAAATTGAGATAGTTACCTTTCAAACAATTCTAACAGAAATGATATAGGTAGGTACCTATATTCGATTCTTTTGAATGGAAGGTGGGAGTTGTAGGTGCGAAAACGGATTTCTGAATTCCAATTCGAGTTTGAAACTGATGTAATGAACTTATTCTGGTTAACCCAAGAATTTTGGTAGTAAATATATTTCTGAAAAATACAATTCTGTTAGATAGGGTAAATGAAGATGGCATGCCAAAAGAATGGATTGCTGAGTCCTATGAGATAGGAAACTCTCAAGTACGGTTCTAAGGAAAGGAGGGGACTGACCTATTCCAACCAAGGAGAACAGGACATTCGATAGGGTTATTCGAAAATTGTGGAGGACGATCAAGATGCCGAGTATTGTATTGGAAATAGGCTATAGTGCTTACTCCAGGTAATTATATTGAGGTACACAATTGGTTGAAGATCATAGGGCGGTTCGACACTCTCTTTTTCATTTGGTTCTTGGATACATCAATGAAATCCAGTGGAAGCTCAAATCCAGGAATTTCATTATATCCCTTTCTAAAATCATTCTTTTTGTAGCTTTTTGTAGGGTACCTCATCCAAATAAATGATAAGGGCACAATCACAATAGAGAATGAATATTGCTAATAAAACGATACCCCCCTTTTTCATGGAATGGCCAAATATAGATATCAGAATGTCTCTGATCCATGATTCATAAATGATCTTGTAATTTGGAATAGACTAATCAGGTCTTATGTTGTATGGAAGTGGATTTCTATAGTGACTTATACATACATTTCGGAATAGACTAAGTTGCGCAATACAATGGTTTTCTCATCACGTTGTGAAAGGGTTTCAAAGATGAAAAAAGGGTCCCTTCCTAATCGCTATGTCATAATAGATCCGAACACTTGCCCCAAATCGACTTCCATTTAATAATTGCTCAAGTGAATAACTCAAAAAACCTAGATAGGAGATAGGAAAGAGGGGAACTGATCATAAATATCTATCTATGAGAGGTTCACTAAAATAGAGGTTCACTCAAAACATGACTATTGAAGGGTCTCTTTGTATGTGTTGTCTGGAAAGAGGTGGACTCAATGATTATTCGTTTGCCAGAACAATAGTGAAAATTGTGGTTGATAGGGATCCCATAAAAACGTCTTTCGAGCAATCGGTCCAAACTAGGACATTTCTCCAGAATAATAGCTAAGGGCCCTGATACTAATACTTGGATCTGGAACTAACATGCTGATGCTCACGATTTCGAAAGTCATACCAATGATTTAGAGGAAATATCTCGAAAAGTTTTTAGTGCTCATTTTGGTGAACTCTCCATTATCTTTCTTTGGCTAAGTGGCATGTACTTCCATGGTGCTCATTTTTCTAACTATGAAGCATGGTTAAGCGATCCTACTCACATTCGACCTAGTGCTCAAGTAGTTTGGCCAATCTTGGAGTCAAACAAGAAATCTTGAATGGTGATGTTGGTGGGGGTTTCCGAGGAATACAAATCACCTCTGGTTTGTTTTAGATTTGGCGAGCATCTAGAATCAGTAGTGAATTACAACTCTATTGTACTAGAATTGGTGCACTGATTTTTGCAGCGTAAATGCCTTTTGCCGATTGGAAATCCAAATCACAAAGCTGCCCCAGTGAAGACATGTAGAATCCATGTTGAATCACCATTTAGCGGGGTTACTGGGACTTGGATCTCTTTCTTGGGCGAGACACCAAATCCATGTATCTTTACCAATTCACCAATTTCTTGACACTGGGGTGGACCCTAAAGAGATACCACTTCCTCATGAATGGATCTGAAATCGGGAACTTACCTCACTTAAAGGCACCACTTTATCCTAGTTTTGCTGAGGGAGCAACCCCATTTTTGATCTTGAATTGATAGCAGATTTTCTGAGTTTTCGCGGAGGATTCAATCCAATCACAGGGGGTCTATGGCTGAGTGATATTGGTCATCATCATTTAGCTATTGATGTTCCTTTCCTGATAGCCGGTCATATGTATAGGACCAACTGGGGTATTGGTCATGTCCTAAAAGAGATTTGAGAGGCAGGGTCCATTGTTGGTAAGTTCAGGGTCATTAGGGCCTTTATGAAATCCTAACAAGGTCATGGCATGCTCAATTATCTTTGAACCTGGCTATGTTAGGTTCTTTAACCATTGTAGTAGCCCACCATATGTATTCCATGCCCCCTTATCCATACCTAGCTATTTACTATGGTACACTACTTTCCTTGTTCACACATCACATGTGGATCTACGGATTTCTCATAGTTGGTGCTCCTGCACACGCAGCTATTTGTATGGTCAGAGACTACGATCCAACTACTTGATACAACGATCTTTTAGATTGTGTTCTTAGACACCGTAATGCAATTATATCGCATCTCAACTGGGCATGTATATTTCTAGCTTTTCACAGTTTCTTCATGTACATTCATAATGATACTATGAGTGCTTTAGGGCATCCTCAAGATATGTTTTCAGATACCGCTATACAATTACAACCCATCTTTGATTAATGGATACAAAACACTCATGCTTTAGCACCTAGTACAACAGCTCCTGGTGTAGCAGCAAGTAGCAGTTGAACATGGGGAGGTGGTTAGTTAGTAGCAGTAGGGGGCAAAGTAGCTTTGTTACTGATTCTTACCATTAGTAGTTAGGAACTGCAGACTTTGTGGTACATCACATTCATGCTTTTACGATCCATGTGACTTTATTTATTCTACTGAAAGGTGTCCTATTTGCTCGCAGCTCACATTTGATACTTGATAAAGCAAATCTTGGTTTTCGTTTCCCTTGCGATGGGCCTGGAAGAGGAGGAACATGTAAAGTATCCTCCTGCCTAGGACCACGTTTTCTTAGGTCTATTCTGGATGTACAATGCAATTTCGATAGTCTATGGTAATAGTAATCCCTTAGTAACTCATAACTCACTAATTCCGGGTTAAGCTCTAGGAGTAATATATGCATTGGGTGCGAGTCTGCGAGTCAGCAAGTCTACAGTGCATGCGAGTCGTATGTGAAGGTTTTAGTGCAAGTTGTATGAGCGAGGCAGCAAGTCGTATAAGCAAGTCGTAGTCATGAGGGTAGAGATAGATGGAGCTATGGACGAAGCGAAAATGCAGAAATACTATGCTACAGGTGCAGAAGAAGAGGGCACATGGCCGCGACCTGCAACTCCCCAATCCTTTGTCTGGCGTATGGAGGTTTGGCAATAAGATGGATGCTTGCAAGAGAAAAGGAGCCTCCAATCCAGGCAAAGAACCGTACCGAACAGATGGAAATAAGCAGAATGCTCATCCTTCCCCACCGCCTAAGGGTTTGAATCATGCTGTAGATGTGGAGATTCCATTGTCCAAGAATATTCGGGACTCGGAAATGATGTTGCGAGGAGCCCTGATCGGTGAAGCCATGACAGGGACGATAATGTCCGCACAAGCCCAGAAACTGGTGAGTACCATGTCCCTATCTTCGGTAGGGTTGGAAGATAGCGATGTTAGGTGGTTCGCATTTTCTGCTGTTTGGATTAGGCTTGATGGATGTAGAAACCCTAAGTTTTCGCACAAGTGTCTCTGAAGGGCTGAATGTACTCTGGAGACTAGTATCTCCATTTCATGGGGCGATGTAGGAGTGACCCCCCTAAAATGCACTGGAATGAAAGGGAACCTTGGAAATGAAAGGACTCCCCTTGCATCTGAGGATCAATAGCGTGGTGTCTAATGCAATTTCTAGCTTTGCAGCCATAGTTGAAGGAGCAAGTGTGGGACTGCAAGAGGGAGATGGGAGATCCATATCAATAGATGTGAAACTAACCAGGGGTGGGCAAGTTCCAAATCAAATCATCCTCAAATATGGAGGGAGTTCTTGGCTTCTTCATGTGAGATTTCTTCTTCATCGTGAGGACGAACAGGAATAAGGTGTGGAGAGGTCATATGTAGAAGTGGTGGGGGCTCTACGGAGCTGCTCTGAGAGTTAGCTACACCATCAAGAAAATCCTGATTCGAAGAAGAGGAAGGGTTTCCATGGCTTGGAACCGCAAGAAAAGTTCATGGATAAGCCTTCTCCAAACCAGCAAGGAGGTGAGATGCTTGAATGCCCTGAAAGGAGGGAAATTATGCTAGCAGGGGTGACTACACGAAGTCAGGGGGATGAACTGGTGACAGATTAGGGCAAGGGGGTCAATTTGACCTTTGAGGCCCCTGAAGGAATGAAATATGGGGTTGGGTCATCCTCAGCAGTCAAGCTTGGCTGCTCTCCCTACAAGCTTAGAGGAAGAACAGTAGGCGGGGGTCAGAGGATTAATGAAAAAGCCATAGCAATAGTTCTCAATCTGGAGAAAAGGCTGACGAGACAAAGGGGAAATGACCAACCTCGTAGATGAAAGTCATCACTTGGAATGTCTGTGGGTTGCGCGATGGAGTTCAAAGGGCTTTGCTTGCTCGATACCTCCATGAATTGGATGCAGACTATGGACTGCTCCAAGATACTCATATTGAAGAGGACTGCAACCACCTATGGCATTCCCTAAAGCAAGGTGGCCAGGCAGATATCAGGGGCATTGATGCTCAGGGGAGGTCTGGTGGCATAGCAGTATGGTGGAGGTGCTCGAAGTTGAGTTTGATAGAAGTATGGAGGGAGCAGTACATAATCACCTATAAGTTCAGATTGCTGACAACAAATCAGGAACTCATTTTATCTTGTGTCTATGGCCCATGTGCTGACAATGAAAGAAATGCCCTTTGGCAAGATCTGTCTCAGGCTGCAGATGTGGTTCAAGGCTGGCCTTGGCTAGTGGGGGGACTTCAACTGCACTTTAAATGAAGAGGATAGAGGAAGGGGAAGGCTGTATGGGGGTTCCTTAGGATTGAAGATGGCCATATCAACACTGGGTCTTTCTGTATACCCTTCCTCGGGGACTGAATACACCTGAAGAAATGGAAATGGGCAGAAATCGAAGCTAGATCGCTTCTTTGGTAATGCTGAGTTGTTGGAGGGCTTTTAGCTATCTTCAGTGAAGGGGCTAGACTGACCATTCTCCGATCATACTCCACTATTGTGGGAGAGCTAGGAAGACTCTGCAATAGGCTCATACTTTCAATTGAAAAAGTCATGGCTCAGGGAAGAGGGACGTAAGGAGATGAACGGTAACTGGTGGTCTTCTAAACATGTGAATGGCTTAGCTACATTCAGACTTGCAACTAAACTCAAAGAACTTATGTGAGTTATGATAGAATATAATAAAATCAATGAAGTCATGAGAGATCAAAAGAGAATGGAAGCTTTACGGAATGTGCAACTTCTTGATGAAAAAGAAAACAGGGAGCAGCTAACAGATGAAGAATGCATGCAGCGCAAGATTTGGCAGGAGACAATCAAAGAGGAAGATCTAAAAAGGGAAATGGATTGGAGAGAAAAACTAGGCAACTATGTGATTGCACCGCAAAAATATACCAACAATTATGCCGTCTTGTCCTATTTCCAAGCATTATAAGTGCATATTAGGTAGACATAGTCGCATTTGTGAATATAGACGAATGCATGCATTTAATTGAGGGGGGAGGAGAGTAAATAAGTTGGCCTTGCAAATTACATTTTCTTCATGTGCTGCTTTGCAAAATTCCCATCTTTATTTTTATTTCCATTTGATCTGGAAATCCTTCTTCCCGCGGCTGCTGTGCATGGATTGGCTTCTCCTCGTGCCATGCTTCCGTGCTCACCTGTCCCTGTAGCCGCAGGCACCACTCCCTGCCGAGCCCCATGCAGCCGCATGCACAGCCAGGGCATGGCTGTGCATGCCTTCCTCCTCTATAAAAATGAGGGTTCGGCACCTTCTTTCAGCAGCCTTGTCCAACGCCAAAAGAACCCAGCACTTCTCCTTCCAGGCCACCGTCCTCTCCTTCCTCTCCCTCTACACACTGGCCCTCCTTCTCCGGGGAGACACGCGACGAATAGGAGCACCTCATGGTGGTGCACAACCACCACCGTGGGACCACCACCACCTAGCTCATCAAAGAGCTGGTGGGTGTGGTGGCCTTCTTCCCTGTTTCCACCTTCCACGACATTCCAGCCATTCGAGCGGAGCTTCAAGCTTTGAAGCTCAAAGCTCCACACGCAGCAGCAGCACGTAGCAGCAAGCCGCCCTGGCCTTTCCAAGTGCGTCTGCAGGCACGCTTGCCTCCCGCTCGTTCACACTGCATTCGCCTTCTCACCTATAGCCGGCCAAGCCCACCACTGCATCGGCTGGCCAAGCCCCTCCGTGCACCCCTGCCAAATCCCGCAAGCCTCCGCGCAAGCAGCAGGTCGCCCTCGCCCTCCACCACGCACGCCAACTCCCTCTCCGCGTGCTCTGTCGTGAACTTCTCCACGTTCGCAACTGGCCGGCATCGACCTTCTTCTTCGCGTGCCAGCCCACGTGTGCCAGCCGCGAGTCGATCGCACTTACAGCACCTACAGCTCTCGGTCGCGCGGCTCACCCGACCACTGTAGCCACTATTCACGCATTTCTGCGGAACACTATGGCTACAGTGGGGTGACCGGTGAGTTTCTCACTTTACCGATCACTCGGCGTGCCGCTACCGCCGTTAGCCCACGCGCACGTCTCGCCCAGCGTCGCCCGCACCTACCCGCGTGTTTGCCAGCCCGCGTACGCCTGCCTTCGCCCAGCCCACTCGCCCGCATCACCCGCTGCCTTCGCCCGCATTCGCATCTCCACGTAGCGCTATGCACTGCGGCCCCTCCTCTCTACGCCACTCCCTCCAGCGCACGTCCTCCACGCACATACGCGCCTGCGCGAGCGTGGAGAACTCCAGACGATGCCTGCTGGTCTGCAGACGCCTTAACCCTCTAGCAGTGCTCTCTCTCTCCCACTCTCTCTCTCTCTCATTCACTCTCACAACACTCTCTCACTCTTTTTACCGATGCTCACACACACATACACTCACACTTCCATACACACACACACCTATACACTATTATATACAAATATATATACGTATACAGATATATATTGATATATATATACATATATTTATATATATATTGTAACGACCCGATTCCCGAATCCCTACGAGAAACGAGAATCGGACCAACTCGACTGATCCCAAGACCCAGTCGTCCAACGAGAAAGTAACCAAAAGAGTAGTAAAATAAACTACATTCAACATGTATATAACAAGCAGTAACAAAATACAACAGTAAAGAAAAGAAAACACTAGAGTATACACCACCACAACAGTAGAGAAATAAACATGTACATAAACATGAAGCTTACAATAAGGAGAGTGCAGGAGATAACAGAAACTACTCACTACAATTGAAAGAAAAGTACAATGGGTACTACAACACTACTGGGCTCTGCTAGGCCCAGCGCCCTCTGCAGCCATCGACTCTAGCTGCTCAACACGTGGTCCTGAAAAGGTAACAAAGGTGATACGTTAGCGAAACTCTGAGTAGAGTGGCAACTAAAAGCTAAGAAGCAGTGAGGTGGACAGTAGCTGTTATATTTTCTTTCTTTATATTTTTCCATTTATTCACTATTGATTTATTTCTCAGATCCTTCTCTTGATCTTGAATGTTCCTTGTGGGAAGGATCTTGATTGCAGTCTTTTCCGAAAAGTAGAAGTAACACGTGGTGCTCTCCTGGTTGGGAGAGTCCCCCGTGGTGGTCCTACCCTCAGTCAACCACACCAAGGTCGCTGACAGACATAACGGTGACTACGGCATGCGCCATAAATGCACGGGTAGCTACCCCGCACTGGCACGCGGTCAGTCGTTTCCGTTAACGGGTGCGCCCAAAGCGTAGCACGGAACCAGTATAGGGCTGAGCCCTCTCAGTAACAGGGGTCCAGCCCCACCACAGTAACCAAACAGGGGTCTTGCCCCCCCACAGTCCGCACACCCTCGCCTGACTACCCTGGTTTGCCCAGTGGGCCTAACAAGTCAGTGTTGGAGGGCTAGCAGAACCCCGGGGCCTGTGGGGTAGCTAGTGCTCTCCCTGCACTTGTAGCTCTCCTCAGTACAGTGTACACGAGGGCCAAAAGTCGGTACAAAGTGGCCAGACCTAACCCCGAGTCCCTGGGGTGGCTAGCTCTGCTCTGCACTAAACAGGGGGACAGTTGCTCTCCTTGGTACTCCGTACTCAAGGGCGAGCACACTTCCCTAATTCTATTCCATTCACCTTCCTGGAGTTCTACTCCTAATTTCCTGTAGGGTTCATGCTCTTTTAACTTAGCCAATTTAGGTTTCACCATTCTAGCTTTATATCCATATAGCCCTTGTTCTCAACCGTAATTATTCTTTCCCAAACAGGCAGCTGTAAATCAATTTATAGGTAGTTATCGTTTCCTTTCTACTTTTCCAAGACTGCAATGTTTATTTATTCAGTTCGTTTTCCAGTCCTAGGATTCATGCCATACCCTAGGATCTATTATTCAATCTAGTTTTCCAGTCCTAGGATTCATGCAATACGCTAGGATCTATCGTTCAATCTAATTTTTCAGTCCTAGGATTCATGCAATGCCCTAGGCTTTATTAATTATTCCCCAATTGCATAATTTTTGATAAAACAATTGAAAAGGCGACTCTACCCGCAAAATCGGGTGTACTGGGGGTGTGGTCGGCAATCCCGCGCGCCTCTGTAAACCCCAGAGCCGTAAAGGAACAGGGTCCTAATACAAGGATCAACACAAGGGGTTACTCAGAACAGTATACAATTACTGTAAACAGGTAGAGGAAATAAATCTGGGTAGAACGAAACTTGAAACGCGGAAAACGAACTCCGAACGGACCCTAAACAGGTGAAAAACAATGAGTCTGCCCAAAATCAGACGTCTGCAACTTCTTCCAGACGTCTTAAAAGGTCACTTAGGTCATATCTTGGTTTACACAGTCCTTCAGACGTCCAGAAGCTCGCTGGACCGTCTGGACTTAGTTTCCAGACATCCGATTGTCACCTTGGACATCTGGAGGCGGTGTCTGTCATTAGGTGCTATGCCCAGATGTCTGATCTGTGTGGAATGGCGAGCCCTCGCACCCTCTTGAACAAATCCTACAAACACACACGGCCATTCTCATCACGAAAAGGTGCAGAAGAACTCGGCGGAACGGCTGCATGGCCGTACACGCGAAAAAAGAAGAAGAAAACAAATATTATACCTGTCAGACGTCTGGACCTTCCTCCAGACGTCTTCTGCGTCGTCTGGATGTAAGTCTAGACATCTGGTTCTGGGAATTTTTCCTAGAATCAGGACCCCTCTCGCGCTCCGCCCGCAGTGCACGGCCGTGCCACGCCGTGTCCGCCTACTGCCCGAGCTGTAACAGCTCCTCCGCGACACCGCACGCTCATTGCTCTCCCACCGGCCGGCTCTAGCTGCCCCAGCAAGCTCGCACCCTTGCGGTCGAGCTCCTTCTTCCTCTCGCAACAACTCCTCCTCCCACCACACCCGCAGCAATCACTACTGTCGCTCTCGCCCGCGCGCCCGCTCGCTGACAGGGAGAAGAAGAAGAAGGTGGTGGAGTGAGGGTGAGGGAGAGGGAAGCGCTATTTGAAGGCAGCGCGGGGAGAGAGAGAGAGAGAGGAAGGCTGCGTCTACAGGGAGAGAAAAGAGAAGAACGAAGGCGGCAGGTTCAGTCTGCGTTCGCATGCGCACAGACGCGAACCCGTATGTAGAAAAAATTTAATACCAGACATTTGGGAAGGCTTCCAGATGTCTGGGCCACTTCCCAGACGTCTTAAACGACACTTGATGCCCTGGTTGTAACAATATAACAAACTCAGAGGAATTTTCATCCCCGAAACTTGCACTAACTAGGGTGCGGGAAAGAACAATATATGCATAACAAACTCAAAGCGGACCAAAGCTGGTCCGAAAAGTCGTACCTACGAAAAGCTCTAGGTACCGCTCCCGCATCGCCTCCTCAGGCTCCCAGGTATCCTCCTCGTACCGTTGGCTCCTCCGCAAGACCTTCACCAGGGGTACTTACTTTCGTCTCAGACTGCGGACGGCTCTATCCAGAATCTGCACTCGCCGCTTGGGATAGGTCAGGTCATCATCCACCTCGACTCTCTCATGACTCAGGACGTGACTGGGATTGGTGACGTACTTCCGGAGGTTGGACACGTGGAACCTGTTGTGCACACCTGAAAGCTGAGGAGGGAGGGCAAGCTTGTAAGCAACAGGTCCAACCTGCTCCAGGACATCAAAGGGCCCCACGAATCTCGGCGTGAGCATCCCTCTCACCCCAAACCACTGCAGGCCCTTCATAGGCGAAACACGAAGGAAGACGTGGTCCCCAACCTCAAACTGCACCTCTCTGCGTTTCTGATTTGCGTAGCTCTTCTGCCTGCTCCTGACAATGCGGAGTCACCTGTGAATCTGCTCGACTACCTCCTGACTCTGTCGGATCAGCCGGGGGCTAGCCTCCCACTTGGTCCCCACCGCAACCCAACTCAAGTGTGTTGTACATCTCCGTCCGTACAGAGACTCGTAGGGTGCCATGCCGATGGTCGAGTGATAACTTTTATTATATGCAAACTCCGCCAGGGGCAAGTGCTCCTCCCAAGAGCCCCTCCAGTCCAGTACACAGGCACGCAAAAGGTCCTCAAGTGTCTGTATTGTGTGCTCAGACTGTCCGTCCGTCTGGGGGTGGTAAGCTGTACTGAATCTCATCCGCGTCCCTAGGGCTCGCTGAAACTCAGCCAAAAACTGGGACGTAAGGCCGGTATCCCAGTCGGATACGATCTCCTGCGAAACTCGATGTAGACGTACCACGTCGCGGATATACCTCTCTGCCAACTGTACCGGTCCCAACGTGAATCGGATCGGCAAGAAACGCACCGTCTTTGTCAATCTATCAACGATTACCCATACTGCATTGTGTCCTCACTAGGTAACAGGTAAGCCCACCACCAAGTCCATGGTGATGGTCTCCCACTTCCACTTTGGCACTGGAAGTGGCTGTAGTGGCCCTGCAGGCCTCTGATGCTTGGCTTTCACCTGCTGGCACACTAGACACTACTGCATGAATTCACCCACATCCCGCTTCATCCCCCTCCACCAAAACTCGCATCTCAAGACATGGTACATCTTCGTGTTTCTGGGATGTATGGTGAATCTGGAACTGTGTGCCTCAGTTAGGAGTTCTCTCAACAGCTCCTCGTCTCTGGGAACGCACAAACGTCCCCTCAGGCGCAGCACCTGGTCTGTGAAAGAGAAGTCCCCCGGTATCCTGACAATACTCTGTCGCGTAAGGACTGCAAGTATGGGTCTGCCATCTGTCTTGTGATGATGCGATCTATCAGCTCTGGCCTCGTCTGTCGTGTCACAGTCACTGCCCCACAGTGCCCCCATAACTCTAGGGTCGCCAACTGCCCATCTCCTCCAAAAGGCTCCAACTCTACACCTGTAAACTGGCCAAGTGTACGGGAGCCTTTGGGCTCAAGGCGTCAGCCACCACGTTGGCCTTTCTCGGGTAGTAGGAAATGCTGCAGTCATAGTCCTTCAGGAGCTCCAACCAACGTCTCTGTCTCATGTTGAGCTCCTTCTGATCAAATAGGTATCTGAGGCTCTTGTGATCTGTGAAAATCTCGAAGGTCTCACCGTACAAGTAGTGCCTCCAGGTCTTCAGCGCGAAGACAACAGCTGCCAGCTCCAGGTCGTAGGTAGGGTAGCTATGCTCATGGGGCTTCAGTTGCCGCGAAGCGTAAGCGACAACGTGACCCCTCTACATGAGCACACCCTTAACCCCTGTAAGGAGGCGTCCATGTACACAATGAACCTGCAACTACTGTCAGGGATGGTGGGCACGGGAGCTGAAGTCAGCCTCTCCTTCAGGTCCTGAAAACATGCCTCACAGGCATCTGTCCAAGTGAAGGGCACGTCCTTCTGGGTCAACTATGTCATAAGACGTGCAATCTGTGAAAAACCCTTGATAAACCGCCTGTAGTAGCCTACCAGTCTGAAGAAACTACGAATCTCAGTAACCGTACGCGATCTCTGCCACCTGAGCTCTGCGTCGACCTTGGCTGGGTCCACTGCCAAGCCATCTCCAGAGATCACATGACCTAAGAAGGTCACCTCCCTCAACCAGGACTCGCACTTGCTGTATTTGGCGTACAGCCTACATTGTCTCAGTGTGTGCAGAACCATCCGCAAGTGCTGTTCGTGCTGCATCTGATCTCAAGAATAGATGAGCACATCAGCAATGAATACCACCACAAACTGGTCCAAGTACGGTCTAAACACCCGGTTCATCAAATCCATGAAGGCAGCGAGGGCATTGGTCTACCCAAATGGCATGACCAGAAACTCGTAGTGTCTGTACCGGGTGCGGAAATCTCTCTTGGAGACGTCTGCCTCCTTGATTCTCAACTGGTGGTATCCAGACCTCAAGTCGATCTTGGAGAATACCGTAGCACCTTGCAGTTGGTCAAACAAGTCATCGATCCTCGGCAG
The DNA here is from genome assembly GCA_037157565.1 of Thalassia testudinum. NCBI lineage: Eukaryota > Viridiplantae > Streptophyta > Magnoliopsida > Alismatales > Hydrocharitaceae > Thalassia > Thalassia testudinum. The sequence continues at coordinate 16,808,912 of JAZHRO010000056.1, forward strand.
TGGATATCTATTCTTGATGGTGACACTATTCAGCTGTCGGTAGTCCACACAAAGGCGTAGGGTACCATCCTTATTCTTTACAAACAGTACCGGGGCTCCCCAGGGAGATGCACTGGGACTCACAGAGCCCTTCTCCAAAAGATCCTGCAACAGAGACTTGAGCTCTCGCAGCTTAAGTGGTGCCATCCTGTATGGTACGGTGGAGATGGGGCTGGTCCCTAGTACTAGTGAGATCTCAAACTCGAACTCATGCTCGGGCGGTAGTCCTGGCAACTCGTCTGGGAACACGTCGGGGTACTCCCTAACCACCGGGATAGTCTGGAAGTCTTCCACAGGGCTGGGCTCTGCCACCACACGAGCTAGGAAGCCCTCACACCGCTGGCTCAAAAGTCTCGCCGCCCGAAGTGTAGAAATGCACCTGAAGCCTCCGTCCACTGGCTGACCGTGGAACTCGAAAGAACGCAACTCTGGTATGGAGAAGACGATCTTCCTCTCAAAATAGTCCACCAATGCGTGGTAAGCGGACAGCCAGTCCATTCCCAGAATTACACCAAAGTCCTCCATCTACATCATAATCAGGTCAGCAGGAAGGCTATGTCCCCCAATACTGACCTCGCAACCCGGGTATACCTCCTCAGCTACAAACAGCTGACCACTCGAACCTCTGATCACGAACGGATCCTCTAACAGCATATAATCCTGGCCCGAAGTACCTGCGAAACTGGCTACAACAAACGAGTGCGTAGCGCCGAAATCAAAAAGTGTGTAAACGAGTCTGCCGAAAACTGAAACCATACCTGCCACCACTGATCCCGAAGCTCTGGCATCCCAGTGAGTCTGGGCATTGATACGCCCCTCAGCACTAGGTGTGTATGAAGCTGCCACACTCTGCATCGGATGGGTAGCTGCTGGTTGGTACCCTCCTCGTGACTGCTGTCCTCCTCCTCGCGCTTGGAAACTGCAGCCTCCTGCTCGCCCTCCAGTGCTCAGCGCGGGAAGCATCTGCTGACCTCCAGCCCTAGATGGGCAGTCCCTCCTGTTATGGCCCGGCTAGCCACACTGGTAGCAGAGGGGAACCCAACTCCCGCTCTAAGTGGGTACCTACTGTCAGTTCGGCGGGTGTCCGGTGCAAGCAACTGGCCCCTGTCGACGGGCCCCCAAAGGCCACTGATGGCCCTACAAAACGTGACGGCTCTCCTATGGGTGCCACATGTCTCCTCTCTCGCCGGTCCTGTGAAAAGTCTGACTGGTAGGGCCTCTTTCGCCCGCTGCCAGTATCTCATGCGGACGGGTTAGTCTCTTCGTAGGTCATAGCTGCCTCCACCACCCTCGAGAACGTAGGCATCTTCAGGGGTTTGACATACACCCAAATCGCAGGCTGGAGCCCCGTGGTGAACCTCCAAATGCACTCCTCCTCAGTGGCTACTGCTGTCGCTGCGAAGTGGGACAGCTCCAGAAAACGCATGCGGTACGCGCTCACAGTCATCGTCCCCTGGCAGAGAGTGTGGAACTCCCGCCTCCTCTGGTCCTGCCACGTCTGGGGAAAGTACTACTCGCAGAAGAGGGTGACGAATCGGTCCCAGGTCGGCTCGTCCCTCACCTGCCGCCTGACCCCCTCCACCACCTGCGTGCCACACTCTCCAGCTGGTACGTGGCAAAGGCCACGCGGCACTCCACCAGGGAGCGAAGGGTGTCGAAAACCTTCTCGATCTGCTCAAGACAGTCCTCCACCTCGGTCGAGTTCTCATCCCCCTTGAAGGAGGGGGCCTTCAGCTTCCGGAACTGCCCAAAAAGCTCGAAGTGGCGCTGCAGTGGGGATGCTAGTGCACCTCCAGGTATGGAATCATCATGTAGAGAAGTGTCGGAGGAAGGTGGGGGCGGTGGTGGCCCATCCCCTCCCCCACGTCCAGCGCCGCATCCGTCCCGTGGTCCCACAGTGGACTCCCCGTCTGTAGCCCCAGGGAGAGGCACTCGGGGCGGTGAGTGGAGCTCCTCTCGCACTATGTCCCGTATCAGCTGGGAGAGGTCCTGGGCCTGAGTGCCCGGGAGTAGTGGCTGGTCTACTGAGACGTCGACCGCAACACACCCACCCGGCCGACCTCTTCCTCGGCCGCGCCCGCGGCCCGCCTCACTAGTCCCACATCGAGGCATCTCCTGCAAGGAGACGTGAAAACAGAACGGAAACATGCCAATATGGAATGATATCTAACGAATAAGTCTAAGAGCTCATGTCAAAAGAAACGTCGTGGTGGCTACTCTAGTTATAGACACGTGAATTGGTTATTTTTCAATCAGTTGGTTCACTTCTCGGGACAACCTTGCTCTGATACCATCTTGTAATAACTTGATTCTCGAATCCCTACGAGACACAAGAATCGAACCGACTTGACTGATCCCATGACCCAGTTGTCCAACGAGAAACTAACCAAATGACCAGTAAAATAAACTACATTCAACATGTATATAACTACCAGTAACAAAATACAGCAGTAAAGAAAAGAAAATACTACAATACACACCACCACAATAGTAGAGAAATAAACATGTACATAACGTGAAGCTTACAAAAAAGATAGTACAAGAGGTAATAGAAACTACTCACTACAACAGAAAGAAAAGTATAGTGGGTACTACAAGTAACACTACTGTGCTCTACTAGGCCCAGCGCCCTCTACAGCCGCTGACTCTAGTTGCTCAACACCTGGTCCTGAAAAAGTAACAAAGGTGACATGTCAGAGAAATGCTGAGTAGAGTGGCAACTAAAGGATAAGAAGCAGTAAGGTGGACAGTAGCTATTATATCTTCTTTCTTTATATTTTTCCATTTATTCACTATTGATTTATTTCTCAGATCCTTCTCTTGATCTTGAATGTTCCTCGTGGGAATGATCTTGATTGCAGCCTTTTCTGAAAAGTAGAAGTAACACGTGGTGCTCTCCTGGCTGGGAGAGTCCCACGTGGTGGTCCTACCCTCAGTCAGCCACCCGAAAGTCACTGACAGACGTAATGGTGACTACGGCATGCGCGATAAACGCACGGGTAGCTACCCCGCACTAGCACACGGTCAGTCGTTTCCGTTAACGGGTGCGCCCAAAGCATAGCACAGAACTAGTATAGAGCAGATCCCTCTCAGTAACAGGGGTCCAGCCCCTCCACAGTAACCAAACAGGGGTCTTGCCCCTCCACAGTCCACGCACCCTCGCCTGACTACCCTGGTTTGCCCAGTGGGCCTAACAAGTCCGTGTAGGGGGGCTAGCAGAACCCTGCGGCCCGTGGGGTAGCTAGTGCTCTCCCTACACTAGTATCTCTCCTCGGTACAGTGTACACGAGGGCCAAAAGTCGGTACAAAGTGGCCATACCTAACCCTGGGTCCTTGGGGTGGCTAGCTCTGCTCTGCAATAAACAGGGGGACAGTTGCTCTCTTTGGTACTCCATACTCAAGGGCCAGCTCGCCTCCCCAATTCTATTCCATTCACCTTCCAAGATTTCTTCTCTTAATTCCCCGTAGGGTTCATGCTCTTTTAACTCAGCCAATTTAGGTTTCACCATTCCAGCTTTATATCCACATAACCCATGTTCTCAACCGTAATTATTCTTTCATAAACAGGCAGCTGTTAATCAATTTACAGGAAGTTATCGTTTCCTTTCTACTTTTTCAAGATTGCAATGTTTATATATTCAGTTAGTTTTCCAGTCCTAGGATTCATGCCATACCCTAGGATCTATCATTCAATCTAGTTTTCCAGTCCTAGGATTCATGCAATACCCTAGGATCTATCGTTCAATCTAATTTTTCAGTTCTAGTATTCATGCAATGCCGAAGACTCTATTAATTATTTCCCAATTACATAATTTTTGCTAAAATAATTGAAAAGGCCACTCTACCCGCAAAACTGGAAGTACTTGGGGCGTGGTCGGCAATCCCGAGCCCCTCCGCAACCCCCAGAGCCGCAACGGAATGGGGTCCTAACACAAGGGGTTACTCAGAACCGTATACAATTACTGTAAACAGGTAGAGGAAATAAATCTGGGAAGAACAAAACTTGAAACGCGGAAAACAGACTTCGAACGGACCCTAAACGGGTCAAAAATGATGAGTCTGCCCAAAATCAGACATCTAGAACTTCCTCCAGACGTCTTAAAAGGTCGCTCAGGTCATACCTTGGTTTGCGCACTCCTTCAGACGTCTAGAAGCCCGCTAGACCATCTGGACTTAGTTTCCAGACGTTCGATTGTCACCGCGGACCTCTGGAGGTGCTGTCCGTCGTCTGGTGCTGTGCCCAGACGTCTGATCTATGTGGAATGCCGAGCCCTCGCGCCCTCTCGAACAAATCCTACACACACACACGATCGCTCTCATTACGAAAAGGTGTAGAAGCACTCGGCGTAATGGCTGCATGGACGTACACGTGAAAGGAGAAGAAAACAAATATTGTACCTGTCAGACGTCTTCTACGTCGTCTGGACGTAAGTCCAGACGTCTGATTCTGGGAATTTTTCCCAGAATCAAGACCCTTCTCGCTCTCCGCCCGTAGCACACGGCCATGCTGCACCGTATCCGTTTGTGGCCCGAGCTGCAACAGCTCCTCCGCGACACCCCACCCTCGCTGCTCTCCCGCCGGCCGGCTCTAGCTGCCGCGGCAAGCTCGCACCCTCGTGGTCGAGCTCCTTCTAACTCTCGCAACAGCTCCTCCTCGCCACACACCCGCAACAGTCGTTGCTGCTGCTCTCGCCTGCGTGCTCGCTCACTGATAGGCAGAAGAAGAAGGCGGTGGAGTGAGGGTGAGGGAGAGGGAGGTGCTATTTGAAGGCAGCGCGGGGAGAGAGAGAAGGCAGCGGGTTCAGTCTGCGCGGGCACGCGCGCAGATGGAAGCCCGTACACCGAAAAACTTTAATACCAGACGTCTTAAACGACGCTTGATGCCCTGGTCGTAACATATATATATATACATATATGTATATATATTTTATATTTACACAAATAGTAGTACTTATATACTTATGTATTAGTATACATACATATATATATACATATATCTACATACTTATCTATATATATATATACATATATATTTACATATATACATATACTCATATACATATATATATACATATATAAATATACATATATCCATACATATATTAGTACTTATATAAATATGTATTAGTCTATATGCATACACATATATATATATATATATCTATGCACATATATATATACATATACTAATACATACATACATATACGTATACTTACACACACATATATATATATAAATATACATACATATATACATTTATATCTATATAACTATATATACATATATATACATATCTGGCTACATATATCAACATAAACATATATTACTATATACATATATACATATATATATACATATACATCTATATAGTATCATATACATACATATACATATAGATACATACATATATATATATATCAATACATCTATCTATCTATACATATACTTATATACATATATTGACATACATATATATATATATACATATACATATATACCTATATAGCTACATACATATATACATACACATATATATACACACCAATATATTTATACATGTATATATACCTATATATTTTTAACCATATATACATATAGATATATTTACATATATATATTTTTTCACATTATTTACCATACGTGGTATCGCAGGAATATCTGCACCAGTTGCTGATATTCCCCGATACACATGTACAAAAAGCGTGTTCGCATTCATCTTCAACCATCCATCCTACACCTTACACGCGGCACTTCGTCCTGTTGGTTGCGTCTTTCTAGACGATGACCGACTCGACACCGTGCTGCACTCCATCTTTGCCTCCACCCCTACCCCTTTATACATATATAGTATATACATATATATCTATACTATATTTACTTTATTTCTATTTCTCTTGCATGCCGATAAAAAGATAAAAAAAATATATCAAAGATAAAAGATAATCTTCGACTTGGAGGTACCCCGTCTTGCGAATAGCAAGACCCGTTTTGGAACCCTATTTTGGCTCAAAGCCAAGAACCTAATTTTGATGGTGTGCCTCATGGCCAAAGATTACTAGAAAAAATCTAAATAGAAAAACACCAAAAACACAATAAACGAATGGAGGAGATTCATTGTAGGAAAGGCGTAGAAACTTGATGCGTAACCCCACTTCCCTGAGTTCGACCCCTGCCATAAAAGTGACCAAGATAAAATGAAGTAGGCCAGGTTAAAAAAATTTTTGTAAAGAGATGGTTAGGTCTGATTTAGGTTAACCACTATGCACACTTCAACGATAAAATCACCATATTAACAACCTATTCGGGTCCGACACCACACCTTTTCTGGCACCGTTGCCGGGGAAGTGCGCCAGCAAGTAAGTTTCTATTCCATTCCATTCATTTTTTTCTCTTCTCTCTTCACGGGTGTTTTTGTTCTTTGATGTGTAAGTAAACCTGTTGCGAGGAGAAGAGAGGCAGACGACATCAAAGACGTAGGCAGATCCAAGGCGGGAACAAGGGCATGAAGACGCCGACATCGAATTGGAGCTTCGCACACGTTGCTGAACAAGGAGGTCTTCTTTTCTCAGCAACTTCGGTTAACTTGTCACATTAATAAAACTAAAAAAAAAAAACTAAAAACTAGAAAAACTTCTTGGGATCTCTTGGGGCAGGTGGATTAAAATTCACTTGTTTGATTGATTGGTTTACCCCCACCGCCCCGGGATTTCTCGCCTTCGCATAGTGAAAATCCAAGAATCTTGATTCTTGAATTTTTTGCCGTGCGAAGTATTCTTTGGGGCAAACACAAAAAGATTGATTGCACCCCGCTTTTGCCTCACTTATCTACAATTCGGGATCACCTTTTTGTGGGGAGACTTGGAATTGAGTTAATTCCAACCCCACTAAGACTTTTCAACTTGCCTAAGATTCGATCCCGAATACTTCAACCCCAACAATTTGGTTTTCTTTATCTTTTGGTTGAGCCTTGTGTGGACATCTTTTTGGTGATTGGGAGCACTTGAATTGAAGTGTTGTGGCTCCCTTTCACATAAACTCTAAAACTGATTCGTGCATCCACACATAGAAATCTACATTTAGGGAAGCCCATTGCATTGTAGCATGCATTAACCAATTGATATTGAAGAAGGGTTTGTTGGGCTTTGAGGAAAACCTGTATTCTCTCAAAAACCTGGAGATTGGTTGAATTGGTAATTCAGAGAAATCTTAAAATTCATACTATTTAAAGCTGAAACTCTAAAAGCCATTCACCAATTAAAACTTCAATTTGGGGAGATTTCCCCATTGCATGCTTGTTTTAGACACTCCAAAAAATCAATCACTTCGGCATTACCCGTAAACAATGCCCTTCACATTCCAAAAGCACTTGACCCTAAGCCTCTAACTAAAATTGGTAGTAACTTGACCCTTACTAAGGACTGGAGGTCTAACTACCTGTGTGTAGCGTCTACGTGCTGGTGAGAGTTCCCGCACGCTATAAGGTGTTTAAGATTGGTGCAAACGGCCTTTCAATCATGCCCGGTGGTTCCATGGTGCTCGCATTCAGTTCCGTAGTTTCTGATAGTAGGTAACTTAGATCTTTAGGTCTAAGGGCACACTGTAGAGGTTAGGAATTTGATTGAATTGATTTGTCATCAAGTGTACCTTTGCAGCGTCATTTCTCTCATCTCTTTTCCCTTCTCATCCCCCCAATTCTTCCTGTGGTAGTGCATGTTTGGGAGGAGGTCACAAAACCCTGAACAGATTGAATTGCCTAATAAATCTAGAAAAGAAGCCGAATCGTCCTCCTCCTCCACAAACATGGCTGCACGCCCACCCCCAAATCTCGAGGGAGGAAACCGCCCTCAGAACCCACCAGGTGGTGGAGCCTTAGATCCCATAACCCGCCTCCAAGCCCAAATGGAGATGTATAGTGAGAAAATTGAAGCTATTCGAGAAACATTGGAGGAAATGCAGAACCCTCCTGAATGGGAGGAGCCTAGGTCTCTTAGCTCCTATCAAAATCCCGCTGCTACAGAGACCATAGGACAAATTTGAGTCCCCATGGGTGGGGACAACTTTGAATTGGAACCTAACATTATTGGCCTAATAAATTTTCACTTCCATGGTCTTGCAAGTGAAGATCCTTTTCTCCACTTTGAAGACCTAACCTGACTGGCTGGAACTGTTAAATGAAGAAATATCGGGTTATCTATAGTCCTCATGAAGATGTTCCCATTTTCGTTGCGGGATAAAGCGTCGCAATGGTTATGCACCCTTGGGAAAACCATCCACTCTTGGGAAGAGATGCGAACAGCGTTTCTGAAGAAGTTCTTCCCAATTAGGTGAACCAATGCGCTTCGTCGTGCTATCACCTCTTTTACGCCACAAAATGGCGAACAATTTCATGAGGCATGGGAGAGGTATAACTGCCTCCTCAGGAAGTGTCTGCACCATGGTCTGCCTAAGTGGCATATAGCCCAGATTTTCTACTATGGGCTAAATGAGACTTTGAAGCAGATTTCAGATGCTTCCTGCGGAGGGAACTTTTTGAATAAAGATGAGAATGGAGCATTTGAATTGTTTGAAAACATGAGTGAAAACTCGATGAACAATGCTTCCATTATCACCTTTAATTGTACCAGCCAGCCCTGAAATGTCCACGAAGTTGACACGGGATCCTCCCATTCATCCACTGATCTAAGCCTTATTGCACAAAAATTGGATGAAGTCTCCGTCGTGCACAAGAAGCTGGACAAGCTTCCGGCCAACCCCGCCCATTCTATGGCAAACACCCCCACTTCACCACTTCGTCACAATCCAAATTCTTCCAACACCAGGCTTATCCCGAGAAACCCCGTAAGACCTACCTTATCGACTATCGTGCCGAGTAACTTGGTATGTCATTTGGAACTGGCTTCTGCAAGCCAGTACTTTGACACGGAGGACCAAGCCTCCTTGTGCTAGGATGCATATTTACATGCGGACGCGTCTTTTGGCATAAACGACACTTGCGCCCTGGGGAACAACCCGTTCTATGCTACTTATAACCTAGGGTGTCATAATCATTCGAATTTCGCATGGTCCAACAACCTGCAGTGCTAAAACCCCGCTGTGGGCCAATGTGACCGTCCGCACCCATCATCCCAAGGGCCCAGTCTAATCCTATGGCAAATCTGCCATCAGGCCCTTGCGTATCGCAAACCGAACACACATCAAGTCCTCTTGACAAATTGATGCGAATGATGACGGATATGTCAAAGCGCCATGAAGAGAACATGACCTCTCTTCAGCACCAATTGGCGCAGCAGAATGCTGAGATTAGTCAACTAAGCATGGTGACTCGATCTCAGGGCACTCTTCCCACCCAACTTGTTCCAAACCCACGAAATTTCATACCCTGTCGTCCTCAACCATAGGTACGACCTTCTAAGGGGTAGGTTCATCAAATTTTGCAAGCTCCGAGCATTCCACTAGGATTTCAGGCTAATCCTGCTACAGCACTGCACACTTATGTCTCTATTGCAAACCCTCCCCCGTCGTACGATCCCACTGGACCCACATCATCCAATGCTATCACTACGAGGAGCGGCAAGCAGATTGCCGATCCACCTCGACCTGATCCTGGCACATCTTCTTCATCGCCCTCTCATTCAAGATGCGCATCGCATTAGCGAGAGGATGATCCACCCAAATTGTTGCCAGAATCAGTCCCATTCCCTGAGGCTCTACTGAGGGAGACAAAAGGCAAAAAGAAAGATACGCAGGCCTTTGATAACGAACATAATTTGTTCAGGGATGTAGAAATCAAGGTACCTCTACTCAAGGCTATCGACCACATACCTACTATCGCCCGATTTTTCAAAGACTACACAACATCCAGGTGACAGTCAAAGAAAACTAAGAATCTGGTGGTTCTCTTGCCTCATGCAAGTTGTGCTATACTTTCAAACCTACCACCAAAGCAGAAAGATCCAGGCACACCACTTATTTCCTGCAGCATCCAAGGCTGCAATTTTAACCGTGCCCTGCTTGATCAGGGATCTTCCATAAATCTCATACTGACCATCATGCTCAAAAAATTTTCCGTGGGAAATCTGAAATCCACCCCTGTCACGTTACAGTTGGCAATCGTTCTATCAAAATCCCAAAGGGTGTGGTGGAAGACGTGGTGGTTAGGGTCAACAGTCTCTGTTTTCCTGTTGACTTTCTCGTTTTAGATATGGAAGTTTCTAGCTCACTTTTTGATTGTCCGATCATCCTTGGTCGACCTTTCTTGGCCACAGCCCGCGCCCTTATCGACTATGAGTCAGGCTGTATTGAGATTACCATTGGATCTGAGAAGCTCAGGCTTAACATCTTCAAGGCAGCCAAGAACTTTGATTGCGATTGCATCGAGGTTGACACGTCTGACGAGGACATGGCCATCAGTGTGGGTATTGGACTAATTGGGAACTATTCAGACTGCTGCGGATTACCTGATGACTGCCTGATCGACACATACTGTGATGTTCCCCCATCATTCCCTATCCCCGAACCTTCTCCAGACCAGGCTTCTGACGAGGTTTTCTCCACTTCCCATACCTTGTGGTCTGAGTCATATCCGAACTACTCACTATCGGTCCACACTCCTGAAGACCGGATTGCCCTTTCTTTCCCACCAAATCAGGTGGATCTGCAACTCCACACTGGGACCTTGAGCCCACATCCTACTCACTGGGGTTATTCCTTTTTGGATCCATCTATCCAAAGAGCCATCTTCTTGGCCAATCTGAGGGCCAATTTCTTCCACCTAACTGGTGCTTCGAACCCCCTAGGACACTCTCGTCTCATGAAATGCCAGACCGTTCACCATCCACCATCACTTTTCACGCCACTATCACGATCACTTCACTTTTCACTTCACCACCCACCATCCACCCACCCTACCACCCTACTGTATACCCTGCACCTCAGCTCTCGTTACCTGATCTTTTATCCTTTCTCTACCTTTCCCTGCATGCATATGAGGACAGAGCATCGTTTGGCATGGGGGGGTGGATAGGCATCCATAGGATCTGGGTATTTTATGGTATCATGCAGTTCCCACCTATTTACAAATATGCAAGAGAAAGAAAAAGAAAAAGAAATAATATATATATATAATATATATAAATAATAATAATAATAAAATGGCATTTAGTAATGATCTAAAGGCTGAAACAAAAATACAATAGGTGTTTATGGATGTTCAACCTCTGTTTTAAAGACTTTGCAGGCCACAAAAGCTTGATTCGCTCAGGCTCGGCTTAATTCACTTGAGCATTGACAAGATAGATCAGAATCTCTCCTAACTAAGGATGTATTCTTGTACCTGAGACACCGGTACAGGATCTGTTGGTTTACTTCTACTTGAGAGCTTAATTAAACTTGGTTCACATTACACATATCAGGAAAGACCAGGTGAACATAAGATCCAACCCTAGTGTTCATTAGGGATGGTGGAGTCCTTACGTTTGCACGCAGGTAGACTTTTTATCCCAGGCTTTAGTCTTGTATTTAGGAGCGACTCTTTTCACAAAAAAAAAAGGAAAAAAAAGAACTCTCCCACCAAAAAGGAAAGTGTGCTCCTCCAAATAATGTTATAAGAGATATACTAACATGTGTTTGAAAAAAAAAAATGCAAATAAGTCAGTATATCTCACAAATATCTATAAAGTTTCTACCTTAAAAAAGTTCTTCAGGGCAAGTCGCAAATACCCTATTTTCCTGTGAGATGCAAATGTCAGAAAATGGGAGTTGAGTTTTCCGCCATCTTCTTAAGGGTCAATCCGAAGACACAAGCTGAAACTGGGACAAACCTTTACTTAAAAAATCTTGAAACGCTGGGCTTGAGTCTTAATGTTCATTTGGTCAGTCTTGATCCTTCACTAAGCACAAGCCATAACCTCTTGAGCTCTCGAGTACGGCAAAAACCTCTTAGGTCCTAGAAATCATACTTAAGGTTTAAATATCAAGAGTCCCGGTTAGTTGAGAGATGATCTTTGCGTTCCAAGACTTAGAGTACTGGTAATCTTCTCTGCAACTAGTTCTCATAACATCCAACAATAAACACACCTTTATTGCCTCAGAAGAAAATCTTCAGCTTAAAGATCATTTCTAAATACTATTTTGCTAAGGACTAGCAAAAGATAGGCATGGGGGTATGATTGCACCACAAAAATACGCCTACAATTGTGTCGTCTTGTGCTATTTACTAGCATTATCAGAGCATATTAGGTAGACATAGTCGCATTTGTGAATATAGACACATGCATGCATTGAATTAAGGGGGGAGGAAAGTAAATAAATTGGTCTCGCAATTTACATTTTCTTCAAGTGCTGCTTCGCAAAATTCCCATCTTTATTTTTATTTCTATTTGATTTGGAAATCTTTCTTCCTGCCGCTACTGTGCATGGATTGGCTTCTCCTAGCGCCATGCCTCCCTACTCACCTCTCCTTGCAGTTGCAGGCACCACTCCCTGCCGAGCCTCATGCAGTCGCATGCATTGCCAGGGCATGGCTGTGCATGCCCTCTTCCTCCTCTATAAAAAAGAGGGTTCGGCTCCTTGTATCAGCCTAGTACAACGCCAAAAGAACCCAACACTTCTCCTTCCTCTCCCTCCACACGCCGACCCTCCTCCTCCGAGGAGACACCCGGCGGACAGGAGCACCTCACGGTGGTGCACAACCACCACCGTGAGACCACCACCACCCAGCTCATCAAAGAGCCGGTCGGCGTGGTGGCCTTCTTCCATGTTTACACCTTCCACGACAATCCAGCCACTGGAGCGGAGCTTCAAGCTTTGAAGCTCAAAGCTCCGCATGGAGCAACAGCAGCAAGGAGGCAGCAGCAGCACGTAGCAGCAGCAAGACACCCTCGCCTTTCCGTGTGCATCTGCAGGCGATCTAGCCTCCCGCTCGTTCGCACTACATTCGCCTTCCCGCCAACAACTGGCCACCGCCCGCTACTGTAGCGGCTGGCCAAGCCTCTCCGCGCTACCCTGCCAACTCCCGCAAGCCTCCGCGCAAGCGGCAGGTCACCCTCACCCTCCACTACGCACAACAGCTCCCTCTCCGCGTGCTCTGTTGCGAACTTCTCCACGTCCGCAACCGACCGGCGCAGACCTTCTTCTTCGCGCACCAGCCCGCGCGCGCCAGCCTCGAGCCGGCCTCACTCACAGCACCTACAACTCCCAATCACACTGCTCACCCGACCACTGTAGCCACTGTTCAAGCATTTCTACAGAACACTGTGGCTACATTGGGGTGACCGGTGAGTTTCTCAATTTATCGATCACCCGGTGCGTCGCTACCGCTGTTCTCCCGCGTGCTCGCACCTGCCCACGCGTCTCCCAGCAGGCGTACGCCTGCCTTCACCCACCCCACTCGCCCGCGTGCGCCTGCGTCACCCGCTGCCTTAGCCCATGTTCACATCTCGGAGCAGTGCTGTGCACTGCAGCCCCTCCTCTCTATGCCACTCCCTCCAGCGCACGTCCTCTACATGCATACGTGCCTGCGTGTGCGTGGAGACCTCCAGACGACGCTCGCTGGTCTGCAGATGCCATAACCCTCTAGCAATGCTCCCTCTCTCTTGTTCTCTCTCTCTCTCTCACTCTCTCACTCTCTCTTTAGCGACGCTCACAGACAAATATGCTTACACTTCCATACACACACACGCACACCTATACACTATTATATACATATATATATATACGTATACATACATATATTGATATATATATATACATGTACTTATATATATATACATATATATATATTTTATATTTACACATATAGTAGTACTTATATACTTATGTATTAGTATACATACAAATATATATACATATATCTACATAATTATATGTATATATATATATATATGTACATATATATTTACATATATACATATACTCATATAGATATAAATATACATATATCTATACATATATTAGTACTTATATAAATATGTATTAGTCTATATACATACACATATATGTATATATACATCTATATACATATATATATATATAGATATATATACACATATACTTATACAAACATATATGTACGTATACTTACACATACATATATATATATAAATATACATGCATATATACATTTATATCTATATAACTATATATACATATATACATATATGTACATATATGCATATATATATACATATACATCTATATAGTATCATATACATACATATACATATAAATACATACATATATATATATATACATATATCTATCTATACATATACTTATATATATATACTAATATACATATATATATATACATATACAAATATACCTATATAGCTACGTACATATATACATATACTTATATATATATATATATACATATATATATGCACCTATATATATATACATGTATATATACCTATATATTTATAACCATATATACATATAGATATATTTACATATATAGATGCATATATATTTATTTTTTCATATTATTTACCATACGTGGTATCGCGGGAATATCTGCACCAGTTGCTGATATTCCTCGATACACGCATAGAAAAAGCGTGTTCGCATTCATCTTCCACCATCCATCCCATACCTTACACATGGCACTTCGTCCTGTTGGTTGCGTCTTTCTAGATGACGACCGACTCGACACCGTGCTACACTCCATCTCCTCCTCCACCCCCACCCCTTTATACATATATAGTATATACATATATATCTATACTATACTTACTTTATTTCTATTTCTCTTACATGCCCATGAAAAGATAAAAAAAATATATAAAAGAGAAAAGATAATCTTCGACTTGCAGGTACCCCGTCTTGCATATAGCAACACCCATTTTCGAACCCTACTTTGGCTCAAAGCCAAGAACCCAATTTTTAGAGTGTGCCTCAAGGACAAAGATTCCCAGAAAACAATCTAAATAGAAAAACACCAAAAACACAATAAACGAACGGAAGAGATTCATTGTAGGAAAGGCATAGAAACTTGACTCGTAACCCCACTTCCCTAAGTTCGACCCTGGGCCTAAAAGTGACCAAGATAAAATCAAGTAGGCCAGGTTAAAAAGATTTTTGTAAAGAGATGGTTAGGTCAGATTTAGGTTAACCACTATACACACTTCAACGATAAAATCACCATATTAACAACCTATTTGGGTCTGACACCACTATGGTTGAAAGAAGGAGATGCAAATACTGAATTCTTTCACGTGGCAGCTAGCTCTAGAAGAAGGGTCAACTACATGTCTTCATTGAGAATAGGCAAGTAGGTTCTGACCTCCTTATGGTACATGAAAGGAGAAGTGATCAGATACTATAGAGAAGCCTCTAAAGCCACTAAAATAGGGAATTGGAGATTAACCAATTCTGATTTCACTCGAGTTGATGAAGCTGAAGCTGAACAACTGGTGAAACCTATCATGATTTAGGAGGTTGAGGCTACGATGGCTAGTCTGAATTCTGAAGGCTCCCCAGGCCCTGATGGATTCCAAGTCTTCTTTAATAAGGAGTTTTGGCCAGTGGTGAAAGCAGATGTAATGGAGGTCATCAAGGAGTTTCAAGAGGGCAATTTGAGTTTCAAAAGAATCAATCAATCCTATCTTTTCTTACTACCAAAGAAGCAAGATGTAGAGAGCTTGCAAGAGTTCAGGCCAATAGCTTTGACGAACTCCATTTATCTGATAATCGACAAAGAATTGGTAAATAGATTCAGAGGTGTTCTAGCACGTCTGATAAGTCCAGTACAGATAGCTTTCCTCCCCAACCGGTCACTCCAAGAGTCCTTTATTGTAGCGCAAGAGATGGTCAGTGGATGGTGCAGACGAAAATGTAAAGCCTTCATGTGGAAGGTGGACTTCTGCAGGGCGTTTAACTTGGTGGCCTGGTCATATTTATGGGAGATTATGAAGAGAAGGGGATTCCCTCCTAAATGGATCCAATGGATGAAAAGGTGCATTGCAACTTCATCGTTCTCCCCTCTACTTAACGGTAGACCATGTGGAGCTTGGATCCAACCTCAGCAAGGGGTTAGGCAGGGCTATCCCCTAGCCCCACTTATCTTCAATCTAGCAGTGGACGCTCTTGCATGCCTTATGTGCAAACTATCAGTGGCAGGTCTGCTGAAAGGTTACTCATTATCCAACTCTAGAGCGCTGGCGCCAATCCTACAATACGCGGATGACACTGTCTTTTTTGTGGAAGGGGGAAAAAATGAAGCAAAAGTCCTATATACCATGGTCTCCATGTTTGGCGACATTTCTGGGTGAAAGCTGAATGGTCAGAAATCCTCTCATCTACTTTGGGCTGAACAACCAAGACAGTGCAACTCTTTCTACCAATCTGCAAACGACTACTGTTAGCCTACCAATGAGGTATCTAAGACGACCTCTACGTGACACCAAGCTGAAGAAGACTAATTGGAATCCATTGTTTGGGAAAGTAACTTCCAAGCTTGAAAGTTGGAGCAGTCACTATTTATCAAAAGGAGGAAGGTTGATTTACTCCCCTTGTGAAGTCCACATCTCTGGTCCTCATCACCGCTCCGTCCTCAAAAAGATTGAACTTCTTCCGATGCAGTAGTCAAATCAGCAAAGTCAACGAGTTTCAATTTATAGCACTGTTCACGCAGGCACTCGCCATCTCAGAACCCCAGATAGCCTCCATTACAGTAAATCATACTGGTAATGGGAAGTGGTCTGTAGCTGACGACAAGTCATATGAGTAATACTCAGACCTGCCACCAAGATGCTGTAATGGTAAACTCCCAGCAGCTCGAACGTCCCATCCATGGGAAGCGCACCTTTACTAATAGTGCTGGAATTCACCATTCATGGATAGGAGCTAGCAATCTCTGGTTGATTAAGTTCCCGATAGCAAAGATCCTTCTCTTATCCTTCCCCTACATAGATGATCCGAGATACCCACAAGGGATCCAGAACCCATCAAGGGGAGAGGGTAAGGCTTGACGCCAATCCTCAAGCCCTGGAAAATGCTCGTACCTAAGATGCCACCATTTCATGACATCCCTTCTGAGATCAATTACTGTGGACCATTCCATGAATGGATTACCTTGAACACCATACGGGCACCCCCAATGATGGGATATCAGACCCGATGTGGCCAAAGCCACAATCGAGACATCTGCTGACCCATCGAATATTCCAAATCGACGAGCTTCGCGAAGGCATGCAGCTCTAGCATAGCTTACCCATAGATAGGCTTTGACTATTAGGTTGATCCCTAAAGTAAAGAACTGTTATAGAACATACATTGGCAAGGCCTTCCAAGATGGTTTCCAGGTCATGCCCATGTTCAGGGGCATTCACCTGCCAGAAAGACGGGCAGTATCGCCAAATCAGAGCCTTAAGCTCCAAATAGACAAATAAACTCACGGACATGGGCCCGGGGACATCGGTGATTCGATAGTCTTGAACGTAGAGCTAGACACCCTCTTTGCTAAGGGAATAATTCCCGTCACAGAAAAGAATGACAGATACATCTGAACCACGAGATCGCTCTGTTCCGACCTCTGTCTAAGCAGTGTCAGCAGGTGGTATGAACCTCTGTCTAAGTTGTGTCAGCAGGTATCAAGAATGAATGCTGAAAGAAGCAAGAGAAGGGATTTAGTTTATTCCTTGACTTGCTTGTTCTTTTCCCCCCAATCACTATGTCATGTCATCACTATAGCGGGTGAACACGCGACTCCTTACTTCACTCACCAATTACAGATCAGAAAGAAGATGGTGTGTGAAAGGGTGAAACCATGACGAATAGTAACCAAGAGAGAGGACGCGATGAAACAATGACCATACTACCCATTATATTTCTGCTTCACTCACTAACGGTATGTTACACGCTGTAGTGTACTAAGGTCGAATTCACGTAGAGGCGGTCAAAGAGATTACACATCACTTCCTTCCTTCAAATAGAAGTACTACCATGTTGGTAAGTTCAAAGCAATAGAAATCCATCCCTCCCGCCAACCATACTTTACAAAGGTCGCTCTTGGGTCCCATCACATGGTAGTAGGCCACGGACAGTACCATAAGCAGCTGGATAGGATGAGGAACATCTCATTTCCAATTTCAAATGAGCATACCCCTTTGCTCCCCCCTCTATGACCTGTAATTGCCGATTACGAAAATGAGCATACCCCTTTGCCACTCCTCTCTATGTATGACCTTACTACACCTGAGGGAGGTAGGCAACACTCTGGACTTGGATGACCTGACCCTAGTTGCCTCTGGAGTTGGAAAGAAAGGATAGAAGCGGGAAGCTTTGCTCTCCTGGGTTGTTAAGTTGAAGAAAGTGATGCTCGACTGGGAATCCTATAACTCCCCTTCCATCATTCCTAAGTCCCTTCTTTCTCTTTCCTCTCTCATCTCCTTTTGCGTGACTTGCTGCCTCCCTAGGGTTTTGTAGAATGAAGAAGGATGCATTTTGCTTTCCTTTCTTCCAACCACCTATCTATCACATTCCTGATCCAGCATTTCAGAGAGAAAGGGGGAGGCCCCGCACAAAAGAAAGAAAGCAACCCTACGGAAAGGTAGAAAGTGATCCCTGGGTGAGGGAAAACCAAGCTTACCTTACGTAAGGGTCACCGTTGTAGTATGGGTCACCCTGGGGAAGGGTTACTTCACACATTTAATATAAGCTTACAATGCATTCACTCATGTTTAGATCTAAGATATGCATATCTGACTCCTAGCTCAATCACTGCACTTTAAAAAATCGAACCCGGATTGATTGAGTCGCTGAAGTTCAGTCAGAGTGTGGTTTCCCGATTTATACTATAATAGATGTAATTAGTATTTTGTCACTAAACCCCTCAGACTTTACCTCCTTGCTTCTCTCATGGGACAATCCTCTTCCTGCTGAGCCCGCTTTCTCGGTCCACAGAGACCAAATGTAGGACTGGTGCCAACAATTCATCATGGAAGAAAGGACTCACCGAGCCGGTTCACTCATACGAAAACGGATACGAAGATAACGAAAGCCAATACGAATGACTAATCTAATTGAAAAGATAGAATGAAAAAGAACTGTCTTTTCTATATACTTTCCCCGGTTCCGCTACTACCACATGCCTTACGCAATCGATCAGATCATAGAGATCCTAAATATCCCTTCTTCCACACTTTTTTATGTAGTTCATCGAAAGGATCTCGGATGACTCACCAAAGCACGAAAGCCAGGATCTTTCAGAAAATGGATTCCTATTGGAAGAGTGCATAAACAGATGGATAAGCTCACACCAACCCGTGCTTTCATTTTGGATCCAATTTGGGATGTTCCGTTGGAGGTATCGGGAAGAAATGGGAATTTCAGAATATCAATTCATACAGAGGAAAAGGTTCTCTATGGATTCAAAGGCTATCCCTATGAGATTGGGATAGAGGAAGAAGAAAAAACCAAAGCATACCCATTCTGGATCGAAAAAGAAATATTCCCTCCACTTGATAAGAAAATGGGTCAGATTCTACAAGATGAAACCTATAGGACTTCTGGAATGATGGAAGGGAATCCAAAGAGAGGGAAAGAAAATTGAAATGAAGGAGGAAGAAAATAAACCAAAAATACCTAGAAGAACCCAGATTCCAAATGAACCAACTCCAACTCGAAAAGTGGATTGATTTCTTATTCTCGAAGAATGAGGAGCAAACTAATGGATCAAGAAAGATCTCTTGTTCTTATTCTAAGATCGTTATTGGATCCACATATGTTTGGTAAAAAGAATCCTATTCTCTTTAGATCCTAATAAAAAATGGAAAGTGTTCCATTGGAACATGAAAACGTGATGGAATTGGTCTTAGTGACACTTCGGGACAGAAGGGAGGAGACTCTCGAACGAGGAAAAGCATCCAATTCCAATCAATTCCAGTAATGGAATGAGGAGCTATATGAGGTGAAAATCTCATGTACGATTCTGTAGAGTGACAGTAATGGTGACTTATCTGTACACTTTTCCACTATCACCCCCAAAAAACTGAACTTTGCCTTACGTAAAGTTGCCAGAGTACGATTAACATCTAGATCGAAAATCACTGCTTATATACCAAGTATTGGCCATAATTTACAAGAACATTATATAGTCTTAGTAAGAGGAGGAAGGGTTCCTGCCACACTAACTCCTGTGAGTGGAGTGGAATGGCACGAAGCTAGCTCGTCGACTACAAAAACATACGACTCAGTGTGCAAAGTGAAGCTTTTTTGTAGTAGAATGAGTGAGCCTATAAGTATACCTCATGTAGTGTAGAATGGAGTTCTAGGATAGGAGTTTCACGAGGGATTACCTGGTGCAAGTCAAAGGTGACTGCAAGTCGTATGCTTTTGGTAGTCAATGTGCAGGTATTGAGTTAGCTCGTTACACTATCGCTTCAATTCGCTCGTTCCTCTATCGCTGCACTTCGCATGAGTGAATGAGCCATATCTATTAGACTATTCTATTGAAATAAACTTCTATAAGGAAGGAGTTGAAGTCCAGTTTAATGGAGCTTAGTTCAGGGTAGGGATTGTTGTTAGTTCCAACCCCGGGTCTGGGTGTAGTTTAGTAAAGTCGACGAGCTGTGTCCTGTTCCATCCGTTTGTATTAGTACAAAGACTCACTCATCTTCTTATCAATCGTAGGCCTCGTAGTCTTTGACCTGTCGCTTCAATGCCAGCTAAACAAGGGTATTTCCTGGCCGGCTTCATGTATTGCAAGGTAGCACCTGGGCCTTCTCCTTGATAGACTACTTTCCCAAACCCCGTGATTTCGAATCGCTAGCTCAGCTCGGCTCTACCAACAAACATCTCCGTTCTTACCACATAGTAAGAAGTGAGTTCCGTCAGTCCTCTGCTTCACCTCCTACCTCACTTGTGAACCTCATGGCTGAGTGAGAAGAAGTAGAAGGCAAATTTGGCTTTTTTCACGTAGGCCACCAGGTGGAGGAAGATGCCCATGGAGGCTGAAGTTTCCATCACTGGAAGCAAGCCATCCAGATGATCATTCAAAACACTCACGAGGACCTTCTGCACTGCTCATGATGCATGTGACAAAGTTCTCAGATTTGTATAAGAATGCACGCCAAGCAGCTTCAGGAGAACAGCAGAGAACATGGCCCTCTATCTTCCGTGCAGTATGTCCACTTTCATTTTCCTTGAACCTCAATGGGGGACCATCGTAGATTCCTCCAGAGAGTCGAGATGGTGTGATAACATTGACGTGATCATTCATGTTGGGTGAAATTGGAGATCGGGCGAATGAGCTGATATGGATCTATAGACAAGGTCACATGCTCTACAAGGTTGACTTTTTCATAAGTGGTATTTCGGGTGGGTTGTGTTGCGGTAGGGGTTGCTGGATTATGTTCTTCCTTGCCCCCCACTTCAAAAAAGCTAAACCACAATGTAGTTCTGATCAATCATGTTTCGAACCAAGTCTCTGAGGGCATCGGTCTGTATTATGGCCGTAATTACAATGGTACTCGCAGTAGGCTGTGACGTCATACCTGTGTGGCATGGGATGTCAGAGGCAGGGTGCTCTTAGGTATTTCTTAGGCAAGGTGATCTCATTCTTTGTCACTTTTTGGAAAGATGGCGAACGGTAAACACCAAATTCGTCGCCCTTGGTGACCCTCTCTTGTCCTACTTTAGTGGGGTGCTGCTCTAGTTGCTAGAGGCAGGCTTCTCAGCCCTTTGTTTTGACTCTGTAGTATCGTAGATAATAAGAAGAGAGATCACAGCAATCTTTCCTCCTATTTAGGAAGTGTCAAAGTGGCGCAACATTGAATATTGACGCAAAATGCTTTGGAACACTTTTTTGGAATTAGGACTGATGTAGGATGGAAGTGTGGAAGAATGTCGCCTTTGTCTTTTTCCCTTGCTTAGATCGATCGCGTGATTTTCGTTGGAGATGGGATTGCACGTGTTTATGGATTAAAGGAGATTCAAGCTGGGGAAATGGTAGAATTTTCCAGCGATGTAAAAGGAATTGGTTTGAATCATGAGAATGAGAATGTAGGTATTGTAATCTTTGGTAGTGATACCACTATTAAAGAATGAGATCTTGTCAAGCACACTGGGTCTATTGTGGATGTTCTTGCAGGAAAATCCTTCTTAGGCCATGTGGTCAATGCTTTCGGAGTACCCATTGATGGCAGAGGTTCTTTAATTGATCACGAACGAAGACGTGTAGAAGTGAAAGCCCCTGGTATTATTGAGCGTCAATCTGTGCACGAACCCATGCAAACTGGCTTAAAAGCAGTGGATAGCCTGGTTCCTATAGGTAGTGGTCAACGAGAATTGATAATTGGAGATAGGCAAACAGGAAAAATTGCTATAGCGGTGGATACCATATTAAACCAAAAAGAACTGAATGCAAAGGGCAAAGAAAATGACAAATTGTATTGTGTCTATGTGGCGATTGGGTAGAAATGCTCGACTGTGGCACAATTAGTACAAATTCTTTCCTCAGCCAATGCGTTGGAATATTCCATTCTTGTCGCAGCCACCGCTTCGGATCTTGCCCCTCTCCAATTTTTTGCCCCATATTCTGGCTGTGCCATGGGGGAATATTTCCGCGATAATGGAATGCATGCATTAATTATATATGATGATTTGAGTAAATAGGCAGTGGCATATCGCCAAATGTCATTATTGTTACGCCGACCACCAGGCCAAGAGGATTTCCCCGGGGACGTCTTCTACTTGCATTCCCATCACTTAGAAAGAGCGGCTAAATGATCAAAAGTGACAGGAGCAGGTAGCTTGACAGCCTTGCTTGTCATTGAAGCACAAGCTGGAGACATATCGGCATATATCCCAACCAATGTGATTTCCATTACAGATGGACAAATCTATTTGGAAATAGAGCTCTTTTATCACAGACTCCGACCAACTATTAACGTTGGCTTATCTCTCAGTCGCGTCGGGTTGGTAGCTCAGTAGAAAGCTATGAAAATAGTCTGCGGTAGTTTAAAACTGGAATTGGCACAATATCGAGAAGTAGCAGCCTTCGCTCAATTTGGCTCAGACCTTGATGCTGCCACTCAAGCATTACTAAATAGAGGTGCAAGGCCAACAGAAGTTCTAAAACAACCACAATATGAACCACTTCCCATTGAAAAGCAAATTATAGTAATTTATGCTGTTGTCAACGGATTCTGTGATCGAATGGCACTAGATAGAATCAATCAATATGAGAAGGCCATTCTAAGTACCATCGATCCACAATTACTCAAAGAACTTGCATCAGGCTTAACAACAGAAAGAAAATCGAACTAGAGACTTTCTTACAAGATAGTGCAAAAACCTTCATCTGAAAACATAGCCCGGTGGGGAGAATTACTACCTAGTCCGCGGAGTACTCCTGGCCTAGGATCTCCCTGGTAATACCTTTTTGGCCCTTTATCTTTTTTGTCTACACCACTCCAGCCTCCACAATCCTCCATTCCAAAATGAACAAGGAAAAGTAAGCAAAGATCATAATTGAAATATGTTGGAGGGGTGAAAATTAATAGGAGCACGAGCTGCTACCATTGCTTTAGCAGGTGCTGCCGTCGGCATTGGAAATGTCTTCAACTCACTGATTCATTCCGTAGCCAGAAATCCTTCATTCGCTAAACAATTATTTGGGTATGCAATTTTGGGCTTTGCTCTGACCGAAGCCATTGCATTGTTTGCCTCAATGATGGCATTTTTAATCTCATTCGTCTTCTAAAGCTAAAATAAGATCTAAAGTAAAGAAAGAAAATTCATGGGTTAGGTGATGAGACACTCATCATGATCTCTAATTACCCTTAATTAACTAGTCTTCCTAGTTAATTAGCTAGGGTTATGAATATATAAGGGTTAATTATAGAATAAGGAATATTTAGTTAAGGACCTTAAAATAAGTTAAAAATGGAATTTTATCATTCAATTAACATTATTAATAATTCAGATAATAATTGGATTCGAAATCCTACTAATCATTTTCTTAATTAATAAGATAAGTAACTTAAATATAATGTATACCTAAATATGTAATAACTTAAGTAATTTTACTTAATCTAATAAATTAATCTAAAAAGGTCAAAAATGTAAATTCAAGGTGTAAACATAATATTTACCTTATTTACTAACATATATAAAAAGTTGAGAAAGATCTAAATTAAAATAAACCTTCGAAACCTGGATTTACATTTTAGTCCTTAATATTCATTATAGTCGGGTCCTTATTTCTCACATAGGTCCTTAAGTTTTATTACTTCTAAGTCCTTCATCTTCTTCTTCTTCTTCTTCTCCAGCCAAACGAACGGCTGGTGGTAGAGAGTCATCCCACCACGCAATCACCACCCTATCGACATCATTCCTCTTTACCCAACCTCTTGCAGCTTACACTCACCACCTACATTTAATCCATCGGTCTGGATCAACCGAAAATCCTATTTTTCAGTGGGAGATAACCTCATCGTCGTCGGAGACGACGACGGAGGCTAAGCTCCTCGAGCTTCTTCTTCAGCCAGACCCCGCCCCTCTCTTCACCGAAAACTACTATAAATACCCCCTCGCACCTCTGATTTTAGCAAGTTGGCTCTCTTCCCTCTTCTAATACTATAGCGGACCCGATAGGCTATTCTTCCAAACCTCTGGCGATCCCCCATTCCATCTTTCGACTTCCTCCATCCATCTTAAGTAGCCAAGGAAATTCGCCGTTGTTTTCCACACCTCTGACAAAGGCATCGTCCCTAGGATTCCTCCACTCCACCTCAAATTCGCCCACCAGAGATCTTTCTTCAACCCTCTGATTTCATCGTCCGCCATGAGACTTCAACAGAACCCTATTGACCCCTTCATCCAGGTAACAGTAGACTAGGAGTAGCAGTAGGCTAGCTTAGTTAGTTAGTTAGTTTAGTTAGTTAGGTTAGAGTAATTTTAGTATTTAGCTTCATCGCCTCTGACTCCGACGAGTTCCTTGAGCTCTCCAGAGACCTTAATTTTGTCTTTCAACTCACTGTAAACCTTCTTTTAACTTCCATGATCACTTCTAATCCACTTAATCGATTAATTAAATCACCTAAACGCCTAATTCAAATCTCACCTTCACCGACTACTTCACTATCCATGGTGATAGTAATCGGCCTAATTCCACCTTCACTGGGTTCTTTCATCACATATCATCACTTTCGAACCCTAATCGACATTATATTACCTATTACTATCATCTATAATTAAATGCGTAAATTTAATTTAGTTCCTGAGCTCGCTGTCCATGGCGGCTTAGGAACAGTTCAAACTATAAATTAAATATATATTTATGATTAATAACATCTGTTGACTTGATTTAACTTCTAAATCGAGTAGTTAAATCATGTCCTGAGCTTAAACCATTCAAATTTTTAAGAAATGAACTTACTATCAAATCTTATATTTCAAGGAATAAATGAAGAATTTTATGTGATACAGAGGTTCCTTGTAACCTCCGGATCAATTTTGGATCAAAAATAGTTAATCTGTACAAACATTTTATATTTTCTGGACTCACCGGAGCTCTGGTAAGCTCCGGCGAGTCAAAGATGTGTTGTCGCCTCTTAAACTTGTTAAGTGGCTCTAGAATAGTAAAATAAGGATTACTAATCATTTTAAAGAAAGTTGTTCGTGGTTTCAATCACTGGAGCTTTAGATGTGACTTCTTCCCCAACTCCAGTGAGTTGGAGAAATCTGTTATAAGGGATTTAAGAAACACTTAGGGGTTCAGAAGCTTCAGTGCAAAGCACTGAAGCTATTTTAACTTTTAAAACACTGTAACTACCACTGAACAACTCTGTCGAACACACATTTATTTTAGTTCAGGCAGCGAGCCTGAATCCCTAGGAATTAAGGTTCAAAGACAAATTTGAAGATCTGAGTGAGTTTCTGATGATGAGAAGACTCTGATTGAAGCATCAATTTCTTAGGAGGAAGCTCTAAATAGAAAGTCAATCTTTGAGCTTCCATAGTCAAACCTGAGTTTGATAATGGTGTTCTGAGCTCGAATTGAAGAATTGAGATGTGGAAATTATTTCTGAGATTCTGTTTGATGTTTTTAGAAAGAATAAAGTAAGCTCGGATGATGTAATGTGTGAAGATTTTGTTTCTGCCAATTTGGGTTACTCTCGAACCCAAACCAACAGAAGCACTATTTTGATGAAATTCAAACCTAAAACCAACCCAGATTGATTAGTTATAACCCTTAGAATTAATCTAAATAGGTTAGGAACACTTTTAAGTGTCTGTTGCACAAATTGATATCTGAAAATCAACCTCTGAAGTTTTCAGAGAAGAGAAAAGCTTCTCTGCAAGTTTTGTAGGTCTCAAGAACTTAAAATACACTCTAACAGAAGTATAATTTTTTATATAATATGTACAGACCTTCTAATAAATAAGGGAAGTCCATCTGAGGAATCTCCTGAGTTAATTTCACTTTCTAGGCTCTTTTTAAAACCTGCAGAACCCTTGATTTCATCTCTTAAATTGAAGAGTTAAACATCATTAAAACATTAAATTGACCCTAAAATTGTGTAGATTACCCTTAGAGCTTTCCAACGAACTTTAAATCATCCAATTTGGAGCTCTGGGTAAAAAGTTACAATCGATTGAATTCAGGTCCGGAAGGGGAATGTTTGTCGCACCTCGGATATCCACGAGCGCGCGCTTGGGTATAAAACTATTTTGTTCCTATGGCTATGCAGTCATCAGTGCTCGATGCACCGGTTCCGATTCTGATCTGATTTGAGCATTATTCTGTGTGTGTGGGCATTAGCCTGCGGGTGTGTGCACCCTTGGGGGCATGCGGATGTGAATGTGCCCTGGGAGGGCAAGTGTGGCTTGGGAGGCTGGGTTTAGCCGATGCGGCTCGAGACAATGAACAGATTAAGAAATAAACTGAAACGAACCTAACCGAGATTAGGTGAGGACCGAGTAGGGTCTGGTCCCACCCTAGTCTCAAGGTGTTGTGTATCCTTGAAAGGACCTCGTCGTAAATAAAAAATACTTTTGGTTTAAAAAGTAAAAAAACCCAGTTCAGCTGAAAGCTTAAGGAAAGAGAAGCTGCTGAAGGATGCAAAGGCTAAGGAAGAAAGAACAACAGATGCTGAGTGTTGAGAAAAAAAAACTAAGGAACAAAGGAGAAAAACTAAGGGAAGAAGAGAAGGCAGGTGAAGGCAGAAATAACACAAGAAGGAAAGAAGAAGGAGAGCTCGAGAGAAGAAAATAAAAGAGAGAAAGAGGAAACAAGGAAAGAAAGAAGAAGATTAGAGGCTGAGAAATAAAAAGGCATCAATACTTTATTGGTGAAAATAAATGAATTTTCTCTTGCATAATTACTTTTTGTTCTTAATTGTAAAAGGCATGCTTTAATTGTATAACTTTTTGATTGCCTTAATTTCTTACATTGAAATAAAATTGAAAAAGCTAGCATGTTTACTTGTTAATAAAGTACAATATTTTGAGTAAATATGTTTCATATGGAATTTTGTATGTTCTTTATATTTAAATATTTTGAGAAAATTCATGTTTTGAATATTAAACTAGTTTTACCTCCTAAATTTAAAGAGATAAAAAAAAAATTGGTGAATTTGGAGAAAATTATTATGCCTCCCAATGAACGACCTTGACTCAACCAGTAAAAATTTCTAAAATGTTAGGTTAATTTGACCCTATACTACATAACCGGCACAACTTCAAGTTAACCTAAGTGATTTCTTCTACTCATAATTAAGTGAAATTAACTTAATTACTGAGTTGAGTGAACCCGCGCATCATTAGGTGCGGTCGAAGAAATTAGTGGAAAAGGGAGGCCCTGTTCCATTGCTGAAACAGGGGAAGGGGAGTGCTGAGGTGGGCCCCTTCAAACAAATATGAGGCTCCTACACTTTGACATTCCACAAGCAACTCCGTGCTCCAGACGGGGGAAATGAAAGCAGAATTCGTTATTGGAGTTAAGCTTGTCGACTACCAAAACATACGACTTGCACCACCCACATGTTCAATCTTTTTTTAGCGGTTTCCCCAGAGATCTTTCTTATTAACGCAACCTTCATTGTGCTCATTCATGGAGTTGTATTTAGTACCTCTAAGAAGGATGATTACCCACCGTTAGTTAGTAATGTGGGTTGGCTTGGATTATTTAGTGTTCTAATCACCTTGCTTCTGCTCGCTGCTGGTGCACCTCTCCTAGCTATTGCCCATTTCTTCTGGAATCATTTTTTTAGGAGGGACAATTTGACATATTTCTGCCAAATTCTTTAATTATTAAGTATAGCTGGTACCATTTCAATGTGTTTTGATTTTTTCTAAGAAGAGAGGTTTGATGCTTTTGAATTCATTGTATTAATTCTACTTTCTACTTGCGGTATGCTCTTTATGATCTCAGCTTATGAATTCATTGCCATGTATTTAGCTGTTGAGCTTCAAAGTTTATGTTTTTATGTGATTGCAGCATCAAAAAGAAAGTCAGAATTTGCCATGGAAGCAGGCTTGAAATATTTGATCTTAGGTGCATTTTCCCCTGGAATATTATTGTTTGGGTAGGACTGGACCCCCTCCGAAAAATATCAATCTTCGAAACTATTCCATATGGCAATTGTGGAGACCCTCCACTCAATGGGGGGGTCAATATATGGTGATCGATCTACTTACCCTCTCGATCTCCTACGTGAGAAAGATGAGGGAGACGGGATGGCCTGTCGATTCCCCTTGGTCTAATTCCACGATGGAGAGTCGGCGTGGCATCAACTTCAGATTTGGGGAGTAGAGCAAAATCCCCAGGGTATTCCGAAGGTGTAACTTAGGCAACGAAAGAGGGGCCCGATACTTGACCCAGAGGAGCAACCTGTTGGTTCACCAAACCCTGACCCAGCGTCACACCTTCTCCAGGTCAGAAGGGATCCAGTGCCCCCGCAACTCCTTCCAGAATGGATTCCTCGGAGCCGAGCCAAGAATGGCCGTTAGTGGACCGCCTACCACTGTCGAAGCGGTTAGAGAGGCCCTCTTTAAGACCTCAGGGCTAGAAAGACTCAGTCATAGGAGGGTCAGATCGCCTACGCATTGGCATACGAAAGATACTCTACCAGATTTACCGAACGAATAAAGCCAGGCCAAAGACTCCACACGCCAAAAGGGTATTTCCACCAACTTTCCCCAAACAAAGGGGGGATCCGCTACTTGCTACTCACGGTACAACCTATACTTTACTCGACGTCGTTCACCTATCTTTCTTATCTCCTTCTCTTGGGAGGCGTAGGGGGGTACGAGGGGTGGTTGGCCTCGCGACAGAAATGAATGAGTACATATCGCATCGATCAACCAAAATCGTGGTTTCCACAGAGGTATAGGTCAATTCGACAGGCTGAAGGTTTGATGAGGACTCAGGTACCATCAAAGGCTTTATAATAGGTATACGAATCCAACTCCGTAATCATTACCTTTTGAGTCGGTCAAGTTGCTTGACCAATCACTCGGTTGTAATGCAATAAAAAAATGAGGTTTCATTTTTGAGTAGCTCTGGTGGTGGTCATTATTCAATGACCTCAGGCATTCGGGATCATGAGAAAAGGATGCCCTCCTTTGTCCCTCAGGGATCTGCTCCAGAAAAAAGGGAAGGCGCAGATTCTTGGAGGAAGAAAGAACCCACATTGTATTGGGTATATACCGACCTGTAGAGAAAGGGAGAGTGAGAGAGCTGACAGAGAGCCTTCTTCCGTGAAATCAGTCGACATTGGAATATCTTTCCTCCTAGACAGAGCGATATTATAAGTAGATCAGAAAGAAGATACCCCTCGATTTTGCATGTATAAATAAAGACAAGAGAAAGGTTTGGGAAAAAGAAACATATTACCTTAACACTACCTCACAACTATAGCTGGAGTAGCTCGTACCTTTCCGAGCTTGACAAGAATCCCCATTTTCCGAGCTTGCAAGATGGAAGTGAGATAAAAAAGTGGGGGGCTCTCAAGGAAAATTGTGGGGCTTCAGGATAGAAAGATCATCGAAGGAGCACGGGAAATATCACCAAGATCGTCGGTGGTCAAATCCCCACTTTTGGGAAATGCGGGAGATGAGTGAACTGTGGGGCCAAAAAAGACAGCACGACATGAGGGGAGCTCTGTCACTGCAGCTGAACTTAGTATTTTGAACTGGACCGGAAGATAAAAAAAAAAAGGCGCATCCGTCAATTGCGTAAAAGCGATCATCATTCGAACATGCCGCGTTTGACTGGGAAGGATCAAACCATGGGAACGAATCTACCAGGGTTTCGACGGCTTTAGAGAACCTTTTTTTCCCCAATCAGGTTGCAGCCTACATCGAGGATCCGAAGAGATGGAAGAAGAGAGTTTCGAGATGGGGAACAAGCTCCCAAGAGAGGTATGTCATCTTTGTATGATCTCCACAATATCTATTCTTAAGTGCTTTTTTTTCCACCAACGACTATTACTATATGGGGAGAGCAAAATAGACATTTTAGACAAGGGAGATATGGATAGAGAATGAAAAGCAAGATCAATATCAAGTCGTTCTTGCACTAGAGACATCTTGGAGTGAAGAAGAGCTCCTATAATGAGTTCGATCCTTCCCAGTGGGAGACTGAGGGCAGTCATATTTTCCCAGAGTCTGGAGGAAAGGGATGAGTGTCCCACGAAGGGAAGTAATAGTACTTCCTCCCTTATACATTGACCCGCTTACTGGATGGGTAGTAAGGATGGAGTTATAGGAATGGTAGTGCTGGCCTTTTAGGGCTACTCTAGTGGACTGCTCGAGAGCAAGAAAAACAAGAGGGACTGAAACAGGCTCATTTTGAACAGGGATTGGTACAACTGATAGGCTCCTAACCCAACGTGAGGTAGAGAGGAGAAAAAAGCTTCTATCAAAGTAGCTCTCTGAGCCTGCTCAAAGTAAAGGGAGTTAGTCTATCCTCAATGAAGGTATCCTACCCTATCAGTAATTTCATCCCTCTCTTCATCTTTATGAGTTGTAGTCAACAAAATATCTTAACTGTAAAAGTAATGCCAGGAAATGCTCAAACCTGGAGCTGGGAAGAGATCAGGCATCCATATGAAAGAGAAGGTCACTCACAAAACCAATTAATTTTCGACTGGCTTTTACTTGCATCCTTAGCTTTCTCTTTCATCCTGCTTTTCCTTTCTCGCTGATCATTGACAGGTCTAGAACGGCTAAGCCTACGTTACATGCTATAGTACCTAGAATGACTACTAGTAAAAGGTATAAAAGGTCATTGGGAAATGCCATGCGGGTTCCCTATAATAATGATGTCCCATTCCTCAAAAAGCCATCGCAAATTGAGCTCTTCATACAAGATCATTCAAATAAGGTTTCTTTGTTATTGGGATAGGTAAATTCTTATGTATTCATCCCCTGAGGGTCATGATAATTTTTCATCATCCGAAACCACAAAACCATAATCAAAAGAACGACAGAAATGGATCCATATCAAAAATGATTTCGTCCATATTCACAAGGGTAGAATGACTCTATGTTAGAAAAGATTGACTAGATTCGTTCTATGAAAAAATCGACTGGAGTTTGAACTATACATTGCGAATTCCATTCTTACAAGGAAATGCTCAACACCCAAGTGGGCTTGCAAATTGGATCATGATCCAATGCTTTTTGGCTTTTCTCATGGTTTGTAATTTGTATCTATCCACACAATATCTCGAGTCTTTTTACATAGAAAGGATTTACTTGTTACTAATATGGTCTAGCCTCTATTCTTCCTTAAATCCCTGATTTGACTCGATAGTATCATAGATCTGGATCAATGCAAAGGAAATGAATGCATTTCCATACTATAAATCAATGGAATAGACATAACCTAATTTGGATGATGCTGAATCATTTATTCAATGCAGGTCGACCAGGTCCGCGTATGCAGTGCCACGAATGAGTCTGGTGGAAGAGGGAGGAGGACCTCACCCTCAGTGTTCGAGGGGAACAGCCTCTGGCACTTTTTCCCTTTTTGTGGGTGCAGGAACCTTTCCACTTCCGAGGTGGGACTAAATGTCCCACCTGTCTTCCGTGCACCTGCAGTAAGGAGTTGCTTCCTCAATTGGCGAGGTTGCGGAGGTCTTCGACTGAAATTGATAGCCTGGATGTATGAGCGGGGGAATTTCGCGTAGCCTAGAACAATAGCACCTGGAGGAGCTAGGCCTGTAGCAGTTGCAAGCATGATTAAAGCTTGTGCCAATGGAAGATGGGGCCTGCTACCTGAAAACACAAGAATGGCCTTACGGCCACGTCAAATCATTCAGGAAGGTTCACCGAAGAATGGAGAAGGTGTTGGGGGTGTTGACGTGGTGTGGCGGTGCCTGTGCGTTCGTGCCTACGATACACTGTGTGCGAGTGAGTGGGTGTGTTCAGGGAGTGATTTGGGTGGGTGGCATGGTGAGTGGAGTGAGGGTAAAGGATCAGTGAAATGAGGCAGAGCTTGTGGGCTTGTCAGCAGGGGTTGTGGTGGCCTGTGGAGGTGGGATGGCCTCGCCGGAGTTGGTGGTTGGAGATGAAAGAGATGAAGGTGCGACGGGCGACAGTGGTCGATTTTGGAAAATAGAAGGTAGAGAAGAAAGTAGTAGGGTTAGGGACTTATCTGGGAGGTCAAGGGACGAAGGGGGTAAGTGAGGGCATTGGGTCTAGTGCAGCCGACTTCGGAGATGAAGGCGGCTCTAGTGAGGTGGGATCGGTGAGGTTGAAGAGAGAATTGTGCCTGCTGGTACGGTGAGGCATGGACGAAGTCAGGGAAGATGGATCCACCGCAGGTATGTCGATCGGACGAGGAGGAGGAGCAAGGAAGGTTTCCGGATGTCGAGGAGCCTACGACAATTAAGGGAAGAGAGGAATTTGAGGTATTCACGATCGAAATCGACTATGAAGATGTCAGAGAGGCCTGGGCTCCTTGAAATAGAGCTTTAGAGGTCCATTAGGGCTTGGGAAGAAAGCTTCCCAAGCTTGGAATGTCGCCGGCGATGGAAGCTTGTTAGGATACTCGTATCTCTCATGCATTTACATGAGAGATTGCAAGGGAATTAGATCTCAAGGATGGCTTCATATTGACGGGAATTTCTCAGAGGATCTTCCTTCCAAATTTAGAAGAGATCCTGCAAGAAAATAAAGAGAACTTCCAAGTTAAAGGTCACCGGAGTAGGTTTCCTCCACGATAATGGTGGAGGGACCTACATGTGAAGATGATGAGAAAGATAGGGTGCTGTTAGTAAGGGTTTTTGAAAGTTAGTGTTAGAATGTAACCATGCTTGTCCTTTTTGCAAACTAGCTTAAGGCAAACTCATTTTGGGTCCAAATTTTTGTGCAAACTGAATTTGGACATAAGGAATATATGGTGAAGTTGGATTATGGGTTTGACTATGTTTGGCTAGGAAATTTATGCAAAAACCTAATTTAGTGCAAATATCTATCTGAGACGCATTCGAGGACAAGATGGGTTCTAATGGTCAAATTGAATGTACTAAACCCTATAGAATATTTTTCTATGATTTTTAGAGGATTTAAGTTAACTTCATCCTAACCAGAACCTTTGTTAATGAAGTGCATTTATTTTTAGGATTTCAAGAAGTCATTTAATTCACAGAGCATACACAAACACTTTTCTATCAAATCCAGCCCACTTGTTATCTTATTGAGACCATTTGACCTTTGTTTAGCCCTTGAGAAAACCCATGGTTGTACTGCATTGGTAAAATTACAGTTTTACCCCTATTTTCCTGTGTTTCTCTCAAAAAGGTTATGCAGTGAATTATGACCTTTAGTTGGTTATGTATGAGTTTTTATTCTCTTCATTGGGTCAAAATGAGATAGTTAGAGCTCATGTTGGTGTTCCCACCATACCCCCATGCCTAGGTTTTGCTAGTCCTTTAGCAAAATTTCAAGGCTTTAACTTTGATTTTAGACCATGAAATCTTTTGATGCTCAAAAGCTATGATGTGTGCTTTCTTCAGTAGATTAGGTTAGAATGCTGATTGTAGACCTAGAGGTACTCAAGTACCAACCAAGATCCAGACCTGACCAACTCTAGCCTCAGTCTGCCGTGAAGGTTTTTAAGGCCCACGGGAACTATACTAAGGCTTGTAACATGTTTTAGCCTTCGTTCAGTTTGCAATGCATTTTTGTAAGAGAGTGATAGAGGAATTTTCTTTATTTTCGGAGAGTTTTCTCTCTCTTTTCTTTTTACTTATAGCTTCAGATTGCCTTCACAACATGATCTATATCAGATTCCTACTCCCCATCATCAATCCTCGAAGGGTCCTTAGAAAATAATGCTTTGAGATAGCAACACCCATGGCAACCCCCAGAACCCTGGCTTTCGAGATTTCGAGATAATCCTGCCCATGGCATTCTGTAGCTAAATCCAAACCCTGGCAATCAACCTTTCAGGATAAGGCTGCGCATGGAATCTGAACCAGCACAGGGTGCTTACATGCCCTCGGTAGGATATGTACATATCCTAGAAGACAAGCACTGAGGAGATGATTTGTTATTGCACATCTTCGAGGGGAATTTCCCGCCTCTCCGTGTCGGGAACTCGTCTAAATCAACTTGTGTTGATCAGTCACTCCTAATCTAGGTGACTTTTCTAGAACAATTTAAATGCGTTTGCGTGATTTTGATACTTATGCGGACTGAACTATACTGTGTGTGGATTGGGGTGCTTAGGTCACTGAGTCCCATAAACGAAAGGTCAGTTAACGAGGCTGAATACTCCCTAAGCCTTAGACCTAATACTTAAGCTTCACATTTTCCCAAACCTCCTGAGGACTATCTAGATCTTAGTGGGTACTTGAATTTTTAAGCCTAGGATTCTAGCCCAAGAGGCCTAAAATCAGCATTCCTACTAATCTCTTTTGTGCTTCATAAGCACTTTTTGACTTTCATTTCTTTCTTTAATATGATCTGGAACTAAGTTAATTCCTTAATTTCTTACTAAGGACTACCCCCTTTTCTTTTCTTTTCAACTTGTGCTCTTTTTTGACATTTTTATCTCCTCCCCTTTTTCTCTTCAAAATTGATATGCCCTCAAAATTTTCTCTCCTCTCATTTTTTGTTCCTTTTCAAGAATTTTTTCTTTTTTTTGGTATTTTTGGGTTATGTGTTTTTTGTATGAAACCTTTTCTTGTGAGATAATTTTCATAGCATTTTGCACTTTCATACCCCCCCATGCCTTTGATTTGCAATGTCCTCATTATAAATTAGGTGGGTTCAAGTTCAGCTTAGATCATTCATTGCAACAGGTTTTGGGTGGGTGAATGATTCGGGATGACTGTTATGGATGATTTCAAGCTCAGGTACTTGTAGTAGAGGTGGAGTTGACATCTCTAATTGATGAACCCTAAAGTGCAATATGAGTTCAGCATAGGAATGTGTCAAGAAAGGTTTTTGATTTTTCAAAATTATGGGTTACCTCCCGTTAAGTGTTGAGTTTAACGCCATCAGTTGGGTGCAATGAGCTCAGGGAGAATTGAGGGTAAAGGATGTCTCAACTAAATTTGTATTGGTAAGTTCAACGAACGGTTTGAGTCTTTGACCGTTCACAACGACAGGTTCTGAATCATGGCTAAGTTGATTGATTTCAACAGCACCATTTCCAAAGATTCGTCGGACAAGGTAAGGTCCGATCCATTTTGATCTGAGTTTTCCTAGGAATAGTTTGAGCTTCACATCAAAGAGTAGCACTTTTTGACGGGTAAAAGATCTTTCTGGATATGTGCTTGTCGTGAAAGGCTTTAACTCGCTCTTTGTAAATTTATGAGTTCTCATACGCATTGTGGCGTAATTCATCTATCTCGCTCATTTGAAGTTTTCTGTGGGTTCCTTCCTTAGAAAGATCGAGATTACAGTTCCATATTGCCCAATAGGCTTTATGCTCCAATTCAACGGGGAGGTGACATGCCTTCCCGTACACTAATCTAAAGGGAGACATACCTAATTGGGTTTTGTGGGTGGTCCTATAACCCCACAAAGCTTCTAAAAGTCGGAATGACCAATCTTTCATGTCAGGTCGAATAGTAACTTGGAGGATTTTCTTGATTTTCCAATTTGTAGCTCAGCTAGACCATTAGATTGGGGGTGATAAGGAGTAGAGATTCGACGTGACACCCCGTATTTGGTCATCAGTGACTTGAACTGAGCATTAGTGAAATGGGTCCCTCCATTAGAGATTATAGCATGTGGAATCCCAAACCGAGAAAAGATGTTCTGATGAATGAATTTGATAACCACTTTACCATCATTGGTTCGGGTCAGAATGGCTTCGATCCATTTGGACACGTAGTCAACAACGAGTAGAATGTACTTGAAGCCATCCGAAATCGGAAAGGGTCCCATAAAATCAATGCCCCAGACATCGAAGATTTCACATACGAGAATTGGTTGTATGGCCATCATATCACGGCGGCTCATGTTGCCTAAGGTCTGACAACGAGTGCATGCCTTACAGTGATTGTATGTGATGATGAAAATGGTTGTTGGTGATAATTGTAATGATTATTGTTATGATCATGTCGTTGTAGTATAGGGTGTATAATATAACCTTAAGGATGTCGTATAGTGGTGAGTATGGGTGAGTACCAGTCATTACAACCATTATTATCATTTGCTTATTTATCTCATTTTTACTGGTTTTGTTCCAGGTCGTTCTCTGGGAGGCAATTTATTGAATTTAATTCGGTCACTCTTTGATTATCTCCAAAATTGTCTTCTTATTCAAGAAGAAACTTTACATTTAAAGAATGAATGAATGTTTTATTTACCTAGTTACTAAGAAGTGCTTGCAAAAAATACTAACTATGAACAAGCATCAAACAATCTATTATTATACTCTAAACTATGTATTTACAAGTTATACTATTAACACTAATATGTTAGTTCATGCTACATGAGGATACCATAGCGTAAAAACTTAACTTACTAGCCTTTTATTTATAGTGACATATATATCAGTTTTAGTGACAGATATAAACGTCGCTAAATCTCAGAAAACACTATATACAACCTAAAGAAGCAAACTGAGGTCTTTAGCGACGTTTATAGTGTCGTTTTATTCTGTTAGTAATTATGTGGGTTTACTTATACATATGTATATTACTTGTTCTACTACTTTATGTACAGTAAGTTTTTCTGTTCTTGCTATCTCTTGTGTTCTCTTTTTTTCTTTTAAGTCGTCTGTCCTTTCAATTTCTTCTGTATGGTATTTCAGAGGCTGCGGTGGAGACGGGGTTAGGCTAACGTCCTTAGTGTAAAATGTGTTTAATTAGCGGGCGCGCTTTTCGAGGGATACGCAGCACCCTACGGGTGGGATCAGACCTCTACTAAGCGTGCCCTAATCTCAGATTAGATGGCTTAGTTACATTTGCAATCTCAGCATCAGAGCTCAGCCCAACGGCCTTAAAGCTCGCACACGCTCGGGCCCCCGGCCCCACACACATATCAGAGTTCAGCACACATCGGGTAATCGGATCGGACATACGCGTAGTGTTTCGGGTGCCCTGCGCCTTGACGACTGCTTCAACTGTAGCATAAATTATATTTATATGGCTGCGTTTGGTTTGCAGCACACGATGTGGCGCTATTCCAGCGCCACATCGTGCGTTGGAAATCAGGCGCAGCTGCGTCGGTGCGCGTTTTTGGCCCTCGATTTGGGGGCCATAAATTATTAAAAAAAATAAAATAAAATATGGTAAATAAAATATTTACGTAATACTACATAATTGATTAATTAATTTTGAATTTTAAATATTTTTACTATACAAATAAATTCGCTAAACTAGGCTGATTATACAGGTTGATTTAGGTGATTAAATAGTTAATTACTTATAAAATAATTAGTAAATGGTCTAATTGACCTTAAAAAGTTTTAACTTACATACTTAAGTATTTAATACATATTTTTATTGTATTTTTACGAATTTATTTATGTTTTATTTAGGCTAAAATAGCAGTTCTGGGTGTTTAAAATTAAAACTAAGTTACAGTAAGTTATACTAGGTATAATTATACTTTGACTAACTTAAATTACTTAATATATATATATATTCCCAAGTTTATAGTTTTATTTAATTCAATTATAGCTCTAAATTATTAATTTAGCTAAGTTAATCTATAATCTTGCTACTAAATATGTAAATAGGAATCTGTATCTATATATACACATAATTAAGTAGATATGTACATAACAGTTTAGTATTTATACATATATTTACATAGATTACATATATATATGAATTTCTGTACAGTTTTTATACATATTTAAAGTATAACTATGTATCTAACTGATATGCTATAGTTATAAAACTATGAATGGGTATATTTACAGTTTTAAAATAAGTCTATGTCATTAGGCTTTTGTATAAAGTTAGGGAATTAGAGTTGATTGAGTGTTAGTGCTCAATTAAGACAGCAGCCACAGCTACTGTCAGAAGAGATGGAGAGAAGAAGAATGTATTTAGTATGTGTTGTTTACAGTGGCAGTGGCTTAAGCCACTGTCAAGTGGCTAACTGCTGCTGCAGTTAGTCCACTTGAAGAGGGGGGAAATATTCTACAGAGGAGAGGGAAATTTTGAGAAGAAGGGAGTTTAGAGAAGAGGGGAATGTAGCTGCTAGATGCAGCATGTTGCTATATAACTGGGAACAAGATTAAATTCAAAACAAACTAAACATTGAAGAGATGAAATCCAAATCTGAAAGGGGTTTAAATCTCACGAAAATCTCATGTAAATTCAGCTCAAATACTCATTAGGAAAAACCTTATCAGAAGCATCCTTTCAGATCAAAACAGCAAATGGCATTGAGTTAGTCTTCCTAATGCCATAGACAGCATGAAGGAAGACTTAGCTCGATCAATTAAAACCAAAGAAACACAATCCCAGTTTCTTGTAACCTTAAGGAGTATGGAAAACTCCTTAGGTTAGAGAATCACCATACAGAAATGATCATCAACACAAATAGTGTATGGCAGTTCTGAAATAGCAAAAAGAGACTAAGAATGCATTAAGGAAATTTAATGGAAGCTGGTGAATGCATTCAAAACAAAGTATACTCAGAATCATGAAAGGCTCTTCTGATTGGCTCTCTGTGACAGAGAGCTTCTCAGAATCCTTGCCTACAATGAAAACCAAAAATCCCTTCAATTTATCAGATCTGTCAAAACATTTCAGAGAGTAAAAATCCTTTAAAATCCAAATCAAAAGTGCTCTGACAAACTGAGGCAATCCATTTAAAACAGAGGGGCTTTTGTGAAATAAATGGAGTGAGTGAGAAGCCCCAAATGGTGCTTGTGACGCCACTTTCAGATCTGAGGGAGTGCACCATCAGATCTGAAATTGGGTCAGGATGTGTGGGTGATTGGTGGAAAAATAGTCGTTAAAAAGGAAAAAACAAGAATCAGAATTTGGATGATGGAAAAACAAAACATGAAGAGGGAGATAAATTGAACAATGAACAGATGATTCTTCCCCTCTGATCTGGACTGATCAGAGGAGGTGAGGGAGGGGATCTAATACTAATTCTACTACTAACACTAATCTAACTACAGCTAACATTAAACACTCACAATTAAAACTAAATCTATTGTAAACTACTGCAAACTAAATCTAACACTACTTGTGCAGAATTAAAAACCTAAACTAAAAGGAAGAATGGGACCTATGGGTCCTTAGCCGGCGGCTAAGGAGGAAGAAAGGAGGAGGGTGACTCCAGCGGAGGGAAGAGTCTGCTAGTGAGACTCCAGGGTCGTCCTCAGGTGCTATGAGGTCCTTAGCGACGAGGAGGGTCGAGAGCAGGCGATGATTCCACAGCCGGTGGCTGTGAAATCAGGGTCTAGGTGAGGAGGAGAGACTGGAGTGGATGAACTGATCGCTAAGAGATGTAGGAGGGAGCGATCCTTTGCGCACGACACCACTGAGGTGCTTAAATAGCAGCTCAGTGGCTGGAATCACTGCAAGGGTGAGGTTAATCAAAATTAGGCCGGCGGTGAGGATGAGATGAGTAGAGCGCGGGGCGAGTCGAGAGGGAAATCTGACCGTCAGATGTGATCTGGGAAGAGAGGTGAACGCACACACCGAATCGCGCGAAGGTTCCAATAGAATCCAGCCGCAGATCGAGATCAAAAGTGCGATGGATGGTCGAGAATGGCTGTGTTCTTCGCGTGCTACAGTGCGCGTGAAGAACACAGGCTTCTCTTTGAAATGAGGGAAAACTTGCAGGACGACCCTTGAACGAAGGGGTAGAAGAATAGCGTGCAGGTCCAAAAGTGAAAAGAACTATAACTGGAAGGGCCTTGCAGTCATACAGAAGGGTCCCTGCAGCTTGCAAAAAGGTCCAAGAGGGAGTTTTGAAGGGTAGAAATGTAATGCATGAAGGACCTAATTGTAATCTATTTATTTCTAAGCCTAAATGATGTCCAATTGCTTTCAAATTTTTACATGTGCTTAATTGAACATTTAAGACATTGATTTTACTTCTGATTTTTCTTTTCAAATTTGTTTATGTGTTCAATTGATGCATGGATCATCATTTGTTCTTTAGTTTTCAGAATATCTCATTTTTGTGACCTAATTAGGAGGTTTTAACACACATTAAAAGTTTTAGGTCTTTTCCTTAATTCCCACACTTAACCCTTTTTATGTGTTAATTTGATATTGTTTTGCTTAGTGTCTAGCTTAATTTCGGCCTTTTAGCCATGATGAGTAGCCACTCATCATACCCCCATGCTTACGTTTTGCTAGTCCCTTAGCAAATAATCTATTGAAGTGTAAGGAAATTTAAGTATCAGCAAGGTAAGTGTGTAAAGATATCTTTTTCTTCTTTCAAAAATTTTTAAGTGTTTTATGATGATCTTTAAGCTGAAAAATTTTTTCAATAAACCAACTGTGTTTTTGGACATTGTGAGAACCTGGTTACTGAGGATAACCTACCAGAACTCGAGGCTTAAATGACATAGACCATCTCTCAACCAACAAAGACTCTTGATATTTAAACCTTAAGTCGAATTCCAGGACTCAGGAGGTTTTACAGAGACTTAGAATGCTATGAAGTTATGGCTGTGCTTTGTGATAAGTCAGGACTAACCAAGTGAATTCTAAGGCTCAATCCCGGGGTTTCACTTCTTTTTAAGTCCAGGTTGGTCCTAACTTCAGCTCATGCTTTCGGATGACTCTCAAAAATTGATGGTATTCAAACCCAACCCTTATTGCATTTGTGGCTCAGAGAAGAATTTTTTTTTTTTTTTTTTTTGGTGGACAAACAGGGTATTGTTTTGAACCCTGAAAACATTTTTGGTGGAAGAGTAGTTTTTCAGACTTTTTGGAGAACATACTTGAGCTTTTTTTTTTTTTTTTTTTTCTTAACAGTATGTCTCCGGAACTTATTTGGTAGAGCGCACTGTATTTGGTGGGTGGATTTCTTTTGTGGAAAGAGATTCTCCTAGACACAAAACTAAAGATTAGGACAAAGAGTCTACCTGCACGCACAGGTAAGGACTCCACCTTCCCTAATGAACACAAGGGTTGAGGCTTAGGTTCAAGTGGTCTTTCCTGACACTGTGTAGTGTAAGCCAAGGTTACTTAGACTCCTAAGTCAAAGCAAACCAACGAATCCTGTACTGGTGACTCAGGTACAAGAATTGTCCTAAAGTTAGGAGAGACTGTGGTCTATCTTGTCAAGGCTCAAAGTGTATTAAGCCTAAGCTTGTTTCAAGCTCCTATGGCCCGGCAGGTCAAACCAGTAACGGTTGAATGTCGATAGACACTTATTCTATTTTTATTATTTTTTTTTTTCAGCTATAAGATCCCTTATCTTTTCTTTCTTTTTCTTTTTCTTTCTCTCCCTCCCCTCTTGAAATGAGTGTCCTCCTTTGATAATGAAGTACATGTCCCTTATTGTATTTTTGGAATTTTTTGATTTATTATTTTTTTGTATTTTTAGCTTTGTAATTTTTTCAAAATTTTTTCAAAATTTTTCAATTTTTTTTTTTAAGTATATAAATTTTTGATAATACTATATGTACTATAGTTGTGTCTACAATTGCATTTTGGTTTAAATGGTTTACCATTTACACCCCCCCATGCTTAAATGTTTCAATGTCCTCATTGAATGAAAGGGTGGATGCAAATGCATGCTCTGCTTTTCACTATCCTAGACTGGGTGATGAAAGGAAGTCGGAATGAGGAGATAAAATCTCTGTGCGGACGATTTTAAGTCTGATCTAGGATCAGAGTGAACAGTCGGGCTAGGAAGTGAAATGCATGACATGTGTGTCAATGAATGTATGCTCAGAATGCAAGGGTAGACACTATATGCAAATAAAGGCAAGAGTAAGAAAGGTGTAAAACAGCTATATACAAGGGTAGGTGTTTGCTAAGTTTAACGCCGTCAGCTAGGCGAAAACTTAGTTGGTAGCTCAAAATGTAGGAGCGAAATGGTGGAATTGACAAGTCTGAGATCATGCGGCTCAATGAAAGGTTTCAGTCTTTGTCCATTTATGGTAAAGGGTTCAGATTTGTCAAGTTCAGTGATCTCAACGGCTCCATTATCAAATAATCTCAAGATTTTGAAAGGTCCAATCCATTTTGATCTTAACTTCCCAGGAAAGAGTTTCAGTCTAGAGTCGAAGAGAAGGACTTTTTTACCAGGGTGAAAAGATTTCCGAAGAATGTGACGGTCATGGAAGGCCTTAAGTTTGTCCTTATACATCCTTGAGCTTTCATAAGATTCATTCCTTAATTCATCGAGCTCAGACATTTGTAATTTCCTAAGATCACCGGCCTTCTCTAAGTCTAAGTTACACTTTCTGATGGCCCAATAGGCTTTGTGCTCTAATTCTACAGGAAGATGGCAGTGTTTCCCATACACAAGTCTAAAAGGAGACATGCCTAAAGGGGTTTTGTGGGCTGTCCTATATGCCCACAACGCATCAGAAAGGCGGGAAGACCAATCCTTTCTATCAGGTCGGATGGTAGTCTGTAAAATCTTTTTGATCTCCCGATTAGATAATTTAGCAAGTCCATTGGTTTGAGGGTGATAAGATGTAGCAATCCTATGTGACACCCCATACTTTTGAAGTAGGGACTGAAAATGTGTGTTTCTAAAATGAGACCCTCCATCACTAATGATGGCTTTAGGTACCCCGAATCTAGAGAAGATGAAATCTTGAACAAATTGTGTCACAACTCTATGATCATTAGTCCTTGAGGGGATGGCTTCAATCCATTTTGAAACATACTCAACTGCCAACAATATGTACTCGAAGCCATAAGATTTAGGAAAAGGTCCCATGAAGTCAATGCCCCAAATGTCAAAGATTTCGCACACCATGATCGGATTCAAGGGCATCATGTCTCGGCGGCCAATACTACCGA
Source organism: Thalassia testudinum (assembly GCA_037157565.1). Classification (NCBI taxonomy): domain Eukaryota; kingdom Viridiplantae; phylum Streptophyta; class Magnoliopsida; order Alismatales; family Hydrocharitaceae; genus Thalassia; species Thalassia testudinum. Next base: position 16,852,334 of record JAZHRO010000056.1, read on the forward strand.
GAGACTGACAGCGTGAACATGCCCTACTATATTCGTGTGCATCCTTGAAGATTGTGGGCCAATAGAAACCACTCTCCAAAATCTTCGCAGCGGTCTTTTTGCCAGAGAAGTGACCGCCGCACGCCTGGTCGTGGCAGAATGATAAGACGCTTCTAATCTCCTTATCAGGGACACACTTCCTAAAGATCTGGTCTTTACAATGCTTGAAAAGCCAAGGTTCTTCCCAGTAATAGTGCTTGGCCTCGGATCTAAGTCTGTCTTTTTGATGTCGGACCCAATTAGTGGGGATGAGTCCAGAAGCCAGGTAGTTGACAATGTCAGCATACCAGGGAAGATCAGAATGAATGACCAGCAATTGCTCGTCAGGGAAGTGGTCAGAGATGGGTAAAGAAGGAGAAATCGCTTCAGAAGGAAGGCGGGATAAGTGGTCAGCTACCACATTCTGCTTTCCAGCCTTATCACGAATCTCTAAATCAAATTCCTGTAAAAGTAGGATCCATCTAATCAGACGAGATTTCGCATCCTTCTTGGCGAGAAGATATCGAACTGCCGTGTGGTCAGTGTAGACTATAATGTGGCAACCTAAAAGATAAGGTCTGAATTTTTCCAGTGCATATACTACAACTAGCAATTCCTTTTCCGTGACGGTGTAATTCCTCTGAGCTTCATCTAAGGTCTTGCTAGCATAATAGATGACTGTGGGTTTCCCGTCCAATTTTTGACCAAGGACAGCTCCTACTGCATAATTAGAGGCATCACATATGATCTCAAAAGGGTGAGACCAATTCGGTTGTTGCAGTATGGGTGCCTTGGTAATCAGATCACGAAGTGTCGTATAGGCACGAACGCAATCGTCAGAGATCTGGAAGTCTACGTCTTTAGAGAGGAGAGTAGTGAGAGGTCGGGCTATTTTCGAGAAATCCGCTATAAAGCGGCGATAAAAACCAACATGGCCGAGGAAAGATCGAATTTGCTTAACCGACGAAGGTAGTGGTAAATCAGAAATAAACTTTACCTTCGCACGGTCAGCCTCAATTCCTCTCTCAGAAATAAGGTGACCTAATACAAGTCCTTCAGTTACCATGAAATGAGATTTCTCCCAGGAAAGTACCAGATTCGCATTAATGCATCTTTGCAGGACCTTGGTCAGGTGGTCTAGACATGCATCAAATGTGCTCCCGAAGACCGAGAAGTCATCCATGAAGACTTCTAAACAATCGCCTACTAAGTCAAAAAAGATTGCAAACATACACCGCTGGAATGTAGCAGGTGCGTTGCACAATCCAAACGGCATCCTACGGAATGCAAAGGTTCCGTAGGTGCAGGTGAATGTCGTTTTCTCCTGATCATCGGGGTGAATTGCCACCTAATTATATCCTGAATAGCCATCCAAAAAGCAGAAAAATCTATTCCCTGCCACTCTTTCCAGTATTTGATCAATGAAGGGCAAAGGGAAATGATCTTTCTTCGTGGCTTGGTTGAGTTTTCGGTAATCTATACATACTCGCCACGAACTAGCAATGCGTGTAGGGATGACTTCTCCAGAATCAGTGGTGACGATGGTAAGTCCGGCCTTCTTTGGCACAACCTGAACAGGACTTACCCATCTACTGTCAGAAATTGGGTAGATAATTCCATTGTCCAGCCATTTAATCATTTCACTTTTTATCACCTCTTGTAATGTAGGGTTTAATCTACGCTGGGGCTGTCTAGTAGGTCTAGATCCTTCTTCAGTGAAAATCCTATGTGTGCAATAAGAAGGACTGATGCCAGTAAGGTCAGAAAGGCTCCATCCTATAGCCTGCCTATGTGCTCTTAGGGCAGATAAGAGTCGTGACTCTTGATCAGAAGAAAGGGAAGAGTTAACAATCACCGGATAGGTCTGATCAGGTCCTAAGAAAACATATTTGAGAGAGTCAGGAAGAGGTTTGAGTTCAACAGGCACAGGATCAGAAGGAGCAGGTGTGAAAGTTTCAGGAGATCCTAGAGATACTAATGGAATGGGAGGAAGGTCCTCAGTCTCTAAATTTGGTATCTCAGTGGAAGTCAAGTCAGAGTCCAAAGAGTGTTGAGGTTCTAAATTTAATGAATTGATCAAGGTGTCCTCAACCAATTGATCCAATGAATCCAGGGAGAAGATTTCTTCAAGTAAACTACAGGTTGGTCCTCTTTGGGCCTGAAAAATATCAATTTTTATTTTCTGATCTCCAAACTTTAATTCTATAAGGCCCTCCTCACAATTGATGTTTGCCTTGGCCGTAGCCAAGAAAGGTCTTCCTAAAATGATAGGTGTATTCTGGATATCTTCAGGTACTTCCATGTCAAGGACTATAAAGTCTACAGGGAAGTAAAAATCCTTGACCCGCACTATGACATCTTCCAACACTCCCTGAGGTGTCTTAACTGATCTGTCAGCTAATTGCAGGGACACCTCGGTTGGCTTCAGATTGCCAACCTCAAAATGTGTCAGTAGAGAGGTTGGGATAAGATTGATGGAAGCACCTAGGTCAAGTAGTGCTCTATTGAATGTGGTGTTACCTATCATGCAGGATAAGAGAGGGGTGCCTGGGTCTTTCATCTTAGTTGGGAGGGTACTAGAGATGATGGAACTAGCTTGTTCCGAGAGAATGATTGGACTACTCCCTTTTTGAATTCTTCCTTTACGCTTAGGTGTACATAGGTCTTTTAAAAACTTAGCGTAAAGAGGGATGTGGCGGATTGCATCCAACAAGGGGATGTTTATGTGGACTTGCTCAAAGAGCTTAAGCAAATCCTCCTCAGGTGCCACACAGGTCTTTTTCTTTCCTTTCTCCTTCTTCTTTAAAGCTTCAGGAAAAGGTACTGGAGTTGTGAGAGGTTCAGTCATAGGTAGAGGAGAAGTAGGAAGTGGAGGAGCAGAACTAGAAGTGGTAGGTGTTGGAAGAGGTGGATCTAGTGTGCATTTACCACTCCTAGTCACTATGGCATTTAGTTCAGCTCTAGAGGTAGATGGTAAATCATTGTTAGGTAGCAGAGGTGGTTGTGTTTGTGCAAGAGAAGAATTTGAGTCAGTGAAGAATTCAGTGTTGTGCACTGGTTGTGAAATGTCATGTGTTTGATCTTGCAGTGCAGGTCTAGGTTGGACATACCTTTGAGCAGGTATGTTCCTAGGGTTGGGTTGTGCTTGTGATGGGAGTGAATGTGGTTGACGGGACTCCATCAAGTGTGATAGCTGGGCTCTCATCTCAGCTAAGGCCGCATCCTGTCTTTGCTGCATAGCAATATTCTGTTGTTGCATATCAGCAAGAGCTTTCATGATAGACCCCAACTGGTCATCTCGTGTAGGCCCAGATTGAGAGTATTGGGTGGGCCTGGGTTGGGGTTGTTGGTAGGCACGCGGTGGATAACCGTGTAATTGTGGAGGAGGTGCTCGGATCGGGTTGTGCAATGGTGGTGCAGAAGGTTGTTGAAAAGGAGGTCTCTGTGAATTTCCCGACCACGAGAAATTTGGATGATTACGCCATCCAGGGTTATAGGTTTGTGTGAAAGGATCATTGTGAATGGCATGAAGCTCCTCTGAAGCTCCAGAAGGTGCAGGGAAGTCAATGAAGGGAGGAACAAAGGTTCCTCCAACCGGTGAAGGATATGGAAATGGAAAATCCGGTAATGCAGTTTGTGTCACAGAAAGGTTATTCACAGTTTCCCTCCCTGTGGGAAACTGAGAAGAAGTGTTTTGTGCTGGTGACTGAGAAGAAGAAGATGGGCGTTTTGAGAGAAATTTCCATACTTCATCTACTTTCTTCTCGATTAAGCCCACTTTATCTAGTTGACTAGCCACTATCTCTAAGTCTTTGCTACTGGATTGGGCTTCATATACCGCCGTGTGTGAGTGGGAATGTGAGGACTTTCTATTAAACACGCTCATTGAAGCATTATTAATAGAGTTTTCGGCCATGCCTTCAAAGAGCTCAAAGGCTGAGTCCTCGTCCCGACACAAGAAATTGCCTCCACAAGCGGCATCTACAAAATTCTGTGTGTCATCATGGAGCCCATGGTAGAAGATCTGGACCTGTTGCCAGAGTGGGACACCATGGTGGGGACATTTTCTCAAAAGCTCATGGAATCTCTCCCAAGCCTCGTGCATAGGTTCTCCTGAATTCTGGGTGAAGGTGGTGATGGCACGCCTTAAGGCATTAGTGCGGCCTACAGGAAAGTACTTCTTTAAGAACTCATGTTCTAAAGAAGCCTAGGAATCTATAGGTGTAGTCCGTGCAAGTGTTCTAAACCAAAAGGCTGCCTTATCTTTTAATGAAAAGGAGAACATTTTCATCAAAAGCGTGTGCTGATCATGTCCTTGCGGACCCAAAGTTTGGGCAAGATTCTTCAGCTCCTCTAAATGCTGAAAAGGGTCCTCAGAAGCAAGTCGATGGAAGTGAGGAATGAGTGCTATAATGTTCGGCTTCAGTTCAGCAGCACGACCCCCATTGGGATAACGTACCACAGGCATTGGTTGGGCAACTGCGGGATTATAATAATCTCGTAGTTGAGGTCTACGGGGTTGGGGTGGTTCCTGAGGATTTCTAGGTTGAAGTGGTTGTGGTTGGGGGTTAGCTAATAGATTAACAGCTTGAGCTAGCTATTGCACCTGTTGGGTTAAGGTATTCATTTGTAGTTGTGTATCGAAAAGGTGCTGAAGATGAGGCATAGGTCCTCTCTCCGGGGGTGGATTAGGATGATTAGGATAAGGTGGAGGTTGGAACCTAGGGATAGGTGGTTGCTGTGGTAGAGGATGTGCAACTAAGTCTGGAGGAAGTTCTTCAAAATCCTCAAAGTGTGAAGAATCAAGATCATCCTCTTGGCGAGGGGGATTGTGAAAAGTATTTTGAGACTCAGGAGGTAAGGGATTAGAAGTGGAAGGCAAAGAAGACGATGCAGTAGCTTGGGTAGCAGTACCCAAGGGGAGTACAAGTTCTAGGTTTTGGGATCTTCTACCTTCCAATGAGTTGATTTTTTTTGAAATCCCGTTTACTCTAATTCGTTCCAACTCAATGGGAAAAAATTTTTAACGTTCACAATAAAATAGAAGAATCCCAATAAAATCTCAATTCAAGAAGACCAATCAATCGAAATGAATCGGAGAAAATTTTTCCTAGAGGCTGCTACGCAAAGTATGTTATACGCAAACAATTGTTTCAAGCAATTGTACGTATCCTAAGATAAACCTAGCGAAGTGCAGACCTCTAAAATCCACTGGGAATTTGGATAAGACTGAGCGTGCGAATCCAGATCCTGTGGTTACAGAAAGATGAGGTAGAAACCCGTGTATTGTGGCCTTAAGTGATCGTGCTGTGTGCACGATAACATTCAACACAAGGCGATTAAAATCTCAAACATGGTTTCACCCAATTTTGCTATCTCCTTTTTGATTTGATTGAAGTGATTAAAATGTGTTTTCTATGCTGCTCGTTTCACTTTTTAATAAATTCAGAACAAGTAGTGGTCTTCTTAACTTTAAGTCAAATGCAAATATGGCAGGAGTTAGAGTTAGGTAAGAAATGCGTACCTGACTCCAGCAATCTTCTAATGCAGATTTGACTTGAATTAAAATCTAGCAGGAATGAAATGCAATCCTAAAAATGGATGCCTAAGGTTATGCTGCTGCTAGATAAGTATGAGGTCTTTTTGATTTTTTTGATTTTTTTTTTTTTTTTTGAAAAATATTTTTATATGCAATTCAAAAGTAAGGAAAGAAATTAAGAAGATAAAGAAATAAAGTCCAGACAGTCCAGAATTATTATAAAAATTGTGTGAGAACAAGCTCTCACAACTTATGACTAACAATTGCTCCTAATCAATAAACCTAAAACTAAAACTAATACTACCACTACTCCTACAGCTACTACGAGGCAAAACTGCACCAGGAAGACGAATCTGGAGCGTAGCGACTCCACCAGGAAGACGACACTCCTCCTCAAGTGCTGTGGAAAAACAAATGATTAGTAAATGACTAAAAGAATGTATACACAATTAATTCAATGGAAAAATAAAAGCAATTACAATGAATGAATGAATGAAATAATGAATTTCTATATAAAAAGAAAATTTTGGTGCAAAGAGCGTTGCCTCCCCGGCAACGGCGCCAAAAAATGACGATGAAAATGGTTGTTGGTGATAATTGTAATGATTATTGTTATGATCATGTCGTTGTAGTATAGGGTGTATAATATAACCTTAAGGATGTCGTATAGTGGTGAGTATGGGTGAGTACCAGTCATTACAACCATTATTATCATTTGCTTATTTATCTAATTTTTACTGGTTTTGTTCCAGGTCGTTCTCTGGGAGGCAATTTATTGAATTTAATTCGGTCACTCTTTGATTATCTCCAAAATTGTCTTCTTATTCAAAAAGAAACTTTACATTTAAAGAATGAATGAATGTTTTATTTACCTAGTTACTAAGAAGTGCTTGCAAAAAATACTAACTATGAACATGCATCAAACAATCTATTATTATACTCTAAACTATGTATTTACAAGTTATACTATTAACACTAATATGTTAGTTCATGCTACATGAGGATACCATAGCGTAAAAACTTAACTTACTAGTCTTTTTTTTATAGTGACATATATATCAGTTTTAGTGACAGATATAAACGTCGCTAAATCTCAGAAAACACTATATACAACCTAAAGAAGCAAACTGAGGTCTTTAGCGACGTTTATAGTGTCGTTTTATTCTGTTAGTAATTATGTGGGTTTACTTATACGTATGTATATTACTTGTTCTACTACTTTATGTACAGTAAGTTTTTCTGTTCTTGCTATCTCTTGTGTTCTCTCTTTTTTTTTTAAGTCGTCTGTCCTTTCAATTTCCTCTGTATGGTATTTCAGAGGCTGCGGTGGAGACGGGGTTAGGCTAACGTCCTTAGTGTAAAATGTGTTTAATTAGCAGGCGCGCTTTTCGAGGGATACACAGCACCCTACAGGTGGGACCAGACCTCTACTAAGCGCACCCAAATCTCAGATTAGATGGCTTAGTTACGTTTGCAATCTCAGCGTCAGAGCTCAGCCCAACAGCCTTAAAGCTCGCACACGCTCGGGCCCCCGGCCCCACACACATATCAGAGTTCAGCACACATCGGGTAATCGGATCGGACATACGCGCAGTGTTTCGGGCGCCCTATGCCTTGACGACTGCTTCAACTGTAGCATAAATTATATTTATATGGCTGCGTTTGGTTTGCAGCACACGATGTGGCGCTATTCCATTGCCACATCGTGCGCTGGAAATCAGGCGCAGCTGCGTCGGTGCGCGTTTTTGGCCCTCGATTTGGGGGCCATAAATTATTAAAAAAAATAAAATAAAATATGGTAAATAAAATATTTACGTAATACTACATAATTGATTAATTAATTTTGAATTTTAAATATTTTTACTATACAAATAAATTCGCTAAACTAGGCTGATTATACAGGTTGATTTAGGTGATTAAATAGTTAATTACTTATAAAATAATTAGTAAATGGTCTAATTGACCTTAAACAGTTTTAACTTACATACTTAAGTATTTAATACATATTTTTATTGTATTTTTACGGATTTATTTATGTTTTATTTAGGCTAAAATAGCAGTTCTGGGTGTTTAAAATTAAAACTAAGTTACAGTAAGTTATACTAGGTATAATTATACTTTGACTAATTTAAATTACTTAATATATATATATTCCCAAGTTTATAGATTTATTTAATTTAATTATAGCTCTAAATTCTTAATTTAGCTAAGTTAATCTATAATCTAGCTACTAAATATGTAAATAGGAATCTGTATCTATATATACACATAATTAAGTAGATATGTACATAACAGTTTAGTATTTATACATATATTTACATAGATTACATATGTATATGAATTTCTGTACAGGTTTTATACATATTTACAGTATAACTATGTATCTAACTGATATGCTATAGTTATAATACTATGAATGGGTATATTTACAGTTTTAAAATAAGTCTATGTCATTAGGCTTTTGCATAAAGTTAGGGAATTAGAGTTAATTGAGTGTTAGTGCTCAATTAAGACAGCAGCCACAGCTACTGTCAGAAGAGATGGAGAGAAGAAGAATGTATTTAGTATGTGTTGTTTACAGTGGAAGTGGCTTAAGCCACTGTCAAGTGGCTAACTGCTGCTGCAGTTAGTCCACTTGTAGAGGGGGGAAATATTCTACAGAGGAGAGGGAAATTTTGAGAAGAAGGGAGTTTAGAGAAGAGGGGAATGTAGCTGCTAGATGCAGCATGTTGCTGTATAACTGGGAACAAGATTAAATTCAAAACAAACTAAACATTGAAGAGATGAAATCCAAATCTGAAAGGGGTTTAAATCTCACGAAAATCTCATGTAAATTCAGCTCAAATACTCATTAGGAAAAACCTTATCAGAAGCATCCTTTTAGATCAAAACAGCAAATGGCATTGAGTTAGTCTTCCTAATGCCATAGACAGCATGAAGGAAGACTTAGCTCGATCAATTAAAACCAAAGAAACACAATCCCAGTTTCTTGTAACCTTAAGGAGTATGGAAAACTCCTTAGGTTAGAGAATCACCATACAGAAATGATCATCAACACAAATAGTGTATGGCAGTTCTGAAATAGCAAAAAGAGACTAAGAATGCATTAAGGAAATTTAATGGAAGCTGGCGAATGCATTCAAAACAAAGTATACTCAGAATCATGAAAGGCTCTTCTGATTGGCTCTCTGTCATCAGAGAGCTTCTCAGAATCCTTGCCTACAATGAAAACCAAAAATCCCTTCAATTTGTCAGATCTGTCAAAACATTTCAGAGAGTAAAAATCCTTTAAAATCCAAATCAAAAGTGCTCTGACAAACTGTGGCAATCCATTTAAAACGGAGGGGCTTTTGTGAAACAAATGGAGTGAGTGAGAAGCCCCAAATGGTGCTTGTGACGCCACTTTCAGATCTGAGGCAGTGCACCATCAGATCTGAAATTGGGTCAGGATGTGTGGGTGATTGATGAAAAATTCGTCGTTAAAGATGAAAAAAACAGAATCAGAATTTGGATGATGGAAAAACAAAACATGAAGAGGGAGATAAATTGAACAATGAACAGATGATTCTTCCCCTCTGATCTGGACTGATCAGAGGAGGTGAGGGAGGGGATCTAATACTAATTCTACTCCTAAGACTAATCTAACTACAGCGAACATTAAACACTAACAATTAAAACTAAATCTATTCTAAACTACTGCAAACTAAATCTAACACTAGTTGTGCAGAATTAAAAACCTAAACTAAAAGGAAGAATGGGACCTATGGGTCCTTAGCCGGCGGCTAAGGAGGAAGAAAGGAGGAGGGTGACTCCAGCGGAGGGAAGAGTCTGCTAGTGAGACTCCAGGGTTGTCCTCAGGTGCTACGAGGTCCTTAGCGACGAGGAGGGTCGAGAGCAGGCGATGATTCCACAGCCGGTGGCTGTGCAATCAGGGTCTAGGTGAGGAGGAGAGACTGGAGTGGACGAACTGATCGCTAAGAGATGTAGGAGGGAGTGATCCTTTGTGCACGACACCACTGAGGTGCTTAAATAGCAGCTCAGTGACTGGAATCACCGCAAGGGTGAGGTTAATCAAAATTAGGCCGGCGGTGAGGATGAGATGAGTAGAGCGCGGGGCGAGTCGAGAGGGAAATCTGACCGTCAGATGTGATCTGGGAAGAGAGGTGAACGCACGCACCGAATCGCGTGAAGGTTCCAATAGAATCCAGCCGCAGATCGAGATCAAAAGTGCGATGGACGGTCGAGAATGGCTATGTTCTTCGCGTGCTATAGTGCATGTGAAGAACACAGGCTTCTCTCTGAAATGAGGGAAAACTTGCAGGAAGACCCTTGAACGAAGGGGTAGAAGAATAGCATGCAGGTCCAAAAGTGAAAAGAACTATAACTCTAAGGGCCTTGCAGTCATACAGAAGGGTCCCTGCGGCTTGCAAAAAGGTCCAAGAAGGAGTTTTGAAGGGTAGAAATGTAATGCATGAAGGACCTAATTGTAATCTATTTATTTCTAAGCCTAAATGATGTCCAATTGCTTTCAAATTTTTACATGTGCTTAATTGAACAATTAAGACATTGATTTTACTTCTGATTTATCTTTTCAAACTTGTTTATGTGTTCAATTGATGTATGGATCATCATTTGTTCTTTAGTTTTCAGAATATCTCATTTTTGTGACCTAATTAGGAGGTTTTAACACACATTAAAAGTTTTAGGTCTTTTCTATAATTCCCACACTTAACCCTTTTTATGTGTTAATTTGATATTGTTTTGCTTAGTGTCTAGCTTAATTTCGGCCTTTTAGCCATGATGAGTAGCCACTCATCAGTATGCATCTTTGAAAATAATGGGCCAATAGAAGCCACACTGGAGGACTTTAGTTGTGATTTTATCGAAAGAGAAGTGTCCACTACATGCCTGGTCATGGCTAAAGGACAAGATGCCCTTAGTTTTTGCTTCCTGAATACATCGTCAAATGATTTGATCAGCATCGATGCAGAAAAGATACAGTTCTTCCTATAAGTAGTACTTGGCATCGGAAAGCAATTTGTCCTTCTTGGCCTTCACCCAATCGAACGGGATCTAATGTGATGCCAGGTAATTTACTAGATCAGCAAACCGTGGAAGCCCTATACTGATAGTCAGGAGGTGCTCATCAGGAAAATGTTCCATAATGGGTCCAGAAAGGTTGATATGTCAGAAGGAAGGCGGGACAAGTGATTAGTTACAACATTCTATTTTCCCACCTTGTCACGAATCTCGAGGTCAAATTCTTGCAACAGCAAGATCTAATGGATTAGTTGAGGTTTTGCATCCATCTTTGCAAGGAGATGCCTCATAGTTGTTTGATTAGAGTAAATGATAACTTGGGAACCCAAAAGATATGATCTGAACTTTTCCAGGGCAAATACTATGGCTAGCAACTCTTTCTCAGTAACTATGTAGTTACGTTGAGCCTTGTCAACTGTCTTGCTAGTGCAGTAGATGACCATGGGTTTCTCATCAATTTTCTATCCAAGTACTGCTCCTACAGCGAAATCAGATGCATCACACATGATCTCAAAGGATTGAGACCAATCAAGGGACTATAGGATTGGAGCTTGGGTAACTTGATCATGTAGGATTTCAAATGCTTGAGTGCATTCCTTGGAGATCTCAAAAGGAACATCCTTAGATAGTAGATTGGTCAGGGGGCACGCAATCTTTATGAAATCAAGAATAAATTGACGATAAAAGCTGACATGCATTAGGAGAGATCGGATGTCCTTGATTGAGCAAGGCATAGGGTGTTTGGAAATCAGATTCACCTTAGCTCAATCAACTTGGATGCCTTTTTTTGAGATGAGATGTCCCAGGACAATTCCTTCAGGCACCATGAAATGGCTCTTTTCCCATGAAAGAACCAAATTCATGTCAATGCACCGCCTGAGGATCTGGACCAAGTGAAAGAGGCAATCGTCAAATGATTTGCCAAACACTAAGAAGTCATCCATGAAGATTTCCAGATAATCACCTACCATATCTGAGAATATGGCAAGCATGCACTGCTGAGAAGTAGTGGGTGCCTTGCAGAGACCGAAAGGCATCCTTCCGAAAGCGTATGTCCCAAAGGGGCAGGTGAATGTGGTCTTCTCTTGGTCCTCAGGATGGATTGCCAACTGGTTATAACCAGAGTACCCATCCAAAAAGCAGAAGAATCTATTTCCCACTAGTTTCTTGAGGATCTAATCAATAAACGATAGTGGGAAATGATCCTTCTTTGTGGAGGTATTGAGTCTTCTGTAATCACTGAAAACTCTCCATGAATTCACCACATGGGTTGGTATGATTTCTTCTATTTCAGTCGTGATCACGGTGAGTCCTGCCTTCTTAGGCACAACCTTGATTGGACTCACCCACCGATTGTCAAAGATCAGGTAGATGATCCCAACATCTAACCACTTGATGATCTCCTTTTTCATGACCTCTTGCAGATTAGGATTCAAACGTCTCTGCATTTCATGGGAAGGTCGTGTGCCCTCTTCAGTATAGATGCGGTATGTGCAGTAAGAGGGGCTGATACCAGTCAAATCATCGAGAGTCCATCCAATGGCTCTTCGATGTTGCTAGAGAATAGAAATCAGATGGGATTCCTGATTAGGTGTGAGTCTAGAATTGATAATCACAGGAAACGTCTGATTAGAACCCGAAAAGACATACTTTAGATGATCGGGAAGAGGCATAAGTTCCAAAATAGGGTTACTAGTAGCAGCGGGTCGTTCAGGTTGTGTGTCAGGAGTAAGGGGAGGAGTTATGGGTGTGTCTAGGTTACGTTTGGACTCCTCTGATTATGGGTTTTTATCCTCTTGTGGTTGATCAGAAGCAATCAGGTTTTCCTCAATATATTGATTGTCAACCACAGCTTCAACGTCACATATCTGTTCTATAACTCCGCAATTAATCCCCTGTTGGGCCTTAAAGATGTCGATCTTTAATGTCTGGTTCCCAAATTTCAGTTCAATTTTTCCCTCCTCACAATTAATGTTGGCCCTAACAGTGGCCAGAAAGGGTCTCCTTAGTATGATTGGTGTGTTTTCAGATTTTCTGGAGCATCCATTTCCAAGGCTATAAAATCCACGGGGAAATAGAAATCCTGAAACCTGACAATGACATCCTTAAGAACTCCTTTAGGTGACTTAATAGATCGATCTGCCAACTGTAAGGTCACCTTTGTGGGTTTGAGCTCAGATTCTTGATGATGGTCAAGTAAGGATGTAGGTATTAGGTTTATGGAGGCTCCTAGATCCAATAATGCTCTATCAGATTGGATATCACCAATTATATAGGAAATTAGGGGAGTACCTGGGTCTTTTACCTTTGGTGGGAGTTTGCTCAAAATTACAGAGCTGGCTTGCTCCAACAATACGATTGGGCTCCCACTTTTGATTCATGGATTATGCTTAGGTGTACACACCTCTTTTAGAAATCGTGTGTAAGCCGGTACGTGGCAAATTGCATCCATCATTGGGATGTTTAAATGGACCTGTTCAAAGAGCGTGACCAGGTCCTCCTCAGGTGCCACGACTTTGGTTGTCGTCTTTCCCTTGGTCAAGGCCTTGGGAAATGGAACCTTGGATGGTTCCTTTAGAATAGCTCCAGGTTCTTCATCTGCGACAGGGGTATCTTGGATGACTATCCTAGGGTTTGGGTTACTACCAAGCTGAAAGTGGCTTAGGTAAGGTGGGTCTTGTGTTGCTTTACCACTATAGGTTGTTACTGAATTTAGTCCTACCTGGTTCTGGCTTGGTGTTTGTAAAATAGGTGGCTGCTGCTGAAATCCCGAGTACGATGTCGATGCCTCCATTCTGTCAGGTGATGGAGTAGAAGGGGCCTGATAAATCATGTGTGCCTGGCTCGAATTTTGGTTCATAACGCACCTCTGGTTCGGCATGTTATTTGGAATCGGCAAAGGATGCGAAGCGAGTGTGCCAGGTTGGCGGGAATTCGTCATCTGGGCTAGCTGATTGCGAACCTCTGTGATCTCGTCTTTGTTTTGTTTTTGCATAGCCTCATTCACCTTTTGATTGTCAGCCATAGTCCAAAGGATAAGAGTCATTTGATCTGTCTGAGTTGGCCCAGACTGATAGTGGGGTTGGGGTGAGGTTGTGATGGCTGATATGGATGAGGAGCTTGTGGACGGGGTTGATATGGTGGTCTCTAATTCTGATTGTTTCCCACCCACAGGAAATTGGGATGATACCACCATCTAGGGTTATAGGTATTAGAGATTGGGTCATTCTATATGGCTTTGAGGCCCTCGCAAGTCTAAGGAACCTTAGAAAAGTTAGAGTATGAGAGTTCAAAGTTCCCCCAACTAGAGTAGGTAGGATCGGAGTTTCCTCCAACCCTAGAGTTAGATGGGGGTGGATACGGGTCCATCCCCTGAGAAGATCGGTGATATATGGTATGGACAGCTTTCCTCCTAGAGGGCGGTTGTGCGAACGGGTTTTGCGCAGAGGTGGCTCACTGCAAATGTTGATTTAGCTCATCCATCTTCTTCTCAATGATAAAGACCTTGTCCAAAAGGCTGTCCATCAATACCAAGTCGACAGATGAGGAAAGGCCCTGCGTCTCATGTCCGCCCCTTGGATTCATCGATGAGCAGGCATTCGTCTGGTCGAATAAGCCCATGGACCCATTATTGATGGAGTTGTTGTACATATTCTCGAGAATCTCGCACACATTGTCTTCGTGTTGACTCATGATATTCCTCCGCAAGTTGTTTTGGCGAATAAATGGATATCTTCACAGAGTCCCTGGTAAAAAGGCTAGACTTATTCCCATTTAGGAACTCCGTGATGGGGGCACTTTCACATGAGATCCAAGAAATGATCCCATGCTTTTTGAAGTGGTTCTCCAGGCTGTAGTGTGAAGTGCATGATCTGGTGTCATAAAGCATTCATCCGACTAACTGGGAAGAACTTTTTTAGAAACACGGATTGTAGTTCAACCCTTGTGTTGATTTGACGTGTTTGAGTCTGATACCAGTGAGCTGCTTTGTACATGAGAGAGGAGAACATCTTCATGAGAAGAATATCCCAATTTTGGACATCTAACCTGAAGGTCTGGACCAGATGCTTGAGTTGTTTAATGTGCTGAAAAGGATCATCGGAATTGAGCCCATGAAATTTTAGAATAGCACGAATTATGTTGGGCTTGAGTTCAAAATCACGACCTCCAGCCGAGATTTGGACTCGAGGTTCGATCGCCACCGTAGTGGGATTATAATGATCTCGCATCATAGGATGCTACGGTGGATTCACAAAGGCTTGGAATAAATCATTAAGGCGTTGAAGTTGGTTCTCAAGGTTATTCTCTTCTTTTGTGGGTTGTGGCATGATGATGGATGAAGGAGAATTAGGTTCAGATGAATCAGAGGAGATGTCTATGTAATGGGGTTGCTGCACAAACACGGAAGTTGAGGCTTGGCCTCGACAGGAGTGAATGACAAAATGAGGCCTCAAGGATGGTCTTAAGGACATCCTACCGAACATGCACCGATGGTCAGGATGAGGATAGAATGTGATGGACCCAATCAAGAGACCTAAAAAATTTGGATGACTATAGAGGTTCGGGGCAGATGATACCCCTTAGTCGGAAAGCTATCCACCTGAGAAATACCTGGGCAGCTAGAAAGGGAGAGTCCCAAAAAGACCCCTACACGATAGAGTGCCCCCACAAGTTACAGGGTTTCCCTCTCCCAACCTCTCTTGTCACGGATGTTCAAGGTATACCAGAATTGGGACTTGACCTCTTAAGTCTATCAGTTTTCTTAAAGAGCAAGGGTGCTTAAGATTTCACTTGAACTTTAGATGTATTGAGTGCAAAAGGTGCCTTAATTTCAAGATTGGTTGACCTAGCAAGGTGGGTCAACTTCACCTATTTGTCCTTTGAGAAGTTTTAGGTCCCTCTTTTAGGATTCAAGTGAGATTAAGAGCCTGATTTTTAGGGTTTTCTCGAATAGATCAATTCAACTAGGGCTTAGGCACACATCATTTTGGAAGGTTGATTCTTGCTTATGAAAGTGTGTCTCTAGAAACCCTAACTTGGAATCCATAATTGGCTCTAATTTTGGTCTAATTTAATTTTCCAAATGTGGTATCTAGGGCTCAAACAACAAAGTGAAAGCCCTAGTTACCTTAAGTTGGTGCACAAATTAGATTTTGTTGTTGAAATCAACTCAGGCAACTTGATGAATTAGCTAGGAATGTAAAGCAAATAGCACTAATTGATTTTGCTATTTTTAACCTTTTCAGAATAAGGGGCGTAAGAGAGGGAGAGTAATCAGAAGTTACCTGCCCTTGGTGTGTTTGTTGTGCGGCTGACTTTCTTCATTGTTTCTTCTCCCTGAAACAAACAGAATAAAAGAGATATAGGAAGTTAGTACCAAATGAGGAATTGTAATCAAGAATTCTAAATTGCCCATTCCTCCCCAACAATGGTGCCAAAATGTTGATCATGTTAAGTCGGGTTTTAGAAAGTGTACCATTGTAGTACAGTTGAAATAGCGTTCAAAATAGATACAATTTTATTACTCGAAAAGATTTCCGAGGTTGAACACGGGGAGTAAATTGGTATTTAGAAATCAAGATCACAATTTAGGATTAAAAGAATATGCAGTAAATCAGTATCTGAGTGCAAAAGTATGGGAGTAAAATGGTGATGTAGATCACCAAATACTCCTACAATATCACCAAATAATTCAAAGAATGAATATCCAATGTAAGCCAATGTTCTGTCGACTGATGAAGGAATCAGACAACTTAAATGTCTGATCCTTCCTTCTCCTTCTTTACCTTTACTTCTTCTCTGTCTTTGGCTTCCTCTCTGTCTCTGCCTTTCTTCTTCCTTTTCCTTGGCTTCCTTCTTCAGATTCTTCCGTTGCCTTTGTGAGCCCTCTCTTCTCCTTTCACTTCTTTCCTCTTTAGCTTTCTCTATCTTCTCCTTCCTTCTTTCTCTACCTTCTGCCTTTGGCCTTCTCTGAGGTCCTTCTCTTTCTCTTTTTCTCTTATTTTTCCTGACCTTCTCTTCTTCCTCTGAATCCGACTAAGTGTCAGAGCCAAACTCTCCAGGGCAAAAACCCCCTAACCCTGTGCAATTCCCCTCTCTCTTTCTCTCTTTCTATTTTAGTCACGTTCTCCAAGAGCCTTAGCCAGTCGAGTAATCGAACCTATCACAGACTAGGGTCCAACCTAACTAGCTTGTGTGGTGAGCGAGGAGTGAAGGGTAGTCGGGTAGTCGAGTCGGCCAGGTCTACTTGAGCGGTGCTGCGAACAAGTCTGGTGAAAGGTGGGAGGAGGACCTCACCCTTAGTGTTGGAGGCGAACAACCTCTGGCACCTTTTCCCTTTATGTCGGTACAGGCACCTTTCAACTTCCGAGGTGGGACTAAATGTCCCTCTTGTCTTCCACGCACCTGCAGCAGGGAGTGGCTTCCTCAATTGGCGAGGCTATAGAGGTCTTCGACTGGATTTGAGAGCCTTGATGCGTGCTTGAGGGAATTCCGCATAGCTTGGGACAACAACACCTGGAGCAGCAAGGCCTGGAGTGGTTGCAAGCAAGTTTTAAGCTTGCGCCAATGGCGGATGGGGCCTGCTACTTGAAAACACAGGAATGGCCTCATGGCCACGTCAAATCATCCAGGAAGGTTCGGCAGAGCACGGCGAAGGTACTGGGGGTGTTAGCGTGGTGTGGCGGTGCCTGTGCGTGCATGCTTAGGGCACACTGTGTGCGAGTGAGTGAGTATGTTCGGGGAGTGATTTGGGTGTGTGGTAAAGAATTAGTGAAGTGAGGTAGAGCTTGTCGGCTTGTCAAAAAGGGTTCGGGTGGCCTGTAGAGGTGGGATGGCCTCACCAGAGTTGGTGGTCGAAGATGGAGATGAAGGTGCAAGGGGCAGTAGTGGTCAATTTTGGAAAATAGAAGGCGGAGAAGAAAGTAGGGGGGTCAGGGACTTATCTGGGTGGTCAAGGGACGAAGGGGGTGAGCTGGGGCATCGGGTCTAGTGTGGGTGGTGTTGGAAACGAAGGCGGCTCCAGTGAAGTGACATCGATGAGGATGAAGAGTGAGTAGTGCCTATTGGCACGACGAGGCACGAATGAAGTCAGGGAAGATGGATCTGCCGCAAATAAATAAATGAAGTCAGAGAAGCTTTCACTTCTCTGAAAGCTTCAGAGTTTGATTTTCAGACTTCAGTAACTGCAACAGACACTTAAAAGTGTTTCAAATCAATTTAGATTAATTCTAAGGCTTATAACAGATCAATCTGGGCAGGTTTTAAGTTTAAATTTCATCAGAATAGTACTCCTGTTGGTTTGGGTTCGAAAGTAACCCAAATTGGTAAAGCTAAATCTCAAACATTCCTTCATCTAAGCTTAATTTAATCAATTTCAGATCATCAAGTAAGATCCCAGAAATAATTTTCACATCTCAATTCCTCAATTCAAGCTCAGATCTCCATTATCAGACTCATGTTTGACTGTGGAAGCTCGAAAATTGACTTTCTGTTTAAAATCTTCTCCCATGTAATTAATGCCTCAAATAGTCTTCTCATCATCTAGAACTTATTCAGATCTTCAAAAAGTTGTTTTAACCTTGATTCCTAGGGTTTTAGGCTCGCCGCCTGAACTTAAAAACATGTTTGTTCGAAAGAGTCATGGGAAGATTGCTACAGTGTTTTGACGACTTAAACAGCTTCAGTGCTTGGCACTAAAGCTTTTGAGCTCATTAAATGCTCTTCAGATCTTTCCTAACAGACTTCTCCAACTGCATTGGAGTTGGGGAAGATGAAGTCAAATCTATAGCTCCAGTGGTTAAATCCTCAAACAAATATCTTCAAAACAATCAGTGATCCTTATTAAACTATTCTAGAGCTACTTAGCAAGTTCTAGAGGCTGAAACTCAAGAATGGCTCGTCGGAGCTCGTCGGAGCTCCGGTGAGTCCAGAAAATATAAAATTGTATGTACAGATTGTTAAAACTAACCATTTTTTATTCAAAAAGGATCCTGAGGTTGTAAGGAACCTCAGTATCACATTTAATCCCTCATTTGTTCATTAAAATGTAAGATTTGACAGTAAGTTTGTTTTCATAAAAGATTTGAGTGGTTAAAGCTCAGGACTTGTTTAACCACTCGGTTGAGAGGTTAAATCAAGTCAATAGATGTTATTATTCTTAAATATGTATTAAATTTATAGTTTGAACTATTCCTAAGTTGCCATGGATAATGAGCTCAGGAGCTAAATTAAATTTAGGCATTTAATTATAGATGATAATAATAGGTATTATAATGTTGATTAGGGTTCATAAGTTGGGATAGGTAATGAAAGAACCCAATGAAGGTGAAATTAAATGGACTACTGTCACCATGGATAGTGATAGTAGTCGGTGAAGGTGAGATATGAATTAGGCGATTAGGTGATTTAATTAATGATTAAGTGATTTAGAAGTGATCAAGGAAGATACAGGAAGGTGTACAGCGAATTATAAGACAAGATTGAAGCTCTGGCGAGCTCAAGGAACTCGCCGGAGTTGGAGGAGATGAAACTAAATTCTAACATTACTCTAATCTAACTAACTAAACTAACTAACTAAGCTAACCTACTCCTACTCCTACTCCTATTCTACTGTTACCTAGACGAAGGGTTCAATAGGGTTCCGCCGAAGTCTCATGACGGACAACGAAATTAGAGGTTGGAAGAAAGATCTCCGACAGGTGGATTTGAGGTGGATCGGAGGAATCCTTGGGTTGGCGCCTGTGTCAGAGGTGTAGAAGACCATGGCGGATCTCCTCGGCTGGTTAAGATGAACGGAGGAAGTTGGAAGAAGGAATGGGAAGTCGCCGAAGTTTTGGACGAATAGCCTATTGGGTCTGCTGCAGTGTTAGAAGAGGGAAGGGAGCCAAGTTGAATAAAATCAGAGGTGTGAGGGGCTATTTATAGCAGTTTGCGGCGAAGAGAGTGGCAGGGTCTAGCCAAAGAAGGAGCTCAAGGAGCATAACCTCCGTCGTCGTCTCCGCTGACGGTGAGGTTATCTCCCATTGAAAAATAGGATTCTCGGTTAATCCAGACCAGTGGATCAAGTGGAGGTGGTGAGCGCAAGTTGCAAGAGCTTGGATAAAGAGGGTTGATGTCGGTAGTGCAGTGATCGCACGATGGAGTGACTCTCTGCCACCAGCCGTTCATTCGGGTGGAGAAGAAGAGGGACATAAAAGGACCCCTGTGAGAAATAAGGACCCGACTGTAATGAATATTAAGGACCAAAATGTAAACCCAGGTTTTGAAGGTTTATTTTAACTTAAATCTTTTTCAACTTTTTATATATGTTATTAAATAAGGTAAATACTATGTTTTCACCTTGAATTTATATTTTTGACCTTTTTAGGTTAATTTATTAGATTAAGTAAAATCACTTAAGTTATTATATACTTAGTTATAAATTATATTTAAGTTACTTATCTTATTAATTAAGAGAATGATTAATTGGATTTCGAGTCCAATTATTATCTAAATTATTAATAATGTTAATTGAATGATAAAATGTCATTTTTAACTTATTTGAAGGTCCTTAGCTAAATATCCCGTATCTTATAATTAACCCTTATATTTTCATAACCTTAGCTAATTAAATACGAAGACTAATTAGGGGTAATTAGGGATCATGATGAGTGTCTCATCATACCCCCAAGCCAAAGTTTTGCTAGTCCCTAGCAAAATTAACTAAGACTATGATGATTTAAAGCACTTGGGTTTAAATTATTATAAATAGTAACTATGTAGAGGAAAGCTTAGGTCATAAATTTTTAAGTTTAATATAAATGATTAATGTATAGAGCATGTGTGAAAATTTTCTTACTTAGACTTATACTTATAACAATTTCAAAACACACTTAAAACAATTTGTAAACAAGAATTTTATTCAAAATTAGAATTCTTCAAAAATCTCTTAATCTTTGTAACTATTCTTAACTCAAATTAGAATACAAAGTGTTTTAAGAAAAACAAAACTTAAGGATTAAGAATTAAATTTTAACTCAAAAACTCAAATACATTTAAGTTAATCCCTTGTTTATGATATTTGACTTCCATCACTATAAGTTTAAGCAAATTAACCAGATACTCATTATTAATAAAACTTTGAGTAGTAAAACTTTAATTTACTAGCCTACAACGCTAAAGATTAACTTCTAGACCTAGGATTCTGTCAATTCTTTTCCTTTAGCTCTCAACTTAAAATCTTCAAAACCCAATTTCTTAGGCTTCACTGGTCAATACCAAGGTTCAGTAGCTATGATTTTAAAACATCTGTGCTTAGTGAAGAGAATTGTCCTAAAGACATCCAAAGTTGCAAAAATCCTGATCTTAAGAGATCACCTTCCAATCCCAATTATTCCAATTCAAACCTTTGGCTTGGCCTTACTCAGGTTTGGTTGCTTTCTCCTCACCAGTTTTCTATCCCGAGGTCAACACTTTTTGTTTATATCACCCCAGTGGACCATTGGGTCTCTTATTCCTAATTTTTTTTTTCAATATTTTTTTTCTCTTTTTCTATAGGTCAGAACACCCATTTGTAGCGAGGTGTCCTTTTTATTTTTGATGGAAGGAAAGGTAGCATCCATTTGTATTGAGATGCTTTTATTTATTTGTGGAAAATTGCATAAGTACCCATTTTTAACGAGGTACTTAATTGCAGGGTGTTTTATTTACTTTTCTTGTTCTTTTTCTTTTCCCCCTTCTCATTTTTCTTACTACCATTATTCTCCAAATCCTTTTTCTAGGTGAGTGACACATCCTTCACCCTTTCAAGAATCGCCCTACAGAAATCCTTGGACTAAAGAGGATTCAGAATTGATCTCTTCATGGTCTCAAATGTCAACAAGACAATTCTATGTGAGTGAATTTTAGATGTTTTGGTTACTTAGCTCTCAAGCTAGAGCTTGGACAACAAAGTCCTTTACTCTTAGGTTCTTCAAATTTTTAATATCCGCCTATAGGATCTGTCAAGACAAAATTTACCAAGTCTAGCTATTTATCTCTAGCGTGTCAGTTTTGTAAACTAAAATTCTACCAACTCTCTATTTAATTAACTCTGAATATCTGGCTTTTTACTTAACTTTATGATAAAATCAAATTTTCAAAAAGCAAAAAGATTACTTAATCTAATTGATTAAAAATTTATAATTCAATTCCAAAACTTAAGTTTAAAATCTTAACACACTTAGTTTCTTAGTTCAAGTAAGAATAGAAAAATAAATCTTAAAAGGATTTATAGATTTCTTAATTCAAATAAAATCTTGTTTTAAAAATTTTAAACACAAAAGTGTGTTTTTACAAAATATTTAAGTAAAATCTAATTAAGAATTGAATGCTCTTAAATACTCTAAATATATATTCTATATACATTTTAAACTTCTGACCTAAAAGAAAATTAAGCTCTTAACTATATATATATTCTTCTTATTTTCTTCTTTATTAAAAATGAATATTCCCCTCTTATTCTTTTTATGAATTTTTCTTTTCAAATTTTTGTATTTATATATTTTTGTAAGATTTTTTCAATTTTTATATTAAAATTTTTAAAAATTTTCAAATTTTTATTAAATTTTTGAATTTTTTAAAACTTTTATCATTTTTAGATTTTATATTTTTTTAAATTTCGTGGATATTTAATTTTTGTGTTTTTATTTTTTAATCCACACTTAAAGAGAAAATTTCACTCAACACCCCCCAAGCCAAAATTTTACAATGTCCTCATTGTAAGAAGGGTGAAAAAAAGAATATGAAGTGAAAATTTAAAAGTAAGTGTATAAGAAAATCAAAATGGATGAAAATAGGAAACAGCTATGCATAAGTGCTAAGTTTTATGCCTTCACCTAGGCGTAAACCCTAGTAAAGAACACCTAAAAAGAATAGGTATACGGTAAAAATAGAGGAGTTATGAAAGAATTAGATCAAAAAATTCGAAAACAGATTAAACCACCTGATTAAAACTCATCCTGAAATTGCCTAGAATAAATCTCATAGATCGAAAAATTAGATTCTTGTAAAAATCTCAAAAAGATCATAGTGAGTCAGATCTGATTTAGGTTGAGATGTAGAACGTTTAAGATTGAGGCAATCAAAAGAAATGTTTCCACCAAGTTCAGAAGATCAACAAAATCAGTTTTGGTTCTCAATAGTAGGTAGGTCATTTTCGCACAAAATAGGTTGCTGATGCGGGTTTGATGGGTTATTTTCAGGTAATATGGAGGACGGATTATCATTAGAATCAAAGGCCTGATTAATGAAATGGACTTGGCCTTGGTTTTGCTTAGGATTTTGTAGATTCCTAGGATTCTAAATTGGCTGAGAGGGAAGAGTACCCTGCTGATGAGACTCAGCCAAAAGCATGATCTGATTTCATAAATCAGCCAATTCTACCTTACATTGCCTATGGATCTCAGAGAGAGCTTCAGCATTTTGTCACTGACTCTCTGACAAAGCTCCTAAAATCTGGTCTAGCTGTGTATCTCTAATAAGCCTAGAGTAATTCTGCATACTCATCGGGCTAGGCCTTAAATTTGATTGCCGAGGAGGCAAAGGAGGTGGGCTAAAATGGGTTTGATTTGAATATGATGGTCTTTGATTTTGATTTGGATCAGCCCAAGAAAATTTTTGGTGACTTCTCCATCCAGGATTATAGGAATTTGAATATGGGTTTGGTCTTCGAAGATTTTCCTGGATGGCGTGTAATCCTAAAAGATATGGCATGTTTCTGCAACAGTAAAGGGTGGGTAAGATTGTGGGACAAAGGTCCCTCCTTTGGTTGGTGAAGGAGTAGATAGAAAACCCAAGGAAGATGGATCACTAGAATCTAGAATATTCACAAATTCCCTCCCTACAGGAAGTTGCGAAACAGGTAAATACGTGGGATTCATAGCAAGTAGAGGTGTAAGAGTCTTCATTGTGTTTCTAACCTCGTTGAGATGCTTTGCTACGATATTTACTTTGTCCAGTTTTTCTGC
Source organism: Thalassia testudinum (assembly GCA_037157565.1). NCBI lineage: Eukaryota > Viridiplantae > Streptophyta > Magnoliopsida > Alismatales > Hydrocharitaceae > Thalassia > Thalassia testudinum. Next base: position 16,875,917 of record JAZHRO010000056.1, read on the forward strand.
AATAATCTGTAAATCCTTTGACCTGGACGGATTACCGATCTCGTGAATGCCCTTATGTGGATTTTGGTGATTCGTATTCGCTCCCCACAAGAATTGCGACATTGATGCATTGTTGATCGACTTTTCCGCCATCGCTTTAAATAATTCTGAAGTGGATTCTTTGTCGCAATTTAGAAAATTCCCTCCACAAGAGGCATCGACTAGATTGCGAATGCCCTCTTGTAAACCATAACAAAAGATATGCATGAGTTACCAACGAGGGATGTCATGATGTGGGAATTTCCTTTGCAATTCATGAAAACGTTCCCACTCTTCATGAATTGGTTCTCCTTGATTTTGATTGAAAGTAGTAATAGCTCGCCTTAAAGCATTGGTTCGACCAATAGGAAAGACTTTCTTCAGAAATGCGGATTCAAGTTCAGCCCAAGTTGTGATTGGTCTTGCTATAGTTCTATACCAATAAGCTGCTTTATCTTTAAGGCTAAAAGAGAACATTTTCATTAGTAGGATTTCCCTGTTTTGATTTCAAGGACCAATAGTTTGAGATAAACTTTTAAGATCTTCAATGTGTTGAAATGGGGCCTTGAATGCAAATCCGTGAAAGTGGGGAATTAAACCTATAATGTTTGGCTTTAATTCCGGATCATTTTCCCCAATACGAATCTTAACATTAGGCTCTACTTGTGCATTGGATGGGTTATAATAATCTCTAAGTAGAGGCCTTGGATGATTGATCGGTAAATCAAGATTTTCAAAACCCGCCTCAGGTAGAGGTGCAGAACGGGTTTGAAGAGTTTGTAGATTATTTAAGGCTGCTGTTAATAAATTGATTTGTCTTTTTTGCTCTAGCATCCTATGGTTATGCTTCAGGAGAGCCTCATGAACATCAGAAGGTGGCATCTCCCCCTGACCAGAAGAAGGGATCTCAGGATTAAGATTCTGCATTAGATCCATAGAAGTAGATGGATCAGACGGGAAAACCATTGGTTGCTTATCTGCAACCGGCCTAGGATCACTTGTCAATGGTGGTGCAAGAGGTGGATGCAAGGATGCCTCCCGTCCATAAACGGAAAATAAATGTGCAAAGGCACACGCACACCATTGATAAGAAAGCAGCAGCACAAAAACTCGCAAAATAGCGCAAAAGACGCAGGTTTTGCTCTTCTTTCAAATGAAAGAAGAAATTACTAAGATACGCAAAGCAATTTGATGCAAACAAATAGAGTAACAGTATCAAAATACGCATCATAATTCGTGACTATGCAAGTGCGTACCTTAAAGCTCAAAGGTCTAAGGTCTAGGATCGAGACTGCTCACTACTAGCTCCTCGAGGCTCTAGTAGTAAGACAGACTTGTTGATCTTCAGCCAAAGCCCTAAGAGGTGCAAAGAGGAGAGATAGAAAAATTGACTCGTGTGACTCTAGTGATCGCACTGTGTGCGTAATAGCATGCAACAGATGATATCAATATAAAAACCCTCATGCATTCTGCAGACAGATTTAAGTCACCAATTTTACTTCCTCCTTTTAGTTAATCTTTTTCAAAAATATATCAATTAAACTACAATGGCTGCTTTTTATATATTTTCAAACAAAAATATGTGGTCTTTTTAATTCTCAAAGGACATGGATCTACGTGGGTTTTCTCGTATTTTCCTGCTGATGCGAGAAAAACAGTTCAAAAATTCCCCAAGTCAGATCGCTAAAATACTAGTAGGAAATATACACTCTTAAGAGTGTATGCCTATGTTTATGCTGCTGCTAGTCAGAAAAGATGTATTTTTGTATTTTTTTATTTTTAAATGCAGCAAGAAAAAAGATTAAGAAATACTTACAAAACAAAAATAGCTAAATAGTTTCCCACCTTCTCCTGAGATTACCCGCAATGGTAAACCTGAAAAGAAGATGGAAAATAAAACAAAAACAAAACAAAGCACACTAATTAGAACAAAAGCTAGTAAAAACAAAAATATTTACAAAATACCTCCTAATTAAATAATTAATCCATTTTCAATTTTAGTGAATCAAAATATTGCCTCCCTGGCAACGGCGCCATTAAAATGATTGTTAAACGAAGCAATGCCAGGGAATATTTTGAAGGGTGGAGTGAGTCAAAATATTTCGACCCCGGCAACGGCGCCATTAAAATGATGCGTGGTTTTCAACTCAACTCAGTAATTAAGTTAATTTCACTTAATTAAGAGTAGAAGAAATCACTTAGGTTAACTCGAAGTTGTGTCGGTTGTGTAGTATAGGGTCGAATTAACTTAACATTTTAGAAATTTTTACAAGTTGAGTCTGGTGTCGGACCCGAATAGGTTGTTAATATGATGATTGTATCGTTGAAGTGTGTATAGTGGTTAACCTAAATCAGACCTAACCATCTTTTTACAAAAATTTTTAACCTGGCCTACTTGATTTTATCTTGTCACTTTTAGGCGCAGGGTCGAACTTGTGGAAGTGGGGTACAAGTCACGTTTCTACGCCTTTCCTACAACGAGTCTCTTCTGTTCGTTTATTGTGTTTTTGGTGTTTTTTTCAATTTAGAATTTTTTCTAGTAATCTTTGTCCTTGTGGCACACCCTCAAAATTGGATTCTTGGCTTTGAGCCAAAACAGGGTTCCAAAACGGGTCTTGCTATTCGCAAGACGAAGTACCTGCAATTCAAAGATTATCTTTTCTCTTTTATATATTTTTTTGTCTTTTTACTGGTATGCAAGAGAAATAGAAATAAAGTAAATATAGTATAGATATATATGTATATACTATATATGTATAAAGGGGTGGGGGTGGAGGCGGAGATGGAGTGTAGCACGGTGTTGTATCGATCGTCGTCAAGAAAGATGCAACCAATAGGACGAAGTGCCGCATATAAGGTGTAGGATGGATGGTGGAAGATGAATGCGAACACGCTTTTTGTACGCGTGTATCAGGAAATATCAGTAACTGTTGCAGATATTCCTGCGATACCACGTATGGTAAATAATGCAAAAAAATATATATATGTATATGTAAATATATCTATATGTATTTATATATATGGTTATAGATATGTAGGTATATATATATATGTAGTTATATATGTATATATGTATATGTATGTATATATAGGTATGTAAATATATATGTAAGTATATGTATAGATAGATATATGCACAGATCTATATATATATATATATATATATATATATATATATGTATATATAGTTATATAGATATAAATTTATATAAGTATGAATATTTATATATATATATATGTATAAGTATATGTATGTATAAGTATATGTGTATATATATAACTATATAGATGTATATATGTATATGTGTGTATATGTATATAGACTAATACATATTTATATAAGTGCTAATATATGTAAAGATATATGTATAAATATATATATACATATGTATATATAAGTATATGTATATATGTAAATATATATGTATATATATATATAAGTATATAGATATATGTATCTATATATATATATGTATACTAATACTTTGTTATATAAATACTACTATATATATTGATATAAGTATATATATATATATGTATATGTATATAAGTATATGTATATATGTATATATATATATGTATATATATAAGTATATAGATATATATATATACATGTATGTATGCATACAAATACATAAGTAAATAGGTACTACTATATGCATAAATATAAGTATATATATATATGTGTATATATATATGTATATAATAGAGTATGGGTGTGTGTGAGTGTGTGGAAGTGTGAGTGTATGTGTGTGTAAACGTCCGTGAAGAGAGTGAGAGAGTGTTGTGAGAGAGAGTGAGAGAGAGAGAGAGCGGGTGAGCCTGCAGATGAAGGAAAGGGCGTTTTAAGCCGTCTGCGCGCGAAGGGTGTCGTCTGGTGGTTCAAGCTCGCATGAAGGCGTGTGTGCGTGTAGAGAAGCATGGCTGGAGGGCAATGGGCATGGAGAGAAGACACGCAGTGCACCGTGCTGCACGAGGGATGGAGCGGGCGCTGGTAGGCATGCGTGGGCGAAGAGAGTAGGCGTAGGCAGGCACTGGGAGAGGGCTGGCGCACGCAGACATTCGCAGGTGGGTGTGGGCGACGCGGGCGGAGACGCACAGGCAAGCGCGTGCATGGGCGAACGACGGTAGCGGTGCACCGGGTGACCGGTAAAGTGAGAAGCTCACTGGTCACCCCACTGTAGCCACAATGTCGTGCAAACTCGTGTGCAAAGTGGCTGCAGTGTAAGGCCGTGTCGAGTGACTGGGGGCTGCAGGTTGAGTGAGTGCGGCCGGCTCGCGGCTGGCCTGCATGGCTGGCGCGCGAGGAAGAGGATCTGCGCCAGCCGGTTGTGGGTGCGGAGAAGCTTGCAACAGAGCACGCGGAGAGGGCGTTGGCATGCACGGGGGAGGGCGATGGCTGCGCAGGTGCTGCTTGGGTGCTAGGGGTGCTTGGCCGGCAGCTGCAGTGATGTGCGCTAGCTGGCTGTGAGCGGAAGAGAGAGTGTGACAAAATGAAGAAGCGGGAGGCGGAGAGGCCTGTAGGCATGCACGAAAGGGGCTGGGGCGCCTGTAGGCACGTGCGAAAGGGGCTGGGGCTGCTACTGCTGCCGAGCTTCGAGCTTCAGACCTTGAAGCTTGCGGCAATGGCTGAAGGCGCTGGTAACGTAGAAAATGAGAGAAGAGCCACCACGCCCACCAGCTCTCTAAAGAGCTGGGCGGTGGTGGTCTCACTCTGGTGGGTGTTCACCACAGTGAGGGCTCCTATCCGCCGGGTGTCTCCGAGGAGGGCCGGCGTGTGGAGGGAGAGGGAGGAGAGGATGGTGGCCTGGAAGTGAGCTGCATTTGCTTTTGAAGTGGCGGACCAAGTTCCCCATTGAGAAGAAGAAGACGCCCTCCTTTTATTGAAGAAGAAATCCATGCACAGCCATGCTGTGGCTATTAATGGCTCATGCATGGCCTTGGCAGGGAGAGGTAGCCGCAGGGAAGTGCAGGAGTAGGGAAGCATGGCGTGAGGAGAAGAAGAAGATGCATGCAGCCACGGGAAATATTTTTAAAAATCAAGTGAAATAAAAAATAAAATGATGGTGAATTAGTAGAGATGCACTTGAGGAAAACTGTGAATTGTGATGCCACTTATTTTATTCTCCTCCTCTCTCAATTAAATGCATGCATGCATGTATTTTTACAATGCAATTATGGAGACTTAATATGCATTGGTAATGCTAGGAAATAGAACAAGATGGCACAATTGCAGGCTTATTTTTGTGGTGGAATCATACCCCCATGCCTATCTTTTGCTAGTCCCTAGCAAAACTGTATTTAGAAATGATCTTAAGCTGAAGGTTTTCTTCTGAGGTGATATAGGTGTGTTTATTGTTGGATATTGTGAGAACCAATTGTAGAGAAGACTACCAGTACTATAAGTCTCACATGACATAGATCATCTCTCGACTAATCAGGACTCTTGATATTTAAACCTTAAGTGTGATTTCCAGGACCCATGAGGTTTTTGCCGTACTCGAGAGCTCAAGAGATTATGGCTTGTGCTTAGTGAGGGATCAAGACTGACCAGATGAACATTATGACTCAATCCAAGGGTTTCACGAATCTTTAAGTACAGGTTCGTCCCAGTTTCAGCTTGTGTTTTTGGATTGACCCTTAAGAAGATGACGGAAAACTCAACTCCCATTTTTTGACATTTGTGGCTCACAGGAAAAATAGGGTATTTGCGACTTGCCCTGAAGAGCTTTAGGGTAGAGACTTTACAGATATTTGTGAGGTATACTGACTTATTTACATCTTTTTTTTATTTTTAATAGAAACACGTGTCAGTATATCTCTTATAGCATTATTTGGAGGAGCACACTTTTATTTTTGGTGGGAGAGTTTCTTTTTGGTGGAAAGAGTTTCTCTTAAACACAAGACTAAAACCTGGGATAAAAAGTCTACCTGCGCGCATAGGTAAGGACTCCACCTTCCCTAATGAACAATAGGGTTGGATCTTATGTTCACCTGGTCTTTCCTAATATGTGTAGTGTGAACCAAGTTTACTTAAGCCCTCAAGTAAAAGCAAACCAACGGATCCTGTACTGGTGCCTCAGGTACAAGAATACGTCCTTAGTTAGGAGAGATTCTGATCTATCTTGTCATTGCTCAAGTGAATTAAGCCGAACCTGAGCGAATCAAGCTTCGGTGGCTTGGAAAGTCTTCAAAACAGAGGTTGAATATCCATAAACACTTATCGTATTTTTATTTCAGCCTTTAGATCACCATTTATTATTATTATTATATACTATATATATATATTTTTTTTTTCTTTTTCTTGCATATTTATAAATAGGAGGGAGCTGCATGATGCCATAAAATACCCACACCCTATGGATGCCTATCAGTACGCATGTATCGGGAAATACCAGTAACTGGTTGAGATATTCCCGCGATACGACATATGGTAAATAATGTGAGAAAATATATATATGTATATATGTAAATATATCTAGATGTATATATATATATGGTTATAGATATATAGTTATATATATATATATGTATAAGTATATCTGTATATATAAATGTATGTATATATATAAGTATATAGATGTATATATATATGTGTGTATATGTATATAGACTAATACATATTTATAAAAGTGCAAAAATATGTGTAAATGTGCATATATATATATGTATATAAGTATATGCATATATGTAAATATATATGTATATATATGTATATATATAAGTATATAGATATATGTATAAATATATATATATATGTATACTAAAACTTAGTTATATAAATACTGCTATATATATAGATATAAGTATATATATATATGTATATGTATATAAGTATATGTATATATGTATATATATAAGTATATAAATATATATATCTACGTTTGTATACTAATACATAGGTATATAGGTACTACTATATGTATAAATATAAGTATATATATATATATCAATATATATAAGTATACAAATATATATATGCATATAATAGAGTGTAGGTGTGTGTGAGTGTGTGGAAGTGTGAGTGTATGTGTGCGTAAATGTCGGTGAAGAGAGTGAGAGAGTGTTGTGAGAGAGAGTGAGAGAGAGAGAGAGAGCGGGAGAGCCTGCAGGGGAAGGAAAGGGCATTTTAGGCCGTCTACGCACGAAGGGCATCGTCTGGTGGTTCAAGCTAGCGCGCGGGCACATGTGCGCGTAGAGAAGCGCACGCTGGAGGGCGATGGGCACGGAGAGAAGACATATAGCACACCGTGCTGTGCGAGGGTTGGAGCAGGTGCTGGCAGGCCTGTGCGAGCGAAGAAAGCAGGCGAAGGCAGGCGCTGGGAGAGGGCTGGCGCACGCAGACGTTCGTGGGCGGGTGTGGGCAACGCGGGTGGAGACGCGCAGGCGGGCGCACGCACGGGCGAACGGCGGTAGCGGCGCACCAGGTGACCGGAAAAGTGAGAAGCTCACCGGTCACCCCACTGTAGCCACAGTGTCGCATAGACTCGCATGAACTGTGGCTACCATGTAAGGCTGTGCCATGTGATTGGGAGCTACAGGTGGTGTGAGTACGGCCGACTAGCGGCTGGCGCGAATGGGCTGGCGCGCGAGGAAGAGCGTCTGCGTCGGCTGGTTGCTGGCACAGAGAAGCTCGTGGCAGAGCACGTGGAGAGGGCGTTGGCGTGCGCAGGGGAGGACGAGGGTGACGCAGGCATTACTGTGGTGATTGTGGTGCTTGGCCGACAACTGCAGTGAGCCGTGGTGGCTGGTTGCGGGCGGAAGAGAGAGTGCAACAGAGCGAAGAAGCTGGTGGCGGAGAGGCCAGCAAGCACCCGCGGAAGAGGCTGGGGCACCTGCAGGCACGCGCGGAAGGGACTGGGGATTCTACTGCTGTGCTGCTACTGCCGTCGAGCTTCGAGCTTCAAACCTTAAAGCTTGCGGCAATGGCTGAAGGTGCTGGAAACGTAAAAAATGAGAGAAGAGCCACCACGCCCACCAGCTCTTTGAAGCTGGGCGGTGGTGGTCTCACTATGGTGGGTGTTCACCACAGTGAGGGCTCCTATCCGTCGAGTGTCTCCGAGGAGGACCGGCATGTGGAGGGAGAGGGAGGAGAGAACAGTGGCCTGGAAGTGAGCTACGTTGGCTTTTGAAGTGGCGGACCAGGATCCCCATTGAGAAGAAGAAGACGCCCTCCTTTTATTGAAGAGGAAAGCCATGCACAGCCATGCCCTAGCTGTTCACGGCTCATGCATGGCCTTGGCAAGGAGAGGCAGTTGCAGGAAAGGGCAAGAGCAGGAAAGCATGGCGCGAGGAGAAGAAGATGCATGCAGCCGCGGGAAAGAATTTTAAAAATCAAGTGAAATAAAAAATAAAAAGATGGTGAATTAGTAGAGATGCACTTGAGGAAAAATGTGAATTGCGAGGCCATTTATTTTATTCTCCTCCTCTCTCAATTAAATGCATGTATGCGTGTATTTTTACAATGCAACTATGGAGACCTAATATGCATTGCTAATGCTAGGAAATAGCACAAGATGGCACAGTTGCAGGCGTATTTTTGCGGTGCAATAATACCCCAATGCCTATCTTTTGCAAGTCCCTAGCAAAATAGTATTTAGAAATGATCTTAAGCTGAAGGTTTTCTTCTGAGGTGATATAGGTGTGTTTATTGTTGAATATTGTGAGAACCAATTGTAGAGAAAACTACGAGTACTATAAGTCTCACATGACATAGATCATCTCTCCACTAACCAGGACTCTTGATATTTAAACCTGAAGTATAATTTCCAGGACCCAGGAGGTTTTTGCCATACTTGAGAGCTCAAGAGATTATGGCTTGTGCTTAGTGAAGGATCAAGACTGACCAGATGAACATTAAGACTCAAGCCCAGGGTTTCACGAATCTTTAAGTACAGGTTGGTCCCAGTTTCAGATTGTGTTTTCGGATTGACCCTTAAGAAGATGACAGAAAACTCAACTCCCATTTTCTAACATTTGTGGCTCACAGGAAAAATGGGGTATTTGCGACTTGCCCTGAAGAACTTTAGGGTGGAGACTTTACAGATATTTGCGAGGTATACTGACTTATTTGCATCTTGTTTTTTTTAATAGAAACACGTGTCAGTATATCTCTTACAACATTATTTGGAGGGGCACACTTTTCTTTTTGGTGGGAGAGTTTCTTTTTGGTGGAAAGAGTTTCTCTTAAACACAAGACTAAAACCTGGGGTAAAAAGTCTACCTGCGTGCACAGGTAAGGACTCCACCTTCCCTAATGAAGACTAGGGTTGGATCTTATGTTCACCTGGTCTTTCCTGATATGTATAGTGTGAACCAAGTTTACTTAAGCCCTCAAGTAAAAGCAAACCAAGGGATCCTGTACTGGTGTCTCAGGTACAAGAATACATCCTTAGTTAGGAGAAATACCAATCTATTTTGTCAATGATCAAGTGAATTAAGCCTAACATGAGCGAATCAAGCTTCTATGGCCTGGAAAGTCTTCAAAATAGAGGTTGAATATCCATAAACACTTATTGTATTTTTGTTTCAGCCATTAGATCACCATTTATTATTATTATTGTATATATTCTATATATATATTTTTTTTTATTTTTCTTTTTCCTTTTCTTGCTTATTTATAAATAGGAGGGAACTGCATGATACCATAAAATCCCAGACCCTATTGATTCCTATCCCCCCCCATGCCAAACAATGCTATGTCCTTATATGCATGCATGGAAAGGAAGAGAAAGGACGAAAGATCGAGTAACGAGAGTTGAGCTGCAGGGTATACAGCAGGGTGGTCGGGTGGGTGGATGGTGGGTGGTGAAAGATCTGGCATTATCTGGGATGAAAGTGTCCCAGGAGGAATAGAAAACAAGTTAGGAGGAAGCAGTCGGCCCTCAGATTGGCCAAGAAGAGGGGCTTCTTGGATAGATGGATCCAAAAAGGAATAGCCCCAATGAGTAGTATGTGGCCTCAAGGTCTCGGTGTGGATTTGCAAATCTACCTGATTTGGCGGGAAAGAAAGGGCAGTCCGTTCTTCAAGAGTGTGCACCAGTGGTGAGCAGCCCAGATATGACTCAGACCACGAGGTATGGGAAGCAGAGAAAACCTCGTCAGAAGTCTGGCCAGGAGAAGGTTCGGGACAAGGGAGGGATGGGGGAATGTCATAATATGTGTTGATCAGGAAGTCATCAGGTAATCCGCAGCAGTCTGAATAGGTCCCAATTATTCCGATACACACACTGATGGTCATGTTGTCATCAGACGTGTCATCCTCGATACAATCGCAATAAAAGTTCTTGGCTACCATGAAGATGTTCAGCTTGATCTTTTCAGATCCAACGGCAATCTCGATACAGGCCGACTCACAGTCGATAAGGGCTCGGGCTGTGGCCAAGAAAGGTCGACTGAGGATGATTGGACAATCAGAAAGTGAATTAGGAACTTCCATATCTAAAACAACAAAGTCAACAGGAAAACAGAGACTGTTGACCCTAACCACCATGTCTTCCACCACACCCTTTGGGATTTTGACTGAACGATCTGCCAACTGCAATGTGACGGGGGTGTGTTTCAGATTTCCCAAGGAAAATTTTTTGAGCATGATGGTCGATATGAGATTTATGGAAGATCCTAGATCAAGCAAGGCACGGTTAAAACTGCAGCCTTGGATGCTATAGGAAATGAGTGGTGTGCCCGGATCTTTCTACTTCGGTGGTAGGTTTGACAGTATAGCACAACTCGCATGAGGTGAGAGAACCACCGAATTTTTAGTTTTCTTTGACTGTCACCTGGGTGTTGTGTAGTCTTTGAAAAATCAGGCGACAGTAGGTATGTGGTCGATAGCCTCGAGCAGGGGTACCTTGATTTCTACATCATTGAACAAATTACGCAGGTTATCAAAGGCCTACGTGTCTTTCTTCTTGCCTTTTGGCTCCCTTAGTAGAGCCTCAGGGAATGGGACTGATTCTGGCACCAATTTAGGTGTATCATCCTCTCGCGAATGTGGAGTGCATCTCGAATGAGAGGGTGATGAAGAAGAAGATGGGCCAGGATCAGGTCAAGGCGGATCGACGGTCAGCTTACCACTCCTCGTAGTGATAGCATTGGATGATATGGGTCTAGTGGGATCATACGGTGGAGGGTTTGCAATGGGGACATAAGAGTGCGGTGCTGCAGCGAGATTAGCCTAAAATCCTGGTGGAATTCTCAGAGCTTGAAGAATTTGATTAACCTGCCCCTGAGAAGGTCGTACCTGTGGTTGAGGACCACGGGGTACGAAGTTTCGTGGGTTTGGAACAGGTTGGGTGCGAAGTGTGCCCTGAGATCGACTTGCCATGCGTAGTTGACTGATCTCAGCATTCTGCTGCACCAATTGGTGCTGAAGAGAGGCCATGTTCTCTTCATGGCGCTTTGACATATCCGTCATCATTCCATCAATTTATCAAGTGGACTTGATGCGTGTTTCGCTTGCGGTATGCAAGGGCTTGATGGCAGAGTTGCCATAGGATTAGACTGGGCCTTTGGGATAACGGGTGCAGACGGTTGCATTGGTCCACCCGCGGGGTTTTGGCATTGCGGGTTGTTGGACCATGCGATGCTTGGATGATTACGCCACCCTGGGTTATAAGTGGCAGAGAACAGGTTATTCCCCAGGGCGCAAGCGTCTTCTATGCTAGAAGACACGTCCGCATGTAAGTATGCATCGAGCACATGCAGCCCTGGTCCTCCGTGTTGAAATACTGGCCCGAAGAACCCAATTCCACATGACTTATCGAGTCGCTTGGCACGACACTCGATAAGCAAGGTCTTACGAGGTTTCTCGGGATAAGCCTGGTGTTGGAAGAATTGGGATTGTGACGAAGTGGTGAAGTGGGGTTGTTTAACATAGATCGGGTGGGGTTGGCAAGAAGCTCGTCCAGCTTCTTGTGCAAGACTGAGACTTCATCCAGTTTTTGTGCAATAACGCTTAGATTAGTGGATGAATGGGAGGGTCCCATGTCAACTTCGTGGACATTTTAGGGATGGCTGGTACGATTAAAGGCGACAATGGAGGCATTGTTCATTGAGTTTTCGCTCATATTTTCAAACAATTCGAATGCTCCATTCTCATCTTTATTCATAAAATTTCCTCCACAGGAAGCATCTGCAATCTGCTTCAAAGTCTCATTTAGCCCATAGTAGAAAATCTGGGCTATATGCCACTTAGGCAGACCGTGGTGCGGAAACTTCCTCAGGAGGTCGCTATACCTTTCCCATGCCTCATGAAATTGTTCGCCATTTTGTTGCGTAAATGAAGTGATAGCACGATGAAGCGCATTAGTTCACCCGATTGGGAAGAACTTCTTGAGAAATGTTGTTCGCATCTCTTCCCAAGAATGGATGGTTCTCCTAAGGGTGCGTAACCACTGCGACGCTTTATCTCGCAATGAAAATAGGAACATTTTCATGAGGACTATAGGTAACTCAACATTTCTTAGTTTAACCATTTCAACCAGTCAGGTTAGGTACTCCAAGTGGAGAAAAGGATCTTCACCTGCAAGACCATGGAAGTGAAAATTTATTAGGCCAATTATGTTTGGTTTCAATTCAAAGTCGTCCTCACCCATGGGGACTAGAATTTGTCCTATGGTCTCTGTAGCAGCGAGATTCTGATAGGAGCTAAGAGACCTAGGCTCCTCCCGTTCGGGAGGGTTCTGCATTTCCTCCAATGCTTCCCGAATGGCCTCAATTTGTTCTTTATACATTTTCATTTGGGCTTGGAGGCAGGTTATGGGATCTAAGGCTCCACCACTTGGTGGGTTCTGAGGGTGGTTTCCTCCCTCGAGATTTGGTGGTGGGCGTGCTGCCATGTTTGCGGAGGAGGAGGATGATTCGGCTTCTTTTCTAGATTTAGCAGTCAATTCAAACAGTTCAGGGTTTTGTGACCTCCTCCAAACATGCACTACCGCAGGAAGAATTGGGGAGATGAGAAGGGAAAAGAGATGAGAGAAATGATGCTGCAAAGGTGCACTTGATGACAAATCAATGCAATCAATTTCCTAACCTCTACAGTGTGCCCTTAGACCTATTGATCTAATTTACCTACTATCACGAACTACGGAACCAAATGCGAGCATCGTGGAACCACCGGGCCAGATTGAAAGGCTGTTTGCCCCAGTCTTAGACACCTGATAGCACGCGGGAACCCTCACCAGCACGTAGGTGCTACACACAGGTAGTTAAACCTCCAATCCTTAATAAGGGTCAAGTTACTACTAATTTTAGTTAGAGGCTTAGGGTCAAGTGCTTTTGGAATGTGAAGGGCATCTTTTATGGGTAATGCCCAAGTGATTGATTTTTTCAAGTGTGTAAAATAAGCATGCAATGGGGAAATCTCCTCGAATTGAAGTTTTAACTGGTGAATGGCTTTTAAAGTTTCAGCTTTAAGTAGTTTGAATTTTAGGATTTCTCTAAATTACCAATTCAACCAATCTCCAGGTTTTTTAGAGAATACAGGTTTTCTTCAAAGCCCAACAAACCCTTCTTCAATAGCAATTGGTTAATGCATGCTACAATGCAATGGGCTTCCCTAAATGGAGATTTCTATGTGTGGATGCACGAATCAGTTTTAGATTTATGTGAAAGGGAGCCAAAGCACTTCAATTCAAGTGCTCCCAATCACCAGAAAAATTTCCATACAAGGCTCAATCAATAGATAAAGAAAATCAAATAGTTGGGGTTGAAGTATTCGGGATCAAATCTTAGGCAAGTTGAAAAGTCATGGTAGGGTTGGAATTAAGTCAATTCCAAGTCTCCCCACCTAAAAGGTGCTCTCGAATTATAGGTAAATGAGGCAAAGATGGGTGCAATCAATCTTTTTGTGTTTGCCTCAAAGAATACTTCACACGGCGAAAAATTCAAGAATCAAGATTCTTGGATTTTCGCTATGCGAAATAAGGCAGGAAATCCCGGGGCAGTGGGAGTGGAGACAATCAATCAAACAAGTGAATTTTAATCCACTTGCCCCAACAGATCCCAAGAAGTTTTTCTAGTTTTTTTTAGTTTTTAGTTTTTTTTTTTATTAAGATGACAAGTTAACCTTAGTTGCTATGAAAAGAAGACCTACTAGTTCGGCAACATGTGCGAAGCTCCAATGCTGTGTCAGTGTCTTCACGCTCTCGTTCCTGCCTTGGACCTACTCACATCTTCGACTTTGTTTGCCTGCCCTTTCCTTGCAATAGGTTCACCTGCACACCAAAAATAGAGACACCCTTGAAGAGAGGAGAAAAATTGAAAGGAATTTAATATAAACCTACTTGAAGGCGCACCTCCCTGGCAACGGCACCAGAAAAGGTGTGGTGTCAGACCCGAATAGGTTGTTAATATGATGATTTTATCATTGAAGTGTATATAGTGCTTAACCTAAATCAAACCTAACCATCTCTTTACAAAAATTTTTAACCTGGCTTACTTGATTTTATCTTGTCACTTTTAGGCCCAAGGTCGAACTCGGGGAAGTGGGGTACAAGTCAAGTTTCTACGTCTTTCCTACAATGAGTCTCATCTGTTCCTTTATTGAGTTTTTGGTGTTTTTTTCTATTTAGAATTTTCTTTGGTAATCTTTGCCCTTGAGGCACACCCTCAAAATTGGATTCTTGGCCTTAAGCCAAAACAAGGTCCCAAAACGGGTCTTGCTATTCGCAAGACAAAGTACCTGTAATTCAAAGATTATCTTTTCTCTTTTATATATTTTTTTATCATTTTACAGGAATGCAAGAGAAATAGAAATAAAGTAAATATAGTATAGATATATATGTAAATACTATATATGTATAAAGGGGTGGGGGTGGAGGCAGAGATGGAGTGCAGCACAGTGTCGAGTCGGTCATCCTCTAGAAAGACGCAACCAACAAGACGAAGTGCTGCGTGTAAGGTGTAGGATGGATGGTGGAAGATGAATGCGAACACGCTTTCTGTACACATGTATCGGGAAATATCAGTAACTGGTGCAAATATTCCCGCGATACCACGTATGGTATATAATGTGAAAATATATATATGTATATATGTAAATATATCTATATGTATATATATATATGGTTGTAGATATATAGGTATATATATATATATGTAGTTATATATGTATATATGTATATGTATATATATGTAGGTATGTAAATATATATGTAAGTATATGTATAGATAGATATATATATATATATATATGTCTATATAGTTCTATAGATATAAATGTATATATGTATGAATATTTATATATATATATATATATATATGTGTAAGTATATGTATGTATTAGTATATGTGTAT
Organism: Thalassia testudinum; assembly: GCA_037157565.1. Classification (NCBI taxonomy): domain Eukaryota; kingdom Viridiplantae; phylum Streptophyta; class Magnoliopsida; order Alismatales; family Hydrocharitaceae; genus Thalassia; species Thalassia testudinum. The sequence continues at coordinate 16,891,232 of JAZHRO010000056.1, forward strand.
ATACATATGTATGTATAAATATAAGTATATGGATGTATGTATATATATATGTGTATATGTATATAGACTAATACTTATTTATATAAGTACTAATATATGTATAGATATATGTATAAATATATATATATATATGTGTATAAGTATATGTACATATGTAAATATATATGTATATATATATATAAGTATATAGATATATGTATATATATATATGTATACTAAAACTTAGTTATATAAATACAACTATATATAGATATAAGTATATATATATATGTATATGTATATAAGTATATATATATATGTATATATATAAAAGTACATAGATATATATATATATGTATGTATGTATACTAATACATTAGTATATAGGTACTACTATATGTATAAATATAAGTATATATATATATATATATATGTATCTATATATATAAATATATTTATATATACATCAATATATATAAGTATACGTATATATATATGCATATAATAGAGTATAGGTGTGTGAGTGTGTGGAAGTGTGAGTGCATGTGTGTGTAAACATCGGTGAAGAGAGTGAGAGAGAGAGCGGGAGAGCCTGCAGAGGAAGGAAAGGGCATTTTAAGCCATTTACGTGAGAAGGTCATCATCTGGTGGTTCAAGCTCGAGTGCAAGCGCGTGTGCATGCAGAGAAGCGCGCGCTGGAGGGCGATGGGTGCGGAGAGAAGACACGCAACACACCGTGCTGCGTGTGGGATGTACCGGGCGCTGATAGGTGCACGCGGGAGAAGAGAGCGGGCGAAGGCAGGTACCGGAAGAGGGCTGGCACACATAGAGGTTTGCGGGTGGGTGCGGGCGACGTGGGCGGAGACGTGCAGGCAGGCGCGTGCATGGGCAAACGGCAGTAGCAGTGCACCGGGTGACCGGTAAAGTGAGAAGCTCACCGGTCACCCTACTGTAGCCATAGTGCCGCGCAGACTCGCGTGAACAGTGGCTACAGTGTAAGGCCGCGTCGCGTGACAGGGAGATGCAGGTGGTGTGAGTGCAGCCGGTTCGCAGCTGGCGCGCTTGGGCTGGTGCGCGAGGAAGAGGGTCTGCACCGGCTGGTTGCGGGCATGGAGAAGCTCGCCACAAAGCACGCGGAGAGGGCGTTGGCATGCACGGGGGAGGGCGAGGGTGACGCGGGCACTACTGGGGTGCATGGGGTGCTTGGCCGGCCGATGCAGTGACGAGCTGTGGCCGGCTACGGGTGGAAGAGAGAGTGCGACAGAGCGAAGAAGCGGGAGGCGGAGAGGACTACAGGCGCACGCGGAAGGGGCTGGGGCGCCTACAGGCACATGGCGAAGGGGCTAGGGCTGCTGCTGCTACTACTGTGCTACTGCTGTAGCTGAGCTTCGAGCTTTAGACCTTGAAGCTTGCGGCAATGGCTGGAGGTGCTGGAAATGTAAAAAACGAGAGAAGAGCCTCCATGCCCACCGGCTCTTCGAGGAGCTGGTCGGTGGTGGTCTCACTATGGTGGGCGTTCACCATAGTGAGGGCTTCTGTCCGCCGAGTGTCTCCGAGGAGGGCCGGCGTGTGGAGGGAGAGGGAGGAGAGGACGGTGGCCTAGAAGTGAGCTGCGTTGGCTTTTGAAGTGGAGGACCAGGCTCCCCTCTGAGAAGAAGAAGACGCCCTCCTTTTGTAGAAGAAGAAAGCCATGCACAGCCATGCCCTGGCTGTGCATGGCTTATGCATGCCTTAGCAGGGAGAGGTAGCCGCAGGGAAGGGCAGGAGCAGGGAAGCATGGCACGAGGAGAAGAAAATGCATGCAACAACGGGAAAGATTTTTAAAAATCAAGTGAAATAAAGAATAAAAAGATGGTGAATTGGCAGAGATGTACTTGAGGAAAAATGTGAATTGCGAGGCAATTTATTTTATTCTCCTCCTCTCTCAATTAAATGCATGCATGCGTGTATTTTTACATGGCAATTTTCTCCAAATTCACCAATTCTCTTTAATTTCTATAAGTTTAGGAGGTATAACTTGCTTGATTTTCAAAACATGAATTTTGTCAAAATATTTAAACTATGAAGAATACAAAAAATTCCATAAGCAAAATGTATTTACTCAAAATGTTGTACTTTATTAACAAGTAAACATGTTAGTTTCTCAATTCAATTTCATTCTAAGAAATTAAGGCAATTAAAAGTTATTCTATAAAAACATGCCTTCTAAAAATTAAGAACAAAAAGATAATGATGCATGAAAAATTCATTTATTTTCATTTATCTCTTCAGCCTCTCATCTCCTTCACTCTTATTTTCTTCTCTATCTCTCGAACTCTCTTTCTTCTGTTGTTCCTACCTTCTTTTCTTCCCTTAGTTTTCTCCATTATTCCATAGTCTCCTTTCCTTAACACTCCTTAGCTCCTGTGCTTTCTTCTTTAGCTTTCAGCTTCAACACTTGGCTTCTTTCAGTGGCTTCTCTTTTCCTTAAACTTTCAGCTGAATCAGGTTTTTTAACTTTTTTTAGCCAAAAGTTATTTTATTTGCGGCAATGTCCTTTCGAGGATACAAAGCACCCTGAGACCAGGGTGGGACCAGACCCTACTCGGTCCTTGCCTAATCTCAATTAGGTTTGTTTCAATTCATTTGTTTATCGGTTCACAGTCTCGATCCATTTCGGCTCAACCCGGCCTCCCAGGTTACTCTCGCCCTCCTAGGGCACAATCTCATTCACATGCCCCCAAGGGTGCACATCCGCAAGCATAAGCCCGCACACACACACATGCAATGCTCAGATCAGATGGAATCAGTAACCGGTGCGCCGAGCACTGACGGCTGCATAGCCAAAGAAACGAATTACTTTTATCCCCAGGTGCGCGCTCGTGAACAATCGAGGTGGGACTATCCTACCCCTTCCAGACCCGAATTCAAATGTTCATAACTTTCTACCCAGAGCTCCAAATTGAATGATTTCAAGTTTGTTGGAAAGCTCTAAGGTTAATCTACACAATTGCAGGGTCAATTTAATGTTTTAATGATGTTTTCCTTCTCAATTGAAAAGATGAAATCAGGGGTTCCTATGGGGCTTTTACTATCCTAGAAATGAGATTTATGTCAGGAGAGTCCTCAAATGGACTTCTCTATTTTATTAAAAGGTCTGTACATGTTTTGTAACTGATTCTGCATCTGTTAGAATAGGTTTTAAGCTCTTAAGCCCTTCAGAACATGCAGAGAAGCTTTTCACTTCTTTGAAAGCTTCAGAGTTTGATTTTTCAGACTTCAATAAGTGCAACAGACACTTAAAAGTGTTTCTAATCAATTTAGATTAATTGTAAGGGTTATAACAGATCAATCTGGGCAGGTTTTAAGTTTAAATTTCATCATAATAGTACTCCTATTTGTTTGGGTTCGAAAGTAACCTAAATTGGCAGAAAGTAAATCTCAAACATTCATTCATCCGAGCTTACTTTAATCAATTTCAGATCATCAAATAAGATCCCAGAAATAATTTTCCCATCTCAATTCCTCAATTCAAGTCAGATCTCCATTATCAAACTCATGTTTGACTGTGGAAGCTCGAAAATTGACTTTCTGTTTGAAATCTTCTCCCAAGTAATTAATGCCTCAAATAGAGTCCTCTCATCATCTAGAACTTATTCAGATCTTTAAAAAGTTGTTTTAACCTTGATTCCTAGGGTTTCAGGCTCGCCGCCTGAACTTAAAAACATGTTTGTTCGACAGAGTCATGGGAAGATTGCTACAGTGTTTTGAAGACTTAAACAGCTTCAGTGCATCGCACTGAAGCTTCTGAGCTCATTAAATGCTCTTCAGATGTTTCCTAACAGACTTCTCCAACTCCACCGGAGTTGGGGAAGATGAAGTCAAATCTATAGCTCCAGTCGTTAAACCTCAAACAAATATCTTCAAAACAATCAGTGATCCTTATTTAACTATTCTGGAGCTACTTAGCAAGTTCTAGAGGCTGAAACTCAAGAATGGCTCGCCAGAGCTCACCGGAGCTCCGGTGAGTCCAGAAAATATAAAATTATATGTACGGATTGTTAAAACTAACCATTTTTTATTCAAAAAGGATCCTGAGGTTGCAAGGAACCTCAGTATCACAATTAATTCCTCATTTGTTCATTAAAATGTAAGATTTGACAGTACGTTTGTTTTCTTAAAAGATTTGAGTGGTTAAAACTTAGGACTTGTTTAACCACTCAGTTGAGAGGTTAAATCAAGTCAGTAGATGTTATTATTCATAAATATGTATTTAATTTATAGTTTGAAATGTTCCTGAGCCGCCATGGATAGTGAGCTCAGGAGAAAAATTAAATTTAGGCATTTAATTATAGATGATAATAATAGGTATTATAATGTCAATTAGGGTACATAAGTTGTTATAGGTGATGAAAGAACCCAATGAATGTGAAATTAAATCGACTACTGTCACCATGGACAGTGATAGTCGTCGATGAAGGTGAGATATGAATTAGGCGATTAAGTAATTTAATTAATGATTAAGTGATTTAGAAGTGATCAAGGAAGATACAAAAGGTGTACAACGAATTAGAAGACAAGATTGAAGCTCTGGCGAGCTCAAGGAACTCGCCGGAGTCGGAGGAGATGAAACTAAATTCTAACATTACTCTAATCTAACTGAATAAACTAACTAACTAAGCTATCCTACTCCTACTCCTACTCCTAGTCTACTATTATCTGGACGAAGGGGTTAATAGGGTTCCGCCAAAGTCTCATGGCGGACGACAAAATCAGAGGGTGGAAGAAAGATCTCCGGCAGGCGGATTTGAGTTGGAGAGGAGGAAACCTTGGGTCAGTGCCTGTGTCAGAGGTGCAGAAGACCACGGCGGGTCTCCTCGTCTCCTTAAGATGAACGGAGGAAGTTGGAAGATGGAATGGGAAGTTGCTGGAGTTTTGGACAAATAGCCTATTGGGTCGGCTGCAGTGTTAGAAGATGGAAGGGAGCCAAGTTGAATAAAATTAGAGGTGTGAGGGGGTATTTATAGCAGTTTGTGCCAAAGAGGGTGGCGGGGTCTGGTCGAAGAAGGAGCTCGAGGAGCTTAACCTTCGTCATCGTCTCCAACGACGGTGAGGTTATCTCCCATTGAAAAATAGGATTCTCGGTTAATCCAGACCAGTGGATCAAGTGGAGGTGCTGAGTGCAAGCTGCAAGAGCTTGGACAAAGAGGGTTGATGTCGGCAGGGCGGTGATCGCGCGATGGGGTGACTCTCTGCCACCAGTCATTCATTCGGCTGGAGAAAAAGAAGAAGAAGAGGGACATAAAAGTAATAAAACATAAGGACCTGTGTGAGAAATAAGTACCTGACTGTAATGAATATTAAGGATTAAAATGTAAACCCAGGTTTTGAAGGTTTATTTTAACTTAAATCTTTTCAACTTTTTATATATGTTATTAAATAAGGTAAATATTATGTTTTCACCTTGAATTTACATTTTTGACCATTTTAGGTTAATTTATTAGATTAAGTAAAATCACTTAAGTTTTTATATACTTAGGTATACATTAAATTTAAGTTACTTATCTTATTAATTAAGAGAATGATTAATAGGATTTCGAGACCAATTATTATCTAAATTATTAATAATGTTAATTGAAAGATAAAATTTAATTTTTAACTTATTTTAAGGTCCTTAACTAAATATCCCTTATTCTATAATTAGCCCTTATATATTCTTAACCTTAGCTAATTAACTAGGAGAGTAGTTAATTAGGGGTAATTAGAGATCATGATGAGTGTCGCATCAGCGGTCGGACGATGAGGGGCAAGGAAGGTCGACAGATGTCAAGGAGCCTATGGGCATGAGGGGAAGAGTGGAATTTGAGGTATTCGTGGCCGAAATCGAGCGTGAAGGAGTTGAAGAGGTCTGGGATCCTTTAAATAGAGCTCTGAAGGTCGGTTGGGGCTTGGGAAGAGTTGCTAGCGATGAAAGCTTGTTAGGATACCCGTATCTCTCGTGCATTCACATGAGACATTGGGAGGGAATCAGATCTCAAGGATGGGTTCATATCGATGGGAATTTCTCAGAGGATCTTCCTTCCAATTTAGGAAGAGATCCTCCAAGCAATCAAAGAGAACCTCCAAGTTGAAGGTCGCTGGAGTAGGTTTCCTCCCCGATAATGGTGGAGGGACATATTGTGAAGACGATGAGAAAGATAGGGCGCTGCTAGCAAGGGGGTAGAAATGTAATCAGGATGAACCTTTTTGCAAACTAGGTCAAGGCAAACTCATCTTGGGTCCAAATTTTGGTACAAACCTAATTTGGACCTAAGGCATCCACTGGCGAAGTTGGATTTTGGTTTTTACTAGGTTTGAATGGGAAATTTATGCAAAACCCCAATTTAGGGCAAATATCTGTCTGAGACAACATTCTAGGTCAAGATGGGATCCATTGGTAAAATTGAAGGTACTAAATCCTAGAGAATATTTCTCTATAATTTTTAGAGGGTTTAAGTTAATTTTATCCTGACAAGAACATTGGTTAAAAAAGTCCATCTATTTTTAGGGTTTCGAGAAGTCATTTAATTCACAAAACATACACAAACACTTTTCTATCAAATCCAACCCACTTCTTATCTTATTAAGACCATTTGTCCTTTGCTTAACCCTTGAGAAAACTTGTTACAACCCAGTTCCCAAATCCCTATGAGACACGAGAATCGGACCGACTCGACTGATCCTAAGACCTAGTCGTCCAACGAGAAAGTAACTAACAGAGCAGTAAAATAAACCACATTAACCATGTATATAACTAGCAGTAACAAAAGTACAGCAGTAAAGGAAAAACTACTACAGTACACACCACCACAACAGTAAAGAAATAAACAGGTACATAAACATGATGCTTACAATAAAAGAGTACAGTGGTAACAGAAAATACTCACTACAACAAAAGGAAAGTTACAGTAGGTACTACACAGGTAAAACTACTGGGCTCTACTAGGCCCAGCACCCTCTGCAGCCGCCGGCTCTGGCTCCTCAACACCTGGTCCTGAAAGGGTGACAAAGGTGACATGCCTGCGAAACGCTGAGAAGAGTGGCAACCAAAAGCTAAGAAAAATAGTAAGGTGGATAGTAGCTGTTATATTTTTAATAACTTTCTTTATTTTTCCATTTACTCATTATTGAATTACTCCTCAGATCTTTCTCTTGATCTCGAATGTTCCTCGTGTGAACGATCTTGATTGCAGTCATTTCCGAAAAGTAGAAGTAACACGTGGTGCCGTCTTGGCCGGGAGAGTCCCCCGTGGTGGTTCTACCCTCAGTCAACCACCCCAAGGTCGTTGACAGACAGAACGGTGACTACAGCACGCGTGATAAACACACGGGTAGCTAGCCTTCACTGGCATGTAGTTAGTCATTTCCGTTAATGGGTGCGCCCCAAAGCACAGCACGGAACTAGTATAGGGCAGAGCCCTCTCAATAACAGGAGTCCATCCCCTCTATAGTAACCAAACAGGGGTCTTGTCCCTTCACAGTCCGCGCACCCTCGCCTGACTACCCTGGTTTGCCCAATGGGTCTAACAAGTCGGTGTAGGAGGGCTAGTAGAACCCCGAGGCCCGTGGGGTGGCTAGTGCTCTCCCTACACTAGTAGCTCTCCTCGGTATTGTGTACACGAGGGCTAAAGGTCGGTACAAAGTGGCCAGACCTAACCCCAGGTTCCTAGGGTGGCTAGCTCCACTCTGTACTAAACAGGGGGACAGTCGCTCTCCTTGGTACTCCATACACAAGGGCAAGCTCACTTCCCCAATTCGATTCCATTCACCTCTCAGGAGCTCTACTCCTAATTTCCTTTAGTGTTCGTGCTCATATTTCTTTTACTAAGCCAATTTAGGTTTCATCATTTCAGCTTTATATTCATATAGCTCATGTTCTCAACAGTTAATAACCATTCATAACAAGCAACTACTATCCAATTATAGGCAATTATCATTTTTCTTTCTACTTTTCCAAGACTGCAATTTATATATTCACGACATTCGTTTTGGTGTTTCTGTTCCTAGGATTCATGCCACACACTAGGGTCTATCATTCACTATAGTTTTCCAATCCTTGGATTCATACCATACCCTAGGATCTATCGTTCAATCTAGTTTTCCAATCCTAGGATTCATGCCATTCCCTAGAATCTATTAATTATCTCACAAGTGCATAATTATTGGTAAATAATTAAATGGAGCCACTCTACACACAAAATCGGAAGTACTGGGGGCGTGATCGGCAAGCCTGTGCGCCTCTGCAACCTCCAGAGCCGCAACGGAATGGGGTCCTAACACAAGGATCAATTACAAGGAGCTACTCAGAATAGGATACAAATACTGTAAACAGGTAGAGGAACTAATTTTGTGAAGAACAAAACTTGAAATGCGGAAAATGGACTTAGAACGAACACTAAACGAGTCAAAAACGACAAGTCTACCAAAAATCAGATGTCTGGAACATCTTCTAGACATCTTAAACGATGGCTCAGGTCATACCTTGCTCCTGCGCGGTCCTTCAGACATCCATAATCCCGTTGAACCATCTAGACTTAGTTTCCAGACGTTGGACTGTCACTCCGGACGTTTGGAGACTCTCTCTGTCGTCTGGTGCTGTGCCCAGACGTCTGATCTATGTGGGAGGGCATGCCCTTGTGCCTTCCCGAATGATACCTGCACGCATACACGACCATCCACAACATGAAATGAGGCAGAATCCCTCGGCGGAATGGCTGCATGTCCGTACATGCGAAAGAAGGGAAGGAAAATATCTTACCTTTCATACGTCTGGACCTTCCTCCAGGCGTCTCCCGCATTGTCTAGACGTAGGTCCAGATGTCTGATTCTGGCAAATTTTCCTAGAATCAGGACCTCCTCGCCCTCCACCTGCTACGCACGGCCGTGCCGTGCCGCGCTCGCCTACTGTCTGAGATGTAGTAGCTCCTCCCCAGCGACACGCTCTTGCTGTGCACCCACCGGCCGGCCCTGGCTACTCCGGCGCGCTCACACACTCATGCTCTAATCCTTCTCCCTCTCACTGCTACCCCTCCTCCCAGCGCACTCACGGCAGCAGCTGCTGCCCCACCCACTCACTCTCACGCTAAGAAGAAGAAGAAGGCGGTGGAGTGAGGGTGAGGGAGAGGAGAGGGTTAGTATTGAAGGTGCCGTGGGGAATAGAGAGAAGGAAGGCTGTGCCTGCAGGACGAAGAGGAAAGAGAGAGAAGAAAGTAGGGCGGCGGTTCAGTCTGTGCGCGCATGCACGCAACTGTGAACCCGTACGCCGAGAAAATTAATTTCCATATGTCTGGGAAGGCTTCCAGACGTCTGGACCAACTCCTAAACGTCTTAAACGGTGTTTGATGCTGTGTCATAACAACATAACAAACTCAAAGGAAGTTTCATCCCAGAAACTTGCACCAACTAGGGTGTGGAAAAGAATGATATTTGCATAACAAACTCAAAGAGGACCGAAGCTGGTCCGAAAAGACGTACCCACAAAAAGCTCCGAGTACCGCTCCCGCATCGCTGCCTTAGGCTCCCAGGTAGCCTCCTCGTATCGCTGGCTCCTCCACAAAAGCTTCACCAGCACTACTTACTTCCGTCTCAGACTGCGGACGGCTTTGTCGAGAATCTACATTGGCCTCTCGGGGTAGGTCAGGTCATCACCCACCTCGACACTCTCGTGACTCAGGACGTGACTGGGATCGGTGAGGTACTTCCTGAGGTTGGACACATGGAGCACGTCGTGCACACCAGAAAGCTGGGGAGGAAGGGCAAGCTTGTAAGCAATGGGTCCAACCCACTCCAGGACCTCAAAGGGTCCCACGAACCTCCATGCGAGCTTCCCTCTCACTCCAAAATTGCTGCAGGCCCTTCATGGGCGAAACGCGAAGGAAGACATGGTCCCCAACCTCAAACTACACCTCTCTGCATTTTCGATCTACATAGCTCTTCTGCCTGCTCCTGACAGTGCAGAGTCGTTTATGAATCTGCTCCACTACCTCCTGACTCTGTCGGATCAGCCTGGGGCCAACCTCCTACTTGGTCCCCACCTCAACCCAACTCAAGGGTGCCGTACACCTCCGTCCGTACAGAGCCTCGTAGGGTGCCATGTCGATGCTCGAGTGATAACTGTTATTAAATGCAAACTCCACCAGGGGCAAGTGCTCCTCCCAAGAGCCCCTCCAGTCCAGTACACAAGCACGCAAAAGGTCCTCAAGTGTCGATATCGTGCGCTCAGACTGTCCGTCCTTCTGGGGTGGTATGCTGTACTGAACCTCAGCCGCGTCCCCAGGGCCTGTCGAAACTCAGCCCAAAACTAGGACGTAAAGCGGGTATCCCGGTCGGACACGATCTCCTGCGGAACTCCGTGTAGAGGTACCACGTTGCGGATATACCTCCTCTCCAACTGTGCTGGTCCCAAGGTCACTTAGATCGGCACGAAACATGCCATCTTCGTCAATCTGTCAACGATTACCCAGATTGCATCATGTCCTCGCTGGGTAACAGGTAAGCCCACCACCAAGTCCATGGTGATGCTCTTCCACTTCAACTCTGGCACTGGAAGTGGCTGTAGCGGCCCTACAGGTCTCTGATGCTCAGCCTTCACCTACTGGCATACTAGACACTGCTGCACAAATTCACCCACATCACACTTCATCCCCCTCCACCAAAAGTCACGTCTCAAGTCATGGTACATCTTTGTGCTTCTGGGATGTATGGTGAATCTGGAATCGTGTGCCTCAATCAAGAGCTCTCTCAACAGCTCCTCGTCTCTGCGAACGCACAACCGCCCCCTCATGCGCAGCACCTGGTCTATAAAAAGAGAAGCCCCCAGGGTTTCCTGATAGTACCTTGTCATGGAAGGACTACAAGTACGGGTCGGCCATCTGCCCTGTGATGATGCGTTCTATCAGCTCTGGCCTCATCTGTCGCATCACAGTCACTGCCCCACAGTGCCCCAGTAACTCTAGGGTCGCCAACTGCCCATCTCCTCCAAGAGGCTCCAACTCTGCACCTATAAACTGGCCAAGTGTGCGGGCGCCTTCTGGCTCAAGGCATCAGCCACCACGTTGGCCTTTCCCGGGTGGTAGGAAATGCTGCAGCCATAGTCCTTCAGGAGCTCCAACCAGCGTCTCTGTCTCATGTTGAGCTCCTTCAAATGAAATAGTTATCTAAGGCACTTGTGATCTGTGAAAATCTCGAAGGTCGCACCGTACAAGTAGTGCCTCCAGGTCTTCAGCGCAAAGACGACAGCTGCCAGCTCCATGTCATGGGTAGGGTAGCTATGCTCATGTGGCTTCAGTTGCCACGAAGCGTATGCATCAACGTGACCTCTCTGCATGAGCACACCCCCTAACCCTACAAAGAGGTGTCTGTGTACACAACGAAACCACCACTACTGTCTAGGATGGTGAGCACAGGAGCCGAAGTCAGTCTCTCCTTCAGCTCCTGAAAACACGCCTCGCAGGTGTCTGTCCAAGTAAAGGGCACGTCCTTCTGGGTCAGCTGTGTCATAGGACGTGCAATCTATGAAAAACTCCTGATAAACCGCCTGTAGTAGCCTGCCAGACCCAAGAAACTGCGAATCTCAGTGACCGTACGCAGTCTGTCCCACCTGAGCACTACCTCGACCTTGGCTGGGTCCACAGCCAAGACATCCCCAGAGATCACATGACCTAAAAAGGTCACATCCCTTAACCAGAACTCACACTTGCTGTATTTCGTGTACAACCTACATCGTCTCAGTGTGTCCAAAACCATCCACAAGTGCTGTCCATGCTGTGTCTGACCTCGAGAATAGATGAGCACATCATCAATGAATACCACTACAAACTGGTCCAAGTACGGTCTAAACACCCAGTTCATCAAGTCCATGAAGGCAGCGGGGCCATTGGTCAGCCCAAATGGCTTGACCAAAAACTCGTAGTGTCTGTATCGGGTGCGGAAAGCTATCTTGGAGACGTCTGCCTCCTTGATCCTCAACTGGTCGTATCCAGACCTCAAGTCGATCTTGGAGAATACCATGGCACCTCGCGGCTGGTCAAACAAGTCATCAATCCTCGGCAGCGGATACCTATTCTTGCTGCTGACCCTATTCAGCTATCGGTAGTCAACATAGAGGCATAGGGTACCATCCTTCTTCTTTACAAACAGTACTGCCGCTCCCTAGGGAGACACGTTGGGCCTCACAAAGCCCTTCTCCAAAAGATCCTGTAACTAAGACTTGAGCTCTCGCAGCTCAAGTGGTGCCATCCTGTACGGTGCTGTGGAGATGGGGCTGGTCCCCGGTACCAATGAGATCTCAAACTCGATCTCACGCTTTGATGGTAGTCCAAGCAACTCGTCTGGGAACACGTCGGGGTACTCTCTGACCACCGGGATACTCTGGAAGTCTACCACAGGGCTGGGCTCTGCCACCACACAAGCTAAGAAGCCCTCACACCCCTGACTCAAAAGTCTCACCGCCTGAAGTGCAGAAATGCACCTGATGCCTCCGTCCACTGGCTGTCTGTGGAACTCGAAAGAAGGCAACTCCGGTATGCAGAAGATGATCTTTCTCTCAAAGCAGTCCACCAAGGCATGGTAAGCGGATAGCCAGTCCATCCACAGAATTACGCCGATGTCCTCCATCTGTATCATAATCAAGTCAGCAGGAAGGCTATGTACCCCAACACTGACCTTGCAACCCGTGTATACCTCCTCAGCTACAAATAGCTAACCACTCGGACCTCTGATCACAAACGGAACCTCTAACAGCATACAGTCCTGCCTCAAACTAACCGCGAAACTGGCAGCGACAAACGAGTGCATATTGCCGGAATCGAAAAGCATGTAAACGAGTCTACTGGAAATTGAAACCATACCTGCCACCACTGATCCTGAAGCTCTGGCATCCCTGTGTGTCAAGGCATTGATATGCCCCTCAGCCCTAAGTGCGGACGAAGCAGCCACACTCTGCGTGGTACGGGTAGCTGCTGGCCGGTACCCTCCCCGTGACTGTTGTCCACCTCCTCGCGTCTGGAAACTGCGGCCTCCCACTTGTCGTCCAGTGCTCGGCACGGGAAGCATCTTCTAACCTCTTCCCCTATATGGGTAGTCCCTCCTGATGTGGCCCGACTGGCCACATTGGTAGCAGAGGGGAGCTCGACTCCCGCCCTCAGTGGGTCCCTGCTATTGGCTAGGCGGGGGTCTGTTGCTAGCAGCTGGTCCCTGTAGAGGGCCCCCAAAGGCCACTGATGGCCTTGCAAAACGTGACGACTCTCCTGCGGGAGTCATGTGTGTTGGTGCTAGAGCACCACGATCATTTGTTTTGATGATAACAAAACACGTGTTATTTAACATTTGCAATTTGAGTCCTAGATTTCAGGTCAATTGCAAATGTGGACGTGTTTAGACGGAGTTCAAGCTCGCATCCAGGACGGATTGGAGGAGCTTGACGGAAAACAGAGGAGGTTCGCGTGGAGCGAAAGATTGGAGATGGAAGACAAGAAGAATAGGATAGATTCTTTTTTATCCTTTCATGTATCTCTTGTATTTACTTTCTTGCTCTTTTTGATTCCTTAGAACATTATGTTAAAGAGCCTCAAAGTACCCTAAAAGTAGTCCTAGGAACACCTGCACAACCCTAGGATACTTAGGTTTTCTGTAGAATACTTAGAAAACCAATATAGGGTTCAAACAGCACTTCCGGACGTCTAATTCCCAAATCAGACGTCTGATAAAGAATTTTAAGACGTCTGACTGTTGTTTCAGATGTCTGATAACTGTTAGGCTGGACATAGTTAGTTCTGTCTGATGAAATCAGACGTCCAGACCTTAGACCAGACGTCTTAGGAGACGTCTGATGACTTTGCCAGACGTCCAGTTAGTGGACCGTTGGCTGGCTTAGAAGACACTCAAGAATATGACCGTTAGAGCCTTATCAGACGTCCATAGGTCTTAACAGACGTCTGATAAATGACCGTTTTGCCTCGGCTGACCCAAAATCTCTTCTCAGAGATTTTCTAGCCGTTGCAACGTTTGGAAATCAATTCCCACGGTAAAAGTAGGTTTCCAGACGTCCAGACTTAGTGCCAGACGTCCTCTATGTCGTCTGATGGACTTGTACAAAAACCCTGTTTAGATCTGATTCAAGTCAGGGAGAAACCCGCATAGAATCAGACGTCTGACCTTGGAATCAGACGTCTTAAAGTGGCCTTCCAGACGTCTGATGACAGAGTTAGACGTCTGATAACCCTGTGAAGTGTAATCATTGTCCTGATTTCGGCCTGATTCTCTTGGGCTTTGCACCCAACGGCTATGGAAGCTTTTCCAAGCCTTCCAAAGCCTTCCTAAGTCCTCTATAAATAGAGGGGAACCTTTGTAAACAAAAACACAAGATACACACTAAGAGAAACAAGAGACACACCTAAGCAACTTAGTTCCACTCCTTTGTGTCCAATTGAGGCCCTTGCTCTCCAAGCTCTAGTTTCATTCTCTTGAGAGCATCAAGCCTTCGCGCGCCCGCTCTCCCGCTGTTGATAACGAGAGCGACGTAGCGCCGTCGCGTGGCACACGCACCGCGTCATCATCGACGCACTCCTTGCAAAGGGGAGTTTCCTATTTCCTATAGAAGCTAGGTTTAATTTTGTTGGCTCTATAGGACTGTTGTTTATTCTATCTTTGTATTTTGGTTGGGTATTCGCTTTGCGAATTCCCGTCTCCTTCGTGGGACAAAATCCTTCTCGTGGAGAGAAGGGGTTGAGGAACGCTACCCTCGTACTTGTAGCGTGGTTGTATTGAGGTTGAATCACCCTCGTTCAAAGTGATTCGGTTAGTGGATTTGATCAACTAGGTTGATCGGAAAATCCTAACTCGAGAGGGTTAGGTGGTGGTTTTTACCCGGTTTGGGTTTCCACCTAAAAATCTTTGTGTACATTTTGTGATTACTTATTTTTGTGAGATTGTTTATATATTTTCAATTCCGCATTTTTTTATCACGCTGATCTCACCCCTCCTAGTACAAGAGAAGAACCTTCAATTTGTATCAGAGCAGGTTTTCCGCCGACAGGAGTAACATCCGCGGAAAGATCACATGGAGGGAAGCTGTTCCACAAGCAGGATTTCCGAGGGGCAGTCCACAACCCGTCCGCCATTCTTCGACGGGAGCAACTACCCCTATTGGAAGTTGCGGATGAAGACGTGGCTTCAAGCCACCGATTTCACAGTCTGGGCTAGGTGCGAGACCCCCTTCAACATCCCAGAGAAACCCGCCGGAGGATACTCGCAGCAGCATATTCAAGAGCTTTCACTCAACGCAAAGGCAATGAATGCCCTGTATTGCGCGTTGAGTCCAGAAGAGTTCGAGAAAATCCAAGAGTGCACCACCACCCACGAGATATGGAGGAGGTTGGAAGGCACTCATGAGGAGACAAGCTCGGAAGAAGATCTCGGGGAGAAGGAAACCACGTGCCTTGGTTTCATGGCAATCGGAGAAAGCAACAACGATAGCGACGACAGCGATAATGAGGTAAACTCGGATTTACAAGAAGCTTTTAATGAACTATTTGAGATTAGTAAATCACTTAAAATAGAAAACAAAAGTATTAAAAAGAACCTTAGTTTTCTTAAAAATGAAAATAATAGGTTAGAAAAACAACTTAAGGACATAGAAGCTAGTCCTAGAATTGATAACCTATTATTAGAAAATCAAGACCTCATCAATGAAAATAATAAATTGATTGAGGAAAATGATAGTCTAAAGTTAGAAATCTCTAATTTAAAGACTAAGATGAGTATTATAGAAAAAGAAATCGCATGTCTTAGGGAAAACTCCAACAAATTAATCAACAAAGTAGATAAGTTTTTTAGCCCTAAGGTTGAGAAAGGATCTCCATCAAGGAGACCTTCTAACAAATCCGGATCCAAGCTCACTTGGATACCGAAGAAAAAATTAGAATCTTGTTTTGTAGGTTTCAGGGATGACTACAACATGAAGGAATGGACCTACAAGCTCAAGGCTGGTCAACTTAAGTTGGGAGAACCAATGAGTAGACCAAGGCGGAGAAGAAGAAGACCGACGAGACGGCGAACAAACGACGGACCCGCCGCACGTCGACCACCAGATTGGAGACCGGCGCCAATGCCCGGGCCTCCAAGCTACGGATGGGAGCCCCATCCGATGTGGCATCCACCACCACCATTCGGGCCATTTTATTGGCCATGGTAGGTGAGGTAAAATTCTTAACCCTATCTTATTACCATAAGCATTTAGATAGGGGGAGTTAAAAAATGATGAGCTAATTGTCAATTTTTAAGGGGGAGAAATAAGGTAGCTAAATTTCCTTTAGTAAGGGGGAGAAAAATAATAGCTATCTTGTTGTTACAAAAAGGGGAGAATATTACCTTTGTTAAAATAAACTCATAGAAGAGCATGTTTTAAGGGGGAGTTATAGGAAATGTAAAATCAATTAAACCTTTTTGATAATGTCAAAAAGGGGGAGGATTTTTTTATGCATTATTATTTACGGTTTTGTCATCATCAAAAAGGGGGAGATTGTTGGTGCTAGAGCACCAAGATCATTTGTTTTGATGATAACAAAACACGTGTTATTTAACATTTGCAATTTGAGTCCTAGATTTCAGGTCAATTGCAAATGTGGACGTGTTTAGACGGAGTTCAAGCTCGCATCCAGGACGGATTGGAGGAGCTTGATGGAAAACAGAGGAGGTTCGCGTGGAGCGAAAGATTGGAGATGGAAGACAAGAAGAATAGGATAGATTCTTTTTTATCCTTTCATGTATCTCTTGTATTTACTTTCTTGCTCTTTTTGATTCCTTAGAACATTATGTTAAAGAGCCTCAAAGTACCCTAAAAGTAGTCCTAGGAACACCTGCACAACCCTAGGATACTTAGGTTTTCTGTAGAATACTTAGAAAACCAATATAGGGTTCAAACAGCACTTCCAGACGTCTAATTCCCAAATCAGACGTCTGATAAAGAATTTTAAGACGTCTGACTGTTGTTTCAGACGTCTGATAACTGTTAGGCTGGACATAGTTAGTTCTGTCTGATGAAATCAGACGTCCAGACCTTAGACCAGACGTCCAGTTAGTGGACCGTTGGCTGGCTTAGAAGACACTCAAGAATATGACCGTTAGAGCCTTATCAGACGTCCATAGGTCTTAACAGACGTCTGATAAATGACCGTTTTGCCTCGGCTGACCCAAAATCTCTTCTCAGAGATTTTCTAGCCGTTGCAACGTTTGGAAATCAATTCCCACGGTAAAAGTAGGTTTCCAGACGTCCAGACTTAGTGCCAGACGTCCTCTATGTCGTCTGATGGACTTGTACAAAAACCCTGTTTAGATCTGATTCAAGTCAGGGAGAAACCCGCATAGAATCAGACGTCTGACCTTGGAATCAAACGTCTTAAAGTGGCCTTCCAGACGTCTGATGACAGAGTTAGACGGCTGATAACCCTGTGAAGTGTAATCATTGTCCTGATTTCGGCCTGATTCTCTTGGGCTTTGCACCCAACGGCTATGGAAGCTTTTCCAAGCCTTCCAAAGCCTTCCTAAGTCCTCTATAAATAGAGGGGAACCTTTGTAAACAAAAACACAAGATACACACTAAGAGAAACAAGAGACACACCTAAGCAACTTAGTTCCACTCCTTTGTGTCCAATTGAGGCCCTTGCTCTCCAAGCTCTAGTTTCATTCTCTTGAGAGCATCAAGCCTTCGCGCGCCCGCTCTCCCGCTGTTGATAACGAGAGCGACGTAGCGCCGTCGTATGGCACACGCACCGCGTCATCATCGACGCACTCCTTGCAAAGGGGAGTTTCCTATTTCCTATAGAAGCTAGGTTTAATTTTGTTGGCTCTATAGGACTGTTGTTTATTCTATCTTTGTATTTTGGTTGGGTATTCGCTTTGCGAATTCCCGTCTCCTTCGTGGGACAAAATCCTTCTCGTGGAGAGAAGGGGTTGAGGAACGCTACCCTCGTACTTGTAGCGTGGTTGTATTGAGGTTGAATCACCCTCGTTCAAAGTGATTCGGTTAGTGGATTTGATCAACTAGGTTGATCGGAAAATCCTAACTCGAGAGGGTTAGGTGGTGGTTTTTACCCGGTTTGGGTTTCCACCTAAAAATCTTTGTGTACATTTTGTGATTACTTATTTTTGTGAGATTGTTTATATATTTTCAATTCCGCATTTTTTTGTCACGCTGATCTCACCCCTCCTAGTACAAGGGTGGAACCTTCAATGTGTCTCCTCTCTCGTCGGCCCTGTGAGAAGTCTGGCTAATCGGGCCTCTTCCGCCCGCTGTCAGTATCTCGAGCGGACAGGTTGGTCTCTTCGTATGTCATAGCTGCCTCCACCACCCTCGAGAACGTAGGCAGCTTCTGGGGTTTGACATACCCCCAAATTGCAGGCTGGATCCCCTCGGTGAACCTCCAATTGCGCTCCTCCTCAGTGGCCACTGCCGTCGCTGCAAAGCGAGACAGCTTCAGAAAACGCGTGCGATACTCGCTCACGGTCATCGTCCCATGGCGGAGAGTATGAAACTCCCACCTCCTCTGGTCCTGCCATGTCTGGGGAAGGTACTGCTCGCAGAAGAGGGTGACGAACCGGTCCCAAGTCGGCTCGTCCCTCTCGTATCCCCTAACCGCCCTCCACCTCCTGTGTGCCGTGCTCTCCAGCTGGTACGTGGCAAAGGCCACGCGGCACTCCATCGGGGGGCGAAGGGTGTCAAAAACCTTCTCGATCTACTCGAGCCTACCCTCTGCCTCGGTCGGGTCCTCATCCCCCTTGAAGGAGGGGAGCTTCAGCTTCCGGAACTATCCAAAAATCTCAAAGTGGCGTTGAAGTGGAGATGCTGGTGCACCTCCAGGTAAAGAAGCCTCATGCTCGGAAGTGTCGGCGGAAGGTGGGGGTGGTGATGGCCCATCCGCTCCCTCGCATCCAGCACCATGTCCGTAGCGTAGCCCACAGAGGACTCTCCCTCCGTATCCCCAGGGAGAGGTGCTCGTGGCAATGGGTGGAGCTCCTCTTGCACGATGTCCCGTATCATCTAGGAGAGGTCCTGGGCCTAAATTCCTAGGAGAAGTGGCTAGTCCACTGAAATGTCGACCTCAACGCACCCACCCCTCCAACCTCGTCCTCGGCCACGCCTGTGGCCCGCCTTGCTAGTCCAACATCGAGGCATCCCCTACAAGGAGGTGCGAATATAGAGCGGAAACATGTCAATACGAAACGATATCTAACGGAGAAGTCTAAGAACATATGTCAAAAGAAACATTGTGGTGGCTACTCTAGTTACAGACACGTGAATTGGTTATTTTCCAATCAGTTGGTTTACTTCTCGGGACGACCTTGCTCTGATACCATCTTGTTACGACCCGATTCCCGAATCCCTATGAGACACGAGAATCGGACCGACTTGACAGATCCCAAGACCCAGTCATCCAACGAGAAAGTAACCAAAAGAGTAGTAAAATAAACCACATTCACCATGTATATAACTAGCAGTAACAAAAGTACAACACTAAAGAAAAGAACTTCTACAGTACACACCACCACAACAGTAAAGAAATAAACAGGTACATAAACATGAAGCTTACAATAAAAGAGTACAGTGGTAACAGAAAATACTCACTACAATAGAAGGAATGGTACAGTAGGTACTACACTAGTAAAACTACTAGGCTCTACTAGGCCCAGCACCCTCTACAGCCGTTGGCTCTGGCTGCTCAACACCTGGTCCTGAAAAGGTGACAAAGGTGACACGTCAGCGAAACGCTGATTTGAGTGGCAACCAAAACTTAAGAAAAATAGTAAGGTGGACAGTAGCTGTTATATTTTTACTCTCGTTCTTTATTTTTTCATTTACTCTTTATTGAGTCATTCCTCATATCTTTCTCTTGATCTCGAATGTTCCTCGTGGGAATGATCTTGATTGCAGTCTTTTTCGAAAAGTAGAAGTAACACGGGGGACTCTCCCAGCCAGGAGAGCACCATGTGTTACTTCTACTTTTCGTAAAAGACTGCAATCAAGATCACTCCCACGAGGAACATTCGAGATCAAGAGAATGATCTGAGGAATAAGTCAATAATGAGTAAATGGAAAAATAAAGAAAGAGATTAAAAATATAATAGCTACTGTCCTCCTTACTATTTTTCTTAGCTTTTGGTTACCACTCTACTCAGTGTTTCGCTGACGTGTCACCTTTGTCACCTTTTCAGGACCAGGTGTTGAGTAGCCAGAGCCAGCGGCTGCAGAAGGTGCTAGGCCTAGTAGAGCCCAGTTGTTTTACATGTGTTGTACCTACTGTACCTTTCCTTCTATTGTAGTGAGTATTTTCTGTTACCACTGTACTCTTTTATTGTAAGCAACATGTTTATGTACCTATTTATTTCTTTACTATTGTGGTGATGTATACTGTAGTAGTTCTTTTCTTTACTGCTGTACTTTTGTTACTGCTAGTTATATACCGGGTGAATGTGGTTTATTTTACTGCTCTTTTGGTTACTTTCTCCTTAGACGACTTGGTCTTGGGATCAGTCGAGTCGGTCCGATTCTCGTGTCTCCTAGGGATTCGGGAACCGGGTCGTAACAAAACACGTGGTTGTATTGCATTAGTAAAATTACATTTTTGCCCCTATTTTCCTATGTTTCTCTCAGAATGGTTATGCAGTGAATTATGACCTTTTGTTGGTTATGTAGGAGCATTTATTTTCTTCATTGGGTCAAAATGAGCTAGTTAGGGTTGATGATGGTGTTCCCATCAGGGTGTCTGATGGTATGGCACGACGCGGAAGACTGAGTGGAAGTGCAATCCACTATAGGTATTGCAAGTGGAGGACGATAGTGGTCAGGGAAGTTCACTGGATGTTGTGGAGCTTTTCGACTGGAGAGGAGGGAGGAAAGAGAGGTATTCTGACCAAAAATGAGCGTGAAGAGAATGATTTATCCTCAAGAGTCTTTAAATAGGCCTTAGAGGGAGGTTTGAAGCTTGGAGACCAACCTGTCATTCTTGGTAAGTTTGTCGAAATAGGATACCCACATCTCTCATGCGTTTGCATGAGAGATTAGGAAAGAATTGGAGACTTGGACATGGCTCAATAGGAAGAATATTGCCTAACGAATCTTCCATTCAATTTTGAAAAGGATTCGCCTAGAAATCACTTTGTTCTTGCCAAAGAAGCTCACCAGAGTAGGATTCCTTATTGATAATGGTGGACGGACTTTTTTACAACGAGTAACGACAAAGATAGGGGCCTGTTTGTAATAAATTTCAAAGGCTAGGTTTACTTGCGAGATAGGACTGAAATGCAAATTAAGTCAAGACGATCTCTGATTGGGCCCAAATTTTGATATAAACCTAATTTGGACCCAAGGATTCTAATGTGAAGTTGGATTTTGTTTTTGAAATACTTAGACTAGGTAATTTATGCAAGAACCCAAATTAGGGCAATAATCTATCTGTGACTCTGTTTTAGGTCAAAATGGGTTCTGATAGTCAATTCAAAAATGCTAAACCCTAGAGAATATTTTTTTATGAATATTAGATTATTTATGTGAATTTTTATCTAGATCAAGACCACAGTTAATTAAGTGGGTCTATTTTTAGGGATTCAGATGTCCGTTAATTCTTAAAATGCGTGAAAACCCGTTCCTGTCTGCATAGACCCATTTATTAGTCTTTAATCACTAAATAACATTTAATAAACCCCTAGCATACCTAGTGGTTATTCTGTATTTGTGATAAGATGATAAAATTGCATAAATAACCCTATTTTGATCTTTTCTTCTCAAAATAATTCATCCTGCTCAAGAGATCTTCTGACTGTTTTGTAGGAGCTTTTATTGACTTTATAAGACCAAATTAAGCTAGCTATGGCACATGATGCTGTTGCCATCATAGCCCCACACCTTGCTATTGCTAGTCCCTTAGCAAAATTCTATGAATCAAACCAATTATATAGGTCGGATGTAACTGTCAGGATGCCTTACTAATCTGCATCTCTACGAATCAGATCTTAATACCAACAATAGGCCTAGAGGTACTCAAGTACCAGCCCAAATCCAGACCTGATTAGCTTTCGTCTCAATCTATCTCAAAGGTTTCTAAGGCCCGTAGGAACAAACCTATGGTTCATTGTACCTAGCGGTTAAAGCACCTGTACTTGAAACATGGTTATTCCAGGTTCAGTTTGCCTGTGCATTTTGAAAGAGAGAGATATAGAAGGAGAATTTGATTTGTGGAGAGCTTTCTATCTCTTTTTCTTTTCATTATTTTTGTCCTTAGATCCATTTTTGAATTGGCCCTAAACATGGTTTGTATCGTATTCCTTGTCCCAACCATCAATCCTCGTAGGGTCCCTGGCAATCGATGCTTCGAGATAGCACCACCCATGCCAAACCCCAGAACCCTGGCTTTTGAGATTTTGGGATAATCTTGCCCATGGCATTCTATCGTTAAATCCAGACCCTGGCAATCGACATTTAGTGATAATGACGCCCATGGCATCTGAAACAGCACAAGTTGCTTACATACCCTTGGTAGGATATTTAGATATCCTACCAGACAAGCACTGAGGAGACGATATGTTATTGCACATCTTCGAAGGGAATTTCTCGCCTCTCCATGTCAGGAAGTCGTCCAAATCAACTTGTATTTTCAAGCGACTCCTAATCTGGATCTTAAGACCTTTTTCAAAATAGATTAAATTCCCTTTGGCATGATTTCATTATTTAGAGCACATTGAACCAGACTGTGTGTGATTTAAGCTACTTAAGTTACTGAGTCCCACAAACTAAGGGTCAATTAACGAGGTCGAATACACCCTAAGCCCTAGACCTAATACATATGCTTTACATTTTCCCCAACCTCTTGAGGAGTAATCTGGATCTTGACAATTATGTGAGTGTTTAAATCCAATTAGATCCAAGTGGCCTAAGGTTGATATTCTCCACTAATCCCTTAAATTTTAGCCTTTCAAGTCTTAATTCATCATTCAATTCAACCTAAAAGTTAGGTAAGTTTCATATTACCTTAAAGGGACTCAGTTTCTTTTATCTTTTTGCTCCTTTCTCTTCTTTTCATTTTTTTCTTCCCTCCTTTTTTCATAAAATGGCTCTCATTTTTCCTCAACCCTCTTTCTTTTTTTTGACGAAACCCTTTTTGTGAATTGATACTCATGGCATTTTGCACTTTAATACCCTCCATGCCTATGATTTGCAATGTCCTCATTATAAATTAGGTGGGTTCAAGTTTAGCTTAGATCATACATCAGAACAGGTTCAAAAGGGTGGGTGGACGGGTCAGGATGACTGTTGCAAACAATTATCAGAGGTGGAGTAGTCGGTTCTAATGGACGAATCCTAAGGTGCAATTTGAGTTCAACATAGAGATGTGTCAAAAGGGTTTCAAGTTTTTCAGCAGATGTTGGGTTGCCTCCCGTTAAGCACTGAGTTTAACAATATCAGCTGGGTGCAACAAGCTTAGGAAGAATGGAGATCAAAGGATACCTAAACCAAGTTTGTATCAATGAGTTTAATGAATGGCTTGAGTTGCTAGCCATTCACAATGAAATGTTTGGAATCAAGGCTGGTTTGACTGATTTCGATGGCTCCATTTCCAAAGATTCATCTCACCAAGAATGGTCCAATCCACTTAGATTTGAGTTTACCTGGGAAGAGTTTGAGTTTAGCATCGAAGAGTAGGACCTTTTGACAAGGATGAGAGGTTACTTAAAAATGTGTTTGTCATGAAAAGCCTTCACCCTCTCTTTATAAATTCGTGAGTTCTCATACGGGTCATTGCATAGTTCCTCAATCTCACTCATCTGAAGATGACAGTGGGTTCCAGCCTTCAACAGATCAAGATTGCATTTCCATACTACCCAATAGGCTTTATGCTCCATCTCGACGAGGAGGTGACATGCCTTCCGTACACCAATATAATGGAGACATATCTAATTGAGTTTTGTGGGAAGTCCTATAACCCCACAAAGCATACGAAAGTCTGGCTGACAACTCCTTCCTATCAAGCTGAACAGTGACTTGGAGGATTTTCTGGATCTCCTGATTAGATAGTTCAGCCAATCCATTGGCTTGGGGGTGATATGGAGTCAAGATTCGGTGTAACACCCCATATTGGGTCATCAGAGATCTGAACTATGCATTTGTAAAATGTGTCCCTCCATCAAAGATAATGGCACGTGGGATATCGAACTGAGAAAAGATGTGTTGATGAAGGAATTTGATTACCACTTTATGATCATTGGTTCGGGTCAGGATAGCATTGATCCATTTAGACACGTAGTCAACATTGAGGAGAATGTATTCGAAGCCGTCTGATTTAAGGAAGGGTCCCATGAAATCAATCCCCCACATATCAAAGATTTCGCATGCAAGAATCGGCTGTAAAGGCATCATATCACGGTGGCTCATGTTGCCCAAGGTTTGGCATTGAGTGCATGCCATACAATAATCATATGCGTCCTTGAAGATTGTGGGCCAATGAAAGTCGCACTGGAGGACTTTAGCTACTATTTTATATCCAGAGAAGTGTTCGCCACAGGCCTTGTCATGGTAGAAGGATAGAATGTCGTGAATTTTCATTTCCAAGTTGCATCATCTGATGATCTGATCAACACCATTAAGGAAGAGTTATGGGTCTTCCCGTATGTAGTACTTAGCATCAGAAAGCAACTTGTCCTTCTTGGCTTTCGATGTGATGCCAAGTAGTTAACTAAATTAGTGTACCAGGGAAGTCTTGTACCGATAGTCAGAACGTGCTCATCAAGAAAGTGTTCTGTGATTGATACAGAAGAATCGATGATAACAGAAGGAAGGCCAGACAAGTGATCAGCTGCCACATTTTATTTTCCTACCTTGTCGCTAATCTCAAGGTCCAATTCTTGCAACAGCAAAATCCATCGGATTAATCGAGGTTTCACATCCTTCTTCACGAGGAGGTGCCTCATTGCAATGTGATTCGAGTATATGACAACATGGGAACCAAAAAGATAGGATCAAAATTTTTCGAGGCCAAATACTATAGCTAGCAGCTCTTTCTTAGTAATAGTGTAGTTATGCTAAGCCTCATAACGTGTTTTTCTAGCGTAGTAGATGACCATGGGTTTCCCCTCTATTTTCTACCCAAGTACAGCACCCACTGTGTAGTCAGATGCATTGAACATGATCTCAAAGAGTAGAGACCATTCAGGGGATTGCATAATTATTGCTTGGGTAACTCGATCACGCAGGCTCTCAAATGCATGAGTGCACTCGGTAATTTTGATGGCTACATCCTTTGAGAGAAGATTAGTCTGAGGGCGTGTGATTTTTGAAAAATCAATAATGAAATGATGGTAAAAACTGACATGCCCTAGGAAAGAATGGATGTCCTTGATGAAGCCAGGCATGGGTAGCTTGGAAATCAAATTAACCTTAGCTCGATCAACTTGGATGCCTTTTTTTGAGGCGAGGTGACCCAAGATAATTCCCTCAGGTACCATAAAGTGGTTCTTTTCCTAGGAAAGAACCAGATTCACATCGATACAACGCTTGAGGATTTGGACCAAGTGTAGGAGGTAGTAATCAAAAGATTCCCCAAATACCAAGAAGTCATCCATGAAGACTTCAATATATTCACCTACCATATCATAGAATATGGAAAGCATACATCGTTGAAAAGTGGCAGGTGCATTGCAGAGACTGAACGGCATCCTATGGAATGCTTATGTCCCGAAGGGGCAGGTGAAGGAAGTCTTCTCTTGGCCCTCAAGATGGATTGCTACCTGGTTATAACTGGAGTACCTGTCCAAGAAGCAAAAGAATCGATTCCTTGCTAGTTTCTCTAGTATCTGATCAATAAATGGTAGTAGGAAATGATCCTTTTTTCATTGAAGCATTTATTCTTCGGTAATCAATATTGACTCTCCACGAGTTTGCTATAGAGGTTGGTATAGTCTCTCCGATATCAGTCGAAATAATGGTGAGTCATGCTTTTTTGGGTACAACCTGGATTGGACTCACCCAACGATTTTCAAAGATTGAGTAGATGATACCTACATCTAGCCACCTGATGATCGCCTTTTTAATGACATCCTGCAGATTTGGATTCAGGCATCTCTACATTTCACGGGATGGTCATGGGCCCTCTTTAGTGTAGATGTGATGAGTGCAATAAGAGGGGCTGATGCCAGTCAGGTCTTCTAGAGTCCATCCAATGGCTCTCCGATGCTGTTGGAGGGCAAAAATCAAGAGAGTTTCCTGATCAGAAGTAAGGCGGGAATTGATAATCTCAGGAAATGTTTGATCGGAACCAAAAAAGACATATTTGAGATGGTCAGGGAGGGGTTTCAACTCCATGACTGGATTTTCAACAACAGCAGGTGGTTAAAGGTGAGGTTCAGGAGCAATGGTAGGAGCTAAAGGTATCTCTAGGTACGGTTCAGGCTCCTCTAAGTGTGGGGTTTGATCCTTTTGTGGTTTAATATAAGGGATAAGTGGGTTTTCCCTAACACATGGGTTGTCAACAACAAACTTGATGTTGAAATTTGTTCGATAACCCCACAATTAATTCCTTTTTGGGCCTTAAAGATATCAATCTTTAGTGTCCTATTCCCAAATTTCAATTCAATTTGGCCCTCCTCACAATTGATATTGGCCCTAGTTGTGGCCAGAAAAGGTCTCCATAAAATCATCGGTGTGTTCTTCAAGTTCTCAAGAGCATCCATGTCCAACACTATAAAATCCACGGGGAAGTAGAAATCGCATACGCTAACTATGACATCATTGAGAATTCTTTTTGGTGACTTAATAGATCGAATGACTAACTACATTGTTACCTTTGTTGGTTTGAGCTCAGTTTCTTCAAGGTGGTCAAGTAGGGATGTAGTTATTAGGTTTATCGAAGCTCCAAGAACCAATAAGGCTCTGTCAAACTGTATATCATCGATAGCATAGGAGATCAATGGGGTGCCTGGGTCATTTGCCTTAGGCAGGAGTTTGCTCAAAATGATGGAGCTGGCTTTCTTCAACATTACGATTGCATTCTCGCCTTCTGTTCGCAGCTTACGTTTTGGTGTACATATACCTTTTAAGAATCTTGCATAAGCCAGTACATGGCAAATTGCATCAATCAATGGGATGTTTATTTGGACCTGCTCAAAGAGCTTGAGCAGGTCCTCCTCAAGAGTCACGGGTTTGGGTTTCTTCTTTCCCTTGGTCAAGGCATCCAGAAATGGAACCTTAGTTGGTTCCTCTAGAATTGGATCTAGCTCCTTTTCAGGGATCGGGGTGTCCTAGATGACCAATCTAGGGTTAGGCTGTATAGTTTTAGGTGAGTTGTGGTTAGGAAAAGGTAGGTCCTATGTTGCTTTGCCACTATAGGTGGTGATGGAACTTAATCCTTCCAGGTTCTAGTTTGGGCTAGGGAGGATAGGTGTCTGCTGCTGAAATCCAAAATAAGAGGTTGAAGCACCCGTCCCATCATGGGATGGAGCAAAAGGGGCCTGATCAACAAAGTGGGTTTGGCCCTGATTTGGATTCGTAACACGCCTCCAGCTTGACATGTTATTTGGATTCAGAAGAGGTTGAGAAGGGAGTGCACCCTCTCGTAGGCACTTGCCAGCTAGGCCAATTGATTTCTCAGCTCAGAGATCTCTTCTTTATGTTGTTTTTGCATGTCAACCAAGGTTTGGAGAATCAAAGATGTCAGATCTTCTTTAGGTGGTCTAGATTGGAAATTTTGATTGGGCCTTGGTTGCATGGGTTGATAAGGATGCAAGTTTTGTGGCCATGGTTGGAAAGGAGGTCTTGGATTTGGGTTATGTCCCGACCACGCAAAGTTTGGATGATTACGCCATCCAGGGTTGTAGGTATTTGAGAAAGGATTGTTTTGGAAGGCATGGAGATCCTCGCAGGTCTGAGGATCCCCAAAATAATCAGGGTATGAGGGTTCAGAGTTCCCCCAAATGTGGTAGGCTGTCCCAGAGTTTCCGCCAAAGCTAAAATCAGACGAGGGTGGATATGCCTCCTTCCTAGGAGAGTGGTAGATGTTGTGTGTAGGTTCCCTACTTGAGGGTGATGGCGCAAAGATGCTCTTGTGTAGAAGTCGAGTGATGTCATCCACCTTCTTCTCAATGATGGAGACCTTATCCAATTGACTAGCTACCAACTCTAAGTCAACAGATGCGGAATGGCCTCGAGATTCATGCACCCCTTGATTCTTTGTTAATGCGTGGGTGGACATCTAGTCGTATGCACCCAGTGACTCATTGTTCAAGGAGTTCTTGTACATGTTCTCGAGAATTCCCCAAATCTCATCTTCATGTTGACCCAAGATGCAGCCACCGTAGGTTACATTGACAAATAGCTTGATATCATCACAGTGGCCGTGGTAAAAGGATTGGACTTGTTCCCACTTCGAGACTCTATGATGGGGGCATTTGCACTTCAGATGCAGAAGATGATCCCATGCCACATGTAGGGATTCTCCTGCTCCTTAGGAGAAATGCACGATTTGGTGTCGCATAGCATTCATGGGACTAATGGGATAGAATTTTTGTAGGAATGCAGTTTGAAGTTCTTCCCATGTGTTGATTGCATGTGGATATGTTTGAAATTAGTAAGCAGCTTTGTCGACCAGAGAGAAGGAGACCTTTAAGAGCAAGCCATCTCAATTCTTCATGTCTGCCCCAAAGGTGTAGGTCAGATGCTTCCGATTCTTGATGTGTTGGAAAGGATCCTCATATTTCAAGCCATGGAATTTTGGAGTCATGTGAAGCATACTAGGCATGAGCTCCACCTTAGGTCCTCCCGCAGGGATATTGATTCGTGGTTCGATCTCCACTGCCATGGGATTATAGTGATCTCGCATTTGAGGATGCGAGGGTGTGTCGACGAAGGCATTGATCTAATCTCCGAAATCCAAGAACTATTGTGTTTCAAAGTTAGGTCGTTTTGCCTATTCCATAGTTGTGATTGAGGGTTCGGGCTTAGAATTAGAGGAACCGTCAATATGATTAGGTTGTTGCACAAACATGGAGGTTGAGGCTTGGGCACGATGAGAGTAAATAACTAGTGGAGGCCTCAAGGGTGGTTTTGATGACCTCCTCCCAAACATGCACTGATGGAGAAGCTGAGAGATATAATGTCAGATGGACCCAATGGAGGCACCCAAAGATTTTTGGATGACTGTAGAGGTTCGGGGTGGATGATACTCCTAGATCAGAAAGTCTTCCACTTGAGAATTACTTGGGCAGCCAGGAAGAGAGAGTTCCGTAAAGACCCCAACATGGTAGAGCATCCCCATAGGTTACAGGGTTCCCCCACCTGACCTTTCTTGTTACTTAGGGTCCAGGGAGAACAGAATGGTGACTTGACCTCTTAAGTCTACCAATTATAAGTTTAGAGCAAGGTGCTTATGATGACACTTGAACCTTAAGATATTTTGTGCAAGGTGACCTAATTTGAAGATTGGTAGATTCCACAAGGTGGGTCAACTTCACCTATTTATCCTTTGAGATTATTAGGTCCCAATTTTTTTTCAAGATTCAAGTGGATATTTAGAGTTGTATTTTAGGATTTGCTTTCTTAGGTCAATTCAAACAAAGCTTGGGACACACACAACTTGGGAGCATATATTCTTGATTAAGCAAGTGGAGTCCTCAACCCTAGAATAGAAATCCTATTTTGGCTCTAATTGATGCAATTAGTTTCATTGAAATTTGGTACCTAGGGCTCAAGCAAGAAGGTGATAGCCCTAGATACCTTAAACCCTAGGTAGGTGCAGAAATCAAGGTTAGGGTTTGTCTACAAAGGAATCAAATTAGGCAACATGTGAGAATTGCCTCTAAGAATAGAGTGCAAGTTGATCCTAATTGATTTTTTTCTTTTTTTTTAGCTTTTTAGAATTAGGGGCTTAATGAGGGTGGAAAATGAGATTACCTACCCTTGGAGTGGCTATTTGTGCAGTTGATCTTGCTCCTTGGTTAAATCCCCTCCAAAATCGCAATCAAAAGAGATAAATCAAGTTAGTATCAAGTTAGGAATTGGAATCTAGAGATTAAAAT
The DNA here is from genome assembly GCA_037157565.1 of Thalassia testudinum. Taxonomy (NCBI): domain Eukaryota; kingdom Viridiplantae; phylum Streptophyta; class Magnoliopsida; order Alismatales; family Hydrocharitaceae; genus Thalassia; species Thalassia testudinum. The sequence continues at coordinate 16,921,283 of JAZHRO010000056.1, forward strand.
GCACATTGCTCCCCAGCAATGGTGTCAAAATGTTTACATGCTAAATCGGGGTTTTAAAATCACTTCATTATAATATAGCCAAAAATAGCACGTGAACAAATACAATTTATAGCTCGAAAGAAATCCAAGGTCGAACACAGGGAGCAAGTGTTGCAATTAATCTCAAGATCATAATTTTAAGCACAATATAGCAATATAATGGAAATGTCAGGCACAAATAATATGAATAAAAAAGCAAGAGTCAATGTAGCCAAAAGGATTAGGGTAAAATGGTGATTTGAATCACCAATTACCCTAATTACAATAATATCAAACATCTCAATGGTATCAATCAACCAAATGCCACGTAGGATAAGTGCACAGTGCACTCCCTATCAGAGATCAAACGACTGGAACTTCAGTCAGACAGCTTAATCGTCCAGATGCTACAATGGCAAGAGGGCACCCTTCTTCCCTTCCTTTCTCTCCCTAGGCTCAAGGGAAGGCCAACACAGAGGCATGGTTGCCTTGTAGAGACTATGTATTGAGAGGGGTTTACTGAAGCAAAACCCTCCCACTCTCTCTCTTTCTCCTTCTCTTCTTCTCTTCTCTCTCTAATACCCAATTGGTCAGGTAACTGGGTAGGTATTCGGATCCAGACAGGGGACCATGGCTACCGGGAGTGGTGATAGCCAAGGAGTGAGAGAGTGCGCTGAGGGACCCGACCCCTCGTGTACTGGGTGAGGGGTCGTGGGGAGAAAATCAATTTATCCCACGTTGTGAGCTTGTCAAGCATCGATGTGGGACTAAAGTCCCTACAGTTCTCCATGTGAAGCTGCTACTGATGAATCATCTAATTGCAGTTGAAGGGGAGGTAGACTCTTTCGATTGGAGACCAGGGAACATGCCTGGAACAAAGCCACAACACCTGGAAGTGCTGGCGATGAGGAACACGTCTAAAATATGATGACCGAGGTCAAGGAAGATGACCTATAGAAACGGAGAGCTGGTAAGCACTTGAAAAGGATAAAATAGCCTCTCAACCCTATAAGAATATCTCAGGAGCTTTGCACAAGTGCGGTGAATGTAGTGGTGGCGATGGCGTGTGGTGAGAGTGGTCGTGGTGGGTTGGAGAAGGCGGAAGGTGAGAGCGGCCTTGGAGGTGCTCGGGGAGATGATGGGCACAGCAATCCCCTCAATTTCTTAAGGGGTTTTGTTAGCATGGATGAGGAGAAGGTCACAGGCCTGTTGGCAAAGTGTTTGGAGTAATGGAGTTAGCGAAGAGCTATGCCAGAGGAGTGGCCGGAGTGGAGGAAGATGAAGTCGTGGAGGGTGAAGTGGTGGTCGAATTTGTGTCGTGAGAGCAGGAAAGAGAAGTAGAGTGGGAGAGAAATGATTTTTGTAGGTAGCGAACGACAGGGAGGAGAAGCAACGCTGGATGTGGTGTGGATAGTGCAGGAGATGAAGAGAGCTCCGGTGGGAAAGAATCGGCGACAAGGAGAATTAGGGCACCTGCTAGTATGGCATGACACGTGAGATGGAGAGGAAGGGGAACTCACCGTGGGTATTGCGAGCAGACGACGAGATTGGTCGAAGAAGTTCACCAGATGTCGAGGAGCTTTTCGGTGGAAGTGGAGGGAGGAAAAGGAGGTATTCCGACGAAAGAGAACGATTTGTCCTCGAGAGTCTTTAAATAGGACTTAGAGGGTGGTTTGAAGCTTGTCGACCAAGCTTTCAAGCTTGGTAAGTTTGTTGGAGTAGGATACCCACATCTCTCATGCGTTCACATGAGAGATTGGGAAAGAATTGGAGTTTTAGACATGGCTCAATTGGAAGGAGATTACCTGACGAATCTTCCTTTCAATTTTGAGAAGGATTTGTCAAGAAATCACTGTGTTCTTACCAAAAGAAGCCCGCTGGAGTAGGATTCCTTGTCGATAATGGTGGATGGACCTTTCTCCAAAGAGTGAGGATAAAGATAGGGGCCTATTTGTAATAAATTTCAAAAGTTAGGGGTACTTGTGAAATAGATTGGATTGAAATGCAAATTAAGTCAAGATGATCTTTGATTGGGCCCAAAGTTTGGTATAAACCTAATTTGGACCCAAGGATTCCAATGGTGAAGTTGAATTTTGGTTTTAACCTAGTTAGACTATGCAATTTGTGTAAAAACCCAAATTAAGGCAATAGCTTATCTATGACTATTTATTAGGTCGAAATGGATTCTGATGGTCAATTCAAATATGCTAAACCCTTGAGAATATTTTTCTATGAATTTTATAGGGTTTATGTGAATTTTTATCTTGATTAGGGCCTCAATTAATTAAATGAGTCTATTTTTAGGGTTTCAGATGTCCATTAATTCCTGAAATGCTTGAAAACTCATTTTTGTGTGCATGGACCCACTTATTAGGCATTAATGACTAAATGACCTTTAATAAACCCCTGGCATACCTCGTGGATAATCTGTATTTTTGATAAGATGGTAAAATTGCATAAATAACCCTATTTTCATCTTTTATTCTCAAAATAATTCATCTTGCTCAAGAGACCTTCTGACTGATATGTCGGAGCTTTTTTTGATTTTATAAGATCAAATTAGGCTAGTTATGGTTCATGATGGTGTTCCCATTAGCCTCCTACTAGTGTAGTGATCCTATTTTCCGCCAAAAATTCTTCCTTCATACCACCACCTTCATAGGTTGCCTTCATGCCATCCTCCCACCACCATTCTGGTAGAAGATTGCCTTTGTCTCCTCACCTCCATTCTAGAGCCTCAGTGAAGAATTCCTGTACCCGACGTCCTCCTGCATCTCACCTCCTTCATCCTAACTTCCACCAGGCGCCATCATCTCATTGAACAACTGATTCAGGAGATTTCCTCTCACCCCTATCTCTTTTATGTTCTCATATATTATTGTAACAAACATTTGCGAAATATATCATAGTTGTTTCATGTCTCTTGCATTCTATCTTGCTTGCTTTTTCTATAAGAACATAGGAAAAAAATAACAAAAGCCCAAAGCACCAAAAAGAAACAAAACGAAACGTGGATTTCAAAGAAAGTAAATATCGCCTCCTTGTGTTCGACCTGGGACTCCCCTAGAATTTGGGTTATCAATTATATTTGATAGGATGTGTTTTGCAAGCTACGACGGCAGGTTCTCCAAACCATAATTTTATTTCGCGAAACACGACTCATCATTTTGGCGTTGTTGCCGAGGAGGCAACGAAATTTACTTTCTTGTTTTCTGTACTTCTTTGCATTTACATATTATTAACCCCGCTTGTCTCTGATCTACTATCTTGTAGATACCTTAGCATGGAGATCCAAGTGCAGTAAACCAGAGTAGTGTGTTGGTAGAGTAATTTGTAAGTGCCCCCTACATTCTCCCCCACTAGTTTCATTTCACCAAATTCATAACCAAGACCTAATCTACTTAGGTGTTTGTATAAACCCTACGATATGGTTTGTTTGACTTGTTTGCCACCTTCACTCATCTCACCTTCACATATATAGAAAAAAAAGAGGATACGTTTTGTGGGACGAATCAACATATACACTTTATACACCCACATTTGAGGCACATCACCTAACTTGATTTTTATCTACTCAACCGAGATTCTGACCTACGGAACTAGTACACACAAATCAACACATAAAGGAGTAGAAATCAGTTTAGGTTAATCATATCTGTGTGCCTAATTGTGCTGCATCTGGGTCACTTGATTGAATTGTTCAAACCGCACCACCTAATTTAAAAGAAATCCATTTCGTAGTTGCCCCATCAGATTCAGTAATTAGGTCAAGCCAGGCACTCCATATTTTTTCTTAATCTATAAAGGAAAAGAATTTGAACTTGTGGATTCAAATTTGGTTTGCCTCCTGAAAATTTGCTTGAATATACCTAATATTTGAATCCTAAAAGCAACTAAGCAAGATTCGAACCCTAAAATTCACCTCATCTTCAGTAATCTTGCTTGAAAACATTTTGGTTACGCACATACACACATTCTCGAACAAATCATTAAGGGCACAACCCATTAAGGGCCCATCATATTCTGAAAGCACTAAATACCACAAGGCTAACTAAAATTGATTAGATGTTGGCCATAATGTTTGATTCGCTCTTCGAGGCCCAGATTGAGATTGTTCATGATTAACTTGCTTATACTAGTCAATCTGATCTCTAGATAGGGGAGTAGCGTCAGACGACCGCGGCTGGGGGGTACACTAGGAACCGGAGGCGTAAGCCATAGGAAGAACCTTCTCCCTAGTCCCTCCTTCTAACTGGTTGGATTGACTGGATACGCATAGAGTAAATTGTCTATAATCTTAAGATGGATTCTAAGGGTCTATAGACCTTTGGGCTACCCAACCTAAGGACAAGCTTGTATCTTTTATGCTGCAGGGTCCCTTCTCTTCCCCATCATTCCGACTTCCTTCCAGTGTATGATTGGAAGGAGGTCATTGAACCCTTGTTTGGAAGGACCTATTGACCATTCATAGAGGCAGAGGTTAAGTTATAACCAAGTAGATCCCATGGCTGGTCAACAACCACCACCCTCACCCTTGAACCAGCAGGAGCTGATTCAGAGGTAGTTAGAAGAATTGCAGCAAATGCAGCAATGGTTCCAATGATTGAATGGTCAGGGCACTCGGCCCTTGAAGGATTTTTATGGTCCTTCAAATTATGAGGATCATCCTGGCATTACGATCACCACCGGAGATGTTGAGATCAAGCCCCAGGTTTTAGTCTAGTTAAACACTATCACGGGCATGGCTCTGAGGATCCGTTCCAACATTTGGAAGACCTAATCACTCTGGCTCAGACCACCAAATCATGGAATGCGGATGAAGAACAGATGCTAATGAGGCTTTTCCCCCATTCACTTAGGGATAAGGCCGCACATTGGTATCATACCATTGGAAGATCGATTGCTACCTAGACAACTTTGAAATTGGCCTTCCTAAAGAAATTCTTCCCAATTTGGTGAACCAATACGTTGCGATGGGTAATTACCACTTTTGTCCAGTGGTTGGGGGAACCATTTCATGGGGCCTAGGAGAGATTCTGGGATTTGTTGCAGAAGTGTCCACACCACGAGTGCCTAAATGGCAACTTCTGTAGATTTTTTATCACATGTTGAATGATCAACATCGTAATCTTGTGGATGCTTCTTGCAGAGGCAATTTCCTCAACAAAGACGTAGATAGTGTGTAAGATTTGTTTGAGGAAATGAGTGAAAACTCTTTAAACCTTGCATCCATGGAAACCTTCAACCGATCACAACGAACTAGATCAAATGCCAATGAGGTCCAAGATCCCATACAATTGATATCCAATTTATCTGCAATAACATAGATAAGATGGATCTGGTTGCTATACGAAAGGAAGAGTGGATGTCCAGAAACTCTAATTTTTCTAGATCCACTAAATCCTAGGGATCAGGATTCCATTCTTCACAAGCTCCTTCGGGATGAGAGTTTATGAACCAGCTGGAGTCGGCTCGACGTTCAGGCCAGCTCTGCTCGAATCCTTATGAGTTCCAAAGTAGGGCCTTTGATCGCAGTTTTTCTGATCCTTCTTCATCCTCATCTTATGAGGATGTTCATCCTATGCAAGAGAATGTTAGGTCCAACACTTACTCGAATTCCTACAATTCTGGTTGGAAAAATCACCCTAAATTCTCTTGTTAAGATCAGGGGCAACAGACCCAATATGGACCCAACAACTATGTACCACAAAAACCAATGGGTCAGGGTCATGCATATACTCAGTTGATCTTGAATCAGGTTAATCAGTCCATGTGGAATGCTCAACAACCCGCCGAGCAGGCTGATCTAAGCCTGAAGACGGTAGAAATGCAAGGGTCAATGCTTCAACTCATGCAACAAATGAAAACTTTCCTGGACATCTTGCAATCCAGAGTTAGTGCAAACAACCGATAGCCCAGATCTCTACCATCACAACCTCTACCAAACCCAAGGAATTTATAGAATTGAGTTGCTGGGCCTCAAGGGTTTGGTAATTATGGACAGCTGCATGCTCAAGCTCTTGCTATCTATCAGACTACCCCAACCTCTCCCAGAGCAAACCAAGTTCCCACCATAATCAATCGAGAGCCTCCTATTTTGCCCAACCCTCTCCAAGGCACTAACCAACAGCATTTTGCCATGGCAAGCACCATCTCCTTAAGGAGTGGTAGTAGACACAAGGGACTTGCCCAACCCCATGTCAACACCATTAGGCCTCGTAGTAAGAATTCCAGACTCCCAACTAAGAATGTGATCAACAAAACATCAAAATTTGATTTGGGAGTATGTTGTTATTGTAAGGGCAAATAGAAAAAGTCAGAGGAGAAATTAGAGGAAAGGATGTCCTTACTTTAGGCCTTCAAATTGACAATCATTTTACTCCTTGCGGCTATTAGATCAACCCCTGCCTACACCATAGGTTTTCTAAATTCATATAAAGCAAAGCATTGAGCTGATTCTGAAAACATTAGGAGAGTAGTCTTGTCTGATAACACAAGTACACTGATCTTAAACAAGATACCTTCTAAGAAGCAAGACCGGGAGCCTCGCTGATTTCCTGCACAATAGGAAACATCATTTCTGACTGGGCCCTCCTCAACTTGGGCGCTTCCACTAATGTGATCCCCACCTCACTGCACATGGAATTAGGTCTAGGCCACCTGAAACACACTGACATACCCTTGTAGTTACCTGATAGATCCACTAGAAAACCAAGGGGTATTTTGCAGGATGTTTTAGTCAAGGTTAATGATTTGCATTACCTTGCTGATTTCATGGCCCTAGACATGGAAGCACCAAAATAGCTCAACTACACCATGATTATTTTGGGAAGACCTTTCTTGGCTACAGCCAAGGCAAGGATTGATTGTGAATCGAGAAATATAGAAATGGCCACTAGGAATAGAACAAATCGATTTAATATTTTTGAGGTCTCAAAGAAGGATAAAATTAAGTGTGGTTTGATGGAGGAACTTGGCAGAATAGAGGTAATGGCCATACATACGTTAGACAACCTTTTAAGGGCCAACTCAACCCATACACAGGAAGAAAATCAAACGGTTGCTAGTATAATTGAGGATAACGAACACTTACAACCAACTGTTGCAAAATGGGTTGAAGAAGATATTCATGAAATTGGAAATTTGTTGAATGATTCACATGATCAAGTTACAACCGAACAATGTCCTCATCCTGAATTCTTAGAGTTTGAGGTCCAACGTTTGGGTGGGAATCATGAAGATCAAGATGGTTGGATTAATCACACAAGTTGCGAGGATGAAATTCAACTTTGGGGAGAAACTCTTGAAATGTTAGATATTCTAGAGTACCCACAAACCCCCAACTTATCATCATTTTTCACCCAACCATTGCATAATTTCTATATCCACCCACACCTCACCGGTACTGAATCAACAAAACTCCTATTGGAGACCATTTGGGCTTTCCCTGCACCACCAGCTTTCCACTTTCATTGATCATCTCTTTGGGAAGCCCATTTTCACTCTCCGGGACCCATATCTAGGGCCCTAGAAACTGTGTTATTGCATCCTCAATGTTAGTTATTTTTTATTGAGTACCTCGCTTAGCTGAAGGCACTAAACTCAGCAAGTGTAAAGACTATTTCGAGCTGACTAGAATCTCACAAAAACCAAGTGCTATTCTTCCATTTCTACTCCCCTACATGCTTTCATTTTAAAAATGAAGACATCGCATTAGGTAGGCATGGGGGTTGGATATCTTATGAAATAATCTTTTTGTCAGCCATAACAGTAATTTCTTATTATTTTATTTTTTTTAAAAAGGAAGTAGGAGAAGAGTACTTACGCATTAGGAGTTGCAAACTCTAGGAATTGATACTTTGGGACTTGAGTACTTAGACTCTTCAGGTCTTCAGGCGTAATTAACCCGGGTGCCCACACATATGTGGACTTAGTCTCAAGTCCTCGGCAATTCAATTTCATCTTTAATCTAGCAAATAAATTGGGATGATAAGTACATGACTTATCAACTCGCCCTCTAATTTGGGGGGATTTTATGTCTAAGCATCTACACACTATTTGCACTAACTCACTTTTCGTTGGCTTTTATAGAAATTGGGTAGTAAATGAACTATCTAGGGTGGTATGGCTGGCAAGTTGTCGTGGGTAATAGCCCATAGGCAGTTGTCCAGAGCCCAGCTACAAGACCTTTTTCTTCATATTACCTTTAGGTAAATTTTAGGTCAGGGAAGCCACCTACTTAGAAAAAAATAAAAAGAAGGAAAAAAAAGAAAAGGTGAAAATAAAAAAAATAAAAAAAATAAAACCACACTTCACTGCACGAGTATGGTTGGCAGGTTGCCGTGGGTAACAACCCATTGGCCAATTGTCTAAAGCCCAACTAAAAAAAATGCACAAATAATCCCAAACCATTAGGGATGAAGCAGGGAAGTAGAATAAACTGAGGAGATATATACTGGGCTCGCCCTTGTGTTGATCCCATAAATAAAAGAAGTAGGGAGAAAGCAACTATTTGAAAAGATAAGCCTTTAGGCAAGGTCACTTAGGGTTGTAGAAACCCGAAGTCCATTTTAATGGCCGCCTTGTGAGTCTTTCACCCTTTTTCAGTAGATGCTTAGCACTTAGAGTCCTTTTTGAGTCTTGGGCGAGTCGAGTAGCTGTAAAAGGTTATCCCAAAACTCTCAAACTCCAAAATTACAAAAAAAAAGTAGAAAAGCAAAAAAATGAAAAAATGTGCATCTTCCCTTTTAAATAAGGCAAGGTTTTGGGTGGTCTACATTCTTTCAGACACCTGGGCACTATCGAGTTTTTGTAACTTGGTCTTGGGGTTAAGATTTTTTAAAGCAATCGACAAATCCTGCCTAAGTAATCAAATCCTGATTATACTTTTATACATAGAATTTAGGTTAATTTTGCTACGGACTAGCAAAAACTAAGCATGCTGGTATGATAAACACATGAATTCATGGTAAAATGCTTATTTATGATAGTTCCAAGGCTTAGCATTACAAATCATGATATAAATACTACATAACATCCATTCCATGCTATTTAGGATAGTTTTACATTATATACATTAATTCTTCCATTTTTCTTGTTCAGGAGGTAGTGTGACATCTTTACGAGCTTCGAATGAAGAATCCAATCTTACAGATCAATCCGGAGTGATAAACACAGTCCATTAATGCAAAAATCACCCTAATCAGAGCTCCATAGCACCCTCTACAAGAAGAAGAAGTTGGACGGTCGAGATGGCACCACATGGCACCATCCAGACCAGCCTACATGAACCATGGCCTCGCCAGCTTTGCACATGGAGAGATCTTAGCCATTGGATCTCAATCCAATAGCTGAGGGGCACTATACATCGCGCGACCACATCACCCTCCACACAATAATCCTCCTTGGTGTAACCATGAAGTGCCTACTCTTCGAACGAGAGGCGTGGGCTAGATCCCCACGGCCTCCCAATTCACCAATTAGCGTACGACCACGTACGTGCATAAGGGCGCAGTGCATAGCCACCAGCAACTCAGAGCAAGCGTGCGAGCGCTCACACGACAAGGGGCACGTGATGCACGGGCTAGTAGGAGCAATGGGGGTGCGGATCTTCAGCGACAAACTGAGCAGACCTTTAGTGATGCTTATAGCCATCACCAATTGCGTGTAGGTGCAAGGACAGCTGCGGGCATGAGTGGTTGGGTCACGATCTTCAGTGACAGTTGCAGGGGTCTTTAGTGAAGCTTGTAGCTACCACTACAACCCTCTACATGGATTTATTCTTCTTCCCTCCACTATATAAACACCCCTACACCCCCCATTCCTCTTCATCTAAATCTACTCTACTCCCACCTACTCCTAAGCTCTAGTAGACTACCAAAGCTCCATTAGAGCTTACTCTCAAGCTTTAAAGGCCACCTATTAGTGTAATGATCCTATTTCCCACCAAGTATTCATCCTTCATCCCACCACCTTTATAGGTTGCGTTGGAGCCATCCTCCCATCTTGATTCTGGTAGAAGATCTCCTCTGTCTGCTTACCTCCACTCTAGAGCCTCGGTGAAGCATTCCTCTACCCGACATCCTCCTGCATCTCACTTCCATCGTCCTGCATCTCACCTCCATCCAAGCTTCTGCCAGGCACCATCGTCTCACCGAACAGCCTATTCGGGAGATTTCCTCTCACCCCTATCTCTTTTATGCTTTCATAGATTATTATAACAAACATTTGCATGATAAAGAAAGGTTGTTTCATCTCTCTTGTGATCTATCTTGCTTGCCTTTTTTATAAAAACAAAAAAATAAAATAACAAAACCTCAAAACACCAAAAAGAAACAAAATGAAGTGCATATTTCAAACAAAGTAAATGTCGCCTCCCTATGTTCGACCTGGGACTCCCTTGGAGTTTCAGTTATAAATTGTGTTTGATAGATGCATTTTGCGAGCTACGACGATGGGTTCTCCAAACTTCGATTTTATTTCACGAAACATGACTCATCTTCCTCCAAGCGACTGTCTAAGAGGATTTCTCTCACCCCTCTAACCTTCACTACTTTTTACTGTAGTTTTAATTTTGCAATCAATTGTAATAGACATTGCTCCATTCTATGAAATATTTTTCTCTCTCTTTCTCTTTCTCACTTATTTTACAAGTAGATTAGCCAGATAAAGTTTTTTATCGATCTGATCTCTTGCTGTACAAAAATACCAAGAAAATTTCAAAAGATAAAAACACCAAAAGAAAATAAAAAGAAATCATGGATTTCACAAACCAAACGTTCGCCTCCCCATGTTCAACTTAGGGTTCACTTTGTGTTTCAATTTTAAATTTTATCTAGTGGCAGATTTTTACGCACTACGACAATGGGTTTCCAACTCAAATCTTTTTGCATACAAAACTTTGCCTACCATTTTGGTGTTGTTACTGGGGAGGCAATGCTCTTTGGCTTTTCTTGCATTTTTCACCTTACCTAACTTTTTTCTCACTTTTTCTCCGATTTTTCTGTGATTGTAGGTACTCTTCTGAGGCAAGCCAGAGTGGTTAGATTGGAGAAAAGAGTAGATGAAGGTTCTATAGGTGTACCCCCACCCCCACCTAGTAGATTTCCATTTCATCACCTAATAACTCAAACTCAAATCAACTTAGGAGCTTTTATAAATTCTAGGATATATCTGATTGTTTGATTGTCACTTCACCTCACCTCACACCCCATAGATATAAAAAATAAAAAAAAAAATCTTGATTATGGGACATAACTAAAATTTACACATCTCACATGCCCATAAATTTCTCAACTTAAGGCATACCTGTTCTGATTTAATCACTTAACCAGGATTCTGACCTGTGGACCTGGTATGCTCAAAGTTAACACATAGATAAGTGATTAGAAATTTGAGTTGGTTAAATATTTTTTGTGGCTTCACTAAGTGGTGCAACATGCCAATTGATTAATTTGTTTCGGCCGCACCACTTAAGATAAAAGTGATTCATTCAGTAGCTTGCTCTCTAGGGTTGACTTTTAGAGTTGGACCAGGCACTCCACATTATTTCTAACTTTTAGAGGAATATATCTACACCTGTGTTTTCAAAACATGGAGTATTCCAATAAAATTTGATTTAATATACGTAATGATTAAACCATAAAGCTACTAAGCAAGATTTGAACTTTAAAATCAACCACATCCTTAATAATCTTGCTTGAAAACCATTGGTTGTGCATGCACACTCATTGAATCTAATCATTAAGGGCACAACCCATCTAAAGGGCCCATCACATTCCAAAAGTACAATCATCCCAGACCTTAATTAAAATTGATTAGACGTTGCCCTAGGATTCATAGAGTCTGTTTCAGGGTATTCTCTTGAATAAATTTTGAATTAGTGATGTCTACTTGCTTCAAAAGATGCTAAGTTGGGGGGCTGTTGACGTGTTCTCAATCGTGTTTTAACAGTTAATTACGTCGTAGTATAGGTGATAAAGCATTATCAACAAATAAAAGTTTTATTACTCGAAAACCTAAGTATCTGAGGTCGAACACAGGGAGCAATTGGAACTTACTACTAATCTCAAGAAAGTAATTGAACACTTTAATTACTCAAAACTTTAATTCAAATGTAAATGCAAGAGTTTGAAAAGTAATTGTGGCAAAGAGAAGAAATTAGACGTCTGATCATGGGATCAGATGTCTTAAAGATGTGTTTCCCTTCTCTTATTTTTCTTCTTCTGATTTTCTTCCTTTCTTCTTCTTTGAGCTTCTTCTTTCTTTTCTGCAGTGCCTTGCTTCTTTCCTTCTTATTTCCTTTTGCCTTGCTTCTTTCTTCTTTACGGGTCTTCTTCTTCTTTCTTGGCTCTGCTTCCTTCCTTATTTCTATTTGCTTTCAGTTCCTCTTCTTCTTCTTCAGTTCTTCTTCTATTTTTCCTTTGCCTCTTCCTTTTCTTCTCTATTTCCCCTGCGAAGGCTTCCATCCTTCTGCTTCTTCTCCTTAGCAGCTAAGTGTTGGCTTCTTCCTTTTTCCTTCCTTCCCTGCACAAACCACAGCAAAGCAAAACCTATCCCTCTTCCCACACCCGCACATCTCTCTCTCTATAAACCACTCATCAGTACACTCTCCCAGAGCTAGGTAAATGGGTCGGATCTCACACCTGGGTCCAGGTGCACCGCCATGAGGGTGGTGCATGAGGAGTGCGAAGGGCAGAGTCGGGTCAGGTCTCCAGATCCGTGTGGTGAAATCATGGACGAGGCAGTGAGATATGTGAGAGACCTCACCCCAACTATGTTCGGAGGCAACCGGCAGATATGACAAAATCAATATAAAGGATATGAGCATGTCATGACTTACCGATGTGGGACTAAAGCCCACTGCTTTCCTTCGCACACCCGCAGCAGACCGTGCCTTCAATTCCCTCAACTGCAGGCTCTGTTGGCTTCACTTGCTGGGTCAGCTGCCTTCGCAAGACCTTCCCAAGTAAGCTGCATCTGGAGCCCAGAAGTCCTGCGACCTGGAGCAAGCGTGGAGCTTCTTCAAGTTGCCATTAATGGTGGCCAGAGCTTGAGATATGTCTGACACAAAAATTGCCTTGCGGCCTAATCAGATCACCAGGGGACCTTCGCCATGTCACGACGAAGGTGAAGAGCTAGGTGACAAGCCTCGGGGCAGCCTAAGCTTGCGTGCCTAGGTTGCCCTGTGGCCGGATGGATGGGTGTGTTCGAGGGACTGTTGTGGAGGCATAGAGGAACTTGGATGAGTGGAGGTTATTCAGTGATGTGAGGAGGAGGTTATGCGATGGTTGGCGAGGCGTGTGGGGCTACGTAGCGATGGGAGCATCTCGTCAGAGGGTGGCCGAAGATGAGGAAGGTGATGGTGAACAGCGGCGGTCGAGGGATGTTTGATGAAATAAAATGAGGGAGATGAAAGAGGGGATAGAGAAGAATAGTTTTAACCTAACCAAAGGGATGAAGGGGATGGGGAGGCGGTCGGCAGTACCTGCTGTCGTCGGAGAAGAAGATGTCCAGTCGAGGAAGATGGCAGCAACGACGGGGCTAGGGCTGCTTGTGCGGGTGTTGCGTGACGCGGACGAGGATGAGGAAGATGGCTCTACCACTGGTTTTCTGGCAGAGCGATGAGGAAGAGGAGGGGGGCTTGCCGAAGCTCGCTGGACCCGTTGGTCGGAGGAGATGAATTTGGGGTGCAATCTCGACCAAGTCGACCTGAGGAGGTGTAGCCGGAGTTAGGGTTTAATTTATAGGTGCTGGCCGTGCTTTTGGTGCGTGGAGGGCACGTCCTCTGCCACCGACATCTCACCGGAGATGGAAGGTAGTTGGATACCCGAATCTCTCGTGTGTTCGCATGAGATTGTGTGCAAATCAGGGGTTGTGATCAGGCTCAGATGGAAGGGGATTCCTCAGAGAATCTCCCTTCCAATTCTAGAAGGAGATCTCTGAGGGATCAGAGAATATTCCCTCTCTAAACCTCGACGGAGTAGGATCTCTCCCAAATATTGGAAGAGGGACCTGATTGTAAGATTGGCCAAGAAGCTAGGGGGGTTTATGTGATGGTTTTCAAAAGATAGGGACCAAAATGTGATTGGGTGTAGTAAATTCCAAAGTAGGTCAAGATGACCTCCCCTTAAGTCCAATTTTTGGTACAAACCTAATTTGGACCTATGAAATCCAATGGTGAAGTTGGATTTTAGGTTTGACCACGTTTTACTCGACATTTTGTGTAAAAATCCAAATTCGGTCAATTGATGGGCTAGAACCCTAATCTCGGTCAAACTAGGTTCCAAAGGCCAATTTCAATGTTCTAAACCCTAGGGGATATTTTTCCATGATTTTTAGAGGATTTACTTGATTTTTTTCCTGACCGAAACCTTGTTGAATTAAGCAGGTCTGTTTTAGGGTTACAAGATGTCATTTAATTCCTGGATTGCACATGAACCCATTTCTGATTAAATCAACCCACTTTTTATCTCATTTAGACCATTTGACCTGTGCTTTGTCTCTGAGAAATCCCCTTTATGTATTGCAATGGTATAATTGCAGTTTTAACCTTTATTTTATGTTTTCTTCTCAAAGCAGTTATTCCTCCAATTAAGCCCTCTTCTAGGTTATGTAGGAGCTTTTATTCTCTTTATTAAGTCAAAATGGGCTAGTTATGGCTCATGATGAGGCTCTCATCAAACCCCCATGCCTAGGTTTTGCTAGTCCCTTAGCAAAGTTTGAAGGTTTTAACTTCTGTTCTAGACCCTTAGTGTCTGTCATCAATTATGATAAGTGCTTCTCTTTTTATTTTGTGATTAGGTCAGAATGCTGAAAATAGGCCTAGAGGAACTCAAGTACCAACCAAAATCCGGACCTGACCCGCTTTAGCCTCAGTCCTCCGCAAAGGTTTTTAAGGCCCGCAGAAACTATCCTAGGGTTTCTTGGACTCCGCGGTTAAAGCACCTGTGCTTGAGACATTTTTAGCCTAGGTTCAGTTTGCAGTGCATTTTTGTAAGAGAGAGATAGAAGATTTTGTTTGGAGGGCTTTTCTCTCTCTTTTCTTTTTATTTCTAGCTTCGGATTAGCTTCTGAACACAGTCTGTATCAGATTCCTCGTCCCCATCATCAATCCTCAAGGGTCCCTGGCTATCGAGATTTCGAGATAATCCCGCCCAAGGCAATCCCCAGAACCCTGGCTTTCAAGATTTCGAGATAATCTCGCCCATGGCGTTCCGTGGCCGAATTCAGACCCTGGTGATTGACATTTCATGATAATGCCGCCCATGGTATTTGAACTAGCAGAGTGCTTACATGCCCCCAGTAAGATATTTAAATATCTTAAGAGACAAGCACCGAGGAGATGATATGTTATGCATCTTCGATGGGAATTTCCCCCTCTTCGCACTGGGAACTCATCCAAATCAACTTGTGTTAATCAGCCGCTCCTAATCTAGGTGACTTTTGTAGAACATTAAACGCTTTTGCGTGATTTGGATATTTATGTGCACTGAACCAGACTGTGTGTGAATTTGGGGTGCTTAGGTTACCGAATATCGTAAATCGAAGGTCAGTTAACGAGGCCGAATACTTCCTAAGCCTTAGACCTAATACTTAAGCTTCGTATTTTCCCCAACCTCTTGAGGATTATCCAAATCTTAGTGGATACGTGAATTTTTAAGCTAAAGAATCTTACCCAAGAGACCTAAGACCAGCATTCTTGCTAGTCTCTTGTTATGTCTCCTTAGCACTTTTCTTTTATTTCTTTTCTTGATCTGGTCTGGGACTTCAGTTAATTCCTTAATCTTTTACGAATGACTATTTCTTTTTCTTTTTCATTTTGTGCTCCTTTTTGTCATTTTTGCTCTTTTTCTCCTCGTTATGATTATGTGGCTCACAAAATTTCCTCCCTCCCCCATTTTTTTGTTCTTTTTCATAATTTCTCAATTTTTTTGTGTTTTTGACATATGTGAATTTTTTTGTGAGAATCCTTCTGATTTTTTCTTGGTTTTGTATGTATGCACTTTATCACCCCCCATGCCTAAGTTTTGCAATGTCCTCATTTTAAACAGAGGGTGTGAAATAGTGTTGAGGTCAAGGACTTAGAACAAGATACATCGGGTGGGTGAATGAGTCGGAAATGACAGATGCGAATGATTTCAAGCTCTGGTATGTGTACTAGAGGTGGGATCAACTGTCTAAGGCTGAACTCAAGGTGTAACGGATGTGGAGTATAGACGGATAATCAGATGGGTCTCTATTTTTGGTTTGACGGGTTGCCTCCCGTTAAGCGCTAAATTCAATGCCTTCAGTCAAGCGGAACATGGGGTGGAGAGGGAGTGGTCAAATCGGCGGAAGTTTGTAAAATGAACACCTTGATTAAGAGCCTGGTTGGTCGAACCAGGTGCTTATTAAGATCAGTAGGATGATGATGCAGCCCAAATTCAACAAGTCTGGTGGGTTGATAGATGTAGATCAACAGATGTGGAACCCACCATATGCAATGTGATTCAGATGGATATGGAAGTGAAAACTCAGGTTTAAGCTAAGTTGAATCAGCCTGGTCAGAGTAGGGTTCCGGGAAATAGTCAATGTATGGTATGGAAACCCTATAGGGGTGATCAAAGAATGATGGCTCCTTATTCTTGGTCTGATCAATACCTGATACCTGGTACAGATATGGAGTTGAATCATCTATAAATAGCTCAGTGAGTGGTGAATTGGAATAGAAATTGAGTCCAGTTGCGGGTCGGGGTAGAGAATGGGTTTTGATTGATTCTGTATATGTGGAGTAGGTGGCTTCAAAGAAAATTAGCTTTTTATAATTAGGAAGCAGATTTTCTTCGATGTTATGGTCAGATTCGAAATCGTCGGAGAATTTGCGAAAATCAAAATCTGAATGAGATTCAAGATCGTGAGTTCCACCATATTGTAAATCACATGCTGTAGATTCAGCAGCCTGACTGGGGTCTAGCTTAGATGTTAACTCTGAGCTTAGAAAGGTGTCCCTATCTGGTAGAGGCTCAGATTCTAAGCTAGTAGGGCAGACCCAATTGAAACCCCACTTGTCCAACTCCTCGATTTCTGTATCGTAAATTGGCATGACTTCCGAAAAATCGATTAGTTCCTTTGAGGATGTTGGCAAGGGAGATTCATCAAATAAAGGCCCGAAATCATATTCTTCATTAAAAGATGTATCTTCCTCATATGGGGCCCTGAAATCTTCAAAATAGGTTTCAGATCTAGATTCTGGCCTTAGGATGTGGGTTGAATTACTAGAATCTATGTCTGAATAACCTTCTAGGGTCACCTTATCAGAATAAGGGATGGAATTTACACCCTCGAGTGGTTCAGTTCTACTCTCATTATTGTAGGAGTTTTGGGATTCTAAGCCTGGTGATTCATGGTCTAGAGAGGGCTCAACATGGTATTTTCCTACATTTGAAGCTTCCCAACCTTCTTCAATATCAGGCACATTGTATTCTATTTAGGTTGGGAATCCACAACCATTTTGTGCCTCGAACCCAAGATCAGATTGATGCTCGATGTTGTCCCAAGATGGTTCATCCTCTGTTGGTGGTATATACGGGTACTTCTGGTCGATAATTTGTTTTACTAATCTCAATATCTCTTCCCATTTTTCAAGACTATCTTGGTGTTGCTTCCAAAGTCGAGGATTTGTCATACATTGGAGGTATTCAAGATTGTGCAGTTTTTCTATCTCAATGTATCCAGTAATGAGCAAGTCATGGGTTGATCCTTTTGTGGCTTCTGCTAATAATACTTGGGCACAAGTTATGATAAAGGTTGTGGTTGTTGGGACATCAACCTGAATGTTTCCTACTGGTGCTGAGGTTTCTTCTTTTTCATAGAATTTCATGGCATCCTCAATCATTTTATCTCTCATGGATCTCCGATATTCAGGTTTCTTGAATGGTAGTCCTAAGTGGTTTGGCTGCATATTTGAATCAGGTTGTGGAATCAAGATGTAGAATCAGAGTTTGAGTCAAGATGTAGAATCAAGTTATGAAGCGATCAGATCTGAATAACGAGTCCCACTAAAAATTTGTGTGTGTGCTCTAAAGAGAAAAGATGAGGGGCTGGAGATGTTTTTGACCCAATCAGGACACCCAAAGACATTTGGATGACTATGGAGGTTCAAGGCGGATGGTACCCCTAGATCAGAAGATCGTCCACCTGAGAATTACTTCGGCAGCCAGAGAGGGAGAGTCCCGCAAAGACCCCTACACGGTAGAGCATCCGCACGGGTTACAGGGTTTCCCCCACCTGACCTCTCGTGTGACTGAGATTCCAGGTAGACCAGAATGGGGACCTTGACCTCTTAAGTCAACCACTTTTATTTGAAAGGTTCTTTAGGGTTCTCACTCGAACTTTAGACATTTTGATGTTGTGACCTAATTTGGAGGTTGGTTAACCCAATGGGTCAACTTCACCTGACCTATCCTATAGATGGCAGAATGATTCTAGGCTTGGAGCCTAGTGATCACCCTGATTTGACTCCCAGGTTATTAGGTCCAAGATTTTAAGATTTAAGTGATCTTAGAGCTTAATTTTTCTTAGGGTTTGTCTTATTTAGATCTCTTCACTCAAGGGCTTGGGTAGCACACTGATGCAGGAGGGTTTACTTCCTTTTATACAGGCATGTGTGACTAGCACTTCAAGACCCTACTGTAGGAACCTTAATTTGGTTCTATTTCCAATCCTCTTTTTCTTTTTGAAAAGGTTCTCTTTGGACTTAAAAATAAGAAGTGTGTTGTCCGTAGAGATTAAGCATGATTTCTATTAGGCACATGAATTTGTGGGATAGAATCTAAAAAAAATCGCTCCAACTTCAAGAACATTTGAAAAAATTTCGCAAAATCAGGAAATGTTTGCCTTAAAGATGGTGATTACTATAGAATGAAGGCAATTGATTCCTAAATTAATTTCTTCCTTTTGTCCTTCAAAGCTTAGGGGACAGTTTAAGGAAGAAAAGAAATTAGCTACCCTGGAGTGGTTGACTTGCAGGAGGGGTTTTCTCGTGCAATACCTGCAAGATCACAACAAAGCGAAGTAGGGCAAGTTAGTGTTCAATATGATAGAAAGAATGTAGAGACAAGTGATAAATAGTGCGTTGCCCCCCGTCAACGGCGCCAAAAATGTTGACGTGTTCTCGATCACGTTTTAACAGCTAATTACGTCGTAGTATAGGTGATCAAGCGTCGTCAACAAATAAAAGTTTTATTACTCGAAAACCTAAGTATCTGAGGTAGAACACAGGGAGCAATTGGAATTTACTATTAATCTCAAGAATGTAATTGAACACTTTAATTACTCAAAACTTTAATTCAAATGTAAATGAATGAGTTTAAAAAGTAATTATGGCAAAGAGAAGAAATTAGATGTCTCATCATGGGATCAGACGTCTTAAAAATGTGTTTCCCTTCTCTTATTTTTCTTCTTCTGATTTTCTTCCTTTCTTCTTCTTTGAGCTTCTTCTTTCTTTTCTCCAGTGCCTTGCTTCTTTCCTTCTTATTTTCTTCTGCCTTGCTTCTTTATTCTTTATGGGTCTTCTTCTTCTTTCTTGGATCTGCTTCCTTCCCTGGTTCTGCATAAGCCAAATGGCATCCTATGGCAAGCAAAGGTTCCATAGGGATAGGTGAAAATCATTTTTTCTTGATCCTCGAGATGGATATGGACTTGATTGTATCCAAAGTAACTGTCTAGGAAATAGAAGTACTTCTACCAGCTAGTCTTTCAAGGATTTGATCAATAAAGGGAAAAGGGAAATGATCCTTTTTCGTGGTTGTGTTCAGCTTACTGTAATCAATATAAACCCTCTAAGAGGAAGCTGAATGAGTTGTGATAGATTCTCCTTCCTCATTAGTCACAACAGTAATCCCGACTTTCTTGGGAACAATTTGCACGGGACTTACCCAAGGACTATCAGAGATTGGATAAATGATTCCTACATTGAGCCACTTGATAATTTCCTTCTTGACTACCTATCGCATATTAGGGTTTAATCTCCTCTGCATTTGGCAAGAAGGGTGGGATCCATCTTCCAAGAATATTCTATGATTGCAATAAGATGGGTAGATACCCCCTAAGGTCATGAATGGTCCAACCAATTGCCTCCTTATGTTCCCTTAAGGCCTTGATCAGTTTAATCTCTCACTCCATAGTTAATCTAACACTAACAATCACAAGGAGTGTCTTTTGAGGTCTTAAAAACTGATATTTCAAATTCTCAGGCAATGGTTTCTGTTTGAGCTAGGGTGGGTTTCTAATTGAGGGTAAAGGTGATGCTAAAGAAGATTCACCAAGAGCAAGAGGTAGAAAGTGAATAAAATCAATAACCTCTTGAAAATGTGTTGGGTTTGCCACAGAGGGTTGCAAGCTAGATCCATCACAACAGAAGGAACTTTCAATTGCAGAAACTACCATACAACTTTCAATATTCAAGTTGTCGTCCTCAAGTTCCTCTATAAATCCACAATCCTCGAATTTGTTAATTGTCATAAAAATATCCAATTTCAATTTCTGATCCCCAAATGTGATATCCATGCTACCGCTCTTATAATTGATATTAGCCTTAGTGGTAGCCAGGAATGGATGCCCCAGAATGATGGGCGTGTTCCTTAAATTCTCTGGTACATCCATGTCAAGGATAAGAAAATCTACAGCAAAATAGTAATCCTTAACCTTGACAATAACATCTTCAATAATGCCTCGCGGATTTCTGACTGAACGGTCCGCTAACTACAGTCATACTGAAGTCATCTGAAGTTCACCTAATTTGAACTTCTCGTAAATAGAAGTCAGAATTAGGTTAATAGATGCACGTAGATCCAGAAATGCTCTACCAAAAGTGTAATCTCTGATGACACAAGAAATCAAAGGAGCACCTGGATCTCTCTTTTTCTGAGGAAGGCGATGCAGGATAACTGAACTAGCCTACTTGGAGAGTACCACCTTCCTCAGAAAAGATTCCCTCGACTTACGATTCTGTGTGCATAAATCCTTTAGAAATTTATCATAAGCCGGTATGTGTTTGATAGCATCGAGGAGCGACATATTGATCTTGACATTCTTGAATATATTCAAGAGCTCCTTGTTACAATAAACAGACTTGTTCTTCATATGTTTAATGAAGGCCTCAGGAAAAGGACATAAGTCAAATCTTCAAAAATAGATTCCTTAACCTTGATTTCTTCTTCGGAGTTCTTTCTCCCCTCTGGCTCTCTAGGATTTGATAAATCAGAACAATGAGGTTGTGGATCTTGAGTTTGTTTTCCACTCATCAGGTAACAGAATTAGTAGATGCATACGGGTTTGGGTCTTGGGAGGGTTAGGAAAGATTGGAGGGGCTTCATTAGCTAGAAACCTTTCATTTGAAGAAGAAGCAGAAGAGGAAGGACCCTGTTCAATCACCTGAGCATGTGCGTGTGGGTCCCTCTGATTCTCCTACCTTGAGGCTTGATTGCACGGATTCTGGATATTACGTGGGTTGCATAAGGGTTGAGATGGCAGAGATACGAGTTGATGAGAATTAGCAATGAACCCAGTTTGCAAGTTGTCCGGTGAGGTTTTCATTTGCAACATGAGTTGGAGCATAGATACTTGCATTTCTACAATCTGTTGGTTCAGATCAGCCTGCCCTACAGGTTGACAGGCATTTCAAACTAGCTGATTAACCTGATTTGGGGGCAGCCGAGTGTAAACATGACCTTGACCCATTGGTCCTTGCAGAGCATAGTTGCTGGGTCTGAATTGGTCTGCTGCCTCTAGTTTTTCGAAGAGAAGTTAAGGTCGTTCCTCCAACCTGGATTATCAGCATTGGAGTAAGGGTTGGACATATTGTTCTCCTGTACAGCATAGACATCCTCATAGGGTAAGGATGGAGAGGAAGAAAGGGAGGGATCAGAGAAACTGGGATCAAAGGTCCCACTTTGGAACCCATGGGGTTGCAAATAATGCTGACTCACAAGTTGAGACACATCAAGTTCATTCACGAACTCCCGCTCAGAATGAGCTCGCGTCGAATGGAATCCCAAATTCTGGGATTTAGTGGATCGAGAATTGTTCATTGAATTTCCAGCTATCCACTCCTCCATCCTTGATGTAAACATGTTTACACTACGTAAGATGTCTACTTATGCGTGTTCTTAAGCATAAAATTGCATTGCATACTAGAAATATTTCATGGCATGCATCATCTAGCATTTATATTAGTTTGAATAAAATGGATGTTAATTGTCTCCTTTAATGTTCAAGGACAGGGCAAATTTTTATCAGGGCCGCGGATCGAAGATCCAACCATACAGATTTGATCAGGGCGATGATTGGAGTTCAACAACTCCAAGCTCGCCCTAATCAGACATCAGTAGCTTCAGGTAGAGATCGGAGAACCCTAGAAGATCAAGGGCCAATATGGTGTTAATCCACACTTCAGACGACAAATCCGACCGCATGGATGGATTCGGATCGATGATCATAACCTAACAACACGAAAATCAACTCAATCCGATAACCATGGCACCATGTACATCATCTAGAAGATGGATGGCCAAGATGGCACCATATGGCGCCATCTCAGTCGCCCAATCGGCTGCTACACCTACCTTACCTTCTCTTCTTCGTCACTTCTCCGTCGTTTGATGTGAATCCAACGGTTGTGGATGCATGAGCGTAAAACATCTCTGCATCACAAATACCTCTATAGCGTAGCGGGTGAGAGCATTCGCGAGAACATGCAGTGCACATTCAATTTGCAAGGAGCGGCTGCTGAGGCGAAGTGAGTGGGCACGATTGATCACTCGATCGTGATAGAGCAGTCACACCGCTCGATAGCATTCACGCTGCATCAAATACCTGCGCGTAACGCGGGATGAGAAGGCGCGACGAGGATGCATCTTAACCATTCGATCTCACAATCGAACGGCTGAGAATTCGAGAACATGAATGCACGTTTCACATGCGAGAAGCGAGCGGGCGTGCGAGCGTCGCCCACGAAGGCCACGTTTGGACCTTTAGCGACGGTTTTATCCGTCACTAAAGGTCAAGAATTAATGTTTTTCAAATTAAAAAGATCAAATTGCCCTTACTCCTTACAACTATAAAAGGAGACCCCCTCCATACGAAATTGGCATCCCTTCTTTCTCTTCTCTCCCTCTCCAATGCTCAGGAGAAGCTTGTCCAACACCCAGGATGCTTCTCAGGAGATAAAGTCAAATTTTTGTCCCCCTTTTGGATGTGGATCCCACGACGACGACGACATGCTGCCCTGTTCCCGTTCTTCCCGCTTCGTCCTCCTTCATCCTATTCCATTCCCCATCTTCCAAGCATCGTCTCGTCCAGCTCGTCCTCTAAGCAACCATCAAGGAGGATAATTCTATCTCCATTCTTTTTAATGCTTTCTAGAGTAGATTTACTACTTTCTAGTGTAATCATTTTCTGCTTTCCATCTATTATCCCAGGTCGAACTCAGGGAGGTAGTCATTTGATTAAAACTACGCGTTTGTTTTATTTGTCATGAAGCAGATTGATTGATTAGAAACTATCTATCTATTTACAATAAATAGAAGAGAGAGAGAGAATATTACAAAAAAAAACCAAAAAGAGAAGAATGAATATGGAATTCATTATCAAGGAGATTATTTGTTACACTACTCATTACAACTCGAAAGCAGAAAATGATTACACTAGAAAGTAGAAAATCTACTCTGGAAATCATTAAAAAGAATGGAGAGAGAATTATCCTCCTCGACGGTAGCTTGGAGGATGAGCTGGACGGGACGATGCATGGAAGATGGGGAACAGAGCAGGACGAAGGAGGACGAAAATTTGACTTTATCTCTTGAGAACCATCCTGCGCGTGGGATAAGCTTCTCTTGAGCATTAGAGAGGGAGAAAGGAGAAAGAAGGGATCCCAATTTTGTATGGAGGGGGTTTCCTTTATAGTTGCAAGGAGTGCGGGCAATTTGGTCTTTTCAATTTGAAAAACATTAATTCTAGACTTTAGTGATGGATAAAATCGTCGCTAAAGGTCCGAACGTGCCACTCGTAGACGGCGCTCGCGCGCCCGCTCGCCTCCTGCATGTGAAACACGCGTTCACGTTCTTGAATTCTCGGTCGTTCGATCATGAGATCCTACAGCTGAGATGCGTCCTCGCCGGGCCTTCTCATTGCACGCTCGCAGCATCTGATGTCGCATTGCATGTGGGCGTCTGATGCGACGTGAATGCTATTGACTATGCGTGTTCGCTCGATCACGATCGAGCGGTCAATCACCCCCGCTCACCGCACCTCAGCAGCCACTCCTTGCGAATTGAATGCGCGCCGCATGTTCTTGCGAGCACTTTCACCCACTACGCTACAGAGGCATTTGTGTCACGGAGATGTTTTACGTGCGTGCATCCACAGCCGTTGGATGCGCATCCAACGGCGGAGAAGTGATGAAGAAGAGGGGGTGCGGTGTGTGTAGCGGCCGGTTGGGCGGTTGAGATGGTGCCACGTGCTGCCATCTTGGCTGTCCATCTTCTAGATGATGCAGATGGTGCCACGATTATCGGATTGAGTTGATTTTCCAGCCCTTAGGATGCGATCGTTGATCTAAATCCATTTGTGTGGTTGGATTTGTCATCTGAAGTGCAGATTCACATCATCGTGGCCCTTGATCTTCTAGGGTTCCCCGATCTCTATCTGATGTTACAGATGTCTGATTAGGGTGATCTTGGAGTCGTTGAACTCCAATCGTCGCCCTGATCAAATCTGTATGGTTAGATCTTTGATCCGAGGCCCCGATAAAAATTTTCCCTATCCCTGAACATAAAAGGAGACAATTAACCTCCATTTTATTCAAACTAATCTAAATGCAAGATGATGCCTGCTATGCAATATTTATAGTATGCAATGCAATTTTATGCTTCAGAACATGCATAAATAGACATCTTATACAGTGTAAACATGTTTACATCACACTCCCAAGCCTATCTTTTGCTAGTCCCTAGCAAAAACTATATGCTATTTATAAAAATAATTAGGTTAGATTATTTGGGCATGAGTTATTTTCAATCATTAAGAAAATGCTTACATAGGATCTGAACTTTCAAAGACACAATAGTGCCCGGGTATCTACCAAAATGCAGACCGCCTCAAGCCCTCGCCTTATTCAAAGAAAAATTTCTTTTTCTCTTTTTCTTCTTTTCTAATTTTTTTGGATTTTTGTGTTTTAGGATTTAAGAGTGGCTTTCTACGGCCATTCAACTCACCTAGGATTTGATAAGAACCCTAAGTTCTAAGTATCTTATTGTGAATGTGATAGACTAGTTGATCGGCGGTTAAATTAGACTTCGGATTTCTATGCCTCTAGGTGACCTTAAAAAGAGAATCCTACGTAAAGGTTTATCTTTACAGCCAGTAGCTTTCTCCCTAGTTTTATTTTTATGCGGTCAACACAAGGATGAATCCAGTGTATATCTCCCTGGTTTATTCTACTTCTTCGCCTTTTCCTAAGTGTTTTGGGAATTTTCAGTGCATTTATTGAGCTAGGTTCTGGACAACCGGTCGATGAGCTGTTACAACTGACAACTTGCCAGCCATACTCGTGCGGCGAAATGTGGCTTATTTCTTTTGTTTCCTTTTTTCTCTTTTCTCCTTTTCTTTTTGACTTTATTTTCCTCCTTTTTTTTTAAGTAGGTGGATTCCCTAGTCTATGATTTAACTAATGGCAACAAAAAGAGAATGGTCTGGTGACAGGGCTCTGGACAACCTACCTATCGGCTATTACCCACATAACTTGCCAACCATACCACCCTAGAAGGTTTATTAACTACCCAATTTTCGTTAGAACCACCGATTAACGAGTCAGTGACTAGATAGTGTGTAGATGCTTTCTGGCTTAAAGTTCCCTCAAATCAGAGGGCAGGTTGATAAGTCGTGTACTTATCTCCCAAACTTATTTACTCGAATTAAAATGGAATTCAAGTTAGTGAGGAGTCAAAAAATAAATCCACATTTTAGTGGATACATAGGCTGATTAAGTCTGAAGACCTGAAGGGTCTTTGTGTTCAGATCCTAACGTAATATTTCCTAAGATTGAAAATTTTCTTATGCCCAAGTTCTCTTTCCTAATTCCACAATTTTTTTTTATAAAGAAAAAAAAATAAATCTACGAAGTTGAATAAATTCAGAGATGAGTATCCACCCCCCCATGCCTATCAATGCAGTGTCCTCATTGTATTAAAAAGATATAAAATATAGCCGAATAGAGTAGAAAGCACCTGAATTGCATGAATGTCAGGTCCGCTCTGAGATAAACAAAAAACTATATATGTGCTGAATTTAGTGCCTTCAGCTAGGCACACTATACAAAGAAGAGAAATAAAGAATTCATAGGTGCAGATCAAAATCATAATAAAAAGAACCTTTGACCTACCAGTATATGTCCACAGATTTGGACCAGATTGTGGTGTCGACCCATACCCCTTAATCAAGAATATCTAAGGTTCTCGATAAAAATTACCCAAAACCTAAAATCAGTATGCAAGTGGGGTCGGGCCTGCGATTTATGAGGATGTAACCCAAGACCAAAGAGTCAGGTTACAGAGAATTCGACATCGAAAGGATAATCAATGAATGTATGCTTGGGTTGAACATCCTCAGAACAAATGTCATAAGGGTTTTGGTTTGATGGTTTCAGATGAATTGGAACCTTTAGACTCGATCTTCTATTTCCTCCAAAATTTGCTTCCCAAATCAAAATTTCCCAGCTTCTATCCTCCTCATTCTGAATGTCAAATTCCAGAACCTCCAGCATATTAATCATCTCGTCTGAAATTTCCAAGTCTAATAGATGTGATTGAATCAGAATTGACTTGGGTCTAGTTATCTCAAAAATAGAATGATCGATAAGCTCAATGGGGTGTAACTGACAATTAGGGCATTAGATTGAATCCTCCAGAAAATGCGATTTTGGATCCGTATTGTGAGCCCCAATAAGATCAGATTCCTTAGTTATTGGGCTATCAAATGATCTATCAGATTCCTCAAGCCCAATCATCTCACAGAAATTGTGTTCTGTAAACTCGCGTTAGACTTTGCAACTTGAATCTTCACCATCAAAATCAAAGAAATCAAAATCCGTATTAATGTATGTCCCAAAATCATCTATCATTTTTTGGTCCATGGAGGCATACTTTTCCTTGTACCCTGGCTCAGGGATTTCAGGTGAAGAAATCAGATCATCCATAGTTGGTTGCTCTAATTCAATCTGGTCAGCCTCATAACACATGTCCCCCTCGATAGGTGCCTGAGTGGTTTCTGACCTTGCCTCTCCTGAAGGGGGTCCATCCTGAGAATCATCCCATGATTGAACTAAAGCAACCACCAATCTCATTCTCAATTTCGCTAACCTCCCAAGTAGAAACTCGCTTGGGTTCTTATCCTTAACATCCTGGAGCCAATCCAACAAATACTTGTTCAAATCAACAATCATCTCAATCAGGGCCTCCAATTTTTCAATGCAAGGTATTGGCTGAACTTCTAAAGATTGTATGGTATTTCTCAAGTTAGCCAAAACATTATTTTGAACTTGGTTAACCTGAACCAAATGAGTTGGTTCAGGGTTGGGTGGGTTTGGGATCAATGCAGGGGAATTAATGAATTGAGATTCGTTATACCCTTCCTAATAAAAGGTTATTTCAGATTATTCAAAAGGTGGTGATGACCAAAAGGCAGTGTAATCAGAGGATGGGTAAGGACCAGTGTATCCCTCTTGATTGTAGATTGTATTACGTTGTCCATGAAAGGTTGACGATCTATAATCGATGTGGCCCTGAAAAGGATAGAAATCACAATCATAGTGTTCAAGGTTAGACCCTAAACACGAAGGTCCAAAACTGTATCTCTAATCCGAGTTATCTCAACTAACTGATGGTTGATTATAGTATGAGTCGAGATAATCGTCATGTTGAGGATAACTCAAATCAGGAGGGAAAGAGCGAAAATGCATCTAAAATGTGGAAGGATTCATGAGAGATGGGAGGAAGAAAGGCTCTCTACAATACAAGCAATCAAACCTGTCCATAAGTGGGCTGGCCTAAAGACCTACAAACTCCCAAAACCCATCTTGAGATAAAGAAACGATTTGATCTACTTCTATCTGTTTAATCCAACCAGTTAGAAGGAGAGACTAGGGAGAAGGTTCTTCCTTCGGCTTGCGCCTCCAGTTCCTAATGTACACCCCAGCCATGATCGTTTGATTCTACTCCCCTGCTAGATATCAGATTGAATAGTAGAAACAGACTAATAAAAAATAATCTCATTCTGGGCTTTGAAGAGCGAGTCGAATCCTTAAGGCCAATGTCTGCTCGATTTTATTTAGGGCCAGGTTTGAAAGTGCTTTGGAATGTGATGGGCCCTTTATCTGGGTTGTGCCTATAATGATTGATTGGTGTGTGTGCATGCACAACCAGTGGTTTTCAAGCAAGATCATTTTAGATGCGGTGAATTTTGGGGTTCAAATCTTGCTTAGTAGCTTTTAGGATTCAACTTTAGATTTTTTCAAACATGTTTTGTTGGCACACCAGGTTTTGAAAGCACAGGTGAAGATGTTTTCATTTAAAATTTAAAAGAATGTTGAGTGCCTAGTAAATCCTTAAGAGTTGAACCTATGCAGCAGCTACTTGATGAGTTGATTTTAATTGAAATGGTGCAACCCAATCAACTCAAGCAATTGGCCTGTTGCACCACTTAATTATGCACACAAGTGATTACCTAATCTGATTTCTACTCAATTAAGTGTTTGGATGTGTGTACCAGCTCCAAAGATCAGTTTACCGGTTGAGTTTGAAAATCAGATGAGATTGTGTACCTCTGTGAGATTTTTTTATTTTTCATTTTAAATGTGAAGGTTGAGGTGGGTGTGGGTGTCAAACAAACAAACAAAACTAACCTTAGAGTTATTATGTTGTGAAATGAAACAAACACCTAGGTTGATTGATGTTTGTGTTATTATGTGGTGAAATGAAAACTAATGGGTGGGAGGTGGGGGTTAACTTACAGAACCTTCAACAACACTTTTCTCCAATCTGCTACTTTTGCTCGTCTCGAAAGAGTACCTACAATCACAATAAGAAATGAGGGAAGTGAGGTAAATGATTCATAAGTTGGAAAATGCGAAAAAAAAATCAAATAGCATTGCTTCCCTGGCAACGGTGCCAAAATGTTGAAGCTATGAGATACTACGTGATGTAAACAAATTTACACAACATAAAATGTCTATTTATGCATGTTCTTAAGCATAGGATTGCATGTCATGATATAAATATTGCATAACATGCATCATCTTGCATTTAGAGTAGTTTGAATAAAATGGAGGTTAATTGTCTCCTTTTATCTGCTTGGATAGGGCAAACATTTTATCGAGGCCTCGGATCAAACATCCAACTGTATGGATGTGATCAGGGTGACTATTGGAGTTCAACGACTCTAAGATCGCCATGATCAGGCATCCGTTGCATCAGATAGTGATCGGGGAACCCTAGAAGATAAAGGGCCAGGATGGTGCAAATCCACACTTCAGATGACAAATCCGACCGCACGGACGAATTCAAATCAACGATCGCAACCCAACGACACAAAAATCGAGTCAATCAGACATCCGTGGTACCATCTACAACTTCCAGAAGATGGACGGCCAAGATGGCACCACGTGGTGCCATCTCGGCCGCCCAAATGGCTGCTTACATTCTACGAAGGCCCCGCACTCGCTCGCTCTCCGCCGTTGGATCTTGATCCAACGGTTGTGGTCAACCACGCTTAAAAGCGTTCGCTCGACCATCCGTGCCTCGTAGCACAGTGGTCGAGCGCGCTTACGCTAGCGGCGGGCGTGGGTTCAAGCAGCAACAAAGGGCTGGAAGGCGCGGGCCGGCATTGGATCTTGATCGGACGGCCACACACGCCCGATAGCATTCACGCGCGATTGAACGCACGGCATGGACACACGATCGCACGCGGGCGGGTGCACAGCGCAGCAGGTGAAGGCGCGTCTTAAGCCGTCCGATCTCATGATCGAACGGCTGAGAATCGAAGAACATGCGTATGCGTTGAGGAAGCGGGCAACTGAGGTGGCGCGCGTGGGCGTGGGAGCTACGCCCATGTTGGGGCTTTAGTGACGGATTTATCCGTCACTAAAGACCCCTCATTTATTATTTTAAAGTTGTAATGTCCATTTTGCCCCCACTCCTTGCAACTATAAAAGGAGATCCCCTCCATATGAAATTCTCATCCCTTCCTTCTCTTCTCTACCCCTCCAAAGCTCAAGAGAAGCTTGTCCCACACCCGGGATGCTTCTCGTGAGATAAAGTTCAAATTTTCGTCCCCTTCGGAAGTGGATCCCACGACGATGACGGCGTGCTGCTCCATTCCCGTTCTTCTGCTTCGTCCTCCTTCGTCCTGCTTCGTTCTCCTTCGTCCAGGTGTCGTCCTATCCGGCTCGTCCTCCAAGCGACCGTAGAGGAAGATTTCCCTCTCCTTATTCCTTTTACTGCTTTCTAATATAGATTTACTGCTTTCTAGTGTAGTTTTGCTCGTCCTCCAAACAATCATCGAGGAGAACATTTCTCCCTCCATTCTTTTAATGCTTTCTAAAGTAAATTTATCGCTTTCTAGTGCAATTGTTTTATGATTTCTTGTTGTAATGAACAATCTTCTTAATGATAAATTCTTTATTTATTCTACATCTCATTTTGATTTCTATGTGTAATATTCTCTCTCTGTCTCTTGCCCTCTC
Source organism: Thalassia testudinum (assembly GCA_037157565.1). Classification (NCBI taxonomy): domain Eukaryota; kingdom Viridiplantae; phylum Streptophyta; class Magnoliopsida; order Alismatales; family Hydrocharitaceae; genus Thalassia; species Thalassia testudinum. Next base: position 16,952,076 of record JAZHRO010000056.1, read on the forward strand.
TCTCTTCTATTTATTGCAAATAATTAGATAGTTTTAAATTGAATTACTTTGTGACAAATAAAAAGAAACACGTAGTTTTTAAATCAAACGTCGGCCTCCCTGTGTTCGACCTAGAATTTAAATTTCGGTATAATTTTTATTTGTTGAACACGAATTCCTCGCTTTCAAGCTACAACGACAAGTTTTCCAAAACTGAACACGTTAGCAGAGCGATTCATGCGCTCAACATTTTGGCGCCATTGCCGGGGAATGATTCGTACGTTTAACATTTTGGCGCCGTTGCCGGGGAACGATTCGTATACGTTGAACATTTTGGCGCTGTTGCCAGGGAGGCGACGATCTTTGATTTCGCTTCGCGTTTTGTAACTTACAAATCAATTACCTCACTTTTCTCCTTTCTTATTGTAATTGCAGGTACTCTTTTGAGACGACCAAAAGCAGTAGATTGGAGTAAAGTGCTGTGGAAGGTTTTGTAAGTTATCCCCCATTCTTTCCCCCTCCATAGATTTCATTCGCCACATTAAATCCAAATTCCAATTAACCTAGGTGTTTGCATAAATCCTAGGAATAGTTTGGTTGTTTGGATTCTCACTCACATTCATTCCGCCCTCATTCATAAAAAAATAACAAAAAGATAATCTTGTGGGGTAATTTTCAACAAACACACAATGTACACCCACATTCAAAGGCACTTAAGCGAATTGATTTATTTCTACTCAACCGGGTTCTGATCTGTGGAACCGGTACACATAAAGCAACACATAAAAGAGTAGAAATCATTCTAGGTTAACCATCTTTGTGTGCCTAATTAAGTGGTGCATCATGCCAATTGTTCGAGTTGATTGGGCCGCACCACTTCAAATAAAATCAACTCATCAAGTAACTGCCAATTAGGTTCAATTTTTAGGGATTTACCAGGCACTCTACATTCTTTTTAAGCTTCAAAGGAAAACATTTTCACCTGTGCTTTCAAAACCAGGTGTACCAATGAAACTTGTTTGAAAACACCTAAAGTTGAATCCTGAAAGCTACTAAGCAAGATTTGAACCTTAAAATTCACCACATAAAAAATAATCTTGCTTGAAAACCATTGGTTGTGCACGCACACACAAATCAATCAATCATTAAGGCCACAACCCATTTAAAGGGCCCATCACATTCCAAAGCACATTCAAACCTAGCCCTAAATAAAATAGAGTAGACGTTGGCCTTATGGATTGGACTCGCTCTTCAAAATCCAGAACGAGATTATTTTCGATTAGTCTGTTTCTACTGTTCAATCTGATGTCTAGCTAGGGGAGTAGAGTCAAATAATCGCGGCTGGGGGGTACACTAGAAACCAGAGGTGCAAGCCGAAGGAAGAACCTTCTCCCTAGTCCCTCCTTCTAACTAGTTGGATTGAACAAACGGAAGTAGATCAAATCGTTCCTTTATCTCAAGACGGGTTTTGGGAGTCTGTAGGTCTTTAGGGTAACCCATTTAAGGACAGGTTTGATTGTTTGTATTGCAAGGCACCTTTCTTCCTCTCATGTTTCATGAATCCTTCCACATATTTCACGCATTCCCGCTCTTTCACTTCTGTTGTGAATTATCCTCAACGTGACGATTATCCCGACTCGTATTGTAATCAACCATCGGTCAGTTGGGATAATTCGGATTGGGGATACAATTTCGGACCCCCGTGTTTAGGGTCTAACCCTGAACACTTTGATTCTGATTTCTATCCTTCTCAGAGCTACATCGATTATAGATTGTCTTCCTTTCAAGAACAACCTAATACGATCTACAATCAAGAAGGATACACCGATCCTTACCCATCCACTGATTTCACTGCTTTTAGGTCATCACCATCTTTTGAACAATCTGAAATGACCTATTATCAGGAAGGGCATAACAAATCTCAATTCGTTAATTCCCCTGCATTGAACCCAAACCTGCCCAACCCTGAACCAACTCATTTGTTTTGGATTAACCAGGTTCAAGATAAGGTTCTGGCTAACTTGAGGAATATCATACAATCTTTAGAAATTTACCCAATACCTTGCATTGAGAAATTGGAGCCCCTGATTGAAATGATTGATGATTTGAATAAGTCTTTGTTGGATTGGCTCCAGGACGTTAAGGATAAGAACTCGGGTGAGTTTCTACTTGGGAAATTAGCGAAATTGAGGATGTGATTCGTGGTTGCTTTGATTCAATCTTGGGATGATTCCCAGGATGAACCCTCTTCAGGAAAGCCAATGACAGAACCCGCTCAGGCACCTTTTTGGGGGGACACGTGTTCTGACCAGATTGAATTAAAGCGACCAATTAATTATGATCTAATTTTTTCACCTAAGATCCCTGAGCTGGGTTACGAGGAAACGTATGTCTCCTTGGAACAGAAAGTGACAACTGATTTTGGGACATACATTGACACGGATCATGATTTCTTTGATGGTGAAGATTCAAGTTGCGAAGTCTCACGCGAGTTTTCTGAACACGATTTCTGTGAGACGATTGGGCCTGAGGAATCTAAGTGATCATTTGATAGCCCAATAATTAAGGAAACTGATCTTAGGGCACACATTACAGATCCAGAATTACATTTTATGGAGGATTCAATTCAATGCCCTGATTGTCAGTTACACCTCATTGAGCTTATTGATCATTCTAATTCTAAGATAATTAGACCCAAGTCACTTCTGATTCTGCCACATCATTTAGACTTGGAGATTTCAGACGGGGTGATTAACATGCAAGAGGTCTCAGAATTTAACATTCGGAATGAGGAGGATAGGAACTGGGAAATTCTGATCTGGGAAGTTAATTTTGGAGGAAATGGAAGATTGAGTCGAAGGGTTCCTTTTAAGTTGAAACCATCAAATCAGAACCCTTACGACATTTGTTTTGAGGATGCCAAACTCAAGCACACATTCAACAATTATCCTTTTGAGCTTCAATTCTCTGTAACTCAACTTTTTGGTCTTGGGTTGCATCCTCATAAATCGTAGGCCCGACCTCGCTTGCATTCTGATTTTAGGTTTTAGGTAATTTTTATCTAGAACCTAAGATATTCTCGATTATGGGGGATGGGTCTGCACCACAATTTGGTCCACATCTGTCGACCTCTACTGATAGGTCAGAGGATTCTTCTGTTTATTTTAATTCTAACCTGCACTTGTGAATTCTTCATTTCTTTTCTTTGTATAGTGTGCCTAGTTGAAGGCACTAAACTCAGCACATATATAGTTCTTTTTTGTTTTCATCTCGGAGCGGACCTGACATTCACATAATTCAGGTGCTTTCTACGCTTTTCCACTCTATTTCATGTCTTTTTAATACAATGAGGACATTGCATTAGTAGGCATGGGGGGGGGTGGATATTTATCTCTGAATTCATTCGTCATCTCCGTAGATTTATTTTATTTTCTTTTATTAAAAAGAAAAAATCAGAATTAGGAAAGAGAATTTGGGTTTAAGAAAATTTTCAATATTAGGAAATACTACATTAAGATCTGAACACAAAGACCCTTCAGGTCTTTGGACATAATCAGCCCGTGTATCCACTAAAATGTGGATTTCGTTTTCGAGTTCTCGCCAACATGAATTTTATTTTAATTGGAGTAAATAAGTTTGGGTGATAAGTACACGACTTATCAACCCGCCCTCTTATTTGAGGGAATTTTGAGTCTTAAGCATCTGCACACTATCTTTCACTGACTCGTTGTTCAATGATTTTAACCGAAATTGGGTAGCTAATGAAACTTCTAGGGTGATATGGTTGGCAAGTTATCGTGGGTAACAGCCCATAGGTAGGTTGTCCAGAGCCCAGTCACTAGACCTTTCTCTTTTTGCTGCCTTTAGGTAAATCTTAGATCAGGGAAGCCACCTACTTAAAAAAAATAAATCAAAAAAAAAGAAGAGGAGAAAAGAACAAAGAAATAAGCCACACTTCGCCGCATGAGTATGGCTGGCAAGTTGTCGGTGGTAACAGCTCATCGACCGGTTGTCCAGAACCCAGCTCAGTAAATGCACTAAAAATTTCCAAAACACTTAGGAAGAAGAGAGGGTAGAATAAACTGGGGAGATATATAGTGGATTCACCGTTGCGTTGACCCCATAAAAAAATAAAAGTAGGGAGAAAGCTACCGGTTGTAAAGATATATGTTTCTCACAAAAATTGTTGATATATAATTTTGTTAATTAAGTTGTAATGTTGATTGATGATAATGTTTGCGTTGTAGTATAGTGTGTTTAATATAACATTAAGAATGTTGTATAGTGGTGAGTTGGGGTGAGTACCAGTCATTACAACCATTATTATTATTTACTTATCTAATTTTTACTGGTTTTGTTCCAGGTCGTTCACTGGGAGGCAATTTATTGAATCTAATTTGGTCACTCTTTGATCTGAAAATCATCCTCTAATTCCAAAAAGAAACTTTACCATTTATTAAAGAATGAATGAATGTGTATTTTATTTAGCTATTTACTAAGAAATGCTTGCAAATACTAACTATAAACAAGCATCAAACAATCTATTACTATACTCTAAACTATGTATTTACAAGTTATCCTATTAACACTAATAAGTTAGTTCATACTACATTAGGATACCATAGTGTAAAACTTAACTTACTAGTCTTTTATTTATAATGACATATATATCAGTTTTAGTGACAGATATAAACGTCGCTAAAACTCAGAAAACACTATATACAACCTAAAGAAGCAAACTGAGGTTTTTAGCGACGTTTATAGTGTCGTTTTATTCTGTTAGTAATTATGTGGGTTTACTTATACGTATGTATATTACTTATTCTACTGCTGTATGTACAGTAAGCCTTTCTGTTCTTGTTATCTCTTGTGTTCCTTCTCTTAAGTCGTCTGTCCTTTCATTTTCTTCTGTGTTTAACTCGTCTCTTGAGGTATTTCAGAGGCTGCGGTGGAGACGGGGTTAGGCTAACGTCCTTAGTGTAAAATGTGTTTAATTAGCAGGTGCGCTTTTCGAGGGATACACAGCACCCTACGGGTGGGACCAGACCTCTACTAAGCGCGCCCTAATCTCAGATTAGGTGGCTTACTTACGTTTTCATCTCAGCGCAAGGCCTCAGCCAAACGCCACATACACGCTCACACACTCGGGCCCCTGGCCCTACACACACATTACATGCTCAATATCATCACATATCAGAGTTCAACACAAATCGGGTAATCGGATAGAGGATCGCGTTTCGGGCGCCCGACGCCGTGACAACTGCTGAAGATATAACATAATTAACTTATATGGGGCTGCGCTTGACTTGCAGCACACGATGTGGCGCTATTCCAGCGCCACATCGTGCGCTGGAAATCAGACGCAGCTGCGTCTGTGCGCGTTTTTGGCCCTCGATTTGGGGGCCATAAATTATTAAAAAAAATAAAATAAAATATGGTAAATAAAATATTGACGTAATACTACATAATTGATTAATTAATTTTGAATTTTAAATATTTTTACTATACAAATAAATTCGCTAAACTAGGCTGATTATACAGGTTGATTTAGGTGATTAAATAGTTAATTACTTATAAAATAATTAGTAAATGATCTAATTGACCTTAAACAGTTTTAATTTACATACTTAAGTATTCAATACATATTTTTATTGTATTTTTACGAATTTATTTATGTTTTATTTAGGTTAAAATAGCAGTTCTGGGTGTTTAAAATTAAAACTAAGTTACAGTAAGTTATACTAGGTATAATTATACTTTGACTACCTTAAATTACTTAATATATATATATTCCCAAGTTTGTAGATTTATTTACTTGATTATTGCTCTAAATTATTAACTTAGTAACTAAATAAGTAAATATAAACCTGTACATACATATATGCATAAATCAGTATATACATACATAATAGATTAGTATATATACATATTTTTACATAGATTACATATGTATATGAATTTCTGTACAGGTTTTATACATATTTACAGTATAACTATGTATCTAACTGATATGCTATAGTTATAATACTATGAATAGGTATATTTACAGTTTTAAAATAAGTATGATTAGGTTTTAGTAGGAAGTTAGGAAATGAGGGAAGAAGGAGAAGAGGGGAATGTAGCTGCTAGATGCAGCATTTTGCTGTATAACTGGGAATAAGATTAAATTCAAAACAAACTAAACATTGAAGAGATGAAATCCAAATCTGAAAGGGGTTTAAATCTCACGAAAATCTCATGTAAATTCAGCTCAAATACTCATTGGGAAAAACCTTATCAGAAGCATCCTTTCAGATCAAAACAACAAATGGCATTGAGTTAGCTCTTCCTAATGCTATAGACAGCATGAAGGAAGACTTAGCTCGATCAATTAAAACCAACAACATACAATCCCAGTTTCTTGCAACCTTAAGGAGTATGGAAAACTCCTTAGGTTAGAGAATCACCATACAGAAATGATCATCAACACAAATAGTGTATGGCAGTTCTGAAATAGCAAAAAGAGACTAAGAATGCATTAAGGAAATTTAATGGAAGCTGGCGAATGCATTCAAAATAAAGTATAAATAGAATCATGAAAGGCTCTTCTGATTGGTTCTCTGTCACCAGAGAACTTCTCAGAGTCCTTGCCCACAATGAAAACCAAAAATCCCTTCAATTTGTCAGATCTGTCAAAACTTTTTAGAGAGTAAAAATCCTTTAAAATCCAAATCAAAAGTGCTCTGACAAACTGAGGCAATCCATTTAAAACAGAGGGGCTTTTGTGAAACAAATGGAGTGAGTGAGAAGCCCCAAATGGTGCTTGTGACGCCACTTTCAGATCTGAGGCAGTACACCATCAGATCTGAAATTGGGTCAGGATGTGTGGGTGATTGATGAAAAATTCGTCGTTAAAAAGAAAACAAAAATCAGAATTTGGATGATGGAAAAATGAAACATGAAGAGGGAGATAAATTGGACAATGAACAGATGATTCTTCCCCTCTGATCTGGACTGATCAGAGGAGGTGAGGGAGGGGATCTAATGCTAATTCTACTCCTAAGACTAATCTAACTACAGCTAACATTACACTAACAATTAAAACTAAATCTATTCTAAACTACTGCAAACTAAATCTAAAACTACTTATGCAGAATTAAAATCCTAACCTAAAAGGAAGAATGGGACCTATGGGTCCTTAGCCGGCGGCTAAGGAGGAAGAAAGGAGGAGGGTGACTCCAGCGGAGGGAAGAGTCTGCTAGTGAGACTCCAGGGTCATCCTCAGGTGCTACGAGGTCCTTAGCGACGAGGAGGGTCGAGAGCAGGCGATGATTCCACAGCCGGTGGCTATGAAATCAAGGTCTAGATGAGGAGGAGAAACTGGAGTGGACGAACTTATCGCTAAGAGATGTAGGAGGGAGCGATCCCTTGCGCGCGGCACCACTAAGGTGCTTAAGTAGCAGCTCAGTGGCTGAGATCACCGCGCAGGTGAGAATAAACAAGATGCAACCGGCGGTGAGGATGTGAGGGGCGAAGCGCGCGGTGAGCTGAGCACAAGATCTGACCGTCAGAAGAGATCTGGGGAGAGAGGTGAATGCACGCACCGAATTGCGTGAAAGTTCCATTCGAATCCAACCGCAGATCGAGATCAAAAGTGCGATGGACGGTCGAGAATGGCTGTGTTCTTCGCGTGCTACAGTGCGCGTGAAGAACACAGGCTTCTCTCTGAAATGAGGGAAAACTTGCAGGAGGACCCTTGAACGAAGGGTTAGAAGAATAGCGTGCAGGTCCAAAAGTGAAAAGAACTATAACTGGAAGGGCCTTGCAGTCATACAGAAGGGTCCCTGCGGCTTGCAAAAAGGTCCAAGAAGGAGTTTTGAAGGGTAGAAATGTAATGCATGAAGGACCTAATTGTAATATACTTATTTCTAAGCCTAAATGATGTCCAATTGCTTTTAAATTTTTACATGTGCTTAATTTAACATTTAAGACATTGATTTTACTTCTGATTTGGCTTTTCAAACTTGTTTATGTGTTCAATTGATGCATGGATCATCATTTGTTCTTTTATTTTCAGAATATCTCACTTTTGTGACCTAATTATGAAGTTTTAACACATATTAAAAGTTTTAGGTCTTTTTCTTTAATTCCCACACTTAACCCTTTTTATATGTTAATTTTATGTTGTTTTACTTAGTGTCTAGCTTAATTTCAGCTTTTTAGCCATGATGAGTAGCCACTCATCATACCCCCATGCTTACGTTTTGCTAGTCCCTTAGCAAACAATCTGTTGAAGTATAAGGCAATTTAAGTATCAGCAAGGTAAGTGTGAAGAGATATCATTTTCTTCTTTCAAAAAGCTTTTAAGTGTTTGATGATGATCTTCAGGCTGAAAGATTTTTCAATAAACCAACTATGTTTTGGGCATTGTGAGAACCTTATAATTGAGGATAACCAACCAGAACTTGAGGCTTAAGTGACATAGACCATCTCTCAACCAACAAGGACTCTTGATATTTAAACCTTAAGTCGAATTCCAGGACTCAGGGGGTTTTACAGAGACTCAGAATGCTATGAGGTTATGGCTGTGCTTTGTGATAAGTCAGGACTAACCAAGTGAATTCTAAAGCTCACTCCCGGGGTTTCACTTCTTTTTAAGTCCAGGTTGGTCCTAACTTCAGCTCATGTTTTCGGATGACTCTCAAAAATTGATGGTATTCAATCCCAACCCTTATTGTATTTGTGGCTCAGAGAAGAATTTTTTTTTGGTGGACAAACAGGGTATTGTTTTGAACCCTGAAAACATTTTTGGTGGAAGAGTTATTTTTCTGAGGTTTCTGGAGAACATACTTGACTTCTTTTTTTTTTTTTTTTTTTTTTAACAGTATGTCTCCGGAACTTATTTGGTAGAGACTGTATTTGGTGGGTGGATTTCCTTTTTTTTTTTTTGTGGAAAGAGCTTCTCCTAGACACAAAACTAAAGATTAGGACAAAGAGTCTACCTGCACGCACAGGTAAGGACTCCACCTTCCCTAATGAACACAAGGGTTGAGGTTTAGGTTCAAGTGGTCTTTCCTGACACTGTGTAGTGTAAGCCAAGGTTACTTAGACTCCTAAGTGAAAGCAAACCAACGAATCCTGTACTGATGACTCAGGTACAAGAATTGTCCTAAAGTTAGGAGAGACTGTGGTCTATCTTGTCAAGGCTTGAAGTGTATTAAGCCTAAGCTTGTTTCAAGCTCCTATGGCCCGGCAGGTTAAAACAGTAATGGTTGAATGTCCATAGACACTTATTCTAATTTTTTTTTTCAGCTAGAAGATCATAGTTAAACACTTATCTTTTATCTTTTTCTTTTTCTTTTTCTCCCTCCCCTCTTGAAATGAATGTCCTCCTTTGATAATGACGTACATGTCCCTTATTGTATTTTTGGAATTTTTCTGATTTGTTATTTTTTTGTATTTTTGGCTTTGTAATTTTTTTTTAAAAAAATTTTTCAAAATTTTTCAATTTTTTTGAAGTATATAATTTTTTTTTGATAATACTATATGTACTATAGTTGTGTCTACAATTGCATTTTGGTTTAAATGGTTTACCATTTACACCCCCCCATGCTTAAGTGTTTCGATGTCCTCATTGAATGAAAGGGTGGATGCACATGCATGCTCTGCTTTTCACTATCCTAGACTGGGTGAAGAAAGGAAGTCGGTATGAGGAGATAAAATCTCTGTGCAGACGATTTTAAGTCTGATCTAGGATCAGAGTGAATAGTCGGGCTAGGAAGTGAAATGCATGACATGTGTATCAATGAATGTATGCTCAAAATGCAAGGGTAGACACTATATGCAAATAAAGGCAAGAGTAAGAAAGGTGAAAAACAACTATATACAAGGGTAGGTGTTTCTAAGTTTAACGCCTTCAGCTAGGCGAAAACTTAGTTGGTATTTCAAAATGTAGGAGCGAAATGGTGGAATTGACAAGTCTGAGATCATGCGGCTCAATGAAAGGTTTCAGTCTTTGTCCATTAACAGTAAAAGGTTCAGATTTGTCAAGTTCAGTGATCTCAATGGCTCCATTATCAAAAAATCTCAAGATCATGTCGATTCAGTGTTATGTAGCAAAGGTGGTTGTGTTTGTGCAAGAGAAGAATTTGAATCAGTGAAGAATTCAGTGTTGTGCACTGGTTGTGAAATGTCATGTGTTTGATCTTGCAGTGCAGGTCTAGGTTGGACATACCTTTGAGCAGGTATGTTCCTAGGGTTGGGTTGTGCTTGTGATGGGAGTGAATGTGGTTGACGGGACTACATCAAGTGTGATAGCTGGGCTCTCATCTCAGCTAAGGCCGCGTCCTGTCTCTGCTGCATAGCAATATTCTGTTGTTGCATATCAGCAAGAGCTTTTATGATAGACCCCAACTGGTCATCTCGTGTAGGCCCAGATTGAGAGTATTGGGTGGGCCTGGGTTGGGGCTGTTGGTAGGTACGCGGTGGATATCCGTGCGATTGTGGAGGTGGTGCTCGGATCGGGTTGTGCAGTGGTGGTGCAGAAGGTTGTTGAAAAGGAGGTCTCTGTGAATTTCCCGACCACGAGAAATTTGGATGATTACGCCATCCAGGGTTATAGGTTTGTGTGAAAGGATCATTGTGAATGGCATGGAGCTCCTCCGAAGCTCCAGAAGGTGCAGGGAAGTCAGTGAAGGGAGGAACAATGGTTCCTCCAACCGGTGAAGGATCTAGAAATGGAAAATCCGGTAATGCAGTTTGTGTCACAGAAAGGTTATTCACAGTTTCCCTCCCTGTGGGAAACTGAGAAGTGTTTTGTGCTGGTGACTGAGAAGAAGAAGATGGGTGTTTTGAGAGAAATTTCCATACTTCATCTACTTTCTTCTCGATTAAGCCCGCTTTATCCAGTTGACTAGCCACTATCTCTAAGTCTTTGCTACTGGATTGGGCTTCATGTACCCCCGTGTGTGAGTGGGAATGTGAAGACTTTCTATTAAACACGCTCATTGAAGCATTATTAATAGAGTTTTCGGCCATGCCTTCAAAGAGCTAAAAGGCTTAGTCCTCGTCCCGACACAGGAAATTGCCTCCACAAGCGGCATCTACGAAATTCCGTGTGTCATCATGGAGCCCATGGTAGAAGATCTGGACCTGTTGCCAGTGTGGGACACCATGGTGGGGACATTTTCTCAGAAGCTCGTGGAATCTCTCCCAAGCCTCGGGCATTGGTTCTCCTGAATTCTGGGTGAAGGTGGTGATGGCACGCCTTAAGGCATTAGTGCGGCCTACAGGAAAGTACTTCTTTAAGAACTCATGTTGAAAAGAAGCCCAGGAATCTATAGGTGTAGTCCGTGCAAGTGTTCAAAACCAAAAGGCTGCCTTATCTTTTAATGAAAAGGAGAACATTTTCATCAAAAGCGTGTGCTGATCATGTCCTTGCGCACCCAAAGTTTGGGCAAGATTCTTCAGCTCCTCTAAATGCTGAAAAGGGTCCTCAGAAGCAAGTCCATGGAAGTGAGGAATGAGTGCTATAATGTTCGGCTTAAGTTCAGCAGCACGACCCCCATTGGGATAACGTACCACAGGCATTGGTTGGGCAACTGCGGGATTATAATAATCCCGTAGTTGAGGTCTACGGGGTTGGGGTGGTGCCTGAGGATTTCTAGGTTGAAGTGGTTGTGGTTGGGGGTTAGCTAATAGATTAACAGCTTGAGCTAGTTGTTGCACCTGTTGGGTTAAGGTATTCATTTGTAGTTGTGTATCGAAAAGGTGCTGAAGATGAGGCATAGGTCCTCTCTCCGGGGGTGGATTAGGATGATTAGGATAAGGTGGAGGTTGGAACCTAGCGATAGGTGGTTGCTGTGGTGGAGGATGTGCAACTAAGTCTGGAGGAAGTTCTTCAAAATCCTCAAAGTGTGAAGAATCAAGATCATCCTCTTGGCGAGGGGGATTGTGAAAAGTATTTTGAGACTCGGGAGGTAAAGGATTAGAAGTGGAGGGCAAAGAGAAAGATGTAGTAGCTTGGGTAGCAGTACCCAAGGGGAGTACAAGTTCTGGGTTTTGGGATCTCCTACCTTCCATTGAGTTGGTTTTTTGAAATCCCGTTTACTCTAATTCGATCCAACTCAATGGGAAAAAATTTTTAACGTTCACAATAAAATAGAAGAATCCCAATAAAATCTCAATTCAAGAAAGACCAATCAATCGAAACAAATCGGAGAAATTTTTCCTAGAGGCTGCTACGCAAAATTATGTTATACGCAAGCAATTGTTTCAAACAATTGTACGCATCCTAAGATAAACCTAGCGATGTGCAGACCTCTAAAATCCACTGGGAATCTGGATAAGACTGAGCGTGCGAATCCAGATCCTGTGGTTGCAGAAATATGAGGTAGAAACCCATGTATTGTGGCCTTAAGTGATCGTGCTGTGTGCACGATAGCATTCAACACAAGGCGATTAAAATCTCAAACATGGTTTCACCCAATTTTGCTATCTCCTTTTTGATTTGATTGAAGTGATTAAAATGTGTTTTCTATGCTGCTCGTTTCACTTTTTAATAAATTCAGAACAAGTAGTGGTCTTCTTAACTTTAAGTCAAATGCAAATATGACAGGAGTTAGAGTAAAGTAGAAAATGCGTACCTGACTCCAGCAATCTTCAAATGCAGATTTGACTTGAATAAGAAAATCTAGCAGGAATGAAATGCAATCCTAAAAATGGATGCCTAAAGTTCTGCTGCTGCTAGATAAGTATGAGGTCTTTTTGATCTTTTGATTTTTTTGATTTTTCTGAAAAAATTTTTATATGCAATTCAAAAGTAAGGAAAGAAATTAAGAAGATAAAGAAATAAAGTCCAGATAGTCCAGAATTATTACAAAAATTGTGTGAGAACAAGCGCTCACAACTTATGAGTAACAATTGCTCCTAATCAATAAACCTAAAACTATCTATACTAAAACTAATACTAAAATCCTACAGCTACTTCGAGGCAAAACTCCACCAGGAAGACGGGTCTGGAGCGCAGCGACTCCACCAGTAAGACGACACTCCTCCTCCTCAAGTGCTGTGGAAAAACAAATGATTAGTAAATGACTAAAAGAATGTATACACAATTAATTCAATGGAAAAATAAAAGCAATTACAATGAATGAATGAATGAAATAAAGAATTTCTATATACAAAAGAATAAAAAGAAAATTTTGGTGCAAAGAGCGTTGCCTCCCGGCAACGGCGCCAAAATGTTTCTCACGAAAATTGTTGATATATAATTTTGTTAATTAAGTTGTAATGTTGATTGATGATAATGTTTGCGTTGTAGTATAGTGTGTTTAATATAACATTAAGAATGTTGTATAGTGGTGAGTTGGGGTGAGTACCAGTCATTACAACCATTATTATTATTTACTTATCTAATTTTTACTGGTTTTATTCCAAGTCGTTCACTGGGAGGCAATTTATTGAATCTAATTCGGTCACTCTTTGATCTCAAAATTATCCTCTAATTCCAAAAAGAAACTTTACCTTTTATTAAAGAATGAATGAATGTGTATTTTATTTAGCTATTTACTAAGAAATGCTTGCAAATACTAACTATAAACAACCATCAAACAATCTATTACTATACTCTAAACTATGTATTTACAAGTTATCCTATTAACACTAATAAGTTAGTTCATACTACACTAGGATACCATAGTGTAAAAACTTAACTTACTAGTCTCTTATTTATAGTGACATATATATCAGTTTTAGTGACAGATATAAATGTCGCTAAAACTCAGAAAACACTATATACAACCTAAACAAGCAAACTGAGGTCTTTAGCGACGTTTATAGTGTCATTTTATTCTGTTAGTAATTATGTGGGTTTACTTATACGTATGTATATTACTTATTCTACTGCTGTATGTACAGTAAGTCTTTCTGTTCTTGTTATCTCTTGTGTTCCTTCTCTTAAGTCGTCTGTCCTTTCATTTTCTTCTGTGTTTAACTCGTCTCTTAAGGTATTTCAGAGGCTGCGGTGGAGACGGGGTTAGGCTAACGTCCTTAGTGTAAAACGTGTTTAATTAGCGGGCGCGCTTTTTGAGGGATACACAGCACCCTACGGGTGGGACCAGACCTCTACTAAGCGCGCCCTAATCTCAGATTAGGTGGCTTACTTACGTTTTCATCTCAGCGCAAGGCCTCAGCCAAATGCCACATACACGCTCACACACTCGGGCCCCCGGCCCTACACACACATTACATGCTCAATATCATCACATATCAGAGTTCAACACAAATCGGGTAATCGGATAGAGGATCACGTTTCGGGCGCCCGACGCCGTGACGACTGCTGAAGATATAACATAATTAACTTATATGGGGCTGCGCTTAACTTGCAGCAGACGATGTGGCGCTATTCCAGCGCCACATCGTGCGTTGGAAATCAGACGCAGCTGCGTCTGTGCACGTTTTTGGCCCTCGATTTGGGGGCCATAAATTATTAAAAAAAATAAAATAAAATATGGTAAATAAAATATTTACGTAATACTACATAATTGATTAATTAATTTTGAATTTTAAATATTTTTACTATACAAATAAATTCGCTAAACTAGGTTGATTATACAGGTTGATTTAGGTGATTAAATAGTTAATTACATATAAAATAATTAGTAAATGGTCTTATTGACCTTAAATAGTTTTAATTTACATACTTAAGTATTCAATACATATTTTTATTGTATTTTTACGAATTTATTTATGTTTTATTTATGTTAAAATAGCAGTTCTGCGTGTTTAAAATTAAAACTAAGTTACAGTAAGTTATACTAGGTATAATTATACTTTGACTAACTTAAACTACTTAATATATATATATATTCCCAAGTTTATAGATTTATTAACTTGATTATTGCTCTAAATTATTAACTTAGCTACTAAATAAGTAAATATAAACCTGTACATACATATATGCATAAATCAGTAAATACATACATAATAGATTAGTATATATACATATTTTTACATAGATTACATATGTATATGAATTTCTGTACAGGTTTTATACATATTTACAGTATAACTATGTATCTAACTGATATGCTATAGTTATAATACTATGAATAGGTATATTTACAGTTTTAAAATAAGTATGATTAGGTTTTAGTAGGAAGTTAGGAAATGAGGGAAGAAGGAGAAGAGGGGAATGTAGCTGCTAGATGCAGCATGTTGCTGTATAACTGGGAATAAGATTAAATTCAAAACAAACTAAACATTGAAGAGATGAAATCCAAATCTGAAAGGGGTTTAAATCTCACAAAAATCTCATGTAAATTCAGCTCAAATACTCATTGGGAAAAACCTTATCAGAAGCATCCTTTCAGATCAAAACAACAAATGGCATTGAGTTAGCTCTTCCTAATGCTATAGACAGCATGAAGGAAGACTTAGCTCGATCAACTAAAACCAACAACATACAATCCCAGTTTCTTGCAACCTTAAGGAGTATGGAAAACTCCTTAGGTTAGAGAATCACCATACAGAAATGATCATCAACACAAATAGTGTATGGCAGTTCTGAAATAGCAAAAAGAGACAAAGAATGCATTAAGGAAATTTAATGGAAGCTGGCGAATGCATTCAAAACAAAGTATAAACAGAATCATGAATGGCTCTTCTGATTGGTTCTCTGTCACCAGAGAACTTCTCAGAGTCCTTGCCCACAATGAAAACCAAAAATCCCTTCAATTTGTCAGATCTGTCAAAACATTTCAGAGAGTAAAAATCCTTTAAAATCCAAATCAAAAGTGCTCTGACAAACTGAGGCAATCCATTTAAAAGAGAGGGGCTTTTGTGAAACAAATGGAGTGAGTGAGAAGCCCCAAATGGTGCTTGTGACGCCACTTTCAGATCTGAGGCAGTACACCATCAGATCTGAAATTGGGTCAGGATGTGTGGGTGATTGATGAAAAATTCGTCGTTAAAAACAAAACAAAAATCAGAATTTGGATGATGGAAAAACAAAACATGAAGAGGGAGATAAATTGGACAATGAACAGATGATTCGGTGAGGGAGGGGATCTAATGCTAATTCTACTCCTAAGACTAATCTAACTACAGCTAACATTACACTAACAATTAAAACTAAATCTATTCTAAACTACTGCAAACTAAATCTAAAATTACTTATGCAGAATTAAAATCCTAAACAAAAAGGAAGAATGGGACCTAAGGGTCCTTAGCCGCCGGCTAAGGAGGAAGAAAGGAGGAGGGTGACTCCAGCGGAGGGAAGAGTCTGCTAGTGAGACTCCAGGGTCGTCCACAGGTGCTACGAGGTCCTTAGCGACGAGGAGGGTCGAGAGCAGGTGATGATTCCACAGCCGGTGGTTGTGAAATCAGGGTCTAGATGAGGAGGAGAGACTGGAGTGGACGAACTGATCGCTAAGAGATGTAGGAGGGAGCGATCCCTTGCGCGCGACACCACTGAGGTGCTTAAGTAGCAGCTCAGTGGCTGAGATCACCGCGCAGGTGAGAATAAACAAGATGCAACCGGCGGCGAGGATGTGAGGGGCGGAGCGCGCGGTGAGTGATGGGTCGGCCCGAATAGGTTGTTAATATGATATTTTTATCGTTGAAATGTGTATAGTGGTTAACCTAATTTTGACCTAACCATCTCTTTACAAAATTTTTAACCTGGCCTAATTGATTTTATCTTGTCACTTTTAGGCCCAGGGTCGAACACAGGGAAGTGGGGTTAAAGTCGAGTTTCTACGTTTTCCTTAAAATGCGTCTCTCCCGTTCGTTTATTGTGTTTTTGGTGTTTTTCTTATTTAGGTTTTTTTTTTTACGGTAATCCTTGTTCTTGAGGCACACCCTCAAAATTGTGTCCTTGGCTTTTTGTCAAACAGAGTCCCAAAACAAGTCTAGCTACACGCAAGACGAGGTACCTGCAAGTCAAAGATTATCTTTTCTTTTTTATGTATTTTTTTTATCTTTTTACTAACAGAAAATCAAATAGACAGAAAGTAAATATAGTATGTATATATATATATGTAGTATATATATAAAGGGGTGGGGGTGGAGGTGGTGATGGAGTGTAGCACTATGTCGAGTCAGTCGACATCTAGAGAGACGCAACGAACACGACTAGGTGCTGCGTGGAGTGTGGATGGAGGATGGATGATGTATGGGACCATGCTTTTTTTGTACGCGTGTATCAGGGAATATCAGCAACTGGTGCTGATATCCCCGCGATACAGCGTATAATAAATAACATGAAAATATATGGACATATGTATGTATATAAGTAAATATATCTATATATATATAAATGTATAGTTATATATGTATAGATATATATATATAGATATATATGTGTATATATATGTATATAAGTATATATATGTGTATATAGATATGTATATACATATATATGTATATAAGTATATATGTCTATATATATATAAGTATATGTATAAGTATATAGATGTATATATAAGTAGATATATATATATATATATTATATATATATGTATATTATATATATATGTATGTATACATAACTATATAGCTATACTATGTATATAAGTATATATATATAGATATATGTATGTATATATATATATATATATATGTATATATGTTACTATAAGTGAGTGAGTGTGTGTGTGTGCGTCGGTGAATGTGTGTGTATGTGCTGGTATAGGTGTGTGTGTGTCGGTGAATGTGTGTCGGTGAATGTGTGTGTGTGTTGCTGTGAGTAAAAAAAAGACAGAGAGAGAGAGAATACGTGAGAGAGAGTAGAGAGCGCCAGACAGAGAGAGAGCGGGCGGGAGAGATCGGCAGAGAGAGAGAGCGGGCGAAGGAGTGATCGCGGACGCGCGAGTTAAGACGTCCGCCGGAGGCGGCAGACGTCTGACTTTGCGTCGTCTTAAGGCGGAGGCGGACGTCTGAAGGTGGTGGGTGCGGGCGCGCCTTCGCGTAGGGTTCCTGCAGGCGTGCGCGAAGGCGACGGGCGGGCGAAGGCGTGGAGGAGCGAGCGTGGAGGAGGTCTGCAGGTGGTCGCGGAGGGTCGCGGAGGTCGGCGCGAGGCCGTAACCGGCCGCTGCAGTGTGCGCGGCGGCCGGCTGCGGGTGCAATGCGGGGTGGACAGAACAGAGACGGAGGCAAGGAACGGGCCTGCAGGCACGCGCGGAGGGTTGCGCGCCTGCGGGGAAGGTCGCGGAGGAGGCGGGGGGTGCTGCTGCTGCTGCTGTCGCCGCGGTTTAGCTGCTGCTGCTGCTGCTTCAAGCTTCGGAGCTTGAAGCGGCAGCAATGGCGTGGAGACGAATACGAAGAGAAAAGAAAACACCACGCCCACCGGCTCGTTGAAGAGCTGGGCGGTGGTGCTCCCACTGTGGTGGTGTGCACCACAGTGGGTTCTCCTGCTCGCCGGGTGCCTCCTCGACGGAGGGCCGGCGTATGGGAGGGGAGAAGGGTGGAGAGGAAGGTGGTGGCTGCGGGGTCTTTGCAGCAGCTGCCCTTGCGAGGATGAAGCTGCAGCTACTTATAGAGGAGGGGAGAGTGGCGTGCCGGCTGCAGCCGGGAGAGGGTGTGCGAGTTGCAGCTATAGGGAGCGGCGTTGGCAGGGAGACGTGACGGGAAGAAGTGCTGCGTGGCTGCTGCATGCAGCTGCGAGAAGAGTGCAGCCGCGGGAAGGGTGCAGCCGCGGGAAGGAGAGAAAAGAAGAAATCAAGAGGAAAAATAAAAAGAGGGTGATTTTGCAAGGAGGCACTTGAAGAAAAATGTAACTATGCAGGTGATTGTTTCACTCCTCTTCCTCTCTTGATTAAATGCATGCATGCAAGTGTTTTTACAAATGCGATTACAGGATCCTATTATGCAATGTTAATGCTAGAAAATAGCACAAGAAGGCATTATTACAGGCATGTTTTGAGGTGCAAACATATACCCCCATGCCTATCTTTTGCTAGTCCCTAGCAAAATAGTATTTAGAAATGATCTTAAGCTGAAGATTTTCTTCTGAGGTGATACAGGTGTGTTTACTATGGAATATTGTGAGAACCAATTGTAAAGAAGACTACCAGTACTTTAAGTCTCACATGACATAGATCATCTCTCAACTAACCATGACTCTTGATATTTAAACCTTAAGTACGATTTCCAGGACCCAGGAGGTTTTTGCCATACTCGAGAGCTCAAGAGGTTATGGTTTGTGCATAGTGAAGGATCAAGACTGACCAGATGAACATTAAGACTCAATCCCAGGGTTTCACGAATTTTTAAGTACAGGTTGGTCCCAGTTTCAGCTCATGTCTTCGAATTGACCCTTAAGATGATGACGGAAAACTCAACTCCCATTTTCTGATTTTTTTATTTTTATTTTTTATTTTTTTTTGTGACTCACCAAAAAACAAAGTATACAGACATTTATGAGATATACTGACTCTTTTAAAACATCTCTTTTCTGATTTTTTTTTTTTTTTTTGAAACACGTGTCAGTATATCTCTTACAACACATTTTGAAGCACACTTTTTTTTTTTTTGGTGGGAGAGTTTCTTTTTGGTGGAAAGAGTCGCTCCTAAACACAAGACTAAAGCCTGGGATAAAAAGTCTACCTGCGCACACAGGTAAGGACTCCACCTTCCCTAATGAACACTAGGGTTGGATCTTATGTTCACCTGGTCTTTCCTGATATGTGTAGTGTGAACCAAGTTTACTTAAGCTCTCAAGAAAAAGCAAACCAACGGATCCTGTACTGGTGTCTCAGGTACAAGAATACATCCTTAGTTAGGAGAGATCTTGATCTATTTTGTCAATGCTTTAAGTGAATTAAGCCGAGCCTGAGCGAATCAAGCTTTTGTGGCCTGGAAAGTCTTCAAAACAGAGGTTGAATATCCATAAACACTTATTGCCTTTTTGTTTCAGCTTCAAGATCATTATTAAACACCATTTATTATAATATATATATATTTTTTCTTTTCTTTTCTTTTCTTCTTTTTTTTTTTTTTTTTTTGCATATTTATAAATAGGTGGGAACTGTATGATACCATAACATACCCGGATCCTATGGATGCCTATCCACCCCCCCATGCCAAACAATTTTATGTCCTCATATGCATGCAGGGAAAGGCAGAGGAAGGATGGAAGATCGGGTAACAAGAGCTGAGGTTCAGGGTATAGATCAGGGTGGAAGGGTGGGTGGATGGTGGGTGGTGAAGAGAAAAGTGAAGTGATTGCGATAGAGGTGTGAAAAGTGATGGTGGTTGGTGAGTGCTGTTAGGGTGCCTCCCAACAAGCGCTGAATTTAATGTCCCCAGCTGGACTCAGAATGAGGCAAAGAATTAGTTACCCTCCAGCAGAGCAACGGTTTCTCCAACGGGGGCAGGTTCATGAGTCAGATAGGGTTTCAAACGCTGCCCGTTGACCGTAAATTTACGCCCAGATTTGGGATCTTCGATTTCGACGGCCCCATTGGGGAATGGTCTTGAGACCAGAAAAGGACCAGTCCATTTGGACTTTAATTTCCCAGGAAAGAATTTGAGTCGGGCATTATAGAGCCAAACATGCTGAGATGGCTCAAATTCCTTCCGCCGAACATGGCTGTCGTGAAAAGCCTTAGTGCGCTGTTTAAAGGTTAGAGCAGAATCATAGGCTTCACGACGGAGCTCTTCCAGCTCTTGGAGTTGGAGTTTCCTTTCTCGTTCACACAAGTCTGGGTCGAGGTTACATTGGCGAACCGCCCAATAAGCGCGGTGCTCCAACTCCACAGGCAAATGACAAGGCTTCCCGTAAACGATTCTATATGGAGACATACCAAGGGGAGCCTTGAAGGCGGTCCGATACGCCCAAAGTGCGTCAGTCAGCTTGTCGGACCAATTCTTACGGTCAGGCCGAACCGTTTTCTGGAGAATCTGCTTGATTTTCCGGTTCGACACTTCCGCCTGGCCGTTCGTCTGAGGATGATACGGGGATGCGATACGATGGTGGACTCCGTACCTCCTCAAAAGTGCCCGAAAAGAAGCATGGGTAAAGTGGCTTCCTCCATTCGAGATAATGGCCCGAGGGATCCCAAAACGCGCAAAGATATGGTCTTTGACGAATCGGGTGGAGATAACATGGTCAGCACGGCGCGCGGGAATAGCCTCGATCCATTTTGAAACATAGTCGACGGCCACGAGGATGAATTCGAAGCCGTTGGATGGAGGAAAGGGACCCATGAAGTCAATTCCCCAGATGTCGAAGATTTCCGCAGCTAGGATGTGTTGCAAGGGAATCATGTCACGACGTGCCATTGACCCTAATGACTGGCACCTAGTGCAATGTTTGGCATAAGTGTGCGCGTCCTGGTGAAGGGAGGGCCAAAAGAAACCGCACTGCAACACCTTGGCTGCAGTTTTCCTCCCAGAGAAATGGCCTCCACAGGCCTGATCGTGGCAGAAGGATAGCACACTGGGGAACTCACTGTCAGGAATACAGCGACGGATGATTTGATCAGCACCTATCCGAAAAAGAAGTGGATTATCCCAGAAATAATACTTTGCTTCTGCCATGAGACGCTCACGCTGGTTTTTAGGCCAGCCACGTGGAAGAGATCCAGAAGCAAGGTAATTGGCAATGTCGGCATACCACGGTCCACTTGCCACATTTATTGCCAATAGGTGCTCATCAGGAAAAACTTCATTAATTGGCAGAGTAAGTCCAATATGGTCAGGGTCCAGTCTGGAAAGGTGATCAGCCACAACATTCTGGGCTCTGACCTTATCACGAATCTCAATGTCAAATTCCTGGAGCAGAAGGATCCAACGAATCAGTCTAGGCTTGGCATCCTTCTTGTGCATGAGATGGCGAATGGCTGTGTGATCAGTGAAAACAATAACGTGAGAGCCCAGAAGGTAAGAAGGGAATTTTTCCAGCCCAAAGACGACTGCCAGTAGTTCCTTTTCAGTGGTAGTATAATTACGCTGGGCCTCGTCCAACGTCTTACTGCCGTAGTATACCACGAAGGGGTGTCTATCGCGTCTTTGTCCCAGGATGGCTCCGACTGCAAGGTCTGAAGCGTCACACATAAGTTCAAAGTCGAGGGACCAATCAGGCGGCTGCAGAACAGGGGCCTTGGTGACAGCATTACGCAGCTGCGTGAATGCTTGTATACAGTCAGGGCCCATGTCGAAGGGCACGTCGGTTGATAGGAGATGAGTTAAGGGTCGAGAAATTTTGGAGAAGTCTTTGATGAATCTCCTACAGAAATCGACGTGTCCCAAGAAGGAGCGGATTTGTTTGACAGAACCAGGCACAGGTAAATCAGCAATGATATCGAGCTTAGCTCTGTCAACCTCGATACCCCTATCGGAGATGATATGTCCAAGAACAATTCCCTCGTGCACCATAAAATGACTTTTTTCCCAGGAAAGCACGAGGTTTACATCAATACATCTCCTAAGGATGCGAGTCAGGTTGGCAAGACATTCGTCGAAAGATGGTCCAAAGACTGAAAAGTCATCCATGAAGACCTCGAGAAAGTCACCCACCATGTCATGAAATATCGCCAGCATGCATCTCTGGAAAGTTGCTGGCGCGTTACAAAGTCTGAACGGCATCCTTCTAAAGGTGAAGGTGCCGAAAGGGCAGGTAAAAGTGGTTTTCTCTTGGTCTCGGGGGTCTATTGCCACCTGGTTATATCCTGAGAATCCATCCAGGAAGCAGAAAAATTTATTTCCCGCTAACCGCTCCAGGATTTGGTCAATAAATGGTAGCGGGAAGTGATCTTTCTTGGTTGCAGCATTGAGTTTCCTATAATCTACACACACTCTCCAAGATGTAGGAGTGCGTGTAGGGATGGATTCGCCCCTGTCATTGACACGGATGGTGAGTCCTACCTTTTTGGGCACAACGCGAATCGGACTCACCCAGGGGCTATCGCTGATCGGGTAGATTATACCTGCATCCAGCCACTTAATGATTTCATTCTTAACGACCTCCCGCATGTTAGGGTTGAGACGTCGCTGCATCTCGCGAGAAGGTCGAGCCTCCTCCTCCATATATATACGATGAGTGCAGTAGGAGGGACTGATACCAGATAAGTCTGATAAAGACCATCCAATAGCTGCCTTGTGTTCTAGGAGGACCTTAGTTAGTTTGCACTCCTGCTCCATGGTTAATTTTGAACTGATGATTACAGGGAGCGTTTCATTTGGTCCCAGGAAAACATACTTGAGTGTATTAGGCAGCACTTTTAGCTCGGGAGTGGATGGGGAAGGATCTGGCATTTCTTGGGACGAGAGTGTCCCAGACGGGTAGGAGAACAAGTTAGGAGGAAGAAACTGGCCTTCAGATTGGCCAAGAAGAGGGGCTTCTTGGATAGATGGATCCAAAAATGAATAGCCCCAGCGAGAAGTATTTGGGCTCAAGGTCCCAGTGTGGATTTGTAAATCCGCCTGATTTGGCGGGGAAGAAAGGGCAATTCGGTCTTCATGAGTATGGACCGACAGTGAGTAGCCCGGATATGACTCAGACCACGAGGTATGGGAAGCGGAGAAAACCTCGTCAGAAGTCTGGCCAGGAGAAGGTACTGGACAAGGGAGGGATTGGGGAACGTCACAGTATGCGTTGGTCAGGCAGTTATCAGTGTTTATAGGTAATCCGCAGTAGTCCGAATAGGTCCCAATTAGTCCGATACACGCGCTGACGGCCATGTCCTCGTCAGACGTGTCATCCTCAATGCAATCGCAATCAAAGTTCTTGGCTGCCTTGAATATGTTAAGCTTGAGCTTCTCAGATCCAACGGCAATCTCAATACAGCCCGACTCGCAGTCGATGTGGGCGCGGGCTGTGGCCAAGAAAGGTCGACCGAGGATTATCGGACAATCAGAAAGTGAACTAGGAACTTCCATATCTAGAACAAGAAAGTCAACAGGAAAACAGAGACTGTTGACCCTAACCACCATGTCTTCCACCACACCCTTCGGGATTTTGACAGAACGATCTGCCAACTGTAACGTGACAGGGGTGGGTTTCAGATTTCCCAAGGAAAATTTTTTGAGCATGATGGTCGGTATGAGATTGATGGAAGATCCTAGATCAAGCAAGGCACGGTTAAAACTGCAGCCTTGGATGCTACAGGAAATCAGTGGTGTGCCCGGATCTTTCTGCTTCGGTGGTAAGTTTGACAGTATAGCACAACTCGCATGAGGCGAGAGAACCACCGGATTCTTAGTCTTCTTTGACTGTCGCCTGGGTGTTGTGTAGTCTTTGAAAAATCGAGCGACAGTAGGTATGTGGTCGATTGCCTCGAGCAGGGGTACCTTGATTTCTACATCCCTGAACAAATTACGTAGGTTGTCAAAGGCCTGCGTATTTTTCTTTTTGCCTTTTGGCTCCCTTAGTAGAGCCTCAGGGAATGGGACTGATTCTGGCACAAGTTTTGGTGCATCATCCTCTCGCGAATGCGGTATGCCTCCCGAATGAGAGGGCGAAGAAGAAGTTGGGCCAGGATCAGGTCGAGGCGGATTGACGGTCTGCTTACCGCTCCTCGTAGTGATAGCATTGGACGATGCGGGTCCAGTGGGATCATACGGTGGAGGAGGGTTTGCAATGGGGATATAAGAGTGTGGTGCTGCAACAGGATTAGCCTGAAATCCCAGTGGAATGCTCGGAGCTTGTAGAACTTGATTAACCTGTCCCTGAGATGGTCGTACCTGTGGTTCAGAACCACAGGGCACGAAATTTCGCGGGTTTGGAATAGGTTGGGTGGGAAGAGTGCCCTGAGATCGAGTCGCCATGCGTAGTTGACTGATCTCGGCGTTCTGCTGCGCCAATTGGTGCTGAAGAGAGGTCATGTTCTCTTCATGGCGCTTTGACATTTCCATCATCATTCGCATCAATTTGTCAAGAGGGCTTGATGCGTGTTCAGTTTGTGGTACGCAAGGGCCTGATGGCGGATTTGCCATAGGATTAAACTGGACCCTTGGGATGACTGGTGCGGACGGTCGCATTGGTCCACCCGCGGGGTTTTGGCGCTGTGGGTTGTTGGACCATGCGAAGTTCAGATGATTACGCCACCCTGGGTTATAAGTGGCAGAGAACGGGTTGTTCCCCAGGGCGCAAGCATCTTCTATGCCAGAAGACGCGTTCGCATGTAGATATGCGTCTGAGCACACGGAGGCTTGGTCCTCCGTGTCGAAATACTGGCTCGCAGAAACCAGTTCCACATGACTTACCGAGTCGCCTGGCGTGACACTCGGTAAGGAAGGTCTAACGGGGTTTCTCGGGATAAGCCTGGTATTAGAGGAACTTGGATTGTGACGAAGTGGTGAAGAGGTGGTGTTTGCCATAGATCGGGCGGGGTTGGCCAGAAGCTCGTCCAGTTTCTTGTGCACAACGGAGACTTCATCCAGTTTTTGTGCAATAAGGCTTAGATCAGTGGATGAATGGGAAGGTCCCGTGTCAACTTCGTGGACATTTCGGGGCTAGCTGGTACGATTAAAGGCGACAATGGAAGCATTGTTCATCGAGTTTTCACTCATATTTTCAAACAGCTCGAATGCTCCATTCTCGTCTTTATTCATAAAGTTCCCTCCGCAGGAAGCGTCTGCAATCTGCTTCAAAGTCTCATTTAGCCCATAGTAGAAAATCTGGGCTATATGCCACTTAGGCAGACCGTGGTGCGGACACTTCCTGAGGAGGTCGTTATACCTCTCCCATGCCTCATGAAATTGTTCGCCGTTTTGTTGCGTAAATGAAGTGATAGCACGGCGAAGCGCATTGGTCCGCCCGATTGGGAAGAACTTCATGAGAAACGCTGTTCGCATCTCTTCCCAAGAGTGGATGGTTCTCCCAAGGGTGCGTAACCATTGCGACGCTTTGTCCCGTAATGAAAACGGGAACATCTTCATGAGGACTATAGATAACCCGACATTTCTTGGTTTAACGGTTTCAGCAAGTCGGGTTAGGTCTTCCAAGTGGAGAAATGGGTCTTCACTTGCAAGACCATGAAAGTGAAAATTGATTAGGCCAATTATGTTTGGTTTTAATTAAAAGTCGTCCCCGCCCATGGGGACCCGAATTTGTCCTATGGTCTCTGTAGCAGCGGGATTCTGATAAGAGCTAAGAGACCTAGGATCCTCCCGTTCGGGAGGGTTCTGCATTTCCTCCAATGTTTCCCGAATGGCTTCGATTTGCTCATTATACATTTCCATTTGGGCTTGGAGGCGGGTTATGGGATCTAAGGCTCCACCACCTGGTGGGTTCTGAGGGCGGTTTCCTACCTCGGGATTTGGGGGTGGGCGTGCAGCCATGTTTGTGGAGGAGGAGGACGATTCGACTTGTTTTCTAGATTTATCAGTCAATTCAAATAGTTCAGGGTTTTGTGACCTCCTCCCAAACATGCACTACCGTAGGAAGAATTGGGGAGATGAGAAGGGAAAAGGGATGAGAGAAATGACGCCGCAAAGGTACACTTGATTACAAATCAATATAGTCAAGTTCCTAACCTCTACAGTGTGCCCTTAGACCTAAAGATCTAAGTTACCTACTATCACGAACTACGGAGCCGAATGCGAGCACCGCGGAACCACCGGGCTAGATTGAAAGGCCGTTTGCCCCAGTCTTAGACACCCGATAGCACGCGGGAACTCTCACCAGAACGTAGTCGCTACACACAGGTAGTTAGACCTCCAATCCTTAGTAATGGTCAAGTTACTACCAGTTTTAATTAGAGGTTTAGGGTCAAGTGCTTTTGGAATGTGAAGGGCGTTGTTTACGGGTAATGCCCAAGTGATTGATTTTAAGAGTGTGTAAGAACAAGCATGCAACAGGGAAATCTCCCCGAATTGAAGTTTTTATTGGCGAATGGTTTTTAGAGTTCAGCCTTAAGTAGTATGAATTTTAGGGTTTTGCTGAATTACCAATTCAACCAATCTCTGGGTTTTTGCAAAAATACAGGTTTTCCTTCTAAAACCCAAGAAACCCTTCTTCAATTATCAGTTACTTAATGCATGCTAAAATGCAATGGGCTACCCTAAATGGAGATTTCTAAGTGTGGATGCACGAATCAGTTTTATATCAATGTGACAGGGAGCCAAAGCACTTCAATTCAAGTGCTCCCAATTACCAGAAATGATTTCCACACACAAGGCTTCAACCAAAAGATAAAGAAAATAAAATTGTTGGGGTTGAAGTATTCAGGATCGAATCACAGGCAAGTTTCAAAAGTCGTGGTGGGGTTGGAATCAACTCAATTCCAAGTCTCCCCACCAAAAATGTGATCCTGAATTAAGGATAAGTGAGGCAAAAGAGGGATACAAGCAATCTTTTTCTTTGCCTCAAAGAATACTTCCCACAGCGAAAAATCTAAGAATCAAGATTCTCAGATTTTTGCTATGCGAAGTAAGGCGGGAAATCCCGGGGCAGTGGGAGTGAAGACAACCAATCAATCAAGTGAATTTTAATCCACTTGCCCTCAAGAAATCCCAAGAAGTTTTTCTAGTTTTTAGTTTAAATTTTTTTTTTTTTATTGTGGTGGCAAGTTAACCCTAATTTGATGAGAAAAGGAAACCTACTTGTTCGGCAACGTGTGCGAAGCTCCAATGCGATGTCAGCGTCTTCACGCTCTCATTCCCGCCTTGGATCTGCTCACGTCCTCGACTTCGTCAGCCTTCTTCTCCTTCCACCAGGTTCACCTGCACACCAAAAACAACAATACCCGTGAAGAGAGAAGAGACAAATCTAAAGGAATTGGATAGAAACTTACTCGAAAGCGCACTTCCCCGGCAACGGCGCTAGAAAAGTGAGTGATGGGTCGGCCCGAATAGGTTGTTAATATGATATTTTTATCGTTGAAATGTGTATAGTGGTTAACCTAATTTGGACCTAACCATCTCTTTACAAAATTTTTAACCTGGCCTAATTGATTTTATCTTGTCACTTTTAGGCCCAGGGTCAAACACAGGGAAGTGGGGTTAAAGTCGAGTTTCTACATTTTCCTTAAAACGCGTCTCTTCTGTTCGTTTATTGTGTTTTTGGTGTTTTTCTTATTTAGGTTTTTTTTTTTATGGTAATCCTTGTTCTTGAGGCACACCCTCAAAATTGTGTCCTTGGCTTTTAGCCAAACAGAGTCCCAAAACAATTCTAGCTACTCGCAAGACGAGGTACCTGCAAGTCAAAATTATCTTTTCTTTTTTATGTATTTTTTTTATCTTTTTACTAACAGAAAAGCAAATAGACAGAAAGTAAATATAGTATGTATATATATATATATATGTAGTATATATATAAAGGGTGGGGGTGGAGGTGGTGACGGAGTGTAGCACTATGTCGAGTCAGTCGACGTCTAGAGAGACGCAACGAACACGACTAGGTGCCGCGTGGAGTGTGGATGGAGGATGGATGATGTATGGGACCACGCTTTTTTTGTACGCGTGTATCAGGAAATATCAGCAACTGGTGCAGATATCCCCGCGATACAGCGTATAATAAATAACATGAAAATATATGTACATATGTATGTATATAAGTAAATATATCTGTATATATATAAATGTATAGTTATATATGTATAGATATATATACATAGATATATATGTGTATATATATGTATATAAGTATATATATATATATTACTATATATATGTATATATATATGTATATAGATATGTATATATATATATGTATATAAGTATATATGTCTATATATATATAAGTATATGTATAAGTATATAGATGTATATATAAGTAGATATATATATATATATATATTATATATATATGTATATTATATATATATGTATGTATACATAACTATATAGCTATACTATGTATATAAGTATATATATATAGATATATGTATGTATATATATATATATGTATATATGTTACTATAAGTGAGTGAGTGTGTGTGTGTGCGTCGGTGAATGTGTGTGTATGTGCTGGTATAGGTGTGTGTGTGTCGGTGAATGTGTGTGTGGGTTGCTGTGAGTAAAAAAAAGAGAGAGAGAGAGAGCATACGTGAGAGAGAGTAGAGAGCGCCAGACAGAGAGAGAGCGGGCGGGAGAGATCGGCAGAGAGAGAGAGCGGGCGAAGGAGTGATCGCGGACGCGCGAGTTAAGATGTCTGCCGGAGGCGGCAGACGTCTGACTCTACGTCGTCTGAAGGCGGAGGCGGACGTCTAAAGACGGCGGGTGCGGGCGCGCCATCGCGTAGGGTTCCTGCAGGCGTACGCGAAGGCGACGGGCGGGCGAAGGCGTGGAGGAGCGAGCGTGGAGGAGGTCTGTAGGTGGTCGCGGAGGGTCGCGGAGGTCGACGCGAGGCCGTAACCGGCCGCTGCAGTGCGCGCGGCGGCCGGCTGCGAGTGCAATGCGGGGTGGACAGAACGGAGACGGAGGCGGGGAACGGGCCTGCAGGCGCGCGCGGAGGGTTGCGCGCCTGCGGGGAAGGTCGCGGAGGAGGCGGGGGGTGCTGCTGCTGCTGCTGTCGCCGCGGTTTAGCTGCTGCTGTTGCTGCTTCAAGCTTCGGAGCTTGAAGTGGCAGCGATGGCGTGGAGACGAATACGAAGAGAAAAGAAAACACCACGCCCACCGGCTCGTTGAAGAGCTGGGCGGTGGTGCTCCCACTGTGGTGGTGTGCACCACAGTGGGTTCTCCTGCTCGCCGGGTGCCTCCTCGACGGAGGGCCGGCGTATGGGAGGGGAGAACGGTGGAGAGGAAGGTGGTGGCTACGGGGTCTTTGCAGCAGCTGCCCTTGCGAGGATGAAGCTGCAGCTACTTATAGAGGAGGGGAGAGTGGCGTGCCGGCTGCAGCAGGGAGAGGGTGTGCGAGTTGCAGCTATAGGGAGCGGCGTTGGCAGGGAGACGTGACGGGAAGAAGTGCTGCGTGGCTGCAGCATGCAGCTGCGGGAAGAGTGCAGCCGCGGGAAGGGTGCAGCCGCGGGAAGGAGAGAAAAGAAGAAATCAAGAGGAAAAATAAAAAGAGGGTGATTTTGCAAGGAGGCACTTGAAGAAAAATGTAACTATGCAGGCGATTGTTTCACTCCTCTTCCTCTCTTGATTAAATGCATGCATGCAAGTGTTTTTACAAATGAGATTACAGGATCCTATTATGCAATGTTAATGCTAGAAAATAGCACAAGAAGGCGTTATTACAGGTGTGTTTTGAGGTGCAAACAGTGAGCTGAGCACAAGATCTGACCGTCAGAAGAGATCTGGGGAGAGAGGTGAACGCACGCACCGAATTGCGCGAAAGTTCCATTCGAATCCAACCGCAGATCGAGATCAAAAGTGCGATGGACAGTCGAGAATGGCTGTGTTCTTCACGTGCTACAGTGCGCGTGAAGAACACAGGCTTCTCTCTGAAATGAGGGAAAACTTGCAGGAAGACCCTTGAACGAAGGGTTAGAAGAATAGCGTGCAGGTCCAAAAGTGAAAAGAACTATAACTGGAAGGGCCTTGCAGTCATACAGAAGGGTCCCTGCGGCTTGCAAAAGGGTCCATGAAGGAGTTTTGAAGGGTAGAAATGTAATGCATGAAGGACCTAATTGTAATATATTTATTTCTAAGCCTAAATGATGTCCAATTGCTTTCAAATTTTTACATGTGCTTAATTAAACATTTAAGACATTGATTTTACTTCTGATTTGGCTTTTCAAACTTGTTTATGTGTTCAATTGATGCATGGATCATCATTTGTTCTTTTATTTTCAGAATATCTCACTTTTGTGACCTAATTATGAAGTTTTAACACATATTAAAAGTTTTAGGTCTTTTTCTTTAATTCCCACACTTAACCCTTTTTATATGTTAATTTTATGTTGTTTTACTTAGTGTCTAGCTTAATTTCAACTTTTTAGCCATGATGAGTAGCCACTCATCAATACACCTTTAGGCAAAATTCTTTTTGAGGTCACCTAGAGGCGTAGAAATCTGAAGTCTGTTTTAATTACCGGTCAACGAGTCTTTCACAATCACAATAGGATACTTAAAGCTTAGGATTCTCATCAAATCTTGGGTGAGTTGAATGGCCGTAGAAAGCCACTCTTAAACCCTAAAATTTGAAAATTAAAAAAAAAATAGAATAGAGTAAAAAGAGAAAAATAATTTTTCTCTGAATAAGGCGAGGCTTGAGGCGGTCTGCATTTTGGCTGATACTTGGGCACTGTTGTGTCTTTGAAAGTTCAGTTCCTAAGTAGACAATTTCTTAATGATTGAAAATAACTCAGGTCCAAATAATCCAACCTAATCTTTTATAAATAGCATATAGTTTTTGCTAGGGACTAGCGAAAGATAGGCATGGGGGTATGATGTAAATACATTTACACTACTTAAAATGTCTGTTTATGCATGTTCTTAAGCATAGGATTGCATTTCATGATATAAATATTGCATAACATGGATCATCTTGCATTTAGAGCAATTTGAATAAAATGGACGTCAATTGTCTCCTTTTATGTGCTTGGACAGGGCAAACATTTTATTGGGGCCTTGGATCAAAGATCCAACCGTATGGATGTGATCAGGGCGACGATTAGAGTTCAACGACTCCAAGATCGCCCTAATCAGGCATCCGTAGCATCAGATAGTGACCGGGGAGCCCTAGAAGATCAAGGGCCAGGATGGTGTAAATTCACACTTCAGATGGCAAATCCGACCGCACAGATGAATTTGGATCCATGATCGCAGCCCAACGACACAAAAATCAAGTCAATCTGACATCCGTGGCACTATCTACAACTTCTAGAAGATGGACGGCCAAGATAGTGCCACGTGGCGCCATCTTGGCCGCCCAAACGGCTGCTTACATTATACGAAGGCCCCACACCCACTCTCTCTCCGCCATTGGATCTTGATCCAACGGCAGTGGTCAGTCGCACTTAAAAGCTTCCGCTCGACCATCCGCGCCTCGTAGCGCAGCGGCCGAGCGCACTTACGCGAGCAGTGGGCGCAGGTTCGAGCCGCAGCAAAGGGCTGGAAGGCTTGGGCGATCGGGCGTAGGCGGGTGTTGGATCTTGATTGGATGGCCGCACGTGCCCGATAGCATTCACGCACGGAGTGGACGTGAGATCGCACGCGGGCGGGCACGCAGTTTAGCGAGTGAAGGCGCGTCTTAAGCCGTCCGATTGCTGAGAATCGAAGAACATGCGTATGCATTGAGGAAGCGGGCAGCTGAGGCGGCGCGTGTGGGAGCGGGAGCTACGCCCACGTTGGGGGCTTTATTGATGGATTTATCCGTCACTAAAGACCCCTTATTTATTATTTTAAAGTTGTAATGTCCATTTTGCCCCCACTCCTTGCAACCATAAAAGGAGACCCCCTCCATACGAAATTGTCATCCCTTCCTTCTCTTCTCTACCCCTCCAAAGCTCAAGAGAAGCTTGTCCCACACCCAGGATGCTTCTCGTGAGATAAAGTCCAAATTTTCGTCCCCCTTCGGAAGTGGATCTCACGACGATGACGGCGTGCTGCTCCGTTCCCGTTCTTCTACTTCGTCCTCCTTTGTCCTACTTCATTCTCCTTCGTCCAGGCGTCGTCCTGTCTGTCTCGTCCTCCAAGAGACCGTCGAGGAGGATTTCTCTCTCCTTATTATTTTTACTACTTTCTAATATAGATTTACTACTTTCTAGTGTAGTTTTTCTCGTCCTCCAAGCAATCGTCAAGGAGGACATTTCTCCCTCCAATCTTTTAATGCTTTCTAGAGTAAATTTATCACTTTCTAGTGCAATTGTTTTATGCTTTCTAGTTGTAATGAACAATCTTCTTAATGATAAATTCTTTTTTTATTTTACATCTCATTTTGATTTCTATGTGTAGTATTCTCTCTCTCTCTTACCCTCTCTCTCTTCTATTTATTGCAAATAAATAGATAGTTTTAAATTGAATTACTTCATGACAAATAAAAAGAAACACGTAGTTTTTAAATCAAATGTCCGCCTCCTTATGTTCTACCCGGAATTTCAATTTCGGTATAAATTTTATTTGGTGAACACGAATTCCTTGCTTTCAAGCTACAACGACAGGTTTTCCAAAATCGAACACGTTAGCGGAGCGATTCGTGCGCTCAACGCTACGCTAACGTATTTGGCTTTGAAAAACCTGTCATCATAGTTTGAAAGCGAAGAACTTGTGTTCATCAAATAAAATTTGTACCGGAATAGAAATCCCAGGTCGAACTCAAGGAGGAATACGTTTGATTAATACTACACATTTGTTTTATTTGTCACAAAGCACATTGATTGATTAGAAACTATCTATCTATTTACAATAAATAGAAGAGAGAGCGAGAGAGAATATTACAAACAAAAACCAAAAAGAGATGTAGAATGAACATGGAATTCATTATCAAGGAGATTGTTCGTTACACTACTCATTACGACTAGAATGCATAAAATGATTACACTAGAAAATAGTAAATCTACTCTAGAAAGCATTAAAAGGAATAGATAGAGAGTTATCCTCCTTGATGGTCGCTTGGAGGACGAGCCGGACGGGATGATGCCCGAAAGATGAGGAATGGAGCAGGACAAAGGAAGACGAAGCGGGAAGATTGGGAACAGGGCAGCACGTCGTCGTCGTCGAGGGATCCACTTCCAAAGGGGGGTGAAAATTTGAAGTTATCTCTTGAGAAGCATCCCAAATGTGGGACAAGCTTCTCTAGAGCTTTGGAGAGGGAGAGAAGAGAAAGAAGGGATGCCAATTTCTTATGGAGGGGGTATCCTTTTATAGTTGTAAGGAGTGAGGGCAATTTGATCATTTTAATTTTAAAAACATTAATTTTGGACCTTTCGTGATGGATAAAACCGTCCCTAAAGGTCAGAACGTGGCCTTCGTGGGTGCCGCTCGCATGCTTACTCACCTCTCGCACGTGAAACACGTGTTCACATTCTTGAATTCTCAGCCTTTCGATCACGAGATCGAATGAGTAAGATGTGTCCTTGCCGCGCCTTCTCATTGTACGCTCACTGCGTCTAATCCCACGTTTCGCACAAGCGTCTGATGCGGCGTGAATGCTATCGTGCATGCCCGACTACTCGATCATTATCGAGCGGTCAATCGCGCTGGCCTACAGCACCTCAACAGCCACTCTTTGCGAATCGAATGCGCGCCGCATGTTCTCGCGAGCACTCTCACCCGCTACGCTGCAGAGGCGTTTGTGTCACGGAGATGTTTTACGCGTGTGCATCCATAGCTGTTGGTTGCGCATCCAACGGCGAAGAAGCGACGAAGAAGAGAGGTTGCGGTAGGTTAGTGGCCGGTTGGGTTTTTGAGATGGTGCCACATGGTACCATCTTGGCCGTCCATCTTCTAGATGATGTAGATAGTGCCACGGTTATCGGATTGAGTCGATTTTCACGCCATTAGGCTACGATCGTCGATCCAAATCCATCCACGTGGTTGGATTCATCGTCTGAAGTGCAAATTCACACCATCTTAGCCCTTGATCTTTTAGGGTTCTTCGATCTCTATCTGATGCTACAGATGTCTGATTAGGGCGATCTTGGAGTCGTTGAACTCCAATCGTCACCCTGATCAAATCTGTATGGTTGGATCTTTGATTCGAGGCCCTAATAGAAATTTACCCTATCCCTAAACATAAAAGGAGACAATTAACTTCCATTTTATTCAAACAAATCTAAATGCAAGATGATGCGTGTTATGCAATATTTATAGTACGCAATGCAATTTTATGTTTATGAACAAGCATAAATAGACATCTTATGTAATGTAAACATATTTACATCAATCCTTTTAGTAACCAGGTCCACCTTTTCTAGTTTATTACAAATCTATTCCATATCGATTGAGTGAGAGTCATGGACTTCATTAACATTCGATTTGAGTTGTTGGGACCAATTAAAAGTATCCATGGAGGCATGATTGATTGAATTTTCACTCATCTACTCAAATAAATCATGCATGCTATCTACATCTTTGTTGAGGAAATTGCCTTCGCAAGAAGCGTCCACGTGATTTCTGAGTTGCTTAGCCAACCCGTGGTAGAAGATATAAACGAGCTGCCATTTTGGCACCTCATGGTGTGGACACCTCCGCAATAAGTCCTTGAATCGCTCCCAGGCAAGATAAAATTGCTACCCCGGCCGCTGGGTGAAGGCAGTAATCGCCCATCTCAGAGCATTGGTATGTCCGATAGAGAAGAATTTCTTCAAGAAAGCTGATTTCAGATCATTCCATGTTGCAATCGGCTAGCCTATGGTCCTATACCAATGAGCGGCTTTATCCCTAAGAGAGTGGGAAAAGAGCCTCATGATCATCTACTCTTCATTCACGTTTCGCACCTTGGTGGTCTAGACCAAAGTGGTCAAGTCCTCCAAGTGTTGAAATGGGTCTTCAGAGCCAGGCACATGAAAGTGTTTTATCAGGCTTAACACCTGGGATTTGATTTCTACGTCTCCAGTAGGAATCTAGACACTGGGATGTTCCCTATAATTTGAAGGATCGTAGAAATCCTACAAGGGCTAAGCGCCTTGCATTCTTTGGAACCATTCTTGCATTCTCTTCATTTGTTCCAGCTGCCTTTGAAATACCTCCTTTGGATTCTGAGGCAGAGGAGGTTGTTGATTTGTTATGGGATCAATTTGGCTAAAATCCAATCTACGCCTCCTAGATTACTCTAGTGGTCCTTCCAATCAGCGTTTCAATGACCTCCTTCCTAGCATAAACTAGGAAGAGGTCGGAAGGACTGGGAATAAGAACCCTGTAGCACAACAAACAAGCCTATCCTTAAATGGGGTAGCCCAAGGATCTACAGACTCTCAGAATCCATCTTAAGATTATAAATGACTTACTCTACTTGGGTCCAATCAATCCAACCAGTTAGGAGGTA
Organism: Thalassia testudinum; assembly: GCA_037157565.1. Lineage (NCBI taxonomy): Eukaryota > Viridiplantae > Streptophyta > Magnoliopsida > Alismatales > Hydrocharitaceae > Thalassia > Thalassia testudinum. Next base: position 16,987,849 of record JAZHRO010000056.1, read on the forward strand.
CTGGGGGGAAGGTTCTTCCTTCGGCCTGTGCCTTCGGTTCTTAGTGTACCCCCAGCCGTGGTCATTTCACGCTACCCCCTAGCTGGACATCAGATTGATCGGTACAAACAGGTTAATTGTAAACAATCTCAGACTGGGCCTCGAAGAGCAAATCAGTACTTATGGCCAACATCTACTTGATTTTATTTAGGCTTGGGATTGTAGTGCTTATGGAATGTGGGGGGCCCTTAAGATGGATTGTGCCCTTAATGATCAATTGAGTATGTGTGAGTGCATGCACAACCATGGTTTTCAAGCAAGATTGTTTTTGATGAGTGGATTTTACGGTTCAAATCTTGCTTAAGTAGCTTTTAGGGTTTGGAATTAGGTTAATTCAATCAAGTTTTGAGGCAAACTAGACTTTCAATCATAGGTGAAGATCTTTTTCGTTCTTAAATCAAAAGTAAAGTGGAGTGTCTAGTATTGACATAAATTAAAAACCCTAAGGGGAAGCTACATGATGAGTTGATTTTAGATTAAGTGGTGTGGCCTAAACAACACAAACATTTGGCCAAAATTGCACCACTAAGTTAGGCACACAAAATGACTAACCTAGACTGATTTCTACTCTTTTATATGTTCACTTGCGTGTACCGATTCCACAGATCATAATCCTGTTGAGTAGATAAAAATCAATTAGGTTATGTGCCTTGAATGTGGGGTTATGTAGTGTGTATATTGATTTATCCCACAAGAAATATATTTTTGTTGATTTTTCTATATGCGGGTGGGATGAATGTGAGTGGAAATCCAACCAACCAAACTAACCCTAGGATTTATGCAAGCAGCTAGGTTAATTGGAGATTGAATTAATGTTGTGAAATGGAATCGATGGGTGGGGAAGAATGGGGAGCACTTACAGTTGTCTTCAACTGCACTTTACTCCGATCTACCGCTTGAAGATTCCCTGTTAAGGTACCTGCAAAATAATAGATGAGAAATAAAGCAAGTTAGAAAACAATAAATTGTGTGAAATGTGGAAAGAAAATTGGAAATCATTGCCTCCCTACCAATGGCACCAAAAAGTTGAGAGCGGATAACAATGAGATCGAAGTTGTATTTGAAAAACCCATCGTTGTAGCTCGATTTGCAAAGAAATCTGTCAACAAATAAATTTATACCGAAACACTAAGAATTCCAGGTTGAACACAGGGAGGCTACTGTTTGTCGAAGCGAAATCGAGTTTAAAATAAATACAACGGAGTATAGCCAAAATTGCTTTGAAAAGAAATGAATTTTATTACTCGAAAAATGTAAATCTGAGGTCGAACGTAGGGAGCAAATTGGGGTTCAAAAATCAATAACACAACTTCCAAATTTATAATATGCAATGATGTATCAAAGTAATAAAGCAAGAAAGATATTCTCACTGTATATATAATCTCAAACTAAAGTATGGATGTCTGATGTGAAAATCAAACATCTTAAATGCTAAGTACTACAGTGCTTCTTTGATTTCTCTGGCTGATCACCTTCTTCTTCTTTCTCTTCTTTCTTCTATTCTCTGCCTCTGATGACCTTGTTTCTTCTTGGCTCTTTCTTCTTCCTCTTCTCTAATTTGCTCTGGTGTTAGCTTCTCCTTCCTTCTTCTATCTTTGACTTCAGCTCTTCTTTGGCCTTGCTCTTCTTTCAGCCGAGCCTTCTCTTCCTTAGCTGCTCAGGCTTCTGACCTTCCTTCCTTGGCTTCACCTTCGACTTCCTCCTTCCTTTTCCTTGGCTTCACCATTAGCTTCTTCTTCCTCTTTTTCTCCTAAGAGCAAAACCTACCCCCTACCCTCCCTGTGATCTCTCTTCCTTCTCTCTTAGGCTTGCTCTCCCAAAGCCTTCTTGAGTTATCGGGTCAGGTTAGCGTGCCTGGGACCAGGCCCACCGGTGTGGGTGGTCGGCGAGGAGTGCATGGGTGGTCTGGTCAGAACCAGGTCCACGGTGCGTGGGTCGCGGACGAGGCGATGGGTTGAGTGGGACCTCATCTAGTGTCAAGAGGTAATAAGCCCTGACACTTTTTCCTTTTATTCCACAGCTCCCGCTCTCAATCTTCCGAGGTGGGACTAATGTCCCACATTCTTCGCAGGCGCCTCCGCAGCAGATGTCATGTTCAGTTGCAGAGCTGTGTGGGCTTGGACTCCAATTGCTAGGCTGGAAACATGTGCGAAGGAAGTCCGCACGTCCTGGAACCTGAGGCCTGATGCCTGGGGCCTGGAATGAAGCTCTCGAGCTTCTTCGTGCTTGCTTCAGTGGCAGCGGAGCACCTGTACCATATCCACAAGAAAATGGCCTTACATCCTCATCAAAATACACAGGAAGCTTAGCCTTGGCATAGCGAAGGTGTCACGGTGGTCGATGTGGTGCAGGGTGGCCTGGGCATGCGTGCCTAGGTCACGCTGTGGCTGCGAAGATGGGTGTGTTCAGGGGACGAGTTGGGAGTGTGTGGCAGTGAATGGGAAGAGCGGTTATGATCAGTGAGTCATTGTGGAACTTGTGAGGTGCTTGGCGAGGTGGGTGGATGCATGGAGTGGCGGGAGCACCTCACCGGTGGTCTGCCGGTGGTGGAGAAGATGGAGGTGATTTGCAAATGTCGAGGCATGATAGCAGAAATAAGTGAAGGAAAAAGGATGTGCAGAGAGAGAGGACTTATCTAAGGGTAGTTAGATGAAGTGGGAGGCGGAGGATGCGACCGGCTCGTATGTGCCGTCATCTGTGAGGAAGGCCCAATGGGAGGAGGACGACGACGATGAGAGGGTGATAGGAGCATGCGCTGATGCGATGCAATGCGGACGAAAGAGGCAAATGCAACTCTACCACTGGTATTGTAGCAGAGCGACGAGAGGAGGAGATAGGAGTCACCAGAGCTTGCTGGGAGGTTGACCAGAGGGGAAGAGAGGAAATTGGGGGTTATCTCAGGCGAATTCAAGCTTGAGAGGAGCGGAATGATCTGGGGGCCTTTTTATACCCTCTGGCAGAGGGACTTGTGCTTGGAAGAGAAGATTCCAAGCACGGCAACCTCATCGGAGTTGGAAGGTTGAAAAGACCCAAATCTCTCATGCGTTTGCATGAGAGAAATTGGAGCTCCAAATTAGGTTCACATGAATAGGGATTTCTCAGAGAATCTCCCTTTCAAATTTGAGAGGGTTTCTTTGAGGAATCAGGGAGTTGTTTCCCTTGAATCCTCGTTGGAGTAGGATTTTCTCCACTGTAATGGTGGAGGGACCTAATTTTGAAGAACGATGTGGAAGCTAGGGGGGTGCTTGCAAGAGTTTTCAGGAGTTAAGGGTATAAATGTCATTGGGCTAAAGTAGTTTGCAAAGTAGGTTATGGTGAACTACCCTTAGGTCCAAATTTTCGTACAAACCTAATTTGGATCTAAGGAATCCAATGGTGAAGTTGGATTTTAGGTTTGACAACATTTTCCTGGGCAACTTACACAAAAACCCAATTTAGGGCAAATATTTGACTGAGACCCTTATTTTGGCCAAAATAGCTTCTAAGGGAAAAATTTAAGGTTATAAATCCTAGAGTATATTTTTCCATGATTTTTAGAGGTTTTAAGTGAATTTTATCTTGACTAGAACCTTGTTAAATTAAGTGGGTCTGTTTTAGGGTTATCAAAAGTCATTTAATTCCCATATTTCATATGAACCCTTTTCTGTTTGAGCGAACCCACTTTTTATCCTGTTAAGACCATCTGACCTGTGTTTAGCCCATGAGAAATCCCATTGTTGCACTGCAATGGTAACATTACAGTTTTACCCCTTGTTTCTTGCTTTTCTTTCAGAAGGGTTTTTCCTTGAGTTAGGACCTCTAGTTTGTTATGTAGGAGCTTTTATTCTCTTTTCGTGGTCGAAATGAGCTAGTTAGGGCTCATGATGTTGTTCCCATCATACCCCCATGCCTAGCTTTTGCTATTCCATTAGCAAAATTTTAAGGTTTTAACTTCTGTTCTAGACCATGAGTTCCTTTCACACATTATGATGAGTGCTTTTTCTTTTTTATTAGGTTAGAATGCCGAAAGTAGGCTTGGAGGTACTCAAGTGCCAACCAAGAGTCGGACCTGACCAGCTCTAGCCTCGATCCTCCTCGAAGGTTTTTAATGCCCATAAGAACTATCTTAAGGTTCGCTAGACTCCGTGGTTAAAGCTCTTGTACTTGAGACATATTTTAGCCTCGGTTCAGTTTGCAGTGCATTCTTGTAAGAGAGAGACAGAGGATTTATTTGTTTGGAGAGTTTTCTCTCTCTTTTTTTTTATTTCTAGCTTCGGATTGGCTTCTCAACATAGCCTATATCAGATTCCTCGTCCCCATCATCAATCCTCAAAAGGTCCCTAGTAATCGATGCTTCGTGATAGCACCGCCCATGGCAACCCCCAGAACCTTGGCTTTCGCTATTTTGAGATAATCTCACCCATGGCGTTCTGCAGGTAAATCCAGACACTAGCAATCGACATTTCGTGATAATGTTGCCCGTGGCATCTGAACCAGCATAGGGTGTTTACGTGCCCCCGGTAGGATATGTAAATATCATAGGAGACAAGCACCGAGGAGGTGATATGTTGTTACACATCTTCGAGGGCAATTTCCTACCTCTCCTCACCGGGAACACGTCCAAATCAACTTGTGTTGATTGGCCGCTCCTAATCTAGGCTCCTGTTTTCAAAACATTTAAATGCTTTTGGATGATTTTGATAGTTATGCACTCTGAACCAGACTGTGTGTTGATTGGGGTGCTTAGGTTACCGAATCCCGCAAACCAAAGATTAGTAGGCCTAATACTTAAGCTTCGTATTTTCCCCAACCTCTCGCGAGCTATCCAGATCTTAGTGGATACTTGAATTTTTATGCCTAAGAGTCCAAAAGGCCTAAGATCAGCATTCCAACTAATCTCTTTTTGTGTCTTATTAGCACTTTTTCCTTCATTTTTCTTTTCCTTAATGTGGTCTAGAACTTCGGTTAATACCTTAATTTTTTACTAATGACTATCTCTTTTTTTCTTTTTCATTTTTGTGCTCCTTTTTTGATATTTTGCTCTTTTCCTCCTCATTTTCTTCTTATGATTTGTATGGCCTCAAAATTTTTTCTCCCCTCAGTATTTTTTTTCTTTTTCAAGATTGTTTTTTCATTTTTTTGGTGTTTTTTGTGATATGTGATTTTTTTTTCGTGAAACCTTTTCTTGTTAGATGAGTTTTCATGATGTTTTGCACTTTCACACCCCCCATGCCTACGATTTGCAATGTCCCCATTGGAAATTAGGTGGGTTCAAATTTAGCTTAGTTCATTCATTAGAATAGGTTTTGGGTGGGCGAACGGGTCGAGGTGGCTGTTACAGACAATTTCTAGACTCGAGTATGGGTACCTGAGGTGGGGTAAGCAGTTTTAATGGATGACCCTAAAGTGCAATATGAATTTAGCATAGGAATGTCAAGAAAGGTTTTGAGTCTTTCAAGAAATGTCGTGTTGTCTCCTGTTAAGCGCTGAGTTTTATGCCATCGGCTGAATGCAATGAGCTTAAGGAGAATGGAGGGCAAAGGATATCTCAGCCAAATTTGTATCGGTCACATTAATGAATAGTTTGAGTCTCTGACCGTTTACAATGAAAGATTCGAAATCATAGCTGAGTGGACTGATCTTAATGGCTCCATTTCCAATGATTCGTTGGAGTAGGTATGGTCTGATCCATTTTGATTGTAGTTTTCCTGGACATAGTTTAAGCTTGTCATCGAAGAGTATGACCTTTTGACTAGGATGGAAGATCTTTCTTGATATGTGCTTGTTGTGAAAGGCCTTAACTCGCTCTTTGTAAATTCACGAGTTCTCATACGCGTTGTGGCGTAATTCCTTGATCTTGCTCATTTAAAGCTTTCTGTGGGTTCCTGCCTTAGAAAGAGCTAGGTTGCAGTTCCATACTACCCAATAGGCTTTGTGCTCCAACTCAACGGGGAGGTGGCATACCTTCCCGTACACCAATCTAAAGGGAGACATACCTAATTGGGTTTTTTGGGCAATCCTATAAGCCCACAAGGCTTCCGGAAGCTGGGATGACCAGTCCTTCCTGTTAGGTCGAACAGTAACTTGGAGGATTTTCTTGATCTCCCAGTTTGATAGCTCAGCTAGACCATTAGTTTGGGGGTGGTAAGGAGTAGAGATTCAGTGCGACACCCCATATTTAGTCATCAGTGACCTGAACTGAGCATTAGTGAAATGGATCCCTCCATCAGAAATTATAGCACGTGAAATCCCGAACTGTGAAAAGATGTTCTGATGAATGAATTTGATAACTACCTTATGATTATTGGTTCGAGTCAGAATGGCTTCGATCCATTTGGACACGGAGTCAACAGCGAGTAAAATGTACTCAAGGCCATCCGAGACAGGGAAGGGTCCCTTGAAATTAATACCTCATATGTCGAAGATTTTGCATACCAGAATTGGCTGTAAAGGCATCATATCATGATGGCTCATGTTGCCCAAGGTCTAGCAACGAGTACTTGCCTTACAATGATTGTACACGTCTTTGAAAATTGTGGCCCAATAGAAGCCACACTGGAGGACTTTCGCTGTGGTTTTATGACCTGAAAAATGTCCACCGCAAGCCTGGTCATGGCAGAAAGATAGTATGTCTTGAATTTCCTCCTCTGTGACACATCGTCGAATTATCTGATCAGCACCAATGCAGAAAAGATACGAGTCTTCCCGGAAGTAGTACTCACCATCGGAAAGAACTTGTCCTTCTTGGCGAATGGCCAATGGACGGGATCTGATGTGATGCCAGGTAGTTTACTATATCAACAAACCATGGAAGCCTTGTATTGATAGTTCAAAAGGTGCTCATCAGGAAAATCTTTTGCGATGGGTCCGGAAGGGTCCATGATCTCAGAAGGAAGGTGGGACAAGTGATCCGCTACCACATTTTGTTTTCTCACTTTGTCATGAATCTTCAGGTCCAATTCTTGCAACAGCAAGATCCTGCAGATTAATCGAGGTTTCATGTCCTTCTTCTCAAGGAGATGCCTCACAGTTATGTGATTTGAGTAAATGATAACACGGGAACCCAGGAGATAAGATCTGAATTTTTCCAAGGCAAACACTACGACTAGCAGCTCTTTCTCAATAATTGTGTAGTTACGCTAAGCCTTGTCAAGTGTCTTGCTAGCGAAGTAAATGACCATGGGCTTCCCATATATTTTCTACCCTAGTATCGCTCCTACGATGAAATCAGATGCATCACACATGATCTCAAAGGGTTGAGACCAATTAGGAGACTATAGGATCGGGGCTTAGGTAACTCGATCACGGAGGATTTCAAATTCTTGAGTGCATTCCTTGGAGATTTCGAAAGGTACATCCTTAGAGAGAAGATTGGTTAGGGGGCACGCAATTTACAAGAAATTAGGAATAAATCGATGTAAGAAAGTGACGTGCCCCAGAAAAGATCTAATATCCTTGATTGAGCTAGGCATCGGGAGTTTGGAAATCAAGTTCACCATGGCTCGATCAACTTGGATGCAACCTTATGAAAAGAGATGTCCCCAGACAATTCCTTCAGGCACCATGAAATGGCTTTTTCCCTAGGAAAGAACCAGATTCACGTCAATGCGTTGCCTGAGGATTCGGACAAAGTGCAGGAGAAAATAGTCAAATGATTCTCCGAAAAATGAAAATTCATCCATGAAGACTTCCAGATAATCACATACCATATGTGAGAATATGGAAAGCATGCACCGAAAAGTCACGGGTGCTTTGTAGAGACCATATGGCATCCTTCGGAACGCATACGTCCTGAAGGGGTAGGTGAAAGTGGTCTTCTCTTGGTTCTCAAGATGGATTGCCACCTGGTTATAACTGGAGTACCCATACAAAAAGCAGAAGAACCTATTTCCCAATAGTTTCTCGAGGATCTGATCAATAAACAGTAGTGGGAAATGATCCTTCTTCATGGAGGAATTGAGTCTTCTGTAATCAATGCAGACTCTCCAAGAGTTAGGCACATGGGTTGGTATGACTTCTCCGATTTCAATCGTGATGACAGTGAGTCCTACCTTCTTAGGCACAACCTGGATTGGACCCACCCACCGAATATCGGAGATCGAGTAGATGATCCCTACATCTAACCACTTAATGATCTCCTTTTTCATGACCTCCTGTAGATTAGGATTCAAACGTCTATACATTTATCAAGAAGGTCGTGTGCCCTCTTCTGTGTAGATATGGTGTGTGCAATAAGAGGGGCTGATACCAGTCAAATCATTGAGAGTCCATCCAATGGCTCTACGATGTTGCTGGAGAACAGTAATCTGACGAGATTCCTAGTCAGGTGAGAGTCTGGAGTTGATAATTACAGGAAACGTCCAAAAAAGATGTACTTTAGGTGGTCGGGAAGAGGCTTCAGTTCTAGAATGGGGTTATCAGCAACAGCAAGCGATCTAGGGTGTGTGTCAGGAGCAAGGGAAGGAGTTATGGGTGTATCTAGATCAGGGTGAGACTCCTCTGTTTGTTGGTTTTGTTCTTCTTGTGGTTGATCGGGAGTAATCAGGTTGTCTTCCACGTATGGTTCATCAACCGTGGCCTTGATATCACATATTTGTTCTATAACTCCGCAATTAATCCCTTGTTGGGCCTTAAATATGTCAATTTTCAGTGTTTGGTTTCCGAATTTCAATTCTATTTGGCCCTCCTCACAGTTTGTATTGGCCCTAGCAGTGGCCAGAAAGGGTCTCCCTAGTATAATTGGTGTATCCCTTGGGTTTTCAGGTGCATCCATGCCCGAGACTATAAAATCCACTGGGAAATAGAAATCCCGTGCCCTAACGATGACATCCTCGAGTACTCCTTTAGGTGACTTAATGGATCGATCAGCTACCTACAGCGTCAACTCTGTCGGTTTAAGCTCAGATTCCTCAATGTGGTTGAGGGATGTAGGTATTAGGTTTATGGTGGCACCTAAATCTAATAAGGCTCTATCAAATTGGGTATCACCAATGATACATGAAATCAGGGGAGTACCTGGGTCTTTGGCCTTAGGTGGGAGTTTGCTCAAAATTACAGAGCTGGCTTGCTCTAATAGTACAATTGGACTCCCACTTTTGGTTCGCGGCTTACGCTTGGGTGTACATACGTCGTTTAGAAATTGTCCGTAAGCTGATATGTGGTAGATTGCATCCATCAAGGGGATGTTTATATGGACTGGTTCAAAGAACATGACCAGATCCTCCTGAGGAGCCACAGGTTTGATTATCCTCTTTCCCTTATTCAAGGCCTTGAGAAATGGAACCTTGGTTGGTTCCTCTAGAATAGGTCTAGGTTCTTGATCTGGGATAGGTGTGTCCTGGATAACTATCCTAGGGCTTGGGTTAGTACCAGGCTTAGAGTGGCTTGGATAAGGTGGGTTTTGAGTTGTTTTACCACTACGTGTTGATACGGAGTTCAGTCCTGCCTAGTTTTGGTTTGGGGTTGGCAAAATATGTGGCTACTGTTGAAATCCCGCATAAGATGTCGAAGCTTCCATCCCGTCATGTGATGGAATAGAATGGGCCTGATAAATCATGTGGCCGTGGCTTGGATTTGGGTTGATAATGCGCCTGTGGGTTGGCACGTTATTTGGATTCAATAGAGGTTGCGAAGGGAGTGTGTAAGGTTGGCAAGAATTTTCCATTTAGGCGAGTTGATTGCGAACCACTGTGATCTCATCCTTGTGTTGTTTTTGCATTGCCGCTTTAGTCTTCAGAATGTCAGCCAGAGTCTGAAGGATAGGAGTCATTTGATCTGCTTGGGATGGCCTAGATTGATAGGTGGGGTTGGGCCGAGGATGAGGTGGCTGACATGGATGAGGAGCTTGTGGACGGGGTTGATAAGGTGGTCTTTGATTATGAGTGTTTCCCACCCACAAGTTGGGATGATTCCAACATCCAGGGTTATAGGTGTTAGAGAATGGGTCATTCTGGATGGAGTTGAGGTCCTCATAGGTTTGAGGAACCTTAGGAAAATCAGAGTACAAGGGTTCAGAGTTCCCCCAACAAGAGTAAATCGAATTGGAGTTTCGTCCGGTCCTGGAGTCAGACGGGGTTGGATACGAGTCCATCCCCTAAGAAGATCGGTGATAGTTGTTCTACATAGTTTCCCTCCCAAGAGGCGGCTGTGCAAATGGGTTTTACGCAGAGGTGGCTCGCTGCAAATGCCCAGTCAGCTCGTCCACCTTCTTATCTATGATAGAGACCTTGTCCAACTGACTGGCCATCAGTTCCAAGTAGACAGATGTGGACAGGCCCTGCGTCTCATGTGCTCCCCTAGGATTCATCGATGCACGGGCATTCATCCGGTCGAATAAGCCCATGGAGTCATTATTGATGGAGTTCTCACACATAGTCTTGAGAATCTCCCACACAGTGTCTTCGTGTTGGCCCATGATATTTCCTTCGCAGGTTGCATTGATGAATAATCGAATGTCTTCACGAAGTCCCTGGTAAAAAGACTAGACTTGTTCCCATTTAGGAACTCCGTGATGTTAGCACTTCTGCATGAGATCCAAGAAACAATCCAATGCCTCATGAAGAGGTTCTCCAGATTGTTGAGTGAAGTGAGTGATCTGGTGGCACAAGGCATTCATCCAACCAATGGGAAAGAACTTTTTCAAAAATTCAAATTGGAGTTCAACCCACGTGTTGATTGGATGCATCTGAGTCTGATACCAATGGGCTGCCTTGTCCATGAGGGAGAAGGAAGACATCTTCGTAAGCAGAATATCCCAATTTTGTACATCTGACCTGAAAGTCTGGGCCAGATGTTTGAGTTGTTTGATGTGCTGGAAGGGATCCTCGAAGTTAAGCTCATGGAACTTTGGGATAACATGAATCATGTTGGGCTTGAGTTCAGAATCAGGGCCTCCAGCCGTGATTTGGACTCGAGGCTTGATTACCACTGTAGTGGGGTTATAGTGATCTCGCATCATAGGATGCTACGGTGGGTTTACAAAGTTTTGAAATAAATCATTCAAGCATTGGAGTTGGTGTTGAAGGTGGTTATCTTCTTCAATTGTTTCTGCCATGATGATGGAAGAAGGAGAATTTGATTCTGATGAATCAGAGAAGAGGTCTATGTGGTAGGGCTGCTGCACAAACACAGACGTCGCTTGGTCTCGGCGGGAGTGGATTTCTAAAGGAGGTTTTAAGGATGGTCTCAAGGGCCTCCTACTAAACATGCACTGATGGATTAGATGAGATTAGAATGTGCTAGACCCAATCGAGACACCTGAAAAAATTTTGATGACTATATAGGTTCGGGGCGGATGATACCCCTTAGTCAGAAAAGCCGTCCACCTGAGAAATACCTGGGTACCTAGAGAGGGAGAGTCCCGCAAAGACCCCTACACGGTAGAGCATCCCCACGAGTTACAGGGTTTCCCCCACCCGACCTCTCTTGTCACTAAGATTCTAGGTAAGCCAAAATGGGGACCTTGACCTGTTAAGTCTACCACTTTTAAATAAGATTAAAGGTGCTTAGGGTTCCACTTGAACTTTAGATGTTTCGAGTGCAAAAGTGACCTAATTTCAAGGTTGGTTGACCCAAGGTGCCAACTTCACCTATTTCTCCTTTGAAAGCTTTAGGTCCTTTCTTTTAGGGTTCAAGTGAACTTAAGAGCTTGATTTTTAGGGTTCTCTTGGCTAAGTCTTTTCATTCAAGGCTTAGGCACACCTCTTTTTGGAAAATTGATTCTTTCTTAGAAAAGATGTGTCTCTAAAACCCTAGATTCGAATCCTTAAGTTGGCTTTAATTGGTCCAATTTAGTTGCCACAAAGATGGTATCTAGGGCTCAATCAAGAAGGTGATAGCCCTGGTTACCTTAAATGGATGCACAATTCAAAATGTGTTGAAATCAAAATCCGGCAACTTTGGTGAATTAACTAGATACGGAAAGTTGGTAGCCCTAAATTAATTTTTTTCTTTGTTTTTCCTTTTCAGAATTAAGGGGATTAAGAGAAAGGGCTAATGAGAGATTACCTACCCCGGGTGTGGTTGTTGTGCGGCTGTCTTCTTTTTGAATCTTCTCCACGGAAACAATCACAACAAAAGAGATAGATCAAGTTAGTACGGAATTAGAAGTTGTAATCAAGATTTCTAAATTACTCGTTGCTCCCCGGCAATGGTGCCAAAATGTTTGTCGAAGTGAAATAGGGTTTAAAATAAATGCATTGTAGTATAGCCAAAATCACTTTGAAAATAAATGAATTTTATTACTCAAAAAATGTAAATCTAAGGTTGAACACTGGGAGCAAATTGGGGTTCAAAAACCAAGAACACAACTTCAAATTTTATAATATGCAATGACGAATCAAAGTTGTAAAGCAAGAAACATAATCTCAATGCATATATAAGCTCAAAATGAAATATGGACGTCTGATGTGAAAATCAGACGACTTAAATGCTAAGTGCTACAGTGCTTCTTTGATTTCTCTAGCTGATCTCCTTCTTCTTCCTTCTCTTCTTCCCTATGTTCTCTGCCTCTGATGACCTTGTTTCTTCTTGGCTCTTTCTTCTTCTTCCTCTTCTCTAATTTGCTCTAGCCTTAGCTTCTTCCTTCTTCTGTCTTTGACTTCAGCTCTTCCTTAGCCTTGCTCTTCTCTTCAGCCGAGCCTTCTCTTCCTTAGCTGCTCAAGCTTCTGCATTTCCTTCCTTGGCTTCAGCTTCGGCTTCCTCCTTCCTCTCCCTTGGCTTCACCCTTAGCTTCTTCTTCCTCTTTTTCTCCTGAGAGCAAAACCTACCCCCTACCCTCCCTGCGATCTCTCTTCTTTCCTCTCTCTTAGGCTCACTCCCCCAGAGCCTTCTTGGGTTATCAGGTTGAGTTAGTGCACCCCGGACAAAGCGCACTGGTGTGGCTAGTGGGTGAGGAGTGCATGGGTAGTCGGGTTAGAACCAGGTCTACGGCGCGTGGGTCACGGACGAGGTGATGGGTTGAGTGGGACCTCACCCTGTGTCAGGAGGCGATAAGCCCTAGACACTTTTTCCTTTTATTCCACAACTCCCGCTCTCAATCTTCCAAGGTAGAACTAAATGCCCCACCTTCTTCACAGGCGCCTCCGCAGCAGATGTTGCATTCAATTACAGAGCTGCGAGGGCTTGGACTCCAATTGCAGGGTTGGAAATGTGTGCGAAGGAAGTCTGCGCATCCTGGAACTTGATGCCTAAATCCTAGGGCCTGGAATGAAGCTCTCGAGCTTCTTCATGCCTGCTCCAATGGCGGCAGAGCACCTATATGTTGTCAACAAGCAAACGGCCTTATGACGTCATCAAAATACACGAGAAGCTTCACCTTGGCACGATGAAGGTGTCACAGTGGTCGATGTGGCACTAGGAAACCTGGCCGTGCACGCCTAGGTCTCCCTGTGGCAGTGAATGGGAAGAGGGGTTATGATCAGTGCATCGTGGAAGGGCTTGTGAGGTGGTTGCCGAGGTTGGTGGGTGCGTGGAGTGGTGGGAGTACCTCGCTGGTGGTCTGCTAGAGGTGGAGAAGATTAAGGTGATTTGCGAATGTCGAGGCATGATAGCAGAAATAAGTGATGGAAAAAGGTTGAGCAGAGAGAGAGGACTTATCTAAGGGTAGTTAGATGAATGGGGAGGTAGAGGATGCGGCCGGCTAGTATGTGTCGTTGCCGGAGACGAACGCCTAGTGAGAGGAGGATAGCGACGATGAGAGGGTGACAGGAGCGTGCGTTGGTGCGGCACGACGGGGATGAAAGAGACAAAGGCAACTCTGCCACTGGTATTGTGGCAGAGTGACGAGAGGAGGAGATAGGAGTTGTCGGAGCTTGTTGGGAGGTTGGCCGGAGGGGAAGAGAGGAAATTGGGGGTTATCTCAGGCCAATTAAATCTTGAGAGGAGCAGAATGATATGGGGACCATTTTATATCCTCTGGAAGAGGGCCTTGTGCTTGGAAGCGAAGCTTCCAAGCACGGCAACCTCGTTGGAGTTGGAAGGTCGAAAAGACCCAAATCTCTCAGGCATTCGTATGAGAGATTGGGTAGACATTGGAGCTCCAAATTACGTTCACATGAACGGGGATTTCTTAGAGAATCTTCCATTCAAATTTGAGAGGAATTCTCTAAGGAATCAGGGAGTTGTTTCCCTTGAATCCTTGCTGGAGCAGGATTTCCTCCATTGTAGTGGTGGAGGGACCTAATTGTAAAGAACGATGAGGAAGCTAGGGGATGTCTGCAAGAGTTTTCAAAAGTTAGGGGTATAAATGTCATTAGTCTGGACTAGTTTGCAAAGTAGGTCAAGGTGAGCTCTTCCCTGGTCCAAATTTTGGTACAAACCTAATTTGGACCTAAGGAATCAAATGGTGAAGTTGGATTTTAGGTTTGAGCATGTTTGTTTGGGCAATTTACACAAAACCAAATTTTGGGCAAACATTTGACTGAGACCCCTATTTAGGTCAAAATAGGTTCTAAACCCTACAGGATATTTTTCCATGTTTCCTAGAGGATTTAGGTGAATTTTACCTCGACCAGAACCTTGTAAAATTAAGTAGGTCTTTTTTAGGGTTATCGGAAATCATTTAATTCCCAGATTTCATATGAACCCTTTCCTATTTGAACCAACCCACTTTTTTTCTTGTTAAGATCATTTGATCTGTGTTTAGCCCATGAGAAATCCCATTGTTTCACTGCAATGGTAAAATTGCAATTTTATCCATTATTTCTTACTTTTCTTTTATAAGGATTTTTCCTTGAGTTAGGACCTCCAGTTGGTTATGTAGGAGCTTTTGTTCTCTTTTCTAAGTCAAAATGAGCCAGTTAGGGCTCATGATGGCATTCCCATCAGCTACGTCGATGTTAAATATGCGATTATATTTCTGTATTTTTGTTTGAAAGCGAGATAATTACAATGGAATATAAATTGTAAGAGAGAGAGAGAACAATCACTTGATATAATAATAAAGTTTTTACAACTACAAAGTGGAAAATTCTATTCTAGAAATCGATTAAAAAGAAGGGGGAGAGATTTTATCCTCCTCGACGAATGCTTGGAGGACGAGCTGGACGGAGCAATGCTTAGAAGATTGAGGATGGAGCGGGAAGGAGGACGAAGCAGGAAGAAGTGGGAACAAGGTAGCACATCATCATCGTCGTGGGATTCACTTTCGGAATGGGGGCAAGAAAATTGGATTTGGCTCTAGAATAGAATCACGGGTGTGGGACAAGCTTTTCTTGAGCTTTGGAGAGGGAGAGGGGTGAAGAAAGGATGAGAATTTCGTAGGGTAGGGGTCTCCTTTTATAGTTGGAAGGATAGGGGCAATTTGGTCATTACATAGTTAAAATATTGAATGAGGGGGTCTTTAGTGATGAATTTAAGCACATGCCCGCCTCCTCACCTGCAGCATGCTAAACTCCTGCCTACGTCCAAGAAATCTCAACCGTCCGATTGTGAGATTGGACGACTCAAATTGCTCCTCGCCCGCTTCAACTTTGCTTAACCGAGCACCTATGCATGCGATGGGGTGTGTAGGAGTGCGTCATCAGGCATGTGGCGATCCAAGCCTCCTCCATGCACCATGTCTCCGCTCCTCACCCACTCGATCGCCATCTGACGACTGAATTACACCCGCTCCTGCGACCACGCCTGATTTAAGGCATGCTGTGTTTCGAGCGCACAGCTCGCATCTCGCCTGCAGCGTCATGACCACCATGCTACAAGCAGCACTTTGTTGCTTTTAGGAATCAGGCACGCGTGCCTATGGCCATTGGATCAAGACCCAATGGCCCAGATTGTCCGTGCCATATTCCTTAAGAAGATGAGAGCGATGCCTCTGGGTAATTCATAGCCATTAGATCAAGATCCAACGGCTAGGATTGTGCAATGGAGAGCCTTTCGAGATGCAATGGCGGGTTTTTGGGTTGATTGGGTGGCTGAGATGGCACCACGTGGTGCCATCTTGGTCGTCCATCTTCTGTGGCATGTAGAAGGTGCCACGGATGTCGGATTCAGTCGATTTTAAAGCTATTAGGCTGCGATCATCAATCTAAATACATCCATGTGGTTGGATTTGTCATCTAAAGTGCAGTTTGGCACCATCTTGGCCCTTGATCTCTAGGCTTCATCGTACTATATCTGATGCTACGGATGTCTAATCATGGCGATCTTGGAGTTGTTGAACTCCTGTCGTCACCCTGATCAGATCCATATGGTTGGATCTTCCATATGAAACCCTAATTAAAAATCACCCTATCCTTCACCATAAAAGGAGACAATTACTATACAATTTATACAATTTAACTTAAATGCATGATTATGCATGTTATTCAATATTTGCAATGCATGATGCTAATATGACACTAAGAACACGCATTAATAGACATTATTGGCTATTTAGATGTATGCACATCATTTCCTCCCCAGCAGCAGCATCATTTGTTGGAATGGAGCAACGCATGATTGAAGGGAAAGCATTGTAGAGCAATCGCACAAATCGATTCGAACAAAAATATAATGATATCGGTAAGATCCTTCTTGAACTCTAGGAGGCAAATTAGAGGGAAACAAATCTGAAATCCTAAGCCCTAACTCGCATGCTTGCTGATTATTTTGCACAAACTGAAATATAGCAAGGAATAAAAGCAAAAGATTTTCATTGTATCTGTGTGCAATGTAAGCAAAACAACTATAGAGGAATTTAGCAGAACATGTCTATACTGCAGTGAAAACAAAATGCAAAAAGAGAAAGGCTAGAAAGAAGGGCGTTGATGGTGTGCTAGCGAGAAGTGCTTCGGCAGCCTTGGATAGCTTCAAGGAAAGCAGTAGGACAGTCCCCTTTGCTGGAAAGGGGGTGGCTTGGAGGAACTTGGATGAGAGGCACTTGGAGATGCTTTAGAGAGAAGGATTGCTTGATGGTCAAATGCCCTCCAATTGGGGATTTATACAGCCAAAGTGAGAAGCAAAATGGGCCTTTTAGGAGCCCCCACCATGCTAACAAGTTGGAGAAACTAGAGCTGTCAATCTGGAGATCTATGGCTCAGATTTCGCCCAAATTGTGCATCAAATGTGCCTCCAATGCCCAGCTTTTATCATGGCCATCTGATCCTGATTAGACGATCACGATCACATCATGCTCGCGTTCAAGACATGCACTCATCGTGTGAGGCTTTCCGCTGCTACCACATGGTGCATCCAGCGTCGTTTGTTCACCATTGCACCGTCGAAAGTGCACCCTTGCCACAGCCTTGGTTGTCATCGCGTGTAATGCGTGTGCTTAACCACAGCCGTTAGATAATGATGATCAGCAGCTATGATTTTTTCCATGTCATGCACTCAACTAATGCTATTAATGCACCGCATGTATCTGTACATCTTACGAGTGTGTGAATCCAACGACCATTTGATGCACTATGCGACCACTTCCTCAATGCTAGATTTCCTTCTAACGCTCCAATTTCGTTCCCCTTGCATTGAGCATGATTACACCTCACCATGCGTCTCGAACAAACACTGCTTACTTCGCATTGGGCGCTCGGCCAATGTGTTACACACACGTTTGTGTTGCATTTATGTTTTAATGCTCGATCCCTCTTAGTCATTGGATGATGATCCAACAACTGAGATGAATCCTCTTTGATGAAGCGTGTTGAGTCAATGATGTGGCATAATCATGGCCATTGGATGGCGATCCAGCGACCCTCAAAGCACTTGCAATTGCCTTCAGAAGATGTGGTTGTGAGTGAGAGCCGTTAGGTTGGTGCCACATGGTGCCATCCTGACTGCTTGTCTTCTCACCATTATAGATGGTCCTACAGGGCTACGATCGAGTTGATTCTTGTGCTGTTGGACTACGATCATCGCTCTGAGTCCATCTGTATGATCGGATTGTTCATCCGCAACCGCAAATCATCTACAATATTCGTATTAATTAGTGCATCATAGTAGCATTATTTTCTACACAGCTAAATAAATCAACTAAGATGCAAATATTCTACTCATGCATGCATTATTCCTAAGTTAAGCTAGGATCTGACTTAATTTAGTTAGATTAGGTACAATGATTGCTATGCAATCTGGAGGGTGAGGTGAAATCAGAGTGAGGGATTGGTGATTCAAGAAGAGGGATGGAGTTGAGGCAAGTCCCCAAATTTGAAGTATTCATTATCTCTTCAATCGCATGTTCTATTTTTGTCTCCGAATCATTGAAGAAATCTTGTTCAATAGTCATCAAAGCACAACAAGACCCAATAAGCATTGTTTCTTCCACAATTTCTTCTATTTCAGAATTTGGGTCATCAAAAAAATTGTGCTCATGGAATCTCATGGAAGCTTGAAATGTGCCGAAAGTAATGGTGTAAATATCGCAAGTAATATCCATTTTTCCATAATTGCAATCAATATTTACTTTTGCAGTGGCCAAGAAGGGTCTTTGAAGGATGATGGGGCAATTTTTTAGGGCCTTAGGTACATCAATGTTTAGTAGGAAAAAATCAATGGGAAATAAACATTTCTAAACTCGGACAATCACATCATCCATAATTTCTTTAGGTTTAATCACCAATAGGTTTGCCAATTGCATTGTTACTTCAACTAGCTTCAGCTCACTGAATTTGAATTCTTCGAATAAAATAGTAGGGATAATATTAACAGAGGCACCCAAATCAAGTAGGGCACAGTAAAAAGTTGTGTCATTGACAACCACAGAAATGAGGCGAGTGCCTAGATCTTTCTTCTAGCGAGGTAGCTTGCTTTGGACCATAGAGCTTACTATCTCAGAAAGGATTACCCATCCTAGGTTTTTCGTTTGCAATTTTGGAGTACAAAGATCCTTAAGAAGTTTGGCATAGGAAGGAATGTATTTCATTACATCCAAGAGAGTAATATTAATCTTAAACTACTTGAATATATTCATTAGTTCCTTATGCGTGGGTTCGGACTTCTTGATTTTAGTATTGGTGGGGTTCAATGCTTATGGGAAGGGAAGGGGATTTTTGTCTTTTGGATCATTTTCTTGTTCTTCCTAAATTAGTGTGGGGGAAGAGTCAACTTGCATAGGTTTTGGTGGGTTTCTTGTGTTAGATGGGAAGGTCTAGAATCTTGAGTTGTCTTACCACTCGTCAAAGTGACAGAATTTGCGGTATGGTTACTTCTGGAGGTTGGAAGGCCTGATTTTATTGGAAACCCAGGGGGTATTGAGGTGTTGGGTGAATAGGAGGTTGTCCAGAGTGATTTGGATTCCCACCTTCGTAATGGTTTCTTTCATTGTTGGGGTTGGGCATGGGTTGGGAGGGTAGGTTCCCTGCATGCCTTAGGTTTGGCATGACCCTAATCTGAATTTGTAGATTTGTAACAACACAGGTCACTTTAGTCATTTGATTCTGCATATCGTGAGGGGTCTTCATAACCTAGACATTGATGTCATCTTGAGAAGGTCCAGGATGGTATTGATTTGGGCTGGAAACTTTGGGTTGATTCTCTTTTGTGTAAGGAACCTGATTACCATTTGTCTAGGAGAAATTTGGGTTATTCTTCCAATTCGAGTTGTAAGAGTTGGAAGGATTTCTAAAGTACTCTTGGAGGACAGAAATATTCTCGGTTGCTGGGCTATAGGAGTTAGGATTCATAAAATCAAATGTCCCAATCAACTCAGGTGTAACCTCATGAAAGTAATTATGCTTAGCTGGGACAGCACCAATATGATGCAAGTTTTCTCTCTTTAACAAGTTATGTGTGGTAGAGAGTGGTGTCAGTTTTTGGGAATATATTGTTTCATCTATTTTCTTCTGGTGAATTTACATTTGGTCTAGTCTTTGGGCAATCAATTGGACATCATCTTAATTAACAGGAATGGATTGGCTATGGGTGCCTATCTCATGCACCTAATTACGAGTTGGTGTTTTTTCTAAAGATGCTCAGGGAAATGTGATTAAATGAGTTTTCACTCATCTCTTCAAATAACTGATAGGTGCTTTGAACATCTTTGTTGAGAAAGTTTCCACCATATAAGGCATCTACAAATCTTTTTAGTTGACCTTCTAATCCATGATAGAAGATTTGCACAAGTTACCAGAGTGGCACCTCATGATGTGGCCAACATCTTAAGAGTTCCTAAAACCTTTCCAAGGCTTCATGTAAGGATTCACCATGCTTTGCTGAAAGGTCTGATAGATCGTCGAAGCACATTAGTACAACATATAGGAAATAATTATTTTAGAAATGTGCTCTTGAGTTGATGCTAGGTAGTTATTGGTCTTCCAATAGTCTTGAACTAATAGGTGGCCTTGTCCTTTAAGGTCAAGGGGAAGAGTCCCATAAGCCAAAGATCTTCCTGCACATTACCGACATGGGTGGTTTGTGCGAGCATAGCCAGCTGCTATAGGTAGCTAAAAGGGTCTTCCTTCTATAGGCCATGGAAATATTTCATGAAGTTCAGGATAGCAAGTTTAATTTCAAAGTCTCCCTCAGATATGACCACCCTAGGTTTGTCCTCATAATTTGATGGATCATAAAAGTCCTTAAGAGGAAAGAAAAGCTCCTCTGGGGTTGGCAGATTTTGCCTTTGGTTGGCTAGGTTTATGATAGTCCTAGCCAACTGCTGTTGATTAGCCTGAAGTTGAGCCAGTTACTCAACCATCGTAAATAAAGGATTAAGAGGGGTATTCTGATTCTGTGCACTTGGCAACTCATGATTTTGAGGCATCTCCAAATGAGGGATGGAAATGCCAGATTGTAAATGATGAATGGGAGGGTTAGATTTGAGTTGTGAGTGAGAAGTAGAAGCAAAATTGGACCTATTTGGAATGTTTTCCATTATTTTCTTTGATGAAGAGGAACAAGAATGCAAAGAAGTCAATATCTTTTTCCTTGCGAAGGAATCTATTGGTCCCTCCAAGCGCAGTTTTTGGGACTGACGCCCGTGCATACACTTATGGAAGAATGGGAGAGGAGAGAAGGGAAGAGATGAGAAAATTGGTGTGCACTCAAGTTGACAAAAATCTAAGTCTAGCTTTAGGGTTGACTCCTTAAATACTTAAGACTTTGATACTTGTGAATCAATAAATCAACAATTAACTACCCTTCCATTAATTAACTTGGCCAGACTAAGGGGATGATTGGGCTCAAGCATGTCCCAGGAAACTCACTGAGGGCCTGTATAAACCAGCACCGGTCGTTTAACACTATGCCTCAGTCAGTTAAAGATACCTTAATACACAACTATCAGACTAAAGTGGATGAAATCCTTAAGGGTCAAGTTGCAATAAATTTTAATTTAGGCTTAGGATACTAAAGTGCACGAGTTTGTGAAGGACATTATTGGGGTAGTTTCCGACAAAATTTTTTTTTTGTGTGTGCGAATTGGGTGGAAGTGAAGCCCAATTCCAAAACATGAGGTTTGCAAACAAAGGATTAAATGAAAATGTTTTAGGGTTTGATAAAATCTTTGTGGATTTTAAGGTTTTATATTTTTACATTTTCAAACAAGTTTTTAAGTGCCACACAAAAATTGCAAAATGTTTTATTGGTGAAAATCAAATTTCCTTTAGATTTGGTGTGTGGGTAGGAAGAGAAAACAAACCCTAATTATGAAATTCTATGTAAGCAACTCCAAAGAGAATGAATTGATTTTAAAATATCTTTTTATGTAGTTGTCCAAACACGACAAACAACACCACCACTGGAAAAGAAATAAAATAAGAATTTTGAAAAATCATTTTATATTTGTTGGAGAATTTTCAAACAGTGGTGTCAAAATCCAAAAAAGAAAGATTTGAGAAAATGATTATGTAGAATCCTTAAACAACCTCAAAAATTTTTGAAAATTTTATATGTTGTAAAGAGTGTCTCAATGGTTAAAACAATATAAATTTTGTTCAAATATGATGTGTAGACAAATTTATAGAATTCAAGAATAGTAAGAAAATAAGGAACTAAGGTTAGACCCCCTTCAGTCCCTGAAATTTCTAATTTTTGCTACTCAACCAAATTTTCTGAAAATTGGAACTTTTGTTCTTGGCTCAACCTTCTATTGGTAGAGTTTGAAGATTTTAGTAAGCATCCTTGTGCCCAAACTAGATTTTTGAAAGTCAACACAGAACTGTGGATTTTTAAAAATGAAACACCAATGTAATGAAGGTGGTGGAAAAGTGATGCAAACAAGCAAACAATTCAATTTTAGGGTTCCACCACCTTTGAATTTTCTTATTTTTGTAGATTTTGATATTTTGAAATATTTTGTTGGTATTTTCATAGGATTTTAGCAAGGTACTTACTTGATATTCATGGGAAGGAAAGGTATGTTGAAGCTTCTGCTCTAAATTAACCTAAATCCTGCTTTTGCTTTAATTTGCACCTACTCAAAAATTAAAACAAAACAAGTGAAGATATAATAAAGCAAGAGAGAGATATAATAAATAGCTAATCGATGCCTCCCTGGCAACAATGCCAAAAAGTGATATGAAAAAATGTGATTTTGTAAAATGCTAGTTTTAAGTGTCATTAAGATGCATAAATTCTGACCAACTTTTAAATTTATAACTTAGATAGTTGGACTATCTAGGATCATCTAAGGAGGCAATTGATAGTTATCAAAATGATATTCTCTCTCTCACTAACTCTAATGCTCTCTCTTTTTGTTTTTTGTGAAATTGTGATTTCTAGGGTTTCGAAATTTGGGGTAATGAAATGTGAACTACACTTAAATAATTCTAAAGAAGTAAATCCTATGTTTCTAAGCTCACCTGAGACAAGTGCATCTGGGGTAATTATAAAGGTGGAGTAAAGTGCACTAAAAGCAATTAAAAGCTACTTGAAATTGAAGCACACAAAATGATGAAATGTACTTGTTTTTAATAATAAAGAAGACTTATGCCTACAAGTATACCTGGAGAGCTCAATTGTGTGTAGGGATTCCATATACCTAATCCCTAAGTAGAGGAATGCTTCTACTACAAAAAATGAACACAAAGATAAAGAAAATAAAAGAGTCTCCTGAATAATGATGAAGAAGACCCTCGCTCCAAGTGCAGTTGCTCCCAGACTTGAAGAGGCCTTCTTCTTGCTCCTTGAAATGCTCCTCTTAACTCCTCCATGAGTGGACATCTGATGAGTGCATTTTAATGGACTATTATTACGCCTAAGTAATTCAATTCTAACATTGTATGTTTGTTAGTAATCACATTTGGTCATTAAATGATTGCATGTGTCATTGTTTAAGTTTACCTTTCTTCTTATGTAATTATATTTCATGTAGGATCTCGCAACAATGCACCCATCTCGTCAAAATAATCTCCATCAGGCTAATAATCAGGAAGAAGAGGGAGAAGGAACAATTGTGGAAAAGAACAAGGGGTGGAAGGATTTTTTCCCCCCCACAAATATCTCCTTCTATAGCCGTCCTCCTTCAACTGAACCTAACTGGCCTAAATTAGTAAGGGATTTGAAAATCTCTTAATTGGCGTGGGGGAGAGGAGTTAAGAGGAGACTTAGCATAGGAGAGGAGGGCATCTTGGGTTCTTCTCCCCCCCTGAGGGGATATCCTTCTTCTCGACCATGGAGAGGGCGGACACTATGAACCAAGCGTGCACTGTGCACACCATCCACCACCATCATTGCACTGCCAATCCCTTGCAAGCCACAGCCTCACCGCACCATCCTCTCCACTACAAGCGCTACACCAACCCTCACCAAGCGCCTTCCACCGCTTGCCCCCGTGCATCTTGCAGGCGTTGCCCCCACAACAACCCGCAAGCCGCAATCGCCCACAGGCGCCCAAGCTAGCAGTTGCCCGCAAGTGCTACGCCCCCTCCAGCACCCTCGTGCACCCTCACCAGTGCCCTTGCGTGCCTTCCAATGCTGCTTCACCTCCCACCGCACCCTGCAAGTCCCACCCGCAAGCACCCCCGCGCTGCACCAGAGCACGCAGGCAGCCTTACGCCATCGCCATCTCTCGCAGGCGCTGCACCGCAAGCAGTAGCAATCCATGCCATCTCCCTTGCACATTCCACCTCCTGCTCCACCCATCCAGCACCCGCATGCTGTAGCGCGCCACACACCATTGCCATCACCCACAAGCACTGCATCGCAACCACCCGCAGGTGACCGCAGATGCCACAGCCGTGCCCTGCAGGCACTGTAGGCCACTACCACGCCTTGCACAACTATCACGCCTTGCCCGCAGCCACGCACAATGCATCAGTCGCACCATCCTCTCATGCACGGCCTCCTCCTCCAATAGGGCCAATAGGCCGGTGGCCATTCTCCTCCATCCGACTGCCTCCGGCCACCTCTGGTCGCCGCGTCACCACTGTTGCATAGCCCTTGTTGAGGCGTACCACCCTGTCGACTCTCGTCGCCAACAGTGCACGGTCGTCCACACGAGGAAGAGAGAGGAGAAATACTCTATTTTCTTTTCAATTAATATTTACATTTAATGCGATGGCCATTAGGATATTCATATTTTATTCAGGCCACATTGCGTTGATACACTTATGGTTTCCTAAAATTACTTCACTTGTGTTATGTGCATCATTTAACTTTGAATTTCGAATCAAATTTGCATGCATGCTAAATTTGTATGATATTCCATTACACATGAATCATATACATATTTTTTGAGCTTAATTCCTGATGTAAAAATTGCATCAATACCCCTAAACTTTTAAGGAAATTGTAGGCTCCATTTAAAATAGCATATTCCTCGCATTAAAATTGCGATAGTGTCTGCGAACAGTATATTCCTTGACTCATGAATTTATTGGTCTATTCCTCCCTGTGGATACGACATTTTTATTATCGTTAAATTTGATATATAGTTTTGATTGAGAGATTTTCCACAACATTAATTACAACGACATATCATTCTATTGCTATCATAAATAAGCGAGAATCTCTCCGTCAACCTCCACCACACTTCTTCCTCCTTGCCTGGTTGTCCTCCTAGGTTACTCCTTGGCTTGATTTCAAGGAATAAGAAATTAGGGTGTAGAGACTACTAGAGCATGCTAAGAGACCCTCCTAATGTGCACACCTAACCTCCTCTACCTTGCCATTCAATTGTGTTTTTGGTGTAGGAAATAAAGTAGCCAAGGATGGTTCCAAGATGGTGGTTATGGGGGTATTATATAGAAGTGTAGGAGAGTGGTGGTTATGGTTTTTCGAAAGGAAATGAAGGGGTGTCCGAATGCTTTCAGAGGTAAATGAAGGGGTGCATGGATGTTTTTGGAGGGAAAAATGAGAGGGAAATGAAAAGGTACCTTTGGGTCGTAGTTATGTAGCTTTTTGGGGGGAAAAGCCATGCCACTTTATGGTGGAGTTGAGTAGAATAGGGAGCTAGGTGGAGGAGAGTAGGATGTGGACTTTGGAGCTAGCCTAGGTAGCTAAGGTTAGCTAGTAGCTAGTCGAAGCTAGGGCAGTTGCCTTGAGAAGATTTGATCTTATATGGAGTTGAGAAGAGTTGATGTAAAGCATCCTGTCAACTCATCAGCTAGCTCAGCCAGCTAACTCAAGGCTAGTAGCTAGTAGGAGTTGAGTTGACCTTGAAGGAACTAACTTAAACTTGGAAGGGGCTGATATAAGTTAAAGATGATCTCCCTGTAGATTCCTCAGCTAGCTAGTTCACAACTAGTAGCTATGCTTAGAGAGAATAAGCTGAAGGGAGTCGAAAGAGCTAAAGATGAGCATGGTGTGCTGAGATACAGCTGGTTGGAAGTTTGATGCAAAATATAAATGATTTTGTAAATTTGCGCTTTTATTGTAATTGAGAAGTGCAAATTCGATCAAATTTTAAATTTATAATCCTAAATAGTGGAAGTATCTAGGGTCGTCCAAGGAGGTGTAAGTTAGTTATCAAAGTGATATTCTCTCTCTCACTTTCTCAAATCCTCTTTTTTTGGTGTTTTTAATGTTTGTGATTTTTTTCCAATTTTTGTAATTAGGGCAACAGAATTTGAAATAGGCCTAACTAAGAAACAGAAAGCCCTACCTTTCTAAGCTCACCTGAGGCCAGTGCACCTAGGATAATTAGAAAGGTGGAGTGTGAAACAAAAATTACTAGAATCTAAGAAGTAAAGAGGGAGCAAAAATTAAAAGGCAAGTGACTTTGTATTGCTATGAATAAAGATAGTAATATCACAAATGGAGGACTTACTTGTGTGGAAGATTCCTACACAAGTATCGTTGAAATGTAGAGGAATGCTTGTTACAAATAGCTAATACAAAAAAAAAAATAAAGAGATAGAAAAATCCTCAAAATGAAGCTCGGGATGTTCCTCGCTCCAAATGTGGCTACTCCCGCACTTGAAGAGGATTCTCCCTTGCTCCTCTCCTTAGATGAAGTGCTGCTATGATGGTAGATGTCCACCCTTCTCTTCCTCCTTACTTGGCCATCCTCCAAGATGATGATGATGATCTTTAGCTCCTCTACATGATAGGTTGAAATAGAGTAGATACCAAGAGGGAATGGGATATCCCTCTTGATTCCATGCAACTTCATCCCTTGAAATTATGGTGCAATATGGTGGAGCGAATGTGAAACTAGGGATGGTTCAAGGTGGTGGTTATGGGGTATTATATAAAAGTGTATTAGGGTGGTGGTTATGGTATTTTTGGAGTGAAATGTAGGGGTGTTGAATCCAAAAACATGCTATTGGTTAAACTCATCGTAGTATAGGTGCAAAATCCAACTTAAACAACAATAAATTAATGAGACTTGGGTAAGTCCCAGTCAATCTTAAGGAGGCATGTTTTGCAAACCGATTCTAATTTTTTTGACTCGCTTAAAACTGCAATCTGATGTTTAGAGTGCGTATATAAGATTTGCTGGTCGCATTATTGATATGAAGAATGTGCTTGTGAGTCAAGATAATTAATGTGAAGGTGTGAGTTTACATTCACACGATTTCAACTATACAATGGCAACCAATAGAATATGCATCTATCGCTAAATACTTTATATATTTCGAATTGACATGATTTATTTGCTAAAAAGAGAATATGATCTAAATAATGATAACGGAATTTTATTTCATTAAATCAATTTGTTTACAGTAAACATAGAGGAAAGCTTGTACAAGGAAATTAAAATCTAATCTATTAGAAGCTCATCCTGGCGTGAAAATTCAAAGAGCTATTGGCAGTAGAGGACGAGGGTGATGAGACCTTAGGTATGATGGCCCGTCTACACCAAGTAGAGAGATGCATGCGTGGAGCCCAGGAAGAACAGAGGCATGCACTCTAGAAGAAGATTAACTACACCACTAAGAAGAAAATAAATGCATAAATAAAGCATGAAGAACGATTATAGCTACACGAAAAAGTGGGCACCAAGGGTGTGCTTGGTGCCTGTGTGGCTTGAGGTGAAGGGAGGGAAAGGAGGGTGGCTGGCCTCTTGAGGATGGAGGTGGAGGAGCTCTAATGTAGGATTGAAGGCTGTTGAGGAGGGTGCTTGTGGGAGGAAAATGGTGGTGAATTGATGGATGAATAGATGGATGGATGACCACCAAAGAATGGTGACTTTTGATAGACTTGAGGAGGTCCCTTAGGTTGTATCTTGGAAGACTCTAGAGAATCTCTAGGTGGCATCAACTTGAGAGGGAGAGTAAGTCTTCTAGATCAACTTTTTGTGGAGGGTGTTATGTTTGGGCATGGACTAAGTTGAAGGCTAGGCCTTAGGTGTGCTGGCACCACCTTGTGGTCGCCACTTGGGAGGTTTGGGCTTGAACTAAGTGGGTTGGTTAGACCTACTTACATTGGCGTCTAGGTGGTTCTAGGTTGAGCCTAATAGGTTTAAGTAAGTGTCCTAAAATAGGTTCATACAACCTATCACTAATGTGGTAAGTTAAACTTATCACAAGTTTAATTAGGTCATGGTGTGTGCAATTGGGAGAAAGAATTCCCAATTAGGTTTTATATGAGTCAATTGGACTATGACTAAATCTAATTAGACTTGCATGGGTTAAATTTGGGGTTAAATTGGGTTCCATGGATCCAATTAGATAAGGAGGGTTCAATTGACTTCTATTGAGTGAATTAGGTTTAGTGAGAACCTAATTAGGTTCCTAGGAAGGGTTAGTGCTAGTGTACTAGGCTTAGGAGGTCTCTAAACAGGTTTCCTAAGGTGTATTGTAGGATTCCTATCTTGCTTCTATTTCCAAAATATGAACTAGAGGTGACTTCCAGATGTCCAGGAAGTAGGTCATATGACTAAAACTTCAGAATTGAAAGTCTAAACATCATGTTCGGACATCCAATACTGGATTAGTATGGGTGTCAGGTTTTGTTCATTTTTTCTATAGAAATCGGACGTCCATCACACTGTCTAGACATCCAGAGGTGGGCTAGAATGCATATTTAAGGTTTCTTAGGCTAAATTAACCTATTAGGAGGATGACTTAGGGATAGGAAGGTGGAAAGGATTATCCTAAGGACTAGGGATAGGTGTAGGGTTGTTTTAAGTTCTCTATTACTTTAATTCTTACATTTAATTCCTACAAGTAGTCTAGCTAGTATACCTTTTTCCTACTTTCTGTCTTCAAATTTTTTTTCTACTTTATTCAGGCTTCCGCTCCAGCTTTGCCACAGCTCCAGCCTCTCTCTAGCTTCAGTCCATCTCTTGAGCTTCTTATTACCTACAAACCAAATTATTCACTAATTAGTACAAAGTTATAGCATTATTTCATGAATAGCTATGTAAAGCAGTAAGAATGCAAAATATGGAGCTGATGCATGAATTACTCCTAAGTTATGCTAAGATCGAACTCAATTTAGGTCAATTAAGTCCTATGGTTGCTATGCAATCATACCCCCATATCTAAACTTTGCTAGTCCCTAGCTAATGCAAGAATGAAAAATGCAAGGTGTATGATCTATGCTATTTACAATTTGGTCCCCAAAGGACTACTTGTTCTTTTTATCTAGAGTTTGACAGAAGATTTCTTCTTTTTTTTTTTCAAAAATTTAGAGATCCAGATAGCATGAGAGTGTAGTGACAGTAGCATAAGCAACTGATCCAAGTGGAAAGCCAATCAACATCTAAACTGTTGGAACCTTGTTCCACATCTTATTTTGGTGTTAACAAAATTATTATGGATTAATGTTTGCCATTAAGTGTTTTTCAGATTTAGGTGAAGGAGCAAGGCAGGCAGGAAGTGATGGAGGCATGATGATGAGAAAGAGCAGATGATGACATGGAGAAGGCAAGATGACAAGGAAGGATCGAGGAGAAGATCATCTTCGACCCTTTGAATTTTAGTTTAGGGTTTCATAGAATGTATGCCTCTTAACAAAGGAATATTACTTAGATCGTAAAAATAATTAGAGATAAATTAGGATTTATATTGCGAACATTTTGAAAGAACGTAATTGATTAAATAACTTAAGAAAGGTACTTGTTAACCCACAAGTAGCGGTATTAATGTTTAGTACAGGTACATGTGAGTTACAGGTTTGGGCTTTTTCATAGAAAAAAACCTGTACCCCACGAGTACCAGTACTCATGATCAGTACTGGTAGTTGAGGTAACGAGTACCGGTACTAATGATCAGTATCGATACAAGTGGGTTATAGATTTGTGTTAAGAGTTTGAAACCCAGATCTGGAAGCAACGAGTACATGTACCCTTACTTTAGTATCGGTACCAGCTTGCCATTGGCTCAAAACAAAATGGTTGGAATATTTATTTCGTCAATGTGAACGTTGGGATTTAAACCCGAATGTCTAGTTGACATCCCAACTAGGTCCTAATGATTAGCCCATAGTTGTGGGCTATTTAAGTATTTAAGTGCCTACACATTAGGTTAATTCTAACATTTATTAAGCATAAATTAGGATGTAAATAGATTAACTCATAGTTTTAATTTAATTACATAATCCATACATTGCATTCATATCTTAAGTGCATTTAGAATTAGCTTAGAATAGCATTCATCAAATTAGACAACCAATTAGGTACATTGTTTTCATTAACATAGAAGTTAAGGGTCTGTATATAAATGACCTTAATATTTTAACATTATTTGTCTTTACTCTTCTCCTTACAGGAACGGCTGGCTGCCGCTCCAACGTCGAACGGCCTCAGTGAAGACCCATTCAAGGGGCAGCGGATGTGGTGGATCTGGTCGGGCGGCTCATTTCCAACTTGTGCAGGCCACTACAAAAGGTGGGAGGCAGCCGAGCTCGGGAGGCCTCCACCACCGACCCACCACTGTGCAGAGAGAACTTCTCTCTTCCACTCCATACTGCCAGCCTCTACCGTGGCAGCGAGTCTCCACCACCGTGGGCGTGTGGTGTGACAGGCCACAACGCCATCCGAAGCTCGCCCGCATTACCATGAGCACCTTAGCGTGCATCTCCCTCGCCGTCGTCACCATCCACCACCACCGCAATCACCGTCACTGCAATCACATTCTCATTCACTTAAGACGTTCGGAAAATTTCCCAGACAACTGAAGCTACCCGCTCACCTGCGATCACCCGCCTGCGTACCCGTCTGAAGTCCACCCACACCCGCACAACCACATCTGCCCACCTCACCGTTCACGCCTGCACCACCACCCCCGCGCCTGCGCCTTCATCCGTGCGTGCCCACGCCTACAGCGCCACCCACCAGCCTCCAGCGCAACCGTGCCCACCATCAGCCTTTGCCATCTCCACGCCCTCCAGACCGTGGACGCTCTCCTCAGCCTGCAGTGCCCACCTCCTGTGCCTGCAGCAGCAACCGCGCCTGCCGAACCACCAGACCGCACACACCCTCCTAAGCCTGTAGCGCCCACCTCCCACGCTTGCAGTAGCAACCGCGCCTGCAGAACTCCAACCGCAACCGCACCCGTACCTGCTGAACCTCCAACCGCGCCAACCAGCCTGCAGCGCCCTTCTCCCATGCCTGCAGAACCACCAGCAGCAGCACCCTCACCCGCCTGAAGCCACGCGCGCGGCAGCGCCGGCTGAAGCCACGCCATCAGCAGCGCGCGGCAGATCTCACGGCAGTAGGCCGCGCAAGCACACCGGCTGCAGCACCTCCGCCGGAGCTCATCTGGCCACCTCCGGCCACCGCGCAACTCGTCGCCACCACCGATTCGAAGCCCTCGGTCCAAGGAACCTCGTCCAAGCTTCCCGCGCCCGGCCATCAGCTCCTCGACGTGCAAGACAGAGGGGAAAATTCCCCTACTTTGCTACAGTAAACCATCAATTAGAAATTACATTTTCTGCCATTTTCACCTTTTAATGATATTTTATTGATTCTGCATTGCGGAAAATATCCTCTAGTTTCTCATAATTGCCATTTCAGCATTATTTCTTGCTTAAACCTTAATCTAAAGGCAATCTTGGCTTGATTCTTGTCCAAACTAAATACGAACAAACATTTTTAATTGGTGCGAATTTTAATACGTCATTGCCTCCCTGTGGATACGACCCACTCCTCTGCGAGTGGTTATTTCTTCTTAAATATTGATCAATCGATTTTTCCACCACATTAAACTGCAACCGACTTAAAAGCAAAAGATCAACGAGTCAAATGGCACCGTTGCCGGGGAGGCAACAGACGCAATAATTTCGCCTAATTTTATTTTGATTACTTTTCAATTGCACAGAGATTTGACCATTTATTATTTTCTTTTCTGTGCGAGAAATTTTGTGTAGGAATCAGCCTGTGTGAGAGAAGACCCTTGGCGTTGCCAGACGAGAAGTGGACGAGCAATTTTGAAAGGAGGAGAAGGACGAGGATGCAACGGACACCATTGTATTTATTCGCTAGTTTAATTAGACTAGAATTAAGACTGTAGACTTAATTTTTCATTGCAGTTAGTTTGAAACCCTTGTTCTGGGGCATATTTTGAGGGGTCTGTTCCCCGATTTTGTTTTGGGCCCGTGTTGGGTAATTTTTGGGAGTCTGTTCCCTTTTCTTTAGATTTAGGTTTTTTTTTTTTATTATTATTACTTTTATTTGCTTGTGCATAAGTAGTTATAAAAAAATAGAAAAAAAAAATGAGCTGCCTGCTAGAAGCTGCCTGCCCTAGGAAGAACCATTTAGGTCTGTATGAGCAGCCTCTAGATTTACTTTTCTGCATTGCATGCATTCTTACATCGTAGATCGCTGGAGGCAAGGTACGCATTCTCTTACTTTGCATCCTATTTTTGATCACGCATTGAATTTGGGATTTAATGCGAAGACCACCTAATTTGTACTGAATAAATCTAACTAGTGGTCACATTTTCATAGAAAAAGGACTAATCAAAGGAAGGACATTTTAAAAACCAAGGATTTGATTTTCAAACTTGGCATGCTATTCAAAGTTCAAAATCTTTGACGATGTATGCACACTTATTTCACTTGCACCACGGCACGCTTCTAGACACTCCTTAGGTTTGGAAATACTAGGACAAGAGCCCTCCTATCATTGGATTCTAAAGTGTTCGGAACTTGAGATCAAAGGTTTTGCAAGTCCAAAGAGGGGGATACCCTGTCACGGATTTTTGGGGGTAGTTGAGAAGCACCACGAAAGCACAGCTTCAAAGGAAGGCTTAGGCCTACTTGTATCCCTCGATCTTCCGTCTTTGGATTTACTTGACCATTTGAGATTTAGGGAAGAACACCTAAGCTCCAACTAGGTCTTGTTAGGCGAGCCGTAGGTCAACAATAGGCGCCTAAATTGATTGAACAAATTGTATTGTCACCTGCAATCTGACTTAAAATCAAAAGCCTAAATTGGGAAAGACCTAAAAGGTCCTTTTTAAATTGTGTTTTTCTTGGGGAATTCTGATTGAAGTGTGAGTTAGAATGGACCACATTGCTTTTCATTTTTTCACATCTTGCCCACACCCTCACCCCCACTCTGCATCCTTCGATCCCAGACGCCGAGATGGTCCATTCCTTGATGGATGTAATGACAATCATTGGGATCCATTTTACTCCTATTATAGGAGTATTGGCCTGGTTAAGCCCCAAATCAGTGAGCAGAGCCTAGGAGCGGGATTCGCTTTGCCCAATATCCCACATACCAAAGAAATACCCAACCCACCCTCCCTGAAAAAGTATTATGGTTGGACAAACACTCCTGGGTACTATGAGCCTGAGCCTGACTTCTCTCATGATAGAAATGACCTCTCCTCTTTGAAGATGGAAATACAGAAAATACAAAACGAAATGAGTGAATTGTTAGGAGAATCTTTGAGAGCAGGCCAACAAGAAAGAGATGAAATTAGCCACCCAATCTACCCCATTGAGGATGACGTACACCCCTCTACAGTAGATGCATCTCCCGTGGGAGAGCTACACTTTAAGTTGGAGGGAAATTCTGGGGAGAATAGCTACTTTTCGAGGAACGATTTTGAAACCTCCCCATTAGATGACACTTCCTTGAGAGATCTACACTTTAGGTGGGAGGAAAATACACATGAAAGTAGCTATGCATTGGATGAAGAAAGGTGGCAACCTGAGGAAGATGATGATAAGGTTGAGTATCCACCTGATTTATATTGGAGTCAAAAGAAGGGAATGATGGTACCATTGGAAGACCTCAACCCAGATGATAGTATTTTCATGACATTTGATGAAGTGGGTCAAAGTCAACTTGTTAATCCTACCCTCCCTTCTGATCACGATATGGAACTCAAACCCACCCTTAGGGAACCTAACCCTAAAGAAATTAACCTATCTGAGGAGTCTGATGTTACCAGTGTAAACCATTTACCTCAGATAGAGCACCCTAGGGGATCTGCTGAGATATTAAAGGATTCTAGACCTCGGGTACATGATGAATTGTGTGATGAGGAGGAGGACGAATTATATGAGGAACCTACATTCAAGATTTGGAGTGACACTAAGGGTGATTATGTCTTATTTGAAGAGTTAGCCCCTGAGGATGTCACAAATTTGACCAAATTAGGTTTCCTTAGCACACCCATTGATGATATTTCTCCTCATGATAAAATGATGGAAAATTTGGAAGCAATTTCTAAGATTTATGTGGATTCACATATAGACTCCAAGGAAGATTTGAGTAAAGAACAAAAACCCGGGGATGACATTGATAGGATAATCCCTAGATCTATTGCTTCCAACCTGCCTTCATTCACTTCGAAGTCACCCTCTAATTCGCTTATATCTGAAAGCGAAATTGTGACTCCTGATGAAGAGCAGGAAGATCCTTGTGATGGTGCAAGGAATGCTAGGGATGAAATTGAGGATTTAGAAAGAGTGTTTGGGATGGACACCAAGCTGATTAAACCCAACCTAGATCTTATGGCCATCCCACAACATCGTAACTTGGGCACCCTAGACGATCCTTGCCTTAGAGAATTGCTCACTTTTGTTCTGACCAGGGGGCATAACAGACCAATATTTCCTGTAATGGAGTATCGAGTATGGATTGATGATTTATTTAGTCAGTCCATTACCCTGGGGGTTTATCTCTGTACCATTCCTTCCCCATTCTTTTTGGAGGATCCTTGTCATCCTCCCCCTACCCCTTCGGAGGTTGTTTTACCTGTTTGTCCTTTAGAACCTCTTCCGGTGACCTGGGAAGATTTTATTCCCATTTTAGTTGGGCGAGCATCTGCTATCGGGATTCATCATCAGCTCGCCAACATCCTAGGTTACCTATTTTCTAGGCCAACATTGCTTTGCTCATTTTTAGGGCCTATTTCTGCAATTCTTGAACCGAATTTGCAGGTTCTTTGGCTATTCAGCCCAGCTCTAACCCAGGTAATATCCTTCTATGCAATGAGGACATTGCAGATTTTAGGCATGGGAGGGTGTACTTGGGGATATACATAGCATAATTGCATACATTTGTACATAAAAAAAAAAGAAAAAAAAGAAAAAAAGGGGTTTTGAGCTTAACTGGCTAGATCTTGCATTCTTAAGCAAATCAGAACTCCAGGGTAGACTAAATTAATTCTAGGGTCAAACTTTAGAAGCTAAATGAGTTGCTAGCGTTAGACCTTTAGGGTCCTTTGTAGACTTAAAAGCTTATGTAGGAGTTAAGTTGCGGACCATTCCTCAAGAGGTTGAGGAAGGGAAGCTAGGGTTTGAGTTAGAATGTGGGGTAGTACCTGGAGTCTTATTCTACCTTTTGGTTTACGGGTCCTTGTAACCCAAGCATCCAAATTTCACACACTTGGTCTGGTAATCAACTTAATTTCTGTCTTTCTGAAAAGATATTTGGTTCTCTTAGTTTTGACTTAAGAGAGGCTTTGCGGTGAGGTGGAGTATATACTCACCTTGAGGATGTGATGATAACATATTTCCTCCTCGGTGCTTGTCTCTTAGGATATCCATCCTACTTGGGGCATGTAAGTGCATTGCACGATTCAGGTACCATGGGCGGTCCTATCTCGAAGTGCCGATTGCCATAGGCCTGAATTCGCTTAAGAAATCCATGGGCGATACTATCTCGAAGTGTCGATTGCCAGGAGTTCTTGGGGTCATTATGGGCGGTGCTATCTCGAAGCATCGAAAGCCAGGCACCCTTCGAGGTATGGTAATGGGGACAATGAATCTGACACAGACCGTGTTGATAGCTGATCTGAGGTTAGACTTAGAAGAATCAAACAAAAAAAAAAGTATATATATATATAAAAAAAAAAATCCTTTAACTCAAATAACTCAGACCAATACACAGGCACGGATGCTTTAATCTCAGGGATCAATAAACTTTAGGGTAGAGTTAGAAATCAGGGAAACTTGTGCCTGCAACTTGTCTTTAGCTGACCTAGTCTGTAACTTAGCAACTACTTAGGAACCTTGGGTCTAGAGCCTAAACTTAATATGCTTCTGAAGGAAGACTAAGTGAGTTGACTAGTCTACTTAGAGTGCTAGGTTTCGCTTAATTTTGCTAGGGACTAGCAAAAACTAGGCATGGGGGTATGTGATTAGCCCATAGTTGTGGGCTATTCAAG
Organism: Thalassia testudinum; assembly: GCA_037157565.1. NCBI lineage: Eukaryota > Viridiplantae > Streptophyta > Magnoliopsida > Alismatales > Hydrocharitaceae > Thalassia > Thalassia testudinum. The sequence goes on from JAZHRO010000056.1 coordinate 17,023,738, forward strand.
TATTTAAGTGCCTACACATTAGGTTAGTTCTAACATTTATTTAGCATAAATTACGATGTAAATAGATTAATTCATAGTTTTAATTTAATTACATAATCCATACATTGCATTCATATCTTAAGTGCATTTAGAATTAGCTTAGAATAGCATTCATCTAATTAGACAACCAATTAGGTACATTGTCTTCATTAACATAGAAGTTAAGGGTCTGTATATAAATGACCTTAATATTTTAACATTATTTTCTTTACTCTTCTCCTTGCAGGAACGGCTGGCTACCGCTCCAACGTCGAACGGCCGTAGTGAAGACCCATTCAAGGGGCAGCGGATGTGGTGGACCTGGTCGGGCGGCTGATTTCAAACTTATGCAGGCCACTACAAAAGGAGGAGGGAGGCAGCCGAGCTCGGGAGGCCTCCACCACCGACCCACCACTGTGTAGAGAGAACTTCTCTCTTCCACTCCATACTGCCGGCCTCTACCGTGGCGGCGAGTCTCCACCACCGTGGGCGTGTGGTGTGACAGGCCACACCGCCATCCAGAGCTCGCCCGCATTACCGTGAGCACCTTAGCGTGCTTCTCCCTCGCCGTCGTCACCAACCACCACCGCCGCAACCACCGTCACTGCAATCACCTTCTCATTCACTTAAGACGTCCGGGAAATTTGCCGGACGTCTGAAGCTACCCGCTCAACTGCGATCACCCGCCTACGTACCCGTCTGAAGTCCACCCGCACCCGCACAACCACATCCGCCCACCTCACCATTCACGCCCGCACCACCACCCCCGCGCCTGCGCCTTTATCCGTGCGCGCCCATGCCTGCAGCGCCACCTGCCAGCCTTCAGCCCAACCGCGTCCACCATCAGCCTTCACCATCTCCACGCCCTCCAGACCGCGCATGCCCTCCTCAGCCTATAGCGCCCACCTCCTACGCCTGCAGCAGCAACCGCGCCTGCAGTAGCAACTGCGCCTGCCGAACTTCCAGACCGCGCACGCCCTCCTCAGCCTGCAACGCCCACCTCCCGCACCTACAGCAACAACCGCGCCTGCAGAACTCCAACTGCAACCGCACCCGTGCCTGCCGAACCTCCAACCGCGCCCACCAGCCTGCAGCACCCTTCTCCCGCACCTACAGAACTGCCAGCAGCAGCACCCGCACCCGCCTGAAGCCACACGCACGGCAGCACCTGCTGAAGCCACGCCAGCAGCAGCGCGCGGTAGATCTCACGCCAGCAGGCCGCGCAAGCTCACCGGCTGCAGCACCTCCGCCGGAGCTCGTCCAGCCACCTCCAGCCACCACGTGACTCGCCGACACCACCGATTCGAATCCCTCGATCCAAGGGACCTCCTCCGAGCTTCCCGCGCCCGGCCATCAGCTCCTCGTCGCGCAAGACAAAGGGGAAAAATTCCCCTATTTTGCTACAGTAAATCATCAATTTGAAATTACATTTTCTGCCATTGTCATTTTTTAATGATATTTTATTGATTCTGCATTGCGGAAAATATCCTCTATTTTCTCATAATTGCCATTTCAGCATTGTTTCTTGCTTAAACCTTAATCTAAAGGCAATCTTGGCTTGATTCTTGTCCAAACTAACTACGGATGAACGTTTTTAATTGGTACGAATTTTAATATGTCATTGCCTCCTTGTGGATACGACCCGCTCCTCTGCGAGTGGTTATTTCTTCTTAAATATTGATCAGTCGATTTTTCCACCACATTAAACTACAACCGACTTAAAAGTGAAAGATCGACCAGTCACCTAACTCTATAAATAATCCCTTGGACCCTTAGTTTGCACATAGGAAAGTAGAAGAAAAATTCCTAGAGCTATATTTCAAATTTCTACCATATTTTCAAGAGAGAAAGAAGAAGCTTGCCATTCACTCTCTACATTCTTGCAAGCTCAATGACATGTTTTTCTCATGCATCTACGAAGCAATCCACATCCATCCTAGGCTCTCAAATTGGTATTCAATTTAACTATTGTTGGGAGGCATAGGAATTCTTATTGTAAGAGTTCTTATTTATATTTTGAGCTTGTTGCTCGTTGGGTTGTAACAAATCCATTTTTGTACTTGGGTTGAGGTAACCCATTAATTACCTCAGTTTAGTAAATTGATTCTCTCAAGGTTGAGAGAATTGGATTAAAAACCTTAAGCTAGGAGGCTTAGGTAGTGGAGTACCCAAGGGAGGGGAACCACTATACATATTGTGCCAATTTTCTATGGTTTGATCTTTTTTGTATTACTAATATTTTGTTTAAGTATTTCTGCATGTAGATATTCCATATTTTAGATCCTATCATAAACTTCGTACTTAGCCTCGATAAAAATTATATCCAGATAAGCAAACATCTTCCCTTGGGGATAAAGAATCTGGGTTATCTACCCTAGCTTTTTCTTGCTTAAGTAGATGTCTGAGTCAAATGATTTCATATTTGGTGGCTCACACTAATTTGGTGCTACATGTATCCTAGTACTACAGACTCTAGATCTCTAGACTATCAAACAATTCAACCCCAAGAGAGGCTCAAAACTATGGTCTATTAGCATTCCTTTGCACTCACTCCCTTTTTTTCGTACTTTTCTTTTTTATTTTTTCTTTAGAGAGCTCACAATCTCATCTAGTGTATGCTTATTAACACAAGTCATTAACATTTCAATTCTAATTCTGATAACCCTACAAGTAAGTCAAAATCCTTCAGCCAGTATTCAGGCAGCTAGAAATACTAAAAAAGTAAGTGAAGTCATATTTAGTGGATCGCAATGGGTATTTTCTTACCTCAATGTAATCAACTTGAAATGAAATCAGCACATAGACACAACTATGAACACTTTTATTTCTTAGAATTTTTTACTTTTTTTCTATTTTTTTGTTTCTTTTTATCTTTTTTTTACTTTGAAGACATCTATTTGGATGGAACAAAATTATATTTTATATTTTATTGTGAACCAATCTTTTGGGATCACACTCTCATAAATCAAGTCAATTATCCTCTATGTAGATCAAAGTGAAGATTATCTTTAGTAAATGTAATTCTTTTATATTTCTTGAGTCTAGAGTTACTTTAAGGAACCTCAGGATTAAAGACAAACTTTCAAAGTATTAAAATAAACATCTAGATAGTATTGATCGACCAAAATATCAAAATTGATTGATCAAAATAATATTATCGATCGACCTAATTAGCCTAACGATCAAATCTAATGTTTTCGTAATTGATAGACTAATTAAATATTTAATCGATCAGCAATTGATCGACTAATTAAGTAAATTGATTGATCAAAATGAAAATTGAATGAACAATTAAGTAAATTGATCAATCAATTTGGTTCGATTGATTTTTCTTAACATTCCGAAAATGCTCCGTTTTCACCTAAAAATAGGGCTCTACACCCCTCATTTCAAAACACACCTTGAAAAATATATCAAAGAGAAAAAAGTGCTTCCACTCTAATTCTTCCTCATGCTTTCGTATTCATTCTACTACGCTCTTCAAAAGCACGTCTCTCTACGCTTCTAAAAAGAAAACTTTGTTTGCATATGCCAATTCCTTAAGGTTTCATAGGATTAATTTCTGCATTCATTTTACCTCATTCATTTCATTGTTGGGATTCTTTGTGTTGGAATTCCCAACATTATTTCTGACTTCTCTTTGTTGGTAAAAGAGAAGTGGTTTGTAAGAGGTTGTGCTACCCTCGTTTAAGTGCTATGTTAGTAGATTGACTAGTGTTGCTTAGTCTATAAAATCCTATGTTGGGAGGCTTAAGTAGTGGCTTCTACTCATAGGGGTTTCCACTATAAATCCTTGTGTATATTGTGAGATTTTCTTTTTTTGTGCCTAACAATATGGCATGTTGCGCCATATTGTTATTGTAATCAATATCACACTTGAGCTTGCATTTGTGGCCAAGTAAGATCCACAGGACCCTCATTTGGTATCAGAAGTTGATCATGAAGGAGTCGTCACACCTCACCTTCACATGGCCGCAGCAAAGTTCTATGGAGGGACAATCATTTTTTCGACCACCACTATTCGACAGATCATATTACGGTTATTGGAAAGGAAGAATGCAGATTTTTCTTAAAGGAATGGATTCTGAGATTTGGCATATCATTGAGGGTTGCTTATGGATTGTAAACTAAAGGGGTGGGGTAAATAGAATCACCTTTTTGAAATAGAAAAAATTGAAAAAAAAATTAATTCACAACAGAATCAAGCACAGATTACACCTGGATTTATAGTGGAAACCCAAATCAGGTGAAAACCACTACCTAAGCCTCTTAGCTTAGGATTTTCCCAACTAGTAGAGGCTAGTCAATCTACTATTGTACCACTTGAACGAGGGTGGCACAATGTCTTTAGAAACATTTCTCTTTGTACCTTGAATAGAAGCACAATAACAACAACAGCGAATCTTCCCAACAACTTGGGGTCCATTAATCAAAACAACAATGCAAAGGAATAATAAATATATCTATGGAAACTCAATAAAAGTCAAACTAGAAATTCAATAGAGGTTTGAAACGATGTGCTTTGAATGACGTGAATAGTGAAGTACAGAAGCACTTGAAAGAGGCATGGGAAGCTCTAATATTTTTGGAGGATTTTTCTATTGAAAGTTGATATGAAAAAGAGCTACGTATGAACTTTAGTTATACTAAAAAGTTGGCCTGAAAGGGAAGTCGGGTTGGTCGATCAATTAAGGTATATTGGTCGATCAAAATGTTATTTGGTTGATCAATCTAGTTATTTGATAGATCACTAATTGGTTGATTAATTAGCTTGGTTGGTCGATTAATAGGGTATTAATCAACTTTCTAAAATAGGCTGGTTTGATAGATTAACTAAGTTGGTTGGTCGATCAATTAGTCAATTTAGTTAATTGATAACCCTAAAACCTACTTTTAGACAGTGATAAATGCTAGTTTATCATCATTCTTATGCCTAAAATAAACCTAGATCTTAGGATTTTAACTACGCAAACAGTTTTTGGGATACAATTAGGCAGAGATTAGGTTAGGCATGTATTACACAATTTATTTTGTTTTTGATATGTTTATCTGAGTGTTAGGGATAAACAAATAGTCAGATCCCTAGAACCCTAGTACTTAAGAATGCAACTAGTGAAGAAGAAGCTCAAACTAGCTAGGACTCAGCCTAGTCTAGCTTATCATAGCTAGATACCGGCTCACTTGAACTAAGGTTAGCTCCTAGCTCCATTCAGCTCATCTCAGCTGAATGGTAGCGCAAGATAGCTCACCCTAGCTCCAGTCAACTCATATTCAACCCAACTTAGTTGAGTCTAGCTCATCTCAGCTCCCATCAGTTCATTAGGAGCTCTAGCTAGCTCAGATAAGATGACTGGTGTTCACCTCAACTCTGGTCCAGCTACCTTCAGCTCCACTCAACTCAAGCCAGCTGAAGATGACTTCACCCTAGCTTAGGCCAGCTCAAGCCCTACTCTTGGGAACTCTACTTAGCTCAACATAGTTGAACTAAGCTACCTTAGCTACTTCAGCTAGCAAGGTCCTCCTCGGGAAGATCAGACCCAACTTTCCTTAACATTATTCAGCAGAAGCCAGCTTACTTTAGCTTTGCTTAGCAGCTAGCAAAGAACTAGCAAGCTAAGCTAGCTAAAGTAGCTCATTGCCATTTTCTTTAGCATCTATTAGTTCTTATGCAGCTCTAGAAAACTCTCCTTCAGCTGTTCTTCAAACCCTAATTCCTCCTACTCCACTCACATACTAGCTAAGCTACCTTAGCTAACTTCTCCACTCCTTGGTCATCCACCTTAGCTAACCTTAACTCCAACTACATAAGCCTCCTCTTCAAGTCCACCTAAGCTCCAATTGAGCTGCCATACTTGGTGCCAACTCAACCACAACCCTTCACACCACCACCACCACCAAGAGATGCCATCATGTTGGAGCCAAAATCACCCTTAACTGCACTTAAATTTGGTGCCAACCTCCCCCTTCATCTCCACCATACAACTAACCTCCTAAGCCATCCCCACCATCCACCTATTCCATTCTAGAAGACCCCAAAGTTGTCACCAAAACCATGGCACCTCTCCAAGGTTGGTGCCAAACTATGGTGCCTCTCCACCACCATCACACCCCTTATGGTGGCGCCACCCATCCTATGCCTTAGGATCCCCATAACCACCATTAACCACCTACCAAGCCTAATTCTAGCCCTCCACATGTCCACTCCAACTACCCCCCTCTCAACCTCTATATATACCTACCATATACCACCAAAGAAAGGCATGCTCCCTTAGTTTTAATTCTACCCCAAGCCCACCTATAACCCATGGACAAGAAGAAGGAGGAAGGAGGAAGATTAATGAGGCTATCCCTTGCTTCCTTGGTGCCTTCTTCCTCTCCATTCTTCTTCTTGTGCCATGCTAAGAGGAGGAGCAATCTCTTATCAAGGAGGACGGCCAAGAATTGGAGGAGAAATAAGGGTGGAGCATGCCCACCCTTGGAGGAGAAATTAAGGTGCAAACTATCCACCTTTGGAGGAGCTAAGGAATGCCCCCCCATTGGTCTTGCTGAGAGGAGGCCATACCTTCGATTCAAGAAGAAGGAGAAGGAGGAGCTCTTTTCAACTACGAGAGCAGCCACAGTTGGAGTAAGGGCTTCATCCTCTTCACCATCATCATCCAGGATTTTTGTTTTAGTTGCTTTGTAGTTTTATTTTGTAGTATAAGCTTTCCTCTATAATTTAATTGTAAAGTAGAAATCCTTTTTTATATAGAGTTACCGTTCCTAATTTTCCGTGCATCTTTGTTCTTGTCTTTATTTTGCACCTTCACTCCCACTTTCTAATTATCTTAGGCCTTCACGTGCCTAGGGTGAGCTTAGGAAGAGGTTATTTTTGCCACCCAGTTTGTAAGTTAGGTTTATCCTTTTATTCTCTCAAAATTGTTGTTGCCTTGTTATCTCCAAAATCGTAAAAACTTTATATTTAAAAATCCAAAAAGAATGGTGATTTCCCATTTTGAAGCAAGAGATTTATATTTGCAAAAGTTGCCTCCTTGGACAACCAGATACTCCACTATCTAGGTATTACAAATTTAAAAGTGAATCAAATTTGCTTGTGTCAATTGATTAGCCTATATCTGTGGCCTATTTAAGTATTTAAGTGTTTAGACATTAAGTTAATTCTAACATTTATTTAGTATGCATTAGGATGTAAATAGATTAATTCATATTTCTGATTTAATTACAAAATTCATGCGTTGCATTTATAACTAAATGCACTTAGAATTAACTTAGAATTGAATTCATTTCATTAGTTAACCAATTAGGTACATTGTATGCATTATTTTAATTTAACATAGAAGTTAAGGGCTAATGCATAAATACCCATAATATTTTATTCTTTTATTTTTTTCTCTTTTGCACAGGAAACTCCTCTAGCTTCAGCTCTGCCTCCTCCTCCTGCGCATCATGACGGGAAGTGTTCTTGGGCATTTTGAAGTCGTCGGAATCGTAGTACAGTCACGCAAAAACTATTCGTAAAAAAATTATTTTCTAAAGAAAACGAGACTTTGAGTCCCAGTCGTTCGTCTCTGGGATACAGTTGTTTACTTCTGAAATTGATCTTCTATTGCTCTACTTTGTTTGGAAACGCATGCCGATTCATGATTATTACGTATTCTGGTATGACATGCTTAGCTCCAAGAATATTAGGAGTTAGAAACAGGCAACATGAATCATGCAAATATAATAGCAATCAATAAGCTCATGGTGATTTCACAATATGGAGAGATATATATATATATATAAAAGCATTTTTCATTCATTCAATGAAAGAGTTTGCAACAAAAACTTTAGAGGAAAGCTTGTATATAAATGCTTGAAATTTAAACCTAGGTACCAGAAAATGACTGCATACAAGAATCAATTGGGGGATTTCACATGCATCATTGGGGGAGAAGTGAAGACTACACTACTAAGTAGTAATAAAAATAGTACAAATAGTTGAGAGCATAAACTAAATCTAGCAAAATAAAAGGGCATTCAGGGCTGGTCCCCAACGGGCTTGTAGTGGTCGGGAGGAGAATGAGGGGTGGGCAATGTAGCTTAGGCCGACCCTTGGAGAGAGGTAGGGTTGATCCAGCATCCTAGCATGATGTCATCCATGGTGGTGGTAGTGAGCTCGTGGAGGTGGAGTGGCTAACTAAGTGGAAGTGGGTGTGCATGGCACCAAAGGAGTGAATTTTGCCAAGGAAGTGAATGGGTGCAAATGGCCACCCTTAGGTCATTCTATAGACCTAAGGGAAGCTCTCTAGAGAATTATGGAATTCTCTAGAGAGGCCTATGGTGGGAGCTCGTGGGACAGTGAGAGAGAGAGGATGGACGATGGTTTTTAGATCCACCAAATGTGGATCTAAAAATTGAATGGCTCTTGGTTGCTAATTTTGGCAACAAAGGAAACCACACATGTAGAGAGTCCTAGGGAACTCTAGACTAGGTATTTTTGTGTGGATGGTGTGTGTGGGTCGACACTTAGGTGTCTATGTTGATTAGGTTAGGTTCTAGTGGGTTTAGGTCAAGGTATGTCTCAAATTAGGGTTATAAACCATAATTCACTTAGGTAAAGTTCAATTAAACTTAATACAAGTTCAATTGGGTTTGTGGAAACTTAATTGAGAGTAAAAAAGCTCAATTAATTTAGGTCTTGGTCAATTGGACTCTCACAGAGTTCAATTGGACAGTATGTGTTGAGATTAGGGCTCAATTGGACTCAATGAGTCCAATTGAATAGGCTGATGGAATTGACTAAGATCCAAGTCAATTTGGTTTAGTGAGGACCTAATTAGGTCCTTAGGGAGGTCTAGAGGTGATGTACTAGGGTCAGGGAACTTTAATTTAGGTGCCTATGTGGTTGGAATTGGGTTTAGGGACCTAGAGATCCAAGATCAAGGCTTAAATCTCGAAACAGGAACTGGAGAGCAGTATCAGACATCTAATAATAGTGTCAGACATCTTATACTCAAAAATCAGAAGTCCATACTTGTTGTCTGGATGTCCAATCAGAGTCAGGAGGGATTCTGGGTTCTGTTTTGGGTATTCTGCGGAAATTGGATGTCTGACAAAGTGTTTGGACGTCCAATAACACTGCTGAAGTGGGTTTGAGGTGTGCAGGAGATGGCTAAGAATCCTGGATGTCCTATAACTTATTTGAACGTCCAGATAATGGTTGGAACTATGGTTTTAAGGCTTCCTTGGGTGTTGTGACCTAATCTAAGGGTGGCTAAGGCCTGGGGAAGTCTCTAGGCTATCCTTGGGCTAGGATGGACCTAAGCTCTTCACATTTTACTGCTTTATTCCTACTTTATAGCATAGCAAACCTTTAACTCCCTTACATTATTATTCCTACATCTAATCTAAGCCTTCTACTCCAGCTTTGCTGCAATTCCCGTTATTCCTGATCCAGCTTCAGATCCAGCTCCTAATCAACTTATTCCCTGCAATCGACATAATGCACTTAATCAACACATTATAACATTATTTATGCATAGCTAAAGGAAAGCAATAAAGATGCAGATATTGCGTATGCATGCATAAATAACCCTAACTTATGCTAAGTCCTAGCTTTATCTAGGTCAATTAAGACCTATGATTGCTGTGTAATCATACCCTCTTGCCTAAATCTTGCTAGTCCCTAGCAAATGCAAGACTAAATTATTTACAGAAAAGGTCCTTAAGGGATTGATTATTTTATCAAGTGTATGCGTAAAGATTTTTCACCTTTTTGTTTTCATCCTATGCTCTAGAAATCCAGACAATCGTGAAAGTGCAGCTATGTAGCTTTTGCAATGGATTCGAGTGAAAAAATGATTCACCTCTAAAGCCTGTACTTGACCCCTAGTAAAAATTCTAGCAGGATAGGCGGATTTCTTCCCTCGGGGTATTCAAGATATTCTATGAATTCCACCCTGGCTTTAGGCTTAGGTAGAGAATCTCTAAGTGAAAGGATTATATATTTGGTGGCTCATTCTCACTTAGTGCTACATAGAGACTAGTACTACAGAATCTAGATTCCTAGATTAATACGTAACTCATCTCAGAGAAAGACGAGAAAAACTATGCTCTCTTTTGATTCATTTGTATTCATTCTCTCATACTCTTTTTCTTAGAGCTCACTATCTCACTAGATTCACACATATGATCTGTATTTGGTGGTCTCACTAGGCATTAACATTTTAATTGAGTTCTCATAACCCTAACACTAAGTCGGAATTCCTCAGCCAATATTTGGGCAGTCAGAAACATAAGAAAAATAGGTTAGGGCCATATTTAGTGGATCTCAAATTTATTTGGTGGTACTGCCTCAATGCAACTGAAATAAACACTAAATATTTACTCTTTTTTTCTTTGCTTTTTCCTCTTTTTCAAAGTTTTTTTTTCTCAATTTTTCTTTCTTTTCATCAATTTTTTTTTATTTGAATTTTTTTTTCTTTCTATTTTTTTTTTCACAACATAACACAACTAGCACACATCCATGAACTTTATTAAGGAGGCATTATTACGGATTGGCAGTACTCAAGAGACATTGGGTGGCTTATTTTGTGGAAGTGCCTATTCACGGCACCGGGAGAGACGGATAGGATGATGTATTTCTGACCTTGACATCAATACCCTCCTTCAGTTGAGGATTCCGTAGAGAATGGTCGTAACCATCCACCTTACACTAGTTTTATGAAAACTCGCTCTCCGTGTAATTGCCTTATTTGGTGCCTCTCAGTATTTTGCACATAAATGCATACGTAGGAACCGAGAGCGGAAACTATGCCTAATCTCTGAGTATCATCACCTAATTATCTAGGATTCCATATTCCTTGCACTAATCATAGAGCACTAGTCCACCCTACTCTCATCTCACACAATTTGGTGGATTTTTGTAATAACATCAGCTTGACTCCCAAAATACTGTCTAGGGGTTCAGGAAAAGAAGCACTGCTTCTTCTCGACAGACTGAAGACGTTTATCAGCCTTCACCATGAATCCATTGCAAATTCTACGTGTGTGTGAAAAGTTGTATTGAATTCCAAATTACAGGAATCAACTAGAGGATAAAATCTCTAATGCATTCTCTTAATAAAATAATCTTATTCATGAATGCAATATGTATATATGCTATAAACATGTGACCTCATATAATTTGTACTTCGTGAATTTCCCATATCGGGTTATAATCGGCTTGACCCTAAATTTAGAGCAAAAGGTGAGCGGGTGAGTCGGAAGTGGCTGTTGTGAATGATTTATAGCTCCAATGCAAGCATTGGTGGTGGAATCGGTTGTTATTTTATTTAATGTCCTAAAGTATGTTTTACATGCAGCTCTGAGGTTTTCCTAAGTGTTGGCATAAAAATTTTCAGTTTTTGCTGTATCTACCCCCCATGCCTAAGTTCTTACATATCCTCTTGCATGAATATAAAAGAAAATAAATATTGTAGGGAGAATGGGTAGAAATCACCTGTAATTGCTCCTAAAATTATATTCAGCTCCGGCCAACCTATTAGCATGCAATATACGCCAAGGAAATATGCTAAAATAAAAAATGCTATGTATAAAGATGGTTATATATAAATGATGGTGGAATGTGGGGCGAATGGTATCTATATGTGCTGAGTTTAACACCTCCAGCTGGGCGAGCACTCAATCACACATCCTCACTAAGATGAACAATCTCGTCAGGTGGAGGAGGTTCCTGGGCCAAAAATGGCTTGAGGCGCTGGCCATTTACGGTGAACATATGCCTAGAGTTTAGGTCCTTGATCTGCACTGCGCCATTAGGATATGCCTGTATCACAACATACGTGCCAGTCCACTTGGACTTGAGCTTACCCGCGAACAATTTTAGCCATGAATCAAACAACTAGACTCTCTGGTTGGGCGTGAATACTTTCCTCTGGATGTGGCGGTCATGAAAGGCCTTGGTCCTGTCCTTGTATATTAATGAATTCTCATAGGCCTCCCACTAGATTTCTTCTAATTCGCTGAGCTGGAGTTTTCGTTCTCGACCTCCTACATCGAGGTCAAGGTTGCATTTTCTCACCGCCCAAAAGGTGAGGTGTTCAACTCTACAGGAAGGTGACAGGCCTTGCCATATACCATGCGATATGGTGACATTTCGAGTGGGGCCTTGTATGCGGTCCGATATGCCCAGAGTGCATCGATTACTTTGTTGGACCAGTCCTTCTTATCTGGTCTAACCATCTTCTGGAGAATCAGCTTGATTTGACGATTAGACACTTCAGCCTGCCCATTCGTCTACAGGGGATACGGGGTGGCTATGTGGTGATGGACCCCGTATTTCTTTAATAACGACCTGAAGTCGGCATGGATGAAGTGGCTTCCCTCGTCGCTAATCAGAGCGTAGGGTATTCCGAATCTCGCGAAAATATTTTGCCATACGAAAGAAATGATGGTCTTCTGGTTAGCCCATCTCGCCAAGATGGCCTCAACCCACTTCGAGACATAATGAATGGCTAGCAATATGTACTCGAAGCCATGCAAGTTTGGAAATGGCCAATAAAATCAATACCCCAGACGTCGAACACTTCTACGACCACGATGGGTTGGGGTGCCATCATGTCTCTCCTGGTCATAGTGCTGACTGACATCGTTTGCAGTGTTCGGTGTAATCGTGTGTATCTCTGAAGATGGTTGGCCAGAAAAATCCCGACTGCAAAATTTTTGCAGCGGTTTTCCATCCTGAGAAATGGCCACCACATACATCATTGTGGCAGAAAGATAACACACTACGGATCTCAGAGTCTGGGATGCATCTGCGAATAATCTGATCCGCTGCAATGCGAAAGAGCAGTGGGTCATCACAGAGGTAGTATTTGGCTTCTACAATGAATTTGAGTTTCTGGTCCTTTGATAGGTTCCCGGGAATTTTGCCTGCGGCAAGGTAGTTCATGAAAGCCGCAAACCAGGGGAACATTTTTGTTTTTTGACTTTCTCGTGGATTTCGATATCAAATTCCTGCAATAGAAGGATCCATCTAATGAGCTGTGGTTTGGCATCCTTCTTTGCCAACAACTGCCAGAGGGTGGAGTGGTTAATGAAGATGATGACCTTGGACCCTGATAAATATGATCTGAATTTCTCCAGCCCGAATACTACTGCTAGCAGTTCTTTTTTGGTGACAGTGTAATTACGATGAGCCTCATTCAGCATCTTGCAAGCATAGTATATGACAAAGGGTTGTTTCTCCCGATGCTGGCCTAAAACAGCACCGATGGAAAAATCAGAAGCGTCGCACATCATTTCAAAATCAAGCAACCAATCAGGTGGTTGGAGAATCGGGGAGTCGAAAATAGTGCTTTGTAAAGTCTCGAAGGCACTGAGACACGAGGTATCAAATTCAAAAGGGACATCAGTAACCAGGAGATTCATCAAAGGCCACGCAATTTTTGAGAAATTGCATATAAATCTCTGATAGAAGCTGACGTGACCCAAGAATGATCTGATCTGCTTGACCGAGCTAGGTGGCACTAAGTGGGAGATAATCTCTGATTTAGCCCGGCCGACCTCGAGTCCACTTTTGGAGATCCTGTGCCCTAGTACTATGCCATCCCTCACCATGAAATGGCTTTTCTCCCAGAATAGTACTAGCTTTACCTCAATACACCGTTTCAGGATCTTGGTGAAGCTATCAAGACAAGATGCGAAATCATCTTCGAAAATAGAGAAGTCATCCATGAATACCTCCACACAATCCCCAATCATGTCAAGGAAGATAGCCATCATACAATGCTGAAATGTCGCTGGGGTGTTGCAGAGGTGAAAGGGCATCCGCCTGAAGGCGAATGTTCCAAAGGGGCATGTGAATGTGGTCTTGTCTTGATCTTCTGGGCTAATCACTACCTAATTATACCCAGAGTATCCATCCAGAAAGTAGAAGAAACTGCGTCTGGCTAACCGTTCCAAGATCTGATCAATGAATGGCAAAGGAAAGTGATCCTTCTGGGTAGCCATGTTCAGTTTCCTATAGTCGATGCAGACCCGCCAAGATGTCACAGTGAGGGTCGGGATGGACTCTCCCTTATCATTTTTCATGATGGTGAGTCTTGCATTCTTGGGCACTATCTGAATCGGACTCACCCACTGGCTATCTGAGATTGGATATACAATGCCTGCATCTATCCATTTGATGATCTCCTTCTTAACAACCTCTAGCATATTCTGGTTAAGTCGTCTTTGAGGTTGTCTCGAAGGTTTCACCCCCTCATCCATGTAAATGTGATGAGTGCAATATGAGGGGTGAATACCGCAGAGATCATCAATACTCCACCTGATAGCAGCCCTATGATCTTGAAGCGCAGAAATCAATTGATGCTCTTGTTCTTGGGTTAAGTGGGCATTGATAATGACTGGATATGTCTCACTTTCGCCCAAGAACACGTACTTGAGTGAGTCAGGTAAGAGCTTCAAATCATTCACGGGTGGGTCAGAATCAGATATGAGAGTGGGAGGAGCAGAATCGAAGGTGTGAAATTGCTGATCCATGTGCACGTGAATTCCTACTAAGTCGCTCCCAGTAAAGTTGGATGTAACTGAGTTAACGGGAAATCCGTTAGCTGTAGTCACGTCTTTCTGCAATAACAGGGGCGATTTAGTAATATATGGATCAGGATAGTTGGATTCAGGGGTGCTGTGGTTTGAAGCACACCCTAAACAATCAGATCCTCAGGGAGATATGTGCAATGTAGTGGTTTCAGTCCCGTGTGGATCAAGGTCCAAGAACCCTGATAGTGTAGACGAATAAGACATTGGGTCATCACAAAGGAGCCCAATGTTACCACAATAAGCCGAATCTTCGTCTTCACCATCCTCTATTCAATCACAGTCAAAGTTCTTTGCTGCCCTGAATATGTCTAGTCGAAGTCACTAATTTCCTAGGGCAATCTCCATGCACCCGGATGCACAGTCGATGTTCGCTCGAGCTGTCGCCAGAAATGGGCAACCCAAAATAATTGGTGCATCTTGGAGATTAGGAGGAACTTCCATATTGAGAACGAAAAAAATTCTGGGAAAGCAGAACCCACGGACTTTCATGATCACATTCTCAACCACCCCCTCGGTGTTTTGACTGATCTGTCAGCCAGCTGAATCGTAACCGTGGTGGGTTTCAACTCCCCACATTGAAATTGATCAAATACGGTGGTGGGAGTTAAGTTGATGGATGAACCTAAATCTTGAAGGGCCCGATCAAATGGAGAATCCTACAAGAAGCAGGATATGAGTGGGGTACCAGGGTCTTTCTTCTTGGGTGGTAGGTCAGTTAGAATCACAGTGCTAGCCTCTTTCGACAGTACCGCCTGTCGTCCAATTCCTGGCTGTCGCTTCGGGGTACAATAGTCCTTGAAGAACCTGGTGACAGTGGGAATGTGATCGATAGCCTTAAGGAGGGGGACCTGAATATGTTCTTCCTTAAACATTGATTTCAGGTCCTCGAAATTCCACGTGCCCTTTTTCAGTACTGCATTTCATGTCAGAGCCTCAGGAAAAGGGATGGGAATCTCATGGTTGAGTGGCCTTTTACCCTTATCTACCGCAAGTGGCTCCAGAGATGATGAAGACGGAGTCGAACTTGCCTGTGGCGAAGGGTGGGAAAAATTAGGACCCGCCTGCCTAGGTGGTGGGTCAAATGTCTTCCTTCGGCTTAGCAAAGAAACAGCGTGTGCATCGGCTCACTGTCCATGAGGTGGTGGGGGAGCGGAAGGGGCAGAATACGTGGGATTCTGCAAAGGAGG
Organism: Thalassia testudinum; assembly: GCA_037157565.1. Lineage (NCBI taxonomy): Eukaryota > Viridiplantae > Streptophyta > Magnoliopsida > Alismatales > Hydrocharitaceae > Thalassia > Thalassia testudinum. The sequence continues at coordinate 17,039,529 of JAZHRO010000056.1, forward strand.
CCGGCCTTGCGCATAACCAGGTGGTGCAGGAGGTGCCTGTAGTATGGCGTGTGCCTATCCCTACGGTGCTTGAAACCTTGGCAGGGCTCCCTGGTTCTACACATATCAAGGATTCGGGACGGGTTGGGAAGGCAAGGCTCCCTAAGTCCTATGCTCCTACAACAACTGGTTCTGCATGTTCTGTATGGTTTGAATCTGATCAGCCATCGCCTTCATAATCTGCAAGTTATCTTGTGTAGACTTCCTCATCGATTCTTGCAGCTCCTCTTTCAATGCGTCCAATGGGTCAACCCGATTTAGAGGGTGGTTGGCAGCTTGGTGCAGCGGCAAATATAATGAGCGAGGTTGCTGCTGCTGAGGCGGGAATGGCTGCTGTCGAGGATACGTGCTTTGTGCATTCTCGTATTGCCTGGTCTGGTAGTGTGGATCTTGATGTGGTCTCTGTGAATTACTAGACCAGGAGAAGTTTGGATGCTGGCGCCAACCAAGGTTATACATCTTTGAATACTGGTTATTATGCCCGTATCCTTGGATAGCACTGACGTCCTCGTAGGCTGAAGATGTCTGAGGTGTATATCCGTCAAATGGATACGCATTATAATCTGTAGGTGGTGCATAACCCTGGTCGTAGGGTGCCAGATCTAGATTATTTACGGGGTCCTCATATGTGGGATCTCGTAAATACGGAGAAGATGCATCCCGAGCGAGTAGATTAACTCGAGCAGGAGGGGCTCGGGGTGAATAGGAGGATCTTGCGGCAGCAAAGCTCGAGTTGGATTGACCTTGACTGATCTAGTCAATCTTCTTCTCAATTAGGTTTATTCTATCCAGCTACTTGATGATGACATCCATGTCAGCTTGAATAGATTCGGTGTGAGCCTCATGGGCACCAACTCGCTGCTGACTAGGCTGCTGAACTGGTTCATTGATGCGGCAATCATCGAGTTCTCCGCTAATGATTAGAACAGCTCAAATGTGTTGTTCAAGTCTTTTGAGAGAAAATTCCTGCCGCTGATGCATCGGCCAGATACCGATGTGTGGCATCCAGCCCATGGTAAAAAATCTGGGCTAAGTGCTATCTGGGTACACCATGATGCGGGCATTTTTGGAGAAGGTCATGAAAGCTATCCCATGCTTCGTGTAATTTCTCCTTTGCTCCCTGGGAGAAAGTCGTGAGTGCACACCGCATTGCATTTGTTCGACCGATTGGGAAGAAGTTTTGCAGGAATTCACGTCGTAATTCCGGCCAGGTTCCAATTGGCTTCCCAATAGTCTTCAACCAGTATGAAGCTTTGTCCCTCAGTGAGAATAGGAAAAGCTTCATCAGAACAATCCTGAGATCAACATTCCATGGTCAGATCGTTTCAGCAAGTCGACTCAGGTCATCAAGGTGCTGGAACGGATCTTCGCTTGAGTTCCCATAGAAATGATTGCATATCAACACAATTACATTGGGCTTGAGCTCAAACACATCTTCGCTTGCGGGAATTCTGATAAGAGGTGCAATGATTTGTGTGCCTGGGTCATAGAAATCCCGCAGTTGTTCTCCTCGTAGCGGGTGCTGCATCCTGTCAAGTGCCGTCAGAATGCGATCCATGCTCTACTGATGCCACTCCTCAGATTCGGCAACCCGGGCTTCCAGACGAGCCATCGTGTCTAGATTCTCGATGTCCTGACCCGGTCTATGTCCAGGTCCAGGATTTTCCACAGTGGCTCTTGGAGTAGAAGAAATGGGGGGAGAAGAAGGTCTGGGAGAGGTGACTCGCCTCCTTGGGAGTGGCTCCCAAGGTCCAACCAAGCGAGGTCGAAGTGACCTCCTTCCATGCATACACCGCCCAACCCCTAGGTTGGTGTAGCCACGTCGGACAAGGCTAAGGCCTTGTCAATCAAATTGTCCTTATAGATCAGGTACCAGATTTTTCGTTCAAAATTTGAATTCCTGAAGATAAGTTCGTCATTCAACCGACTGGAAGTGATTCCCACCTCTCAAGCTAACCCAGCCAGTCTAGTTACGAGGGGACTAAGGGGAAGGTTCTTCCTTTGCCTTACGCCTCCGGTTCCGTTGCCCTCGACCCGTGGTTGTTTGACACTACCCTGCAGACTTAGTCACCAGGTTTTGCAATAGAGATTAAAAACACCCAGTAGTACGACAACGAACTCGGGTTGATTTCATGTTTTAAAATTAATTTTTAACCCATTTTCTTCAGTGGGGTTTATGGTGAGTGGCCCACAAGGTGACCAAGCTCACCGGCTAACTAGATTCGATTAAGTCTAAGTTAGCCCAAAGTGTGGTCTATAGTTGCAACCCTAAAGATTTAACCTAAGTTGCATGCACTCCTAAGGTTTTTTTTTCTTTTTCAGTAGACCACAAAAGTAATGTTGATTCTCTGATAATAATTGGAATCCAATTAATTTGAAATTTTACGTGTAGATTCCATTTTCATTTAGCTTTTCAGAGAATATTTTTTCAGAATTTTTACTACTTCAATGGAATTTTTAGGGAATTTTGAATTTCAAGGGGTCAGATCTGGAACTTTATCCCCTAGTCGATTTTCTACCTTGAAACATAATCAAATGACCTACAAAAATTCAGAAAAAATATGGAAAATAAAGAAAATGAGATCAACTTTCAAACCCCACCAATTTCAGTCAAAGCAAATTCATGGATTGCTCGGAATTGCTTTTTGAAATTTGAAAAATTTTCAATTTGGGTCAATCTGACCCTTGTGCACTTCACGAATTTTTAAAAATTGTATGCTTGGAATTTTTCAAAATAATGGTGGCGTTTGAAAGATAGTTTGAAAATGAAGGTTTATACCGAATTTCATAATTTTTTGCTTACTAGTTTTTTGGCAATTGAATTTTAAATCAAGCTTAAAATCTGGCCGAAAATTAGGAGATGGTGAAAATGGTGGAAAAGCTTTTTAAAGAGGTTTGAATTTAAAATCTAAGCTTTCCACCAAAAGTGCTTTCTTTTTTCAAAACTTTTGCATGCTATTTTTTTTTTAAATAGGAATTTTCAAAGAATTCAACGAAAATATATATTTTTTCTTTTTTCAAACTAACCTAGATTCGAAAGAAAACCTAATCTAGATTTTTTTCAATTTTGTTTTACTAAAATGAGCAAAATCTTTTCTTTTAAAAGAATTTTTCAAAGGAAATTTCAAAAAGTAAAACCTAATCTAAAAAAAATGATGATGTGCACCTGGATTGTTTCTTTGCCGTGCTCGATGTGTGCGTAGATCCAATTTTTCTTCCATTTTTCCTGCACATCAAAAGCAAAGTAGAAAGAAATATGTCAGTGATGTTTTAAAAGATTGAAATCATAGAAGATGGCATTGCCTTCCCAGCAATGGCGCAATTTTATCGGAAGCGTTCTCGCGCATTTTGAAGTTGTCAGAATCGTAGTATAGTCACGCAAAAACTGTTCGTCAAAATATTATTTTCTGAAGATAACGAGACTTTGAGTCCCGGTTGTTCATCTCTGGGAGGCATTTGTTTACTTCTGAAATCGATCTTCTATTGCTCTACTTTGTTTATAAATGCATGCCGGTTCATGATTACTACGTATTCAGGTATGACATGCTTAGTTGCAAGAATATTAGGAGTTAGAAACAGGCAACATGAATCACGCAAATATAACAGCAATCAATAAGCTCATGGTGATTTCACAATATGGAGATATATATATATAAAAGCACTTTCCATTCATTCAATGGGAGAGTTGTTTGCAACAAGAACTTTAGAGAAAAGCTTGTACATAAATGCTTGAAATTTAATCCTAGCAACCAGAAAATGACTGCATAAAAGAATCAATGGGGGGATTTCGCATGCATCATTGGGGGAGAAGTGAAGACTACGCTACTAAGCAGTAATAAAAGCAATGAAAATAATGGAGAGCATAAACTAAATCTAGTAGAATAAAAGGGCATTCGGGGGTTATCCCCGATGCCTTGGAGTGGTCGGGAGGAGAATGAGGGGCGGCCAATGTAGCTTAGGCCGACCCTTGGGGAGAGGTAGGGTTGATCCAACAACCCGGCATGATGTCCTCCATGGCGGTGGTAGTGAGCTTGTGGAGGTGGAGTGGCTAGCTAAGTGGATGTGGGTGTGAAAGGCACCAATGGAGAGAATTTTTCCAAGGAAGTGAATGGGTGCAAATGGCCACCCCTTTGGTCTTTTCATAGACCTAAAGGAAGCTCTCTAGAGAATTATGGAATTCTCTAGAGAGGCCTATGGTGGGAGCTCGTAGGAGAGTGTGAGAGAGAGGATGGATGGTGGTTTTTAGATCCACCAAATGTGGATATAAAAATTGAATGGCTCTTCGTTGCTAATTTTGGCAACCATGGCAACCACACATGGTATAGAGCTCTAGAGAACTCTAGGCTAGGTATTTTCGTGTGGATGGTGTGTGTGGGTGTGTGTGGGTTGAAACTTAGGTGGCTAGATTGATTAGGTTAGGTTCTAGTGGGTTTAGGTCAAGGTAAGTCTTAAATAAGGGTTATAAACCCTAATTCTCTACGGTAAAGTGCAATTAAACTTAATACAAGTTTAATTGGTTGTGTGGAATCTTAATTGAGAGTAAAACAAATCAATTAATTTAGGTCTAGGTCAATTGAACTCTCACTGAGTTCAATTGGACAGTGTGTGCTGAGATCAGGGCTCAATTGGACTCAATGAGTCTAATTGAATAGGATGATGGAATTGACTAAGATCCAAGTCAATTAGGTCCTTAGGGAGGTCTAGAGGTAATGTACTAGGGTTAGGGCACCTTAATTTAGGTTCCTATGGGGTTGGAATTAGGTTTAGGGACCTAGAGATCCAAGATTAATGATTAAATCTAAAAATAGGAATTGGAGAGCAGTATCAGACATATAATAATAGTGTCAGACATCTTATACTCAAAAATTAGAAATCCAGACTTGTTGTCTGGACATCCAATCAGAGTCAGGGGGATTCTGTGTTCTGTTTTGGGCATTCTACAGAAATTGGATGTCTGACAAAGTGTCTGGATGTCCAATAACACTGCAGAAGTGGGTTTGAGGTATGCAGGAGATGGCTAAAGGTCTTGGACATCTAGATAAGGGTTGGAACTAGGGTTTTTGGGCTTCCTAGGGTGTTGTGACCTAATCTAAGGGTGGCCAAGGCTTGGGGAAGTCTCTAGGCTATCTTAAGGCTTGGATAGACCTAAGCTCTTCACATTTTACTGCTTTATTCCTAGTTAATAGCATAGCAAACCTTTAACACTCTTACATTGTTATTCCTACATCTAATCTAAACCTTCTACTCCAGCTCTACTGCAACTATTGTTATTCCTGATCCAGCTCCTGATCAGCTTATTCCCTGCAATCAACATAATGCACTTAATCATCACATTATAACATTATTTTATGCATAGCTAAAGGAAAGCAATAAAGATGCAGATAATGCATATGCATGCATGAATAACCCTAACATATGCTAAGTCCTAGCTTAATCTAAGTCAATTAGGACCTATGATTGCTGCGCAATCACATCACATTTACGCTATGGCATTTTGAATTTGAAACGATGGCCATGGCTGCAAAATGAGGAGGGAGAGCTGCCATGCGGAGGAGGCCACCACCATTCTGACCCACCACTGCGTAGAGCCTAGAGCCTCTTCATTCCACACCAGCAGCCTCCTTCCGCGAGCACAAGATCACTCCACCACAGCCAGGTGGGGTGACAGACCACCATGCCATCTGTGGCTTGTGCATCACTGCGAGCGTGCGCCTGAGGGCCACGCAACCACTGCCAGCGACCACCACCATCAACCACCTTCAGTTCCTCATCCCTACACCAGTTAAGACATCTGCAAATGATCCCAGACATTTGAACTCCCATAGTATCTTCTGTCTTCTTTTTATTTCTTATGTTCTATTTCCCCTCCACTTCAACAAAACCCTCACCAGCGCACCTCCAGTAGCAGCGGCCACTTGCAGCCGAGCCCATGGTCGGGCTTAGATATGTTGTGGTAATATGGCAAAATTAGCGTTGAAGTGAGTATAGTGGTTAACCTATATTGAGCCTAACCATCTTTTTACAAAATTTTTAACCTGGCCTACTTAAGTTTATCTTGGTCACTTTTAGGCCCAGGGTCGAACTCAGGGAGGTAGGAATTAGAGGTGAATAAGTTTCTATACTTTTCCTACAACGAATCTCTTCCGTGTGTTTATTATGTTTTTTTGGTTCTTTTCTATTTAAGATTTTTTTGCTGATAATTTTGTCCTTAAGGTACACCCTCAAAATCAGGTCCTTGGCTTTGAGCCAAATTGTTCTTGGCTTTGACCCATTTTAGGGTTCCAAAAAATGGTCTTGCTATTCGCAAGACTGAGTACTGGTGATCGGACCGAGATAGGTTGTTAATATGGGGATTTTATCATTGAAGTGTGTATAGTGGTTAACCTAAATCGGACCCAACCATCCCTTTACAAAATTTTTAACCTGGCCTACTTGATTTTATCTTGGTCACTTTTAGGCCCAGGGTCGAACTCAGGGAAGTGCAGTTACAAGTCAAGTTTCTACGCCTTTCCTACAAAGAATCTCTTCCGTTCGTTTATTATGCTTTTGGTGTTTCTCTATTTAGATTTTTTTCTGATAATCTTTGTTCTTGAGGCACACCCTCAAAATCAGGTTCTTGGCTTTGAGCCAAATTAGGGTCCCAAAATGGGTCTTGCTATTCACAAGACAGAGTACCTGCAAGTCAAGGATTATCTTTTCTCTTTTATATATTTTTTTTATCTTTTTACTGGCATGAAAGAGAAGCAAAAATAAAGTAAATGTAGTATATATATAGGTATATATTATATATGTATAAAGCGGGGGAGTGGAGGCGGAGACGGAGTGTAGCATGGTGTCGAGTCGGTCGTCGTCTAGAAAGATGCAACCAACAGGACAAGGTGCCGCGTGTAAGGTGGATTGGTGGAAGATGAATGCGAGCATGCTTTTTGTACCCGTGTATCGGGGAATATCAGCAACTAGTGCAGATATTCCCGCGATACCACGTATGGTAAGTACACATGAGTTCAAAGTCGAGGGACCAATCAGGTGGCTGGAGAATAGGGGCCTTGGTGACAGCACTACGCAGCTGCGTGAATGCACGTATGCAGTCGGGGCCCGTATCGAAGGGTACGTCGGTCGATAGGAGATGAGTTAAGGGTCGAGAAATCTTGGAGAAGTCTTTGATAAATCTCCTATAGTAACTGACATGTCCTAGGAAGGAGAGGATTTGTTTGACAGAGCCAGACACAGCTACATCAGCAATGACATCGAGCTTAGCTCTGTCAACCTCGATACCCCTATCAGAGATGATATGTCGGAGAATAATTCCCTCGTGCACCATAAAATGACTTTTTCCCCAAGAAAGCACGAGGTTCACATCAATACATCTCCTAAGGATACGGGTCAGGTTGGCAAGACATTCGTCAAAAGATAGTCCAAAGACTGAAAAGTCATCCATGAAGACCTCAAGAAAGTCACCCACCATGTCATGGAATATCGCTAGCATACATCTCTGGATAGTTGCTAGCGCATTGCAAAGTCCGAACGGCATCCTTCTAAATGCAAAGGTGCCGAAGGGGAAGGTAAAAGTGGTTTTCTCTTGGTCTTAGGGGTTAATTGCCACCTGGTTATATCCTGAGATCCATCCAGGAAATAGAAAAATTTATTTCCCACTAACCGCTCCAGGATTTGGTCAATGAAAGGTAGCAGAAAGTGATCTTTCTTGGTTGTAGCATTGAGTTTCCTATAATCTACACACACTCTCCAAGATGTAAGAGTGTGTGTAGGGATGGATTCACCCCTGTCATTGACACGAATGGTGAGTCTTACCGTTTTGGGCACAACGTGAATTGGACTAGCCTAGGGGCTGTCGTTGATCAGGTAGATTATACCCGCATCCAGCCACTTAATGATTTCTTTCTTAACAACCTCCCGAATGTTAGGGTTGAGAAATCGCTGCATCTCGCGAGAAGGTCGAGCCTACTCCTTCGTATATATACGGTGAGTGCAGTAGGAGCGGCTAATGCTAGATAAGTCTGATAAGGACCATCCAATAGCTGCCTTGTGTTCTATGAGGACCTTTGTTAGTTCGCACTCTTGCTCCCTGGTCAATTTTGAACTAATGATTACAGTGAGCGCTTCATTTGGCCCTAGGAAAACATACTTAAGTGTACTAGGCAGCTCTTTCAGCTCAGGAGTTGATGGTGAAAGATTTGGCATTTCTTGGGACGAGAGTGTCCCAAGCGAGTTGGAGAACAGGTCAGGAGGAAGAAATTTGCCTTCAGATTGGCCAAGAAGAGGGGCTTCTTGATAGATGGATCCAAAAAGGAATAGCCCGTGTGCGAAGTATATGGGCTCAAGGTCCCAGTGTGGATTTGCAAATCCGCCTGATTTGGCGGGAAAGAAAGGGCAATCCGATCTTCAAGAGTGTGGACTAGTGGTGAGTAGCCCAGATATGACTCAGACCGCGAGGTATGGGAACCGGAGAAAACCTCGTCAGAAGTCTGGTCAGGAGAAGGTACGGGACAAGGGAGGGATCGGGGAACGTCACAATTTGTGTTGGTCAGGCAGTCATCAGTGTTTATAGGTAATCCGCAATAGTCCGAATAGGTCCAATTAGTCTGATACATGCTAACGGCCATGTCCTCGTCAGACGTGTCATCCTCGATGCAATTGCAATCAAAGTTCTTGGCTGCCTTGAAGATGTTCAGCTTGAGCTTTTCAGATTCAACGGCAATCTCAATACAACCCGACTCGCAGTCGATATGGGAGTGGGCTATGGCCAAGAAAGGTCGACCAAGGATGATCGGACAATCAGAAAGTGGGCTAGGAACTTCCATATCTAAAATAAGAAAGTCAACCAGAAAACAGAGACTGTTGACCCTAACCACCACGTCTTCCACCACACCCTTTGGGATTTTGACAGAACGATCTGCTAATTGTAATGTGACAAGGGTGGGTTTCAGATTTCCCAAGGAAAATTTTTCGAGCATGATGGCTGGTATAAGATTTATGGAAGATCCTAAATCAAGTAGGGTGCGGTTAAAATTGCAGCCTTCGATGTATAGGAAATGAGCGGTATGGCCAGATCTTTCTACTTCGGTGGTAGGTTTGACAGTCTAGCATAGCTTGCTTGAGGTGAGAGAACCACCGGATTCTTGGTTTTCTTTGACTGTCGCCTGGGTGTTGTGTAGTCTTTGAAAAATCAAGTGACAGAAGGTATGTGGTCGATAGCCTCTAACAGGGGTACCTTGATTTCTACATCCCTGAACAAATTACGTAGGTTATCAAAGGCGTGAGTATCTTTCTTCTTGCCTTTTGGCTCCCTCAATAGAGCCTCAGGGAATGGAACTGATCCTGGCACCAATTTGGGTGTATCATCCTCTTGCGAATGCGGTGCGCATCCTGAATGAGAGGGCGATGAAGAAGAAGACGGGCCAGGATCAAGTCGAGGTGGATCGAAGGTCTGCTTACCGCTCCTCGTAGTGATAGCATTGGACGATGCGAGTCTAGTGGGATCATACGGTGAAGGAGGGTTCGCAATAGGGACATAAGAGTGCGGTGCTGCAGTGGGATTAGCCTGAAATCCTGGTGGAATGCTCGGAGCTTGCAGAATTTGATTAACGTACCCCTAAGAAGGTCGTACCTGTGGTTGAGCACCATTGGGTACGAAGTTTCGCAGGTTTGGAATAGGTTGGGCGGGAAGAGTGCCCTGAGATCCATGCATAGTTGACTGATCTCAGCATTCTACTGTGCAATTTGGTGCTGAAGAGAGGTCAAGTTCTCTTCATGGCGCTTTGACATTTCCGTCGTCATTTGCATCAATTTATCAAGAGGACTTGATGCGTTTTCTACTTACGGTACACAAGGGCCTGATGGCGGATTCTCCATAGGATTAGATTGGGCCCTTGGGATGACGGGTGTGGACGATCGCACTGGTCCACCCACGTGCTTTTGGCATTGCGGGTTGTTGGACCATGCGAAGTTTGGATGATTTTTCCACCTTGGTTTATAAGTGGCAGAGAATAGGTTGTTCCCCAAGGCGCAAGCATCTTCTATGCCAGAAGACGTGTCCGCAAGTAAATATGCATCTGAGCACACGGAGGCTTGGTCCTCCGTGTCGAAATACTGGCTCGCAGAAGCTAGATCCACATGACTTACCGAGTCACTCGGTGCGACACTCGGTATGGAAGGTCTTATGGGGTGGCGAACGGCGGCGACAACTAGCTTTTGTTAAGTCGTTGTAGTACAGATAGTTATTGCCATCGTTTGCTAATATTTGTTACTCAGAAAATACAGTTCTCCTGAGGTCGAACTCAGGGAGCAAGTCGTATTGTAGAGATATACATGTTCTATTACAAAAATAAAGAGAGAGAGAGATGAAAGTTTGGTTCTTCTTCTTCTCTTCTTTCTTCCACTTTGTCTTCTCTCCTCTTTGGCTTTTGTTCTTCGTGTTCTTCCTCTATTTCTTGGTTGGACGATCCTGTCTTTTTCTTCTTTTTATTTTCTTTGTTTCTTCTTTTCTTGCTTCAGATCTTTGCAGAGTCTTCACTTGGCTTCTCTGTGTTCCTCTCTTTCCTCTGCCTCGCCTTCCTTCTTCTTTGCCTTCAGGACGTCGTCTGATTGGAAAATCAGACGACTTAAACCGCGGATGCTGCAGTGTCGCTTTAGTTATTCTTCCGCAGTCCTTCTTCTTCACCTGTGCCTGCACGCTCAAGAGTTCATCATCAGAAGGGCAAAACCCTACTCTACCACCCTCCCCCGCACTTGTCTCTTTCTCAGAATTTGCTCCTAGGACAGCTCTCCGAGAGCAACCGGGGAATCGGGTGCGGGTCGCGCCCGGGTCCAGGCCCACCGGCGTGCGGTGGTGGGCGAGGAGTGCCAGTCAAGTTGGGTCGGGTCGGCCGGATCCGCGTGGTTAGCTCGCGGACGGGCCGGGTGAAGCGGTGTGAGAGGGACCTCACCCCGTGTGCTGAGGCAGAAAGCCTACAGCACTTTTTCAACTTATATCAGCGCGCCTCTTCGAAACCTTCCGAGGTGGGACTAAATGTCCCACCCCAATGTGAGCGCCTGCGTAGAGGAAGCAGCGGGCAATCGTGGCTTCACGCGAGTCCTTCACCCCAACTGCGAGCCTGGGACGCTTCGCGGAGACGCCCCACGCATCCTGGGAGTCGAACCTGGGCGAAGGTGTGCCTGCACCTGCAGGTGAAGGAGCTCTGCCTGCTCAGTAATGGTGACGGCGAGCGAGTCACGTGGTCACAGAAGAACGGCCTCTCGGCCAAATCAGACAGGCGGGGGACCTTCACCGTGGCACGGCGAAGGTGGTCAGAGGGTCTGCAGGGGCGTGATGGAGCAAACAGGTCGTCCTAGGTCAAACTGTGAGCGAAGAAGTGGGTGTGTTCGGTGGATCTGTAGAGGGAGCTTGGTGGGAAGTGGAGGGGCGGAAGAGGATCAGGGTGAGGAGGCGAAGGTTATGCACAGGTCGGCGAGCCGTGTGGGGTGCTGGAGCGATGGGAGCGGTTCGCCGGAGTTTGGCCGGAGGTGGAGAAGGTGAGGGCGATTGGTCTGAATCGAGGGCGACAGTAAAGGCTTTCAGTATGGAAAAGAAAGAGGGGAGGAAGAGGGGAAGTTTTACCTACTAAACTGGACGAAGAGGGATTGGCGCAGGAGACAGTCGTATCGACTGTCGCCGGAGAAGAAACTGCCCAGAGGAAGGGGCGGCGGCGACGACGGGGCTGGAGCAGCGCGCGCCGGTATTGCGCGACGCGGAGGATAATCAGGAAGAAGTCTCTGCTGCTGGTATTGCGTCAGAGCAAAGAGGAGGAGGAGGACGAGGAACCGCCGGAGCTGGTGGGCGTCTGTCGGAGTGAGAAGAGAGGAAAGTTAGGGGGTATCTCCGTCAGATCCGAGCTGGGAAGAACGGCGGAGCGACGGGGGTATTTATAGGGGCAGAATCAGAGAGGAGGGCAGAGGGAGACGACGTGTCTCCCTCGCCGGAGGATGTCGGAGATGGGGACCCATACCGTCCATGCGTTTGCACGGCCGGTATGGTGGGTTACAGCGACCAGGGGGGTGTTCCTGCGACGGCTGACGACGCAGGGCACCCCCGGTTGACTTGGCAGAAGGTCCCCCTTACCCTGCGTGGTGCCATGCTCCGCGCAAGGTTGCCGGAGCATGGTGCTGCTCAGGTTTTGCAGGAGGGACCTGAACGCAATGAACGAAGGGGAGTTAGGGGCCAAAATGTGAGGGTTCAAGAGTTAAAGGCCAAAACGTAAATATATGAGGACCAAAGTGTAAAGTTGGTCAAGAAGGTTTCTTCTTAGGCTCAAGTTTTTATACATGACTAATCAGGACCTAAGGATTCTGATGGTGAATTTTATTTCTAGATTAAACCTTGTTTGACTGGTCAATTTACGCGAAAACCCAAATTAAGTTGTTAATTGGGCATGGTTCTCAATGTTGGTCAAAATGGGTTCCCAAGGCCAAATTGAGGGTTCTAAACCCTAGAGATTATTTTTATATGAATTTTAGAGGGTTTATTCCATTTTTACTTTGCCTCAAACCTCGTGAATTCAAGTGGGTTTGTTGTAGGGTTACAGAATGTTATTTAATTCTTAAATTGCTCATGAACCCATTTCTGATTGATTCAGCCCACTTTTTATTTTATTTAGATCATTTGACCTATGTTTGGTCTCTGAGAAATTCCGTTTATGTGCTGCAATGGTGAAATTGCAGTTTTTAACCTTTATTTCATGTTTTCTTCTCAGAGCACTTATTCCTCAATTAAGCCCTTTGCTAAGTTATGTAGGAGCTTTTATCCTTTGTATTAGGTCAAAATGAGCTTGTTATGGCTCATGATAAGGTTCTCATCATACCCCCATGCCTAGCTTTTGCTAGTCCCTTAGCAAAATCTTAAGATTTCAACCCTTGTTCTAGACCAGTTAATTTCAACAACTTAAGATAAGTGCTTTTTCATTTGAACCTAGATTAGGTTGGAATGCTGACCATAGGCTTAAAAGGTACTCTAGTACCAATCAAGATCCAGATCTGTCTAGCCTCAGCCTCAGTCTTTAGCAAAGGCTTTTAAGGCCTACAAGAACTAACTTAAGGTCTATTCGACTTTGTTGTTAAAGCACCCGTGGTTGAAATGATTTTAGCCTTGGTTCAGTTCGCAGTGCATTTTATAAGAGAGAGAGAAGGAAGATTTTTCTGTTTGGAGAGTTTTCTCTCTCTTTTTCTTTTTAGTTCTAGCCTAGGATTGGCTTTTCAACATGGTCTGTATCAGATTCATTGCTCCCATCATCAATCCTCAAGGGTTCCTGGCGATCGATGCTTCGAGATAGCACCGCCCATGGCAACCCCCAGAACCCTGGTTATTGAGATTTCGAGATAATCCCATCCATGGTGTTCCGTGGCCGAATTCAGACCCTGGCAATTGACACTTCGAGATAATGCCATCCATGGAATCTGAACCAGCAGGGTGCTTACATGCCCCCAGTAGGATATGTGAATATCCTAAGAGACAAGCATCGAGGAGATGATATTTTGTTACGCATCTTTGAGGGGATTTCCCGCCTCTCCGCACTGGGAACTCGTCCAAATCAACTTGTGTTGATCGGCTGCTCCTATTCTAGGTGTACTTTTCAGAATTTTTGTGACGCTTCTGCGTGATTTTGATTTTTACGCTTACTGAACCAGGCTGTGTGTGAGGTTAGGGTGCTTAGGTTACTGAGTCCCGCAAGCCAAAAATTAGTTAATGAGGCCAAATACTCCCTAAGTGAAACGTCGCGGCAACCGGGTTTGAGGGTTTTGTTATAACGTTGTAGTAAAGCCGGTTATTACCAACATTTCAAATATAAAATTTTTTTACTCGGAAAATGAAAGAGTTCCCGAGGTCGAACTCAGGGAGCAAATCGTATTCTAGAGATATACATGTTTCTTTTACAAAAAGAAAGAGAGAGGGAAAGAATTTGTTGTTTTCTCTTTGTTCTGCAGAGGGGGATGCTCTTCTTTCTCTCTTTCTTTAGATCTTCTTCTTTCTCTCTGTTCTACAGAGGTGATATTCTTCTTCTTCTTCCTGCTGTTCCTGCGTTGGTGATGTTCTTCTTTCTTCAGAGCTCCTTGTTCTTCTTCTTCTTTGGTTTTCTGCCTTGACCTCTCTTCTTCTTCTTCTGCAATCGTGGTGACCCTTTCTCTTTTCCCTTTTTTTTCTTTATGGCTGCAGAGCTTCTGCCTTCAGCTACTAAGTCTTCCTTTCTTCTTCTTCTGCTTTGGCCGTTGCTCTTCCTTCTTCTTCAGCCTGCCTTCTTTCCTGCTCTGGCTGCTGACTTCCCGTCGTCTGACCCGGTGCTTAGACGACTTAACTATGCATTTGCTACAGTGCAGCTCCTTCTTCTTCGCCTGCACTTCTTCTTCCGCGGGTCTACTTCTTCTTCTTTGGCCTGCACACTTCAGAGTTTTTCGTCAAGAGGCAAAACCTACTCTACCCTCCCCCCCCCCCCGCGTCTCTCTTTCTCTCTGAAACCACTCTTGGGAAAGCTCTCCCAGAGCTACCGGGTAATCGGGTTCGGGTCAGGCCCGGGTCCAGGCCCACCGACGTGCGGTGGTGGGCGAGGAGTGCAGGTCGGTTTAATCGGGTCGGGCCAGGTCCGCGGAGCGTGGTCACGGACGAGGCCGGGTCGGGTGAGAGGGACCTCACCTCGTGGTCAGGAGGCAGACAGCATAAGGCACTTTTTGCCTTTATGCGTCCGCGCGCCTCCGAGAAGTTCCGAGGTGGGACTAAATGTCCCACCCCAATTGAGCGCCCGTCGCGGAGGGAGCAGTGGGCGATCGTGTCTTCACGCGCGGCCTTCTACCCATCTGCGAGCCTGGGACGTTTCGCGGAGACTCCCCGCGCAACCTGGGAGTCGAACCTGGGCGAAGGCATGCCTGCACCTGCAGGTGAAGGAGCTCTGCCTGCTCAGTAATGGCGACGGCGGGCGAGTCACCTGGTCACAGAAGAACGGCCTCTCGGCCAAATCAGACAGGCGGGGGACCTTCGCCGTGGCACGGCGAAGGTGGTCAGGGAGTCTGCAGGGGGCGTGATGGAGCCAACAGGTCGTCCTAGGTCAAACTGTGAGCGAAGAAGTGGGTGTGTTCGGTGGATCTGCAGAGGGTGTTTGGTGGGAAGTGGAGGGGCGGAAGAGGATCAGGGTGAGGAGGCGGAGGTTCTACGGTGGTCGGCGAGCCGTGTGGGTTGCTGAGGTGATGGGAACGGCTCGCCGGAGGGTAGGCGGAGGCGAAGGGGGTGAAGGTGGTCAGGGTCGGTAGAGGGTTTAATTGAATAGATTGAAAGCGGGGAAAGAAAGAGGAGGAGAAGGGGAGTAGCTCTAGCTTACTTGCAGGGACGAAGGGGGAGGAACAGGGCGACAGTCGTATCGACTGTCGCCGGAGAAGACGATGCTCAGGGAGAGGGGCAGCGGCGAGCAGAGAGCCGGAGAGGCGCCAGCTGGGTGCGGCGTGGCGCGGGAAGAGCAGGGGAGGAAGTCTCTGCTGCTGGTATTGCGGCAGAGCGAAGAGGTGGAGGGGGAGGAAGCCGCCGGAGCTGGTGAGCGTCTGCCGGAGGAAGAAGAGAAGAAAGCTGGGGGTTTTCTCCGTCAGATCCAGGCTGCCCTGGTCGGTGGAGCAGCAGGGGGTATTTATAGGGATGAAACAGGGAGGAAGGCGGAGGGAGACGACGTGTCTCCCTCGCCGGAGAATGGTCGGAACACGAACCCATACCGTCCGTGCGTTCGCACGGCCGGTATGGTGGGCTACAATGACCAGGGGGTGCCCCTGCGACGGCTGACGACGCAGGGCACCCCCGGTTTACTTGCCAGGTCCCCCACCTCACCCTGCGCAGCGCCATGCTCCGCGCAAGGTCGCCGGAGCATGGTGCTGGCAGGGTTTTGCAGGAGGGACCTGATTGCAAAGAACGAAGGAGAGTTAGGGGCCAAAATGCGAGGGTTCAAAAGTTGAGGGCCAAAGAGTAAATATATGAGGACCAAAGTGTGAAGTCGGTCAAGGAGGTTTCTTCTTAGGCTCAAGTTTTTATACATGACTAATTAGGACCTAAGGAATCTGATGGTGAATTTCATTTTCATATTAAACCTTGTTTGACCGGTCAATTTGCGCAAAAACCCAAATTAAGTTATTAATTGGGCATGGTTCTCAATGTAGGTCAAAATGGGTTCTAAAGGCCAAATTGAAGGTTCTAAACCCTAGAGATTATTTTTCTATGAATTTTAGAGGGTTTATTCTATTTTTACTTTGCCTCGAACCTTGTGAATTGAAGCGGGTTGTTTTAGGGTTACAGGTTATCATTTGGTTCCTTGGAAGTGCTGTAGCCCTTGCTAGATCATCTCATCCCACTTTTATTCTTATTAAGCTGTTTTGACCTGTGCTTGGGCCCTGAATTACCCTGTATGCAGATTATACTGGTAAAATTGCACTTTTACCCCTTATGACTGGTTTTCTTCTCAAACTCAGAATTCTCTGAGTTAAGCCTTTCCTTGAGATATGTAGGAGCTTTTATCCTTTGTATTGGGTCAAAATGAGCTAGTTATGGCTCATGATGAGGTTCTCATCATACCCCCATGCCTAGCTTTTGCTAGTCCCTTAGCAAAAACTTAAGGTTTCAACCCTTGTTCTAGACCATGAAGTTTTTAATGGTTTTAGATAAGTGCCTTTTTTATTTGAGCATAGATTAGGTTAGAATGCTGACCATAGGCCTAAAAGGTACTCTAGTACCAATCAAGATCCAAATCTGTCTAGCCTTAGCCTCAGTCTTTTAGCAAAGGTTTTTAAGGCCCGCAAGAACTAACCTAAGGTTTATTGGACTTCGTGGTTAAAGCACCCGTGCTTGAAATGATTTTAGCCCTGGCTCAGTTCGCAGTGCGTTTTGTAAGAGAGAGATAGAAAGTTTTTCTGTTTGGAGAGTTTTCTCTCTCTTTTTCTTTTTAGTTCTAGCCTAGGATTGGCTTTTCAACACGGTCTGTATCAGATTCCTTGCTCCCATCATCAATCCTCAAGGGTTCCTGGCGATCGATGCTTCGAGATAGCACCGCCCATGGCAACCCCCGGAACCCTGGCTATTGAGATTTCGAGATAATCCCATCCATGGTATTCCGTGGCCGAATCCAGACCCTGGCAATTGACACTTCGAGATAATGCCATCCATGGAATCTGAACCAGCAGAGTGCTTACATGCCCCCCGTAGGATATGTAAATATCCTAAGAGACAAGCACCGAGGAGATGATATTTTGTTACGCATCTTCGAGGGGATTTCCCGCCTCTCTGCGCTGGGAACTCGTCCAAATCAACTTGTGTTGATCGGCCGCTCCTATTCTAGGTGTTCTTTTCAGATTTTTGCGACGCTTCTGCGTGATTCTGATTTTTACGCTTACTGAACCAGGCTGTGTGTGAGATTAGGGTGCTTAGGTTACTGAGTCCCGTAAACCAAAAATTAGTTAACGAGGCCGAATACTCCCTAAGCCTTAGACCTAATACTTCAGCTTTTCATTTTCCTCAACCTCTTGAGGAGTGTCCAGATCTTAATGGGTACTAAGAGTCTATTCAAGAATGCCTAAGGTTTGCATTCTTACTAATCTCATTGTGCACTTTTCAGTTATTTTCTTGAATGAGGTCTAGAACTTAGGTTAATTCCTTAGTTCCTTACTAATGACTATCACTTTTTCTCATAATTTTGTGCACCTTTTTCATTTTGTTTTTTTTCTCCTTCACAAAATTTTCCTTCTCCTCTTTTCCTCTTATTCTTTTTCGAAAATTTTTTTAATTTTTATGGTATTTTTGGCATATGTGAATTTTTTGTTTGAAACCTTTTCTTACAAGTTTTTGCACTTTCCTACCCCCCCATGCCGAAGATTTGCAATGTCCTCATTGTAACCTAGGGGGTCTTAGTTTATTCCTTAAGACAGAAATTTGGATGAGTGAATGGGTCGGGTTGAATTTTTGCGGACGATTTCAAATCTCAGATGCGAACATCTGAGTTGGGGTCGGCTGTCTACAAGGGTGAACTTTGAGTGCTGAAAGGTGTCAGAACAAGTTTCAGGTTTTCAAAGAGAATGACGGGCTGCCTCCCGTTAAGCGCTGAGTTTTACGCCATCGGCTGGGCGCAATAAGCTCAAGGGGAAAGGAGGATATAAGATGCTTCAGCCAAATCAGTAGAAGTTACATCAATGAACGGCTTGAGTCTCTGACCATTCACGATGAAAGGTTCAGAATCGTGGCTGAGTGGACTGATTTCGATTGCTCCATTTCCAAAAACCTGTCGGACCAAATATGGTCCGACCCACTTAGATCTCAGTTTTCCTGGGAAGAGTTTGAGTCGGGCATCAAAGAGTAGGACCTTCTGACCAGGATGAAAGATCTTTCTCGAGATGTGTTTGTCGTGGAAGGCTTTAACCCGCTCCTTGTAGATTTGCGAGTTCTCGTACGCGTCTATGCGCAATTCATCGATCTCGCTGATTTGGAGTTTTCTGTGGGTCCCAGCCTTGGAAAGATCCAGATTACAGTTCCGTACTGCCCAATAGGCTTTATGCTCCAGTTCGACGGGAAGGTGGCATGCCTTTCCGTACACCAGTCTAAAGGGAGACATGCCTAATTGGGTCTTGTGGGCGGTCCTATAGGCCCACAATGCTTCCGGAAGTCGGGACGACCAGTCCTTCCTGTCAGGTCGAACAGTGACTTGCAGGATTTTCTTGATCTCCCGATTAGATAGCTCAGCTAGACCATTAGTTTGGGGGTGGTAAGGAGTAGAGATTCGGTGAGACACCCCATATTTGGTCATCAGTGACCTAAACTGAGCATTTGTGAAATGGGTTCCCCCATCAGAGATTATTGCACGAGGAATCCCGAACCTTGAGAAAATGTGTTGATGAATGAATTTGAGAACAATTTTGTGATCACAGGTTCGGGTCGGTATGGCTTCGATCCATTTGGACACGTAGTCCACAGCCAACAGAATGTATTCGAAACCATCCGAAACAGGAAAGGGGCCCATAAAATCAATCCCCCAAACATCAAAGATTTCGCATACTAGAATCGGTTGCATAGGCATCATGTCGCGATGGCTCATGTTGCCCAAAGTCTGGCAACGACTGCATGCCTTGCAATGACTGTATGCGTCTTTGAACAGTGTGGGCCAGTAAAAGCCGCACTGGAGGACTTTTGATGCGGTTTTATGCCCGGCAAAATGGCCACCGCATGCCTGGTCATGGCAGAAAGAGAGGATATTGTTGACTTCCCCTTCCGGGACACATCTCCGGATGATCTGATCGGCACCTATGTGGAAGAGGTACGGGTCTTCCCAAATGTAATACTTGGCATCGGAGCGTAATTTGTCTTTCTTGGCCTTCGGCCAATCGGACGGGGTCTGATGAGATGCCAAGTAATTTACAATATTAGCAAACCATGGAAGGCTAGTACCAATAGTCAGCAGGTGCTCATCGGGAAAATGCTCAGTGATGGGTCCGGAAGGGTCTATTATTTCAGAAGGAAGACGGGACAAGTGATCAGCTACCACGTTTTGTTTTCCCGCTTTATCGCGAATCTCGAGGTCAAATTCTTGCAACAGCAAGATCCATCGGATCAATCGAGGTTTCGCGTCCTTCTTTGCAAGGAGATGCCTCACAGCCGTGTGATCCGAGTATATGATGACATGGGAACCCAGAAGGTACGATCTGAACTTCTCTAGGGCAAATACTACAGCTAGCAGCTCTTTCTCAGTAACTGTATAGTTACGCTGAGCCTCATCGAGTGTTTTGCTGGCGTAGTAAATGACCACAGGTTTCTTGTCATTTTTCTGCCCCAAAACCGCTCCTACAGCGAAGTCGGATGCATCACACATGATCTTAAAGGGTTGAGACCAATCAGGGGACTGTAGGATCGGGGCTTGGGTGACTCGGTCACGCAGGATTTCAAATGCTTGAGTGCATTCCTTGGAGATTTCGAAGGGAACATCCCTGGAGAGAAGAGTGGTCAGGGGGCGTGCGATTTTTGAAAAATCAGGGATAAATCGTCGATAAAAACCGACATGCCCTAAAAAGGATCGGATGTCCCTGATCGAGCTAGGCATAGGAAGGTGAGAAATCAGATTAACCTTAGCTCGATCCACTTGGATACCTTTCTCCGAAATTGAGTGTCCCAGGACAATTCCCTCAGGCACCATGAAATGGCTCTTTTCCCAGGAAAGAACCAAATTCACGTCGATGCACCGCCTGAGTATCTGGACCAAGTGTTGGAGGCAATCGTCGAATGATGCTCCGAAAACTGAAAAGTCATCCATGAAGACTTCCAGATAATCACCTACCATATCTGAGAATATGGCAAGCATGCATCGCTGAAAAGTAGCGGGTGCATTGCAAAGACCGAAAGGCATCCTTCGGAAAGCGTATGTTCCGAAGGGGCAGGTGAACGTGGTCTTTTCTTGGTCCTCAGGATGGATTGCCACCTGGTTATAACCGGAGTACCCGTCAAGAAAGCAGAAGAACCTATTTCCCGCTAGTTTTTCAAGAATTTGATCAATGAAGGGTAGTGGGAAATGATCCTTCTTCGTGGAGGAATTGAGTCGACGGTAATCTATACAGACTCTCCACGAGTTGGCTAATCGGGTAGGAATGATTTCTCCGGTCTCAGTCGTTATAGTGGTGAGTCCTGCCTTCTTAGGCACGACCTGAATTGGGCTCACCCAACGACTATCGGAGATCGGGTAGATGATCCCGGCATCTAACCACTTGATGATCTCCTTTTTCACGACCTCCTGCAGATTGGGGTTTAAGCGTCTCTGCATTTCACGAGAAGGTCGTGTGCCCTCTTCTGAATAGATATGATGAGTACAATAAGAGGGACTTATTCCAGTCAAATCATCGAGGGTCCATCCGATGGCTCTGCGATGTTGCTGGAGGACAACAATCAGACGGGATTCCTGTTCAGGACTGAGGTTGGAATTGATGATCACAGGAAGGGTCTGATTAGAACCCAAAAAGATGTATTTCAAATGAGCAGGAAGGGGTTTCAGTTCGAGGATGGGGTTTTCAGCAGCAGCGGGTGGTTCAGTATAGATGTGAGGTTCAAGGGTGGGAGTTACTGGGTTGTTCACATCTGGATTTGACTCCCCTGTTTGCGGGTCAAGATCCTTCTGTGGTTGATGAGGCATACTCAAGTCATTCTGGAGGTGTGATTCATCAACCAAAGTCTTGATGTCACAAATTTGCTCGATGACGCCGCAATTAATTCCTTGTTGGGCCTTAAATATATCAATTTTCAGTGTTTGATCACCAAACTTAAGCTCTACTTGGCCCTCCTCACAGCTGATGTTGGCTCTAGCAGTAGCCAAGAAAGGTCTCCCTAGAATGATTGGTGTATCCCTAGGGTTCTCGGGTGCATCCATGTCTAAGACTATAAAGTCCACTGGAAAATAGAAATCCCGCACTCTCACGATAACATCCTCGAGAATCCCTTTTGGTGACTTTATAGATCGATCTGCTAATTGTAATGTCACCTCGGTTGGTTTCAGCTCAGATTCTTCCAGATGGTCAAGTAAGGATGTGGGTATCAGATTTATAGATGCACCTAAGTCTAACAATGCTCTATCAAATTGGGTACCACCTATCTTACAGGAGATCAGGGGAGTTCCAGGATCTTTTGCCTTGGGTGGGAGTCTACTAAGGATTACAGAGCTGGCTTGCTCTGACAGAACAATTGGGCTCCCTCCCTTGGTTCGCGGCTTACGCTGGGGTGTACATATATTCTTTAGAAATCGTGTGTAAGCTGGTACGTGGCGGATTGCATCCATCAAGGGGATGTTTATGTGGACCTGCTCAAAGAGCTTGACCAGGTCCTCCTCAGGGGCCACGGGTTTGGTGGCCTTCTTTCCCTTGGTCAGGGCCTCGGGAAATGGGATCTTGGTTGGTTCCTCTAGGATAGGTCCAGGTTGTGGGTCTGGAACAGCGGTACCTTGGCTAACTATCCTAGGGTCATGGTTATCAGGCTGGGAGTGGTTTGGATAATGCGGGTCCTGAGTTGTCTTACCACTACGTGTTGTTACAGAATTTAATCCGGCCTGATTTTGGTTTGGGTTTGGTAGGAGGGGTGGCTGCTGCTGAAATCCCGCACGCGAAGTTGAGGCTTCCATCTCGTCTGGAGATGGGGCAGTAGGGGCCTGATAAATCCATTGAGCGTGGCCTAAATTTGGATTCATAACGCGCTTCTGGGTTGGCACGTTATTTGGGTTAGGAAGAGGTTGGGAAGGGAGTGTGCCTGGCTGGCGAGAATTTGCCAACTGGGCCAGCTGAGTTTTAACTTCAATAAGCTCGTCCTTGTGCTGTTTTTGAATGGCCGCATTCGATTTTTGAATGTCAGCCAGAGTCTGAAGGATTAAGGACATTTGATCTTGATTTGGCCCTGATGGATAAGTAGGGTTGGGCCGAGGCTGAGGCGGCTGGTAGTGATGAGAGGGCTGTGGGCGGGACTGAAAAGGTGGTCTTTGGGTTTGGGGATTTCCCGCCCACTGAAAATTGGGATGGTTTCGCCATCTAGGATTGTAAGTGTTGGAGAATGGGTCGTTCTGGATGGCGTTGAGGTCCTCGCAGGTCTGAGGAACCTCCTGAGAATCAGGGAAAGGAGGAATGGAGTTCCCCCGGCTGGTGAAGAAAGGATCGGATGATCTTCCAGTCCAAGAATCAGATGGGGATGGATATGGATCCATCCCAAGGGAGGATCGGTGGAGGATGTTTTGCACAGTCTCTTATGTGGAAGGAGGTTGTGCAAAGGAGTTACGCGCAGAGGTGGCTCGCTGCAAGTGCTGAGTCAGCTCATCCACCTTCTTTTCAATGATTGAGACCTTGTCCAATCGACTGGCCATTAATTCCAGGTCGACTGATGCGGACAGGTCCTGCGTCTCATGTGCTCCCTTAAGATTCATCGCTGCGCGGGTATTCGTCCTGTCGAATAATCCCATGGAGTCATTGTTGATGGAGTTCTCGCACATGTTTTCGAGAATCTCCCATACGGTGTCTTCATGTTGACCCATGATGTTTCCTCCGCAGGTTGCATTGACGAAAAGGCGGATGTCCTCACGGAGTCCCTGGTAAAAAGATTGGACTTGTTCCCATTTAGGAACTCCGTGATGGGGGCACTTCCTCATGAGATCCTGAAAACGATCCCATGCCTCATGGAGAGGTTCTCCTGATTGTTGAGTGAAGTGTGTAATCTGATGGCGCAAGGCGTTGGTCCGACCAACGGGAAAGAACTTTTTCAAGAACTCGGATTGAAGTTCTTCCCAAGTGTTGATCGGCCGGGTCTGAGTTTGATACCAATGGGCGGCCTTGTCCATAAGAGAAAAGGAGAACATCTTCATGAGAAGAATATCCCGATTTTGCGCATCTGATCCAAAAGTGTGGGCCAGATGCTTTAGCTGTTTGATGTGCTGGAAGGGATCTTCAGAATTAAGCCCATGGAATTTAGGTATAGCATGAATCATGTTGGGCTTTAGTTCGGAATCAGGTCCTCCAATCGGGATTCTGACTCGAGGCTCAATGGCCACCGCAGCAGGATTGTAGTGGTCCCGCATCATAGGACGCTGTGGTGGGCGCACGAAGTTTTGGAAGAGGTCATTGAGTCGCTGGAGCTGGTGCTCCAGATTATTTTCTTCCTCAACTGGCTGAGCCATGATGGGGGAAGAAGAAGAACTTGGTTCTGAATCAGAAGAGAGAATAATGTGAGGGTGTTGCTGCACAAATACGGGCGTCGAGGCTTGGCCTTGACGAGAGCGAATTTCTAATGGAGGTCTTAAGGGTGGTCTTAGAGACCTCCTTCCGAACATGCACAGTTGGGAGAGGTAAGTTTAGAAGGTGCTGGACCCAATCAAGACACCCA
Source organism: Thalassia testudinum (assembly GCA_037157565.1). NCBI lineage: Eukaryota > Viridiplantae > Streptophyta > Magnoliopsida > Alismatales > Hydrocharitaceae > Thalassia > Thalassia testudinum. Next base: position 17,063,461 of record JAZHRO010000056.1, read on the forward strand.
AAAATGTGTTGGGTGACTATAGAGGTGCGGGGCAGATGGACCCCTTGATCAGAAAGATCGTCCACCTGAGAATTACCTGGGCAGCCAGAGAGGGAGAGTCCCGCGAAGACCCCTACACGGTAGAGCGTCCCCACGGGTTACAGGGTTTCCCCCACCCGACCTCTCTTGTCACTGCGGTTCCAGGTAGACCAGAATGGGGATCTTGACCTCTTAAGTCTACCAATTTTAAGATCAGGGTGCTTAAGGTTTCACTTGAACTTTAGTCTTTTTAAGTGCAAAGAGTGACCTAATTTAAGGTTGGTTAACCCAAAGGGGTCAACTTTACCTCTTGTTTTCTTTGAGAGCTTTTTGGGTCCTTTCTTTTAGGGTTCAAGTGTTTAGAGAGAGCCAATTGTTTAGGATTTTTCTTGTTAATTATTTTCAATCAATGGCTTGGGCACACCTCTTTTGGATTTCCTCAATTCTTGATTAAGGGGTGTGTCTCTACTGAAATCCTAATGTTTGACCTTATGTTGGCTCTACTTGGTCCATTTAGCTCTTTGTTGGGCAATTAGGGCTCAAGCAAGAATGTGTTAGCCCTTAAATACCCTTAATATTGTGCAGGAGTGATGAGTTGAAAACATGCAACTTTTTATGGTTACTAAGTATGGAAGACAGGTTAGCCCTATATTGCTTGTTCTTTTCTTTTCTTCCTCTTTAGAGTGTAGGGGTTAATAGTGAGAGAAAAGATTTACCTGTCTTCGGAGTGGTTGTGTGGTTGCTTGTCTTCTTGTAGCTGCACAAAAGAGAGGAGATTATCAGAACCTAAAAGAAACAGGAATGTTTACCTCTAGAATAGCCGTTGCTCCCCGGCAGCGGCGCCAAAATGAAACGTCGCGGCAACCGGGTTTGAGGGTTTTGTTATAACGTTGTAGTAAAGCCGGTTATTACCAACATTTCAAATATAAAATTTTTTTACTCGGAAAATGAAAGAGTTCCTGAGGTCGAACTCAGGGAGCAAATCGTATTCTAGAGATATACATGTTTCTTTTACAAAAAGAAAGAGAGAGGGAAAGAATTTGTTGTTTTCTCTTTGTTCTGCAGAGGGGGATGCTCTTCTTTCTCTCTTTCTTTAGATCTTCTTCTTTCTCTCTGTTCTGCAGAGGTGATATTCTTCTTCTTCTTCCTGCTGTTCCTGCGTTGGTGATGTTCTTCTTTCTTCAGAGCTCCTTGTTCTTCTTCTTCTTTGGTTTTCTACCTTGACCTCTCTTCTTCTTCTTCTGCAATCGTGGTGACCCTTTCTCTTTTCCCTTTTTTTTCTTTATGGCTGCAGAGCTTCTGCCTTCAGCTACTAAGTCTTCCTTTCTTCTTCTTCTGCTTTGGCCGTTGCTCTTCCTTCTTCTTCAGCCTGCCTTCTTTCCTGCTCTGGCTGCTGACTTCCCGTCGTCTGACCCGGTGCTTAGACGACTTAACTATGCATTTGCTACAGTGCAGCTCCTTCTTCTTCGCCTGCACTTCTTCTTCCGCGGGTCTTCTTCTTCTTCTTTGGCCTGCACACTTCAGAGTTTTTCGTCAAGAGGCAAAACCTACTCTACCCTCCCCCCCCCGCGTCTCTCTTTCTCTCTGAAACCACTCTTGGGAAAGCTCTCCCAGAGCTACCGGGTAATCGGGTTCGGGTCAGGCCCGGGTCCAGGCCCATCGGCGTGCGGTGGTGGGCGAGGAGTGCAGGTCGGTTTAATCGGGTCAGGCCAGGTCCGCGGAGCGTGGTCACGGACGAGGCCGGGTCGGGTGAGAGGGACCTCACCCCGTGGTCAGGAGGCAGACAGCATAAGGCACTTTTTGCCTTTATGCGTCCGCGCGCCTCCGAGAAGTTCCGAGGTGGGACTAAATGTCCCACCCCAATTGAGCGCCCGTCGCGGAGGGAGCAGTGGGCGATCGTGTCTTCACGCGCGGCCTTCTCCCCATCTGCGAGCCTGGGACGTTTCGCGGAGACTCCCCGCGCAACCTGGGAGTCGAACCTGGGCGAAGGCGTGCCTGCACCTGCAGGTGAAGGAGCTCTGCCTGCTCAGTAATGGCGACGGCGGGCGAGTCACCTGGTCACAGAAGAACGGCCTCTCGGCCAAATCAGACAGGCGGGGGACCTTCGCCGTGGCACGGCGAAGGTGGTCAGGGAGTCTGCAGGGGGCGTGATGGAGCCAACAGGTCGTCCTAGGTCTAACTGTGAGCGAAGAAGTGGGTGTGTTCGGTGGATCTGCAGAGGGTGTTTGGTGGGAAGTGGAGGGGCGGAAGAGGATCAGGGTGAGGAGCCGGAGGTTCTGCGGTGGTCGGCGAGCCGTGTGGGTTGCTGAGGTGATGGGAACGGCTCGCCGGAGGGTGGGCGGAGGCGAAGGGGGTGAAGGTGGTCAGGGTCGGTAGAGGGTTTAATTGAATAGATTGAAAGCGGGGAAAGAAAGAGGAGGAGAAGGGGAGTAGCTCTAGCTTACTTGCAGGGACGAAGGGGGAGGAACAGGGCGACAGTCGTATCGACTGTCGCCGGAGAAGACGATGCTCAGGGAGAGGGGCGGCGGCGAGCAGAGAGCCGGAGAGGCGCCAGCTGGGTGCGGCGTGGCGCGGGAAGAGCAGGGGAGGAAGTCTCTGCTGCTGGTATTGCGGCAGAGCGAAGAGGTGGAGGGGGAGGAAGCCGCCGGAGCTGGTGAGCGTCTGCCGGAGGAAGAAGAGAAGAAAGCTGGGGGTTTTCTCCGTCAGATCCAGGCTGCCCTGGTCGGTGGAGCAGCAGGGGGTATTTATAGGGATGAAACAGGGAGGAAGGCGGAGGGAGACGACGTGTCTCCCTCGCCGGAGAATGGTCGGAACACGAACCCATACCGTCCGTGCGTTCGCACGGCCGGTATGGTGGGCTACAATGACCAGGGGGTGCCCCTGCGACGGCTGACGACGCAGGGCACCCCCGGTTTACTTGCCAGGTCCCCCACCTCACCCTGCGCGGCGCCATGCTCCGCGCAAGGTCGCCGGAGCATGGTGCTGGCAGGGTTTTGCAGGAGGGACCTGATTGCAAAGAACGAAGGAGAGTTAGGGGCCAAAATGCGAGGGTTCAAAAGTTGAGGGCCAAAGAGTAAATATATGAGGACCAAAGTGTGAAGTCGGTCAAGGAGGTTTCTTCTTAGGCTCAAGATTTTATACATGACTAATTAGGACCTAAGGAATCTGATGGTGAATTTCATTTTCATATTAAACCTTGTTTGACCGGTCAATTTGCGCAAAAACCCAAATTAAGTTATTAATTGGGCATGGTTCTCAATGTAGGTCAAAATGGGTTCTAAAGGCCAAATTGAAGGTTCTAAACCCTAGAGATTATTTTTCTATGAATTTTAGAGGGTTTATTCTATTTTTACTTTGCCTCGAACCTTGTGAATTGAAGCGGGTTGTTTTAGGGTTACAGGTTATCATTTGGTTCCTTGGAAGTGCTGTAGCCCTTGCTAGATCATCTCATCCCACTTTTATTCTTATTAAGCTGTTTTGACCTGTGTTTGGGCCCTGAATTACCCTGTATGCAGATTATACTGGTAAAATTGCACTTTTACCCCTTATGACTGGTTTTCTTCTCAAACTCAGAATTCTCTGAGTTAAGCCTTTCCTTGAGATATGTAGGAGCTTTTATCCTTTGTATTGGGTCAAAATGAGCTAGTTATGGCTCATGATGAGGTTCTCATCACTAAGCCTTATACCTAATACTTCAGCTTTTCATTTTCCTCAACCTCTTGAGGAGTGTCCAGATCTTAATAGGTACTAAGAGTCTATTCAAGAATGCATAAGGTTTGCGTTCTTACTAATCTTATCATGTACTTTTCATTTCTTTTCTTGAAAATGGTCTAGAGCTTAGGTTAATTCCTTAGTTCCTTACTAATTACTATCACTTGTTTCTCATATTTTGTGCTCCTTTTTTCCTTTTGTTTCTTTTCCTTCTCCACAAAATTTCCTTTCTCCTCTTATTCTCCTTTTTTTATTTTGAAAAATTTTTACTTTTTATGGTGTTTTTGGCATATGTGAATTTTTTGTTTTAAAACCTTTTCTTACAAGTTTTGCACTTTTATACCCCCCCATGCCTAAGATTTGCAATGTCCTCATTGTAACCTAGGGGGTTTTTATTCAACTTTGTTCATACATTAGGACAGATGTTTTGATGAGTGAATGAGTCGGGGTGACTGTTGCGGACGATTTCTAATCTCAGATGCAAGCATCTGAGGTGGAGTCGACTGTCCTAAAGTGTGAACTTTAAGTGCAGCATGGTGTCAGAAAAGGTTTTAGGTTTTCAAATAGAATGACGGGCTGCCTCCCGTTGAGCACTAAATTTGATGCCTTCAGCCAAGCAGGAAATGCGATGGAGAGGGGATGATCAAATCAGCAGAGTTTTGTAAGACAAACACCTTGATTAAGAGCCTGGTTGGTCCAACCAGGTGCTTGTTCAGATCGACAGGCTGATGATGCAACCCAAACCCAATCAATCTGGTGGGTTGATAGATGTAGATCAAAAGGTGTGGAACCCACCATATACTATGAAGCTCAGATTGATGTGGAAGTGTGAATGCAGGGTTTGGCTGAGTCGAATCAGCCTGGTCAGAGTAGGGACCCATAGAATAATCAGTGATTGATGCAGGAACCCTACAGGGGTGATCAGTGAATGATAGAGCATGGTATGTAGTCTGATCAATGTTCGAAACCCGATGTGGAAATGCAATCGGCTCGATGAGAGGTGAATCTGAATAGAAATTGAGTCTGGTTGCGGGTCGGGGTTGGGAAGAGGTTTTGATTAGTTCTGTGTGTGCAGACGAGGTGGCAACTGTGTATGAGGGCTCTTCTAGAAAGGAATGACAGGTGGTTTTCTGTAGAGAGTCCTCCGGGTAACTATCAAATGCCTGAAGAGTGTCTGTAGGATGAAAGAAATCTGAATTGAGAAAAGATTTGAATTCTAGGTTGCAATCACTCTTGGCATTTTCTATTTTTGGTTCCTGAGGATCACAAAGGAATGATTCTGTGTTATTAGTGATCCCGGGAATCAGGACCTCAGAGTCGGAGTCAGAGTCATGAGAACTGAGGTCGTAGATGGGCCTGGTGTGTTCAGGAAGGAGAGTCTCTCCGCAATTATAGTCGGATCTGAAGTTGTCGGAGAGTTTGTGAAAATGAGATTCATGATCATGAATTCCACCACAGTAAAAATTATCAGATGTGGAATCAGCAGCCTGACTGGGGTCTAGCCTGTATGTTAATTCTGGGTTCAAAAAGGTATTCTGTCTAAGCTCAAGCTCAAAGCTGGTAGGATAGACCCAATTGAAATCCAACTCGTCCAACTCCTCAGTCTCTGTATCATAAATTGGCATGACTTTCGAAAAATCGATCAGATTTCCTGAAGATGTTGGAGAGGGGTATTCATCAACTAGAGGCCCAGAATCATATTCTGTAAAAATTTTATCTTTCTCATAAGGGGCCTCATAATCTTCCCAATAAGTTTCAGATCTAGGCTCTAGGCTTAGGATGTGGGTAGAATTATTAGAACCTAAGTCCGAATAACCTTCGAGGGCCACCTTATCAAAATAAGGGGCGGAATTTATACCCTCAAAAGGTTCAGTTCTGATCTCATTATTGCAGGAGTTTTGGAATTCTAGGATTGGCAATTCAAGGTCTAAGTTTGGCTCATCATTGTGTTCTCCTGCAATATCCCAACCTAAGTCAACATTGTCTTCTATCTGGGTTGGGATTCAACAACCACTTTGTGCCTCAATACCGAGATCTGGGAAATTGGATTGTTCCTTAATACTGTTCCAAGATGGTTCATCCTCTATTTCTGATATATACGGGTATTTCTGGTTGATAATTTGTTCTACTGATTTCATCATTTCTACCCGTTTTATAAGGGCATCTTGGTGTTGTTCCCAAAGTACAGGATTTGTCAAGCATTGAAGGTATTCAGATTGGTGTAATTTTTCTATCTCAATGTATCCTGCCATGAGCATATCTCAGGTTGATCCTTTTGTAACTTCTGTCAATAGAATTTGGGCATAGTTTATGATGAAAGCTGTGGTTGTTGGGATATCAACCTGAATGTTTTCTATTGGTGTTGAGGGTTTACATTTGATTTCATAAAATTCAAGGGCATCCTCAATCATCTTATCTTTCATGGATCTCACATATTCAGGTTTTTTGAATGGGGGTCTTGCTAGGTAATTAGGCTGCATCTTTGAATCAGGTGGTGGAATCAAGATATAGAATCGAAGTTTGAATCAATGGAAGAAGGGGATTTTGTTCAGAATCAAAGAAAAAGGGCTGTGTGAATAAATGGTTGCACAAACAAGGGCAGCGAGGCTTAGCCTCGGGGAGAGTGAATTTCTATAAGAGGTTCCAAGGACCTCCTGCCAAACACTGAAGGACTGGATGAGATAAGCAGGTGCTGGACCCAATCAAGACACCCAAAAAAAAAAATTGTTGGGTGACTATAGAGGTGCGGGGCAGATGGACCCCTTAATCAGAAAGATCGTCCACCTAAGAATTACCTGGGCAGCCAGAGAGGGTGAGTCCCGCAAAGACCCCTACACGGTAGAGCGCCCCCACGGGTTACAGGGTTTTCCCCACCCGACCTCTCTTGTCACTGCGGTTCCAGGTAGACCAGAATGGGGATCTTGACCTCTTAAGTCTACCAATTTTAGTTTAAGATCAGGGTGCTTAAAGTTACACTTGAACTTTAGTCTTTTAAGTGCAAAGAGTGACCTAAGTTGAAGGTTGGTTGACCCAAGGGGTCAACTTCACCTCTTGTTTCCTTTGAGAGCTTATTAGGTCTTGTCTTTTAGGGTTCAAGTGTTTAGAGAGCCAATTGCTTAGGGTTTCTCTTGTATAGTTCTTTTTCAAACAAGGTTTGGGCACACTTCTTTTAGGGTTTCTCAATTCTTGCTTAAAAAGTGTGTCTCTAAATCCCTAATGTTGAATCTTATGTTGGCTCTATTTGGTCCAGTTAGCTCTTTGTTGGGTAATTAGGGCTCAGTCAAGAAGGTGTTAGCCCTTAAGTACCCTTAATAGTGTGTATAGAAATAAAGGGTTGAAGACATGCAACTTTTGATGCTTTACTAAGTATAGAAGACAGGTTAGCCTTATATTGCTTGTTCTTTCCTCTTTAGAGTTTAGGGTTAATAGCGAGAGAAAAAAAAATTACCTGTCCTCGGAGTGGTTGTCGTGCGGTTGCTTGTCTTCTTGATTTCCTGTAGCTGCACAAAGGAGAGGAGATTATTAGAACGAAAAAAGAAACAGAAAATGTCAACCTCTAGAATAGCCGTTGCTCCCCGGCAACAGCGCCAACTGGCGAACGACGGCGACAACTAGCTTTTGTTAAGTCGTTGTAGTACAGATAGTTATTGCCATTGTTTGCTAATATTTGTTACTCAGAAAATACAGTTCTCCCGAGGTCGAACTCAGGGAGCAAGTCGTATTCTAGAGATATACATGTTCTATTACAAAAATAAAGAGAGAGAGAGAGATGAAAGTTTGGCTCTTCTTCTTCTCTTCTTCCTCTTTGTCTTCTCCCCTCTTTGGCTTTTGTTCTTCATGTTCTTCCTCTATTTCTTGGTTGGACGATCCTATCTTTTTCTTCTTTTTATTTTCTTTGTTTCTTCTTTTCTTGCTTCAGATCTTTGCAGAGTCTTCACTTGGCTTCTCTGTGTTCCTCTCTTTCCTCTACCTCGCCATCCTTCTTCTTCTTTGCCTTCAGGACGTCGTCTGATTGGAAAATCAGACAACTTAAACCGCATATGCTACAGTGTCGCTTTAGTTCTTCTTCCGCAGTCCTTCTTCTTCACTTGTGCCTGCACGCTCAAGAGTTCATCATCAGAAGGGAAAACCCTACTCTACCAAGCTCCCCCGCGCGTCTCTCTTTCTCAGAATTCGCTCCTAGGATAGCTCTCCGAGAGCAACCGGGGAATCGGGTGCGGGTCGCGCCCGGGTCCAGGCCCACCGGCGTGCGGTGGTGTGCGAGGAGTGCCAGTCAAGTCGGGTCGGGTCGGCCGGATCCGCATGATTAGCTCGCGGACGGGCCGGGTGAAGCGGTGTGAGAGGGACCTCACCCCGTGTGCTGAGGCAGAAAGCCTACAGCACTTTTTCAACTTGTATCAGCGCGCCTCTTCGAAACCTTTCGAGGTGGGACTAAATGTCCCACCCCAATGTGAGCGCCTGAGCAGAGGAAGCAGCGGGCAATCGTGGCTTCACGCGAGGCCTTTAACCCAGGCCTGGGACGCTTCGCGGAGACACCCCGCGTAGCCTGGGAGTCGAACCTGGGCGAAGGTGTGCCTGCACCAGCAGGTGAAGGAGCTCTGCCTGCTCAGTAATGGCGACGGCGGGCGAGTCACCTGGTCACAGAAGAACGGCCTCTCGGCCAAATCAGACAGGCGGGGGACCTTCGCCGTGGCACGGCGAAGGTGGTCAGAGGGTCTGCAGGGGGCGTGATGGAGCAAACAGGTCATCCTAGGTCAAACTGTGAGCGAAGAAGTGGGTGTGTTCGGTGGATCTGCAGAGGGCGTTTGGTGGGAAGTGGAGGGGCGGAAGGGGATCAGGGTGAGGAGGCGGAGGTTATGCATAGGTCGGCGAGCCGTGTGGGGTGCTGAAGCGATGGGAGCGGTTCGCCGGAGTTTGGCCGGAGGTGGAGAAGGTGAGGGCGATTGGTCGGAATCGTGGGTGACAGTAAAGGCTTTCAATATGGAAAAGAAAGAGGGGAGGAAGAGGAGAAGTTTTACCTACTAAACTGGACGAAGAGGGGTTGGCGCAGGCGACAGTCGTATCGACTGTCGCCAGAGAAGAAACTGCCCAGAGGAAGGGGCGACGGCGACCACGAGGCTGGAGCAGCGCGCGCCGGTATTGCGCGACGCGGAGGAGAATCAGGAAGAAGTCTCTGCTGCTGGTATTACGGCAGAGCGAAGAGGAGGAGGAGGAACCGCCGGAGCTGGTGGGCGTCTGCTGGAGTGAGAAGAGAGGAAAGTTAGGGGGTATCTCCGTCAGATCCGAGCTGGGAAGAACGGCGGAGCGACGGGGGTATTTATAGGGGCAGAATCAGAGAGGAGGGCGGAGGGAGACGACGTGTCTCCCTCGTCGGAGGACGTCGGAGATGGAGACCCATACCGTCCGTGCGTTTGCACGGCCGGTATGGTGGGTTGCAGCGGCCAGGGGGTGTTCCTGCGACGGTTGACGACGCAGGGCACCCCCGGATGACTTGGCAGAAGGTCCCCCTTACCCTGCGCGGCGCCATGCTCCGCGCAAGGTCGCCGGAGCATGGTGCTGCTCAGGTTTTGCAGGAGGGACCTGAACGCAAAGAATGAAGGGGAGTTAGGGGCCAAAATGTGAGGGTTCAAGAGTTAAGGGTCGAAACGTAAATATATGAGGACCAAAGTGTAAAGTTGGTCAAGAAGGTTTCTTCTTAGGCTCAAGTTTTTATACATGACTATTAGGACCTAAGTATTCTGATTGTGAATTTTATTTCTAGATTAAACCTTGTTTGACCGGTCAATTTACGCAAAAACCCAAATTAAGTTGTTAATTGGGCATGGTTCTCAATGTAGGTCAAAATGGGTTCCCAAAGCCAAATTGAGGGTTCTAAACCCTAGAGATTATTTTTATATGAATTTTAGAGAGTTTATTCCATTTTTACTTTGCCTCGAACCTCGTGAATTGAAGTGGGTTTGTTTTAGGGTTACAGAATGTTATTTAATTCTTAAATTGCTCATGAACCCATTTCTGATTGATTCAACCCACTTTTTATCTTATTTAGATCATTTGACCTATGTTTGGTCTCTGAGAAATTCCGTTTATGTGCTGCAATGGTGAAATTGCAGTTTTTAACCTTTATTTTATGTTTTCGTCTCAGAGCACTTATTCCTCAATTAAGCCCTTTGGTAAGTTATGTAGGAGCTTTTATCCTTTGTATTAGGTCAAAATGAGCTAGTTATGGCTTATGATGAGGTTCTCATCATGGGGTTTCTCGGGATAGGCCTGGTATTGGAAGAATTTGGATTGTGACGAAGTGGTGAAGTGGGGGCGTTTGCCAAAGAACGGGCGGCGTTGGCCAGAAGCTCGTCCAGCTTCTTGTGCACGACGGAGACTTCATCTAATTTCTGTGCGATAAGGCTAAGATCAGTGGATGAATGGGAGGGTCCTGTGTCAACTTCGTGGACATTTCGAGGTAGGCTAGTACGATTAAAGGCGACAATGGAAGCATTGTTCATCGAGTTTTCACTCATATTTTCAAAAATTTCAAATGCTCCATTCTTGTCTTTATTCATAAAGTTCCCTAGCATCTGCAATCTGCTTCAAAGTCTCATTTAGCCCATAGTAGAAAATCTAAGCTATATGCCACTTAGGCAGACCGTGGTGCGGACACTTCCTGAGGAGGTCATTATACCTCTCCCATGCCTCATGAAATTGTTTGCCATTTTGTTGAGTAAATGAAGTGATAGCACGGCGAAGCGCATTGGTTCGCCCGATTGGGAACTTCTTGAGAAACGTTGTTCGCATCTCTTCCAAGAGTGGATGTCTCTCCCAAGGGTGCGTAGCCACTGCGACGCTTTTTCTCGCAATGAAAATGAGAACATTTTCATGAGGACTATAGGTAACCAGACATTTCATGGTTTAACCATTTCGGCCAGTCAGGGTAGGTCTCCCAAGTGGAGAAATGGATCTTCACTTGCAAGACCATGGAAGTGAAAATTAGTTAGGCCAATTATGTTCGATTTCAGTTCAAAGTCGTCCCCGCCCATGGGGACCCAAATTTGTCCTATGGTCTCTGTAGTAGCAGGATTCTGATAGGACCTAAGAGACGTAGGCTCCTCCCGTTCGGGAGGGTTCTATATTTCCTCCAATGTTTCCCGAATGGCTTCAATTTGCTCATTATACATTTCCTTTTGGGCTTGGAGGTGGGTTATTGGATTTAAGGCTCCACCACCTGGTGGGTTCTGGGGGCAGTTTCCTCCCTTGGGATTTGGGAGTGGGCATGCAGCCATGTTTGTGGAGGAGGAGGACGATTCGGCTTCTTTTCTAAATTTATTAGTCAATTCAAACAGTTCAGGGTTTTAAGACCACCTCCCAAACATGCACTACCGCAAAAAGAATTGCGGGGATAAGGGAAATGAGATGAGAGAAATGACGTCGCAAAGGTACACTTGATGACAAATTGATTCAATCAAATTCCCAACCTCTACAGTGTGCCCTTAGACCTAAAGATCTAAGTTACCTACTATCACGAACTACGGAACCGAATGCGAGCACCGTGGAACCACTGGGACCAGATTGAAAGGTCGTTTACCCCAGTCTTAGACACCCGATAGCACACGGGAACCCTCACCAGCACGTAGGCGCTACACGCAGGTAGTTAGACCTCCAATCCTTAATAAGGGTCAAGTTACTACCAATTTTAGGTAGTGGCTTAGGGTCAAGTGCTTTTGGAATGTGAAGGGCATTGTTTACGGGTAATGCCCAAGTGATTAATTTTTCAAAGTGTGTAAACCAAGCATGCAATGGGGAAATTTTCCCGAATTGAAGTTTTTAATTGGTGAATGGTTTTTAGAATTCAGGCTTAAGTAGTATGGATTTTAGGATTTCTCTGAATTACCAATTCAACCAATCTCCGGGTTTTTGAGAGAATATAGGTTTTCTTCTAAGCCCAACAAACCCTTCTTCAATGTCAATTGGTTAATGCATGCTACAATGCAATGGGCTTCCCTAATTGGAGATTTCTTTGTGTGGATGCACGAGTCAGTTTTAGATTGGTGTGAAAGGGAGCCAAGGCACTGCAATTCAAGTGCTCCCAATCACCAAGAAAAATGTCCACACACAAGGCTCAACCAAAAGATAAGGAAAATCAAATTGTTGGGGTTGAAGCGTTCAGGATAGAATCTTAGGCAAGTTGAAAAGTTGTGGTGGGGTTGGAATCAACTCAATTCCAAGTCTCCCCACCAAAAAGGTGATCCCGAATTGCAGGTAAATGAGGCAAAGAGGGGTGCAATCAATCTTTTTATGTTTGCCTCAAAGAATACTTCACACGGAGAGAAATTCAAGAATCAAGATTCTTGGATTTTCGCTGTGAAGTAAGGCGGGAAATCCTGGGGCGGTGGGAGTAAGGGCAAACAATCAAACAAGTGAATTTTAATCCACTTGCCCCAAGAGATCCCAAGAAGTTTTTCTAGTTTTTAGTTTTTAGTTTACTTTTTTTTTATTAAGGTTACAAGTTAAATTAGGTTTCTAAGAAAAAAGGACTTGTGCAGCAACGTGTGCGGAGCTCCAGTGTGGTGTCGGCGTCTTCATGCTCTCATTCCCACCTTAGATCTGCCCACGTCTCTGACTTCATCTGCCTGCCTTCTCCTTGTAATAGGTTTACCTGCACACCAAAAACAGAGACACCTGTGAAGAGAGAAGAGAAAAATGAAAGGAATGGAATAGAAACTTACTTGAAGGCGCACATCCCCAGCAACGGTGCCAGAAAAGGATGGTGGTCGGACTCGAATAGGTTGTTAATAAGGTGATTTTATCGTTGAAGTGTGTATAGTGGTTAACCTAAATCGGACCTAACCATCGCTTTACAAAATTTTTAACTTGGCCTACTTGATTTTATCTTGGTCACTTTTAGGCCCAGGGTCGAACTTAGGGAAGTAGGGTTACAAGTCAAGTTTCTATGCCTTTCCTACAAAGAATCTCTTCCGTTCGTTTATTATGTTTTCGGTGTTTCTCCATTTAGATTTTTTTCTGATAATCTTTGCTCTTGAGGCACACCCTCAAAATCAGGTTCTTGGCTTTGAGCCAAATTAGGGTTCTAAAATGGGTCTTGCTATTCGCCAGACAGAGTACCTGTAAGTCAAGGATTATCTTTTCTCTTTTATATATTTTTCTTATCCTTTTACTGGCATGAAAGAGAAGTAGAAATAAAGTAAATATAGTATATATATATAGGTATATATTATATATGTATAAAGGGGTGGGGGGTGGAGGCGGAGATGGAGTGTAGCACGACGTCGAGTCGGTCATCGTCTAGAAAGACGCAACCAATATGACGAGGTACCACGTGTATGGTGGATTGGTGGAAGATGAATGCGAACACGCTCTTTGTACGCATGTATCGGGGAATATTAGCAAGTGCTGTAGATATTCCCACGATACCACGTATGGTAAGTAACATGACAATATATATATATATGCATGTATATATGTAAATATATCTATATGTATATATGGTTATAAATATATAGGTATATATACATGTATATATATATGTGTATATATATATATATAAGTATATGTATAGATAGATATATGTATAGATATATATATGTATATATGTGTGTCTAAGTATGTATATATAACTATGTAGATGTAAATATATATATATATATATGTAGTAATATATCTATATAGATATATGTAGATAGATATGTATAGATATATATATGTATATATAGTTATATAGATGGATATGTATATATGTATGTATATTTATATATATATATATATATGTATGTATAAGTATATGCATATATGTATGTATATATATATATAAGTATATAGATCTATATATATATATATATATATATATATGTATGTATGTATGTATATAGACTAATACATATTTATATAAATACTAATATATGTATAGATATATGTATATATATATATATATGTATATAAGTATATGTATATATGAAAATAAATATGTATATATATATATATATATATGTATACTAATACTTAGTTATACACATACTTCTATATATATAGATATAAGTATATGCATATATATATATACATATGTATACGTATATATATATGTATATAATAGTGTATAGGTGAGTGTGTGTGTGCATGAAAGTGTGAGTGTAGGTGCATAAGTGTCGGTAAAGAGAGTGAGAGAGAGAGAGAGGACACTGCTGAGGGCTAAGGCATCTGAAGCTTCCAAAAGTCATCTGGAGGCTCGACGCGCACGCGCAGGCGCGTATGCGCGAGGAGAGGAGCATGTAGGAGGGAGTGGCGTGGAGAGGACCGCAGTACACAGCACTGCGCGGAAGGGCTGGAGCGAGCGCACGCAGGCGAAGGAAGTGGGCGACATGGGCGGGTGCAGGCGCTGGCAGAGGATCGCACGCAGATGCACAGGCGAGCACTGGAGAGGGTGAGAGGCTGGACACGTGTATGGGCAGTGGCTGGTAGTGGCGCACCAGGTGACCGGATAAGTGAGAAGCTCACTGGTCACCCCACTGTAGCCACAGTGTTCCGCAGACTGGCATGAATAGTGGCTACAGTGCATGGCCGAGCCGCGCGACTGGGATCGGGCGGTGCTGTGAGTGCGGACGGCTCGAGGCTGGCGCACGCGTGGAAGGGTTGCGTTGGTTGGTTGCGGGCGTGGAGAAGTTTGCGACAGAGCGCGTGGAGAGGGAGGTGAGGGCACCTACAGGCGCGTGCGGTGGCCTATGCGCCTACTGCCGCCTCGCTGCTACTGCCGCGGAGCTTCGGACCTTGAAGACTGTGGCAATGGTGTATGTGCTAGAAATGAAGAAGTCAGTGAAGAGAAGACCACCACGCTTCTGGCGTGCACGGTGGAGCTGCTGCTGCTGTGCGGAGCTTGAGAGCTTCAAATCTTGAAGCTCCTGTGCTGACAAACGCCAGTTTATCATCATTCCTATGCATTAAAACAAACCTAGCTCTTAGTATTTTACTCCGCAAACAGGTTTTTGGGCTGCATTTAGGCATAAAATAGGTTAGGCATGCATTGCATTTTTTATTGTCTTTTTAATATGTTTTTGTGGGTGTTAGGGATGTTGATGAGAGCCTCATCATGAGCCATAACTAGCTCATTTTGACTCAATGAAGAAGATAAAAGCTCCTACATAACCTGGAAGAAGGCCTAACTGAAGGAACAAGTGCTCTGAGAAGAAAACATGAAATAAAGGTTAAAACTGCAATTTTACCATTGCAGTACGTAAACGGGATTTCTCAGAGGCAGAACAGAGGTCAAATGGTATAAATGAGATAAAAAGTGGGTTGAGTCAATCAGAAATGGGTTCATGTGCAATCTAAGAACTAAATGACACTTGGTAACCCTAAAACAGACCCGCTTAAATTAACAAGGTTTCGGTCAGAACAAAAAGCAAGTAAACCCTCTATAAATCAAGGAAAAACGTACTCTAGGGTTTAGAACACTTAATTTGGCCTTTGGAACCTAGTTTGACCTAGATTAGGGTCCTAGCTCTTCAATTAACCTAATTTGGGTTTTTACGCAAAATGTCCAGTCAAACGAGGTCAAACCTGAAATCTAACTTCGCCATTGGATTCCTTAGCTCCAAATTAGGTTTGTACCAAAAATTTGGACCTAAGGAGGGGTCATCTTGACCTACTTTGCAATTTAGTACACCCAAATCACAAATTGGTCCCTATCTTTTGAATATCGTTGCAGAGAACCCCCTAGGTTCTTCGCCTCCTTTGCAAACCGGTCCTGCCGCCATTACTAGCGCAGAACCGAGCTCCGGCAAGGTTCAGAGAGGGATTGCTCTCTAATCCCTCAGAGATTCCCTCCCAGAAATGGAAGGAGGATTCTCTGAGGAATTCCCTTCCTTATAAAGTCAATTACAATCACTGGTGTGAACTCAATCACTCGTGCGAACGATGAGAGATTTGGGTATCCTAACTCCTTTCCATCTCCGGCGACCAACCTCAGGCAATTACATGCCCTTCACGCCCTGCACACCCAGTCCAGCGCCTATATAAGAACCCACAACTCCGGCCGAAGAGGCTAAGCTTGATTTTGACGGAGATCCCTTCCAAATTCCTCCCTCTCCCATCTCCGGCCAAACGACCCACAAGCTTCGGCGACCTCCTTCCCTCCTTCTTGTCGCTCTGCTGCCATACCAGCAGCAGAGTCCTCTCCGCCGCTTCCTCCCGCGTCGCGCTGTACCCCGCGCGCGCGCTTCTGACCTCGTCTTCGTCGCCGCTTCCTCCCTCAGGGTCTTTCTTCCCCGACGACGGCAGTTACGAGCCGTCCTCTCCGCCGCCTCCCTTCCCTCCAGACAACCCCAGATACGTTCTCTACCCTCTCCTCTCTCTTTTCCCCCAACTATTTTACTTGATTACCCCTCGACAGTACCTATCCACCTTCATCTTCCTCGCCTCCGACCGCACTCCGACGAGCCGCCCACACCACTCCGCCACTCCACACGACTCGCCAACCACCTCGGGAGCTCCGCCTCACCACCAGGAACTCGCTCCACCCCACAACTACCACTCCAGACCTCCATAACCACCCCCCGAACAGCCCACCATCTCCGGCCACAGGTTGACCTAGGCGCGCACGCCTAGGCCGACCGACAACCTGCAGCATCACCCACCGCCTTCGCCGTGCCACGGCGAAGGTTTCCAGCTATTCTGATTCGGCCAATAGGCCGTTCTGTGGAATCTCAGGTGAACGCCCCGGCCGCCATTAACTGCCGAAGCAATAGGAAGCTTGGAGCAGCAGCAGGCATCAGGCTTCCCAGGCGGCAGGTGCAGCAGGCTCTCGCAAGTGTCGCGAGGTGACTGAGTTCAGCAAGGAGCACCAGCAGGGCCTTCAGCGTGGGCAATTGCACACGAGAGTCTGCAGGCGCGCGTGAGGGAAGGACGAAACCTTTAGTCCCACCTCGTGGGATTACAAACCTCAGGTACACTATAAATTGGTTTTGTGATATACCTTTATCGCCTCAGTAAGCACAGGGGTGAGGTCCCTCACTAACCCCACACCTGCCTCGTCCGCGACCTGACCCCGCGGACTTGGCGGATCCGACCCGACTTAGACCTACGCACTCCTCGCGCATCACACCACCTTCAGGTGCGCCTGGTCCCGGGTACGATCCAACCCGATTAATGCCTGTGGCTCTGGGAGAGCAGCTCTGAGTGAATTGCTTGAGAGAGAGAGACACGCGGGTAGAGGGAGAAGGGTTAGGTTTTGCTCCTGTGCAGGCAGGCTGATCGCAGGAGAAGGACTTGGCCGCTGCAGAAGAAGGAAAAGCAAGCCAAAGAAGAAGACAGAAGAAGAAGAAAGAAGCCTTCGCTGGAGAAGGAAAGCAGAAAGATTAGAAGTCTTCGCAGAGAAGAAGAAGAAGGACAAGGGAAGATTGCAAAGAGATCAGAAAGGCAAAGCAGAAGGAAAGATACAGAAGCAGAAAGGAGAAGAAGGAAGGAAGAAAGAAAGATCACATTTAAGACGTCTGATACATAAATCAGATGTCTAATTCTACTTTTTCTAAAAACTCTTCGAATCAATTATATTTGCATGTAACAGTTGTATTCTTGGGTTTTACAAAGTAATGAGATTGCTCCCTGTGTTCAACCTCGGATACTCCGATTTTCGAGTAATAAAAATCTTTATTTGTTTTGAACGCTTTAGCCGCTATATTACAACGCGATATTATCTTTTAACAAACCGCACAAAAGCGCGACAAACATTTTGGCGCCGTTGCCGGGGAGCAACGGGCACTTTTAAAACTTTTGAGTACAACTTTTCTATCTAATATCCAACTTGACTTCTCTCTTTTGCTGTGTTCATTCAGGGAAAGCAAAACAAAAAGGAAAGAATTGCAACTGCACAACAGACTCTCCAAGGAACAGGTAATCTCCATAAGTCCTCTCTCTTAACCCTCTCACAATCTAAAAAAAAAAAAGGAGGGAAATAAACTTAGGGCTACCTGTCTCATATTTAGTAACTCATCAAGTTGCCTGATTTTCATTTCAAACATATTTTTATCTGTTCATCCAACTAAGGCAACTAGGGCTAAAACTTTCTTGATTGAGCCCTAGGTGCTAATTTCTACGGCAACTAAATTGGACCCACTAGAGCCAAGTTAGGGATTGCAAAGCTAGGGTTTTTAGAGACACATCTTCTCTAAAACAAAGAAACAAACTTTCCAAAAAGAGGTGTGCCTAAATCGTGTTTGAAAAGATTTATACAAGAGGAACCCTAAGCAAATCAGGCTGATAATCCATTTGAACCATAAAAGGAAGGACCTAAAAGCTCTCAAAGAAACAAGAGGTGAAGTTGATCCCTCGGGTCAACCAACCTTAATATTAGGTCACTTTTGCACTCAAAATACTTAAAAGTTCAAGTGGAACATTAAGCACCTTGATCTTAAAATAAAAAAAGGTAGACTTAAGAGGTCAAGATCCCCATTCTGGTTTACCTGGAACCGCAGTGACAAGAGAGGTCGGGTGGGGGAAACCCTGTAACCCGTGGGGACGCTCTACCGTGTAGGGGTCTTTGCGGGACTCTCCCTCTCTGGCTGCCCAGGTAATTCTCAGGTGGACGATCTTCTGATCCAGGGGTCCATCTGCCCCGAACCTCTACAGTCACCCAACAATTCTTGGGTGTCTTGATTGGGTCCAGCACCTTCTAATCTCATCACATCTTTTGGTGCATGTTCGATAGGAGGTCCTTAAGACCACCTTTAAGACCTCCCTTAGAAATTCATTCTCGTCGAGGCCAAGCCTCGACGCCCTTGTTTGTGCAGCAACCCCGCCACATAAATCTTTCATCTGACTCAGACCCTGATTCCCCTTCTTCTCCCATCATGGCACAACCCATTGAAGAGGAGAATAACCTTGAACACCAACTTCAACGCTTGAACGATCTCTTTCAGAACTTTGTAAACCCATCGCAGCGACCTATGATGCGAGATCACTATAATCCTGCTGCGGTGGCAATCGAACCCCGAGTACGAATCCCAATTGGAGGACCCGATTCTGATCTGAAGCCCAATATGATTCATGCCATACCGAAGTTCCATGGGCTTAACTCTGAGGATCCATTCCAACACATTAAACAACTCAAGCATTTGGCCCAGACCTTCGGGTCAGATGTACAAAACCGGGATATCCTACTCATGAAAATGTTTTCGTTCTCCCTCTTGGACAAGGCTGCACACTGGTATCAGACTCAGACCCGCCCGATCAACACTTGGGAGGAATTACAGTCCGAATTTTTGAAAAAATTCTTCCCGGTTGGCCGGACAAATGCCTTGCGCCACCAGATCACTCATTTCACTCAACAACCGGGAGAACCTCTTCATGAAGCTTGGGATCGATTCCTAGATCTCATGCGAAAGTGCCCCCATCACGGAGTTCCTACGTGGGAACAAGTCCAGTCTTTTTACCAGGGACTCTGTGAGGATATTCGTCTATTCGTTAATGCAACATGTGGAGGAAACATCATGGGCCAACACGAGGACACGGTATGGGAGATTCTCGAAAACATGTGCGAGAACTCCATAAACAATGACTCCTTGGGCTTATTCGACAGGACGAATGCCCGCGCATCGACGAATCTAAGAGGGACACATGAGACGCAGGACTTGTCCACTTCTGTCGACCTGGAACTGATGGCCAGTCGGTTGGACAAGGTCTCTATCATAGAAAAGAAGGTGGACGAGCTAACTCGACATTTGCAGCAAGCCACCTCTGCACAAAATTCTTTTACACGACCTCCTCTGGCAAGGGAAACAGTGCAAAACATCTATCACCAACCTGCCAAGGGGATGGACCCATATCCACCTCCGTCTACCTCTCGGACCGGAGTGACCTCTGATCCCTTCTATTCGAGTTGGGGGAACTCTGAACCCTCGTATTCTGACTTTCCTGAGGTTCCTCAGAACTGCGAGGACCTCAACGCCATCCAGAATGATCCATACTCCAATACCTACAACCCTGGATGGCGAAATCATCCTAACTTTCAGTGGGCAAGAAATTCTCAAAAACCACCATATCAACCCCGCCCACAAGCTCCTCGTCCATATCAGCCGCCTCAGCCTCGGCCCAATCCCACCTACCAATCCGGGCAAAATCAGGATCAACTGACTCTTATCCTTCAAACACTGGCTGACATTCAAAAGACGAATGCGGCAATGCAAAAACAGCACAAGGACGAGATCACAGAGGTTCGCAACCAACTGGCCCAGATGGAAAATTCCCGCCAACCTGGCACCCTTCCTTCGCAACCTCTGCCCAACCCAAATAACTTGCCGACCCAGAGGCGCATTATGAATCGAAATCCAGGCCACGCACATTTGATTTATCAGGCCCCTATTACTCCATCACCAGACGGGACGGAGGCGTCAACATCTTATGCAGGATTGCAGCAGCAGCCACCCCTCCTACCTAACCCAAACCAAAGTCAGGCCGGATTAAACTCTGTAACAACACGCAGTGGTAAAACAACACAAGACCCACACTATCCGAACCACTCCAAGCCTGATAATCGCCAAGACCCTAGGGTAGTCATCCAAGATACTACTGTCCCAGATCAAGAACCTGGACCTATCCCAGAGGAACCAGCTAGGATCCCATTTCCTGAGGCCTTGACCAAAGGAAAAAGGACAACCAAACCTGTGGCTCCTGAGGAGGATCTGGTCAAGCTCTTTGAACAGGTCCAGATAAACATCCCGTTGATGGATGCAATCCGCCACATACCGGCTTACGCAAGGTTCTTGAAAGATATGTGTACACCTAAACGTAAGCCGCGAACCAAGGATGGGAACCCAATCGTACTATCAGAGCAAGCCAGCTCTGTCATCTTGAGCAAACTCCCACCTAAGGCTAAAGACCCTGGAACTCCCTTGATTTCTTGTAAAATTGGTGAAACCCAACTTGATAGAGCCCTACTAGACCTAGGTGCCTCCATAAATTTAATACCTACATCCCTCCTTAACCACCTTGAAGAATCTGAACTTAAACCCACTGAGGTGACATTGCAGTTAGCCGATCGATCCATCAAGTCGCCCAAAGGAATACTCGAGGATGTCATTGGTAGGGTACGAGATTTTTATTTCCCAGTGGACTTCATAGTACTGGACATGGATGCACCTAAGAACCCAAGGGACACACCAATCATATTAGGGAGACCCTTTTTGGCCACTACTAGGGCCAATATAAACTGCGAAGAGGGCCAGATAGAATTAAAATTTGGGAATCAAAATCTGAAGATTGACATTTTCAAGGCCCATCAAGGGATTAATTGTGGGGTGATAGAGGAAATTTATGATGTCGAAGCCGTGGTTGATGAACTGCATATAGAGGACAACCTGATTATTCCTGATCAACCACTAGAGAATCAAAAACCGCTAACAGAGTAGTGCGGACATGATCTATACACACCTATGACTCCTACCATTGCTCCCGATACAAACCCCGAACCACCCGCTGCTGCTGACAATCCTGTCACAGAACTCAAGCCCCTTCCTGAACATCTAAAATACATCTTTTTGGATGCAAATCAGACGTTTCCTGTGATTATCAATTCTCGACTCACACCTGACCAGGAACTCCATTTGATTTCTGTTCTCCAACAACATCATAGAGCCATTGGATGGACTCTAGATGATTTAACTGGTATAAGCCCTTCATACTGCAGACATAGAATCTACACGGAAGAAGGCTCACGACCTTCAAGAGAAATGCAAAGGCGCCTAAACCCTAACCTACAGGAGGCCGTGAAAAAGGAGATCATTAAGTGGTTAGATGCATGGATATCTACCCGATCTCCGACAGTCGTTGGGTGAGTCCAAGACAAGTGGTGCCTAAGAAGGCAGGACTTACCATCATCACGACTGAAACCGGGGAAGTCATTCCTACCCGAATAGCTAATTCGTGGAGAGTCTGCATTGATTACAGAAGACTAAATTCCTCCACGAAGAAGGACCATTTCCCACTACCGTTTATTGATCAGATCCTCGAGAAACTAGCGGGAAATAGATTCTTCTGCTTTCTTGACGGGTACTCCGGTTACAATCAGGTGACAATCCATCCAGAGGACCAAGAAAAGACCACATTCACCTGCCCCTTCAGGACGTACGCATTCCGAAGGATGCCGTTCGGTCTCTGCAATGCACCTGCAACTTTTCAGCGGTGCATGCTTGCCATATTCTCAGATATGGTAGGTGATTATCTGGAAGTCTTCATGGATGACTTTTCAGTTTTTGGACAATCATTTGATGATTGCCTCCAACACTTGGTCCACATACTCAGGCGGTGCATCGAGGTGAATTTGGTTCTTTCCTGGGAAAAGAGCCATTTCATGGTGCCTGAGGGAATTGTCCTGGGACATTTAATCTCAGAGAAAGGCATCCAAGTGGATCGAGCTAAGGTTAACCTAATTTCCAAGCTCCCTATGCCTAGCTCGATTAAGGACATCCGATCTTTTTTGGGGCACATCAGTTTCTACCGTCGATTCATCCCTGATTTCTCCAAGATCGCGCGCCCCCTGACCAATCTTCTCTCCAAGGATGTACCTTTCGAAATTTCTAAGGAATGCACTCAAGCATTTGAAATCCTACGTGACCGAGTCACCTAGGCCCCAATCCTACAGTCCCCTGATTGGTCTCAACCCTTTGAGATCATGTGCGATGCATCTGACTTTGCTGTAGGAGCAGTTTTGGGGCAGAAAATTGATGGGATACCTGTGGTCATTTACTACGCCAGCAAAACACTGGATGGGGCTCAGCGTAACTATACGGTTACTGAGAAAGAGCTGCTGGCCGTAGTATTTGCCCTGGAAAAATTCAGATCATACCTTCTGGGTTCCCGTATTATCGTATACTCGGACCACACAGCTGTAAGGCATCTCCTTGCCAAGAAGGATGCGAAACCTCGACTAATCCGCTGGATCTTGCTATTGCAAGAATTTGACCTCGAGATTCGCGACAAGGCGGGAAAGCACAATGTGGTAGCTGATCACTTGTCCCGCCTTCCTTCCGAAATTATTGATCCTTCCGGACCTATTACAGAACATTTCCCTGATGAGCACCTCCTGACTATCAGTACAAGTCTTCCATGGTTCGCCGATATTGTTAATTACCTGGCATCACATCAGATTCCGCCCGATTGGTCGAAGGCCAAAAAGGACAAATTGCGTTCCGATGCCAAGTATTACCTATGGGAAGACCCGTATCTTTTCTGCATTGGTGCTGATCAGATAATCCGACGGTGCATCACGGAAGTGGAAATCAAAGACATACTCTCATTCTGCCATGACCAGGCATGCGGTGGACATTTTTCTGGACATAAGACCGCATCGAAAGTCCTCCAGTGTGGCTTCTACTGGCCCACAATTTTCAAGGATGCATACGATCACTGTAAGGTATGTTCCCGTTACCAGACTCTGGGCAACATGAGCCATAGAGACATGATGCCTCTACAGCCGATCTTGGTATGCGAAATTTTTGATATTTGGGGGATTGATTTCATGGGACCCTTTCCGAACTCGGATGGCTTCGAATACATCTTACTCGCAGTTGACTATGTGTCCAAGTGGATAGAAGCCATTCCGACCCGAACCAACAATCATAAAGTCGTTATAAAATTCCTCCATCAAAACATTTTCTCAAGGTTAGGGATTCCGCGTGCTATAATTTCCGACGGAGGGACCCATTTTACGAACGCTCAGTTCAGGTCACTAATGACCAAATACGGGGTGTCACACCGAATCTCTACTCCTTACCACCCCCAAACTAATGGTCTAGCTGAGTTATCTAACCGAGAGATCAAGAAGATCCTTCAGGTTACTGTTCGACCTGATCGAAAAGATTGGTCTTCTCGGCTTCCGGAAGCATTGTGGGCCTATAGGACCGCCCACAAGACCCAATTAGGAATGTCTCCCTTCAGACTAGTGTACGGGAAGGCATGTCACCTCCCCGTCGAATTGGAGCATAAAGCCTATTGGGCAGTACGGACCTGTAATCTCGACCTTTCTAAGGCTGGAACCCACAGAAGATTTCAAATGAGCGAGATCGATGAATTACGCCACGACGCGTATGAGAACTCGCGAATTTACAAAGAACGGGTTAAAGCTTTTCACGACAAACACATTTCTAGAAAGGTCTTTCATCCTGGTCAAAAAGTTTTACTCTTTGATGCTCGACTCAAACTATTCCCAGGAAAGCTAAGATCCAAGTGGGTCGGACCCTACCTAGTCCGCCAAATCTTCGGAAATGGAGCTATTGAAATCAGCCCACTCAGCCACGATTCTGAACCCTTCGTCGTGAACGGGCAGAGACTCAAGCCGTTCATTGACATGACCGATATAGATTTGACTGACTCATCCTTTACCCTCCATTCCTCTTGAGCTCATTGCGCCCAGCCGATGGCGTAAAACTCAGTGCTTAACGGGAGGCAACCCGTCATGCTTTAAAAAACCTGAAACCGTTTCTGACATCTCTATGCGGAACTCATATTGCACTTTAGGGTTCATCCATTAGAACAGCCGACTTCACCTCAGGTATACCTACCCGAGATTAGAAATCGTTCGCAACAAGTCACTTCGACCCATTCACTCACCACATACCTGTCCTAATACATGAACTAAGCTGAATTTGAACCCACCTAATTTACAATGGGGACATTGCAAATCTTAGGCATGGGGGGGTATGAAAGTGCAAAATGTCAGAAAATTCATATCAAGAAAGGGTAGAAAAAAAAAAAAAAAAAAGACTTGATAGAGGGGAGGAACAATTCAAGGTCATACAAATGAGAGGAGGAAAAGAAGAAAAAATGACAAAAAGGAGCACAAAATGGAAAGAAATAGTCATTAGTAAAAGATTAAGGGGTTAACTAAAGTTCTAGGCCGAATCAAGAAAAAGAAAAGAAAAGTGCCACGGAGATATAACAAGAGATTAGCGGGAACGCTGGTCTTAGGCTTGTTGGGCTAGTACCTTTAGCTTAAAAATTCACGTATCCATTAAAATCTGGATAATCCTCAAGAGGTTGAGGAAAAAGCGAAGCTTGAGTATTAGGTCTAAGGCTTAGGAAGTATTCGGCCTCGTTAACTGACCTCCGGTTTGCGGGATTCGGTAACCTAAGAACCCAAACTCACACATAGTCTGGTTCAGTGCGCATAAACGTCCAAATCACGCGAAAAGCGTTTAATGTTCTGAAAAAGTCACCTAGATTAGAGCGGTCAATCAACACAAATTGATTTGGACGAGTTCCCAGCGCGGAGAGGCGGGAAATTCCCCTCGAAGATGCGTAACAACATATCATCTCCTCGGTGCTTGTCTCTTAGGATATTTAAATATCTTACTGGGGGCATGTAAGCACTCTGCTGGTTCAGATACCATGGGCGGCATTATAACGAAATGTCGATCGCCAGGGTCTGGATTCGGCCACGGAACGCCATGGGCGGGATTATCTCGAAATCTCGAAAGCCAGGGTTCCGGGGGTTGCCATGGGTGGGATTATCTCGAAATCTCGAAAGCCAGGGACCCTTGAGGATTGATGATGGGGACGAGGAATCCGATACAGACCGTGTTGAGAAGCTAATCCAAAGCTAGAAATAAAAAGAAAAGAGAGAGAAAAGCTCTCCAAACAAATAAATCTTTTATCTCTCTCTTACAAAAAAAAAAAAAAATGCACTGCAAACTGAACTTAGGCTAAAAATATCTCAAGCACGGGTGCTTTAACCGCGGAGTCCAACAAACCCTAGGTTAGTTTCTGTGGGCCGTAGAAACCTTTGCAGAAGACTAAGGCTAAAGCGGAACAGGTTCGGATTTTGGTTGGTACTTGAGTACCTCTAGGCCTATTGTCGGCATTCCCACCTAATCACAAAAGAAAAGGAGAAGCACTTATCATTGTTGACAGACACTCAGGGTCTAGAATGGAAGTTAAAACTTTGAAATTTTGCTAAGGGACTAGCGAAAGCTAGGCATGGGGGTATGATGAGAGCCTCATCATGAGCCATAACTAGCTCATTTTGACCCAATAAAGAAGATAAAAGCTCCTACATAACCTGGAAGAAGGCCTAACTGAAGGAACAAGTGCTCTGAGAAGAAAACATGAAATAAAGGTTAAAACTGTAATTTTACCATTGCAGTACGTAAACGAGATTTCTCAGAGGCAGAACAGAGGTCAAATGGTATAAATGAGATAAAAAGTTGGTTGAGTCAATCAGAAATGGGTTCATGTGCAATCTAAGAACTAAATGACACTTGGTAACCCTAAAACAGACCCGCTTAAATTAACAAGGTTCCGGTCAGAACAAAAAGCAAGTAAACCCTCTATAAATCATGGAAAAACGTACTCTAGGGTTTAGAACACTTAATTTGGCCTTTGGAACCTAGTTTGACCTAGGTTAGGGTCCTAGCTCTTCAATTAACCTAATTTGGGTTTTTACACAAAATGTCCATCCAAACGAGGTCAAACCTGAAATCTAACTTCGCCATTGGATTCCTTAGGTCCAAATTAGGTTTGTACCAAAAATTTGGACCTAAGGAGGGGTCATCTTGACCTACTTTGCAATTTAGTACACCCAAATCACAAATTGGTCCCTATCTTTTGAATACCGTTGCAGAGAACCCCCTAGGTTCTTCGCCTCCTTTGCAAATCGGTCCTGCCGCCATTACTAGGGCAGAACCGAGCTCCGGCGAGGTTCGGAGAGGGATTGCTCTCTAATCCCTCAGAAATTCCCTCCCAGAAATGGAAGGAGGATTCTCTGAGGAATTCCCTTCCTTGTAAAGTCAATTACAATCACTGGTGTGAACTCAATCTCTCGTGCGAACGCACGAGAGATTTCGGTATCCTAACTCCTTTCCATCTCCGGCGACCAACCTCAGGCAATTACGTGCCCTTCACGCCCTGCACACCCAGTCCAGCGCCTATATAAGAACCCACAACTCCGGCCGAAGAGGCTAAGCTTGATTTTGACGGAGATCCCTTCCAAATTCCTCCCTCTCCCATCTCCGGCCAAACGACCCACAAGCTCCGGCGACCTCCTTCCCTCCTTCTTGTCACTCTGCTGCCATACCAGCAGCAGAGTCCTCTCCGCCGCTTCCTCCCGCGTCGCGCTGTACCCCGCGCGCGCTTCTGACCTCGTCCTCGTCGCCGCTTCCTCCCTCAGGGTCTTTCTTCCCCGACGACAGCAGTTACGAGCCGTCCTCTCCGCCGCCTCCCTTCCCTCCAGACAACCCCAGATACGTTCTCTACCCTCTCCTCTCTCTTTTCCCCCAACTATTTTACTTGATTACCCCTCGACAGTACCTATCCGCCTTCATCTTCCTCGCCTCCGACCGCACTCCGGCGAGCCGCCCACACCACTCCGCCACTCCACACGACTCGCCAACCACCTCGGGAGCTCCGCCTCACCACCAGGAACTCGCTCCACCCCACAACTACCACTCCAGACCTCCGTAACCACCCCCCGAACAACCCACCATCTCCGGCCACAAGTTGACCTAGGCGCGCACGCCTAGGCCGACCGACAACCTGTAGCATCACCCTCCGCCTTCGCCATGCCACGGCGAAGGTTTCCAGCTATTCTGATTGGGCCAATAGGCCGTTTTGTGGAATCTCAGGTGAACGCCCCAGCCGCCACTAACAGCCGAAGTAGTAGGAAGCTTGGAGCAACAGCAGGCGTCAGGCTTCCCAGGCGGCAGGTGCAGCTGGCTCTCGCAAGTGTCGCGAGGTGACTGAGTTCAGCAAGGAGCACCAGCAGGGCCTTCAGCGTGGGCAATTGCACACGAGAGTCTGCGGGCGCGTGTGAGGGAAGGACGAAACCTTTAGTCCCACCTCGTGGGATTACAAACCTCAGGTACACTATAAATTGGTTTTGTGATATACCTTTATCGCCTCAGTAAGCACAGGGGTGAGGTCCCTCACAAACCCCACACCCGCCTCGTCCGCGACCAGACCACGCGGACTTGGGGGATCCGACCCGACCTAGACCTACGCACTCCTCGCGCATCACACCACCTTCAGGTGCGCCTGGTTCCGGGTACGATCCGACCCGATTAATGCCTGTGGCTCTGGGAGAGCAGCTCTGAGTGAATTGCTTGAGAGCGAGAGACGCGCGGGTAGAGGGAGAAGGGTTAGGTTTTGCTCCTGTGCAGGCAGGCTGATCGCAGGAGAAGGACTTGGCCACTTCAGAAGAAGGAAAATCAAGCCAAAGAAGAAGACAGAAGAAGAAGAAAGAAGCCTTCGCAGGAGAAGGAAAGCAGAAAGATTAGAAGTCTTCGCAGAGAAGAAGAAGAAGGACAAGGGAAGATTGCAAAGAGATCAGAAAGGCAAAGCAGAAGGAAAGATACAGAAGCAGAAAGGAGAACAAGGAAGAAAGAAAGAAAGATCACATTTAAGACGTCGGATACATAAATCAGACGTCTAATTCTACTTTTTCTAAAAACTCTTCGAATCAATTATATTTGCATGTAACAGTTGTATTCTTGGGTTTTACAAAGTACTGAGATTGCTCCCTGTGTTCGACCTCGGATACTCCAGTTTTCGAGTAATGAAAATCTTTATTTGTTTTGAACGCTTTAGCGGCTATATTACAACGCGATATTATCTTTTAACAAACCGCACAAAAGCGCGACAAACAGATGTACAGATATATAGATCCCTAAAACCCTAGCACTCAAGAAGGAAAATGGTGAAGGAGAAGCCCAGACTAGCTGGAACTCAGCCTGATCCAGCTCACCTCAGCTTGATCCAGCTCACCTTAGCTTGATCCAGCTCACCGCAGCTGGAACCTAGCTCACTTGAACTAGGGTTAGCTCATCCCAGCTCCATTCAGCTAATCTCAGCTGAATGGCAGCTCAAGAGAGTTCATCTTAGCTCACCCTAGCTCAAGTCAGCTCAGATCCAGCTCAACTTAGCTGAGTCTAGCTCATCTCAACTCCCACTAGTCCACAGGGAGCTCTAGCTAGCTCAGCTGAGTTGACAGGAGTTCACCCCAGCTCAGATCCAGCTACATCCAGCTCCACTCAACTCCAGCCAGCTAAAGAAGAACTCATCCCAGCTCAGGAAGCTCAAGTCCAGCTCCTGGGGACTCAACTTAGCTCAACTCAGTTGAGCTAAGCTACCTTAGCTACCTCAACCAGCTTGACCCTCCTCGGGAGCACCAGACCCAGCTCACCTTAGCTCATTATGCAAGAAGCCAGCTCACTTTAGCTTGGCTTAGCAGCTAGCAAAGAACTAGCAAGCTAAGCCAGCTAGAGTAGCTCCATGCTAGCCTCTTCAGCAGTAGCCAGCTCCAGTTTCAGCTCCTGACTTCTCCTCCTCAGCTCCTCCCTCCAAACCCTAACTCCAACACCTTCTCCTCTACTCCTCCATTAGCTAAGCTAGCTTAGCTTAGCTATGCTCCAACTTCCTTAGCTTGTACCACCCCAAAAACCCACCTAACAACTCCACCCAACTAGCTCCACCTAAGCTCCACATATGCTAACTTACTTGGCACCAACCTAACCTACCCACCACCTCCAAAAGACACCTAAAAGTGGTGCCAAAAACTACCCCTAACCACCCCCTTAATGGCGCCACTTTTCCCTCCAAAACTCCCCCTCATCTCCACCACACAATTTCCCTTGAATCCATCTCCACCATCCACCTAACCCCCCTTCTAGAAGACCCCATGTTGGCGCCAAAATGGTGGTGTCTCTCCACCACCAAAAGACACCAACACCACCATAACCACCCCCTTTAACACTCCTTGGGTTGGCACCAACTCACCTTAGCCATAGGATCACCAACCACCTCCATCCTTCCATCTTAGTCCTCCATTTCAAGGGGCACCTTAACCCCCCATCCTACCCTATAAAAAGACCACTACCCACCACCATTCAAGTCATCCTTGGCTAGCAATTTCACTCTCATATTCCACCAAGAAACCCACGTCCAAGAGAGAAGAAGAAGAAGAAGATTAAGGGGAATTCTGTCCCCTTGGTGCCTTCCCCTCTTCCCTTCTCTCTTGGGTCACGCCAGCCAAAGGAGAAGCCAAGCAAGGAAGATCTTGGAGGAGATCTTGAAGGTGGTCCATGCCACCATGGAGGAGTTCTTGAGGGTGGTGCACGCCCACCCTTTGGAGAGAGCATTGAAGGTGGTAGCTTCCA
The DNA here is from genome assembly GCA_037157565.1 of Thalassia testudinum. NCBI lineage: Eukaryota > Viridiplantae > Streptophyta > Magnoliopsida > Alismatales > Hydrocharitaceae > Thalassia > Thalassia testudinum. The sequence goes on from JAZHRO010000056.1 coordinate 17,093,328, forward strand.
CCTTGGAGGAGCTCTCATGGAAGGAGAAGAAGGAGGCCCTCTTTTCAAGATTGGGAGCTACCAACCTTGGAGCAAGAAGCGCTCTTCTTCACCATCTATCTAGAGGATTTGTGTTTTCTCTTCTTAATTGCATTTTTATAGTAGTAGAAGCTTTCCTCTACTAGGCCTTTTTGTAAAATAATTTTTCAGTTATCAAGTTGCCTTCTTTGCAAGTTTTCTTATTTGCATTTTTATTTGCTTGTTTTTAGCATTCTTCACTACCTCTCCCTAATTATTCTAGTCCTCCACTTGCCTAGAGTGAGCTTAGGGAGAGGCTCTACTTGCCACATAGAAGTAGTATTTAAATTAAAGTGTTAATCACCTTTTCCGCCACCAATTCGCATGTTGCCTTAGCTTAAAAAGAAAAAAAAATGATATATTGAAAAAATACCAAAAGGAAAGTTGAGATTTATTCCAAGCAAGAGAATCACTATTGCAAACATATTGCCTCCTTGGACAACCCTAGATACTCTCCTATCTAGGAATATAAATTTAAGAGCGAAAGCAGATTTATGAGTTACAACGACCTAATTAACAAATCGCGTATTTTCGCTATCATGCGCCAATGGCTGAAATGGCTTGATGTTCAAATAGGGAAAGAAGGCCACCACGCCCACCAGCTCTTTGATGAGCAGGGCGGTGGTGGTCTCACTGTCGTGGGTGTGCACCACAGTGATGACTCCTACTCGCAGAGTGGATCCTTTGAGGAGGAGATCCTACGTATGGATGGAGAGGGAGGAGATGGCCTAGAAGTGAGCTGCTGTGTGGGGTTTTTGGTGTGGAGGACCAGGCTGTCTTTGCAAGAAGGCAGCCATGCTCTTTTTAATGCAGAAGAATGCATGTACAGCCATGCCCTTGCTGTGCATGGCTTGGGCATGGCTTGGCAGGGAGAGGCTGCATGCGGCTGGCAGGGAGAGGGGGAGCAGGACATGGTGTGAAGAAGACGATGTTCCATGCAGCCGCAGGGAAGATTTCAAAATCAAGTGAAATAAAAAATAAAAAGATGGTGAATTTTGCAAAGATGCACTTGAGGAAAACGTGAGTTGCGAGGCCATTTTATTCACTCTCCTCCCCTCTCAATTAAATGCATGCATGCATGTATTTTCACAAATGCGACTATGGAACCCTAATATGCTCTGGTAATGCTAGGAAATAGCACAAGATGGCACAATTTGCTGGTACTTTTGTGGTGCAATCAAGTACATGCAAGACAAGGATTATCTTTTCACTTTTACTATTTTTTATCTTTTTAATAGCAGGAAACAAAAGAGAAATAGAGGTTGCTTGTAAAGAAATAAATATAGTCTATATATATACAAATATATATATAATATCTATATAGGGGTGGGGGTGGAGGTGGAAATGGCATGTAGCACGGTGTCGAGTTGGTCAACGTCTAGGAAGACGCAACCAATAGGAGGAAGGGCCGCGTGGAGTTTAGGATGGATGGGTGGTAGTGTGTGCGAAGACACTTTCTGTACGCGGGTGTTTGGGAATATCAGCAACTGGTGTGGATATTCCCGCGATATAATGCGTGGTGGAGTGTGTATATGTAGTTATGTATATATATATAGATATGTAAATATATATATAAAGGTATATATATATTTATAACCAGATATATAAGTATATATACTTAACTATACAGATATTTATATATATAGTAATATATGTATATATATATACGTACATATGTATGTAGATACATTACTATAAGTATCTATCTATATAGATATATATAGATATATATATGTATATATGTATATATATATATATGTATGTGCATATGTATATATATATATGTAATTATATATATAGATATATATATCTGTATATGTATGTATAGATGTGGGATTGAACGTGTACAAGCCAATGTGTGTGCGTGTGCTGGAGTGTGTGAGAGAGAGAGTGCTGCTAGAGAGGAGTGTTTAAGGCATTTGGTGGAGGCAGTCGACGTCGGATGGCACGGGGGCACACAGGCACAGGTGCACAAGCCTGCTCGCGGGCACTGGAGCGGGCGCAAGTGAGGGAGAGTCTACAATGCAACGCACTGCGTAGCGTAGCGCACCACACTGCGGGCTGGAGTGAATGCGGGCGAAGACGCAGGCGCGGGCGTAAACAGGCACGGGCGCTAGAGTAGATGCGGGCAGGTTAGAGCGTACGCGAGCGTAGGTGTGCACAACTGGCTGGAAGTAGTCGCCGCGTGGAGAGAGCGCGCGATGATCGGATAAGTGAGAAACTTTCTGGTCACCGCACTGAAGCTACAGTGCTGCGCAGAAAAGCGTGAACAGTAGCTACAGTGCCCGTGCATCTCGGACAACCGGTTGCTACCAATTCTACGTGCGCGGGTGCACTGGAGCGAGCCTACACGTGTGGAAGGAGCTTGCGTCGGTGGCTGGCTTGCAAGTGGGGGCTTGCACGCTACGTGGAGGCTGCTGGTGCTGTGCTGCTGTTGCTGCTGAGCTCTGAAGCTTGGAGCTGCGGCAATGGCGTGAAGGGCTGAGTGATGGAAACAGAGAGTGGGATCCACCACGCCCACCTGCTCTTGGATGAGCTGGGTAGTGGTGGGACTCACAATGGTGGGCATAGGACCACTGTGATTCTGCTCCTGCTCGCTGCGTATCTCTTCAGTGTGAAGTGGTGCTACGTATGGAGGGGAGAGAGGGGGGAAGATGGCCTGGAGAAAGGTGGCTGCTATCTGTCTGGACCAGGCTCCCTTTGCAAGGAAGCGAGCAGCGCTATTTAAAGGAGATGGAGGCATGCACGGCCATGCCCTGGGTGTGCATGCCTAGCCATGCAGTTGGCAAGGGATGCGTTAACAGAGAATGGCACGATGAAGAGCAAGCGATGCCCTGCAGCTACGCGGGGAAGAAGATTTCAAAAGAAATAAAGAAGGTGAAAATTGCGATGCAACCCTTGAGGAATATGTTAATTACAAGGCCAATTATTCACTTTCCTCCCCTCTCAAATAAATGCATGCAAGTGTCAATTTTTACAAATGCAACTATGGCTACCTAATATGCAATGGCAGTGCTAGGAAATAACACAAGATGGCATTTTTATTGGTGTATTTTTGCTGTGCAATCATACCTCCATGCCTATCTTTTGCTAGTCCCTAGCAAAACATTTTGTATTGTATTTAGAAATGATCTTAAGCTGAAGATTTTCTTTTGAGGCGACATGGGTGTTTTTATTTGTTGGATATTGTGAGAACCAATTGTATCGAAGACTACTAGTACTTTAAGTCTTACGTGACATTGACCATCTCTCGACTAACCTTGACTCTTGATATTTAAACCTTAAGTGCAATTTTCAAGATTCAGGAGGTTTTGCCATACTCGAGAGCTCAAGAGATTATGGTTTGTGCATAGTGAAGGATCAAGACTGACCAGATGAATATTAAGACTCAAGCCCAGGGTTTCACGAATTTTTAAGTGCAGGTTGATCCCAGTTTCAGCTCGTGTCTTCGGATTGACCCTTAAAAAGATGACAGAAAACTCAACCCCCATTTTATTACATTTGTGGTTCAAAGAATATATGGTAGAAATAGGGTATTTGTAACTTGCCCAGAAAGCTTTTGTAGGGAGAAGACTTTATAGACATTTGTGAGATATACTGAATTATTTGCATAATTTTTTTTTTTTTGAAACACGTGTCAGTATATCTCTTACAATTTTATTTAGAGGAGCACACTTTTCTTTTGGTGGGAGAGTTCCCTTTTGGTGGAAAGAGTCTCTCCTAAACACAAGACTAAAGCTTGGGATGAAAAGTCTACCTACGTGCACATGTAAGGACTCCACCTTCCCTAATGAACACTAGGGTTGGATCTTATGTTCACCTGGTCTTTCTTGATATGTATAGTGTGAACCAAGATTACTTAGGTTCTCGAGTAGAAGCAAACCAGCGGATCCTGTATTGGTGTCTCAAGTACAAGAATATGTCCTTAGTTAGGAGAGATTCTGATCTATCTTGTCAATGCTCAAGTGAATTAAGCCGAGCTTGAGCAAATCAAGCTTCTGTGGCCTGGAAAGTCTTCAAAACAATGGTTGAATATCCATAAACACTTACTATATTTTTGTTTCAGCCTTCAGAACATTACTAAACACCATTTTTTTTTTGTCTATATACATAGATGGATGGAAGCTGCATGATACCATATAGTACCCGAATCCTATGGATGGCTATCCACCCCCCCATGCAAAATGATGCTATGTCCTCATATGCATGCAGGGTAGGGTAGAGGAAGGACCAAAGATCGAGTAACGAGAGCTGAGGTGCAGGGTATTTAGTAGGGTGGTAGGGTGGGTAGATGGTGTGTGGTGAAGTGAAGTGAAGTGTATGTGATCGTGGTGGAGTGTTGCTGGAGTGCCTCCCAACGAGCGCTGAATTTAACGTCCCCAGCTGGACTCAGAATGAGGCACAACATTAGTTACCCTCCAGTAGGGCAATAGTTTCTCCAACAAGGGTAGGTTCATGAGTAAGATAAGGTTTTAAACGCTATCCATTGACCATAAATTTATGCCCAGATTTGGGATCTTCAATTTCAACGGCCCCATTGGGAAATGATCTCGAGAACAGGAAAGGACCAGTCCGTTTGGACTTCAATTTCCTTGGAAAGAATTTGAGTCGAGCTTTGTAGAGCCAAACTTGCTGAGATGGCTCAAATTCCTCTCCGCCGAATACGGCTGTCCTGAAAAGCCTTAGTACATTGTTTGAAAGTTAAGGCAGACTGATAGGTTTCACGACGGAGCTCTTCTAACTCTTGGAGTTGGAGTTTCCTTTCTCGACAACACAGGTCTGGGTCGAGGTTACATTGGCGAACCGCTCAATAAGTGCGGTGCGCCAACTCCACGGGCAAATGACAAGGCTTCCCGTAAACGATTCTATAAGGAGACATACCTAGGGGAGCCTTGAAGGCAGTCCGATATGCCCAAAGTGCATTAATCAGGTTGTCGGACTAATCCTAATGGTCAGGCCAAACCATCTTCTGGAGAATTTGCTTGATTTATTGATGCGAGACGTCTGCCTGGCCGTTCATCTGAGGATGATATGGAGATGCAATACGATGGTGGACTCCATATTTCCTCAAAAGTGCCTGAAAAGAAGCATGGGTAAAGTGGCTTCCTCCATCCGAGATAATGGCTCGAGGGATCCCAAAGCGCGCAAAAATGTGGTCTTTGACAAATCGAGTGGATATACATGGTCAGCATGCCGCGTGGGAATAGCCTCGATCCATTTCGAAACATAATCAATAGCCACGAGGATATATTCGAAGTTGTTGGAAGGAGGAAAGGGACCCATGAAATCAATTCCCCAAATGTCAAAAATTTCAGCAGCTAGGATGGGTTGGAAGGGCATCATGTCACAATGTGACATTGACCCTAACGACTAGCACCTAGTGCAATGTTTGGCATAATTGCGTGCATCTTGGTGAAGGGAGGGCCAAAATAAACCGCACTGCAACACCTTGGCTGTAGTTTTCCTCCCAGAGAAATGGCCTCAACAGGCCTGATCGTGGCAGAAGGATAGCACACTGGGGAATTCGCTGTCAGGAATACAGCGACAGATGATTTGATCAGCACCTATTTGAAAAAGAAGTGGATTATCCCAGAAATAATACTTTGCTTCTGCCATGAGATGCTCGCACAGATTTTTAGGCCAGCCACATGGAAGTGAACCAGAAGCAAGGTAATTAGCAATATCGGCATACCAAGGTCCACTCGCCACATTAATTGCCAATAGGTGCTCATTGGGAAAAATCTCATTAATTGGTAGGGTAAGTCCAATATGGTCAGGGTCCAGTCTCAAGAGATGATCAGCCACAACATTCTGGGCTCTGGCCTTACCGCGGATCTCAATGTCAAATTCTTGAAGCAGAAGGATCCAACAAATCAGTCTAGGCTTGGAATCCTTCTTGTGCATGAGATGGCGAATGGCCGTGTGGTCAGTGAAAACAATAACATGTGAGCCCAGAAGATAAGAGCAGAATTTCTCCAACCCAAAGATGACCGCCAGTAGTTCTTTTTTAGTGGTTGTATAATTACGCTGGGCCTCGTCCAACGTGTTACTGGCGTAGTACACCACGAAGGGGTGTCTATCGCGTCTTTGTCCCAGGATGGCTCCGACTGCAAGGTCGAAACCATCACACATGAGTTCAAAGTTGAGGGACTAATCAGGTGGCTAGAGAATAGGGGCCTTGGTGACAGCATCACATAGTTGCGTGAATGCTCGTATGCAATCGGGGCCCATATCAAAGGGTACGTCGATTGATAGGAGATGAGTTAAAGGTTGAGAAATCTTGAAGAATTCTTTGATGAATCTCCTATAGAAACCGACATGACCCAGGAAGGAGCGGATTTGTTTAACAGAGCCAAGCACAGGTAAATCAACAATTAAAACAAGCTTAGCTCTGTCAACCTCAATACCCCTACCAGAGATGATATGCCCGAGAAAAATTCCCTCGTTTACCATAAAATGACTTTTTTCCCATGAAAGCACAAGGTTTACATCAATACATCTCCTAAGGAAACGGGTCAGGTTGGCAAGATAGTCATCAAAAAAGGGTCCAGAGATCGAAAAATCATCCATGACGATCTCGAGAAAGTCACCCACCATGTCATGGAATATCTCCAGCATACATCTCTGGAAAGTTGCTGGCGCATTACAATGTCCGAACGGCATCCTTCTAAATGCAAAGGTGCTGAAGGGGTAGGTAAAAGTGGTTTTCTCTTAGTCCCGGGGGTCAATTTCCACCTGGTTATATCCTGAGAATCAATCCAGGAAATAGAAAATTTTATTTCCCACTAACCGCTCCAGGGTTTGGTTAATGAAAGGTAGCGGAAAGTGATCTTTCTTAGTTGCAGCATTGAGTTTCCTATAATCTACACACACACTCCAAGATGCAGGAGTGTGTGTAGGGATGGATTCGCCCCTGTCATTGACATGGATGGTGAGTCCCGCCTTCTTGGCTACGACGTGAATTGGACTCACCCAGGGGCTATCACTGATCGGGTAGACTATACCCTCATCTAGCCACTTAATAATTTCCTTTTTAACATCCTCCCACATGTTATGGTAGAGACATCACTGCATCTCGTGGGAAGGTCGAGCCTCCTCCTCCGTATATATACGGTGAGTGCAGTAGGAGGAGCTAATGCCAGTTAAGTCTGATAAAGACCATCCAATGGCTGCCTTGTGTTCCATAAGGACCTTTGTTAGTTTGCACTCTTGCTCGCTGGTCAATTTTGAAGTGATGATTACAGGGAGCGTTTCATTCAGTCCAAAGAAAACATACTTAACCGTATCTGGTAGCTCTTTCAGCTCGGGAGTGGATGGTGAAAGATCTTGCATTTCTTGGGACGAGAGTGTCCCAAGCGGATTAGAAGAAAATAAGTCAAGAGGAAGAAGTTGGTCCTCAGTTTGGCCAAGAAAAGGGGCATCTTGGATAAATGGATCCAAAAAGGGATAGCCCCAATGAGTAGTATGTGGGCTCAAGGTCCCAGTGTGGAGTTGTAAATCCATCTGATTTGGCCGGAAAGAAAGGGCAATCTTATCTTCAAGAGTGTGGACTGGCGGTGAGTAGCCCGAATATGACTCAGACCATGAGGTATGAGAAGTGGAGAAAACCTTCTCAAAAGTCTGGTAAGGAGAAGGTACAAGACAAGGGAGGGATGGGGGAACATCACAATATGTGTCGGTCAGGTAATCGTCAGTGTTTACAGGTAATCTGCAGCAGTCAGAATAGGTCCCAATTACTCCGACACACGTGCTGATGACCATGTCCTCATCAGACGTGTCATCCTCGATGCAATCGGAATCAAAGTTCTTGGCTGCCTTGAAGATGTTAAGTTTGAGCTTCTTAGATCCAACGGCTATCTCAATACAGCCCGACTCCCAGTCGATATGGGCGCGGGCTGTGGCCAAGAAAGGTCTACCAAGGATGATTGGACAATCAGAAAGTGAGCTAGGAACTTCCATATCTAAAACAAGAAAGTCAAACGGAAAACAGAGACTGTTGACCCTAACCACCATGTCTTCCACCACACCCTTTGGTATTTTGACAGAACGATTTGCTAATTGTAGCGTGACAGGGGTGGGTTTCAGATTTCCCAAGGAAAATTTTTCGAGCATGATGGTTGGTACAAGATTGATGGAAGATCCTAGATCAAGCAGGGCACGGTTAAAATTGCAGCCTTGGATGCTACAGGAAATAAGAGGTGTGCCCGGATCTTTCTACTTCTGTTGTAGATTTGACAGTATAGCACAACTCGCAAGAGGCTAGAGAAGCACTGGATTCTTTGTTTTCTTTGGTTGTCCCCTGGGTGTAGTGTAGTCTTTGAAAAATCAGGCGACAGTAGGTATGTGGTCGATAGCCACTAACAGGGGTACCTTGATTTCAACACCCCTGAATAAATTACGCAGATTATCAAAGGCCTACATATCCTTCTTCTTACATTTTGGCTCCCTCAATAGAGCCTCAAAGAATGGGACCGATTCTAGCACTAATTTAGGTGTATCGTCCTCTCACGAATGCGGTGTGCATCCCGAATGAGAGGGCGATGAAGGAGATGGGCCAGGATCAGGTCAAGGTGGATCGACGGTTTGCTTACCACTCCTCGTAATGATCGCATTGGACGTTGCGGGTCCAGTTGGATCAAAAGGTAGAGGAGGGTTCGCAATAGGGACATAAGAGTGAGGTGCAATTGCTGCTGGATTAACCTGAAATCCCGGTGGAATGCTCGGAGCCTGCAGAATCTAATGAACTTGCCCCTGAGAAGGTCATACCAATGGTTGAGGACCACAGGGTACGAAATTTTGCGGGTTGGGAATAGGTTGGGCTGGAAGAGTGCCCTGAGATCGAGTCGCCATGCGTAGTTGATTGATCTCAGCATTCTGCTATGCCAATTGGTGCTGAAGAGAGGTCATGTTCTCTTCATGGCGCTTTGACATTTCCGTCATCATTTGCATCAATTTCTCAAGAGGACTTAATGCGTGCTCTGTTTGCGGCATGCAAGGACCAAATGGCGGATTCTCCACAGGATTAGACTGGGCCCTTGGGATGACGGGTGCGGATGGTCGCATTGGTCCACCTGTTGGGTTTTGGCACTGTGGGTTGCTGGACCATGCAACGTTCGTATGATTTCGCCACCTTGGGTTATAAGTAGCAGAGAAGGTGTTGTTCCTTAGGGCGCAAACATCTTCTAAGCCAGAAGAGGAGTCCGCATGTAAATACGCATCCAAGCACACGGAGGCTTAGTCTCCGTGTCAAAATACTGGCTTGCAGAAGCTAAATCCACATGACTTACCGAATCTCTTGGCGCGACGCTCGGTAAGGAAGATCTCATGGGGTTTCTAGGGATAAGCCTGGCGTTGGAATAATTGGGATTGTGACGAAGTGGTGAGGTGGGGGCATTTGCCATAGAACGGGAGGGATTGGCCAGAAGCTTGTCAAGCTTCTTGTGCACGACGGAGACTTCATCCAATTTCTGTGCGATAAGGTTAAGATCAGTGGATGAATAGGAGGGTCCCGTGTCAACTTTGTGAACATTATGGGGCAGGCTGGTATGATTCAAGGCAACAATGGAGGCATTGTTCATTGAGTTTTCGCTCATGTTTTCAAATAATTTGAACGCTCCATTCTCGCCTTTATTCATGAAATTCCCTCCGCAGGAAGAGTCTGCAATTTGCTTCAAAGTCTCATTTAGCCCATAGTAGAAAATCTGGGCTATGTGCCACTTAGGCAGACCGTGGTGCGGACACTTCCGAAGGAGGTCTTTATGCCTCTCCCATGCCTCATGAAACTGTTCACCGTTTTGTTGCATAAAGGAAGTTATAGCATGGCGAAGTGCATTGCTTTGCCCAATTAGGAAGAATTTCTCGAGAAATGTTGTTCGCATCTCTTCAAAAGAATGGATGGTTCTCCCGAGGGTGCGTAACCATTACGACGCTTTATCCCGCAATGAAAATGGGAACATTTTCATGAGGACTATTGGTAACCCGATGTTTCTTGGTTTAACAGTTTCGGCCAATCGGGTTAGGTCTTCCAAATGGAGAAAAGGATCTTCACTTGCAAGACTATGGAAGTGGAAATTAATCAGGCTAATTACATTTGGTTTTAGTTCAAAATCGTCCCCACCCATGGGGACCCAAATTTTTCCAATGGTCTCTGTAGCAGCGGGATTCTGATAGGAGCTAAGAGGCCTAGGCTCCTCCCATTCGGGAGGGTTCTGCATTTCCTCTAAGGTTTCCCTAACGGCTTCAATTTGCTCATTACACATTTCCATTTGGGCTTGGAGGTGGGTTTATGGGATCCATGGCTCCACCACCTGGTGGGTTTTGAGGGCGGTTTCCTCCCTCGGGATTTGGGGGTGGGCATGCAGCCATGTTTGTGGAGGAGGATGACGATTCGGCTTCTTTCCTAAAATTATCAGACAATTAAGACAATTCAGGGTTCTGTGACCTCCTCCCAAACATGCACTACCACAGAAAGAATTGGGGGGATAAGAAGGGAAAAGAGATGAGAGAAATGACGCTGCAAAGGTACACTTGATGACAAATCAAGACAATCAAATTCACAACCTCTACAGTGTGCCCTTATACCAAAAGATCTAAGTTACCTACTATCACGATCTATAGAACCAAATGCGAGCATTGCGGAACCACCGGGCTAGATTGAAAGGCCATTTGCCCCAGTCTTAGACACCTGATAGCTCGCGGGAACCCTCACCAGCACATAGGCACTACACACAGGTAGTTAGACCTGTAATCCTTAATAAGGGTCAAGTTGCTACCAGTTTTAATTAGAGGCTTCGGATCAACTGCTTCTGGAATGTGAAGGGCGTTGTTTATGGATAATGCCCAAGTGCGTTGTTTTTAGAAAGTGTGTAAACCAAGCATGAAATGGGGAAATCTCCTCGAATTGAAGTTTTAGTTGGTGAATGGTTTTTAGAGTTTCAGCCTTAAGTAGTATAGATTTTAAGATTTCGCTGAATTACCAATTCAACCAATCTTCGAGTTTTGAGAAAATACAAGGTTTTTCTAAGCCCAACAAACCCTTCTTCAATGTGAGTTAGTTAATGCATGCTAAAAATGCAATGGGCTTCCCCAAGTGGAAATTTCTATGTGTGGATACATGAGTCAATTTTAGGTTAATGTGAAAGGGAGCCAAAGCACTTCAATTCAAGTGCTCCCAATCACCAAAATGATGTTTCACACACAAGGCTTGAACCACAAGATAATGTAAAGAGAAAATCAAAATGTTGGGGTTGAAGTATTTGGGATCAAATCTAAGGAACGTGAAAGGTCATGGTGGGGTTGGAATCAACTCAATTCCAAGTCTCCCCACCAAAAGTGTAATCCCGAATTGTGGATGAATGAGGCAAGGAGGGATGGAAATCAATCGATTTAATCTTGCTTCAAAGAATACTTCACACGGGAAAAGATTCAAGAATCAAGATTCTTGGAACTTCGCTATGCGAAGATTGGTAGGAAATCTCGGGGCGGTTGGAGTGATGGCAAACAATCAAGCAAGTGATTTGTAATCTACTTGCCCCAAGAAATCCCAAGTTTTCTTTCTTTTTTTTTTTATTAAGATGGCAAGTTAACCTAAGTTGCTAAGAGAGAGGGACCTACCTGTTCAGCAACGTGGGCGAAGCTTCAGTGCGGTGCCGGTGACTTCACGCTCTCGTTCCCGCCATGGATCTGCCCACGTCTCTGACTTCCTCTGCTTGTCTCCTCCTCGCAACTGGTTCACCTGCGCACCAGCAAACAAAAACACCCGTGAAGAGAAGGGTGTGAGAAGAGAAAATTGAAGGAATGGAGTAGAAACTTACCTCAATGCATGTCTCCCCTGCAACGGCGCCAGAAAAAGGAATGGTCGGGCTTGGATAGGTTGCGTTAATATGGCGAAATTAGCATTGAAGTGAGTATAGTGGTTAACCTATATCGAGCCTTGCCATCTTTTTACAAAATTTTTAACCTGGCCTACTTGATTTTATCTTGGTCACTTTTAGGCCCAGGGTCAAACTTAGGGAGGCGGGAATTAAAGGTGAATAAGTTTCTATTCTTTTCCTACAACGAATCTCTTCTGTGCGTTTATTATATTTTTCTGGTTCTTTTCTATTTAAGATATTTTTGCGAATAATTTTGTCCTTGAGGTACACCCTCAAAATCAGGTCCTTGGCTTTGAGCCAAATTATTCTTGGCTTTGAACCAATTTAGAGTTCCAAAAATTGGTCTTGCTATTCGCAAGACCAAGTACCTGCAAAACAAGGATTATCTTTTCTCTTTTACTATTTTTTTATCTATTTAATGGTAGGAAACAAAAAAGAAATAGAGGTTTCTTGTAAAGAAATAAATATAGTCTATATAAATATAGATATATATATAATATCTATATAGGGGTGGGGTTGGAGGTGGAAATGGCTTGTGGCACGGTGTCGAGTTGGTCAACATCTAGGAAGATGCAACCAATAGGACGAAGTGCTGCGAGGAGTGTAGGATGGATGGGTGGAAGTGTGTGCGGAGACGCTTTCTGTACGTGGGTATCGGGGAATATCAGCAATTGGTGAGGATATTCCCGAGATATAATGCGTGGTGGAGTGTGTATATGTAGTTTTGTATATATATATAGATATGTAAATATATATATATAGGTATATATACATATTTATAACTTGATATATATGTATATATATTTAACTATATATATTGATATATATAGTAATATAAGTATATATATATATATGTATGTGTATATGTATATATATATGTATTTATATATATAGAAATATATATGTATATATGTATGTATAGATGTGGGAGTGAACGTGTACAAGTGAGTGTGTGTGTGTGTACGAGAGTGTGTGTGTGTGCTGGAGAGAGTGCAAGAGAGAGCTGCTGGTGAGGAGTGTTTGGGGAGTCTGGTGGTGGCAACCGACATCTGATGGCGTGGGTGCACGCAGGCACAGGTGAGCAAGCCTACTTGCGAGCGTTGGAGCAGGAGCACGCGCAGGTGTGCGCAACATGCTGGAGGAGGTCGCGGCGGGCGGAGAGAGCGCATGGTGACCGGATAAGTCAGAAACTTTCTGGTCACCACACTGTAGTTACAATGCCACACAGAAATGCATGAACAGTAGCTACAGTGCCCACGCGGCTTGGACAACTGATTGCGGCCGGTTCTGTGTGCGTGGGTGCACTGGAGCGAGCCTGCGGTCGCGGAAGGAGCTTGCGCTGCCTGATGGCGTGCGCTCGAGGTATTTTGCGCTGCATAGAGGCTGCTGGTGCCGTGCTGCTGCTGCTGCTGAGCTCTGAAGCTTGGAGCTGCGGCAATGGCATGAAGGGCTGAGCGATCGAAACAGAGAGTGGAATCCACCACGCCCACTTGCTCTTGGATGAGCTAGGCGATGGTGGGACTCATAGTGGTGGGCGTAGGGCCACTGTGAGCCTGCTCCTGCCCGCTGCATATCTCTTCAGTGGGAAGAGGTGTTCTGTATGGAGGGGAGAGAGGGAGGAAGATGGCCTAGAGAAAGGTGGCTGCTATCTGTCTGGACCAGGCTCCCTTTGCAAGGAAGTGGGTAGTGCTTTTTAAAGGAGATGGAGGCATGCACAGCCAAGCCCTGGGTGTGCATGCCTTGCCATGCAGCTGGCAGGGCATGCGTTGGCAGAGAATGGCACGAAGAAGAGCAAGCCATGCCCTACAGTAGTGTGGGGAAGAAGATTTCAAAATAAATAAAGAAGGTGAAAATTGTGATGCAAACCTTGAGGAATACGTTAATTACAAGGCCAATTATTCACTTTCCTCCCCTCTCAAATAAATGCTTGCATGTGTCAATTTTTACAAATGCAACTATGGCTACCTAAAATGCAAGGCAGTGCTAGGAAATAACACAAGATGGCATTTTTATTGGTGTATTTTTGCTATGCAATCAGCCCACCACACACCTGCGCGGCCAGCACGCCTCCACCAGCTGCAACCACCACCCGCACACCACAGTTTCCCGCATCTCCCCACGTGCAGCTATGTGCCTTTAGCAGCAGCAGCAGTTGCTCAGCACCGCGCGCCCACCCAACTAGCTCTCGGACATCGGCCTGCAGCGCCTGCGAGCACCCAGCAGGTGCACCTCCTCTTCCACGCGCGCGTGTTGCCTCCAGCGGCTCGCAGCAGCTCCACGTGCCCGCCCCATCAGCACCCTCGCCGACCTCCTCCAGCGCACCTCCAGGGCACAATAGCCCCCTTGCCTCCTGCACTTCCACGCTACACCCCTATGCGTAGCAGCTCTGCCCGCGCGTGTCCTCGCCACATGGCCTGCATGCCTCAGCAGTTGTACGCCTCAGCAGCCGCACGCCTGCAGCACGCATGGCAACAGCAGCTTCTTCACCGCCGCCACTCCTCTCCTCTGGCAGGCCAGCTCCGGCCATCTCACGATGCACCACTGCCACCACCGTGACGGCCTCGCTTCAGCCAACCTCCTGTGGGAGTCTCTCCTCGATTGAACCTCTCTCCCATGCGTAAGGAGGACAGAGGTAAAATCCCCTGTTTTTGTTTTAATTAAAAATTACATTTGATGCCATTGCCAACAAAATCAATTTTAATTTATGATTATTTTATTATGGTGAAATTGTGACTGCATACTCATGCTTTCTGATAATTGCGTGATTATTGATATTCACTTGTTTTAGTAATGGTTTTGGGATTAAAATGTGCACAAATTTTCTTTAATACATGTTAATTGAAAATTACATAAAATTATCACATATTTATTGAATATTTCAGTGAGGAAAAATTGCACATATACCATTCTATTTTTGAGTTATTGTGCATCTTCTTTTATGGATTTCTCACTTGATTGAAATAATACGAAATAATCGAGATTTTATTGCATCATTGCCTCCCTATGGACACAACCCTCTCCTAATTGAGTGGTTATTTTAATATTTGATTAGTCAAATTTTCCACCACTTACATACTATAGCAATGCATTATTTCATTTGCGAAACATAATCGAAAGTAGAAAATTGACTCGTCAAATGGCGTAGTTGGTGAGGAGGCAACAGACGCAATAATTTCACCGAATTTTATTTCTAATTATTTCTCATTGCATAGTGATCTGACCATTTATTATCTTTTCTGTGCAAGGAATTTGTGCGAGGAATTTGAGAGAGGTGACAGGCACATCGGGGAGAAGACTTTGACCTTGAGCAAAGCTTACATGCGGGGAAGACAAAGGAGACCTAGATCTTGCCTCTATAGGAGATTTCCCATTTCATAAGTTTTATTTCTATTTTCTCACCCTTGTAGTAATTAGGGCTGATTTTTGGGAGCTTGTTACCTTTTCTTTTGATTTAGGTTTTTAATTTATTTTGTGGATTGTTTACCCTTTATTTGGTTCTGCATAAGTAGTTAAAAAAAAAAAATGAGCTGCTTGCTAGAAGCTGCCTACTCCTAGGACGAACCATTTAGGTTTGTATGTGTGGCCTCTAGATTTATTTCTCTGCATTGCGTGCATTCTCGCATCATTGATTGCTGGAAGCAAGGTATGCATTCTCTTACCTTGCATCCTATTCTTGATCACGCTTAACATTTGGACTTAATTCGAAGACCACGTAATTTGTCTTGAAGCGATCTAACAAGTGGTGACATATATTCTTGAAAAAGGACTAATTAAAGGAGGGACATCTAAAAATCAAGGACTTGATTTTCAAACGTGGTGTGCGATTCAAAATTCAAAATCTTTTTGCGGTGTATGCACACTTATATCTTTTGCACCACGGCACGCATTTAGACACTCCTAAGTCTTGGAACGACTAGGATAAGAGCCCTCCTACCGTTGGATTCTGAAGTGTTCAGCACTTCAGATCAAAGGTTTTGTAAATCCAAAGAGGGGGATACCCTATCACGGATTTTTGGGGGTAGTTGAGAAGCATCGCAAAAGCACAACTTCAAAGGAAGGCTTAGGCCTACTTGCATCCCTCGAACTTCCGTCTTTGGTTTACCTGTTGAGATTTAGGGAAGAATACCTAAGCTCCAACTTGGACTTTTTAGGCATTTCAAAGCTTGACAATAGGCGCATAATTGGTTAGGCAACTTGCTTTGTCACCTACAATTTGAACTAAAGTCAAAAACCTAAATTTGTAAAGATCGAACAAGTCCTTTTGAATTGTGTTTGTAGTGCATGCTTGGTAGGCGTTCTCTTAGGAGACAACTTGTGTTTGATCCTTAACCTGAAAGAATCTTAAGAAGAAACCTTCCAAGGGTAGAAATGGCCGATCAGAGGACCCGTAAGGAATATTTCATTCCAACCAATCAAGCTGGCCCTGCACTACGTAGACCTGGAGGGGACAATCCTTATGAGATCAAAAGCAGTACCATATGCTTGCTACCCTCCTTTTATGGTACTGCTAGGGAAGACCCTTATAGGCATATAAAGGAATTCACCGAGGTCTGTTCCACGGTGAAGCTGTAGGGCATTACTGATGACGCTCAAATGCAGACCCTTTTTCCCTTCACCCTTAAGGACAATGCTAAGTATTGGTATCACACCCTTGATAATATTAACACTTGGGATGCCCTGAAGAAGTACTTCCCCATGAGCAAAGCAAATCACCTTAGGAGGGAAATTATGAGTTTTGTTCAAAAGGATGGGGAAGCTTTCCATGATGCGTGGGAGCACTTTAACGACTTGCTGAGAGTTTTCCCACATCACCAGGTGCCTAAATGGCAACTAGTTGAAAGGTTCTACATCGGACTTAATGATTCACATCAAAGACTAAGGATGAAGCTTGGAACCTTTTTGATACTTTGAGTGAGAATTCGATTCACTTGAATTCTGCCTACGTGGATAGAAAGCCCACTCTCATGCAGAGAAAGTTGGAGATGAATGAGGTAAGGGACACCCAGAATTTAGCCTATCAGATTCAATTATTGAACCAAAACATGGAAAGGCTTATGTCGAACCCGAGTCAATTCGTATCTAACACCTGCACATCCCAAGCTTCCGAATGCTCAATTTGCCAAGGCAATAAACACGCCACTTTGGTTTGCCACTTGGCCTCCTAATTCCCTGAGCTTGTATAGGCGGATCTGAATGCCGCTCAAGGGTTCCATCCTAGACCTCGTAATGACCCTTTCTCCAACACTTATAATGAGGGATGGAGGAACCACCCAAACTTTTCATGGAGACAAGGAAATGTCTCAAATTCAGGGAATTATAAACCACAATCCTTTCAAAACCATCAAATGAACCAACCTCAGACCTTTCCCTAACCTAAGACCTCTAAGATGGATGAAATTAAGGCGATGTTGAAAACTATGCAAGAAAGTAAAAATGCCATCATCCAATCTCATGCCAAGGCTATACATGAGATGAAATCACAAATAGGACACCTTGTTGAGGCTGTTAGATAGACGGAAACTGGGAAGTTCCCTAGTGCTGCTGAGGAGAATCCTAGAGGAAAAGCGATTGTCTTTAGGGAGCATGCTCAAGGGTGACTATTCCGAGAAGTGGGAAAGAAATTTCCAAACCCGATGCTCCTAGTCTCATTCCCTAAAAAACCATCCACCCCGACTTTCACCCCCACCGAAGAAGACTTGCCCAAATCTTCTCCACTTGAAATCACCTCACTGGAAGAAGTTGCCCCTGTTCCACCCCTTACTCGGCATGACAACCCTTCCATCCAGAGATCGAGAGTGCCCTTTCCAGAGGGCTTATCCACCTTTGGGTAGACTTCTGCTGGCTCATCTGGAGCCAAAGATAAGATGGATGAGATCATGGAAACTTTCAAGCAAGCGTAGATTAACCTACCTTTCTTGAAGCTATCGGGCAGATTCCATCTTATGCCCGCTTCTTAAAGTACTTGTGCACGAAAAAGTGACAATCTAGAAAATAGGTCCAATCAAAAGTTGTCCTGCCTGCAAATTGCCTGTGCATGGTTTTATAAGTGGGTATTCATTGTCTAATCATAGGGCTCTAGCCCCTATACTTTAATATGCTGATGATACTATTTTTCTTGTGGAAGGGGGAAAGAGAGAAGCGCAAGCTCTGTTACATATGGTAGAAATTTTTGGAGAGGTTTCTGGTCTCAGATTGAATGGAAGTAAATCCTCCCTGGTCTATTTTGGGATGAATAGTAGGTTACAGAATGAGATCTACACCATTCTTGGTACACCTGTGGTTCCACTGTCGATTAAATATCTTGGTCTGCCTTTGAAATGTTCTAAGATTAAGAAAGCAAATTGGTCTTTCCTCTTTCAAAAGGTAGCTACGAAATTGGAGGGCTGGAGCAATAGATACTTATCAAAAGGGGGGAGGTATATATTACTGAATTCTGTTATCACTTCGATTCCTATTTTCTTTTTCTCTATCTAAGAGCTCTGAACTCTATTTGGAAAAAGCTGGAGGTGATGCGGAAAAGATTCTTCTGGAAAGGGGCCTCTCATCAAGGGGCCTTTTTTCAACCCTTGAAGTGGGAATCAATTTGCAAACCAAAGAAGATGGGAGGTATGGGTGTTAGATCCCTTAAAGAATTCAATGAAGCCTTACTATTGAAGTGGGCTATTCGGTTGCTGCAAGGGGAAAAAAAAATATGGACAGAAATTATCCAGGACAGTTATGGGAGTAGCAATGATGAGATAAATCATCTTAACCCACGTAAACCATCCCCCTTTTGGTCTTCTGTGGTGCGCGCCCTGAATGATAATTGGAATTTTTTCAAATCAGTTTTAGGTGATGGAAAAAGCTTCATGTTTTGGCTAGAAAGTTGGGTACATGGAGGGACGTTTAAAGATAGGTTCCCCCTTGCTTATGCTGCGGCTGCAAGTAAAAATGTAGTGGTAGCCGATTATTGGGACGTTGTTTCGGAGCAGTGGTTGTTAGATAACGGTGGGTGGAATAATCATGAAACAAGAACTCGTGTAGAGAATGAACGTCTCATGCAAGAGCTTGCTGCTTTCAAACCCATGCCTCATGAATATGACACATACAAATGGGAAGGTAATTTTTCTACTGCGGCTGCTTATGATAGAATGATAATGTCCTCCAGGATGGCGGAAGATGAAGAAATGGGGAAAAAGCTATGGGAGTTAAAAATACCACTAAAGTTACAAATTTTCTTATGGCTCTCCAGGAGGGATGGATTGATCACTGGAGATCTGAGGCAAAGAAGGATGGGGACCCCAACCCAGTTTTGTTATTTATGTGGGATGCATAATGATTCTAGCATTCATATCTTCTCTTCATGTGTGATCACTGATTATGTATGGAGGAGAGTATGCAACGAGTCCTTACCCATTTGGGGGAATTTGTGGCGTTGTCTTGTGGATGGGAATAAGCCTTATATACATATGGTGGCTGTGTTATGGGCTGTATGGAGGGCTAGAAATGAGTGTGTCTTTCAGGAAACCCCAGTGTATGTGGAAAATATTGTACATTTACGCTGGAGTCTCATACAGCATTGGGGGTCAAACTTGTAAATATTTTTTATTATCAATAATAGCTCTTCTGGTTTGCTATCGGTGATTTGATGGCATTCCTTTCTTTATTAAAAAAAAAAAAGCTGTCCTGCCTGATTCTGTTAACTCAATTGTTCAACATGGCACACCCCTGAAACTTAAGGACCCAGAAGCCCCATACTTCCCAGTAGTTATTGGTGACTTACAAATTGATGAGTCTCTACTTGATCTTGGTGCGGAGGTGAACATCCTTCTGAGCTATGTGTATGAAGAACTTGGGGGAGGCAATCTGATGCCTAGCCCTATAATCCTTCAAGTTGCTGATCGATCACTTAAGATTCCACGGGGAATTTTGGAAGATGTCCTCGTAAGAGTGGAGGATTTCTTCTTTCCCATTGACTTCGTAGTTTTGGACACTGACCCTACCAACAAGCCAACCAAACCCTCCATCATTTTGGGCCTCCCCTTCCTTGCAGCTTCGCATGCTTCAATCAATTGCAATACTGGGGCATTGAAAATGGGCTTTGGGAACAGGAAAATTTAGCTTAATGTGTTTGATGCTTACAAACAAGCCAGACCTGAGGATTGTTCTCAAGTTAAGGTGATAGATGACAAGATTGAAGAGGCAACCCCTTCAATGTTATGTGATGACCCCCTTCAGCATGTCATGCTAAATGATCATTCCCATCTATTGGAGGAATGTGAAAGGGATATACTAGAACTTGAGGAATTGCTTGGTGTTTCTGCTGAGTCTCTTCCCCCATCATCTTTGCCTAAGTTAGATCTGCTACATGATATGGGGACATCTATTATGAAACACTCAACCATATAAGCCCCCGACCTTGAGTTGAAACCTCTCCCTGACACTCTCAAGTACGTTTTCCTAAGTGCCAATGGTACACTCCCTGTTATCATTTCGGCTATGCTATCTGAGGCACAGGAGGGAGCCCTGATTGAATGCTTGTCTAGGCACAAGGAAGCTATTGCTTGGAGCATTGTTGACATTAAGGGTATAGACTCTACACTATGCATGCACCACATATACACTGATGATTCAATCAAGCCATTTAGGGACATGCAGAGACGTCTGAACAGTAATATGAGGGAGGCGGTCAAAAAGGAAATCCTGAAGTGGTTGTACATTGGGATCATATATCCCATTGCAGATAGTAAATGGGTAAGTCCTATTCATGTGGTGCCAAAGAAGGTAGCCTTTACTATGGAATTCAACGACAAAGGTGAACAAGTTGTCACTAGACCCTCAACTGGATGGAGGGTCTGTATTGATTACCGCAAGCTAAACATTGCTACCCAGAAGGATCACTTTCCCTTGCCTTTTATTGATCAAATTCTCGAGAAATTGGCAGGGAATAAGTACTATTTCTTTCTCAATGGATATTCTGGGTACAACCGGGTGGCAGTCTTTCCTGTTGACCAGGAGAAGACAACATTCATGAGTCCTTACGGTACTTTTGCATTCAGGCGTATGCCGTTTGGATCATGTAATGCCCCTGCAACCTTCTAGCAGTGTATGATGTCTATTTTTTCGGACATGATTGATGAGTGTGTTGAAGTGTTTATGGATGACTTCTCCATTTATGGCTCGTCTTTCGACCAGTGTCTCCTCCACTTGGAGAATGTTTTGAAGCAATGTAAGGAGATTGGTTTAGTCCTTAGCTGGGAGAAAAGTCATTTCATGGTATAGAAATGAATTGTACTTGGGCATCTTGTATCTGAGCAAGGTTTGAAAGTAGATAAAGCCAAGATTTATTCTATTTCCAAACTCCCATTGCCCATGAACGTCAAACAGATTAGATCCTTTCTGGGCCATGCCGGCTTTTATAGGCGCTTTATTAAAAATTTTAGTAAAATTTCTATGCCACTTTGTGACTTGTTGGCGAAGGAATCTTCCTTCAATTTTGATTCAAAGTGTGCCGAGACCTTTCAAATTCTTAAGGAGGCCTTGATCTCTACGCCTATTCTCGAAGCCCCTAATTGGACACTCCCATTTGAGCTGATGTGTGATGCTTTGGATTTTGCAGTGGGAGCAGTCCTTGGACAAAGGGTTGAGGGAAGACCTCAAGTCCTGCATTAAGCAAGCAAGACTTTAACCGAACCTTAGCAAAACTACACCATCACTGAAAAAGAAGTACTTGCTGTAGTTTTTGCTATGGAGAAGTTTAGGTCTTATCTACTTGGGTCTAAGGTGGTTATTTTTACTGATCATGTGGTAGTGAAACATCTCATTGCTAAGAAATATTCTAAGCCCCGTCTGATTAGGTGGATCCTACTCCTTCAAGAATTGTACTTGGAAATACGTGAAAAGAAAGGAGTAGAAAATGTTGTGGCTGACCACCTATCTCACCTTCCACTTAATGACTCTCTTTCTGGAGACATTTGCAAGACATTTCCCGATGAAACTCTGATGGTGGTAACACCAACTTTTCCTTGGTATGTAGATACCATAAATTACTTGGTCACTGGACAAACTCCTGGATCTTGGGATGAGTAGAAAAGAAAGAGATTCATTTCCCAAGAAAGATATTTTCATTGGGAAGAGCCAAAATTATTTAGAATTGGACAGGACCAAGTATTGAGATGTTGTGTACCTGAAGAGGAACAACAAAGTGTGCTGAGCTTTTGCCATGAACTTCATTGTGGAGGACACTTTGGTGCTAAGAAAATAGCTTTTAAGGTTCTCCAGTCCGATTTTCGGTGGCCTTCTGATAAACGCCAGTTTATCATCATTTTTATGCTTTAAAACTAACCTAGCTCTTAGGATTTTACTCTGCAAACGGGTTTTTGGGCTGAATTTAGGCATAAATTAGGATAGGCATGCATTGCATTTTTTATTGTCGTTTTAATGAGTTTTTGTGAGTGTTAGGGATGTACAGATGCACAGATCCCTAAAACCCTAGCACTCAAGAAGGCAAATGGTGAAGGAGAAGCCTAGACTAGCTGGAACTCAGCCTAATCCAGCTCACCTCAGCTTGATCCAGCTCACCTCAGCTTGATCTAGCTCACCGCAACTGGAACCTAGCTTACTTGAACTAGGGTTAGCTCATCCCAGCTCCATTCAGCTAATCTCAGCTGGATGGCAGCTCAAGAGAGTTCACCTTAGCTCACCCTAGCTCAAGTCAGCTCAGATCCAGCTCAACTTAGCTGAGTCTAGCTCATCTCAACTCCCACTAGTTCACAGGGAGCTCTAGTTAGCTCAACTAAGTTGACAGGAGTTCACCCCAGCTCAGATCCAGCTACATCCAGCTCCCCTCAACTCCAGCCAGCTGAAGAAGAATTCATCTCAGCTTAGGAAGCTCAAGTCCAGCCCCCGGGGATTCAGCTTAGCTCATCTCAGTTGAGCTAAGCTACCTTAGCTGCCTCAACCAGCTTGATTCTCCCCGATAGCACCAGACCCAGCTCACCTTAGCTCATTTTGGTAGAAGCTAGCTCACTTTAGCTTGGCTTAGCAACTAGCAAAGAACTAGCAAGCTAAGCCAGCTAGAGTAGCCTCATGCCAGCCTCTTCAGCAGCAGCCAGCTCCAGCTCCAGCTCCAGACTTCTTCTCCTCAGCTCCTTCCTCCAAACCCTAGCTCCAACACCTTCTCCTCCACTCCACCTTTAGCTAAGCTAGCTTAGCTTATCTTAGCTTAGCTTAGCATAGCTAACAACCAGCTCCTTGGCCCTTCATTACCTCCAAAATCAACCCTAGCTAGCTCCACCAACTCAAGCCTACCTAAGCTAGCTACTCTACTCAAGTTGGCGCCACCTCCTAGCCATCCCTTCACCACATTATCTCCACCAAAAGACACTTCAAGTTGGTGCAAAAAACCACCCCTAACCACCTCTATATTGGCGCCACTTTTCCCTCCAAAATCTCCTCTCATCTCCACCACACAATCTCCCTTGAACCCATCTCCACCATCCACCTAACCCCCCTTCTAGAAGACCCCATGTTGGCGCCAACATGGTGGTGTCTCTCCTCCACCAAAAGACACCAACACCACCATAACCACCCCCTTTAACACCCCTTGGGTTGGCGCCAACTCTCCTTGGCCATAGGATCTCCAACCACCTCCATCAACTCATCTTGGCCATCCATTTCAAAGGTCACCATAGCCCCCCTCCTATTCTATAAAAGGCCACCACCTACCACCATTTTTGAGGCATCCTCCCTTAGTATATTTTCTACCTAAACCACCTATACCTACGGCCAAGAAGAAGGAGTAGAGAAGGAGATTAAAGGGGCACATCACCAGCCCTTTTGGTGCCTTCTTCTCCCCACTCTCTTCAACTTGAGCCACGCCAAGGAGGCGGACTCTCCCACTTCAAGGAGGACGGCTAGGCAAAGGAGAAAAGCTTAGGGTGGACGTCCACCCTTGGAGAGAAACTTAGGGCACGCCCCCTTAGGGCTTGCCTTGGAGGTCATCACCTTGGCGGAATTCTGCAAGGAAGGAGTTGAAGGATTCTTTTCAAGCTTGGGAGCCACCAACCTTGGAGCAAGAAGCCCTCTTCTTCACCATCTATCTAGAGGATTTGTGTTTTCTTTCTTTATTTCAATTATCTAGTAGTAGAAGCATTCCTCTACTAGGCATTTTTGTTAAACACTTTATCAATTATCTAGTTGCCTTCTTCGCATATCTTGTTTGCATTTCTATTTGCTTATTTTCAGCATTCTTCACTTCCTCTCCCTAATTATTCTAGGCCTCCACTTGCCTAGAGTGAGCTTAAGGAGAGGCTCTACTTGCCACTTTAGAGTAGTTTACTTAATTGGAAGTGTAAACACTTTTCCCGCCATCAGTTCGCATGTTGCCTTAGTTCAAAAACAAAAAAAAATGGTATATTGAAAATTACAAAAAAGAAAGTTGAGATATATTCCAAGCAAGAGAATCACTATTGCAAACATTTGGCCTCCTTGGACGACCCTAGATACTCCCCTATCTAGGAATATAAATTTAAGAGCGAAAGCGGATTCGCGTGTTACAACGACGTTAAAAAACTGCTTTTACAAATCACGCGTATTTCGCTATCACTTTTTGGCGCCGTTGCCGGGGAGGCATGGCTTTGCATTAACTCATTTTCTCTTGCTTGAAGTGGATCTCATCCCCTTCTCTTTCTTTCTTTTGTGTGTGCAGGAACTACAGCGGGAAAGCGGGAATCTGGAAGCGAGAGCTTAAAGATCCTTTTCTTCCCGCGAAAATTCAGGTTGGTTCCTCTTTCTAGTCACATAATTAATTAAAACTACTAAAAATATATTAAACTTGGCTTTCAGGACCCTAAACACTTAAATTAAGTGGAGTGGTGAATTTTAAATTCATTGTTTGCTTGTATGCTTCTTTAGCACCATTCCATTGCAAGTATTGGTGTTCTGTTTTTCGGGTCTAGATTTCTGTCCAGACTTGAAAAATCGATTCCTAACACCAGAGGCCTCCTAAAATCACAAAATTTCATAGAGTGATTCCCAATTAAGTCTGGAACATCTGTTCCAAATTTCAGATCAATTGGATTTGTATTTAATTTTTAAAAATTCGTGGATTACAGAGGGGTCACACCCTCTAATCTTCCTATTTTGCTACTGTCCGCGAATTTTCATAATTTTTATACTCATCCAATTTTTGTGAAATTTATCTTGTTGGAATCCCTGTGAAATTCTACATATCATATAAAATCACAAAAATTTTCTGAGGTCGGTGGTAATACTGAAAAGTCTACAATACCCACGGGTATTATTTCTGGACTTTGACACCAGTACAATTAAAAATTCAAAACTATTATCAAACAAATTTGTAAAATCTTACAAAAATCTTTTCTGGAATCGTTGTTTGATTTTCTTAAAAGTAGTGGTGTTGTTTGACTTGTTTGGACCACTACTTAATTCTGAAAGCTAAAAATAATTCATTGGTAGTTAAATTTCTGTCTCAGGGATAATTGGTTTAAGGTTTCTTCTTTCTCTTTAGAGACTCAATTAAAAGGAAATATACAATCACACATACAACTTGTCTTTCCTTTGATTGTGAACTTTCAAACTTGTTTGAAAACTTAAAGAGAAAAACCCTAAAATTCATTTAATTAAATCACATCCTAAAAGACAAAAATATAAAAAAATTGTGTGACAACTTGATTTTCATTGGAGCCACTCTCCAATTCCTGCACACACACAAAAAAATCAAATAACAGGGCAACAACCCAATAAACGCCCTCCACATTCCGTGTGCACTATAGAATCCTAGACCTAATTAAAATTTGTAGCAACTTGACCCCTAAGGCTTTATCAACTTAGGCTTGCTATTTAGGTCTTAAGTTTTCTTTAGTTAGTACCAATTCTGTCATCTATATCTGGTGTTCAGGCTGAGGGGCCATGTCAAACGACCAGGCGCGGGTTTGTACAAGCACCTGGGGTTTTCCCTGGGAAACGTTTGGGCCCAAACCTCCCCTTAAGCAACTTGGCTAGATTTGTTGATAGAACGGGTATTCACTATTGACTACTTATTTCCTATATAGACCAAGTCTTAGGTTATTATTAGGGAGTCACAATTAAGTTAGGTCTAGTTTTTGTTTGTTTGAATTGCACACTTTCTCTCATCTCTTTCTCTTCTCCTCCCCTCCCCGTTCTTCCATTTTGCACGGGCGGCAGTCCAAAACTCCACACTTGGAGGGACCACTTGATTTTGCCTCCCCAAGAAAAGACTTTTCTGCATTCTTCCTCTTCTTTTAAAATGGAAAATAAAAATTGGTCCTCTAACCCACATGCTAATTTTTCTTTCCCCTATTCTTCCACCCAGGAGCTTCTTAATAAGGCCCCTCCACCTAATTTCTACTCTATCATGGCTCAGCTACAAGTTAAGCAACAACAGTTGCATAAGGATTTAACAAACATGGCCAACCAAGGGAATCCTGCCACACCTGCCCAAGCTCCACACATTCCACATCTCACCCCTTTTAACACCCGCAAGAGAGAAAATCTACATAAATCCCATGCTGAGTATAATTGTTATTCTGAGGCTTTCTATGGTTCAACAGGGAATTATGTTTATCCCAATCATCACCCCAACCAAAATGTCCCTACCATCGAGGAGAAATTGAAAAATTCCTCTAATGGGGGGGATTATCCGACCCACTCCTGGACCAATTCGGTTCCACACCAACAACAGAACCCGTTTGGAGGGTATGGTTCAAATCAGACTTATCAATCTGGGCAATCTCAAGAAGACATTAATGCCCAGATGATGAAAACCTTGCAGGAGTTACAAAGAAAAACAAAGGAAACAACCCATCTTATTAACAATCTCAATGATCAAATTGGGGAAATTCCGACTCAAAGACCTGCAGGACACTCACCATCCCAACCCACACCAAACTTTATTAATCACAGGAACCAACACCCGGGTGTCTACCAACATCAGAACCACATGATTCAGCCTCCTATTAACCCAATATCACAACACCTACCCAGTTTCTTTCAACATCAGGCCCCCTACCTCCTCTCAGTAAACACCAAGCTGCATATGCAGAGACTATGAGGAGTGAGGAAACCACCATGGATTTAAGGCCTTCTCAATCAAATGATGAAACTGATTCTCAACCAATGCAGATTGACCCCCCTAACCTTAATAAGGAAGAAGAAAAAGAAACCCCAAAAACACTTGATTCAAACCCTATTTCCCACTCTCAAAAACTGCAATCCAACAATCCAAAATCAGAGCCCTCTGACCACAATTCTTTGGATTTATATGAGCAAGTCGAGAGGAATATTCCCTTCCTAGATTCCCCCCATGCCTCTAAAGAATTTACTGCAAAAGGGCATGATCAGAATCTAGAAAGGTTGGTCCTTTCAAAGACAGCCAACTCAGTTTTTCAGAGCAAGCTGCCTTTCACAAAAAAGGACCAGGGCACATCACTTATCTCAATTGTCATAAGTGACACCATTTTTCGTGCCCCTCTCGACTTAGGTACCTCTAGTAATCTCATCCCCCCTGTCTTATTTGAGGAATTTCGATTCAGTGATTTAAAACCTACCAAGGTTCAATTTCAATTAGAAGATCGATCTACCATTCAACCGCGGGGAGTTGTTGAGGATAGTATTATCAAGGTCCGGAATTGTCTATTTCCGATAAATTTTCTAGTCCTTGACATAGAGGTACCCAAGGCTCTCATTAATGCCATCCTTGGAAGACCTTTTCTGATTATGGCAGCAGCTAATATCAATTCTCATTCTGAGAAAATGAATATAAGTTGCAGTAATCAGACCTTCTCATTAGATTTATTTCAAGCTTCCAAGAGGTCCATTAATCACAAAATTTTTTAGGACACTGATAATAAAATGGAAGCAGTATTTGAAATGTCTACGTTGATCCAATCTCATTCATCTTTGACCACTATTGATCTAGATTTTTTTGATTCTTATTCTAAGGATAGTTATGTGGTCCAAGACTTTCCAGATCAACTAGGGTTTGACTTTCCCCCTTTTCATCTTCCTGAAACATCCACACTAACTTCACACACCCTACATCTCATTGACTCCATTCCCCATCCCTTTCCATTGGACCTATCACTCGACCCACCAGAATCTGGCAATTTACAAGCACTTAAACTATGGCCAGATTCGGGTCACTTTTCCATTTCTCTATTTTATTTTGATCCCTTTATCTTTACCACTCATCTTTTTAGGGATCTTGAGGAAGACACTTTTATTGTGGACATTCAAGTGTCCAATTATTTACATGATTTTCCGTCTTCTGTGCATACCTTCACGCCCGGCTGAATGGCGTAAAAGATAGCACTGGATGGGAGGTAACCCATCATTTTCTTGCTTTCCTTTTTTCTTCTTTTTCCAGGTTTTATTCATCCTAAACCTGACCGTTCTTCACTAAGGTGATTCCTTTTCCCTCCTAATGCATGAGGACATGGCATATCTTAAGCATGGGGGGGTGTTTTTAAATTTTTACGATCGATTTAGGATGTTTAAAACCTAAAAACATGCAATTTTTTTTTTAATTTATTTCCTGCTTGCATACCCAAAAAAAAAAAAAAATGTGTTGAAAACTTTTTGAGGAAAAATTTTGAAATCGGGACTAAGGTCGTAAAATTCACTTCTGGTACAATGGGATTTAATCTTTAACAAACTAAGGATGAGGATATGGATCTGATCATTAGAATTCCAGGGTCTATTTTAGACTAGATCAGATATCCTTCTCTAAAATTCCACCTGAACTCATGATAGTTCAGGTGACTTGATCCTATTTTGTAATATGGAAAGTATTTGACTTAGTTTCTGATTCAAAAACTTGCGGGTCTCAAGAAACTTCTTGTGTCAATTTTCACACACAAGCCAACACTTAAAAACAACTAAAAAAATTGAAAAGCTTCCTTGTTTGGATTTAGTAAAAGTCTGAAGCAAATCATTGGTTTGAGTTCCCACCGCCGAGAAGAAGGAAAATACCTTCTTTGAGGACGCGATGTCAACATGTTACCACCTCGGCGCTGCTCTATATCTATATTTCATATCTTTAGACGGAGTATTAAAGGGCATTTTAGCAGCTCAAGTGTCTTGGACGGTGCTCTACCTATAGCGTTGGAGCAAGAGCTTGAGTTTGCTTGGAGCACCCCTTTTCACCGCATCGTGTTTTGGGGTTGTGAGCTCCTGGGTGGTGTCATGGACAGTGCTATCCCGAAGTACTGGCGCCAGAGCCCCCTCGAGGAATGGTAACGGGAATGATGATACCGACACATCTGTTGTAAGACTAAGCTAAAAATAAGCATGGAAAAAAAAAATATATATAATAACACGTCCTTATAAAGGTTGGCTTTTCACAAGCACAGACACAAGGTTTTAAAGGAATTTGCAAGTTGCGAATCAGATTCACGAGCCAGAAAAATCCTAAAAACAAACATTTCAAGTCATCTGAATTAACAAGGGGTTAATTTGTGAATTTTCTGAGGATATATTGATCCCGTTCAATCTAATGGTTGGATCCAAAAACAAATCCTGATGTTTATCTTCAACAAATCCCGTATCTCCTGTGTTTTAATCTACCAAGGTCCCTTAATCTCTTTTTCTCCTCAAAAGTCAAAAAAAAATTAGATTTCCCAAAAATTCCATTTTCGAAAAAAAATTAATGTTTTGCTAAGAGACTAGCAAAAGATAAGCATGGGGGTGTGATAAACGCCAGTTTATCATCATTTTTATGCTTTAAAACTAACCTAGCTCTTAGGATTTTACTCTGCAAACGGGTTTTTGGGCTGCATTTAGGCATAAATTAGGATAGGCATGCATTGCATTTTTTATTGTCGTTTTAATGAGTTTTTGTGAGTGTTAGGGATGTACAGATGCACAGATCCCTAAAACCCTAGCACTCAAGAAGGCAAATGGTGAAGGAGAAGCCTAGACTAGCTGGAACTCAGCCTAATCCAGCTCACCTCAGCTTGATCCAGCTCACCTCAGCTTGATCTAGCTCACTGCAGCTGGAACCTAGCTTACTTGAACTAGGGTTAGCTCATCCCAGCTCCATTCAGCTAATCTCAGCTGGATGGCAGCTCAAGAGAGTTCACCTTAGCTCACCCTAGCTCAAGTCAGCTCAGATCCAGCTCAACTTAGCTGAGTCTAGCTCATCTCAGCTCCCACTAGTTCACAGGGAGCTCTAGTTAGCTCGGCTAAGTTGACAGGAGTTCACCCCAGCTCAGATCCAGCTACATCCAGCTCCCCTCAACTCCAGCCAGCTGAAGAAGAATTCATCTCAGCTCAGGAAGCTCAAGTCCAGCTCCTGGGGATTCAGCTTAGCTCATCTCAGTTGAGCTAAGCTACCTTAGCTGCCTCAACCAGCTTGATTCTCCCCGATAGCACCAGACCCAGCTCACCTTAGCTCATTTTGGTAGAAGCTAGCTCACTTTAGCTTGGCTTAGCAACTAGCAAAGAACTAGCAAGCTAAGCCAGCTAGAGTAGCCCCATGCCAGCCTCTTCAGCAGCAGCCAGCTCCAACTCCAGCTCCAGACTTCTTCTCCTCAGCTCCTTCCTCCAAACCCTAGCTCTAACACCTTCTCCTCCACTCCACCTTTATCTAAGCTAGCTTAGCCTATCTTAGCTTAGCTTAGCATAGCTAACAACCAGCTCCTTGGCCCTTCATTACCTCCAAAATCAACCCTAGCTAGCTCCACCAACTCAAGCCTACCTAAGCTAGCTACTCTACTCAAGTTGGCGCCACCTCCTAGCCATCCCTTCACCCCATTATCTCCACCAAAAGACACTTCAAGTTGGCGCCAAAAACCACCCCTAACCACCTCTATATTGGCGCCACTTTTCCCTCCAAAATCTCCTCTCATCTCCACCACACAATCTCCCTTGAACCCATCTCCACCATCCACCTAACCCCCCTTCTAGAAGACCCCATGTTGGCGCCAACATGGTGGTGTCTCTCCTCCACCAAAAGACACCAACACCACCATAACCACCCCCTTTAACACCCCTTGGGTTGGCGCCAACTCTCCTTGGCCATAGGATCTCCAACCACCTCCATCAACTCATCTTGGCCATCCATTTCAAAGGTCACCATAGCTCCCCTCCTATTCTATAAAAGGCCACCACCGACCACCATTTTTGAGGCATCCTCCCTTAGTATATTTTCTACCTAAACCACCTATACCTACGGCCAAGAAGAAGGAGTAGAGAAGGAGATTAAAGGGGCACATCACCAGCCCTTTTGGTGCCTTCTTCTCCCCACTCTCTTCAACTTGAGCCACGCCAAGGAGGAGGACTCTCCCACTTCAAGGAGGACGGCTAGGCAAAGGAGAAAAGCTTAGGGTGGACGTCCACCCTTGGAGAGAAACTTAGGGCACGCCCCCTTAGGGCTTGCCTTGGAGGTCATCACCTTGGCGGAATTCTGCAAGGAAGGAGTTGAAGGATTCTTTTCAAGCTTGGGAGCCACCAACCTTGGAGCAAGAAGCCCTCTTCTTCACCATCTATTTAGAGGATTTGTGTTTTCTTTCTTTATTTCAATTATCTAGTAGTAGAAGCATTCCTCTACTAGGCATTTTTGTTAAACACTTTATCAATTATCTAGTTGCCTTCTTCGCATATCTTGTTTGCATTTCTATTTGCTTATTTTCAGCATTCTTCACTTCCTCTCCCTAATTATTCTAGGCCTCCACTTGCCTAGAGTGAGCTTAAGGAGAGGCTCTACTTGCCACTTTAGAGTAGTTTACTTAATTGGAAGTGTAAACACTTTTCCCGCCATCAGTTCGCATGTTGCCTTAGTTCAAAAACAAAAAAAATGGTATATTGAAAATTACAAAAAAGAAAGTTGAGATATATTCCAAGCAAGAGAATCACTATTGCAAACATTTGGCCTCCTTGGACGACCCTAGATACTCCCCTATCTAGGAATATAAATTTAAGAGCGAAAGCGGATTCGCGTGTTACAACGACGTTAAAAAACTGCTTTTACAAATCACGCGTATTTCGCTATCACCTTCCTTATTTAAGGATTCTCATAATTTTGTTAAGGCCTGTATTAGATGTCAACGGACTGGAACGATTGGGAAGAGGAATGAAATGCCTCAACATCCAATTCAATCTGTTAAAATTTTTGATGTGTGGGGAATTGACTTTATGGGCCCCTTCGCGTCATCCCATGGTTATGAATATATCTTTGTGGCAATTGATTATGTCTCTAAATGGATAGAGGCCATTCCTACGTGCACAAATGACCACTCTGTGGTTTTGAAATTTGTGAAGGCCAACATGATATCTCATTTCAGCTGCCCCAAGAATATTATAAGTGATGGGGGACCTCATTTTCGAAACCACCACTTTAATGGGCTAATCAGGAGTTTGGGAGTAACTCACAAGGCCGCTACCCCTTAACATCCTCAGACGAGTGGCCAGGTTGAAGTGTTGAATAGGGAGATAAAAAATATTTCGGAAAAGACCATTAGACCTGATAGGAAAGACTGGTCTCAAAAGCTCGATGATGCTTTGTGGGCATATCGAATGGCCTATAAGACCCCTTTGGGTACTTCTCCCCTTCGGATTGTGTATGGGAAAGCATGCCATTTACCTGTTGAGTTGGAACATAAGGCACTTTGGGCTATTCGAAGTGTTAACATGGATTTCGAGAAGGCGGGTAAGGCACGACTTTTGGAATTAAGCCTGAGGAGCTGAGGAATGATGCTTATGACACCTCTCAAGCTTATAAAGAAAGAACTAAGGTCTTGCATGATAAATATATACTTCAAAAGACCTTTGAGCCCAACCAACAAGTCTGGCTTTTCAATTCTAGACTTAAGCTTTTTCCTGGGAAGTTAAAATCTCATTGGGATGGGCCATACATAATCACTAAAGTGTTTCCGCATGGAGCTGTGGAGATTAAAAACCCTTCCTCTTCAGCAACTCCCTTTATCGTCAGTTGTCAACGGTTAAAACAATACATTACATTGGATGGCCATCTGGTTGACGAGGTTGCTCTTGAGGAACCTTAGCTCCTACCATTCTCCGCCTCAAGTAATATCTTCCTTTAACTATTTTTGCTTTCAACGACATTGTTTGAACTAGGCATGGGGGAGTGGACCTGAGGCATTTTTGTTTATAACATGTCTACATTTTTCATTCATTCATGCATATTGCAGCATAATAATAATAAAATAATAAAATAAAATAAAAAGTTTTGAGGTTAATTGGCTAGGTCCTACATTCTTAAGCAAATCAGAACTCTAGGTTAGACTAAGTTGATTCTAGGGTCGAACTTTAGAAGCTAAATGAGCTACTAGTTTTAGACCTTTAGGGTCCTTTGTGGACTTAAAAACTTAAGTAGGAGTTAAGTTGCGGACCATTTCTCAAGAGGTTGAGGAAGGAAAGCTGGGGATTGAGGTAAAAGGTGGGGTAGTACTTCGAGTCTTGTTTTACCTTTTGGTTTACGGGTCCTTGTAACCAAAACATCCAAATTTCACACACTTGGTCTGGTGTAAGTAAGTAATCAACTTAATTCCTTTCTTAAAAGAGATTTGGTTCTCTTAGTTTTGACTTAGAAGAGGCTTGAAAACACAATTTGATTGGAAGAGTTCCCGCCGCAGGAGAGGTGGAGTATATACTCACCTTGAGGATGCGATGATAACATATTACCTCCTCGATGCTTGTCTCTTGGGATATCCATCCTACTAGGGGAATGTAAGCGCATTGTGAGGTTCAGGTACCATGGGCGGCCCTATCTCGAAGTGCCGATTGCCACAGGGCTGAATTCGCTTTAGAAATCCATGGGCGATACTATCCTGAAGTGTCGATTGTTCTTAGGGTTGTTATGGGCGGTGCTATCTCGAAACATCGAAAGCCAGGCACCCTTCGAGGTACGATAATGGGGACAATGAATCCGACATTGACCTTGTTAATAGTTGATCCGAGGTTAGACATAGGGGAATTAAAAAATATATATATATATTATTCAAAAAAGAATCCTTTTTCCTTTAACTTAAATAACTCATACCAATACACATGCACGGATGCTTTAATCTCAGGGATCAATAAATCATAGGGTAGAGTCAGAAATTAGGGAAACTTGTGCCTGCAATCTGTCTTTAGCCAACCTAGTCTGTAGCTTAACAACTACTTTGGAACCTTAGGTCTAAAGTCTGAACTTAATATGTTTCTAAAGGAAGACCAATTGGGTTGGCTAGTATACTTTGAGTGCTAGGTTTTGCTTGGATTTGCTAGGGACTAGCGAAAACTAGGCGTGGGGGTATTTGATTAGCCCATATTTGTTGGCTATTTAAGTATTTAAGTGCTTAGACATTAAGTTAATTCTAACATTTATTTAGCATGCATTAGGATGTAAATAGATTAATTCATATTCCTGATTTAATTACATAATTCATACATTGCATTTATAACTAAATGCATTTAGAATTAACTTAGAATTGCATTCATTTAATTAGTTAACCAATTAGGTACATTGCATGCATTATTTTAATTTAACATAGAAGTTAAAGGCTTATGCATAAATAACCATAATATTTTATTCTTTTATTTTTTTCTCTTTTGCATCAGTAACTCCTTCGGCTTCGGCTCCACCTCCTCCTCCTGCGCATCACATTTACGCTACGGCATTTTGAATTTGAAACGATGGTCATGGCTACAAAATGAGGGAGAGCTGCCATGCGAAGGAGGCCACCACCATTCCGACCCACCACTGCGTAGAGCCTAGAGCCTCTTCATTCCACACCACTGGCCTCCTTCCGCGAGCACAAAGATCACTCCACCGCGGGCAGGCTAGGTGACAGACCACCGCGCCATCTGTGGCTTGTGCATCACTTCGAGCGTGCACCTGAGGGCCACGCAACCGCTGCCAGCAACCACTACCATCAACCACCTTCAGTTCCTCATCCCCGCGCCAGTTAAGACGTCTGGGAATGATCCCAGATGTCTGAACTCCCATAACTTCTTCCGTCTTCTTTCAATTTCTTATGTTCTGTTTCCCCTCCACTTCAACAAAACCCCTCACCAGCACACCTCCAGCAGTAGCTGCCACTTGCGGCCGAGCCCACCATGCACTCGTGCAACAGCACGCCTCCACCAGCTGCGACCACCACCCGCACATCACAATTTCCAGCACCTCCCCACGTGCACCTATGCACCTTCAGCAGCAGCAGTAGCTACTTAGCACCGTGTGCCTGCCAAACTAGCGCTCGGACACCAGCCTGCAACACCCGCGAGCACCCAACAGGCGCGACTTCTCTTCCACACACGCGTGTAGCCTCCAGCAGCTCCACATGCCCACCCCTTTAGTGCCCTCGCAGACCTCCTCTAGCGCACCTCTAGCATGCAGCATCCCCCTTGCCTCCTGTGTTCAATGCTACACCCCTACGCGCAGTAGCTGCACGCCTGCAGCAAGCACGGCAGCAGTAGCTTCTTCACCACCACCACTCCTCTCCTCCGGTAGGTAGGCTCCAGCCATCTCGCGACGCACCGCTGCCACCACCGTGATGGCTTTGCTTCAGCCAACCTCCTATGGGAGTCTCTCCTTGATTGAACCTCTCTCCCATGCGTGAGGAGAGAGGTCAAATCCCCTGTTTTTGTTTTAATTCAAAATTACATTTGAATGCCATTACCACCAAGCCCAATTTTAATTTATGGTTATTTTATTATGGTGAAATTGTGACTGCATACTTATGCTTTCTGATAATTGCATGGTTATTGATATTCACATGTTTTAACAATGGTTTTGGGATTAAAATGTGCATAAATTTTCTCCAATAGAGGTCAATTGGTAATTACATGAAATCATCACATATTTATTGAATATTTCATTGAGGAAGTATTGCACATATACCCTTCTATTTTTGAGTTATTGTGCATCTTCTTTCCGTCGCATTTCATGTCAGATTTGATTATGGATTTCTCACTTGAATGAAAGAGTATGGAATAATCGAGATTTTATTGCATCATTGCCTCCCTATGGACACAATCCGCTCCTAATTGAGTGGTTATTTTAATAGTTGATTAGTCGATTTTTCCACCACTTACATACTACAACAACATGTTATTTCATTTGCGAAACTTAATCGAAAGTGGAAAATAAACTCAACAACAATGACTTCTAAAATACTAATTTTACAAACCACATAAAAACTCAACCAGAAAGAGGCACGAAAAATCGGTTTGAGTGTTATTTTGAGGTTCCTTAGAGTAATGTCCTAGACTCAAATAAAAGTAAAAGACACAGACCAGCAACCATCTAAACTTGATCCAAGAGAGAAGCTCTGATTCGAGATAGTCCTAAGGTATTAGTCTAGTAGTAAACATAATTTTGGTGCTTCAAAACAGAGCTGCTTACATTCTCTCCCTTTTTAATGACAGCAAAATTATAATTATGAAATTGAAATAGTTATGCATAATATCTCCCCCTTTTTGTTTCAATAAAATGTAAAACATGCTGCTATGTTTTTCAATTAACTCCCCTTTAACCATGTAAATAAAGAAACAGTAGTTTCAACATGCAATTTGAAAAATTGAATAATTAGTAATAAAAATCATATCAATCAAACAAATAGATTAAGCTCTTCTAGCCTTGATAAACTGACTGAATGGCAATTTAGGTTAAACCTTTCCTCTGGCAATGGTTTTGTGAAAATATCAGCTAATTGATTTTCTGTTTTAATAAATTCTAGGTTAATTTTTCCTTTTAAGACATAATCTCTTAAATTGCTGTGTCTAACATCAATATGTTTAGTCCTAGAGTGTTGAACTGGAGTTTTGGACAAGTTTATACCACTCATGCTGTCACACAGTATTTTGTTATTTTTGTAGGAAAGGCCAAAATCTTGTAAGGTTTCTTTCATCCACAATAGTTGAGAACAAGCTAAAGATGCAGCTACATATTCTGCTTCGGTTGTTGAAAGTGAAATAGTGCTTTATTTTCTAGAGAACCATGAGACTAGGGAATTTTCGAGAAATTAACACGTTTCACTAGTACTCTTTCGGTCTATAAAGCTCCCCACATAATCAGCATCACAAAAGGAATATAATTCCAATGTGTCTGACTTCAAATAGAAAAGTCCTAAGTCTTATGCATTGTTTAAGTATCTATGTATTCTTTTAATAGGATTTAAACGTGTTTCTTTAGGGTTTACTTGAAAGTGAACACACAAACAAGTGCAAAAGAGAATATCAGGTCGACTAGCAGTCAAGTATAGCAATGATCCTATCATGCTTCTATATAATTTCTGATCTATAGATTTACTTGTGCCATTAGATTTTAATTGTGTAGAAGCTGCCATAGGTGTTTCTTTACCTTTCACTTTGTTCATAGAGAATTTCTTCAAAATCTCAATGGTGTATTTGCTTTGAGATATGCAGATTCTAGAGGATAGTTGTTCAATTTGAAGTCCAAGAAAGAATCGAAGTTCTCCGATCATACTCATTTCAAATTGATCCTGCAATACCTTTGCAAATCTTGGCATGACAGATCATTAGTAGCACCGAATACGATATCATTGACATATATTTGTCTAATTAAGAGATTAAGAGAATGTTCTTTTCATTTTGTAAATAAAGTTGGATCCATTTTACCAATTTTAAACTTATTTCCCATTAGATAAGTTTTTAATCTATGGTACCAAGCTCATGTTGCATGTTTTATGCGATATAATGCTTTATTTAATTTATAAACATATTTTGGATATTTAGCATCTTCAAAACCTGGAGATTGTTTAACATAGACTTCCTCCTTGATGAATCCATTTAGAAAGGCCCTTTTAATGTCTATCTGAGAAAGTTTGAATTCCATTTGGGCAGCAAAAGCTAGCAATATTCTAATGGATTCTAGGTGAGCTATTGGTGCATATGTTTGATCAAAATCTATTCCTTCTTCTCGATTATATCCTTGGGCCACAAGTCTAACTTTATTTCTAACAACATCTCCTAATTCATTAAGTTTATTCCTAAAGACCCACTTGGTTCCTATATTGGTCTGAGAGACAGGCTTTTGAATAACTTCTTATATATGATTTCTTTCAAATTGATTCAACTCATCTTCCATTGCAATAATCTAGTAATTGTCAGAAAAGGCTTTCTTAACATTTTTGGGTTCTAATTGAGAAACAAATGCAGTGAATGCTAAAGTGTTAAAGGAAGATCTAATTTGAACTCCTTTAGACAATTCTCCTATCACCAATTCTTCTAGATGAACTTTCACATACAAAATATCTTTAGGTAGTTCATTAGAAATATTTTCTTCTGGAATGTTTGATGAGTCATCTATTAGATCATCATCATCATTGTTTGTAGAAGATTTAGGTTGAGCTAGTGTTTCATCGAAAGAAACATTTATAGTCTCCTCAACAACTGAATTCTTGTTAAAAACTCTATATGCTTTACCTCTGATTGAGTAACCTAAGAAAATTTCTTATGAACTTTTAACATCAAACTTATCAAGATTGTCTTTGGTGTTAAGCATAAAACATCGACAGCCAAATATCTTGAAGAAGGAAATTATAGGTGTTCTTCCCTGATAGAGTTCAAAAGGTGTTCTGTTTAGGATTGGTCTAATCTAGGATCTATTTTGGATATAGAAAGTAGTGCTTACAGCCTTTGCCCAAAAATATGGAGGAAACTTTAGCTCGCATAGTATTGTGCGGGCACACTCTTGTAGGGTTGTATTTTTCCTTTCAACTACACCATTCTGAGGTGTGGCACTAGGGAAAGT
This sequence comes from Thalassia testudinum, assembly GCA_037157565.1. Classification (NCBI taxonomy): domain Eukaryota; kingdom Viridiplantae; phylum Streptophyta; class Magnoliopsida; order Alismatales; family Hydrocharitaceae; genus Thalassia; species Thalassia testudinum. The sequence continues at coordinate 17,131,995 of JAZHRO010000056.1, forward strand.
AAATTCATGTTTTATCCCATATTGATCACAAAAATTATAAAATGATTCATTCCCAAATTCTCCGCCACGATCACTTCTAATCCTAATAACTTCAGATCCTTTTTCATTTTGTAGTCTTCTAACTAGTTTGCTAAAGGCATCAATGGTTAATTCCTTACTTCTTAATAAAGATACCCAAGTAAATCAAGAGAAACCATCAAATTATGAGTAAACAATATCTGCATCTGCTTAGGCTTTCAAATTTGGTTGGTCTGATTATGTCTAAGTGAAGTAGCTCCAAAGGTTGAGAGGTGTTAACCATCCCTTTTGTTTTAAAAGGATTTTTGATTTGTTTACCAACTTGACAAGAATCACAGATTTTGCTTTTCTTGAAGTTGATCTTTGGCAGACCTTTGACAAGCTCATCTTCACCAGTGTACTAATATTTCCCATGTGAACATGACCTAGTCGTCTGTGCCAAAGTGTTGCCTCTTCATCAGATACGACAAGACATTCAAGACTGTCACATTTGTCAAAGTTGACAATATAGATATCTTTATGTCTATTTCCTTTAAGGATAGTTTGTTGACAAATGGGTTTTCAGGAATGGAAAGTTGGGGTTAGGGGAAACTCATCGCTATAGTTGCAAAACACCTTATCAAATATAATATTTGTACTAAAACTCCAAGGGAGTCCCAGGTCGAACATAGGGAGTCGACGTTTGCTTTCGCTAAAATTCCTGCTTCGCTTTGATTGTTCTTGGGGTTTTTATTTTTTGTTATTTTTTTCTATTTTTGTGGTAAAGAAATAAACAAGATAGCACACAAAGTGTAGAGAAGCAAATCCAATATACTTCAATGTTGTTTATTATAATAAATGGAAATATGACAAAAACAATAGAGATAGAGGTGGGAGGAAATCTCCCAAATCGGCTATTTGGCGAGATGACGGTGTTTGGCGATAGCTTGAATGGAGGAGGTGAGAAGTTGGATGATGGGGATGATGTCGGGTAGAGGAATGTTTCACCAAGGCATAGAATGAGGATGAGGAGGTGGAGGTGATTGACTTCCTGAATGGAGGTGAGGGGATAGCCTCTAGGTCTCCTATGAAGGTGATGAGGAATAGGGTGAATATTTCATGGAAGGAAAGGGTTTCCACACTATTAGGCATCCTAGAGCTTGAGAGGGAGCTCTTGCAAGCTCAGGGGGCTCTTTGGAACTCTAGAGGGGTTGTGAGTAGCATTGAAAGTGATGCCTAGGCAAGGGATGTGTGTATGTCTTTATATAGTGATTGGGAGGGGGCTAAAAATGGTCACAGGGTAATTAGCGACCTCCAAGACGTCGCTGCAGGTCCAGCTCAAGCGTCGCAGTAGCCAACTCAAGCCTGCTCACTTGCATGCTCTGCTGGCCCTCTATCACACACTCAAATCATGCTCATGCCCTATTGATACATGCTAGTGCGCACTGGCATGCGCACAGGTGCATGCTGGAGTGCACATTGGCATGTTTTGCCGTGCGCACTTGTGCCTGATTGAGTATTTGGAGGGGTTCTATGAGTCTCGAACCTGTGCCTCTCCCTTGGAGACTAGTGCTTCAACCAATGTGCCAGGCAAGCATTTATGTAGCAAAGATGAGTCGTGTGCACGCAGTGGAGGGGGTCTCTTAGCCCTTAGATTTTCATCTAATGACTGTGATGGCTTACTGAGAAGCCCTTGGACGGACGTCGGGCGACCTTGGGTACTCCAGATGCTACCATGTGTCCCCATGTGGACCGTCCACCTTTCCTTGCTTGCAGAGGAAGAAACGGTGCTCGGCTCGTTATGATTTTCGTGTTGCTGGATTGCGATCGTCGTTCCGGAATCATACATACGATTCGATTTTGCATTTGAAGCTTAGAAATGTCGTGCCCTGTCTCCTGGTCATAGTAATGCATGAATTACTATACAATTTATACACATCTCACTAAATGCAGTTTGATGAATGTTATGCAGTATTTATACTATGGAATGCAATGCTAGCCTTAGGAATTATCAAAAATAAGCATTTTATCATGAGTTCATCTATGTTTATCATACCCCCATGATTATCTTTTGCTAGTCGCTAGCAAAATTAACCTAAATGCTATGAATAAAAGTTGAATCAGGACATGATTACTTAGGCAAGATTTTTTGATCGCTTTAGGAGATTTCAATCAAAGACCTGATTACAAAAACTCAACATTGCCAGGGTGTCTGCCAAAATGCAAACCACCCAAGTCCTCCCCATATTCGAAAGTGGAAGATACATTCTTTGTTTTTTTCTTCTTTTTTAACTTTTTTTAGACTTTTGGAGTTTGAGAACTTCGAGATAACTTTTTATGGCTACCCAACCAGCCTAAGATTCAAAACGGACACTAAGTCCTAAGCATCTTGTGAAAAGAGTGAAAGACTCACTAGGTGGCCATTAAAATGGACTTCAGGTTTCTACAACCCTAGGTGACCTTAAAAGTTTCTGCCTAAAGGTTTATCTTTCTAAACGGTAGCTTTCTCCCTACTTTTTATTTTTTATTGTGGTCAACACAAGAGCGAACCTAGTGTATATCTCCCTGGTTTATTGCACTTCCCTACTTCTTCCCTAAGTGTTTTGGGAATTATTTGTGCATTTTTGTGAGTTGTGCTCTGGACAACTAGGTAATAGACTGTTACCTACGGTAAATTGCCAACCTCACTCGTGTGGTGGTGTGGTTTATTTTTTCTCCTTTTTCTATTTTTCTTTTTTCTTTTTTTGAGTATCATTTTTTTCTTTTTCTGAGTAGGTGGCTTCCTTGATCTAAGATCTACCTAAAAGCAGTAGAATGAGTTTGGTCATGTAGCTAGGCTCTAGACAACCAGCAAATGGGCTGTTATCCACGACAACTTCCCAGCCATACTACCTTAAAAAGTTCATTAGCTACCTAATTTTCGTAGAAATCATCAAAAAGTGAGTCAGTGCAAATGGTGTGTAGATGCTTAGGCTTAAAGTACCCTCAATTCAGAGGGCGGGTTGATAAGTGGTGTAGTTATCACCCCAATTTATTGACTAAGTTAAAATAAATTTACTTAGAAAGGACACGAGACTAAGTTCACATTCGAGTGGACACTTGGGCTAATTAAGTTCGAAGACTTGAAGAGTCTAAGTGTTCAGGTCCTAAAGTATCTATTCCTAAAGTTTGCAACTCCTAAATCCTAAGTTCACTTCTCCTGATTCTATTTTTTTTTTTAAATAACAGGATATGAAATTATTGTTATGGGCTGACAAAATAATCATTTCACAAAATATCCACCCCCCATGCTTAGCTAATGCAATGACTTTATTATTGAAATAAAATCATATAGGAGGGTAGAATTGGAAGAATAGCACTTGATTTCCATGAAATTTTGGTCAGCTCCAAACATTCTTTACACGTGCTGAGTTTAGTGCCTTCAGCTAGTGATGTCCTCAATCAAAAATAACTAACATTGAGGCTGCAATAACACAGTTTTTGGGCCCCTAGATATAGGTCCCAGAGAGTGAAAATGGGCTTGCCAAAGAGATGATCAATGAAAGGGCCGAGCTGGTGTTGCAGGGAGAGCCCAAATGGTTTCCAATAGGAGTTTTGTTGATTCAATATAGAGGAGGTGTGGGTGGATATAGAAATTGTGCAATGTTTGGGTGAACAACGACGATGAGGGTTTTATGATGTGTTGGGGGTTTGTGGGTACTCTAGATTACCTAACGTTTCAAGAGTTTCTCCCCAAAGTTCAATTCCATCCTCATAATCAGGGTGCTTAATCCAACCATCTTGATCCTCATCATTCCCACCCAAAAGTTGAACCTCAAACTCTAAAACTTCAGGATGAGGACATCATTGTGTTTTAACTTGATCATGTGAATCATCCAACAAATTTCCAATTTCATGAATATCTTCCTTATCGATTATTGCCACAATTGGCTGTATGTCTTCATTGTCCTCAATTATCTCTGCAACTGTGTGATTTTCTTCTTGAGTTTGGGTTGAGTTAGCCCATAGAACATTGTCTAATGTATGTATGGCCATTGCCTCCTCTATTCTGCCAAGCGCCTCCATCAAACCACACTTAATTTTATCCTTCTTCGAGACCTCAAAAATATTAAATCGATTTATTTTATTCCTAGAGGCCATTTCTATATTTCCTAATTCACAGTAAATCCTTGCATTGATAGTAGCCAAGAAAGGTCTTCCCAAAATAATCAAAGTGTGGCTGAGTTGTTTTGGTGGTTCCATGTACAAGACCTTGAAATCAGTAGGGTAATGAAAATCATTAGCCTTGACTAAAACATCCTCCAAAAGACCCCTTGGTTTTGTAATGGATCTACCAGCTAATTGCAAGGTTATGTTAGTGTGTTTCTTGTAGCCTAAACCCAATTCCATATACAGTGAGGTGGGGATCACATTAATGGAAGCATCAAAGTCGAGGAGTGGTCGCACGTGTTTTGCGTGTTAGAAATTTGGGTTATAAGCAACCTGTCGTCGTAGTTGCAAAACACGTCGATCAGATAAAATTTGTACCGAAACTCCAAGGGAGTCTTGGGTCAAACACAGGGTGGCAATGTTTACTTTAATTGAAAAACTACGCTTCGTTTTGTTTCTTTTTGGTATTTTAGTGTTTTGTTATTTTTTTGTGTTTTTCAAATAAATGACAAGCCATCACAAGATAGAGATGGAATCAACTGTGATGTATTGCATTAATATCTATTACAATAATCTACGAAAGCAAAAAAAGAGAGAAGGGTGAGAGGAAATCTCTCGAATCGGTTGTTCGACGAGATGACGATGCCTGGCAGAAGCTCGGACAAAGGAGGTGAGGAGCGGGACGACGAAGGTGGGATGCGAGAGGACGTCGAGTAGAGGAAAGCTTCGATGTGGTGTCGAAATGGAGTTAAGAAGATGGAGATGATCTGCTACCGAAATGGAGGTAGGAGGACGGCTCCAAGGCAACCTATTTATGGGAATGGCAAGATGGATGAATATTTGGTGAGGCAATGGTTTGCTACACTAATAGGAGCCATGGGAGCTTGAGAACAAGGACTAATGGAGTGTTGGTAGGCTTGCTAGAGCTTGGGAGTAGGTGGGACTAGAGTAGGTAGAGATGGCTTAGATGGGAGGGGGTGTAGGACCATTTATATTGGAGGAGAAGAGGCAAAAATAGGTATGGGACCATTAGTGACATCCAGGCCATCATTGGAAGCATTGCTGTAGGAAGCTCATGCCTGCTCATGCCAACAACTACCTTTGCTAGCGCGCAAGGAATTAGCATTGGCCGTAATCATCGTTGCAGGTTATCTCATGCGTCATTGTAGGCTAGCTCATGTGTCACTGGCACACACTATTCTCACCTTTGCGATGCACGCATGCTCACGTGCTGGTGCTATGCTGTGCGCATGCGCGCCTGTGTGTGCGCACATGCACTCGCGTTGCTGCGCTCGTGCGATGCCGCGTGCATGCACTGGGCTGCCTGGGCTATGCCACGCAGTGCAGTCTGGGCCATCAATCTTCTTTCCTTTGTAGGGGTTGCTACATAGGTCATATTCAGTTGATTTTCACACCGTTAGGCTGCGATCGTCGACCCAAATCCATCCACACAATTGGATTTGTCATTTGAAGCATTGAATTATGTCACCTAGTCCCTTGGCCGTTTATCTTCATCAGATTGCATATGGTGCTACGGGACTCTAATCGAGGTGATTTCAGTGGCGTTGGACTCCGATCGTCGTCATTATCAGTTCCGTACAGTCGAATTGTCAATCCGATTGTTCAAAATAGATACCCTTCTCTCCTGATCACAAAAAGGATGCAATTAACCTAAATTATATTCAACTACTCTAAATGCATAATGATGCATGGTATGCGATATTTATTTCATGAAATGCAAATCTAAGCCTATGAACATGCATGAATAGGCATTTTACCCTCAATAAATGTGTTTATATCATACCCCCATCCCTATCTTTTGCTAGTTCCAAGCAAAATTAAACTACAAGCTTTGTATAAAAACAAAATTAGGATTAGATCGCTTAGGCCTAAGTCATTTTTTAAAAATAGAAAATTTTAACTAAGGTCCTAAACTACGAAGACTCAACAGTACTCGGGTGTCTGCCAGAATGCAGACCGCCCAAGTCCTTGCCTTATTTGAAAAGGGAAGATACTTTTTTTCTTCTTCTTTTCTAATTTTTTGTACTTTTGGAGTTTCACAGTTCTGGGATAACTTTTTACAGCTACCCGACCCACCTAAGACTCAAAAAGGACTCTAAGTGCTAAGCATCTTGTGAAAATAGTGAAAGACTCACTAGGCAGCCGTTGAAACGGACTTCGGGTTTCTATGACCCTAGGTGACCTTTCCTAAAGGTTTATCTTTTCGATCGGTAGCTTTCTCCCTAATTCTTTTATTTATAGGGTCAACACAAAGGTGTACCCAGTGTATATCTCTCCAATTTCTTCTATTTTCCCTCTTCTTCCCTAGGTGTTTTTGGAATTATTATGCATTTTTTTTTGTGAGCTAAGTTCTGGACAACCGGTCGATGAGCTGTTACGATCGACAACTTGCTAGCCATACTCGTGCAGTGAAGTGTAGTGTTATTTATTTATTTTTATTTTCTCCTTTTTCTATTTTTTTCTCTATATTTTCTTTCCTTTCTTTTCTTTTCTTTTGTTTGTTTTTTTCAAGTAGGTGGCTTTCCTGATCTAAGATTTACCTAAAGGCAATATAATGAAAATGGTCTTGTGACTGGGCTTTGGACAACCGACTGATGAGCTGTTACCACCAACAACTTGCCAGCCATATCACCCTAGATAGTTCATTAGCTACCCAATTTCTGAAGAAACCATCGAAAAGTGAGTCAATGCAACAAAAATGTGTGTAGATGCTTAGGCTTAAAGTGTCCCCAAATCAGAGGGTAGGTTAATAAGTCGCATACTTATCATCCCAATTTATTAGCCAAATTAAAAATGAATTTGAATTGGCGAGGACTCGAGACTAAGTCCACATTCGAGTGGACACTCGGGCTAATTAAGCCCGAAGACCTGAATAGTCTAATTGTTTAGGTCCTCTCGTATCATTTCTTGAACTTAATAACTTCCAAATGTCAAAGTTCTCTTTTCCAAATTTATTTCTTTTTATATATTTTTCAAGTTATCATTTTTTAAAAAAAATTTTATAAGAAACTAGAAGAAATTCTATGGAGTTAACATAATGATTTCCAGAATTGATTATCCACCCCCCTATGCCTAAATGATGCAATGTCTCCATTGTAAAAATAAAGACATGTAAAGGGCAAAGTAAACAAAATATCACCTGAGTGTCGTGAAAATCCGGTTAGCTCCACAGAGAGAAGAGTGTATACACACGCCCTAAGTTTAATGCCTTCAACTAGGCATAACATACATACAAAAAAAAAATTGAGAATTCACAAGTGCAGGTCAGAATCAAAATAAAAATTTTGATCCTCAAACCCACCAATAGAATATGTCCATAGACGTAGACCAGATTATGGTATAGACCCATGCCCTAGGGTTGAGTGGTTCTTAGGTTTTGGATGAAAATCACCTAGAACCACGTGCTTGGCCTGTGGTTTTGGGGTGTGCAACCCAAGACCAAAATGGCAGACAATAGGTAAATCTGGTTTACTAGTTTCAGATGTCCAGTTAACATTCAGCTTAAAAAGATAATCAATTATTTCGAGCTTAGGTTGCACGTGAAAGATATCGTAAGGGCCCTGGTAGAAAGTAGGTGGTTTCAGGTCCATAGTTACCCTTAGATCCAAAATCATAGTTCCCTCAAAATTAGCTTCCCAGATTTTTAATTCCAACTTCCTATCCTCCGAAATCAATGTTTGCGGGACCTCCAAATCGTTGTACACCCCATCTAATGTACCCAAGTCCAACAATTATGGCTGAATTAGGATTGACTTGGATTTGGTAATCTCAAAAATATCATCATTCAATTCTTTAGGGTGTGTTTGAGAAATGAGGCTACTGATTGAATCATCAGGATTTGAATCACCCAAGTTAGCCCCAACATGACCATAATCTTCAATGATTGGGCTATCAAATAGTTTGTCATGCTCCTCGAGCCCGATTGTCTCACTAGAATCCTCTTCCTTTAGTTCAAATGAGATTTCACCAAAAGATTCTTCACCCACAGAATCAAAGAATTCATGATCCACATTTATATATGTCTCAAAATCATATGTCATTTCATGGTTCGTGGAGACATATTTTCATCATTCCTTGACTCTAGGATGTCGGGTGAGAAGATTGATTCATCCTCAAAGGGTTGCTCTAGCCCAACCTAGTCATCTCCAATCTCAAAATATGTATCCCCCCAACAGGTGACTGAACGAGTTCAGACATTGGCTCTCTTGAAGAGGGTTCATCTTGAGAATCATCCCAGGATTTGACTAGTGCAACCAAAAATTTCATCCTCAACCTCAACAACCTCCCAAGAAGAAACACACCTTGGTGCCTATCCCTAACTCTTTGGAGTAAATCCAATAAAAGGCTATTCAGCTCATCAATCATTTTTATCATAGGTTCCAATGCTTCAGTGCATGGTGTTGGCTGAGCTTCTAAAGATTGGATGGTGTTCCTCAAGTTAGCCAACACCCTATCCTGGATCTGGTTCACTTGAACTAATTGGTTCGATTTAGGTTTGGGTGGGTTTAGGTTAAATCTCGGGGAGTCAAGATGTCGAGGTTCTTAGGTTCCTCCCTGATAGTAGGTCGTCTCGGGTTGTTCAAAGAATGGTGGTGACCTATATTCAGTGGACTACTACGAAGGGTAGGTGTTATAGTCATCATATCCTTCTTGATTGTAGATTGGGTTGGTTTGATCATAAAAGGATTAAGATCTATAATCATTGTAGCTCTGAGAAGGATAGTAATCATAGTTTTTTGTCTAGGGTTAGGCCCTAGACACTGAGGTTCGGATTCGTATCCCTAATCAAAGTTATCCCAGTTGGTGGATGGGTAATTACAAGTTAAGTCGGGATAGTAATCATCTTGTGAATAAGTGGTGGTAGGAAGATAGGATGGAAAATGCGTGTAAGAAGTGGAAGGATACATTGTGGAGTAGGAGGGAAAATAGAATAGAGAAAGGTGCCCTACAATACAATCAACCAAACCTACCCTTATGTGGGTAGCCTAAAGACCTATAGACTCCCAGGAACCATCTTGAGATTTTAAACGATTTAGTTTACTTTTATCCAGTCAATCCAACCAATTAAAAGGAGGGACTGCGGAGAAGGTTCTTCCTTTAGCTTGTGCCACCGGTTCCAAGTGTACCCTCCAGCTGCATTCGTTTGACGCTACTCCCCTAGTTAAATGATGAGCCCATATTTGTGGGCTATTTAGTAACTTAAGTGCCAAGGAATTAGATTGATATTAATGTATACATAGCATGTATTAACATATAAATAAATTAGTTTACATATATTTCCTTGTATGCATTACATATATAAATTATTTAGCATGCAATAGAATAACATGCATTAGTCTTTAGGTTACATTATATGCATTAACAATAGAATAACATGCATTATATGCATTACAATTAATTATTATTCATTTTCTCTTCTCTGTAAGAATTCGCCGCTCCAACGCAACCAGTTGCCAACACTAAAACTTGCATTCAAGGACGAGAGGAGAATGTGGATCTGCTCCAACCTCCCCATTCAAATCCATGTAGACGGCTACAAAGGAGGAAGAATGGCTACCGTTCAAAGGAGTCCACCACCCCTATCCTCACTGTGCAGAGAACCTCATTTCTCATCCGCTCCTCACCACCGGCCTCAACTGCGGCAGCACGACTCCACCACCGTGGGCGTGTGGTGTGATAGCCCACACCGCCAATCAGAGTCCTTGCATCACCGTGCTTCTTCTTCATCACCAAGGCACCCACCAGCACCATCCATGCACACGTCCATCACCAAGCACAGGCACCTCCCTCCAGCACCCTCAGCCCGCGCTTCACCTTCTGCAGCAGCGCCATCCACGTGCGCCTGCCCCTCACAGCAGCCCACCCTTGCACGCTGCAACTCCATAGCAGCAGGCGCGAGCCCACCAGTAGCTCAACGCACGACACCCCTGCGGCTCAACCCTTGCCACACACCAGCAGCAGCCGCCCTCCACTTCCAGCCCACGCGTGACATCCCTCTGTGCGCCTCAACCCCTGCCGCACACCTGCAGCAGCACCCTCTAGTGCCATTCCCATGACTGCCCCTCTACGTACGCACCTCTACCTGCACCTCCACTACCGTGCACCCTCCAGCAATAAAGCACGCAAGAGCAGTAGCGATGCGCTGACGCCACCACCACTGCTTCTCTCAGAGTAGCTCCTCGAATGAGCCTCTCTCCTGTGCATGAGGAGAGAGGTATAATCCCCTATTTTTGTTTAAATTTCTATTTACAGAAATTGCCATTGTCAACATTCATTTTCTTGGTTTCTTTGATTAATGAAATTGTGGTGAATTTATGGCTTTTTGCTTATGCTTCTAGAGTATTGTTAAGCGTTATTGATTCATCTCTATGTGCATTACATTTAATTTTGAATTACCTTTTAGTATGCATGCAAGTGAAAAGTACATGGCATACCCATGCACATGGACAATTTTCTTACGTAAAAATTTCGTTAACAACCCTTGACTTCCCCATAAATTTAAGGTTTACATTCAGAGCTACATAGGCGTTGTTTGATTTGATGAATATTTCAGCGAACTTGATTTCTACCTAATTGTGAGTTTAAATAAGTCATTGCCTCCCTGTGGACACGATCCGCTCTCTTGTAAGTGATTTAATTTTAATTCTAATTATTTTGTTAAGCAGTTTTCCACCAGTTAGATACTAAAATGCAAATCATCTTAATCATATTATTTGAAAGCAAAAATTGACCTACCAAATGGCACCGTTGCTGGGAGGCAACAAGCTTGTTAAACTCGCATTTATCTTTTTAATTGTTCACATTTTAATTGAGGCATATTTAACTTGTTTTATCTAATTTGGTGCAAGGTACGTATATTACATACTAGTTGATGCACCAACCTTAGCGACACTGAGGTGGACCTTGTTTCCACCACTTGGAGGAGTGACCAAGCTTCATATCTACGAGGTGGAGCTTGAACATTGGTGAACCTTGTTGTCACCAACTGGGAGGAGTGATCATCTTCATCTCCATAGATTTTTTTTTAGTAGATAGATTTAGTTTTTAGAACTTTACTTTTCTTTATTTTCTTACGCATACATTTGGTTTAAGACCATTGTTCTGGGGTGCATTTTAGGGGTTTGGTCCCCGACCTTCTTTTAGGCCCCTACATGGGTAATTTTCGGTAGTTTATTCCCTTTTCTTTAGATCTAGGTTTTCTTTGTGAGTTGTTTGTCCTTAATTTGTTTGTGCAAAAGTAGCTAAAAAATAAAACATGAGCTACCTGCTAGAAGCTGCCTACCCTTAAGTCGAATAATTTTTGATTGAATGAGCAACATCTAGATCTAACTTCCTGTCCTGCATATTGCATGAAGAATGCTGGAATCAGGTATGCACTTCTAACTTTGCATTTCTACCTACCATGCAAAAGCATTTGGATTAATTTTTAGACCACATAATCTATCTTGAAGGGATCTAATAAAGTGGTCACATTTAATTTTTGAAAAAGGACTAATTAACGGAGGGACATTTAAAAATCAAGGACTTGATTTTCAAACTTGGTGGGTGATCCAAAATTCAAAATCTTTTGCAGTGTATGCACACTTATATCTCTTGCACCACAACATGCATTTAGACACTACTAGGTCTTGGAACTACTAGGACAAGAGCCCTCCTACCATTGGATTCGAAAGTGTTCGGAACTTGAGATCAAAGGTTTTGTAAATCCAAAGAGAGGGATACCCTATCACGAATTTTTGGGGGTAGTTAAGAAGCACCGTGAAAGCACAACTTCAAATGAAGGCATAGGCCTACTTGCATCCCTCGAACTTCCATCTTTGGAGTTGCTCTACCATTTGAGATTTAGGGAAGAACACCTAAGTCCAACTAGGTCTTTTAGGAATTTTGAAGATCGACAATAGAAGCGTAATTGATTGGGCAACTTGCTTTGTCACCTACAACTTGAACTAAAGTCAAAAGTCTAAATTTGTAAAGACCGAACAAGTCCTTTTGAATTGTGTTTGTAGTGCATGCTTGGTAGGCGATCTCTTAGGAGACAACTTGTGTTTGATCCTGAACCTGAAAGAATCTTAAGAAGAAACCTTCCAAGGGTAGAAATGGCAGGTCAGAGGAGCCTTAAGGAATATTTCATTCCAACCAATCAAGCTGGCCCTGCACTACGTAGACCTGGAAGGGACAATCCTTATGAGATCAAAAGCAGTACCATATCCTTGCTGCCCTCCTTTATGGTACTACTAGGGAAGACCCTTACAGGCATATAAAGGAATTCACCGAGGTCTATTCCACGGTGAAGCTGTAGGGCGTTACTGATGATGCTCAAATGCGGACCCTCTTTCCCTTCTCCCTGAAGGACAATGCTAAGTAGTGGTATCACACCCTTGATAATATTAACACTTGGGATGCCCCTGAAGAAGTACTTCCCTAGGAGCAAAGCCAATCACCTTAGGAGGGAAATTATAATTTTTGATCAAAAGGATGGGGAAGCTTTCCATGATGCATGGGAGCAATCTAATGACCTGTTTAGACTTTGCCCACATCACCAGGTGCCTAAGTGGCAACTGGTTGAAAGGTTCTACACTGAACTTAATGATTCGCATAGGAAGACTGTGGATGGTGCCTATGCAGGAACCATTATATCTAAGACTGAGGTTGAAGCTTGAAACCTTTTGGATACTTTGAGTGAGAATTCTATACACTTGAATTCTGCCAACATGGATAGAAAACCCACTCTCATGCAAAGAAAGTTGGAGGCGAATGAGGCAAGGGACACCCAGAATTTAGCCTATCAGATTCAACTGTTTGATCAAAACATGGAAAGGCTTATGTCGAGCCCCCGCCAATTCGTATCTAACACCTCCACATCCTAAGCTTCTGAATGCTCCATTTGCCAAGGCAAAACACACGGCAATGTGGATTGCCACTTAGCCTCCCAATTCCCTGAGCTTGTACAGTCGGATATGAATGCCGCTCAATGGTTCCATCCTAGACCTCGTAATGACCCTTTTTCCAACACTTATAATGAGGGATGGAGGAACCACACAAACTTTTCATGGAGACAAGGAAATGTATCAAATTCAGGGAATTATAAACCATAATCCTTTGAAAACCATCAAATGAACCAACCTCAGACCTTTGCCCAACCAAAAACCTCTGAGATGGATGAATTGAAGGCAATATGGAGAACTTTGCAAGAAAGTCAAAGTGCCATCATCCAATCTCATGACAAGGCTATACATGAAATGAAATCATAGATAGGACACCTCGTTGAGGCCGTTAGATAGAGGGAAACTGGGAAGCTTCCCAGTGCTGCTAAGGAGAATCCTAAAGGAAAAGGGATTGTCTTCAGGAAGCATGCTCAGGCGGTGACTATTCTTAGGAGTGGGAAAGAAATTTCCAAACCCGATGCTCCTATAGTCTCACCCTTTGAAAAAACATCCACCTTGACTTCCACCCCAACCGAAGAAGACTTGCCTAAATCTCCACTTGAAATCATCTCACCGGAACAAGTTGCCCCCATTCTACCCCTTACTCGACATGACAACCTTTCCATGCAGAGATTGAGAGTTCCCTTTCCAGAGCACTTATCCACCTCTAGACAGACTTCTGCCGGCTCATTTGGTGCCAAAGGTAAGACAAATGAGATCATGTAAACTTTCAAGCAAGTGCAGATTAACCTGCCTATGCTTGAAGCTATTAGGTAGATTCCATCTTATGCCTGCTTCTTAAAGTACCTGTGCAAAAAAAAGATGCAATCTATGAAATAGGTCCAATCAAAAGTTGTCCTGCCTGATTCTCATAGCTCAATTGTTCAACATGGCACACCCCTGAAACTTAAGGAACCAGGAGCCCCGTACTCCACAGTGGTTATTGCTGACTCACAGATTGATGAGGCTCTACCTGATTTGGGTGCGGGGGTGAATATCCTTCCAAGCTACGTGTATGAACAACTTGGGGGAGGCAATCTAAAGCCTAGGTCGGTAATCCTCCAAGTTGCTGATCGATCACTCAAGACACCACGAAGAATTTTGGAAGCTATCCTCGTAAGAGTGGAGGATTTCTTCTTCCCCGTTGACTTCTTAGTTTTGGACACTGACCCTACCAACAAGCCAACCAAGCCCTCCATCATTTTGGGCTGCCCCTTCCTTGCAACTTTGCATGCTTCAATCACTTACAATACTGGGGCATTGAAAATGGGCTTAATGAATAGGAAAATCTAGCTTGATGTGTTTGATGCTTACAAAAAAGTCGGGCTTGAGGATTGTTCTCAAGTTGTGGTGATAGATGACCAGATTGAAGAGACAGCCCCTGCAATGTTATGTGATGACCCCCATCAGCATGTCATGCTAAATGAGCATTCCCATCTCTTGGAGGAAGCTGAAGGGGATATACTATAACTTGAGGAGTTACTAGGTGTTTCTACTGAGATGGGAACATCTATTGTGAAACCCTCAACCATACAAGCCCCAGACCTTGAGTTGAAATGCCTCCCTAACACTCTCAAGTACGTCTTCCTAGGTGCCAATGATACGCTCCCCGTTATCATTTCGATTGTGCTATCTGAGGCAAAGGAGGGAGCCCTAATTGAATGCTTCTCTAGGTACAAGGAATCAGTTAATTGGAGCATTGTTGACATTAAGGGTATAGACTCTACAGTCTACATGCACCACATTTCTACTAATGATTCCATCAAGCCATTTAGGGACATGTAGAGACATCTGAACCCTAATATGAGGGAGGTGCTTAAAAGGGAAATCCTGAATTGCTTGGATGCTGGTATCATATATCCCAATGCAGATAGTAAATGGGTAAGTCCTATTCATGTGGTGCTAAAGAAGGTAGGCTTTACTATGGAATTTAATGACCAAGGTGAACAACTTGTAACTAGACCCTCAACTAGATGGAGGGTCTGTATTTATTACCGCAAGCTAAACACCACTACCCAGAAGGATCACTTTCCCTTGCCTTTTATTGATCAAAGTCTCGAGAAATTGGCGATGAATAAGTACAATTGCTTTCTCGATGGATATTCTGGGTACAACCAGGTTGCAGTCTTCCCTGATGACCAGGATAAGACGACGTTCACGAGTCCTTACAGTACCTTTGCATTCAGGCATATGCCATTCGGAATATGTAATGCCCCTGCAACCTTCCAGCGGTATATGATGTCCATTTTTTCAGACATGATTGACGACTGTGTTAAAGTGTTTGTGGATGACTTCTCCATTTATGGCTCATCTTTTGAACAAAGACTCCTGCACCTAGAGAATGTGTTGAAGCAATGTAAGGAGAATGGTTTAGTCCTCAGCTGGGAGAAAAGCCACTTCATGGTACAGAAAGGAATTGTACATAGGCATGTTGTGTCTGAGTGAGGCTTGGAAGTAGGTAAAGCCAAGATTGATTTGATTTCCAAACTCCCATTGCCTATGAATGTCAAACAAATTAGATCCTTTCTGGGCCATGCCGGATTTTATAGGCTCTTTATTAAAAATTTCTGTAAAATTTCTAGGCCACTTTATGACCTGTTTACGAAGGAATCTTCCTTCAATTTTGATTCAAAGTGTGCTGAGGCCTTTCAAACTCTGAAGGAGGCCTTGATCTCTGGGGCCTATTCTCCGAGTTCCTGATTGGACACTCCCATTTGAGTTAATGTGTGATGCTTCGAATTATTTGGTGGGAGTAGTCCTTGGACAAGGGGTTGAGGGAAGACCTCATGTGCTGCATTATGCAAGCAAGACTTTAACCGAACCATAGCAAGACTACATCGTCACTGAAATGGAATTACTTACTGTAGTTTTTGCTCTGGAGAAGTTTAGGTCGTATCTTCTTGGGTTTAGGGTTTGGGTGGCTATTTTCACTGATCATGCGGCAGTGAAACATCTCATTACTAAGAAAGATTCTAAGCCATGTCTGATTAGGTGGATCCTACACCTTCAAGAATTTGACTTGGAGATACGTGAAAAGAAATGAGTAGAAAATGTTGTGGTTGACCACCTGTCTCTCCTTCCACTTAATGACTCTCTATCTAGAGACATCCACGAGACATTTCCTGATGAAACCCTTATGGCAGTAACACCAACTTCACCTTGGCATGCTGATACCGTAAATTACTTAGTCACTGGAGAAACTCCTGTCTCTTGGGATGAGTAGAAAAGAAGGAGATTCATTTCCCAATCTAGATACTTTCATTGGGAAGAGCCTGAATTATTTAGAATTGGACAAGACCAAGTATTGAGACGATGTGTACCTAAAGAGGAAAAACAAAGTTTGCTGAGTTTTTGTCATGAACTTCATTGTGGAAGACACCTTGGTGCTAAGAAAACTGCTTTTAAGGTTCTCTAGTTAGGTTTTTGGTGGCCATCACTATTTAAGGATTCTCATAACTTTGTTAAGGCCTATAATAGATGTCAACGTACTCGAAAGATTGGGAAGAGGAATGAGATGCCTTAACACCTTATTCAATCTGTTGAAATTTTCTAAGTGTGGGGACTTGACTTTATGGACCCCTTCCCTTCGTCCCATGGTTATGAATATATCCTGGTGGTAGTTGATTATGTCTCTAAATGGATAGAGGCCATTCCTAGGTGCACAAATGACCACTCTGTGGTGGGGGACCTCATTTCTGAAACTACCACTTCAATCGGCTACTCAGGAGTCTGGGAGTGACTCACAAGGTCGCTACCCCTTACCATCCTCAGATGAGTGGCCAGGTTAAAGTGTTGAATAGGGAGATAAAAAATATTTTAGAAAAGACCGTTAGACCTAATAGGAAAAATTTGTCCAAAAAGCTCGATGATGCTTTGTGGGCATATCAAACGGCCTATAAGACCCTTTTGGGTACATCTCCCTTTTGGATTGTGTATGGGAAAGCATGCCATTTAGCTGTTGAGCTGGAACATAGGGCACTTTTGGCTATTCAAAGTGCTAACATGCATTTAGAAAAGGCAGGTAAGGCACGACTTCTAGAATTAAATGAGCTTGAGGAGTTAAGGAATGATGCTTATGACACCTCTCAAGCTTATAAAGAGAGAACTAAGGTCTTACATCATAAGTATATCCTTATAAAGACCTTTGAGCCCAACCAACAAGCCTGGCTTTTCAATTCCTGGCTTAAGCTTTTTCCAAAGAAATTAAAATCTTGTTGGGATGGGCCATACATAATCACTAAAGTGTTTCCGCATGGAGCTGTGGAGATTAAAAACCCTTCCTCTTTGGCAACTCCCTTTATTGTCAACGGTCAATAGTTAAAACCATATATTACTTAGGATGGCCATCTGGTTGACGAGGTCAATCTTGAGGAGCCTTAGCTCCTGCCATTCTCTACCTCAGGTAATATCTTCCTTTAATTGCTTTGTTTCCATTGAGGACATTGTTTGAACCAGGCATGGGGGAGAGGACCTAAGGCATCTGTTTATAGCATGTCTACTTTTTGCATTCATTCATGCATATTACATTAAAAAAAACAAATTGTATTATTGAGCTTAACTGGTTTAGCCCTGCATTCTTAAGCATAATAGAACTTTAGGTTAGACTAAGTTGATTCTAGGTGTCGAACTTTAGAAGCTAAGTGAGCTACTAGCTTTAGACCTTTAGGGTCCTTTGTGAACTTAAAAACTTAAGTAGGAGTTAAGTTGCGGATCATTCCTTAAGTGGTTGAGGAAGGAAAGCTAGGGATTGAGTCAAAGGCTGGGTAGTACCTAGAGTCTTGTTCTACCTTTTGGTTTACGGGTCCTTGTAACCTAAGCATCCAAATTTCACACACACTTGGTCTTGTGTAAGTAAGTGATCACCTTAATTCCTTTCTTAAAAGAAAATTTGGTTCTCATAGTTTTGACTTAGGAGAAGCTTGAAAACACAATTTGATTGGGAGAGTTCCTACCGCAGGAGAGGTGGAGTATATACTCACCTTGAGGATGTGATGATAACATGCTACCTCCTCGGCAGTTGTCTCCTAGGATATCCATCCTACTGGGGGCATGTAAGTGCATTGTGTGGTTCAAGTACCATGGGCGATTGATAGGTCCATTTTAGTGGACTAATTTAGTGCTTAAGTACCGTATTATTGGGATGAGAATTTAATCTAAAGCATGTTTAGTATTGATAAAATGATGTGAGTTTTAGATTTATCATTTCTTGCATTAATTACATTAACCTTTATGTGAAAGGATTAATTATTAACTTTAAAAGGCAAGGGTATCACATCAAAGCTTGCCTTGAGATATGTGGGATTTTGTTCTAGCAAGATATAGCAACGGAATAAATTTTTAGAGGCATCCTTGTATGTCTCTCAATGATTCAAGCACATTCCCTTATTTCCTTTTTAATCTCTCTCACAAATCTATCTCTCTCCCTTAAATTTCTCCTTTCTATTTGGTAACATAAAATACTCTCCTTGACTCTTTCCTTATCTGACTACCTCTCTAATTCTCTTTCTCATTGTCTTTATAAAATAGGCAAAAAAAAAACTGGTGAGGGAGGAATCCAAAACCCCCTCCACGGGGAAGAAGCTCCCTTTATCCACCTCTCCTCCCTATAGGCAACTCCCTCTACTGTGTGCCCATGACTCCGCCACCGCGAGCCTCCGTCGACACCGCCAACACCCCCACCTTACGCCGTGACCACCACAGCGAGCCACCACCTCACCGTGCAACCCCGATGTTCCCGCTACCATGAGCCTCCTCTTCCTCGATGCACCAACAACCATGCAAGGAAGTCCACCATCGCGCCCTTGGTCTCCTTGACGTGAGACCCGACCACAGCAGCGCCAATGACCACCGTCCACAATGCGCTCCCCTTCTTGGCCTTTGCCTCGCTGATCGACGAGCAGCCAACCCTCCTTCTCCACTCCTCAATCCAGCAACCACCTTTAGCCAATAGAGCTGCAAGCCACGCAGCCGCCACATGCAGCCCCACGCACACGTAGCTAACCGCATGCACGCACAGCAAGTCCTTGCAATAGTCCTCTCCTCGACGTCGATGACCTGCCAGTGCCGCCCATCTGCCACGCATAGGTACACGTGTGCGTTCAACCAGTCCCACGTGCAGGCCCTCACGTGCCCGTCCTCTGACCTTCCCCCACGTGCGCAGGCCCTCACGCACCCTTCCTCTAACCTTCCTCCTTGTGCGCAACAGGCCCTCGTCTTCTTCTTCTTCGTCTTCCTCTCCAACCGACCAAAGGGAACCCAACATCAACGCCGTTTCCCCTCATGCGCAACCACCTCCTTCAGCCATCATTCTCCACGCCATCCACTCCCCTACGCTCGCCTCGACCCCATGAAGTTAGCCACGTCCTCAGAACCACCCACGATAGCCCACGTGTGATAGCGACCCGCTGCCATCGCTGTCAACCTTCCTTATCACCGTCGTCAACTTCGGCCGCCATTCGGAGAGCCATCACCACCATTGGAAATCCCTTGTCATGGTCGACCTTCCTCAAGCTCGTCAGCTTGCACCGTTGCTTCCTCCTCGCACGAGGTCAAGAGGAAGATTTCCTCTATTTTTGGGTTCTATTAGTATTTACCAAAAATACCATTGTGGAACACTGTTTAAATATTTTGTTTAATTAAATTATTAGGGTGAAATTGTGACATTATACTTATTTCTTTTGATATTTAATTTGCTCCTGTTATGCACATCAATTCTCATTGAAATTGGATTAAGATTTGCATGTGACTAGAAATTACATACTTTGCCACTACACATGCATCATTTACATTTTTTTGAGAGCTTGATTTATGATGTGAAATTTATGTGAATAGCCCTCAACTTCTCATTTAATTAAAAGTTACATTCTGAGCTGCATATTCTTTGAATTGATTTTATGAATGTTTCTGTGAACATGATGGCCCCATAGCCGTGAATCTATTGGTCTGTCCTCCTTGTGGACACGACCTGAAGTGTGGTTCTATTTCAGTATTTTAGTAATTTTGATTAAGGCTTTTTCTACCACATTACATTTTGCGATGACATATTTTTCTGATATCGTTTGCAAAGCGAAAAAAACCTCTCGATCAATGATACTATCTCGATGTGTCGATTGCCAAGAGTTCTTGGGGTCACTATGGGCGGTGCTATCTCGAAGCATCAAAATTCGGGCACCCTTTGACGTACGGTGATGGGGACAATGAATCCGACACAGTCTGTGTTGATAGCTGATCCAAGGTTAGACTTAGAGGAACCAAACAAAAAAATATATATATATTAAAAAAAAATCCTTTTTCATCTCTAGGTTGGAAATCATACCAACCTCAAATAATTCAAACCAATGCACATGCACGGATGCTTTAATCTCGGGGATCAAGAAACCCTAGGGTAGAGTTAGAAATCAGGGAAACCGATTCCTGCAACTCATCTTTACCCGACCTAGTCTGTAACTTAGCCACTACTTGGGAACCTTAGGTCTAGAGTCTGAACTTAAAATGTTTCTAAAGGAATACCGTTTGGGTTGGCTAGTCTTCTTGGAGTGCTAGGTTATTACTTAGATTTGCTAGAGACTAGCAAAAACTAGGCATGGGGGCATTTGATGAGCCCATATTTGTAGGCTTTTTAGTTACTTAAGTGCCTAGAAATTAGATTGATATTAGTGTATACATGGCATGTATTAAGATATAGGTAAGTTTGTTTTTTATAAATTTGCTTGTATGCATTACATATATAAATTATTTAGCATGCATTAGAATAGCATGCAATAGCATTTAGGTTACATTATATGCATCAACATTTTATTAAGGGTTTGAACATATATTAACCAATCTTTTTATTATTATTCATTTTCTCTTCTTTGCAGGAATTCACTGCTCCAACTCCACCAGCTACCTACCCTAAAACCTGCATTCAAGGACTAGCGGAGAATGTGGATCTGCTCCTACCTCTCCATTCAAATCCATGCAGACGGCTACAACGGAGGAAGAATGGCTGTCATTCAAAGGAGGCCACCACCCCTTTCCTCATTGTGTGGAGAACCTCATTTCTCATTCGCTCCTCAACATCGACCACAACTACGGCAGCGCAACTCCACCACCGTGGGCATGTGGTGTGATAGCCCAGACCGCCAATCAGAGTCCCTGCATCACCATGCTTCTTCATCACCACCGCACCCACTAGCACCATCCCTGCGCACATCCATGACCAAGTGTAGGCACCTCCCTCCAGCACCCTCGGCCCATGCTTCACCTTCTATAGCAGCGCCATCTGCACGCACCTGCACCTCACAGCAGCCCACCCGCACGTACTGCACCTCCACCGCAGTAGGCGCGCGCTCACCAACAGCCTAGTTCATAACCCCCCCGTGCCTTAGCCTCTACTGCACACTTGCAGCAGCTGCTCTCCATTTCCAGCCCACGTGCGACTTCCCTGTACATGCCTCAGCCCCTGCCGCACACCTGCAATAGTGCCTTCCAGCGACATTCCTACGCCTGCCCCTCTGCATGCAAACCTTTGCCTACACCTCCACCACCATGCGCCCTCCAGCAGAAAAGCGCGTAAGAGCAGCAGCGACAGCCGCCACCACCGCCGCTTCTCTCCTCTGTCTAGCTGGCCAAGGCCATCTCACTACGCACCACTGCCACAGTCGTGAAGGCCTCGCTCCAGCCGACCTTTTCTCAGAGTAGCTCCTCGAATGAGCCTCTCTCCTGTGCACGAGGAGGAGAGAGATATAATCCCCTGCTTTTGTTTGAATTTCCATTTACGGAAATTGCCATTGTCAACATTCATTTTCTTGATTTCTTTGATTAATTAAATTGTGTTGAATTTATGGCTTTATTCTTATGCCTCTAGAGAATTGTTAAGCCTTATTGATTCATCTCTATGTGCATTACATTTAATTTTGAATTACCTCTTAGTATGCATGCAAGTGAAAAGTACATGGCATACCTGATGATCGTTGTGGTTGGGGGTTATTGTTGTTGTAAATGTTTGTTGGTAATAATTGTTGATTATGTCGTTGTAGTATAGGGTGTATAATATAACATTAAGGATGTCGTATAGTGGTGAGTATGGGTGAGTTCCAGTCATTACAACCATTATTATCATTTGCTTATTTATCTAATTTTTACTGGTTTTGTTCCAGGTCGTTCTCTGGGAGGCAATTTATTGAATTTAATTCGGTCACTCTTTGATTATCTCCAAAATTGTCTTCTTATTCAAAAAGAAACTTTACATTTAAAGAATGAATGAATGTTTTATTTACCTAGTTGCTAAGAAGTGCTTGCAAAAATGCTAACTATGAACAAGCATCAAACAATCTATTATTATACTCTAAACTATGTATTTACAAGTTATACTCTTAACACTAATATGTTAGTTCATACTACATTAGGATACCATAGTGTAAAAACTTAACTTACTAGTCATTTATTTATAGTGACATATATATCAGTTTTAGTGACAGATATAAACGTCGCTAAATCTCAGAAAACACTATATACAACCTAAAGAAGCAAACTGAGGTCTTTAGCGACATTTATAGTGTCGTTTTATTCTGTTAGTAATTATGTGGGTTTAATTTTACATATGTACCGAGTCTTTTCTGTTGTTATCTCGTGTTATCTCTTTTTTTTTTTTAAGTCGTCTGCCTTTCATTTTGTTCTGTGTAGTCTTTCAGAGGCTGCGGTGGAGAGTCCTTAGTGTAAAATGTGTTTAATTAGCGGGCGCGCTTTTCGAGGGATATACAGCACCCTTACGGTGGGACCAGACCTCTACTAAGCACGCCCTAATCTCAGATTAGGTGCTTAATTACGTTTTCGTATCAGCGCAGGGCCTCAGCCCAACGCCTTCAATGATCGCACACACTCGGGCTCCCAGCCCCACATAGGAATCACGCATTCAGTATTCAGCACATATCAGAATCGGGTTATCGGATCAGACGGAACAGGTAACGTTTCGGGCGCCCGGCGCCTTGACGACTGGTTAACATATAACATAAATTATATTTATATGTTGCGTTTCGTTTGCAGCCCACGATGTGGCGCTATTCCAGCGCCACATCGTGCGCTGGAAACCAGACGCAGCTGCGTCTGTGCGCGTTTTTGGCCCTCGATTTGGGGGCCATAAATTATTAAAAAAAATAAAATAAAATACGGTAAATAAAATATTTACATAATACTACATAATTGATTAATTAATTTTAAATTTTAAATATATTTACTATACAACTAAATTCGCTAAACTAGGCTGATTATACAGGTTGATTTAGGTGATTAAATAGTTAATTACTTATAAAATAATTAGTAAATGGTCTAATTGACCTTAAACAGTTTTAACTTACATACTTAAGTATTTAATACATATTTTTATTGTATTTTTACGAATTTATTTATGTTTTATTTAGGCTAAAATAGCAATTCTGTGTAGTTTATAATTGAAACTAAGTTACAGTAAGTTATACTAGGTATAATTATACTTTGACTAACTTAAATTACTTAATATATACATATATATATATATTCCCTAGTTTATAGGTTTATTTACTTGATTATTGCTCTAACCTATTAACTTAGCTACTAAATCAGTAAATATAAATCTGTACATATATATATACATAGATCAGTAGATACATACATACTAGACTAGTATATATACATATTTTTACATAGATTACATATGTATACGAATTTCTGTACAGGTTTTATACATATTTACAGTATAACTATGTATCTAACTGATATGCTATAGTTATAGTTATAATACTATGAATGGGTGTATTTACAGTTTTAAAATAAGTCTATGCCATTAGGCTTTTGTATAAAGTTAGGGAATTAGAGTTGATTGATTTTTTTTATTTGAGTTTAGGCAGCAGCTTCAGCTACTGTCAGAGGAGATGGAGAAGAGAACAATGTGCTGTTTTAGTGTTATTTACAGTGGCAGTGGCTTAAGCCACTGTCAAATGGCTAACTGCTGCTGCAGTTAGTCCACTTGAAGAGGGGGAAAGTATTCTACAGAGAAGAGGGAAATTTAGAGAAGAAGGGAGTTTAGAGAAGAGGGGAATGTAGCTGCTATATGCAGCATGTTGCTGTATAACTGGGAGTAAGATAAAATTCAAAACAAACTACAATTTACAGAGTTGAAATCCAAATCTGAAAGGGGTTTAAATCTCACGAAAATCTCATGTAAATTCAGCTCAAACACTCATTAGAAAAAAAAAACTTAGCCGAAGCATCCTTTCAGATCAAAACAGCAAATGGCATTGAGTTAGTCTTCCTAATGCCATAGACAGCATGAAGGAAGACTTAGCTCAATCAATTAAAACCAAAGAAACACAATCCCAGTTTCTTGCAACCTGAAGGAGTATGGAAAACTCCTTAGGTTAGAGAATCACCATACAGAAATGATCATCAACACAAATAGTGCATGGCAGTTCTGAAATAGCAAAAAGAGACTAAGAATGCATTAAGGAAATTTAATGGAAGCTGGCAAATGCATTCAAAACAAGGTATAAACAGAATTATGAAAGGCTCTTCTGATTGGTTCTCTGTCACCAGAGAACTTCTCAGAATCCTTGCCTACAATGAAAACCAAAAATCCTTTCAATTTGTCAGATCTGTCAAAACATTTCAGAGAGTAAAAATCCTTTAAAATCCAGATCAAAAGTGCTCTGACAAACTGAGGCAATCCATTTAAAACAGAGGGGCTTCTATGAAACAAATGGAATGAGTGAGAAGCCCCAAATGGTGCTTGTGACGCCACTTTCAGATCTGAGGCAGTGCGCCATCAGATCTGAAATTGGGTCAGGATGTGTGGGTGATTGATGAAAAATTCGTCGTTAAAAGGAAAAAAAACAAGAATCAGAATCTGGATGATGGAAAAACAAAACATGAAGAGGAAGATAAATTGAATAGTGAACAGATGATTCTTCCCCTCTGATCTGGACTGATCAGAGGAGGTGAGGGAGGGGATCTAATACTAATTCTACTCCTAAGACTAATCTAACTACAGCTAACATTAAACACTAACAATTAAAACTAAATCTATTCTAAACTACTGCAAGCTAAATCTAAAACTACGTGTGCAGAATTAAAAACTAAACTAAAAGGAAGAATGGGACCTATGGGTCCTTAGCCGGCGGCTAAGGAGGAAGAAAGGAGGAGGGTGACTCCAGCGGAGGGAAGAGTCTGCTAGTGAGACTCCAGGGTCGTCCTCAGGTGCTACGAGGTCCTTAGCGACGAGGAGGGTCGAGAGCAGGCGATGATTCCACAGCCGGTGGCTGTGAAATCAGGGTCTAGATGAGGAGGAGAGACTGGAGTGGAAGAATTGATCACTGAGAGATGTAGGAGGGAGCGATCCCTTGCGCGCGACACCACTGAGGTGCTTAAATAGCAGCTCAGTGACTGAGATCACCGCAAGGGTGAGGTTAATCAGAATCAGGCCGGCGGTGAGGATGAGATGGGTAGAGCGCGCGGCGAGTCAAGAGAGAGATCTGACCGTCAGTTGAGATCTGGGAAGAGAGGTGAACGCACGCACCGAATCGCGCGAAGGTTCCATTTGATTCCAGCCGCAGATCGAGATCAAAAGTGCGATGGACGGTCGAGAATGGCTGTGTTCTTCGCGCGCTACAGTGCGCGTGAAGAACACAGGCTTCTCTCTGAAATGAGGGAAAACTTGCAGGAAGACCCTTAAACGAAGGGGTAGAAGAATAGCGTGCAGGTCCAAAAGTGAGAAGAACTGTAACTGGAAGGGCCCTGCAGTCATACAGAAGGGTCCCTGCGGCTTGCAAAAAGGTCCAAGAAGGAGTTTTGAAGGGTAGAAATGTAATGCATGAAGGACCTAATTGTAATCTACTTATTTCTAAGCCTAAATGATGTCCAATTGCTTTCAAATTTTTACATGTGCTTAATTGAACATTTAAGACATTGATTTTACTTCTGATTTGTCTTTTCAAACTTGTTTATGTGTTCAATTGATGCATGGATCATCATTTGTTCTTTAGTTTTCAGAATATCTCATTTTTGTGACCTAATTAGGAGATTTTAACACACATTAAAAGTTTTAGGTCTTTTCTTTAATTCCCACACTTAACCCTTTTTATGTGTTAATTTGATATTATTTTGCTTAGTATCTAGCTTAATTTCGGCCTTTTAGCTATGATGAGTAGCCACTCATCATACCCCCATGCTTACGTTTTGCTAGTCCCTTAGCAAACAATCTGTTGAAGTGTAAGGCAATTTAAGTATCAGCAAGGTAAGTGTGTAAAGATATCTTTTTTTTCTTTTTCAAAAATTTTTAAGTGTTTTATGTTGATCTTTAGGCTGAAAATTTTTTTTTTCAATAAACCAACTGTGTTTTTGGACATTGTGAGAACCTGGTTACTGAGGATAACCTACCAGAACTCGAGGCTTAAATGACATAGACCATCTCTCAACCAACAAGGATTGTGATATTTAAACCTTAAGTCGAATTCCAGGACTCAGGGGGTTTTTACAGAGACTCAGAATGCTATGAAGTTATGGCTGTGCTTTGTGATAAGTCAGGACTAACCAGGTGAATTCTAAGGCTCAATCCCGGGGTTTCACTTCTTTTTAAGTCTAGGTTGGTCCTAACTTCAGCTCATGTTTTCGGATGACTCTCAAAAATTGATGGTATTCAATCACAACCCTTATTGTATTTGTGGCTCAGAGAAGATTTTTTTTTTTTTTTTTTGGATAAACAGGGTATTGTTTTGAACCCTGAAAACATTTTTGGTGGAAGAGTAGTTTTTCAGACTTTTTGGAGAACATACTTGACCCCTTTTTTTTTTTTTTGAACAATATGTCTCCGAAACCTATTTGGTAGAGTGCACTGTATTTGGTGGGTGGATTTCTTTTGTGGAAAAAGCTTTTCCTAGACACAAAACTAAAGATTAGGACAAAGAGTCTACCTGCACGCACAGGTAAGGGCTCCACCTTCCCTAATGAACACAAGGGTTGAGGCTTAGGTTCAAGTGGTCTTTCCTGACACTGTGTAGTGTAAGCCAAGGTTACTTAGACTCCTAAGTCAAAGCAAACCAACGAATCCTGTACTGGTGACTCAGGTACAAGAATTATCCTAAAGTTAGGAGAGACTGTGGTCTATCTTGTCAAGGCTCGAAGTGTATTAAGCCTAAGCTTGTACCAAGCTTCTATGGCCCGGCAGGTCAAACCAGTAATGGTTAAATGTCCATAGACACTTATTCTATTATTATTTTTATTATTATTATTATGTTTTTTTTTTTTTTTTTTTCTCTCCCCTCTTGAAATGAATGTCCTCCTTTGATAATGAAGTACATGTCCCTTATTGTATTTTTGGAATTTTTCTGATTTGTTATTTTTTTGTATTTTTAGCTCAAAAATTTTTTCAAAATTTTTCAATTTTTTGAAGTATATAATTTTTTTTTGATAATACTATATGTACTATAGTTGTGTCTACAATTGCATTTTGGTTTAAATGGTTTACCATTTACACCCCCCCATGCTTAAATGTTTCAATATCCTCGTTGAATGAAAGGGTGGATGCAAATGCATGCTCTGCTTTTCACTATCCTAGACTGGGTGATGAAAGGAAGTCGGAATGAGGAGATACAATCTCTGTGCGGACGATTTTAAGTCTGATCTAGGATCAGAGTGAACAGTCGGGCTAGGAAGTGAAATGCATGACATGTGTGTCAATGAATGTATGCTCAGAATGCAAGGGTAGACACTATATGCAAATAAAGGCAAGAGTAAGAAAGGTGTAAAACAGCTATATACAAGGGTAGGTGTTTGCTAAGTTTAACGCCTTCAGCTAGGCGAAAACTTAGTTGGTAGCTCAAAATGTAGGAGCGAAATGGTGGAATTGACAAGTCTGAGATCATGCGGCTCAATGAAAGGTTTCAGTCTTTGTCCATTAACAATAAAGGGTTCAGATTTGTCAAGTTCAGTGATCTCAACGGCTCCATTATCAAATAATCTCAAGATTTTGAAAGGTCCAATCCATTTTGATCTTAACTTCCCAGGAAAGAGTTTCAGTCTAGAGTCGAAGAGAAGGACTTTTTTACCAGGGTGAAAAGATTTCCTAAGAATGTGACGGTCATGGAAGGCCTTAAGTTTGTCCTTATACATCCTTGAGCTTTCATAAGATTCATTCCTTAATTCATCGAGCTCAGACATTTGTAATTTCCTAAGATCACCGGCCTTCTCTAAGTCTAAGTTACACTTTCTGATGGCCCAATAGGCTTTGTGCTCTAATTCAACAGGAAGATGACAGTGTTTCCCATACACAAGTCTAAAAGGAGACATGCCTAAAGGGGTTTTGTGGACTGTCCTATATGCCCACAACGCATCAGAAAGGCGGGAAGACCAATCCTTTCTATCAGGTCGGATGGTAGTCTGTAAAATCTTTTTGATCTCCCGATTAGATAATTCAGCAAGTCCATTGGTTTGAGGGTGATAAGATGTAGCAATCCTATGTGACACCCCATACTTTTGAAGTAGGGACTGAAAATGTGTGTTTCTAAAATGAGACCCTCCATCACTAATGATGGCTTTAGGTACCCCGAATCTAGAGAAGATGAAATCTTGAACAAATTGTGTCACAACTCTATGATCATTAGTCCTTGAGGGGATGGCTTCAATCCATTTTGAAACATACTCAACTGCCAACAATATGTACTCGAAGCCATAAGATTTAGGAAAAGGTCCCATGAAGTCAATGCCCCAAATGTCAAAGATTTCGCACACCATGATTGGATTCAAGGGCATCATGTCTCGGCGGCCAATACTACCGAGAGACTGACAGCGTGAACATGCCCTACTATATTCGTGTGCATCCTTGAAGATTGTGGGCCAATAGAAACCACTCTGCAAAATCTTTGCAGCGGTCTTTTTGCCAGAGAAGTGACCGCCGCATGCCTGGTCGTGGCAGAATGATAAGATGCTTCTAATCTCCTTATCAGGGACGCACTTCCTAAAGATCTGGTCTTTACAATGCTTGAAAAGCCAAGGTTCTTCCCAGTAATAGTGCTTGGCCTCGGATCTAAGTCTGTCTTTTTGATGTCGGACCCAATTAGTGGGGATGAGTCCAGAAGCCAGGTAGTTGACAATGTCAGCATACCAGGTTAGATCAGAATGAATGACCAGCAATTGCTCGTCAGGGAAGTGGTCAGAGATGGGTAAAGAAGGAGAAATCACTTCAGAAGGAAGGCGGGATAAGTGGTCAGCTACCACATTCTGCTTTCCAGCCTTATCACGAATCTCTAAATCAAATTCCTGTAAAAGTAGGATCCATCTAATTAGACGAGATTTCGCGTCCTTCTTGGCGAGAAGATATCGAACTGCCGTGTGGTCAGTGTAGACTATAATGTGGGAACCTAAAAGATAAGGTCTGAATTTTTCCAGTGCATATACTACAGCTAGCAATTCCTTTTCCGTGACGGTGTAATTCCTCTGAGCTTCATCTAAGGGCTTGCTAGCGTAATAGATGACTGTGGGTTTCCCGTCCAATTTTTGACCAAGGACAGCTCCTACTGCATAATTAGAGGCATCACACATGATCTCAAAAGGGTGAGACCAATTCGGGGGTTGCAGTATGGGTGCCTTGGTAATCAGATCACGAAGTGTCGTATAGGCACGAACACAATCGTCAGAGATCTGGAAGTCTACGTCTTTAGAGAGGAGAGTAGTGAGAGGTCGGGCTATTTTCGAGAAATCCGCTATAAAGCGGCGATAAAAACCAACATGCCCGAGGAAAGATCGAATTTGCTTAACCGACGAAGGTAGTGGTAAATCAGAAATCAACTTTACCTTCGCGCGGTCAACCTCAATTCCTCTCTCGGAAATAAGGTGACCTAATACAAGTCCTTCAGTTACCATGAAATGAGATTTCTCCCAGGAAAGTACCAGATTCACATTAATGCATCTTTGCAGGACCTTGGTCAGGTGGTCTAGACATGCATCAAATGTGCTCCCGAAGACCGAGAAGTCATCCATGAAGACTTCTAAACAATCGCCTACTAAGTCAGAAAAGATTGCAAACATACACCGCTGGAATGTAGCAGGTGCGTTGCACAATCCAAAAGGCATCCTACGGAATGCAAAGGTTCCGTAGGTGCAGGTGAATGTTGTTTTCTCCTGATCATCGGGGTGAATTGCCACCTGATTATATCCTGAATAGCCATCCAAAAAGCAGAAAAATCTATTCCTTGCCACTCTTTCCAGTATTTGATCAATGAAGGGCAAAGGGAAATGATCTTTCTTCGTGGCTTGGTTGAGTTTTCGGTAATCTATACATACTCGCCACGAACTAGCAATGCGTGTAGGGATGACTTCTCCAGAATTAGTGGTGATGATGGTAAGTCCGGCCTTTTTTGGCACAACCTGAACAGGACTTACCCATCTACTGTCAGAAATTGGGTAGATAATTCCATTGTCCAGCCATTTAATCATTTCACTTTTTATCACCTCTTGTAATGTAGGGTTTAATCTACGCTGGGGCTGTCTAGTAGGTCTAGATCCTTCTTCAGTGAAAATCCTATGTGTGCAATAAGAAGGACTGATGCCAGTAAGGTCAGAAAGGCTCCATCCTATAGCCTGCCTATGTGCTCTTAGGACAGATAAGAGTCGTGACTCTTGATCAGAAGAAAGGGAAGAGTTAACAATTACCGGATAGGTCTGATCAGGTCCTAAGAAAACATATTTGAGAGAGTCAGGAAGAGGTTTGAGTTCAACAGGCACAGGATCAGAAGGAGCAGGTGTGAAAGTTTCAGGAGATCCTAGAGATACTAATGGAATGGGAGGAAGGTCCTCAGTCTCTAAATTTGGTATCTCAGTGGAAGTCAAGTCAGAGTCCAAAGAGTGTTGAGGTTCTAAATTTAATGAATTGATCAAGGTGTCCTCAACCAATTGATCCAATGAATCCAGGGAGAAGATTTCTTCAATTAAACTACAGGTTGGTCCTCTTTGGGCCTGAAAAATATCAATTTTTATTTTCTGATCTCCAAACTTTAATTCTATAAGGCCCTCCTCACAATTGATGTTTGCCTTGGCCGTAGCCAAGAAAGGTCTTCCTAAAATGATAGGTGTATTCTGGATATCTTCAGGTACTTCCATGTCAAGGACTATAAAGTCTACAGGGAAGTAAAAATCCTTGACCCGCACTATGACATCTTCCAACACTCCCTGAGGTGTCTTAACTGATCTGTCAGCTAATTGCAGAGACACCTTGGTTGGCTTCAAATTGCCAACCTCAAAATGTGTCAGTAGAGAGGTTGGGATAAGATTGATGGAAGCACCTAGGTCAAGTAGTGCACTATTGAATGTGGTGTTACCTATCATGCAGGATAAGAGAGGGGTGCCTGGGTCTTTCATCTTAGTTGGGAGGGTATTAGAGATGATGGAACTAGCTTGTTCCGAGAGAATGATTGGACTACTCCCTTTTTGAATTCTTGCTTTACGCTTAGGTGTACATAGGTCTTTTAAAAACTTAGCGTAAAGAGGGTTGTGGCGGATTGCTTCCAACAAGGGGATGTTTATGTGGACTTGCTCAAAGAGCTTAAGCAAATCCTCCTCAGGTGCCACACAGGTCTTTTTCTTTCCTTTCTCCTTCTTCTTTAAAGCTTCAGGAAAAGGTACTGGAGTTGTGAGAGGTTCAGTTATAGGTAGAGGAGAAGTAGGAAGTGGAGGAGCAGAACTAGAAGTGGTAGGTGTTGGAAGAGGTGGATCTAGTGTGCATTTACCACTCCTAGTGACTATGGCATTTAGTTCAGCTTTAGAGGTAGATGGTAAATCATTGTTAGGTAGCAGAGGTGGTTGCGTTTGTGCAAGAGAAGAATTTGAGTCAGTGAAGAATTCAGTGTTGTGCACTGCTTGTGAAATGTCATGTGTTTGGTTTTGCAGTGCTGGTCTAGGTTGGACATACCTTTGAGCAGGTATGTTCCTAGGGTTGGGTTGTGATTGGGATGGGAGTGAATGTGGTTGACGGGACTCCGTCAAGTGTGATAGCTGGGCTCTCATCTCAGCTAAGGCCGCGTCCTGTCTCTGCTGCATAGCAATATTCTGTTGTTGCATATCAGCAAGAGCTTTCATGATAGACCCCAACTGGTCATCTCGTGTAGGCCCAGATTGAGAGTATTGGGTGGGCCTGGGTTGGGGTTGCTGGTAGGTACGCGGTGGATATCCGTGTGATTATGGAGGTGGTGCTCGGATCGGGTTGTGTAATGGTGGTGCAGAAGGTTGTTGAAAAGGAGGTCTTTGTGAATTTCCCGACCACGAGAAATTTGGATGATTACGCCATCCAGGGTTATAGGTTTGTGTGAAAGGATCATTGTGAATGGCATGAAGCTCCTCCGAAGCTCCAGAAGGTGCAGGGAAGTCAGTGAAGGGAGGAACAAAGGTTCCTCCAACCGGTGAAGGATATGGAAATGGAAAATCCGGTAATGCAGTTTGTGTCACAGAAAGGTTATTCACAGTTTCCCTCCCTGTGGGAAACTGAGAAGAAGTGTTTTGTGCTGGTGACTGAGAAGAAGAAGATGGGTGTTTTGAGAGAAATTTCCATACTTCATCTACTTTCTTCTCGATTAAGCCCACTTTATCCAGTTGACTAGCCACTATCTCTAAGTCTTTGCTACTGGATTGGGCTTCATGTACCCCCGTGTGTGAATGGGAATGTGAGGACTTTCTATTAAACACGCTCATTGAAGCATTGTTAATAGAGTTTTCGGCCATGCCTTCAAAGAGCTCAAAGGCTGAGTCCTCGTCCCGACACAGGAAATTGCCTCCACAAGCGACATCTACAAAATTCCGTGTGTCATCATGGAGCCCATGGTAGAAGATCTGAACCTGTTGCCAGCGTGGGACACCATGGTGGGGACATTTTCTCAAAAGCTCATGGAATCTCTCCCAAGCCTCGTGCATAGGTTCTCCTGAATTCTGGGTGAAGGTGGTGATGGCACGCCTTAAGGCATTAGTGCGGCCTACAGGAAAGTACTTCTTTAAGAACTCATGTTCTAAAGAAGCCCAGGAATCTATAGGTGTAGTCCGCGCAAGTGTTCTAAACCAAAAGGCTGCCTTATCTTTTAATGAAAAGGAGAACATTTTCATCAAAAGCGTGTGCTGATCATGTCCTTGCGGACCCAAAGTTTGGGCAAGATTCTTCAGCTCCTCTAAATGCTGAAAAGGGTCCTCAGAAGCAAGTCCATAGAAGTGAGGAATGAGTGCTATAATGTTCGGCTTCAGTTCAGCAGCACGACCCCCATTGGGATAACGTACCACAGGCATTGGTTGGGCAACTGCGGGATTATAATAATCTCGTAGTTGAGGTCTACGGGGTTGGGGTGGTGCTTGAGGATTTCTAGGTTGAAGTGGTTGCTGTGGTAGAGGATGTGCAACTAAGTCTGAAGGAAGTTCTTCAAAATCCTCAAAGTGTGAAGAATCAAGATCATCCTCTTGGCGAGGGGGATTGTGAAAAGTATTTTGAGACTCAGGAGGTAAGGGATTAGAAGTGGAAGGCAAAGAAGATGATGCAGTAGCTTGGGTAGCAGTACCCAAGGGGAGTACAAGTTCTGGGTTTTGGGATCTCCTACCTTCCATTGAGTTGGTTTTTTGAAATCCCGTTTACTCTAATTCGATCCAACTCAATGGGAAAAAATTTTTAACGTTCACAATAAAACAGAAGAATCCCAATAAAATCTCAATTCAAGAAGACCAATCAATCGAAATGAATCGGAGAAAATTTTTCCTAGAGGCTACTACGCAAAGTATGTTATACGCAAACAATTGTTTCAAACAATTGTACGTATCGTAAGATAAACCTAGCGAAGTGCAGACCTCTAACATCCACTGGGAATCTGGATTAGACTGAGCGTGCGGATCCAGATCCTGTGGTTGCAGAAAGATGAGGTAGAAACCCGTGTATTGTGGCCTTAAGTGATCGTGCTGTGTGCACGATAACATTCAACACAAGGCGATTAAAATCTCAAACATGGTTTCACCCAATTTTGCTATCTTCTTTTTGATTTGATTGAAGTGATTAAAATGTGTTTTCTATGCTGCTCGTTTCACTTTTTTAATAAATTCAGAACAAGTAGTGGTCTTCTTTAATTTTAAGTCAAATGCAAATATGGCAGGAGTTAGAGTTAGGTAAGAAATGCGTACCTGACTCCAGCAATCTTCTAATGCAGATTTGACTTGAATTAAAATCTAGCAGGAATGAAATGCAATCCTGAAAATGGATGCCTAGGGTTATGCTGCTGCTAGATAAGTATGAGGTCTTTTTGATTTTTTGATTTTTCTGAAAAATTTTATATGCAATTCAAAAGTAAGGAAAGAAATTAAGAAGATAAAGAAATAAAGTCCAGATAGTCCAGAATTATTACAAAAATTGTGTGAGAACAAGCTCTCACAACTTATGACTAACAATTGCTCCTAATCAATAAACCTAAAACTATCTATACTAAAACTAATACTAAAATCCTACAGCGACTTCGAGGCAAAACTCCACCAGGAAGACGAATCTGGAGCGCAGCGACTCCACCAGGAAGACGACACTCCTCCTCAAGTGCTGTGGAAAAAAACAAATGATTAGTAAAAGAATAAAGGAATGTATACACAATTAATTCAATGGAAAATAAAAGCAATTATAATGAATGAATGAAGAATTTCTATATACAAAAGAATAAAAAGAAAATTTTGGTGCAAAGAGCGTTGCCTCCCCGGCAACGGCGCCAAAATGATGATGGTTGTGGTTGGGGGTTATTGTTGTTGTAAATGTTTGTTGGTAATAATTGTTGATTATGTCGTTGTAGTATAGGGTGTATAATATAACATTAAGGATGTCGTATAGTGGTGAGTATGGGTGAGTTCCAGTCATTACAACCATTATTATCATTTGCTTATTTATCTAATTTTTACTGGTTTTGTTCCAGGTCGTTCTCTGGGAGGCAATTTATTGAATTTAATTCGGTCGCTCTTTGATTATCTCCAAAATTGTCTTCTTATTCAAAAAGAAACTTTACATTTAAAGAATGAATGAATGTTTTATTTACCTAGTTGCTAAGAAGTGCTTGCAAAAATGCTAACTATGAACAAGCATCAAACAATCTATTATTATACTCTAAACTATGTATTTACAAGTTATACTCTTAACACTAATATGTTAGTTCATACTACATTAGGATACCATAGTGTAAAAACTTAACTTACTAGTCATTTATTTATAGTGACATATATATCAGTTTTAGTGACAGATATAAACGTCGCTAAATCTCAGAAAACACTATATACAACCTAAAGAAGCAAACTGAGGTCTTTAGCGACATTTATAGTGTCATTTTATTCTGTTAGTAATTATGTGGGTTTAATTTTACATATGTACCGAGTCTTTTCTGTTGTTATCTCGTGTTATCTCTTTTTTTTTTTTTTAAGTCGTCTGTCCTTTCATTTTGTTCTGTGTAGTCTTTCAGAGGCTGCGGTGGAGAGTCCTTAGTGTAAAATGTGTTTAATTAGCGGGCACGCTTTTCGAGGGATACATAGCACCCTTACGGTGGGACCAGACCTCTACTAAGCGCGCCCTAATCTCAGATTAGGTGCTTAATTACGTTTTCGTATCAGCGCAGGGCCTCAGCCCAACGCCTTCAATGATCTCACACACTCGGGCTCCCAGCCCCACATAGGAATCACGCATTCAGTATTCAGCACATATCAGAATCGGGTTATCGGATCAGACGGAACAGGTAACGTTTCGGGCGCCCGGCGCCTTGACGACTGGTTAACATATAACATAAATTATATTTATATGCTGCGTTTCGTTTGCAGCCCACGATGTGGCGCTATTCCAGCGCCACATCGTGCGCTGGAAACCAGACGCAGCTGCGTCTGTGCGCGTTTTTGGCCCTCGATTTGGGGGCCATAAATTATTAAAAAAAATAAAATAAAATACGGTAAATAAAATATTTACATAATACTACATAATTGATTAATTAATTTTGAATTTTAAATATATTTACTATACAACTAAATTCACTAAACTAGGCTGATTATACAGGTTGATTTAGGTGATTAAATAGTTAATTACTTATAAAATAATTAGTAAATGGTCTAATTGACCTTAAACAGTTTTAACTTACATACTTAAGTATTTAATACATATTTTTATTGTATTTTTACGAATTTATTTATGTTTTATTTCGGCTAAAATAGCAATTCTGTGTAGTTTATAATTAAAACTAAGTTACAGTAAGTTATACTAGGTATAATTGTACTTTGACTAACTTAAATTACTTAATATATACATATATATATACATATTCCCTAGTTTATAGGTTTATTTACTTGATTATTGCTCTAACCTATTAACTTAGCTACTAAATCAGTAAATATAAATCTGTACATATATATATACATAGATCAGTAGATACATACATACTAGACTAGTATATATACATATTTTTACATAGATTACATATGTATACGAATTTCTGTACAGGTTTTATACATATTTACAGTATAACTATGTATCTAACTGATATGCTATAGTTATAGTTATAATACTGTGAATGGGTGTATTTACAGTTTTAAAATAAGTCTATGCCATTAGGCTTTTGTATAAAGTTAGGGAATTAGAGTTGATTGATTTTTTTTTATTTGAGTTTAGGCAGCAGCTTCAGCTACTGTCAGAGGAGATGGAGAAGAGAACAATGTGCTGTTTTAGTGTTATTTACAGTGGCAGTGGCTTAAGCCACTGTCAAATGGCTAACTGCTGCTGCAGTTAGTCCACTTGAAGAGGGGGAAAGTATTCTACAGAGAAGAGGGAAATTTAGAGAAGAAGGGAGTTTAGAGAAGAGGGGAATGTAGCTGCTATATGCAGCATGTTGCTGTATAACTGGGAGTAAGATAAAATTCAAAACAAACTACAATTTACAGAGTTGAAATCCAAATCTGAAAGGGGTTAAAATCTCACGAAAATCTCATGTAAATTCAGCTCAAACACTCATTAGAAAAAAAAAACTTAGCCGAAGCATCCTTTCAGATCAAAACAGCAAATGGCATTGAGTTAGTCTTCCTAATGCCATAGACAGCATGAAGGAAGACTTAGCTCAATCAATTAAAACCAAAGAAACACAATCCCAGTTTCTTGCAACCTGAAGGAGTATGGAAAACTCCTTAGGTTAGAGAATCACCATACAGAAATGATCATCAACACAAATAGTGCATGGCAGTTCTGAAATAGCAAAAAGAGACTAAGAATGCATTAAGGAAATTTAATGGAAGCTGGCAAATGCATTCAAAACAAGGTATAAACAGAATTATGAAAGGCTCTTCTGATTGGTTCTCTGTCACCAGAGAACTTCTCAGAATCCTTGCCTACAATGAAAACCAAAAATCCTTTCAATTTGTCGGATCTGTCAAAACATTTCAGAGAGTAAAAATCCTTTAAAATCCAGATCAAAAGTGCTCTGACAAACTGAGGCAATCCATTTAAAACAGAGGGGCTTTTATGAAACAAATGGAATGAGTGAGAAGCCCCAAATGGTGCTTGTGACGCCACTTTCAGATCTGAGGCAGTGCGCCATCAGATCTGAAATTGGGTCAGGATGTGTGGGTGATTGATGAAAAATTCGTCGTTAAAAGGAAAAAAAACAAGAATCAGAATCTGGATGATGGAAAAACAAAACATGAAGAGGAAGATAAATTGAATAGTGAACAGATGATTCTTCCCCTCTGATCTGGACTGATCAGAGGAGGTGAGGGAGGGGATCTAATACTAATTCTACTCCTAAGACTAATCTAACTACAGCTAACATTAAACACTAACAATTAAAACTAAATCTATTCTAAACTACTGCAAGCTAAATCTAAAACTACTTGTGCAGAATTAAAAACTAAACTAAAAGGAAGAATGGGACCTATGGGTCCTTAGCCGGCGGCTAAGGAGGAAGAAAGGAGGAGGGTGACTCCAGCGGAGGGAAGAGTCTGCTAGTGAGACTCCAGGGTCGTCCTCAGGTGCTACGAGGTCCTTAGCGACGAGGAGGGTCGAGAGCAGGCGATGATTCCACAGCCGGTGGCTGTGAAATCAGGGTCTAGATGAGGAGGAGAGACTGGAGTGGAAGAATTGATCGCTGAGAGATGTAGGAGGGAGCGATCCCTTGCGCGCGACACCACTGAGGTGCTTAAATAGCAGCTCAGTGACTGAGATCACCGCAAGGGTGAGGTTAATCAGAATCAGGCCGGTGGTGAGGATGAGATGGGTAGAGCGCGCGGCGAGTCAAGAGAGAGATCTGACCGTCAGATGAGATCTGGGAAGAGAGGTGAACGCACGCACCGAATCGCGCGAAGGTTCCATTTGATTCCAGCCGCAGATCGAGATCAAAAGTGCGATGGACGGTTGAGAATGGCTGTGTTCTTCGCACGCTACAGTGCGCGTGAAGAACACAGGCTTCTCTCTGAAATGAGGGAAAACTTGCAGGAAGACCCTTAAACGAAGGGGTAGAAGAATAGCGTGCAGGTCCAAAAGTGAGAAGAACTGTAACTGGAAGGGCCCTGCAGTCATACAGAAGGGTCCCTGCGGCTTGCAAAAAGGTCCAAGAAGGAGTTTTGAAGGGTAGAAATGTAATGCATGAAGGACCTAATTGTAATCTACTTATTTCTAAGCCTAAATGATGTCCAATTGCTTTCAAATTTTTACATGTGCTTAATTGAACATTTAAGACATTGATTTTACTTCTGATTTGTCTTTTCAAACTTGTTTATGTGTTCAATTGATGCATGGATCATCATTTGTTCTTTAGTTTTCAGAATATCTCATTTTTGTGACCTAATTAGGAGATTTTAACACACATTAAAAGTTTTAGGTCTTTTCTTTAATTCCCACACTTAACCCTTTTTATGTGTTAATTTGATATTGTTTTGCTTAGTATCTAGCTTAATTTCGGCCTTTTAGCTATGATGAGTAGCCACTCATCAATACCCATGCACATGGACAATTTTCTTATGTAAAAATTACATTAACAACCCTTGACTTCCCCATAAATTTAAGGTTTACATTTAGTGCTACATAGGTGTTGCTTGATTTGACGAATATTTCAGCGAATTTGATTTCTACCTAACTGCGAGTTTAAATAAGTCATTGCCACCCTGTGGACATGACCCACTCTCCTGTGAGGGGTTTAATTTTAATTCTAATTATTTTATTAAGTAGTTTTTTACGACTTTGATACTAAAATGACAAATCAACTTAATCA
The DNA here is from genome assembly GCA_037157565.1 of Thalassia testudinum. Classification (NCBI taxonomy): domain Eukaryota; kingdom Viridiplantae; phylum Streptophyta; class Magnoliopsida; order Alismatales; family Hydrocharitaceae; genus Thalassia; species Thalassia testudinum. The sequence continues at coordinate 17,171,317 of JAZHRO010000056.1, forward strand.
TATTATTCGAAGGTGAAAACCAACTTACCACTTGACATCAGATGGACCAACAGAAGTGGATTAATTGAAAAAAATCTCAGTCAAAGCCCGGAAGAGCGAATCAATCCCTAGGGCCAACTTCTACTCAGCATTAGTTAGGCTTGGGATGATCGTGCTCTTCAAATGTGATGGGCCCTTTAGATGGGTTGTTCCCTTAATGATCAGATAAAATCTGTGTGCATGCATAACTAGGGTTCTCAAACAAGGTTATTTGATGTTGTGTATTTTAGGATTTTACCTTGTTTAGTAGCTTTTAGGGTTTAATTCTTTGGTTGGTTCAATCAAGATTTAGTAGAACACTCCAAGTTTTGAATGCACGGGTGATGATAAGTTCCTTTAAGAAATCAAAAATAATGTGGAGTGCCTGGTTCAACCCTAAGAATCAACCCTAAGTGGCAATCTACTTGATGGATCAATTTTAGATTAAGTGGTTCACACCAAATAGCTTAATCAATTGGCTTATTACACCACTTATTTAAGGTACACAAGAATGTTTAACCTATTTAGATTTCTACTCACTTATGTGTACTGAGTTGAAGTGTACCGGGTCCACAGGTCATATCACGATTAAGTGGTAGACTCAAAGTGATTATGCCCCTCATGATAAGAAGTTGTGGGTGTTAGGTGTGTAGCTTTCAGTTAAATCCCACAGGAGAAGAATTTTTTTTTTTATATGCTGGTGGGTGAGGTGAGTGGAGTGACAATCCAACAACCAAAATCTACTCTAGGGTTTATGTAAAGCACCTAAGTTGATTTAGGTTTGAGTTATTAGGTTATGGAATGAAAACTAAGGTAGCAGTGGTGTGGAGGACTCTTACAAAACACTCTACCCACACTTTACTCTAATCTACCTCACTTGGATCTCCATGCGAGGGTACCTGCAAGATAATAGATCAGAGATAAGCGGGGTTGGTGTTATGTAAATGCAAAGAAGTGCAGAAAATAATAAAGTAAATTCCATTGCCTCCACAGCAACGATGCGAAAATGGTCAGCCGTGTTTCACGTGTTAGAAATCAGGGTTACAAGTAAGCTGACATCGTAGTTGCAAAACACATCGATCAGATAAAATTTATACCAAAACTCCAAGGGAGTCCAGGGTCGAACACAGGGAGGTGACGTTTACTTTAATTGAAAAATCGTGCTTCGTTTTGTTTCTTTTTGGTATTTTAGGGTTTTTTCATTTTTTGTGTTTTTGAAATAAAAGACAGGCAATCACAAGATAGAGATAGATTCAAATGTGATGTATTGAATTTATGTCTATTACAATAATCTACGAGAGCATTGAAAGAGAGGGGGGAGAGGAAATCTCTCGAATTGGCTGTTCGGTGAGACAACGGTGCCTGGCGGAAGCTTAGATGAAGGAGATGATGAGCAGGATGACAGAGGTGAGATGTAGGAGGACGTCGAGTAGAGGAAAGCTTTGGCGTGGCTACAGAATGGAGGTAAGAAGACGGAGATGATCTGCTGCCGGAATGGAGGTGGGAGGACGGCTCCAAGGCGACCTATGAATGGGAATGGGAACATGGACGAATATTTGGTGAGGTAGAGGTTTGCTACACTAATAGGAGCCTTGGGAGCTTGTGAAGAAGCTTGAATGGAGCATTGGTAGGCTTGCTAGAGCTTGGGAGTAGGTGGGAGTAAAGTAGGTAGAGATGGCTTGTAAGGGAGGGGGTGTAGGTCCATTTATAGTGGAGGAGAAGAGGCAAAAATAGGCATGGGACAAGTAGTGACATCCAGGCCATTGTTGGAAGCATCGTTGTAGGTAGCTCATGCCTACTCAAACCAACAGCTGACTTTGCTAGCGCACGAAGAATTAGTGACGGTTGTAAGCGTCGCTTAGGCCAGCGCATGCATCGCTGTAGGCTAGCTCATGAGTCGCTGGTGCACGCTATCCCCGCCTTTGCCGTGCACGTGCACCCGCACTATAGCATGTGTGTGGTGCCATGTGCATGCGCTGGGTGGCCTGGGCTGTGCCACATGGTGCAGTCTGGGCCATCCATCTTCTTTTCCTTGTAGGGGCTGCTACAGAGGTCGGATTGAGTCGATTTTCATGCCGTTAGGCTGCGATCGTCAACTCGAATCCATCCACGTAGTCAAATTTGTCATTTGAAGCACTGAATTATGTCACCTAGTCCCTTGGCTGTTGATATTTCTCAAACTGCATATGGTGCTAAGGGACTCTGATCGAGGTGATTTCAGGGGCGTTGGACTCCAACCACCGTCTTGATAAGATCCGTACGGTCAGATCATCAATTTGAGGCTCCAAAATAAGTACCCTTCTCTGCTAACCACAAAAAGATACAATTAACCTATATTATATACAACTACTATAAATGCATAGTGATGCATGCTATGCAATATTTATAACATGAAATGCAAATCTAAGCCTAGGAACATGCATGAATAGGCATTTTACCCTAAATAAATGTGTTTACATCAAGGAGGGCCAGGTAAGAAGTAATGTTTCTTGTTGTGCAAGAAATCATTGGGGCTCCCAGGTCCTGCTTCTTAGGGGGTAGCTTGTTTAAGATCAGTGTGTTTGTGTTATTAGACAAGAGTACTCCCCTACTATTTTCAGATTTTGCTCTACACTTTCCTTTATATGAATTCAATAAACCTTTGGCGTAGGTAGGGATTGATCCGATAGCCACGAGTAGTAAAATGATTGTCAATTTCAAAACTTGAATTAAGGACATCCTTTCCACCAATTTCTCCTTCGACTTTTTCTATTTGCCCAAACAACAATAACATACTCCCAAATTAGACTCTGATGTTTTGTTGATTACATTCTTAGTTGGGAGTCTAGAATTCTTACTATGGATCCTAATGGTGTTGACATGGGGTTGGGTGGGGGTGTCGGACCCGAATAGGTTGTTAATATGGTGATTTTATCGTTAAAGTGTGTAAAGTGGTTAACCTAAATCGGACCTAACCATCTCTTTACAACATTTTTTTAACCTGGCCTACTTGATTTTATCTTGGTCACTTTTAGGCCCAGGGTCGAACTCAGGGAAGTGGGGTTACAAGTCAAGTTTCTATCCCTTTCCTACAACGAGTCTCTTCCGTTCGTTTAGTGTGTTTTTGGTGTTTTTTTATTTAGAATTATTTCCTGGTAATCTTTGTCCGTGAGGCACACCCTCAAAATTAGGTTCTTGGCTTTGAGCCAAAACAGGGTTCCAAAACGTGTCTTGCTATTTGCAAGACGGAGTACCTGCAAGTCAAGGATTATCTTTTCTCTTTTATATGTTTTTTTATCTTTTTATTGGCCTGAAAGAGAAGTAGAAATAAAGTAAATATAGTATATATATATAGGTATATATTATATGTGTATAAAGGGGTGGGGGTGGAGGTGGAGATGGAGTGTAGCACGGTGTCGAGTCGGTCGTCGTCTAGAGAGATGCAACCAATAGGATGAAGTTCCACATGTAAGGTGTAGGATGGATGGTGGAAGATCAATGCGAACACGCTTTTTGTACGTCTGTATCGGGGAATATCAGCAACTGGTGCAGATATTCCAGTGTTACCACGTATGGTAAATAATGTGAAAATATATATATATATATAAGTATGTGAATATATCAATATATATATATGGTTATAAATATATAGGTATATACATATATGTATATATCTATAGGTGTATATATATATGTATATATATATATATACAAGTATAAGTATATATGCATGTAGCTATATATGTATAGATAGATATATGTATAGATGTATTTATATATTTATATATATGTATATATATATATATAATAATATATGTATATAGGTATATGTATCTAGATATGTATATATATGTATATATGTATATATAGTTATATAGATATATATGTATATATGTATGTATATATATATATATATATGCATAAGTATATGTATGTATAAGTATATGTGTATATATATGTATATATATATAAGTATATAGATGTATATATATATATGTGTGTATACGTATCTAGACTAATACATATTTATATAAGTACTAATATATGTATAGATATATGTATAAGTATATATATATATATATATATAAGTATATGTATATATGTAAATATCCATGTATATATATATATATATATATATATATATTGGTATTTAGATATATGTATACATATATATGTATATAAATATATGCATATATATCAATATATATATATGTATACGTATATATATGTATATAATAGTGTATAAGTGTGTGTGTGTGTATGAAAGTGTGAGTGTAGGTATGTGTGAGCGTCGGTAAAGAGACAGTGAGAGAGTGTTGTGAGAGAGTGAGAGAGAGAGAGAGCGGGAGAGCGCTCGGTTCCTGCTGGAGGTTAAGGTGTCTAAAGGACCAAGTGTCGTCTGGAAGCTCAAGCTCGCACGTAGGCGCGTAGAGAAGTGCATGCTGGAGGGCGATGGGCACGGAGAGAAGACACGTAGCACATCATGCTGTGCAAGGGCTGGAGCGGGTGCTGGCAGGCGTCCGTGAGCGAAGAGGGCATGCGAAGGTAGGTGTACGTGGGCTGGCAGACACGTGGGCAAGTGCGGGCGACGTGGGCGAAGACGCGCGCACGGGCTGTGGCTGGTTGAAGGCGTTGGGTGACCGGTAAAGTGAGAAACTCACCAGTCACCCCACTGTAGCCACAGTGTCACGCAGAAACGCGTGAGCAGTGGCTACAGTGGTCGGGCGAGCCACATGACTGGGAGCTACAGGTGTTGTGACTGCGGCTGGCTCGGCGCGTGTGGTGGAGTGGCTTCGGCTGGTGGCTTGCGGGCTGGATGTCGCGGTAGAGCGTGCGGACAGAGTTGCTGGCGTGTGCGGTGGAGGGCAAGGGTGACCCGCTGCTTGCGCGGAGGCTTGCAGGTGCTGGCAAGGGTGCAGTGAAGCGTGGCCAGCCGCCGAAGTGGCGCGTGGTGGCGGGTTGCGAAAGAGAGAGTGCAACAGGGCGCGTGGAGAAGCAGGAGGGGGTGGCACCTGTAGGCGCGTGCGGAAGGCGAGGGCGGCCTGCAGGCTTGTGCGGAAAGAGGTGGTGAGGGTGCTACATGTAGCTACTGCTGCCGCCTTCCTGGAGCTTTGAGCTTCAAGCTTGAAGCCTACAGCACTAGCTGAAGTGGCGTGGAAGGTGAAAACAGTGAAGAAGGCCACCACGCCAACCGGCTCTTAGAAGAGCTAGGAGGTGGTGGTTTCACGGTGGTGGGTGCTCTCCACAGTGAAGACTCCTATCCACTGGGTGTCTCCGAGGAGGGCTGGTGTGTGGAGGGAGAGGGAGGAGACGGTGGCCTGGAAGGAGAAGTGTTGTGGGTTCTTTTGGCAAGGAGGACCAGGCTGCTGATGAAGAAGAAGTCGTGGTCTTTTTATAGAAGAAGAAAGCCATGCATAGCCATGCCCTGGCTGTGCATGGCATGCGCATGGCTTGGCAGGGACTGGGCTGCTGCGGTTGGCAGGGAGAGGGCTGCTACAGGGAAGCATGGCTCGAGGAGGAAGAATTTAATCCATGCACAGTAGCTGCAGGAAGAAAGATTTCCAAATCAAAAAGAAATAAAAATGGAGATGGAAATATTGCGAAGCAGCACTTGAAGAAAATGTGAATCGCGAGGCCATTTTATTTCACTCTCCTCCCATCTTACTTAAATGCATGCATGTGTGTATTTTTACAATGCAACTGTGGAGACCTAATAAGCAATGGTAATGCTAGAAAATAGCACAAGACTTCACAATTGCAGGCATATTTTTGTGGTGCAATCATACCCCCATGCCAATCTTTTGCTAGTCCCTAGCAAAATAGTATTTAGAAATGATCTTAAGCCGAAGATTTTCTTCTGAGGCGATATAGGTTTGTTTATTGTTGGATATTGTGAGAACCAGTTACAGAGAAGACTACCAGTACTTTAAGTCTCACATGACAAAGATCATCTCTCAACTAACCAGGACTCTTAATATTTAAACCTTAAGTACAATTTCCAGGACCCAGGAGGTTTTTCTCGTACTCAAGAGATCAAGAGGTCATGTCTTGTGCTTAGTGAAGGATGAAGACTGGCTAGATGAACATTAAGACTCAGGCCCAGGGTTTCACGAATTTTTAAGTAAAGGTTGGTCCCAATTTCAGCTCGTGTCTTTGGATTGACCCTTAAAAATATGACGGAAAACTCAGCTCCCATTTTCTGACATTTGTGGCGCAGAGTATTTACGACTTGCCCTGAAGAACTTTTTGTAGGGCGAAGTCTTTACAGACATTTGTGAGATATACTGACTTATATGAATGTTTTTTTTTTTAAAAAACACACATGTCACTATATCTCTTATAACATTATTTGGAGGAGCACACTTTTCTTTTTTTTGGTGGGAGAGCTTCTTTTTTCGTGGGAAGAGTTTCTCCTAAACACAAGACTAAAACCTGGGATAAAAAGTCTACCTGTGCACATAGGTAAGGACTCCACCTTCCCTAATGAACACTAGGGTTGGATCTTATGTTCACCTGGTCTTTCCTGATATGTGTAGTGTGAACCAAGTTTACTTAAGCTCTCAAGTAAAAGCAAACCAATGGATCCTATACTGGTGCCTCAGGTACAAGAATACGTCCTTAGTTAGGAGAGATTCCGATCTATTTTGTCATTGCTCAAGTGAATTAAGCCGAGCCTAAGCGAATCAAGCTTCTGTGACCTAGAAAGTCTTCAAAACAGAGGTTGAATATCCACAAACACTTATTGTATTTTTGTTTCAGCCTTTAGATCATTACGAAACACCATTTATTATTATTATTATATATTTATTTTATATATATATTTTTTTTTTCTTTTTCTTTTCCTTGCATATTTATAAATAGGTGGGAATTGTATGATACCATAAAATACCCAGATCCTATGGATGCCTATCCACCCCCCCATGCCAAACAATGCTATGTCCTCATATGCATGCAGAAAAAGGTAGAGAAAGGGTGAAAGATCGGGTAACGAGAGTTGAGGCGCAGGGTATACAATAAGGTGGTCCGGTGGGTGGATGGTGGGTGGTGAAATAAAAAGTGAAGTGATTGTGATAGTGGCAAGAGAAGTGATGGTGGATGGTGAAAGGTCAGGCATATCCTAGAACGAGAGTGTCCCAAGCGGATCAGAAAAAAGATCAGGAGGAAGAAGTTGGCCCTCAGATTGGCCAAGAAGAGGGGCTCTTTGCATACATGGATCCAAAAGGGAAAAACCCCAGTGAACAGGATATGGGCTCAAGGTCCCAGTGTGGAGTTGCAAATCCACCTGATTTGGAGGGAAAGAAAGGGCAATCTGGTCTTCAAGAGTGTGCACCGGTGGTGAGTAGCCCAGATATGACTCAAACCACAAGGTATGGGAAGCAGAGAAAACCTTGTCAGAAGTCTGGTCAGAAGAAGGTACGGGAATAGGGAGGGATTGGGGAACGTCACAATATGTGCTGGTCAGGCAATCATCAATGTTTTCATGTAATCCACAGCAGTCAGAATAGGTCCCAATTGTTCTAATACATGCACTAACGGCGATGTCCCCGTTCTGATACAATCGCAGTCAAAGTTCTTGGCTACCTTGAAGATGTTAAGCTTGATCTTTTCAGATCCAATGGCAATCTCAATACAGCCTGACTCACAGTCGATATGGGCGTGGGCTGTGGCCAAGAAAGGTCGACCAAGGATGATCGGACAATCAGAAAGTGAGCTAGGAACTTCAATATCTAAAACAAGAAAGTCAACAGGAAAATAGAGACTGTTGACCCTAACCACCACATCTTCCACCACACCCTTCGGGATTTTGACAGAACGATCTGCCAACTGTAACGTGACAGGGATGGGTTTCAGTTTTCCCAAGGAAAATTTTTCGAGCATGATGGTCGGTATAAGATTTATGGAAGATCCTAGATCAAGCAGGGCACAGTTAAAATTGCATCCTTGGATGCTACAGGAAATAAGCAGTGTGGCCAGATCTTTCTACTTCGGTGGTAGGTTTGACAGTATAGGACAACTCGCATGAGGCGAGAGAACCAACGGGTTCTTAGTTTTCTTTGACTGTCGCTTGCGTGTTGTGTAGTCTTTGAAAAATCGGGCGACAGTAGGTATGTGGTCGATAGCCTCGAGCAGGGGTACCTTGATTTCTACATCCCTGAACAAATTACGCAGGTTATCAAAGGCCTACATATCTTTCTTTTTGCCTTTTGGCTCCCTCAGTAGAGCCTCAGGGAATAGGACTGATTCTGGCAACAATTTACGTATATCATCCTCTCGCAAATGCAGTGTGCACCCCGAATGAGAGGGTGATGAAGAGGACGGGCCAGGATCAAGTCGAGGCGGATCAACGGTCTGCTTGCCGCTCCTCGTAGTGATAGCATTGGATGATGTGGGTCCAGTGGGATCATACGGTGAAGGAGGGTTTGCAATAGGGACATAAGAGTGCGGTGCTACACGGGATTAGCCTGAAATCCCGGTGGAATGCTCGGAGCCTGCAGAATCTAGTGAACATGTCCCTGAAAAGGTTGTACCTGTAGTTGCGGACCATGGGGTATGAAATTTCGCGGGTTTAGGATAGGTTGGGCGGGAAGAGTGCCCTGAGATCGAGTCGCCATGCATAGTTTACTGATCTCAGTATTCTGCTGCGCCAATTGGTGCTGAAGAGAGGTCATGTTCTCTTCATGGCGCTTTGACATTTCTGTCATCATTCACATCAATTTGTCAAGAGGAATTGATGCGTGTTCTGCTTGTGGTACGCATGGGCCTGCTGGCGGATTCGCCACAGGATTAGACTGGGCCCTTGGGATGATGGGTGCGGACGGTCACAATGGTCCACCCATGGGGTTTTGGCGCTGTGGGTTGTTGGACCATGCGAAGTTCGGATGATTGCACCTCCTTGGGTTATACATGGCAGAGAATGGGTTGTTCACCAGGGCGCAAGCATCTTCTATGCCAGAAGACGCGTCCGCATGTAAATATGCATCCGAGCACATGGAGGCTTGGTCCTCCATGTCAAAATACTAGCTCGCAAAAGCCAGTTCCACATGACTTACCGAGTCGCTCGGCGCGGCACTCGGTAAGGAAGGTCTTACAGGGTTTCTCGGGATAAGTCTGGTGTTGGAAGAATTTGGATTGTGATGAAGTGTTGAAGTAGGGGTGTTTGCCAAAGAACGGGCAGGGTTGGCTAGAAGCTCGTCCAGCTTCTTGTGCACGACGGAGACTTCATCCAATTTTTGTGCAATAAAGCTTAATCAGTGGATGAATGGGAGGGTCCCGTGTCAACTTCGTGGACATTTCTGGGTTGGCTTGTACGATTAAAGGCGACAATGGAAGCATTGTTCATCGAGTTTTCACTCATATTTTCAAACAATTCAAATGCTCCATTCTTGTCTTTATTCATAAAGTTCCCTCCACAGGAAGCGTCTGCAATCTGCTTCAAAGTCTCATTTAGCCCATAGTAGAAAATCTGGGCTATATGCCACTTAGGCAGATTGTGGTGTGGACACTTCCTGAGGAGGTCGTTATACCTCTCCCATGCCTCATGAAATTGTTCGCCGTTTTGTTGCGTAAAAGAGGTAATAGCACAGCGAAGTGCATTGGTTCGCCCGATTGGGAAGAACTTCTTGAGAAATGCTATTCGCATCTCTTCCCAAGAGTGGATGGTTCACCCAAGGGTGCGTAACCACTACGACGCTTTATCCCGCAGTGAAAATGGGAACATTTTCATGAGGACTATAGGTAACCCGACATTTCTTAGTTTAACCGTTTCAGCCAGTCGGATTAGGTCTTCCAAGTGGAGAAAAGGATCTTCACTTGCAAGACCATGGAAGTGAAAATTTATTAGGCCAATTATGTTTGGTTTCAATTGAAAGTCATCCCCACCCATGGGGACCCGAATTTGTCCTATGGTCTCTGTAGCAATGGGATTCTGATATGAGCTAAGAGACCTACACTCCTCCCGTTCGGGAGGGTTCTGCATTTCCTCCAATGTTTCCTGAATGGCTTCAATTTGCACATTATACATCTCCATTTGGGCTTGGAGGTGGGTTATGGGATCTAAGGCTCCACCACCTGGTGGGTTTTGAGGGCGGTTTCCTCCCTCGGGATTTGGAGGTGGGCGTGCAGCCATGTTTGTGGAGGAGGAGGACGATTCGGCTTGTTTTCTTGATTTATCAGTCAATTCAAATAGTTCAGGGTTTTGTGACCTCCTCCCAAACATGCACTACTGTAGGAAGAATTAGGGGAATAAGATGGGAAAAGAGATGAGAGAAATGACATCGGAAAGATACACTTGATGGCAAATCAATACAGTCAAATTCCTAACCTCTATAGTGTGCCCTTAGACCTAAAGATCTAATTTACCTACTATCACGAACTATGAAATCGAATGCGAGCACCGCGGAACCACCAGGCCAGATTGAAAGGCCGTTTGCCCCAGTCTTAGACACTCGATAGCACACGGGAACCCTCACCAGCACATAGTTGCTACACGCAGGTAGTTAGACCTCCAATCCGTAATAAGGGTCAAGTTACTACCAATTTTTGTTAGAGTCTTAGGGTCAAGTGCTTTTGGAATGTGAAGGGCGTTGTTTACAGGTAATGCCTAAGTGATTGATTTTTGAGAGTGTGTAAAACAAGCATGCAACGGGGAAATCTCCTCGAATTGAAGTTTTTATTGGTGAAAGGTTTTTAGAGTTCAGCCTTAAGTAGTATGGATTTAGGATTTTGCTAAAATACCAATTCAACCAATCTCCGGGTTTTGTGAGAATACAAGTTTTCTTTCTAAGACCAACAAACCCTTCTTCAATATTAGTTAGTTAATACATGGTAAAATGCAATGGGCTACCCTAAATGGAGATTTCTATGTGTGGATGCACGAATCAGTTTTAGATTAGTGTGAAAGGGAGCCAAAGCACTTCAATTCAAGTGCTCCCAATCACCAAAATGATGTCCACACAAGGCTCAACCAAAAGATAAAGAAAATCAAATTGTTGGGGTTGAAAGGTTCGAGATCGAATCTTAGGCAAGTTGAAAAGGCGTGGTGGGGTTGGAATCGACTCAATTCCAAGTCTCCCCACCAAAAATGTGATCCTAAATTTGCATGTAAATGGGGGGGTGCAATCAATCTTTTTATTTTCCTCAAAGAATACTTCACACGGCAAAATATTCAAGAATCAAGATTCTCAAATTTTCGCTATGTGAAGTAGGGCGGGAAATCCTGGGACGGTAGGAGTAAAGGCAATCAATCAAACAAGTGAATTTCAGTCCACTTGCCTCAAGAGATCCCAAGAAGCTTTTCTAGTTTTCTCTTAGTTTTTAGTTTTTTTATTAAGGTTACAAGTTATCCTAGGTTGCTAAGAAGAGAAGACCTACTTGTTTGGCAATGTGTGCGAAGCTCCAATGCAGTGTCGGCGTCTTCATGCTCTCATTCCCTCCTTGGATCTACTCATCTCTTCAACTTCGTTTGCCTGCCTTTTCCTTGCAACAGCTTCACCTACACACCAAAAATAGAGACACCCGTGAAGAGAGAAGAGAAAAATTGAAAGGAATTGAATAGAAACTTACTTGAAGGTGCACTTCGTCAGCAACAGCGCCAAAAAAGGTGTGGTCTCAGACCCAAATAGGTTGTTAATATGGTGATTTTATCATTGAAGTATGTATAGTGGTTAACCTAAATCGAACCTAACCTTCACTTTACAAAATTTTTTTAACCTGGCCTAATTGATTTTATCTTGGGCTCTTTTAGGCCCAGGGGCGAACTCAGGGAAGTGGGGTTACAAGTCAAGTTTCTATGCCTTTCCTACAACGAGTCTCTTCCATTTGTTTATTGTGTTTTTGGTGTTTTTTTATTTAGATTTCTTTTCTGGTAATCTTTGTCCTTGAGGCATACCCTCAAAATTAGGTTCTTGGCTTTGAGCCAAAACAGGGTTCCAAAACAGGTCTTGCTATTCGCAAGACGGAGTACCTGCAAGTCAAGGATTATCTTTTCTCTTTTATATTTTTTTTATCTTTTTATTGGCATGAAAGAGAAGTAGAAACAAAGTAAATATAGTATATATATAGGTATATATTATATATGTATAAAGTGGTGGGGGTGGAGGTGGAGATGGAGTGTAGCACGGTGTCGAGTCGGTCGTCGTCTAGAGAGACGCAACCAACAGGACGAGGTGCCGCGTGTAAGGTGTAGGATGGATGGTGGAAGATCAATGCGAACACGCTTTTTGTACGCGTGTATCGGGGAATATCAGCAACTGGTGCAGATATTCCCGCGATACCACCTATGGTAAATAATGTGAAAATATATATATATGTATGTTAATATATCTATATATCTATATGGTTATAAATATATAAGTATATATATATGTATTTATCTATAGGTGTATATATATATATATATATATATATATAAGTATTTGTATATATGTATGTAGCTATATATGTATAGATGTATATATATCTATATACATATATATATATGTATGTATATAATACTATATAGATGTATATATATATATGTATATATATATATATAACAATATATGTATATAGGTATATGTATCTAGATATGTATATATATGTATATATGTATATATAGTTATATAGATATATATGTATATATGTATGTATATATATATATATATGTCTAAGTATACGTACGTATAAGTATATGTGTATATATATATATGTGTATATGTATATAGACTAATACATATTTATATAAGTTCTAATATATGTATGGATATATGTATAAGTATATATATGTATATGTATATATGTATATGTATATATGTAAATATATATGTATATATATATATACATAGGTATATTGATATATGTATATATATATATGTACGTATACTAATACATAAGTATATAAGTACTACTATATGTATAAATATAAGTAAATATATATATGTATATATATCAATATATCCATGTATACATATATATATATGTATATAATAGTGTATAGGTGTGTGTGTGTATGAAAGTGTGAGTGTAGGTGTGTGTGAGCGTCGGTAAAGAGAGAGTGAGAGAGTGTTGTGAGAGAGAGTGAGAGGCAGAGAGAGAGCGGGAGAGCGCTTGGTTCCTGCTGGAGGTTAAGGCATCTGAAGGACCAAGCATCGTCTGGAGGCTCAAGCTTACACGCAGGCGCGCATGAGCACAGAGAAGCGCACGCTAGAGGATGATGGGCGCAGAGAGAAGACACGCAGCGCACCGTGCTGCGCGAGGGCTGGAGCAGGCGCTAGCAGGCGTGCATGGCCGAAGGGAGCAGGCGAAGGCAGGCAAACGAGGGTTGGCAGACGCGCGGGCGGGTGCAGGCGATGTGGGCGGAGAAGTGTGCGCGGGCTATGGCCGGTTGCGGCGCGCCGGGTGACCGGTAAAGTTAGAAACTCACCGGTCACCCCACTGTAGGCACAATGTCGCGTAGAAATGCTTGAACAGTTGCTGCAGTGGTTGGCCGAGCCACGCTATTGGGAGCTGCAGGTGCTGTGAGTGCGGCTGGCTCGGCACGTGCGGTGTAGTGGCTTCGGCTGGTGGCTTGCGTGCGGGATGTCGCGGCAGAGCGTGTGGAGAGAGCTGCTGGCGTGTGTGGTGGAGGGCGAGGGTGACCTGTTGCTTGCGCGGAGTCTTGCGGGTGCTGGCAGTGGTGCGGTGAAGCGTGGCTGGCCATTGCAGTGGCGCACGGTGGCCAGTTGCAGAAGAGAGAGCGCGACAGAGTGCGCGGAGAAGCTCGAGGTGGAGGCGCCTGCTGGCACACGCGAAAGGCGAGGGCGGCCTACAGGCTTGCGCGGAAAGAGGTGGTGAGGCTGCTGCTGCCGCCTTGCTGGAGCTTTGAGCTTCAAGCTTGAAGCCTGCGGCACTGGCTGAAGTGGCGTGGAAGGTGAAAACAGTGAAGAAGACCACCACGCCAACTGGCTCTTTGAAGAGCTAGGCGGTGGTGGTTTCACAGTGGTGGGTGCTCACCACAGTGAAGACTCCTGTCCACTGGGTGTCTCCGAGGAGGGCCGGTGTGTGGAGGGAGAGGGAGGAGACGGTGGCCTGGAAGGAGAAGTGCTATGGGTTCTTTTGGCGTGGAGGACCAGGCTGCTGATGAAGAAGAGGTCGTGGTCTCTTTATAGAAGAAGAAAGCCATGCATTGGCATGCCCTGGCTATGCATGGCTTGTTCATGGCTTAGCAGGGAGTGGGCTGCTGTGGCTGGCAGGGAGAGGGCTGCTGCAGGGAAGCATGGAGCAAGGAGGAAGAAGTTAATCCATGCACAGTAGCAGCAGGAAAAAAGATTTCCAGATCAAAAAGAAATAAAAATGGACATGGAAATATTGTGAAGTAGCACTTGAAGAAAATGTGAATCGCGAGGCCATTTGATTTCACTCTCCTCCCCTCTTAATTAAATGCATGCATGCATGTATTTTTACAATGCAACTGTGGAGACCTAATATGCATTGGTAATGCTAGGAAATAGCACAAGACGGCACAATTGCAGGCGTATTTTTGCAGTGCAGTCAGGTGGGTCCCTTGTGTCTACTACCACTCCTCAAGGTGATGGTATTTGCAGTGGCAAAATGCTGTTGGTTAGTGCCATGGGGATGGTTGGACAAAATAGGAGTCTCTCGGTTGATTATGGTGGGAACTTGGTTTGCCCCAGGAGGGGTTGGGGTATCCTGGTAAATAGCATGAGTGTGAGCATGTGACTCCCTACAATTACCAAACCCTTTAGGCCGAGCGCCTTAGTTCCATACATTCCTTTGGTTTGGTACAAGTTTTGATGGTAGAGTTTTTGGGATGTCAATTGTTTGCATTAAGTCTGGATTGCAAGGTGTCCAGCGAAGTTTTCATTTGTTCCATGAGATGGACCATTGGCCCTTGCATTTCTACCATCTTCAGGTTTAAATCAGCCTGCCCGATGAGTTGTTGAGCATGCCACATGGACTGATTAACTTGATTCGAGGGCAACTGAGTATATACATGACCCTGACCCATTGGTTTTTGCAGTACATAATTATTAGGCTGATATTCGATCTGCTGCCCCTGATCTTTCCAAGAGAAGTTTGGGTGATCTTTCCAACCAGGATTGTAGGAATTCGAGTAAGGGTTGGACGTAACATTCTCTTGTATAGCATGAACATCCTTATAAGATGAGGATGAAGAAGGATCCGAAAAATTGGCATCATAGGCCCCAGTTAGGAAACCATAAGGTTTCGAGAAGAGAGGCCTGAAGGTCGAGCCGACTCCAGCTGGTTCACAAACTCTCGTCCTATAGGAGCTAGCGAAGAATGGAATCTTGAGCCATTGGGTTTTGCGGTACATAATTGTTGGGTTGATATTGGGTCTGTTGCCCCTGATCTTTCCAAGAGAAGTTAGCGTGATCTTTCCAACCAGGATTGTAGGAATTCGAGTAAGGGTTCGACGTAACATTCTCTTGTATAGCATGAACATCCTTATAAGATGAGGATGAAGAAGGATAACAAAAATTGGGATCAAAGGCCCCAGTTTGGAAACCATAAGGTTTTGAGAAGAGAGACCTGAAGGTCGAGTCGACTCAAGCTGGTTCACAAACTCTCATCCTAAAGGAGGTTGCGAAGAATGGAATCTTGAGCCTTGGGATTGAGTGCATCTAGAAAAATTAGAGTTTTCAGACATCCACACTTCCATTCATTTAGTAACCAAATCAACCTTATCTAATTTATTGTAGATCAATTCCATATAAATGTATGAGAATCTTGGACCACATTGGCATTTTAGCTAGTTTGTTCGGATTGGTTGAAGGTTTCCACAGAGGCATGGTTTAAAGAGTTTTTGCTCATTTCCATAAACAAATCATACACACTATCTACATCTTTGTTGAGGAAATTTCTTCTGCGAGAAGCATCCACATGATTACAGAGTTGATCATTCAACTTGTGATAAAAAAATCTGCATAGGTTGCCATTTAGGCACCTCATGGTATGGACACTTCCGCAATAGATCGTAGAATTGCTCCCAGGCCCCATGAAATGGTTTCCATAGCTGCTGGGTGAATGTTGTAATTGCCCATCGCAACCCATTCGTTCGCCCAATTCGGAAGAATTTCTTCAGGAAGATCGATTTTAAAGCAGTCCAGGTAGCAATCGGTCTTCCAATGGTACGATACCAATGTGCGGCCTTATCCCTGAGTGAATGGGGGAAAGGCCTCATGAGCATCGGTTATTCATCCACATTCCGCTATTTGGTCGTTTGAACCAGAGTGATCAGGTCCTCCAAATGTTGGAATGGGTCCTCTTAGGCAAGCCCGTAAAAGTGTTTAATTAAACTCAAAACCTGAGGCTTGATCTCAGCATCACCGTCGGGGTTCACAACACTGGGGCGATGCTTGTAATTCAAAGGGTCATAAAAATCCTTCAAGGGTCGAGCGCTCTAACCATTCATTCATTGGAACCATTGTTGCATCTATTGCACTTGGTCCAACTGCCTCTGAATCAACACATGCTGGTTCAGGGGTAAGGGAGGTGGTTGTTGATCAGCCATGGGATCTGTTTGACTATAATTCAACCTCCACCTCTGGAAATGGTCTATAGGTCCTTCCAAACAAGGGTTCAATGACCTCCTTCCAAGAATACACTGGAACAAAGTTAGAAGGATGGGAAAAGGGAGCCCTACAACACAAAAAATGCAAGCCTATCCTTAGGTTGGGTATCCTAAAGACCTACAAACTCTCTTTGAATCCATCTTAAGATTATAAACGATTTACGCTACTTCTATTTGGTTAATACAACCAGTCAGAAGGAGGGGCCAGGGAGAACGATCTTCCTTTGCCATGCACCTTGGGTTCCTTTGATACTCCCCAACTACAGTCATTTGACGCTACACCCCTAGCTAGACATCAGATGGACTAGTGTAAGCAAGTTAATAGAGAACAATCTCAATCTGGGCCGCAAAGAGCGAATCAATCCATAATGACAACATCTAATCTATTTTAGTTAAGTTTTGGATATTTGTGCTTTCTGAATATGATGGACCCTTTAGATGGGTTATGCCCTTAAAAATAAATTCAAGTGTGTGTTGGTGCACAACGAGGGTTTGCAAACAAGGTTTCGATGATGTGTGTTTTAGTGTTGAACCTTGTTTAGTATCTTTTAGGGTTTAACTTTTAAGTTTGTTCAATTAGGGTTAAGTAGAACACTCCAGGTTATAAAAGCATTGGTGATGATGTATTCCTTTAGAAATTAGAAAAAAAAATGTGGAGTGCCTGGTTTAGTCCCTAAAAATCAACCCTAAGTGCAAAGCTATTGATGAATCATTTTTATCTTGAGTGGTGCAACCCAAACTGCTCAATCAATCAACCTGTTGCACCACTTGATTAAGGCACACAAAAGGTGATTAACCTAGTCTGATATCTACTCTTTTATGTGTTGATTTGAATGTATCGTTTCCACAGGTCAGAATCCAGGTTGAGTAGATAAAATCAAGATAGGTTATGTGCCTCAAATGTGGGTGTTCATGGTGTGTATCTTGATTTGTCCCACAATCAGAACATAATTTTTTTATATATGTTTGGGGATGAGATGAGTGTAGGTGACAAACAAGAGAAATAGGTTCTATCCTAGGGTTTATGCAAACACCTAAGTAGATTAGATCTTGGTTATTGATGTGGTGAAAGTGGAACTAGTTGGGGGGAATGTGGAGAAACTTACAAACCATACTACCTGCACCTTACATCGATCTACCATACTTGGATCTCCTTGCTAGGGTGCATGAAAGATAATAAATCCGAGGCAAGCAGGGTTAGTAATAAGTAAGAGAAATGAAACATGGAAAATATGAAAGCAAATTCCGTTGCCTCCCTAGCAACAGTGCCAAAATGATGACCGAGTTTTCACTAATGGAAGGTTGAGGTTAAGAGAAACCCGTAGTTGTAGTGGCAAAACATGTTATCAAATATAATTTTTTACCGAAACTCCAAGGGTGTCTCAGGTAGAACACAGGGAGGCGACGTTTGCATTCGTTAAAATCCACGCTTCGCTTTGTTTGTTTTTGGGGTTTTTAGGTTTTGTTATTTTTTTGTGTTTTTCTGGTAAAGAAATAAACAAGATAGCACACAAAGTGGAGAGAAGCAAATATGATATAATGGAATGTTGTTTATTACAATAAATGGAAATATGATAAAAATAACAGAGATAGAGGTGAGAGGAAGTCTCCCAAATTGGATGTTTGGCGAGATGACGGTGCTTGGTGGTAGCATGAATGGAGGAGGTGAGAAGCTAGACAATGGGGATGAGATGCAGAAGAATGGCAAGTGATAAGTCAATTTTTGCTTTCAAACAATGTGAATAAGATGATTTGTCATTTTAGTAACAAAGTGGTGGAAAATCGCTTAACAAAACAATTAGAAAAAAAATTAACCACACACAGAAGAGTGAGTCCTGTCCACAAGGAGACAATGATGCAATAAATTCATGAATATTTTTCTCATATTCGTTCAATCAAGTGCAAAATCCATAGTCAAATCTGACATGAAATGAGACGAAAAGCAGACACACAATAACTTGAAAATGTAAGGTTATAAGTATAATTTTTCCTCATTGAAATATTCAATAAATATGTGATTAATCTCTATAATTTCCAATTAACATGCATTAGAGAGAATTTGTGCACATCTTAACCCAAATTCAATGTCAAAAGATGTGAATAACAAAAGCCAAGCAATTATGAGAAAAGATGGAAATGAAGTTGCAATTTCCCTCAATATTTCCAATATTAAAATAAAAATGAAAGTTTGACAATGGCATTCAAATGTAATTATTAATGTGAGTAAAAGTAGAGGATTCTACCTCTCCCCTCCTCGTGCACGGGAGAGAGGCTCGTTCGAGGAACTCTTCTGCGAATTGGTTGGCTGGAGTGAGAGGCTCGCAACGGTGGCGACAGCAGGTTACGAGATGGCTGGAGATGGCCGGACGGAGGAGAGAAGCGTCGGCGGTGGTGGAGGTTGCTGCTGCTGGCCGCGCTTGCTGCAGGCGCGAGGAGGCGATGCGCGGGTGCTGCAGTCGTGAGGGGGCGACACACGCTGATGGGGCGGGCGCACACGTAGCCTAATGGACTCATGGCTGCAGGTATTGCAGGGAGGCGCTGGAGGAGCTGAAAAGGGGCATGCAGGCATTGAGGCGTGGGTGTGTTGTGGTGTAGGCACGTTGGTGTGCAGGCGCTATGGCGAGGGTGCTGGAGGTGAAGGTGCCCAGGCTAACTGCTATGCGCGCAGTGGGATCCTAGCTGGAGGTGTGGGTGGCGGTTCAAGTGGGTGAGCGTACGCCTGTTGCAATGGAGGTGCAGCGCGTGCGCGTGGTCTGCAGCAGAAGATGAAGTGTGCTGGCTGGAGGCATGCGCGGTGGCGAGCTTGGTTGGGCTAAGGCGTGGGGTGGAGAGGTTGTAGCTCTATGTGCTACAGTGGGCGTGGCGATGGTGCATGGGGCGTGAAGAAGCTGTGATCTGCACGTGAAGGAAAAATGTTGCACGGTGATGCAAGGACTCTTGGCGGTGTGGGTTGTCACACCACATGCCCACGGTGGTGGAGTCACACTGCCGCAGTTGAGGCCGATGGTGAGGAGTTGATGAGAAGCAAAGTTCTCTACGTAGTGAGGAACAAAGGGGTGGTGGCCTCCCTTGAATGGTAGCCCTTCCACTCTCCTTTGTAGCCACAGCTACAAAGATTTGAAATTCAAAAGGCCATCGTCGAATCAATGCTGATGCATAGGAGGAGGAGGAGGAGGAGATGGAGTGGTTTCCTGCAAAGGAGAAGAAAAGAAAATAATAAAATAATAATAAAATAATTAGGATTATTTATACATAACTCCTTAACTTCTTTGTTAATTAAAATAGTGTTTGCACCTAATTAATTCACTAATCAAATGTATGCAATCATAGGTTAATTCTCAATGCATGAATTATGCACTTAGGCTAAAAATATGAATTAATTTATTAACATCCTAATGTATGCTATCTAAATGCCAAAATTAACTTAATATCTAGACACTTAAATATTTAAATAGCCCACAAATATGGGCTAATCAAATGCCCCCCATGCCTAGTTCTTGGTAGTCCCTAGCAAATCAAAACAAAAACCTAGCACTCCAAGTAGACTAACCAACCCAAACAGTCTTCCTTTAGAAACATGTTAAGTTCAAACTTTAGACCTACGGTTCCCAAGTAGTTGCTAAGTTACAGACTAGGTCAGCTAAAGCATCCGTGCATGTGCATTGGTCTGAATTATTTGAGGTTGGTATGATTGCCAACCTAGAAAGGAAACAGGATTATATATATATATATATATATATATTTATTTATTTTTTGTTTGATTCCTCTAAGTCTAACGTCGGATTAGCTATCAACACAGTCTATGTCGGATTCATCGTGCCCATCACCATACCTCGAAGGGTGCCTGGCTTTCGATGCTTTGAGATAGCACCGCCCATAGCGACCCCAAGAACTCCTGGCAATCGACACTTCGAGATAGTATCACCTATGGATTTCTTAAGCAAATTCAGGCCTGCGGCAATCGGCACTTCGAGATAGGGCCGCCCATGGTAACTGAATTGCACAATACACTTACATGCCCCTATTAAGATGGATATCCTAAGAGACAAGCGCTGAGGAAGTAATATGTTATCATCACATCCTCAAGGTGAGTATATACTCCACCTCTCCCACAGTAGGAACTCTTCCAGTTAAATTGTGTTTTCAAGCCTCTCTTATGTAAAAACTAAGAGAACCAAATTTCTTTTAAGAAAGGAATTAAGGTGATCACTTACATAAGACCAAGTGTGTGAAATTTGGATGCTTGGGTTACAAGGACCCGTAAACCAAAAAGTAGAACAAGACTCCAGGTACTATCCCACCTTTTAACTCAATCCCTAGCTTTCCTTCCTCAACCTCCTGAGGAATGGTCCACAACTTAACTCCTACTTAAGTTTTTATATCCACAAAGGACCCTAAAGGTCTAAAGCTAGTAGATCACTTAGCTTCTAAAGTTCGACCCTAGAATCAACTTAGTCTAACCTAGAGTTCTGATTTCCTTAAGAATGTAGGGCCTAGCCAGTTAAGCTCACAATTTTTTTCTACTTTTTTTTTTTTCTTAATGCAATATGGAGAATGAATGCAAAATGTAGCATGCTATAAATAGATGCCTCAGGTCCTCACCCCCATGCCTGTTTCAAACAATGTCCTCATTGGAAACAAAAATAGTTAAAGGAAGATATTACCAAAGGCGGAGAATGGTAGGAGTAAGGCTCCTCAAGAGTGACCTTGTCAACCAGATGGCCATCTAAACTATTGTATGGTTTTAATCGTTGACCTTTGACGATAAAGGGAGTTTCTCAAGAGGAAAGGCTTTTAATCTCCATAGCTCCATGCAGAAAAACTTTAGTGATTATGTAAGGCACATCCCAACGAGATTTTAATTTCCCTGGAAAAAGCTTAAGTCTAGAATTGAAAACCCAGATTTGTTGGTTGGGCTCAAAGGTCATTCGAAGTATATACTTATCATGCAAGACCTTAGTTCTCTCTTTATAAGCTTGAGAGGTGTCAAAAGCATCATTCCTCAGCTCCTCAAGCTCACTTAATTCCAGAAGTCATGCCGTACCTACCTTTTCTAATTCCATGTTAACACTTCGAATAGCCCAAAGTGCCCTATGTTCCAACTCAATGGCTAAATGGCATGCTTTCCTATGCATAATCCGAAAGGGACAAGTACCCAAAGGGGTCTTATAGGCCATTCGATACGCCCAGAAAGCATCATCGAGATTTTGGGACCAGTCTTTCTTATAAGGTCTAACAGTCTTTTCAAAAATATCTTTTATCTCCCTATTCGACACTTCAACCTGGCCACTCGTCTAAGGATGGTAAGGGGTAGCGACCTTGTGAGTCACTCCCAGACTCCTGATTAGCTGATTGAAGTCGTGATTTTTGAAATGAGGTCCCCCATCACTTGTAGTGGCCATTTGTGTGCGTAGGAATGGCCTCTACCCATTTAGAGACATAATCAACTGCCACCAAGATATATTCATAACCATGTGACGAAGGGAAGGGGCCCATAAAGTCAATTCCTCACACATCAAAAATTTCAACAGATTGAATAGGGTGTTGAGACATTTCATTCCTCTTCCCAATCGTTCCAGTCTGTTGACATCTAATACTGGCCTTAACAAAATTATGAGAATCCTTAAGTAACGAAGGCCACCAAAAACTAGACTGGAGAACCTTAAAAGCAGTTTTCTTAGCACCACAGTGTCCTTCACAATGAGGTTCATGGCAAAAACTCTGCACACTTAGTTGTTCCTGTTCAGGTACACAACATCTCAATACTTGGTCTTGTCCAATTCTAAATAATTCAGGCTCTTCCCAAAGAAGGTATGTCACTTGGGAAATGAATCTCTTTCTTTTCTACCCATCCCAAGAGCCAGGAGTTTCTCCAGTGACCTACTAATTTAGGGTATCACCATACCAAGGTGAAGTTGGTGTTACCGCCATAAGGGTTTCATCTGGAAATGTCTCGTGGATATCTCCAGATAGAAATGGAAAGTGAGACAGGTGGTCAGCCACAACATTTTCTACTCCTTTCTTTTCACATATCTCCAAGTCAAATTCTTGAAGGAGTAGGATCCACCTAATCAGACGTGGCTTAGAATCATTCTTAGCAATGAGATGTTTCACTGCTGCATGATCAGTGAAAATAACCACATTTGACCTAAGAAGATAAGACCTAAACTTCTCCAAAGTAAAAACTATGGCAAGTAATTCTTTTTCAGTGATGGTGTAGTTTTGCTGCGATTTAGTTAAAGTCTTGCTGGCATAATGCAGCACATAAGGTCTTCCCTCAACCCTTTGTCCAAGGACTTCTCCCACTGCATAATCCAAAGCATCATACATCAACCCAAATGGGAGTGTCCAATCAGGAGCTTAGAGAATAGGCATAGAGATCAAGGCCTCCTTTGGAGTTTGAAAGGCCTCGACACACTTCGAATCAAAATTGAAGGAAGATTCGTTCGCCAACAAGTCACAAAGTGGCCTAGAAATTTTATTGATATTTTTAATAAAGTGCCTATAAAAGCCAGCATGGCCCAGAAAGGATCTAATCTATTTGACATTCATAGGCAATGGGAGTTTGGAAATAGAATAAATCTTGGCTTTATCTACTTCCAAACCTCGCTCAGACACAACATGCCCAAGTACAATTTCTTCCTGTACCATGAAATGACTTTTCTCCCAGCTGAGGACTAAACCAGTCTCCTTACATCACTTCAACACATTCTCCAGGTGTAGGAGACACTGGTCTAAAGATGAGAAAAAAATGGAGAAGTCATTCATAAACACTTCAACACACTCGTCAATCATGTCAGAAAAAATGGACATCATACACCACTGGAAGGTTGCTGGGGCATTACATAATCCAAACGGCATACGCCTGAATGAAAAAGTATCGTAAGGACTCGTGAATGTCGTCTTCTCCTGGTCATCAAGGAAGACTGCAACCTGGTTGTACCCAGAATATCCATTGAGAAAGCAATAGTACTAATTCCCTACCAATTTCTCGATAATTTAATCAATAAAAGGCAAGGGAAAGTGATCCTTCTGAGTAGTGGTGCTCATCTTGCGGTAATCAATACAGGCCCTCCATCTAGTTGAGGGTCTAGTGACAACTTGTTCACCTTGGTCATTAAATTCCAAAATAAAGCCTGCCTTCTTTAGCGCCACATGAATTGGACTTACCCATTTACTATCTGTAATGGGATATATGATCCCAGCATCCAACCACTTTAGGATTTTCTTTTTAACCACCTCCCTCATATTAGGGTTCAGACGTCTCTGCATGTCCCTAAATGGCTTGATGGAATCATCAGTATAAATGTGGTGCATGCAGAGTGTAGAGTCTTTACCCTTAATGTCAGCAATGCTCCACACAATATCTTCCTTGTGTCTAGACAATCATTCAATCAGGGCTCCCTCCAGTACCTCAGATAGCACGGCTGAAATGATAACAGGGAGCGTATCATTGGCACCTAGGAAGATGTATTTGAGAGTGTCAGGGAGGAGTTTCAACTCAAAGTCGGGGGCTTGTATGGTTGAGGGTTTCATAATAGATGTCCCCATCTCAGGTAGCAGATCTACCTTGGGCAGAGATGATGGGGGAATAGACTCAGCAAAAACACCCAACAACTCGTCAAGTTCTAGTATATCCCCTTCACATTCCTCTAAGAGATGAGAATGCTCTTTTAGCATGACATGCTGAAGGGGGTCATCACTCGTCAAGCAGGGGTTGCCTCTTCAATCAGGTCATCTATCACCTCAACTTGAGAGCAATCCTCAAGCCCAGCCTATTTGTAAGCATCAAACACATTAAGCCAGATTTTCCTATTCTCAAAGCCCATTTTCAATGCCCCAGTATTGCAATTGATTGAAGCATGCGAAGTTGCAAGGAAGGGGCAGACCAAAATGATGGAGGGTTTGGTTGGCTTGTTGTTAGGGTCAATATCCAAAACTAAGAAGTCAACGGGGAAGAAGAAATCCTCCACTCTTATGAGGACATCTTCCAAAATTCCCCGTGGTGTCTTAAGTGATCGATCAGCAACTTCAAGGATTACTCAGCTAGGCTTCAGATTGCCTCCCTCAAGTTGTTCATACGCATAGCTTAGAAGGATGTTCACCCTCGCACCGAGATCAAGTAGAGCCTCATCAATCTGTAAGTCACCAATAACCACTGAGATGTACGGGGCTCCTGGGTCCTTAAGTTTTGGGGGTGTGCCATGTTGAACAATTGAGCTAACAAAATTAGGCAGGACAACTTTTGATTGGACCTGTTTCCTAGATTGCCGCTTTTTCCTGCACAGGTCCTTTAAGAAGTGGGCATAAGACGAAATCTACCTGATAGCTTCAACCAAAGGTAGGTTAATCAGCAATTGCTTGAAAGTTTCCATTATCTCATCTATCTTATCTTTCACTACAGATGAGCTAGCAGAAGTCTACCTAGAAGTGGATAAGCACTCTGAAAAGGGCACTCTCATCCTCTAGATGGAAGGGTTGTCATGTCGAGTAATGGGTGGAACGGGGGCAACTTCCTTCAGTGAGGTGATTTCAAGTGGAGAAGATTTAGGCAAGTCTTCTCCAATGGGGCTGAAAGTCAGGGTGGATGGTTTTTTAGGGGGTAAGACTATACCAGCATCAGGTTTGGAAATTTCTTTCTCACTCCTCAGAATAGTCACCGCCTGAGCATGCTCCCTAAAACTATCCCTTTTCATTTAGGATTCTCCTCAGCAGCATTGGGGAGCTTCCCACTTTCCCTCTGTCTAGTGGCCTCAACAAGGTATCCTATCTATGATTTCCTCTCATGTATAGCCTTGTCATGAGATCAGATGATGGCACTTTGACTTTCTTGCATAGTTCTAAGCATTGCCTTCAATTCATCCATCTCAGAGGTCTTATGTTGGGCAAAGGTTTAAGGTTGGTTCATTTGATGGTTTTCAAAGGATTATGGTTTATAATTCCCTAAATTTGAGACATTTCCTTGTCTCCATGAAAAGTTTGGGTGGTTCCTCCATCCCTCATTATAAGTGTTTGAAAAAGGGTCATTATCAGGTCTAGGATGGAACCCTTAAGCAGCATTCTGATCTACTTGTACAAGCTTAGGGAATTGGGAAGCCAAGTGGCAATCCACAGTGGCATGTGTATTGCCTTGGCAAATGGGGCACTCAGAAGCTTGGGACGTGGAGGTGTTAGATACGAATTGGCTCAGGCTCGACATAAGCCTTTCCATGTTTTGATTCGATAATTGAATCTGATAGGCTAAATTCTCGGTGTCCCTTGACTCATTCACCTCCAATTTTCTTTGCATGAGAGTGGGTTTTCTATCCATGTAGGCAAAATTCAAATGAATAGAATTCTCACTCAAAGTATCGAAAAGGTTTGAAGCTTCATCCTCAATCTTGGATAGAAAGGTTCCTGCACAGGCACCATCCACAGTTTGCCTATGCAAATCCTTAAGTTCAGTGTAGAACCTTTCAGCCAGTTGCCACTTAGGGATCTTGTGATGTGGGCAAAGTCTTTGCAGGTCATTAAAGTGCTCCCACGCATCATGGAAAGCTTCCCTATCCTTTTGAACAAAACTCATAATTTCCCTCCTTAAGTGATTTATTTTGCTCATGGCGAAGTACTTCTTCAAAAACTCCTTCTTCAGGGCATCCCAAGTGTTAATATCATCAAGGGTGTGATACCAATAGTTGGCTTCGTCCTTGAGGGAGAAGGGAAAGAGGGTCCGCATTTGAGCATCATCAGTAACGCCCTACAGCTTTACCGTGGAATAGACCTAGGTGAATTCCTCTATATGCCTGTAAGGGTCTTCCCTAGCAGTACCATAAAAGGTGGGCAGCAAGGATATGGTATTGCTTTTGATCTCATAAGGATTGTCCCCTCCAAGTCTACGTAGTGCAAGGCCAGCTTGATTGGTTGGAATGAAATATTCCTTAAGGCTCCTTTGACCAGCCATTTCTACCCTTGGAAGGTTTCTTCTTAAGATTCTTTTAGGTTCAAGATCAAACACAAGTTGTCTCTTAAGAGAATGCCTACCAAGCATGCACTACAAACACAATTCAAAAGGACTTGTTCGATCTTCACAAATTTAGGCTTTTGACTTTAATTCAAATTGTAGGTGACAAAGCAAGTTGCCCAGTCAATTATGCACCTATTGTCGAACTTTGAAATGCCTAAAAAGACCTAGTTGGAGCTTAGATGTTCTTCCCTAAATCTCAAATGGTAGAGCAAATCCAAAGATGAAAGAACGAGGGATGCAAGAAGGCCTATGCCTTCCTTTGAAGCTGTGCTTTCGCGGTGCCTCTCAACTACCCCCAAAAATCCGTGACAGGATATCCCCCTCTTTGGATTTACAAACCCTTTGATCTCAAGTTTCGAACACTTTAGAATCCAATGGTAGTAGGGCTCTTGTCCTAGTAGTTCAAAGACCTAGGAGTGTCTAAATGTGTGCTGTGGTGCAAGAGATATAAGTGCGCATACACCGTAGAAGATTTTGAATTTTGAATAGCACGCCATGTTTGAAAATCAAATCCTTGATTTTTAAATGTCCCTCCTTTAATTAGTCCTTTCTCAAAAATTAAATGTGACCACTTTATTAGGTCATTTCAAGATAGATTATGTGGTCTAAAAATTAATCCAAATGCATTTTCATGATAGCTAGAAATGTGAAGTTAGAAGTGCATACCTGATTCCAGCATTCTTCATGCAATATGCAAGACAAGAATTAGATCTAGATGCTGCTCATTCAGTCCTAAATGATTCGACCTAAGGGCAGGCAGCTTCTAGCAGGTAGCTTGTGTTTTTTATTTTTTTAGCTACTTATGCAAAAGCAAATTAAGGATAAACAATCCACAAAATAAATTAAAAACCTAGATTTAAAGAAAAGGGAACAGACTCTCGAAAATCAACCCCAATTACTACAAGGGCAAGAAAATACAAATAAAACTTGTGACACAGAAATCCCCTATGGAAGAGGGATCCAGTTCTCCTGTGTCTTCCCCGCGTGTAGGCGTCGCTCAAAGTCGATGTCATCTCCAAGATGTGCTTGTCGCCTCTCTCCTTCTCTGAAAAAAGGGATAATAAATGGTCCGATCACTGTTCAACGAGAAATAATTAGAAATAAAAATCAAGTGAAATTATTGCATCTGTTGCCTCCCAGGCAACGGTGCAATTTGATAAGTTGATTTTCGCTTTTGAATAATGTGAATAGGATGATTTGTCATTTTAGTAACAATGTGGTGGAAAATCGCTTAACAAAATAATTATAAAAAAAATTAACCACTCACAAAAGAGCGGGTCGTATCCACAAGGAGACAATGATACAATAAATTCACAAATATTTTTCTTGTATTCGTTCAATCAAGTGCGAAATCCATAGTCAAATCTGACATGAAATGCGATGAAAAGAAGACACACAATAACTTTAAAATGTGAGGTTATAAGTGTAATTTTTCCTCACTGAAATATTCAATAAATATGTGATTAATCCCTGTAATTTCCAATTGACATGCATTAGAGAGAACTTGTGCACATCTTAACCCAAAACGAATGTCAGAAGATGTGAATAAGAAAAGCCAAGCAATTGTGAGAAAATATGAGCATGAAGTTGCAATTTCCCTCAATACTTCAAATATTAAAATAGACATGAAATTTTGACAATGGCATTCAAATGTAATTATTAATGAGAGTAAAAGTAGAGGATTCTACCTCTCTCCACCTCGTGCACGGGAGAGAGGTTCGCTTGAGGAACTCTTCTGGGAATAGGTTGGCCTGAGCGAGGGCCACACAATGGTGGCAATAGTAGGTTGTGAGACTGCAAAGTCAGCCGGGTGTAGGAGAGAAGTGGCGGCGGCGGTGGAGGTTGCTGCTACTGGCCGTGCTTGCTGCAGGCGCGAGGAGGCGACGCACACTAAAGGGGCGAGCACTCTGCAGGCCACACGGGCACGTGCGGGGCTTGATGGCCGCACGGCTGTAGGTGCTGCAGGGAGGCGCTGGAGGCGCTGAAGCGGGGGCATGCAGGCGCTGGGTCATGGGCGTGTGGAGGTGAAGGCGCGGGGGCATGCAAGTGCTGAGGAGAGGGCGCTGGAGGTGAAGGTGCGCAGGCTAATTGTTGTGCGTGCGGTAGGATGCTGGCTAGAGGTGTGGGCGGTGGTTGAGGTTGGCATGCGCACGCCTACTGTGGTGGAGGTGCAGTGCATGCACATGGTTTGCTGTAGAAGATGAAGTGTGCTGGCTGGAGGCACGCGTGGTGGCACGCTTGGCAGGGCTAAGGCGCGGGGAGGAGAGGTTGCAGCTCTGTGTGCTGTAGTGTGCGTGGTAAGGGTGCGTGGGGTGTGCAAAAGCTAGCATCTATGCGTGAAGGAGAATTATAGCACGGTGATGCAGGGGCTCTTAGCGGTGTGGGCTGTCACACCACACACCCACGGTGGTGGAGTCACACTGCTGTGGTCGAGGTCGGTGGTGAGGAGTGGATGAGAAGCGAAGTTCTCTATGCAGTGAGGAATAAAGGGGTGGTGGCCTCCCTTGAACGACAGCCCTTCCTCGCTCCTTTGTAGCCACAGCTACAACGATTTGAAATTCAAAAGGCCACCGTCGAATTAATGCTAATGCGTAGGAGGAGGCAAAGACGGAGCGGTTACCTGCAAAGGAGAAGAAAAGAAAACAAAAAAAAGATTAATAAAATAATTAGGATTATTTACACATAACTCCTTAACTTCTTTGTTAATTAAAATAGTGTATGCGCCTAATTAATTAACTAATCAAATGTATGCAATCCTAGGTAAATTCTCAATGCATGAATTTTGCACTTAAGCTAAAAATATGAATTAATTTATTTACATCTTAATGTATGCTATCTAAATGTTAAAATTAACTTAATGTCTAGACACTTAAATATTTAAATAGCCCACAAATATAAGCTAAGCATCGGGTCAACAAATCCTTCACCAAGGCTTGGAATGAGCATGAGGAGGTGGAGGTGATTGACTTCCTAAATGGAGGTGAGGGGACATCCTCTAGCTCTCCTATGAAGGTAATGAGGAATAGAATGAATATTTGGTGGAGGGAAAGGGTTTCTGCACTATTAGGTGGCCTAGGGTTTGAGAGGGAGATCTTGGTAGCTTAGGGGGCTCTTTGGAACTCTAGAGGGGGTGTAAGTAGCACAGGAAGTGATGCTTAGGCAAGGGATGTGTGTGGGTCTTTATATAGTGGATGGGAGGGGGCTAAAAATGGTCACAGGTAATTAGCAACCTCCAGGACATCGCTGCAGGACTAGCTCAAGAGTCGCTGTAGCCAACCCACGCCCGCTCACGCGCTCGCTCTGCTGAACCTCTATCTTGTGCACAAATCATGCTCATGCCTTGCTAGTCCGCGCTAGTGCCTGTTGGCTTGCACGCTGGTGAAAAATTGATGAATTGAGGGGCTCTGTGGATCTTGAACTCGCACCCCTCCCTTGGAGGCCGGTGCTTCAACTAATGTGCTAAGCCCACATTTATGTCACAAAGATGACTCGTGGTCGTGCGGTGGAGGGGGACTCTCAGTCGTTGGATTTTCATCAATGTTTGAGATCACTTGTTGAGAAGCCCTTGAGGAATGCCAGGCAGCCTTGGATCCTCCAAACGGTGCCACGTGGCACCATCTGGACCATCCAACTTTCCTTGCATGCAAAGGATTCCAGGGTGCTCAGATTGTTGAGATTCTACATTGCTAAACTGCGATCGTAGTTTCAGAATCTGGATTTCCATTTGAAGCTTTAAAATGCCGCGCCCTATCACCTGGTCAGAATAATGCATGAATTACTATACAATTTATACACATCACACTAAATGTAGTTTGATGAATGTTATGCAATATGTATACTATGGAATGCAATGCTATGCTTTGGAACTATCAAAAATAAGCATTTTATCATGAATTTATGTGTGTTTATCATTTGTTTTGTTTCCTTATCCCATATTTTAAATCCACCAGAAGTGAAAGTGATTTTATATCCTTTATCAAATATTTTACTTACACTAAGAAGATTATGCTTTAGTCCACTAACTAAATGTACGTTATCAAAAGAAGTGGAAGAGTTACCAATTTGGCCAGTACCAATAACACAACCCTTGTAGTTGTTCTCAAATGTGACCGTACCACCTTCCTGGCAGTGAAGTTGCAGGAATAGGTCTTCCTCTCCGATCATGTTCTTGAAACATCCATTGTCCGTGATCCATCTCCTTTCTTCTCATTCCTGTCATTGGTTTGTGTTTGTAAGCTCTTGGTTTGGCTGATCTTAAAGTGGCTTCAATGTTCCACTGATTTGTTGATATGTCCACTTCTTATAGTGTACTTGACCTACAAGACAAGATTGCAATACTACTTTTGGTACCCATTTTTGTTTGGGTCCACAGTGGTTAGCTTGTGCTGCTTATTTAAGCAAGCTACCTTTCTTCTTAATTTGGCTAGAACTCGATGCTTCATGATCGTTTTTAGGTATGTAGCCTAACCTAAATTTTGTGGTGCTCTAGGTTTGTGTTCTTAATAGCTTATGCAAGTTTCCACTACCTTAGTGAATTTAGATAGATCTTTTAAGAGAATAGTAGAATTTTCTTTTAGCTTATCTATGTCTACCTTTAAATTGTTTATATGTGATTTTAATGAGGTGATTTCAACATATAACTCTTTATTTCGTTGAGTAAGCATATCTTCTTGTGCTCTTTCTTCCCCTAATGCTAGGTTTTTATTTTCTAATTTTAGTGACTTAGCTATGTCATGCATCTCAAAAAAAGCTTATAATAACTCATCTTGTGAGAAAGAGGTTACCTAATCTTCAAGAGCCATTAGTCCCAGGAGAGCTTCTTCTCTGGAGGTTTCTTCTTCTAAACTCGAGTCTAATTCATCCCATGTTGCTGTGAAGGCCTTCTTTTTTCCTTCCTTTCTGGGAAACTTCTTTTCTGACTCCTTCTTGAGAAATGGACAATCCTTTTTGGTATGTCATTTTCTTTTGCAATTGTAGTAAGTGATTGCATGTACTTTGCATTATTCTTTCTTCTTCCTCCAGCTCCACTTATTCTTAAGGAACTTTCTGAACTTTCTAGAGAGGAGGGCTATGTCTTCCTCTTCTTCTCTAATTGACTAATCTTTAGACTGCTGATTGGCTTCAAGGGCTATTGTCTTCTTCTTGATTCCTCCATCTTCATGCTCCTTCATGTGTTGGAGCTGGACTTCATAAGCCATCAGACTTCTAATAAGATTGTCCAATTTCAGAGTGGATAGATCTTTTGATTCTTGTATGGCTGTTGTCTTTGTCACCCAATCACTGGTAAGTGATCGAAGGATCTTCCTTACCAGAGCTTCATTCTTTATATCCTAATCTAGATTCCGTAGGAAGTTTATGGTGTCCATGAATCATGCGAACATTCCTTTGATTGACTCCCCCTTCTTCATCCTTAAAAGCTCATAATTTTGACTTAGTAGATTAACTCTGGTTTCTTTTAACTTGGACGTTCCCTTGTGAGTGACTTCAAGGATGCTCCAAATCTCCTGAGCTATCTTGTAGGCTAACTCTATTGAACTTTGCTCTGGAGAGCCCATAGAAGATAGCGTTCAAGTCTTTTGCATTATGCATTGCCATGTTCTTTTGATCCAGAGTCGCTACTGCACCCCCTTTATCTCAAGGCATGTGTGCTTAGATGCAATTACATCCCATACTTTGAAATCCATTGACTCCAGAAAGATCTACATCCTGGTCTTCCAATAGCCGTAGTTCGTTCCATCGAATAATGGAGGTCGAACTACTGATTGTCCCTCTGCATACATGTCAACAGTCAACTTGCACATCTTCTAGAAAACCAAGCTCTGACACCAAATAAGGGTTGCCTGTGGATCGTAACGTATACTAGAGGGGAGGGGTGAATAGTATCGCCTCTTTGAAATAGAAAAAATTGAAAGAAAAAGTAAATTCACAACAGAATCAAGCATAGATTACACCTTGATTTATAGTGGAAACCCAAACCCAATGAAAACCACTACCTAAACTTCTCATCTTAGGATTTTCCCCACTAGTCGAGGCTAGTCAATCGACTATCGTACCACTTGAATGAGGGTGGCACAACCTCTTTAGAAACACTTCTCTTTGTACCCAGAAGAGAAGCAAAATAACAACAACAATGGATCTTCCCAACTTGGATCTGTTGATCGAAACAACAATGTAAAAGAACAATAAATATATCTATGGAACCCTAACAAAAATCAAACTAGAAATTCAACAAAGGTTTGAAATGACGTGCTTTGAATGACGTGAATAGCAAAGCACATAAGCATTTTAAAGAAGCAAGAGATGCTCTTATCTTTTTGGAGGATTTTTCTATTGAAAGTTCATATGTAAAAGAGCTACGTACGAACTCTACTTAAATTGAAAAGTTGGCCTGAAAAGGAAGTCAAATTAGTCGATCAATTAAGGTATATTAGTCGATCAAAATGTTGTTTGGTCGATCAATCTAGTTATTTGATCGATCACTAATTGGTCGATTGATTAGCTTGGTTGATCAATCAAAAGGATATTAATCAACTTCTTAAAGTAGGCTAGTCTGATCAATTAACTAAGTTGGTTGATCGATCAATCAAATTTGGTCAATCAATTAGTTAGTTTGGTTAATCAATAATCCTAGAAGCTGATTTTAGAAAGAGGCGTGAAAAATCCATTTGAGTTTTATTTTAAGGTTCCTTACAATAATATCATAGACTCAAATAAAAGTAAAAGACATAGATTATGAATCATCTGAACTTGATCCAAGAGAGTATCTCTGAGCTGAGATAGTCCCAAAATATTAGTCTAGCACTAAACATAATTTTGGTGCATCAAAATAGAGGTGGTTAAAATCATTGAGTCCAAATATATGCCGAAGAAGAAAGAAGAAAAGGAGCTAATGAAGGAAGAGAAGAAAGCGACAAAATAACGCTAAAGCCATGAATGCACTACTTTGTGCATTAACAAGAGGATTTGACAAAGTTGCTTCATTCAGAAGTGCATATGAGATATGGAACCAACTTTCTATCATGCACGAAGAAACCACTAACAAGGAAGTAACATGTGATGATTGCAACCCATGTTCAAAATCAAATATCGAGAAAGAAAGCCACTAAGATGGAGTTATTCATCTATGTCTCATGGTGCAAATAGAATCAAGGGAGGAAGTGGTAAACTATGACCTTACTTTAGATGAACTATTAGATTCATATAATAATTTATACAAATTAGCTAAAAAATTAAAGAAGGAAAATAAGGAACTTAAGGATAAGTGCTCAAGTTTAGAAAATGAAAAAGATGGTTTAGCTCTAGATTTAGAAAATAACAAAGGGAAATTGATGAAATAAGAGTTATGAATATAGAGTTCATGAGAAAATAGAAGATCTCAAAGAACAATATGTTCACTTTGAAGATACACTTAATGACCTTAAATATTATACTAGAACATATGTAGAAAAATATGAAGACATTAAAAGGAAAAATCAAAACAAGATTAGGCATGCAAATTTATATCAAAAGGCCAAGAAGAGAGTCTATTGGACCCTCTAACTTGAAAGGAATTAACAACCATGGACACAAAAGAATATGGATACCAAAAAAACTTGTGGAAAATTGTGTTGTAGGTTATTGGAAAGATCGACATGGAAATCAAAATTGGAGAGGCAACCTTCAACAAGCCAATAATCATCAACTTGCTATGAAAGATGGTAGAACCAACAATGTTAATGAATGCCAAACTTTTAGTGGAGACCCCCTCCACTTGGCTACTGCTATTTGGTACAACTCCTTATACCTTAGAAGGTATGATTCCCAAACTTAAATCTTCATTACCTGCTTAGTTATAAATAAGTTTTTAATATAAAATTAAATAAGCATTGAATTAGCTAAATAGGGGGAGAAACCTAACAGGGGAAATCAAAATTGATTTATTCTATAGCTTTGTGTTATTGAACAAAAAGGGGAAGAAAAATAATCAACACCAAACCTTGATATGGGATTGTTATTTGAGGGGGAGAACCAGGATCACAATCTAAGTGGCATTTAGATAACATTTTTAAAATATACATATTTTCTATATGCTTTTACTTTTAAGCAGCATGGGTCATTCATATAACTCTTGCTTAGCACTTGTTTTATATGCATCCTTCTAGACTATCATGAATTTCATCATCTCCCTATCATGAACTTGATAAATCAAATATGTTGAACATGAGTAATTTGACATTGTGCTCATTAGAATATTACATAAAAATGTGGGAGAAAAATGCCCATTTCATTCATAGAATTTTACTTGTTTAAGTATGATCGATAACAAGTCACTTGAGATATATCTTTTAGTTAATAACAAAACAGGGGAGTCAAATATGCATGAGGATTGGGGAAGTAATTCTTAAGTAATTATTTATTTTCTCGCATGCATAATTGTAATTTTGCTATCATCAAAAAGGGGAAAAATGTTAAGGCCTATATTTTGATGAAACAAAATTATGGTTTATTGGGAACTAATTTTTTAGGATCACACTTACTTAAATCAAGTCAATTATCCACTACATGGATCAAAGTGAAGATTATGTTTAGTTAATGTAATTCTTTTATATATCTTGAGTCTAGATTACCGTAAGGAACCTTAGGATTAAAGACAAGCCTCTCAAAGTAATAAAATAAACATCTAGATAGTATTAATCGACCAAAATATTAGAATTGATCGTACAAAATAAAAGTATTGATCGATCAAATTAGCCTAATAGTCAAATTCGATTTTCCTGCAATTGATTGACCAATTAAATATTTGATTGATCAGCAATTGATCGACTAATGAAGTAAATTGATCGATCCAAATGAAAATTGATCAACCAATTTAGTTTGAGTGATTGTCCTCAACATTCCAAAAATGCTTCGTTTTCACTTATAAATAGGGCTCCACACCCCTCATTTCAAAACACACCTTGAAAAACATATCAAAGAGAAAAGGCACTTCCACTCAAATTCTTCCTCGTGCTTTCGTGCTCATTCTACTATGCTCTTCAAAAGCACATCTATCTGCACTTCTGAAAAGAAAACTTTGTTTGCAAATTTCAATTCAATGAGGTTCCATAGGATTAATTTCTGTATTCATTTTACTTCATACATTTCATTGCTGGGATTCTTTGTGTTGGAATTCTCAATGTTTGTTGCGCCTTCTCTTTGTTGGTAAAAGAGAAGTGGTTTATAAGAGTTTGTGACACCTTCATTCAAGTGGTACGTTAGTGGATTAATGTAACGACCCGGTTCCCGAGTCCCTACGAGACACGAGAACCAGACCGACTCGACTAATCCCAAGACCTAGTCGTCCAACGAGGAAGTAACCAAAAGAGCAGTAAAATAAACCACATTCAGCATGAATATAACTAACAGTAAGGAAGTACAGCAGTAAGGAAAGAAACTACTACAGTAGATACCACCACAACAGTAGAACAACATTTATCATATAACAAGAACTGCAGGTAAAGAAAGTACAGCGGAAACAAGAACTACTCACTATAACAGAAACAAAAGAGGTACAAAAGACTGTGGTAAACTCTACTGGACCCTACTCGGCCCAGCATCCTCTGCAGCCGCTGACCCTGGCTGCTCAACACCTGGTCCTAAAAAAGGTAACGAGTGTAACACGTCAGCAAAATGCTGAGTAGAGTGGCAACTAACTAAAGACAACAGTAGAGTGTACAGTAGCTGTTATGTTCTATTACTTCCTTTATTCACATCTTTCAATTTTCTCACTATTTCATTTATTTCTCAGATCCTTTACTTGATCTCGAATGTTCCTCGTGGGAACGATCTTGATTGCAGTCTTTTCCAAATGTAGAAGTAGCACGTGGTGCTCTACTAGCCGGGAGAGTCCCCCGTGGTGATCCTACCCTCAGTCAACCACCCCAAGGTCACTGACAGACGTAACGGTGACTACGGCATGCGCGATAAACGCACAGGTAGCTAACCCGCACTGGCACGCGGTCAGTCGTTTCCGTTAACGGGTACGCCCAAAGCACAGCACGGAACCAGGGCAGAGCCCTCTCAGTTACAGGGGTCCAACCCCTCCACAGTAACCAAACCGGGGCCTTGCCCCTCCACAGTCCGCGCACCCTCGCCTGACTACCCTTGTTTGCCCTAGTGGGCCTAACAAGTCGGTGAAGGAGGCTACCAGAACCCCGGGGCCCATGGGGTAGCTAGTACTCTCCTAACACTAGTAGCTCTCCTCGGTACTACGTACACGAGGGCCAACAAGTCGGTACAGAGCGGCCAATCCTAACCCCGGGTCCCTGGGGTGGCTGGCCCCACTCTGCACTAAACAGGTACAGGTACTTCCCTTGGTACTGCGTACCCAAGAGATAGTACAAACTACATCTCAGTTCCATTCCTTTTTCTTTCCAGGAGTTCCACTCCTAATTCCCCGTAGGGTTCCAGCTCTTTATCTCAGAACATCATATGTTTCACTTTCCAGTTTCACGTTCCCACAATCCATGATCTCAATCTTGTTTCTTTATTCATAACAGGTAGCTGTTAATTCAATTTACAGGCAGCTTTATATTCCTTTCCACTTTTTTCCAAGACTACAGTATTATACATTCCACTAGTTTTTCCATCCTAGGATTCATGCCACATCCTAGGATCTAGCATACAACTAGTTTTCCAGCCCTAGGATTCATGCATCACCTAGGAGCTATCATTCCATACATTTCCCATTCCTAGGATTCATGCAATGTCCTAGATTCTAGTTATGGTTCCACACTTTAACAGATTTTAATAATAAACTTAAGCCACTCTACCAGGTACAACGGGAGTAATGGGGGCGTGATCGGGAATCCCGTGTGCCTCCGCGACTCCCAAGACTGCAACTGAACGAGGTCCTATCACAAGGATCAAACACAAGGAGTGTCTCAAAACAGTGTATAGCTACTGTAGACGGGTAGAGGAATTAATTCTGAAAAGAACGCAACTCGAATCGCGGAAAACGGAGCCCGAACGGGCCCTAAACGGGTCAAAAAAGACGATACTGTGCAAGATCAGACGTCTTAAAAAGTGGATCAGAGAATTACCTATTCAGCGTGGTTTCCCAGACGTGCAGAAGTCTGCGGGGACGTCTGGCCTATCTCCAAGACGTCCGATGGTCACCCCGAACGTCTGGAGGTCACTCCCGCCGTCTGGTACAACTTCCAGACGTCTGATTCGCAAAGGATGGCCAATCAGCGAGCCTGCGCACAGCCAACTCCCTCCCTTAGTACGGTCAGTCGATAGGAAGGAAGAAGAAAGCGGAATACTCACCTTTCAGACGTCTGTATGAGCTACCAGACGTCATCCTCGCCGTCTACCTATCAACCCAGACGTCCGATTCTGGAAATTTTTCCAGAACAGGGCGCCACCCGGCTTCCGCTCACGACGCCGCCCGCGTCGCACCTTGCGCACTTGCTGCTCAGACTGCAGCAGGTCCCTCTCCGCGTCGTTCCGCGCCCCCTGCGCCCTCCGCCGGCCTGCCAAGCCGCTCCGGCGAGCTCGCCCTCACGGCAGAGCTCCGCCCTCGCACGCAGCACCTCCTCCGCGCTCACTGCGGCCGCCGCTGCCGCCCTCGCGCTCACTCTCGCGCTCTGGCTGAAGGAGAAGAGAAAGGAGACGGTGGTGATGGAGTGAGTGGAGGCGTGCCCTTTTAAGGCCGCGCGAAGAGGAGAGAGAAGGATTCGCGGCAGGGGAATCTGCAGCCGCAGGGGGAAGGAAAGGCGAATATGTGGTCTGCGCGCACAGGCGCGCAGACGACTCACGTGTGTCGAAAATAACGGATTTCCAGACGTCTGTAAACTATCCCAGACGTCTGGTCAGACAACTGGACAACCTCCCAGACGTCTTAAAATACGTCTAGGCCACACACCCGTTACAATTAAGTAGCGTTGCCTAGTCAGAAAAATCCTAAGTTGGGAGGCTTAGGTAGTGGTTTTTACCAATAGGGGTTTTCATTATAAATGTTTGTGTATATTGTGAGATTTTCCTTTTTTGTGCCATATTGTTATTATAATCAATATCACACTTAATCTTGTGTTTGTCGCCATGTAAGATCTGTAGGACCCTCATTTAGTGTCCAAGCCTGATCATGAAGGAGTCCTCACACCTCACCTTCACATGGCGGCAACAAGCTTTATGGAGGGACAATCATTTTTTCGACCACCACTATTTGACGGATCAGATTATGGTTATTGGAAAAGAAGAATGCAAATTTTTCTTGGATTCTGAGATTTGCATATCATTGAGTCCAAATATATGTCCAAGATGAAAGAAGAAAAAGTGTTAATGAAGGAAGAGAAGAAAGTGACAAATAATGCTAAGGCCATGAATGTACTAATTTATGCATTAACATGAGAGGAATTTGACAAAGTTGCTTCATGCTGAAGTGCAAATGAGATATGGAACTAGCCTTCCATCATGCATGAAGAAACCACTAGCGAAGAAGTAACATATGATGATTGAACCCAAGTTCAGAATCAACTATGGAGGAAGAAAGTCATGAAGATGGGGTTACTCATCTATGTCTCGTGGCACGAATAGAATCAAGTGAAGAAGTGGTAAAGTCTGACCTTACTTTAGATGAACTATTAGATGCATATCATGATTTATATAAATTGGCTGAAAAACTAAAGAAGGAAAATAAGGAACTTAAGGATAAGTGCTCAAGTTTAGAAAATGAAAAAGATGGCTTATCTCAAGATTTAGAAAATAGAAAAGGAGAATTAGATGAAATAAGAGTTGTGAATATAGTGTTCATGAGAAAATAGAAGATCTTAAGGAACAATATGTTCACTTTGAAGACACACTTAATGACCTTAAATATTATACTAGAACATATGTGGAAAAATATAAGGACATTAAAAAGAAAAATCAAAAGAAGACTAGGCATACATTTCTATGTCAAAAGGCCAAGAGAA
The DNA here is from genome assembly GCA_037157565.1 of Thalassia testudinum. NCBI lineage: Eukaryota > Viridiplantae > Streptophyta > Magnoliopsida > Alismatales > Hydrocharitaceae > Thalassia > Thalassia testudinum. Next base: position 17,210,816 of record JAZHRO010000056.1, read on the forward strand.
GAGTCTAGTGGACCCTCTAACTTAAATGGAATTAACAACCACAGACCCAAAAGAATATTTGTACCGAAAACATATGTGGAAAATTGTGTTGTAGGTTATTGGAAAGTTCAACATGGAAATCGAAATTGGAGAGGTAACCCTCAACAAGCCAATAATCAACAATTTAGCTACGAAAGATGGAGGAACAAATAATGTTAATGGATGCTAAATTTTTGGTGGAGACTGATGAGTGGCAACTCATCATAGCTAAAAGGCCGAAATTAAGCTAGACACTAAGCAAAACAATATCAAATTAACATATAAAAAGGGTTAAGTGTGGGAATTAAAGAAAAGACCTAAAACTTTTAATGTGTGTTAAAACCTCCTAATTAGGTCACAAAAATGAGACATTCTGAAAACTAAAGGACAAATGATGATCCATGCATCAATTGAACACATAAACAAGTTTGAAAAGATAAATCAGAAGTAAAATCAATGTCTTAAATGTTCAATTAAGCACATGTAAAAATTTGAAAGCAATTGGACATCATTTAGGCTTAGAAATAAATAGATTACAATTAGGTCCTTCATGCATTACATCTCTACCCATCAAAACTCCTTCTTGGACCTTTTTGCAAGCCGCAGGGACCCTTCTGTATGACTACAAGGCCCTTCCAGTTTTAGTTCTTTTCACTTTTGGACCTGCACGCTATTCTTCTACCCCTTCGTTCAAGGGTCTTCCTGCAAGTTTTCCCTCATTTCAGAGAGGAGCCTGTGTTCTTCACGTGCACTGTAGCACGCGAAGAACACAGCCATTCTCGACCGTCCATCGCACTTTTGATCTCGATCTGCGGCTGAAATCAAATGGAACCTTCACGCGATTCGGTGCATGCGTTCACCTCTCTTCCCAGATCTCATCTGATGGTCAGATCTCTCTCTTGACTCGCCGCGCGCTCTACCCATTTCATCCTCACCACCGGCTTAATTTTGATTAACCTCACCCTTGCGGTGATTCCAATCACTGAGCAGCTACTTAAGCACCTCAGTGGTGTCGCGCGCAAGGGATCACTCCCTCCTACATCTCTTAGCGATCAGTTCGTCCACTCCAGTCTCTCCTCCTCATCTAGACCCTGATTTCACAGCCACCGGCTGTGGAATCATCGCCTGCTCTCGACCCTCCTTGTCGCTAAGGACCTCGTAGCACCTGAGGACGACCCTGGAGTCTCACTAGCAGACTCTTCCCTCCACTGGAGTCACCCTCCTCCTTTCTTCCTCCTTAGCCGCCGGCTAAGGACCCATAGGTCCCATTCTTCCTTTTAGTTTAGGTTTTTAATTCTGCACAAGTAGTGTTAGATTTAGTTTGCAGTAGTTTAGAATAGATTTAGTTTTAATTGTTAGTGTTTAATGTTAGCTGTAGTTAGATTAGTCTTAGGAGTAGAATTAGTATTAGATCCCCTCCCTCACATCCTCTGATCAGTCCAGATCAGAGGGGAAGAATCATCTGTTCATTGTTCAATTTATCTCCCTCTTCATGTTTTGTTTTTCCATCATCCAAATTCTGATTCTTTTTTTTCCTTTTAACGACGAATTTTTCATCAATCACCCACACATCCTGACCCAATTTCAGATCTGATGGTGCACTGCCTCAGATCTGAAAGTGGCGTCACAAGCACCATTTGGGGCTTCTCACTCACTCCATTTGTTTCACAAAAGCCCCTCTGTTTTAAATGGATTGCCTCAGTTTGTCAGAGCACTTTTGATTTGAATTTTAAAGGATTTTTACTCTCTGAAATGTTTTGACAGATCTGACAAATTGAAGAGATTTTTGGTTTTCATTGTGGGCAAGGACTCTGAGAAGTTCTCTGGTGACAGAGAACCAATCAGAAGAGCCTTTCATGATTCTGTTTATACTTTGTTTTGAATGCATTCGCCAGCTTCCATTAAATTTCCTTAATGCATTCTTAGTCTCTTTTTGCTATTTCAGAACTGCCATACACTATTTGTGTTGATGATCATTTCTGTATGGTGATTCTCTAACCTAAGGAGTTTTCCGTACTCCTTAAGGTTGCAAGAAACTGGGATTGTATGTTGCTGGTTTTAATTGATTGAGCTAAGTCTTCCTTCATGCTGTCTATGGCATTAGGAAGACTAACTCAATGCCATTTGAGTTTTGATCTGAAAGGATGCTTCTGATAGGGTTTTTCCTAACGAGTGTTTGAGCTGAATTTACATGAGATTTTCGTGAGATTTAAACCCTTATCAGATTTGGATTTCAACTCTCAAAATTTTTAGTTTGTTTTGAATTTTCTCTTATTCCCAGTTATACAGTAACATGCTGCAACTTGCAGCTACATTTCCCTCCATCTCTAAATTCTCCTCTTCTCTACAATTCCCCTCTCATCTGTGAATACATCCCTCTCTTCAAGTGGACTAACTGCAGTAGCAGTTAGCCCATTTGCCAGTGGCTTAAGCCACTGCTGCTGCTACAAAACTCACCCTGAACAGCAACTAAGACCAACACTAAAACAGCACATTCTTCTCTTCTCCATCTCCTCTAACAATAGCTGCGGCTGCTGTCTAAACTCAAATAAAAACTTAATCAACCCTAATTTCCTAACTTCCTACTAAAACCTAATTGTACATACTTATTTTAAAACTGTAAATATACCAATCCATAGTATTATAACTATAACATATAGCCTAATTATGTAAGTAAGATACATAGTTATACTGTAAATATGTATAAAACCTGTACATAAATCCATATACATATGTAATCTATGTAAATATATGTATATATACTAAACTATTATGTATGTATTTACTTAATAATGTATATATATACAAACAGATTCCTATTTACATATTTAGTAGCTATATTATAGATTAACTTAGCTACATTAATAATTTAGAGCTATAATTAAATTAAATACATCTATAAACTTAGGATAATGTATATAGTAAGTAATTTAAGCTAATTAAAGTGTATTTATACCTAGTACAACTTACTGTAACTTAGTTTTAATTATAAACTACACAGAATTGCTATTTTAGCCTAAATAAAACATAAATAAATTCGTAAAAATACAATAAAAATATGTATTAAATACTTAAGTATGTAAATTAAAACTGTTTAAGGTCAATTAGACCATTTACTAATTATTTTATAAGTAATTAACTATTTAATCACCTAAATCAACTTGTATAATCAGCCTAGTTTAGCGAATTCATTTGTATAGTAAAAATATTTAAAATTCAAAATTAATTAATCAATTATGTAGTATTACGTAAATATTTTATTTACCATATTTTATTTTATTTTTTTTAATAATTTATGGCCCCCAAATCGACGGCCAAAAACGCGCACAGACGCAGCTGCATTTGATTTCCAGCGCATGATGTGGCGCTGGAATAGCGCCACATCGTGTGCTGCAAACCAAACGCAGCCATATAAATATAATTTATGCTATAGGCTCAGCAGTCGTCACGGGCGCAGGGCGCCAGAAACACTGCCTATTATGTCTGGTCCAATTACCCGATGTGTGCTGAACTTTGATATGTGTGTGGGGCCGGGGGCCCGAGCGTGTGCGAGCTTGAAGGCGTTGGGCTGAGGCCTGACGTTGAGATTGAAAACGTAACTAAGCCACCTAATCTGAGATTAGGGCGCGCTTATTAGAGGTCTGGTCCCACCCGTAGGGTGCTGTGTATCCCTCGAAAAGCGCGCCCGCTAATTAAACACATTTTACACTAAGGACGTTAGCCTAACCCCGTCTCCACCACAGCCTCTGAAATACCTCAAGAGACAAGAGTTAAACACAGAAGAAAATGAAAGGACAGACGACTTAAGAAAAGGAACACAAGAGATAACAAGAACAGAAAGAGTTACTGTACATACAGCAGTAGAATAAGTAATATACATACGTATAAGTAAACCCACATAATTACTAACAGAATAAAACTACACTATAAATGTCGCTAAAGACCTCAGTTTGCTTCTTTAGGTTGTATATAGTGTTTTCTGAGATTTAGCGACGTTTATATCTGTCACTAAAACTGATATATATGTCACTATAAATAAAAGACTAGTAAGTTAAGTTTTTACACTATGGTGTCCTAATGTAGTATGAACTAACATATTAGTGTTAATAGTATAACTTGTAAATACATAGTTTAGAGTATAATAATAGATTGTTTAATGCTTGTTCATAGTTAGTATTTTTGCAAGCACTTCTTAGTAACTAGGTAAATAAAACATTCATTCATTCTTTAAGTGTAAAGTTTCTTTTTGAATAAGAAGACAATTTTGGAGATAATCAAAGAGTGACCGAATTAAATTCAATAAATTGCCTCCCAGAAAATGACCTGGAACAAAACCAGTAAAAATTAGATAAATAAGCAAATGATAATAATGGTTGTAATGACTGGTACTCACCCATACTCACCACTATACGACATTCTTAATGTTATATTATACACACTATACTACAACAACATGATCATAACAATAATCATTCATCATCATACAACCATGTTTTACATCAACCATCATCATTTTTTGGCGCCGTTGCCGGGGACGCAACGCTCTTTGCACCAAAATTTTCTTTTTATTCTTTTGTATATAGAAATTCTTTATTTCATTCATTCATTCATTATAATTATTTTTTTTTTTTCATTGAATTAATTGTGTATACATTCTTTTAGTCATTTACTAATCATTTGTTTTCCATAGCACTTGAGGACGAGGAGTGTCGTCTTCCTGGTGGAGTCACTACGCTCCAGATCCGTCTTCCCGGTGGAGTTTTGCCTCGAAGTGCCGCAGGATTTTAGTATTAGTTTTAGTGTAGATAGTTTTAGGTTTATTAATTAGGAACAATTGTTAGTCATAAGTTGTGAGAGCTTGTTCTCACAATTTTTGTAATAATTCTGGACTGTCTGGACTTTATCTTCTTTTTCTCGGTTTTTTGATTTCGATTTTCCGAGTTAATTTCTTTTCTTGTTTTTGTTTATTGCATATAGGAAAAAAAAAATCAAAAAAAAAATCAAAAGATCAAAAAGACCTCATACTTATCTAGCAGCAGCAGAACTTTAGGCATCCATTTTTAGGATTGCATTTCATTCCTGCTAGATTTTTTATTCAAGTCAAATCTGCATTCGAAGATTGCTGGTGTCAGGTACGCATTTTCTACTTTACTCTAACTCCTGCCATATTTGCATTTGACTTAAAGTTAAGAAGACCACTACTTGTTCTGAATTTATTAAAAAGTGAAACGAGCAGCATAGAAAACACATTTTAATCACTTCAATCAAATCAAAAGGAGATATTCAAAATTGGGTGAAACCATGTTTGAGATTTTAATCGCCTTGTGTTGAATGTTATCGTGCACACAGCACGATCACTTAAGGCCACAATACCTCATCTTTCTGCAACCACAGGATCTGGATTCGCACGCTCAGTCTTATCTAGATTCCTAGTGGATTTTAGAGGTCTACACATCGCTAGGTTTATCTTAGGATGCGTACAATTGTTTGAAACAATTGTTTGCGTATAACAAAATTTTGCGTAGCAGCCTCTAGGAAAAATTTCTCCGATTTGTTTCGATTGATTGGTCTTTCTTGAATTAAGATTTTATTGGGATTCTTCTATTTTTATTATGAACGTTATTAAAATTTTCCCATTGAGTTGGATCGAATTAGAGTAAACGGGATTTCAAAAAACCAACTCAATGGAAGGTAGGAGATCCCAAAACCCAGAACTTGTACTCCCCTTGGGTACTGCTACCCAAGCTACTGCATCATCTTCTTTGCCTTCCACTTCTAATCCCTTACCTCCTGAGTCTCAAAATACTTTTCACAATCCCCCTCGCCAAGAGGATGATCTTGATTCTTCACACTTTGAGGATTTTGAAGAACTTCCTCCAGACTTAGTTGCACATCCTCTACCACAGCAACCACCTATCCCTAGGTTCCAACCTCCACCTTATCCTAATCATCCTAATCCACCCCTGGAGAGAGGACCTATGCCTCATCTTCAGCACCTTTTCGATACACAACTACAAATGAATACCTTAACCCAATAGGTGCAACAGCTCGCTCAAGCTGTAAATCTTTTAGCTAACCCCCAACCACAACCACTTCAACCTAGAAATCCTCAGGAACCACCCCAACCTCGTAGACCCCAACTACGAGATTATTATAATCCCGCAGTTGCCCAACCAATGCCTATGGTACGTTATCCCAATGGGGGTCGTGCTGCTGAACTGAAGCCGAACATTATAGCACTCATTCCTCACTTCCATGGACTTGCTTCTGAGGACCCTTTTCAGCATTTAGAGGAGCTGAAGAATCTTGCCCAAACTTTGGGTCCGCAAGGACATGATCAGCACACGCTTTTGATGAAAATGTTCTCCTTTTCATTAAAAGATAAGGCAGCCTTTTGGTTTAGAACACTTGCACGGACTACACCTATAGATTCCTGGGCTTCTTTAGAACATGAGTTCTTAAAGAAGTACTTTCCTGTAGGCCGCACAAATGCCTTAAGGCGTGCCAACACCACCTTCACCCAGAATTCAGGAGAACCTATGCACGAGGCTTGGGAGAGATTCCATGAGCTTTTGAGAAAATGTCCCCACCATGGTGTCCCCCGCTGGCAACAGGTTCAGATCTACTATCATGGGCTCCATGATGACACACGGAATTTTGTAGATGCCGCTTGTGAAGGCAATTTCCTGTGTCGGGACGAGGACTCAGCCTTTGAGCTCTTTGAAGGCATGGCCGAAAACTCTATTAATAATGCTTCAATGAGCGTGTTTAATAGAAAGTCTTCACATTCCCACTCACACACGGGGGTACATGAAGCCCAATCCAGTACCAAAGACTTAGAGATAGTGGCTAGTCAACTGGATAAAGTGGGCTTAATCGAGAAGAAAGTAGATGAAGTATGGAAATTTCTCTCAAAACACCCATCTTCTTCTTCTCAGTCACCAGCACAAAACACTTCTTCTCAGTTTCCCACAGGGAGGGAAACTGTGAATAACCTTTCTGTGACACAAACTGCATTACCGGATTTTCCATTTCTATATCCTTCACCGGTTGGAGGAACCTTTGTTCCTCCCTTCACTGACTTCCCTGCACCTTCTGGAGCTTCGGAGGAGCTTCATGCCATTCACAATGATCCTTTCACACAAACCTATAACCCTGGATGGCGTAATCATCCAAATTTCTCGTGGTCGGGAAATTCACAGAGACCTCCTTTTCAACAACCTTCTGTACCACCATTGCACAACCCGATCCGAGCACCACCTCCACAATCACATGGATATCCACCGCGTACCTACCAACAACCCCAACCCAGGCCCACCCAATACTCTCAATCTGGGCCTACACGAGATGACCAGTTGGGGTCTATCATGAAAGCTCTTGCTGATATGCAACAACAGAATGTTGCTATGCAGCAAGGACAGGACGCGGCCTTAGCTGAGATGAGAGCCCAGCTATCACACGTGACGGAATCCCGTCAACCACATTCACTCCCATCACAAGCAAAACCCAACCCTAGGAACATACCTGCTCAAAGGTATGTCCAACCTAGACCAGCAATACAAGACCAAACACATGACATTTCACAACCAGTGCATAACACTGAATCGACATGATCTTGAGACTTTTTGATAATGGAGATGTTGAGATGACTGAACTTGACAAATCTGAACCCTTTATTGTTAATGGACAAAGATTGAAACCTTTTATTGAGCCGCATGATCTCAGACTTGTCAATTCCACCATTTCGCTCCTACATTTTGAGCTACCAACTAAGTTTTCGCCTAGCTGAAGGCGTTAAACTTAGCAAACACCTACCCTTGTATATAGCTATTTTACACCTTTCTTACTTTTACCTTTATTTGCATATAGTGTCTACCCTTGCATTCTGAGCATACATTCATTGACACACATGTCATGCATTTCACTTCCTAGCCCGACTGTTCACTCTGATCCTAGATCAGACTTAAAATCATCCGCACAAAGATTTTATCTCCTCATTCCGACTTCCTTTCATCACCCAGTCTAGGATAGTGAAAAGCAGAGCATGCATTTGCATCCACCCTTTCATTCAATGAGGACATTGAAACACTTAAGCATTGGGGGTGTAAATGGTAAACCATTTAAACCAAAATGCAATTGTAGACACAACTATAGTACATATAGTATTATCAAAAAAAATTATATACTTCAAAAAAATTGAAAAATTTTGAAATTTTTTTTAAAAAAATTGCAAAGCTAAAAATACAAAAAAAATAACAAATCATAAAAATTGCAAAAATACAATAAGGGACATGTACTTCATTATCAAAGGAGGACATTCATTTCAAGAGGGGAGGGAGAAAAAGGAAAAGAAAAAGAAAGAAAAGATAAGTGATCTTATAGCTGAAAAAAAAAAAAAATAATAGAATAGGTGTCTATGGACATTCAACCGTTACTAGTTTGACCTGCCGGGCCATAGGAGCTTGAAACAAGCTTAGGCTTAATACACTTCGAGCCTTGACAAGATAGACCACAGTCTCTCCTAACTTTAGGACAATTCTTGTACCTGAGTCACCAGTACAAGATTCGTTGGTTTGCTTTGACTTAGGAGTCTAAGTAACCTTGGCTTTCACTACACAATGTCAGGAAAGACCACTTCAACCTAAACCTCAACCCTTGTGTTCATTAGGGAAGGTAGAGTCCTTACCTGTGCGTGCAGGTAGACTCTTTGTCCTAATCTTTAGTTTTGTGTCTAGGAGAAGCTCTTTCCACAAAAGAAATCCACCCACCAAATACAGTGCGCTCTACCAAATAAGTTCCGGAGACATACTGTTAAAAAAGAAAAAAAAAAAAAAAAAGTCAAGTATGTTCTCCAAAAACCTCAGAAAAATAACTCTTCCACCAAAAATGTTTTCAGGGTTCAAAACAATACCCTGTTTGTCCACCAAAAAAAAAAAAATTCTTCTCTGAGCCACAAATACAATAAGGGTTGCGATTGAATACCATCAATTTTTGAGTCATCCGAAAGCATGAACTGAAGTTAGGACCAACCTGGACTTAAAAAGAAGTGAAACCCCAGGAATGAGCTTTAGAATTCACCTGGTTAGTCCTGACTTATCACAAAGCACAGCCATAACTTCATAGCATTCTGAGTCTCTGTAAAACCTCCTGAGTCCTAGAATTCGACTTAAGGTTTAAATATCAAGAGTCCTTGTTGGTTGAGAGATGGTCTATGTCATTTAAGCCTCGAGTTCTGGTAGGTTATCCTCAGTAACAAGGTTCTCACAATGTCCAAAAACACAGTTGGTATTGGAAAATTTTTCAGCTTAAAGAGCATCACTTAAAAAAAAAAAATTTTTTTTTGAAAGAAGAAAAAGATATCTCTACACACTTACCTTGCTGATACTTAAATTTCCTTACACTTCAATAGATTGTTTGCTAAGGGACTAGCAAAACGTAAGCATGCGGGTATGATGAGTGGCTACTCATCATAGCTAAAAGGCCGAAATTAAGCTAGACACTAAGCAAAACAACATCAAATTAACATATAAAAAGGGTTAAGTGTGGGAATTAAAGAAAAGACCTAAAACTTTTAATGTGTGTTAAAACCTCCTAATTAGGTCACAAAAATGAGATATTCCGAAAACTAAAGGACAAATGATGATCCATGCATCAATTGAACACATAAACAAGTTTGAAAAGATAAATCAGAAGTAAAATCAATGTCTTAAATGTTCAATTAAGCACATGTAAAAATTTGAAAGCAATTGGACATCATTTAGGCTTAGAAATAAATAGATTACAATTAGGTCCTTCATGCATTACATTTCTACCCTTCAAAACTCCTTCTTGGACGTTTTTGCAAGCCGCAGGGACCCTTCTGTATGACTGCAAGGCCCTTCCAGTTATAGTTCTTTTCACTTTTGGACCTGCACGCTATTCTTCTACCCCTTCGTTCAAGGGTCTTCCTGCAAGTTTTCCCTCATTTCAGAGAGAAGCCTGTGTTCTTCACGCGCACTGTAGCACGCGAAGAACACAGCCATTCTCGACCGTCCATCGCACTTTTGATCTTGATCTGCGGCTGGAATCAAATGGAACCTTCATGCGATTCGGTGCGTGCGTTCACCTCTCTTCCCAGATCTCATCTGACGGTCAGATCTCTCTCTTGACTCGCCGCACGCTCTACCCAATTCATCCTCACCGCCGGCTTAATCTTGATTAACCTCACCCTTGTGGTGATTCCAATCACTGAGCTGCTACTTAAGCACCTCAGTGGTGTCACGCGCAAGGGATCGCTCCCTCCTACATCTCTTAGCGATCAGTTCGTCCACTCCAGTCTCTCCTCCTCATCTAGACCCTGATTTCATAGCCACCGGCTATGGAATCATTGCCTGCTCTCGACCCTCCTCGTCGCTAAGGACCTCGTAGCACCTGAGGACGACCCTGGAGTCTCACTAGCAGACTCTTCCCTCCGCTGGAGTCACCCTACTCCTTTCTTCCTCCTTAGCCACCGGCTAAGGACCCATAGGTCCCATTCTTCCTTTTAGTTTAGGTTTTTAATTCTGCACAAGTAGTGTTAGATTTAGTTTGCAGTAGTTTAGAATAGATTTAGTTTTAATTGTTAGTGTTTAATGTTAGCTGTAGTTAGATTAGTCTTAGGAGTAGAATTAGTATTAGATCCCCTCCCTCACCTCCTCTGATCAGTCCAGATCAGAGGGGAAGAATCATCTGTTCATTGTTCAATTTATCTCCCTCTTCATGTTTTGTTTTTCCATCATCCAAATTCTGATTCTTGTTTTTCCTTTTAACGACGAATTTTTCATCAATCACCCACACATCCTGACCCAATTTCAGATCTGATGGTGCACTGCCTCAGATCTGAAAGTGGCGTCACAAGCACCATTTGGGGCTTCTCACTCACTCCATTTGTTTCACAAAAGCCCCTCTGTTTTAAATGGATTGCCTCAGTTTGTCAGAGCACTTTTGATTTGGATTTTAAAGGATTTTTACTCTCTGAAATGCTTTGACAGATCTGACAAATTGAAGGGATTTTTGGTTTTCAATGTGGGCAAGGACTCTGAGAAGTTCTCTGGTGATAGAGAACCAATCAGAAGAGCCTTTCATGATTCTGTTTATACTTTGTTTTGAATGCATTCGCCAGCTTCATTAAATTTCCTTAATGCATTCTTAGTCTCTTTTTGCTATTTCAGAACTGCCATACACTATTTGTGTTGATGATCATTTCTGTATGGTGATTCTCTGACCTAAGGATTTTTCCATACTCCTTAAGGTTGCAAGAAACTGGGATTGTATGTTGTTGGTTTTAATTGATTGAGCTAAGTCTTCCTTCATGCTGTCTATGGCATTAGGAAGACTAACTCAATGCCATTTGAGTTTTGATCTGAAAGGATGCTTCTGATAGGGTTTTTCCTAATGAGTGTTTGAGCTGAATTTACATGAGATCTTCATGAGATTTAAACCCTTATCAGATTTGGATTTCAACTCTCAAAATTTTTAGTTTGCTTTGAATTTTCTCTTATTCCCAGTTATACAGTAACATGCTGCAACTTGCAGCTACATTTCCCTCCATCTCTAAATTGTCCTCTTCTCTACAATTCCCCTCTCATCTGTGAATACATCACTCTCTTCAAGTGGACTAACTGCAGCAGCAGTTAGCCCATTTGCCAGTGGCTCAAACCACTGCTGCTGCTACAAAACTCACCCTGAACAGCAACTAAAACCAACACTAAAACAGCACATTCTTCTCTTCTCCATCTCCTCTGACAGTAGCTGCGGCTGCTGTCTAAACTCAAATAAAAACTTAATCAACCCTAATTTCCTAACTTCCTACTAAAACCTAATTGTACATACTTATTTTAAAACTGTAAATATACCTATCCATAGTATTATAACTATAACATATAGCCTAATTATGTAAGTAAGATACATAGTTATACTGTAAATATGTATAAAACCTGTACATAAATCCATATACATATGTAATCTATGTAAATATATGTATATATACTAAACTATTATGTATGTATTTACTTAATAATGTATATATATATAAACAGATTCCTATTTACATATTTAGTAGCTAAATTATAGATTAACTTAGCTAAATTAATAATTTAGAGCTATAATTAAATTAAATACATTTATAAAGTTAGGATAATATATATAGTAAATAATTTAAGCTAATTAAAGTGTATTTATACCTAGTACAGCTTACTGTAACTTAGTTTTAATTATAAACTACACAGAATTACTATTTTAGCCTAAATAAAACATAAATAAATTCATAAAAATACAATAAAAATATGTATTAAATACTTAAGTATGTAAATTAAAACTGTTTAAGGTCAATTAGACCATTTACTAATTATTTTATAAGTAATTAACTATTTATTCACCTAAATCAACCTGTATAATCAGCCTAGTTTAGCGAATTCATTTGTATGGTAAAAATATTTAAAATTCAAAATTAATTAATCAATTATGTAGTATTACGTAAATATTTTATTTACCATATTTTATTTTATTTTTTTAATAATTTATGGCCCCCAAATTGAGGGCCAAAAACACGCACAGATGCAGCTGCGTTTGATTTCCAGCGCACGATGTGGCGCTGGAATAGCGCCACATCGTGTGCTGCAAACCAAACGCAGCCATATAAATATAATTTATGCTATAGGCTCAACAGTCGTCACGGGCGCAGGGCGCCAGAAACACTGCCTGTTATGTCCGGTCCGATTACCCAATGTGTGCTGAACTTTGATATGTGTGTGGGGCCGGGGGCCCGAGCGTGTGCGAGCTTGAAGGCGTTGGCCTGAGGCCTGACGCTGAGATTGAAAACGTAACTAAGCCACCTAATCTGTGATTAGGGCGCGCTTATTAGAGGTCTGGTCCCACCCGTAGGGTGCTGTGTATCCCTTGAAAAGCGCGCCCGCTAATTAAACACATTTTACACTAAGGACGTTAGCCTAACCCCGTCTCCACCGCAGCCTCTGAAATACCTCAAGAGACAAGAGTTAAACACAGAAGAAAATGAAAGGACAGACGACTTAAGAGGAGGAACACAAGAGATAACAAGAACAGAAAGACCTACTGTACATACAGCAGTAGAATAAGTAATATACATACGTATAAGTAAACCCACATAATTACTAACAGAATAAAATGACACTATAAACGTTGCTAAAGACCTCAGTTTGCTTCTTTAGGTTGTATATAGTGTTTTCTGAGATTTACCGACGTTTATATCTGTCACTAAAATTGATATATATGTCACTATAAATAAAAGACTAGTAAGTTACGTTTTTACACTATGGTATCCTAATGTAGTATGAACTAAGATATTAGTGTTAATAGTATAACTTGTAAATACATAGTTTAGAGTATAATAATAGATTGTATAATGCTTGTTCATGGTTAGTATTTTTGCAAGCACTTCTTAGTAACTAGGTAAATAAAACATTCATTCATTCTTTTAGTGTAAAGTTTCTTTTTGAATAAGAAGACAATTTTGGAGATAATCAAAGAGTGACCGAATTAAATTCAATAAATTGCCTCCCAGAGAACGACCTGGAACAAAACCAGTAAAAATTAGATAAATAAGCAAATGATAATAATGGTTGTAATGACTGGTACTCACCCATACTCACCACTATACGACATTCTTAATGTTATATTATACACACTATACTACAACAACATGATCATAACAATAATCATTCATCATCATACAACCATGTTTTACATCAACCATCATCAGAGACCCCTCCACCTGGCTACTACTATTAGGTAGAACACTTTATACCTTAGCTGGTATGATTCCCAAAATTAAATCTTTACTACCTGCTTAGTTATAAATAATCTTTTAATGTAAAATAAAATAGGCATTGAATTAGTTAAATAGGGGGAGCAACCTAACAGGGGAAATGAAAATTGATTTATTCCATAGGTTTGTGTTATTCGACAAAAAGGGGAAGAAAAGTAATCAACACCAAACCTTGATAAGGGATTGTTATGTGAGGGGGTGAATCACAATTACAATCTAAGTGGCATTTAGGTAACATCTCTAAAATATATGTATTCTATATTCATTTATTTTTAAGTGGCATAAGTCATTCATATAACTCTTATTTAGCACTTGCTTTTATAGACATCCTTCTAGACTGTCATGAATTTCATCATCTCCTTATCATGAACTTCATAACCTTCATATGTTGAACATGATTAATTTGACATCATGCCCATTAGAATATTACTTAAAAAAGGCAGAGAAAAATGCCCATTTCGTTCTTAGAATTTTACTTATTTAAGTATGGTTGATAACAAGTCACTTGAAATAAATCCTTTTGTTGAAAACAAAGAGGGGGATTAAAATATGCATGTTGATATGGGAAGCAATTCTTAAGTAATTACTTATTTTCTCACATGCATAATTGTAATTTTGTTATCTTCAAAAAGAAGGAGAATGTTAAGACCTTTGTTTTGATGAAACAAAATTGTTATGACCAGGGCATCAAGTGTCATTTAAGATGTCTGGGAAGTGGCTCAGATGTCTGGCCAGACGTCTGGAAGCCTTCCCAGACATCTGGAATTAAATTTTTTCGGTGTACGGGTTCGTGTCTGCACGCGTGCACGCGTAAACTGAACCCGTCGCCCACCTTCTTCTCTTTCCTCCCCTCCCTGTAGATGCAGCCTTCCTCTTTCTTTCTCCCCGCGGCTGCCTTACAAATATGCCTCTCAATCCCTCACCCTTACTCCACTGCCTTCTTCTTCTTCTCCCTGTTAGTGAGAGAGCACGCGAGCGAGAGTGGAAGCAGCGACTGCTGCCGGTGTGTGGGGAGGAGGAGCTATTGCGAGAGGAAGAAGGAGCTCAACCACGAGGGTGCGAGCTTGCCGGGGCAGCTAGAGCCGGCCGGCGGGAGAGCAGTGAGCGTGTGGTGCCGTGGAGGAGTTGCTGCAGCTTAGGTAGTAGGCGGACGCGACGCGGTACAGCCGTGCGCTGCAGGCAGAGAGTGAGAAGGTTCTGATTCTGGGAAAATTTACCAGAATCAGACGTCTAGACTTAGGTCCAGACGATGCAGAAGACCTCTGGAGGAAGGTCCATACGTCTGATAGGTACGTTATTTTTTATCCTCTCCTTCTTCAGCGTGTACGGCCATGCAGCTATTCTGCCGAAGTCTTCTACACATTTCCGTGATGAGAGCGTGTGTGTGTGTGTGCAGGACTTGTTCAGGAAGGTGCAAGGGCTCACCATACCACCCAGATCAGACATTTGGGCACGGCACCAGACGACGGAGAGGGCCTCCGTACATCCGGGGTGACAATCGGACGTCTGGAAACAAAGTCTAGATGGTCCAGTGGGCATCTAGATGTCTGAAGGACTGCGCAGACCAAGGTAAGACCTGAGCTACCTTTTAAGACGTCTGGAAGAAGCTCCAGACGTCTGATTTTGGACAGACTGGTTGTTTTTGACCCGTTTAAGGTCCGTTCGGAGTCTGTTTTCCACGTTTCAAGTTTCGTTCTTCGCAGACTTAGTTCCTCTACCTGTTTATAGTAATTGTATACTATTTTGAGTAACTCCTTGTGTTGATCCTTGTGTTTGGACCCCATTCCATTGCAGCTCTGGCGGTTGCAGCGACTTGCAAGACTACCGACCACGCCCCCAGTACTCCTGATTTTGCGAGTAGAGTGGCCCTTTCAATTATTTATCAAAAATTATGCAATTGTGAAATAATTAATAGTGTCTAGGGCATTGCATGAACCCTAGGGTTGAAAACTTAGATTGAATGATAGATCATAGGGTATGGCATGAATCCTAGGACTGGAAAACTAGTTGAATATATACATTGCAGTCTTGGAAAAGTAGAAAGGAAATGATAACTGCCTGTAAATTGGTTAACAGCTGCCAGTATATGAAGGAATAATTACTGTTGAGAACATGGGTTATATGGATATAAAGCTGGAACGGTGAAACATAAATTGGCTGAGTTAAAAGAGCATGAACACTACGGGGAATTAGGAGTAGAACTCCTGGAAAGTGAATGAAATAGAATTGGGGAAGTGAGTTGGCCCATGAGTACGGAGTACCAAGGAGAGAAACTGTCCCCCTGTTTAGTGCAGAGCGGAGCTAGCCACCCTAGGGAACCGGGGTTAGGTTTGTCCACTTTGTACTGACTTTTGGCCCTCGTGTACACAGTACCGAGGAGAGCTACTAGTGTAGGGAGAGCACTAGCTACCCCACGGGCCTCGGGGTTCTGCTAGCCCTCCTACACCGACTTGTTAGGTCCACTGGGCAAACCAGGGTAGTCAAGCGAGGGTGCACGGACTGTGGAGGGGCAAGACCCCTATTTGGCTACTGTGGAGGGGCTTGACCCCTGTTACTGAGAGGGCTCTGCCCTATACTGGTTCCGTGTTGTGCTTTGGGCTCACCCGTTAACGGAAACGACTGACCGCGTGCCAATGCGAGGTAGCTACCCGTGCATTTATCGCACGTGCCGTAGTCACCGTTACGTCTGTCAGCAACCTTGGGGTGGTTGACTGAGGGTAGGACCACCACGGGGGACTCTCCCAGCCAGGAGAGCACCACGTGTTACTTCTACTTTTCGGAAAAGACTGTAATCAAGATCGTTCCCGCGAGGAACATTCGAGATCAAGAGAAAGATCTAAGAAATAATTCAATAGTGAATGAATGGAAAAATTAAAGCAAGAAATTATAAATATAATAGCTACTGTCCATCTTATTGTTTCGTTTAGATTTTAGTTGCCACTCTATTCAGCATTTCGCTGATGTGTCACCTTTTCAGGACCAGGTGTTGAGCGGCTAGAGTCGGCAGCTGTAGAGGGCACTGGGCCTGGTAGAGCCCAGTAGTGTTACTTGTGGTACCCACTGTACTTTTTTTGCTGTTGTTGTGAGTAGTTTCTGTTTCCCCTGAACTCTTTTCATTATAGGCTTCATGTTTATGAACATGTTTAATTCTCTACTGTTGTGGTGGTGTATACTGTAGTATTTCTTTTCTTTACTGCTGTAGTTTGTTACTGCTAGTTATATACATGGTGAATGTGATTTATTTTATTGCTCTTTTGGTTACTTTCTCGTTGGACGACTAGGTCTTCGGATCAGTCGAGTCGGTCCGATTCTCGTATCTCGTAGGGATTCGGGAATCGGGTCGTTACAAGATGGTATCAGAGCAAGGTCATCCCAAGAAGTGAACCAATTGACTGGAAAATAACCAATTTATGTGCCTGTAACTAGAGTAGCCACCACAACGTTTCTCTTGACCTAAGCTCTTAGACTTCCTCATTAGAAATCGTTATATTGATGTGTTTCCGTTCTGTTTCGTGTCTCCTTGCAGGAGATGCCCCGACGAGGGACTAGCGAGGAGGGCCGTGGGCGCTGCCGAGGATGAGGTCGACGTGGTGGGCATGTTGCGGTCGACGTCTCAGTGGACCAGCCACTACTCCTGGAAATTCAGGCCCAGAACCTCGCCAAGCTAATATGAGACATAGTGCGAGAGGAGCTCCACCCGCCGCCCCGGGTTCCTCTCCCTAGGGCTGCGGAGGGGGAGTCCTCTGTGGAACCACACGACGGACGTCACGCTAGATGCGGGGGAGGGGATGGGCCACCACCGCCTCCACCTTCCTCTGACACTTCTGTGCACAAGGCTTCGTTACCTCGAGGTGCACCAGCATGTCCACTACAGCGCCATTTCGAGCTTTTCGGGCAGTTCCGGAAGTTGAAGCCCCCATCCTTCAAGGGGGATGTGGACCCGACCGTGGCGGAGGACTGGCTCGAGCAGATCGAGAAGGTTTTTGACACCCTTCGCCCCCGGTGGAGTGCCACGTGGCCTTTGCCACGTACCAGCTGGAGAGCGCAGCACATCGGTGGTGGAGGGCAGTCAGGGGACAGGAGAGGGACGAGCCAACCTAGGACCGGTTCGTCACCCTCTTCTACGAGCAGTACTTTCCCTAGACGTGGCAGGACCAGAGGAGGTGGGAGTTCCACACTCTCCGCCAGGGGACGATGACTGTGAGCACGTACCGCATGCATTTTCTGGAGCTGTCCCACTTCGTAGCAATAGCGGTAGCCACTGAGGAGGAGCACCTTTGGATGTTCATAAAGGGGCTCTGGCCTGCGATTCGGGGGTATGTCAAACCCCTGAATCCTCCTACCTTCTCGTGGGTGGTGGAGGCAGCTATGACCTACGAGGAGACCAACCCATCCTCGCGAGATACTGACAGCGGGCGAAAGAGGCCCTACCAGCCAGACTTTTCATAGGGCCGGCGAGAGAGGAGACACGTGTCTCCCGCAGGAGAGCCGTCACATTTTGCAGGGCCATCAGTGGCCTTTGGGGGTCCTCGACAGGGGCCAGTTGCTAGCATCGGACCCCCGCCCAGCTGAGAGTAGGGACCCATTGAGGGTGGGAGTTAGGTTCCTATCTGCTACTAGTCTAGCCAGCTGGGCCACATTAGGAGGAACTGCCCGTCTTAGGCAAGAGGTCAGCAGATGCTTCCCGCATCGAGCACTGGAGGGTGAGTAGGAGGCCGCGGTTTCCAGGCACGAAGAGGAGGACAGCAGTCCCGGGGAGGGTATCGGCCAGCAGCTACCTATTGAACGCGGAGTGTGGCTGCTTCGTCTGCACCTAGGGCTGAGGGGCGTATCAACACCCGGACACACAGGGATGCTAGAGCTTCGAGATCAGTGGTGGTAGGTATGGTTTCAGTTTCCAGCAGACTCGTTTACGCGCTTTTCAATTCCGACGCTACACACTCGTTTGTCGCTGCCAGTTTCGCAGTTAGTTTTAGCCAGGATTATATGCTATTAGAGGATCTGTTCATGATCAGAGGTTCGAGTGGTCAGCTGTTTGTGGCTGAGGAGGTAGACACGGGTTGCGAGGTCAGTATTGGGGGACATAGCCTTCCCGCTGAGCTGATTATGATGCAGATGAGGACTTTGGCATAATTCTGGGGATGGACTGGTTGTCCGCTTACCACACCTTGGTGGATTGTTTTGAGAGGAAGATCGTCTTCTCCATACGAAGTTGCCTTCTTTCAAGTTCCACGGGCAACCAGTGGATGGAGGCTTCGGGTGCATTTTTGCACTTCGAGCGGCAAGACTTTTGAGCCAGGGGTGTGAGGGCTTCCTAGCTTGTGTGGTGGCAGAGCCTAGCACTGTGGCAGACTTCCAGAGTATCCTAGTGGCCAGAGATTACCCTGACGTGTTCCCATATGAGTTGCATGGACTATCGCCCGAGCATGAGAACGAGTTTGAGATCTCGCTAGTATCAGGGACCATCCCCATCTCCACCGCATCATACAGGATGGCACCACTTGAGCTGCGAGAGCTGAAGTCTCAGTTGCAGGTTCTATTGGAGAAGGGCTTTGTGAGGCCCAGCGCGTCTCGCTGGGGAGCCCCGGTACTGTTTGTAAAGAAGAAGGATGGCACCCTACGCCTTTATGTGGACTACCGATAGCTGAATAGGGTCACCATCAAGAACAGATATCCACTTCTGAGGAAGGATGACTTGTTTGACCAGCTGTGAGGTGCCACGGTATTCTCCAAGATCGACTTCAGGTCTGGATACCACCAGTTGAGGATCAAGGAGGCAGACGTCTCCAAGATAGCTTTCCGCACCCGGTACAGACATTAGAAGTTTCTGGTCATGTCGTTTAGGCTGACCAATGCCCCCGCTGCCTTCATGGACTTGATGAACCAAGTGTTTAGGCCATACTTGGACCAATTTGTGGTGGTATTCATTGATGATGTGCTCATCTATTCTCGAGATCAGACGCAGCACAGACAACACTTGCAGATGGTTCTAGACACACTGAGACGACGTAGGCTGTACGAGAAATATAGCAAGTGCGAGTTTTGGTTGAGGGAGGTGACCTTCTTAGGCCATGTGATCTCTGGAGATGGCTTGGCAGTGGACCCAGCCAAGGTCGAAGCAGTGCTCTGGTGGGAGAGACCATGTACTATTACTGAGATTCGCAGTTTCTTGGGACTGGCAGGCTACTACAGGCGGTTTATCAGGGGCTTTTCACAGATTGCATGTCCTATGACACAGTTGACCCAGAAGGACATGCCCTTCACTTGGACAGATGCCTGTGAGGTGTGTTTTCAGGAGCTGAAGGAGAGGCTGACTTCGGCTCCCGTGCTCACCATCCCAGATAGTAGCGGCATGTTCATTGTGTACACGGATGCCTCTTTGCAGGGGTTAGGGGGTGTTCTCATGTAAAGGGGTCACGTTGTCTCTTATGCTTCGCGGCAACTGAAGCCCCATGAGCATAGCTATCCTACCCATGACCTGGAGCTGGCAGCTGTTGTCTTCGCGCTGAAGACTTGGAGGCACTACTTGTACGGTGAGACCCTAGAGATTTTCATAGATCACAAGAGCCTCAGATACCTATTTGATCAAAAGGAGCTCAACATGAGATAGAGACGTTGGTTGGAGCTCCTGAAGGACTATGACTGCAGCATTTCCTACCCCCCAGGAAAGGCCAACATGGTGGCTGACGCCTTGAGCCGGAAGGCGCCTCCACACTTGGCTAGTTTACAGGTGTAGAGTTGCAGCCTTTTGGAGGAGATGGGCAGTTGGCGACCCCTAGAGTTATGGGGGCACTGTGGGGCAGTGACTGTGACATGATAGACGAGGCCATAGCTGATAGATCGCATCATCATAGGACAGATGGCTAACCCATACTTGCAGTCCTTGCACGACAGAGTACTGTCAGGAGACCCGGTGGACTTCTCTTTCACAGACCAGGTGCTGTGCCTGAGGGGACGTTTGTGCGTTCTCAGAGACGAGGAGCTGTTGAGAGAGCTCCTGACTGAGGCACACGATTCCAGATTCACCATACATCCCAGAAACACGAAGATGTACCATGACTTGAGACACGAGTTTTGGTGGAGGGGGATGAAGCGGGATGTGTGTGAATTCATGCAACAGTGTTTAGTGTGCCAGCAGGTGAAAGTCGAGCATGAAAGGCCTGTAGGGCTGCTACAGCCAGTTCCAGTGCCAGGGTGGAAGTGGGAGAGCTTCACCATGGACTTTTTGGTGGGCTTACCTGTTACCCAGCGAGGACACGACGTAGTTTGGGTAATCGTTCATAGATTGACGAAGACGGCGCGATTCTTGCCGATCCGAGTCACCTTGGGACCAGCACAGTTGGCAGAGAGGTATATTCGCGACGTGGTACGTCTACACGGAGTTCCACAGGAGATCGTATTTGACTGGGATACCCGCTTTACGTCCCAGTTTTGGGCTGAGTTTCGGCAGGCCCTGGGGACGCGGTTGAGGTTCAGTATAGCTTACCACCCCCAGATGGACGGACAGTCTGAGTGCACGATATAGACACTTGAGGACCTCCTCCGTGCCTGTGTACTAGACTGGAGGGGCTCTTGAGAGGAGCACTTGCCCTTGGCGGAGTTTGCATATAATAACAGTTATCACTCAAGCATCGGCATGGCACCCTACAAGGCTTTATACAGACGGAGATGTATGGCACCCTTGAGTTGGGTTGAGGTGGGGACCAAGTGGGAGGTTGGCCCCAGGTTGATCCGGCAGAGTCAGGAGGTAGTTGAGCAGATTAACAGGCGACTCCACATTGTCAGGAGTAGGTAGAAGAGCTACGCAGATTGGAAACACAGAGAGGTGCAGTTTGAGGTTGGGGACCACGTCTTCCTTCGTGTTTCACCCATGAAGGGCCTGCAGCAGTTTGTTGTGAGAGGGAAGCTCACGTCGAGGTTCGTGGGGCCCTTCGAGATCCTAAAGCAGGTTGGACCCATTGCTTACAGGCTTGCCCTCCCTCCTCAGCTTTCTGTTGTGCACGACATGTTCCATGTGTCCAACCTCAGGAAGTACGTCGCCGATCCCGGTGACGTCCTGAGTCACGAGAGCATCGAGGTGGGAAACGACCTAACCTACCTTGAGTGGCCAATGCAGATTCTAGACAGAGCCGTCCGCAGTCTGAGACGAAAGCAAGTACCAGTGGTGAAGGTCTTGTGGAGGAGCCAGCGGTACGACGAGGCTACCTGGGAGCCTGAGGCGGTGATGCGGGAGCAGTACCTAGAGCTTTTCCCGGGTATGTCTTTTCGGACCGGCTTCGGTCCTCTTTGAGTTTGTTATGCATATATTGTTCTTTCCCGTACCCTAGTTAGCTCAAGTTTCGGGGATGAAACTTCCTTTGAGTTTGTTATATTATTATGACCAGAACATCAAGCATCTTTTAAGACGTCTGGGAAGTGACCCAGATGTCTGGAGGCCTTCCCAGACGTCTGGAATGAAATTTTTTCGGCATAAGGATTCTTGTCTACGCGTGTGCGCATGCAGACTGAACCCACCACCCTCCTTCTAATCTTTCCTCTCCGTCACTGCAGATGCAACCTTCCTCTTTCTCTCTCCCTGCTACTGCCATACAAATACGCCACTCCCTCTCCCTTACCCTCACTCCACCGTCTTCTTCTTCTTCTCCCTGTCAGCGAGAGAGCACGCGGGCGAGAGCGGCAGCAGCGACTGCTGCTGGTGTGTGTGGAGGAGCTGTTGCAAGAGGAAGAAGGAGCTCGACCACGAGGGTGCGAGCCTGCCGGGGTAGCTAGAGCGGGCCAGCGGGAGAGCAGTGAGCTTGTGGTGCCGCGGAGGACCTGCTGCAGCTCATGCAGCAGGCGGACACGGCATAGCACTGCCGTGCGCTGCGGGCGGAGAGCGAGTACGTTCTGATTCTAGGAAAATTTCCCAGAATCAGACATCTAGACTTACGTCCAGACAACACAGAAGACGTTCGGAGGAAGGTCCAAACATCTGATAGGTACGTTATTTTTTATCCTCTCCTTTCGCGTGTACGGCCATGTAGCCATTCCACCGAGGTCTTCTGCACCTTTCTGTGATGAGGGCGGGTGTGTGTGTGTGCAAGACTTGTTTGGGAAGGTGCAAGGGCTTGCCATCCCACCCAGATCAGACTTCTCAGCACGGCACCAGAAGATGTACAGGGCCTCTAGATATCCGGGGTGACAATCGGACATCTGGAAACTAAGTCCAGATGGTCCAGTGGGCTTCTGGAAGTCTGAAGGACTGCGCAAACCAAGGTAAGACCTGAGCTACCTTTTAAGACATCTGGAAGAAGTTCCGGACGTCTGATTTTGGACAGACTGGTTGTTTTTGACCCATTTAGGGTCCGTTCGGAGTCCGTTTTGCATGTTTCAAGTTTCGTTCTTCCCAAACTTTGTTCCTCTACCTGTTTACAGTAATTGTATACTGTTCTGAGTAACTCCTTGTGTTGATCCTTGTGTTAGGACCCCGTTCCATTGCAGCTCTGGGGGTTGCGGCGGCTGGCAGGATTGCCGACCACGCCCCTGTACTCCCGATTTTGAGAGTAGAGTGGCCCTTTCAATTATTTATAAAAAATTATGTAATTGTGAAATAATTAATAGAGTCTAGGGCATTGCATGAACCCTAGGGCTGAAAACTTAGATTGAATGATAGATATTAGGGTATGGCATGAATCTTAGGACTGGAAAACTTGTTGAATATATACATTGCAGTCTTGGAAAAGTAGAAAGGAAATGATAACTGTCTGTAAATTGGTTAACAACTGCCTATTTATGAATGAATAATTACTGTTGAGAACATGGGTTATATGGATATAAAGCTGGAACGGTGAAACCTAAATTGGCTGAGTTAAAAGAGCATGAACCCTACAGGGAATTAGGAGTAGAACTCCTGGAAAGTGAATGAAATAGAATTGGGGAAATGAGCTGGCCCTTGAGTATGGAGTACCA
Source organism: Thalassia testudinum (assembly GCA_037157565.1). Lineage (NCBI taxonomy): Eukaryota > Viridiplantae > Streptophyta > Magnoliopsida > Alismatales > Hydrocharitaceae > Thalassia > Thalassia testudinum. Next base: position 17,234,604 of record JAZHRO010000056.1, read on the forward strand.
AGGAGACAATCTGTCCCCCTGTTTAGTGCAGAGCGGAGCTAGCCGCCCCAGGGAACCGGGGTTAGGGCTGGCCACTTTGTACCGACTTTTGGCCCTCGTGTACACAGTACCGAGGAGAGCTATTACTGTATGGAGAGCACTAGCTGCCCCACGGGCCTCGGGGTTCTACTAGCCCTCCTACACCGACTTGTTAGGCCCACTAGGCAAACCAAGGTAGTCAGGCGAGGGTGCACAGACTGTGGAGGGGCAAGACCCCTGTTTGGTTACTATGGAGTGGCTGGACCCTTGTTACTGAGAGGGCTCCGCCCTATACTGGTTCCGTGCTGTGCTTTGGGCGCACCCGTTAATGGAAACAACTGACCACGTGCCATTGTGGGGTAGCTACTCGTGCGTTTATCGCGTATGCCGTAGTCACCCTTACGTCTGTCAGTGACCTTGGGGTGGTTGACTGAGGGTAGGACCACCATAGGGGACTCTCCTGGCCAGGAGAGCACCACGTGTTACTTCTACTTTTTGAAAAAGACTGCAATCAAAATCATTCCCGTGAGGAACATTCGAGATCAAGAGAAAGATCTGAGAAATAATTCAATAGTGAATGAATGGAAAAATTAAAGTAAGAAATTATAAATATAACAGCTACTGTCCACCTTACTGTTTCTTTTAGCTGTTAGTTGACACTCTACTCAGTGTTTCGCTGACCTGTCACCTTTGTCACCTTTTCAGGACCAGGTGTTGAGCAGCCAGAGTTGGCGGCTGCAGAGGGCGCTGGGCCTAGTAGAGCCCAGTAATGTTACTTGTAGTACCCACTGTACTTTTCTTGCTGCTGTTGTGAGTAGTTTTTGTTACCCCTGTACCCTTTTCGTTGTAAGCTTCATGTTTATGAATATGTTTAATTCTCTACTGTTGTGGTGGTGTATACTGTAGTATTGCTTTTCTTTACTGCTGTATTTTGTTATTGCTTGTTATATACATGGTGAATGTGGTTTATTTTACTTCTCTTTTGGTTACTTTCTCGTTGGACGACTTGGTCTTGGGATCAGTTGAGTCTATCCGATTCTCGAATCTCGTAAGGATTCGAGATCCGGGAAGTTACAAAAATTATGTTTTATTGTAAACTGATCTTTAAGGATCGCGCTCGCATAAATCAAGTCAATTATCCTCTACGTGTATCAAAGTGAACATTATCTTTAATTAATATAATTTCTTATATTTCCTAACTCTAGAATTAATGTAAGGTACCTCAGGATTAAAGAAAAACCTTTCAAAGTTGTAAAATAAACATCTAGATAGTATTAATCGACCAAAATGTTAGAATTGATTGATCAAAATAAGAATATTGATAGACCAAATTAGCCTAACAGCCAAATCCAACTTTCCTGCAACTGATCGACCAATTAAATATTTGATCGATTATTAATTGATTGACCAATTAAATAAATTGATCGATCAAAATCAAAATTGATCGTCCAATTAAGTAAATTGATCGACCAATCTGGTTCGAATGACTTTTCTAAACATTCCAAAAATGTTCCGTTTTCATCTATAACTAGGGCTCTACACCCTTCATTTCAAAACACACCTTGGAAAACATATCAAAGTGAAAAAGTGCTTACACTCTAATTCTTCATTGTGCTTTTGTGCTCATTCTACTCTGCTCTTCAAAAGCATGTCGCTCTTCGCTTTTGAAATGAAAACTCGGTTTGCATATTTCAATTCCTTCAGGTTCCAAAGGATTAATTTCTATATTCATTTTACTTCATTCATTTCATTGTTGGGATTCTTTGCGGTCACTATAAGAAAAATCACTATTGGCAACAATTATTTTGCGATGGTTGAGAAATTGTAACTAATAGTGGATAATTAGCGACGGTTATATATTGCAATCTTTCCAATTAGAATTTGGAGGGAGTGTCGTACTTTTGTTAGAAATTTTATGATGGCTATGAATAAACCATTGCCAACTGAAAAGCTTTTGCTACGGTTAAGGATTAACTATTCCTAAAGTGTACTCTTGCCCTTCCCTACATATTTTTCATTTGGGGGTTTCAGGACATTTCTCGATAGTTAAAAACTAACCATCGCCAGTAAGCACTCTCGCCTTATTGGCGGGGGTTGATTTCTAGAAAATTTAGCAACGGTCGAGGATTAACTGTTGCTAATAAGTATAACTGCGTAAAATATCAACAGGAGGGCAAAAATTGAAAAGGTAATTCCTATTTATTGGCAACGGTTTCTGGATTAATCGTCGCTAATAAGTATCACAACGAGAAGATATCTACAGGAGGGTGGGAACTAAAAAGGCAATTCGTGTTCATTGGTAACAGTTTCTAGATTAACTGTCGCCAAAACATATTCGAGACGATTGATTGGATTAACTGTCGCTAATATTAATGTTTCCAATTCCTTATTGGTGACATTGATCTGATCAACCATCTTTAATGGTCAATATAACTCCCAAATCATGCCACCTTCTCCCTTGCCCCTGAAACCTTCTTGCTCGAACGTTCAAACACTCGCGACTAGAGAGCTCTCCTGTTGGACTTCGGAAGACTCACTATCGAAGTTGGTTTTGAAAACCTATCGTAGTTCGAGTAGCAAAGAAATCCATTCAACACATAAAATTTATACTTAAAAATTTGTAAGGAAATCCCGGGTCAAACTCAGGGAGGCTACATCGATCAAACTTCGTAATTATATTTTTTTGCGTTTTTGTTGAAATGGCGGAATAATCACAAGGAAATCAGTATAGACAAGAAGAGAGAGTGATGGAGAGAACATTCACTTGATATTGCAAAATATTTTTACAACTAAGAAAGAGAGAAAAGATTACACTAGAAAGCGAGGAATTATTACAACTAGAAAGCAGGAAAAGTCTACACTAGAAAGCAGTAAAAAGATTGGGAGAGAGAAGTTATCCTCCTCGACGTTTGCTTGAAGGACGAGCTGGATGAGACAACGCTTGGAAGACAAGGAACAGAACGAGAAGAATGGCGACGAAGAAAGAGGAATGGGAATGAGGCAGCACGTCATCATCATCACGGGATCCGCTTCTAGAATGGGGGCGAAAACTTGGTTTAGCTCTTGAGGAGCATCCCGAGTGTGGGACAAGCTTCTCTTGAGCTTTGGAGAGGGAGAGAATAGAAGGAAGGGATGAGAAATCCATATGGTAGGGGTCTCCTTTTATAGTTGCGAGGAGTAGGGGCATTTTGGATGTTACAACTTGAAAAACATTAATTCAGGACCTTTAGTGATGGATTTATCTATCACGAAAGGCCTAAATGTGGCTGACATGCACGTCGCTCGCACGGCCCCTCACCACAGTGCCCTTCAATGCTCTCGCACATTCGCACATGCTCAGTCGTCCGATCAAGAGATCGGATTGCTTAAACCAGCTACACCAGTGCCACGTGCCCGCGTGCGATCGCATGTAAGCGTCGCGCGTCTGATTGTCTGTGGGCACTATCGCTCGATTTCTACCGCTGGATCTTCATCGTGCGGCTCCAATCGCACACCGCTAGCAGCGAATGCAGGCTCGAACATGTGTTGCGTGCTCACGTAGGGCGCTTGACCGTTGTGCTGAGCGTGCATTTGTGTCACGCGGAGTGTTTTGTGCATGGCCGATCTCAACCGTTGGACTCCATCTGACGGTTGAGATCAAGCGATGCCTGCACCTTCAGATGAGGAGAGCATTGGATAAGTAGTGGCATGCCGTGTTCTCGGCTGTTGGATGGGCATCCAACGGATTTGTCATGCAGGAGAGGAAGAAGAGCTACGATCGGTGTTGGGCGGCTATGATGGCACCACGTGGCGCCATCTAGGCCATCCATCTTCTGAGTATTGTAGATGGTGCCACGGGTCTCAGATTGGACCGATTTCACATCGTTAGGCTGCGATCGTCAATCCAAACCCATCCGTGCGGTTGGATTTGTTGTTTGAGGTGTGGATTAACAACATCTTGGCCCTTGCGCTTTAGGGTTCCTTATTCTCTATCTGGTGCTAAGGATGTTCGATTAGGGCAATCTTAGAGTCGTTGAACTCCAATCATCACCTTGATCCAATCCGTACGGTTGCATCTTCGATCTGAGGCCCTGACAAAAAAGTCGCCCTATCCCTGAGCATAAAAAAGAGACAATTATTATACAATTTATACAACTTGATCTAAGTGCATGATTATGCATGTTATGCACTATTTACAATGTATGATGCTAATGTGACAGTAAGAACATGCATTAATAGACATTTTAGGTTAATCAGATGTATGCACATCATCTCCCTCACCCCTCCGCTGTTTCCCCCACACCATCAACTCTCCCTCGCTCCGGTGAGCAACAACCAACCCTCGCATCCCCCTCTGTCCCTTGCTTCCTCCTTACGCCCTCCAACCGCTCGTGCTGCCGCTTGCCGCACCCTCGCATCACCTGCACCATCGCTCCCTGTGCCCTTGCACCGCCCTCCTCCTAGTGTCGCTTCCCTCCCCGTAATGCTCGTGGTCTCCTCTCCTCACACCGCTTCCCTACTTGTGTCGCCCACTCCTTCCTCCTCCCAACAACGCTACTGCCCACACCCTTGTCCTCACCGCACCGCCTCCATCGGCCCCCAAGGCCCTCCTTCCCCGTACTCCCACCACCTCCCACCCCCTAAGCCTGCCTCTTCCCACCTACACCCACCCCCCAACCATATCCCTACCCCTTCCCCTCCTCCCTCAACCATCCCCCTCCTTCACAACTATGTACCCTCCCCATTTTCTTATATTTATCTTTTATTTTTTAAAAATTTAAATTACCTGTAAAAATAAATTTGCTTGTGAAATTAAATTACCTGTAAAATAAAATTACATGTGAAATCTTGTTAAATTGACATAAATAAATTTTGGAAATTAAAGTTGTGAAATAAATTTTGTTAAATTAATGTGTAATTTATTATAATTATAAACATGTTAGAAATGTTAATTTTCTTTAATTTTTTCAATTACTTGTTGCTTGTTATTAATTTCCTATGCTCACATTTTTTGCTTGTGTTAAATATTTGATTATCAACTCCTAGTAGTACACACACTTACAAATCTAGATGCACTTGTGGCCAAATAATAGGTATTCTAACCCCTAGGTTACAGGCTTTAGGAGGTGAGAATTGTGTCAAAATACTTGTCCGTCAACACTTATGATCATGTTATATGGACAATGCAGAGTGTGTGTATATATCACTTACATGCATGAAGTTGTCTTTATAGCATACCATAAGAGTCATCATCCTTCGTTCAGAGAAGTTCTAAACAAAGGGGAGTCCTTAAAGATTTGATCACAACTTGGGGCTACTTGTTACATTGAACCAATGTTTGGAGGAATTTCAGTAGTTTCTTTTCTCTCTTCTCCAATATACCAACTAGTCTTATCTACATTCCTAAAGCACCATCGAATGGGAGTTATTGGGAATATAGTTAAGGTTAGTCTCGGGGAATATATTAGAGAAATAAGAGGAGATGCTGCCAAAATTTCTCCAGATACCAGTTACATGTAACAAGTAACGTTGTAATCAAAACTTCAAGGATGAGCTATTAAAGTGAAAATCATAATCAAAATACAAATATATATATAACATTTCAATGTTTATTCATAATTAGTGGGTGATTTAAGTACATGTAAGAGTAGTTTTTTTTTCATAATATGACATTAACTTAAGACCTTTTGTTAACAATTTGTTAGGTCGTTATGGACGTGTTTTGGATTAGTTTGAGAAATTCAAATTACATTTGACATAAGGATGGAGTGAGGGAGTTCTTGGATTGGGCTTTCCATGATGATAGCAAATCATTCAAATGAGGGGAACTTTTACAGTTGATTTTCTATCCTTCTCAAAGGTGCTTAAAAGGAGTACATGATTGTAACACTATGTTAGGCCACATAATCTATAATGGTTCATGGCAACATTACAACATGTGGATTGCTCATGCAGAATTCCTCGAAGAAACTTATAAAACTGATTCAATGAATGTTGACGAGGAGCCTATTGGTAATATTGAAGGTGACGGGATTGAGGAAATGTTGGATGAACTTAGAGCAGTAGATAACATCATAGACGATAGTGACATGTTACGAAGTTGTAACAACTTTTATGATGTCATTAAGGCAGTCGATGAACCAATTGCTCTTGGAGTCAGCTCTATGTCAAGGTTGACATTTCTATTGAAATTATTTCGAATGAAGGTATCAATAGAGCACATAGAATTTATTGAGATTCTAAAAGTAGATCAGCAATTGACACACTTGTATATATTAAAGCAAATTCCTGAAGTTGACCCATTCTACGATGAATTTAAATAATCGTTACATCCAAATGCATGTGATGTACTCTTTCATGAGTGGTTTAAGCAGCGTGTTCTAAAATGAAAGAAAATAATGACCCGCGGTGGGTGGAAGATTTTGACATAATATTCGATCGTCCATTGAGTTATGGACATTACCATTCCAAGTACATCATAAATGGCTTCAGATACAGAATCAAATCTGTTGATGATGTAGAGTCGACAGAGCAAGCTAGCGTTGTTGTTCCTTACAAATTAGCCGGTGGGTGTGATGGTTATTATGGAGAGATTGATGAAATTCTCGACATCAGCTTCAAATATGATAGCTGACTTGTCCTCTTCAAGTTTGAATGGTTTGAATGTTTCAAGGAAGGTGTTGGGTTTAAGGTTGATAAGAAACAAAGTGTATAAGTCCAAATAATAACCGTCAACTTCTTCAGAATAATGAACCATTCTCTTTAGCCATTCAGGTCTCTCAAGTCTTCTATGTGACTGATAATAGCAAAAGTTGATGGGTAATTCCCGTTAGAGTAATTCCATGTAGTTTGTAAGGTTCTCAAAAGGAAGTGAAACCTAAATTAGAAGTTGAAGCATATCAAGAACTTCAACAACCAAATTTAGATCCAAATGCAACAAACATTGATATATAAGGTACAATTTACAAACCTTTTCTTTATAATATAAATTTACTGATAAAGCATTCTTATACTGATATAATAATTTATTTACTCTTATTGCAGGTTGTTGACAGTTCTATTAATTATTCCTTTTACAAGGCCAGTATTGTTTTAGGGTAACATTACTAATTGCTTTTAGTTATATGCTTGCATTTTATATGTATTATATATTTATATGTTTTTTTGTCACTAATTAGTTTTTTTGTGTCGTTCAGATGGTGAGACTAATGAAGTGGGCTTCTCGTTGGGGTAGTTTTGACACCACCCCCAAAACCTTGGACCCCCGTACTATTGGTGCAAGGGCACCACGATCATTAATTTTGATGATAACAAAACACTTGTTATTTAACATTTTCATTGAGTTTATAAGTTTTAGGAAAAAGCAAATGGATACAACTGAAGGAACTCAAGCTTGTGTCCTTGGTGGATTGGAGGAGCTTTTTGGAAGAGAAGGATCTTCGTGTGGAGCGAGAGCTTGAAGACAAGAATAATAGGATAGACGTCCCTTTGTCTTGTATTTTGTATTTGTCTTTTTGTTCTTTTCTTTTTATTTACTTAAGTCATTTGTTAAAGACCTCTAAAGAAACAAAAAGTAGTCCTAGGAACGCATACTCAACCCTGGGATACTTAGACAAACACTTAGAAAACTTAGAAAACCAAAGTAGGCATTAGACAGCCTGATCAGATGTCCAATTTGGACATCAGATATCTGATCTTAGACTTTAAGAAATCTAATAGTTTGATTAGATGTCCAAACCACTTAGGCTGGTAACCCACACTCTGTCTACCAGTTTCACATGTCTCGCCCTTAGTCTAGACGTCCTAGAAGACATCTTAGGACCATGAAAGATGTCCAACTAGAGGACCATTGGCTTATCATAGAGGATTAACCCTTAATTTGATTTACATCTACTTTTAGACGTCCATAGAGTTTCCCAAACGTCTGATAAATAAACATTAGGCTAAGATCTGACCTTAATTACTTCCTGTCAGACCTAATAGCCGTTTGAGCCTCGGAAAATCCATTCATACAGTGATTTGTGTTTCCATACATCCAGACCTATTACCAAACATTTGATCTATCATTTGTGAAACTTAGCACTAGAACCTCGCTTCGATCTTGATAAAACAGGAAGGAAGACCATCTAGAATTAGACATTTGATTAGATTCCTAGACATCTTAAAACACCTCTTTAGACATCCATCTTGATCTAACCCCATCAAGAAGATCCACCATTTTGGATCAAACGGCGAATGCCTAGATCATGCGGTGGCCCAGAAGTCTAACCTTAGAACCAAATGTCTGATAACCTTTTTAGAATCATTAATGACCCTGATTTCAGCCTATTTTGCCTTGGATTTATTCCTAATGGCTATAGAAGCCTTCCAAGGACTTCTAAACACTTCTTAGGGACTCTATAAATAGAGGGGCACTCTTCCTTTGTCATACACACAGAAGAAATACTTCTACTCATATTATGTCCAAGAGAAGAGAGAATCAAGAAGGAAGTCACCCTACTCTCCAAGCTCCTAAGCATACATCCGAGAGCATCCTTTTAGCTGCACAACTGCTCTCCCATCTCCACACATTCGAGAGCATCTTCGTACCTTGCGTGGTTCACGTACTCTAACTTCCATCTAAGGGAAGTTTCTTTTTCCTATGGTAGCTAAATTAATATTAGTATTTTCTAGCTCTATAGGACAATTGCAATTTCCTTTTGTGGTTGGGTATTTCCCTTACGAATTCCCATTTCCCTCACGAGACAAAATAATCCTGGTGAAGATGAGTGGTTTTGAGGAATGCTACCCTCGTACATAGTAGTGTGGTTGTATTGAGGTTGAGTGACCCTCATTTAAGTGACTTGGTTAGTGGATTTGATCGACTAGGTCAATTGGAAAATCCTAAGTCGAGAGGCTTAGGTGGTGATTTCTACTTGGGTTTAGGTTTCCACCTAAAAGTCCCTTGTGTACTTGTGATTGCATTTTTGTGAGATTGGTTATTTATATTTCTATATTATAAATTTATCACACAAATCTCACGCTCTCTGTTAGAACCTTCAATTGGTATCGGAGCAGGTCTTGCATTTGCTCGTAACACACCGAGATGCAATCATGGAGGGAAGCATCACCACGATGAGACACGTCAAGGGTCAATCTACTACCTGTCCTCCCTACTTCGACAGGAGCAACTACGGGTATTGGAAACTTAGGGTGAAGATGTGGCTTCAAGCCAATGACTTCATATTTGGGCTAGGTGCGAGACCCTGTTTGACATCCCGGAGAGACCCATGGGAGGCTACTTACAATAGCAAGCTCGGGAGCTTTCACTCAAAGCAAAGATGATGAACACTCTCTATTGCGCATTAAGCCTGAAAGAATTCAACTGCATCTCGCAATGCGCCACCGCATAGCAGATTTGGCACACTTTAGAGGTAACTCACGGAGGTACCTCCAAGGTAAGAGCCCCTAAAATTAATATCTTATCTCAAAATTTTGAATCTTTTTTATGAAACCTAATGAGTGTTTAATTGAGATGAACACTAGGTTCGCTCTCATAGTAAACAATTTGAAAGCTTTAGGGAAGACCTTTATAAAGGGGGAGCTTCAAAGAAAGCTTCTTCGTTCCCTTGGACCAGAAAGGGAACCAAAAGTTCACCGCCATCAAGGAGGCGAATGAAGTTGAGGAGCTCAACATCATGAAGGATATCTTAGGCAATTTCATGGCCTATATGACAAATATGAAGCTGATGAAGGACTCACCGAAGCCGAACCCAAGGAAGACTCTCACCTTCAAAGCTGCTTCGGATAGTGAGGTAAGTTCCAATGGCAAAGACCTTAGAATTTTATTTAAGAAATTCTCTAAGTTTTGCAAGAACTCAAAGAAAGAGAACAAGGAAAAGGAGCAAGATAGCCCAAGCTATTGCTATCATTGCAACAAAAAAGGGCATCTTTGACCTGAATGCCCTCTTCTTAAGAAGAAGAAAGGAAAGGAGAAGAAATACAAGAAGGTTTTTCAAGACACGTGGGATGATTCAACCTTGGAGGAGGAAGAAAAGGAAAATCTTGAAGAGAAGAATGAAACCGCTTGCATGGGCTTCATGTCCATCGCAAGTGATAGCGAGGATGACACTAATAACAAGGAGGTAAATTCTCAATTACGACATGCTTTTGATGAATTATATGAGCTTAGTAAGTCACTAAAAATTGATAAAAAATAGCATTAAAAAGAATCTTAGTTTTCTAAAATCTGAAAATGAAAGGCTAGAGATTCAACTTAAAGATCTAGAAGTTAGTTCTAGTCCTAACATTTCTAAAAATGATGACTTATTGTTAGAAAGTCATAACATAATCAATGAAAATAATAAATTGATTGAGGAGAATACTAGTTTAAAAGTGAAAATTTCTAATTTAAAAATCAAGATGCATGTTATTGAAAATGATCTTGCCTGGTTTAAAGAAAAATTAGATAAATTGTTAATGGGAGTTAGCACTAGTCATAAGGTTGAGAAAAGATCTTCATCAAGGAGACCATCTTACAAAACCAGATCCAAATTAACTTGGATACCGAAGGGAGAATTAGAGTCTTGTTTTACAAGTCACAAAGAAGATTACATTATCAAGGATTAGACTTACAACATGATTGATGGACTACTCAAATTGGGGTGACCAAGGAGTAGACTAAAGAGGAAGATGAGAAGATCGACGAGAAGATTGGTGGGTGATCAAACTTCCATACATCAACTGCTCGAATGGAGACTGGATCAAATGCCCGAACATCCAAGCTCGGATGAGAGCCTAATGTAGACACATCCATTGAGGTTAAAATGCATATTTATGCATGTTCTTAGGCTTAGATTTGCATTCCATATTTCAAATATTGCATAGCATGCATCATTCTGCATTTAGAGTAGTTGTGTATATTTTCAGTTAATTGCATCCTTTTTGTTGTCAAGAGAGAAGGAGATTTATTTCAAAGCCTCGGATTGACGATCCGACCATTCGGATCTGATCAAGACGATGGTCGGAGTCCAACGCCTCCGAAATTGTCTTGATCGGAGTCCCATAGGAACATATGCAGTCAGAGGAAGATCAACGACCAAGGGACTAGGTGACATAATTTGAAGCTTCAAATGATAAATTTGATCACGTGGATGGATTAGAGTTGATGATCATAGAACAATGTCCCCAAAAATCAACTCAATCGGACCGCTGTAGCAGCCCCTACAATCGAAAGAAGATGGATGGCCCAGATCGGGCCACGTGGCGCAACACAGGCCACCCATGCACAAGCACGTGACATCCCACATGCACAGCAGTGCGGCCACGCACGCCAACACAGCGGTAGCATGGACACATGACTATCTTCAGCGACGTTTATGACTATCACTAAATGTGCTATATACAAATTTTATTCTTTCCTCTACTATAAAAGGACCCCTACCCCTCCCATTTTTCTTAATCTCTTCCTTTCTTCTCCTCACCACCTCCAATGCTCTAGAGAGCTTGTCCCAAGCCCGGGATGCTCCTCTGGAGTAGAAAAAAAAATAGTTTTCACACCTCTCATCCCCATTCGTGGAGCATCCCGTGGCTGTCCTCTTAGCACCCTTCGGGAAGAAGATCATTGCCACGATGCCATCCTGTCTCACCCTCTGTCGTCTGGCTCTATCCCCATTGGTCCCTCTTCTCATTGCCTTCCTCCAAGAGATGTCAAAGCGAGTCATCCTTCAAGCGACCGTCGAGGGGGTTCTTCTCATCTTCATCTATCTTTACTACTTTCTAGTGCAGTTTTTATAACTTTCATAGTTGTAGAAACACTTGCTCAGAAATATATATAATTGTTTCTCTCTCACTTTCTTTTATATTTTGCAAGTAGATTAGCTAGATAAAATTTCATCGTCCTGATGTCTTGCTCGATTAAAAATACAAAAAAAATTATAAAAGACAAAAAATAACAAAAACAAATAAAAGGAAAACATGGATATTCAAAACCAAACGTTCGCTTCGCTGCGTTCGACCTGAGACTCACTTTTCGAGCTTCTGTTATAAATTTTATCTGATAGCAAGTTTTGTGAACTACAACGACGGGTTCTCGAAACCCCGAGTTCTACCACGTGAAACACATTTATCATAGCCACATCCATTTTGGCATCAACCGCCATTTAGGCCATGCTATTGGTCATGGTAAGTGAGGTTTACCCTTTACCATATTTTTTAATCTATATCATTTACATAGGGGGAGTTTAAATTTGATAAAGCTATTTGTCCATAAATAAGTGGGAGGTTTTAAATGAGCATTGCTATATTTCCATTAGAAAGGGGGAGTTAATGGATAAATGAATAGCTATATTGTTATGTCGAAAAGAGTAAATTAGAAGAGCATGTTTTAAGGGAGAGTATAGGATAACCAAAATTAATTAAACCTTTTTGATAATGCCAAAAAGGGGGAGAATTTCTTGGTTTAATATTTATGATTTTGTCATCATCAAAAATGGGGAGATTGTTGGTGTAAGGGAACCACGATTGTTAATTTTGATGATAACAAAACACTTGTTATTTAACATTTCAATTGAGTTTATGAGTTTCAAGAAAATGCAAATGAATACAAGTGTGAGGGAACTCAAGCTCACATCCATCATTGATTGGAGGAGCGTGATTGAAGAGAAGGAGCTTCATGTGGAGCGAGAGTTTGAATACAAGAAGAATAGGATAGATGTCCTTTTGTTTTCTATTTTGTATTTGCTTTTTTGTTCTTTGCTTTTTATTTACTTAGACCATTTGTTAAGGAGCCCCAAACTAACAAAAAGTAGCCCTAGGAAAACATTCTCAACCCTAGGATACTTAGATAAACTCTTAGAAAACATAGAAAACTAAAGTAAGCATCAGATAGCCAGATCAAACATCTAATCTGGACATCAGACGTTTGATGTTACACTTTAAGATGTCTGACTCTTTGATTAGATGTTCAAACCACTAAGGTTGGAAACCCACTCTCTATCTGCGAGTTTCAAACATCTAGACATTAGTCCAAACATCTTAGAAGACATCTGAGGACCTTGCCAGATGTCCAACTAGAAGACCGTTGGCTTATCTTCAAGGATTAACCCTTACTCTGATTTACATCTACTTTTAGATGACCATAGAGTATTCCAGATGTCTGATAAATACACAATAGGTTAAGATCTAACCCTAATTACTTCTTGTCAGATCTAATAGCTATTTGAGCCTCGAGAAACCCATTCCCGTAGTGATTTGTGTTTCCAGATGTCCAGACCTATTGCCAGACATCCAATTTGTCGTCTATGCAACTTAACACTAGAAACCTATTTCGATCTTGATAAGATAGGAAGGAAGATTGTCTAGAATTTAATGTCTGATTAAATTCCCATACATCTTAAAACACCTCTTCAAAAGTCCATCCTGATCTAACCCCATTCAGAAGATCCACTGTAACGACCTGATTCCTGAGTCCCTACGAGACACGAGAACCGGACCGACTCGACTAATCCCAAGAGCTAGTCATCCAACGTGGAAGTAACCAAAAGAGCAGTAAAATAAAGCACATTCAGCATGAATATAACTAACAGTAAGAAAACACAGCAGTAAGGAAAGAAACCACTACAGTATATACCACCACAACCGTAGAACAACATTCATAACATAATATGAAATTGCAGGTAAAGAAAAGTACAGTGGTAACAAGAAGTACTCACTACAGTGGAACCAGAAAGTGGTACAAAGAATAGTGGTAACTCTACTGGACCCTACTCGGCCCAGCGTCTTCTGCAGCCGCTGACCCTAGCTGCTCAACACCTGGTCCTGAAAGGTAACGAGTGTAACACGTCAACAAAATGCTGAGTAGAGTGGCAACTAAAACGAAAGAAACAGTAGAGTGTACAGTAGCTGTTATGTTCTATTACTTTCTTTATTTACGTCTTTCTATTGTCTCACAATTTATTTATTTCTCAGATCGTGCACTTGATCTCGAATGTTCCTCGTGGGAACGATCTTGATTGCAGTCTTTTCCGAACAGTAGAAGTAGCACGTGGTGCTCTCCTGGCCGGGAGAGTCCCCCGTGGTGATCCTACTCTCAGTCAACCACCCTAGGGTCACGGACAGACGTAACGGTGAGTACGGCACGCGCGATAAACGCACAGGTAGCTAATCGACACTAGCACGCGGTCAGTCGTTTCCGTTAACGGGTGCGCCCAAAGAACAGCACGGAACCAGTACAGGGAAGAGCCCTCTCAGTAACAGGGGTCCAACCCCTCCACAGTAACCAAACAGGGGCCTTGCCCCCCTACAGTCCGCGCACCCTCGCCTGACTACCCTGGTTTGCCTAATGGGCCTAACAAGTAGGTGTAGGAGGCTAGCAGAACCTCGGGGCCCGTGGAGTAGCTAGTACCTCCCTACACTAGTAGCTCTCCTCGGTACTACGTACACGAGGGCCAGCAAGTCGGTACAAAGTGGCCAGTCCTAACCTCGGGTCCCTGGGGCGGCTGGCTCCGCTTTGCACTAAAAAGGTACAGGTGCTTCCCTTGGTACTACGTACCCAAGAGACAGCACACTACCATGTCTTTCTTTCTCAGTTCCATTCCTTTCTCTTTCCAGGAGTTCCACTCCTAATTCCCCGTAGGGTTCCAGTTCTTTTAACTTAGCACATTCAGGTTTCACCTTCCCAGTTTCACATTCATACATCCCATATTCCTAGACATGCTCATTTATTCGTAACAGGCAGCTGTTAAACCAATTTACAGGTAGCTGTTATTTCCTTTCCACATTTTCCAAGACTGCAGTATTAATATATTCCACTAGTTCTTCCCATCCTAGGATTCATGCCATACCCTAGGATCTGTCATACAATCTAGTTTTCCAGCCCTAGGATTCATGCAACACCCTAGGATCTACCATTCATTCTAGTTTCTCATTCCTAGGATTCATGCATTGTCCTAGGTTCTATTTATGGTTCCATAATTAACAGATTACACTAATAAACTTAAAAGCCACTCTATCGGTTACAACAGGAGTACTGGGGGCGTGGTCAGGAATCCCGCGTGCCTCCGCAACCCCCGAGACTGCAACGAAACGGGGTCCTATCACAAGGATCAAACACAAGGAGTTTCTCAAAATAGTATACAACTACTGTCGACGGGTAGAGGATGTAATTCCAAAAAGCACGCAACTCGAAATGCGGAAAACGGACTCCGAACGGGCCCTAAACGGGTCGAAACGATGAAACAATGCAAAATCAGACGTCTGGAACCTCTTCCAGACGTCTTAAAAATTGGATCAGAGGTTACCTTTGCTCTGCGTGGTCTCTCAGACGTCTAGAAGCCTGCAGGGGCATTTGGCCTAGTTCCCAGACGTCCGATGGTCACCCCGGACGTCTGGAAGTCGTTCCCGTCGTCTGGCACTGCAGCTAGACGTCTGATTCGCGTTGGATGCGAATCCCAAAACCTGCACTTACCCATTTCCTCTCTCTCTTAGTACGGTCAGTCAAAGAAGAGGAAGAAAGATGGAATAACTCACCTTTCAGACGTTTGGACAATCCTCCAGACGTCCTCCCCGCCGTCTGGTTGTAAGCCAGACGTCTGATTCTGGAGAAAATTCAAGAATCAAGGCGCGACTCGCCCACCGCTCGCGACGCTCTCCCGTGCCACGACTCGTCCGCCTGCTGCTCGAGCCGCAACAAGCCTCCCGCGTCACCCCGCGTCCGCTGCTTCCCCCGCCGGCCGACCCTAGCAGCCCCGGCGAGCTCGCCCTCACGGTCGAGCGCCTCTTCCCACGCGCAGCACCTCCTCCCACGCTCACCGCGGCTGTCGCTACCGCTGCTCACTCGCGCTCACTCTAGCGCACCGGCTGGAAGGAGAAGAGGAAGGGCGGAGGTGACGGGAGTGAGGGGGAGGGCGTGGCCTTTTAGGGCCGCGCGAGGAGGAGAGAGACAGCGAGACAGAGGGCACAGGAGGGAGAGGGAAAAGGAGAGAGAGAGATGCTCGCAGGTCTGCACGCTCAGGCGCGCAGACGAAACATGCGTGCCGAAAATAACCGAATCCCAGACGTCTGGAAGGGGTTCCAGACGTCTGGTCAGACGTCTGGGGCACCTCCCAGATGTCTTAAAAACATCTGAAGCTGTGCGTTCGTAACAATATAACAAACTCAAAGGAAGTTTCATCCCCGAAACTTGCGTTAACTAGGGTGCGGGAAAGACGTCAAAATAACCATAACAAACTCAAAGAGGACCGATGCCGGTCCAAAAATATGTACGCGCGAAGAGTTTCGGGTACTGCTCCCGCATTGCCGCCTCAGGCTCCCAGGTAGCCTCCTCGTACCGCTGGCTCCTCCACAAAACCTTTACCAGGGGTACTTGCTTTCGTCTCAAACTACGGACGGCTCGGTCTAGAATCTGCACTGGCCGCTCGGGGTAGGTCAGGTCATCACCCACCTCGATGCTCTCGTGACTCAGTACGTGCCTGGGATCGGCTACGTACTTCCTGAGGTTGGACACGTGGAACACGTCGTGCACACCAGAAAGCTGCGGGGGGAGGATAAGTCTGTAAGCAACGGGTCCAACCTGCTCCAGGACCTCAAAGGGCCCCACGAACCTCGGCGCGAGCTTCCCTCTCACCCCAAACCGCTGCAGGCCCTTCATGGGTGAAACACGAAGAAAGATGTGATCCCCAACCTCGAACTGCACCTCTCTGCATCTCCGATCTGTGTAGCTCTTCTATCTACTCCTGACAGTGCAGAGTCGCCTGTGGATCTGCTCGACTACCTCCTGACTCTGCCGGATCAACCTGGGGTCAACCTCCCACTTGGTCTCCACCTCAACCCAACTCAAGGGTGCCGTACACCTCCGTCCATACAGAGCCTCGTAGGGAGCCATGCCAATGCTCGAGTGATAACTGTTGTTGTATGCAAACTCCGCTACGGGCAGGTGCTCCTCCCAAGAGCCCCTCCAGTCCAGTACACAGGCACGCAAAAGGTCCTCAAGTGTCTGTATCGTGTGCTCGGACTGTCCATCTGTCTGGGGGTGGTAAGCTGTACTAAACCTCAACCACGTCCCCAGGGCTTGCTGAAACTCAGCCCAAAACTGGGACGTAAAGTGGGTATCTCGGTCAGATACGATCTCCTGCAGAACTCCGTGTAGTCATACCACGTCGCGGATGTACCTCTCTGCCAACTGTGCTGGTCCCAAAGTGAATCGGAGCTGCCGGAATCATGCCGTCTTCGTCAGTCTATCCATAATTACCCAGACAGCGTCGTGCCCTCGCTGGGTAATAGGTATGCCCACCACCAAGTCCATGGTGATGCTCTCCAACTTCCACTCTGGCACTGGAAGCGGCTGTAGAGGTCCTGTAGGCCTCTGATGCTCGGCTTTGACCTGCTGGCACAATAAGCACTGCTGCACGAATTCACCCACATCCCGCTTCATCCCCCTCCACCAAAACTCACGTCTCAAGTTGTGGTACATCTTCGTGTTTCCGGGATGTCTGGTGAACCTTGAACCGTGTGCCTCAGTCAGGAGCTCTCTCAACAGCTCCTCGTCTCTGGGAACGCACAACCGTCCCCTCAGGCACAGTACCTGGTCTGTGAAAGAGAAGTCCCCTAGGTCTCCTGACAGTATTCTGTTGCGCAAGGACTACAAGTACAGATCAGCCATCTATCCTATGATGATGCGGTCTATCAGCTCTGGCCTAGTCTGTCGTGTCACCGTCACTACCTCACAGTTCCCCTGTAACTCCAGGGGTAGCCAACTGCCCACCTCCTCCAAAAGGCTCCAACTCTGTAACTGTAAACTGGCCAAGTGTGCGGCCGCCTTACAGCTCAAGGCGTCAGCCACCACATTGGCCTTTCCCGGGTGGTAGGAGATGCTACAGTCGTAGTCCTTCAGGAGCTCCAACCAACGTTTTGTCTCATGTTGAGCTCCTTCTGATCAAAAAGGTATCTGAGGCTCTTGTGATCTGTGAAAATCTCGAAGGTCTCACCGTACAAGTAGTGCCTCCAAGTCTTCAGCGCGAAGACAACCGCTGCCAACTCTAGGTCATCGGTAGGGTAGGTATGCTCATGGGGCTTCAGTTGCCGCAAAGCGTAAGCGACAACGTGACCCCTCTGCATGAGCACACCTCCCAACCCCTGCAAGGAGGCGTCCATGTACACAACGAACCCGCCACTATTGTCAGGGATGGTGAGCACGGGAGCCGAGGTCAACCTCTCCTTCAGCTCTAGAAAACATGCCTCACAGGCATCTGTCCAAGCGAAGGGCACGTCCTTCCGGGTCAACTGTGTCATAGGATGCACAATCTGTGAAAAACCGCTGATGAATCGTCTGTAGTAGCCTGCCAGTCCCAGCAAACTGCAAATCTCAGTGACTGAACACGGTCTCTCCCACCTGAGTACTGCCTCAACCTTGGCTGGGTCAACCTCCAAGCCGTCACCAGAGATCACATGACCTAAGAAGGTCACCTCCCTCAACCAGAACTCGCACTTGTTGTATTTGGCGCACAGCCTACGTCGTCTCAGAGTGTCCAGAACCATCCACAAGTGCTGTCCGTGCTGCGTCTGATCTCTAGAATAGATGAGTACATCATCTATGAAAACCACCATGAACTGGTCCAAGTACGGTCTAAACACCCGGTTCATCAGATCCATGAAGGCAGCGGGGGCATTGGTAAGCCCAAACGGCATGACCAAAAACTCGTAGTGTCCGTACCGGGTGCGGAAAGCTGTCTTGGAGACGTCGGTCTCCCTGATCCTCAACTGGTGGTATCCCGACCTCAAGTCGAACTTGGAGAACACCGTGGCACCCCGCAATTGGTCAAACAAGTCGTCGATCCTCGGCAGCGGATATCTATTCTTGATGGTGACCCTATTCAGCCACCGATAGTCCACACAAAGGCATAGGGTACCATCCTTCTTCTTCACAAATAGTAACGAGGCTCCCCAGGGAGACGCACTGGGCCTCACGAATCCTTTCTTCAAAAGGTCCTGCAACTGAGACTTGAGATCTCGTAGCTCAAGTGGTGCCATCCTATATGGCGCGGTGGAGATGGGGCTGGTCCCTGGTACTAGTGAGATCTCAACTCGATCTCACGATCGGGCGGTAGTCCTGGTAACTCGTCTGGAAACACATCAGGGTACTATCTAACCACCGGGATACTCTGGAAGTCTGCCACAGGGCTGGGCTCTGCCACCACACAAGCTAGGAAGCCCTCACACCCTTGGCTGAAAATTCTCGCTGCCCGAAGTGCTGAAATGCACCTGAAGCCTCCGTCCACTGGCTGTCCGTGAAACTCGAAAGAAGGCAACTCCGGCATGGAGAAGACAATCTTCCTCTCAAAATAGTCTACCAAGGCGTGGTAAGCGGACAGCCAGTCCATCCCCAGAATAGATCCAAAGTCCTCCATCTGTATCATAATCAGGTCAGCTAGCATGCTATGTCCCCTGACGCTGACCTCGCAATCCGTGTACACCTCCTCAACTACAAACAGCTGACCACTCAGACCTCTGATTACGAACGGATTCTCTGATAGAGTATAATCCTGGCCCAAACTAACTGCGAAACTGGCTGCGACAAACGAGTGCATAGCACCGGAATCGAAAAGTGTGTAAACGAGTCTGCCAGAAAATGAAACCATACCTGCCACTATCGAGCCCGAAGCTCTGGCATCCCTGTGTGTCAGGGCATTGATGCGCCCCTTAGCTCTAGGTGTGGACGAAGCAGCCACACTCTGCGTCGGACGGGCAGGTGCTGGTCGGTACCCTCCTCCTGACTGCTGTCCTCCTCCTCGTGCCTGGGAACCGCGGCCTCCTGCGCGCCCTCCAGTGCTCTGTGCAGGGAGTAACTGCTGACCTCCTGCCCTAGACGGGCAGTCCCTTCTGATGTGGCCCGGCTGGCCACACAGATAACAGAGGGGAACCCTACTCCCGCCCTCAGTGGGTCCCTGCTGTCGGCTGGGCGAGGGTCCGGTGCTGGCGACTGGCCCCTGTCGAGGGCCCCCAAAGGCCACTCATGGCCCTGCAAAATGTGACGGCTCTCCTGCGGACGCCACGTGTCTCCTTTGAGTTCTCCTAACACGCATAGTGTGACGGCGGAAATCTCGTTCCACCACCTACTCCCCTATCGTACGCTCGGAAGGGGGAGGAGGGGGTGGCGATGTGGGTGGAAGCTGAAATTCTTCTCGAACCACCTCTCGAATTAGTTGGACGAGGTCCGGAGATGGTATGCTCAGGAGAAGTGGAGGGGTAGTATGTACTCCAAGCCCGACACATCTGTCCCTCGGTACCCGACCTCGGCCGTGCCCGCGGCCCACCCTCCTAGTTCCACGACGAGGCATCTCCTACAATGGAGACATGAAACAAAATGAAACTCGTCAATACGGAACGATACCTAACAAAAACGTCTAAGAGTTCATGTCAAAAGGTATGCTGTGGTGGCTACTCTAGTTATAGACATGTGAATTTGTTATTTTCCAGTCAGTTGATTCACTTCTCGGGACAACCTTGCTCCGATACCATCTTGTAACGACCCAATTCCCGAGTCCCTACGAGACACGAGAACCGAACTGATCGACTAATCCCAAGACCTAGTCGTCCAACGAAGGAGTAAATAAAAGAGCAGTAAAATAAACCACATTCATCATGAATATAACTAACAGTAGGAAAACACAGCAGTAAGGAAAGAAACCACTACAGTATAAACCACCACAACAGTAGAACAACATTCATAACATAAAATGAAACTGCAGGTAAAGAAAAGAACAGCGATAACAAGAACTACTCACTACAGTGGAACCAAAAAGAGGTACAAGAGAACAGTGGTAACTCTACTGGACCTGACTTGGCCCAGCGTCTTCTGCAGCCGCTGACCTTGGTTGCTCAACACCTGGTCTTGAAAGGTAACGAGTGTAACACGTCAACAAAATGCTGAGTAGAGTGGCAACTAAACCAAAAGAAATAGTAGAGTGTACAGTAGCTGTTATGTTCTGTTACTTTCATTATTTACGTCTTTCTATTGTCTAACAATTTATCTATTTATCAGATCCTACACTTGATCTCGAATGTTCGTCGTGGGAACGATCTTGATTGCAGTCTTTTCCGAACAGTAGAAGTAGCACGTGGTACTCTCCTGGCCGGGAGAGTCCCCCGTGGTGATCCTACTCTCAGTCAACCACCCCAGGGTCACGGACAGACGTAACGGTGACTACGGCACGCACGATAAACGTACAGGTAGCTAACCCGCACTGGCACGCAGTCAGTCGTTTCCGTTAACGGGTGTGCCCAAAGAACAGCATGGAACCAGTACAAGGCAGAGCCCTCTCAGTAACAGGGATACAACACCTCCACAGTAACCAAACAGGGGCCTTGCCCCTCCATAGTCCGCGCACCCTCGCCTGACTACCCTGGTTTGCCCAGTGCGCCTAACAAGTTGGTGTAGGAGGCTAGCAAAACCCCAGGGCGTGTGGGGTAGCTAGTACCTCCCAACACTAGTAGCTCTCCTCGGTACTACGTACACGAGGGCCAGCAAGTCAGTACAAAGTGGCCAGTCCTAACCTCGGGTCCCTGGGGCGGCTGGCTCCGCTCTGCACTAAACAGGTACAGGTACTTCCCTTGGTACTACGTACCCAAGAGACAGCACACTACCACGTCTTTCTTTCTCAGTTCCATTCCTTTCTCTTTCCATGAGTTCCACTCCTAATTCCCCGTAGGGTTCCAGTTCTTTTAACTTAGCACATTCAGGTTTCACCTTCCCAGTTGCACATTCATACATCCCATATTCCCAGACATGCTCATTTATTCATAACAGGCAGCTGTTAAACCAATTTACAGGTAGCTGTTATTTCCTTTCCACATTTTCCAAGACTGCAGTATTAATATATTCCACTAGTTCTTCCCATCCTAGGATTCATGCCATACCCTAGGATCTGTCATACAATCTAGTTTTCCAGCCCTAGGATTCATGCAACACCCTAGGATCTACCATTCATTCTAGTTTCTCATTCCTAGGATTCATGCAATGTCCTAGGCTCTGTTTATGGTTCCATAATTAACAGATTATACTAATAAACTTAAAAGCCACTCTACTGGTTACAACAGGAGTACTGGGGACGTGGTCGGGAATCCCGCGTGCGTCCGCAACCCCTGAGACTGCAACGGAACGGGGTCCTATCACAAGGATCAAACACAAGGAGTTCCTCAAAACAGTATACAACTACTGTAGATGGGTAGAGGATGTAATTCCGAAAAGCACGCAACTCAAAACGTGGAAAACAGACTCCGAACGGGCCCTAAACAGGTCGAAACGACGAAATAGTGCAAAATCAGAATTCTGGAACCTCTTCCAGATGTCTTAAAAAGTGGATCAGAGGTTACCTTTGCTCTGCGTGGTCTCTCAGACGTCCAGAAGCCTGCGGGGGCATCTGGCCTAGTTCCCAGATGTCCGATGGTCACCCCAGACGTCTGGAAGTCGTTCCCGTCGTCTAGCACTGCAGCCAGACGTCTGATTTGTGTTGGATGCGAATCTCAGAACCTGCGCATACCCATTTCCTCTCTCTCTTAGTACGGTCAGTCGAAGAAGAGGAAGAAAGACGGAATAACTCACCTTTCAAACGTCTGGGCAGTCCTCCAAACGTCCTCCCCACCGTCTGGTTGTAAGCCCAAACGTCTGATTCTGGAGAAAATTCCAGAATCAGGGCGCGACTCGCCCTCCGCTCGCGATGCTCGCCCGCGCCGCGACTCATCCGCCTGCTGCTCAAGCCACAGCAGGCCTCCTACGTCACCCCGCCTCCGCTGCTTCCCCCGCCGGCCGGCCCTAGCAGCCCCGACGAGCTCGCCCTCACAGCCGACCGCCTCTTCCCACGCGCAGCACCTCCTCCCATGCTCACCACGGCTGTCGCTGCCGCTGCTCACTCACGCTCGCTCTCGCGCACCCGTTGGAAGGAGAAGAGGAAGGGCGGAGGTGACAGGAGTGAGGGGGTGGGCGTGGCCTTTTAAGGCCGCACGAGGAGGAGAGAGAGAGCGGGATAGAGGGCGCAGGAGGAAGAGGGAAAAAGAGAGAGAGAGAGATGCTCGCAGGTCTGCGCACTCAGGCATGCAGACGAAACACGCGTGCCGAAAATAACCGAATCCCTGACGTTTGGAAGGGGTTCCAGACGTCTAGTCAAACGTCTGGGACACCTCCCAAACATCTTAAAAATGTCTGAAGCCGTGCGTTCGTAACATCCACCCTTCTACATCAGACAATAATCGCTAGATCAAACGATGGCCCAGACATCTGACCTTAGAACCAGACATTTGATAACCCTATCAGAATCATTAATGACCCTGATTTTGGCCTATTTTTACTTGGATTTATTCCCAACGGCTATAGATGCTTTCCAAGACCTTCTACACCCTTGTTTGGGCCTTTATAAATAAAGGGGCACTCTTCCTTTGTCATACACACAAAAGCGATACTTCTTCCACTCATATTGCATCCAAGAGAAGAGAGAATCAAGAAGGAAAGTCACCCTACTCTCCAAGCTCCTAAACATACATCCGAGGGCATCCTTTTAGCTACACAACCACTCTCCCGTCTCCGCTTATTCGAGAGCGTCTTCGTTCCTTGCGTGGTTCATGTACTCCAACTTTCATCTAAGGGAAGTTTCTTTTTCCTATAGTAGCTAGATTAACATTAGTACTTTGTGGCTTTATAGGGTTGTTGTAATTTTCTTTTGTGGTTGGGTATTCACCTTCCAAATTCTCGTCTCCATCGTGACACAAAAAACTCCTCGTGAAGAGGAGGGGTTTTGCGGAATGCTACCCTCGTACATAGCAGTGTGGTTGTATTGAGTTTGAGTCACCCTTGTTTAAGTGACATGGTTAGTGTATTCGATTGACTAGGTCAATTAGAAAATCCTAAGTTGAGAGGCTTAGGTGGTGGTCTTTACTCGGGTTTCGATTTCCACCAAAAAATCCCTCATGTACTTGTGATTGCATTTTTGTGAGATTGATTATTTATATTTTTGCTTTATTTATTTATCACACAAATCCCACCCACTTTGTCAGAACCTTCTCATACCACATAGCTTCCTTCCATGCTGCCACCTACCACACAGCCTCCTTCCACGTAGCCACCTTCCACACACCCTCCTTCCACGCAGCCACCATCCACACAACCTCCTTCCACGCAGCTGCCTACCACACAACCTCCCGGTACATGGCCTCCCCACACCCAAACCTTCCCTACCTAGCCTACTCTTCCCCAAGACCCCTACACTCTTATGACTGATACATATTTGGTACCAACATCCAATTTCATTCTCCCTCCCCCCCCCACACGACACACACATATATCCATCTTGGTGCACTTGCACAGTCCCCTTTTACAGTGAAGGCGAGGAAGGCAGTTGTTATGACCCTGGCATAAAATGTTGTTTAAGATGTCTAGGAATTGGTCCAGATGTCTGGAAGCCTTCCCAGACGTCTGGAAATTAATTTTTTTGGAGTACGATCTCGCGTTTGCGTGCATGCGCATGCAGACTGAACCACCGCCCTCCTTTCTTCTCTTTCTTTCCTCCCTGTAGGCGCAGCCTTCTTTTTCACTCCCCACAGCAGCCTTCAAATACTCCCCCTCTCCTCTCCCTCACCCTAACTCCACTGCCTTCTTCTTCTTCTTCCTGTTAGCGAGAGAGTGAGCGGGCGACGACAGCAACAGCTGCTGCCGTGAGTGCATGGGGAGGAGGGGTTGCTGCGAGAGGGAGAGAGCTAGATCTTGAGGGTGCGAGCTCACCGGAGCAGCCAGGGCAGGTCGGCGGGTGCATAGTAGGAGTGTGGTGCTGGGGAGGAGCTGCTGCAACTCAGGCAGCAGGCGAGTGCGGCGCAGCATGGCCGTGCGTAGCAGGTGGAGGGCGAGGTGGTCCTGATTCTAGGAAAATTTCCCAGAATCAGACGTCTGGACCTACGTCCAGGAGATGCGGGAGACGTCTGGAGGAAGGTCCAGATGTCTGAAAGGTACGATATTTTCCTTCCCTTCTTCTTTCGCGTGTACGACCATGCAGTCGTTCTGCCGAGGGTTTCTGCCTCACTTCATGTTGAGGATGGTCGCGTATGTGTGCAGGTCTCATTCGGGAAGGCGCAAGGGCATGCCCTCCCACACAAATCGGACGTCTGGTCACAGCACCAGATGACTGAGAGGGTCTCCAAATGTCCGGAGTGACAGTCAGATGTCTGGAAACCAAGTCCAGATAGCTCAGCAGGATTCTGGACGTCTGAAGGGCTGCGTAGATCAAGGTATGATCTGAGCCATCGTTTAAGATGTCTGGAAGATGTTCCAGATGTCTGATTTTGGGCAGACTTGTCGTTTTTGACCCGTTTAGGGTCCGTTCGAAGTCCATTTTCCGCATTTCAAGTTTCATTCTTCTTAGATTTAGTTCCTCTACCAGTTTACAATATTTGTATTCTATTTTGAGTAGATCCTTGTAATTGATCCTTGTGTTAGGACCCCATTCCGTTGTAGCTCTAGGGGTTGTGGATGTGCATGGGCTTGCCGATCACGGCCCCAGTACCTCCGATTTTGCGGGTAGAGTGGCTCCCTTTAATTATTTACCAACATTTATGCACTTGTGAGATAATCAATAGATTCTAAGGTGTGGCATGAACACTAGGATTGGAAAACTTGATTGAACGATAGATCCTAGGGAATGACATGAACCCTAGGATTGGAAAACTAGATTAAACGATAGATCCTAGGGAATGGCATGAATCCTAGTATTGGAAAACTACATTGAATGATAGATCCTAGGGTGTGGCATGAATCCTAGGAATAGAAACACCAAAACGAAAGTCGTGAAATTATAAATTGCAATCTTGGAAAAGTAGAAAGAAAAATGATAATTGTCTGTAATTGGATAATAGTTGCTTGTTATGAATGGCTATTAACTATTGAGAACATGGGCTATATGAATATAAAGTTGAAATGATGAAACCTAAATTGGCTTAATGAAAGAAATACGAGCATGAACCCTACGGGGAATTAGGAGTAGAGCTCCTAAGAGGTGAATGGAATAGAATTGTGGAAGTGAGCTGGCCCTTGAGTACGGAGTACCAAGGAGAGCGACTGTCCCCCCTGTTTAGTGTAGAGCGGAGCTAGCCACCCCAGGGACCCGGGGTTCGGTCTGGCCACTTTGTATCGAATTTGGCCCTCGTGTCCACAATACCGAGGAGAGCTACTAGTGTAGGGAGAGCACCAGCTACCCCACAGGCCCCAGGGTTCTACTAGCCCTCCTACACCAACTTGTTAGGCCCACTGGGAAAACCAGGGTAGTCAGGCGAGGGTGCGCGGACTGTGAAGGGGCAAGACCCCAATTTGGTTACTGTGGAGGGCTGGACCCCTGTTACTGAGAGGGCTCTGCCTATACTGGTTCCATGCTGTGCTTTGGAGTGCACCCATTAACGGAAACGACTGACCGTGTGCCAAGGCGGGGTAGCTACCCGTGCATTTATCGTGCGTGCCGTAGTCACCGTTACGTCTGTCAGCGACCTTGGGGTGGTTGACTAAGGGTAAGACCATCACGGGGGACTCTCTCGGCCAGGAGAGCACCCCGTGTTACTTCTACTTTTCGAAAAAGACTGCAATCAAGATCGTTCCCATGAGGAACATTCGAGATCAAGGGAAAGATCTTAGGAATAATTCAATAATGAGTAAATGGAAAAATAAAGAAAGAGATTAAAAATATAATAGCTACTATCCACCTTACTATTTTTCTTAGTTTTTGGTTTCCACTCTACTCAGCATTTCGCTGATGTGTTACCTTTGCCACCTTTTCAAGACCAGGTGTTGAGCAGCCAAAGCTGGTGGCTGCAGAGGGAGCTAGGCCTAGTAGAGCCTAGTAGTCTTACTTGTCTAGTACCTACTGTACCGTTTCTTTTATGTAGTGAGTATTTTTCTATTACCATTATACTCTTTTATTGTAAGCATCATGTTTATGTACGTGTTTATTTCTCTACTGTTGTGGTGGTGTATATTGTAGTAGTTCTTCTCTTTATTGCTGTATTTTGTTACTGCTAGTTATATACATGGTGAATGTGGTTTATTTTACTGCTCTTTTGGTTACTTTCTCATTGGTCGACTGGGTCTTGGGATTAGTCGAGTCGGTCCGATTCTCCTATTTCGTAGGGATTCGGGAATCAGGTCTAACAGCAGTCATCACTGAGTTTGTGATGTTACCTGAGCTTAAGGATGAGGTTGATAGTCACAACCCTAACTAGGATGAGGAGTACAGGGATGATGTGCAACACTCCCATGACGACGAGGATGAGGAGGGGGACTAAGGGGAGGACGAGAGGGATGCTGAGGTTGGCCACCCTGAGGCCAACATAGACTCTTATCAGGCAAGGTCAAGTACTACTGGTAAGTAAATTGTTATTGTTTATATTTTAAAGGTTTTAAAATTTCATATTTACTCTTCATTCGTAATATTATTGTTGTTAATAATTTTAGTGAAGAAGAAAGGAAGAGGCCCGACGAGAAATATTGACTTGGAGGCTATACCATAGGGCATGAGAGTGAAGGTGAAGATCACCCTTGGTGGGGAAGATCCCGACTTCCCTCCTTTTAGCAGTAGTCTCTCCAAGGTTGTGAGGAGCATCATCCCCCTCTGTTGTTTTGATTAGCGGATTATCTCAAAGGAACTTAACAGGGAGATCACTCATCACTTAGAGGTAATTAATATATGTTGAAGTTTATATATGTTTCATTTAATGTGATTTGATGTATATAAATGTTTAATTTATAGGCAATCTTCGATTGGGGGGATGATCCTAACATCTCCATGTATATCCTCAGCCGTGTGGCGAGGAGTCATCATGACTGGAGATTTCAAATGAAAAAAGTGGTAACAAAAAAAATTTTTAATTCCTCTCAAATTTACATTTTAATTATATCATTTATTTGTTTGTTATTTAGTATTTTGCAAATAGGTCATATGAGGAGGCCTTGAGGAATGTGCCTCCTTCCATACTGCGAGAGGTATGGAAGGATTGTTTTCATCACTGGAGTAAGCCTGAGACAAAGGTATTTAAATAATTATTATGCATTAAAATTTAATTATTATTAATTTGTTTACTAATAAAAATATATTTGTATTTTCTATAGGATCAGGCGAAGAAGAACAAGGACAACAGGGCCAAAGCACCATCGCAGACTCATGTCTTAGGTCAGATGAGTATTGATAACCTCAGGACAAAATATGTAACTACATTTCCTATTTATTTATATTTCTAAATAACATGTAACTTTAAATTATAAATTATTTTTTATATTTATTTAATTTTAGGCGAGTACACATGACAGTGCCCAATTAGATTGTCTTGAAGTCTATGTGATCACTCATAGCAAGGTTATGGACGATAGGCGCACATGGATTCACGAGACCTACAGAACTAAGAATGTAACTTTTTTTATTTAAATTTTAACTTTCATTTCAATCAAACATATTACTTAGATAAAAATGTAATTAGGGAGAAATCTATGATTTGGTCCACCCACCTCTACCTACGGACAAGAACTCTGTGACCCAGTAGCCAGCTATGACACCTAAAGAGCTTTCTAGACAATCAGGCCTCCTAAACACAGTAGATTTGTTCGTAGTGGAGGTCAGAGCTTGTTGCTCACCACTTGGTACGGATGGAAGGGATCGTCTAGCATGTCTTCCACTAAGGTGGAGTAGCTAAGGTCACAGGTACAGTAGACTCAGACACAGCTAGACAACTTGACCAGAGAACTGTGAGCTGCTAGAGAAGAGATCCGCCAGCGGAGACTATATTTCAAGGAGCAAATGGCTTAGCAGATGGCCATACTTCAAGGTGGACCTGGACCTGATCGCAGTAGCTTTTGTTATCTTGCACATCATGGGCTAGATGACGATTTTAGTGTAGGAGGTGTTGGTCATGTGATTGCATAGCAAACATAGGTCTTAATTGTCTAGAATTAGGCTAGGACCTAGCATAAGTTAGGGTAGTCCTTGCATGCATCGGCATTATTTGCATCTTTACTATTCCTTGTATAGCTATGCAAACAACAATGCTATAATATATTATTAGGTGCATTATATAAATTGCAGGAAATAAGAAGCTCAGGAGCTGGATCTGAAGCTGGACCTGAAGCCAAAGTTACAGCAGAGCTGGAGCAGAAGACTAAGAATAAGATGTAGTAGACAATAATGTAAGGAGTTGAGGTATGCTATTCTGTTAAGTTGGAGTAAAGCAATAAACTACGAAGAACTTTGGTCCATCCTAGCCATAGGACAACCCAGAAGCTTCTGCAAGCCTTAACCACCCTAAGATTATGTCACTGTACCATAGGAAGCCCTAAAACCCTATTTCTAGCCTCATCTGGACGTCCAGATGAGTTACAGGACGTCTAAAATAATTAGCTAGAACCTGTGTAACTAAAACCTACTTCTGCAGTAACCTGAGGTTGTTTATAGCATTTATACATACTCAGCATGTATAATTAGGACTTTAGTTCTATGTAGAAAAAAAAACAGAGAGAAAGAAGAAGAGAGATGAAAAGGAAAGAGCCAGAAGAAAAAGATAGGTAAGGAAAATTCATGTCAGTCCCAGCATGTGATTATGAAAGAGTCACCTAAGTTTTTGGCTAGATCGGATGATGAATTAAGTCCTAAAGTACTAAAGAAAAGGAGATAAGTGAGGGATACCGACTTTAGGCCTTCTGGGTCTATTTTAGGGCTTAAACACTCACGTATTTGTTAAGATATGGACTATTCCTTAAGAGGTTGAGGGAGTTGAGAGGCTAATGTATTAAGTCTAAGGCTTAGGGAGTATTCGGCCCCGTTGCCTGCCCTTTGGTTTGCGGAACATGGTAACCTAAGTACCCAAAAATCACACACTGGTCTAGTTCAGTACGCATAACAAAAAATAATACCAAAAAGTGTCTGTTTTGAAAATATTTTCCTGAAAAGTTGACTTTGGAGCAGTTTGAAGACACAAGTAGATTGGATGAGTTCCCGGTGCGGAGAGGAGGAATGTAAAATAAGCCCTTCGAAGATGTGTTATAACATATCGTCTCCTCGATGCTTCTCTCTTAGGATATCTAAATAACCTACTGGGGGCACAGAAGCAACTTATGCTGGTTCAGATGCCGTGGGTGGCATTATCCCGAAATGTCGATTGCGAGGGTCTGAATTTAGCTACAGAACGCCATGGGTGGCACTATCCCGAAGTGTCGAAAGCTAAGGTTCTGGGGGTTGCCATGGGTGGTGCTATCTCGAAGCATCGATTGCCAGGGACCTTGTGAGGATTGTTGGTGGGGACGTGGAATCTGATATAGATCGTGTTTAGGGCCAATCCAATGTTAAGTCTAGGGGAATTTAAAAAGAAAGAGAGAAAACTCTCAAAATAATATTTCTCCCTTTCTTACTAAAAATGCACTGACAAAACTGAACCTAACCTTTTTGCACATATGCACGAGTGTTTTAACTGCTGGGGTCAGCGAACCTCTAGGCAGTTTCTACAGGCCTTAGAAACCTTCGCGGCGGACTCAAGGCTGAAGCTGGTCAGGTCTGTATCTTGGCTGGTACTTATGTACCTTTAGGCGTATAGTTGGTATTTCAATTTAATTTCTAGAGTATGGTACAATAAGGCATCCCGACGGTAAAATCCAGCTTGGAGACCTGGTCTGGTTCATATGATTTTGCTCTGGACTAGTAAAACATAGGCATGGGGGTATTTGATGGGTCCACTTGAGTGGACTAATTTAGTGCTTAAGTATTGAATTATTTGGAGCATAATTTAATCTAAGGCATGCTGATAACGACAAAATGTGAAAGCTTTGAATGTATCATTTCATGCATTAATTACTTAAATATTTATGTGAAAGAACTGGGTATTCACTTTAAAGGCAATGGATTCACATCAATATAGATTCGAGAAGTTACATTGTGGGACTTTTATGTTATCTTGGTAAAATTTGGCGAAAGAATCATTTTTGGCATCTCTTAATCCCTTCCTTATTTGCCCAAAAATCTCTTTGATTCGTTATCTCTATCTCCCTCAAATAGCAACACTAAATCACGATTGATGATTGTTTCTTTCCTTCTAACTCTCTCTCCCGTTCTCTCATTTTCTCCTTTTTTCCAAGGGAACGACAATACCCCCATGCCTAAGTTTTTCTAGTCCCGAGCAAAATCATATGAACCAGACCAGGTCTCCAGGCTAGATTTTACTGTCAGGATGCCTTTTCGTACCATAGTCTAGAAATTAGATTGAAATACCAACTATAGGCCTAAAGGTACATAAGTACCAGCCAAGATACGGACCTGACCAGCCTCAGTCTTGAGTCCGCCATGAAGGTTTCTAAGGCCTGCAAAAACTGGCCAGAGGTTAAAACACCCATGCATATGTGCAGAAAGATTAGGTTCAGTTTTTCCAGTGCATTTTTAAGAAGAGAGAGAGGGAGAAATATTATTTTGAGAGTTTTCACTCTTTCTTTTTAAATTCCCCTAGACTTAACATTGGATTGGCCCTAAACACGATCAATATCAGATTCCATGTCCCCACCATCAATCCTCATAGGGTCCCTGGCAATCGACGATTCGAGATAGCACTGCCCATGGCAACCCCTAGAACCCTGGCTTTCGACACTTTGGGATAGTGCAACCCATGGCGTTCTGTAGGTAAATTCAAACCAAGGCAATTGACATTTCGGGATAATGCCGCCTACGGCATGTGAGCCAGCACAAGATGCTTCTGTGCCCCAGGTAGCATATATAGATATCCTAAGAGACAAGCATCGAGATGATATTTTATAATGCAACTTCAAGGGGCATATTTTACATTCCTCCTCCTTGGGCCGAGAACTCATCCAATCAGCTTGTGTCTTCAAACCGCTCTTAAGTCAAATTTTCGGGAAAACATTTTCAGAATAGACACTTTTTGGTATTATTCTTTGTTATGCACACTGAACCAAACCAGTGTGTGATTTTTGGGTGCTCAGGTTACCAAGTTTTGCACACCAAAGGACTAGCAACGGGGCCGAATATTCCCTATGCCTTAGACTTAATACATCAGCCTCAGAACTCCCTCAACCTCTTGAGGAATAGTCTATATCTTAACAAATATGTGAGTATTTAAGCCCTAAAATAGACCTAGAAGGCCTGAAGTCGGTATCCCTCACTTATCTCCTTCTCTTTAGTACTTTAGGATGTAATTCATCATCCGATCCAGCCAGAAACTTAGGTGACTCTTTCATAATCACATGCTGGGACTAACATGATTTTTCCTTGCCTATCTTTTTCTTCTAGCTCTTTCCTTTTCATCTCTCTTCTTCTTCCCTCTCTCTCACTTTTTTTAAACAAAACTAAAGTCCTAATTATGCATGCAGAATATGTATAAATGCTATAAACAACCGAAGGTTATACCCCCCCACGCCTAGATCAGACAATGTCTGCATTGGAAAGCCAAAATAAGGAAAGACACAACTTGATGTGGTGAGCAGTTGGAGCTAAGGCTCCTCCAATCTGTAGGTGTCTAATACCTGGCCATCAGAAAGTGTAGCATAAGGTTTCAAGTGCTGGCCATTTACCTTGAATGTCTCACATGATGAGGGATTTTGAATTTCAACTGCGCCATGCGGGAACACTTGCGTGACAGTGTACAGCCCATCCCAACGGGACTTCAGTTTCCCAGGGAAAATCTTGAGTCTGGAATTGAAAAGCCAGACCCGTTGGTGGGGCTCAAAGGTTTTGCGGAGGATGTGTTTATCGTGAAAGGCCTTAGTGCTCTCCTTATAAGCTTGAGCAATGTCATAGGCCTCATTCCTTAATTCTTCAAGCTCAGTCAATTCTAATAAGCATGCCTTACCTGTGTGTTCTAGATCCATGTTGACATTCTTAATAGCCCAATAAGCTCTATGCTCAATCTCAACAGGCAAATGGCAAGCTTTGTCATACACTATACGGAAGGGAGACATACCCAAGGGGATCTTATAAGCTGTTTTGTAAGCCCATAGACCGTTATCTAGTTTCTTCGACCAATCTTTCCTGTCGGGTCTTACAGTTTTTTCTAGAATTTGTTTGATCTCCATATTTGACACTTCAACCTATCTGCTCGTCTGAGGATGATATGGGGTGGCCACCATGTGGGTGACACCAAGACTTTTGAGGAGATGGGCGAAGTGTGCATTCCTGAAATGAGGTCCCCCATCACTAATGATCGTCCTAGGGTAGCCAAATCGAGAAATGATATTGGCCTTAACAAAAGGCACGACCATGGAGTGATCGTTGGTCCTTGTCAGAATAGCTTCTATCCACTTTGACACATAATCAACTGCCACAAGGATATATTCAAAGCCATGAGATGATAGGAAAGGACCCATGAAATCTATGCCCCAAACGTCAAAAATCTCGACGGGAAGAATGGATTGTTAGGGCATCTCATCTCTCTTGCCAATAGTTCCAGTTTGTTGACAACGAAGACAAGCCTCTACAAAGGTGTGTGTGTTTTTGAAAAGTGAAGGCCACCAGAAACTAGACTGGAGAACCTTATACACAGTCTTCTTAACACTAAAGTGTCCTTCGCAGTGCAGTGTGTGGCAAAAATTCAAGACACTCTATTGCTCCTCTTCTGGGACACATCTCCGTAACACTTGGTCATGACCTATTCTAAAGAGCTCCGAGTCCTCCCAGTGATAATACTTGATGCTAGCGAGAAATCTATCTCGCTTATGCTTATTCCACGTACTGGGGGTTTCACCAGTGACAAAGTAGTTACAAACATCAGCATACCACGGTGTTGAAGGTTGTACCGCCATTACCGTTTTATCAGGAAAGATGTCATGAATGTCTCCTGACAAGGTTGAAGCCTCAACTGGGATCCTAGACAAATGATCTGCAATAACATTTTTGACCCCTTTCTTGTCACGGATATCAAGGTCAAACTGTTCTAATAATAAAATGCAACGAATCAGCCTAGGTTTGGTGTCCTTTGTGAGCAAATGTTTTAAGGCTGAGTGATCAGTATAAAACACAACCTTGTATCCCAGAAGATAAGACCTAAACTTCTCCAAAGTAAATACTACCGCAAGAAGTTCTTTTTCTATGGATCAGTAAGAGTCTTACTTGCATAGTTTGGCACATGAGGCTTTTTATCAACCCGTTGACCAAGAACTGCACCCACAGCAAAATCAGAGGCATCACACATTAACTCAAATGGGAGGGTCCAATTAGGTGCTTGTAGGATCAGTGTGGTTATGAGGGCCTCGAAAAATTGGAAGGCCTCGGCACACTTTGCATCAAAAATGAAGGGAGTATCCTTCTCCAGTAGGTCGCAAAGTGGCCTAGAAATCTTCCTAAAGTCTTTAATGAAGCACCTATAAAAGCCAGCATGGCCTAAGAATGAATGAATCTGCTTGACATTGGTGGGTGGTGGAAGCTTAGAAATGGACTCAACCTTGGCCTTATCTATTTGTAAACCTCGCTCAGACACTACATGCCCAAGAACAATTCCTTGTTGAACCATAAAATGGCTTTTCTCCCAGCTAAGCACCAATCCTGTCTCCTCACAGTAGTTGAGAACTTTTTCTAAATGTGAGAGACAGTGGTCAAACGACGAGCCGTATGTGGAAAAATCATCCATGAAAACCTCAACGAACTCATCAATGATGTCTGAAGAGATGGACATCATACACCGCTGAAATGTTCCTGGAGCATTACATAGTCCAAATGGCATTCGGCGGAAGGCAAATGTGCCATAAGGACTTGTAAAATTCATGCGCTCTTGGTCGTCTGGAAAGACGGCAATCTGATTGTACCCAGAATATCCATTGAGAAAGTAGAAGTATTTATTCCCTGCCAATTTTTCCAGTATCTAATCAGAAATGGCAAAGGAAAGTGGTCCTTCTAGGTAGCAGTGTTTAAGCAGTGGTAATCGATGCATACCCTCCAACCTGTTGTGGGTCTGGTGGTGATGTGCTCCCCTTTCTCGTTAGTCTCCACTACAAATCCGGCCTTTTTGGGCACCACATGAATAGGACTGACCCATTTAGTATCAGAAATGGGATAGGTTATCCCAGCATCAACCATTTTAAAATTTCCTTTTTCACCACTTCCCGCCTGTTGGGATTTAACTGCCTCTGAAAGGTTTAACAGAGTCATCCGTGTAAATGTGATGCATGCAGAGAGTTTAGTCAACTCCTTTGAAATCAGCTATTGTCCAAGCAATGGCTTCCTTATGTCATTTTAGGCATTCAATTAGTGCTCCCTCCTGCATCTTAGATAGAGCAGTCGAGATGATGATAGGGAGCATATCATTGGGCCCAAGGAAGACATATTTGAGGGTCTTAGGAAGTGGTTTAAGCTCCAATTCGGGAGCTTTCCGAATCGAGGGAATTATGTTCGATGTCCCCACCTCCGGTAGCAAATCTACCTTGATTGTCCATGGTGTGGAGAGGGACTCAACTTTGACACCCAACAGCTCTTCTAATTTAGGCATATCTTCCTCTCCTTCAAAATTCGGAGTGCGGTCCTTGGAAATGACCATTTGGCGAGGATCATCACACAAAAGAGCTGGTGTCGTCTCCTCGATAATCTCATTGATCACCTCAATTTGGGAATAATCTTCTAATCCTGGTTGTTTATAGGCATCAAACACATTGAGTCGGATCTTTTGGTTCCTAAAGCCCATCTTGAGTGCCTCTAATTTGCAATTGATCGATGCATTAGCTATAACAAAAAAGGATGCCCCAGGATAATTGAGGGTTTGGTGGGCATGTTGGAAGGGTCAGTGTCTAATATCAGAAAGTCGACAGGAAAGAAGAAGTCCTCTACTCTCACTAGGACTTCCTCTAAGAGCCCACGTGGTGTCTTTAACGATCTATCAACTACTTGGAGGAATACAGGACTAGGCTTCAAATCACCTCTCCTAATAGCTCAGAGATAGAGCTCGGCAATATATTAACCCCCGCGCCCAGATCGAGGAGAGCCCCATCGATGCATTGGTCTCCAATGGCCATAGAAACATACGGGGCTCCTGGGTCGTTCATCATGGGAGGTGTACCTTGCTTTAGGACAAAGCTAACTAGGTCGGGCAAAATGACCTTAGCCTGGACCTATTTCCTAGATTTCCTCTTCTAGGTGCATAGGTCCTTTAGAAATTTAGCATAGGATGGTATTTGCTTGATAGCATCCAAGAGAGGCAAGTAAATGTGAACTTGCTTGAATGTCTCCATAATTTCATCCATCCTATCCTTGGCTCCAAATGAGCCATCAACAGGTGTTGCAGGTGCAGATAAGCGCTCAAGAAAAGGCACTCTCAACCTCTAAGTGGAGGGGTTGTCATGGCGAGATAAGGGTGGAATGGGAACAACCTCCTCTGGATGGGTTATTTCAAGCGAGGAAGGGCTGAGTAGTTCTTCCTCAGTGGATGTGTAGGTGCTGGTTGGAGTGGTAGGAGGGGTGACCGAAGGAGCGAGTTCATGTTTGTAGAGTTGCTTACCACTCGTCAAAACGGTTGCATCCTTAGCGTGCTCCCTTATGACAGGCCTTTACCCCTTGGGTTCTCCTCAGATGTGCTGAGCAATATCCCTAGGTTGCGTTGTCTAACATACTCAACAAGATAGCTGAAAATGAAAATACGCGGTTCGTTAATTAGGTCGTTGTAATGCGTAAATCTGCTTTCACTCTTAAATTTATAATCCTAGATAGGGAAGTATCTAGGGTCGTCCAAGGAGGCAATATGGTTGCAAAATTGATTCTCTTGCTAGGAATATAAATCTCAATTTTCTTTTTGGTATTTTTTTTTTTCAATATATCATTTTCTTATTTTTAAGCTAAGGCAACATGCGAACTAATGGCGGGAAAAGTGATTTACACTTCAATTTAAATACTACTTTTATGTGGCAAGTAGAGCCTCTCCCTAAGCTCACTCTAGGCAAGTGGAGGCCAAGAATAATTAGGGAGAGGGAGTGAAGAATGCTGAAAATAAGCTAATAAAAATGCAAACAAGAAATGCAAAGAAGGAAACTAGATAATTGATAAAGTGTTTTACAAAAGGCCTAGTAGAGGAAAGCTTGTACTACTAGAAAAATGCAAATAAGAAAAGAAAACACAAATCCTCTAGATAGATGGTGAAGAAGAGGGCTTCTTGCTCCAAGGTTGGTGGCTCCAAATCTTGAAAAGAGTCCTTCAACTCCTTCCTTGTAGTGCTCCGCCAAGGTGATGTCCTCCAAGGCAAGCCCTAGGGGGGCGAGCCCTAACTTTCTCTCCAAGGGTGGACGTCCACCCTAACTCCTTCTCCTTTGCCTGGCCGTCCTCCTTGAAGTGGAAGAGTCCTCCTCCTTGCCGTGGCTCAAGTTGAAGAGAGTGGGGAGAAGAAGGCACCAAAGGGGCTGGTAATGTGCCCCTTTAATCTCCTTCTCTACTCCTTCTTCTTGGCCGTAGGTATAGGTTGTTTAGGTAGAAAAATATACTAAGGGAGGATGCCCCAAAATGGTGGTAGGTGGTGGCTTTTTATAGAATAGGATGGGGGGTTAAGGTGCCCCTTGAAATGGAGGGCTAGGATGGAAGGACGAGGGTGGTTGGTGATCCTATGGCTAGGGTGAGTTGGCGCCAACCCAAGGGGTGTTAAAGGGGGTGGTTATGGTGGTGTTGGTGTCTTTTGGTGGTGGAGAGACACCCCCATGTTGGCGCCAACATGGGGTCTTCAAGAAGGGGAGTTAGGTGGATGGTGGAGATGGATTCAAGGGGGATTGTGTGGTGGAGATGAGGGGGGATTTTGGAGGGAAAAGTGGCACCATTAAGGGGTGGTTATGGGTTGTTTTTGGCACCACTTTTAGGTGTCTTTTGGAGGTGGTGGGTAGGTTAGGTTGGTGCCAAGTAGGTTAGCTTATGTGGAGCTTAGGTGGAGCTAGTTGGGTGGAGTTGTTAGGTGGGTTTTTGGGGTGGTACAAGCCAAGGAAGTTGGAGCATAGCTAAGCTAAGCTAAGCTAAGCTAAGCTAGCTTAGCTAATGGAGGAGTAGAGGAGAAGATGTTGGAGCTAGAGTTTGGAGGGAGGAGCTGAGGAGGAGAAGTCTGGAGCTGAAATTGGAGCTGGCTGCTGCTGAAGAGGCTGGCATGGAGCTATTCTAGCTGGCTTAGCTTGCTAGTTCTTTGCTAGCTACTAAGCCGAGCTAAGGTAAGCTAGCTTCTACCATAATGAGCTAAGGTGAACTGGGTCTGGTGCTCCCGAGGAGAATCAAGCTGGTTGAGGCAGCTAAGGTAGCTTAGCTCAACTGAGTTGAGCTAAGCTGAGTCCCCAGGAGCTGGACTTGAGATTCCTGAGCTAGGATGAGTTCTTCTTCAGCTGGCTGGAGCTGAGTGGAGCTAGATGTAGCTGGATCTGCGCTGGGGTGAACTTCTGTCAACTTAGCTGAGCTAGCTAGAGCTCCCTGTGGACTAGTGGGAGCTGAGATGAGCTAGACTCAGCTAAGTTGAGCTGGATCTGAGTTGACTTGAGCTAGGGTGAACTAAGGTGAACTCTCTTGAGTTGCCATCCAGCTAAGATTAGCTGAATGGAGCTGGGATGAGCTAACCCTAGTTCAAGTAAGCTAGGTTCTAGCTGCGGTGAGCTGGATCAAGCTGAGGTGAGCTAGATTAGGCTGAGTTCCAGCTAGTCTGGGCTTCTCCTTCACCATTTGCCTTCTTGAGTGCTAGGGTTTTAGGGATCTATATATCTGTACATCCCTAACACTCACGAAAACATATTAAAAAGACAATAAAAAATGCAATGCATGCTTAACCTATTTTATGCCTAAATACAGCCCAAAAACCCATTTGCGTAGTAAAATCCTAAGAGCTAGGTTTGTTTTAATGCATAAGAATGATGATAAACTGGCGTTTATCAATAGCCAATTTGAGATTGCATTTCTTAGATAGCCTTATTCTGAGATTGAGTGATCATACTTTGATTTTCTTGCATGGCCTTCATCATCGCTTTCAGATCGTCCATCTCAAAATTGTTAGGCTGAGGAGGAAACTGGAATTATTATGCTTGAAAGGGTTGGGTGGGTTGGGCTCTTATATTCCCCGAATTTGAAGCATCACCTTGCTTCCATGAGAAATTAGGATGGTTTCTCCATCCAGGATTGTAGGTGTTTCCAAAAGGATTGTTCCTAGGCAGTGGATGAAACCCTTGGGTAGCATTCAGGTCTACCTATACTATATCGAGGAATTGATTAGCCAAATGCCACTCAATAGTGGCACGAAGAGTGCTTTGGAAAATGGAGCATTCAGAAGGAGTTTGGACTTGGGAAGCAATTTGTGGGATAGTGTGTGGGTTAGCCATGAGTCTTTCAGAGTTCTGGTTCAACAATTGTATCTGAAAAGCCAAATTCGGAGCTGCCCCGGCTTCACTAGCTTCAGCTTTCCTTTGGAGGATGGATGGTTTCCTATCTTGATAAACTGAGGTCAAGTGGATAGCATTGTTGCTTAGTGACTCAAATAATATCCATGCCTCATCCTCCATTTTCTTGAGAAAGGCTCCGGCACAAGCAGCATCCATAGTTTGCCTAAGCCTATCAGATAGTCCTATATAAAACCTTTCTACCAACTGCCATTTAGGCACTTGATGGTGGGGGCATAGTCAAATCAGATCATTGAATCGCTCCCAAGTCTCATGGAAGTGTTCCCCATCTAATTGAGTAAAACCCATGTTTTCCCTCCTGAAGTGGTTGGTTTTGCTCATAGGGAAGTATTTTTTCAAGAATTCTCCCTTAAGGGTGCTTCAATCATTAACCCTTGCATCCAAGGTGTGATACCAGTGCTTTGCCTTATCCTTAAGGGAGAAGGGGAAGAGGGTTCTCATCAGAGCTTCATCAATAAAGTTCTAAAGTTTCACCGTAGAGCAGACCTCGACGAATTCCTCCAAATGCCAGTAGGGGTCCTGACAGAATTCGTTCTCACGCATTTGAAAGTCGTCGGAATCGTAGTATAGTCATACAAAAATGTTCGTC
This sequence comes from Thalassia testudinum, assembly GCA_037157565.1. NCBI lineage: Eukaryota > Viridiplantae > Streptophyta > Magnoliopsida > Alismatales > Hydrocharitaceae > Thalassia > Thalassia testudinum. The sequence continues at coordinate 17,274,560 of JAZHRO010000056.1, forward strand.
GAAAATTAAGTTTGTAAAAATAACGAGACTTTGAGTCCTGGTCATTCGTCTTTGGGAGGCATTTGTTTACTTTTGAAATCGATCTTCTATTGCTCTACTTTATTTAGAATCGCATGCTGGTTTGTGATTATTATGTATTTAAGTACAACATGCTTAGTTGCAAGAAGATTAGGAGTTAGAAACAGGTAACATTAATCATGCAAAAGATAGTAGCAATCATTAAGCTCATGGTGATTTCAAATAGTTAGAGATATATATAGATATAAATGCATTTTTCATTCATTCAGTTGTTTGCAACAAGAACTGTAGAGGAAAGCTTGTACAAAAATGCTTAAAAAGGTAAATCTAGCTATCAGAAAATGATTGCATGCAAGAATCTACAGGGGGATTTTGCATGCATCATTAGGGGAGAATCAGAACTACGCTACTAAGTAGTAATAAAATGCAGTAAAAACCATGAAGAGCATAAACTAAATCTAGCAGAATAAAGGGCATTCAGGGGTGGTCCCCGATGGCCTTGGAGTGGTCGGGAGGAGAATGAGGGGCAGCCAATGTAGCTTAGGTCGACCTTTGGAGAGAGGGAGGTTTGATCCAGCATCCTGGCATGATGTCCTCCATGGTGGTGGTAGTGAGCTCATGGAGGTGGAGTGGCTAGCTAAGTGGAAGTGGGCGTGAATGGCACCAATGGAGTGAATTTGCCAAGGAAGTGAATAGGTGCAAATGGCCACCCCTTAGGTCTTTTTATAGACCTAAGGGAAGCCCTCTAGAGAATTATGGAATTCTCTAGAGAGGCCTATGGTGTGAGCTCGTGGGAGAGTGAGAGAGAGAGGATGGATGGTGGTTTTTAGATCCACCAAATGTGGATCTAAAAATTGAATGGCTCTTGGTTGCTAATTTTGGCAACCAAGGCAACCACAAATGGTAGAGAGTTCTAGAGAACTCTAGGCTAGGTATTTTCATGTGGATGGTGTCTATGGGTGTGTGTGGGTGTGTGTGGGTTGAAACTTAGGTGGTTAGGTTGATTAGGTTAGGTTCTAGTGGGTTTAGGTGAAGGTATGTCTCAAATTAGGGTTATAAACCCTAATTCACTAAGGTAAAGTGCAATTAAACTTAATACAATTTTAATTGGGTGTGTGGAAACTTAACTAAGAGTAAAACAACTCAATTAGGTCTAGGTCAATTGGACTCTCACTGAGTCCAATTGGATAGTGTGTGCTGAGATGAGGGCTCAATTGGACTCAATGAGTCCAATTGAATAGGCTGATGGAATTGACTAAGATCCAAGTCAATTAGGTTTAGTGAGGACCTAATTAGGTCCTAAGGGAGGTCTAGAGGTGATGTACTAGGGTTAGGGCACCTTAATTTAGGTTCCTACAGGGTTGGAATTGGGTTTAGGGACCTAGAGATCCAAGATCAAGGCTTAAATCTCAAAACAAGAACTGGAGAGCAGTATCAGACGTCTAATAATAGTGTCAGACATCTTATACTCAGAAATCAGAAGTCTAGACTTGTTGTCTGGACATCCAATCAGAGTCAGGAGGGATTTTGGGTTATGTTTTGGGTATTCTGCAGAAATTGGATGTCTGACAAAGTGTCTGGACATCTAATAACACTGTAGAAGTGGGTTTGAGGTATGCGGGAGATGGCTAAGGGTTCTGGACATCCTATAACTTATCTGGACATCCAGATTAGGGTTGGAACTAGGGTTTTAGGGCTTCCTAGGGTGTTGTGACCAAATCTGAGGGTGGCTAAGGCTTGGGGAAGTCTCTAAGCTATCCTAGGTCTAGGATGGACCTAAGCTCTTCACATTTTACTGCTTTATTCCTACTTAATAGCATAGCAAACCTTTAACTCCCTTACATTATTATTCCTACATCTAATCTAAGGCTTCTACTCCAGCTCTACTACAACTCCCGTTATTCCTAATCCAGCTTCAGATCAAGCTCCTGATCAGCTTATTCCTTGCAATCGACATAATGCACTTAATCAGCACATTATAACATTATTTTATGCATAGCAAAAGGAAAGCAGTAAAAATGCAGATAATGTGTATGCATGCATGAATAACTCTAACTTATGCTAAGTCCTAACTTAATCTAGGGCAATTAAGGCCTATGATTGCTATGCAATCAGGTCCTCCCTAGTAGTACCATAAAAGGAGGGAAACAAAGATATGGTACTACTCTTGATTTCAAATGGATTATCCCCTGCCGGTCGTCTCAGTGCTTGAGTGGGTTGGTTGGTTGGAATGAAGTAGTCCCTCAAGGTTCTTTGTTGATTTGCTCCTTGATCAGCCATGTCTTCTCTTTTCTCTCCGTGGTGGGCTCTCCGAAGAATTCCCTTGGGTTCAGGATCAAACACTAGACTACCCTCAAGAGAGCTTCTACCAAGCATACAATAGCAATCACAATTCAAGTTCTTATTGATTGAGTAAGTGAAACCTCCACTCTAAAGATAGGTCAAAAGGTCAAGGCATTATCCCTCCATTCCCATGTAAGTGGTATAAGAGGGCTGATGACTTAAGATCTTGACCTTCTTTGTTGTTGTGGTAGAATTAGTTGATATAGATGGCCAAATAAGTTATTCACTGCAATTACGTGACCTAATTCAACCTTCGAGTGCCCTAGGACCCATACTTTGCTTAGATGATACCCCCTAGTGATCAAGTGAGAAGTTACTCCAAGGACGAACAAAGGGATGCAAGTAGTGTGAACCCTTCCTTTGAGGTGATGTGTGCATGGTGCCTCTTAACTACCCTTTTTGTTCTTTAACGGGTGTCCCCCTCCGCGAAGTATCAAAACACTTGGTGAAAAGATAGTACCACCACCACAAAGCATGATAGGAGGGTCTGCACCGATAAAGAGATCGGTGCCTATAGCCTTAAGGGATCGAGCCTTAGTGCAGTGCCTAATGTGTGTGCTTAGTGCCAGACGTGTGCATCACATCACAAATCATTTTTATTTTGAAAACGCAGACAACTGCCTTATGTAGGTTTCCCTACTCGAAGAGGGGGTGACGTAATAATTACGGAAATAAAATAATAAACAATTTTCACAAAATAAGCAATCACACAATGTACACAATTGCTTTTAGGTGGAAACCCAACCCGGGTGAAAACCACCACCTAACCCTCTCGAGTTAGGATTTTCCGATCAACCTAGTTGATCAAATCCACTAACCGAATCACTTTAAAACAAGGGTGATTCAACCTCAATACAACCACGCTACAAGTACGAGGGTAGCGTTCCTCAACCCCTTCTCTCCACGAGAAGGATTTTGTCCCACGAAGGAGACGGGAATTCGCAAAGCGAATACCCAACCAAATATGACAAAGATAAAATAAAATAAGTAATCCTATAGAGCCAACAAAGGAATTTAAACCTAGCTTCTATAGGAAATAGGAAACTCCCCTTTGCAAGGAGTGCGTCGACGATGACGCGGGTGCATGAGCCATGCAATGGCGCAATGTCGCTCTCGTGAACAACGGCGGGAGAGCGGGTGCGCGAAGGCTTGATGCTCTCAAGGGAATGGACCTTGAGCTTGGAGAGCAAGAGCTAGCTAGGACACAAGAGAGTGGAACTATGTTGCTTAAGTGTGTCTTGTGTTTCTCTTAGTGTGTTTAGGTGTGTAAAGGCTCCCCTCTATTTATAGAGGCCTTAGGAAGGCTTTGGAAGGCTTAGGAAAGGTTCTATAGCCGTTGGGAACAAAGTCCAAGAGAATCAGCCCGAAATCAGGAACAATCATTGTTCTGACAGGCTAATCAGACGTCTAACTCTTGCATCAGACGTCTGGAAGGCCACTTTAAGATGTCTGATTCAAATGTCAGACGTCTGATTTTGGACGGGTCTCTCCCTGACTTGGATCAGATCTAAACAGGGTTTTTGTGCAAGTCCATCAGACGACATACAGGACGTCTGGCACTATGTCTGGACGTCTGGAAACCTACTTTTTCCGTGGGAATGGATTTCCAAACGTTGCAACGGCTAGAAAATCTCTAAGAAGAGATTTTGGGTCAGCCGAGGCAAAACGATCAATTATTAGACGTCTGGTAAGTCCTATGGATGTCTGATAAGGCTCTAACGGTCATATTCTCGAGTGTTTACTAAGTCGGCCAACGGTCCACTAATTGGACGTCTGGCAAATCCATCAGACGTCTTCTAAGACATCTGGACTAAGGTCTGGACGTCTGATTTCATCAGACAGAGTACTAACTCCAGCCTAATAGTTATCAGACGTCTGAAGCAACAGTCAGACGTCTTAAAATACTTTATCGGACGTCTGATTTGGGAATTAGACGTCTGGAAGTGCTGTTTGAACCCTATATTGGTTTTCTAAGTGTTCTACAGAAAACCTTAGTATCCTAGGGTTGTGCAGGTGTTCCTAGGACTACTGTTAGGGTACTTTGAGGCTCTTTAACATAATATTCTAATGAAAATAAAAAGAGCAAGAAAATAAAGACAAGAGATAAAAGAAAGGATTAAAAAGAATCTATCCTATTCTTCTTGTCTTCTATCTTCAATCTGTCGCTCCACGCGAACCTCCTCTGTTTTTCATTAAGCTCCTCCAATCCGTCCTGGATGCAAGCTCGAGTTCCATCTAAACACGTCTACATTTGCAATTGACCTGAAATCTAGGACTCAAATTGCAAATGTTAAATAACACGTGTTTTGTTATCATCAAAACAAATGATCGTGGTGCTCTAGTACCAACAATCTCCCCCTTTTTGATGATGACAAAACCATAAATAATAATGCAGAAAATCCTCCCCCTTTTTGACATTATCAAAAGGGTTTAATTGATTTTACATTTCCTATAACTCCCCTTAAAACATGCTCTTCTATAAATTTCTTTTGACAAAGGTAATGTCCTCCCCTTTTTTTATAACAACAAGATAGCTATTATTTTTCTCCCCCTTTCTAAAGGAAATTTAGCTACCTTATCTCTCCCCCTTAAAAATTGGCAATTAGCTCATAATTTTTTAACTCCCCCTATCTAAATGCTACTGATAAACAAAGATAGGGTCAAGAATTTTTACCTCACCTACCATGGCCAATAAAATGGCCCGAATGGTGGTGGTGGATGCCACATCAGATGGGGCTCCCATCCATAGCTTGGAGGCCCGGGCATTGGTGCTGTTGTCCAATCTGGTGGTCGACGTGTGGCGGGTCCGTTGCTTGTTCGCCGTCTCGTCGGTCTTCTTGTTCTCCTCCTTGGTCTACTATTTGGTTCTCCCAACTCGAGTTGACCAGACTTGAGCTTGTAGGTCCAGTCCTTTGTGTTGTAATTATCCCTGAACCCTACAAAACAAGATTCTAATTCTTTCTTCGGTATCCAAGTGGGCTTGGATCCGGATCTGTTAGCAAGTCTCCTTGATGGAGATCCTTTCTCAACCTTAGGGCTACAAAAATTATCTACTTTATTGATTAATTTGTTGGAGTTTTCCCTAAGACATGCAATTTCTTTTTCTATAATACTCATCTTAGTCTTTAAATTAGAGATTTCTAACTTTAGACTATCATTGTCTTCAATCAAGTTATTATTTTCATTGATGAGGTTATTATTTTCTAATAATAGGTTATCCTTTTTTGGACTAGCTTCTAAATCCTTAAGTTTTATTTCTAACCTATCATTTTCAGATTTAAGGAAACTAAGATTCTTTTTCATGCTTTTGTTTTCTATTTTTAATGATTTACTAAGCTCAAATAGTTCATTAAAAGCTTCTTGTAAATCACAACTTACCTCATTGTCTAAGTCATCGCTTCCGCTTTCGCTATCGCTATTGGTTCCTCTGGCCATGAAACCAAAGCAAGCGGTTTCTTCTTCTTTTTCTTCTTCTTCTTCCTCCGAGCTCATCTCTTCATGAGTGTCTTCTACCTTCCTCCATATCTCGTGGGCGGTAGTGCACTCTTGGATTTTCTCGAACTCTTTCGGACTCAACGCGCAATACAGGGAATTCATTGCCTTTGCGTTGAGTGAAAGCTCTCGAATATGCAGCTGCGAGTAGCCTCCTGCGGGTTTTTCTGGGATCTCAAATGGCGTCTCGCATCTGGCCCAGATCGTGAAGTCGGTGACTTGAAGCCAGGTCTTCATCCGCAACTTCCAGTAGGGGTAGTTGCTCCCGTCGAAGAACGGCGGACGGGTTGTGGACTGCCCCTCGGAAATCCTGCTTGTGGAACAGCTTCGCTCCATGATCTTGCCGGGTGTTACTCCGAACTCGCAAGAACCTGCTCTGATACCAATTGTAGGTTTCCCTACTCGAAGAGGGGGTGACGTAATAATTGCGGAAATAAAATAATAAACAATTTTCACAAAATAAGCAATCACACAATGTACACAATTGTTTTTAGGTGGAAACCCAAACCGGGTGAAAACCACCATCTAACCCTCTCGAGTTAGAATTTTCCGATCAACCTAGTTGATCAAATCCACTAACCGAATCACTTTAAAACGAGGGTGATTCAACCTCAATACAACCACGCTACAAGTACGAGGGTAGCGTTCCTCAACCCCTTCTCTCCACGAGAAGGATTTTGTCCCACGAAGGAGACGGGAATTCGCAAAGCGAATACCCAACCAAATAAGACAAAGATAAAATAAAACAAGTAATCCTATAGAGCCAACAAAGGAATTTAAACCTAACTTCTATAGGAAATAGGAAACTCCCCTTTGCAAGGAGTGCGTCGACGATGACGCGGGTGCGTGAGCCACGCAACGGCGCAATGTCTCTCTCGTGAACAACGGCGGGAGAGCGGGTGCGCGAAGGCTTGATGCTCTCAAGGGAATGGAGCTTGAGCTTGGAGAGCAAGAGCTAGCTAGGACACAAGAGAGTGGAACTATATTGCTTAAGTGTGTCTTGTGTTTCTCTTAGTGTGTCTAGGTGTGTAAAGGCTCCCCTCTATTTATAGAGGCCTTAGGAAGGCTTTGGAAGGCTTAGGAAAGGTTCTATAGCCGTTGGGAACAAAGCCCAAGAGAATCAGCCCGAAATCAAGAACAATCATTGTTCTGACAGGCTAATCAGACGTCTAACTCTGGCATCAGACGTCTGGAAGGCCACTTTAAGACGTCTGATTCAAATGTCAGATGTCTGATTTTGGGCGGGTCTCTCCCTGACTTGGATCAGATCTAAACAAGGTTTTTGTGCAAGTCCATCAGACGACATGCAGGACGTCTGGCACTATGTCTGGACGTCTGGAAACCTACTTTTTCCGTGGGAATGGATTTCCAAACGTTGCAACAGCTAGAAAATCTCTGAGAAGAGATTTTGGGTCAGCCGAGGCAAAACGGTCAATTATCAGACGTCTGGTAAGTCCTATGGACGTCTGATAAGGCTCTAACGGTCATATTCTTGAATGTTTGCTAAGCCGGCCAACGGTCGACTAATTGGATGTCTGGCAAATCCATCAGACGTCTTCTAAGACGTCTGGACTAAGGTCTGGATGTCTGATTTCATCAGACAGAGTACTAACTCCAACCTAATAGTTATCAGACGTCTGAAGCAATAGTCAGACGTCTTAAAATACTTTATCAGACATCTGATTTGGGAATTAGACATCTAGAAGTGCTGTTTGAACCCTATATTGGTTTTCTAAGTGTTCTACAGAAAACCTTAGTATCCTAGGGTTGTGCAGTTGTTCCTAGGACTACTGTTAGGGTACTTTGAGGCTCTTTAACATAATATTCTAAGGAAAATAAAAAGAGAAAGAAAATAAAGACAAGAGATACAAGAAAGGATTAAAAAGAATCTATCCTATTCTTCTTGTCTTCTATCTTCAATCTGTCGCTCCACGCGAACCTCCTCTGTTCTTCATTAAGCTCCTCCAATCCGTCCTGGATTTGAGCTCGAGTTCCGTCTAAACACGTCTACATTTGCAATTGACCTGAAATCTTGGACTCAAATTGCAAATGTTAAATGACACGTGTTTTGTTATCATCAAAACAAATGATCGTGGTGCTCTAGCACCAACACCTTAGAATCAGATCAAGTGTGATTTGGTTTTAAGGTCGAATCTGTCTATCAGTCCCAATTTCAGTTAGGCGACCATTGAATTAGTAAATTCAATCAATTTGGTGGTCTTGAATTTTAATCAGAATGCAAATGTGTGGAAAAGAGCTGGATGCAAAGTTAGAAAGCTATACCAGTCTCCAGCAATCATCGTGCCAATTTGCTCGCAATGCAACAATGAGATCTAATGTGGTGCTCAATCACCCCAAAGTGCATGCACCTAAGGGCATGCACTCCTAAGCAAGTAGCTTAACATTTTCTTTTGTTTGTTTTAGAGGCAAGCAAGTAGAAATTTAACTTTCACACACAGAAGAAATATTTCCCTAGCCTCTAAAGAATGTGGGGACAAACCCCCGAAAATAAGCCCCAATTACTACAAGGGTGAGAAGACAGAAATAAAACTGCGACGAAGGAGAATCCCCTGTGAGAGTGGATCCAGGTCTCCTACGTCTTCTCCACGTGTGAACGCCACTCGAGGTCGATGTTGTTGCTCTATTACGCCTGTTGCCCCGTCAGATTCCTCTCATAGAAAGCTAAAGAATGATTAGATAAATGCGCAACTCAGAATAATTAGAAATAAAAATCAGGTGAATCTATTGCGTCTATTGCCTCCCTGGCAACGGTGCCATTTGGTCGGGAGTTTTTTTTCACTTTGCAAATGATATCAGAGAAATATGTCATCGCAATATGTAATGTAGTAGAGAAAAAACCTCAATCAAAGTTACTAAAATACTGAAATAATAGCACACTTCAGGTCGTATCACAGGGAGACATAGCACCAATAAGATCACCAATATTCATGTTCAAGAAAAATAAATTGCCATTGATATCAATGCATCATGGGAGGAAAGAAAACAAAACACATTAACTAGCATCACAAATAACTAGGAGCAGAAGGGCCTCCCACAAATTTCCTGTAATAAAATAATCAATATCAAAATCCCATTCTTTGGCAATGGCAATCAATGTAATTTTTAATTGAGCCAAAAATGAGGGATTTGCTACCGTGGAGGGGGAGAGGATGCATGTGGAGGAGAGGACGGTTGGTCTTACCGTGCTCAGAGGAGGTTGGCGTTGTCGAGGGCTTCGCATCGGAGGTCGTGCCGAGGAAAATATTGGCCAGTGGCAGCCGGCGGGTGGGAAGGTTGGTCGACGGTGGTGCATAGCCGTGGTGGTGTTATCCAACATGGTGAGGTCGCAGAGCTACTGTCGAGGGAGAGGTTGTTTCTTCGATGATGTTAGCGAAGAAGATGGTGGTCGAAAGGGGTAGCTACGAGTAGGAGGTGACCAGCTGGTTGATGGGTTCTTCTTCCCAGTTGGCGATGAGGGAGGATAGAGTCTCACGGTTGGTGGTCCCTATTGGTGTGCGCAGTCGTAAGGAGGAGGCGCAGTGGGGAGATCAGTGTGATCGCTGGAGTTGTTGTCGTGGAGGTGCTCTGCTGCCGTTGCCGAGCGGGAGAGAGGTTGAAGTGTAGAGGAGCTGAGAGTGGTCATGGTCATGCCTCACGTTGTGGAGAGACGACGTAGAGGACGTCAATGCGAAGAGCATCCTGCTGTGATGCATGGAGGAGATGTGATGGTGGCACACGTAGTGGTGGACACAGTGGTGACGCTAGATGGGGTCGATGAGGATGCTCTCAGTTGGTGCAAGGAGTCGTGGACATAGCGAGGGGGCATGGTGGGGAGTCGTCGCAGTCACAGTCGCGGTTGTGAGAAGGCCAAGGGCGCAGTGGTTTGCTACTGCATGAGCTTGAGAAGGAGGTGCGATGGGGAGATCGGTCGTGCGCTGGTCTTGGAAGTCGGCGTCAGGGGGTGGTGCGGTGTCTGCACGATCTCGTGTGTGAGAAAGAGAGGGACGTGGTCGAGCTTGAGACCACTGGGTCACTTCTTCAGTAGATAGGGAAAGAGTGGAGGGGCCAGTGGACGTGGTCTCTGCGCATGCAGAGAGGTAGAGGGAAGAAGAAGGAAGGTGAGGTGGTGGCTCGCAGTGGTGGTCACGGAACAAGGTGAGGGTGTTGCCGGTGTCGACGGAGGCTAGCGGTCGTGGATGGGCATGCAGTGAGGGGAAGGAGATGGAGGCCATTTTTCTTTCTTTTTTTTTTCCCCAAGGAAGCCGCACCACTTTGTCGTTTCTTCCCTGTTAAATAAGGAGAAAATGAGAGAACAAGAGAGTGAGAGTCAGAGAAGGAAAGAAACAATCATCAATCGTGATTTAGTGTTGCTATTTATGGGAGAGAGACATAAGGAATCAAAGAGATTTTAGGGAAAATAATGAAGGGATTAAGAGATGCTAGAAAATGATTCTTTTGCCAAATTTTACCAAATTTTACCAAGATAACATAAAAGTCCCACAATGTAACATCTCAAATCTAAATTTGATGTGAAGTCCTTGCCTTTAAAGTGAATACTCAGTTCTTTCACATAAATATTCATGTAATTAATGAATTAAAAGATACATTCAAAGCTTTCACATTTTTTCATTATCAGCATGCCTTAGATTAAATTATGCTCCAAATAATTCAATACTTAAGCACTAAATTAGTCCACTCAAGTGGACCCATCATGCATCATTTTAAGACGTCCGGACACTTGGTCTGGATTTCCAAATTTTTGCAAACAGAACCTTAATTCTTCCCTACCTCTGTTTGGACATCCAGACAACAAGTCTGGACATTTAACCTTTCATTTTAAGACATCTGACACTATTGTCAGACGTCTGGAACTGCTCTCTAGTTCTTGTTTTTGAATTCAAGCTTGAATCTTGAATTCCTAGGTCCCTAAACCCAATTCAAACCCCATAGTAACCAAAACTAAGGTACCCTAACCCTAGTACATCACCTCTAGACCTCCCTAAGGACCTAATTAAGTCCTCAATAAACCTAATTGACTTCGATCTTAGTCAATTCCACTAGCCTATTCAATTGGACTCATTGAGTCCAATTGAGCCTTTACCTCAGCACACACTGTCCAATTGGACTCAGTGAGAGTCCAATTGACCTAGACCTACCTTAATTGAGTTGCTTTACTCTCAATTAGGTCTTCACACTTCTAACTAAACTTGTATCAAGTTTATTTGCATTTTACCCTAGTGAATTAGGGTTTACAACCATAATTTGAGACCTACCTTTACCTAAACCCACCAGAACCTAACCCAATAAACTTAGCCACCTAGGTTTTGACCCACACACACCATCTACATGAAAATACCTAGCCTAGAGTTCTCTAGAACTTCCTAACATGTGTTGTTGCCTTGGTTGCTAAAAATAGCAACCAATATGCATTGAATTTTTAGATCCACCAATTGTGCATCTAAAAACCACCAATCCATCCTCTCTCTCACTCTCCCAGGAGCTCCCACCATAGGCCTCTCTAGAGAGTTCCACACTTCTCTAGAGAGGCTCCCTTGGGTCTACTTAAAAGACCTTTGGTGGCCATTTGCACCCATCTAGCCTTCCATCTAGTTTTGGCTTCATCTCACCTCCATTACTCCACCTCCATCTCCACGAGCACAACATGGCATCCCCATCACCTCCTCGCCAGGCCTAGATCACCTCCAACCTCTCTCATAGTACTAGCCTAAGCACCATTGGCCACCCCTCCTCCTCTCAACCAAGTCAAAGGCCATCAGAGCTTCCTCCGTATGCCCTTCATTCTGCTAGCTAGATAAGTAGCGTAGTTCTTTGTAGATTAATGCTTTATTACTACTTAGTAGTGTAGCTGCACATTCTCCCCCAATGATGCATGCATAATCCCCCCCATAAATTCATGTATGTAGTCATTTTCTGTTAGCTATGTTATTACTTTCAAGCTTTCCTACACAAGCTTTCCGCGAGCTTCACCATGTAGCCACCACGATGCAATCAATGAAATCATCTTTTATATTTCTCTATGTCTATGTGGGAAAATCACCATGAGCTGATTGCCATATTTCCTTGTGATTATAGTTGCATGCGCGAAATTTGTATTCTCTTGCAACTTAGCATGTCATGCATCAATACGAATTGTTGTAAATGGGTATGCATTTAAGAATTTGTAGAGAGAGCTAGATCGAATTCAAATCTGCATTTTCTAAATGCCTCCCAGAGACGAATGACTGGGACTCAAGTCTCGATATTTTATAATTTTTTTTTGACGAGCGTTTTCGCGCATTATACTACGATAAGATCTCTATTTTCAAGACCCGTGCAAGAACCACCTCTTGTCAAATGGCGCCATTGTCGGGGAGGGAATTAAATTGATTTCGATCTTTTGAGCTTTTAGTGACAAATATTCCTCTACTTGTTTGTTGGATGTGCAGGAAAGTAGGAAAAATGGGATCGGCACACACATCGGACACAGAAAAATCATCAGGTGCACATGTCATCTTAGATTAGGATTTCCTTTTATCGAACCCTAGGTTTGATTTCCTTCTAGCAACTTCATTTGAAAAAAAAAAAGCTTATTTATTTTAGTCAAAAAAAATTTAAAAAAAGTATAGGTAGTTAGATTAGGTTTCCGTTTGAATCTTAGGTTAGTTTGCTTGAAAAAAATAATGAAAAAAAATATCTTGAAAAAAAAGATTTGCCCTTCAAAGAAAAATTCAAAAGTTTCCGAAAAAGATTCTGAGGAGAAGAAAGGAAATCATTTTGGTGGAAAGCTTGAATTTTGAATTCAAACACATTTTAAAAGATTTCCCACCATTCACTAATTGTCGGCTAGATTTCAAATTCTGAATTAATAATTCATCAACTGCCAAAAAATTAATGAGCAAAAATTCTAAAATTTGGGCTATACCTTCACTTTCAAACCATCCTTAATTCAGCACCATTCATTTGAGGAAATTCAAAGTAGAAAAGTTTTAAAAATTTGTAAAGTTCAAGAGGGTCAGTGACCCTGATTTGAAAATTTTCAAAATTCAAAAATCAATTCCAAGCCAGTCACGAATCTATTTTGAGTAAAAATAGTGGTGTTTGACATCTGATCTCATTGGCTTTAATTTCAATATTTTTTCAAAAATTTTTAAAATCATTTGGTACCATCTTAAAGGAAAAAATCGACCAGGGGTCAAGATTTCAAATCTGATCCCCTAACATTTAAAATTATTAATAAATTTGGTTGCAATAGTAAAAATTATAAAAAAATTCTCTAAAATGGTAATTGGAAAAGGAATCTACTTGCAAAATTTCAGCTTATTTTGATTCCAATTTTTATCAAAGAATTATTCTTATTTTCGTGGTCTGCTAAAGAAGAAAAAAAACCCAAGAATTGCAAGAACCTTAGGTTACACCTTTAGGATTTCACTCCAGAGACCATACATTTGGGCTAGACTAGACTTAATCAATATTAAGGTTTAACTGGTGAGCTTGGTCATCTTGTGGGCCACTCAACATAAACCTCAGCTGAAGAAAAAATGGGTTAAAATAAATTGTAAAACACAAAATAAACCCGAATTCGTTGTCGTACTACTGGGTGGTTTCAACCGCTCTTGCCAAACCTGGTGACTAAGTCTGTGGGGTAGTGTTAAGCAACCGTGGCTCGGGGGTCAACGGAACTGGAGGCATGAGTTGAAGGAAGAACCTTCGCTTTAGCCCCCTCGTAACTAAACTGGCTGGGTTAGCTTGAGAAGCGGGAATTACATTCTGTCGGTTGAACGATGAATTTTGTCTTCAAGAATTAAAATTTTAAATGAAAAATCTGGTCATCTGATCATAAGGACCATCAAATTAACTGGGCCTTAGCCTTGTCTGGCTGGTTGCACCAACCTAGGGTTGGTTGGTACATGCGAGGAAGGTCACTCAGGCCTCGATTAGTTAGACCTTTGGAGCCGCTCCCAAGGAGGCGAGCCACTTCACTTGGGCCATCTTCTCCCCCACCCTCTTCTTCTGTCTACTTAGCTGCAATGGCTAACCCTAGATCTGGACCTAATCAGGATCCAGAAGAGCTGGACCCATGAGCTTATCTAAGAGCCCGAGTCAATGAATCAGCTCAACCTTGGGATCAGAACCCAAGGTGGCGAAGGCAACTTTTTGCTTCACCTGATCCTTCTCCTCAGTTTACCGAAATGGTTAACCCATATCCTAACCCTGGATATTATGACCCATGCCAGCCGATCCCTCAAACGACTGCATCTTATAACCCAGGATATGGATTTCATACTCCTACTTCTCACCCAAGGAATATTGGTAGACCTAATTCACCCCTTGGAACCCCTGAAGAACTACCAGTGCATACGCAAACACATTATAGAATACAGAGAGCCACAACTAGCGCTAAGTAGAAGGTCTCATTTTATCTAAAGGAAATCCAAGCTACCATTGGTCCAAACCAATGACAAAGCTGGATTCCATATCAAGTTTCTTTGATGGAGCTCATTTAGGGAATAGCACGGATAACAAGGCTAATTGGACAAAATAAAAAAACTCAAGATCTACTGCTTTTGAGATATCAAGTGGAAAATAGCCTTGAAGACCTCAAAGAATCTGAAACGACTACGCTGGACGGACACACAAGAGATTCTCAGGAGATTGGATATGAGACAGGTGTAGGAAATATTCAGAATGGGTTCGTCTGAGAACTCCATTCAGGAAACTCAGGAGGAAAGGGCTGAGCCACAATCGGATTATCCTGAATCCTAGGAGATACCTCTTAGGTTAGATAACCCAACCATGATAAGGGAACTAGATACACTTGAGGATGTTGATCTTGAGGCAAACATTACATGTGACACAACTGATCAGTCTAGGCCACTTCCCATTATAAGTGAACCTGTGCTAGGGCCAGCATCTTCTGATCTACACTATTCTTCTTTCACCTACATCATTATTGTGGATGCTAGAGATTCTGAGATAACACTTTCTATCCCTGATCCTGACATCAGAAGACCAGAAGTAGCTATGGATGACTTGACCGAAGAAATAAATATGCTACCTGAGGCATGAATTACTGAGGAGCCCATTGCATATGAGGGTGAAGCTTTAAGTAGAATGAGTTGGGGACGCACCTACCATCCTATTCAATCTAATGGATGGCTTGACTTTGAGCCTAAAGAGTCAACCTCCGATGAATCAGAGATGAGTACTAATGAGGTCAAAGTAATTTCTAACGAGGATTTTAGTGACCTCCCCAAAGATCTTCTACTTTCATGGATACCCCCATATGATCAAGAGCCTGGAGAGGGCATGATCTTAGAAGTCGATTATCATTACGAGGATCGCTATGACTCAAATTTTGGTTCTGAGATACATGTTGATCTACTCCCTCAAAAACTTCCTACTAAATTATGGGACATGATAAATCAGCTGAATTAACATCATGACCCCCCCTCTAATTATCCTCTATTTTCCACCACCACTCCACACTTTCTTATAGCTATACCTTTTAGAGTAGGGGTGCACAATCAATTGGTTTGCATCTCCAGACCACTGAATCTAGGAGCATACGAGCACATCTTTCTCTTAAACTTGATCAGCTCCTATGCTATAACTGATGCATCTGATTGAGTTTTCACCCAGTTGAAGGCGTTAAACTCAGCATCTACCTCACATTCTACCATCACCCTATGCATACTCACTATATACATAGCATATTTTTCATTTTAGCATATTTCCTTTTCGCATATTGCATATTGTCAGGTTGGCCAGTGCTGAACATTAAAATTCAAGAGCAATTCCAAGTGATTTCTACCCATTTACTCCCTACTGTATTTATTTTCTTTTATATTCATGCATGAGGACATGCAAGAACTCAATCATAGGGGGTAGATAAGACAAAACTAAAAATTTTTACACCAACATTTAGCAAAACCTCAGCGCTGCATGTCAAACATACTTTAGAACCCTAAATAAAAGAACAACCAACTCCACCTCCAAGGCTCACATTGGAGCTAAACATTATCCGCCACATCCACTTCAGACTCCCTCGCTCACCTTTTTTCTAAATTTAGGGTCAAGATGAATGTAACTAGAAAGGGAAGTTTCATGAAGTACGAATAGAAGAGGTTACTTGTTTATAGCATTTGTACATAGTGCATCCATGAATAAGATTTTCTTATTAAGGAAATGCATTAGGGATTTTATCCTCTAGTTGATTCCTGTAATCTGGAATACAGTACAACTTTTCACACAGATGTAGAATTTGCAAAGGATTTACGGTGATGGTTGATAAATGACTTTAGTTTATCGAGAAGTAGTGCTTCTTTTCCTGAACCCTTGGACAGTGCTTTGGGAGCTAGGGGGATTTTCTTCCAAAAATCTACCAAATAGTGTGAGATGTGAATAGAGAGTACTAGTTCTCCAAGATTACTACATGGAATCTAGAATCCTAGATAATTAGGTGATGATACTCAGAGATTAGGCATAGTTTTCACTCTCGGTTCCTACGTATACATTTTTGTGCAAAATTTTGTGAGCCACCAAATAAGGCAAATATGAGGAGAGTGAGTTTTCATAAAAGTAGGGCTAAGGTGGATGGTTATGGCCATTCTTTGCGGAATCCTCGGCTGAAGGAGGGTATTGATGTCAACATCAGAAATACACTGTCCTATCCGTCTCCCCAATGCTATGAGTAGGCACTTTCACTAAATAAGCCACCCAATGTCTCTTGAGTACCACCAATCCCAAATAATGCCTCATCAATAAAGTTCACGAATGTATGCTAGCTTATGTTTTGTTTGAAAAAAGTTATACATAGAAAAAAAGGAGAAAATAAAAATAAATAAATAAAATGAAAATAAAAAGAAAAAAATTTGAAAAAGAAAAAAAGCAAGAAAGAAAGCGTGTGTGAATATTTAGTGTTTATTTCAGTTGCTTTGAGGCAATACCAAGAATTAAATTTGACATCCACCAAATAAGGCCTTAACCTATCTTTCTGTGTTTCTGACCGCTTGACTACTGGTTGAGGAATTTTGACTTTGTGTTAGGGTTATGGAACTCAATTAAACTGTTAATGCCAAGTGAGACCACCAAATATGGATCATAGGTGAGAATCTGGTGAGATTGTGAGCTCTAAAAATAAAGAAAAAAATAGAGACGAAGAGAGAATGAATATAAAAGAACCAGAAAAGAGCATAGTTCTTCTCATCTTTCGCTGAGTTGAGTTACTTGATAATCCAAGAATCTAGATTCTGAAGTGCTAATCTCTATGTAGCACTAACTGAGAGTGAGCCACAAAATAAACACCCATATCCCTCAAACAACCTCTACCCAAGCTTAAACTTGGGGTGGAATTCATAGAATACCTTGAATACCCCGAGGGAAGAAGTTCGCCTATCTTGCTAGAATTTTACTAAGGGTTAAGTGTAGGCTTTAGAGATGAACCAGGTCTTTCACGCAAATCCGTTGCAAAAGCTACGCAGCTGCAATTTCATATTGGTCTGGATTTCTAGAGCATAGAATGGAAACAAAAAGGAGAAAAATCTCTAGGCATGCACTCGATAAAATAATCAATCCTGTAGGGACCCTTCTGTGAATAATTTAGTTTTGCATTTGCTAGGAACTAGCAAGATTTAGGCATGGGGGTATGATTGCGTAGCAATCGTAGGTCCTAATTGCCCAGAATTAGGCTACGACTTAGCATATGTTCTGGTAGTTCATGCATGCATAAGCATTATTTGCATCTTTACTGTTCCTCCTATTGCAATGCATAGAATAATGGTAAAATATACTAATTAGGTGCATTATATAAATTGCAGGAAATAAGAAGCTCAGGAGCTGGATCTGAGACAGGATTAGAAGTAAGACCTAAAGCCAAAGTTGTAGCAGAGCTGTAGTAGAAGACTAAGAATAAGATGTAGTAGACAATAATGTAGGGGGTTGAGGTATGCTATTTTGTTAAGCAAGAATAAACCAGTAAACTATAAAGAACTTAGGTCCATCCTAACCCTATGACAACCTAGAAGCTTCCCCAAGCCTTAACCACCCATATATTAAGTCACTGTACCCTAGGAAGCCCCAAAATCCTATTTCCGGCCTCTATCTGGATTTCCAGATGCATTATAAGACATCCAAAACCCTTAGCCACAACCAACGCACCTAAAACCAACTTCTACAGCATTTTAAGACATCCAGACAGTTGGTCTGGACATCCAATTTTCGCAAACAAAACCCTAATTCTTCCCTGCCTCTGTTTGGATTTCTAAACAACATGCCTGGACATCTAATTTTTCATTTAAAGATGTCTGACACCATTGTCAGACATCTCGAACTGCTCTCTAGTTCCTATTTTTGACTTCAAGCTTGGATCTTGAATTCCTAGGTCCCTAAACCCAATTCCAACCCCATAGGAACCTAAATTAAGGTACCCTAACCCTAGTACGTCACCTCTAGACCTCCCTATGGACCTAATTAGGTCCTCACTGAACCTAATTGACTTGGATCTTAGTCAATTCCATCAACCTATTCAATTGAACTCATTGAGTCCAATTGAGCCATGATCTCAGCATACACTGTCCAATTGGACTCAGTGAGAGTCCAATTCACCAATATCTGCCTTAATTGAGTTGTTTTACTCACAATTAGGGTTTCACACATCCAACTAAACTTTTATCAAGTTTAATTGCATTTTACCTTAATGAATTAGCTTTTACAACCCAAATTTGGGACCTACCATGACCTAAACCCACTAGAACCTAACACAATCAACTTAGCCACCTAGGTTTCAACCCACACACACCATCTACATGAAAATACCTAACCTAGAGATCTCCATAACTCTCTACCATGTGCTGTTGCCTTGGTTGCTAAAAATAGCAACCAAGATGCATTTAATTTTTAAATCCACCAAATGTTGATCTAAAAACCACCCATCCTTCCCCTCTCTCTCTCCCACGAGCTCCCACCAAAGGCCACTCTAGAGAGTTCCACACTTCTCTAGAGAGGCTCCCTTGGGTTTACTAAAAGGACCTTTGGGTGGCCATTTGCACTCATCTACCCTTCCATCTAGTTTTAGCTTCATCCCACCTCCATTACTCCACCTCCGTCTCCACGAGCACACCATCGCATCCCCATCACCTCCTTACCAGGCCTAGATCACCTCTAGCCTCTCTCAAAGTGCCAGCCTAAGCACCATTGGCCACCCCTCCTCCTCTCAACCAAGTCAAAGGCCATTGGAGCTACCTCCGAATGCCCTTAATTCCGTTAGCTGGATAGGTAGCGTAGTTCTTCATAGATTAATGCTTTATTATTACATAGTAGTGTAGCTCCACATTCTCCCCCATTGATGCATGCATAATTCCCCCCATAGATTCATGTATCTAGTCATTTTCTATTAGCTTGGTTAATGCTTTCAAGCTTTCGTGCACAATCTTTCAGCAGCTTCACTCTATAGCCATCGTGATGCAATCAATGAAATCATCTTTTATGTATCTCTATGTCTATGTGGGAAAATCACCATGACCTGATTGCCATATTTCCTTGTGATTAAAGTTGCAAGCGCGAAATTTGTATTCTCTTGCAACTTAGCATGTCGTGCATCAGTACGAATTATTGTAAACGAGTATGCATTTCAGAATTAGTAGAGTGAGAAAGATCAAATTCAAATCTGCATTTTCTAAATGCCTCCCAGAGACGAACGACTGGGACTCAAGTCTCATTTTTTTATAAATTTTTTTTTTACGAGCATTTTCACACACTATACTACAACGAGATCTCTATTTTCAAGACCTGAGAAAGAACTGCCTCTTGTCAAATGGCGTCATTCCCAAGGAGGCAACGACATTGATTTTGATCTTTTGAGCTTTTAGTGACAAATATTCCTCTGCTTGTTTGTTGGATGTGCAGGAAAGCAAGAGAAATGGGATCTGTGCACACATCGGGCGTAGAAAAATCATCAAGTGCACATCTCCTCTTAGATTAGGATTTCCCTTTTTTGAACCCTAGGTTAGATTTCCTTCTAGCAATTTTATTTGAGAAAAAAAGCTTATTTATTTTTATCAAAAAAAAAAAAGTGTAGGTAGTTAGATTAGGTTTACGTTTGAATCCTAAGTTAGTTTACTTGAAAAAAATAATGAAAAAAAAATTTAAAAAAAATATATTCTCCCCTCAAAAAAAAAATCAAAATTTTTTGAAAAATAGAATTCAGAAAAGAAAAAAAAATCATTTTGGTGGAAAGTTTGAATTTTGAATTCAAACACCTTTTAATAGCTTTCCCACCATTCTCTGATTTTCGACCGAATTTCAAATTCCAAATTAAAAATTCAATTGCCAAAAAATTAATAAGCAAAAAATTCTAAAATTTGGGCTATACCTTC
The DNA here is from genome assembly GCA_037157565.1 of Thalassia testudinum. NCBI lineage: Eukaryota > Viridiplantae > Streptophyta > Magnoliopsida > Alismatales > Hydrocharitaceae > Thalassia > Thalassia testudinum. The sequence continues at coordinate 17,294,785 of JAZHRO010000056.1, forward strand.
ACTTTCAAACCATCTTTCAAACAGTAGCATTCATTTGAAGAAATTCAAAGTAGAAAAGTTTTAAAATTTTGTAATGTGCAAGAGGGTCAGTGTGACCCAGATTTGAAAATTTTCAAAATTCAAAAATCAATTTCGAGGAAGTCGCGAATCAGTTTTGATTAAAAATAGCGGTGTTTGAAAGCTAATTTCATTGGGTTTAATTTCCATATTTTTCCTGAATTTTTAAGATCATTTGTTATTGTCTTAAAGTAGAAAATCAACCGGTGATCAAAATTCTAAATCTAACCCCCTAACATTTAAAAATCTTTATAGATTTTGATGGAATATCAAAAATTATAAAAAAATATTCCTTGAAAAGATAATTGAAAAAGGAATCTACTTGATAATTTTCAACTTATTTTGATTCCAATTTTTATCAGAGAATTATTCTTATTTTCATGGTCTACCGAAGAAGAAAGAAAAAACTGAAGAATTGCAAGAACCTTAGGTTACACCTTTAGGGTTACACTCTAGAGACCATACATTTGGGCTAGACTAGACATAATCAAGATTAAGGTTTAGCTGGTGAGCTTGGTCACCTTGTGAGCCACTCACCATAAGCCCCAGCTGAAGAGAAAAGGGTTTAAAATAAATTGTAAAATAGAAAATAAACCTGAATTCGTTGTCGTACTATTGGATGGTTTCAACCGCTCTGGCCAAACCAGGTGACTAAGTCTATGGGGTAGTGTCAAACGATCACAGCTCGGGGGTCAACGGAACTAGAGGTCTGAGCTGAAGGAAGAACTTTGCTTTAGCCCCCTCATAACTAGACTGGCTGGGTTAGGTTGAGAGTGGGGAATTAGTTTCAGTCGATTGAAGGATGAATTTTCTCTTCAGGAATTAGAATTTTAAATGAAAAATATGGTCATCTGATCATAAGGACCATCTGATTAATAGGGCCTTAGACTTGTCTAGCTGGTTGCACCAACCTAGGGGTTGGTTGGTGCATGCGAGTAAGGAGGTCACTCAGACATCGCTTAGTTGGACCTTGGGAGCCTCTCCGAATGAGGCGAGTCACTTCGCCTAGGCCATCTTCTCCCCCACCCTCTTCATCTATCTACTTAGCTGCAATGGCTAACCCTGGATCTGGACCTAGTCAGGATCTAGAAGAGCTGGACCCATGAGCTTATCAGAGAGCCTGGGTCACTAAATTGGCTCAACCTTGGGATCAGAACCCAAGGTGGCGATGATGACTTTTCGCTTCGCCTTATCCTTCTCATCAGGTGTTAAGAACGTGGGCAGCAGATGGATTTTTAAGACGTCTGGGAAGTGGCCCAGACGTTTGTCCAAACGTCTGGAACCCTTTCCAGACGTCTGGTAATAAATTTTTTTTTGGCATACCGGGTTGCATCTGCGAGCGTGCACGCGCAGACTACGCCCACCGCCTTCGTCTTCTTTTTCCTCTCTCTTCCTGCAGACACGCCATCCCTCTTCTCTCTCTCTCCGCACTGCTATATAAACCCTCGCACTCTCCCTCACCCTCATCTCCTTCGCCTTTCTCTTCTCCTTCTCCCTGCCAGCGAGAGCGCGAGTGTGCGAGTGAGCGGTGGTGGCAGTAGTGGCCGCGGCGAGCGTGCGGGGAGGAGAGTTGCGAGCGGAAGGAAGAAGCTTGACCGCGAGGGTTCAGGCTTGCCGGGGCCGCTAGAGCTGGCCGGCGGGGGAGCGGCGGGCGTGGGGTGTCGCGGAGGGGCTGCTGCAGCTCGGGCAGCAGGCAGACAGGGTGCGGCGCGGCCGTGCTCGCGGGCGGAGAGTGAATCAGGCCCTGGTTCTGGAAAATTTTCCAGAATGAGACATCTGGACTTACGTCCAAACGACGCCGAAGACGTCTGGAGGACTGTCGAGATGTCTGACAGGTAAGATATTTCTTATCTTCTCCTTTTTGCGCGTGTACGGCCATGCAGCCGTCTGCCGTGACTCTTTCTGCGTTTCGTTTTGCTGAAAGCCGGTGTGTGTGTGCACAGGTCCTACTCGGGAGGGCGCAAGAGCTCTCCATCCCACGTGAATCAGACATCTGGCCGCAGTGCCAGACGACGGAGAGAACCTCCAGACGTCCAGCGTGACCATCGAACATCTGGAAACCAAGACAGATGTCCCAGCGGGCTTCTAGATGTCTGAAGGACTACGCAGAACTAAGGTACGACCTGACCCACCTTTTAAGACGTCTGGAAGAGGTTCCAAACGTCTGATTTTGGACAGTTTCGTCATTTTTGACCCATTTAGGGCCCGTTCGGAGTCCGTTTTCCGCGTTTCGAGTTGCGTTCTTTCCAAAATAAATTCCTCTACCCATTTATAGTAATTGTATACCATTATGAGAAACTCCTTGTGATTGGTCCTTGTGTTAGGACCCCATGCCGTTGTAGTCTTGGGGGTTGCAGAGGAGCGCGGGATTGCTGACCACGCCCCTAGTACTCAGCGTTTCGCTGGTAGAGTGGCTTTGTAATTTACTTAACAAAATTTGTTACAATTGTGGAACAATTAATAGAGTCTAGGGCATTGCATGAACCCTAGGACTAAGAAACTACATTGAATGATAGATCCTAGGGTATTGCATGAATCCTAGGACTAGAAAACTAGATTGAATGATAGATCCTACGGTATTGCATGAATCCTAGGATTGGAAAACTAGTGGAACATATAAATATTGCTGTCTTGGAAAAGTGGAAAGGAAATAACAACTGTCTGTAAATTGATTTAATAGCTGGCTGTCATGAATGAATAAATATGCTCGAAAACATGGGAAGTATGAATGTAAAGCCGGAACGGTGAAACCTAAATGGGCTGGATTAAAAGAGCTTTAACCCTATGGGGAATTAGGAGTAGAACTCCTGGAAAGGGAATGGAATAGAACTGGGGAAGTGAGTTGGCCCTTGAGTACGGAGTACCAAGGAGAGCAACCATCCCCCTGTTTAGTGCAGAGCGGAGCCAGCCGCCCCAGGGACCCAGGGTTAGGACTGGCCACTTTGTACCGACTTTTGGCCCTCGTGTGCACAGTACCAAGGAGAGCTACTAGTGTAGGGAGAGCACTAGCTACCCCACGGGCCCCGGGGTTCTGCTAGCTCTCCTACACAGACTTGTTAGGCCCTCTGGGCAAACCAGGGTAGTCAGGCGACGGTGCGTAGACTGTGGAGGGGCGAGACCCCTGTTTGGTTACTGTGGAGGGGCTGGACCTTTATTACTGAGAGGGCTCTACCCTACAGTAGTTCCGTATTGTGCTTTGGGCGCGCCCGTTAACGAAAACGACTAACCGCGTGCCACCTGTGTGTTTATTGTGCGTGCTGTAGTCACCGTTACGTTTGACAGCGACCTTGGGGTGGTTGACTGAGGGTAGGACCACCACGAGGGACTCTCCTAGACAGGAGAGCACCACGTGTTACTTCTACTTTTCGGGAAAGACTACAATCAAGATCGTTCCCATGAGGAACATTCAAGATCAAGAGAAGGATCTGAGAAATAAATCAATAGTGAATAAATGGAAAAGTATAAAAGAAGAAAGTAAAAATATAACAACTACTGTCCACTCTACTGCTTCTTCTAGCTTATAGTTGCCACACTACTCAGCGTTTCGCTAACGTGTCACTGTTGTTACCTTTTCAGGACCAGGTGTTGAGCAGCCAGAGTCAGCGGCTGCAGAGGGCGCTGGGCCTAGTAGGGTCCAGTAGGGTTACCATAGTACTTTCCATACTTTCTTTCCGCTGTAGTGAGTAGTTTTCTGTTACTCCTTGTATTCTCTTTAATGTAAACTTCATGTTTATATTTATGTTTATTTCTCTACTGTTGTGGTGTTGTATACTGTAGTATTTGCTTTTCTTACTGCTGTATTGTTACTACTAGTTATATTCATGCTGAATGCGGTTTATTTTACTGCTCTTTTGTTTACTTCCTCGTTAGACGACTAGGTCTTGGGTTTAGTCGAGTCAGTCTGATTCTCGTGTCTCGTTGGGATTTGGGAATCGGGTCGTTACATTAGGTTACCGAAATAGTTAACCCATATCCTAACCCTAGATATTATGACCCATACCAATCGATCACTCAAAGGACTGCATCTTATAACCCAGGATATGGATTTCATACTCCTGCTTCTAACCCATGGAATATGTGTACACCTAATTCTCACCCTGGAGACCATGAAGAACTACCAGTGCATATGCGACCGCATTACAAAATACAGAGAGCCATAGCTAGTGCTAAGGAGAAGGTTGTATTCTATCTAAACGAAATCCAACATACCACTAATCGAAATAAAAGAAGCTGGATTCCATATCAAGTAGCTTTGATGGAGCTCCTTCAAGGAACAAAAAGGATAACAAGGCTAATTGACCAAATTCGAGAAACTCTAAACTACTGCTTTTGAGATATCAAGTAGAAAATAGCCTTGAAGACCTTAAAGAATCTGAAACGACTATGCCGGACAGACACAGGAGATTCTCGGGAGCAGATACTGGAAGATAATTCAGGGGAAGAAGAATCTAGCTTGGATATGAGATAGGAGTAGGAAATATTCAGAATGGTTTCGTCTGAGAACTCCATTTAGAAAACTGAGGAGGACAAAACTGATATCTCCAGGACTGAGCCACAATCGGATTATCTTAAATCCTGGGAGATACCTCTTGGGTTAGATAACCCAACCATGATAAGGGAAGTAGATACATTTCAGGATATGGATCTTGAGGTAAACATTACTTGTGACACTACTGATCAGCCTAGGCCACTTCCCATTGTAGGTGAACCCGTGCTAGGGCCAACATCTTTTGATCTGCACTCTTCTTCTTTCACCTACATCCCTAATCCGAATGCTTGATATTCTGAGATGACACTTTCTATCCCTGATCCTGACATCCGAAGACTAGAAGTAGCTATGGATGACTTGACCGAAGAAATAAATATGCTACCTGAGGATGTATTACAGAGGAGCCCAACCCTTACGAGGGTGAAGCTTTGAGCAGAACGAACTGGGGATGCACCTACCATCCTAGTCAATCTAATGGATGGCTCGACTCCGAGCCTGAAGTGTTAGCCTCCGATGAATCAGAGATGAGTACTGATGAGGATAAAGTAATTTCTGATGAGGATTTCAGTGACCTCCCCACAAATCTTCTACTTGGACGGATACCCCCAAATGATCCAGAGCCTGGAGAGGGCATGTTCTTTTATGTTAATTATTGCTTTGAGGATCCCTATGACTCATATTTTGGTTCTGAGATACATGTTGATCTACACCCTCAACAACTTCCTGTTGAATTGCGGGACATGATAAATCAGCTGAATCAACAACATGACCCCCCCTCTGATTATCCTTTATTTTCCACCACCACTCCACACATCCTTATGGATAGACTTTCAGGAGTAGGGGTGCACAATCTGTTGGTTCGCATCTCCGGACCACTGATTCTAGGAGCACACGAGCACATCTTTCACTTAATCTTGACCGGCTCCTATGCTAGAACTGATACATCTGATTGAGTTTTCGCCCAGCTGGAGGCGTTAAACTCAGCAACTAACTCACATTATACCATCACCCTATACATACTAGCTTTATACATAGCATATTTTTCCTTTTAGCATATTTCCTTTTCGCATATTGCATACTATCAGGTTGGCCGATGCTGAACATTAAAATTCAGGAGCAATTTCAGGTGATTTCTACCCATTTACTCCTTGCTGTATTTATTTTCTTTTATATTAATGCTTGAGGACATGTAAGAACTTAGGCATGGGGGGTTAGATAAGACAAACCTGAAAATTTTTACGCCAACACTTAGGAAAACCTCAGAGCTGCATGTCAATCGTACTTTAGGGCCCTAAATAAAAGAACAATTGACTCCACCTCCAAGGCTTGCATTGAAGCTAAAAATCGTTCGCAACAACCACTTCTGACTCACCCTCTCACATTTTGTTCTAAATTTAGGGTCAAGCTGAATGTAACCTGAAAGGGAAATTTCATGAAGTACGAATATAAGAGGTTACTTGTTTATAGCATATATAAATAGTGCATCCATGAATAAGATTATCTTATTAATAGAATGCATTATGGATTTTATCCTCTAATTGATTCCTGTAATCTGGAATCCAGTACAACATTTCACACACACGTAGAATTTGCAATGGATTTTACTATGAAGGCTAATAAACGTCTTTAGTCTGTCGAGAAGTAGTGCTTCTTTTCCTGAACCCTTGGACAGTGTTTTGGGAGCTTGGAAGATTTTCTTCCAAAAATCCACCAAATAATGTGAGATGAGAATAGAGAGTATTGGTGCTCTAAGATTAGTGCAAGGAATCTAGAATCCTAGAAAATTAGGTGATGATACTCAGAGATAGGCATAGTTTTCGCTCTCGATTCCTGTGCATACATTTTTGTGTGAAATTTTAAGAGTCACCAAATAAAGCAACTACGCGGAGGGAGAGTTTTCATAGAACTAGGGCTTAGGTGGAAGGTTACAACCATTCTTTACAGAATCCTCGACTGAAGGAGGATATTGATGTCAAGGTCAGAAATACACCTTCCTATTCGTCTCTCCCGATGCTGTGAGTAGGCACTTTCACCAAATAAGCCACCCAATGTCTCTTGAGTACCACCAATCCCTAATAATCCTTCACAATAAAGTTCATGAATGTATCATAGCTTGTGTTTTGTTGAAAAACAAAAATTATACATACAAAAAAAGAAGAAAAATAAAAAAAAGAAAAAAAAAATAGTAAAAGAAGGAAAGGCATGAAGAAAAGAGTGTGAATATTTAGTGTTTAGAGGCAATAGCACCAAATAAATTTTAGATTCACCAAATAAGGCCTTAACCTATCATTCTATGTTTCTAACTGCCTAAATACCAGTTGACGAATTCCGACTTAGTGTTAGGGTTATGGAACTCAATTAAAGTGTTAATGCCAAGTGAGACCACCAAATATGAATCATAGGTGAGAATCTGGTGAGATTGTGAGCTCTAAGAAAAAAAAAACATAGAGAGTAAGAGAATGAATATAAAGGAACAAGAAAAGAGCATAGTTTTTCTCATCTTTCACTGAGTTGACTTACTTGATCATCTAGGAATCTAGATTCTGAAGTACTAATCTCTATGTAGCACCAACTGAGAGTGAGCCGCCAAATAAACACCCGTATCTCTCAGACATCCTCTACCTAAGCTTAAAGCCAGGGTGGAATTCATGGAATATCATGAATACCCCAAGGGAAGAAATTCGCCTATCCTACTAAAATTTTACTAGGGGTCAAGTACAGGCTTTAGAGGTGAATCAGGTCTTTCACTCAAATCCGTTGCAAAAGCTACATAGCTACACTTTCACATTTGTCTGAATTTCTAGATCATAGGATGGAAACAAAGAGGAGAAACACCTCTTGGCATAAATTTGATAAAATAATCAATCCCTTAGGGATCCTTCTGTGAATAATTTATTTTTGCCTTCACTAGGGGCTAGCAAGATCTAGGCACAGGGGTATGAATGCGCAACAATCATAGGTCATAATTGTCCAGAATTAGGCTAGGAATTAGCATAAATTAAGGTAGTTCATGCATGCATAAGCATTATTTGGATCTTTACTGTTCCTCCTATAGCTTTGCATAGAATATTGCTGGAATATACTAATTTGGTGCATTATATAAATTGTAGAAAATAAGAAGCTTAGGAGCTAGATCTGAGACTAGATCTGAAGCTGGACCTGAATCTAGATTGCAGTAGAGCTGGACCAGATGACAAAGAATAAGATGTAGGAGACAATAATGTAAGGGGTTAAGGTATACTATTCTATTAAGTAGGAATAAAGCAGTAAACTAAGAAGAACTTAGGTCCATCCTAGCCCTAGGACAGTTTAGAAGCTTCCCAAAGCCTTAACCACCCTTCGATGAGGTCACTGTACCCTAGAAAGACCTAAAACCCTATTTCCAACCACTATCTGTATGTCCAGATGAGTTACAGAGCGTCCAAAATCCTTAGCCACAACCCACGCACCTAAAACCTACTTCTGCAGCATTTTAAGATGTCCAGACACTTGGTCTTGACGTCCAATTTTTGCAGATAGAAACTTAATTCTTCCCTACCTTTGTTTGGATGTCCAAACAAGTCTGCATGTCTAACTTTTCATTTTAAGACATCTGACACTATTGTCAGACATTTGGAACTACTCTATAGGTCCTACTTTTGAATTTAAGCTTGGATCTTGAATTCCTAGGTCCCTAAAACCAATTCCAATCGAATAGGAACCTAAATTAAGGTACCCTAACCATAGTACATCACCTCTAGACCTCCCTAAGGACCTAATTAAGTCCTCACTAGACCTAATTGACTTGGATCTTAGTCAATTCCATCAGCCTATTTAATTGGACTCATTAAGTCCAATTAATCCCTGATCTCAACACACACTGTCCAATTGGACTTAGTGAGAGTCCAATTGACCTAGGCCTACCTTAATTGAGTTGTTTTACTCTCAATTAGGGTTTCACACATCCAACTAAACTTGTATCATGTTTAATTGCATTTTACACTAATGAATCAGGGTTTACAACCCTAATTTGAGACCTACTTTGACTTAAACCCACTAGAACCTAACCCAATCAACCTAGACACCAAGGTTTTGACCCACACACACCATCTACATGGAAATACCTAGCCTATTGTTTTCTAGAACTCTCTACCATGTGCTGTTGCATTGGTTACTAAAAATAGCAACCAAGATGCAATCAATTTTTAGAACTACTAATTGTGGATCCAAAAACCACCCATCCATCCTCTCTCTCACTCTCCCATGAGCTCCCACCATAGGCCTCTCTAGAGAGTTCCACACTTCTCTAGAGAGGCTCCCTTGGGTCTACTAAAAGGACCTTTGGGTGGCCATTTGCACCCATCTAGCCTTCCATCTAGTTTTAGCCTCACCCCACCTCCACTACTCCACCTCCATCTCCACGAGCACGCCATGGCATCCCCATCACCTCCACACCAGGCCTATATCACCTCCAACCTCTCTCCAAGTGTCATCCTAAGCACCATTAGCCACCCCTCCTCCTCTCAACCAAGTCAAAGGCCATCGGAGCTACCTCCGAATGCCCTTCATTATGTTAGCTAGATAAGTAGTGTAGTTCTTCGTAGATTAATGCTTTATTACTACTTAGTTGTGTAGCTCCATATTCTCCCCCAATGATGCAAGCATAATCCCCCCCATAGATTCTTGTATGCACTCATTTTCCATTAGCTAAGTTATTGCTTTTAAGTTTTCCTGCATAAGCTTTCTGCAAGCTTCACTCTGTAGCCACCATGATGCGATCAATGAAATCATCTTTTATATATCTCTATGTCTATGTGTGAAAATCACCAGGAGATGATTGCCATATTTCCTTGTGATTAAAGTTGCAAGCGCGAAATTTCTATTCTCTTGCAACTAAGCATGTCGTGCATCAATACAAATTATTGCAAATGGGCATGCATTTCTGAATAACTAGAGTGAGCTAGATCGAATTCAAATCTGCATTTTCTAAATGCCTCCCAGAGACGAACAACCGAGACTCACGTCTCGTTATTTTATAAATTATTTTTGATGAGCGTTTTCGTGCACTATACTACTACGAGGTCTCTGTTTTCAAAACATGCGTGAGAATCGCCTCCTGTCATCATGGTATTTGTGTAGGAGTTTATCTCGCATCTTTTCTTTATATTTCTTATTTTTCTTTTTGTATTGTTTAGGGTTTAGTTATGTAATGTTACTAATCTTTTGTAAGCATTCTCTAAGTTAATTTCTAGAAATGGAATGCTTATTTCATTTTATATTAGTTTTATTAAATGCTATCTATGTGTTAATGGATGTTATGTTGGCTAATTTGAATGTTACCTTTGATTATCATTAGTAAAATCAAATTAACTAAAAAAATATATATGGCGACAGTTGTTAGAATAACCATCTCCAATTTTGTTTTGTGACGGTCGTATAACCGTCATGAAAAGTCAACCAGATGAACCCCTCTTAACAGCCTATTGTTTTGTGACATTTTCACAACCATAGCGACATTATATTTAGCGACTGTTATCAAAACAACTGCTGCCAATAATTAATTTGAGATGGTTATTTAATAACCATCACGAAGGTGTTTTTACGACAGGTATAAATCATTGCAAAAGGAAGCTAATCATGACAAATAGGGTTAGTACTGTTAGAGATGGTTATTTTAATAACCGTTGTGAAAGACTACTCCCTTTGCAACCTTCCACGATGCCAAATTGATACAATTTTGTTACTTTTGGCAACGATTTTCAACCATCGCCAAAAGTAGTTTTTCTTGTAGTGGTTGGAATTCTCAATGTTGTTTGTGACTTCTCTTTGTTGGTAAAAGAGAAGTGGTTTGTAAGATGTCCTACCACCCTCGTTCAAGTGGTATGTTAGTGGATTGACTAGTGTTGCCTAGTTTGGAAAGTCCTAAGCTGGGAGGTTTAGGTAGTGGTTTTTACCCGTAGAAGTTTCCACTATAAATCTATGTATATAGTGGGATTGTTGCTTTTTCTGTGCCATGCTATTATGACAATCGATATCACACTTGATCTTGTGTTTGTGGCTAAGTAAGATCAACAGGACCCTTAGTGTCAACTCTTAACATCGGAAAAGGATGTATAGGACAGGCGTACTTGTGACCTTTGGCATTACTACTCTCCTTCAGTTGAGGATTCCATGAAGGACGGTCGTAACCATCCACCATACTCATAGTTCTATTAGAACTCAGTCTTTGCATATCAGCCTTATTTGGTGGTTGTCGGGAATTCACACAAAATGTTGCATGTAGGAACTTAGAGCAAAAACTATGCCTATCTCTAAGGTATCATTATGCAATTATCCTGAACATAAAAGCCTTTACACTATACTTAGAGTACCAATAGAAAATCTACTCACACCTCACAAATATTTGGTGGATCTAATGTAAGATACCTTGCCTGACTCCCTAACTAACTGTCCAAGGTTTTAGGAAAGGAAGCATTGCTTCTCCTTGACAAACTAAAGATACCTATTGGTTTTCATAATGGATCCATTAAAAAGTCCACATGCAAGTGACATAATTGTACTAGATTCTAAACTAAGAAACAATTCAAGTAGAAAATCCACAATAAAACTACTTTGGTAAAAATCTTTTATATATAAATGCATGAATGCAATTTGTATAAATGCTATGTATAAATGAAAAAACCTTTCATAGTTGCACTTCAATATCTTCCCTTATTCAGGTTTACAATTAGCTTGGTCCTAATTTTAGAACAAAATGGTCAGTGGATGAATCAAAAGTGGATATTGTGGACGTTTTCTAGCTCCAATGGAAACATTGAAGGTGGAGTCGGTTGTTCCTAAATTAAGGACCCTAAAGTGTAATTAACATGATGCTAAAAAATACGAAATGTTTTCTGTAGGTGTTAGCCAAAATTTTTTTTTAACGTAAGTTACTACCCCCCATGCCTACTTTCTCGCATGTCCTCCTACGTGAATATAATGAAAATAACTATGAGACAAGGAGTGTAATGGATAGAAATCACTTGGAATAGCTCCTAAAATTTTTCGTAACTAGCATAATCCAACAACTATGAAGTGAATGAAATATGTAGGAAAATAAAATATGCTATGTATAGACGGGTATTTACATATTTATAAGTGCCGAGTTTAACACCTCTAGTTCGGCAAAACTCAATCACACATCCTTAAGAAAATTGATGACTTCATTAGCAGGAGGAGTTTCCTAAGCCATTTACCGTAGAAACATGCCCAGTTTTTGGGTCCATAATCTAGAATGCCCCATTAGGATAGGGGTGAATCACAATGAACGGGCCAGTCCACTTGGACTTGAGTTTACTCGCGAAGAATTTGAGGTTAGAATCGAATAACCAGACTTGCTAGTTAGGCATGAAGATTTTTCTCTAGATGTGGAGGTTAGGAAAGGCCTCTTTCTTATCCTTATGTATCTTCACATTCTTGTAGGCCTCCCATCGGATCTCTTCTAATTCGTTTAGTTGGAGCTTCCTTTCATAACCTCTTGTAATGAGGTTAACATTACATTTCTGCACTACCCAAAAGGCTTGATTTTCCAACTCGACACGAAGGTGATAGGCCTTTCCATACATCATGCGGTATGGTGACATTATGAGTGGAGCCATGTACACAGTCTGATATGCCTTTAATGCATCGATCAAATGATCGGACCAATCCTTTCTATCATGTCTAACCATCCTTTTGGGGATGAGTTTGATCTGATGATTAGAAACTTCAACCTGCCCATTGGTCTGCGGATGAGATGGGGTGGTAATGCGGTGATGTACCCTGTATTTCTTTAATAACGATCGAAAATGAGCATGGATGAAGTGACTTCCCTCACGCTAATCAAAGCATGGAGGACACCAAATCTCACAAATATGAATTCCAGAATGAAAGAAATAATGGTCTTATGATTAGCTCACCTTGATAAAATGGCCTCAACCCACTTCGAGGCATAATCAACTATGAGAAGAATGTACTCGAAGACATGCGAGTTTCAGAAAGGGCCCATAAAATTGACTTCCCAGATGTCGAACACTTCTACGACCAAAATAGGTTGGAGATGCATCATGTCTGTCCTAGTCATAGAACAGACTTATTGGCATCATTTGCAGCACTTGGAAAATTCATGTGTATCTTTAAAAATGGTCAGCATGAGGAAACCCAACTGCAGAATTTTTGCAATGGTTTTTCTACCAGAAAAATGACCACCACAAGCACTGCTGTGGCAAAATGATAACACACTGGAAATCTTAGAGTCAGGGATGCACCTCCTGATTATCTGATCAGAGCCAATATGGAAGAGTATGGTGTGGACCCAAAAATAGAATTTGGCTTCTGACATGAATTTGAGTTTCTTGTCCTTGGATACTCTCGTGGGTATCTTGCTAGAGATAAGATACTTCACGATATCCATGTACTAAGGAAAACTCCAATGAATCAACATAAAAAAGAGATTCATCCGAAAAATGATCCGAAATAGGTAGGGAATGGCAGATGTGGGTTGGGTCAAGCTGAGATAAGTGATCCACCACTACATTATGTGCTTCGACTTTGTCACAGATTTTAACATCAAACTGCCACAATAGAAGGATCCATCTAATCAGACAAGGATTGGCATCCTTCTTTGCCAACAAATGCCAAAGGGAGGAATGATCAGTAAATATAATCACTTTCGACCCAAGAATATAAGAACAAAATTTCTCCAACCCAAATACTACGGCCAACAATTCCTTTTCAGCAACCGTGCAATTACGTTGAGCCTCATTCAGCATCTTGCTAATCTACTATATGACAAAAGGGTGGCATTCTCTATCCTAGCCTAGAATAGCTTCGATGGTGAAATCGGAGGCATCACACATCATCTTGACATCAAGAGACTAGTCGGGTGCTTGGAGAATTGAAGAATTAGAAACAACTCTTTGTAAGGTCTCGAAAGTGCTGAGACATGAGGAATCGAAATTAAATGGGGTGTCGGCTACCAAAAGATTCATCAAAGGATGACCAATTCTTGAGAAATCTCGAGTGAATCTTCGGTAAAATTCCAACGTGACCCAAGAATGATCGAATCTATTTGACAGAGCTAGGTGTAGGTAACCGGGAAATAACTTCTTATTTAGCTCATTCGACCTCAAGTCCATTTTCCAAGATCCTATGACCTAGTACTATGCCATCCCTCAGCATGAAATGGCTTTTCTCCCATGAAAGTACCAATTTATCTTCAATGCACCTCCTCAAGATCTTAATGGGGTTATCAAGACAAGACTGGAAGTCATCTCTGAAAATGGAGAAGCCATCCATGAACACTTCCACGAAATCCCTAACAATATTAGAAAAAATGGCCACCATATAACGCTGAAAAGTTGTTAGTGTATTGCAAAGGCCAAAAGGCATTCGCTTGAAAGCGTATGTACCAAAGGGACACATAGAAGTCATCTTATCTTGATCTTCCAGTTAATCATGTCCTGATTATACATGAAGTATCCATCCAAAAAGGAGAAGAAGCTACGCCCGGCTAACCTTTCTTTGATTTGGTCAATGAAAGCTAAAGGAAAATGATCCTTCTTTCTAGTTGTGTTTAGCTTCCTATGATCAATGCAAACCTGCCACGATGTTGCAATGTGGGTCGGGATGGATTCACCCTTTTTGTCCTTTATTATGGTGAGTCCTGCCTTTCTGGGCATGATATGGATAGGACTCACTCATTGGCTATTGGATATGGGATATATAATATCAGCGTCCAGCCATTTGATGATCTCTTTCTTGACAACCTCTACCATATTTAGGTTTAGCCATCTTTGAGGCTGTCGAGAAGGTTTCACCCCCCCATTTGTATATATATGATGTGTACAATACGAGGGGCAACTACCATGGATATCTGCAATACTCCACCCAATAGTAGCCCTATGTGCTTGTAATACAAAAATCAATTACTGCACCTATTGTTAGGTCAAGTAAGCACTAATAATGATCAGATATGTCTCACTATCACCCAAAAACATGTATTTTAGAGAATCAAGTAAGGCTTCAATTCAATCACGTCTAAGTCAGGAATAGAGTTGTGGGTGAGAGGAGAATAATCAGCAACAAAAATTTGATAATCCTGATGCGTGTTATTGTCAGCAGACTCCGCACTTGAGAAGAGGTCGGTCATGATTGCATTAACGGGAAAAAATTTTGTAGTAATCACCCCATCTTGCACTAGTAGGGGAGAATCAGGAAATGATAAATCAGGATAATCAAAATCTGGGGTGTCATGACCAGAAGGACACAGACAATCAGATCTTTGGGATGAAATGTGTCTCAGTCCCGTGTGTATCAACATCTAAAAACCCTAATAGTGAAGATGAATGTGACATTAGGTCACTATAGAGAAGCCCAATGTTCCCACAATATGCTGAGTTCTCATCTTCACCATCCCCGATCATATCACAATCAAAATTGGCAGATACCCTGAAGATATCCAGTCTAAGTCTCTCATTCCCTAGAGCAATCTCCATACACCAAGATGCACAATCTATGTTCGCTCGGGCTGTCGCCAAAAATGGGCGACCCAAAATGATCGATGCATTTGGAGATTAGGGGGAACCTCCATTTGTAAAACGAAAAGCTCCAACAGAAAGTAGAATCCACGAAATTTCACAATAACATTTTCAACCACCCCCCTCGGTGTTTTTACCAATCTGTTGGCCAATTGAATGGTAACCGAGTTGGATTTTAACTCCCCAAAAAGAAATCAATCAAATACGGCGGTGGGAGTCAGGTTGATAGTCGAACCCAAATCTAGAAGGGCTCGATTAAGTGGAGAATTATGCAAAAAGTAGGAAATGAGTGGGGCACCAAGGTCATTCTCTTGTGGAGGTAGGTTGACTAGAATAACAACGCCAGCCACCTTCAACAAAACCACCTGTTGTCCTAGTTTTTGCTATCACCTCAGGGTACATTAGTCCTTAAAGAACCTAGTGACAATGGGAATGTGATCAATCGCGTCGAGGAGTGGGACCTGAATATGAATGTCCTTGACCAGGGTCTTTAGGCCCTCATAATTTCGCATGCCCTTTTTCTTTGCCAAATCTCATGTAAGAACTTCAGGAAAAGGGACGATAATCTCAGGGTTTATAGGTCATTTGCCCTTATCTATGTTAGGTTGCTCCTGAGAAGAAGATGGGACATCTTGTTGATAACAACTTAATTCATTACCCTAATTGGCTTAATCTAGGGTTAGCTCCTTAGAAAAATCATGCACTTAGAATGTGAATATTGCATGCATATCGTTGCGTTATGTTCCTTTTAGTCCTAATTATCTAATTCTAGCCATTTGTGAATAATATAGGTAATGGGTGTAGAATGACTTGGAGCCATGCAGAATAAAGGTGTGATAGAAGATAAAGCTACAAAGGTAGGAGTTGGTTGAAGACTAAGATTTGATTAAAGAAGAAACGAAGATCCAACTAGAGAAGGAGAGAGAGAGGGACTAGGATATCTTAACCGTATGATTGCACAGCAATCATTGGACTTAATTGACCTAAATTGAGTTAGATCTTATGATAACCTAGGTAGAATTCATGCATTAGTTGCATTCTATGCATCTTTACTGCTATACATAGTTATTTCTGAAATAATGCCAAAATAATGTACTGATTAGTGTATTACGTGGTTGGTAGGTAATATGAGTTTAGGGGATGGCCTGAAGCTGTATAGAAGACAGGTAGAAGTCAGAGTTGGAACAGAGCTTGAGCAGAATCCATGGAATAAAGGTACACTTGAGCTAAAGATTTAGTGTAATGGAGTGGTATGCTACATTACTTGTTGGATTTTAATGCTTAGATTAAATTATGAAGAATATAGGACATCCCTACACCTATCCATAGCCTTAGGATAGCCTTAGGCACCTTCCCATACCTTAGCCACCCTTCCATTAGGTCAAATTAGCCTAAACACCATAAAACAACTTTCCACCACTATTTTGGACGTCTAGACAATAAGTCCAGACATTTTATTTCTGTAGAATCACCTGCCAGCACCTAACTCAAGTACTGACCTAGAATTAGACCTTTAATTCTCTGTCTAGATGTCCAATTTGAAAATTTAAGTTGTCTGATCTTAAGATCAAACGTCTGTAACCCTTCTCCCATTGTTGTTTTTAGAGTCAAGTCTAGACCTTGATTCCTAAGGCCTATAAACCCAATCCTACACACTAGGAAACGTAATTTAAGGTATCCTAAGCCTAGTACAGCAGCCTAAGATTCTCCTAAGAACCTAATTAGGTTCTCACTAAGCCCAATTGACTTGGATCAAGTCAATTACACTCTACCTAGTCAATTGGACTCATAGAGTTCAATTGAGCTCAATTCTCAACCAACACAAGTCTAATTGGACTCGGTAAGAGTCTAGTTGACTCAAGCCCAATCCAATTGGGAACTTTCTCTCCCAATTACATGTACGTTTACCCAATTAAACTTAGTTAAGTTTAATTGGATAAATCACCTTAGCCATAGTTTTGTAAACCTCTTTTTAGACCTACCACTTAAACCGGCCAAGACCAACTTACACATGGACTAAGTGGTCCATTTGACCATATATCCATGACCACACACACCCACACATTCATGCATGCACACACACACCACCACCACTTGGCCGTCCACTCTAGAGTTTTCTAGAGTGGCCTTCCAAGTGGTTCCACCTTGAAGACTAAAAATAGTCTTCAAGGAGTCCACAACTCCTATCCTTAGAAAGTGGATCTAAGAAGACCAACTCTCTACCAATTTTAGCTACTACCTAAGCCTATTCTAGAGAATTCTATAATTCTCTAGATGACCAATCACCAAGTCTATATAAGAACTCCATTGGACGGTGAGAACCCCCCATCCATTTTTCATCATCTAGTCTTGCTCTTGGACTCCAAGCACACCTCCATTCATGAGCACCTCCACCATCTTCATTCTTCACATCCAAGAGCAAGTACACTCCTCCAGTACCTTCATTAAGAAGATGGCTACACCACTTTGGTCGTCCCTCTATTCCATTCTACCACCTCCAACCCACATGGCCATCGGACACCACCTCTGGTGCCTCGATTTCTTATAGCATGGTTGTTCTTTGTAGTTTAATTTGTGTTATTATTCTGCTAAGTAATATAGTATTACTATCCTCCAGAATGCATGCATAATCTTTCCAAGATCCATGCATGCATATCTTTTTTGTTACCATAGATTTACATTACCATTGTACAAGTATTCCTCTAGAGCCCGTTGTGACGACATGATAAATTTTGAGGAAATGAAATCAAAGTTGTCTACTTCACATTTCTATTTCATTGCAATAAAAATTTCCAATTCCAGTAGAAATTAGCAATTTAGCGATTGACCCATTTTTCGCTAATAGTCATCATGAAGGATCATGCGAACGAGCACTCATACTTTCACGTTTATCATTTTTCTGATGCACACATACATTTTAAGGATAAACAACATGACTGGCAAATCTTACATTCGCAAACTTGAAACCGAAGTCTAATTCTAAGCAAGCAAAGATAAAATAATCAAAAATCAATTTTGCAATCAATCGTCCCTAAGATCGACCGGGATACTCAACGTCTCATAAAAAAAATATTTTTGTTTGAGTCGTATATTGTGCTATGCTATGACATAATTAATTCTAAAAATGCAACTTCATGAACTTAACAAATGGCGCTATTGCCAGGGAGGCAACATAATTTTTGATTTTTCGTTTTAGCACTTAAATTTGACAAATTTTCTCTACTTAATTTGTGGTGTGTAGGTACACAAGATCAAGCAGATTCTACGCATGCATCGAGCATAGTTGAAGAAAATCAAGAACGCACCACATCTTAGGTTAGGATTTCCTTTGAATCTTAAGTTAGATTTGCTTTGAAAAAAAATAAAAAGCATCTGAAAAAAAATTTTGCAAAGTTCAAAAAAATAGGGTGTTTTTGAAAAAAAGGCTTATTTTCTATTGAAAACTCTTTGAAAAGCCCTTCCTTGGTTTTCTGAAACTCAGTCTATATGTTTTCAGCAAATTAAAAAAATATTTTACTGAAGATCTAATGATCCAAAAATTTTGAAATTTAGTCTGACCATATATTTTCAAATTATCTTTCCAACACCACTATTCATCTGAGAAAAGTCAATTTGTTAAATTTTTAAAAATTCATGGAGTGCACGGGGGCAAACAAACTCACATATGGATTTTTCCGATTTTCAAAAAGCAATTCCAAATCGAACACAAATTTCATTTGAATAAAAATGGTTAGGTTTGAAACATTATCAAACTAACTTTCATTTGCATATTTTTTCTAAATCTTTGGATCATGTTTGATACTGTTTCAAAAGGAAAAACCAACTTAGCATCAAAATTTCAGATTTAACCCCAAATTAATTAAAAATTAGTATTTATTTATTTGGAATAGTAAAAATTCTAAAAGAATATTCTTTGGAAAAATTATTGAAAAAGGAATATGGGTGTAAAATTTTAAATCATTTGGAATCACAATGTATCTTAGAGAGTATTTTGAATATGAATGTGGTCTGCTGATTGAAACATTTAGTCAATTGTATGAATACTAGGTTTAACCTTTAGGGTCTTATTTAGAGACTACATTGGAGTAGCTTGGACTCAATTGTGTCCAATGACTAGTACGTGTGTTAGGTCACCTTGTGAACCACTCACCAAATACCCCAATTGAAGAAAAAGAGGTTAACAAATTCGTAAAGAATACATCAATCAACCTAAATTTGTTATCGAACTACTAGGTAATCACAACTACTTTAGCCAAACCCAGTGCCAAATCAACAAGGTAGTGCCAAACAACCATGTCTAAGGGGTATCAAGGACCTGGAGGTGAAAGCCAAATGAAGAACCTTCCCCTTAGTCCCCTCGTAACAAACTGGATAGGTTAACTTAAGAGGTTGGATTTACTTCCAGTTAGTTCTGTAATGAATTTTTCTTCAATAAGTAAAATCTTAACAAAATATATGGTAATTTTATTTTAAAGGACCATTTTGATTAATAAGGCCTTGGCCTTGTTTTGCTTGGCCACAACAACCAGGGTTGGCTGGTGTATGCAAGGGAGGAGGCTACTTAGCCCTCAATTGGTTGGACCTTGGGAACCAACCCCAAGGCAACGAAGGTGACTTGTCACATCAGTCAATCCTTCTTCCCCTCTACCTTCTCCTATTGCTCAATTAGCTAAGATAGATAATCCTAGACTTGGTCCTAGTCAAGATCTAGAAAATCTAGACCCAATGGCTCATCTGGAAGGCCGGGTCATTGAGTCTGAATAGAGCTATCAGTAGAACATTGATAGGATTCGTACTACATTAGATAGAATGTAGCATCCACTGCGTAGAGAACAGCTGCAGGACTTCTACAATCTGGCGACTCTGGTAATAGCAACCCAAGTTCGGATTTCCACATGTGGAGACACATTTGAGCTAAAGCCAAATGTAACAAGTTTGATTCAGATTTATTTTTGTGGAAACTCGAATGAGGATCCCTTCCACCACATTTAGGACCTGAGTTGAATCGAGGAAATGAATCGACCCAGGAATGTTGATTTAGGGAATGTTCTCATGAAGCTTTTTCCATTCTCTCTTAAGGACAAAGCTTCTTATTAGTTCATGACCATCGAGAGATCGATTGGAACCTGGGTGGAATTACGCGATGAATTCCTCCAAAAGTTCTTCCTAATTGGCCAAACGAATGCGGTGAGGCATGTAATTATGACTTTCTCCCAGGGACCAGGGGAGAAGTTGCATGATGCTTTGAATAAATTCCATGATCTTCTCAGGAAATGGCTGCAACATGGTGTGCCTAAATGGCACCTAGCTCAAATCTTCTACCATGGGCTAGATGACACACATCAGTATCTGGCCAATGCATCTGGCAGCAAGAATTTCCTTACGAAGGATGAGAACAGTACATTCGACTTGTTAGGGTCCTTGGCAGAGAACTCAATGAATGCTGCATAGATGAACCAATTCTAGCAACCTGGGTAGCAACAAGTTAATGCCCATGAATCTCACACCAAATCTGCCCAAGCTGATATGGACAATATCACCAAGAAGGTGGAAAAGGTGGATCTGATAGATAAGAAGCTCCATGAATTGATTCAAGATCGACCAAGATTTTTTGGGCAATTCAGCTGCATCTCACTCTTCTCCTACATTTTGAGTCCCTCCTACTCGAGTACATTTACTTACTCAAGATGTATCTTCTTCATCTCTAGGGGATCATACATTTCAAGAATTTGTGCATAATCTTGATCTGGCACCGGACAATCTGGGTTACACACCGCATGATGATTTTAATGTGTATTCCCTTGATGAATATACTTCTTTGACATCTTCGATTATGAAGATGTCAATGCCATCCACGGATACGAGAGTAATAACACATACTCAGAGAAGTATAATCCTGGTTGGCACCAGCATTTGAATTTTTCCTGGTTTGGTAACTTGTAGAGACAAAATCAAGATCCACACTATAAGACCAGACAATACATGAATGTACAAAACACATACCCCAAGCAGTAGCCATTCCCATCGCAGTAGCAATCCCGCTCTAGTTATCAACTGCTGCACCAAGCTGTTAATCACCCTGCAAAGCAGGCCAACCCTTTGGAGGCATTAGAAGAGGAACTGCAAGAGTCAATGTGGAAATCTACTCATGATAGCTTGCAGATCATGAATGCTATGGCTGACCAGATACAAAGCATATAGAACACCTAGAATCAATTGCTACAGGATCATAGATCGCAGGGAGCCTTGCCCTCCCAACATATTTTTACTCGATGTATATGTAGAACTAGGGCGCCTTGCCTTGGTTCTAGGCACCATAGAGATAGGCACATGCTGTATTACAAGTGCATCCTACACCACTTGGTTTTGTATAGGGTCAGCCACCCTTGCTACAAAATCCTGATTATTCTGCCCCTTTCACTCCTCTTCCACGTCATGGACAGTACACTGATGTGAAGGCTGTCACATTGAAGAGTGGGAAGACAACACAGGACCCACCATTTAGGCAGATTGGTCATGATTTTTCTATCCCACTACAGTAGGATGGTTTGACTGCTTCTTCTCAGGAGCCACCTCTGGTAGACAAGGACAACGGACCAATAAACCCTGAGATTCCCATCCCTTTTCCTGAGGCTTTGATGCGAGATTTAGCCTAGAAAAGGGGTATGCGGAATTTCGAGGACCTGAGAACCATGTTCAAAGATGTTCACATTCAAGTCCCTTTCCTCGATGCTATAGATCATATCCTTATTATTTTTAGGTTCTTTAAGGACTATTATACCCCAAAGTGACAGTAGAAAAGTCGATGGCAGGCGGTGTTGTCAAAAGAGGCTAGTGCCATGATTCTTGTCAACTTACCACCTAAAAAGAAAGGCCCTGGCACCCCACTTATTTCCTACTCTTTGCAGGATTCTCCATTTGATTGGGCCATTCTTGATTTGGGTTCGTCCATCAACCTATCTCATAGTGCAATATTTGATCAATTCATATTTGAGGAGTTGAAACCCACGCCCACCTCAGTTACCAAAACACTGAGGGGGGTGGTTGAGAATGTGATCGCAAGGGTCCATGGATTCTACTTTCCGGCAAAAATTTTCATTCTAGATATGGAGGTTCCTCCTAATCTCTAAGATGCATTGATTATTCTAGCAATAGCTTGTGCAAATATTGACTACGCATCTGGGTGTATGGATATTGCCCTAGGAAATGAGAGACTTAGATTGGACATATTTAGGGCATCGCGAAACTTCAATTCTGATCTCATAGAAGAGGACAATGAAGATGTGGAATCGGCATTTTGTGGAAACATTGGGCTCCTTTGTAATGACCCAATGTCACATTCATCTTCTTTGTTAGGGTTTTGGACCTTGATCCACATGGGAAGAGACATTGCAATGCGTATTTCATCCTGCGAATCTGATTGTCTTTGGTGTTATCTGATCATGACACCCCTGATTTTGATTATCCTAATCCATCAATTACTAATTTGCCCCTGCTGAAACAAGATGGCGCGATTAAGACAAGTGGGTTTCCTGTTAATATAGTCATAACCGACGTCTTCGTAGGTGGGGAATTAGTGGGAATTCATGCGTATCAGGATTATCAGATTTTCGCCATTGATTCTTCTCCGACTTACGACTCTAATTCCCACTAACCCGTGATTGAATTAAAGCCCTTACCTAATTCACTAAAGTATGTGTTTTAGGTGATAGTGACACATACCCCATGATTATTAGTCCATGTTTGACCCTAGAAAAGGAACATTAATTGATCTCTATCTTACAAGCTCATAGGGCTGCTATTGGGTGGAGCATTGCTAATCTCTGTGGGATTCACCGCTCGTATTGCACTCATCATATTTATAGGGATGAGGGGGTGAAACCTTTGAGACAACCTCAACAATGGCTGAATCTAAATATGCTAGAGGTTGTTAAGAAGGAGATCATTAAATGGCTAGATGCGGGCATTCTCTATCCGATTTTTGACAGCCAGTGGATGAGTCCTATTCAGATTGTGCCCAAGAAAGTAGGACTCACCGTAATCAAGAATGACAAGGGCAAATGCATCCCAACCTACATGGTGAGTTCGTGGCGGGTCTGCATAGATTATAGAAAACTGAACACGGCTACCATGAAGGATCATTTTCCTTTACCTTTTATTGATCAGATCATAGAAAGGTTAGCCAGACACAGTTTCTTTTGCTTCTTCGATTGATACTCTGGGTTTAATCGAGTCGCGATTAACTCGAAAGATCAAGAGAAGACTACTTTCATGTGTCCCTTTGGAACATTCGCTTTTAGGTGAATACCCTTCAACCTCTACAATGCACCAAGGACATTTCAGCGTTGTATGATGGCCATCTTCTTTGATATGATTGGAGACTATGTAGAAGTATTTATGGATGACTTCTCGTATTCAGAGATGATTTCTCGTCATGCCTTGATAACCTAACGATGATCTTGAGGAGGTGTATAGAAGTAAACCTAGTACTATCATGGGAAAAAAGCCATTTTATGGTAAGGTATGGCATTGTATTAGGTCACATGATCTCATCTAATTGACTCAAGGTTGATTGATCTAAATCGGAAGTCATATCCAAATTACCTTCACCTAGCTCGGTTAAGCAAATCAGTTTATTCATGGGTTACGTGGGATTCTACCGCAAATTTATTTGCGATTTCTCAACAATCACTCATCCTTTCACGAATCTCTTGGCAGCCGATGTCCCATTTGACTTTGACACCTCATGTCTCAGCACTTTCAAGACCTTACAAAGTGTTGTACCAGATTCATTGATTCTCGAACCACCTGATTGATATCTTGATTTTGAGATGATGTGTGACGCCTCTGATTTTGTTGTTGTAGCTATTCTTAGCCAACATCAGAAGCGCCTCCCCTTTGTAATCTACTAGGCTAGCAAGATGCTGAACGAGGCTCAGCATAATTATTCATTTATCGAGAAAGAATTGCTAGCTATAGTATTTGGGTTGGAGAAGTTCAAATGTTATCTACTTGGGTCTAAAGTGATTATTTTTGTCGATCAGACCACCCTCTGGCATTTATTGGCAAAAAGGGATGCCAATGCCGCTCGTATTAGATGGATCCTTCTATTTCAAGAGTTCTATTGTGAGCGAATTTTCATTGTTGGTTAGGAAAATATCACACCATATTATAGTAAGGAAAATCGCAACAACATTTCAAATTTATCAGTGCTAAAAAATAAGAAATGAGTCTGAGGTCATTCGCAGGGAGCAAATATGGAGTTCACACACTAATCAAAATATAAAGAATAAATGAGCACAATGATCAAGCACAATAAAGATATCCAATGAATAAAATCTACTCAAAATGACATTCAATAGTAGCAAGTGTATATCAGGGAACAATGGGTAAAAAGAATAATAAGTCCCAAAAATGGTTATTTGAACCACCAATTATATCCCTCAATCAAACATATATCCCAAATATCTCAATTTCCCAACAGTGTTTAGAACCAAGTCAGCACATTCCTCAAATAAATCCATAGTGACCAGAGAAAACGGCAAGCACAAAGCCAAGCAGCCAAATAACCCCACACATAAGGCACAAGAGACGTCGGACCCTAAGGTCAGACAACTTAAGTCACCAAACCTCAGCACAAGGCACAAGGCCTTAGAAACCTAAAGGAAAGCTTCAGCACAAAGCCATTTCAGAACGACTAACTATTGAGTGGGCATGCATGCACCCCAAGGCATGAACAGTGCAAAATTGCCTCCCACCCACAGAATTTCCTCTCTTTCTTAACTGAGTATACAAGTATGCAGAGTAATGAGAAATTAGATCTAGCCCAAACCTGCATGGCATGAGCACAATCTAGGGCACCCGCATATGCGCTTGTATGCGGGACCTCACCCCCCATGTGCTCGAGGCAAACAGCAGCCAACACTTTTTCCTTTTATGTGCTACTCTAGGTTGTATGCTTCCGAGGTGGAACTACATCTCCCATCTTTCTTGTGTGATGCTGTAGGTGGCTAGCTCTTCGAATTCGAGTTCTCATTGCTGATGCTTTCTTTGATTAACCCTACAGGTGCCTTCAGTAGATAGGTCTGCAGCTCATGGGGTTGGCGCTGATAGCGCTTGACTACCTGATAGCGGTGATGAGTGGCATGAGATGGAGGTCAGGTGAGGAGCCCTGAAAGACACGCAAATAGGCACCAGGCCCCAATTAGAGAGTTCAGGATGTTCACTGTGTCTTAAGGAACATGGTGGTGGTGTTTGCACGTGGTTTCATGGTCGGTGGAGGTTAGACAAAGGCTGATGGTTGTTAACTTTCTCAACATAGTTAATTAAGTTAATTATGCTTAATTATGTGCAAAAGAAAGTAACTTAGGTCAACTTCAATTTATGTCGATTAAGTAGTATAGGGTCAACTTAGCCTAACATTTTAGATTTTATTTCCTTTTAACTGGTTGAGTCCAGGTCGTTCACTAGGAGACAAAACTTAATTAAAATTCACCACCAAATCTAAGTTACTTATGGGAATTGTAATTAAATTTACTTTAAGAATATGAATTTTGCTTAAGGATTTCTAAGTAGAAGAATATGCAAAATTCCATAAGGAAACACATATACACATATGATTTACATTTACAAACAAGTAAATATGTTTATTTCTTTTAATTTCTTTTATTTACAAGAGACTGAGGTAATAAAAAGTAATTCTAATGAATATATGCCTTATTACAACATTAAGCTCAAAATGGAATTAATTGAATGCAAGAAATTAAACCACTAATTTTTCTTCTTTCTCTTCAGCCTCATTCTTTCTTGCCTTCTTCTTTTACCTTTCTCTCTTACTCTCTTTTCTCTTTTTACTTTTCTATTATTTTTTACTCCTTAATCTTTCTCGAGCTCTTCTCTTGTACATCTATTCTTCTCTTTCTTTTCTTTCTTCTTACTCTGCCTGTTACCTTTCTTTAGCTCTTTTGCCTATCTACCTTATTCAATCTTTATGAGCTCTCCCCTTCTCCTCTTCTTCTGCATCCTTTCCTTTCCTTTAGAACCCTATTGAACCTTTGCAGCTCTTCTGAATCAGAAAAGTTTGACCCTTTGAACCAAAAAATTAGGTTTTAAGGTTGGCGGCTTGGACCGATCGAGGATACACAGCACCCCTCTTAGGGTGGGACCAGACTCTACTAGGTCCAAGCCTGTTTTTTATTTGGTTTAGTTTAATTCCGGTTCAGCATACTCTCAAGCCCATCCAGCTCACGGCCTCCCAGGCCCACATGCACACGTCCTCACGGGTCCACACTCGCACGCCCACAAGTGCACGCACACCTGGGCACGCGCATGGCACGCATCCACACACACACCCATATGCTCTTTCATGCGCCCTGTGCTGATGACTAAAGGGCCTTAATCACTTTTTTCTTTTATACTAAGGCGGCTACTTCAGTTCAACCGATCTGGGACTATATATTCCCTTCCTAGTCCAAACTTCACTTGATGATTCGAGCCAGCACAGATCTCCAATCCAAGCAAATGAAGGCTTGCTAGAAAACCCTAAGGTTGCTCTACATGATTGTAGTGTCAATTTGATACATAGGGAAGGTTTTGCTCTTCGATTTGAAGGGTGAAAGGACCTAGGTCACCACGGCCATATTGGCCTGCAGAAGTGCATTTCAACTCAAAGGTCCTGTAGAATGTCTTTCTGACCTTAGACAGGATGCTGAAGAGATTCAGAGAGTGTTTCCATAGCTGTAGGTGAAGGTGAGGAACTCTAACAACCTTCAGGAATGTGAAGAAGCTAAAAAGCTTCACTATAGGGCTTCAGAACTTCAATTCAAGTTCTATTTGGTCCAATAGATGGCTGGAGACCTATTTAATCAAATCAAAAAACCTCTAGAGGTTGTTAAGAAACTATCTGGGTAGATTATTCACTTGAATTTCACCAAAAACTTACTGTCGTTAGTTTGGGTTCATAAATAACCCAAACTGAACAGAAATCAATTTCTTCAAAAAATTGATCAGAGCTCATCCAAATTGATTTTAAATCATTTAAAAGCATCTCATAAACAGATTGGACTCTTCAATTCGTCTGATTGAATCCTAATTCCATGAATCAAACTTAAGGTTGGCCATTAAGCCTTGAATTTTAACTTTCTAAATTTAATCATTTCAGAAGAAATTAATGCCTTAGCTATCTTCTTATTAACCTCAAGAATGGATTCAGGACCTCAGAAGGATGTTTCATTTAGGATTCCTAGGGTTCCAGGCCTGTCGCCTGAGATTCTAGATGAGTTTGTTATATAGAACAAACCAAAGTTTATCACAGAGATTGACACATTTGAATGGTCTCAGGACATGTTACTGATGCTTCTAGACCTCTCAAATGAAGCTAAACCCTAACTAACACACAACTCCAACTCTACCGGAGTTGGAGAAGACAAAGTTCTAACAGGAGCTCCAAGTCTTAAAACCTCAAATAAATTGCTTTAGAATGATCAGTTACCTTCAAATCAGTGATCTGGAGCTTCACGCGAAGCTTTATGGGCTGAAGAGCTCATTTGACTTGCCGGAGCTCACCAGAGCTCCGGCGAGTCCAGAAAAAGACTAAAATGTACAAACGACATGAAAACATGCCATTGATGATTTGAAAAGCTTCCTTAGGTCAAAAAAGCCCTCAGGAACACATTAATTCCTTCGAAAGTTATGCAGTGAATTCACAGTGAACAAATTTTGATTTTGATTGAGCTTAAGACCTATTTTCTCACTCAATTGAGTGGAGAAAACATGTCAAAATGATGTTGCGATGGATTATAAGTGATGAATTAGTGATATGAACTCCTCCTGAGCCGCCATTGACAGTGAGCTCAGGAGATTAAATTAAATTAGGCATTTAAGTTATAGATGATTATTACTTAAATTAAAGTGAGGATAGGGGCCCTTAAGTGATGGTTAGGTGGTGGAGGGCCCCAGTGGAGGTGGATTAAACTCAACTACTTCTGCCATGGATAGCGGAAGCAGTGGTGAAGGTGGAGGTGGTTTAGGCGAATAGGTGATCCAATTAGTGAATTAAAATGATAGAAATGTTCATGAAAGGTTAAAGAAGGTGATTGATGATTTGAAAAGACAAAAGGTTTGCTCCAGACAAGCTCAACAAGCTCGCTAGAGCTGAAGAAGATGAATGGAAATCTAACACTACATCTATCTAATCTACTTAACTAACTACTCTAACTAATCTACTTACCTAACCTACTGTTACCTGGACGAAGGGGTAGAAGATCTCCATCGATGGTCCTTAACGAAGGAGGAAATCAGAGGGTCAAGGAAGAAGTCCGGCAGGCATATGTGGAATGAAGCAGAGGAACTCCTAGTGTCAGCATTGCGTCAGGAGACTTGGCTGACATCGATAGAGATCCCGAGCAGTCTAAGATGGACGGAGGAAGTGAAGGAAGTGGAGGAATGTCGCTGGAGTTTGGAAATAATAGCCCATTGATTAGATAAGTGAATAATAGGGAAGGGAGCTAACTTAGTGAAATCGAGGGTGTGGAGGGGTATTTATAGGTTGCGGTGACTGAGGAGGGTGTATATGGACGGAGAAGAGGCTAGGAGTGGAGTAACCACTAGTGTCTTCTTTGACGTCGGTGCGGTTATCTTCAACCCTAAAATAGGATTGCAACTTCAACTAGATTGGTGGATGAAAAGGAGATGCTGAACACAAGCTGCAGGGGCTTGGAGAGGAAGGAATGACGTTGGATATGTGGTGATCGATGGGTGAAAGCACCTCTTATCGTCAGCCGTCGAGGAGGCTAAAGAAGGAAAGAAGAAGTTTTCAGGGACTTATTTGTAATAAAAGTTGAGGACCTAAGTGAAGAATAAGGGCTCGATTGAAATAAAACATAAGGACTAAAATGTAAACTAAGGTATTTAAGGTTTATTTTAATTTAAAATTTTTTCAACCTTTTATATATGATTATAAATAAGACAATTATTATATTTAGACCTTGAATTTACATTTTTGACCTTTTTAGCTTAATTTATTTAGTTAAGTAATGTTACTTAAGTTATCACATACTTAGGTATAAATAATACTTTAGCTAGTTAATCACATTAATTAGATAAATTACTGATAATATTTTGAGAATAATTATTAATTAAATTATTAATAATATTAATTGGATAATAATATAGCATTTTTAACTTATTTTAAGGTCATTTACTATTTATCCCTTATTTAATAATTAACCCATATATTTACCTATTCCTAGCTAATTAACTAGGAAGAATAGTTAATTAGGGGTAATTAGAGACCATGCTGAGCTTCTCATCAGCAGACATGGAAGGTGATGATGGATTTGTTTGGGGGGTTGGTGTTAGCTGACAAAGAGAGTTTCGCTTTCTTATGATAGCAATAGAATGATATGTCATTGTAGTTAATGTGGTGGAAATCTCTCAATCAAATATTAACATAGATATGAATTTAAACAACAAAAAGGATGTCGTATCCACAGGGAGGAATAGACCAATAAATTCATGAGTCAAGGAATATACTATTTGCAGACACTACTGCAACTTTAATGCAACGAATTTGCTATTTTAAATGAAGCTTGCAATTTCCTTAAAAGTTTAGGGGTATTTATGCAGTTTTCACATCAAGAATTAAGCTCCAAAAATATGTGCATGATGCATGTGTAATGGCATATCTTGTAAATTTAACTTGCACGCAAATCTGATTTAAAATTCAAAGTTAAATCATGCACATAACACAAGTGACGTAATTTCAGGAAAGTATAAGTGTATCAATGCAATGTGTCCTGAATAAAATATTAATATCTAATTGGCAATGGCATTGAATGTAAATATTAATTGAGGAGAAAATAGAGGATTTCTTCACTCTCTTGCTCGCGAGGATGGTCGTGCACGGTTGGCAACGAGAGTCGACGGGGTGGTGTGCCTCGACGAGGGCTATGCAACGACGATGACGTGGTAGCCGGAGGTGGTTGGCGGTGGTCGAATGAAGGAGAATGGCCTTAGGCCTGTTCTAGGAGGTGGCCGCGTGTGGAAAGGGTGGCGCCGTTGGGCATGCGAGTGAGCGCGGTTGGAGTGGCCTGTGGGCATGGGCATCTGCTGCCTGCGGTGTAGTGCCTGCAGGCGAGGGAAGGCGATGGCACGGGCACACGAGGGTGCTGGATGCAGGGTGGTGAGAGCGCTGGAAGGGGCATAGTGACAGCGCGGGTGAAGCACCTGCAGTGAGGGAAGGTTGGCCTACGCCTATAGAGGGCGCACAAGGGCAATGGAGGTGGAAAATGATGGCACGGTCGCGTGGCGAGGGAATGATGTGGTGGGGCGCCTGGAGGTAGTGCGGAGAAGGGCGATGAGGCTACGTGCAGGCTGGAGGTGCGTAAGGGCGGTGAGGCTGCGCCTGCAGAGGGCACGCAAGGGCGTTGAGCGCCTGCTGGCAGTGTGGAGAAGGGCGCTTGGTGCAAGATGATTAGTGCTTGCAGTGGAGAGGATGGTGCGGTGTAGGCGCAGGTTGGAAGGGCGCGGGGTAGGTGCACCTACGTAGTGGACAGGCGATGGCGCAGTGCGGTGCAGGCTAGGGCAGGGCGTGCATGGCAGGCTGTGGGGGGCGGTGATGGTGCATAGTGCAAGCAGTCTTCCCACAATGCACGCTCCATTCATAGTCGGGTCCCCTCCAGGGGGAGAAGATGTAGATCCAACCCTTTTGCCAAACCTCTCTATTTTATCTCCTCTTCCCACGTGAGTTAAGGGATTTGAAAATCCCTTACTAATTTTGGCCAGCGGCTGTTGGGGGATTTTGACGCCAGCCAGATGTTGGGGGAAATTTATCCGCCCCTCCTTGTTCTTTTCCTATAACAACAAACCATAAGATAATTTCATACTAAGTTATAGAATGCGATAAAATAAATAAAAACTCAAATAATGATGCATACACTTATTTAATAACCTAAGGTGATTATTAAAAAACATATTATGTTAGAATTGAAGTACTTAGGCATAATAATAGTCCATTAAAATGGACTCATCAAATACCCCCATGCCTAAGATTTGCTAGTCCCTAGGAAGAATGAAAAATAATAGAAGTAATCAAAAGATTTATTCTTTTCTTATTTCAAAACTTTAGAGATCCAGACAAATGTGAAGTGATGATAGCCTAGATAACAGATCCAAGTGAAAATAACCAACTTACATT
Organism: Thalassia testudinum; assembly: GCA_037157565.1. Taxonomy (NCBI): domain Eukaryota; kingdom Viridiplantae; phylum Streptophyta; class Magnoliopsida; order Alismatales; family Hydrocharitaceae; genus Thalassia; species Thalassia testudinum. Next base: position 17,326,061 of record JAZHRO010000056.1, read on the forward strand.
TGCAGTTTGCACTTAACCCTTGATAAAATTCTATCGGGATAGGCAACTACTTCCCTCCAGGATAAAGCAGAAGAGAATCTATAATTTGACCCCGTCATTTGGCTTAGGTAGGAGATATCGAGTGGAATGGATTTGTATTTGGTGGCACACAGTCATCTGATGCTACATGTAGTCTAGTACTACAGACTCAAGATCTTTAGACCGTTAGACAAGTCAACTCAGAGAGAGGCTAAACAACTGTGCTCTCCTGATGTTACTTGGTGCTCACTCTTTTCTTTCTTTTCTTTCTGAGATCACAAATCTTGCCAGATTTAGTAATTGTACTCACTGTTTGGTGGCCTCACATGGCATCCACACTTCAATTAAAGTCTCAATAACTCTACGACTAAGTTAGAGTCCTCAACTAGTATTCGAGCGATCAGAAATACAGAAAGGTAGGTATGGGTCATATTTGGTAGAATGCGATAGGTGTTTCGTTGCCTTAGAAATAATATTACAACAATAACCCTGGACTCTTTTCTTTTTCTTTTCTTTCTTTCTCTCTTTTCTTTTTTTTTTCTTCCTTTTTTTTTATAGTTTCTTCTTCTTCTTCTTTTTCTTTTTTTTCTTTACTAATCAGCACAATATCATACAAACTTTTATTTGGGAGGCATTATTAGGGATGATGATGGTCAAGAGGATATTGTGTGGCTTATTTGGTGGAAGTACCTATTCTTGGCACCAGGAAGGAATGGATAGGACATGCGTATTTCTGACCTTTGACACTATTACCCTCCTTCAGCCGAAGACTCTTTGAAGAACGGTCGTAACCATCAACCATTGTCATGGCTTTATTAAGACTCCATCTCTGTGTAACTGCCTTATTTGGTGATCTCAGGAATTCACACAAAGTACACACACAGGAATAGAGAGTGAAAACTACGCCTAACTCTAAAGTATCATCAACTAATTGTCTAAAACTTAAGAGTCTTTGCACTAGACTTAGCACACCAGTAATATCTCTACTTTCATCTCACAAATATGGGGTGGATCTACTAGAAGATAGTATGCTTGACTCCCTATTAACTGTCTAAGGGTTCAGTAGACTACAAATGCTTACTGATTTTCTTCAAGGATCCATTACCCAGTCTAAGTGCATATGAAATAAATGTGCTGGATTCTAAACTTAAGAAATAATTCAAGAAGAAAAGCCTCCAATGACAAAGATATTTTGCTAGGGACTAACCCATTCATCTCAAGAAAAGAGATTTTTTTTTCTTTTCTTAATCCTAACCTAAATGCAAAATGCATCCCCCCACGCCTAAATCCTACAATGTCCGATTGTAAAATTAAAATAAGGGGAGAAAGGAAAGAAATCACCTGCCAATGGTGTTATTCAGAATGCTGGGTTGCCTCCCAACAAGCGCTGCATTTTCTGTCAGCAGCCAAACTTAGAAGGAACCTATAAGTCTGGTTCCAGACAGAAAAGGTTAGGCCCTAAAAATATGTGTAATAGTGCGGGCCGAGAAAACAGATAGCCATAGATGTTGGCGAGCTGATGATGCAACGTAATCCCAAATGCTCTCCATAAGATATGAAAGCAGAGAACCTCGTTGGCTACCTTGGGAGGTCTAGGAATAACAAAAGGAATATGAAAAGGGACCTGCCAAAATGGAATAAGTGGAGAATAACAAGGATCATCCAAAGCCGGACGGGTTTTAAATGATATAAACATTAATATTTGAAACCCTTGAATGGCAAGACTAAAATTACAAGCATCAATCCACACTTGCTATTTTACCCGAGGATGTACTGGCCTGATATGTTCTCCAGAAAGAATGTGCATGAGCAGAGATCTGAGCCAAGGAATGGTTTGGGAGTAGAAGGGTTGTTTGTAGTGTTGGAAGGTAATGGTTAAGTCCAATGAGGGCTTAGTCGGTGTCAGGTCCAATTCCAACAATGATTCAGATTATGTATACTCCCTAACAGTTGTACACAACTTCACGTTACCTTGCCTAGCATTAATGATCGGAGTCATATTTGAATCAAGGGTAGACTCCAAATTACAACTCTTTGATGGCAGGGTCAAAATATTAGAATCATTATCATTAAGCTCATCCCCGGATTCGTTTGCTTCCCTCAAATTTTTATCGAGGTGTATATGTGATTCATTAGTGAAGACAGGAGTTGGATCAGTATCCTTAATTATTCCTAAAGGAGGACCAGTCGTAATATTTTAGAGCAAGCCTATATCACTGAATTTGTTATTCTCCTCGAGATATAAATCCTCAATTGACCTGTTTTGTCCCCGAGAGTCTCTGCTAGGCTTCTCACTATTTTGTTTGTCCTCCTCTAATATCAACTCCTGTTTTGATGGAGGATGACTCTCAAAAGAAGGGAGGAATCTGGAATTCAACATATTATTAATATCCTTTGGAGGTAAATACTCAAATGATAAATAATTCCCCTATGATTTACTCCAGATTTTCGATCCAGGTTCCTCTATTGGGGCATCCTCATCGTCTGAAATAGACTCTTCATATCCCTAAGACCAAAATTGATCTAATTCATCCTCCATTCCCTTAGGGTCACCTTCATTGGGTGCATTTAAATCCTTACGATGCTGAATGGTAGGTGTTGATTCCCTAAGTGGAGGGTCAGGAGTAGGCTCACTAAGGGTAGAATGGAATTCCACCAGATAATCAATAGGGGAAGTGTTAGGAACGATACAACCTTGACTTAGGTTGGTAGGGGTAAGGACAATACTATCATTAGGGTCAAGGTCCTCAAGAGGTACCATCTTCCCTTACTTTTTACTTTAATAAAGCTTGGGTGGATAATCACTATGATCGTTCTCCTCTAGTGGCCATGTCTCATTGGGAGAGTCTACGTGATAGCTACATAAAACTAGATCCCTATTGTCATTGGTTTCCTCAGAATTATTTGCATGATCATGGTCGTATGGGTAGGGATCAGAATTACTAGGAAGTGTGTAGCTAAGCTGTCTTATTTCTCCATTTAACTGTTGACTATTCCTCAACATCTCTCCCATGGATTCCATCATTTCATTTTTCTATTTTGCATTTCTATCATAAAAGAGGAGAGGCTACTACTATCAAGTTGGGGAGGATAGTCAATTTTAGGCTCTGGTTGCATAGGGGTATCGGTCCAACTTCAATATAGAAAATCATGAAGGGTGGGAAGGTTGGGTATTTACATAGAAGTAGGGATTTCAGAGTTGGAAAATCCTGCTCCTAAGCTCTGCTCAAAAATGCGAGTTATCGAGCGAATACTCCCAGGATAAGAATAAGAATGATCCCATGAATTGTCAATGCACCCATCAAAGGATGGATACGCTTGGGGCATGGGATCCTGATTAAAAGAAGGGAAGTATTGACTCTGATAATCTAAATGATAGGAATAAGGGTGATCCATTTCTTTAAGCCAAATAGTTTTAACTCTCTTAGGATTTAGAAGAATTCAGAACACAAGCAGAAACTTCCTAAAGAGTTCTACTGTCAAAGCAAACGTGAATTTAGTGGGATCTGTTTTTAGTAGATTGTAGGTCTTAGAATTAAATGTTCAGTTGGTGGCTAAACATGTTTTGCACAAATTACGCTTCCTAGGCCAACCTTCGCTGGTGCCTATAACCTACTCGCAAGGGATGGAAGTCTCGAATCGAGCCCACACACGAGGAACTGAAGTAACTTGGTGGATAGGCTTGTTGATTTCCAACTAACTTCCCTTGTGGTGTAAAAGAGGAGAGGTAGAAATTTATCTAGTGACCTGACGTGTGAGGTGCACAATGTCTCAGGTGTGCAAATATATGATCGTGTTTTAAGTTTTGAAAATCCGCAAACAAGATCCTTTTGCACACAACTTTAAGTCACAGATTTTAAGGTCCAACCTCTTAGTAGTCCCAATTTTTAAAGTGACCACTAAATTAATTTGATTGAAGCACTTTAGTGGTCTTAGATTTAGGTTCAATGCAGATGCATGATAAGTAATTAATGCTTAAGAGAAGACGTACCTTACTCCAACTTTCTTCATGCAATAATGTATTCAATGCAGTAAAAATAAACTAGATGCTGCTCATTCAGTCCTAGATGATCATCCTATAGATATGCAGCTTCTAGTAGGCAGTTGAATTTTTTTTTCTATAATAATAATAAACAAATAGACCTAATCTAACTAACTAACCAAAATGCAGTTCAAACAATTCAAATAGTCCTATAGTCTAAATAAATGGGACCACTCTCCTGAAAATATGCTCTCGCATAAAAGAGCGATAAGAAATAAAGAAGCCTGGGAACAAGGTCCCAAAAATACCGAACAAGGGTCCAAAAGATAGAAATTAAATTCTAATGTCTATCTAAACTAAATCTAACTAAGATCTACTGACTAAATCAAAAACAGGCCTCTCCGTAAGCCTATGCACGTGGGATCAAGGCCCATGTGTTCCTGTTGCTGGCCTCCAGGTGGCATCAAGGTCCACCAAAAAGACTCGCCTCCACCGTGCTCGTCGTTCCAGGTCAATGTCATTGCTCTGCTACGCCTGTCACCCCGTCATATTCCTTGCACAATAAAAAATATGATCAGATAATAGCACAACTTAGAATATTCAAAAATAATGAAGTGAATCTGTTGTGTCTGTTGCCATTTTGACGGAGAAAGTTTCGCTTTCTTATGATTGCAATAGAATGATAAGCCATTGTAGTTAATGTGGTGGAAATCTCTCAATCAAAGATTAACAAAGATATGAATTTAAATAATGAAAAGGATGTCGTATCCACGAGGAGGAATAGAACAATAAATTCACGAGTCTAGGAATATACTGTTTGCAGACACTACCGCAACTTTAATGCCAGGAATATGCTATTTTAAATGAAGCTTGCAATTTCCCTAAAAGTTTAGGGGTATTATGCATTTTTCACATTAGGAATTAAGCTCCAAAAATATGTGTATGATGCATGTGTAATGGCATATCATGTAAATTTTACTTGCATGCAAATCTAATATAAAATTCAATGTTAAATCATGCACATAACACATGTGACATAATTTCAGGAAAGTATAAGTGTATCAATGCAATGTGGCCTGAATAAAATATTAATATATAATTGGCAATGGCATTGAATGTAAATATTAATTGGGGAGAAAACAGAGGATTTCTCCTCTCTCTTCCTCGCGAGGATGGTCGTGCACGATTGCCGGCGAGAGTCGACGGGGTGGTGCGCCTCGAAGAGGGCTACGCATCGGTGGTGGCGCGACAGCTGGAGGTGGCCAGCGGCGGCCAGATGGAGGAGAGTGGTTGCGGCCTACTGGAGGAGGAGGCCACGCATGGAGAGGGTGGCACCGCAGTTGCAGCCCACGCAGCTGCACGCTGGGCACGTGCGCAAGGCATGCATGGGAGCGCGACTGGAGTGGCCAACGGCCGGGGTGTTTGCGGGTGTGGGCATCTGCTGCCTGCGGTGCATCACCTGCAGGAGAGGGAAGGCGATGGTGCGAGCGTGCAAGGGAGCTGGATGGAGGGCAGTGGGAGCACTGGAAGGGGTGCGGTGACTGCGCAAGTGAAGCGCTTGCAGTGAGGGAAGGTTGGCCTACGCTTGCAGAGGGCATGCAAGGGCACTAGAGGTGGAAGGCGATGGCGCGGTGGTGTGGTGAGGGCAGGATGGGGTGGTGTTGAATGAGCGAGTTGCTACGCTAACGTGTTTGATTTTGAAAACCTGTCGTCATAGTATGAAAGCGAAGAACTCGTGTTCAATAAATAAAATATATATCGGAATGAAAATCTCAAGTCAAACACAGGGAGGCGGACGTTTGATTTATCTGTCATGAAGCAGAATAATTTATTAGAAACTATCTAACTATTTACAATAAATAGAAGAGAGAGAGAATATTACAAACAGAAACCAAAAAGAGATGTAGAATGAACATGGGATTCCATCATCAGAAAGATTGTTCATTACACTAAACATTACGACTAGAAAGTGGGAAAATGATTACACTAGAAAGCAGTAAATTGATAGCGAATTCACGCGGTTTGTTAAAATACGTCGTTGTAACGCGTAAATCCGCTTTCGCTCTTAAATTTATATTCCTAGATAGGGGAGTATCTAGGGTCGTCCAAGGAGGCAATATGGTTGCAAAGTTGATTCTCTTGCTCGGAATAAATCTCAACTTTCTTTTTGGTATTTTTTTCAATATATCATTTTTTTTGCTTTTAAGCTAAGGCAACATGCGAACTGATGGCGGAAAAAGTGATTTACACTTCAATTTAAATACTACTTCTATGTGGCAAGTAGAGCCTCTCCCTAAGCTCACTCTAGGCAAGTGGAGAACTCGAATAATTAGGGAGAGGGAGTGAAGAATGCTGAAAATAAGCTAATAGAAATGCAAACAAGAAATGCAAAGAAGGAAACTAGATAATTGATAAAGTGTTTTACAAAAGGCCTAGTAGAGGAAAGCTTGTACTACTAGAAAAATGCAAATAAGAAAAGAAAACACAAATCCTCTAGATAAATGGTGAAGAAGAGGGCTTCTTGCTCCAAGGTTGGTGGCTCCCAATCTTGAAAAGAGTCCTTCAACTCCTTCCTTGTAGTGCTCCGCCAAGGTGATGTCCTCCAAGGCAAGCCCTAAGGGGGCGTGCCCTAAGCTTCTCTCCAAGGGTGGACGTCCACCCTAGATCCTTCTCCCTTGCCTGGCCGTCCTCCTTGAAGTGGAAGAGTCCTCCTCCTTGGCGTGGCCCAAGTTGAAGAGAGTGGGGAGAAGAAGGCACCAAAAGGGCTGGTGGTGTGCCCCTTTAATCTCCTTCTCTACTCTTTCTCCTTGGGTGTAGGTATAGGTGGATGTAGGTAGAAAAATACACTAAGGGAGGATGCCCCCAAATGGTGGTAGGTGGTGGGTTTTTATAGAATAGGAAGGGGGCTAAGGTGTCCCTTGAAATGGAGGGCCAAGATGGAATGATGGAGGTGGTTAAGGATACAATGGTCAAGGGTGTTTGACGCCACCTTAAGAGGCACCAAGGGGGTAGTTATGGGGGTTGACACCCCTTGATATTGGTGCCAAAATGGCTTCTAGAAGAGGGTCTAAGTTGGCGCCAAGAAGGATTCTAGATGGGGGGTTAGGTGGATGGCTAGGATGGCTTATGTGGGTAGGTGTAGGGTGGATTAAGGGCTCAAAGTTGGCGCCAATATAGAGGTGGTTAGGGGTAGTTTTTGGCGCCAACTTAAGGTGTCTTTTGGTGGAGATAATGGGGTGAAGGGATGGGTAGGAGGTGGCGCCAACTTGAGTAGAGTAGCTAGCTTAAGTAGGCTTAAGTTGGTGAAGCTAGCTAGGGTTGACTTTGAAGGTGGTGGATGGCCAAGGAGCTGGTTGTTAGCTAAGCTAAGCTAGCTTAGCTAATGGAGGAGTAGAGGAGAAGGTGTTGGAGCTAGGGTTTGGAGGGAGGAGCTGAGGAGGAGAAGTCTAGAGTTGGAGCTGGAGCTGGCAGCTGCTGAAGAGGCTGGCATGGGGCTACTCTAGCTGGCTTAGCTTGCTAGTTCTTTACTAGTTGCTAAGCCAAGCTAAAGTGAGCTAGCTTCTACCAAAGTAAGCTGAGGTGAGCTAGGTCTGGTGCTCCCGGGGAGAATCAAGCTGGTTGAGGCAGCTAAGGTAGCTTAGCTCAACTGAGTTGAGCTAAGCTGAGTCCCTAGGAGCTGGACTTGAGCTTCCTGAGCTGGGATGAATTCTTCTTCAGCTGGCTGGAGCTGAGTGGAGCTGGATGTAGCTGGATCTGAGCTGGGGTGAACTCCTGTCAACTTAGCTGAGCTAGCTAGAGCTCCCTGTGGACTAGTGGGAGCTGAGATGAGCTAAACTCAGCTAAGTTGAGCTGGATCTGAGCTGACTTGAGCTAGGGTGAGCTAAGGTGAACTCTCTTGAGCTACCATCCAGCTGAGATTTGCTGAATGGAGCAAGCTAGGTTCTAGCTGCGGTGAGCTGGATCAAGCTGAGGTGAGCTGGATCAAGCTGAGGTGAGCTGGATTTGGCTGAGTTCCAGCTAGTCTGGGCTTCTCCATCACCATTTGCCTTCTTGAGTGGTAGGGTTTTAGGGATCTATATATCTGTACATCCCTAATACTCACAAAAACATATTAAAAAGATAATAAAAAATACAATCCATGCCTAAACTATTTTATGCCTAAATGCAGCCCAAAAACCTGTTTGTGGAGTAAAATCCTAAGAGCTAGGTTTGTTTTAATGCATAAGAATGATGATAAACTGGCGTTTATCATAAATCTACTATAGAAAGCAGTAAATCTATTCTAGAAAGTAGTAAAAAGAATGGGGAGAGAAATATCCTCCTCGACGGTCTCTTGGAGGATGACCCAGACAGGACGATGCCTGGATGAAGGAGGATGGAGCAGGACGAAGGAGAACGAAGCGGGAAGAACAGGAATGGGGCAGCACGTCGTTGTCGTCGCGGGATCCGCTTCCAAAACAGGGACGCAAAATTGACTTTATCAAACGATAAGAATCCCAGGTGTGGGACAAGCTTCTCTTGATCTTTGGAGAGGGAGAGAAGAGAAGGAAGGGATCAGAATTTCATATGGATGGGGTCTCCTTTTATAGTTGCAAGGAGTGGGGGCAATTTGGTCATTACAACTCTAAAACATTAATTCAAGACCTTTAGTGATGGATAAAACCATTGCTAAAGGTTCGAACGTGGGCGTAGTGGGCGGCGCACGCACGCTCGTTCGCTTGCCCACGCGTGTAACGTGTGTACATGTCCTGCTGCTCACGATCGGACGGCTTAAGTTGCCCCTTCGTCCGCTCCTCAGCGTGCACCTGCCCGCGTGCGATCCCGTGTCAAGTGCGGTCGTGCAATAGCTCATGGGGCGGATTGGGCGTGCACGACCGTCTGATCACAATCGAGTGATCAATCGTGCCCGCTCGCCCGCACCGCTCTTCTGCTTCTCGCGTTTCGAACGTGCGCCAGTGCCTCGCGATAAGGCACTCGCCTGCTGCGCTCTGGAGGAGAGTTGGTCGCGGAGATGATTTTAGCGATGCATGCTCATGGCCGTTGGATCAAGATCCAACGACCTGGACCATGTGTCAGATTTTCTTTGGAGAGGCAACGGCAATCCTGAGGGCCGATTGAGCAACTAAGATGGCACCACATGGTGCCATCTCGGTCGTCCATCTTCTGGATGATGTAGATGGTGCCACAGGTGTCGGATTGAGTCGATTTTCACGCTGTTGGGCTACGATCGTAAATCAGAATCCATCCGTGTGGTAGGCTTTGTCGTTTGAAGTGTGGATTCACACCATCTTAGCCCTTGATCTTCGAGGGTTCCCCGATTACTATCAGATGGTACAGATGTCTGATTAGGCCAATCTTAGAGTCGTTGAACTCCAATCGTCGCCCTAATCACATCCGTACGGTTGGATCTTTGATCTGAGTCCCAATAAAAAGTTTGCTCTGTCCATGAACAAAAAAGGAGACAATTAACCTCCATTTTATTCAAAATACTCTAAATGCAAGATGATGCATGTTATGCAATATTTATAGTATGCAATGCAATCCTATGCTTAAGAACATGTATAAATAGACATCTTAAGTAGTGTAAACATGTTTATATCATACCCCCATGCCTATCTTTTGCTAGTCCCTAGCAAAAACTATATGTTATTTATAAAAGAATTAGGTTGGATTATTTGGGCATGAGTTATTCTCAATCACTAAGAAAATATCTACTTAGGATCTGAACTTTCAAAGATACAACTGTGCCCGAGTAAATGCCAAAATGCAGACTGCCTCAAGCCCTCGCCATATTCAAAGAAAATTTTCTTTTTCTCTTTTTCCTCTTTTCTAATTTTTTCTGGATTTTCAAGTTTTAGGGTTTAAGAGTGCCTTTCTACGGCCATTCAACTCACCCAAGATTTGATTAGAACCCTAAGTTATAAGCATCTTATTGTGAATGTGATAGACTCGTTGACCGGCGATTAAAATGGACTTCGAATTTCTACGCCTCTAGGTGACCTAAAAAAGAATTTTGCCTAAAGGTGTATCTTTACAACCGGTAGCTTTCTCCCTACTTTTATTTTTCTTTTACGGGTTCAACACAAGGGTGAATCCAGTGTATATCTCCCCGATTTATTCTACTTCTCTGCTTCTTCCTAAGTGTTTTGGGAATTTTCAGTGCATTTATTGAGCTGGGTTCTGGACAACCAGTCGATGAGTTGTTACCACCGACAACTTGCCAGCCATACTAGTGCGGCGAAGTGTGGCTTCTTTCTTTTTTTCTTTTCTCCTTTTCTTTTTTTCTTTTCTTTTCTTTTTGATTTTCTTTTTCTCTTTTTAAGTAGGTGGCTTCCCTGGTCTAAAATTCACCTAAAAGCAGCAAAAAGAGAAAGGTCCAGTGACTGGGCTTTGGAGAACCTACCTATAAGCGGTTACCCACGATAAGTTGCCAGCCATATCACCTAGAAGGTTCATTAGCTACCCAATTTCCATTAAAACCACCGAACAACGAGTCAATGACAAGATAGTGTGTAGATGCTTTAGGCTTAAAGTTCCGTCAAATCAGAGGGTGGGTTGGTAAGTCCTGTACTTGTCACCCAAACTTATTTACTCCAATTATAATAAAATTAAGATGGCGAGGACTCAAAAAATAAATCCACATTTTAGTGGACACACGGGCTAATTAAGTCCAAAGATCCAAAGGGTCTCTACGTTTAGATCATAATGTAATATTTTCCTAAGATTAAAAATTTTCTTAAACCCAAGTTCTCTTTCCTAATTCCACAATTTCTTTTTTTTAATAAAAGAAAATAAAACAAATCTACGGAGCTGACTAATAAATTCAGAGATGAATATCCGCCCCCCCATGGCTATCTAATGCAATGTCCTCATTGTATTAGAAAGACATAAAATAGATTGGAATAGAATTGAAAGCACCTGAATTGCATGAATGTCAGGTCCGCTCTAAGATAAAAACTAAAAAGAACTGTATATGTGCTGAATTTAGTGCCTTCAGCTAGGCACACTATACAAAGAAGAGAAAAAAAGAATTCACAGGTGCAGGTCAGAATCAAAATAAACATAAGAAACCTCTAACCTGTCAGTAGATGTCCACAAATGTGGACCAGATTGTGGTGCAGACCGATACCACATAATCAAGAATATCTTAGGTTCTGGAAAAAAATTACCCAAAACCTAAAATCAGTACGCAAGTAGGGTCAGGCCTGCGATTTATGAGGATGCAACCCAAGCCCAAAAAGTCGGGTTACAGAGAATTCAAGCTCAAAAGGATAATCATTGAATGTGTGCTTGGGTTGAACATCCTCAGAGCAGATGTCATAAGGGTCCTGGTTTGATGATTTTAGCATAATAGGAACCCTTTGACTTAGTCTTCTACTTCCTCCAGAACTTGCTTCCCAAATCAAACTTTCCCAGCTCCTATCCTTCTCATTTAGCATGTCAAATTCCAGGACCTCTTGCATATTAATCACCCCGTCTGAAATCTCCAAGTCTAAATGATGTGGCTGAATCAGAATTGATATGAGTCTAATTATCTCAGAAACAGAATCATCGATAAGCTCAATGGGGTGTAATTGACAATCAGGGCATTGAATTGAATCCTCCAGAAAATGCCATTCTGGATCCATAATGTGAGCTCCAATAAGATTAGTTTCCTCAATTATTGGGCTATCAAATGATCTATCAGATTCCTCAAGCCCAATCGTCTCACATAAATTGTGTTCTATAAACTCGCGTGAGACTTCGCAACTTGAATCTTCATCAAAGAAATCAAGATCCGTATCAATGTATGTCCCAAAATCATCTGTCACTTTCAGTTCGAAGGAGACATACGTTTCCTCGTACCTCGGCTCAGGGATCTCAGGTGAAGAAATTAGATCTTCCTTAATTGGTTGCTCTAATTCAATCTGGTCAACCTCGTAGCACGTGTCCCCCCCAACAGGTGCCTGAGCGGGTTTTGAAATTTGCTCTTTTGAAGAGGGTTCATCCTGGGAATCATCCCATGATTGAATCAAAGCGACCACAAATCTCATCCTCAATTTCGCTAACTTCCCAAGTAGAAACTCACCCGGGTTCTTATCCTTAACATCCTGGAGTCAATCCGACAAATACTTGTTCAAATCATCAATCATTGCAATTAGGGGCTCCAATCTCTCAATGCAAGGTATTGACTGAACTTCTAAAGATTGCATGATATTCCTCAAGTTAGCCAGAACCTTTTCTTGAACCTGGTTACCTTGAACCAAATGAGTTGGTTTAGGGTTGGGCAGGTTTGGGGTCAATGCAGGGGAATTAACTAATGGAGATTCGTTATACCTTTCCTGATAATAGGTCATTTCAGATGGTTCAAAAGGTGGTGATGACCTAAAAGTAGTGTAATCAGAGAATGGGTAAGAATCAGTATATCCTTCTTGATTGTAGATCGTATTAGGTTGTTCATGAAAGGCTGACGATCTATAATCGATGTGGCTCTGAGAAAGATAGAAATCACAATCATAGTGTTCAAGGTTATACCCTAAACACGAAGGTCAGGAACTGTATCCCCAATCCGAGTTATCCCAACTAACTGCTGGTTGATTACAGTACAAGTTGTGATAATCGTCATGTTGAGGATAATTCAAAATAGGAAGGAAAGAGCGGGAATGCATATAATATGTGGAAGGATTCATGAGAGATGGGAGGAAGAAAGGCACCCTACAATACAAACAATCAAACCTGTCCTTAAGTGGGCTAGCCTAAAGACCTACAAACTCCCAAAACCCATCTTGAGATAAAGGAAAGATTTGATCTACTTTTATCTGTTCAATCAAACTAGTTAGAAGGAGGGACTGGGGAAAAGGTTCTTCCTTCGGCTTGCGCCTCCAGTTCCTAGTGTAACCCCCAACTGCGATCGTTTGATTCTGCTACCCTAGCTAGACATCATATTGAACAGTAGAAATAGACTAATCGAAAATAATCTCATTCTGGGTTCCGAAGAGCAAGTCGAATCCTTAAGGCCAATGTCTACTCTATTTTATTTAGGGCTAGGTTTGAATGTGCTTTGGAATGTGATGGGCCCTTTATCTGGGTTGTGCCCTTAATGATTGATTGATTTGTGTGTGCGTGCACAACCAGTGGTTTTCAAGCAAGATTACTTTTGATGCGGTGAATTGTAGGGTTCAAATCTTGCTTAGTAGCTTTTAGGATTCAACTTTAGGTGTTTTCAAACAAGTTTTGTTGGCACACCAGGTTTTGAAAGCACAGGTGAAGATGTTTCCCTTTAAAACTTAAAAGAATGTGGAGTGCCTGGTAAATCCCCAATAGTTGAACCAAAGTGGCAGCTACTTGATGAGTTGATTTTAATAGAAGTGGTGCGGCCCAATCAACTCAAACAATTGGCCTGTTGCACCACTTAATTAGGCACACAAATGATTACCTAATCTAATTTCTACTCAATTATGTGTTTGGATGTGTGTACCGGCTCCAAAGGTTGGTTTATCGGTCGAGTTTGAAAATCAGATGAGGTTGTGTACCTCTGTGAGATTTTTTTTTAATTTTTCTTTTTTAATGTCGGGATTGGGGCGGGTGTAGGTGTCAAACAACAAACAATATAACCTTAGAGTTTATAAGAACACCTAGGTTGATTGATGTTTGTGTTATTATGTTGTGGAATGAAAACTAATGAGTAGGAAGTAGGGGATAACTTACAAAACCTTCCACAGCAGTTTACTCAAATCTATTGCTTTTGCTCGTCTCAAAAGAGTACCTGCAATCACAATAAGAAAGGAGAGAAGTGAGGTAAATGATTCGTAAGTTGGAAAACGTGAAAAAAAATCAAATAGCATCGCCTCCCCAGCAATGGCGCCAAAATGTTGAACACCCAGCAACGGTGCCAAAATGTTGAACTTTCGAGTTGCTACGCTAACGTGTTTGGTTTTGAAAACCTATCGTCGTAGTATGAAAGCGAAGAACTCGTGTTCAACAAATAAAATTTATACCGGAATGAAAATCCCGAGTCGAACACTGGGAGGTGGACGTTTGATTTAAAAAACACACGTTTGTTTTATTTGTCATGAAGTAGAATAATTGATTAGAAACTATCTACCTATTTACAATAAATAGAAGAGAGAGAGAGAATATTACAAAGAGAAACCAAGAAGTGATGTAGAATGAACATGAGATTCCATCATTAGAAAGATTGTTCATTACACTAAACATTACGACTAGAAACTGAGAAAATGATTACACTAGAAAGCAGTAAATCTACGCTAGAAAACAGTAAAAAGAATGGGGAGAGAAATATCCTCCTCGCGATCTCTTGGAGGACGAGCTAGACAAGATGACGCCTGGATGAAGAAGAACGAAGCGGGAATAACGGGAATGGGGCAACACGTCGTCGTCGTAGGATCCACTTCTGAAAGGGGGATGAAAACTGACTTTATCTCTCGAGAAGCATCCCGGGTGTGGGACAAGCTTCTCTTGAGCTTTGGAGAGGGAGAGAAGAGAAGGAAGGGATCAGAATTTCGTATGGAGGGGGTCTCCTTTTATAGTTGCAAGGAGTGGGGCAATTTGGTCATTACAACTCTAAAAACATTAATTCAGGACCTTTAGTGACGGATAAAACCTTCGCTAATGGTTCGAACGTGGGCATAGTGGGTAGCGTGCGCAGGCCCGCTTGCTTGACCACGTGTGTAATGCATGTACATGTCCAGCCACTTTCAATCGGATGGCTTAAGTCGCCCCTTCGTCCGCTCCTCAGCATGCACCCGGCCGAGTGCGATCCCGTATCACGCTTGGTCGTGCAATAGCGCGTGGGGCGGGTTGGGCGCACGCGACCATCCGATCGCGATCGAGCGGTCAATCGTGCCCGCTCACCTGCTTCTCGCATTTTGAACATGCTCCAGCGCCTCACGATAAGGCGCTTGCCCCTCTACGCTATGGAGGAGAGTTGGTTGCGGAGATGATTTCAGTGGCGCGTGCTCATGGCTGTTGGATCAAGATCCAACGGCCCAGATCATGCATCGGATTTTCTTTGGAGAGGCAACGGTGATCCTGAGGGTCGGTTGGACGGCTGAGATGGCACCATGTGGCACCATCTTAGTCGTCCATCTTCTGGATGTTGTAGATGGTGCCACAGGTGTCAGATTGAGTCGATTTTCACGTCGTTAGGCTGCGATCGTCGATTCGAATCCATCCATGCAGTCGGATTTGTCATTTGAAGTGTGGATTCACACCATCTTGACCCTTGATCTTCTAGGGTTCCTCGGTCACTATCTGATGCCATAGATGTATAATTAGGGTGATCTTAGCTTCGTTGAACTCCAATCGTCACCCTGATCACATCTGTATGGTTGGATCTTTGATCCAAGGTCCCGATAAAAAGTTTGCCTTGTCCATGAACATAAAAGGAGACAATTACCCTCCATTTTATTCAAACTACTCTAAATGCAAGATGATGCATGTTATGCAATATTTATAGTATGCAATGCAATCCTACGCTTAAGAGCATGTATAAATAGACATCTTAAGTAGTGTAAACGTGCTTACATTAGATGGGCTGCCTGCAGGCAGTGTTGAGAAGGGCGATGAGGCTGCGTGTAGGCTAGAGGTGCACAAGGGCAGTGAGGCTGCACCTGTAGAGGGCGCGCAGGGGCGTTGAGCACCTACAAGAAGTGCAGAGAAGGGCGCTTGGTGCAGGCTGATGTAGCGCTTGCAGTGGAGAGGATGATGCGGTGTGGGCGCAGGTTGGAAGGGCGTGGGGTGGGCGCTCCTACTTAGTGGACAGGCGATGGTGCAGTGTGGTACAGGCTGGGGTATGGTGCACATGGCAGGCTGTGGGGGGCGGTGATGGTGGACAGTGCAAGCAGTCTTCCCACAGTGCACGCTCCCTTCATAGTTGGGTCCCCGCCAGGGGGAGAAGAAGATGAAGATCCAACCCTTTTGCCAAGCCTCTCTATTTTATCTCCTCTCCCCACTTGAGTTAAGGGATTTTCAAATCCCTTACTAATTTTGGCCGGCGGCTATTGGGGGGTGTTGAGACTGGCCGGTTGTTGGGGGAAATTTATCCCCCCCTCATTGTTCTTTTCCTACAACAACAAAGCATAAGATAATTACATACTAAGTTATAGAATGCAATAAAATAAATAAAAACTCAAATAATGATGCATGCACTTATTTAATAACCTAAGGTGATTATTAACAAACGTACTATATTAGAATTGAAGTACTTAGCCATAACAATAGTCCATTAAAATGGGCTCATCATTAGCCACTCTTAATTTGGTTTTAAATGTAACACGATGTAGTATAGATCAAATCAGTGCAAAAAGTAAATAAAATTTATACTCAAATAAAATCCGAGGTTGTTTACTGGCAGCACGTATTGCAAAATAAATCTCAAAATTGCAATTCTGTCAGAAGATAACAATGTATAACAATAAATCCAAGCAAGAATGAAATATATGATGAGGCAAATGTCAATGAAGAAAAAAGATTAGGCTAAAATGGTGATTTGAATCACCAAATTACCCTAAGCACAAATAAGCTCAAGTATCTCAAAAAATGCAACAGTAGTATTAGCCCACGGTCAGGTTGATCAGTCGACTTAAAAGACTAGTGCTATAGTGCTAGAGAAGCACTGTTCTTCGCTGTTCATGCACAAAGGGGCTCTTATTTTGGCTAAGTGTCGAAATCTCAAAGCAAAACTCTTCCCTGACCCACGCGCTCTCTCTCCTTTCTCTCTCTGGGTTCCACCTCAGAGGGCCTCAAAGAGTGTCAGATAATCAGGTGAACAGGGATCTGCGTACCCGAGACCAGGCTCACCGAGTGTGGTGATGAGCGAGGAGTGAGGCGTAGCCGGGTAATCGGACCAGACCCTTGTGTAGGTGTCATGGGTGAGGCATGAGTGGGTAAGGGGACCTAACCCCCGTGTTCTTGTGTGAGGGGCTTATATGCCTTTTTCCCTTTATGCGTGGCCGCAAGTACATTAGTCCACGATATGGGACTAATGTCCCTCCCTTGTTTCTTTACGCAAGCTGTAGGTCGTGAATGTTCGAATTGGGGATGGAGACGATCGTTGCAACTACAATTGATGACCTGGGGAGGTTCCTAGAAGTAGTCCACAGCGCATGGAGAGGACACCTTGCTGCAACTGCAAGAACGATGTTTGAAGGTTGGTCAAAGAAGTTCGTCAATGGCAGAGATGACCTGAAGAGTTGAAATCCAAGATACGACATCTCGGCCTTGCTAAAATAGCTCAGAACCTTCGTATGAAAATGGCGAACATGTTAGTGACTGTGGAAGTGTGTGCGAGTGAGTGAAGAGGTCATATGACCTCAAAACGAAGGAGTGGTTATCGAGGTGATTTTCTCTTTTCAAATATGATGTCAAAAAATATGAGTCGTAGAAAATAATGAGGTTGAAAAAAAACTCGATCAAAGTACTAAAATACTAAAATAAGACCACACTTCAGGTAGTATCCACAGGGAGGCACAAACCAATAAATTCACCAATGTTTTTGGTTCAAGCAATCTTGTACCCAGGACAGTAGTGAGTAAGATTACTCTTTTACTTTAAGCCCAATCTTTACCACTCATTCAAATTAATCCATTGCATGATATAAAAGGAGAGAGGGATAAGAAGTTAAAGGGCTTGGCATGCAATATTAATGGAATAAAATAACTTCATAGAAAAAGCAATAATTCCTACAATCAGAAATTCTCAAAGGCAACTAATACCCCCCCCACTGTAGCAAAACAGAGGAGGAGGTTCTTGGTGGTGCTCACACACAAGGAGGGGTCAACGATCGACGAGCTCGACTGGAAGAGATTGGTTGGAAGTGAGGAACACGTACGTGGTGGCGCAACATCTTGAGGTGGTAGGAGCTAGTCGTTGGAAATGAAGAAACCACCGGTGGTGGGTTGGTCAGGACATCGATGGCGACTGCGGTTGGCGTGTCTGATGGCGTGGAGGCACTCGTGAAGGCGAGGCGGGTACGGTGGCGTCAACGGCGTGAAGGATCGGGGCCAGAGTTGATGATTGCGTATGGGGTGACATTGGGTTCTTCTTCAGTGGGTGTAGTTGTAACTGGTGGAGATGATGAAGAAGAAGAAGGCAGCGTGCTTGGGCATTCGCTTGCTGGTCGTGCACGCCTGTTGCACAAGGTGAGGGGTCCTGCTGTGTGGTCGCGGACATGGTGGTTGAGGACGAGGGCGAGCGTAGTGGCTGGTTGTGTGAGTCATGGAGGAGGCTTGCGGTCGTGGACGAGAAAAGGTGTTAGTTGCAGTCGGTGGTTGCGACGGTCGAGAGGGTGAACGCGATCGACTCATACTATTGGAAGTCAGAGTCGAGAAGATGCGTGCCTAGACGTCGGGCAGCCCTCCAGATGGCTTAACCTGCTACCGTCTTTGGCGAGCTGCAGATGTGCGGTTGGGAAAGCCCCTAGAAGAAGATAAGGGGAGAAGGTGTGCGATTCTATTGGCGATGAAGGAGGCACATAGTGGCAGATGAAGGAGGCACACGACGCTAGTGGCTTCAATCGGTGCAGAGGCTCGCGGTGGTGGATGGGTGCACGGTGAGGGTAGAGAGGTGGAGGCTGTGTTCCCTCTCGAGGGAGGAAGAAGATGCTTTCCCAGTTGCCTGTCCCTTCCTGTTAAATAAGGAGAGAGAGAGAGTCAAATTTTTTAAGTTACCGAATAGCGAGTAGAAATTTTAGGAAGAGAGAGAGATTTGTGAGAGAGATAAGGAAATGTGTTGGAACAAATTTACAAGGTATACAAGGAAACCTCTAAAATTTATTCTCTTACTATATTTTGCCTAGACAAAATCCCACATATCTCCACTTACTTTGATGTGATGCCCTTGCCTTTTAAAGTGAATAATCAATCCTCCCATTTAAAGACTAATGCAATTAATACATGAAATAATAAATCTAGCATTAACATGATTTTGTCAATAACATCCATGCTTTAAATTAGTCTCTCATCAAAATAATAATGTACTTAAGCACTAAATTAGTCCACTAAAGTGGACCCATCAAATAGCCCCATGCCTAAGTTTTGTTAGTCATGAGGAAAATCATATGAAACAGACCAAGTCTCTAGGCCAGATTTTACCATTAGGATGCCTTACCATACCGTACTATAGAAATTATATTGAAATATCAACTATTAGCCTAAAGATACTTAAGTACCAGCCAAGATGCGGACCTGACCAGACACAGTCTTGGATCTGCTACGAAGGTTTCTAAGGCACACAAAAATTTCCTAAAGGTTCCTTGACCCCAGCAGTTAAAACACCCATGCATATGTGCAAAAAGGTTAGGTTCAGTTTTGCCAGAGCATTTTTAGTGAGAGAGAGAGAGAGGGAGAAATATTATTTTGAGAGTTTTCTCTCTTTCTTTTTAAATTCCCCTAGACTGAACATTGGATTTGCCCAAAACATGATTTGTATCAGATTCCTTAGCCCCACCATCAATCCTCGTAGGGTCTCTGGCAATGATGCTTCGAAATAGCACCGCCCATGGCAACCCCCAGAACCCTGGCTTTCGGCACTTCAGGATACTGCCGCACATGGCATTCTGTAGCTAGATTAAAACCCTAGCAATCGACATTTTGGGATAATGCTGCCCACGGCATCTGAACCAGCACGAGATGCTTCCGTGCCCCTGATAGGATATTTTATATATCCTAGGAGACAAGCATCGAGGATACGATATGTTATAACACATCTTCGAGAGGTTTATTCCTCCTCCCCACACTGGGAACTCATCCAATCAACTTGTGTCTTCAAGCCACTCTTAAGTCAACCTTTCGGGAAAATAGTTTCAGAATAGACATTTTTTTGGCATTATTTTTTATTATGCACACTAAACCAGACCAGTGTGTGATTTTTTGGGTGCTCAGGTTACCAAGTTCTACAAACCAAAGGGCAGGCAATGGGGTTGAATAATCCCTATACCTTAGACTTAGTACACCGGCCTCGCAACTCCCTCAACCTCTCGATGAATAGTCCAAATCTTAACAAATACGTGAGTGTTTAAGACCTAAAACAGACCCAAGAGGCCTAAAGTTGGTATCCCTCACTTATCTCCTTTTCTTTAGCACTTCAGGACTTTATTTATTCATTCACTCTGGCTTAGAACTTAGGTAACTTTTCCTTAATCAACTACTGGGATCAACATAATTTTGCACATTTTCTTGTAGTGTCTCCCCTCAATATATTTGAAATTCAACTCACAAGGATTTCATCTCCTTTTTCTTTCCTTTTTTCAATTCTTTTTTTTTTTGCAAGATGGATGCCCTAACTACATGCAGAATATTTAGAAATGCTATGAATCACCACAGGTTGTACCCCCCATGCATAAACCTAACAATGTCCTCATTGAAAAGCAAAAGCAAGGACATATATTACCTGAGGTGGAGTTGGGATAGCTTGTAAATGAGATTCTGGAAGGGACATAGAAGGAGACCCAAAGAAGATAAGTAACAAACTTGGCCTAGCAAGTAAGCAACCCAAGATGTTGGCCAGCTAGTGATTGATAGTGATGCCGAATGCTCGCCCGAAGTAGGTGAAAAGAGGGTACTCCTTAGCTATTTATGAAGGTTTTACATAATACACTTGAGTAGTAACCTCTGAGAGTGTGTGACGTGGAGGCAAGGGCTCCTCAAGCAAATATGTGTGGGGTACAGAGAGTGCGATGAAACATACCCTAAGACTGATGGGCTGACATGGAAAAGTGTCGATCCAAACTCGCCACTCTACCACAGGGTGCATTGGTCTGGATAAGCCCCCGTTATTAAAAAGTGTGAGCAAAGATTTCAGGAAGCTAGTTCTATATGAGTTCAAGTCTCTTAGGTGCGGGGTAGGGAAGAGGGTTAAAGAGGGTGTGAGCAGTTCGGCAGTCATTCTTGATATCCATTCCTATTCTTTAATGTGATCAGAAGTAGCCTTAGTTATTGCTTGCCTTTCATGCTGCATATCATTGGTGTGTGCATCCTGGAATAAGCCCAAATGTTCGTAGTCCAAATTGAACCTCTCAAGGGTGTCACTCATTTCACTATCATGTAGAAGTGGGTTGGAAGCAATGGGACAGTGAGTGTGCTCAATAATGGCATCCCTAGGTTCTCGTTCAATGTTAAGGTCCTGATCATGGGGTGTATAGATTCTTTCCTCAAGAGTAGTAATTGCTTCCAGTTCTTCCAACTATTTGAGAGGATGATCTTGAGAGTCAAAGGTATGTAGGAATCCAGATTTGGCTAATTCAGTCAAATCCTCAGGGGGTAAGTCATCAAACAAAACATACTCGCCCCTAGAGTCACTCCATACTCTGAGTCCGGGCCCCTCAAAGTCATCATCATCCTCTTCTGCATGTTGTCCCTTTTGACTCTGAGACTCAGAACAATCTTTCATATCAGGATCAACTGCTTCCTCGAAAATCAACTCTTCATTTCCCTGGGAACAATATTGATCTAATCCTTCCAATTCTGTCTCAATTTTCTCATGGTCACTTGGGTTGGGGACTTGTGAATCCTCATAATATTCAATGACAGGTGTTGGTCCCATTCATAGAGGAGTGTGGTTATTGTCACTTCCTTCTAGTATGATTTCCTCTAGCATCCAAGACTCCTGGAATTTCTTAACTTCTAAATCACAATCCTCAGGGGGCTCTAACTGAGGTGTAAGGTCCTCAAAAGTGTCAAGTATATGCTCAGGATCCCTAGGATGGGGTACAGATTCCACCTCAAGATTGAGGCTAGGAGCAGGGTTGACTAGTTGACTATGACCCATTTCATCAAATGTAACGAAGATACTATCATTCAGGTCAAGTTCATCTAATGGAACCATCTTCCCCTTTGATTAGCTCCAATAAAGCTCAAGTGGAAAATCTGAGGAGTCCTCCTCTGCTTGCTACCACCAATCTATATCACAATTCCATGTCTGGCAACCCCTTTCAATTCCCATTGTATCCAAGTAGCCTCCCTCCTCCTTAATGTCAGGACTTCTCAAACGGGAGTTATCAAGTCTGGAGGAGTCTACATTATCCTCAAAAGGGTAGCTATACTCCCTAATGTCCCCTCCCATCTTGTGGCATGGCTCTCTCAAGGGAGATGTATCTAACATGGAGGGGTTATGATCAACCTCAAGGGAGTAAATCAAGTGACCAATTTCTTCTTTTACTTGTTGACTTGTCGTCAAAGACTCTCCTAAAGATTCCATCATTTCCATTTGTTGTTTTTGCATTTCTCTTTTAAAAGAGGAGAGGCTATCATTTGTTTCAAGAGGAAAGTCAAGCTCAGGGTTATAATACCTAGGAGTTTCTGTCCAACTGGGAATGTAAGAATCATCACGGGTGCGTGGGTTGGGAATAGTCATGGATGGGTTAGGGATGGTGCATCCTTCTCTTAGGTTCTGCTCATGATCACAGGATTGGGGAATAATCATACCAATGTTCCTATAGTAAGAGTAGAAAGGATCCCATTGTTCATCAGATGGTGGATCACTGCAGGTCATGGGATTGGGATTTGATGTTTTGGGGTGAAAGTAAGAAGTGAAGTAGTTATTGTAATCCATTTGAAAACACAACTTGAAAAATACACCCCAATCCAACGCAAGGAATGAGACTCTCTTTTCTTTCTTAGGGAAGAGTTGAGCTAACCTCCAACCTACTCCTTAAAGTTGTCAAATGGGGTCAAGTTTGCACCCGTCTATTCCCACTTTAGTGGTATAAGAGGGAGCTATGACTTGAGATCCCTAACAAGCTCTTTAGAGAAGAATAGAGGTCATTTACATTCTTTCTTGGTGGCCACAAAATTTTCACAATCAATTGCGGGCCCTAAGTCGACCTTCATGTGCCCTAGAACTTACACCTTGCTTAGATAATACTCTCAGGTGATCAAGTGAGAAGTTACTCCAAGGATGAACAAAGGAATGCAAGTAGGGCGAACCCTTCCTTTGAGGCGATGTGTAAGCAGTGCCTCTTAACTACCCTTTTGTTCCTTTAAGGGTGTCCCCCTCTGTGAAGTATCAAAACACTCGGTTAAAAGATAGTACGAGCACCATAAAGCAAGGTAGGAGGGTCCACACCGATAAAGAAATCGGTGCCTACAGCCTTAAGGGATCGACCCTTAGTGAGGTGCCTAATGTGCGTGCTCAGTGCAAGAAGTGTGAATCACACCACAAATCATTTTTTATTTTGAAAACGCAGACAAGTCCCTTTGAATCAGATCAAGTATGACTTAGTTTTAAGGTCGAATCTGATTATCAGTCCCAATTTCAATTTGGCAACCATTGAGTTAGTTTAATTCAATCAATTTTGGTGGTCTTGAATTTTAATCCAAATGCAAATGCGTGGACAAGAGCTGGATGCAAAGATAGAAAGGTATACCTATCTATAGCAATCTTTGTGTAAATGTGTATGCAATGTAGAGAAGAGATCTAGCATGCTGCTCAATCACCCCTAAATGAGAGCACCTAAGGGCATGCAACTCCTAAACAAGCAGCTCGATAATTTCTTTTGTTTGTTTTAGGTGCAAACAAGCAGAAATATAATTCTTACATGCAGAGAAAAAATATAGCCCCCAGCCCCTAAAGAATGTGGGGACAAACCCCCAAAAATAAGCCCTAAATACTACAAGGGTGAGAAGACAAAAGTAAAATTGCGATGAAGCAGAATCCTCAGTGATAGCACGATCCATGTCTCCTACATCTGCCCCACGTGTGGACATCGCTCAAGGTCAACGTCGCCCCACAGTTGCACCTATTGCCTTGTCAGATTCCTCGCACAGAAAAGATAACAACTCGTCAGATCACTGTGCTACTCAGAATAATCAGAAATAAAAATCAAGTGAAATTATTGCATCTATTGCCTCCCCGGTAACGATGCCATTTGATCGAGGCGATATTCGCTTTTCAAATATGATGTCAGAAAAATATGCGTCGTAGTAAATAATGTGGTTGAAAAAAGACTACATCAAAGTTACTAAAATACTGAAATAATACCACACTTCAGGTCGTATCCACATGGAGGCATAGACCAATAAATTCACCAATGTTTTTAGTGCATGCAATCTTGTTCTCGGGACAATAGTGAGTGAGATTACTCTTTTACTTTAAGCCCAATCGTTACCTCTCATTCAAATTAATCCATTGCATCATATAAAAGGAGAGAGGGATAAGAAGTTAAGGGGCTTGGCATGCAATATTAATGGAATAAAATAACTTCATAAATAAAGCAATAATTCCAACAATCGGAAATACTCAAAGGCAACTAATATCTCCCCCACTGTAGCAAAATAGAGGAGGAGGTTCTCAGTGGTGCTCATGCGCAAGGAGGCATCAATGGTCGATGAGCTCAGCTAGAAGAGATCGGCTGGAAGTGAGGAATGCGTACGTGGTGGTGCAATAGCCTGAGGTGGCCAAAGCTGGTCACTGGAAACAAAGAAGCCACCATTGGTGGGTTGGTCGGGACGTCAATGACGACTGCAGTAGGTGTGTCTTATGGCGTGGAGGTGCTCGTGAGGGTGAGGCGGGTCTGGTAGCATCGATGGCGCAAAGGATCGAGGCCAGAGTTGATGACTGCGTGTGGGGTGACGTTGGGTTCTTCGGTGGGTGTAGTTGCAGCAGGTGGAGATGAAGAAGAAGAAGGCGACGTGCTTGGGCGTTGGCTTGTTGGTCGTGCATGCATGTTGCACACGGTGGGGGGTCTTGCTTTGTGGTCGCGGACGTGGTGGTTGAGGACTAGGCTGAGGGCGAGCATAATGGCTAGTTGTGGGCGTCGTGGAGGGGGCATGCCGTCGTGGATAGGAAAAGGTGTCAATTACGGTCAGTGGCTGTGGTTGTCGAGAGAGTGAATGCGGTCGGCTCATAGTGTGGGAAGTCAGAGTTGAGAAGATGCCTGCCTGGACGTCAGGCAACCTTCCCTGACGGCTTAACTTGCCACCGTCTTTGGTGGGCTACAGATGCGCATTTGGGAAAGCACCTAGGAGAAGATAAGGGAAGGAGGTACACAGTTCTGTTGGCAGGGTCGTGGAGGCATGCAGTGGCAGATGAAGGAGGCACACAGTGGTGGTGGCTTCAATCGGTGTAGAGGCTCGCGGTGGTGGATTGTCATACGATGAGGGTAGAAAGGTGGAGGCCGTGTTCCCTCTCGAGGGAGGAAGAAGATGCTTTCCCAGTTGCCCATCCCTTCCTATTAAATAAGGAGAGAGAAAGAGAGAGCTAGATTTTTTAAGTTACCAAATAGCGAATAGAAATTTTAGGAAGAGAGAGATTTGTGAGAGAGATAAGGAAATGTGTTGGAGCAAATTAGAGTGGTATACAAGGAAACCATAAAAATTTATTCTCTTACTATATTTTTCCTAGACAAAATCCCACATATCTCCACTCACTTTGATGTGATGCCCTTGCCTTTTAAAGTGAATAATCAATCCTCTCATATAAGGACTAATGCAATTAATACATAAAATGATAAATCTAGTGTTAACATGATTTTGTTAATAACATCCATGCTTTAAATTAGTCTCTCATCAAAATAATAATGTACTTAAGCACTAAATTGGTCCACTAAAGTGGACCCATCAAGTGGTGAGGATGGAGTTCAGGGAAGTTGTAGAGTGGTGAATCGGTGAAATAGACTGAGGGCTTTTGCCATCCGTGTGATGGCAGAAGTGAGGAGAGTGAGGGTGACCTATTTGGTGGTCTGTGGAGGCTACAAGATCTTGTCGGTGGTACGCCGGTGAGATGGAAGACGACAGCGAAGCAGGTGCGATAGGGGTCGAATCGAAGTGGGGTTGGTGTATTTATGGAGTAGTTAAGCTAAGGAAGCAATCTAGGCAAGTATCGGACGATGGGGAGCAAAGTTGGCTCCGATTCTAGTATGGTTGACGTCGAAGATGAAGATGACTCCAGTAGGGGTAGGACAACGAGGATGAAGGAGATAGAGCCACCGGCTGGTGCTGCTCGACATGAAGGAAGACGTGGAAGGAGGATTTGCCACCAGTATTGTAGTTAGACGACTAGGAGAGTCAAGGAGAGTCATCGAAGATCGAGGAGCCTTTCAGCTGGATTAGGAGGGAAGAAATTGGGGTAGATCCGATTGAAATTGAGCTTGCGCAGAATGGTTTGCCCTAAGGAGTCTTATATAGGCTGTTGGAGGGTGATTAGAGCTTGGGAAGCTTGAAAAGCTTGGAAGGTCATCGAAGTAGGAAACTCGAAAGATGCCTGAATCTCTCATGCATTCGCATGAGAGATTGGGAAGGTTGTTGGGCTCAAGATCAGATTCATTGGAAAGAGGACTCCATAAAGAATCTCCCTTCCAATTTTGGGAGGGATTCATTGATTGGAGGAGTTCTCTTCAATCAAAGGTCACCGGAGTTGTAGGATTACGATTATAGGGCAGAAAAGACCTTTTTGTAAAGAATATGACAAAGTTGGGGGGCTATTTGTAAGAAATTCAAAAGTTAGGGGCATGAGTGTGAGATAAAGAGTCAAATAGGACCAAATTATAACTAGGTCAAGATGATCTCAAATTGAGCCCAAATTTTGGTACAAACCTAATTTTGCTCTACGGTATCCAATGGTGAAGTTGGATTTTAGTTTAAACCTAGTTTGTCTTGGTAATTTATGTAAAAACCCAAATTAGGGTAAATATCTATCTGAGACTCTATTTTGGGTCAAGACGGGTTCCAATGGTCAAATCAAGCAAACCAAATCCTAGAGAATATTTTTCTATGATTTATAGATGGTTTAGGTAAATTTTATCTTAACCAGAACCTCAGCTAATTAAGTAAGTCTATTTTAAGGGTTTTGGAAGTCATTTAATTCCTGAAATGCATGAAAACCCTTTTCCGTTTGTGCTAACCCACTTGTTAGACTCTTAAGATCACTTGACCCTTAATTAAACCTTGAAGGAACCCACAGTTTTTCTTCATTCATGATATGATGGTAAAATTATAGTTTTAACCCTGGTTTCTTGTATTTCTCTTAGAAAGGATTTGCAATGAATTATGGCCTTCTGATAGTTGTGTAGGAGCATTTATTGACTTAATTAAATCAAACTGAGCTAGTTATAGCTCATGATGGTGTTCCCATCATACCCCCATGCATAGCTTTTGCAAGTCCCTTAGCAAAACCATCTGAAGTGCACCAATTATCTAGGTCAAATTTTAACCGTCAATATGCCTTACTAGGATGCGTCCCTAGGAATCAGATCTTAATTCCAATAATAGGCCTAGAGGTACTCAAGTATCAGTCTAGATCATGACCTGACTAGCTTTCGGCTCAGTCTTCCATGAAGCTTTCTAAGGCCCACAGGAACTATCCTAAGGTTCGTTGGACCCAGCAGTTAAAGCACCCATGCTTAAGACATGGTTAATCCGATTCAGTTTGCCAGTGCATTTTGAGAGAGACATAGAAGGAGAATTTGATTTGTGGAGAGATTTCTCTCTCTTTTCTTTTCATTATACTTTTCCTTAGATCCATCCTCAGATTGGCCCTAAACATGGTCTGTATCGGATTCCTTGTCCCCACCATCAATCCTCGTAGGGTCATTGGCAATCCATGCTTCGAGATAGCACCGCTCATGGCAACCCCCAGAAACCTGGCTTTTGATATTTTAGGATAATCCCGACCATGGCATTCTGTAGCTAAATCTAGACCCTAGCAATCGACATTTCATGATAATGCCACCTAATGGAGGTGTGCTTTGCAAATTAAATCCGGGTTCGGAGGACCCATCATCGTTGCTCGCAAAATGCACCTAACAGATAAAATTTATAATCGAAACTCAAAAAGTGAGTCCCGGGTCGAACATGGGAGGCGAACGGTTGGTTTTATAAAAATTTATTCTTCATTTTTATTTGTTTTTGGTCATTTTTATCTTTTCTAATTCTTTTTGTACTTTTATCAAGGAAGAAATTAGGTCGATGAAAACTTTTTCTACTTCCAAAAATATATGAGAGAGAGGGAGAAAGAGAGAAAGAGAGAGAGAAACAATCATCTATTTATGAAGAATTGTTTGTTACAACAAAGAAAGCAGGAAAACTGCACTATGAAAACGAAAAATATAGAAAGAGGTGAGAGAATCCCCCTCGATGGTTGCTCGGAGGACAATTCGCTTTGACATTGCCTGGAGGAAGGTGGTGAGTGTTGGTGCTAGAGCACCACGATCATTTGTTTTGATGATAACAAAACACGTGTTATTTAACATTTGCAATTTGAGTCCTAGATTTCAGGTCAATTGCAAATGTGGACGTGTTTAGACGGAGTTCGAGCTCGCATCCAGGACGGATTGGAGGAGCTTGACGGAAAACAGAGGAGGTTCGCGTGGAGCGAAAGATTGAAGATAGAAGACAAGAAGAATAGGATAGATTCTTTTTTATCCTTTCATGTATCTCTTGTATTTATTTTCTTGCTCTTTTTGATTCCTTAGAACATTATGTTAAAGAGCCTCAAAGTACCCTAAAAGTAGTCCTAGGAATACCTGCACAACCCTAGGATACTTAGGTTTTCTGTAGAATACTTAGAAAACCAATATAGGGCTCAAACAGCATTTCCAGACGTCTAATCCCAAAATCAGACGTCTGATAAAGTATTATAAGACGTCTGACTGTTGTTTCAGACGTCTGATAACTGTTAGGCTGGACATAGTTAGTTCTGTCTGATGAATTCAGACGTCCAGACCTTAGACCAGACGTCTTAGGAGACGTCTGATGAATTTGCCAGACGTCCAATTAGTGGACCGTTGGCTAGCTTAGAAGACACTCAAGATTATGACCATTAGAGCCTTATCAGACGTCCATAGGACTTTACAGACGTCTGATAATTGACCGTTTTGCCTCGACTGACCCGAAAATCTCTTCTCAGAGATTTTATAGCCGTTGCAAATCCATTGCGTAGTAAAAGTTGGTTTCCAGACGTCCAGGCATAGTGCCAGACGTCCTGTTTGTCGTCTGATCGACTTGCACAAGAACCCTGTTTAGATCAGATTCAAGTCAGGGAGAAACCCGCACAGAATCAGACGTCTGACCTTGAAATCAGACGTCTTAAAGTGGCCTTCCAGACGTCTGATGCCAGAGTTAGACGTCTGATAACCCTGTCAAATGCAATCATTATCCTGATTTCGGCCTGATTCTCTTGGCTTTGCACCCAACGGCTATGGAAGCTTTTCCAAGCCTTCCGAAGCCTTCCTAAGGCCTCTATAAATAGAGGGGAACCTTTGTAACACAAAAACACAAGACATACACACCTAGAGAGACATATACACACTAAGACACACACCTTGCAATACACTTTCAAACCTTTTGTTTCCAAAGAAAAGACTCTCTTGCTCTCCAAGCTCAAGCTCCATTTTCTTGAGAGCATTCAACCGTTGCGCACCCGCTCTCCCGGCGTTGATAACGAGAGCGACGTAGCGCCATCGCGTGGCACACGCACCGCGTCATCGTCGACGCACTCCTTGCAAAGGGGAGTTTCCTATTTCCTATAGAAGCTAGGTTTAATTTTGTTGGCTCTATAGGACTGTTGTTTTATTTTATCTTTGTTATTTTGGTTGGGTATTCGCTTTGCGAATTCCCGTCTCCTTCGTGGGACAAAATCCTTCTCGTGGAGAGAAGGGGTTGAGGAACGCTACCCTCGTACTTGTAGCGTGGTTGTATTGAGGTTGAATCACCCTCGTTTTAAGTGATTCAATTTAGTGGATTTGATCAACTAGGTTGATCGGTAAATCCTAACTCGAGAGGGTTAGGTGGTGGTTTTCACCCGGTTTGGGTTTCCACCTAAAAATACCTGTGTACATTTTGTGATTGCTTATTTTTGTGAGATTGTTTATATATTTTCAATTCCGCATTTTTTTCGTCACGCTGATCTCACCCCTCCAAGTACAAGGGTAGAACCTTCAGTGAGGAGTGGGACGAATAGGGACGGAGCTGGAGGATGGAGGGTAGCATAGGACGGCGTCGCAGCAAGGATCTTCTTCCCGAAGGGAGGTGAGAAGATGACCACAGGAACCTCCATGAATGGGGATGAGGGGAGGGAAAAATATTTTGTTTTCTACTCTAGAGGAGCATCCCGGAATTGGGACAAGCTCTCTCTAGAGCCTTGGAGGTGGTGAGGTGAAGAAAGGAAGAGATGAAGACAAATGGGAGGGGTAGGGGTCCTTTTATAGTGGAGGAAAGAATCAAATTCGTATATAGGACATTTAGTGATGGTCATAAATGTAGTTGAGGATCAGCCGAAAACATCACTGAAGATCCCACTCACACGCCCCTGTTGCCGTACCTCTGGCGCACACTGTACGCAACTTTATCGCGCACGCACGTGCGATACGCTCCACTACCTCTGTGCGTGGCATTGTGCTTGGACGTGCATGCCTCCACACGTGCCGTTGCACTTGCGCGTGCGTGCACCCTCATTGCTATGCATGTACGGTGGCCCATGCATGCGCATGGGTGGCCCAGATTACGCCACGTGGTGCAATCTGGGCCGTCCATCTTCTTTCCTTTGTGGGAATGCTATAGAGGTCGAATTGAGTTGATTTTTGCACCGTTGGGCTCTGATCGTCAACTCGAATCAATCCATGTGGTCAGATTTGTCGTTTGACACTCTGAATTCCATCACCTAATCCATCGGGCGTTGATCTTCCTTGGGTTGCATTTGGTTCTATGGAACTCCAATCGAGGCGATTTCGGAGGCGTCGAACTCCCATCATCATCTTGATCAGATCTGTATGGTCGAATCATCAATCTGAGGCTCCTAAATAAATATCCTTCTCTTCTGACCACAAAGAGGATGCAATTAACCTAAATTGTATACGACTACTCAAAATGCAAAATGATGCATGCCATGCAATATTTATAAGATGAAATGCAAATATAAGCCTACTGATGGTGGCGCGTTTCGCGAATTAAAATCGGGGTTTGAAGGACCCGTCGTTGTAGCTCGCAAAATGCTTTTATCAGATAAAGTTTATAACCAAAACTTGAAAAGTTAGTCCTGGGTAGAACATAGGGAAGTAAACATTTGGTTTTGAAAATCCACATTTCCCTTTGATTTGTTTTTGTCATTTTTATCATTTCTAATTTTTTTTGGTATTTTAATAGGGTAAGAGATCAGGTTGATGAATTCTAGCTAATCAACATGCAAAAATATAAGAGAGAGAGGGAGAAAGAGAGTGAGAGAAAGAAACATTCATCTATTTATAAAGAATTGTCTGTTACAACTACGAAAGTAGAAAATCTACACTATGAAAGTGAAAGAAAGATAGAAAGAGGTGAGAGAAACCCCCCTCAACAGTCGCTTAGAGGACGACTCACTTTGACATCACCTGGAGGAAGGTAGTAAGGAGCAAGACGAACGGGGATGAAGCCAGAGGACGAAGGGTGGGGCAGGATGGCGTCGCAGCGAGGATCTTCTTCTCCAAGGGCGATGAGAGGATGACCATGGGTTTCTCCACGAATGGGGATGAGGGGAGGGAAAACTATTTGATTTTCTACTCTAGAGGAGCATCCCAGGCTTGGGACAAGCTCTCTCTAGGGCCTTGGAGGTGGAGAGAGGAAGAAAAGAAGAGATGAAGAAAAATGAGAGGGGTAGGGGTCGTTTTATTATGGAGGAAAGTATCAAATTCATATACAGGGCATTTAGTAACGGTCATAAATGTTGCTGAGGATTTGCCGTAAACGTCGCTAAAGATCTCGCTCAAGTGCCCCTGCACTGCACCGCTACCACGCACTGTACATGCCCTTGTCGCGTGCGCATGCACGATACGCCCCTCTACTACTGCCGCCTCCACGCACGTGCTGCACTCGCACATGCGTGCCTCTGCATGCGCGCACGCACCCGTGCTATTATGCACGTGCATGCACATGGTCGGCCTGGGTTGTGCCACATGGCGCAATCTAGGTCATCCATCTTCTTTCCTTTGTAGGGGATGCTACAAAGGTCAAATTGAGTCGATTTTCACACCGTTGGGCTGCGATCGTCGACCCGAATCCATCTGTGTGGTTGGGTTTGTCATTTGATGCTCCAAATTGCATCACCTAGTCCCTTGGCTGTTGATCTTCCTTGGATTGCATATGGTGCTATGGGACTCCAATTAAGGTGATTTCGGAGATGTTGGACTCCAATCGTCATCTTGAACATATCTGTACGGTCGGATAGTTAGTCCTTCTCCCTTGACCAAAAAAAAGATGCAATTAACCTTAATTATATACAACTGCTCTAAATGCAGAATGATGCATGCTATGAAATATTTATAACATGAAATGTAAATCTAAGCCAAGGAACATGCATGAATAGGCATTTTACCCTCAATAATTATGTCTACATCATACCCCCATACCAATATTTTAGTAGTCCCTAGCAAAATTAAACAACATGCTATGTATAAAAATAGAATTAGGATTCGATCGCTTAGGCCTATGTTGTTTATTAACAAGAGAAATTATCAACTAAGGTCCTAAACTACGAAGACTCAACAGTACCTAGGTGTTTGCTAGAATGCAGACTATGCAAGTCCTCACCTTATTTGAAAATGGAAGATACATTTTTTTTTTGCTTTCCTTCTTTTCTAATTTTTTTTTGTACTTTTGGAGTTTGAGAGTTCTAAGATAACTTTCTACGGCTACATGACCAGCCCATGACTCGAAAAAGACTCTAAGTGCTAATCATCTAGTGAAAAGAGTGAAAGACTCACTAGGTGGCCGTTAAAATGGACTTCGGGTTTCTACGACCATAAGTGACCTTGCCTAGAGGTTTATCTTTTCTAATGGTAGCTTTCTCCTTACTTCTTTTATTTATGGGGTCAACACAATGGCAAACCTAGTTTATATCTCCTCAGTTTATTCTACTTCCCCGCTTCTTCCCTAAGTGTTTTGGGAGTTATTGTGCATTTTTGTGAGTTCGGCTCTGGACAACCATCTAATGGGCAATTACCCATGACCACTTGCCAGCCATACACGTGTAGTGAAGTATGGCATTATTATTTTATTTTTTTTATTTTCTCCTTTTTCTTTTTCTTTCTTCCTTTTTCTTTTAAGTAGGTGCCTTCTTGATGAGACACTCATCATGATCTCTAATTACCACTAACTAACTAGTCTTCCTAGTTAATTAGCTAAGGTTATGAGTTTATAAGGGTTAATTATAGAATAAGGGATATTTGGTAAAGGACCTTAAAATAAGTTTAAAATGGCATTTTATCATTCAATTAACATTATTAATAATCTAGATAATAATTGGACTCCAAATCCTATTAATCATTCCCTTAATTAATAAGTTAAGTAACTTAAACTTAATGTAAACCTAAGTATATAATAACTTAAGTAATTTTACTTAATCTAATAAATTAACCTAAAAGGGTCAAAAATGTAAATTCAAGGTGAAAACACAATATTTAGCTTATTTACTAACAAATATAAGAAGCTTAAAAAGATCTAAGTCAAAATAAACCTTCAAAACCCGAGGTTACATTTTGGTCCTCAAAACTTATTACAATTGGGTCCTTATTTCTCACACAGGTCCTTAAGTTTTATTACATTTAAGTCCCTTTTCGTCTTCTTCTTCTTCTTCAACCGAATGAATGACTGGCGACGGAGAGTCACACCATAGCATGATCATCGCCCTGCCGACATCATTCTTCTTTGTCCAAGCTCTTGCAGCTTGCGCTCACCACCTCCTCTTCATCTACCAGCCTGGATTAGCCGGAAATCTTATTTTTCAATCGGTGATAACCTCACCGTCGTTGAAGACGATGTCGGAGGTTAAGCTCCTTCTTTGACTAGAGCCTGCCACTCTCTTCGCCGCCAACTACTATAAATACCCCCTTACCCCTCTGATTTCTCTCAAGTTGGCTCCCTTCCCTCTTCTAACACTGAGCCGACCCAATAGGCTATTCGACTGCAACTCCGGTGACTTTCCATCTCATTTTCCAACTTCCTCCATCCATTTTGATCAGCCGAGGAGATCCACCAAGGTTTGCCGCGAATCTGACAGGCGCTGACCCAAAGAATCCTCTATTTCACCACAATCCGCTTGGCGGAGATTCTTCTTTTCACCCTCTATTTTCGTCGTCTGCCATGAGACTTCGGCGGAACCCTATCGACCCCTTTCTCCAAGTAACAGTAGATTAGGAGTAGGAGTAGGAGTAGGTTAGCTTAGTTAGTTAGATAGTTAGATTAGAGTAATTTTAGAATTTCAATGTTCATCGTCTCCGACTCCAGCGAGCTCCTTGAGCTCGCCAGAGACTTAATTTCATCTTTTGAAATCATTGTCCACCATCCTTTATCCCACATAATCATTTCTAATCCACTTAATCATTAATTGAATCATCTAATCGCCTAATTCACATTCCACCTCCACCGACTACTGTCACTATCCATGGCGACAGTAGTCGAGCTAATTCCTCCTCCATTTTTTCTATCATCATCTATCCATCACATATGGACCCTAATCGGCACTATAGTACAAATAAATATCACATATAACCTAAATGCTCAAATTTAATTAAGCTCCTGAGCTCGCTGTCAATGGTGGCTCAGGAGTAGTTCAAATCATTAATTAAATATATATTTAATATCACAAACATCTGTTGACTTGTCTCAACCACTCAATTGAGTGAGAGATCAAGTCCCGTGACTCAACCAACTCAATTTTCATTCAAAATAAATTCACTGTCAAATCTTACATATAAAGAGATAATGAGGAATTAAATGTGATTCTGAGGTTCCTTGCAACCTCAGGATCCTTTTTAGATTAAAAATGGCAAGTTTAAACAATCTGTACACAGTTTGTACATTTTTTGGACTCACCGGAGCTCTGGCGAGCCATTCTTGAGCTCCAGCCTCTAGAATTTGTTGAGAAGCTCCAGATCAATGATTTGAGGATCATTGATTGTGCTGAGGTATCTAAATTGAGATTTTAATGTCTGGAGTTGTTGTTAGGTGTTCATGTTCTCCAACTCCAGTGGAGTTGGAGAAGTCTGACAGAGAGATCTGAGAAGTATTTAAGCTGCCTAGAAGCTTCAGTGCAGTGCACTGAAGCTGTTCATGACCTTATTCTGTTTTAATAACCTCACAATCTCTCTGACGAACAAGGTCATTGTGAGTCACAGGCAGCGAGCCTAAAACCCTAGAAATCTTGGTCAGAGCACCTATCTAAGAATCTGAATGAGTTTCTGAGGTTAAGAAGATCCTATTCGAGGCTTTGATTTCTTAAGAGAAGGCTTTGAACAGAAAGTCAAATTTTTTTGCCTTCACAGTCAAACTAAGTTTGATTATGGAGTTTTGAATTCAATTTGAGGAATGGATGAGTTAAAGTTGTTTTTGGGAACTTGTTGGATAGTTTTAGAATGATTTAACTGAGCTCAAGTGAATAATTTAGTGAAAATTTGAACCCTGTTAATTTGGGTTATTTTTCAACCCAAACTAACAGCAGTGCCATTTTGTTGAGTTTTGATCTTAAATCTTGCCCAAATAAGCCTATTACAACCCTTAGAATTTGTTAAAATCAATTAGCAATGTCCATAAGTGTCTATTGTATATATCAAAGTTAGAAATTGCTTTCTCTGAAGCTTTCAAAAAAACTGTAGAGCCTTTACATTGTTCCTGAAGGTCTTGAGAGCTTCAAACTTACTCCAGCAGATGCAGAATAATTTGTAGAACATGTACAGGCTTTCAAATGAGAGAGAAAAGTCCATTTGAGGACTCTGTAGATGTTAAAACCATTTCCAAGCATTTTTACCTGTAGGAAGCCCATATTTTACCCTTCAAATTGAGGAGGAAAACATCTTCTAAACCTTAAATTGACCCTGCAATCCTATAGAGTAACTGTAGAGCTTTCTAGCAAACTTTAAATCACTTGAAACAGAGCTATGAGCTGGGAGGTTTGATTGATTGAAGTTGGGTCTGAAAGGGGTTAAGATAGTCCCACATCATCAATTTCTGAGCGCGCACCTGGGAACAAAAGTGATTTGTTACCTCGGCCCTTCAGTCATCAATGCTTGGCACATCGGTTACCAATTTGAGCATTCTGAATCTATCTGAGCCTGTGTATGTGTCTGTGCGGGCATGTGTGCCTACAGCTATGCACCCGAGTGGGAGTGAGTGAGTGTGCCCTAGGAGGGTGAGGCCTAGGAGGCTGGGTTGAGCCAGAATGGCTCGAAACTATGAATCGAAAAATAAATCGAAATTGAACCTAATTGAGTTAGGCGAGGACAAAGTAGGGTCTGGTCCCACCCTGGTCTCAGGGTGCTATGTATCCTCGAAAGGTCCTCGCCGCAAATAAAATAATTTTTGGTAAAAAAGCTTGGTTCAACTAATGGATCAAAAGAAAGCTTAAGGAAAAGAAGAGCTGATGGCCAAGTGTTGAAGGTTAAATATTAAGAAAGAGCTGAAGGCAAAGGAAAGAATGGAGAACAGGCACTACTAAGGGAACTAAGAAAGAAGAAGAAAGCTCAGGGGAAGAGAATAAGAGATAGGAAGAGAAGAAGGCAGGAATAGAATAGAAGTGAAGAAGTAAAGAGCTCGAGAGAATAAAAATAAAAGAAAATAAGAGAAAGAAATAGAGAAGAGAGAGGCTGAAGAAGTAAAGAAAGGATATTATTTTTCTTGCATCATTTTAATTACTTTTTGTTCTTAATTGTAATAAGGCATGTTTTAATAAAAGAACTCTTATTGCCTTAATTTCTTTTGAAATAAAATTAGAAAACTAACATGTTTACTTGTTAATAAAGTAGATCATTTTGAGTAAATATATTCTCCTATGGGATTTTGCATATTACTTCATTTTAATTAATATTTTTGCAAAATTCATGTTCTTAAAATGAACTTAAATATACCTCCTAAACTTGAAAGGAAAATAAAAGGTAATTGGTGAATTTAGAAAAAATTATATCTCCCAGTGAACGACCTAGACTTAACCAGTAAAAATATCTAAAATGTTAGGTTAATTCGACCCTATACTACACAACCGACACAATTTTGAGTTAACCTAAGTGACTTTTTCTACTCTTAATTAAGTAAAATTAACTTAATTGCTGAGTTGAGTGGAAGCCACTGATCATTTTACTGGCGCCATTTTCAGGGAGGTAATATTTTGCCTCATTTCACTCATCAAAATATTCCCTGGCATTGCTTCGTCTAAACATCATTTTAACGGCCCCGTTGTCAGGGAAGTAATCCTTTAATTCAGTAAAAGTAGTTGGATTAAATATTTAATTAGGAGGTATTTTGTAAATATATTTTTGCTTTTAATGTTTTTGTTCTAATTAGTGTGTTTTGTTTTCGTTTTATTTTTATTTTACGTCTTCATTTCAGGTTTACCTTTGCGGGAATCAAAGGAGAAGGCGGGAATCTATGTTACTGTTTTTGTTTTTGTGAGTATTTCTTAGTCTTTTGTATTGCTGCATTTAAAAATTAAAAATAATATAAAAATACATCTTTATCTGACTAGCAGTAGCATATCATAGGCATACACTCTTAGGAGTGCATTATCTGCTAGTATTAGTACGATTTGACTCAGGAAATATTTTTTAACTATTTTTTTTGCATCAGCGGGAAAACATGAGAAAACCTGCGTAGATTCCTGTCTTCTGAGATTTAACAAGACCACATATTTTTGTTTGAAAAGATATAAAAAGCGGCCATTGTAGTTTACTTGATATAATTTTGAAAAAGATTAACTAAAGAGAGGAAGTAAAAATTGCGACCTAAATCTGATTGTAAAATGCATGCGGGTTTTTATACCGCTATCGTCTGTTACATGCTATCACGCACACAGCACAATCCCTAGAGTCACACGAGTCTATTTTTCTATCTCTCCTCTTTGCACGTCTTAGGGCTTTAGTCGAAGTTCAACAAGTCTGTCTCACTACTAGAGCCACGGGGAGCCAGTAGTGAGCTCTCTCGATCCTAGACCTTAAACCTTTGAGCTTTAAGGTACGCACCTGCATAGACACAGATTAGGATGCATATTTTGATACTGTTACTCTATTTGTTTGCGTCAAATTACTTTGCGTATCTTAGGAATTTCTTCTTTCCTTTGAAAGAAGAGCAAAACCTGCATCTTTTACGTTGTTTTCCAGGGTTTTTGTGCTGCTGTTTTCTTATCGGAGGTGTGCGTGTGCAGTTGCACATTATTTTCTGTTTATGGACAGGAGGCGATCCTTGCATCTGCCTCTTGCACCACTGTTGATAGGTGATCCTAGGCCAATTGCAGATAAGCAACCAATTGTTTTCCCGTGTGATCCATCTTCTTCTATGGATCAAATGCAAAATCTTAATCCCGAGATCCCTTCTTCTGGTCAGGAGGAGATGCTGCCTTTTGATGTTCACGAGGTGCTCCTAAACCAGAATCTTAGGATGCTTGAGCAAACAAGACAAATCAATCTATTAATAATAGCCTTGAATAATTTACAGACTCTTCAAACCCATCCTCCACCTTGACCAGAGGTAGGTTTTGAAATCCCTAATTTACCGATCAAGCATCCAAGGCCTCTATTGAGAGATTATTATAACCCATCTAATGCACAAGTAGAGCTTAATGTTAGGATTCCTATAGGGGAAAATGATCCTGAATTAAAGCCAAACATTATAGGTTTAATCCCCCACTTTCATGGATTTGCATCCAAGGATCCATTTCAACATATTGAAGATCTTAAAAATCTATCTCAAACTCTTGGTCCTCGAAATCAAAATAAGGAAATCCTACTAATGAAAATGTTCTCTTTTAGCCTTAAAGATAAAGCTTTATATTGGTATAGAACTATATCAAGACCAATCTCAACTTGGGTTGAACTTGAATCCTATTTTTGAAGAAATTCTTTCCAATTGGTCGAACCAATGCTTTAAGGCGAGCTATTACTACTTTCAATCAAAACCAAGGAGAACCAATTCATGAAGCGTGGGAACATTTTCATGAATTGCAAAGGAAATGCCCATGTCATGATATCCCTCGTTGACAACACATGCACATCTTTTACTATGGCTTACAAGAGGGCATTCGCAATCTAGTCGATGCCTCTTGTGGAGAGAATTTTCTAAATTGCAATGCAAAATCAGCTTCAAAATTATTTGAAGGGATGGCG
Organism: Thalassia testudinum; assembly: GCA_037157565.1. Classification (NCBI taxonomy): domain Eukaryota; kingdom Viridiplantae; phylum Streptophyta; class Magnoliopsida; order Alismatales; family Hydrocharitaceae; genus Thalassia; species Thalassia testudinum. The sequence continues at coordinate 17,365,111 of JAZHRO010000056.1, forward strand.
GAAATACGAATCAATGTCGCAATTCATGTGGGGTGCAAATACGAATCATCTAAATCCGCATAAGGGCATTCACGAGATTGGTAATCCGTCTAGTTCAAAGGATTTAGAGATTATTGCAAGAAAACTGGACAAAGTAGATATCGTAGCAAAGCATCTCAACGAGGTTAGAAATATAATGAAGACTCTTACACCTCTAATTGCTACGAATCCTACGTATTCACCTATTTCGCAAATTCCCACAGGGAGGGAATATGTGTATAATCTAGATTCTAGAGATCCATCTTCCTTAGGTTTTCTATCTACTCCTTCACTAACCCAAGGAGGGACCTTTGTCCCACAATCTTACCCACCCTTTTCCCTACCCTTTTCTATTGCAGAAAGCATGCCTTATCCTCTTGATTTAAACACCATTCAGGGATACACACCAAGATCAAACCCATATTCAAATTCCTATAATCCTGGATGGCGTAATCACCCCAATTTTTCTTGCTCTGACCATTCACAAAGACCATCATATCCGAATCAGACCAGACAAAACCCACCTACATTGTCGTTTTAGCAACACAATGCGAGGCCATTTTACGTGGGTTTGCAAAACCCCGTAGGGCCAAATAGAGATTCACAGCTAGACCAGATTTTGAGAGCTGTGATTGAGAGCCAGCGACAAAATGCTGAAGCTCTTACTGAAGTCCAATGACAATGTTCGGTAGAATTGGCTGATCTTAGGGGTCAAATCATGCACTTAGCTGAATCTCGTCAAATAGGGACCCTTCCATCCCAGCCAATTCCAAACCCTAGGAATATCCAGCAAAGACAACTCCCGGGAGTTAAAAATCCGAATCAGGGACATGTCCATCTTAATCAATTACCCCTGAATCCAAATCTGAATCCACCTATTTCTAATCTTGATTTTGAATATCCAAATCAACAGCAATCAGTTGTGAATCAACCATTAATTAATGATCTATCTTTCCAAAATTCACAAGCATCTTCTTCTTCAGCTGCTTCTTCTTCTCATGCGGGTATTAACTCTGTTACAACCCTCTATGGAACTTCCACTAGGGATCTAGTTTTTCCAAGGAACCTATCCCAAGACTGTAGTACATCTAGATTAACCCCTGTTTCTACACTTGGAAGAGATGCAGAACCCAATCCTGCAATTCTTGTTAATTTGCGAGATCAGCATAACACCTCAGTAGAACAGGAAACCCACGTCCCATTCCCAAAAGCTTTGAAGAAGACTAGGAAACAAAGACAACCTATTACATTAGATGAAGATTTTATTAAGATTTTTGAACAGGTGCATATTAATATCCAACTCCTAGATGCTATCAAACACATCCCGACTTACGTAAGATTTCTTAAGGAATTGTGTACTCCTGAGCGTAAGTCGAAGAAAGGAAGCACTGTTGTACTTTCAGAGCATGTAAGCTCTATTATTTCAAGCATGCTTCCTTTAAAAAAGAAAGACACAGGATCTTCATTTATTTCCTATATAATTGGGGGTCAATGTTTTGATAGAGTCCTAGATTTAGGATCTTCTATTAACCTCATCCCTTTCTCTTTGGTAAAACACTTTAAAATAGAAAACCTTAAGTCTACCAATGTGACTTTACAATTAGCTGATAGATCTATTAAGTCACCAAAAATGAATGTTGGAGGATGTTATTGTAAGAGTTTGGGATTTTTTACTTCCTTGTAGATTTTATTATTCTTGATATGGAAGTACCTGAATACATTAGCCACACCACAATTATCTTAGGGAGACCCTTTTTGGCTAATGCAAAAGCCAACATTGATTGCGAATCAGGAAAGATTGAATTAAAATTTGGGGAGAAGACAATTAAGTTAGATATATTTAGAGCTTCTAGTGGATTTGATTGTGAATGGATTGAGGAAATAAAATCAATAGAAGTTTTTGAGGATGACATTAGTTCCTTAGAACTAGAAAGCACATCTTTTGATATCCCATACCCTTAAAGCAATGAAATGTTATTAGAATCTCTACTCAATCTCGAATTTGACTTTGAATCTGAATCACTTTTCACAATTGAAAATCCCACCCCAAATCCTGCTGTTGATTCTACTCCTATGCTTGAATTGAAACCATTGCCTGATAATCTTAAATACATATATCTTGAATCTGATCAAACATATCATGTAATAATCAATTCTCATCTCTCTGAATCACAAGAATCCAAATTGATCAAAGTTCTTCAAGATCACAAGAAGGCAATTGGGTGGACTTTACATGATCTCACCAGGATTAGCCCCAATTTTTGTACTCATCGCATCTATATTGAAGATGGGGCATGACATTCAAGAGAAGCTCAAAGACACCTGAACCCTAATCTAAAGGAGGTCGTTAAGAAAGAAATAATCAAGTGGCTTGATGCTGATATCATCTATCCTATATCTGATAGCCCTTGGGTGAGCCCAATTCAAGTAGTACCCAAAAAGGTAGGACTCACCATAATCAAAACTGAATTTGGAGGCACCATTCCCACAGGAATTGCGAATTCACGGCTAGTTTGTATTGATTATCGAAAACTGAATTTTGTTACAAAGAAGGGCCATTTTCCTTTAGCATTCATTGATCAAATCCTTGAGAGATTAGCTGGTAATAGGTTCTTCTGCTTTTTGGATGGTTACTCTGGATAATATCAAGTTGCAATTTATCCCGAAGATCAAGAGAAAATGACTTTCACCTGCCCCTTCAGAACCTTTTCTTTCCAAAGAATGCCATTTGGGCTTTGCAATGCACCCGTGACTTTTCAATGTTGCATGTTAGCCATTTTTACCGAAATGGTGGGTGAATATATGGAGGTTTTTATGGATGATTTTTCAATCTTCGGGGAGACATTTGATATTTGCTTGGATAATTTGTCAAAGGTTCTAAAAGGATACATTGAGGTTAACCTTGTCCTTAATTGGGAGAAGAGCCATTTTATGATTCCTGAGGGCATAGTATTTGGTCACCTCGTATCTGAGTGGGGTATCCAAGTAGATCAAGCCAAGCTCAATCAAATTGCAAATCTTCCCATCCCTGACTTGATCAAAGGTATTAGATCATTTCTCGAGCATGTGGGATTTTATAGAAGATTCATCCAAGATTTTTCAAAAATTGCCCGACCACTCACAAACCTCCTCACAAAGGATGCGATTTTTGAGATGAATGAGGAGTGCATTTTAGCATTTAAAACTTTGAGAGACAGAGTTACACAGGGTCCAATTTTGCAACCACCTAATTGGGATTTACCATTTGAAATCATGCGTGATGCATCAGATTATGCAATAGGAGCTATTTTAGGATAGAAAATTGAGAAGAATCTAATGGTAATTTACTATGCTAGTAAAACATTCAACGAGACACAAAGGAATTACATAGTTACAGAGAAAGAGTTACTAGCAATAGTGTTTGGGTTAGAAAAGTTTAGATCTTATATACTTGGATCTCAAATCATAGTGTACTCTGATCACTAAGCTATCCGACACCTCTATCTAAGAAGGACGCGAACCTAGGTTGATCAAATGGATCTTGCTTTTGCAAGAATTTGACCTAGAAATTCGTGATAAAGCGGGTAGGCAAAATGTTGTTGCAGATCATCTTTCCTGTCTTCCTTCTGATACAATCGAATCATCTCCACCAATCACAGAACACTTCCCTGATGAACATCTTTTGACTATATCCACAGATCTTCCTTGGTATGCAGATATTGGTAATTATTTGGTTACACAAATTCTCGCCAGACTCGGACGGGAATCGTAAATCATGACTCAAAGTAGAAGCCAAATACTATTTTGGGAAGATCCATATCTTTTTAGACTTTGTAATGATCAAATCATCAGGTGTTGTGTCACCTCTTCTGAGATTGATGCTATCCTATCTTTTTGTCATGACGAAGACTGTGGTGGTCACTTTTCTGGTAGGAAGACTGCTGCAAAAGTTTTGCAGTGTGGGTTTTATTGGCCCACATTATTTGCTAATTCTCAGACTTATTGTAAGGCATGTCGTCACTGCCAAACACTTGGTGGCATGTCTTGGAAAGACACGATGCCTTTGAACCTGATTTTAGTCTGTGAAATCTTTGACATATGGGCATAGATTTTATGGGTCTATTTCCATCCTCTTTTGGCTTCCATTATATTTTACTTGCTGTAGACTATGTTTCTCGTTGGATTGAAGCCATACCCACATGCACAAATGACCATCGAGTTGTCATTCCCTTTATACAGAGTCATATTTTTGCTCGTTTTGAGGTACCTCATGCTATTATTTCTGACGGTAGTTCCCATTTTATTAACGCCCAATTTAAAACTTTACTTAGAAAATATGGGGTTGTACATCGTATTTCTACACCTTATCATCCCCAGACCAATGGGCAAACTGAGGTCTCTAATAAGGAGATCAAAAAGATCCTTCAAATGACAATCCAACCCAATAGGAAGGATTGGTCTTCCCATTTAGATGAGGCTTTGTAGGCTTATAGGACTACCCACAAAACACCAATAGGCATGTCACCATACAGACTTGTTTATAGGAAACCCTGTCCTCTTCCCGTAGAAATTGAACACAAGGCCTATTGGGCGATTAAAGCCTGTAATTTAGACCTCTTGAAGGCTGGTGAAAATCGTAGGTTGCAGCTTAGCGAACTTGAGGAATTATGTCATGATTCCTATGAAAGTTAAAAGCTGTATAAGGAAAAACTTAAAGCCTTCCATGAAAAATTCATTTCCCGCAAATCCTTTGCACCTGGTCAGAAGGTGTTGTTATTTGATGCCCATTAGAAGCTCTTCCCTGGTAAACTTAGGTCTAAATGGCATGGGCCACTTATTGTAGTTAGAGTGTTCGACAACGGAGCTGTCGAAATCACTGAACCCAACAAAGATTAATCCTTCAAAGTCAATGGTCAACGTCTTAAACCTTTCTTGGAATCACATCTGTATGGTCGAGCCTGGATAGGTTGTTAATATGATGATTTTATCATTGAAATGTGTACAGTGGTTAACCTAAAATCCGACCTAACCATAACTTTACAAAATTTTTTAACCTGGCCTACTTGATTTTATCTTGCCACTTTTAGGCCTAGGGTTGAACTCAGGGAAGTGGGGTTACAAGTCGAGTTTCTACGCCTTTCCTATAACGAGTCTCTTCCATTCGTTTATTGTGTTTTCGGTGTTTTTCTTATTTAGATTTTTTTTTGGTAATCTTTGTCCTTGAGGTACACCCTCAAAATTGTGTTCTTGGCTTTGAGCCAAAACAGAGTCCAAAACAGGTCTTGCTATTCACAAGACGGGGTACCGGCAAGTCAAAGATTATCTTTTCTCTTTTATGTTTTTTTTTTATCTCTTTGCTAATAGGAAAGTGAAACAGAAATAAAGTAAATACAGTATATATATATATATGTATCTATTATGTATATAAAGGGGTGGGGGTGGAGGCGGCAATGGAGTGTAGCACGGTGTCGAATTGGTTCTCTTCTAAAGAGACGCAACCAATAGGACTAGGTGCTGCATGGAGTGTAGGATGGATGGTGGAAGATCTATGCGACCATGCTTTTTGTACGCGTGTATCGGGGAATATCAGCAACTGGTGCAGATATTCCCACGATACAGTGTATGGTAAATAATGTGAAAATATTTATATTTGTATATATGTAAATATATCTATATGTATATCTATATATATATGGTTATAACTATATAGGTATATATATATATGTAGATATGTATATGTAAGTGTATATGTATATATATATATGTGTGTGTGTGTATGTATATATAACTATATAGAGGTATATATATAGGTATACAGGTATATGTATCTAGATATGAATATATATGTTTATATATATGTATATATATATAAGTATATATGTAAGTATATAGATATATATATATGTATATAAGTATACTAATACTACTCTATAGATAGATGTAAGTATGTATATATATATATGTATATGCATAGTAGTATTTGTATATATGTATATATGTATATGTATGTATATATATAGGTGTGTATATATGTATATATATATATATGTATGTATCTATACATAGTTATACAGGTAATATATATATATATGTATATGTGTAAGATATATGTATATATGTAAGTATATATGTATATTCATACAAGTATATGCATATATGTAAATATATATAAGTATAAATATAAGTATATAGATATATATATGTATATATATATATGTATACTAATACATAAGTATATAGATACTACTATATGTATAAATATAAATATATATATATGTATATATATATCAATATATAAGTATACGTATATATATATGTTTATAGTATAGGTGTGTGTGTGTGTGTGTAAGTGTGAGCATAGGTGTGTGTGCATCGGTGTAGAGTGTGAGAGAGTGTTGTGAGAGAGAGAGAGCGGGAGAGAGAGGGCAGGAGAGGAGAGAACGGAGTGTAGCCGCACTGCAGGAGGCGAGTTAAGGCGTCTGGAGATGGAGGGCATCGTCTGATGGCCTTCAATGTGCATGGGCGCGTACTCGCGCAGAGGAGATCGCCTGCGCCGTCCGGTTGCTAGCGCGGAGGGCTCGCAACAGTGCACTTGGAGAGGGAAGCGAGGTGTCCGCAGGCACGCGCGGACTCTTGTAGAGGCTGGCAAGGAGGCTGGGAGACGCTTGGCCGGTCGCTGCAGAGGCGCGCAGCGGCCTGTTGCGGGCATGGAGGGCGTGCGACAGAGCGGAGAAGCGGAAGCGGCGAAGGTCTGCAGGCACGCGCGGAGGGGCTGGGGTGCCTGCAAACGCGTACGGAAGCTGCTGGGGCTACTAATGCTGCTGCTGTTGAGCTACGAAGCTTGAAGCGGCTCCAATGGCAGGAAGTTGCGGGAATGGAAAAAAAAGTGAAAGAAGAGCCACCACGCCCACCGGCTCTTTGATGAGATGGGCGGTGGTGGTCTCATTGTGGTGGTGTGCACCACAGTGAGCTCCTGCCCACCGTGTTTCTCCTCGGAGGAGGGCCTACGTATGGAGGGGAATGGAGGAGAGGACGGTGGTGGCCTGCTGGTGGAGTTTTTTTCTTGTTGCCGCGGACCACCTTTTGAAGAAGAAGCCATGGCCTTATATAGGAAGAGAAGGTATGGCCATGCATGCAGCTGCAGGGAATGGCAAGTAATGGCAGCCGCAGAGAATGGCAAGGGTAGCTGCAGCAAGCATGGCACGAGAAGAAAATGTAGCCGTGGGAAACGTTACAAAAATCAAGTGGAAAAAAATAAAAAGATGTGGATCTTTGCAAAGAGGCACTTGAGGAAATGCAAATTATGAAGCCATTTATTTGATTCTTCTCCTCTCAATTAAATGCGTGAATTCATGTATTTTTACAAATGCAACTCTGGAATCCTAATATGCATAGTTAATGCTAGGAAATAGCACAAGAAGGCATTATTGCAGGCATATTTTGTAGTGCAATCATACCCCCATGCCTATCTTTTGCTAGTCCCTTGCAAAACAGTATTTAGAAATGATCTGGAGCTGAAGATTTTCTTCTGAGGTGCTATAGGTGTGTTTATTGTTGGATATTGTGAGAACCAATTGTAGAGAAGACTACCAGTACTTTAAGTCTCACATGACAAAGATCATCTCTCAATTTATCCAAGACCCAGGAGGTTTTTGCCATACTCGAGAGCTCAAGAAGTTATGGCTTGTGCATAGTGAAGGATCAAGACTGACCAGATGAACCCAGGGTTTCATGAATCTTTAAGCACAGGTTGGTCCCAGTTTCAGCTCGTGTTTTCGGATTTACCCTTAAGAAGATGACGAAAAACTCAACTCCCATTTTCTGATTTTTGTGGCTCAAAGGAGAACAAGGTATTTGAAACCTGCCCTGAACAACTTCTTGTAGGGCGAAGATTTTACAGACATTTGTGGGATATACTAACTTATTTGCATTTTTTTTTTGAAACTCGTGTCAGTATATCTCTTACAACACTTTTTTAGGAGCACACTTTTTTTCTTTTTGGTGGGAGAGTTTCTTTTTGGTGGAAAGAGTCGCTCCTAAACACAAGACTAAAGCCTGGGATAAAAAGTCTACCTGCGTTCATAGGTAAGGACTCCACCTTCCCTAATGAACACTAGGGTTGGATCTTATGTTCACCTAGTCTTTCTTGATATGTGTAGTGTGAACCAAGTTTACTTAAGCTCTCAAGTAAAAGCAAACCAACGGATCCTGTACTAGTGTCTCAGGTACAAGAATACGTCCTTAGTTAGGAGAGATTCTGATTTATTTTGTCAATGCTTTAAGTGAATTAAGCCGAGCCTGAGGGAATCAAGCGTCTGTGACCTGGAAAGTCTTCAAAACAGAGGTTGAATATCCAAAAACACTTATTGTATTTTTCTTTTATTTTTGTTTCAGCTTTCAGATCATTACTAAACACCATTTATTATTATATATTATATATATATTTTTCCCTTTCTTCTTTTTCTTTCATGTTTATAAATAGGTGGGAACTGTATGATACCATAAAATACTCAGATCCTATGGATGCCTATCCACCCCCCCATGCCAAACAATGCTATGTCCTCATAAGCATGCAGGGAAAGGTAGAGAAAGGAGGAAAGATCGAGTAACGAGAGCTGAGGTTCAGGGTATACAGCAAGCTGGTAGGGCAGGTGGATGGTGGGTGGTGAAAGATCTGGCATTTTCTGGGACAAGAGTGTCCCAGGCAGAATAGAAAATAGGTCAGGAAGAAGAAGTTGGCCCTCATATTGGCCAAGAAGAGGGGCTCTTTGGATAGATGGATCAAAAAGGGAATAGCCCCAGTGAGTAAGATGTGGGCTCAAGGTCCTAGTGTGGCGTTACAAATCCACCTGATTTGGCGGGAAAGAAAGGGCAATCCGGTCTTCCAGAGTGTGAACCGGTGGTGAGCAGCCCAGCGATGACTCAGATCACGAGGTATGGGAAGCAGAGAAAACCTCATCAAAAGTCTAGTCAGGAGAAGGTACAGGAATAGGGAGGGATTGGGGAATGTCATAATTTGTGCTGGTCAGGCAGTCGTCCGGTAATTCGCAGCAGTCTGAATCGGTCCCAACTAGTCTGATACACACACTGACGGTTATGTCCTCGTCAGACGTGTCATCCTTGATGCAATTGCAATCATAAGAGTGCAATGCTATAGTGGAATTAGCCTAAAATCCCAGTGGAAATATCGGAGCTTGCAGAATTTGATGAGCCTGTCCCTGAGAAGGTTGTACCTGTGGTTGAGAACCACAGGGTACGAAGTTTCGTGGGTTTGGAACAGGTTGGGTGGGAACAGTGCCCTGAGATCGAGTCGCCATGCGTAGTTGACTGATCTCAGCATTCTACTGCGCCAAATGGTGCTGAAGAGAGGTCATGTTCTCTTTATGGCTCTTTGGCATTTCTGTCATCATTCACATCAGTTTATCAAGAGGCGTTGATGCGAGTTCGGTTTATGGTACGTAAGGGCCTGATGACGGATTCTCCATAGGATTAGACTAGGCCCTTGGGATGGCGACTACGGATGGTCGCATTGGTCCCCTCACAGGATTTTGGCGCTACTGGTTGTTGGACCATGCGAAGTTTGGATGATTGCGCCACCCAGGGTTATACGTGGCAGAGAACGGGTTGTTCCCCAAGGCGCCAGCATCTTCTATGCCAGAAGACGTGTCCACATGTAAATATGCATCCAAGCACACGGAGGCTTGGTCCTCTATGTTGAAATACTGGCTCGCAGAAGCCAGATCCACATGACTTACCGAGTCGCTTGGCGCGACACTCGGCAAGGAAGGTCTTACAGGGTTTCTCGGGATAAGCCTGGTGTTGGAAGAAATGGAATTGTGACGAAGTGGTGAGGTGGGGGTGTTTGCCATGTTTGTGGAGGAGGATGACGATTCGGCTTGTTTTCTAGATTTAGCAGTCAATTCAAACAGTTCAGGGTTTTGTGACCTCCTCCCAAACATGCACTACCGCAGGAAGAATTGGGGAGATGAGAAGGGAAAAGAGACGAGAGAAATGACGCCGCAAAGGAACACTTGATTACAAATCAATTCAATCAAATTCCTAACCTCTATAGTGTGCCCTTAGACCTTAAGATCTAAGTTACCTACTATCACGAACTACGGAATCGAATGCGAGCACCGCGGAACCACCGAGCCAGATTGAAAGGCCGTTTGCCCCAGTCTTAAACACCCGATAGCACGAGGGAACTCTCACCAGCACGTAGCTGCTACACGCAGGTAGTTAGACCTCCAATCCTTAAGAAGGGTCATGTTACTACCAGTTTTAGTTAGAGGCTTAGGGTCAAGTGCTTTTGGAATGTGAAGGGCATTGTTTACAGGTAATGCCCAAGTGATTGATTTTTCGAGTGTGTAAAACAAGCATGCAACGAGGAAATCTTCCCGAATTGAAGTTCTTAATTGGTGAATGGTTTTTAGAGCTCAGCCTTAAGTAATATAAATTTTAGGATTTTGCTTAATTACCAATTCAGCCAATCTTTGGGTTTTTGTGAGAATACAAGTTTTCTTTCTAAGCCCAAGAAACCCTTCTTCAATATCAGTTAGTTAATGCATGCTAAAATGCAATGGACTACCCTAAATGGAGATTTCTATGTGTGGATGCACGAATCAGTTTTAAAATAGTCTGAAATGGAGCCAAGCACTTCAATTCAAGTGCTCCCAATCACCCAGAAGATGTCCACACAAGGCTCAACCAACAGATAAAGAAACTAAAGTTGTGGTGTTGAAATACTCGGATCGAATCTTAGGCAAGTTGAAAAGTCGTGGTGCGGTTGGAATCAACTCAATTCCAAGTCTCCCCTCCAAAAATGTGATCCCAAATTTGCAGGTAAATGAGGCAAAGAGGGGTGCAATCAATCCTTTTATTTGCCTCAAAGAATACTTCCCACGGCAAAAAATTCAAGAATCAAGATTCTCGGATTTTCTCTATGCGAAGTAGGGTGGGAAATCCCGGGGCGGTGGGAGTGAAGATAATCAATCAAACAAGTGAATTTTAATCCACTTGCCCCAAGAGATCCCAAGAAGTTTTTCTAGTTTTTTTAGTTTTTAGTGTTTTCTTTTTTTATTAAGGTGGCAAGTTAATCCTAGTTTGCTAAGGAAAGAAAACTTACTTGTTCGGCAATGTGTGCGAAGCTTCAATGCGGTGTTGGCGTCTTCACGCTCTCGTTCTCGCCTTGGATCTGCCCTCATTCCTGACTTCGTCTACCTATCTTCTCCTTGCAAGGAGGTTCACCTGCACACCAAAAACAAAAATACCCGTGAAGAGAGAAGAGGAAAAAATTGAAAGGAATTGAATAGAAACTTACTTGAAGGCACACCTCCCCGACAAGGGCGCCAGAAAAGATGTATGGTCAAGCCCAGATAGGTTGTTAATAAGATGATTTTATCGTTGAAATGTGCATGGGGGTTAACCTAAATCGGACCTAACTATATCTTTACAAAATTTTTTAACCTGGCCTACTTTATTTTATATTGTAAATTTTAGGCCCAGGGTTGAACTCAGGGAAGTGGGGTTACAAGTCGAGTTTCTACGCCTTTCCTATAACGAGTCTCCTCCGTTCATTTATTGTGTTTTTGGTGTTTTTCTTATTTAGATTTTTTTCTGGTAATCTTTGTCCTTGAGGTACACCCACAAAATTGTGTTCTTGGCTTTGAGCCAAAACAGAGTCCAAAACAGGTCTTGCTATTCGCAAGACAGGGTACCTGCAAGTCAAAGATTATCTTTTCTCTTTTATGTATTTCTTTTTGTCTTTTTACTAACAGGAAAGCGAAACAAAAATAAAGTAAATACAGTATATATATATGTATCTACTATGTATATAAAGGGGTGGGGGTGGAGGCAGTGATGGAGTGTAGCAGTGTGTCAAATTGGTCGTCATCAAGAGAGACGCAACCAACAGGACTAGGTGCTGCATGGAGTGTGGGATGGATGGTGGAAGATGTATGCGACCACGCTTTTTGCACGCGTGTATCGGGGAATATCAGCAACTGGTGCAGATATTCCCGCGATGCAGCGTATGGTAAATAATGTGAAAATAATTATATATGTATATACGTAAATATATCTATATGTATATCTATATATATATGGTTATAAATTTATAGGTATATATATATGTAGATATGTATACGTAAGTGTATATGCATATATATATATATATCTGTGTGTGTATGTATATATAACTATATAGAGGTATATATATAGGCATATAGTATATGTATCTAGATATGTATATATATGTATATATAAGTATATATGTAAGTATATAGATATATTGTTACGAACGCGGCTTCAAGACATTTTTTTTAAGATGTATGGGAGGTGGCCCAGACGTCCGACCAGACGTCTGGGATTTAAATTCTGCAGCGTACGGGGTTCCGTCTGCGCGCATGTGCACGCAGACCTGCAATCGCCACCCGCTTTCCTCTTTTTCCCTCTCTCCTCCTGCAGGGCGCAGTGATGCGCTCTCCCTCTCTCCCCGTGCGGCCTTATAAGGCCCTCGCCCTCTCCCTCACTCTTATCTCCTCCGCTTCCCTCTTCTTCTTCTCCCAACCAGTGCGAGAGCGCGAGCGAGCGAGCGGCAGCAGCGGTAGCCGCGGCGAGTGTGTGGGAGAAGGTGTTGCGTGAGGGAGGAGACGCTCGACCGTGAGGGCTCAAGCTTGCCAGAGCAGCGGCCGTGGAGTGTCGCCGGAGGGCTGCTGCAGCTCAAGCAGCAGGCGAACGGGGCGCGGCGCGGCCGTGCATCGCGGGCGGAGTGTGAGTCGAGCTCTGATTCTGGAAGTTTTATCCAGAATCAGACATTTGGGCTTCCAACCAGACAAAGGTGAAGACGTCTGGAGGACTGTCCAGACGTCTGGCAGGTAAGTTATTTCGTCCTTCTTCCTTTTTCGCCCGTACGGCCATGCAGCCGTCCGCCGCGCCTTCAGCTGCGAATTGTTGTAATGAGAGCAGGCGTGGGTGCATGCAGGTTCTGCTTGGGAGGGCATGAGACTTGCCATCCAACGTGAATCGGATGTCTGGCCGCAGTGCCGAACGACGGAGAGAACTTCCATACGTCCAGGTTGACCATCGGACTTCTGGAAACTAGGCCAGACACCCCCGCAGGCTTCCGGACGTCTGAGGGACTACACAGAGCGAAGGTACCATCTGACCCACATTTCAAGACGTCTAGATGAGGTTCCAGACATCTGATTCTGGACTGTTTCATCATTTTCGACGCGTTTAGGGCCCGTTCAGAGTCTGTTTTCCGCGTTTCGAGTTGCGCTCTTTTCGGAATAAAATCCTCTACCCATTTACAGTAATTATATATTGTTCTGAGAAACACCTTGTATTTGATCCTTGTGTTAGGGCCCTGTTCCGTTGCAGTCTCGGGGGTTGCGGAGGCACGCGGGATTACAGACCACGCCCCCAGTACTCTCATTGTAGCTGGTAGAGTGGCTTTTAAATTATTAGCATAATTTGTTACAATTATGGAACAATTAATAGAACCTAGGGCATTGCATAAATCCTAGGAATGAGAAACTAGATGGAATGATAGATCCTAGGTTATTGCATGAATCCTAGGGCTGGAAAACTAGATTGTATGATAGATCCTAGGGTACGGCATGAATCCTAGGACGGGAAAACTAGTGGAATATATAAATATTGCAGTCTCAGAAAAGTGGAAAGGAAATAATAGTTGCTTGTAAATTGGTTTAACCACTGCTTGTTATGAATGAATAAACATGATGGAAAACATGGGTTGCATGAACGTAAAACTGGAACGGTGAAACCTAAATGAGCCGAGTTAAAGGAGCTGGAACCCTACGGGAAATTAGGAGTAGAACACCTGGAAAGAGAATGAATGGAACTGAGAAAGTGAAACGTGGAAGTGTGTTGTCTCTTGGATACGTAGTACCAGGGGAAGCACCTATTACCTGTTTAGTGAAGAGCGGAGCCAGCCGCCCCAAGGACCCGGGGTTAGGTCTGGCCACTTTGTACCGACTTTTGGCCCTCGTGTACACAGTACCGAGGAGAGCTACTAGTGTAGAGCAAGTACTAGCTACCCCACGAGCCCCGGGGTTCTGCTAGCTCACCTACACCGACTTGTTAGGTCCACTGGGCAAACCAGGGTAGTCAGGCGAGGGTGCGCGGACTGTGGAGGGGCAAGACCCCTGTTTGGTTACTGTGGAGGGGTAGGACCCCTGTTACTGAGAGGGCTCTACCTTATACTGGTTTCGTGCTGTGCTTTGGGCGCACCCGTTAACAGAAACGACTGACCACGTGACAGTGCAGGGTAGCTACCCGTGTGTTTATCGCGCGTGCCGTAGTCACCGTTACATCTGTCAGTGACTTTGGGGTGGTTGACTGAGAGTAGGATCAACACAGGGGACTTTCCCGACCAGGAGAGCACCACGTGTTACTTCTACTTTTCGGAAAAGACTGCAATCAAGATCATTCCCACGAGGAACATTCGAGATCAAGTGAAGGATCTGAGAAATAAATAAATCGTGAAATAATAGAAAGACGTAAATAAAGAAAGTAACAAAATATAATAGCTACTGTACACTCTACTGCTTCTTTAGTTTTAGTTGCCACTCTACTCAGCGTTTCGCTGACGTGTTGCACTCGTTACTTTTCCAGACCAGGTGTTGAGCAGCCAGGGTCAGTGGCTGCAGAGGACGCTGGACCGAGTAGGGTCCAGTAGAGTTACCACAGTTCTTTTGTACCCCTTTTGTTCCACTGTAGTGAGTAGTTCTTGTTACTCTCTGTACTTTTCTTTACTTGTAGTTCATGTTATGTTATAAATGTTGTTCTACTATTGTGGTGGTATATGCTGTAGTAGTTCCTTTTCTTACTGCTAGTTATATTCTTGCCGAATGTGGTTTATTTTACTGCTCTTTTGGCTACTTCCTCTTTGGATGACTAGGTCTTGGGATTAGTCAAGTCGGTCCGGTTCTCGTGTCTCGTAGGGACTTGGGAATCGGGTCGTTACAAGATGGTATCAGAGAAAGGTCATCCCAAGAAGTGAATCAACTGACTGGAAAATAAGCAATTCACATGTCTATAACTAGAGTAGCCACCACAACAAATCTTTTGACATGAGCTCTTAGACATTTTCGTTAGGTATGGTTCCATATTGACGTGTTTCCATTTTGTTTCGCGTCTCCTTGCAGGAGATGCCTCGTCGCGGGACTAGGAAGGTGCGCCGCGGGCGTGGCCGAGGTCAAGGCCCGAGGGATAGATGTGTCGGGCTTGGAGTACATACTACCCCTCCTCTTCTCCTGAGCATACCGTCTTTGGACATCGTCCATCTGATTGAAGAGGTGGTTCGAGAAGAATTTCAGCTTTCACCCACTTCGCTGCCCCCTCATCTCCCTTCCGAGCGTACCATAGGGGAGTTGGTCGTGAAACGAGATTTCCGCCGTTACACTAGGCGAGTTAGGAGAGCTCAATGGAGGAGCGTGGTGCCCGCAGGAGAGCCGTCACGTTTTGCAGGGCCTTCAGTGGCCTCTGGGGGCACTCGACAGGGGCCAGTTGCTAACACCGGACCCCCGCCCAGCCGACAGCAGGGACCCACTGAGGGCGGGAGTCAGGTTCCCCTCTACTACCAGTTTGGCCAATCGGGCCACATCAGTAGGGACTGCCCATCTAGGGCAGGAGGTCAGCAGATACTTCCCGCACCGAGCACTGGAGGGCATGCAGGAGGCCGCGGTTCCCAGGTGCGAGGAGGAGAACAACAGTCGCGAAGAGGGTACCGGCCAGCACCTACCCGTCCGACACAGAGTGTGGCTGCTTCGTCCGCACCTAGAGCTGAGGGGCGTATCAACGCCCTAAGACACAGGGATGCCAGAGCTTCGAGATCGGTGGTGGTAGGTATGGTTTCAGTTTCTGGCAGACTCGTTTACACACTTTTCGATTCCAGCGCTACGCACTCGTTTGTCACAGCCAGTTTCGCAGTTAGTTTAGGCCAGGATTATATGCTGTTAGAGAATCTGTTCGTAATCAGAGGTCTGGGTGGTCAGCTGTTTGTGGCTGAGGAGGTGTACACGGGTTGCGAGGTCAGTGTCGGGGGACATAGTCTGCCAGCTGACCTGATTATGATACAGATGGAGGACTTTGGCATAATTCTGGGGATGGACTGGCTATCCGCTTACCACGCCTTGGTGGACTGTTTTGAGAGGAAGATTGTCTTCTCCATGCTGGAGTTGCCTTCTTTCGAGTTTCACGGACAGCCAGTGGACGGAGGCTTCAGGTGCATTTCGGCACTTCGAGCGGCGAGACTTTTGAGCCAGGGGTGTGAGGGCTTCCTAGCTTGTGTGGTGGTAGAGCCCAGCCCTGTGGCAGACTTCCAAAGCATCTCGGTTGTCAGAGAGTACCTCGACGTGTTCCCAGACGAGTTACCAGGACTGCCGCCCGAGCGCGAGATCGGGTTTGAGTTTCACTAGTACCAGGGACCAGCCCCATCTCCACTGTGCCATACAGGATGGCACCGCTTGAGCTACGAGAGCTCAAGTCTCAGATGCAGGACCTTTTGGAGAAGGGTCTCGTGAGGCCCAGCGCGTCTCCCTGGGGAGCCCCGGTACTATTTGTGAAGAAGAAGGATGGTACCCTACGCCTTTGTGTGGACTACCGACAGCTGAATAGGGTCACCATCAAGAACAGATATCCACTGCCGAGGATCGACGACTTGTTTGACCAGTTGCGGGGTACCACGATGTTCTCCAAGATCGACTTGAGGTCTGGATACCACCAGTTGAGGATCAGGGAGGCAGATGTCTCCAAGACAGCTTTCCGCACCCGGTACGGACACTATGAGTTTTTGGTCATGCCGTTTGGGCTGATCAATGCCCTCGCTGCTTTCATGGACCTGATGAACCGGGTGTTTAGACCGTACTTGGACCAATTCGTGGTGGTATTCATTGATGACGTACTCATCTATTCTCGAGATCAGACGCAGCACGGATAGCACTTGCGGATGGTTCTGGACACACTGAGACGACGTAAGCTATACGCCAAATACAACAAGTGCGAGTTCTGGTTGAGGGAGGTGACCTTCTTAGGTCATGTGATCTGTGGAGATGGCTTGGCGGTGGACCCAACCAAGGTCGAGGCAATGCTCAAGTGGGAGAGACCACGTTCAGTCACTGAGATTCGCAGTTTCCTGGGACTGGTAGGCTACTACAGACGATTCATCAGAGGTTTTTCACAGATTGCGCGTCCCATGAGACAGTTGACCTGGAAGGATGTGCCCTTCACTTGGATAGACGCCTGTGAGGCGTGTTTTCAGGAGCTGAAGGAGAGGTTGACCTCGGCTCCCGTGCTCACCCTCCCTGACAGTAGTGGCAAATTCGTTGTGTACATGGACGCCTCCTTGCAAGGGTTAGGAGGTGTACTCATGCAGAGGGGTCACGTTGTCGCTTACGCTTCACGGCAACTGAAGCCCCATGAGCATAGCTACCCTACCCACGACCTGGAGTTAGCAGCTGTCATCTTCGCGCTGAAGGCCAGGAGGCACTACTTGTACGGTGAGACCTTCGAGATTTTCATAGATCACAAGAGCCTCAGATACCTTTTTGATTAGAAGGAGCTCAACATGAGACAGAGACGTTGGTTGGAGCTCCTGAAAGACTACGACTGTAGCATTTCCTATCACCCGGGCAAGGCCAATGTGGTGGCTGACGCCTTGAGTCGGAAGCCGCCCGCACACTTGGCCAGTTTACAGTTATAGAGTTGGAGCCTTTTGGAGGAGGTGGGCAGTTGGCGACCCCTAGAGTTACGGGGGCACTGTGGGGCAGTGACTGTGACACGACAGATTAGGCCAGAGCTGATAGAAAGCATCATCACAGGACAGATGGCCAATCCGTACTTGTAGTCCTTGCACGACAGAGTACTGTTAGGAGACCCAGGGGACTTCTCTTTCACAGACCAGGTGCTGCGCCTGAGGGGACGGTTGTGCGTTCCCAGGGAAGAGGAGCTTTTGAGAGATCTCCTGACTGAGGCACACGGTTCCAGATTCACCATACATCCCGGAAACACGAAGATGTACCACGACTTGAGACGTGAGTTTTGGGGGAGGGGGATGAAGTGGTATGTGGGTGAATTCGTGCAGTAGTGCTTAGTGTGCCAGCAGGTGAAAGTCGAGCATCAGAGGCCTGCAGGGCCACTACAGCCGCTTCCATTGTCAGAGTGGAAGTGGGAGAGCATCACCATGGACTTGGTGGTGGGCTTACCTGTTACCCAGCGAGGACACGACGCCGTCTGGGTAATTGTGGATAGACTGACGAAGACGGCATGATTCTTGTCAATCCGAGTCACTTTGGGACCAGCACAGTTGGCAGAGAGGTATATCCGCGACGTCGTACGACTACACGGAGTTCCGCGGGAGATCGTATCCGACCGGGATACCCGCTTTACGTCCTAGTTTTGCGCTGAGTTTCAGCAGGCCCTGGGGATGCGGTTGAGGTTTAGTACAGCTTACCACCCCCAGACGGACGGACAGTCTGAGCGCACGATACAGACACTTGAGGACCTTTTGCGTGCCTGTGTGCTGGACTGGAGGGGCTCTTGGGAGGAGCACCTGCCCCTGGCAGAGTTTGCATACAACAACAGCTATCACTTGAGCATCAGCATGGCTCCCTACGAGGCTCTGTACGGATGGAGGTGTACGGCACCCTTGAGTTGGGTTGATGTGGGGACCAAGTGGGAGGTTGGCCCCAGGTTGATCCGGCAGAGTCAGGAGGTAGTCGAGCAGATCCGCAGGTGACTCCACACTGTCAGGAGCAGACAGAAGAGTTACGTGGATCGGAGACGCAGAGAGGTGCAGTTTGAGGTTGGGGACCACGTCTTCCTTCGTGTTTCGCCCATGAAGGGCCTCCAGTGGTTTAGGGTGAGAGGGAAGCTCGCGCCGAGGTTCATGGGGCCCTTGGAGGTCCTGGAGCGGGTTGGACCCGTTGCTTACAGAATTGCACTCCCTCCTCAGCTTTCTGGTGTACACGACGTGTTCCACGTGTCCAACCTCAGGAAGTACGTAGCCGATCCCAGTCATGTACGGAGTCACGAGAGCGTCGAGGTGGGCGACGACCTGACCTACCCCGAGCGGCTAGTGCAGATTCTTGACCGAACCATCCGCAGTTTGAGATGAAAGTAAGTACCCCTTGTGAAGGTTTTGTGGAGGAGCCAGCGGTACGAGTAGGCTACCTAGGAGCCTGAGGCGGCAATGCGGGAGCTGTACTCGGAGCTCTTCGCGGATACATCTTTTCGGACCGACTTCGGTCCTCTTTGAGTTTGTTATGTTTTTATTTGACGTTTTTCCCATACCCTAGTTAGTGCAAGTTTCGGGAACGAAACTTCCTTTGAGTTTGTTATATTGCTACGAACGTGGCTTAAAGACATTTTTTTTAAGACGTCTTACCATCTGCACACTCATGCGTGCAGACGCAACCCCGTATGCCGCAGAATTTAAATCCTAGATGTCTAGCAGGTGGCCCAGATGTCTGACCAGACATCTGGAACCCCTTCCAGACATCTAGGATTTAAATTCTGCGGCATACGGGGTTGCGTCTGCACGCATGAGTGTGCAGACCTGCAACCGCCACCCGCTTTCCTCTTTTTCCCTCTCTCCTCCTGCAGGGTGCAGTGCTGCGCTCTCTCTCTCTCTCACTTTCCCCACACGGCCTTATGAGGCCCTCGCCCTCTCGCTCACTCTCATCTCCTCCGCTTCCCTCTTCTTCTTCTCCCAGCCGGTGCGAGAGCATGAGCTAGCGAGCGACGGCAGCGGCAGCCGTGACGAGTGTACGGGAGGAGGTGTTGCGCGAGGGAGGAGACGCTCGATTGTGAGGGCCTGAGCTTGCCGAAGCAGCGGGCGTGGAGTGTCACGGGAGGGCTGTTGCAGCTCGAGCAGCACGTGAACGTGGCGCGGCGCAGCCGTGCGTCGTGGGCGGAGAGCGAGTCGAGCTCTGATTCTGGAAGTTTTCTCCGGAATCAGGCGTCTGGGCTTCCAACCAGACGACGGTGAAGACGTCTGGAGGACTGTCCAGACGTCTGGCAGGTAAGTTATTTCGTCCTTCTTCCTTTTTCACGCGTACGGCCATGCAGCCGTCCGCCGTGCCTTCACCTGCGACCTGTCGTACTAAGAGCAGGTGTGGGTGGGTGCAGGTTCTTCTCGGGCGGGTGCGAGACTTGCCATCCAACGCGAATCGGACGTCTGCTGCAGTGCCAGACGACAGAGAGAACTTCCAGACGTTCGGGTTGACCATCGGACGTCTGGAAACTAGGCCAGACGCCCCCGCAGGCTTCTGGATGTCTGAGGGACTACACAGAGCGAAGGTACCATCTGACTCACATTTCAAGACGTCTGGAAGAGGTTCCAGACGTCTGATTCTGGACTGTTTCTTCATTTTCGACCCGTTTAGGGCCCGTTCAGAGTCCGTTTTCCACTTCTCAAGTTGCGTTCTTTTCAGAATAAAATCCTCTACCCATTTACAGTAATTATATACTATTATGATAAACTCCTTGTGTTTAATCCTTGTGTTAGGACCCCATTCCGTTGCAGTCTCAAGGGTTGCGGAGGCACACGGGATTTCCAATCATGCCCCCAATACTCCCGTTGTGGCTGGTAGAGTGGCTTTTAAATTATTAGCATAATTTGTTACAATTATGGAACAATTAATGGAACCTAGGGTATTGCATAGATCCTAGGAATGAGAAACTAGATGGAATGATAGATCCTAGGTAATTGGATGAATCCTAGGGCTGGAAAACTAGATTGAATGATAGATCCTAGGGTACGGCATGAATCCTAGGATGGGAAAACTAGTGGAATATATAAATATTGCAGTCTCGGAAATGTGGAAAGGAAATAATAGTTGCCTGTAAATTGGTTTAACCACTGCCTGTTATGAATGAATAAACATGACGGAAAACATGGGTTGCATGAATGTAAAACTGGAACGGTGAAACCTAAATGAGCTGAGTTAAAGGAGCTGGAACCCTACGGGGAATTAGGAGTAGAACTCCTGGAAAGAGAATGAATGGAACTAAGAAAGTGACACGTGGAAGTGTGTTGTCTCTTGGGTACGTAGTACCAGGGGAAGCACCTGTTACCTGTTTACTGCCGAGCGGAGCCAGCCGCCCCAGGGACCTGGGGTTAGGTCTGGCCACTTTTTACAGACTTTTGGCCCTCGTGTACACAGTACCGAGGAGAGCTACTAGTGTAGAGCGAGTACTAGCTACCCCATGGGCCTCGGGGTTCTGCTAGCTCACCTACACCGACTTTTTAGGCCCACTAGGCAAACCAGGGTAGTCAGGCAAGGGTGCACGGACTGTGGAGGGGCAAGACCCCTGTTTAGTTACTGTGAAGGGGTAGGACCCCTGTTACTGAGAGGGCTATGCCCTATACTGGTTCCATGCTGTGCCTTGGGCGCACCTATTAACGGAAATAAGTGACCGCGTGCCAGTGCAGGGTAGCTACCCGTGTGTTTATCGCGCGTGCTGTAGTCACCGTTACGTCTGTCAGCGACCTTGGGGTGGTTGACTGAGAGTAGGATCACCACGGGGGCTTTCCCCACCAGGAGAGCACCACATGTTCTACTTTTCGGAAAATACTGCAATCAAGATCGTTCCCACGTGGAACATTCGAGATCAAGTGAAGGATCTGAGAAATAAATAAATCGTCAAATAATAGAAAGACGTAAATAAAGAAAGTAACAAAATATAACAGCTACTGTACACTCTACTGCTTCTTTAGCTTTAGTTACCACTCTACTCAGCATTTCGCTGACGTGTTACACTCGTTACTTTTCAGGACCAGGTGTTGAGCAGCCAGGGTCAGCGGCTGCAGAGGATGCTGGGCCGAGTAGGGTCCAGTAGAGTTACCACAGTTCTTTTGTACCCCTTTTGTTCCACTGTAGTGAGTAGTTCTTGTTACTCTCTGTACTTTTCTTTACTTGTAGTTCATGTTATGTTATAAATGTTGTTCTACTGTTGTGGTGGTACATGCTGTAGTAGTTCCTTTTCATACTACTGTATTTTGTTACTGCTAGTTATATTCATTCTGAATGTGGTTTATTTTATTGCTCTTTTGGTTACTTCCTCGTTGGACGACTAGGTCTTGGGATTAGTTGAGTCGGTCCGGTTCTCGTGTCTCGTAGGGACTCGGGAATCAGGTCGTTACATATATATATGTATATAAGTATACTAATACTACTATTTAGATAGATGTAAGTATGTATATAAATATATGTGTATATGCATAGTAGTATGTGTAGATATGTATATATGTATATGTATGTATATATATAGGTGTGTATATATGCATATATATATATATATATGTATGTATCTATTCTTGGTTGTATAGGTAATATATATATAGATATACGCATATTTATATATATGTATATGTGTATAGATATATGTATATATGTAAGTATATATGTATATTCATATAAGTATATGCATATATGTATATATATATATATGTATACTAATACATAAGCATATAGATACTACTATATGTATAAATATAAATATATATATATATATATGTTTATATATGTATATAAATATATATATATGTAAATATATATCAATATATAAGTATACGTATATATATATGTTTATAGTATAGGTGTGTGTGTGTGTGAAAGTGTGAGTGTAGGTGTGTGTGTGCATTGGTGTAGAGTGTGAGAGAGTGTTGTGAGAGAGAGAGAGCGGGCGAGAGAGGGTAGGAGAGGAGAGAACGGAGTGCAGCCACACTGCAGGAGGGGAGTTAAGGCATCTGGAGATGGTGGGCGTCATTTGATGGCCTTCAACGCGCGTGAGCGCGTACTCACGCAGAGGAGATCACCTCCGCCGTCCGGTTGAGAGTGCGGAGGGCTCGCGACAGTGAGCTCGAAGAGGGAAGCGAGGTGTCTACAGGTGCGCGCGGACGCTTGCAGTGGCTAGTAGGGAGGTGGGGAGACGCTTGACCGACCGCTGTAGAGGCATACAGCGGCCAGTTGCGGCCGCGGAGGGCATGCGACAGAGCGGAGAAGCGGAAGCGGGGAAGGTTTGCAGGTGCACGCGGAGGGGCTAGGGTGCCTGCAGACGCATGCAGAAGCTACTGGGGCTGCTGCTGCTGCTGGTGAGCTGCTAAGCTTGAAGTGACTCCAATGGAGGGAAGTTGCTGGAACGGAAAAAAAAGCGAAAGAAGAGCCACCACGCCCACCGGCTCTTCGAAGAGCTGGGCGGTGGTGGTATCACTGTGGTGGTGTGCACCACAGTGAGCTCCTACCCACCGTGTTTCTCCTCGGAGGAGGACCGGTGTATGGAGGGGAATGGAGGAGAGGATGGTGGTGGCCTGCTCGTGGAGTTTTTTTCTTGCTGCTGCGGAGCACCCTTTGAAGAAGAAGCTGTGGCCATATATAGGAAGAGAAGGTATGGCCATGCATGCAGCTGTAGGGAATGGCAAGGAATGGCAGCCGTAGAGAATGGCAAGGGTAGCTGCAGCAAGCATGGCTCGAGAAGAAAATGTAGCAGCGGGAAACATTACAAAAATCAAGTGGAAAAAAATAAAAAGATGTGGATTTTTGCAAAGAGGCACTTGAGGAAAATGCAAATTATGAAGCCATTTATTTCATTCTTCTCTCCTCTCAATTAAATCATGAATGCATGTATTTTTACAAATGCAACTACGGAATCCTAATATGCATAGTTAATGCTAGGAAATAGCACAAGAAGGCATTATTGCAGGCGTATTTTGCGATGCAATCAACATCCTTTGGGTCTTGTTGGAGAAAGTTACAGGCTCCACTAGGGTTTTTCTATCCATCCACCACATTTGTGCATAGCTGTTTCCTATTTTTATCCTTTTTGATTTTCTTCTACACTTACTTTAAAATTTCACTTCATATTTCACTGATTACCTTCATTTAGTCTCACTGACCACTCTAACCTTTGGACAGACTTAAAATCTTCTCCACAAAGATTTTTAATCTCCTCTTTTTGACTCCTTCCATCACCCTATACTAAATGAATTGTAATATATTTTCACCCTTCTTACAATGAGGACAATGTAAACTTTTGGCTTGGGGGGTGTTGAAGTGAAATTTTCACTTTAACTGCGGGTTAAATAATAAAAACACATAAAAATTAAATATCCACGAAATTTAAAAAAATAAAAATGATAAAAATTTTAAAAATTTTAAAATTTGAAAAAACTTTTCAAAAATCAAAAAATTTGGAAATTCTTACATACATAAGAATAAAAATATATAAATACAAAAAAAAATTGAAAAAGAAAATTCAAAAAAAAAATAAGAGGGGTATATTCATTTTTAATAAAGAAGAAAAAAAGAAGAGTATATATATTATAATTAAGAGCTTAATTTTCTTTTAGGTCAAAAGTTTAAAATTTATATAGAATATATATATAGAGTAGTTAAGAGCATTCAATTCTTAATTATATTTTACTTAAATATTTTGTAGAAACACACTTTTATGCTTTAAAATTTTTTAAAAAAATAAGATTTTATTTGAATTAGGAATCTTTTAAATCTTTTAAAGATTTGTTTTTCTATTCTTACTTGAATTACGAAGCTAAATGTGTTAAGATTTAAACTTATGTTTTGCAATTAAATTATAATTTTCTAATCAATTAGATTAAGTAATCCTTTTGCTTTTTGAAAATTTGATTTTATCATAAAGTTAAGTAAAAGGCCAGATATTCAGAGTTAATTAAATAGAGTTAGTAGAATTTTAGTTTACAAAACTTATAGGCTAGAGATAAATAACTAGACTTGGTAAATTTTGTCTTGACAGATCCTATAGGAGGAAACTAAGAATTTGAAGAACCTGAGAGTAAAGGGCTTTGTTGTCCAAGCTCTGGTTTGAGAGCTAAGTAACCTAAACATCTAAATTCACACACATAGAATTGTCTTGTTGGCAGTTGAGACCGCGAAAACACAGAGGTTAAGAGATTTGTTCAAAATCCTCTTTAGTCCAAGGATTTCCCTGGGGCGGTTCTTGAAAGGGTGAAGGATGTGCCACTCACCTAGAAAAAGGATTTGGAGAATAAACTTAGTAACAAAAATGAGAAGGGGAGAAAAGAAAAAAAAAGAAAAATAAATAAAACACTTTGCAGTTAAGTGCCGTATTAAAAAAAAGGGTACTTATGCAATTTTTCCATTATAAATAAAAGCATCTCGTTACAAGTGGATGCTACCCTTCCTTCCATCAAATAAAAGGAACACCTCTCTACAAATGGGTGTTCTAACCTATAGAAAAAGTGAAGAAAGAAAATATGGAGATAAAAATATTAGGAATAAAAGACCCAGTGGTCCACTGAGGAGATATACACAAAAAGTGTCGACCTCGGGATAGAAAACTGGTGAGGAGAAAGCAACCAAACCTGAGTAAGGCCAAGCCAAAGGCTTGAATTGGAATAATTGAGATTGGAAAATGATGTCTTAAGATCTGGATTTTTGTAACTTTGGATGCCTTTAGGACAAATCTCTTCACTAAGCACAGATGTTTTAAAATCATAGCTACTAAACCTTGGTATTGGGTAGTGAAGCTTAAGAAATTGGGTTTTGAAGATTTTAAGTTGAGACCTAAAGGAGAAGAATTGAAAGAATCCTAGGTCTAGAAGTTAATCGTAAGTATTGTAGGCTAGTAAATTCGAGTTTTGCTACTCTAAGTTTGATTAATGAGTATTTGGTTAATTTGCTTAAACTTATATTGAAAAACGTCAAATATCATAAACAAGGGATTGACTTAATTCTATTTGAGTTTTTGAGTTAAAATTTAATTCTCAATCCTTAAGTTTTGTTTCCTTAAAACACTTTGTATTCTAATTTCAGTTAAGAATAGTTACAAAGATTAAAGAGATTTTTGAAGAATTCTAATTCAGAGTAAAATTCTTGTTAACAAATTATTTTTAAGTGTGTTTTGAAAATGTCATAAGCATAAGTCTAACTAAGAAGATTTTCACACATGCCCTATACATTAATCATTTATATAAAACTTAAAAATTTCTGACCTAAGCCTTCCTCTACATAGTTACTATTTATAATAATTTAAACCCAAGTGCTTTAAATCATCATAGTCTTTGTTAATTTTGCTAGGGACTAGCAAAACTTTGGCTTGGGGGTATGATGAGACACTCATCATGATCTATAATTAACCCTAATTAACTAGTCTTCCTAGTTAATTAGCTAAGGTTATGAGTCTATAAGGGTTAATTATAGAATAAGGGATATTTGGTAAAGGACCTTAAAATAAGTCAAAAATGGCATTTTATCATTCAATTAACATTATTAATAATCTAGATAATAATTGGACTCGAACTCCTATTAATCATTCCCTTAATTAATAAGTTAAGTAACTTAAACGTAATGTAAACCTAAGTATATAATAACTTAAGTAATTTTACTTAATCTAATAAATTAACCTAAAAAGGTCAAAAATATAAATTCAAGGTGAAAACATAATATTTGCTTATTTTCTAACATATATAAAAAGTTGAAAAAGATCTAAGTTAAGATAAACCTTCAAAACCTGTGTTTACATTTTGGTCCTTAAAACTTATTACAATCGAGTACTTATTTCTCACACAAGTCCTTAGGTTTTAATACATTTAAGTCCCTTTTCGACTTCTTCTTCTTCTTCCGCTTCAGCCGAATGAACGACTGGCGATGGAGAGTCACGCCACCGCATGATCACCGCCCTGTCGACATCATTCTTCTTTGTCCAAGCTCTTGCAGCTTGCGCTCACCACCTCCTCTTCATCCACCGGATTGGATTAATCGAAAACCTTATTTCTCAGTGGGAGATAACCTCACCATCATCGGAGACGATGTGGAGGTTAAGCTCCTCAAGCTCCTTCTTCAGCCAGACCCCGCCATTCTCTTCGCTGCCAACTACTATAAATACCCCCTTACCCCTTCGATTTCACTCAAGTTGGCTCCCTTCCCTCTTCTAACACTGAGCCGACCCAATAGGCTATTCTCTGCAACTCCTACGACTTTCCATCTCATTTTCCGACTTCCTCCATCCATTCTGATCAGCCAAGGAGATCCGCCATGGTCTGCCGCATCTCTAACACAGGCGCTGACCCAAGGAATCCTCTGTTTCACCTCAATCTGCCTGCCGGAGATTCTTCTTTTCACCCTCTGATTTCGTTGTCCGCCATGAGACTTCGGAGGAACCCTATTGACCCCTTTGTCCAGGTAACAGTAGATTAGGTGTAGGAGCAGGAGTAGGAGTAGGAGTAGGTGTAGGTTAGCTTAGTTAGTTAGATAGTTAGATTGGAGTAATTTTAGAATTTCAGTGTTCATCTTCTCTGACTTCGACAAGCTCCTTGAGCTCATTAGAGACTTAATTTCATCTTTTTAAATCATTGTCCACTGCCCTTTATCCGTCATAATCATTTCTAATCCACTCAATCATTAATTGAATCATCTAATTGCCTAATTCACATTCCACCTCCACCGACTACTGTCATTATCCATGGCGACAGTAGTCAAGCTAATTCCACCTCCATTGGGTCTATCATCATCTATCCATCACTTATGGACCCTAATTGACACTATAATACATATAAATATCACTATAACCTAAATGCCCAAATTTAATTAATCTCCTGAGCTCGCTGTCAATGGCAGCTCACGAGCAGTTCAAATCATTAATTAAATATGTATTTAATATCACGAACATCTGTTGACATGTCTCAACCACTCAATTGGGTGAGAGATCAAGTCCCGTGCCTCAACCAACTCCATTTTCATTCAAAATAAATTCACTATCAAATCTTACGTATAAAGAGATAATGAGGAATATGTGATTTTGAGGTTCCTTGCAACCTCAGGATCCTTTTTAGATTAAAAATGTCAAGTTTAAATAATCTATACATAGTTTGTACGTTTTCTCGACTCACCGGAGCTCCGGCAAGCTCCGACGAGCCATTCTTCAGCTTCAGCCTCTAGAATTTGTTGAGAAGCTCTAGATCAATGATTTGAGGATCACTGATTGTGCTGAGGTATCTAAATTGAGATTTTAATGTCTGGAGTTTTTGTTAGGTCATTGGAGAAGTCTGACAGAGAGATCTAAGAAGTATTTAAGGTGCCTAGAAGCTTCAGTGCAGTGCACTGAAGCTGTTCAAGACCCTATTCTTCTTTAATAACCACTTAATTTCTCTGATGAACAAAGTCATTTTGAAGCTCAGGCAGTGAGCCTGAAACCCTAGAAATCCTGGTCAGAGCACCTATCTGAGAATCTGAATGAGTTTTTGAGGTTAAGAAGATCCCATTCGAGGCTTTGATTTCTTGAGAGAAGGCTTTGAATAGAAAGTCAAATTTTTGTGCCTTCATAGTCAAACTAAGTTTGATTATGGAGTTCTGAGTTCAATTTGAGGAATGGATGAGTTAAAGTTGTTTCCAGGATCTTGTTGGATAGTTTTAGAATGATTTAACTGAGCTTAGGTGAATAATTTAGTGAAAATTTCAACCCTGTTAATTCAGGTTATTTTTCAACCCAAACTAATAGCAATGCGATTTTGTTGAGTTTTAATCTTAAATCCTACCCAGATAAGCCTGTTATAACCCTTAGAATTTGTTTAAATCAATTAGCAATGTTCTTAGGTTTCTATTGTACATATCAAAGTTAGAAATTGCTTTCTTTGAAGCTTTCAAAAAAAGTGTAGTGCTTTTATATGGTTCCTGAAGGTCTTGAGAGCTTAGAACTTACTCCAGCAGATGTGGAATAATTTGTAGAACCTGTACAGACCTTTAAATGAGAGAGAAAAGTCCATCTAAGGACTCTGTAGATGTTAAAACCATTTCCAGGCATTTTTACCTATAGGAACCCCTTATTTTACTCTTCAAATTGAAGATGAAAACATCTTCTAAACCTTAAATTGACCCTGCAATCCTATAGAGTAACCGTAGAGCTTTCTAGCAATCTTTAAATCACTTGAAACGAAGCTCTGAGCTGAGTGTGCCTTGGGAGGGCGAGGCTTGGCAGGCCGGGTTGAGCCAGAATGGCTCGAAGCTATAAATCGAAAAATAAATCAAAATTGAACATAATTGAGACTAGGCGAGGATAGAGTAGGGTCTGGTCCCACCCTGGTCTCAGGGTGCTGTGCATCCTCGGAAGGACCTTGCTCCAAATAAAATAATTTTTCGTAAAAAAATCCAGTTCAACTAATGGATAGAAAGAAAGCTTAAGGAAAAGAAGAGCTGATGGCCAAGTGTTGAAGGTTAAATATTAAGAAAGAGCTGAAGGCAAAGGAAAGATAGGAGAACAGGCACTACTAAGGGAACTAAGAAAGAAGAAGAAAGCTAAGGGGAATGGAAAAAGAGGCAGGAAGAGAAGAAGGCAGGAACAAAATAGAAGAAAAGAAGTAAAAAGCTTGAGAGAATAAAAATAAAGGAAACGAAGAGAAAGAAAGAGAAAAGAAGAGAGAGGCTGAAGAAGTAAACAAAGGATATTATTTTTCTTGCATCATTTTAATTACTTTTTCTTCTTAATTATAGTAAGGCATGTTTTAATAAAACTCTTATTGCCTTAATTTCTACTGAAATAAATTTGGAAAACTAACATGTTTACTTGTTAATAATGTAGATCATTTTGAGTAAATATGTTCTCTAATGGGATTTTGCATATTACTTCATTTTAATTAATATTTTGGCAAAATTCATGTTTTTAAATGAACTTAATCTAAGACTTACCTAAAGGCAATACGACGAAAATGGTCTTGTGGCTAGGCTCTGGACAATCGGCCGATAAGCTATT
The DNA here is from genome assembly GCA_037157565.1 of Thalassia testudinum. Taxonomy (NCBI): domain Eukaryota; kingdom Viridiplantae; phylum Streptophyta; class Magnoliopsida; order Alismatales; family Hydrocharitaceae; genus Thalassia; species Thalassia testudinum. The sequence goes on from JAZHRO010000056.1 coordinate 17,394,874, forward strand.
ACCATCGACAACTTGCCATCTATACCACCCTAGATGGTTAATTAGCTACTCAATTTTTGAAGAAACCATTGAAAAGCGAGTCAGTGCCAAAAAAGTGTGTACATGCTTAGGCTTAAAGTCCCCTCAAATTAGAGCGTGGGTTGATAAGTCATATACTTATCACCCCAATTTATTGACTAGATTAAAATAGAATTACTTTACAAGGACTCGAGACTAAGTCCACATTTGAGTGGACACCCGAGATAATTAAGCTCGAAGACCTAAAGAGTCTAAGTGTTTAGGTCCTATCATATCACTTCCTAAAGTTAATAACTTCCAAATGCCTATGTTCTCTTCTTCTAATTTCTTTTTTTTTATCTTTTTCAAATTTTCATTTTTTTATAAAGAAACTAAAAGAAATTCTACAGAGTTAACAAAATGATTTCAGGAATTAATTATCCACCACCCATGCCTATATGATGCAATGTCCTCATTGTAAAAATAAAGACATGAAAAGGGCGGAGTAAATAGAATATCACCTGAATTTCGTGACAACTTAGTTATCTCCGTAGAGAGAAGAGAGTATACACATGCGCTAAGTTTAATGCCTTCAGCTAGGAAAAATATACAAATAAAGAAGAAATTGAGAATTCACAAGTGCAGGTCATAATCAAAATAAAAATATTAATCCTCAAACTCACCAACAGAATATGTCCACAGATGTGGAGCAAGTTACATTGCAGACCCATGCCCCAGGGTCAAGTGGTTCTAAGGTTCTGGATGAAAATTACCCAGAATCGAAGATTGTTGTGTTTGCGAGGCCAGGCCTGCGGTTTGGTGGTGTGCAACCCAAGACTAAAGTGTCGGACAACGGATTGATCTGATTCATTAAAATTGCGTGTCAACCTATAGTTCAGCCCAAGAGGATAGTCAATTATTCCAAGCTTGGGTCGCACATGAAAGATATCATAAGGGTCCTGAGAGAAGGTTGGTGGTTTCAGGTCAACAGGAACCCTCAGATCCAAAATCAAAGTTCCCTTAGAATTAGCTTCCCAGATTTTTAATTCCAATTTCCTATCCTCTGAAATCAATTTTTTCGAGACCTCCAAATCGTTGTACACCCAACCAAAAGTGCCCAAGACCAATAATTGTGGCCGAATCAGGATTGACTTGGGCGTAATGATTTCTAAATCACAATCAATCCCTTCAGGGTGTGGTTGAGGGATGGGGCTATTGATTGAATCTTCTACTAAATGAGGATTCAAATCCTCCAAGTTAGCCCCAACCAAATCAAAATATTTAATGAATGGGCCATCAAATGGTTTGTCATGCTCCTTGAGCCTGTTTGTCTCACTAAAATCATCTTCCTTAAGCTCAACTGAGACTTCACAAAGAGATTCCTCACCCTCAGAATCAAATAATCCATGATCCTCATTTGTATATGTCTCAAAATCATATGTTATTTCATGGTCCATGGAGACATATTTTTCGTCATTCCCTGGCTCTAGGATCTCAGGTGAGAAACTCGATTCATCCTCAAAGGCTTGCTCTAGACCAACCTGGTCATCTCCAATCTCAAAATATGTACCCCCCAAATAGGCACCTGAGTAGGTTCAGACATTGGCTCTCCTGAAGGGTGTTCATCTTGAGAATCATCCCAAGATTTGATTAGGGCAACCACAAATTTCATTCTCAACCTTGACAGTTTCCCAAGAAAAACTCACCTAAGTCCTTATCCCTACACTTTGGAGCAAATCCAATAGAGAGCTATTAAATTCATCAGTCAATTTGATCATAGGCTCTAATGCTTCAGTGCATGGTGTTGGTTGAGTTTCTAAAGATTGTATAGTGTTCCTCAAATTAGCCAACACCCTATCCTGGATCAGGTTCACCTAAACTAACTGGTTTGGTTCAACTTTAGGTGGGTTTGCGTTAAATCTAGGGGAGTCAAGATATCAAGGATCTCGAATCCCTCCCTAATAGTAGGTCATTTTAGGTTGTTTAAAGGATGGTGGCGACCTATGTTCAGTGGAATACTAGGGAGGGTGGGTGTTATAACCATTATATCCTCCTTGATTGTAGATCGGGTTAGTTTGGTGATCAAAGGATGAAGATATACAATCATTGCAGCTCTGGGAAGGATAGTAATCATAGTCTTGATGATGAAGGCGCGCTTCGCGAATTAAAAACCAGGGTTTTGGAGGACCGGTCGTCGTAGCATGCAAAATGCGTCTATTAGATAAAATTTATAACCGAAACTCGAAATGTGAGTCCCTGATTGAACACGGGGAGGTGAACATTTGGTTTTATAAAAGTCCACGCTTCACTTTTATTTATTTTTGGTCCTTTTTACCTTTTGTAATTTTTTTGTATTTTTACCAAGTAAGAGGTTAGGTCGATGAAAACTTTATCTACTTGCAAAAAGAAAAGAGAGAGAGGGAGAAAGAGAGAGAGAAAGAAACAATCATCTATTCATAAACAACTATTTGTTACAACTACGAAAGCAGGAAAATCTACACTACAAAAGTGTAAAAAGATAGAATGAGGTAAGAGAAATCCCTCTGGACAGTTGCTTGGACGATGACTCACTCTGACGTCGCCTGGAAGAAGGTGGTGAGGAGCGGGATGAACGGGGATGAAGCTGGAGGATGGAGGATGGGGTAGGGTGGCGTCGTGGCGTGGATCTTCTTCTTGAAGGGTGGTGAGAGGATGACCACGGGATGCTCCACAATAGGGGATGAGAAGAGGGAAAATATTTGGTTTTCTAATCTAGAGGAGCATCCCAGGCATGGGAGAAGCTCTCTTTAGAGCCTTGGAGGTGGTGAGAGGAAGAAAGGAAGAGATGAAGAAAAATGCGAGGGGTAAGGGTCCTTTTATAGTGGAGGAAAGAATCAAATTTGTATACAGGACATTTAGTGATGGTCATAAATGCCACTGAAGATCTGCCACAAACATCGCTGAAGATAGCCCACGTGCTCACGCTGCTGCTGCGCTGCAACGCACTTCGGGCGCCGTGTCGCATGCCTCCACACACTTCGGTTGCGTGCACTGCTGCTGCACATGCACGTGCACCCACGCTGCTGTGCGGATGCTGTGGCTCGTGCATGCACATGGGTGGCCTGGGTTGCACCACGTGGCGCAAACTGGGCCGTCCATCTTCTTTCCGTTGTAGCGGCTGCTAGAGAGGTCGAATTGAGTCGATTTCTGCTCCATTAGGCTGCGATGGTTGACCCAAATTCATCCGTGTGATCGGATTTGTTGTTTGAAGCTTCGAATTATGTCAGCTAGTCCCTTGGCTGTTGATCTTCCTCATACTGCATTTGGTGCTATGGGACTCCGATCAAGGTGATTTAGGAGGTGTTGGCCTCCGATCGTCGTCAAGATCCGATTTGTACGGTTGGATCGTCAATCCGAGGCTTCGAAATAAATCCCCTTCTCTCTTAACCACAAAAAGGACTCAATTAACCTACAATATACGCAACAACTTTAAATGTAGAATGATGCATGCTATGTAATATTTATAATATGGAATGAAAATCTAAGCCTAGGAACATATATAAATAGGCATTTTAACCTAAATAGATATGTCTATATCATACCCCTATGCCTATCTTTTTCTAGTCCTTAGAAAAACTAAACTACATGCTATGTATAAAATCAAAATTAGGATTAGATCCCTTAGGCCTAAGTCATTTATTAACAATAGAAAATTTCAACTAAGGTCCTAAACAACGAAAACTCAACAGTACCTGGGTGCCTGCCAAAAAGCAGAATGCCCAAGTCCTCACCTTATTTGAAAAGGGAAGATACATTTTTTTATTTTTCTTCATTTCTAATTTTTTTGCACTTTTGAAGTTTGAGAGTTACGGGATAACTTTTTACGGCTACCTGACCCACCCAAGACTCGAAAACGACTCTAAGTGCTAAGCTTCTAGTGAAAAGAGTGAAAGACTCGCTATGCAGCCGTTAAAACGGAATTCATGTTTCTACGACCCTAGGTGACCTTGCCTAGAGGTTTATCTTTTCGAATGGTAGCTTTCTCCCAACTTCTTTTATTTATGGGGTCAACACAAGGGTGAACCCAGTGTATATCTCCCTAGTTTATTCTACTTCCCTACTTCTTCCCTAAGTGTTTTGGGGATTATTGTGCACTTTTGTGAGCTGGGCTCTAGACAACCAGCCAATGGGCTGTTACCCATGACAACTTGACAGCCACACTCGTGTGGTGAACGCTGGTTTTATTTATTTATTTTTCTTTATTTTCTCCTTTTTCTATGTTTTTTCTATATGTTTTTCTTTTTCTTTTTCTTTCTTTTTTTCAGTAAGTGGCTTCCCTGATCTAAAATTTACCTAAAGGCAGTACGATGAAAATGGTCTTGTTGTTGGGCTCTGGACAACCAGTCAATGAGTTGTTACCACCAACAACTTGCCAACCATACCACCCTAAATAGTTCATTAGCTACCCAATTTCTGAAGAAACCGTCGAGAAGTGAGGCAGTGCAAATAGTGTGCAAATGATTTGACTAAAAATTCCCTCAAATCAGAGGGTAGGTTGATAAGTCTCATACTTATCATCCCAATTTATTAGCCAAATTAAAAATGAATTTGAATTGGTGAGGACTCAAGACTAAGTCCACATTCAAGAGGACACCTGGGCTAATTAAGCCCGAAGACCTGAAGAGTTTAAGTGTCTAGGTCTTATCATATCATTCCTAAAGTTAATAATGCCTAAAAGCCTAAGTTCTCTTCTCCTAATTCTATTTTCTTCTTTTTTCCCTTTTTGAATTTTTTTTGAAAAAAGAAACTAAAAGAAATTCTATAGAGTTAACAAAATGATTTCAGGATAAACTATCCACCCCCCATGCCCAAATGATGCAATGTCCTCATTGCAAAAATAGAGACATGATAGGGGCAGCGTAAACAGAATATCACTTGAGTATCGTGAAAATCCAGTTAGCTCCACGGAGAGGAGAGAGTATACACATGTGCTAAATGTAATGCCTTCAGCTAGTCATAATATACATACAAAGAAGAAATTGAGAATTCACAAGTGCAGGTCAGAATCAAAATGAAAATATTGATCCTCCAACATGCTAACAAAAGATGTCCACAGATGTGGACCAAATTATGATGCAGACCCATGTCCCAGGGTTGAGTGGTTCTAAGCTTCTAGATGAAAATCACCTAGAACCAATGATTGTTGTGTTTATGGGGCCGAGCTTGTGATTTGGTGGTGTGCAACCCAAGAACAAAGTGGTGGACAATGGGTAGATTTGTTTCACTAGATTCAAATGTCCCTTAACGTTCAGGTCAGAAAAATAATCAGTTATTTCAAGCTTGGGTTGCACGTGAAAGATATTGTAAGGGTCCTAGTAGAAAGTAGGTGCTTTCAGGTCAATAGGTACCCTTAGATCCAAAATCAAAGTTCCCTTAGAATTAGCCTCCCAAATTTTTATTTCAACAATTCTATCTTCCAACATCAAGGGCTCAGGCTCTAGGACCTCTAGCATATCATTCACCCCATATGATTCTCCCAACTCCAGAAATCATGGCTGAGTCAAGATTAACTTGGGCACAATTATCTCAGAAGTCAGCTCTTCGGGGTGCAGATGAGGAATGGGGTCACTAATTGAATCATCAAGTAAATAAGGATTCGAATCCTCCAAGTTAGCCTCAATCGAATCAAAATCTTCAATGATTGAGCTATCAAATGGTTTGTCATGCTCCTCGAGCCCATTTGTCTCACCAAAATCATCTTTCTTAAGCTCAAGTGAGACTTCACTAAGAGATTCCTCACCCTCAGAATCAAAGAATCTATGGTCCTCATTTATATATGCCTCAAAATCATATGTCATTTCATGGTTCGTGGAGACATATTTTTCGTCATTCCATAGCTCTAGGATCTCGGGTGGGAAACTCGATTCATCCTCAAAGGGTTGCTTTAACCCAACCTGGTCATCTCCAATCTCAGAATATGTATCTCCCACGACAAGTGCCTGAGCAGGTTCAGACATTGGCTCTCTTGAAGGGGGTTGATCTTGAGAATCAACCCAAGATTTGACTAGGGCAACCACAAATGTCATCCTCAACCTTGACAACTTCCCAAGAAGAAACTCACCCAAGTCCCTATCCCTAACATTTTGGAGCAAGTCTAATAAAGAGCTATTCAGCTCATCAATCATTTTTATCATAGGCTCCAATGCTTCAGTGCATGGTGTTGGCTTAGCTTCTAAAGATTGTACAGTGTTCCTCCAATCAACCAACACCCTATCCTGGATCTAGTTCACCTGAATTGACTAGTTTGGTTTAGGTTTGGGTGGGTTCGGGTTAAATCTATGGGAGTCAAGATATCGAGGTTCTCAGGTCCCTCCTTGATAGTAGGTTGTTTCAGGTTGTTTAATGGTTGGTGGCAACCTATATTCAGCATAATTTTGGGGAGGGTAAGTGTTATAATCAACATTTCCTCCGTGGTTGTAGATTTGGTTAGGTTCATTATCAAAGGACGGAGATCTGTAATCATTGTAGCTCTGGGAAGGAAAGTAATCACAGTCTTTTTGTCCAAGGTTAGGCCCTGGACACTGAGGTCTAGATTCATATTTCCAATCAAAGCTATCCTGGCTTGTGGATGGGTAATCATAAGTCGAGTCAAGATAGTAATCATCTTGACGATATGTGTTGGTAGGAGGGTAGGATTAAAAATGTGTGAATGATGTGGAAGGATACATTGTGGAGTAGGAGGGAAAATAGAATAGAGAAAGGTGCACTATAGTACCATCAACCAAACCTGTCCTTATGTGTGTTACCCAAAGACCTACAGTCTCCCAGGACCCGTCTTGTGTTTATAAATGATTTAGTCTACTTTTATCCGGTCAATCCAACTATTTAGGAGGGACTAGGGAGAAGGTTCTTCCTTTCGCTTGTACCTCCACTTTCTAGTGTACCCCCTAGCCACGGTCATTTGAAGTTACTCCCCAAGCTAGAGATCAGATGGACCAGCAGAAGCAAATTAATCAAAGAAAATCATAGTCTGAGCCCTGAAGAGCGAATCAATCCTTAAGGCCAACATTTATTCAGTTTTAATTAGGCTTAGGATGATTGTGCTCTTGGATTGTGATGGGCCCTTTAGATGGGTTGTGCCCTTAATGATCAATTAAAATGTGTGTGCGTGCACAACCAAGGTTTGCAAACAAGGTTATTTGATGTTTCTTTTAGGGTATAACCTCGTTTAGTAGCTTTTAGGGTTTACTCTTAGGTATACTCAATCAAGTTTAGGACAACACTCCAAGTTTTGAAAGCACGGGTGTAGATATGTTCCCTTAAAAGTCAAAAATAATGTGCAATGCCTAATTCAGCCCTAAGAATCAACCCAAAGTGGAAAGCTACTTGACGGATCGCTTTTATCTTAAGTGGTGCAGCCTAAACAGTCCAATCAATTGGCCTATTGCACCACTTAGTTATGGTACACAGAAATGTTTGACCTATTCGGATTTCTACTCACTTATTTGTATGTTGAGTTAAGTGTACCAGGTCCACAGGTTAGATCCCGGTTAAGTGGTAGAATCGATGTGATTGTGCACCTTAGGGTGAGAAGTTGTCGGTGTTAAGTGTGTACCTTTCAGAAAATCCCATAAGAGAAGAGTATTTTTCTTGTTTTCTTATATATGTGGGGTTGAGATGAGTGCAGGTGGCAAACAAACAACCAAATCTATCCTAAGGTTTATAAAAGGCACCTAAGTTGATTTGGGTTTGAGTTATTAGTGTGGTGAAATGAACTAGTGGGGAGGGGTGATAGAGATAAACTTACAAAACCTTCATCCACACTTTTCTCCAATCTAACTGCTTTGGCCCACCTCAGAAGAGTACTTGCAATCACAGTATGATTAGAGAAAAAGTGAGCCCCGGGTCGAACATGGGAAGGCGAATGTTTGCTTTTATAAAAATTTGTGCATCACTTTTATTTGTTTCTAGTCATTTTTACCTTTTCTAATTTTTTTGTATTTTTATCAAGCAAGAGATTAGGTCGATGAAAGCTTTATCTACTTGCAAAAAGATAAGAGAGAGGAGGAAGAAAGAGAGAGAAACAATCATCTATTTATGAATAACTGTTTATTACAACTACAAAAGTAGGAAAATCTACATTACGAAAGCGTAAAAGGATAGAATGAGGTGAGAGAAATCCCTCTTGACGGTTGCTTGGAGGATGATTTGCTCAGACATTGCCAAGAAGAAGGTGGTGAGGAGCGTGACGAACGAGGACGAAGCCGAAGGATGGAGGATGGGGCAATATGGCATCGCGGTGAGGATCTTCTTCCCAAAGGGCGGTGAGAGGACGACCACGAGATGCTCCATGAAGGGGGATGAGAGGAGGGAAAATATTTGGTTTTCTACTCTAGAGGAGCATCCCAGGCTTGGGACAAGCTCTCTCTAAAGCCTTGGAGGTGGTGAGAGGAGGAAAGGAAGAGATGAAGAAAAATGAGTGGGGTAAGGGTCCTTTTATAGTGGAGGAAAGAATCAAATTCGTATAGAAGACATTTATTGACGGTCATAAGCATCGCTAAAGATCTGCTGCAAAAGTCATTGAAGACAACCAACTTGCCCATGCTGCAGCTGCACTGCAGCACACTGCACGTGCATTGTCATGCGCCTCCAGGCAGTACGCACTTACGTGCACTGCTGCTACACGTGCACTGCTGCTACACGTGCACGCACTCCTGCACTACTGTGTGCGTGTGGTGGCACATGCGTGCACATGGGTGGCCTGGGTTGCACCATGTGGCACGATATGGGCTGTCCATCTTCTTTTCGATGTAGGGGCTACTACACAAGTCTGATTGAGTCGATTTTTGCGTCGTTGGACTGCAATCATTGACCCAAATTCATCCATGAAGTTGGATTTGTCACTTAAACCTCCGAATTATGTCAGCTAGTCCCTTGGCCATTGATCTTCCTCAGACAACATATGGTGCTACAAGACTCCAATCAAGGTGATTTCAGAGGTGTGGGACTCCGATCGTCATCCTGATTAGATCCATACGGTTGGATCGTCAATCCGAGTCTCAAAAATAAATCTCCTCTCCTAACCACGAAAAGGACTCAATTAACCAAAAATATACACAACTACTCTAAATGCAGAACTATGCATCATATGCAATATTTAGAATATGGAATGCAAATCTAAGCCTAGGAACATTCATAAATAGGCATTTTAACCTAAATAGATATGTCTATATCACATTTGGTCCAGGGTTAGGTCCTGGACACTAAGGTCCAGATTCATATCCCTAATCAAAGTTGTCTTGGCTAGGAGATGGGTAGTCATAAATCAAGTCGGGATAGTAATCATAGATGTGAACATGTATACACTACAAAAGATATCTATTTATCATGTTTTTAAGGATAGAATTGCATTGCATACTATAAATATTCCATAGCACGCATCATCATGCATTTAGATTAGTTTGAATAAAATGGAGGTTAATTGTCTCCTTTTATGTTCAAGGACAGGGCAAATTTTTATCGGGGCCTTGAATCGAAGATCCAACCATACAGATTTGATCAAGGCGATAATTGTAGTTCAACGACTCCAAGATTGCCCTTATCTGACATCTATATTATCAGATAGAGTCCAGGGAACCCTAGAAGATCAAAGGCCAAGATGGTGTGAATCTGCACCTCAGACGATAAATTCGACTGCATGGATGGATTCGGATCGACGATCACAGCCTAACGGTGTGAAAATTGACTCAATCCAACAACCGTGACACCATCTACATCATCCAGAAGATGGACGGCCAAGATGGCGCCACATGGTCCATCTCGGCAGCCCAAACTGGCCCAGCTAATTTTGGAGACAATCGCACCCTTCTACCACGCGTTGGATCTTGGCCGTTGGATCGCCATCTAACGGCCGTGGGCAGCTGCACCTCAAAACACCTACACGCCTATTTCCCCTCCGTAGCACAGCGAGTGGGAGCCTTATCGCGAGCAAGAGGCGCGAATTCGAAACCCCGCAAGCCTCAATTGAATGCAGGCACTTGCGATGGCACTGTTTGGACTGTCAAATCTTTGATGAGCAACTGCAAGGGCGGAGATGTGGCACGCTCAGGGGCTGGGCTGCGTGGATGCGGAACTGCACGTAGGGGCGCGATCAGATGAGGAGCTGCGTTATCAAATTTTAGCCATTCGATCTCACGATCGAACGGTTGAGACCTAATGGACGTGGGAGGTGTGGAAGGTGAGCGGACGGGACACGTCGCCCATTACTGGGGCTTTAGCGACGGTTTTATCCGTCACTAAAGACCCCTTATTTAATGTTTTGAAATTGTAAAGACCAAATTGCCCTCACTCCTTCCAACTATAAAAGGAGACCCCCTCCATACGAAATTTTCATCCTTCCTTCCCTCCTCTCCCTCTCCAAAGCTGAAGAGAAGCTTGTCCCACACCCTGGATGCTTCTCGAGAGATAAAGTCAAATTTTCGCTCTCATTTTGGAACCGGATCGCGCGATGACGACGACGTGCTGCTCCATTCTCATTCCTCCTGCCTCGACCTCCTTCTTCTCGCTCCATCCTCCTTCTTCCAAGCGGCGTCTCATCTGGCTCATCCTCCAAGCAATCGTCGAGGAGGATAACTTCTCTCTCCTATTCTTCTTTACAACTTTCTAGAGTAGAATTTTCCTGCTTTCTAGTGTAGTTGATTTCCCACTTTCTAGTGTAATTCTTCTCTGGTTTTATTGTATAAACATTTTGAAATATTGAGTGCATGTTTTCTTTTTCTCTTTTTCATTTATTCTGATTGTTAGCATTGCTTCATTGTAATTACATTGCTTCACTTTTCAACAAAAGCTCTAAAAAAAATATAATTGCGAATATATATCGACGTAGCCTCCCTAAGTTTAACCCGGGATTTCCATTCTAGTACAAATTTTATTTGTTGAACATGAGTTCTTCGCTTCCAGACTATGACGACAGGTTTCTCAAAACCAAATACGTTAGCGTAGTAACTCATAGCTTCAACATTTAGGCACCGTTGCCAGGGAGGCAACAATTTCTGATCTTCTTTTCGCATTTCACGCACTTTATTGTCATCTAACTTGCCTTCTCTTGTTTCTATTGTTTTGCAGAGACCTCCATCAGGGAATCATCAAGCGATAGACCAAAGTAAAGTGCAGTTGAAGACAACTGTAAGTGCTCCCATTCTTCCCCCTCCATAGATTTCATTTGTCATATTAAATTCAAATTCCAATTAACCTAGGTGTTTGCATAAATCCTAGTAGTTTGATTGTTTGGGTTCTCACTCACATTCATTCCACCCTCATTTATAGAAAGACAACAAAACGATAATCTTGTGGGGTAATTTTCAACAAACACACAATGTACACCCACATTCAAGGCACTTAACCTAATTGATTTGTTCCGACTCAACCGGGTTCTGATTTGTGGAATCGGTACACACAAAGCAACACATAAAAGAGTAGAAATCATTCTAGGTTAACAATCGTTGTGTGCCTAACATAGTGGTGCATTTGTGGCCAGTTGTTTGAGTTATTTGGGACTCACCACTCTACTTAAAATCAACTCATCAAGTAGCTCCTCTTTAGGGTTTTCAATCTAGGACTATTCCAGGCACTCCAATCTATTTTTGGTTTTAAAGGAAAGCAATCTTCACTCATGTTTGACAACTTTTTTTGCCTTGAAACTTGATTGCAATCAATCTAATTTTAAACCCTAAAGGCTACTTAAGCAAGATTTAAACATTAAAATTCACAAATCATAAATAATCTTGCTTGAAAACCCTGGTTGTGCATGCACTTACACAATTCTCAATCAATCATTAAGGGCACAACCCATTTTAATGGCCAATCACATTCCATAAGCACCACAATCCCAGGTCTTAATAAAATTGAGTAGACATTCGCCTTAAGGACTGATTCGCTCTTCAGGGCCTAGTCTGAGATTGTTTTTGGTTGACCTACTTGTACTAATTAATCTGATGTCTAGCTAGGGGAGTAGCGTCAAATGACCATGGCTAAGGGGTACACTAGGAATCGGAGGCGAAAGTCGAAGGAAGAACCTTCTCCCCAGTCCCTCCTTCTAACTAGTTGGATTCAGCAAACGCAAGTAGAGTAAATCATTTACAATCTTAAGGTGGGTTTTGGGAGTCAGTAGATCCTTAGGCTACCCCACTTAAGGACAGCCTTGTTTTGTTGTGTTGCAGGGTCCTTATCCCTAGTCCTTCCGACCTTCTCCTAATTTATGCTAGGAAGACGATCATTGAATCACCGATTGGAAGGACCACTAGAGTATTCTAGGAGGCACAAATTGGATTTTGGTCAAATTGATCCCGTGGCCGACCAATAGCCTCCTCTGCCTGGTGATCCACAGGAGGAATTCCGAAGGCAGCTGGAACAAATGCAGAGAATGTAGGAATGGTTCCAGAGAGTGCAGGGTGCTCAGCCCTTGAAGGATTTTTATGATTCTTCAAATTACGAGGAATGTCCCGATGTCCAGATTCTAGCCGGCGACCTAGAAATCAAGCCCCAGGTGTTAAGCCTGATCAAACATTATCATGGGCTTGGCTCCGAAGATCCATTTCAGAACTTGGAGGACTCGACCACTTTGGTCCTGACCACCCAGGCAAGAAAACGTGAACGAGGAGCAAATGATCATGAGGCTCTTCCCCCATTCTCTTAGGGATAAGGCTGCACATTGGTACAGGACAATAGGAAGACCAATTGCAACTTGGAATGAGATGAAATTGGCCTTTTTGAAGAAATTCTTCCCAGTCGGACATACCAATGCCTGGAGACAGGCAATCACTACCTTTACCGAGTGGCCAGGGGAATAGTTTCATGTAGCCTGGGAGCGATTCCAGGACCTATGGCGGAGGTGTCCACACCACAAGGTGCCGAAATGGCAACTCATGCAGATCTTTTATCATGGGTCGACTGAGCAACTCAAAAATCATGTGGATGCTTCTTGCGGAGGCAATTTCCTCAATAAAGTCGCAGATAGTGCACACGATTTATTTGAGGAAATGAGTGAGAATTCAATCAATCATGCCTCCATGGATACATTTAACCAGTCCTAGCAACCTAGATCAAATGTTAATGATGTCCATGACTCTCATTCATTTGATATGGAATTGATTTGTAACAAACTTGACAAGGTGGACTTGGTTGCTAAGAGAATGGAAGAGTGGATGGCTGGAAATTCTTTGAACAACTCTTGATCCACTCAATCCCAAAATTCGGGATTCCATTCTTCACGAGCTCCTTCTAGACGGGAGTTCGTGAATCAACTCGATGTGGCTCAACCTGTGAGTCAACATTTTTTGGAACCCCACTGGTTCCAAACTGGGGTCTTTGATCCCAGTTTTTCTGTTCCTTCCCTTTCTTTCTCTCCATCCTCACCCTATGTGGATGTCTGTGCTATACAAGAGAATGTTAGATCCAACCCCTACTCTAATGCTTATAATCCAGGTTGGAGAAACCACCCTAACTTCTCTTGGAAAAACCCGAGGCAACAGACCCAATTCCGACCCAGCAACTATGCTCCGCAACGACCAATGGGTCAGGGTCATGTATATACTCAGTTGCCTCCAAATCAGGTCTATCAGCCAGCTTGGAATGCTCGTCAACCTGCAAGGCAGGCTGATTTGAACCGACAAATGAGAGATGCAAGGATCCATGCTCCAGCTCATGCAGCAAATGAAAACCTTGTTAGACAACTTGTAGTCCGAGCTCATTGCTAACTCTCGTCAACCTGGATCTTTACCATCCCAACTTGTACCCAACCTGCGAAATATTCTGAATTCGGGTAACCAAGCTCATGGGTACAGAAATCAGAGGGGCACACACCCACATGCTCAGATGGTTGAGCCGGGCCCCTCCTCATCTTCTTCTGCAAATCAACAATTCTTGGCTAATCAAGCCCCTCCAATCTTTCCTAACCCTCCCCAAGACCCAAACTCTTATGTATCTTCAAATTCTGTCACCTTGAGGAGTGGTAAGCAGACTTAGGATTCATGACAAGTCGATTATTCGCTTTAAAAGTCGTTTGTAGTTTTATGTGGTGGAAAAATTGACTACTTAATAATTAAAAATAACCACTCACAGAAGAGCGGGTCGTGTCCACAAGGAGGCAATGATGCAATAATATCTCAATTATTTCATATTCGTTCAATCTCCTGAGAAATCCGTAGTCAAATCTGACATGAAATGCAACGGAAAGAAGATGCACAATATCTTGAAAATGTAAGGGTAGATGTGCAATTTTTCCTCACTGAGATATTCAATAAATATGTGATGGTTTTATGCAATTTTACATTGACATGAACTAAAGAAAATTTGTGCACATTTAAATCCCAAAACCAATGTCAAACAATGTTAATTACAAAAGCCATGCAATTGTAAGAGAGCTTGAGTATGAAGTTGTCAATTTTACCATAATAAAATATTCATAAACCAAAATCCTTTTTTCCTGGAAATGGCATGAAATGTAATAACTAATTAAGAACAAAACAGAGGATTTTACCTCGCTCCTCCTCGAGATCGGGAGAGAGGTTCAATCGAGGAAAGGTTCACATAGGCAGTTGGCTGAAGTGAGGCCATCACGGTGGTGGCAGCCGCACGTCGAGCGATGGCCGGAGCCGACCTGCCGGAGCTCCAGTGAAGGTGGGTTGCACCGGTGGCTGCACCTGCTGCAGAAAGCGCAGATGGGCGTACGCAGAGGCTGCTGCAGGTGGTGCGTGCGGAGGCTGCTGTTGCGCACACTGAGCCTGCACGCACTGCTGGAGGCGCTGCAGGTGGCGGGGGTGCTGTAGTAGGTGGGGGGGCACTGCAGGTAGAAGGCGCGGGCGCACTGCAGATGGCGGGGGGTGCTGCAGGCGGAAGGCGCGGGCGTGTTGGAGTGGGCACACGGGAGGTGAGCGCGCTGAAGGCGAGGGGTGCTGAGGCGTTGGCATCTTGTGCAGCTGGAGGGACGCAGGTATGAAGGAGCGGCCGGTCCTACTGCTGTGTGCGTGGGTGGTGTGATGCAGGCGTGGAGTGAGCGGGTGATTGGCATTGGAGTGAATGTTGCAGGAGGTGGGGCGGAAATGTGCAGGCGATGCACTCGTAGAGAAGAGCGTGCGGTGCTGGTGGGTTTCGCGTTGGGGCGCAACAGGGTGTGCGCGTGGTTGCTGCAGGAGGAGATGCAAGTGTGCAACCGAAAAGGCGCGGGCATGGAGTGAGCGGCCGGTTGCTGTTGGAGTGTGGGTCGAAGCTTCAGACGTTCGGGAAATTTCCCGAACGTCTTAATTGACTGAGAAGATGAAAATGCAGTGGCTGCGGCGGTGGTTGTTGGTGACGACGGCGAGGGAGGTGCACTCTGAGGTACTCACGGTAATGTGGATGAGCTCCGGATGGCGGTGTGGCCTGTCACACCACACGCCCATAGTGGTGGTGGCTCGTCGCTGCAGTTGAGGCCGGCGGTGTGGAATGGAAGAGAGATGAACTCTCTGCACAGAGGTGGGCCAGGGGTGGAGGCCTCCTGAGCTCGGCTTCCTCCTCCTCTCTTTTGAAATCAGCTGCCCCAACCAGATCCAACGCATCCGCTCCTCCTTGATTGGGTTCTTCACTACGGCAGCTGGAGGAAGAAATGCAGCTGTTGCACGTAGAAGAAGAATAAAAAATAATGATAAAATATTTTTGTTATTTATATACAAACCCTTAACTTTTATGTTAACCTAAATTAATGCATGCAATGTACCTAATTGGTTAACCAATGCAATTCTAAGTTAATTCTAAATGCATTTAAATATGAATAAGATGCATGAATTATGTAATTAAATTAGAAATATGAATTAATCTATTTATATCCTAATTTTTGCTAAATAAATGTTAGAATTAACTTAATATCTAGGCACTTAAATACTTAAATAGCCTACAAATATGGGCTAATCAAATACCCCCATGCCTAGTTTTTGCTAGTCCCTAGCAAAATTAAGCGAAGCCTAGCACTCTCAGTGGACTAATCAACCCAATCGATCTTCCTTTAGAAACATATTATGTTTAAACTCTAGACCTAAGGTTCCCAAGTAGTTGCTAAGTTATAGACTAGGTCGGCTAAGGACAAGTTGCAGGCACGAGTTTCCCTGATTTCTGACTCTACCTTAAGGTTTATTGATCCCTAAGATTAAAGCATCCGTGCATGTGCATTGGTCTGAGTTATTTGAGTTAAAGGAAAGAGGATTTTTTTTTAATATATATATATTTTTTACTTTTGTTTGATTCCCCTAAGTCTAACCTCGGATCAGCTATCAACAAGGTCTGTGTCGGATTCATTGTCCCCATTATCGTACCTTGAAGGGTGCCTGGCTTTCAATGCTTTGAGATAGCACCTCCCATAGTGACCCTAAGAACTTCTGGCAATCGACACTTCGAGATAGTATCACCCATGGATTTCTTAAGCAAATTCAGGCCTATGGCAATTGGCACTTCGAGATAGAGCCGGCCGTAGTACCTGAACCGCACAATGCGCTTACATGCCCCCAGTAGGATGAATATCCTAAGAGACAAGTGTCGAGCAGGTAATATGTTATCATCGCATCCTCAAGGTGAGTATATACTCCACCTCTCCTGCGGCGGGAACTCTTCCAATCAAATTGTGTTTCCAAGCCTCTCCTAAGTCAAAACTAAGAGAACCAAATCTCTTTTAAGAAAGAAAGAAATTAAGTTGATTACTAGACTAACTATGTGAAATTTGGATGCTTGGGTTACAAGGACCCGTAAACCAAAAGGTAGAACAAGACTCCAGGTACTACCCCACCTTTTAACTCAAACCCTAGCATTCCTTCCTCAACCTCTTGAGGAATGGTCTGCAACTTAACTCCGGCTTAAGCTTTTATGTCCACAAAGGACCCTAGAGGTCTAAAGCTAGTAGCTCATTTAGCTTCTAAAGTTTGACCCTAGAATTAACTTAGTCTACCTGTTGAACGTTATTTTGCCAACGCTACGCTTACGTGTTTGGTTTTGGAAAACCTGTCGTTGTAGTTCGAAAGCGAAGAATTTGTGTTCAACAAATAAAAATTTATACCGAAAAGAATTCCGGGTCGAACACAGGGAGGCTACGTTGATCTATATTCGCAATTATATTTTTTTAGGATTTTTGTTAAGCAAGGCGATATAATTACAATGGAGCTATCAAACTATGAGAGAGAGAGAGGGAGAAAGAGAGTGAGGAGAGAGAAAGAGAGAGAGAGAAAGAGAACATGCATTTAATATTTCAATTGTTTATAAAAGTTACACTAGAAAGTGGAAAATCAATTACACTATAAAGCAGGAAAATTCTACACTAGAAAAGCTGTAAATAAGAATGGGAGAGAGAAGTTATCCTCCTCGACGATTGCTTGGAGGACGAGCCGGACGGGACGACGCCTGGATGAAGGAGAACGAAGCAGGAAGAAGGAGGACAAAGCAGAAGAATGGGAACGGAGCAGCACGCCATCGTCGTCGCGGGATCCACTTCCTAAGGGGAACGAAAATTGGACTTTATCTCGCAAGAAGCATCCCAGGTGTGGGACAAGCTTCTTTTGAGCTTTGCAGGGGTAGAGAGGAGAAAGAAGGGATGAGAATTTCGTATGGAGGGGGTCTCCTTTTATAGTTGCAAGGAGCGGGGGCAAAATGGACATTACAACTTCAAAATAATAAAAGAGGGGTCTTTAGTGACGGATAAATCCGTCACTAAAGCCCCGATGTGGGCGTCGCCTCCGCGCCCACGCGCTCCTCCTCAGCTGCCCGCTCCTCAATGTCCACGCACGTCCAGCGCTTTTCAGCCGTCCTATCGCGAGATCGGACGGCTTAGAATGCGTTCGCTCCCGCTGCGTTGCTCGCCCCCCGCACATCTGATTGCGCGTCCAATCGTACGTCGACGCTATCGGGTGCGCGCGGCCGTCGATCTCCATCTGGCACTCAACGCGCCTCAATTGATCACGCCCTCCAGCCCCTGGCCGCGGATCGAACCCGCACCCCGCGCTCACGATAGCGCGCTCGACCACTACGCTATGGGGCATGGATGGTCGAGCGGGTGCTTTTAAATGCGAGCGCCTAAAGCCATTGGATTAAGATCCAACGGCGGAGAGCAATCGGGCGTGGAGCCTTCACAAGATGAATCGCCTGTTTGGGTGGCTGAGATGGCACCACGTGGTGCTATCTTGGCCGTCCATCTTCTGGAAGTTGTAGATGGTGCCACGGATGTCGAATTGACTCGATTTTTGTGTCGTTGGGCTGCGATCGTCGATCCGAATTCATCCGTGCCGTCGGATTTATCATCTGAAGTGTAAATTTACACCATCCTGGCTCTTGATCTTCTAGGGTTCCCGGGTCACTATCTGATGCTACGGATGCCTGATTAGGGCGATCTTAGAGTCGTTGAACTCCAATCGTCGCCCTGATCACATCCATATGGTTGGATCTTTGATCCTTGGTCTTGATAAAATATTTGCCCTGTCCAAGCACATAAAAGAAGACAATTAACCTCCATTTTATTCAAACTATTCTAAATGCAAGATGATGCATGTAATGCAATATTTATATCATGAAATGCAATCCTACGCTTAAGAACATGCATAAATAGACATCTTAAGTAGTGTAAATGTGTTTACATCACTACCCTAGAGTTCTGATTTGCTTAAGACTGCAAGATCTAGCCAGTTAAGCTCAAAACTTTTTTTTTTATGCAAATGTAAGAAATGAATGCACTATGCTATGTATATCCCCAAGTACACCCCCCCATGCCTAAAATCTGCAATGTACTCATTGCATAGAAGGATATTACCTGGGTCAGAGTTGGGCTGAATGGCCAAAGAACTTGCAAATCAAGTTCAAGAATTGCAGAAATAGGCCCTAAAAATGAGCAAAGCAATGTTGGCCTAGAAAATAGGTAACCTAGGATGTTGGCGAGCTAATGATGAATCCCGATAGCAAATGCTCACCCAACTAAGAAGGGAATGAAATCTTCCCAGGTCACCAAAGGAGGTTCTAAAGGATAAATAGGTATAACAACCTCTAAAGGGGTAGGGGGAGGATGACAAGGATCCTCCAAAAGGAATGGGGAAGGAATGGTGTAGAGATAAACCCCCAGGGCAATGGACTGACTAAAGAAATCATCAATCCATACCCGATACTCCATTACAATAAATATTGGTCTATTAAGCCCCCCGGTCAAAACAAAAGTGAGCAATTCTCTAAGGCAAGGATCGTCTAAGGTGTCCAAGTTATGAGGTTGCAGGATGGCCATAAGATCTAGGTTGGGTTTAATCAGCTCGATGTCCATCCCTAACACTCTTTCTAAATCCTCAATTGCATCCCTAGCATTCCTTGCACCATCACATGTATCTTCCTGCTCTTCATCAGGAGTCACAATTTCGCTTTCAGATATAAGCGAATCAGAAGGTGACTTTGAAATGAATGAAGGCAAGTTGGAAGCAACAGATCTAGGGATTATCCTATCAATGTCATCCCTAGGTTTTTGTTCTTTACTCAAATCTTCCCCGAAGTCTATATGTGAATCCACATAAATCTTAGAAGTTGCTTCCAAATTTTCCATCATTTCATAATGAGGAGAAATATCATCAATGGTTGTGCTAAGGAAACATAATTTGGTCAAATTTGTGACATCCTCAGGGGCCAACTCTTAAAATAAGACATAATCACCCTTAGTTTCGCTCCAAATCTTGAATGTAGGTGAAGCGTCGGTTTTACCGGGTTTCAGTTATATCGTTGTAGTAAAGCCGGTTGTCACCAACGTTTCATATAAAATTTTTATTACTCGGAAAACTGAAAGAGTTCCCGAGGTCGAACTCAGGGAGCAAGTTGTATTCTAGAGATATACAAGTTCTATTACAAAAATAAAGAGAGAGAGAGAGAGATGAAAAATTGGCTTCTTCTTCTTTTCTTCTTTCTTCCTCTTTGTCTTTGGTTCTTCCTGTTCTTCTTCTTCTTCTTCTTCTTCTTCTTCTGCCTTCTTCAGATTTTTCCCTCGTGCTCTTCTTCTTGTTTCCTTTCTTTCTTTTTCGTCAGATCATCTTCTTCTTTTCTTGCTTCTTGCTTCTCTTCATTCCTTCTTCTTCTTTGTCTTCACCTGCCTTGACTTCTCTTTTTCTTCTCTCGCGATGGCCGTTGCTCTTCCTTCTTCTTCAGCGGGTCTCTTCTTCTTCTTTGGCTGCTGTCCTTCCGTCGTCTGCCCCGGTGCTGAGACGACTTATCAATGCCTTCGCTACAGTGCAGCAGCTCCTTCTTCTTCAGCGGGTCTGCTTCTTCTTCTTTGGCCTGCACACTTCAGAGTTTATTCGTCAAGACAAAAACCTACTCTACCCCCCTCCCCCGCGTATCTCTCTCTCTGAAATCACTCCTCGGAAGCTCTCCCAGAGCGCTATCGGGTAATCGGGTTCGGGTCAGGCCCGGGTCCAGGCCCACCGGCGTGCGTGGTGGGCGAGGAGTGCAGGTCAGTCTAACCGGGTCGGGCCAGGTCCGCGGAGCGTGGTCACGGACGAGGCCGAGTCGGGTCGGGTCGGGTGAGAGGGACCTCACCCCGTGGTAACTGAGGCAAACAGCATACGGCAGTTTTTTAATTTATGTGTCCGCGCGCCTTTGAGAGATTCCGAGGTGGGACTAAATGTCCCACCCCGATTCTCTTACGCCTGCAGCAGGGATGGTGCTCCAATTGCATCGGCTGTTGAGGCGTACAGCTCCAATCGAGGGCCAGGGTGTGTGCGTGAGACTCTTCCGCGCTGGCCGTGGCTATTCAATCTGGGATATCTCGGCTTGGAGCAACCTCGAGCAGGCTTCGAGCTTCCTCGCCAATGGCGGCCCAGGCCTGGAACCTGAAACCAATGGCACGGCCTCTCGGCCAAATCAGACAGGCGGAGGACCTTCGCCGTGGCACGGCGAAGGTGGTCAGGGGGTCTGCAGGGGGCGAGATGGGGCTGTTAGGTCGTCCTAGGTCAGACTGTGAGCGAGGGAGTGGGTGTGTTCGGTGGGTCTGCAGAGGGTGTTTGGTGGGAAGTGGAGGGGCGGAAGAGGATCAGGGTGAGGAGGCGGAAGTTCTGCGGTGGTCGGCGAGCCGTGTGGGTCGCTGAGGTGATGGGAGCGGCTCGCCGGAGGGTGGTCGGAGGCGGAGAGGATGAGGGTGAACAGGGTCGGTAGAGGGCTTAATTGACTAAATCGAGAGCAGGGAAAGAAAGAGGAGGAGAAGGGGAGTAAGTCTAACTTAACTGCAGGGACGAAGGGGGAGGAACAGGGCGACAGTCGTATCGACTGTCGCCGGAGAAGACGATGCCCAGTGGGGAAGGACGGCGGTGACGACGGGGCAGAGGCAGCGCGCGCCGGTATTGCGCGACGCGGAAAGAGCAGGGGAAGAAATCTCTGCTGCTGGTATTGCGGCAGAGCGAAGAGGAGGAGGAGGAAGAACCGCCGGAGCTGGTGGGCGTCTGCCGGAGTGAGAAGAGAGGAAAATTGGGGGTTTTCTCCGTCAGATCCAGGCTGCCTTGGTCGGTGGAGCGGCGGGGGGTATTTATAGGGTTGAAGCAGGGAGGAAGGCGGAGGGAGACGACGTGTCTCCCTCGCCGGAGCAAGGTCGGAATTCGAACCCATACCGTCCGTGCGTTCGCACGGCCGGTATGGGGGGCTGCAAGGACCATGGGGGTGCTCCTGCGACGGCTGACGACGCAGGGCACCCTCCGGTACACATGCCAGGTCCTCCACCTTACCCTGCGCGGCGCCATGCTCCGCGCAAGGTCGCCGGAGCATGGTGCTGGCAGGGTTTTGCAGGAGGGACCTGTTTGCAAAGAACGAAGGAGAGTTAGGGGCCTAAATGCGAGGGTTCAAAAGTTGAGGGCCAAAGAGTAAATATATGAGGACCAAAGTGTAAAGTCGGTCAAGGAGGTTTCTTCTTAGGCTCAAGTTTTTATACATGACTAATTAGGACCTAAGGACTCTGATGGTGAATTTTATTTTCATATTAAACCTTGTTTGACCGGTCAATTTGCGCAAAAACCCAAATTAAGTTATTAATTGGGCATGGTTCTCAATGTAGGTCAAAATGGGTTCTAAAGGCCAAATTGAAGGTTCTAAACCCTAGAGATTATTTTTCTATGAATTTTAGAGGGTTTATTCTATTTTTACTTTGCCTCGAACCTTGTGAATTGAAGTGGGTTGTTTTAGGGTTACAGATTATCATTTGGTTCCTTGAAAGTGCTGTAGCCCTTGCTAGATCATCTCGTCCCACTTTTATTCTTATTAAGCTGTTCTGACCTGTGTTTGGGCCCTGAATTACCCTGTATGCAGATTATACTGGTAAAATTGCACTTTTACCCCTTATGACTGGTTTTCTTCTCAAACTCAGAATTCTCTGAGTTAAGCCTTTCCTTGAGATATGTAGGAGCTTTTATCCTTTGTATTGGGTCAAAATGAGCTAGTTATGGCTCATGATGAGGTTCTCATCAGTAGGTTCCTCATATAATTCGTCTTTCTCCTCATCACACAATTCATCATATACCCGAGGCCTAGAATCATCTAATATCTCAGCAGATCCCCTAGGGTGCTCTATTTGAGGTAAATGGTTTACACTGGTAACATTGGACTCCTCAGATAGGTAAATTTCTTCAGGGTTAGGTTCCCTAAGGGTGGGTTTGAGTTCCATCTCATGATCAGAAGGGAGGTTAGGATTAACAACTTGACTTAGACCCACTTTATCAAATGTCACGAAAATAACATCATCTGGGTCGAGGTCTTCCAATGGTACCATCATTCCCTTCTTTTGACTCCAATATAATTCAGGTGGATACTCATCCTTATCACCATCTTCCTCAGGTTACCACCTTTCTTCATCCAATGCATAGCTACTTTCATGTGTATCTTCCTCCCACCTAAGGCGTGGATCTCTCAAGGAAGTGTCATCTAATGGGAAGGTTTCAAAATCGACCCTCGAAAAGTAGCTATTCTCCCTAGAATTTCCCTCCAACTTAAAGTGTAGCTCTCCCACGGGAGATGCATCTATTGTAGAGGAGTGTACGTCATCCTCAATGGGGTAGATTGGGTGGCTAATTTCATCTCTTTCTTGTTGGCCTGCGCTCGAAGATTCTCCTAACAATTCAATCATTTCATTTTGCATTTTCTGTATTTCCATCTTCAAAGAGGAGAGGTCATTTCTATCATGAGAGAAGTCAGGCTCAGGTTTATAGTACCTAGGAGTGTCTGTCCAACCATTATAATTTTTCAGGGAGGGTGGTTTGGGTATTTCTATGGTGTGTGGGATATTGGGAAAAGTAAATCCCACTCCTAGGTTCTGCTCACTGATTCAGGGCTTAACCAGGCCAATACTCCTACAATAGGAGTAAAACGGATCCCAATGATTGTCATTATATCCATCAAGGGATGGACCATCTCGGCGTATGGGATTGAAGAATGTAGAGTGGGGGTGAGGGTGTGGGCAAGATGTGAAAGGATGAAAATCAAAGTGGTCCATTCTAACTCACACCTCAATCAGAATTCCCCAAGCAAAGCACAATTCAAAAAGGACTTTTTAGGTCTTTCCAAATTTAGGCTTTTGATTTAAGTCAGATTGCAGGTGACAAAACAATTTGTTCAATCAATTTACGTGCTTATTGTCAACCTACGGCTCACCTAAGAAGACCTAGTTGGAGCTTAGGTGTTCTTCCCTAAATCTCAAATGGTAGAGAAACTCTAAAGACGGAAGATCGAGGGATGCAAGTAGGCTTAAGCCTTCCTTTGAAGCTGTGCTTTCGCGGTGCTTCTCAACTACCGCCAAAAATCCATGACAGGGTATCCCCCTCTTTGGATTTACAAAACCTTTGATCTCAAGTTCCGAACACTTCAGAATCAACGAGGGCTCATGTCCTAGTATTTCCAAACCTAAGGAGTGTCTAAAAGCTTGTTGTGGTGCAAGCGAAATAAGTGTGCATACACCGCAAAAGATTTTGAATTTTGATTCGCACGCCAAGTTTGAAAATCAAATCCTTGGTTTTTAAAATGTCCATCCTTTAATTAGTCCTTTTTCTAGAAAATATGTGACCACTTGTCAGATTTATTCAATACAAATTAGGTTGTTGACGATCGTGGAAATCGCGTATTTTGAAATCGTTGGAAATCATAGTATAGTCGCAAAAACCACTCGTCAAAGATATTTGTGATAACGAAACTCTCATAAATCTTTATTCCTTTTAGAACTTGAGTCCCAGTCGTTCATCTCTGGGAGGCGTGAAAATGAATCGAGATTTGGATCGGCTTTTATAACCTAAATCTAACCTAAGCTACCATTTTTGTCTTTTTGTGTTTTTGATTTTTTTTATTTCGAAAAGCAAATTGAAACCTAGATCTAGATAAACTAGCAAAAACCTAAGTGACTATGTGCATCTAAATGAGGCCATGGTGGCCGTGCATGGTGTGAACAAACCAAAGTATCATATAGGCAAGCAAACATGAGGACAATCAATCACAGAAACATCATGAAATTATTTATGCATAAAAAATTATCACACATCATCTACACTAGAAAGCATATAAATAGAAGAAAATCCCTCATGCCGGAAAGTTTCCACTAGGGCCATCGGCCATGTGTGAGGGTGTAGGCTAGACCTTGGGTATGCAAACCTGTCTACACGCCTACCAAAAGAGATGGCCGGCCACAAGAGGCTATGGGTGAGCCTCCATGGCCATCCAAGAAGAAGAAGAAGATGGGGGCTAGTGCACCGAAGTGGAGAGAGGAGGGTGTTGCTCCCTTTCTCTACCAATGGCCGTCCTTGAAGCTTTGGAGAGAAGCTTCTCCAGCTAGCCGTCCATGGAACCTTGGAGGAGGATGAGGAGGACGGCCTTAAGGTTTTGGAGGGTGGAAGAAAGTTTAGAGTGGAGAGTATGGATGGGAGAGTGTATGGAGAGATGGTCCAATTTCGTAGCTCTCTCTTTGGCCTTATGGAAGGCTCCATTTGGTTGCCACTTTTGGTGGCTCCAAAAATAGCAAATGCCACAATTTTTGGATCTAGGTTTGACACAAGTTTTTAGGGTTTCCAAGAGAGTGTGCATGGGTTTGGTGGGAGTAAAATGGGAAGGTGTGCGTGTGTGTGTGGGTGTGTGTTTTTCGTAGGGCTAGGTTGTGGGTTTTGGTAGGATTACGTGCTAAATAGGTTGGGTCAATCTAGATTAAGTGGGTGTGGACCTAATTAGGCTTAGGAAAGTCTAATTGGGTAGGAGTGAACCTAATTAGGTCTAGGTCAAGTCTAATTAGATGTGTGCATGTGATTAGGCTAGGGTAACCCTAATGGGTATGAGTTAATTAGATCCTGGGTGGATCTAATTGGGCTCGGGTGCACCCAATCAACTGTAGATGCACCCAATTAGGTATGGGATGGTTCAATTGGGTTAGGGATAGGACAAGAAGGGCTATGGATAGTGGACTAGGCTTAGGAGGTCTCTACTTAGGTTTCCTAGGGTGTCCGGTGGGGTTCCTAGGTCAAAATAGGCAAACTAGGGCTTCCAACACCAAAATCAGGAACCAGACAGCAGTATCCGACGTCCAGGACAGTGGTCAGATATCTTATAGTACAAAATTGGATGTCTGGACACTAAATTAGACGTGCAATTCTGTGTCAGTACGAGTTTTGGCTTCCTGGATTGTTATTCTGCAGAAATCAGACGTCCAGCCAGATGTTTGGACGTCTTAAAAGGTGCTGGAGAGTGGGTTTTGTGTTTTCTAAGGTTGGTTTTGGTACCTAAGTGTTTGGGAGAGGGATAGGTGATGGTAGGTGGTTGTTGAAATGTTTGTTGGTAATAATTGTTGATTATGTCGTTGTAGTACAGGGTGTATAATATAACATTAAGGATGTTGTATAGTGGTGAGTATGGGTGAGTTCCAGTCATTACAACCATTATTATCATTTGCTTATTTATCTAATTTTTACTGGTTTTGTTCCAGGTCGTTCACTGGGAGGCAATTTATTGAATTTAATTCGGTCACTCTTTGATTATCTCAAAATTGTCTTCTTATTCAAAAAAAGAAACTTTACATTTTTTTAAAGAATGAATGAATGTGTTTTATTTACCTAATTACTAAGAAATGCTTGCAAAAATACTAACTATGAACAAGCATCAAACAATCTATTATTATACTCTAAACTATGTATTTACAAGTTATCCTATTAGTACTATCATAATAGTATATAATACATTAGAATGCAATGGTGTAGAAATTTAACTTATTAGTCTGTTATGTACAGTAACATATACAGCAGTTTCAGTGACAGATATAAGCGTCGCTAAATCTCAGAAAACACTATACAACCTAAAGAGGCAAAACTGAGATCTTTAGCGACGTTTATAGTGTCACTTTATTCTGTTAGTAATTATATAGATTTACTTATACGTATGTATACTACTTATTCTTTTTCTTTGTTTCTCTTTCTTTCTTCATTAAGTCTCTGTTCTTTGTATTCTTAACTCCTATTCTTCTTGTGTTCATATTTCGATTTTCTTCTAAGTATTCATCTTCTTCTTTCTCTTTTTATTACTCTTGTTCTTTTCTCTGTTGTTCTTGTACTCTTTTCTTTTTTTTTTTTCTCGTGTTAACTCTTTGTTCTTCTCTTTGTTAACTCTTCTGTCTTAGCATATTTCAGAGGCTGCGGTGGGGAGGGGATTAGGCTAATATCATTAGTTTAAAACGTGTTTAGTTTGCGGGCACGCTTTTCGAGGGATACACAGCACCCTAAGGGTGGGACCAGACCTCTACTAAGCGCGCCCTAATCTCAGATTAGGTGGCTTAATTATGTCTTTAATCTCAGCGCCAGGCCTCAGCCCAACGCCATATGCTCGCACACGCTCGGGCCCCCGGCCACACACACATGTCACATATTTATCGCAAATCAGACAGAGCACTCAGACCAGAGCTCAATGGGTAATCGGGTCAGATGTTCAAAGGCAGTGTTTCGGGCGCCCGGCGCCCGTGACGACTGGCCTATAAGAAACACAAATTACATTTATGTGGCTGCGGTGGGGAGGGGATTAGGCTAATATCATAGTTTAAAACGTGTTTAGTTTGCGGGCACGCTTTTCGAGGGATACACAGCACCCTAAGGGTGGGACCAGACCTCTACTAAGCGCGCCCTAATCTCAGATTAGGTGGCTTAATTATGTCTTTAATCTCAGCGCCAGGCCTCAGCCCAACGCCATATGCTCGCACACGCTCGGGCCCCCGGCCACACACACACGTCACATATTTATCGCAAATCAGACAGAGCACTCAGACCAGAGCTCAATGGGTAATCGGGTCAGATGTTCAAAGGCAGTGTTTCGGGCGCCCGGCGCCCGTGACGACTGGCCTATAAGAAACACAAATTACATTTATGTGGCTGCGCTTGACTTGCAGCGCACGATGTGGTGCTATTCCAGCGCCACATCGTGCGCTGGAAATCAGGCGCAGCTGCGTCTGTTCGGGCTTTTGGCCCTTGATTTGGGGGCCATAAATTATTAAATAAAATAAAATAAAATATGGTTAATAAAGTATTTACATAATACTACATAATTGATTAATTAATTTTGAATTTTAAATATGTTTACTATACAAATAAATTCGCTAAACTAGGCTGATTGTACAGGTTGATTTAGGTGATTAAATAGTTAATTACTTATAAAATAGTTAGTAAATGGTCTAATTGACCTTATACAGATTCAATTTACATACTTAAGTATTTTATACATATTTTTATTGTATATTTACGAATTTATTTCTATTTTATTTAAGTTAAACTAGCTGTTCTGGGTGTTTTAACAGTGTCAGTGGCTTAAGCCACTGTCAAATGGGCTAACTGCTGCTGCAGTTAGTCCATTTGAAGAGGGGGAAAGTATTCACAGATGAGAGGGGAATTTAGAGAAGAGGAGAATTTAGAGAAGAGGGGAATGTAGCTGCAATTTGCAGCATTTTACTGTATAACTGGGAATAAGAGAAAATTCAGAACAAACTAAAAATTAAAGAGTTGAAATCCAAATCTGATAAGGGTATAAATCTCACGAAAATCACATAAGAATTCAGTTCAAATACCCACAAGGAAAGGCCCTTATCAAAAGCATCATTTCAGATCAAAACACAAATGGCATTGAGTTAGTCTTCCTAATGCCATAGACAGCATGAAGGAAGACTTAACTCAATCAATTAAAACCAAAAACATACAATCCCAGTTTCTTGCAACCTTAAGGAGTATGGAAAACTCCTTAGGTTAGAGAATCACCATACAAAAATAATTATCAAACAGGTGGTGTATGGCATTTCTGAAATGACAAATCAGAAAAAGAATGCATTAAAGGAATTTATAAAAGCTAGCGAATGCATTCAGATCAAGGCAGAAGCAAATTCATGAAAGGCTCTTCTGATTTGTTCTCTATCACCAGAGAACTTCTCAGAATCCTTGCCCTCAAGGAAAACCAAAATCCCTTCAATTTGTCAGATCTGTCAAGACATTTCAGAAAGCAAAATCTCTTCAAAACCCATGTTAAAGTGAATCTGACAAATTGAGGCAATCAATCTAAAATAAAAGGGGCTTTTGTGAACACAAAGGGGGTGAGTGAGAAGCCCCAAATAGTGCTTGTGACGCCAATTTCAGATCTGAGGCAGTACACCATCAGATCTGGAATTGGGTCCGGATGTGTGGGTGACAGATGAAAGATTCGTCGTTAAAAGGAACATAAATCAGAATTGGATGGTGGAAAAACAAAACATGAAGAGGGAGATAAATTGATTAATGAGCAGATGATTCTTCCCCTCTGATCTAGACTGATCAGAGGAGGTGAGGGAGGGGATCTAATACTAATTCTACTCCTAAGACTAATCTAACTACAGCTAACATTAAACACTAACAATTAAAACTAAATCTATTCTAAACTACTGCAAACTAAATCTAACACTACTTGTGCAGAATTAAAAACTAAACTAAAAGGAAGAATGGGACCTATGGGTCCTTAGCCGGCGGCTAAGGAGGAAGAAAGGAGGAGGGTGACTCCAGCGGAGGGAAGAGTCTGCTAGTGAGACTCCAGGGTCATCCTCAGGTGCTACGAGGTCCTTAGCGACGAGGAGGGTCGAGAGCAGGCGATGATTCCACAGCCGGTGGCTGTGAAATCAGGGTCTAGATGAGGAGGAGAGACTGGAGTGGAAGAATTGATCGCTAAGAGATGTAGGAGGGAGCGATCCTTCGCGCGCGACACCACTGAGGTGCTTAAATAGCAGCTCAGTGACTGAGATCACCGCAAGGGTGAGGTTAATCAGAATCAGGCCGGCGGTGAGGATGAGATGGGTAGAGCGCGCGGCGAGTCAAGAGAGAAATCTGACCGTTAGATGAGATCTGGGAAGAGAGGTGAACGCACGCACCGAATCGCGCGAAGGTTCCATTTGAATCCAGCCGTAGATTGAGATCAAAAGTGCGATGGACGGTCGAGAATGGCTGTGTTCTTCGCGCGCTACAGTGCGCGTGAAGAACTCAGCTTCTCGTTGAAATAAAGGAAAATTTTGCAGGAAGACCCTTAAACGAAGGGGTAGAAGAATAGCGTGCAGGTCCAAAAGTGAGAAGAACTATAGCTGGAAGGGCCCTGCAGTCATACAGAAGGGTCCCTGCGGCTTGCAAAAAGGTCCAAGAAGGAGTTTTGAAGGGTAGAAATGTAATGCATGAAGGACCTAATTGTAATCTATTTATTTCTAAGCCTAAATGATGTCCAATTGCTTTCAAATTTTTACATGTGCTTAATTGAACATTTAAGACATTGATTTTACCTCTGATCTATCTTTTCAAACTTGTTTATGTGTTCAATTGATGCATGGATCATCATTTGTTCTTTAATTTTCAGAATATCTTATTTTTGTGACCTAATTAGGAGATTTTAACACACATTAAAAGTTTTAGGTCTTTTCTTTAATTCCCACACTTAACCCTTTTTATGTGTTAATTTGATATTGTTTTGCTTAGTGTCTAGCTTAATTTCGGCCTTTTAGCTATGATGAGTAGCCACTCATCAATAGGAACATGGATAGTGCTATCCATGTTTGGGTTTTGAGGCTAAGGTGCCCTAATGGAGGTTGTTTTGGGTTTGGGAAGGCTGTCCTAGGGTTTCTAAGGGTAGGGATAAGGCTATCCTCCTCACTCCTCTTATCTAGATCAGTCTTCTTCCTTTATTGCTTTATTCCACTATCTCCATCTTGGATCACTTTATTATCTGTAAATAGCAATAAAAACCATTAACTAGCAGGATATCTCATCTTATTCTAAATAAACTGATGCAATGCATGATATGTAAGATATGAGTGCAATATCCACAATTTAAGATAGGTTCAGACATTATTTAGGTTGATTAGGACCTATGATTGCTGTGCAATCAGTGGTCTTCACATTAAGTCCAAATTCAATGCGTGATCAAGAATAGGATGCAAAGTAAGAGAATGCGTACCTTGCTTCCAGCAATCAACAATGCGAGAATGCACGCAATGCAGAGAAGTAAATCTAGAGACTGCACATATAGACCTAAATGATTCATCCTAGTGACAGGCAGCTTCTAGTAGGCAGCTCATTTTTTTTATATATTTTTTTAAACTACTTATGCACAAGAAAATAAAAGCAAATAATCCACAAAATAAATTAAAAAAAATCTAAATCTGAAGAAAAGGGAATAGGCTCCCAAAGATTACCCAACACGGGCCTAAAACAAAATCAAGGAACAAACCCCTTAGAAAATACTCCAGAACAAGGGTTTCAAATTAATGTGCAATGAAAAATTAAATCTAAAGTCTTAATCCAACTCTAAATAAATTAGTGACTAAATGTACAAAGATGATTGTCATGTCCTCGTCCTCCCCCTCCTTTTCAAAGTAGCTCGACCAATTCCTCCTCTAGCGACGTCAAGGGTCGCCTCTAACGATGGCTGGTTCCTCGCACAAATTTCTCGGATAAAAAATAATAATAAATGGTCAAATCACTGTGCAATGAGAAAAAATCAAAATAAAATCAGGTGAAATTATTGCGTCTGTTGCCTCCCCGGCAACGGCGCCATTTGACAAGTCGATTGTTTGCTTTAAAAGTCATTTGTAGTTTTATGTGGTGGAAAAATCGACTAATCAATAATTAAAAATAACAACTCGCAGAAGAGCGGGTCAAGTCCACAGGGAGGCAATGATGCAATAATATCTCAATTATTTCATATTCGTTCAATGTCGTGAGAAATCCGTAGTCAAATCTGACATCAAATGCAACGGAAAGAAGATGCATAATATCTTTAAAATGTAAGGGTAGATGTGCAATTTTTCCTCACTGAAATATTCAATAAATATGTGATGATTTCATGCAATTTTCCATTGACATGTATTAAAGAAAATTTGTGCACATTTAAATCCCAAAACCAATGTCAAACAATGTTAATTACAAAAGCCACGCAATTGTAAGAGAGCTTGAGTATGAAGTTGTAAATTTTACCACAATAAAAAATTCATAAACCAAAATTCTTTTTCCTGGCAATGGCATGAGATGTAATAACTAATTAAGACCAAAACGGAGGACTTTACCTCTCTCCTCGCGATTGGGAGAGAGGTTCAATCGAGGAGAGGTTCGCACAAGCGGTTGGCTGAAGTGAAGCTGTCGCGGTGGTGGCAGCCGCACGTCAAGCGGTGGCCGGAGCTGGCCTGTCGGAGCTCCGGTGAAGGTGGGTTGCACCGGTGGCTGCACCTGCTACAGGAAGCGCAGATGGGTGCATGTGGAGGCTGCTGCAGGTGGTGCGTGCGGAGGCTGCTGTTGCGCACACTGAGACGGCACGCACTGTTGGAGGCGCTGTAGGTGGCAGGGGCGTTGCAGATGGTGGGGGGGTGCTGCAGGCGGAAGGTGTGGGCACGCTGCAGATGGCGGGGGGCGCTGCATGCGGAAGGCACGGGCATGCTGGAGTGGTCACATGGGAGGTGAGCACACTGAAAGTGAGGCGTCCTGAGGCATTGGTGTCTTGTGCAGCTGGAGGGACGCAGGTATGAAGGAGCAACAGATCCTGCTGCTGTGTGTGTGGGTGGTGTGATGCAGGCGTGGAGTGAGCGGGTGGTTGGCGCTGGAGTGGATGCTGTAGGAGGTGGGGAGGAAGTGTGCAGGCGATGCACACGCAGAGAAGAGCGTGCAGCGCTGGCTAGTTTGGATTGGGGCACAACAAGGTGTGCGTGTCGCTGCTGCAAGAGGTGATGCAAGTGTGCAACCGGAGAGGCGCAGGCATGGAGTGAGCAGCCAGTTGCTGTTGGAGTGTGGGTCGAAGCTTCAGACGTTCGAGAAATTTCCCGGACGTCTTAACTGACTGAGAAGATGAAAATGCAGCGGCTGTGGCAGTGGTTGTTGGTGACGACGGTGAGGGAGGTGCACGCTGAGGTGCTCACAGTAATGCGGACGAGCTCCGGATGGTGGTGTGGCCTATCACACCACACGCCCACGGTGGTGGAGGCTCGTCGCCACGGTTGAGGCCGGCGGTATGGAATGGAAGAGAGGCGAACTCTCTACACAGTGGTGGGTCAAGGGTGGAGGCCTCCTGAGCTCGGCTGCCTCCTCCTCTCTTTTGAAATCAGCTACCCCGACTAGATCTAGCACATCCGATCCTCCTTGATTGGGTTCTTCACTGCGGCAACTGGAGGAAGAAATGCAGCCGTTGCACGTAGAAGAAGAATAAAAATAATGATAAAATATTTTGGTTATTTATATACAAACCCTAAACTTTTAAGTTAACCTAAATTAATGCATGCAATGTACCTAATTGGTTAACTAATGCAATTCTAGGTTAATTCTAAATGCATTTAAATATGAATAAGATGCATGAATTATGTAATTAAATTAGAATATGAATTAATCTATTTACATCCTAATTTATGCTAAATAAATGTTAGAATTAACTTAATGTCTAGGCACTTAAATACTTAAATAGCCCACAAATATGGGCTAATCAATCCACAACCACATTGTTCTAATCTATTGAACCTGAAGAACTTGAGGAGAGAGAGGAGAATTCTAGAGAAGAAACCAAGGCTTAGGAACCTGATTCCAAAGGTCTGACTCATGTTCCTTTTCCTGAAGCCTTGATCAAATCAAACAAGAAGTCTGTTGATAGCAATGAGGATCTTCTGAATATATTTAAGAATGTTGAGATTAATATCCTACTCCTCGATGCTCTCAAGCATATACCAGCTTACGCGAGATTTTTAAAGGATTTATGTACACAAAAGTGTAAGTCGAGAGAATCTGTTCCAAGGAAGGTTATACTCTCTAAGCAGGCTAGTTTTGTTATCCTACACCACCTCCCTCAGAAAAAGTGAGATCTAGGTGCTCCGTTGACTTCTTGTGTCATCGAAGATTACACATTTGATAGAGCACTTTTGGATCTGGGTGCATCCATCAACCTAATTCCGACTTCCCTACGAGAAGTTTGGATTAGGTGAACTTTGGCCAACTTCAGTAACGCTACAGTTAGTGGACCACTCGGTCACAAATCCGCGAGGCATTATTGAAGATGTTATAGTTAAGGTCAAGGATTTCTATTTTCCTGTAGATCCCTTGTCCTTGACATGGATGTACCAGAAAATCTGAGGAACACGCCCATCATTCTAGGGCATCCGTTCCTGGCTATCGCTATGGCCAACATTAATTGTGAAAGTGGTAGCATGGAAATCGCCTTTGGGGATCAATGAATGAAATTGGATATTTTTAAGGCGATTAATAAATTTGAGGATTGTGGATTTATTGAGGAACTTGAGGAGGATAATGAAAACATTGAAACTTGTTTGATCGTTTCTTCAATTGAAAGTTCCTCCTTTGATGATGAATTGGACCTGCAACCCTCTATGGCAGATGTGCCATCTTCTGAAGAGGTTATTGATTTTGTTCACTCACAACCTCTTCCTCTTCTTGAGTCTTCAGCATCTTCCTTACCATCAATCATCAACTCACCCCAGCTTGAACTGAAACCATTGCCTGAGAATTTGAAATATCAATTTTTAAGGCCTCAGAAGATGCTCCCTGTGATTATCAGTGCTAAATTAACAAAGGAGCAAGAGATTAAATTGATTAAAGTCCTGAAGGAACACAAGGAGTTAATTGGTTGGACCATTCATGACCTCAGGGGGATCGAGCCATCTTATTGCAATCATAGAATATTCTTGGAAGATGGATCCCGCCCTTCTCTCTAGATGTAGAGGAGATTAAATCCAAATATGCGAGAAGTGGTCAAAAAGGAAATCATTAAGTGGCTCAATGCAGGAATTATTTATCCAATCTCTGATAGTCCCTGGGTAAGTCTTGTGCAAATTATTCCAAAGAAAGTCAGGATTACCATTGTGACTAACGAGAGAGGAGAATCTATCACAACTCGTTCAGCTTCCTCTTGGAGAGTTTGTATTGATTATAGGAAGCTGAACATAGCTACTAAAAAGGATCATTTTCCCCTACGTTTCATCAATCAAATCTTGGAAAGACTAGCCGGGCAGAAGTTCTTCTGTTTTCTTGATGGCTACTCGGGATACAACCAAGTTCCTATCCATCCTGAGGATCAAGAAAAAACTACTTTCAACTATCCCTACGGAATCTTTGCTTTCCATAGGATGCCTTTCTATTTATGCAATGCACCTACGACTTTTCAAAGGAGTATGTTAGCCATATTCTCTGACATGGTGGGAGAGTTTATGGAAGTCTTCATGGATGATTTCTCTATTTTCGGAGAATCATTTGACTCTTGTTTGGCTAATCTAGAAATGATTCTTAAGCGATGTATCAAAACCCGATTGGCCCTTAGCTGCGAAAAGAGTCATTTCATGACCCAAGAAGGCATCATCTTGGGTCATTTAATCTCTGAACGGGGAATCAAAGTGGATGAAGATAAGGTTGATGCTATCGCTAAACTTCCTCCTCCCACATCTGTTAAACAAATCCATTCATTTTTTGGTCATGTGGGATTCTATCGAAAATTCATCAAGGATTTCTCAAAGGTTGCTCGTCCCCTGAGCAATCTTCTTGCCAAAGAAACGTTGTTTGTTTTCGACGAATCATGCTGAAAGGCATTTGATTTCCTAAAAACGGTAGTCACCTGAGCTCCAGTATTGCAACCACCAATTTTTCCAGCCCCTTTTGAGATCATGACCGACACTTCTAATTACGCAGTCGGGGCTGTCTTGGGTCAGAAAATTGATAGAAAGCCCTCTGTCATCTACTACTCTAGTAAAACTCTAGATGAAGCCTAGAGGAATTACACTATTACTGAAAAGGAATTACTAGTTGTAGTGCTTGCTTTGGAAAATTTCAGGGCTTATCATCAACACGACTGAAACCGGAGAGGTCATTCCTACCCGAATAGCTAACTTGTGGAGAGTCTGCATTGATTATAGAAGACTCAATTCCTCCACGAAGAAGGACCATTTCCCACTACTGTTTATTGATCAGATCCTCGAGAAACTAGCGAGAAATAGGTTCTTCTTCTTTCTTGACAGGTACTCCGGTTACAACCAGGTGGCAATCCATCCAGAAGACCAAGAAAAGACCACATTCACCTGCCCCTTTGGGACGTACGCGTTTTGAAGGATGCCTTTCAGTCTCTGCAATGCACCCGCAACCTTTCAGCGGTGCATGCTTGCCATATTCTCATATATGGTAGGTGATTATCTGGAAGTCTTCATGGATTACTTTTCAGTTTTTGGAGCATCATTTGATGATTGCCTCCAACACTTGGTCCAAATACTCAGGCGGTGCATCGATGTGAATTTGGTTCTTTCCTGGGAAAAGAGGCATTTCATGGTGCCTGAGGGAATTGTCCTAGGACATGTAATCTCGGAGAAAGGCATCCAAGTTGATCGAGCTAAGGTTAAGCTGATTTCCAAGCTCCCTATGCCTAGCTCAATTAAGGACATCCGATCTTTTTTGGGGCACATCGATTTTTACTGTCGATTTATCCTTGATTTTTCAAAAATCGCATGCCCCCTGACTACTCTTCTCTCCAAGGATGTGCCTTTTGAAATTTCCAAGGAATGCAGTCAAGCATTTGAGATCCTTCGTGATCGAGTCACCTAAGCCCCGATCCTACAGTCCCCTGATTGGTCTCAACCCTTTGAGATCATGTGCGATGCATCTAACTTCGTTGTTGGAGCAGTTTTGGGGCAGAAAATTGACGGGAAACCCGTGGTCATTTACTACGCTAGCTAAACACTGGACGAGGCTCAGCGTAACTACATGGATACTGAGAAAGAGCTGCTAGCTGCAGTATTTGCCCTAGAAAAATTCAGATCATACCTTCTAGGTTCCCGTGTTATCATATACTCGGATCACACAGCTGTAAGGCATCTCCTTGCAAAGAAGGACGCGAAACCTCGATTAATCCGATGGACCTTATTGTTGCAAGAATTTGACCTCGAGATTCGTGACAAAGCGGGAAAGCAAAATGTGGTAGCTGATCACTTGTCCGACCTTCCTCCTGAAATAATTGACCCTTCTGGACCCATCACAGAACACTTTCCCGATGAGCACCTCCTGACTATCAATACAGGCCTTCCATGGTTCGTAGATATAGTAAATTACCTGGAATCACATCAGATTCCATCCGATTGGCCGAAGGCTAAGAAGGACAAATTGCGTTCCGATGCCAAGTATTACCTATTGGAAGACCTGTATCTATTCCACTTCTTAGGACACAAAACCGCATCAAAAGTCCTCCAGTGTGGCTTTTACTGGCCCACAATTTTCAAGGATGCATACGATCATTGTAAGGGATGTACTCGTTGCTGGACCTTGGGCAACATGAGCCATCGAGACATGATGCCTCTACAGCAGATCTTGGTATGCGAAATTTTTGACATCTGGGGGACAAATTTCAAGGGACCCTTCTAGATCTCGGATGGCTTTGAATACATCTTACTCGTCGTTGACTACGTGTCCAAGTGGATAGAAGCCATTCCGACCCGAACCAATAATCATAAGGTTATTATCAAATTCATTCATCAAAACATCTTCTCAAGGTTCAGGATTCCACGAGAAATAATTTTCAATGGAGGGATCCATTTTACAAACGTTCAGTTCAGGTCACTAATGACCAAATACAGGGTGTCGCATCGAATCTCTACTTCCTACCACCTCCAAACTATTGTTCTAGCTGAGCTATCAAACCGAGAGATCAAGAAAATCCTTCGGGTTACTGTTCGACCTGACAGAAAAGATTGGTCTTCTCAGCTTCTGGAAGTATTGTGGGCCTATAGGACCACCCACAAGACCCAATTAGGAATGTCTCCCTTCAGACTGGTGTACGGGAAGGCAGGTCACCTCCTCGTCGAATTGGAGCATAAAGCCTATTACGCAGTATGGAATTGCAATTTATATTTTTCTAAGGCTGGAACCCATAGAAGGTTTCAAATAAGCGAGATTGTTGAATTACGCTAGGACGCGTATGAGAACTCGCAAATTTACAAAGAACGGGTTAAAGCTTTTCATGACAAACACATTTCTAGAAAGATCTTTCATCTTAGTCAAAAGGTTTTACTCCTTGATGCCCGACTCAGATTATTCCTAGGAAAGCTACGATCTAAGTGGGTCGGACCCTACCTAGTCCGACAAATCTTTGGAAATTGAGACATTGAAATTAGCCTACTCAGCCATGATTCCGAACCCTTTATTGTGAACGGTCAGAGACTCAAACCATTCATTGACATGACCGATACAAATTTGGCTGAGTCATCCTTTACCCTCCATTCTCCTTGAGCTCATTGTGCCCAGCTGATGGCATAAAACTCAATGCTTAACGAGAGGCAACCCGTCATTCTTTGAAAAAGCCGAAACCTTTTCTGACATTTCTACGTGGAATTCATATTGCACTTTAGGGTTCATCCATTAGAACAGCCAACTTCAACTCAGGTACCCCTACCCGAGATTAGAAATCATTCGCAACTGTCACTTCGACCGGTTCGCTTACCCAACACCTATCCTAATGCATGAACTAAGCTGAAATCGAACCCACCTAATTTACAATGGGGACATTGCAAATCTTAGGCATGGGGGGGTATGAAAGTGCAAAATGTCAGGAAAATTCATATCAAGAAAAGGTTTCAACTTGAAAAAAAAATCTTGAAAAAAAAAAAGAAATAAGGAGGGGGGAGAAACAATTCGAGCCATACAAAATGAGAGGAGGAAAAGAGAAAAATGCCAAAAAGGAGCACAAAATGAAAAAGAGAAAGAAATAGTCATTAATAAAAGATTAAGGGATTAACTGAAGTTCTAAACTAGATTAAGAAAAGAGAAAAATAAAAGAAAAGTGCTAAGGAGACATAACAACAGATTAGTGGGAACGCTGGTCCTAGGTCTCTTGGGCTAGATTCTTTAGCTTAAAAATTCACGTACCTGCTAAAATCTAGATAATCCTCAAGAGGTTTGGGAAAATGCAAAGCTTAGGTATTAGGTCTAAGGCTTAGGAAGTATTCGGCCTTGTTAACTGACCTTCGATTTGCAAGATTCGGTAACCTAAGCACCCCAATGCACACACAGTCTAGTTCAATGCGCATAAATATCAAATTCACACAAAAAGTGTTTCAATGTTCTGAAAAAGTCACCTAGATTAGGAGCGGCCGGTCAACACAAGTTGATTTGGACGAGTTCCCGACGCAAAGAGGCGAGAAATTCCCCTTGAAGATGATTAACAATGTATCATCTCCTCGGTGCTTGTCTCTTAGGATATTTAAATATCCTACCGAGGGAATGTAAGCACTCTGCTGGTTCAGATATCGTGGGCGGCATTATCACGAAATGTCAATCGCTAGGGTCTGAATTCAGCCATGGAATGCCATGGGCTGGATTATTTCGAAATCTCAAAAGCCAGGGTTCTGGGGGTTACCATGGGTGGTGCTATCTCAAAGCATCGATAGCTAGGGACCCTTGAGGATTGATGATGGGGACGAGGAATCCGATACAGACCATGTTGAGAAGCCAATCCGAAGCTAGAAATAAAAAAGAAAAGAGAGAGAAAACTCTCCAAACAAATAAATCTTCTATCTCTCTCTTACAAAAATGCACTACAAACTGAACCTAGGCTAAAAATGTCTCAAGCACAGGTGCTTTAACCGTGGAGTCCAACAAACCCTAGGTTAGTTTCTACGGGCCTTAAAACCTTTGCGGAGGACCGAGAATAAAGCGGGTTAGGTTCGGATTTTGGTTGGTACTTGAGTACCTCTAGGCCTATTGTCGACATTCTAACCTAATCACAAAAGAAAAAGAGAAGCACTTATCATAACTGATGACAGACACTCTAGGTCTAGAACAGAAGTTAAAACCTTGAAATTTTGCTAAGGGACTAGCAAAAGCTAGTCATAGGGGTATGATGAGAGCCTCACCAAAAGCCCTAACTAGCTCATTTTGATCCAAGAAAGAGAATAAAAGCTCATGCATAACTTAGAAGAAGGCTTAATTGTAGGAATAAGTGTTCTGAGAAGAAAACATGAAATAAAGGATAAAACTGTAATTTTACCATTGCAGTACATAAATGGGATTTCTTAGAGACAAACATAGGTCAAATGGTCTAAATAAGATAAAAAGTGGGTTGATTCAATCAGAAATGGGTTCATGTGCAATCCAGGAATTAAATGACATTTTGTAACCCTAAAATTGACCTGCTTAATTCAACAAGGCTTCGATTAGGATAAAAATAAAGTAAACACTCTAAAATTCATGGAAAAATATCCCCTAAGGTTTAGAACATTCAATTTGGCCTTTGGAACCTACTTTGACCTAGATTGGGGTCCTAGCTCATCAATTGACCAAATTTGGATTTTTTTGCAAAATGTATAGTCAAACGTGGTCAAACCTAAAATCCAACTTCACCATTGGATTCCTTAGGTCAAAATTAGGTTTGTACCAAAATTTGGACCTAAGGGGAGGTCATCTCGACCTAGTTTGCAAATTAGTACACCCAATTACATTTTGACCCTTATCTTTAGAAAATAATTACATAAACCCCCTAACTTTGTCGCCACTCTTACAAATAGTTCCATCCACCATTAATGGGGAGGAATCCTTCTCCAGCGAGGAAGGGAGGGGGAATACTCCCTGATCCCTCAGAGATTTCCTCCCAGAATTGG
Organism: Thalassia testudinum; assembly: GCA_037157565.1. NCBI lineage: Eukaryota > Viridiplantae > Streptophyta > Magnoliopsida > Alismatales > Hydrocharitaceae > Thalassia > Thalassia testudinum. The sequence goes on from JAZHRO010000056.1 coordinate 17,434,988, forward strand.
AAGGGAGATTCTCTGTGGAATCTCCTTCCATCTGAACCCAATCACAATCTCTGATTTCTGTCAAATCTCTCATCAAACGCATGATAGATTTGGAATCACAACTACTTTCCTTCTCCGATGAGATGACGGTGGCTGAAGGCTTGCCCTCCACACACCAGAAGCTCGGCCAGCACTTGTAAAAGGACCCCTAACCCTCTACAAATCTCTCAGAGTTGATTAGGCCGTAGAACCCTCCAAATTTCATCTATACTCTCTCCGGCCAAGAAGCCCGCAAACTCCGGCGATTCTTCCTCCTCCATCTCATCGCTCTGCTACCATACCAGCAGTAGGGTTCACTTCGCCTCATCCTCCCGCGTCGCGCTGCACCAAGCGCACGCCTCAATGACCTCCTCCTCGTCGCCGTTATCTCCCTCAAGGCTGTCTTCTTCGACGACGGCACAAACGAGCCGTCTGTCTCCGCTGCCCCCCTTTCACTCCCAACAATCCAGATAAGTTCCTCGTCTTCCACTCTTTCATTTTCCTCACTTTATTTCACACAACCGCCCCTCGACTGTCACTGTCCACAGCCATCTTCCTAATCTCCGGCCACCCTCTGGCGATATGGTCCCGTCACTCCGCAGCCCCACACATCTCGCCAACCACCGCATAATCTCTGCCATACTCCACTGAATATCCTCCACTCATCCACAGGCCACCTACACCGCCACAACCGCCCCCTAACCAAACCCATCCGTCCGGCCACAGAGCGACCTAGGCACGCACGGCTAGGCCTCCCCACAGCCTGCCACCTACTGCCTCACCTTCGCCATGACATGGCGAAGGTCTCCCTATGTTCTGATAGAGCCGCAAGTCCCTCTTTGTGTTGAGTAGGGTTTGAGCTTCAGCAGCCATTAGCGGTGACTCGAGGAGGTTGCACACTCGCTCCAGGTTGAAGGACTTCAGGATTCCAGGTGTAGTAGATTCAGGGAGATCTCGCGAAGTCCTCTGTTCCAGCAAGTGGCGCCGCGAGACCTGCAGTTGCTACAATTGGAGGAACGGTCTGCTGCGGGCATGCGAGAAAGAGCAGTGAAGCATTAGTCCCACCCCGGTAAGTCACATGGCGCGTGAGTACTTTATATTGATTTTGTGCTATAGCTGGGTTACCTCGAATACACTGGGGTGAGGTCCCTCCTCACCTATCCACGCACCTCATCCGCGACTTCATCCCACGGATCTGGTGCCCCGACCCGACTACCCCCACTCCTATGCACTCCTCGTGCACCATACCCACGCCGGTGCACCTGGACTTGGGGGTGCGACTCGACTTGATAACCCGGCTTTGGGAGAGTGTACCGAAGAGAGATTCAGAGAGCGAGAGATGTGCGAGAAGGGTTGGGGAGTAGGTTTTGTTGCATGGTACTTGTGTGCAGGAAGAGGAGCTAAGGAGGAAGTAGCTAATGAAGGAAGTAGGGACTTAGCCGCTGCAAGCGAAGGAGAAGAAGAAGGAAGGAAGCTCCGCAGAGGAAAAAGAAAGGCAAGGCAGAGAAGAAGAAGCGAAGCCAAAAAGAAGAGGAACTGAAGAAGGAAGAAGAAAGAGATCAAGGGGCAGACAAAGAAGTAAGAAAACAAAGGAAGAAGAGGAATAAAAAGAGGAGCAGAAGCAGTTAAGGAAGAAAAAGAAAAGGAGCAACCAGAGCTGCAGCAGAGCAAATCACCAATAGAAAAGACAAATCTGAGAAATACTTTAAGACGTCTGATGCAATATCAGACATCCATTCTTTTTGAGCAATTTTTCTATATCATTCTCATGTCACTTCTATTGAACTAGTCATTTCTTTTTATTTAAAAGTTGTGTTCTCAAGTTTTTGGAATACTCAGATTGCTCCCTGTGTTCGACCTCGGATACTCAGATTTTCGAGTTATAAATTTTTATTTGTTGTCGCGAAAAGTTCATCTATATTACAACAAGATATTTGTTAAAACACGATCTAGCTGCGTTAACAATTGATTTCCTGCAAGAACTTTGAGCTGAACCAGAACGTCTAGTTATTCGATTCTAGACTTAAGCTCTTTCCTGGCAAACTTAGATCTAAATGGAATGGCCCACTCATTATTGTCCAGAATTTTCCAAATGGAGCCATTTAGATTTCTGACCCAAAGACGGGTAACACATTTAAAGTTAACGGTCAACGTATGAAGCCTGTTATTGACCGTACTCTTCTAGAACCTGTCTCAGATACAGTTTCTCTAGCCATTCTGTGACTTCTTTGGTTGGACTTCGCCTAGCTGACGACATTAAGCTCAGTAGTTGTACATATGACACAAAACAGATACGAGCTTCATTTTCAGGTAACATCTTTCATACTCTACCCTTTCTTTCATGCCTCTTTCTTAATGTGGACATTGCTTCAGCTAGGCATGGGGGGGTGGATTCATTTTTGAATCATTTTTTCAGCTTTGTGAAATTCATGTAAATTATTTTTCTCTTCTTATTTATACATAAAAAAAATTGAATTACAAAGGAATAGTTGGACATTAGGACTTTTCAATGTTAGGAAATATTACTTTAGGATCTGAACACAAAGACCCTTCAGGTCTTTGGACTTAATCAGCTCGTGTATCCACTAAAATGTGGATTTATTTTTTGAGTCCTCGCCATCTTAATTCTATTATAATTGGAGTAAATAAGTTTGGGTGATAAGTGCACGACTTATCAATCCACCATCTGATTTGAGGGAACTTTGAGTTTTAAGCATTTACACACTTTGTTTTCACTGACTCGTTGTTCGACGATTTTAATGGAAATTGGGTAGCTAATGAACCTTCTAGGGTGATATGGCTGGCAAGTTATCGTAGGTAACTGTCCATAGGTAGGTTGTTTAGAGCCCAGTCACTGGACCATTCTCTTCTTGCTGCCTTTAGGTAAATCTTTGACCACGAAAGCCACCTACTTAAAAAAAAAAAGAGAAAAAGAAAAGGAGAAAAGAAAAAAAGAAAACAAAAGAAATAAGACACACTTCACCACACGAGTATGGCTGGCAAGTTGTCGGTGGTAACAACTCATCGATCGGTTGTCTATAACCCAGCTCAATAAATGCACTGAAAATTCCCAAAAACACTTAGGAAGAAGTGGGGAAGTAGAATAAATCGGGGTGATATACACTGGATTCACCCTTGTGTTGACCCTATAAAAATAAAAGTAGGGAGAAAGGTACTAGTTGTAAAGATACACCTTTAGGCAAAATTCTCTTTTTAAGGTCACCTAGAGGCGTACAAATTCGAAGTCCGTTTTAACTGCCATCAATGAGTCTATCACATTCACAATAAAGATGCTCAGAACTTAGGGTTCTCATCAAATCTTTTGTGAGTTGAATGGCCGTAGAAAGCCACTCTTAAACCCTAAAACTCAAAAATCAAAAAGAAAAATTAGTAAAGAAGAAAAAGACAAAAAGAAATTTTTCTTCAAATAAGGCGAGGGCTTGAGGCGGTCTGCATTTTGGCTGATACTTGGGCACTGTTGTGTCTTTGAAAGTTCAGATCCTAAGTAAACATTTTCTTAATGATTGAAAATAACTCATGCCCAAATAATCCAACCTAATTCTTCGATAAATAGCATATAGTTTTTGCTAGGGACTAGCAAAAGATTGGCATGGGGGTGTGATGTAAACATGTTTACATTACATAAGATGTCTATTTATGCATGTTCTTAAGCATAGAATTGCATTGTATAATATAAATATTACATAGCATGCATCATCTTGCATTTAGATTAGTTTGAATAAAATGGAGGTTAATTATCTCCTTTTATATTCAGGGATAGGGCAAATTTTTATCGGGGCCTCGGATCAAAGATCCAACCATATAGATTTGATCAGGATGACGATTGGAGTTCAACGACTCCAACGTCGCCCTAATCTGACATCTGTAGCATCTGATAGAGACTGGGAACCCTAGAAGATCAAGGGACAAGATGGTGTGAATCCACACTTCAGATGACAAATTTGACCACACGGATGGATTCGGATCGACGATCACAGCCTAACAGTGCAAAAATCGACTCAATCCGACAACCGTGGCACCATCTACATCATCAAGAAGATGGACGACCAAAATGGCACCACGTGGCACCATCTCGGCCGCCCAAATCGGTCTAGCTGATTTTGGAGACAACCACACCCTTCTACCATGTGTTGGATCTTGGCTGTTGGATCGCCATCCAAAGGCCATGGGCAGTCGCACCTCAAAACACCCCTGCGCCTATTTCCCCTCTGTAGTGCAGCAAGTGGGAGCCTTATCGCAAGCAAGAGGCATGAGTTCGAAACCCTGTGAGCCTCAATTGAACGTAGGCACTTCCGATGGTGCTATTTGGACCGTTAGATCTTGGATGAGTGGCTGCGAGGGCGGTGATGTGGCACGTTGACGGGCCACACAGCGCGGACGCGGAACTGCACGCATGGGCACGATCAGATGAGGCGCTGCATTATCAAATCTTAGCCATTTGATCTGACGATTGAACAGCCGAGACTTGATGGACGTGAGCGGCGTGGAAGGTGAGCGAGCAGCACATGTCGCCCACAACTAGTGCTTTAGCGATGGTTTTATCCATCACTAAGGACCCCTTATTTATTGTTTTGAAATTGTAAAGACCAAATTACCCTCACTCCTTGCAACTATAAAAGGAGACCCCCTGCAAACGAACTTTTCATCCCTTCCTTCTCTCCCTCTCCAAAGCTCAAGAGAAGCTTGTCCTACACCCGGGATGCTCCTCGAGAGATAAAGTCAAATTTTCGCTCTCATTTCTGATGCGGATCCCGCGACGACGACAACGTGCTGCCCCATTCCCGTTCCTCCAGCCTTGGCCTCCTTCCCGCTCCCTCCTTCTAGGCGACGTCTCGTCCGGCTCATCCTCCAAGCAATCATCGAGGAGGATAACTTTTCTCTCCTATTCTTCTTTACAGCCTTCTAGAGTATAATTTTCTTGCTTTCTAGTGTAGTTGATTTCCTACTTTCTAGTGTAAATCTTCTCTGATTTTATTGTATAGACATTTTGAAATATTGAGTGCATGTTTTTTCTCTCTCTCTCTCGATTATTCTGATTGTTAATATTACTTCATTGTAATTATGTAACTTCACTTTTCAACAAAAACTCTAAAAAAAATATAATTGCAAATATAGATCGACATAGCCTCCCTGAGTTCGACCTAGGATTTCTATTCTGGTACAAATTTTATTTATTGAACACGAGTTCTTTTCTTTCAAACTACGATGACAGGTTTCTCAAAACCAAATACGTTAGCGTAGCAACTCGTAGCTTCAACAATCATCTTGGGGATAAGTGTTGGTAGTAGGGTAGGATGGGAAATGCGTGTAAGATGTGGAAGGATACATGGTAGAATAAGAGGGAAATCAGAATTGAGAAAGGAGTCCTGCAGTACAAGCAATCAACCCTGCCCTTATGTGGGTTAGCCTAAAGACCTACAGAGTCCTAGAACCTATCTTGAGATTATAAATGATTTGGTCTACCTTTATCCAGTCAATCCAACCAGGTAGAAGGAGGGGTTAGGGAGAAGGTTCTTCCTTTGTCTTCTGCATCTGATTCCTTGTGTACCCCTAGCCGTAGTCGTTTGACACTACTTCCCTAGCTAGACATCAGATGGACTAGCAAAAGCAGATTAATCGAAAAAAATATGAATCTAAGCCCCGAAGAGCGAATCATTCCTTAAGGCCATTGTCTACTCAGTTTTAAATAGGCTTGGGATGATTGTGCACTTGGAATGTGATGGGCCCTTTAAATGGGTTGTGCCCTTCATGATTGATTCAAATGTGTGTGCATGCACAACCAGTGTTTACAAACAAGGTTATTTGATGATGTGACTTTTAGGGTTTAACCTTGTTTACTAGCTTTTAGGGTTTAATCTTAGGTATATTCAATCAAGTTTAGGAGAACACTCCAGGCTTTGAAAACATGGGTGATGATATGTTCCATTAAAAATAAAAAATAATGTGGAGTGCCTGGTTTAGCCTTAAGAATCAACCCTAAGTGGCAAGCTACTTGATGGGTCAATTTTAGTTTCAGTGGTGCGGCCCAAACAGTTCAAGCAATTGACCTATTGCACCACTTGATTAAGGCACACAAAAAGTCTTAACCTAGTCAAATTTCTACTCACTTATGTGTGTGTTGAGTTAAGGTGTACCTGATCCATAGGTCAAATCTCAGTTAGGTGGTAGAATCGAAGTGGAGTGGTGCACCTTAAGTTAAGAGTTGTGGGTGTTAGTGTGTATACTTTTTAGAAAATCCGACAAGAGAAGAGTAATTTTCTTTTTATATATGCGGGGGTGAGATGAGTGGAGGTGGCAAACAAACAACCAAATCTACCTTAGGGTTTATAAAAAGCACCTAAGTTGATTTGGGTTTCAGTTATTAGTGTGCTGAAATGAACTAGTAGGTGGGGGTGGTGGGGATAAACTTACAAAATCTTCATCTACACTTTTCTCCAATCTAACTGCTTTGGCCCACCTCAGATGAGTACCTCCAATTACAGTAAGACTAGAGAAAAAGTGAGATAAAAGTTAGGTAAGGTGGAAATAAGGGAAAAAAAAACAAAAGAGCATTGCCTCCCCATAACAACGTCAAAATAATGGAGGCATGTTTCGCGAATTAAAATCAGGCTTCGGAGGACCTGTCGTCGTAGCTCGTAAAACGAGTCTATCTGATAAAATTTATAACTGAAACTCGAAAAGTGAGTCTCAGGTCGAACACGGAGAGGAGAACATTTGGTTTTGAAAATCCACATTTCTCTTTTACTTCTTTTTGTCGTTTTTATCTTTTCTAATCTTTTTTGGTATTTTAATAGCGGAAGAGACCAGATCAATGAATTCTAGCTAATCTACTTGCAAAAATATAGGAGAGAGAGGGAGAAAGAGAGAGAGAGACAATCATCTATTTATAAAGAATTATTTGTTACTACTACGAAAGCAAAGAATCTATACTACGAAAGAGAAAGAAAGATAGAAAGAGGAGAGTGAAATCACCCTCGATGGTCATTAGGAGGACAACTCGCTCTGACATCGCCTGGAGGAACGATAGAGCAATTCATCCTCTGAGCAACTATTGAGGGGGATTCTCTCACCTCTTTCTATATTTTTCGCTTTCATAGTGTAGTTTTCCTACTTTTGTAGTTGTAACAAACAATTCTTCATGAATAGATGATTATTTCTCTCTCTCTCTTTCTCCCTCTCTCTCATATATTTTTGCAAGTAGATAAATTTTTCATCGACCTAATCTCTTGCTTGATAAAAATACAAAAGAAATTAGAAAAGATAAAAACAACCAGAAATAAATAAAAGCGAAGTGCAGATTTTTATAAAACCAAACGTTCACCTTCCCGTGTTCAACTCGAGACTCACTTTTCGAGTTTCAATTATAAATTTTATCTAATAGACTCATTTTGCGAGGTATGACAACAAGTCCTCCGAACCCCAATTTAATTCTCGAAGCACGCCTCCATCATTTTGGCCCCATTGCCGGGGAGGCAACACTCTTTGGTTTTTCTCGCATTTTTTCTACCTTACTTAACTTTTATCTCACCTTTTCTCAGATCTTACTGTGATTGCAGATACTCTTCCGAGGCGAGCCAAAGTAGTTAGATTAGAGAAAAGTGCGGATGATGGTTTTGTAAGTTTATCCCCACCACTCCACCCACTAGTTCATTTCACCACACTAACAACTCAAACACAAATCAACTTAGGTGCTTTTATAAACCCTACGATAGATTTGGTTGTTTGTTTGCCACCTCCACTCATCTCACCTCCGCAAATATATAAAAAAATAACACTAATACCCTTCTCTTGTGGGATTTTCTAAAAAATATACACATTAACACCCACAACTCTCAACTTAGGCCGCACCACTCCACTTTGATTCTACCACTTAAACGAGATCTGACCTGTAGATCCAGTACACCTTAACTCAACACACACATAAGTGAGTAGAAATCTGATTAGGTTAAGACTTTTTGAGTAACTTAATCAAGCGGTGCAATAGGCGAATTGCTTGAACTGTTTGGGTAGCACCACTTAATCTAAAACCAATCCATCAAGTAGCTTGCCACTTAGGGTTGATTCCTAAGGCTGAAACAGGCACTCCACATTATTTTTCACTTTTAAAGGAACATATCATCACCTGTGTTTTCAAAACATGGAGTGTTCTACTAAACCTTGATTAAACCAACCTAAGAATTAAACCCTAAAAGCTACTAAACAAGGTTAAATCCTAAAAGACACATCAAAAAATAACCTTGTTTGCAAACCATGGTTGTGCACACACACATTTTAACTGATCATTAAGGGCACAACCCATCTTAAGGGCCCGTCACATTCAAAGAGCATGATCATCCAAACCCTAACTAAAACTGAGTAGACGTTGGCCTTAAGGATTGATTCACTCTTCTAGGCTCAGACTGAGATTTTTTTTTATTAATCTGCTTCTGCTGGTCAATCTTGTGTCTAGCTAGGGGAGTAGCATCAAATGACCGTGGATGATTGGTACACTAGGAACTAGAGGCGTAAACCAAAGGAAGAACCTTCTCCCTAATCCCTCCTTCTAACTGGTTGGATTGACCAGATAAAAGTAGACCAAATTGTTTATAATCTCAAGATGAGTCCTAGGAGTCTGTAGGTCTTTAGGCTACCCACATAAGGACAGGTTTGGTTGATTGTATCGTAGGGCTCCTTTTCCCTTCTCTATTTTCCTGCCTTTTCTACCATGTACCCATGCACATCCTACACACATTTCACATCCTATCCTCCTACCACCACTTACCCGCAAGATGATTACTATCTCAACTTGACTTGTAATTACCCATCCACTACCTGGGATAACTTTGATTAGGGATACAAATCTGGACCTTAGTGTGCAAGGCCTAACCCTCGACAACAAGTCTATGATTGCTATCCTTCCCAAACCTATAATGATTATGGATCTCTATCCTTTGATGACAAAACCAGCCCGATCTACAATCAGGAAGGATATGTTGATTATAACACCAACCCTACCCAGTATTCCATTGAAAATAGGTCATCACCATTCTTTGGATAACCTAAAATGATGTAGTATTAGGGAGGGACCTGAGAACCTCGACATCTTGACTCCCCTAGATTTAACCCAAATCCACCCAACCTAAATCGAACCAATCAGTTCAAGTGAACCAGATCCATGATAGGGTGTTGGCTAATTTGAGGAACACTATACAATCTTTAGAAGCTTAGCCAACACCATGCACTGAAGCATTGGAGCCTATGATCAAAATGATTGATGAACTTAATAGTTCTCTATTGGATTTGCTCCAAAGTGTTAGAGATAGGGACCTGGGTGAGTTTCTTCTTGAGAAATTGTCAACGTTGAGGATGAAATTCGTGGTTGCCCTAGTCAAATCTTGGGATGATTCTCATGATGAACCCCCTTTAGGAGCGCCAATGTCAGAACACGCTCAGGTGCCTATCGAGGGGGATACATATTATGAGACTGGAGATGACCAGATTGATCTAAAGCAACCATTTGAGGATGAACTGATTGATTCACCCGAGATCCCAAAGTTCGGAAACGAAGAAAATTGTGTCTCCTTGGATCATGAAATGATTTATGATTTTGTGGCATATATAAATGGGGATCATCAATTCTTTGACTCTAAGCGTGAAGAATCTTTAGGTGAAGTCTCACTTGAGCATAAGGAAATTGATTTTAGTGAGACAAATGAGCATGTGGAATCTGATGAACCATTTGATAGACTGATAATAGAGGAATTTGATTCAGTTGGGTTTAACTTGGAGGATCCAAATCTGTATGATTCAATCAGTGACCCCATTCCTCATCCGCACCGCGAAGAGCTAACTTCTGAGATCATTGTGCTCAAGTCAATCTTGATTCAGCCATGATTTCTGGGCTTAGGTGAATCATATGGGGTGAATGATTTGCTAGAGGTCTCGGAGCCTGAGCTCTTGATATTGGAGGAGAGAATTGTAGAAATGAAAATTTGGGAGGCTAATTCTGAAGGAACTTTGATTTTGGATCTAAGGGTACTTATTGACCTGAAACCACCTACTTTCTACCAGGACCCGTATGATATAATTCACATGCAACCCAATCTTGAAATAACATATTATTTTTCTGAGTTGAAAGTTAGGAGGACATTTGAACCTATTGAACCATCTTTACCCGTTGTCCGACAGTTTGGTCTTAGGTTGCACACCACCAAATCGCAGGCCTAGCCCTATAAAAACAATAATCTTAGGTTTTGGGTGTTTTCATCAGAACCTTAGAACTACTCGACCCTGGGGCATGGGTCTACACCATAACTTGGTCCATGTCTGTGGACATCTTCTGCTGGAGGGTCTAAGAATTAATCTTTTGATTTTGATTCTAACCTGCACTTGTGAATCCTTAATTTCTTCCTTGTATGTGTATTATGCCAAGCTGAAGGCATTAAATTTAGCACGTGTTTATATCTTACGTTCCCTACGAAGCTAACCTGATTTCTCATGATATTCAGGTGACATTTTGTTTACTCTTCCTTTTCATGTCTTTATTTTTACAATGAGGACATTGCATCTTTTACGCATGGAGGGGTAGATATTTAATCCTGAAATCATTTTGTTAACTCTATAGAATTTCTTTTAGTTTCTTAGAAAAAATGAAAATTTGAAAAAGATAAAAGAAAAGAAATTAGGAGAAGAGAACTTAGGCATTTGGAAGTTATTAACTTTAGGAAATGATACAATAGGACCTGAACACTTAGACTCTTCAAGTCTTCAGCCTTAATTAGCCTGGGTGTCCACTCAAATGTGAACTTAGTCTCGAGTACTCACTAATTCAAATTCTTCTTTAATCTAGTAAATAAATTGAGATGATAAGTACATGATGTAAACATTTTTATATCACATAACTATCTATTTACGCATGTTCTTAGGCATAGAATTGTATCACATATTATAAATATTGCATAACATGCATCATCTGGCATTTTGGGTAGTCTATATAAAATTTAGGTTAATTGTCTCCTTTTATGGCTAGAGATAAAGCAACTTGTTAATCAGGGCTTCGGACCGAGGATCCAACCATGCGGATCTGATCAGGGTAATGACGGGAGTTCAACGACTCCAGAATCGCTCTAATCGGACATCTGTAGCACCAGATATAGTTCAAGGAAGCCTAGAGATCAAGGGCCAAGATGGTGTTAATTTGCACCTCAGATGACAAATCCGACTGCAAGGATGAGTTCATGTCGACGATCGCAGCCTAATGGTGCAATAATCGATCCAATCCAACACCCATGGCACCATCTGAAATACATAGAAGTTGGACGGCTAAGATGGCGCCATGTGGTGCCACCTCAGCCACTCGATCAGCCCTAAGGACCCGCCGCTCTCCTCTTCTGAAGCCACGGCAAGACGAGATCTAGGCCATTGGATCTTGATCCAACAACTGTGAGCGCAAGCAACTTAAAACCTCCACGTGACACGGATGAAGATGCAGTGCAACGGTAGTGAGGCGTTGACTCAGAGCAAGGCGCAGGTTTGACTTGTGATCCGCTGCGTGCACGTGTTAAATCCGGACCGCATGATTGGCTATGGACGGCCCAGATTGCCCAATCGGGCGTATGCGGGATCAAACGCTCCGCCTCACGCCTGATCTGATGTGCAGACTCGTGCAGTGCGAAGCTGAAGCACAGCGTGGGCGAGGATGACTTTAAGCCGTCCGATCTTGAGATCGGACGACTAATATCATCCAAACGTGGGCATGCATTTTAGGTGCGGAAGAGTATTAGGCACGTGTGGCATTCACACATCGCCCACAATGGACCTTTAGCAACATTTAAATCCATCGCTAAAGGTCCCATGTTAGTGCTTTTGAAGTTAAAATGTCCAAAATGCCCCCAATCCTTGCAACCATAGAAGGAGACATCTACCCTAGGAATTTCACATCCCTTCTCTTCTCTCACCCCTTCCAAAGCTCTAAGAGCTTATCCCAAACCCAGAATGCTCCTCTAGACTAGAAATCATAATTTTTCCACCTTCGTCCCCCTTCATGGAGCATCTCACGGTTGTCCTCTCTCTACATTCGGGAAGCGGATCGCACAACGATGATGATGTGCTACTTCGTTCCCATTCCTCCTGCTTCGTCCTCCTTCTTCCTGCTCTGTTCCCCATCTTCCAAGCGTCGTTTCGTCTGGCTCATCCTCCAAGCAATCATCAAGGAGGATATTTCTCTCTCCATTCTCTTTGCTGCTTTCTAGAGTAGAATTACTGCTTTCTAGTGTAGATTTCGGCTTTCTAATCATAATGAGTAGTGTAATGAACAACTTGTGATAATGAAATCTCTGTTTATTGTACGACTCATTTGGTTTTATTTGTAATATTCTCTCTCTTTCTCTTCTATTTATTATTTGTTAAATGGATAGCTAGTTTTCAACCAGCTAATCTATTTCATGACAAATAAATAAAATGCGTATTTATAACCAAATGTCCGCCTCCCTATGTTTGACCTGGAACTTCTTTACAACTTTTCGGTATAAATTTTATCTATTGAACAGATTTCTTTACGACTCGAACTAGAACGATGGGTTTTCGAATCCAACTGCGAACACATCCTTTTCCACGTTCATTGATGTAAACACATTTGTTGAGGGTAAAATGCCTATTCATGCATGTTCCTAGGCTTAGATTTTCATTTCATGCTATAAATATTGCATAGCATGCATCATTCCGCATTTAGAGCAGTTGTATATAATTTAGGTTAATTGCATCATTTTTGTGGATAGGAGAGAAGCATATTTATTTTGGAGACTCGGATTGACAATCCAACCATACGGATCTGATCAAGACGACGATCGGAGTCCAACACCTCTGAAATCGCCTCGATCGGAGTCCTGTAGCACTAAATGCAGTTCGAGGAAGATCACCGGCCAAGGGACTAGGAGACATAATTTGGAGCTTTAAATGATAATTCTGATCATGCGGATGGATTCGGGTCGATGATCGCAGCCTAATGACACGGTAATCGACTCAATCCGACCTCTGTAGCAGCCCCTACAACAAGAAGAAGATGGACGGCCCAGACTGTGACACGTAGCATAGTCTTGGCCGCTAGAACACGCACGCAGCACCGTACGCGCACAGTATCGCGGGTGCACATGCGGGCGCGCAGGCGCACATGCGCGCAGCACCAGTGCGTGGGTGCACGCGCACGCGGCAAGGCTAGAGTGGCTCCAGCACAGCGTGAAGTAGACTATAGCGACGCTTGAGCTGGACTTACAGCGATGCTTATAGTCGTCGGTAATTCATTGCATGACAGCAAAGCCAGCTGTGGGTGCCAGCGGGCATGAGCTGCCTACAGTGACGTTTCCAGTGATGGCCTGGATGTCACTAATGGTCCCATACCGATTTTTACCTCTTCACCACTATAAAAGGACCTATACCCCCTCCCTTCCATGTCATCTCTACCTACTCTACTCCCACCTACTCCCAAGCCCTAGCAAGCCTACCAACGCTCCATTAGTGGTTGTTCTCAAGTTCCCAAGGTGCCTATTAGTGTAGCGAACCTCTACCCCACCAAATACTCCTCCAACTTCCCATCTCCCTTCAGAGGTCACCTTGGAGCCATCCTCCCACCTCCATTCCGGTAGCATATCAACTCCATCTTCTCACCTCCATTCCAGAGCTACGCAGAAGCTTTCCTCAACCCGACGTCCTCCAGCATCTCACCTCTGTCGTCCCACTCCTCACCTCCTTCGTCCGAGCTTCCGCTAGGCACCGTCATCTTGCCGAACAGCCGATTCGGGAGATTTCCTCTCACCTCCCTCTCTATATGCTTTCATAGTTTCTTGTTATTGACATTAGAAGTAATATATATCAGATTTGTTCCAGATCTCTATCTTGCGATACATTTGCTTATTCTCTTTTGTTTCAAAAATGCAAAAAAAATAATAAAACCCCAAAATACCAAAAAGAAACAAAATGAAGCGTGGTTTTCAAGTAAAGTAAACATCTCCTCCCTATGTTCGACCCGGGACTCCCATGAAGTTTCGATATAGATTTTATCTGATTGACGTGTTTTGCAACTACGACGATGGGTTACTTGTAACCCCGATTTCTAACATGCGAAACACGACCCATTCATTTTGGCACCATTGCCGGGGAGGCAATGGAATCTACTTTATTGTTTATTTCATTTCTTTGCATTTACATAGCATTAACCCTACTTGTCTTTGGTCTACTGTCTTGCAGGTACCCTAGCATGGAGATCCAAGTGCGGCAGACCAAAGTAAAGTGTGGGTAGAGTGTTTTGTAAGTGTCCCCCACACCACCCCCACCTTAGTTTTCATTCTATAACCGAATAACTCAAACCCAAATCAACTTAGGTGCTTTTTATGAACCCTAGGATAGATTTGGTTGTTTGTTTGCCACCTCCACTCACCTCGCCATTGACATAAATAAAAAAAAAAAAAAGTGTTATCTGATTGTGGGATTTTCTGAAAGCTACACACTTAACACCCACAACTTCTTTTCCTAAGGCACACAATCTCTCTGATTCTACAACTTAACCGGGATCTGACCTATGGAACCGGTGCACTTCAACTAAATACACATAAGTGAGTAGAAATCTGAATAGGTTAAGCATTCTTGTGTGCCTTAACTAAGTGGTGCAATAGGCCAATTGATTGAGTTGTCTGGGCCGCACCACACAATCTAAAACTGATCCATCAAGTAGCTTTCCACATAGGGTTGATTCTTAGGGCTGAACCAGGCACTCCACATTAATTTTTATTTTTAAAGGAACATATCATCACCCGTTCTTTCAAAACTTGGAGTGTTCTATTAAACCTTGATTGAACCAATCTAAGAATTAAACCTTAAAAGCTGCTAAACAAGGTTAAATCCTAAAAGACACATCATCAAATAACCTTGTTTGAAAACCCCGGTTGTGCACACACACACATTTTAACTGATCATTAAGGGCACAACCCATCTAAAGGGCCCATCACATTCCTGAAGCACCATTGTCCCAAGCCTAACTAAAATTGATTAGACGTTGGCCCTAAGGACTGGTTCTCTCGTCAGGATCCAGATTTAGATTATTCATGATTAACCAACTTATACTAGTCAATCTGATGTCTAGCTAGGGGAGTAGCATCAAACGATCGCGGCTGGGGGGTACACTAGGAACCGGAGGCGCAAGCCATAGGAAAAACCTTCTCCCCAGTCCCTCCTTCTAACTGGTTGGATTACCTGGACATTAGTAGAGTAAATCGTCTATAATCTTAAGACGAATTCTGAGAGTCTGTAGACCTTTAGGCTACCCAAACTAAGGACAGGCTTGTATTTTTGTAGTGCAGGGCTCCTTTCTCTTTTGATTTCCCTCCTCACTTTACCATGTACCCTTCCATATCCTACACACATTTCACATCCTAACCTCCTACCACCACTTATCCCCAAGATGATTACTATCCCAACTTGACTTGTAATTACCCATCCACTAGCCGGGATGACTTTGATTGGGGATATGAATTCGGACCTCAGGGTCCAGGGCCTAACCCTGGACGACAAGACTATGATTATTATCCTTCCCAGAGCTATAATGATCATGGATCTCCATCCTTTCATGACCAAACCAACCCAATCTACAATCAGGAAGGATATCATGATTATAACACCTACCCTCCCCAGTATTCTATTGAAAATAGGTCATCACCCTTCTTTGAACAACCCAAGATGACCTACTACCAGGGAGGAACTCGAGAACCTTGACATTTTAACTCCCCTAGATTTAACCCAAAACCACCCAAACCTGAACTGAACTAGCCGGTTCAGGTGAACCAGATCTAGGATAGGGTGTTGGCTAATTTGAGGAACACTATACAATCGTTAGAAGCTCAGCCAACACCATGCACTGTAGCACTGGAGCCTATGATCAAAATGATTGATGAACTTATTAGTTCTCTATTGGATTTGCTCCAAAGTGTTAGGGATAGGGACCTGGGTGAGTTTCTTCTTGGGAAATTATCGAGGTTGAGGATGAAATTTGTGGTTGCATTAGTCAAATGTTGGGATGATTTTCAGGATGAACCCCCTTCAGGAGAGCCAATGTCTGAACCCGTTCAGGTGCCTGTTGGGGGGGATACATATTCGGAGATTGGAGATGACCAGATTGGCCTAGAGCAACCCTTTGAGGATGAACCGATTGATTCACTTGAGATCCCCAAGTCAGGAAATGAACAAAATTAGGTCTCCTTGGATGATGAAATGACTTGTGATGTTGAGACATATACAAATGAGGATCACGAATTCTTTGATTTTGAGGGTGAGGAATCTCTTATTGAAGTCTCACTTAAGCTTGTGGAGAATGATTTTAGTGAGATATACGGGCATGAGGAGTATGACGACCAATTGGGTTGCCCAACTATTGAAGATTCTAATTCAGTTCGGGCTAACTTGGAGGATCCAATACCCGACGACTCAATTAGTAGCGCCATTCCTCAACCACACCCCGAAGAGCTGAATGAACATACTTTTGAGATCATTGTGCCCAAATCAATCATTATTTAGCAACAATTGTTGGACTTGGGTACTTTAGATGGGGTGTACAAAGATATGGAGGTCCTAGAAACCTTGATTTCAGAGGATAGGAAGTTGGAAATAAAAATCTGGGAGGTTAATTTTGAGGGAAAAACAAATTTGGATATAAGGGTACCTATTGACCTGAAACCACCTATATTCTATATAGACCCTTATGATATCTTTCACGTGCAACCCAAGCCTGGAATAACTAATTATTTTTCTGAGCTAGATGTTAAGTGGACAATCGCACCTATTGAACCATCTTTACCCATTGTCCAACACTTTGGTCTTGGGTTGCACACCACTAAACCATAGGCCTGGCCCCGCAAACACAACAACCTTCGGTTCTAGGTGATTTTCATCCAGACCTTGAGAACCACTAGGCCCTGGGGCATGGGTCTGCACCATAATCTCGTCCACATCTGTGGACATCTTCTGCGGATGGGTTTTAGGATCAACCTTTTGATTTTGATTCTGACTCGCACTTGTGAATTCTCAATTTCTTCTTTGTATGTATGTTATGCCTAGCTGAAGGCATTAAACTTAGCACGTGTGTATACACTCTCTCTGCGGAGCTAACTGGATTTTCACGACACTCAGGTGATGTTCTATTTACTCTGCCCTTTTCAATGAGCACATTCATCAATTAGGCATGGGGGACGGATAATCGATTCTTGAAATCATTATGTTAACTCCGTAGAATTTCTTTTAATTTCTTATAAAATAAAAAAAAATTGAGAATTTGAGAAAAAATAAAAAAAAGAAATTAGGAAAAGAGAACTTAGGCGTTTGGATGTTATTAACTTTAGGAAATGATACGAGAGGACCTAAACACCTAGACTCTTCAGGTCTTCGAGCTTAATTAGCCTGGGTGTCCACTCGAATGTGGACTTAGTCTTGAGTCCTCGCCAATTAAAATTTATTTTAATTTGGTAAATAATTTGAGATGATAAGTATGCGACTTATCAACACGCCCTCTAATTTGGGGGGACTTTAAGCCTAAGCATCTGCACACATTTTTTTTGCACTGACTTACTTTCTGGTAGTTTTTACGCAAATTGGGTAGCTAATGGACCGACTTGGGTGGTATGGCTGGCAAGTTGTCAGTGGTAACAGCTCATCGGCCGGTTGTCCAGAGCCCAGCCACAAGACTGTTTTCATTGTACTACCTTTAGGTAAATCTTAGATCAGGGAAGCCACCTACTTAAAAAGAAAAAAAGAAACACTCAAAAAGAAAAAAAAGGGAAAAGGAGAAAATAAAAAGAAAAATAAAACCACACTTCACCGCATGAGTATGGTTAGTAAGTTATCAGTGATAACAGCTCATCGTCCGGCTGTCTAGAACCCAGCTCACAAAAAAAATGCATAATAATTCCCAAAACACTTAAGGAAGAAGTGGGGAAGTAGAATAAACTAGGGAAATATACACTAGGTTCACACTTATGTTGATCCCATATATAAAAGAAGTAGGGAGAAAGCTACCAATCGTAAACATAAACCTTTAGGCAAGGTCACCTAGGGTCGTAGAAACCTGAAGTCTGTCTTACCGGCCGTTTTGTGAGTCTATAACTTTTTCACAAAGATGCTTAGCACTTAGAGTCCTTTTCGAGTCTTGGGCGGGTCAGGTAGCCATAAAAAGTTATCCCGGAACTCTCAAACTCCAAAAATATAAAAAAATTAGAAAAGAAGAAAAAAAAAATATATATATATATTCCCTTCTCAAATAAGGCAAGAACTTGGGCGGTTTGCATTCTGGCAGACACCCGGGTACTGTTGAGTTTTCGTAGTTTAGGACCTTAGTTGAAATTTTCTATTGTTAATAAATAAACTAGGCCTAAGTGATCTAATCCTATTTCTACTTTTATACAAAGCATATAGTCTAATTTTGCTAGGGACTAGCAAAAGATAGGCAAGGGGGTATGATGTAAACACATTTGTTGAGGGTAAAATGCCTATTCATGCATGTTCCTAGGCATAGATTTGCAATTCATGTTATAAATATTACATAGCATGCATCATTCTGCATTTATAGTTGTATATAATTTTGGTTAATTGCATCTTTTTTGTGGTTAGGGGAGAAGCATATTTATTTCGGAGACTCGGATTGACGATCTAACCATACAGATCTGATCGAGATGACGATCGAAGTCCAACGCCTCTGAAATTGCCTCGATCAGAGTCTTGTAGCACCATATGCAGTTCGAGGAGGATCAACGGCCAAGGGACTACAATACATAATTCAGAGCTTCAAATGATAAATCCAACCACGCTAATGGATTCGGGTCAACGATCGCAGCCTAACGACGTGAAAATCGACTCAATCCGACCTCTATAGCAGCCCCTACAACAAGAAGAAGATGGACGGCCCAAACTACGCCACGTGGCCTAGCCCAGGCCGTCAGCACACGCACGCAGCACCGCACGCGAGCAGCAGTATGGGCGCACGTGCGGGCGCGCCGGCGCGCATGCGCGCAATGCTAGTAAGTGGGCGCGCACGCGCGCGGCAAGGCTGGAGCAGTGCCAGCACAGCGTGAGGTGGACTACAGCGATGCATGTGCTGGACTTACAGCGACGCTTATAGCCGTCGGTAATTCATCACATGCCAGCAAAGCCAGTTGTGGGCGCCAACGGGCTTGAGTTGCCTACAGCGACGTTTCCAGCGATGGCCTGGATGTCACCAATGGTCTTATACCTATTTTTGCCTCTTCACCACCACTATAAAAGGACCTACACCCCCTCCCTTCCAAGCCATCTCTACATACTCTACTCCCACCTACTCCCAAGCTCTAGTAAGCCTACCAATGCTCCATTAGAGCTTGTTCTCAAGCACCCAAGGTGCCTATTAGTGTAGCGAACCTCTGGCCCACCAAATAGTCCTCCAACTTCCCATCTCCCTTCATAGGTCACCTTGGAGCCATCCTCCCACCTCCATTCTGGTAGCAGATCAACTCCATCTTCTCACCTCCATTCCGGAGCTATGCCGAAGCTTTCCTCAACCCGACGTCCTCCAGCATCTCACCTCTGTCGTCCCGCTCTCACCTCCTTCGTCCGAGCTTCCACCAGGCGCCGTCGTCATGCCAAACAGCTAATTCGGGAGATTTCCTCTCACCTCCCTCTCTTTATATGCTTTCATAATTTCTTGTAATTGACATTAGAAGTAATATATATCAGATTTGTTCCAGATCTCTCTTTGATACGTTTGCTTGATCCTTTTCATTTCAAAAATACAAAAAAATAACAAAATCCCAAAATACCAAAAAGAAACAAAACGAAGTGCGGTTTTCAAGTAAAGTAAACGTCGCCTCCCTGTGTTTGACCCAGGACTCCCTTAGAGTTTCAGTATAAATTTTATCTGATCTACGTGTTTTGCAACTACGACGATGGGTTACTTGTAACCCCGATTTCTAACACGAGAAACATGACCCTATCATTCAACATTTTGGCGCCATTTCCAGGGAGGCGACACTCCTTGATTCTTCGTATTTTCTGACTTACAAATTATTTACCTCACTTCTCTCCTTTCTTTCAACTTGCAAAAGCAGTAGATTGAAGCAAACTGCTGTTGAAGGTTTTGTAAGTTTACCCCACCTCCAACCCATTAGTTTGCATTCCACCATGTGATAACACAAACATAAATCAACCTAGGTGTTCATATAAACCCTAAGGTTAGTTTTGATTGATTGTTTGACACCTACACCCACCTTACCCTCCTTACTTAAAAAGAAAAAATTAAAAAATCCCACAGAGGTACACAACCTCATCAAATTTTTAAACTCAACCGGTAAATCGATCTTTGGAACTGGTACACACACCCAAACACATAATCGTCTAGAAGTCAGATTAGGTAATCACTTGTGTGCCTAATTAAGTGGTGCAATAGGCCGATTGTTTGAGTTGATTGGGCTGCACCACTTCAACTAAAATCAACTCATTAAGAAGCTGCCACATAGGTTCAACTCTTAGGGATTTACCAGGCACTCCACATTCTTTTAAGCTTCAAAGGAAAACATCTTCACCTATGCATTCAAAACCAGGTGTGCCAACAAAACTTGATGGAAAATACCTAAAGTTGAATCCTGAAAGCTACTAAGCAAGATTTGAACTCTAAAATTCACCACATCAAAAATAATCTTGCTTGAAAACCACTGGTTATGCACATGCACACACATCAATCAATCATTAAGGGCACAACCCAGATAAAGGGCCATCACATTCCAAAGCACATTCAAACCTAACGCTAATTAAAACAGAGTAGAAGTTGGCCTTAATTTTTTGACTTGCTCTTTGGATCCCAGAACAAGATTATTTTCGATTAGTCTATTTCTTGTTCAACCTGATATCCGGTTAGGGGAGCAGAATCAAACGATCGCGGTAGGGGGGTACACTAGGAATCGGAGGCGCAGGCTAAAGGAAGACCCTTCTCCCCAGTCCCTCCCACTAATTGATTGGATTAAATGGAAAGAAGTAGATGAAATCATTTCTTTATCTCAAGACAGGTTTTAGGAGTTTGTAGGTCTTTTGGCTAGCCCACTTAAGGATAGGTTTGATTGTTTGTAATGTAGGGCACCTTTCTTCCTCCCGTCTATCCTTAATCCATCCACATTTTACACACATTCCAGCTCTTTCCCTCCTGTTATGACTTATCCTCAACATGATGATTATCCCGACTAGTACTGTAATCAACCATCTATTAGTTGGGATGAATCTGATTGGGGATACAGTTCCAGACTTCCGTGTTCAGGATCTAACCCTAGACACAATCATCAAGATTTTTATCCTTCTCAAAGCCACATCGATTATCGATCATCATCCCTTCATGGACAACCTAATACGATCTACAATCAAGGAGGATACACTGATCCTTACCCATACCCTGAATACACTACCTTTAGGTCATCACCACTTCATGAACAACCCGAAATAACCTATTATCAGGGAGGGTATGATGAATCTCAATTCATTAACTCCTCTGCACTGACCCCAAACCCGCTTGATTACGCAGCAATCATTGGTCGTAATTGACCTAAATTAGGCTAGGACTTAGTATAAGTTAGGGAAGTTCATGCATGCATAAGCATTATTTGCATCCTTATTGCTTTCTTTTAGCTATGCATAAAATAATGCTATAATGTACTGATTAGGTGCATTATGTTAATTACAGGTAATAAGATGATTAGAAGCTAGATCTGAAGCTGGATTTAAAGCTGGATCCGAAGAATAAAGAATAACTGGTGTTGTAGCAGAGCTGGAGTGGAAGACCTAGAATAGATGTCATATATAATAATGTAAGGGAGTTAAGATATGATATTCTATTAAGTAGGAATAAAGCAATAAATTGTGAAGAACTTAGGTCCATCCTAGCCCTAGGACAGCCTAGAAGCTTCCCCAAGCCTTAGCCACCCTTAGATTAGGTCACCGCACCCTAAGAAACCTTAAAACCCTAATTTTAGCCTCTATCTGGACGTCCAGAACCCTTAGCGAACTCCCACACACCTTAAACCCACTTCTGTAATGTTATTGGACATCCAGACACTTGGTCAAAAGTCCAATTTCTGCAGAATACCCAAGATAGAAACTAGAAACCATCTTCACTCTGATTAGATGTCCAGACTTGAAGTCTGGACTTTTGATTTTTCACTATAACTTGCTTGACACTTTTATTGGATGTCTAGAACTACTCTCCAATTCCTATTTTAGAATTCAAGCCTTGATCTTGAGTTCTTAGCTCCCTAAACCCAATTCCAACCCCTTAGGAGCCTAAATTAAGATACCCTAACCCTAGTATACCATCTTTAAACCTTCCCAAGAACCTAATTAGGTTCTCATTAAGCCCAATTGACTTATATTATAGTCAATCTCATCAACCTATTCAATTGGACTCACAGATTCCAATTGAGCTCAGATCTCAACCCATACAAGTCCAATTGGACTCAGTGAGAGTCCAATTGACCTAAGCCCAACCTAATTGACTTATTTCACTCTCAATTAGGTTCACACTCATTCAATTAAACTTGTGTTAAGTTTAATTGCATTCCCCCCTTAGCAATTAGGGTTTGCAACCCTAATTTAAGACCTACACTAACCCAAACCCCTTAGGACCTAACCTAGACAACTTAGCCACATAGGGCACGACCACACACACACACACATACATTCATGCACTCCCACACCACCTAGAGTGTTATAGGTTCTTCTAAAGGTGATGCCACTCTTGGTTGCTAAAATTAGCAACCAACAGACATTCAAATTGTAGATCCACAAATGGTGGATCTAAAAAACACTTTCTCTCTGCTTGGCCGGTCACTCTTGGAGTGCTCTCTAGAGAGTTCAATACTTCTCTAGAGAGTCTCCCTTAGGTCTATAAAAAGACCTAATGGGTGGTGTTGGGATTGTAGAGCATGTATTTGTTAAGAAAAAGCATCGTAGTATAGTGCGTAATACAATCAACAAAAATATTTATAAAGATAACCAGACTTGGAGTTCCAGTCGTTCGTCTCTGGGAGGCATTTATGGAAATGAAGATTTGAAATCAATCTCTTTCGCTCTAGTTGCTTAAAATCGCATGTCGGTTTATGGTTATTACGTATTTATCCACGACATGCTTAATTGCCAGAATATCAAAAATTAAAACTAGGCAACTTTAATCACACAAAATATATTGCAATAACCTCATGGTGATTCTCAACACATAGATATATATAGAAAAAGATCTTTCATTAATTCATTATGGTGTTTGCAACATGGAACTCATGGAAAGCTTATAGAGGAAAGCTTGAAAATATAAATCTAGCTAACAGAAAATGATCGCATACATGAATCTAAAGGGGGATTATGCATGCATCATTAGGGGAGAAGTAAGGAGCTACACTACTAAGCAGTAATAAAAGTAGTAAAACTATGAAGAACTAAGCTACTAATCTAGTAGAAATAAGGGCATTCGGAGGTAGGCTCCGATGGCCTTTGAGTTGGTTGAGAGGAGTGGTGGCCAATGGTGCTTAGGCCGACCCTTCGAGAGAGGTTGAGGAGGTGATCCAACATCTTGGCATGGAGATCCTGGTGGCCATGGTAAACTACTCGTGGACATGGAGGTGGAGTGGATGTGGAATAAAACTAAGCTAAATGGCACCAAGAGTGGATGGGCTCAAATGGCCACCCCTTAGGTCTTTTTATAGACCAAAGGAAAGCTCTCTAGAGAATTATGAAATTCTATAGAGAGGCCTATGGTGGGAGCTAGTGGGAGAGTGAGAGAGAGAGGATGGATGGTGGTTTTTAGATCCACCAAATGTGGATCCAAAAATTAAATGGCTCTTGGTTGATAATTTTAGCAACCAAGGCAACAACACATGGTAGATACTTCTAGAGAACTCTAGGCTAGGTACTTTTCATGTGGATGGTGTGTGTGGGTGTGTGTGGGTCGAAACTTAGGTGGCTAGGTTGGTTAGGTTAAGTTCTAGTGGGTTTAGGTCAAGGTAGGTCTCAAATTAGTGTTGTAAACCCTAATTCACAAAGGTAAAGTGCAATTAAACTTAATACAGGTTTAATTGGGTGTGTGGAAACTTAATTGAGAGTAAAATAACTCAATTAAGTCAGGTCTCGATCAATTGGACTCTCACTGAGTCCAATTGGACAGTGTGTGCTGAGATCAGCGCTCAAATGGACTTAATGAGTCCAATTGAATAGACTGAAGAGATTGACCATGATTCAAGTCAATTAGGTTTAGTGAGGATCTAATTAGGTCCTTAGGGAGGTCTAGAGGTGATGTACTAGGGTTATGGCACCTTAATTTAGCTTCCTATGGGATTGGAATTTGGTTTAGGTACCTAGAGATCCAAGATCAAGGCTTTAATCTCAAAACAAGGTCTGGAGGGTAGTTCTAGACGTCCAATAATAGTGTAAGATGTCTTATAGCAAAAACTCAAAAGTCCAGACTTGTTGTTTGGACGTCCAATCAGAGTCAGGAGGGATTCTAGGTTCTATCTTGGGTATTCTGCTGAAATTGGACGTCTGACCAAGTGTCTGGACGTCCAATAACATACAGTAGTGGGTTTAAGGTGTGCGGGAGTTGGCTAAGGGTTCTAGGCATCCTATAACTCATCTGGATGTCTAGATAGAGGCTAGAATTAGGGTTTTAAGGTTTCCTAGGGTGCGGTGACTTAATCTAAGGGTGGCTAAGGCTTGAGGAGGCTTCTAGGTTGTCTTAGGGCTAGGATGGACCTAACTTCTTCATAATTTACTACTTTATTCCTACTTAATTAAAATAGGATACCTCAACCCGCTTACATTATTATCTACTACATCTAATCTAGGTCTTCCGCTCCAGCTCTACTACAACACCAGTTATTCTTTATTCTTCAGATCCAGCTTCAGATCTAGCTTCTAATCAACTTGTTACTTGCAATTGACATAATGCACCTAATCAGTACATTATAGCATTATTTTATGCATATCTAAAAGGAAGCAGTAAAGATGCAAATAATGCGTATGCATGCATGAACTATGGTAACTTATGCTAAGTCCTAGCCTAATTTAGGTCAATTAAGACCTATGATTGCTGTGCAATCATACCCCAATGCCTAAACCTTTCTAGTCCCTAGCAAATGCAAGACTAAATTATTCACATAAGGTTAGCCAAGGGATTGATTATTTTATCAAGTGTATGCCTAGAGATTTTTCTCCTTTTTGTTTTCATCCTATGATCTAGTAATCTAGACAATCGTGAAAGTGTAGCTATGTTGCTTTTGCAATGGATTCGAGTGAAAAGCTAATTCACCTCTAAAGCCTGTAGTTGACCCCTAGTAAAATTCTAGTGGGATAGGCAAACTTCTTCCCTCGGGGTATTCAAGATATTTTATGTATTCAACCTAGCTTTAAGCTTAGGTAGATAATCTTAGAGGGAAAAGATTATATATTTGGTGGCTCACTCTCGACTGATGCTAGATAGAGATTAGTACTATAGAATCTAGATTCCCAAATTATTACATAACTCAACTCAGAGAAAGACGAGAAAATCTATGCTCTATTTTCTGGTTATTTTTTATTCATTCTCTCTTTTTCTTTTTCTTTTTCTTTTGTTTTCTTTAATTTTCTTAGAGCTCACAATTTCATCAGATTCACACATACGACCTGTATTTGGTGGTCTCACTTGGCATTAACACTTTAATTGAATTCCATAACCCTAACACTAAGTCGGAATTCCTTATCCAGTATTCAGGTGATCAGAAACATAGAAAGATAGGTTAAGGCCTTATTTAGTGGTTCTCAAATTTATTTGGTGGTATTACCTCAATGTAACTGAAATAAATACTAAATATTCACTCTTTTCTTCTTTTTATTTCAATTTTTCTTTCTTTTCATTTTTTTCATTTTTCCTTTTTTTCACTTTTTTTTCCTTTTTTTTCTTTCAACACAACACAACTAGCACATATCCATGAACTTTATTGAGGAGGCATTATTAGGGATTGGTGGTACTCAAGAGATATTAGGTGGCTTATTTGGTGGAAATGCCTACTCACAGCACCGGAAAAGACAGATAGGATGGTGTATTTCTGACGTTGACATCAATACCATCCTTCAGCCCAGGATTTCGTAAAGAATGGTCATAACCATCCACCTTAGTCCCTAGTTCTATGAAAATTCGCTCTCTGCGTATTTGCCTTATTTGGTGGCTCTCAATATTTGGCACATAAAAGTATATGTAGGAAATAAGAGTGGAAACTATGCTTAATCTCTGAGTATCATCACCTAATTATCTAGGATTTCGGATTCCTTGCACTAATCTTTGAGCACCAGTACTCTTTACTTGCAACAACACTATTTGGTGGATTTTTGGAAGAAAATCTTCCTAGCTCCCAAAATACTATCCAAGAGTTTAGGAAAAGAAGCACTTCTTCTTCTCAATAGACTAAAGACGTTTATCAGCCTTCACCGTGAATCCATTGCAAATTCTACGTGTGTGTAAAAAGTTGTACTGGATTCTAGATTACAGGAATCAACTAGAGGATAAAATCCCTAATGCATTCTCCAGATAAAAATATTATTCATGGATGCACTATGTATACATGCTATAAACAAGTAACCTCTTATATTCATACTTCATGAAATTTCCCTTTCAGGTTACATTCAGCTTGACCCTAAATTTAGAATGAAATTGTGAGCGGGTGAGTCGGAAGTGGTTGTTGCGGATGATTTTTAGGTCCCATGCAAGCCTTGGAGGTGGAGTTGGTTGTTCTTATATTTGGGATCCTAAAGTATGTTTAACATGCCTGATTGTGCAGCAATCATTGGTCTTAATTGACCTAAATTAGGCTTGGACTCAACATAAGTAGGGTAATTCATGCATGCATAAGCACTATTTGCATCTTTACTGCTTTCCTTTAGCTATGCATAGAATAATGTTATAATGTGTTGATTAAGTACATTATGTCAATTGAAGGCAATAAGCTGATCAGAAACTAGATCTGAAGCTGGACTAGGAATAATGGGTGTTGCAGCTAGGTTGGAGCAGAAGACTTAGATTAGATATAGTGAATAATGATGTAAGGGAGTTAAGGTATGCTACTCTATTCAGTAGGAATAAAGCAGTAAAATGTGAAGAGCTTAGGTCCATCCTAGCCCTAAGATAGCCTAAAGACTTCCCCAAGCCTTAGCCACCCTTAGATTAGGTCACTACACCCCAGGAAACCCTAAAACCCTAGTTCAAACCCTTATCTGGACGTCCAGATAAGTTATAGGACGTCCAGAACCCTTAGCCAACTCCCGCACACCTCAAACCCACTTCCGCAGTGTTATTGGACGTCCAGACACTTTCTCAGACATCCAATTTCTACAGAATACCCAAAATAGAACCTAGAATTCCCCCTCACTTAGATTGGACATCCAGAACTAAAGTCTGGACTAATGATTTTTGAGTATAGGTCATCTGGTTCTATTTTTGGACGTCTGGAACTGCTCTCCAATTCCCATTTTGAGATTCAAGTCTTGATCTTGGATCTCTAGTTCCCTAAACCCAAATCCAACCCCATAGGAACCTAAATTAAGGTATCCTAACCCTAGTACACCACCTCTAGACCTTCCTAAGGACCTAATTAGGTCCTTACTAAACCCAATTGACTTATATTAAAGTCAATTACCAACACCTAAGTCAATTGGACTCATAGGGTCAAATTGAGCTCAGATCTCAACCCATACGAGTCCAATTGGACTTAGTGAGAGTCCAATTGACCTAAGCCCAACCTAATTGAGCTATTTCATTCTCAATTAGGTTCACACTCATTCAATTAAACTAAAGTTAAGTTTAATTGAAACTTCCCTTTTGCAATTAGGGTTTGCAACCCTAATTCAAGGCATACACCTACCTAAACCCCTTAGGACCTAACCTATACCGCCTAGACACATAGGGCACGACCACACACACACACACACACACCCATTCATGTACTCCCACACATCTAGAGTTCTCTAGAACTCTCTCCAAGTGGCGTCACTCTTGGTTTCCAAATTTAGCAACCAAGAGACATTGAAATTGAGATCTAATTTTTGTGGATCTCAAAACCACTTGGATGGCAACTCTTGGAGATCTCTCTAGAGAGTTCCACACTTCTCTTGAGAGACTCGCTTTGGTCCATAAAAACACATAAGGGGTGGCCATTTGCACCCATCCACATTCATGGCTTCAATCAACATACTTGTCTCCATTCACATCCACCTCCACTTAGGCTAGCCGCTTCCATCTCCACTCCACCTCCATGAGTTCAGCACCACTATGAAGGTCACTATCTCCATGTCAGGATGCTGGATCACTCCTCCAACCTCTCTCCAAGGGTCGGCCTAAGCTCCATTGGCCACCCCTCATTCTCCTCTCAACCACTCCATGGCCATCAGAGCCCACCTCTGAATGCCCTCACTTTCTGATAGATTAGTAGCTAGCTCTTTACATTTGCTGCTTCTATTTACTACTTAGTAGTGTAGTCCTTATTCTCCCCCAATGATGCATGCAAAATCCCCTCCTAGATTCCTGTATGCGATCATTTTCTGGTAGCTAGATTTACATTTTTATGCATTCCTATACAAGCTTTCCTCTACATTCCATGTTAAAAACACTTCTCTGAATGAAAGAATGAAATAATATATTTTCTATATCCATATCTCTATGTTTGACATCACCATGAGCTCATTGGTTTGTGTGATTCAAGTTGCTTGTTCTCATTTATATATATATTTTGCAATGAGCATGTCGGTTCTGGAAAATATAGAAAATCTAACTATAGATGCATTTTCTATAAACAGCCACCACGTAACTATAATTGTGTGCACTGAAACCCACACATTCACTTTCATTATCTATCCGACACACACGCATGTAATCAGAAGTCATAATAGAAGTGGAGAAGTCTTAATTCGAAGATTGGAAACTAGCGTGCGATTTTAAATAAAGTAGAGCGATAAAAGATTAATTTCAGAATTAAACAAATGCCTCCTAGAGACGAACGACCGGGACTCAAAGTCTCGTTATTTTTACAAACTTATTTTTGACGAACGTTTAGCACGACTGTACTGCGATTTCCAACTACTTTAAAATGCATGAAAATGCTTTTTGTCAAATGGCGCTGCTGCTGGGGAGGCAACATCATTTTTTCATTTCAATCTTTTAAACCTTCACTGACAAATTTGCCTCTATTTTGTTTCTGGATGTGTAGGAAAAATGGGAAAAAGAACGGGATCTGCACACAAGAGCACGGAAAAGAAATCAAGGTGCACATCATCTCCTCTTAGATTAGGTTTCCTTCTGAACCCTAGGATTAGATTTACTTCCAGCAATTTCTTTTGAAAGAAAAAACTTATTCAATTTTGTGAAAAAAAAAATTCAAAAAAAAAGAGAGAAAAAATCTAGATTAGGTTTCTTTTTTTTGAATCCTAGGTTAGTTTTAAAAAGCAAAAAAAATGTATATTTCTTTGGAAATCCTTTTAAAAAAATTTATTTTTGAAAAAGAAAAAACATGCAAAAGTTTTTTAAAAAAGAAAAGCATTTTTCGTGGAAAGCTTGGATTTCAAACTCAAACCCTCTTTGAAAGCTTTTCCACCATTCTCTGAATTTGGGTCAGATTTCAAAGTCTGATTTAAAAATTCTATTGCCAAAAAATTAGTGAGAAAAAAATTTTCAAATTTGGGCTAAATCTTCATTTTCATACCATATTTCAAATGGCACCATTCATTTGAAAAATTTCCAAGCATAAAATTTTTAAAAAATGGTGAAGTACAAGGGGATCATACTGACCCAGATTCAAGATTTTTGAAAATTGAAAAAATATCTTTGAGCAATCCGTAAATCTATTTTGACTAAAAATGGTGGGGTTTGAAAGCTAATCTCATTGGATTTATTTTCCATATTTTTTTCGAATTTTTAAAAGTCACTAGTTATTGTTTCAAAGCGAAAAATCGACTAGGGGTTAAAATTCCAGACCTGATCCCCTGACATTCAAAAATCTCTAAAAATTCGGTTGGAATAGTTAAAATTCCAAAAAATTGCTCTCTCAAAAGATAATTGAAAAAGGAATCTAATCGCCAAATTTAAAGTTAATTGGATTCCAAATTTTATCAAAGAACTGATTGTAACTTTGGTGGTCTGCTGAAAACAAAAGAACAAAACCCTAGAATTACATGAACCCTAGGTTACACCTTTAGAGTTACAATTTAGAGACCACACTTTGGCTAACCTAGACTTAGTCAAGTCTAGTACTTAGTCGATGAGCTTGGTCACCTTGTGAGCCACTCACCAGAAAACCCCAACTGAAGAAAATAGGCTAAAATCAATTTTAAAATATGAATTAAACCCGAATTCGTTGTCGCACTACTGGGTGCTTTCAACCTCTTGGTTGGGTTAGCCGAGAGGTAGGAATCGCTTTCGGTCAGTTGTACAACGAATTTTCTTCAAGAATTAAAACTTAAAATGAAAAATCCGATCATATGATTCATAAGGACCACCTGATTGATAGGACTTTAGCCTTGTCCGGCTTGGCTACACCAACCCAGGGGTTGGGTGGTGTATGCGAGTAAGGAGGTCACTTAGAGCTCACTTGGTTGGACATTGGGAGCCACTCCCAAGGAGGTGAGTCACCTCGCCAGGACCATCTTCTCCCCCCACTTCTACTCCTGTAGCCACAATGGCTAATCTGGACCTGGACCTAGACCGGGTCAGGATATTGATAATCTAGACCCGATGGCTCATTTGGAAGCCCGGGTGGTCGAATTTGAGGAGCGGCATCAGCAAAGCATGGATTGCATTTTTAGGATGCTTGATAGGATGCAGCACCCGCCGCGAGGAGAACAACAGTGGGATTTTTACGATCCAGCCGCACAAATCGTTGCACGATTAGTTAGAATTCCTGCAGGCGAGGATGCATTTGAGCTCAAACCCAATGTGATTGGGTTGATCAGCACTCACTTCTTTGGGAACTCAAGCGAAGATCCATTCCAGCAACTAGAGGACCTAAGTTGACTCGTAGAAATGATTCAACCCAGGAATACTGATCTTGGGATTGTTCTAATGAAGCTTTTCCCATTTTCTCTGAGGGACAAAGCTTCATACTGGTTCAGACCACTGGGAAGCTAATTGAAACCTGGCTGGAATTACGACATGAATTCCTGCAAAAGTTCTTCCCAATCGGTCGAATGAATGCGATGCAGCGTGCAATCACGACTTTCTCCCAAGGAGCTGGGGAGAAGTTGCATGAAACTTGGGATAGATTTCACAACCTTCTTCGGAAATGGCCGCACCATGGTATACCCAGATGGCACCAAGCTCAGATCTTTTACCATGGGCTGGATGACAAACATCGGTATCTGGCTGATGTAAACACATTTACGCTACTTAAAATGTCTATTTATGCATGTTTTTAAGCATAGGATTGCATTTCATGACATAAATATTGCATTACATGCATCATCTTGCATTTAGAGTAGTTTGAATAAAATGGAGGTTAATTGTCTCCTTTTATGTGCTTCGACAGGGCAAACATTTTATCAAGGCCTCGGATCAAAGATCCAACTGTATGGATGTGATCAGGGCGACGATTGGAGTTCAAAGACTCCAAGATCGCCCTAATTAGGCATCCGTAGCATTAGATAGTGACATGGGAACCAAAGAAGATCAAGGGCCAGGATGGTGTAAATCCGCACTTCAGATGATAAATCCGACCACATGAATGATTTCGGATCGACAATCGCAGCCCAACGACACAAAAATCGAGTCAATCCGACATCCGTGGCACCATCTACAACTTCCAGAAGATGGACGGCCAAGATAGCGCCACGTGGTGCCATCTCAGCTGCCCAAATGGCCGCTTGCATCTTGTGAAGGCCCCACGCCTGATCGCTCTCCATCGTTCGATCTTAATCCAGCAGCTGTGGGCGCCCACGCTTAAAAGCGTCCGCTCGACCATCCGCGCTAGCATAGTGGTCGAGCACGCTTTCGCGAGCGCCGGGCGCGGGTTCGAGCCGTGGAGAGGGGCTGGAAGGCACAGCTATTGGGCGCGGGTGGAGCGTCAGATGAAGATCGGACGGCCGCGCACGCCCGATAGCGTCCACACACGATTGGACGCGTAATCGGACGTGTGGGTGGGCATGCAATGTAGCGGGAGAGGGTGAGACTAAAGCTATCCGATCTCACGATCGGACGGCTGAAAAGCGACGAACGTGCGCAAGCCGTTGAGCGCACGATCAGGCGAGGAGGCGTGCACGAGCTGCCCACGACGCCCACGTTGAGGGCTTTAGTGATGGATTTATCCGTCACTAAAGACCCCTCTTTTATTATTTTGAAGTTGTAATGTCCATTTTGCCCCCACTCCTTGCAACTATAAAAGGAGAGCCCCTCCATACGAAATTTTCATCCCTTCTTTCTCCTCTCTACCCCTCCAAAGCTCAAGAGAAGATTGTCCCACACCCGGGATGCTTCTCGCAAGATAAAGTCCAATTTTGGTTCCCCTTCAGAAGTGGATCCCATGACGACGACGTCATGCTGCTCCGTTCCTGTTCTTCTGCTTTGTCCTCCTTCGTCATGCTTCATTCTCCTTCGTCCAGGCATCATCCCATCCGGCTCGTTCTCCAAGAAATCGTCGAGGAGGATAACTTCTCTCTCCCATTCTTATTTTCAGCTTTTCTAGTGTAGAATTTTCCTGCTTTATAGTTTAATTGATTTTCCGCTTTCTAGTGTAACTTTTATTTTGATTATATAAATAATTGAAATATTGAATGCATGTGCTGTTTCTCTCTCTCTCTCTTTCTTTTAGTTTGATAGCTCCAGTGTAATTATATCGCCTTGCTTATCAAAAATCCTAGAAAAATATAATTGCGAATATAGATCAATGTAGCCACCCTATGTTCGACCCGGAATTCTTTTCGGTATAAATTTTATTTGTTGAACACGAATTCTTCGCTTTCGAACTACAACGACAGGTTTTCCAAAACCAAACACGTAAGCGTAGCGAGTCGCAAAAACCGTTCACCATTTTGGTGCCGTTGCCGGGGAGGCAACGATTTTCGATCTTTTCTTCTCATTTCTTGCACTTTATTTGTTTTTCTAACTAGCTTTCTCTTATGTCTATTGTTTTGCAGAGACCTCCATTAAGGAATCAACAAGCGGTAGACTGGAGTAACGTGCAGTTGAAGACAACTATAAGTGCTCCCCTATTCTTTCTCCCTCCATAGATTTCATTCACCACATTAAATCCAAATCCCAATTAACCTAGGTGTTTGCATAAATCCTAGGAATAGTTTGGTTGTTTGGATTTTCACTCACATTCATTCCACCCTCATTCTTAAAAAATAACAAAAAGATAATCTTGTGGGATAATTTCCAACAAACACAGCACACACCCACATTCAAGGCACTCAAAAAAAAAAAAAGGTTAACCTAGAATAATTTCTACTCTTTATGTGTTGCTTTGCGTGTACCGGTTCCACAGATCAGAACCCGATTGAGTAGAAAACAAATCAAGTTGATCAAGTGCCTTGAATGTTGGTGCCTAACTTAGTGGTGCATTTGTGGCCAATTGTTTGAGTTGTTTGGGCCGCACCACTTTATTTTAAAACCAACTCATCAAGTAGCTCCTCCTTAGGATTTTCAATCTAGGTGTATTCCAGGCACTCCACTTTCTTTCTGATTTTAAAGGAAAAAAATCTTCACCCATGTTTTACAACTTGGTTTGCCTAGAAACTTGATTGCAATTCACCTAATTTGAAACCTTAAAAGCTACTTAAGCAAGATTTGAACATTAAAATTCACGCATTATCAATAATCTTGCTTGAAAACCCTTGTTGTGCACTCACTTACACAAATCTCAATCAATTATTAAGGGCACAACCCATTGTAAGGGCCATCACATTCCATAAGCGCCACAATCCCAGGCCTTAATAAAATTGAGTAGACGTTGGCCTTAAGGTTTGATTCGCTCTTCAGGGCCTAGTTTGAGATTATTTTTGATTAACCTACTTATACTGATTAATCTGATGTCTACCTAGGGGAGTAGCGTCAAACGACCGCGGTTGGGGGGTACACTAGGAACCGGAGGCGAAAGCCAAAGGAAGAACCTTCTCCCCAATCCCTCCTTCTAACTGGTTGGATTAAATAGACATAAGTAGAGTAAATCACTTACAGTCTTAAGGCTGGTTTTGGGAGTCAGCAGATCCTTAGGCTACCCCATTTAATGTCAGCCTTGTTTTGTTGTGCTGCAGGGTCCCTATCCCCAGTCCTTCCGACCTTCTCCTAGTTTATGCTGGGAAGACGGTCATTGAATCCCCGATTGGAAGGACCGTTAGAACTTTCTAGGAGGCGCAAGTTAGACTTTGGTCAATTTGATCCCATGGCCGAACAACAACCTCCTCTGCTTGAAAATCCACAGGAAGAATTTCGAAGGCAGCTGGAACAAATGCAGAGAATGCAGGAATGGTTCCAGAGAATGCAGGGCGCTCAGCCCTTTAAGGATTTTTATGATCCTTCAAATTACGGGGAATGTCCTGGCGTCCAGATTCCAGCCGGTGACGTAGAAATCAAGCCCCAGGTGCTAAGCCTGATTAAACATTATCATGGGCTTGGCTCCGAAGATCCGTTTCAGCACTTGGAAGATTTGACCCCTTTGGTCTAGACCACCAAGGCTCGAAACGTTAACGAGGAGTAAATGATCTTGAGGCTCTTCCCCCACTCTCTTAGGGATAAAGCCGTGCATTGGTATAAGACAATAGGAAGACCAATTACAACTTGGAATGAGTTGAAATCGACCTTTCTGAAGAAATTCTTCCTAGTCAGTCGTACCAATGCTTTGAGACGGGCAATCACTACCTTTACCCAGCGGCCGGGTGAGCAGTTTCATGTGGCCTGGGAGCAATTCCAGGACTTATTGCGGAGGTGTCCACACCACAAGGTGCCGAAATGGAAACTCGTGCAGATCTTCTATCATGGGTTGAATGAGCAACTCAGAAACCATGTGGATGCTTCTTGTGGAGGCAATTTCCTCAATAAAGATGCAGATAGTGCACATGATTTATTTGAGGAAATGAGTGAGAATTCAATTAATCATGCCTCCATGGATACTTTTAACTGGTCCCAGCAACCCAGATCAAATGTCAATGAAGTCCATGACTCTCATTCATTTGATATGGAATTGATTTGTAATAAACTTGATAAGGTGGACTTGGTTGCTAAAAGAATGGAAGAGTGGATGGCTGGCAATTTTATGAACAACTCTCAATCCACTCAATCCCAAAATTCGAGATTCCATTCCTCACGAGCTCCTTCTGGACGGGAGTTCGTGAATCAACTCGATGCGACTCAACCTATGAGTCAGCATTTCTCAGAACCCCATGGGTTCCCAACTGGGGCCTTTGATCCCAGTTTTTCTGATCCTTCCCTTTCTTTCTCTCCATCCTCACCCTATGAGGATGTCTGTGCTGTACAAGAGAATGTTAGATCCAACCCCTACTCGAATGCCTATAATCCAAGTTGGAGAAACCACCCTAACTTCTCTTGGAAAATCCGGGGCAACAGACCCAATTCCGACCTAGCAACTACGCTCCGCAATGACCAATGGGTCAGGGTCAAGTATATACTCAGTTGCCTCCGAATCAAGTCAATCAGCCAGCTTGGAATGCCCGTCAACCCGCAGGGCAGGCTGATTTAAACAGTCAAATGGTAGAGATTCAAGGATCTATGCTCCAGCTCATGCAGCGAATGAAAAACTCGCTGGACAACTTGCAATCCGGGCTCATTGCTAACTCTCATCAACCCGGATCTCTACCATCCCAACTCGTACCCAACCCACGAAACATTATAAATTCGGGCAATCAAGCCGAATGGTACGAAAATCAGAGGGACCCGCACGCACATGCTCAGGTGGTTGAGCAGGGTTCCTCGTCTTCTTCTTCTGTAAATCAACAATTCATGGTCAATCAAGCCCCTCTAATCTTTCTTAATCCTCCCCAAAACCCAAATTCTTATGCTTCTACAAATTCTGTCACTTTGAGGAGTGGTAAGAAGACTCAGGATCCACAACCACACTATTCTGATCTTTTGAATCCTGAAGAATCTGAGGACAGAGAGGAGAATTCTAGAGGAGAAATCAAGGCTCAGGAGCCTGATTCCAAAGATCTGATTCATGTTCCTTTTCCTGAAGCCTTAGCCAAAGCAAAGAAGAAGAAGTCTGTTGATAGCAATGAGGAGCTACTGAATTTATTTAAGAATGTTGAGATCAATATTCCGCTCCTTGATGCTATCAAGCACATACCGGCTTACGCAAAATTTTTAAAGGAATTATGTACACAAAAGCGTAAGTCGAGAGAATCTGTTCCGAGGAAGGTGGTACTCTCCGAGCAGGCTAGCTCTGTTATCCTGCACTACCTCCCTCAGAAAAAGAGAGATCCTGGTGCTCCTTTGATTTCTTGCATTATCGATGATTACATATTTGATAGAGCACTTTTGGATCTCAGTGCATCCATCAACCTAATTCCAACTTCTCTTTATGAGAAGTTTGGGTTAGGTGAACTTTGGCCAACTTCAGTAACGCTACAGTTAGCAGACCGTTCGGTCACAAACCAGCGAGGCGTTATTGAAGATGTTATAGTTAAGGTCAAGGATTTCTATTTTCCTATAGATTTCCTTATCCTTGACATGGATGTACCAGATAATCTAAGGAACACACCCATCATTCTGGGGCGTCCGTTCCTGGCTACCACAAAGGCCAACATTAATTGTGAAAGCGGTAGCATGGAAATCGCCTTTGGGGACCAACGAATGAAATTGGATATTTTTAAGGCGATCAACAAATTTGAGGATTGCGGATTTATTGAGGAACTTGATGAGGATAATGTTAATATTGAAACTTGTTTGACAGTTTCTTCAATTGAAAGTTCCTCTTTGGTTGATGAATTTGACCCGCAACCCTCTGACCTGACATCTTCGGAAGAGGTTACTGATTTTGTTCACTCAAAACCTCTTCCTCTTGTTGAATCATCAGCATCTACCCAACCATCAATCATTACCCCACCCCAGCTTGAATTGAA
The DNA here is from genome assembly GCA_037157565.1 of Thalassia testudinum. Taxonomy (NCBI): domain Eukaryota; kingdom Viridiplantae; phylum Streptophyta; class Magnoliopsida; order Alismatales; family Hydrocharitaceae; genus Thalassia; species Thalassia testudinum. The sequence continues at coordinate 17,472,125 of JAZHRO010000056.1, forward strand.
ACCATTGCCTGAGAATTTAAAATATCAATTTTTAGGACCGCAGAATAAGCTCCTTGTGATTATTAGTGCTAAATTGACAAAGGAGCAAGAGATTAAATTGATTATGGTCCTAAAGGAACATAAGGAGGCAATTGGTTGGACCATTCATGACCTCAGGGGGATCGAGCCATCTTACTGTAATCATAGAATATTTTTGGAAGATGGATCCCACCCTTCTCGCCAGATGCAGAGGAGATTGAATCCAAATATGCGAGAAGTGGTCAAAAAGGAAATCATCAAGTGGCTCGATGCAGGAATTATTTATCCAATCTCTGACAGCCCCTGGGTAAGTCTCGTTCAGATTATTCCAAAGAAAGCTGGAATTACTGTTGTGACTAATGAGAGAGGTGAATCTGTCACAACTCGTTCAGCTTCCTCTTGGAGAGTTTGTATTGATTATAGGAGCTGAACACAGCCACTAAAAAGGATCATTTTCCCCTACCCTTCATTGATCAAATCTTGGAAAAATTAGCCGGGCAGAAGTACTTCTATTTTCTTGATGGCTACTCGGGATACAACCAAGTTCCTATCCATCTTGAGGATCAGGAAAAAACTACTTTCACCTGTCCCTACAGAACCTTTGCTTTTCGTAGGATGCCTTTTGGGTTATGCAATGCACCTGCGACTTTTCAAAGGTGTATGCTAGCCATATTTTCTGACATGGTGGGAGAGTTTACGGAAGTCTTCATGGATGATTTCTCTATTTTCAGAGAATCATTTGACTCTTGTTTGGCTAATTTAGAAATGATTCTTAAGCGATGTATCAAGACACGATTGGTCCTTAGCTGGTAAAAGAGTCATTTCATGACCCAAGAGGGCATCGTTTTGGGTCATGTAATCTCTGAACGGGGAATTGAAGTGGACAAAGCTAAGGTTGATGCTATCGCTAAACTTCCCCCTCCCACATCTATTAAACAAATCAGATCATTTCTTGGCCATGTGGGATTTTATCGAAGATTCATCAAGGATTTCTCGAAGGTTGCTCGTCCTTTGAGCAATCTTCTTGCCAAAGAAACGCCATTTGTTTTTGACGAATCATGCTTAGAGGCATTTGATTTTCTGAAAATGGCAGTCACCTGCTCCAATTTTGCAACCACCAATTTGGACAGCCCCTTTTGAGATCATGACCGACGCTTCTGATTACGCGGTTGGGGCTGTCCTGGGTCAGAAAATTGACCAAAAGCCCTCTGTCATTTACTACGCTAGTAAAACTCTGGATGAAGCCTAGAGGAATTACACTGTTACTGAAAAGGAATTACTAGCTGTAGTATTTGCGTTGGAAAAATTTAGGGCTTATCTCTTGGGGTCTCATGTTATTGTTTATACCAACCACTTGGCCTTGAGACATCTCTTGGCTAAAAAGGATGCTAAACCCCGGCTTATTCGTTGGATTCTTCTTCTTCAAGAATTTGATCTTGAGATCAAGGATAAAGCTGGGGTACAAAATGTGGTAGCGGATCATTTGTCGAGACTCTTAGGTGATTCTTCTTGTCCGGACATTCCAATTGCTGACACTTTTCCGGATGAAACCATTCTTATAGTTTTAGGTGTCCACTCCCCATGGTTTTCTGACATTGTTAACTATTTGGGCGTTGGTCAAATCCCCCAGGATTGGACCAAGCAACAACGAGATAGACTCAAATCTGAGGCCAAATACTACTTTTGGGAGGACCCTGAACTGTATCACATCGGCTCTGATCAGATTATTCACCGATGCATACCAGAGAATGAATTCAACATTATCTCGAGTTCTGCCATGCATCTGGGTGTGGTGGACATTTCTCTGGGAGAAAGACGGCTGCAAAAGTCTTGCAATCTGGCTTCTATTGGCCATCTTTATTCAAGGATGCCCAGGACTTCTCAAGGTCATGTTCTCGATGTCAGTCACTCGGGAACATAACTAAGAGAGACATGATGCCCCTAAACCCTATTCTTCCTGTAGAAATTTTCGATGTTTGGGGCATCGATTTCATGGGACCCTTTATCCCTTCATTTGGACATCAGTACATTCTTGTTGCTGTTGATTATGTGTCCAAATGGATTGAGGCAATTCCCACCCGAACTAATGACCACAAGGTGGTCATCAATTTTGTCAAGAAAAATATCTTCAGTAGGTTCGGGATTCCGAGGGCTATCATCAGTGATGGTGGCACTCATTTTACTAATGGCCAATTCTGGAATTTATTGGCCAAATACGGGGTTAATCATCGAATTTCCACACCTTACCATCCCCAAACGAATGGACAAGCCGAGATCTCCAATCGAGAGATCAAGAACATTCTGCAAAAAATGGTTAGGCCTGCTCGCAAGGATTGGACTCAAAAGCTTGAGGACCCTCATTGGGCCTACCGTACGACATATAAAATGCCCATCGGCATGTCTCCATTCCGTTTGGTGTATGGAAAGGAGTGCCATCTACCCATAGAGATTGAACACAAGGCATTATGGGCAATCAAACAATGCAATTTAGATCTGAATCTTGCTGGAAAGACAAGGAAACTCCAACTATCTGAGTTGGATGAGCTTAGAAGTGATGCTTATGAGAATGCCAAGAACTACAAGGCTCGGACCAAAGCTTACATGATCAATTGATTTCTCGCAAGAGCTTTGAGCCAAACCAGAAGGTCTGGTTGTTTGATTCTAAACTTAAGCTCTTTCTGGTAAACTTAGATCTAAATGGAATGGCCCATTCATAATTGATCAGATTTTTCCTAATGGTGCCGTTCAGATTTCTGACCCAAAGACGGGTAACACCTTTAAAGTCAACGGTCAATGTTTGAAGCCTGTTGTTGACCGTAATCTTCTAGAACCCGTCTCAGACTCTGTTGCTCTAGCCATTCTGTGACTTCTTTGGCTGGACTTCGCCTAGCTGATGGCATTAAACTCAGCAGTTGTATATAGGACACAAAGTTGATACGAGCTTCATATCCAGGTGACATCTTTCATATTCTACCCTTACTTTCATGTCTCTTTTTCAATGAGGACATTGCATCAACTAGGCATGGGGGGGTGGATTCATTCTTGAATTATTTGGTCAGCTTTGTGAAATCCATATAAATTGTCTCTCTTCTTATTTTTTTAAAAAAAAGGAAGGATTAGTTGGACATTAGGACTTTTAAATCCTAAGAAATTTTACATTAGGAACTGAACACAAAGACCCCCCAGGTCTTTGGACTTAATTAGCCTGTGTATCCACTAAAATGTGGGTTTGTTTTTGAGTCCTCGCCATCTTAATTCTATTATAATTGGAATAAATAAGTTTGGGTGATAAGTACACGACTTATCAACCCGCCCTCTGATTTGAGGACATTTTGAGTTTTAACCATCTACACACTTTCTTTGCACTGACTCGTTGTTCGGCGATTCTAACGGAAGTTGGGTAGCTAATGAACCTTCTAGGGTAATATGGCTGGCAAGTTATCGTTGGTAATAGCCCATAGGTAGGTTGTCCAGAGCTCAGTCACTGGACCTTTCTTAGTTTGCTGCCTTTAGGTAAATCACAGACTAGGGAAGCCACCTACTTAAAAAAAAAAAAAGGAGAAAAGAACAAAAAGAAATAAGCCACACTTCACCGCACGAGTATGGCTGGCAAGTTGTCGGTGGTAACAGCTCATCGACCGGTTGTCCAGAACCCAGCTCAGAAAATGCACTAAAAATTCCCAAAACACTTAGGAAGAAGCGGTGAAGTAGAATAAACCGAGGAGATATACACTGGATTCACCCTTGTGTTGACCCCATAAAAAAAAAAGTAGGGAGAAAGCTACCGGTTGTAAAGATACACTTTTAGGCAGAATTCTGGTTAGGTCACTTAGAGGCGTAGAAATCCGAAATCTGTTTTAATTGCCGGTCAACGAGTCTATCACAATCACAATAAGATGCTTAAAGCTTAGGGTTCTCATCAAATCTTGGGTGAGTTGAATAGCCGTAGAAAGCCACTCGTAAACCCTAAAATTTGAAAATCCAAAAAAATTAGAAACAAAAGAGGAAAAGAAATTTTTCTTTTAATAAGGCGAGGGCTTGAGGCGGTTTGCATTTTGGCTAATATCCGGGCACTATTGTGTCTTTGAAAGTTCAGTTCCTAAGTAGACAATTTCTTAATGATTGAAAATAACTCAAGGTTAAATAATCCAACCTAATTCTTTTATAAATAGCATATAGTTTTTGCTAGGGACTAGCAAAAGATAGGCATGGGGGTATGATGTAAACACATTTACACTACTTAAAATGTCTATTTATGCATGTCCTTAAGCATAGGATTGCATTTCATGATATAAATATTGCATTACATGCATCATCTTGCATTTAGAGTAGTTTGAAAAAAATGGAGGTTAATTGTCTCCTTTTATGTGCTTGGACGGGGCAAACATTTTATCGGGGCCTCGGATCAAAGATACAACCGTATGAATGTGATCAGGGCGACGATTAGAGTTCAACGACTCCAAGATCGCCCTAATCAGGCATCCGTAGCATCAGATAGCGACCCGAGTGAAATTGCACTAGAGGGGGGTGAATAGTAAAATTATAGAATATTTTAATAAAAAAGATTCAATCACACAATGTACTCAATTATTTTTAGGTGGAAACCCAAACCGGGTGAAAACCACCACCTAACCCTCTCGAGTTAGGATTTTCCGATCAACCAAGTTGATCAAAATCCACTAAACCGAATCACTTAAAACGAGGGTGATTCAACCTCAATACAAGCACGCTACTCAAATGAGGGTAGCGTACCTCAACCCCTTCTCTCCACGAGAAGGATTTTGTCTCACGAAGGAGACGGGAATTCGCAAAGCGAATACCCAACCAAATAACAAAGATAAAATAAATAACAAGTCCTATAGAGCCAACAAAGTAATTATGAACCTAGCTTCTATAGGAATAAGGAAACTCCCCTTTGCAAGGAGTTCATCGAGTTGATGACGCGGTGCGTCAGCCACGCGACGGCGCAAGTTCGCTCTCGTGGACTACGGCGGGAGAGCGGGTGCGCAACAGCTTGATGCTCTCAAGATGTAGAACTTGAGCTTAGAGAGCAAGAGCTATCTAGGACACAAGAGAGTGGAACGTGTAATACAAATTGTTTCTTGTGTATCTTGGTGTCTCTAGGTGTGTCTTCTTAGTGTTTTTGTGTTGCAAAGGTTCCCCTCTATTTATAGAGGCCTTAGGAAGGCTTTGGAAGGCTTAGGAAGGGTTCTATAGTCGTTGGGAACAAAGCCCAAGAGAATCAGCCCGAAATCAGGAACAATCATTGCTCTGACAGGCTTATCAGACATCTAATTCTGGAATCAGACGTCTGGAACTTCAGTTTAAGACGTCTGATTTCAAGGTCAGATGTCTGATTTTGGGCGGGTCTCTTCCTGACTTGAATCAGATCTAAACAGGGTTTTGTGCAAGTCCATCAGACGACATACAGGACGTCTGGCACTATGTCTGGATGTCTGGAAACCTACTTTTACTGTGGGAATGGATTTTCCAAACGTTGCAACGGCTAGAAAATCTCTGAGAAGAGATTTTGGGTCAGCCGAGGCAAAACGGTCAATTATTAGATGTCTGGAAAGTCCTATGGACATCTGATAAGGCTCTAACGGTCATAATCTTGAGTGTTTGCTAAGCCAGCCGACGGTCCACTAATTGGACGTCTGGCAAATCCAGCAGACGTCTCCTAAGACGTCTGGTCAAAGGTCTGGACGTCTGATTTCATCAGACAAAACTAGCTATGTCCAGCCTAATAGTTATCAGACGTCTGAAACAACAGTCAGATGTCTTAAAATACTTTATGAGACATCTTATTTGTGAATTAGACGTCTGGAAACTCTGTTTGAACCCTATATTGGTTTTCTAAGTTTTCTACAGAAAACCTAAGTATCCTAGGGTTGTGCGGATGTTCCTAGGACTACTGTTAGGGTACTTTGAGGCTCTTTAACATGAATTATCTAAGGAAATAAAGAGGAACAAAAGAAACGAAAAATACAACAAGTACAAAAGAAGGAAATCTATCCTATTCTTCATTTCCTTCCATCTTTAATATATCGCTCCTCGCGAATCTCTTCTGTTCTCCATCAAGCTCGTCCAATCCGTCCTGGATGCGAGCTCGAACTCCATCTAATCACGTATCCATTTGCGATTGACCTGAAATCTAGGACTCAAAGTGCAAATGTTAAATGACACGTGTTTTGTTATCAACAAAACAAATGATCGTGGTGCTCTAGCACCAACAATCTCCCCCTTTTTGATGATGACAAAACCATAAATAATAATGCAGAAAATCCTCCCCCTTTTTGACATTATCAAAAAGGTTTAATTGATTTTACATTTCCTATAACTCCCCCTTAAGACATTCTCTTCTATAAATTTCTTTTGACAAAGGTAATGCCTCCCCCTTTTTTTACAACAACAAGATAGCTATTATTTTTCTCCCCCTTTCTAAAGGAAATTTAGCTAACTTATATCTCCCCGTTAAAAATTGACAATTAGCTCATAAATTTTAACTCCCCCTATTTAAATGCTTATGATAAAAAAGATAGGGTAAATGATTTTTACCTCACCTACCATGGCCAATAAAATTGCCCGAATGGTGGTGGTGGATGCCACATCGGATGGGGCTCCCATCCGTAGCTTGGAGGCCTGGGCATTGGCGCCGGTCTCCAATCTGGTGGTCGACATGATGCGGGTCCGTTGCTTGTTCGCCGTCTCGTCGGTCTTCTTGTTCTCCTCCTTGGTCTACTCCTTGGTTTTCCCAACTCGAGTTGACCAGACTTTAGCTTGTAGGTCCAGTCCTTTGTGTTGTAGTTATCCCTGAACCCTACAAAACAAGATTCCAATTCTTTTTTCGGTATCCAAGTGGGCTTGGATCCGAATCTGTTAGTGGGTCTCCTTGACGGAGATCCTTTCTCAACCTTAGGGCTATAAAAATTATCAACTTTGTTGATTAATTTGCTAGAATTTTCCCTAAGACATGCAATTTCTTTTTCTATAGTATTCATCTTAGTCTTTAAATCATAGATTTCTAACTTTAGACTATCATTTTCCTCAATCAATTTATTATTTTCATTGATGAGGTTTTGATTTTCTAATAATAGGTTATCATTTTTAGGACTAGCTTCTATGTCCTTAAGTTGCTTTTCTAACCTATCATTTTCACTTTTAAGAAAGCTAAGATTCTTTTTCATGCTTTTATTTTCTATCTTAAGTGCTTTACTAACTTCAAATAGTTCATTAAAAGCCTCTTGTAAATCGAGATTTACCTCGTTGTCTGAGTCGCTTCCGCTTTCGCTGTCGCTTCCTCTGGCCATGAAACCAAAGCAAGCGGTTTCTTCTTTTTCTTCTTCTTCTTCCGAGCTTGTCTCCTCATGAGCGCCTTCCAACCTCGTCCATATCTCGTGGGCGGTGGTGTACTCTTGGATTCGTTCGAATTCCTTTGGACTCAACGTGCAATACAAGGCATTCATTGCCTTTGCGTTGAGGTTGAGATTCCGAACCTGATCTTCTAAGTAACCTCTTGCGGGTTTCTTGGGAATCACAAATGCGGATTCGCATTTTTCCCACACCCGGAAGTCGTAGGCCTGCAACCACATAGTCATACGATTTTTCCAATAAACGAAATCTATACCTGCAAAGTATGGTGGTCGCGAGGTATCGTGTCCTTCGGTGCACACGAATGTTTTTCCCTCCATATCTAGACCCTCGCCGGTTTGTAACGCCGATAACGCGAGACCTGCTCTGATACCAACTGAAATTGCACTAGAGGGGGGGTGAATAGTGAAATTATAGAATATTGTAATAAAAAAGATTCAATCACACAATGTACTCAATTATTTTTCGGTGGAAACCCAAATCGGGTGAAAACCACCACCTAACCCTCTCGAGTTAGGATTTTCCGATCAACCAAGTTGATCAAAATCCACTAAACCGAATCACTTTAAACGAGGGTGATTCAACCTCAATACAACCACGCTACTTAAACGAGGGTAGCATACCTCAACCCCTTCTCTCCACGAGAAGGATTTTGTCTCATGAAGGAGACGGGAATTCGCAAAGCGAATACCCAACCAAATAACAAAGATAAAATAAACAAGTCCTATAGAGCCAACAAAGTAACTATGAACCTAGCTTCTATAGGAATAAGGAAACTCCCCTTTGCAAGGAGTGTGTCGAGTTGATGACGCGGTGAGTGAGCCACGCGACGGTGCAACTTCTCTCTCGTGGACTACGGCGGGAAAGCGGGTGCGTAACAGCTTGATGCTCTCAAGATGTAGAACTTGAGTTTAGAGAGCAAGAGCTATCTAGGACACAAGAGAGTGGAACGTGTAATACAAATTATTTCTTGTGTATCTTGGTGTCTCTAGGTGTGTGTTCTTAGTGTTTTTTCGTTGCAAAGGTTCCCCTCTATTTATTAGGCCTTAGGAAGGCTTTGGAAGGCTTAGGAAGGGTTCTATAGCCGTTGGGAACAAAGCCCAAGAGAATCAGCCCGAAATCAGGAACAATCATTGCTCTGACAGGCTTATCAGATGTCTAATTCTGGAATCAGACGTCTGGAACTTCACTTTAAGACGTCTGATTTCAAGGACAGACGTCTGATTTTGGGCGGGTCTCTTCCTGACTTGAATCAGATCTAAACAGGGTTTTGTGCAAGTCCATCAGACGACATACAGGACGTCTGGCACTATGTCTGGACGTCTGGAAACCTACTTTTACTGTGGGAATGGATTTTCCAAACGTTGCAACGGCTAGAAAATCTCTGAGAAGAGATTTTGGGTCAGCCGAGGCAAAATGGTCAATTATCAGACGTCTGGAAAGTCCTATGGACGTCTGATAAGGCTCTAACGGTCATAATCTTGAGTGTTTGCTAAGCCAGCCAATGGCCCACTAATTGGACGTCTGGCAAATCCATCAGACGTCTCCTAAGACGTCTGGTCTAAGGTCTGGGCGTCTGATTTCATCAGACAGAGCTAGCTATGTCCAGCCTAACAGTTATCAGACGTCTGAAACAACAGTCAGACGTCTTAAAATACTTTATCAGACATCTTATTTGTGAATTAGACATCTGGAAACTCTGTTTGAACCCTATATTGGTTTTCTAAGTTTTCTACAGAAAACCTAAGTATCCTAGGGTTGTGCGGGTGTTCCTAGGACTACTGTTAGGGTACTTTGAGGCTCTTTAACATGAATTATCTAAGGAAATAAAGAGCAACAAAAGAAACGAAAAATACAAGTACAAAAGAAGGAAATCTATCCTATTCTTCATTTCCTTCCATCTTTAATATATCGCTCCTCGCGAATCTCTTCTGTTCTCCATCAAGCTCGTCCAATCCGTCCTGGATGCGAGCTCGAACTCCGTCTAATCACGTATCCATTTGCGATTGACCTAAAATCTAGGACTCAAAGTGCAAATGTTAAAGGACACGTGTTTTGTTATCATCAAAACAAATGATCATGGTGCTCTAGCACCAACACCGAGAACCCTAGAAGATCAAGGGCCAGGATGGTGTAAATCCGCACTTCAGATGATAAATCTGACCGCACGGATGAATTCGGATCGACGATCGCAGCCCAATGACACAAAAATCGAGTTAATCCGACATCCGTAGCACCATCTACAACTTCCAAAAGATGGATGGTTAAGATAGCACCACGTGGTGCCATCTCAGCCGCCCAAATGACCGCTTGCATCCTGTGAAGGCCCCACGCCCGATCGCTCTCCGCCGTTGGATCTTAATCCAACGGCTGTGGCCGCTCGCGCTTAAAAGCGTCCGCTCGACCATCTGCGCCCCATAGCGTAGTGGTCGAGCGCGCTTTCGCGAGCACCGGGCACGAGTTCGAGCAGTGGAGAGGGGCTGGAAGGCGCGGCGATTGGGCGCGGGTGGAGCATTCGATGAAGATCGGACGACCGTGCATTCCTGATAGCATCCACGTGCAATTGGACGCGCAATCGGACACGCAGGCAGGCGCGCAATGCAGCGAGAGAGGGTGCAACTTAAGCCGTCCGATCTCGCGATCGGACGGCTGAAAAGCGACGAACGTGCGCAAGCCGTTGAGCGCACGAGCAAGCGAGGAGGCGCGCGCGAGCCGCCCACGATGCCCACGTTGAGGGCTTTAGTGACGTATTTATCCGTCACTAAAGACCACTCTTTTATTATTTTGATGTTGTAATGTCCATTTTGCCCCCACTCCTTGCAACCATAAAAGGAGACCCCCTCCATACGAAATTTTCATCCCTTATTTCTCCTATCTACCCCTCCAAAGCTCAAGAGAAGCTTGTCCCACACTCGGGATGCTTCTTACGAGATAAAGTCCAATTTTCGTTCCCCTTCGGAAGTGGATCCTGCAACGATGACAGCATGCTGCTCCATTCCCATTCTTTTGCTTCGTCCTCCTTCATCATGCTTCGTTCTCCTTCATCATGCTTCGTTCTCCTTCGTCTAGGCATCGTCCCGTCCGGCTCATCCTCCAAGCAATCGTCGAGGAGGATAACTTCTCTCTCCCATTCTTATTTTCCACTTTTCTAGTGTAGAATTGTCCTGCTTTATAGTGTAATTGATTTTCCGCTTTCTAGTGTAACTTTTATTTTGATTATATAAACAATTGAAATATTGAATGCATGTGCTGTTTCTCTCTCTCTCTCTCTCTTTCTTTTAGCTTGATAGCTCCAATGTAATTATATCTCCTTGCTTATCAAAAATCCTAGAAAAATATAATTGCGAATATAGATCAACGTAGCCTCCCTGTGTTCGACCCAGAATTCTTTTCGGTATAAATTTTATTTGTTGAACATGAATTCTTCGCTTTCGAACTACAACGACAGGTTTTTCAAAACCAAACATGTAAGCGTAGCGATTCGCAAAAATCATTCAACACTGGTTGATGCATCTAGTGGCAAGAATTTCCTCGTGAAAGATGAGAACAGCGCATTTGAGCTGTTCGAATCTTTGGTGGAGAACTCGATGAATGCTGATCCATGAAATAGTTCCAGCGGCCTGGTTTGTAGCGGGTTGGTGTCCATGTGGCTTACATCGAGTCTATTCCAGCCGACATGGATATCATCGTCAAGTAGCTAGATAGAATAAACCAAATCGAGAAAAGATTGACCAGATTAGTTAGGGTCAATATGACATCAACTCTGCTGCTTCAAGTCCCTACTATGCACCACGAGCCCCTCCTGCTCGAGTTAATCTACTCACTCGGGATGCATCTTCTCCTTATTTACGAGATCCCACATATCAGGATCACATAAACAATCCAGATCTGGCACATTACGACTAGGGTTATGATAAGTCAGTTTTTGCTTTCGAATAATGTATTAAGATGATTTATTGCTGTAGGATCAAAGTGGTGGAAAATTGCTTAACAAAATAATTAAAATTAAAATTAAACCACTCGCAGAAGAGTGGGTCGTGTCCACAGGGAGGCAATGACTTAGTTGAACTCGCAATTAGGTCAAAATCAAGTTTGCTAAACTATTCGCCAGATCAAACAATGCCTGTATAGCTCTGAAAGTAAACCTTAAATTTATGGAGAAGTCAAGGGGTGTGAATGTAATTTTTACCTGAGAAAATTGTACATGTGCAAGAGTATGCCATGTACTATTCACTTTCATGCATAAGATGATGTCATTCAAAATTAAATTCAATGCATATAGAGATGAATGATAAGGTTTAACAATTATTTAGAAGCATGAGCAATAAGGCATAAATTCACCCTAATAAAATAATCATAAATCAAAATTCATTTTGTGATAATGGTATGAAATGTAAATAGAAAAGCAAGTAGAAATAGAGGATTATACCTCTCTCCTCCTAGCACACAGGAGAGAGGCTCATTCAAAGAGCTACACCTACAAGAGGTCAGCTGAAGCGAGGCCTTCGCAGTGGTGGTGGTGGTGCATCGGGAGATGGTCGGAGCCGGCCTGCTGGAGGAAAGTGGCAGCAGTGGAGGAGGCTGCTGCTGGCCGCGCTTACTGCAGGCGTAAGGAAGGCAGCACGAGCGTGCTGGCGGCGCTGGAGGTGTGCGAAGGCGTAGGCACGTGGGCACGCGGGCGCTCTGCAGGTACGCTTGGGCACGCTGGATCTTGTAGCCATGCAACTACAGGCGCCACAATGGGCTACGTGCGGGCACTGCAGTAGGGGCGGGTGGAGGCGCGGGCTCTGTAGGGCGCATAGGCGTGTGCGGTCGCTCTGTTAGCATCGCTGTAGGTGCTGCAACGGGTGCTGTAGGTGATGGCACGGGCACATGCAGGCGCTGAGGTGAGGGTGCTGCAGGTGCTATCGCAGGCGCTGGAGGTGAAGGCGCGCGGTAGCTACTGTGCGCACGAGCAGAAGGAGGTGCGGGGCTTGGATGCAGCATGCGCGCGGGTGGTGCACTGGCTGGAGGTGTAGGCGGCTGTTGAGGTGGGCATGCACGCCTGCTGCGGTGGAGGTGTAGTGCATACGGGTGGTCTGCTGTAGAAGATGAAGTGCACTAGCTGGATGGACGTGCAGTGGCACGCTTGGCAGGGCTGAAGGTGGCTGCGGTGAGGAGCAAGCAGGTGTGTGCAGTAGCTGGGAGCTGCGCGTGGAAGTGGCGTGGTTTTTGGGTTCTTTTTGGTGGAGTGGAGGAAAAATAGAGGATGGGGAAGAAGATGGAGGTGGATGCTGGTGATGGCAGTGAAGATGGTAGCATGCACGCCTGTATGTGCTTATGGTGGAGCAACGTGCATTCACGGTGATGCGAGCAAGCTCCAAATGGCGGTGCAGCCTGTGACACCACATGCGCACGGTGGTGGAGGCTTGCCGCCACGGTTGAGGCCAGTGGTGGTGGAGTGGATGAGAGTGGTGCACTCTCTGCACAGTGATGAATAGGGGTGGGGGCCTCCTTTGAGTGGCAGCCCCTCCTTCTCTTTTGTAGCCACGGCTACAAAGATTTGAATTTCAAAACACCGTAGAATGAATGTGATGCGCAGGCGGAGGAGGCGAAGTCAGAGGAGTTACCTATGCAAAGGAGAAGAAGAATAAAAGAATAAAATAATTAGGGTTATTTATACATAACTCCTTAACTTCTATGTTAATTAAAATAGTGCACCTAATTAATTAACTAATTAATTGTATGCAACCCTAGGTTAATTCTAAATGCATGAATTATGTACTTAAGCTAAAAAGATGAATTAATTTATTTACATCCTAATGTATGCTATTTAAATGTTAAAATTAACTTAATGTCTAGACATTTAGATACTTAAATAGCACACAAATATGGGCTAATCAGGTTACGCACCACCCGCAGATTATAACACGTATCCCCTTGACAAATATACGTCTTAGACATCTTCGGCCTACGAGGACGTCAGTGCTATCAATGGATACGGAGGTAATAACCCGTATTTAGTGATGTATAACCCTGGTTCGCGCCAGCATCCAAACTTCTCCTTGTTTGGTAATTCACAGAGACCACATCAAGATCTACACTACCAGACCATGGAATACGAGAATGCGCAGAACACGTACCCTAGGGAGCAGCCATTCCCGCATCAACAGCAACCCTGTTCTTTATACCAGCCACTGCACCAAGCTGCCAGTCACCCTCCAAAGTGGGCCGACCATTTGGAGACACTGAAAGAGGAGCTGCAAGAATCAATGAGGAAATCTACACAAGATAGCTTGCAGATTATGAAGGCGATGGCTGATCAGATACAGACTATATAGAACACACAGAACTAGCTGTTGCAGAAGCATAGAACTCAAGGAGCCTTACCCTCCCAACCCATCCTGAATCCTCTATTTGTGTAGAACCAAGGCGCCCTGCCTAAGTTTCAGGCACCGCAGGGACAGGCACACGCCATATTACAGGCTCCTCCTGCACCACCCGGTTACGTGCAAGGCCAGCCCACCTTTGCAGAACCCTTTATACTCTGCCCCTTCTCCCCCACCACCTCATGGACAGCAAGCAGATGCACATGCTATCTCTTTGAGGAGTGGAAGGATGACATTAGACCCACCACAAAGGTAGGCGGGTCCTGATTTCTCCCACCCTTCGGCACAGGTGGGTTCAACTCCTTCTTCATCTCAGGAGCCACCTACGGTAGACAAGGGTAGGAGGCCACTTGACCCTGAGATTCCTGTCCCTTTTCCTGAGGCTCTAACATGGAATGCAGTAAAAAAAAGGACACGCAAAATTTTGAGGACCTAAAATCAATGTTCAAGGAAGTACATATTCAGGTCCCCCACCACAAAGCAATTGATCACATCCCTGATGTCACTAGGTTCTTCGAGGACTATTGTACCCCGATGTGATAGCCCAGAATTGGACGACAGGCGATACAGTCGAAAGAGGCTAGCGCCGTAATTCTAGCCGACTTATCGCCGAAAAAGAAAGACCCTAGTATCCCACTTGTATCCTGCTTCTTCCAGGACTCTCAATTTGATTGGGCCCTTCTAGATCTGGGTTCGTCCATCATCCTAACTCCCACTGCCGTATTTGATCGATTTCGATTTGGGGAGTTGAAGCACACCTCAGTCATGATTTAGTTGGCTAATATATCAGTCAAAACACCAATAGGGGTGGTCGAGAATGTGATCGTAAAAGTCCGCGGGTTCTGCTTTCCCACAGACTTTTTCATTCTTGATATGGAAGTTCCTCCTAATCTTCGAGATGCACCAATTATTTTGGGTCACCCATATCTAGCGACAGCCCGAGCAAACATTGATGTGCATCCGGGCGTATGGAGATAGCCCTAGGCAATGTGCGACTTAGACTTGACATATTCAGGGCAGCAAAGAATTTCTACTGTGATCGCATAGAGGTGGAAGGTGAAGATGAAGATTCGACATACTGTGGTAACATTGGGCTCCTTTGTGATGACCCAATGTCTCATTCGTCTACACTATCAGGGTTCTTGGACCTCGATCCGCATAGGACTGAGACCACTGCACTACACATATCTCCCTAAGGTTCTGACGTTTTAGGGTGTACTTCTAACCACAGCACCCCTGAATCTAGCTATCCTGATCCTCACACTACTGAATCGCCCTTGTTGTTGCAGGAAGATGTGACCACAGCTAACGGGCTTCCCGTTAACGCAGTCACAACCGATTATTTCACAGGAAGCAAATCGGCAGGAATTCACGTGCATATGGATCAGTAGATTCCCACCCTCAAGTTTGCTCCTCCCACTCCCAATTCTGACTCTAACCCACCCATGATTGAATTGAAGCCCTTACCTAACTCACTTAAGTATGTGTTCTTGGGTGAAAGTGAGACATACCCAGTCATTATCAACACCCACTTAACCCAAGAACTGGAGCATCAATTGATTTCTACGCTGTAAGACCATAGGGCCACTATAGGGTGGAGTATTGTTGATCTCCGTGGTATTTGCCCCTCGTATTGCACTCATCACATTTACATGGATGAGGGGGTGAAACCTTCGAGACAACCTCAAAGACAGCTTAACCCGAATATGCTAGAGGTTATTAAGAAGGAGATCATCAAATGGTTGGATGGAGGTATTGTATACCCAATCTCAGACAGCTAGTGGGTGAGTTCGATCCAGATAGTGCCCAAGAAAGTAGGACTCACCGTTGTGAAAAATGATAAGGGTGAATCCATCCCGACCTGCACTACGACATCTTGGCGAGTCTGCATCGACTATAGGAAAATGAACACGACTACCCAGAAGGATCACTTTCCTTTGCCTTTCATTGATTAGATCTTGGAACGGTTAGCCGGATGCTGTTTCTTCTACTTTCTGGATGGATGCTCCGAGTATAATCAAGTAGCGTTAGCCCAGAAGATCAAGATAAGACCACATTCACATGCCCCTTTGGAACATTTGCTTTCAAGTGGAAGCCCTTTGGCGTCTGCAACACACCAGCGACATTTCAGCATTGTATGATGGCCATCTTCTCTGACATGATTGGGGAGTATGTGGAGGTATTCATGGATGACTTCTCCATTTTCTGAGATGATTTCGCATCTTGTCTTGATAACCTCACCAAGATCCTGAAATGGTGTATGAAGGTAAACCTAGTACTATCCTGGGAGAAAAGCCATTTCATGGTGAGGGATGGCATAGTACTAGGACACAGGATCTCTAAAAATGGACTCGAGGTTGATCGAGCTAAATTAGAGATTATTTCCCACTTACCACCACCTACCTTGGTCAAGCAGATCAGATCATTCTTGAGCCACGTCGGCTTCTATCGAAGATTTATACGTGATTTCTCAAAAATTGCACAGCCTTTGATGAATCTCTTGGTTGCTGATGTCCCATTTGAATTTGACACCTCATGTCTTAGCGCCTTCGAGACTTTACAAAGCGCTATCTCTGATTCCCCAATTCTCCAACCACCCAACTGGTCGCTCGATTTCGAGATGATGTGCGAATCTTCTGATTTTGCCGTCGGTGCTGTTTTAGGCCAACGTCGGGAAAAACAACCCTTCGTCATCTACTATGCTAGCAAGACGCTGAATGAGGCTCAGCGCAATTACACTGTCACTAAAAAAGAACTGCTAGCAGTAGTATTCGGGTTGGAGAAATTCAGATCGTATTTATTAGGGTCCAAAGTCATCATTTTCACTGACCAGTCCACCCTCTGGCATTTGTTGGCAAAGAAGGATGCCAAACCACGGCTCATTAGATGGATCCTTCTATTGCAAGAATTTGATATTGAAATCCGTGACAAAGTCAGAAAGTAGAAAGTTGTGGTAGATCACCTATCCAGACAGGACCCAGACCACATTCCTTATTCCCTACCTATCCACAAGCAATTTTTGAATGAATCTCTTTTGGCAGTTCATTCCGTCGAGTTCCCCTAGTACGTAGATATCGTGAACTACCTTGCCGCAGGTAAGATTCCCACGAACCAACCCAAGGACCAGAAACTCAAATTCACTGCAGAAGCTAAATTCTACCTCTGGGATGACCCACTGCTCTTTCGCATTGGAGTGGATTAGATTATTCGAAGATGCATCCCAGATTCTGTGATCCCTAGTGTGTTATCTTTTTGTCACAATGATGCTTGTGGTGGTCACTTCTCGGGACGGAAAACCGCTGAAAAATTTTGTAGTCGGGATTTCTCTGGCGAACTATTTTCAGAGATACACACGAATACGCCCAACACTGCAAACGATGGATGTCGGTCGGTTCTATGACCAGTAGAGACATTATGCCACTCCAGCCCATCATGGTCGTGGAAGTGTTTGACATCTGGGGCATCGATTTTATGGGCCATTTCTGAACTTGCATGGCTTCGAGTACATATTACTAGCCGTCGACTATGTCTCGAAGTTGGTTGAGGCCATCCCGGCGAGTCTGGTTGATCATAAGATCGTCAATTCTTTCGTATGGCAGTACATCTTCACGAGATTCGGAATCCCTCACGCTCTGATTAGCGACGGGGGAAGCCACTTCTTCCATGCCCATTTCAGGTCATTATTAAAGAAATACGGGGTACATCACTGTATAGCCACCTCGTATCACCCACAGACTAATGGGCAGGCTGAAGTGTCTAACCATCCGATCAAGCTGATTCTCCAAAAGATGATTAGACCAGACAGGAAGGACTAGTTTGATAAATTAGTTGATGCACTCTAGGCATATCGAACCGCATACAAGGCCCCACTCGAAATGTCGCCATATCGTATGGTATATGGAAGGCCTGTCACCTTCTTGTACAGTTGGAACACTACGCCTTTTGGGCGGTGCGAAAATGTAACCTTGACCTCGATGTAGGAGGTCAAGAACGGAAACTCCCACTCAGCGAATTAGAAGAGATTCGGCGGGAGGCCTATGAGAATGCATTGATATACAAGGACGAGACCAAGGCCTTTCATGACCACCACATCTGGAGGAAAGCATCCATGCCCAACCAGCAAGTCTAGTTATTTGATTCGCTATTGAAACCTTTCATGGGGAAGCTCAAGTCCAAGTGGACCGGCCCATATATCATGATTCAGCCATATCTTAATGGGGCAGTCTAGTTCAGGGACCCAAAATTTGGGCATATATCTACGGTAAATGGCCAGTGCCTCAAGCCATTTTTGGCCCAGGAACCTCCTCCACCAAACGAGATTATTCATCTTATTGAGGACGTGTAATTGAATTCTCACCCAGCTGGAGGCGTTAAACTCAGCACATATAGATAGCATATCCCACATTCCACCATCATTTATACATAACCATTTTATATATAGCATATTTTTCTTTTAGCATATTTCTTTTTGCATATTGCATACTTACAGGTTGGCCAATGATGAATGTATAATTTCAGGAGCAATTGCAGGTGATTTCTACCCACTCATCCTCTGTCAAATTTATTTTCTTTTATATTCGTGCATGAGGACATGCAAGAACTTAGGCATGGGGGGGTAGATACAACAAAATTGAAAATTTTTATGCCAACATTTAGGAAACCCTCTGAGTTGCATGTAAAACGTACTTTAGCACCCTAAATAAAAGAACAACTGACTCCACCTCCAATGCTCGCGTTGGAGCTAGAAATCGTCCGCAATAGCCATTTACGACTCACCCACTCACCTCTTGTTCTAAATTTAGGGTCAAGCTAAATGTAACCCGAAAGGGAAATTTTATGAAGTACGAATATAAGAGGTTACTTATTTATAGCATATATACATATTGCACTCATGAATAAGATTATTTTATTAAGAGAATGCATTAGGGATTATATCCTCTAATTGATTTCTACAATCTAAAATCCAGTACAACTTTTCACAAATGTAGAATTTGCAATGGATTCACGATGAAGGCTGATAAACGTCTTTAATCTATCGAGAAGAAGCAATGCTTCTTTTCCTGAACCCCTGAATAGTGTTTTGGGAGTCAGGCAGATTTTCTTCCAAAAATCCACCAAATAGTGTGAGATGAGAGTAGAGTGTACTAGTGCTCTAAGATTAGTACAAGCAATCTGGAGTCCTAGATAATTAGGTGATGATACTCTGAGATTAGATATAGTTTGCACTCTCGGTTCATGCGTATACATTTTGTGTGAAATTTTGAGAGCCACTAAATAAGGCAAATACACGGAGAGCGAGTTTTCATAAAACTAGGGCTAAGGTGGATGGTTATGACCATTCCTTACGGAATCCTCAACTGAAGGAGGGTATTGATGTTAAGGTCAGAAATACGTTGTCCTATCCATCTCTCCCAGTGCCGTGAGTAGGCACTTCCACCAAATAAGCCACCCAATGTCTCTTGAGTACCACCAATTCCTAATAATGCCTCCTCAATAAAGTTCATGGATGTGTGCTAGTTGTGTTATGTTGAAAAAGAAAAAAAAAGAAGAAATAAAAAAAATGAAATGAAAAAATAATGAAAAAAAAATTTTGATGAAAAGAAAGAAAAATTGAAAAAAAATAGAAAAAGAAGAAAAAGCAAAGAAAAAAGAGTGCATATTTAGTGTTTATTTTAGTTGTATTGAGGCAATACCACAAAATAAATTTGAGATCCACCAAATATAGCCTTAACCCACCTTTTCTGTGTTTCTGACCACCCGAATACTGGCTGAGGAATTCCGACTTAGTGTTAGGATTATGGAAACTCAATTAAAGTTTTAATGTCAAGTGAGACCATCAAATACAGATCATATGTATGAATCTGGTGAGATTGTGAGCTCTAAGAAAAGAAGAAGAAAAAGAGTAAGAGAGAATGAATACAAAGGAATCAAAAGAGAGCATAGTTTTCTCGTCTTTCTCTGAGTTGACTTACTTAGTAATCCAGGAATCTAGATTCTGCAATACTAGTCTCTATGTAGCACCAAGTGAGAGTGAGCCACCAAATATATAATCTTTCCCCTCAGAGATTCTCTACCTAAGCCTAAAGCTAGGGTGAAATTCATAGAATATCTTGAATACCCCGAGGGAAGAAGTCCTCCTATCCTACTAGAATTTTTACTAGGGGTCAAGTACAGGCTTTAGAGGTGAATCAGGTCTTTCACTCGAATCCGTTACAAAAGCTATGTAGCTGCACTTTCACATTTGTCTGGATTTCTAGAGCATAGGAAGAAAACAAAAAGGAGAAAAATCTCTAGGTAGACAATTGATAAAATAAACAATCCCTTAGGAACCGTACTGTAAATAATTTAGTCTTGCATTTGTTAGGGACTAGCAAGATTTAGGCATGGGGGTATGATTGCACAGCAATCATCGATTTTAATTGACCTAAATTAGGCTAGGACTCAACATAAGTAGGGTAATTCGTGCGTGCATAAGCATTATCTGCATCTTTACTGCTTTCCATTAGCTATGCACAGAATAATGTTACAATGTGTTGATTAAGTACATTATGTCAATTGCAGGCAATAAGCTGATCAGAAGCAAGATCTGAAGCTAGATCTGAAGCTGGATCAGGAATAATGGGTGCTGCAATTGGGCTGGAGCAGAAGACTTAGATTAGATATAGTGAATAATGATGTAAGGGAGTTAAGCTATGCTACATTATTAAGTAGGAATAAAGCAGTAAAATGTGAAGAGCTTCGGTCCATCCTAGCCCTATGATAGCCTAGAGACTTCCCAAAGCCTTAACCACCCATAGATTAGGTCACCACACCCTAGGAAACCCTAAAACCCTTGTTACAACCCATATCTAGACGTCTAGATAAGTTATAGGACGTCCAAAACCCTTAGCCAACTCCAACACACCTTAAACCCACTTCTGGAGTGTTATTGGATGTCCAAACACATTCTCAGACGTCCAATTTCTGTAGAATACCCAAAATAGAACCTATAATTCCCCCTGACTTAGATTGGACGTCCAGAACTTAAGTTTGGACTTCTGATTTTTTAGTATAAGTCATCTGATTATGTTTTTGGACATCTAGAACTGCTCTCCAGTTCCTAATTTGAGATTCAAGTCTTGATCTTGAATCTCTAGCTCACTAAACCCAAATCCAACCCCATAGGAACTTAAATTAAGGTATCCTAACCCTAGTACACCACCTCTAGACCTTCCTAAGGACCTAATTAGGTCCTCACTAAACCCAATTGACTTAGATCAAAGTCAATTACCAACACCTAAATCAATTGGACTCATAGGGTCCAATTGAGCTCAGATCTCAACGCATACGAGCCCAATTGGACTTAGTGAGAGTCCAATTGACCTAAGCCCAACCTAATTGAGTTATTTCATTCTCAATTAGGTTCACACTCATTCAATTAAGCTTAAGTTAAGTTTAATTGCAACTTCCCCTTAGCAATTAGGGTTTGCAACCCTAAGTCAAGGCATACACCTACCTAAACCCCTTAGGATCTAACCTAAACCACCTAGCCACATAGGGCATGACCACACACACACACAGACACACATTCATGCACTCCCACAGATCTAGAGTTCTCTAGAACTCTCTCCAAGTGGTGCCACTCTTGGTTGCCAAATTTAGCAACCAAGAGAGATTGAAATTGAGATCCAATTTTTGTGGATCTCAAAACCACTTGGCCGGCCACTCTTGGAGCTCTCTCTAGAGAGTTCCACACTTCTCCAGAGAGACTCCCTTAGGTCTATAAAAAGGCCTAAGGGCTGGCCATTTGCACCCATCCACATTCATGGCTTCAATTCACATTCATGGCTTCAATTCACAATCATGGCTTCAATCCACATACTTGGCTCCATTCACATCCACCTCCACTTAGACTAGCCACTTCCATCTCCACTCCACCTCGATGAGTTGAGCACCACCATGAAGGTCACTATCTCCACGTCAAGATGCTGGATCACTCCTCTAACCTCTCTCCAAGGGCCAGCCTAAGCTCCATTGGCCACCCCTCATTCTCCTCTCAACCACTCCAAGGACATCGAAGCCCACCTCCGAATGCCCTCACTTTCTGATAGATTAGTAGCTAGCTCTTTACATTTACTACTTAGTATTGTAGTCCTTATTGTACCCCAATGATGCATGCAAAATCCCCGCGTAGATTCCTCTATGCGATCATTTTCTGGTAGCTAGATTTACATTTTTAAGCATTCCTGTATAAGCTTTCCTCTACATTCCATGTTGCAAACACTTCTCTGAATAAATGAACGAAAAAGTATATTTTCTATATGCATATCTTTATGTTTGACATCACCATGAGCTCATTGGTTGCAATCAATTTGTGTGATTCAAGTTGCCTGTTCTCATTTATATATATATTTTGCAACGAGCATGTTGGTTCCGGAAAATATAGAAAATCTAACTATAGATGTATTTTCTGTAAACAGCCACCACGTAACTAGAATTGTGCACACCTAAACCCACACTTTCATTTTCGTTATCTATCTGACACACGCGCATGTAATCAAAAGTCATAATAGAAGTGGCGAAGTCTTAATTCGAAGATTGGAAACAGGCATGTGATTTTAAATAAAGTAGAGCGATAAAAGATCGATTTCAGAATTAAACAAATGCCTCCAAGAGATGAATGATCAGAACTCAAAGTCTCGTTATTTTTACAAACTTATTTTTGACGAACGTTTAGCGCAACTATACTACGATTTTCAACGACTTTAAAATGTGCAAAAATGCTTTCTGTCATTGCAGCTCCAAGGTTTTCCTAAATGTTGGCATAAAAATTTTTAGCTTGTCTTATCTACCCCCCGCATGCCTAAGTTCTTGCATGTCCTCATACATGGATATAAAAGAAGATAAATACAACAAGGAGTAATGGGTAGAAATCACCTGGCCAACCTGACAGTTTGTAATATGCAGAAATAAAATGTGCTAAAAGAAAAATTTGCTATGTATAAAAATGGCATGTATAGGTGATGGATGTCGAGTAGATGCTGAGTTTAAAGCCTCCAGATGGGTGAAAACTCAATCAGATGTATCAGTTCTTGCATAAGAGCCGATCAAGATTAAGAGAAGGATGTGCTCATATGCTCCTAGAATCAGTGGTCTAGAGATGCGAACCGGCTGATTGTGCACCCCTACTCCAAAAAGTCCAGTTATAAGAAAGTGTGGAGTGGTGGTGGAAAATATAGGATAGTCAAAGGGGGGATCATGATGTTGATTCAACTAATTTATCATGTCCCACAATTCAGCAGGAAGTTGTTGAGGGAGTAGATCAACATGTATCTCAGAACTAGAATCTGAGTCATAGGGATCCTCATAACAATAATTGACATCAAAGATCATTCCCTCTCCAGGTTCTGGATCATATGGGGGTATCCGTGAAAGTAGAAGATCTGTGGGGAGGTCACTAAAATCCTCGTCAGAAATTACTTCATCCTCATCCTTACTCATATCTGATTCATCAGAAGTTGACTCTTCAAGCTCTGAGTCAAGCCATCCATTAGATTGACTTGGATGGTAGGTGCATCCCCAGCTCATTCTGCTCAAAGCTTCACCCTCACATGCATTGGGTTCCTCAGTAATTCCTGCCTCAAGTAGCATATTTATTTCTTCGTTCAAGTCATCCATAGCTACTTCTAATTGTTGGATGTCAGGATCAGGGATAGAAAGTGTCATCTCAGAATCTCTAGCATCCGCATTAGGGATGTAGGTGAGAGAAAAAGAGTGCAGATCAGAAGATGTTGTCTCTAGCACTGGTTCACCTACAATGGGAAGCCTAGGCAGATCAGTAGTGTCACATGTAATGTTTGCCTCAAGATCCATATCCTCAAATGTATCTACCTCCCTTATCATAGTAGGGTTATCTAACCCAAGGGGTATCTCCCAGGATTCATGATAATCCGATTGTGGCTCAGTCCTAGAGATATTAGTCCTTTCCTCCTCAGTTTCCTGAATGGAGTTCTCAGATGAACCCATTCGGAATACTTCTTGCTCCTGTCTCATATCCAAGCTAGATTCTTCTTCCCTTGAATCAATTTCGAGAGTCTGCCCTAAGAATCTCCTGTCTGTCCGTCTGGCGTAGTCATTTTAGATTCTTCGAGGTCTTCAAGGCTATTTTCCACTTGATATCTCAAAAGCAATAGTTCTTGAGTTTCCCTATTTTGTCCAATTAGCCTTGTTATCCCTGCTGTTCCCTGAAGGAGCTCCATCACAGCTTGTTGATACGGAAACCAGCTTTGCCTTTGGTTCGGCTTAGTGATAGCTTGGATTTCGTGAAGATAGGATGCGGCCTTTTCCTTAGCGCTAGCTACAGCAGATAAGTCAGTTTTCATTTTCGAAAAATGTGATTAAGATGATCTATCATTTTAGTAACAAAGTGGTGGAAAACTGCTTAACAAAATAATTACAATAAAAATTACCACTCACAGAAGAGCGGGTTGTGCTCACAGGAAGGCAATGATGCAATAAAATCTTGATTATTTAGTATTCTTTCAATCAAGTGCGAAATCCATAATCAAATCTGACAAGAAATGCGATGAAAGAAGATACATAATAACTCAAAACTATAATGGTATATGTGCAACTTTTCCTCACCGAAATATTCAATAAATATGTGATGATTTTATGTAATTTTCAATTGACACGTATTAGAGAAAATTTGTGCACATTTTAATCCCAAATCCAAGGTTAAAACATGTGAATATCAATAACCACGCAATTATCAAAAAGCATAAGTATGCAGTCACAATTTCACCATAATAAAATAATCATAAATTAGAATTGATTTTGTTGGCAATGGCATTCAAATGTAATTTTTAATTAACACAAAAATAGGGGATTTTACCTCTCTCCTCCTTGAGCATGGGAGAGGGGTTCAATTGAGGAGAGACTCCTACAGGAGGTTGGCTGAAGCAAGGCCGTCGCGGTGGTGGCAGCGGTGCATCGTGAGATGGCCGGAGCCGGCCTACTGGAGGAGAGGAGTGGTGGTGGTGGAGGAGACTACTACTACCATGCATGCTGCAGGCGCATGTGGGTGCAGAGGGCACTGCAGGCACACGCGGAGGCACGGAGACGTGGGTGCTCTACAGAGAGCATAGGCCCGCGCGGGTGTGGTGGTGGCACCGGCTGCAGGTGCAAGGAGAGCAGCACTGGAGGTGGGTGCACAGAGGTGCGGCTCTACAGGCCGCAAGGAGGGCACGAGAATGAAGGCTAGAGCACTGTAGGGTGTACGCGGAGGTGTGTAAGTGCAATGGCGCTGCATGAAGCGGAGGTGGGCCCGCGTTCTGCAGGTTTGGCTAGAGGCACGTGGTGAGGCGCTGCAGGGAGGCACTGGAGGCGGGCGTGCGGAGGTGCATCTCTGCAGGATCGCAAGGAGGGCACTGGCATGAAGGATGGAAAGCGGACTGTGGGCCTGTTGGAGCAAGGACAGGTGCTACTGGCACGTGCGCTGAGGGTGAAGTGAGCGCTCGCGCGGTGGTTTGCAGGCACTGCTGGAGGTTCTGGTGGAGATGAGGAGGCGCAAGCGTGGTGAAGGCAAAAGCTACTGTGAGCAGCTGGTGTGCAGTGTGCAGGGTCTGATGGCTGTGGCGTGAGTTGCTGGCTGAGGTGAAGAGTTGCAGAGACTCTTTTGGCGATGTGGGCTGTCACCCCACACACCCACGGTGGAGAGTCGTTCTGCCGCGGTGAGGCTGGTGGTATGGAATGGAAGAGGAGCAAGGTCCTCCCAACATAGTGCTGGAGAAGGGGTGGTGGCCTCTGGAGCATGGCAACTCTCCCTCCTCCTTTTGTAGCCATGGCCGTCATTTCAAATTCAAAATGCTATAGCGTAAATGTGATGCGTAGGTGGAGGAGGCGGAGCCGAAGCCAGAGGAGTTACCTGTGCAAAGGAGAAAAAAAATAAAGGAATAAAATATTATGGTTATTTATGCATAAGCCCTTAACTTCTATGTTAAATTAAAACAATGCATGCAATGCACCTAATTGGTTAACTAATTAAATGAATGTAATTCTAAGTTAATTCTAAATGCATTTAGTTATGAATGCAATGCATGAATTTTGTAATTAAATCAATAATATGAATTAATCTATTTACATCCTAATGCATGCTAAATAAATGTTAAAATTAACTTAATGTTTAGGCACTTAAACACTTAAATAGCCCACAAATATGGGCTAATCAAATACCCCCATGCCCAATTTTTGCTAGTCCCCAGCAAACCTAACCAAAACCTAGCACTCCAAGTAGACTAGCCCACCCAATCGGTCTTCCTTTAGAAACACATTAAGTTCATACTTTAGACCTAGGGTTCTCAACTAGTTGCTAAGTTACTGATTAGGTTGGCTAAGGACAGGTTGCGGGCACAAGTTTCCCTAATTTCTGACTCTACCCTAAGGTTTATTGATCCCTGAGATTAAAGCATCCGTGCATGTGCATTGGTCTTAGTTATTTGAGTTAAAGGAA
Source organism: Thalassia testudinum (assembly GCA_037157565.1). Lineage (NCBI taxonomy): Eukaryota > Viridiplantae > Streptophyta > Magnoliopsida > Alismatales > Hydrocharitaceae > Thalassia > Thalassia testudinum. The sequence goes on from JAZHRO010000056.1 coordinate 17,498,372, forward strand.
AAAGGATTTTTTTTATTTTTATTTTCATTATTATTTTTTTTTTATTCCTCTAAGTCTAACCTCGGATCAGCTATCAACACGGTCTATGTCGGATTCATCATCCCCATCACCGTACCTCGAAGGGTGCCTGGCTTTCAATGCTTCGAGATAGCACCGCCCATAACGACCCCAAGAACTCCTAGCAATCGACACTTCGAGATAGTATCGCCCATGGATTTCTTAAGCGAATTCAGGCCTGTGGCAATCGGCACTTCGAGATAGGGCCGCCCATGGTACCTGAACCACACAATGCGCTTACATGCCCCCAATAGGATGGATATCCTAAGAGACAAGCACCGAGGAGGTAATATGTTATCATCGCATCCTCAAGGTGAGTACATACTCCACCTCTCCTGCGGTGGGAACTCTTCCAATCAAATTGTGTTTTCAAGCCTCTCCTAAGTCAAAACTAAGAGAACTAAATCTCTTTTAAGAAAGGAATTAAGTTGATTACTTACTTACACCAGACCAAGTGTGTGAAATTTGGATGCTTGGGTTACAAGGACCCATAAACCAAAAGGTAGAACAAGACTCCAGGTACTATCCCAACCTTTTAACTCATCCCTAGCTTTCCTTCCTCAACCTCTTGAGGAATGGTCCCCAACTTAACTCCTACTTAAGTTTTTAAGTCCACAAAGGACCCTAATGGTCTAAAACTAGTAGCTCATTTAGCTTCTAAAGTTCGACCCTAGAAACAACTTAGTCTAACTTAGAGTTCTGATTTGCTTAAGAATGCAGGACCTAGCCAGTTAAGCTCAAAACTTTTCTTTTCTATTTTTTATATTTTTTTTATTATATATATATTATTTAAAAGAAAAAAACAAAAATGCAATGTGCATGAATGAATGCAAAATGTAGACATGCTATAAACAAAATGCCTTAGGTCCTCTCCCCCATGCCTGGTCTAAACAATGTCCTCATTGGAAACAAAAATAGTTAAAGGAAGATATTACCTGAGGCAGAGAATGGTAGGAGCTAAGGCTTCTCATGAGTGATCTCATCAACCAGATGGCCATCCAAAGTAATGTATGGTTTTAACTGTTGACCGTTGATGATAAAGGGAGTTGCTGAAGAGGAAGGGTTTTTAACCTCCACAGCTCCATGCGGAAACACTTTAGTGATTATGTAAGGCCCATCCCAACGAGATTTTAACTTCCCAAGAAAAAGCTTAAGTCTGGAATTGAAAAGCCAAACTTGTTGGTTGGGTTCAAAGGTCTTTCGAAGTATATACTTATCATGCAAGACCATAGTTCTTTCTTTATAAGCTTGAGAGGTGTCATAGGCATCATTCCTCAGCTCCTCAAGCTCACTTAATTCTAGAAGTCGTCCCATACCCGCCTTCTCTAAATCCATGTTAACACTTCGGATAGCCCAAAGTGCCTTATGTTCCAACTCAATAGGTAAATGGCACACTTTCCCATACATAATATGAAAGGGAGAAGTACCCAAAGGGGTCTTATAGGCCATTAGATATGCCCACAAAGCATCATCAAGCTTTTGGGACCAGTCTTTCCTATCAGGTCTAACGGTCTTTTCCAAAATATTTTTTATCTCCCTATTCGACACTTCAACCTGGCCACTCGTCTGAGGATGGTAAGGGGTAGCGACCTTATGAGTCACTCCCAGACTCCTGATTAGCCAATTGAAGTGGTGGTTTTGGAAATGAGGTCCCCCATCACTTATAATGGTCTTGGGGTAGCCAAAACGAGATATGATATTGGCCTTCACAAATTTCAAAACCACAGAGTGGTCATTTGTGCCTGTAGGAATGGCCTCTATCCATTTAGAGATGTAATCAACTGCCACCAAGATATATTCATAACCATGGGACGAAGGGAAGGGGCCCATAAAGTCAATTCCCCACTCATCAAAAATTTCAACAGATTGAATAGGATGTTGAGGCATTTCATTCCTCTTCCCAATCGTTCTAGTCCGTTGACATCTAATACAGGCCTTAACAAAATTATGAGAATCCTTAAATAAGGAAGACCACCAAAAACTGGATTGTAGAACCTTAAAAGTAGTTTTCTTAGCACCAAAGTGTCCTCCACAATGAAGTTCATGGCAAAAATTCAACACACTTTGTTGTTCCTCTTCAGGTGCACAATGTCTCAATACTTGGTCTTGCCCAATTCTAAATAATTTTGGCTCTTCCCAGTGAAAATATCTTGCTTGGGAAATGAATCTCTTTATTTTATGCTCATCCCAAGAGCCAGGAGTTTGTCCAGTGACCAAGTAATTTACGGTATCTGCATACCAAGGTAGAGTTGGTGTTACCGCCATCAAAGTTGCATCGAGAAATGTCTCGCAAATGTCTCCAGAAAGAGAGTCATTAATTGGAAGGCGAGGCAGGTGGTCTGCCACAACATTTTCTACTCCTTTGTTTTCACGTATCTCCAAGTCAAATTCTTGAAGGAGTAGGATCCACCAAATCAGACGTGGCTTAGAATCTTTCTTAGCAATGAGATGTTGCACTGCTGCATGATCAGTAAAAATAACAACCTTAGACCCAAACAGATAAGACCTAAACTTCTCCAGAGCAAAAACTACAGCAAGTAGTTCTTTTTCAGTGACGGTGTAGTTTTGCTGAGGTTCGGTTAAAGTCTTGCTTGCATAATGCAGCACATGAGGTCTTCCCTCAACCCTTTATCCAAGGACTGCTCCCATTGCATAATCCAAAGCATCACACATCAGCTCAAATGGGAGTGTCCAATCAAGAGCTTAAATAATAGGTGCAGAGATCAAGGCCTCCTTCAGAGTTTGTCCAATCTTGGCTTTATCTACTTCCAAACCTTGCTCAGATACAACATGCCCAAGTACAATTCCTTTCTATACCATGAAATGACTTTTCTCCCAGCTGAAGACTAAACCAATCTCCTTACGTCGCTTCAACACATTCTCCAGGTGCAGGAGACACTGGTTGAAAGACGAGGCATAAATGGAGAAGTCATCCATAAACACTTCAACACACTCGTCAATCATGTCCGAAAAAATAGACATCATACACCACTGGAAGGTTGTAGGGGCATTACATAATCCAAACGACATACCCCTAAATGCAAAAGTACCGTAAGGACTCGTGAATGTCGTCTTCTCCTGGTCATCAGGAAAGACTGCCACCTAATTGTACCCAGAATATCCATCGAGAAAGCAATAGTACTTATTCCCTGTCAATTTCTCAAGAATTTGATCAATAAAAGGCATGGGAAAGTGATCCTACTGGGTAGCGGTGTTCAGCTTGCGGTAATCAATACAGACCCTCCATCCAGTTGATGGTCTAGTGACAACTTGTTCACCTTGGTCGTTGAATTCCACAGTAAAGCCTGCCTTCTTTGGCACCACATGAATAGGACTTACCCATTTACTATCTGCAATAGGATATATGATCCCAGCATCCAACCACTTCAGGATTTCCTTTTTGACCACCTCCCTCATATTAGGGTTTAGACGTCTCTGCATGTCCCTAAATGGCTTGATGGAATCATTAGTATAAATGTGGTGCATGCAGAGTGTAGAGTCTATATCCTTAATGTCAGCAATGCTCCAAGCAATAGCTTCCTTGTGCTTAGACAGGCATTCAATCAGGGCTCCCTCCTGTGTCTCAGATAGCACAGCCAAAATGATAACGGGGAACGTAACATTGGCACCTAGGAAAATGTACTTGAGAGTGTCAGGGAGGGGTTTCAACTCAAGGTCGAGGGCTTGTATGGTTGAGGGTTTCATAATAGATGTCCCCATCTCATGTAGCAGATCTACCTTAGGTAGAGATGATGGGGGAAGAGACTCAGTAGAAACACCCAGCAATTCCTCATGTTCTAGTATATCCCCTTCACATTCCTCCAAGAGATGGGAATGCTCATTTAACATGACATGCTGAAGGGGGTCATCACATAACATTGCAGGGGTTGCCTCTTCAATCAGGTCATCTATCACCTCAACTTAAGAACAATCCTCAAGTTTGGCTTGTTTGTAAGCATCAAACACATTAAGTCGAATTTTCCTATTCCTAAAGCCCATTTTCAATGCCCCAGTATTGCAATTGATTGAAGCATGCGAAGTTGCAAGGAAGGGGCGGCCCAAAATGATGGATGGTTTGGTTGGCTTGTTGGTACGGTCAGTGTCCAAAACAAAGAAGTCAACGGGAAGGAAGAAATCCTCCACTCTTACGAGGACATCTACCAAAATTCCCCGTGGTGTCTTAAGTGATCGATCAGCAACTTGAAGGATTACAAGGCTAGGCTTTAGATTGCCTCCCCCAAGTTGTTCATACATGTATCTCAGAAGGATGTTCACCCCCGCACCCAGATCAAGTAGAGCCTCATCAATTTGTAAGTCACCAATAACTACTGAGATGTATGGGGCTCCTGGGTCCTTAGGTTTTGGGGGTGTGCCATGTTGAACATTTAAGCTAATAGAATCAGGCAGGACAACTTTTGATTGGACCTATTTTCTAGATTGCCACTTTTTCGTGCATAGGTCCTTTAAGAAGTAGAAATAAGATGGAATCTACCTGATAGCTTCAAGCAAAGGTAGGTTAATCTGCACTTGCTTGAAAGTTTTCACGATCTCATCCATCTTATCTTTGGCTCCTGATGAGCCAACAAAAGTCTGCCCAGAGGTGGATAAGTGCTCTGGAAAGGGCATGCTCGATCTCTGGGTGGAAGGGTTGTCATGTCGAGTAAGGGGTGGAACGGGGGAAACTTCTTCTGGTGAGGTGATTTCAAGCGAAGAAGATTTCGATAAGTCTTCTCCGTTGGGGGTGAAAGTCGAGGTGGATGGTTTTTTAGGGAATGAGATTATAGGAGCATCAGGTTTGGAAATTTCTTTCCCACTCCTTAGAATAGTCACCGCCAGAGCATGCTCCCTAAAGACAATCCCTTTTCCCTTAAGATTCTCCTCAGCAACACTGGGGAGCTTCCCAGTTTCCCTCTGTCTAACGGCCTCAACAAGGTGTCCTATTTGTGATTTCAACTCATGTATAGCCTTGTCATGAGATTGGATGGTGGCACTTTGACTTTCTTGCATAGTTTTCAACATCGCCTTCAATTCATCCATCTCAGAGGTCTTAGGTTGGGCAAAGGTCCGAGGTTGGTTCATTTGATGCTTTTGAATGGATTATGGTTTATAATTCCCTGAATTTGAGACATTTCCTTGTCTCCATGAAAAGTTTGGGTGGTTCCTCCATCCCTCATTATAAGTGTTGGAGAAAGGGTCATTACGAGGTCTAGGATGGAACCCTTGAGCAGCAATCAGATCCGCTTGTACAAGCTCAGGGAATTGGGAGGCCAAGTGGCAATCCACAGTGGTGTGTGTATTGCCTTGGCAAATTGAGCATTCGAAAGCTTGGGTTGTGGAGGTGTTAGATACGAATGGACTCAAGTTCGACATAAGCCTTTCCATGTTTTTATTCAATAATTGATTCTGATAGGCTAAATTCTGGGTGTCCCTTGCCTAATTCGTCTCCAACTTTCTTTACATGAGAGTGGGCTTTCTATCCATGTAGGCAGAATTCAAGTGAATAGAATTCTCACTCAAAGTATCAAAAAGGTTCCAAGCTTCATCCTCACTCTTAGATAGAAAGGTTCCTACACAGGTACCATCCACAGTTTGCTTATGCGAATCATTAAGTCCAGTGTAGAACCTTTCAACCAGTTGCCATTTAGGCACCTGGTGATCTGGGCAAAGTCTCAGCAAGTCGTTAAAGCGCTCCCACGCATCATGGAAAGCTTCCCCATCCTTTTGAACAAAACTCATAATTTCCCTCCTAAAGTGATTGGTTTTGCTCATGGGGAAGCACTTCTTCAAAAACATTCTTCAGGGCATCCCAAGTGTTAATAATATCAAGGGTGTGATACCAATACTTGGCTTTGTACTTAAGGGAGAAGGGAAAAAGGGTCCGCATTTGAGCGTCATCAGTAACGCCCTACAGCTTCACCGTGGAACAGACCTCGGTGAATTCCTCTATATGCCTATAAGGGTCTTCCCTAACAGTACCATAAAAGGAGGGCGGTAAGGATATGGTACTGCTTTTGATCTCATAAGGATTGTCCCCTCCAGGTCTACATAGTGTAGGGCCAGCTTGATTGGTTGGAATGAAATATTCCTTAAGGCTCCTTTGACCGGCCATTTCTACCCTTGGAAGGTTTCTTCTTAACATTCTTTCAAGTTCAGGATCAGAGACAAGTTGTCTCCTAAGAGAATGCCTACCAAGCATGCACTACAAACACAATTCAAAAGGACTTCTTTGGTCTTTACAAATTTAGTCCTTTTAGTTCAAATTGTAGGTGACAAAGCAAGTTGCCCAATCAATTACGTACCTATTGTCAACCTTCGAAATGTCTAAAAAGACCTAGTTGGAGCTTAGGTATTCTTCCTTAAATCTAAAATGGTAGTGCAAATCCAAGGATGGAAGATCGAGGGATGCAAGTAGGCCTAAGCCTTCCTTTGAGGCTGTGCTTTCGTGGTGATTCTCAACTATCCCTAAAAATCCGTGACAGGGTATTCCCCTCTTTGGATTTACAAAGCCTTTGATCTCAAGTTCCGAACACTTCAGAATCCAATGGTAGGAGGGCTCTTGTCCTAGTTGTTCCAAGACTTAGGAGTGTCTAAATGCATGCCGTGGTGCAAAAGATATAAGTGTGCATACACCACAAAAAGATTTTGAATTTAGAATCGCACACCACGTTTGAAAATCAAGTCCTTGATTTTTAGATGTCCCTCCTTTAATTAGTACTTTTTCAAGAATATGTGACCACTTGTTAGATCACTTCAAAACAAATTATGTGATCTTTGAATTAAGTCCAAATGCAATGCGTGATCAAGAATAGGATGCAAAGTAAGAGAATGCGTACCTTGCTTCAAGCAATCAACAATGCGAGAATGCACGCAATACAGAGAAATAAATCTAGAGGCTGCTCATACAAACCTAAATGGTTCGTCCTAGGGGCAGGTAGCTCTTTTTTTTTCTTTTTAGCTACTTATGCACAAGCAAATAAAGGGCAAACAATCCACAAAATAAATTAAAAACCTAAATCTAAAGAAAAGGGAACAAGCTCCCAAAAATCAACCCCAATTGCTACAAGGGCAAGAAAATAGAAATAAAACTTATGGAATGGGAAATCTCCTATAGAGGAAAAATCCAGGTCTCCTTCATCTTCCCCGCATGTAAGCGTCGCTCATGGTCAACGTTTTCTCCCCGATGTGCCTATCACCTCTCTCAAATTCCTCGCATAAATTTCACGCACAGAAAAGATAATAAATGGCCAGATCACTGTGCTATGCGAAATGATCCGAAATGAAATCAGGTGAAATTATTGCATTTGTTGCCTCCCCAGCAACGGCACCATTTGATAAGTCGATTTTCACTTTCAAATAATGTGATTAAGATGATCGGTCGTTTTAGTAACAAAGTGGTGGAAAATCGCTTAACAAAATAATTACAATAAAAATTACCACTCACACAAGAGCGGGTCGTGTCCACAGGGAGGCAATAATGTAATAAAATCTTGATTATTTCGTATTCTTTCAATCAAGCGCGAAATCCATAATCAAATCCGACATGAAATGCGATGAAAGAAGATGCACAATAACTCAAAAATATATGGGTATATGTGCAATTTTTCCTCACCAAAATATTCAATAAATATGTGATGATTTTATGTAATTTTCAATTGACACGTATTAAAGAAAATTTGTGCACATTTTAATCCCAAAGCCAATGTTAAAACATGTGAATATCAATAACCATGTAATTATCAGAAAGCATGAGTTTGCATTCACAATTTCACCATAATAAAATAATCATAAATTAAAATTTATTTTGGTGGCAATGGCATTCAAATGTAATTTTTACTTAACACAAAAACAGGGGATTTTACCTCTCCTCCTTGCGCATGGGAGAGAGGTTCAATCGAGAAGAGACTCCTACAGGAGGTTGGCTGAAGCAAGGCCATCGCGGTGGTGCCAATGGTGCATCGTGAGATGGCTGGAGCCAGCCTGCTGGAGGAGAGGAGTGGCAGTGGTGGAGGAGCCTACTACTATCGCACATGCTGTAGGCACACGCGGAGGCACGGAGACGTGGGCGTTGGGCACTCTATACAGCGCGTAGGCGCACGCGGGTATGGTGGTAGCGCCAGCTGCAGGTGCAAGGAGAGCAGCGCTGGAGGTGGGCGCATGGAGGTGCGACTCTGCAGGTAGCAAGGAGGGCACGGGCATGAAGGCTGGAGCACTACAGGGTGTGCACGGAGGTGCATAAGTGCAGTGGCGCTGGATGAAGCGAAGGTGGGCGCACGTTCTGCACGCTGGGCTGGAGGTGCATGGTGAGGCCCTGTAGGGAGGTGCTGGAGGTGGGCACGCGGAGGTGCGGCTTTGCAGGCCGTCAAGCAGGGCGCAGGCATGAAGGATGGAGCGCGGACTGTAGGTCCGTTGGAGTGGGGATAGGTGCTGCTGGCGCGTGAGTTGAGGGTGAAGTGAGTGCGCGTGCAGTGGTTTGCAGGCACTGCTGGAGGTTCTGGAGGAGATGAGGAGGCGCAGGCGTGGTGAAGGCGAAAGCTGCTGTGAGTAGCTGGCATGCGGTGTGCAGGGTCTGATGGCTGTGGGCGTGAGTTGCTGGCTGAGGTGAAGAGTTGCAGAGACTCTTTTGGCAGTGTGGGCTATCACCCCACACGCCCACGGTGGAGAGTCATTCTGCCACAGTGAGGCCGGTGGTATGGAATGGAAGAGGAACAAGGTCCTCTCAACACAGTGATGGATAAGGGGTTGTGGCCTTTGGAGCATGGAAGCTCTCCCTCCTCCTTTTGTAGCCACAGCCGTCATTTCAAATTCAAAATGTCGTAGCATAAATGTGATGTGCAGGAGGAGGAGGCGGAGTCGAAGCAGGAGGAGTTACCTGTGCAAAGGAGAAAAAAATAAAAGAATAAAATATTATGGTTATTTATGCATAAGCCCTTAACTTCTATGTTAAATTAAACTAATGCATGCAATGCACCTAATTGGTTAACTAATTAAATGAATGAAATTCTAAGTTAATTCTAAATGCATTTAGTTATGAATGCAATGCATGAATTATGTAATTTAATCAGAAATATGAATTACTCTATTTACATCCTAATGCATGCTAAATAAATGTTAGAATTAACTTAATGTCTAGGCACTTAAATACTTAAATAGCCCATGAATATGGGCTAATCAACAGCTCTCTCCATTCTATAATGCGGTCGCATATGCACTGGTAGTTCTTCAAGGGTTCCAAGGGGTGAATCTTGTCTACCCATATTCCATGGTTGAGATGCAGGAGTGTGAATTCATATCCTAGGCTGTAAGATGTGGTCCTTTGAGGAGTCGAATAGTACGGGTCATAATGTCTGGGGTTAGGATATGGGTTAAGCATTTCTGTAACCCGCGAAAAGTCATCTTTGCCACCTTGGGTTTTGATCCCAAGGTTGAGTTGATTCAGTGACCCAAGCTCTCAGATAAGCTCATGGGTCCAGCTCTTCTAGATCCTGATTAGGTCCAGATCTAGGGTTAGCCATTGCGGCTAAGAAAATAGAAGAAGAGGGTGGAGGAGAAGATGGCCCGGGCGAAGTGACTCGCCTCCTTGGGAGCAGCTCCCAAGGTCCAACCAGTCGAGGTCTAAGTGACCTCCTTCCTTGCATACACCACCCAACCCCTGGGTTGGTGTAGCCAAGCCAGACAAGGCTAAGGCCCTGTCAATCAGATGGTCCTTATGAATCAGATGACCAAATTTTTCATTAGAAGTTCGAATTCCTGAGAAAAAATTCGTCGTTCAACAAACTGAAAGTTATTGCCACCTCTCAAGCTAACCCAGCCAGTCTGGTTACAAGGGGACTAAGGGGAAGGTTCTTCCTTCCGCTTACACCTATGGTTCCATTGACCCCCGAGCCGCGGTCGTTTGACACTACCCCGTAGACTTAGCCACCATGTTTGGCAAGAGAGGTTGAAAACACCCAGTAGTATGACAACAAATTTGGGTTGATTTCATGTTTTAAAATTAATTTGAGCTCGTTTTTCTTCAGTTGGGGTTTGTGGTGAGTGGCCCACAAGGTGACCAAGCTCACCAGCTAAACACTAGACTTGACTAGGTCTAGGTTAGCCTAAATGTGGTCTCTAGATTGTAACCCTAAAGGTGTACCCTAAGTTTCAAGCAATTCTAGGCATTTTTTTTCTTCTTTTCTGCAGACCATGAAATAAAAATACTTCTCTGGCAAAAATTGGAATCCAAATAAGTTGAAATTTTGCATGTAGATTCCTTTTCCAATTATATTTTTAGCGAATATTTTTTTATAATTTTTACTGTTTCAATCGAATTTGTAGAGATTTCTAAATGTCAAGAGGTTAGATTTGGAATTTTAACCCCTAAATAGTTTCTCAAATTGAAATAGGACCAAATGATTTTCCAAAATTTGGAAACAATATGGAAATTAAAGCAAACGAGCTCAGTTTTCAAACGCCACCATTTTCACTCAAAGAAGATTCATGGATTGCTCGGAATTGCTTTTTGAATTTTGAAACGTCTTAAATGTTGGTCAGTCTGACCCCCTTGCACTTTGCGAATTTTTAAAAAATTTTTATTTGGAATTTCTTTGAACAAATGGTGTCATTTGAAAGATGCTTTAAAAGTGAAGATCTAACCTGAATTTTAGAATTTTTTTCTCATTAATATTTTGGCAATTGAATTTTTAATTCAAAATCTAAAATCTGGTGGAAAATCAGAGGGTGGTGGAGAAGCTTTTAAAAGGGTGTTTGAATTTAAAATTCAAACTTTGCGCCAAAACAAAATTTTCTCTTTTCAAAAACTTTTGAAATTTTTTTTCAAGAAGGATTTTTTTTTTAAAGGATTTTCAAAAATTTTTTTTTTGCTTTTTCAAAACTAACCTAGGATTTAAAAAGAAACCTAATCTAACAACCTCGATTTTTTTCACAAAAATAAATAGCCTTTTTTTTCTTCTCTTTTTTCAAATGAAATTGCTAGAAGAAAACCTAACCTAGGGTTCAGAAAAAACCTAGACTAAGAAAGATATGATGTGCACCTGGAATTTTATTCCACTCTCGTTGTGTGCGCAGATCCTGTTTTTCCTATTTTCTTGCACATCAAAAGACAAGCAGAGGAAGATTTATTAGTGATAATTCAAGAGATCGAAATCAAAAATGACGCTGCCTCGTCGGCAACAGCGTCATTTGTTGGGATCGTAGAGCATGTATTTGATAAGAAAAGGCATCGTAGTATAGTACGCAATACGATCAACAAAAATATTTATAAAGATAACAAGACTTGGAGTCCAGGTCATTCATCTCTGGGAGGCATTTATTGAAATGTAGATTTGAAATCGATCTCTTTCGCTCTACTTGATTAAAATCACATGTCGATTTATGGTTATTACGTATTTATGCATGACATGCTTAGTTGCCAAAATATCATAAATTAAAATGAGGCAACTTTAATCACACAAATTATATTACAATAACTTCATGGTTGTTCTCAACACATAGATATATATAGAAAAGGATCTTTCATTAATTCATCATGGTGTTTTCAACATGGAACTCATGGAAAGCTTATAGAGGAAAGCTTGAAAACATAAATCTAGCTAATAGAAAATGATCGCATGCATGAATCTAAAGGGGGATTATGCATGCATCATTGGGGGAGAAGTAAGGAGCTACACTACTAAGCAGTAATAAAAGCAGTAAAACTATGAAGAACTAGGCTACTAATCTAGCAGAAATAAGGGCATTCGGAGGTGGGCTTCGATGGCCTTTGAGTTGGTTGAGAGGAGGAGGGGTGGCCAGTGGTACTTAGGCCAGCCCTTGGAGAGAGGTTGAGGAGGTATCCAACATCTTGGCATGGAGATGGTGGTGGCCATGGGGAAGCTACTCGTGGACATGGTGGTGGAGTGCATGTGGAGTAACACTAAGCTAAATGGCACTAAGAGTGGATGGGTGCAAATGGCCACCCCTTTGGTCGTTTTATAGACCTAAGGGAAGCTCTCTATAGAATTTTGGAATTCTCTAGAAAGGGCTATGGTTCGAGCTCATGGGAGAGTGAGAGAGAGAGGATTGATGGTGGTTTTTAGATCCACCAAATGTTGATCTAAAAATTGAATGGCTCTTGGTTGCTAATTTTAGCAACCAAAGCAACAACAAATGGTAAAGAGTTCTAGAGAACTCTAGGCTAGGTATTTTTCTTGTGGATGGTGTGTGTGGGTGTGTGTGGGTTGAAACATAGGTGGCTAGGTTGATTAGGTTAAGTTCTAGTGGGTTTAGGTCAAGGTAGGTCTCAAATTAGGGTTGTAAACCCTAATTCACAAAGGTAAGGTGGAATTAAACTTAATACAAGTTTAATTGGGTGTGTGGAAACCTAATTGAGAGTAAAATAACTCAATTAAGTCAGGTCTTGGTGAATTGGACTCTCACTGAGTTCAATTGTATAGTGTGTGCTAAGATCAGGGCTCAATTGGACTCAATGAGTCCAATTGAATAGATTGAAGAGATTGACCATGATCCAAGTTAATTAGGTTTAGTGAGGACCTAATTAGGCCCTTAAGGAGGTCTAGAGGTGATGTACTAGGGTTAGAGCACCTTAATTTTGGTTCCTATGGGGTTGGAATTGGGTTTAGGGACCTCGAGATCCAAGATCAAGGCTTGAATCTCAAAACAAGGTTTGGAGGGCAGTTCTGGACGTCCAATAATAGTGTCAGACATCTTATAGTGAAAAATAAGAAGTCCAAACTTGTTATCTGGACATCCAATCAGAGTCAGGAGGGATTCTAGGTTCTGTCTTGGGTATTCTGTCGAAATTGGATATCTGACCAAGAGTCTGGATGTCCAATAACACTGCAGAAATGGTTTTAAGGTGTGTTGGAGTTGGCTAAGGGTTCTAGACGTCCTATAACTCATCTGGACATCCAGATAGTGGCTAGAATTAAAGTTTTAAGGTTTCCCGGGGTGTATTGACCTAATCTAAGGGTGGCTAAGGTTGGGGAGGCTTCTAGGTTGTCCTAGGGCTAGGATGGACCTAAGTTCTTCATAATTTACTGCATTATTCCTACTTAAATAGAATAGCATACCTCAACTCCCTTACATTATTATCTACTACATCTAATCTAGGTCTTCTGCTCCAACTCTGCTGCAACACCAGTTATTCTTTATTCTTTAGATCCAGCTTTAGATCCAGCTTCAGATCAGCTTGTTACCTTCAATTGACATAATGCACCTAATCAGTACATTATAGCATTATTTTATGCATAGCTAAAGGAAAGTAGTAAAAAAGCAAATAATGCCTATGCATACATGAACTACCCTAACTTATGCAAATTCCTAGCATGATTACTACTCAATCAGGTGGCCATTTGCACCCATTCATTTGTGGTTGCATGTATCTTAGCTACATTCCACCTCCACTCCTTCACAAGTTGCTTCACCATGGCCACCACCATCTCCACACCAAGATGTTGGATCACCTCCTCAACCTCTCTCCAAGGGCCGACCTAAGCACCATCGGCAACCCCTCCTTCTCCTCTCAACCAACTCAAAGGCCATCGGAGCCCACCTCCGAATGCCCATATTTCTGCTAGATAAGTAGCTTAGTTCTTCATAGTTTACATGCCTTATTTACTGCTTAGTAGTCTAGCTCTATATTCTCCCCCAATGATGCATGCATAATCCCCCTTTAGATTCATGCATGCGATCATTTTCTGCTAGCTAGATTTGTGTTTTCGAGCATTCCTCTATAAGCTTTCCACGAGTTGAGAATCACCATGATAATATCTATATATTATCTGTGTTGAGAATCATTGAAAGATCTTTTTCTATATATATCTATATATTATGATTTCCTGCATAATCTTTGAAAGATCTTTTTCTATATATATATATATTTATGTGTTGAGAATCACCATGAGCTTATTGCAATATATTTTGTGTGATTAAAGTTGCCTGCTTTTATTATTATCTGTTGCAACTAGCATGCCGGTACCTGAAAATATCGAGGATCTAACTATTAATGCATTTTCCGTAAACAACCACCACATAACTAGAATCGTGCACACTGAAACTCACACTTTCACATTTGTCATCTATTTAACACATGTGCATGAAATTAGAGTTCATAATGAAAGTGGCTGAACATTGATTCGACGATTAGAAACTGGCATGCAATTTTAAGCAAGTAGAGCGTGTGAGATCGATTTAAAATCTGCATTTCCATAAAAGCCTCCCAGAGACAAACGACCAAGACTCAAGTCTTATCATCTTATAAATTATTTTTGTTGATCATATTTCGCATCTATACTATGATGCATTCTGATCAATTACGCGCTATACGATTCCCAATAAATGGCACCATTGCTGGGGAGGCAATGTCATTTCTTATTTCGATCTCTAGAATTATCACTGATAAATCATCCTCTGCTTATCTTTTGATGTGCAGGAAAACAGGAAAGACAGGATCTGCGCACACATTGGGCATAGAAAAATCATCAGGTGCACATCTCCTCTTAGATTAGGATATCCCTTTTTTGAACCCTAGGTTGGATTTCCTTCTATCAATTTCATTTGAAAAAAAAAGTAAGCCTATTTAGTTTCCTGAAGAAAAATAAGAAAAAAGTCTAGGTAGTTAGATTAGGTCTCCATTTGAATCTTAGTTTAGTTCACTTGAAAAAAAAAAGAAAAAAACATTTGAAAAAAAAAATAGTTTCCTTCAAAAAAACAAATTTCAAAAGTTTTTTTAAAAAAAATTATTTTGGTGGAAAGTTTGAATTTCAAATTCAAACACCTTTCCAAAAGCTTCTCCACCACCCTCTGATTTTCGGCCAAGTTTCAAATTTCGATTTAAAAATTCAATTGCCAAAAAATTAATAGGCAAAAAATTCTAAAATATGGGCAAACCTTTCATTTTTAAACCACCTTTCAAATGGCACCATTCATTTGAAAAAATTCTAAGTGAAAAATGCTTAAAAATTCGTGAAGTGCAAGGGGGTCAAACTGACCCAGTTTTGAGATTTTTCAAAATTCAAAAAGTAATTTCGGATAATTCGCGAATTTATTTTGACTAAAAATGGTGGGGTTTGAAAGCTGTTCTCATTGGCTATAATTTCCATATTTTTTTCAAATTTTTAAAGATCATTTCATACTATCTCAATTTGAAAAATTGAAAAGGGTTACAATTCTAGTCCTGACCCCCTAACAATCAAAAATCCCTCGAAATTCGATTGAAATAGTAAAAATCATAAAAGAATATTCTCTGAAAATATAATTGAAAAAGAAATCGACATGCAAAATTTCAGTTTATTTGGATTCAAATTTTATCCAGAGAATTATTTGTGTTTCATTGGTCTGCAGAAATTGCAAAGGAGAAAACCCTAGTATTGCATGAACCCTAGGATATACCTTTAGGGTTACATTCTAGAGACCACACTTTGGATAGCCTAGACTTAGTCAAGTCTAGTGTTTAGCCGGTGAGCTTGGTCACCATGTGGACCACTCACCAGAAACCCCAACTGAAGAAAAATGGGCTCAAATTAATTTTAAAATATGAAATCAACCTGAATTCGTTGTCATACTACTGAGTGTTTTCAACCTCTCTTGCCAAACCTGGTGAATAAGTCTGTGGGGTAGTGTCAAATGACCATGGCTCGAGGGTAACGGAATCGGAGGCATGAGCCAAAGGAAGAACCTTCCCCTTAGTCCCCACATAACTAGGCTGGCTGGGTTAGCTTGAGAGGTGGGAATCACTTTTAGTCGGTTGTACGACGAATTTTTCTTCAGGAATTCGAACTTAGAATGAAAAATCTAGTCATCCAATCATAAGGTCCATCTGATTGACAGAGCCTTAGCCTTGTCTGGCTTGGCTACACCAACATGGGGGTTAGGTGGTGTATGCAAGGAAGGAGGTCATTTAGACCTCAACTGGTTGGACCATGGGAGCTGCTCCCAACGAGGCAAGTCACCTCCCCAAGACCATCTTCTTCCCCCACTTCTTCTACTCCCTTAGCTACAATGGCTAATCCTGGACCTGGATCTAGACCAGGTCAGGATGCTGGTAATCTGGACTCGATGGCTCGCTTGGAGGCCTAGGTGGTTGAATCAAAGGAGCAGCATTAGCAGAGCATGGACCATATCTTGACAACGCTTGACAGAATGCAGCACCCACCGCGAGGAGAATAACTGTGGGATTTCTATGACCTAGCTGCACCGATCGTCAAACCCCTAGTCAGGATTCCCGTAGACAGAGACACGTTTGAGTTCAAGCCTAATGTGATTGGTTTGATCAATAGTCATTTTTATGGAAACTCAAGCGAAGATCCGTTCCAGCACTTAGAGCACCTGAGTCGACTCATAGAAACGATTCAACCTAGGAATGTTGATCTTGGGATTGTTCTGATGAAGGTTTTCCCATTTTCCTCGAGGGATAAAGCTTCATACTTGTTCAAGACCATTGGGAAGACAATTGGAACCTGGTCGGAATTACGACGTGAATTTTTGCAAAAGTTCTTCCCGATCGATCAAACGAATGCAATAAGGCATGTGATCATGACTTTCTCCCAAGGAACTGGGGAGTAGTTTCATAACGCCTAGGACTGATTTCACGACCTTCTCTGGAAATGCCTGCAACATGGTGTACCCAGATGGCACCTGATTAGCCCATAGTTGTGGGCTATTTAAGTATTTAAGTGCCTACTGTTTGCACCTCAAAACACGCCTATAAGAACGCCTTCTTATGCTATTTTCTAGCATTAACTATGTATATTATAATCCTATAGTCGCATTTGTAAAAACGCTTGCATGCATGCATTTAATTGAGAGGAGACGAGAATGGAATAAATGGCTTGCATAATTATTTTTTTTATCAAGTGTTTCTTTGCAAAAGTCCCTTCTCTATTTTTATTTTCATCTTTCTTTTTTTCTCATTCCCGCGGCTGCCTTCTTCCCGCGCCCACATCCACGCCATGCTGCAACGCCACGCGCCTCTCCCTGCAGCAGCCACTCTCCGCGCCTCTCCCTGCTGCTGCCATGCCTCCCCGCCATGCTCTCCTCCTCTATAAAGCCGCAGCTCTTCCTCGCGACGGAAAAGGAGGGACGTTGCTGCAATACGCAGCTGCGGCAGCTGCTGAAAAATCGCCACGCTGCAGTCCACCACCTTCCTCGCCCGTTCTCCCCTCCCATACGCCGGCCCTCCGTCGAGGAGGCACCCGGCGAGCAGGAGAACCCACTGTGGTGCTCACCACCACAGTGGGAACACCACCGCCCAGCTCTTCAACGAGCAGGTGGGCGTGGTGTGTTCTTTTCTCTTCGTTTGCATCTCCACGCCATTGCTGCCACTTCAAGGTCCGAAGCTTGAAGCAGCAGCAGCAGCAGCGACCCCTGCCTCCTCCGCGACCTTCCCCGCAGGCGCGCAACCCTCCGCGCGCGCCTGCAGGCCCGTTCCCCGTCTCCGCCTCTGCTCTGTCGCCTCTGCAATTCCACCTGCGACAGGCCGCTGCGCGCACTGCAGCGGCCGGCTACGGCCTCGCGCCGACCCCCGCGAACCGCTGCAACCCTCCGCTACCGACTGCAGACTCCCCGCCGCCCTCTCCGAGCACACCATCGCCCGCTCTCCTTCCTCGCACCCGGCCTGCAGACACGTCACCTTCTCCGCGCGAAGACGCGCCAGCATCCGCGATCTTCAGACGTCCGCCTCCGCCTTCAGACGACGCGGCGTCAGACGTCCGCCGCCGCGAGCAGACGCCTTAACTCGCTGCCATCGTCCGCGCTCGCGATCTCTCCCGCCCGCTCTTTCTCTCTCTGGTGCTCTCTCTCTCTCCGCGATCTCTCCCGCCCGCTCCCTCTCTGTCTCCCGCTCTCTCTCTCTCACGTATTCTCTATCTCTCTCTCTCTCTCTCTCTCTCTCTTTTTTCACTTACAGCAACACACACACACCCATTCACCGACACACACACTCACACACTAATAGTAACTTATATACATACATATATATATATATATATATATATATATATATATACACATACTCATATACATATATATATATATACATATCTATATACTTATACATATACACATATATATATACATATATATCTAGATACATATATACTTATATACATATATATATATATATCTATATAGTATTATATATATATACTCATATACATATATACATAGCTATATACATATATACATACATATATATATATATATATATATACACCTATATATATATATATATATATATATATATATATCTATACATATATACTTATACATTTATATACATACATATGTACATATATTTTCACGTTATTTACTATACGCTGTATCGCGGGAATATTTGCACCAGTTGCTGATATTCTGCGATACAGCGTGTACAGAAAGCGTGGACACATCCATCCTCCATCCACACTCCACGCGGCACCTAGTCGTGTTGGTTGCGTCTCTCTAGACGTCGGCTGACTCGACATAGTGCTACACTCCATCGTCACCTCCACCCCCACCCCTTTATATATATACTACATATAAATATATATCTATAGCTACTATATTTACTTTCTATCTGATAGCTTCCTTCTTAGTAAAAAGATAAAAAAAAGGTATAAAAGTGAAAAGATAATCTTTGATTTGCAGGTACCCCGTCTTGCAAGTAGCAAGACGTGTTTTGAAACTCTGTTTTGGCTAAAAGCCAAGGACACAATTTTGAGGGTGTGCCTCGAGAACAAGGATTACCAGAAAAAAACCTAAATAAGAAAAATACCAAAAACAGAATAAACGAACGGAAGAGACGCGTTTTAAGGAAAACGTAGAAACTCGACTTGAACCCCACTTCCCTGAGTTCGACCCTGGGCTTAAAAGTGACAAGATAAAATCAATTAGGCCAGGTTAAAAATTTTGTAAAGAGATGGTTAGGTCTGAATTAGGTTAACCACTATACACATTTCAACGATAAAAATATCATATTAACAACCTATCCGGGCCGACCATCATAACTTTTCTGGCGCCGCTGCCGGGGAGGTGCGCTTTCGAGTAAGTTTCTATCCAATTCCTTTAAATTTGTCTCTTCTCTCTTCACGGGTATTATTGTTTTTGGTGTGCAGGTGAACCTGGTGGAAGGAGAAGAAGGCTAACGAAGTCGAGGACGTGAGCAGATCCAAGGCGGGAACGAGAGCGTGAAGACGCCGACATCGCATTGGAGCTTCGCACACGTTGTCGAACAAGTAGGTTTTCTTTTCTCGTCAAATTAGGGTTAACTTGCCACCACACAAAAAAAAAAAAAAAATTTAAAACTAAAAACTAGAAAAACTTCTTGGGATTTCTTGAGGGCAAGTGGATTAAAATTCACTTGATTGATTGGTTGTCTTCACTCCCACTGCCCGGGATTTCCCACCTTACTTCTCATAGCGAAAATCCGAGAATCTTCATTCTTAGATTTTTCGCCGTGGGAAGTATTCTTTGAGGCAAAGAAAAAGATTGCTTGTATCCCTCTTTTACCTCACTTATCTTTAATTCAGGATCACATTTTTGGTGGGGAGACTTGGAATTGAGTTGATTCCAACCCCACCACGACTTTTCAAATTTGCCTGTGATTCGATCCTGAATACTTCAACCCCAACAATTTTATTTTCTTTATCTTTTGGTTGAAGCCTTGTGTGTGGAAATCATTTCTGGTGATTGGGAGCACTTGAATTGAAGTGCTTTGGCTCCCTGTCACATTGGTATAAAATTGATTCGCACATCCACACATAGAAATCTCCATTTAGGGTAGCCCATTGCATTTTAGCATGCATTAACTAACTGATAATTGAAGTAGGGTTTTCTGGGCTTTAGAAAGAAAACCAGTATTCTTGCAAAACCTGGAGATTGGTTGAATTGGTAATTCAGCAAAACCCTAAAATTCATACTACTTAAGGCTGAACTCTAAAAACCATTCGCCAATAAAAAACTTCAATTCGGGGAGATTTCCCCGTTGCATGCTTGTTCTTACACACTCTTAAAATCAATCACTTGGGCATTACCCGTAAACAACGCCCTTCACATTCCAAAAGCACTTGACCCTAAGCCTCTAATTAAAACTGGTAGTAACTTGACCCTTACTAAGGATTGGAGGTCTAACTACCTGTGTGTAGCGACTACGTGCTGGTGAGAGTTCCCGCATGCTATCGGGTGTCTAAGACTGGGGCAAATGGCCTTTCAATCTGGCCCGGTGGTTCCGCGGTGCTCGCATTCGGTTCCGTAGTTCGTGATAGTAGGTAACTTAGATCTTTAGGTCTAAGGGCACACTATAGAGGTTAGGAACTTGACTGTATTGATTTGTAATCAAGTGTACCTTTGCGGCGTCATTTCTCTCATCCCTGTTCCCTTCTCATCTCCCCAATTCTTCCTACGGTAGTGCATGTTTGGGAGGAGGTCACAAAACCCTAAATTGCTTGTATTGACTGATAAATCTAGAAAAAGAGCCGAATCATCCTTCTCCTCCACAAACATGGCACACACCCCCGCCTCACCACTTCGTCACAATTTCAATTCTTTCAACACCAGGCTTATCCCGAGAAACCCTGCAAGACCTTCCTTATCGAGTGTCGCGCCAAGCGACTCGGTAAGTCATGTGGAACTGGCTTCTGTGAGCCAGTATTTCAACACGGAGGACCAAGCCTCCGTGTACTCGGACACATATGCGGACACGTCTTCTGGCATAGAAGATGCCTGCACCCTGGGGAATAACCCGTTTTCTGCCACGTATAACCCAGGGTGGCACAATCATCCCAATTTTGCATGGTCCAACAACCCGCAGCGTCGAAACCCCGCTGGTGGACCAATGCGAGCGTCTGCACCCGTCATCCCAAGGGCCCAGTCTAATCCTATGGCAACTCTGCCATCAGGCCCTTGTGTACAGAAAACCAAACACGCATCAAAACCTCTTGATAAATTGATGCGAATGATGACGGAAATGTCAAAGCGCCATAAAGAAAACATGACCTCTCTTCAGCATTTGGCGCAGCAGAATGCTGAGATCAGTCAACTAAGCATGGTGACTCGATCTCAGGGCACTTTTCCCGCCCAACCTGTTCCAAACCCGCAAAACTTTGTACCCTGTGGTCCGCAACCACAGGTACAACCTTCTCAGGAACAGGTTCATCAAATTCTGCAAGCTCCGAGTATTCCTTCGGGATTTCAGGTTAATCCCGCTGCAGCACCGCACTCTTATGATGATAGTGATCACATCAAGGATGACACGTCTGACGAGGACGTGACTGTCAGTACGTGTATCGAACTAATTGGAGCCGATTCAGACTGCTGCAAATTACCTGACGACTGCCTGACCAACACAAACTGTGACGTTCCCCAATCCCTCCCTATTCCTGTACCTTCTCCTGACCAGACTTCTGACGAGGTTTTCTCCGCTTCCCATACCTCGTGGTCTGAGTCATTGCCGGGCTGCTCACCACCGGTCCACACTATGGAAGACCGGATTGCCCTTTCTTTCCTGCTAAATCAGGCGGATTTGCAAATCCACACTGGGACCTTGAGCCCACAGCTTACTCACCGGGGCTATTCCCTTTTGGATCCATCTATCCAAAAAGCCCCCCTTCTTGGCCAATCTAAGGGCCAACTTCCTCTTCCTGATCTGTTTTCTGATCCGCCTGGGACACTCTCGTCCCAGAAAACGCCAAATCTCTCACCATCCACCATTACTTTTCACGCCTCTATCGCGATTACTTCGCTTTTCTCTTCACCACCCACCATCCACCCACCCTTCCACCCTGATTTATACCCTGAACCTCAGCTCCTGTTACCCGATCTGTCGTCCGTTCTCTGCCTTTCCTTGCATGCATATGAGGACATAGCATTGTTTGGCATGGGGGGGTGGATAGGAATCCATAGGATCCGGGTATTTTATGGTATCAGACAATTACCACCTATTTATAAATATGCAAGAAAAAGAAAAAAAAAGAAAAAAAAAAAAAATATATATATAGTAATAAATGGTGTTTAGTAATGATCTAAAAGCTGAAACAAAAAAATACAATAAGTGTTTATGGATATTCAACCTCTGTTTTGAAGAATTTCCAGGCCACAGAAGCTTGATTCGCTCAGGCTCGGCTTAATTCACTTAAAGCATTGACGAAATAGATCAAAATCTCTCCTAACTAAGAACGTTTCTTGTACCTGAGACACAGTACAGGATTCGTTGGTTTGCTTTTTCTTGAGAGCTTAAGTAAACTTGGTTCACACTACACATATCAGGAAAGATCAGGTGAACATAAGATCCAACCCTAGTGTTCATTAGGAAAGGTGGAGTCCTTACCTGTGCGTGCAGGTAGACTTTTTATCCCAAGCTTTAGTCTTGTGTTTAGGAGTGGCTCTTTCCACCAAAAAGAAACTCTCCCACCAAAAAAAAAAAAAAAAAAAAAAAAAAAGAAAAAAAAATAGAAGATGTTGCAAAAGAGTCAGTATATCTCATAAATGTCGGTATAATTTGTTTTTCGAAAATGGGAGTTGAGTTTTCCGTAATCATCTTAAGGGTCAATCTGAAAACACGAGCTGAAATTGGGACCAACTTGTACTTAAAAATTCGTGAAACCCTGGGAGTGAGTCTTAAGGTTCATCTGGTCACTCTTGATCCTTCACTATGCACAAACCATAACCTCTTGAGCTCTCGAGTATGGCAAAAACCTCCTGGGTCCTGGAAATCATACTTAAGGTTTAAATATCAAGAGTCCTGGTTAATTGAGAGATGATCTTTGTCATGTAAGACTTAAAGTACTGGTAATCTTCTCTACAATTGGTTCTCACAATATCCGATAATAAACACACCGATATCATCTCAGAAGAAAATCTTCAGCTTAAGATCATTTCTAAATACGGTTTTGCTAGGGACTAGCAAAAGATAGGCATGGGGGTATATGTTTGCACCTCAAAACACGCCTATAAGAACGCCTTCTTATGCTATTTTCTAGCATTAACTATGTATATTATAATCCTATAGTCGCATTTGTAAAAACGCTTGCATGCATGCATTTAATTGAGAGGAGAAGAGAATGGAATAAATGGCTTGCATAATTATTTTTTTTATCAAGTGTTTCTTTGCAAAAGTCCCTTCTCTATTTTTATTTTCATCTTTCTTTTTTTCTCATTCCCGCGGCTGCCTTCTTCCCGCGCCCACATCCACGCCATGCTGCAACGCCACGCGCCTCTCCCTGCAGCAGCCACTCTCCGCGCCTCTCCCTGCTGCTGCCATGCCTCCCCGCCATGCTCTCCTCCTCTATAAAGCCGCAGCTCTTCCTCGCGACGGAAAAGGAGGGACGTTGCTGCAATACGCAGCTACGGCAGCTACTGAAAAATCGCCACGCTGCAGTCCACCACCTTCCTCGCCCGTTCTCCCCTCCCATACGCCGGCCCTCCGTCGAGGAGGCACCCGGCGAGCAGGAGAACCCACTGTGGTGCTCACCACCACAGTGGGAACACCACCGCCCAGCTCTTCAACGAGCAGGTGGGCGTGGTGTGTTCTTTTCTCTTCGTTTGCATCTCCACGCCATTGCTGCCGCTTCAAGGTCCGAAGCTTGAAGCAGCAGCAGCAGCAGCTAAACCGAGGCAGCAGCAGCAGCATCTAAACCGCGGCAGCAGCAGCAGCAGCGACCCCCGCCTCCTCCGCGACCTTCCCCGCAGGCGCGCAACCCTCTGCGCGCGCCTGCAGGCCCGTTCCCCGTCTCCGCCTCTGCTCTGTCGCCTCTGCAATTCCACCCGCGACAGGCCGCTGCGCGCACTGCAGCGGCCGGCTACGGCCTCGCGCCGACCCCCACGAACCGCTGCAACCCTCCGCGACCGACTGCAGACTCCCCGCCGCCCTCTCTGAGCACGCCATCGCCCGCTCTCCTTCCTCGCACCCGGCCTGCAGACGCGTCACCTTCTCCGCGCGAAGACGCGCCTGCATCTGCGATCTTCAGACGTCCGCCTCCGCCTTCAGACGACGCGGCGTCAGACGTCCACCGCCGCGAGCAGACGCCTTAACTCGCTGCCATCGTCCGCGCTCGCGATCTCTCCCGCCCGCTCTTTCTCTCTCTGGCGCTCTCTCTCTCTCCGCGATCTCTCCCGCCCGCTCCCTCTCTGTCTCCCGCTCTCTCTCTCACGTATTCTCTATCTCTCTCTCTCTCTCTCTCTTTTTTCACTTACAGCAACACACACACACCCATTCACCGACACACACACTCACACACTAATAGTAACTTATATACATACATATATATATATATATATATATATATATACATATACATATATCTATATATATATACTTATATATACATAGTATATCTATATAGTTATGTATACATACATATAATATAATATATATATACATATACATATATAATATATATATATATATATATATATATACACATACTCATATACATATATATATATATACATATCTATATACTTATACATATACACATATATATATACATATATATCTAGATACATATATACTTATATACATATATATATATATCTATATAGTATTATATATATATACTTATATACATATATACATAGCTATATACATATATACATACATATATATATATATATATATACACCTATATATATATATATATATCTATATATATCTATACATATATACTTATACATTTATATACATACATATGTACATATATTTTCACGTTATTTACTATACGCTGTATCGCGGGAATATTTGCACCAGTTGCTGATATTCTGCGATACAGCGTGTACAGAAAGCGTGGACACATCCATCCTCCATCCACACTCCACGCGGCACCTAGTCGTGTTGGTTGCGTCTCTCTAGACGTCGGCTGACTCGACATAGTGCTACACTCCATCGTCACCTCCACCCCCACCCCTTTATATATATACTACATATAAATATATATCTATAGCTACTATATTTACTTTCTATCTGATAGCTTCCTTCTTAGTAAAAAGATAAAAAAAAGGTATAAAAGTGAAAAGATAATCTTTGATTTGCAGGTACCCCCGTCTTGCAAGTAGCAAGACGTGTTTTGAAACTCTGTTTTGGCTAAAAGCCAAGGACACAATTTTGAGGGTGTGCCTCAAGAACAAGGATTACCAGAAAAAAACCTAAATAAGAAAAATACCAAAAACAGAATAAACGAACGGAAGAGACGCGTTTTAAGGAAAACGTAGAAACTCGACTTGAACCCCACTTCCCTGAGTTCGACCCTGGGCTTAAAAGTGACAAGATAAAATCAATTAGGCCAGGTTAAAAATTTTGTAAAGAGATGGTTAGGTCTGAATTAGGTTAACCACTATACACATTTCAACGATAAAAATATCATATTAACAACCTATCCGGGCCGACCATCACCTACACATTAGGTTAATTCTAACATTTATTTAGTATAAATTAGGATGTAAATAGATTAATTCATAGTTTTAATCTAATTACATAATCCATACATTGCATTCATATCTTAAGTGCATTTAGAATTAGCTTAAAATAGCATTCATCTAATTAGATAACCAATTAGGTATATTATTTGAGGGTCTATACATAAATAATCCTAATATTTTAATAATATTTTCTTTATTCGTCTTCTTTCAGAACGGCTGGCTGCCGCTCCAACGCCCGGGTGATGCAGTGAAGGAGCCATTCAAGGGGGAACGGATACGGTGGATCTGGTCGGCCACTGATTTCAAATTTGTTCAGGCCACTATAAAAGGAGCACTGAGGCAGCCGAGCTCAGAAGGCCTCCGCCACCGACCCACCACTGTGCAGAGAGAACCTCTCTCTTCCACTCCACACTGCCGGCCTCTACCGTGGCGGCGAGTCTCCACCACCGTGGGCGTGTGGTGTGACAGGCCACACCGCCATCTGGAGCTCGCCGCATCACCGTGGGCACCCTAGCGTGCATCTTCCTCGCCGTCGTCGCAGACCACCACCACCTAGCTACTGATCAGCCACCCTCTCAGTAACTTAAGACGTCTGGGAAATTTCCCAGGCGTCTGAAGTTACCCGCTCACCTCCACTTCCTCAGCCTGCACTCTCCAACCGGCCACCAGACCGCCTGCACCCTCCACCGCTCACCGGCTGCAGACTTGCGCACGCCTGCAGATCAGCCCGCGCTCTCCTCCAACGCCTGCAGACCAGCCTGCAGCATCCTCCAACAGCCGCCTGCAGCTTCCACAGCACATGCCAACCGCCTGCAGCTTCCACCGCGCTAGCGCCCTCCGCAGACCCTCCGCCCACGCCATCTTCCACCGCACACGCCAACCGCCTGCAGACCACCGCGCAAGCGCCCTCCTGCAGACCACCGCCCACGCACAACCGCGCGCCCTCCTGCAGACCCTCCGCGCACCCACGCACAACCGCCTGCAGACCGCCCAACCGACCACCGCGCACGCCAGCCGCACACGCCAGCCGCAGCAGCCACCCCCGCAGCAGCAGCAGGCGGCGGACTTCATGCCAACAGGCTGCGCAAGCTGCCAGCTGCAGCACCTCCGCCGGAGCAGGTCCGGCCACCTCCGACCACCGTGCGACTCGCCGCCACCACCGATTCAAAGCCCTTGATCCAAGGGACCTCCTCCCAGCTTCCCACGCCCGGCCATCGGCTCCTCGTCGCGAAAGACAACGGGGAAAAATTCCCCTGTTTTGCTACAGTAAAACATTAATTAAAATTTACATTTTCTGCCATTGCCACATTTAAATCATATTCTATTCACTTGCATTGCAGAAAATATCCTGTAGCTTCTCATAATTGCCATTTCAGCATTGTTTCTTGCTTAAACCTTAATCTAAAGGCAATCTTGGCTTGGTTCTTGTCCAAATTGACTTCGAACAAACATTTCTAAGTGGCGCGAATTTTAATACGTTATTGCCTCCTTGTGGATACGACCCGCTCCTTTGCGAGTGGTTATTTCTTATTAAAAATTGATTAGTCGATTTTTCCACCACATTAAACTACAAACGACTTAAAAGTGAAAGATCGACAGGTCAAATGGTGCCGTTGCCGGGGAGGCAACAGACGCAATAATTTCGCCTAATTTTATTTTCATTATTTGCCAATTGCACAGAGATTTGACCATCTATTGTTTTCTTTTCTGTGCGAGAAATTTTGTGCAAGAATCAGACACTGTGAGAGGCGACCCTTGACGTCGCCAGACGAGAAGTGGACAAGCAATTTTGAAAGGAGGAGAAGGACGAGGACGCGACGGACACCATTGTATTTAATCGCTAATTTAATTAGAATAGAATTAAGACTGAAGACTTAATTTTTCATTACAGTTAGTTTAAAACCCTTGTTCTGGGGCATATTTTGAGGGTTTGTTCCCTGATTTTGTTTCGGACCCATGTTGGGTAATTTTTGGGAGCCTGTTCCCTTTTCTTTAGAGTTAGGTTTACTTTTTTTTTTATTATTGCTTTTATTTGCTTATGCATAAGTAGTTCTAAAAAAAATAGAAAAAGAAAAAAAATGAGCTGCCTGCTAGAAGTTGCCTGCCCTAGGACGAACCATTTAGGTCTGTATGAGCAGCCTCTAGATTTGCTTTTCTGCATTGCGTGCATTTTTGCATCGAAGATCGCTGGAGGCAAGGTACGCATTCTCTTACTTTGCATCCTATTTTTGATCACGCATTGCATTTGGGATTTAATGCGAAGACCACCTAATCTGTACTGAATAAATCTAACAAGTGGTCACATATTTCCTTTAGAAAAAGGACTAATTAAAGGAAGGACATTTTAAAAACCAAGGATTTGATTTTCAAACTTGGCGTGCGATTCAAAGTTCAAAATCTTTGACGGTGTATGCACACTTATTTCACTTGCACCACGGCACGTTTCTAGACACTCCTTAGGTTTGGAAATACTAGGACAAGAGCCCTCCTTTCGTTGGATTTTGAAGTGTTCGGAACTTGAGATCAAAGGTTTTGTAAATCCAAAGAGGGGGATACCCTGTCACGGATTTTTGGGGGTAGTTGAGGAGCACCGCGAAAGCACAGCTTCAAAGGAAGGCTTAGGCCTACTTGCATCCCTCGATCTTCCGTCTTTGGATTTACTTGACCATTTGAGATTTAGGGAAGAACACCTAAGCTCCAACTAGGTCTTTTTAGGCGAGCCGTAGGTCGACAATAGGCACGTACATTGATTGAACAAATTGTATTGTCACCTGCAATCTGACTTAAAATCAAAAGCCTAAATTGGGAAAGACCTAAAAGGTCCTTTTTGAATTGTGTCTTGCTTGGGGAATTCTGATTGAAGTGTGAGTTAGAATGGACCACATTGATTTTCATCCTTTCACATCTTGCCCACACCCTCACCCCCACTCAGCATCCTTCGATCCCAGACGCCGAGATGGTCCATTCCTTGATGGACATAATGACAATCATTGGGATCCGTTTTACTCCTATTATAGGAGTATTGGCCTAGTTAAGCCCCAAATTAGTGAGCAGAACTCAGGAGCGAGATTTGCTTTGCCCAATATCCCACATACCAAAGAAATACCCAACCCACCCTCCCTGAAAACTTATAATGGTTGGACAAACACTCCTGGGTACTATAAGTCTGAGCCTGACTTCTCTTATGATAGAAATGACCTCTCCTCTTTGAAGATGGAAATACAGAAAATGCAAAATGAAATGAGTGAATTGTTAGGAAAATCTTTGAGAGCAGGCCAACAAGAAAGAGATGAAATTAGCCACCCAATCTGCCCCATTGACGATGACGTACACCCCTCTACAATAGATGCATCTCCCGTGGGAAAGCTACACTTTAAGTTGAAGGGAAATTCTGGGGAGAATAGCTACTTTTCGAGGATCGATTTTGAAACCTCCCCATTAGATGACACTTCCTTGAGAGATCTACACTTTAGGTGGGAGGAAAAAACACATGAAAGTAGCTATGCATTGGATGAAGAAAGGTGGCAACCCGAGGAAGATGATGATAAGGTTGAGTATCCACCTGATTTATATTGGAGTCAAAAGAAGGGAATGAAGGTACCATTGGAAGACCTCGACCCAGATGATAGTATTTTCGTGACATTTGATGAAGTGGGTCAAAGTCAAGTTGTTAATCCTACCCTCCCTTCTGATCACGATATGGAACTCAAACCCACCCTTAGGGAACCTAACCCTAAAGAAATTGACCTATCTGAGGAGTCTGATGTAACCAATGTAAATAATTTACCTCAGATAGAGCACCCTAGGGGATCTGCTGAGATATTAAATGATTCTAGACCTCGGGTACATGATGAATTGTGTGATGAGGAGGAAGATGAATTATATGAAGAACCTACATTCAAGATTTGGAGTGACACTAAGGGTGATTATGTATTATTTGAAGAGTTAGCCCCTGAGGATGTCACAAATTTGACCAAATTAGGTTTCCTTGGCACACCCATTGATGATATTTCTCCTCATGATAAAATGATGGAAAATTTGGAAGCAATTTCTAAGATTTATGTGGATTCACATATAGACTCCGGGGAAGATTTGAGTAAAGAACAAAAACCTGGGGATGACATTGATAGGATAATCCCTAGATCTGTTGCTTCCAACCTGCCTTCATTCACTTCGAAGTCACCCTCTGATTCGCTTATATCTGAAGCGAAATTGTGACTCCTGATGAAGAGCAGGAAGATCCACGTGATGGTGCAAGGAATGCTAGGGATGAAATTGAGGATTTAGAAAGAGTGTTTGGGATGGACACCAAGCTGATTAAACCCAACCTAGATCTTATGGCCATCCCACAACCTCGTAACTTGGACACCCTAGACGATCCTTGCCTTAGAGAATTGCTCATTTTTGTTCTGACTAGGGGGCTTAACAGACCAATATTTTCTGTAATGGAGTATTGGGTATGGATTGATGATTTCTTTAGTCAGTCCATTACCCTGGGGGTTTATCTCTATACCATTCCTTCCCCATTCTTTTTGGAGGATCCTTGTCATCCTACCCCTACCCCTTTGGAGGTTATTTTAACTGTTTATCCTTTAGAACCTCTTCAGGTGACCTGGGAAGATTTCATTCCCATTTTAGTTGGGAGAGCATTTGCTATCGGGATTCATCATCAGCTCGCCAACATCCTAGGTTACCTATTTTCTAGGCCAACTTTGCTTTGCTCATTTTTAGGGCCTATTTCTGCAATTCTTGAACCTGATTTGCAGGTTCTTCGGCTATTCAGCCCAGCTTTGACCCAGGTAATATCCTTCTATGCAATGAGGACATTGCAGATTTTAGGCATGGGGGGGTGTACTTGGGGATATACATAGCATAATTGCATACATTTGTACATATAAAAAAAAAAAAGTTTTGAGCTTAACTGGCTAAGTCCTGCATTCTTAAGCAAATCAGAACTCTAGCGTAGACTAAATTAATTCTAGGGTCAAACTTTAGAAGCTAAATAAGCTACTAGCTTTAGACCTTTAGGGTCCTTTTGTGGACTTAAAAACTTAAGTAGGAGTTAAGTTGCGGACCATTCTTCAAGAGGTTGAGGAAGGGAAGCTAGGGTTTGAGTTAAAAGGTGGGGTAGTACCTGGAGTCTTATTCTACCTTTTGGTTTACGGGTCTTGGAAACCCAAGCATCCAAATTTTTCACACTTGGTCTGGTAATTAACTTAATTTCTGAAAAGAGATTTGGTTCTCTTAGTTTTGACTTAAGAGAGGCTTGAAAACACATTTTGATTGGAAGAGTTCCCGCCGCAGGAGAGGTCGAGTATATACTCACCTTGAGGATGCGATGGTAACATATTACCTCCTCGGCGCTTGTCTCTTAGGATATCCATCCTACTGGGGGCATGTAAGCGCATTGCGCGGTTCAGGTACCATGGGCGGCCCTATCACGAAGTGCCGATTGCCATAGGCCTGAATTCGCTTAAGAAATCCATGGGCGATACTATCCCGAAGTGTCGTTTGCCAGGAGTTCTTGGGGTCGTTATGGGCGGTGCTATCTCGAAGCATCGAAAGCCAGGCACCCTTCGAGGTATGGTAATGGGGACAATGAATTCGACACAGACCGTGTTGATAGCTGATCTGAGGTTAGACTTAGAAGAATCAAACAAACAAAAAAAAAAAAAAAAGGGGTGTATATATAAGAAAATTTTCCTTTAACTCAAATAACTCGGACCAATGCACAAGCACGGATGCTTTAATCTCAGGGATCAATAAACTTTAGCGTAGAGTCAGAAATCAGGGAAACTTGTGCTTGCAACTCGTCTTTAGCCGACCTAGTCTGTAACTTAGCAACTACTTAGGAACCTTGGGTTTAGAACCTGAACTTAATATGCTTCTGAAGGAAGACTAAGTGAGTTGACTAGTCTACTTAGAGTGCTAGGTTTCGCATAATTTTGCTAGGGACTAGCAAAAACTAGGCATGGGGGTATTTGATTAGCCCATAGTTGTGGGCTATTTAAGTATTTAAGTGCCTACACATTAGGTTAATTCTAACATTTATTTAGTATAAATTAGGATGTAAATAGATTAATTCATAGTTTTAATCTAATTACATAATCCATACATTGCATTCATATCTTAACTGCATTTAGAATTAGCTTAAAATAGCATTCATCTATTTAGATAACCAATTAGGTATATTATTTGAGGGTCTATACATAAATAATCCTAATATTTTAATAATATTTTCTTTATTCGTCTTCTTTCAGAACGGCTGGCTGCCGCTCCAACGCCTGGGTGATGCAGTGAAGGAGCCATTCAAGGGGGAGCGGATACGGTGGATCTAGTCGGCCGCTGATTTCAAATTTGTTCAGGCCACTACAAAAGGAGCACTGAGGCAGCCGAGCTCAGAAGGCCTCCGCCACCGACCCACCACTGTGCAGAGAGAACCTCTCTCTTCCACTCCACATTGCCGACCTCTACCGTGGCGGCGAGTCTCCACCACCGTGGGCGTGTGGTGTGACAGGCCACACCGCCATCCGGAGCTCGCCGCATCACTGTGAGCACCCTAGCGTGCATCTTCCTCGCCGTCGTTGCAGACCACCACCACCTAGCTACTGATCAGCCACCCTCTCAGTAACTTAAGACGTCTGGGAAATTTCCCAGACGTCTGAAGTTACCCGCTCACCTCCACTTCCTCAGCCTGCACTCTCCAACCGGCCACCAGACCGCCTGCACCCTCCACCGCTCACCGGCTGCAGACCTGCGCATGCCTGCAGATCAGCCCGCGCTCTCCTCCAACGCCTGCAGACCAGCCTGCAGCATCCTCCAACAACCGCCTGCAGCTTCCACAGCACACGCCAATCGCCTGCAGCTTCCACCGCGCCAGCGCCCTCCGCAGACCCTCCGCCCACGCCAGCTTCCACCGCACACGCCAACCGCCTGCAGACCACCGCGCAAGCGCCCTCCTGCAGACCCTCCGCGCACCCACGCACAACCGCCTGCAGACCGCCCAACCGACCACCGCGCACGCTAGCCGCACACGCCAGCCGCAGCAGCAGCAGGCGGCGGACTTCACGCCAACAGGCTGCGCAAGCTGCCAGCTGCAGCACCTCCGCCGGAGCTCGTCCGGCCACCTCCGACCACCGCGCGACTTGCCGCCACCACCGATTCGTAGCCCTTGATCCAAGGGACCTCCTCCGAGCTTCCCGCGCCCGGCCATCGGCTCCTCGTCGCGAAAGACAACGGGGAAAAATTCCCCTGTTTTGCTACAGTAAAAGATTAATTAAAATTTACATTTTCTACCATTGCCACATTTAAATCATATTCTATTCACTTGCATTGCGGAAAATATCCTGTAGCTTCTCATAATTGCCATTTCAGCATTGTTTCTTGCTTAAACCTTAATCTAAAGGCAATCTTGGCTTGGTTCTTGTCCAAATTGACTCCGAACAAACATTTTTAAGTGGCGCAAATTTTAATACGTTATTGCCTCCCTGTGGATACGACCCGCTCCTCTGCGAGTGGTTATTTCTTATTAAAAATTGATTAGTCGATTTTTCCACCACATTAAACTACAAACGACTTAAAAGTGAAAGATCGACCGGTCAGCACCTAGCTTAAATCTTTTACCATGGGCTGGATGACACACATCGGTATTTGCCCGATGCATCTAGTGGCAGGAATTTCCTCGCGAAAGACGAGAACAGTGCATTTTAGTTATTTGAATCTTTGGAGAACTCGATGAATGCCACGTCCATGAACCATTTCCAGTGGCCTAGTCAGCAGCGGGTTGGTGTCCATGAGGCTCGCATCTAGTCTATTCGAGCCAACATGGATATCATCTTCAAGCAGCTGGATAGAACAAACCTAATCTAGAAAAAGATTGACCAAATTAGTCAGGGTCAATCTAACTTGAACTTTGCTGCTCCAAGACCCTCCTATGCACCTCGAGCCCCTCCTGCTCAAGTTAATCAACTCACTTGGGATCTATCTTCTCCTTATTTATGAGATCCTGCATATCAAGATCCCGCAAACAATCCCAATCTACCACCTTATGACTAGGGTTGCTGACGAGTCGATTCTTCGCTTTTAAAGTCATTTGTAGTTCTATGTGGTGGAAAAATCAACTATTCAATAATTAAAATAACCACTCGCAGAAGAGTGGGTCATATCCACAAGGAGGCAATGACATATTTAAACTCGCACCGGTTAAAAATGTATGTTCACAGTTAGTTTCAACGAGAATCGAGCCAAATCTGCCTTCAGATTAAGAAAGCATCAAGTGAACATGCTAAAATGGTAATTTTGAACAACTAAAGGATATATTTTGCAATGCAGCTTAATAAAATAATAATAAAAGTTGACAATGGCATAGATTGTAAATATTAATAGGGCTTTCACTGTAGCAAAACAGGGGAACTTCTTCCCCTTGTCCGTGCACGAGGAGGAGGCCGCGGTCGGGTGTGCGGAGCTCGGAGGTAGCTGGCCACGACGAGGACTACGCGATGACAGTGGCGGCATGTCGAACAGCTGCTGGAGGTCTCGCCGATGACGAGGAAAGCCGACAATGGTGGCGGTGGCTCACCCGCGTTGGTGGGCTACAGCCGGCCTTCAGAGGGTATGGCCAAGTTTCTAAGGTCGAGGCGAGTTCATTGATGTTGGTGGCATAATGCTCCATGGCTAGATGAGGCGGCTGCATTGTGGGTGCTTTGGGTACCTTCGTCAACAGAGAAGAAGAAGAAGAAGTCAGCTAGAGTGAAGCACACTGTGCGTGCATTGCTGGTGGCGAGGCAAAGCGCTGCTGCTGGGCATGCAGGCGCACGAGTGCTGGCAGGCCGCTTGGGAGCGTAGGTGCTTTACTGCGGGCGGCGTGCGCACACCACAACAGCGGGCACAGGAGGTGCTGCAGGAGGTGAGGCACGTGGTGGAGTTGTGGACGGTGCTGCACGCTGGCGGGCGCACCGGTTGTGTGCGGGGCTAGAGGTGAGGGTGGATCTGATGGAGCGGGGAGAAGCTGCTGGTGATGGCACGGGCTAGAGGAGAGGGTGGTTGTTCTTGTGCGTGGGGACGAAGCTTCAGACGTCCGGGAAACTTCCCGGATGTCTTAACTGACGGAGGAGATGAAAATGCAGGACATGGAGTTGCGACGACTGCGGTGGTGGTTGCTGGCGATGGTGGTGAAGGTGGTGATGTTGATTCTAGTGAGGCACAGTGATGGAAGCATGGCCAGGGACACATGCTCACGGTGTTGGCATGAGTCCACTGGCTTGGCAGGGCGAGCTGTCACCTCGCCGTCCCACGATGTGGCGGAGCTCGACCTTGGAGACCATGGTGGTGGAATGGAGTACACGGTGGTGGAGTGGGGCGGTGTCTCCACAAGCTCGACTGCCTTCTCCTCTCCTTTGAAGTAAGTTGCCCCGACCAGATCCAACACACCCGCTCCTCCATGAATGGAGCCTTGATTACGGCAACTGGAGGAAATGCAGCCGTTGCTGAATGAAGAAGAATAAAATAATAATAAAATATTATGGTTATTTATATATAAACCCTTAACTTTTTGTTAACTTAAAATAATGCATGCAATGCACCTAATTAGTTAACTAATTAAATGAATGTAATTTTAAGTTAATTCTAAATGCATTTAAATATGAATGCAATGCATGAATTATGTAATTAAATCAGAAATATGAATTAATCTATTTACATCCTAATTTATGCTAAATAAATGTTAGAATTAACTTAATGTCTAAGCACTTAAATACTTAAATAGCCCACAATTATGGGGTAATCAAATACCCCCATGCCTAGTTTTTTGCTAGTCCCTAGCAAATCCAAGTAAAACCTACCACTCCAAGTAGACTAGCCAACCAGTGTCGGACGCGGTTAGGTTGTTAATATGATGATTTTATCATTGAAGTGTGTATAGTGGTTAACCTAAATCGGACCTAACCATCTCTTTACACAATTTTTGACGTGGCCTTCTTGATTTTATCTTGGTCACCTTTAGGCCCAAGGTCGAACTCAGGGAAGTGGGGTTACATGTCAAGTTTCTACGCCTTTCCTACAACGAATCTCTTCCATTCGTTTATTGTGTTTTTGGTGTTTTTCTATTTAGATTTTTTTCTGATAATCTTTGTCCTTGAGTCACACCCTCAAAATTAGGTTCTTGGCTTTGAGCCAAATCAGGGTTTCAAAATGGGTCTTGCTATTCGCAAGATGGGGTACCTTCAAGTCAAAGATTATCTTTTCTGTTTTATATATATATTTTTTATCTTTTTATGGGCATGCAAGAGAAATAGAAATAAAGTAAATATAGTATAGATATATATATGTATATACTATATATGTATAAAGGGGTGGGGGTGGAGGCGGAGATGGAGTGTAGCATGGTGTCGAGTCGGTCGTCGTCTAGAAAGACGCAATCGACAGGACGAAGTGTCGCATGTAAGGTGTAGGATGGATGGTGGAAGATGAATGCGAACACGCTTTTTGTACGCATGTACGGGGAATATACTCAACTGGTGCAGATATTCCCGTGATACCATGTAAGGTAAGTAATGTGAAAATATATATATATATGTATATATGAAAATATATATATATGGTTATAAATATATAGGTATATATATATGTATATATATATATATATAAGTAAATATGTATATATCTATGTAGCTATATGTATAGATAGATATATGTATAGATATATAAATATATATATAAATATGTATGCAAGTATATGTATATATGTAAATATATATGTATATATATATATGTATATAAGTATATAGATATATGTATATATATATATGTATACTAATACTTAGTTATATACATACTACTATATATATAGATATAAGTATATATATATATGTCTATGTATATAAATATATGTATATATATCAATATATATAAGTATACGTATATATATGTATATAATAGTGTATAGGTGTGTGTGTGTATGGAAGTGTGAGTGTATGTGTGTGTAAGCGTCGGTAAAGAGAGTGAGAGAGTGTTGTGAGAGAGAGAGAGAGGGTGCTGCTGGAGCTTAAGCGTCTGCAGACCAGTGGGCATCGTCTGGGGATCCCACGCGTGCGCTCAGGCGCGTATGAGCGTGGAGAGAAGAGGCCGCAACACACATACGGGAGTGGGCACGAGGAGACGAGGCTGCAGCGCACCACGCTGTGCGAAGGGCTGGACTGGGTGCTCGCAGGCGCACGCTGTGAAGGAAGCAGGCGAAGGCAAGCGATGGGAGAGGTGGGCACTTGTAGACATACGTGGGCGGGTGTGGGTGATGCGGGCCGAGATGCACGTGTGGGCTGCAGTCGATTGTGGCACGCCAGGTGAGCGGATAAGTGAGAAGCTTTCCGGTCACCCCATTGTAGCCATAGTGTTCCGCAGAAACGCGTGAACAGTGGCTACAGTGGCCGGGCGAGCCGCGCAACCACCTACTACAGGTGCTGTGAGTGTGGGCGGCTTGCGGTTGGCGCACACGAGGAAGGGTTGCGCCGGCCGGTTGCAGGCGTGGAGAAGTTTGCGATAGAGCATGCGGAGAGGGAGGCAAGGGCGCCTGCAGGCACCTGCGGTATCCTGCCTGCCTGCTACCGCCTTGCTGCTGCTGCTGCCACGGAGCTTCAGACCTTAAAGCCTGCGGCAATGGTGGAAGTGCTAGAATGAAGAAGTCAGGGAAGAGAAGACCACCGTGCTGCTGGCGTGCAAGGTGGAGCTGCTACTACTATGCAGAGCTGGAGAGCTTCAAAGCTTGATGCTCCCGCTCTAATGGCTGCAATGGCTTGAACTTAAAACAGGGACCGAAGGCCACCACGCCCACCGGCTCTTTGAAGAGCTGGGCGGTGATGGTTTCACGGTGGTGGGTGTGCACCATAGTGAAGACTCCTGCCCGCAGAGTGTCTCCTCTAAGGAGGAGGTCCTACGTATGGAGTGAGAGGGGGAGGAGGCGACCTGGAAGTGAGCTGTTGTGGGCTCTTTTGGCGTGGAGGACCAGGCTGCTTTGCAAGAAGGCAGCCGAGCACTTTTTAAAGAAGAGGAGAGCATGCACAGCCATGCCCTGGCTGTGCATGCTTGCGCATGGCTTGGTAGGGAGAGGCAGCCGCAGGGAAGGGCCTGAGCAGGGAATGGCGTGAGGAGAAGAAGTTGCCATGTAGCTATGGAAAGAGTTTGAGAGTCAAGTAGAAATAAAAATTAAAAGAAGGTGAATTTTGCAAAGATGCACTTGAGGAAAAAAATGTTATTTGCAAGGCCATTTATTTACTCTCCTCCCCTCTCAATTAAATGCATGCATGCATCTATATTCACAAATGCGACTATGTCTACCTAATATGCACTGATAATGCTAGGAAATAGCACATGACGGCATAATTGTAGGTGTATTTTTGCGGTGCAGTCATACCCCCATGCCTATCTTTTGCTAGTCCCTAGCAAAATAGTATTTAGAAATGATCTTTAAGCTGAAGATTTTCTTCTGAGGTGATATAGGTGTGTTTATTGTTGGATATTGTGAGAACCAATTGTAGAGAAGACTACCAGTACTTTAAGTCTCGCATGACGTAGATCATCTCTTGACTAACCAGGACTCTTGATATTTAAACCTTAAGTATGATTTCCAGGATCGAGGGGGTTTTTGCCATACTCGAGTGCTCAAGAGATTATGACTTGTGCTTAGTGAAGGATCAAGACTGACCAGATGAGCATTAAGATTGAAGCCCAGGGTTTAACAAATTTTTAAGTACAGGTTGGTCCCAGTTTCAGCTCGTGCTTTCAGATTGACCCTTAAGAAGATAACGGAAAACTCAACTCCCATTTTCTGACATTCGTGGCTCACTGGAAAACAGGGTATTTGCGACTTGCCCTGAAGAACTTTTTAGGGTAGAGAGTTTACAGATATTTGCGAGATATATTGACTTATTTGAATCTTTTTTTTTTTTAATAGAAACATGTGTCAGTATATCTCTTACAACATTATTTGGAGGAGCACACTTTTCTTTTTGGTGGGAGAGTTTCCTTTTGGTGGAAAGAGTTTCTCCTAAACACAAGAATAAAACCAGGGAAAAAAAATCTACCTGCGCGCACAGGTAAGGACTCCACCTTCCCTAATGAACACTAGGGTTGGATCTTATGTTCACCTGGTCTTTCCTGATATGTGTAGTGTGAACCAAGTTTACTTAGGCTCTCAAGTAGAAGCAAACCAATGGATCCTGTACTGGTGTCTTAGGTACAAGAATACGTCCTTAGCTAGGAGAGATTCAGATCTATCTTGTCAATGCTCAAGTGAATTAAGCCGAGCCTGAGTGAATCAAGCTTCTGTGGCCTAGAAAGTCTTCAAAATAGAGGTTGAATATCCATAAACACATATTGTATTTTTGTTGCAGCCTTTACATCGTTACTAAACACATTTTATTATTATATATATATTTTTCTTTTTCTTTTTCTTGGATATTTATAAATTGGTGAGAACTGCATGATACCATAAAATACCCAGATCCTATTGATGCCTATCCACCCCCCCATGCCAAACGATGCTATGTCCTCATATGCATGTAGGGAAAGGTAGAGAAAGGATGAAAGATCGGGTAACGAGAGCTGAGGTGCAGGGTATACAGTAGGGTGGTAGGGTGGGTGGATGGTGGGTGGTGAAGTGAAAAGTGATGGTGGATTGTAATGACCCGATTCCCGAGTCCCTACAAGACACGAGAACCGAACTGACTCGACTAAACCCAAGACCTGGTCGTCCAACGAGGAAGTAACCAAAAGAGCAGTAAAATAAACAACATTCAACATGAATATAACTAACAGTAAGAAAATACAGCAGTAAGGAAAGAAACCACTACAGTATGTACCACCACAACAGTAGAACAACATTCATAACATAATATGAACTGCAGGTAAAGAAAAGTACAGTGGAAACAAGAACTACTCACTACAGTGGAACCAAAAAGAGGTACAAGAGAACAGTGGTAACTCTACTGGACCCTACTCGGCCCAGCGTCCTCTGTAGCCGCTGACCCTGGCTGCTCAACACCTCGTCCAGAAAGGTAACGAGTGCAACACGTCAGCAAAACGCTGAGTAGAGTGGCAGCTAAACTAAAGAAACAGTAAAGTGTACAGTAGCTATTTTAATTTTCTTTCTTCCTTTATTTACGCCTTTCTATTGTTTCACAATTTATCTATTTCTCAGATCCTTCACTTGATCTCGAATGTTCCTCATGGGAACGATCTTGATTGCAGCCTTTTCCAAATAGTAGAAGTAGCACG
This sequence comes from Thalassia testudinum, assembly GCA_037157565.1. Classification (NCBI taxonomy): domain Eukaryota; kingdom Viridiplantae; phylum Streptophyta; class Magnoliopsida; order Alismatales; family Hydrocharitaceae; genus Thalassia; species Thalassia testudinum. Next base: position 17,538,077 of record JAZHRO010000056.1, read on the forward strand.
TGGTGCTCTCCTGGCCGGGAGAGTCCCCTGTGGTGATCCTACTCTCAGTCAACCACCCCAAGGTCACTGACAGACGTAACGGTGACTACGGCATGTGCGGTAAATGCACGGGTAGCTAACCCGCACTGGCACGCGGTCAGTCGTTTCCGTTAACGGGTGCTCCCAAAGCATAGCACGGAACCAGTACAGGGCAGAGCCCTCTCAGTAACAGGGGTCCAACCCCTGTACAGTAACCAAATAGGGGCCTTGCCCTTCCACAGTCCGTGCACCCTCGCCTGACTACCCTGGTTTGCCCCAGTGGGCCTAACAAGTCGGTGTAGGAGGCTAGCAGAACCCCGGGGCCCGTGGGGTAGCTAGTACCTCCCTACACTAGTACCTCTCCTCGGTACTACGTACACGAGCGCCAGCAAGTCGGTACAGAGTGGCCAGTCCTAACCCTGGGTCCCTGGGGCGGCTGGATCCGCTCTGCACTAAACAGGGGGACAGTCGCTCTCCTTGGTACTCCGTACTCAAGGGCCAGCTCACTTCCCCAATTCTATTCCATTCACTTTCCTGGAGTTCTACTCCTAATTCCCCATAGGGTTCCAGCTCTTTAACTTAGCGCATTCTGGTTTCACCTTTTCAGTTTCACGTTCATACATCCCATATTCTTAATCATGTTCATTTATTCATAACAGGCAGCTATTTAAACAAATTTACAGGCAGCTATTATTTCTTTTTCACATTTTCAAGACTGCAGTGTTCACATATTCCACTAGTTTTCCCATCCTAGGATTCATGTCATACCATAGGATCTATCATACAATCTAGTTTTTCAGCCCTAGGATTTATGCAACACCCTAGGATCTATCATTCAATCTCGTTTCTCATTCCTAGGATTCATGCAATGTCCTAGGTTCTATTTATGGTTCCATAATTTAACAGATTATGCTAATAAACTTAAATGCCACTCTACTGGTTACAACAGGCGAACTGGGGGCGTGGTCGGGAATCCCGCATGCCTCCGCAACCCCTGAGACTGCAACGGAACGGGGTCCTATCACAAGGATCAAACACAAGGAATTTCTCAAAATAGTATACATCTACTGTAGATGGGTAGAGGATGTAATTCCGAAAAGCACGCAACTCGAAACGTGGAAAACGGACCCCGAACGTGCCCTAAACAGGTCGAAAACGATGAAATAGTGCAAAATCAGACGTCTAGAACTTATTCCAGACGTCTTAAAAAGTGGATCAGGGGTTACCTTGCTCTGCGTGGTCTCTCAGACATCCAGAAGCCTGTGGGGGAGTCTGGCCTAGTTCCCAGACGTCCGATGGTCACCCCGGATGTCTGGAAGTCGCTCTAGTCATCTGGTACTGGAGCCAGACGTCTGATTCGTGTTGGGTGGCGAATCACCGAACCTGCACGTACCCATCTCTCTCTCTCAGTACGGTCAGTCGAAGAAAACGAAGAAGACGGAAATAACTCACCTTTCAGACGTCTGGACAGTCTTCCAGACGTCGTGCCAGTAGTCTGGCTAGAATCCCAGATGTCTGATTCTGGAAAAGTTTCCAGAACCAGGGCGCGACTCGCCCTCCGCTCGAGACGCCCAGCCGCGCCGCGTCTCATCCGCCTACTGCTCAAACTGCAGCAGTCCCCCCTGCATCGCTCCTTGCCCGCTGTGTTCCCCGCCGGCCGACCCTAGCAGCCCCGGCGAGCTCGCCCTCACGGTCGGGCGCCTCTTCCACTCGTAGCACCTCCTCCCATGCTTACCGCGGCTGTCGCTGCCGCCGCTCACTCACGCTCGCTCTCGCGCACTGGCTGGAAGGAGAAGAGGAAGGGGGCGGAGGTGACGGGAGTGAGGGAGAGGGCGTGGCCTTTTAAGGCTACGCGAGGAGGAGAGAGAGGGAGCGGACAGGGTGGGTCTGCGGCCGCAGGAGAGAGGGAAAAAGAGAGGGAGAGAGAGCGTACGCAGGTCTGCACGCTCAGGCGCACAGACGAATCATGCGTGCCAAAAATAACCGATTCCCAGACGTCTGGAAGTGGTTCCAGATGTCTGGTCTGACGTCTGGGCCACCTCCCAGACGTCTGAAGCGCGCGTTCGTAACATGGATGGTGAAAGGTCTGGCATTTCATGAGATGAGAGTGTCCTAGGCGGAACAGAAAATAAGTCAGGAGGAAGAAGTTGGCCCTCAATTTGGCCAAGAAGAGGGGCTTCTTGGATAGATGGATCTAAAAAGGAATAGCCCCAGTGAGTAAGATATGGGCTCAAGGTCCTAGTGTGGAATTGTAAATCCACCTGATTTGGCGGGAAAGAAAGGGCAATCCAGTCTTCAGGAGTGTGGACTGGCGGTGAGTAGCCTGGATATGACTCATACCACGAGGTATGGGAAGCAGAGAAAACCTCGTTAGAAGTCTGGTCAAGAGAAGGCACGGGGATAGGGAGGGATGGGGGAACGTCACAGTATGTGTAGATCAGGCAGTCGTCAGGTAACCCGCAGCAGTCAGAATAGGTCCCAATTAGTTCGGTACACGCACTGACGGCCATGTCCTCGCCAGATGTGTCATCCTTGATACGATCGCAATCAAAGTTCTTGGCTGCCTTGAAGATGTTAAGCTGGAGCTTTTCAGATCCAAAGGCAATCTCAATACATCCCGACTCGTAGTCGATAAGGGCACGGGTTGTGGCCAAGAAAGGTCGACCAAGGATAATCGGACAATCAGAAAGTGAGCTAGGAACTTCCATATCTAAAATAAGAAAGTCAACAGGAAAACAGAGACTGTTGACCCTAACCACCACGTCCTCCACCACACCCTTCGAAATTTTGACAGAGCGATCTGCCAACTATAACGTGACAGGGGTGGGTTTCAGATTTCCCAAGGAAAATTTTTCGAGCATGATGGTTGGCATAAGATTTATGGAAGATCCTAGATCAAGCAGGGCACGGTTAAAACTGTAGCCTTGGATGCTATAGGAAATAAGCGGTGTGCCTGGATCTTTCTGCTTCGGTGGTAGGTTTGACAGTATAGCACAACTCGCATGAGGCGAGAGAACCACCGGATTCTTGGTTTTCTTTGACTGTCTCGTGGGTGTTGTGTAGTCTTTGAAAAATCGGGCGACAGTAGGTATGTGGTCGATAGCGTCGAGCAGGGGTACCTTGATTTCTACATCCCTGAACAAATTATGCAGGTTATTAAAGGCCTGCATGTCTTTCTTCTTGCCTTTTGGCTCCCTCAGTAGAGCCTCAGGGAATGGGACTGATTCTGGCACCAATTTGGGTGTATCATCCTCTTGCGAATGGTGTGCACATCCTGAATGAGAGGACGATGAAGAAGACGGGCCAGGATCAAGTCGAGGTCGATCGACGGTCTGCTTACCGCTCCTCGTAGTGATACCATTGGACGATGCAGGTCTAGTGGGATCATACGGTAGAGGAGGGTTTGCAATAGGGACATAAGAGTCCGGTGCTGTAGCGGGATTAGCCTGAAATCTCGGTGGAACGCTTGGAGCTTGCAGAATTTGATTAACCTGCCCCTGAGAAGGTCGTACCTGTGGTTGAGGACCACGGGGTACGAAATTTTGCTGGCTTGGGACAGGTTGGGTAGGAAGAGTGCCCTGAGATCGAGTCGTCATGCGTAGTTGACTGATCTCAGCATTCTGCTGTGCCAATTGGTGCTGAAGAGAGGTCATGTTCTCTTCATGGCGCTTTGACATTTCCGTCATCATTCGCGTCAATTTGTCAAGGGGACTTGATGCGTGTTCGATTTGCGGTATGCAAGTGCCTGATGGCGGATTAGCCATAGGATTAGACTTGGACATTCGGATGATGGGTACGGACGGTCGCATTGGTCCACCCATGGGGTTTTGGCGCTGCGGGTTGTTGGACCATGCGAAGTTCGGATGATTTTGCCACCCTGGGTTATAAGTGGTAGAGAACTGGTTATTCCCCAGAGCGCAAGCGTCTTCTATGCTAGAAGACATGTCTATAGGTAAATACGTGTCCGAGCACACGGAGGCTTGGTCCTCCGTGTTGAAATACTGGCTCACAGAAGCCGGATCCACATGACTTACCGAGTCGCTCGGTGCGACACTCGGTAAGGAAGGTGTTACGGGGTTTCTCAGGATAAGCCTGGTGTTGGAAGAATTTGGATTGTGACAAAGTGATGAAGTGGGGGTGTTTGCCATAGAACAGGCGGGGTTGGCCAGAAGCTCATCCAGCTTCTTGTCCACGACGGAGACTTCATCCAATTTTTGTGCGATAAGGCTGGGATCAGTGGATGAATGGGAGGGTCCCGTGTCAACTTCGTGGACATTTCGGGGCTGCTGGTACGATTAAAGGCGACAATGGAGGCATTGTTCATTGAGTTTTCACTCATATTTTCAAACAATTCGAATGCTCCATTCTCGTCTTTATTCATAAAATTCCCTCCGTAGGAAGCGTCTGCAATCTGCTTCAAAGTTTCATTTAGCCCGTAGTAGAAGATCTGGGCTATATGCTACTTAGGTAGACCGTGGTGCGGACACTTCCTGAGGAGGTCATTATACTTCTCCCATGCCTCATGAAATTGTTCGCCGTTTTGTTGCGTAAATGAAGTGATAGCACGGCGAAGCGCATTGGTTCGCCCGATTGGGAAGAACTTCTTGAGAAACGCTGTTCGCATCTCTTCCCAAGAGTGGATGGTTCTCCTAAGGGTGCGTAACCACTGCGACGCTTTATCCCGCAATGAAAATGGGAACATTTTCATGAGGACTATAGGTAACTCGATATTTCTTGGTTTAACAGTTTCAGCTAATCGGGTTAGGTCTTCCAAGTGGAGAAAAGGAACTTCACTTGCAAGACCATGGAAGTGAAAATTTATTAGGCCAATTATGTTAGGCTTCAGTTCAAAGTCGTCCCCGCCCATGGGGACCCGAATTTGTCCTATGGTCTCTGTAGCAGCAGGATTCTGATAGGAGCTAAGAGACCTAGGCTCCTCCCATTCGGGACGATTCTGCATTCCCTCCAATGTTTCCCGAATGGCTTCAATTCATTCATTATACATCTCCATTTGGGCTTGGGGGCGGGTTATGGGATCTAGGGCTCCACCACCTGGTGGGTTCTGAGGGCGGTTTCTTCCCTCGGGATTTGGGGGTGGGCGTGCAGCCATGTTTGTGGAGGAGGATGATTCGGTTTCTTTTCTAAATTTATCAGTCAATTCAAACAGTTCATGGTTTTGTGACCTCCTCCAAAACATGCACTACCGCAGGAAGAATTGGGGGGATAAGAAGGGAAAAGAGATGAGAGAAATGACGCCGCAAAGGTACACTTGATGACAAATCAGTACAATCAAATTCCTAACCCCTACAGTGTGCCCTTAGACCTAAAGATCTAAGTTACCTACTATCACAAACTACGAAACTGAATGCGAGCACCGCGGAACCACTGGGCCAGATTGAAAGGCCGTTGCCTCAGTCTTAGACACCTGATAGCACGCGGGAACCCTCACCAGCACGTAGGCGCTACAAGTGGGTAGTTAGACCTCCAATCCTTAATATGGGTCAAGTTATACCAATTTTAGTTAGAGGCTTAGGATTAAGTGCTTTTGGAATTTGAAGGGCATTGTTTTCGGGTAATGCCCAAGTGATTGATTTTTTCAAGTGTGTAAAACAAGCATGCAACGGGGAAATCTTCCCGAATTGAAGTTTTAATTGGTGAATGGTTTTTAGATTTCAGCCTTAAGTAGTATGGATTTTAGGATTTTGCTGAATTACCAATTCAACCAATCTCCAGGTTTTGCAAGAATGCAGGTTTTCTTCTAAGCCCAACAAGCCCTTCTTCAATTTCAATTAGTTAATGCATGCTAAAATGCACTGGGCTACCCTAATTGGAGATTTCTATGTGTGGATGTACAAGTCAGTTTTAGATTAGTGTGAAAGGGAGCAACAGCACTGCAATTCAAGTGCTCCCAATCACCAAGAAAAATGTCCACACACAAGGCTCAACCAAAGATACAGAAAATCAATTTGTTGGGGTTAAAATATTCGGGATCGAATCTTAGGCAAGTTGAAAAGTCGTGGTGGGGTTGGAATTAACTCAATTTTTATGTTTCCCCACCAAAAAGGTGATCCCGAATGGCAGGTAAATGAGGCAAAGAGGGGTGCAATCAATCTTTTTATGTTTGCCTCAAAGAATACTTCACACGATGAAAAATTCAAGAATTAAGATTCTTGGATTTTCTCTATGCGAAGTAAGGCGGGAAATCCCGGGGCGGTGAGAGTAAAGGCAAACAATCAAACAAGTGAATTTTAATCCACTTGCCCCAAGAGATCCCAAGAAGTTTTTCTAGTTTTTTAGTTTTTAGTTTTTTTTTTTATTAATGTGACAAGTTAACCTAAGTTGCTATGAAAAGAAGACCTACTTGTTCGGCAACGTGTGCGAAGCTCCAATACGGTATCGGCATCTTCACAATGTCATTCCCACCTTGGATCTGCTCAAGTCTTCGACTTCATCCGCCTACCTTCTCCTTGCAACAGGTTCACCTGCATAGCAATAAACAAAAAAAACCCGTGAAGAGAGAAGAGAAAAATGAAAGGAATGGAATAGAAACTTACTTGCAGGCGCACTTCCCCGGCAATGGCGCCAGAAAAGGTATGGTGTCGGACCCAGTTAGGTTGCTAATATGATGATTTTATCGTTGAAGTGTATATAGTGGTTAACCTAAATCGAACCTAACCATCTCCTTACAAAATTTTTAACCTGGCCTTCTTGATTTTATCTTCGTCACTTTTAGGCCCAGGGTCGAACTCAGGGAAGTGGGGTTACAAGTCAAGTTTCTACGCCTTTCCTACAACGAATCTCTTCCGTTTGTTTATTGTGTTTTTGGTGTTTTTCTATTTAGATTTTTTTCTGATAATCTTTGTCCTTGAGGCACACCATCAAAATTAGGTTCTTGGCTTTGACCCAAATCAGGGTTTCAAAATGGGCCTTGCTATTCGCAAGACGAGGTACCTGCAAGTCAAAGATTATCTTTTCTCTTTTATATATATATTTTTTATCTTTTTATGGGCATGCAAGAGAAATAGAAATAAAGTAAACATAGTATAGATATATATGTATATACTATATATGTATAAAGGGGTGGGGGTGGAGGCGGAGATGAAGTGTATCACGGTGTCAAGTCGGTCGTCGTCTAGAAAGACGCAACTGACAGGACTAAGTGTCGTGTGTAAGGTGTAGGATGGATGGCAGAAGATGAATGAGAACACGCTTTTTGTACACGTGTATCGGGGAATATCAGCAACTGGTGCAGATTTTCCCGCGATACAACGTATGGTAAGTAATGTGAAAAAATATATATATATGTATATATGTAAATATATCTATATGTATATATATATATGGTTATAAATATATGGTATATATATATGTAGCTATATATGTATAAATATATATATATAAGTATATATGTATATATGTATGTAGCTATATGTACAAATAGATATATGTATATATATATATATATGTATGTATGTATATAATACTATATAGATGTATATATATATGTATATATATATATAGTAATATATGTATATATAGATATATGTAGCTAGATATGTATAAATATGTATATATGTATATATAGTTATATAGATATTTATGTATTTATGTATGTATAAATGTATATATATATATATATATTATATAAGTATATGTACATACGTAGATATATATGTATATATATATATATATAGGTATATAGATATATATATATGTATGTATGTATATAGACTAATACATAGTTATATAAGTACTAATATATGTATAGATATATGTATATATCTATATATATATATGTATATATATATGTATGTAAGTATATGTATATTTGTAAATATATATGTATATATATATATACATAAGTATAGGATATATGTATATATATATATATGTATACTAATACTTAGGTATATACATAATACTACATATATAGATATAAGCATATATATATATATATATATGTATATGTATATAAATATAGGTATATACATAAATATATATATGTATACGTATATATATATATGTATATAATAGTGTATAGGTGTGTGTGTGTATATGGAAGTGTGAGTGTATGTGTGTGTAATCGTCGGTAAAGAGAGTGAGAGAGTGTTGTGAGAGAGAGTGAGAGAGAGAGAGATAGAGGGCGCTGCTGGAGGTTAAGCCATCTGCAGACCAGTGGGCGTCGTCTGGAGATCCCACGCATGCGTGCAGGTGCCTATGCACGTAGAGAGAAGATGTTGTAGCACATAGATGGGAGTGGGCACGAGGAGAGGAGGCTGCAACGCACAGCACTTCACGAAGGGCTGGAGCGTGCGCTCGCAAGCGCACGCATTGAAGGAAGCGGGCGAAGGTAGGCACTGGGAGAGGTGGGCGCTTGCAGACATACGTGGGCGGGTGCAGGCGATGCGGGCCGAGACGCGCACGTGGGCTGCCGCCGGTTGCGGCGCGCCGAGTGACCGAATAAGTGAGAAGCCTTCCGGTCAGCCCACTGTAGCCACAGTGTTCTGTAGAAACGCGTGAATAGTGGCTACAGTGGCCGGGTGAGTCGTGCAACCGCCTGCTGCAGGTGCTGTGAGTGCGGGCGGCTTGCGGCTGGCGCACGTGAGGAATGGTTGCATAGGCCGATTGCAGGCGCGAAGAAGTTCGTGACGGAGTGCACGGAGAGGGAGGCAAGGGCGCTTGCAGGCACGTGCGGTGGCCTGCGTGTGGGTGCACGGTGGCCTACGCACCGGCTGCCAACTTGCTGCTGCTGCTACCGCAGAGCTTCAGACCTTGATGCCTACGGCAACAGTGGAAGTGCTGGAATGAAGAAGTCAGGGAAGAGAAGACCACCGCGTCGCTAGCATGAGCGGTGGAGCTGCTGCTGCTGTGCGGAGCTTGAGAGCTTCAAAGCTTCAAGCTCCCGCTCCAATGGCTATAATGGCTTGAACTTGAAACAGAGACCGAAGGCTACCACGCCCACCAGCTCTTTGAAGAGCTAGGCAGTGGTGGTTTCACGATGGTGGGTGTGCACCACAGTGAAGACTCCTGCCCGCAGAGTGTCTCCTCTGAGGAGGAGGTCCTGCATATGGAGGGAGAGTGGGAGGAGGCAACCTGGAAGTGAGCTGCTGTGGGTTCTTTTGGCGTGGAGGACCAAGCTGCTTTGTAAGAACGCAGCCGAGCTCTTTTTAAAGAAGAGGAGAGCATGCATAGCAATGCCCTGGCTGTGCATGCTTGCTCATGGCTTGGCAGGGAGAGGCAGCTGCAGGGAAGGGCCTGTGCAGGGAATGGCGTGAGGAGAAGTTGCCATGCAGCTGTGGGAAGAGTTTGAAAGTCAAGTAGAAATAAAAATAAAAAGAAGGTGAATTTTGAAAAGATGCACTTGAGGAAAAAATGTTATTTGCATAGCCATTTATTTACTCTCCTCCCTTTCAATTAGATGCATGCATGCATCTATATTCACAAATGCAACTATGTCTACCTAATATGCATTGATAATGCTAGGAAATAGCACAAGACGGCACAATTGTAGGTGTATTTTTGCGGTGCAATCACCAACCCATTCGGTCTTCCTTTAGAAACTTATTATGTTCAGACTTTAGACCTAAGGTTCCCAAGTAGTTACTAAGTTACAGACTAGGTCACCTAAAGACGAGTTGTAGGCGCAAGTTTCCCTGATTTCTGACTCTACCCTAAGGTTTATTGATCCCTGAGATTAAAGCATCCGTGCATGTGCATTGGTCAGAGTTATTTAAGTTAAAGGCAAAAGGATATTTTTTCAATAATATATTTATATAATCTTTTTTATTTGATTCCTATAAGTCTAACCTCGGATCAACTATCAACATGGTCTGTGTCAAATTCATTGTCCCTATCACCATACCTCGAAGGGTGCCTAGCTTTCGATGCTTCGAGATAGCGCCACCCATAGCGACCCCAAGAACTCCTGGCAATCAATACTTCGAGATAGTATCGCCCATGGATTTCTAAAGCGAATTCAGGCCTGTGGCAATCAGCACTTCAAGATAGGGTCTCCCATGGTACTTGAACCGCATAATGCGCTTACATGCCCCCAGTAGGATGGTTATCCTAAGAGACAAGCGCCAAGGAGGTAATATATTATCATCACAACCTCAAGGTGAGTATATACTACACCTCTCCTGTAGCGGGAACTCTTCCAATCAAATTGTGTTTTCAAGTCTCTCCTAAGTCAAAACTAAGAGAGCCAAATCTCTTTTAAGAAAGGAATTAAGTTGATCACTTACTTACACCAGACCAAGTGTGTGAAATTTGGATGCTTGGGTTACAAGGACCCGTAAACCCAAAGGTAGAACAAGGCTCCAGGTACTACCCCACCATTTAACTCATACCCTAGCTTTCCTTCCTCAACCTCTTGAGGAATGGTCTGCAACTTAACTCCTACTTAAGTTTTTAAGCCCACAAAGGACCCTAAAGGTCTAAAGCTAGTAGCTCTCTTAGCTTCTAAAGTTTGACCCTAGAATTAACTTAGTCTAACCTAGAGTTCTGATTTGCTTAAGAATGCAGGACCTAGACAGTTAAGCTCAAAACCCTTTTTTTTTAATTATTACACCCCCCCATGCACTATGCTATGTATATCCCCAAGTACACCCCCCCCATGCCTAAAATTTGCAATGTCCTCATTGCATAGAAGGATATTACCAAGGTCAGAGCTGGGCTGCTGTTCTTTTGTTAGCAGCCGAATAGCTAAAGAACCTGCAAATCAGGTTCAAGGATTGCAGAAATAGGCCTTAAAAATGAGCAAAGTAATGCTGGCCTAGAAAATAGGTAACCTAGGATGTTGGCGAGCTGATGATGAATCTCGATAGCAAATGCTCACTCAACCAGGATGGGAATAAAATCTTCCCAGGTCACCAGAGGAGGTTCTAAAGGATAAACTGGTATAACAACCTCCAAAGGGGTAGGGGGAGGATGACAAGGATCCTCCAAAAGGAATGGGGAAGGAATGGTGCAAAGATAAACCCCAAGGGCAATGGAGTGACTAAAGAAATCATCAATCCATACCCGATACTCCATTACGAGAAATATTGGTTTGTTAAGCCCCCCGGTCGGAACAAAAGTGAGCAATTCTCTAAGGCAAGGATCGTCTATGGTGTCCAAGTTTCGAGGTTGCAGGAAGTCCATAAGAACTAGGTTGGGTTTAATCAGCTCGGTGTCCATCCCTAACACTCTTTTCAAATCCTCATTGCATTCCTAGCATTCCTTGCACCATCACATGTATCTTCCTGCCCTACATCAGGAGTCACAATTTCGCCTTCAGACATAAGCGAATCAGAGGGTGACTTCGAAATAAATGAAGGCAGGTTGGAAGCAACAGATCTAGGGATTATCCTATCAATGTCATCCCCGGGTTTTTGTTCTTTACTCAAATCTTCCTCGGAGTCTATATGTGAATCCACATAAATCTTAGAAGTTGCTTCCAAATTTTGCATCATTTCATCATGAGGAGAAATATCATCAATGGGTGTGCCAAGGAAACCTAATTTGGTCAAATTTGTGGCATCCTTAAGGGCTAACTCTTCAAATAAGACATAATCACCCTTAGTGTCACTCCAAATCTTGAAAGTAGGTTCCTCATATAATTCGTCTTTCTCCTCTTCATATGATTCATCATATACCCGAGGTCTAGAATCATTTAATATCTCAGCAGATCCCCTAGGGTGCTCTATCTGAGGTAAATGGTTTACACTGGTAACATCAGATTCCTCAGATAGGTCAATTTCTTGAGGGTTAGGTTCCCCAAGGGTGGGCTTGAGTTCCATCTCGTGATCAGAAGGGAGGGTAGGATTAACAACTTGACCTCGACCCACTTCATCAAATGTCACGAAAATACTATCTTCTGGGTCGAGGTCTTCCAATGGTACCACCATTTCCTTCTTTTGACTCCAATATAATTCAGGTGGATACTCAACCTTATCATCATCTTCCTCAGGTTGCCACCTTTCTTCATCCAATGCATAGCTACTTTCATATGTATCTTCCTCTCACTTAAGGCGTGGATCTCTCAAGGAAGTGTCATCTAATGGGGAGGTTTCAAAATCGATCCTCGAAAAGTGGCTATTCTCCTCGAAATTTCCCTCCAACTTAAAGTGTAGCTCTCCCATGGGAGATGCATCTATTGTAGAGGGGTGTACGTCATCCTCAATGTGGTAGATTGGGTGGCTAATTTCATCTCTTTCTTGTTGGCCTGCTCTTGAAGATTCTCCTAACAATTCAATCATTTCATTTTGCATTTTCTATATTTCCATCTTCAAGGAGGAGAGGTCATTTTTATCCTGAAAGAAGTCAGGCTCAGGCTTATAGTACCCAGGAGTGTCTGTCCAACCATTATAATTGTTCAGGGAGGGTGGGTTGGGTATTTCTATGGTGTGTGGGATATTGGGCAAAGCAAATCCCACTCCTAGGTTCTGCTCACTGATTTGGGGCTTAACCAGGCCAATACACCTATAATAGGAGTAAAACAGATCCCAATGATTGTCATTATGTCCATCAAGGGATGGACCATCTCAGCGTATGGGATCGAAGAGTGCAGAGTGGGTGTGAGGGTGTGGGCAAGATGTGAAAGGATGAAAATCAATGTGGTCCATTCTAACTCACATCTCAATCAGAATTCCCCAAGCAAAACACAATTCAAAAAGGACTTTCAGGTCTTTCCCAAATTAGGCTTTCGATTTTAAGTCAGATTGTAGGTGACAATACAATTTGTTCAATTAATTTATGCGCTTACTGTTGAGCTACGTCTCGCCTAAGAAGACCTAGTTGGAGCTTAGGTGTTCTTCCGTAAATCTCAAATGGTAGAGCAACTCCAAAGATGGAAGATCGAGGGATGCAAGTTGGCCTAAGCCTTCCTTTGAAGCTGTGCTTTCGCGGTGCTTCTCAACTATCCCCAAAAATCTGTGACAGGGTATCCCCCTCTTTCGATTTACAAAACCTTTGATCTCAAGTTTCGAACACTTCAGAATCCAACGATAGGAGGGCTCTTGTCCTAGTATTTCCAAACCTGAGTGTCTAAAAGTGTGCTGTGGTGCAAGAGATAAAGTGTGCATACACCGCAAAAGATTTTGAATTTTTAATCGCACGACAAGTTTGAAAATCAAATCCTTGGTTTTTAAAATGTCCTTCCTTTAATTAGTCTTTTCCTAGAAAATATGTGACCACTTGTTAGATTTATTCAATACAGATTAGGTGGTCTTCGAAGTAAGTCCAAATGCAATGCGTGATCAAGAATAGGATGCAAAGTAAGAGAATGCGTACCTTACTTCTAGCAATCAACAATGCGAGAATGCACGCAATGCAAAGAAATAAATCTAGAGGCTACTCACATAGACATAAATGGTTCGTCCTAAGGGCAGGCAGCTTCTAGCAGGCAGCTCATTTTTTTTTATTAGTACTATTTTTTTTTAACTACTTATGCACAAGTAAATAAAGGTAAACAATCCACAAAATAAACTAAAAACCTAAATCTAAAGAAAAGGGAACAGGCTCCCAAAAATTGCCCATCACGGGCCTAAAACAAAATCGAGGAACAAACCTCTCAAAATATACCCCACAACAAGGGTTTCAAACCAAATGTGCAATGAAAAATTAAGTCTAAAGTCTTAATCCTACTCTAATCAAATCAGCGACTAGATGTATAGAGATGATCGTCGCGTCCTCGTCCTCCCCATCCTTTGCAAGGTAGCTCAATCAATTTCTCCTCTGGTGACGTCAAGGGTTGCCTCTCACGATGGATGGTGTGATTGCGAGTTGTAGAATGTGCCGCAGATCATTTCACTCACCACTCTCTAATTCCTCACATAAATTTCTCACATAGAAAAAAAAATAAATGTCCAAATCACTATGCAATGAGAAATAATTAGAAATGAAAAAAATAGGTGAAATTATTGCATCTGTTGCCTCCTCGGCAACGGTGCCATTTGACGAGTCGATTCTTCGCTTTTAAAGTTGTTTGTAGTTCTATGTGGTGGAAAAATTGACTAATCAATAATTAAAATAACCACTTGCAGAAGAATGGGTTGTGTCCACAGGGAGGCAATGACATATTTAAACTCGCATCGGTTAAAAATGTATGTTCATAGTTAGTTTCGACGAGAATCGAACCAAATCTACCTTCAGATTAAGAAAGCATCAAGAGAACATGCTGAAATGGCAATTTTGAACAACTAAAAGATATATTTTGCAATGCAGCTTAATAAAATAATAATAAAAGTTGCCAATGGCATAGAATGTAAATATTAATAGGGCTTTTACTGTAGCAAAATAGGGGAACTTCTTCCCCTTGTCCGTGCGCGAGGAGGAGGCCGCGGTCGGGTGTGCGGAGCTCAGAGGTAGTTGGCCACGACGAGGACTATGCGTTGGCAGTGACGGCGCATCGAACAGCCGTCGGAGGTCTCGTCAACGACGAGGAAGGCCAACAATGGTGGCGGTGGCTCGTCGGCATGGATGGGCTGCTGTCAGCCTTCAGAGGGTGTGGTCGAGTTTTTAAGGTCGAGGCGAGTTCATTGATGTTGGTGGCGCAAAGATCCGAGGTTAGATGAGGCGCTGCGTTGTGGGTGCTTTGGGTACCCTCGTCAACAAAGAAGAAGAAGAAGAAAAAGCCAGCTGGAGTGAAGCACCTTTTGCATGCGCTGATGGTGGCGAGGCGAAGCGCTGCTGCTGGGCACGCGAGCGCACGAGTGCAGGCAGGTCGCTTGGGCACGCGGGTGCTTTACTGCGGGCGGCATGTGCACACCACAGCAACGGGCGTGGGAGGTGCTGCAGGTGCTGCTGCAGGAGGTGAGGCTCACGGTGGAGCTGTGGATGATGCTGTACGCTGGCGGGTGCGCCGGCTGCGTGCGTGGCTGGAGGCGAGGGTGGATCTGATGGAGCGGGGAGAAGCTGCTGATGATGGCGTGGGCTAGAGGAGAGGCTGGTTATTGTTGTGTGTGGGGACGAAGCTTCAGACGTCTGGGAAACTTCCCGGACATCTTAACTGACGAAGGAGATGAAAATGCAAGACATGGAGTTCCGGCGACTGCGGTGGTGGTTGCTGGTGATGGCTGTGAAGGTGGTGATGTTGATTCTGGTAAGGCATAGTGATGGAAGCGTGGCCAGCGACGCACGCTCATGGTGTTGGCACGAGTCCACTGGCTTGGCGTGGTGAGCTATCACCTCTCCAGCCCACGGTGTGGTGGAGCTCGACGTTGGAGACCACGGTGGTGGAATGGAGTACACGGTCGTGGAGTGGGGTGGTGTCTCCACGAGCTCGGCTGCCTCCTCCTCTCCTTTGAAGTCAGCTGCCCCGACCAGATCCAACACACCCGCTCCTCCATGAATGGAGCCTTGATTGCGGCAGTTGGAGGAAATGCAGCCATTGCTGAATAAAGAAGAATAAAATAATAATAAAATATTATGATTATTTATATATAAACCCTCAACTTTTATGTTAACTTAAAATGATGCATGCAATGCACCTAATTTGTTAACTAATTAAATGAAAGTAATTCTAAGTTAATTCAACATGCATTTAAATATGACTGCAATGCATGAATTATGTAATTAAATTATAAATATGAATTAATCTATTTACATCCTAATTTTTGCTAAATAAATGTTAGAATTAACTTAATGTCTAAGCACTTAAATACTTAAATCGCCCACAAATATGGGCTAATCTATTACGCACCATCCACTGTCTATAATACGTATCCCCTTGATGGATATACGTCTCAGACGACTTCGGCCTATGAGGATGTCAGTGCTATTCAAGGATACGGGCGTAATAATTCGTATTCAGAAACATATAACCTTGCTTGGCACCAACATCCGAACTTCTCCTGGTCTGGTAGCTCACAAAGACCACATCAAGACCAACACTATCAGACTAGCCAATATGGGAACGCACAAAACACATACCCTAAGCAGCAACCATTCCCGTCTCAGCAGCAGCAACCTCATTCTATATACCAACCGCTGCACCAAGCTGCCAGTTACCCTTCAAAGTAGGATGACCCTCTGGAGGCACAAAAGAGGAGCTGCAAGAATTGATGGGGAAATCTATGCAAGATAGCTTGCAGATAACGAAGGCGATGGCTGACCAGATACAAACTATACAGAGCATGCAAAACTAGGTGTTGCAGGAAAATAGGACTCACAGAGCCTTGCCCTGCCAACCTGTCCTGAACCGTCAGTATGTGCGGAACCAAGGTGCCCTGCCTAGGTTTCAAGAACCACAGGGACAGGCACACGCCATATTATAGGCACCTCCAGCACCACCAGGTTATGCTCAAGGCTAGTCGCCTTTGATGCAGAACCCCACATACTCTGCCCCTTCCGCTCCCCCACCACCTCATGGACAGCAAGGCGATGCAAATGCTATCACATTGAGGAGTGGAAGGAAGACATTCGACCCACCACATAGGCAGGCGGGTCCTAAATTTTCTCACCCTTCGCGGCAGGTGGGTTTGACTCCTTTATCTCAAGAGCCACCTATGGTAGATAAGGGTAAGAGACCACTTGACCCTGAGATTCCCGTCCCTTTTCCTAAGGCACTGACGCGAAATGTAGTATGGAAGAAGGACAACCGTAATTTTGAGGACCTGAGTCAATGCTCAAGGAAGTACATATTCAGGTCCCTCTCCTCGAGGCAATTGATCACATCCCCACTGTGGCTAGGTTCTTCAAGGACTATTGCACCCCAAAGCGATAGCCTAGAATTGGACGACAGGCGGTACTGTCAAAAGAAGCTAGCACCATGATTCTAGCCGACTTGCCGCTGAAAAAGAAAGACCCTGCTACCCCACTCATATACTACTTCTCGCAGGATTCTCCATTTGATTAGGCCCTTCTAGATCTGGGTTCGTCCATCAACCTAACTCCCACAGCCGTATTCAGCTGGTTGATAGATCAGCAAAACCACCGAGGGGGGTGGTTGAGAACATGATCGTAAAAGTCCACAGATTTTACTTTCCCATAGACCTTTTCGTTCTTGATATGGAGGTTCCTCCTAATCTCCGAGATGCACCGATCATTTTGGGTCACCCATTTCTAGCGACAGCTTGAGCAAACATTGATTGTGCATCCGGGTGTATGGAGATAGCCCTAGGTAATGAGTGACTTTGACTTGACATATTCAGGGCATCAAGGAATTTTGACTGTGATCGCATAGAGGAGGATGGTGAAGACGAAGATTCGGCATACTATGGTAACATTGGGCTCCTTTGTGATGACCCAATGTCTCATTCGTTTCCACTATCAGGGTTCTTGGACCTCGATCCACATAGGACTGAGACCACTACACTGCACATATCTCCTCGAGGATCTAATTGTTTAGGGTGTGTTTCTGACCATAGCACCCCTGAATCTAGCTATCCTGATCCACATACTACTGAATTGCCCCTGTTGTTACAAGAAGACGTGACGACATGTAACGGGTTTCCTGTTAACATAGTCACAACCGACTACCTCACAGGTAGCGAATCAGTGATAATTCACACGCATCCTGATCATCAGATTTCCACCTTCGAGTCTACTCCTCCTGTTCCCATCTCTAACTCTACCCACCTGTAATTGAATTCAAGCCCTTACCTGATTCACTTAAGTATGTGTTCTTGGGCAAAAGTGAGACATGCCCAGCCATTATTAGTGCCTACTTAACCCAAGAATAGGAGCATCAATAGATTTCTATGCAACAAGACCATAGGGCAGCAATCGGGTGGAGAATTGCTGATCTCCGCAGTATCTGCCCATCGTATTGCACCCATCACATTTACACGGATGAGGGGGTGAAACCTTCGAGACAACCTCAAAGATGGCTAAACTCGAATATGCTAGAGGTTGTTAAGAAGGAGATCATCAAATGGCTGGATGCAGGTACTGTATACCCAATTTCTGACAGCCAATGGGTGAGTTCGATCTAGTGCCCAAGAAAGTAGGACTCACCGTAGTGAAAAATGATAAAGGCGAATCCATCTTGACCCGCACTGTGACATCCTGGTGGGTCTACATCGACTATAGGAAACTAAACATGGCTACCCAGAGGAATCACTTTCCTTTGCCTTTCATTGATCAGATCTTGAAATGGTTAGCCGATCTCAGTTTCTTTTGCTTTTTGGATGGATACTCCCGGTATAATCAAGTAGCGATTAGCCCGAAAGGTCAAGACAAGACCACATTCACATGCCCCTTTGGACCATTCACTTTCAAGCAGATGCCCTTTGGCCTTTGCAATGCACTAGCAACATTTCAGCGTTATATGATGACCATCTTCTCTGACATGATTGGGGACTATGTGGAGGTGTTCATGGATGACTTCTCCATTTTCGAAGATGATTTCTCATCTTGTCTTGATAACCTCACCAAAATCCTGAAACAGTGTATTGAGGTAAACCTAGTATTATCATGGGAGAAAAGCCATTTCATGGTGAGGGATGACATAGTACTAGGGCACAGGATCTCTAAAATTGGACTTGAGGTCGATCAAGCTAAATCTGAGATTATTTCCCACTTATCCCGACCTAGCTTGGTCAAGCAGATCAGATCATTCTTGGGTCACGTCGGCTTCTATCAGAGATTTAGACGCAATTTCGCGAAAATTGCATGACCTCTGACGAATCTCCTTGTTGCTGATGCCCATTCAAATTCAATACCTCGTGTCTCAGCACCTTCAAGACTTTACGAAGCATTTTCACTGATTCCCCGATTCTCCAACCGCTCGACTGGTCACTTAATTTTGAGATGATGTGCGACGCTTCTGATTTCTTTGTCGGTGTTGTTTTAGGCCAGCGTTCGGAGAAACAACCTTTTGTCATATACCATGCTAGCAAGATACTTAATGAGGCTCAGTGCAATTATACTATCACCGAAAAAGAACTGCTAGCAGTAGTATTCAAGTAGGAGAAATTTAGATCTTATTTATTAGGGTCCAAAGTTATCTTCACTGACCACTCCTCCCTCCGGCATTTGTTGGCAAAGAAGGATGCCAAACCCCGGCTCATCAGATTGATCCTTCTATTGCAAGAATTTTATATTGAAATCCGTGACAAAGATGGAAAGCAAAATGTTGTGGCGGATCACCTATCTAGATTGGACCCAGCCCACATTTCTTAGTCTGTGCCTATCCATGACCAATTTTTGGATGAATCCCTTTTCGCAATTCACTCTGTTGAGTTCCCCTGGTACGCTGATATCGCAAACTATCTTGCCTCAGGCAAGATTCCCACGAAGCTATCCAAGGACCAGAAACTCAAATTTACTGTGGAGGCTAAATTCTACCTCTGGGATGACCCACTTCTCTTCCGCATTGGAGTGGATCAGATTATTCGAAGATGCATCCTAGATTTTGAGATCCCTAGTGTGTTATCATTTTACCACAATGATGCTTGTGGTGGTCATTTCTCGAGACAGAAAACCGCTGTAAAAATTTTGCAGTCGAGATTTTTCTGGCCAACTATTTTCAGAGATACACACGAATACACCCAGCACTGTAAACGATGCCAGTCGGTCGGTTCTATGACCAGGAGAGACATGATGCCACTCCATCCCATCATGGTTGTAGAAGTGTTCGACGTTTGGGACATCAATTTTATGGGCCCTTTTCCGAACTCGCATGGCTTCGAATACATATTACTAGTCATTGACTATTTCTCGAAGTACGCGAGGCCATCCCGACGAGATGGGCCGATCATAAGATCGTCATTTCTTTTATACGGGAATACATCTTCGTGAGATTCGGAATACCCCATGCTCTGATTAGTTGCGGGGGAAGCCACTACATCCATGCCCACTTCAGGTCATTATTAAAGAAATACGGGGTACAACACCAAATAGCCATCCCATATCACCTGCAGACCAATGGGTAGGCTGAAGTGTCTAACCTTCAGATCAAGCTGATTCTCCCGAAGTCGGTTAGAACAAATAGGAAGGAGTGGTCCGATAAATTAGTTCATGCACTCTAGGCGTATCGGACCACGTACAAGGCCCCACTTGGAATGTCACCATATCATATGGTATCTGGCAAGGCCTACCACCTTCCTGTAGAGCTGGAACACTACGCCTTTTGAGTGGTGCAAAAATGTAACCTTGACCTCGATGTAGGAGGTCAAGAATGGATACTCTAGCTCAGCGAATTAGAAGAGATCCGGCAGGAGGGCTATGAGAATGCATTGATATACAAGGACAAGACCAGTGCCTTTCATGACTGCCACATTAGGAGAGAAACATTCATGCCCAAGCAACAAGTTTGGTTGTTTGATTCGCGACAGAAACATTTTTTAGGGAAGCTCAAGTCCAAGTGGACTGGCCCAAATGTTGCGATTCACCCATATCCTAATGGGGTGATCCAAATCAGGGACCCAAAATCTGGTCTAAGTTAAAATTTTAGGAGCAATTCCAAGTGATTTCTACCCATTTACTCCCAGTTGTACTTATGTTCTTTTATATTCATGCATGAGGATATGCAAGAACTTAGGCATGGGGGGATAGATATGACAAAATTGAAATTTTTTATGCCAACATTTAGGAAAATCACGAAGCTACATGTCGAACGTATTTTAGGACCCTAAATAAAAGAACAACCGACTCCAACTTCAATGTTCGCATTCGAGCTAGAAATCATCCGCAACAGCCATTCCCGACTCACCCACTGAACCTTTTGTTCTAAATTTAGGGTCAAGCTAAATGTAACCTGATAAAGGAAATTTCATGAAGTACAAATATAGGAGGTTACTTGTTTATAGCATATATGCATAGTGCATCCCTAAATAAGATTATCTTATTAACAGAATGCATTAGGGATTTTATCCTCTAGTTGATTCCTGTAATCTAGAATCCAGTATAATCTTTTACACACACGTCGAATTTGTAATGGATTCACAGAGAAGGCTGGTAAACATCTTTAGTCTATTGAGAAGAAGCGGTGCTTCTTCTCCTGAACCCCTGGACAATGTTTTGGGAGTAAGGCAGATATTCTTCCAAAAATCCACCAAATAGAGTGAGATGAGAGTAGAGTGTACTGGTGCACTAAGATTAGTGCAAGGAATCTGGAATCAAAGATAAATAAGTGATGATACTTAGAGATAAGGCATAGTTTTCGCTCTTGATTCCTGCGTATACATTTTGTGTGAATTTTGAGAGCCACCAAATAAGGCAAATACGCAGAGAGCGAGTTTTCATAAAACTAGGGCTAAGGTGAATGGTTACAGCCATTCCTTATGGAATCCTCGACTAAAGGAGGGTATTGATGTCCAAGTCAGAAATACACTGTCTTATCCATCTCTCCCGGTGTTGTGAGTAGGCACTTCCACCAAATAAGCCACCCAATGTCTCTTAAGTACCACCAATCCCTACAAATGCCTCCTCAATAAAGTTCATGGATGTGTGCAAGTTGTGTTATGTTGAAAAAAAAAAGAAAAAATAATGATGAAAAGAAAGAAATTTTAAAAAAAATTAGAAAAAGCAAAGAGAAAAAAGAGAGTGAATATTTGGTGTTTATTTCAGTTGCATTTAGGCAATACCACCAAATAAATTTGAGATCCAACAAATATGGCCTTAACCCACCATTCTTTTATTTCTGACCGCTTGAATAGTGGCTGAGGAATTCTGACTTAGTGTTAAGGCTATGAGAACTCAATTAAAGTGTTAATGCCAAGTGAGACCACTAAATACAAGTCATACGTGTGAATTTGTTGAGATTGTGAGGTCTAAGGAGAAGAAAGAAAAGAATAGAAAAAGAAAAAGAAAAAGAGAGAATGAATACAAAGGAACCAAAAGAGAGCATAGTTTTTCTCATCTTTCTCTGAGTTGAGTTACGTAATAATTTTGGGAATCTAGATTCTATAGTACTAATCTCTATGTATCACCAGTCGAGAGTGAGCCACCAAATATATAAAGCTCTCTAAGATTCTCTACCTAAGCTTAAAGCCAGGTGGAATTCATAAAATATCTTGAATACCCTGAGGGAAGAAAATTTGCCTATCCTGCTAGAATTTCTACTACGGGTGAAGTACAGGCTTTAGAGGTGAACTAGTTTTTCACTTGACTCTGTTGCAAAAGCTACATAGCAACACTTTCACAACTGTCTGGATTTCTAGAACATAGGATGAAAGCAAAAAGGAGAAAAATCATTAGGCGTACACTTGATAAAATAATCAATCCCTTAGGGACCCTTCTATGAATAATTTAGTCTCGCATTTTCTAGGGAATAGCAAGATCTAGGCATGGGAGTATGATTGCATAGCAATCATAGCTCTTAATTGACCTAAATTAGGCTAGGACTTACAAAAAGTTAGGGTAGTTCATGCATGCATAAGCATTATTTGCATCTTTACTGCTTTCTTTTTACTATGCATAAAAAAATGCTATAATGTACTGATTTGGTGCATTTTGTCAATTGCAAGTATTAAGCTGATCAGAAGCTAGATCTGAGGCTGGATCTAAAGCTGGATTTGAAGAACAAAGAATAACTGGTGTTGCAGTAGAGCTGGAGTGGATGACCTAGATTAGATGTAGTAGATAATAATGTAAGGGATTTAAGGTATACTATTCTATTAAGTAGGAATAAAGTAATAAATTGTGATGAACTTAGGTCCATCCTAGCCCTAGGACAGCCCAGAGGCTTCCCGAAGCCTTAGCCACACTTAGATTTGGTCATCGCACCATAGGAAACCTTAAAAAACTAATTCCAACCTCCATCTGGACGTTTAGATGAGTTATAGGATGTCCAGAAACCTTAGTCAACTCCCGCACACCTTAAGCCCACTTCTGCAGTGTTATTAGACGTCAACAAACTTGGTCAGATGTCCAATTTCTGCAGAATACCCAAGAAAGAACCTAGAAACCTTCCTAACTCTGATTAGACGTCCACACTTGAAGTTTGGACTTCTGATTTTTCACTATAAGTCGTCTGACACTTTTATCAGACATCTGGAACTACTCTCCAGTTCCTATTTTGGAATTCAAGCCTTGATCCTAAGTTCTTAGCTCCCTAAACCCAATTCCAACCCCTTAGGAACCTAAATTAAGGTACCATAACTTTAGTACACCATCTTTAAACCTTCCCAAGAATCTAATTAGATTCTCATTAAGCCCAATTGACATATATTATAGTCAATCTCATCAGCCTATTCAATTGGACTCAGAGTCCAATTGAGCTCAGATTTCAACTCGTACAAGTCCAATTGGACTCAGTGAGAGTCCAATTGACCTAAGCCCAACCTAATTGAGTTATTTCACTCTCAATTAGGTTCAAACTGATTCAATTAAACTTGTGTTAAGTTTAATTGCATTCCCCTGTTAGCAATTAGGGTTTGCAACCCTAATTTAAGACCTACACTAACCCAAACCCCTTAGGACCTAACCTAGAGCACATAGCCATATAGGGCACAACCACACACACATTCACACACTCCCACACCACCTAGAGTGTTCTAGGTTCTTCCAAAGGTGGCACCACTCTTGTTCGCTAAAATTAGCAACCAAGAGACATTCAAATTGTAGATCCACAAATGGTAGATTTGAAAACCACCTTCTCTCTCCTTGGCCGGCCACTCTTGGAGCTCTCTCTAGAGAGTTTCACACTTCCCTAGAGAGTATCCCTTAGTTCTTTAAAAAACCTAACGGGTGGCCATTTGCACCCACTCACTCTTGGTTCCATTTATCTTAGATACATTCCACCTCCACTCCACCTGCACGAGTTTCTTCACCATGGTTACCACCATCTCCATGCCAAGATGTTGGATCACCTCCTCAACCTCTCTCCAAGGATCGTCTTAAGCACCGTTGGCTGCCCCTCCTCCTCTCAACCATCTCAAAGGTCTCGGAGTCACCTTCGAATGCCCTTATTTCTACTAGATTAGTAGCTAAGTTCTTCATAGTTTACATGCTTTATTTACTGCTTAGTAGTGTAGCTCTATATTCTCCCCCAATGATGCATGCATAATCCCCCTTTAGATTCATTCATGCAATCGTTTTCTGCTAACTAGATTTGTGTTTCCAAGCATTCCTCTATAAGCTTTCCATGAGTTCCATGTTGCAAACACCATGATGAATCAATGAAAGATCTTTTTCTATATATATATCTATGTGTTGAGAATCACCATGAGCTTATTGCAATATATTTTGTGTGATTAAAGTTTCCTGCTTTTATTATTACTTGTTGCAACTAACATGTCGATACTTGAAAATATCGAGGATCTAACTATTAACGCATTTTCCATAAACAGCCACCACATAACTAGAATTGTGTGCATTCAAACTCACACTTTCACATTTGTCATCTATCTAACACATGTGTATGCAATTACGGTTCATAATGAAAGTGGTCGAACATTGATTCAACGGTTAGAAATCGGCGTGCAATTTTAAGCAAGTAGAGTGTGTGAGATCAATTTAAAATCTGCATTTCCATAAACACCACCTAGAGACGAATGACTGGGACTCAAGTCTCATTATCTTATAAATTATTTTTGTTGATCATATTTCGCAACTATACTACGATGCATTCTGATCAAACACGCGCTACACGATTCCCAACAAATGGCACCGTTGCCGGGGAGGCAATGTCATTTTTTATTTCAATCTCTAGAATTATCTCTGATAAATCTTCCTCTGCTTGTCTTTTGATGTGCAGGAAAATGGGAAAGACAAGATCTGCGCACACATCGGGCACAGAAAAATCATAGGTGCACATCTCCTCTTAGATTAGGATTTCACTTTTTTGAACCCTAGGTTAGATTTCCTTCTAGCAATTTCATTCGAAAAAAAAAAGCCTATTTATTTTCATGAAAAAAATAAAAAAAAAAGTCTTGGTAGTTAGATTAGGTCTCCATTTGAATCTTAGGTTAGTTTACTTGAAAAAAAAGAAAAAGAAAAATTTTAGAAGAAAAAGCTTTTCCCTCAAAAAAAATTCAAATGTTTTTAAAAAAAAAATTATTTTGGTGGAATGTTTAAATTTCAAATTCAAACACATTTTCTAAAGCTTCTCCACCACCTTCTGATTTTCAGCCAAGTTTCAAATTCCAATTTAAGAATTCGATTGCTGAAAAATTAATGCGCAAAAAATTCTGAAATTAGGGCTAGACCTTCATTTTGAAACCACCTTTCAAATGGCACCATTCATTTGAAAACATTTTAAGTTCAAAATGTTTAAAAATTCACGAAGTTCAAGGGGGTAAGACTAACCCAGATTTGAGATTTTTCAAAATTCAAAAAGTAATCTCGGGCAATTCACAAATTTGTTTTGACTAAAATCGATTAGGTTTGAAAGCTGATCTCATTGGCTTTAATTTCTATATTTTTTCCAAATTTTTGAAGATCATTTAATACTATTTCAATTTGAAAAATCAACCAGGGGTCACAATTCCAGTCCAGGCCCCCTGACATTCAAAAATCTCTAGAAATTTGATTGAAATAGTAGAAATCACAAAAAGATATTCCCTGAAAAGAAAATTAAAAAAGGAATCTACTTGCAAAATTGCAGTTTATTTGGATTCAAATTTTATCCAGATAATTATTTGTGTTTCATTGGTCTACTGAAGTCACAAAGAAGAAAACCCTAGAACTGCATGAACCCTAGGATATACCTTTAGGGTTGCATTCTAGAGAACACACTTGGGCTACCCTAGACTTAGTCAGGTCTAGTGTTTAGCCAGTGAGCTTGGTCACCTTGTGGACCACTCACCACAAGCCCCTACTGAAGGAAAATAGGCTCAAGTTAATTTTAAAACATGAAATCAACCCAAATTAGTTGTCATACTACTGTGTGTTTTCAACCTCTCTTGCCAAACTTGGTGACTAAGTCTGCGGGGTAGTGTCAAACGACCATGGCTTGGGGGTAATGGAACCAGAGGATTGAGTCAAAGGAAGAACCTTCCCTGTAGTCCCCTCGTAACCAGATTGGCTAGGTTAGCTTAAGAGGTGAGAATCACTTTCAGTCGATTGTATGACAAATTTTTCTTTAAGAATTCGAACTTGGAAAGAAAAATATGGTCATCTGATCACAAGGAACATCTGATTGACAGGGCGTTAGCCTTGTCTGGCTTGGCTACACCAACCCAGGGGTTGGGTGGTGTATGCAAGGAAGGAGGTCACTCAGACCTCAACTGGTTGGACCTTGGGAGCTGCTCCCAAGGGGGTGAGTCACCTCGCCAGGACCACCTTCTCCCACCACTTCTTCTACTCCCTTAGTCACAATGGATAATCCTGGGCCTAGACCTAGACCGGGTTAGGATGCTAGTAATGTAGTCTCGATGGCTCGTCTGCAGGCTTGAGTGGTTGAATAAGTGGAGTGGCATCAGCAACGCATGGACCATATCTTGACAACGCTTGATAGAATGTAGCACCCACTGCGAGAACAACTTTCAGGATTTCTATGATCTAGCTGCACCGATCATCGCTCGCTTAGTCAAGATTCCCGTAGGCGCAGACGCGTTTGAGCTCAAGCTTAATGTGAATGGTTTGATCAATAGTCATTTTTATGGAAACTCAAGCAAAGATCCATTCCAACACTTAGAGGACCTGAGTCAACTCGCAGAAATGATTCAACCCAGGAATGTTGATCTTGGAATTATTTTGATGAAGCTTTTCCCATTTTCTCTAAGGGACAAAGCTTCATACTGGTTCAAGACCATTGGGAAGCCAATTGGAACCTAGCTGAAATTACATCGTGAATTCCTACAAAAGTTCTTCCTGATCAATCGAACGAACGCATTGAGGCATGCAATCATGACTTTCTCCCAAGGAGCTGGGGAGAAGTTGCATGATGCCTAGGACCAATTTCACGACCTTCACCAGAAATGCCCGCACCATGGTATACCTAGATGGCACCTAGCTCAGATCGTTTACCATGGGCTGAATGACACACATCAGTATTTGGCCATTGCATCTAGTGGCGGGAATTTCCTCGCGAAAGATGAGAACAGTGCATTTGAGTTGTTTGAATCTTTGGCAGAAAACTCGATGAATGCTATGTCCATGAACCAATTCAAGCGGCCTGGTCAGCAGCGAGTTGGTGTCCATGAGGCTCACACCAAGTCTATTGTAGCCGACATGGATATCATCATCAAGTAGCTGGATAGAATAAACCTGATCGAGTAAAAGATTGACCAAATTAGTCAGGGTCAATCTGACCTGAACTCTGCTGCTCCAAGACCCTCCTATCCACCTTGAGCCCCTCCTGCTCGAGTTAATCTACTCACTCGGGATGTATCTTCTACTTATTTATGAGATCCTGCATATCAGGATCCCGTAAACAATCCTAATCTGCCACCATATGACTAGGGTTATGCACCACCCACTGACTATAATACGTATCCCCTTGATGGATATATGCCTCAGACGTCTTCGGCCTACGAGGATGTCAGTGCTATTCAAGGATACAGGCGTAATAACTCGTATTTAGAAATGTATAACCCTGGTTGGCTCCAGCATCTGAACTTCTCCTGGTCTGGTAACTCACAAAGACCACATCAAGACCAACACTATTAGACCAGGCAATACGGGAATGCGCAAAACACATATCCTAGGTAGTAGCCATTCCCATCTCAGCAACAGCAACCCCATTCTATATACCAGCCGCTGCACAAAGCTACCAGTTACCTTTCAAAGCAGGCTAACCCTCTGGAGGCACTAAAACAAGACCTGCAAGAATCGATGAGGAAGTCAATGCAGGATAACTTGCAGATAATGAAGACGATGGCTGACCAGATACAGACTATATAGAACACGCAAAACTAGCTATTGCAGGAGCATAGGACTTAGGGAGCCTTGCCCTCCCAACCTGTCTAGAACCCTCGGTATGTGCGAAACCAACGTGCCCTACATAGGTTTCAGGCACCACAGGGATAGGCACATGACATATTACAGGTGCCTCCTACACCACCTAGTTATTCTAAAGGCCAGCCGCCTTTGATCCAAAACCCAGCATTCTCTGCCCCTTCCGCTCCCACTCCACCTCATGGACTGCAAGCCGATGCAAATGCTGTCTCATTGAGGTGTGGAAGGAAGACATTCGACCCACCACATAGGCAGGTGGGTCCTGAATTTTCTCACCCTTCATCTTAGGTGGGTTCGACTCCTTCTTCATCTTAGGAGCCACCTATGGTTGATAAGGGTAAGTGACCACTTGACCCTGAGATTCTCGTCCCTTTTCCCGAGGCTCTAACATGAAATGTAGTACGGAAGTAGGACACGCATAATTTTGTGGACCGGAAGTCAATGTTCAAGGAAGTACATATTCAGGTCCCTCTCCTCGAGGCAATCGATCACATTCCTGCTATCGCTAGGTTCTTCAAGGACTATTGTACCCCGAAGGGACAACCTAGAATTAGACGACAGGCAGTACTGTCAAAAGAAGCTAGCACCGTGATTCTAGCCGACTTGCCGCTGAAAAAGAAAGACCCTGGTACCCCACTCATATCCTATTTCTTGAAGGATTCTCCATTTGATCGAGCCCTTCTACATTTGGGTTTGTCCATCAACTTAACTCCCACTACCATATTTGATCGATTTCAATTTGGGGAGTTAAAGCCTACCTCGGTCACGATTCAGCTGGCTGATAGATCAGTAAAAACACTGAGGGGGGTGGTTAAGAACGTGATCGTAAAAGTCTGTGGATTCTGCTTTCCCACAGACTTTTTCATTCTCGATATGGAGGTTCCTCCTAATCTCCGAGATGCACCAATCATTTTGGGTCGCCCATTTTTGTGGCAGCCCAAGCAAACATTGATTGTGCATTCGAGTGTATGGAGATAGCCCTAGGTAATGAGCGACTTCGACTTGACATATTCAGGGCATCAAGGAATTTTGACTGTGATCGCATAAAGGAGGATGGTGAAGACGAAGATTCAACACACTATGGTAACATTGGGAACTTTTGTGATGGCCCAATGTCTCATTTGTCTGCACTATCTAGATTCTTGGCCCTTGATCCACACAGGTTTGAGACCACTGCACTGCACATATCTCCCCGAGGATCTGGTTGTGTAGGGTGTGTTTCTGACCATAGCACCCCTGAATCTAGCTATCCTGATCCACACACTATTTAATTGCCCCTGTTGTTACAAGAAGACATGACCACATCTAATGAGTTTCCTGTTGACATAGTCAAAATAGACTATTTCCTAGGTAGCGAATCAGCGGGAATTCACATGCATCTGGATCATCAGATTTCCACCTTCGAGTCTGCTCCTATTCCCATCTCTGACTCTGACCCACCTGTGATTGAATTGAAGCCCTTACTTGACTCACTTAAGTATGTGTTCTTGGGTGAAAGTGAGACATATACGGTCATTGTTAGTGCCCACTTAACCAAAGACAGGAGCATCAATTGATTTCTACGCTACAAGACCATAGGGCCGCTATAGGGTGGAGCATTGCTGATCTCCACAGTATTTGCCCCTTGTATTGCACTTATCACATTTACATAGATGAGGTGGTGAAGCCTTCGAGACAACCTCAAAGACGGCTAAATCCGAATATGCTAGAGGTTGTTAAGAAGGAGATCATCAAATGGCTAGATGCAAGTATTGTATACCGAATCTCTGACAGCAACGGGTGAGTCCGATCTACTGCCCAAGAAAGTAGGACTCACTGTAGTGAAAAATGATAAAGGCAAATCCATCTTGACATGCACTATGATATCTTGGCAGGTATGCATCGACTATAGGAAACTGAACATGGCTACCCAGAAGGATCACTTTCCTTTGCCTTTCATTGATCAGATCTTAGAATGGTTAGTCAGATGTAGTTTCTTTTGCTTTCTGGATGGATACTTCGGCTATAATGAAGTAGCGATTAGCCCAGAAGGTCAAGACAAGACCACATTCACATGCCTCTTTGGAACATTTGCTTTCAAGCGGATGCCCTTTGGCCACTAAATGCACCAGCAACATTTCAGCATTGTATGATGGCCATCTTCTCTGACAAGATTGGGGACTATGTGGAGGTGCTAATGGATGAATTCTCTATTTTTGGAGATGATTTCGCATCTTGTCTTGATAACCTCACAAAAATCCTAAAACAGTGCATTGAGGTAAACCTAGTACTATCCTGGGAGAAAAGCCATTTCATGGTGAGGGATGGCATAGTACTAGGGTACAGGATCTTTAAAATTGGACTTGAGGCCAATCGAGCTAAATCTGAAATTATTTCCCACTTATCCCCACCAAGCTCGGTCAAGCAGATCAGATCATTCTTGGGTCACGTTGTCTTCTATCAGATATTTATATGCAATTTCTCAAAAATTGCATGACCTTTGATGAATCTACTTATTGCCGATGCCCCATTCAAATTCGACACCTCGTGTCTTAGGGCCTTCGAGACTTTATGAAGCATTGTCACTGATTCCCCGATTTCGCCGTCGGTGTTGTTTTAGGCCAGCGTTGGGAGAAATAACCTTTTGTCATATACTATGCTAGCAAGACGCTGAAAGAGGCTCAGCGTAATTATACTGTCACTGAAAAAGAGCTGCTAGCAGTAGTATTCGGGTTGGAGAAATTCAGATCTTATTTATTAGGATCCAAAGTTATCATCTTCACTGACCACTCCACCCTCTAGCATTTGTTGCCAAAGAAGGATGCCAAACCCCAGCTCATCAGATGGATCCTTCTATTGCAAGAATTTGATATTGAAATCCGTGACAAAGCCAGAACGTAGAATGTTGTGGCGGATCAACTATTTAGACTGGACCCAGCCCACATTCTTTATTCCCTACCTATCCACGACCAATTTTCGAATGAATCCCTTTTGGCAGTTCACTCTGTTGAGTTACCCTGGCACGCAGATATCGCAAACTATCTTACTACAGGCAAGATTCCTGCAAACCTATCCAAGGACCTAAAACTCAAATTTTCTGCGGAGGACAGATTTTACCTCTGGGATGAGCCACTTCTCTTCCACATTGGAGATGATTAGATTATTCAAAGATGCATCCCAAATTCTGAGATCCCTAGTGTTATCTTTTTGCCACAATGATGCTTGTGGTAGTCATTTCTCATGATGGAAAATCGATGCAAAAATTTTGCAGTCGGGATTTTTCTGGCCAACTATTTTCAGAGATACACACGAATACACCCAACACTATAAACGATGCTACTCGGTGGGTTCTATGACCAGGAGAGACATGTTGGCACTCCATCCCATCATGGTTGTAGAAGTGTTCGACGTCTGGGGCATCAATTTTATGGGCCCTTTTCTGAACTCGCATGGCTTCGAGTACATATTACTAGCCATTGACTATGTCTCAAAGTGGGTCGAGGTCATCCCGACGAGATGGGCCAATCATAAGATCATCATTTCTTTCGTACGGGAATACATCTTCGTGAGATTCGGAATACCCCACGCTCTAATTAGCGACGGGGGAAGCCACTTCATCGATGCCCACTTCAGGTCATTATTAAAGAAATACGGGGTACATCACCATCTAGTCAACCCATATCACTCACAGACCAATGGGTAGGCTGAAGTGTCTAACCGTCAGATCAAGCTGATTCTCCAAAAGACAGTTAGACCAGACAGGAAGGACTAGTCCAATAAATTAGTTGATGCACTCTGGGCATATCGAACCACGTACAAGGCCCCACTTAGAATGTCACCATATCATATGGTATATGGCAAGTCCTGTCACCTTCCTGTAGAGCTGGAACACCTCACCTTTTGGGCGGTACAAAAATGTAACCTTGACCTCGATGCAGGAGGTCAAGAATAGAAACTCCAGCTCAGCGAATTAGAAGAGATCCGGTGGGAGGCCTATGAGAAAGCATTGATATACAAGGACAAGACCAAGGCCTTTCACGGCCGCCACATCTGGAGAAAAACTTTCACACCCAACCAGCAAGTCTGGTTGTTTGATTTGCGACTGAAACTTTTTTCAGGGAAGCTCAAGTCCAAGTGGACTGGCCCATATGTTATGATTCACCCATATCCCAATGGGGTGGTACAAATCCGGGACCCAAAATCTAGGCAAGTATCTACGGTAATTGGCCAACTCCTCAAGCAATTCACAGCCCCGGAACCTCCTCCAGCTGACGATCTCATTCATCTTATTGAGGATATCTGAGTAAGTTCTCGCCAAGCTGGAGGTGTTAACTCAGCATGTATAGCTAGCATATCCCACATTCTACCATCATCTATACATAACCATTTTTATACATAGCATATTTTTCTTTTAAGCATATTTTTTTTGCATATTGCATATTGTCAAGTTGGCCGATGCTGAAAGTTAAAATTTCAAGAGCAGTTCTAGGTGATTTCTACCCATTTACTACCAGCTGTACTTATGTTCTTTTATATTCATGCATGAGGATATGCAAGAACTTAGTCATGGGGGGATAGATATGGAAAAATTGAAATTTTTTATGCCAACATTTAGGAAAATCTTGAAGCTGCATGTCAAACGTACTTTAGGACCCAAAATAAAAGAACAACCGACTCCAACTTCAATGTTCGCATTCGAGCTAGAAATCGTCCGCAACAACCATTCCCGACTCACCCACTAACCCTTTTGTTCTAAATTTAGGGTCAAGCTAAATGTAACCCAATAAGGGAAATTTCATGAAGTACAAATATAAGAGGTTACTTGTTTATAGCATATATACATAGTGCATCCCTGAATAAGATTATCTTATTAAGAGAATGCATTAGGGATTTTATCCTCTAGTTGATTCCTGTAATTTGGAATCTAGTACAATTTTTTACACACGTAGAATTTGCAATGGATTCAAGGTGAAGGCTCGTAAACATCTTTAGTCTGTCGAGAAGAAGCAGTGCTTCTTCTCCTGAACCCCTAGGCAATGTTTTGAGAGTCAGGCAGATTTTCTTCCAAAAATCCTCCAAATAGTGTGAGATGAGAGTAGAGTGTACTGGTGCTCTAAGATTAGTGCAAGGAATCCGGAATCCAAGATAATTAGGTGATGATACTTAGAGATAAGCCATAGTTTTCACTCTCGGTTCCTGCATATACATTTTATGTGAATTTTGAGAGCCACCAAATAAGGCAAATATGCAGAGGGCGAGTTTTCATAAAACTAGGGCTAAAGTGAATGGTTACAACCATTCTTTACGGAATCCTCGGCTGAAGGAGGGTATTGATGTCAAGGTCAAAAATATACCATTCTATCCATCTCTCCTGGTGCCGTGAGTAGGCAGTTCCACCAAATAAGCCACCCAATGTCTCTTGAGTACCATCAATCCCTAATAATGCCTCCTCAATAAAGTTCATGGATGTGTGCTAGTTGTGTTATGTCGAAAAAAAAGATTTGAAAAAAAAGAAAAAAAATGATGGAAAGAAAGAAAAATTGAACAAAATTTAGAAAAAGCAAAGAGAAAAAAAGAGAGTGAATATTTAGTATTTATTTCAGTTTCATTGAGGCAATACCACCAAATAAATTTGAGATCCACCAAATATGGCCTTAACCCACCTTTCTTGTGTTTCTGATAGCCTGAATACTGGCTGAGGAATTCCGACTTAGGGTTAAGGTTATGAGAACTCAACTAAAGTGTTAATGCCAAGAGAGACCACCAAATATAGGTCATACGTGTGAATTTGGTGAGATTGTGTGCTCTAAGGAAAAGAAGGAAAAGAAAAGAAAAAGGAAAAGAGAGAATGAATACAAAGGAACTAAAAGAGAGCATAGTTTTTCTCGTCTTTCTCCAGGTTGAGTTGCGTAATAATTTGGGAAACTAGATTCCATAGTACTAATCTCTATGTAGCACCAGTCGAGAGTGAGCCACCAAATATATAATCTTTTCCCTCTAAGATTCTCTACCTAAGTTTAAAGCCAGGTGGAATTCATAGAATATCTTGAATACCCTGAGGGAGGAAAATTGGCCTATCCCGCTAGAATTTTTACAAGGGGTCAAGTACAGGCTTTAAAGGAGAACTAGTTTTTCACTCGAATCCGTTGCAAAAGGTACATAGCTACACTTTCACAATTGTCTGGATTTCTAGAAAAAATGAGAAAAATCACTAGGCATACACTTGATAAAATAATCAATCCCTTAGGGACCCTTCTGTGAATAATTTAGTCTCGCATTTGCTAGGGAATAGCAAGATTTAGGCATTGGGGTATGATTACGCAACAATCATAAGTCTTAATTGACCTAAATTAGGCATAAGTAGGTGTAGTTCATGCATGCGTAAGGAATATTTGCATCCTTACAACTTTCTTTTAGATATATATAAAATAATGCTATAATGTACTAATTAGGTGCATTATGTCAATTGCAGGTAATAAGCTAATCAGAAGCTAGATCTGAAGCTTGATCAAAACCTTGATCTAAAGCTGGATCTAAAGAATAAAGAATAATTGGTGTTGTAATAGAGTTGGAGCGAAAGACCTAGATTAGATGTAGTAGATAATAATGTAAGAGAGTTAAGGTATGTTATTATATTAAGTAGAAATAAAGAAATAAATTGTGAAGAACTTAGGTCCATCCTAGCCTTAGGATAGCTTAGAAGCATCCCCAAGTCTTAGCCACCCTTAGATTAGGTCACCGCACCCTAGGAAACCTTAAAAACCTAATTCCAGCCTCTATCTGGACGTCCAGATGAGTTATAGGACGTCCAGAAACCTTAGCCAACTCCTTCAGACCTTAAACCCACTTCTGTAGTGTTATTGGACATCCAGATCTTGGTTAGATGTCCAATTTCTGCAGAATACCCAAGACAGAACCTAGAAACCTTCCTGACTCTGATTAGATGTCCAAACTTGAAGTCTGGACTTCTAATTTTTCACTATAAGTCATCTGACACTTTTATCGAACGTCTGGAACTGCTCTCCAGTTCTAGTTTTGGAATTGAAGCCTTGATCATGAGTTCTTAGCTCCCTAAACCCAATTCCAGCCCCTTAGAAACCTAAATTAAGGTACCCTAACCCTAGTACACCATCTTTAAACCTTCCCAAGAACCTAATTAGGTTCTCATTATGCCAAATTGACTTAGATTATAGTCAATCTCATCAGCCTATTTAATTGAACTCATAGAGTCCAATTAAGCTCAGATCTCAGCCCATACAAGTCCAATTGGACTCAGTGAGAGTCCAGTTAACCTAAGCCGAACCTAATTGAGTTATTTTTCTCTCAATTAGGTTCACACTCATTCAATAAAACTTGTGTTAAGTTTAATTGCATTCCCCCCATAGCAATTAGGGTTGGCAACCCTAATTTATGACCTACACTAACCCAAACCCCTTAGGACCTAACCTAGACCACTTAGCCACATAGGGCATGACCACACACACATAAATCCATTCACGCACTCTCACACCACCTAGAGTGTTCTAGGTTCTTATAAAGGTGCCGCCACTCTTGGTTGCTAAAATTAGCAATCAAGAGACATTCAAATTGTAGATCCACAAATGGTGTATCTAAAAACCACCTTCTCTCTCCTTTGTCGGCCACTCTTGCAGCTCTCTCTAGAGAGTTTCACACTTCTCTAGAGAGTCTCCCATAGGTCTACAAAAGGACCTAAGGGGTGGCCATTTGCACCCATTCACTCTTGGTTCCATTTAGCTTAGCCACATTCCTCCTCCACTCCACCTTCACTAGTTGCTTCACCATGGCCACCACCATCTCCATGCCAAGATGTTGGATCACCTCCTCAACCTCTCTCCAAGGGCTGGCCTAAGTACCATTGGCTGCCCCTCCTCCTCTCAAGCAACTCAAAGGCCATCGAAGCCCACCTCCGAATGCCCTTATTTCAGCTAGATTAGTAGCTTAGTTCTTCATAGTTTACATATTTTATTTACTGCTTAGTAGCGTAGCTCTATATTCTCCCCTAATGATGCATGCATAATCCCCCTTTAGATTCATGCATGCGAACATTTTCTGCTAGTTAGATTTGTGTTTCCAAGCATTCCTCTATAAGCTTTCCATGAGTTCCATGCTACAAACACCATGATGAATCAATGAAAGATCCTTTTCTATATATATATATATCTATGTGTTGAGAATCACCATGAGCTTATTGCAATATATTTTGTGTGATTAAAGTTGCCTGCTTTTATTATTATCTATTGCAACTAGCATGTTGGTACGTGAAAATATTGAGGATCTAACTATTAACGCATTTTCCGTAAACAGCCACGACATAACTAGAATCGTGCACATTGAAAGTCACACTTTCACATTTTTCATCTAGCACATGCACACGTAATTGGGGTTCATAATGAAAGTGGCCAAACATTGATCCGACGATTAGAAATCGGCATGCAATTTTAAGCAAGTAGAGTAAGTGAGATCGATTTCAAATCTACATTTCCGTAAATGCCTCCCAGTGACGAACGACCAGGAATCAAGTCTCATTATCTTATAAATTATTTTTGTTGATTGTATTTCGCAACTATACTACAACGCATTCAGATCAAATACGCGCTATACGTTTCCCAACACCACCCAATCTTGAACCAAACAATTTGGTTCAGGTTAACCAGGTCCAAGAAAAGGTTTTGGCTAGCTTGAGGAATACTATGCAATCTTTAGAAGCTTAGCCAATACCATACACTAAATAATTTGAGCCCCTGATTGAAATGATTGATGATCTGAAGTATTTGTTTGATTGGCTGCAGGATATTAAGGATAAGGACCCAGATGAGTTTTTACTTGGGAAGTTATCGAAACTGAGAATGAGATTTGTGGTTGCTTTAGTTCAATCCTAGGATGATTCCCAGGATGAACCCACTTCAGGAGAGCCAATGTCAGAACCAGCTCAAGCACCTATTGGGGGGACATGTGTTACGAGGCTGACTAGATTGATTTAGAGAAATCAATTACAGATGATCTGATTTCCTCACCTGAAATCCCTGAGCCGGGGTAAGAGGAAACATATGTCTCTATGGATCAGAAAGTGATTGATGATTTTGGGACACACATTAATACGGATTTAGATTTCCTTGATTCTGAAGGTGAAGAATCAAATTGCGAAGTCTCACATGGGTTTACAGAACAAGATTTCTGTGAGACAACTGGGCCTGAGGAATTCGGTAGATCATATGATGGCCCAATAACTAAGGAAACTGATCTTATTAGGGGTTATATGGTAGATTTAAATCCCTACATTAAGGATTCAATTCAACGCCCTAATTCTCAGTTACACCCCCTTGAGTTTACTGACAAATTCTACTTTTGAAATAACTAGACCCAAGTCAATTCTGATTCAATCACATCTTTTAGCCTTGGAAATTTCATTCAGGGAGATTAATATATAGGTGGTCCTGGAATTTAACATTTTGAATGTGGAGGATAGGAGCTGGGAAATTTTGATTTAGGAAGCAAACTCCGGAGGAAGTAGAAGATCGAGTCGAAGGGTTCCAATTAATCTGAAGCCATCAAACAACGACCCTTATGACATTTATTCTGAGGATGTCCAACCCAAGCGTACATTCATTGATTATCCTTTTGATCTTGAATTCTCTGTAACCTGACTTTTTGGTCTTGGGTTGCATCCTCAAAAATCGCAAGCCCGACCCTGCTTTCATACTGATTTCAGCTTCTGGATAATTTTTATCCAGAACCTTAGATATTCTCGACCATGGGGTATGGATCTGCATCACAATTTGGTCCACATTTGTGGACATCTGCTGGCAGGTCCTAAGGTGAATCTCTTTATTCTGATTCTGACCTACACCTGTGAATTCGTTATTTCTTTTTTTTTGTATAGTGTGCCTAGCTGAAGAAACTAAATTTAGCACGTATACAATTTCTGTTCATCTCGGAGCAGACACGTTATTCAAGCAATTCAAGAACTTTCTACTCTACTCCACTCTGTTTCTTGTCTTTTTAATACAATGTGGACATTGCATTAGATAGGAATGGGGGGTTGGATATTCATCTATGAATTATTTTGTCAGCTCCGTAGATTCTTTTTGTTTTCTTTTTGATTTATTTTTAAAAAAAATTTATGGAATTAGGAAAGAGGCTTAGGCTTTAGAAAATTTTCAATCTTAGGAAATAAAATTGTATGATTTTAACACGAAGACCCTTCAGGTCTTTGGGCTTAATCAGCTTGAGTTTCCACTAAAATGTAGATTTGTTTATCGAATCCTCGCCATCCTGAATTTGATTTCAATTTGATTAAATAAGTTGGGATGATAAGTACAAGACTTATCAACTCGCCCTCTGATTTGAGGGAACTTCAAGTCTAAGCATCTACATACTATTCGCACTGACTCATTTTTTGCCGATTTTAATGGAAATTGGGTAGCTAATGAATCTTCTAGGGTGGTATGGCTGGCAAGTTATCATGGGTAACAGTCCATAGGTAGGTTGTCTAGAGCCCAGTCAATGGACCATTCCTTTCTACTGCCTTTAGGTAAATCTTAGACTAGGGAAGCCACCTACTCAAAAAGAAAAACAAAGTTCAGAAAGAAAAGAAAAAGAAAAAGAAAAGGGGAAAAGAAAGAAAAAGAAACTAAAAGAAATAAGCCACACTTCGTCGCATGAGCATGGCTGCCAAGTTGTTGGTGGTAACAACTCATTGACCAGTTATCCAGAACCAAGCTCAAGAAATGCACTAAAAATTCCAAAGCACTTAGGAAGATGCAGAGAAGTAGAATAAAAATTCCAAAACACTCGGGGAGATATACACTGATTGACCATTGTGTCGACCCCATAAAAATAAAAGTAGGGAGAAAGCTACCAGTCGTATAGATACACCTTCAGGCAGATTTCTTTCTAAGGTCACCTAGGGGCGTAGAAACCCGAAGTCCATTCTGATTGTCGATCGAGTCTATCACATTCACAAAAAGATGCTTAGAACTTAGGGTTCTTATCGAGCCTTGGGCGGGTTGACTGGCCGTAGAAGGCCGCTCTATAACCTTGAACTCAGAAAATTTAAAAAGAAAGAAAAGAAGAGAAAGAGAAAAAGAGATCCCACTTTGAACAAGGTGAGAACTTGAGGCAGTCTACATTTTGGCTGATACCCGAGCACTATTGTGTCACTGTAGTTCAAATCCTAGTTGAAATCTTTAAGTGTTGAAATAACTATTGCCCAAGAAATCTGAATTAATTCTCTTATAAATAGCATGTAGCTTTGCTAGGGACTAGCAAAAGATAGGCATGGGGGTGTGACGTAAGCACATTTATATCACATAACCTATCGATTTACGTGTGGTCTTAGGCATAGAATTGCATCACATATTATAAATATTGCATAACATGCATCATCTTGCATTTAGGGTTGTCTGTATAAAATTTAGGTTAATTGTCTCCTTTTATGTCTAGGGACAGGGCAATTTGTTAATCAAGGCTTCAGACTGAGGATCCAACCATACGGATCTGATCAGGGCAACGATGAGAGTTCAACGACTCCAAGATCGCTCTGATCGGACATCAGTAGCACCAAATGTAGTCTAAGGAAGCCTAGAGATCAAGGGCCAAGATGGTGTTAATCCACACCTCCGATGACAAATTCGACTGCACAGATGAGTTCGGATCAACAATCACAGCCTAATGACGTGAAAATCAGTCCAATCCAACACTCGTGGCACCGTCTGCAACGCACAGAAGTTGGACAGCCAAGATGGGGCCATGTGGCACCATCTCAGCTGCATGATCGACTCCAGGGACTCGCCGCTCTCCTCATCTAAGGGCACGGTAAGACGAGATCTGGGCCATTGGATCTTGATCCAATGGTCATGAGCACGCGCCACTTAAAACCTTCGCATGACATAGATGAAGACGTAGTGCAGTGCCGCGAGGCATTGCACGAGCGTGGGGTGTGGGTTCGACTCGCAATCTGCTGCACGCGCGCGTTAAATCTAGACCGTGCGATCGGCTACAGACAGCCTAGATCGCCCAATCGGGCGTACGCGGGATTAGATGGTCCACATCACACCCGATCTGATGTGTAGACTCGTGCGATGCGAAGCTGAAGCACGGTGCGGGCGAGGATGACTTTAAGCTATCCGATCTTGAGATCAGACGGCTGATATCGTTGAATCGTGGGCGTGCGTTTTAGGCGCGGAAGAGAAGCAGGCATGCGCGCAGTGCACACACGTCGCCTAGGACGGACCTTTAGCAACGTTTAAGTTCGTCGCTAAAGGTCCCATTTTAATGTTTTTGAAGTTAAAATGTCCAAAATGCCCACAATCTTTGCAACTATAAAAGGAGACCCCTACCCTATGAATTTCTCATCCCTTGTTCTTTTATCTCACCCCTTCCAAAGCTTTAAGAGCTTGTCCCAAACCTGGGATGCTCCTCTAAGGTAGAAATCATAATTTTTCCACCTTCGTCCCCCTTCATGGAGCATCTCGCGGATGTCCTCTCTCTGCATTAGGGAAGCCGATCCCACGACGACGATGACATCCTGCTTCGTCCTCCTTCTTCCCACTTCGTTCCCCAACTTCCAGGGTTCGTCTCGTTCGGCTCATCCTCTAAGCAATCGTCAAGGAGGATATTTCTCTCTCCATTCTCTTTACTGCTTTCTAGAGTAGATTTACTACTTCTAGTGTAGATTTCCTGCTTTCTAGTCGTAATTAGTGTAATGAACAACTTGTGATAATGAAATCTCTGTTTATTCTACCCCTCTTTTGGTTTTAGTTGTAATATTCTCTCTCTTTCTCTTTTATTTATTATTTTTTAAATAGATGGCTAGTTTTCGACCAACTAATCTATTTCGTGAAAAACAAATAAAACGTGTATTTTTAATCGAACATCTGCCTCCCTATGTTCGACCCGGAACTTCTTTACAACTTTTCGGCATAAATTTTATCTGCTGAATGGATTTCTTCGCGACTCGAACTACGACGGGTTTTCGAATCCAACTGCGAATGCGTGGTTTTCTGCTCTCAATAGTACACAACTTATCAACTTGCCCTCTGGTTTGATGGGACTTTAAGCCTAAGCATCAACACACTTTTTGCACTGACTCACTTTTTGGCAGTTTCTTCGAAAATTGGGTAGCTAATGAACTATCTAGGGTGGTATGGCTGGCAAGTTGTCGGTGGAAATAGCTCATCGACCGGTTGTCCAGAGCCCAGCCATAAGATCATTTTCGTCATACTGCCTTTAGGTAAATCAGAGAGAGAGAAGAACAAGAAAAATAGAAAAAGGAGAAAATAAAAAAAATAAAGCCACACTTCACTGCAAGAGTATGCTGGTAAGTTGCTGTGGATAACTACCCATTGGCTAGTTGTCCAAAGCCAGCTCACAAAAATGCACAGTAATTTCGAAAACACTTAGGGAAGAAGCAGGGAAGTAGAATAAACCCAGGAGATATACACTGGGTTCGCCCTTGTGTTGACCCCATAAATAAAAAAAGCAAGGAGAAAGCTACTATTCGAAAAGATAAACCTCTAGGCAAGGCCACCTAGGGTCGTAGAAACCCGAAGTCCATTTCAAGGGCCGCCTAGTGAGTCTTTCACTCTTTTCACAGATGCTTAGCACTTAGAGTCCTTTTAGAGTCTTGGGCAGGTCGGGTAGCCATAAAAAGTTATCCCGAAACTCTTAAACACCCAAAGTAGAAAAAAAATTTAAAACGAAGAAAAAAAATGTATCTTCCCTTTTCAAATATTGCAAGGACTTGGGTGGTCTACATTCTTGCAAATGTCGGGGTACTATTGAGTTTTTATTATTTAGAAGATTAGTTGAAATTTTCTATCGTTAATAAACGACTTAGGCCTAAGCGATCTAATCCTAAATTTGAATTTATGCATAGCATGTAGTTTAATTTTGCTAGGGACTAGCAAAAGATAGGCATGGGGATATGATGTAGACACATCAATTTAGGTTAAAATGCCTACTCATGCATATTCCTAGGCTTAGATTTGCATTTCATGTTATAAATATTTCATAGCATGCATCATTTTGCACTTGAAGTAGTTGTATATAATTTAGGTTAATTAGGTCCTTTTTATGGCCAAGAGAGAAGTGGATTTATTTTAGGGCTTCGGATGGACGATCAGACCATACAGATCAAATCAGGATAATGATCGGAGGCTAACGCCTCCGAAATCATCCAGATTGAAGTCCCGTAGCATCATATGAAATCCCAAGAAGATCAATAGCTAGGAGGGCAATGCAACATTTTTTAAGGCTTCGGATGTAAAATCCAATAGTACGGATGGATCCAGAGCGACGATCGCAGTCCCGCAATGTGGAAATCAACTTGATCCAGGCATCGTGGCACCCTCTGCAACAGAAAGAAGAATGGACGGCCTAGATGGTGCCACATGGTGCCATCCAGGCCACCCAACATTGGCCAGCAACGCCCGCTCCCACCTCTCCATCATCCATGACATTCATTCCCATCCATTGGATCCTAATCCAATGGTTGAGAAGCTCTCCCCCACCATGCACATTAAGTCGTCAGCTCGACGCATCTGACATCTTGGCACATTGGTTGGAGAGAGGCACTCCCAAAGGATGGGCGTGAGTTCAAATCCTCGCAACCCCCTTAATTGCTCAATTAAGATGACACGCACACGCACAGCCACCAGCACCGCGCACGTGCAGCAGTAGCGCAGCACAAGCTCCAGCACGCGCACTCGCGCGACATGGCATGTGATAGGCGAGCGAGCACAGCGCCAATGGAGCGTGCCAGCAAGGGAGGGCGGATCTTCAGCAACGCATGCCTTTAGTGATGCTTGCAGCTGTCACTAATGCCTCGTGTGCACCAGTAAAGGAATTGAAGGCGTGGATATTCAGCAACAGAAAGGACGGATCTGTAGCGACATTTATGGATGTCAGTAATGACCCAAATGCGAAGTTGTTCTTCCTCCTCCACTATAAAAGAATCTGACCACCACCATTCCAAACCATCTCTTCCTTTCATCCTCTCACCACCTCCAAGGCTATAGAGAAAGCTTGTCCCAAGCTCAGGATGCTCCTCAAGAGTAGAAAACCAAATAGGTTTCCCTCACCTCATCCCCATTCGTGGAGCATCCCATGGCCATCCTCTCACCACCCTTCAGGAAGAAGATCCTCACCGCAATGCCATCCTGCCCCATCCTCCATCCTCATTTGTCCTGCTCCACACCACATTCCTCTAGGCAACGTCAGAGCGAGTCGTCCTCTAAGCAACCGTCATGGGGGATTCTCTCACCTCTTTCTATCTTTTTTGCTTTCGTAGTATAGATTTTTCTGCTTTTGTAGTTACAACAAACACTTGCTTATGAATAGATGACTGTTTCTCTATTTCTCTCTCTTTCTCCCTCTCTCTCTTATATTTTTGTAAGTAGATTAGCTAGAATTCATCAACCTGATCTCTTGCCCTATTAAAAATACAAAAAAAATTATAAAAGGCAAAAAGGTCAAAGACAAATAAAAAGAAAAATGTGGATTTCCAAAACCAAATGTTCGCCTCCCTGTATTCGACTTTGGACTCACTTTTCGAGTTTCGGTTATAAATTTTATCTGATAGGCACATTTTGCGAGCAACGACGATGGGTCCACCAAACCCCGATTTTCAATTCGTGAAATTTGCCTCCATCAACGGCACAGTCATAAGGGTGTTGGAGCATGATTGTGGATGCTGACACAGTGGCGATGAGACCCGGTGGCGAGTCGAAGATGCAGTAGCAAATGCAGTTGTGGCATGGAATTCATCGTGGTGAATGCAGTCGATGACAAATCATTACAGTTGTAGATGCCAATGCTGTCATCACTAACCACAGTGATGGGATTGTCATGGGCGAGATGCGGAGGTGGTGGTGGCTGTGGTTAGGTGCATGCTTGGATAGAGGTCTCTCCTCCT
The DNA here is from genome assembly GCA_037157565.1 of Thalassia testudinum. Classification (NCBI taxonomy): domain Eukaryota; kingdom Viridiplantae; phylum Streptophyta; class Magnoliopsida; order Alismatales; family Hydrocharitaceae; genus Thalassia; species Thalassia testudinum. Next base: position 17,581,773 of record JAZHRO010000056.1, read on the forward strand.
CTATGGGGGAAGATGAAGAGGGCTTTCTTGTCCATATCGTCTTGCCTAGTTATAAACAGAGAGAGAGAAGAGAGAATTAGAGAATGAGAAATTAACGGGGAAGAGATTGAGGAAGGTGGCAATCTAGGGTGCTTTCAATAGGCAAAAAAAAGGAAATTTGATTTTTTTTTGAAAAGATGAGTGCTATCAAAGGTGATAGTAGACTGAGAACATTTTATTTATGAATCAACAAAAAAAACAATTACATAATTTCACTTTACACCTTTACAAAACCCCAACACTCCCTAAAAATGTTCCCCACATTTATAGAGCCCCCTCTAAACAATTGCTCATTACGAGCATGCCATACACTCCACATAAAACTAGCCATCTTTATATGAGGCTTGCCCTTTGTCAGGAAGTTTCCCCATATGCCATCCCAAGTCGACATAGACTCCCCACGAGCACCCCTCCAAATCTGATTAGTCACTAAACATAATGAGAATAGGTGCACATTACTATCCGTGGGTAAATCGTACAAAGGACAATTTTGAGTAGGGATTCCCAATCTTCTACATCTCAGCTCACCTGTAATAGGCCCATTTCTTCGACAAAGCCACAAGAAAATTTTTATTTTCAAGGGAACCTTCAAAAGCCAAATCTTTGCACAATTCCTATCTTCCACTGATGGATTAGCATTTGTATACTCCACCAGTTGCTTGTACGCCTTAGTTGGAGTGAAGATTCCATGCTTTAGCCTAAAACTGTCCACGCCACTCATCGGCTAGAAGGCTTCAAGATCTGCCAACAGACGCTCCTGCTCATCTCGCGTCCTTCCTCTACACGCATCCTATCACATGCAATATCCCATTTGCTATTCACACTGTCCTAGCAATCACTAGCAGAGGTCCTATTGTCCAGAGCTGCAGCAAAGGCCCTAGGATATGTCTTGCTCAGAAGCCCCAAGCTAGACCATCTATCAGTCTAGAAAGAGAAAAGCCGCCCATCCCCTAGAACAAGAGCAAAATTTGTCCAATTCTCATGAACTACTCTCCACACTGATTTCCATAATGGGGAGGGATGTTGAGGAAGAGATGTCCACTATGCCACTTGTGAGATACCATAAGACTCCTTAAGTAACTGTAACCAGACCTTCCCATCCTCTTTAGAAAGCTTCACTGCATACTTTAAGAAAAAGAGCATCATTAAATTCCTTCAATGAACGAATACCTAGCCCACCCTGTGAGCGAGGACTACACAGCTTTTGCCATTTTAGAGGATGCAAAAATCTACTTTCAACCTTTGCTCCCTTCCAAAAAAATGCCTCCTCATCACATCTAACCGTTTCCAGACAGCCTTCAAAGATCTGAACATAGAGTGGCATTGACACAATGGGAGTATGAAGGATGGCTGATATTGCTTCACACTCCTAACCTGGCATACCAAAACAAATCAGGGATGACTTTGCGCCATTTAGCCTAAGCTCCAAGATCTCACCAAATACTATCACCATTGTGAAAAGGTTCTCTGCCTCACTTCCCCATTCAATGAAAAACATTGTATCATCGGCATATTGCAGAATTGGTGCAAGCACCCTAGAGTTGGACATAGTGTATCCCCTCACCATGCCTGCACTAGATAGTTTGCAAGTAAACTAGCCAAAGTGTCCGCAGCTAGGTTGAAGATTAAGGGGGTCAAAGGACAACCTTGTCGTACTCCGCACTGAGGTTGTATCCAAACCCCACATGACCTCCTGTTAATCAGACGTGAAAAGAATGAGCTAACAACACACCTTTTCATCCATTGTATCCAGAGTGAAGGAAATCCCCTCTTAAAAATCTCCCATATGTAAGGCCACGTAACCGAATCATAGGCTCTACGAAAATCCACCTTCCACATGTACGCTTTACTTCCTCATCTGCACCACCCAGCCACCATCTCTTATGCCACAATGAAGGATTCCTGTAGCGATCTATTGGGAAGGAAAGTCGATTGCACTGGGCTAATTAAGTCTGACAAGACCTTTTTCATTCTATTAGCCAAAGCTTTACTAATTATCAGATAGATTGTGTTTGATAATGCGATAGGTCTGAAATCCAACAAACTCTCTGCCCCATCCTTCTTCGGCAATAAGAAGAGGTACGATTTATTTATTCTTTCCATGCCTGAATTACCACATTGGAACTCTTTAATAACAACCATAACGTCCCCCTTAAACATATTCCAGAACTCATTATAAAAAAAGACTTGAAACCCATTCGTACCTGGAGATCCCTCAGCATTTAAACTAGCCATAGCCTCCATAACTTCTTGAACTAAGATGGGCTTTACCAACTGTCCAGCCGCCAAATCTTCTACATGGGGAACGGTTGATGCTGCCAGCCTCCAATCTCCCCTCTTTGCTGATCTAGTGGACTCCCTGAAATATCTAATTGCCTCCCTTTAAATGTCATCAGGGGAAGTTAGCACCAGATCACCAGCCTTCAAAGAAGAAATGAAGTTCACCCTCTTTTGAGAGCTTGTTGCCAAATGAAAACACTTCACACTTGCATCACCCTTCTTCAACCATAACTGCCTTGACTTTTCTCTCCAATCAACTTCTCTTGCCAGATCCTTACCCTGAATCACCCGTTGCTAGAGCTTTCTCTACCCCTTCTCATCATCTGTCAATCATCCACCATTCTCTTTTTCGTCAAGCAGACACACCTTAGACAAAACCTTATTCCTCCTCTGCTTTCTCAGGGTCCCAACTATCTTCTTATAGTCCTTCAGGATAAATCTCAGATCCCTCTATCTATTTGCCAACCCAGATGTGGCAGTGACTTCAATGTGCTTAGTCTCCCACCAATGGCAAATCATTTCTTTAAACCCATCCTCCCTATGCCATGACTTCCTAAACTTGAAGTATGCACCTATGTATGAACCCTCCCCACTATCCCAGAACAAAGGGGTGTGGTCCGAGAAGGGTTGATCCATCCCTGTTATAGAAGAAAGTTGGAACCTCTCCAACATTTCTGTATTACCAAAGAACCTGTCCAACTTTGATACCAACCCATTCCTACTTCTCCAGGTATATTCTGGCCTAGCTGATGGGTATTTTCTCAATCCCAACTCAAACATAGCCAACTCAAACCTAAGAGAGTCTTATTCCACCCTCTTATTCCCTCGGTCATTCTCAGACAAAATGCAGCTAAAGTCTCCACCAACAAGCCACGGTAATCCTCCTATCCTGCCTATCATCTGGTGCAACTCCTACCACACGTGGCTTCTTAGGATGTCAACACACTGGCCATAAACATAAGAAATAACAATGCTCTGATCATTCCCCATCGATTTGAACCATAGGAGATATGATACTGATCCTTCCAAACCTCTTTCAATTATAGTCTAGAGATCTTCAAGCACACAGCCAAACCACCTGACCTTCCTTGTACATCCACTGCCTTGACATCCACCAGACCGGATTGGAGCAGCAATTGCCACACTTATTTACATCCTTCTTCAATATGTGTTTCCTACATTAGTGCACAATCCACCTCCCATTCACAAAGGTATCGAACCAAGGAGGGCCTCTGCATCCAGTCGTGCAGCCCATGCACATTCCAAGTGATAATTTTCATCACCAAAATTATTTATCCCTCTGTTGCCCCTCGATCCTCTTTTCAACATTCAAGATAGCTGCTATATTCTCTTCACTGAATTTTTGACTAGCACCTACAATCCTTCCCCTAAGTTTGCATGGTGAGAGCACCACTTTTCCCTTAGAAGAGGATCCCACCTCAGAAGAGAGGCCCTCTGGAGCCTTAAAGAGAAGAGGTCAGGTTTCTACACAAAACCCCCTGACCAACATCCTACTCTTGAATACTCAAATTCACAGCCACCAGTTCCTTCCCATCAATTGCATCTTGCATCATTGCTTCCTCATGCATTGTTTGGTCCATCCCCTTCATCTCCTCTTTTGGCACCTTAGTAAAATGATGCTCTTTTCTCTTCTTAAACTTAGGTCAGTCCAACTTGATCGCCCTACATTCACAGCTACTACCCTGTACCTCGGCATCCTCTGTAGATGACCTCCACACCTCCTATTTCAGCCCCTCAATTCAATAGAAAGACAGCTTCATTCGAAGAAGCCACGAGCTCCCACCGCACCTAAGAATGATCTTGTCTGGGATCGAGCCCCCCCTCACCACATTCACCTCAACCTTAACCAACCTCCCATCACCCTCGCATAAGCCCACCTTTGTAGACTCTGTTAGGACCACAAAACTTGTGATTGCCCCAGCCACCACCCCATTGCTTTACAGGTGTAGAGGGAGACCCCAAATCTCCATGATTCCCCTTCGATTCTCAGCCCTTTGTGGTTGACGATCGTACACGCCCCATCAAATGGTGATACAAGTCTCCACATAACAATCAAGCTATCAAGCACACTTATGCAAAAGTGAAGGCCTTCCACATCCATCATGCTCAGGTCAAACAATAGAAATCAAAATCCACCCAAGTACGCTAGTTTCAACCCCTGCGAGGACAAACATAGGGATCTTACCAGGGTTTGAATTCACTCGCATGAATATGTTCCCATCAAAATCTTGTCGATTAGGGCACCCCAAAATGCAATCACTGCTGCCAGAACGTCCTCACCCCGTATCTTCAAAAAGGTCCCTGCCGCCATTAACAGTGTGAACCCATCAAGCATTGACTTTCAATCAAGGATTCCTCCCAGATTACTTGACTGATCCCTTAAAAAATTGGAAGGGATGATCTAGAGGAAGTCCTTAATCACTTGAACCTAGTTTTGTACTCCAAATCTCCTCATGAAGCTCATGCAAATTCATGGATTTCAGGGATCTTTTTCCCTGAAAATCTAAGCTTCTCAACCTTGTTTCCAAGTGTAGAAGCTTGCCTGAAGCCCTATAAAAGCACCCCCATCACAAAGTCGAACTCCTTGGCAAGTTCTAGGCCCAGGAATCCTTCATCTCCACTACCTCTGGCCGACTCCAGACTCGTCTTTGGCAACCTTCTCTCTCTGGTCCCCTTGCTTACTACCACATAATATTGTTAGTAGGTTTGCCTTCCCCATCCTTGTCTGCAGCTCGCCATACCTGCGAGGGGCTTCTTCACCCTTCAGATGTCGCTGCCCTTCCTCTTAAAGCCACCATCGTCTCCGGCACTGGCCAGTCATAGTTGGTGCCATCTCCGCATCCCCTTCATCTACAACCTCCTTCATTTGACTCCTCATCTCCCTCTGACCTGATTTACACACACAACACCCACTTCAGCGCACACTCACACCCATGCCACCATCATCTTCCATTCTCCAACATATGTCTGGCGACCTCATGAAACTGCCTCACCACACCAAACTACTCCCCACCAATCCCAAAAGCTCTGCCATGTCCTCATGACCAAAACCTCTCAAGTAATTGAGGGGATTGGACTCTCACATGCTCCACCCGACACACACACCTTTGCACCACCTTCTTGACCCCTCTAGACCACTGCACTCACTCGCTAGCAATGCCACGACCACCAACACATTCGCCTTTACACAACGATCCTCCTAAGCATCTGTGGTGTGGCCAAGAGGCTGTTTTCTCCTTTCTAGGTGACAGCTGGATCTTTGCCATCACCCCCGACTTCTCCAACTTCAGTTGCAGTCCCCTGGCCATAATCTTTCCAGACTCCACCTCCAAGTGTTGCGGACGACTCCCAGGACATCCTTTAGGTCCTCAATTGGACACATAGCCACACCTTCCCCTCCAATTCACAACTTCATCTCCTACTGCTGCATTATGACGAAGAAGCATGGGATAGTCCCACATCATCAATCAACATACTCGTGACCACACATAAGAGGGAAAAGTGACCTTTGCTGTTTGCCCAAGCACACAAGGGTCGGGTCCCTCTCACCTCTATACACTCCTCACCCACCTACATGCCAGCGAGTCTGGCCCCTGGTCCGAATACTCGATTACTGACCCAATTGTCCCTTGGGTCTGAGAGAAGAAGAAAAAGAAGAGAGATAGGGGGTTTTTCCCTACGCGGCTTTGCTCTCTACACTTAATCGATTCTGAGGCCTTCGCCTCTACGTTGTGCTTGCCTCTCTCTTGAGGCACGAAGGAGAGAGAAGGTGGCCTTTGCCTCTTCTGTTGCAGTTGCATCTTGGTGCCTTGAGCAACTTAAGGTGTCTGATGCCTTGTGCCTTCATCTGATTTCAGCTGGTGCCTTAGTTCTAAAGCTACTATTAGAATATTTAACTTGGTTGACGTGGCATATTTGGTTAAGATTTACTATTTAGTTATTTGAGATACTTGTGAGCTTAATTTTATGGGTTAATTTGGTGATTCAAATCACAATTTTAACCCTCTTTTTGCACTACTGTTATGATCTTATTGAAATATCATTTTTGATTAATCATTGCTTTGATATTGCTTATATTTCTTGAGATTGGTGGATTTAAATTACATCTTTACTCCCTGTGATCGATCTCAAACTCTATTTCTTGAATATGAGCATATAAATTTAAATGATTTGAGCAATTTTATCCTATACTGCAATGCATTTCTTAAAAAAATGACAATTTCACCCAAAAATTTTAGCATCGTAGCTGGGGAGCAACGTGCAATTTGATTTCAATGATTTCAATTCTAATCTGATACTAACTTGTTCTATTTGTTTTGTTGTGGTTGTGCAAGGTAAATAAGAAGATCAGTCGCACAATAGCCACTCTAGTGGCAGGTAATCTCATTCCTTTCTTCTTAAGCCCCTATTTCTGGAAGGAATTAAAAAGAGAAATCAATTAGGATCAACTCACATTCCTTATTAGACTTAATCACTTGAGTTGCCTGATTTGATTGATTTTAGACATCCCCATCCAAATTTCTGCACCTATTAATGATCTAAGGTGCCTAGGGTTGTTCACCTTCTTGATTGAGCCCTAGGTGCCACATTTACAAAAAATTGGATCTGGAAATAGAACCAAATTAGGGTTTCCACTTTAGGGCTTGAGAAAAACACACTTGCCTGAATTAGAAGAGAATTGATTTCCCGCATTGCATGTCACCCAAGCCTTGGTTGAATTGACCTAATCAAGAAAACCCTAAAAGAAGGCTCTGACATTCACTTGAATCCTTAAAATTTAGACTTAATAACCTACTCTCAAACCACTCAGGGTGATTTTGGGTTCATTACCCAACTCATCCTAAACATTAGGGCAGGTTAGGTGAAGTTGACCAACCTTGTGTGCTAATCAACCTTCAAATTAGGTCACAAATTACAATCAACTCTAAAGTTCAAGTGAAATCAAAAGCACCATAATTCAGGATTAAAATTGGTAGACTTAAGCGGTCAAGTTGCTCATTCCGGTCTACTTGGATTCTCAATGGCAAGGAAGGTCAGGTGGGAGAAACCCTATAACCCATGGGGACACTCTACCATGTAGGGGTCTTTGCAGGACTTTCCCTTCCTGGCTACCCAAGTATTTCTTGGGTGAGTGATTTTCTGATCAGGAGGTATCATCCCCCTCAATTGAGTCTATTACACCTTCTATCCCTTATCTGGCTCACTAGTGCATGTACGAGAGGAGGTCCTTAAGACCACCCTTGAGACCTCCATTAGGAATTCACTCCCGTCGCAGCTAAGCATCGAATCACTTGTTTGTGCTACCTTCATATCGTATTGATATCTCTTCCAACTCTTCTGCTTCTAAGCCCATATCTTCTTCATCTTCATCCATGGACAATCAAGGAGAACAACCCAATTTCTAGGATCAGCTATAGCATCTCAATGATCTATTCCATGCACACATCAATCCATCGATGCATCCTCAGATGCAATATCAGTACAATCCCACTGCGGTGGAGATCAAACCTAGAGTACAAATCCCTACTGGAGGGCCTAATGTTGAACTCAAGCGAAACATGATCCGTGTTATTCCTAAATTCCATGGCTCAAACTCCAAAGATCCCTTCCAGTACATCAAGCAGCTAAAACATCTGGCCCAGACCTTCGAGTCTGCCAAACAAAATCAAGACATCCTTCTCATGAAGATGTTTTCCTTCTCACTCATGGGTAAAGCTGTCTATTGCTTCTAGACTCTGAACCGTCCAATCAACACATGGGGTGAACTACAAAATGAATTCTTACAAAACTTCTTCCCTATTGGTCGGACGAATGCTTTGAGGCACCAGATCACACTTCACACAAAATCCAAGAGAACCACTTCATGAGGCATGGGACAACTTTTTGGATCTCATGCGGAGATGCACCCATCACAGAGTTCCAAAGTGGGAACAAGTCTAGTCCTTTTACCATTAGCTTAATGACGAGATCAGGCTATTTGCCAATGCAACCTATGGTGGAAGCATCATGGGACAACATGAAGATACCATTTCGGAGATTCTCGAGAATAAGTGCGAGAACTCCATAAACAATGAATCTATGGGTATGTTCGATCGGACGACTACCCATGCATTAACAAGCATGCAGGGGGCACACGAGATGCAAGGCCTATCCACATCCGTCGATCAGGAACTGATGGCCAGTCGGCTAGACAAGCTCTCTATTATCAAAAAGAAGGTGGATGAATTGGCTCGACATTTACGGAGAACCACCTCAGCACAACAGAGCATATATGTGCAACCTCCCTCTGGTAGGGAGGTTGTGCATAACACTTATCATCAATCACATCAGGGGATGGACTCATATCGACCCCCATCTGATCTTGGTTTTGAAAGAAACTCGGAAACTTCCTACTCTAGTTGGGGGAACTCTGATCCCTCGTATTCTAACTTCTCTAGAGTTCCACAGACCTGTGAGGATCTCCATGCAATCTAGAATGATCCATTCCCAAACACTTATAACCATGGATGGCGTAATCATCATAACATTGTGTGGTCAGGGAATAATCAAAATCCGAGATCTTAATTCCAACCTCGACCAAAAGATCTGCACCCTTACCAACCTACTCAGCCTAGGCCCAATCCAAATTACCAATCTGGGCCATCAAGGGATGATCAAATGACTCTCATCCTATAAACCATGGTTGACATTCAAAAATCCAATGCTGCTATGCAGAAACAGTATAAAAACGAGATCACAGTGGTTTGAAATCAACTCGCACAAATGGCAAATTCTCGCTAGCCTAGTGCACTTCCATCTCAGCCTCTACCAATTCCAAATAACATGTCTAATTAGGGGTGTGTTATGAACCCAAATCAAGGCCAAGCTCACTAGGTTTAACAGGCCCCTTCTGTTCCATCACCCGATGGGATGGAAGCTTCAACATCATACTTGGGAAAACAACAGTAATAACCGCTGCCACCAAATCTAAGCCAGAGCTAGGCAGGACATAATTTTGCTACCACCCGTAGTGACAAGACAACACAGGATCCACCTTATCCAAGCCACTCCCAACCTAGTAGTTCAGAACCTAATCCTAGGATGGTTATCTAGGACACACCTACCCTAGATCCAGAACCTAAACGAATCCTAAAGAAACCTACAGAGATTCCATTTCCTGAGGCCTTAACCAAAGGAAAGAGAAAACCCAAACCTGTGGCACTGGGAAGATCCGGTCAAACTCTTTGAGCAAGCCCAGATAAACATCTCCTAAATGGATACGATCTACTACGTATCGACATCATGAGATTTTTGAAGAATTTGTGTACACCTAAGCGTAAGCTGCGAACCAAAGATGGGAGTCGGATCGTATTGTCTAAGCAAGTCAGCTCGATCATTTTGAGCAAGCTCCCATAAAAAATAAAAAATACTTGCACCCCTTTCATCTCCTACAAAATTGGTGATCTAGAATTTGATCAAGCATTGTTGGAATTAGGAGCCTCCATAAATTTGATACATGCATCCCTACTAGACCATTTCAAGGAAACTGAGCTCAAACTGACTGAGGTGACTTTGTAGTTAGCAGATAGATCAATCAAGTCAACTAGAGGAATTCTCAAGGATGTTGTTGTACGGATCCATGATTTGTGGGGTGAGGTGATTAGAAAACCAATTGATGAGAGCCTCATCATGAGCCATAACTAGCTCATTTTGACCCAATAAAGAAGATAAAAGCTCCTACATAACCTAGAAGAAAGCCTAACTGAAGGAACAAGTGCTCTGAGAAGAAAACATGAAATAAAGGTTAAAACTGCAATTTTACCATTGCAGTATGTAAATGGGATTTCTCAGAGGCAAAACAGAGGTCAAATGGTATAAATGAGATAAAAAGTGGGTTGAGTTAATCAGAAATGGGTTCATGTGCAATCTAAGAACTAAATGACACTTGGTAACCCTAAAATAGACCCGCTGAAATTAACAAGGTTCCGATCAGAACAAAAAGCAAGTAAACCCTCTATAAATCATGGAAAAACATACTCTAGGGTTTAGAACACTTAATTTGGCCTTTGGAACCTAGTTTGACCTAGATTATGGTCCTAGCTCTTCAATTAACCTAATTTGGGTTTTTGCGCAAAATGTCTAGTCAAACGAGGTCAAACCTGAAATCTAACTTCGCCATTGGATTCCTTATGTCCAAATTAGGTTTGTACCAAAATTTGGACCTAAGGAGGGGTCATCTTGACCTACTTTGCAATTTAGTACACCCAAATCACAAATTGGTCCCTATCTTTTGAATACCGTTGCAGAGAACCCCCTAGGTTCTTCGCCTCCTTTGCAAACCGGTCCTGCCACCATTGCTAGGGCAGAACCGAGCTCCGGCGAGGTTCGGAGAGGGATTGCTCTCTAATCCCTCAGAGATTCCCTCCCAGAAATGGAAGGAGGATTCTCTGAGGAATTCCCTTCCTTATAAAGTCAATTACAGTTGCTGGTGTGAACCCAATCTCTCGTGCGAACGCACGGGAGATTTGGGCATCCTAACTCCTTTCCATCTCCGGCGACCAACTCCAGGCAATTACGTGCCCTTCACGCCCTGCACACCCAGTCCAGCGCCTATATAAGAACCCACAACTCCGGCCGAACAGGCTAAGCTTGATTTTGACGGAGATCCCTTCCAAATTCCTCCCTCTCCCATCTCCGGCCAAACGACCCACAAGCTCCGGCGACCTCCTTCCCTCCTTCTTGTCGCTCTGCTGCCATACCAGCAGCAGAGTCCTCTCCGCCGCTTCCTCCCGTGTCGCGCTGTACCCCGCGCGCGCGTTTCTGACCTCGTCTTCGTCGCCACTTCCTCCCTCAGGGTCTTTCTTCCCCGACGACGGCAGTTACGAGCCGTCTTCTTCGCCGCCTCCCTTCCCTCCAGACAACCCCAGATACGTTCTCCATCCTCTCCTCTCTCTTTTCCCCCAACTATTTTACTTGATTACCCCTCCACAGTACCTATCCGCCTTCATCTTCCTCGCCTCCGACCGCACTCCGGCGAGCCGCCCACACCACTCCGCCACTCCACACGGCTCGCCAACCACCTCGAGAGCTCCGCCTCACCACCAGGAACTCGCTCCACCCCACAACTGCCACTCCAGACCTCCATAACTACCCCCCGAACAACCCACCATCTCCGGCCACAGGTTGACCTAGGCGCGCACGCCTAGGCCGACCGACAACCTGCAGCATCACCCACCACCTTCGCCGTGCTGCGGCGAAGGTTTCCAGCTATTCTGATTGGGCCAATAGGCCGTTCTGTGGAATCTCAGGTGAACGCCCCGGCCGCCATTAACAGCCGAAGCAGCAGGAAGCTTGGAGCAGCAGCAGGCGTCAGGCTTCCCAGGCGGCAGGTGCAGCTGGATCTCGCAAGTGTCGCGAAGAACTGAGTTCAGCAGGGAGCACCAGCAGGGCCTTCAACGTGGGCAATTGCACACGAGAGTCTGCGGGCGCGCGCAAAGGAAGGGCGGAACGTTTAGTCCCACCTCGTGGAATCTCAAGGCACAGGTATGGTATAAAGAGTTTTTGTGATATAGCTTTACTACCTCGAAAGCACAGGGGTGAGGTCCCTCACTGACCCCACCCGCCTCGTCCGCGGCCTGACCACGCGGACTTGGCGGATCCGACCCGACCTAGACCTACGCACTCCTCGCGCATCACACCACCTTCAGGTGCGCCTGGTCCCGGGTACGATCCGACCCGATTAATGCCTGTGGCTCTGGGAGAGCAGCTCTGAGTGAATTGCTTGAGAGAGAGAGATGCACGGGTAGAGGGAGAAGGGTTAGGTTTTGCTCCTGTGCAGGCAGGCTGATCGCAGGAGAAGGACTTGGCCGCTGCAGAAGAAGGAAAAGCAAGCCAAAGAAGAAGACAGAAGAAGAAGAAAGAAGCCTTCGCAGAAGAAGGAAAGCAGAAAGATTAGAAGTCTTCGCAGAGAAGAAGAAGAAGGACAAGGGAAGATTGCAAGGAGATCAGAAAGGCAAAGCAGAAGGAAAGATACAGAAGCAGAAAGGAGAAGAAGGAAGAAAGAAAGCAAGATCACATTTCAGACGTCTGATACATAAATCAGACGTCTAATTCTACTTTTTCTAAAAACTCTTTGAATCAATTATATTTGCATGTAACAGTTGTATTCTTGGGTTTTACAAAGTACTGAGATTGCTCCCTGTGTTCGACCTCGGATACTCCAGTTTTCGAGTAATAAAAATCTTTATTTGTTTTGAACGCTTTAGCGGCTATATTACAACGCGATATTATCTTTTAACAAACCGCACAAAAGCGTGACGAACACCAATACTCCAATTAGGTTGGGACTTTTGGTTGTGGGGCCACAGCAAGGGTTTTGGAGGTGGTAGCAAGGTGATTAATGGAGTATGGTGGCTGCACAACCTTGTTGGAGGGATGGTCAGTGTTGGGGAGGATGACAGGGGTGAGGGTATTGCGGTGGTAGATCCTAGAGTCTAAGTAGGTAACAATGAAGACGAGAGGAAGGGAAAAATATTGAAGGAGACTAGGAGTTGGGATGGAGAAGGAGAAGTTAGATTTGATTGGCCAACATCAGAGTAGGTGACAGAGTTCGGTGAGGTGTTGGCGATGAAGAAGAGGTGGAGAGCGGTCCCTCCTTGGCCAAAGAGATGCACGATGAGGAGAGAAGACCGTAGGGCTGTCCAATTTGATGGTTGGATAGCCAGAGGAGGTAGAAGAAGGAGGTCACCAGATGGGAACACCATCATGAGCCATAACTAGATAAATTTAGTCATTATCATGGAATAAATGCACCAACATAATTGCAGAGAGCCCTAATTCACTGTAAATCCATTCTGAGAGAAAGAGAAGAAACCAAGTTAAAACTGTAATTTTTCCATCATATCTTGAATGCAGAATAACCATAGGTTTTCCAAGGGCATGATTAAGGTTTAAATGGTCTTAAATATCCAACTAGTGGCTTAACACAGATAAAAAAGAGTTTTCGCGTGTTTTGAGAATTGAATGACTTTTGAAACCTTAAAAACAAACCTGCTTAATTAATTGAGACTCTAGTCAGGATAAAATTTAACTAAACCCTCCAAAATTCATATAAAAATATTCTCCAGGGTTTTTAACCTTCAATTTGGCCATCAAAACCCGTCTTGACCCAAAATAGAGTCTTAAACTGACATTTGCCCTAATTTGGGTTTTTGCATAAATAAACCAGTCAAACAAGGTAAAATCCTAAATCTAACTTCACCATTAAATTCCTTGGGTCTAAATTAAGTTTGTACCAAAATTTAGGCCCAATCTGATATCATCTTGAGCAAGTTTGCATTTTCGACCAGTGAGACTCTTTCTATCTCAGCCAGACCCTTAGCTTTTTGAATTCTTTGCAAATTTCCCCCCAAATTTGTCATCTTTCTCACAAACAGGTCCTCATTCCATTTTTGGAAGGCTAAACCTTCACCATCGAGTTTCGAGCGAGGATTTCTCACTTGATTCTCAATTAATCTCTCACAAATTTGATACGGGGATTCCTTGGAAAGTTACCTTCCATTTGAGCCATTCCTTGGGCTCTAAGTCTTTCCCAAAAGGTTATGCGAACCTTTCAAAGGTTCTGGTATCTGACATGTGCGTGACCTTCCAATCTTGGAAGCTTCTTTCCATGCTTGGAAGGGCATCGTATGGCCTATAAAAGGACCCCTATTGCATTTCGCTTCTCTTCAGTTAGGTTTGAGGCCTTAAAACCCACTCCCTTGTCTTCTCCGGTCAACAACAACCGCAGCTCTGGCAACCCTCTACTTCTCTCTCTCTTGGACCTCCAGTGGACAAATTGAAGGCCCTATCTTCTTCCCCTTATCCTTGTAATCTTCCCTGGCCAAAGGGAGGTCGTTCCTTCATTTTGTTCGTCATCGCCGCCTCGCTGTCTTCTTCACCTTCTCCGGGTCCAGTCAGCCGCGACCAGACCATTCCAGCATTCTCTCTTTTCTAATACACTCTATCTACTTCTATCTCTCTACTTTCTTTTCCCTTACTAACACTCAACTCTCGACCGCTGACCACATCTCTCCCCCATCATCTTCCCCACATCCGGCACGAGCTCTACGAGCTTGCACTGGCACTACACCCTACCAAACACAACACCACTACCTCCATTAGTTTCTCTATGAACCACTGATCAAAAGCCCTGATTTTATTAGGATTTTTTATCGAGCACTCACCTCCTCAAACACAGCTCCCTCCGCTCACACTTCCATCACCGACAACCACCATCTAACCTTCACGCAGCCTCTAACCACCACCACTGCATTCACGAACCTCCGATGACCTTGCTAAGCACTCTAACTGGGGCATTTAGCCAATGTTTTCTTATTTCAGGTCCCTTTGATTTGTCGTTCCCACCGTCATCTTCTCCGACCTTGGCAGGGCTCCTCCAACCTTCAAACTCCCTACTGCAGCTTTCGCTCGACATGGCTCTAGGTCTTGAGTACTCCCAAGCACTCAATTAAAGCAGCATGCATCAGCAGCTACACCAATTAACGAAGCAACTTCAGCCGCTGCTGTCGTGTGAATAAGTGTGGGACTTTAGTCCCACCTTGTTTGTTGATGGGCACTCAAAGCTACTTAAATTGATTTTTTGCTATAGCCTCATTGCCTCAGTAAGCATAGGGTGAGGTCCCCTCACATGTGCCCACGCACGCCATCACCCGTGCTCATGCCGCGTGGGTCTAGGCTTGGTCCATTTACCCAAATTCCTGGGTCTAGTCTGGTTTGTTGGTTCTGAGAGAAGAAGAGAAAAGGAGAGGAGAGGAGGGGGTTTTGCTCTGCCACCCTCCTCTTGGCTCTTATGAGATCTGAAGAGGCCTTTGCCTCTACTGGCATGCTAAGTACTGTGCTACGCCTTCTCAGAAGCTAAGGGAAGAAAAGAAGGAAGAGAAAGATAGAAAGAGAAGAAAGAAGAGGACAAGAGGAAAAGAAGAAAGAAGCCTCTCCCTGAGGCTTAAAGAGAAAAAAGGAAGAGGCCCTTGCCCCTGTTAAGGTGTCTGATACAAGCCTCTGTCGTTTGATTGCATACATTTGAGGCTTTATTTTTTTGATTGATATTGTTGATCTAGTTGCTATTATTGTGAGGAGTAATTGGTGATTGAAATCACCATTTTACTCCATTCTATTTGCACATTTATACTTGACATTATTGATTAGATCATTCTGAATTAATTCTGATTGCAAATTCTTATATCTTTGATTGTGATCTTGAGTGTTAAATTGCCACTTTCTCCCTGTGTTCGACCTCAGATTTCATTCAAGTAATAAATATTATATGTTTTCACACTTATTTGACTTATACTGTAACACGATAATTTTAAAGCCTGTTTCAGAGAGACTAACATTTTGGCGCTGTTACCAGGGCAATTCATAATTCACCATGATAACACTACGCAAGGGGGTAGTAATTAGGTTGAATATGGCCTATCTTTAGAATAAAAGGCACAACATAAAGTAGAATAGGAGCATTGCATGAATCAAGTACCAAGATTGCTTATAAACTGCATTAATGGCCATTTGTGTAAAGCATGTGTCAAGGCAGGCCCCAGATGAGCAATCGGACCACACGGATGGATTCAGAACGACGAACGGAGTCCAACGGACTCAAGATCGGCCGAATCCAACATCCGGAGCTCCCACAATGGGCCCAAGAAATTCTAACCGTTGATCTAGAGATCAACGACCCAGAAAGCGCCACGTCGCCCCGCCCCCACCGCTCGCACGCCCTCAAGCCAGCCAAGGACGAATCTCGACCGTTGATCTTCGATCGAACGACCGAGATCTGCGTGCTCGCCCTCGGTCGCCGCAAGCAGCGCGGGCGTGGCACAACGACTAGCGCGCACGCCAGCATCGCAGCGACGCGCGTTCGAATTGCGCGGAGCAGAAATCAAGCGCGAGTGAAGGGCGCGGCAAAATTGGGCGGCCAGGATCGCGCCACGCGGCGCGATGACAGCTCCCGAGCGCCCGCGCGCTCACGCGCACCCGAGGCGCGATCTAAGCGCGGGCGCAGGAGGATCTCAGTCGTCCGATCTTCGATCGGATGGCTCTCATTCAACGTCCACGGATCGCGCATGGAGAGAGAGCGGGGCGGGCAGCTGACCGGCGGCAAGAGAGCTTCACCGACGTATCTGGAAGTGGTTTTAGCGACGTTCTGGATGTCTCTAAAGCACATTCTTCTTTTAGGAAGCCCTTAACTCTATTTAAACCCCCTTCTACCACCATTCAATGCATCCTCTCCCACTTGCAACTACTCCACTCCTCTCCTAGCTAGCTTTAGGCACTCTTGTAATCGCCGGAGACGACGAGTCGCCGACGGAGCCTCCTCCACCGCCGTGGCTGCCTCGTCGCTCTCAACTCTCTACCTCTCTCTCTCTCTCTTTTAAGCTTTCATTTACTTTTGTTGAAGCATGTATTTAATGTTGTAAACCATGAACTATGAATGCATGTTTAATGAAATTATTTTCCATTTAGTCGCCATTTTAATTTCTGTTTAAAGTGCATGATCAAAACCAAGAGCTTTCTAACCCTAAACTCTCTCTATCTCTCGCTTTTCAAAATCGTCTCTTTCGCAAGCAAAACTCTGCCTTTTTTATGACAACAAGTGGTAAACAAAATCCGATTTCCACGCCTCCCTGAGACCGACACTCGGACTCACCTCCGTTTACTTCTTTTAAAACCGACGTATCAAGTGCGACTATAACGACACCTCTTAACACACACACACTACGGCATGTCAGTTTTTGGCGCCGTTGCCGGGGAGGCAACGGATTTGTTTTATCACCTCCATTCCACACTCATTCTCACATCGTCTAATGCCCTATTTTCCTTTTTACTTGACGGTTGCAGGAATTCGACGCATGGACAGTGAAGCGACGCATTCCACGACGGTAGCAAGGGAGTAGGCGCCTCGAGGACCGATAGTGAGTAACCTGTCTCTCATTGTTTTCTTGCGTGAAAAAGCTAAAAAAAAAATTATAAAAAATTGAAAAAATTGGCGTGGTGAATGATTGCTTGACCCACATTCTTAACACATCACCCTACAAAAAAAATGTACACTCTAATATGCTGAATAAATTCTTGGAGTGTTCTTTTCTTTCTTGAGTGGTGTTTGCAAAGCCACCATGAGTTGACCTGGGCCGCACCACTCAACCCTAAAACGGACTCATCTAATAGAAGCTGTATGATCATTAGGATGAGTACACTAGGGTTTTAGAGCCTCTACAGAATAAAAAGGAAATCTACTTTCATCAAATTGTGTGCAGAACTTGACGTGCCCACTGAAACTTGTTTGAAAACATTAAGACACGTCAACCCTAAAAAGTAATAAAGTAAGGATGAAACACTAAAAGACACCACATCCTAACAAATCCTTGCTTGAAAACCATGTTTTGCTAGAAGCACACACTTTGAAAGTGGAAAATTAAGAGGCACCACCCCAATCAACGCCTCATCACATCACCCTAAGCGCAAGCACTATCCTAGCCCTTTAAAAATGAGTAGACGTGCCCTAGGCAGGACTGAGTTAAGTCACAAAAGGTGAGGTTTTGTTCGCTAGGCACTTGGCTTTCATTCCCTTGGTAGAATCTGGTGACTAGGTTGCGGGGCAGTGTCAAACGACCGCGGTTGTGGGGTCTATGGAACCGAAGGCGCAAGCCAAAGGAAGAACCTTTCCTACAATCCCCTCGTAATCAACCTGGCCAGATTAACCTCGGGAAGGGGAGTCCAGTGCTTACGGACTTAATCAACCTTTGTGAGATTTCTAGGTCTTCTAAGGAATACACCATAAGGACTAAGCTTGTTTGCTTGGTTGAGGACACAACTCTCTCGCATCTATTCTTCCCACATCCCTCCATTTCTTCCAAACCATGGATTTCAATGCCTATCCATCTTACCCAAACTACCCCCAACAGGATTTGTATGCTAACCCAAGTGGACCATACCCACAGCCTACTTGGGCTAACCAACCACCAAGTTGGGGGTACAACCTTGAATATCCCTCTTGGCCCAACTATGACCAAACCACACCAACCACTTATTGGAATACAACCAACATAGCCACCCAAGGGTACGATTCAAATCATGGGGCTCCATATCTCGATTGTCCTCACGATGCCTCCTCATTTAGGTCCGACCCGCTCTACTGCGATAGGACCTACACTTTAGGAGAACACCAAGAACCCTACCCATCTCAGGATAATAACCAAAAAAAGTCATCTGAATTCAACAACCTTGCCTACTTGACCTTTGGATTAGAAGGAGTTCTAGACAAATGGAAATCAGAAAATGATCAGAAATCTAGGCAAGCCCAGGATCATCAACCTTTGATTTGGTCCCCTGATGAAGAATCTGACTGGGAGGAGGACTTAGAACCTCAACTATTCTGGAGTAGGACCAAACAGAGAATGGTTCCTCTTGAAGAACTGAACCCTGAACATGATAGAACAGAAGGCCCACCCAAGAACCTAAACACCAGTGTGGGTTCTGATCCACAACCTCAACCATACTCTCTTAACCAGGATCTCAAGGAGGAAATCCAAAGGACACCAAATGACACCATGTCAATTCTTGATAACCTCAAATTAGAACTACACAGACAGAATCAAGAATTGGTTAAAGGGCAACAGGCCATGATGGATTTGTTCCAACAATTGGGGAAAGAAGGCCAGAGAAAGATGTTGCACACAACGCCACTCATATAGCAAGGACCTACCATGATCAATTGGACTACACCTAGTCATCCTGATTTGGTTTAGTCCACCATTGATACCCCTCAGGAGTCGGACAGCTCAGTGGATAAGGACAGTAAGGATTCCTTGGAACACAATTTGGGGAAACATCAGGAGGAAACTGAGAATGTGAGGGGAGAGGCCTTGGAATCTGAATCCAATCGGCCTAAGAGAAGCAATCCGGTGGGAGCAGCAGCCACCATCATAGATGGAGAATGGAGTTACAATCTCAAAGAAATTGATTATGAATCAGTTGGAATCCCCATCACATATTTGGAGGAGGGCCGAGAGAAAGAATATGATCTAGAGGATGAAATTGACCCTACCTCTAATGTAACCCCAAACAGTGAATCTGATACAGAGAAGGTGGCAGAAAATATTTTTGAGATCAAGGGCTTGGAAGGAATGAGCGATGAAACCATAGTTGCAGAAGAGATGGATTCGTCTTTGGAGAGAGGCCTCATGCTTGGTTGTAGGGCTCAGTATGAAACTCTGGACTTTGTTACTTGCCCTACCAGAATAAGAATCTCGCAACCCGAATGCACCGAAATTGATACACTTTCGATGGATTACAGTTTTATGGGGACACAAGCTGAATATAAGACCTACATCTTTAGTATTTGGCATGTCATATTTGGGGTGCGTTCGTCCACAGCAACTTGTTTGCATGCCCACAAACTAAGAGAGGATCTGACACGGGCATGCATGATATATCTGTTACAGAATTCCCGCCCCTTAGGAACGAGACTCCACCACAACCTTATTCGCATTTGTGGACTTCTGATTTTGGGTCTGGTTAATTTTGAACATATCTTCTTGACCCAAGACATTCCTGTTTGTGCACCGCCCAGCTGGAGGCGTTAAACTCAGCGCTTCCTGGGAGGCAACCCAGCGGATTCAGACTAATCTGGTAGTTTACGTCACTCAGGTACTATCTTTTTGAACCCTTCTGCATCCATGCATCTGCCAATGAGGACATTGTCCAACTTAAGCATGGGGGGGATGGTAAATTGCATAATCCTGAGCTTAATTAATCAGTCTGAATGAATAAAGTAATTGATTAAAAAAAAAATTGAATTTAGGAAGAAAAACTTAGGCATTAGAAACTTGTCAATAGTGGGAAATAATACAAAAAGAACTTAAACACTTAGACTTTTCAGGCCTTCAGGCTTAATCAGCCCTGGTGTCCGTTAAAATATGGATTTAGCGACGAATCCTTGCAACTTTAAGCTATTCTAATCCACCTAATAAATAAGGTAATAAATATATGACTTATCAACTCACCCTCTAACTCAGGAAAACTTTGAGTCTAAGCATCTACACACATTTTTGCACAGACTCACTTCTCGGAGATTTTGACAGAAATTGGGTAGCTAATGAACTCTCCAGGGTGGTATGGCTGGCAAGTTGTCATGGGTAACTGCCCATTGGCAAGTTGTCCAGAACCCAGCCACAGGCCATTTCTTTTTCGCTGCCTCTAGGTACATTTGAGATTAGGGAAGCCACCTACGAAAAAAAAAAAAAAAAGAAGAAAAGAAAATAAACCACACTTCACCGCACAAGTATGGCTGGCAAGTGATCGTGGGTAACAACCCATTGGTCGGTTGTCCAGGGCCCAGCTCAATAATTGCACAAAAAAAGACCAAAACACCTAAGGACGAAGCGGGGAAGTAGTACAAGCCGGGGAGATATACACTGAAAAATCCTTGTGTTGACCCCAAGTAAAATGAACGTAGGGAGAAATCTACCAATCGAACAAATACACCTTCAGGCAAGAATTTATTTTCTTTTCCGGTCACCTAGAAGCGTAGAAACTCGAAGTCTGTCTCAATTACCGTTAAGTGACTCTATCACAACATTCACACCAAGATGCTTAGCACTTAGGGTTTTGACCGAGTTTTGGGTGGGTTGGGTAGCCGTAAAAAGTTACCAACCCACACTGAATTCCGAAAATTCTAAAAAGCCATATATAGATATATACGTATACATATGTATAGTTATATATACAAAGCAAGGATTCGAGTGATTCGTATTTTGGTAGACAACCGGGCGCTGCTTAGTCTTTGTAGATTAAGATCTTCGTATATTTCCTCTTATTGACAAGTAACGAAGTGCCTAAGAAATTACTTCTTGAATTTTCCAAAGAAATAAAGGCTAGAATAAACCTTGCTAGGGACTATCAAGGAGTAAGCATGGGGGTATGATAACACCACGCAAGGGGGTAGTAATTAGGTTGAATATGGCCCATCTTTAGAATAAAAGGCACAACATAAAGTAGAATAGGAGCATTGCATGCATCAAGTACCAAGATTGCTTATAAACTGCATTAATGGCCATTTGTGTAAAGCATGTGTCAAAGCAGGCCCCAGATGAGCAATCGGACCGCATGGATGGATTCAGAACGACAAACGGAGTCCAACGGACTCATGATCGGCCAAATCCGACATCTGGAGCTCCCACAATGGGCCCAAGAAATTCTGACCGTTGATCTGGAGATCAACGGCCCAGAAAGCGCCACGTCGCCCCGCCCCCACCGCTCGCACGCCCTCAAGCCAGCTAAGGACGAATCTCGGCCGTTCATCTTCGATCGAACGGTCGACATCCGCGCGCTCGCCCTCGGTCACCGCGACAAAGCGCGTGCGTGGCGCAATGGCTAGCGTGCACGCAGCATCGCAGCGACGCGCGTTCGAATCGCGCGGAGCAGAAATCAAGCGCGAGCAAAGGGCGCAGCAAAATTGGGCCGCCCGATCAGCAGTGGGCGGCCAGGATCGTGCCACACGGCGCGATGATAGCTCCCGAGTGCCCGCACGCGCACGCGCGCCCGAGGCGCGATCTAAGAGCGGGCGCAGGAGGATCTCAGCTGTCCGATCTTCGATCGGACGGCTCTCATTCAACGTCCACGGATCGCGCATGGAGAGAGAGCGGGGTGGCCAGCTGACCGGCGGCAGGAGAGCTTCACCGACGTATCTGGAAGCGATTTTAGCGACGTTCTGGATGTCGCTAAAGCACATTCTTCTTTTAGGAAGCCCTTAACTCTTTTTAAACCCCCTTCTACCACCATTCAATGCATCCTCTCCCACTTGCAACTAGTCCACTCCTCTCCTAGCTAGCTTTAGGCACTCTTGTAATCGCCGGAGACGATGAGCCACCGACGGAGCCTCCTCCACCGCCGTGGCTGCCTCGTCGCTCTCCACTCTCTACCTCTCTCTCTCTCTCTTAAGCTTTCATTTACTTTTGTTGAAGCATGTATTTAATGTTGTAAACCATGAACTATGAATGCATGTTTAATGAAATTATTTTCCATTTAGTCGCCATTTTAATTTCTGTTTAAAGTGCATGATCAAAACCAAGAGCTTTCTAACCCTAAACTCTCTCTATCTCTCGCTTTTCAAAACTATCTCTTTCGCAAGCAAAACTCTACCTTTTTTGTGACAACAAGTGGTAAACAAAATCTGATTTCCATGCCTCCCTGAGACCGACACTCGAACTCACCTCCGTTTACTTCTTTTAAAACCGACGTATCAAGTGCAACTATAACGACACCTCTTAACACATACGCACTACGGCATGTCACACCACTATTCCCTGCATTATTTGATTATATTTGAGCACTGACTTGCCCTGTTTACTTTATTGTGATTTTGTGAGGTACTTCACGAGGAGATCTTCAGCGCAAAACAGCCACTCTATGGTAGGTAACTTCTCTATTCTTCCCTAAACAACCTCCTAATCTTGGGAAGACAAAAAAGGGAAACAATCAATTAGGAGTCACTTGCCCTATTTTTTATAGTAATCATCATCTAAAAGGCAAGTTTTCAGATTTACAAAAGTTATTTTCAAATCTAAGTGAAGATGGAAGCGATTCTGTTAAAATTCCCTACCCAAAAATTCCTGTGCTTATTAAGGTCTACACTTAATTTCTAATCACTCTGGGCTAACACATTTCTTGCTTGAAGCCCAAGGTGAACATTTTTAAGATTTATTGGACATGGAAATAGAGCCAATTAGGGTTTCATTTTTTAGGGTTTTGGAGTGCTAGTTCACACTTGCCTACATAAATGGAAACAAACCCACCTACATTTGTGGGCTACCTAAGCCCTTGGTTGAAAAGATCTAATCAACAAAAACCCTAAAAATCAAGCTCTAATTTCACTTGCACCCTAAAATACTTGGACCTAATAACCTGAGAGTCAAATTAGAGTGATTTCTCGATCTTGACCTAGATCTCATTCTGCCATCTTTAGGGTAGGTCAGGTGAACTTAGCCTACATTGTGGGCCAACCAGCCTCCAAATTCAATCACAAGTTGAATCAACTTCTAATCAAGTGAAACTCAAGGCACAAATTACGGCATAAAATTGGTAGACGTAAGGACTTAAGTTCGTACATTCTAGCCTACCTGGACCCTTAGTTACAAGGAAGGTCTGGTGGGGGAAACCTTATGACCAGTGGGGGTGCTCTATAGTGTAGGGGTCTTTGAGGGGCTCTCCCTTCCTGGCTACCCAGGTATTTCTCAGATGTGTGAATTTCTGATTCAGAGGTATCATCTACCTCGAAATTGTCTTAGTCATTCGAATATCTTTAGGTGCCTTGATTGGGTCAAAAATTTACATCTAGTCCCTCATCCCCTGTTTCTAGTGCACATACACAGATTTTCTTGGGAATCTCGTTCAGATCTGATCAGCTTCAATCTAATCCTAAATTTTGATTCCATATTTTGATTCCACCATTTGATTCAAAATGCATCCCAGCAATTTAGGAAAACCATTGAAGAAACCTGAATCTCAAATATCCATGAAAGATAGAATGACTAAGGATGCCCTTAGATTTTATGAGATTATTGACAAAACCTCAAAACCAATTGACGACACTCAGGATAATGTGCTGATAACAGCAACCTTTATCATAAACTGTGCCCAATTCATTACAACACAAGTAACAAATTGATCAACTCGAGATGTCCTCATGACAGGATACATTGAGTTAGAGAAATTGCATAACTTTGAATATCTCCAATGCATGACAAATCCTGTACTTTGGGAAAGACACCAATATGATCTTGAAAAATGGGAAAAGATGATAAAATTATTAAAACATATTATCGATAAAAAATACCCATACATTCCCCAAGCATCTAGCGTAACATCTTGGAACAATACTGAGGAACAATCTGATTTTCGAAATCTCTGGTTCGAGAATCAAGGTTGTTTTGGACCCCCAACCCAAACGGAATATGATCCAACTTATATACAGACTGATAAGCCTAAACTTGAGATAGGTTGTGAGGATCCAATTACAGGTGATCATGATTTTGAACTAGCCCTAGAAAATCAAAAGACTGGTTCACCAGGCTTAGATTTCCTAGACCCCTGTAATAATGAAATTAAATCAAAACCTCTTGAGGGTGTAAATTTCATTCCTTATTCTGATAAGGTGACTCTCGAGAGCAATTCTGGCATCCCCGTAGAGTCCAACCTAAATTCTAGTGATACAACCCACACCATTAACCTACAATCTAGATCTGAGCCTTCCTCGGATGATTACAATGCCCCGTGAGACGAAAATCAGATTTTAAGTTTAGATTATGATTATGAGCCTTTATTTGATGAATGCACCACTCCAACATCCTCTAAAGCACTGATTAATTTTTCAGAAGTCACACCTATCTATGATACAGAAATCGAGGAGTTAGAAGAGTTGGGTTTTGATTGGGTCTACCCTACAAGCCAAGAACCCGAGCCCAGACCTAATAGGGACACCTTTTTGAGCTTGAAATCTAAGAATAGGCTAGACCAAAGTTAGGCTACTGATTCTACATCTTTTGATTTGTTTTGTGGTGAAACCTCTAATCCCAAATCAGATTTAGAACTTGATTCTCACAAGTTCTCCGATGATTTCGGATCTTACTATGATTTCAGAGAACCTTTGTTTCCTGACGACTACAAGCTAATCTATGACCTCAGCATTCATGAGCTTTTCTTCGACTCTGACTCTGAGGTCCCTAATCCCAAGATCATTAATTCAAAATCAGATTCCAATGAGATAGAATCATTTCCTTTTGATCCTCAGGAATCAGAAATAGAAAATGCTGAGAGTATCTACAACCTAAAGTTCAAATCTTTTCTTAGACTCAGATTTCCTTCATCCTATAAACACTCTTCTGGTATTTACCTTCGATTTTGATAGCTACTATGAGGACTCTCTAAATGAACCCACCTTTGAATCATTTTTAGAGGAGACCTCACACACAATTCTTATTGATGCCACCTCTTCTATACATGCAAACCTTCCCAAACCCATTCTCAACCCCGACCCACAACCAGACTCAATTTCTACTCTGATTCCTCTCTCAATGAGCCGGTTGCAGATCCTTCTCCACATTCCTATTGGGTTTCAGACTTTGACCAGACTACAAATCATGCTCCATCCTTCTCTGATTATTTTCGTAGGGTTCCTACATCATCCACTGATTCAATTTTATTTAAGGATACCTACTCTAATCAGGTTGATTCGACTCAGCCAAACCCTAGCTATACACTTCCACATCATTCCGAACTTCAGAGCATATGGTGGGCACCACATTTCTTGGTCCACATCTATCACCCCACCAGATTGATTGGGTTTGAGCTGCATCATCAGCTGTTGATCTGAACAAGCACCTAGTTGGAGCAACCAGGCTATTGATCAAGGTGCTTATTCTACAAAACTCATCTGATTTGACCACTCCTCCATACCATTTTCTGCTCGGCTGAAGGCATTGAATTCAGCACTTAACGAGAGGAAACCCATCATTCCAAAAACCCGAGATCCTTCTAATTATCCTTTTTTGTACTTCACGTCTGTTGCACTCTGAGTTTAGTTTTAGAATAGTTGATCCCACCTCTGATACACGTATCAGAGCTTGAAATCGTCCGTAGTAGTCATTCCTGACCCGTTTGCCCACCTGATAATCCTATTCTAATTCCTGAACCCAAAATTGTTTTACACCCTCCATTTACAATGAGGACATTGCAAAACTTAGTCATGCAGGGGTAGTAAAGTGCAAACATACAAAAATTCACAGTCAGAAGGCTTCTCACAAAAAATACATATCCCAAAAAAACTAAAAAAAAATAGAAAATTGAAAAGGAACAAGAAAAATGGAGAAGGGAGGACATTTTGAGTGAATTAATTGCATATCATTTTTTAGGTGGAAAAGGGGAGGTGATATAAATGTCAAAAAGGAGCATAATTTGAAAAAGAAAAGAGATAGTCATTAGTAAAGGATTAAGGAATCTACTTAGTTCTAGACCAAATCAGAAAGAAAGAAAATGAAAGACAAAAAGTGCTAAGAGACAAAAGAGATTAGTATGAACGTTGATCTTAGGCCTCTTGGGCTTGTGCTTAAGCTTAAAAATTCAAGTATCTGTTAAGATCAGGAAAGTCCTCAAGAGGTTGGGGAAAATGCGAAGCTTGAGTATTAGGTCTAAGGCCTAGGGATTATTCGGCCTCATTAACTGACCTCTGGTTTGCGGGACTATGTAACCAAGGCACCCCATTCCACACAGTCTGGTTCAGTATGCTTAATTATCAAAATCACGCAAATGCGTTAAATCCTGTTCTAAAAAAGCTACCTAGATTAGGAGCGGCTGATCAACACAAGTTGATTTGGAAGAGTTCCCAGCATAGAGAGGCGAGAAATTCCCCTCGAAGATGCGCAATAACGTATCATCTCCTCGATTCTTGTCTCCTAGGATATCTAAATATCCTACCGGGGGTAGGTAAGCACCTTGTATTGGTTCAGATGCCATGGGTGGCATTATCACGAAATGTTAATTACCAAGGTCTAGATTTAGCTACAGAACGCCATGGGCAAGACTATCCCAAAATTTCGAAAGCCAGGGTTCTGAGGGTTGCCATGGGCGGTCCTATCTCAAAGCATCAATTGCCAGGGACCCTCCAAGGATTGATGGTGGGAACTAGGAATCCGATACAGACTGTGTTGTAAAGCCAATCTAAAGCTGGAGATAGAGAAAGAAAAGAGAGAGAAAACTCTCCAAAAATAAAGAAAAAATTCATCTATCTCTCTCTTACAAAAACACACTACAAATTAAACTGGGACTAAACATGTCCATGGGTTCTTTAACCACGGAGTTCAACGAACCTTAGGTTAGTTCCTGCGAGACTTAGAAACCTTCACGGCGGACTGAGGCTAGAGCTGGTCAGGTCCAGATCTTGGTTGGTACTTGAGTACCTCTAGGCCTAATTTTGCCATTCTAACCTAATCTACGAAAAGAAAGCACACATCTATGCATAAAAAGGCATATGGTCAAGAATGAAAGTTAATTCCATGAGATTTTTGCTAAGGGACTAGAAAAAGCTAGGTATGGGGGTACGATGGGAACACCATCATGAGCCATAACTAGGTCAATTTAGTCATTATCAAGTAATAAATGCTAATACATAATTGCAAGAGAGCCCTAATTCACTGCAAATCCATTTTGAAAGAAAGATAAGAAACCAGGGTTAAAATTATAATTTTACCATCATATCCTGAATGCAAAATAACCATGGGTTTTATCACGGGGTGATTAAGGATCAGATGATCTTAAATATCCAACAAATGGGTTAACATAGACAGAAAAGGATTTTCACGTGCTTTGAGAATTAAATGACTTCTGAAATCCTAAAAACAGACCTGCTTAATTAAATGAGGTTTTAGTTAGGATAAAATTTACCTAAACCCTCTAACATTCATAGAAAAATGTTCTCTAGTGTTTGGTACCTTCAATTTGACCATCAAAACCCATCTTGACCCAAAATAAAGTCTTAGATTGATATTTGTGATAATTTGGCTTTTTGCATAAAATACCTAGTCAAACAAGGTCTAAAGATAAATATAACTCCACCATTGGATTCCTTGGGTCCAAATTAGGTTTGTACCAAAATTTGTGCCCAATCTGAGATCATCTTGATGATGTTTGCATTTTGGTCCAGTCATACTCTTTCCATCTCAATCAGACCCTTAGCTTTTTGAATTCTTTGCAAATAGCCCCCCAACTTTGTCATCTTTCTCATAAACAGTCCTTGCATCATTTTTGGAAGGTTAAACCATCACCGTTGAGTTTGGAGTGAGGATTTCTTGCTTGATTCTCAATCAATCTCTCCAAAAATTGAGACGGGGATTCCTTGGGAAGTTACCTTCCATTTAAGCCATTCCTTGGGCTCTAAGTCTTTCCCAAAAGGTCATGCAAACCTTCCAAAGGTTCAGGCATCTGACATGTGTGTGACCTTCCAAGCTTGGAAGGGCTTCCTATGGCCTATAAAAGAACCCTTGTTGCATTTCGCTTCTCTTCAACTAGGTTTAAGGCCTTAAAACCTAATTCCTCATCTTCTTCAGCCAACAACAACTGCAACTCCGGCAACCCTCTACATCTCTCTCTCTCAAACCTCCAACGGAAAAATTGAAAGCCCTATCTTCTTCCCCTCATCCTTGCAATCTTCCCCGGCCTAAGGGAGGTCGTTCCTTCATCTCGTTTGTCGCTGCCACCTCGCCATCTTCTTCACCTTCTCCGGGTCTGGTCAGCCGCGACCAGACCATTCCGGCCTTCTCTCTCTTTTCTAAGACCCTCTATCTACTTCTCTCTCTACATTCTTTTTCCTCACTTGCACTCAACTCTCGGCCACTGATCGCATCTCTCCCACATCATCTTCCCCACGTCCGACATGAGCTTCGATGAGCTCGCATCGACACTACACTCTACCAAACTCAACACCACTACCTCCATTAGTTTCTCCTTGAACCATTGATCAGAAGCCCCAACTTTATTGGGACTTTTTATCAAGAACTCACCTCCCCGAACATAGCTCCCTCCACTCGCACTTTACGTCACCAACAGCCACCCTTCGACCTTCACACACCCTCTAACCACCACCACTGCATTCACCAACCTCCGACGACCCTGTTGAGCGCTCTAATTGGGGCATTTAGCCCATGTTTTCTTATTTCAAGTCTCGTTGATTTGCCGTCGCCGCCCTCATCTTCTCCGACCATGGCAGGGCTCCTCCAACCTTCAAGCTCCCTACTGCAACTTTCACTCAACATGGCTCCAGGTTTTGAGACCTCCCAAGCACTCAATTAAAGCAGCATGCATTAGCAGCTATGCTAATTAGTGAAGCAACTTCAGTCGCTGTTGTTGCGCGAAGAAGGGTGGGACTTTAGTCCCACCACATTTGTTGATGGGCACACGAAGCCACTTAAATTGATTTTTTGCTATAGCCTCTTTGCCTCAGTAAGCACGGGTTTAGGTCCCCTCGCACGTGCCCATGCATGCCCTCGCCTACGCTCATGCCTAGTGGGTCTGGGCTTGGTTTGTTTACTCGGATACCCGGGTCTAGTTTCGTTTGCTGGTTCTGAGAGAAGAATAAGAGAAAAAGACTAAAGAGGGGGGGTTTTGCTCTGCCACCCTCCTCTTGACTCTTATGAGATCTAAAGAGGCCTTTGCCTCTACTGGCATGCTAAGTCCTGTGCTATGCTTTCTCTGAAGTTAAGGGAAGAAGAGAAGGAAGAGAAAGAGAGAAGGAGAAGAAAAAAGAGGAGAAGATAAAAAGAAGAAAGAAGCCTCTCCCTGAGGCTTGAAGAGAAGAAAGGAAGAGGCCTTTGCCTCTGTTAAGGCATCTGATACAAGCCTCTGTCGTCTGATTGCATACATTTGAGGCATTATTTCCTTGATTGATACTGTTAATCTAGTTGTTGTTATTGTGAGGAGTAAATGGTGATTCAAATCACCATTTTACTCCATTCTTTTTGCACATTGATACTTGACATTATTGATTAGATCATTCTGAATTAATTTTGATTGCAAATTCTTATATCTTTGATTGTGATATTGAGTATTAAATTGCGATTTGCTCCCTGTGTTCGACCTCAGATTTCATTCGAGTAATTAATATTATATGTTTTCACACTGATTCAATCTATACTGCAACACGATGATTTTAAAACCCATTTCAGAGGGACTAAGATCAAGTTATGTTTGGCTGAAGGAGGAGAAGCAGAAGTGATTCTAGCTAAGAGTTGGCTAAGGAGAACAGTCCGGAGTTGGGCCCTCTTTATAGAGAATGAGCCCTAAAGCTCGGAAAGGGCTCAATTTGGCCATGAAATCAAAGAAAAGATCCCTGATTTTCTTGGGCTCATCTGAGCTGTAGAGATCTCCTTGGAGTCTTTGATTTGGCTCGATTAATTGGGAATTGCTTGAGGAATAATCTCTCCAATTTTGGAGAGATTTAGCTTTGATTTGAGGGAGAAAATCTCCATCAAATCTCGCTGCTGAGCTTGATATCACACCAATGGCAGCAGGGACAAAAATGAAGAAAATGACAAGAGGCTAGGGACCCATTTGCAATAAATTCAAAACCTGAGGGGCTAAATGTAAGAAGTGGAGTTTTGAAGGGCTAAATTTCAAACTAGGTCACAATGGACTCAGATTGGACCTAAATTTTGGTGTTAACCTAATTTGGAGCAAAGGAATCTGATAGTGAATTTGGATTTGAGTTTTGACCATGTTTGGTCAGGAAATTTGCATAGAAGCCCAAATTAGGGTAAAATCCCGTCTAAAACTCTATTCTAATTCAAAATATGTTCAAATGGTCAAACCAAGTGTACCAAACCTCTTAGAATATTCTTGTATGAATTTTAGGAGGATTAGATGAATTTTATCTGGACCAGAACCTCTTTAATTTAAGTGAGGTTGAGAATTAGACATTTATGCGCTATTTTAGTTCTCAAAACACATGAAACCCCATTTCTGCCAATGTTGACACACATTTTTGGACTTTTGAGCTCATTTGACCTTTATATAACACCTGAGTGACTTCATGGTTAATCTAGGTTTGTCACATGATGTTAAATCTGCAAAATTAACCCTGATTTTTCATCCTCTTAAATCAGAACAATGTAGAGTTATGACCCTCAGATGATTAGGTAGGAGCTTTTATCAATCAAATCTAACTAAATATGGCTAGTTAGAGCCCATGATGGTGTTCCCATTAGGGGGAGGATATTGCATGTCATATTTTTATGTCAGCTAATCCTATTAGAACTTATAAATAACATTTTTTTAAAAAAAAGAAATAAGAATATTTATACATAGTATTTATATGCATTTTTATTAAGGAGGTTTTATTGAGGATTTTCTTCTTAAATTATTTCTTAGTTTAGAATCTAGTACATTTATTTCACCTGCACTTTGACTTTACAATGGATCCTTTATGAAATCCAATAGACATTTTTAGTTCATCGAGGAGAAGCA
Organism: Thalassia testudinum; assembly: GCA_037157565.1. Classification (NCBI taxonomy): domain Eukaryota; kingdom Viridiplantae; phylum Streptophyta; class Magnoliopsida; order Alismatales; family Hydrocharitaceae; genus Thalassia; species Thalassia testudinum. Next base: position 17,613,156 of record JAZHRO010000056.1, read on the forward strand.
TTGCTTCTTTTCCTGAACCCTTGGATAGTTAGTTAGGGAGTCAGGTAAACTACCTTTCATTAGATACACCAAACATTTGTGACATGAGAGTAGACTATCTACTAGTGCTCTAACTCTAGTGCGAGGACTCTTAAGTTCTAGATAATTGGATGATAATACTTGAAAGTTAAGCATAGTTTTCACTCTTAGTTTCTACATGCGAACATTATGTGTTAGTTCCTAAGAGCCACCAAATAAGGCAGATTCTCAAAGATCGAGTTCTAATAAAACTATGACTATGGTGGATGATTATGACCAGCCTTCATAGAATCCTCAGCTGAAGGAGGGTACTAGTGACAAAGGTCAGAAGGATGTTGTCCTATCTTTCCCTTCTGGGTGTCGAAAGTAAGCACTTCCCGCAAATAAGCCATACAATATCCTCCTGAACATCATTACCTAAAAATGCCTCATAAATAAAGTTTGTGTTCTGTTATGATGTCTTGATAGATATGAAAAAAAAAATAAAAAGAAGAAGAAAAAGAAAAAAAGGAAAAATATATATAAAAAAGGAGGAAAGAAAGAAAAATTTTTTTTAAAGAAAAGTGTTCACGTTCATATTTATGTTCATTTCATTATGTGTTGATTTCATTAAGGCAAAAATACCCATTATGATTCACCAAATATGACCCTTACCTACTTTTTCAATATTTCTGAGAACCCAAATACTGGCTGAAGGATTTTTATTTGTAGGGTTATCAGAACCATAATTAGTGTGTTAATACCATGCAAGCCCACCAAATATTGAGTGCTTCAACAAACCTACTGAAATCGTGAGCTCTCTAAGGAAAAGCTAAAAGAGAAAAGAAAAGAAAGAAAAGAAAAAGAGAGAGAGTGGGTGTAAAGGAACTCAAAGGGAGCACAATTTTGAACCACTCTCTGGGTTGACTTGTCTAATGATCTAAAGATCTAAACTCTGTAGTATTAGGCTACATGTAGCACAAGATGAGTGTAAGCCACCAAATATGAAACCAGTTGACTCAAGCATCTTCTACTTAAGCCAAAAAGCTAGGGTTAAATCACATATTACTTGCTATGTTATCCCTAAGGGATGAAGTTTACCTATCCTAGTAGAATTTTTACTGAGGGTCAAGTACGAACTTTAAGTGTAGGTTGGCTTTTCACTTGGATCCACTGCTTAGGCTACTATTACATCATTTTCACATTTCTCTAGATCTCGAAATTTTTGGAAGAAGAAAACAAGAAATCTTTTGCCAAATACTTCATAAAAAGGAACAAGCAGTCCTTTGGGGGTTGAGTTGTAATTAGCATGGATCATACATTTTGCATTCATTTTTCTATTTTGCATTTGCTAAGGGACTAGCAAAAAATAGGCACAGGAGTGTGATAACAACTTAATTTACTACCCTAATTGGCTTAATCTAGGGTTATCACCTTAGTAAAATCATGCATTTAGAATGTGAATATTGCATTTAGAGCATGCATGCATATCATATGCATTGTGTCCATTTTAGGCCTAATTATGTAATTCTAGTCTTTTGTGAATAATGTAAGTAAAGGATGTAGAATGACTTGGAGCCATGCAGAATAAAAGTGCGATGGAAGATAAAGCTACAAAGAAGGAGTTGGTTGAAGACCAAGACTTGATTAAGGAAGAAATGAAGATCCAATTAAAAAAGAGAGAGAGAGAGGAACTTGGATAACCTAACCCTACCCTTAGAACCTTAGGATACCCTTATCCCAACTCCTATCCTTAGGGTAGGTCCAATTGGATAAGTGAGCTCAAAATCCAAAATCATGGATAACACTATCCATGATCCTAATCCTTTATCCATAGAGTTGTACTACTATCCAGCAACCTAACCAAGTTATCCTAGAACCAATCCCAAATCCCAAAACCTATCTAGATCCATGTGATCACTTAATTGACTTTGTATAAGTCAATTGGGTTCATGGAACCTATTTGGACCCAACCCACTAGACTTAGGGCCAACCTAGCCTAACTAGGAACCTATTCTCACAACCTATGTCTACAAAACCTCGCCCTAACCCTACCCACATAAGACCCACGAAATTCCATGCCTAATCCTCTTAAGTTGGTGCCAACTTAAGAAGATTTTATCCCTTAGTGGTCGGGCAAGAGATAAGATCTTATCTCTCAGTAAGATTTTATCCCTTGGTAGACACCCCCCTAGGTTGCCTATTTTTAGAAAGCCCTCATCCTATCCTAGCCCTACAACCTAGATCCTAAGGTCCCTATTCAACCAATCCTAGGCATCACTTTTGATTAAATCTAAACCATCTAAATAAGTAATCCTAGTCACTCTAGATCAACCAATAGGAAACCACCTATTTTTCTATAAAAGGACCTAGCCTCCACCTTTTGGAACATAACTTAGATACCTAGAGATAGAAGAATTGGCATTAGTATAATTTAGGCCACCACATTCAACACCCTCTCCCTCTCTGTGCTCTCTCTCAAGTGTTCTTCCTAGAGCCCTGGATCTAAAGCTCTATCAAGTTTCTACAAGCATCCTGCAAGCGGCTCCATGATATCTCTTTCTCTTCCCCTTTGGTTCTTTCCTTATTATATTTTTTTGCTATTTATAAGCTTTCCTCTAAAAGTATGTGTAAAACTTTTCATGATTAGCAATAAAGAGCACTATTCAATGAAAATCTTGTCTCTCCTTGTGTGCTTTGATTAGAGTAGAATAGTTAGTGTGAAAGGTTTTGAGAACCTTGTTTTGCCTCCCAGTGAACAACTTAGACTTTCTGAAGTTATAAATTTATTTGTTTCAATGTATTTTGCAACTACAACAGCAACGTAGAAATCTTTTATTGGAATTTCACATCGAACGCCTGTGGTACAGGGCAAGAAGAATCATGACCCACCTGCCTAAATGGTGGGTCCTGTGTGGTCTTACCACTACTCAAAGTGACAACCTTTGCTTCGACATACTGTTCTTGAGGTTGCGGTGGAGCGGAAGGCATAGAATAGGTGGGATTCGGTAATAAAGCTAGTTTACCCTATGCATAACTAGGTGGTGTAAGAGGTACCTATAATACTCCATGCGCATAGCACTGTTGTGCTACCTGTAATCTGCACTGGTGCTGTACTGGAGCTGGTGGATCTTGAAGAGAACCAAAAATAGCTACCTTAGCTGGCTTAGCTTGCTAGTTCTTTGCTAGCTACTAAGCCAAGCTAAGGTGGGCTGACTTCTTCTAAAATAAGCTGAGGTGAGCTGGGTCTGGTCTTCTCGGAGATTACCTAGCTAGCTGGGGTAGCTAGCTTAGGTTAAGTAGTCCAGCTCAACTAAGTTGAGTTGAGTTGAGTCTCCAAGAGTTAGACTTAAGCTGGCCTAAGTTGGTTGAGGCCATTTTCAACTTACTAGAGCTAGAAAGAGCTAGACTTGAGCTGAAGTGAACTCTTGTCAACTAGGTTGAGCTAGCTTAAGCTCCCAGTGAACTGATTGGACCTAAGATGAGCTAGACTCAACTAAGTTGAGATAGATCTAAACTGACTTGAGCTAAGCTGAGCTATCCTGAGCTACCATCTAGCTAAGATGAGTTGAGTGGAGCTTGAGAGAGTTAAACCTAACCCAACTGAGCTAGTATCCAGGTATGATGAGCTTGATTTAGTTGGGATCCAGCTGAATTAAGCTTCCTCTTCACTAGTTGCCTTCCTGAATGTTAGGGTTTAGGGATCTCACTATCTATTCAACCCTAACACTCAAACGAACATGTCAAAAACATAAAAAAATCATGCAATGCATGCCTAACCTAAGTGATGACTAAATGAATCTTAGAAACATATTTGCAAAGATAAAATCCTAAGAGCTAGATTTGTTTTCGGGCATAAGAATTATGATAAATTGGCATTTGTCACAACCCTATGCTTATCTTTTGCTAGCCTCTTAGCAAAGCCTAATTTTACGAAATAGATTTTTAGGAAAGACTTTTTTTTTTTGAATTTTTCAGAAAAAGGAGCTTGTAGGATTTTGGTTGATTAAAACATGAAAGGCACGAGATTTGTTAAAGATAAACATAGGGATTCGTCTTTGGACCCACAGATTAGATGAGTCAAGATCAATGTATCCTTTACAAATTCACAAGTTAACTCCTTGATAATTCAATTGACCCGAAATTATTTTGTAGTTAGGATTTCTTTGGCTCTTGAATCTAACTCGTAACTTGCATAATCTTTTTAAAACCCTGTGTCAGTGTTTGTGATTGCTAGCATTTATAAGGTCGTGTTTTTATTTCAATTTTTTTTCTCCCCATGATTATTCCTAGCTTAACCCTACAACAGATGTGTTAGGATCATCATTCCTATTACCAATCCTTGAGGGTGCTCTGGTGCCAGCACTTCGAGATAATACTATCTAAGACACCACCCAGGAGCTTACAACCCTAAAACACAATGCGGTGTAAAGGGGAACTCCAAGCAAACTCAAGCTCTTGCTCCAACTCTATAGGTAGAGCACTGTCCAAGACACTTGAACCGCAAAATGCACTTAATTCTCTATCTAAAGATATGAAATATAGATATAGAGCAGTGATAGTGTTTTTACGTGATTTGTGAAATGTGATTTTTATAAGTCATTACAACGAGAAAAAATTGATTCACTTTTAAATTTGTGAGACGTAGATAGTGAAGTATCTAGGGTCGTCCAAGGAGGCCAAATTGTTAATCACATGAGTGGTTATCTCTCTCACCTCCCAAATCTGCACTTTCTTTTTCTGATTTTGATTTTGTTGTTGTTTTTAGGGTTTCTAGAAACAATCGGGTTTGAAATAAGCGAAGAAGAAATTATGCTACAACTAACCCTAGGTGACAAGAATGAAGTCCTCTCTTCTAAGCTCACCCTAAGAAAGTGTGCCTAGGAAAATTAGAAGAGGTGAGTGTCTACAATACAACTATAAGAACAACACGGAAATCACACTAACTACAATAAGAAAATTGGAAGGCAAAATAATTTTTGTATTACTAGTAGAGTCAAATACAAGTAGCTAACTGCTTCTAAAAGAAGAAAAAGAAACTAAGCTAGCTAATACAAGATAAAAGAAGATAAAGAAGAAGATAAATCCTCTATAGAAGTTCAGGAGAGCCCTTACTCCAAGTGCAGTCGCCCAGTACCCGAAAAGAATTCTTCCTTAGCTTCTTCATGTAGTTGTCCTCCTCCAGGTAGTCTCTCCTCAAGGTGGGTGTCAACCACCTCAAGTCTCCTCCTCTTGCCTGGACGTTCCTGTAGTGTGAAGATCTCCTTCTCGTTGGTGTGGTTAAGGGACAAGAGGGAGAGGAAGAAGGCACCAATGGGGCTGGTAGGTTGCCCCCTTGATCTTCTTCTCTTCCTTCTACCTCCTTGGCATGGATATGGGGTAGAATAATGGTAGACCTAACTAAGGGAGAAGATGAGTTTTTGGTAGTGATTGTGGTGGGTATATATAGAGGTGGAGAGGGGGGTTAGTTGGCGTGGACATGCAAATGGCTAGGATTACATTTGGTAGGTGGCTAGTGGTGGTTATGGGGATCCTAGGGTTAAGACTAGTTGGTGCCATCTTTAAGGGTGTGAAGGGGGTAGTTACGGTGGTGGAGAGGTGCATGGAGTTGGCACCAACCATGGGGGGATGCCATGGTTTGGCGCAACCAAAGGGGGGTTCAAGAAGGTGGGTAGGTGGATGGCTAGGATGGGCTATACGGGTACGTGTAGGGTTAGGATGTGGGGGTTTTTTGGTGCCACTAGAGAGGGGTAGTTAGGGTAGTTTTTGGCGCCAAAGTAGAGGGGTCTTTTGGTGGTGGAGTGGGGTGGAAGGTTGCCTATAGTTGTCACCAAAAGTAGGGTGGACTAGGTTGCTTGGGTGGACTTAGGGTTAGAGTTATTTGGTGGAGCTATTTTGGTAGGCTTTTATGGTTAGGTGTTGGTGCCAAGGAGGTGACTAGCTAAGCTAAGCTAGCTTAGCTAGTAGGGAGTGTGGTTGGAGGCATTTGGAGCTAGGTTTTGAGGGAGAAGAGCTAAAGGTAGTGATCTTTTGCTGCACTAGAGTTGTTGGCTGCTAAAGAGAGCTACAATGAGCTACCTTAGCTAGCTTAGCTTGCTAGTTCTTTGCTAGTTGCTAAGCTAAGCTAAGATGAGCTAGCTTCTGCTGATGTGAGCTGAGGTGAGCTAGGTCTGATATTCCCAGGGAGGACCTATGCAAGAATAATGTTTATTATAGGATAAATAAACAATGCTAGAGAGCAGTAGAAAGAGATAGAGACAGAATCCCCCTCGACAACTGCTTGGGGGATGAGTGCTTGGATAGTACTCGGACAAAGGAGGATGGAAGCAGAGGAAGAAGAACGGAATTGGAGGAAGAAGATGAAAGGGAGGGCAGCGTCGAGGCGTGATCTGCTTCTTTGAATGGGGATGACAAGACAACCAATAGGAGATCCATGAATGTGGATAAGAAGTGGGAAAGAATTATTTTTTAGTTTCTATTGGAGCTTCCTAGGGCTTGGGAGCACTAGAAATGAGCTTTACAAGGGATTTTAAGCTCTAGGGAGGTGAGGAATGGAGTAGGAAGGGATAAGGAGCAAGGGAAGGTTTAGGGGGTTTTTATAGTTGAGAAATAGGGCAAGGTTTGGCCAAATGGGGTCAAATAGGATTCAATTCGTGCCCATGAGACATGCTAGGCTTATCCCTTGCACTCTACTCGTGCCCCTAGCTGTGTGTGATGCGAGAAGGAATGAGGGCCCTCAAATCTTCATTGCACTGCTAAGGGAAAGTAATGATCGCGCCACTCAACGCGGGCAGATATCGTGCAGTCATGGCAAGAATGTCAGCCATTGGATGGGTGATGAATGGTCCTGATCGCATGCATCCAAGTGCTACAAATCACGTTGAGGTCACGATGTTCGCGCATATCATGCATTTAAATTTGATCGTGCAACATGCCACCTCCACTTTCGCTCGATCGTGAATCGACAGCTTTTATCACCTAAGATTTGCATGCTAAGATTGTGAAGTGCGCATGTGCGTTGATGTGGGCTAATCTCCGTTGCTCGATCGCAATTGAGTGGTCTTGATTAAAATTTGTGCATGCTGAGGGAGTGTGCAGGCAAGGATTTGAACTCGCACTTGATGGTTGAGAGCATGGGACGTAGACCACTGTGCCACCTCAAAGCTCATGTGGTCATGACCATTGGTTGTGGATCTAATGATGGGAAGGTGCGATGGAGATGTGCACATGGTGGGGGGATGACGCGGCCTGATCTTGGCCATTGGATGAAGATCTAATGGCTAAAGTTGATGGTATGGGCGATGAAGGGCTCCGGGCGGTGAGGATGGTCGTGATGGTATCACATGGCACCATTATGGCTGTCCATCTTCTTTGCTTCATAGATAGTGCTACAGGTGTTCGATTGAGGTGATTTTGGAAGCAATGGACTCCGATCGTCATCCAGTTCACATTAGAACATTCAGATTTGTTGTTTGAGGCTTGGATGTACATCACCTTGTGCCTTGGCCAACAAAAGAGGAAAATTAATATACAATTTACAAAATCTACTCTAAATGCACGATGATGAATGTTATGCAATATTTATAATGCTAGATGCACTTAAATTGCTTAAGAACTCACATAATAGTCATTTTCACACAAAATATTTTATATTTATCAATTTAGGTTCACTAATTGGATCAAAATATAAACAACCTTCGCTTTCCAAAATTTGCATCCTAGAGATGTCTGGAGTCATGAATTAAAAAGAGAAAAAAAAATAATCAATGCGAGTCTCGTAACAAATAGAAATATCTTTGATAAGTTAATTAGTGCAACTATACTACGCATTAAGGATGACATACTTTCCAAAATATTTTTTGCGAAAATCAACCGACTGCTAACAACAACCAAGTGCAAGCCGAAATCAAGTAATCATGAAAAGGTGATCCTTTACGAACAAACAAGCTCTATTCTAATCCTTGGTGGGGGGGATTAATAGCCAACAAACCTATCCCCCCAAGTTAGCCGGGACTCAAACTGGGGACCTACTGTTTCCACTTAAGTGGTATGATCAAGCTCTATTCTCTTAAAGGATTTACCTATCGAGAAGGGAGACCCAAGAACCCCCTTGATTTCTTGCACAATTAATGATGTAGCCTTTGATAGGGATTTAATTGATTTGAGGCCTTACATCAACTTAATGCCCAACAAGATCTATGAGATGATTGGATTCAAGGACCTTGAACCTACTACAGTTCAAATCCGGCTAGCCGACTAGTTTGTATGACATTCACATGAGATTCTAAGGGATGTAATTATTTGAATTGATAATTTCTACTATCCCATGGACTTCATTGTTTTGGACCTTGAAATTTTTGATGATTTAAGATGGGCCTTGATTATTGTTGGAAGACCATTTTTAGCAATAGTAGAGGCTCTGATTGATTGCAAAAATGGAAATATACAAATAGCCTTTGGGGATGAAGTGATGAAATTGAAACTTTTTAAGGCTATTGAGGATTCTAATGAAAGCTGTGGGCTTATTGAAGAACTTAAGCAGGCTGATGGTTTGATTAAAAATAAAGAAAATGTCTCTTTGAAAGATAGAATATGAGGGAGATATAAATAAAGTTGAATATGAGGAATTTCTTTTTGGTGATCAAATTTCTAATAATTTTGAAGTTGGAAGCTTTATATTTGATTTTGAGCTAGAATCTAAGGAACATAAGAGTAAATCTGAATATGAGACATTTCTCTTTGGGGATGAGATTTTTGACTAATCCAAAGTGAAAAAATTCACATTTGACTTTTAGGAGAACTTCTTGGTTGAAGTACATGAAGCTCAAAGATTTTATTTTGAACTTAGTGAACCCTCAATGACTAGCTTCACCTTTAGATCTGATCTGGATGAGCCTTAACTTGAATCATTTTATCTGGAGTTTGATTGCATATCTTATGTGAACAAGTCAATTTTTAATTTCCTTGATTAAAAAGAATTGGAGGTTTTTAAGAAAGTAAATGATGCAAAAGAGGAAATAGTGGAATCAGTAGCTTTCTGGGGAGAAAGCTTAAGGGCTCCTTTGTTCTTAAAAGCTCCAACTCTTTGCAAGGACCCTTATGATTTAATCAAATCTCATTTCTGTAAACCCAAACTTGTCCAATGATAATGCTAAATCTATGCGATTTTAAATCAAAAATCATTATAGCATGAAAATAAAGCAATCAACTAGAAAAATAATTTCTAAACTACTAGGAGTCCAAGTCGAACACAAGGAGGCAGTCGCTATTTTCAAAACCTTTCGTTACTTTTTTTCTTTTTCCATATATAATTTTTTTTCTCTTTTTGGAATAATGTAGAAATCAATATAATAGAAATAGATAGCAAGCCACTAATAATACAAGTGAAGATATCACATAGAAATGACTTTCTTGCTAATAGTGATGACTCTTACATAGCTATAAAAGCTTACAAGAAGAAGAGCATAATAAAATAGAGAAAGGAGAGAGAGATGCAAAGCTACTTGAGGGTTGCTTTAGGAAGATTCTGGCAATGCTTTAGATCCAGGGCATCGAGAAGAAGAAGATGAAGAAGATCAGAGAGTAGAAATAGTGGCACCAAGGTGGCTAGGAAGAAGAGGAAGGTGGAGCAATGACGAAGGTAGCTGTGCACTATGGTGAAACTAAGGTAGGGAGTCTACTACTAAACTATGCAAGGAATTAACTAAGACTAATTAATCAAGGTGGAGGGAGGGGTAGTGTTTTTATAGGAATGGTGAAGAAATGAGGGCCCTAGGATTAGGATCAATGGTTGAGGTGTTTCCACCACTTCAAAATTAATACTACCCCTTAATAAGGGAATGGATAGGTTCTATAGGTTTATAAAAATAGGAAGGGTGTTTTAGATTAGGATGGGTGATGGGTTGTAGGGATTAACTTGGCTTAGGTTTACTAAAAGTAGGAAGGCCTTAGGCTATCTTAGGATAAGGTTTTGGGTAGAGAAATCTTTCTAAAAGGTGGAGGGTAGAGATGGTGTAAAGTGTCCTTATCTTCTTTTCTCTTCCTTGTCTTTTTATTTCTTTGCTCCCTTGTCCTTGCTTTCTTTATTCCTTTATTATTTAGTCTTCTACAAAGGTTCTTCTCCAAAATTGATCCTCTAGCTTCTTCATTTTATTCTCATCCTCTTAAAACCTATAATATTCACAAAAACATTCATTAAACACTAAAATCTATATAAACCCTAATAATGTATGTATTACTCTATTTATAAACTAAATGCAAGTTTTAACTTAGGAACCAACCCAAAATGAAGCACATAGGTTTATAAAATAAACTATTATCACACCCTCATGCATGTCCTTTGCTAGTCCCTTTGCAAAACAAATATCTACAAATTAATGAAAAGCCTCCAACTTAAGTTAAGTAGTTAGACTTAGACACTTATTAATATGGGAAACTTTTTCGCTTTTGCAATAACTAATAATAATGTTAATAATGATATGCTAAAAATGTGTCTTGGCAGTGTAAATAGTTGTGGAAAAAATCCCAAATCAAAACACGACTAGTGAAATCAAACAAATATCATTCACATTCATCAAATCAAGCAATAAATCAAAGTGAACCACGGAAATAATGTCCTCTCCACAGGGAGGCAAATAATATGGAAATAGGCTTAATAGTCAAATGTAAAGATAATAAGTGACAATCCCAATAAAAAGAGAAGTAAATGAACTAAAGTACATGGTGCAAATTGAGTAAATCACGGTGACAATACGTAGTCGTGGACGAGGTGCAATGAAGGTCGAGGAAGCACAGTCGGGAGCCATGTGCTGTCACCAAGTGGCCGAAGGAAGTCGATGGGCGTAACTGTAGTTGAAGAGGAAATTATGGCACTATGGTGAATGTAATTGGTGGAGAACAGTGTTGATGTTGTTGGTTGAGTCACGATCGTAGACTGTGGGTGTTTGTGGTTGAAGTTGCACGATTGGAGGTCGTGGTCGTTGCGAAGGTGAACATGGTCACAGTCGGTGTTGGCACACAATTTAAGTCATCACGACTGTGGTGAACGTCGGAAGGGAGAGTCGAGGAAGCAGTGACGTGGTGGTAGCACACGGGTGAAGAAGAGTTGTCAATGAACACAGTCAGAGTTGTAGGTTGAGGGTGATGATGGAGAAGCATGGTCGATGAAGAGCAGGTATTCACAGTCATTGGTGTAGCAGGATCATGATCCATGTCCTCATCGTAGGGACAAGGATAGGGGCATGACTGTAGGCTTGCTGTTGTCATGATGAAAGGCAAGGAAGGGAGTCGAGGCCACTATCAACGTGGCTCTCTCCATTTGTTGCAATTAGGAGAAAGGAGAGGAGGAGTGTGGGGTCAAGTTCGCATGCAGAGATCACGAGCATGAGGACATGTGGTCTCTGCATGGGAGAGAGGTGTTGTGCTAAGCGTGAAGGTGGAGACATCGGGTAATAGGAGGGAGAGCGATCGTTGGAGAGGGAGCTTGTGAAGGTGGTGAGCACTGGTGGTTCATGCAAAAAAAGGGTATGCAGGTCGATTCTTTGCAGGGGTGTGAGTGGTGAGAGGTGCGAGGAAAAATATCATGAGAGTGAGAGGAGAGAGATTGAGAGGGTGGAAAAGAGAGAGAGAGAGGGCCCCCTAATTCCTCTAAGATGGATTGTTCAAAAGAAATTAACAAGGAGGAAAAAAAAGGAAAGGTCCTACGCTAAAATTAGAAAGGAAACAAACATGGAAGATGGCCCTAGCATTCTAATTTGAGGAGGGAATGGATCTCGACTGTGATGGAAAGAGAGAAAACTTAATGGCGTGATCAAAGGGCAAATATTAATGCCATGCCCTGTTGTTTATCGCTCTGAAATGGGTTTTAAAATCGTTGCGTTGCAGTATAGATCAAATCAGTGCGAAAACATATAAAATTTATTACTCAAATAAAAGTTCAAGGTCGAACACAGGGAGCAAATAGGAATTCACACACTAATCTCAAATAATGTAAATGAGCACAAGAATTTAAACCACAAAATGATATTCAACAAATACTAATCTGTCACATTAGATATTCAACGAACTCTCATGTGTTTTGAGGCAATAAAAAGGTACAGAAGCTAAAATGATGGCGATTTAAATCACCAATTACTCTCTAAGCATATATATTAAGTATTCATTATCTCAACAGTATCAAGTATCAAGCGCCAAATCAGACATCTCCTGGTAGGATCAGATGTCTTAAACGTCTGATTCTACAGTGCTTTTCTTCTTCTCTTCTTGTGCAGACTCTTATTCTTTCTTCTGAGTTTCTTCTTTACGCACGAGCCTTTCTTCCTCTACTCTTGTCAAGTTCTCCTTCTGTTATGCCTTCTTTTCCTTATATCTTCAGCATCCTCTTCCTTCTTCTATGCAGGCCTTCTTTCTTTCCTCCTCTTCCGTGAATGCATCCTTCTCTTCTTTCTTTCTTCACACACAGAGGGCAGCCATCTCAGAATTGGCTAAGTGTCGCACAAGGCAAAACCTTCCCCTGCCCCAAGCACTCTCTCTCTTTCTCTCCTCTTAGGTTTCACCCTCCCAAGACCACATTTAGGGTAGACGGATTATCAAGTAGGTGCACACCCAGGTCCAGGGTCATCGGCGTGGTGTAGTGATCAAGGAGTGAGGCTTAGGCAAGTAGTTGACTGCACCAGGCCCACTGGTGAAGTGTCACAGGTGAGGCACGTGAGGGCGTGGGGACATTACCTCCTGCATGTTACTTGAGGCGATAAGCTCATGTGACAAAAGCAACTTATGTGGCTTCGTCTACTCCATAGTCCATGATGTAGGACTAAATCCCACCGCCTATTTCTACGTGGAGCTGCAGTGGGTGGCACCTTCAATTGAGGTCAGGGCAGCAGTCAATGCTCCCAATTGACCGACTGCATGTCTTGCTGAGGTGAATCCGTGTCACCTAGAGTGAGAACTAAGGATATCATGGCCTTGAACATGCTTCTGGAGCTCGTGGAGAAACTCAGCAATGGCGGTGAAGGACTTTGTACTTGAAACATGAAATAAGGCCTTGTGGACACATTAGAATACCTCAGGAGCTTCACCGGATCACAGCGAGTGTAGCAAAGGTGGTTTCATGGAGGTTGGTGGTCTGTGGTGGCTGGTCGATGACGGAGTTGGTGCGTAATGATGGGTCTGTTCAGGGGTGAGTTTGGGTGGATGGGAAGGCAAATAGGGAGAGGGGTTTGGTAGGGTGTGTTGCGGTGAAGGTTATGTGGTGGTCACCGAGGCGGATGGAGGAGTGTAGTGGCATATACGCCTCACCGGAGGAGTGGTCAAAGATGGGGAAGATGGAGGTGAGTCAAGGTGTCGAGGGGTTGTTTTGAGGTTTTTGGGTATAAAACTAAACCAAAGTGCTAAACTAACTAATCTAACCTAGTCTAAATGGATGAAAGGGGACGAACAGCACTGGCGTTGGTAGGATGACGCTGGGGAAGAAGGTGCTCTGATGATGGGGACGATGATGATGATAGAGATAGAGGGGCTCCTACTGGTATGGTGAAGAGCGGATGAGAGAGAGGAAGGCAAATCTGCCACTGGTTTTGTGGTCAGATGATGAGAGGAGTCGAAGGAACTCATCAGAGCTTTAGGAGCTTTCCGACCAAACAAGGAGGGAGGAATTTAGGGTTTCACTATCGGAATCAAGTCTGGGGAAGTTCGGCCTAATCTAGGCTTGCTTTTATTGGGCTCAGGAGGGGATTTTAAGCTTGGAAGCCAAGCTTCCAAGCTAGGAAATTTCGCCAAAGTAGGAAGTTTTAAGATACCCAAATCTTTCATGCATTCGCATGAAAGATTGGGAAAGGTTTAGGGTTTATGGACGGATTCAGTAAGAAGAGGACTCCTCAAGGAATCTCCCTTCCAATTTTCAAAGGGTTGATTGAGTAGAGGAGCTCTCTTGAATCAAAGGTCGTTGGAGTTGTAGGAATAGGTTTCATGGTGGTAGGGACCATTCTGTTTAAAAGATAGAATTTGAGGGGCTATTTGTAAGGGAATTCAAAAGTTAAGGGTCTAATGATATAAAAAGAGTTTGACTGGACCAAAATGGAAACTTGGTCAAGATGATCTCAGATTGGACCCAAATTTTGGTACAAACCTAATTTTGACCCAAGGAATCTAATGGTGAAGTTAGATTTAGGTTTTTACCTCATTTGATTGGGTAATTTATGCAAAAACTTAAAGTAGGGCAAATGTCCGTCTAAGACTCTATTTTGGGTTAAGATGGGTTCTGATGGTCAAATTGAAGGTACCAAACTCTAGAGAATATTTTTCTATTATTTTTATAGGGTTTAAATGAATTTTATCCTGACCAGAACCTCAGTTAATTAAGCGGATCTATTTTTAGGATTTCAGAAGTCATTTAATTCTCGAAGCACGCAAAAACCCTTTTCTGTCTGTGTGAACCCACTTGTTGTATATTTAAGATCATTTGACTCTTAATTATCCCCTGGGAAAACATGTGATTGTACTGGATTCATGATGTGATGGTAAAATTATAGTTTTAACCCTATTTTCTTGTCTTTCTCTAAGAATGATTATGCAATCACTTAGGGCTCTCTAGTGGCTATGTAGGAGCATTTAATGACTTAATCAGATCAAATTGATCTAGTTATGGCTCATGATGGTGTTCCCATCATACCCTCATGCTTAGCTTTTGCTAGTCCCTTAGCAAAATCTCATGGAATTAACTTAAATTCTAGACCATATGCCTTTTTATGCTCAGATGTTTGCTTTCTTTTGTAGATTAGATTGGAATGCTGATAGTAGGCCTAGAGGTACTCAAGTACCAACCAAGATCAGGACCTGACCAGCTCTAGCCTCAATCCACCGCAAAGGTTTCTATGTCCCACAGGAACTAACCTAAGGTTCGTTTAACTCTGCAGTTAAAGCACCATGTGCTTGTAACATGTTTTAGCCTAGGTTCAGTTTGCAGTGCATTTTTGTAAGAGAGAGATAGAAGATGTTTTTTTATTTTTGGAGAGTTTTCTCTCTCCTTTATTTCTTTATTTCTAGCTTCGGATTGGCTTTACAACACGGTCTATATTGGATTCCAAGCTCCCACCATCAGTCCTCGCAGGGTCCCTAGTAATCGATGCTTTGTGATAGCACCACCCATGGTAACCCCCAGAACCCTAGCTTCAGAGAATTTAGGATAATCCCACCCATGACGTTCTGTAGATAAATTCAGACCTTGGCAATTGACATTTCGTGATAATGCCGCCCATGGCATTTGAACCAGCACAAGGTGCTTAGATATCCCCGGTAGGATATTTAGATATCCTAGGAGACAAGCACCTAGGAGATGATACGTTATTACGCATCTTTGAGAGGAATTTCCCTCCTCTCTATGCTGGGAAATCTTCCAAATCAACTTGTGTTGATCAGCCACTCCTAATCTAGGTAACTTTTTCATATCAGATTTAACACATTTGCATGATTTTGATAATTAAGCTCACTAAACTAAACCCTGTGTATATTGGGGTGCTTAGGTTACCAAGTCTCGTAAACCAGAAGTCAGTTAACGAGGTTGAATAATCCCTAAGCCTTAGACCTAATAGTTAAGCTTCACATTTTCCCCAACCTCTTGAGGACTATCCAGATCTTAATGGATACTTGAATTTTTAAGCCTAAAATTGTAGCCCAAGAGACCTAAGATTGGTGTTCATACTAATCTATGTTGTCCCTTAGCACTTTTTGTCTTTCATTTTCTTTTTTTCTTTTTGATTTAGTCTAGAACTAAGTAAATTCCTTGATCTTTTACTAATGACTATCTTCTTTTTGTTTCAAACTGTGCTCCTTTTTGACATTTATATCACCTCCCCTTTTTCTCCTCAAGAATGGTATGTAAAGTGATCTTTCAAAAGTTCCTCTCTTCTCTATTTTTGTTATTCGTTTTCAATTTTCTATTTTTTTGGTTTTTAGAATATGTATTTTTTTTGTGAGAACCCTTTGAAACTGTGAATTTTTGTATGCTTGCACTTTACCACCCCCCTATGCCTTTGTTTTGCAATGTCCTCATTGTAAATGGAGGGTGTGAAATAGTTTTGGGTTCAGGAATTAGAACAGGATTTATCGGGTGGGTGAACGGGTCGGGAATGTCTGTTGTAGACGATTTCAAGCCCTGATATGAATACCAAAGGTGGGATCACTTGTTCTAAAGTTGAACTCAAAGTGTAATAGACGTGAAATACAAAAAGATAATCAGAAGGATCTCTAGTTTTTGGAATGACGGGTTGCCTCCTGTTAAGTGCTAAATTCAACGCCTTCAGTCGAGAGGAAAATGGTATGGAGGAGGAATGGTCAAATCAGATGAGTTTTGTAAAATAAGCACCTTGATCAATCGCTTGATTGGTCCAACCAGGTGCTTGTTCAGATCCGTAGGTTGATGATGCAGCCCAAACCCAATCAATTTGGCAGGTTGACAGATGTAGATCAAGAGATGCAGAACCCACCATATGCTGTGGAGCTCAAAAGGATGTGGAAGTGTATAACTATGGTTTGGCTGAGTCAGATTAGCCAAGTTAGAGTAGGAATCCTCAAATGAAAATGAATCAGTGCAGGATGTAGGAACCCTACAAGAGTGATTAGAGAAGGATGGGGTGTGATTTGTAGTCTGATTGATGTTTGAAACTCGATTGGAATGTGGAGGAGAATCATTTACAACTGGCTCATTGAGAGGAGAATCAGAGAAGTAATTGAGTCCGGTTGTGGGTTAGAGTTGAAAACTGGTTTGGGAAGGTTCTGCATATGTGGAAGAGATATTTTCTTCCAAATCATTGACCTTAGCTTCAGAATCAAGAGACGGGTCATAGTTGCTAAGGTCGTAAATTGGCTCAAAGTCATCGGGAAACAACAGTTCTCTGAAATCAGAGTAAGATTCAGAATCGTCGAAGAACTTGTGAGAATCATGTTCTAAATCTGATTCAGGATCTGAGATTCCACCAAAGAATAAATCAAGATGTGGACAATCAGCAACCTGACTTGGGTCTAACCTAGTTTCAAATTCTGAACTCTCAAAGATGTCCCTATTAGGTTTAGGCTCAGGTTCTTAGCTTGTAGGGCAGACCCAATCAAAGCCCAACTCTTCCAACTCGATTTCTGTATCATAGATTGGAGTGACTTTCGAAAAATCAATATGTATTTCTAAGGAGGTTGGAGAGGTGCATTCATCAAATAAAGGCCCAGAATCATAATCCAGATTCAAAATCTGATTTCCATTACATGGGGCCTTGTAATCCTCCCAAGAAGGCTTAGATCCAGATTCTAGGCTAAGGGTGTTGATTGGATCACTAGAATCTAGGTTGGGCTCTATAGGGATGTCAGAATTGTCCTCGAGGGTCACCTTATCAAAATAAGGACTGGAATTTACACCTTTAAGAGGTTATAAGTCAATCTCATTATCACAAAAGTTTGGAAAATCTAAGCTTGGACAACCAAGGTTTTGTATCTCTAGGGCTGGCTCAAAATCGTGTTCTCCTACAATTGGATCCTCCCAACCCATCTTAAGATTAGGAATGTTAATTCGTTCGAAATTTCAATCAAATTCTATTTTGGTAAGGGGTCCATGACAAGATTGATCATCAAACTTGGGATTCAGGAGATTGTGCTGGTTAATCCAACATGTCACAAGGGTGTACTGATGCCTCTGATTGACAACACGTTTCAACATTTGCATTACCTTGTCTCTTTTTTCAAGGTCATCTTGGTGTGCATTCCATAGTGATGGCTCAAATCTACACAATATATACTCACCATTATGCCATCTCTTAATTTCCTTGTATTTTGGCATGAGAACTGATGAGAGCCTCATCATGAGCCATAACTAGCTCATTTTTACCCAATAAAGAAGATAAAAGCTCCTACATAACCTAGAAGAAGGCTTAACTGAAGGAACAACTGCTCTGAGAAGAAAACATGAAATAAAGGTTAAAACTGTAATTTTACCATTTTAGTACATAAACGGGATTTCTGAGAAGCAAAACATAGGTCAAATGGTCCAAATAAGATAAAAAGTGGGTTGAGTTAATCAAAAATGGGTTTATGTGCAATCTAAGAACTAAATGACACTTGGTAACCCTAAAACATACCCGCTTAAATTAACAAGGTTTCGGTCAGAATAAAAATCAAGTAAACCCTCTAAAAATCATATAAAAACATCCTCTAGGGTTTAGAACACTTAATTTGGCCTTTGGAACCTAGTTTGACTTAGATTAGGGTCCTAGCTCTTCAATTAACCT
Organism: Thalassia testudinum; assembly: GCA_037157565.1. Classification (NCBI taxonomy): domain Eukaryota; kingdom Viridiplantae; phylum Streptophyta; class Magnoliopsida; order Alismatales; family Hydrocharitaceae; genus Thalassia; species Thalassia testudinum. The sequence continues at coordinate 17,631,419 of JAZHRO010000056.1, forward strand.
AATTTGGGTTTTTACGCAAAATGTCCAGTCCAACGAGGTCAAACCTAAAATCCAACTTCACCATTTGATTCCTTAGGTCCAAATTAGGTTTGTACCAAAATTTTGACCTAAGGAGAGGTCATCTTGACCTACTTTGCAATTTAGTACACCTAAATCACAAATTGGTCCCTATCTTTTGAAACCTTTGCAGAGAGCCCCCTAGGTTCTTCGCCTCCTTTGCAAACCGGTCCTGCCGCCATTGCTAGAGCAGAACTGAGCTCCGACGAAGTTTCGAGTGAGATTGCTCTCTAATTCCTCAGATATTCTCTCCCAGAAATGGAAGGGGGATTCTCTGAGGAATTCCCTTTCTTCTAAAGCCAATTACAATCGCTGGTGTGAACCCAATCTCTCGTGCGAACGCACGAGAGATTTGGGTATCCACCTTCCTTCCATCTCCGACGAGCCGGCAGCGTTGATTGCGCGGTCGCCACGTGCTGGTAGGTGCGGCCAGCACCTATAAAAGACACCCCAGACCCTGCCGCAGAAGGCAAGCTTGCTTTTGACGGAGATCCCTTCCAAATTCCTCCCTCTCTCATCTCCGGCCAAACGACCCACAAGCTCCGGCAACCTCCTCCCCTCCTTCTTGTCGCTCTGCTGCCATACCAGCAGCAGAGTCCTCTCCGCCGCTTCCTCCCGCGTCGCGCTGTACCCCGCGTGCGCGCTTCTGACCTCATCTTCGTCACCGCTTCCTCCCTCAGGGTCTTTCTTCCCCGACGACGGCAGTTACGAACCGTCCACTCCACCGCCTCCCTTCCTTCCAGACAACCCCAGATACGTTCTCCATCCTCTCCTCTCTCTTTTTCCCCAACTATTTTACTTGATTACCCCTCGACAGTACCTAACAGCCTCCATCTTCCTTGCCTCCGACCGCACTCCGGCGAGCCGCCCACAACACTCCGCCACTCCACACGGCTCGCCAGCCACCTCGAGAGCTCCGCCTCACCACCAGGAACTCGCTCCACCCCACAACTGCCACTCTAGACCTCCATAATCACCCCCCGACCAACCCACCATCTCCGGTCACAGGATGACCTAGGCACGCACGCCTAGGCCGACCGGCAACCTGCAGCATCACCCACCGCCTTCGCCGTGCTACGGCGAAGGTTTCCAGCTATTCTGATTGGGCCAATAGGCCGTTCTGTTGGATGTCAGGTGTACGCCCCAGCCGCCATTAACAGCCGAAGCAGCAAGGAGCTTAGAGCAGCAGCAGGCGTCAGGCTTCCCAGGCGGCAGGTGCAGCAGACTCTCGCAAGTGTCACGAAGCAACCGAGGCCAGCCAGTAGCGCAGAGGAGTCAACAGCTTGGGCAATCGAGCGACAAAACTCTGCAGGCACGCGTGAAGGCGAGACCAGATAGTCCCACATCGTGGGATTGCAACATTCAGGTACCATATAAGTTGTTTTTGTGTTTTTGTCTTAGTGCCTCCGTAAGCACAAGGGTGAGGTCCCTCACTGCCCTCACACGCCTCGTCCGCGGCTTGACCTCGCGGATCTGGGGGATCCGACCCGACCTATACCTACGCACTCGCGCATCATCACTTGCCGGTGCACCTAGTCCCGGGTGCGAACCCGACCCGACTACCCGTGTGGCTCTGGGAGAGCGTCCGTGAGTGAATTGCTTGAGAGAGAGAGACGCTTGGGTAGAGGGATGGGGGTAGGTTTTTGCAACTGTGTGGTGTGTGCAGGAAGGAAGAACTGACCAAGGCAACGAACACTTAACGGTTGCAGAATAGGAAGAGAAGAAAGAAGAGGCTGTGTAGCAGTGAAAGGAGAAGTCTTCGCAGAGAAGAAGAAGAAGGAAGACAAGGCAGAAGAGAGAGAAGAACGAAGAAGAAGACAAGGGAAGACTGCAAAGAGATCAGAAGAAAAAGAAGAAGAAGAAAGGCAAGGCAGGAGAAGAAGGAAAGATACAGAAGCAAAGATAGGAGAAGAGCCACAAAGAAGAAGAGAGATCACATTTAAGACATCTGATACACAAATCAGACGTCCAATTCTACTTTTTTTTCCAAATCCTTTTTAAAATTCTCTCTTTGAATGAATTATATTTGCATTTAACAGTTGTATTCTTTGGTTTTACAAAGTACTGAGATTGCTCCCCGTGTTCGACCTCAGATACTCTAGTTGTTCGAGTAATAAAATTCTTTATATTTGTTTAAACATTTTGTCGGTTATACTATAACGTAATACACTTTAAATCCGCACAAAATCGTTGAGAACATTTTGGCGCCGTTGCTGGGGAGCAACGAGCACTTTTAAAGCTTTTGAGTACAACTTTTCTATCTAATATCTGACTTAACTTCTCTCTTTTGTTGTGTTCAAGCAGGGAAAGCAAAACAAAAAGGAAAGAATAGCAACTGCACAACAGACTCTCCAAGGAACAGGTAATCTCCATAAGCCCTCTCTCTTAACCCTCTCATAATCTAAAAAAGGAAAAAAAAAAAAGAGAGAAATCAGCTTAGGGCTACCTGTTTCATATTTAGTAACTCATCAAGTTGCCTGATTTTCATTTCAACATATTTTTATCTGTTCATCCAACTAAGGCAACTAGGGCTAAAACTTTCTTGATTGAGCCCTAGGTGCTAATTTCTAAGGCAACTAAATTGGACCCACTAGAGACAAGTTAGGGATTGCAAAGCTAGGGTTTTTAGAGACACATCTCTAAAACAAAGAAACAAACTTTCCAAAAAGAGGTGTGCCTAAACCGTGTGTGAAACGATTTATACAAGAGGAACCCTAAGCAAATCAGGCTGATAATCCATTTGAACCATAAAAGGAAGGACCTAAAAGCTCTCAAAGGAACAAGAGGTGAAGTTTATCCCTTGGGTCAACCAACCTTAATATTAGGTCACTTTTGCACTCAAAATACTTAAAAGTTCAAGTGGAACATTAAGCACCTTGATCTTAAAATAAAAAAAGGTAGACTTAAGAGGTCAAGATCCCCATTCTGGTCTACCTGGAACCGCAGTGACAAGAGAGGTCGGGTGGGGGAAACCCTGTAACCTGTGGGGACGCTCTACCGTGTAGGGGTCTTTGTGGGACTCTCCCTCTCTGGCTGCCCAGGTATTTCTCAGGTGGACGATCTTCTGATCCAGGGGTCCATCTGCCCTGAACCTCTATAGTCACCCAACAATTCTTGGGTGTCTTGATTGGGTCCAGCACCTTCTAATCTCATCACATATTTCGGTGCATGTTCGGTAGGAGGTCCTTAAGACCACCTTTAAGACCTCCTTTAGAAATTCATTCTCGTCGAGGCCAAGCCTCGACGCCCTTGTTTGTGCAGCAACCCCACCACATAAATCTTTCATCTGATTCAGACCCTAATTCTCCTTCTTCTCCCATCATGGCACAACCCATTGAAGAGGAGAATAACCTTGAACACCAACTTCAACGCTTGAATGATCTCTTTCAGAACTTTGTAAACCCACCGCAGCGACCTATGATGCGAGATCACTATAATCCCACTACGGTGGCAATCGAACCTCGAGTACGAATCCCAATTGGATGACCCGATTCTGAACTGAAGCCCAATATGATTCATGCCATACCGAAGTTCCATTGGCTTAACTCTGAGGATCCATTCCAACACATTAAACAACTCAAGCATTTGGCCCAGACCTTCGGGTCAGATGTACAAAATCGGGATATCCTACTCATGAAAATGTTTTCGTTCTCCCTCTTGGACAAGGCTGCACACTGGTATCAGACTCAGACCCACCCGATCAACACATGGGAGGAATTACAGTCCGAATTTTTGAAAAAATTCTTCCCTATTGGCCGGACGAATGCCTTGCGCCACCAGATCACTCATTTCACTCAACAACCGGGAGAACCTCTTCACGAAGCTTGGGATCGATTCCTAGATCTCATGCGAAAGTCTCCCCATCACGGAGTTCCTAAGTGGGAACAAGTCCAGTCTTTTTACCAGGGACTCCGTGAGGATATTCGTCTATTCGTCAATGCAACATGTGGAGGAAACATCATGGGCCAACACGAGGACACGGTGTGGGAGATTCTCGAAAACATGTGCGAGAACTCCATAAACAATGACTCCTTGGGCTTATTCGACAGGACGAATGCCCGCGCATCGACGAATCTAAGAGGGACAGATGAGACGCAGGACCTATCCACTTCTGTCGACCTGGAACTGATGGCCAGTCAGTTGGACAAGGTCTCTATCATAGAAAAGAAGGTGGACGAGCTAACTCGACATTTGCAGCAAGCCACCTCTGCACAAAACTCTTTTGCACGACCTCCTCTAGCAAGGGAAATAGTGCAAAACATCTATCACCAACCTGCCAAGGGGATGGACCCATATCCACCCCCGTCTACCTCTCAGACCGGAGTGACCTCCGATCCCTTCTACTCAAGTTGGGGGAACTCTGAACCCTCGTATTCTGACTTTCCTGAGGTTCCTCAGAACTGCGAGGACCTCAACGCCATCCAGAATGACCCATACTCCAATACCTACAACCCTGGATGGCGAAATCATCCTAACTTTCAGTGGGCGGGAAATTCTCAAAAACCACCATATCAACCCCGTCCACAAGCTCCTCGTCCATATCAGCCGCCTCAGCCTCGGCCCAATCCCACCTACCAATCCGGGCAAAATCAGGATCAACTGACTCTTATCCTTCAAACACTGGCTGACATTCAAAAGACGAATGAGGCAATGCAAAAACAGCACAAGGATGAGATCACAGAGGTTCGCAACCAACTGGCCCAGATGGCAAATTCCTGCCAACCTGGCACCCTTCCTTCGCAACCTCTGCCCAACCCAAATAACGTACTAACGTAGAGGTGCGTTATGAATCCGAATCCAGGCCACGCACATTTGATTTATCAGGCCCCTGCTACTCCATCACCAGACGAGATGGAGGCTTCAACATCTTATGCAGGATTGCAGCAGTAGCCACCCCTCCTACCTAACCCAAACCAAAGTCAAGCCGGATTAAACTCTGTAACAACACGTAGTGGTAAAACAACACAAGACCCACATTATCCGAACCACTCCAAGCCTGATAATCGCCAAGACCCTAGGGTAGTCATCCAAGATACTACTGTCCCAGATCAAGAACCTGGACCTATCCTAGAGGAACCAGCTAGGATCCCATTTCCTGAGGCCTTGACCAAAGGAAAAAGGACAACCAAACCTATGGCTCCTGAGGAGGATCTGGTCAAGCTCTTTGAAGAGGTCCAGATAAACATCCCGTTGATGGATGCAATCCGCCACATACCGGCTTACGCAAGGTTCTTGAAAGACATATGTACACCTAAACGTAAGCCGCGAACCAAGGATGGGAACCCAATCGGACTGTCAGAGCAAGCCAGCTCTGTCATCTTGAGCAAACTCCCACCCAAGGCTAAAGACCCAGGAACTCCCTTGATTTCTTGTAAAATTGGTGAAACTCAACTTGATAGAGCCCTACTAGACCTAGGTGCCTCCATAAATTTAATACCTACATCCCTCCTTTACCACCTTGAAGAATCTGAACTTAAACCCACTGATGTGACATTGCAGTTAGCCGATCGATCCATCAAGTCACCCAAAGGAATATTCGAGGATGTCATTGTTAGGGTACGAGATTTTTATTTCCCAGTGGACTTCATAGTACTGGACATGGATGCACCTAAGAACCCAAGGGACACACCAATCATATTAGGGAGACCCTTTTTGGCCACTGCTAGGGCCAATATAAACTGCGAAGAGGGCCAGATAGAATTAAAATTTGGGAATCAAAATCTGAAGATTGACATTTTCAAGGCCCATCAAGGGATTAATTGCGGGGTTATAGAGGAAATTTGTGATGTCGAAGCCATGGTTGATGAACTGCATATAGAGGACAACCTGATTATTCCCGATCAACCACTAGAGAATCAAAAACCGCTAACAGAGGAGTGCGGACATGATCTAGACACACCTATGACTCCTACCATTGCTCCCGATACAAACCCCGAACCACCCGCTGCTGCTGACAATCCTGTCATGAACTCAAGCCCCTTCTCGAACATCTAAAATACATCTTTTTGGATTCAAATCAGATGTTTCCTGTGATTATCAATTCTCAACTCACACCTGACCAGGAACTCCGTTTGATTTCTGTTCTCTAGCAACATCGTAGAGCCATTGGATGGACTCTAGATGATTTGACTGGTATAAGCCCTTCATACTGCACACATCGAATCTACACAGAAGAAGGCTCACGACCTTAAAGAGAAATGCAAAGACACCTAAACCCTAACCTACAGGAGGTCGTGAAAAAGGAGATCATTAAGTGGTCAGATGTAGGGATCATCTACCCGATCTCCGACAGTCGTTGGGTGAGTGCAATACAAGTGGTGACTAAGAAGGCAGGACTTACCATCATCACAACTGAAACCGGAGAAGTCATTCCTACCCGAATAGCTAATTCGTGGAGAGTCTGCATTGATTACAGAAGACTAAATTCCTCCACGAAGAAGGATCATTTCCCACTACCGTTTATTGATCAGATCCTCGAGAAACTAGCGGGGAATAGATTCTTCTGCTTTCTTGACGGGTACTCCGGTTACAATCAGGTGGCAATCCATCCAGAGGACCAAGAAAAGACCACATTCACCTGCCCCTTCGGGACGTACGCGTTCCGAAGGATGCCATTCGGTCTCTGCAATGCACCTGCAACTTTTCAGCGGTGCATGCTTGCCATATTCTCAGATATGGTAGGTGATTATCTGGAAGTTTTCATGGATGACTTTTCAGTTTTTGGACAATCATTTGACGATTGCCTCCAACACTTGGTCCATATACTCAGGCGGTGCATCGAGGTGAATTTGGTTCTTTCCTGGGAAAAGAGCCATTTCATGGTGCCTAAGGGAATTTTCCTGGGACATTTAATCTCAGAGAAAGGCAACCAAGTGGATCGAGCTAAGGTTAACCTGATTTCCAAGCTCCCTATGCCTAGCTCGATTAAGGACATCCGATCTTTTTTGGGGCACGTCGGTTTCTACTGTCGATTCATCCATGATTTCTCCAAAATCGCATGCCCCCTGACCAATCTTCTCTCCAAGGATGTGCCTTTCGAAATTTCCAAGGAATAAACTCAAGCATTTGAGATCCTACGTGATCGAGTCACCCAAGCCCCAATCCTACAGTCCCCTGATTGGTCTCAACCCTTTGAGATCATGTGCGATGCATCTGACTTCGCTGTAGGAGCAGTTTTGGGGCAGAAAATTGACAGGAAACCTGTGGTCATTTACTACGCCAGCAAAACACTGGACGAGGCTCAGCGAAACTATACGGTTACTGAGAAAGAGCTGCTGGCCATAGTATTTGCCCTGGAAAAATTCAGATCATACCGTCTGGGTTCCCATATTATCAAATACTCGATCACACAGCTGTAAGGCATCTCCTTGCCAAGAAGGACGCGAAACCTCGACTAATCCGCTGGATCTTGCTGTTGCAAGAATTTGACCTCGAGATTCGCGACAAGGTGGGAAAGCACAATGTGGTAGCTGATCACTTGTCCCACCTTCCTTCTGAAATTATTGATCCTTCCGGACCTATTACAGAACATTTCCCTGATGAGCACCTCCTGATTATTAGTACAAGTCTTCCACGGTTCGCCGATATAGTTAATTACCTGGCATCACATCAGATTCCGCCCGATTGGTCGAAGGCCAAAAAGGACAAATTGCGTTCCGATGCCAAGTATTACCTATGGGAAGACCCGTATCTTTTTTGCATTGGTGCTGATCAGATAATCCGACGGTGCGTCACGGAAGTGGAAATCAAAGACATACTCTCATTCTGCCATGACCAGGCATGCGGTGGACATTTTTCTGGACATAAAACCACATCGAAAGTCCTCCAGTGTGGCTTCTACTGGCCCACAATTTTCAAGGATGCATACGATCACTGTAAGGCATGTTCCCGTTGCCAGACTCTGGGCAACATGAGCCATAGAGACATGATGCCTCTACAGCCGATCTTGGTATGCGAAATTTTTGATATTTGGGGGATTGATTTCATGGGACCCTTTCCGACCTCGGATGGCTTCGAATACATCTTACTCGCAGTTGACTATGTTTCCAAGTGGATAGAAGCCATTCCGACCCGAACCAACAATCATAAAGTCGTTATAAAATTCCTCCATCAAAACATTTTCTCAAGGTTCGGGATTCCGCGTGCTATAATTTCCGACGGAGGGACCCATTTTACGAACGCTCAGTTCAGGTCACTGATGGCCAAATACGGGGTGTCACACCGAATCTCTACTCCTTACCACCCCCAAACTAATGGTCTAGCTGAGCTATCTAACCGAGAGATCAAGAAGATCCTTCAGGTTACTATTCGACCTGATAGAAAAGATTGGTCTTCTCGGTTTCCAGAAGCATTGTGGGCCTATAGGACCGCCCACAAGACCCAATTAGGAATGTCTCCCTTCAAACTAGTGTACGGGAAGGCATGTCACCTCCCCCTCGAATTGGAGCATAAAGCCTACTAGGCAGTACGGACCTGTAATCTCGACCTTTCTAAGGCTGGAACCCACAGAAGACTTCAAATGAGCGAGATCGATGAATTACGCCACGACACGTATGAGAACTCGCGAATATACAAAGAACGGGTTAAAGCTTTTCACGACAAACACATTTCTAGAAAGGTCTTTCATCCTGGTCAAAAAGTTTTACTCTTTGATGCCCGACACAAATTATTCCCAGGAAAGCTAAGATCCAAGTGGGTCGGACCCTACCTAGTCCGACAAATCTTCGGAAATGGAGCCATTGAAATCATCCCACTCAGCCACGATTCTGAAGCCTTTGTCGTGAACGGTCAGAGACTCAAGCCGTTCATTGACATGACCGATATAGATTTGGCTGAGTCATCCTTTACCCTCCATTCCTCTTGAGCTCATTGCGCCTAGCTGATGGCGTAAAACTCAGCGCTTAACGGGAGGCAACCCGTCATTCTTTGAAAAACCCGAAACCGTTTCTGACATCTCTATGCGGAACTCATATTGCACTTTAGGGTTCATCCTTTAGAACAGCCGACTTCACCTCAGGTATACCTACCCGAGATTCGAAATCATTCACAACAAGTCACTTCGACCCATTCACTCACCACACACCTGTCCTAATACATGAACTAAGCTGAATTCGAACCCACCTAATTTACAATGGGGACATTGCAAATCTTAGGCATGGGGGGGTATGAAAGTGCAAAATGTCAGAAAATTCATATCAAGAAAGGGTTTCACATAAAAAAAAAAAAGAGACTTGATAAAGGGGAGGAACAATTCAGGGTCATACAAATGAGAGGAGGAAAAGAAAGAAAAATGACAAAAAGGAGCACAAAATGAAAATGAAAAGAAATAGTCATTAGTAAAAGGTTAAGGGGTTAACTGAAGTTCTAGACCAAATCAAAAAAAGGAACAGAAAAGTGCTATGGAGACATAACAAGAGATTAGCGGGAACGCTGGTCTTAGGCCTCTTGGGCTAGATTTGTTAGCTTAAAAATCCACGTATCCGTTAAAATCTGGATAATCCTCAAGAGGTTGAGGAAAATGCGAAGCTTAAGTATTAGGTCTAAGGCTTAGGAAGTATTCAGCCTCATTAACTGACCTCCGATTTGCGGGATTTGGTAACCTAAGCACCCAAATTCACACACAGTCTGGTTCAGTGCGCATAAACATCCAAATCACGTGAAAAGCGTTTAATGTTCTCAAAAAGTCACCTAGATTAGGAGCGGCCAATCAGCACAAATTGATTTGGACAAGTTCCCAGCGCAGAGAGGCGGGAAATTCCCCTCGAAGATGCGTAACAACATATCGTCTCCTCGGTGCTTGTCTCTTAGGATATTTAAATATCCTACCGGGGGCATGTAAGCACTCTGCTGGTTCAGATACCATGGGCGGCATTATCACGAAATGTCGATCGCCAGGGTCTGGATTCGGCCACGGAACGCCATGGGCGGGATTATCTCGAAATCTCGAAAGCCAGGGTTCCGGGGGTTGCCATGGGCGGGATTATCTTGAAATCTCGAAAGCCAGGGACCCTTGAGGATTGATGATGGGGATGAGGAATCCGATACAGATCGTGTTGAGAAGCTAATCCGAAGCTCGAAATAAAAAGAAAAGAGAGAGAAAAGCTCTCCAAACAAATAAATCTTCTATCTCTCTCTTACAAAAATGCACTACAAACTGAACTTAGGCTAAAAATGTCTCAAGCACGGGTGCTTTAACCGCAGAGTCCAACAAACCCTAGGTTAGCTTCTGTGGGCCGAAGAAACCTTTGCGGAAGACTGAGGCTAAAGCGGAACAAGTCCGGATTTTGGTTGGTACTTGAGTACCTCTAGGCCTATTGTCGGCATTCCCACCTAATCACAAAAGAAAAGGAGAAGCACTTATCATTGTTGACAGACATTCAGGGTCTAGAATGGAAGTTAAAACTTTAAAATTTTGCTAAGGGACTAGCAAAAGCTAGGCATGGGAGTATGATGAGAGCCTCATCATGAGAAATAACTAGCTCATTTTGACCCAATAAATAAGATAAAAGCTCCTACATAACCTAGAAGAAGGCTTAACTGAAGGAACAAGTGCTCTGAGAAGAAAACATGAAATAAAGGTTAAAACTGCAATTTTACCATTGTAGTACATAAATGGGATTTCTGAGAAGCAAAACATAGGTCAAATGGTCCAAATAAGATAAAAAGTGGGTTGAGTTAATCAGAAATGGGTTTATGTGCAATCTAAGAACTAAATGAGACTTGGTAACCCCAAAACATACCAGCTTAAATTAACAAGGTTTTGGTCAGAATAAAAATCAATTAAACCCTCTAAAAATCATATAAAAACATCCTCTAGGGTTTAGAACACTTAATTTGGGCTTTGGAACCTAGTTTGACCTAGATTAGGGTCCTAGCTCTTCAATTAACCTAATTTGGGTTTTTACGCAAAATGTCCAGTCCATCGAGGTCAAACCTAAAATCCAACTTCACCATTGGATTCCTTAGGTCCAAATTAGGTTTGTACCAAAATTTTGACCTAAGGAGAGGTCATCTTGACCTACTTTGCAATTTAGTACACCCAAATCATAAATTGGTCCCTATCTTTTGAATACCTTTGCAGAGAGCACCCTAGGTTCTTCGCCTCCTTTGCAAACTGGTCCTGCCGCCATTGCTAGGGCAGAACCGAGCTCCGGCGAAGTTTCGAGAGAGATTTCTCTCTAATTCCTCAGAGATTCTCTCCCAGAAATGGAAGGGGGTTTCTCTGAGGAATTCCCTTCCTTCTAAAGCCAATTACAATCGCTGGTGTGAACCCAATCTCTCATGTGAACGCACGAGAGATTTGGGTATCCACCTTCCTTCCATCTCCGGCGAGCCGGCAGCGTTGATTGCGCGGCCTCCACGCGCTGGTAGGTGCGGCCAGCACCTATAAAAGACACCCTAGACCCCACCGCAGAAGGCAAGCTTGATTTTGACGGAGATCCCTTCCAAATTCCTCCCTCTCTCATCTCCGGCCAAACGACCCACAAGCTCCGGTGACCTCCTCCCCTCCTTCTCGTCGTTCTGCTGCCATACCAGCAGCAGAGTACTCTCCACCGCTTCCTCCCGCGTCGCGCTGTACCCCGCGCGCGCGCTTCTGACCTCATCTTCGTTGCCGCTTCCTCCCTCAGGGTCTTTCTTCCCCGACGACGGTAGTTACGAGCCGTCCTCTCCGCCGCCTGCCTTCCTTCCAGACAACCCCAGATACGTTCTCCATCCTCTCCTCTCTCTTTTTCCCCAACTATTTTACTTGATTACCCCTCGACAGTACCTAACCGCCTCCGACCGCACTCCGGCGAGCCGCCCACACCACTCCGCCACTCCACACGGCTCGCCAACCACCTCGAGAGCTCCGCCTTACCACCAGGAACTCTCTCCACCCCACAACTGCCACTCCAGACCTCCATAATCACCCCCCGACCAACCCACCATCTCCGGCCACAGGTTGACCTAGGCACGCACGCCTAGGCCGACCGGCAACCTGCGGCATCACCCACCGCCTTCGCCGTGCTACGGCGAAGGTTTCCAGCTATTCTAATTGGGCCAATAGGCTGTTCTGTTGGATGTCAGGTGTACGCCCCAGCCGCCATTAACAGCCAAAGTAGCAGGGAGCTTGGAGCAGCAGCAAGCGTCAGGCTTCCCAGGCGGTAGGTGCAGTAGACTCTCACAAATGTCACGAAGCAACCGAGGCCAGCCAGTAGCGTAGAGGAGTCAACAGCTTGGGCAATCAAGCGACAAAACTCTGCGGGCGTGCATGAAGGCGAGACCAGATAGTCCCACATCGTGGGATTGCAACATTCAGGTACCATAGAAGTTGTTTTTGTGTTTTTGTCTTAGTGCCTCCGTAAGCACAAGGGTGAGGTCCCTCACTGCCCTCAAACGCCTCGTCCGCGGCTTGACCTCGCGGATCTGGGGGATCCGACCCGACCTAGACCTACGCACTCCTCACACATCATCACTTGCCGGTGCGCCTGGTCCCGGGTGCGAACCCGACCCGACTACCTGTGTGGCTCTAGGAGAGCATCCGTGAGTGAATTGCTTGAAAGAGAGAGACGCTTGGGTAGAGGGATGGGGGTAGGTTTTTGCAACTGTGTGGTGTGTGCAGGAAGGAAGAACTGACCAAGGCAGCGAACACTTAACGGCTGCAGAACAGGAAGAGAAGAAAGAAGAGGCTGTGTAGCAGTGAAAGGAGAAGTCTTCACAGAGAAGAAGAAGGAAGACAAGGCAGAAGAGAGAGAAGAATGAAGAAGAAGACAAGGGAAGACTGCAAAGAGATCAGAAGAAAAAGAAGAAGAAGAAGAAAGGCAAGGCAGGAGAAGAAGGAAAGATACAGAAGCAAAGATAGGAGAAGAGCCACGAAGAAGAAGAGAGATCACATTTAAGACGTCTGATACACAAATCAGACGACCAATTCTACTTTTTTTCCAAATCCTTTTTAAAATTCTCTCTTTGAATGAATTATATTTGCATTTAACAGTTGTATTGTTTGGTTTTACAAAGTACTGAGATTGCTCTCCGTGTTCGACCTCGGATACTCTAGTTGTTCGAGTAATAAAATTCTTTATATTTGTTTAAACATTTTGTCGGTTATACTATAACGTAATACGCTTTAAATCCGCACAAAATCGTTGAGAATAAGAACATCCCAAGTTGCCCCGTTTTCTAGTTGTGTCAAAATTAACTGTGCATGTTCTAGATTGAATGTTGTTGTGTTTGACACATTAACCTGTATATCCTCAAACAGGTCTATTAACATGTCAGGTTGCATTTTGAATCAAAAAATGGCGGAATCAAGCTGTAGAATCAGAATTCAAGATTAGATTGAATTTGATCAGATCTGAAAGAGATTCCCAAGAAAATCTGTGTGTGTGCTCTAATAGAAGGGATGAGGGACTGATGTGAAATTCTACCCAATCAAGGTACCCAAAGGTTTTTGGATGACTAAGGCAATTTCGAGACATATGATACCTTAGAATCAGAAATTCGCACACCTAAGAAGTACCTGGGCAGCTAGAAAGGCAGAACCCCAAAAAGACCCCTACATTGTAGAGTGTCCCCAAGGGTTACAGGGTTTCCCCCACCTGACCTTCCTTGTCAGTGAGGGTCTAGGAAGATTGGAATGTATGAACTTAAGACCTTAAGTCTACCAATTTTGTCCTAATTTGTGCCTTGAGTTTCACTTGATTAGAAGTTAATTTCAACTTGTGACCTAATTTGGAGGTTGGTTAGCCTACAATGTGGACCAACTTCACCTAACCTACCCTAAAGATGGTAGAATGGGATCTAGGTCAAGACCTAGAAATCACCCAGATTTGACTCCCAGCTTATTAGGTACAAGTATTTTAGGGTTCAAGTGAAATTAGAGCCTATTTTTTAGGGTTTTTGTTGATTAGATATTTTCAACCATGGGCTTGGGTAGCTCACAAACATGGGTGGGTTTGTTTCCTTTCATGCAAGCAAGTGTGAACTAGCACTCCAAAATCCTAAAAATTGATACCCTAATTAGCTCTATTTCCAAGTCCAATTTGATCTTTTAAAAATGTTGACCTTAGGATTCAAGCAAGAAATGTGTTAACCGAAAGTGATTTAGAATTTAAGCGTGGTCCCTAATAGACACAGGAAATTTTGGGTAGGGAATTCTAAACTGAATCGCTTCAAACTCCAATCAGATTTGAAAAGTAATTTCGCAAATTAGGAAACTTGCCTTTTAGATGATGATTACTATGAGACATAAGGCAGGTAATTCCTAATTGATTGTTTCTTTTTTTTTGTCTTCCCAAGATTAGGAGGTTGGTTAGGGAATAATAAGCAAGTACCATGCCCTAGAGTGGCTATTTTTGCGTGGAAGATCTTCTCGTGAAGTACCTTGCAAAATCACAAGAAAGCAAACAAGGCAAGCCAGTGCTTAAATATAATCAAATAATGTAGAGAATAGTGGTGAATTGCACGTTGCTCCCTGGCAACGACTCCAAAATGTTAGTTGCTTTGAAACGGGTTTTAAAATCATCGCATTGTAGTATAGATCAAATCAGTGCGAAAACATATAATATTTATTACTCAAATGAAAGTCTGAGGTTGAACACAGGGAGAAAATATGAATTCACACACCAATCTCAAAAAATGTAAATGAGCATAATTATTTAAACCACGAAATGATATTTAACAAATACTAATCTATCACATTAGATATTCAATGAATTCTAATGTGTTTTGAGGCAATAAAAAGGTAGAGAAGCTAAAATGGTGGTGATTAAAATCACCAATTATTCTTTAAGCATATATATTAAGTATTCAATATCTCAACAGTATCAAGTATCAAGCCTCAAATCAGACATCTGCTGGTAGGATCAGACGTCTTAAACATCTGATTGTACAGTGCTTTTCTTCTTCTCTTCTTATGCAGACTCTTCTTCTTTCTTCTAAGCTTCTTTATGCACGAGCCTTTCTTCATCTACTCTTCTCAAGTTCTTCTATTATGGCTTCTTCTTTTCCTTATATCTTCAGTCGCTTCTTCCTTCTTCTAAGTAGGCCTTCTTTCTTTCCTCCTCTTCTGTGAAGGCATCCTTCTCTTCTTGTTTCTTTCTTCACACACAGAGGGCAGCCATCTCAGAATTGGCTAAGTGTCGCACAGGACAAAACCCTCCCCTGGCCCATGCACTCTCTCTCTTTCTCTCCTCTTAGGTTCCACCCTCCCAGGACCACATCCAGGGTAGTCAGGTTATCTGGTAGGTATGCACCTAGGTCTAGAGTCACTGGTGTGGTGTGGTGACTGAGGAGTAAGGCTTAGGCGGGTAGTCGGGTGAACCAAGCCCGTGGGTAAAGTGTCGCAGGCGAGGCACGTGAGGGCGTGGGGACCTCACCTCTTGCGTGTTACTTTAGGCAATAAGCTTATGTGACAAAAAAAACTTATGTCGCTTTGTCTACTCCTCAATCCACGATGTGGGACTAAATCCCACCGCCTTTTTCTACGTGGAGCTGTGGTGGGTGGCACCTTCAATTGAGGTTAGGGCAATAGTCAATGCCCCTAATTGACCGACTGTGTGTGTTACTAAGGTGAATCAGTGTCACCTGGAGCTAAGAACTGCGGATATCGTGGCCTTGAACATGCTTTTGTAGCTCGCGGAGAAGCTCAGTAATGGCGGTGAAGGACTTTGTACCTAAAACATGAAATAAGGCCTCGTGGCCACGTTAGAATACCTTAGGAGCTTCGTCAGATCACGAAAAGTGTAGTGGAGGTGGTTTCTTGAAGGATGGTGGGCTATGGTGGCTGGTTGATGATGGAGTTGGTGGGTGATGATGGGTCTTTCCAGGGGTGAGTTTGGGTGGATGGGAAGGCAAATAGGGAGAGGAGTTTGGCAGGGCGTGTTGTGGCGGAGGATATGCAATGGCCACCGAGGCGGTTGGTGGAGTGTAGTGGCACATATGCCTCACCGGAGGAGTGGTTGGAGATGGGGAAGACGGAGGTGAGTCAAGGTGTCGAGGGGCTATTTTCAGGTTTTTGGGTATAAAACTAAACCTAAGGGCTAAACCAACTAATCTAACCTAATCTAAATGGATGAAAAGGGAAGAATAGCACCGGCGTTGGTAGGCCAGCACTAGGGAAGAAGGTGCTCCGATGATGGGGACAGCAGCGATGACGAAGATAGCAGGGCTCCTACTGGTACGACGAAGAGCGGACGAGAGAGAGGAGGGAAAATCTTCCACTAGTTTTGTGGTCAGACAACGAGAGGACTTGGAGGAAGTCACCGGAGCTTGATGAGCTTTCTGGCCCAACAAGGAGGGAGGAATTTAGGGTTTCACGGTCGGAATCAAGTCTAAGGAAGTTCAACCTGATTTATGCTTACTTTTATAAGGATGAGGATGGGATTTTGATCTTGGAAGCCAAGCTTCCAAGCTAATAAATGTCATCGGAGTAGGAAGTTTTAAGATACCCAAATCTCTCATGCATTTGCATGAGAGATTGGGAAATTTTTAGGATTTATGGATGGATTCAATGGGAAGCGGACTCCTCAAGGAATATACCTTCTAATTTTGGAAGGGATTGATTGAGCAGAGAAGTTCTCTTCAATGAAAGGTCGCTGGAGTTGTAGAAATAGGTTTCATGGTGGTAGGGACCTTTCTGTGAAGAAGAAAAAGAAGTTGTGGGACAATTTGTAAAGGAATTCAAAAGTTAAGGGTCTGAATGATATAGAAAGAGTTTGACTGGACCAAAATGCAAACTTGGTCAAGATGATCTCAGATTGGGCCCAAATTTTGGTAAAAAGCTAATTTTGACCCAAGGAATCTAATGATGAAGTTATATCTTGGTTTTGATTTCGTTTGGTAGGGTAATTTATGCAAAAACCTAAATTAGGGCAAATATCTGTCTAGGACTCTATTTTGTGTCAAGACGGGTTCTAATGGTCAAATTGAAAGTACCAAACCCTAAAGAATATTTTTCTATGATTTTTAGAGGGTTTAGGTGAATTTTATCCTGACCATAACTTCAGTTAATTAAGCGGGTCTATTTTTAGGGTTTCAGTAGTCATTTAATTCTCAAAACACGTGAAAACCCTTTTCTGTCTGTATAAACCCACTTGTTAGATATTTAAGACCATTTGACTCTTAATTATCCCTTAGGAGAACTCATGATTGTACTGCATTCATGATATGATGGCAAAATTATAGTTTTAACCATGTTTTCTTGTGTTCTCTCATAATGATTATGCAATGACTTAGGGCTCTCTGGTGGTTATGTGGGAGCATTTAATGACTTCATCAGATCAAATTGTGCTAGTTATGGATCATGATAGTATTCCCATCACCTGTATGTATATGAAAGAGAGAAATTGCAGGTAACTACCCAAGAAAAGAGCAAGATCATTTAGTATCTTTTCCCAATGAACTTGCCAAAGAAAATAGGAGTCAATAGACATCACTCTTCAAGCAAGAATCATTTTGCTGGAAAAATCTAGATGTCACAAAGACATTCTAATTTGAGATTTCATGTGATGCCATTTAAAATTATACTCCCTAGAATGACCCTGCATTAAAAATAAATAATTAACCAAATTACTTCAAAATTAGTGACATGAAGGGAATAATAAAACTAAAGCTTAATTAATTTTATCAACATCATGCGTGCTTTAAATTAAATTTCCGTCCCAATAATAATGTACTTAGGCTCTAAATTAGTCCACTAAAGTGGACCTATCAACTACCCCCATGCCTAAGTTTTATTAGTCCCAAGAAAAATAGTATGGAGAGGAACCAGATCTCCTGACAAGTAATTATTGTTAGGATGCCTTATCATGCCTCACCTCTAGAGACTAATTTGAAAGACTAGCCCTAGTCCCTAAGGTACTCAAGCACCAATCAACATACAGAACAGATTGATTTTAGCTTTGGGTCTTCAACAAAGCTTTCTGAGGCCCCAAAGCCTGCCACAGGGCTTGTTGACTGTTTGCACCTCAAAACACGCCTATAAGAACGCCTTCTTATGCTATTTTCTAGCATTAACTATGTATATTATAATCCTGTAGTTGCATTTGTAAAAACGCTTGCATGCATGCATTTAATTGAGAGGAGAAGAGAATGGAATAAATGGCTTGCATTTTTACATTTTTCTTCAAGTGTCTCTTTGCAAAAGTCCCCTCTCCATATTTTATTTTCATCTTTCTTTCTTCTTCCCACGGTTTTTCTTCTTCCCGCGGCTGAATTTCGTCCACGCCATGCGCCTCTCCCTGCAGCTGCCACTCTCCGCGCCTCTCCCTGCTGTCCTTCCCGCACCTCTCCCTGCAGCTGCCATTCTCCCCCATTCCCCGCATGCTCCACGCCATGCTCTCCTCCTCTATAAAGCCGCAGCTCTTCCTCGCGATGAGGGGGAGGGACGTTGCTGCAATACGCAGCTGCGGCAGCTGCTGAAAAATCGCCACGCTGCAGTCCACCACCTTCCTCGCCCGTTCTCCCCTCCCATACGCCGGCCCTCCATCGAGGAGGCACCCGACGAGCAGGAGAACCCACTGTGGTGCACACCACCACAGTGGGAGCACCACCGCCCAGCTCTTCAACGAGCCGGTGGGCGTGGTGTGTTCTTTTCTCTTCGTTTGCATCTCCACGCCATTGCTGCCGCTTCAAGGTCTGAAGCTTGAAGCAGCAGCAGCAGCAGCACCCCCGCCTCCTCCGCGACCTTCCCCGCAGGCGCGCAACCCTCCGCGCGCGCCTGCAGGCCCGTTCCCCGCCTCCGTCTCCGTTCTGTCCACGCCGCAGTTGCAGCCGCAGCAGGCCACTGCGCGCACTGCAGCGGCCGGCTACAGCCTCGCGCCGACCCCCGCGACCCTCCGCGACCACTGCAGAACCTCCCCTCGCACCTCCGCGACCTTCCCCGCAGGCGCTCAGCTCTCCGCGCGCGCCTGCAGGGCACTTCTCCGCTCAGTCCTCTGCTCTGTCGCCTCTGCCATTCCACCTGCGACCGGCCGCTGCGCGCACTGCAGCGGCCAGCCAGGCCTTCTCGCCGCCCCCTGCCAACCTCTGCAACCCTCTGCGACCGACTGCAGACTCCCCGCCGCCTTCTCCGAGCGCGCCATCGCCCGCTCTCCGTCCTCGCACCCGGTCTGCAGGAGACGTCTCACGTCCACTGCGCGAAGGAGCGGTGCACCGCGACGTCAGACGTCCGCCACCGCGAGCAGACGCCTTAACTCGCTGCCATCGTCCGCGCTTGCGATCTCTCCCGCCCGCTCTTTCTCTCTCTGGCGCTCTCTCTCTCTCCGCCGATCTCTCCCGTCCGCTCCCTCTCTGTCTGCCGCTCTCTCTCTCTCACGTACTCTCTATCTCTCTCTCTCTCTCTCTCTTTTTTTTCACTTACAGCAACACACACACACCCATTCACCGACACACACACACACACGCACTCATAGTAACATATATACATATATATATATATATATATATATACATATATCTATATATATACTTATATATTCATAGTATATCTATATAGTTATGTATACATACATATAATATAATATATATGTACATATACATATATAATATATATATATATATATATATACACATACTCATATACATATATATATATATATACATATCTATATACTTATACATATACACATATATATATACATATATATCTAGATACATATATACTTATATACATATATATATATATATCTATATAGTATTATATATATATACTTATATACAAATATACATAGCTATATACATATATACATACATATATATATATATATCTATATATATCTATACATATATACTTATACATTTATATACATACATATGTACATATACTTTCATGTTATTTATTATACGCTGTATCGCGGGGATATCTGCACCAGTTGCTGATATTCCCTGATACATGCGTACAAAAAAAAGCGTGGTCCCATACATCATCCATCCTCCATCCACACTCCACGCGGCACCTAGTCGTGTTGGTTGCGTCTCTCTAGACGTCGGCTGACTCGACATAGTGCTACACTCCATCGTCACCTCCACCCCCACCCCTTTATATATATACTACATATAAATATATATCTATAGCTACTATATTTACTTTCTATCTGTTAGCTTCCTTCTTAGTAAAAAGATAAAAAAAAAAAGGTATAAAAGTGAAAAGATAATCTTTGATTTGCAGGTACTTCGTCTTGCGAGTAGCAAGGCGTGTTTTGGAACTCTGTTTTGGCTAAAAGCTAAGGACACAATTTTTGAGGGTGTGCCTCAAGAACAAGGATTACCAGAAAAAAACCTAAATAAGAAAAATACCAAAAATAGAATAAACGAACGGAAGAGACGCATTTTAAGGAAAACGTAGAAACTCGACTTGAACCCCACTTCCCTGAGTTCGACCCTGGGCCTAAAAGTGACAAGATAAAATCAATTAGGCCAGGTTAAAAATTTTGTAAAGAGATGGTTAGGTCTGAATTAGGTTAACCACTATACACATTTCAATGATAAAAATATCATATTAACAACCTATCCGGGCCGACCATCATTGACCCAAGAGATTAAAGCACCCGTGCATTCATGCATGTGGTCAAGATTCAGCTTGCCAATGCACTTTGCTTTTTTGGAATGGGGATGAAGGAGAAACTTTTGAGATTTTCTTTTTTTTTTTTTGTGAATCCTCTAAGTATATGCTCAAATTAGCACTCAACACGCTCTGTGTCAGATTCCTTATTCCCATCATCAATCCTCGAAGGGTCTCTAGCATTCAATGCTTTCGGATAGCACCGCCCATGGCAACCCCAAAAACCCTGGTAATCAACACTCCGTGATGGTGCTGCCCATGGCATTCTTTAGCTAATCCAAGCCTTAGTAATCAACATTTCGAAATGATGTTGCCCATTGCACCTGAATAACATAATGTGCTTACGTACCCCCGGTAGGATATTTAAATATCCTAAGAGACAAGCACCTAGGAGATGACATGTTATAACACATCCTCAAAAAGAGTATTTACACCTCTCATGTGATGGGAACTCTTCTAATCAACCTGTGCTTTTTAGCCTCTCCTAAGTCAGATTTTCGGGAAAACCATTTTTCAAACAGGGTAATTTTTTAAGTTATTCTTCATTAAGCATACTGAACAAGACCAGTGTGTGAGATGTGGATGCTTAAGTCACTAAGACTTGCAAACCAAAGGGTAGACTAAAAGGTCAGATACTTCCTAAGCCTTAGACATAATACATTAACTTCTCAACTTCCTCAATCACTTGAAGAATAATCCATATCTTAACAAATGCTCAAATTTTGAGCCAAATAGGACCTAAAGGCCTAAAGTTAGTATATCTCACTTATCTCCTAAGGTTTGGCACTTCAGGTCTTAATTTATCATTCATTCCAGCATAGAACTTAGGTAGACTCTTCCATAATCACATGCTCAAACTAACACAATTTTGCTTCTTTTTCTCTCTTTGTTTTTGTCTTTTTTTTTTGAAATATAGATAACTATCAATGCACTGCCTACATGCATGCAAAGTATGTATAAATGCTATGCATAACCTCAGGCTATATCACCCCATGCCTAAATCTAACAATGTCCTCATTGGAAGGTAAGAAACAAGGATATTACCAGAGCTAGAGAGTGATTGGAACTAAGGCTTCTCTAACCTGTAGATGTCCAAAACCTAGCCATCAGAAAGAGTAGCATATGATTTTAAATGTTGGCCATTTACTTTGAAAGTCTCACCAGAGGGATTTTGAATACCAACAGCTCCATGATGGAATACTAGTGTAACAATGTACGACCCATCCCAACGAGACTTAAATTTCCTAGGGAATAGCTTGAGTCTTAAATTGAATAGCCAGACTCGTTAGTTTGGTTTGAAGGTTTCCCTAAGGATGTGTTTATCATGAAAAGTCATAGTGCACTCTTTGTAGAATTAAGTAGTCTCATAGGCCTCATTCCTCAACTCTTCAAGCTCAATCAGTTCTAATAAGCATGCTTTGTTTTCTTTTTCAAGGTCCATGTTGACATTCTTGATAGGCCAATAATCCTTATGCTCAATCTAAATAGGAAAATGGCCAGCTCTGCCATACACTATACAAAAGGGAGATAAACCCAAGGGGATCTTATATGTAGTTCTGTAGGCCCATAGTGCATCATTCAATTTCTTCGACCAATTTTTCCTATCGGGTCTTACAGTTTTTCAAATATTCTTTTGATCTCCCTATTGGACACCTCAATCCGTTCACTCATCTGCGTATGATACAGGGTTGCCACTTTGTGGGTGACACTAAGACTTTCGAGTAGATGAGTGAAGTGAGCATTACTGAAATGAAACCCTTTATCACTAATGTTCATCCTCGGGTAGCCAAATCGGAATGGCCTATTCCATTTTGACACATAATCAACTACCATGCGGATTTATTCATAGCTATGGGATGATGGGAAGGGGCCCATGAAATCTATACCCCAAACGTCAAATTTCTTGACAGGAAGAATAGGCTACTGGGGCATCTCATCCTATTTCCCAATCATTCTAGTCTATTGACAATGAAGACATGCCCCCACATAAGTATGAGCATCTTTGAATAGTAAGAGCCACCAGAACCCAGACTGGAGAACCTTATAGGCAGTCTTCTTATCACTAAAGTGTCATCCACAGTGCAATGTGTGACAAAAATTAAAGACACTTAGTTGTTCCTCCTCTAGGACACACCTATGGAAGACTTGGTCATGACTTATTCTAAAAAGTTTGGGGTCTTCCCAATGATAATGCTTAGTGCTAGCGAGAAATCGATCTTGCTTTCGCTTATCCCACGTATTGGGAACCTCGTCAGTGAATAAGTAGTTGACGACATCAGCATATGAAGTGGTCATCAGGTGTACTACCATCATAGTTTTGTTAGGAAAGGTGTCATGAATGTCTCATGATGGGGTAGGAGACTAAATTGGGATCTTAGATAAATGATCTGCTACTACATTCTCGACCCCTTTGTTTCAACAGATATCAAGGTTGAACTCCTATAGTAATAGAATCCATCTAATAAGCCTAGGTTTGGTGCCTTTCTTAGTAAGTAAATGCTTCAAGGCAAAATGATCAGTATACACCACAACCTTAGATCCTAGAAGATAAGATCTAAACTTCTCCAAAGCAAAAACTACCGCAAGAAGTCCATTTCTTGTCACAGTGTAGTTTTATTGTGGACTAGTAGGGGTCTTGCTTGCATAATAAAGCACATGAGGCTTTTTATCAACCCTCTGATCAAGGATTGCTCCTACGATAAAATTCAAGGCATCACACATCAATTCAAATGGGAGGGTTCAATCGGGTGGTGATTATGCAATAATTCACTCCATTAATTATGCCTAATTATGCTATTTCCTAGTTTTACACATCTAGGTTAGGTAGATATTCATGTATTTTATAAATATTTGCATTTGTGCATTTTTAGGAGAGGAAGATAGAGGGAGAATGAGCCTCCATTTTCACCCATTCATTTCCACCACATTTCTACCTAACACAACACCCTACACCACCTACATTAATTTCCTAACACTTCAAGTGCCTACCCATAAATTTCCCAAAAATATTCCATTTCCCTAATGAAATTCCCTTCTCGTCATCCCTCACCTCCTCACCTATATAACACTTCCCACCCTCCTCCATGTGCAACGAAGGCCACCACTCTATCCACAAGCAACTTCCCCCTCATCACCATCTCCACACTCACAGGCACTCATTCACAAATGCTGATGCCATACACTTAGCCATACACTCAGCCAGCCACCCCATCCTCATCTCTCCTCTCTCCCTCTCTTCCTCTCCCATATGCTGCTCTCCCTCACCAGTTGACAGAACATGCAACAGGCAAGGGGCAAGCTCTCCGTAGTCGAAAACACCATGTTGATCTCCACCACCGCCCAGCTCCCTCATAAGCAGGTAGGCGTGGTGGTTCTCTTCCTTTTCCTTTTTATTTTTGCTTTCGTTCTATTGAGTTTCAATCGCCATTAGCAAACTTTGAGCAGTTCACCTCTATTTTGCTCTATTTTCACTATAGCCACTATTCACGGTCCATCGCAACTCATTTCTCGTGATAGCCACTAGCCACTTCTCACTTTGCCAGTGGCATCACCCATGCACACACATGCCTATCTCACTCAGCCAGTTCCACTCAGCTTATGCGGCCCCTTACACACCCATAGCCAATTGTCGCACCACCAGCCAACGCCTTCTCTCTCCCCTCTCACCGACTAAGTGAGAAACTTAGCCGATTAGAAATCACCAAGGATGGTGATACTTTGCCCTTGGAACTATAGCCTCGACACTCTCACACCTCTCACTCATGTGCACGGGTGACCAAGCATTCCTCAGTTTACTAGTCACCCCGCCCCCTCTCTCTCCTCATCCCACCTACTCTAACCAGTGTCAATTCTCCAGCCCTCACCTCTCCACACACAAACATGCCTGCACACACACATACATACACACCTGCCACCCACAGACACCCCCACATACACATATACATATATACATACACGCATACCTACACATATACATACATAAATATATATATGTTTCACAGACATACGCACATTCACATATATACCAATATATATTTATATATATATAGTTATATATATATATAGTTACAAACATATACATATATATATATACATACTTATAGATATATATTTATATATATACATATATATATGTATATAAATATTCACAGTCACATTCCCTCACACCCACACGTATGCATAGTCCCATCCACGATACCATACACATTTGCATCACTGTGCATTTTATCTCAAGTGGGAACGTGATTGCACAGCAATCATAGGACTTAAATGACCTGAATTGAGTTAGAACTTAGCATAATTGTAGCATAATTCATGCATTAGTAGCATATCTTGCATCTTTCTTGCTTTACTTAGATATTCATGAAGTAATGCTATAATAATTTACTAATTAGTGTACTATTTGGTTTGTAAGTGATAAAAGGCCTGGAGATGGCCAAAAGATGGATCTGAAGTAGGATAGAGGCTAAAAATGCAGCAAAGCTAGAGCAGAAGCCTTAGAATAAAACTTCTCAAGAAGATGACATAATGTAGGGAAGAGAAATACTACATTGCTTGTAGGATTTTAATGTCTAAATTAGATTATGACGAACATAGGACATCCCTAGGCCAACCTTAGACACCTTCCTAAACCTAAGACATCTTCCCATTAGGTCACCTTAGCGTAAAACACATCAAAACACACATTTCAGCCCACCTCTGGACATCCAGGTAGGATGCTGGATGTCTAGGCTCCTTAGACACCACTCGCAGAACTTAAAACCCAATTTGCTACAAAATTAGACATCCAGACAAGGTGTCAGATGTCTAATTTTTGCAGAAACCCAAGATAGAACCTAAACTCCACACTAGTTCAGTCTTGGATGTCTAGCCGAGAGACTTAGACTTCTAATTTTGAAGTATAAGTCATCTGATCCTAAGATCAGACATCCAAAACCCTCCTCTTATTGTTATTTTTGGATTCAAGCCTTGATCCTGATTCCCAAGGCCCCTAAACCCAATCCTACACCCTAGGAAACCTAAATTAAGATATCCTAAGCCTAGTATAATACCCTAAGACCCTCCTAAAAACCTCATTGGGTTCACACTAAGCCTAATTGACTTGGATCCAAGTCAATTACACCTTAGCTAGTCAATTGGACTCATAGAGACCAATTGACCTCAAATCTCAACCAACACAAGTCTAATTGGACTCAATGACAGTCCAATTGACTCAAACCTAATCTAATTAGGAACTCTCTCTCCCAATTACAAACACATTGACCCAATTAAACTTGGTTAAGTTTAATTGATCAATCACTTTTGCCATAGGTATGAACCTATTTTAAGAGACCTAATTAGACCTACCATTTATACCAACCTAGCCATGGAGCTAAGTGGTCCACTTGACCACTTTGGGAACGCACACACACACCCACACATTCATGTGCACATGCACCTACATACACTTGGCGCCACCTAGGTTGCCAAAAATAGCAACCCTACCTAATTCATTCTTAGATCCATAATTTGTGGATCTAAGAAGACCCACTCTCTACTAGGATGGACGGCCACCTAAGGGTTTCTCTAGATTCTTCTATAGTTCTCTAAGGAAACCATTTAAAAGCCACCCCTTAGTCTAGACCCCCTTGGATAGCCATGCACCCATCTCTTAGATCCTTGGACTCTCCTCTCCATCACTTACACCTCCATTCAAGAGCTCCATCACAAGCTTCACTTATCTTAGGTCCAAGAGAATACTCCACCACATTCATCTAGAGGCTGGCCTACACACCTTGGTCGTCACTCTTTTCCCTCCAACCACCTTAAGCCCACACGGCCAATGGAGACCACCTCCGGTGTCCCTATTTCTTATAGCATAGTAGTTCTTCATAGTTTAATTCTCGCATTATTTTCCCGCCAGTAGTGTAGTAATATCTCCCTACTAGAAAATAAATAAGTTAAAATTCAATTTTGCCATTACACTCCCTTGAGATCAACCGAGACTCACGTCTCGTTACAAATAGTTTTGTTTGAATCGTAATTTGTTCTATACTACAACATTTTCTTAACAATTCCACCTTTTATGACTTCAACAGTACGCATTAGTTGCTTATGCACCTGAGATTTACATGCACATCAAGCCATGTCACACACACACATGTCTGCTCCACACCCACATGCAGCACATAGTTAGGTTAATTGTGTCTCTTTAGACAACAGCTAACCTAGCGTGGTGCTACATTTATATTGAATCTTTGATTCAATTTTTCCTTTCACTATATATATTATATAGGTATACATATATCAACAAATATATATATACATATCTATAAATAAGCTAAGCATTTCCATCCTTTCCTTTTCGCATTTTCATTTCCGCATTTCTTTCCTTCATTTTTGTTATTGTCTTTTATTTGTTGATTAATGAAATGACCAAAAAAAATCTAAAATAGAGAAGATAATTCTTGACCTGCAGGTGCACGGTCTCACATGTGGCAAGACCATTTCTGACCATTTTGGCATGTAGACAAGGACCAATTTTGAGGGTGTAACTCAAGAACAAGATTATCCAAAAAAAAATCTTAAATTAACACTACTAGGAAAGTGAGAATTGGTGATGGGTATTTGGTGACGATTTTGGGAACTGCAACCAAAAGTAACTTATGGTGATGGTTCCACTCAAAACTGTGACCATTGTGGGAGAGTGAGATTTGTTTTCTATTATAACATTTTCTCATGGGTTTGAGAACCATGACAAAAGGCTTTGGTGACAATTTCAAGTGGGACTGTGCCCATAGGCTTCCTTTGGTGACAGTTCCAAGTGGGACCGTGACCATAGCCTTCCCTCCAAAAATTTTTCCCACCCTCCAACGCACCCTCTCCCGAATTTCCTCGTCACCAACTTTCCCCAAAACCCACCCAGCCCCCATCACCTTCCCTCTCTCCAGACTCCTGGCCCCCTCCTTGACGACGTCAGCTCCCCCGACCATCGCCTGCCCCCTTCCCTCTCCTAACGACGGTAGTGCCTCCCTTAACTCCCCCTCTAGATCACCAGCAGCACCTCTCCTACCCTTAAGATCACCACCGAAAATCAACTCCCTCTACCATTTCCTTCCCCCTCCCTTAACTCTCTGACTGCCTCCCAATCGATGTCACCACCCCCGATCATTCCTAACCCCTGTCCCTCTCTTGACAAAGGCACCTCCCCTGACCATCCCCTCCCCAGCAGCACGTCTCCTCTCCCTCATGACCGCTACCTCTCTGCCTCCCTCATCTTCCCTAGCAGCACCTCCATTATCACTACCGCTGCTACAACTAGGGTTAATCCACCACTCTTCCTTCTTTTTATTTATTCGTTCATTTCCTTCCTCCTCCTCAAACTCTACTTCTCTTGATCTCCTGTTATTATTATTGTTGCAATACTTGGTGGATCTATTGGCTGTGGAGTGGCTTAAGGAGATCTACTGACCTCGAATTGGCTTGAGAGTTAACACACACGCTAGGTGTTTGATGGTATGCCAACATGTTTTGAAACTAGGAAGCTTTTTTTGGTCATAGACAACATTCATCCAGGAAGCTTCTTAGATAATCTTATCTACATCACGGTAGTTTTACAACACACCAGGCCATTATTAGATGGTTAAACCAAAGACCATTATTACAACAATAGAAGAATCACAATATAGAATCTAATAAGTGATGAGAAGCTCGTCATGGTCTCTAATTACCCCTAATTAACTAGTCTTCCGAGTTAATTAGCTAGGAATAGGTAAATATATGGGTTAATTATTAAATAAGGGACTAAAAAGTAAAGGACCTTAAAATAAATTTAAAATGCCATATTATTATCCAATTAATATTATTAATAATTTAATTAGTAATTGGACTCGAAATATTATCAGTAATTTATCTATTTAATGTGTTAACTAACTTAAGTACAATTTATACCTAAGTATGTAATAACTTAACATTGAATAAAATAAGCTAAAAAGGTCAAAAATGTAAATTCAAGGTCTAAATATAATAATTGTCATATAGTCAAATATAAAATGTTGAAAAAAATTTAAATTAAAATAAACCTTGAAAATCTTAGTTTACATTTTAGTCCTTATGTTTTATTTCAATCGAGTCCTTATTCTTCACTTAGGTCCTCAATTTTTGTTACAAATTAGTCCCTAAAAACTTCTTCTTCTTTCCTTCTTTAGTCTCCTCGACGGCTGACGATAGGAGGTGCTTTCACCCATCGATCACCGCATATCCGACATCATTCCTTCCTCTCCAAGCTCCTGGAGCTTGTGCTCACCATCTCCTTTTCATCCACCGATCTGGATGAAGCTGCAATCCTATTTTAGTATTGAAGATAACCTCACTGGCATCGGAGAAGACGTCGATGGTTACTCCACTCCTAGACTCTTCTCTGTCCAGATACACCCTCCTTCTCAGCCGCCGCAACCTATATATACCCCTCCATACCTCTATTTTAGGAAGTTAGCTCCCTTCCCTCTTCTTCACTGAGCTAACCAATAGGCTATTCTTTCCAAACTCCAGCGACCTTCCTCTACTACCTCCGTCTTCCTTCGTCAACTTTTGCTTGCTGTGGATCTCCATTGATGTCAGCCAAGTCTCCTGACGTAGCACTGACACTAGAGTTCCTCCGCTTCACTCCACATACGCCTGCCGGACTTCTTCCTTGACCCTCTAATTTCCTCCTTTGTTAAGGACCATCAACAGAGATCTTCTACCCCCTTCGTCCAGGTAACAATAGGTTAGGTAAGCAGATTAGTTAGAGTAGTTAGGTAGATTAGATAGATGTAATGTCAGAATTCCATTCATCTTCTTGAACTCCGGCGAGCTCATTAAGCTTGTCTGAGCAATATTTTGTCTTTTTAAATCATCGATCACCATCTTTAACCTTTCATGAACATTTCTATCACTTTAATTCACTAAATTGAACACCTATTCGCCCAAACCACCTCTACCTTCACCAACTGCTTCCACTATCCTTGGCGGAAGAAGTTGAGCCTAATCCACCTCCACTGGGCCCTCCATCACTTAACCATCACTTAAGGGCCCCTATCTTCACTTTAATTTAAATAACAATCATCTATAACTTAAATGCCTAATTTCATTAAATCTCTTGAGCTAGCTGTCAATGGCGGCTCAGGAGGAGTTCAGATCACCAATTAACCACTTACGATCCATCGCCACTTCCTTTTGACATGTTTTCTCCACTCAATTGAGTGGGAAAACAGGTCCTAAGCCCAATCAAACTCAAAATCAATTCACTGGGAATTCAAAGCATAACTTTCAATTTAATTGTTAATTGAAGAAATTAATGTGTTCCTGAGGTTCCTTGTGACCTCAGGAAGCTTTTCAGATCATTAATGGCATGTTTTAATATCATTTGTATACTTTTAGCCTTTTTCTGGACTCACTGGAGCTTCGACGAGCTCCGACGAGTTAAATGAACTCTTCAGCTCATAGAACTTTGCGTGAAGCTCCAAATCGCTTATTTGGAGGTTACTAATCATTTTGAAGTAATTTATTTGAGGTTTTAAGACCTGGAGCTCCTATTAGACCTTTGTCTTCTCCAACTCTGGTAGAGTTGGAGATGATTAGTAGTTAGGGTTTAGCTTCATTTGAAAGGTCCAGAAGCATCAGTAACATGCCCTGAGACCAATCCAATAAGTCAATCTCTGAGGTAGACTGTGGTTTGTTTTGTCAAACAAACTCATCTAGGATATCAGGCGATAGGCTTGGATCCCTAGGAATCCTAATTGAACATCCTTCTGAGGTTCTGAATTTATTCCTAAGGTGAAAGAGAAGTTAACTAAGGCATTAATTTCATCTGAAATGATTAAATTTAGAAAGTCAAATTCTAAGACTTATGGTCAACTTTAAGTCTGATTCAAGGATTTGGGATTCAATCAAAAGAATTGAGGAGTTCAATCTGTTCCTGGGATGCTTTTAAATGGTTTAAATTCAACTTGGTTGAACTCTAAACGATTTTATGGAGGAAATTTATTATTGTTCAGTTTAGGTTGTTTTTGAACCCAAACTGAAATGAGAAATCTACCCAGATAGATCCTTAACAACCTCTAGAGGTTGTTTGATTTGGTGAAGAAAGTCTTTAGACATCTGTTGGACCAAACAAAACTTGAATTAAAGTTCTGAAGCTCTTTAGCGAAGCTTTTTAGCTTCTTCACCTTCCTGAAGCTTCTTTGAGTTTCTCTCCTTCACCAACAGCTGCGGAAACACCTTCTGAATCTCTTCAACATCTTGTCTAAGGTTAGAAAGACACTTTGCAGGACCTTAGAGTCAAAACACCCTTGTGCAGGCCAATATGGCTATAGCGACCCAGACCTTTTCGCCCTTCAAATCGAAGAGCTAAACCTTCCCTGAGTATCAGATTGATACTATAATCATGTAGAGCAACCTTAGAGATTTCCAGCAAGCCTTCATTTGCTCGGATTAGAGCTCTATGCTGGCTGGAATCATCAACTGAAGTCTGGTCTGGGAGGGGAATATATAGTCCCACATCGGTGGAACTAAAATAGCTACCTTAGTATAAAGGCAAAAAGTGAATAAGGCCATTCAGTCATCAGCGCAGGGCACAGGTATGAGCCTGTGGGCATGCGAGTGTGGGCCAATGAGGGTGTGTGTATGTGGGCCTGGGAGGCCATTGGTCGGATGGGCTCAAGACTATGCTGAACCAAAATTAAACCTAACCAAATAAAAACCAAGCTTCCACCTAATAGGGTCTGGTCCCACCTTGAGAGGGGTGATGTGTATCCTCGGCCTGCCTAAGCCGCCAACCTTAAAACCTAATTTTTGGTTCAGACAAAGGGTCAAACCGGTTCGATTCATAAGAGTTGCAAAGGTTAAGAAGGGCTGCAACGGAAGTTAAGGAGAAGAAGGGGACAGCTCGTTAAGATTGAATAAGATAGACAGGCAAAAGAGCTAAAGAAAGGTAACAGGTAGAACAAGTAATAAGAATAAAGAAAAGAAAGAGAAGAAGACATGTATAAGCGACGAGCTAGAGAAAGATTAAGGAGAAGAAATAAGAGAAAAGTAAAAAGAGAAAAGAGAGAGAGAGAGAGAAAGGTAAACGAAGAAGAGAAGAAAGAATGAGGCTGAAGACAAAGAAGAATAAAATTGCAATTTAATTTCTTGTATTCTATTAATTTCTTTTTGAGCTTAATGTTGTAATAAGGCATATATTCATTGGAATTACTTTTTCTTGCCTTAATCTCTTGTCAATTAAAAGAAATAAACATGTTTACTTGTTTGTAAAAGTAAATCATATGTGTAAATGTGTTTTTCTTATGGAATTTTGCATATTTTTCAATTGAAAATCCTTAAGTGAAATTCATATTCTTAAAGTAAATTTAATTATAATTCCCATAAGTAGCATTGGATTAATGGTGAATTTTTGTTAAGTTATGCCTCCTAGCAAATGACCTGGACTCAACTAGTTAAAAAAAAATAAAATCTAAAATGTTAGGTTAATTTGACTCTATACTACTTAATCGACATAAATTCAAGTTGACCTAAGTTACTTTCTTTTGTACATAATTAAGCATAATTAACTTAATTAACTACGTTGAGAAACTTAACGATCATTTTAATGGTGCCGTTGCAGGGGAGGTAACTGCAAATTATATTCACCATTATTAATATTTTTAGTTGTTTTGTACTAATTAGTTTTGTTTTTGTTTTTTTTCTGTCTTCTCTTCACGTTTACCTCTGCGGGTATTATCAGGAAAGAAGGCAGGTTTTCTATTTCTGTTTTGTTTTTCACTAAACATACCATTGCGAGTATTCTTTTCTTAATCTCTTGTTTAGTTTGTATTGTTGCATTTAGTTAGTAAAAAAATTAAAAAATACAAAAATACATACTTTCTGACTAGCAGTAGCATGTTATAGGCATGCACTCTTAGGAGTGCATTTGCCTACTAGTAACTTTACAATCTAACTCGGGAAAAGTTTTCTACTATTTTTCTCACATCAGCGGGAAAACACATGAAAAATCGTGTAGATCCCTGTCCTAGAGTTAATATCAGGACCACATTTCTTTGTTGAAAATACTTAAAAAGCGGTCACTTTACTTCTTTCTATTATTTTTGAAAAGATTAAGTAAAAAAAGAGGATAATAAAAATTATGACTTACGTCTGTTTGCATAATGCATGCGGGTTTTATCGTTATCATCTATTGCATGCTATCGTGCACACAACACGATCACTAGAGTCATACGAGTCCAATTTCCTATCTCTCCTCTTTGCACCTCTTAGGGCTTTAGTTGAAGATCAACAAGTCTGTCTCACTACTAGAGCCCTGAGGAGCCAGTAGTGAGCGGTCTCAATCCTAGACCTTAGGCCTTTGAGCTTTAAGGATATGCACTTGCGTAGACACAGGTTTAGGATGTGTATTTTGGTACTGATATTATACTTGTTTGTGTCCAAAGTATTTTGCATATTCTAGGACTCTCTTCTTTCCTTTGAAAGAAGAGAAAAAATCGCTTTTTCGTGCTGTTTTGCGGATTTTTTTGCCACTGATTTTTGGTGGTGTAAGTGTGCCTTTGCACATTCTTTTTGTTTTATGCATGGGAGGAGATCCTTGAAACCGCCTCTTGTAACTCCATTGACAGGTACTCCTAAGCCAGTTGCAGCTAAGCAACCAATAAAATTCTCATCTAATTCATCTGTTTCTTTTGCATTTGATTCTATGGATCAATTGTAGAATCAGAATCCTGAGATCCCTTCTTTTTCTGGTCAAGGGGAGATGCTGCCTTTTGATATTTATGAGGCACACTTGAACTAGAATCTTAGAATGCCCGAGCAAAATCGCCGAATTAATCTTTTGACGATTGCTCTAAATAACTTGCAGAATCTTCAAGCCCGTCCTCCACCTCAACCTGAGGTGGGTTTTGACCTTCCTGATTTACCGATCCCTCATCCTAGGCCTCTACTCCTAGACTATTATAATCCATCTAATGCACAAGTAGAGCCTAATGTTAGGATTCTCATTGGGGAAAATGACCCAAAATTAAAGCGAAATATTATAGGTCTAATCCCACATTTTCACGGATTTGCATCTGAGGATTCATTTCAACATATCGAAGATCTTAAAAATCTATCTCAAACTCTTGGACCTCGAAATCAGAATAGGGAAATCCAACTCATGAAAATGTTCTCTTTTAGCCTTCAAGATAAAGCTGCATATTTGTATAGAACTATTGCAAGACCAATCTCATCTTGGGCTGAACTTGAATTTGCATTCTTGAAGAAATTCTTTCCTATTGGTCGCACGAATGCTTTAAGGCGAGCTATCACAACTTTTAATCAAAATCAAGGAGAACCAATTCATGAAGCGTGGGAACACTTTCATGAATTACAAAGGAAATGCCCACATCATGACATCCCTCGTTGGCAATTAATGCACATCTTTTATTATGGATTGCAAGAGGGCATTTGCAATCTAGTCGATGCCTCTTGTGGAGGGAACTTTCTAAATCGCGACGCAGAATCCGCTTCAAAATTATTGGAAGGGATGGCGGAAAACTCGATCAACAATGCATCCATGTCACAATTTACGTGAGTCACGAATACTGCACACCAAAATCCACATAAGGGCATTCATGAGATTGGTAATCCCTCCAGTTCAAAGAATTTAGAGATTACTGCAAAAAAACTGGACAAAGTCGACATCATAGCAAAGCATCTTGATGAGGTCCGAAATACAATGAAAACTCTTACACCTCTACTTACTACACAAAATCCCACGCATTCACCTATTTTGCAAATTCCCACGGGGAGGGAATTTGTGAATAATCTGGATTCTAGAGATCCATCTTCCTTGGATTTTCTATCTACTCCTGCATAAACCCAAGGAGGGACGTTTGTCCTACAATCTTTCCCACCTTTTTCCCCATTACCTATTTTTGTGGAAAACATGCCTTATCCTTTAGATTTGAATGCCATTCAAGGATATGCATGAAGATCAAACCCACATTCTAACTCCTACAATTCTGGATGGCGTAATCACCCTAATTTCTCTTGGTCTGACCATTCACAAAGACCATCATATCCGACTCAGACCAGGAAAAACCTGCCTACGTTGTCATTTCAGCAACTTAATGCGAGGCCATTTTACGCTGGTTCGTAGAACCCTGTAGGGCCATACAGAGATTCACAACTTGACCAAGATTTTGTGAGCTATGACTGAGAGCGAGCAACAGAATGCTGAGGCTCTTGCTGAAGTTCAACTGTAATGTTCGGCATAATTGGCTGATCTTAAGGGCCAAATCACGTAGTTAGCTCGATCTCATCAGCTAGGGGCCCTTCCATCCAAGCTAATTCCAAACCCTAGGAATATCCAGCATAAACAACACCCGAGAGTGCAAAATCCGAATCAGAGACATGTCCATTTCCTTAATCAATTACCCCTGAAACCAAATCTGAATCAGAATCCAAATCCACCCTCTGCTAATCATGATTTTGAGTATCTTAATCAACAACAATCATTTTCAAATCAACCTTTGATCTCTAGTTCATCTTTCCAAAATCAACAAGCATCTTCTTCTTCATTCGCTTCCTCTTCACATGCAGGTATTAAATCTGTTAGAACCCGCCGTGGAACTTCCACTAGGGATATAGTTTATCCAAGGAACCTATCCCAAGCCCCTAGTACATCTAGAATGACCCCTATTTCTACATTTATAAGTACTGCAAAACCCAATCCCGCAATTCCCGCTAATTCATGAAATCTGGGAAATACCTCAGTGGAACAAGAAATCCACGTCCCATTTCCTGAAGCTTTGAAAAAGATTAGGAAACAAAAACAACCTGTTACATTAGATGAAGATTTAATTAAAATTTTTGAACAGGTACACATTAATATTCCACTCCTAGATGCTATCAAACACATTCCGACTTACCCGAGATTTCTTCAGGAGTTGTGTACTCCTAAGCATAAGTCGAAGAAAGGAAGCACTGTGGAACTTTCAGAGCATGTGGGCTCTATAATTTCAAGTACACTTTGAAAAAGAAAGACCCAGGATCTCCATTTATTTCCTGTATAATTGGGGATCAGTGTTTTGATAGAGTCCTCCTAGATTTAGGAGCATCTATTAACCTCATTCCTTTATCTTTGGTAGAACATTTTCACATAGAAAACCTTAAGTCTACCAATGTAACTTTACAATTAGCTGATAAATCTATCAAGTCACCTAAAGGAATGTTGGAGGATGTAATTGTAAGAGTTTGGGATTTTTATTTCCCAGTAGATTTTATTGTACTTGATATGGAAGTACCCGAACACATTAGAGATACCCTAATTATCTTAGGGAGACCCTTTTTGACCACTGCAAAGGCCAACATCGATTGTGACTTTGGAAAGATTCAATTGAAATTTGGGGAGAAGATAATTAAATTGGATATATTTAGAGCTTCTAGAGGATTGGATTGCAATTGGATTGAGGAAATAAGATCTATTGTAGTTTTTGAGGATGACATTAGTTCCTTAGAGCTAGAGAGCACACCTTTTGATATCCCATACCCTCAAAACGAAACCCTATTATCAGAATCTTTACTCAATCCTGAATTTGAATCTTATGACTCATCTAATTCACTTCTTGCAATCGAAAATCCTACCCCAAATCCTGCTGTTGATTCTACTCCTGTACTAGAATTGAAACCATTGCCTGATAACCTTAAATATGTCTATCTCGAATCTGATCAAACATATCCTATAATTATCAATTCTCATCTTTCTAAATCACAAGAAGCCAAATTGATCAAAGTTCTTCGAGATCATAAGAAGGCATTTGGGTGGACTCTACATGATCTCACCGGGATTAGCCCCAATTTTTGTACTCATTGTATCTATATTGAAGATGGGGCATGACCTTCAAGAGAAGCTCAAAGACATCTAAATCTAAATTTAAAAAAGAAAGAAATAATTAAGTGGCTAGATGCTGATATTACATATCCTATATCTGACATTGTATCTATATTGAAGATGGGGCATGACCTTCAAGAGAAGCTCAAAGACATCTAAATCTAAATTTAAAAAAGAAAGAAATAATTAAGTGGCTAGATGCTGATATTACATATCCTATATCTGATAGCCCTTGAGTGAGTCCAATTCAAGTGGTACCTAAAAAGGTTGGACTCACCATAATTAAGACTGAATCTGGAGAAACCATTCCCACATGAATTGTGAATTCGTGGCAGGATTGTATTGATTATCGTAAGCTTAATACAGTTACAAAGAAGGACCATTTTCCTTTGCCATTCATTGATCAAATCCTTGAGAGATTAGCTGGTAATAGATTCTTATGCTTTTTAGATGGTTACTCTGGATATAATCAAGTAGCAATCTATCTCGAAGATCAAGAGAAAACGACTTTCACTTGCCCCTTCGGAACTTTTGCTTTCCAAAGAATGCCATTTGGGCTTTGCAACACACCCACGACTTTTCAGCATTGCATGTTAGACATTTTTACTGAAATGGTGGGTGAATATATGGAGGTTTTTATGGATGATTTTTCAGTCTTCTAGGAAACATTTGATATTTGTATGGATAATTTGTTGAATATTCTTAAGAGATGTATAGAAGTGAACCTTGTCCTCAGTTGGGAGAAGAGCCATTTTATGATTCCAGAGGGTATTGTACTTGGCCACCTCGTATCTGAGCGAGGTATCCAAGTAGATCGAGCTATGATCAATCAAATTGAAAATCTTCTAATTCCTGACTCGATCAAAGGTATTAGATCATTTCTCGGGCATGTGGGATTTTATAGACGATTTGTACTTGATTTTTCAAAAATTGCCCGACCACTCACAAAGGATACTACTTTTGAGATGAGTGATGAGTGTATTTCTGCATTTGAAACATTAAGAGACAGAGTTACACAGGCTCCGATCTTGCAACCACCTAATTGGGATTTACCATTTGAGATCATGTGTGATGCATCAGATTATGCAATAGGAGCTATTTTGGGATAGAAAATTGAGAAGAATCCGTTAGTAATTTACTATGCTACTAAAACTTTGAATGAGACACAAAAGAATTACACAGTTACAGAAAAGGAATTACTAACAATAATATTTGGATTAGAAAAGTTTAGATATTATATACTCGGATCTCGAATCATTTTGTACTCTAATCACTCAATTATACGACACCTTCTTTCCAAAAAGGACACGAAACCTAGGTTGATCAGATGGATCTTGCTTTTGCAAGAATTTGACCTAGAAATTCATGATAAGGCGGGACGACAAAATATTGTTGCTGATCACCTTTCCCACCTTCCATCTGATTCTATTGAATCATCTCCAATTACTGAACACTTTCTTGATGAACATCTTTTGACTATATCCTCAGATCTCCCTTGGTACACTGATAATGTTAACTATTTGGTTACACATCAATTCTCTCCAGACTGGGATGGGAATCACAAATCACGACTCAAATTAGAAGCCGCATACTATTTCTGGGAAGATCCGTATCTTTTCCAACTCTGTAATGATCAAATTATCAGGCATTGTGTTACTTCTTCTAAGATCAATTCTATCCTTTCTTTTTGTCATGACCAGGCTTGTGGTGGTCATTTTTCTAGTCGAAAGACCACTGCAAAAATTTTGCAATACGGGTTTTATTAGCCCACTTTATTTGCAGATTCACAGACATATTGTAAGGCATGTAGTCACTGCCAAACTCTTGGTGGCATGTCACAAAGAGACATGATGCCTCTGAATCTAATTGTTGCCTGTGAAATCTTTGATATTTGGGGCATAGATCTTATGGGTCCATTTTCGTCCTCCTGTGGCTTCGAATACATTTTACTTGCTGTTGATTACATTTCTTGTTGGATTGAAGCCATACCCACACGCACAAACGATCATCAAGTTGCCATTCCTTTTATACAGAGTCATATTATCACTCGTTTTGGGGTACCTTGCGCCATCATTTCCGATGGCAGTTCCCATTTTAATAATGCCCAGTTTAGAAATCTTCTTAGAAAATATGGGGTTACACATCGTATTTCTACACCTTATCAACCCCAAACTAATGGCCAAATTGAGGTCTCTAATCGGGAGATCAAAAGGATCCTTCAAATGACAATCAGACCCGATAGGAAGGATTGGTCTTCCCATTTAGATGAGGCTTTGTGGGCTTATAGGACTACCCACAAAACACCAATAGGCATGTCACCATACAGACTTATTTATGGGAAACCCTGTCATCTTCCCGTAGAAATTGAACACAAGGCCTATTGGGCAATTAAAGCCTGTTATTTAGACCTCGCGAAGGCTGGTGATCATCGTAGGTTGCAGCTTTGTGAACTTGAAGAATTATGTCATGATTCCTATGAGAGTTCCAAGCTGTATAAGGAAAAGCTTAAAGCCTTCCATGATAGATACATTTCCCGCAAATCTTTTACACCTAATCAGAAGGTGTTGCTTTTTGATGCCCATTTGAAGCTCTTCCTTAGGAAACTTAGGTCTAAATGGCAAGGGTCATTTATTGTTGCTAGAGTCTTCGACAACGGAGCTGTCGAAATCATCGAACCCAACAAGGATCAATCCTTCAAAGTTAATGATCAATGTTTAAAACCTTTCTTGGAATCACATCCTTTGGGTCTTGTTGGAGACTGTTACACGCTCCACTAGGGTTTGCTAACTTTCCATCCATATTTTGTACATAGCTATTTCCTATTTTCTACACTTTTCTCTTCCTATACACTTGAATATGTATTTGATTTTTCACTTCATCTTACACTGATTGCCTTCATTTAGTCCGACTGTCCACTCTGACCTTAAGTCAGAATTGAAATCGTCCGCACAGAGATCTTTGATCTCCTCTATCCACCTCCTTCCATGACCCTACACTAAATGAAGTGTAATATCTTTTCACCCTTCTTACAATGAGGGCATTGTAAAATCTTAGCTTGAGGGGGCGTGAAGTGAAATTTTCACTTCAAGTGTATTTGCAAAGAAAATACAAAAATAACACATAAAAATAAAATACCCACGAAATTTTTTTAAAAAATGGAAATACAAAAAATTTAATAATTTAAAAATAAAAAATATCAAAAAATTTTGAAAAATTTTGAAAAAAATTCATAAAAATTGGAAAAAATTTTAAAACATAAAAACAAAAATATATAAATGCAAAAAAAATTGAAAATTGTAAAATTATAAAAATAATAAAAGGGGTGTTTTGCATCTAGAATAAAGAAAAGAAGAAGAAAGAGAAAAATATATTTATATCAATAATTAAGGGCTTACTTTTTCTTTTAGGTCATAAACCAAAATATAAAAAGAATATATAGTATATATATATAATAGCATTAAATCCTTATTTAGATTTTTACTTATAACATTTTGTAAAAACACACTTTTATTTGCAAAATCTTAAAATAGGATTTTATTTAAATTAGAATCTTTAAACCTTAAGGATTTGTTTTTCGATTCTTACCATGAAATTAAGTAACTAAGGTGTACTAAGTTCAAAACATAGGTTTTGGAATTAAATTGTAACTTTTTCATCAATTAGATTAAGTTATTCTTTTGCTTTTTGAATATTTGATTTTATCATCAAGTTAAGTAAAAGGCCAGATATTCAAAGTTAATTAAGTAAAGAATTAGTAGAACCTTAGTCTTCAAGTCTATCAAGCTATAGTTAGCTTAATCAACTAAAGGACATTTGGCTAGACTTGATGAGTTTTTGTCCTAACAAATCCTATACTGGGAAACTAAAAGTTTAAAGAACCTGAGAGTGAATGGCTTTGTTGTCCAAGCTCTGGTTTGAGAGCTAAGTAAACCTAAGCATCAAAAAATCACACATAGAATTGACTTGATGGCATTTGAGACCACAAAAACACAGAGGTTAAGAGATCGATTCTAAATCCTCTTTAGTCCAAGGATTTCCACGGGGTGGTTCTTGAAAGGGTGAAGGATGTGCCACTCACCTAGAAAAAGGATTTAGAGTATAAAGATAGTAAGAAAAATGAGAAGGGGAGAAAAATAAAAAAATATATAAAATAAAACACCCTACAGTTAAGTACCTCGCTACAAATGGGTACTTATGCAATTTTTCCATAAAAATAAGGCATCTCGGTATAAATAGATGCTACCCTTCCTTCCATCAAATAGAAGAACACCTCGCTACATATGGGTGTTCTAACTTATTGAAAAAGTTCAAAAAAAATATATGGAGATAAAAATTAGGAATAAGAGACCCAGTGATCCACTGGGGAGATATACCCAAAAAGTGTTGACCTTGGGATAAAAAACTGGTGAGGAGAAAGCAACCAAACCTGAGTAAGGCGAAGCCAAAGGCTTGAATTGGAATAATCTGGATTGGAAATTGATGTCTTAAGATCATGGTTTTTGCAAATTTGGATCCCTTTATGACAATTCTCTTCACAAGCATGGGTGTTTTAAAATCATAGCTACTGAACCTTTGTATTGGGCAATTAAGCCAAAGAAATCGGGTTTTGAGGATTTGTAGTTGAGACCTAAAGGAGAAGGATTGACAAAATCCTTGGTCTAGAAGTCTATCCTTAGTGTTGTAGGCTGGCAGATTAAAGTTTTACTACTCTAAGTTTGGTTAATAATGAATATCTGACTAATTTGCTTAAACTTAGATTGATCGAAATCAAATATCATAAACAGAGGATTAACTTAAGTCTATTCAGATTTTAAGTTAAAATTTAATTTCCAACTCTTAGGGTTTGTTTTCTTAAAACACTTTGAATTCTAAGTTTTTAAGGGTTAAGAATGATTACAAAGAATAAGTGATTTTTGAGATTCTAATTTTTGATAAAATTCTTGTTAACAACTCTATTTTTAATAAATTGTGTTTTGGAGATGTTTTGAGTTTTAAGTCTAAGTAATGAAATTTTCACAGAATGCTCTGTATATTAGTTATTTTTATATTTATAAAAAAATTAATTATGACCTAAGCATTCCTCTACTTGGTTCTTATTTATATTAATTTAAACCCAAGTGCTTTAAATCATCATATTTCTAGTTAATTTTTCTATGGACTAGCAAAACTTTGTCTTCGGGGTATGATGAGAAGCTCATCATGGTCTCTAATTATCCTTAATTAACTAGTCTTCCTAGTTAATTAGCTAGGAATAGGCAAATATATGAGTTAAC
Source organism: Thalassia testudinum (assembly GCA_037157565.1). NCBI lineage: Eukaryota > Viridiplantae > Streptophyta > Magnoliopsida > Alismatales > Hydrocharitaceae > Thalassia > Thalassia testudinum. The sequence continues at coordinate 17,673,168 of JAZHRO010000056.1, forward strand.
TATTAAATAAGGGACTAAATAGTAAAAGACCTTAGAATAAGTTAAAAATGCTATATTATTATCCAGTTAATATTATTAATAATTTAATTAACAATTGGACTCGAAATATTATCAGTATTTTATCTAATTAATGTGTTAACTAACTTAAGTATAATTTAAACCTAAGTATGTAATAACTTAAGTAACATTAAATAAATTAAGCTAAAAAGGTCAAAAATGTAAATTCAAGGTGTAAATATAATAATTGTCTTACTTATAATCATATATAAAATGTTGAAAAAGATTTAAATTAAAATAAACCTTGAAAAGCTTAGTTTACATTTTAGTCCTTATGTTTTATTTCAATCGAGTCCTTATTCTTCACTTAGGTCCTCAATTTTTGTTACAAATTAGTCCCTAAAAACTTCTTCTTCTTCTTTCCTTCTTCAGCCTCCTCGACGGCTGAAGATAGGAGGTGCTTTCACCCATCGATCACTGCATATCCGACGTCATTCCTTCCTCTCCAAGCTCCTAGAGCATGTGCTCACCATCTCCTTGTCATCCACCGATCTGGATGAAGCTGCAATCCTATTTTAGGGATGAAGATAACCTCACCGGCATCGGAGAAGACGCTAGTGGTTACTCCACTCCTAGACTCTTCTCCGTCCTGATACACCCTCCTTCTCTGTCGCCGCAACCTATAAATACCCCTCTATACCCTCGATTTCAGGAAGTTAGCTCCCTTCCCTCTTCTTCACTAAGCTAACCGATAGGCTATTCTTTCCAAACTCTGACGACCTTCCTCCGCTTCCTCTGTCTTCCACCATCCACTTTTGCTTGCTCTGGATCTCCGCCGACATCAACCAAGTCTCCTGACGTAGCACTGACACTGGAGTTCCTCCGCTTCACTCCAAGTACACCCACTGGACTTCTTCCTTGACCCTCTGATTTCCTCCTCCGTTAAGGACCATCGATAGAGATCTTCTACCCCCTTCGTCCAGGTAACAGTAGGTTAGGCATGTAGATTAGGTAGAGTAGTTAGTTAGGTAGATTAGGTAGGTGTAATGTCAGAATTCCATTCATCTTCTTCAGCTCCGGTGAGCTCATTGAGCTTGTCTGGAGCAATCTTTTGTCTTTTTAAATCATCGATCACCTTCTTTAACCTTTCATGAACATTTATATCACTTTAATTCACTAAATTGACCACCTATTCACCTAAATCACCTCCACCTTCACCATCTGCTTCCACTGTCCATGGCGAAAGAAGTTGAGCCTAATCCACCTACACTGGGCCCTCCATCACTTAACCATCACTTAAGGGCCCCTATCCTCACTTTAATTTAAATAATAATCATCTATAACTTAAATGCCTAAGTTCATTTAATCTCCTGAGCTCGCTGTCAATGATGGCTCAGGAGGAGTTCAGATCACTAATTAACCACTTGTAATCCACGCCACTTCCTTTTGACTTGTTTTCTCCACTCAATTGAGTGAGAAAATAGGTCTTGAGCCCAATCAAACTCAAAATCTGTTCACTGGGATTCAAAGCATAACTTTTAATTTAATTGTTAATTGAACAAATTAATGTGTTCCTAAGGTTGCTTGTGACCTTAGGAAGCTCCTCAAATCATCAATGACACGTTTTAATATCATTTGTACACTTTTATCCTTTTTCTAGACTCACCAGAGCTCTAGCGAGCTCCGGCAAGTCAAATGAAATCTTCAGCCCATAAAACTTCGCGTGAAGCTCCAGATCACTTATTTAAGGGTTACTGATCATTCTGAAGCAATTTATTTGAGGTTTTAAGACCTGGAGCTCCTGTTAGACCTTTGTCTTCTCCAAGTCAGGTAGAGTTGGAGATGATTGTCAGTTATGGTTTAGCTTCATTTGGAAGGTCTAGAAGCATCAGTAACATGCCCTAAGACCAATCCAATAAGTCAAACTCTGAGATAGACTGTGGTTTGTTCTATCGAACAAACTCATCTAGGATCTTAGGAGACAGGCCTGGAACTCTAGGAATCCTAATTTAAACATCCTTCTGAGGTTCTGAATCTATTCCTGAGGTGAAAGAGAAGTTAATTGAGGCATTAATTTCATCCGAAATGATTAAATTTAGAAAGTCAAATTCTAAGGCTTATGGTCAACATTAAGTCTAATTCATCGATTTGGGATTCAATTAGAAGAATTGAGGGACTCAATCTATTCCTGGGATGTTTTTAAATGATTTAAATTCAACTTGGTTGAACTCTAATCGATTTTATGGAGGAAATTGATTTCTGTTCAGTTTGGGTTGTTTTTGAACCTAAACTAGCGATAATATGTTTTTGGTGAAATTCAAATGAGAAATCTACCCAGATAGATCCTTAACAACCTCTAGAGGTTGTTTGATTTGATGAAGAAAGTCTCTGGCCGTCTGTTGGACCAAACAGAACTTGAATTAAAGTTTTGAGGCTCTTTGGCGAAGTTTTCTAGCTTCTTCAGCTTCCTAAAGCTTCTTAGAGTTTCTCTCCACCAATAGCTGCGGAAGCACCTTTTGAATCTCTTCAGCATCTTGTCTAAGGTCAAAAAGACACTCTGTAGGAACTTAGAGTCAAAACACCCTTCTGCATGCCAATATGGCCAAAGCGACCTAGGCCCTTTCACCCTTCAAATCAAAGAGCTAAACCTTCCCTGAGTATCAAATTGATACTACAATCATGTAGAGCAACCTTAAAGCTTTCCAGCAAACCTTCATTTGCTCGGATTAGAGCTCTGTGCTGGCTGGAATCATCAACTGAAGTCTGGCCTAGGAGGGGAGTACATAGTCCCACATCGGTGGAACTAAAGCGACTGCCTTAGTATAAAAGCAAAAAGTGAATAAGGCCATTCCGTCATCAGCGCAGGATACAGGAATGAGCCTGTGGGCGTGCGAGTGTGGGCCCGTGAGGGTGTGTGCATGTGGGCCTAGGAGGCCGTGGGCCGTATGGGCTCAAGACTATGCTGAACTGAAATTAAACCAAACCAAATAAAAACCAAGCTTCAACCAAATAGGGTCTGGTCCCACCCTGAGAGGGGTGCTGTGTATCTTCAGCCGGTCTAAGATGCCAACCTTAAATCCTAGTTTTTGGTTCAGACAAACGGTCAAACCGGTTCGGTTCAGAAGAGCTGCAAAGGTTAAGAAGGGCTACAAAGGAAGACAAGGAGAAGAAGGGGAGAGCTCGTTAAGATTGAATAAGGTAGACAGGAAAAAGAGCTAAGGAAAGGTAACAGGTAGAACAAATAATAAGAAAGAAAAGAAAGAGAAGAAGACATGTACAAGAGAAGAGCTCGAGAAAGATTAAGGAGAAGAAATAAGAGAAAAGTAAAAAGAGAAAAGAGAGAGAGAGAGAAAGGTAAAAGAAGAAGAGAAGAAAGAATAAGGCTGAAGACAAAGAAGAATAATTGTGGCTTAATTTCTTGTATTCTATTAATTTCTTTTTGAGCTTAATGTTGTAATAAGGCATATATTCATTGGAATTACTTTTTCTTGCCTTAATCTCTTGTCAATGAAAAGAAATTAAAAGAAATAAACATGTTTACTTGTTTGTAAAAGTAAATCATATGTGTGAATGTGTTTCCCTTATGGAATTTTGCATATTTTTCGATTGGAAATCCTTAAGCAGAATTCATATTATTAAAGTAAATTAATTATAATTCCCATAAGTAGCTTAGGATTAGTGGTGAGTTTTAATTAAGTTATGCCTCTTAGCGAACGACCTGGACTCAACCAGTTAAAAAGAAATAAAATCTAAAATGTTAGGTTAACTTGACCCTACACTACTTAATCTACAAAAATTCAAGTTGACCTAAGTTACTTTCTTTTGCACATAATTAAGCATAATTAACTTAATTAACTGTGTTGAGAAAGTTAATGATCAAGTATGGGAGAAAGGTTTCATTTTATATGGGTTTTTGTTTCCTTCTCAAGTTAATTAAAGAATCCTTTCATCAATCCATTTCCTCCTATGAAGTGGGTGGAATAGAATGTAGGGAAATGAGTTAAAACAAAGTGTTAATTCAAACTATATAGCAAGAAAACAAATAAAATCAGTAGACTACAACCTTTTATGGATGTACCTATACCTATCTAACCACTAAAAATAAATGATGCAATTGTTGTACATGTACAGAACAACTTTAAGTAATGAAGCAAATAATGAAATTATGGCTTACAACAAATTAAACCAACTTTGACAGTTCGGACAAAAAGGACAAGTCTATTCTTTGACTTTCTTTGTTTGGAAAAGATGACCTCTGATTAGAACAAGAAAGTTGGGGGAACAAGTTCAATGCTGGTTGTGCCCTCTACATTAGAGGAACCACCACAATCTTCTAGCTGGAGATAACCCATAAATCAGTAGAAATAAGAATCTTCTTGTCATTATGCTTGGCATTAAAGGGAGCTTATGATGATGGGCCCTTTATTACATCACAGGAGTTTGCTGCATTGTGTTTTTTCACTAACTCCCACACTACTAGGAAAATGAGAATTGGTGATGGGTATTTGGTGATGGTTTTGGGAACTGTGACCAAAAGTAACTTATGGTGACGGTTCCACTCAAAACCATGACCATTGTGGGAGAGTGAGATTTCTTTTCTATTATAACATTTTGTCATGGGTTTGAGAACTGTGACAAAAGGCTTTGGTGATAGTTCCAAGTGGGACCATGACCATAGGCTTCCTTTGGTGATGGTTCCAAGTGGGTTAAGCAGTCTTTGATGTTTTAATTTAGGTTCAATTGCCATATTATTCTAAATAAGAATCCATATAAATCATCCATGTAACAAGCATATCTTGACCAAATCTACTTCAAATCGACTAACAAGATATTCTTAATTTCCCTTGACGTCAAAGGTCAACTAGTGGGAATTCTTAAATTTGGTAAAAGGGACTTGGGTTTCCATCACTGCATTCAAGAGGTAAGATGGTAATTTTTCCCCTTACTTTGCTCTCACCATTGCAAAGTAGTGGTAGGCTCAAGGTTCTAAGTTATAAACAAGGACTTATTTATGAGTGAGTTCATTTGACAATATAATCCAACCCCTAACAATAATTGAAATCCCACAAGCTAGCCTTAAATAGGATGGGGTCATAGACGGAAAGATCTTTCTTGATTCATATACATCCTTGGCAATGGAAATAGTAGTGATGAGTGATATATACCTAGGAGTCATTTATTCATTATTAATGGCTAAGAAAACTAAAATATTTTACTAATTTTGATAAATGAAAATTGTAAACATGCTAGTCTTGGTTATAGTGATCGTTAAAATTGACTAAAAAATGATCACCTACTTTTATATTGTAATATATCAATTCCTCCACCAAGTTTTCGATCTAAATGCTACTATCTTCAACAAAGATAATTACGTATATGCCTATGGGGACATTACAAAAGCGATATATACCTTCAAATGTATATGCCTATCAAAAGACACGTTACACTAATCCTATTCTTTAGAGAAATGTATTAGAGATAATATATCATTTGTTACATTTACAAGTCCTTTAACCCCATGAGTGATAAAACTCAACTTGAATGCACCAAGACTGATAGGTTATTATGGTTCATGTGTCCAATATCTTTACAAGTTGGTAAACCAGCAGTTCATTTCTCTATAAGCGTGTAGGATTCATACAAGTTTGTGTACTCATTCATTTTTATTCCATTCTTGGTAGTAGTTAGCCAATAATCGTCACTATTCTTTACAAAAATTTCTAAAGATGGTCAACATTATTCCTTGATTAGTGAAGCATTAGGAACTATAACTATCTTTTTTGTTGTTAACACCTAGTACCTAGCAACTTGAAAATCGATATGATTCTAAGTAAACACTTTTATGGGGATTTCTCAAAAACTCTTTTTTTTGTGGGAGAACGATTTTGTGGATTGCGGTTGTATGATTGTGGATTTTGTCAATTTTTATAACACAATTTCTAACTTATGTTATTACTGTTCTTTTCTTTGTTAGTATTTATTATGCAATTTGTACATATCTACACTTGCACAACCATAGCTGCACTCGATGACAAACAATAAGAAATATAACCCTTAGGGTACAAGTTGAAAGGGTAGGTAAAATTGTATTAATATACCTGCTCATTCAAGACTTATGATAATGTCATACGGACAATGCGTTAATGTATGTATATCTCACATACATGCATGATGTGTTGTCTTTATAATATGTCATAAGTTTTGATCATCCTCAGTTCGGTAAAGTTTCGAACTAAGGAGGGTTCTTGAAGATTTGATCACAACTTAGGTGTTACTTGTTACATGTAATCCGTGTTTGGAGAAATCTCGGTGATATCTTTCTGCTCTTCTCTAGTATACTAACTAAACTTAGGTTTCTTAAGCACCTTAAATTGGGTGTTAAAGGAATCTAGTTGAGGTTAGTCTTGGGGTATACTAGATAAGTGTAGGGAGATGCTGCTAAAATTTCTCCCGACACAGGTTGCATGTAACAAGTAATGTTGTGATCAAATCTTCAAGAATGAGCTATCAAGTGAAAATAATAACTAAAATATACAAATATCTAACATTTCTTTATGTAACTTACTTTCATTGTTTGTGGGTTTATTTGATTATACGTTTCCATGGATAAGTCTTTGATTAGTTTGAGGATTTCTAATTATTTTAAATATAAGAGCAGAGTGATTTTATTCTTAGACTAGGCATTCCACGAAGATAGGAAACAATATAGAAGAGGAGAGTTCTATGAGAGAATTTGTTGTCCATGCAAAAGTTGTTTGAATAGACTTATGCATGATCGTAACACAGTATTTGATCATCTAATTTGTACCAGTTGGTGGCCTCGCTACACAATCTAGACCATACATGGAGAAGAAGTCACTTATCCTTCTATTGGTAATGATGCTGCGAATCACATTGAAGATATTGGAGGTGATAATGATGTAGAGATGTTAGAAGTGATGAGGGCTATAAATGCTGACAATATAGATAATGATTATATGTTTGGAGATTATAATAATTTTTATGCTACACTAAAGGCAGCAGAGGAACCCATTGCTCCTGGAATTAATTCCATGTCAAGGTTGTCATTTCTTTTGAGAATGTTTCAAATTAAATTAATGAATAAGGTAACATCTAAGTTAATGTCTGATGTCCTTAAGTTCATAGAAGAGTTGTTAAATAACCCCAAAGATTTTCCTTAGTCATGGTATGATGCGAAGAAACAGTTTCGCGTACTTGGCTTGAAGTGTGAAAAGATTGATGCTTGTAAGAATGACTGTACACTGTACACTAAAGGAAATGCATGCTTGAATAGTTGCCAACAATGTGGAGAAGGAAGATATGAAGAAAATAACTGTTCAAATACACAAGGGAAGAAATGATCAAGGAAGGTACTACGTTACTTTCCTTCGATTCCTAGGCTACAACATCTTTTCTTGTCCAGTAAAATTGCAAAGTGGATGACATGGCATCATAATAACAAATCACAAGATGGACTTATGCATCATCCGATAGATTCTGATGAGTGGGCTGCATTGGTTAACAAACATGCTCTATTTATAGAGGAAACATGTATTGTTAGGCTTGGTCTTCAAGTGATGGATTCAATCCTTTCAAAAATATGCATCCATCATATCTAATATGGCCAGTGGTGATCTTTACATATAATTTGCCACCATTGATGTGTATGAGATCTTCGTTTATGATGCTGACGCTTCTCATCCCTGGGAAAAAGGCACTAGGAAATGCAATCGATGTTTACATGCAACCACTCATCGACGAGTTGAAATTGCTATGGTATAATAGGGTTGAAACATATGATACAACTAGAAAATATTTTTCTATGATGCATGCAGCACTGTTGTGGACTATTATGATTTTCCAGCTTATGCAAATTTATCTAGTTGGAGTACTAAAGGCAAGTTGGCATGTCCTATATGTATGGATGATACTCATTACTTGCATTTACTTGAAACTAATAAATTGTATTATTTAGGGCATCATAGATTTCTGCCAATTGAATATAGATGGCGACAATCCAAGTTTAAAAATAAATTTGATGGTAAACCATGCTGCTATTCATCCAAGAATCCAACAAATTTTCCAAGAACCGATACAATCAGGTTGTCAGGATACAAAATAATGGAGAAGTTACAATAGATTGGTAATATCTGATTTGGACATCTATTTCAAAAAGATCTTAAAGATTTACGTAATTTTGGATTTAAAAGGAAGAGCATATTCTTCATGGAGCTCCCTTATTGGCAAGATCTCACAGTTCGTCACAATCTTGATGTGATGCATATCGAGAAGAATGTTATGGATAACATTTTAGATATGCTAGACTCAACGGATAGTCCAAAAGATACGTTGAAAACCCGTAATGATTTGAAGATGTTGGACATTGGTCCTAAGTTGCACATAAATCATAAAGATGATGGTAGTTAAGACTTTCCTAAGCCATTATATACTTTGAAAGATGAATATTATCTTTTCTAAAAAATGTCATGGTTCCAGATGGATTCTCGTCACAACTTTCTGCATGTGTAAATGAAGCATTGAAGAAGGTAAGTGGGTTAAAGGGTCACGATTGCCATGTTTATATGCAAATCTTGCTCCCATTAGCAATTCGTGGAGTGCTTCCTCAACTAGTGGTTGACTCTGTGATGGAGATAAGTCAATTCTTCAAGATTATATGTTCAAAGACATTGCATTCTCAATTGTTAGACTATTGGGATAAGAAAATTGTGAGCACACAATGCAATATGGAGCATATTTTTCCTCCAGCATTTTTAGATGTCATGGTACATCTTTTACTCCACTTAGCGAATGAAGCAAGGATTGTTGAACTAGTTCAGTATAGGTGGATGTATCCGGTTAGCACTTCTTGAAAAAATTGATATACTGTGTCTTCAATAAGGCTAAGCTAGAAGGTTTAATTGTCGAAGGATATCTTGTAGAAGAATGCATCAACTTTTGTGCGATGTATATGGATGGTCCAGATAATCGATTCAATCAATTGGAAAGGAATGATGATAGACAAACAATGAAAATGTGGAAGATTATTTTTCTGTGTTTGATATCCAAGGAAGGATAATCATACGAATGGAATTTAAACCAATGTCTGGACATGATCGACGATTAGCTCATATGTACATATTAAAGCATATTCTAGATTTTTACGATGAATCTCGACAATCTTTACACATTTCTAGATGTGAAGAAGACTTCATTGACTGGTTCAGAACTCGTGTGCAAGAAATGAAACAAAACAATGATCCGCAATGGATAAAAGATTTTGATGTAACGATGAACATACCTTTAACCCATGCACATTATCAGTCTGGATATATAATAAATGGGTTCAGATTTAGAGTAAAATCAGTTGATGATTTGAAGGCGACACAACATTCAATCATTATTGTGAAATGTGATGGCATACAAACTAGTTATGATGGTTACTATGGGAAATCAAAGAGATTGTGGAAGTCAACTATAGTCATGATCACTGAGTCATCTTATTTAAGTGTGATTGGTTGGATATTTTTAACAGCAGATATGGTGTTAAATTGGACAAAGAAACTAGTTTCATAAGTTTGAATAAGGATTGTACAATTCTTCAAGCATCTGACTATGGTTAAACATTTTTTTTATGTGCCAGATAATGGTAGGAATGGTTGGGTAGTACCAATAAGAACAATGCTATGTGATTATTACGATATACAATATGGTAAGGATCTCGACTTTGATTCTGAAGCATAACAAGATGTGGTACAAGATGGAGAAATAGGTCATGGTGCAATGGATATTGATATTTGAGGTAAATGTTTTCAATTAAGCTATTTTCTAGAGTTTAACTATTTCATTCTTAAAAATTTTTTCATATATTTTCTACATTGCAGGTTTTCTTATTATAGTAGGCTGATCTTTTACTTGCTTTGGCATACTTCTTTTGTCGTAGTTGACTATATAAAAAGTATGATATCATCCTTTTATAATTTGTAGCTCCTCTCTTATTTCCTATAACCAAAGTTATGATTTTTTTTTTGAATGGATCATATAAGAGTAAGCTTTCTGTTTTCAAGTTTGTGTTTTCTATACATAGTGGCATGAAGTATAATCAAACTGAAATTATTCTACTGGAATAATCAAAGTGAAATTTTCTACATATAGTGGGATCAAGTTGGAGTAAATAAATTTGTCACATTCAGTAGCCCTAAAATTTGGAGAATTTAATAATACCATCCATTTAGAAGATGTGCTTATTCACTTTATCAAACTTTATCTTTAGATAAATATATCTGATGATGTAATCACACTTCTATTGTATTTTTTGTAATTAATAATTTTTTTTACATTTGTAGATGGCACCTAAGAACTTGATGGCATACATAAAGCGTCATCTTGATATGTGCAGTGATGACTCTTCATTTGAGCTAGATGACCAGGTCCAAGGACACGAGGGTGGCATCAACATCGAGCCTGAGCTCCAACATGATCCTCAACCCAACTCACAGCATGACCATCAACTCCAGCTACCCTCCTACATGGCCATTCTTCAGACTTCACCACTACCTCAAACTTAACTTCAATCTCATACTCGACATGCCATGATCCCACCTCATACTCTTGTAAAATCTAGGCCTCAGCATAGACCTCAACAAAATACACAGCCTCACTCTCAGCTTCCACCTAAGCATGCACACCATCAACCCTTACACCCTCCCTTGAGCCAGTCCCAGCCTCTACACCCACCCCAGGGCCAATCCCAATGCAGACACCAGCTTAGCCCTTACACCCTCCTGAGAGCTAGTCCCAGCAGCAGACACAAGCTTAGCCCCCACACCCTCCCTAGAGGCAGTTGATGAGCCCATATTTGTGGGCTAATTAGTTACGTAAATAACTAGGAATTAGAATAATATTGGCATATAAATTGCATATAATAAGAAGTAAATAGATTAGTCTAGGTATTCATATATTTACATATTTCATGCATTGCATTCATACTTAGAATTCATTTAGAATAGCATGCATTAGAATAGTTAATCTTTTAGGTTGCATTACATGCATTATTTTATTTCACATTTCTTTTAAGGGTTTGCACATAAATACCCATTTATTTCTTTATTTTATTTGTTTCTTCTCCAACAACTGCATGCAGGAGAATGTGAGAGCTTAATGCACAGCAACAATTGTGGATCTCTGCACCCCACGATATCGTCGCTTCACCTTCGCACGCACCTGCGCTCCTACAGCATAAAAGAAGATAGCCGCATCATCAGAAGGTAGGCCACCACCATTCTGACCCACCACTGCACAGAGCCTAGAGCTTCTTCATTCCACACCACCGACCTCCTTCCGCGAGCACAAGACCACTCCACCGCGGGCAGGAGGGGTGACAGACCACTGCGCCATCTGTGGCTTGTGCATCACTGCAAGCGTGCGCCTGAGAGCCACGCAACCACTGCCAGCAACCACCACCATCAACTACCTTTGGTTCCTCACTCCCGCGCCAGTTAAGACATCTGGGTATGATCCCAGACGTCTGACCTCCCATATCTCCTTTCGTCTGCTTATGTTTTCTCCTTGCTCTGTTTCCCCTCCACCTCAACAAAACTCCCCTCGTCCGTGCCTGCACACTTACGCAAAGGCCATCACCCACTCCTCCACCTCTGCACACTTTCAACAGCAGCTGAGAGCTGCCACCCTCCCAACGTGCAGTTCGAGCGCCCACCAGCCCGTGAGCGGCTGCACAGCCTGCGCAAACTCCCCTCGCCCATAGCTTGAAGTGTCCAGCAGCAGCAGCTGCATAGCACCACGCGCCTGCCTCTCCGGTGCTCGGACACCGACCTGCAGTGCCCGCTACCACCCAGCAGGCGCGCCTTCTCTTCCACGCGCACGTGTCCTCTCCAGCGCCCCGCCAGCAGCTCTACGCGGCAACACCTTCGCACTCACCTGCATTCCACCTACAGTAGCACCGTTCTCGTGCGCCTGCCCCTTCAGCCTGCGCCGCCTCCAGTAGGTGCTCTCTGCCCGCGCGCGCCTGTTCATGACCGCACGCGCCCATGTGTGCCCGCGCGAGTAGTGCCGTGCCACCCTCCTCAGCAGGTGCAGCCTCCGTCGAAAATCACCCTTCACTGGAGCTCTGTCTAGCCGACTCCGGCCATCTCGCAACCTACCACCGCCACTGCCGCGAAGCCCTCGCTCCAACCAACTGACTCCCAGAAGGGTTCCTTGAACGAACCCCTCTCCCGTGCGTGAGGAGAGAGGTAGAATCCTCTATTTTTGGTGATATTAATATTTACATTTCATGCCATTGCCGCAAAAAAGATTTTTATTCATTATTATTTAATTATGGTGATTTCATGCAAAGAACCTCCTTTCTCGTAACTGCAAAATCAGCATGTTAAAGTCTTTTTATCTTGATTGAAAAGCAATTTTGGCTTGATTTCTTAACGAAATTAATAGTGAACATTGGTTTTTGACCTTGGCGAGTTTAAATAGGCCATTGCCTCCCTATGGACACGACTCGCTCCTAATTGAGTCGTTATGTTAATTATTGATTAGTCTATTTTTCCACCACACAGAACTACAAACGACTTTAAAAGCGAAAAATTGACTCGTCAAATGGCGTCGTTGCCAGGGAAGCAACAGGCTTAATTAATTTGCAAGTATTCAATTATTCAAATTGATTTTTAATTGAGGCATATTTAACCTATTTTATCTGATTTTGTGTGAGGTGCACATATTACGCACGAATTGTCTTATCAGCCTTAGAAATGCCGTGGTGGACCTTGTTTCCACCACTTTGGAGGAGGAATTGAGTTTCACATGTATGAGGAAGAGCTTGAACATTGGTGAACTTTGTTGTCACCAATTGGGAAGAGGACATCTGGAGTGATCATTTTCATCTCCATCGATTTGTCAAGTAGATAGAATTTAGGTTTTAGAACTTTTCTTTATTTTCTTGCACTTACATTTGGTTTGAGACCCTTGTTCCGGGGTATATTTTTAGGGGTTTGTTCCCCAATTTTTGTTTTTGGCCCATGTTGGGTAGTTTTTGGGAGTTTGTTCCCAGTTTTCTTTAGATCTAGGTTTTCTTATGTGGGTTGTTTATCTTCTACTTGTTTGTGCACAAGTAGGTAAAAAAAAAAAATTTGAGCTACCTTCTAGAAGCTGCCTAGCCCTAGGAAAAACCATTTGGGTCAGTATGAGCAGCCTCTAGAGTTATTTCTCTACATTGCGTGCATTCTCGCATCGTTGATTGCTGGAAGCAAGGTATGCATTCTCTTACTTTGCATCCTATTCTTGATTACGCATTGCATGTGGACTTAATTCGAAGACCACATATTTTGTCTTGAAAAGAATTAACAAGTGGTCACATTTTCTGAGAAAAGGATTAATGAAAGGAGGAACATATAAAGCCCAAGGAATTGATTTGAGACATTGTGCTGTGGTTCAAAAAAATAAATAAATAAATCAAACTTTTACGGTGTATGCACACTTCTTTGCACTAAAGCACGCATTTAGACACTCCTAGGTTTTTTGAGCTGTAACGACCCGGTTCCCGAGTCCCTACGAGACACGAGAACCGGACCGACTCGACTAATCCCAAGACCCAGTCGTCCAACGAGGAAGTAACCAAAAGACAGTAAAATAAACCACATTCAGCATGAATATAACTAACAGTAAGAAAGTACAGCAGTAAGGAAAGAAACTACTACAGTAGGCACCACCACAACAGTAAAACAACATTTATCATATAACAAAAACTGCAGGTAAAGAAGGTACAGCGGAAACAAAACTACTCACTAGAACAGAAACAAAAGAAGGTACAAAGCTGTGGTAACTCTACTGGACCCTACTCGGCCCAGCGTCCTCTGCAGCCGCCGAACCTGGCTGCTCAACACCTGGTCCTGAAAAAGGTAACGAGTGTAACACGTCAGCAAAACGCTGAGTAGAGTGGCAAACTAACTAAAGGTAACAGTAGAGTGTACAGTAGCTGTTATGTTCTATTACTTCCTTTTATTTACATCTTTCAATTTTTCTCACTATTTCATTTACTTCTCAGATCCTTTACTTGATCTCGGATGTCGTCGTGGGACGATCTTGATTGCAGTCTTTTCCAAAAGTAGAAGTAGCACGTGGTGCTCTCCTGGCCGGAAGAGTCCCCCGTGGTGATCCTACCCTCAGTCAACCACCCCAGGGTCACTGACAGACGTAACGGTGACTACGGCACGCGCGATAAACGCACAGGTAGCTAGCCCACACTGGCACGCGGTCAGTCGTTTCCGTTAACGGGTGCGCCCAAAGCACAGCACGGAACCAGGGCAGAGCCCTCTCAGTAACAGGGGTCCAACCCCTCCACAGTAACCAAACCGGGGCCTTGCCCCTCCACAGTCCGCGCACCCTCGCCTGACTACCCTGGTTTGCCCTAGTGGGCCTAACAAGTCGGTGAAGGAGGCTAGCAGAACCCCGGGGCCCGTGGGGTAGCTAGTACTCTCCTAACACTACTAGCTCTCCTCGGTACTACGTACACGAGGGCCAACAAGTCGGTACAGAGCGGCCAAGCCTAACCCCGGGTCCCTGGGGCGGCTGGCCCCACTCTGCACTAAAACAGGTACAGGTACTTCCCTTGGTACTGCGTACCCAAGAGACAGTACAAACTACATCTCAGTTCCATTCCTTTCCTTTTCCAGGAGTTCCACTCCTAATTCCCCGTAGGGTTCCAGCCCTTTATCTCAGAACATCATATGTTGCACTTTCCAGATTCACGTTCTCAATTTCCATGATCTCAAACATGTTTCTTTGTTCATAACAGGCAGCTGTTAATTAATTTCACAGGCAGCTTATATATTCCTTTCCATTTTTCCAAGACTGCAGTAATATACATTCCACTAGTTTTTTCCATCCTAGGATTCATGCCATATCCTAGGATCTATCATACAATCTAGTTTTCCGGCCCTAGGATTCATGCAACACCTAGGAGCAATCATTCCATACATTTCTCATTCCTAGGATTTATGCAATGCCCTAGGTTCTAGTTATGGTTCCATACTTTAACAGATTTTATTAATACTTAAAACCACTCTACCAGGTACAACGGAAGTAATGGGGGCGTGGTCGGGAATCCCGCGCGCCTCCGCGACTCTCAAGACTGCAACCGAACGAGGTCCTATCACAAGGATCAAACACAAGGAGAGTCTCAAAACAGTGTATAGCTACTGTAGGCGGGTAGAGGAATAAATTCTGAAACGAACGCAAATCGAATCGCGGAAAACGGAGCCCAAACGGGCCCTAAACGGGTCGAGGAAGACAATACTGTGCAAAATCAGACGTCTGGAACTCCTTCCAGACGTCTTAAACGGTGGATCAGAGAATTACCTGTTCGGCTTGGTTCCCCGGACGTCCAGAAGTCTGTGGGGACGTCTCTCCTAGATCCCAGACGTCCGATGGTCTCTCCGGACGTCTGGAGGTCACTCCCGCCGTCTGGTACAACTTCCAGACGTCTGATTCGCAAAGGATGACGAATCCCAACACCTGCGCACAGCCAACCCTCCTCCCTCAGTACGGTCAGTCGACAAAAAGAAGGAGAAAGCGGAAACTCACCTTTCAGACGTCTGTATGATCTCACAGACGTCGACCTTGCCGTCTGGATATCAATCCAGACGTCTGATTCTGGAAATTTTTCCAGAACCAGAACCTTGCTCGGCCTCCGCTCGCGACGCCGCCCGCGTCGCACCTCGCGCGTCCGCTGCTCCGCCCGCAGCAGGTCCCTCTCCGCGACGCTCTGCGCCCCCTGCGCCCTCCGCCGGCCGGCCAAGCCGCTCCCGGCGAGCTCGCCCTCACGGCAGAGCCCCGCCCTCGCACGCCGCAGCTCCTCCGCGCCTACTGCGGCCGCCGCTGCCGCTGCGCCCTCGCGTCCGCTCGCTCTCGTGCACAGGCAGGAGAGAAGGAGGAAGATGGTGGAGACGGGAGGGGAGGCGCGCCCCCCCCCCTTTTAACGCCGCGCGGAGAGGAGAGAGAGACGGTCGCAGTCGCCTGCAGCCGCAGAGAAGATGCAGGATCGCAGGTCTGCGCACACAGGCGCACAGACGAATATCCCGTGCGAGCATAACTGTTCGCCAGACGTCTGTAAACTATCCCGGACGTCTGGTCAGACGTCCGGATGTGATCCCAGACGTCTTTACAGACGTCTGGGCCACCTCCCAGATGTCTTAAAAGACGTCTGGGGCACGCGCTCGTTACAATATAACAAACTCAAAGGAAGTTTCGTCCCCGAAACTTGCGCCAACTAGGGTGCGGAAAAAGGATGTCCAAATAACCATAACAAACTCAAAGAGGACCGAAGCCGATCCGAAAAGACGTACCCGCGAAAAGCTCTGGGTACCGCTCCCGCATTGCCGCCTCAGGCTCCCAGGTAGCCTCCTCGTACCGCTGGCTCCTCCACAAAACCTTTACCAGGGGTACTTGCTTTCGTCTCAACCTGCGGACGGCTCGGTCTAGGATCTGCACTGGCCGCTCGGGGTAGGTCAGGTCGTCGCTCACCTCGACGCTCTCGTGACTCAGTACGTGGCTGGGATCGGCTACGTACTTCCTGAGGTTGGACACGTGGAACACGTCGTGCACACCAGAAAGCTGCGGGGGAAGGGCAAGTCTGTAAGCAACGGGTCCAACCCGCTCCAGGACCTCGAAGGGCCCCACGAACCTCGGCGCGAGCTTCCCTCTCACCCCAAACCGCTGTAAGCCCTTCATGGGCGAAACACGAAGAAAGACGTGGTCCCCAACCTCGAACTGCACCTCTCTGCGTCTGTGATCCGCGTAGCTCTTCTGTCTGCTCCTGACAGTGCGGAGTCGTCTGTGGATCTGCTCAACTACCTCCTGACTCTGCCGGATCAACCTGGGGCCAACCTCCCACTTGGTCCCCACCTCAACCCAACTCAAGGGTGCCGTGCATTTCCGTCCGTACAGAGCCTCGTAGGGAGCCATGCCGATGCTCGAGTGATAACTATTGTTGTATGCAAACTCTGCCAGGGGCAGGTGCTCCTCCCAAGAGCCCCTCCAGTCTAGTACACAGGCACGCAAAAGATCCTCAAGTGTCTGTATCGTGCGTTCCGACTGTCCGTCCGTCTGGGGGTGGTAAGCCGTGCTAAACCTCAACCTCGTCCCCAAAGCCTGCTGAAACTCAGCCCAAAACTGGGACATAAAGCGGGTATCCCGGTCGGATACGATCTCCCGCGGAACTCCGTGTAGTCGCACCACATCACGGATATACCTCTCTGCCAACTGTGCTGGTCCCAAAGTGACTCGGATCGGCAAGAATCGTGCCGTCTTCGTCAACCTATCCACTATTACCCAGACCGCGTCGTGTCCTCGCTGGGTAACAGGTAAGCCCACCACCAAGTCCATGGTGATGCTCTCCCACTTCCACTCTGGCACTGGAAGCGGCTGAAGCGGCCCTGCAGGCCTCTGATGCTCGGCTTTCACCTGCTGGCACACTAAGCACTGCTGCACGAACTCACCCACATCCCGCTTCATCCCTCTCCACCAGAACTCGCGTCTCAAGTCATGGTACATTTTCGTGTTTCTGGGATGTATGGTGAATCTGGAACCGTGTGCCTCAGTCAGGAGCTCTCTCAACAGCTCCTCGTCTCTGGGGACGCACAGCCGTCCCCTCAAGCGTAACACCTGGTCTGTGAAAGAGAAGTCCCCTGGGTCCCCTGACAGTACTCTGTCGCGCAAAGACTGCAAGTACGGATCGGCCATCTGTCCCGTGATGATGCGGTCTATCAACTCTGGTCTGGTCTGTCGTGTCACCGTTACTGCCCCACAGTACCCTCGTAACTCTAGAGGTCGCCAATTGCCCACCTCCTCCAAAAGGCTCCAACTCTGTAACTGTAGACTGGCCAAGCGTGCGGGCGCCTTACGGCTCAAGGCGTCAGCCACCACATTGGCCTTTCCCGGGTGGTAGGAGATGCTGCAGTCGTAGTCCTTCAGGAGCTCCAACCAACGTCTCTGTCTCATGTTGAGCTCCTTCTGGTCAAAAGATATCTGAGGCTCTTGTGATCTGTAAAAATCTCGAAGGTCTCACCGTACAAGTAGTGCCTCCATGTCTTCAGCGCGAAGACAACAGCTGCCAACTCTAGATCGTGGGTAGGGTAGGTATGCTCATGGGGCTTCAGTTGCCGCGAAGCGTAAGCGACCATGTGACCCCTCTGCATGAGCACACCTCCTAACCCCTGCAAGGAAGCGTCCGTGTACACAACGAACCCGCCACTACTGTCAGGGATGGTGAGCACGGGAGCCGAGGTCAACCTCTCCTTCAGCTCCAGAAAACACGCCTCACAGGCGTCTGTCCAAGTGAAAGGCACATCCTTCCGAGTCAACTGTGTCATAGGACGTGCAATCTGCGAAAACCCTCTGATGAATTGTCTGTAGTAACCTGCCAGTCCCAGGAAACTGCGAATCTCAGTGACTGAACGCGGTCTCTCCCACCTGAGCACTGCCTCGACCTTGGCGGGATCCACCGCCAGGCCGTCTCCAGAGATCACATGACCCAAAAAGGTCACCTCCCTCAACCAGAACTCGCACTTGTTGTATTTGGCGTACAGCCTGCGTCGTCGCAGAGTGTCCAGAACCATCCGCAAGTGCTGTCCGTGCTGCGTCCGATCTCTGGAATAGATGAGTACATCATCTATGAAAACCACCACAAACTGGTCCAAGTACGGTCTGAACACCCGGTTCATCAGGTCCATGAAAGCAGCGAGGGCATTGGTCAGCCCAAACGGCATGACCAAAAACTCGTAGTGTCCGTACCGGGTGCGGAAAGCTGTCTTGGAGACGTCGGTCTCCCTGATCCTCAACTGGTGGTATCCAGACCTCAAGTCGATCTTGGAAAACACCGTGGCACCCCGCAACTAGTCAAACAAATCGTCAATCCTCGGCAGCGGATATCTGTTCTTGATGGTGACCCTATTCAGCTGTCGGTAGTCCACACAAAGGCGTAGGGTCCCATCCTTCTTCTTCACAAACAGTACCGGGGCTCCCCAGGGAGACGCACTGGGCCTCACGAAACCCTTCTCCAAAAGGTCCTGCAACTGAGACTTGAGCTCTCGCAGCTCAAGCGGTGCCATCCTGTATGGCGCGGTGGAGATGGGGCTGGTCCCTGGTACTAGTGAGATCTCAAACTCGATCTCACGCTCGGGCGGTAGTCCTGGTAACTCGTCTGGAAACACGTCGGGGTACTCTCTGACCACCGGGATGCTCTGGAAGTCTGCCATGGGGCTGTGCTCTGCCACCACACAAGCTAAGAAGCCCTCACACCCCTGGCTCAAAAGTCTCGCCGCCCGAAGTGCCGAAATGCACCTGAAACCTCCGTCCACTGGCTGCCCGTGAAACTCGAAGGAAGGAAACTTCGGAATGGAGAAGACAATCTTCCTCTCAAAGCAGTCTACCAAGGCGTGGTAAGCGGACAGCCAATCCATCCCCAGGATCACCCCAAAGTCCTCCATCTGTATCATAATCAGGTCAGCTGGCAGGCTGTGTCCCCCGATGTTGACCCCGCAACCCGTGTACACCTCCTCAGCTACAAACAGCTGACCACTCGGACCTCTGATTACGAACGGGTTCTCTAACAATGTATAATCCTGGTCCAAACTAACTGCGAAACTGTCTGCGACAAACGAGTGCGTAGCGTCGGAATCGAAAAGCGTGTAAACGAGTCTGCCAGAAACTGAAACCATACCTGCTACCACGGATCCCGAAGCTCTGGCGTCCCTGTGTGTTAGGGCGTTGATACGCCCCTCAGCTCTAGGTGCGGACGAAGCAGCCACACTCTGCGTCGGACGGGTAGGTGCTGGCCGGTACCCTCCTCGCGACTGCGGTCCTCCTCCTCGCGCCTGGAAACCGCGGCCTCCTGCGCGCCCTCCAGTGCTCTGCGCGGGAAGTATCTGCTGACCTCCTGCCCTAGATGGGCAGTCCCTCCTGACGTGGCCCGGCTGGCCACACTGGTAGCAGAGGGGAACCCGACTCCCGCCCTCAGTGAGTCCCTGCTGTCGGCTAGGCGGGGGTCCGGTGCTGGCGACTGGCCCCTGTCGAGGGCCCCCAAAGGCCACTGATGGCCCTGCACAACGTGACGGCTCTCCTGTGGACGCCACGTGTCTCCGTTCTCGCCGGCCCTGTGAGAAGTCTGGCTGAAAGGGCCTCTTCCGCCCGCCGTCGGCCTCTCGCGCGGACGGGTTGGTCTCCTCGTAAGTCATGGCTGCCTCTACCACCCTCGAAAACGTCGGCAGCTTCAGGGGTTTGACATACCCCCGGATCGCAGGCCGGAGCCCCTCGGTGAACCTCCAAAGGCGCTCCTCCTCAGTGGCTACTGCTGTCGCTGCAAAGCGGGACAGCTCCAAGAAACGCGTGCGGTACGCGCTCACGGTCATCGTCCCTTGGCGGAGAGTGTGGAACTCCCGCCTCCTCTGGTCCTGCCACATCTAGGGAAAGTACTGCTCGCAGAAGAGGGTGACGAACTGGTCCCACGTCGGCTCGTCCCTCTCCTGTCCCCGGACCGCCCTCCACCACCGGTGTGCCGCACTCTCCAGCTGGTACGTGGCAAAGGCCACGCGGCACTCCACCGGGGGGCGAAGGGTGTCGAAGATCTTCTCCAGCTGCTCAAGCCAGTCCTCTGCCTCGGTCGGGTCCTCATCCCCCTTGAAGGAGGGGGGCTTCAGCTTCCGGAACTGTCCGAAAAGCTCGAAGTGGTGCTGTAGGGGAGGTGCTGGTGCACCTCCAGGCGAAGGTGTCTCGTGTACAGAAGTGTCGGAGGAAGGTGGGGGCGGCAGGGGCCCATCCCCTCCCTCGTGTCCAGCGCCGCGTCCGTCGCGTGGCCCCACAGAGGACTCCCCCTCTGCAACCCCAGGAGGAGGTGCTCGGGGCGGTGGGTGGAGCTCCTCTCGTACAATATCCCGTATCAGTCTGGCGAGGTCCTGGGCCTGGATGCCAGGGGGTGGTGGCTGGTCCACCGAGACGTCAACGACAGCACGTCCACCTCGCCGACCTCGCCCTCGGCCGCGCCCGCGGCCAGTCTCGCCAGTCCCACGACGAGGCATCTCCTGCAAGGAGACGCGAAACAAAACGGAAACGTCAAAACAGACGGTACCTAACAACACTTCTAAGAGCTCAAGTCAAGAGATATGTTGTGGTGGCTACTCTAGCTATAAACATGTGAATTGGTTATTTTCCAGTCAGTTGATTCACTTCTCGGGACAACCTTGCTCTGATACCATCTTGTAACGACTCGGTTCCCGAGTCCCTACGAGACACGAGAACCGGACCGACTCGACTAATCCCAAGACCCAGTCGTCCAACGAGGAAGTAACCAAAAGACAGTAAAATAAACCACATTCAGCATGAATATAACTAACAGTAAGAAAGTACAGCAGTAAGGAAAGAAACTACTACAGTAGGCACCACCACAACAGTAAAACAACATTTATCATATAACAAAAACTGCAGGTAAAGAAGGTACAGCGGAAACAAAACTACTCACTAGAACAGAAACAAAAGAAGGTACAAAGCTGTGGTAACTCTACTGGACCCTACTCGGCCCAGCGTCCTCTGCAGCCGCCGACCCTGGCTGCTCAACACCTGGTCCTGAAAAAGGTAACGAGCGTAACACGTCAGCAAAACGCTGAGTAGAGTGGCAAACTAACTAAAGGTAACAGTAGAGTGTACAATAGCTGTTATGTTCTATTACTTCCTTTTATTTACATCTTTCAATTTTTCTCACTATTTCATTTACTTCTCAGATCCTTTACTTGATCTCGGATGTCCTCGTGGGACGATCTTGATTGCAGTCTTTTCCAAAAGTAGAAGTAGCACGTGGTGCTCTCCTGGCCGAAAGAGTCCCCCGTGGTGATCCTACCCTCAGTCAACCACCCCAGGGTCACTGACAGACGTAACGGTGACTACGGCACGCGCGATAAACGCACAGGTAGCTAGCCCGCACTGGCACGCGGTCAGTCGTTTCCGTTAACGGGTGCGCCCAAAGCACAGCACGGAACCAGGGCAGAGCCCTCTCAGTAACAGGGGTCCAACCCCTCCACAGTAACCAAACCGGGGCCTTGCCCCTCCACAGTCCGCGCACCCTCGCCTGACTACCCTGGTTTGCCCTAGTGGGCCTAACAAGTCGGTGAAGGAGGCTAGCAGAACCCCGGGGCCCGTGGGGTAGCTAGTACTCTCCTAACACTACTAGCTCTCCTCGGTACTACGTACACGAGGGCCAACAAGTCGGTACAGAGCGGCCAAGCCTAACCCCGGGTCCCTGGGGCGGCTGGCCCCACTCTGCACTAAAACAGGTACAGGTACTTCCCTTGGTACTGCGTACCCAAGAGACAGTACAAACTACATCTCAGTTCCATTCCTTTCCTTTTCCAGGAGTTCCACTCCTAATTCCCCGTAGGGTTCCAGCCCTTTATCTCAGAACATCATATGTTGCACTTTCCAGATTCACGTTCTCAATTTCCATGATCTCAAACATGTTTCTTTGTTCATAACAGGCAGCTGTTAATTAATTTCACAGGCAGCTTATATATTCCTTTCCATTTTTCCAAGACTGCAGTAATATACATTCCACTAGTTTTTTCCATCCTAGGATTCATGCCATATCCTAGGATCTATCATACAATCTAGTTTTCCGGCCCTAGGATTCATGCAACACCTAGGAGCTATCATTCCATACATTTCTCATTCCTAGGATTTATGCAATGCCCTAGGTTCTAGTTATGGTTCCATACTTTAACAGATTTTATTAATACTTAAAACCACTCTACCAGGTACAACGGAAGTAATGGGGGCGTGGTCGGGAATCCCGCGCGCCTCCGCGACTCTCAAGACTGCAACCGAACGAGGTCCTATCACAAGGATCAAACACAAGGAGAGTCTCAAAACAGTGTATAGCTACTGTAGGCGGGTAGAGGAATAAATTCTGAAACGAACGCAACTCGAATCGCGGAAAACGGAGCCCAAACGGGCCCTAAACGGGTCGAGGAAGACAATACTGTGCAAAATCAGACGTCTGGAACTCCTTCCAGACGTCTTAAACGGTGGATCAGAGAATTACCTGTTCGGCTTGGTTCCCCAGACGTCCAGAAGTCTGTGGGGACGTCTCTCCTAGATCCCAGACGTCCGATGGTCTCTCCGGACGTCTGGAGGTCACTCCCGCCGTCTGGTACAACTTCCAGACGTCTGATTCGCAAAGGATGACGAATCCCAACACCTGCGCACAGCCAACCCTCCTCCCTCAGTACGGTCAGTCGACAAAAAGAAGGAGAAAGCGGAAACTCACCTTTCAGACGTCTGTATGATCTCACAGACGTCGACCTTGCCGTCTGGATATCAATCCAGACGTCTGATTCTGGAAATTTTTCCAGAACCAGAACCTTGCTCGGCCTCCGCTCGCGACGCCGCCCGCGTCGCACCTCGCGCGTCCGCTGCTCCGCCCGCAGCAGGTCCCTCTCCGCGACGCTCTGCGCCCCCTGCGCCCTCCGCCGGCCGGCCAAGCCGCTCCCGGCGAGCTCGCCCTCACGGCAGAGCCCCGCCCTCGCACGCCGCAGCTCCTCCGCGCCTACTGCGGCCGCCGCTGCCGCTGCGCCCTCGCGTCCGCTCGCTCTCGCGCACAGGCAGGAGAGAAGGAGGAAGATGGTGGAGACGGGAGGGGAGGCACGCCCCCCCTTTTAACGCCACGCAGAGAGGAGAGAGAGACGGTCGCAGTCGCCTGCAGCCGCAGAGAAGATGCAGGATCGCAGGTCTGCGCGCACAGGCGCGCAGACGAATATCCCGTGCGAGCATAACTGTTCGCCAGACGTCTGTAAACTATCCCGAACGTCTGGTCAGACGTCCGGATGTGATCCCAGACGTCTTTACAGACGTCTGGGCCACCTCGCAGACGTCTTAAAAGACGTCTGGGGCACGCGCTCGTTACATGAGCTGTTAGGAAAGAACTCTCCTATCATTGGATACCAAAGTGCTTGAAACTTAAGTTCAAAGGTTTTGTAACTCCAAGGAGGGGGATACCCTGTCACAGATTTTTGAGCGTAGTTAAGAAGCACTGCGAAAGCACAGCTTCAAAGGAAGGCTTAGACCTACTTGCATCCCTTGATCTTCCATCCTTGGAGTATTTTACCATTTGAACTTTAGGGTAGAGTACTTAAGTTCCAATTAGGTCTTCAATAAGGCATTTCGTAGGTTGACAATAGGCACTTAATTGTCTGGGCAATTTGTATTGTCATCTACAATTGGACTTAAATCTCAAAGGTCTTAATTGATTAAAGACATAAAAGTCCTTTGGAATTGTGTTTGTTTGTGTATGCTTGGTAGGCGATCTTTGAGGAGACAACTTGTGTTTAATTGAGAACTTGAAAGGATCCTTAGGAGTGCCAACCAAGAGAGAAAAGAGATGGCCAAGGAAAGAGAGAATAGAATTGTGGAAAACCAACGATCTTTGAGAGATTATTTTATCCCTATCAATCAACCTGGCCATACACTGAGAAGACCTGGGGGGGATAATCCATATGAAATCAAGAGTAGTATCATATCTTTGTTGCCCTCATTCTATGGTACTTCTAGGGAGGACCCCTACAGGCATCTAGAGGAATTCACCGAGGTCTGTTCTACGGTGAGATTGCAGGGTGTTACTAATGACGCCCAAATGCGAACCCTCTTTCCTTTCTCCCTCAAAGATAAGGTGAAGCATTGGTATCACACTATAGATGGTAGAGTAGATACTTGGGAAGCCTTGAAGGGAGAATTTTTGAAAAAATACTTCCCCATGAGCAAGACTAATCACTACAAGAGGGAAATCATAGGTTTTGCTCAACAAGATGGAGAACAATTTCATGATGCAAGGGAGCGCTTCAAAGATTTGTTACGCTTATGTCCCCATCATCAAGTGCCAAGATGGCAGCTTGTAGAAAGGTTCTACACTGGATTAAATGACAAGCACAGGCAAACGGTGGATGGTGCCTGTGCAGGAACCTTTCTCACAAAAATTGAAGATGAGGCTTGGGATCTTTTTGAGACTTTGAGCGAGAATTCTATCCATCTTAATTCTGCCTATTTGGATAGAAAACACACTCTTATACAGCGAAAGATGGAGGCAAATGAGGCTAGGGATACCTAGAATTTGGCCTTTCTGATTCAATTGTTGAATCAAAACATGGAAAGGCTTATGACAAATCCTAGCCAACTCACATCAAATGCCTCTGCTTCCCAAGCTTCTAAATGCTCCATTTGCAATGGCAATATGCACGCTACTGTGGATTGTCATTTAGCCTCCCAATTCCCTAACCTTGTACAGGAGAACTTGAATGCCGCCCAAGTGTTCCGACCCAGACCTCGTAATGATCCATTTTCAAACACTTATAATGAGGGATGGAGGAACCACTCCAATTTTTCCTGGAGACAGGGGAATGTCTCTAATTCAGGGAATTACAGACCCCAACCCTTTCAGACTCAACAGTATAATCAACCTCCTATGACTTCCCAACCATCCAAGACTTCTGAGATGGATGAGCTTAAAGCTATGCTTAAAGCCATGCAGGAGAATCAAAGTATGATCATCCAATCTCATTACAAGGCAATCAATGAGATGAAATCACAAATTGGACACCTTGTCGAGGCCATGAGTAAAAGAGAGACTGGGAAGCTTCCCAGTTCATCTGAAGAGAACCCTAAAGGGAAAGGGGTTATGTTTAGGGAGCAAGCCCAAGCTGTGACTATTCTGAGGAGTGGGAAAGAAATTTCCAAACCTGATGCTCCT
This sequence comes from Thalassia testudinum, assembly GCA_037157565.1. Lineage (NCBI taxonomy): Eukaryota > Viridiplantae > Streptophyta > Magnoliopsida > Alismatales > Hydrocharitaceae > Thalassia > Thalassia testudinum. The sequence continues at coordinate 17,698,951 of JAZHRO010000056.1, forward strand.
ATAGTCCCACCTTCTGGAAAACCATCCACTCCGACTTTCAACTTCACTGGAGAGTTGCAGCCCAACTCTTCTTCGCTTGAAATCACCTCACCGGAAAAGGTTGTCCCTGTTCCCCCTCTTACCCGACATGACAACCCTTCCACCCAGAGACCGAGAGTACCCTTTCTAGAGCACTTATCTGACTCTGAGCAAACTTCTGTTGGCTCATCTAGAGCCAAAGATAGGATGGATTAAATAATGGAAACATTCAAACAAGTGCAAATTAATTTTCCCTTGCTTGAAGCTATCAGGCAGATTCCGTCCTATGCCCGCTTTCTTAAGGACCTGTGCACGAAAAAGCGGCAATCAAGGAAACAGGTCCAATCAAAGGTTATCCTGCCTGATTTTGTTAGCTCAATTATACAACATAGGACACCCCCGAAACTTAAGGACCCTGGAGCCCCAAACATCTCAGTGGTCATTGGCGACCTACAAATAGACGAGGCTCTACTTGATCTGGGTGCGAGGTTGAACACCTTCCGAGCTATGTATATGATAACTTGGAAGAGGCAATCTGAAGCCTTCCCCTGTAATCCTCCAAGTTGCAGACCGTTCTTTGAAGACACCACGGGGCTTGTTAGAAGATGTCCTTGTGAGAGTGGAGGATTTCTTTTTCCCCGTAGACTTTCTAGTTCTGGACACGGACCCTACCAACAAACCAACCAAGCCCTCCATCATCTTGGGCCGCCCTTTTCTTGTGACTTCTAATGCTTCAATTAATTGTCACACGGGGCCATTAAAAATGGGCTTTGGGAATAGGAAAATTTGACTGAATGTGTTCGATGCTTATAAACGAGCTGGGTTTGAGGATTGCTCCCAAGTTGAGGTGGTAGATGATCTGTTCGAAGAGACAACTCCTGCAATTTTATGTGATGACCCCCTTCAGTATGTCATGTTAAATGAGCATTCCCATCTCTTAGAGGAATGTGAAGGGGATGTGCTAGAACTTGAGGAATTGCTTGGAGTTTCTACTGAGTCTCTTTCCCCATCATGTCTACCTAAGGTAGATCTGCTACCTGAGATGGGGACTTCTATTATGAAACCCTCAACCATACAAACCCCCAAACTTGAACTAAAACCCCTCCCTGACTCTCTCAAGTATGTATTCCTTGGGCCAAGTGATATGCTTCCCGTAATCATCTCATCTTCACTATCTGAAGTGCAAGAGGGAGCCTTGTTAGACTGCTTATCAAGGCACAAGGAAGCCATAGCTTGGACGATTGCTGATATTAAGGGTATAGACTCTATGCTCTGCATGCATCACATTTATATTGATGATTCCATCAAACCCTTTCGAGACATGCAGAGAGGTCTTAACCCCAACATGAGGGAAGTGGTTAAAAAGGAGATTCTGAAGTGGTTGGATGCTGGGATCATTTATCCCATCGCGGATAGCAAATGGGTTAGTCCAATACATGTGGTGCTAAAGAAGGCAGGCTTCATGGTAGAAACAAATGACCAGGGTGAACAAGTGGTGACCAGACCCTCAATAGGTTGGAGGGTCTACATTGAGTACCGCAAATTGAACACCGCTACCCAGAAGGATCACTTTCCCTTGCCCTTTATTGATCAGATCCTTGAAAGATTGGAAGGGAACAAGTATTTCTGCTTTTTAGATGGCTATTCTGGGTACAACCAGGTTGCAGTCTTCCCTGATGATCAGGATAAGACAACTTTCACTAGTCCGTATGGCACTTTTGCGTTCAGGTATATGCCGTTTGGATTACGTAATGCACCTGCAACTTTCCAGCGGTGTATGATGTCCATTTTCTCGAACATGATTGACGAGTGAGTCGAGGTTTTTATGGATGACTTCTCCACTTACGGCTCGTCTTTCGACCAATGTCTCCTGCACTTAGAGAGTATGTTGAAGAGATGTAAGGAGACTGGTTTAGTCCTCAGCTGGGAGAAAAGCCACTGCATGGTACAGAAAGGCATTGTACTTGGGCATGTTGTGTCAAAAAGGGGCTTGGAAGTGGATAAGGCTAAAGTTGATTCTATTTCCAAACTTCCATTGCCCACGAATGTCAAACAGATTAGATCCTTTCTGGGCCATGCAGGTTTTTATAGGTGATTCATTAAGAATTTAAGCAAAATCTCTAGGCCACTTTGTGACTTATTGGCGAAAGAATCTTCTTTCGATTTTAATTCAAAGTGTGCCGAAGCTTTTCATACGCTGAAGGAGGCCTTAACCTCTACGCCTATTCTCTGAGCTCCTAACTGGACACTCCCATTTGAGTTGATGTGTGATGCTTCGGATTATGTAGTGGGAGCTGTTCTTGGACAGAGGGCTGAGGGAAAACCTCATGTGCTACATTATGCTAGCAAGACTTTAACTGAACCACAGCAAAACTACACAATCACTGAAAAGGAATTACTTACTGTAGCTTTTGCTTTGGAGAAGTTTAGGTCTTACCTTCTTGGATCCAAGGTGGTCATTTTCACTGATCATGCAGCAGTGAAACATCTCATTGCCAAGAAAGATTCTAAGCCACGTTTAATTAGATGGATTTTACTCCTTCAAGAGTTTGACTTGGAGATTCGTGAAAAGAAAGGAGTGGAAAATGTAGTGGCTGACCACCTATCTCGCCTGCCCATTGATGACTCTCAATCTGGAGACATCCGCAAGACATTTCCCGATGAAACCCTTATGGCGGTAACACCAACTTCACCTTGGTATGCAGATACAGTTAACTACTTGGTCACTGGAGAAACCCCTGGCTCTTGGGATGCGCAAAAATGGAAGTGATTCATTTCCCATGCTAGATTCTTTCATTGGGAAGAGCCAGAATTATTTCATATTGGACAAGACCAAGTTTGGAGACAATGTGTGCCTGAAGAAGAGCAACAGAGTGTGTTGAGATTTTGCCATGAGCTTCATTGTGGAGGACACTTTGGTGCTAAGAAAACAGCTTTTAAGGTTCTTCAGTCCAATTTTTGGTGGCCTTCTTTATTTAAGGACTCTCATTACTTTGTTAAGGCTTGTCTTAGATGTCAACAGACTGGAACAACTGGGAAGCGGAATGAGATGCCCCAACACCCTATCCAACCTGTGGAAATTTTTGATGTTTGGGGGATAGCCTTCATGGGTCCCTTCCCTTCATCCCATGGATTTGAATATATCTTGGTGGCAGTGGATTACGTCTCCAAGTGGATAGAGGCCATTCCTACTCGCACAAATGACCACTCTATGGTTTTGAAATTTGTGAAGGCCAATATCATATCTCTCTTTGGCTACCCCAAGACAATTATAAGTGATGGGGGACCTCATTTCCGGAACCATCATTTCAATCGGCTACTCAGGAGTCTAGGAGTTACTCATAAGATTGCTACCCCTTATCACCCATAGACAAGTGGCCAGGTTGAAGTCTCAAATAGGGAGCTCAAGAACATTTTAGAAAAGACTGTTAGGCCAAATAGGAAGGACCGATCTCAAAAGCTTGATGACACTTTTTGGGCCTATCGAACAACCTACAAAACCCCTTTGGGTATGTCTCCCTTCCGGATTGTGTACGGGAAAGCGTGCCACTTACCTGTTGAACTTTAACATAGGGCACTTTAGGCTATACGAAGTGTTAACATGGATTTAGAGCAAGCTGGTAAAGCACATTTACTGGAGTTGATTAAGCTTAAGGAACTGAGGAATGATGCTTATGACACCTCCCAAGCTTATAAAGAGAGAACTAAGGTCCTGCATGACAAGTACATCCTTAGAATGACCTTTGAGCCCAACCAACAAGTCTGGCTTTTCAATTCCAGACTTAAGTTGTTTCCCGAAAAATTAAAATCATGTTGGGATGGGCCTTATATTGTCACCAAAGTGTTTCCGCATGGGGCTGTGGAGATCAAAAATCCTTCCTCTTCAACACCTCCCTTCACCGTCAATGGCCAACGATTAAAACCTTATGTAACTTTGGATGGACAGCTAGTTGACGAGCTCACTCTCGAGTCGTAGCTTCTTTCTTTTCCGCCTCAGGTAATATCTTCCCTTGGTCTTTCTACTTTCAATGAGGACATTGTTTGAACTAGGCATGGGGGGATAGGACTTGAGGCATCTGTATATAGCATTTATACATAGTGCATTCATGCATTTAATTTAAATATTCTGCATTGCATATATTTGATCGAAAAAAAAAAACATTTTAGATCATTGAGCTTAATTGGCTAAGTCCTGCATTCTTAGGCAAACCAGAACTTTAGGTTAGACTATGTTGACTCTAGGTGTCTGACTTTAGAAGCTAAGTTGAAGTACTAGCTCTAGACATTTAGGGTTCTTTGTGGACTTAAAAACTCAAGTAGGAGTTAAGTTACAGACCATTCCTCTAGAGGTTGAGGAAGGAAAGGGAGGGATTGAGTTAAAGGCTGTATAGTATCTAGTGTATTTTTCTACCTTTTGGTTTACGGGTCCTCGTAACCAAAGCATCCACAATTCACACACACTTGGTCTTGAGTAAATAGTGATCACCTTAATTTCTTTCTTGGAAAAAAATTTGGTTCTCTTAGTTTTGACTTAGAAGAAGTTTGAAAGCACAAGTTGATTGGAAGAGTTCCTGCCATAGGAGAGGTGGAGTACATACTCACCTTGAGGATGCGATGATAACATGTCACCTCCTTGGTGCTTGTCTCTTAGGATATCTATCCTACTGGGGCCATGTAAGCGCATTGTGCGGTTCAGGTACCATGGGCGGCCCTATCTCGGAGAGCCGATTGCCACAGGCCTGAATTCGCTTTAGAAATCCATGAGCAATGCTATCTCGAAGTGTCGATTGCCAGCAGTTCTTAGGGTCACTATGGGCAGTGCTATCTCAAAGCATCGAAAGCCAGGCACTCTTTGAGGTTTGGTGATGGGGACAATGAATCCGACATAGACTGTGCTGATAGCTTATCCAAGGTTAAACTTAGAGGGATCAAATATTAAAAAATTATTTCTTACTCTCTTTCCTGCTTGGCAATCAAACCAACCTTAAATAACTCAGACCAATGCACATGCATGGATGCTTTAATCTCTAGGACCAATAAACCCTAGGGTAGAGTTGGAAATCAAAGAAACCTGTGCCTACAACTCATCTTTAGCTGACCTAGTCTGTAACTTAGCAACTACTTAGGAACCTTAGGTCTAAAGTTTGAACCTAACATGTTTCTAAGGGAAGATCGATTGGGTTGGCTAAGTTTACTTGAAGAGTTGGGTTGTTGCTTGAATTTTCTAGGGACTAGCAAAAACTAGGCATGAGAGCATTTGATGAGCTCATATTTGTGGGCTAATTAGTTACTTAAATGCCTAGGAATTAGATTAATATTGGCATATAAATTGCATACAATAAGATGTAAACAGATTAGTCTAGGTATTCATTTATTTACATATTTCATGCATTGCATTCATACTTAGAATTCATTTACAATAGCATGCATTAGAATAGTTAATCTTTTAGCTTGCATTACATGCATTATTTTATTTCACATTTCTTTTAAGGGTTTGTACATAAATACCCATTTATTTCTTTTCTTTATTTTATTTGTTTCTTCTCCAACGGCTGCATGCAGGAGAATGTGCGAGCTTAATGCACAACAACAATTGTGGATCTCTGCACCCCACGATCTCGTCGCTTCACCTTCGCATGCACCTGCGCTCCTCCTACAGCATAAAAGAAGATAGCCACATCATCAGAAGGCAAGCCACCATCATTCCGACCCACCACTGCACAGAACCTAGAGCTTCTTCTTTCCACACCACTGGCCTCCTTCCGTGAGCACAAGACCACTCCACCGCGGGTAGGTAGGGTGACAGACCGCCGTGCCATCTGTGGCTTGTGCATTACTGCAAGCGTGCACTTGAGAGCCACGCAACCACTGCCAACAACCACCGCCATCAACCACCCTCAGTTCCTCACTCCCGCGCCAGTTAAGACGTCTGGGTATGATCCCAAACATCTGACCTCCCATAACTCCTTTCATCTTCTTCTATTTTCTCCTTGCTCTGTTTCCCATTCACTTCAACAAAACTCCCCTCGTCAGCGCCTGCACACTTACGCAAAGGCCATCACCTGCCCCTCCACCTCCGCACACTTTCAGTAGCAGCTGAGAGCTACCACCCTCCCAGCGTGCAGTCCGAGTGCCTGCCTGTCCGTGCACGGTTGCACAGCCTACGCAAACTCCCCTCACCCGCAGCTTGCAGTGTCCAGCAGTAGTAGCTATACAGCACCACGCGCCTGCCTCTCCAGTGCCCGGACACCGACCAGCAGTGCCTGTTAGCACCAACAGGCGTGCCTTCTCTTCTACATGCGCATGTCCTCTCCAGCGCCCCACTAACAGCTTTGCATGCCAACACCCTCGCACTCACCTATGCACCACCTGCAGTAGCATCGTTCTTGTGCGCCTGCCCCTTCAGCCCGCACCGCCTCCAGCAGGTGCGCTCTGCCCGCGTGTGCCTATGCGTGACTGCGCGCACCCGTGCGTGCTCGTGCGCATAGCGCCGTGCCACCATCCTCAGCAGGTGTAGCCTCCGTCGGAAATCACCCTTCGCCGGAGCTCTGTCTGCCCAACTCCGACCATCTCGCAACCTGCTACCACCACCGCCGCGAAGCCCTCGCTCTGGCCAACTGACTCCTAGAAGGGTTCCTCGAACGAACCTCTCTCCCGTGCACGAGGAGGAAAGAGGTAGAATCCTCTGTTTTGGTGATATTAATATTTACATTTCATGCCATTGCCACAAAAAAGATTTTTATTTATTATTATTTAGTTGTGGTGATTTTATTCAAAGAACCTCCTTCTTTCTCGTAAATGAAAAATCAGCATGTTAAAGTCTTTTTACCTTGATTGAAAAGCATTTTTGGCTTGATTTCTTGACGAAATTAATAGTGAACATTGGTTTTTGACCTTGGCGAGTTTAAATAGGCCACTGCCTCCTTGTGGACACGACCCACTCCTAATTGAGTGGTTATATTGATTATTGATTAGTCGATTTTTCCACCACATAGAATCGCAAATGACTTTAAAAATGAAAAATCGGCTTGTCACCAGTCTCAGCAGTGGACACCACCTCAACCCCTACACCCTCCCTAGAGCTAGTCCTAGTAGCAAACACGAGCTCAGCCCCTACACCCTCGCTAGAGCCAGTTCCAAGAGTAGACATGAGCTCAGCCCCTACACACTCCATAGAGCCAGTCCCAGCACTAGACACGAGCTCAGCCCCTACACACTCCCCAGAGCTAGTCTCAACAGTAGACACCAGCTTAGCCCTTACGCCTTCCCCAGAGCCAGTCCCAGCAATGGACACCAGCTCAACCCTTACACCCTCCCCAGAGCCAGTCCCAACAGCAGACACGATCTCAGCCCCTACACCCTCCGTAGAGCCAGTCCCAACAACGGACACCAGCTCAGCCCCTACACCCTGCTTAGAGCCAGTCCCAACAGCAGACACCAGATCAGTCGTTACACCCTCCCTAGAGCCAGTCCCAACAACAAACACGAGCTCAGCCCCTACATCGTCCTTAGAGCCAGTCCTAGCAATGGACACTAGCTCTGCCCCTACATCCTCCCTAGAGCCAGTCCCAGCAGCAAACACAAGCTCAACCATTACACCCTCGCCAGAGCCAGTCCCAGCAGCGGACATGAGCTCAGCCCCTACACCTTCCTCAGAGCCAATCCCAGTAGCAGACACTAGCTCATCCCCTACACCCTCCCTAAAGTCGGTCCCAGCAGCAGGCACCATCTCAGTTCATAAACCCTCCTCAGATTCAGTCATAGCCAATCTCAGCAGAATAGTCTGCCACAAAGTCAGTCACAGAGCCAATCTCTGGAGCGGAGTCAAGCAAGGTCTAATGGTATATAAATTCTCACATTAATTTTCTTTGATATTAATTCTTTATAACAATTTTGTTTTGACTATTTGTTTACTGAAGGTATAAGATCAAAGCTAAGGGGAAAGACAAGGAATTTGGAATTGAAAAAATTAACTGAAGGGACTCGAATAGCAGTGAAGTAAATTATAGCAGAAGATGTTCATGTTACGTAGCCTTTAATAGCAGGATCTGTACACTTGTGAGACTATTGACACCCCCATGCTATTTTTATTGTAGGCAGGTTCCTTAGCAACATAAGGATGAGTTCATTCGTGAGTTAGGGGTATTAATATGATATTATTGTTATGTCATTCATTGGGTTTACTTAAAATTCTTTATCTAATTATTCATTATAATATAAAATGCAAGCAACGTATGATTGGGGAACAAATCTAATGACGACTACAGTAGGGAGGGCACTTCATAGTTGGAGAGAAGAGCTTAAAAGCCAAGTAAGACATAAGCATAGATATAGAATTCATAATAACACAATAACACAACTATTTACTTTTAGGTGTTGCTAACTTTTCTATATATATGAATAGTTCTTTATTGGTAAGAATTATGAGTTTGCATTGAGAGACGTGCCACAAGGATTACAAGCTGGTCATTGGGTGGAGTGCTACGAATATTGGGATCTGGAAAATACGAAGGTAATTAATATTTTATATTAATTACTTCTATTCAAAAGAAAAATGATTAAGTACCAATTTTAATAATTTGTTGTTATAGGAGCAAGCTAAGAGAAATAAAGCTAATAGGGCGAAAGCTCCGACTGCATCCCACTACTTGGGACAGATGAGAATAGATACCTTGAGAGATAATTATGTAAGTACATTTTCACCAGCTTAATTGACAATATAAAAACTATTGATTATAATATCTATTATAAAGCTTGCAAGTTAGGACACTCTATCAGAGAAGCTAAAATTTCGAATAGCTTAATTTATAACCACATCTCAAATATGCAGTCAAATACCCAAAGTGGTGTACAACTTGATCGTGTTTCGATCTATGAGAGGAGTCATAGCAAGTCTACTACTTATGGCCCTCGTGTTTGGATTTATCCATTATATCAAGAGAGACATGTAAGCTCATTGAAACAAGTAATGAATAGCTTAGTGATAAACATTTAGGAGAACTTACCATAAACTCAACTATGTGTAGGGTCGCATGATGGAGTTGATGCATCCTTCTAGTGATGATATGGATGAGCAATCAGAGACTGGGCCATTACAACCTATGACAACAGAGCAAGCATTTAGGATAGTTATGCCCCCTAAGCATGGTGGTTTTGTTCGTAGTGCTGGTGCGAGTAAGACTGTTACTAGTTGGTATGGAAGAAATGGATCGAGGGGTTCAGAGAAGTTGCAACAGTTATAGACACAAGTGAAGACCTTTCAAGAGAAACTAAGCGATGTTACATCGAAGTTGGAGAAGACAAATGATATACTAAAGCAATAGAGACATGAAGCACAACAAGAATGGGAGGAAATGTAGGCACAGATGCACGCACAATTTCAGGCAATCTTAAGTGCATTGGGGCGAGGTGGTGCAGATCATTCTTCTTTTCACTTCCTACCTCATCCACCTGGTGATGACTGTGGAGGTTCTGGAACAGGTGGCATAGAAGCCATTACATAGTTGCTTAGACTTTTTTTTATTTTCACATGTCTAGTTTTATGTATACATTTCAAAACATGTGATATATACATGTGTTTTATTTATGAATGAGTATCATGCAAGTGGTGAATGATGTAATATCTATATGAATGGTAGAATATATATTTACATTTGTGGCATATGAATGTGGGAAATAATGATATGAGTATGTTTGCATTTGTGGTATATGAACTTGGGAAATAATGATATTAGTATGTTTGCATTTGTGGTGAATGTATGAGGCAGGTTAACATATTTCTTTGTAAAGTATATCTGAGGCAGGTGAATGCATGAAGCTTTCACAGTGGTAGTAGCACCAACAGTAGTAGTGGACTCTGGTTATTATTCTGTAATTGGCAATAAAGAGCTCAGGTATCAAATCTACCTACCATTTTTTCCTTCTTTCACCCATTTTTGTTTAACTCCAATTTGTGGTGTTGTTCCTTTTTTAGCGGTTACTTAATAGGTGAATAGCATGGATCCCTAATTGGAAACAAAGATTAACATAATTCTTGGGATGGCTCGAGGGCTTGCTTATCTACATGATAAGGGAGCCAATCTTGAGGCTCAATGCTTTCCATTGCCTTTGTGATCATGTTTTCCAGTAGTTGTGTATGTTGATTAGTCATATTATGCATTAGTTCACTCTCAGGTAGTGCTAAAGTAATAATCATTCTTGATGTGTTTGATATAAAAGAAATGCTTAGTTATAAACCTTAACCTTTTTCCTAAATTATAATTGCAGCTTACCATGAGAAGGTACTGCCCTCCATATCATAGCCCTCCTAGGAGGGGATATGGAGGTAGGGGAAGGAGCCCACCTCCAAGGAGCCCCCCGAGATGAAGAGGATACCATGGATATGGTGGCCACAGAGAACAGAATAATGGTAGTCTCTTTGTTTGAAATGTTCCACTGGACTGGAGGTATCAGCTTGGATGTAATGGTGCAATGGTTATGTCTTATCAATTTGGGTTACATAGATACTATCATGCATGTTCTTTTATACTATTGTCATAAAGAAATCGTAAGTTTTTTAGTTTTTATTTATGGGTTCTCAAGATGTTCTCTTGGACCATGCGTGCCCTCTATTTTCAGGAAGAGAAGCTTAGAGTTCCGTTTGAGAGGTTTGGTCCTATGAGAGATGTTTGCTTGCCTAAGGATTAGTACACTGGGTGAGTATAAATATGCATATGATATCTTGTTTCTCTTATATGTTCTCTGGTTACACATGGTGCATGACCAAGTAGGATTGGTGCTTCCATCTGAGTTGGAAATGAGTAGGCCAGTTTTCTTTTTGGTCAAGTCATTTAACTTTTTCTTTTTCCTTTTTCAATTAGGATCTCTATTCAATTGAAATGCATCAGAGTGACCTTTCACCATAGGTTTTTGCTACAAGTACTTAAATTGAAGACAAGCTTTACACAATGTTCACTTCGAATGCTTCTTTTGGCCACAATCATGTGAAGAACTTGGAGCTGCATGGCATGAATTTCAAGTTTCATGATAAAGGTCAGGCATGAATCATATGCAAATGTTGGCTTTTTTATTCTTCAAAGTTGAGGGGAGCTGCGAGATAGATAGCTTTAGGTATCAAGTGAGTAAAGTCGAGAATTACTTGTTTACAGTAACTTGGCCAATCTATTTTGGTGCCTATATCATTTTTATTTTTTTGTCTTCTTTCTCTTTATGTCATATTTGAGATTTACATACTATGTTAGGGAACCTCATGGCTTTGGCTTCATACAATTTGCTGACCCGTATGATGCTTCTAAGGCCTAGTATCACATGAATGTATGACCAAGTTTTTGGTGGATGGGAGTTAACCCTGCTTGTTGCTGCTGAATCTAGGAAAAGGCTGGGGAAATGCAAAATAGGGATAGGGCACGGTGTGTAAAATATACTTTCAATGGTATATGGTTTTGAATGGGGTAAGAATACTATGGTAAATGACTTAAATTGCTTATTTGTAATGCATATACCTTATACTTTGATCATAGGAGCTCCTAGTAACCGGCATTGCTCTTATTATGGTGGTAATTATGATATTCCATTACTTCTTTTAATGCCTTATGCCTTTATAGGTTATGCATTTGATTCCCTAATCAGCGGCTTGGGTTAAATAGTCTTATTCATTTTAGTTTTTGACTTGTTATTCAAGTCTTTTTTGGTGATCAGTATATGCTAGTTAAGTGTCCATTTTTTTTTTTTGAAAGCAGCAACGTGTGCAATCACAACAGACATAAATTTTCATTGGTGCTTGTGATGTAGCTGTTACTTGATAAACCATCTATATATGTAACCAGCAAAAGTAGCATTAGTGTTCAATGTGTTAATCTCCTTTTATGTGAAAATGTTTGTCAAGCACTCTTATAATGGAGAAATGCGAAATAGGGATAGGTTCCTACTCCCTTCTCAGATTTACACCTTCAAATAGTAGTCACTGAGTTACCAATTCTTGTTTGGTTGCTTGATTCAACTTTAGTTTGAGTGGACCCTTTCTCTACAAACAATCCCTGCCGGGCATAAAAAGGGGCCTCCGATCACTATTGCAATGATCTACTTTGTTGCTTTTGCTCAATATTGAAGCACCAAGAAGAAAATCTCAATGCAGTTCCTTTTCGTTGGAAACTATATATGAAACATTTTGTTATCCTCATCATTTCTTTTCTATCATACAGTATGTCAAGTGCTATTCTCGGAAATCTCTGAGAGATTTGGGCAGTGTAGGAGAGCCTATAAATCCAAGTTCTTGGAGGTCAGTTCTTTACCCCTTAGTCATATGACTCGCATCACAAGTTAAATAAGTATATACTAACAACTTCTTGTGATTTAGGTAGTTCTTCCACATTGTTGGAGATTGTCGATGCCCTATATTAGACACATGGTGGCAAACAGAGACTGGTGGTTTCATGGTAAACTCGTCTAAGCTCCTCCCAACCACAGCATTAACAATTAAAGGGTGCTTTTTCAAAAAGACAAATTCATAAATTGCCAAAGCTCATTGTCTATTTTCCTTAATACATGTTAACTTGTACAAAATCAAGTCTCCTTTTGTGTATGTCTGATGTGATGTCTATGATGTTTTCAGATTACTCCTTTGCCTGGAGCATGGCCACAGAAGCCCGGTTCTACCACATTTCCTTTCTTCAGAATCCAGGTATTTGCCTTGCAGCTCTTGTGGAAACTGCACTTGGTAGCATTTACAGGTGTTGGACTTCTTTGTTTTTTTAATGCAGCCAGTGATAGTTGATGAAAAGCGAAAGGCAATAGATGGTGAATGCACTGGATATCTCTGTATTAAAAAATTCTTGGCCTAGAGCTTTCAGAACCTTATATGGTGTTCATGAGAGATATGAAACTACATATTTTAAGCCCTTCCCTGGTTACTACTTCAGTGGTGATGGATGCAGCAGGTACGACTTGGGGAAAAGGGTTTTCCCTTCTTATCATTCTACTCAGTGAAATAGTGTGAAATCATTTAAAGGCAGCTGTGGAATTCAATATCCTAATGTCTATTCTAGTTTATGATGGAAATTTCCTAAAACTTGTGATTTTACATTGCAAAAAGGGGAAGAAAGAAAAAAAGGAAAATTTGAATTTTGGAAGCGATATTCAGTTATAATTGATAAATTTGCAAGCTAAATATATTGCATTTATTTGTAATTTCATTATTCTTTGAATATTCTGGTAACTAATCCACTAAAAGAAAAACATGAATAAATGTGAATTACCTACTACTTTGAGCAGGTAGTGGCTTTGCTTGTAGATATGCAAAATGATAATTGTGATGCTTCATTTTCTGCTGTCAAAATGACATCCTTAATTTTTGTTCACCGACGCTTGGCCAGAAGTTGATGTGTTTGGTATAAGCATCTGAACTCTGCAAAATTAATACAACATTCCAGACTAATTTATTCGTCTATGCAGTGCACATGCTGTTCAATTCAACCATCAACTCAATGTAGGTCCCAAGCCTAATCAACTTGGTCCTTGTACTCATTTGATCCAGCACACATCATACTGTCATTAGTTGTCCAGATCCAATCTTCTTCCTAAAGTCGTAGCTGCCATGGGATCCTGTGAACTATATATTTTCAAATTCTATAGAAAGTTTTTTTTTTTCCTTTTGAGCTTTTGAAACTTGATACAGTTTTCTTCAACAGGGACAGAGATGGCTATCATTGGCTGACTGGAAGAGTTGATGATGTGATAAATATCAGGTAATCTCAGGACTTTACTTGACACTTTTCTGTTGTGATGCCTAGGCTCAAGATATCTCACTGGATACCATTTTCTCCTCTATTTCAATTGTATTTTGGATGACATATTGCCATTTATTTACAAAGGGAACTTGTATGTTTATATCTAGTGGTCATCGAATAGGAATTGCAGAGGTGGAATCCGTTCTGGTCTCACACCCTCAATGTTCCGAAGCTGTAGTTATTGGCGTTGAGCATGAGGTGGAGCTTTCTTTAGGCTCATTATAGGACTTCTCATTTTCCATTCCCTCTCTTTACAACGTTGATCCTTAATTTCTTGCAGGTAAAGGGACAGGGTATATATGCTTTTGTCACTTTGATTGATGGTGTCACATACAGTGAAGAACTCTGAAAAAGCCTCATAATGACAGTCAGAACTTAGGTTTGTTTTTTTTGGGCATTATTTTGCAGCTATATGTGTAATGTTATCCGCTTTGCAAATTTTCTCTGTGCACGGGCATGCTTGTACAAGTGCATGTATATGTGATGATGGTGGGTGCATGTTCTTGGAGGAGAGGGTGGAGGTGGATGCGTTGATCCCTCCCTCGGCTAGGAGAAAGAGGAGTTTGAATACTCCTTTCCCATTAGAATCACAGTGATAACAGCCCGCCTCCCTCAATCACTCCTCCGATCTGCGATAAAATTTCTTTTCCTCCCTGCAAATATATAATTCAACATAATAGATAAAAGCAATGAATTTAATTATTTGTGAATAATAGACTGATAAGCTAACTTTATAGAGAAATCTCCTCTAGGATGATCAGACCATACTAAACGATCATGTAGATTCTAGAATCAAAATCTTTGGCACCTCCCCATTGCAAAATTATTTGGCGCTCCAGATTCCCCCTAGAATCAAAATCTTCCTATGGAAGGCGATCTCAGAAGTTCTCACTTTCAAGAAGCAGCTGGCTGGCAGGATAAATGTAGTGGATGTTCATTGCGAGCTATGCTCTCAACAAGTCGAAGATGCAAAACATATGTTCCTAAATTGCCCTTTCACTAAGGCTGTTTGGTTTCTTTTTGGTTATCATATTGATGATACTAATCAACATTGGTTTGAGCACTCTAAAGACATCTAGCAGCTATCGCAGATGGCAGAAGCTTCGTCCTTGCCTTAATTTATAGCCCACTCCTTATGGATCAATAGATGTAATCTAATACATGGATGTCCCTCACTTGATCCACTTCAACTCAAGTACAAGTGACTGCATCGATCAAATTCTATGATGACAACTCCTATACTTCATACCCAGTTTCCAGCAATTCAATTCAAAATTCAAGCCCCTCCCCTGGAAGCACTCATGCAGAGTCCAGCGTAGGAATCACCATGTCCAATACAAATGATGCATCATTATATTCATCCCCACATATTATAGTTGATGCAGCGGTGGGAAACAACTTTTCTATGGTAGCTGCTATCATAATAGACGGCCATTCTTCATTAATTGCAGCTCAGGCATCCAAATTACCAACTTCAGACAGTCAAGAGGCTAAAACACTTGCCATACTTCAGGGAATCAAATTGGCTCTCTCATTGGCTTACACTCAGGGACACATCCTTAGTGATGCTCAAGTCCCTATCAGCCAAATGAATAGGGCATTACATCCTTCGTGGAGAGCTTTACATGCTATTAATTCCTATCACCAAATTCTCCATGACTTTCCTTCCTTTCATCACATATACATGCACCCACCATCATCAAAGTTTGACTTTTCTCCTCTTCCTTTTGAGGTTATTTCTTCATCATATTATAACTGGACTTTTCTTTCCTAGACAACTGAAGTTATTTATTCCTGTAGGAATCGGTCTGCAGAATAGCTTTATGGTTTTTCAGAATCAGAAGCCATCAGTCAGGGTGCTGTGGAGTTACTTGTTGGTGATTGTGACTTTGGTGCTACTGATAATATAATAAACCAAATAAGGTCTGGCGAACGCTGGAGAGGAAGGTTTCCTATTCAGAACAAGTTCAGAGAGTGCTTCCTAGAAATTGCTACAAACACCCCATTCTGTAATGATGATGGTGGCTTGGCTGGAATCATTTATGTATCAAGTGATTCACGCAACTTCATTGTGGTGGCATCTCCTACTAGTGCAGGGCATACCAGTCGTCCTAGAATAAGCCTAACTGATAAAATTGGTGCAGATATCCCGCAGCCTCTATCAAAAATAACAACCTTGGTAGGGTTTTTTCCTCTTTGGTGATGATCAGTTAGGAGAAAAGCAGTTGTTATAATCTACATTTATAAGACATGTCATCAATAATCATGATTTTTGGTACTAACATGGTCTATTCGTTTAATGTTAAAATCTGTGAAACAGGCTAATACGGTCACCCAAGAAGTCCGCTCAATGATTAAGGCATCTGATAGTAGCCCCATTCATGAAGTTGAGAATAGAGAAGATTAGTGTTCTAGGCATCTGCCTCCAGATGCAACAAAAATAGATCACAGAAAAGATGTAGCATCGAGTGGTGCAAGTGCACTTACAAGAGATACACAAGCCAATCATTTTAGTCATAGTTATTCCAATAATGAAGAGAAAGCCCCAAGTAAAGCAGCCAAAGCCAATACTAATAATGCTGAAGGGAAGGTAGGTATTCAAAAAATCCTGAGCTCAAAGGCTGAGTCATGGGCCTTAGCTGGCACTGGAAAGGGAATAAGCATGATGGTCGCAATGTTAAGAACCGGATAACTTGGCCTTGGTCACAAAATGTGAATGAGTGTGATGGAAATCATCCAAAATCAAATGGGTTGGTGCAGGCTATGGATAACGATGAAAATAGAATGGCAAATCATGATGTATATAGCTCACTGTCTTCTACAGATGGTACTTATGAAGTGGGGAAAATATTTATGCAAGGATGAATTGAATGCCAAAAATGGGATGTTTTTATGTGCAAAATTTAATGCGCAGCTAGATATAATTAATGCAATAGCCTTTTCAAAAAATAAAATGCAATAGAAAGCTATGATGCTACTGGTAGCTAGTTATGACATATGTACATCAATTGCATTTCTCTTTCTTTTTTTGGACTGGTTGCATTACATTTGTTGACATGTAGTGATCTGACAATTTTTTTTTTCTGTTACATCAAGGCATTTATCGTTGACAGAATGCAGAAATTGACTAAGGAGGGCTTGCAAAGAACTGATAAGAGAATAGGTTTGATGAATGAAGTATTGGCAGCAATGGATACAATCAAGTATGACAACTTTAATGCAATGACATCTATTTATTTATGTGTTAACTTGTTTTGATACTGTTTCAATATTTAAACCTGTAGTAGATGCTATGCTTGGGAGCAAAGTTTCCAATCCAAGGCTCAGGTTATTAGAAATGACGAATTGCCTTGGCTTCACAAGTCACAGCTTCTTGGTTTAGTAAGGAACTGATCTATTTTCTTTTCTATTACATTTTTTTAAAAGTTTCCTTTCTATGGAGCTTTAAAATCTTCGTTCTGATCACTTCATTTTAGTTGCCAATGTTGTGGGTACTAACTGCAAAATCTTTTCTCAATTTTGTAAAGGTGATTGTTTGATGTGTTATTTTTACATGAATGTTTCGATTATTTGGTTTCTTTTCTTCTACTTAGATTTCATGGGTTCCTAACTTGTTGCCTTAGGGCTTATGCTGCTAAAAGTTGTATTTTTCTTTGGTGCAGCTGAACATTTTTCTTTTGAACAACATTCCTATTCTTGTGATAGTCATTTCATTTGGAATGTACTCTTCCTTGGAGGCAATTTGACACCTGCAAAAGCATTCACATCCCTTTCTCTTTTTGCTATCTTAAGATTCCCTCTATTCACACTTCCTAATTTGATTACTCAGGTACGCCTATTAACAACTTCTATTGGTTTCGTTTAGGGAAATATCAACTAGTTTATTCATTCTAATGGTCTTTGGAGATTGGATTGTTCATCCTAGTTACTCTGAGCATCAAGCCTTGCATGACAGGGTTGTTGGTGGATACCTGTTTGTTTCTTTCTTTAATCATGTAACTTGTATTTTACTAAAGCTTGTTTTTGTCATGCAACCAGCAATAAGGTCTCAGGCCTAGGTCTAGAGCCATCGAAGAACCCAATCTGGCCTCTATAAAAATTGGCATCACATCTACAGCATACTAAAGGAGATAAGTTATTCTAGTGAATTTAATCACAGAACATGGAGGGTTGTTCTGCAGCATTCAAGATGCTTCTATTGCATCCCCACATGTCCTCATGTGAGTTGATTATATTATGCATTTAGCACCTCTATAGAAAATCATGCATTCAAGTATTTACTTTTCTTATCTAATGTTTATTTTATG
The DNA here is from genome assembly GCA_037157565.1 of Thalassia testudinum. Classification (NCBI taxonomy): domain Eukaryota; kingdom Viridiplantae; phylum Streptophyta; class Magnoliopsida; order Alismatales; family Hydrocharitaceae; genus Thalassia; species Thalassia testudinum. The sequence continues at coordinate 17,717,060 of JAZHRO010000056.1, forward strand.
CTATTGTACATATGGGAAAATACATGATCGTTCAAAGTGGGTTTGCTCCAGTTATTAGGTCATTTATAATATGCAAACTTTTCTTCTCTGCATTAGCTTACCTGTAGAAAGTTCTCTTACATGATCACTTTAAATACATGTAATTTTGGTTAACATATGCTATTTTTTCTGCCATAGATTAGCCATCAAATGTTGCTTGTGTTTGCCATGACCTCTAGGATGATAGTGGTGCAAGCTTTAGGAAGGAAAGAGCTGATGTGGTGGATGTGCTGCAACCTTTGGTCACGGTTTATAAACTGTGACCAAAGAGAATGATGATGGTTGGCTAGCCGTCACCAAAGGTAACCTTTGGTCGCAGTGGCACCATTGGTGACGGTTAAGGAACTGTGACCAAAGGAACACTCTTTCTTCCATGCCAAGCTCTGGTCATGGTTATTTGTTGGTGCTAGAGCTCTGCGATCGTTTATTTTGATGATAACAAAACACATGTCATTTAACATTTACACTTGAAGTTTTAGATTTCAGATTAATTGCAAATGGAGACGTGTTTAGACGGAGATCAAGCTCACATCCATGGCAGATTGGAGGAGCTTGATGGAGAATCGAGGAGCTTCACTAGGAGCGATGGCTTGAAGAAGGAAGGAGATGAAGAATAGGATAGAATTCCTTTTCTTGTACTCTATGTATTCTTTGTTTCTTTTGTTATTCTTTATTTTGTTACTTAGATTCATGTTAAAGGGTCTCAAAGTACCCTTACAGTAGTCCTAGGAATACTTGCGCAACCCTAGGATACTTAGGTTTTCTGTAGAGAACTTAGAAAACCAAAATAGGGTTCAAACAGCCATTTTAGACGTCTAATCTGAAAATCAGACGTCTGATAAATACTTTTAAGACGTCTGACTATTGACTCAGACGTGCGATTATGTTTAGGCTGGACTTAGTTAGTTCTGCCTGATGAAATCAAACGTCCAGACTTTAGTCCAGACGTCTTAGATGACGTCTGGTGACTTTGCCAGGCGTCCAATTAGTGGACCGTTGGCTGCCTTAGCAACCACTGAAGAATATGACCGTAGGCTCGTATCAGACATCCGTAGAGGACACCAGACGTCTGATACATGACCGTTTTGCCTCGGCTGACCCAAAATCTCTTCTCAGAGATTTTATAGCCGTTGTACTCTCTTAGGAATCCATTTCCGTATAAAAGTAGGTTTCCAGACGTCCAGACATAGTGCCAGACATCCTGTGTCGTCTGATGGACTTTCACTCGAACCTTGTTTCAATTTGATTCAAGTTAGGAAGGAAACCCACCTAAAATCAGACATCTGACTTTGTTCCCAGACATCTTAAACTGGCTTTCTAGACGTCCGATGCCAGGATCAGACGTCTAATCACCCTGTCAATGTAATGATTAACCATGATTTCGGCCTGATTTTTTTGGAGCTTGCACCCAATAGCTATGGAAGCCTTGTAAGGCCCTCCAAAGCCTTCTTAAGGCCTCTATAAATAGAGGGGAACCTTTGCCACTCAAACACATACCTAGACACACCAAGAACAAGCATTTTCACTCTTTTGTGTCCAAGAGAAGCTCTTTCTCTCCAAGCTCAAGTTCTTCATCTAGAGAGCATCAATCTTTTGCGCACCCGCTCTCCTGCAGTAGTTCACGAGAGCACCGTTGCGCTGTCGCGTGGTTCACGCATCCGTGTCAAGCCGACGCACTTCTTGCAAAGGGAAGTATCTTAATTCCTATAGAAGCTTAGGTTAAGAATTACTTTGTTGGCTTTATAGGATTGTTGTTATTTATCTTTGTTACTTGGTTGGGTTTTCGCCTTGTGAATTCCCATCTCCTTCGTGAGACAAAATCCTTCTTGTGAAGAGAAGGGGTTTGAGGTACGCTACTCTCATATAAAGTAGCGTGGTTGTAATTGAGGTTGAATCACCCTCGTTTAAGTGATTCGTTTAGTGGATTTGATCAACTTAGTTGATTGGAAAATCCTAACTCGAGAGGGTTAGGTGGTCGTTTTCACCCGGTTTGGATTTCCACCTAAAAATAATTGTGTACATTGTGTGATTGATATTTTGTGAGATTGTTTTATATTTTTATTCCGTAATTTATTATGTCACCCCCTCCTAGTAGGGAATCTACATTATTAACTGTGACCAAAGCTCTCTCTTTAGTCACGGTTCTACAATTGTGGCTAAAAGTCCTTGGTCACAGTTTATAACCATGACCAAAGCTATTGAACCTAGCTAACGATGGGGCTTTGGTGACAGATTTATGTGGAATTGTGACCAAAGCTCTCCAGCTTTGGTAACAATTTTGGGTGGAACTGTCACCAAAGACCCTTCTGCAATGCAACTTTTGTTGTCGCTAATTGGTGATAGTTATAAGCCATTTGGTCACAATTTTTGACCATGACCAAAACCCTTATTTGTTGCAGTGTAAGAAAATCCAAAAATATAATAAGTGAGAGGAACTGATTCCATTTTAGGAATTGCATAGAAATCTACTAATCCCAAAACTGCCTCCTTGAGTTCGACCCGGAGCCTAAAACTGACAAGATAAAAGTTTGATTTAGTCCAGGTTAATAAATTTTGATAAACTAGTGTATATTCGCCTGTACGTAATCACTCCCACTATAGACATGTCGATGCTAATTTTGACTAATTAAATAACCCTACTCGCGTTTCAACACAAGTTTTCTGGAGTCATTGCTGGGGAGGCGCTATCTAGAGTAAGTTTTTAGTCTTTTCCTTTGACTATCTCTTCTCCCACCCATCTCTTCACAGGTGTTTTTGTTTGTTTTTACGCAAGTGAACCTATTGCAAAGAGGAGACACACAAAGGAGGTTGGAGACATGGGTAAGTCCAAGGCGAGAGCGAGAGCATGAAGTCGCTTGGACCCTCACATGCATTGCCGAGGAGGTTGGTGTCCTTTCCCGTTATCAACTTAGGTTCTCTTGTCACATTAAAGATAAAAGGATTAAAAAATCAAAAAATCAAAAACCCTAAAAAAATCTTCTTGGGATTTCTCAGCTTGAGAGGACTAAAATCCACTAGTTGCTTATTTTCTATCACATCCACTTCTCTCAATTTCCCACATATTCGCGTGTGAAAAATCTGAGAATTTCTATTCTTTGATTTTTATGATGCGTGATTTCCTTTGAGGCAAATTAAAATTGATTGTTTTCCACATCTATTCACCTCATTTATCATATTTGAGATCCACATTTTGGTTGGGGAGTCTTGTTATCATTTTGACTCTAGCACCACCACGATCATAAATATGCCATTGATTTGATCCCAAATTTCAACCCCAAAATATTCATTTTCATTTTTCATTGTCTTGGTGGTTGAGCCTTTGTGTGTATTTCCATTGTAGTGATTGGGAGCACTTGAATTGAATTGTTTGGCTCCCTTTCACATTGAATTAAAATAGATTCTTGCATCCACACTTAGAAACTTCCATTTAGTGGGCCCATTGCATTGTAGCATGCATTCACTAAATTAAGTTGAAGGAGGGTTGCTTGGGCATACATAACTTATTTTCATGTAAACCTGGAGATTGGTTGAATTGGTGATTCATTGGAATCATAAAATTTATACTACTGAGAGTAGAATTCTAAAATCCATTCTTCATCTAAAACTTCAACTCAATGAGAGTTCCCTGTTGCATTCTTGTTTTGCACACTTATAAATCAAAGCACTTGGGCATTACCCCTATACAACACCCTTCACATTCCAAAGCACTTGTTTCCTAAGCCTCTTAAACTAAAATTGGTAGTAACTTGAACCCATCAAGATTTGGAGGTCTAACTACCTGTGTGTAGCACCCACGTGTTGGTGCAAGTTCTTGCATGCTATCGGGTCTCTAAGACTGGGGTAAATGGTCTTTCAATCTGGCCCAATGGTTCCACAATGCTCGGATTTGGTTCCATAGGTCGTGATAGTGGGTAAATTAGATCTTGAGGTCTTAGATCACATTCACAGGTTAGGACATTGATTGATTGATTTGTCATCAAGTGCACCTATTCAGCATCTTCTCTCTCATCCTCTTCTCTCTTCCCATCACCCCAATTCTTCTTGTAGCAATATATGTTTGGGAGGATGCCACAAAACCCTGAACTTGTTGAATTGTTTGATAACTCTACAAGAGTAGAAGTTGGTGAATCATCCTTCTCCTTCGTAAACATCGTTGCTCACCCACCCCCAAATCCTGAGGAGGGAAATCCTCCCCCTCCCCCTCCACCAGGTGCTGGAGTAGACCCATTAGCCCACCTCCAGGCCCAAACGACTTTGTACAACGGGCAGATTCAAGCCATTAGGAAAACATTGGAGGAAATACAAAACCCTCCTGAAGAAGAGGAGTAGCCTAGGTCTCTGAGCACTTATCAGAATCCTGTTGCAACAGAGACCCTTGGAAAGATTTGTGTCCCCATGGGCAGGAAGGATTTTGAATTGAAACTGAATGTAATTGGCCTAATCAACTTCCATTATCACGAACTTGACAGTGAAGACCCTTTTCTTCACTTAGAGGACTTAACTCTTTTAACTGAAACGATTAAACCAAGACACATCGGGTTACATATAGTCCTCATGAAAATGTTTCCATTTTCGTTGGGAGACAAAGCTATGCAGTGGTTGCGTACCATTGGGAAACCTATCCGTTCATGGGAAGAGGTGCGCATAGCGTTTCTCAAGAAAATTTTCCCAAATGGGCACACCAATGCACTTCACAATACTATAACTTCTTTCACGCAACAAAACGATGGACAATTTCATGAGGCCTGGGAGAGGTATAATGACCTCCTCAAGAAATGTCCACATCACGGTCTTCCTGAGTGGCAAAACTTTGAGACAGATTGTGGATGCTTCCTACGGAGGTAATTTCATGAATAAAGACAAGGATGGAGCATTTGAACATTTCGAAACCATGAGTGAGAATTCTATGAACAACGCTTCCATTGTCAATTTAATCGGACCAGTGCACCTCGTAACGGAGCACACTAGGCTGACACGGGACCCTCTCATTCATCCATTGACTTAAATTTAATTGCACAAAAATTGGATAAAATCTCCCTCGTTCACAAAAAGTTGGACGAACCCTTTGTAAATCCCGCACATTCTGTGACTCACACTTCAACTCCTCCATCACATCACAAACCCAATCCTTCGAAAGTTATGATGATTTCAAAGAATCCCACACAACCAGCACCATCCATATCAAATATCGCACCAAGCAACTTAGTAAGTAATGTGGATCTGGCTTCTGCTAGTTGATGACTCTACATATAATGATGATAATTCTATCAATTAGAGTCAATTTCGAGGGCACATGTACATTAATGTCAAATTACAGTGGGATTGGGAGCATTGCTTAGAATTAATGTTTAATGGCCTGCTGTACAAGTTCCTATTGAAATAGGTCTCAGATGAGAAATCTGGCTAGATGGATGGATCTGAATCGACGAACGAAGTTCAATGGACTCAAAGTCACCTCAATCCGACCTTTGTAACTTCCTCAATGAGCCGAAGAAGTTTTGGCCGTTGATCTAATGATCAACAACCCAAAACCAGCCATGTGGCATCCGCTCCTCTCTCCACCACACGCCATATTTCACCGCTCAACGCTTCATCGTGGGATTGCCACCATTCAATCCTCATCAGATGCACCTCGTCGTGCCACATCGCAGCTCGCCTTCCACCGCACGATCGCATCCAACGTCTGTAGATGCAACACCAGCACTGCATCTGTGCTACTATCCACGAGTGTGGCACAGCAATCAACACCTCAACCCACATGTAGGGGGCACAGGATCGAGCGGCAATTCACCGCAACTCCATTGTGCACCAGCAGAAATTGGACCACTCAATCATAATTGAGTTGTCAAGATTGATATGCATGGATGAACGAGCTACCGTATGCGTGGTTCGACATGCTGTTGGAGCGATCTATCATGGGTTTATATTATCGTAGTCCTAGTTCAAATCCTCAATCAATCGAACAACAAATACAATTTATAACTCGAATATAAGTCCGAGGTCGAACATAGGGTGCAAGTAGGAATTCATGCACTAATCTTTAATTAGAATCAATGAGCACAATTAATTAAGCATTAAAAATAGATATTTAATGAATAATAACTATCACATTATTTATTCAATGTATCTAGAGGTTGCGTGGAGCAAAAAGAGGATAATAAAAAACAATGGTGATTTAGATCACCACTAATCCTCTTAATTAACCATGTATACAATTATTCAATAAGAACTCAATTGTAAACTATAGTACTTAAATTATTCAATAGTAACTCAAATAATGCCACAGTGTTCTCGACTTAACAAAGCCTTAAAGCCTCTCTCTCTCTTTCTTTTTTCTTCTTCCTTCTTCTTCTTCTCCCTTCTTTCAGCAAGTGCAGTCTTTCTTCCTCTTTAGCTTCCCTTTGCAGCACAAGGGAAGCAATTCCCTCCAACGACTAAGTGTGTCACAAGGACACTTCCTTCAGAGAGCAAAACCCCCCCTCCCATGTGCTCTCTCTCTTTCTTTCTTCTCCTCTTTTTCTCTTAGGTGGCCGAGAAATAGGATCGTGCGCACCCAGGTCTAGGTTCATCGGTAGTGGTGATGAGCGATGAGTGCTTAGGATAGGTAATCGAGTCGGGTGAGTGTGTGTAGTGGGGACCTTACTCCCGTGGTCTCGAGGCGAACAACGTATGGCACAAAATCAATATATGTGCTATTAGGTGCTTGTGTTCTCACGATGTGGGAATATCCCACATCCTCCTTATCCGTAGACACTGAAGAAGCCTCATTGTGACTGCTACTGTTGCTGTAGGTGGTTTGACCAATTGATGACTTGGAAAGAAGCCTCGTTGAGTTTTGTGAGACCTGAGCCCTTCAATTTGGTTGAAAGTGGTTAGAGCACTACGGGTGAAGTTAGCGATGATGGCGGCGGTGACGGTGGATGGCGAGACCTAAAATCAATCATACGGACTCAAAAGCCCTAATTAGAAGGTCTGGGAGCTTCGTTGAAGGATGGCAAACATGGTCATGTGCTTCACGTGGTACGGGAATGCATGTAGCGATGTGTCAAGGTTGGGAATGCCGTTTGTGATAGGTGGTGTTTGGTGGAGGTTTTGGATGGGTGAATAGGAGAAATAGGAGAGGGCTTTTGGTCTTGAGGTGATGGCAGAGGTTTTGGTGGTGACGCGAGGGTGTTTGGTGGTGTAGCGTAGCATGGCAAGCTCATCAGAGCTTCGTTAGCATAGAGGAAGATGATTAGGGAGCTAGGTGGACAGTGGTTGAAACAAGAGTAGAGGGAAAGAGATATAAAGAAGAGATAAAGAGGAAGCTAAGGACCTAACTAAGGGACGATGAGGAAGGAGATCCGCACCAACTTTGATTGGTCGATGCCGGAGGGGACGAATTTTTGGTATAGTAGCAGCAAGGAAGTAGGAACTTGGGAGCCTCTGATTTGGTCATCGAGAGGCGGAAGAAATTGGAGAAGAATGTGGCACTCCCAATTTGGCCATTGGGAGGCCGTAGGACGATGAAGGGAGGAGCTCACTGGAGCTAGGTTGGAAATGGCCAGGAAGGAGTTTGAAGAGGGCCTTTAGGCCAAAACATAGCTAAGGAGATCGGTGAAAGTTCATAGGATCTTATATAGGGCTTAGAAGGGCATTCCAAGCTTGGAAACCAAGCTTGGAAGAACGTGGTTCTTGCACATGTGGGATACCCACAACTCCCATTCGTTCGCATGGGAGATTGGGAAAGAATTGGAGTCCAAGGATGGGCTTGATTGAAAGAGAATTCCTCAAGGAATCTCCGGTTCAAATCTAGGACTAATTAATTGAGAATGGAGCGAGAAATCCTCGCTCAAAACTCGACGACGAAGGTCTGACCTTCCAAAAATGGTGTGAGGACCTTTTTGAAAAGAATGATGATAAAGTTAGGGACCTGATTGCAATTAATTAGAAAGTAAGGGCATATGTGTGAGAGAAAAGAGTTAGACATGACTAAAATGTAAACTAGGTCAAAGTGATCTCCGATTGGGCCCACATTTTGGTACAAATCTAATTTTGACCCAAGGAATCAGATGGTGAAGTTGGATCTAGGTTTTGACCAAGTTTGACTAGGTAATTTATGCAAAAACCTAAATTATGGTAATTATCTATTTGAGACTCTGTTTTAGGTCAAAATGGGCTCTAATAGTCAAATTAAAGATGACAAACCCTAAAGAATATTTTTCTATGATTTTTAGAGGGTTTAGGTGAATTTTATCTTAACCTGAACCTCAGTGAATTAAGCGGGTCTATTTTTAGGGTTTCAAATGTCATTTAATTCTCATAACGTGTGAAAACTCATTTCTGTGTGTATATACTCTCTTATTAGACTTTAATGAACATTTAACCTTTAATAAACCTCTGAGAAAACCCACAGTTGCTCTGCATTCATGATATGATGGTAAAATTACAATTTTAACCCTAGTTTCATATTTTTTTTTTTTTGAAACTAAAAGGAAAGCTATCGCACTACGATAGCAATCCGGGAGGGCAATTTATTAATAAGAAAAAGAAACACAAAGACCTACAAATTAGATCCCCATCTATGTATGAGGGACCAACACTCATTTTCAATTTGTACACAGTAAACTGGTCTCTCCTAAAATAGTCTCTCATTCCTCGCCCTCCATACGCACCAAAGGGTCACCGCCATGCCTAAATGTGGCTTCCCTGTTATCCCAAAACCATGCCATAAAGATTCCCATGATGGAAGAGGCACATTGCATGTTTTTCTCTAAATCGTGTCAGTGACCAAACAAGAGGAAAACAAATGATTCAAACAATCAGTGTGCATCACACAAAGATGGCCCTCATGCAGAGCTGTCCCCATCCTCCTATGCCTAAGGTCTCCTGTTATCAGACCATCCCTTCTACATAACTATAGAAATATTTGTACCTTGAGGGGGACCTTCAATAGCCATAGTTTCTTATCAATATAATCACCTCCCATACCACGGTTGGAACTCCTAATTTTTCCATAGGCACGTTGATTTGTATAGATGCCATCCCATGCATAAGTATCCTCCACACTGAGTCATGGACAGATGGTTTGCAGGTCAGAAACTAGGCGCTACTTTTCTTCCCAAAATCTGGTCCCCTCTTTGCATGCCTCCATTTCAACCAGTCACCAAGATCTGTCAAATTCAGACCAATAGTTCTTAACCACCCCATCCTTATCAGTAAAAGCCAAGTAGACCCTCGGATAAGCCTCCTGCATGGTGCCCAATGATGTCCACTGCTCTTTCCATAAACTGAAGTGCCTGCCATCTCCTAGAACTGGTTGCAATAAGTGCCAATTATCTCTAATAGCTTGAGTGACAGAACGCCAAAATGGGGAGGGTTTGGAGGGGTATAATCTATTTAGAGCACTGTTGGAGCAGCCATAGCCATCATTAATAAGTTCAATCCATAATCTTTCTTGCCCATTTAGAATTTTGATAGCCCATTTAATCAATAGGGCTTCATTAAACATTTTAAGTGCTTTAATGCCGAGTCCACCTTCTTCCTTCGAATGACACAGATGCTCCCATTTCAGTGGTTGCATGAACTTACCCTCATGTCGCGCACCTCTCCAAAAGAATTTCTTTCACATCAAATCCAACCGTTTCTAAATGGATTTTGGAGCTTTGAAAATGGAAAAGTAGAAAACCAGAATGGAAGTGGTAACACAATTTAACAAGATTAACCTTCCACCCTTAGATAGGAACTTACTATTCCATCCTTCTAGCTTAACCAAAATCTTGTCAAAGAGGGCATTCCAATCACTCTTCCGCAGCTTTGAATATCTCAATGGTAGCCCCAAATATCTGATTGGCAGATTTGATAGAGGAGTTCCCAACGTGGTTGACAGTGCATATTGCTCCTATTCATTCATGCCAAAACATATCAGGGTGAATTTCTCCCTATTTAATCTCAGGCTAGACAGATCCCCAAAGATGTTCACCATATGTCCTAATGCTTGGGCTGCAACAGCTGTCCCTCAACAAAAAATACAGTGTTGTTTGCATATTGGATTACAGGGGCCATAACTCTTCTGTTAGACAGTGATTATCCTGATGACACCAGCCTCAACAAGTTTATAGGCAAACCTAGCCAATCCATCCACAGCAATGTTGAAGACCAATGGGGTAAATAGGCGTCCTTGCCTAACACCACATTGTGGTTGAATCCATGCCCCACATTATTTGCCTTGACAGTAGCTGATCCTGCCACTCTTTTGGCCCTCCACCACATCTCAATCATCTCAACAAATCCCGGTTCACGCATCCATGACCTTTTAAATTTGAAATAGGAGCCGACCTGAATTTGTTCCCCACTATCCCAAACAAGGGGTGTGGTTTGAGAAAGGGCGTTCCAACCTAGAAACTATTGATAGATGGTACATTTCAAGGAGATTGGCATTTCCAAAAAATCTGTCAATCTTTGACATAAGGCCACTACCATTTCTCCAAGTAAACTTATCACCAGAAGATGGGTATTCACTTAAACCCATATTTTGGACCAACAATTGGAAAGCCAAGGGATGCACTATCCACTACACCACTTGGCTTGACTCTCTCTGTCAGCACATAGTTAAAATTCCCCCCACCAACCAGGCAGCCCCTTGTATCATCCCATAATTCCTACCACATTGATGCAAGACATGGCCCATATGCACTAGTGATGAAATATACATCTTCCCCCTGATATCTTTTGAACTTACATGTCACAAAATGCCAGGCTTTATGCACCTCTACCAACTGAAGAGAAGCCTTTCTCCACCATAGAGCGATCCCACCTGATTTGCCTTGAGCATTGACAGACACACATTCAATCATCCCCGCATTCTTCAAGTCAGTCCAGGCCCTATCCTCTTCGTTCTCAATTAGTGTTTCTTGAATTATGGCATAATCAATCTCCTACTCTCTCAGATACCTTGAGAGGGAAGCCCTCCAGCTCTTGTCGCACAACCCATGCACGTTCCATGTGAGGACTCTCATTATCCTCCAAGGGAATCCCCCTATTTGCATCCTAGGCCCTACCCACCTTCATAATAGTAGCCACCGAGTTTTCATCAATTTTCACAGCCATGGTCGGTCTTCTCTGTCTAAGCTTATGAGGAGATCTACCCACACCTCCTTTGGTATTTGTCGCAGCTCCAAATTTCAGACCTTCCATTACATTTAACTTGGATTGGGGTTGCCTAGAAGTATTTGAAATCTCTTGCAAGATCCTCTCTTCCACTAAATTTGACAAAGGTTGAGTTGCTGCCACATCCTCCACCATAGTGGGTTCCATTACTTCCTCCTTGGGCATAGGTGATGATCCTTATGCTTCTTGGGCATAGGTGCCTCATCAGGGGTCATCCAACCCATCTGATGCATGACATCCTCCACACCAGTCACCTCTGCATAAGACGACTTATCTTGATAGTTCTCCCCATCAATATCGCCCATTGTGAAGCTTACTACCAGAAGCCAGGAGCTCCCCCACATCGAAGAATTATCCTTTCTGGGATCAAACCTGCTTTGAAGACATCCACCAAGACACTCATAACCCGACCATCTCCTTCCATTAAACCAACCTCCACATCTTTGGCTAGAGTAGCAAAGCCTGTAATCATGGTCGCCACCACCTCTTTCGATCTCAGATGTAAAGGCAGACCCTTGATCCCTAGCCTTCCCGATCTAGAACCTGTCCTTTGTGGTGGTCGTTTAGGCAAGGATCCATCAAAAGGAGAGACCATTCTCTAAATCACCATTAATCCATCAGAAGAACTTGATCAAAAATGTAGATGTTCATCATCCATCATCCCCAAATCAAAAAGCACAAACCGCGTGGGGGAGAGGAACACAACCTTCGAATCATCGGTCGATAGAGATAGAGACCTTACCAACCGACGAATATTGTCCAAGGAGGGAGTACTGGTCATTACCTCTCCTACCAGAGCCCCTCGTAGCACCAGTTTAGCGGTTTTGATTTCTTCCATCATGGGTACCTCAACATCCACCGTATGATCCCCATAGGTCAGAGGAGGCGATGGTGGTGGCATCCTAAAGTTTGCTACTCCTGGATGCAAGTTGAACCCATCCTTCTCCTGCCCTCTATTGGTCACACAAGAATCCCGCTTGTGGCCATTTTTCCACTCGTAAGGCATACGAGTGGATGATGGCAAACCGCCACCATGTGCCCTCGACATCGACATCTGAAACACAAAACCTCCTTGTCACTCCAATACCTCCCCTTGTTTGCACTCCCCAAACTCGCTCCCTATCTTCCAGCATCCTTGGCTCCTCTTCTTTCCTTTCATCTCTAAGCCCTTGACCTCTAGGTCATCCAGCCTTCACCATCATGATTTCTCCCTCCATTCACCCTAGGATCGCCTGGCATCCCTCCTCAAGCCTAGTTTCTTGTTAAACTCTCAGAAAGGATGTGCAGTGAATTACGATTCTTTGGTGGTTATGTAGGAGCATTTGTTAATGAAATATGACTAATTAAAGCTAGATATGGTTGATGATGACATTATCATCATAAACCCATGCCTAACATTTGCTAGTCCCTTAGCAAAATCACATAGAATTAACTCACCTTGATGTTTAAAGTCCTTATTCTTTCTTCGTTTTAGAAATTAGATCAGAATGTTAATAGTAGTCCTAGAGGTACTTAAGTACCAATCAAGATCCAGACCTCACCAACTTTAGCCTTAGTCTGTTGTGAAGGTTTCTAAGGCCCACAGGAACTATCCTAAGGTTTATTGGACCTTGCGGTTAAAGCACCCATGCTTATAACATGATTAGTCCCGGTTCAATTTACAATGCATTTTTGTCAGAGAGAGGGATAGAAGAATTTTTTCATTTTTGGAGAGTCTTTCTCTCTCCTTTTCTTGATTATTTTAGCTTCAGATTAGCTCCAAAACATGGTCTGCATCAATCCTCGTAGGGTCCCTGGCAATCGATGCTTCGGTACAGCACTACTCATGGCAACCCCCAGATCCTTGGCTTTCGAAACTTTGAGATAGTGACATCTGATGAGAACACCATCATGAGCCATAACTAGCTCAAATTAGTCATTATCAAGGAATAAATGCTCCTACATAACTGACAGAAGGTCATAATTCATTGCATAATCATTTTGAGGGAATGATAAGAAAATAGGATTAAAACTGCAATTTTACCAACATATCATGAATGCAGAACCACAGGTTTTCCCAAGGGGTAATTAAGGGTCAAATGGCCTTAAATGTCCAATAAGTGGGTTAGTACAGACAGAAAAGGGTTTTCGCATATTTTGAGAATTAAACGACTTTTGAAATCCTAAAAGCAGACTCAATTAACTAAGGTTTTGGTCAGGATAAAATTCACCTAAACCCTCTAAAATTCATAGGAAAGTACTCTCTATGGTTTTGTACCTTCAATTTGACCATCAGAACCCATCTTGACCCAAAATAGAGTTTTAGACTAACATTTGCCCTAATTTGGATTTTTGAATAAATTACCCTATCAAACTTGGTCAAAACCTAAATCTAACTTCTCCATTGGATTTCATGGGTCCAAATTAGGCTTGTACCAAAATTTGGGACCATTCTGAGATTATCTTGAACAAGTTTGCATTTTGGTCCAGTTAGACTCTTTTCGTCTCATTCAGACCCTTTACTTTTGAATTCTGTTACAAATAGCCCCCCAACTTCTTTGACTTCTTCATAGAAAGGTCCCTACTTCCATGAATCCTATTCCTACAACTCCGGTGACCTTTGATTGAAGAGAACTCCTCTACTCAATGAATCCCTTCCAAAATTGGAAGGGAGATTCCTTGAGGAATCCTCTTCCCATTGAATCCATCCATGAACTCTAAAACTTTCCCAATCTCTCATGCAAATGCATGAGAGATTAGGGTATCCTGGAGAATTCCTACTCCGGTGATAATTCCTAGCTTGTAAGCTTGGATTCCAAGCTCAAAATCCCCTCCTAAGCCCTATGAAAGCAAGCCCAGATCAGGCCGAACTTCCCCAAGCTTGATTCTGACCGTGAAACCCTCCTTTCTTCCTTCCTCTTCTGATCGGAAAGCTCCTCGACCTCCTTCATCACCTGTTCACAAAACTAACGGCCAAATTCTCTCTCTCTCTCGTCCACTCTTGGTCGTACCAGTAGGAGCCCCTCTATCTCAGTCATCGTCGCCGTTCCCATCATCGGAGCAGCTTCTTCCCTAACACCAACCGTTCAAAGCTAGTGGCTTTCTCCCCCCTTTTTCTACTAGATTAGGGCTAGATTAGATCCTTAGCTCTTTTAGGTTAGTTTCCTAACCAAAACACCAAAAACAACCACTCGACTACACCGTCCACCCTCATCATCCCCGTCTCTGGTAATCCCTCCGGCGAGGCGCCCCCATCACTACACTCATCCACACACCTCGCCACAACTCCCAAAAGCACTACCGTCCCTCCACGCACAAAACTCCTCTCCCTATTCACCACTTCGCTCACCCAAATAGCCAACTGAACAAACCCATCGCCGTCCACCTTCGCGGACCTCCGCTGGCCACCACACACATCCATACATCACAAAACCATCTCAAAAGCATCCGCCGTGCTCCAGCGATCAGCTTAAGTGTTTTTAATGTGGCCATAATGCCGTTTTACTTGTTAGCAGGGTTCCTCCTCCGACCTCCATTAACGAGCTTCTCCAACAAGTTCTAGAGCAAGTTCTTGAATGCACTGCCCCAGGTACCTATCCCAGCCGAAGTGGATTCACTCTAGGAATGCAAGTGGACCAACAATTGGGGCGGTGACCACCTCCCTCGCATGATTTGGCTAAAGATAGCTGCTACTGGGAATAGAGAAGATGGTGTGGGATTTTAGTCCCACATCATAAACTCGTGAGCTCATACAAGAGCATATATTGTTTTTGAGATTGGGGCTTATTGCCTCCAACCATGGGGTGAGGTCCCATACCAACCTCTCTCACCCGACCTGCCTAAGCCTCACTCCTCAGTCACTATACCACGTCGGTGACCCTGGACCCGGGTACGTGGATCCTTCGATTACCCAATAACCAGATATGCATGGCCTTGGGAGGGCGGAACCTAAGAGGAGAGAAAGAGAGAGAGTGCACGGGGCAGGGGAGGGTTTTTCTCTATGAGACACTTAGCCAATTCTGAGATGGTTTCCCTCTGTGTGTGAAGAAAGAAAGAAGAGAAGGATGCCTCCGTAGAAGAGGAGGAAAGAAAGAAGGCCTGCTTAGAAGAAGGGTGAAGAGGTTGAAGACAGAAGGAGAACTTGCTTGTGCATAAAGAAGAAGAGAGAAGGCAGAGCTGAAGAAGAAAAAAAAGGTTGAGAAGAAGAGGAAGCACTTCAGTCGTTTGATTATCAAATCAGACATCCGAGGCACTGTTCATTTATTTGATTACTTAAGTGGTTTTGGATATTGCTAGCCTATTTGACATTCCTACTTAAATATTATATGATTATCTAGATTAAGTAATTGGTGATGTAAATCACCATTATTTTTATTCTAGATTTCTTTTTGATATGCCAAACTTTTGTTAGACTTATATTCTACATTGGTGATCAATTTTGAGTAATTAATATTCATTGCTTAGCATTATTTGGCTCATTTTCTTGTCCCCATTTACATTATTTCAGATTAGTGTATGAATTCCTATTTGCTCCTTGTGTTCAACCTCGAACTTCAAATTCGAGTAATAAATTATGCTTGTTTTTCACACTGATTCAACCTATACTACAGTGCGATAATTTCAAAACCCATTTTAGAGAGAATAACATTTTGGCACCGTTGCTGGGGAGTAACGCGCAATTCACCTCTATTCTCTGCATTATTTGAAGATATTTGTGCACTAACTTGCCCTGTTTGCTTTCTTGTGATTTTGCGAGGTACTTCATGAGGAGATCTTCCGCGCAAAATAGCCACTCTAGGGCAGACAACTTCTCTATCAACCTCCTAATCTTAGGAAGACAAAAAAAAGAAAGAAATAATCAATTAGGAATTACCTGCCTTAGTTTTTGTAGTAATCACCATTTAAAAGGCAAGTTTCCTGATTCACAAAAATATCAAATTTAATTGAAGATTGAGACGTTTTTATTTAGAATTCCCTACCCCAAATTGCCTGTGCCTATTTCGGTCTACACTTAATTTCTAATCACTTTGGAGTAACATATTTCTTGCTTGATGCCCAAGGTGAACATTTTTAAAAGATCAATTGGACTTGGAAATAGAGCTAATTAGGGTTTCAATATTTAGGGTTTTTGGAGTGCTAGTTCACACTTGCCTACATAAAAGGAAACAAACCCACCCGCATTTGTGTGCTACCCAAGCCCTTGGTTGAAAAGATCTAATCAACAAAATCCCTAAAAATCAGGCTCTAAATTCACTTGAACCCTAAAATACTTGGACTTAATAACCTGGGAGTTAAATCTGGGCGATTTCTAGGTCTTGACCTAGGTCTCATTCTACCATCTTTAGGGTAGGTCAGCTGAAGTTGGCCTACATTGTAGGCCAACCGACCTGCAAGTTAGGTCACAAGTTGAATTAATTTCTAATCAAGTGAAACTCAAGGTGCAAATTAGGACATAAAAGTGGTAGACCTAAGGACTTATGTTCGTACATTCTAGTCTACTTGGACCTTCAGTGACAAGGAAGGATGGGTCAGGGAAACCTTGTAACCTGTGGGGATGCTCTACCGTGTAAGGGTCTTTGCAGGGCTCTCCCTTCTTGGCTGCCCTGGTATTTCTCGAGTGTGCGAATTTTTGATTCAAAGGTATCATCCACCTCGAAGTTGCCTTAGTCATCCAAAAATCCTTGGGTGCCTTGATTGGGTCAAATTTCACATCTAGTCCCTCATCCCTTCTATTAGAGCACACACAGATTTTCTTAGGAATCTCTTTTAGATCTGATCAAATTCAATATAATCTTGAATTTTGATTCTATAACTTGATTCCACCATTTTTTGATTCAAAATGCAAGTTGACATGTTAATAGACCCGTTTAAGGATATACATGTCAATGTGTCAAACACAACATTCATTCTAGAACAAACACAGTTAATTTTGGTACAACTAGAAAATGGGGCAACTTGGGATGTTCTCATGCCAAAATACCAGGAAATTGAGAGATGGAATAATGGTGAGTATATCTTGTGTAGATTTGAAACATCATTATGGAAAGCACACTAAGTTGACCTTCAAAAAAGAGACAAGGTAATGCAGATGTTGAAACATGTTATTGATCAGAGGCATCAACACACCCTTGTGACATCTTGGATTAACCAGCACAATCTCCTGAATCCCGAGTTTGATGATCAAGCTTGACATGGACCCCCAACCCAAATGGAATTTGATTCAAATTTCAAACAAGTTAACATTCCCAATCTTGAGATGGGATGGGAGGATCGAATTGTAAGAGAACACAATTTCGAGCCAGCCCTAGAGATACAAAACCTTGGTTCACCAAGCTTAAATGTTCCAGACTCTTGTGATAATGAGATTGACTCAGAGCCTCTCGAGGGTGTAAAGTCCGCTCCTTATTTTGATAAGGTGACCCTCGAGGACAATTTTGAATCCCTATAGTGCCCAACCTAGATTCTAGTGATCCAATCCACACCCTTAGCCTAGAATCTGGATCTGAGCCTTCTTGGGAGGATTACAAGGCCCCATGTAATGGAAATTAGATTTTCAATCTGGATTATGATTCTGGGCGTTTATTTCATGAATACACCTCTCCAACCTCCTCAGAAATATATATTGATTTTTCGAAAGTCATGCCAATCTATGATACAGAAATCGAGGAGTTGGAAGAGTTGGGTTTTGATTGGGTCTGCCCTACAAGCTAAGAACCCAAGCCTAAACTAAATAGGGACATCTTTTTGAGTTTAGAATCTGAAACTAGGTTAGACCCAAGTCAGGTTGCTGATTGTCCACATCTTGATTTATTCCTTGGTGGAATCTCAGATCCCGAATTAGATTCTGAACATGATTATGGCAAGTTCATCGATGATTCTGAATCTTACACTGATTTCAGAGAACTGTTATTTCCTGATGACTTCGTGCCAATTTACGACCTCTACAACTACGACCCGTCTCTTGATTTTGAAGCTGATGTCAATGATTTGAAAGAAAGTACCTCTTCCATATATGCAAAACCTTCCCAAACCCATTTTCGACCCCGACCTGCTACCGAACTCAATTTCTACTCTGATTCCCCTCTCAATGAGACAGTTGCAGATGATTCTCCTCCACATTCCAATCGGGTTTCGGACATCGATCAGACTACAAATCACACCCCATTCATCTGTGATCATTTTCATAGGGTTTCTACATCCTCCACTGATTCATTTTCATTTCAGGATCCCTACCCTGACCTAGCTGATTAGACTCAACCAAACCCTAGCTATACACTTCCACATCCTTTTGACCTCCACAGCATAAGGTGGGTTCTGCATCTCTTGATCAACATCTATCAACCTGCCAGATTGATTGGGTTTGGGCTGCATCATCAGCTTGTTGATCTGGACAAGCACCTGGTTGGACCAACCAGGCTATTGATCAAGGTGCTTGTTTTACAAAACTCATCTGATTTGACCACTCTTCCATACCATTTTCCGCTCGGCTGAAGGTGTTAAATTTATCACTTAATGGGAGGCAATCCATCATTCTAAAAACCCGAGATCATTCTAATTATCTTTCTGTACTTCACGTCTATTGCACTCTGAGTTCAGCTTTAGAACAAGTGATCCCACCTCTGGTACTCGTATCAGGTATTGAAATCGTCCGCAACAGTCATTCCCAACCCGTTCGCCCACCCAATAAATCCTGTTCTAATTCCTAAACCCAAAACTATTTCACACCCTCCGTTTATAATGACATTGCAAAATTTAGTCATGGGGGTGTGGTAAAGTGCAAGCATACAAAAATTCACAATTTGGATGGGTTCTCACAAAAAAAATACATATTCCAAAAACCAAAAAAAAAGAAAATTGAAAAATAAAAAAAAATGGAGAAGGGAAGAAATTTTGAAAGAATTAATTGCATATCATTTTTTAGGAGGAAAAGGGGAGGTGATATAAATGTCAAAAAGGAGCACAGTTTGAAACAAAAAAGAGATAGTCATTAGTAAAAGATCATGGAATCTGCTTAGTTCTAGACCAAATGAAAAGAAAGAAATAAAAGGACAAAAGTGCTAAGGGACAAAAGAGATTAGTGTGAATGCTGATCTTAGGCCTCTTGGGCTGTGATTTTAAGCTTAAACATTCAAGTATCCGCTAAGATCCGGATAGTGCTCAAGAGGTTGGGGAAAATGCGAAGCTTAAGTATTAGGTCTAATGCGTAGGGATTATTCAGCCTCATTAACTAACCTCTGGTTTAAGGGACTCGGTAACCTAAGCACCCCAACCTACACACAGTCTGGTTCAGTGCGCTTAATTATCAAAATCATGCAAATGAGTTTAATCTGTTCTGAAAAAGCTACTTAGATTAGGAGCAGCTGATCAACACAAGTTAATTTGGAAGAGTTCTCAGCATGGAGAGGCAGGAAATTCCCCTCGAAGATGGGCAATAACATACCGTCTTCTTGGTGCTTATCTCCTAGGATATCTAAATATCTTACCGGGGGTATGTAAGCACCTTCTGCTAGTTCAGATGCCATGGGTGGCATTATCACGAAATGTCGATTGTCAGGGTTTGGATTTAGCTACAGAATGCCGTGGGTAGGATTATCCCAAAATCTAGAAGGCCAGGGTTCTGGGGATTGCCATGGGTGGTGCTATCTCGAAGTATCGATTGTCAAGGACCCTACGAGGATTGATGGTGGGAGCTAGGAATCCGATACAGACTACGTTATAAAGCCAATTTGAAGCTAGAAATAAAGAAAGAAAAGAAAGAGAAAACTCTCCAAAAAATAAAAAAATCTCCTATCTCTCTCTCTTGCAAAAACACACTGCAAACTGAACTTGGGCTAAAACATGTTACAAGCACGGGTGCTTTAATTGCGGAGTTTAACGAACCTTAGGTTACGTTCCTATGGGCCTTAGAAACCTTCGTGACGGACTGAGGCTAGAGCTGGTCAGGTACGGATCTTGGTTAGTACTTGAGTACCTCGAGGCTTACTATCGACATTCTGATCTAACATACAAAAGAAAGCACTACGTAGAAATCTGAGCATAAAAAGGCATATGGTCTACAATTTGAGTTAATTCCATGAGATTTTGCTAAGGGATTAGCAAAAGCTAGGCATGGGGGTTTGATGGGAACACCATCATGAGCCACAACTAGCTCAAATTAGTCATTATCAAGGAATAAATGCTCCTACATAACTGACAGAAGGTCATAATTCATTGCATAATCATTTTGAGGGAAAGATAAGAAAACAGGATTAAAATTGCAATTTTACCAACATATCATGAATGTAGAACAACCATAGGCTTTCCCAAGAGGTAATTAAGGGTGAAATGGCCTTAAATGTCCAACAAGTGGGTTAGTATAGACAGAAAAGGATTTTCACGTGTTTTGAAAATTAAACGACTTCTAAAACCCTAAAAATAGACTCGCTTAATTAACTGAGGTTTTGGTCAGGATAAAATTTACCTAAATCCTCTAAAATTCATAGAAAAGTACTCTCTATGGTTTGGTAACTTCAATTTGACCATCAGAACCCGTCTTGACCCAAAATAGAGTTTCAGGTTAACATTTGCCCTAATTTAGATTTTTGAATAAATTACCTAGTCAAACTTGGTCAAAACCTAAATCTAACTTCTCCATTGGATTTCTTGGGTCCAAATTAGGCTTGTACCAAAATTTGGACCCAATCTGAGATCATCTTGACCGAGTTTCCATTTTAGTCCAGTTAGGCCCTTTTCTGTCTCATTCAGACCCTTTACTTTTGAATTCACTTACAGATAGCCCACCAATTTCTTTGACTTCCTCACAGAAAGGTCCCTGCCACCATGAATCCTATTCCTACAACTTCAGACACCTTTGATTGAAGAGAACTCCTTCTCTACTCAATCAATCCCTTCCAAAATTGGAAGGGCGATTCCTTAAGGAATCCACTTCACATTAAATCTATCCATGAACCCTAAAACTTTCCCAATCTCTTATGTGAACGCATGAGAGATTATGGTATCCTAGAGAATTCCTACTCTGGAGACAATTCCTAGCTGAGAAGCTTGGCTTCCAAGCTCAAAAACCCCTCCTGAGTCCTATAAAAGCAAGCCCAGATCAGGCCAAACTTCCCCAAGCTTGATTCCGATCGTGAAACCCTCCTTTCTTCCTTCCTCTTCCGGTCGGAAAGCTCCTCAAGCTCTGACGACTCCTCCTGACCTCCTTCATCATCCGTCTGCAAAACCAATGGTTGGATTCTCTTTCTCTCTTTCGTCTGCTCTTGGCTGTACCAGAAGGAGCCCCTCTTTCTTCATCATCGTCGCCGTTCCCATCATCAGAGCGGCTTCTTCCTCAACACCGGCCGATCAAAGCCAGCAGCGTTCTCCCCCTTTGTCTATTAGATTAGGATTAGATTAGACCCTTAGCTCTTTTAGGTTAGTTTCCTACCCAAAACACCAAAAACAACCCCTCGACTACGCCGTTCATCGTCATTGTCCCCGTCTCCGGCAATCCCTTCGACGAGGTGCCCCCATTTCTACACTCATCCACATGCCTCACCACAACTCCCAAATGCACCACCGTCCCTTCGCACAAAAAACCCCTCTCCATATTCACCACTTCACTCACCTGAATAGCCCATCGAACAAACCCATTGCCATCCACCTTCGCTGACCTCCACCAGCCACCACACAAGTCCATACATCACAAAACCACCGCGAAAGCATTCATCATGCTCCGGTGATCATCTTAACTATTTTTAATGTGGCAATAAGGCCATTTTACTTGTTAGCAGGGTTCCTCCTCCGGCCGCCATTAATGAGCTTCTCCAACAAGTTCTGGAGCAAGTTCTTGAAGGCACTGCCCCAGGTACCTGTCCCAGCCAAAGCGGATTCACTCCAGGAATGTAAGTGCACTAACAATTGGGCCGTTGACCACCTCCCTCGTCGATTTGGCCAAAGATAGCTGCTACTGTGAACAGAGAAAATGGCATGGGACTTTAGTCCCACATCGTAAACTCGCGAGCTCATACAAGTGCATATATTATTTTTGTGATTGGGGCTTATCACCTCCAACCACAGGGTGAGGTCCCATAACGCCCTGACTCACCCGACCCACCTCAGCCTCACTCCTTAGTCACTACACCATGCCAGTGACCCTAGACCAGGGTACGTGGATCCTCCGATTACCTGATAACCCGATAAGCATGACCCTTGGAGGGCAGAACCTGTTTGCAGGGGGCGAGATCGATTTTTAAAAGATAAATGATGTTGCGTTGCAGTATAAGTGAAATCGCCTTGCAAACAAATAAGAACTTTTATTATGCGAATGTTGAGTCTGAGGTCAAACACAAGGAGCAAATGGAATTTATTTACTAATCCCAATAAATGTAATTTGAAAATTTAAATCTACTCAAAATCTAATTCAGAATATAATACAGGAGTTTATGAATTATAGAATGTAGCAAAATAGAGATATTGAGAAGATTGGATAAAAAGTATTTGACTCTTCTCTTTGACTTTGTTCTTTAGCTTCTTCTTTCTTCTTTCTTTTCTTCCTTATTCTTCTTCTTTCTTTCTTTCCTTCTTCTTCTTTGGTTCTTCTCTGCCTTAGCTTTCTGATGCTTCCTTCTTCTTTTCTTCTTTCCTTAGCTTTCCTCTTTCTTCTTTTTCTTCCTTTCCTCTACGTTCTTACCTTAGCTTCTCTTTCTTTTCCTCTCTAACTTTGGCCTTCTTCTTTTCTGACTTCTCTTCTTCCTTGATTTCTTATTCCTTCTTCTCTGCCTTTGCTTCTACCTTTGCCTTTTCTTCAGCCGCACCTACAATGCTTCTTCTTCCTTCCTTGTCTTCTGCCTTGATTTCTCCTTCTTCCTCCTTCAACTTCTGTCTTCAGCCCCTTGCTTTCCTTGCCTTAGCTCCTCTGCGGCTACAGCTTCCTCTCCCTTATTCCTTTCCTGCACACATGAGTGCAAAACCTACCCCTTCCCTCCCCCACATACACTCTCTATTTCTCTCTTTGGTTCTCACTCCCAGAGCCAATCGTGTCGGGTTATGTGCACCTGGGTCCAAGCACACCGGCGTGGGTGGTGCATGAGGAGTGTTGGGTAAACGGGCCAAGTAGGCCAGGTCTGCGTAGCGTGGGTCACGGACGAGGCAGGTGAGCGGGCGAGGGGACCTTACCCCATGATCTGAGGTGACAAGGTAAAAACATAAATTCAATTTATATTACGCGCCGCGCTTCAACCTTTTCGAGGTGGGACTAAAAGTCCCACCCGCTTCTCGCGCACACCCACAAGGGGTGCTTTGCCTAATTGCTATAGCTGCATGGCCTCTTAAAGCCAATTGCCTGGTTGAGTGCATGCGCGAGACAACTCCGCATCGCCTGGACCTGGAAACCTGGAGTGCGACACCTGGGTTGAAGCTTGCTAGCTTCCTCGAGTCTATGCTAATGGCGGTTGGGGCCCGGTCCTGCGATCACTCAATACGACCTTGCGACCTCATTAAACCACATGGGGAGCTTCTCCGTGGCACAGCGAAGGTGTCTAGGTGGCTGGCTGGCCGCGGGGCGGCCTAGGCGTGCGTGCCTAGGTCACTCTGGCACGCCTAGGCTGCCCTGTGGCAATGATTATGGGTGTGGTCGGGGGGCAAGTGTGGAGGTGATGGTGGTCGATGGAGATGTGGATAAGGATCAGTGGATGGTGGCGGAGGTTTTGAGGGGTCTGGCGAGGCATGTGGATGCCTGGAGTGATGGATGCGCCTTCGCCAGTGGTCGGCCGGAGATGAGGATGATGGTGGTGGTCTGCGGTGTCGAGGGGTTGAAAGTAAAAATAAAGAAAGGGGAAATAAAGAGAGGAATTAGGGGAATAGATTTAACCTACTTAAGGGACGAAGCTGGATAGGAGAGCTGCTGGCACGTACCTGCCACCGCCGGAGAAGATTTCAGTGTAGGGAGAATGATGACGACGAAGGGGCTTTTGGCACGTGCGTTGGTGCGGCACGAATCGGAGGAAGGATGTGAAGACGGCTCTGCCACTGCTATTATGGCAGAGTGACGAGAAGGAGGAGGAGATGTCACCGAAGCTTGTGGGACACTTGGCCGGAGGAGAAGGGAAGAAATTTGAGGGTTTTCTCCAGCCAAGCCAAGCTAATTCTGAGCGACCGGATCAAGGGGTCTTTTTATAGCATCTGGCAGAGGCTTTTGTGCTTGGAAGGCAAGCTTCGAAGCACAAGAATCCTCGCTGGATAAGGAATGTGAGAGATACCCATATCTCTCGAGCATTCTCATGAGAGATTGGGTGAGAATCAGATCTTGGGATTGCATTCAGATGAAAGGGAATTCCTCAGAGAATCTCCCTTTCAAATCTAAGAGGGGATCTCTGAGGAATCAGGGAGAAATCCTCCTCAAATCCTTGCTGGAGTAGGACTCCTTTGGTGTAATGGCGGAGGTACCTAATTGTAAAGAGTGGCGAGGAAGATAGGGGGTCTACGCAATGTTTTTCAAAAGCTTGCGGTCAAAATGTAATTGGGTGAACTATTTTGCAAAGTAGGTCAAGGTGACCTCCCCTTAGGTCCAAATTTTGGTACAAACCTAATTTGGACCTAAGGAATCAAATGGTGAAGTTGGATTTTAAGTTTGACCATGTTTGGCTGGACATTTTACATAGAAACCTAAATTAGGTCAAATAATTAAAAAGGACCTCTATTTAGGTCAAAATAGGCTTCAAAGGCCGAATTGAAGGTTCTAAACCTTAGGGAATATTTTTCCATGAATTTTAGAGGATTTAGTTGATTTTTTATCCTGACTAGAACCTTGTTGTATTAAGTGGGTTTGTTTCAAGGTTATAGAATGTCATTTAATTCTTAAATTGCATATGAACCCATTTCTGATTAAACCAACTCACTTTTTATCTTGTTAAGACCATTTGACATATGTTTAACCCTTGAGAAATCCCGTTGATGTGCTACAATGGTAAAATTATAGTTTTACCCTTTGTTTCTTATTTTCTTCTCAGAACAGTTATTCCTTGAATTAGGCCTTTCTCTAGGTTAAGTAGGAGCTTTTGTTCTCTTTTCTAGGTCAAAATGAGCTGGTTAAGGCTGATGATGGTGTTCCCATCATAACCCCATGCCTAGTTTCTTCTAGTCCCTTAGCAAAATTTCAAGGTTTTAACGTTTGTTCTAGACCATGAGTTTCTTTCTCTAGTTATGATAAGTGCTTTCTTTTTCTTTTGTGACTAGGTCAGAATGTCGAAAATAGGCCTAGAGGTGCTCAAGTACCAACCAAGAACCGGACCTGACTAGCTTTAGCCTCGGTCCTCTGCGAAGGTTTTTAAGGCCTGTAGGAACTATCCTAAGGTTCGTTGGACTTCGCGGTTAAAGCACCCGTGCTTTAGACATATTTTAGCCTTGGTTCAATTTGCAGTGCATTTTTGTAAGAGGGATAGAGGATTTATTTGTTTGGAGAGTTTTCTCCCTCTTTTCTTTTTATTTCTAGCTTCGGATTGGCTTCTCAACACGGTCTGTATCAAATTCCTCGTCCCCATCATCAATCCTCAAAGGTCCCTAGCGATCGATGCTTCGTGATAGCACCACCCATGACAACCCCCAGAACCCTGGCTTTCGAGATTTCAAGATAATCCCGCCAATGGCGTTCCATAGCCAAATCTAGACCCCGGCAATCGACATTTTAGGATAATGCCGTCCATGGTATCTGAACCAGCAAAGTGCTTACATGCCCCCTATAGGATATGTAAATATCCTAGGAGACAAGCACCGAGGAGACGATATGTTGTTACGCATCTTCGAGGGAAATTTCCCGCCTCTTCGCGTCGGGAACTCGTCCAAATCAACTTGTGTTGATCCGCCACTCCTAATCTAGGCAACCTTTTTCATAATACTTAAACGCTTTTGCATGATTTTGATAGTTATGCGCACTGAACCAGACTGTGTGTGGGTTGGGGTGCTTAGGTTACCAAGTCCTGCAAACCGAAGGTCAGTTAACGAGGCCAAATACTCCCTAAGCCTTAGAGCTAATACTTAAGCTTCGCATTTTCCCCAACCTCCTGAGGATTATCCAGATCTTAGCGGATACTTGATTTTTTGAGCCTAAGAGTCTAGCCTAAAAGCCCTAAGATCAGCATTCCTACTAATCTCTTTTTGTGTCTCATTAGCACTTTTTAATTTTTCTCTTTTCTTTGATGTGGCTTAGAACTTCGGTTAATCCCTTAATCTCTTACTAATGACTATCTCTTTTTCTTTTTCTATTTTGTGCTCCTTTTCGTCATTTTTGCTCTTTTCCTCCTCATGTTTACGTGACTTCAAAATTTTCCTCCCTCCTCCATTTTTTTGTTCTTTTTTATAATTTTCTATTTTTTTGGTATTTTTGACATATGTGATTTTTTTGTGAGAATCTTTCTGACTTTTCTTAGTTTCTGTATGTATGCACTTTACCACCCCCCCATGCCTAAGTTTTGCAATGTCCTCATTGTAAACAGAGGGTGTAAAATAGTTTTGGGTTCAAGGACGTAAAACAGGATTTATCGGGTGGGTGAATGGGTCGAGAATGACCGATGCGGACAATTTTAAGCTCTGGTACGTGTACCAGAGGTGGGATCGACTGGTCTAAGGCTGAACTCAGGGTGCACCATAGTATAGACAGATAATCAGACATATCTCAAATTTTTGGAATGACGGGTTGCCTCCCATTAAACACTAAATTCAACGCCTTCGGTCGAGTGGGAAATGGGATGGAGAAGGAGTGGTCAAATCAGCAGAGTTTTGTAGAACAAGCACCTTGATTAAGAGCTTGGTTGGTCCAACCAGGTGCTTGTTGAGATCAACAGGCTGATGATGTAGCCCAAACCCAATCAGTCTGGTGGGTTGATAGATGTAAATCAACAAATGTGGAACCCACCAAATGCAATAGAGCTTGGATGGATGTGGAAGTGTAAATTCGGGGTTTGGCTTAGTCGAATTAGCAAGATTAGACTTGGGATCCGTGAAATAATCAGTGAATGGTGCGGAAATGCTATAGGGTGATCAGAAAATGATGGAGCATGGTTTTCAATCTGATCAATGCCCGAAACCTGGTATAGATGTGGAGTTGAATCATCTGCAATCAGCTCAGAAAGAGGTGAATCAGGATAGAAATTGAGTTCGGTTAGGGGTCGGGGTTGTAAACAAGTTTGGATGGGTTTTGTATAGTTGGAAGAGGTGGCTTCTATGAGAATTGTGTATGAGGGCTCTTCTAAAAAGGAGTTACAGGAGATTTCATTGAGAGAGTCCTCGTAGTAGCTTTCAAAGTCAAAAGTCAATGCCTGAAGAGTGTCTATAGGATGATGGAAATCTGAGTCGAGAAAAGATTTAAATTCTAGATTGCAGTCACTCTCGACATTTTTTGGTTTTGATTTCTGAGGATCGAAAAGAAATGATTCCATGTCACTGGAACTTGATCTTAAATTAGTGATCTTGGGAACTGGGACCTCAAAGTCGGAGAATGACTCAAGTAAGCTGAGGTCGTTGATTGGTTCGTTGTATTCAGGAAGCATATTTTCTCCGTAATCATGGTCAGATTTGAAATTTTTGGAGATATTGCAAAAATCAAGTTCTGAGTGAGATTCGAGATCAAAGGTTCCACCATAGAATAAATCACATGATGCAGATTCAGCAGCCTGACTGGGGTCTAGCCTATATGTCAATTCTAAGCTTAAAAAGGTGTTCTTATTTGGTCTAGGCTCGAGTTCTAGGTTTGTGGGAAAGACCCAATCAATACTCCACTTGTCCAACTCCTTGATTTTTGTATCATAAATTGGCGTGATTTCTAATAAATTAGTCTGATTCTCTGAGGATGTTGGAGAGGGATATTCATCAAATAGAGGCCCAGACTCATATTCTCTATTGAAAATTTGATCTTCTTCATATGGGACCTCGAAATCTTCCTAAAAAGTTTCAGATCCAGATTCTAGGCTTAGGATGTGGGTTAAATCACTAGAATCTAGGTCCGAATAACCTTCAAGGGTCACCTTATCAGAATAAGGGGGGGATTTACACCCTTGAGAGGTTCAGTTCTAATCTCATTACTGCAGGAGTTTTGGAATTCTATGCTTGATGATTCAGATTCTACGGTTGGAGCTATATTGTGTTCTCCGACAATTGGAACTTCCCAACCTTCTTCATTATCAAGCACATTGTACTCCATCTGGGATGGGAATCCATAACGACTTTGTGCCTCAACCTTGAGATCTGGGAAATCGGATTGATCCTCGATATTGTTCCAAGATGGTTCATCATCTATCTGGGGCATGTACGAGTATTTCTGATCGATAATTTGTTTCAATAATCCCATTATCTCTTCCCATTTTTCAAGATCATCTTGGTATTGTTCCCAAAGTACAGGATTTGTCATGCATTGGAGGTATTCAAAATTGTGTAATTTTTCTATCTCAATGTATCCTGTTATTAGAATGTCTTGGGTTGATCCATTTGTGGCTTCTATCAATAAAACTTGGGCATAGTTTATGATGAAGGTTGTGGTTGTTGGTATATTAACCTAAATGTCTTCTGCTGGTGTTGAGGTTTTATATTCAATTTCATAGAAATCAAGGGCATCCTCAATCATCCTATCTCTCATGGAACTCTGTGATTCAGGATTCTTGAATGGTAGTCCTAAGTAATTTGGTTGCATGTTTGGATCAAATGGTGGAAGCCAAATGTAGAATCAAGATGTAAAATGAAGTTGTGAAGTGATTAAATCTGAATAGAGAATCCCAC
Source organism: Thalassia testudinum (assembly GCA_037157565.1). NCBI lineage: Eukaryota > Viridiplantae > Streptophyta > Magnoliopsida > Alismatales > Hydrocharitaceae > Thalassia > Thalassia testudinum. The sequence continues at coordinate 17,745,968 of JAZHRO010000056.1, forward strand.
TGAAAATGTGTGTGTTCTAAAGAGAAGGGATGAGGGACTGGATATGTTTTTGACCCAATCAAGTCACCCAAAGATGTTTGGATGACTATGGAGGTTCAGGGCAGATGATACCGCTAGATCAGAAAGTCATCCACCTGAGAATTACCTGGGTAGCCAGAGAGGGAGAGTCCCACAAAGACCCTACATGGTAGAGCATCCCCACGGGTTATAGGGTTTCCCCTAGCCAACCTCTCTTGTCACTGAGATTCCAGGTAGATCAGAATGGGGACCTTGACCTCTTAGGTCCACACTTTTATTTTAGATCAAAGGTGCTTAGGGTTTTCACTTGAACTTTAGATGTTCTGGTATTGTGACCTAATTTCAAGGTTGGTTGACCCAAGGGGTCAACTTCACTTGACCTGCCCTAAAGATGGCAGAATGATTCTAGGTCAAGACCTAGAAATCACCCTGATTGGACTCCCAGGTTATTAGGTCCAATGTTTTTAAGATTCAAGTGATTTTAGAGTTCACCTTTAGGGTTTTTCTTGCTTAGATCTTTTCAATCAAGGGCTTGGGTAGCACACTGATGCCGGTGGGTTGTTTCTTTTTATGCAAGCATGTGTGAACTAACACTCCAAAAATCCTACTGTAGAAACCCTAATTTGATTTTATTTCCAATCCTCTTTTCTTTTCAAAAAGGTTCTCTTTGGACTTAAAACAAGAAGTGTGTAGTCCACGGAGATTCAGGAATTAAGCGTGTTCCCTAATGTGCATAGGAATTTGTGGGGTAGGACCTCTAAAAATTGCTTCAACTTTAATAAGTTTTGAAAAAATTTTGCAAAATCAGGAAACTTTTGCATTAAAGATGGTGATTACTCTAAACAGAAGGCAAGTGATTCCTACTTTGATTACTTCTTTTTGTCTTAGGAGATGGATTAGGGAAGAAAAGAGAATTTACCTGCCCTGGAGTGGTTGATTTGCAAGGGAGATTTCCTCATGAAATACCTTGCAACATCACGGCAAAACAAATAGGGCAAGTTAGTGTTCAAATATAAAAGATAATGCAGAGACTAGTGATAAATTGCACGTTGCTCCCCGGCAATGGTGCCAAAAAGTTTGCAGGGGATGAGATCGATTTTTAAAAGATAAATGATGTTGCATTGCAGTATAAGTGAAATCGCCTTGCAAACAAATAAGAATTTTTATTACTCAAATGTTGTGTCCAAGGTCGAACACAGAGAGCGAATGAAATTTATTCACTAATCTCAATAAATGTAATTTGAATACTTAAATCTACTCAAAATCTAATTCAAAATATAATGCAGGAGTTTATGAATTATAGAATGTAGCAAAATAGAGAGATTGAGAAGATTGGATAAAAAGTATTTGACTCTTCTCTTTGACTTTGTTCTTCAGCTTCTTTCTTCTTTCTTTTCTTCTTTGTTCTTCTTTCTTTCTTTCTTTCCTTCTTCTTCTGTGGCTCTTCTCTACCTTAGCTTTCTGATGCTTCCTGCTTCTTCCTTTTCTTCTTTCCTTAGCTTTCCTCTTTCTTCTTTTTCTTCCTTTCCTCTATGTGCTTGCTTAGCTTCTCTTTCTTTTCCTCTCTGACTTTGGCCTTCTTTTCTGACTTCTCTTCTTCCTTGATTTCTTATTCCTTCTTCTCTGCCTTTTCTTCAGCTACACCTACAGTGCTTCTTCTTCCTTCCATGTCTTCTGCCTTGATTTCTCCTTCCTTCTTCCTCCTTCTGCTTCTGCCTACAGCCCTTTGCTTTCCTTGCCTTAGCTCCTCTACGACTATAGCTTCCTCTCTCTTCTTTTTCTCCTACACACATGAGTGCAAAACCTACCCCTACCCCCCCCCCCCCCCCCCCCCCCCCGCATACACTCTCTCTATTTCTCTCTTCGGTTCGCTCTCCCAGAGCCAATCGGGTAATCAGGTCGGGTTACGTGCACCCGGGTCCAAGTGCACTAGCGTGGGTGGTGCATGAGGAGTGTTGGGTAAATGGGTCGGGCAGGCCAGGTCCGCATAGCGTGGGTCGTGGATGAGGTGGGTGAGCGAATGAGGGGACCTCACCCCATGATCTGAGGTGACAAGATAAAAACACAAATTCAATTTATATTACGCACCGCGCTTCAACCTTTCCAAGGTGGGAGTAAAAGTCCCACCCACTTCCCACGCACGCCCGCAAAGGGTGCTCTGCCTAATTGCTGCAGCTACGTTACCTCTCAAAGCCAATTGCCTGGCTGAGTGCGCGTGCAAGACAACTCTGCATCGCCTGGACCTGGAAACCTAGAGCGCGACACCTGGGTTGAAGCTTGCGAGATTCCTCGAGTCTACACTAATGGCAGCGGGGGCTCGGTCCTGCGATCACTCAATATGGCCTTGCGGCCTCATTAAACCACATTGGGTGCTTCACCGTGGTACGATGAAGGTGTCTAGGTGGGTGGTTGGCCGTGGGGCAGCCTAGGTGTGCGTGCCTATGTCGCTCTGTGACTGTGATGATGGTTATGGTCGGAGGGTGAGTGTGGAGGTGATGGCTGTTGATGGAGATGTGGATAAGGATTAGTGGATGGTGGTGAAGGTTTTGAGGCATCTGGCGAGGCATGTGGATGCGTGGAGTGATGGATGCGCCTTCGCCGATGGTCAACCGAAAATGAGGACGATGGTGGTGGTCTACGGCGTCAAGGGGTAGAAAGTAAAAATAAAGATGGGGGAAATAAAGAGAGGACTTAAAGGAAGAGATTTAACCTACTTAAGGGATGAAGGGGGATAGGAGAGCAGCGGGCGCGTACCTGCCACCGCCAGAGATGAAGATTCCAGTGTAGGGAGAATGGTGACGACGAAGGGGCTTTTGTCACGTGTGCTGGTGCGGCGCAACGCGGAGGAAGGAGGTGAAGACGGCTCTGCCACTGGTATTGTGGCAGAGTGACGAGAACGAGGAGGAGATGTCACCGGAGCCTGCTGGACACTTTGCCATAGGAGAAGGGAAGAAATTTGAGGGTTTTCTCCGGCCAAGCCAAGCTACTTCTGAGTGGCCAAATCAGGGGGCCTTTTTATAGCATTTGGCAGAGGCTCTTGTGCCTGGAAGGCAAGCTTCCAAGTGCAAGAATCCTCGTTGGAGAAGGAATGTGAGAGATACCCATATCTCTCGAGCATTCGCACGAGTGATTGGGTGAGAATCAGATCTTGGGATTGCATTCAGATGAAAGGGAATTCCTCAGAGAATCTCCATTTCAAATCTAAGAGGGGATCTTTGAGGAATCAGGGAGAAATCCTCCTCAAATCCTCACCGGAGTAGGACTCCTCTACTGTAATGGTACAGGGACCTAATTGCAAAGAGTGGCGAGGATGATAGGTGAAACGGTGGTGACGGCAACCAGGTTTTATTGTTATAGCGTTGTAGTATAGCCAATTATTGCCAACATTTCAAATATATAAATTTTTTACTCGGAAAACAAAAGAGTTCCCGAGGTCGAACTCAGGGAGCAAGTTGTATTCTAGAGATATACATGTTTCTTTTACAAAAAATAAAGAAAGAGAGAGAAAGAATTTGTTGTCTTTTCTTCTTTTCTCTTTGCTTCTCCTCGTCTCAGATCTTCTGTTATCCTCTTCTTCTTTATCTGCAGTGGTGATGTTCTTCTTCTGCAGTGGTGATGTTCTTCTTCCTTCAGCTGTTCCTGCTCTTCTTCTTTGAGTTCTTCCCTGTGTTCTCCTCTGCCTCGCCTTCTTCAGTTGTTCTTCAGATCTCCTTCTTTCTTCTTTTCTTTTTCCTGTCAGGACGTCGTCTCTCCTTCTTTCTTCTTTTCCCTTCAGGACGTCGTCTGATTTTCCAATCAGACGACTTAAACCGCTTGTTGCTACAGTGTCTCCCTCAGCTTCCTTCTTCCGCGGTCCTTCTTCTTCACCTGTGCCTGCACACTTCAGAGTTTACGTCAGGGGGCAAAACCTACTCTACCCCCCGCCTCCCCGTCTCTCCCTCACAGAATCCGCTCATAGGATAGCTCTCCCAGAGCTGCCGGGTAGCCGGGTACGGGTCGCGCCCGAGTCCAGGCCCACCGGTGTGTGTGGTGGGCGAGGAGTGCAGGTCAGTCTAAGTCGGGTCGGGTCAGGTCTGCGGGGCGTGAGCGCGGACGAGACCGGGTAACCGGGCGGGTGAAGGGGACCTCACCCCGTGTGCTGAGGCAGTAAGCCTCCAGCACTTTTTCGCTTTAAACCGCTGCGCCTCTTCAGACTTTTCCGAGGTGGGACTAAATGTCCCACCCTAATTGAGCGCCCGCAGCGGAGAAAGCAGCGAACGATCGCGGCTTCACGCGAAGCCTTCTCCCCAGCTGCGAGCCTGATGCTTTGTCGAAAATGCCTCGCAAGGCCTGGGAGTCGAATCTGGGCGTGGCGCTGGGCATGGGGCGCCTGCAGCTGCAGGCGGAAGCAGCTCCTTCTGCACGGCAATGGAGGCGGAGGTCGGGTGTCCTGTTCACAGCAAAACGGCCTCTCGGCCTAATCAGAAGGTGCCGGGAGCTTCGCCAGAGTGCGGCGAAGCTCGTGTGGGTGGTGGCGAGGCGTGGGGCGGCGTGCAAGGGCTGCCCTAGGTCGGACTGTGGGTCGGAGGATGGGCTTGTTCGGTGGGGTTGCAGAGGGTGATGTGGGGGAAGTGGAAGGGCGGGGGTTGATCAGGGTGAGGAGGCGGAGGTTCTGCGGTGGTCGGCGAGCCGTGTGGGTTGCTGGGGTGATGGGAGCGGCTCGCCGGAGGATGGCCGGAGACGAAGGGGGTGACGGTGGACAGGAGCGGTCGAGGGTTTAATCAAATAAAAGACAGTGAGGAAAAGAAAGAGGGGGAGATGGGAGGAGTTCTGACCTAGCTATGGAGACGAAAGGGGCCGGGGCAGGGCGACAGTCGTATCGACTGTCGCCGGAGAAGAAGATGCCCAGGGGAAGGGGCGGCGGCGAGCAGAGGGCCGGAGATGCGCCAGCTGGGTACGGCGTGGCGCGGGAAGAGCAGGGGAAGAAGTCTCTGCTGCTGGTATTGCGGCAGAGCGAAGAGGAGGAGGAGGAGGAACCGCCGGAGCTGGTGGGCGTCTGCCGGAGTGAGAGGAGAGGAAAGTTGGGGGTTTTCTCCGTCAGATCCGAGCTGGGAAGAACGGTGGAGCGACGGGGGTATTTATAGGGACCGAATCAGGGAGGAAGGCGGAGGGAGACGACGTGTCTCCCTCGCCGGAGGACGCCGGAGATGGAAACCCATACCTTCCGTGCGTTCGCACGGCCGGTATGGCGGGTTACAGCGACCAGGGGGGTGTCCCTGCGACGGCTGATGACGTAGGGCACCCCCGGTTTACTTGCCAGGCTCTCCCCCTCACCCTGCGCGGCGCCATGCTCCGCGCAAGGTCGACGGAGCATGGTGCTGGCAGGTTTTGCAGGGGGACCTGAACGCAAAGAACGAAGGAGAGTTAGGGGCCAAAATGCGAGGGTTCAAAAGTTGAGGGCCAAAAAGTAAATATATGAGGACCAAAGTGTAAAGTTGGTCAAGGATGTTTCTTCTTAGGCTCAAGTTTTTATACATGACTAATTAGGACCTAAGGAATCTGATGGTGAATTTCATTTCTATATTAAACCTTGTTTGACCGGTCAATTTATGCGAAAACCCAAATTAAGTTATTAATTGGGCATGGTTCTCAATGTAGGTCAAAATGGGTTCTGAAGGCCAAATTGAAGGTTCTAAACCCTAGGGATTATTTTTCTATGAATTTTAGAGGGTTTATTCTGTTTTTACTTTGCCTTGAACCTCGTGAATTGAAGTGGGTTGTTTTAGGGTTACAGATTATCATTTAGTTCCTTGGAATTGCTGTAGCCCTTTCTAGACCATCTCATCCCACTTTTATTCTTATTAAGTTGCTTTGACCTATGTTTGGACCCTGAATTACCCTGTATGCAGATTATACTGGTAAAACTGCATTTTTACCCCTTATGACTTATTTTCTCCTTAAACTCAGAATTCTCTGAGTTAAGCCTTTCCTTGAGTTATGTAGGAGCTTTTATCCTTTGTATTAGGTCAAAATGAGCTAGTTATGGCTCATGATGAGGTTCTCATCAATAGGGGGTCTGCGTAATATTTTTCAAAAGCTAGGGGTCAAAATGTAATTGGGTGGACTATTTTGCAAAGTAGGTCAAGGTTACCTCCCCTTAGGTCCAAATTCTGGTACAAACCTAATTTGGACCTAAGGAGTTCAATGGTGAAGTTGGATTTTAGGTTTGACCACGTTTAACTGGATATTTTATACAAAAACCTAAATTAGGTCAAATAATTAGGTAGGACCCCTATTAGGTCAAAATAGGTTCCAAAGGCCAAATTGAAGGTTCTAAACCCTAGGGGATATTTTTCCATGAATTTTAGAGGGTTTAGTTGATTTTTATATTGACCAGAAACTTGTTGTATTAAGCGGGTTTGTTTCAGGGTTACAGAATGTCATTTAATTCTTAGATTGCACATGAATCCATTTTTGATTGAACCAACTCACTTTTTATCTTATTAAGATCATTTTACCTACGTTTAACCCTTGAGAAATCCCGTTGTTGTACTGCAATGTTAAAATTATAATTTTACCCTTTGTTTCATGTTTTCTTCTCAGAATAGTTATTCCTTGAATTAGGCCCTTCTCTAGGTTAAGTAGGAGCTTTTGTTCTCTTTTCTAGGTCAAAATGAGTTAGTTAGGGCTCATGATGGTGTTCCCATCAGAACCTAAGAGGGGAGAAAGAGAGAGAGTGCATGGGGCAGGGGAGGGTTTTTCCTTGTGCGAGACTTAGCCAATTCTGAGATGGCTGCCCTCTGTGTGTGAAGACAGAAGGAAGAGAAGGATGCCTCCACATAAGGGGAGGAAAGAAAGAGGGCCTGCTTAGAAGAAGGGAGAAGAGGCTGAAGACAGAAGGAGAAGAACTTGCCCGTGTGTAAAGAAGAAGAGAGAAGGCAGTGCTGAAGAAGAAGAAAAAGGGCTAAGAAGAAGAGGAAGAACTTAAGCCATCTGATTATCAAATCAGACGTCCGATGCACTATCTTTTATTTAATTACTTAAGTGGTCGTGGATATTGTTAGCTTATTTGGCATTCCTTCTTAACGATTATAAGATTATCTTGATTAACAAATTGGTGATCTAAATCACTATTATTTTTATTCTAGATTTCTTTTTGATATGCCAAACTTTTGCTAGACTTATATTCTACATTGATGATCAATTTTGAGTAATTAATATTCATTGCTTAGAATTATTTGTCTCATTTTATTTTTCTTATTTACATTATTTGAGATTAATGTGTGAATTCCTATTTACTCCTTGTGTTTGACCTCAGACTTCAAATTCAAGTAATAAATTGTATTTGTTCTTTGCAATGATTCAACCTATAATACAACGCGATGATTTTAGAACCCATTTCAGAGCGACCAACACCACCCATGACGTTCTGTAGCTAAATTTAGACCCTAGCGATCGAGATTTCGGGATAATCTTGCCCATGGTACCTAAATCAGCACATGGTGCTTATGTGCCCCTCGTAGGATATTTAGATATCATAGGAGACAAGCATCGAGGAGACAGTATGTTATTATGCATCTTCGAGGGGAATTTCCCACCTTTCCCCGCAGGGAACTCATCTAAATCAACTTATGTTTATAAGCTGCTCCTAGTCTAGGTGGCTTTTTCACAGTAGAATACGCTTTTGCATGATTTTGATTATGAAGCGCACTGAACCAGACTTGTGTGTGGATTAGGGTGCTTAGGTTACCGAATCCTGCAAACCAGAGGTCAGTTAGCGAGGTTGAATACTCCCTAAGCCTTAGACCTAATACGTAAACTTTGCATTTTCCTCAACCTCTTGAGGACTATCCTGATCTTAATGGATACGTGAATTTTTAAGCCTAAAGCATGCCCAAGAGGCCTAAGATCACAACTCACACTAATCTCTTTGTCTCTCTATTCTTTTAGGAAAAAAAATTTTCTTTTCATTTGGTCTAGAACTTAAGTAGATTCCATAATCGTTTACCAATGACTTATCCTTTTTTGTTTCAAATTGTAGCTCCTTTTTAACATTTAAATCACCTCCTCATTTTTTACTCAAAAATGATATGCAACTAATTTTCTTAAAATTTCCTCTCCTTTCTTCAATTTTTTTTTTTCAATTTTTTTGGATTTTTGGAATATGTAATTTTTTGTGAGAACCCCTCAAAAACTCAACTTTTTTTGTGTTTGCACTTGAACACCACCCCATGACTAAGTTTTGCAATGTGCTCATTGTAAAGCGGAGGGTACGAAATCAGCGTGGTTTATGGGTTAAAACAGGGTAAAAGGGTAGGTGAATGGGTCGGGATGACTATTGTGAACGATTTCAAGCTTTGATACGAATACCAAAGGTGGAGTCGACTGTTCTAAAGCTGAACTCAGAGTGTAGTAGACGTGAAGCTTGAAAGGATAATCAGAAGGGTCTCGAGTTTTTTTGAAATGATGGGTTGCCTCCCGTTAAGGGCTAAATTCAATTCCTTCAACGGAGTAGAAAGTGGTCATTGAGAAGGAGTGGTCAAATCAGTGGAGTTTTGTAGAACAAGCACCTTGATCAAAGGCCTAGTTGGTCCAACCAGGTGCTTGTTCTGATCAACAGGCTGATGATGTAGCCCAAACCCAATCGGTCTGGTGGGTTAATGAATATTGATCAGTAGATGTAGAATGATATGTCAATTTTCGCTTTTGCATAATGTATTAAGATGATTTGTGGTTGTAGGATCAAAGTGGTGGAAAATCGCTTAACAAAATAATTAAAATAAAAATTAAACCACTCATAGAAGAGTAGGTCGTGTCCACAGGGAGGCAATGATGCAATAAAATCATGAATATTTTTTTTCTCGTATTCGTTCAATCAAGTGCGAAATCTATAGTCAAATCTGACATGAAATGCGACGAAAAGAAGATACACAATAACTCAAAAATATAAAGGTATTTGTGCAATTTTTCCTCACTGAAATATTCAATAAATATGTGATGAATCTATGTAATTTCCAATTGACATGCATTAAAGAGAATTTGTGCATATCTTAATCCAAAACCAATGTTAAAAGATGTGAATAACAAAAGCCACGCAATTATAAGAACGCATAAGTATGAAGTCACAATTTCACCATAATAAAATAATCATAAATCAAAATTCATTTTCGTGGGAATGGCATGAAATGTAATTATTAATTCCACCATTAACAGAGGATTCTACCTCTCTCCTCGCGTATGGGAGAGAGGATTGTTCGAAGAACTCTTTTGGATGTAGATTGGCCGGAGTGAGGGCTCCACAATGTCCAATCTACGTCTAGAAGAGTTCTTCAAACAATCCTCTCCGCAACCGTGGCGGCGGCAAGTTGCGAGATGGCCGGAGCCGACATGCCAGAGGAAAGAAGTGGCGGCGGTGGAGGCTGCTGCTGGCCGCGTGTGCTGCAGGTGCAAGGAGGGTAGCATGCGGGCACTGCAGGCATGCGTGGGGCATTGGCACGTGGAGCAGCGACGCTCTGCGGATGCAAAGGCACGAGCAGTGGGCTCTGTTGGCACCGGCTACAGGTTGGCAGGGAGGCGCTAGAGTGTTCTAAAGCGGGCGTGGTGAAGGAGAAGTGGCGTGGGTACATTAGGTGAGGGCGCGGGGATTGCAGCGGGGTGGAGGAGAAAGGGCATGGAGGTTCTGGTGAAAGTGCGTAGGTGTGGGTGTTGGAGTGTGGGCTGCTGGTGTGTGGTGGGCAGATGGCGCACGGTGTTGGTGTGTGCACTGGAGGTCGATGCGCTGGAGGTGGGGCGCACAGAGGCTGGCGTGGGTTGCTGGCTGAGGTGAGGAGTTGCAGAGACTCTTGGCGGTGTGGGCTGTCACCCCACATGCCCACGGTGGTGGAGTCGTACTGCCGTGGTGGGAGGCTGGTGGTGTGGAATGGTAGAGGGGTAAGGTCCTCTAAGAACAATGAGGAACAAAGGGGTGGTGGCCTGGCTTTGAATGGCAGCCCCTCCTCTTTTGTAGCCACGACTATAAAGATTTGAATTTCAAAACACCATAGAATCAATGTGATGTGCAGGAGGAGGTGGAGACGGAGGAGTTACCTGCAAAGGATAAGAAGAATAAAATAATAAAATAATTAGGGTTTTTTATACATAACTCCTTAACTTCTACGTTAATTAAAATAGTGCACCTAATTAATTAACTAATTAAATGTATGCAACACTAGATTAATTCTAAATGTATGAATTATGCACTTAAGCTAAAAATATGAATTACTTTATTTACATCCTAATGTATGCTATCTAAATGTTAAAATTAACTTAATGTCTAGACGTTTAGATACTTAAATAGCTCACAAATATGGGCTAATCAAATACCTGCATGCCTGGTTTTTGCTAGTCGCTAGCAAATCCAAGCAAAACCTAGCACTCCAAGTAAACTAGTCGACCCAATCAGTCTTCCTTTAGAACCATATTAAGTTCAGACTTTAAACCTACAGTTCCCAAGTAGTTGCTAAGTTATAGACTAGGTTGGCTAAAGACGAGTTGCAGGCACAAGTTTCCCTAATTTCCGACTGTACCCTAGGTTTATTGATCCCTGAGATTAAAGCATCCGTGCATGTGCATTGGTCTGAGTTATTTGAGGTTTGTATGATTGCCAACCTAGAAAGGAAAAGGGATTTATATATATATATATATATATTTTTGATTCCTCTAAGTCTAACCTCGGATCAGCTATCAACACGGTCTATGTCAGATTCATTGTCCCAATCACCGTACCTTAAAGGGTGAGTGGCTTTCAATGCTTCGAGATAGCACCACCCATAGCGACCCCAAGAACTCCTGGCAATCAACACTTCGAGATAGTATCACCCATAGATTTCTTAAGCGAATTCAGGCCTGTGGCAATCAGCACTTCGAGATAGGGTCGCCCATGGTACCTGAACTGCACAATGTGCTTACATACCCCCAGTAGGATGGATATCCGAAGAGACAAGCACCGAGGAGGTAATATGTTATCATTGCATCCTCATGGTGAGTATATACTCCACCTCTCCTGCGGCAGGAACTCTTCCAATCAAATTGTGTTTTCAAGCCTCTCCTAAGTCTAAACTAAGAGAACCAAATTTCTTTTAAGAAAGGAATTAAGGTGATCACTTACTTACACAAGACCAAGTGTGTGAGATTTGGATGCTTGGGTTACAAGGACCCATAAACCAAAAGGTAGAACAAGACTCCAAGTACTACCCTACCTTTTAACTCAATTTCTAGCTTTCCTTCCTCAACCTCTTGAGGAATGGTCTGCAACTTAACTCCTACTTAAGCTTTTAAGTCTACGAAGGACCCTGAAAGTCTGAAGCTAGTAGCTCACTTAGCTTCTAAAGTTCGACCCTAGAATCAACTTAGTCTCACCTAGAGTTCTGATTTGCTTAAGAGTGCAGGGCCTAACCAGTTAAGGTCAAAACTTTTTATTTTTATTTTTATTTTAAAAAAAATGCAATATGCATGAATGAATGCAAAATGTAGACATGCTATAAACAAATGCCTCAGGTCCTCTCCCCCATGCCTGGTTCAAACAATGTCCTCATTGGAAACAAAAATAGTTAAAGGAAGATATTACCTAAGGTAGAGAATGGTTGGAGCTAAGGCTCCTCAAGAGTGACCTCGTCAACCAAATGGCCATCCAAAGTGATGTATGGTTTTAATCATTGACCATTGACGATAAAGGGAGTTGCTGAAGAGGAAGGGCTTTTAATCTCCACAGCTCCATGAGGAAACACTTTAGTGATTATGTAAGGCCCATCCCAACGAGATTTTAACTTCCCAGGAAAAAGCTTAAGTCTGGAATTGAAATGCCAGACTTCTTAGTTGGGCTCAAAGGTCTTTCGAAGTATATACTTATCATGCAAGACCTTAGTTCTTTCTTTACAAGCTTGAGAGGTGTCATAAGCATCATTCCTCAGCTCCTCAAGGTCACTTAATTACAGAAGTTGTGCCTTACCCGCCTTCTCTAAATCCATGTTAACACTTCGAATAGCCTAAAGTGCCCTATGTTCCAGCTCATCAGGTAAATGGCACGCTTTCCCATACACAATACTAAAGGGAGAAGTACCCAAAGGGGTCTTATAGGCCATTCGATATGCCCACAAAACATCATCGAGCTTTTGGGACCAGTCTTTCTTATCAGGTCTAACAGTCTTTTCTAAAATATTTTATATCTCCCTATTCGACACTTCAACCTGGCCACTCGTTTGAGGATGGTAAGGGGTAGCGACCTTGTGAGTCACTCCCAAACTCCTGATTAGCCGATTGAAGTGGTGGTTTCAGAAATGAGATCCCCCATCACTTATAATAGTCTTGGCGCAACTGAAACGTGATATGATATTGGCCTTCACAAATTTCAAAACCACAGAGTGGTCATTTGTGCACGTAGGAATGGCCTCTATCCATTTAGAGACATAATCAACTGCCACCATGATATATTCATAACCATGGGACGAAGGGAAGGGGCCTATAAAGTCAATTCCCCACACATCAAAAATTTCAGCAGATTGAATAGGGTGTTGAGGCATTTCATTCCTCTTCCCAATCCTTCTAGTCCGTTGACATCTAATACAGGCCTTAACAAAATTATGAGAATCCTAAAATAATGAAGGCGACAAAAAACTGGACTTGAGAACCTTAAAAGCAGTTTTCTTAGCACCAAAGTGTCCTCCACAATGAAGTTCATGGCAAAAGCTCAGCACACTTTGTTGTTCCTCTTTAGGTACACAACGTCTCAATACTTCGTCTTGTCAAATTCTAAATAATTAAAGCTCTTCCCAATGAAAATATCTTGCTTGGGAAATGAATCTCTTTCTTTTCTGCTCATCCCAAGAGCCAGGAGTTTCTCCAGTGACCAAGTAATTTACACTATCAGCATAACAAGGTAAAGTTGGTGTTACCGCTAGCAAGGTTTCATCGGGAATTATCTCATGGATGTCTTCGGAAAGAGAGTCATTAAGTGGAAGGTGAGACAGGTGGTCAGCCACAACATTTTCTACTTTCTTTTCATGTATCTCCAAGTCAAATTCTTGAAGGAGTAGGATCCACCTAATCAAACATGGCTTAGAATCTTTCTTAGCAATGAGATGTTTCACTGCCGCATGATTAGTGAAAATAACCACCTTAGACCCAAGTAGATAAGACCTAAACTTCTCCAGAGCAAAAACTATAGCAAGTAATTCTTTTTCAGTGACGGTGTAGTTTTGCTAAGGTTCAGTTAAAGTCTTGCTGGCATAATGCAGCACATGAGGTCTTCCCTCAACCCTTTGTCCAAGGACTGCTCCCATTGCATAATCCGAAGCATCACACATCAGCTCAAATGGGAGTGTCCAATCAGGAGCTCAGGGAATAGGCATAGAGATCAAGGCCTCCTTCAGAGTTTGAAAGGCCTCGGCACACTTTGAATCAAAATTGAAGGAAGATTCCTTTGCCAACAAGTCACAAAGTGGCCTAAAAATTTTACTAAAATTTTTAATAAAGTGCCTATAAAAGCCGGCATGGCCCAGAAAGGATCTAATCTATTTGACATTCATGGGCAATGGGAGTTTGGAAATAGAATCAATCTTGGCTTTATCTACTTCCAAACCTCGCTCGGATACAACATGCCCAAGTATAATTCCTTTCTGTACCATGAAATGACTTTTCTCCCAGCAGAGGAATAAACCAGTCTCCTTACATCGCTTCAACACATTCTCTAGGTACAGGAGACACTGGTCGAAAGACGAGCCATAAATGGAGAAGTCATCCATAAACACTTCAACACACTTGTTAATCATGTCCGAAAAAATAGACATCATACAATGCTGGAAAGTTACAGGGGCATTACATAATACAAACGGCATACGCCTGAATGCAAAAGTACCGTAAGGACTTATGGATATCATCTTCTCCTGGTCATCAAGGAAGACTGCAACCTGGTCGTACCCAGAATATCCATCGAGAAAGCAATAGTACTTATTCCCTGCCAATTTCTCAAGAATTTGATTAATAAAAGGCAAGGGAAAGTGATCCTTCTGGGTAGCGGTGTTTAGCCTGCTGTATCAATGTAGACCCTCCATCCAGTTGAGGGTTTAGTGACAACTTGTTCACCTTGGTCGTTGAATTCCACAGTAAAGCCTGCCTTCTTTGGCACCACATGAATAGGACTTACCCATTTACTATCTGCAATGGGATATATGATGCCAGCGTCCAACCACTTCAGGATTTCGTTTTTAACCTCCTCCCTCATATTAGTGTTTAGACGTCTCTGCATGTCCCTAAATGGCTTGATGGAATCATTAGTATAAATGTGGTCCATGTAGAGTGTAGAGTCTATACCCTTAATGTTAGCAATGCTCCAAGTAATAGCTTCCTTGTGCCTAGACAAGCATTCAATCAGGGCTCCCTCCTGTGCCTTAGATAACACAGTCGAAATGATAATGGGGAGCATATCATTGGCACCTAGGAAGACGTACTTGAGAGTGTTAGGGAGGGGTTTCAACTGAAGGTCGGGGGCTTGTATGGTTGAGGGTTTCATAATAGATATCCCCATCTCAGGTAGCAGATCTACCTTGGGTAGAGATGATGGGGAAAGAGACTTAGCAAAAACACCCAGCAACACCTCAAGTTCTAGTATATCCCCTTCACATTCCTCCAAGAGATGGGAATGCTCATTTAGCATAACATGCTGAAGAGGGTCATCACATAACATTCCAGGGGTTGCCTCTTCAATCAGGTCATCTATCACCTCAACTTGAGAACAATCCTCAAGTCCAACTTGTTTGTAAGCATCAAGCACATTAAGCTGGACTTTCCTATTCCCAAAGCCCATTTTCAATGTCCCAATATTGCAATTGATTGAAGCATGCGAAGTTGCAAGGAAGGGGCGACCCAAAATGATGGAGGGTTTGGTTGGCTTGTTGGTAGGGTCAATGTCCAAAACTAAGAAGTCAACGGGAAAGAAGAAATCCTCCATTCTTATGAGGACATCTTCCAAAATTCCCTGCGGTGTCTTAAGTGATTGATCTGCAACTTGGAGAATTATAGGGCCAGGCTTCAGATTGCTTGCCCTAAGTTGTTCATACATGTAGCTCGGAAGGATGTTCACCCCCACACCCAGATCAAGTAGAGCCTCATCAATCTGTAAGTCACCAATAACCATTGAGATGTACGGGCTACTGGGTCCTTAAGTTTCGGGGGTGTGCCATGTTGAACAATTGAGCTAATAGAATTAGGCAGGACAACTTTTGATTGGACCTGTTTCCTAGATTGCCGCTTTTTAGTGCAAAGGTCCTTTAAGAAGCGGGCATAAGACGAAATCTGCCTGATGATTGCACAGCAAAAATGCACCAGGGGTTTAGTGCACAGGTCCTTCCAAAAATGCCATCTTGTGTTATTTCCTAGCACTACCATTGTATCTTAAGTGACTATAGTTGCATTTGTAAATAAACACATGCATGCATTTATTGAGAGGGGAGGATAATGCGAATAATTAGCCATCTAATTAACGTCTTCATCAAGGGCTGCATTGCAAATTCACCATTCTCATTTTTTATTTTGACTTTGAAATCTTCTCCCTCGTGCGTCTTAGGGCATGGGCCATACACCTCTTTGCGCCATTCCTCTGCCAACAACATGGCGGGACTTGGTCTGCCAGCAGCATGGCAGTGGCTTGCATCTTCTTCTTTAAAAAGCCTTGCCCTCTCCCTTGCGTAGGGGGGACTGGGAGCACACACCACCCGTAGACACCTTCCTCCAGACCAATCTCCTCCCCTCTTCCCCTCCATACGTAGTATCTCTTTTCACTGAAGAGACACACTGCAGGCAGGAGCAAGCTCACAGTGGTCCCACGACCACCACTATGAGTTCCACCACTACCCAGCTCCTTCATGAGCAGGTGGGCGTGGTGGTTTCACCCTCGCCACCATTGTCAGAGCTCCAAGGTTGGAAGCTCCAGCAGCAGCAACGATCGCCAACAGCAGCGCAGGCCACCGCGTGCACGCCAGCAGACCTCCGCAAGCTCTCCCCGCGCATGCAGGCGCTTCCCAGCGCACCTGTACATGCAGAACCGGCACTACCTATCGCCTGGTATCGCGCAGCACTGTAGCTACTATTCACGCCTCTCAGCATGACACTGTAGCCATCGGCTTGTTTCTTACTTAGCTGGGGCACTGTGCTCTCTCTCTTCTCCTGGAACCCGCTCTAGCTGGTCTCCTGCGTTTGCGCCTGTGCCAGCGTCCGCGCCCATGCCCACATCTGCACCCACGCCCGCTCCCGCCCGCAGTGCTGTGCGCTGCGCTGCACTCGCACACCTGTCTACGCACAACGACAGCGCGCGCGTTCCCTCCAGCGCCCGCGTGAAGCCCTTGCGCATCCGCACCCCTGCGAGATCCGACGGCGGACGCTTCCGCCATACGACTTAACTCACCCTCTCTTTCACACTCCTCCAGCGTACACTCCCACACTCATACACACACACACACTAGTACACAAACACACTCATACACTCACATACTTGTACACACCTACGCATACATACATGCATACATATATATATACATATATATATTTAAATATATAAATATATATATATATATATGCATATATACATATATATCTATATATATATACAAATACATTTACACATCTACAAATGACTATATTATTATATATATATATCTATATAGTTATAAATATATATATATATACACATATATATCTATCTACATATAAATATATATATATACAACTACATATATACCTATATAGTTATAACCCTATCTATATATACATATATATATATATATCTCTACATACACATCACCTACCTATATCTATATGCCCTTTCACTAGTCACTCCATCGCGCATTATATCGCGGAATATCTGCACTAGTTGCTGATATTCCCTGATACCTGCGCAAAGCAAGCACCTCCGCACACACTCCCACACATCTGCCCCTCACTCCACGTGGCACATCGTCTTGTTGGTTGCGTCTTACTAGACGTGGACCAACTCGATACTGTGCTACATGCCATTTCAACTTCCACCCCCACCCCTATATTTATAATATATATATCTATATATATAGAGACTGTATTTATTTCTCTACAAGCAACCTACCTTGTTTTTATTTCTCTTTTGTTTCCTACTATAAAAAAGATAAAAAAAAGAGTAAAAGAGAAAAGATAATCCTTGTCTTGCAGGTACTTGGTCTTGCAAATAGCAAGGCCAGTTCTTTTGGAAACCCTAAGTTGGCTCAAAGCCAAGAACAATTTGGCTCAAAGACAAGGACTTGATTTTGAGGGTGTACCTCAAGGATAATATTATCAACAAAAAAATCTTAAATAGAAAAAAAACCAAAAACATAATAAATGCACTGATGAGAACCTCATCATGAACCCTAACTAGCATAATCTAATCCAGATATGTGAGAAAAAGCTCCTACAAGACCCAAAGAAAGGCTTAACTAATAGAAGTTTGAGTTTAAGAATAAAATAAATCATAAGGGTAAAATTGAAATTTCACCAATGCAGTTTGCAAATAAGGAAATTAAGGATCCAAACACAGGTCAAACAAGCTTAAAAAGAAGGGAAGTGGGATGATCTGATGTAAAAAGTGTTATAGCAACTTCTAGGAATTAAATGACATTCTGTAACCCTAAAATAAACCCACTTCAATTCACGAGATTCGAGGTAGGATAAAAATCAACTAAACCCTCTAAAATTCATAGAAAAATATTCTCTAGGATTTAAAACCTTCAATTTGGCCTTAGAAACCTATTTTGACCTAAAAAGAGAACCATGCCCAATTAATAACTTAATTTGGGTTTTTATGCAAATTGGCTGGTCAAACATGGTCCAGCCTAGAATTAAAATTCACCATTAAAATTCTTAGGTTCAAATTAGTCTGGTATAAAAAATTGAGCCTAAGAAGAGACCACCTTGACCGACTTTACAATTTGGTCCTCTTTGTTTACTTCTAACCCTTGCATTTAGGCCCCCAAATTTTTATCGTTCTTTGCAGAATGGTCCTCCTTGCCACTTCTGCACAGCGCCATGCCTCCGGTGACCTTGCGCGGAGGATGGCACCGTGCAGGGCAGGGCTGCCGTCCTCTAGAACAGAAGGGGGGTTCCCTACGATGTCCTCTGTCGTAGGGACCCGCCCTCGACCTTTGCTGACCACCATACCTTCCGTGCGAACACGCGGAAGGTATGGGTGTCCCTTTCGGCCATACTCTGCTGAGGCTGGCATGACGCCACCTCACCCCTCTCTGCACGCCAAGCCCTTTATATGGAGCAACAAACCTTACCGACTCCTTCAAGCTTCCTTTGACGGAGAAAACACCCCCTCTTCATCCCTTTCTCCTCCGGTCAGAGAGCTCGAAGCTTCCGACGATCTCCTCCTCCTCCTCGTCACTCTGTTGCCCTACCTGCAGCAGGGTTTTCCCTGCTCTGTCATCCGTGCTAGGCTGTACCCGCTGGCACCCTTCGACTGCTTCCTCGTCGCCGAAACCCTCCTCTAGGGCGTCTTCGTCTCTAGCTCCGGAAGGCACGAGCCGGCTGCTCCTCCCTCCCCCTTTGTTGAGTAATTAGGTAATTAGCTTCCTCTCTCTTTCCCTTGTATTTTCCCCCTTTTAAACTGCCATTTCAACCACCCGACTACCACTGTCCAGACCCATCCTCTCCACCTCCGATCACCCTCTCCGGCGAGTCCATCCCACGTCCACAGACCCCTTCGCACCTCGTCGACCAGCCCAGAAGCTCCCGCACACTCCACTCCGCCGATTCCTCCTCTCCATTCACTGCCAAGCGCCACCCAACCACCCGCCGAACAAACCCACCTTTCTGCCCACAGTTTGACCTAGGTCAGTCTCTGCATGCACTCCTGCACCTCGCCGACCATTGCACGAGCTTCGCCACACTCCGGTGAAGCTTTCCACGTCTTCTAACTTGGCCGAGAGGCCGTCACTGTGATTTCAGGTTCGCGCCCTCTCCCCGCCATTATCGACGAGCTGCAGCAGCTTCACCTGCAGCTGCAAGCATCCTCCAGCCCAGGCGCACATCCCACGCTGTGCGGGCAGTAATTGCGAAGGCACCCAGGCCTGCAGCTGGTTCGCAGGCCTTGTGGGCTGCCTCAATTGGCTGCGGATTGCTTGCCTGCGGGCGCCAAATCGGGAGGTGGGACTTTAGTCCCACCTGGAAAGTGCGTAGCTGAGCGCCCGCACTTAAATTGAAAAAGTGCATAGGGATTACTGCCATCGAACACAGGGGTCAGGTCCCTCTCTCGCACGTAGCGCGCCACGGGCTCGCTCGCCCTCGCCCGCGCTCACGCCCTGCGGGTCTGGGCAGGATCTGACTACCCGAACCATGCACTCCTCGCCCACCACTACACGCCGGTGGACCTAGTCCCAGGCGTGATACCCGCACCCTATTACCCGGGTCTGGGAGAGCAGTCCTAAGAGAGAATTTTGAGAAAGAGAGAGACGTAGGGAAGGGGTAGGGGTAGGTTTTGCTCTTACCTTTGTGTGAGCATGCAAGAAGAAAAGAAGAAGAAGAAGGCAGGAAGGAAAAGAAGAAGAAGAGAAGCGGCCAAAGCCTTAGCCGCTCGAGGCAGCTGAAGAAGGCAGGATGGAGAGAAACAGAAGAAGAAAGAAGAAGGGAGGCACTGTAGCAAAGCCACAGATAAGTCATCTGAGCACTGCATCAGACGTCGGAATCACTACAGCCGCAGAAGAAGAAAGAAGCCTTTGCAGCCGCCACGAAGAAGAAGAAGGTAGGAAGGAAAAGAAGAAAGAAGAAGGCAAGAAGAAAAAGAAGGAAGAAGACACAGCCGCCAGAAAGAAAGAAAGAAAGAAAAGAACAGAAGAAGAAGAAGGCAGGAAGAGAAGAAGAAGAAAAGAGAAGAAAAAGGAAAAGAGAAAGAAAGAAGGCACAGCCGCAAGCAAGCAGAGCAGCTAAGAAGAAAAGAAGACTCTGCAGCAAAAGGAGAAAGAAATAAGAAGTGGAAGAAGAGAACCGACCAAGCAGAGAAGAAGAAGAAAAGAGAGAAAAAGAAGAGAGAAGAAGAAGCCAAGAGAACTCTAGCTCCCTCCTCTCTCTCTTGTTTTTGTAACCTAATTGAGAACTTTTATACTTCTAGAATTCTTTTTGCTTCCTGAGTTCGACCTCGGAAAAACTGTGTATTCCAAGTAAAAATTTGTAGTAATCTGGTAGCTGTTTTGTCAAATACTACAACGATTATAAACCATAATAACATAAAGACGAAACACCAAAACCGTTACCACGCACGGAAGAGATACATTTTAGGAAAGGCGTAGAAACTTCTTCACCTTTAATCCCCGCCTCCCTGAGATTGACCCTGAGCCTAAAAGTGACCAAGATAAAATTAAGTAGGCTAGGTAAAAAAAAATTTTTGTGAACGATGGTTAGACTCGATTTAAGTTAACCAGTATACTCACTTCAACGATAATTTCACCATATTAACACAACCTATTCGAGTTCAACCACGCTTTTTCTGGCACTGTTGCTGGGGAGGTGTGCATTGAGGTAAGTTTCTACTCCATTCCTTTGATTTTCTCTTCTCACACCCTTCTCTTCGTGGGTGTTTTTCTTTGCTGGTGTGCAGGTAAACCAGTTGCAAAGAGGAGGCAAGAAAAGGAAGTCAGAGACGTGGGCAGATCCATGGTGGGAACGAGAGGTGAAGTCGCTAGCACCGCACTGGAGCTTCCCCCACATTGCTGAAAAGGTAGGTCTCTCCCTCTATTAGCAACTTTGGTTAACTTGTCACCTAAATAAAAAAAAAAACCTAAAAACACTTCTTGGAATTTTTTGGGGCAAGTTGATTAAAAATCACTTGTTTGATTGTTTGCTATCAACCCCACCGCCTCGAGATTTTCGCCAAACTTTGCATAACGAAGATCCAAGAATCTTGATTCTTGAATCTTTCATCGTGTGAAGTATTCTTTGAGGAAAGATTAAATAGATCGATTGCCATCCCTCCTTGCCTCATTTATCCATAATTCGGGATCACATTTTTGGTGGGGAGACTTGGAATTGAGTTGATTCCAACCCCACCATGACCTTTCAAGTGCATAAGATTTGATCCCGAATATTTCAACCCCAACACTTTGACTTTATTTACATTATCTTGTGGCTGAGCCTTGTGTGTGGAACATCATTTTAGTGATTGGGAGCACCTGAATTGAAGTGCTTTGGCTCCCTTTCACACTAACCTAAAATTGACTTGTGCATCCACACATAGAAATTTCCACCTAGCGAAGTCCATTGCATTTTTAGCATGCATTAACCAACTCACATTGAAGAAGGGTTTGTTGGGCATAGAAGAACTTGTATTTTCTCTAAACCCGGAGATTGGTTGAATTGGTAACTCAGTGAAATCCTAAAATCCATACTACTTAAGGTCGAAATTCTAAAACCCATTCACCAACTAAAACTTCAATTTGAGGAGATTTCCCCATTGCATGCTTGGTTTACACACTTTCTAAAATCAATGCACTTGGGCATTACCCGTATACAATGCCCTTCACATTCCTGAAGCACTTGATCCAAAGTCTCTAATTAAAACTGGTAGCAACTTGACCCTTATTAAGGATTGGAGGTCTAACTACCTGTGTGTAGCACCTATGTGCTGGTGAGAGTTCCCACGTGCTATCGGGTGTCTAAGACTAGGGCAAACGACCTTTCAATCTGGCCCGGTGGTTCCGTGGTGCTCGCATTTGGTTCCGTAGGTTGTGATAGTAGGTAACTTAGATCTTTAGGTCTAAGGACACATTGTAGAGGTTAGGACTTTGATTGTCTTAATTTGTCATCAAGTGTACCTTTGCGGCGTCATTTCTCTCATCCCCTTTTTCCCTTCTTATCTTCCCAGTTCTTCCTGTGGTAGTGCATGTTTGGGAGGAGGTCACAAAATCCTGAATTGTTCGAATTGTCTGATAATTCTAGAAGGAAAGAAACCGAATCGTCATCCTCCTCCACAAACATGGCTGCACGCCCATGCCCAAATCCTGAGAGGAAACTGCCCCCCTCATATCCCACTAGGTGGTGGAGCCATGGATCCCATAGCCCGCCTCCAAGCCGAAATGGAAATGTATAATGAACAGATTGAAGCCATTAGGGAAACCTTGGAGGAAATGCACAACCCTCCCGAATGGGAGGAGACTAGGTCTCTTAGCTCTTATCAAAATCCCGCTGCTATAGAGACCATAGGACAAATTCGGGTCCCCATGGGTGGGGATGATTTTGAACTGAAACCCAATGTAATTGGCCTAACTAACTTTCACTTCCATGGTCTTGCAAGTGAAGATCCTTTTCTCCATTTGGAAGACCTAACCCGATTGGCTGAAACAGTTAAACCAAGAAACATCAGGTTATGAATTGTCCACATGAAAATGTTTCCGTTTTCGTTGCGGGATAAAGCGTCGCAATGGTTACGCACCCTTGGGAAAACCATCCACTCTTGGGAAGAGATGCGAACAGCATTTCTCAAGAAATTCTTCCTAATTAGGTGAACCAATGCACTTCGCCGTGCTATAACTTCCTTTACGTAACAAAATGGCGAACAGTTTCATAAGTCTTGGGAGAGGTATAATGACCTCCTCTGGAAGTGTCCGCACCACGGTCTGCCTAAGTGGCATATAGCCTAGATTTTCTATTATGGGCTAAATGAGACTTTGAAGCAGATTACATACACTTCTTGTGGAGGGAATTTCATGAATAAAGATGAGAATGCAGCATTCGAATTATTTGAAAGCATGAGCGAAAACTCAATGAACAATGCCTCCATTGTCGCCTTTAATCGTACTAGCCTACCCCGTAATGTTCACGAAGTTGACACGGGACCCTCCCATTCATCCACAGATCTTAGCCTTATCGCACAAAAATTGGATGAAGTCTCCATCGTACATAACAAGCTGGACGAGCTTCTGGCCAATCCCACCCATTCTATGGCAAACACCCCCACCTTACCACTTCGTCACAATCCTAATCCTTCCAACGCCAGGCTTATCTCCAAAAACCCCATGAGATCTTCCTTACTGAGCGTCGCGGCGAGCGATTCGGTAAGTCATGTGGATCTGGCTTTTGCAAGCCAGTATTTTGACATGGAGGACCAAGCCTCCATGTGCTCGGATGCATATTTACATGTGGACTCGTCTTCTGGCTTAGAAGACTCTTGCGCCCTGGGGAACAACCCGTTCTCTGCCAGTTATAACCCAGGGTGGCGAAATCATCCGAACCTCGCATGGTCCAGCAACCCGTAGTGCCAAAACCCCGCGGGTGGGCCAATGCTACCGTTCGCACCCATCATCCCAAGGGCCCAGTCTAATCCTGTGGCGAATCTGCCATCGGGTCCTTGCGTACCGCAAACAGAACATGCATCAAGTCCTCTTGATAAACTGATGCGAATGATGACGGAAATGTCTAAGCGCCATGAAGAGAACATGACCTCTCTTCAGCACCAATTGGCACAGCAGAATGTTGAGATCAGTCAACTATGTATGGCGACTCGATCTTAGGGCACTCTTCCAGCCCAGCCTATTCCCAACCCACGAAATTTCGTACCCTGTGGTCCTCAACCACAGGTACGACCTTCTAAGGGGTAGGTTCATCTGATTCTGCAGGCTCCAAGCATTCCACCGGGATTTCAGGCTAATCCCGCAGCAACTACACCTTACCCTTATGTCCCTATTGTGAACCCTCCTCCACCTTATGATCCCACTGGACTCGCGACGTCCAATGCGATTACTACGAGGAGCGGTAAGCAAACTGTCGATCTGCCTTGACCTGATCCTAGCCCATCTTTTTCATCGCCCTCTCATTCGCGATGCACACCACATCTGCGAGAGGACGATACACCCAAACTAGTGCCAGAATTGTTCCCATTCCCTGAGGCTCTTCTGAGGGAGCCAAAAGGTAAGAAAAAGGATACGCAGGCCTTTGATAACCTGCGTAATTTATTCAAAGATGTTGAAATCAAGGTACCCCTATTAGAGGCTATCGACCACATACCTACTGTCGCCCGATTTTTCAAAGACTACACTACACCCAGGCGACAGTCAAAGAAAACAAAGAATCCGGTGGTTCTCTCACCTCATGCGAGTTGTGCTATACTATCAAATCTACCACCGAAGTAGAAAGATCCGGGCACATCGCTTATTTCTTGTAGCATCCAAGGCTGCAATTTTAACCGTGCTCTACTTGATCTAGGATCTTCCATCAATCTTATACCAACCATCATACTCGAGAAATTTTCCTTAGGAAATCTGGAACCCACCCCTACCATGTTACAGTTGGCAGATCGTTCTATCAAAATACCAAAGGGTGTGGTGGAATACGTGGTGGTTAGGGTCAACAATCTCTGTTTTCCTATTGACTTTCTTATTTTGGATATGGAAGTTCCTAGCTCACTTTCTGATTGTCCGATCATCCTTGGTCGACCTTTCTTGGCCACAGCCCGCACCCATATCGACTGCGAGTCAGGTTGTATTGAGATTGCCTTTGGATCTGAGAAGCTCAAGCCTAACATCTTCAAGGCAGCCAAGAACTTTGATTGCGATTGCATTGAGGATGACACGTCTGACGAGGACATGGCCATCAGCACGTGTATCGGACTAATTGGGACCTATTCTGACTACTGTGGATTGCCTTTAAACACAGATGATTGCCTGACCGACACATATTGTGATGTTCCCTTATCCCTCCCTTTTCCCATACCTTCTCTTGAGCAGACTTCTGATGAGGTTTTCTCCACTTCCCATACCTCGTGGTCTGAGTCATATTCGGGCTACTCACCATCGGTCCACACTCTTGAAGAGCAGATTGCCCTTTCTTTCCCGCCAAATCAGGCGGAATTGCAACTCCACACTGGCACCTTGAGCCCACATACTGCTCACTGGGGCTATCCTTTTTGGATCCATCAATCCATGATGCCCCTTTTCTTGGCCAATATGAGGGCCAACTTCTTCCTCCTGCCTTGTTTTCTTCTAATCCGCTTGGGACACTCTCGTCCCAAGAAATGCCGGATCTTTCACCATCCTCTCCCGAGCTGAAAGAGCTGCCTAATACGCTTAAGAATGTTTTCTTGGGACCAAATGAAATGCTCCCCATAATCATTAGTTCAAAATTAACCAGGGAGCAAGAGTGCAAACTAACAAAAGTCCTTATGGAACACAAGGCAGCCATTGGATGGTCCTTACCAAACTTAACTGGCATTAACCCCTCCTACTGCACTCATTGTATATATACGGAGGAGGCTCGACCTTCCCACGAGATGCAACGACGTCTCAACCCTAACATGCAGGAGGTCATTAAAAAGGAAATTATTAAGTGGATGGATGCGGGTATAATCTACCCGATCAGCGATAGCCCCTGGTGAGCCCGATTCATGTCGTACCCAAAAAGGTAGGACTCACCATCCGTGTCAATGACAGGGGCGAATCCATCCCTACACGCACTCCTACATCTTTGAGAGTGTGTGTAGATTATAGGAAACTTAATGCTGCAACTAAGAAAGATCACTTTCCGCTACCTTATATTGACCAAATCCTGGAGCGATTAGGGAGAAATAAAATTTTCTGTTTCCTGGCTGGATTCTCTGGATATAACCAGGTGGTAATTGACCCCAGGGACCAAGAGAAAACCACCTTTACCTGCCCCTTCGGCACCTTTGCATTTAGAAGGATGCCGTTCGAACTTTGAAACGCACCAACTTTCCAGAGATGTATGCTGGCGATATTCCATGACATGGTGGGTGACTTTCTCAAGGTTTTCATGGATGACTTTTTGGTCTCTGGACCCTCTTTTGATGACTGTCTTGCCAACCTGACCCGTATCCTTCGGAGATGTATTGATGTGAACCTCATGCTTTCTTGGGAAAAAAGACATTTTATGGTACATGAGGGAATTGTTCTCGACCATATCATCTTCGATAGGGGTATCGAGGTTGACAGAGCTAAGCTTGATGTAATTGCTGATTTACCTGTGCCTAGCTCTATCAAACAAATCCGCTCCTTCTTGGGACACGTCGATTTCTATAGGAGATTCATCAAAGACTTCTCCAAGATTTCTAGACCTTTAACTCATCTCCTATCGACCGACGTACCCTTTGTTATGGGCCCCGACTGCATACGAGCATTCACGCAACTACATGATGCTGTCACTAAGGCCCCTGTTATCCAGCCACCTGATTGGTTCCTCAACTTTGAACTCATGAGTGACGCTTCCGACCTTGCAGTCGGAGCCATCCTGGGACAAAGATGTGATAGACACCCCTTCGTGGTGTACTACACCAGTAAGACGTTGGATGAGGCCCAGCGTAATTATACAACCACTGAAAAAGAACTACTGGTGGTCGTCTTTGGCCTGGAGAAATTCCGCTCTTACCTTCTGGGATCACATGTTATTGTATTCACTGACCACACTGCCATTCGCCATCTCATGCACAAGAAGGATGCCAAGCCTAGGCTGATTCGTTGGATCCTTCTGCTCCAAGAATTTGACATTGAGATCTGCGATAAGGCCGGAGCCCAGAATGTTGTGGCTAATCATCTCTCAAGACTGGACCCTGACCACATTGGACTTACCCTGCTGATCAATGAGGTTTTTCCCGATGAGCACCTATTGGCAATTAATGTGGCAAGTGGACCTTGGTATGCCGACATTACCAATTACCTTGCTTCTGGTTCCCTTCCATGTGGCTGGCCTAAAAACCAGCGCGAATGTCTCATTGCAGAAGCAAAGTATTATTTCTAGGATAATCCACTACTTTTTCGAATAAGAGTTGACCAGATCATCCGTCACTATATTCCTGACAACGAATTCCCCAGTGTGCTATCCTTCTGCCACGATCAGGCCTACGGAGGCCATTTCTCTGGGAGGAAAACTGCAACCAAGGTGTTGCAGTGTGGTTTCTTTTGGCCCTCCCTTCACCAAGATGCACACAATTATGCCAAACATTACACTAGGTGCCAGTCGTTAGGGTCAATGTCACGTCGTAACATGATGCCCTTGCAACCCATCCTAGCTGCTAAAATCTTCAACATTTGGGGAATTGATTTCATGGGTCCCTTTCCTCCTTCCAACGGCTTCAAATACATCCTCGTTGCTGTTGATTATGTTTTGAAATGGATCGAGGCTATTCCCACGCACCATGCTGACCATGTCATATCCACTCGATTTTTCAAAGACCTCATTTTTGGATGCTTTGGGATCCCTTGAGCCATTATCTCGGATGGAGGAAGCCATTTTACCCATGCTTCTTTTCGGGCACTTCTGAGGAAATATGGAGTCCACCATCTTATCGCATCTTCGTATCATCCTCAAATGAACGGCCAGGCTAAGGTGTCGAACTAGAAAATCAAGCAAATTCTCCAAAAAATGGTTCGGCCTGACCTTATGGATTGGTCCGACAAGCTGATTGACGCACTTTGGGCATATCAGACTACCTTCAAGGCTCCCCTAGGTATGTCTCCTTATAGAATCATTTACGGGAAGCCTTGTCATTTGCCCGTGGAGTTGGAGCACCGTGCTTATTAGGCGATTCGCCAATGTAACCTCGACCCAGACCTGTGTAGTCGAGAAAGGAAACTCTAATTCCAAGAGCCGGAAGAGCTCCGTCGTGAAGCCTATGATTCTACCTTAACTTTTAAGCAACGCACTAAGGCTTTTCACGATAGCCGAATTCGGCGGAAGGAATTTGAGCCATCTCAGCAAGTTTGGCTTTACAATGCCTGGCTCAAATTCTTTCCAGGGAAATTGAAGTCCAAATGGACTGGTCCCTTCTTGGTCTCGAGACCATTTCCCAACGGGCTATTGAAATTGAAGATCCCAAATCTGGGCATAAATTTATGGTCAATGGGCAGCGTTTAAAACCTTATCTTACTCATGAACCTGCCCTCGTTGGAGAAACTGTTGCCCTATTGGAGGGTAACTAATTTCATGCCTCATTCTGAGTCCAGCTGGGGATGTTAAATTCAGTGCTTGTTGGGAGGCACCCCAACAACACTCCTCCACTGTCACGTACACTTTACTTTGCACCTTTTCACTTCACCACCCACCATCCACCCACCCTACCACCCTGCTATATACCTTGCACCTCAGCTCTCGTTTCTTGATCTTTGGACCTTCCTCTACCCTACCCTGCATGCATATGAGGACATAGCATCGTTTGGCATGAGGGGGTGGATAGGCATCTATAGGATCTGGGTATTATATGGAATCATGCAGCTTCCATCCATCTATAAATATGTATATAGCAAAAACAAAGAAAGAAAAGAGATGTTTAGTAATGATCTGAAGGCTGAAACAAAATTACAGTAAGTGTTTATGGATATTCAACCACTATTTTGAAACTTTCTAAGCCACAGAAGCTTGATTCGCTCAGCTTAATTCAATTGAGCATTGACAAGATAGATCGAAATTTCTCCTAACTAGGGACATATTCTTGTACTTGAGACACCAGTATAGGATCCATTGATTTGCTTCTACTCGGGAGCCTAAGTAATCTTGGTTCACACTACACATATCAAGAAAGACCAGGTGAACATAAGATCCAACCCTAGTGTTCATTAGGGAAGGTGAAGTCCTTACCTGTGCGCGTAAGTAGACTTTTTATCCCAGGCTTTAGTCTTGTGTCTAGGAGAAACTCTTTCCACCAAAAAGAAACTCTCCCACCAAAAAAGTGTGCTCCTCCAAATAAAGTTGTAAGAGATATACTGACACTTGTTTCAAAAAAAAAAAAAACTGTGCAAATAAGTCAGTATATCTCGTAAATGTCTGTAAATTCTTCTCCCTAAAAAAAGTTTTTTAGGGTAAGTTACAAATACCCTGTTTCTACCATATATTCTTTAAGCCACAAATGTAATAAAATGGGTGTTGAGTTTTCCATCATCTTTTTAAAAGTCAATCCGAAGACATGAACTGAAATTGGGACCAACCTGCACTTAAAAATTCGTGAAACCCTGGGCTTGAGCCTTAATGTTGATATGGTCAGTCTTGATCCTTCACAATGCATAAACCATAATCTCTTGAGCTCTCGAGTATGGCAAAAACCTTCTGAGTCCTAGAAATCGTACTTAAGGTTTAAATATCAAGAGTCCAGGTTAGTCTAGAGATGGTCTATGTCACGTAAGACTTAAAGTACTGGTAGTCTTGTCTGCAATTGGTTCTCACAATATCCAACAAATAAACACACCCATGTCGCTTCAAGCTTCAGCTTAAGATCGTCTATAAATACAAAAAAAAAAAAAGCTTTGCTAAGGACTAGCAAAAGATGGGCATGGGGGTATGATTGCACAACAAAAATACACCAATAAATATGCCATATTGTGTTATTCCTAGCACTACCATTGTATCTTAAGTGACTATAGTTGCATTTGTAAATAAACACATGCATGCATTTATTGAGAGGGGAGGATGATGCGAATAATTGGCCATCTAATTAACATCTTCATCAAGGGCTGCATTGCAAATTCACCATTCTCATTTTTTATTTTGACTTTGAAATCTTCTCCCTCGCGCAGCTCAGGTCATGGGGCATGCACCTCTTTGCGCCATTTCTCTACCAGTAGCATGGCGGGACTTGCTCTGCCAGCAGCATGGCGATGGCTTGTGTCTTCTTCTTTAAAAAGCACTACCCTCTCCCTTACGCAGGGGGGCTGGGAACACACACCACCCACAGATACCTTCCTCCAGGGCAATCTCCTCCCCTCTTCCCCTCCATACGCAGTATCTCTTCTCACTGAAGAGACATTGCGGGCAGGAGCAAGCTCACAGTGGTCCCACGACCACCACTGTGATTTCCACCACCACCCAGCTCCTTCGTGAACAGGTGAGCATGGTGGTTTCACCCTCTATTTTCACCGTTAAACACCCTCGCTGCCATTGTCAGAGCTCCAAAGTTGGAAGCTCCAGCAGTAGCAACGGCAGCTAGTAGCAATGCAGGCCATCGCGCGCACGCCAGTAGACCTCCACAAGCTCTCCTCGCACGTGCAGGCGCTTCCCAACGTGCCCACGCACTCAGAACCGGTGCTACCGGTCACCTGCTCCCATGCGGCATTGTACCTACTGTTCACACCTCTCAGAGTGACACTGTAGCAACCGGCTTGTTTCTCACTTAGCCGGTGGCACAGCGCTCTCTCTCTTCGCCCGGAACCCGCTCCAGCCAGTCACCTGCACCTGCATCTGCACCCGCGCCCGTGTCTGTGCCCACACCCGCTCCCGCTCGCAGCGCTGTGCACTGCACTACGCAGTGTGCTGCGTTGCACTCCCGCACCCGCCTGCGGGCAACTACAGTGCACGCGTTCCCTCCAGCACCCACATGAAGCCCTTGCGCGTCCACACCCCTGCCAGATCAGATGGCAGATGCTTCCGCTGGACGACTTAACTCGCCTTCTCTCTTTCACACTCCTCCAGCGTACACTGCCACACTCACACACACACACACACTAGTAAACATACACACTCGTACACGCACATACTCACTTGTACACACCTACACATACATACATACATACATACATACATATATACATACATATATTTATATATATAAATATATATATTTACATATATACATATATATCTATATATATACATATACATATACATATACACATATACAAATGCGTATATTACTATATATATATCTATATAGTTATAAATATATATATATATATATATTCATAAATATATATATACACATATATATCTATCTACATATAAATATATATATACAACTGCATATATACCTATATTGTTATAACCCTATCTATATATACATATATATATATATATCTCTACATACATATCACCTACCTGTATCCATACGCCCTTGCACTAGGCACTCCATCGTGCATTATATCGAGGAATATTTGCACCAGTTACTGATATTCCCCGATACCTGCGCAAAGCAAGCGCCTCCGCACACGCTCCCACACATCCACCCCTCACTCCATGCGGCACATCGTCTTGTTGGTTGCGTCTTACTAGACGTGGACCAACTCGATACTATGCTACATGCCATTTCCACTTCCACCCCCACCCCTATATATATAATATATATATAGAGAGAGATTGTATTTATTTCTCTACAAGCAACCTATCTTGTTTTTATTTCTCTTTTGTTTCCTACTATAAAAAAGAGAAAAAAAGAGTAAAAGAGAAAAGATAATCCTTGTCTTGCAGGTACTCAGTCTTGCAAATAGCAGGGCCAGTTCTTTTGGAAACCCTAAGTTGGCTCAAAGTCAAGAACAATTTGGCTCAAAGCCAAGGACCTGATTTTGAGGGTGTGCCTCGAGGATAATATTATCAACAAAAAAATCTTAAATAGAAAAAAATCAAAACATAATAAACACACGGAAGAGATACATTTTAGGAAAGGCGTAGAAACTTCTTCACCTTTAATCCCCGCCTCCCTGAGATCGACCCTGGGCCTAAAATTGACCAAGATAAAATTAAGTAGGCCAGGTAAAAAAAAAATTTGTGAAAGATGGTTAGACTCGATTTAGGTTAACCACTATACTCACTTCAACGATAATTTTACCATATTAACACAACCTATTCGAGTTCAACCACCTGATAGCTTCAAGCAAAGGTAGGTTAATCTGCACTTGCTTGAAAGTTTCCATGATCTCATCCGTCTTATCTTTGGCTCCAGATGAGCCAGCAGAAGTCTGCCCGGAGGTGGATAAGCACTTTGGAAAGGGCACTCTTGATCTATGGGTGGAAGGGTTGTCATGTCGAGTAAGGGGTAGAACGGGGGCAACTTCTTCCGGTGAGGTGATTTCAAGCAGAGAAGATTTAGGCAAGTCTTCTCTAGTGGGGGTGGAAGTCAGCAAGGATGGTTTTTAAGGGGTGAGACTATAGGAGCATTGGGTTTGGAAATTTCTTTCCCACTCCTCAAAATAGTCACTGCCTGAGCATGCTCCCTAAAAACAATCCCTTTTCCTTTAGGATTCTCCTCAGCAGCACTGGGGAGCTTCCTAGTTTTCCTCTGTCTAACGACCTCAACAAGGTGTCCTATTTGTGATTTCATCTCATGTATAGCCTTGTCATGAGATTGGATGAGGGGACTTTGACTTTCTTGCATGGTTTTCAACATTGCCTTCAATTCATCCATCTCAGAGGTCTTAGGTTCGGCAAAGGTCTGAGGTTGGTTCATTTGATGGTTTTGAAAGGATTGTGGTTTATAATTCCCTGAATTTGAGACATTTCCTTGTCTCCATGAAAAGTTTGGGTGGTTCCTCCATCCCTCAATATAAGTGTTGGAAAAAGTGTCATTACGAGGTTTTGGACGGAACCCTTGAGCGGCATTTAGATCCGCTTGTACAAGCTCAGGAAATTGGGAGGCCAAGTGGCAATCCACAGTGGCATGTGTATTGCCTTGGCAAATTGAGCATTCGGAAGCTTGGGATGTGGAGGTGTTAGATACGAATTGACTCAAGCTTGACATAAGCCTTTCCATGTTTTGATTCAATAATTGAATCTAAAAGGCTAAATTCTGGGTGTCCCTTGCCTCATTTGCCTCCAACTTTCTTTGCATGAGAGTGGGTTTTCTATCCATGTAGGAAGAATTCAAGTGAATAGAATTCTCACTCAAAGTATCAAAAGGGTTCCAAGCTTCATCCTCAGTCTTAGATGAAAAGGTTCCTATACAGGCACCATCCACAGTTTACTTATGCGAATCATTAAGTCCGGTGTAGAACCTTTCAACTAGTTGCCACTTAGGCACCTGGTGATGTGGGCAAAGTCTCAGCAAGTCATTAAAGCGCTCCCACACATCATGGAAAGCTTCTCCATCCTTTTGAACAAAACTCATAATTTCCTTCCTAAAGTGATTGGTTTTGCTCATGGGGAAGTACTTCTTCAAAAACTCCTTCTTCAGGGCATCCCAAGTGTTAATATCATTAAGGGTGTGATACCAATACTTGGCTTTGTCCTTAAGGGAGAAGGGAAAGAGGGTCCGTATTTGAGCATCATCAGTAATGCCTTGCAGCTTCACCATAGAACATACCTCGGTGAATTCCTCTATATGCCTATAAGGGTCTTCCCTAGTAGTACCATAAAAGGAGGGCAGCAAGGATATGGTACTGCTTTTGATCTAATAAGGATTATCCCCTCTAGGTCTACGTAGTGCAGAGCCAGCTTGATTGGTTGGAATGAAATATTCCTTAAGGCTCCTTTGACCAGCCATTTCTACGCTTGGAAGGTTTCTTCTTAAGATTTTTTCAGGTTCAGGATCAAAAACAAGTTGTCTCCTAAGAGAATGCCTACCAAGCATGCACAGCAAACACAATTCAAAAGGACTTGTTCGGTCTTTACAAATTTAGGCTTTTGACTTTAGTTCAAATTGTAGGTGACAAAGCAAGTTGCCCAATCAATTATGCGCCTATTGTCAACCTTCGAAATGCCTAAAATGACCTGGTTGGAGCTTAGGTGTTCTTCCCTAAATCTCAAATGGTAGAGCAAATCCAATGATTGAAGATCGAGGGATGCAAGTAGCCCTAAGCCTTCCTTTGAAGCTGTGCTTTCGCGGTGCTTCTCAACTACCCCCAAAAATCTGTGACAGGGTATCCCCCTCTTTGGATTTACAAAACCTTCGATCTCACGTTCTGAACACTTCAGAATCCAATGGTAGGAGGGCTCTTATCCTAGTAGTTTCAAGACTTAGGAGTGTCAAAATGCGTGCTGTGGTGCAAGAGATATAAGTGTGCATACACCGCAAAAAGATTTTGAATTTTGAATCACACGCCACGTTTGAAAATCAAGTCCTTGATTTTTAAATGTCCCTCCTTTAATTAGTCATTTTTCAAGAATATATGTGACCACTTGTTAGATTGCTTCAAGACAGATTATGTGGTCTAAAAATTAATTCAAATGCATTTGCAAGATAGGTAAAAATGTGGAGTTAGCAATGCATACTTGATCCAGCATTCTTCATGCAATATGCAAGAAAAGAATTAGATCTAGATGCTGCTCATTCAGTCCTAAATGATTCGACCTAAGGGCAGGCAGCTTCTAGCAGGTAGCTCGTGTTTTTTTATTTTTTAGCTACTTATGCACAGGCAAATTAAGGGTAAACAATATACAAAATAAATTAAAAACCTAAATCTAAAGAAAAGGGAATAGGCTCCCAAAAATCAACCCCAATTACAACAAGGGCGAGAAAATAGAATTAAAACTTATGACACGGAGGATCTCCTATGGAGGCGGGATCCAGGTCTCCTTTGTCTCCCCTGCATGTAGGCGTCGCTCAAGGTTGACGTCTTCTCCCAGATGTGCCTGTCAACTCTCTCAAATTCCTCACTCAAATTCCTCTCAAATTCCTCGCACAGAAAGAAAATAAATGGTTAGATCAGTACGTAATGAGAAATAATCGTAAATAAAATCAGGTGAAATTATTGCGTCTGTTGCCTCCCTGGCAACGGCACCATTTGAAAAGTCAGTTTTTGCTTTCGAATAATGTATTAAGATGATTTGTCGTTGTAGGATGAAAGTAGTCGAAAATCGCTTAACAAAATAAGTAAAATAAAAATTAAACCACTCACAGAAGAGCGGGTCGTGTCCACAGGGAGGTAATGATGCAATAAAATCACGAATATTTTTTTCTCATATCCGTTCAATCAAGTGCGAAATCCATATTCAAATCTGACATGAAATGTGACAAAAAGAAGATACACAATAACTAAAAAATGTAAGGGTATATGTGTAATTTTTCCTCACTGAAATATTCAAAAAATATGTGATGAATCTATGTAATTTCCAATTGACATGCATTAGAGAGAATTTATGCACATCTTAATCCACGCAATTATAAAAAAGCATGAGTATGAAGTCATAATTTCACCATAATAAAATAATCATAAATCAAAATCCATTTTCGTGGTAATGGCATGAAATGTAATTATTAATTCTACCATTAACAAAGGATTTTACCTCTCTCCTCCTTGCGCATCGGAGAGAGGATTATTCGAAGAACTCTTTTGGATGTAGATTGGCCGGTGTGAGGGCTCCGCAACGGTGGCGGTGACAAGTTGCGAGACGACTGGAGACAGCTTGTTGGAGGAAAGAAGTGGCGTTGGTGGAGGAGGCTGCTGTTGGCCGTGCGTGCTGCAAGCGCAAGGAGGGCAACGCGTGGGCACTGCAGGCGCTGTAGGCACTCGCGGGGCGTCGACGTGTGGAGTAGTGGTACTCTGCAGGCGCAAAGGCACGCGCGGTCGATTTTGTTGGCGCTGGCTGCAGGTTGGCAGGGAGGCGTTGGAGTGTTCTAAAGTAGGTGTGTTGAAGGCGAAGGGGCGAGGGTGCGTGAGGTGAACTGCAGGGACTGCAGCGGGGTGATGGCAGAAGGGCGTGGAGGTTCTGGTGAAGGCACATGGGAGTGGGTGCTGGAGCATGGGCTGCTGGCGTGCGGTGGGCAGATGGCACGCGGTGTTGGCGTGTGCGCTGGAGGTGGATGCGCTAGAGGTGGGGCATACAGAGGCTAGCGTGGGTTGCTGGTTGAGGTGAGGAGTTGCAGAGACTCTTGGCGGTGTGGGCTGTCACCCCACACACCCACGGTGGTGGAGTCGTACTGCTGCGGTGGGAGGCCAGTGGTATGGAATGGAAGAGGAGCAAGGTCCTCTAAGCACAATGAGGGACAAAGGGGTGGTGGCCTGGCTTTGAATGGCAGCAGCTCCTCTTTTGTAGCCACGGCTACAAAGATTTGAATTTGAAAACACCATAGAATCAATGTGATGTGCAGGAGGAGGAGGCGGAGACGGAGGAGTTACCTGCAAAGGAGAAGAAGAATAAAATAATAAAATAATTACGGTTATTTATACATAACTCCTTAACTTCTATGTTAATTAAAATAGTGCACCTAATTAATTAACTAATTGAATGTATGCAACCTTAGATTAATTCTAAATGCATGAATTATGCACTTAAGCTAAAAATATGAATTAATTTATTTACATCCTAATGTATGCTATCTAAATGTTAAAATTAACTTAACGTCTAGACATTTAGATACTTAAATAGCCCAGAAATATGGGCTAATCACGGAACCCACCAGGTGTTGTGCGTCTTAGACAGATATGGCAACATAAATTGTGAATTTGGCTGAGTCGGTTCAGCTTGGTCAAAGTAAGGATTCTTGAAAGAGAATGAATCAGTGGAGGATGTGATATCCCTATGAGAGTGATTAGAGAAGGATGGGATATGATTAGTAGTGTGATCAAAGTCTAAATCTCGATCCAGAGATGGACAAGAATCATGTGGGATCGGATCATCGAGAGGAGAATCAGAGAAGTTGATTCCGGTTGCAGGTCGGGGTTGGGATCATATTCGAGAAGGTTTTGTATGTGTTGTAGAAGTGGTGGCTTCCAAGAGAACTGTGTGTGAGGAGTCCTCTAGAAATAGTTCAAAGGTAGGTGTATCTAGAGAATCCTCATAGAGCCCATCAAAATAAAATGTAAATGTTTGGAGAGTGCTTATAGGATCATGAAAATTGGAGTCAGGAAAAGATTCAAACTCTGGACTGCATACACTATCGGCACTTGTAGTTTCTGAATCCTGTAGATCATAAAGGAATGATTCCAAGTCAATGGAACTTGATTTTGAATTGATGATCTTGGGATCTCAGAGTCAGAGTCGAAGAATGGGTCGTGGATGTTGAGGTCGTAAATTGGCTCATAGTCGTCAGGAAACAAAGATTCTCCAACATCAAAGTAAGATTCAAAATCATAGGAGAATTTGCTAAGATTGTGTCTGAATCTGATTCCAGATTGGACGGTCCACCACAGAATGAATTGAGATATGTAGAAGCAGCAACCTAATGAATCTAACCTAAACTCAGAATCCAAACTTGAAAAGGTGTCCCTATTAAGCACGGGCTCAGGTTCCTAGCTCCTAGGAGAGACCCAATCGAATCCCAACTCTTCCAGCTCCTCGATTTCTATGCTGTAGATTGGCATGGTTTTTTACAAATCAATCTATATCTCAGAGGAGTTTGGAGAGGTGTAATCATCAAACACAGGCCCAGAATTGTAGTTCAACTCAACGATCTTAGTCTCATCACATGTGCCCTCATAATTATCCCAAATAGGCTCTAACCTAGATTCTAGGTTAATGGTAGGGATTGGATTACTGAAATCTAGGTTGGGCTCTATTGGGATGTTAGAATCATCCTCGAGAATTACATTAACAGGATAAGGCTCGGGATTTACATTCTTGAGGAGTTCTATTTTAAGCTCATCATTACAGGTGTCTGGGAATTCAAAGCTAGGCAAACCAAGTTCTCGTACCTCTAGAGCTGGCTTGAAATCAGGAACACTTGCAATTGGATCCTCCCAACCTATCTCACGATCAGACATATCAATCTACATATAAGTTGGATCATATTCCATCTAGGTTGGGGATTCATAATAACCTTGATTCTCGAACCCATGATTTGGGAAATCAGATTGATCCTCAGTCTTATTCCAAGATGTTTTGCTCAATGCTTGAGGCATATACGAGTATTTTTGATCGATAATCTATTTCAACAATTTTATCATCTCTTCCCATTTCTTAAGGTCACCTTGTCTTTCCCAAAGTACAGGATTTGCCATGCAATGGAGATATTCAAAGTTATGCAATTTTTCTAGTTTAATATATCCTGTCATGAGAATATCCCAAGTTGATCCATTTGTTATTTGTGTCAATATTAATTGAGCACAATTTGTAATAAAGGTTGATGTTTCTAGGATATTAACCTTAGTCGTGCTGGCTAGATTTGAGGTTTTGTCATTAACTCCATAAAATTTCAGGGCATCCTCAATCTTTCTATCTCTCGTGGACATTTGGGATTCAGGTTTCCTAGATGGTCTTCCTAAATTGCTAGGGTGCATCTTTAGATCAGATGGTGGAATTAAGATGTAGAATCAAATTCAGGTTTAGATCGAAGTGATTCGATCAGATCAGAAATCTCGTAGATGATCTAATGAGGCCTCTTAGGATAAAAACCCAAGGACCTTTCTGTGTGTGTGCTCTAAAGTATAGATGATGGACTGGATATGAATTGGACCCAATCAAGGCACCTAAAGATTTTTGGATGACTATAGAGGTTCGAGGCAGATGATACCCCTGGATCAGAAAATCGTCTACTTGAGAATTACCTGGGCAGCCAGGAAGGGAAAGTCCCATAAAGACCCCTACATAGTAGAGCATCCCCACAGGTTGCAAGGTTTCCCTCACCCGACCTTTCTTGTCACCGTGGTTCCAGGTAGACCAGAATGGATAACTTGACTTCTTAAGTCTGCCAGTTTTAAGTCCTACTTTGTGCCTTTCATTCCACTTGATTTAGAAGTTAATTTGACTCGTGACCTAATTTGGAGGTTAGTTGGCCCACAATGTAGTCCAACTTCACCCGACCTACCCTAAAGATGGCAGAATGAAATCTAGGCCAAGACCTAGAAATCACCTTGAATGACTCTCAGGTTATTAGGCCAGCAATTTTAGGATTCAGGTGAAATTTAGAGCCTGATTTTTAGGGTTTTTCTAATTAGATTTTTCCAATCAAGTGCTTGGGTGGCACACAGATGCAAGAGGGTGTTTTCTTTTAAGTAAGTGTGTACTAACACTCAAGAAACTCTAAAGTTGAAACCCTAAGTGGCTCTATTTCCAAGTCCAATTTGCTCTTAAAATGTTCTCCTTTAACTTCAAATCAAGAAGTGCATAGTCTAAGGAGATTTGCAATTAAGTGTAATCCTTAATAGGTACAGGAAATTAGGGTACGGATGTCTAACAGAATCATCTCGAACTTCAACCAGATATGGAAAATTTTCACAAATCAGGAAAAACTTGCCTTTTAAAATATGATTTCTATGAAATTAAGGCAGGTGATTCCTAATTGATTGTTTCCTCTTTTATCCTCCCAAGATTAGTAGGTTGATTAGGGAAGAATAGAAGTTACCTAACACGGGAGTGGCTGTTTTGCATAGAAGATCGCCCAGTGAAGTACCTCGCAAAAACACAAGAAACCAAACAGGGCAACTTAGTGCTCAAATAAAATCTGATAAAGCAAATGATAGTGGAGAATTGCGCGTTGCTCCCCCGCAATGGTGGAAAAATGTTGGAGCGATCTATAAAGGGTTTATATTATCGTAATCGTAGTTCAAATCCTCAATCGATCGTATAACAAATATAATTTATAACTCGAATATAAGTCCAAGGTCGAACATAAGGAGCAAGTAAGAATTCATGCCTAATCTTTAATTAAAATCAATGAGCACAACTAATTAAGCATTAAAAATAGATATTCAATGAATAATAACCTATCACATTATTTATTCAATGTATCTAGAGATTTCATGGAACAAAAAGATCAGAATAAAAAACAATGGTGATTTAGATCACCACTAATCCTCTTAATTAAGCATGTATTCAATTATTCAATTAGAACTCAATTTTAAACTATAGTACTTAAATTATTCAACAGTAATTCAAATAATGGCACACTATTCTCGACTTAACAGAGCCTCAAAGCTTCTCTCTCTTTCTTTCTTCTTCTCCCTTCCTTCTTCTTCTTTGTTTCAGCATGTACGGTCTTTCTTCCTCTTTAGCTTCCCTTTGCAGCATAGAGGAAGTAATTCCCTCTAACAATTAAGTGTCGCATAGGGACACTTCCTTCAAAGAGCCAAACTCTCCTGCTCTCTCTCTTTCTTTCTTCTCTTCCTCTCCCAGATGGCCAGGTAATCGGATCACATGCACCTGGGTCCAGTCTCACCGACAGTGGTGATAAGCGAGGAGTGCTTAGGATAGATAATCGGGTCAGGAGAGTGGGTGTAGTGGGGACCTCACCCCTATGATCTCAAGGTGAACAGCATATGGGACAAAATCAATATATGTGCTATCAGGTGCTTGTGTTCTCACGATGTGGGACTATCCCACATCCTCCTCATCTGTAGCAGCTGAAGAAGCCTCGTTACGATTGCTGCTGTGGCTGTAGGTGGTTTGACCAATTGAGGATCTAGAAAGAAGCCTCGTTGAGTTTTGTGAGTCCTGAGCCATTCAATTCAGTTGAAAGTTGCCGGAGCACTATGGGTGAAGTCGCCAATGATGGCGGCGATGATGACGGATGGCGAGACCTAAAATCGAGCATACGGGCTCAAAAGTGCTAATTAGAAGGTCAGAGAGCTTCACTGGAGGATGGCAAACATGGTCATGTGCTTCACGTGGCACGGGAGTGCATGTAGGGGTGCGTCAGACTCGGGAATGGTGTTGGCGGCAGGTGGTGTTCGGTGGAGGTTTTGGATGGGTGAATAGGCGAAATAAGAGAGGGCATTTGGTCTTGAGGTGATGGCAGAGGTTTTGGAGGTGACGCGAGGGTGTTTGGTGGTGTAGCATAGAATGGAAAGCTCGTCGGAGCTTTGCCAGCAAAGAGGAAGATGATGTAGGAGCTAGGTGGACAGTGGTCGAAACAAGAGTTGAGGGAGAGAGAAATAACTGAGGGAGCTGGTGGACTATAAAGGTCTGACCTTCCAAAAATGGTGTGAGGACCTTTTTTTAAAGAATGATGATAAAGTTAGGGACCTAATTGCAGTTAATTCAAAAGTTAGGGGCATATGTATGAGAGAAAAGAGTTAGATAGGACTAAAATGTACACTTGGTCAATGTGATCTCTAATTGGGCCTAAATTTTGGTACAAACCTAATTTGTACCCAAGGAATCTGATGGTGAAGCTGGATGTAGGTTTTTGGCTAAGTTTGACTGGGTAATCTATGGAAAAATCTAAATTGGGGCAATTATCTGTCTGAGACTCTGTTTTAGATAAAAATGGGTTCTAATTGTCAAATTAAAGATGGCAAACCCTAGAGAATATTTGTCTATGATTTTTCTAGTGTTTAGGTGAATTTAACGTAACCCAAACCTCAATGAAATAAGCAGGTTTGTTTCTAGGGTTTCATATGTCATTTAATTCTCGTAATACGTGAAAACCCATTTCTATCTGTATAGACCCTCTCATTAAACTTTAGTGCACATTTATCCTTTAATAAACCCCTGAGAAAATTTGTAATTGCTCTACATTCGTGATATGATGGTAAAATTACAGTTTTAACTCTGGTTTCATGTTAAACTCTCAGAAATGATGTGTAGTGAATTATGGTCCTTTGGCAGTTACGTAAGAGCATTTATTAATGGAATATGACTAATTAAAGCCAGATATGGCTAATGATGACGTTATCATCATGCATCACCTGACTCGCCATCTGATACACATGAGAGGCACCATCTCCAATTGTCACCCACGTAGGATCCCTCATCCTTCTGATGTAGATCCGACGGCTATACGTGGGTCTAGATGCCTTAAAGCAACGTGCGATGTGAGCGGCTCGTCTCAACAGTTATGAAGCATCAGGCGGTTCACTGTCGACCGTGCGCGACAGCTGCGAGCTCCAGTGGGCATGTGAGCTGGGTCCTTTAACAATGTTTGCGGCAGAGCTTCAGCGATGACTTAAATGTTCCTATTGACCACGGATGACCAAAACCTCCTCTCCTCCACTATAAAAAGATCCCTACCCCTCCTATTTGACAGGATCTCTTCATATTGTCTGCCAAGCCCATCCTCCACCTCCTTAACATGTCCAGGAAAGGTCTCGGAACTGTTGAGCTACTGACAGAAGCCCCTCCACCACCGTGGCTGCCTCGCCTCTCCATTTTGTCGCATTTGTTCTTCCTTAGCTTAATGTTTATTTTAAGCTTTCCTCTAGCATTGTAGTTGCGAAATAATTTTGCCTATTCATTATATGGTTTTATCATCTCGTGCTAGAATCTATTACACTCATCATGTCTACTTTTCAGGCATAGTTAGATATCATTGCTCAACTATAGATTTCTAACCCTTTTCTCTCTCTCTATTCTTCTCACAAGCAAACCAAATGATGTATGTTGTGACATTAAAGCGATTAATTGATCCAATTTCTTGCTTCCCTATGTTTGACACTCGTACTCATGTATGATTATTCTTATTAAAATTAAGGTCGTAAGTGTATGATGCAATGAACTACTTACCTAATGCGTTTCATGACATTACTAATCAGTACTCTAACATGGAGGAGCAAGCTTCCATGTACTCAGATGCATTATTATATGTAGACTAGTCTTTTGAATTAGAAGATGTGTGCATCCTAGGCAACAACCCATATTCTGCTACTTATAACCCAGGGTGGCACAACCATCCAAACTTCACATTGTCCAACAAACCTTAGTGCCAAAACCCCGCTAGTGGACCAATGGGACTATTCTCTCCCATCATCCCAATGGCCCACCATGGTCCATCAACAATTCCACCACCAGGCCCTCGCACACCTCAAATGGATCACACATCAAACTCTCTTAATAAGTTGATGCGATTGATGATGGAGATGTCTAAGCACCATTAAGAGAGTATGACATCTCTTCAACACCAATTGGTGCAACAGAATGTTGAGATTAGTCAACTATGTGTGATGACTGATTGCACCGCAAAAATACACCTGTAATTGTGCTGTCTTGTGCTATTTCCTAGCATTACCAATGCATATTAGGTCTCCATAGTCGCATTGTAAAAATACA
Organism: Thalassia testudinum; assembly: GCA_037157565.1. Taxonomy (NCBI): domain Eukaryota; kingdom Viridiplantae; phylum Streptophyta; class Magnoliopsida; order Alismatales; family Hydrocharitaceae; genus Thalassia; species Thalassia testudinum. The sequence goes on from JAZHRO010000056.1 coordinate 17,788,559, forward strand.
CGCATGCATGCATTTAATTGAGAGGGGAGGAGAGTAAATAAATGGCCTTGCAAATAACATTTTTTCCTCAAGTGCATCTTTGCAAAATTCACCTTCTTTTTATTTTTATTTCTACTTGACTTTCAAACTCTTCCTGCGACTGCATGGCAACATCTTCTCCTCGCGCCATTCCCTGCTCAGGCCCTTCCCTGCGGCTGCCTCTCCCTGCCAAGCCATGAGCAAGCATGCACAACCAGGGCATGGCTGTGCATGCTCTCCTCTTCTTTAAAAAGAGCTCGGCTGCCTTCTTGCAAAGCAGCCTGGTCCCCCACAAAGAAAACCCAATGCAGCACCACCTTCTTCTCCAGGCCACCATCATCTCCTCCCTCTCCCTCCATACACAGGACCTCCTCCTCAGAGGAGACACTCTGCGGGCAGGAGTCTTCACTGTGGTGCGCACCCACCACCATGAAACCACCACCACCCAGCTCTTCAAAGAGCTGGTGGGCGTGGTGGCCTTCATTCCCTATTTCAAGTTCAAGCCATTGCAGCTATTGGAGTGGGAGCTTCAAGCTTTGAAGCTCTCAAGCTCCGCACAGCAGCAGCCACTCCACCGCTCACGCCAGCAGCGTGGTGGTCTTCTCTTCCCTGACTTCTTCGTTTCCAGCACTTCCGCCATTGCTGCAGGCTTCAAGGTCTGAAGCTCCATGGCAGCAGCAGGCATGCAGGCCACCACGCACCCGCACGTAGGCCACCACCGTGCCTGCAGGCACCCTTGCCTCCCTCTCCACGCGCTCTGTCGCGAACTTCTCCGTGCCCTCAACCGGCAGACGCTGCCCTTCCTCGCGTGCGCCAGCCCACGCACGCCAGCTGCAAGCCGCCCACACTCACTGCACCTGCAGTAGGTTGTTGCGCGGCTCGCCCAGCCACTGTAGCCACTGTTCACATGTTTCTGCAGAACACTGTGGCTGCAGTGGGGTGATCGATGAGTTTCTTACTTAACCAGTCACCAAGCGCACCGCAGCCGGCTGCAGCCCACACGCGCGTCTCGGCCCGCGTCACCCACACCCGCCCGTGTACATCTCAGTGCGCCTACCTCTCTCAACACCTGCCTTCACCCACTCCCTTCACCCACGTACACCTCTCCGTAGCACTGTGCGCTGCAGTCTTCTCTCCACACCCATCGCCCTCCAGCGCGCGCTTCTCTACGTGCATATGCGCCTACGCGCGAGCTTGAATCACCAGACGACGCTCCACGGCTACAGATGTCTTAACCCGCGCGTCTTCACTCCAGCAAGAAGCGTGCGGCGGCTCTCTCTCTCTCTCTCTCACAGCACTCTCTCCCTATCTCTTTACTGACACTCACACACATACACTTACGCTTTCATACACACACACACACCTATACACTATTATATACATATATATATAGGTATGCATATATATATTGATATATATACATATATTTATATACATATATATATATATACACTTATATCTATATATATAGTAGTATTTATATAACTAAGTATTAGTATACCAATATATATATACATATATCTATATACTTATACATATATATATATACATGTATCTATATACTTATATATATATATATACATATATTAGTACTTATATAACTATGTATTAGTCTATATACATCTATATACTTATATATATATATACATATATATTCACATATACTTATACATACATATATATATATATACATACATATATACATATCTATCTATATAACTATATATACATATGTATACATATATATACATATCTAGCTACATATATCTATATATACATATATTACTATATACCTACACATATATATATATACATCTATATAATATCACATACATGCATATACATACATATATATATATATATATATATATATATATATATATAGATATAGATATATATATCTATACATATATCTATCTATACATAATATTTATATCTTTATATATATATACATATATATATATAACTACATATATACGTATATATTTATAACCATATATACATATAGATATTTACATACACACACACACACACACACACACATATATATATATATAGTTTCACATTACATACCATACGTGGTATCGCGGGAATATCTGCACCAGTTGCTGATATTCCCTGATACCCGCATACAAAAAGCGTGGTCACACTCATCTTCCACCATCCATCCTACACTCCACGCGGCACCTCGTCCTATTGGTTGCGTCTTTCTAGACGACGATCGACTCGACACCGTGCTACACTCAATTGTCACCTCCACCCCCACCCCTTTATACATATATAGTATATACATATATATATACACTATATTTACTTTATTTCTGTTTCAATTTCCTGTTAGTAAAAAGATAAAAAAATATATGAAAGAGAAAAGATAATCTTTGAATTGCAGGTACTCCGTCTTGCGAATAGCAAGACCCATTTTGGAACCCTGATTTGGCTCAAAGCCAAGAACTTAATTTTGAGGGTGTGCCTCAAGGACCAAGATTATCAGAAAAAAATCTAAATAGAAAAACACCAAAAACGCAATAAACGAACGGAAGAGACTCGTTGTAGGAAGGGCGTAGAAACTTGACTTGTAACCCCACTTCCCTGAGTTTGACCCTAGGCCTAAAAGTGACCAAGATAAAATCAAGTAGGCCAGGTTAAAAAATTTTTGTAAAGAGATGGTTAGGTCCTATTTAGGTTAACCACTATATACATTTCAACGATAAAATCACCATATTAACAACCTAACTAGGTCCGACACCAATGACTCGATATCAGGGCACTCTTCCTTCCCAACCTATCCCAAACCGGTGAAATTTTTTACCTCATGGTCCGCAACCACAGTTGCAACCTTCGCAGGGGTAGGTTCACCAGATTCTACATTCTCCAAGTACTCAACCAGGATTGCAGGCCAATCCTGTAGCAGCACATTAACCCTACATCCTTGTTGTGAACCCTCCTTTGCCTTACAATCACACTAGACCTACAACATCCAATGCGATTACTATGAGGAGTAGCAAATAGACCGTTGATCCGCATCGGCCTGATCCTGGCCAATCTTCTACATCGTCCTCTTATTCAAGTTGCACACCGCATTCTCATGAGGATGACACACCCAAACTGGTGCCAAAATCGATCCCATTCCCTGAGGCTCTGCTAGGGGAGCCAAAAGCTAAGAAAAAGATCATGTAGACCTTTGATAATCAGCATGATATATTCAAGGATGTTGATATCAACGTTTCTTTGCTAGAGGCAATCGACCACATCCTGACTATCACCCGTTTCTTTAAGGACTACACACCTAGGCGACAGCAGAAGAAAACCAAGAACCCAATGGTTCTCTCACCTCAAGCAAGTTGTGCTATACTAACAAAATTACCACCAAATCAAAAAGATCCAAGCACCATTCTCATTTCATGCAGCATAAAATGCTGTAATTTTGATTATGCCTTGCTGGATTTAGGATCTTCCATTAGCCTTGTATCGATCATCATGTTGCAGAAATTTGCATTAGGAAATCTGAAACCCACCCCTGTTACATTACAATTAGTAGATCATTCTATCAAAATCCCGCGAGGAATGGTGGAAGACGTGGTGGTTAGGGTCAACAGTCTGTGTTTTCCTGTTCACTTTCTAGTATTAGATATGGATGTTCCTAATTCAGCTTCGAATTACCTAATCATCCTCGATAGGCCTTTCTTGGCTATAGCCCGTGCCCATATTGATTGAGAATCGGGCTACAATGAGATTGCCATGGGATTTGAAAAGCTCAAACTTAACATGTTTAAGGATCCAAGAATTTGATTGTGATCTTAATGAGGATGACACGTCTGACGATGACATGGCCATCAGTGCATGTATCGGGATTGTAAGGACCTATTCAAACTACTATAGCGTACCCCTAGATAATCACCAAGACCTGACTAACCTTTACTGTGACATTTCTCTACCCCTCCCCTTACCCTTATCTCTTCCTAACTAAACCCCTGACAAGGTCCACTCCGCTTCTTACACTTGGTGGTCTGAGTCATTTTTCGACTACTCCCCTATAGTCTACCCCGTTGAAGATCGGAATGCCCATTCTTTCTCTCCAAATCAGTCAGAAGCGACATTCCACACTGGGACCTTGTTCCCAAGCACTGATCCTTAAGACTCACCTTTCTTGGATCCATCAATCCAAGATGCCCCTCTTCTTGGACAACCTAATGGCTAATTTCCTTCACCCCTCATTCTTTCCTCTGACTCTTTTGCGACACTCTTGTCCCATGATTTGCCAGATCTTTCCCATCCACTCCCGAGCTTAAAGCACTTCCTGACATGCTAAAATATGCTTTCCTAGGACCAAATGAAACACTTCTTGTAATCATCAGTTCAAAATTGTCTAGGGAGAAAGTGTGCAAGCTAATGAAGGACCTAATTGAATATAAGATAGCCATTGGATGCTCTTTTTTTGATCTGACAAGCATTAGCCCCACCTACTGCACTCACCGTATATATACAGAGGAGGCTCAACCTTCCCGCGACATGCAATGATGTCTCAATCCTAATATAGGGGAGGTTGTTAAGAATGAAATTATTTAGTGGCTTGATGAGGGCATCATTTACCCGATTAGCGACAGCCCCTGGGTGAGCCCAATTCATGTTGTGCCCAAAAAGGTGGGTCTCACCATCCATGTTAATGACAAGGGAGAATCCATCCCTACACAGACTCCTATGTCTTAGTGAGTGTGTGTAAACTATAGGAAACTCAATAATACTACCAAGAAAGACCATTTTCCGCTACCTTTTCTCGACCAAATTCTAGAGCAGTTAGCGAAAAATCAGTTCTTTTGTTTCCTAGATGGATTCTCTAGGTAAAACAAGGTGGCTATTGACCCCCATGACCAAGAGAAGACCACCCTCACCTACCCCTGTGGCACCTTCGCCTTTCGAAGGATGCCATTCAGACTTTGTAATTTGCCAGCTATCTTCCAACGATGCATGCTAGCAATATTTCTCGATATGGTTGGCGATTTTCTTGAAGACTTTATGGATGACTTCTCAGTCTTTGGAACTACCTTTCATGACAGTCTAGCAAACCTGACCTACATCCTTCGAAGATGTATTGATGTTAACCTCGTGCTTTCCTGGGAGAAAAGTCATTTTATGGTGCACGAAGGTTGTTCTGGGACATATCATCTCCAAATGGGGTATCAAGGTGGACAGAGCTAAACTTGATGTGATAGCTAATTTATCGATTCCTAGCTCTATCTGGCAAATTCACTCCTTTTTGGTTCATGTCAATTTCTACAGGATATTTATTAAGGGTTTCTCCAAGATTTCCAGACCTTTGATGCATATCCTATCGACCGATGCGCCCTTCCACATGGGCCCTGGCTGTATTTGAACATTTACACAACTATGTGATGCTGTCACTATGGTCAATGTTCTCCAGCCGTTTGATTTATCCCTCGACTTTGAGCTGATGTGTGATGCTTCTGACCTAGCTCCTAGAACTTGATGTAGACACATCCATTTAGGATAAAATGGCTATTTATGCATGTTCCTAGTTTTAGATATGCATTCCATAATATAAATTTCGCATAGCATGCTTCATTCTACTTTTAGAATAGTTTGTATAAAGTTTAGGTTAATTTATGCCCTTTTATGGCCAGGAGAGAAGGAGAATTATTTTGGGGCCTCGGATTGATGATCCAACTGTACGGATCTGATCAAGACAATGATCAGAGTCCAACACCTCTGAAATCGTCTTGATCAGAATCCTGTAGCACCTTATGCAGTCTGACGGCCATGGGACTACGTGACGCAATGCAGAGCTTCAAACGACAAATCCAACCACACAGATGGATCTGGATCGATGATCGTAGCCTAATGATGCTTGGTTTTCACTCAACTCAGTAATTAAGTTAAATTCACTTAGTTAAGAGTAGAAGAAATCACTTAGGTTAACTTGAAGTTGTGTCGGTTGTGTAGTATAGGGTCGAATTAACCTAACATTTTAGAAATTTTTACTGCTTGAGTCCAGGTCGTTCACTGGGAGGCATAATAATTTTCTTCAAATTCACCAATTTTCTTTTTCTCTTTAAGTTTCGGAGGTATAACTAGTTTGATTTTCAAAACATGAATTTTGTCAAAATATTTAAACTATAAAGAATATACAAAATTCCATATGCAAGCATATTTACTCAAAATAATGTACTTTATTAACAAGTAAACATGCTAGTTTTTCAATTTTATTTCATTCTAAGAAATTAAGGCAATTAAAAGTTGTCCAATTAAAACATGCCTTTTTATATTTAAGAACAAAAAGATAATGATGCAAAAAAAATTCATTTATCTCTTTAGCCTCTCATCTCCTTCTCTCTTATTTTCTTCTTTCTCTCGAGATCTCTTTTCTTACCTTTCTTGTGTTGTTCCTGCCTTCTTATTCTTTCTTCCTTAACACTCCTTAGCACCTGTGCTTTCTTATTTAGCTTTCAGGTTCAACACTTAGCATCCTTCAGCGGCTTCTCTTTTCCTTAAACTTTTCAGCTGAATCGGGTTTTTTTGCCTTTTTAAACAAAAGTTATTTTATTTACGGTGAGGTCCTTTCAAGGATACACACCACCCTGAGACCAGGGTGGGACCAGACCCTACTCGATCCTCGGCTAATCTCAGTTAGGTTCGTTTTTGGCTCATTTGTTTATCGATTCATAGTCTCGAGCCATTTCGGCTCAACCCAGCCACCCAGGCCACTCTCACCCTCCCAGGGCACAACCTTATTCACACGCCCCCAAGGGTGCACACTCGCAGGCATAAGCCTGCACACACAGACACATGCAATGCTCAGTTAAAATGGAATCGGTAACTGATGTGCCGAGTGCTGACGACTACATAGCTAGAGAAACGAATTACTTTTATCCCCAGGCATGCGCTCGTGAACAACCGAGGTGGGACTATCCTACCCCTTCCAGACCCAAATTCAAATGTTCATAACTTTCTACCCAGAGATCCAAATTGAGTGATTTCAAGTTTGTTGGAAAGCTCTAAGGGTAATCTACACAATTTTAGGGTCAATTTAATGTTTTAATGATGTTTTCCTTTTCAATTTAAAAGATGAAATCGGGGGTTCCTACGGGTTATTTAAGCACGGAAAGTGAAATTTATATCAGGAGAGTCTTCAGATGGACTTCTCTCTTCTATTAAAAGGTCTGTACATGTTATATAAGTAATTCTGCTTCTGTCAGAGTAGGTCTTAAGTTCTTAATACCTTCAAACCACCAGAGAAGGTCTTCACTTCTCTGAAAGCTTCAGAGTTTGATTTTTTAGACATTAATAAGTGCAACAGACACTTAAAAGTGTTTCTAATCAATTTAGATTAATTCTACGGGTTATAACAGATCAATCTGGGCAGGCTTTAAGCTTAAATTTCATCAGAACAGTACTCCTATTGGTTTGGGTTCGAAAGTAACCCAAATTGGCAGAAACTAAATTCTCAAACATCCATTCATCTGGGCTTACTTTAATCACTCTCAGATCATCAAATAAGATCCCAGAAACAACTTTCACTTCTCAATTCCTCAATTCAAGCTCATAACTCCATTATCAAACTCATGTTTGACTGTGGAAGCTCAAAAATTGACTTTCTGTTCAAAGCTTCCTCCCAAGAAATTAATGCCTCAAATAGAGTCTTCTCATCATCTAGAACTTATTCAGATCTTCAGGAAGTTGTTTTAACCTTAATTCATAGGGTTTCAGGCTCGTCGCCTACATTGAAATAGGTGTGTGTTTGATCGAATTAATGGAAGGTTGTTACAGTGTTTTGAAGACTTAAACAGCTTCAATGCATTGCACTGAAGCTTCTGAGCTCATTAAATGCTCTTCAGATCTTTCCTAACAGACTTCTCCAACTCGCCGGAGTTGGGGAAGTTGAAGTTACATCTATAGCTCCAGTGGTTAAATCCTCAAACAAATTTCTTCAAAACAATCAGTAATCCTTATTTTACTATTCTGGAGCTACTTAGCAAGTTCTAGAGGCTAAAACTCAAGAATGGCTCGCCGGAGCTCTGGTAAGTCTAGAAAATGTAAAATTGTATGTACAGATTGATAAAACTAACCATTTTTAATCCAAAAAGGATCCTGAGGTAACAAGGAACCTCAGTATCACTTTTAATTTTTCATTTGTTCATTAAAATGTAAGATTTGATAGTTAAATTATTTTCTTAAAAGATTTGAGTAGTTAAAGCTCAGGACTTGTTTAACCGCTAGATTAAGAGGTTAAATCAAGTCAATAGATGTTATTATTCATAAATATGTATTTAATTTATTGTTTGAACTGTTCCTGAGCCGCCATGGACAGTGAGCTCAGAAACTAAATTAAATTTTGGGCGTTTAATTATAGATGATAATAATTGGTATTATAATGTCGATTAGGGTTCATAGGTGGTGATAGGTGATGAAAGAACTCAATGAAGGTGGAATTAAATCGACTACTGTCACCATAGACAGTGTCAGTAGTCGGTGAAGGTGAGATTTAAATTAGTCGTTTAGTTGATTTAATTAAATGATTAAGTGATTTAGAAGTGATCATGGAAGATACAGGAAAGTGTACAGTGAATTGAAAGACAAGATTAAGTCTCTGGCGAGCTCAAGGAACTCGCCGGAGTCGGAGGAGATGAAACTAAATTCTAACATTACTCTAATCTAACTAACTAAACTAATTAACTAAGTTAGCCTACTCCTACTCCTACTCCTAGTCTACTGTTACCTGAACGAAGGGGTCAATAGGGTTCCGCCAAAGTCTCATGGCGGATGAAGAAATCAGAGGGTGGAAGAAAGATCTCCGTTGGGCAGATTTAAGGTGGAGCGGAGGAATCCTTGGGTCGGCACCTGTGCCAGAGGTGCGGAAGACCATGGTGGATCTCCTCAGCTACTTAAGATGGACGGAGGAAGTTAGAAAATGGAATGGGAAGTCGCCGGAGTTTTGGACGACTAGCCTATTGGGTCAGCTGCAGTGTTAGAAGAGGGAAGGGAGCCAACTTGAAATAAATCAGAGGTGTGAGGGGGTACTTATAGCAGTTTGCAGCGAAGAGAGTGGTGGGGTCTGGCCGAAGAAGGAGCTTGAGGAGCTTAACCACCGTCGTCGTCTCCGATGACGGTGAGGTTATCTCCCAATGAAAAATAGGATTCTCGGTTAATCCAGACCGATGGATCAAGTGGAGGTGGTGAGCGCAAGCTGCAAGAGCTTGGACAAAGCGGAATGATGTCGGCAAGGCGATGATCGTGTGGTGGGGTGACTCTCTGCCGCCAGCCGTTCGTTCGGCTGAAGAAGAAGAAGACGAAGAGGGACATAAAAGTAATAAAACTTAAGGACCCATGGGAGAAATAAGGACCCAACTGTAATGAAAAGTAAGGACTAAAATGTAAACCCAGGTTTTGAAGCTTTATTTTAATTTAGATCTTTTTCAACTTTTTATATATGTTACTAAATAAGGTAAATATTATGTTTTCACCTTGAATTTAGATTTTTGACGTTTTTAGATTAATTTAGTAGATTAAGTAAAATCACTTAAGTTATTATATACTTAGGTATACATTATATTTAAGTTATCTTATTAATTAAGGGAATGATTAATAGGATTTCGAGTCCAATTGTTATCTAAATTATTAATAATGTTAATTGAATGATAAAATGTCATTTTTAACTTATTTTAAGGTCCTTAACTAAATATCCCTTATTCTATAATTAACCCTTATATATTCATAATCTTAGCTAATTACTTAGGAAGACTAGTTAATTAGGGGTAATTAGAGGTCATGATGAATGTCTCATCATACCCCCGAGCCAAAGTTTTTCTAGTCTCTAGCAAAATTAACTAAGACTATGATGATTTAAAGTACTTGGGTTTAAATTATTATAAATAGTAACTATGTAGAGGAAAGCTTAGGTCAGAAATTTTTAAATTTAATATAAATGATTAATGTATAGAGCATGTGTGTAAATTTTCTTACTTAGACTTATACTTATAACATTTTCAAAACACACTTAAAATAATTTGTAAATAAGAATTTTATTTTGAATTAGAATTCTTCAAAAATCTCTTAATCTTTGTAGCTATTCTTAACTAAAATTAGAATACAAAGTGTTTTAAGAAAAAAAAAACTTAAGGATTGAGAATTAAATTTTAACTCAAAAACTCAAATAGATTTAAGTTAATCCCTTGTTTATGATATTTGACTTTTATCAATATAAGTTTAAGCAAATTTATTAGATACTCATTATTAATCAAACTTAGAGTAGTAAAACTCTAATTTACTAGCCTACAACACTAAAGATTAACTTCTAGACCTAGGATTCTGTCAATTCTTCTCCTTTAGGTCTCAACTTAAAATCTTCAAAACCTAATTTCTTAGGCTTCACTGCCCAATACCAAGGTTCAGTAGCTATGATTTTAAAACATCTGTGCTCAGTGAAGAGAATTGTCCTAAAGACATCCAAAGTTGCAAAAATCCAAATCTTAAGACATCACTTTCCAATCCCAATTATTTCAATTGAAGCCTTTGGCTTGGCCTTACTCAGGTTTGGTTGCTTTCTCCTCACCAATTTTCTATCCTGAGGTCAACACTTTTTGTGTATATCTCCCCGGTGGACCACTGGGTCTCTTATTCCTAATATTTTTTTCTCCACATTTTTTTTCTTTTTTCTGTAGGTTAGAACACCCATTTGTGGTGAGGTGTTCTTTTTATTTTTGATGGAAGGAAGGATAGCATCCATTTGTATTGAGATGCTTTTATTTATTTGTGGAAAACTGCATAAGTACCCATTTTTAACGAGGCACTTAACTGTAGGGTGTTTTATTTATTTTTTTTCTTTCTCTTTTTCTTTTCCCCCCTTCTCATTTTTCTTACTACCATTATTCTCCAAATCCTTTTTCTAGGTGAGTGGCACATCCTTCACCCTTTCAAGAACTACCCCGTGGAAATCCTTGGACTAAAGAGGATTCAGAATTGATCTCTTAACCTCTGTGTTTTCGCAATCTCAGATGTCAACAAGACAATTCTATGTGAGTGAATTTTAGATGTTTAGGTTACTTAGCTCTCAAACTAGAGCTTGGACAACAAAGTCCTTTACTCTTAGGTTCTTCAAATTTTTAGTTTCCTCCTACAGGATCCGTCAAGACAAAATTTACCAAGTCTAGTTATTTATTTCTAGCTTGTAAGTTTTGTAAACTAAAATTCTCCCAACTCTATATTTAATTAACTCTGAATATTTGGCTTTTTACTTAACTTTATGATAAAATCAAATTTTCAAAAAGCAAAAGATTACTTAATCTAATTGATTAAAAAGTTATAATTCAATTCCAAAACTTAAGTTTAAAATCTTAACACACTTAGTTTCTTAAGTAAGAATAGAAAAATCAATCTTTAAAAGATTTAAAAGATTCCTTAATTCAAATAAAATCTTGTTTTAAAAATTTTAAACACAAAAGTGTGTTTTTACAAAATGTTTAAGTAAAAATCTAATTCAGAATTGAATGCTCTTAAGTACTCTAAATATATTCTATATACATTTTAAACTTCTGACCTAAAAGAAAATTAAACCTCTTAATTACAATATATATATTCTTCTTCTTTTCTTCTTTATTAATAATGAATATTCCCCTCTTATTATTTTTATGAATTTTCTTTTTCAAATTTTTGTATTTATATATTTTTATTTTTATGCATATAAGATTTTTTTCAAAATTTTTTTAAATTTTTATGAAATTTTTGAATTTTTAAAATTTTTATCATTTTTTTGAATTTTTTTTTTAAAATTTCGTGGATATTTAATTTTTATGTGTTTTAATTTTTTAAACCAACACTTAAAGTGAAAATTTCACTTCAACACCCCCCTAAGCCAAAATTTTACAATGTCCTCATTGTAAGAAGGGTGAAAAGATATTAAATGAAATTTGTAAAGTGTATAAGAAAATCAGAAAGGGTAAAAACAGGAAACAGCTATGTATAAGTGTTAAGTTTTACGCCTTTAGCTAGGCGTAAATCCTAGTAAAGAACTCCTAAAAAGAATAGGTATATGGTAAAAATAGAGTTATGAAAGAATTAGATCAAAAAAATTAGAAAACAGATTAAACCACCTGATCAAAACTCGTCCTGAAATTTCCTATAATAGATCTCGCAGATCCTAGAATTAGATTCTCATGAAAATCTCAAAAAGATCAGAGTGAAAATCATGTGAAGATTAGATCTGATTTAGGTTGAGATGTAGAACGTTTAAGATTAAGGTAATTCAAAAATGTTTCCACCAAGTTCAGAAGATCAGCATAGTCAGTTTTGGTTCCCAATAATAGGTGAGTCATTTTGACATAAAATAGGTTGCTGATGCAGGTTTGATGGGCTATTTTCAGGTAATACAGAGGATGGGTTATGATTAGAATCAAAGGCCTAATTAATGAAGTGGACTTGGCCTTGGTTTTGCCTAGGATTTGGCAGATTCATAGGATTCGGAATTGGCTGAGATGGAAGAGTACCTGGTTGACGAGACTTAGCCAAAAGCGTGATTTGATTTCGTAAATCAGCCAAATCTACCTTACATTGCCTATGGATCTCAGCGAGAGCTTCAGCATTTTGTCGCTGACTCTCTGACACAGCTCTTAAAATCTGATTTAGCTGTGTATCTCTATTAGGCCTAGAGTAATTCTGCATACTCATCAGGCTAGGCCTTAAATTTGATTGCTAAGGAGGCAAAGGAGGTGGGTTAAAATGGGTCTGATTTGGATAATTTGATCTTTGATTTTGATTTGGATCAGCCCAAGAAAAATTTGGGTGGTTTCTCCATCCAGGATTATAGGTATTTGAATAAAGGTTTGGTTTTGGAATATTTTCCTGGATGGCATTTAAATCAAAAGGATATGGCATGTTTTCTGTAATAGTTAAGGGTGTGGAAAAGAGTGGGTAAGATTGTGGGACAAAGGTCCCTCCTTGGGTTGGTGAAGGAGTAGATAGAAAACCCAAGGAAAATGGATCTCTAGAATCCAGATTATTCACAAATTCCCTCCCCAGGGGAATTTGCAAAATAGGTACATATGCGGGATTCGTAGCAAGTAGAGGCGTAAGAGTCATCATTTTGTTTCTAACCTCGTCGAGATGCTTTGCTACGATATCGACTTTGTCCAGTTTTTCTGCAATAATCTCTAAATCTTTTCAACTGGACGGATTACCGATCTCATGAATGCCCTTATGCGGATTTTGGTGATTCGTATTTGCGCCCCGCAAAAATTACGACATTGATTCATTGTTGATCGAGTTTTCCGCCATCCCTTCAAATAATTCTAAAGCGGATTCTGTGTCGCAATCTAGAAAATTCCCTTCACAAGAGGCATCGACTAGATTGCGAATGCCCTCTTGTAAACCATAATAAAAGATATGCATGAGTTGCCAACGAGGGATGTCATGATGTGGGCATTTCCTTTGCAATTCATGAAAACGTTCCCATGCTTCATGAATTGGTTCTCCTTGATTTTGATTGAAAGTAGTAATAGCTCGCCTTAAAGCATTGGTTCGACTAATAGGAAAGAATTTCTTTAAAAATGCAAATTCAAGTTCAGCCCAAGTTGAGATTGGTCTTGCTGTAGTTCTATACCAATAAGCTGCTTTATCTTTAAGGCTAAAAGAGAACATTTTCATTAGTAGGATTTCCCTATTTTGATTTCCAGGACCAAGAGTTTGAGATAAATTTTTAAGATCTTCAATGTGTTGAAATGGATCCTCGGATGCAAATTCGTGAAAGTGGGGGATTAAACCTATAATGTTTGGCTTTAATTCTAGATCATTTTCCCCAATAGGAATCCTAACATTAGGCTCTACTTGTGCATTAGATGGGTTATAATAATCTCTAAGTAGAGGCCTTGGATGATTGATCGGTAAATCAGGATTTTCAAAACCCGCCTCAAGTCGAGGTGAAGAACAGGTTTGAAAAGCTTGTAGATTATTTAAGGCTGCTGTTAATAAATTGATTTGTCTTGTTTGCTCTAGCATCCTAAGGTTCTGGTTCAGGAGAGCCTCATGCACATCAAAAGGCAGCATCTCCCCCTGACCAGAAGAAGAAGGGATATCAGGATTAAGATTCTGCATTGGATCCATAGAAGTAGATGGATTAGATGGGAAAACCATTGGTTGCTTATCTGCAACTGGCCTAGGATTACCTGTCAACGGTGGTGCAAGAGGCGGATGCAAGGATTGCCTCCCATCCATAAACGGAAAATAATGTGCAAAGGCACACGCACATCACCGATATGAAAATAGCTGCACAAAAAACCCACAAAACAGTGCAAAAGATGTGGGTTTTGCTCTTCTTTCAAAGGAAAGAAGAAATTCCTAAAATACGCAAAATAATTTGATGCAAACAAATAGAGTAACAGCATCAAAATATGCATCCTAATTCGTGACTACGTAGGTGCATACCTTAAAGCTCAAAGGTCTAAGGTCTAGGATCGAGACCACTTACTACTGGCTCCCTGGGCCTCTAGTAGTGAGACAGACTTGTTGATCTTCGGCCAAAGCCCTAAGAGGAGATATAGAATAAATAGACTCGTGTGACTCTAGTGATCGCACTGTGTGCACGATAGCATGCAACAGACGATATCGATATAAAAACCCACATGCTTTCTGCAAACAGATTTAAGTCACCAATTTTACTTCCTCTTTTTAGTTAATCTTTTTCAAAAATATATCAATTAAACTACAATGACTGCTTTTTATATCTTTCCAAACAAAAATATGTGGTCTTTTTAATTTCTCAAAAGACAAGGATCTACGCGGGTTTTCTCGTGTTTTCCCGCTGATGCGAGAAAAATAGCTTAAAAATTTCCCGAGTCAGATCGCACTTAATACTAGCAGGAAATATGCACTCCTAAGAGTGTATGCCTATGTTTATGCTGCTGCTAGTTAGAAAAGATGTATTTTTGTATTTTTTTTATTTTTTTTAATGCAACAAAACAAAAGATTAAGAAATACTTACAAAAATGAAAACAGTAAATAGATTCCCGCCTTCTCCTGAGATTACCCGCAGAGATAAACCTGAAAAGAAGACAGAAAACAAAAACAGAAATAATACAAAACACACTAATTAAAACAAAAGTTAGTAAAAACAAAAATACATACAAAATACCTCCTAATTAAACAATTAATCCTTTTAAATTTTAGTGAATCAAAATATTTCCTCCTCAGCAACGGCGCCATTAAAATGATGCGTGGTTTTCACTCAACTCAGTAATTAAGTTAAATTCACTTAATTAAGAGTATAAGAAATCACTTAGGTTAACTCAAAGTTGTGTCAGTTGTGTAGTATAGGGTCGAATTAACCTAACATTTTAGAAATTTTTACTGGTTGAGTCTAGGTCGTTCACTGGGAGGCATAATAATTTTCTCCAAATTCACCAATTTTCTTTTATCTCTTTAAGTTTAGGAGGTATAACTAGTTTGATTTTCAAAACATGAATTTTGTCAAAATATTTAAACTATAAAGAATATACAAAATTTCATATGCAAACATATTTACTCAAAATAATGTACTTTATTAACAAGTAAACATGCTAGTTTTTTAATTTTACTTCATTCTAATAAATTAAGGCAATTAAAAGTTATCCAATTAAAACATGCCTTTTTACATTTAAGAACAAAAAGATAATGATGCAAGAAAAATTCATTTATCTATTCAGCCTCTCATCTCCTCTCTATTCTCTTCTTTCTCTCACGCTCTCTTTTCTTACCTTTCTTGTGTTGTTCCTGCCTTCTTATTCTTTTTTCCTTAACACTCCTTGGTGCCTGTGCTTTCTTCTTTAGCTTTCAGCTTCAACACTTAGCATCCTTCAGCGGCTTCTCTTTTCCTTAAACTTTTCAGCTGAACTGGGTTTTTTTACTTTTTTAACCAAAAGTAATTTTATTTGCAACAAGGTCCTTTCGAGGATACACAGCACCTTGAGTCTAGGGTTGGACCAGACCCTACTCGATCCTCGCTTAATCTTAGTTAGGTTTGTTTTTGGTTCATTTGTTTATCGGTTCACAGTCTCGAGCCATTTCGGCTCAACCCGGCCTCCCAGGCCACTCTTGCCCTCCCAGGGCACAACCTCTTTAACATGCCCCCAAGGGCGCACACCTGTAGGCGTAAGCCTGCACACACAGACACATGCAATGCTCAGTCCAGATGGAATCGGTAACCAGTGCACCTAGCGCTGACGACTGCATAGCCAGAGAAACAAATTACTTTTATCCCCCGGTGCGTGCTCGTGAACAACCGAGGTGGGACTATCCTACCCCTTCCAAACCCGAATTCAAATGTTCATAACTTTCTACCCAGATCTCCAAATTGAGTGATTTCAAGTTTGTTGGAAAGCTCTAAGGGTAATCTACACAATTTCAGGGTCAATTTAATATTTTAATGATGTTTTCCTTTTCAATTTAAAAGATGAAATCAGGGGTTCCTACAGGTTATTTAAGCCTGGAAAGTGAAATTATGTCAGGAGAGTCTTCAGATGGACTTCTCTCTTCTATTAAAAGGTCTGTACATGTTATATAAGTAATTCCGCTTCTGTTAGAGTAGGTCTTAAGTTCTTAAGATCTTCAAACCACCAGAGAAGGTCTTCACTTCTCTGAAAGCTTCAGAGTTTGATTTTTTAGACATCAATAAGTGCAACAGACACTTAAAAGTGTTTCTAATCAATTTAGATTAATTCTAAGGGTTATAATAGATCAATCTAAGCTGGTTTTAAGCTTAAATTTCATCAGAATAGTACTCCTGTTGGTTTGGGTTCGAAAGTAACCCAAATTGGCAGAAACTAAATTCTCAAACATTCATTCATCTGAGCTTACTTTAATCACTCTTAGATCATCAAATAAGATCCCAGAAACAACTTTCACTTCTCAATTCCTCAATTCAAGCTCAGAACTCCATTATTGAACTCATGTTTGACTGTGGAAGCTCAAAAATTGACTTTCTATTCAAAGCTTCCTCCCAAGAAATTAATGCCTCGAATAGAGTCTTCTCATCGTCTAGAACTTATTTAGATCTTCAGGAAGTTGTTTTAACCTTAATTCCTAGGGTTTCAGGCTTACTGCCTGAAATGAAATAGGTGTGTGTCCGACAGAATTAATGGAAGGTTGTTACAGAGTTTTGAAGACTTAAACAATTTCAGTGCATCGCACTGAAGCTTCTGAGCTCATTAAATGCTCTTCAGATCTTTCTTAACAGACTTCTCCAACTTGCCGGAGTTGGGGAAGATGAAGTTACAATTGTAGCTCCAGTGGTTAAATCCTCAAACAAATTTCTTCAAAACAATCAATAATCCTTATTTTACTATTCTGGAGCTACTTAACAAGTTCTAGTGGCTAAAACTCAAGAACGGCTCGCCAGAGCTCGCTGGAGCTTCGGTGAGTCCAAAAAATGTAAAATTGTATGTACAGATTGATAAACTAACCATTTTTAATCCAAAAAGGATCCTGAGGTTATAAGGAACCTCAAGATCACTTTTAATTCTTCATTTGTTCATTAAAATGTAATATTTGACAGTGCAATTATTTTCTTAAAAGATTTGAGTGGTTAAAGCTCAAGACTTATTTAACCACTTGATTGAGAGGTTAAATCAAGTCAATAGATGTTATTATTCATAAATATTTATTTAATTTATAGTTTGAACTGTTCCTGAGCCACCATGGATAGCGAGCTCAGAAACTAAATTAAATTTTGGGCGTTTAATTATAGATGATAATAATAGGTATTATAATGTCGATTAGGGTTCATAGGTAGTGATAGGTGATGAAAGAACCCAATGAAGGTGGAATTAAATCTACTACTGTCACCATAGACAGTGTCAGTAGTCGGTGAAGGTGAGATTTGTATTAAGCATTTAGGTGATTTAATTAAATGATTAAGTGATTTAGAAGTGATCATGGAAGATACAAGAAAGTGTACAGTGAATTAAAGACAAGATTAAGTCTCTAGTGAGCTCAAGGAACTCGCCAGAGTCGGAGGAGATGAAACTAAATTCTAACATTACTCTAATCTAACTAACTAAACTAACTAACTAAGCTGGCCTACTCCTACTCCTACTACTCCTAGTCTACTGTTACCTTGACGAAGGGGTCAATAGGGTTCCGCTGAAGTCTCATGGCGGACGACGAAATCAGAGGGTGGAAGAAAGATCTCCGGCAGGCGGATTTGAGGTTTACCGAAGGAATCCTTGGGTCGGTGCCTATGTCAGAGGTGCGGAATACCATGACAGATCTCCTCGGCTGCTTAAGATGGACAGAGGAAGTCGGAAAATGGAATGGGAAGTCGTCGGAGTTTTGGACGAATAGCCTATTGGGTCGGCTGCAGTGTTAGAAGAGGGAAGGGAGCCAACTTGAATAAAATCAAAGGTGTGAGGGGGTATTTATAGCAGTTTGCGGTGAAGAGAGTGGTGGGGTCTGGCCGAAGAAGGAGCTTAACCTCCGTCGTCATCTCCGACGACAGTGAGGTTATCTCCCACTCAAAAATAGGATTCTCAGTTAATCCAGACTGATGGATCAAGTGGATGTGATGAGTGCAAGCTGTAAGAGCTTGGACAAAGAGGAATGATGTCGGCAGGGCGGTGATCGTGCGGTGGGGTGACTCTCTGCCGCCATCTGTATGTTCGGTTGAAGAAGAAGAAGAAGACGAAGAGGGACATAAATGTAATAAAACTTAAGGACCTATGTGAGAAATAATTACCTGATTGTAATGAAAAGTAAGGACTAAAATGTAAACCCAGGTTTTGAAGGTTTATTTTAATTTAGATCTTTTCCAACTTTTTATATATGTTACTAAATAAGGTAAATATTATGTTTTCACCTTGAATTTACATTTTTGACCTTTTTAGATTAATTTATTAGATTAAGTAAAATCACTTAAGTTATTACATACTTAGTTATACATTATATTTAAGTTACTTATCTTATTAATTAAGGGAATGATTAATAGGATTTCGAGTCCAATTATTATCTAAATTATTAATAATGTTAATTGAATGATAAAATGTCATTTTTAGCTTATTTTAAGGTCCTTAACTAAATATCCCTTATTCTATAATTAACCCTTATATATTCATAATCTTAGCTAATTAACTAGGAAGACTAGTTAATCAGGGGTAATTAGAGATCATGATGAGTGTCTCATCACCTAATGACACAAAAATTGACCTAATTCGATGTCCATGGTTCCACCTATAAAGCAAAGACAACGGACGACCATGATGGCTTCATGTGGCACCATCACAGCCGCCTAAGACTGGATGCAGCCTTTGCCATGCCTCAAAAGAGAGTCTGGATGAGATCTCGACCATTGAATCCTCATCCAACGGTCGAGACCAGGAGTCACGATTTCCATCAAGATGACAAGGTCGCACCCTTCCCTCAATAGTAGTGTGCATAGCTTGCAAAGAAGGGGTGCACATTCAAATCCTCCGATGCCTCCAAACGATCGCACAAGCATGAGAGACTAATTAGCACCACATAATCTTCATTGAATGTCGCAGAATTCTCCATGTGGACGTGCAGATGAGCACAAATGGCTCCCTATGTGCACGATTAGTCCGATGCCTGATTTGACACACCCTTAAGCATGCGATTTGAGCATGGGACTTGTGTGATCTCAACCCTCCATTTAAGCATCCAATGGCTGGATGCATGCAGGCATGAACGTGCGATCGCACACGCATCTGAGTGCATGATCTGAGTACGCTATCTTAATGCAATCTTGACCATTCATCAATGATCGAATGACGAGTAAGCGAGGCAGCTGGGAGCATGCAAGCACAACTGCAAGCGCCAACGATGGGTGCGTGATCTTCAGCGATGTCTAAGGTGGGTCTACAGCGAGATCTTTAAATGTCACTAATTACCCATATGCGAATTATCTTCTCTCCTCCACTACAAAAGGACTCCTACACCTCCCATTCTTCTTCATCTCTTCCTTTATCTCCCTCACCACCTCCAAGTCTTTAGAGAGACCTTGTCTCATGCTCGGGATTCTCCTTTAGAGTAGAAAACCAAATATTTTTCCCACCTCTCATCTCCAGCCTCTCACCACTTTCATCCAGGCAATGTCAAAGTGAGCCATCCTCCAAGTGACTATCGAGGGGGACTCTTCTTGACCCATTCTTTCTTTTACTACTTTCTATTATAGCTTTTCGCTTTCATATCTGTAGCAAACAATCTTTAGCTAAATATTGATATTTTATCTCTCTCTCTCTTACTTTGCAAGTAGATTAGCTAGATAATTATGTTGTTGACCCAATGTCCTGTCTTATAAAAATTCCAAAAAAAAATTAACAAAAGGTAAAAAAAACAAAAACAAATAAAAGTGAAATGCAGATTTCTTAAAACCAAACGTTCTTCTCCCAGTGTTCGACCTGGGACTCACCTCGAGTTTCAGTTATAAATTTTATCTTGTTAGCGGATTTCTATGCACTACGATAATTTGTTTCCAGCTCAAATCTTTTCGGGTATGAAATCATGCTCACCATTTTGGTACCATTGTCGGGGGGGCAACTCTCCTTGGTTTTTACCATGTTTTCTACCTTAACATTTTAGCTCACTTTACTCCTTCGTTCTATGATTATAGGTACCCTTCTAAGGTGAGCCAAAGCGGATAAATCAGAGTAAACTGCAGTTAGAAGGTTCTGTAATTGTACCCCACCACCCCCACCCTAGATTTCATTTCGCTACACTAATAACTCAAACCCAAATCAACTTAAGTGCTTGCATAAACCCTAGGTTAGGTCTTGGTTGTTTGATTGTCACTCTACTCACCTCACCCACCCAAATAAATTAAAAAAATAAAAAAAAAAACTCCATGATTGTGGGATTTACTGAAAGTTATACACATTAGACACCCACAACTCTTGACCTAAGGTGCACCACTCTACATTGATTCTACAACTTAATTAGAAATTGATCTGTGGATATGGTACACCTCAACTCAACACACAAATAAGTGAGTAGAAAATTTGAATATGTTAAACATTATTTTGTGGCTTAACTAAGTGGTGCAATAGGCCAATTGCTTAAACTATTTGGGCCACACCACTCAAAATAAAAGTGATTCATCAAGTAGCATGCTATTTAGGGTTGAACTAAGCACTTCACATTATTTCTTATTTTTAATGGAATATATCTATACCCATGTTTTCAAAACTTGGAGTGTTCTACTAAACTTTCATTGAAAAAATCTAAGGATCAAACCCTAAAAGCTACTAAATAAGGTTAAACCCTAAAAGGCACATCATCAAAACCTTGTTTGAAAACCATTGGTTGTGCATGCACACACATATTAACTAATTTTTAAGGGCACAACCCATCTGAAGGGTCCATCACATTCCAAGAGCACAATCATCCCAAGCCTTAGCTAAAATTGAGAAGACATTGGCCCTAGGATTCATTGAGTCCATTTCAGGGTGTTCTCTTGAATGCATTTCGAATTAGTGACGTTTGCTTAATTCAAAAGGTGCTAAGTTGGGGGACCCAATTGTCAAATGAATTAAGCAAGCAGGGGTTTGGCATAATTAGCGGCTCTCGGGATATGCTCCCCCTGCTTCGCCGACCCAACTTTACTACCTTTTGGAGTAAGGACAACACCAAATTCATTGTGTGGTCAAAGTTTATTTCTGAATCATAGATCGTTAAGCTACCCAATTTAAGGACATGATTGATTGATTGTATTGCAGGGCACCTTTCTTTGTTCTATTTTCCCTCCTACTTCACCATGTATGCTTCCACATCCTACACACATTTCCATTCCTACCCTCCTACCACTACTTGTCCTCAAGATGATTACTATCACGACTCGACTTATGATTACCCATCCACTAGTCAAGATAACTTTGCTTGGGGATATGAATTCGGAACTCAGTGTCCAGGGCCTAACCCTGGACAATAAAACTATGGCTATTATCCTTCTCATGCCTACAATGATTATAGATCTCCACCCTTTGTTGGTCAACCCAACCTGATCTATAATCAGGAAGGATATGATGATTAGACCACCTAACCTCCCCAAGATTATACATAATATAGGTCACCACCTCTCTTTGAACAACCTGAAACCACCTACTGTCAAGGAGGAACCCAAGAACCTCAATTTCTTGACTACCTTAGTTTTGACCCAAACCCACCCAACCCTGAACCAAACCATTCGGTTTAGGTGAACCAGGTCCAAGACAGGGTGTTGGCTAAGTTGTGGAATACTATACAATCTCTAGAAGCTCAGCCAACACCATGCACTAAAGCATTGGAGCCTATGATCAAAATGATTGATGGGCTTAATAGTTCTTTATTGGATTAACTTCAACATGTTAAGGATAGGGGCTCAGGTGAGTTTTTACTTGGGAAGTTGTTAAGATTGAGGATGAAATTTGTGGTTGCCTTAGTCCAATCTTGGGATGATTCCCTGAATGAACTCCCTTCAGGCGAGCCATTGTTAGAACCCACTCAATCGCCTGTTGGGGGAGACACATTTTCTAAGATCGAGGATGACCAGGTTGGTATTGAGCAACCAATCAAGGATGATGTGATTTGCTTATCCAAGATCCCTGAGCTAGGGAGCGAGGAAAAATGTGTCTCTATAGACCAAGAAATGACATACGATTTTGAGACATATATAAATGAGGATTAAGAATTCTTTGATTCTAAAGGTGAGGAATCCCTTAGTAAAGTCTCACTTGAGCTTAAGGAAGATGATTTTAGTTAGACAAATAGGCATGAGGAATCTGATGAATTATTTCATGGCCCTATAATTGAGGAATTTGATTCTATTGGGGCCGACAAGGAGGATTCCGATCCTAAATTATTGGATGATTCAATGAATAGCCCCATTCCTCAATCATACCCCAAAGAATTGAATGATGATATTCTTGAGATAATTGTACCCAAGTCAATCTTGATTCATCCATGATTGTTTAACTTGGATATCTTAAATGGGGTGTACAACAATCTAGAGGTTCCGGAAATCCTGATTTTTGGGGATAGAAATTTGGAAATGAAAATCTAGGAGGTTAATTGTGAGGGAAGTATAATGTTGGATTTGAGGGTTCCTATTGATCTAAAACCACCAACCTTCTATTAGGACCCTTATGATATCTTTGTCATGCAACCCAAGTATAGAATAATTGATTATCTTACTGAGTTGAACTCTAAGTGGACACATGAATCCATTGAACCAGATCTACCCATTGTCTGCCACTTTAGTCTTGGGTTGAACACCACCAAACCCTAGGCCCAACCATACAAGCACAACAACCTCAGGTTCTGGGTGATTTTCATCTAAAACCTTAGAACCACTTGACCGTAGGGCATGGGTCTGCACCATAATCTAGTCCACATCTGTGGACACCTACTGGTAGGTCTTGTGATCAATATTTTTATTTTGATTCTGACCTGCACTTGTGAATTCCTAATTTTTTCTTCGTTTGTATATTATGCATTGCTAAAGGTAATAAACTTAGCACGTGTGTATACTCCCTTCTTTGTACGGACCTGATTGGATTGTCATGAAATTTAGGTGATATTTTATTTACTCTACCCTTTCAATGTCTTTATTTTTATAATGAGGACATTGCATCATTTAGGCATGCAGGTGTGGATACTTAATTATGAAATTATTTCATTAGCTCCGTGGAATTTCTTTTATTTTATTTTAAAAAAAATAGAATTAGGAGAAGAGAACTTAGGCATTAGGAGTTAACTTTAGAAAATGATACTTAGGACTTGAACACGAAGACTCTTTAGGTCTTTGAGCATAATCAGCCAGGGTGTCAACTCGATTGTGGACTTGGTCTCGAATCCTCGCCAAGTAATTTTATTCTAATTTGGCCAATAAATTGTGGTGATAAGTACACAACTTATCAACTCACCCCCTGATTTGAGGGGGCGTTAAGTATAAGCATGTACACACTATTCGCACTAACTCACTTTCCGATGGTTTTTATGGAAATTGGGTAGCTAATGAACCGTCTATGGTGGTATGGTTGGCAAGTTGTCAGTAGTAACAACTCATTGGTTGTTTGTCTAGAGCCCAACCACATGACCATTTTCTTCCTGCTGCCTTTAGGTAAATCTTAGATCATGGAAGCCACCTACTTATACCAAAAAAAAAAAAGAAAAAGAAATACCCAAAAAGAGAAAAAAAGAGAAAAAAAATAATAAAATAAAATAAACCACACTTCACCGCACGAGTATGGCTGGCAAGTGGTTGGTGGTAATAGCTCTTCGACTGGTTGTCCAGAGCCAAGCTCGCAAAAAAAGTGCAAATAACTCCCAAAACACTTAGGGAAGAAGCGAGAAGTAGAATAAATCGGGGAGATATACACTAGGTTTGCTCTTGTGTTGACCCCTTAAAAATAAAAAGTAGGGAGAAAGTTACTGATCAGATAGACAAACCTTTAGGCAAAAATTCTTAAGGTCACTTAGGGTCGTAGAAACCTGAAGCCCATTTTAATGGCTGCCTAGTGAGTCTATCACCTTTTCATAAGAAGCTTAGACATTAAAGTTCTTTTCGAGTCTTTGGTGGGTCGAGTAGCTATAAAAAGTTTTCCCGAAACACTCAACTCCAAAATTTCAAAAAAATTAGAAAACAACAAAAAACAAAAAAATGTATCTTCCCTTTTCAAATAAGGCAAGGACTTGGGCGGTTTGCATTCTAACAGACACCTGGGTACTGTTGAATTTTCGTAGTTTAGGACCTTAGTTGAAATTTTTTGTTGTTAATCAACAACATAGTCCTAAGTTATTAGACCTTAATTCTATTTTTATACATAGAATTTACATTGATTTTACTAGGGAATAGGAAAAGATAGGCATGGGGCTACGATGTAGAGACATCAATTTAGGATAAAATGCCTACTTATACATGTTCCTAGGTTTAGATATGCATTCCATAGTATGAATATCGCATAGCATGCATCATTCTGCATTTAGAATAGTTTGTATAAAATTTGGGTTCATCGTGTCCTTTATGGCCAAGAGAGAAGGAGAATTATTTTCAGGCCTCGAATTGACGATCCGACCATACGAATCTGATCAAGACAATCGTTGGAGTCCAGCACCTTTGAAATCGTCTTGATCAGAATCCCGTAGCACCTTATGCAGTCCGAGAAAGATCAATGGCCAAGGGACTAGGTGACCTAATTCACAGCTTCAAACGATAAATCCAATCGCAGATGGATCTGAATCGATGATCACAGCCTAACGGTGCAAAAATCAACCCAATCCGACATTTGTGGTGCCACCTATAAAGTAAAGAAAATGAACGGGCAAGATGGCACCACATGGCACCATCACAGCAGCCCAAGATCGGCCGCAACCTTTGCCTCACCTCAGAAGAGAGAGTCTGGATGAGATCTCGACCATTGGATAAGGCTACGAGGATCTTCAATCAACGGTCGAGACCACGCACCACAATTTCCATCAAGATGACGGGGTTGCGCCATTGCCTCAACAGTAGCATGCTCAGATTGTAAAGAAGGGGCTCACATTCAAATCCTTCGATGCCTCCAATTGATCGAATAGGGCAGAATTCTCCACATGGATGCGCGGATATTGGGTTTTTACGTGGTTTATAAAATTAAGGTTGTAGAAGTCGTTGCAATATGCAAAAATCGAGTCGCTTTTAAAATTATAACCTAGATAGTGGTGGTATCTAAGGTCGTCCAAGGAGGCTACTTTTAACAAAATCAAATCTCTTGCTTGAATACGGAAATCACCTTTCTTTTTGTAATTTTTGAATATATAATTTTTATGGCTTTTTGATGGGAACACCATCATGAGCAATAACTAGCTCAGTTTGATCTTATTAAGTCAATAAAAGCTCCACATATCCATCAAAAGGTCTTAAGGGCACAAAACATTGGTTTGAGAAGAAGACAAGAATATAGGGTTATTTCTGCAAATTTATCATTCTATCACAAAAATAGATTAACCATGGGTTCTCTTAGGGGTTGTACAAATGTCAAATGGTCTTAAGAGTCTAATAAGTAGGTTAGAACAGACAAAAAAAGGTTTTCATGCGTTACAGGAATTAATGGACATCTGAAATCCTAAAAATAGACCTGCTTAATATACAGAGGTTCTGGTCAGGATAAAATTCACCTAAACCCTCTAAGAATCATAGAAAAATATTCTCTAGGGCTTGGTACCTTCAATTTGACCATTGGAACACGTATTGACCTAAAATAGAGTCTCAGACAAATATTTGCCCTAATTTAGGTAATTGTGCAAATTATCCAGCCATACTAGGTAAAAACTAAAATCCAACTTCACCATTAGATTTCTTAGGTCCAAATTAGGATTGGACCAAAATTTGAGCCCAATTTGAGATTGTTACGACCTAGTTTGCACTTTGGTCCATGTCTGATTTTCTTTATTTCACATGGCCCCTTAGCTTTTGAATTTCTTACAAATAACCCCTAGATTTGTCAACTTATTTATAAAAAGGTCCTTGATGGCATAAAATCCTAATCCTACAACTCTGGTGAGCTTGATTTGGCATTTTCTCCTTAATTCCTTGACGAATCCATCTCAGATTTGAAAGGGAAGTTCATCAAGGAATTCCCTTCCTTTTGAGCCAGATCCTAGGTCCTACAACCTTCCCAATCTCTCATGCGGATGCATGAGAGATTCAGGTATATTTCAAGCTTCCATCTCCGATGAACATTCCAAGCTTTGGGAGCTTACTTCCCAAGATCAAATCATCCTCCAAAGGCCTATAAAAGAAGCCCTAGTGCATACTGTCGAGCCCACGCTCGAATTCGACTAGAATAACCCAAAATTCTTCTCTCCTCCTCCAGCTGAAGTGCTCCTCAACGTCCGGCGACCTCCTCTGTCTTCATTCCTCATTCGTTTGTACTACCGGTGATAGATTTGTCTCCCTCAGCTTCCTCCACATCGCGCAATACCGGTCGGTGCCTCTATCTCCTTCGTCCTCACCATCCAACACCCACCAAAGTCACCTTCTTCCCCAATGCCGACCACACCGCAACCAACGTTGCCTCTACTCCCCATCGCATGGCAACTACCTAGATAAGCTCCCAAACTCCTCTACTTCATTCACACACCAACCACACTCCGTTTCGACGACCATCTCACTCACACGCTCCCCATCTTCCACCTCACCAATGTACCTCCAGCAAGTTCTCAAAGCCACTACGCTCCACCAAATTGGCCACCACTCATCCCTACACCTCCACCTAGACCCCAGGAGCAAAAAACCTTAACTTAGATCGATTGCTCCTTCAAACACACCCACGAACAACGTACCTTCCCAAGATTAGAAGGTTGATTAAGGAAGAATAGAGAAGTTACCTATCTTGGAGTGGTTGTTTTGCGTGGAAGATCTCCTCGTGAAGTACCTTGCAAAATCACAATAAAGCAAATAGGGCAAGTCAATGCTTAAATATAATCAAATAATGCAGAGAATAGTGGTGAATTACGTGTTGCACCCCGGCAACGATGCCAAAATGTTAGTTGCTCTGAAACAAGTTTTGAAATCGTCATGTTACAGTATAGGTTGAATTAGTGTGAAAAACAAATAGAATTTATTACTCAAATTTGAAGTCCAAAGTCAAACACAGGGAGCAAATAGGAATTCACACACTAATCTCAATAATGCAAATGAGCATAAGAAAATGAGTCAAATAATGCTAAGCAATGAATATTAATTACTCAAAATTGATCATTAATATAGAATATAAGTCTAACAAGTGTTTGGCATATAAAAAAAAAACTAGAATAAAAATAGTGGTGATTTAGATCACCAATTACTTAATCTCGATAATCATATAATAGTTAAGCAGGAATGCCAAATAAACCAACAATATCAAGGACCACTTACGTAATTAAATAAATGAACAGTGCCTCTGATGTCTAATTTGATAATCAGATGACTTAAGTGCTTCCTCTTCTTCTCAGCCCTTTTTCTTCTTCTTCTGTTATGCCTTCTCTCTTCTTCTTTTATCTTTATCCTCTTCTCCCTTATTCTAAGCAGGCCTTCTTTCTTTCCTCCTCTGCGAAGACTTCCTTCTCTTCTTCTTTCTTTCTTTCTTCACATACAGAGGGCAGCCATCTCAGAATTGGCTGTCGCCTAGGGCAAAACCCTTCCCTGCCCCACACACTCTCTCTCTTTCTCTCCTCTTAGGTTTCGCCCACCCAGGGCTAGTCAGGGTAGTCAGGTTATCGGGTAGGCGTGCACCCAGGTCCAGGGTCACCAGCGTGGTGTAGCGACCGAGGAGTGGATAGACTTAGGTGGGTAGTTGGGTGCACCAGGCTCGTTGGTGAAGTGTCACTGGTGAGGCACGTGAGGGCACGAGGACCTCAACCCCTGTGTGTTACTTGAGGTGATAAGCCTAGCAGACAAATTCAATTTATTCAGCTTCGTCTACTCCTCAGTCCATGATGTGAGACTAAATCCCATCGCCTTTTTCTGTGCGGAGCTACAATTGCTACTTCTTGCAATTGCAATCAAAGGCCCGATCGAAGGGCCTAATTAGCAACTTGGTTGTGCTCCTAGATGGATTCCACTGAGCTTGGACCAAACACCTAGGGAATGCGAGACCTGAAGTAGGCTACATGCGAGCTCGAACTCTCTTGTTAATGGAGCAGAGTAAAGACCTGAAACAAAGAAAATGGCCTCTCGACCTTTTCAAATGGTTCAGCAGGCTTCGTTGTAGCATGGTGGATGTGGTGGTGTGTGCGGCGTGGCGTGAAGGTGGCTATGGTGGTCGGTCGGAGTCAAGAATGACGACGGAAAGGTGGGTTGTTCGACGACGGGTTTGAGTGGACGAAAAAGTGAATGGAGAGAGGGGTTTTGAAGAGTGGAATACAGCGGAGGTCTTGAGGTGGTCGGCGAGTCGAATGGAGGAGTGTAGTGGCGTGTACGCCTTGTCGGGGGAGTGGTCGGAGATGGGAAAGACGTAGGTGAGTGGTAGCGTCGATGGCCATTTTTTAGGCTTTTTTGTATGAAACTAAACCTAAAAGCTAAGCTAACTAATCTAACTTAATCTAAATTGATGAAGAAGGGAGAACAACACTGGCGTTGGGGAAGAAGGTGCTTCGATGATGGGGACGGTGACGACGATGGAGATATAGGGTCTCCTTCTGGTACGGCCAAGAGCAGATGAGAGAGAGGAAGGTGAATCTGCCATTGGTTTTGTGGTCAGACGACGAGAGGAGTCAGAGTAAGTCATCGGAGCTTGAGGAACTTTCCAGTCGGACAAGGAGAGAGGAATTTAGGGCTTCACGGTTGGAATGAAGTCTGGGGAAGTTCGGCCTAATCTGGGCTTTATTTTGTTGGGCTCAGGAGGGGATTTTGAGCTTGGAAGCCAAGCTTCCAAGCTAGGAATTGTCGTCGAAGTAGGAATTCTCTAGGATACCCTAATCTCTCATGCGTTAACATTAGAGATTGGGAAAGTTTTAGGGTTCAAAGATGGATTTAATGGGAAGAGAATTGCTCAAGGAATCTCCCAGATTGATTGAGCAGAGAAGGAGTTCTCTTCAATCAAAAGTCACTGGAGCTGTAGGAATAAGATTTATGACGGCAAGAAGCTTTCTGTGAAGAAGACAAAGAAGTTGGGGGGCTATTTTTAAGGGAATTCATAAGTTAAGGGTCTGAATGAGATAAAAAGAGTCTGATTGGACTAAAATGCAAACTTGGTCAAGATGATCTCAGATTAGGCCCAAATTTTGGTACAAACCTAATTTTGACTCAAGTAATCAAATGGTAATATTAGATTTAGGTTTTGACCTCGTTTGACTAGGTAATTTATGCAAAAACCTAAATTAGGGCAAATGTCAATCTGACCCTATTTTGGATCAATATGGCTTTTGATTGTCAAATTGAAAGTACTAAACCCTAGAGAATATTTTTCTATAAATTTTAGAGGGTTTAGGTGAATGTTGTCCTGACCAGAACCTCAGTTAATTAAGCAGGTCTGTTTTTTGGGTTTCAGAAGTCATTTAATTCGCAAAACATGTGAAAACAATTTTTTGTCTATTCTAACCCACTTGTTAGACTTTTAATACCATTTGACGCTTAATTACTTCCTTGGAAAACCCATGGTTGCATTGCATTCATGATATGATGGTAAAACTTACAGTTTTAACCCTATTTTCTTGTCTTTCTCTCAGAATGATTATGCAATGAATAAGGGTTCTCTAGCAGTTATGTAGGAGCATTTATTCCTTGATAATGACTAAATTGAGCTAGTTATGGCTCATGATAGTGTTCCCATCATACCCCATGCGTAGCTTTTGCTAGTCCCTTAGCATAATCTCATGGAATTAACTCAAATTCTAGACCATATATCTTTTTATGTTCAGATTTCTATTGTGTGCTTTCTTTTGTAGATTAGGTCAAAATGCCAATAGTAGGCCTAAAGGTACTCAAGCGTCAACCAAGATCCAGACCTAATCAGCTTTAGCCTCAATCTACTGTGAAGGTTTCTAAGGCCCACGGGAACTAATCTAAGGTTCATTGAACTCCGCGGTTAAAGCACCCGTGCTTGTAACATGTTTTAGCCCAGGTTCAGTTTGCAGTGCATTTTTGTAAGAGAGACAAAAAATTTTTTTCTTTATTTTTGGAGAGTTTGTCTCTCTTTTCTTTCTTTATTTCTAGCTTTAGATTGGCTTTACAACATAGTCTGTATCAGATTCCTAGCTCCCACAATCAATCCTCACAGGGTCCTTGGCAATCGATGCTTCGTGATAGCATAGCCCATGGCGACCCCTAGAACCCTGGCTTTCGAGATTTTGAGATAATCTCGCCCATGGCATTCAGTAGGTAAATCTAAACCCTGGCAATTGACATTTTGTGATAATGCCACCCATGGCATCTAAACCAGCATAAGGTGCTTACATGCCCCCGGTAGGATATTAAGATATCCTAGGAGACAAGCATCGAGGAGACGGTATGCTATTGCACATCTTCGAGGGGAATTTCCCACCTCTCCACTCTGGGAAATCTTCCAAATCGACTTGTGTTGATCAGCCACTCCTAATCTAGGTAACTTTTTAAGGTTATCGAGTCCCGCAAACTAGAGGCCAATTAATGAGACTAGATAATCTCTAAGCCTTAGACCTAATAGTTAAGCTTCGCATTTTCCCTAGCCTCTTGAGGACGATCTAGATCTTAACGGATACTTAAATTTTTAAGCTTAAATACAAGCCCAAGAGGCCTAAGATCATCATTCATACTAATCTCTTTTGTCCCTTAGCAATTTTGTCTTTTTATTTCTTTCTTTTAATTTGGTCTAGAACTAAGTAGATTCCTTAATCTTTTACTAATGATTTTTTCTTTTTATTTCAAACTGTGCTCCTTTTTGACAATTATATCACCTCCCCATTTTCCTCCAGAATGATATGCAATTAATTTACTCAAAATTTCCTTCCTTCTCTAATTTTTTGTTCTTTTTCAATTTTTATTTTTTTGGTTTTTTTTTGGAATATGTAATTTTTTGTGAGTACCCTTCCGAACTATGAATTTTTGTATGTTTGCACTTTACGACCCCCCCATGCCTAAGTTTTCCAATGTCCTCTTTGTAAACAGAAGGTGTGAAATAGTTTTGGGTTCAAGAATTAGAACAGGATTATTGGGTGGGCGAACAGGTCGGGAATGACTATTAAAGATGATTTCAAGCTATGATACGAGTACCAGAGGTGGGATCGACTATTCTAAAATCGAACTCAAGGTGCAATAGATGTGAACTACAGAAGGATAATCAGAAGGATCTATGATTTTTGGAATGATGGGTTGCCTCCCATTAAGCGCTAAATTAAATGCCTTTAGCCGAGCAGAAAATGGTATGGAGGAGTGGTCAAATTAGATGAGTTTTGTAGAACAAGCACCTTGATCAATAACCTAGTTGGTCCAACTAGGTGCTTGTTCAAATCAATAGGCTGATGATGCAGCCCAAACCCAATCAATCTGGCGGGTTGATAGATGTAGATCAAGAGATGTAGAACCCACCATATGCTGTGGAGCTCAAATGGATGTGGAAATGTATAGATAGGGTTTGGTTGAGTCAAATCGGCCTGGTAAGAGTAGGGATCCTCAAAGTAAAATGAATTAGTGAAGGATGTAGGAACTCTACGAAAATGATCAGAGAAGGATGGGGCATGCTTTGTAGTCTGATCGATGTTCGAAACCCGATTGGAATGTGGAGGAGAATCATCTGCAACTGGCCCATTAAGAAAGGAATCAGAGTAGAAATTGAGTTCGGTAGCGAGTTGGGGCTGAAAACATGTTTGGGAAGGTTCTGCATGTGTAGAAAAGGTGGCATCAATATGAATTGTGTGCGAGGGCACCTCTAGAAAGGATTTAAAGGTGGGTTCATTTAGAGAGTCCTCATAGTAGCCATCAAACTCAAAGGTAAATGGTTGAAGTGTGTTTATAGGATGAAGGAAATCTGAGCCAAGAATAGATTCGAACTCTGGGTTGTAGACACTCTCGGCAATTTCTATTTCTGATTGCTGAGGATCTAAAAGAAATGATTCCATCTCAATGGAACCTAATTTTTTATTAGTGATCTCAGGATTAGGGACCTCAGAGTTAGAGTCAAAGAATGGATCATGTATGCTAAGGTTGTAGATTGGCTCATAGTCATCAGGAAACAATGGTTCTCCGAAATCATAGTAAGATTTGAAATCATTGGAGAACTTGCGAGAATCAAGTTTTGAACTTAGCTCAACTTGGTTGAGCTAAGTGGAGTCCCCTGGAGTTGGACTTGAGCTAGCCTAAGGTGGTTAAGGTCATCTTCAACTAACTAGGTCTAGCTAGTTGATGTCAGTAGCTAGTCCTAGTTCGGTTGAACTTCCAATGAACTCTTTTGAGTTGGAAGAGCTAGAAAGGAGCTAGGATCATTTGTCGTTGGCTAGTTTGAGCTGCCGTCCAGTTGAGGTGAGCTGAATGGAGCGAAGCTGAATTAGCTAGAGCTACCATTCAGCTGAGTTGAGTTGAATGGATCTAAGAGTGAGTTGATCCAACTAGAAGAAGCTGGGATCTAGCTGGGATGAGCTGGATTTAGCTGGGATTCAGCTAAAATGAGCTAGATCAAGCTGGGATCCAGGTGATAGGAGCTTCTTCTTCTTCCGCCTTCCAAAGTACCAGGATGTGTGGGCTCTGACATTCTGCCTAATTCTGATACTCAGATAAATGCATCAAAAATACATTAAAATGCAATGCATGCCTATCCTAGGTAAATGCCTAAATGTAGCCCAAAAACCCATTTGTGGAGTTAAAACCTTAAGAGCCTGGTTAGTTTTGGAGCATAAGAGTGATGATAAGCTAGTGTTTATCACACCCTCATGATTATCTTTTACTAGTCTCTTAGCAAAACTATTTTCACAAAATGAATTTTCTGGGAAAGGCTAATTTTTTTACTTTTGAGGAGAGAAAGACTACGAGAACTTGGTTGATTGAGAAACCTGAAAGGCACAGGATTTGTTAAAGATAAAAGCTCAGGATTCATCTTTGGATCCAAGAGTTAGAAGAATCAGGATCAGTGTATCTTTTAAAAATTCACAAATCAACTCATTGTTAATTTAGATGACCCAAAATTTTTGTAGCTAGGGCTTCTCTAGCTCTTGAATCCGATTCACAACTTGCATCAACTTTTAAAACCTTGCGTCAGAGCTTATGAATGCCAACTTTTATGAGGTCATGTTTTTGGTTTGAAACCTTTTCTTTTTCTTTTTTGAAACTCCCCCATTCTATTCTTAGCTTAATCAAACAACAGATGTATAGGGATCATCATTCCCATCTCCAATCCTCAAGGGGGCTCTGGCACTGGCACATCGGGATAGTACCGTTTAAGACAACACCCAGGAGCTCACAACCCCAAAACATAATGTGGTGTAAAGGAGTGCTCTTAGCAAACTCAAGCTCTTGCTCGAACGCTATGGGTAGAGTACCGTCCAAGACACTTGAGATGTAAAATTGCACCTTAATGCTCCGTCTAAAGATATGGAATATAGATATAGTGTAGCGCTGAGGTGGTAACATCTTGTCATTGCATCCTCAAAGGAGGCATTTTCCTCCTCGGTGATGGGAACTCAAACCAATGATCTGGTTCGGATTTTACAAGGGCCAAATAGGGGTTTTCTTCTAATTTCTACATTTTTTTTACGGTGTTGTCTTGTGTGTGAATTTTGACACAAGAATTTTATCAGAATTGTAAGTTCTTGAATCGGAAGCTAAGCCAAATAATTTCCAGGTTACAAAGGTGGATCAAGTCACCTGAACAATCACGAGTTCAGGTGGAATTTATAGAAGGATACTTGATCTAGTCTAGAGGTTAGACCAAGAGATTCTAACAATCAAATCTTAATCTTAGTCCTTAGTTTGTTAAAGATTAAATCCCTTGTACCTTAAAATGAAAATTTCAACCTTAGTTCCACTTTTCAAAATTTTCCTCAAAATGTTTTACGATTCTTTCATAATGAGATGCATGCAAAAGAAAGAAAATGTATATTTTTAGGTTTCAAAAATTCTAAATCGATTGTCAAAATTTAAAAACACCCCCCATGCTTATGATATGCAATGTCCTCATGCATTAGGAGGGAAAAGAGATCACCTTAGTGAAAAGCGGTCGGGTTTAGGAATTGTCAAAACCTGGAAAAAGAAAGGGAAAAGGAAAGCAGGAAAAGTGATGAGTTACCTCTGATCCAGTGCTATCTTTTACGCCTATTCGGCCATGTGTGAAGTGATGCATGGAAAACGGACAATCATGTAAATAATTGGACACTTGAATGTCCTAAAGAAATGTGTTTTCCTCAAGATCTATAAAAAGATGATTGGAAAAGAAATAGGGATCAAAATGAAATTGAAAGATGGAAGAATGACCCGGGATAGGCAATGATTTGAGTTAATGTAAAATGCCAAACTTGGGTAGGTCAGGTGGTAGGTCCAATAGAAAGGGAGGGAGAAAGTAATCAATGAGATGCAAGGTGGCTGATTGCATGGGTTTTGCATGTTTGAAATCAGGGTTACGAGTAACCCATTATCGCAGTTGTAAAACTCGTAATCAAATATAACTTATACCGAAACTCCAAGGGAGTCCCGGGTCAAACACGGGGAGGCGACATTTACTTTGTATGAAAATCATGCTTCGATTTGTTTCTTTTTGATGTTTTGTGGTTTTGTTATTTTTCTTTATTTTTAAAATAAGATGACAAACAATCACAAGAGAGATATAGAATCGAATATGATATATTGCATGAATGTCAATTACAATAATCTAGAGAACATAAAAAGAGAGGGAGGTGAGAACAAATCTCCCGAAGCGACTGCTCGGTGAAATGACAACGCCTGGCGGAATCTTGAATGAAGAAGTTGGGAAGTAGGACGATGGAGGCGAGAAGCAGGAGGACGTCGGGTAGAGGAAAGCTTCAACGCAGCTTCTAAAAGGAGGCGAGAAGGCAAAGATGATCTGCTACTGGAATGGAGGTGGGAGGACGGCTCCAAGGTGAACTATGAATGGGGATGGGAAGCTGGAGGAGTATTTCATGGGGTAGAGTTCTGTTACACTAATAGGTGCCTTGGGAGCTTGAGAGTAAGCACTAACAGAGAGTTGGTAGGCTTGCTAGAGCTTGGGAGTAGGTTGGAGTAGAGTAGGTAGAGATGGCTTGGAAGGAAGGGGGTGTAGGTCCTTTTATAGTGAAGGAGAAGAGGCTAGAATAAGCATGGGACCATTAGCAACCTCCAGGAAATCACTGTGTCATTGTAGCCAACTCATGCCCGCTGGCACGCACAGCTGGCCTTACGCCTGCGAACAATTAGCGACGGCTGTAAGTGTCACTATAGGTCTAGCTCAGGCATCGCTGTAGGTTCAGCTCAGGCGTCGCTGTAGGCTGGCGCCAACCAAGCACTCTCCCGCTTGTAGTTGGTCTACGTAATACGTGCCCCTGGTCGCACATGCGTGCTAGTGCTACGCTGGCAGTGCGTGCACCTATGCACGTGCGTGCTTGCATTGCGCTGCGTGCGTCCAATTCTGATTTGGGGCATCCGCGAGTTTTGAACCCACGCCCCTTGATCCGCAGTAAGTGCTCAGTCGCTGCACTGGGCTCTCCCTTGAGTCGCGAGGAGGTGTGCAGTGCGGAGGCTTCTTAGTCATTGGATCAAGATCCAACGGCTTGGAATGAATGTCATGGATGATGATGGCCAATGCTGGGCAGCCGGGATGACGCCACATGGTGCCATTTAGGCTGTGCATTCTTCTTTATGTTGCAAGGGGTGCCACGGTGCTTAGATCAAGATGATTCCTGCATTGCCGAACTACTATCGTTGCTGTAGATCCATCTGTACGATCATATTTCTCATTCAAAGCTTGTATGGATGCCGCATTGCCCCCTGGCCGTTGATCTTCCTCGAACTTCGTATGATGCTACGGGACTTTGATCTAGATGATTTCGGAGGCGTTAGACTCCGATCATCGTCTTGATTAGATTTGTACGGTTCGATCGTCCATCTGAGGTCCTGAAATAAGTCTTCTTTTCTCCTGACCATAAAACGAACCTAATTAACTCAAAATATATACAACTACTCTAAATGCAGAATGATGCATGCTGTGCATTCTTTATAACATGAAATGCAAATCTAAGCATAGAAACATGCATCAATAGCCATTTTAACCTAAATGGATGTGTTTACATCATACCCCCCATGCCTCTCTTTTGCTTGTCCCTAGCAAAATTAAACTACATGCTATGCTAAAAGCAGAATTAGGATTAGATCACTTAGGCCTAAGTCATTTTTTAATAATAGAAAATTTCAACTAAGGTCCTAAACTACGAAGACTCAACAGTACGTGGGTGTTTGCCAGAATGCCGACCGCCTAAGTCCTCGCCTTTTTTGAAAAGGGAAGATACATTTTATTTATTTTTTCTTCTTTTCTAATTTTTTTGTACTTTTAGAGTTTGAGAGTTTTAGGATAACTTTTTACGACTACCTGACTCGCCCAAGACTCGAAAAAGACTCTAAGTTCTAAGCATCTTGTCAAAATAGTGAAAGACTCACTAGGTGGCTGTTGAAATAGATTTCGTGTTTCTACGACCCTAGGTGACCTTGCTTAAAGGTTTATCTTTTCTATTGGTAGCTTTCTCCCTACTTGTTTTATTTATGGGGTCAACACAAGGGCGAACCCAGTGTATATCTCCTCGATTTATTCTACTTCCCCGCTTCTTCCTTAAGTGTCTTGCGAATTATTGTGGATTTTTGTGAGCTGGGCTCTAGACAACCGGCCAATGGGCTGTTACCCATGGCAATTTGCCAGCCATACTCGTGTGGTGAAGTGTGGTTTCATTTATTTTTATTTCTTTTCTACTTTTTCTATATTTTTTTAGTTTTTATTTTATATTTTTTTTAAGTAGGTGCCTTCCCTGATCTAAGATTTACTTAAAGGTAGTACAATGAAAATGGTCTTGTGACTAGGCTCTGGACAACCGACTGATGAGCTGTTACCTCAGACAACTTGCTAGCCATACCACCCTAGATAGTTCGCTAGCTTCCCAATTTCCAAAGAAACTACCGAAAAGTGAGTCAGTGCAAAAAGTGTGTAGATGCTTAGGCTTAAAGTCCCTCCAAATCAAATGGTGGATTGATAAGTCGCATGCTTATCAACCCAATTTATTTACCAAATTAAAATGAATTTTAATTGGCGAGAACTCAAGTCCACCCTGATAAGTCCACATTCAAGTGGACACCCAGGCTACTTTAGCCTGATGACCTTAAGAGTGTAAATGTTTAGGTCCTCTCGTATCATTTCCTAAGTTAATAACTTCCAAATGCCTAAGTTCTCTTCTCCTAATTCTTATTTTTTTTACCTTTTTGAATTTTCAAATTTTTTTATAAGATCAAATAACAAGAAATTACTGTTACAATTGACAAAAAGGCTATAAAATATGCCCACCCTCCCATGCTTAGCTGTTGCAATGTCCTCGTTGTGAAAAATGAAAGCATGCAGGAGAGTAGAAGTTGAAGAATAGCACCTGGTTTCCGTGAGACTCTGGTCAGCTTGGAACAATCTTTACATGTGCTGAGTTTAGTACCTTCTGCTAGGCGAGGTCCTCAATCAAATATAACTAACATTGAGGCTGCAACACACATTTTTCGAGCCCCAAGATTTGGGTCCCGGAGAGTGAAAATTGACTTGCCAAAGAGATGATCAAGGAAAGTGGCAAGCTGGTAGTGCAGGGAGAGCCTAAATGTTCTCCAATAGGAGTTTTGTTGATTTATTATAGAGGAAGTGTGGTTGGGTATGGAATTTGTGTACTGGTTGGGTGAAAAAGGACGATGAGGGTTTTGTGATGTGTTGGGGATTTGTGGGTACTCTAGAATACCTAATATTTGAAGAGTCCTTCCCCAATGATCAATTCTATCCTCACAGCTGATCCTTAGGATTCCCACCCACAAGTTGGACCTCAAACTCTAAGTATTCAAGATAAGGATGTTGTTGGGTTTTAACTTGATCACGTGAATCATCCAACAAATTTTTGATTTCATGCATATCTTCCTCATCTCGTGTTGTTACAATTGGTTGCACTTTTACTTTGTGTGATCTTCTTCCCGAATTTGGGTTGACTTGGCCATTAAAAGGTTGTCTAAGGTATGTATGACCATTACTTCCTCTATTCTACCAAGCTCCCTCATTGAACCACACTTAATTTTATTCTTCTTTGAGACCTCAAAAATATTGAATTGATTTGTCTTATCCCTTGAGGCCATTTCTATATTTCTCGATTCACAATCAATCCTCGCCTTGGCAGTAGCCAGGAAAGGTCTTCCAAAAATAATCGGGGTGTGATTGAGCCATTTTGGGGCTTCCATGTCTAAGACCATGAAATCAGCAAAGTAATTCAAATCATTAACCTTGACTAAAACATCTTCCAAAATTCCCCTTAGTTTTGTAATGGATCTATCGGCTAACTTCAAGGTTATTTCAGTGTGATTTAGGTACCTAGACCCAATTCCATGTGTAGTGAGGTGGGGATCACATTAATGGAAGCACCCAAGTCGAGGAGGGCCTGGTCAAAAGTAATGTCTCCCATTGTGCAAGAAATTAGCGGAGCTCCTGGGTCCTGCTTCTTAGGAGGTAGCTTGTTTAGGATCAGGGTGCTTGTGTTATCGGAAAAAACTACTCTCCTATTGTTTTCAAATTTCACTCTACTTCTTTCTTTATATGAATTCAGTAAACCTATGGCGTAGGCTGGGATTGATCCGATAGCTGCGAGGAGGAAAATGATTGTCAATTTGAAAGCCTGAAGTAAGGACATCCTTTCCTTCAATTTCTCCTCTAACTTTTTCTTTTTGCCCAAACAATAGCAACATACTCCTGAATCAAACTCTGATGTTTTGTTGATCATATTCTTAGTTGGGAGTCTAGAATTCTTGCTACAGGGCCTAATGGGATTGACATGGGGTTGGGTAGGTCCCTTGTGTCTACTACTACTCCTCAAGGTGATGGTGTTTGCAATGGCAAAATGCTGTTGGTTAGTGTCTTGGGGAGGGTTGGGCAAAACAGGAGGTTCCCGGTTGATTATGGTAGTAACATGGTTCACTCTAGGAGGGGTTGGGGTAGCCTGATAGATGTTTAAATCAGCTTGCTTGGTGGGTTGTTGAGCATTCCTCATGGATTGATTAACCTGATTCATGGGCAACTGAGTATATACATGACCCTGACCCATTTGTTTTTACGGTACATAGTTGTTGGGTTGATATTGGGTCTGTTGCCCCTAATCTTTCTAAGAGAAGTTAGGATGACTTTTTCAACCAAAATTATATGAATTTGAGTAAGGGTTGGACCTAACATTCTCCTACATAGCCTGAACATCGTAATAAGACGAGGATGAAGAAGGATCAGTAAAACTGGGATCAAAGGCCCCAGTTTGGAGCCCATAAGTTTTCGAGAAGAGTTGGCCTGTAGGTCGAGCTGACTCCAGCTAGTTCACAAACTCTTGTCCCATAGGAGCTTGAGAAGAATGGAATCCTGATCCCTAGGATTGAGTGGATCTAGAGAAATTAGAGTTTCCGGACATCCACTCTTCCATTCATTTAGCAACCAGATCCATCTTATCTAATCTATTGAAGATCAATTCCATATCAGATGTATGAGAATCTTGGACCTCATTGGCATTTGATCTAGTTTGTTGGGATCAGTTGAAGGTTTCCATGGAGGCTTGGTTTAAAGAATTTTCACTTATTACCTCAAACAAATCATATGCACTATTTGTGTCTTTGTTGAGGAAATTGCCTCCGCAAGAAGCATCCACATGATTACGGAGTTGATCATTCAACCCGTGATAAAAAACCTACACTAGTTGCCATTTAGGCACCTCGCGGTGTGGACACTTCAGCAACAGATTCTGGAATCACTCCCAGGCCCCATGAAATGGTTCCCCCTGCCACTGGGCAAAAGTGGCAATTGTCCGTCGCAATGCATTAGTTCATGCAATTGGGAAGAACTTCTTTAGGAAGGCCGATTTCAAAGTATCCAGGTAGCAATCGGTCTTCCAATGGCACGATACCAATGTGCGGCCTTATCCCTGAGTGACTGGGGGAAAACCCTCATGAGCATCTATTCTTCATCCACAATATGCGATTTGGTGGTCTGAACCAGAGTGATCAGGTCCTCCATATGCTGGAATGGGTCCTCTGAGTTAAGCACGTGAAAGTGTTTAACTAGACTCAAAACCTTGGGATTGATCTCAACACCTCTGGTTGGGATTACAACGCCGGGACGATCCTCATATTATGAAGGATCATAAAAATCCTTCAAGGGTCGAGCGCCATGACCATTCATTCGTTGGAACCATTGCTGCATCTACAACAATTCTTCCAACTGCCTCTGAGTCAGCTCCTATCAGTTCAGGTGCAGGGGAGGTGGTTGTTAATCAGCCATGGGATCTGCTTGGCTTAAGCTCAACCTTCTCCTACGGGAATGGTGTAAAGGTCCTTCCAATCTAGGGTTCAATGACCTCCTTCCAAGCATACAGAAGAAGGAAGTCAGAAGGACGGGGAAGAGAAGGGACCCTGCAGCACAAAAATACAAGCTTGTCCTTAGGTTGGGTAGCCTAAGGATCTACAGACTCTCAGAATCCGTCCTAAGACTATGGACAATTTACTCTACCTATGTCTAGGCAATCCAACCAGTTAGAAGGAGGGATTGGGGAGAAGGTTCTTCCTTTGGCTTACGCCTCTGGTTCCTAGTGTACCTCCCAGCCATGGTCATTCGATGGTACTCCCCTAGCTAGACATCAGATTGACTAGTATAAGTAGGTTTATTGCTAACAATCTCAATCTGATCCCCAAAGAGTGAATAAGTCCTTATGGCCAATGTCTAATCAATTTTAGTTAGGCTTGGGATATTGGTGCTTCTGGAATGTGATGGGCCCTTAATGGGTTGTACCCTTAATGATTTGTTCGAGAATGTGTGTATGTGCACAACCAAAATATTTTCAAGCAAGATTATTGAGGATGAGATGAATTATAGGGTTCAAATCTTGCTCAGTAGCTTTTAGGATTCAAATACTAGGTATATTCAATCAGGTTTTGTGAGGCAATCCAAGCTTTGAAGGCATGAGTTCAAGTATTTTTCCATTGTAAATCAAGAAAATATGGAGTGCCTAGCTTGACCTACGTATTAAATCCTATGGGGCAGCTATAAAATGAATCTCTTTTAAATTAGGTGGTGCGGTGCAAATAATTCAATCAATTGGCCCAAATGCACCACCGATTAAAGCACACAGAGATGGTTAGCCTAGATTGATTTCTACTCCTTTATGTGTTGATTTGTGTGTACCTGTTCCACAGGTCGGAATCCCAGTTGAGTAGATGAAAATCAAGTTAGGTTATGTGCCTCAAATGTGGGTGTATGAAGTGAGTATATTGATTCATCCCACAGAAAGTATCCTTTTTTTGTTTTTAATAAAATGCAGAGTCTATCCTAGGGTTGATGCAAACACCTAAGTGGTTTGAGTCTTGGTTATGGGTTTGTCAAAATAAAACTAGTGGAGGGGGAATGTGGGGGACACTTACAAAGGACTCTACCCACACTTTACTCCGGTCTACCACACTTGGATCTCCATGCTAGGGTACCTGCAAGACAGTAGATCAAAGACAAGCGGGGTTAGTGCGATGTAAATGCAAAGAAGTGTAGAAAATAAGATAATAAATTCTGTTGCCTCCCCAACAATGGTGCCAAAATGATCGTGCGGGTTTCGCGTGTTTGAAGTCAGGGTTACGACTAACCCGTGGTCACAGTTGCAAAACTCATAATCATAGGGAGTTCTGGGTTGAACACAGGGAGGTGACATTTACTTTGTATGAAAACCATGCTTTGATCTGTTTCTTTTTGGTGTTTTTTGGTTTTGTTATTTTTTTTGTTTCTGAAACAAGATGACAAACAATCACAAGAAAGATATAGAATCGAATATGATATATTGCAAGAATGTCAGTTACAATAATCTAGAAAAATTAAAAAGAAAGGGAGGTGAGAAGAAATCTCTTGAAGCAATTGTTCGATGAGACGACGTCTCCTAGCAGAAGCTGGGATGGAGTTGGGAAGCAGGACAATGGAGGTAAGAAGTGGGAGTACCTCGGGTATAGGAAAGCTTCAGCGTAGCTTTGGAATGGAGGTGAGATGTCGGAGATGATCTGCTACCGGAATGGAGGTAGGAGGACAGCTCGAAGGTGACTTATGAATGGGGATGGGAAGCTGGAAGAGTATTTGGTAGGGCAAAGTTTCATTACACTAATAGGCGCCTTGGGATCTTGAGAGTAAGCTCTAACAGTGCATTGGTAGGCTTGCTAGATCTTGGGAGTAGGTGGGAGTAGAGTAGGTAGAGATGTCTTAGAAGGGAGGGGGTGTAGGTCCTTTAATAGTGAAGGAGAAGAGGCTAGAATAGGCATGGGACCATTAGTGACCTCCAGGATGTCACTGTAAGTGTCGTTGTAGCCAGCTCATGCCCGTTGGTGTGCATAGCTGGCCTTACACCGACGAACAATTAGGGACTGCTGTAAGAGTCATTGTAGGTCCAGCTCAGGCGTCGCTATAGGCTGGCGCCAACCAAGCACTCGCCCACATATAGCTGGTCCACGCATCACGTGCCCCTGGTCACCCGCGCACGCTCACACGTTGGTGCTGCACTGGCTGTGCGCGCACCTACGCACGTGCGTGCTTGTGCTGCGCTGCGTGCATCCAATTCTGATTTGGGGCATCGGCGGGTTTCGAACCCATGCCCCATGATCCCCAGAGAGCACTTAGCCACTGCGTTGGGCTCTCCCTTGAGTCGCAAGGAGGCGTGCGGTGCAGAATCTTCTCAGCCGTTAGATCAGGATCCAACGGCTGGGAATGAATGTCATGGATGATGCTATCCGATGTTGGGCGGCCTGGATGGCGCCACATGATGCCATCTAGGCCGTCCGTTCTTCTTTCTGTTGCAGGGGGTGCCACGGTGCTCAGATCGAGATGATTCACACGTTGTCGGATTGCGATCATTGCTCCGGATCCATCTATATGGTCGGATTTTTCATTTGAAACTTTCATGGTTGTCGCATTTCCCCATGGCCGTTGATCTTCCTCAGAGTTCATATGATGCTACGGACTCCGAGCTAAATGATTTCAAAGGCGTTAGACTCTGATTGTCCTCCTGATCCGATCCGTATGGTCCGATCATCCATCCGAGGCCCTAAAATAAGTCTTCTTCTCTTCTAACCATAAAAAGAACCTTATTAACCCAAAATATATACAACTACTCTAAAAGAAGAGTGATGCATGCTATGTAATATTTATAACATGAAATGCAAATCTAAGCCTAGGAACATGCATGAATAGGCATTTTAACCTAAATAGATGTGTTTACATCAGTGGGTGAAGTTAGTGTGGATGTTTTGGTGAAAAATCAGGAAGATTGAAGGAGTCGGAGTCAAACCCTAGTTGATCTGAAAAGTCTTGGACCACATAATCATCCTTAGAATAGGAATCAATAAAAACTAGATCTGTGCTGGTCAAAGCTGAGTAGGATTTGATCAACATAGACTTCTCAAATATTCCTTCCATTTTATTATCAGTGTCCTAAAAAATTTCAAGATCAAAGGACCTCTTGGAAGGTTGAAATAAATCTAATGAGAAAGTCTGGTTACTGCAACTTATGTACATTTTCCTAGAATAAGAATTGATATTAGTTGTTGCAGTAATTAGAAAAGGTCTTCCAAGGATGGCATTAATGAGAGCATCAGGTACCTCTATGTCAAGGACCAAAAAATTCATCGGAAATAGACAATTTCGAACTTTGATATACTATCCTAAACAATTCCCCGCGGTTGAATGGTAGATCGGTCTGTTAATTGAACTTGAACCATAATAGGTTTTAAATCATTGAATCAAAATTCCTTAAATAAGACTGGGGGATGAGATTAATAGAGGTACCTAAGTCGAGAGGGGTGCGAAAAAAGGTGGTGTCATTTATGACAACTGAGATGAGTGAAGTGCCCGGGTCCTTTTTTGTGAGAGGCAGCTTGCTTTGAGCAACTGAGC
Source organism: Thalassia testudinum (assembly GCA_037157565.1). NCBI lineage: Eukaryota > Viridiplantae > Streptophyta > Magnoliopsida > Alismatales > Hydrocharitaceae > Thalassia > Thalassia testudinum. The sequence continues at coordinate 17,833,129 of JAZHRO010000056.1, forward strand.
TTTCCATCTTTGAAAGGACAACCCCTCCTAGATTCTTTGCCTGCCACTTTGGAGTACATCTTTTTTTCAAAAATTTAGCAAATGCAGGGGTGGCATCTAGGTGGGGGATATTCTCAACTTACCCAAATAAGTCTAAAAGATCTTGGTGAAAGAGCTCTAATTACTGATCTTATTGCAGTGTTTGAGAGAGAAATAGGATTTGAATCTAGTGTTTTTGGCGTTTCTTTTTCTTCTTCTTGAGTGGGGTTAGGAGAGTCAATTTGCATATGTTGAGAGTAGGTTTCATCAGTTTGATTTGAAGGCCCTAAATCAGTGGTGGTTTTCCCACTCCTCGATGCATCTGCATATGCAGTTTGCTTGTCACTAGGAGGAAGTGGGGGGCTTGTTGTTGATGGAAACCAAGTTGGAGTTGAGGTATTTAGTTAATAGGAGGCTGATTAGTGTGGTTCTGATGTTGGTGTCCACTGGGTGTTAGTTCCTTTGATTGACAAAGTTTGGTGTGGGATGGGATGGTGAATGTCCTACAAATCTTTGAGTTGGAATAACCCCAATTTGATCATTGAGATTGTTAATAAGACGGGTGATTCTGTAGTTTTTCTTTGCATCTCCTGTAGGGTTTTCATCATCTGGGCATTGATGTCTTCTTAAGATGGCCTAAATTGATAAGTTTGATTTGAACCATACCCTCCAAATGAGTTTTGTTTTTGGTAAGGAACCAAATTGGTCCATGAGTGAGTTGGATAATTTCTCCAATTAGAGGAATTTTTAAATTGCTCCTGGAGGGTGAAGATATTTTGAGTGGGGTGATGATTTGGATAAGTATTATTCACCGTTGAACCATAGAAAGCCTCAGAATAATGATTGTACTCAGCATGGGTAGTATTTAGGTTATGCAAAATTTCTCTCTTCGGGGTGTTAGAAAGGGTGAAATGTGGAACTCGTGGAGCTTGTGTAGGTCTCCCTTGGTTGGCTAGGTTTGCTACAACCCTATTCAACTACTGTTGATTAGCTTGTAGCTAAGCCATTATGGAGTAGAAATTAGGTGGGGTGGCCTGATTAAGTAGCTCCTAGGTGGATAGATGGGTGAAGGAAAAATTAGCATGTAGGTTAGAGGACCTATTTTGATTTTCCATTTTCAAAGAAAAGGATGAATGCCGGAGAGAGTGTTTTTGGGGAGGCAAAAATCAAGTAGTCCCTCCAAGTGTGGAGTTTTGGACTGCCGCTAGGGCAAAATGGAAGAAATGGTGAGGAGAGGAAGGAGAGATGAGATAAGTATGCAATCAAGCAATACAAAATTTTATACCTAACTTAAATGTGACCCCCTAAAAATTAACCTAAGAGTTGATCTACCTAGGAAATAAGAAATCAATAGTGGATATCCATTCTCTCAACAAATCTGGCCAGGCTGAATAAGGGGAGGTTTGGGCCCAAGCATGTCCTAGGAAAATTACTGGGGGCTTGTGTAAATCTGCACCTGGTCATTTGACACGACCCATTAGCCTGACACAAGATATAGATGAAAGAATTGATATTAACTAAAGATAACTTAAGACATAGATAGCAAGCCTAAGTTTGATGAAACCTCAGGGGTCAAATTGCTATAGATTTTAATTAGGTTTAGGAAGCTAAAGTGCAAAAAGAATGTGATACATTAGTTGGGGTAATGCCCAATTATTTCTTTTATTTTTTTTGAGTGTGTGCAAATTGGGCGGGAAGTGTTGCCCAAACCAAATCAAAGGAGGTTTGAGAACAATGATTTTTTTTTATTGAAGAATTTTAGGGTTTTAATAAAAACTTAATGTGAATTTAACGGTTCTCCCTTTTTAAGGATTCAAACAAGGTTTTGAAATTCCATAAATAATAACAATCAAGTTGTTGTTGGTCGAGTTCAATTCCATTAGAATTGATGTGACTAAGAGAGTTTAAAACCCTAAAGTTGAAATTCCTAGTTATACAATAGCTAAATGAATCTCTTTTTAAAAAATCTTTAAAGGTGGTGGCCGAAACAAGACAAATAACACCACCACCTCATAGTAAAAAAATAAGAAATTCAAAGTATTTTTTTTGAGATTTTATAGAATTACTTGATATCTTTTCGGAATTGTTCTTACTAGTGTCAAGAGTCAAAAATGATAGATTCGGGGAATTGATTATGCAGAAACCTCAAATGACCTCAAAAATTTTTGAAAATTTTATATGTTGTAGATAATTTCTTAAGGTTTCCAAGAATATAAGCTTTACCCAAATATGATGAGTATAAAAATTTATAAAATTCACAGACTATAAGAAAATAGTAATAAAACAAGATCTGACCCTTGTTCAGTTCGTAAAATTTTTAATTTTTTCTACTCAATTGAATTTCTTTAAAATTGGACCTAAGGTTCCTAACTCAAAGGGACTTCCTTGGATGGAATTTGGTGATGTTAGGAAGCTCCTATGTTCTCGAACCTGAATTTTAAAAGTCAAGACAGAAGTCTGAATTTTCAAACATCAGACACCAATAAGATGAAGGCGATGGAAAAGTGAAGGAAACAATCAACAAAATAAATTTTAGGGTTCCACCACCCTCAGTTTTCCTTATTTTTGATTTTTTGGTTAATTTAAAGATCTTTTAAGAGATTTTATTTTTGTTTTTGATGAGAGAAGGGCTGAGGTACCAACCTGAAGTACGTGGGAAGAAAAGAAACTTGAAGCTTCTGCTCCAAGTGCTCCAAATCCCACTCCCGCTCCTGATTCACACCTGAAATTAAAACATCAAAATTTTGTGAAGTTCAAAAAAGCAAGAGAGAGATATTGATGTGATTGAGCTGTGCCTCCTTGGCAACGGTGCCAGAAAGTTATCGTGTTTTTCCATAGTTTGTAAAATGCAGTTTTTATAAGTCGTTGCAATGCACAAAAATTGATTCACTTTAAAATTTGTATGACCTAGATAGTGGAGTATCTAGGGTCATCCAAGGATGCCAAATTGTTAATCAAATGAGTGGTTCTCGCTCTCACCTCTCAGATCTGCACTTTCTATTTGTGATTTTGATTTTTTTGTTGTTTTTAGGATTTTTAGAAACAATTGGGGTTGAGATATGTGAAGAAGAAATTACGCTACAACTAACCCTAGGTGACAAGAATGAAGTCCTCTCTTCCAAGCTCACCCTAGGCAAGTGTGCCTAGGGTAATTAGAAAAGGAGAGTGTGTGCACAACAACTATAAGAACAATATGGAAAACACTCTAACTACAACATGAAAGTTGGAAGGTGAAATAATTTTTGTATTGCTAGTAGAGTCAAATAAAAGTAGCTAAATGCTTCTAAAAGGAAAGGAGAAACTAAACTAGCTAATACAAGATAAAAGAAGATAAAGAAGAAGATGAATCCTCTATAGAAGTTTAGGAGAGCCCTTGCTCCAAGTGTAGTCACCCCGCACTTGAAAAGAATTCTTCCTTAGCTTCTTCTTGTAGTTGTCCTCCTCCAGGCAGTCTCTCCTTAAGGTGGGCGTCAACCACCTCAAGTCTCCTCTTGCTTGGCCGTCCTTGTAGTGTCAAGATCTCCTACTTCTTGGCGTGGCTAGTGGAGAAGAGGGAGAGGAAGAAGGCACCAAGGAGGCGGGTAGGTTGCCATCTTGATCTTCTTCTCTCCTTCTACCTCCATGGCATGGGGATGGGGTAGAATAATGGTAGAACTAACTAATGGAGAAGTTGAAATTTTTGTGCTGATTGTGGTGGGTATATATAGAGGTGTAGAGGGGGTTTAGTCGGCGTGGACATGTGGAGGGGTAGGATTAGGTTTGGTAGGTGGTTGGTGGTGGTTTTAGGGATCCTAGGGTTAAGACATGTTGGCACCATCTTTAAGGGTGTGAAGGGGGTAGTTATGGTGGTGGAGAGGTGCATGGAGTTGGCTCCAACCATGGAGGAATGCCATGGTTTGGTGCCACCTAAGGGGGGTTCTAGAAGGTGGGTAGGTGGATGGCTAGGAAGGGTTGTAGGGGTAGCTGTGGGGTTAGTATGTGGGGATTTTTTGGCACCAAAGGAGAGGGGTCTTTTGGTGGTGGAGTGGGGTGGAAGGTTGCCTATAGTTGGCACCAAAAGTAGGGTAGACTAAGTAGCTTGGGTGGACTTAGGGTTAGGGTTATTTGGTGGAGCTATTTAGGTTGTGTTTTAAGGTTAGGTGTTGGTGCCAAGGAGGTGACTACCTAAGCTAAGCTTGTTTAGCTAGCTTAGCTAGTAGGGGGTAGGGTTGGAGGCATTTAGAGTTAGAGTTTTGTGGGAGAAGAATTGGAGGTAGTCATCTCAAGTTGCAGTCGAGCTGGTGGCTGCTGAAGAGAGCTGCAAGGAGCTACCTTAGCTGGCTTGGCTTGCTAGTTCTTTACGAGCTGCAAAGCCAAGCTAAGATGAGCTGGCTTCTACTAATGTAAGCTGTGGTGAGCTGGGTCTGATATTCCTGGGGAGGACCTAGCTAGCTGGAGTGGCTCAAGTAGCTTAGCTCAACTAAGTTGAGCTAAGTGGAGTCCCCGTAAGCTAGACTTGAGTTGGCTTAAGCTGGTTAAGGTCATCTTCAGCTGACCAAGTCTAGGTAGTTGATGTTAGTAACTAGTCCTAGTCAGGTTGAACTTCCAGTGAACTCTTCTGAGCTAGAAGAGCTGGAATAGAGCTGGGATCAACTGTCTTTAGCTTGTTTGAGCTGCCATCCAACTGAGGTGAGCTTTATGGAGCTAAGGTGAACTAGCTAGAGTTACCATTCAGCTAAGATGAGCTGAATGGAGCTAAGGGTGAGTTGATCCAGCTAGAAGGAGCTAGATCTAGCTGGGATTCAGCTGAAATGAGTAGGATTACACTTGGATCCAGCTGATAGGAGCTTCTTCCTCATCTTCTGCCTTCCTGAGTGCCAAGATGTGTGGGCTCTAACATTCTGCCTAATCCTTACAATCAGATAAATGCATCAAAAATACATTAAAATGCAATGCATGCCTTGATGGGAACACCATCATGAGCCATAACTAGGTCAATTTAGTCATTATCAAGGAATAAATGCTCCTACATAATTGCCAGAGGGCCCTAAGTCACTGCAAATCCATTCTGAGGGAAATACAAGAAACCAGGGTTAAAAATATAATTTTAGCATCATATCTTGAATGCAAAATAACCGTGGGTTTTCTCAAGGGTCAGATAAAGGTCAAATGGCCTTAAATGTCCAAGTGGGTTAATGTAGATAGAAAAGGATTTTCACGTGTTTTGAGAATTAAATGACTTATGAAACCCTAAAAATAGACCTGCTTAATTAACTGAGATTCTAGTCAGGATAAAATTCACCTAAACCCTCTAAAATTCATATAAAAATATTCTCTAGGGTTTGGTACCTTCAATTTGATCATCAGAACCGTCTTGACCCAAAATAGAGTATCAAATTGACATTTGCCCTAATTTAGGTTTTTGCATAAATTACCCAGTCACACTAGTTCAAAACCAAAATCCAACTTCACCAGTAGATTCCTTAGGTTCAAATTAGGTTTGTACCAAAATTTGGGCCCAATCTGAGATTGTTTCAACCAAGTTTGCAATTTTGTCTTGTCTGATTCTTTTATCTCACACATATGCACTTAACTTTCAAAATCATTACAAAAAGGGCCCTATCTTTATCATCATTTTCTACAAATAGGTCCCTGTCGCCATGAATCCTATTTCTACAAATTCCGATGACCTAAATATGTCATGTTCTCCTTTATTCCTTGATGGAAGTTCATCAAGGAATTCCCTTCCTTTTAATCCAATTCCCATGCCCTCAAACCTTCCCAATCTCTCATGCGAACGCATGAGAGATTAGGGTATCTTGGAATTCCTATCTCCGATGAGCTTTCCAATCTTGGGAAGCTTGCTTCCCAATCCCAAAACTCCCTCTAGAGATCTATAAAAGGACCCCAGATCAAACTAAAGATTTCATGCTCAAATTCGACTCGATTCACCCTTAATTTTGTCTCTCCTCATCCGACCGAAGCTCCTCGATGTCCGGTGAGCCCCTCTAACTCCATCCTTCATCCGCGTGCAATACCAGAGGTGGATTTATGTCCCTTGTTCTCTTCTGTGTCATGTTGTACCTGCTGATGCCCTATCCTGCATCTTCCTCGTCGATTCCTACTCACCGAGCACTTTCTTCCCCGATGCAGACCATGCTGCAATCGGCACTGCCTTGACTCCCCATCATTTTCCAACTACCTAGATAAACCCCCTAACTCCTCTGCTTCATTTTCATCACAACTACACTCAATTTTGACCATGCTATCACCCATTCACCGTCATCCCTTCTACGCTCGGTCACATCTCGCTCCACACACCACTAAACCCCTTGTTGTTCATCCCTACAACTCTACCTCGACTCCAGGAGCAAAAGCCCTAACCTAGTTAGGTTGATTGCTCTTCCAAACCTTTCACCGAACAAACCCATCTTTGGCCAACCTTCTCGAGGTCATCATACCTCCTCACAGGCACTCACAGCATGCCACCACCAGCGTTGCATTCTACAATGTTTGACGAAGGTTCTGAACTGTTTTGACTTGGCAATTAGGCCTTGTTCTTATTTTCAGGCCATAGGTGAAGTTGCCATTGCTGGAGCTTCTTCGAAGAAGCTCCAGAGCGTGTTCTTGTCTTGCTAGCTCCAGGCATCTGCTCCAGTTTGCACGGCACTCTTCCAGAATCACAACTATCCGGTCAATTTGGAGCATTGGCCACTCCACTTGAATTGACCAATCCACCAGCAACAGCTGCACGTGAAAGAAAGTAGGGACATTTAGTCCCATATCTGAAACAACAGGAGCGGCGAAGTGACATAAGTTGAAATCCATTTTAAGGCTTATCGCCTCAAGTCACAGGGGGTGAGGTCCCCGCGCCCCTCACGTGCCTCGCCTGCAACACCTACACGTGGGTCCGGTGCATCTAATTACCCGACTAACCAAGCACTCCTTGGCTTCCACTTATGGCTGGCAGCCCTGGTCCGAGGTTCACTCTACCTGAATACCCGATAACCCGAGGCCCTGGGAGGGCGGATCCCAGAGTGAGAAGGAAAGAAAGCACACGAGGAAAGGGGGGTTTCACTCTCAGGACCAACGACCGACACTTAGCCATTTAAGGAACCTCTTCCTTACGCATGAAGAAGGAAGAAGGAGAGGAAGCCTGAGCAGAAGAGAAAGAAAAGAAGAGTAGCTACAGCACAACTAGAGGAAGAAAAAGAGAGAAACCTAAGAAGTGGAAGAAGGGGAGTTGAAGAGGAAGAAGAAAAAGAAGAAGAGAAGAGGAAGGGTGCCCTCTTGGCACTGTAGCGGCGAGTGATTTAAGCCATCTGACTGGCTGAGCAAACATTTGAGCTTCATTTGAAGTGCACTACGTACTTACCTTACGTGGCATTTATTTGCTTAGTAGTATTGAGTTATTTGATATAATTGTGAAGGGTAATTGGTGATTCAAATCACCATTTTACCTCATTCTTTTTGAATTATCTGACATTCACTTTCATTCATATTTTCTTGGAATTCTATTGCTTATATATTTGTGTTGAATTACAATCTTAAGAATTATTTTTGCCAATTGCTCCCTGTGTTCAACCTCAGACTTCATTTCTGATATTCGAGTAATAAATTCAATTTGTTTTTCGTGCTAATTCGAACCATACTGCAATGCATTGCTTTTAAAACCTGTTTCAGAGCGAACAACATGCCTATCGTAGGTGAATGCCTAAATGTTGCCCAAAAACCCATTTGCGGAGTTAAAACCTTAAGAACTAGTTTAGCTTTGGGGCATAAGAAAGATGATAAACTGGCATTTATCAAGTACCGCCAAGGTGGTAACATGCTGACATCGCATCCTTAAAGGAGGTATTTTCCTCCTTCTCGGCGATGGGAACTCAAACCAATGATCTGCTTGGAATTTCACTAGACTTACAAGGGGTTTTTCTAGATTTTTTTTTGGTGTTGGCTGTGTGTGACATTTAACACAAGAATTTTGCAAGGGATGCAGGTTTTTGAGTTGGAAACTAAGCTAAGTAATTTCTAGGTTGCAAAAAGAGGTCAAGTCACCTAAATCATCACTAGTTCAGATGGAATTTAGAGAATGATATTTGATATAGTCTAAAATAGACCCAAAAATTCTAATAGTTAGATTCGCATCTCAATCAATAGTTTGTTAACGATTAAATTCCATTGTGCATTGAATGAATCCTCAACCTTGGTCTCGATTTCAAAATTTCCTCCAAAAGTTTTCAATATTTTTATTTTTTTGGGTATGCATGCAGAAAATGAAAACAGAAAATTTGAATGTTTTTTGGTTTTGAAAATCCTAATTTGATTGTCAAAATTTAAAAACCCCCAACATGCTTAGGATATGTCATGTCTGCATGTAATAGGAAGGGAAAAGAGAACACTTGGTGAACGCAGTTTGAATTAGGATAGTCAAAACCTATAAAAGAAAGAAAAATGCAAAGCAGGAAAAAAAACGATGGGTTGCCTCCCATCCAGTTCTATCTTTTACGCCATTTAGCTAAGCGTGAGTTGCACCAATGATCATGAGAAGGTAAGTCAGTTAAATCAAGAGTGTCGATGGGAGATTCGAGGTATTATCTAAATAGGGCTATACATGTTGGTCATTGACTTGAAAAGTAGTATTCATTTTTGCATCAAGATGATCAACAACACCATAGGGATATGTTTTTAGGTCAATAAATGGGCCGGTCCACTTGGATTTTAGTTTTCCTAAAAAATTGTGTAATCTTGCATTAAAAAGGCAAGCATGCTGATTGATATCAAAATGTTTTTGAACGATATGTTTATCATGAAATTTCTTTTTTTGGTCTTTATAAATCTGTGCATTTTTGTAAGAGAAATTACGCAATTCTTTCAATTCAGTTAATTGTAGTTTCCTTTGTTTACCGACTTCAAATAAATCCATGCTTAATTGGTTAATTAAATAAAAGGCCCTGTGTTCTTGTTCTACCGGGAGATGGCTTGCCTTTCCAAAAATCAAACAGAAAGGAGACATGCCGAGAAGAGTTTTGAAAGCCGTATGGTAGGGCCATAATGCATCGTCCAATTTATTGGACCAATCTTTATGATCAGGCCTAACAGTCTTTTGTAAAATATTTTTTATTTTCTGGTTAGAAACTTATGCTTGGCCATTCGTTTGTGGGTGATAAAGAGTAGAAATTTTATGATTAACCTCGTATTTGGATAGAAGGTGATGGAATTGAGAATGAGTGAAATGTGATCCTCCATCACTGATGACGGCCTTGGGAATGCTGAATCTTGAGAAAATACTTGAAAAATTTGATGACAATCTTGTGATCATTGCTGCATGTGGGTATTGCTTCAATCCATTTTGATACATAGTCGACTGCGACTAGTATATATAAATACCCACAAGAGTTGATGAACGGTTCCATGAAGTCGATGCTCCATACATCAAAAATTTCAACTTCTAATATTCGATTTAGGGGCATCATATCCTTCCGAGTCATGTTGCCGATGCTCTGGCAATGCTTGCAAGACTTAACAAAAGAATGAGCATCTTTGTGCAGGCTGGACCAAAAGAATCTGGAAGTGAGGACCTTAACTGCAATTTTCTTGCCTGAGAAATGTCTGCCGCAGGCCATAGAGTGACAGTGTCAGAATATCATGAATTTCATAATCGGGGACACATTGTCGAATGACCTGATCAGTGTAGATGCAAAAAAGTTCAGGCTCGTCGCAGAAATAATATTTGATGTCAGCAAAGAACTTGTCCTATTTATTTTTCACCAATAAGAGGGTATTCTTTCTGCTGTTAAATAGTTTGCAATGGGTGCAAACCAAGGGAGAGTATTGGTACCTAAGATGGTCTCATCAGGAAACATATTAGGAGGGATCAGCATGTCATTCATCATAAGACAGGAGAGATGGTCAGCCACTAAATTTTGTGACTTCGCCTTATCCTTGACTTCCAAGTCAAATTCCTAAAGCAGAAGGATCCAATGAATAAAGAGGTGTTTGCATCTTTCTTGTTCAGCAGATATTTGAGTGTCGAGTGGTCGGTGTATACAGTGACATGTGGCCTCAATAAATAAGAGCTGAATTTTTCTAGGGAAAAGATGATGGTAAGTTCTTTTTTAGTTACTGTGTAATTCTGTTGTGCATCATCAAGGGTTTTACTGGCATAGTAGATCACAACAGGCTTCTTGTCTATTCGTTGCCCTAAAATGGCCCGCATAGCAAAATCAGAGGCACTTGTCATTAATCCAAAGGGACAATTCTAGTCTGGTCCCAGTAAAATTGGTGCCTCTGTGACATCCTTCTTCAACTTATTAAAACTCTTTACGCATTGTTCAGTAAAGTCTAAAGGTTAGTAAGTAATTGAGTAAAGGGTTTGGAGATTTGGGAAAAATTTTTGATGAAACAGCGGTAGAAGCCCACATGCCCCAAGAAAGATCGAATTTGTTTCACAGTAGTGGGCGGTGGGAGTTTAGAGATATCATTAACATTTACACAATCTACTGCAATTGCTATTTTTGAGATGACATGGCCCAGGATGATGCCTTCCTGGACCATGAAGTACTTTTTTCCCAACTGAGGACCAAGTTAACTTCTATGAATTTTTTAACCGTCCTTGCAAGATTTTTAGACAAAGGTCAAAGGATTCTCCAAATATGGAGAATTCATCCATAAAACTTCCAGACATTCACTGACCAGGTCTAAAAGAATTGCAGGCATACACCTTTGAAAAGTCGTAGGTGTGTTACAACGACCGAAAGTCATCCTCTAGAAGGCAAAAGTTCTAAAGGGGCAAGTGAATGTAGTTTTGACTTGATCCTTAAGATGGACTGCAACTTGATTATAGCTGGAATAACCATGTAAAAAGTAACAGCAATCATGTCCTGCTAATCACTCCAAGATTTGATCAATAAATGGGAGCGGAAAATGGTCCTTCTTGGTGGCAATGTTCAATTTGCAATAATCAATGGACATGCACTAAGAGGAAGCGATCTGAGTGGCTATATTTTCCCTATGTTCATTTGTGACAACTGTTAGTTTGCCATTTTTAGGCACTACTTGTGTGGGACTAACCCAGGAGTTGCCATAAATGGGGTAGATGATATCAGCATCAAGCCATTTATTTTCTCCTTTTTTACCACCTCCTACATATTAGGGTCCAAGAGCCTTTGTGGTTGGCAGGAGGGTGAGAATCATCCTCAAGATATATTCTATGGGTGCAATAGGATAGATTGATACCTTTGAGGTCAGAAAGGGTCCAACCAATAGCTTTTCTATTTTTACTCAAAACCTGGAGAAGTTTTTCCTCTTGTGCCCCAGTAAGTTCAGAATTGATAATCAGAGGCATGGCCTCGTTTGGTCCAAGGAAAACATATTTAAGGGAATCAAGCAAGGGTTTTAACTCTAGTTGGGGGTCGAACTCCAAAATGATGTCTGCTTTATGGTCTATGGGTGAAGTGAGAGAGGAGTTAGGGGAAGTGTTAGATGGGGAAGGTATGGTAAGGGTCGGAGGGTGGGTTAAATCAGACTGTTTAGGAACAGTATTAACTGCAAAATAAGAACCCATGTGTGAAATTTGCATTGTTTCCTCCACTAAATTTTCTATCTCAAAGTTCGAATCATCAAAGAAATCAAGTTCTTGGAAATGCCGAGAAACTGGAAAAATATCTAGGTCAATAGATTCACTGCTGCACATGATTTTCATCTTTCCAGAATCATAATAAATATTTGCTTTGGCGGTAGCTGAAAACGGTCTTCCAAGAATAATGGGGGCATTTTTAAAAACTTCCGGTACCTTTATGTACAGGACCAAAAAATCTACAGCAAATAGATAGTTTTTGACTCGGACGATGACAACCTCAACAATCCCCTTTGGTTTAATTGTAGATCGATTAGCTAATTGAAGGGTTTCCACGATGTTTGGAAATTGTAGAGCGAGTTTTGATAGGAAAAGCATCTTAGTATAGTGCGTAATATGATCAAAAAAAAAAATTTATAATGACAACGAGACTTGAGTCCCGGTCGTTCGTCTCTGGGAGGCGTTTATGCAAATCTGAAATCGATTTTTTCTAGCTCTACTTGCTTAAAATCACATGGCATTTTATGGTTATTACGTATTTAAGCATAGCATGCTTAGTTGCAAGAATATCAGAAAGTAAAAGCAGGCAACTTTAATCACACAAAATATATTGTAACAAGCTCATGGTGATTCTCAACACATAAACATATATATATATAAAATATATCTTTTATTCATTCATTCAGAGGATGTTTGCAACATGGAATGTAGAGGACAGCTTATAAAGGAAAGCTTGAAAAACACCAATCTAGCTAGTAGAAAATGACCGCATACAGGAATCTATGGGGGCATTTTGCATGCATCATTGGGGAGAGGAAGAGCTACACTACTAAGCAGTAAATGAAAGCAGTTGAAAGAGCGATCTTCGTTTTCGATAAAAACTTTATCATAAAATGATGTGTCATGTATTTAATCGCGTGGTAGAAAATCGCTTTTCAAAATAATTAAATTTTGAAAATCTAACCATGAATAGTTAGGTCGTCTCCACAGGGAGGAATTAGCCTATTTAAATTAATAAATAGTGTTTCGTTTATTCGTGAAACTCAATAGATATGCATGCTACTTCGTGCTTTTCTTTTTCTCACATAAATGCTTGTTTTAAATAATTAATCAAGAATGTAGGTGCTATTATGCAAATTCACCATAATATAATATCATGTATAACAGTGATCTCTATATTGGTAAGCACCGTAAATACTGATTTCTAAAACATAACTTATTCTCCATAATCCATGCATTCAATCATTCATGTGGTATATATATGTGCAAATAATTCAGATGAAGTAGAAGGAGTACTATGCAATTTCACCGCAATAATGTAATGCCTAAAATAAATGAATAGGAACTTCCACAATGACATTTAAGGTAAATATTAATTGACTAATCACTGTAGCAAAACAGGGGATTTCGTTCCCCTCTTGCGCACACGGAGGAGAAGGCGCGGCTGGAGGTGCGGTGCTCGGAGTCGATCAGCCGGGATATGGGCTTTGTGTTGGTGGTCATGGCGTCGACGGAGGTGACAGGGGGTGGCCGGTAGGAGCCGTGGATGTCGTCGGCGATGGCTTGCGCGTGGGTGCGTAGGGACGGCGGGAAGGGCTGCTGCGAGTGTGGGTAGCCTTGTGAGGGCAAGGAGGAGTCGATGGCACTGTTGGAGTGAAGCTTCGTGGCACGTGGAGGTGGTTGCACTTGGAGGTGGACGGCCGACGATGGGTTCCTTTGGGGAAGAAGATGAACAGTGCGGTGTTTGTGGGCACTGCGCATGGCCATTGTGCGTGCTGTAGGGTTGTGCGCGTTGCAGGGTTGTGCGCGGCACAGTTACGCACTGCACGTGGCCGCAAGGGTGCGGCGCATGTGCTGTGGCCGTGCACGGCTGATGGTGCGGTGCCTACAGGCACTTGGTGCAGCGTCTGTGGGTGTTGCAAGGGTGTGCGCATGCAGTGGAAGTTGGTGCACAGAGGCCATGGCGCAAGCTTGAAACACAGGGTGTGTTTGTTCAACAGTCATGAGAGGGAGAAGATCCCCGCCAGGGGAGGAAGATCAACCCCCATCCTCGTAGGACGTGGCTTCTTTTTGAACCCCACTCTCCTTTTCCTTCAACCATAAGTATCTCCAACTACTCGCGACGATCGCGAGTGCTTGGAACGGTAGATAAGCACGAGCGGTTCCTTCTTCAGATGTCTATCTGACGCATCAGACATCTTAAAAAAATATAATGCTGTAAATTTGCAACAATAATTCTAGACATCCAATCCAAGTCCCAGATGTCTTATATAAGTAAAAATCAGCTCCTGATTCTTGCACCTAACTTGTATTTATCAAATAAATTATATTATCATAACGTATGCTATTAAATGTAAAAATTGAAGCATAAAATTAAATGCAGGCCAATGTGAATTGACATATAACTCCTAATTAATTAACAACTAAGAACAAATAATTAAATAGTACTTAAACTAAATAATAGTCCACAAAAGTGGACTTATCAAATGCCCCCATGCCTAAGTTTTGCTAGTCCCGAGCAAAAATGGAAGACAATAGAAGTAATCAGAAGATTTCTTCTTTTCTTATTTCAAAACTTTAGAGATCCAGACAAATGTAAAGTGCTGATAACCTGGGTAACAGATCCAAGTGAAAGAGCCAATTCGCATTGGGAGTTCGTACATCACCCTTGGCAAATATTTCTGTCGAGATAGGCAACTACTTCCCTGGCTGACAGAGCAGACGATAATTTGTAATTTGACCCAGGCATTTGGCTTAGGTAGGAGATATCGAATGGATTTATATTTGGTGGCACACACTCATCAGGTGCTACATATAGTCTAGTACTGTAGACTCTAGATCTCTAGACTATTAGACAAGTCAACTCTGAGAGAGGCTACACAATTATGTTCTCTTGATGTTCCTGGGCACTCTCTCTTTTCTTTCTTTCTGAGATCACGAATCTCGCCAGATTTAGAAATTGTATTCACTATTTGGTGGCCTCACATGGCATCTACACTTCAATAAAAGTCCTAATAACTCTACAACTAAGTTAGAGTTCTCGACCAGTATTCAGGTGATCAGAAATACTAGAAGGTAGGTATGGGTCATATTTGGTGGAACGCGATAGGTGTTTTGCTGCCTCAGAAACAGTGTTACATCATAAACTTGGACCACTTTCTTTTTTTTGAAGTATAACTTTTTCTTCTTTTTCTTCTTTCTATTTCTTCTTTTTCTGCTTCTTTTCTCTTTTCTTCTTTATATATATATATTTTTTTTTTTTCTTATTTTTGTTTCCTTTTTAATCAACACAACACAATATGGACTTTTATTTACGAGGCATTATTAGGGATGATGATGGTCAAGAGGAAGTTGTGTGGCTTATTTGGTGGAAGTGCCCATTCTCGGCACCGGGAAGGAATGGATAGGATAGGCGTATTTCTGACCTTTGACACTATTACCCTCCTTCAGCTGAGGACTCTATGAAGGACGGTCATAACCATCCACCATAGCTATATCTTTATTAAGACTCAATCTCTATGTATCTGCCTTATTTGGTGACTCTCAGGAATTCACTCAAAGTACGTACACAGGAACAGAGAGTGAAAACTATGCCTAACTCTGAAGTATCATCATCTAATTATCCAAAACTTAAGAGTCCTTGCACTAGACTTAGCACATCAGTAATCTCTCTACTTTCTTCTCATAAATATGAGGTAGATCTATTAGAAGATAGTATACCTGACTCCCTATGAACTATCCAAGGGTTCAGTAGACCTACAAATGCTCATTGGTTTTCCTCAAGGATCCATACCAAATCTACGTGCATGTGAAATAAATGTACTGGATTCTAAACTTAAGAAATAATTCCAAAAGAAGAACCTCCAATAACAAAGGTATTTTGCTAGGGACTAATCCATTTAGTTCAAAATTTTTTTTTATGCTAATCTAAATGCATGAATACTTCCTAAAATGCAAATGCACTCCCTCATGCCTAAATCCTACAATGTCCCCATTGTAAAATTAAAATAGGAGGAGAAAGGAAAAATATCATCTGACACAATTTGCTGGGTTGCATCCCAACAAGCGCTGCATTTTCTGTCAACAGCCAGACTAAGAAGGAACCTACAAGTTTGGTTCCAACCAAACAAAGTTAGGCCCTAAAAATATTCATAATAGTGCAGGACTAGAAAACAGGTAACCACGGATGTTGGCGAGCTGATGATGCAATGTAATTCCAAAAGCTCGCCAGAAGAAATGAAAACAAAAAATCTCATTGGCTACCTTGGGAGGTCTAGGAATAATAAACGGAATATAAAAAGGGACCTCCCGAAATGGAATAAGTGGAGGATAACAAGGATCCTCCAGAGCAGGACGGGTTTTAAAAGATATACAAATAATTAGTTCAAACCCTTGAATGGCGAGAGTAAAAGTACAAGCATCAATCCATACTCACCATTCTATCCTAGGATGTATTGGCCTGATATATTCTCCAGAATGAACGTACATGAGCAGAGATTTGAGCCAAGGATCGGTTAGGGAGTATAAGGGTTGTTTGTAGTGTTGGAAGGTAATGGTTAAGTCCAATGAGGGCTTAGTTGGTGTTAGGTCCAATTCCAACAATGATTTAGATTGTGTACACTCACTAACAGTAGTGGACAACTTCAAGTTATCCTGCCTAGCATTAATGATCGGAGTCATATTTGAATCAAGTGTAGACTCCAAATTACAACTTTTTGACGGCAGGGTCAAAATATAAGAATCATTATCATTCAGCTCATCCCCAGATTCGTTTGGTTCACTGAAATATTTGTCGGGGTGTATATGTGATTCATTAGGAGTTGGATCAGTATCCTCAATTATTTCTAAAGGAGGATCAGTCTTAATATTTTGGAGGAAGCCTATATCATTGAATTCATCATTCTTCTCTGGGTATAAATCCTGAATTGACGTGTTTTGTTCCCGAGAGTCTCCCATAGACCTCTCATTATTTTGTTTGTCCTCCTCTAATATCAACTCCCGTTTTGATGGAGGATGGCTCTCAAATGAAAGGAGGAATCTGGATTTAATCATATTATTTCTACCCTCAGGAGGTAAATCCTCAAATGATAAATAATTCTCCTGTGATTCACTCCAGATTTTCAGTCCAGGTTCCTCTATTGGGGTATCCTCATCCTCTAAATTAGACTCTTCATATCCCTGAGACCAAAATTGATCATCCTCTATTCCCTTAGGGTCACCTTCATTAGGTGCATTTGAATCCTAAGAATATTGAATGGTAGGTGTTGATTCCCTAAGTGAAGGGTCAGGAGTAGGCTCACTAAGAGTAGAATGGGATTCCACTAAATAATCAAGAGGGAAAGTGTTAGGAATAATACAACCTTGACCCGGGTTGTTAGGGGTAAGCAGAATACCGTCATTGGGGTCAAGGTCCTCAAAAGATACCATCTTCCCTTGCTTTTGACTGCAATATAATTTAGGTGGATAATAACTATAATCATTATCCTCTAGTGGCCGTGTCTCATTGGGAGAGTCTAAGTGATAGCCACCTAAAATTGGATCCCTATTGTCATTAGGTTCCTCAGAATTATTTTCATGATCATGGTTTATTGGGTAGGGATCAGGATTATTGGGAAGCGTGTAGCTAAGTTCTCTTATTTCTTCATTTAAGTGTTGACTATTTCTCAACCTCTCCCATTGATTCCATTATTCCTTTTGGTGTTTTTGCATCTCTATCATAAAAGAGGAGAGGCTACTACTATCAGGTTGGGGAGGATAGTCAATTTCAGGCTCTGGTTGCCTAGGGTATCGGTCCAACCTCGATACGGAAAATCATGAAGGGTGGGAGGGTTGGGCGTTTGCATGGAAGTAGGGATTTTAGAATTGGAAAATCCCGCTCCTAGGCTCTACTCAAAAGTGGGAGTTATCAAGACAGTACTCCCACGGTAAGAATGAGAATGATCCCATGAATTATCCATGTACCCATCAAAGGATGGATACGCTCGGAGCATGGGATCCTGATTAAAAGATGGGAAGTATTGACTCTGATAATCTGAATGATAGGAGTAAGAGTAATCCATTTCTTTAAGAAAAATAATTTTAATTTTCTTAGGATTCAGCAGAAAACTTCCTAAAGAGTCCTATTGTCACAGCAAATGCAAATTCAACGAGATCTATTTTTAGTAGATTGCAGGTCTTAGAGTTATATGTTTAGTTGGTGGCCAAACAAGTTTTGCAAAAATTACGCTTCCTAGGCCAACCTTTGCTGGTGCCTATAACCTACTCGCAAGGTATGGAAGTCTCGAATCGAGCCCACACATGAGGAACCGAAGTAACTTGGTGGATAGGCTTGTTGATTTCCGACTAACTTCCCTTGTGGTGCAAAAGAGGAGAGGTAGAAATTTATCTAGTGACCTTATGTGTGAGGTGCACAGTGTCTGAAGTGTGCAAGCATACGATCGTGTTTTGATTTTTTGAAATTCCGCAAACAGGATCCATTTGCATACAATTTTCAGTCACAAATTTTAAAATCCAACCTCTTAATAGTCCCAATATTTTTTTTTTTAAAGTGACCATTGAATTAATTTGATTCAAGCACTTTAGTGGTCTTAGATTTAGGCTCAATGCATATGCATGATAAGTAATTAATGCTCAAGAGAAGACGTACCTTACTCCAGCTTTCTTCGTGCAATAATGAATGCAGTGCAATAAAAATAAACTAGATGCTGCTCATTCAGTCCTAGATGGTCGTCCTACAGATATGCAGCTTCTAGTAGGCAGTTCAAATTTTTTATATATATATATAATAAACAAACAAAATTAATCTAACTAACTAATCGACATTCAGTTCAAATAGTGCAAATAATCCTATAATCTAAATAAATAGGAACACGCTCCCGAAAATATGCTCCCGCATACAAGAGCGATTAGAAATAAAATGGCACTGGGAACACGTTCCCAAAAATACCCAACAAGGGTCCAAAAGACAGAAATTAAATTCTAATGTCTATCTAACTAAATCTAACTAAGACCTACTACCTAAATCAGCAAAAGGCTTCTCCATAAGCCTATGTGCATGGGATCAAGGCTCATGTGTTCCTGTTGTCGTCCTCCAGGTGGCGTCAAGGTCCACCAAAAATATCATCTCCGCCGTGCACGTTGTTCACATTCAAAGTCGTCGCTTTGCTGCGCCTCGTCGCCATGTCAGATTCCTCGCACAATAATAAAAATGATTAGATAATTTCGCAACTCAAAAGATTTAAAGAAAATAAAGTAAATCTATTGCATCTATTGCCTCCCCGGCAACGGCGCCAATTGAAAGAGTGATCTTCATTTTCGTTGAAAACTTTATCATAAAATGATGTGTCGTTGAATTTAATCGCGTGGTCGAAAATCGCTTTTCAAAACATTTAAATTTTCAAAATCTAACCACGAATTGTTAGGTCGTCTCCACAGGGAGGAATTAGCCTATTTAAATTAATAAATAGTGTCTCATTTATTCGAGAAACTCAATAGATATGCATGCTACTTCGTGCTTTTCTTTTTCTCACATAATTGCTTGTTTTAACCAATTAATCAAGAATGTAGGTGCCATTATGCAAATTCACCATAATATAATATCATGTATAATAGTGATCTCTATACTGGTAAGCACCGTAAATACTAATTTCTAGAACATAACTTGTTTTCCATAATCCATGCATTCAATCATTCATGTGATATATATATGTGCAAATAATTCAGATGAAGTAGGAGGACTATGCAATTTCACCACAATAATGTAATGCCTAAAATAAATGAATAGGAACTTCTGCAATGCCATTTAAGGTAAATATTAATTGACTAATCACTGTAGCAAAATAGGGGATTTTGTTCCCCTCGTGCGCATGTGGAGGAGAAGGCGCGGTTGGAGGTGTGGTGATCGAAGTCGATCGGCCAAGATGTGGGCTTCGTGTTGGTGGTGGTGGCGTCGACGGAGGTGACTGAGGGTTGCCGATCGGAGCCTTAGATGTTGTCGGCGGCGGCTTGCGCGTGGGTGCATAGGGACTGCGGGAAGGGCTACCGCGAGTGTCGGCAGCCTTGTGAGGGCAAGGCGGAGTCGATGGCGCTGTTGGAGTGAAGCTTCGTGGAGCGTGGAGGTGGCTGCACTTGGAGCTGGACGGCAGGCGATGGGTTCCTTTGGGGAAGAAGATGAATAGTGCGGTGTCTGTGGGCGCTGCACGTGGCGGCTTGCGCGTTGCGTGCTGTATGGTTGTGCGCGTTGCAGGGTCGAGCGCAGCGCAGTTGCGCACTGCACGTGGCTGCAAGGGCGCGGCGCCTACGCTGTGGCCGTGCACGGCTGATGGTGTGGCACCTACAAGCGTTGGCAAGGTTGAAAGGGCACACACGTGCACGGTGGGATGTGGGCAGGCTGATGGTGCAGCGTCTGTGGGCACTGCAAGGGAGTGCGCATGCGGTGGATGTTGGTGCGCAGAGACCACGGTGCAAGCTTGAAACACAGGGTGCGCTTGTTCAACAGTCGTGAGAGGGAGAAGATCCCTGCCAGGGGAGGAAGATCGGCCCCCATCCTCTTAGGATGCGGCTTCCTTTTGAATCCCACTCTCCTCCTTTTCCTTCGACTGCAAGTATCTCCAACTACTTGCGACGATCGCGAACGGTTGGAACGGTAGATAAGCACGGGCGGTTCCTTCTTCAGATGTCTATCTGAAGCATCAGACGTCTTAAAAAAATATAATGCCGTGAATTTGCTACAATAATTCCAGACGTCCAATCCAAGTCCCAGACGTCTTATATAAGTAAAAATTAGCCCCTGATTCTTGCACCTAACCTGCATTTATTAAATAAATTATATTATCATAACGTATGCTATTAAATGTAAAAATTGAAGCATAAAATTAAATGCAGGACAAGGTGAATTGACATATAACTCCTAATTAATTAACAACTAAGAAAAAATAATTAGATAGTACTTAAACTAAATAATAGTCCACAAAAGTGGACTTATCAGCAGTAAACTACGAAGAGCTAAGTTACTAATCTAGCAGAAAAGAAGGGCATTCGGAGGTGGGCTCCGATGGCCTTTGAGTGGCTGAGAGGAGGAGGGGCGGCCAGTGGTGCTTAGGCTAACCCTTGGAGAGAGGTTGGAGAGATGATCCAGCATCCTGGCATGGAGATGGTGGCTTCCATGGTGGTGCTCCTCGTGGAGGTGGAGTGGAGGTGGAGATGTAGCTAACCTAGATGGATGAATGCCAAGAATGGGATGGGTGCAAATGGTGACCCCTTAGGTCTTTTTATAGACCTAAGGCATGCTCTCTAGAGAATTATGAAATTCTCTATAGCGGCCTATGGTGGGAGCTCGTGGGAGAGTTAGAGAGAGAGGATGGATGGTGGATTTAGATCCACCAAATGTGGATCTAAAAATTGAATGGCTCTTGGTTGCTAATTTTAGCAACCAAGGCAACAACACATGGTAGAGAGTTCTAGAGAACTGTACGCTAGGTATTTTTCATGTGGATGGTGTGTGCGGGTGTGTGTGTGGTTGTGTGTGGGTTGAAACTTAGGTGGCTAGGTTGATTAGGTTAGGTTCTAGTGTGTTTAGGTCAAGGTAGGTCTCAAATTGTGGTTGTAAACCCTAATCCACTAAGGTAAAGTGCAATCAAACTTAATACATGTTTAACTGAATGTGTGAAAACTTAATCGAGAGTAAAATAACTCAATTAAGTCAGGTCTAGGTCAATTGGACTCTCACTGAGTCCAATTGGACAGTGTGTGCTGAGATCAGGGCTCAGTTGGACTCAATGAGTCCAATTGAATGGCTGATGGAATTGACTAAGATCCAAGTCAATTAGGTTTAGTGAGGACCTAATTAGGTTCTTAGGGAGGTCTAGAGGTGATGTACTAGGGTTAGGGCACCTTAATTTAGGTTCCTATGGGGTTAGAATTAGGTTTAGGGACCTAGAGATCCAAGATCAAGGATTGAATCTCAAAATAGGAATTGGAGAGCAGTTCTAGACGTCCAATAAAAGTGTCAGACGTCTTATAGTGAAAAATCAAAAGTCCAAACTTGCTGTCTGGACATCCAATCAGAGTCAGGAGGGATTCTAGGTTCTGTCTTAGCTTTTCTGCAGAAATTAGATGTCTGACCAAGTGTCTACACGTCCAATAACACTGTAGTAGTGGGTTTAAGGTATGTAGGAGTTGGCTAAGGGTTCTGGATGTCCTATAACTTATCTGGGCATCCAGATGGAGGTTGGAATTAGGGCTTTATGGTTTCCTAGTGATGTAAACATGTTTACACTACATAAGATGTCTATTTATGCATGTTCTTAAGCATAGAATTGCATTATATACTATAAATATTGCATAGCATGCATCATCTTGCATTTAGATTAGTTTGAATAAAATGGAGGTTAATTGTCTCTTATGTTCAAGGACAGGGTAAAATTTTTATCGGTCCCTCGGATCGAAGATCCAATCGTACAAATTTGATCAGGGTGATGATTGGAGTTCAATGACTCCAAGATCACCCTAATTAGACATCTGTAGCATTAGATAGAGACCATGGAACCCTAGAAGATCAAGCGCCAAGATGGTGTGAATCCACACTTCAGATGTCACAGCCGACGACACGGATGGATTCGGATCAATGATCGTAGTCTAACGGTGCAAAAATCAACTCAATCTGACAACTGTGGCAACATCTACATCATCTAGAAGATGGATAGCCAAGATGGCACCATGTGGCACCATCTCAGCTGCCCAATCGACCGCTGCACCCGCTGTTCCCTCTCTTCTTCAATCTAAGTGTCGCTTCTCCGCCGTTGGATGATCATCCAATGGTTGTGGATGCACGCACATAGATCTTAACCGTGACACAAATGATTGTGTAGCGCATTGGTCAAACGTGCTCGCGAGATGAGGAGGCACGCATTCGAGTCTACGCAAGAGACTGCTGCGGTGCAGGCAAGCGAGCATAGTGACCTCTTAATCGTGATCGAGCGGCTGTGAGCACCCGATAGTGCCCATGCACTATCCCACGCTCATGCATGACGCAGGACTAGATGCGAGCATTGCGGCTTGAGGAGGTGCAGTGAGGACGCATCTCAGCCGTTCGATCTCATGATGATATTCGTTGTACACTTCACCCCAAGATTTCTATTCCAATACAAATTTTATTTTCTGAACATGAGTTCTTCGCTTTCAAACTACAATGATAGGTTTCTTCAAAATGAAATACGTTAGTGTAGTAACTCGTAGCTTCAACACCTAGGGTGTGGTGACCTAATCTAAGGGTGGCTAAGGCTTGGGGAAGCTTCTATCATGTCCTAGGGCTAAGATGGTTCTAAGTTCATATTTTACTGCTTTATTTCTACTTAATAGAATAGCATACCTTAACTCCCTTACATTATTATCTATTACATCTAATCTAGGTCTTCCGCTCCAGCTCTGCTGCAACACCAGTTATTCCAACTTTAGATCTAGCTTCCGATCTACCTTCTGGCCAGCTTATTACCTATAATTGTCATAATGCACTTAATCAGCACATTATAGCATCATTTTATGCATAGCTAAAAGAAAGAAGTAAGGAAGTAATGCTTATGCATGCGTGAATTACCCTAACTTATGCTAAGTCCTAGCCTAATTTAGGTCAATTATGACCTATGATTGCTGCGTAATCACTAGATAGGCTTTAATTCACCAATCTTAACCTCTTCAAAAATGACAGTGGGGATGAGATTAATTGAGGCATCAAGATGCGGTAAGGCACGATCAAATGAAATGTCATTAATGACCACTTGAATTAGGGGAGCGCCTACATCTTTCCTTTTCAGAGGCAGTTTGCTGTGAACAACTGAGCTTACTGTCTTTGGGAGAATCACCTTTCCTAGGTTTCTTGGCTACCTTTTGGGAGTACATAAATCTTTTAGAATTAGGCATAGGCAAGGATATATTTTATGGCATCTAGGAAAATGATATTTTTTTCAACTTGCCCAAAAAGATCCACTAATTCCTCATCAGTGGGCTCGGATTTCTTTTTCTTGTTATGGGTAGAGTGAAGGGCTTGGTGGAAAGGTATGGGATTTTCCTATTTTACAATTGCAGGTTCTAAATGGGGTTAGAGGGGAGGGAGAAGAGTTGATATGCTTTTCTTTGTAGTGGGTTTCTTAGACAAGTGAGGGATCATAAGTGGTTTTCCCATTCTTCAGAGTAATTGCATTTACAGTGTGGTAGTTTCTAGGAGGAGGATGGGTAACCTAGTTTTGATTCAAACCCGATGGACGTTGGGGTGCTTGGTAAATAGGTTAATTGGGATATCCACCTTGATATTGGTTCTGTTGATTATTTGTGTTGGATATGGGTTGGGATGGCAGGTTGCCATTAGGTTAGTGGTTAGGAGTTACCTTTACTTGATGCTGTAAGTTGGTTACCATTTAAGTTACTTCAATCATTTGAGTCTGCATTCTGTGCAGAGCTTTCATGACCTGGGTGTTGATATCTTCTTGGGATGGCCCAGGTTGATATATGTTTTGCCTATAAGTCCCAAATTGATTTTGCTTAGGAAGCGAAACCTAATTTCTAGCTTTCCAGGAGGGATTCAGGTTGTTCCTCCAATTTTGATTGTAAGAATTGGAGGAATTTCTAAATTGCTCCTGAAGAGCCTAAATGTATTCAGTGGTAGGGTCAAAATGATTTTGATTCATGAAATTAAAAGTCCCAATCAGATCTTGTGAAAATTCAGATGAATACTACTGCCTAGTAGGAGTAGCATTGATATTATTCAGATTTTTTCTTTTGAGAAGGTGAGGGGAGTTAAGGTAAGGAGCTTTTTTATTGAGTGAGCATTTCTTCCATTTTCTTCTGGTTGATTTGCATCTGATCCAATTGTTGAGCTATCTTATGTGGCTAGAATAGCTGTGGATTTGGAGTCAATTTCATTAACTCCAAGTCTTGGGTTGTTGACCCTACCAAAAGTATCAATTGAGGCCATATTAAATGAGTTTTCACTCATTTCTTTGAAAAGAAGGTAGGAACTTTCAGCATATTTATTAAGGAAATTACCCCTACATGAAGCATCCATGAATTGTTTTAATTAATCTTCCAATCCATGATATAAGATCTGCACTAGCTGCCATCGTGAAATTTCCTGGTGGGGGCAACTCCTTAGCAATTCTTCAAATCTCTCCCAAGACTCATGGCGAGGATTACCAGATTTTTGTTGAAAGATCATAATTGATCGTCTTAAAGCATTCATATGACCTATCGGAAAAATTATTTTAAGAAAAGCACTTTTCAATTAGGGCAAAGTGGTGATAGGATGCACGACCGTTCTAAACCAATGACATGCTTTATCTTTTAAATAGAGAGGAAATAGTCTCATAAGCCACACCTCTTCCTGCACATTGCGGGAACGGGTGGCTTGAGCAAGGATAGTCAGCTCCTCAAGGTGGAAAAAGGGTTCCTCTCTTAGATGACCATGAAAATGTTTGATTAAGTTCAAAATGGCGGGTTTAATGTCAAAATCCCCTTGGGGTATAACCACTCCTGGTCTTTCCTCATAATTGGAAGGATCATAGAAATCCTTAAGAGGTACGAGAGGTTCCCAGAGTGGCTGACTCGGTTTTTGGTTGGCTAGGTTCGTGATTGTCCTAGCCAACTATTGTTTGTTTTGTTGAAGTCAAACCAATTGGCCAACCATATGGGAGAAGGGGTTTGTATTTTGATTTTGAGAGCCACTTGGCCATTCTTGGTTTTGTGGTAGCTCCAAATGTGGGAGGTTAGGGATGGGAAAGTCAGCTTGTGGGTTAGCTGATGATACAGATCTTATGCGATTTGTAAAATGTCATTGTAATGCATAAAATTGATCAACTCTTAAATTTATAAAACTTAGATAAGGAAGTATCTACGGTCGTCCAAGGAGGCAATATGTTTGTAAAAATGCATCTCTTGCTTGGAAATGTAAATCACCTTTCTTTTTGGTATTTTTGAATATGTAATTTTTATGGTTTTGAAATAAAGGGGCAATCGTGAATTTGTTAGCGGAAAAAGAATTCAATAACATAAAGCTTAGGTGACACAAAATGGCCTCTCTCTGAGCTCACTTTAGGCACGTGGAGGCCTACGAAAATTAGAGGGAGGGAGTGTAAGTGCACATAGAAAAAGCAACAAAACTAGAATTGCTAGAAGAATTTAAAGAAGGCAAAAATTGTTTTACTAATGGAAATTATTTTCAACAAGTAGAGGAATGCTTCTACTAGAATTTGAAAGACAGCAAAAACACAAACAAATCCATTAGATGATGATGGTGGTGAAGAAGATGAAGGTCTTCTTGCTCCAAGCCTAGTTGTTCCATGGCTTGGAAAGAAGGTCTCCTTCTCCTTCCTTGCTATGCTCCTCCAAGATGGTGTCCTCCAAGGCAAGCCCTAGAGGGGGATGTGCCTTGGCTCCTCCAAGGGTGGGTGTCCACCCTAGAATCTCCTCCAATGCCTGGCCATCCTCCTTGATAAAGATTTGCTCCTCGTCTTGGTGTGGTGCAAGGAGAAGAATGGAGAGGAAGAAGGCACCAAGGAGGCAAGGGATAGCCTCCTTAATCTTCTTCCTTCCTTCTTCTTCTTGGCCATGGATTATAGGTGGGTATAGGGTGGAATTAAACTAAGGGAGGATGGGGAAAATGGTAGTGGTTAAGGGTCTTTTTATAAGGTAGGATGGGTGGTATAGGTGGCTTTTTTAATGGATGGGTACAATAAGATTTAAGGGTAGTTAGTAGGTCTTAGGGCTAGGAATAGTTGGCACCAATTGAGGGGTTACATGGTGGTTAGTTATGGTGGTGGTGTCACTTGAAGTTGGAGCCAAAATGGACTTCTAGAAGGTGATTAGGTGGTGCCAAGGTTGGGTTCTAGATGGGGGTATGTGGATGGTGGATGTGGCTTAGAGGAGGTAGGTGTAGGGTGTAGATGGGAGGTCATTTTGGTGGCAAAAGGAGGGGGTTCTAGAAGGGTTAGTTGGCGCCAAAATAGGTGCCTCTTGGTGGTGGTTGAGGGGTGAAAGCATGGCTAGGTGGTGGGACCCACTTGGAGTAGGGTGGAGCGAGCTTAGGTGGGCTTAGGTAGGGTATTAGGGTCCTGGATGGCCAAGGGAGCTGGAGCTTAGCTAAGCTAGCTTAGCTAGTAGTACAGTAGAGGAGGAGGCAATTGGAGCTAGGTTTTGAGGGGAGGAGCTGGATGGAAGAAGTTTGGAGCTTAACTGGAGTTGGTAGCTACTGAAGAGGGTAGCAGGAAGCTACTTTAGCTGGATTAGCTTGCTAGTTCTTTGGTAGCTACTAAGCCAAGCTAAAGCAAGCTATCTTCTACTGAAAGTGGCTGAGGTGAGTTGGGTCAAATGCTCCTAGAGAGGACCTAGCTGGTTGAGGTAGCTAAGGTAGCTTAGCTCAGCTAAGTTGAGCGAAGCTGAGTTCCTGGGAGCTGGACTTGAGTTTCCTGAGCTAAGATGAAGTCATGTTTAGATGGCTGGAGTTGAGTGGAGCTAGATGTAGCTGGACCTGAGCTGAGGTGAACTCTAGTCAACTTAGCTATGCTAGCTAGAGCTCCCAGTGAACTGATGGGAGCCGAGAGGAGCTAGACTCAGCTAAGATGAGCCAAATATGAGTCGACTTGTGCTAAGGTGAGCTAAGATGAGCTCTCTTGAGCTGCCATTCAGCTGACATGAGCTTAATGAAGCTAGGATGAGCTAACCCTAGTTCAAGTGAGCTGGATTCCAACAATGGTGAGCTAGATAAAGATGAGTTTTAACTGGTTTGGGCTTCTCCTTCACCAGTTGCCTTATTGAGTGGTAGGGTTTTAGGGATCTGTCAATCTGTATATCCCTAACACTCACAAAAACACCTCAAAAAGATAATAAAAAGTAAAATGCATGCCTAACCTAGTTTATGCCTAAATGCAACCCAAAAAACCCATTTGCGGAGCAAAATCCTAAGAGCTAGGTTTGTTTTAATGCACAAGAATGATGATAAACTGGCATGTATCATGCCCCCATGCTTATCTTTTCGTAGTCTCTTAGCAAAACTTTAATTTTTACCAAATGGAATTTCGGGGAATCTAATTTTTTTCGACTTTTGACGAGAAAGAGATTACGGGACATAGGTTGATCTAAACACAGGAGGTATGGGATTTGTTAAGGATAAACATCGGGATTTGTTTTTGAATCAAAAAATTAGACAAAAATAGGATCAATATATCCTCCAAAAAAATCACATATTAACCCTTTGTTAATTTATATGACTTGAAATTTTTAGTTTTAGGATTTTTCCGGCTCTTGAATCTGATTTGCAACTTGCATTTACCTTTAAAACCTTGTGTTTGTGCTTGTGAAAAGCCAACATTTATAAGGGCATGTTTTTGGTTTAGAACCTTTTTTTTCTCTCCCCCATGCTTATTTTTAGCTTAGTCTTACGATAGTTGTGTCCGGATCATCATTCCTGTTACCAATCCTTGAGGGGGCTCTGGTGCCACTACTTCGAGATAACCATGACACCACCCAGGAGCTCACAACCCCAAAACACAATGTTGTGTAAATGGGTGCTCCAGACAAACTCAAGCTCTTGCTCCGACACTAAAGGTAGAGCATCGTCGAAGACACTTGAGCTGCAAAAATGTACTTTAATGCACCATCTAAAGATATCTAATATAGATATAGAGCAGCGTTGAGGCAGTAACATGATGACATCATGTCCTCAAAGGAGGCATTTGTCTCCTTCTCGGTGGTAGGAACTCAAACCAAGGATCTACTTTAGACATTTACTAAGGCCGATCAAAGGGGTTTTTCTAATTTTTTGTTGTTTTTAGGGGTTAGCTTTTATGTGAAATTTGACACAGGAAGTTTTGCACGAGATTGAATCATAAACTAAGCCAGATACTTTTCATATTACAAAAGAGGTGGAATTTTTTAGAAGGATGTCTGATCTAGTATAAAGGTAGACCCTGAAATTCTAATGATCAGATCTGTATCCTTATCCCTAGTTTGTTAAAGATTAGACCCCATTGTACCAAAAGTGAGTTTTCAACCTTACTCTCAATTTCAAAATTTTCCTCAAAAAGTTTTCAAAATTTTTATTTTTTTTGGGTATGTATGCAAGAGAATAAAATGACAAAAGAAATATGCAGGCTTTTAGGTTTTGAAAATCCTAAATTGATCGTTAAAATTTTGAAAACACACCCAATGTTTATGATATGCAATGTCCTCATGCATTAGGAGAGAGAAAGGATCACCTTAGTGAAAGGTAGTCGGGTTTAGGATGGTAAAAACCTAGAAAAGGAAAGAGAAAAGAAATCAGAAAAAATGATGGGTTACCTCCCATCCAGTGCTAACTTTCCGTCATTCAGCCAGGTGTGAAGTAATGCACGGAAAACAGATAATCTTGTAAATAATTAGACACGTGAATGTCCTCAAGAAATGTGTCTTCCTCAAGATCCCTAAGAAGATGATTGGTAGAGAAATAGGGATCAAAATAAAATGGAAAAATGGAAAAATGACCCACGTCTAGCCATGGTTTAAGTTCATGTAAAATGCTAGAGTAGAGTGGGTTAGGTGGTAGGTGCAATGGCAAGGGAGGGAGAAAGTAGCTAATGAGATGTAGGGTGGCTGAAGTTAGTGTGGATGTTTTTGGTGAAAAATCAGGAAGATTGAAAGAGTACAAGTCAAACTCTAGTTGATCTGAAAAGTCTTGGACCAAAAAATCATCCATAGAATAGGAATCGATAAAATCTAGATCCATGGTGGTCAGAGCTGAGTAGGATTTTATCAATAAAGACTTCTCATAAACTACTTCCACTGTATTATCAGTGTCCTCATAAATTTTATGATCAATGGACCTGTTAGAAGCTTGAAATAAATCTATTGAGAAAATCTGGTTACCACAACTTATATTCATTTTCCCATAATGAGAGTTGATATTATCTATTGTGGTAATTAGAAAGGGTCTTCCAAGGATGGCATTAACGAGAGCCTTAGGTACCTCTATCTTAAGGACCAGAAAATTCACCAGAAATAGATAATTTTAGACCTTGACCACACTATCCTAAAAATTCCCTATTGTTGAATGGTAGATCAGTCTTCCAATTGAAATTAAACCTTAATAGGTTTAAAATCACCGAATTGAGATTCCTCAAATAAGATTGGGGGAATGATATTAATAGAGGTACCTAAGTCATGACGGGTGCAAAAAAAAGTGGTGTCATTTATGACAACCGAGATGGGTGATGCGCCTAGGTCCTCTTTTGTGAAAGGCAGCTTGCTTTGAAAAACTGAGCTGGCTATCTTTGAAAGGACCATCCGTCTTAGATTCTGAGCCTACCCTTTTGGAGTAAACCTTTCTTTCAAACATTTAGCAAAGGGAGGGGTGGCATCTAGGAGGGGGCTACTCTTCTTGACTTGCCCAAATAAGTCCGAAAGATCTTAGGGAGAGGGCTCTGATTGTTGATTGGAAAGATTGGATTGCAGTGTTTGAGAGTGAGAAGTAGGATTTGAATCAAGTGTTTTTGGGATTTCTTTTTCTTCTTCCTGACTGAGGTTAGGAGAGTTAATCTGCATAGGTTGAGTGGGTTTCATTAGTTTGATATGAAAGCCCTAAATTAGTGGTGGTTTTCCCACTCCTCAATGTTTCTGCATAGGCAGTTTGGTTGGGAGGAGGTGGGGGGGCCTGAAGTTGATGGAAATCGAGTTGGTGCTAAGGTATTGGGTTAATAGGAGGTTGATTAGTGCAGTTCTGATGTTGGTGTTCACTCAAGTGTTGGTTCCTTTGATTGACAAAGTTTTATGTGGGTTGGAATGGTGAATGTTCTGCAAGTACTTGAGTCAGAATAACCCTAATTTGATCATTGAGATTGTTAATAACATGGGTGATTTCCGCAATTTTTCTTTGCATCTCTTGTAGGGTTTTCATCATCTAGGCATTGATGTCTTCTTGAGATGGGCCAAATTGATAGGTTTGATTTGAACCATACCCTCCAAACGGGTTTTGCTATTGGTGAGGAACCGAATTGGTCTAGGAGTGAGTTGGATAATTCCTCCAATTAGAGGAATTTTGCAATTCAATTGCTCCTGCAAGGTGGAGACAATTTGAGTGGGGTAATGATTTGGATAAGTATAATTCCCTGTTGAACCATAGAAAGCCTTGGAATAGTAATTACACCTAGCATGGGAACTATGCAGATCTTCTCCCTTTGGGGTGTTAGAAGGGGTGAAATGTGAAATTTGCGGAGCTTGGGTGAGTGTGGCAGGTCTCCCTTGGTTGGCTAGGTTTGTTAAATCCTTATGCAACTGTTGTTGCTTAACTTGTAGCTAAGCCATGATAGAGTACAAATTAGGTGGGGGGGCTTGATTAAGAAGCTCCTAGGTGGAAATATTGGGGAAAGAATAATTAGCATGTAGGTTAGAGGACCAATTTTGATTTTCCATTTTTAAAGAAGAGGAAAAATGTCGAAAAAGTCTTTTTGGGGAGGCAAAATCAAGTGGTCCTGCCAAGTGTGGAGTTTTGGACCGCTACCCGTGCAAAATGGAAAAAATGGTAGGGGAAGAGAACAGATGGAGATGAGAGAAAGTTTGCAATTCAATCAAAGAAAATTCTTGACCTAATTTAAATGTGACTCCCTAAAAATTAACCTAAGACTTGATCTACCTATGAAATAACAAATCAATAGTGAATACCCATTCTATCAACAAATCTGGCCAAGTTGCATAAGGGGAGGGTTAGGCCCAAGCATTTTCTAGGAAAATCCTCAAGGGCTTGTGTAAACCTGTTGGTGCTAGCACACCACGATCATTTGTTTTGATGATAACAAAACACGTGTTATTTAACATTTGCAATTTGAGTCCTAGATTTCAGGTCAATTGCAAATGTAGACGTGTTTAGATGGAGTTCGAGCTCGCATCCAGGACGGATTGGAGGAGCTTGACGGAAAACAGAGGAGGTTCGCGTGGAGCGAAAGATTGAAGATGGAAGGAAATGAAGAATAGGATAGATTTCCTTCTTTTGTACTTGTTGTATTTTTCATTTCTTTTGTTGCTCTTTATTTCCTTAGATATTTCATGTTAAAGAGCCTCAAAGAACCCTAACAGTAGTCCTAGGAACACCGGCACAACCCTAGGATACTTAGGTTTTCTGTAGAATACTTAGAAAACCAATATAGGGTTCAAACAGACTTTCCAGACGTCTAATTCCCAAATCAGACGTCTGATAATGTCTTCTAAGACGTCTGACTGTTGTTTCAGACGTCTGATAACTGTTAGGCTGGACATAGTTAGTTCTGTTTGATGAAATCAGACGTCCAGACCTTAGACCAGACGTCTTAGGAGACGTCTGATGAATTTGCCAGACGTCCAATTAGTGGACCGTTGGCTGGCTTCGCAAACACTGTAGGTATGACCGTTAGAGCCTTATCAGACGTCCATAGGACTGTCCAGACGTCTGATAAATGACCGTTTTGCCTCGGCTGACCCAAAATCTCTTCTTAGAGATTTTCTAGCCGTTGCAACATTTGGAAATCAATTCCCACAGTAAAAGTAGGTTTCCAGACGTCCAGACTTATTGCCAGACGTCCTGTATGTCGTCTGATGGACTTGCGTAAAAACCCTGTTTAGATCTGATCCAAGTCAGGGAGAGACCCGCCCAAAATCAGACATCTGACCTTTTAATCAGACGTCTTATAGTGAACTTCCAGACGTCTGATGCTAGAATTAGACGTCTGATAAGCCTGTCAGAACAATGATTGTTCCTGATTTTGGGCTGATTCTCTTGGACTTTGTTCCCAACGGCTATGGAAGCTTTTCCAAGCCTTCCAAAGCCTTCCTAAGGCCTCTATAAATAGAGGGGAGCCTTTGCAACACAAAAATACACTTGGATACACTTAGACACACAAGATATACACCTAGAGAGACCAAGATACACTAAGATCAAGTATTTCCACTCTCTTGTGTCCAAGAAGCACTTGCTCTCTAAGCTCAAGCTCCATCATCTTGAGAGCATCATTCCCTTCGCGCACCCGCTCTCCCGCCGTTGTCTACGAGAGCGACATTGCGCCGTTGCGTGGCTCACGCACCCGCGTCATCGTCGACGCACTCCTTGCAAAGGGGAGTTTCCTAAATCCTATAGAAGCTTAGGTTAATTACTTTGTTGGCTCTATAGGTTTGTCGTTTTATTTTATCTTTGTTATTTTGTTGGGTATTCGCTTTGCGAATTCCCGTCTCCTTCGTGGGACAAAATCCTTCTCGTGGAGAGAAGGGGTTGAGGAACGCTACCCTCGTACTTGTAGCGTGGTTGTACTGAGGTTGAATCACCCTCGTTTTAAAGTGATCCGGTTAGTGGATTTGATCAACCAGGTTGATCGGAAAATCCTAACTCAAGAGGGTTAGGTGGTGGTTTTCACCCGGTTTGGGTTTCCACCTAAAAACAATTGTGTACATTGTGCGATTGTTATTTTGTGAGATTGCTTTATATTTTATTTCCGCAATTATTACGTCACCCCCTCCTAGTAGGGAACCTTCAATTGGTATCAGAGCAGGTCTTGCGAGATCGGAGTAACACCCGGCAAGAGATCAAATGGAGGGAAGCACATCAGCGATCAAAATTTCCGAGGGGCAGTCCACAACCCGTCCGCCCTACTTTGACGGGAACAACTACAGCTACTAGAAGCTGAGGATGAAGACGTGGCTCCAAGCCACTGAATTTGAGGTATGGGGATGTTGCGAAACCCCATACGTGATCCTGAAGCGACCCCAAGGAGGCTACTCGCAGGTGCAGATTCTAGAGCTCTCACTCAACGCAAAGGCAATGAATGCCTTGTATTGCGCGTTGAGTCTGAAGGAGTTCGAGAAAATACAAGAGTGCACCACCGCCCACGAGATTTGGAGGAGGTTGGAAGGCACTCATGAAGAGACAAGCTCGGAAGAAGATCACGAGAAGGAGGAAACCGCTTGCTTTGGTTTCATGGCCAGAGGAAGAAACTGCGACAGTGAAAGCGGAAGCAACTCCGACGACGAGGTAAATCTCGATCTTCAAGAAGCTTTTAATGAACTTTTTGAGATTAGTAAATCACTTAGGATAGAAAATAAAAGTATTAAGAAGAACCTTAGTTTTCTTAAATCTGAAAATGATAGGTTAGAAATAAAACTTAAGGATCTAGAAACTTGTCCTAAAAATCATAACCTCATCAATGAAAATAATAAGTTGATTGAGGAAAATGATAGTCTAAAGTTAGAAATCTATGATTTAAAGACTAAGATGAAAACTATAGAAAAAGAAATTGCATGTCTTAGGGAAAATTCTAACAAATTAATTAACAAAGTTGATAATTTTTATAGCCCTAAGATTGAGAAAGGATCTCCATCAAGGAGACCTTCTAACAAATCCGGATCCAAGCCCACTTGGATACCGAAAAAAGAATTAGAATCTTGTTTTGTAGGGTTCAGGGATAATTACAACATAAGGGATTGGACCTACAAGCTCAAGGCTGGTCAACTCAAGTTAGGGGAACCAAGTAGTAGACTAATGATAGCGAAAATACGCGGTTTGTTAAAATACGTCGTTGTAACGCGTAAATCCGCTTTCGCTCTTAAATTTATAATCCTAGATAGGGAAGTATCTAGGGTCGTCCAAGGAGGCAATATGGTTGCAAAATTGATTCTCTTGCTTGGAATATATCTCAACTTTCTTTTGGTAATTTTCAATATACCATTTTTTTTTTGTTTTTGAACTAAGGCAACATGCGAAATTATGGCGGGAAAAGTGTTTACACTTCCAATTAAGTAAACTACTCTAAAGTGGCAAGTAGAGCCTATCCCTAAGCTCACTCTAAGCAAGTGGAGGCCTAGAATAATTAGGGAGAGGAAGTGAAGAATGCTGAAAATAAGCAAATAGAAATGCAAACAAGATATGCGAAGAAGGCAACTAGATAATTGATAAAGTGTTTAACAAAAATGCCTAGTAGAGGAATGCTTCTACTACTAGATAATTGAAATAAAGAAAGAAAACACAAATCCTCTAAATAGATGGTGAAGAAGAGGGCTTCTTGCTCCAAGGTTGGTGGCTCCCAAGCTTGAAAAGAATCCTTCAACTCCTTCCTTGCAGTACTCCGCCAAAGTGATGACCTCCAAGGCAAGCCCTAAGGGGGCGTGCCCTAAGTTTCTCTCCAAGGGTGGACGTCCATCCTAAGCTTTTCTCCTTTGCCTGGCTGTCCTCCTTGAAGTGGGAGAGTCCTCCTCCTTGGCGTGGCCCAAGTTGAAGAGAGTGGGGAGAAGAAGGCACCAAAAGGGCTGGTGATGTGCCCCTTTAATCTCCTTCTCTACTCCTTCTTCTTGGCCGTAGGTATAGGTTGTTTAGGTAGAAAATATACTAAGGGAGGATGCTCCAAAATGGTGGTAGGTGGTGGCTTTTTATAGAATAGGATGGGGGGTTAAGGTGCCCCTTGAAATGGAGGGCTAGGATGGAAGGATGAGGGTGGTTGGTGATCCTATGGCTAGGGTGAGTTGGCGCCAACCCAAGGGGTGTTAAAGGGGGTGGTTATGGTGGTGTTGGTGTCTTTTGGTGGTGGAGAGACACCCCCATGTTGGCGCCAACATGGGATCTTCTAGAAGGGGAGTTAGGTGGATGGTGGAGATGGATTCAAGGGGGATTGTGTGGTGGAGATGGGGGGGATTTTGGAGGGAAAAGTGGCGCCACTAAGGGGTGGTTATGGGTAGTTTTTGGTGCCACTTTTAGGTGTCTTTTGGAGGTGGTGGGTAGGTTAGGTTGGTGCCAAGTAGGTTAGCTTATGTGGAGCTTAGGTGGAGCTAGTTGGGTGGAGTTGGTAGGTGGGTTTTTGGGGTGGTACAAGCCAAGGAAGTTGGAGCATAGTTAAGCTAAGCTAAGCTAAGCTAAGCTAGCTTAGCTAATGGAGGAGTAGAGGAGAAGGTGTTGGAGCTAGGGTTTGGAGGGAGGAGCTGAGGAGAAGTCTGGAGCTGAAATTTGGAGCTGGCTGCTGCTGAAGAGGCTGGCATGGAGCTATTCTAGCTGGCTTAGCTTGCTAGTTCTTTGCTAGCTACTAAGCCGAGCTAAGGTAAGCTAGCTTCTACCATACTGAGCTAAGGTGAGCTGGGTCTGGTGCTCCCGGGGAGAATCAAGCTTGTTGAGGCAGCTAAGGTAGCTTAGCTCAACTGAGTTGAGCTAAGCTGAGTCCCTGTGAGCTAGACTTGAGCTTCCTGAGCTGGGATGAATTCTTCTTCAGCTGGTTGGAGCTGAGTGGAGCTGGATGTAGCTGGATCTGAGCTGGGGTGAACTCCTGTCAACTTAGCCGAACTAACTAGAGCTCCCTGTGAGCTAGTGGGAGCTGAGATGAGCTAGACTCAGCTAAGTTGAGCTGGATCTGAGCTGGCTTGAGCTAGGATGAGCTAAGGTGAACTCTCTTGAGCTGCCATCCAGCTGAGATTAGCTGAATGGAGCTGGGATGAGCTAACCCTAGTTCAAGTAAGCTAGGTTCCAGCTGCGGTGAGCTAGATCAAGCTGAGGTGAGCTGGATCAAGCTAAGGTGAGCTGGATTAGGCTGAGTTCCAGCTAGTCTGGGCTTCTCCTTCACCATTTGCGTTCTTGAGTGCTAGGGTTTTAGGGATCTGTGCATCTGTACATCCCTAACACTCACAAAAACTCATTAAAATGACAATAAAAAATGCAATGCATGCCTATCCTAATTTATGCCTAAATGCAGCCCAAAAACCCGTTTGCGGAGTAAAATCCTAAGAGCTAGGTTAGTTTTAAAGCATAAAAATGATGATAAACTGGTGTTTATCAACCAAGGAGGAGAACAAGAAGACCGACGAAACGGCGAACAAACGACGGACCCACCGCACGTCGACCACCAGATTGGAGACCGGCGCCGATGCCCGGGCCTCCAAGCTATGGATGGGAGCCCCATCCGATGTGGCATCCACCACCACCATTCGGGCCATTTTATTGGCCATGGTAGGTGAGGTAAAACCCTTTACCCTATCTTTTTATCATAAGCATTTAGATAGGGGGAGTTAAAATTAATGAGCTAATTGTCAATTTTTAAGGGGGAGATATAAGGTAGCTAAATTTCCTTTAGAAAGGGGGAGAAAAATAATAGCTATCTCATTGTTACAGAAAGGGGGAGGACATTACCTTTGTCAAAAGAAACTTATAGAAGAGCATGTTTTAAGGGGGAGTTATAGGAATTTTAAACCAATCAAACCTTTTTGATAATGTCAAAAAGGGGGAGGATTTTTATGTATTATTATTTACGATTTTGTCATCATCAAAAAGGGGGAGATTGTTGGTGCTAGCACACCACGATCATTTGTTTTGATGATAAAAAAACACGTGTTATTTAACATTTGCAATTTGAGTCCTAGATTTCAGGTCAATTGCAAATGTAGACGTGTTTAGACGGAGTTCGAGCTCGCATCCAGGACGGATTGGAGGAGCTTGACGGAAAACAGAGGAGGTTCGCGTGGAGCGAAAGATTGAAGATGGAAGGAAATGAAGAATAGGATAGATTTCCTTCTTTTGTACTTGTTGTATTTTTCATTTCTTTTGTTGCTCTTTATTTCCTTAGATATTTCATGTTAAAGAGCCTCAAAGAACCCTAACAGTAGTCCTAGGAACACCAGCACAACCCTAGGATACTTAGGTTTTCTGTAGAATACTTAGAAAACCAATATAGGGTTCAAACAGACTTTCCAGACGTCTCATTCCCAAATCAGACGTCTGATAATGTCTTCTAAGACGTCTGACTGTTGTTTCAGACGTCTGATAACTGTTAGGCTGGACATAGTTAGTTCTGTCTGATGAAATTAGACGTCCAGACCTTAGACCAGACGTCTTAGGAGACGTCTGATGAATTTGCGAGACGTCCAATTAGTGGACCGTTGGCTGGCTTCGCAAACACTGTAGGTATGACCGTTAGAGCCTTATCAGACATCCATAGGACTGTCCAGACGTCTGATAAATGACCGTTTTGCCTCGGCTGACCCAAAATCTCTTCTCAGAGATTTTCTAGCTGTTGCAACGTTTGGAAATCAATTCCCACAGTAAAAGTAGGTTTCCAGATGTCCAGACTTATTGCCAGACGTCCTGTATGTCGTCTGATGGACTTGCGTAAAAACCCTGTTTAGATCTGATCCAAGTCAGGGAGAGACCCGCCCAAAATCAGACGTCTGACCTTTTAATCAGACGTCTTATAGTGAACTTCCAGACGTCTGATGCTAGAATTAGACGTCTGATAAGCCTGTCAGAACAATGATTGTTCCTGATTTCGGGCTGATTCTCTTGGACTTTGTTCCCAACGGCTATGGAAGCTTTTCCAAGCCTTCCAAAGCCTTCCTAAGGCCTCTATAAATAGAGGGGAGCCTTTGCAACACAAAAATACACTTGGATACACTTAGACACACAGGATATACACCTAGAGGGACCAAGATACACTAAGATCAAGTATTTCCACTCTCTTGTGTCCAAGAAGCACTTGCTCTCTAAGCTCAAGCTCCATCATCTTGAGAGCATCATTCCCTTCGCGCACCCGCTCTCCCGCCGTTGTCTACGAGAGCGACATTGCGCCGTTGCGTGGCTCACGCACCCGCGTCATCGTCGACGCACTCCTTGCAAAGGGGAGTCTCCTAAATCCTATAGAAGCTTAGGTTAATTACTTTGTTGGCTCTATAGGTTTGTTGTTTTATTTTATCTTTGTTATTTTGTTGGGTATTCGCTTTGCGAATTCCCGTCTCCTTCGTGGGACAAAATCCTTCTCGTGGAGAGAAGGGGTTGAGGAACGCTACCCTCGTACTTGTAGCGTGGTTGTACTGAGGTTGAATCACCCTCGTTTTAAAGTGATTCGGTTAGTGGATTTGATCAACCAGGTTGATCGGAAAATCCTAACTCGAGAGGGTTAGGTGGTGGTTTTCACCCGGTTTGGGTTTCCACCTAAAAATAATTGTGTACATTGTGCGATTGTTATTTTGTGAGATTACTTTATATTTTATTTCCGCAATTATTACGTCACCCCCTCCTAGTAGGGAACCTTCAAAACCTACGCCTGGTCATTTGACACAGCCCCTCTTCCTGACACCAGATATAGATAACGGAATTGGTATTAACTAGAGAAAACTTAAGACCTAAATAGTAAGCTTAAGTTGATGAAACCTTAGGGGTCAACTTGCTACAATATTTTGTTAGGTCTACGAGACTAAAGTGCACATGGAACGTGGAGGGCATTGATTTGGGTAATGCCCTATTATTTCAATTTTTTTTAGTGTGTGCGAGATTGGAAAGTGATTCTAATAGCAAACAAGTTGTCACGCAAATTTTGTTTGTTTTTCTACTTTTAGAATTTGATTTAGCTTAGTGTATTTTAAGATTTTCTTTTTAAGGTTTCAAACAAGTTTGAGATTCCACAAATAAAAGGAAATCAAGTTGTATTGGTGAAGAAAAGCTTCATTTAATTTCTTGGATTCTAGAAATGAAAAGAAACCCTAATCAATTAAATCCTAAGCAAAAATTTAACTACCAATGAATTTGTTTTAAGCTTTTAGTTAAAGTAGTGGTCCAAAAAATGTAAACAACACCACTACTGCAAGGAAAATCATACAAGGATTCAAAAAAATATTTTTTTTGTGATTTTTTTTTCATATTTTTTTAGAATTTTTCTTTGTGCTGATGTCAAAGTCCAGAAATAATACCCAAAGGTATTTTGGGCATTTCAGTACTACCATCGGCCTCGGAAAATTTTTGCGATTTTATATAATGTGTAGAATTTCACAACGATTCTAGAAAGATAAATTTCATAAATATTGGATGAGCATAAAAATTCCTAAAATTCACAGATAGTAGCAAAATAAGAAGATTAGAGGAGATGACCCCTCTGCAGTCCATGAATTTTTTAAAATTTCATACAGATCCAATTGTTCTGAAATTTAGAAAATACGTTCCTTACTTGAATTAGAATCACTACATGAAATGTCAAGATTTTACGAGGCCTATGATGTTGGGAATTATTTTTGAATTCCAAACAGATGTATGGACCCGAAAATCAAAACACCAACACTTGAAGTGAAGTGGAGTTAAATGATGCAAACAAGCAAACAATGGATTTTAATTATCACCACTCCACTCAGTTAAGATGTTTAGGATCCCGAAAACCAAGTTTAATATGTTTTTGGTAGTTTTTTAAATGAGTCTATCAAGTTCAGAATTGCTAACTTTGGTTTAACGGGAAGACAAGGAACTTCAATCATCTCAAATTCCTGCTTCTTTCCTATTGTTCTTGCACATACGAGAGAGAGAGAAAGACAAGTGGATGAGATCACTTATCAAGCAAGAGAGTTAATGAATGCAAAGTTGTGCCTACCTAGCAACGGCGCCAAAAAGTGATACGGATCTTACGCGGTTTGTAAAATACATCGCTGTAACGTCTAAAACCAATCAACTCTTTAATTTATAAAACCTAGATGGGGAAGTATATAGGGTTGTCCAAGGAGGAAATATGTTTTCAAAAATATGTCTCTTGCTTGGAAATGGAAATCACCTATATTTTTGGTATTTTTGAATATGTAATTTTTATGGTTTTGAAATAAAGGGGCAATCGGAAATTTGTTGGCGAAAAAAAACTAAAGAACCTAATGCTTAGGTGACACAAAATGGCCTCTCTCTAAGTCACCCTAGGCATGTGGAGGCCTAGGATAATTAGAGGGAGGGAGTGTAAGTGCACAAAGAAAAAGCAATAAAACTAGAATTGCTACGAGAATTTAAAGAAGGCAAAAATTCTTTTAGTAAAGGAAAATGTTTTCTACAAGTAGAGGAATGCTTCCACTAGAATTTGAAAGACAAAAAAAATAAAAACAAATCCCTTATATGATGATAGTGGTGAAGAAGATGAAGGTCTTCTTGCTACAAGCCTAGTTGCTCCTTAGCTTGAAAAGAAGGTCTCCTTCTTCTCCTTCCTTGATATGCTCCCCCAAGATGGTGTCCTCCAAGGCAAGCCCTAGAGGGTGGCATGCCTTGGCTCCTCCAAGGGTGGGCGTCCACCCTAGAATCTCCTCCAATTCCTGGCCATCCTCCATGATAAGAATTTTCTCTTCCTCTTGGCGTGGCACAAAGAGAAGAATGGAGAGGAAGAAGGCACCAAGGAGGCAAGGGATAGCCTCCTTAATCTTCTTCCTTCCATCTTCTTCTTGGCCTTGAATTATAAGTGGGTATAGGGTGGAATTAAAATACGTGAGGATGGGGAAGATGGTGGTGGTTAAGGGTCTTTTTGTAAAGTAGGATGGGGGGTATAGGTGGCACTTGGAAAGGATGGCTCAGATAGGATTTAAGGGTAGTTAGTAGATCCTAGTGCTAGGAATAGTTGGCTCCAATTGATGTGTCACAAGGTGGTTAGTTATGGTGGAGGTGTCCCTTGAAGTTTGTGCCAAAATGGGCTTCTAGAATAGTGACTAGGTGGTGCCAAGGTAGGGTTCTAGAAGGGGGGTATGTGGATGGTGGATGTGGCTTGGAGGGGGTAGGTGTATGGTGTAGATGGGAGGTCATTTTGGTGCCAAAAGGAGGGGTTTCTTAAAGGGTTAGTTGGCACCAAAGTAGGTGTCTCTTGGTGGTGGTTGAGGGGTGAAAGGGTGGCTAGGTGGTAGCGCCAACTTGGAGTAGGTAGAGCTAGCTTAGGTGGGCTTAGGTATGGTTTGGTTGGTGGAGCTAGTTAGGTAGGGTATTAGGGTGGTGGATGGCCAAGGGAGCTACAGCTTAGCTAGTAGTATAGTAGAGGAGGAGGCAATTGAAGCTTGGGCTTGAGGGGAGGAGCTGGACAGAAGAAGTTTGGAGTTGAACTTGAGCTGGCAGCTATTGAAGAGGGTGGCACGGAGCTACTTTAGCTGGATTAGCTTGTTAGTTCTTTGCTAGCTGCTAAGCCAAGTTAAAGCATTCTGGCTTCTACTGAAAGGAGTTGAGGTAAACTAGGTTTGATGCTCCCAGGGAGGACCTAGCTGGTTGAGGTAGCTAAGGTAGCTTAGCTCAACTAAGTTGAGCTAAGCTAAGTCCCCGGGAGCTGGACTTGAGCTTCCTGAGCTAAGATGAAGTCATCTTTAGCTAGCTGGAGTTGAGTGAAGTTGGATGTTACTGGTTCTAAGCTGAGGTGAACTCCAGTCAACTCAACTAAGCTAGATAGAGCTCCCAGTGAATTGATGGGAGCTGAGATGAGCTAGACTCAGCTAAGTTGAGTTGGATTTAAGCTGACTTGAGCTAAGGTAAGCTAAGATGTGCTCTCATGAGCTACCATTCAACTAAGATGAGTTGAATGGAGCTAGGATGAGCTAATTCTAGTTCAAATTAGCTGGATTCCAGCTATGGGGAGCCGGATAAAGATGAGTTCCAGCTGGTTTGGGCTTCTCCTTCACTAGTTGTCTTCTTGAGTGCTAGGGTTTTAGGGATCTATCAATCTATATATCCCTAACACTCACAAAACCATATCAAAATGATAATAAAATGTAAAATTTATGCCTAACCAAATTTTTGCCTAAATGCAACCTAAAATACCCGTTTGCAGAGCAAAATCCTAAGAGTTAGGTTTGTTTTAGCATAAGAATGATGATAAACTGTCATTTATCACACTTTCTTCATATTTGGAAGGATCATAGAAATCCTTAAGAGGTACGAGAGGTTCCCTGAGTGGCTAACCTGATCTTTGGTTGGCTAGGTTCTTGACTGTCCTAGCCAACTGTTGTTGGTTTTGCAGAAGTCCAACAAATTAGTCGACTATAAGGGAGAAGGGGTTTGTATTTTGATTTTGAGTGCCACCTAGCCATTCTTGGTTTTGTGGTAGCTCCAAATGTGGGAGGTTAGGGATGGGAAAGCCAGCTTGTGCGTTAATTGACAGGTTTTGGAAGTTAGGTTCGGGTTGAGAGGTGGAAGCAGAGTTTTTGGACCTGCTTTCGATGTTTTCCATATTCAAATCAGAGGAATGATGTGAGGGAGAAGAAAATAAAGATTTTTTTATGCGTAGGGCAAAATCAAATGGTCCCTCAAGATGTGGGTTTTGGGACCTTTGCCCATGCATGCACTTAGAAGATGGGGAGGGGGGGAGAAGAGATAGATAAGAGAAAGTGTACAAAACAAACAACCAAGCCTAGTCTATCTTAAGGTTGACTCCTTAGTGAAACCTAGGACTTGGGAACCCGATAAATAATAAATCAATAAGTGAACCCAGTTCCCAAGGATCACCAAGCTAGACTAAAGAGGTGGATTAGGTCCAAGGATGTCCATGGAAAATCACCAGGGGCTTGTGTAAACCTGCACCTGTTATTTCACTTCCCTCTAAGTCTATAACCACATTTTCAAAAGGAATTAGGAATGCTTAATGATTCTTAGATATCTGATATCAAGCCAATTTTGGTGAAGTCCTTAGGTGGTCAAATGACTACTTGTTTTAATTTAGGCATGTGTATCTTATTATGCACGAGAATGTGGAGGGCTTTGATTGGGGTAGTGCCCTATTATTTCAATTTTTTTAGTGTGTGCAATTGAATGGAGTGGATCCAATGCTAAATCAAGAAGGTTGTCGCAAAAAATTTTTTGTTGTTTTTCTTCTTCTAGGATTTGATTTTGTTTAATGTGTTTTAGGGTTTTCTTTCTATGATTTCAGACAACTTTGAGATCCACAATGAAAGAGAAATCAAGTTTTATTGGTGAATTTAGATTTTTTTAGAATGTGGGAATAGAAAAATATGAAGATAAAACCCTATTTGATTTTGAATCCTTAAGCAGAAATGTTAATATTAGTGAAACTTTTTAGGGTTTTCTTGCTAAGGAGTAGTCCAAACATAGCAAACAACACAACTACTAGAAGGAAATTCAAACAAGGATTCAAAACATTATTTTTTTATGATTTTAGGAATTCGTTTGTCATATTTCTAAGATTTTTCTTTGTGCTGGTGTCAAAGTCCAGAAATGATATCCATGGGTATTTTGGACTTTTCAGTAACAGCACCAGCCACCAAAATTTTTTTGTGATTTTATATGCTATGTATAATTTTGCAAGGATTCTAGAAAACTATATTCCACAAAAATTGGACAAGTAGAAAACATTCCTAAAATTTGTGGGCAGTAACAAAATATTGAAATCAAAGGAGATGACCCCCTGTGGTTTGCGAATTTTTAAAAATGCTCTACAACTCCAAATGCTATGAAATTTGGAACAAAGGTTCTTGACTTAATTTAGAATCTTTGGGTGAAATGTAAAGATTTTAGGAGACCGACGGTGTTGGGAATTGATTTTTGAAATCCGGACAGAAGTCTGCACTCGAAAATCAGAATACCAACACCTTTGAGTAGAGTGATGTTAATTAATCAAACATGCAAACAATGACTTTTCAAAGTCACCACTCTACCTTATTGTTATGTTCTTGAACCTGAAAGCCTAATTTAATATTTTTTTGATACTTTTTGCAAAAAATTATGTGACAAGAAGGATGGCACTAACCATGAATCTGTGGGAAGAAAAGGAACTTTAAGCCTTCACTTCCAAAATTCCTGCCTTCTTTTTGTAGTGCCTGCATACACGAAAAGAAACAAAGAGAAGGGGATGAGATCTGCATATCAAGCAAGAGACACAAGTGAATACAAAGCCATGCCTTCCCAGCAATGGTGCTAAAGAGTGATATTGAAAAAGTGTGATTTGATAAAATTAGGGTTTTAAGTCATAACATGCAAGTTCGCAATCGCCTTTAAATTTATAATCCCAGATAGAGATGGTATCTAGGGTTGTCTAAGGTGGTAGAGATGTAATTTTTGAACACTCTCGCTTGAAATCAGAAAGTCAACTTTCCTTTTGCAAATTTTGAATATGAGATTTTTTTATTTTTCAAATAATGGGGCAAATAGATAAGGAATTGCAAAGAGGACTACACGAAAAATGCTAAAACCTAAGTGACAAGAAGAGCTTCTCTCCAAGCTCACCCTAGGTACATGAAGACCTAGGGTAATTAGAGAGTGGGTGAATCAACTAACTAACAAGGAAGTAAGAAAACAAGTGCAACAAAATAGAAAGGCAACTTTATAAAAGAAGAAAATTTATTTTACAAAAATGGTAGAGGAATGCTTCTAGTACAAAAATTTAAATATGCAAGTAAAACAAAATTTCTCCAGAAGATGATGGTGAAGAGGTAGGGATTCTTGCTTGAAGCTCAGCTGCTT
Organism: Thalassia testudinum; assembly: GCA_037157565.1. NCBI lineage: Eukaryota > Viridiplantae > Streptophyta > Magnoliopsida > Alismatales > Hydrocharitaceae > Thalassia > Thalassia testudinum. The sequence continues at coordinate 17,877,888 of JAZHRO010000056.1, forward strand.
CTGGGCTTAGAAAGAATGTTTCAATTCCTTCCTTAAAGTACTCCTCCAGTAGATGATGATTCTTCTCCATGGCAAACCCTAGATAGGGCATGCCCTAGCTACTCCAAGATTGTAAGAATTTCCACTCCAAAGACTCCTCCAAGGGTGGGCGTGAACCACCCTCAAGAACTCCACCTCTGGATGTCCTCCTGCCTAGCTTGACCTCTGGCTGGCATGGGCACAAGAGAGAAGGGAAGAGAGGAAGGCACCAAGAGGATAGAGTGTCCCCTTAATCTTCTTCTCCTTCTCTTTGTCGTGGGGTATCGTGGAATGTAGGTGGGACTATGTATGAATTGTGAAGCCAAAGGTGAGTCTAATGGTGGTAGTTAATGGCCTTTTTATAGGAGTGGTAGGGGAGGGGGTAGGCGTGGATGATGTCTAGGGTTAGGATGGGCTTATGAAGGTGGTTAGAGGATCTAAGGGCCATGGCGTTTGGCACCAAGGGAAGAGGTATGTGGGTGGTGGTTATGGTGGTGGAGAGGCACCAAAAATGGCACCAACTATGGGAGGGTTAAGGGGTTGGTGGTTGGCATGGGGAATGAGGGGTTAGGATGTGTTTTAGAGTGGTGGTTAATTGATGGTGTAGGAAGCTTGGTGCAATGTGTGAGGGTGTGTAGGGAAGGGTTGACGCCAACTCATGGTGTGGTTAGAGTTAAGATGGCATGGAGGGTAGGTGTATGGTTAGGATGGTGTTTCAAGTGGTGGTTTGGGATAAAGGTTCATGGTGCCAAATGAGGAGGTGCTTTGAGGTTGTTATGGTGGTGTTAAATGGGGTTTGCATCAATTATAGGATGGGTTAAGGGTGGCACCACTTATTGGAAGGTGGAGATAGGTTAGGAGGGTAGGTGTAGGGTGGATGGAAGGGCTATTTTTGGCACAAGAAATGAAAGGGTGTAGGTGGTGGGTGTTGTAGAATCTAAAGGACACAAGCACACTAGAATGGGGAGATGAATAGTGTGGTAAAAAAATTGTTGCAAATAAAACAAACTACAAAATAGGACACCTAATATATAGTGGTTCCCCTCACTTGGGTACTCCACTACCTAAATCTCCCGACCTAGGATTTTTAACCCGATTCCCTCAACCCGAAAGGAATCAATTTACTAAAAATGATGTAATTAACGGGTTACCTCAACCTAATTACAAGAGGAAATATAAACAAAATATAATAGGTGTAAGCAAGAAAATATAGCAGCTTACAACTCAAATCCTAAGTCTCCAATAAGAATTAGTTTAACAAATGTTTGATAAAAATATCTAGCGTAAAATGACAATGTACAAAAATGATTTTACAAGAACCAGAGGTGTCAAATGAACCTGTCGTAAAATGGAGATCTTCTTGAAGGATGGATGCAACAAGCCTATCACTCTTATAGGTAGAATTGAGAGAAATGAAAACTAGAGTAAAGAGTACTTTTTATTCTTTATATCTTTGAAAAGGGCACTCATAAGGTGTTTCTATAGGACACTAATGAACCCCCCTACACTTCCTAACCGTTGGGGGAAAAATGAGAAGGTTAGGAATAAGATTAATTGCAAAATGACCCTTTAGATCAGGCATTGCGGTTAGTTGGTACCGGTACTAAAGTTGTGGTACTTGTATTGACTATGCATAGTTATCTAGTAGCCAACCCAATAGAGCCTAGGTACCAGTACTTATCATAGGTACCGAAAGTCAGAGTGCTTACAATTAAGTGCCAACTAAGTCACCAGGTACTAGTACCCATCATGAGTACCGATATGTGTGACTCACAGGTTTAAGATAAGTTAAAAGTTGTGACCTATATGTACCTGTACTAGTGATTAGTATGGGTACTTGTAATGTCTAGGCACTACCATTGTCCATAAACTGTGAGCTCCTAGTGCCAGTAGTAATGAAGAGTACCGATACGTAGTACCTTGAATTGACTGTTTTAATCAATTTTAGTGCTATTCAAACTCAATTACATCATTAATATTACCAAGAAATGATTTTGATTTTTTAAACGAATTGTTAAACGTGAGTTTGATACCTAATTATCTTTACTTTGATTTTACTTCCTAAATTAATTTTTCTTGTTTAGGCGATATACAAAATTCTAGATTACAACAAATGAATAACATAAAAACAATCTTTATCATTCGTATCATCCATACTTCTTCCTTGTTATCATCCATACTTTCGAAATCTTGTGATTTCCTGTAAATAACACTTCATAAACTCATTAGATTTAAAGCATTTTTGTTAACACCAAAACATAAAAGAGAAGTGGAACTAGGTTCCAACAATCTCCCCCTTTTTGGTGTTGACAAAACAAAATAAATACCCATATTTAAAATGATAGAAACCTCATAAGAGAAGGAATACAAAAAAAACTCCACTACGAGTGAAACCTCCCCTTCAAACTAAGCTTCCTACTTTTAATTATGAGTATTTACAATTTCTCCCCCCTTTTGTCAATCAAACAAAAAGAATAACAATATGCATAGGTAATGATCAAGCACTTGTAAATTATGCGAATAAAAAACATTCAAACGTAAAAGTTGAAAGAAAGTCATTCATCATGGTGATCATAAAAGTTGAACTAAAGAATTAAACAATAGACTTTTAAACTCATACAACATAGCAACCAACCAAAAATAAATTGTGTCAAACTACATAATATAAAAGTAGAAGCTAAACTAATTGTGAGCTCTTTTCCTGATATATTTTTGAGCAACATTTCTACTGCCATTGTTATCATCTCCATTATCATCGTCGTCATCTTCATCTTCAGCTTCTTCATCTTTGTTATCCTCTTCATTTTCATCATCTTCAAATTCTTTATCTTCATCTCTGACATATGAAATTTCTTCACTGTCATCATTTTCTTCTTCCTCTTTATCATCATGAAGGATAGGTTCCTCTTCTTCCATTTGAGAGGAAATAATAGACGGGTCTTGAAAATGCTTTTATCATCTTTTACTGCATTATTTGGGTGCCTTTGGTTGAGTGTGCTTCCGTTGCTTAGGTTGTTGAGTGGAAGAAGCAAAATGAGAGGACTCAATAGGAGAAAGCTCATGGAACTTGCATTCCATGTGACGAATACCAAACCTGAGATTGGTAAGATTTTGACCTATATAGTTGAAGGCGTTAACCATATTGGGGTCAGTTCTTGGTACATGAGACAAGTTAACCCAAGGCATTTCAGCTTTGGGATAAGAATAGGTCATAGGAACAAATGTAGAAGATGAGTCAGGAACATGATGAGAAGTTTGAGCATTAGGATCAACTTCATCTTCTTCTTCATCATTACTTGATGATTCTTCTCTAGTAGGGTTTACTCCCATTTTCTGGAGTGTGGACCACTTGAAGTAGGCCACTTTTCTAAGTAGGGTAAAGTTTCAGAGATCAATTTTACACTTAATAAGTATATGAGAAACAAGTATATCAAGAGGGAGAGCAGAAGCACGATAATGAGGTCTAAGGAAATACCATGTTCCAATTAACAGGGAAACTGGTAATGATAGCATAGATTAACAGTAAAATATCTATGGGAATTTTATGGAATCTTGAATATTTGGTCCTTAAATTCTATGCTAACATTCTAAATAAGACTCTTGCAAACAAGGTCATGTTAGGTGCAACCAAATCTTTTCCTTGACAATTTGGGAGCAAAAGGGTTTTATGAATTTGAGAAGTAGTGAATTTTTCTTTAAGGGTATTGAATGCATGACCTCCATTTGGACATTGTGTTTATTAGAAAGGAATTTTGGTGTGACCGTTACTTTTTGACCAAAGATATTAAAGGTTAAAACTAGATGACCTCTATTCTCTTGTTCATGGAGGTTTACAAAGAATAGACAATTAATGTTTGGGTAGGCTCCAAGAACATAAGCAAAAAATGACTCATCAAAGAAATGCATGACATGCTATTTAGATAGATGGGTAGTGAAATTTAAAAGGTGTAAGGAAAAATCTTCCCACTCAACAGGCCTGCAAAGATGAAGCTTAAGGCCCTTATACCAATCAAATTTGGATTTTGTATCCTCATTGATGCAAAACTTGTGGAATGCATCTTGAGGTGCCTTTCCCTTGCTCTTGGATTTAGGTGACATCTATAAACATACAATAAAGAGAGCAGAAAAATCCTATGAGAAAGCAAGAATATTTCCTTTCATGCATGCATTCATAATACACATAAGCCAGCATGTACCAGTACTGGTCATGAGTATCAATATTCGTTGGTTCTAGTTCAAACCAGAAAATCAAGCAGGTATCGATTGTTTATCGGGCGGAATCAGGTTTTAAAATTGATGTGTCATAGTATAGTTGAAATCACTCAAAAACAAATAGATTTTATTACTTGAAGTTTTAAGTCCGAGGTCGAACATAAGGAGCAAATTAGGGTTTAGAAAATAAAAGCACAACTTTTGAGAAATTGAATATAATATGCAATGAAAATAGGAGTTGTAATACAAAAATGTAAGCACAAGAGAATAAAGAAGTCAATGTATGAAGATGGTCGGGCGTGGTTCACGTGTTAGAAATCGGGGTTACAAGTAACCCGTCATCGTAGTTGCAAAACACGTCGATCAGATAAAATTTATACCAAAACTCCAAGGGAGTCCCGGGTCGAACACAGGGAGGCGACATTTACTTTAGTTGAAAACCCTGCTTCAATAAGTTTCCTTTTGGTATTTTAGGATTTTGTTATTTTTTTGTATTTTTGTAAGAAGAAAACAGGCAAACGTATCACAAGATAGAGATGTAGAACAAATCTGATATATATTACTTCCAATGTCAATTACAATACACTATGAAAGCATAAAAAGAGAGGGGGGTGAGAGAATATCTCCCAAATCGGCTATTTGGTGAGATGATGGCGCCTGGCGGAAGCTCGAACAAAGGAGGTGAGGAGCGGGACGATAGAGGTGAGATGTTGGAGGACGTCGGGTTGAGGAAAGCTTCGGCATAGCTTTGGAATGGAGGTGAGAAGACAGAGTTGGTCTGCTACCGGAATGGAGGTGGGAGGATGGCTCGAAGGCGAGCTCTGAATGCGGATCGGAAGATGGATGAATATTTGGTGCAGCAGAGGTTTGCTACACTAATAGGAGCCTTGGGAGCTTGAGAACAAGCTCTAATGGAGCGTTGGTAGGCTTGCTAGAGCTTGGGAGTAGGTGGGAGTAGAGTAGGTAGAGATGGCTGGGAAGGGAGGGGGTGTAGGTCCTTTTATAGTGGAGGCGAAGAGGCAAAAATAGGTATGGGACCATTAGTGACATCCAGACTGTCGCTGGAAGCGTCGCTGTAGGTAGCTCATGCCTGCTGGCGCCCACAGCTGGCTTTACTGGCATGCGATGAATTACCGATGACTGTAAGCGTCGCTGTAAGTCCAGCTCATGCATCGCTGTAGGTCCAGCCCATGCACAGCTGGCGCCATGCTCCTGCCTTACCGCACGCGTGTGCGTACCCACGTGTTGGCATTGCACTGTGCGCATGCGTGCCTGCGCACCCACGTTGCTGCGCGTGTACGGTGCTGCATGCGTGCGGTAGCGGCCTAGGCTACTCCACGTGGCGCAGTCTAGGCCATCCATCTTCTTTTTGTGGTAGGGGCTACTACAATGGTTGGATTGAGTCGATTTTCACGCCATTAGGCTACGATTGTTGACTCAAATCCATTCATGAAGTCGAATGTATCATTTGAAGATCTGAATTATGTCTCCTAGTCCCTTGGCCATTGATCTTCCTTGGACTGCATATGGTTCTACGGGACTCCGATCGAGGTGATTTCAGAGGCGTTGGACTCCGATCGTCGCCTTGGTTAGATCCGTACGGTCGGATCGTCAATCCGAAGCTCTGAAATAAATATCCTTCTCTCCTAACCACAAAAATGACACAATTAAACTAAATTATATAAAAATACTCCAAATGCAGAATGATGCGTGCTATGCAATATTTATAACATGAAATGCAATTATAAGCCTATGAACATGCACGAATAGTCATTTTACCCTCAATAAATGTGTTTACATCATATTCCCATGCCTATATTTTGGTAGTCCCTAGCAAAATTAAACTATATGCTGTGGATAAAAGTAGAATTAGGATTAGATCACTTAGGCCTAAGTCATTTATTAATAATAGAAAATTTCAACTAAGGTCCTAAACTACGAAAAATCAACAGTACCTGGGTGTCTACTAGAATGCAGACCACCCAAGTTCTCGCCTTATTTAAGAAGGGAAGATATTTTTTTTTTATTTTTCTTCTTTTCTAATTTTTTTGTACTTTTGGAGTTTGAGAGTTCCGGGATAACTTTTTATGGCTACCCGACCCGCCCAAGATTCGAAAAGGACTCTAAGTACTAAGCATCTTTGTAAAAAAGTGATAGACTCATAAAATGGTCATTAAGATGGACTTCAGGTTTCTACGACCCTAGGTGACCTTGCCTAAAGGTTTATCTTTACGATCGGTTGCTTTTTCCCTACTTTTATTTATGGGGTCAACACATGGGCGAACCTAGTGCATATCTCCCCAGTTTATTCTACTTCCCCGCTTCTTCCCTAAGTGTTTTTAGAATTATTGTGCATTTTTTTTGTGAGCTAGGTTCTGGACAACTGGCCGATGAGCTGTTACCACCGACAACTTGCCAGCCATACTCGTGTGGTGAAGTGTGGTTTTATTTATTTTTTTATTTTCTCCTATTTCATTTTTTTCTTCTTTTCTTTTCTTTTTGAGTGTTTCCTTTTTTTTTTAAGTAGGTGGCCTCCCTGATCTAAGATTTACCTAAAGGTAGTACAACGAAAATGGTCTTGTGGCTGAGCTCTAGATAATCAGCCGATGAGCTGTTACCACCGACAACTTGCCAGCCATACCACCCAAGTCGGTCCATTAGCTACCCAATTTTAATAGAAACCGTTGGAAAGTGAGTCAGTACAAAAAAAATGTGTGAGGATGCTTAGGCTTAAAGTTCCCCCAAATCAGAGGGTGGGTTGATAAGTCGCATACTTATCATCCCAAATTATTTACCAAATTAAAATAAATTTTAATTGTCAAGGACTCGAGACTAAGTCCACATTTCAGTGGACACTCCAGCTAATTAAGCTCGAAGACCTGAAGAGTCTAAGTGTTTAGGTCCTCTCGTATCATTTCCTAAAGTTAATAACTTCCAAATGTCTAAGTTCTCTTTTCCTAATTTCTTTCTTTTTTTATCTTTTCAAATTTTCAATTTTTTTTAAATTTTATAAGAAACTAAAAGAAATTCTACGGAGTTAACATAATAATTTCAGGAATCGATTATCCACCCCCCCATGCCTAAATGATGCAATATTTTCATTGTAAAAATAAAGACATGAAAAGGGTGGAGTAAACAGAATATCACCTGAGTGTCGTGAAAATCCGGTCAGCTCCGCAAAGGGAAGAGCATATACACACACACTAAGTTTAATGCCTTTAGCTAGGCATAACATAGATACAAAGAAGAAATTGGGAATTCACAAGTGCGGATCAGAATCAAAATAAAAATATTGATCCTAAAACCCATCCACAGAAGATGTCCACAGATGTGGATGAGATTATGGTGTAGATCCATGCCCTAAGGTCTAGTGGTTCTTAGGTTCTGGATGAAAATCACCCAGAATCGAAGGTTGTGTTTGCGGGGTCGAACCTGTGGTTTAGTGGTGTGCAACCCAAGACCAAAGTGTCGGACAATGGGTAAAGATGATTCAATAGGTGCGGTTGTCCACTTAACATCTAGCTCAGAAAAATAATCAGTTATTCTAGGCTTGAGTCGCACGTGAAATGTATCATAATGGTCTGTAAAGAAGATAGGTGGTTTCAGTTCAATAAGTACCCTTATATCCAGAATCAAACTTCATCAGAATTTGCCTCCCAAATTTTTATTTCAACAATTCTATCCTCCAACATCAAGGGCACAAGCTTCGGGACCTCTAGCATATTATTCACCCCATAAGATTCTCCCAAGTCCAGAAATCATGGTTGACTCAAGATTGACTTGGGTACAATGATTTCCAAATCAAAATCAATCCCTTTGGGGTATGGTTGAGGAATGGGGCTATTGATTAAATCTTCTAGTAAATGAGGCTTCGAATCCACCAAGTTTGCCCCAACCGAATCCAAATCATCAATAATTGGACTATCAACTGGTTCGTCAGATTTCTCAAGCCCATTTGTCTCACTAAAATCCTCTTCCTTAAGTTCAAGTGAGACTTCACCAAAAGATTCTTCACCCTCAGTGTCAAAGAATCCATGATCCTCATTTATATATGTCTCAAAATCATATGTCATTTCATGGTCAGTGGAGACATATTTTTCCTCGCTCCCTGGCTCGAGGATCTCAGGTGAATAAATCGGTTCATCCTTAAATGGTTGCTCTAGCCCAACCTGGTCATCCCCAGTCTCAAAAAATGTATCCCCCCCGACAGGCGCCTAAGCAGGTTCAGACATTCGCTCTCTTGAAGGGGCTTCATCTTGAGAATCATCCCAAGATTTGACTAGTGCAACCACAAATTTCATCCTCAACCTTGACAATTTCCCAAGAAGAAACTCACCTAGGTTCTTATCCCTAGCACTTTAGAATGAATCCAATAGAGAACTATTAAGTTCATCAATCATTTTGATCATAGGCTCTAGTGCTTCAGTGCATGGTGTTAGCTGAGCTTCTAAAGATTGTATAGTGTTCCACAAATTATCCAACACCCAATCCTGGATCTGGTTCACCAGAACCAACTGGTTCGGTTCAGGTTTGGGTGGGTTCAGGTTAAATCTAATGGAGTCAAGATGTCGAGGTTCTCGGGTCCCTCCTTGATAGTAGGTCATTTCAGGTTGTTTAAAGGTTGGTGGCGACCTAAATTCAGCATAATTCTGGGAAGGGAAAGTGTTATAATCAGCATATCCTTCATGGTTGTAGAACTGGTTAGGTTGATCATCAAAGGATGGAGATCTATAATCATTATAGCTTTGGGAAGGATAGTAATCATAGTCTTGTTGTCCAGGGTTAGGCCCTGGACATTGAGGTCCAGATTCATATCCCCAATCAAAGTCATCCTGACTAGTGGATGGATAATTACAAGTTAAGTCAGGATAGTAATCATCTTGGGCATAAGTGGTGGTAGGATGATAGGATGTGAAATGTGTGTAGGATGTGGAAGGGTACACGGTGAAGTAAGGAGGGAAATCAGAAGAGAAAGGAACCCTGCAATACAAAAATACAAGCTTGTCCTTAGGTTGGGTAGCCTAAAGTTCTGTAGATTCTCAGAATCCATCCTAAGATTATGGATGATTTACTCTACTTATGCCCAGGCAATCCAACCAGTCAGATGGAGGGACTGGGAACAAGGTTCTTCCTTTGGCTTGCACCTCCGGTTCCTAGTGTACCCCCCAGCCACAATCGTTTGACACTACTCCCCTAGCTAGACAACAGATTGACTAGTATAAGCAGGTTAATCATGAACAATCTCAATTTGGATCCCGACGAACGAACCAGTCCTTAAGGCCAACATCTAATCAATTTTAGTTAGGCTTGGGACAATGGTGCTTCAGGAATGTGATGGGCCCTTTAGATGGGTTGTTCCATTAATGATCAATTAAAATGTGTGTGTGTGCACAACCAAGGTTCTCAAACAAGGTTATTTGATGATGTGTCTTTTAGGATTTAACCTTGTTTAGTAGCTTTTAGGGTTTAATTCTTAGGTTGGTTCAATCAAGGTTTAGTAGAACACTCCAAGTTTTGAAAGCACGGGTGATGATATGTTCCTTTAAAAATAAAAAATAATGAGGAGTGTTTGGTTTAGCCTTAAGAATCAACCCTAAGTGGCAAGCTACTTGATGGATTAGTTTTAGATTGAGTGGTGCGGCCCAAACAGCTCAATCAATTGGCCTATTGCACCACTTAGTTAAGTCACATAAGAATGCTTAACCTATTCAGATTTCTACTCACTTATGTGTATTTAGTTGAATTGTACTGGGTCCACTGGTCAGATTCTAGTTAAGTGGTAGAATCAAAGTGATTGTGTGGCTTAGGATAAGAAGTTGTGGGTGCTAAGTGTGTAGCTTTCAGAAAATCCCACAATTAGATGACACTTTTATTTTTTTTTATGCGAATGTGAGGTGAGTGGAGGTCGCAAACAAACAACCAAATCTATCCTAGAGTTTATAAAAAGCACCTAAGTTGATTTGGGTTTGAGTTATTTGGTTATGGAATGAAAACTAAGGTGGGGGTGGTGTGGGGGACACTTGCAAAACACTCTACCCGCACTTTACTATAGTCTACTGCACTTGGATCTCCATGCTAGGGTACCTGCAAGGTAGTAGATTAAAGACAAGTAGGGTTAGTGCTATGTAAATGCAAAGAAAAATAATAAACAATAAAGTAATTTCCGTTGACTCCCTGGTGACGGCGCCAAAATGGTCGGGCGTGTTTCACGTGTTAGAAATCGGGGTTACTGGTAACCCGTCGTCGTAGTTGCAAAACATGTCGATCAAATATAATTTATACCAAAACTCCAAGGGAGTCCCAAGTCGAACATAGGGAGGTGACGTTTACTTTAGTTGAAAATCATTCTTCAATTCATTTCTTTTTGCTATTTTAGGATTTTGTTATTTTTTTATATTTTTGTAAGAAGAAAACAGGCAAACGTATCACAAGATAGAGATGTGGAACAAATCTAATATATATTACTTCCAATGTCAATTACAATAAACTATGAAAGCATAAAAAGAGAGGGGGGTGAGAGGAAATCTCCCGAATCAACTGTTCGGTGAGACGACGGCACTTGGCAGAAGCTCAGATGAAGGAGGTGAGGAGCAGGACTACGGAGGTGAGGTGCAGGAGGACGACGGATTGAGGAAAGCTTTGGTGTAGCTCCGAAATGGAGGTGAGAAGACGGAGTTGATCTACTACCAAAATGGAGGTGGGAGGATAGCTCCAAGGCAACCTATGAATGGGGATGGGAAGATGGACGAATATTTGGTGGGGCAGAGGTTTGCAACACTAATAGGAGCCTTGGGAGCTTGAAAACAAGCTCTAATGGAGCGTTGGTAGGCTTGCTAGAGCTTGGGAGTAGAGTAAGTAGAGATGGCTGGGAAGGAAGGGGGTGTAGGTCCTTTTATAGTGGAGGAGAAGAGGCAAAAATAGGCATAGGATCATTAGTGACATCCAAATCGTCGTTGGAAATGTCGCTGTAGGCTGCTCATGCCCACTGGCGCCTACAGTGGACTTTGCTGGCATGCGATGAATTACCGACGGCTGTAAGCATTGCAGTAAGTCCAGCTCATGTGTCACTGTAGGTCCAACCCTTGCATAGCTGGCGCTGCACTCCTGCCTTGCTGCGCGTGTGCGCTGGCAGCCTACACTGTCTGGGTCGTCCACGTGGATGTGCGTGTGCGGTGCTGCGTGTGTGCACTGGTAGCCTAGGCTACGCCATGTGGTGCAATCCAGGTCGTCCATCTTCTTCTTGTTTGTTGTAGGGGTTACCACAGAGGTTGGATTGAGTCGATTTTTGCACTGTTAGGCTACGATCGTCGACCCAAATCCGTCCGTGTGGTCAGATTTATCATTTGAAGCTCCGAATTATGTCTCCTAGTCCCTTGTCCATTGATCTTCCTCGGACGGCATATGGTGCTACGAGACTTCGATCGAGGCGATTTTAGAGGTGTTGGACTCCGATTGTCATCTTGATCAGATCCGTATGGTCGAATCGTCAATTCGAACCTCCGAAATAAATATCCTTCTCTCCTAACCACAAAAAGGACGCAATTAAACTAAATTATATACAACTACTCTAAATGCAGAATGACGCATGCTATGCAATATTTATAACATGAAATGCAATTCTAAGCCTAGGAACATGCATGAATAAGCATTTTACCCTCAATAAATGTGTTTACATCAGAAGACAAGCACAAAAAATGGATGTCTGATTTGAAACTCAGACATCTTAAACTTATGGATGCTACAGTGCTTCTATTTCTCTTTTTCGCCTCTCTGATCTTTGTCTTTGGCTGCTTCCTTCCTTCTTCTTTTCTTTCTTTTCTTCTACTCTCGTTCCTATGCCTTAGCTTCTTTTCCTTTGCCTTTGGCTTCTTCTGTTTCTTCTTCTTCTTCTTTCTCTGGCGGCTCCTCTTTCCTTCTTCCTCTTTCTTTCTTCTTCATCCCTTCATCCTTCAGCTTCTTCAACTTCAACCTTGCCCTCTCCTACCTTAGCCTTCTCTTGCCTCTACCATCTTCTTCCTTGGCTTCTTCTTCTTCTTCTTTCCTGTGAGAGCAAAACCTACCCCTACCCACCCACGCTCTCTCTTCCTCTTTCTCGCTTAGGCTCACTCTCCCAGAGCCGCTTCTCGGGTAATCGGGTCGGGTACGCGCCTAGGACCAGGCCCATTGGCGTGCGATGGTGGGTGAGGAGTGCAGGTTGGGTATATGGGTCTCACCAGGTCTGCGGAGGCAAGGTCACAGACGAGGCTGTGAGAGGGTGAGTGGGACCTCACCCCATGGTCAGGAGGGGATAATCTGATTCACTTTTTCCTCTGATTCCGCTGCGGCGCTTCAAGACTTTCTGAGGTGGGACAATCTTCCCACCTCCCTTCGCATGCATCCGTAGCAGCCAACGGTGCTTAATTGCAGCTGCTACTGAGTCATTCGAAACCAGTTGCTCACCTGGTTCTGTGCGCGAGAGGAGTCCGCAAACCCTGGGGCTCTTAGCCTGGAGCGGGGAGACCTGGAGCAAGCTCACAAGCAATCTCCTCGCTTGCGTTAATGGCGGCGGGCCTCCAACACCTGTCAACACGAAAATGGCCTCGTAGCCTCGTTAGAAAGCTTCGGCGAGACACGGCGAACGTAGTGCGGGGGTCGATGTGGCTTCGGGTGGCTGGAGTGTGCGTCCCTAGAGCACCTTGTGTGCGTGAGAGTGGGTGCATTCGGGGGGTGTTTTGGGGGCGTGGCGCGGTGAGTGAAGCGAGGGTTTATGATCAGTGGAGTGTTGTGGTGCTTATGGGGTGGTTGGCGAGGCGGATAGAGGTGTGGAGCAGCGGGGATGCCTCGCTGGAGCTTTGGCCGGAGATGAAGAAGGTGAGGGTGATTGCGTGCGTCGAGGTGTGTTTTCAAGAAATAAAGATGGAAAAATGATTAGAAAGGAGAGAGGACTTAGCTGGATATAGAGAGATGAAGGGGGAGGCAAGGATGGCAGCCATCTCATATTGCCGTCGCCGGAGATGAAGCACTCAGTGGGGGAGGACGGCAACGATGAAGGGGTTGTAGAGGCGTCGGCGGGTGTGGCGCGACGCGAACAAACAAGAGTAAGAGAACCCTGCCACTGGTATTTTGGCTGGGTGACGATGGAAAGAGAGGGAGGTCGCTGGAGCTTGCTGAGCCACTGGCCAGCGGGGGAAGAGATGAATTTCAGGGATTCTCAGGCCAATTTCAAGCTTGGAGGATGCAAGGTGGCTTGGGTCTGCTTTTATAGGCCCTGAAGGAAGGATTTGTGCTTGGAAGCCAAGCTTCCAAGCTCGGCAGGCTCGCTGGAGATGGAATGTTGAAGGAGATCCGAATCTCTCATGCATTCGCATGAGAGATTGGGTACCAAATAGAGCCTCTGATTGTGTTCTAGCTGGAGGAGATTTCTTAGAGAATCTCCCCTTAAATTTTGAAGGGGATTCTCTGAGAAATCGGAGAGATCTTGCCTTTGAATTCTTGCCAGAGTAGGATTCCCTCCACTATAATGGTGGAGGGACCTAATTGCAAAGAACGAACATAAAGATAGGGGGTTTCTGTAGAAGTTTTCAAAAGATAGGGGTAGAAATGTAATTGGGCTGGACTTGTTTGCAAAGTAGGTCAAGATGAATTCCTCTTAGGTCCAAATTTTGGTAAAAACCTAATTTTGACCTAAGGAATCTAATGGTGAAATTAAATTTTATGTTTGACCATGTTTGATTTGGCAATTTATGCAAAAACCCAATTCAGGGCAAATATTTGACTAGGACCCCAATTTAAGTCAACATAGGTTCTAAGGGCCAAATTGAAGGTTCTAAACCCTATAGAATATTTTTCCATGATTTTTAGAGGGTTTAGGTGAATTTTATCCTGACCAGAACCTTGTTAAATCAAGTGGGTCTATTTTAGTGTTACGAGAAGTCATTTACTTCTTAGAATTCGCATGAACCCTTTTCTGTTTGAACAAACTCACTTTTTATCTTGTTAAGCCCATTTGACCTGTGTTTAGCCCATGAGAAATCCCATTGTTGTACTACAATGGTAAAATTACAGTTTAACCCCTTGTTTATTGCTTTTCTCTCAGATTAGTTATTCATGGAATTAGGACCTCCAGTTGGTTATGTAGGAGCTTTTGTTATCTTTTTTGGGTCAAAATGCACTAGTTAGGGCTCATGATGGTGTTCCCATCACCGATATAGAGCACTAATACTGGTACCTGCTGCTTATAGCAGGCTCTACTACATCTAGTGAGTACCAGTGCCGATGATAGGTACCGATACAAGTTGGTACCAAATGAAAAGGTTATGTAGCAATAAGTAGTGTCTAAGAATGAGATGTGGAATAAAATAAACTAGGTACTGGATGGTCAAGATCTAACAAGAGAAGGAAAAAAATACCTTGAATCCTTGAGTAGAAATTTGGAGGAAGAGATCCTTCATTTTGGAACTAGGGTTTGGAAGAAGCCTTGGAGAGAATGAGGGCTAGGGTTTTGAAGGGAGCAAAATGAGGCAAGTTTTTGCACTTGCTTTCTTTTATATGAGATGGGTCATGTGCCAGTTACATGACCTTTTAAGTGGTTGAGAAAAATGTAAATTAAAAACTCAGATATTGAAGAATAATGTAATGAACACTCTAAGTTAAGCAACCATATTGCAAACAATACCTTGATATTTTGATAAATATGAAAATATTACAGCATACCCCTTCTTGATTAAAGTAGGTAAATTATAGTTAATCCCTCATGGTTTTTTATAATTACAAACAAGTCATAAGGCTATCAATCATTTAATTTTGAATTTCTTTAATTGTATAAAGCCCCAATTTTCTTCTAATAAAGCAAAACCTCTCTACTAGAAGAGGTTTTGCAAAAATGTCTACCAACTGGTTTTTTGTATATTTGAATTCTAACTGAATGGTACCTTGAAGCACATTATCTCTTAGAAAACGATGTTGAGCATCTATGTGTTTGGTACATAAATGATGTACCAGATTTTTAGATAAATTAATTATGCTTGTACAATCACATAAAATTTTAGATTGCGCAAAAATCAATCCAAAATCAAACAAAGTCTGTCCCATCTGAATGACCTAAGAGCAAGCAAGTGAAGTAGCAATATATTCTACTTCGGTCGTAGAAAGTGAAACACATGTCTATTTCTTAGAGAACCATGAAAACAAAGATTCTCCAATAAAATGACAAGTGCCGCTAGTGCTCTTTCAGTATATCAGACTCCCTACATAATCTGCATCACTATAGGATAAAAATTCTAAGGTCTGTGCATTAGGATAAAAGTGACCAAGATCTCTTGTGCTATTTAGGTATCTAAATATTCTTTTTACTATATTTAAATGAGATTCCTTGGGTTCAGATTGGAATCTCACATATATGCACATAGAAAAAAGAATATCAGGTCTAGAGGCTGCAAGGTATAATAATGAACCTATCATACCCCGATATTTCTTTTCATGTACCTTCTTGCCAGATAAGTCTTCGTGAAGAGAATTAGATGGAGCAATTGGAGTCTCTTTTCCACTTACATTTTCAAAGTCAAACTTCTTGAGAATTTCAGGAACATATTTTGTTTGACTGATGTAGATACCAGTGCCTAATTGTTGGATTTGGAGGCCTAAAAAGAACCTGAGTTCACCCATCATACTCATTCCGAACTCAGTCTTCATAGTCTCACAAAAATGCTGACATAGGGACTCCTTGGTTGATCCAAATATGATATCATTAATGTATATTTGAACCAATAAGATGTCATTTCCTTCTTTACGAAAAGAGTTGAATTAACCACTCCAATTCGATTTCCATGCTGGAGAAGGACCTAGGTCGATCATACCAGGCCCTAAGAGCTTGTTTAATTCCATATAATGCCTTATTGAGCTTGAATACATGCTCTAGGTGTGTTGAGTCTTCAAACCCGGGAGGCTAATGAACATAAAATTCTTCCTTAATATAGCCATTAAGAAAAGTGCTCTTGACATCCATTTGAAATAACTTGAAGCCCTTTGCACTTGCAAAGGCAAGTAGCATCTGAATGGACTCCAAGCTGGCAACAGAAGCAAACATCTCATCAAAGTCAATTCCCATCTGTTGGTTATAGCCTTGAGCTACAAGTCTAGCCTTATTCCTGATTATTGTACTAGATTCATCCAATTTATTTCGGAACACTCACTTGGTTCTAATAATGGAATTACCCTCAAGAGCAGGTACTAAGTCCCAAACATTGTTCCTTTTAAATTGGAGTAGCTCCTCCCAAATAGCTACAACCCAAGACTCATCCTTTAATGCCTCATCAACTTTCTTATGCTCAAGCTTAGAAACAAAGGCATTAAGCACAATGTTAGCCCTTAATTGAGATTGGGTTTTTACACATTATTCAATATCGCCAATAATTTGATCTTGAGTGTGATCCTTGTGGTGTACCCAGTCTTTTGGAAGATCATGTACATTTCATGTATCTTCCATTTCTGATACATTGATGAAGAGGGTATCCTCATCATCAGACTCTACTTGATTTGGTTCTAGTTCTTGTAATGTTGCTTCATCAAGTGAAACATGCAGGGATTCTTCCACAACAAAAGTCCTCTTGTTAAAGACTCGATAAGCTTTTCTTCTGGTTGAATAGCTAATAAAGATGCCTTCATCACCTTTAGCATCAAACTTATCAAGTCGATCATGGGTGTTTAATAAATAACACCAACTTCCAAACACCCTAAAATATTAAATCCTAGGAGACTTGTCATAATATAGCTCATATGGAGTTCTCTTATTAATAGGCCTTAAAAGAGTTCTATTAAGAATATAACAAGTTGTATTAACGTCTTCTGCCCAGAAATATTTTTGAAGCCTAGGGTCCAAGAGCAAAGTTTAGGCACATTCTTGTAGAGTGCGATTCTTCTGCTCTACAACACCAATTTGAGATGGTGCCTGAGGGAATGAAAATTCATGGGATATGCCAAAATTGATAAAAAAAACTTGAAAATTTTTTATTTTCAAATTCACCCCGATGATCAGTCCTAAGTTTAAGAATTGAAGAGGATTTTTCCTTTTGAAGTCTTCGAGCAAGACTTAGGAAGGAATCAAATGAGTCATCCTTATGTTTCAAGAAAATGACCCAAGTGAACCTTGAGAAGTCATCAACAATAATTAGGAAAAATTTTGATCCATTTAGGCTTTCAAATCATGTTGGCCCAAAATGATTAAGGTGTAACAACTCTAAAGGATATGTGGTTGAAACTAAGCCTTTTTGCTTAAAAGAAGCCATGTGCATTTTTCCGAGTTCACATGATTTGCACCATGCATCTTTTTTATAAATTAGTTGGGATAGGCCCCTTACTCATTTTTAGCTAGCTTAATTAAGTGCTTGTGATTTATGTGACCTAGCCTACGATGCCATAAATCCACCTCAACATGAGTGGCAAGCAGATATTTCACAAATTTCTCTTGTGAAAAGTGATGGGCATAGATATTTTCATATCTAAAACCTTCAATTAAAACTCTATTAGTTCCTTCCTTTAATTTTTAAATCCAATTTTTATACACAATACATCACATCCATTATCACATATTTGACTAACACTAAGTAGGTTATGTTTTAAATTTTCTACTAAAAGTACATTTTGTACCTGCTTAGATGAATTACCTAGTATACATTCACTAATAATGCGACAACGTTTGTTGTTACCCAACTTGACGTGTCCTCCATCTTCAATTCCCATCCATTTGATAAAGAGGTCGTACTGTCTTGTCATGTTCTTGGAACACTCACTATCTAGGATCCACTTGTCTTTCTTGACCTGCAAAATAATTTAATAAATCTGATTTAGGTACCCATTTTCTTTTGGGTCCTTGATGGTTAGTTCCTTTCAAATCTTGAGATTTATAGATCTCTTTTGTGTTAGATCAATAATTCTTGGGATTTTTGACCTTTTGGTAAATCCATGCATGCCTAGGTACATGTGATTTATTTTGTATGTTCTTTTTACTATGAAATTTTACTTTTAAAGAATTACAAGATTTTGTATTCAATCTACTAGTTATTTTACGATTGGCTAATGTTCCCTTAAAATGCTCATAAATATCTTCTAACTCTATTATTTTTGCATGCAATTGTGAATTAGTATCTTTTGCCACATCTAACTCCATTTCTAAACATGATTTTTCTATTTCTAAGGTCATATAGTTATTATGTAAAACTTTATTTTCCTTTTTAATTAACCTGGCTTTGTGATACAAATCTTTATATGCTTGCAATAATTCATTAAAACTAATTTCAACTTCTACCTCCTTTTCCGAGCTATTGTCATTTGCCATCAAACATAGATGGGCAACTTCATCTTCCTCGGATTCTTCGAACAAGGATTCCATGTTGGAATCACTGTCATCCCAAGTCACTTTATATGCCTTTCTTGAGATCTTCTTCCGGTAAACTTTTGTCTTTCTTCTTTTCTTCCTTTTTCTTCTTGATCAAAAGGCAATCTTTCCGTACATGTCCCTTTTTCTAGCATTCAAAACAAACTATATCATTTGAAAATTTATTCACACTTTTACCTTGCTTTTAGATGAATCGTCGAAATCTTCTTGTTAGAAGAGTAATCTCTTCTTCGTTGAAGTCGGAGTCAACGAGATTTGAATCTTCCTCTAGAGCTTTGAAAGCAAGATCCTTCTTGCTTACTGATTTCTCATTCTTCTTCATATTCTCCAATTGAACCTCATACACCATGAGGCTTCCAATTCGATCATCAAGAGAAAGGATTGAAAGATCCTTTACCTCCTGGATCGCTGTGGACTTTGGAGACCAATCTCTTGTAAGAGATCTCAAGATCTTTCTTACAAGTTGTTCTTTAGTCACCTTCACTCCTACATTCTTGATGGGGTTGAATATTTCACCGACCCAATCATACATCGCCTTGATTATTTAACCTTTCTCCATCTAGAAACACTCGTAGCTCTCTGCTAGAATAGATATGCGAGTTTCTTTTACCTTGCTGGTCCCTTCGTAGGTGACCTCGAGAGTATTCCAAATTTCGCATGTAGATTCACATGCCGAAATTCGGTGAACTCTCCTTTTGATAACTCACAATACAGTGCGTTCATTGCCTTCATGTTGCTCACAATCTTCTTCTGATTCGCCGTTCATGCTACTTCCTCTTGTGGCTCAGAATCTGAATACTTTTCTTGAATGAGGGTCCATGACTCCTCATCCATTTCCTTGAGGAAGACTTCTATCCTCCTCTTCCAATACCCATAGTCCGTTCGATCAAAATAGGGAGGAGGGGTCAATGATTGTCCCACAGTATGCTTTATTGTAGATGATGCCACCACGAAGAGGTTTGTTACGACTTCTTCGCAACCTACTCAGATACCACCTATAGGATCTAAAGGACACAGGCACACTAGAAGTGGGGATGAATAGTGTGGTAAAAAAATTATTGCAAATAAAACAAACCACAAAAATAGAACACCAAATATATAGTGGCTCCTCTCACTTGGGTACTCCACTACCTTTTTAACGCTCCGAATCGATGTTCTAAAAGTAATGTGCTATAGTATAGTCGATAAATCAAGTAGAACACTTATATTATAACTCAGAAAAGTCCAAGGTCGAACGCAGGGAGCAAGTGTTGCATTCACGCACTAATCTTGATCAAAATATAATTGAGCACAATAATTAAGCCATGAATGATATTCTAGGAAGAATAATTACACAATAATTAATCATCAATGTATAACATAAGTTTGACATAGCAAAAGAATGGAAATGATCCTAAAATGTGGTGATTTAAATCACCTTTTGGATCCACATTTATGCATGTATCTTAACAATAGTACTTAAATTATTGAATAGTGATTTAAACAATGCCACAGTGTCTAGATGCTACAGTGCAAAGGCACTATTCATCTCTTCTCTTCTTTCTTCTACATGCACAGGCTCTCTTCCTCTTCTCAAGCCTTCTCCTTTCACAGCACAAGGGAGGCAATCCCTCAAATTTTGGCGAAGTGTCGCACATAGACACTTCCTTCAGAGAGAAGAAACCCCCCTTTCCTCTCTCTGTCTTTTTCCTTCTCTCCCTCTCTCAAGTAACCACGCATATAATCGGGCCTTCGGATCCGAGTAATCAGGTTTGACCAAGTCCACCAGAGGTGCGGGTGAACGAGGAGTGCATGTGTGAGAGGGGACCCAACCTCCGTGATCATGGGCGATAAAGCATCATCATAAATCTCATATATGGGCCGCTAACAAGCCATCAATTAACGATGTAGGACTATTGTGTCCCCAATATCTTCCTGTGAATGCAGCAACCAAGTGTGAGTGATTGGAGCAACTGCTACTGCTTCCCTTCTCACTTGAGGTCATAGAGATTTGGGGCTGAGGATTCCGCGTTGAGTGTGGCCTGTAGCTAGATGAATTGAGAGATGGAGACCCGTGAATGACGCTAGAGATGGCAAGGGTACTAGAGGTGGTCCAGTGGATATCTGAAACTCACACAAACTGCCTTATAACCATATTAGAAGCACTTATGATGGTCATCGGACCACGGCAAATGCATTCATGGTAGTTTCATGGTGGATGGAAGTGCATGGTTGCTAGATGGAGTCAAGAATGGAGGTGCATGATGGGTTTGTTCAGGGGCACATTTGGGTGAGCGATGGAGTGAAATATGAGAGGGGTTTTGATGGCGGTGAAGTGGTAGAGGTAGTGGGGAAGGTGGCGAAGCGGTTGGAGTTGTGAGATGACGGGAATGCCTCGCTGGAGATGTGGTTGGAGAGAAGGTAGATGATGGCGTGCATATGTCTGAGGGAGTATTTTTGAGGTTTTGGATATGGGAAATGACCTAGAGACTAAAAGGGGCCTAACTAACCCTAAACTAATGGATGAAAAGGGGAATTTGGCACTGGCATTAGCAGGCCGACGCTGTGGAAGAAGATACTCTGGTAGGGTAGAGGTGGTGATGACGATGAGGATTGGGGCATCCGCTGGTATGGCACAATGTGGAAGAGGAAGAGGAAGGAGAATCCATTGCTGGTATTGTGAGTGGATGATGAGAGTGGTCGGAGGGAGTCGTCGAACATCATGGAGCTTTTCAACCAGAGAGGAGGGCGAAGCTAGAGGGATTCCAGCCAAAAACGAGTGTGAAGAGGACAGTTTGTCCTCAGGGGTGTTTAAATAGGCCTTAGACGGAGGTTTAAAGCATGGAAACCAAGCTTTCAAGCTTGGTAAGTTCACCGGAGTAGGAGACCCACATCTCTCATGCATTCGCATGGGAGATTGGGAAGGAATTGCTGACTTGGACATGACTCAATGGGAACGAGATTACCTGACGAATCTCCCTTTCAATTTTAAGAGGGATTCGTCAGGTAATCACTGAGTTCTTGCCAAAAGAAGCTCATCGAAGTAGGATTCCTCCATGCTAATTGTTAAGGGACCTATTTACAAAGAGTGAGGACAAAGATAGGGGGTATTTGCAAGGAATTTCAAAAGCTAGGGGGTTGTGTGAGAGAGAAAAAGTCAGACTAGATCAAATTGCAAACTAGGTCAAGGCAATCTCTGATTGAGCCCAAATTTTGGTACAAACTAAATTGGACCTAAGGAATCCAATGGTGAAGATAGATTTTGGTTTTGACCTAGTTTGACATGATAATTTATGCAAAAATGCAAATTAGGGAAATAGTCTATCTAAGACTCTATTTTAGGTCAAAAGGTTCAAATGGTTAAATCAAAGATGCCAAACCCTAGAGAATATTTTTCTATGACTTGTAGATGGTTTAGATGAATTTTATCATGACGAGAACCTCAGTTAATTAAATGGGTTTGTTTCTAGGATTTTAGATGTCCATTAATTCTTGAAATGCGTGAAACCCATTTCTGTCTGCATAAACCTACTTATTAGGCATTAATGATTAAATGACCTTTAATAAACCCTTGGCACATTCCTGTAGTTATTCTACATTCATGATAGGATGGTAAAATTACAAATTTAACCCTGGTTTCTATTTTTTTTTGAAACAGTAAGGAAAGCTATCAAATTGTCGATAGCAATTCGGAAGAGCTTTTATTAACTATATAAAGAAAAAGGTTACAAACTCAAACCCCACAAATGTATGAGAGTCCAACACATATTTACAGTATTATCCACACTCACTGTCTCTCCTGAAATAATTTCTCATTTCTAGCTTTCCAAACCAACCATAACACTGCCACCATGGACACATGAGGCTTATTTTTAACTACAAAGGAGTTCCATAAATTCTCCCATGTGGGGATCGAACCCCTGCAAACTTTTCTCTAAACATAATCTATAATCATGCAAGAAGATAAGATGTGGCAGTTGCAGTCATTATGTAACCCACATAACTGGCAAAACTAAGCAGGTGTGCCCATCCTCCTATGCCGCATGTCACCTATAATCAGGCCATCCCTTCCACATAACCACAAAAAAATTTGCACCTTTAATGGGACATTCAACTTCCATAAGTTCCTCCCAATCTAATCTACCTCTACCAATCTGGACAATCTAATGAGCCTTTCGTATGCAGCCATTGGGGAGAAAATCCCCTCCCATCTGTAAGTATCACAATCCTCTGGTTTGGGTTTGAAAGCATTTAGTTCCTACAAGAGGCGTTGATTCTCCATCCATGTCCTTGTTTCATAACCATTCCCCTCATTAATATTTATCTTCCACTTTTATGATTCCATATCCCAATAATCATACACCACCGCATTTTTATCTGAAGCAGCCAAGTATGCAAGAGGATATCTATCCTTTAACACCCCATTTGGTGCCCATTTTTCACTCCAAAATTTGAAGCTCCTTCCATCCCCTAAGACTGATTGGAACAAATTCCAATTATCAGCCATAGCACGCACTACAGAGGCCCAAAAAAGAGAAGGCTTGGTGGGATTCAGACAACTTTTCTCATCATTTGCCACTCCATAGCTATCACGCACAATCTCTATCCAAGGCTTTTGTTCCCCTTGCAACAACCTAACCACCCATTTTAAGAGCAAGCCATCATTAAATTGTTTGACAGATCTTATTCCCATGCCACCATACTTCTTTGGAGAGCACATTGTATCCCATTTAACAAGTTGTAAGAACTTACCTTGGTGAGAGTCTCCTTTCCAGAAAAATCTCTTAGGCATAACATCAAGTTTCTTCTAGATTGATTTTGGAGCTCTGAGGATGGAGAAGAAGACTGGAATAAATGTAATCATAGAATTCAGCAGTATAAGCCTCCCCCCTTCTGATAGGTATCTACTACTCCAGCCTTCTAACTTCATAGCCACCTTCTCAAACAGAAAATTCTAATCAATCTTCCTCATGTTTGTACACTTCAGCGGCAGGCCTAAGTATCTGATTGGCAGTGACACCACAGGCGCGCCTATGATAGAAGAGATACCACTCTGATCATTACCATTCATGCCAAAGCAAACCAAAGATGATTTACTTCCATTTAGCTTTAGACCTAAAATTTCCCCAAAGATGTTAACCATATAAGAGAGCGCTTGTGCTTCCCTTTTCCCTCCTTCAATAAAAAAGATTGTGTCATCTGCGCATTGAAGAATTGGGGCCAGAGCCCTTATATTTGTCATCGAGTAGCTACTTATCAATCCATCTTCTGCCAACTTGCATGCATATCTGGCTAATGTATCCACAGTAAAATTAAAATTCAACGGGGCCACGGGACAACCTTGCCACACCCCACACTAAGGTTGAATCCAGGCTTTACAAGGTTTCCCATTTATCAAGGGGGAGTAAGAGGCAGTCGTGATACACTATTTCAACCACTGGATCCAGAGGGTGGGGAACTTTCTTATTTTAAGAATTTCCCATAAGTATGACCACGAAATTGAATCATATTCTTTAGAGAAATCTACCTTCCATAGGAAGGCCTTAGACTTCCTTCTGTGCCAACCCATCACCATCTCTTGAGCCATAATAAATGATTCCTGTAAAGACCTCTTAAGTAAAAAAGCAGACTGAATAGGGATAATCAGGCCTTGCAGAACACCACGAATTCTATTGGCGTGGATTTTGCTAACGATTAAGTATATGGAATTCGACAGCGTAATAGGCCTATAGTCAGAGAAACATTTCGCTCCTAACTTCTTTGGTAACAAGAAGAGGTATGATTTGTTTAGCCTTTTGAAACTAGAATTTCCCTTTTCAAACTCATGTATAACCTTCATCACTTCCTCTTTAAGAACACTCCACATCTCTTTGTAGAAAAAGACTTGAACCCCATCTGGCCCTGGAGCTCCCTCATTATTTAAATCTTTGATGGCATCCATAGCCTCCTGTTTAGTAATAGGCGCAACCAGCATTGCAACTTGCTCATCACTGACACACGGGAATGCAATCGCAGCCATCTTCCACATACCTCTTGGCACAGCCATTGATATATCCTTGAAATAGCGCACAACTTCCTTCCTGATTTCACGAGTGGAGGAGATGTTATTCTCACCAATTTTGACAGTAGAAATGAGGTTGAATCTCCTTTGAGCACTGCCTGCAAGATAAAAAAAAGTCATATTTGCATCCCCTTCCTTGAGCCACAATTGTCTGGACCTCTCATGCCAATCCATCTCCTTCTTTAAATCCTCCTCAGCGATAATTTGCTGCCAATATTTCCTGGCTTCCCAATCTTAAGCATTCAGACCCACTGTGCTTTCCTTCGTACCAAGCTACTGTACCTCAGCCAATGCCTTGACTCTCTTCTGCTCTCTAATGGCTGTTACTATTTGTCGATGCTCCCTTAGCATTATGCACTTGTCTACCAACTTTAGTGCCAGACTTTGGGTATCAGAGCCTGCAACCTTCTTACTTTTCCACTAGCTAGCCACCATATCTTTAAACTCCTCTTCTCTAAACCAAGATATTTTGAACTTGAAGTATGAACCAACATCCGCATCCACCCTACTATCCCACACAATTGGCGTATGGTCTGAAAAAGGCCTCTCGAGGCTCATGGCTTGAGACAATTGAAATTGCTCCAAGAGATTAGAGTTGCCAAAGAATCTATTCAGTTTGGACATGAGCCCACTGCCATTTCATCAAGTAAACTCAATACCATCAACCGGATATTCACTGATGCCCAGATTCTACACAACCAGTTGGAAACCTACCACTGCACCATCTGTATTACCCGCAAGTCGGTCCCCACTTGATAAGGTGCAGTTGAAATCTCCACCCACGAGCCAAGGTAGCTCTTGAACCTTCTGATGTGCGGCTGATAAGTCCTCCCGTAACTCCACCTGGTTAGCTGCTACACAGGGACCATACAGACACGATACAAACCAATCCATCTCCCCCTGGTGACTCTGGCATCTACATTTAAGCATATGCTTGGCCCAATGAACTTCAGTCACTTTGAAGCTGGACTTTCTCCACCAAATAGCCATCCCACCAGATTTGCCATTTGCTGCCATCCCCACACAATCTGCTCTTCCAGACTGCCTCAGGATGTCCCATACAGGTTATTGTCTTCCTTTAGATGTGTCTCTTGAATAAGAGCACAATCACAATCAATATCCTACTCCATAAAATATCTGATTAGGGAAGCTATTCTCACCTTATTGCATAACCCATGCACATTCCATGTTAAAATTCTCATCCCTTAAGAAGGTGGTCCCCTTGCACCTAGTTGTACACATATTCAACCATGATGGACTTTGCAATGGTTTCTTCCTCAATGGGGCTCATATTTTCCTTTCTTTCCTCCTAAGCATGTAAGGGGATCGCCCAACCCCTTTCTTTTGACCAGATCCTTTCCCAAATTTTATATCTCCAGGAGCAAGAGGTGGTAATTGGTTCACATCCCTAAGTATACTTCTGACAGTTATATAATCTCTTAGAAATGATGTGCAATGAATTACTGTCTTCTGACGGTTATGTATGAGCATTTAGTGGTGGAATATGACTAAATAAAGCTAAATATGGCTGATGATGATGTTATCATCACTACTTAAGTCTCCCGACTTAGGATTTTTAACCCGATTCCCTCAACCTGGTGGGAATCAATTTACTAATTAAAAATTAGGTAATTAGCAGGTTACCTCAACCTAATTACAAGAGTAAATATAAACAAAATATAACAGGTGTAAGTAAGAAAATACATCAACTTACAACTCAAATCCTAAGTCTCCAACAAGAATTAGTTTAGCAAATGTCTGATAGAAATATATAGCATAAAACGACAATGCACAAAAATGATTTTATGAGAACCAGATGCACCAAATGAACATGTTGAAAAATGGAGATCTTCTTGAAGGATGGATGCAACAAGCCTATCACTCTTGTAGCTAGAATTGAGAGAAATGAAAACTGGAGCAAGGAGTATTTTTGATTCTTGATATCTTTGAAAAAGTCACTTACAAGGTGTTTTTGTAGGCCACTAATCAGCCCCCCTACGCTTCCTAGCCGTTGGGGGAAAAATAAGAAGGTAAGGAATAAGATTAAGTACAATATAACCATTCAGATTAGGCACAACGGTTAGTTGGTATCAGTACTGATGTTGTGGTATTGGTATTGACTGCTCACAGTTATCCAGTAGCCAACCCAGTAGTGTCTGGGAACCGGTACTCAGTGCTTGCAGTTGAGTACCAACTAAGTCACCAGGTACTGGTACCCATCATGAGTGCTGGTATTTGTGACTCACAGGTTTGAGATAAGTCAAACTGTGACCTATATGTACCGATACTAGTGATTAGCACTGGTACTTTTAAGGTCCAAGAACTACCACTGTCCACAAACTATGAGCACCTGGTACTGATACTAATGATGAGTATTGGTACTTGTTCATAGTTTGAGACTAGGGTCCAAACCTGTGCCTTGCACATATCGGTACTTATGAACAATACCGGTAGTTGCAATAAGTACCTTGAATTGATTATTTTAATCAATTTTAGTGCTATTCAAACTCAATTACATGATTAATATTACCAAGAAACAATTTTTATTTTTTAAATGAATGATTAAACATGAGTTTGATACCTAATTAACTCTATTTTGATTTTAATCCCTAAATCAATTTTTCCTATTTAGGAGACATGCAAAATTCTAGATTACAACAAATGAACAACTTAAAAACAATCTTCATCCTTCATATCATCCACACTACTTCCTTGTTATCATCCATACTTCCTACATCCTGTGATTTCCTATAAATAATACTTCATAAACTCATTAGATTTAAAATAGTTTTGTTAACACCAAAACATAAAAGAGAAGTGGAACTAGGTTTCGACAGGTGTCTCTTGGTTTTGGAGCCAAAATTAAGGTGGTTAAATGGTAGTTAGTTGGTGAAGGGATGCTTCAAGTTGGCACCACATGTGGATGTTCTAGAAGGGTAGGTTGACGCCAACTTTGGGTGGAGGTAGGCAGCTTTGGTGGTGGACTAGTTAAGGTTAGTGGTGGGGTTAAACAGGTGAGGATTAGGGTTAGGTTTTGGTGGATGGAGGATAGTCATGGAGTGGATAGTTTAGGTAAGCTAGCTTACGTAGTAGGTGAGGAGAGGAAGAGGTAGGGGGAGCTAGGATTTTGGTTGTGAAGAGCTGGAATCAACTGTTTGCATTTGCACTGGAGCTGTACTGGAGTTGATGGCTACTGAAGAGAACCGGAGGGTGCTACCTTAGCTGGCTTAGCTTGATAGTTCTTTGCTAGCTACTAAGCCAAGCTAAGGTGAGCTGGTTTCTGTTGAAATGAGCTGAGGTGAGCTAGGTCTGCTCTTCCTGGAGATTACCAAGCTATCTAAGGTAGCTGGCTTAGGTTAAGTAGCTCAGCTCAACTAAGTTGAGCTAAGTTAACTTTCCGGGAGCTGGACTTAAGTTGGCCTAAGCTGGTTGAGGTCATCTTCAGTAGACTACAGCTAAGTGGAGCTGGAAAGAGCTGGACCTGAGCAAAAGTGAACTCCTATCAACTTGGTTGAGCTAGCTTAAGCTCTCAGAGAATTGATTGGATCTAAGATGAGCTAGACTCAACTAAGTTGAGCTGGATCTATGCTGACTTGAGCTAAGTTGAGCTACCATCAAGCTAGATGGGCTGGGTGGAGCTTAAGAGAGTCAAACCTAACTAACTGAGTTGAATTTAGCTGGGGTCAAGCTAAATTAAGCTTCTTCTTCACCAGTTGCCTTCTTGAATGTTAGGGTTTAGGGATCTGCCTATCTATTCATCCCTAACACTCAAATGAACGTGTCAAAAACATAAAAAAATCATGCAATGCATGCCTAACCTAAGTGATGCCTAAATGCAGCCCAAAAACTAATTCACGGAGTTAAAATCCTAAGAGCTAGATTTGTTTTAGGGCATAAGAATGATGGTAAACTGGCATTTATCAACACCTCTCCTCCTCTCATCCACCGTTGATACCTAATACATTTAATATCACTAAATGGTGACCATATCTCGCAAAGTAGCAATTATTCCTAATTTTGATGTTATACAAAATATAAGGTTATTTTATGTGTGTTGAAATGCTTGCAGCTTAGGTAAATCATCATTCTAAGGCATCACTTGTTTAAATGGATTATAAACATTTTATGAGTTATATGATTGAAGCATCATATTTCAGGAAGCTCAATTTGATCAAGGAGATGGTTAAGAAGATCAATCTACATCAACATTAGCATCTTCAAGGAGATTATCAAAGCATAAGTTTTGCTCTTGTATTATTTTATTTTCATAGATCTTATTTAAAGAGCCACTTAATAAAATTAACACACAATTACCTTCTATAATGTAGGGTACTTTAGTCATTTAATCTTTCTTCTAGAAGCATATTATTTAAATTAGAAAATGTGTTAAAAATGTTTAAAAATTCATAATTAATTAGTTTCTAATGTTTAAAGGGTTAGTTATTCAAGAGGAAGCAAACCTTGCCAAGAGATGCAAGTTTTCAAACATTTTAATTCTTGTAACTATCTCATAATCGATTAATAATTTGTCTTAATCGATTAATCGAAGGAGGAAGGCTGTAGATTCTCTTCCAGGAAATTTTCTTAATTGATTAATGGCTTTTCTTAATTGATTAACGTGCTCTATTGAGATACTTGAAGTGATTTCCAGGGACTATTTCTAATCGGTTAACATTTTCTTTTAATCAACTAATCAGCTAAGAATAAGACCATTGAGGGTCCAACAGCCTCGATTAAATGATTAAGGGGTTTTCTTAACCGTTTAATTTTTGAACGAAATTGAACTGTCGCATCTTTTCAATGTTTTGGTTATTAGAAGTTGATTCAAATGGCTAGTACACGATTTTAAGGTAGTTTTGAAGGCTTCAAATGGTTATATAATATACTATGAAGTTTCCAAAGCAACATACAAACTATCTATCATTTACAAACACTCTCAAAAGCTCTCAAAAGATCGTTGCGCCCAAAGTGCTTCTATTGCTTCCAATTATGTTCTAAGGCTTTCTACTCTGCTTCCTTCACATCAAAAATTTATTTTTATCAAAGGGAAGTTACGGGAGTATTTCTCACATCCTATAACACATTGTATTACACATTCATATATTTATTTTGGTTTTATAGGATTGTACTTGTACAATTTCTTCTTATTTGATCTTGTACTCGGGTGTCTGGTGTAGGCTTCCTGTTCTTGAAGAGAACAAAAGGTCTACCTTATGGTTGTACAAGGAGACAAGCTTGGTGTAATTGAGGCTTACCACCCTCATTTGGAAGTGGTAAACTAGTGGATTATCTTATTTGGATAGCAAGATAGAAATCCTAGTTGGGGACAACTAGGTAGAGGTTTTTACCTTTTGGGTTTCCTCTCTAAATTTGGTGTCCATCTTGTGTTGTGATTTTAATTGTATAATTTTTATATATTGCACAAATCATCCCCCATCTTGTGCCATTTTGAACTGGTATCAGAGTAGGTTTTACCATTTGTTGTGAAGTCACTTTCAGGTAACAGATCTGATGGCTACAAGGTTCGTTTCTACCACTAGTAACAATGGATACTCAACCATGAATCCTCCCTACTTTGATGGTTCCAACTACACATATTGGAGGCAACGCATGGAGATCTTCCTTCAATCAAGAGATTATGCATTATGGGATATGGTGGAGAACACATTCACCAAACCTACGAAGTCAGAAAGTGGTGCATATATGGATGATCAAAAGTGTCAAATCATGATGGACTCCAAGGCAATGAATGCACTCTATTTTGCATTAAGTACAGAGGAATTCAATAGAATCTCATAATGCACAACTGCGAATGAGATTTGGAAAACACTTCAAGTGACCCAAGAACGAACAACCAAGGTGAAAATTCGAAGATTGATATGCTTACACATGAATTTGAAAATTTTGAAATGTGGGAGGGAGAGTCTATAAAGGAGATGTACACGCACTTCACCAACATTATTAACAATCTTAAAGCTCTTGTAAAAAGCTTCATTCAAGGAGAACTTGAAGGTAAGATTTTAAGATCACCAACAAGTTCTTTTGAGCCTAAAGTTATAGCTAGCAAGGAAGAAAATGTTATTGAAGAGCTAAACATGGAGATCCTCATCAGAAATCTTATGGCATATGAGGGAAAGATGTCACAAAGGAAGAAAAGTGAAGAGCCTAAAAAGAAATCACTTGCTTTTAAGGCGAAAAGCGAGACTGATGATTCATCCTTTAATGGAGATGAGACATTTCCCTACTCTCCACGAAGTCCAAGAAATTTTCCAAAAATAGAAGATTTCAAAAGAAGAAGGGAGAAGAAAAGAAAGATGATCAATTACTTGCTACAATTGCGAGAAAGATGGGCACATGAAAAAAGATTATCCTTTTCTCAAGGACAAATTAAAGAAGTAGAAAAAGTAGTCGACTATGAAGAAGCCAAAGAAAAATTTCTCGAAGAAGAAGCCTTGAATATGTCTTAGGATGATACTGATTCAAGCTCAACCGGAGAGGAAGACTCTTCAAGTGAATCAATCCAAGAGGAGAATGCTTTTCTTAGACTAATGGCTATTGGCAATGAGGTAAATGATTGTTCTTGTGAAGAGTTATTCGATGCATTCAATGAGTTATTTGACTCTTGTAAGAAATTGAAACTTGATAACAGAGTAGTTATTTCATCTCTTGTTGATAAATATGATTGCTTATCTAAAGAGAATGAACACCTCAAATCAGAAATTTCTTCATTGAAAGATAAAATTTCATATCTGGAAGGGGAAAAGTAGAGGAATTAAAGCATAAATCAAATCGATTAGTTGAAGATCTTAGTAAATTTTCTAAAGGCAAAGAAAATTTGGACAAGTTGCTTGCAAATCAAAGAACTATGGTAGTAAGAGTGGAATTGGTTATTCTCATTTTTCCCAACCTTCAAAGTTAGTTAAGAAAGATTCTCTCTTAGTCTAAATGTTGAGAAGGGAACTTCTTCCACTTATGCAAATATTGGAAGACCACTAACCCACATGGACACTAGAAGAAATGGGTACCAAAGAATATATTGAAAACTTGTTTTGTAGAAAAGGAGGATGTGGATTACAAGAATTGGACATATCTAATTACAAAAGAAGGAATCAAAATAGGTTTCCTACTCAACAACATCAAAATCTTGTAGGAAAATCAAGGAAAATGGGTGATGGATAGCGGGTGCTCAAAACATATGATGGAAGATCAAGAGTTGTTCACACATTTGGAGCACAAAAATGGAGGCATGGTTACCTTCGATAAAAACCACAAAAGCAAAATAATTGGCATTGGCACTATTGGTAGAGGTAACACTTCCTTTACTCGTGTAAGCTTGGTAAAAGGACTCAAGCACAATCTCTTGAGCGTTAGCCAAGTTTGTGGCAAAGGTTTTAATGTTTCATTTACTTCTGAAGTTTTTAGAATCATTAATAAAGTTAGTAATGAAGTCTTGTTAGAAGGAAAAAGATATAAAAACATCTACGTTGTTGTTATTGATAAAAATAATACATATGATTGTTTAATTGTTTCAGATAATGAAATTACATTATGACATAAAAGATTAGGTCATCTTCGCTATAGATACTTGAATAAATTAGTGAAATATGATCTTGTTAAGGGTTTACCCCATAAGAAATTTAAAATCCATTCCTTAAGTGATGCTTGTACATTAGGTAAAATTCGTAAGAGTATTCTCAAAAATAAAACCATTGTTTCTACTACAAGAACATTGCAATTAATTCACATAGATTTATTTGGTGTACTAGATTTGAAATCTTAAATGGTTGTAAATTTTTTTTTGTGTTATTGACTTTTATAGATTTATTTGGATTTTCTTCTTAAAGCAAAATGACCAAGTATTTGATTGCTTTAAGGTTTTCACTAAGAGAATACAAATGAAAAGGGATATTTGATTAGCAGAATCCACTCCGATCATGGTGGTGAATTCGAGAATCAATTATTCTCATCCTTTTGCGAAAAGCATGGGATCACCCATGAATTTTCAATTCCTAGAGCACCTCAACAAAATGGTGTAGTGGAAAGGAAAAACCAAACACTACAAGAATGTGTTCATACTCTTCTTATCGATTCAATGTTACCAAAACATTTTTCGGCTGAAGCAACCAATACGGCTTGCTATGTCTTAAATAAAGTTCTTATTAGGGCTTTATTTAATAAAACCTCTTATGAACTCTATTATGAAAAGAAACCTAAAATTAGCTACTTTAAAATATTTGGTAGTAAATGTTACATTCTTAATACTAAAGAAAACTTTAATAAATTTGTGGATAAGGGTAACGAGTGAAACTTTATAGGGTACTCTACCCGTAGTAAAGCATATCAAGTGTTTAATAAAAATACACTTGTTGTAGAAGAAACCTTCCATGTAAAATTTAATGAGGAGCCCCCACTCCTTAATCAAGAAAATATTGAAGATAATGAAGATGACAGATGATGAATGAGATTTCATACGTGAAAAGATTTAGTTAAAAAACCATCATTGTAGTTGAGTAAAAATTCGTCAATTAGATAATTTTACCGAAACTCAATGAGTCTCAGGTCGAACATGGGAGGCTACATCAATTCTAAATCCATATTTTCTTTTTTGTAATTTTTTTATAAAGGAAACATTTACAGTGGCTATAAATAGCTAATCTACTTGCAATATAAATAAGAGAGAGAGAGAGCGAGAGAGAGAGGGAAAACAACAATTTTTATAACTAGGATAATGCCATTACATCTAATTTCTATAACTAGAAAGCTAGAAATCTATTCTAGAAAGCAATAAAAAGATAAGGGGGTATGAAGTTATCCTCCTCGACGATTACTTGGAGGACGAGTCGGACGAACGATGCTTTGAGGAAGGAGAGCAAGGACGGAAGACGGAGGGCAAATCGGGAAGAACCAAGGATGAGGCAAGGCGTCAAAGTCATGGGATCTGCTTCCAGAATGGGGGGAGAAGATAGCTAGCGAGAGCTCCACGAAGGGGGTGTGAAGTGGAAAATTTTGATTTTTAACTCTAATGGAGCTTCCTGTAGCTTGGAAGCACTAGAGTGAGCTTACAACCTGACTTCTTAGCTCTTAGAGTGGGAGAGATGAAGGACGGGATGATTTCACGAAGGGGCGTGTAGGTGCCCATATATAGATGAAGTTTTAGGGCAAAAAGGTCATTTTAAGGCCTTGAAATTAATATCAAGGCCTTTAGTGACACATAAGTTTGTCGGTGTAGGCCATTGTAACTGTTGGTGCACGGAGAGTAGTGGGCCATCCTATCTTCATCATACGGCTGTGATGCGTGCTCACTCGACCCTTTAGCTCCTGTGAGTTTCTAACGCGCACGCGCTACACTAGCTATTGGATGAATGATCGACGACCCAGATTGCATGCGCATTCGTCTTCAAAGTGAGAGCAACAACATTTTACTGCGCGTCATCTCGCACATCTAGCACGCACTCCATTCGTGTCACCACATCTCGACTCCTATTACTATTCGATCATGCATTAACGGCTGAATTTTAGCATCGCCTATCCACAGCAAATTGAAGTCGCTCGTGGGGTCTCGATCGTGAGTCTCTGCCTTGTGAGTGACATGCGAACCCATTGCACCATCAACGTGGATGGTCATGAATTGGAATTAGTGGGATGCAATTTCAGCCGTTGGATGAGAGGTGATCAAATCCGTTGGATCTCAATTAGACAATTGAGATGAAATATGAAGCACCTCTTTAATCTTCTGAAGTGCTAGCAAGGAGCTACCTTAGTCGTTGGATGAAGATCTAATGGCTGAGGTTGCTTGATGAAAGGAAGAAGGGATGCGGTAGTTGCTAGGGTGATTTGGGTGGTTAGATGGTGCCACGTGGCACTATCTGATACATCTGTCTTCTCTTGCTGTAGGTGGTGCCACAGATATCAGATTGAATCAATTTTCGCACTGTTGGGCTGCGATTGTCGATCTGAACCCATCCATGTGGTTGGATTTGTCATCTGAATTATCGATTTTTTAACCACCTTGTTGCTTGACCTTTAATCTTCCTCGACTTGCTTTTGATGTTACAAAAGTTCAATTAGGGCGATCTCGAAGGATTGGACTCAGATCGTCGTCATGATCAAATCCGTGTAGCTGGATCTTCAATCCAAGGACTCAAAAAGATGTCACCCCCTAGCCACAATAAGAGCAAATTAACCTATATTTTTTACAAACTAATCTAAATGAAAAATGATGCATGCTGCGCAATATTTATAATGCTGAATGCAATTATACGCCTATGCAATATTTATAATGCTGAATGTAATTATACGCCTAAAAACAATTATAAATAGGTAGTTCATGTGAGATAGAAGTGTCTACATCACACCCACATGGCTATCTTTTGCTAGTCCCTAGCAAAACTATATGCTATCTATAAAACAATTAGGATCAAATTACTTAGCCAATAGTTATTTCTCAATACTAAGAGATTTCTACTAAAGATCTGAATTACAGAGACTCAACAGCACCGGGGTGCTTGCCAAAATGCAAACTGCCCAAGCCCTCACCTTATTCAAAAACAAAAACATCTTTTTCTGCTTCTTTTATAATTTTTCTTTTGGATTTTTGAATTTAGAGTTTATGAGTAGCTTTCTACAGCTACTCAACCCACCCAAGACTCGAAAAGAACTCTAAGTTCTAAGCTTCTTTTGTGTGAATATGATAGAATCACTGATCAACAGTCAGAATAGACTTCAGGTTTCTATGCCCCTAAGTGAGCTTGAAAAGAAGATATTCTGCCTAAAGATGCATCTATTCGCCCGGTAGCTTTCTCCTTGCCTTTTATTTTTTTGGAGTCAACATAAGGGCGAACCTAGTGTATATCTTCTCAGCTTATTCTACTTCTCCACTTCGTCCTAAGTGTTTAGGAATTATTTGTGCATTCTTGTGAGCTAGGTTCTAGACAACTAGCTAATAGGCTATTACTCACAGTAACTTACCAGCCACACTCGTGCAGTGAAGTGTAGTTTTTTTTTTCTTTTCTATTTCTCTTTTTTTTTCTTTCGGATAGTTTTCTACATATATATATATTTCAAGTAGGTGGCTTCTTTGATCTAATATTTATCTAAAGGAAGCAAAAAGAGAATGGTCGTGTAGTTGGGCACTGGACAACCGGCCAATGGGCTGTTACCCATGACAACTTGCCAGCCATACCACCCTAGAAGATTCATTAGCTACCCAATTTTCAATAAAATCAAAAAAAGTGAGTTAGTGTAAATAATGTGTAGATGCTTAGACTATAAGTCTCCTCAAAACTGAGGGTGGGTTGATAAGTCATGTACTTATCACCCCAACTTATTTAACCAATTAGAACTAAGTTCAAAATGGTAAGGTATTAAGAAACAAGTTTACATTTTAGGGGACACTCGAGTTGATTAAGCCCGAAGACCTGAAGTGTCTAAGTGTTCAAATCCTATTGTAATATTTCCTACAGTTGAAAAACTCTAATGCCCAAGTTCTCTTTTCCTATTCAATTATTTTCTAAAATAAAAATGAAAAATATGAAAATTTACGAGAAATCTACAGAGCTGAAGTATGATTCAGAAATAAATCCACCCTCCTATGCCTAGCTTATGCCATGTCCTCATTGAAAATAAAAGGCATGGGACAAGGGTAGAATGAAGAAAATATCACCTGGATTTTGTGACGCTTTGGTCAGCCCTGAGTCAAAATGTACAAATGTTGAGTTTAGTGCCATCAGCTAGGTGGGGTCTAGCCAAAGAAGTCAGATCATGGTCAAAACAACCTTGTTTAAGATGGGTTCTGGGATAATGCGATCAGCATGTGGCTTTAAACGCTGTCCATTGACCTTGAAAGAATTACACGTCTTTATGTCAGAATTCGAAATGACCCCATTTGGGAATATTTGATGAATGATGAACAAGTCATTCCATTTTGACCTAAGCTTGCTGGGAAAGAGCTTAAGTCGAGAATCAAAGAGCCAGACCTTCTGGTTCGGCTCAATGCTCTTGTATGAAATTAGCTGGTCATGAAGAGCTTTGGTCCGAGCCTAATGGATCTTGGCATTCTCATAAGCATCATTTCTAAGCTCCTCCAATTCAAACAATTGGAGTTTTTTGGTCTTTTCGACTAAACTAAGGTCAAAATTGCATTTCTTAATTGCCCAGAATGCCTGGTGTTCAATTTCTACAGGTAAATGGCATGCCTTACTATACACCAGAAGAAATGGTGACATGTCGATGGGTGTCTTATATGTCGTACCATAGGCCCAAAGAGCGTCGTCAAGCTTTTGAGACAAATCTTTCCTATCAGGCCAAACCATTTTCTGCAGGAAGTTCTTGATCTCCCAATTGGAGACTTCAGCCTGTTCGTTTATCTAGGGGAGGTATGGTGTGCAAATTCTATGATTCACTCCATAGTTTTCTAGTAAATTGCCAAACTGGGCATTCGTGAAATGAGTACCACCATCACTGATGATAACCCTTAGGATCCTAAATCAATTGAAGATATTCTTCTTGACAAAATCAATGACCACCTTGTGGTCATTGGTTTTGGTGGGAATAGCCTCAATCCACTTGGACACATAGTCAATGGCTATGAGATTGTACTAGTCTCCAAATGAATGGAGGAAGAGTCCCATGAAATCGATGCCCCAACCATCGAAGATTTCGATAGGAAGAACCGAGTTTAGAGGCATCATATCTCTCTTGGCTATGCTCCTGAGTGACCGGCATCGAGAGCATGACCTCAAGAACTCCTGGGCATCCTTGACTAAAGACGGCCAATAAAATCCAGATTAGAAAATCTCCATAGCTATCTTTTTCCCAAAGAAATGTCCACCACACGTAGATGCATGGCCAAACTCAAGTATGCTTTGGACCTCATTCTCCGGAACACATCGGTGAATAATTTGATCAAAGCCGACGTAGTATAGTTCGGGGTTATCCCAAAAGTAATATTTTGCCTCAGATATATGTCTATCCTATTGCTACTTGGTCCAATCCTGGGGGATTTGATCAACGGCCAAATAGTTGACGATGTCTGCAAACTAAGGGGTTTAGAGACCCAAAACTGTACGGATAGTCTCGTCTAGAAAAGTGTCAATAATCAAAATATCCAGATGGGAATAATTAGGTTAGAGTCTTGAAAGAAGATCTGCCACTACATTTTTTGCCCCAGATTTGTCTTTAATTTCAAGATCGAATTCTTGAAGTAAAAGAATCCATCAGGTGAGCCGGGGTTTGGCATCCTTTTTGGCCAAGAGATGTATCAAAGCCAAGTGGTCAATATAGATGATGATAACATCATCATCAGGCATAACCAGCTTTAATTAATCAAAATCAATAGACAAATGCTCCTACAGAACTGATAGAGAGTCGTAATTCATTACATATCCTTTCTAAGAAGAATGAATTAAAACAGGGTTAAATATGCAATTTTAACAACATATCATAAATGCAGAATATTCATGGGGTTTCCCAGGGGTTAATCTAAGGTCAAATGGGCATTAATGACTAACAAGAGGGTTTATGCAGACAGAAATGGGTTTTCATGCATTTCAAGAATTAAAGGGCATCCGAAACCCTAATTTTAGACTTAATTAACAGAGGTTTTGGCCATTATAAATTTCATCTAAACCTTCTAAAAATAATAGAAACATATTCCATAAGGTTTGGTATCCTTGATTTGACCATCTGAACTTATTTTGACCTAAAATAGTCTCAGATAGGAAGTTGCCCTAATTTAGGTTTCTACATAAATTACATAGTCGAACTTGGTCAAAACCAAAATCCCACTTCACCATCAGATTCCCTGGGTCCAAATTAGGTTTGTACCAAAATTTAGGCTCAATCAGAGATCAACTTTACCTAGTTTGCATTTTAGTCCAGTCTAACTCCTCTCAAATAGCCTTTTAGCTTTCGAAATCTATTGCAAGGACCCCCCTAACTTCATCATCTTCTTCACCAACAGGCCCCTGCCTCCATTGCTATGTGAACACATCTACAGTCGAGTTTCCATTTGGCATTTCTCCCTGATTTCATGCCTAAACCCTTCCAAAATTGGAAAGGAGACTCATAAAGAGATTCCCTTCAATGTTAACCTAGTCTTGGACTGTGAATCTTCCCCTAGGGTTCATCCAAACTCCTGGAAATCACCAAGTCCCAAACCCTGATTTTTGAAGCTTGCAAGCTTGTTTCCAAGCTTGAAAGCTCAACCCTAGCACTATAAAAGGACCCACAATGCAAACCTCTCCTCCTTAGATTGGTTTGGAGGTCGAAATCCCCTTCTCTTCCCCCCGACCTTCATCTCCACCATCTCTAGTGACCCTCTTCGACTACCTTGTCACAGACAATCACCGGTGGTATCATCTTCCTCTTACTCTTCCGCACGTCACAATGCCAGCGAGAGCCCTCTATCTCCCCTAGTCGTCGACGCTTCTCCCCGCCAAAGGATTTCTTCTTCTCTAAGTCCATCTTACCACCAGCAAGGACCATCCTCCCCTTTCATCCCATTATCTTAGGTTAGTTATATTTCTTTTTCCCTCTACTCTTTTTCCCACTCATTTATCACTCAATTTCACCCACGATCACCAGTCTCCCTCTTCATCTTCCTTCACTCTAGCCAAGCTTTGGTGAGGCCCTGAGCATGCTATACACCACCAAACACCTTGCCAACACCTCCATAACCCCTACCTCACCTCTACGAACCAAACCCCCATCTTATTACACCTTTCACCCACTCATGCAGCCCACCGAACAACCCATCTTTACACCTTCATCTCTGTCACCATTTGACCCGAACACTTCACCATCCTCCATGAAACACTCACCATCACCTTCGCCATGCTTCGGCGAAGCTAAGGAGCTTTTTAACTGGGGCTCTCAATCCTGTATTCTTGTTTCAAGTGTTCGCTGCCTGTCGCCGTTGCCGCCTCCATCTCCAACCACAATCGAGTTCCTCAGACGTCGATACTACCTGTTGCTATTCCCATGTGATGTAGAAACACATTAGGATCCCTTCCAGGTCCTTAATTGAAGACCACAACTTTGCCTTCACCTCCAATTAGACGAGACTTCACTTTGTAGCTACACGCAAAGAGAGCAAGCACATTAGTGCAACATCGGTGAAGAAAGACCGTGCATGCATGCATAAACTGAATTTGTGCTCTCAGTTTACCACCCAGGCACACGAGAAGTTGGGTCCCTCACACCCTTTCTCCTGCTTTACCCGTCTATGACACTCCTCACCTGCAACTCAAGCATGTAGGCCTTGACACTGTTTGAGACCTGTTTACCTAAATATGAATCTGATTAGACCTAGGGTTTGAGAGAGAAGGAAGTGAGAGAGTGAGGGAGTGTTTTGCTCTCTTGTGCTCTGTGCAGACACTTAGCCGTTGAGGAACTTAGTCCCCTGTATTGTGAAGGAAGAAAAAGAAAGGGACAAGAAGAGGCTTAGAACAAAGGAAGGCCTAAGAAGTAGAAGGAAAGAAGAACACTGTAGCAAGGCCGCATTAAGTCATTTGATGGAATGCTCTATCGTCTAAAGATACTGCAGCCACTTATCTTGCATGGCATCTCTAATTGATGATACTATTCAAATATTTGAGTAGTTAATATATGCTTAATTAAGGCTAATAATTGGTGATCTAAATCACCATTATTTTGTCTCAGTTTTCTTTTTATCATTACGATGTATTGAAATACTCGTGCTTATAATTGAATATCAATTTAAACAGATATTATTCGTTGAATATCTCTTTTGTGCTTCGATTATGGTGCTCATTTATATGCAATTAAAGATTAGCATGTGAATTCCGTATTTGTTGTTCGACCTCGGACTTCAATTTAGATTTTGAGTAATAAATTTTATTTGTTTGAGAGCTATTTGTCGACTGTGCTACAACACAATTTCCTTAAGACTTGACGAAAGCTTAACAACAATAGATGTTGACATAAGATCCTAAAAGATAAGCCCTGAATTTTTCCAACACAAATACTACAGCTAGCAATTCCTTTTCTATAACAATGTAGTACCTTTAGGCCTCTTTGAGAGTTTTGCTAGCGTAGTAAAGACCAAAAGGCTTTCTATCAATTTTCTGACCCAAAATAGCCCAACCACAAAATCAGAAGCGTCGATCA
Organism: Thalassia testudinum; assembly: GCA_037157565.1. NCBI lineage: Eukaryota > Viridiplantae > Streptophyta > Magnoliopsida > Alismatales > Hydrocharitaceae > Thalassia > Thalassia testudinum. The sequence continues at coordinate 17,918,657 of JAZHRO010000056.1, forward strand.
TTATCTTAAATGTGGCTATCCAGATCGGTGTTTGCAACACCGAAGCACAAGTGAGTAACATTTTGAGTAAGTTAAATGCCTTATGGCATGATTCATTAAAATCAAATGGCGTTACTTTTGCCAGAAGGTTGCTCAAAGGCTGAGTAACCTTCAAAAAGTCCTTGATGAATCTCCTATAAAAACCAACTTGACCAAGGAATGATCGAATTTGTTTAACAGATGTGGGTGGAGGAAGTTTGGAGATAGAATCCACCTTAGCCTTAACAATCTCAATTCCCTGATTAGAGACTACATGACCCAAGATGATGCCTTCTTGTGTCATGAAGTGACTCTTCTCTCAACTAAGGACTAACCGTGTTTTGATGCATCTCTTAAGGATCAATTCCAAGTTAGTCAGGGAAGACTCAAATGAATCTCAGAAAATGGAGAAATCATCCATGAATACTTCCATGCAATCTCCCACCATGTCTGAGAAGATGGCTAGCATGCACCTTTGAAAGTCGCAGGTGCATTGCAAAGCCCAAATGGCATTCTATGATATGCAAAGGTTCCATAGGGACAGGTGAAAGTTGTCTTTTCCTAGTCCTCGGGATGGATAGGGACTTGGTTATATACCAAATAACCATCCAGGAAATGGAAATACTTTTTCCCTGCTAATCTATCAAGAATTCGATCGATGAAGGGCAAAGGGAAATGATCCTTTTTTGTGGTTGTGTTCAGCCTCTTGTAATCAACACAAACTCTCCAAGAGGAAGCTAAATGAGTACTGACAGATTCTCCTTTCTCGTTAATCACAATGGCAATCTGAACTTTCTTGGGAACAATTTGCATAGGATTAACCTAAGGACTATTCGAGATTGGGTATATGATTCTTGCATCGAGCAACTTGATTATATCTTTCTTAACCACTTGTAGGATATTAGGGTTCAGTCTCCTCTACATCTGGCGAGAAGGGTAGGATCCATCTTCCATAAAAATCCAATGATTACAATAAGATGCCTCGATCCCCCTAAGGTCATGGATGGTCCAACCAATTACCTCTTTATTTGTCTTCAGTACCCTAATCAATTTTTATTCTTGCTTTTTAGTCAATTTTGCACTAATTCTCATAGGGATCATCTTCTTGGGTCCCAAGAACTATGGTTTAAGTTCTAGAGGGCAGGCTAATAACAGAAGGTAAGAAGGTTGCTAATAAAGATTCATCAAGACGATCCAGTGGAAGAGGTTGTGAACGAACAAAATCAATAACCTCTTCGAAATGTGGCAGGTCTGCCACAAAAGGTTATGGTTCAGGTTCATTGGTGCAGGAGGAATCCTTGATAACGGTAATAGCCATGCAAGTCTCAATGTTCAGATCATTATCCTCAAATTCTTCAATATATGCACAATCCTCAAATTTGTTAATCACCTTGAAAATATCAAGTTCAGTTTCCTATCCCCAAAGGCTATCTCCATACTACCACTTTCACAGTTGATATTGGCCTTAGCGGTAGCCAAGAACGAACGCCCCAAAATGATGGGTGTGTTCCTTAAGTCTTCAACCACATTCATGTCAAGGACAAGGAAGTCTACTAAAAAATAGAAGTCCCTAACCTTTTAAATAACGTCCTCAATAACACCTTTCGGATTTGTGACCAAACAATCTGCTAATTGCAAAGTTACTGAGGTCGGCCTGAGTTCACCTAATCCAAACTTTTCATACAACGAAGTTGGAATTAGGTTTATGGATGCACTTAGATCCAAGAGTGTCTGGTCAAAGGTGTAATCCTAGATAACACATGAAATCAAAGAGGCACCTAGATCTCTCTTTTCCTGAGGGAGGTGAAGCAAGATAACAGAACTAGCCTGCTTGGAGAGTATCACCTTCCTCGGGGTTGATTCCCTTGGCTTACACTTCCGAGTTTATAAATCCTTCAAGAATTTAGGATAATCTAGAATATGCTTAGTAGCATCGAGGAGTGGGATATTGATTTCAACATTCTTGAATATATTCAAGAGCTCCTCATTGCTGTCAACATGTTTCTTCTTCTTGGGTTTTAATAAGGCTTCACGAAATGGGACATGAGTAAAATCATTAGATTCAGGTTCCTGAGCCTTGGTTTCTTCTTCAATTTCCTTTGTTCCTTTCTCAAGCTCACCAACATTTGATTGACTGGAAGAAGGTAATTTTGGGTCCTGAGTTTGCCTTCCGCTCCTTAAAGTAACGTAGTTTGCAGAAGCATGTAGGTTTGAATCTTGAGGAGGGTTAGGAAAGATTAGAGGTGCTTGATTAGCCAGATATCTAGCATTAGATGAAGAAGCAGAAGAACGAACCTGCTCAACCACCTGAGCATGTGCATGTGCATCCCTTGGATTCCCGTATCCTTAGGCTTGATTGCCCTGATTTTGTTTGTTATGAGGGTTTGGTATAGGTTGAGATGGCAAAGATTTGGGCTGACGGATATTAGCAATAAGCTTGAATTGCAAGTTGTCCAGTGAAGTTTTCATTTGTTGCATGAACTGGAGCATGGATCCTTGCATTTCCACCATCTGACGGTTCAAATCAGCCTGCCCTACAGGTTGACGGGCATTCCATGTTGGCTGATTGACCTAATTAGGAGGCAGCTGAGTGTATACGTGACCCTGACCCATTAGTCTTTGCAATGCATAATTACTATGTAGGATTTAGGTCTACTGACCCATATTTTTCCAGGAGAAGTTAGGGTGGTTCCTCGAACCTATATTATAGGAGTTAGAATATGGGTTGGACCTAACATTCTCTTGTTCAGCATACACGTCCTCATAGGGTGAGGATGGCGGGAAAGAGGGAGAAGGATCCGAGAAACTGGGATTAAAGGCCCCTGTTGAACGTGTTTTTGTGAATTGCTACACTTACGTGTTTGGTTTTGGAAAACCTGTCGTTGTAGTTCGAAAGCGAAGAATTCGTGTTCAACAAATAAAATTTATACCGAAAAGAATTCCAGGTCGAACACAGGGAGGCTACGTTGATCTATATTCGCAATTATATTTATTTAAGATTTTTTTGTTAAGAAAGGCGATATAATTACAATGGAGCTATCAAACTATGAGAGAGAGAGAGAGAGAAAGAGAACATGCATTCAATATTTCAATTGTTTATAAAAGTTACACTAGAAAGTGGAAAATCAATTACACTATAAAGCAGGAAAATTCTACACTAGAAAAGCTATAAAAAAGAATGGGAGAGAGAAGTTATCCTCCTTGACGATTGCTTGGAGGACGAGCCGGACGGGAAGACGCCTGGACGAAGGAGACCGAAGAAGGACGAAGGAGGATGAAGCAGAAGAATGGGAACAGAGCAGCATGCAGTCGTCGTCGCGGGATCCACTTCCGAAAGGGAACGAAAATTGGACTTTATCTCTCAAGAAGCATCCTCGGTGTGGGACAAGCTTCTTTTAAGCTTTGGAGGGGTAGAGAGGAGAAAGAAGGGATGAGAATTTCGTATGCAGGGGGTCTCCTTTTATAGTTGCAAGGAGTGGGGGCAAAATGGACATTACAACTTCAAAATAGTAAATGAGGGGTCTTTAGTGATGGATAAATCCGTCACTAAAGCTCCCTTCATGGTTGACGTGGGCAGCTCATGCGCGCCTGCTCGGCTGCTTGCTCGCCCAACGCCTGCGCACGTCCATTGATTTTCAGCGGTCCGATCACGAGATCAGACGGCTTAGATCCCGTCCGCGCCTGCTGCGTTGCGCGCTCCCCGCACGTCTGATTGCGCATTCGATTGCGCGTCCAATCGCGCGTCGACGCTATCGGGCGCTCGCGGCCATCGGATCTCCATCCGACGCTCCACCCGTGCCCAATCGCTCGTGCCCACCGTTCCTCGCCACGGCTCGAACCCGCTCCCTGCACTCGCGATAGCGCGCTCGACCACTGCGCTATGGGGCGCAGATGGTCGAGCAGGCATTTTTAAATGCGATCGCCCACAGCCGTTGGATTAAGATCCAATGGCAGAGAGCGATCGGGCGTGGGGCCTTCACAAGATGATGCGGCCGCTTGGGCGGCTGAGATGGCGTCACGTGGCACTATCTTGGCCGTCCATCTTCTGAAAGTTGTAGATGGCGCCACGGATGTCGGATTGACTCGATTTTTGTGTCGTTGGGCTGCGATCGTCGATCTGAATTCATCCATGCTGTCAGATTTATCATCTGAAGTGCGGATTTACACCATCCTAGCCCTTGATCTTCTAGGGTTACCGGGTCACTATCTGATGCTACAGATGCCTGATTAGGGCGATCTTGGAGTCGTTGAACTCCAATCGTCACCCTAATCACATCCATACGATTGGATCTTTGATCCGAGGCCCTGATAAAATATTTGCCCTGTCCAAGCACGTAAAAGGAGATAATTAACCTCCATTTTATTCAAACTATTCTAAATGCAAGATGATGCATTTAATGCAATATTTATATCATGAAATGCAATCCTATGCTTAAGAACATGCATAGATAGACATCTTAAGTAGTGTAAATGTGTTTACATCATACCCCCATGCCTATCTTTTGCCAGTCCCTTGCAAAAACTATATGCTATTTATAAAAGAATTAGGTTAGATTACTTGGACTTGAGTTATTTTTCAATCATTAAGAAATTGTCTACTTAGGAACTGAACTTTCAAAGACACAACAGTGCCCAGGTATCAGCCAAAATGCAGACCGCCTCAAGCCCTAGCCTTATTAAAAGAAAAATTTCTTTTTCTCTTTTTCTCTTTTCTATTTTTTTTTATTTTCAAATTTTGGGTTTAAGAGTGGCTTTCTACGGCCATTCAACTCACCCAAAATTTGATGAGAACCCTAAGCTTTAAGCATCTTATTGTGATTGTGATAGACTCGTTGACCGGCAATTTGAACGGACTTCGGATTTCTACACCTCTAGGTGACCTAACCAGAATTCTACCTAAAAGTGTATCTTTACAACCGGTAGCTTTCTCCCTACTTTTATTTTTTTTTTAACAGGGTCAACATAAGGGTGAATCCAGTGTATATCTCCCCGATTTATTCTACTCAGCTTCTACCTAAGTGTTTTGGGAATTTGTAGTGCATTTTCTGAGCTGGGTTCTGGACAACCGGTCGATGAGCTGTTACCACCGACAACTTGCCAGCCATACTCGTGCGGCGAAGTGTGGCTTATTTCTTTCTGTTCTTTTCTCCTTTTTCTTTTTCTTTTTTTTTTTTAAAGTAGGTGGCTTCCCTAATCTAAGATTTACCTAAAGGTAGCAAACTAAGAAAGGCCTAGTGACTGGGCTCTGGACAACCTACCTATGGGCTGTTACCCATGATAACTTGCCAGCCATATCACCCTAGAAGGTTTATTAGCTACCCAATTTCCATTAAAATCGCCGAACAACGAGTCAGTGCAAAGAAAGTGTGTAGATGCTTAAGACTTAAAATTTCCTCAAATCAGAGGGCAGGTTGATAAGTCGTGTACTTATCACCCAAACTTATTTACTCCAATTACAAACAAATTAAGATGGCGAGGACTCAGAAACAAATCCACATTTTAGTGGTTACAGAGGCTAATTAAGTCTAAACACCTGAGGGGTCTTTGTGTTCAGATCCTAATGTAAAATTTCTTAGGATTGAAAAGTCCTAATGTCCAACTAATCCTTCCTAATTTTTTTTTTTTTTATTTTTTTTTTTTAAATAAGAAGAGAGACAGTTTACATGGATTTCACAAGGCTAACCAAATAATTCAAGAATGAATCCACCCCCCCATGCCTAGCTGATGCAATGTCCTCATTGAAAAAGAGACATGAAAGAAAGGGTAGAATATGAAAGATGTCACCTGGATATGAAGCTTGTATCAGCCTTGTGTCATATGTACAATTGCTGAGTTTAATGCCGTCAGCTAGGCGAAGTCCAGCCAAAGAAGTCACAGAATGGCTAGAGCAACAGAGTCTGAGACGGGTTCTGGAAGATTATGGTCAACAACAGGCTTTAAACGTTGACCGTTGACTTTAAAGGTGTTACCTGTCTTTGGGTTAGAAATCTGAACGGCACCATTAGGAAAAATCTGATCAATTATGAATGGGTCATTCCATTTAGATCTAAGTTTACCAGGAAAGAGCGTAAGTTTAGAATCAAATAACCAGACCTTCTAGTTTGGCTCAAAGCTCTTGCGGGAAATCAATTGATCATGTAGAGCTTTGGTCCAAGCCTTGTAGATCTTGCCATTCTCATAAGCATCATTTCTAAACTCCTCCAACTTAGATAGTTGCAGTTTCCTGGTCTTTCCAGCTAGATTCAGATCTAAATTGCATTGTTTGATTGCCCAGAATGCCCTGTGTTCAATTTCTACAGGTAGATGGCACGCCTTTCCATACACCAAATGGAATGGAGACATGCTGATGGGCATTTTATACACCGTACGATAGGCCCAAACAGCGTCCTCAAGCTTTTGAGTGTAATCCTTGCGATCAGGCCTAACCATTTTTTGTAGAATGTTCTTGATCTCTCGATTGGAGATCTCGGCTTGTTCATTCATTTAGGGATGGTAAGGTGTGGAAATTCGATGATTAACCCCGTATTTGGCCAATAAATTTCGAAATTGGGCATTAGTAAATTGAGTGCCACCATCACTGATGATAGCCCTCGGAATCTCGAATCTACTAAAGATATTTTTCTTGATAAAATTGATGACCACCTTGTGGTCATTGGTTCGGGTGGGAATTGCCTCAATCCATTTGTACACATAATCAACAGCAACAAGAATGTACTGATGTCCAAATGAAGGGATAAAGGGTCCCATGAAATCGATGCCCCAAACATCAAAAATTTCTACAGGAAGAATAGGGTTTAGAGGCATCATGTCTCTCTTAGTTATGTTCCCGAGTGACTGACATCGAGAACATGACCTTGAGATGTCCTGGGCATCCTTGAATAAAGACGGCCAATAGAAGCCAGATTGCAAGATTTTTGCAGCCGTCTTTCTTTCAGAGAAATGTCCACCACACCCAGATGCATGGCAGAACTCGAGTATACTGTTGAATTCATTCTCCGGTATGCATCGCCGAATAATCTGATCAGAGCCGATGCGATACAGTTCAGGGTCCTCCAAAAAGTAGTATTTGGCCTCAGATTTGAGTTTATCCCATTATTGCTTGGTCCAATCCTGGGGGATTTGACCAACGGCCAAATAGTTAACAATGTCAGCAAACCATGGGGAGTGGACACCTAAAACTGTAAGAATGGTTTTGTTCAGAAAAGTGTCAGCAATCGGAATGTCCGGACAAGAAGAATCACCTAGGAGTCTCGACAAATGATCCGCTACCACATTTTGCACCCCGGCTTTATCCTTGATTTCAAGATCAAATTCTTGGAGAAGAAGAATCCAACGAATGAGCCGGGGTTTAGCATCCTTTTTAGCCAAGAGATGTCTCAAGGCCGAGTGGTCGATATAAACAATAACATGAGACCCCAAGAGATAAGCCCTGAATTTTTCCAAAGCACATACTACAGCTAGTAATTCCTTCTCAGTAACAGTGTAATTCCTCTGGGCTTCATCCAGAGTTTTACTAGCATAGTAAATGACAGAGGGCTTTCGATCAATTTTCTGACCCAGGACAGCCCCAACCGCGTAATCAGAAGCGTCGGTCATGATCTCAAAAGGGGCTATCCAAATTGGTGGTTGCAAAATTGGAGCACAGGTGACTGCCATTTTCAGAAAATCAAATGCCTTTCGGCATGATTCGTCAAAAACAAATGGCGTTTCTTTGGCAAGAAGATTGCTCAAAGGACGAGCAACCTTCGAGAAATCCTTGATGAATATTCGATAAAATCCCACATGGCCAAGAAATGATCTGATTTGTTTAACAGATGTGGGATGAGGAAGTTTAGCGATAGCATGAACCGTAGCTTTGTCCACTTCAATTCCCCGTTCAGAGATTACATGACCCAAAACGATGCTCTCTTGGGTCATGAAATGACTCTTTGCCCAGCTAAGGACCAGTCGTGTCTTGATACATCGCTTAAGAATCATTTCCAAATTAGCCAAACATGAGTCAAATGATTCTCCGAAAACAGAGAAATCATCCATGAAGACTTCCATAAACTCTCCCACCATGTCGGAAATATGGCTAGCATACACCTTTGAAAAGTTGTAGGTGCATTGCATAACTCAAAAGGCATCCTACGAAAAGCAAAGGTTCCGTAGGGATAGGTGAAAGTAGTTTTTTCCTGATCCTCGGGATGGATAGGAACTTGATTATATCCCGAGTAGCCATCAAGAAAACAGAAGTACTTCTGCCCAGCTAATTTTTTCAAGATTTGTTCAATGAAGGGCAGGGGAAAATGATCCTTTTTAGTGGCTGTGTTCAACTTCTTGTAATCAATACAAACTCTCCAAGAGGAAGCTGAACGAGTTGTGACAGATTCACCTGTCTCATTAGTCACAACATAATCCTGACTTTCTTTGGAACAATCTGAACGGGACTTACCCAGGGACTGTCAGAGATTGGATAAATAATTCCTGCATCGAGCCACTTGATGATTTCCTTTTTGACCACTTCTCGCATATTTGGTTTCAATCTCCTCTGCATCTGGCGAGAAGGGCGGGTTCCATCTTCCAAAAATATTCTATGATTACAGTAAGATGGCTCGATCCCCCTGAGGTCATGAATGGTCCAACCAATTGCCTCCTTATGTTCCTTTAGGACCTTAATCAATTTAATCTCTTGCTCCGTTGTCAATTTAGCACTAATAATCACAGGGAGCGTATTCTGCGGTCCTAAAAATTGATATTTTAAATTCTCAGGCAATGGTTTCAATTCAAGCTGGGGTGGGGTAATGATTGATGGTAGGGTAGATGCTGAAGATTCAACAATAGGAAGAGGTTTTGAGTGAACAAAATCAGTAACCTCTTTCGAAGATGTCAGGTCAGAGGGTTGCGGGTCAAATTCATCAACCAAAGAGGAACTTTCAATTGAAGAAACTGTCAAACAAGTTTCAATATTAACATAATCCTCATCAACTTCCTCAATAAATCCACAATCCTCAAATTTGTTGATCGCCTTAAAAATATCCAATTTCATTCATTGGTCCCCAAAGGCGATTTCCATGCTACCGCTTTCACAATTAATGTTGGCCTTTGCGGTAGCAAGGAACGGACGCCCCAGAATGATGGGTGTGTTCCGCAGATTATATGGTACATCCATGTCAAGGACAAGGAAATCTACAGGAAAATAGAAATCCTTGACCTTGACTATAACATCTTCAATAACGCCTCGCGGGTTTGTGATCGAACGGTCCGCTAACTGTAGCGTTACTGAAGTTGGCCGAAGTTCACCTAACCCAAACTTCTTGTAGAGAGAAGTAGGAATTAGGTTGATGGATGCACCGAGATCCAAAAGTGCTCTATCAAATGTGTAATATCTGATAACGCAAGAAATCAAATGAGCACCAGGATCTCTCTTTTTCTGAGGGAGGTAGTGCAGGATAACAGAGCTAGCCTGCTCGAAGAGTACCACCTTCCTCGGAACAAATTCTTTCGACTTACGCTTTTGTGTACATAATTCCTTTAAAAATTTTGCATAAGCCGGTATGTGCTTGATAGCATCAAGGAGCGGAATATTGATCTCAACATTCTTAAATAAATTCAGAAGGTCCTCATTGCTATCAACATACTTCTTCTTCTTTGCTTTGGCTAAGGCTTCAGGAAAAGGAACATGAGTCAGATTTTTGGAATCAGGTTCCTGAGCCTTGATTTCTCCTCTCGAATTCTCCTCTCTCTCCTTAGATTCTTCAGGATTCAAAAGATCAGAATAGTGTAGTTGTGGATCTTGAGTCTTCTTACCACTCCTCAAAGTGATAGAATTTGCAGAAGCGTAAGAATTTGGGTCTTGGGGAGGGTTAGGAAAGATTGGAGGGGCTTGATTGACCATGAATTGTTGATTAGTAGAAGAAGACGAGGAACCCTGCTCAACCACCTGAGCATGTGCGTGCGGGTCCCTCTGATTTCCGTACCCTTGGGCTTGATTGCCCAGATTTATAATGTTTCGCGGGTTGGGTACGGGTTGGGATGGTAGAGATCCGGGTTGACGAGAGTTAGCAATGAGCCCGGATTGCAAGTTGTCCAGCGAGTTTTTCATTTGTTGCATAATCTGGAGTATAGATCCTTGCATCTCTACCATTTGAGGGTTCAAATCAGCCTGCCCTACGGGTTGACGGGCATTCCAAGCTGGATGATTGACTTGATTCGGAGGCAACTGAGTATATACTTGACCCTGACCCATTGGACGTTGCGGAGCATAGTTGCTGGGTCAGAATTGGGTCTGTTGCCCTGGATTTTTCCAATAGAAGTTAGGGTGGTTTCTCCAACCTGGATTATAGGCATTCGAGTAGGGGTTGGATCTAACATTCTCTTGTACAGCACAGACAACCTCATAGGGTGAGGATGGAGAGAAAGAAAGGGAAGGATCAGAAAAACTAGGATCAAAGGCCCCAGTTGGGAACCCATGGGGTTCCGAGAAATGCTGACTCATAGATTGAGTCACATCGAGTTGATTCACGAACTCCCGTCCAGAAGGAGCTCGTGAGGAATGGAATCCCGAATTTTGGGATTGAGTGGATTGAGAGTTGTTCATAGAATTGTCAGCCATCCACTCTTCCATTCTTTTAGCAACTAAGTCCACCTTATCAAGTTTATTACAAATCAATTCCATATCAAATGAATGAGAGTCATGGACTTCATTGACATTTGATCTGGGTTGCTGGGATCGGTTAAAAGTATCCATGGAGGCATGATTAATTGAATTCTCACTCATTTCCTCAAATAATCATGTGCAATATCTGCATCTTTATTGAGGAAATTGCCTCCGCAAGAAGCATCCACATGGTTTCTGAGTTGCTCATTCAACCCATGATAGAAGATCTGCACGAGTTGCCATTTCGGCACCTCGTGGTGTGGACGCCTCCGCAATAAGTCCTAGAATTGCTCCCAGGCCACATGAAACTGCTCCCCCGGCTACTGGGTAAAGGTAGTGATTGCCCGTCTCAAAGCATTGGTACGACCGACTGGGACGAATTTCTTCAGAAAGGCCGATTTCAACTCATTCCAAGTTGTAATTGGTCTTCCTATTGTCCTATACCAATTTGCGGCTTTATCCCTAAGAGAGTGGGGAAGAGCCTCATGATTATTTGCTCCTCGTTAACATTTCGAGCCTTGGTGGTCTGGACCAAAGTGGTCAAATCTTCCAAGTGCTGAAACGGATCTTCGGAGCCAAGCCCATGATAATGTTTAATCAGGCTTAACACCTAGGGCTTGATTTCTACATCACCGGCTGGAATCTGGACGTCGGGACGTTCCTCGTAATTCGAAGGATCATAAAAATACTTCAAGGGCTGAGCGCCCTGCATTCTCTGGAACCATTCCTGCATTCTCTGCATTTGTTCCAGCTGCCTTTGAAATTTTTCCTGTGGATTTTCAAGCAGAGGAGGCTGTTGTTCGGCCATGGGATCAAATTGACCAAAATCTAACTTGTGCCACCTAGAATGTTCTAACGGTCCTTCCAATGGGGGATTCAATGGCCGTCTTCCCAGCATAAACTAGGAGTAGGTCGGAAGGACTGGGGATATGGACCCTGCAGCACAACAAAACAAGGTTGTCCTTAAGTGGGGTAGCCTAAGGATCTACTGACTCCCAAAACCAGCCTTAAGACTGTAAGTGATTTACTCTACTTGCGTTTGTTTAATCCAACCAGTTAGGAGGGACTGGGGAGAAGGTTCTTCCTTTGGCTTTCGCCTCCGGTTCCTAGTGTACCCCCCAGCCGCGATCGTTTGACTCTACTCCCCTAGCTAGACATCAGATTAATCAGTACAAGTAGGTTAATCAAAAATAATCTCAGACTAGGCCCTAAAGAGCGAATCAAACCTTAAGGCCAACGTCTACTAAATTTTATTAAGGCCCGGGATTGTGGTGCTTATGGAATGTGATGGGCCCTTACAATGGGTTGTGCCCTTAATGATTGATTGAGATTTATGTAAGTGCGTGCACAACCAAGGTTTTCAAGCAAGATTATTGATAATGCATGAATTTTAATGTTCAAATCTTGCTTAAGTAGCTTTTAGGGTTTCAAATTAGGTGAATTGCAATCAAGTTTCTAGGCAAACCAAGTTGTAAAACACAGGTGAAGATTGTTTTCCTTTAAAATCAGAAAGAAAGTGGAGTGCCTGGAATATACCTAGATTGAAAACCCTAAGGAGCAGCTACTTGATGAGTTGGTTTTAAAATAAAGTGGTGCGGCCCAAACAACTCAAACAACTGGCCACAAATGCACCACTAAGTTAGGCACTCAAAGATGATTAACCTAGAATGATTTCTACTCTGTTATGTGTTGCTTTGTGTGTACCGGTTCCACAGAACAGAACCCGGTTGAGTAGAAAACAAATCAAGTTGATCAAGTGCCTTGAATGTGGGTGTGTGTTGTGTGTTTGTTGAATATTACCCCACAAGATTATCTTGTTGTTATTTTTTTTTATGGATGAGGGTGGAATGAATGTGTGTCAAAATCCAAACAACCAAACTATTCCTAGGATTTATGCAAACACCTAGGTTAATTGGGATTTGGATTTAATGTGGCGAATGAAATCTATGGAGGGGGAAAGAATGGGGGAGCAGTTACAGTTGTCTTCAACTGCACTTTACTCCAGTCTACCGCTTGTTGATTCCTTGATGGAGGTCTCTGCAAAACAATAGACACAAGAGAAAGCTAGTTAGAAAACAAATAAAGTGCAAGAAATGCGAAGAAAAAATCAGAAATTGTTGCCTCCCCGGCAACGGTGCCAAAATGTTGAACGGGTTTTTCGCGAATCGCTACGCTTACGTGTTTGGTTTTGGAAAACCTGTCGTTGTAGTTCGAAAGTGAAGAATTCGTGTTCAACAAATAAAATTTATACCGAAAAGAATTCCGGGTAGAACACAGGGAGGCTACGTTGATCTATATTCGCAATTATATTTTTTTAAGATTTTTTTGTTAAGCAAGGCGATATAATTACAATGGAGCTATCAAACTATGAGAGAGAGAGAGAGAAAGAGAGAGAGAGAGAGAAAGAGAACATGCATTCAATATTTCAGTTGTTTATAAAAGTTACACTAGAAAGCAGAAAATCAATTACACTATAAAGCAGGAAAATTCTACACTAGAAAAGCTGTAAATAAGAATGGGAGAGAGAAGTTATCCTCCTTGATGATTGCTTGGAGGATGAGTCGGACGGGACGACGCCTGGACGAAGGAGAACAAAGAAGGACGAAGGAGGACGAAGCAGAAGAACGGGAACGGAGCAGCACGCCGTCGTCGTTGCAGGATCCACTTCCGAAGGGGAACGAAAATTGAACTTTATCTCGCAAGAAGCATCCCGGGTGTGGGACAAGCTTCTTTTGAGCTTTGGAGGGGTAGAGAGGAGAAAGAAGGGATGAGAATTTCATATGGAGGGGGTCTCCTTTTATAGTTGCAAGGAGTGGGGGCAAAATGGACATTACAACTTCAAAATAGTAAATGAGGGGTCCTTAGTGATGGATAAATCCGTCACTAAAGCTCCCTTCGTGGGCGACGTGGGAGGTTCGTGCGCGCCCGCTCGGCTGCTCGCACGCACAATGCCCGCGCACGTCCATTGATTTTCAGTCGTCCGATCGCGAGATCGGACTGCTTAGATCGCGTCCGCGCCCGCTACGTTGCGCGCCCCTCGCGTGTATGATTGCGCATTCGATTGCGCGTAAAATCGTGCGTTGATGCTATCGGGCCCACGCGGCCGTCCGATCTCCATCCGACGCTCCACCCATGCCCAATCGCTCGCGCCCACCGCTCCTCGCCACGGCTCGAACACGCGCCCCGTGCTCGCGATAGCGCGCTCGACCACTGCACTACGGGCGGGAATGGTCGAGCGGGCGTTTTTAAATGCGAGTGCCCATAGCCGTTGGATTAAGATCCAACGGCGGAGAGCGATCGGGCGCGAGGCCTTCACAAGATGAAGCGCCACTTGGGCGGCTGAGATGGTGCCACGTGGCACTATCTTGGCTGTCCATCTTCTAGAAGTTGTAGATGGTGCCACGGATGTCGGATTGACTCGATTTTTGTGTCGTTGGGCTGCGATTGTCGATCCGAATTCATCCGTGCAGTCGGATTTATCATCTGAGGTGCGGATTTACACCATCCTAGCCCTTGATCTTCTAGGGTTCCCAGGTCACTATCTGATGCTACGGATGCCTGATTAGGGCGATCTTGGAGTCGTTGAACTCCAATCGTCGCCCTGATCACATCCATACAGTTGGATCTTTGATCCGAGGCCCTGATAAAATATTTTCCCTGTCCAAGCACATAAAAGGAGACAATTAACCTCCATTTTATTCAAACTATTCTAAATGCAAGATGATGCATGTAATGCAATATTTATATCATGAAATGCAATCCTATGCTTAAGAACATGCATAAATAGACATCTTAAGTAGTGTAAATGTGTTTACATCAGCCCGGTTTGAAACCCGTGGGGTTTCAAGTAAGGATGGCTCATAGGTTGAGCTACTTCCAATTGATTTACGAACTCTCGTCCAATGGGAGCTCGTGAAGAATGGAATCCTGAATTCTGGAATTGAGTGGATCTGTAAGTATTTGCAAAGTTTCCAACCATCCACCCTTCCTTTCTTGTTGTAACCAGGTCAACCTTATCAAGCTTTTTACAAATCAGTTCCATATCAAATGAATAAGAGTCGCAGACCTCATTAACATTCTATCTAAGTTACTGGGACCGATTAAAAGTGTCCATGGAGGCATGATTGATAGAATTTTCACTCATTTCTTCAAACAAGTCATGCACACTATCTGCATCCTTGTTGAGCAAATTGCCTTTGCCAGAAGCATCAACATGATTACGGAGTTGCTTAGTCAACCCATGATAAAAGATCTACACGATGATAGGATCTAAAATATGGAATATCTATGCGCACAAACATTCAAGCACAGTATTAGTAATAAGAAGAAAGATTTGCACAATCAATTCAAACCACAAAGGACACAAAGTATATAGTGGTTCCCCTCCCTTGGGTACTCCACTACCTAAGCCTCCCAGCTTAGGGTTTTTAACCTGATTCCTTCAACCCCAAGAGAATCAATTTACTAAACTGAGGTAATTAACGAGTTACCTCAACCCAAGTACAATAATAGGTTTGTTACAACCCAATGAGAAACAAGCTCAAAATGCAAATAAGAACTAGTGTATGAAAGAGAACTATTACAGCAAGAATTCCTATGCCTCCCAACAATAATTAAAATGAATACCAATTTGAGAGCCTAGGATGGGTGTGAATCGCTTTGTAGATGTGTGAGAGAAACACGTCGTTGAGCTTGCAAGAATATAGAGAGAGTGAATGGCAAGTTTCTTTCTCTCTTGAAAATATGGTGGAACTTTGGATTTCAAAGCTCTAGAATTTTCCTTGTATTTTCCTATTTGCAAGCTAAGGGTCCAAGGGTTTATTTATAGAGTTAGGACCTTAGTGGGTCATCTACTAGACGTTGAGGTTTAAATCCCAACGTTCATATTGCCTAAATTAATTTTCTAGCCGTTCAATTTTGAGCTAATGGCTACCTGGTACCGGTACTAAAGTATGGGTACCGGTACTTGTTGCTTCCAGATTTGGGTTTCAAACACTTAACACAAATCTGTAACCCACTTATACCAATACTGATCATTAGTACCAGTACTCGTAGGGTACAAGCTTGTTTCTTTGAAAAAACCTAAACCTGTAACTCACATGTACCAGTACTAAACTTTAGTACTGATACTTGTGGGTTAACAAGTATCTTTTCTAGGTGATTTAATCAATTACATTCTTTGAAAATGATCGCAATATTAATCCTAATTTATCTCTAATTATTTTTACAATCTAAGTTATATTCCTTTGTTAAGAGGCATACATTCTATAAATAAAAAAATCTAAACAAAAAACTAAAGGTCGAAGATGATCTTCTTCACTTCGACTCATCCTTGCCATCTTGCCTCCTCCTTGTCATCAACTTCTATTTCTCATCATCATGCCTCCATCACTTCTTATTTGCCTTGATTTTCACCTAAATCTGAAAAGCACTTAATGGAAAACATTAATCCATAATAACTTTGTTAACACTAAAATAAGATGTGAAACAAGGTTCCAACAATCTCTGCCTTTTTGGTGTTGACAAAACTATATTGTAAATAGATAAAATAATTTTTAGCAATGTTATATGAAGGAAAAAGTTTTAATTAAATCCTCCCCTTAAATATATGGTCCCCCTAAAAATTTTACTATTTGCTTTTTATTTTTCTCTCCCTTTTTGTCAATAACAAAAATGAAGGGGTAAAAAAAATGTCAAACCATAAAATTTACCAATAATAGAATGATGAATGTGGGTACCAAGCTCTGTTAGGCCATCGTTCATAGTCTTTATTCAACTTACAGAAAGGTTGAAATGTTCCGTTGTTACCTTGAATACCCACTAATCTCTTTGATCTATTCCTACAAAATAATGTAAAATGTCTTTTCCAAGTACCCATTTTCTTGTGGGTCCTTTCAAGTTTGTACCTTTCATGCCTTGAGATTTATAGATCTCTTTTGTGTTAGATCTATAATTTTTAGGATTTTTGGCCTTTTGTTACATCCATGCATGCCTATATGCATGTGATTTTGCATGTGATTTAGTATGTGTATTCTTTTTATTATGAAATTTTGACTTTTTAGCTTCACAAAATTCATGTTTAACCTAGTTTTTTTTTTGAGATTATTTAAAGTACCTTCATAGTGCTCATAAATATCTTCTAATTCTACTATTTTTGCATGCAACTGATTGTTAGTCTCTTTTAACATTTCTAATTCCGTTTCTAAACAAGATTTATCTATTTCTAATGTTTGATAATTATTCTTTAAAACATTATTTTACTTTTTAAATAACTTAGCTTTATGATAGAGTTCTTCATAAGCTTCTAATAATTCTTCAAAAGAAAAATCAGGGTTTACCTCATTGTTTGTATCTTCCGTAGTTGCTGCCAAACATGGATGAGCGATCGCATCTTCATCCGATTCCCTAGAGTCGATGTCCATGTTGGAGTCGCTATCATCCCAAGTTGCTTTTAAAGCTCTCCTCTTCTTCTTCTTGACTTCCTTTGTGCCTTTCCTTTTGTCTTCCCTCTTCTTGTTCATAGGGCAATCCTTCCTCAAATGCCCCTTTCTCTTGCACTCATAACAAATAACATTAGTTGAAACTTTATTGATTTGCTTACCATGCTTTTGAAGAAATCTTTGAAGCTTCCTTGTAAGTATCTCTATCTCTTCCTCTTCAGATTCCGAGGTTATTGAGTCCGAGTCCTCCTTAATTGCTCTAAAAGCAATATTCTTCCTTTTGCTAGACATCTTCTCCTCCTCGTTCTTCTTCATGTTTTCTAGTTGGACTTCGTAAGCCATAAGGCAACCAACTAGATCATCCAAGGGAAGAATGGAGAGGTCCTTTGCCTCTTGGATGGTTGTCTTTGGAGACCAATCACTTGTAAGAGATCTTAAGATCTTCCTTACAAGTTGCTCTTCTGTGAACTTCACTCCAAGGTTCTTTAGGGGGTTAACTATTTCCCCAAATCTTGTGTACAGATCTTTGATCATTTCTCCTTTGGGCATCCTGAAACACTGATAATTTTCAGTTAGAATTGAGATACGAGTTTCCTTTACCTTATCTATACCTTCGTAGGTGACCTCAAGAGTGTTCCAAATTTTGTATGCAGATTTGCATGCCGAAATTCGGTTGAAGCCTTCCCTTGACAATGCATAATAAAGTGCATTCATCGCCTTTGCATTGCCCATGATCCTTTTCTTCTAATCCGTTGTCCATGCTACTCCTTATGGCTCCGGATCTAAGCACTTCTCCCGAATGAGGGTCCAAGCCTCCTCATCCATTGCATTGAGAAAGACTTTCATCCTCCTCTTCCAATACCTGATGTCCGTCCCATCGAAATAGGGAGGATGAGTGGATGACTATCCTTCGGTGTGCCTTGATGTAGATGCTATTGCGAGTTGATTTATTATGTCTTCTCGCAACCTCGGTCTGATACCACCTGATAGGACCTAAAATATGGAATATCTATGCACACAAACACTCAAGCACAATATTACTAATAACAAGAATGATTTCCACAATCAATTCAAACCACAAAGGACACAAAATGTATAGTGGTTCCCTCCCTTGGGTACTCCACTACCCAAGCCTCCCACTTATGGTTTTTAACCCGATTCCCTCAACCTTGAGAGATTCAATTTACTAAATCGAGGTAATTAACGGGTTACTGATGGTTAACTTTCTCAACATAGTTAATTAAGTTAATTATGCTTAATTATGTGCAAAAGAAAGTAACTTAGGTCAACTTGAATTTATGTCGATTAAGTAGCATAGGGTCAAGTTAACCTAACATTTTAGATTTTATTTCTTTTAACTGGTTGAGTCCAAGTTGTTTACTAGGAGGCATAACTTAATTAAAATTCACCATTAAATCTAAGCTACTTATGGGAAGTATAATTAAATTTACTTTAAGAATATGAATTTTACTTAAGGATTTCTAATTAGAAGAATATGCAAAATTCCATAAGGAAACACATTTACACAAATGATTTACTTTTACAAACAAGTAAACATGTTTATTTCTTTTAATTTCTTTTATTTACAAGAGATTAAGGCAAGATAAAGTAATTCTAATGAAAATATGCCTTATTGCAACATTAAGCTGAAAAGAAATTAATAAAATGCAAGAAATTAAACCACAATTTTTCTTCTTTCTCTTCATCCTCTTTCTTTCTTTTCTTCTTCTTTTACATTTCTCTCTCTCTCTCTCTTTTCCCTTTATTTCTTCTCCTTAACCTCTCTCGAGCTCTTCTCTTATACATGTCTTCTTCTCTTTCTCTTCTTTCTTCTTACTCTTTGTTCTGCCTATTATTTTTCCTTAGCTCTTGTGCTTGTTCAACCTTTCTTTAATCCTTACGAGCTCTCCCCTTCTTCTCCTTCTCTTCCTTTGCATCCTTTCCTTTTCTCCTTCTCTTCTGAACCTTTGCAATCCTTCTCTAACTTTGCTTCCTTTCCTTCTGAACCTTTGTAGATCTTCTAAACCGAACCAGTTTGACCTTTCGAACCCAAAAATTAGGTTTTATGGTTGGTGGCTTGGATCGAACAGGGATACACAGCACCCCTCTCAGGGTAGGACCTGACCCTACTAGGTCCAAGCCTGGTTTTTATTTGGTTCGCATAGTCTCGAGCCCATCCAGCTCAAGACCTCCCAGGCCCACATGCACACACCCTCACGAGCCTGCACTCGCACGCCCACCGGTGCACACTCACCCGGGCACGTGCATCACATGTACCCACAAACACAGCCATATGCTCATGCTCTTTAATGCACCCTGTGCTGACGACTGAAGGGCCTTAAACAAAAATGACTTTTATACCAAGGCGGTCGCTTCAGTTTCACAAATGTGGGACTATATTTTCCCCTCCCAGTCTAGATTTCACTTGATGATTCCAGGCACCACAGAGCTCCAATCCAAGCAAATGAAGGCTTATTGGAGAGCTCTAAGGTTGCTCTACACAATTGTAGTATCAATTTGTTACTCAAGGAAGGTTTAGCTCTTCGACTTAAAGGGCGAAAGGACCTGGGTCACTATGGCCAAATTGCCTGCAGAATGGTGTTTTGGTTCTAAAGTCCTACAAAATGTCTTTCGACCTCTAGATGAGGTGTTGAATAGATTCAAAGAGTGTTTCCGCAGCTGTTGGTGAGGGAAATGAACTCTAAGGAGTTTTAGGAAGGTGAAGAAGCCAAAAAGCTTCGCCAGAAAGCTTCAAAACTTGAATTCAAGTTCTGTTTGGTTCAACAGATGACCAAAGAACTTTTTAATCAAATCAAACAACCTCAAGAGGTTTTTAAGAAACTATCTGGGTAGATTATCCTGTTGAATTTCATCAAAAACTCACTTTCATCAGTTTGGGTTCAAAAATAACCCAAACTGATCAGAAATCAAATTCTTCCATAGAATCAATTAGATCTCATCCAAGTTTATTTTAAATCATTTGAAAACATCCTAGAAAGAGATTGGACTCCTCAATTCCTCTGATTAGATCCAAATTCCATGAATCAGACTTTAAGTTGACCGTGAAGCCTTGAAATTTGACTTTCTCAATTTAATCATTTCAGAAGAAATTAATGGCCAAATTATCTTCTCTTTCACCTCAGGAATAGATTTAGACCCTCAGAATGATGTTTCAGTTAAGATTCCTAGGGTTCCAGGCCTGTCACCTGAGATTCTAGAAGAGTTTGTTCGACAGAACAAACCAAAGTTAATCACAGAGATTAACACACTGGAATGGTCTCAAGGCAAGTTACTGATGCTTCTACACCTTTCAAATGAGAGTTAACCTTAACTATCAGACATCTCCAACTCTGCTGGAGTTGGAGAAGATAAAGGTCGAATAGGAACTCCAGATCTTAAAACCTTAAATAAACTTCTTCAACATGATCAATGACCTTCAAATCAGTTATCTGGAGCTTCACACTAAGTTCAATGGGCTGAAGAGTTCATTTGACTCGCCGAAGCTTCGGTGAGTCTAGAAAAAGGCTAAAATGTACAAATATCATGAAAGCGTGCCATTGATGATCAGAAAAGCTTTCTGAGGTCATAAGGAACCTCAGGAACACATTAATTCCTTCAATTATCCATTAAAGTGAAAATTATGCAGTTAATTCTCAGTAAACAAATTTCAGGTTTGATTAGGCTCAGGACCTAGTTTCCCACTCAATTGAGTGGAGAAAACAAGTCAAAATGAAGTTGCGATGGTTTATAGGTGGATAATTAATGATTTGAACTCCTCCTAAGCTGCCATTGACAGCGAGCTCAGGAGATTAAATTAAATTAGGCGTTTAAGTTATAGATGATTATTACTTAAATTAAAATGAGGATAGGGGCCCTTAAGTGATGGTTAGGTGATGGAGGGCCCTAGTGGAGGTGGAGTAAGCTCAACCACTTCCACCATGGATAGCGGAAGCAGAGGTGAAGGTGCAGGTGGTTTAGGCGAATAGATGATCAATTAAGTGATTAAAAGTGATAGAAATGTTCATGAAAAGTTAAAGAAGGTGATCGATGATTTAAAAAGATAAAAGATTTGCTCCTGACAAGCTCAACGAGCTCATTAGAGCTGAAGAAGATGAAAGGGAAACTAGCATTATACCTATCTAATCTACTTAACTAACTATTCTAACTAATTTACTTACTTAACCTAGATGAAGGAGGTAGAAGATCTCTGTAGATGGTCCTTAATGGAGGAGGAAATCAAAGGATTAGGGAAGAAGTCCGGCGGGCGTATGTGGAGTGAAGCAGAGGAACTCCTAGTCAGCGTTGCGTTAGAAGACTTGGCTGACGTCAGTGGAGATCCATAGCGATCAATGATGGACGGAGGAAGACGGAGGAAGTGGAGGAAGGTCGCCAGAGTTTGGAAAGAATAGCCTATCGGTTAGCTCAGTGAGGAAGTGGGAAGGGAGCTAACTTCGTGAAATCGAGGGTGTGGAGGGGTATTTATAGGTGGTGGCAGTTGAGGAGGTTGTATCTGGATGAAGAAGAGGCTAGGAGTGGAGTAACAATCGGCGTCTTCTCTGACGCCGGTGAGGTTATCCACAACCTTAAAAAAGGATTGTAGATTCATCCAGACTTGTGGATGAAAAGGAGATGGTGAGCACAAGCTCCAGGAGCTTGGAGAGGAAGGAATGACATCGGATATGCGATGATCAGAAGGTGGAAGCACTTGCTATCGTCAGCCATCGAGGAGGCTGAAGAAGGAAAGAAGAAGAAGAAGAAGTTTCAAGGACTTATTCGTAATGATAGCTAAGGACCTAAGTGAAGAATAAGGACTCGATTAAAATAAAACAAAAGTACTAAAAAGTAAACTAAGGTTTTCAAGTTTTATTTTAATTTAAATCTTTTTCAACTTTTATATATGATTATAAATAAGATAATTATTATATTAGACCTTGAATTTACATTTTTGACCTTTTTAGCTTAATTTATTTAATTAAGTAATGTTACTTAAGTTATTACATATGTATAAATTATACTTAAGTTAGTTAACACATTAATTAGATAAATTACTGATAATATTTCAAGTCCAATTATTAATTAAAATGTTAATAATAATAATTGGATAATAATATAGCATTTTTAACTTATTTTAAGGTCCTTTACTATTTATCCCTTATTTAATAATTAACCCATATATTTACATATTCCTAGAAATTAGCTTCGAAGACTAATTAATTAGGGGTAATTAGAGACCATGATGAGCTTCTCATCATACCCCTAAGCCAATGTTTTGCTAGTCCCTAGCAAAATTAACTAGAAATATGATAATTTAAAGCACTTGGGTTTAAATTAATATATATAAGAACTAAGTAGAGGAATGTTTAGGTCAGAATTAATCTTTTTTGATTTAATATAAATGCATAAATAAGTGATATATGGAGCATTTTGTGAAAATTTGTTTAATTAGACTTAAAACTAAAAACATATTCAAAACACACTTTATTAGAAATAGAGTTTTTAACAAGAATTTTATCAGAGGTTAGAATCTCAAAAATCACTTATTCTTTCTAATCATTCTTAACCCTAAAAATTTAGAATTCAAAATGTTCTAAGAAAACAAAACCTAAGAGTTGGAAATTAAATTTTAACTCAAAAACTCAATAGATTTAAGTTAATCCTTTGTTTATGATATTTGATTTCTATCAATCTATGTTTAAGCAAATTAGCCAGATATTCACCATTAACCAAATTTAGACTAGTAAAACTTTAATCTACCAGCCTACAGCACTAAGGACAAACTTCTTGACCTAGAATTTAGTCAATCCTTCTCCTTTAGGTCTCAACTGCAAATCCTCAAAACCCAATTTCTTAGGCTTCATTGCCCAATACAAAGGTTCAGTAGCTATGATTTTAAAACATCCGTGCTTGTGAAGAGAATTGTCCTAAAGGCATCCAAATTTGCAAAAATCCAGATCTTAAGACATCAATTTCCAATCTAGATTATTCCAATTCAAGCCTTTGGCTTGGCCTTACTCAAGTTTGGTTGCTTTCTCCTCACCAATTTTCTATCCCGAGGTCAGCACTTTTTGTGTATATCTCCCAGGTGGACCACTGGGTCTCTTATTCCTAATTTTTATCTCCATATTTTTTTCAACTCTTTTCTATAAGTTAGAACACCCATATGTAGCGAGGTGTTCTTTTATTTGATGGAAGGAAGGGTAGCATCTATTTGTACCGAGATGCTTTATTTTTATGGAAAATCTGCATAAGTACCCATTTGTAGCGAGGTACTTAACTGTAGGATGTCTGATTTTATTTTTTTTATTTTTCTACCCCTTCTCATTTTTCTTACTAACTTTATACTCCAAATCCTTTTTCTAGGTGAGTGGCACATCCTTCACCCTTCCAAGAATCGCCCCATGAAAATCCTTGGACTAAAGAGGATTTAGAATCGATCTCTTAACCTCTGTGTTCTCACGGTCTCAGATGCCATTAAGGCAATTCTATGTGTGTGATTTTGGATGCTCAGGTTACTTAGCTCTCAAACCAGAGCTTGGACAATAAAGCCATTCACTCTTAGGTTCTTTAAACTTGTAGTTTCGTCCTATAGGATCTATCAAGACAAAAACTCACAAAGTCTAGCCAAATGTCCTTTAGTTGATTAAGCTAACTATAGCCTGATATATTTAAAGACTAAAATTCTACTAACTCTTTACTTAATTAATTCTGAATATCTGGCCTTTTTACTTAACTTGATGATAAAATCAAATATTCAAAAACCAAAAAGATTACTTAATCTAATTGATTAAAAAGTTACAATTTAATTCCAGAACTTAACTTTTAAACTTAATACACCTTAGTGTCTTACTTTCAGGGTAAGAATAGAAAAAACAAACCTTTATGGTTTAAAGATTCTAATTCAAATAAAATCCTATTTAAAGATTTTGCAAATAAAAGTGTGTTTTTACAAAATGTTATAAGTAAAAATCTAAATAAGGATTTAATGCTCTTATATATATATACTATATTCTTAATATTTTTTGGATTCTGACCTAAAAGAAAAATTAAGCTTTTAATTACTGATTAATATTATTTTTCTTCTTCTTTTCTTTCTTTATAGATGTGAACACCCCTTTATTATTTCTATAATTTGTCAATTTCCAAATTTTTGTATCTGTATATTTTTATTTTTATGTTTTATAAAATTTTCCAATTTTTATGAATTTTTCAAAAAAATTTTCTAATTTTTATGATATTTTTTATTTTAAAATTTTTAAATTTTTTTGGTATTTCCATTTTTCTAAAAATTTTATGGGTATTTTAATTTTTATGTTTTTTGTATATATTCTTTATAAATACACTTGAAGTGAAAATTTCACTTCACATCCCCCCAAGCCAAGATTTTACAATGTCCTCCTTGTAAGATGGGTGAGAAAATAATATACTTCATTTATTGTAGGGTGATGGAAGGAGTCAGAAAGAGGAGATCAAAGATCTCTTTGTAGACGATTTCAATTCTAACTAAAGTTCAGAGTGGATAGTCGGACTAAATGAAGGTAATCAATGTAAAATGAAGTGAAAAATCAGAAAAGTGTATAAGAAGAGAAAGTGTAGAAAGCAGAAAACAGCCATGTACAAAGTATGGATGAAAGTCAGCAAACCCTAATGGAGTGTGTAACAGTCTCCAACAAGACCCAAAGGATGTGATTCCAAGAAAGGTTTTAAACATTAACCATTAACTTTGAAGGGTTGATCCTTGTTGGGTTCGGTGACTTCGACAGCTCTGTTGTCGAAGACTCTAACAACAATAAATGGCCCTTGTCATTTAGACCTAAGTTTCTTAGTGAAGAGCTTCAAATGGGCATCAAAAAGAAACACCTTTTGACTAGGTGTAAAAGATTTGCTGGAAATATACCTATCATGGAAGGCTTTAAGTTTTTCTTTATACAGCTTTTAACTCTCATAGGAATCATGATGCAATTCCTCAACTTCACTAAGCTACAACCTACGATGATCACCAGCCTTCGTGAGGTCTAAATTACAGGCTTTAATTGCCCAATAGGCCTTATGTCCAGTTTCCACGGGAAGATGACAGGGTTTCCCATAAACAAGTCTGTATGGTGACATGCCTATTGGTGTTTTGTGGGCAGTCCTATAAGCCTGCAAAGCCTCATCTAAACGAGAGGACCAATCCTTCCTATCAGGTCGGATTGTCATTTAAAGGATCTTTTTGATCTCCCGATTAGAGACCTCAGTTTGCCCATTAGTCTGGGGATGATAAGGTGTGGAAATACGATGTGTAACCCCATATTTTCTAAGTAGATTTCTAAACTGGGCATTAATAAAATGGGAACTGCCGTCGGAAATGATGGCACGAGATACCCTAAAATGAGCGATAATATGACTCTGTATAAAAGGAATGACAACTCGATGATCGTTTGTGCATGTGGGTATGGCTTCAATCCATTGAGAAACGTAATCAATAGTAAGTAAAATGTATTTGAAGCCAAAAGAGGACGAAAATGGACCCATAAAGTCTACGCCCCAAATATCAAAGATTTCACAGACAACAATCGGATTCAGAGGTATCATGTCTTTTCGTGACATGCCACCAAGAGTTTGGCAGTGATGACATGCTTGATGATTTGATCATTATAGAGTCGGAAAAGATACGGATCTTCCCAAAAATAGTATTTGGCTTCTGCTTTGAGATGTGATTTGTGATTCCCTTCCTAGTCTGGCGAGAATTGATGTGTAACCAAATAGTTAACAATATTTGCGTACCAAGGAAGATCTGAGGATATATTCAAGAGATGTTCATCAAGAAAGTGTTCAGTAATTGGAGGAGATGATTCAATAGAATCAGAAGGAAGGTGGGAAAGATGATTGGCAACAACAATCTGTCATCCCGCCTTATCACAAATTTTTAGGTCAAATTCTTGCAAACGCAAGATCCATTTGATCAACTTAGGTTTCATATCCTTTTTGGATAGAAGGTGTCGGATAGCTGAGTGATAAGAGTATACAATGATTTGTGATCCAATTATATAAGATCTGAACTTTTCTAATCCAAATACTATTGCTAATAATTCCTTTTTTGTAACTATGTAATTCCTTTGTGTCTCATTCAAAGTTTTACTAGCATAGTAAATTACTACCAGATTCTTCTCAATTTTCTGTCCCAAAATAGCTCCTATTGCATAATCCGATCCGTCACACATGATTTCAAATGGTAAATCCCAATTAGGTGGTTGCAAAATCGGATCCTGTGTAAGTCTGTCTCTCAATGTTTTAAATGCCAAAATACACTTCTCACTCATCTCAAAAGTAGTATCCTTTGTGAGGAGGTTTGTAAGTGGTCGGGAAATTTTTGAAAAATCAGGTTTAAATCTTCTATAAAATCCCACATGCCCAAGAAATGATCTAATACCTTTGATCGAATCAGGAATTGGAAGATTTGCAATTTGATTGATCTTAGCTCGATCTACTTGGATACGTCGCTCAGACATGAGGTGGCCAAGTACAATGCCCTCTAGAATCATAAAATGGCTCTTCTCCCAACTGAGGACAAGGTTTACTTCTATACATCTTTTAAGAATCTTCGATAGATTATCCAGACAATTATCAAATGTTTCCCTGAAGACTGAAAAATCAACCTTAAAAGCCTCCATATATTCACCCACCATTTTGGTAAAAATGGCTAACATGCAACACTGAAAAGTTGCAGGTGCGTTGCAAAGCCCAAATGGCATTCTTCGGAAAGCAAAAGTTCCGAAGGAGTAGGTGAAAGTCATTTTCTCTTGATCTTCGGGATAGATTGCTACTTGATTATATCCAGAGTAACCATCTAAAAAGTAGAAGAACCTATTACTAGCTAATCTCTCAAGGATTTGATCATTGAATGGCAAAGGAAAATGGTCCTTCTTTGTAACTGTATTAAGCTTATGATAATCAATACAAACCCTCCATGAATTCACAATTCGTGTGGGAATGGTTTCTCCAGATTCAATCGTAATTATGGTGAGTCCTGCACTTTTAGGTACCACTTGAACTGGACTCACCCAAGGGCTATCAGATATGGGATATATAATATCAGCATCTAGCCACTTGATTGTTTCTTTCTTTACGACCTCCTTTAAATTTGGATTTAGACATCTTTGAGCTTCTCTTGAAGGTCGTGCCCCATCTTCAATAAAGATGTGATGAGTACAAAAATTGGTGCTAATCCTGGTGAGATCAAGTAGAGTCCACCCAATTGCCTTCTTGTGATCTCGAAGAACCATGATCAATTTAGATTCTTGTGATTCAGAAAGATGAGGGTTGATAATTAAAGGATATGTTTGATCGGATTCGAGATAGCCATATTTAAGGTTGTCAGGCAATGGTTTCAATTCTAGTACAAGAGTAGAATCAACAGCAGGATTTGGGGTGGGATTTTCGATTACAAGAAGTGAGTTAGATGAGTCATAAGATTCATATTCAAGATTGAGTATAGATTCTGATAATAGGGTTTTGTTTTGAGGGTATGGGATATCAAAAGGTGTGCTCTCTAGTTCTAAGGAACTAATGTCATCCTCAAAAATTACAATAGATCTGATTTCCTCAATCCAATTGCAATCCAATCCTCTAGAAGCTCTAAATATATCCAATTTAATTTCTTCGCCCCAAATTTCAATTCAATCTTTCCAAATTCACAATCGATGTTGGCCTTTGCAGTGGCCAAAAAGGGTCTCACTAAGATAATTGAGATATCTCTAATACGTTCGAGTACTTCCATATCAAGGACAATAAAATCTAGTAGGAAATAAAAATCCCAAACTCTTAGAATTACATCCTCCAACATTCCTTTAGGTGACTTGATAGATCTATCTGCTAATTGTAAAGTGACATTGGTAGACTTAAGGTTTTCTTTCTTGAAATGTTTTACCGAAGATAAAGGAATGAGGTTAATAGATGCTCCTAAATCTAGGAGGACTCTATCAAAACACTGATCTCCAATTATACAGGAAATAAATGGAGATCCTGGGTCTTTCTTTTTCAATGGAAGCATACTTGAAATTATACAGCTCACATGCTTTGAAAGTACCATAATGCTTCCTTTCTTCAGCTTTCACTTAGGAGTACACAACTCCTTAAGAAATCTCACGTAAGTCGGAATGTGTTTGATGGCATCTAGGACTAGGATATTAATGTGTACCTATTTAAAAATTTTAATTAAATCTTCATTTAATGTAACAGGTTGTTTTTGTTTCCTAGTCTTCTTCAAAGCTTCAGGAAATGGGACGTGGATTTCCTATTCTACTGTGGTATTTTTCGGATCTTGCGAATTAGCAGGAGTTGCAGGATTGGGTTCTGCACCTCTTACAGGTTTAGAAACAGGGGTCAATCTAGATGTATTAGGGTCTTTGGATAGGTTCCTTGGATAAACTGGATCCCTAGTGGAAGTTCCACGGCGGATTGTTACAGAGTTAATACTCGCATGTGAAGAGGAAGAGAATGAAGAAGATGCTTGTTGATTTTGGAAAGATGAATTAGAAATGAAAGGTTTATTTGAAAATGATTGCTGTTGATTAAGATACTCAAAATCATGATTAGCAGAGGGTGGATTTGGATTCAGAGGTAATTGATTAAGGAAATGGACATGTCCCTGATTCGGATTTTGAACTCCCGGGTCTTGTCTCTACTGGATATTCCTAGGGCTTGGAATTGGATGGGATGCAAGGGCCCCTAACTGATGAGATTCAGCTAACCGCATGATTTGGCTCCTAAGATCAGCCAATTCTATTGAACGTTGCCATTGGACTTCAGCAAGAGCCTTAGCATTCTGTCGTTGGCTCTTAGTCATAGCTCACAAAATCTAATCAAGCTATGAATCTCTATTTGGCCCTATAGGGTTTTGCGAACCAGCGTAAAATGCCCTCGCATTAGGTTGCTGAAATGGCAACGTAGGTGGGTTTTGCCTGGTCTGAGTCGAATATGATGATCTTTGTGAATGGTCAAACCAATAGAAATTAGGGTGATTATGCCATTCAGGATTATAGGAGTTAGAATATGGGCTTGATCTTGGTGCATATCCCTGAATGGCATTCAAATCTAAAGGATAGGGCGTGTTTTCCACAAAAATAGGAGATGGGGAAAAAGGTGGGAAAGATTGTGGGACAAAGGTCCCTCCTTGGGTTGGTGTAGGAGTAGTTAGAAAACCCAAGGAAGATGGATCTCTAGAATCCAGATTATTCACAAATTTCCTCCCTGTGGGAATTTGCAAAATAGGTGAATGCACGAGATTTTGCGTAGCAAGTAGAGGTGTAAAAGTTTTCATTGTATTTTGGACCTCATCAAGATGCTTTGCTACGATGTCGACTTTGTCCAGTTTTTCTGCAATAATCTCTAATCCTTTGAACTGGACGGATTACTGATCTCGTGAATGCCCTTATGTTGATTTTTATGTGCTGTATTCGTGCCCTACGTAAATTGTGACATAGATGCATTGTTGATAGAGTTTTTCGCCATCCCTTCAAATAATTCTGAAGCAGATTCTATGCCGCGATTTAGAAAGTTCCCTCCACAAGAGGCATCGACTAGATTGCGAATACCTTCTTGCAATCCGTAATAAAAGATGTGCGTTAATTGCCATTGGGGGCTATCATGATGTGGGCATTTCCTTTGTAATTCATGAAAGCGTTCCCACGCTTCACGAATTGGTTCTCCTTGATTTTGATTAAAAGTTATGATTTCTTGCCTTAAAGCATTTATGCGACCAATAGGAAAGAATTTCTTCAAGAATGCAGATTCGAGTTCATCCTAAGTTGAGATTGGTCTTGCAATAGTTCTATACCAATTTGCAGCTTTATCTTTAAGGCTAAAAGAGAACATCTTCATAAGTAGGATTTCCCTATTTTGATTTCGAGGTCCAAGAGTTTGAGATAGATTTTTAAGATCTTCAATATGTTGAAATGGATCCACGGATGCAAATCCGTGAAAATGTGGGATTGACCTATAGTGTTTGGCTTTAATTCTGGGTCATTTCCCTAATGGGAATCCTAACGTTAGGCTCTACTTGTGCATTAGATGGATTATAATAGTCTCGAAGTAGAGGCCTAGGACAAGGGATTGGTAAATCAGGAAGGTCAAAACCCTCCTCAGGTTGAGGTGCAGGACAGGCTTAAAGATTTTGCAAGTTATTTAAAGCAGCCATTAAAAGATTAATTTGGCAATTTTGTTCAAGAATTCTAAGGTTCTGTTTCAGGAGCGCCTCATGAATATCAAAAGGCGGCATCTCCCCATGACCAGAAGAAGGGATCTTAAGATTCTAATTCTGCAATTGATCCATAGAAATAGATGAATCAGACAGGAATTTTATTGGCTACTTAGCTGCAACCAGCTTGGGAATACCTGTCAATGGAGTTACAAGTGGCGGTTTCAAGGATTGCCTCCCATGCATAAAACAAAAAGAATGTGCAAAGGCACACTCACACGACCAAAAATAGCAGCAACAAAACCCACAAAACAGTGTGAAAAAGTGGGTTTTTCTCTTCTTTCAATGGAAAGAAGAGAGTCCTAGAATACGCAAAATACTTTGGATGCAAACAAGTATAATAACAGTATCAAAATACACATCCTAAACCTATGTCTGTGCAAGTGAGTATCCTTAAAGCTCAGAGGCCTAAGGTCCAGGATCGAGACCACTCACTACTCTCTCCCTGGGGCTCTAGTAGTGAGATAGACTTGTTGATCTTCGACTAAAGCTTTAAGAGGTGCAAAGATGAGAGATAGAAAATTAGACTCGTGTGACTCTAGTGATCGCGCTGTGTGTGCGACAGCATGCAACAGACGATAACGATAAAACCTGCATGCCTTCTGCAAACAGATTTAAGTCACAATTTTTATTATCATCTTTTTTTACTTAATCTTTTCAAAAATAATAGAAAGAAGTAGAGTGACAGCTTTTTAAGTATTTTCAAGCAAAGAAATGTGGTCTTGTTATTAACTCCAGAATAAGGATCTACGAGAAAAACAGTAGAAAACTTTTCCCGAGTCAAATTGTAGATTTACTAGCAGACAAATGCACTCCTAAGAGTGTATGCCTATAACATTCTACTATTAGTCAGAAAGTATGTATTTTTGTATTTTTTAATTTTTTTACTAACTAAATGCAACAATACAAACTAAACTAGAGACTAAGAAAAGAATACTTACAATGGTATGTATAGTGAAAAACAAAACAGAAAAAGAAAACCCGCCTTCTTTCCTGAGAATACTTGAAAAGAAGATAGAAAACAAAACAAAAACAAAACTAATTAGTACAAAACAACTAAAAATAGTAATAATGGTGTATATAATTACAGTTACCTCCTCGACAACCGCGCCATTAAAGTGACGGTTAACTTTCTCAACATAGTTAATTAAGTTAATTATGCTTAATTATGTGCAAAAGAAAGTAACTTAGGTCAACATGAATTTATGTCGATTAAGTAGTATAGGGTCAAGTTAAGCTAACTTTTTAGATTTTATTTCTTTTAACTGGTTGAGTCCAGGTCGTTCGCTAGGAGGCATAACTTAGTTAAAATTCACCATTAAATCTAAGCTACTTATGGGAAGCTTAATTAAATTTACTTTAAGAATATGAATTTTGCTTAAGGATTTCTAATTAGAAGAATATGCAAAATTCCATAAGGAAACACATTTGCACAAATGATTTACTTTTACAAACAAGTAAACATGTTTATTTCTTTTAATTTACAAGAGATTAAGGCAATAAAAAGTAATTCTAATGAAAATATGCCTTATTACAACATTAAGCTCAAAAGAAATTAATAAAATGCAAAAAATTAAACCATAATTTTTCTTCTTTGTCTTCAGCCTCTTTCTTCTCTTCTTCTTTTACCTTTCTCTCTTTTCTCTTCATTTCTTCTCCCTAATCTTTCTCGAGCTCTTCTCTTATACATGTCCTCTTCTCTTTCTCTTCTTTCTCCTTACTCTTTGTTCTACCTGTTATTTTTCTTTAGCTCTTGTGCCTGATCAACCTCTCTTTATTCCTTACGAGCTCTCCCCTTCTCCTCTTCCTTTGCATCCTTTCCTTCTGAACCTTTGCAAATCTTCTGAATCGAACCGATCCCACAAATTAGTTTTTAAGGTTGGCGGTCTGGACCAGTCGGGGATACACAGCACCCCTCTCAGGGTAGGACCAGACATTACTAGGTCCAAGCCTGGTTTCTATTTGGTTTGATTTATTTCTGGTTCGCATAGTCTTGAGCCCATCCAACTCATGGCCTCCCAGGTCCACATGCACACGCCCTCATGGGCCCACACTTGCACGCCCACAGGTGCAAACTCACCCGGGCACGCGCACCACACGCACCCACACATACACCCATATATTCATGCTCTTTAATGCGCCTGTGCTGATGACTAAAGGCCTTAAACAAAAATTACTTTTATACCAAGGCAGCCACTTCGGTTCCACCGATGTGGGATTATATTTTCCCCTCCTAGTCTAGACTTCACTTGATGATTCCAGCCACCATAGAGCTCCAATCCGATCAAATGAAGGCTTGCTGGAAAGCTCTAATGTTGCTCTACACAATTGTGGTATCAATTTGATACTCAGAGAAGGTTTAGCTCTTCGATTTGAAGGACGAAAGGACCTGTGTCACTATGGCCAAATTGGCCACAAAATGGTGTTTTGGTTCTAAAGTCCTACAGAATGTCTTTTGACCTCCAGATGAGGTGTTGAATAGATTCAGAGAGTTTTTCGACAGCTGTTGGTGAAGGAAATGAACTCTAAGGAGCTTAGAGAAAGTGAAGAAGCTAAAAGGCTTCGCTAGAAAGCTTCAGAACTTGAATTCAAGTTCTGTTTGGTTCAATAGACAGCTAAAGACCCATTTAATCAAATCAAACAAACTCTAGAGGTTGTTAAGAAACTATCTGGGGATATTATCCACTAGAATATCATCAAAAACTCACTGTCATTTGTTTGGGTTCAAAAGCAACCCAAACTGATTAGAAATCAAATTCTTCTATAGAATCGATCAGATCTCATCCAAATTGATTTTAAGTCATTTGAAAACATCCCAGAAACATATTGGATTCCTAAATTCCTCTGATTGAATCCAAATTCCATGAATCCGACTTTAAGTTGACCGTGAAGCCTTGAAATTTGACTTTCTCAATTTAATCATTTCAAAAGAAATTAATGCCTAAATTATATTCTCTATCACCTTAGGAACAGATTTAGACCCTCAAAATGATGTTTCAGTTAAGATTCCTAGGGATCTAGGCCTGTCGCCTAAGATTCTAGAAGAGTTTGTTCGATAGAACAAACCAAAGTTAATCACAGAGATTAACACGTTGGAATGGTTTCAGGGCAAGTTACTGATGCTTCTAGACATTTCAAATGAGACTTAACCCTAACAATTAGACATCTCCAACCCTGTCAGAGTTGGAGAAGATAAAGGTTTAACAGGAACTCTAGATCTTAAAACCTCAAATAAACTTCTTTAGCATGATCAGTGACCTTCAAATCAGTAATCTGGCGCTTCACACTAAGTTTTATGGGCTGAAGAGCTCATTTGACTCGTCGGAGCCCGCAGGAGCTCTGTGAGTCCAGAAAAAGGCTAAAATGTACAAATATCATGAAAACGTGCCATTGATGATCTGAAAAGCTTCTTAAGGTCACAAGGAACCTCAGGAACACATTAATTCCTTCAATTATCCATTAAAGTGAAAATTATGCAGTGAATTCTTAGTAAACAAATTTCGATTTTGATTAGGCTCAGGACCTGCTTTCCCGCTCAATTGAGTGGAGAAGACAGGTCAAAATGAAGTTGTGATGGTTTATAGGTGGATAATTAATGATCTGAACTCCTAAGCCACCATTGACAGTGAGCTCAGGAGATTAAGTTAAATTAAGAGTTTAGTTATAAATGATTATTACTTACATTAAAGTGAGGATAGGGGCCCTTAAGTGATGGCTAGGTGATGGAGGGCCCTAGTGGAGGTGGAGTAAGGTCAACCACTTCCTCCATGGATAGCGGAAGCAGTGGTGAAGGTGGAGGTTGTTTAGGCGAATAGATGATCAATTTAGTGATTAAAAGTGATAGAAATGTTCATGAAAAGTTAAAGAAGGTGATCGATGATTTAAAAGGACAAAAGATTTGGTCCTGACAAGCTCAACGAGCTCGCCAGAGCTGAAGAAGATGAATGAGAAACTAGCATTATACCTATCTAATCGACCTAACTAACTATTTTAACAAATCTACTTACCTAACCTACTGTTACCTGGATGAAGGAGGTAAAAGATCTTCGTCATTGGTCCTTAATGGAGGAGAAAATCAGAGGATTAGGGAAGAAGTCCGACGGGAGTATGTGGAGTGAAGCGGAGGAACTCCTAGTCAGCGTTGCATTAGAAAACTTGGCTGATGTCGGCAGAGATCCAGAGCGATCAAAGATGGACGGAGGAAGACGGAGGAAGTGGAGGAAGGTCGCAGGAGTTTGGAAAGAATAGCCTATCGGTTAGCTCAGTGAAGAAGAGGGAAGGGAGCTAACTTCGTGGAATCGAGGGTGTGGAGGGGTATTTATAGGTGGCGACAGCTGGGAAGGAGGTTGTATCTGGACAGAGAAGATGCTAGGAGTGGAGTAACCATCGGTGTCTTCTTCGATGCTGGTGAAGTTATCCATAACCCTAAAGTAGGATTGTAGCTTCATCCAGACCGATGGATGAAAAGGAGATGGTGAGCACAAGCTCCAGGAGCTTGGAGAGGAAGGAATGACATCGAATATGCGATGATCAGAAGGTGGAAGCACCTCCTATCATCAGCCGTCGAGGAGGCCGAAAAAGGAAAGAAGATGAAGTTTCAGGGACTTATTCGTAACGAAAGCTAAGGACCTAAGTGAAGAATAAGGACTCGATTGAAATAAAACATAAGGACTAAAATGTAAACTAAGGTTTTCAAGGTTTATTTTAATTTAAATCTTTTTCAACTTTTTATATATGATTATAAATAAGACAATTATTATATTTAGGCCTTGAATTTACATTTTTGATTTTTTAGCTTAATTTATTTAATTAAGTAATGTTACTTAAGTTATTACATAGTTATAAATTATACTTAAGTTAGTTAACACATTAATTAGATAAATTATTGATAATATTTCAAGCCTAATTATTAATTAAAATAACAATAATAATAATTGGATAATAATATAGCATTTTTAACTTATTTTAAGGTCCTTTACTATTTATGTCTTATTTAATAATTAACCCATATATTTACATATTCCTAGCTAATTAGGGGTAATTAGAGATCATGATGAGCTTCTCATCAGTTACCTCAACCAAAGGACAATAACGAGTTTGTTACGACCTAGCAAGCAAGAAGCTCAAAATGCAAATAAGAACTGGTGTAAGAAAGAGAACTCATACAATAAGAATTCCTATGCCTCCCAACAGTAATTAAAATGAATACCAATATGAAAGCCAAGGATGGACGTGAATTGCTTCATAGATGCATGAGAAAAGCATGTCGTTGATTTTGCAAGAATGTAGAGAGAGTGAATGGCAAGCTTCTTCTTTCTCTCTTGAAAATATGGTGGACATTTGGAATTCAATGCTCTACAATTTTCCTCGTATTTTTCTATGTGTAAACTAAGGGTCCAAGGGTTTATTTATAGAGGTAGGACCTTAGTGGGTTATCTAATAGACGTTGGGGTTTAAATCCCAACATTCATATTGCCTAAATTAATTTTCTAGCCGTTGAGTTTTGAGCCAACAGCTACCTAGTACCAGTACTAAAGTGCAGGTGCTGGTACTCGTTGCTTCTAGATTTAGGTTTCAAACACTTAACACAAATCTGTAACACACTTGTACCGGTATTTATCAATAGTACCGGTACTCGTTACCTCTAGTACCGGTACTGATCATGAGTACCGGTACTCGCGGGGTACAGGTTTGTTTCTTTGAAAAAACTCAAACCTATAACTCACATGTACCAGTACCAAACTTTAGTATTGGTACTTGTGGGTTAACAAGTACATTTTTTAAGTGATTTAATTAATTACATTCTTTGAAAATGATCGCAATATTAATCCTAATTTATCTCTAATTATTTTTATGATCTAAGTTACATTCCTTTGTTAAGAGGCATACATTCTATAAATAAAAAAAATCTAAACAAAAAAACTAAAGGTCAAAGATGATCTTCTTCACTTCTACTCATCCTTGTCATCTTGCCTCCTCCTTATCATCTTCTCTTTCTCATCACCATGCCTCCATCACTTCTTTTCTGCCTTGATTTTCACCTAAATTTGAAAAACACTTAATGGCAAACATTAATCAATAATAATTTTGTTAACACCAAAACAAGATGTGGAACAAGGTTCCAATACACGAGTTACCATTTCGGCACCTCGTGATGTGGACACTTCCGCAATGGATCCGGGAATCACTCCTAGGTACCATGAAGCAAATCCCCCAGCCACTGGACGAAAGTAGTAATCGCCCGTCGCAAGGCATTAGTATGCCCAACTAGGAGGAATTTCTCTTAGAAGGTCGATTTAAGATCATTCCATGTAGCTATCAACCTTCCAATAGTCCAATACCAATGTGTACCTTATCCCTGAGAGAGTAGAGGAAAAGCCTTATGATCATTTGGTCCTCGTCCACGTTTTGTGATTTGGTGGTTTGGACCGAAGTGGTCAAGTCCTCCAAATACTAAAACAGGTCTTCAGAGCCAAGCCCATGAAAGTGTCTGACCAGGCTTAACACCTGAGGCTTGATTTCCACGTCTGCAGCTGGAATCTGAATACCAGGACATTCTCCATAAATCAAAGGATCATAGAAATCCTTCAAGGATTATGCACCCTAACCATTCATTCACTAGAACCATTCTTGCATTTGCTTCAATTGTTCCAGCTGCCTTTGTAGCATCTCGTGTGGATCTTGAGGAGGTGGTTCATCAGCCATGGGATCTACTAGATTAAAATTTAGCCTGCACCTCCTTGGATAATCTAATGGTCCTTCCAAATGAGGATTCAATGACCTCCTTCCAAGCATAAACTAGGAAGTGGTTGGAAGGACTAGAGAATAGAACCCTACAGTACAACAATACAAGCCTATCCTTAAGTTGGGTAGGCTAAGAACCTAGGCTCCAAGATAAATTCAAATCACAACACGAATTTTGTTTTGTTTTTAATCCAGAAGCTAGTTAAGTTGGGATGGCGAAGCAAGGGGAAAATGTCCCAAAGGCCGTTAATCATGCCAAACCCTTGCCTGCTTAAGTTGTTTGACAATCAGGCCACCCAACTTAGCACCTTCTAGAGAAAGCATAAATCACAAATTCACACAACAGTTTGATGAATACCCTGAAACAGACTAATGGGTCCTAAGGCCAACGTCTACCTGATTTTAGATTAAGCTTTGAATAGTTGTGCTTTTGGATTGTGATGGGCTCTTAAAATAGGTTGTGCGCTTAATGATTGATTGAAATGTGTGAGTGAGTGCATAACCAGTGTTTTCAAGCAAGATTATTTGGATGGATGGATTTTAGAGTTCAAATCTTTCTTAAGTAGCTTTTAGGGTTCGAATTAAGGTTGATTCAATCAAGTTCGGGAGGTAGAAGAAAATTTGCTGATGGGAACACCATCATGAGCCATAAATAGCTCAATTTCATCAGATTAAGTCAATAAAAGCTCCTACATATCCATCAGAAGGTGTTAAGGGCACAAAACATTGATTTGAGAAGAAGAGAAAAATACGAGGTTCTTTCTACCAATTTACCATTCTATCACAAAAGTAGACTAACTGCGGGTTTTCTCAGGGGTTGAGCAAAGGTCAAATGTACTTTAGAGTCTATTAAGAGGCTTCATATAGAACGAAATGGATTTTCATGCGTTACAGGAATTAATGGAATCTGCAACCCTAAAAATAGATCTGCTTAATCTACTAAGGTTTTGATCAGGATAAAATTTACCTAAACCCTCTAAAATTCATAGAAAAATATTGTCTTTGGTTTAGTGACTTCAATTTGATCATCAGAACCCGTCTTGACCAAAAATTGAGCCATAGACAGATTTTTGCTCTAATTTAGGTAATTGCATAATTTCTCTAGCAAAACTTGGTCAAAACCTAAATTGAACTTCACCATTGGAGTCCTTAGCTCCAAATTAGGTTTGTACCAAATTATGGGCCCAATCTGGGGTCATATTGACCAAGTTTGCATTTTGGTCCTGTATAGCTATTTTTTCTCACACCCATGCCCCTAACTTTCAAAAAATCTATATTTAGGTCCCTAACTTTTGTCATCTTCTTCACAAGCTTGTCCCTACCGCCATTGATGTGAATGCACCTTGCTCTGGCAAGATTTGAGCAGAGATTTCTCGCTCGATTCTCAATTAAACATTCCAAAAATTGAATCGGAGATTCTTTGTGGAATTCCCTTCCACAAGAGATCAATCTTGGGCTCCAATTCTTTCCCAAAAGGTCATGCAAACCATTTGAAGGTTCGGGTATCCTATATCACGAGGAACTTTCGAGCTTAGAAGCTTATTTCCAAGCTTGGAAAGGCCTCCTATGGCCTATATAAGCACGCCCAAGGCCTCACTGTGCTTCCCAGCAAATTTTGGTGAGTCAACCACCCCTAATTCTCCTCCTCCGGCCATTAAAACCCTTGCTTCGGTGACTGTTTGCACCTCAAAACACGCCTGTAATGACGCCTTCTTGTGCTATTTTCTAGCATTAACATTGCATAATAGAATCCTATAGCCACATTTGTAAAAACGGTTGCATGCATGCATTTAATCAAGAGAGGAAGAGGAGTGAAACAATCACCTGCATAGTTACATTTTTCTTCAAGTGCCTCCTTGCAAAATCACCCTCTTTTTATTTTTCCTCTTGATTTCTTCTTTTCTCTCCTTCCCGCGGCTGCACTCTTCCCGCAGCTACATGCAATGCAGCACTTCTTCCCGTCACTTCTCCTTGCCAACGCCGCTCCCTATAGCTGCAACTTGCGCACCCTCTCCCTGCTGCAGCCGGCACGCCACTCTCTCCTCCTCTATAAGTAGCTGCAGCTTCATCCTCGCAAGAGAGGCTGCTGCAGCAACAAAAACCCGCAGCCATCTTATCCACCACTTTCCCCTCCGATACGTCGGCCCTCCGTCGAGGAGGCACCCGGCGAGCAGGAGAACCAACTGTGGTGCACACCACTGTTGGTGCGTCGGTCGGTTTGTGTTATATCGTTGTAGTAAAGCCGGTTGTCACCAACGTTTCATATAAAATTTTTATTACTCGGAAAACTGAAAGAGTTCCCGAGGTCGAACTCAGGGAGCAAGTTATATTCTAGAGATATACAAGTTCTATTACAAAAATAAAGAGAGAGAGAGAGAGATGAAAAA
This sequence comes from Thalassia testudinum, assembly GCA_037157565.1. NCBI lineage: Eukaryota > Viridiplantae > Streptophyta > Magnoliopsida > Alismatales > Hydrocharitaceae > Thalassia > Thalassia testudinum. Next base: position 17,958,119 of record JAZHRO010000056.1, read on the forward strand.
TTGGCTTCTTCTTCTTTCTTCCTCTTTGTCTTTGGTTCTTCCTGTTCTTCTTCTTCTTCTTCTTCTTCAGATTTTCCCCTCGTGCTCTTCTTCTTGTTTCCTTTCTTTCTTTTTCGTCAGATCATCTTCTTCTTTTCTTGCTTCTTGCTTCTCTTCATTCCTTCTTCTTCTTTGTCTTCACCTGCCTTGACTTCTCTTTTTCTTCTCTCGCGATGGCCGTTGCTCTTCCTTCTTCTTCAGCGGGTCTTCTTCTTCTTTGGCTGCTGTCCTTCCGTCGTCTGCCCCGGTGCTGAGACGACTTATCAATGCCTTCGCTACAGTGCAGCAGCTCCTTCTTCTTCAGCGGGTCTGCTTCTTCTTCTATGGCCTGCACACTTCAGAGTTTATTCGTCAAGACAAAAACCTACTCTACCCCCCTCCCCCGCGTATCTCTCTCTCTGAAATCACTCCTCGGAAGCTCTCCCAGAGCGCTATCGGGTAATCGGGTTCGGGTCAGGCCCGGGTCCAGGCCCACCGGCGTGCGTGGTGGGCGAGGAGTGCAGGTCAGTCTAATCGGGTCGGGCCAGGTCCGCGGAGCGTGGTCACGGACGAGGCCGAGTCGGGTCGGGTCGGGTGAGAGGGACCTCACCCCGTGGTAACTGAGGCAAACAGCATACGGCAGTTTTTCAATTTATGTGTCCGCGCGCCGTTGAGAGATTCCGAGGTGGGACTATCCGCGCACCCGTTTCTCTCACGCCTGCAGCAGGGATGGTGCTCCAATTGCATCGGCTGTTGAGGCGTACAGCTCCAATCGAGGGCCAGGGTGTGTGCGTGAGATTCTTCCGCGCTGGCCGTGGCTATTCCATCTGGGATATCTCGGCCTGGAGCAACCTCGAGCAGGCTTCGAGCTTCCTCGCCAATGGCGGTCAAGGCCTGGAACCTGAAACCAATGGCACGGCCTCTCGGCCAAATCAGACAGGCGGGGGACCTTCGCCGTGGCACGGCGAAGGTGGTCAGGTGGTCTGCAGGGGGCGAGATGGAGCTGTTAGGTCGTCCTAGGTCAGACTGTGAGCGAGGGAGTGGGTGTGTTCGGTGGGTCTGCAGAGGGTGTTTGGTGGGAAGTGGAGGGGCGGAAGAGGATCAGGGTGAGGAGGCGGAAGTTCTGCGGTGGTCGGCGAGCCGTGTGGGTCGCTGAGGTGATGGGAGCGGCTCGCCGGAGGGTGGTCGGAGGCGGAGAGGATGAGGGTGAACAGGGTCGGTAGAGGGCTTAATTGACTAAATCGAAAGCGGGGAAAGAAAGAGGAGGAGAAGAGGAGTAAGTCTAACTTAACTGCAGGGACGAAGGGGGAGGAATAGGGCGACAGTCGTATCGACTGTCGCCGGAGAAGATGATGCTCAGGGAGAGGGGCGGCGGCGAGCAGAAGGCTGGAGAGGCGCCAGCTGGGTGCGGCGTGGCGCGGGAAGAGCAGGGGAGGAGGTCTCTGCTGCTGGTAGTGCGGCAGAGCGAAGAGGTGGAGGGAGAGGAAGTCGCCGGAGCTGGTGAGCGTCTGCCGGAGAAGAAGAGACGAAAGCTGGGGGTTTTCTCCGTCAGATCCAGGCTGCCTTCGTCGGTGGAGCGGCGGGGGGTATTTATAGGGTTGAAGCAGGGAGGAAGGCGGAGGGAGACGACGTGTCTCCCTCGCCGGAGCATGGTCGGAATTCGAACCCATACCGTCCGTGCGTTCGCACGGCCGGTAGGGGGGGCTGCAAGGACCATGGGGGTGCTCCTGCGACGGCTGACGACGCAGGGCACCCTCCGGTACACATGCCAGGTCCTCCACCTTACCCTGCGCGGCGCCATGCTCCGCGCAAGGTCGCCGGAGCATGGTGCTGGCAGGGTTTTGCAGGAGGGACCTGTTTGCGAAGAACGAAGGAGAGTTAGGGGCCTAAATGCGAGGGTTCAAAAGTTGAGGGCCAAAGAGTAAATATATGAGGACCAAAGTGTAAAGTCGGTCAAGGAGGTTTCTTCTTAGGCTCAAGTTTTTATACATGACTAATTAGGACCTAAGGAATCTGATGGTGAATTTTATTTTCATATTAAACCTTGTTTGACCGGTCAATTTGCGCAAAAACCCAAATTAAGTTATTAATTGGGCATGGTCCTCAATGTAGGTCAAAATGGGTTCTAAAGGCCAAATTGAAGGTTCTAAACCCTAGAGATTATTTTTCTATGAATTTTAGAGGGTTTATTCTATTTTTACTTTGCCTCGAACCTTGTGAATTGAAGTGGGTTGTTTTAGGGTTACAGATTATCATTTGGTTCCTTGAAAGTGCTTGTAGCCCTTGCTAGATCATCTCGTCCCACTTTTATTCTTATTAGGCTGTTCTGACCTGTGTTTGGGCCCTGAATTACCCTGTATGCAGATTATACTGGTAAAATTGCACTTTTACCCCTTATGACTGGTTTTCTTCTCAAACTCAGAATTCTCTGAGTTAAGCCTTTCCTTGAGATATGTAGGAGCTTTTATCCTTTGTATTGGGTCAAAATGAGCTAGTTATGGCTCATGATGAGGTTCTCATCATACCCCCATGCCTAGCTTTTGCTAGTCCCTTAGCAAAAAACTTAAGGTTTCAACCCTTGTTCTAGACCATGAAGTTTTCAATGGTTTTAGATAAGTGCCTTTTTATTTGAGCTTAGATTAGGTTAGAATGCTGACCATAGGCCTAAAAGATACTCTAGTACCAATCAAGATCCAAATCTGTCTAGCCTTAGCCTCAGTCTTTCAGCAAAGGTTTTTAAGGCCCGCAAGAACTAACCTAAGGTTTATTGGACTTCGTGGTTAAAGCACCCGTGCTTGAAATGATTTTAGCCCTGGCCCAGTTCGCAGTGCGTTTTGTAAGAGAGAGATAGAAAGTTTTTTCTGTTTGGAGAGTTTTCTCTCTCTTTTTCTTTTTAGTTCTAGTCTAGGGTTGGCTTTTCAACACGGTCTGTATCAGATTCCTTGCTCCCATCATCAATCCTCAAGGGTTCCTGGCGATCGATGCTTCGAGATAGCACCGCCCATGGCAACCCCCGGAACCCTGGCTATTGAGATTTCGAGATAATCCCATCCATGGTATTCCGTGGCCGAATCCAGACCCTGGCAATTGACACTTCGAGATAATGCCATCCATGGAATCTGAACCAGCAGAGTGCTTACATGCCCCCCGTAGGATATGTAAATATCCTAAGAGACAAGCACCGAGGAGATGATATTTTGTTACGCATCTTCGAGGGGATTTTCCGCCTCTCTGCGCTGGGAACTCGTCCAAATCAACTTGTGTTGATCGGCCATTCCTATTCTAGGTGTTCTTTTCAGATTTTTGCGATGCTTCTGCGTGATTCTGATTTTTACGCTTACTGAACCAGGCTGTGTGTGAGATTAGGGTGCTTAGGTTACTGAGTCCCGTAAACCAAAAATTAGTTAACGAGGCCGAATACTCCCTAAGCCTTAGACCTAATACTTCAGCTTTTCATTTTCCTCAACCTCTTGAGGAGTGTCCAGATCTTAATGAGTACTAAGAGTCTATTCAAGAATGCCTAAGGTTTGCATTCTTACTAATCTTATTGTGCACTTTTCAGTTATTTTCTTGAATGAGGTCTAGAACTTAGGTTAATTCCTTAGTTCCTTACTAATGACTATCAACTTTTCTTATAATTTTGTGCTCCTTTTTCATTTTGTTTCTTCTCTCCTTCACAAAATTTTCCTTCTCCTCTTTTCCTCTTATTCTTTTTCGAAAATTTTTTAATTTTTATGGTATTTTTGGCATATGTGAATTTTTTTTTTTTTTTTTTTTTTTTTTTTTTTTTGTTTGAAACCTTTTCTTACGAGTTTTTGCACTTTCATACCCCCCCATGCCTAAGATTTGCAATGTCCTCATTGTAACCTAGGGGGTCTTAGTTCATTCCTTAAGACAGAAATTTGGGTGAGTGGATGGGTCGGGTTGAATTTTTGCGGACGATTTCAAATTTCAGATGAGAACATCTGAGTTGGGGTCGGCTGTCTATAAGGGTGAACTTCGAGTGCTGAAAGGTGTCAGAACAAGTTTCAGGTTTTCAAAGAGAATGACGGGCTGCCTCCCGTTAAGCGCTGAGTTTTACGCCATCGGCTGGGCGCAATAAGCTCAAGGGGAAAGGAGGATATGAGATGCCTCAGCCAAATCAGTAGAAGTTACATCAATGAACGGCTTGAGTCTTTGACCATTCACGATGAAAGGTTCAGAATCGTGGCTGAGTGGACTGATTTCGATTGCTCCATTTCCAAAAACCTGTCGGACCAAATATGGTCCGACCCACTTAGATCTCAGTTTTCCTGGGAAGAGTTTGAGTCGGGCATCAAAGAGTAGGACCTTTTGACCAGGATGGAAGATCTTTCTTGAGATGTGTTTGTCGTGGAAGGCTTTAACCCGCTCCTTGTAGATTTGCGAGTTCTCGTACGCGTCTGTGCGTAATTCATCGATCTCGCTGATTTGGAGTTTTCTGTGGGTCCCAGCCTTGGAAAGATCTAGATTACAGTTCCGTACTGCCCAATAGGCTTTATGCTCCAGTTCGACGGGAAGGTGGCATGCCTTTCCGTACACCAATCTAAAGGGAGACATGCCCAATTGGGTCTTGTGGGCGGTCCTATAGGCCCACAATGCTTCCGGAAGTCGGGACGACCAGTCCTTCCTGTCAGGTCGAACAGTGACCTGTAGGATTTTCTTGATCTCCCGATTCGACAGCTCAGCTAGACCATTAGTTTGGGGGTGGTAAGGAGTAGAGATTCGGTGAGACACCCCGTATTTGGTCATCAGTGACCTAAACTGAGCATTTGTGAAATGGGCCCCCCCATCAGAGATTATTGCACGAGGAATCCCGAACCTTGAGAAAATGTGTTGATGAATGAATTTGAGAACGATTTTGTGATCACAGGTTCGGGTCGGTATGGCTTCGATCCATTTGGACACGTAGTCCACAGCCAACAGAATGTATTCGAAACCATCCGAAACAGGAAAGGGGCCCATAAAATCAATCCCCCAAATATCAAAGATTTCGCATACTAGAATCGGTTGCATAGGCATCATGTTGCGATGGCTCATGTTGCCCAAAGTCTGGCAACGACTGCATGCCTTGCAATGACTGTATGCGTCTTTGAACAGTGTGGGCCAGTAAAAGCCGCACTGGAGGACTTTTGATGCGGTTTTATGCCCGGCAAAATGGCCACCGCATGCCTGGTCATGGCAGAAAGAGAGGATATTGTTGACTTCCCCTTCCGGGATACATCTCCGGATGATCTGATCGGCACCTATGCGGAAGAGGTACGGGTCTTCCCAAATGTAATACTTGGCATCGGAGCGTAATTTGTCTTTCTTGGCCTTCGGCCAATCGGACGGGGTCTGATGAGATGCCAAGTAATTTACAATATTAGCAAACCATGGAAGGCTAGTACCAATAGTCAGCAGGTGCTCATCGGGAAAATGCTCAGTGATGGGTCCGGAAGGGTCTATCATTTCAGAAGGAAGACGGGACAAGTGATCAGCTACCACGTTTTGTTTTCCCGCTTTATCGCGAATCTCGAGGTCAAATTCTTGCAACAGCAAGATCCATCGGATCAATCGAGGTTTCGCGTCCTTCTTTGCAAGGAGATGCCTCACAGCCGTGTGATCCGAGTATATGATGACATGGGAACCCAGAAGGTATGATCTGAATTTCTCTAGGGCAAATACTACAGCTAGCAGCTCTTTCTCAGTAACTGTATAGTTACGCTGAGCCTCATCGAGTGTTTTGCTGGCGTAGTAAATGACCACAGGTTTCTTGTCATTCTTCTGCCCCAAAACCGCTCCTACAGCGAAGTCGGATGCATCACACATGATCTCAAAGGGTTGAGACCAATCAGGGGACTGTAGGATCGGGGCTTGGGTGACTCGGTCACGCAGGATTTCAAATGCTTGAGTGCATTCCTTGGAGATTTCGAAGGGAACATCCTTGGAGAGAAGAGTGGTCAGGGGGCGTGCGATTTTTGAAAAATCAGGGATAAATCGTCGATAAAAACCGACATGCCCTAAAAAGGATCGGATGTCCCTGATCGAGCTAGGCATAGGAAGGCGAGAAATCAGATTAACCTTAGCTCGATCCACTTGGATACCTTTCTCCGAAATTGAGTGTCCCAGGACAATTCCCTCAGGCACCATGAAATGGCTCTTTTCCCAGGAAAGAACCAAATTCACGTCGATGCACCGCCTGAGTATCTGGACCAAGTGCTGGAGGCAATCGTCGAATGATGCTCCGAAAACTGAAAAGTCATCCATGAAGACTTCCAGATAATCACCTACCATATCTGAGAATATGGCAAGCATGCATCGCTGAAAAGTAGCGGGTGCATTGCAAAGACCAAAAGGCATCCTTCGGAAAGCGTATGTTCCGAAGGGGCAGGTGAATGTGGTCTTTTCTTGGTCCTCAGGATGGATTGCCACCTGGTTATAACCGGAGTACCCGTCAAGAAAGCAGAAGAACCTATTTCCCGCTAGTTTTTCGAGAATTTGATCAATGAAGGGTAGTGGGAAATGATCCTTCTTCGTGGAGGAATTGAGTCGACGGTAATCTATACAGACTCTCCACGAGTTGGCTAATCGGGTAGGAATGATTTCTCCGGTCTCAGTCGTTATAGTGGTGAGTCCAGCCTTTTTAGGCACGACCTGAATCGGGCTCACCCAACGACTATCGGAGATCGGGTAGATGATCCCGGCATCTAACCACTTGATGATCTCCTTTTTCACGACCTCCTGCAGATTGGGATTTAAGCGTCTCTGCATTTCACGAGAAGGTCGTGTGCCCTCTTCTGAATAGATATGATGAGTACAATAAGAGGGACTTATTCCAGTCAAATCATCGAGGGTCCATCCGATGGCTCTGCGATGTTGCTGGAGGACAACAATCAGACGGGATTCCTGTTCAGGATTAAGGTTGGAATTGATGATCACAGGAAGGGTCTGATTAGAACCCAAAAAGATGTATTTCAAATGAGCAGGAAGGGGTTTCAGTTCGAGGATGGGGTTTTCAGCAGCAGCGGGTGGTTCAGTATAGATGTGAGGTTCAAGGGTGGGAGTTATTGGGTTGTTCACATCTGGATTTGATTCCTCTATTTGCGGGTCAAGATCCTTCTGTGGTTGATGAGGAATACTCAAGTCATTCTGGAGGTGTGGTTCATCAACCAAAGTCTTGATGTCACAAATTTGCTCGATGACGCCGCAATTAATTCCTTGTTGGGCCTTAAATATATCAATTTTCAGTGTTTGATCTCCAAACTTAAGCTCTATTTGGCCCTCCTCACAGCTGATGTTAGCTCTAGCAGTAGCCAAGAAAGGTCTCCCTAGAATGATTGGTGTATCCCTAGGGTTCTCAGGTGCATCCATGTCTAAGACTATAAAGTCCACTGGAAAATAGAAATCCCGCACTCTTACGATAACATCCTCGAGAATCCCTTTTGGTGACTTTATAGATCGATCTGCTAATTGTAATGTCACCTCAGTTGGTTTCAGCTCAGATTCTTCCAGATGGTCAAGTAAGGATGTGGGTATCAGATTTATAGATGCACCTAAGTCTAACAATGCTCTGTCAAATTGGGTACCACCTATCTTACAGGAGATCAGGGGAGTTCCAGGATCTTTTGCCTTGGGTGGGAGTCTACTAAGGATTACAGAGCTGGCTTGCTCTGACAGAACAATTGGGCTCCCTCCCTTGGTTCGCGGCTTACGCTGGGGTGTACATATATTCTTTAGAAATCGTGCGTAAGCTGGTACGTGGTGGATTGCATCCATCAAGGGGATGTTTATGTGGACCTGCTCAAAGAGCTTGACCAGGTCCTCCTCAGGGGCCACGGGCTTGGTGGTCTTCTTTCCCTTGGTCAGGGCTTCGGGAAACGGGATCTTGGTTGGTTCCTCTAGGATAGGTCCTGGTTGTGGGTCTGGAACAACGGTACCTTGGATAACTATCCTAGGGTCATGATTATCAGGCTGGGAGTGGTTTGGATAACGCGGGTCCTGAGTTGTCTTACCACTACGTGTTGTTACAGCATTTAATCCGGCCTGATTTTGGTTTGGATTTGGTAGGAGGGGTGGCTGCTGCTGAAATCCCGTATGAGAAGTAGAGGCTTCCATCTCGTCTGGAGATGGGGCAGTAGGGGCCTGATAAATCCATTGAGCGTGGCCTAAATTTGGATTCATAACGCGCTTCTGGGTTGGCACGTTATTTGGGTTAGGAAGGGGTTGGGAGGGGAGTGTGCCTGGCTGGCGAGAATTTGCCAACTGGGCCAGCTGAGTTTTAACTTCAGTAAGCTCGTCCTTGTGCTGTTTTTGAATGGCCGCATTCGATTTTTGAATGTCAGCCAGAGTCTGAAGGATTAAGGACATTTGATCTTGATTTGGCCCTGATGGATAAGTAGGGTTGGGCCGAGGCTGAGGCGGCTGGTAGTGATGAGAGGGCTGTGGGCGGGACTGAAAAGGTGGTCTTTGGGTTTGAGAATTTCCCGCCCACTGAAAATTTGGATGGTTTCGCCATCCAGGGTTGTAAGTGTTGGAGAATGGGTCGTTCTGGATGGCGTTGAGGTCCTCGCAGGTCTGAGGAACCTCCTGAGAATCAGGGAAAGGGGGAATGGAGTTCCCCCGACTGGTGAAGAAAGGATCGGATGATCTTCCAGTCCAAGAATCAGATGGGGATGGATATGGATCCATCCCAGGGGAGGATCGGTGGAGGATGTTTTGCACAGTCTCCTGTGTGGAAGGAGGTTGTGCAAAGGAGTTACGCGCAGAGGTGGCTCGCTGCAAGTGCTGAGTCAGCTCATCCACCTTCTTTTCAATAATTGAGACCTTGTCCAATCGACTGGCCATCAATTCCAGGTCGACTGATGCGGACAGGCCCTGCGTCTCATGTGCTCCCTTAAGATTCGTCGCTGCGCGGGTATTCGTCCTGTCGAATAATCCCATGGAGTCATTGTTGATGGAGTTCTCGCACATGTTTTCGAGAATCTCCCATACGGTGTCTTCATGTTGACCCATGATGTTTCCTCCGCAGGTTGCATTGACGAAAAGGCGGATGTCCTCACGGAGTCCCTGGTAAAAAGATTGGACTTGTTCCCATTTAGGAACTCCGTGATGGGGGCACTTCCTCATGAGATCCTGAAAACGATCCCATGCCTCATGGAGAGGTTCTCCTGATTGTTGAGTGAAGTGTGTAATCTGATGGCGCAAGGCGTTGGTCCGACCAACGGGAAAGAACTTTTTCAAAAACTCGGATTGAAGTTCTTCCCAAGTGTTGATCGGCCGGGTCTGAGTTTGATACCAATGGGCGGCCTTGTCCATAAGAGAAAAGGAGAACATCTTCATGAGAAGAATATCCCGATTTTGCGCATCTGATCCAAAAGTGTGGGCCAGATGTTTAAGCTGTTTGATGTGCTGGAAGGGATCTTCAGAATTAAGCCCATGGAATTTAGGTATAGCGTGAATCATGTTGGGCTTTAGTTCGGAATCAGGTCCTCCAATCGGGATTCTAACTCGAGGCTCAATGGCCACCGCAGCAGGATTGTAGTGGTCCCGCATCATAGGACGCTGCGGTGGGTGCACGAAGTTTTGGAAGAGGTCATTGAGTCGCTGGAGCTGGTGTTCCAGATTATTTTCTTCCTCAACTGGCTGAGCCATGATGGGGGAAGAAGAAGAACTTGGTTCTGAATCAGAAGAGAGAATAATGTGAGGGTGTTGCTGCACAAACACGGGCGTCGAGGCTTGGCCTTGACGAGAGTGAATTTCTAAAGGAGGTCTTAAGGGTGGTCTTAGAGACCTCCTTCCGTACATGCACAGTTGGGAGAGGTAAGTTTAGAAGGTGATGGACCCAATCAAGACACCCAAAAATGTGTTGGGTGACTATAGAGGTGCGGGGCAGATGGACCCCTTGATCAGAAAGATCGTCCACCTGAGAATTACCTGGGCAGCCAGAGAGGGAGAGTCCCGCGAAGACCCCTACACGGTAGAGCGTCCCCACGGGTTACAGGGTTTCCCCCACCCGACCTCTCTTGTCACTGCGGTTCCAGGTAGACCAGAATGGGGATCTTGACCTCTTAAGTCTACCAATTTTAAGATCAGGGTGCTTAAGGTTTCACTTGAACTTTAGTCTTTTTAAGTGCAAAGAGTGACCTAATTTAAGGTTGGTTAACCCAAAGGGGTCAACTTTACCTCTTGTTTTCTTGGAGAGCTTTTAGGTCCTGTCTTTTAGGGTTCAAGTGTTTAGAGAGAGCCAATTGTTTTAGATTTTCTTTGAATAGGTATTTTCAGACAAGGGCTTGGGCACACTTCATTTGGTTTTCTTAATTCTTGCTTAAGGAGTGTGTCTCTAAATCCCTAGTGTTGGATCCTAGGTTGGCTCTACTTGGTCCAGTTAATTCTTTGTTGGGTAATTAGGGCTCAAGCAAGAATGTGTTAGCCCTTAAATACCCTTAATAGTGTGCAGAAATAATGAGTTGAAAACATGCAATTTTTATGGTTACTAAATATGGGAGACAGGTTAGCCCTATATTGCTTGTTCTTTTCTTTTCTTCCTCTTTAGAGTGTAGGGGTTAATAGTGAGAGAAAAGATTTTACCTGTCTTCGGAGTAGTTGTGTGGTTGCTTGTCTTCTTGAGTTCCCTATAGCTGCACAAAAGAGAGGAGATTATTAGAACTTAAAAGATACAGGAATGTTTACCTCTAGAATAGCCGTTGCTCCCCGGCAGCGGCGCCAAAATGTTGGTGCGTCGGTCGGTTTGTGTTATATCGTTGTAGTAAAGCCGGTTGTCACCAACGTTTCATATAAAATTTTTATTACTCGGAAAACTGAAAGAGTTCCCGAGGTCGAACTCAGGGAGCAAGTTATATTCTAGAGATATACAAGTTCTATTACAAAAATAAAGAGAGAGAGAGAGAGATGAAAAATTGGCTTCTTCTTCTTTCTTCCTCTTTGTCTTTGGTTCTTCCTGTTCTTCTTCTTCTTCTTCTTCTTCAGATTTTCCCCTCGTGCTCTTCTTCTTGTTTCCTTTCTTTCTTTTTCGTCAGATCATCTTCTTCTTTTCTTGCTTCTTGCTTCTCTTCATTCCTTCTTCTTCTTTGTCTTCACCTGCCTTGACTTCTCTTTTTCTTCTCTCGCGATGGCCGTTGCTCTTCCTTCTTCTTCAGCGGGTCTTCTTCTTCTTTGGCTGCTGTCCTTCCGTCGTCTGCCCCGGTGCTGAGACGACTTATCAATGCCTTCGCTACAGTGCAGCAGCTCCTTCTTCTTCAGCGGGTCTGCTTCTTCTTCTATGGCCTGCACACTTCAGAGTTTATTCGTCAAGACAAAAACCTACTCTACCCCCCTCCCCCGCGTATCTCTCTCTCTGAAATCACTCCTCGGAAGCTCTCCCAGAGCGCTATCGGGTAATCGGGTTCGGGTCAGGCCCGGGTCCAGGCCCACCGGCGTGCGTGGTGGGCGAGGAGTGCAGGTCAGTCTAATCGGGTCGGGCCAGGTCCGCGGAGCGTGGTCACGGACGAGGCCGAGTCGGGTCGGGTCGGGTGAGAGGGACCTCACCCCGTGGTAACTGAGGCAAACAGCATACGGCAGTTTTTCAATTTATGTGTCCGCGCGCCGTTGAGAGATTCCGAGGTGGGACTATCCGCGCACCCGTTTCTCTCACGCCTGCAGCAGGGATGGTGCTCCAATTGCATCGGCTGTTGAGGCGTACAGCTCCAATCGAGGGCCAGGGTGTGTGCGTGAGATTCTTCCGCGCTGGCCGTGGCTATTCCATCTGGGATATCTCGGCCTGGAGCAACCTCGAGCAGGCTTCGAGCTTCCTCGCCAATGGCGGTCAAGGCCTGGAACCTGAAACCAATGGCACGGCCTCTCGGCCAAATCAGACAGGCGGGGGACCTTCGCCGTGGCACGGCGAAGGTGGTCAGGTGGTCTGCAGGGGGCGAGATGGAGCTGTTAGGTCGTCCTAGGTCAGACTGTGAGCGAGGGAGTGGGTGTGTTCGGTGGGTCTGCAGAGGGTGTTTGGTGGGAAGTGGAGGGGCGGAAGAGGATCAGGGTGAGGAGGCGGAAGTTCTGCGGTGGTCGGCGAGCCGTGTGGGTCGCTGAGGTGATGGGAGCGGCTCGCCGGAGGGTGGTCGGAGGCGGAGAGGATGAGGGTGAACAGGGTCGGTAGAGGGCTTAATTGACTAAATCGAAAGCGGGGAAAGAAAGAGGAGGAGAAGAGGAGTAAGTCTAACTTAACTGCAGGGACGAAGGGGGAGGAACAGGGCGACAGTCGTATCGACTGTCGCCGGAGAAGATGATGCTCAGGGAGAGGGGCGGCGGCGAGCAGAAGGCTGGAGAGGCGCCAGCTGGGTGCGGCGTGGCGCGGGAAGAGCAGGGGAGGAGGTCTCTGCTGCTGGTAGTGCGGCAGAGCGAAGAGGTGGAGGGAGAGGAAGTCGCCGGAGCTGGTGAGCGTCTGCCGGAGAAGAAGAGACGAAAGCTGGGGGTTTTCTCCGTCAGATCCAGGCTGCCTTCGTCGGTGGAGCGGCGGGGGGTATTTATAGGGTTGAAGCAGGGAGGAAGGCGGAGGGAGACGACGTGTCTCCCTCGCCGGAGCATGGTCGGAATTCGAACCCATACCGTCCGTGCGTTCGCACGGCCGGTAGGGGGGGCTGCAAGGACCATGGGGGTGCTCCTGCGACGGCTGACGACGCAGGGCACCCTCCGGTACACATGCCAGGTCCTCCACCTTACCCTGCGCGGCGCCATGCTCCGCGCAAGGTCGCCGGAGCATGGTGCTGGCAGGGTTTTGCAGGAGGGACCTGTTTGCGAAGAACGAAGGAGAGTTAGGGGCCTAAATGCGAGGGTTCAAAAGTTGAGGGCCAAAGAGTAAATATATGAGGACCAAAGTGTAAAGTCGGTCAAGGAGGTTTCTTCTTAGGCTCAAGTTTTTATACATGACTAATTAGGACCTAAGGAATCTGATGGTGAATTTTATTTTCATATTAAACCTTGTTTGACCGGTCAATTTGCGCAAAAACCCAAATTAAGTTATTAATTGGGCATGGTCCTCAATGTAGGTCAAAATGGGTTCTAAAGGCCAAATTGAAGGTTCTAAACCCTAGAGATTATTTTTCTATGAATTTTAGAGGGTTTATTCTATTTTTACTTTGCCTCGAACCTTGTGAATTGAAGTGGGTTGTTTTAGGGTTACAGATTATCATTTGGTTCCTTGAAAGTGCTTGTAGCCCTTGCTAGATCATCTCGTCCCACTTTTATTCTTATTAGGCTGTTCTGACCTGTGTTTGGGCCCTGAATTACCCTGTATGCAGATTATACTGGTAAAATTGCACTTTTACCCCTTATGACTGGTTTTCTTCTCAAACTCAGAATTCTCTGAGTTAAGCCTTTCCTTGAGATATGTAGGAGCTTTTATCCTTTGTATTGGGTCAAAATGAGCTAGTTATGGCTCATGATGAGGTTCTCATCAACCACCACAGTGGGAGCACCACCGCCCAGCTCTTCGACGAGCCAGTGGGCATGGCGCATTCCCTTGCTTCATTTTTTTTTCTCTTTAACGCCATTGCCGCCGCTCCAAGCTTCGAAGCTTGAAGCCACGGCAGCAGCAGCCCAGCAGCAGCAGCAGCAGCACCCCCCGCCTCCTCCGCGACCTTCCCCGCAAGCGCGCAACCCTCCGCGTGCGCCTGCAGGCCCATTCCCCGCCTCCGTCTCCGTTCTGTCCACCCCGCATTGCACCCGCAGCCGGCCACCGCGCGCACTGCAGCGGCCGGTTACGGCCTCGCGCCGACCCCTGCCCTCCTCCGCAACCCTCCGCGATCGACGGTTAGACGTCCGCCTTCGCCTTCAGACGACGCGGCGTCAGACGTCCGCCGGAGGTGGCGGACGTCTTAACTCGCGCGTCCGCAATCTCTCGCTCGCCCGCTCTCTCTCTGCTGATCTCTCCCGCCCGCTCCCGCTCTCTCTCTCACGTATTCTCTCTCTTTTTTACTCACTAACAGACACGCACTCACAGCAACGCACACACACACACGTTCACCGACGCACACACACCTATACCAACACATACACACACACTCACACACTTATAGTACTATATATATAAATATATACATACATACATACATATATATATATATATACATAGTATATCTACATAGTTATGTATACATACACATATATATAATATATATACATATATATATAATATATATATATATCTACTTATATATACATCTATATACTTATACATATACTTATATATATATAGACATATATACTTATATACATATATATTTATATACATATTTATATACATATATATATACATATATATAGTAATATATATATATATACTTATATACATATATATACACATATATATCTATATATATATATATCTATACATATATAACTATACATTTATATATATATATAGATATATTTACTTATATACATACATATGTACATATATTTTCATGTTATTTATTATACGCTGTATCGCGGGAATATCTGCACCAGTTGCTGATATTCCCTGATACACGCGTACAAAAAAAGTGTGGTCCCATACATCATCCATCCTCCATCCACACTCCACGCGGCACCTAGTCGTGTTGGTTGCGTCTCTCTAGACGTCGACTGACTCGACATAGTGCTACACTCCATTGCTACCTCCACCCCCACCCCTTTATATATATACTACATATATATATATATACATACTATATTTACTTTCTGTCTATTTGCTTTTCTGTTAGTAAAAAGATAAAAAAATACATAAAAAAGAAAAGATAATCTTTGACTTGCAGATACCTCGTCTTGCGAGTAGCAAGACTTGTTTTGGGACTCTGTTTGGCTAAAAGCCAAGGACACAATTTTGAGGGTGTGCCTCAAGAACAAGGATTACCATAAAAAACCTAAAGAAGAAAAACACCAAAAACACAATAAACGAACGGAAGAGACGCGTTTTAAGGAAAATGTAGAAACTCGACTTTAACCCCACTTCCCTATGTTCGACCCTAGGCCTAAAAGTGACAAGATAAAATCAATTAGGCCAGGTTAAAAATTTTGTAAAGAGATGGTTAGGTCTGAATTAGGTTGACCACTATACACATTTCAACGATAAAAATATCATATTAACAACCTATCCAGGCCGACCCATCATAACTTTTCTGGCACCGTTGCCGGGGAGGTGCGCCTTCGAGTAAGTTTCTATCCAAATCCTTTCAATTTTTATCTTCCCTCTTCACGGGTATTGTTGTTTTTGGTGTGCAGGTGAACTTGGTGGAAGGAGAAGGAAAGCAGACGAAGTCGAGAACGAGGGCCGATCCAAGGTGGGAACGAGAGCGTGAAGACGCCGACACCGCATTGGAGCTTCGCACACGTTGCCAAACCAGTAGGTTTCCTCTTTCTTAGCAAACTAGGGTTAGCTTGCCACCCAAAAAAAAAAAAAAAAACTAGAAAAACTTCTTGGGATTTCTTGGGGCAAGTGGATTAAAATTCACTTGTTTGATTGGTTGTATTCACTCCCACTGCCCCAGGATTTCCCGCCACACTTCGCATAGCGAAAATCCGAGAATCTTGATTCTTGGATTTCTTGCCGAGGGAAGTATTCTTTGAGGCAGAGAAAAAGATTGCTTATATCCCTCTTTTGCCTCACTTATCTTTAATTCAGGATCACATTTTTGGTGGGGAGACGTGGAATTGAGTTGATTCCAACCCCACCACAACTTTTCAAACTTGCCTGTGATTCGATCCTGAATACTTCAACCCCAACAATTTTATTTTCTTTATCTTTTGGTTGAAGCCTTGTGTGTGGAAATCATTTCTGGTGATTGGGAGCACTTGAATTGAAGTGCTTTGGCTCCCTGTCACATTGATATAAAACTGATTCGTGCATCCACACTTAGAAATCTCCATTTAGGGTAGCCCATTGCATTTTAGCATGCATTAACTAACTGATAATTGAAGAAGGGTTTCTTGGGTTTTAGAAGGAAAACCTGTATTTTTGCAAAAACCCGGAGATTGGTTGAATTGGTAATTCAGCAAAACCCTAAAATTCATACTACTTAAGGCTGAACTCTAAAAACCATTCGCCAATAAAAACTTCAATTCGGGGAGATTTCCCCGTTGCATGCTTGTTCTTACACACTCTTAAAATCAATCACTTGGGCATTACCCGTAAACAATGCCCTTCACATTCCAAAAGCACTTGACCCTAAGCCTCTAATTAAAACTGGAAGTAACTTGACCCTTACTAAGGATTGGAGGTCTAACTACCTGCGTGTAGTGACTACGTGCTGGTGAGAGTTCCCGCGTGCTATTGGGTGTCTAAGACTGGGGCAAACGGCCTTTCAATCTGGCCCGGTGGTTCCGCAGTGCTCGCATTCGGTTCCGTAGTTCGTGATAGTAGGTAACTTAGATCTTTAGGTCTAAGGGCACACTGTAGAGGTTAGGAACTTGACTGTATTGATTTGTAATCAAGTGTACCTTTGCGGCGTCATTTCTCTCATCCCTTTTCCCTTCTCATCTCCCCAATTCTTCCTGCGGTAGTGCATGTTTGGGAGGAGGTCACAAAACCCTGAACTATTTGAATTGACTGATAAATCTAGAAAACAAGTCGAATCGTCCTCCTCCTCCACAAACATGGCTGCACGCCCACCCCCAAATCCCGAGGGAGGAAACCGCCCTCAGAACCCACCAGGTGGTGGAGCCTTTGATCCCATAACCCACCTCCAAGCCCAAATGGAAATGTATAATGAGCAAATCGAAGCCATTCGGGAAACATTGGAGGAAATGCAGAACCCTCCCGAACGGGAGGAGCCTAGGTCTCTTAGCTTTTATCAGAATCCCACTGCTACAGAGACCATAGGACAAATTCGGGTCCCCATGGGCGGGGACGACTTTGAATTAAAACCAAACATAATTGGCCCAATCAATTTTCACTTTAATGGTCTTGCAAGTGAAGACCCATTTCTCCACTTGGAAGACCTAACTCGACTTGCTGAAACCGTTAAACCAAGAAATGTCGGGTTATCTATAGTTTTCATGAAGATGTTCCTGTTTTCATTACGGGATAAAGCGTCGCAATGGTTACGCACGCTTGGGAGAACCATCCACTCTTGGGAAGAGATGCGAACAGCGTTTCTCAAGAAGTTCTTCCCAATCGGGCGGACCAATGCGCTTAGCCGTGCTATCACTTCATTTACGCAACAAAACGGCGAAAAATTTCATGAGGCATGGGAGAGGTATAACGACCTCCTCAGGAAGTGTCCACACCACAGTCTGCCTAAGTGGCATATAGCCTAGATTTTCTACTATAGGCTAAATGAGACTTTGAAGCAGATTGCAGACGCTTCCTGCGGAGGGAACTTTATGAATAAAGACGAGAATGGAGCATTCGAGCTGTTTGAAAATATGAGTGAAAACTCGATGAACAATGCTTCCATTATCGCCTTTAATCGTAGCAGCCAGCCCCGAAATGTCCACGAAGTTGACACGAGACCCTCCCATTCATCCACTGATCTAAGCCTTATTGCACAAAAACTGGATGAAGTCTCCGTCGTGCACAAGAAGCTGGACGAGCTTCTGGCCAACCCCACCCGATCTATGGCAAACACCACCTCTTCACCACTTCGTCACAATCCAAGTTCTTCTAATACCAGGCATATCCCGAGAAACCCCGTTAGACCTTCCTTACCGAGTGTCTCGCCAAGCGACTCAGTAAGTCATGTGGAATTGGCTTCTGCAAGCCAGTATTTCGACACGGAGGACCAAGCCTCCGTGTGCTCAGACGCATATCTACATGCGGACGCGTCTTCTGGCATAGAAGATGCTTGCGCCCTGGGGAACAACCCGTTCTCTGCCACTTATAACCCAGGGTGGAGTAATCATCCGAACTTCTCATGGTCCAACAACCCGCAGCGCCAAAACCCCGCGGGTGGACCAATGTGACCGTCCGCACCCGTCATCCCAAGGGTCCAGTTTAATCCTTTGGCAAATCCGCCATCAGGCCCTTGCGTACCATAAACTGAACACGCATCAAGCCCTCTTGACAAATTGATGCGAATGATGACGGAAATGTCAAAGAGCCATGAAGAGAACATGACCTCTCCTCAGCACCAATTGGCACAGCAGAACGCTGAGATCAGTCAACTACGCATGGCGACTCGATCTCAGGGCACTCTTCCCGCCCAACCTGTTCCAAACCCGCGAAATTTCGTACCCCGTGGTTCTCAACCACAGGTACGACCTTCTCAGGGACAGGTTAATCAAGTTCTGCAAGCTCCGAGCATTCCACCGGGATTTCAGGCTAATCCTGCTGCAGCACCACACTCTTATGTCCCCATTGCAAACCCTCCTCCACCGTATGATCCCACTGGACCCGCATCGTCCAATGCTATCACTACGAGGAGCGGTAAGCAGACCGTCGATCCGCCTCGACCTGATCCTGGCCCGTCTTCTTCTTCGCCCTCTCATTCGGGATGCATACCGCATTCGCGAGAGGATGATGCACCAAAACTTGTGCCAGAATCAGTCCCATTCCCTGAGGCTCTACTAAGGGAGCCAAAAGGCAAAAAGAAAAATACGCAGGCCTTTGACAACCTACGTAATTTGTTCAGGGATGTAGAAATCGAGGTACCCCTGCTCGAGGCAATCGACCACATACCTACTGTCGCTCGATTTTTCAAAGACTACACAACACCCAGGCGACAGTGAAAGAAGACTAAGAATCTGGTGGTTCTCTCGCCTCATGCGAGTTGTGCTATACTGTCAAACTTACCACCAAAGCAGAAAGATCCGGGCACACCACTGATTTCCTGTAGCATCCACGGCTGCAGTTTTAACCGTGCCTTGCTTGATCTAGGATCTTCCATCAATCTCATACCGACCATCATGCTCGAAAAATTTTCCTTGGGAAATCTGAAACCCACCCCTGTCACGTTACAGTTGGCAGATCGTTCTGTCAAAATCCCGAAGGGTGTGGTGGAAGACGTGGTGGTTAGGGTCAATAGTCTCTGTTTTCCTGTTGACTTTCTTGTTTTAGATATGGAAGTTCCTAGTTCACTTTCTGATTGTCCGATCATCCTCGGTCGACCTTTCTTGGCCACAGCCCGCGCCCACATCGACTGCGAGTCGGGCTGTATTGAGATTGCCGTTGGATCTCAGAAGCTCAAGCTTAACATATTCAAGGCAGCCAAGAACTTTGATTGCGATTGCATTGAGGATGACACGTCTGACGAGGACATGGCCGTCAGCACGTGTATCGGACTAATTGGGACCTACTCGGACTACTGCGGATTACCTATAAACACTGATAACTGCCTGACCAACACATACTGTGACGTTCCCCAATCCCTCCCTTGTCCAGTACCTTCTCCTGGCCAGACTTCTGACGAGGTTTTCTCCGCTTCCCATACCTCGTGGTCTGAGTCATATCCGGGCTACTCACTGTCGGTCCACACTCATGAAGACCGAATTTCCCTTTCTTCCCCGCCAAATCAGGCGGATTTACAAATCCACACTGGGACCTTGAGCCCATATACTTCTCACTGGGGCTATTCATTTTTGGATCCATCTATCCAAGAAGCCCCTCTTCTTGGCCAATCTGAAGGCCAGTTTCTTCCTCCTAACTTGTTCTCCTACCAGTCTGGGACACTCTCGTCCCAAGAAATGCCAGATCCTTCCCCTTCCACTCCCGAGCTAAAAGTGCTGCCTAATACACTCAAGTATGTTTTCCTGGGACCAAATGAAATGCTCCCTGTAATCATCAGTTCAAAATTAACAATGGAGCAGGAGTGCAAACTAACTAAGGTCCTCCTAGAACACAAGGCAGCTATTGGATGGTATTTATCAGACTTATCTGGTATTAGCCCCTCCTACTGCACTCATCGTATATATACAGAGGAGGAGGCTCGACCTTCTCGCGAGATGCAGCGACGTCTCAACCCTAACATGCGGGAGGTCGTTAAGAATGAAATCATTAAGTGGCTGGATGCGGGTATAATCTACCCGATCAGCGATAGCCCCTGGGTGAGTCCGATTCACGTTGTGCCCAAAAAGGCAGGACTCACCATCCATGTCAATGACAGGGGCGAATCCATCCCTACACGCACTCCTACATCTTGGAGAGTGTGTGTAGATTATAGGAAACTCAATGCTGCAACCAAGAAAGATCACTTCCCGCTACCATTTATTAACCAAATCCTGGAGCGGTTAGCGGGAAATAAATTTTTCTGCTTCCTGGATGGATTCTCAGGATATGACCAGGTGGCAATAGACCCCCGAGACTAAGAGAAAACCACTTTTACCTGCCCTTTCGGCACCTTCACCTTTAGAAGGATGCCGTTCGGACTTTGTAACGCGCCAGCAACTTTCCAGAGATGCATGCTGGCGATATTTCATGACATGGTGGGTGACTTTCTCGAGGTCTTCATGGATGACTTTTTAGTCTTTGGACCATCTTTCGACGAATGTCTTGCCAACCTGACTTGCATCCTTAGGAGATGTATTGATGTAAACCTCGTGCTTTCCTGGGAAAAAAGTCATTTTATGGTGCACGAGGGAATTGTTCTTGGACATATCATCTCCGATAGGGGTATCGAGTTTGACAGAGCTAAGCTCGATGTCATTGCTGATTTACCTGTGCCTGGTTCTATCAAACAAATTCGCTCCTTCTTGGGACACGTCGGTTTCTATAGGAGATTCATCAAAGACTTCTCCAAAATTTCTCGACCCTTAACTCATCTCCTATCAACCGACGTGCCCTTCGACATGGGCCCTGACTGTATACAAGCATTCACGCTGCTGCGTAATGCTGTCACCAAGGCCCCTGTTCTCCAGCCGCCTGATTGGTCCCTCGACTTTGAACTTATGTGTGACGCTTCAGACCTTGCAGTCGGAGCCATCCTGGGACAAAGACGCGATAGACACCCCTTCGTGGTATACTACGCCAGTAAGACGTTGGACGAGGCCCAGCGTAATTATACTACCACTGAAAAGGAACTATTGGCAGTCGTCTTTGGGCTGGAAAAATTCCGTTCTTACCTTCTGGGCTCTCACGTTATTGTTTTCACTGATCACGCGGCCATTCGCCATCTCATGCACAAGAAGGATGCCAAGCCTAGACTGATTCCTTGGATCCTTCTGCTCCAGGAATTTGACATTGAGATTCTTGATAAGGCCAGAGCCCAGAATGTTGTGGCTGATCACCTTTCCAGACTGGACCTTGACCATATTGGACTTACTCTGCCAATTAATGAAATTTTTCCTGATGAGCACCTATTGGCAATAAATGTGGCAAGTGGACCGTGGTATGCCGACATTGCCAATTACCTTGCTTCTAGATCTCTTCCACGTGGCTGGCCTAAAAACCAGCGCGAGCATCTCATGGCAGAAGCAAAGTATTATTTTTGGGATAATCCACTTCTTTTTCGTATAGGTGCTGATCAAATCATCCGTCGCTGTATTCCTGACAGTGAGTTCCCCAGTGTGCTATCCTTCTGCCACGATCAGGCCTGTGGAGGCCATTTCTCTGGGAGGAAAACTGCAGCCAAGGTGTTGCAGTGCGGTTTCTTTTGGCCCTCCCTTCACCAGGACGCGCACACTTATGCCAAACATTGCACTAGGTGCCAGTCATTAGGGTCAATGGCACGTCGTGACATGATGCCCTTGCAACACATCCTAGCTGCGGAAATCTTCGACATCTGGGGAATTGACTTCATGGGTCCCTTTCCTCCATCCAACGGCTTCGAATTCATCCTCGTGGCCGTCGACTATGTTTCGAAATGGATCGAGGCTATTCCCGCGCGCCATGCTGACCATGTTATCTCCATCCGATTCGTCAAGGACCATATCTTTGCTCGTTTTGGGATCCCTCGGGCCATTATCTCGGATGGAGGAAGCCACTTTACCCATGCTTCTTTTCGGGCACTTCTGAGGAGGTACGGAGTCCACCATCGTATCGCATCCCCGTATCATCCTCAGACGAACGGCCAGGCGGAAGTGTCGAACCGGCAAATCAAGCAGATTCTCCAGAAAATGGTTCGGCCTGACCGTAAGGATTGGTCCGACAAGCTGACTGACGCACTTTGGGTGTATCGGACCGCCTTCAAGGCTCCCCTTGGTATGTCTCCATATAGAATCATTTACGGGAAGCCTTGTCATTTGCCCGTGGGTTGGAACATCGCGCTTATTGGGCGGTTCGCCAATGTAACCTCGACCCAGACTTGTGTTGTCGAGAAAGGAAACTCCAACTCCAAGAGCTGGAAGAGCTCCGTCGTGAAGCCTATGATTCTGCTCTAACCTTTAAACAGCGCACTAAGGCTTTTCACGATAGCCATGTTCGGCGGAAGGAATTTGAGCCATCTCAGCAAGTTTGGCTCTATAATGCCCGACTCAAATTCTTTCCTGGGAAATTGAAGTCCAAATGGACTGGTCCTTTCCTGGTCTGAAGACCATTCCCCAATGGGGCCGTCGAGATCGAAGATCCCAAATCTGGGCGTAAATTTACGATCAACGGGCAGCGTTTGAAACCCTATCTGACTCATGAACCTGCCCCCGTTGGAGAAACCGTTGCCCTGCTGGAGGGTAACTAATTCTTTGCCTCATTCTGAGTCCAGCTGGGGACATTAAATTCAGCGCTTGTTGGGAGGCACCCTAACAGCACTCACCATCCACCATCACTTTTCACACCTCTCTCGCAATCACTTCACTTTTCTCTTCACCACCCACCATCCACCCACCCTTCCACCCTGATCTATACCCTGAACCTCAGCTCTTGTTACCCGATCTTCCATTCTTCCTCTGCCTTTCCCTGCATGCATATGAGGACATAGCATTGTTTGGCATGGGGGGGTGGATAGGCATCCATAGGATCCGGGTATGTTATGGTATCATACAGTTCCCACCTATTTATAAATATGCAAGAAAAAGAAAAAGAAAAAGAAAAAAAATATATATATATATATATTATAATAAATGGTGTTTAGTAATGATCTTGAAGCTGAAACAAAAAGGCAATAAGTGTTTATGGATATTCAACCTCTGTTTTGAAGACTTTCCAGGCCACAAAAGCTTGATTTGCTCAGGCTCGGCTTAATTCACTTAAAGCATTGACAAAATAGATCAAGATCTCTCCTAACTAAGGATGTATTCTTGTACCTGAGACACAAGTACAAGATTCGTTGGTTTACTTTTACTTAAGAGCTTAGGTAAACTTGGTCCACACTACACATATCAGGAAAGACCAGGTGAACATAAGATCCAACCCTAGTGTTCATTAGGGAAGGTGGAGTCCTTACCTGTGCGCGCAGGTAGACTTTTTATCCCAGGCTTTAGTCTTGTGTTTAGGAGCGACTCTTTCCACCAAAAAGAAATTCTCCCACCAAAAAGAAAAGAAGTGTGCTCTTTCAAAATGTGTTGTAAGAGATATACTGACATTTGTTTCAAAAAAAAAAAAAAGATGTTGCAAAAGAGTCAGTATATCTCATAAATGTCTGTATAATTTGTTTTTCGGTGAGCAAAAAAAAATAAAAAAATAAAAAAATAAACAATAGAAAATGGGAGTTGAGTTTTCCGTCATCATCTTAAGGGTCAATTAGAAGACATGAGCTGAAACTGGGACCAGCCTGTACTTAAAAATTCGTGAAACCCTGCGATTGAGTCTTAATGTTCATCTGGTCAGTCTTGATCCTTCACTATGCACAAACCATAACCTCTTGAGCTCTCGAGTACGGCAAAAACCTCCTGGGTCCTGCAAATCATACTTAAGGTTTAAATATCAAGAGTCTTGGTTAGTTGAGGGATGATCTATGTCATGTGAGACTTAAAGTACTGGTAGTCTTCTTTACAATTGGTTCTCACAATATTCGATAATAAACACACCTATATCACCTCAGAAGAAAATCTTCAGCTTAAGATTATTTCTAAATACTATTTTGCTAGGGACTAGCAA
The DNA here is from genome assembly GCA_037157565.1 of Thalassia testudinum. Lineage (NCBI taxonomy): Eukaryota > Viridiplantae > Streptophyta > Magnoliopsida > Alismatales > Hydrocharitaceae > Thalassia > Thalassia testudinum. The sequence goes on from JAZHRO010000056.1 coordinate 17,982,075, forward strand.
GAGATAGGCATGGGGGTATATGTTTGCACCTCAAAACACACCTGTAATAATGCCTTCTTGTGCTATTTTCTAGCATTAACATTGCATAATAGAATCCTATAGCCACATTTGTAAAAACGGTTGCATGCATGCATTTAATCAAGAGAGGAAGAGGAGTGAAACAACCACCTGCATAGTTACATTTTTCTTCAAGTGCCTCCCTGCAAAATCACCCTCTTATTATTTTTCCTCTTGATTTCTTCTTTTCTCTCCTTCCCGCAGCTGCACTCTTCCCGCAGCTGTATGCAACGCAGCACTTCTTCCCGTCACTTCTCCCTGCCAACGCCGCTCCCTATAGCTACAACTTGCGCACCCTCTCCCTGCTGTAGCCGGCACGCCACTCTCTCCTCCTCTAGAAGTAGCTGCAGCTTCATCCTCGCAAGAGAGGCTGCTGCAGCAACAAAAACCCGCAGCCATTTTCTCCACCACTTTCCCCTCCCATACGTCGGCCCTCCGTCGAGGAGGCACCCGGCGAGCAGGAGAACCCACTGTGGTGCACACCACCACAGTGGGAGCACCACCGCCCAGCTCTTCGACGAGCCGGTGGGCGTGGTGCATTCCCTCGCTTCATTTTTTTTTCTCTTTAACGCCATTGCCGCCGCTCCAAGCTTCGAAGCTTGAAGCCACGGCAGCAGCAGCCCAGCAGCAGCAGCAGTACCCCCCGCCTCCTCCGCGACCTTCCCCGCAGGCGCGCAACCCTCTGCGCGCGCCTGTAGGCCCGTTCCCCGCCTCCGTCTCCGTTCTGTCCACCCCGCATTGCACCCGCAGCCGGCCACTGCGCGCACTGCAGCGGCCAGTTACGGCCTCACGCCGACCCCTGCCCTCCTCCGCAACCCTCCACGACCGACGGTCAGACGTCCGCCTTCGCCTTCAGACGACGCGGCTTCAGACGTCTACCGGAGGCGGCAGACGTCTTAACTCGCGCGTCCGCGATCTCTCGCTCGCCCGCTCTCTCTCTCTGCTGATCTCTCCCGCCCGCTCCCGCTCTCTCTCTCACGTATTCTCTCTCTTTTTTACTCACTAACAGACACACACTCACAGCAACGCACACACACACACGTTCACCGACGCACACACACCTATACCAACACATACACACACACTCACACACTTATAGTACTATATATATAAATATATATATACATACATACATATATATATATATATATATACATAGTATATCTATATAGTTATGTATACATACACATATATATAATATATAGACATATATATATAATATATATATATATCTACTTATATATACATCTATATACTTATACATATACTTATATATATATAGACATATATACTTATATACATATATATTTATATACATATATATATACATATATATAGTAATATATATATATATACTTATATACATATATATACACATATATATCTATATATATATATATCTATACATATATAACTATACATTTATATTTATATATAGATATATTTACTTATATACATACATATGTACATATATTTTCATGTTATTTATTATACGCTGTATCGCGGGAATATCTGCACCAGTTGCTGATATTCCCGGATACACGCGTACAAAAAAAGTGTGGTCCCATACATCATCCATCCTCGATCCACACTCCACGCGGCACCTAGTCGTGTTCGTTGCGTCTCTCTAGACGTCGACTGACTCGACATATTGCTACACTCCATCGCTACCTCCACCCCCACCCCTTTATATATATACTACATATATATATATATACATACTATATTTACTTTCTGTCTATTTGCTTTTCTGTTAGTAAAAAGATAAAAAAATACATAAAAAAGAAAAGATAATCTTTGACTTGCAGATACCTCGTCTTGCGAGTAGCAAGACTTGTTTTGGGACTCTGTTTGGCTAAAAGCCAAGGACACAATTTTGAGGGTGTGCCTCAAGAACAGGGATTACCATAAAAAACCTAAAGAAGAAAAACACCAAAAACACAATAAACGAACGGAAGAGACGCGTTTTAAGGAAAACGTAGAAACTCGACTTTAACCCCACTTCCCTGTGTTCGACCCTGGGCCTAAAAGTGACAAGATAAAATCAATTAGGCCAGGTTAAAAATTTTGTAAAGAGATGGTTAGGTCTGAATTAGGTTAACCACTATACACATTTCAACGATAAAAATATCATATTAACAACCTATCCGGGCCGACCCATCAGTGACCTCTCTCCATCTTGCTCCTCCGCACCTCCAACCATCAAATTGGTGGCGCCACCGTCTTCCTCTCTTCCAAGCGCACCTCCCCAGCAAATGGGAGATTGTTTCTTTGCCTCAATCGTTGTCACCACTTCACCGATCTCTTCATCTTCTCCAGCATCGGTTGATCACAACCGACTGCCTTCGCCTCTCTCAAACCAAGCTAAGTCCTTCTACCGCTCTCTCTCTTACTCTACTTCTCTCTCCTACACTCACAACTCACACATGACCGTCATATCACCCCGACCGCCTTCACCTTCTTCTACTCCAGTGAAGCTCCGGCGATGCCTAACCGCCGCTCCACCACACGAACCTCGCCTCTACCACCCCCATCAGCATCGCCACGACATCCCCATCAAATGCCATCTATCAATTAGGGCATTCATCCTCTCCATCACTCCACCGACCAACCCACTTCCGTAGCACCCTCTCCGTCACTGACACACACACTGACCTCTACATGCCCTCGGACCACCACCACCTCATTCACCATCACACAACGAACCTTCTGAGCTACTTAATTGGGGCAGTTAGCCCGTGCTAGCATTTTCAAGTGACCCATTGGACATTCATCATCACCTTAAGTTCTCCAACGAAGCCGTCAGTCCTCCGGTCACGATTCTCCCATATTTCATCTCCACGCTCCATGACTAAGTCCCAGGCTTCACTCCAGCCTTTAATTGGCATCGACATATGCACCTGCTATTCCTATTTGGCAAAGGAAGTTCACCACCTGCTGCACGAAGAACAGGGGACAACATAGTTCCACATCGGAAAACACAGACTCCCCCATGCGGTTTAAGTTGTTTTTGTGCATCTAGCTTATTGCCTCAGCATGCACAGGTGGTGAGGTCCCCACATGAATGCCCATACATGTGCCTCACCTATGGTAACACCAAGTGGATCTGGCTAGATCCGGTTACCCTCCTGTTACATTGATTAAGAGAGGGTTCTAAGGGGGAAGAGAAGAAAAGAAAGAGAAGAGGGGGGATTTTGCCTCACGCCCATTCTACACTTAGCCGACTAAGAGGCCTTCGCCTCTAAAGCTGCTATTCCTGTGCCTCTTCCTGAGGCTTGAAGAGAAGGAAGGTAGAGGCTTTTGCCTCTACCTACTGAGCATTTGTTAAGGCATCCAATGCCTTGTACCTTTGTCTAATAAGTTGTTGGTTCAAGACTGTTGTCGAATCTGATTGATATTCACTGTGCAAACATTTGAAATAATTTTGGTTAAATTGTAGGGTTAAATTGGTGATTCAAATCACCATTTTGACCACTTCTTTTTTCGCTTTATTACTGAGCTTCATCTCTATATCATTTTTTAATTAAGTTTGGGTTACAATTGCTCATATGTTTGATTGAAATTATGATCTTGAGATTCATATTTGCCACTTGCTCCTAGTGAACGACCTTGGACTTTCATTCAAGTTATAAATTTTATTTATTTTCAACCGATTTCGACCTATACTACGACGCAGCTTTTATAACCACAATTTTGCTCATCAACATTTGCAAACACGAGTGAAGATATTTTCCTTTGAAATAAAAATATGGTGGAGTTCCTGGTATTTGACATTAAATTTTAACCCTAAAGAGAAAGCTACTTGATGAGTTATTTTTAGATGAAATGGTGCGGCCAAAACAACTCAAATAATTGGCTTGATGCACCACTTAATTAGGCACACAAGTGGTTACCTAATCTGATTTCTACTCGATTATGTGTTTGTTTGAGTGTACCGGTTCCAAGGATTGGGCTACTAGTTGAGTATGAAAAATTAGAAGAGGTTGTGTACCTTTGTGGGATTTTGTTTAGATTTCTTTTTTTATAAGCGGAGGATGAGGTGGGGGAAGGTGTGATGGGGGAAGGTAGCAACCAAACAACCAAACTAAGCCTAGCGTTTATGAAAGCACCTGTGTTAGTTAGGGTTTGAATTAAGGCGATGAAATGAAAGCTATGGAGGGGGAAAGAATGGGGGAGCACTTACAGTTGTCTTCAACTGCACTTCACTCCTTTCTTCCGTTTGAAGATTCCTTGTTGAGGTACCTACAAGACAATAGAAGGCAGAAAAGAAAGGTTAGAGATTAAATAACTACAAGGAGTGCAGAAAAATTTTCGAGATCTGTTGCCTCCCCGATAACGACACCAAAATGATGACCGAGATTTTATACATGAAATGATTTTGTTAAAAACATGTCATTGTAGTTGTGTAAAAATTTGTCAATCAGATAATTTTATCGAAACTCAAATTGAGTCCCGAGTCAAACATGGGGAAGCTATGTCGATTCTAAATCTGTAATTATATTTCTTTTATAAAGGAAACATTCACAATGGTTATAAATAGTTAATCAACTTGCAATATGAATAAGAGAGAGAAAGAGAGAGAGAAAACAATAATTTTTATAACAAGAATAATGTCATTACAACTAATTTATACAAATGGAAAGCTAGAAATCAATTCTAGAAAGCAATTAAAAGATAAGGGGGTGAGAAGTTATCCTCCTCAACGATTGCTTGGAGGACGAGTCAGACGAATGACGCCAGGAGGAAGGAAAGTGCAGACGGAAGATGGAGGGCAAATCGGGAAGAACCAGGGATGAGGCAGGGCATTGACATCGCAGGCTCCGCTTTAGGAATGGGGGCAAGAGGACAGCTGGCAAGAGCTCCACGAAGGGGTGAGAAGTGGAAAATTTTTATTTTTAACTCTACTAGAGCTTCCCATAGCTTGGGAGCACTAGAGCAAGCTTAGAACTTGAGTTCTTATATCTTAGAAAGGGAGAGAGATGAAGGAAGGGATGATTTCACGAAGGGGGGTCAAGGTGCCCTTATATAGATGAAGTTTAAAGCAAAAAGGTCATTTTAAGGCCTTAAAATTAATATCAGGGCTTTTAGTGACACAAAAGTTCATTGGTGTAGGCAGTTGTAACTGTCGGTGTGTGGAGAGTGAAGGGCCATCCGATATTCATTATACAGTCATGACGTGTGCTCGCCTGACTCTTCAGCTCCTGTGCATTCCGAACGTGCACGCGGTATGCCAGCTGTTGGATGAATGATCGACGACCCAGATTGCACATGCATTCGTCTTCATAGTGCGAGCACTGACACTTGATTACGCATCATCATGTGCATTTGGCACATGCTCCATCTATGTCGCAACATCTTGACTCCTATTGCCATTTGATCATGCATCAACGGCTAAATTTCAGCCTTGCCTCTCCATAATGAATTGAAGTCACTCACGGGGTCTCGATTATTTGCCTCCTCATTGCGAGTGACGTGCGAACCTGTTGCATCGTCAATGTGGATGGTCATGGATTGGAATTAGTGGGATGCGATTTTAGCAGTTGGATAAGAGGAGATCAGATCCGTTTGATCTCAATCCGATGGTTGAGATGAAATATGGCACACCTCTTTGATCTTCTGAAGCATTGGCAAGGAGCTGCCTTAACCATTAGATGAAGATCCAATGGCTGAGGTTGCTTGATAAAAGGAAGGGCTGCGGTAGTTGCTGGGGCGATTTGGGCAGTTGATATGGTGCCACATGGCACCATCTGATCTGTCCATCTTCTCTTGCTCATGAGTTTTGCCACGGTTGTCGTATTGAATCGATTTTTTGCACCGTTGAGCTGCGATCGAACCCATTCATGTAGTTGGATTTATCATTTGAGGTACATATTTTTTCACCACCTTGCCCATTAGCCTCTGATCATTTTAGAACTACATCTGATGCTATGGAAGTCCAATTAGGGCAATCTCAAAGGCGTTTAACTCTGATCGTTGCCCTAATCAAATCTGTACGGTTGAATTTTCAATCTGCATTCTTAAAAAAATGTTGCCCTATCCCTTAGCCACAATACAAGCAATTTAACCTATATTTTGTAAAAACTAATCTAAATGCAAAATGATGCATGCTATGCAATAATTATAATACTGAATGCAATTATACGCCTAAGAACATGCATAAATAAATAGTTTATGTGAAATTGATGTGTCTACGTCAATGGACATCATTTCGTTGATGTTTCGAACATTAAAGATAATAATGTTCATAATCTTCCTAATGATTGGAAATTTGATAAAAATCATCCAAAAGATCTAGTAATTGGGAATGTTCAAGATAATGTCAAAACTCGATCACAATCAATTAACTATTTTACCTTCAATGCTTTTGTTTCACTTGTTGAACCCAACAGTGTTGATGAAGTCTTAAAGGATAATTCTTGAGTAATGGCAATGCAAGAAGAGCTAACCCAATTTGAAAGAAATCTAGTTTGGGATCTAGTTCCTAAACCAGAATATCATTCAATTATTGGTACAAAATGGGCTTTTAGGAACAAGAGAAATGAAGATAGGGATATAACAAGAAATAAAGATAGATTGGAGGTGAGAGGATTAGACTATAGAGGATTTGAATTTGAGGATGGCAAGTGATCCTAGGGCAAATGGAGGGAGAAATCATGATGGTGAAGGTTGGATGACCTGGAGATCTGGGGCTTGGAGATGGAAGGAAAGAAGATGAGCCAAGGATGCTGGAAGAAGGGGAGTGAGCATGGGAAGTGCAAACAAGAGGAGGCATTGGGGCGACAAGGAGGTTTTGTGTTTCAGATGTCAACACTGAGGGCACATGGCGGCAGTTTGCCGTCATCCACTTGTATGCCTTGCATGTGGAGGACATGGCCACAAGTGGGATTCCTGTGTGACCAATAGAGGGTAGGAGAGGGATGGATCCAACTTCCATCCAGGGGTAGCAAACTTTAGGGTGCCACCACCACCGCCTCCTCTTACCTATGGGGTTCATACGGTGGATGTTGAGGTACCCATGACGGAAGAAATCAAAATTGCTGAACTGGTGCTATGTGGGACTCTGGTAGGAGAGGTGATGACTGGTACTCCATCCATGGACAATATCCGTTAGTTGGTAAGGTCTCTATCTCTGTCGACTAATGATTCGAAGGTTGCGTTCCTCTCCCCCACGCGGTTTGTGCTTTTTGATTTGGGGATGATGGATGTTGAACGCCTATGTTTTCGATCAAGTTCTTCTGATGGATTGATGGTGATTTGGAGATTGGTCTCTCCTTTTGGTGGATCCTTGCCCGAACAACAGCCCCAAAGGGCAGGTTCTAGATCGGGAAGGCTGGGGATTAGGGGTCTACCTTTACATCTGAGATCGAAAGAGGTGGTGGTGACCATGATTGCAGGCTTTGCTACTCTAACCACAGATGTGGAGGTTAGTTTAATGGAAGGAGATGGTCGGATTATGAGTGTCTTGGTGGATGTCTTCAAAGTAGGTTATGTCCCAGAAAGGATAATTCTCCAATGTGGGGGGGAGCTCCTGGCTTCTGGCACTAAGCTTCATAATGGGCGATATTGATGGGGAGAACTTTCAAGATAAGTCATCTTATGCGGAGGTGACTGGTGTGGAGGAAGTTAGGCATCAGATGGGTAGGATGACCCCTGATGAGGCACCTATGCCCAGGAAGCGTAAGGATCACCACCATCTTGCAGAGATGGAGGAAGTAATGGAGTTGGCTCCAATGGAACCTACTATGGTGGAGGATGTGGTAGCAACTGAACCTTTGTTAGATTTAGTGGAAGAGAGGATCTTGCAAGAGATTTCAAATACCTCTAGGCAACCCCAATCCAAGTTAAATGCAATGGAAGGTCATAAATTTGGAGCTAGGACAAATACCAAAGGAGGTGTGGGTAGATCTCATTATAAACTTAGACAGAGAAGATCGACCAAGGCTATGATAATTGATGAAAACTCGATGGTTCCTATTATGAAGGTGAGCAAGGCCCAGTGATGTAAACATGTTTACACTACTTAAGATGTCTATTTATGCATGTTCTTAAGCATAGGATTGCATTGCATACTATAAATATTGCATAACATGCATCATCTTGCATTTAGATTAGTTTGAATAAAATGGAGGTTAATTGTCTCCTTTTATGTTCATGGACAGGGCAAACGTTTTATCGGGGCCTCAGATTGAAGATGCAACCGTATAGATGTGATCAGGGTGACGATTGGAGTTCAACGACTCCAAGATCACCCTAATTAGACACCTGTAGCATCAGATAAAAATTGAGAAACCCTAGAAGATCAAGGGCCAAGATGGTATGAATCCGCATTTTAAACGACAGATCTGACTGCATGGATGGATTCGGTTCGATGATTGCAACCTAACGGTGCGAAAATCAACTCAATCCGACATCTGTGGCACCATCTACATCATCCAGAAGATGGACGGCCAAGATGGCTCCACGTGACGCCATCTTGGCTGCCCAACCAGCTGCCCTCAACCACTAAATATTCTAGCACCCACGCATCTCCACCGTTGGATCACGATCCAACGGCTGAGAGAGGAGCTCAACCGGTGCGCCCATCCACTGAGTTGCACCTGAAGAAGCTGCCTTGACCATTGGATCTTGATCCAATAGTCTTGATTGCATGTTCAGATGATTAACTGCTCGCCCATCCACGTGCACAGCGTAGTGGATAAGGTGCTCAGTCGCCTTCAGGCGCGGGTTCGAATCCACATGCGCAGGCAAGCAGGCGTGGGAGAGCAGGTGCGTGCGACCGTGTGATGAGAATCGAGTGGCTGCGGGCGCTCGATAGCACCCGTGCGCTATTGCACGCCGCGCCTCACGCAGGATCACACACAGGCGCGCGTGCTGAGGAGCGGGTGGATGCGCGAGATTAGCGTCCGATCTCATGATCGGATGGCTGAGATCAGCTGAATGTGAATGCGCATTACACATGCAAGCAGGCGAGCGGGTGCGTGCGCTCTGCCACACGTCGCCCACGATCGGGCTTTAGCGACGATTTTATCCATCACTAAAGACCCCTTATTTAATGTTTTGAGATTTAAAAGGCCAATTTGCCCTCATTCTTTGGAACTATAAAAGGAGACCTCCTCCACAAGAAATTCTCATCCCTTCTCTTCTCTCCCTCTCCAAAGCTCAAGAGAAGCTTGTCCCACACTCGAGATGCTCCTCACGAGATAAAGTCAAATTTTCGCTCTCATTTCGGAAGTGGATCCCGCGACGATGGCGACGTGCTGCTCCATTCTCATTCCTCTTGCCTCGACCTTCTTCTTCTCGCTCCATCCTCCTTTGTCCAAGCGACATCTCGTCCGGCTCGTCTTCCAAGCGATCGTCGAGGAGGATAACTTCTCTCTTCCATTCTTCCTTACAGCTTTCTAGTGTAGAATTTTCCTACTTTCTAGTGTAGCTGATTTCCCGCTTTCTAGTGTAATTCTTCTTTAGTTTTATTGTATAAACACTTTGAATTATTGAATGCATGTTTTCTCTCTCTCTAGCTTAGTCTGATTGTTATTATGGCTTCATTGTAATTACATCGCTTCACTTTTCAAGAAAAATTCTAAAGAAATATAATTGGGAATATAGATCGATGTAGCCTCCCTGAGTTCGACCTAGGATTTCTATTCCGGTATAAATTTTATTTGTTGAACACGAGTTCTTCGCTTTCCAACTTAACGATGGGTTTTTCAAAGCCAAACACGTTAGCGTAGCAACTCGGAGCATTCAACATTTTGGCGCCGTTGCCAGGGAGTCAATGATTTCCGATCTTCTTTTCACATTTCACTCACTTTATTGTTTTCTAACTTGCTTACTCTTGTGTCTATTGTTTTGCAGAGACCTCTATTAAGGAATCATCAAGTGGTAGACTGGAGTAAAGTGCAGTTGAAGACAACTGTAAGTGCTCCCCATTCTTCCCCCCTCCATAGATTTCATTTGCCACATTAAATCCAAATTCTAATTAACCTAGTTGTTTGCATAAATCCTAGGAATAGTTTGGTTGTTTGGATTCTCACTCACATTCATTCCACCCTTATTTATAAAATAAAAAAAATAACAAAAAGATAATCTTGTAGAGCAATTTTCAACAAACACACAACGTACACCCACATTCAAGGCACTTAACCTAATTGATTTGTTTCTACTCAACTGGGTTCTAGTCTGTGGAATTGGTACACACAAAGCAACAAATAAAAGAGTAGAAATCATTCTAGGTTAACCATCTTTTTGTGCCTAACTTAGTGGTGCATTTGTGGCCAGTTGTTTGAGTTGTCTGGGCCGCACCACTCTACTTAAAATTAACTCATCAAGTACCTCCTCCTTAGGGTTTTCAATCTAGGTCTATTCCAGACACTTCACTTTCTTTCTGGTTTTAAAGGAAAACAATCTTCACCCGTGTTTGACAACTTGGTTTACCTAGAAACTTGATTGCAATCCACCTAATTTGAAACCGTAAAAGTTACTTAAGCAAGATTTGAACATTAAAATCCACGCATCACAAATAATCTTGCTTGAAAACCCTAGTTGTGCATGCACTTACATAATTCTCAATCAATTATTAAGGGCACAACCCATTTTAAGGGCCCATCACATTCCATAAGCACCACAATCCCAGGCCTTAATAAAATTGAGTAGACATTGGCCTTAAGGTCTGATTCGCTCTTCAGGGACTAGTCTGAGATTGTCTTTGATTAACCTACTTGTATTGATTAATCTTATGTCTAGCTAGGGGAGTAGCGTCAAATGACCGCGGCTGGGGGGTACACTAGGAATCGGAGGAGAAAGCCGAAGGAAGAACCTTCTCCCCAGTCCCTTCTTCTAACTGGTTGGGTTGAGCAGACATAAGTAGAGTAAATCATTTACAATCTTAAGGCAGGTTTTGGGAGTCAGTAGATCCTTAGGCTACCCCACTTAAGGACAACTTTGTTTTGTTGTGCTGCAATGTCCCTATCCCAGTCCTTCCGACCTTCTCCTAGTTTATGCCGGGAAGACGGTCATTGAATCCCTGATTGGAAGGACCATTAGAGTATTCATGGAGGCACAAATTGGATTTTGGTCAAATTGATCCCATGGCCGACCAACAGCCTCCTCTGCCTGGAAATCCATAGGAAGAATTTCGAAGGCAGCTGGAACAAATGCAAAGAATGCAAGAATGGTTTCAGAGAATGCAGGGTGCTCAGCCCTTAAAGAATTTTTATGATCCTTCAAATTACGGGGAACGTCCCAGCATCCAGATTCTAGCTGGTGATGTAGAAATCAAGCCCTAGGTATTAAGCCTGATCAAACATTATCATGGGCTTGGCTCCAAAGATCCGTTTCAGCACTTGGAGGACTTAACCACTTTGGTCCAGACCACCAAGGCACGAAACGTAAACGAGGAGCAAATGATCATGAGGCTCTTCCCCCACTCTCTTAGGGATAAGGCCGCGCATTGGTATTGGACAATAGGAAGATCAATTGCAACTTAGAATGAGTTGAAATTGGCCTTTCTGAAGAAATTCTTCCTAGTTGGACGTACCAATGCTTTGAGACAGGCAATCACTACCTTTACCCAACAGTCGGGGGAGCAGTTTCATGTGGCCTGGGAGCGATTCCAGGACCTATTGCAGAGGTGTCCACACCACGAGGTGATGAAATGGCAACTCGTGTAGATCTTCTATCATGGGTTGACTGAGTAATTAAGAAATCATGTGGATGCTTCTTGCGGAGGCAATTTCCTCAATTAAGATGTAGATAGTGCATGTGATTTATTTGAGGAAATGAACGAGAATTCAATCAATCATGCCTCCATGGATATATTTAACCGGTCCCAGCAGCACAGATCAAATGTCAATGAAGACCATGACTCTCATTCATTTGATATGGAATTGATTTGTAACAAACTTGACAAGGTGGACTTGGTTGCTAAGAGAATGGAAGAGTGGATGGCTGGTAATTCTATGAACAACTCTCGATCCATTCAATCCCAAAATTCGGGATTCCATTCTTCACGAGCTCCTTCTGGATGGGAGTTTGTGAATCAACTTGATGCGGCTCAACCTGTGAGTCAGCATTTTTCGGAACCCCATGGGTTCCAAACTGAGGCCTTTGATCCCAGTTTTTATGATCCTTCCCTTTCTTTCTCTCCATCCTCACCCTATGAGGGTGTCTATGTTGTACGAGAGAATGTTAGATCCAGCCCTACTCTAATTCTTATAATTTAGGTTGGAGAAACCACCCTAATTTCTCTTGGAAAAACCCAGGGCAACAGACCCAATTTTGACCTAGCAACTATGCTTCACGACGACCAATGGGTCAGGGTCATGTATATACTCAGTTGCCTCCAAATCAGGTCAATCCACGAGCTTGGAATTCCCGTCAACCCGCAGGGTAGGCTGATTTGAACCGACAAATGGTAGAAATGCAAGGATCCATGCTCCAGCTCATGTAGCAAATGAAAACCTCGCTGGACAACTTGTAGTCCGGACTCATTGCTAATTCTCGCCAACTTGGATCTCTACCATCCCAACCTGTAAGCAACCTGCAAAATATTCTGAATTCAGGCAACCAAGCCCATGGGTACAGAAATCAAATGGACCTACACGCTCATGCTCAGGTGGTTGAGTAGGGTTCCTCCTCTTCTTCTTCTGCAAATCAACAATTCCTGGCTAATCAAGCCCCTCCAATCTTTCCTAACCCTCCCCAAGACCTAAATTCATATGCATCTGCAAATTTTATCACCTTGAGAAGTGGTAAACAGACTCTGGAACCACAACCACACTGTCCTGATCTACTGAATCCTGAAGAACCTGAGGAGAAAGAGGAGAATTCAGGATGAGAAATCAAGTCTCAGGAACCTGATTCCAAAGATCTGACTCATGTTCCTTTTCCTGAAGCCTTGATCAAATCAAAGAAGAAGAAGTCTGTTGATAGCAATGAGGAGCTTTTGAATATATTTAGGAGTGTTGAGATCAATATCCCACTCCTCGATGCTATCAAGCACATACCGTCTTACGCAAGATTTTTAAAGAATTTATGTACACAAAAGCGTAAGTCGAGAGAATCTATTCCGAGGAAGGTGGTACTCTCCTAGTAGGCTAGTTCTGTTATCCTACACCACCTCCCTCAGAAAAAGAGAGATCCAGGTGCTCCGTTGATTTCTTATTTCATCGGAGATTACACAATTGATAGAGCACTTTTGGATTTGGGTGCATCCATCAACCTAATTCTGACATCTCTTTCTGAGAATTTTGGATTAGGTGAACTTCGGCCAACTTCAGTAACGCTATAGTTAGCGGATTGCTCGATCACAATTCCGCGAGGCGTTATTGAAGATGTTATAGTTAAGGTCAAGGATTTCTGTTTTCCTATAGATTTCCTTGTCCTTGATATGGATGTACCTGATAATCTGAGGAACACGCCCATCATTCTGGGGCATCCATTCCTGGCTACCGCTAAGGCCAACACTAATTGTGAAAGTGGTAGCATGGAAATCGCCTTTGGGTATCAATGAATGAAATTGGATATTTTTAAGGTGATCAATAAATTTGAGGATTGTGGATTTATTGAGGAACTTGAGGAGGATAATGAAAACATTGAAACTTGTTTGACTGTTTCTTCAATCGAAAGTTCCTCCTTTGATGACGAATTCGACCCGCAACCCTCTTTGGCTGACCTGCCATCTTCTGAAGAGGTTATTGATTTTGTTCACTCACAACCTCTTCCTCTTATTGTGTCTTTAGCATCTATCTTACCATCAATCATCAACCCACCCCAGCTTGAACTGAAACCATTGCCTAAGAATTTAAAATATCAATTTTTAGGACCCTAGAAGACGCTATCTATGATTATCAGTGCTAAATTGACAAAGGAGCAAGAGATTAAATTGATCAAGGTCCTGAAGGAACACAAGGAGGTAATTTGTTGGACCATTCATGACCTTAGGGGGATCGAGACATCTTACTGCAATCATAGAATATTCTTGGAAGATGGATCCCGCCCTTTTTGCCGGATATAGAGGAGATTAAATCCAAATATGCGAGAAGTGGTCAAAAAGTAAATCATCAAGTGGCTCGATGCAGGAATTATTTATCCAATCTCTGATAGTCCCTAGGTAAGCCCCGTGCAGATTGTCCCGAAGAAAGCCAGGATTACCGTTGTGACTAACGAGAGAGGAGAATCTGTCATAACTCGTTCAGCTTCCTCTTGGAGGGTTTGTATTGATTATAGGAAGTTGAACACAACCACTAAAAAGGATCATTTTCCCCTACCCTTCATCGATCAAATCTTGGAAACATTAGTCGGGAAGAAGTACTTATGTTTTCTTGATGGCTACTCGGGATACAACCAAGTTCCTATCCATCCCAAGAATCAGGAAAAAACTACTTTCACCTGTCCCTACGGAACCTTTGCTTTCCGTAGGATGCCTTTCGATCTATGCAATGCACTTACGACTTTTCAAAGGTGTATGCTAGCCATATTTTCTGACATGGTGGGAGAGTTTATGGAAGTCCTCATGGACGATTTCTCTATTTTTGGAGAATTGTTTGACTCTTGTTTAGCTAATCTGGAAAAGATTTTTAAGTGATGTATCAAAACACGATTGGTCCTTAGCTGGGAAAAGAGTCATTTCATGACCCAAGAAGGCATCATCTTGGGTCATGTAATCTCTAAAGGGGAATCGAAGTGGATAAAGCTAAGGTTGATGCTACCACTAAACTTCCTCCTCCCACATCTGTTAAACAAATCCGATCATTTCTTGGCCATGTGGGATTCTATCGAAGATTCATCAAGGATTTCTCGAAGGTTGCTTGTCCCCTGAGCAATCTTCTTGCCAAAGAAACATCGTTTGTTTTCGATCAATCATGCTGAAAGGCATTTGATTTCCTCAAAATGGCAATCACCTGTGCTCCAGTTTTGCAACCACCAATTTGGATAGCCCCTTTTGAGATCATGATTGACGCTTCTGATTACGCGGTCGGGGTTGTCTTAGGTCAAAAAATTTATAGAAAGCTCTCTATCATCTACTACGCTAGTAAAACCTGGATGAAGCCCAGAGGAATTACATTGTTACTGAAAAGGAATTACTGGCTGTAGTGTTCGCTTTGGAAAAATTCAGGGCTTATCTCTTAGGGTCTCATGTTATCATCTATACCGACCAATCAGCCTTGAGACATCTCTTGGCCAAAAAGGATGCCAAACTCCAGCTTATTCGTTGGATTCTTCTGCTTCAAGAATTTGATCTTGAAATCAAGTATAAAATTGGGGTACAAAATGAGGTAGCGGATCATTTGTCGAGACTCCTAGGTGATTCTTCTCATCCGGACATTCCGATTGCTGACAGTTTTCTGGACGAAGCTATTCTTACAATTTCAGGTGTCCACACCCCATGGTTTGCTGACATTGTTAACTATTTGGTCGTTGGTCAAATCCCCTAGGATTGGACCAAGCAACAACGGGATAGACTCAAATCTAAGACCAAATACTACTTCTGGGATGACCCTGAACTGTACTGCATCGGCTCTGATCAGATTATTCGCCGATCTGTACCAGAGAATGAATTCAACAGTATACTCAAGTTCTGCCATGCAGTTGGGTGTGGTGGACATTTCTCCAGGAAAAAGACAGCTGCAAAAATCTTGCTGTTCGTACGCTTTTGTGCGGGTTTTAAAGAGGATATCACGGTGTAGTATAACAGACAAAACATTGAAACAAATATAGAGAATTTTATTACTCGAAAAACTAGAGTCTCCGAGGTCGAACACAGGGTGCAATCTCAGTACTTTCAAAACCAATGAATACAACTTTTAAATGAAAGTAAATGATTAAAAGAGAGAGTTATATAAAAAGAATTTCTAAAAGAAAATAGAATTGGACGTCTGATTTCTATATCAGACGTCTTAAATGCAATCTTCTTTCTCTCTTCTGCCTTCTTCTTCTTTGTCTTCTCTGCTTCTTTGCTTGCGAAGGCTTCTTCTTCCTGCCTTTGTTCCTCTCTTGTCTTCCTTTTCTTTTTGGGCTTTTCTACAGTCCTTCCTTCTTTTGCTCCTATTCCTTCTTTGTGCTTTCCTTCGAAGTTTTCTCCTTCCTTATCTTCTCTGCGATGGTTTCTCCTTCTTTCTCTGCTACACTCAGCCTCTTCTTCCTTCTTTTCTTCCTTTGCTGCAGTGGCTAAGTGTTCGCTTCTTCCTCTGCTCCTTCTTTCCTGCGCAAACCACAGCCAATGCAAAACCTACCCCCGTCCCTCTACCCAAACGTCTCTCTCTTTCTCTGCAATTCGCTCAAGGACACTCTCCCAGAGCCACACGGGTAATCGGGTCGGATTCGCACCCGGGACCAGGCGCACCTGCAGGTGGGTGATGCGTGAGGAGTGCGTAGGTTTGGGTCGGGTCGTATCCCGCCCGATCCGCGAGGTGAAACTGCGGGCGAGGCAGGCGTGGGTCAGGTGAGGGACCTCACCCCTGTGCTTTCGGAGGCAGTAAGCATAAAACATAAAAATAATTTAAACCATACCTGGTCGTTGCGTTTCCACGATGTGGGACTATTTGATCTGTCCCAATTTCGCATGTGCCCACAGAGTTCTCTTCGTGCTATGGCCAAGGCTGGGAGCTTCGCACCGTGGCTTGCTGGCCCTGAGGGTTTCGCAACACTCGCGTGAACCAGCTGCACCTAGAACCTGGGAGATCTGACACCTGGAGCTGCTGCGAAGCTGCTTGCTTCTTCAACCGTCAATGGCGGCGGGAGCTACAACCTGTCAGACACAAGCATGGCCTATTGGCCCAATCAGACTAGCTGGGCACCTTCGCCGTTGCACGGCGAAGATGATGCGCGGTGCTGCAGGCCGCAGGATGGCCTAGGCGTACGTGCCTAGGTCAACCTGTGGCCGGAAGTGTGGGTTTGTTTGGGGGACTGTGATGGAGGTATAGAAGGATGATGGATGGGCGGAAGTTGATCTTGGTGGTGAGGCAGAGCTTACGAGAGGGTTGGCGAGCCGTGTGGAGGGGCGGAGTGGTGGGAGCGGCTCACCAAAGGTCGCTTGGAGGCGAGGAAGATGGAGGTGTTCAGGCACTGTCAGAGGGTAATTAGATAAAATAGCAGGGGGAAAAGAGAGAGGAGAGGATGGAGAAGGTATCTGGAGTGATCTGGAAGGAAGGGAGGCAGCGGAGTGGAGGGTTGTAACTGCCGTCGTCGGTGAAGAAGCACCCTGAGCGAGGGAGCGGCGACGAAGACGAGGTCAAGAGCACGCGCGACTAGTACTGCACGACGCGGGAGGAAGAGGCGGAGCTGACTCTGCTGCTGGTATGGCAGCAGAGCGACAAGAAGGAGGGGAGGAGGTCGCCGGAGCTTGCGGGTCTCTTGGTTGGAGATGGGAGAGAGGGAAATTTGGGGGAATCTCCGTCAAAATCAAGCTGAGGATCTGCGGCCAGGTCTGGGGAGCCTTTTATAGGTGTTGGCCGAACCTTCCAGCGCGTGGAGATCGCGCAATCACTCTCTGTCGGCTCGTCAGAGATGGAAAGAGGGTGGATACCCAAATCTCTCGTGCGTTCGCACGAGAGATTGGGTTCACACCAGAGATTGTAATTGGCTTTAGAAGGAAGGGAATTCCTCAGGGAATCTCCCTTCCATTTCTGGGAGGGAATCTCTTAGGGATTGGGGAGGAATCCCTCTCTAAACCTCGTCGGAGATCGATTCTGCCCTAACAATGGCGGCAGGACCTAATTGCAAAGGTGGCGAGGAACTTAGGGGGCTTTCTGCAAAGATATTCAAAAGATAGGGACCAAATTATGATTTGGGTGTACTAAATTGCAAAGTAGGTCAAGATGACCTCCCCTTGTGTCCAAATTTTGGTATAAACCTAATTTGGACCTAAGTAGTGCAATGGTGAAGTTGGATTTTAGATCTGACCTCGTCTGACTGGACATTTTGCGTAAAAACCCAAATTAGGTCAATTAATGTGCTAGGACCCTAATCTTGGTCAAACTGGGTTCCAAAGGCCAAATTGAGTGTTATAAACCCTAGAGGATATTTTTCCATGATTTTTAGGGTGTTTAATTGATTTTTATCCTTCCCGAAACCTTGTTAATTTAAGTGGGTCTGTTTTAGGGTTATCAAGTGTCATTTAATTCCTAGATTGCACATAAACCCATTTCTGATTGACTCAACCCACTTTTTATCTCATTTAGCCCATTTGACCTATGTTTTGCCTCTGAGAAATCCCGTTTATGTACTACAATGGTAAAATTGTAGTTTTACCCTTTATTTCATATTTTCTTCTCAGAGCACTTATTCCTTTAGTTAAACCTTCTTCTAGGTTATGCAGGAGCTTTTATCTTCTTTATTGGGTCAAAATAAGTTAGTTATGGCTCATGATGAGGTTCTCATCATACCCCCATGCCTAGCTTTTGCTAGTCCCTTAGCAAAATTTCAAAGTTTTAACTTCCATTCTAGACCCTGAGTGTCTGTCAACCATCATGATTAGTGCTTCTCCTTTTCTTTTGTGATTAGGTAGGAATGCCGACAATAGGCCTAGAGGTACTCAAGTACCAACCAAAATCCGGACCTGACCCGCTTTAGCCTCAGTCCTCCGCAAAGGTTTCTACGGCCCAGAGAAACTAACCTAGGGTTTGTTGGACTCCACGGTTAAAGCACCCGTGCTTGAAACATTTCTAGCCTAAGTTCAATTTGTAGTGCATTTTTATAGGAGAGAGATAGAAGATTTATTTGTTTGGAGAGCTTTTCTCTCTCTTTTCTTTTTATTTCTAGCTTCCGATTAGCTTCTCAACACGGTCTGTATCTGATTCCTTGTCACCATCATCAATCCTCAAGGGTCCCTGGCTTTCGAGATTTCGAGATAATCCCGCCCATGGCAACCCCCAGAACCCTGGCTTTCAAGATTTCTAGATAATCCCACCCATGGTGTTCCGTGGCCGGATTCAGACCCTGGCGATCGACATTTCGGGATAATGCTGCCCATGGTATCTGAACCAGCAGAGTGCTTACATGCCCCCAGTAGGATATTTAAATATCCTAAGAGACAAGCACCGAGGTGATGATATGTTGTTACGCATCTTTGAGGGGAATTTCTCGCCTCTCCGCGCTGGGAACTCATCCAACTCAATTTGTGTTGATTGGCCGCTCCTAATCTAGGTGACTTTTTCATAACATTAAACGGTTTTCGCGTGATTTAGATGTTTATGCGCACTGAACCAGACTGTGTGTGAATGTGGGGTGCTTAGGTTACCGAATCCAGCAAATCGGAAGTCAGTTAACGAGGTCGAATACTTCCTAAGCCTTAGACCTAATACTCAAACTTTGCATTTTCCTCAACCTCTTGAGGATTATCCAGATTTTAACGGATACGTAAATTTTTAAGCTAAAGATTCTAGCCCAAGAGGCCTAAGACCGGTGTTCCCGCTAATCTCTTGTTGTATCTTCGTAGCACTTTTCTTTCCTTTTTCTTGATTCGGTCTAGAACTTCAGTTAACCCCTTAATCTTTTACTAATGACTATTTCTTTTCATTTTCATTTTCTGCTCCTTTTTGTCATTTTACTCTTTTCCTTCTCTCATTTGTATGACCCTAAATTGTTCCTCCCCTCTATCAAGTCTCTTTTTTTTTTTTTATGAAACCCTTTCTTGATATGAATTTCCTAACATTTTGCACTTTCATACCCCCCCCCATGCCTAAGATTTGCAATGTCCTCATTGTAAATTAGGTGGGTTCGAATTCAGCTTAGTTCATTCATTAAGACAGATGTGTGGTGAGTGAATGGGTCGAAATGACTTGTTGCGAACGATTTCTAGTCTCGAGCAGGGATACCTGAGGTGAAGTCGGCTATTCTAATGGGTGAACCCTAAAGTGCAATATGAATTCCGCATAGAGATGTCAGAAAAGGTTTCGGGTTTTTCAAAGAATGACGAGTTGCCTCCCGTTAAGCGCTGAGTTTTACGCCATCGGCTGGGCGCAATGAGCTCAAGAGGAATGGAGGGTAAAGGATGACTCAGCCAAATCTATATTGGTCATGTCAATGAACGGCTTGAGTCTCTGACCATTCATGACAAAGGGTTCAGAATCGTGGCTGAGTGGGCTGATTTCAATGGCTCCATTTCTGAAGATTTGTCGGGCTAGGTAAGGTCCGACCCACTTGGATCTTAGCTTCCCTGGGAATAATTTGAGTCGGGCATCAAAGAGTAAAACTTTCTGACCAGGATGAAAGATCTTTCTAGAAATGTGTTTGTCGTGAAAAGCTTTAACCCGTTCTTTGTAAATTCGCGAGTTCTCATACGCATCGTGGCGTAATTCATCGATCTCGCTTATTTGAAGTCTTCTGTGGGTTTCAGCCTTAGAAAGATCCAGATTACAGGTCCGTACTGCCCAATAGGCTTTATGCTCCAACTCGACGGGGAGGTGACATGCCTTCCCGTACACTAGTCTGAAGGGAGACATTCCTAATTGGGTCTTGTGGGCAGTCCTATAGGCCCACAATCCTTCCGGAAGCCGAGAAGACCAATCTTTTCTATCAGGTCGAACAGTAACCTAAAGGATCTTCTTGATCTCTCGGTTAGATAGCTCAGCTAGACCATTGGTTTGGGGGTGGTAAGGAGTAGAGATTCAGTGTGACACCCCGTATTTGGTCATCAGTGACCTGAACTGAGCGTTTGTAAAATGGGTCCCTCCGTCGGAAATTATAGCACATGGAATCCTGAACCTTGAGAAAATGTTTTGATGAAGGAATTTTATAACGACTTTATGATTGTTGGTTCGAGTCAAAATGGCTTCTATCCACTTGGAAACATAGTCAACTGCGAGTAAGATGTATTCGAAGCCATCCAAGATCGGGAAGGGTCCCATGAAATCAATCCCCCAAATATCAAAAATTTCGCATACCAAGATCGGCTGTAGAGGCATCATGTCTCGATGGCTCATGTTGCCTAGAGTCTGGCAACGGGAACATGCCTTACAGTGATCGTATGCATCCTTGAAAATTGTGGGCCAGTAAAAGCCACACTGGAGGACTTTTGATGCGATTTTATGTCCTGAAAAATGTCCACCGCATGCCTGGTCATGGCAGAATGCGAGTATGTCTTTGATTTCCACTTCCGCGATGCACCGTCGAATTATCTGATCGGCACCAATGCGGAATAGATACGGGTCTTCCCATAGGTAATACTTGGCATCGGAACGCAATTTGTCCTTTTTGGCCTTCGGCCAATCGGGCGAAATCTGATTTGATGCCAGGTAATTAACTATATCAGCAAACCATGGAAGACTTGTACTGATAGTCAGGAGGTGCTCATCAGGAAAATGTTCTGTAATAGGTCCGGAAGGGTCGATTATTTTAGAAGGAAGGTGGGACAAGTGATCAGCTACCACATTCTGCTTTCCCGCCTTGTCGCGAATCTTGAGGTCAAATTCTTGCAACAGCAAGATCCATCGGATTAATCGAGGTTTCACGTCCTTCTTTGCAAGGAGATGCCTCACAGTTGTGTGATCTGAGTATATGATAACATAGGAACCCAGAAGGTATGATCTGAATTTTTCCAGGGCAAATACTATGGCCAGCAGCTCTTTCTCAGTAACCGTATAGTTACGCTGAGCCTTATCTAGTGTTTTGCTGGCGTAGTAAATGACCACAGGTTTCCCGTCAATTTTTTGCCCCAGAACAGCTCCTACAGCAAAGTCAGATGCATCGCACATGATCTCAAAGGGTTGAGACCAATCAGGGGACTGTAGGATCGGGGCTTGGGTGACTCGGTCATGTAGGATCTCAAATGCTTGAGTGCATTCCTTGGAAATTTCGAAAGGCACATCCTTGGAGAGAAGATTGGTCAGGGGGCGCACGATTTTGGAGAAATCAAGGATAAATCGACGGTAAAAATCGACGTACCCCAAGAAAGATCGGATGTCCTTAATCAAGCTAGGCATAGGGAGCTTGGAAATCAGGTTAACCTTAGCTCGATCCACTTGGATGCCTTTCTCCGAGATTAAATGTCCCAAGACAATTCCCTCAGGCACCATGAAATGGCTCTTTTCCTAGGAAAGAACCAAATTCACCTCAATGCACCGCCTGAGTATTTGGACCAAGTGTTGGAGGCAATCGTCAAATGATTGTCCAAAAATTAAAAAGTCATCCATGAAGACTTCCAGATAATCACCTACCATATCTAAGAATATGGCAAGCATGCACCGCTGAAAAGTTGCAGGTGCATTGCAGAGACCGAAAGGCATCCTTCGAAACGCGTACGTCCCAAAGGGGCAGGTGAATGTGGTCTTTTCTTGGTCCTCTGGATGGATTGCCACCTGATTGTAGCCGGAGTACCCGTCAAGAAAGTAGAACCTATTTCCCGCTAGTTTTTCGAGGATCTGATCAATAAATGGTAGTGGGAAATGATCCTTCTTCGTGGAGGAATTGAGTCTTCTGTAATCAATGCAGACTCTCCACGAGTTAGCTATTCGGGTTGGAATGACTTCTCCGGTTTCAGTCGTGATGATGGTAAGTCCTGCCTTTTTAGGCACCACTTGTATTGGACTCACCCAACGACTGTCGGAGATCGGGTAGATGATCCCTGCATCTAACCAATTTATGATCTCCTTTTTCACGACCTCTTGTAGATTAGGGTTTAGGCGTCTTTGCATTTATCTTGAAGGTCGTGCACCTTCTTCTGTGTAGATTCGATGTGTGCAGTATGAAGGGCTTATACCAGTCAAATCATCGAGAGTCCATCCAATGGCTCTTCATTGTTGCTGGAGAACAGAAATCAAACAGAGTTCTTGGTCAGGTGTGAGTCGAGAGTTGATAATCACAGGAAACGTCTGATTTGAATCCAAAAAGACGTACTTCAGATGTTCGGGAAGGGGCTTGAGTTCCATGACAGGATTTTCAGCAGCAGCGGGATGTTCAGGGTTTGTATTAAGAGCAATGGTATTAGTCATAGGTGTGTCTAGATCACGTTCACACTTCTCTGTTAGCTGGTTTTAATTCTCAAGTGGTTGATCAGGGATAATCAGGATGTCTTCTATATGCAATTCATCAACCACGGCTCTGACATCACATATTTCCTCTATAACCCCACAATTAATCCCTTGTTGGGCCTTAAAAATGTCAATCTTCAGGTTTTGGTTCCCAAATTTTAATTCTATCTGGCCTTCTTCTCAGTTTATGTTGGCCCTAGCAGTGGCCAAAAAGGGTCTCCCTAATATGATTGGTGTGTCCCTTGGGTTCTTAGGTGCATCCATGTCCAGTACTATGAAGTCCACTGGAAAATAAAAATCTCGTACCCTAACAATGACATCCTCGAGTATTCTTTTGGGTGACCTGATGGATCGATCGGCTAACTGCAATGTCACCTCAGTGGGCTTAAGTTCAGATTCTTCAAGGTGGTCAAGGAGGGATGTAGGTATTAAATTTATGGAGGCACATAGGTCTAGTAGGGCTCTATCAAATTGGGTTTCACCAATTTTACAAGAAATCAAGGGAGTTCCTGGGTATTTAGCCTTGGGTGGGAGTTTGCTCAAGATGACAGAGCTGGCTTGCTCTGACAGTACGATTGGATTCCCATCCTTGGTTCGCGGCTTACGTTTAGGTGTACATATGTCTTTCAAGAATCTTGCGTAAGCCAGTATGTGGCGAATTGCATCCATCAATGGGATGTTTATCTGGACCTGTTCGAAGAGCTTGATCAGATCCTCCTCGGGAGCCACGGGTTTGGTTATTCTTTTTCCTTTGGTCAAGGCCTTAGGAAATGGGATCCTAGTTGGTTCCTCTAGGATAGGTCCAGGTTCTTGATCTGGGACAGTAGTATCTTGGATAACTATCCTAAGGTCTTGGCTATTATCAGGCTTGGAGTGGTTCGGATAATGTGGGTCTTGGGTTGTTCTACCACTACGTGTTGTTACAGAGTTCAATCCGGCCTGATTTTGGTTAGGTAGGAGGGGTGGCTGCTGCTGAAATCCCGCATACGATGTTCAAGCTTCCATCCCATCTAGCGATGGAGCAGTAGGGGCCTGATAAATCACATGTGTTTGGCCTGAATTTGGATTCATAACGCACTTCTGGGTTAGAACGTTATTTAGGTTGGGCAGAGGTTGCGAGGGAAGGGTACCAAGTTGGCGGGAATTTGCCATCTGGGCCAGTTGGTTGCGAACCTCTGTGATCTCGTCCTTGTGCTATTTTTGCATTGCCGCATTCGTCTTTTGAATGTCAGCTAGCGCTTGAAGGATAAGAGTCATTTGATCCTGGTTTTGCCCGGATTGGTAAGTGGGATTGGGCCGAGGCTGAGGCGGCTGAAATGGACGAGAGGCTTGCGGACGAGGTTGATAAGGTGGTCTTTGAGAATTTCCCGCCCACTGAAAGTTAGGATGATTTCGCCATCCAGGGTTGTAGGTATTGGAGAATGGGTCATTCTGGATGGCGTTGAGGTCCTTGCAGTTCTGAGGAACCTCAGGAAAGTCAGAATATGAGGGTTCAGAGTTCCCCCAACTCGAGTAGAATGGATCGGAGGTCACTCCGATCCGGGAGGTAGACGAGGGTGGATATGAGTCCATCCCCTTGGCAGATTGGTGATAGATGTTTTGCACAGTTTCCCTTGCCAAAGGAGGTCGTGCAAAAGAGTTTTGTGCAGAGGTGGCTTGCTGCAACTATCGAGTTAGCTCGTCCACCTTCTTTTCTATGATAGAAACCTTGTCCAACCGACTGGCCATCAGTTCCAAGTCGACAGAATTGGACAAGTCCTGCATCTCATGTGTCCCTCTCAGATTCGTCGCTGCGCGGGCATTCATCCTGTCGAATAAGCCCATGGAGTCATTTTTTATGGAGTTCTCGCACATGCTTTCGAGAATCTCCCACACCGTGTCCTCGTGTTGACCCATGATGTTTCCTCCGCACGTTGCATTGACAAATAAAGGAATATCTTCACGGAGTCCCTGGTAAAAAGACTGGACTTGTTCCCACTTAGGAACTCCGTGATGGGGGCACTTTCGCATGAGATCTAGGAATCGATCCCAAGCTTCGTGAAGAGGTTCTCCCGATTGTTGAGTGAAATGAGTGATCTGGTGGTGCAAGGCATTTGTCCGGCCAACGGGGAAAATTTTTTTCAAAAATTTGGACCGCAATTCCTCCCATGTGTTGATCGGACGGGTATGAGTCTGATACCAGTGTGCAGCCTTGTCCATGAGGGAGAACGAAAATATTTTCATGAGTAGGATATCCCGGTTTTGTGCATCTGACCCGAAGGTCTGGGACAGATGCTTGAGTTGTTTAATGTGTTGGAATGGATCCTCAGAGTTAAGCCCATGGAACTTTGGTATGGCATGAATCATATTGGGCTTCAGTTCAGAATTAGGACCTCCAATCGGGATTCGTACTCGAGGTTCGATTGCCACTGCAGCGGGATTATAGTGATCTCGCATCATAGGTTGCTGCGGTGGGTTTACAAAGTTCTGAAAGAGATCGTTAAGGTGTTGAAGTTGGTGTTCAAGGTTATTCTCCTCTTCAATGGGTTGTGCCATGATGGACGAAGAAGGAGAACTGGGGTCTGAATCAGATGAAAGATTTATATAGTGGGGTTGCTGCACAAACAAGGGCGTCGAGGCTTGGCCTCGACGAGAGTGGATTTCTAAAGGAGGTCTTAAGGGTGGCCTTAAGGACCTCCTACCGAACATGCACCGAAGGATGTGATGAGATTTAGAAGGTGCTGGACCCAATCAAGACACCCAAAAATGGTTCAGCGACTATAGAGGTTCAAGGCGGATGGGCCCCTTAGTCAAAAAGGTCGTCCACTTGAGAAATACCTGGGTAGCAAGAGAGGGAGAGTCCCGCGAAGACCCCTACACGGTAGAGCGTCCCCACGAGTTACAGGGTTTCCCCCACCCAACCTCTCTTGTCACTGTAGTTCCAGGTAGACCAGAATGGGGACCTTGACCTCTTAAGTCTACCTTTTCTACTTTAAGATCAAGGTGCTTAATGTTCCACTTGAACTTTTAGGTATTTTTAGTGAAAAAGTGACCTAATTTTAAGATTGGTTGACCCAAGGGATCAACTTCACCTTTTGTTCCTTTGAGAGTTTTTAGGTCCTTTTCTTTTATAATTCAAATGGATTAAAAGCCTGATTTGCTTAGGGTTCCTTTTGTATAGATCTTTTCAAATACGTTTTAGGCACACCTCTTTTTGGAAAAATTTATTTCTTTGGTTAAGAGAAGATGTGTCTCAAAAAACCCTAGCTTTGTAATCCTTAAATTGGCTCGAGTGGGTCTAATTTAGTTGCCTCAGAAATTAGCACCTAGGGCTCAATCAAGAAAGTTTTAGCCCTAGTTGCCTTAGTTGGATGAACAGACAAAAATTGTATTGAAATGAAAATCAGGCAACTTGATGAGTTACTAAATATGAAACACGTAGCCCTAAGTTGATTTTTTTCTTTTTTTTTTCCCTTTTTAGATTTTGAGAGGGTTAAGAGAGAGGGCTTATGGAAATTACCTGTTCCTTGGAGTTCTGTTGTGCAGCAGCTCTTCTTTCCTTTTAGTTCTGCTTTCCCTGCGCTAACACAACAAGAGAGAGGAGTTAGGTCAAATATTGGATAAAAAAAATTGTAATCAAAAGCTTTAAAAGTGCCCGTTGCTCCCCGGCAACGGCGCCAAAATGTTCATACGCTTTTGTGCGGGTTTTAAAGAGAATATCACGGTGTAGTATAACTGACAAAACATTCAAACAAATATAGAGAATTTTATTACTCGAAAAACTAGAGTCTCCGAGGTCAAACACAGGGAGCAATCTCAGTACTTTCAAAACCAAAGAATACAACTTTTAAATGAAAGTAAATGATTAAAAGAGAGAGTTATATAAAAAGAATTTTAAAAAGAAAACAGAATTGGACGTCTAATTTCTATATCAGACGTCTTAAATGCAATCTTCTTTCTCTCTTCTGCCTTCTTCTTTGTCTTCTCTGCTTCTTTTCTTGCGAAGGCTTCTTCTTCCTGCCTTTGTTCCTCTCTTGTCCTCCTTTTCTTTTTGGGCTTTTCTGCAGTCCTTCCTTCTTTTGCTCCTGTTCCTTCCTTGTGCTTTCCTTCGAAGTTTTCTCCTTCCTTGACTTCTCTGCGAGGGTTTCTCCTTCTTTCTCTGCTACACTCAGCCTCTTCTTCCTTCTTTTCTTCCTTTGCTGCAGTGGCTAAGTGTTCGCTTCTTCCTCTGCTCCTTTCCTGCGCAAACCACAGCCAATGCAAAACCTACCCCCATCCCTCTACCCAAACATCTTTTCTCTTTCTCTGCAATTCGCTCAAGGATGCTCTCCTAGAGCCACACAGGTAATCGGGTCGGATTTGCACCCGGGACCAGGCGCACCAGCAGGTAGGTGTTGCGCGAGGAGTGCGTAGGTTTGGGTCAGGTCGTATCCCGCCCGATCAGCGAGGTGAAACCGCAGACGAGGCAGGCGTGGGTCAGGTGAGGGACCTCACCCCTGTGCTTTCGGAGGCAGTAAGCATAAAACACAAAAACAATTTAAACCATACCTGCGTGTTGTGTTTCCACGATGTGGGACTATCTGATCTGTCCCAATTTCGTGCGCGCCCGCAGAGCTCTCTTCATGCTATGGCCAAGGCTGGGAGCTTCGCAGCACGGCTTGCTGGCCTTGAGGGTTTCGCAACACTCGCGTGAACCGGCTGCACCTGGAACCTGGGAGATCTAACACCTGGAGCTGCTGCGAAGCTGCTTGCTTCTTCAACCGTCAATGGCGGCAGGAGCTGCAACCTGTCATACACAAGCATAGCCTATTGGCCCAATTAGACTAGCTGGGCACCTTCGCCGTGGCACGGCGAAGATGATGCGTGGTGCTGCAGGCCGCAGGATGGCCTAGGCGTGCGTGCCTATGTCAACCTGTGGCTGGAAGTGTGGGTTTGTTCGGGGGACTGTGATGGAGGTATAGAAAGATGACGGATGGGCGGAAGTTGCTCCTGGTGGTGAGGTGGAGCTTACGAGAGGGTTGGCGAGCCGTGTGGAGGGGCGGAGTGGCTCGCCAAAGGTCGGTTGAAGGCGAGGAAGATGGAGGTGTTCAGGCACTGTCGGGGGGTAATTAGATAAAATAGCAGGGGGAAAAGAGAGAGGAGAGGATGGAGAGGGTATCTGGAGTGATCTGGAAGGAAGGGAGGCAGCGGAGTGGATGGTGCGTAACTACCGTCGTCGGGGAAGAAGCACCCTGAGGGAGGGAGCGGCGATGAAGGCGAGGTCAGGGGCACGCGCGCCTGGTCCTGCGCGACATGGGAGGAAGAGGCGGAGTTGACTCTACTGCTGGTATGGAAGAAGAGCGACGAGAAGGAGGGGAGGAGGTCGCCGGAGCTTGCGGGTCTCTTGGCCGGAGATGGGAGAGAGGGAAATTTGGGGGAATCTCCGTCAAAATCAAGCTGAGGATCTGCGACCAGGTCTACGGAGCCTTTTATAGGTGTTGGTCGAACCTTCCAGCGCGTGGAGATCGCACAATCACTCTCTTCCGGCTCTCCGGAGATGGAAAGAGGGTGGATACCCAAATCTCTCGTGCATTCGCACGAGAGATTGGGTTCACACCAGAGATTGTAATTGGCTTTAGAAGGAAGGGAATTCCTCAAGGAATCTCCCTTCCATTTCTGGGAGGGAATCTCTGAGGGATTGGAGAGGAATCCCTCTCTAAACCTCGCCAGAGATCGGTTCTACCCTAACAATGTTGGTAGGGCCTGATTGCAATGGTGGCGAGGAACTTAGGGGGCTTTCTGCAAAGATATTCAAAAGATAGGGACCAAATTATGATTTGGGTGTACTAAATTGCAAAGTAGGTCAAGATGACCTCCCCTTGGGTCCAAATTTTGGTATAAACCTAATTTGGACCAAAGGAGTCCAATGGTGAAGTTGGATTTTAGATCTGACCTCTTCTGACTGGACATTTTGCGTAAAAATCCAAATTAGGTCAATTAATGTGCTAGGACCCTAATCTAGGTCAAACTGGGTTCCAAAGGCCAAATTGAGTGTTCTGAACCCTAGCGGATATTTTTCCACGATTTCTAGAGTGTTTACTTGATTTTTATCCTGACCGTAACCTTGCTAATTAAAGTGGGTCTGTTTTAGGGTTATCAAGTGTCATTTAATTCCTAGATTGCACATAAACCCATTTCTGATTGACTCAACCCACTTTTTATCTCATTTAGCCCATTTGACCTATGTTTTGCCTCTGAGAAATCCCTTTTATATACTGCAATGGTAAAATTGTAGTTTTACCCTTTATTTCATGTTTTCTTCTCAGAGCACTTATTCCTTTAGTTAAACCTTCTTCTAGGTTATGCCGGAGCTTTTATCTTCTTTATTGGGTCAAAATGAGCTAGTTATGGCTGATGATGAGGTTCTCATCACTTGCAATCTGGCTTTTATTGGCCATCTTTATTTAAGGATGCACAGGATTTCTCAAGGTCATGTTCTCGATGTCAGGTACTCAGGAGCATAACTAAGAGAGATATGATGCCCCTAAACCTAATTCTTCCTATCAAAATTTTCGATGTTTGGGGCATCGATTTCATGGGACCTTTTCTTCCTTCATTTGGACAACAGTACATTCCTGTTGCTGTTGATTATGTGTCCAAATGGATTGAATCAATTCCCACCCGAACCAATGACCACAAGGTGGTCATCGATTTTGTCAAGAAAAATATCTTCAGTAGGTTCGGGATTTCGAGGGCCATCATTAGTGATGGTGGCACTCATTTTACTAATGTCCAATTCTGAAATTTGTTGGCCAAATACGGGGTTAATCACCAAATTTCCACACCTTACCATCCCTAAACGAATGGACAAGTCGAGATCTCCAATCGGGAGATCAAGAACACTCTGCAAAAAATGGTTAGGCCTGATTGCAAGGACTAGACTCATAAGCTTGAGGATGCTCTTTGGGCCTATCGCACGGCGTATAAAATGCCCATCGGCATGTCTCCACTCCGTTTGGTGTATGAAAAGGCATTCCATCTACTTGTAGAGATTGAACACAGGGCATTCTAGGCTATCAAATAATGCAATTTACATCTGAATCTAGCAGGGAAGACCAGGAAATTCCAACTATATGAGTTGGAAGAGCTTAGAAATGATGCATACGAGAATGCCAGGATCTACAAGGCTCGGACCAAAGCTCTAAATGATCAATTGATTTCCCACAAGAGCTTTGAGCAAAACCAGAAGTCTGGTTATTCAATTCTAATCTTAAGCTCTTTCCTGGCAAACTTAGATCTAAATGGAATGGTCCATTCATAATTGACCAGATTTTTCCAAATGGAGCCGTTCAGATTTCTGACCCAAAGACAGTTAACACATTTAAAGTCAATGGCCAATGTCTGAAGCCTATTATTGACCGTACACTTCCAGAACCCGTCTCAGACACGGTTGCTCTAGCCATTCTATGACTTCTTTGGCTGGACTTCACCTAACTGACAGCATTAAACTCAGCAGTTGTACATATGACACAAAGCTAACACAAGCTTCATATTCAGCTGACATCTTTCATACTCTACCCTTTCTTTCATGTCTCTTTCTCAATGTGGACATTGCATTAGCTAGGCATGGGGGGGTGGATTCATTTTTGAATCATTTTGTCAGCTTTGTGAAATTCATGTAAATTGTTTTTCTCTTCTTATTTATACATAAAAAGAAAGGAAGGAATAGTTAGACATTAGGACTTTTCAATCTTAGGAAATATTAAATTAGGATTTGAACACAAAGACCCTTCAAGTCTTTGGACTTAATTGGCCCGTTTATCCACTAAAATGTGGATTTGTTTTTCGAGTCCTTGCCAAACTTAATTCTATTATAATTTGAGTGAATAAGTTTGGGTGATAAGTACATGACTTATCAACCTGCCCTTCGATTTGAGGGAACTTTGAGCTTTAAGCATCTACACACTTTCTTTGCACCGACGCGTTGTTCGATGATTTTAACGAAAATTGGGTAGCTAATGAACCTTCTAGGGTGATATGGCTAGCAAGTTATCATGGGTAACAGCCCATAGGTAGGTTGTCCAGAGCCCAGTCACTAGACTATTCTCTTTTTGCTGCCTTTTGGTAAATCTTAGACCAGGGAAGCCACCTACTTAGAAAAAAAAGAGAAAAGAAAGTCAAAAAAAATAAGCCGCACTTCGCCGCACGAGTATGGCTAGCAAGTTGTCAGTGGTAACAGCTCATCGACCGGTTGTCCAAAACCCAACTCAATAATGCATTGAAAATTTCCAAAACACTTTGGAAGAAGCAGAGAAGTAGAATAAACCGAGGAGATATACACTGGATTCACCCTTGTGTTGACCCCGTAAAAAAAATGAAAGTAGGGAGAAAGCTACCGGCTGTAAAGATACACCTTTAGGCAGAATTCTCTTTTTAAGGTCACCTAGAGGCGTAGAAATCCGAAGTCTGTTTTAACTACCGGTCAACGAGTCTATCAGATTCACAATAAGATGCTTAGAACTTAGGGTTCTCATCAAATCTTGGGTGAGTTGAATGGCTAGAGAAAGCCACTCTTAAACCCTAAAACTTGAAAGTCCAAAAAAAATAGAAAAGAGGAAAAAGAGAAAACCAAATTTTCCTTTGAATAAGGCAAGGGCTTGAGGCAGTCTGCATTTTGGGAAATACTCGGGCACTGTTTTGTCTTTGAAAGTTCAGATCCTAAGTAAACATTTTCTTAATGATTGAAAATAACTCATGTCCAAGTAATCCAACCTGATTCTTTTATAAAAAACATATAGCCTTTGCTAGGGACTAGCAAAAGATAGGCATGGGGGTATGATGTAAACATGTTTACACTACTTAAGATGTCTACCTATGCATGTTCTTAAGCATAGGATTGCATTGCATACTATAAATATTGCATAACATGCATCATCTTGCATTTAGATTAGTTCGAATAAAATGGAGGTTAATTGTCTCCTTTTATGTTCATGGACAGGGCAAACTTTTTATCGGGGCCTTGGATCGAAGATCCAACCATATAGATGTGATCAGGGCGACGATTGCAGTTCAACGACTCCAAGATCGGCCTAATCAGACACATGTAGCATCAGATAAAGGTTGAGGAACCCTAGAAGATCAAGGGCCAAGATGGTGTGAATCCACATTTCAAATGACAAATCCGATTGCACTGACGGATTAGGATCGATGATCGTAGCCTAACAGCGTGAAAATTGACTCAATCCGACACCTGTGGCACCATCTACATCATCCAGAAGATGGACGGCCAAGATGGCACCACGTGGCGCCATCTTGCCCGCCCAACCAGCTGCCCTCAACCACTAAAGATTCTAGCACCCGCGCATGAGAGAGGAGCTCAACCGGTGTGCCCATCCTCTGAGTTACACCTGAAGAAGCCGTCTTGACCATTGGATCTTTACCAAATGATCTTGAATGCGTGTTCAGATGATCAGCTGCTCGCCCATCCACACGCGCAGCACAGTGGATAAGGCTCTCGATCGCCTTCAAGCGTGGGTTCAAATCCTCATGCGCAGGCAAGCTGGCGCGGGCGAGCAGGCGCGTGTGATCGTGCCATGAGAATCGAGCGGCTGCAGGTGCTCGATAGCACCCACGTGCTATTGCACGCTGCGCCTAATGCGGGATTGCATGTGGGCACGCACGTTGAGGAGCGGGTAGAAACGCGAGATAATCGGATGACTGAGATCAGCTGAACGTGAACACGTGTTACACGCACGAGCAGGCGAGTGGGCGCACGTGCTCTGCCACACGTCGCCCATGATGGGGCTTTAGCGATGGTTTTATCCATCACTAAAGACCCCTTATTTAATGTTTTGAGATTTAAAAGGCCAATTTCCCCTCAATTTTTGCAACTATAAAAGGATACCTCCTCCACACGAAATTCTCATCCCTTCCTTCTCTTCTCTCCCTCTCCAAAGCTCAAGAGAAGCTTGTCCCACACCCAGGATGCTCCTCATGAGATAAAGTCAAATTTTCGCTCTCATTTCGGAAGTGGATCCCATGACGATGATGACGTGCTACTCCATTCTCATTCCTCCTACCTTGACCTCCTTCTTCCCGCTCCATCCTCCTTTATCTAGGAGACGTCTCGTTTGGCTCATCCTCCAAGCGATCATCGAGGAGGATAACTTCTCTCTCCCATTCTTCTTTATAGCTTTCTATTGTAGAATTTTCCTGCTTTCTAGTGTAGCTGATTTCCCGCTTTCTAGTGTAATTCTTCTTTGGTTTTATTGTATAAACACTTTGAATTATTGAATGCATGTTTTTTCTCTCCTTCTCTCTAGTTTAGTATGATTTTTATTATGGCTTCATTGTAGTTACATTGCTCACTTTTCAAGAAAAATTCTAAAAAATTATAATTGCTAATATAGATCGACGTAGCCTCCCTAAGTTCGACCCGGGATTTCTATTCCGGTATACATTTTATTTGTTGAACACGAGTTCTTCGCTTTCAAACTACAACGATGGGTTTTTCAAAACCAAACACGTTAGCGTAGCAACTCGGAGCGTTCAACACCCAGGATGCAAATAGGGGGAATTCCCTTGGAGGACGATGAGAGTCCACACATGGAACGTGCGTGGGTTGTGCAACAAGAGCCAGAGGGCTTCTCTCTCAAGGTATCTCAGAGAGTTAGAGATTGATTATGCCATAATTCAGGAAACACACATTGAGAACGAAGAGGACAGGGTCTGGACTGACTTGAAGAATGCAGGGATGGCTGAATGTGTGTCTCTCAATGCTCAAGGTAGATCAATTGGGATCGCTCTATGGTAAAGAAAGGATTTTCTTCAATTGCTAAAGGTGCATAAAGCCTGGCATTTGGTGACATGTAAGTTCAAAAGATGTCTTGGGGAAGATGTGTATTTCATCATTGGTGTATATGGGCCATGTCTTGCATCGTTGAGGCAAGAATGATGGGATGATTGGTTTGCAACCATAAAACTTATACAAGGGGCTGCTTGGTTGGTGGGGGGGATTTTAACTGTGTGCTGACAGAGAGAGATAGGACAAATGGTGTAGTGGATAGTGCATCCCATGGCTTCCAATTGTTGGTCCAAAATCTGGGTTTTAGTGAATACCCATCTTTTGGTGCTAAGCTTACTTGGAGAAATGGTACTGGCCTTATGTCAAAGATTGACATATTTTTTGGAAATGCCAATCTCCTCAAAATGTACCATCTACAAATAGTTTCTAGGTTGGAACGCCCTTTCTTAGACCACACCCCCACCTTTGGGACAGTAGGGAACAAATTCAGGTCGGCTCCTATTTCAAATTTAAAAGGTCATGGATGCGTGAACCAGGTTTCGTTGAGATGATTGACGTGTGGTGGAGGGCCAAACGAGTGGAAGGATTAGCTACTACCAAGTTTGCTTCTAAACTAGCTGATTTGTGCAAAATGCTTAAAGAATATGGGGCTGTGATATCTACGTTGAGACAACAAAGACATCTGGAGGCTTTAGAGAAGATCAAGTTCTTGGATAAAAAAGAGGTAGCAAGACCTCTGTCTGACCAAGAACTTGATGATAGAAGAATGTGGCAAAGAGTGGTGGCGGAGGAAGATTTGAAGCAGGAGATGGATTGGACAGCGAGATCAAGACAAATTTGGCTGAAGGAGGGCGATGCCAACACCAAATATTTTCATCTCACAGCCAGTTCTTGGAGAAGGGCGAACATAATCTATTCCATAGTCAAGAATGGTCAAAGAGTCTCCTCTATGCAAGAGATTAGATTGGAAGCGAAAAAATATTACAGGGATGCTTCGCGAGCTGCAACTAAAGGTATGTGGAGGATGACGGTGAATGATGCACCTAAAGTTTCTGAGGAATAGGCTTCCAGATCGATGGATACCATAACTAAGAAAGAAACTGTGGATGCCATAAAAGAGCTAAATAGAGAGGGCTCCCTAGCCCTGATGGCATCAAGTTTTCTTCTACAAGGAATAGTGGAGCTTGGTCAGTAGTGAGGTGATGGAGGTCATCAATGAATTTGAGAGAGGGAATTTCATCTTTGATAGGAGCAACCGATCCTTCCTTTTTCTTCTACCGAAGGTCCAAGGATCAGAGAGTTTCTCTGATTTCAGTCCTATTGCACTCTCAAACTCAATTTACTTGGTGGTGAGCAAAGTACTAGCAAATAGGTTGAGGTCAGTCTTGCAAAATTTGATTCACCCTATCCAATCAGCATTCCTCCCTAATAGATCCTTGCAGGAATCATTTATTATGGCTGAGGAGATGGTGTGTGGATGGCATAAAAGGAAATGTAAAGCTTTTATATGGAAAGTTGATTTCTGGAAGGCTTATGACTATTTCATGGCCGTATCTCTGGGAGGTCTTTAAGAGAAGAGGGTTCCCATCCTTGGGGATCCAATGGATGAAGTGTTGTATCACAACCTCTTCTTTCTCTCCTTTGGTCAATGGCAAACCATGTGGGGTGTGGATTCAGCCACAATGTGATGTTAGGCAAGGATGCCTGTTAGCCCTGCTGGTCTTCAACCTTGCTGTGGATGGACTGGCTAGGTATGCCTATAAACTAGCTGAGGCTGGTGTCATCAGAGGTTATTCACTGTCTAACAGAAGAGCTATGGCCCCTGTAGTCCAATACGTAGACGACATATTATTTTTTGTTGAGGGGACAACTGCTGCACCTAGGCATTAGGGCATATGATGGACATCTTTGGAGATCTGTCTGGTCTGAGATTAAATAGGGAGAAATCCACCCTGTCATGCTTTGGCATGAATGAGTAGGAGCAATATGCACTGTCAGCCATGTTGGGAACTCCTCTATCAAATCTGCCAATCAGATATTTGGGGTTGCCATTGAGATATTCAAAGCTACGGAAGAGTGATTGGAATGCCCTCTTTGACAAGATTTCTGTTAACCTGGAAGGGTGGAATAGTAAGTTCCTATCTAAGGGCGGATAGTTAATCTTGTTAAATTCTACTATCACTTCCATTCTGATTTTCTACTTTCCCCTTTTCAAAGCTCTGAAATCTATTTGGAAACAATTGGATTTGATGCGAAAGAAATTCTTTTGGAAAGGTGTACGACAAGAGGGTACCATCATGCAGCCAATGAAATGGGAACATCTGTGTCACACCAAGGAAAAAGGTGGACTGGGGATTAAAGCACTTAAAGAGTTTAATGAAGCCTTACTGATTAAATGGGCTATCAAAATTCTAAATGGGGAGGAAAGGGTATGGACTGCACTTATTAATGATGGCTATGGCTGCTCCAACAATGCTCTGAATTGATTATACCCCTCCAAATTCTCCCCATTTTGGCATTCTGTCACTCAAGCTATCAGAGATAAGTGGCAATTATTATAGCCGGTTCATGGGGATGGCAGGCACTTCAGTTTCTAGAAAGAGCAGTGGACATCGTTGGGCACCATGCAGGAGGCTTATCCGAGAGTCTACTCAGCTTCTATTTATAAGGATGGGGTGGTTAATAACTATTGGTCTGAATCTGGCAGATATTGGCGGTTGACAGAATCTGAGGCAGTCAGGGAGGGGACAAGATTTTAAGAAGAAAAGCTATGCCTGGTTTCAAACCTACAGACCATCTGTCCAATACCCGGTGTCGAGGATACTTATGCATGGGATGGATAATGTGCATACATCTAAATAGCCAAAAGTGTCTATTAATGCATGTTCTTAGTGTCATAGTAGCAGCATGCATTGTAAATATTGCATAACATGCATAATTACGCATTTAAGATAAATTGTATGGTAATTGTCTCCTTTTCTGGTCAGGGATAGGGCGATTTTTAATCGGGGCCTCGGATCAAAGATCCAAAAATACAGATCTGATCAGGGTGGCAATAAGAGTTCAATGACTCCAAGATTGCCCTGATCAGACATCCGTAGGACCAAATAAAGATCGAGGAAGCCTAAAGATCAGGGCCAAGATGGTGCCAATCTGCACTTCAGATGTTAAATCCCACCACATGGATGGGTTCGAATCGATGATCGCAGCCTAACATCATGAAAATTGGTCCAATTCGACATCTGTGGCACCATCTACACCACGCAGAAGATGGATGGCCAAGATGGTGCCATGTGGCACCATCATAGCCACCCAAATCAGCAGTAGCACCACTCCCGATCTTCTGAAGGTGCGGTGAGGCATGATCTGGGTTGTTGGATCTTGATCCAACGGCTGTGAAGTACACGTGCTTAATTCGTAACTGCGACAAAGCAGTGCCGCTAGCACAGAGGTCGAGTGGCATTGTGCGAGTGCACAATGCGTGTTTGACTCACCATCCGCAGCATGCGAGAGATTAATCACGACCGTACGATTGGCTGCAGGCAGCTCAGATCAACGAA
Source organism: Thalassia testudinum (assembly GCA_037157565.1). Classification (NCBI taxonomy): domain Eukaryota; kingdom Viridiplantae; phylum Streptophyta; class Magnoliopsida; order Alismatales; family Hydrocharitaceae; genus Thalassia; species Thalassia testudinum. Next base: position 18,019,421 of record JAZHRO010000056.1, read on the forward strand.
ACGCGAGCATGCATGATCAAACGCTCAACGCGCACTCCCGATTGCACGTGGTAGCGCGGTTAAGCGCAAACGAAGGCACGTGCGAGGACAAATTTAAGGCGTCCAATCTTGTGATCGGATAACTATGATTGCAAAGATGTGGGCGTGCATTTTATGCACAGTGAGTGAGGAGGTGCATGCGGTGCACGCACGTCGGGCATGATCAGACCTTTAGTTATGGATAAATCCATCACTAAAGACTTGATTTTAGTGCTTTAAGCTTGAAATGACAAATTTGTCGTCAATTCCGAGAACTATAAAAGGAGACCCAACCTCCAATTCTTCCTCATCCATTCCTTCACCTCTCACCTTCTCCAAAGCTCAAGAAAAGCATGTTCCACAGCTAGGATGCTATTCTAGAGCTAATTCCAATTTTCTCGCCCCCATTCTGGAATTGGATCCCACGACAACGATGACGTGCTGCCTCATTCCCTCTTCTTCCTGCTTCATCCTCCTTCCCACTCCGTCCTCCGTCTTCCAAGCATTGCTTTGTCCAGCTTGTCCTCCAAGCAGTCGTCGAGGAGAATACCTTCTCTCTCGCTTCTTTTTAATCGCTTTCCATAATAGAATTTTCTGCTTTCTAGTTGTAATCATTTCCCACTTTGTAGTTGTAAAAACATTCTGATTATATTAAGTGATTGCTCTCTCTTTCTCTCTCTTATTGTTTATATCAATTCCAGTGTAATTATTTCATTTTCAAAGAAAAACACAAAAAAATATAAATCATGGATTTTAGATCGACGTAGCCTCCCTATGTTTTCTTTCTGCATTTCGTGCAATTTATTATTTTCTAACTTGCTTTATTTCTTGTCTATTGTTTTGCAGGTACCTTAACAAGGGATCTTCAAGCGGTAGATCGAAGTAAAGTGCAGTTGAAGATAATTGTAAGTGCTCCCCATTCTTCCCCTTTCATAGTTCCATTTCACCACATTAATTCAAACTCCACTTAACCTAGGTGTTTGCATAAACCCTAGGGTTAGTCTGGTTGCTTGGATTTCCACTCACATTCATTTCACCTGCATATAAAAGATCAACAAAAAGATATTTCTTGTGGGGTAATTCAACATACACACTACATACACCAACATTCAAGGCACTTAACCTAATTGATTTTCTTCTACTCAACTGGATTTTGATCTATGGAACAGGTATACACAAATTAACATATAAAAGAGTAGAAATCAGTCTAGGTTAATTATTTTCTGTGCCTAATGCAGTGGTGCAATCTTGGCCAATTGTTTGAGTTGTTTGAGCCGCACCACTTAACCTAAAATCAACTCACCAAGTAGCTTCCCCTTAGGGTTTTCAGTTTACGTCAATACCAGGCACTCCACTTTACTTTTTGATGTCAAAAGGATAGTGATCTTCACCTGTGCTTGAAAAGCTGGTTTGCCTCGAACTTGATTGAATTAAACCTAATTCTAAACCCTAAAAGCTACTTAAGCAAGATTTGAACCTAAAAATCTACTCATCACAAGTAATCTTGCTTGAAAACCCTGGTTGTGCATGCACTCACACATGCTCAATTGATCATTAAGGGCACAACCCATTTTAAGGGCCCACCACATTCCATAAGCACAACAATCCCAAGCCTAAATAAAATCAAGTAGACGTTGGCCTTAAGGATTGATTCGCTCTTCGAGATCTAGTCTGAGATTGTTTATGATTAACTTGCTTGTACCAATCAATCTGATGTTTAGCTTGGGGAGTAGCGTTAAACGACTACGGCTGGGGGGTACACTATGAACCGGAGGCGCAAGTCGAAGGAAGAACCTTCTCCCCAGTCCCTCCTTCTAACTGGTAGGATTGAGTGGATGCAAGTAGAGTAAATTGTTTATAATCTTAAGGTGGATTATGAGAGTCCATAGATCCTTAGGCAGCTCCACTTAAGGATAGGCTTGTTTTGTTGTGCTGTAGGGTTCTTATCCCCAGTCCTTCCTTCCTCTTCCTAGTTTATGCTGGGAAGGAGGTCATTGAATCCCCGAGTGGAAGGACCACTAGAGTATTCTTGGAGGCATAGATTGGATTTTGGCCAAATTGATCCCATGGCTGATCAATAGTCTCCTCTTCCTTAGAATCCACAGGAGGCATTTCAAAGGTAGCTGGAACAAATGCCAAGAATGCAGGACGCTCAGCCCTTAAAGGATTTTTATGATCCTTCAAATTATGGGGAACATCTTGACATCCAGATTCCTACCGGAGATGTAGAAATCAGGCCCCAGGTGTTAAGCCTGATCAAACATTTCCATGGGCTTGGCTCTGAAGACCCATTTTAGCACTTGGAGGACTTGACCACTTTGTTCCAAACCACCAAGGCATGAAATGTGAATGAGGAGCAGATGATAATGAGGCTCTTCCCCCACTCTCTTAGGGATAAAGCCGCTCATTGGTACAAGACTATAGGAAGGCCAATTGCAACTTGGAATGATTTGAAATCAGCTTTCCTGAAGAAATTCTTCCCTGTTGGAGGTACCAATGCTTTGAGATGGACGATTACTACCTTCACCCAGTAGCCGGGGGAGCAATTTCATGTTGCTTAGGAGTGATTCCAAGACTTATTGCAGAGGTGCCCACACCACGAGGTGCCGAAATGGTAGCTCATGCAGATCTTCTACCATGGGCTGACTGAGCAACTCAGAAATCACATGGACGCTTCTTGCGGAGGCAATTTTCTCAACAAATACACAGATAGTGCACACAATTTGTTTGAGGAGATGAGCGAGAATTCGATCAATCATACCTCCATGGATACTTTTAACCTATCCCAACAACCCAGATCGAATGTTAATGAAGTCCACAACTCTCATTATCACGATATGGAATTGATTTGCAATAAACTAGATAAGGTGGACTTGGTTACTAAAAGGATGGAGGAGTGGATGGCTGGAAATTCAATGAACAATTCTCGATACACTCAATCACATAATTCAGGATTCCATTCGTCGCAAGCTCCTTTTGGATGGGAGTTCATGAATCAACTTGATGCAGCTCAACCTGTGAATCAGCATTATTCAGAACCCCACAAGTTCCAAACTAGGGCCTTTGATCCCAATTTCTCTGATCCCTCCCTTTCTTTCTCTCCATCCTCACCCTATGAGGATGTCTATGCTGTACAGGAGAATGTTAGGTCCAACCCTTATTCCAATGCTTATGATTCAGGTTGGAGGAACCACCCTATCTTCTCCAAGAAAAACCTAGGGCAGCAGACCCAATTCTGACCCTGCAATTATGCTCCGCAAAGACCAATGGGTCAGGGTCATGTTTACACTCAGCTACCATCTAATCAGGTCAATCAACCATCTTGGAATTCCTGTCAACCTGTAGGGCAGGCTGATTTGAACCGACAGATGGTAGAAATGCAAAGATCTATGTTCCAGCTCATGCAGCAAATGAAAACCTCGCTGGATAACTTGCAAAACAAGTTCATTGCTAATTCTCGTCAACCCAAATCTTTGCCATCTCAGCCCGTACCCAACCCGCGTAATATCCAAAATCCAGGCAATCAAACCCAAGGGTACGAGAATCAGAGGGACCCACACGCACATGCTTAGGTGGTTGAGCAGGGTCCTTCCTCTTCTGCTTCTTCAAATCAAAGGTTTTTGGCTAATGGAGCCCCTCCAATCTTTCCTACCCCTCCCCAAGACCTAAATTCGTATGCATCTACTAATTCAGTTACCTTGATGAGTGGAAAACAAACTCAGGATCCACAATTGCACTGTTTTGATCTACCAAATCCTGAAAAGTCTAAGGAGAGAAAGGAGAACTCCAAAGAAGAAATCAAGGCTCAGGAACCTGATTCCGAAGATCTGACTCATGTTCCTTTTCCTGAGGCCTTGATTAAACCTAGGACGAAGAAGCTTGTTGATAGTAACGAGGAGCTCTTGAATATATTCAAGAATGTCGAGATCAATATCCTGCTCCTCGATGCTATCAAACACATATCAGCTTATGCTAAATTTTTGAAGGATTTATGCACACAGAAGCGTAAGTCGAGAGAATACGTTTTGACGAAGGTGGTACTCTCCAAGTAGGCTAGTTCTGTTATCCTGCGTTACCTCTCTCAGAAAAAGAGAGATCCAGGTGCTCCTTTGATTTCTTGTGTCAACGGAGATTACACTTTTGATAGAGCACTTTTGGATCTAGGTGCATCTATTAACCTAGTTCCGACTTCTCGTTACGAGAAATTCTTATTAGGTGAACTTCGGACTACCTGAATAATGCTGCAGTTAGAAAACCATTTGGTCACAAATCCGTGAGGCGTTATTGAAGATGTTATTGTTATTGTTAAGGATTTCTATTTTCGTGTAGATTTCCTTGTCCTTAACATGGATGTACCTGAAAATCTGAGGAACACTCCCATCATTCTAGGGCATCTGTTCCTAGCTACTGCAAAGGGCAATATCAACTGTGAAAGTAGAAGCATGGAAATCGCCTTTCTGGATTAAAAATTGAAATTGGATATTTTTAAGGCAATTAACAAATTTGAGGATTGTGAATTTATAGAGGAACTTGAGGAAGATAGTTTGAATATTGAAACTTGTATGGCGGTTTTTACAATTGAAAGTTCCTCCTGTTATGATAGATCTGAACTGCAACCCTCTGTAGCAAACCCGCCATATTATGAAGAGGTTATTGATTTTATTCACTTTCAACCTCCTCTGCTTGATGAATCTTCTTCAGCATCATCTTAACCCTCAATCCAAAACCTACCCCTGCTCGAACTGAAACCATTGCCTAAGAATTTGAAATATCAGTTTTTGGCACCTCAAAAGACGCTCCCTGTGATTATCAATGCCATATTAACTAAGGAGTAGGAGATTAAACTGATCAAGGTCTTAAAGGAACACAAGGAGGCAATAGGTTGGACCATTCATGACCTAAGGGGTATCGAGCCATCTTACTGCAATCCTATAATATTTTTGGAGGATGGATCCGGCGTTCTCACTAAATGCAGAGGAGATTAAACCCTAATATGTGAGAAGTGATCAAGAAGGAAATTATCAAGTGGCCCGATGCAGGAATTATTTATCTAATCTCTGATAGTCCTTGGGTAAGTCCTGAGCAAATTGTTCCCAAGAAAGCTGGGATTACCATTTTGACTAACGAGAAAGGAGAATCTATCACAACTTGTTCAGCTTCCTCTTGGAAGGTTTGTATTGATTACAGGAAGTTGAACACAGCAACGAAAAAGGATCATTTCCCTTTGCCCTTTATCGATCAAATCCTTGAAAGACTAGCTGGGCAAGAGTACTTCTATTTCCTTGATGGTTACTCAAGATACAATCAAGTCCCTATCCATCCCGAGGATCAGGAGAAAATGACTTTCACCTGTCCCTACAGAACCTTTGCTTTCCATAGGATGTCATTAAGCTTATTAAATGCACGTGCGACTTTTCAAAGGTATATGCTAGCCATATTCTCAGATATGGTGGGAGAGTTTATAGAAGTCTTCATGGATGATTTCTCTATTTTTGGAGAATCGTTTGATTTTTGTTTGGCAAATCTTGAAATGATTCATAAAAGATGCATCAAAACAAGCTGGGAAAAGAGTCATTTAGTGGCACAAGAAGGCATCATCTTGGGTCATGTAATCTCTGAACGGGGTATCGAAGTTGACAAAGCTAAGGTTGATGATATCTCTATACTTCCTCCTCCCACATCTGTCAAATGAATTCGATCATTTCTTGGTCATGTGGGATTCTATAGGAGGTTCATCAATGACTTTTCTAAGGTTGTTCACCCTCTGAGCAACCTTCTTGCCAAAGATATGCCATTTGATTTCAACGAATCATACCGTAAGCATTTGATTTTCTTAAAATGGCAGTCACTTGTGCTCTAGTGTTCCAACCACCAGTTTGGACAACCCCATTTGAGAACATGACCAATGCTTCTGATTATGCGATCGGGGCTGGTTTGGGTCAGAAGATTGATAGGAAGCCCTCTGTCATCTACTATGCTAGTAAAACTCTGGACGATGCCCAGAGGAATTACACTGTTACTGAGAAGGAATTACTAGCTATAGTATTTGCTTCAGATAAATTCAGGGCTTATCTCTTAGGGTCTCATGTCATCATATATACCTACCACTTGGCCTTGACACATCTCTTGGCCAAAAAGGATGCCAAACCCTGGCTTATTCGATAGATTCGTTTGCTTCAAGAATTTGATCTTGAAATCAGTGATAAATCCAGGGCACAGAATCTGGTGGTGGATCATCTTTCGAGACTTCTAAGTGGTTCTTCTTGTTTGGATATTTCGATTGTTGATACTTTTATGGACAAGACTATCCTTACAGTTTCAGGTGTCCAAACCCCATGGTTTGCTGACATTGTAAACTATTTGGTCGTTGGTCAAATCCCTCAGGATTGGACCAGGCAACAATGAGATAGAGTCAAATCTGAGGCCAAATATTACTTCTGGGAGGACCCTGAATTGTATCACATTGGCTCTGATAAGATTATTCGACGATGTGTCTTGGAGATTGAATTCAAAAGTATACTCGACTTCTGCCATGCATCTGCGGGTGGTGGACATTTCTCCAGTAAAAAGATGGTTGCAAAAATTTTGTAATCTGGATTCTTTTGGCCATCTTTATTCAAGGATGCCCAGGAATTCTCGAGGTCATGTTCCTGATGCCAGGCACTTGGGAGCATAACCAAAAGAGACATGATGCCCCTAAACCCAATTCTTCCCAATGAAATCTTTGACGTTTGGGGCATCAATTTCATGGGACCCTTCCTCCCTTCATTTGGACACCAGTACATTCTTGTCACTGTTGATTAAGTGTCCAAGTGAATTGAGGCCATTCCCACTCGAACCAATGACTACAAGGTGGTCATCAATTTCGTCAAGAAGAACATCTTCAGTCAATTCGAAATTCCAAGAGCCATCATCAGTGATGGTGGTTCTCACTTCACTAATGCCCAATTTCATAAGTTACTAGCAAAATACGTGGTGAATCACAGAATCTCCACACCTTACCATCCCCAGACGAATGGATAGGCCGAGATCTCCAATCAGGAGATCAAGAATATTCTTTAAAAGATGGTTAGGCTTGATCGTAAAGACTAGACTGAAAAGCTTGAGGATGCTCTTTGGGCCTACTGTACGGCGTACAGAACGCCTATCGGAATGTCACCATTTTGTCTGGTGTATGGAAAGGCATGCCATTTACCTGTAGAAATTGAACATAGGGCATTTCTGTGCAATCAAGCAGTGCAATCTGGATTTGAGTTTAGCCAGAAAGACCAGGAAACTCCAATTATCTAAGTTGGAGGAGCTTAGAAATGACGCGTACAAAAATGCCAAGATGTACAAGGCTCAGACTAGAGCTCTTCATGACCAATTGATATCCCGCAATAGCTTTGAGCTGAACTGGAATGTCTGGCACTTTGATTCTTGACTTAAGCTCTTTCCTGTCAAACTTAGGTCAAAATGGAATGGTCCACATCATCGACTAGATTTTTCCAAATGAGGTCATTCGGATTTCTGACCCAAAGATGGGTAATTCATTCAATGTCAACAGTCAACGACTAAAGCCTTTTATTGACCGTATTGTTCTAGAACTCGTCTTAGACATGGTTGCTCTTATCATGTTATAATCTCTTTGCCTGGACTTGGCCCAACTGATTGAATTAAACTCAGTAGTCGTACAGTTCGACTTAGAGCTGACCCGAGCATTATATTCAAGTGATATTTTTTACATTCTACCTTCCTTTCATGTCTTTTATTCTCAATGCGAACATTGCATCAGCTAGGCATGGGGGGGTGGATTCATTTCTGAATCAATTTGTCAACTCTGTGGAATTCTTGTAAATTCCACTTTTTTTCTTATATATACAAAAAAAATTTGAATTAGGAAAGAATACTTGGGCATTAGGACTTTTCAATCTTAGGAAATATTACAGAAGGATCTGAACACTAAGACCCTTCAAGTCTTTGGGCTTAATTAGCCCTGGTATTCACTAAAATAAGGATTTGTTTATCGAGTCCTCCCCATCCTAAATTCTATTTCAATTTTATTAAATACATTTGGGTGATAAGTATACGACTTATCAACCTGCCCTCTGGTTTGAGGGAACTTTAAGTCTAAGCATCTACACACTATTTGCACTGAGTCGTTATTTGGTAGTTTTAACAAAAATTGGGTAGCTAATGAACCTTCTAGGATGGTGTGGCTGGCAAGTTATCATGGGTAACAACCCATAGATAGGTTGTCTAGAGCCCAGCCACTGGACAATTCTTTTCCTCCTGCCTTTTGATGGGTGGCTATTCATCATAGCTAAAAAGCTAAAGTTAAGCTAGAAACTAGGTTAAATAATGTCAAATTATCACATAAAAAGGGTTAAGTGTGGGAATTAAAGGAAAATACTTAAAACATTAATTTTGTGCTAAGATTGCATAATTAGGTCACAAAATGAGATATTCTTGAGAAAAAGGTCAAATGATTATCCAAGTGTAAATTGAAAACAAAAATAAGTTTAAAAGTTCAAATCAAAAGTATAGCTAACTTCTTAAAAGTTCAATTAAGCACATAGAAAAACTTGAAGGCATTTGGACATCATTAAGGCCTTGAAATTGAAGATTTACATTTAGGTCCTTTATAAATCACATTTCCTTCATTTGAAAACTTCCCTGGACTTATTTGTAACCCATAGGGACCTCTTTGAAAGCCCTTAAGGACCACTTTGTAACTAATTTCTACCACTTACAGGCTCTTGTTCAAATCTTCTATCCCTTCGCTGAAGGGTATCCCTACAATTTCACCATTAGAATTCCAGTGCCTGTTGCTTCCTACCCTGACACTGTTCACGTGATGAACTCGCATGATCTGGACCATTGATCTCTCAGCTCGTTTGTTCTGTGTCTTATTTTGATTCAATCCTTCACGCGATTCGACGCATGTGGTCACCTCACATCCCAGATCTCATCCAACGGTCAGTTTTTGATTTGGCAGCCTGCACGTTCTCTCCTCTCATCCTTGCCGCCGATGCCCTCGTTGCCTAACTTCACCTACGCGGTGTTCTGAGTCACTGAGATCTCTACTTAAGCACCTCAATTGTCGCACGCGCAAGGGATCGCCTCCTCTCCTTCTTCCTTGAGAGCGGTCCTTTCATCCTCTCCAACACCCCTAACCCTTTCAAACACCGCATCTGTGATAGAGATGTGGTTCTTCACCTCCCTCTCCTCCTCATCGGTATGGATGACGTATGCCTAAGGACAACCTAGAAACTTCACTAGCAAGCTTTCCATTCGCTAGAGCTCCCCCTCCCTTCTTCCTCTCTATCCTCCGGGTGGAGACCCACAAGTCCCATTCTTCCTTTTAGAGTAGTTTTACTATTCTGTAGTTTAGCTGTAGTGTTAGTTAGATAGATTAGCAATAGAATTAAATGTAGAATTAGTGTTAATCTACTGTGCATGTTAGCTTAGCATTTAGAGTAGATTTAGATCAAATTCCCCCCCTCACCTCCTCTGATCATTCCAGATCAGAGGGGATGATTTCCCCCAGTCACTGTTCATGATTTTCTTCCTGTATGTGCTTTTCATATCACTTCCGATTTCCTCGATTTTTCTCTCGCAATGCACCCAGTCACTTGATCTAATTTCATATCTGAATGGTTTCCAACCTCAGATTTGAAATTAGCGTCGAAATCCATTTTAGGGGCATCCCATTCATTCCATTTTGTCACAAAAGCCCCAGATCTAAGCTTAAAATGGAATCGATTTTCCAAATTTTCTATAAATTTAGATTTCAAGGATTTAGATTTACGTGAGCTTTGAATGCTTTGATCTAGCAAACTAAGTTATTATTGATTTGATTCACTATTTGGCTGAGAATCTACGGTGATTCTAAAGTCAGAATTCACCTCAGATGAGCCATAATCGGATTTGAGATTTTGTAAGGATTTGAATGTCTTTAATGCATTGTAGAGCCAATGAAAATCAACTTTCTTGGTTTGAGACTCTACCTTGCATGTTTTAGTTGATTTTGAAGTGCAATTCTGATTTTCAACCTTAGGAGTTCTCAATACTCAAGGTTTCAGAGATCTGGGATTTAAGTTTATATTTTAAATTGACTTATTTAACTCCTACATGCTGTCTATAGCATTAGAAAGAGCTAGATTAGATCTCTTTTAGCTTTGATTTGATGAGATTTTATCGACAAGGGATCTTGAGTTTGAGTTGTATTCCTGAGTGATTTTTATGAGAATTTAAACCCTTGTCAGATTTTGTCTTTAGGTTGATTTCTATTTTTGTTTCAAATCCCAGACTTATAGCAAATTGCTGCAATTGCAGCTACATTTCCATCAATCCCAGCTAAATAATTCTTGAAACAGTCACTTTAAATTCTTAATCAGGTTGTCTTGAATCTGATCTGAAATTTGATTGGTTGTTTCAAGCTATTAGGCAGTTGGAATTGAGGCTCTTCCCTACTGTAGACTTAGCTCTCTTCCAGATGGATTAACTGCAGTAGCAGTTAAGACGTCTGGAATCAAGTCTGGCCTGCATGCAGTGTTGTTGATTCTGTAGTACTACTACTGTTTGTGTTGCATCTATTTGTTTTGCTGGATTTCCAGCAACTTCCTTATTGTTGTGTCCTACTGTAGTGTTGATGAATTTCAGCAGTTGGGTTGCTGTTCCTGAGTTTAGTTCTAGCCATAATCTGATCTGAAGTTCAGAGGACTGTAGGCTTTAGATTTAAGTTGGTTAAATAGCTAACTTGTGTGTAATGGTTGTATATGAGTTGTATACAAGCTTTCATGTATTGTAATTGACTTTAATTCACATTTGAATGCTTGTAATCTTGATTTAATTCTTTTGTCAGTTATCCTTTTAAGCCTAACTGTCCAACAAGTTTAATTAAATGAAATCCATGTGGAATTGCATACTAAATTGCTTGTATCCCTTGCTATATTTTGTACCGAGTCTGTTGAGGTAGTCCACTACCTTTTAAACTCTTTAAGTTTCATTATAAGCCCTTAACACACCCTAGAAAACCCTTGAAAGTCTTAGAAAGTGTGAAGTTTGGAATTCAATAAAAATTAGATAAAAAACTTAAAAAATTAAAATAAACCTGTCTGATTGAAGATTAGGTAATCTGAACCCCCAGCTTGGTAGAACATACCAGCCGACGATTCTGTATACCATGGAACTTAATAGAAGAAACTAAACATAAAAACATCAAAAACATTTCCTTTTCCTCATCTATTTTTTTCGCTCTCATTTCTTACCTCCATAACAAATATAAAATCCATAAAAAGTGAAGAAACCTTAAAAATATTAAAAATCCATTGTATACTGTGGATATAAGTGTAAATATAAGCTATATTGTAAGCCTGTTAACTTATAATATAAATTATACATATTTATAATAAAAATAACTTATCTATACATTGTACTATATAAATTAAGTATTTAAGTCAGATTGTACTGTATATTACTAAATTATATAACTACTTATTAAGTAAACTAATTTATATATACTAAATAGCTATGTAAATTAATACTTTCTATAAATAACCATATTAAGTTGTAATACTGTATATACGTATTTATTTGTATATTATAAACATATTAACCCTGGTACCTTAATCTAATTATATATCTAGAATAAATAATTAATTTATTAAGTTAATAATTAAGTTATAAGATTAAATTAAAATAAATTAGCAGATTAAGTTAAAACTAAGTCGACTAATACTTTATATTTATACTAATGTATTTTAAATAATTTAACCTAATTTAAGTATATTTATAATGTTTATACTATTTAAACTCAATTTACAAACAAAATAGTCTAAAATTATACTAATTAAATGTAAATAATATAGAAATAAAGCTTATAAAATACAAAAAAAAATATCTATTAAATACTTTAACATATTTCCTAACTCGGTATAAGGTCAGACCATATAATAACTAATTTATATGTAATTAAGGAATAAAACCTAAAATTATGTATAAACTGTATACTTTAGCTAATTTATTTATACAGTAAAAATAATTAAACCTCTAAATTAATTGTACAATTAAGTAGCACTATGAAAATACTTTATTATCGCATAATTTATTTATTTTTATAATAAATTATGGCCCTCGAATTGAGGGCCAAAATCCTTAATCCAATACAGCTGTGGATAAATTTCACCACAGATGTGATGCTCAAATAGCGACACATCATGAACTGCAAAGCGCTCGTAGTGCTATAAGTTGAAAAAGTTACATGGGATGTCTAGTCACCATGGGCACCGAGCTCCCGAAACAACCGAACATTTCTAACCTTATATGAGCATTATTTGAGCATATTTAATGTGTGGGCCAGGGGCCGGTTACTGTGCAGGGGCTTGATTAAGCTCACTAATGAGCTAAAAATGTGATTAATCGACCTAATTAAGAAACTAGGGCATACCTAGTAGTGGTCTAGTCCCACCTGCCTCGGGTGTTGTGTATCCCTCGAATGATGTGCCTACCAATTAAACACATTTTCGCTAAGTTAAAAGGCCCTAATGAATCATTAAACATAGAAGAAAGAGCATAGAAGAGAGAGTAAGTTAAGAGAATTAGCTAAGTATGAGAAATGGCTAAGTATACAGAGAAGAAGAAGAATACAGAGAAACTTAAGAAGTAAAAGAAGAAGAAGAAATACAAATGTATAATGGACAGCGTATATGTGTATGTAAATAAATAAGTATAAGATAAATAATAAGCATACATATAGGTAGTATATATATATGTATATAAGTAGCTTCATATTTTTAGTAACTGAATAAAACATCGTTAAAGGTAAAATAAGGGTCGCTATAGACCCAGTTTCTGCTTTAGAGTTTTTACATCATTTTTCTAGGGTCCAGTGACGTTTGTATCTGTCGCTATAGCTATTATATATGTTACTGTATACATTAGTATATTAAGTTAAGTATGGTATGCATTATTAGTTAGTAGTGTATATATATGTAAGTATTATTAATATAACCTATAAATAGATAATTTACAGTATATCTAGGTATTGTTTGATGCTTGTTTGTAATTAGGTATTTGCAAGCATTTTCATTGACTCTTTTTGTACATAATTAAACCATCAATTCATTCATTATTGATTGATTGATTCATTCATTCTTTATTGTATATAAAACTTATCTTTTTGGAATTAAAGAATAATCTTAGATATAGAGAGTGATGTATATCAATAACTGCCTCCCAGTCAATGACCTGGAATAAACAAGTAAAAATTATGTAAATTAAATAAAATTCAATGCGATAACGGTTTGTATTTGTGACATATACTGCGATAACGATGATTTTTTATACAAATCGTGGTATGTCGATTGCCTTACATTTTTTTAAACACTATTGTCGGGGATCAAAACCCGACAATAGCATTTATGTGAAGTGACTGACTGATTGATTAACTTGACTAAATAAATGTACATCGCAGGAGATATCGATTACAATTTTGGCATCGTTGTCAGGGAGGCAACTCTCTATATGCTAAAATTACTCCTTAATTCCTTATTTGTATATAATTCTTATTTTCATTCATTAAAATTCACTATTTGTACATATTTATTCTTTTATTGATTAATTCTTTGTTGTATATACATTCTTTCATTCCTTTTACTAATCATTTGTTGTTTTTCCACAGCACTTGAGGAGTAGGAGGAGTAGCATCATCTTCCAGGCGAAGGTTGTCTTCATGGTGGACCCGTTGCGCTTCTGACCTGAGTCCAAGCGGAGTTGTTCCCTCAGAGCAGCTGTAGGATTAGTAGTATAGTAGTAGTATATCATAGTTTAGTTAGACTTAGGTATATTAGATAGGACTATTTTTTAGGTATAAGTTGTGAGAGACTGTTCTCATACATTATTCTAATAATTGTGGACTCTCTGGACTCTCTCTCTTTTATTTCTCTCGAACTCATCTCTAATTGATGCGGTTTTCCATTTGCAATTTTCTATATTGATTTATTTCTTTGTTTTTGTTTGTTGCATTATTCAAAATCCAAAAAAGAAATTATAAAATCAAAAAAATTCAAAAGGATCTCATCTTTATCTAGCACCAGCACATCCTTAGGCATCCATCTTAGGTTGCATATTCTACCTGCTAGATTTTATTCCAAGTCAATTTGTATACTGTAGATTGCTAGAGTCAGGTATGCATTCTTTACCTTTCTCAAACTCCTGCCATACTTGAATTTCACTTAAATTTTAAAAAGACCATCTCTTGTTTTGAACTGATTAAAAAGCAAGAAGAGCAGCACAAAATTTATCTCATAATCATTTCAATCAAAACAAAAGGAGATGTTAAAGTCTGAGTGAAACCCTGACTGAGATTTTCATCTCATTGTGTTGATTGCTATCGTGCACACATCACGATCACTTAAGATCACAATACACGGGTTTCTTTCTCATCTCCTTCTACAACCACATGATCTGGATTCACATGCTAGTCTTATCCAGACTCCCAATGGATTTTAGAGGTCTGCACATCGCCAGGTATGCCCATAGGAAGAGTACAATTGTTTGAAATAGTTGTTTGCATACTATAGTGTTTTGCATAGCAACCTCTAGGTAAAAATTGATTCTTCTCGCTTGATTGTTAGATTGGTCTATTGATTGATCGAGATTTGATTGGGAGTTTTTGATTTCTGTGAGATTGAACTTGATTTTATCCTTTCCATTGAGTTGTGACTGAGTTTTTAAATTCACTTTTCAAAAATTGATTCAATGGAAGGTAGGAGATCCCAGAACCCCGATTTAGTACTCCCCTTGTGTGCTGATGCCCTAGCAACTACTTCCACTTCTATGCCTCCCACTTCCAATCCTTTACCTCCCGAACCTTAAACTCCTATTCACTATTCTACACATCAAGAGGATGATCATGATTCTGCACAATTCGAGGATTTTGAAGAACTTCCTCCACATCTTATTGCACATCCTTCATCACCACCACCACCAATCCATAGGTTCCAACCTCCACCATATCCTAATTTTCCTAACCCACCCCTAAAGAAAGGACCTATGCTTCATCTTCAACACCTGTTTGAAACACAATTGCAGATGATTACGGTAACCCAACAGGTGCAACAGCTTGCACAAGCTGTTAATATTTTAGCTAACCCCCAACAACCACCTCAACCAAGAAACCCTTAGGCACCACCTCCACCTCGTAGACACCAACTACAGGATTACTATAATCCCATAGTTGCCGAATCTATGCCTGTGGTATGATATCTTGATGGGGGTCATGCTGCTAAATTGAAGCCTAACATCATTGCACTTATACCTCACTTCCATGGACTTGCTTCTGAGGACCCTTTTCAACATTTAGAGGAGCTGAAAAACCTTACTTAAACCTTGGGTTCGCAATGCCATGATCAGCACACACTTTTGATGAAAATGTTCTCCTCTTCATTAAAAGATAAGGCCACCTTTTGGTTCATAACACTCACACGAACTACACCTATAGACTCATGGGCTTGTTTGGAACATGAGTTCCTAAAGAAGTACTCTCCCGTAGGCTGCACTAACGCTTTAAGGCGTGTTATCACCACATTCACCCAAAATTCAGGAGAACAAATGTACGAGGCTTGGGAGAGATTCCACGAGCTTCTGAGAAAGTGTCCCTACCATGGTGTCCCACACTAGCAATAGGTCCAGATCTTCTATTATGGGCTGCATGATGACACATAGAATTTTGTTGATGTCGCTTGTGGAGGCAATTTCCTGTGTCAGGGCGAGGACTCAGCCTTTGAGCTCTTTGAAGGTATGGCCAAGAATTCTGTTAACAATGCTTCGAAGAGCGAGTTTAATAGAAAGTCTGCACATTCCTGCTCACATTCTGGGGTACACGAAGCCTAATCCAGCAACAGAGACCTAGAGATAATGGCTAGTCAGCTGGATAAGGTGGGCTTAATCAAGGAGAAAGTAGATGAAGTATAGAAATTTCTTTCAAAACCTTCATCATCTCCTTCTCTATCACCTACACCACACACTTCTTCCTAGTTTCCAATAAGGAGGGAAACTGTGAATAACCTTTCTGTGACACAACCTGCACTATTGGATTTTCTATTTCCATATCCTTCACCAGTTGAAGGAACCTTTATTCCTCCTTACACTGACTTCCCTACACCTTCTGGAGCTTCGGAGGAGCTCCACGCCATTCACAATGACCCATTTGCACAGACCTACAACCCTAGATGGCATAATCATCCAAATTTCTCATGGTTGGGAAATTCACAGAGACATTCATTTCAACAACCTTCTGCACCACCACTGCACAACCCGATCCGAGAACCACCTCCACAATCACACAGGTATCCACCACATGCTTACCAGAAACCCCTACCCAAGCCTACCCAATATTCTCAACCTGGGCCTACACAAGATGACCAGTTGGGGTCTATCATGAAAGCTCTTGCAGATATGCAACAACAGAATATTGCTATGCAGCAGAGACAGGACATGGCATTAGCTGAGATGAGAGCCCAGCTATCACACTTGACGGAATCCCGTCAACCACATTCACTCCCATCTCAAGCACAACCCAACCCTTGGAACATACCTACCTAGAGGTATGCTCAACCTAGACCTGCAGTGCAAGGTCAAGCACATGCGATTTCACAATCCTTGCATGACAGTGAATTCTACACTAATCCAAATTCTTCCTATCCACAAACCCAACCACCTCTATTACCTAACTCTGAGTTACCAACTACATAGAGGGCTGAATTGAATGCCATAGTGATTAGGAGTGGTAAAAGCACTGTAGATCCACCTATTCTTACTTCTACATCTTTTCCTGAACCTTCTACCTCCACTCCTCCATCTGATTCACTATTTCCTACTTCTTCTCTACATAGGAATGACCCTCCTGTTACCACTTCTGTACCATTTCCAAAGGCTTTAAAGAAGAAGGGGAAAGGAAAGAAAAAGACTTGTGTGGCACCTGAGGAGGATTTGCTTAAGTTCTTTGAGCAAGTCCACATAAACCACATACCTCTTTATGCTAAATTTTTAAAAGATCTATGTACACCTAAGCGTAAAGCAAGGATTAAAAAAAGTAGTCCAATCATCCCTTTGGAATAAGCTAGTTCCATTATATCCAGCACACTCCCTACTAAGATGAAAGACCCAGGCACCCCTCTCCTATCATGCATGATAGGCAACACTACATTTAATATAGCATTACTTGACCTAGGTGCTTCCATGAATCTTATCCCAACCTCCCTACTGACACATTTCGAGGTTGACCAAGGTGTCCCTGTAATTAGTTGACATATCAGTTAAGACACCTCAAGGAGTGTTGGAAGATGTTATAGTGCGAGTCAAGGATTTTACTTTCCTGTATACTTTATAGTCCTTGACATGGAAGTACCTGAGGACATTCAGAATACACCTATCATTTTGGGAAGACCTTTCTTTGCTACGGCCAAGGCAAACATTAATTGTGAGGAGGGCCTAATAGAATTAAAATTTGGAGATCAAATGATAAAAATTGATATTACTCAGGCCCAAAGTGGACCGTCATGAAGTTTAATTGAGGAAATCTATTCCTTGGATTCTTTGGATCGATTGATTGAGGATACCTTAATTGACTCGATAAATTTAGAACCTCAACACTCTTTGGATTCTTATTTGACTCTCACTGAGACACCAACTTTAGAGACTGAGGACTTGCCTCCTATTCCATTAGTGTCTCTAGGATCTCCTGAAATCTTCACACCTGCTCCTTCTCCTGATCCTATACCTGTTGAGCTCAAACCTCTCCCTGATTCTGTTAAGTATGTTTTCTTAGGACCTAATCAGACCTACCCTGTGATTGTCAATTCTTTCTTATCATCTGATCAAGAGTCACGACTCTTATCTATCCTGAGACCACATAGACAGGCTATAGGATGGAGCCTCTCTGACTTGACTGCCATTAGTCTTTCTTACTACACACATAGGATTTTCACTGAAGAAGGATCTAGACCTACTAGGCAGCCCCAGCGTAGATTGAACCCTACATTTCTGGAGGTGGTGAAAAATGAGACGATTAAGTGGTTAGACAATGGAATTATTTTCCCCATTTCTGATAGCCAATGGGTAAGTCATGTTCAGGTTGTGCCTAAGAAGGTCGAACTTACCATCATAACCACTGATTCTGGAGAAGTCATCCCTACATGGATTGCTAGTTCATGGTGAGTATGTATTGACTACCGAAAACTCAACCAAGCCACGAAGAAAGATCATTTCCCTTTGCCCTTCATTGATCAGATATTGGAATGACTGGCGAGAAATAGATTTTTCTGCTTTTTGGATGGCTATTCAGGATATAATTAGGTGGCAATTCACCCTGGTGATCAGGAAAAAATGGCGTTCACCTACCCCTACGGAACCTTTGCATTCTATAGGATGCCATCTGGATTGTGCAATGCACCTGCTACATTACAGCGGTGTATGTTTGCAATCTTTTTCTATTTGGTTGGTGATTGCTTAGAAGTCTTCATGGATGACTTATCGGTCTTCAGGAGCACATTTGATGCATGCTTAGACCACCTGACTATGGTCCTACAAAGATGCATAAATGTGAATCTGGTACTTTCTTGGGAGAAATCACATTTCATGGTACTAGAAGGACTAGGTCTAGGTCACCTTATCTCTGAGAGAGGAATATAGGTTGATCATGCGGAGGTAAAATTGATTTCTGAACTACCACTACATTCATTGGTTAAACAAATTAGATCTTTTCTTGGGCATGTTGGTTTTTCTCATCGCTTTATAGTGGATTTCTCGAAAATAGCCTGACCTCTAACCAATCTCCTCTCTAAGGACATAGACTTCCAGATCTCTGACGATTGTGTTCATGCTTATACGACACTTCATGATCTGGTTAATAGGGCACCAATATTGCAACCTCTCAATTGGTCTCACCCTTTTCAGATCATGTGTGATGCCTCTGATTTTGCAGCAGGGGCTATCCTTAGTCAAAAACTAGACAGGAAACCCACAGTCATCTATTACTCTAGCAAAACCTTAGATAAAGCTCAGAGGAATTACACCGTCACAAAAAAGGAATTGCTAGCTGTAGTATTTGCATTGGAAAAATTCAGACCTTATCTTTTAGGTTCCCACATTATAGTCTACACTGACCACACTGTAGTTCGACATCTTCTCGCCAAGAAGGGTGTGAAATCTCGTTTGATTTGATGGATCTTGCTTCTGCAGGAATTTGATTTAGAGATTCGTGACAAGGTTGGGAAGGAGAATGTGGTAGCTGACCACTTATCCCACCTTCATTCTGAAGCGATTTCTCCTTCATTACCTATTTCTGACCACTTCCCTGATGAGTAATTGCTTGTCATTCATTCTGATCTTCCCTAGTATGCTAACATTGTCAACTACCTAGCTTCTGGAATCCTTCCCACTGATTGGGTCCGACATCAAAAGGACAAACTTAGATCCTAGGCTAAGCACTATTACTGGGAAGAACCAAGGCTTTTCAAGCACTGCAAAGACTAGATTCTTAGGAAGTGTGTCCCTAATAAGGAGATAGAGAGCATTCTGTCATTTTGCCATCACCAGGCATGTGGCGATCATTTCTCTAACAAAAAGACCGCTACAAAGATTTTGCAGAGCAATTTTTATTGGCCCACAATCTTCAAAGATGCACACAAATATAGTAGGGCATGTTCA
Organism: Thalassia testudinum; assembly: GCA_037157565.1. NCBI lineage: Eukaryota > Viridiplantae > Streptophyta > Magnoliopsida > Alismatales > Hydrocharitaceae > Thalassia > Thalassia testudinum. Next base: position 18,039,131 of record JAZHRO010000056.1, read on the forward strand.
CGCTATCAGTCTCTCAGCAGTATTGGCCGCCGAGACATGAAGCCCTTGAATCCGATTGTAGTGTGCGAAGTCTTTGACATTTGGGGCATTGACTTCATGGGACCTTTTCAGAAATCATATGGCTTCGAGTATATCTTGTTAGCAGTTGAGTATGTTTCCAAATGGATAGAAGCCATCCCCTCGAGGACTAACAATCGTAGAGTTGCGACACAATTTGTTCAAGATTTTATCTTCTCTAGATTTGGGGTACCAAAAGCCATCATTAGTAATGGAGGGTCTCACTTTAGAAACACACATTTTCAGTCCCTACTTCAAAAGTATGGGGTGTCACTTAGGATTGCTACACCATATCATCCTTAAACTAATGGACTAGCTGAATTGTCCAATCGGGAGATCAAGAAGATTTGACAGACTACCATTCGACCTGATAGAAAGGATTGGTCTTCCTGCCTTTCTGAAGCATTGTGGGCATATAGGATAGCTCACAAAGCCCCATTAGGCATGTCCCCCTTTAGACTTGTGTACGGGAAACACTGTCATCTTCCCATAGAACTTGAGCACAAAGCCTATTGGGCCATCATAAAGTGTAATTTGGACCTAGAGAAGGCCGATGATCACAAAAGATTACAAATTTCCTAGCTAGATGAATTAAGGAATGAATCTTATGAAAGTTCGAGGATTTATAGGGATAAACTTAAGGCCTTCCATGACCATCACATTCATAGAAAATCATTTCACCCTGGTCAAAAAGTCCTTTTCGACTCTAGACTTAAACTCTTCCCAGGGAAACTAAGATCCAAATGGACTGGACCTTTCAAAATCTTGAGAATCTTTGATAATGGAGCCGTTGAGATCACTAAGATTGACAAATCTAAACCTTTCACCATCAATGGACAAAGACTAAAACCTTTTATTGAGTCGCTTGATCTCAAACTTGTCAATTCTACCATTTCGCTCCTACATTTTCAATTACCGACTGGGTTTACTCCTAGCTGAAGGCATTAAACTTAGCAAAACCTATCCTTGAATATAGCTATTTTACCCTTTCTTGTTTTCACCTTTCATTCATTAGGTGTCTACCTTTACATTTTTAGCATACAGTCATTGTCACATATGTCATGCATTTCACTCCTTAGCCCTACTTTCCACTCTGATCTCGTATCAGACTTGAAATCGTCCACACAGAGATTTTATCTCCTCATTTCGAATTCCTTCCATCACCCAGTCTAGGATATTGAAAAGCAGAGCATGCATTTGCATCCACCCAATTCATTCAATGAGGACATTGCATTATTTAAGCATGGAGGGGTGAAAATGGTAAACCATTCAACTGAAATGCAATTGTAGACACACCTATAGTATAGTAGATAGTATAGTAGTATCTAAAAATACTAAAAAAAAATTGAAAAATTCTAAAAAATTTTGAAAAAAATTACAAAGCCAAAAATACAAAAAAATGACAAAACACAAAAATTCCAAGAAATACAATAAGGGACAAGCACGTTACTGTTAAGGGAGAACTCAATTTTGAGGAGAGAAAAGAATTTGCAAAGAAATTTAAGTGTTTAACTATGATCTTCTAGCTGAAAATAAAAATAGATTAAGTGTTTATGGACATTTAACATTTGCTAGTTTGACTTTCCAGGCCACTGTAGCTTGACTCGTTCAAGCTTTGGCTTAATATGCTTTGAGCTTTGACAAGATAAACCACAATCTCTCAACTTTAGGACATATTCTTGTACCTGATTCACCAGTACAGGATTCACTGGTTTGCTTTGACTTAGAAGTCTAAGTAAGCTTGGTTTACACAACATAGTGTCAGGAACGACCTTGTGAATATGAAATTCAATCGTTGTGTTCATTAAGGAAGGTGGAGTCCTTACTTGTGTGTGCAGGTAGAATCTTTGTCCTAGTCATTGGTCTTGTGTCTAGGAGAAGCGCTTTCCACCAAAGAACTCACCCACCAAATATGGTGCGCTCTACCAAATAAAGTTGTCGAAGACATACTGACAGAAAAAAGAAATAAAAAAGAAAAGTTCTTTAGCATAAGTCAAGTATGTTCTCCAAGTCTGTAAATACAAAAAATTCCACCAAAATGTTTTGAGGGTTCAGTAGAAACACCCTGTTCCACCAAATATTCTTTGAGCCACAAACACAATAAGAGTTGGTCTTGACTAATCCTAGTTTATTAAGAGTCAATCTGAAAACACGAGCTGAAGCTAGGACCAACCTAGACTTAAAAAGAAGTGAAACCCTAGGATTGACTTTTAGAATTCACCTAATTAGTCTTGACTTATCACAAAGCACAACCATAACCTCGTAGCATTTTGAGTCTCTGTAAAACCCCCTAAGTCCTAGAATTTGATTTAAGGTTTAAATATCAAGAGTCCTTGTTAGTTGAGAGATGGTCTATGTCATTTGAGTCTTGAGTTCTGGTCAGTCTTTCTCAGCAAAATGTTTCTCACAATGTCTAGACATAAACACAGTTGGTTTCTCAGAAAATTCTTTCAGCTTAAAGATATCCTCAAACACTTAACACTTTGAGAAAAATGAAAAGAAGAAAAGATATCTCATCACACTTACCTTGCTAATACTTAAATTGCTTTGAACTTTAATGAATTGTTTGCTAAGGGACTAGCAAAACATAAGCAAGACGACATGATGAGTGGCTACTCATCATAGCTAAGCTAAAGTTAAGCTAGAAACTAGGTTAAACAATGTCAAATTAACACATAAAAAGTGCTAAATGTGGGAATCAAAGGAAAATACCTAAAACATTAATTCTGTGTTAAGATTGGATAATAAGGTCATAAAATGAGATATTCTTGAGAAAAAGGTCAAATGATGATCCAAGTGTAAATTAAACACACAAACAAGTTCAAAAGTTCAAATCAAAAGTATACTTGATTAGCCCATATTTGTGAGCTATTTTTAAGTATTTAAGTGCCTAGACATTAAGTTAATTCTAACATTTATTTAGCATAAATTAGTATGTAAATAGGTTAATTCATATTTATAATTTAATTACATAATTCATGCATTGCATTCATATTTAAATGCATTTAGAATTAACTTAGAATTGCATTCATTTAATTAGTTAACCAATTAGGTGCATTGCATACATTAATTTAAGTTAACATAAAAGTTGATGGTTTGTATATAAATAACCATAATATTTTAACATTATTTTTTATTCTTCTTCTTGCAGCAACGGCTACATTTCCTTCGGCTGCTGCTGCAACGCCACCAGCTGCCGCACTAAAGCCTACATTCATGGACTAGCTGAGAAGGTGGATCTGCTCCCGCCTCTCCATTCAAATTCATGCAGGTAGCTACAAAAAGAGGAAGAGGCAGTCGAGCTCTGTAGGTCTCCACCCCTGACCCACCATTGTGCAGAGAGTTCATCTCTCGTCCATTCCACACTGCTGGCCTCAACCGTGGCGACGAGCATCCACCACCGTAGGCGTGTGGTGTGACAGGCCACACCGCCATCTGGAGCTCATCCACACTACCGTGAGCACCTCAGCATGCACCACCCTCGCCATCATCACCAACAACCACCACTGCAGCCACTGCAATTTTCATCTCCCCAGTCAGTTAAGATGCCCGAGAAATTTCCCGGATGTCTGAAGCTCCGACGTCACACTCCAACAGCAATCGGCCGCTCACTTCATGCCCGTGCCCCTTTGGTGGCACACTTGCGCCGCACCTCCTACAGCATCCACGGTGCAAGTGAAAAGAGTGTGGTCAGGCCTGGATAGGTTGTGTTAATATGGTGATTTTATCATTGAAATGCATATAGTGGTTAACCTAAATCGAGCCTAACCATCTCTTTACAAAAATTTTTAACCTGGCCTACTTGATTTTATCCTGGTCACTTTTAGGCTCAGGATCGAACTCAGGGAAGTGGGATTAGAAGAAGTTTCTACACCTTTCCTACAATGAATCTCTTCCATTCGTTTATTATATTTTTGGTGTTTTTCTATTTAAGATTTTTTTCTGATAATTTTTGTCCTTGAGGTACACCCTCAAAATCAGGTTCTTGGCTTTGAGCCAAATTAGGGTTCCAAAACTGGTCTTGCTATTCGCAAGACTGAGTACCTGCAAGTCAAGGATTATCTTTTTTATTTTGTATATTTTTTTTATCTTTTTAATGACAGGAAAGAGAAATAGAAATAAGGTAAATATATTATATATATATGTGTATATATTATATATGTATATAAGGGTGGGGGTGGAGGTGGAGATGGCGTGTAGCACGGTGTCGAGTCTGTCGTCATCTAGGAAGACGCAACCAACAGGTCGAAGTGCCGCATGGAGTGTAAGGTGGATTGGTGGAAGATGAGTGCGAACACGCTTTCTGTACGCGTCTATCGGGGAATATCAGCAACTGGTGCGGATATTCCCACAATACAACGTATGATAGGTGATATGAAAATATATATATATGTATGTATATATGTAAATATATATTTATATGTATATATATATACATGGTTATAATTACATAAGGGTATATGTAGTTATATATGTATATATATATAGATATGTAAATATATGTATATAGATATATGTAGATAGATATGTATATACATATATATATATGTATATATAGTTATAGATATATATATATGTATATATATTTGTATATATATATATTTATATGTATAAGTATATGTGTATATATGTATATATATATATATGTATCTATACTTATACTTAGTTATATAGGTAATAATATATATATATAGATATATACATATATATACAAATATATATATTTATACGTATATAAGTATATGTATATATATAAATATATATGTGTGTGTATATATATATATATATAAGTATATAGATATATATATATTTGTATATATGTATACTAATACTTACTTATATAGGTACTACTATATGTATAGATATAAGTATATATGTATATAAATATATATATGTATGTATATATATATATAAGTATACATTAGTGCATAAGTGAGTGGATGTGTGTACGAGAGTGTGAGTGTGTGTGTATTTGTCTGCAAAGAGGGTGAGAGAGTGCTGTGAGAGAGAGAGAGAGAGAGAGCTCGCTTTTGCTGGAGTGAAGAAGTGCATATTAAGTCGTCTGGAGCCCTAGTGCATCATCTGATGGCCACGTGTGTGCACAGGCGCGTAGGCGCGCGAAGAGGCACATGCACGCAGGAGGGAGTGGGTGCAGAGGAGAGACCGTAGCACACAGCGCTGCGCAGAGGCGGGTGCGGGCGAAGGCGTTATGCACTGAGAGGACGCTGAAGCTGGCACTGAAGCGGGTGGGCGTACGTGGACGCGAGATCGGACGCTGGAGCGGGCACGGGGAAAGACACGGGCGCGGGCTAGCATAGGTTGTGGCACGCCGAGTGGCCAGATAAGTGAGAATCTTACTGGTCACCGCACTGTAGCCACTGTGTTCCGCTGAAATGCGTGAACAGTGGCTATAGTGCGCGATCGGCTCGCGCGACCACCTATGCCCGGTGCTGTGAGTGTGGGAGCCACTGTGCGAGCTTGCGCGTGCGTAGAAGGTCTGCGCTGGCTGGGCTGTGGGCGAAGGAGCGCGACAGGGCGCACGGAGAGGGGCGCTGGTGGCCTACTGGTGTGCACGGTGGAGCTCCGCGACAGGGCGCGCGGTTGCCGGCGCCTTGCTGCTACTGCTGCGGAGCTTAAGCTTCAAAGCTTGAAACTCCTGTGGCAATGGCGGGGTTGGCTTGGAATGAAGAAATAGGGAAGAGAACCACCATGCCCACCGGCTCTTTGATGAGCTGGGCGGTGGTGGGACTCGCAGTGGTGGTTGTGCACCACTGTGAGTGGCTCCTACCCGCAGAGTAGCTCCTCAGAAGGAGGAGAGGCTGCATATGGAGGGGAGAGGGGAGGAGGTGGCCTAGAGAGGAAGGAAGGTACTATGTTTTGGCGTGGACTTGGCTCTCTTTGCAAAGAAGAAGCTGTGTGCTTTTAAAGAGGAAGAAGGCATGCATAGCCATGCCTTGGCTTTGCATGGCTGTGCATGCTGCTGCAGGGAGTGTTTGCTGCAGAGAATGGTGCGAGGAAGAGCAGCCATGCCTTGCAGCCGCAGAGATGAATTCAAAGTAAAATTGAAATAAAAAATAAAGATAGAGATTTTGTTTTTCTCCCTTAATATAACTTGCCTTTCTAATTTTTGTTGCAATTTATTTTCTTGTTCTTTCTTTAGTTAGTGCACTCACACTCACTCTAATTACCCTAGGTCTTCACGTACCTATGGTGAGCTTAGAGAGAGATTCTTCTTGTCACTTTAGCTATAACATCTATGCGTAGTTTCATTTCGTGTATTCTCTTCCCATTTCTCATTATTTCGAAACCCAAAAAAATTATATATCCAAAATCCAAAAAGAAAGTTGATTCATGTATCATAAGCAAGAGAGTTTAAATCACATTTTCACTGCCCTTATGATGAGTCGAATACTCATCGAGTACTCGGCCTTTACAAGTTTTGAAAGTAATCAAAATTGCATGTTACAAAGACATCTAAACCCATTTTATCAAATCATGCTTTTTCACGATCAATTATGCAGGCGGAATTCGAAATGAGTTTAATGGGAGAGTTAAAGTATTTCCTTGGATTGCAAATACATGAACTAGAAGATGGAGTTTTCATCAACCAATCCAAGTATTCCTTGGATATCTTGAAGAAGTTCAAAATGGATAGCTCTAAAAGTAAAAGCACTATTATGGGAACTCAAACAAGTTTAGATTTGGACCAAAAAGGTAAGTGCATTGACCAAACTAAATTCAGAGGCATGATTGGTTCTTTATTATACTTAACAGCAAGTGGACCTGACATTATGTTTAGTACTTGTTTATGTGCTCATTTTCAAATTGATCTGAAAGAATCACATTTAAATGCCGTGAAACATATTTTTCAATATGTTAAGGATACATGCAATTATGGCTTATTTTATCCAAAATCTCTAACCCTTGAATTAAACGCATTCAGTGATGCTGACTATGCCAGTAACAAAACTGATCAGAAAAGTACAAGTGGTACTTATCACTTTATTGGAACAGTCATGTCTCCTAGTTTTCCAAGAAACAAAATTGTGTTTGTCTTTCAACTATCGAAGCTGAATATATTTTTGCAACTTTGGCATGTTCACAATTATTTTGTATGAAGCAAACCTTAAATGACTTAGGATTAACTTTTTCAGGTATTAAAATATATTGTGGTAATAGTAGTGCAATAAATCATTTGAAAAATCGGATTCATCATGCATACATGCAATTATGGTTTATTTTATCCAAAATCTCTGACCCTTGAATTATACGCATTCAGTGATGCTGACTATGCCAGTAGCAAAACTGATCAGAAAAGTACAAGTGGTACTTATCACTTTCTTGGAACAGTCATGTCTCATGGTTTTCCAAGAAACAAAATTGTGTTGCTCTTTCAACTATCAAAGCTGAATATATTTTTGCAACTTTGGCATGTTCACAATTATTGTGGATGAAGCAAACCTTAAATGACTTAGGATTAACTTTTTCTGGTATTAAAATATATTGTGATAATTGTAGTGTAATAAATCATTCAAAAAATCTGATTCATCATGCATGTACTAAACACATCAATGTTTGTCATCATTTCTTAAGAAAAAATGTCTTGAAAGGAGATATACAATTAGACTTTATAAATACAAATGATCAATTGGTTGATATACTTACTAAGCCATTGCAATTAGATCGTTTTGTTACTATTAGAAGAAAGCTTGGTGTTGTCAACGTTTTTGTGCGGATTTAAAGGCGTATTACGTTGCAGTAGAACCGACAAAACGTTTAAACAAATATAAATAATTTTATTACTCGAACAACTAGAGTATCCGAGGTCGAACACAGGGAGCAAACTCAGTACTTTGTAAAACCCAAGAATACAACTGTTAAATGCAAATATAATTGATTCAAAGAGTTTTAAAAAAGATGTAAAAAAATAGAATTAGACGTCTGATTTATGTATCAGACGTCTTAAATGTGATCTTTCTTTCTCTCTTCCTTCTTCTGCTTTGCCTTTCTGATCTCTTTGCAATCTTCCCTTGTCCTTCTTCTTCTTCTCTGCGAAGACTTCTAATCTTTCTGCTTTCCTTCTTCTCCTGCGAAGACTTCTTTCTTTCTTCTTCTTCTGTCTTGCTCCTCCTTTCTTCGTTGCCTTCTTCTTCTTCTTTGGCTTGCTTTTCCTTCTTCTGCAGCGGCCAAGTCCTTCTCCTGCGATCAGCCTGCCTGCACAGGAGCAAAACCTAACCCTTCTCCCTTTACCCGCGCATCTCTCTCTCTCAAGCAATTCACTCAAACCGCTCTACCAGAGCCACAGTCTCAATCGGGTCGGATCGTACCCGGGACCAGGCGCACCTGCAGGTGTGTGATGCGCGAGGAGTGCGTAGGTCTAGATCAGGTCGGATCCGCCAGGTCCGCGTGGTCAGGCCGCGGACGAGGCGGGTGGGGTCAGTGAGGGACCTCACCCCTGTGCTTACTGAGGCGATAAGAGTAAAACACAAAAACAACTTATATGGTACCTGAGGGTTGCAATCCCACGATGTGGGACTATCTGGTCTCGCCTTCACGCGCGCCTGCAGAAGCCTCGTCGTGCGATTGCCCCGCATCTGCTGGCTCTGCTAGCGCTCCTTGGCTGGACTCGTTCACCTCGCGACACTCGCGCTAGTATGCAGCACCTGTAGCCTGGAAGACCGGGTGCCTGGAGCTTCGTGGGAGCTTCATCAGAGGTCGTCCATGGCGGCAGCGGCTTAAACCCTGTCATACACAAAATGCACCTCTCGGCCAAATCAGAATAGCTAGAGACCTTCGCCGTGGCATGGCGAAGGCGGTGGGCAGTGCTGCAGGCCGCAGGTCGGCCTAGGCGTGCGTGCCTAGGAACACCTGTGGCCGGAGATGGTGGGTTGGTCGGGGGGTGATTGTGGAGGGCTGGAGTGGCAGTGGTAGGGTGGAGTGTGTTCCTGGAGGTGAGGCGGAGCTTTCGAGGTGGTTGGCGAGCCGTGTGGAGGGCTGGAGTGGTGTGGGCGGCTCGCCGGAGTGTGGTCGGAGGCGAAGATGATGGAGGTGGTTAGCGTCTGTCGAAGGTCGATCAAGGGAGATAACAGGGGGAAAAGAGAGAGGAGAGGGTGGAGAACGTATCTGGGGTTTTCTGGAGGGAAGGGAGGCGGTGGAGAGGACGGCTCGTGACTACCGTCGTCGGGGAAGAAAGACCCTGGGGGAGGAAGCGGCGATGAAGATGAGGTCAGGAGCTTGCGCGCAGGGTACAGCGCGCCGCGGGAGGAAGAGGCGGAGAGGACTCTGCTGCTGGTATGGCAGCAGAGTGACGAGAAGGAGGGAAGGCGGTCGCCGGAGCTTGTGGGTCGTTTGGCCGGAGATGGGAGAGAAGAAATTTGGAGGGGATCTCCGTCAAAATCAAGCTTAAGATGAGCGGCCGGGTCCGGGGGGTGTTTTATAGGTGCTGGCCGCTCCTATCAGTGCGTGAAAAATGCGCAATTAGGTCAGCCGGCTCGCCGGAGTTGGAAGGAAGAAAGATACCCAAATCTCTCGTGCGTTCGCACGAGAGATTGGGTTCACGCCAGCGAATTTGATTGGCTTTAGAAGGAAGGGAATTCCTCAGAGAATCTCCCTTCCATTTCTGGGAGAGAATCTCTGAGGAATTAGAGAGCAATCTCTCTCGAAACTTCGTCGGAGCTCGGTTCTGCCCTAGCAATGGCGGCAGGACCGGTTTGCAAAGAAGGCGAAGAACCTAGGGGGCTCTCTGCAAGGATATTCAAAAGATAGGGACCTATTTGTGATTTGGGTGTACTAACTTGCAAAGTTGGTCAAGATGACCTCCCCTTAGGTCCAAATTTTGGTACAAACCTAATTTGGACCTAAAGAATCCAATGGTGAAGTTGGATTTTAGGTTTGACCTCGTTTGACTGGACATTTTGCGTAAAAACCCAAATTAGGTTAATTGAAGAGCTAAGACCCTAATCTAGGTCAAACTAGGTTCCAAAGGCCAAATTAAGTGTTCTAAACCCTAGAGGATGTTTTTCTATGATTTTTAGAGGGTTTGCTTGATTTTTATTCTGACCGAAACCTTGTTAATTTAATCGGGTCTGTTTTAGGGTTACCAAGTGTCATTTAATTCTTAGATTGCACATAAACCCATTTCTGATTAATTCAACCCACTTTTTATCTTATTTGGACCATTTGACCTATGTTTTGCTTCTGAGAAATCCCGTTTATGTACTGCAATGGTAAAATTGCAGTTTTAACCTTTATTTCATGTTTTCTTCTCAGAGCACTTGTTCCTTCAGTTAAGCCTTCTTCTAGGTTATGTAGGAGCTTTTATCTTCTTTATTGGGTCAAAATGAGCTAGTTATGGCTCATGATGAGGCTCTCATCATACCCCCATGCCTAGATTTTGCTAGTCCCTTAGCAAAATTTCAAAGTTTTAACTTCCATTCTAGACCCAAAGTGTCCTTAGTTATGATAAGTGCTTCTTTTGTGATTAGGTAGGAATGCCGACAATAAGCCTAGAGGTACTCAAGTACCAACCAAAATCTGGACCTGTTCTGCTTTAGCCTCAGTCCTTCGCAAAGGTTTCTACGGCCCACAAAAACTATCCTAGGGTTTGTTGGACTCTGCGGTTAAAGTACCCGTGCTTGAGACATTTTTAGCCTAAGCTCAGTTTGCAGTGCATTTTTTTTTTTTTTTTTTGTAAGAGAGATAGAGGATTTATTTGTTTGGAGAGCTTTTCTCTCTCTTTTCTTTTTATTTCTAGCTTCGGATTAGCTTCTCAACACGGTCTGTATCGGATTCCTCGTCCCCATCATCAATCCTCAAGGGTCCCTGGCTTTCGAGATTTCGAGATAATCCCGCCCATGGCAACCCCCGGAACCCTGGCTTTCGAGATTTCGAGATAATCCCGCCCATGGCGTTCCGTGGCCGAATTCAGACCCTGGCGATCGACATTTCGTGATAATGCCACCCATGGTATCTTAACCAGCGGAGTGCTTACATGCCCCCAGTAGGATATTTAAATATCCTAAGAGACAAGCACCGAGGAGACGATATGTTGTTATGCATCTTCGAGGGGAATTTCCCGCCTCTCCGCGCTGGGAACTTGTCCAAATCAACTTGTGTTGATTGGCCGCTCCTAATCTAGGTGACTTTTTCAGAACATTAAACGCTCTTGCGTGTTTTGAATATTTATGCGCATTAACCAGACTGTGTGTGAATTTGGGTGCTTAGGTTACCGAATCCCACAAATCGGAGGTCAGTTAACGAGGCCGAATACTTCCTAAGCCTTAGACCTAATACTTAAGCTTCGCATTTTCCTCAACCTCTTGAGGATTATCCAGATTTTAACGGATACGTGAATTTTTAAGCTAAAAATCTAGCCCAAGAGGCTTAAGACCAGCGTTCCCGCTAATCTCCTGTTATGTCTCCATAGCACTTTTCTGTTCCCGTTTTTTTTTTTTTTTTGTCTAGAACTTCAGTTAACCCCTTAACCTTTTACTAATGAGTATTTCTTTTGATTTTCATTTTGCTCCTTTTTGTCATTTTTCTTTCTTTTCCTCCTCTCATTTGTATGACCCTGAATTGTTCCTCCCCTCTATCAAGTCTTTTTTCTTTTTTTTTGTTTTTTTTTTACGTGAAACCCTTTCTTGATATGAATTTTCTGACATTTTGCACTTTCATACCCCCCCATGCCTAAGATTTGCAATGTCCCCATTGTAAATTAGGTGGGTTCGAATTCAGCTTAGTTCATGTATTAGGACAGGTGTGTGGTGAGTGAATGGGTCGAAGCGACTTGTTGCGAACGATTTCTAATCTCGGGTAGGTATACCTGAGGTGAAGTCGGCTGTTCTAATGGATGAACCCTAAAGTGCAATATGAGTTCCGCATAGCGATGTCAAAAACGGTTTCAGGTTTTTCAAAGAATGACGGGTTGCCTCCCGTTAAGCGCTGAGTTTTACGCCATCGGCTGGGCGCAATGAGCTCAAGAGGAAAGGAGGGTAAAGGATGACTCAGTCAAATCTATATCGGTCATGTCAATGAACGGCTTGAGTCTCTGCCCGTTCACGACAAAGGGTTCAGAATCGTGGCTGAGTGGGCTGATTTCAATAGCTCCATTTTCGAAGATTTGGCGGACTAGGTAGGGTCCGACCCACTTGGATCTTAGCTTTCCTGTGAATAGTTTGAGTCGAGCATCAAAGAGTAAAACTTTTTGACCAGGATGAAAGACCTTTTTAGAAATGTGTTTGTCGTGAAAAGCTTTAACCCGTTCTTTGTAAATTCGCGAGTTCTCATACGCGTCGTGGCGTAATTCATCGATCTCGCTCATTTGAAATCTTCTGTGGGTTCCAGCCTTAGAAAGGTCGAGATTACAGGTCCGTACTGCCCAATAGGCTTTATGCTCCAATTCGACGGGGAGGTGACATGCCTTCCCGTACACTAGTCTGAAGGGAGACATTCCTAATTGGGTCTTGTGGGCGGTCCTATAGGCCCACAATGCTTCCGGAAGCCGAGAAGACCAATCTTTTCTATCAGGTCGAACAGTAACCTGAAGGATCTTCTTGATCTCTCGGTTAGATAGCTCAGCTAGACCATTAGTTTGGGGGTGGTAAGGAGTAGAGATTCGGTGTGACACCCCGTATTTGATCATCAGTGACCTGAACTGAGCGTTCGTAAAATGGGTCCCTCCGTTGAAAATTATAGCACGCGGAATCCCGAACCTTGAGAAAATGTTTTGATGAAGGAATTTTATAACGACTTTATGATTGTTGGTTCGGGTCGGAATGGCTTCTATCCACTTGGAAACATAATCAACTGCGAGTAAAATGTATTCGAAGCCATCCGAGGTAGGAAAGGGTCCCATGAAATCAATCCCCCAAATATCAAAAATTTCGCATACCAAGATCGGCTGTACAGGCATCATGTCTCTATGGCTCATGTTGCCTAGAGTCTGGCAACGGGAACATGCCTTACAGTGATCGTATGCATCTTTGAAAATTGTGGGCCAGTAGAAACCACACTGGAGGACTTTCGATGCGGTTTTATGTCCCGAAAAATGTCCACCGCATGCCTGGTCATGGCAGAATGAGAGTATGTCTTTGATTTCCACTTCCGTGACGCATCGTCGGATTATCTGATCAGCACCAATGCGGAAGAGATACGGGTCTTCCCATAGGTAATACTTGGCATCGGAACGCAATTTGTCCTTTTTGGCCTTCGACCAATCGGGCGGAATCTGATGTGATGCCAAGTAATTAACAATATCGGCGAACCATGGAAGACTTGTACTGATAGTCAGGAGGTGCTCATCAGGGAAATGTTCTGTAATAGGTCCGGAAGGATCAATAATTTCAGAAGGAAGGCGGGATAAGTGATCAGCTACCACATTGTGCTTTCCCGCCTTGTCGCGAATCTCGAGGTCAAATTCTTGCAATAGCAAGATCCAGCGGATTAATCAAGGTTTTGCGTCCTTCTTGGCCAGGAGATGCCTCACAGCTGTGTGATCCGAGTATATGATAACACGAGAACCCAGAAGGTATGATCTGAATTTTTCCAGGGCAAATACTACGGCCAGCAGCTCTTTCTCAGTAACCGTATAGTTACGCTGAGCCTCATCCAGTGTTTTGCTGGCGTAGTAAATGACCACAGGTTTCCCGTCAATTTTCTGCCCCAAAATCGCTCCTACAGCGAAGTCAGATGCATCGCACATGATCTCAAAGGGTTGAGACCAATCAGGGGACTGTAGGATTGGGGCTTGGGTGACTCGGTCACGTAGGATCTCAAATGCTTGAGTGCATTCCTTGGAAATTCCGAAAGGCACATCCTTGGAAAGCAGATTGGTCAGGGGGCGCGCGATTTTAGAGAAATCAGGGATGAATCGACGGTAGAAACCGACGTGCCCCAAAAAAGATCGGATGTCCTTAATCGAGCTAGGCATAGGGAGCTTGGAAATCAGGTTAACCTTAGCTCGATCCACTTAGATGCCTTTCTCTGAGATTAAATGTCCCAGGACAATTCCCTCAAGCACCATGAAATGGCTCTTTTCCCAGGAAAGAACCAAATTCACCTTGATGCACCGCCTGAGTATATGGACCAAGTGTTGGAGGCAATCGTCAAATGATTGTCCAAAAACTGAAAAGTCATCCATGAAGACTTCCAGATAATCACCTACCATATCTGAGAATATGGCAAGCATGCACCGCTGAAAAGTTGCAGGTGCATTGCAGAGACCGAACGGCATCCTTCGAAACGCGTACGTCCCGAAGGGGCAGGTGAATGTGGTCTTTTCTTCGTCCTCTGGATGGATTGCCACCTGATTGTAACCGGCGTACCCGTCAAGAAAGCAGAAGAATCTATTTCCCGCTAGTTTCTCGAGGATCTGATCAATAAACGGTAGTGGGAAATGATCCTTCTTCGTGGAGGAATTTAGTCTTCTGTAATCAATGCAGACTCTCCACGAATTAGCTATTCGGGTAGGAATGACTTCCCCGGTTTCAGTCGTGATGATGGTAAATCCTGCCTTCTTAGGTACCACTTGTGTTGGACTCACCCAACGACTGTCGGAGATCGGGTAGATGATCCCTGCATCTAACCACTTAATGATCTCCTTTTTCACGACCTCCTGTAGGTTAGGGTTTAGGCGCCTTTGCATTTCTCTTGAAGGTCGTGAGCCTTCTTCTGTGTAGATTCGACGCATGCAGTATGAAGGGCTTATACCAGTCAAATCATCTAGAGTCCATCCAATGGCTCTACGATGTTGCTGGAGAACAGAAATCAAACGGAGTTCCTGGTCAGGTGTGAGTCGAGAATTGATAATCACAGGAAACGTTTGATTTGAATCCAAAAAGACATATTTTAGATGTTCGGGAAGGGGCTTGAGTTCCATGACAGGATTGTCAGCAGCAGCGGGTGGTTCAGGGTTTGTATCGGGAGCAATGGTAGGAGTCATAGGTGTGTCTAGATCGTGTTCGCACTCCTCTGTTAGCGGTTTTTGATTTTCTAGTGGTTGATCAGGAATAATCAGGTTGTCCTCTATATGCAGTTCATCACCCACGGCTTTGACATCACAAATTTCCTCTATAACCCCGCAATTAATCCCTTGTTGGGCTTTGAAAATGTCAATCTTCAGATTTTGATTCCCAAATTTTAATTCTATCTGGCCCTCTTCGCAGTTTATATTGGCCCTAGCAGTGGCCAAAAAGGGTCTCCCTAATATGATTGGTGTGTCCCTTGGGTTCTTAGGTGCATCCATGTCCAGTACTATGAAGTCCACTGGGAAATAAAAATCTCGTACCCTAACAATGACATCCTCGAGTATTCCTTTGGGTGACTTGATGGATCGATCGGCTAACTGCAATGTCACCTCAGTGGGTTTAAGTTCAGATTCTTCAAGGTGGTCAAGGAGGGATGTAGGTATTAAATTTATGGAGGCACCTAGGTCTAGTAGGGCTCTATCAAGTTGGGTTTCACCAATTTTACAAGAAATCAAGGGGGTTCCTGGGTCTTTAGCCTTGGGTGGGAGTTTGCTCAGGATGACAGAGCTGGCTTGCTCTGACAGTATGATCGGATTCCCATCCTTGGTTCGCGGCTTACGTTTAGGTGTACATATGTCTTTCAAGAATCTTGCATAAGCCGGTATGTGGCGGATTGCATCCATCAACGGGATGTTTATCTGGACCTGTTCAAAGAGCTTGACCAGATCCTCCTCAGGAGCCACAGGTTTGGTTGTCCTTTTTCCTTTGGTCAAGGCCTCAGGAAATGGGTTCCTAGTTGGTTCCTCTAGGATAGGTCCAGGTTCTTGATCTGGGACAGTAGTATCTTGGATGACTACCCTAGGGTCTTGGTGATTATCAGGCTTGGAGTGGTTCAGATAATGTGGGTCTTGTGTTGTTTTACCACTTTGTGTTGTTACAGAGTTTAATCCAGCTTGACTTTGGTTTGGGTTAGGTAGGAGAGGTGGCTGCTGCTGAAATTCTGCATAAGATGTAGAAGCCTCCATCCCGTCTGGTGATGGAGTAGCAGGGGCCTGATAAATCAAATATGCGTGGCCTGGATTTGGATTCATAATGCGCCTCTGGGTCGGCACGTTATTTGGGTTGGGCAGAGGTTGCGAAGGAAGGGTGCCAGGTTGGCGAGAATTTGCCATCTGGGCCAGTTGGTTGCGAACCTCTGTGATCTCGTCCTTGTGCTGTTTTTGCATTGCCGCATTCGTCTTTTGAATGTCAGCCAGCATTTGAAGGATAAGAGTCAGTTGATCCTGATTTTGCCCGGATTGGTAGGTGGGATTGGGTCGAGGCTGAGGCGGCTGATATGGACGAGGAGCTTGTGGGCGGGGTTGATATGGTGGTTTTTGAGAATTTCCCGCCCACTGAAAGTTAGGATGATTTCGCCATCCAGGGTTGTAGGTATTGGAGTATGGGTCATTCTGGATGGCATTGAGGTCCTCGCAGTTCTGAGGAACCTCAGGAAAGTCAGAATACGAGGGTTCAGAGTTCCCCCAACTCGAGTAGAAGGGATCGGAGGTCACTCCGGTCTGGGAGGTAGACGGGGGTGGATAGGGGCCCATCCCCTTGGCAGGTTGGTGATAGATGTTTTGCACTGTTTCCCTTGCCAGAGGAGGTCGTGCAAAAGAGTTTTGTGCAGAGGTGGCTTGCTGCAAATGTCGAGTTAGCTCGTCCACCTTCTTTTCTATGATAGAGACCTTGTCCAACCAACTGGCCATCAATTCCAGGTCAACAGAAGTGGACAGGTCATGCGTCTCATGTGTCCCTCTTAGATTCGTCGATGCGCGGGCATTCGTCCTGTCGAATAAGCCCAAGGAGTCATTGTTTATGGAGTTCTCGCACATGTTTTCGAGAATCTCCCATACCGTGTCCTCGTGTTGGCCCATGATGTTTCCTCCACATGTTGCATTGACGATTAGACGAATATCCTCACGGAGTCCCTGGTAAAAAGACTGGACTTGTTCCCACTTAGGAACTCCGTGATGGGGACACTTTCGCATGAGATCTAGGAATCGATCCCAAGCTTCATGAAGAGGTTCTCCCTGTTGTTGAGTGAAATGAGTGATCTGGTGGCGCAAGGCATTCGTCCGGCCAACAGGGAAGAATTTTTTCAAAAATTCGAACTGTAATTCCTCCCAAGTGTTGATCGGGCGGGTCTGAGTCTGATACCAGTGCGCGGCCTTGTCCAAGAGGGAGAACGAAAACATTTTCATGAGTAGGATATCCCAGTTTTGTACATCTGACCCGAAGGTCTGGGCCAGATGCTTGAGTTGTTCAATGTGTTGGAATGGATCCTCAGAGTTAAGCCCATGGAACTTTGGTATGGCATGAATCATATTGGGCTTTAGATCAGAATCGGGTCCTCTAATTGGGATTCGTACTCGGGGTTCGATTGCCACCGCAGCGGGATTATAGTGATCTCGCTTCATAGGTCGCTGTGGTGGGTTTACAAAGTTCTGAAAGAGATCGTTCAAGCGTTGAAGTTGGTGTTCAAGGTTATTCTCCTCTTCAATGGGTTGTGCCATGATGGGAGAAGAAGGAGAATCAGGGTCTGAATCAGATGAAAGATTTATGTGGTGGGGTTGCTGCACAAACAAGGGCGTCGAGGCTTGGCCTCGGCGAGAATGAATTTCTAGAGGAGGTCTTAAAGGTGGTCTTAAGGACCTCCTACCAAACATGCACCGGAAGATGTGATGAGATTAGAAGGTGCTGGACCCAATCAAGACACCCAAGAATTGTTGGGTGACTATAGAGGTTCGGGGCAGATGGACCCCTGGATCAGAAGATCGTCCACCTGAGAAATACCTGGGCAGCCAGAGAGGGAGAGTCCCGCAAAGACCCCTACACGGTAGAGCGTCCCCACGGATTACAGGGTTTCCCCCACCCGACCTCTCTTGTCACTACGGTTCCAGGTAGACCAGAATGGGGATCTTGACCTCTTAAGTCTACCTTTTTTATTTTATGATCAAGGTGCTTAATGTTCCACTTAAACTTTTAAGTATTTTGAGTGCAAAAAGTGACCTAATATTAAGGTTGGTTGACTCGAGGGATCAACTTCACCTCTTGTTCCTTTGAGAGCTTTTAGGTCCTTCCTTTTATGGTTCAAATGGATTATCAGCCTGATTTGCTTAGGGTTCCTCTTGTATAAATCTTTTCAAACACGGTTTAGGCACACTTCTTTTTGGAAAGTTTGTTTCTTTGTTTTAGAGAAGATGTGTCTCTAAAAACCCTAGCTTTGCAATCCTAACTTGGCTCTAATGGGTCCAATTTAGTTGCCTTAGAAATTAGCACCTAGGGCTCAATCAAGAAAGTTTTAGCCCTAGTTGCCTTAGTTGGATGACAGACAAAAATATGTTGAAATGAAAATCAGGCAACTTGATGAGTTACTAAATATAAGACAGGTAGCCCTAAGTTGATTTCTCTCCTTTTTTTTTTCTTTTTTTTAGATTGTGAGAGGGTTAAGGGAGAGGGCTTATGGAGATTACCTGTTCCAGTCTGTTGTGCAGTTGCTATTCTTTCCTTTTTGTTTTGCTTTCCCTGATTGAACACAACAAAAGAGAAGTTAAGTCAGATATTAGATAGAAAAGTTGTACTCAAAAGCTTTAAAAGTGCCCGTTGCTCCCCGGCAACGGCGCTAAAATGTTGTCAACGTTTTTGTGCGGATTTAAAGGCGTATTACGTTGCAGTAGAACCGACAAAACGTTTAAACAAATATAAATAATTTTATTACTCGAACAACTAGAGTATCCGAGGTCGAACACAGGGAGCAAACTCAGTACTTTGTAAAACCCAAGAATACAACTGTTAAATGCAAATATAATTGATTCAAAGAGTTTTAAAAAAGATGTAAAAAAATAGAATTAGACGTCTGATTTATGTATCAGACGTCTTAAATGTGATCTTTCTTTCTCTCTTCCTTCTTCTGCTTTGCCTCTCTGATCTCTTTGCAATCTTCCCTTGTCCTTCTTCTTCTTCTCTGCGAAGACTTCTAATCTTTCTACTTTCCTTCTTCTCCTGCGAAGACTTCTTTCTTTCTTCTTCTTCTGTCTTGCTCCTCCTTTCTTCGTTGCCTTCTTCTTCTTCTTTGGCTTGCTTTTCCTTCTTCTGTAGTGGCCAAGTCCTTCTCCTGCGATCAGCCTGCCTGCACAGGAGAAAAACCTAACCCTTCTCCCTCTACCCGCGCGTCTCTCTCTCTCAAGCAATTCACTCAAACCGCTCTACCAGAGCCACAGTCTTAATCGGGTCGGATCGTACCCGGGACCAGGTGCACCTGCAGGTGTGTGATGCGCGAGGAGTGCGTAGGTCTAGGTCGGGTCGGATCCGCCAGGTCCGCGTGGTCAGGCCGCGGACGAGGCGGGTGGGGTCAGTGAGGGACCTCACCCCTGTGCTTACTGAGGCGATAAGAGTAAAACACAAAAACAACTTATATGGTACCTGAGGGTTGCAATCCCACGATGTGGGACTATCTGGTCTCGCCTTCACGTGCGCCTGCAGAAGCCTCGTCGTGCGATTGCCCCACAGCTGCTGGCTCTGCTAGCACTCCTTGGCTGGACTCGTTCACCTCGTGACACTCGTGCTAGTATGCAGCACCTGTAGCCTGGAAGACCAGGTGCCTGGAGCTTCGTGGGAGCTTCATCAGAGGTCGTCCATGGCGGCAGCGGCTCAAACCCTGTCATACACAAAACGCGCCTCTCGGCCAAATCAGAATAGCTAGAGACCTTCGCCTTGGCACGGCGAAGGCGGTGGGCAGTGCTGTAGGCCGCAGGTCGGCCTAGGCGTGCGTGCCTAGGTCAACCTGTGGCCGGAGATGGTGGGTTGGTCGGGGGGTGATTGTGGAGGGCTGGAGTGGCAGTGGTAGGGTGGAGTGTGTTCCTGGAGGTGAGGCGGAGCTTTCGAGGTGGTTGGCGAGCCGTGTGGAGGGCTGGAGTGGTGTGGGCGGCTCGCTGGAGTGTGGTCGGAGGCGAAGATGATGGAGGTGGTTAGCGTCTGTCGAAGGTCGATCAAGGGAGATAACAGGGGGAAAAGAGAGAGGAGAGGGTGGAGAACATATCTGGGGTTGTCTGGAGGGAAGGGAGGCGGCGGAGAGGACGGCTCGTGACTGCCGTCATCGGGGAAGAAAGACCCTGGGGGAGGAAGCGGCGACGAAGATGAGGTCGGGAGCTTGCGCACAGGGTACAGTGCGCCGCGGGAGGAAGAGGCGGAGAGGACTCTGCTGCTGGTATGGCAGCAGAGTGACGAGAAGGAGGGAAGGCGGTCGCCGTAGCTTGTGGGTCGTTTGGCCGGAGATGGGAGAGAAGAAATTTGGAGGGGATCTCCGTCAAAATCAAGCTTAAGATGAGCGGCCGGGTCCGGGGGGTGTTTTATAGGTGCTGGCCGCTCCTATCAGTGCGTGAAAAATGCGCAATTAGGTCAGCCGGCTCGCCGGAGTTGGAAGGAAGAAAGATACCCAAATCTCTCGTGCGTTCGCACGAGAGATTGGGTTCACGCCAGCGAATTTGATTGGCTTTAGAAGGAAGGGAATTCCTCAGAGAATCTCCCTTCCATTTCTGGGAGAGAATCTCTGAGGAATTAGAGAGCAATCTCTCTCGAAACTTCGTCGGAGCTCGGTTCTGCCCTAGCAATGGCGGCAGGACCGGTTTGCAAAGAAGGTGAAGAACCTAGGGGGTTCTCTGCAAGGATATTCAAAAGATAGGGACCTATTTGTGATTTGGGTGTACTAACTTGCAAAGTAGGTCAAGATGACCTCCCCTTAGGTCCAAATTTTGGTACAAACCTAATTTGGACCTAAAGAATCCAATGGTGAAGTTGGATTTTAGGTTTGACCTCGTTTGACTGGACATTTTGCGTGAAAACCCAAATTAGGTTAATTGAAGAGCTAAGACCCTAATCTAGGTCAAACTAGGTTCCAAAGGCCAAATTAAGTGTTCTAAACCCTAGAGGATGTTTTTCTATGATTTTTAGAGGGTTTGCTTAATTTTTATTCTGACCGGAACCTTGTTAATTTAAGCGGGTCTGTTTTAGGGTTACCAAGTGTCATTTAATTCTTAGATTGCACATAAACCCATTTCTGATTAATTCAACCCACTTTTTATCTTATTTGGACCATTTGACCTATGTTTTGCTTCTGAGAAATCCCGTTTATGTACTGCAATGGTAAAATTGCAGTTTTAACCTTTATTTCATGTTTTCTTCTCAGAGCACTTGTTCCTTCAGTTAAGCCTTCTTCTAGGTTATGTAGGAACTTTTATCTTCTTTATTGGGTCAAAATGAGCTAGTTATGGCTCATGATGAGGCTCTCATCACTTGGTATTTGTACAATGAATGATTTATAATATTTTATTGTTTAGATACTTGACATGCTATGTTGGATGAATGTTTGTATGCTATGTTTATTTGAACATTTTTGCTTATGCTTTTTCCATTCAGTTTATAGAGTTTATGAAGTTTATGTAATTTATAGTCTTTTTGTGTTTTCAAAAGGGGGAGAATATTCTGGAATTGCATAACAATCATTGAATTTTATTTAGGGGGAGTTCCAAGTATTTTATTTATGTATTTCATCCAAATTTTTTATTTATGCAATGTTTGGGATTCGTAGAGCATGTTTTTGATAGGAAAAGCATCGTAGTATAGTGCACAATACGATCAAACAAAGATATTCAATAAAAGATAATGAGACTTGAGTTCCGGTCATTCATCTCTGGGAGGCTTTTGTTTTACTTTGGAATTCGATCTTTCACCACTCTACTCTGTTTAAAATCACATGCCAGTTTATGATTATTACGTATTGAAGTATGACATGCTTAGTTGAAAGTATATCATGAATTGAAAACAGGCAACATTAATCACAAAAAAGATATTGCAATGAGCTCATGGTGATTCTTAACACATAGACATATATATATAGAAAATATATTTTTCATTCATTCATTTGGAGAGTGTTTGCAACATGAACTTGTAGAGGAAAGCTTGCACATGGATGCTTAAAAATGTAAGGCTAGCTATCAGAAAATGATCACATACAAGAATCTAAGGAGGGATTTTCCATGCATCATTGGGGGAGAATAAGGGCTACACTACTAAGCAGTAAATAAAAGCAGTAAATGTAAAGAGCTAGCTACTAATCTATCAGAAGTGAGGGTAATCGGAGGTGGGCTCCGATGGCCTTGGAGTGGTGGAGAGGAGAAAGAGGGGCAGCCAATGGAGCTTAGGCTGACCCATGGAGAGAGGCTGGAGGAGTGATCCAGCATCCTGGCATGGTGTCCTGCATGGTGGTGCTCAGCTCGTGGAGATGGAGTGGAGATGGTTGTGGCTAGCCTAAGTGGAGGTGGATGGAGCTAAGAAGTATGGCCAAAAAGTTGATGGGTGCAAATGGCCACCCCTTATGTCTTTTTATAGACCTAAGGGAAGCTCTCTAGAGAATTATGGAATTCTTTAGAGAGGCCTGTGGTGGCAGCTCATGGGAGAGTGAGAGAGAGAGGATGGATGGTGGTTTTTAGATCCACTAAATGCTGATCTACAAATTGAATGGCTCTTGGTTGCTAATTTTAGCAACCAAGGCAACCACACATGGTAGAGAGTTCTAGAGAACTCTACGCTAGGTATTTTCATGTGTATGGTGTGTGTGGGTGTGTGTGGGTTGAAACTTAGGTGGCTAGGTTGATTAGGTTAGGTTCTAGTGGGTTTAGGTCAAGGTATGTCTCAAATTAGGGTTATAAACCCTAATTCACTATGGTAAAGTGCAATTAAACTTAATACAAGTTTAATTGTGTGTGTGAAAACTTAATTGTGAGTAAAAGAACTCAATTAAGTTAGGTCTAGGTTAGTTGGACTCTCACTGAGTACAATTGGATAGTGTGTGCTGAGATCAGGGCTCAATTGTACTTAATGAGTCCAATTGAATAGGCTGATGGAATTGACTAAGATCCAAGTCAACTAGGTTTCGTGATGACCTAATTAGGTCCTTATGGAGGTCTAGAAGTGATGTGCTAGGGTTAAGGCACCTTAATTTAGGTTCCTATGGGGTCGGAATTGAGTTTAGGGACCTAGAGATCCAAGATCAAGGCTTGAATCTCAAAACAGGAACTGGAGAGTGGTATCAGATGTCTAATAATAGTGTCAGACATCTTATACTCAAAAGTCAGAAGTCAAAACTTGTTGTCCAGACATCCAATCGGAGTCAGGAAGGATTCAAGGTTCTGTCTTGGGTATTCTGAAGAAATTGGATGTCGGACAAAGTGTCTGGACGTCCAATAACACTATAGAAGTGAGTTTGAGGTGTGCGGGAGTTGGCTAAGGGTCCTGGACGTCCTATAACTTATCTGGACATCCATATAAGGGTTGGAACTAGGGTTTTCGGGCTTCCTAAGGTGCTGTGACCTAATCTAAGGGTGGCCAATGCTTGGGGGAAGTCTCTAGGCTATCTGAAATGCTTGTTTCGGGCCAACCGGGTTTTATTTTGTTATAACGTTGTAGTATAGCCAGTTATTACCAACATTTCAAATATAAAAATTTTTTTACTCGGAAAATAAAAGAGTTCCCGAGGTCGAACTCAGGGAGCAAGTTGTATTCTAGAGATATACATGTTTCTTTTACAAAATAAAGAAAGAGAGAGGGAAAGAATTTGTTGTTCTCTTTGTTTTCTCCTCGTGATGTTCTTCTGTCTTTCTTCAGATCTCCTACTTCTTCTTTGTTCTGCAGAGGTGATGCTCCTCTTTCTTTCTTCAGATCTCCTACTTCTTCTTTGTTCTGCAGAGGTGATGCTCCTCTTTCTTTCTTCAGATCTCCTTCTTCTTCTTCCTTGGTTTCTGTCTTGGTCTCTCTTCTTCTTTTTCTGCAGTCTCTTCTGTGAAGGCTTCTTCTTGTTTCTCCTCCCTGCGGCTAAGTGTCAGCTTCTTCTTTTCTTTTTCAGCCAGGGACGTCACCCCTCCTTTCTTCTTTTCCCTTCAGGCCGTCGTCTGATTTCCAAATCAGACGACTTAACTACCTGTTGCTACAGTCAGCTTCCTTCTTCTTCCGCGGGTCTTTTTCTTCGCCTGTGCCTGCACACTTCAGAGTTTTTCGTCAAAGGCAAAACCTACTCTACCCTCCCCCCCCGCGTCTCTCTCTCTCTCTGAAACCACTCTTGGGAAAGCTCTCCCAGAGCTGCCGGGTAACCGGGTTCGGGTCAGGCCCGGGTCCAGGCCCACCGGCGTGCGTGGTGGGCGAGGAGTGCAGGTCAGTCTTAAGTCGGGTCGGGTCGGGTCAGGTCCGCGGGGCGTGAGCGCGGACGAGACCGGGTAACCGGGCAGGTGAAGGGGACCTCACCCCGTGTGCTGAGGCAGTAAGCCTCCAGTACTTTTGCATCTTATGTCGCTGCGACTCGTCAGGCTTTTCCGAGGTGGGACTAAATGTCCCGCCTCAATTGCGCGCCCGCAGCGGGGAAATCAGCGGGAGATTGCGGCGTCACGCGAAGCTTTCTGCCTTAGCTGCGAGCCTGGTGTTTTGCCAAAACGCCTCGCAAGGCCTGGGAGTTGAATCTGGGCGTGGCGCTGAGCGTGGCGCGCCTGTATCTGCAGGTGGAAGCAGTTCCTCCCGCGCGGCAATGGCGGCGGAGGTCGGGTGGTCTGTTCACAAGAAAACGGCCTTTCGGCCTAATCAGAAAGTGCCAGGAGCTTCGCCAGGGTGCGGCGAAGCTCGTGTGGGTGGTGGCGAGGCGCGGGGCGGCGTGCGAGGGCTGCCCTAGGTCGGACTGTGGGCCGGAGGATGGGTCTGTTCGGTGGGGTTTCAGAGGGTGATGTGGGGGAAGTGGCAGGGCGGAGGTTGATCAGGGTGAGGAGGCGGAGGTCCTGCGGTGGTTGGCGAGCCGTGTGGGTCGCTGAGGTGATGGGACCGGCTCGCCAGAGGGTGGTCGGAGACGAAGGAGGTGACGATGGTCAGGGTCGGTCGAGGGCTTAATTGAATAAATTGAAAGCGGGGAAAGAAAGAGGAGAAGAAGGGGAGTAGCTCTAGCTTACTTGCAGGGACGAAGGGGAAGGAACAGGGCGACAGTCGTATCGACTGTCGCCGGAGAAGACGATGCTCAGGGAAAGGGGCGGCGGCGAGCAGAGAGCCGGAGAGGCGCCAGCTGGGTGCGGCGTGGCGCGGGAAGAGCAGGGGAGGAAGTCTCTGCTGCCGGTATTGCGGCAGAGCGAAGAGGTGGAGGGGGAGGAAACCGCCGGAGCTGGTGAGCGTCTGCCGGAGGAAGAAGAGAGGAAAGTTGGGGATTTTCTCCGTCAGATCCAGGCTGCCCCGGTCGGTGGAGCAACGGGGGGTATTTATAGGGATCAAACAGGGAGGAAGGCGGAGGGAGACGACGTGTCTCCCTCGCTGGAGGATGGCCGGAAACAAGAACCCATACCGTCCGTGCATTCGCACGGCCGGTATGGTGGGTTACAACGACCAGGGGGTGTCCCTGCGACGGCTGACGACGCAGGGCACCCCCGGTTTACTTGCCAGGTCCCCCACCTCACCCTGCGCGGCGCCATGCTCCGCGCAAGGTCGCCGGAGCATGGTGCTGGCAGGTTTTGCAGGGGGGACCTGTTCGCAAAGAACGAAGGAGAGTTAGGGGCCAAAATGCGAGGGTTCAAAAGTTGAGGGCCAAAGTGTAAATATATGAGGACCAAAGTGTAAAGTCGGTCAAGGAGGTTTCTTCTTAGGCTCAAGTTTTTATACATGACTAATTAGGACCTAACGAATCTGATGGTGAATTTCATTTCTATATTAAACCTTGTTTGACCGGTCAATTTACGCAAAAACCCAAATTAAGTTATTAATTGGGCATGGTTCTCAATGTAAGTCAAAATGGGTTCTAAAGGCCAAATTGAAGGTTCTAAACCCTAGAGATTATTTTTCTATGAATTTTAGAGGGTTTATTCTATTTTTACTTTGCCTCGAACCTTGTGAATTGAAGTGGGTTGTTTTAGGGTTATAGATTATCATTTAGTTTCTTGGAATTGCTGTAGCCCTCGCTAGATCATTTCATCCCACTTTTATTCTTATTAAGCTGCTTTGACCTATGTTTGGGCCCTGAATTACCCTGTATGCAGATTATACTGGTAAAATTGCATTTTTACCCCTTATGACTTGTTTTCTTCTTAAACTCAGAATTCTCTGAGTTAAGCCTTTCCTTGAGATATGTAGGAGCTTTTATCCTTTGTATTAGGTCAAAATGAGCTAGTTATGGCTCATGATGAGGTTCTCATCATACCCCCATGCCTAGCTTTTGCTAGTCCCTTAGCAAAAACTTAAGGTTTCAACCCTTGTTCTAGACCATGAAATTTTTAATAGTTTTATATAAGTGCCTTTTTTATTTGAGCATAGATTAGGTTAGAATGCTGACCATAGGCCTAAAAGGTACTCTAGTACCAATCAAGATCCAAATCTATCTAGCCTTAGCCTCAGTCTTTTAGCAATGGTTTTTAAGGCTCACAAGAACTAACCTAAGGTTTATTGGACTTCGTGGTTAAAGCACCCGTGCTTGAAATGATTTTAGCCCTGGCTCAGTTCGCAGTGCATTTTGTAAGAGAGAGATAGAAAGTTTTTCTGTTTGGAGAGTTTTCTCTCTCTTTTTCTTTTTAGTTCTAGCCTAGGATTGGCTTTTCAACACGGTCTGTATCAGATTCCTTGCTCCCATCATCAATCCTCAAGGGTTCCTGGCGATCGATGCTTCGAGATAGCACCGCCCATGGCAACCCCCGGAACCCTGGCTATTGAGATTTCGAGATAATCCCATCCATGGTATTCCGTGGCCGAATCCAGACCCTGGCAATTGACACTTCGAGATAATGCCATCCATGGAATCTGAACCAGCAGAGTGCTTACATGCCCCCAGTAGGATATGTAAATATCCTAAGAGACAAGCACCGAGGAGATGATATTTTGTTACGCATCTTCGAGGGGATTTCCCGCCTCTCCGCGCTGGGAACTCGTCCAAATCAACTTGTGTTGATCTGCCGCTCCTATTCTAGGTGTTCTTTTCAGATTTTTGCGACGCTTCTGCGTGATTCTGATTTTTACGCTTACTGAACCAGGCTGTGTGTGAGATTAGGGTGCTTAGGTTACTGATTCCCGTAAACCAAAAATTAGTTAACGAGGCCGAATACTCCCTAAGCCTTAGACCTACTACTTCAGCTTTTCATTTTCCTCAACCTCTTGAGGAGTGTCCGAATCTTAATGGGTACTAAGAGTCTATTCAAGAATGCCTAAGGTTTGCGTTCTTACTAATCTCATTATGCACTTTTCAGTTATTCTCTTGAATGAGGTCTAGAACTTAGGTTAATTCCTTAGTTCCTTACTAATGACTATCACCTTTTCTCATAATTTTGTGCTCCTTTTTCATTTTGTTTCTTTTCTCCTTCTCCTTCACAAAATTTCCTTTCTCCTCTTTTCCTCTTATTCTTTTTCAAAAAATTTTTAATTTTTATGGTGTTTTTGGCATATGTGAATTTTTTGTTTGAAACCCCTTTCTTACAAGTTTTGCACTTTCATACCCCCCCATGCCTAAGATTTGCAATGTCCTCATTGTAACCTAGGGGTTTTTATTCAACTAAGTTCATACATTAGGATAGCTGTTTTGATGAGTGAATGGGTCAGGGTGACTGTTGCGGACGATTTCTAATCTCAGATGCAAGCACCTGAGGTGGAGTCGGCTGTCCTAAAGTGTGAACTTCAAGTGCAAAAAGCTGTCAGAACAAGTTTCAGGTTTTCAAAGAGAATGACGGGCTGCCTCCCGTTGAGCGCTAAATTTGATGCCTTCAGCCAAGCGGGAAATGCGATGGAGAGGGGATGGTCAAATCAGCGGAGTTTTGTACGACAAGCACCTTGATTAAGAGCCTGGTTGGTCCAACCAGGTGCTTGTTCAGATCAACAGGCTGATGATGCAACCCAAACCCAATCAATCTGGTGGGTTGATAGATGTGGATAAAAAGGTGTGGAACCCACCATAAACTATGAAGCTCAGATAGATGTGGAAGTGTAAACGCAGGGTTTGGCAGAGTCGAATCAGCCTGGTCAGAGTAGGGACCCGTAGAATAATCAATGAATGACGCGGAAACCCTACGGGGGTGATCAGAGAATGATAGAGCATGGTATGTAGTCTGATCAATGTTCGGAACCCGATGTGGAAATGCAATCGGCTCGGTGAGAGGTGAATCTGAATAGAAATTGACTCCGGTTGCGGGTCGGGGTTTGGGAGAGGTTTTGATTCGTTCTATGTGTGCGGAAGAGGTGGCCATTGTGTACAAGGGCTCTTCTAGAAACAGATGATAGGTGGTTTTCTGTAGAGAGTCCTCTGGGTAACTATCAAATGCCGGAAGAGTGTCTGTAGGATGAAAGGAATCGGATTCAAGAAAAAATTTGGATTCTTGGTTGTAATCACTCTTGGCATTTTCTGTTTTTGGTTCCTGAGGATTGAAAAGGAATGATTCTGTGTTATCAGTGATCTCGGGAATCAGGACCTCAGAGTCGGAGTCAGAGTCATGTGAACTGAGGTCGTAGATAGACCTGGCGTGTTCAGGAAGGGGAATCTCTCCGCAATTATAGTCAGATTTGAAATTGTCGGAGAGTTGGCGAAAATGAGATTCATGATCATGAATTCCACCACAGCAAAAATCATCAGACATGGAATCAGCAGCCTGACTGGGTTCTAGCCTATATGTCAATTCTGGGCTCAAAAAGATGTTCTGTTCAAGCTCTAAGCTGGTAGGATAGACCCCATTAAAACCTTGCTCATCCAACTCCTCAGTTTCTGTATCATAAATTGGCATGTTTTCTGAAAAATCGATCAGATTTCCTGAGGATGTTGGAGAGGGATATTTATCAAATAGAGGCCCGGAATTATATTCTGTAAAAATTTGATCTTTCTCATAAGGGGCCTCACAATCTTCCCAATAAGTTTCAGATCTAGGTTCTAGGCTTAGGATGTGGGTAGAATTATTAGAACCTAAGTCGGAATAACCTTCGAGGGTCACCTTATCAAAATAAGGGGCGGAATTTATACCCTCAGAAGGTTCAGTTCTGATCTCATTATTGCAGGAGTTTTGAAATTCTAGGCTTGGCAATCCATGGTCTAAGTTTGGCTCATCATTGTGTTCTCCTGCAATATCCCAACCTAATTCAACATTGTCTTCTATTTGTGTTGGGATTTCACAACCACTTTGTGCCTCAATCCCGAGATCTGGGAAACTGAATTGTTCCTTAATACTGTTCCAAGATGGTTCATCCTCTGTTTCTGGTATATACGGGTATTTCTGGTTGATAATTTGTTCTACAGATTTCATCATTTCTACCCGTTTTATAAGGGCATCTTGGTGTTGTTCCCAAAGTACAGGATTTGTCAAGCATTGAAGGTATTCAGATTGGTGTAATTTTTCCATCTCAATGTATCCTGTCATGAGCATATCTCGGGTTGATCCTTTTGAAATTTCAGTCAATAGAATTTGGGCACAGTTTATGATGAAAGCTGTGGTTGTTAGAACATCAACCTGAATGTTTCCTATTGGTGTTGAGGGTTTATATTTGATTTCATAGATTTCAAGGGCATCCTCAATCATCTTATCCTTCATGGATCTCAGATATTCAGGTTTTTTGAATGGTAGTCTTGCTAGGTAATTAGGCTGCATAATTGGATCAGGTGGTGGAATCAAGATATAGAACCAAAGTTTGAATCAAGATGGAAGAAGGGGATTTTGTTCAGAATCAGAGGAAAGAGGGGCTATGTGAATGATTTCTGCAAAAACAAAGGAGCTGAGGCTTAGCCTCGGGGAGAGTGAATTTCTATAGGAGGTTTCAAGGACCTCCTGAAAAATACTGAAGGGCTGGATGAGATAAGCAGGTGCTGGACCCAATCAAGACACCCAAAAAATGTTGGGTGACTATAGAGGTTCGGGGCAGATGGACCCCTTGATCAGAAAGATCGTCCACCTGAGAATTACCTGGGCAGCCAGAGAGGGAGAGTCCCGCGAAGACCCCTACACGGTAGAGCGTCCCCACGGGTTACAGGGTTTCCCCCACCCGACCTCTCTTGTCACTGCGGTTCCAGGTAGACCAGAATGGGGATCTTGACCTCTTAAGTCTACCAATTTTAAGGTCAGGGTGCTTAAGGTTTCACTTGAACTTTAGTCTTTTTAAGTGCAAAGAGTGACCTAATTTAAGGTTGGTTGACCCAAAGGGGTCAACTTTACCTCTTGTTTTCTTTGAGAGCTTTCAGGTCTTGTCTTTTAGGGTTCAAGTGTTTAAAGAGAGAGCCAATTGTTTAGGATTTTTCTTGTTAATTATTTTCAATCAATGGCTTGGGCACACCTCTTTTGGATTTCCTCAATTCTTGATTAAGGGGTGTGTCTCTACTGAAATCCTAATGTTTGACCTTATGTTGGCTCTACTTGGTCCATTTAACTCTTTGTTGGGCAATTAGGGCTCAAGCAAGAATGTGTTAGCCCTTAAATACCCTTAATAGTGTGCAGGAGTGATGAGTTGAAAACATGCAACTCTTTATGGTTACTAAGTATGGAAGACAGGTTAGCCCTATATTGCTTGTTCTTTTCTTTTCTTCCTCTTTAGAGTTTAGGGGTAAATAGTGAGAGGAAAAATTTACCTGTCTTCGGAGTGGTTGTCGTGTGGTTGCTTGTCTTCTTGAGTTCCTGTAGCTGCACAAAAGAGAGGAGATTATCAGAAATTAAAAGAAACAGGAATGTTTACCTCTAGAATAGCCGTTGCTCCCCGGCAACGGCGCCAAAATGAGATGCTTGTTTCGGGTCAACCGGGTTTTATTTTGTTATAACGTTGTAGTATAGCCAGTTATTACCAACATTTCAAATATAAAAATTTTTTTACTCGGAAAATAAAAGAGTTCCCGAGGTCGAACTCAGGGAGCAAGTTGTATTCTAGAGATATACATGTTTCTTTTACAAAATAAAGAAAGAGAGAGGGAAAGAATTTGTTGTTCTCTTTGTTTTCTCCTCGTGATGTTCTTCTGTCTTTCTTCAGATCTCCTACTTCTTCTTTGTTCTGCAGAGGTGATGCTCCTCTTTCTTTCTTCAGATCTCCTACTTCTTCTTTGTTCTGCAGAGGTGATGCTCCTCTTTCTTTCTTCAGATCTCCTTCTTCTTCTTCCTTGGTTTCTATCTTGGTCTCTCTTCTTCTTTTTCTGCAGTCTCTTCTGTGAAAGCTTCTTCTTGTTTCTCCTCCCTGCGGCTAAGTGTCAGCTTCTTCTTTTCTTTTTCAGCCAGGGACGTCACCCCTCCTTTCTTCTTTTCCCTTCAGGCCGTCGTCTGATTTCCAAATCAGACGACTTAACTACCTGTTGCTACAGTCAGCTTCCTTCTTCTTCCGCGGGTCTTCTTCTTCGCCTGTGCCTGCACACTTCAGAGTTTTTCGTCAGAGGCAAAACCTACTCTACCCTCCCCCCCCGCGTCTCTCTCTCTCTCTGAAACCACTCTTGGGAAAGCTCTCCCAGAGCTGCCGGGTAACCGGGTTCGGGTCAGGCCCGGGTCCAGGCCCACCGGCGTGCGTGGTGGGCGAGGAGTGCAGGTCAGTCTTAAGTCGGGTCGGGTCGGGTCAGGTCCGCGGGGCGTGAGCGCGGACGAGACCGGGTAACCGGGCGGGTGAAGGGGACCTCACCCCGTGTGCTGAGGCAGTAAGCCTCCAGCACTTTTGCATCTTATGTCGCTGCGACTCGTCAGGCTTTTCCGAGGTGGGACTAAATGTCCCGCCTCAATTACGTGCCCGCAGCGGGGAAATCAGCGGGAGATTGCGGCGTCACGCGAAGCTTTCTGCCTTAGCTGCGAGCCTGGTGTTTTGCCAAAACGCCTCGCAAGGCCTGGGAGTTGAATCTGGGCGTGGCGCTGAGCGTGGCGCGCCTGTATCTGCAGGTGGAAGCAGTTCCTCCCGCGCGGCAATGGCGGCGGAGGTCGGGTGGTCTGTTCACAAGAAAACGGCCTCTCGGCCTAATCAGAAAGTGCCAGGAGCTTCGCCAGGGTGCGGCGAAGCTCGTGTGGGTGGTGGCGAGGCGCGGGGCGGCGTGCGAGGGCTGCCCTAGGTCGGACTGTGGGCCGGAGGATGGGTCTGTTCGGTGGGGTTTCAGAGGGTGATGTGGGGGAAGTGGCAGGGCGGAGGTTGATCAGGGTGAGGAGGCGGAGGTCCTGCGGTGGTTGGCGAGCCGTGTGGGTCGCTGAGGTGATGGGACCGGCTCGCCAGAGGGTGGTCGGAGACGAAGGAGGTGACGATGGTCAGGGTCGGTCGAGGGCTTAATTGAATAAATTGAAAGCGGGGAAAGAAAGAGGAGAAGAAGGGGAGTAGCTCTAGCTTACTTGCAGGGACGAAGGGGGAGGAACAGGGCGACAGTCGTATCGACTGTCGCCGGAGAAGACGATGCTCAGGGAAAGGGGCGGCGGCGAGCAGAGAGCCGGAGAGGCGCCAGCTGGGTGCGGCGTGGCGCGGGAAGAGCAGGGGAGGAAGTCTCTGCTGCTGGTATTGCGGCAGAGCGAAGAGGTGGAGGGGGAGGAAACCGCCGGAGCTGGTGAGCGTCTGCCGGAGGAAGAAGAGAGGAAAGTTGGGGATTTTCTCCGTCAGATCCAGGCTGCCCCGGTCGGTGGAGCAACGGGGGGTATTTATAGGGATCAAACAGGGAGGAAGGCGGAGGGAGACGACGTGTCTCCCTCGCCGAAGGATGGCCGGAAACAAGAACCCATACCGTCCGTGCATTCGCACGGCCGGTATGGTGGGTTACAACGACCAGGGGGGTGTCCCTGCGATGGCTGACGACGCAGGGCACCCCCGGTTTACTTGCCAGGTCCCCCACCTCACCCTGCGCGGCGCCATGCTCCGCGCAAGGTCGCCGGAGCATGGTGCTGGCAGGTTTTGCAGGGGGGACCTGTTCGCAAAGAAAGAAGGAGAGTTAGGGGCCAAAATGCGAGGGTTCAAAAGTTGAGGGCCAAAGTGTAAATATATGAGGACCAAAGTGTAAAGTCGGTCAAGGAGGTTTCTTCTTAGGCTCAAGTTTTTATACATGACTAATTAGGACCTAAGGAATCTGATGGTGAATTTCATTTCTATATTAAACCTTGTTTGACCGGTCAATTTACGCAAAAACCCAAATTAAGTTATTAATTGGGCATGGTTCTCAATGTAGGTCAAAATGGGTTCTAAAGGCCAAATTGAAGGTTCTAAACCCTAGAGATTATTTTTCTATGAATTTTAGAGGGTTTATTCTATTTTTACTTTGCCTCGAACCTTGTGAATTGAAGTGGGTTGTTTTAGGGTTACAGATTATCATTTAGTTTCTTGGAATTGCTGTAGCCCTCGCTAGATCATTTCATCCCACTTTTATTCTTATTAAGCTGCTTTGACCTATGTTTGGGCCCTGAATTACCCTGTATGCAGATTATACTGGTAAAATTGCATTTTTACCCCTTATGACTTGTTTTCTTCTTAAACTCAGAATTCTCTGAGTTAAGCCTTTCCTTGAGATATGTAGGAGCTTTTATCCTTTGTATTAGGTCAAAATGAGCTAGTTATGGCTCATGATGAGGTTCTCATCACTATCCTAGGGCTAGGATGGACCTAAGCACTTCATATTTTTCTACTTTATTCCTACTTAATAGAATAGCAATCCTTGACTCCCTTACATCATTATTCCTACGTCTAGTCTAAGTCTTCTGCTCCAGTCCTACTGCAGCACTGATTATTCCTGATCCAGCTTTAGATCCTGCTCCAGATCCAGCTCTTGATCAGCTTATTGCCTACAATCGACATAATGCACTTAATCAGCACATTAAAACATTTTTTTATGCGTAGCAAAAGGAAAGCAGTAAAGATGCAGATAATGCTTATGCATGCATGAATAATCCTAACTTATGCTAAGTTCTAGCTTAATCTGGGTCAATTAAGACCTATGATTGCTACGCAATCATACCCCCATACCTAAATTTTGTTAGTCCCTAGCAAATGCAAGACTAAATTATTCACATAAGGGTCCCTAAGGGACTGATTATTTTATCAAGTGTATACTTAGAGATTTTTCTCCTTTTTGCTTTCATCCTGTGCTCTAGAAATCCAGCCAATCGTGAAACTGCAGCTATGTAGCTTTTGCAATGGATTCGAGTGAAAAATTAATTCACCTCTAAAGCCTATACTTGACCCCTAGTAAAAATTCTAGCAGGATAGCCGAACTTCTTCCCTCGGGGTATTGATGATATTCTATGAATTTCACCCCCGCTTTAGGCTTAGGTAGAGAATCTCTGAGGGAAAAGATTATATATTTGGTGGCTCACTCTTACTTGGTGCTACATAGAGACTAGTAATATAGAATCTAGATTCCCGGATTTCTAAGTAACTCACCTCAGAGAAAGACAAGAGAAACTATGCTCTCTTTTGATTCCTTTGTATTCATTTTCTCTTACTCTTTTTCTTTTTCTTAGAGCTCACAATCTCACCAGATTCACACATATGATTTGCATTTGGTGGTCTCACTTGGCATTAACACTTTATAATTGAGTTTTCATTACCTAACACTAAGTTGGAATTCCTCAGCTAGTATTTAGGCAGTCAGAAGCACAGAAAAATAGGTTAAGGCCATATTTGGTGGATCTCAAATTTATTTGGTGATATTACCTCAATGCAACTGAACTAAATATTCACTCTTTTTTTTCTTTGTTTTTTCTTCTTTTTCTAATTTTTTCAATTTTTCTTTCTTCACTCTTCTTTTTTTTCATCATTTTTTTTTCAACATAACACATCCGTGAACTTTATTGAGGAGGCATTTTTAAGGATTGGTGGTACTCAAGAGACATTGGGTGGCTTATTTGGTGGAAGTGCCTACTCACGGCATCGGGAGAGATAGATAGGATGGTGTATTTCTGACCTTGGCATCAATACCCTCCTTCAGCCGAGGATTCCATAAAGAATGGTCATAACCATCCACCTTAGCCCTAGTTTTATGAAAACTCACTCTCCATGTATTTCCCTTATTTGGTGGCTTTCAATATTTTGCACAAAAATATATATGTAGGAACCGAGAGCGAAAACTATGCCTTATCTCAGAGTATCGTCACCTAATTATCTAGGATTCTAGATTCCTTGTACTAATCTTAGAGCACCAGTACACCCTACTCTCATCTCACACTATTTGGTGGATTTTTGGAAGAAAATCTACCTGACTCCCAAAACACTATCCAGGGGTTCAGGAAAAGAAGCACTGCTTCTTCTTGACAGACTAAAGACATTTATCAGCCTTCACCATGAATCCATTGCAAATTCTACATGTGTGTGAAAAGTTGTACAGGATTCTAGATTACAGGAAACAACTAGAGGATAAAATCCCTAATGCATTCTCTTAATAAAATAATCTTATTCATGAATGCAATATGTATATATGCCATAAACAAGTAACCTCATATAATTTGTACTTCGTTAAAATTTCCCTTTTAGGTTACATTCAGCTTGACCCTAAATTTAGAACAAGAGGTGAGCGAGTGAGTCGGAAGTGGCTGTTGCGGACGATTTTTAGCTCCAATGAGAGCATTGGAGGTGGAGTCGGTTGTTCTTTTATTTAGGATCCTAAAGTACATTTTACATGCAGCTCCAAGGTTTTCCTAGTTGTTGGCATAAAATTTTTCAGTTTTGTTGTATCTACCCCCCATGCCTAAGTTATTGCATGTCCTCATGCATGAATATAGAAGAAAATAATTACTGCAGGGAGAGTATGGGTAGAAATCACCTGTAATTGCTCCTGAAAGTATACATTAAGCACCTGCCAACTTGTTAGTATGCAATATGCAGAAAGAAAATATGCTACCACAAAAAAAAAATGTTTTACATAAAAATGGTTATGTATAAATGATGGTGGAATATGGGGTGAATGCTAAGTTTAATGCCTCTAGCTAGGTGAAAATTCCTCACACGTCCTCAATAAGATGAATAATCTCATCAAGTGGAGGTTCTTTGGCCAAAAATGGCTTGTTGCGCTAGCCATTTACCGGAAATATATGCCCAGATTTTGGGTCCTTGATTTGGACTGCCCCATTAGGATATGGATGAATCACAATATACGGGCCAGTCCATTTGGACTTGAGCTTCCCTGTGAAATGTCTCAGTCGTGAATCAAACAACCAGACTTACTTATTGGGTGTGAATGCTTTCCTCTGGATGTGGTGGTCATGGAAGGCCTTGGTCTTGTCCTTGTATATCAATGCATTCTCACAGGCCTCCTGCCGGATCTCTTCTAATTTGCTGAGCTGGAGTTTTCGTTCTTGACCTCCTGCATCGAGGTCAAGGTTACATTTTCGCACTGCCCAAAAGGCACGGTGTTCTTGCTCTACAGGAAGGTGATAGGCCTTGCCATACACCATGCGATATGGTGACATTCCGAGTGGGGCCTTGTATGCGGTCCTATATGCCCAGAGTGCATCAACTAATTCGTTGGACCAGTCCTTCCTGTCTGGTCTAACCATCTTCTGGAAAATCAGCTTGATCTAACGGTTAAATACTTCAACCTGCCCATTGGTCTGTAGGTGATACGGGGTGGCTATACGGTGATGTACCCCGTATTTCTTTAATAATGACCTAAAATGGGTGTGGATGAAGTGGCTTCCCCCATCACTAATCAGAGTGCGAGGTATTCCTAATCTCGTGAAGATGTGCTGCCGTACGAAAGAAATAACGATCTTATGGTCAGCATGCCTCGCTGGGATGGCCTCGACCCACTTCGAGACATAGTGAACGGCTAGCAATAGGTACTCGAAGCCATGCGAGTTCGGAAAAGGGCCCATAAAATCGATGCCCTAGACGTCGAACACTTCTACAACCATGATGGGCTGGAGTGGCATAATGTCTCTCTTGGTCATAGAACCGATCGACTGGCATCGTTTATAGTGTTGGGTGTATTTGTGTGTATCTCTGAAAATCGTTGGCCAGAAAAATCCTGACTGTAAAATTTTTGTAGCGATTTTTCATCCCAAGAAATGGCCACCACAAGCATCATTGTGGCAGAAAGATAACACACTGGGGATCTCAGAATCTAGGATGCATCTTCGAATAATTTGGTCCACTCCAATGCGGAAGAGCAGTGGGTCATCCTAGAGGTAGTATTTGGCTTCTGCAGTGAATCTAAGTTTCTGGTCCTTGGATAGATTCACGTGAATCTTGCCTGCGGTAAGGTAGTTCATGATATCCGCATACCAGGGGAACTCAACAGAATGAACTGCCAAAAGAGATTCATCCGGAAATTGCTCATGGATAGGTAGGGAATAAGGAATGTGATCTAGGTCTAGTTTGGATAGATGATCCACTACAACATTCTACTTTCCGACTTTGTCACAGATTTTAATATCGAATTCCTGCAATAGAAGGATCCATCTAATGGGTCGTGGTTTGGCATCCTTCTTTGCCAACAAATGCCGGAGGGTGGAGTGGTCAGTGAAGATGATGACTTTGGACCCTAATAGGTAAGATCTAAATTTCTCCAACCCGAATACTACTGCTAGCAGTTCCTTTTCAGTGACAGTATAATTGTGTTGAGCGTCATTTAGCATCTTGCTAGCATAGTATAAGAGAAAGGGTTGTTTTTCTCGACACTGGCCTAAAACAGTACCAACAACAAAATCAGAAGCATCGCACATCATTTCGAAATCAAGCGACCAGTCAGGTGGTTGGAGAATCAGGGAATCAGACACAGTGTGTCGTAGAGTCTCGAAGGCACTGAGACATGAGGTATCAAATTCAAATGGGACATCGGCAACCAGGAGATTCGTCAAGGACCATGCAATTTTTGAGAAATCGCATATAAATCTCCGATAGAAGCCGACGTGACCCAAGAATGATCTGATCTGCTTGACCGAGCTAGGTGACGGTAAGTGGGAAATAATCTTCGATTTAGCTCGATCGATCTCGAGTCCATTTTTAGAGATCCTGTGCCCTAGTACTATGCCGTCCCTCACCATGAAATGGATTTTCTCCCAGGGTAGCACTAGGTTTACCTCAATACACTGTTTTAGGATCTTGGTGAGGTTATCAAGGCAAGATGCAAAATCATCTCTGAAAATGGAGAAGTCATCCATGAATACCTCCACATAGTCCCCAAGCATGTCAGAGAAGATGGCCATCATACAACGCTGAAATGTCGCTGGTGCATTGCAGAGGCCAAAGGGCATCCACTTGAAAGCGAATGTTCCAAAGGGACTTGTGAATGTGGTCTTGTCTTGATCTTCCAGGCTAATCGCTACTTGATTATACCCGGAGTATCCTTCTAGAAAGTAGAAGAAACTGCGTCCGGCTAACCGTTCCAAGATCTGATCAATGAACGGCAAAGGAAAGTGATCCTTTTGGGTAGCCATGTTTAGTTTCCTATAGTCGATGCAGACCTGCCAAGATGTCACAGTGCGGGTTGGGATGGATTCACCCTTAACATTCTTTACAACGGTGAGTCCTGCTTTCTTAGGCATTATCTGGATCGGACTCACCCACTAGCTGTCTGAGATTGGGTATACAATACCTACATCCAGCCATTTGATGATCTCCTTCTTAACAACCTCTAGCATAGTTAGGTTAATCCGTCTTTGATGTTGTCTCGAAGGTTTCACCCCCTCATCCGTGTAGATGTGATGAGTGCAATACGAGGGGTGAATACCATGGAGATCAGCAATACTCCACCCGACAGTAGCTCGATGGTCTTGCAGTGTAGAAATCAATTGATGCTCCTATTCTTGGGTTAAGTGGGCATTGATAATGACTGGGTATGTCTCACTTTCGCCCAAGAACACATACTTGAGTGAGTTAGGTAAGGGCTTCAATTCAATCACGGGTGGTCAAAGTCAGAATGAGAGTGGGAGGAGCAGAATTGAGGGTAGGAATCTGTTGATCCATGTGCACGTCAATTCCTGCTGATTCGCACCCTGTGAAATAATCAGTTGTGACTGCATTAACGGAAAACCCGTTAGCTGTGGTCACATCTTCCTGCAACAACAAGGGTGATTCAGTAATTTACGGATCAGGATAGCTGGAGTCAGGGGTGCTGTGGTCAGAAGCACACCCTAAACAGTCAGATCCTCGGGGAGATATGTGTAGTGCAGTGGTTTTAGTCTTGTGGATCGAGGTCCAAGAACCCTGATAATGCAGACAAATGAGACATTGGGTCGTCACAAAGGAGCCCAATGTTACCATAGTATGCTACGTCTTCGTCTTCACCATCCTCCTCTATTCGATCACAGTAGAAGTTCTTTGCTGCCCAGAATATGTCAAGTCAAAGTCGCTCATTGCCTATGGCTATCTCCATACACCCGGATGCACAATCAATGTTCGCTCAGGCTATCGCCAGAAATGGGCGACCCAAAATAATTGGTGCCTCTCGGAGATTAGGAGGAACTTCCATATCGAGAATGAAAAAATCTACAAGAAAGCAGAACCTGTGGACTTTCACGATCACATTCTCAATCACCCCCCTTAG
This sequence comes from Thalassia testudinum, assembly GCA_037157565.1. Lineage (NCBI taxonomy): Eukaryota > Viridiplantae > Streptophyta > Magnoliopsida > Alismatales > Hydrocharitaceae > Thalassia > Thalassia testudinum. The sequence goes on from JAZHRO010000056.1 coordinate 18,078,635, forward strand.
TTTTTTGACTGATCTGTCAGCCAACTGAATTGTGACCGAGGTGGGCTTCAACTCCCCAAATCGAAATCGATCAAATACGGCAGTGGGAGTTAGGTTGATGGACGAACCCAGATCAAGAAGGGCCCGATCAAATGGAGAATCCTGCAAGAAGTAGGATATGTGTGGGGTACCAGGGTGTTTCTTTTTCGATGGTAAGTCGGCTAGAATCATGATGCTAGCCTCTTTCGATAGTACTGCCTGTCGTCCAATTCTCGGCTGTCGCTTTGGGGTACAATAGTCCTTGAAGAACCTAGTGACAACGGGAATGTGATCGATTACCTCGAGGAGGGGACCTAAATATGTAATTCCTTGAACATTTACTTCAGGTCCTCAAAATTCCACATGTCCTTTTTCCATACTATATTCTGTGTCAGAGCCTCAGGGAAAGGTATGGGAATCTCAGGGTTAAGTGGCCTCTTACCCTTATCTACTGCAGGTTGCTCCTGAGATGAAGAAGGAGTCGAACCCACCTACGGCAAAGGGTGGGAAAAATCAGGACTCGCCTGCCTAAGTGGTGGGTTGAATGTCTTCTTCCGCTCCTCAAAGAGACAGCATGTGCATCGGCTTGTTGTCCATGAGGTGGTGGGGGAGAGGAGGGGGCAAAGTATGTGAGGTTCTGCACAGGCGGCTGGCCTTGTGCGTAACTGAGTGGTGCAGGAGGCGCTTGTAGTATGGCGTGTGCCTGTCCCTGCGGTGCTTGAAACCTAGGTGGGGCACCTTGGTTCTACACATATCGTGGATTCGAGAGGGGTTGGGAGGGCAAGGCTCCTTGAGTCCTATGCTCCTGCAATAGCTGGTTCTACGTGTTTTGTATAGTCTGTATCTAATCAGCCATCGCCTTCATAATCTGCATGCTATCTTGTGTGGATTTCCTCATTGATTCTTGCAGCTCTTCTTTCAGTGCCTCCAAAAGGTCAACCTACATTGGAGGGTGACTAGTAGCTTGGTGCAGCGGTTGGTATAAAGAGCGGGGTTGCTACTGAGACAGGAATGTCTACTGCCTAGGGTACGTGTTTTGCGCATTCCCGTGTTGTTTGGTCTGGTAGTGTGGATCCTGATGTGGTCTCTGTGAATTACCGCACCAAGAGAAGTTCGGATGCTGGCACCAACCAAGGTTATACGTCTCTGAATACGAGTTATTACGCCCGTATCCTTGGATAGCACTAACGTCCTCGTAGGCTGAAGATGCCTGAGACGTATAACCGTCAAGGGGATACGCATTATAATCTGTGGGTGGTGCGTAACGCTGGTTGTAAGGTGCCAGATCTGGATTATTTACGGGATCCTGATATGCGGGATCTCCTAAATACAGAGAAGATGCATCCCGAGTGAGTAGATTAACTCGAGCAGGAGGGGCTCAGGGTGCATAGGAGGGTCTTGAGGTGGCAGAGTTCAAGTCAGATTGACCCTGACAAATCTGGTCAATCTTCTTCTCAATTAGGTTTATTCTATCCAGCTGCTTGACGATGATGACCATGTCAGCTCAAATGGACTTGGTGTGAGCCTTATAGACACCAACCTGCTACTGACTAGGCTACTGGAACTGGTTCATGGATGCGGCATTCATCGAGTTCTTCACTAATGATTCAAACAGCTCAAATGCACTGTTCTCATCTTTTTCGAGGAAATTCCTGCCACTAGATGCGTCGGCCAGATACCGATGTGTGTCATCGAGCCCATGGTAAAAGATCTGAGCTAGGTGCCATCTGGGTATACCATGATGCGGGCATTTCCATAGAAGGTCGTGAAATCTGTCCCAAGCTTCATGTAACTTCTCCCCAGCTCCCTAGGAGAAAGTTGTGATTGTGTGCTGCATTGCGTTTGTTCAATAGATTGGGAAGAACTTTTGCAGGAATTCGTGTCATAATTTCGGCCAGGTTCCAATCGATTTCCCAATAGTCTTGAACCAATATGAAGCTTTGTCCCTCAGAGAGAATGGGAAAAGCTTCGTTAGAATAATCCCGAGATTGATATTCTTAGGTTGAATCATTTCAGCGAGTCAACTCAGGTCCCCAAGGTGCTGGAATGGATCTTCGCTTGACTTCCCATCGAAATGAGTGCCGGTCAACCCAATCACATTGGGATTAAGCTCAAACGTGTCTCCGCCTGTGGGAATTCTGACCAGTGGTGCGATGATTTGTGCGACTGGGTCATAGAAATCCTGCAGTTGTTCTTCTCGTGGTGGGTGCTACATTCTGTCTAGCACTGTCAGAATGCAATCCATGCTCTACCGATGCCGCTCCTTAGATTCAACTACTCAGGCTTCCAGATGAGCCATCGGGTCCAGATTCTCGATATCTTGACCCGGTCTAGGTCCATGTCCAGGATTAGCCATGGTGGCTCTGGGAGTAGAAGAAGTGGGGGGAGAAGATGGTCCCAGCAAGGTGACTCGCCTCCTTAGGAGTGGCTCCCAAGGTCCAACCAAGTGTGGTCTAAGTGACCTCCTTCCTCGCATACACGACCCAACCCCTGGGTTGGTGTAGCCAAGCCGGACAAGGCAAAGACCCTGTCAATCAAATGGTCCTTATGGATCAAATGACCAAATTTTTCGTTTTAGGTTTTAATTCCTGAAGAAATTCATTGTACAATTGATTGAAAGCAATTCCCGCCTCTTCGCTAACCCAGCCAAGAGGTTGAAACCACCCAATAGTACGACAACGAATTCGGGTTTTATTTCGTGTTTTAAAATTGATTTTTGCTCATTTTCTTCAGTTGGGGTTTTCTCTTGGTGAGTGGCCCACAAGGTGACCAAGCTCACCGGCTATGCACTAGACTTGATTAAGTCTAGGTTAGCTCAAGTGTGGTCTCTAAATTATAACCCTAAAGATTTAACCTAAGGTTTATGCAATTCTAGGGTTTTGTTTTGTTTCAACAGACCACAAAAGTAAAATTCGCTCTTTGATAACAATTGGAATTCAATTAACTTGAAATTTGGCAAGTTGATTCCTTTTTCAATTAGCTTACTGGAGAATATTTTTTTGGAATTTTTACTGTTTCAATCGAATTTTTGAATGTCAAGGGGTTAGATCCGGAATTTTGACTCCTGGTTGGTTTTTCACTTTGAAACAGTACGAAATGACCTACAAAAATTTGGAAAAAATATGGAAAATAAAGCCAATGAGATCAACTTTCAAACCCCACCATTTCCAGTCAAAACAGATTCGCACATTGATCGGAATTGCTTTTTGAAATTTGCAAAATCTCGAATCTGGGTCAATCTGACCCTCATGTACTTCATGAATTTTTAAAAATTTTATACTTGGAAGTTTCCCAAAGGAATGGAGTTTGAAAGATGGTTTGAAAATGCAGTTCTAGTCCGACTTTCAGAATTTTTTGCTTACTACTTTTCAGCAATTGAATTTTTAAATCAGACTTGAAATCTGGTTGAAAATCAGAAGATGGTGGAAAAGCTTTTAAAGAGGGTTTTGGGTTTGAAATCCAAGCTTTACACCAAAAATGTTCTTTTTTCTCGAAAACTTTCGCAAATTTTTTTTTTTAAATAATTTTTCGAAGGATTCAAAGAAAATATCTCTCTTTTTTGCTTTTTTTTTCAAACTAACTTAGGATTCAAAAAGAAATCGAATCTAGATTTTTTTTATTTTAGATTTTTTTTCTTTTTCACGAAATTGATAAAGAATTTTTGTTTTCAAAAGAACTTGTTGAAAGTAAATCTACTCCTAGGGCTCAAAAAGGAAACCTAATCTAAAGGCGAGATGCACCTGATTTTTCTTTGTTGCGCTTGTTGTGTGCACAGATCCTGTTTTTCTTCCGTGTTGTCCTGCCCATCAAAAACAAAGCAGAGAGAGATTTGTCAGTGATAGCTTAAAAGATCAAGATCAAAGAAAATGATGTTGCCTCCCCGGCAACGGTGCCATTTGTTGGCAGCGTAATGCATGTTTTTGCTAGGAAAAGCATCGTAGTATAGTGTGCAATACGATCAAACAAAGATATTAAATAAAAGATAACGAGACTTGAGTCTCGGTCGTTTGTCACTGGGAGGCTTTTGTTTTACTTTTGAATTCGATCGTTTACCGCTCTACTCTATTTAAAATCACACATTGATTTACGATTATTACGTATTGAAGTACGACATGCTTAGTTGAAAGTATATTAGGAATTGAAAACAGGCAACATTAATCACACAAAAGATATTACATTGAGAAAATGGTGATTCTCAACACATAGACATATATATGGAAAATATAATTTTCATTCATTCATTTGTGGAGTGTTTGCAACATGAACTTGTAGAGGAAAGCTTGTACATGAATGCTTAAAAATGTAAAGCTAGCTATCAGAAAATGATCGCATACAAGAATCTGCAGGGGGATTTTGCGTGCATCATTAGGGGAGAATAAGGGCTACACTACCAAGTAGTAAATGTAAAGAGCTAGTTACTAATCTATCAGAAGTGAGGGCATTCGGTGGTGGGGTCCGGTGGCCTTGGAGTGGTGGAGAGGAGAAAGAGGGGTGGCCAATGGAGCTTAGGCCGACCCTTGGAGAGAGGCTAGAGGAGTGATCCAGCATCTTGGCATGGTGTCCTTCATGGTGGTTCTCAGCTCGTGGAAATGGAGTGGAGATGTTGGTGGCTAGCCTAAGTGGAGGTGGATGGAGCCAAGCAAGTATGGCCAAAAAGTGGATGGGTGCAAATGGCCACCCCTTTAGTCTTTTAATAGACCTAAGGGAAGCTCTCTAGAGACTTATGGAATTCCCTGGAGAGGCCTATGGTGGGAGCTCATGGGAGAGTGAGAGAGAGAGGATGGATGGTGGTTTTTAGATCCACCAAATGTGGATCAACAAATTGAATGCCTCTTGGTTGCTAATTTTAGCAACCAAGGCAATCACACATGGTAGAGAGTTCTAGAGAACTCTCTACTAGAGAACTCTACGCTAGGTATTTTTGTGTGTATGGTGTGTGTGGGTGGGTGTGGGTGTGTGTGGGTCGAAACTTAGGTGGCTAGGTTGATTAGGTTAGGTTTTGGTGGGTTTAGGTCAAGGTATGTCTCAAATTAGGGTTGTAAACCCTAATTCACTAAGGTAAAGTGCAATTAAAGTTAATACAAGATTAATCGTGTGTGTGGAAACTTAATTGTGAGTAAAATAACTCAATTAAGTTAGGTCTAGGTCAATTGGACTCTCACTGAGTCCAATTGGACAGTGTGTGCTGAGATCAGGGCTTAATTGGACTCAATGAGTCCAATTGAATAGGCTAATGGAGTTGTGTAAGATCCAAGTTAATTAGGTTTAGTGAGGACCTAATTAGGTCCTTAGGGAGGTCTAGAGGTGATGTACTTGGGTTAGAGCACCTTAATTTAGGTTCCTATGGGGTTGGAATTGGGTTTAGGGACCTAAAGATCCAAGATCAAGGCTTGAATCACAAAACAAGAACTGGAGAGCAGTATCAGATGTCTAATAAGAGTCACACGTCTTATACTCAAAAATCAGAAGTCCATACTTGTTGTTTGGACATCCAAACAGAGTTAGGAAGGATTCAGGATTCTATCTTGGGTATTCTGCAGAAATTGGACGTCTGACAAAGTGTCTAGATGTCCAATAACACTACAGAAGTGAGTTTGAGGTGTGCGGGGGTTGGCTAAGGGTCCTAGACGTCCTATAACTTATCTGGACGTCCATATAAGGGTTGGAACCAGGGTTTTAGGGCTTCCTAGGGTCTTGTGACATTATCTAAGGGTGGCCAATGCTTTGGGAAGTCTCTAGGCTATCCTAGGGTTAGGATGGACCTAAGCTCTTCACATTTTACTGCTTTATTCCTACTTAATAGAATAGCAAACCTTGACTCCCCTTACATCATTATTCATATGTCTAATTTAAGTCTTTTGCTCCAATCCTACTGCAACACTCATTATTCCTTATCCCACTTCAGATCCTACTCCAGATCCAGCTCCTGATTAGCTTATTGCCTGCAACCGACATAATGCACTTAATCAACACATTATAACATTATTTTATGCATAGCTAAAGGAAAGCAGTAAAGATGCAGATAATGCTTATGCATGCATAATAATGCTAACTTATGCTAAGTTCTAGCTTAATCTGGGTCAATTAAGATCTATGACTGCTGTGCAATCATGCAATATTTTGTAAAACATCAAAATGCGGGAGATTGTTAGTGCAAAGTAGCAATTATTCCTAATTATGATGTTATACAAAATATAAGTTATTTTATGTGTGTTGAGATGCTTGTAGCTTGGGTAAATCATCATTCTAGAGCATCACTTATTTAAATGGATTACAAACATTTTATGAGTTATATGATTAAAGCATCATATTTCAAGAAGCTCAATTTGATCAAGGAGATGGCTTAGAAGATCAAGCTACATCAATCTTTGCATCTTCAAGGAGATTATCAAAGGATGAGTTCAGCTCTTGTATTATTTTATTTTCACAGATCTTGTGTAAAGAGCCACCTAATAAAATTAACACAAATACCTTCTGGAATGTTGGGCACTTTAGTCATTTAATCTTTCTTCTAAAATACTAGTTATTTAAATTAGAAAATGTGTTAAAAATGTTTAAAAATTTGTAATTAATTAGTTTCCAACGTTTAAAGGGTTAGTTATTCAACAAAAAGCAACCCTTGGCTAAGAGATGCAAGTTTTCAAATGTTTTAATTCTTGTAACTACCTCTTAATCAATTAATAACTTATTTTAATTGATTAATCAAAGGAAGGCTGCAGGTTCTCTTCCAGGAACTTTTCTTAATCAATTAATACACTCAATTGAGATACTTGAAGAGATTTCCAAGGACTTTTTCAAATTGGTTAACATTTTCTTTTAATCAGTTAATCGGCTAAGAATAAGACCATTGAGGATCCTACAGCCTCGATTAAACGATTGTGGGGTTTTCTTAACCGTTTAATTTTTGATTGAAATTGAGCTATCTCATCTTTTCAAAGTGTTGGTTATTGGACATTATTTCAAATAGCTAGTGCACTATTTTAAGGTAGTTTTCAAGGCTACAAATGGCTATGTAAATATACTATGATGTTTCCAAAGTAACATACAAGCTATCTATCATTTGCAAACACTCCTAAAAGATCTCAAAAGTTCATTATGCTCAAAGTGCTTTTATTACTTCCAACTGTGCTCTAAGGCTTTCTACTCCACTTCCTTCACGACGAAAATTTGTTTTTCATCAAAGGGAAGTTAAGGGAGTATTTTTGACATCCTATAGCACATTGAATTACACATTCAGATATTTATTGTGGCTTTATTGGATTATTATTGTACAATTTATTCTTATTTGATCTTATAGTTGGATGCCTTGGTATAGGCTTCCCATTCTTGAGGAGAACAGGAGGTCTACCTTGTGGTTTGTTCAAGGAGACAAGCTTGGTGTAATTAAGGCATACCACCCTCATTTTGAAGTGGTAAGCTAGTGGATTATCTTGCTTTGATAGCAAGAGAGAAATCCTAGTTGGGGACAACTAGGTAGAGGTTTTTACCCTTTGGGTTTCCTCTCTAAATTTGTTGTCCTTCTTGTGGTATGATTTTAATTGTATAAATTTTATATATTGCACAAATCACCCCCCCTCTTGTGCCATTTTGAATTGGTATAAGAGCGGGCTTTTCCATTTGTTGTGAAGTCACTTTCAGGTAATAGATCTGATCGCTACAAGGCCCATTGCTACCACTAGTAACAATGAAAACTCGATCAGAGAGGCATTTTCACGGATTCATATCCATTCACTAACCTTCCTCTATGGCTCATTATCCTCATTCTACTATTTTCATTGCTTTTTGATTAGTAATTCACCCCATCCATTCGAGCATATTTAGATCCAAAGTTCTCAAACTTCGTGATCTAGATAGTGCTCAATTCCACATAGTGGTCCTCTCATTCACTCCATATGTTCACAAGGACCCTTGATCTTGATTTGATTGCTTCAATTTGCTTGATTCTTTTAGATTTGGATTTCACGCCAATTCTCGTGATTTTGAGTTAATTCAGATTTAAATGGATTTAATTGAGTGATTCAAGTTTTCTTTTTTTCTTGAGAAGGAAAGGAATGCTATTGAATCACCGATAGCAAACTAGGAGAGCTTTTATTTATAAAAAATAATGAAACGATTACATGATCGAACCCCATTGATGTATGAGATTCCAGCAACTATTGACAATCTTATCCACATTTACTGGACTCTCCTGAAACACACTCATTTCTAGCCCTCCAAATAGACCATGAAACAGCCACCATAGATAAACATGGCTTATTCACCCTCACAAGAGAACTCCAGAGATTCTCCCACGTGGGAAGAGAATCTCTACAAACTCTCCTCCAGACATAATCTGCGATCACGCAAGCAGAAAAAATATGAGTGCTGGAATCGTTATGCATCCCACGTAAATGGCAAAACTGGGTAGGAGTTCCGATTCTCCTGTGCCTCAGATCTCTGATAATCAAGCCATCCCTTCTCCATAGCCACAAAAAAATTTGTATCTTTAGAGGTACCTTCAATTTCCATAACCTTTTCCCCACCTCATCAACTTCCGCCATCTTGGATGAGTTAACCAGCTTGTCATAGGTAGCCGCTAAAGAAAACTTACCCTCCCACTTGTATGTGTCGTATTCATCAGGTGTGGGTTTGAAGGCAACAAGTTCTTGCATGAGGCACTCATTTTCTACTCATGTTCTTGTTTCATGATTATTCCACATTGTATTGTTCAAAGACAACTTTTCAGAAGTCGTGTCCCAATAACCCTAAACCACAGCATTCTTATTAGAAGCAGCTGCAAAAGCAAGGGGGTACCTATCTTTAATCACCCCCAGGCAACCAATTCTCCAGCCAGAATTTGAATCTTTTTCCATCACCTAAAATAGATTTGAACAAATTCCAATTATCCATCGAAGCACGCATCACAGAAGACCAAAAGGGAGAGGGTTTGTGGGGATATAGGTGGTTCTTCTCGTCATTGGCAGCCCCATAGCTATCCAGAACAATCTCTGTCCACATTTTTTTTTCCCCTTGCAGCAATCGAATAGCCCACTTCAACAACAGAGCATCATTAAATTCTTTGAGGGATCTAATTCCCATGCCACCAATCTTTTTTGGCCTACAGATCGAATCCCATTTTATTGGTTGAAGGAAAGCCCCATGATGAGAGGCCTCTTTCTAGAAGAATCTCTTGCGCATCACATCGAGTTTTTTCCAAATTGATTTTGGGGATCTGAGGATAGAAAAGAAAAAAACTGGAATCGATGTAATGATCGAGTTCAGTAAAATATAGCTCCCACCTTTTGATAAGTAGCGACTACTCCAACCCTCTAATTTCGTATCAACCTTTTCATATAGGAAGGACCAGTCAGCTTTCCTCAGTTTAGTGCACTTCAGAGTCAACCCCAGATATTTGACAGGCAGTGTGACCACAGGCGTGCCCAAGATGGTGGAAATGTCATTCTGGATCATTCCATTCATACCAAAGCAGACCAAGGAAGATTTGCTTCCATTAAGTCTAAGACCAGAGATCTCCCCAAAAATCTTTACCATATAAAATAGCACTTGCAATTCCCTCTTACCCCCTTCCATAAAAAGGATAGTGTCATCTGCATATTGGAGAATGGGAGCTAAGGCCTTGTTATTAGACATTGAATACCCCGTTATCAATCCATCAGCTACTAGTTTGCATGCATATCTTGCCAATGTATCCACTGCAAGGTTAAAAATAAGAGGGGCAAGTGGACACCCTTGCCTTACCCCACATTAAGGTTGAATCCATGTTCGACATGGTTTCCCATTTATCAAAGGGGAAAAGGAGGGAGTCATGATACACCTCTTCAACCACTATATCAACTGAGGGGGAAATTTTCTCCTTTTGAGGACTTCCCACAAGTACGGCTAGGAGATTGAATCATAAGCTTTGGAGAAGTCGACTTTCCATAGAAAGGCCTTGGTCTTTTGCCTGTGCCATCGCATCACCATCTCTTGCGCCATAATGAAGGATTCTTGTAGTGACCTCCCAGGAAGAAAGGAAGACTGGACCAGCATTATCAAATCCTTTAGTACCTCACACAATCTACTGGCTATAATCTTACTGATAATAAGATAAATAGAATTTGATAAGGCAATGGGTCTATAGTCAGAGAAGTTCTCCGCACTTGATTTTTTTGGTAACAGGAACAAATACGACTTATTCAATCTCTCAAACACAGAGTTGCCCAATTCAAATTCATGAATAACCTTCATTACATCCATTTTGACAACATTCCACATTTCTCTGTAGAAGAATACCTGAATCCCATCTCGTCCAGGAGCCCCCTCATTATTCAAATCTTTAATTGTTTTCAATGTTTCTTGTTCAGAAATAGGAGCAACTAGCATGGCCATCTGATCACTATTAACACTTGGGAAATCAGCTGATGCCATCCTCTAAGAGCCCCTTGGTGTAGCCTTGGAAAGTTCTTTGAAATATTTGCCAGCTTCACTTCTGATTTCATTGATAGAGGTAATAGTTTTCTCACCTACTTTAATTGATGACATGAGATTGAACCTTCTCCTAGCACTGGTCGCTAGATGGAAGAACCTTGTGTTAGCATCACCTTCCTTGAGCCACAGTTGTCTAGATCTTTCACACCAGTCCAGTTCTTTTTTCAAATCTTCCTCCCCAACTGCATGCTGCATCTGCTATCTTTGTTGCTGTTCTTGAGAACTCAAAGGCTGCCTGCACTCCTTCAAATCCAGATCTCTGATCACTGCCAATGCCTCCACCCTCCTTTGTTCCATGTCAGTGCCACTGTCTATCCATATTCTTTCAACATGGAGAGCAGACCTGCCAGCTTTGAAGTCAACTGTTGTGTGGTAGATCCTTGCACTTCCTTGTTTTGCCACCAATTAGTTACCATCTCCACAAAGCCCTCCTCCCTAAACCAAGACTTCTTGAGTTTGAAATACGACCCAATGTCAGAATTCACGCCACTGTCCCACACAAGTGGAGTGTGGTCAGAAAAGGGCCTATCAAGGCTCATAACTACCGATAATTGATGTCTCTCCAGTAGGCTTGGGCTACCAAAGAATCTATCCAACCTAGAGGACTATCCACTACCATCTTCAAGTGAATTCAACTCCATTGATAGGATACTCAGTGATACCCAAACTCTGCACAGCCATCTGGAAGCTAGCCATTGAGCTGTCAGTTGATAGACGACTTTTCTCTTAGCGTTATAGTATTTAAGTGGTGGAAAAAATGACTAATCAAAAATAATGAAAATAACCACTCGCAGAAGAGAGGGTCGTGTCCACAGGGAGGCAATGATGCAATAAATACTTAATTATTTAATGTTATTTCGGATAGTGTGAAATCCCTTTTCAAATCGGACTTAAAATGTGAAGGAAAGTAGATTTGTAATAACCAAAAAAGTTAAGGGTATAAGTGCAGTTTTCCCTCACAGAAATCCTTAATAAATTTAGGATGAATTCATGCAGTTTTCACGTGATGTGTACTAAAGACAATTAGTACTTAAATTAAGTCTAAAATCAATCTTTAAACTAGTCAATATCAATACCATGCAATTATAAAGAACTATGAGTGTTTGAATGCAATTCTGCAATAATATAATAATAATAATAAAACAAATTGGTGGCAATGGCTTTGAATGTAAATTTTAATGGAGAGGAAAAATAGAGGATATCTACTCTCTCCTCCTCGCGTATGCGACCGTGCACGGTTTGTCGCGAGAATCGGCAGGGATGTGCGGCATGACGAGCGCTATGCATCGGTGGCAGTGGCGTGGCTGGAGGTGGCCGCCGGCGGCCGGCAAAGATGGTCGGAGGTGGCCTACTGGAGGAGACGGAGGCTGCTGCTATGGCTACGCAGATGTGTGTGAGCTGCGCGCTGGTGCGCGGGCGTGCGTGCTCTGGTGCGCCTGTAGATGGGCGGTGGAGAGTGCTTGCATGTGCCTGGCGTGGAGAGGCGCTCTGTAGTTGGCGCCTGCGGGTACGCTGCTGGGGTGCGCCTATGAGGAAGCTCGTTTGCAGGTTGTGGTCTGCAGGTGGTTGGAGGCGTGCGGCGTGGATGCGCGCAGGCAGTGAGCGCCTGCAGTGGCTAGAGATGGCGTGCGGTTGAGAGTGCCTGCAGATGGAGATGGAGCGCGCTTGCAGATGGGTGGCGGTGTGCAGGAAGGTGGAGCGGTGGGGCGCGCTGGTGCGCGCGCTCGAAGATGGCGAGAGGGTGGCAGTGCGGGTGCACCTGCAGGGTGCAAAGGCGGGAAGGTGCGCTGGAGATGAGGAGTGCGACTTGGTGCGTGCAGGTAGAGAGCTTGCAGGCGTGCAGGTGGTTGGTTAGCGCTTGTGGCAGGAAGCGGCCTGCAGTGGTTGGAGATGGCGCACGGTGGTTTGGTGGATGCGCTTGCTGTGGCTGGAGGGAGAGGCGTGCGGGTGGAGGCATGCGCGCTGATGAGGGTGCGTTGAACTGCAGGAAGGAGGCGCACAAGGAAGGTGCGCCGGAGGTGGCGTGCGCGCTGGTGGAGGTTTTTCCCCGCAAGGGGGAAGAGGGCACAGTGCACGCTGGAATTGTTCCCCGCAAGGGTAAAGATGGATTTTTTTGTGCACGCCGCTGATTAGCCCATATTTGTGGACTGTTTAAGTATTTAAGTGCCTAGACATTAGCTTAATTCTAAGATTTATTTAGCATAAATTAAGATGTAAATAGATTAATTCATATTTTTAATTTAATTACACAATCCATGCATTGCATTCATATTTTAAGTGCATTTAGAATTAGCTTAGAATGGCATTCATCTAATTAGTTAACCAATTAGGTACATTGTTTTCATTAACATAAAAGTTGAGGGTCTATATATAAATGACCATAATATTTTAACATAATTTCTTTATTCTTCTTTTTGCAGGAACGGCTGGCTGCCGCTCCAATGGCACCAGCTGCCACAGTGAAGAACCCATTCAAGGAGGAGTGGATGTGTTGGATCTGGTCAGGTAGCTGATTTCAAATTTGTGCAGGCCACTACAAAAGGAGGAGGGAGGCAGCCGAGCTCGGGAGGCCTCCACCATTGACCCACCACTGTGCAGAAAGATCTCCTCTCTTCCATTCCACACCACTGGCCTCAACTGTGGCGGCGAGTCTCCACCACCGTGGGCGTGTGGTGTGACAGGCCACACCGCCATCCGGAGCTCGTCCGCATTACCGTGAGCACCTTAGCGTGCATCTCCCTCACCGTCGTCATTAACAACCACCACCGCAGCTACTGTGCAATCACTCTTTCAGTCAGTTAAGACGTCCGGGAAATTTCCCAGACGTCTAAAGTCCACCCCCGCTCCAGCAGCAATCTCCATCCTCCCACTTCACTTCCACCACCGACGCCGCAGCAGCCACCCGCTCACCTCCAGCCGCACGCAACCTCACCTGCTCACTCCCTCATCCACTCCAGCCCGCGTGCATCGCCTCCAGCCGCACGTAAGGCATGCATTGCCTGTAACGCCTCTCCGCTCACTCCCGCTCACCCTCCTGTGCCTGCAGCGCCCCTCTCGCCAGCATTCCTACGTGCACCCACACCCTCCAGCCAACGCCTCGCTGCCCACGCGTGCCCACGCCTCAGCCAGCACGCAGCAGTAGAGCCGGTAGCCAACGCCTCACCGCGCACGCCTTCCAGCCGCACTTGCAGAATCACTCCCACGCCTGCAGCACCTTCTGCCAACAGCGCGCGTTCCCGCTTGCTGCGCTCACCGCCAACAGCAGCTGCAGCACCGGCTGCAGCCACCTCCACCGGAGCTCATCTGGCCGCCGCGCGACACGCCGCCACCACCGTTTCGAAGCCCTCGATCCAAGGAACTTCCTCCGAGCTTCCCGCATCCGGCCGTCCACTCCTCGTCGTGCACGCCAAAGGGGAAAAAAATCCCCTATTTTGCTACAGTAACCAGGCCATTAAAAATTACATTTTCTGCCATTGTCAATTTTTATTAGTATTTTATTGATTCTGCATTATGACAAATATCCTTTAGTTACTCATAATTGCTATTTCAGCATTGTTTCTTGTTTCAACCTTAATCCGAAGGCAAATCTGGCTTGATTCTTGTCCAAACTAACTACGAACAAATGTTTTTAACTAGTGCGAATTTAAATACGTCATTGCCTCCCTGTGGATACGACCCACTCCTCTACGAGTGGTTATTTCTTTTTAAATATTGATTAGTCGATTTTTCCACCACATACAACTGCAAACGACTTTAAAGCGAAAAAATCGACTGGTCAAATGGCACTGTTGCTGGGGAGGCAACAAACGCAATAATTTCGCCTGATTTTATTTTGGTTATTTGTCAATTGCACAGTGATTTGACCATTAATTATTTTCTCTTCTGTGCGAGAAATTTGTGCAAGAATCAGCCAGTGTGAGAGGCGAGCCTTGACATCGCCAAAGGAGAATTGGACGAGCAATTTTGAAAGGAGGAGAAGGACGAGGACGCGATGGACATCATTGTATATTTAGTCGCTAGTCTGATAGAATTAAGACTTTAGATTTAATTTTTTATTGAATTTTATTTGAAACCCTTGTTCTGGGGTATATTTTGAGGGGTTTGTTCCCTTATTTTGTTTTGGGCCCGTGTTGGATTATTTTTGGGAGCCTATTCCCTTTTCTTTAGATTTAGGTTTTTAGTTTATTGATTACTTTTATTTGCCTGTGCATAAGTAGTTTAAAAATAAAAAAAATAAAAAAAATGAGCTGCCTGCTAGAAGTTGCCTGCCCTAGGACGAACCATTTAGGTCTGTATGAGCAGCCTCTAGATTTATTTCTCTGCATTGCATGCATTCTTGCATTGCTGATTGCTGGAAGCAAGGTACGCATTTTCTTACTTTGCATCCTATTCTTGATCACACATTGCATTTGGGATTTAATTCAAAGACCACAAAGTTTGTCTTGAAGCTATCTAACAAGTGGTCACATATTTTCTAGAAAAAGGACTAATTAAAGGAGGGACATTTTAAAAACCAAGGATTTGATTTTCAAACTTGGCGTGCGATTCAAAATTCAAAATCTTTTGCGGTGTATGCACACTTGTTTCACTTGCACCACGGCACGCTTCTAGACACTCCTTAGGTTTGGAAATACTAGGACAAGAGCCCTCCTATCGTTGGATTCTGAAGTGTTCGGAAATTGAGATCAAAGGTTTTGTAAATCCAAAGAGGGGGATACCCTGTCACTGATTTTTGGGGGTAGTTGAGAAGCACTGTGAAAGCACTGCTTCAAACGAAGGCTTAGGCCTACTTGCATCCCTCGATCTTCCATCTTTGGATTTACTTGACCATTTGAGATTTAGGGAAGAACACCTAAGCTCCAACTAGGTCTTCTTAGGCGAGCCATAGGTCGACAATAGGTGCGTAAATTGATTGAACAAATTGTATTGTCACCTGCAATCTGACTTAAAATCAAAAGCCTAAATTGGGAAAGACCTAAAAGGTCCTTTTTGAATTGTGTTTTTCTTGGGGAATTCTGATTGAGGTGTGAGTTAGAATAGACCACATTGATTTTCATCCTTTCACATCTTGCCCACACCCTCACCCCCACTCTACATCCTTCGATCCCAGACACCGAGATGGTCCATTCCTTGATGGACATAA
Source organism: Thalassia testudinum (assembly GCA_037157565.1). Taxonomy (NCBI): domain Eukaryota; kingdom Viridiplantae; phylum Streptophyta; class Magnoliopsida; order Alismatales; family Hydrocharitaceae; genus Thalassia; species Thalassia testudinum. The sequence continues at coordinate 18,094,263 of JAZHRO010000056.1, forward strand.
TGACAATCATTGGGATTCATTTTACTCCTATTATAGGAGTATTGGCCTGGTTAAGCCCCAAATCAGTGAGCAGAAGCTAGGAGCGGGATTTTCTTTTCCCAATATCCCACATACCATAGAAATACCCAACCCACCCTCCCTGAAAAATTATAATGGTTGGACAAACACTCCTGGGTACTATAAGCCTGAGCCTAACTTCTCTCATGATAGAAATGACCTCTCCTCTTTGAAGATGGAAATACAGAAAATGCAAAACAAAATGATTGAATTGTTAGGAGAAACTTCGAGAGCAGGCCAACAAGAAAGAGATGAAATTAGCCACCCAATCTACCCCATTGAGGATGAGGTACACCCCTCTACAATAGATGCATCTCTCGTGGGAGAGCTACACTTTAAGTTGGAGGGAAATTCTGGGGAGAATAGCTACTTTTCGAGGATCGATTTTGAAACCTCCCCATTGGATGACACTTCCTTGAGAGATCCACACCTTAGGTGGGAGGAAGATACACATGAAAGTAGCTATGCATTGGATGAAGAAAGGTGGCAACCCGAGGAAGATGATGATAAGGTTGAGTATCCACCTGAATTATATTGGAGTCAAAAGAAGAGAATGATGGTACCATTGGAAGACCTCGACCCAAATGATAGTATTTTCGTGACATTTGATGAAATGGGTCAAAGTCATGTTGTTAATCCTACCCTCCCTTCTGATCACGATATGGAACTCAAGCCCACCCTTATGGAACCTAACCCTAAAGAAATTGACCTATCTGAGGAGTCTGATGTTACCAGTGTAAACCATTTACCTTAGATAGAGCACCCTATGGGATCTGCTGAGATATTAAATGATTTTAGACCTCGGGTATATGATGAATTGTGTGATGAGGAGGAAGACGAATTATATGAGGAACCTACATTCAAGATTTGGAGTGACACTAAGGGTGATTATGTCTTATTTGAAGAGTTAGCCCCTGAGGATGTCACAAATTTGACCAAATTAGGTTTCCTTAGCACACCCATTGATGATATTTCTCCTCATGATGAAATGATGGAAAATTTGGAAGCAATTTTTGAGATTTATGTGGATTCACATATAGACTCCGAGGAAGATTTTAGTAAAGAACAAAAACCCGGGGATGACATTGATAGGATAATCCCTAGATCTGTTGCTTCCAACCTGCCTTCATTCATTTCGAAGTCACCCTCTGATTCGCTTATATCTGAAAGCGAAATTGTGACTCCTGATGAAGAGCAGGAAGATACATGTGATGGTGCAAGGAATGTTAGGGATGAAATTGAGGATTTAGAAAGAGTGTTAGGGATGGACACCGAGCTGATTAAACCCAACATAGATCTTATGGCCATCCCACAACCTCGTAACTTGGACACCTTAGACAATCCTTGCCTTAGAAAATTGCTCACTTTTGTTCTGACCAGGGGGCTTAACAGACCAATATTTCCAATAATGGAGTATCGGGTATGGATTGATGATTTCTTTAGTCAGTCCATTACTCTGGGGGTTTATCTCTGCACCATTCCTTCCCCTATTCTTTTTGGAGGATCCATCTTGTCCTCCCTCTACCCCTTTGGAGGTTGTTATACCTGTTTATCCTTTAGAACCTCCTTTGGTGACCTGGGAAGATTTCATTCCCATTTTAGTTGGGCAAGCATTTGCTATCGGGATTCATCATCAGCTCGCCAACATCCTAGGTTACCTATTTTCTAGGACAACATTGCTTTGCTCATTTTTAGGGCCTATTTCTGTAATTCTTGAACTTGATTTGCAGGTTCTTTGGCTATTCATCCCAGCTTTGACCCAGGTAATATCCTTCTATGCAATGAGGACATTGTAGAATTTAGGCATGGGGGGGTGTACTTGGGGATATACATAGCATAGTGCATTCATTGCACACATTTGCATAAGAAAAAAGAAAGAGTTTTGAGCTTAACTGGGTAGATCTTGCAGTGTTAAGCAAATCAGAACTCTAGGGTAGATTAAGTTAATTCTAGGGTCAAACTTTAGAAGCTAAATGAGATGCTAGCTTTAGACCTTTAGGGTCCTTTGTGGACTTAAAAACTTAAGTAGGAGTTAAGTTGCGGACCATTCCTCAAGAGGTTGAGGAAGGGAAACTAGGGTTTGAGTTAAAAGGTGGGGTAGTACCTGGAGTCTTGTTCTACATTTTGGTTTACGGGTCCTTGTAACCCAAGCATCCAAATTTTACACACATGGTCTGGTAATTAACTTAATTTCTGTCTTTTTGAAAAGAGATTTGGTTCTCTTAGTTTTGACTTAGGAGAGGCTTGAAAACACATTTTGATTGGAAGAGTTCTCGCCATAGGAGAGTCAGAGTACATACTCACCTTGAGGATGCGATGATAGCATATTACCTCCTCGGTGCTTGTCTCTTAGGATATCCATCCTATTGGGGGCATGTAAGCGCATTGTGCGGTTCAGGTACCATGGGTGGCCCTATCTCGAAGTGTCGATTGCCATAGGCCTGAATTCGCTTAAGAAATCCATGGGTGATACTATCTTGAAGTGTCGATTGCCAGGAGTTCTTGGGGTCGTTGTGGGCGATGCTATCTCGAAGCATCGAAAGCCAGGCACCCTTCGAGGTATGGTAATGGGGACAATGAATCCGACACAGACCGTGTTGATAGCTAATCTGAGGTTAGACTTAGAAGAATCAAAAAAAAAAAAAAAAAAAAAATATATATATATATATATATATAACAAAAAAAAGAATTTCCTTTAACTCAAATAACTCAGACCATTGTACAGGCACGGATGCTTTAATCTCAGGGATCAATAAACTTTAGGGTAGAGTCAGAAATCAGGGAAACTTGTGCCTGCAACTCATCTTTAGCCGACCTAGTCTCTAACTTAGCAACTACTTAGGAACCTTGGGTCTAGAGTCTGAACTTAAATTGCTTCTGAAGGAAGACTAAGTGAGTTGCTAGTCTACTTGGAGTGCTAGGTTTCGCTTAATTTTGCTAGGGACTAGCAAAAACTAGGCATGGGGGTATTTGATTAGCCCATAGTTGTGGACTATTTAAGTATTTAAGTGCCTAGACATTAGGTTAATTCCAACATTTACTTAGGATAAATTAGGATGTAAATAGATTAATTCATATTTTTAATTTAATTAAATAATCCATGCAATGCATTCATATTTTAAGTGCATTTAGAATTAGCTTAGAATGACATTCATCTAATTAGTTAACCAATTAGGTACATTATTTTCATTAACATAAAAGTTGATGGTTTGTATATAAATGACCATAATATTTTAACATTATTTTCTTTATTCTTCTTCTCGTAGGAACGGCTGGCTGCCACTCCAACGCCACCGGCTGCCGCAGTGAAGAACCCATTCGAGGAGTGGATGTGTTGGATCTGGTCGGGCAGCTGATTTCAAATTTATGCAGGCCAATACAAAAGGAGGAGGGAGGCAGCTGAGCTCGGGAGGCCTCCACCATCGACCCACCACTGTGAAGAGAGATCTCCTCTCTTCCATTCCACACTGCCGGCCTCAACCGTGGCGGCGAGTCTCCACTACCATGGGCATGTGGTGTGACAGGCCACACCGCCATCCCGAGCTCGTCTGCATTACCGTGAGCACCTTAGCGTGCATCTCCCTCGCCATCATCACCAACAACCACCGCCACAGCTACTGTGCAATCACCCTTTCAGTCAGTTAAGACGTCCGGGAAATTTCCCGGATGTCTGAAGTCCACCCCCCACTGCAGCAGCAATCTCCGTCCTCCCACTTCACTTCCACCACCCACGCCGCAGTAGCCAGCCGCTCACCTCCAGCCGCACGCAACCTCACCCGCTCATTCCCGCATCCACTCTAGCAAACGCGCATCGCCTCCAGCTGCACGCAAGGCGTGCACTGCCTGCAACGCCTCTCCGCTCACTCCCACGAACCCTCCCGTGCCTGCAGTGCCCCTCCCACCAGCATTCCCACGCGCACCCACGCCCTCCAACCAATGCCTCATCGCCCACGCGCTCCCACGCCTCAGCCATCACGCAGCAGCAGAGCCGGCAGCCAACGCCTCACCGTGCACGCCCTCCAGCCGCACCTGCAGAATCACTCCCACGCCTGCAGAGCCTTCCGCCAACAGCGCGTGCTCCCGCTTGCTGCGTTCACCGCCAATAGCAGCTACTGCACCGGCTGCAGCCACCTCTGCTGGAGCTCGTCCGGCCGCCTCCGGCAACCCCGTGACACACTGCCACCACTGTTTCGAAGCCCTCGGTCCAAGGAACTTCCTCCGAGCTTCCTACGTTCGGCCGTCCACTCCTCGTCGCGCACGTAAAAGGGAAAAAAAATCCCCTGTTTTGCTACATTAACCGAGCCATTAAAAATTATATTTTCTACCAATGTCAATTTTTATTAATATTTTATTGATTCTGCATTGTGACAAATATCCTCCGGTTACTCATAATTGCTATTTCAGCATTGTTTCTTGTTTCAACCTTAATCTAAAGGCAAATCTGGCTTGATTCTTGTCCAAACTAATTATGAACAAACGTTTTAACCGGTGCGAATTTAAATACGTCATTTCCTCCCTGTGGATACGACCCGCTCCTCTGCGAGTGGTTATTTCTTTTGAAATATTGATTAGTCAATTTTTCCACCACATAAAACTGCAAATGATTTTAAAGCGAAAAATCGACTTGCCAGCCGCCTCTTCTCTTTTAAGTCCTCTCTCTCCCTCCGTGCACCAATCCACGGATTTGCAAATCCCTTTTCTATTTTTGGCCTGCGAGTGTTGGAGGAGACAGTCGGAGGAAAAGGAAAATTTCCTTCGGTTGTTGGGGAAATTTGCTCCCCAACCCTTGCTCTTTCTGAATATAATACCTGCACATAAAAATAATAAAATCATTACATATTAAGTTATAAAATGTTATAAACGTAAATCATGATGCGTGCAATTCTTCTACAACTTAATTGTAATTATTAACACAACTACAAGGTACGATTAAAGGTACTTAGCCTTAATATTAATCCATTAAAATGGACTCATCAAATACCCCCATGCCTAAGATTTGCTGGTCCCTAGCAAAAATGAATAATAGAAGTAATGAGAAGACTTCTTTTCTTATTTCAAAACTTTACAAATCCAGACAAATGTGAAGTGCTGATAGCCTAGGTAACAGATCCAAGTGAAAGAGCCGATTTGCATTAGGAGTTCGTACATCACCCTTGGCAAAAATTCTGTTGAGATAGGAAACTATTTCCCTCGGGGATAAAGCAGACGATAATCTGTAATTTGACCCCGGTGTTTGGCTTAGGTAGGAGATAACAAGTTGAATGGATTTGTATTTGGTGGCACACACTCTACTGGTGCTACATATAGTCTAGTACTACAGACTCTAGCCCTCTAGACTATTAGACAAGTCAACTTTAGGAGAGGCTACACAAGTGTGCTCTCTTGATGTTTCTGGGCACTCTCTTTTCTTTCTTTCTTAGATCACGAATATTGCCAGATTTAGAAATTGTACTCACTATTTGGTGGCCTCACATGGCATCCACACTTCAATTCAAGTCCTAATAACTCTACAACTAAGTTAGAGTTCTCAACCAATATTCAGGCGATCAGAAATACTAGAAGGTAGGTTGGGTCATATTTGGTGGAATGCAATAGGTGTTTTGCTGCCTCAGAAATAGTGTTACATCATACACTTGGACCTTTTTTTTTTTGTAATATAACTATTTTTTTCTTTTTCTTTTTCTTTTTCTTCTTTCTATTTCTTCATTTTCTTCTTCTTTTCTCTCTCTCTTTATTTTATTTTATTTCTTCTTATTTTTGTCTCTTTTTCAATCAACACAACACGATACGGACTTTTATTTACGAGGCATTATTAGGGATGATGATGGTCAAAAGGAAGTTGTGTGGCTTATTTGGTGGAAGTGTCTATTCTCGGCACCAGGAAGGAATGGATAGGACAGGCGTATTTCTGACCTTGGACACTATTACCCTCCTTCGGCTGAGGACTCTATGAAGGACGGTCGTAACCATCCACCATAGTTATAGCTTTATTAAGACTCAATCTCTGTGTATCTGCCTTATTTGGTGACTCTCAGGAATTCACTCAAAGTACGTACAAAGGAACAGAGTGTGAAAACTATGGCTAAATCTGAAGTATCGTTATCTAATTATCCAAAACTTAAGAGTCCTTGCACTAGACTTAGCACACTAGTAATCTCTCTAGTTCTTCTGACAAATATAAGGTGGATTTATTAGAAGATAGTATGCCTGACTCCCTATGAACTATCCAAGGGTTCAGTAGACTTACAAATGCTCATTGGTTTTCCTCAAGGATCCATTACCAAATCTACGTGCACGTGAAATAAATGCACTGGATTCTAAACTTAAGAAATAATTCCAGAAGAAGAACCTCCAATAACAAAGGTATTTTGCTAAGGACTAACCCATTCAACACCATTTTCTTTTTTTTTTAAACTAACCTAAATGCATAAATACTTCCTAAAATGCAAATGCACTCCCCCATGCCTAAATCCTACAATGTCCCCATTGTAAAACTAAAACATGAGGAAAAAGGAAAAATATCACCTGACACGGCCAGCTGGGTTGCCTCCCAACAAGCGTTGCATTTTCTGTCAGCAGCCAGACTTATAAGGAACCTGTAAGTCTGGTTCCAACCAAACAAAGTTAGGCCCTAAAAATATTCGTAACAGCACAGGCCTAGAAAACAGGTAACCACGGATGTTGGTGAGTTGATGATGCAATGTAATTCCAAATGCTCGCCAGAAGAAATGGAAACAAAAAATCTCGTTGGCTACCTGGGGAGGTCTAGGAATAAGAAACGGAATATGAAAAGAGCCCTCCCGAAACGGAATAAGTGGAGGATAACAAGGATCCTCCAAAGTAGGACAGGTTTTAAAAGATATACACATAATTAGTTCAAACCCTTGAATGGCGAGAGTAAAGGTACAAGCATCAATCCATACTCTCCATTCTATCCTAGGATGTACTGGCCTGATATACTCTCCAAAAAGAATGTACATGAGTAGAGATTTGAGCCAAGGATCGGTTATGGAGTATAAGGGTTGTTTGTAGTGTTGGAAGGTAATGGTTAAGTCCAATGAGGGCTTAGTTGGTGTTAGGTCCAATTCCAATAATGAATTAGATTGTGTACACTCCCTAACAGTAGTAGACAACTTCAAGTTATCCTGCATAACATTAATGATCGGAGTCATATTTGAATCAAGGGTAGACTCCAAATTACAACTTTTTGATGGCAAGGTCAAAATGTAAGAGTCATTATCATTCAGCTCATACCCAGATTCGTTTGGTTCACTGAAATGCTTGTTGGGGTGTATATGTGATTCATTAGGAGTTGGATCAGTATCCTCAATTATTTCTAAAGGAGGATCAGTCTTAATATATTGGAGGAAGTCTATATCATTGAATTCATCATTTTTCTCAGGGTATAAATCCTTAATTGATGTGTTTTGTCTCTGAGAGTCTCCCATAGACTTCTCATTATTTTGTTCGTCCTCCTCTAATATCAACTCCTGTTTTGATGGAGGATGACTCCTAAAAGAAAGGAGGAATCTGGATTTAATCATATTATTTCTACCCTCTGGAGGTAAATCCTCAAATGATAAATAATTCTCCTGTGAATCACTCTAGATTTTCAGTTCAGGTTCCTCTATTAGGGTATCCTCATCTTCAGAATTAGACTCGTCATATCCCTGAGGCCAGAATTGGTCATCCTCTATTCCCTTGGGGTCACCTTCAATAGGTGCATTTGAATCCTCAGAATATTGAATGGTAGGTGTTGATTCCCTAAGTGGAGGGTCAGGAGTAGGCTCACTAAGAGTAGAATGGGATTCCACCAAATAATAAAGAGGGGAAGTTATAGGAACAATATAACCTTAACTCGGGTTGGTAGGGGTAAGGAGAATACTGTCATTGGAGTCAAGGTCCTCAAAAGATACCATCTTCCCTTACTTTTGACTGTAATATAATTCAAGTGGATAATCACTATGATCATTATCCTCTAGTGGCCGTGTCTCATTGGGAGAGTCTAAGTGATGGCTACCTAAAATTGGATCTGTATTGTCATTAGGTTCCTCAGAATTATTTTCATGATCATGGTTTATTGGGTAGGGATCAGGATTGTTGCGAAGCGTGTAGCTAAGTTCTCTTATTTCATCATTTAAGTGTTGACTATTCCTCAACATCTCTCCCATTGATTCCATTATTTCCTTTTGCTGTTTTTGCATTTCTATCATAAAAGAGTAGAGGCTACTATTATCAGGTTGGGGAGGATAGTCAATTTCAGGCTCTAGTTGCCTAGGGGTATCACTCCAACCTCGATACGGAAAATCATGAAGGGTGGGAGGGTTGGGTGTTTGCATGGAAGTAGGGATTTCAGGATTGGAAAATCCTGCTCCTAGGCTCTACTCAAAAGTAGGAGTTATCAAGCCAGTACTCCCAGGGTAAGAATGAGAATGATCCCATGAATTATCAATGCACCCAATAAAGAATGGATACGCTCGGAGCATGGGATCCTGATTAAAAGATGGGAAGCATTGACTCTGATAATCTGAATGATAGGAGTAAGAGTAATCCATTTCTTTAAGCAAAACAATTTTAACTTTCTTAGGATTCAGCAGAAAACTTTCTAAAGAGTCCTATTGTCACAGCAAACGCAAATTCAATGGGATCTGTTTTTAGTAGATTGTAGGTCTTAGAGTTATATGTTTAGTTGGTGGCCAAACAAGTTTTACAAAAATTATGCTTCCTAGGCCAACCTTCGCTGGTGCCTATAACCTACTCGCAAGGGATGAAAGTCTCGAATCGAGCCCACACAAGAGGAATCGAAGTAACTTGGCGGATAGGCTTGTTGATTTCCGACTAACTTCCCTTATGGTGCAAAAGAGGAGAGGTAGAAATTTATCTAGTGACCTTATGTGAGGTGCACAGTGTCTCAATTGTGCAAGCATACGATTGTGTTTTGATTTTTTTAAATTCTGCAAATAGGATCCTTTTGCACACAGATTTTAAAGTCCAACCTCTTAACAATTCCAATTTTTTTTAAAGTGACCACTGAATTAATTTGATTCAAGCACTTTAGTGGTCTTAGATTTAGGTTCAATGCATATGCATGACAAGTAATTAATGCTCAAGGGAAGACGTACCTTACTCCTGCTTTCCTCGTGCAATAATGAATGCAGTGCAATAAAAATAAACTAGATACTGCTCATTCAGTCCTAGATGATCGTCCTATAGATATGCAGCTTCTAGTAGGTAGCTTGAAATTTTTTTTTTAATAATAATAACAAACAGACCTAATCTAACTAACTAACTGAAATGCAGTTCAAAATAGTTCAAATAATCCTATAATCTAAATAAATGGGAACACGTTCCCAAAAATACCCAACAAGGGCCCAAATGACAGTAATTTAAATTCTAATGTCTATCTAACTAAATCTAACTAAGACCTACTGCCTAAATCAGAAATAGGCTTCTCCATAAGCCTAAATGCGTGGGATCAAGGCCCACATGTTCCTGTTGTCGTCCTCCAGGTGGCACCAAGATGCACCAAAAAGATTGTCTCTGCCGTACGCATTGTTCACGTTCAAAGTCGTCGCTTTGCTGCGCCTCGTCGCCGTGTCAGATTCCTTGCACAATAATAAAAATGATTAGATAATTTCGCAACTCAAAAGATTTAAAAACAATAAAGTAAATCTATTGCGTCTGTTGCCTCCCCAGCAACGGCGCCAATTTTGATAGACGACTTTTCGCTTAGCGTTACAGTATTTAAGTGGTGGAAAAATTGACAAATCAAAAATAATGAAAACAACCACTCGCAGAAGAGCGGGTCGTGTCCACAGGGAGGCAATGATGCAATAAATACTTAATTATTTAATGTTACTTCGGATAGTGCGAAATCCCTTTTCAAATCGGACTTAAAATGTGAAGGAAAGTAGATTTGCAATAACCTAAAAAGTTAAGGGTATAAGTGCAATTTTCCCTCATAGAAATCCTCAATAAATTTAGGATGAATACATGCAGTTTTCACGTGATGTGTACTAAAGACAATTAGTACTTAAATTAAGTCTAAAATCAATCTTTAAACTAGTCAATATCAATACCATGCAATTATAAAGAACTATGAGTGTTTGAATGCAGTTCTGTCATAATATAATAATAATAATAAATCAAATTGGTGGCAATGGCATTGAATGTAAATTTTAATGGAGAGGAAAACAGAGGATCTCTCCTCTCTCCTCCTCGTGTGTGCGGCCGTGCACGATTTGCCGTGAGAATCTGCAGGGAGGTGCGGCTTGACAAGCGCGATGCATCGGTGGCAGTGGCATAGCTGGAGGTGGCCGCCGGCAGCCGGCGGAGGTGGCTGGAGGTGGCGTGTTGGAGGAGACGGAGGCTGCTGCTTTGGCTGCGCAGATGTGCGTGCGCACACACGCTGGTGCGCGGGAGTGCGTGCTCTAGTGCACCTGCAAATGGGTGGGGATAGTGCTTGCCCACGCCTGGCGTGGAGAGGCGCTCTGCAGTTGGCGCCTGTGGGTGCGCCTGTGGGGAAGCTCGCTTATAGGTTGCTGTTTGCAGGTGGTTGGAGGCCCGCAGCGTGGATGCGCACCGGTGGAGAGAGCCTGCAGTGGCTGGAGATGGCACACGGTTGAGAGAGCCTGCAGATGGCGATGGAGCGCGCTTGCAGATGGGTGACAGTGTGCAGGAAGGTGGAATGGTGGGCGCGCTGGTGCACGTGCTGGAAGATGGCAAGCGGGTGGCAGTGTGGGTGAGCCTGCAGGGTGCGAAGGCAGGAAGGCACGCTGGAGATGAGGAGCGCAGCTTGGTGCATGCGGGCAGAGAGCTTGCAGGTGTGCAGGCGGTTGGTTAGCGCTTGTGGCAGGAAGCGGCCTGCAGTGGCTGGAGATGGCGCATGTTGGTTTGGTGGATGCACCTGCTGTGCTGGAGGGAGAGGTGCACAGGTGGAGGTGTGCGTGCTGGTGAGGGCACGCTGAACTGCAGGAAGGAGGAGGCGTACAAGGAAGGTGCGCCGAAGGTGGCGTGCGCACTGGTGGAGGTTTTTCCCGGCAAGGGTGAAGAAGGCATAGTGCATGCTGGAATTGTTTCCAGCAAGGGGGAAGATGGATTTTTTTGTGCACGCCGCCTCTTCTCTTTTTAAGTCCTCTCTCTCCCTCCGTGCGCCAATCCAGGGATTTGCAAATCCCTTTTCTATTTTTTGCCGGCGAGTGTTGGAGGAGATGGTCTGAGGAAAGGGAAAAGTTCCTCCGGTTGTTGGGGAAATTTTCTCCCCAACCCTTACTCTTTCTGAATATAATACATGCACATAAAAATAATAAAATCATTACATATTAAGTTATAAAATGTTATAAACATAAATCATGATGCATGCAATTCTTCTACAACTTAATTGTAATTATTAACACACCTACAAGGTACGATTAAAGGTACTTAGGCTTAATATTAATCTATTAAAATGGACTCATCATTAGTCCTACCCCCAGGTCTGTCATCACTTGATAGATGACAATTGAAGTCGCCTCCTATAAGCCAAGGCACCTCCTGCACTCTTTGATGCACTGCAGACAATTCCTCCCACAGGTCTACCCTGTCGGCAGCAGCACATGGGCCATAAATGCATGAGACATACCATTCCAAATTTCCTTGGAGGGATTGGCATCTGCAGGTAAGCACATGCCTATCATGGAAGACTTCAGTTACCATGAGACAAGACTTTCTCCACCATATGGCCATTCCGCTAGACCTTCTAGCTGCACCCTTCACCATACAATCTGCATATCCAGACTGCCTAAAGAAGTCCCATACCTGACCATTCTCCTCCTCCACATGTGTCTCTTGAATGAGAGCACAATCAATTTCCCACTCAGAAAGGTATCTACATAAGGAAGCCCTTCTCACCTTATTGCACAACCCACTCACATTCCAAGTTAACACTCTCATTCCTTGGCTGGTTGATCCCCTTGAGCCAAAAAACCCACATACTCAACCATGATGAAGTTTGCAATGGTTTGCTCGACAGGGTCAGGTTCTCCTTCCTTCTCCTTCTAAGCATGTAAGGGGAGCGACCCACCCCCCTTTTCTGGTTTGATCCACTACCAAATTTCAGAATAGCTAGAGCAGTGAACCGCACCTGGTTCACCTCCTTGAGGGCTCTGTTGTCACTGCTGAGCAGAATTTCCATGCCTGACTTCCCCTCCTCTTTACTGCTACGAACCTCTGAATCTCTCTCAAAGGCATCAGCATCATCCATATAACCATCACCTTTGGCCACTAAGACTTGGCTGCAACCTTCTAAGGCATTAACATCTTCCATATGCATCAAGTCCTTCTCTGCATAGCCCAGATGACAGTCCTTCCTCTTTTTTGACTCAGGGGCTTCATCTGATGAAATGCAGCCCAACCTTTCAGCCTGTTGCACCTCCTCAGAGCTAGCCACAGACGTCTTAACATGCCCCTTCTCTGGATGCACAGACACTTGTCTAGCCACTTCTAGGCGAATAAGCCATGAAGAGCCCTCACATCTGATTGTAACCCTATCAGGAACTGAACCAGACTTAAAGACATCAGCCTCAATTCTAAGTGATCGAATGTCCCCTTCTCCAATCATGACTTCAGATCCTTTACAGGTAGATGCAAAGCTTGCAACCATCTTGGCAACAACTCCCTTATATCTTAAGTGCAATGCCAGTCCCTTGATCTCAAGAAGCACCCTCCTTGAACCCATTTTTGAGGAGGTCTATCAAGGAGAGCCCCATTGAAGGGGGACACCATTCTCCAGACCACATTGATATATTCAAAAGAACTTGACCGAAATCTCAACCTTTCCACATCCATAATCCCCAAACCAAAGTCAAGAAAGTGAGACTAAGACAACATTTCAACCTTCTAGCCCACAGACAAAGGTTGAAGGGAACATACCGGATTTTGAAATCTCTCGATCAAGGGTTTGCCTGTCATAATCTCACCAATCAAAGCACCCCTCAACACGATCTCCGCAGAAGAGATCTCCTCAGATAATGGGATCTCCACTTCAATTGAGTATCTGCCAAGTGCTGGCGGTGGTGGCAGTCGGGGCTCCTTCATCGTTTCCTAGCTGACGAGTCGATTGTTCGCTTTAAAGTCATTTGTAGTTTTATGTGGTGGAAAAATCGACTAATCAATATTTAAAAAGAAATAACCACTCGCAGAAGAGCGGGTCGTATCTATAGGGAGGCAATGACATTTAAATTAGCATCGGTTAAAAATGTTTGTTCGTAGTTAGTTTAGACAAGAATCAAGCCAAAATTGCCTTCAGATTAAGGTTGAATCAAGAAATCATGCTGAAATAGCAATTCTTAATAACTAGAGGATATTTGTTGCAATGCAGAATAAATAAAATATCATTAAAAGTTGACAATGGTAGAAAATGTAATTATTAATGGCATGGATACTGTAGCAAAATAGGGGATTTATTCCCCTTGGCAGTGCACGAAGAAGAGTGGATGGCCAGACGCGGGAAGCTCAGAGGAAGTTCTTTGGACCGAGGGCTTCGCAGCGGTGGTGGCGGTGAGTCACGCGATGGTCGGAGCCAGCCGGATAGAGCTCCGGCCAAGGTGGCTCCCAACGGTGTTGCAGCTGCTGTTGGTGGGAAGCGTTGCAGGCGGGAGGCACGGGTGCACTGCTGTTGGAAGATGGCACTGCAGGCGGGTGCACGTACTGGAGTGGAAGCGGGCTTGAAGCTATTGTAGGCTGCTGGCGGGTGGTGCTCACGGCCTGTTGTTGCGTGCACAGGCGGGAGGTGCTGCAGGCGCGGGAGGTGCGGGTGCGCTAGAGTGAGGAGCTCTGCTGCAGGCGTGCGGGTGAGCGCTGCAGCCAATGCTGCATGCTGGCTGGAGGCATGGGTGCGCACGATGGCTGGAGGGCTTGCTGATGAGGGCTGGTGCTTCAGGTGTGCGGACGAGGACAGGCGGTTGGCGGTGAAGTGCGCGAGTGTGGTTGTTGCTGGAGTGGGGAGGTCGAAGCTTTAGACGTCCAGAAAACTTCCCGGACGTCTTAATTGGCTGAGGGGTGATTGCAGTAGTTGCGATGGTTGTTGTTGGTGACGACGGCGAGGGAGGTGCATGGCGAGGTGCTCACGGTAATGCGGACGACCTCCGGATGGCGGTGTGGCCTGTCACACCACACGCCCACGGTGGTGGAGGGTCGTAGCCTCGGTTGAGGCCAACGGTGTGGAATGGAAGAGATGGACTCTGCACAGTGTGGGTTGGGGGTGGAGGGCTGCTCCGCTCGGCAGCCTCTCTCCTCTTTTTGTAGCTACCTGCATGAATTTGAATGGAGAGGCGGGAGCAGATCCACCTTCTCCGCTGATCCATGAATGTGCTTTAGTGCGGTAGGAGGCATTGCAGCGGCAGCCGAGTCATTGTTGAAAAGAAGAAGAATAAAGGATATTATTAAAATATTATGGTTATTTATATACAAACCCTCAACTTTTATGTTAACTTAAACAATGTACCTAATTGGTTAACTAATTAAAGGAATGCCATTCTGAGCTAATTCTAAATGCATTTAAAATATGAATGCAATGCATGAATTATGTAATTAAATTAGAAATATGAATTAATCTATTTAGATCCTAATTTATGCTAAATAAATGTTAGAATTAACCTATTGTCTAGGCACTTAAATACTTAAATAGCCCACAACTATGGGCTAATAAAATACCCCCACACTTAGTTTTTGCTAGTCCATAGCAAAATTAAGCGAAACCTAGCACTCCAAGTAGTCTAGTCAACTCACTTGGTCTTCCTTCAAAAGCATATTAAGTTCAGACTCTAGACCCAAGGTTCCTAAGTAGTTGCTAAGTTACAGAGTAGGTCAGCTAAAGACAAGTTGCAGGCACAAGTTTCCCTGATTTCTGACTCTACCCTAAAGTTTATTGATCCTAGAGATTAAAGCATCCGTGCCTATGCATTGGTCTGAGTTATTTGAGTTAAAGGAAAAAGTTTTTTTTTTTAATATATATATATTTTTGTTTGATTCTCCAAAGTCTAACCTCAGATCAGCTATCAACACGGTCTGTGTCGGATTCATTGTCCCCATTACCATACCTCGAAGGGTGCCTGGCTTTCGATGCTTCGAGATGGCACCACCCATAACGACCCCAAGAACTTCTGGCAATCGACACTTTGAGATAGTATCGCCCATGGATTTCTTAAGCGAATTCAGGCCTATGGCAATCGGCACTTCGAGATAGGGCCACCCATGGTACTTGAACCGCACAATGCACTTACATGCCCCCAGTAGGATGGATATCCTAAGAGACAAGTGTCGAGGAGGTAATATGTTATCATCGCATCCTCAAGGTGGGTATATACTTCACCTCTCCTGTGGCGAGAACTCTTCCAATCAAAATGTGTTTTGAAGCCTCTCCTAAGTCAAAACTAAGAGAACCAAATCTCTTTTCAGAAAGAAAGAAATTAAGTTAATTACCAGACCAAGTGTGTGAAATTTGGATGCTTGGGTTACAAGGACCCGTAAACCAAAAGGTAGAACAAGACTCCAGGTACTACTCCCCCTTTTAACTCAAACCCTAGCTTCCCTTGGTCAACCTCTTGAGGAATGGTCTGCAACTTAACTCCTACTTAAGTTTTTAAGTCCACAAAGGACCCTAAAGGTCTAAAGCTAGCAGCTCATTTAGCTTCTAAAGTTTGACCCTAGAATTAATTTAGTCTACCCTAGAGTTCTGATTTGCTTAAGAATGCAGGACTTAGCCAATTAAGCTCAAAACTTTTGTTTTTTTTTTGTCATTTTCATTTTCTTATATGCATGCTATAAACAAAATGCCTCAGGTCCTCTCCCCCAAGCCTGGTTCAAACAATGTCCTCATTGAAAACAAAAATAGATAAAGGAAGATATTACCTGAGGCGGAGAATGGTAGGAGCTAAGGCTCCTCAAGATTGACTTCGTCAACCAGATGGCCATCTAAAGTTATGTACGGTTTTAACCGTTGACCGTTGACGATAAAGGGAGTTGCTGAAGAGGAAGGATTTTTTATCTCCACAGCTCCATGCGGAAATACTTTGGTGATTATGTAAGGCCCATCCCAACGAGATTTTAACTTCCCAAGAAAAAGCTTAAGTGTGGAATTGAAAAGCCAAACTTGTTGGTTGGGCTCAAAGGTCTTTCGAAGAATAAACTTATCATGCAAGACCTTAGTTCTTTCTTTATAAGCTTGAGAGGTGTCATAAGCATCATTCCTCAGCTCCTCAAGCTCACTTAATTCTAGAAGTCGTGCCTTACCTGCCTTCTCTGAATCCATGTTAACACTTTGAATAGCCCAAAGTGCTTTATGTTCCAACTCAACAGGTAAATGGCATGCTTTTCCATACACAATCCGAAAGGGAGAAGTACCCAAAGGGGTCTTATAGGCCATTCGATAAGCCCACAAAGCATCATCGAGCTTTTGGGACCAGTCTTTCCTATCAGGTCTAATGGTCATTTCCAAAATATTTTTTATCTCCCTATTTGACACTTCAACCTGGCCACTTGTCTGAGGATGGTAAGGGGTAGCAACCTTGTGAGTCACTCCGAAACTCCTGATTAACCGATTGAAGTGGTGGTTTCGGAAATGAGGTCCCCCATCACTTATAATAGTCTTGGGGCAGCCAAAATGAGATATGATATTGGCCTTCACAAATTTCAAAACCACAGAGTGGTCATTTGTGTGCATAGGAATGGCCTCTATCCATTTAGAGACATAATCAACTACCACCAAGATATATTCATAACCATGGGGCGACGGGAAGGGGCCCATAAAGTCAATTCCCCACACATCAAAAATTTAAACAGATTAAATAGGATGTTGAGGCATTTCATTCCTCTTCCCAATCGTTCCAGTCCGTTGACATATAATACAGGCCTTAACAAAATTATGAGAATCCTTAAATAAGGAAGGCCACCAAAAATCGAATTGGAGAACCTTAAAAGCAGTTTTCTTAGCACCAAAGTGTCCTCCACAATGAAGTTCATGGCAAAAACTCAGCACACTTTGTTGTTCCTCTTCAGGCACACAATGTCTCAATACTTGGTCTTGTCCAATTCTAAATAATTCTGGCTCCTCCCAATGAAAATATCTTGCTTGAGAAATGAAACTCTTTCTTCTCTGCTCATCCCAAGAGCCAAGAGTTTGTCCAGTGACCAAGTAATTTACAGTGTCTGCATACCAAGGTTAAGTTGGTGTTACCGCCATCAGAGTTCATCGGGAAATGTCTCGCGAATGTTTCCAGAAAGAGAGTCATTAAGAGGAAGGCGAGATAGGTGGTCAGCCACAACATTTTCTACTCCTTTCTTTTCACGCATTTCCAAGTCAAATTCTTTAAGGAGTAGGATCGACCAAATTAGACGTGGCTTAGAATCTTTCTTAGCAATGAGATGTTTCACTGCTGCATGATCAGTAAAAATAACCACCTTAGACCCAAGCAGATAAGACCTAAACTTCTCCAGAGTAAAAACTACAGTGAGTAATTCTTTTTTAGTGACGGCGTAGTTTTGCTGAGGTTCGGTTAAAGTCTTGCTTGCATAATGCAGCACATGAGGTCTTCCCTCAACCCTTTGTCCAAGGACTGCTCCCACTGCTTAATCTGAAGCATCACGCATAAGCTCAAATGGGAGTGTCCAATCAGGAGTTTAGAGAATAGGCGTAGAGATCAAGGCCTCCATTAGAGTTTGAAAGGCCTCGGCACACTTTGAATCAAAACTGAAGGAAGATTCCTTCGCCAACAAGTCACAAAGTGGCCTAGAAATCTTACTAAAATTTTTAATAAAGCACCTATAAAAGCCAGCATGGCCCAGAAAGGATATAATCTGTTTGACATTCGTAGGAAATGGAAGTTTGGAAATAGAATCAATCTTGGCTTTATCTACTTCCAAACCTTGCTCGAATACAACATGCCCAAGTACAATTCCTTTCTGTACCATGAAGTGACTTTTCTCCTAGCTGAGGACTAAACCAGTCTTCTTACATCGTTTCAACACATTCTCCAGCTGCAGGAGACACTGGTCGAAAGACGAGCCATAAATGGAGAAGTCATCCATAAACACTTCAACACACTCGCCAATCATGTCCGAAAAGATAGACATCATAGACCGCTGGAAAGTTGCAGGGGCATTACATAATCCAAACGGCATACGCCTGAATGCAAAAGTACCGTAAGGACTCGTGAATGTCGTCTTTTCCTGGTCATTAGGAAAGACTGCCACCCGATTGTACCCAGAATATCCATCGAGAAAGCAATAGTACTTATTCCCTGCCAATTTTTCTAGAATTTGATCAATAAAACGCAAAGGAAAGTGATCCTTTTGGGTAGCGGTGTTCAGCTTGCGGTAATCAATATTGACCCTCCATCCAGTTGAGGGTATAGTGACAACTTGTTCACCCTGGTCGTTGAGTTCCACAGTAATGCCTGCCTTCTTTGGCGCCACATGAATGGGACTGACCCATTTACTATTAGCAATGGGATATATGATCCCAGCGTCCAACCACTTCAGGATTTCCTTTTTAACCACCTCCCTCATATTAGGGTTCAGACGTCTCTGCATGTCCCTAAAAGGCTTGATGGAATCATCAGTATAGATGTGGTGCATGCAGAGTGTAGAGTCTATACCCTTAATGTCAGCAATGCTCCAATCAATAGCTTCCTTGTGCCTAGACAAGCATTCAATCAAGTCTCCCTCCTGTGCCTCAGATGGCACAGCTGAAATGATAACGGGGAGCGTATCATTGGCACCTAGGAAAACATACTTGAGTGTGTCAGGGAGGGGTTTCAACTCAAGGTCGGGGGCTTGTATGGTTGAGGGTTTCATAATAGATGTCCCCATCTCAGGTAGCAAATCTACCTTCGGCGGAAATGATGGGGGAAGAAACTCAGCAGAAACTCCTAACAATTCCTTAAGTTCTAATATATCCCCTTCACATTCCTCCAAGAGATGGGAATGCTCATTTAGCATGACATGCTGAAGGGGGTCATCACAAAACATTGCAGGAGTTACCTCTTCAATCAGGTCAACTATCACCTCAACTTGAGAATAATCCTCAAGTCCGGCTTGTTTGTAAGCATCAAACATAGTAAGCTAGATTTTCCAGTTCCCAAAGCCCATTTTCAATGCCCCAGTATTGCAATTGATTGAAGCATGCAAAGTTGCAAGGAAGGGGCAGCCCAAAATGATGGAGGGTTTGCTTGGCTTGTTAGTAGGGTTAGTGTCCAAAACTAAGAAGTCAACGGGAAAGAAGAAATCCTCCACTCATACGAGGACATCTTCTAAAATTCCCTGTGGTGTCTTAAGTGATCGATCAGCAACTTGAAGGATTACAGGGCCAGGCTTCAGATTGCCTCCCCCGAGTTGTTCATACACATAGCTCGGAAGGATGTTCACCCCCGCACCTAGATCAAGTAGAGCCTCATCAATTTGTAAGTCACCAATAACTACAGAGATGTATGGGGCTCCTGGGTCCTTAAGTTTCAGGGGTGTGCCATGTTGAACAACTATGCTGACAGAATCAGGCAGGACAACTTTTGATTGGACCTATTTTCTAGATTGCCACTTTTTCGTGCACAGGTCATTTAAGAAGCGGGCATAAGACAGAATCTACCTGATAGCTTCAAGCAATGGTAGATTAATCTACACTTGCTTAAAAGTTTCCATAATCTCATCCGTCTTATCTTTAGCTCCAGATGAGCAAGCAAATGTCTGCCCAGAGGTGGATAAGTGCTCTGGAAAAGGCACTCTCGATCTCTGGGTGGAAGGGTTGTCATGTCGAGTAAGGGGTGGAACGGGGGAAACTTCTTTCGGTGAGGTGATTTCAAGCGGAGAAGATTTGGGCAAGTCTTCTCCAGTGGAGGTGAAAGTCGGGGTGGATGGTTTTTTAGGGGGTGAGACTATAGGAGCATCGGGTTTGGAAATTTCTTTCCCACTCCTTAGAATAGTCACTGCCTGAGCATGCTCCCTAAAGACAATCCCTTTTCCTTTAGGATTTTCCTCAGCAGCACTGGGGATCCCAATCTCCCTCTGTCTAACGGCCTCAACAAGGTGTCCAACTTGTGATTTCATCTCATGTATAGCCTTGTCATGAGATTGGATGATGGCACTTTGACTTTCTTGCATAGTTTTCAACATCGCCTTCAATTCATCCATCTCAGAGGTTTTAGGTTGGGCAAAGGTCTGAGGTTGGTTCATTTGATAGTTTTGAAAGGATTGTGGTTTATAATTCCCTGAATTTGAGACATTTCCTTGTCTCCATGAAAAGTTTGGGTGGTTCCTCCATCCCTCATTATAACTGTTGGAGAAAGGGTTATTACGAGGTCTTGGACGAAACCCTTAAGCAGCATTCAAATCCGCTTATACAAGCTCAGGGAATTGGGAGGCCAAGTGGCAATCCACAGTGGCGTGTGTATTGCCTTGACAAATTAAGCATTCGGAAGCTTGGGATGTGGTGGTGTTAGGTATGAATGAACTCGGGTTCGACATAAGCCTTTCCATGTTTTGATTCAATAATTGAATCTGATAGGCTAAATTCTGGGTGTCCCTTGCCTCATTCGCCTCCAACGTTCTTTGCATGAGAGTGGGCTTTCCATCCATGTAGGAAGAATTCAAGTGAATAGAATTCTCACTCAAAGTATCAAATAAGTTCCAAGCTTCATCCTTAGTCTTACATAGAAAGGTTCCTGCATAGGCACCATCCACAGTTTGCCTATGCGAATCATTAAGTCTGGTGTAGAACCTTTCAACAAGTTGCAATTTAGGCACCTGGTGATGTGCGCAAAGTCTCAGCAAGTCGTTAAAGCACTCCCACACATCATGGAATGCTTCCCTAAAACAAAATTGGTTAACAAACCCCTCAAAATATACCCCAGAACAAGGGCATCAAACCAAATGCAATGAAAAATTAAATCAAAAGTCTTAATTCTATTATAATCAGATTAGCGACTAAATATACAATGACTCTCGCATCCTCGTCCTTCTCCTCCTTTTCAAAATAGCTCATCCAATTCTCCTCTGGCGACGTCAAGGGTCTCCTCTCACAATGGCTGATCCTTGCACAAATTTCTCACACAGAAATGAAAATAATAAATGGCCAAATCACCATGCAATTGATAAACAATCAAAATAAAATCAGGTGAAATTATTGCGTTTGTTGCCTCCCCGGCAATGGCGCCATTTTACGAGTCGATTGTTCACTTTAAAGTCATTTGTAGTTTTATGTGGTGGAAAAATCGACTAATCAATATTGAAAAAGAAATAACCACTCGCAGAAGAGTGGGTCGTATCCACAGGGAGGCAATGACGTATTTAAATTTGCACCAATTAGAAATGTTTGCTCGTGTTAGTTTAGACAAGAATCAAGCCAAAATTGCCTTCAGATTAGGGCTGAATCAAGAAATCATGTTGAAATAGCAATTCTTGATAACTAGAGGATATTTGTTGTAATGCAGAATAAATAAAATATCATTAAAAGTTGACAATGGTAGAAAATGTAATTATTAATGGCATGGATACTGTAGCAAAACAGGGGATTTATTCCCCTTGGCCGTGCGCGAAGAAGAGTGGATGGCCGAACGCGGGAAGCTCGAAGGAAGTTCTTTGGACCGAGGGCTTCGCAGCGATGGTGGCGGTGACTTGCGCGGTGGTTGGAGCCGACCGGACGGAGCTCCGGCCAAGGTGGCTGCCAACGGTGTTGCAGCTGCTGTTGGCGGGAAGCACTGCAGGCGGGAGTCGCGGGTGCGTTGCTGTTGGCGGAAGGTGCTGCAGGTGGGTCCGTGCACTGGAACGGAAGCAGGCTTGACGCTGTTGCAGGGTGCTGGCGGCCAATGCGTGCGGCCTGTTGTTGCGTGCACAGGCGGGAGGTGCTGCAGGCGTGGGTGCGCTAGAGTGGGGAGCTCTGCTGCAGGCGTGCGGGTGAGCGCTGCAGCTGGTGCTACACGCTGGCAGGAGGCAGGAGGCGTGGGCTTACGGATGAGGGCTGGCGCTTCAGGTGTGCAGACGAGGGCAGGCAATTGGCGGTGAAGTGGGATAGTGTGGTTGTTGCTGGAGTGGGGAGGTCGAAGCTTCAGACGTCCGGGAAACTTCCCGGACGTCTTAACTGGCTGAGGGGCGATTGCAGTAGCTGCGACGATGGTTGTTGGTGACGACGGTGAGGGAGGTGCATGGTGAGGTGCTCACGGTAATGTGGACGACCTCCGGATGGCGGTGTGGCCTGTCACACCACACGCCCACGGTGGTGGAGGGTCGTCGCCGTAGTTGAGGCTAGCGGTGTGGAATTGAAGAGATGGACTCTACATAGTGTGGGTTGGGGGTGGAGGCCTTCTCCGCTCGGCAGCCTCTCTCCTCTTTTTGTAGCTGCCTGCACGAATTTGAATGGAGAGGCTGGAGCAGATCCACCTTCTCCGTTGATCCATGAATGTACTTTAGTGCGGCAGGAGGCGTTGCAGCGGCAGCCGAGCCATTGCTAAAAAGAAGAAGAATAAATGATATTATTAAAATATTATGATTATTTATATACAAACCCTTAACTTTTATGTTAACTTAAACAATGTACCTAATTGGTTAACTAATTAAATGAATGCCATTCCAAGCTAATTCTAAATGCATTTAAAATATGAATGCAATGCATGAATTAAGTAATTAAATTAGAAATATGAATTAATCTATTTCCATCCAAATTTATGCAAAATAAATGTTAGAATTAACCTAATGTCTAGGCACTTAAATACTTAAATAGCCCACAACTATGGCTAATCACCAGCCTGGATGTAGAGAGGCCATCTTTGTGTGTGGCGGCTTCATCCTAGGGTAGGAATCACGTTTGTGTCATTCACCCCTGCATGCCAGGCGGATTAGAGGGTTTCTACAGATCACAGCCATGTGCCCCCTTTGTCTACATCTGAAGCACAAGACCTCGCCATTAGCTTTCCTCCAAGGCCTTCTTGGGTAGTTATAGGTCATCCTACCAACACGCGCCTGCCAGACCCTCTCCCTTCTCTTCCAGTTCCTTGACCTCCATCTCTTCCATTCACCCCCTTCCTCAGCCCTAGCCGCTTCCACACCACTGCCGCATGCCGCCCAACGCCATCCTCCCTTTCTCCATCTCTCTGTCATTTTCGTATCCAGCAAATTCCAAGTGATTCAAGGTTTTAATTATTTAATTGGGTGTATTACAAGGATTCGAATGTGTTTTAATTCGATTTTGATTCGTAGATTTGAAAATGTCCAATTCAAGCCTTATTTTGGGTAGTTTAGCCAAGGAGAATTAGTGGTACTAATTTTAGGCTTAACAAGGGCCCAAAGGATTTTCATAGGATCGCTAGATCACCTTGAACACCAACTAATGGTGTGCAAGGTGATTGGGTGATCAGATACCTAAGAGATCTAACATTAAAAGCCTCAAAAAAGGGAACATGGGTTCTAATTGCAAATGATAATCAAATTTAGATTTTATACTCATTAGAGGTTTTCGGAGATTTTAATGAAGATCTGGAGTTGTTTTGAAATGATTTCAATTACCTAATATGATCTATTTCCTCTACATTGTCTATAATGTAGGGAAAAGTTCATATTAAGCTCTTTAGGGATTTTCAAGCATACAAACTAATTTTTATGTTTTCAGACCATCAAAAGATGTGTTGAACTAATTTAGGGATGATTATTAATGGATTTAAGGTTGGAATTGATTTTGAAGAGTTTTTAGATCTTAGGTTTGCTGTTTTGAACCCCAAATCAGTGAATTTATTCTCACTTAATTTTCAAAGCAGTAACATCTTAATGGTTATTGAAGCAACAACAGCTAAAATAGCTACTGGAAATTCCAAAAGCAGCCATATCAGTAGCTACTATAAACAACTGTAGCAGTAGCAGTAGCTGGTCCAGCAGCTAAATCATGGCAACAACATGTTTGAAATGAGGAGCTTAAAGGGGATTTTGGGCTTATTTGAAGGGTTGAATTAGCTAACATTGTTGTACACTGTTAGAATATCATGTACAAGCTTTCATGTATAATTCTTGATTCAAATTTGATTTGGATAACATGAGATTTCATTTGAAAATCATTGTCAGTCATCACACTTAGTACAAACTATCCAAATTGTATTTGTAATGAATTTTAATGTAGAAAATATGTTTTAATGCTCAGTCATGTTGCATATGATGTATTGGGCATGTCTGAATGTTTAGAGTGATGTTCCAACACTGAGAAATGAATTTTGTGACTTTAGGTTTCACTTCCAACACCTTTTTAGTCATGTTTTGTATGAGATTAGAAATACATAAGAAAACACAAAAATGTAAATAAATAAAATAAAGGTGTCTTGAGTAGGATTAGGTATATTTTTAGGTGTGTGTAAAGTTCTAAAGTATTTTGAACCCTCTAGCTGGTAGAACATACCAATCGATGGTTCAGTCTACTTTGAAACTTAATAAGATAACTCAGTACAAAAATCACAAAAAATAATTCATTTCTCTCTCATCTCACCTTCTCTTTCTCTTCTCTTACCTCTCTGAAATCTAAAAATACCAGAAAAGCTCAAAAATACTAAAAAAATATTTAAAAATACCTTGTATATAGTATTTATACTTGTAAATATCAATAAATTAATAAGTATATGTAAATAATGTAATATATGTATATAATGTACATAAATAACATATATATGTATTATATATATTTAAATAAATATTTAGGTTGAGCTATCGCATATATATCTTTATTACATAATTATATATTAATATATAATAGATTATATGTACTTAAAATAAGATAACTATAAATAAATATTAAGAATGAATAATTGCATCCCAAACTACACATACTTATTTAAGTATTTATTATATACTTAATTATACCTGTGCATTGATTTATTTTTGTATTTATAATAGGTAATTATATAATTAAGTTAATTGGCTAAATTTTAAGTTAAATAAAATAAATTACTACTTTAAGTTATTCTTGAAGTATCTTATGGTTTATATTTATATATAATAATTTTAAATATTTTCAACCTATTTATTATATGTTAATACTATACAATAGTATTTATATCTAAATTATGTATATATGTAATAAAAACATGTATGTAATTGTACATAAATTAAAAAAATGACTAAAAATAAGTTTAAAATGTATAATAAATATCGTATGATGTAAATTAACTAATTTATAGGTAAATTGGATAATTAAGTTATTAATTTATACATTAATTAAGTATTTAACCATTAATTTAAAGTGAATAAATCATTAATTTTAGGTAATTTTTAAATTTAATTATATAAGCATTATCCCAAATTAATTACACAATTGAGTAGTCCTATGAAAGGGCTCTCCAATCCTATAGTTCTATGTGAGAACAAACCACATTTGGGATTGCAAATCAAGGCACGAAAATGCTTGTGGCAGATGTTTTTGAACTACATTGCAAGTGTCCAATTCCAGCAGATTTGGTGCCACATCATTTGTGGTGGATCCTCTTGAGGCACGTTTAAGTCCCAGCACCCACAACCCTCTCAGTTGTCAGTGCTAGGTGCACATACATGAGCATGATACTTGTCCTCGATATGTGTGCATGCCTACAGGTGTGTGCGTGAGTGCTTATATGCCTAATGGTATGTGTGTGTGGGCACGTGTAGGCACGTGGGTGTGGGCCTTTTGGGCCAGAAATAAATTGGAAAAATGCACCTAATAAAATCAAGGCCTGGGCCTAGTAGTGGTCTGATTTAGCCCACATAGGGTTATTGATCCTGCAAAAAGCTTGGGCCCACCCATTAAAGACCTTTTGTTAAAGTAAAGAGTTAACTATGTTAAGTTTGAAAATCGACTAACTGTTGAGAGAGATAAGCAATGTATGTGTATGTGTGTTATGTGTTAACTAAGTGTGTAGCATGTATTGTGTGTGTAAGTTGAGTGTATATCTAAGTGTACGTGCAGTTTATATATATATATAATATACCTATGCACTTACGGCAAGTAATATATGTAGACCATACTTTTACCATAGTTTGTATATATTTTTACTAAGGTTTTTAGTGACTTCTATATATGTATTTCGTGGATGTATTTCATGCTGCCTAGAGGTGGTATTGGGAGCTGAGCTTGATGAACGGTGGTGGACGACGGCGATGATTGTTGAACGTGTTGTTTGCAAATCGCTACGCTTACGTGTTTGGTTTCGGAAAACCTGTCGCTGTAGTTCGAAAGCGAAGAATTCGTGTTCAACAAATAAAATTTATACCGAAAAGAATTTCGGGTCGAACACAGGGAGGCTACGTTGATCTATATTCGTAATTATATTTTTTTTAGGATTTTTGTTAAGCAAGGCGATATAATTACAATGGAGCTATCAAACTAAGAGAGAGAGAGAAAGAGAACATGTATTCAATATTTCAACTGTTTATAAAAGTTACACTAGAATGCGAAAAATCAATTACACTATAAAGCAAGAAAATTCTACACTAGAAAAGCTGTAAATAAGAATGGGAGAGAGAAGTTATCCTCCTCGACGATTGCTTAGAGGACGAGCCGGACGGGACGACGCTTGGATGAAGGAGAACAAAGCAGGACGAAGGAGGACGAAGCAGAAGAACGGGAACGGAGCAGCACGCCATCGTCGTCGCAGGATGCACTTCCGAAGGGGAACGAAAATTGGACTTTACTCGCAAGAAGCATCGCGGGTGTGGGACAAGCTTCTTTTGAGCTTTGGAGGGGTAGAGAGGAGAAAGAAGGGATGAGAATTTCATATGGATGGGATCTCCTTTTATAGTTGCAAGGAGTGGGGGCAAAATGGACATTACAACTTCAAAAAAATAAAAGAGGGGTCTTTAGTGACGGATAAATTCGTCACTAAAGCCCCAACGTGGGCGTCGTGGCCGGCTCGCGCGCGCCTCCTCGCCGTCTCACGCGCGCCTCCTCGCCTGCTCGCGCGCTCAACGGCTTGTGCACGTCCGCCACTTTTCAGTCGTCCGATCGCGACATCGGATGGCTTAAGATGCGTTCATGCCCCTGCGTTGCGCGCCCGCCCGCGCGTCTGATTGTGCGTCCGATTGCGCGTCCAATCACACGTCGACGCTATCGAGCACGCGTGACCATCCGATCTCCATCTGATGCTCCACCCGCGCCCAATCGTCGCGTGTTCCAGCCCCTCTCCACAGCTCGAACCCGCGCCCCACGCTCGCGATAGCGCGCTCGACCACTGTGCTATGGGGCGCGGATGGTCGAGCGGGCGCTTTTAAATGCGAGCGCCCACAGCCGTTGGATTAAGATCCAACGGCGGAGAGCGATCAGGCGTAGGGCCTTCACAAGATGAAGCGACCGTTTGGGAGGCTGAGATGGTGCCACATGGTGCTATCTTGGCCGTCCATCTTCTGGAAGTTGTAGATGGTGCCACGGATGTCGGATTGACTCGATTTTTGTGTCGTTGGACTGCGATCGTCGATCCAAATTCATCCATGCGGTCGGATTTATCATCTGAAGTGCAAATTTACATCATCCTGGCCCTTGATCTTCTAGGATTCCCGGGTCAATACCTGATGCTACGGATGCCTGATTAGGGCGATCTTGGAGTCGTTGTACTCCAATCGTCTCCCTGACCACATCCATATGGTTGGATCTTTGATCGGAGGCCCCGATAAAATGTTTGTCCTGTCCAAGCACATAAAAGGAGATAATTAACGTCCATTTTATTCAAACTACTCTAAATGCAAGATGATGCATATAATGCAATATTTATGTCATGAAATGCAATCCTATGCTTAAGAACATGCATAAATAGACATTTTAAGTAGTGTAAATGTGTTTACATCATACCCCCATGCCTATCTTTTGCTAGTCCCTAGCAAAAACTGTATACTATTTATAAAAGAATTAGGTTAGATTATTTAGACTTGAGTTATTTTTCAATCATTAAGAAATTGTCTACTTAGGAACTGAACTTTCAAAGACACAACAGTTCCCGGGTATCAGCCAAAATGTAGTCCGCCTCAAGCCTTCGCCTTATTAAAAGAAAATTTTCTTTTTCTCTTTTTTTCTTTTCTAATTTTTCTGGATTTTCAAATTTTAGGGTTTAAGAGTGGCTTTCTACGACCATTCAACTCACCCAAAATTTGATGAGAACCCTAAGCTTTAAGCAACTTATTATGATTGTGATAGACTCGTTGATCGGCAGTTAGAACGGACTTCGGATTTCTACGCCTCTAGGTGACCTAACCAGAATTCTACCTAAAAGTGTATCTTTAAAACCAGTAGCTTTCTCCCTACTTTTATTTTTATTTTTATTTTTTTTTATAGGGTCAACACAAGGGTGAATCCAGTGTATATCTCCCTATTAGGAAAAATCTGATCAATTATGAATGGGCCATTCCATTTAGATCTAAGTTTACCAGGAAAGAGCTTAAGTTTAGAATCAAATAACCAGACCTTCTGGTTTGGCTCAAAGCTCCTGCGGGAAATCAATTGATCATGTAGAGCTTTGGTCCGAGCCTTGTAAATCTTGGCATTCTCATAAGCATCATTTCTAAGCTCCTCCAACTCAGATAGTTGGAGTTTCCTGGTCTTTCCAGCTAGATTCAGATCTAAATTGCATTGTTTGATTGCCCAGAATGCCCTGTGTTCAATTTCTACGGGTAGATGGCATGCCTTTCCATACACCAAATGGAATGGAGACATGTCGATGGACGTTTTATACGCCGTACGGTAGGCCCAAAGAGCGTCCTCAAGCTTTTGAGTCCAATCCTTGCGATCAGGCCTAACCATTTTTTGTAGAATGTTCTTGATCTCTCGATTGGAGATCTCGGCTTGTCCATTCGTTTGGGGATGGTAAGGTGTGAAAATTCGATGATTAACCCCGTATTTGGCCAATAAATTCCGGAATTGGGCATTAGTAAAATGAGTGCCACCATCACTGATGATAGCCCTCGGAATCCTGAACCTACTAAAGATATTTTTCTTGACAAAATTGATGACCACCTTGTGGTCATTGGTTCGGGTGGAAATTGCCTCAATCCATTTGGACACATAATCAATAGCAACAAGAATGTACTGATGTCCAAATGAAGGGATAAAGGGTCCCATGAAATCGATGCCCCAAACATCGAAAATTTCTACAGGAAGAATAGGGTTTAGGGGCATCATGTCTCTCTTAGTTATGTTCCCGAGTGATTGACATCGAGAACATGACCTTGAGAAGTCCTGGGCATCCTTGAATAAAGACGGCCAATAGAAGCCAAATTGCAAGATTTTTGCAGTTGTCTTTCTCCTGGAGAAATGTCCACCACATCCAGATGCATGGCAGAACTCGAGTATACTGTTGAATTCATTCTCCAATATGCATCGACGAATAATCTGATCAGAGCCGATGCGATACAGTTCAGGGTCCTCCCAAAAGTAGTATTTGGCCTCAGATTTGAGTCTATCTCGTTGTTGCTTGGTCCAATCCTGGGGGATTTGACCAACGGCCAAATAGTTAACAATGTCAGCAAACCATGGGGAGTGGACACCTAAAACTGTAAGAATGGTTTCGTCCGGAAAAGTGTCAGCAATCGAAATGTCCGGACAAGAAGAATCACCTAGGAGTCTCGACAAATGATCCGCTACCACATTTTGCACCCCAGCTTTATCCTTGATTTCAAGATCAAATTCTTGAAGAAGAAGAATCCAACGAATAAGCTGAGGTTTAGCATCCTTTTTAGCCAGGAGATGTCTCAAGGCCGAGTGGTCGGTATAAACAATAACATGAGACCCCAAGAGATAAGCCCTGAATTTTTCCAATGCAAATACTACAGCTAGTAATTCCTTTTCAGTAACAGTGTAATTCCTCTGGGCTTCATCTAGAGTTTTACTAGCGTAGTAAATGACAGAGGGCTTTCGGTCAATTTTCTAACGTAGGACAGCCCTGACCGTGTAATCAGAAGCGTCGGTCATGATCTCAAATGGGGCTGTCCAAATTGGTGGTTGCAAAATTGGAGCACAGGTGACTGCCGTTTTCAGAAAATCAAATGCCTTTCGGCATGATTCGTTAAAAACAAACAGCGTTTCTTTGGCAAGAAGATTTCTCAAAGGATGAGCAACCTTCGAGAAATCCTTGATGAATCTTCGATAAAATCCCACATGGCCAAGAAATGCTCTGATTTGTTTAACAGATGTGGGATGAGGAAGTTTAGCGATAGCATCAACCTTAGCTTTGTCCACTTCAATTCCCCGTTCAGAGATTACATGACCCAAAACGATGCCCTCTTGGGTCATGAAATGACTCTTTTCCCAGCTAAGGACCAGTCGTGTCTTGATACATCGCTTAAGAATCATTTCGAAATTAGACAAACATGAGTCAAATTATTCTCCGAAAATAGAGAAATCATCCATGAAGACTTCCATAAACTCTCCCACCATGTCAGAAAATATGGCTAGCATACACCTTTGAAAAGTTGCAAGTGCATTGCATAACCCAAAAGGCATCCTACGAAATGCAAAGGTTTCGTAGGGACAGGTGAAAGTATTTTTTTCCTGATCCTCGGGATGGATAGGAACTTGGTTATATCCCGAGTAGCCATCAAGAAAACAGAAGTACTTCTGCCCAGCTAATTTTTCCAAGATTTGATCAATGAAGGGCAGGGGAAAATGATCCTTTTTAGTGGCTGTGTTCAGCTTCCTGTAATCAATACAAACTCTCCAAGAGGAAGCTGAACGAGTTGTGATAGATTCACCTCTCTCATTAGTCACAACAGTAATCCCAGCTTTCCTTGGAACAATCTGAACGGGACTTACCCAGGGACTGTCAGAGATTGGATAAATAATTTCTTCATCGAGCCACTTGATGATTTCCTTTTTGACCACTTCTCGCATTTTTGGATTCAGTCTCCTCTGCATCTGGCGAGAAGGCCGGGATCCATCTTCCAAAAATATTCTATGATTACAGTAAGATGGCTCGATCCCCCTGAGGTCATGAATGGTCCAACCAATTGCCTCCTTATGTTCCTTTAGGACCTTAATCAATTTAATCTCTTGCTCCTTTGTCAATTTAACACTAATAATCACAGGGAGCGTATTCTGTGGTCTTAAAAATTGATATTTTAAATTCTCAGGCAATGGTTTCAATTCAAGCTGGGGTGGGGTAATGATTGATGGTAGGGTAGATGCTGAAGATTCAAAAAGAGGAAGAGGATTTGAGTGAACAAAATCAGTAACCTCTTCCGAAGATGTCAGGTCAGAGGGTTGTGGGTCAAATTCATCAACCAAAGAGGAACTTTCAATTGAAGAAACTGTCAAACAAGTTTCACTATTAACATTATCCTCATCAAGTTCCTCAATAAATCCACAATCCTCAAATTTGTTGATCGCCTTAAAAATATCCAATTTCATTCGTTGGTCCCAAAGGCGATTTCAATGCTACCGCTTTCGCAATTAATGTTGGCCTTTGCGGTAGCCAGGAACGGACGCCCCAGAATGATGGGCGTGTTCCTCAGATTAACTGGTACATCCATGTCAAGGACAAGGAAATCTACAGGAAAATAGAAATCCTTGACCTTAACTATAACATCTTCAATAATGCCTCGTGGGTTTGTGACCGAACGGTCTGCTAACTGTAGCGTTACTGAAGTTGGTCGAAGTTCACCTAACCCAAACTTCTCGTAAAGAGAAGTAGGAATTAGGTTGATGGATGCACCGAGATCCAAAAGTGCTCTATCAAATGTGTAATCTCCGATAATGCAAGAAATCAAAGGAGCACCAGGATCTCTCTTTTTCTGAGGGAGGTAGTGCAGGATAACAGAGCTAGCCTGCTCGGAGAGTACCACCTTCCTCGGAACAGATTCTCTCGACTTACGCCTTTGTGTATGTAATTCCTTTAAAAATTTTGCGTAAGCCGGTATGTGCTTGATAGCATCAAGGAGCGGAATATTGATCTCAACATTCTTAAATAAATTCAGAGGCTCCTCATTGCTATCAACAGACTTCTTCTTTGCTTTGGCTAAGGCTTCAGGAAAAGGAACATGAGTCAGATCTTTGGAATCAGGTTCCTGAGCCTTGATTTCTCCTCTAGAACTCTCCTCTCTCTCCTCAGATTCTTCAGGATTCAAAAGATCAGAATAGTGTGGTTGTGGATCCTGAGTCTTCTTACCACTCCTCAAAGTGACAGAATTTGCAGAAGCGTAAGAATTTGGATCTTGGGGAAGGTTAGGAAAGATTGGAGGTACTTGATTGACCATGAATTGTTGATTAGCAGAAGAAGAAGATGAGGAACCCTACTCAACCACCTGAGCATGTGCGTGCGGGTCCCTCTGATTTCCGTACCCTTGGGCTTGATTGCCTGAATTTATAATGTTTCACGGGTTGGGTATAGGTTGGGATGATAGAGATCTGGGTTGACGAGAGTTAGCAATGAGCCCGGATTGCTAGTTTTCCAGTGAGTTTTTCATTTGCTGCATGAACTGGAGCATAGATGCTTGCATCTCTACCATTTGACGGTTCAAATCAGCCTGCCCTACGGGTTGACGGCCATTCCAAGCTGGCTGATTGACCTGACTCGGAGGCAACTAAGTATATACTTGACCCTGACACATTGGTCGTTGCGGAGCATAGTTGCTGGGTTGGAATTGGGTCTGTTGCCCCGGATTTTTCCAAGAGAAGTTAGGGTGGTTTCTCCAACCTGGATTATAGGCATTTGAGTAGGGGTTGGATCTAACATTCTCTTGTACAGCACAGACATCCTTATAGGGTGAGGATGGAGAGAAAGAAAGGGAAGGATCAGAAAAATTGGGATCAAAGGCCCCAGTTGGAACCCATGGGCTTCCGAGAAATGCTGACTCATAGGTTGAGTCGCATCGAGTTGATTCACGAACTCCCGTCCAGAAGGAGCTCGTGAGGAATGGAATCCTGAATTTTGGGATTGAGTGGATTGAGAGTTGTTCATAGAATTGCCAGCCATCCACTCTTCCATTCTTTTAGCAACCAAGTCCACCTTATCAAGTTTATTACAAATCAATTCCATATCAAATGAATGAGAGTCATGGACTTCATTGACATTTGATCTGGGTTGCTGGGACCGGTTAAAAGTATCCATGGAGGCATGATTAATTGAATTCTCACTCATTTCCTCAAATAAATCATGTGCACTATCTGCATCTTTCTTGAGGAAATTGCCTCCGCAAGAAGCATCCACATGGTTTCTGAGTTGCTCATTCAACCCATGATAGAAGATCTGCACGAGTTGCCATTTCGGCACCTCGTGGTGTGGACACCTCTGCAATAAGTCCTAGAATAACTCCCAGGCCACATGAAACTGCTCCCCCGGCCGCTGGGTAAAGGTAGTGATTGCCCGTCTCAAAGCATTGGTACGACCGACTGGGAAGAATTTCTTCAGAAAGGCCGATTTCAACTCATTCCAAGTTGTAATTGGTCTTCCTATTGTCCTATACCAATGCGCGGCTTTATCCCTAAGAGAGTGGGGGAAGAGCCTCATGATCATTTGCTCCTCGTTAACGTTTCGAGCCTTGGTGGTTTGGACCAAAGTGGTCAAATCTTCCAAGTGCTGCAACGGATCTTCGGAGCCAAGCCCATGATAATGTTTAATCAGGCTTAACACCTGGGGCTTGATTTCTACGTCACCGGCTGGAATCTGGACGCCAGGACGTTCCCCGTAATTCGAAGGATCATAAAAATCCTTCAAGGGCTGAGCGCACTGCATTCTCTGGAACCATTCCTGCATTCTCTACATTTGTTCCAGCTGCCTTCGAAATTCTTCCTGTGGATTTTCAAGCAGAGGAGGCTGTTGTTCGGCCATGGGATCAAATTGACCAAAATCTAAATTGCGCCTCCTAGAATGTTCTAACGGTCCTTCCAATCGGGGATTCAATGACCGTCTTCCTAGCATAGACTAGGAGAAGGTTGGAAGGACTGGGGATAGGGACCCTGCAGCACACAAAATAAGGCTATCCTTAAGTGGGGTAGCTTAAGGATCTACTGACTCCCAAAACCAGCCTTAAGACTGTAAGTGATTTACTCTATTTGCGTCTGTTTAATCCAACCAGTTAGAAGGAGGGACTGGGGAGAAGGTTCTTCCTTTGGCTTTCGCCTCTTGTTCCTAGTGTACCCCCCATCCGCAGTCGTTTGACGCTACTCCCCTAGCTAGACATCAGATTAATCAGTACAAGTACGTTAATCAAAAACAATCTCAGACTAAGCCCTGAAGAGCGAATTAAACCTTAAGGCCAACGTCTACTCAATTTTATTAAGGCCTGGGATTGTGGTGCTTATGGAATGTGATGGGCCATTACAATGGGTTGTGCCCTTAATGATTGATTGAGATTTGTGTAAGTGCGTGCACAACCAGGGTTTTCAAGCAAGATTATTGATATTGTGTGAATTTTAGTGTTCAAATCTTGCTTAAGTAGCTTTTAGGGTTTTAAATTAGGTGAATTGCAATCAAGTTTCTAGGCAAACCAAGTTGTAAAACATGGGTGAAGATTGTTTTCCTTTAAAATCAGAAAGAAAGTGGAATGCCTGGAATATACCGAGATTGAAAACCCTAAGGAGGAGCTACTTGATGAGTTGGTTTTAAAATAAAGTGGTGCGGATCAAACAACTGGCCACAAATGCACCACTAAGTTAGGCACTCAAAGATGATTAACCTAGAATGATTTATACTCTGTTATGTGTTGCTTTGTGTGTACTGGTTCCACAGATTAGAACCCAGTTGAGTAGAAAATAAATCAAGTTGATCAAGTGCCTTGAATGTGGGTGTGTGTTGTGTGTTTGTTGAAAATTACCCCACAAGATTAACTTTTTGTTATTTTTTTTTTTTTTATGGATGAGGGTGGAATGAATGTGAGTGAAAATCACAACAACCAAACTATTCCTAGGATTTATGCAAACACCTAGGTTAATTTGGATTTGGATTTAATGTGGCGAATGAAATCTATGGAGGGGGAAAGAATGGGGGAGAACTTACAGTTGTCTTCAATTGCACTTTACTCCAGTCTACCGCTTGTTGATTCCTTGATGGAGGTCTCTGCAAAACAATAGACACAAGAGAAAGCTAGTTAAGAAACAAATAAAGTGCAAGACATGCAAAGAAAAGATCGGAAATTGTTGCCTCCCCGGCAACGGTGCCAAAATGTTGAACGTGTTTTTTCCGAATCGCTACGCTTACGTGTTTGGTTTCGGAAAACCTGTCGTTGTAGTTCGAAAGCGAAGAATTCGTGTTCAACAAATAAAATTTATACCGAAAAGAATTACGGGTCGAACACAGGGAGGCTACGTTGATCTATATTTGCAATTATATTTTTTTTACGATTTTTGTTAAGCAAGGCGATATAATTACAATGGAGCTATCAAACTAAGAGAGAGAGAGAGAGAGAGAGAGAGAGAAAGAGAACATGCATTCAATATTTCAACTATTTATAAAAGTTACACTAGAATGCGAAAAATCAATTACACTATAAAGCAGGAAAATTCTACACTAGAAAAGCTGTAAATAAGAATGGGAGAGAGAAGTTGTCCTCCACGACGATTGCTTGGAGAATGAGCCGGACAGGACGATGCCTGGACGAAGGAGAATGAAGCAGGACGAAGGAGGACGAAGCAGAAGAATGGGAACGGAGCAGCACGCCGTTGTCGTCGCGGGATCCACTTCCGAAGGGGAACAAAAATTGGACTTTATCTCGCAAGAAGCATCCCGGGTGTGGGACAAGCCTCTTTTGAGCTATGGAGGCGTAGAGAGGAGAAAGAAGGGATGAGAATTTCGTTTGGAGGGGGTCTCCTTTCATAGTTGCTAGGAGTGGGGGCAAAATGGACATTACAACTTCAAAATAATAAAAGAGGGGTCTTTAGTGACAGACAAATCCGTCACTAAAGCCCCAACGTGGGCGTTGTGGCTGGCTCGCGCCCGCCTCCTCGCCTACTCGCGTGCTCAACGGCTTGCACACGTCTGTCGCTTTTCAGCGGTTCGATCGCGAGATCAGACGGCTTAAGATGCGTCCGCGCCCACGCGTTGCGCGCCCGCCCGCTCATCTGATTGTGCGTCTGATTACGCGTCCAATCGCGCATCGACTCTATCGGGCGCGCGTGGCCGTCCGGTCTCCATCTGACGCTCCACCCATGCCAAATTGCCACGCCTTCCAGCCCCTCTCCACGGCTCGAACCCGTGCCCCGCGCTCGCGATAGCACGCTCGACCACTGCGCTATGGGGCGCGGATGGTCTAGCAGGTGCTTTTAAATGTGAGCGCCCACAGCCGTTGTATTAAGATCCAACGGCGGAGAGCGATCGGGCACGGGGCCTTCACAAGATGAAGCGGCCGTTTGGGCGACTGAGATGGTGCCACATGGCGCTATCTTGGCCGTCCATCTTCTGGAAGTTGTAGATGGTGCCACGGATGTCGAATTGACTCGATTTTTGTGTCGTTGGGCTGCGATCATCCATCCGAATTCATCTGTGAGGTCGGATTTATCATCTGAAGTGCGGATTTACACCATCCTGGCCCTTCATCTTATGGGGTTCCCAAGTCACTATCTGATGCTACGGATGCCTGATTAGGGCGATCTTGGAGTCGTTGAACTCCAATCGTCGCTCTGACCACATCCATACGGTTGGATCTTTGATCCGAGGCCCCAATAAAATGTTTGCCCTATCCAAGCACATAAAAGGAGACAATTAACCACCATTTTATTCAAACTACTCTAAATGCAAGATGATGCATGTAATGCAATATTTATATCATGAAATGCAATCCTATGCTTAAGAACATGCATAAATAGACATTTTAAGTAGTGTAAATGTGTTTACATCAATGATGAAGGTAGCTCTGGCGAAGACCTGTAGACAAGAATATGGGCTAAAAGCCCCAACTAAAAGTCTTAGAGGACTCGTCATCAGGTGAGTAAGGTGATGGTGGTGGTGGTGGTGGTGTGTTTTGAAGGGTGAAGGTGGTCAGAAAAAGGTGGATTTGCTGGTGGAGTGTTGATGCATTCGTGGATGGGCTTCAGTGGCCAAATCTCCCAATAAACTTGGGGCTTTTGGTCCTTGGAACTCGTGGGTGGTCGTGGTGGCGGTAGGTCGTGGTTTGGTATTTGCACTAGAGCTTGCACCGGAGTCATGGAAGAAGGAGATGGTATGGGTGATGCAGTGGTTGATCCTAAAGCCTAAAGACCTTGAATCACTCTAGAAGAGAAGATAAGAGACTACCTATAGGGAATAGTGGGAGCAAGCTGCATCCAGTGTTAGCTGGCTGGACACGAAGAAGATGACAAGGGCCAGCAGAGGGATCGACGAGGGGAAGGTGGGATCGAAAATGATCATTCTTTAACTGGCCGTGGTCGCGAGGAGGAGAGGATGGAGATGCCGGTGCCAATTTGGCCTTGGCACAGATAGAAGTAGGACGAAGGGACTCACCAGAGCTGAGGTTGAAGGTGGCTAGATTTGAGGAAAAGGGTGGAATTCTGGCCAATCTCGACTAAGGAATTCGTGGAAATGTCCTAAGGTTTATATAAAACCAATTCCTCTCCTCAATGAATCAATTTAGGCAAGTTTCAACCTTCTTCTAACTCAATTTTGAAGCTTGAGATCTTGAGTTTGCTGATGATATTTCAAGCCATGATTGAGCTTGAGATAGAGCTTAAAGATCATGATGATCCTTAAGATCAATCTTGCCAAGTTTGGTGAGATTGTCTCAATTTGGTTAGTCAACTTAGCGATCAAATCTCAGCTGCCATGGGTTTGAAGTTTCTGTTCATACCACAAGGAAGGCAAGGAGGAGAGAGAAGGTGGCAAGGACCTCTCTACAAAAGTGATGAAAAGCTAGGAGCTTATTTGTAAGAAAATGTAGAACCTAGGGGTTTGATTGAAAAGAATATAGATCTTAGGGCTCAAAATGCAAACTTGGTCAATTTGGATTCTGATTGAGCCCAAATTTTGGTGTTAACCTAATTTTTATGCAAGGAATCTAATGGTGAATTTAGATTTGGGTTTTTACTATGTTTGACTGGTTAAATTTCAAAGAAGTGCGAATCAAGGCAAATTCCTATCTGAATCTTTATTTTTGGTCAAAGATGGGTTCAGATTGCCAAAGTAACTGTACCAAACCTATTAGAATAATTTTCAATGAATGTTAAGAGGTTTACATTGAATTTATGTCTACCAGAACCCTTTTAATTTAATTACGACTGATAATTAAGATTTTTAATGATATTTTAATCCATGAAATGCGTGAAACCTTAATTCAGTCATGCTGAGGCCACTTCTTAGTCTTTTAAGTTCACTTGACATTTAATTAGCCCCTTATAAATTGCTTGGTTAATCTATATTTGTAATGGTATAGTAAAATAGTAGAATTAACCACATTTTCTTGTCTTCTTCTCAAATCAGTTCAGTATGGAATTATGGTCCTCAGATGATCATTTAGGAGCATTTAATACTTGATTATGACTAATTCAAGTTAGTTATGACGAATGATGGTGTTACCATCAATACTCAACTAGAAGCACTGAGTACTGGTACCTTTGTTGAGCACCAGTACCTAGGCTCTTTTGCACTGGCTGCTGAAGAGCTGTAAACCAACCAGTACCAGTACACATGACTGGCACTGATACATGCAGGCTTATGTGTGTTGTGTAACACACATGCATGAAAATCTTCTTAGCTCTTGATTTCTAATATGACTTCCATGTCCACAGATGGCACCTAAATCTAAGAGTAAGGGAAAAGCACCTCAAGATGCATTCCATAAATTTTGCATCAATGAGGGTGCGAGATAGCTTCATCATTGTAGGCCTATTGAGTTGAAAGATTTTTCCCTACACCTTTACGATTTTACAACCCATCTTTCCGAACAACATCTCATGCATTTCTTTGATGATTCCATCTTTGCTGAGGTTCCTGGAGTCTATCCTATTGTGAATTTTCAATTTTTTGCTAACCTCGAAGAACAAGAGAATAAAGGTCATCCAGTTTTAACATCTACTATATTTGGTCAAAGGGTAACTATAACCCCCAAATTTCTTTCTATAATTACCCAATGCCCAAATGAAGGTCATGCATTTAATACTCATAAAGAACAATTTACTACCACTCAAATGTATGAAACTCTTTTACTACCTAATTGCTAGGGAAAGTCATTGGTTGCACCTAACATGATTTTATTTTCCTAAGTCCTATTGAAAATTTTAGCATGGAATTTAAGTGCCAAATATTCGGGATTTCACAAAATTCCCATAGATATTTTACCTTTAATCTATGCTATTATTACTAGTTTTCCTTTCTACTGGAACACGGTCTTCATTCATTTTCTTAGACCTCATTACCGTGCTCTACCCTTCCTTTTGATATAGTTGTTCGTTAT
Organism: Thalassia testudinum; assembly: GCA_037157565.1. Taxonomy (NCBI): domain Eukaryota; kingdom Viridiplantae; phylum Streptophyta; class Magnoliopsida; order Alismatales; family Hydrocharitaceae; genus Thalassia; species Thalassia testudinum. The sequence continues at coordinate 18,133,650 of JAZHRO010000056.1, forward strand.
ATTCTTATTAATAGTATGGTTGATCTCTCTAACTTTACCCCTTTTAGAAAGGTGGTCTACTTCAAGTGCTCCACTCTCAAGAAAATGTGGGTAAAGTTCATTGGAGAAGAATCATCAAGTGACGGTGAAGAAGATGAGCAAGTTGATCCTAATGCTCAATCTTCTTCTCATCAAGTTCAAGGTTCAACTTCTAATTTCGTTCCTATGACTTATCCATATCCCGAAGCTAAAATGCCTTGGGTTAATTTGTCTCATTTACTTAGAACCGACCACACCATGATTAACACATTCAATTACATTGGTTAAAATCTTACAAATCTTAACTTCAATATCCATCACATGGAATGAAAGTTTTATGAGCTTTCTATTTCTCTTGAGTCCTCCCATTTTGCTTCTTCCACTCAACAACTTAAACAACGGAAGTGTACTCAACCAAAGGCCCCTATGGAATATAGTGAAAGAAGAGAAAAGCATTTTCAAGACCCATCTTAAGTCTCTTCACAAATGGACGAAGAAGAACCAATTCTTAGAGATGAGGATAAGGAAGAAGACATTCATGAAGATGAAGATATTCCAAAAGTCAAAGATGAAAATGATGAAGCTAGCGATGATGAAGATAAAGATGATGAAGACTGATAAACGCCAGTTTATCATCATTTTTATGCTTTAAAACTAACCTAGCTCTTAGGATTTTACTCTGCAAACGGGTTTTTGGGCTGCATTTAGGCATAAATTAGGATAGTCATGCATTACATTTTTTATTGTCATTTTAATGAGTTTTTGTGAGTGTTAGGGATGTACAGATGCACAGATCCCTAAAACCCTAGCACTGAAGAAGGCAAATGGTGAAGGAGAAGCCTAGACTAGCTGGAACTCAGCCTAATCCAGCTCACCTCAGCTTGATCCAGCTCACCTCAGCTTGATCTAGCTCACCGCAGTTGGAACCTAGCTTACTTGAACTAGGGTTAGCTCATCCCAGCTCCATTCAGCTAATCTCAGCTGGATGGCAGCTCAAGAGAGTTCACCTTAGCTCACCCTAGCTCAAGTCAGCTCAGATCCAGCTCAACTTAGCTGAGTCTAGCTCACCTCAGCTCCCACTAGTTCACAGGGAGCTCTAGCTAGCTCAGCTGAGTTGATAGGAGCTCACCCCAGCTCAGATCCAGCTACATCCAGCTCCACTCAGCTCCAACCAGCTGAAGAAGAATTCATCCCAGCTCAGGAAGCTCAAGTCCAGCTCACAGGGACTCAGCTTAGCTCAACTCAGTTGAGCTAAGCTACCTTAGCTGCCTCAACCAGCTTGATTCTTCCCGAGAGCACCAGACCCAGCTCACCTTAGCTCATTTTGGTAGAAGCTATCTCACTTTAGCTTGGCTTAGCAACTAGCAAAGAACTAGCAAGCTAAGCCAGCTAGAGTAGCCCCATGCCAGCCTCTTCAGCAGCAGCCAGCTCCAGCTCCAGCTCCAGACTTCTTCTCCTCAGCTCCTTCCTCCAAACCCTAGCTCCAACACCTTCTCCTCTACTCCACCTTTAGCTAAGCTAGCTTAGCTTATCTTAGCTTAGCTTAGCTTAGCTAACAACCAGCTCCTTGGCCATTCATTACCTCCAAAATCAACCCTAGCTAGCTCCACCAACTCAAGCCTACCTAAGCTAGCTACCCTACTCAAGTTGGCACCACCTCCTAGCCATCCCTTCACCCCATTATCTCCACCAAAAGACACTTCAAGTTGGCGCCAAAAACCACCCCTAACCACCTCTATATTGGCGCCACTTTCAGCCCCTTAATCCACCCTACACCTACCCACATAAGCCATCCTAGCCATCCACCTAACCCCCCTTCTAGAATCCTTCTTGGCACCAACTTAGACCCTCTTCTAGAAGCCATTTTGGCGCCAATATCAAGGGGTGTCAACACACATAACCACCCCTTAGGTGTCCCTTAAGGTGGCGCCAAACACCCTTGGCCATTGGATCCTTAACCACCTCCCTCCTTCCATCCTAGCCCTCCATTTCAAGGGTCACCTTAGCCCCCTTCCTATTCTATAAAAACCCACGACCTACCACCATTTTGGAGCATCCTCCCTTAGTATATTTTCTACCTAAACCACCTATACCTACGGCCAAGAAGAAGGAGTAGAGAAGGAGATTAAAGGGCCACATCACCAGCCCTTTTGGTGCCTTCTTCTCCCCACTCTCTTCAACTTGGGCCATGCCAAGGAGTAGGACTCTTCCACTTCAAGGAGGACGGCCAGGCAAGGGAGAAGGACTTAGGGTGGACGTCCACCCTTGGAGAGAAACTTAGGGCACGCCCCCTTAGGGCTTGCCTTGGAGGTCATCACCTTGGCGGAATTCTGCAAGGAAGGAGTTGAAGGATTCTTTTCAAGCTTGGGAGCCACCAACCTTGGAGCAAGAAGCCCTCTTCTTCACCATCTATCTAGAGGATTTGTGTTTTATTTTCTTATTTGCAATTTTCTAGTAGTACAAGCTTTCCTCTACTAGGCCTTTTGTAAAACACTTTATCAATTATCTAGTTGCCTTCTTTGCAAATTTTTTTTGTTTGCATTTCTATTAGCTTATTTTCAGCATTCTTCACTCCCTCTCCCTAATTATTCTAGGCCTCCACTTGCCTAGAGTGAGCTTAGGGAGAGGTTCTGCTTGTCACATAAAAGTAGTATTTTAATTCGAAGTGTAAACCCTTTTCCCGCCATCAGTTCGCATGTTGCCTTAGTTTAAAAATAAAAAATGATATATTGAAAATACCAAAAAGAAAGTTGAGATTTATATTCCTAGCAAGAGAATCAATTTTGCAACCATATTGCCTCCTTGGACGACCCTAGATACTTCCCTATCTAGGATTATAAATTTAAGAGCGAAAGCGGATTTACGCGTTACAACGACGTATTTTAACAAACCGCGTATTTTCGCTGTCACTTTTTGGCGCCGTTGCCGGGGAGGCACGGCTTTGCATTAACTCATTTTCTCTTGCTTGAAGTGGATCTCATCCCCTTCTCTTTCTTTCTTTTGTGTGTGCAGGAACTACAGCGGGAAAGCGGGAATCTGGAAGCGAGAGCTTAAAGATCCTTTTCTTCCCGCGAAAATTCAGGTTGGTTCCTCTTTCTAGTCACATAATTAATTAAAACTACCAAAAATATATTAAACTTGGCTTTCAGGACCCTAAACACTTAAATTAAGTGGAGTGGTGCATTTTAAAATCATTGTTTGCTTGTATGCTTCTTTAGCACCATTCCATTGCAAGTATTGGTGTTCTGTTTTTCGGGTCTAGATTTCTGTCCAGACTTGAAAAATCGATTCCTAACACCACAGGCCTCCTAAAATCATAAAATTTCATAGAGTGATTCCCAATTAAGTTTGGAACATCTGTTCCAAATTTCAGATCAATTGGATTTGTATGTAATTTTTAAAAATTCGTGGATTACAGAGGGGTCACACCCTCTAATCTTCCTATTTTGCTACTGTCCTTGAATTTTCAGAATTTTTATACTCATCCAATTTTTGTGAAATTTATCTTGTTGGAATCCCTGTGAAATTTTACATATCATATAAAATCATAAAAATTTTCTGAGGTCGGTGGTAATACTGAAAAGTCTATAATACCCACGGGTATTATTTCTGGACTTTGACACCAGTACAATTAAAAATTCAAAACTATTATCAAACAAATTTCTAAAATCTTACAAAAATCTTTTCTGGAATCCTTGTTTGATTTTGTTCAATGTAGTGGTGTTGTTTGACTTGTTTGGACCACTACTTAATACTGAAAGATAAAAATAATTCATTGGTAGTTAAATTTCTGTCTCAGGGATAATTAGTTTAGGGTTTCTTCTTTCTCTTTAGAGACTCAATTAAAAGGAAATATACAATCACACATACAACTTGTCTTTCCTTTGATTGTGAACTTTCAAACTTGTTTGAAAACTTAAAGAGAAAAACCCTAAAATTCATTTAATTAAATCAAATCCTAAAAGACAAAAATATAAAAAAAATTGTGTGACAACTTGATTTTCATTGGAGCCACTCTCCAATTCCTGCACACACACAAAAAAATCAAATAACAGGGCAACAACCCAATAAACGCCCTCCACATTCCGTGTGTACTATAGAATCCTAGACCTAATTAAAATTTGTAGCAACTTGACCCCTAAGGCTTTATCAACTTAGGCTTGCTATTTAGGTCTTAAGTTTTCTTTAGTTAGTACCAATTCTGTCATCTATATCTGGTGTTCAGGCTGAGGGGCCGTGTCAAACGACCAGGCGCGGGTTTGTACAAGCACCTGGGGTTTTCCCTGGGAAACGTTTGGGCCCAAACCTCCCCTTAAGCAACTTGGCTAGATTTGTTGATAGAACGGGTATTCACTATTGACTACTTATTTCCTATATAGACCAAGTCTTAGGTTATTATTAGGGAGTCACAATTAAGGCTGGTCTAGTTTTGTTTGTTTGAATTGCACACTTTCTCTCATCTCTTTCTCTTCTCCTCCCCTCCCCGTTCTTCCATTTTATGCACGGGCGACGGTCTCAAAATCCGCACTTAGAAGGACCATTTGATTTCGCCCCCCACGTAAAAAGACCACTTTTTCTGTCTTCTCCTAAAAAAAATGGAAACACAACAAAATAGGTCCACTGACCCTTCCACGTCCACCTCTAACCCCACCACTAACCCTAATTCTAACCCTTCCACCCAAAACCCAACCACCAGTAACTTCCCACACTTGGAGCTCCCCAATCTTGAGTTGCCCCACACACAGCATCAAGACCCCCTACCTGATCTTTTAAAATTGATGGCCGATCAGATTAATAAATTAAATTCCAATCAACAAACATTGACTAGGAACATCCAAAACCTAGCCAATCCAAGGCCAAACCCACCACCCCGTCAGCAGCCTATTGTTCCTCTAAAAGATTTCTATGATCCGTCTTATTATGAGGAACGACCAGGGGTGGTCATACCGGAGGGAGACTTTGAGATCAAGCCAGCCGTCCTGAACCTGATTAAACACTTTCATGGCCTTCCTAGGGAAGACCCTTTCAGCCACCTTGAAGAACTAACTCTTCTTGCACAGACAACCCGTTCCCGAAATGTGCAAGAAGATATATGGCTGATGCGGCTTTTTCCATTTTCTCTTAAAGATAAGGCCGCTTATTGGTTCAGGACCATTGGCCGACCCATCACAACATGGCCTCAACTCAAGAGCGCCTTCCTCAAGAAATTCTTTCCCATAGGTCGTACCAATTCCTTACGAAGATCTATTACGACCTTTCACCAAAAATCTGGTGAAACTTTCCATGATTCTTGGGAAAGATTTCAAGACCTTTTAAGAAGTTGCCCACACCACGAGATTCCTTTATGGCAGCTCGTGCAAATCTTCTATCATGGATTAGAAGATCAGATACGACATTTTGTCGACGCCTCGTGTGGTGGCAACTTTTTAAATAAAGATGCAGAAAGTGCCTATGACCTGTTCGAAGAAATGAGTGAAAACTCATTTAATCATGCTTCCATGAACACATTTTGCAGAACCCAAAATCCGCAGTTCGGTGTTCATGAAATAGGCACTCAATCTATCCCTGTCACCCAAGACGATCTTCAATTGATTGCTCAAAAACTCGACCAGATGCATATTAATCAAAAGAAAATTGAGGAAAGACTGGCCACATCAACTCAAGCTCCACACCCACATCTAACACAACCTAACTTTCCACAAAGAGAAAATTTGCACAATCTCAACACTACCCCTGCTGATTATTCGGAGGTTGCCCATGATTCACTGGGGAATTACAACTATCCAGATCTTAACCCCACTCAAAATATTTCTGCCATCCAGGACCCCTTTAAAAATTCTTCCAATTGGAAAAATTACCCGAACTACTCCTGGAATAATCAAGTTTCCTCCCAACCATATCATTTTAATGGGTATGGGTCGAATCCAAACTTCCATCCTGGGCCATCCCAACAAGATATCAATGCCCAGATGCTGCGAACCCTGCAGGATATGCAAACAAAAATGACGGAAGTAACCCGCAACATCACAAATCTGAACAATCAGATTGGGGTTACTCCTACGCAAAGACCTGTAGGACATCTTCCGTCCCAACCCATACCCAACCCTAATCACCAAGGAAACCATTATATGGGCAGAAATCCAGATTATCCAAATCAGCCTCCTCCTAATCCCCCACCTCAGCAGCCTCCCAGGTTTCAGCAATCACAGGCCCCCCCACCTCCTCCAAATAATAATCCGATTGCACATGCAGTTACCTTGAGGAGTGGGAAAACCACCACTGACCCCGAGCCTTCGCACGAACCTAGTAAGATACATGTGCAAGTTGACTCCCCACCTCCCCATCAGGAAGAAAAAGAAATACAAAAATCTCATGACAAGATTCCTGTCCCATTCCCACAAGCTCTCTACCCCACCACCAACAAAAAAAAGAAATCTGAGCCCACTACAGAAGAACTCATGGAGCTATTTGGGCAAGTTCATATCAATATTCCTCTCCTAGATGACATCAAATATATACCTGCCTATGCTAAATTTTTGAAGGAGATTTGTACTCCTAAAAGGCAGGCCAAAAATCTAGGACAGGTGCATCTTTCGGAGACAGTAAGCTCTGTCATACAGAGTAAGCTGCCTCCTAAGATGAAAGATCCGGGGGCGCCTTTAATTTCTGTAATTATTGATGACACTACATTTAATCGCGCCCTCCTTGATCTTGGTGCCTCAGTAAATATTATTCCCACGAGTTTATTCGAAGAATTTCAGATCGGTGAATTAAAACCCGTCGAGGTTACTTTGCAATTAGCCGACCGATCTACAATCAAACCTCGTGGGATTGTCGAGGATGTATTAGTCAAGGTCCAGAATTGTGTCTTCCCTGCAGACTTTCTGGTTCTTGACATTGAGGCACCCGAATCATTACTGGACTCCCCGATAATCCTTGGACGCCCTTTTTTGGCTACTGCAAAGGCAAATATCAATTGCCACACAGGCAAAATGGATATCAACTGTGCAGGCCAAACTATCACCTTAGATATTTTTAAATCCTCTAGGAGATTCCATGATGATAACTTCTTTGAGGACTCAGATACTGAAATTTCTAATATGGTGGAGGAGACAATGTTAATAGATACCCTTATCGACCGCAGTTTTTTTGAGGACTCTGATTCAGACTCAGTGGTCGGCGAGATCTGTGATCCGGAAACTTGTCTTGACTCCAAATTTGTTCCTGATACCCCCCCTTACCCACCCACTATTCACGCACCTAATTTTTCCACACTAACTCACCATTCCTTCCCCGACCCCTTTCTTACGGACCTGCCACCAACCCCGCCCAAGTTTGGCACCTAACCTGAATTAAAACCATGGCCAGACTCGGGCCACACTTATCAATTTCCATCTCACTTTGATCCCAATATTATTTCTAATCAATTTTCTAGGGATCTAGACGAAGACACCTTTTTTGCGGGCATTCAAGTGTCCAATTATTTACATGATTTTCCGTCTTCTGTGCATACCTTCACGCCCGGCTGAATGGCGTAAAAGATAGCACTGGATGGGAGGTAACCCATCATTTTTTTTTCTTGCTTTCCTTTTTTCTTCTTTTTCGAGGTTTTATTCATGCTAAACCTGACCGTTCTTCACTAAGGTGATTCCTTTTCCCTCCTAATGCATGAGGACATGGCATATCTTAAGCATGGGGGGGTGTTTTTAAATTTTTACGATCGATTTAGGATGTTTAAAACCTAAAAACATGCAATTTTCTTTAATTTATTTCCTGCTTGCATACCCAAAAACAAATATATATATATATATATATATTGAAAACTTTTTGAGGAAAAATTTTGAAATCGGGACTACGGTCGAAAAATTCACTTCTGGTACAATGGGATTTAATCTTTAACAAACTAAGGATGAGGATATGGATCTGATCATTAGAATTCCAGGGTCTATTTTAGACTAGATCAGATATCCTTCTCTAAAATTCCACCTGAACTCATGATAGTTCAGGTGACTTGATCCTATTTTGTAATATGGAAAGTATTTGACTTAGTTTTTGATTCAAAAACCTGTGGTTCTTGAGAAACTTCTTGTGTCAATTTTCACACACAAGCCAACACTTAAAAATAACGAAAAATTTGAAAAGACTCCCTTGTTTGGATTTAGTAAAAGTCTGAAGCAGATCATTGGTTTGAGTTCCCACCATCGAGAAGAAGGAAAAAAACCTTCTTTGAGGACACGATGTCAACATGTTACCGCCTCGGTGCTGCTCTATATCTATATTTCATATCTTTAGACAGAGCATTAAAGCGCATTTCAGCAGCTCAAGTGTCTTGGACGGTGCTCTACCTATAGCGTCGGAGCAAGAGCTTGAGTTTGCTTGGAGCGCCCCTTTTCACCGCATCGTGTTTTGGGGTTGTGAGCTCCTGGGTGGTGTCATGGACAGTGCTATCCCGAAGTACTGGCGCCAGAGCCCCCTCGAGGAATGGTAACGGGAATGATGATACCGACACATCTGTTGTAAGACTAAGCTAAAAATAAGCATGGGGGAGAGAAAAAAAAAAATAATAATAATAACAATAACACGTCCTTATAAAGGTTGGCTTTTCACAAGCACAGACACAAGGTTTTAAAGGAATTTGCAAGTTGCGAATCAGATTCACGAGCCAGAAAAATCCTAAAAACAAACATTTCAAGTCATCTGAATTAACAAGGGGTTAATTTGTGAATTTTCTGAGGATATATTGATCCCGTTCTATCTAATGGTTGGATCCAAAAACAAATCCTGATGTTTATCTTCAACAAATCCCGTATCTCCTGTGTTTTAATCTACCAAGGTCCCTTAATCTCTTTTTCTCCTCAAAAGTAAAAAAAAATTAGATTTCCCAAAAATTCCGTTTTCCAAAAAAATTAATGTTTTGCTAAGAGACTAGCAAAAGATAAGCATGGGGGTGTGATAAACGGCAGTTTATCATCATTTTTATGCTTTAAAACTAACCTAGCTCTTAGGATTTTACTCTGCAAACGGGTTTTTGGGCTGCATTTAGGCATAAATTAGGATAGGCATGCATTACATTTTTTATTGTCATTTTAATGAGTTTTTGTGAGTGTTAGGGATGTACAGATGCACAGATCCCTAAAACCCTAGCACTCAAGAAGGCAAATGGTGAAGGAGAAGCCTAGACTTGCTGGAACTCAGCCTAATCCAGCTCACCTCAGCTTGATCCAGCTCACCTCAGCTTGATCTAGCTCACCGCAGCTGGAACCTAGCATACTTGAACTAGGGTTAGCTCATCCCAGCTCCATTCAGCTAATCTCAGCTAGATGGCAGCTCAAGAGAGTTCACCTTAGCTCACCCTAGCTCAAGTCAGCTCAGATCTAGCTCAACTTAGCTGAGTCTAGCTCACCTCAGCTCCCACTAGTTCACAGGGAGCTCTAGCTAGCTCAGCTGAGTTGACAGGAGTTCACCCCAGCTCAGATCCAGCTACATCCAGCTCCACTCAGCTCCAACCAGCTGAAGAAGAATTCATCCCAGCTCTGGAAGCTCAAGTCCAGCTCACAGGGACTCAGCTTAGCTCAACTCAGTTGAGCTAAGCTACCTTAGCTGCCTCAACCAGCTTGATTCTTCCCGAGAGCACCAGACCCAGCTCACCTTAGCTCATTTTGGTAGAAGCTAGCTCACTTTAGCTTGGCTTAGCAACTAGCAAAGAACTAGCAAGCTAAGCCAGCTAGAGTAGCCCCATGCCAGCCTCTTCAGCAGCAGCCAGCTCCAGCTCCAGCTCCAGACTTCTTCTCCTCAGCTCCTTCCTCCAAACCCTAGCTCCAACACCTTCTCCTCTACTCCACCTTTAGCTAAGCTAGCTTAGCTTATCTTAGCTTAGCTTAGCTTAGCTAACAACCAGCTCCTTGGCCATTCATTACCTCCAAAATCAACCCTAGCTAGCTCCACCAACTCAAGCCTACCTAAGCTAGCTACCCTACTCAAGTTGGCACCACCTCCTAGCCATCCCTTCACCCCATTATCTCCACCAAAAGACACTTCAAGTTGGTGCCAAAAACCACCCCTAACCACCTCTATATTGGCGCCACTTTCAGCCCCTTAATCCACCCTACACCTACCCACATAAGCCATCCTAGCCATCCACCTAACCCCCCTTCTAGAATCCTTCTTGGCGCCAACTTAGACCCTCTTCTAGAAGCCATTTTGGCGCCAATATCAAGGGGTGTCAACACACATAACCACCCCTTAGGTGTCCCTTAAGGTGGCGCCAAACACCCTTGGCCATTGGATCCTTAACCACCTCCCTCCTTCCATCCTAGCCCTCCATTTCAAGGGTCACCTTAGCCCCCTTCCTATTCTATAAAAACCCACCACCTACCACCATTTTGGAGCATCCTCCCTTAGTATATTTTCTACCTAAACCACCTATACCTACGGCCAAGAAGAAGGAGTAGAGAAGGAGATTAAAGGGCCACATCACCAGCCCTTTTGGTGCCTTCTTCTCCCCACTCTCTTCAACTTCGGCCACGCCGAGGAGGAGGACTCTTCCACTTCAAGGAGGACGGCCAGGCAAGGGAGAAGGACTTAGGGTGGACGTCCACCCTTGGAGAGAAACTTAGGGCACGCCCCCTTAGGGCTTGCCTTGGAGGTCATCACCTTGGCGGAATTCTGCAAGGAAGGAGTTGAAGGATTCTTTTCAAGCTTGGGAGCCACCAACCTTGGAGCAAGAAGCCCTCTTCTTCACCATCTATCTAGAGGATTTGTGTTTTATTTTCTTATTTGCAATTTTCTAGTAGTACAAGCTTTCCTCTACTAGGCCTTTTGTAAAACACTTTATCAATTATCTAGTTGCCTTCTTTGCAAATTTTTTTTGTTTGCATTTCTATTAGCTTATTTTCAGCATTCTTCACTCCCTCTCCCTAATTATTCTAGGCCTCCACTTGCCTAGAGTGAGCTTAGGGAGAGGTTCTGCTTGTCACATAAAAGTAGTATTTTAATTCGAAGTGTAAACACTTTTCCCGCCATCAGTTCGCTTGTTGCCTTAGTTTAAAAATAAAAAATGATATATTGAAAAATACCAAAAAGAAAGTTGAGATTTATATTCCTAGTAAGAGAATCAATTTTGCAACCATATTGCCTCCTTGGACGACCCTAGATACTTCCCTATCTAGGATTATAAATTTAAGAGCGAAAGCGGATTTACGCGTTACAACGACGTATTTTAACAAACCGCATATTTTCGCTGTCACTTTTTGGCGCCGTTGCCGGGGAGGCACGGCTTTGCATTAACTCATTTTCTCTTGCTTGAAGTGGATCTCATCCCCTTCTCTTTCTTTCTTTTGTGTGTGCAGGAACTACAGCGGGAAAGCGGGAATCTGGAAGCGAGAGCTTAAAGATCCTTTTCTTCCCGCGAAAATTCAGGTTGGTTCCTCTTTCTAGTCACATAATTAATTAAAACTACCAAAAATATATTAAACTTGGCTTTCAGGACCCTAAACACTTAAATTAAGTGGAGTGGTGCATTTTAAAATCATTGTTTGCTTGTATGCTTCTTTAGCACCATTCCAATGCAAGTATTGGTGTTCTGTTTTTCGGGTCTAGATTTCTGTCCAGACTTGAAAAATCAATTCCTAACACCGCAGGCCTCCTAAAATCATAAAATTTCATAGAGTGATTCCCAATTAAGTTTGGAACATCTGTTCCAAATTTCAGATCAATTGGATTTGTATGTAATTTTTAAAAATTCGTGGATTACAGAGGGGTCACACCCTCTAATCTTCCTGTTTTGCTACTATCCGCGAATTTTCAGAATTTTTATACTCGTCCAATTTTTGTGAAATTTATCTTGTTGGAATCCCTGTGAAATTTTACATATCATATAAAATCATAAAAATTTTCTGAGGTCGGTGGTAATACTGAAAAGTCTATAATACCCACGGGTATTATTTCTGGACTTTGACACCAGTACAATTAAAAATTCAAAACTATTATCAAACAAATTTCTAAAATCTTACAAAAATCTTGTCTGGAATCCTTGTTTGATTTTATTCAAAGTAGTGGTGTTGTTTGACTTGTTTGGACCACTACTTAATTCTGAAAGATAAAAATAATTCATTGGTAGTTAAATTTCTGTCTCAGGGATAATTGGTTTAGGGTTTCTTCTTTCTCTTTAGAGACTCAATTAAAAGGAAATATACAATCACACATACAACTTGTCTTTCCTTTGATTGTGAACTTTCAAACTTGTTTGAAAACTTAAAGAGAAAAACCCTAAAATTCATTTAATTAAATCAAATCCTAAAAGACAAAAATATAAAAAAAATTGTGTGACAACTTGATTTTCATTGGAGCCACTCTCCAATTCCTGCACACACACAAAAAAATCAAATAACAGGGCAACAACCCAATAAACGCCCTCCACATTCCGTGTGCACTATAGAATCCTAGACCTAATTAAAATTTGTAGCAACTTGACCCCTAAGGCTTTATCAACTTAGGCTTGCTATTTAGGTCTTAAGTTTTCTTTAGTTAGTACCAATTCTGTCATCTATATCTGGTGTTCAGGCTGAGGGGCCGTGTCAAACGGCTAGGCGCGGGTTTGTACAAGCACCTGGGGTTTTCCCTGGGAAACGTTTGGGCCCAAACCTCCCCTTAAGCAACTTGGCTAGATTTGTTGATAGAACGGGTATTCACTATTGACTACTTATTTCCTATATAGACCAAGTCTTAGGTTATTATTAGGGAGTCACAATTAAGTTAGGTCTAGTTTTGTTTGTTTGAATTGCACACTTTCTCTCATCTCTTTCTCTTCTCCTCCCCTCCCCGTTCTTCCATTTTATGCACGGGCGACGGTCTCAAAATCCGCACTTGGAAGGACCATTTGATTTCGCCCCTCACGTAAAAAGACCACTTTTTCTGTCTTCTCCTAAAAAAAATGGAAACACAACAAAATAGGTCCACTGACCCTTCCACGTCCACCTCTAACCCCACCACTAACCCTAATTCTAACCCTTCCACCCAAAACCCAACCACCAGTAACTTCCCACACTTGGAGCTCCCCAATCTTGAGTTGCCCCACACACAGCATCAAGACCCCCTACCTGATCTTTTAAAATTGATGGCCGATCAGATTAATAAATTAAATTCCAATCAACAAACATTGACTAGGAACATCCAAAACCTAGCCAATCCAAGGCCAAACCCACCACCCCGTCAGCAGCCTATTGTTCCTCTAAAAGATTTCTATGATCCGTATTATTATGAGGAACGACCAGGGGTGGTCATACCGGAGGGAGACTTTGAGATCAAGCCAGCCATCCTGAACCGGATTAAACACTTTCATGGCCTTCCTAGGGAAGACCCTTTCAGCCACCTTGAAGAACTAACTCTTCTTGCACAGACAACCCATTCCCGAAATGTGCAAGAAGATATATGGCTGATGCGGCTTTTTCCATTATCTCTTAAAGATAAGGCCGCTTATTGGTTCAGGACCATTGGCCGACCCATCACAACATGGCCTCAACTCAAGAGCGCCTTCCTCAAGAAATTCTTTCCCATAGGTTGTACCAATTCCTTACGAAGATCTATTACGACCTTTCACCAAAAATCTGGTGAAACTTTCCATGATTCTTGGGAAAGATTTCAAGACCTTTTAAGAAGTTGCCCACACCACGAGATTCCTTTATGGTAGCTCGTGCAAATCTTCTATCATGGATTAGAAGATCAAATACGACATTTTGTCGACGCCTCGTGTGGCGGCAACTTTTTAAATAAAGATGCAGAAAGTGCCTATGACCTGTTCGAAGAAATGAGTGAAAACTCATTTAATCAAGCTTCCATGAACACATTTTGCAGAACCCAAAATCCGCAGTTCGGTGTTCATGAAATAGGCACTCAATCTATCCCTGTCACCCAAGACGATCTTCAATTGATTGCTCAAAAACTCGACCAGATGCAAATTAATCAAAAGAAAATTGAGGAAAGACTGGCCACATCAACTTAAGCTCCACACCCACATCTAACACAACCTAGCTTTCCACAAAGAGAAAATTTGCACAATCTCAACACTACCCCTGCTGATTATTCTGAGGTTGCCCATGATTCACTGGGGAATTACAACTATCCAGATCTTAACCCCACTCAAAATGTTCCTGCCATCCAGGACCCCTTTAAAAATTCTTCCAATTGGAAAAATTACTCGAACTACTCCTGGAATAATCAAGTTTCCTCCCAACCATATCATTTTAATGGGTATGGGTCGAATCCAAACTTCCATCCTGGGCCATCCCAACAAGATATCAATGCCCAGATGCTGCAAACCCTGCAGGATATGCAAACAAAAATGACGGAAGTAACCCGCAACATCACAAATCTGAACAATCAGATTGGGGTTACTCCCACGTAAAGACCTGTAGGACATCTTCCGTCCCAACCCATACCCAACCCTAATCACCAAGGAAACCATTATATGGGCAGAAATCCAGATTATCCAAATCAGCCTCCTCCTAATCCCCCACCTCAGCAGCCTCCCAGGTTTCAGCAATCACAGGCCCCCCCACCTCCTCCAAATAATAATCCGACTGCACATGCAGTTACCTTGAGGAGTGGGAAAACCACCACTGACCCCGAGCCTTCGCACGAACCTAGTAAGATACATGTGCAAGTTGACTCCCCACCTCCCCATCAGGAAGAAAAAGAAATACAAAAATCTCAAGACAAGATTCCTATCCCTTTCCCACAAGCTCTCTACCCCACCACCAACAAAAAAAAGAAATCTGAGCCCACTACAGAAGAACTCATGGAGCTATTTGGGCAAGTTCATATCAATATTCCTCTCCTAGATGACATCAAATATATACCTGCCTATGCTAAATTTTTGAAGGAGATTTGTACTCCTAAAAGGCAGGCCAAAAATCTAGGACAGGTGCATCTTTCGGAGACAGTAAGCTCTGTCATCCAGAGTAAGCTGCTTCCTAAGATGAAAGATCCGGGGGCGCCTTTAATTTCTGTAATTATTGATGACACTACATTTAATCGCGCCCTCCTTGATCTTGGTGCCTCAGTAAATATTATTCCCACGAGTTTATTCGAAGAATTTCAGATCGGTGAATTAAAACCCGTCGAGGTTACTTTGCAATTAGCCGACCGATCTACAATCAAACCTCGTGGGATTGTCGAGGATGTATTAGTCAAGGTCCAGAATTGTGTCTTCCCTGCAGACTTTCTGGTTCTTGACATTGAGGCACCCGAATCATTACTGGACTCCCCGATAATCCTTGGACGCCCTTTTTTGGCTACTGCAAAGGCAAATACCAATTGCCACACAGGCAAAATGGATATCAACTGTGCAGGCCAAACTATCACCTTAGATATTTTTAAATCCTCCAGGAGATTCCATGATGATAACTTCTTTGAGGACTCAGATACTGAAATTTCTAATATGGTGGAGGAGACAATGTTAATAGATACCCTTATCGACCGCAGTTTTTTTGAGGACTCTGATTCAGACTCAGTGGTCGGCGAGATCTGTGATCCGGAAACTTGTCTTGACTCCAAATTTGTTCCTGATACCCCCCCTGACCCACCCACTATTCACGCACCTAATTTTTCCACACTAACTCACCATTCCTTCCCCGACCCCTTTCTTACGGACCTGCCACCAACCCCGCCCAAGTTTGGCACCTAACCTGAATTAAAACCATGGCCAGACTCGGGCCACACTTATCAATTTCCATCTCACTTTGATCCCAATATTATTTCTAATCAATTTTCTAGGGATCTAGACGAAGACACCTTTTTTGCGGGCATTCAAGTGTCCAATTATTTACATGATTTTCCGTCTTCTGTGCATACCTTCACGCCCGGCTGAATGGCGTAAAAGATAGCACTGGATGGGAGGTAACCCATCATTTTTTTTTCTTGCTTTCCTTTTTTCTTCTTTTTCCAGGTTTTATTCATGCTAAACCTGACTGTTCTTCACTAAGGTGATTCCTTTTCCCTCCTAATGCATGAGGACATGGCATATCTTAAGCATGGGGGGGTGTTTTTAAATTTTTACGATCGATTTAGGATGTTTAAAACCTAAAAACATGCAATTTTCTTTAATTTATTTCCTGCTTGCATACCCAAAAAGAAATATATATATATATTGAAAACTTTTTGAGGAAAAATTTTGAAATCGGGACTACGGTCGAAAAATTCACTTCTGGTACAATGGGATTTAATCTTTAACAAACTAAGGATGAGGATATGGATCTGATCATTAGAATTCCAGGGTCTATTTTAGACTAGATCAGATATCCTTCTCTAAAATTCCACCTGAACTCATGATAGTTCAGGTGACTTGATCCTATTTTGTAATATGGAAAGTATTTGACTTAGTTTTTTATTCAAAAACCTGTGGTTCTTGAGAAACTTCTTGTGTCAATTTTCACACACAAGCCAACACTTAAAAATAACTAAAAATTTGAAAAAACTCCCTTGTTTGGATTTAGTAAAAGTCTGAAGCAGATCATTGGTTTGAGTTCCCACCATCGAGAAGAAGGAAAAAAACCTTCTTTGAGGACACGATGTCAACATGTTACCGCCTCGGTGCTGCTCTATATCTATATTTCATATCTTTAGACAGAGCATTAAAGCGCATTTCAGCAGCTCAAGTGTCTTGGACGGTGCTCTACCTATAGCGTCGGAGCAAGAGCTTGAGTTTGCTTGGAGCGCCCCTTTTCACCGCATCGTGTTTTGGGGTTGTGAGCTCCTGGGTGGTGTCATGGACAGTGCTATCCCGAAGTACTGGCGCCAGAGCCCCCTCGAGGAATGGTAACGGGAATGATGATACCGACACATCTGTTGTAAGACTAAGCTAAAAATAAGCGTGGGGGAGAGAAAAAAAAAATAATAATAATAATAATAATAACACGTCCTTATAAAGGTTGGCTTTTCACAAGCACAGACACAAGGTTTTAAAGGAATTTGCAAGTTGCGAATCAGATTCACGAGCCAGAAAAATCCTAAAAACAAACATTTCAAGTCATCTGAATTAACAAGGGGTTAATTTGTGAATTTTCTGAGGATATATTGATCCCATTCTATCTAATGGTTGGATCCAAAAACAAATCCTGATGTTTATCTTCAACAAATCCCGTATCTCCTGTGTTTTAATCTACCAAGGTCCCTTAATCTCTTTTTCTCCTCAAAAGTAAAAAAAATTAGATTTCCCAAAAATTCCGTTTTCCAAAAAAATTAATGTTTTGCTAAGAGACTAGCAAAAGATAAGCATGGGGGTGTGATAAACGCCAGTTTATCATCAATTTTATGCTTTAAAACTAACCTAGCTCTTAGGATTTTACTCTGCAAACGGGTTTTTGGGCTGCATTTAGGCATAAATTAGGATAGGCATGCATTACATTTTTTATTGTCATTTTAATGAGTTTTTGTGAGTGTTAGGGATGTACAGATGCACAGATCCCTAAAACCCTAGCACTCAAGAAGGCAAATGGTGAAGGAGAAGCCTAGACTAGCTGGAACTCAGCCTAATCCAGCTCACCTCAGCTTGATCCAGCTCACCTCAGCTTGATCTAGCTCACCGCAGTTGGAACCTAGCTTACTTGAACTAGGGTTACCTCATCCCAGCTCCATTCAGCTAATCTCAGCTGCATGGCAGCTCAAGAGAGTTCACCTTAGCTCACCCTAGCTCAAGTCAGCTCAGATCCAGCTCAACTTAGCTGAGTCTAGCTCACCTCAGCTCCCACTAGTTCACAGGGAGCTCTAGCTAGCTCAGCTGAGTTGACAGGAGTTCACCCTAGCTCAGATCCAGCTACATCCAGCTCCACTCAGCTCCAACCAGCTGAAGAAGAATTCATCCCAGCTCAGGAAGCTCAAGTCCAGCTCACAGGGACTCAGCTTAGCTCAACTCAGTTGAGCTAAGCTACCATAGCTGCCTCAACCAGCTTGATTCTTCCCGGGAGCACCAGACCCAGCTCACCTTAGCTCATTTTGGTAGAAGCTAGCTCAGCAAAGAACTAGCAAGCTAAGCCAGCTAGAGTAGCCCCATGCCAGCCTCTTCAGCAGCAGCCAGCTCCAGCTCTAGCTCCAGACTTCTTCTCCTCAGCTCCTTCCTCCAAACCCTAGCTCCAACACCTTCTCCTCTACTCCACCTTTAGCTAAGCTAGCTTAGCTTATCTTAGCTTAGCTTAGCTTAGCTAACAACCAGCTCCTTGGCCATTCATTACCTCCAAAATCAACCCCAGCTAGCTCCACCAACTCAAGCCTACCTAAGCTAGCTACCCTACACAAGTTGGCACCACCTCCTAGCCATCCCTTCACCCCATTATCTCCACCAAAAGACACTTCAAGTTGGCGCCAAAAACCACCCCTAACCACCTCTATATTGGCGCCACTTTCAGCCCCTTAATCCACCCTACACCTACCCACATAAGCCATCCTAGCCATCCACCTAACCCCCCTTCTAGAATCCTTCTTGGCGCCAACTTAGACCCTCTTCTAGAAGCCATTTTGGCACCAATATCAAGGGGTGTCAACACACATAACCACCCCTTAGGTGTCCCTTAAGGTGGCGCCAAACACCCTTTGCCATTGGATCCTTAACCACCTCCCTCCTTCCATCCTAGCCCTCCATTTCAAGGGTCACCTTAGCCCCCTTCCTATTCTATAAAAGCCCACGACCTACCACCATTTTGGAGCATCCTCCCTTAGTATGTTTTCTACCTAAACCACCTATACCTACGGCCAAGAAGAAGGAGTAGAGAAGGAGATTAAAGGGCCACATCACCAGCCCTTTTGGTGCCTTCTTCTCCCCACTCTCTTCAACTTGGGCCACGCCAAGGAGGAGGACTCTTCCACTTCAAGGAGGACGGCCAGGCAAGGGAGAAGGACTTAGGGTGGACGTCCACCCTTGGAGAGAAACTTAGGGCACGCCCCCTTAGGGCTTGCCTTGGAGGTCATCACCTTGGCGGAATTCTGCAAGGAAGGAGTTGAAGGATTCTTTTCAAGCTTGGGAGCCACCAACCTTGGAGCAAGAAGCCCTCTTCTTCACCATCTATCTAGAGGATTTGTGTTTTATTTTCTTATTTGCAATTTTCTAGTAGTACAAGCTTTCCTCTACTAGGCCTTTTGTAAAACACTTTATCAATTATCTAGTTGCCTTCTTTGCAAATTTTTTTTGTTTGCATTTCTATTAGCTTATTTTCAGCATTCTTCACTCCCTCTCCCTAATTATTCTAGGCCTCCACTTGCCTAGAGTGAGCTTAGGGAGAGGTTCTGCTTGTCACATAAAAGTAGTATTTTAATTCGAAGTGTAAACACTTTTCCCGCCATCAGTTCGCATGTTGCCTTAGTTTAAAAATAAAAAATGATATATTGAAAAATACCAAAAAGAAAGTTGAGATTTATATTCCTAGCAAGAGAATCAATTTTGCAACCATATTGCCTCCTTGGAAGACCCTAGATACTTCCCTATCTAGGATTATAAATTTAAGAGCGAAATCGGATTTACGCGTTACAACGACGTATTTTAACGAACCGCGTATTTTCGCTGTCAAAGACGACGATAGTGGCAATGATGACAATGTGACAACGTCGTGCTTTCACCTCATCTTCAAAAATACATTAAAAAAAGGGTTGTAATTAGTTTAGTTTCAAGATTTCTGTTATGAAACTTTCTTCACATTTGATGTATGAGACTATTTGCTTTTTCCTTGGTTGCTTGTCATGATGTAATGAACTTTATATATGTTCTGCTTATTAATTTCTTCATATAGTTTATGAATGTTTGATCATCCTCAATGCATTTTCTATTACTTTTTTGTTTACTTGACAAAAAGGGGGAGAAAAGGTGAATACACATATTTAGAAAGAGGAAGCTTAGTTTGAGGGGGAGGTTTCACTCCTATTGGAGTTTTTTGTATTCCTTCACATATGAGGTTTTTATTTTTCAAATATGTGTATTTCTTTTATTTTCTCAACACCAAAAAAGGGGAGATTGTTGGAACCTAGTTCCACCTCTCTTTTTTCTATTTTGGTGTTAACAAAACTATTTTAAATCTAATGAGTTTTTGAAGTGATATTTACAGGGATAATCGTAGGTTTATAGGAAGTTTGAATGATTACAGCGAAGGAGATTAAGGTAGATGAAGATTATTTTATTGTTTATTGATTGTAACTTAGAAGTTTCTATGTCTCCTAAATAAGAAAAATTGATATTGGAAGTAAAATCAAATTAGAGATAATTACGTATCAAACTCACGTACAATCGCTTATTTAAAAAATTAGAAATGTTTCTTTGTCATATTAAAAGATTAATTGAGTTTTAAAAGCACTAAAATTGATGTAAGTTGTTAAGTCAAGGTACTTGTAGCAAGTACCGGTATTGTTCATTAGTATCAGTACTTGTAGGGTGATAAAATGTGAGTAGGGTTATTTAATTAGGTGGAATTAGAGTTGAAATGCCTATAGTCGGAGTGATTACCTATAGGAAAATCTACACCAATTTTTCAAAATATTAACCTGGACTAAATTGAATATTAAACTTGCTAGGTTTAGGCCTAGGGTCGAACTCAGGGAGGCAGGTTTTGGATTTGTCGATTTCTACACAATCCTTAAAATTGCATCAATTCCTTTAGCTTATTGTATATATATTTTTGGCTTTCCTTAATTTGAGATTGTTTTGGATATTCTTGTCCTCAAGGTACACCCTTAAAATTGGTCTTTGGCTAAATGCCAAAAATCAAGTTAGAAACGATCTCGCCACACGTAAGACCTGATGCGGATTTTACGTAGTGTGTACATGGGGGTTTTAATGTCATTTCAATGCACAAAATTGATCAACTTTTAAATTTATATTCCTAGATAGTGGTGGTATCTAGGGTCATCCAAGGAAACAAATTCTCTCACCTTTCAAATCAACACATGTATTTTTGTATTTTCCATTTTGTTGTCTCTAGGAATTTTAGAAATAGTCGGGTAACAGATGTCAAGATGAAAGTATGCTAAAGTGACGCCTATCAACTACTCTACAGTGACAAGAATGTCCTCTCTTCTAAGCTCACCCAAGGCAAGTGCACCTAGGGTAATTAGATGAGAGTTGTAGTGCACTACAACTACAAGGAAAAACACACCAAGTAGAACAAGAATTTAGAAGGCGAAAAGCTTTATAATAACTAGATATACAAAGTCACAAGTAGATGAATGCTTGAAACATAAACAAAATCTAGCTAATACAAAAATAGAAAGTGGTGAAGAATAAGGTGAAGATCCACAAGTAGAAGCTTTAAGAAATCCTTGCTACAACTGCGGCTGCTCCTGCAGTTGAAAAGAACTCCACTTTGGCTTCTTCCTTCAAGTGGTCCTTCTCCAAGCCTTCTCCAAGGGTGGACATCCACCACCCTTGTTCCTCCTCTTTCTTGGCCATCCCTCTAGATGAAGGCTTCCTCCTTAGCGACGCACAAGAGAGAAGAAGAATGAGGAAGAAGGCACCAGGGGGGCAGGTAGGTTGCCCCCTTGATCTTCTTCTCTTCTTCTTCTTCCTTGGCATTAGGTGTTGGTGGTGTAATGCTGGAATATATAAAGGGAAAAGATTATGTTATAGTGGTGGTTAAGGGGGGTATTAATAGGATGGGAGAAGGGTGCTTGTGTGGGATGTAATGGAGGGCTAGGATTGATTTTGGTGGGTAGTTGGTGATCCTATGGCTAAGGAGGAGTGACGCCAACCCAAGGGCTACATAGGTGGTAGTTATGGGTGGTTGCTACCCTTGGTGTCCTTTGGTTTTGGCATGGATCCCAGGTGGTGCCAAGATTGGATGGGTAGGATAGGTTTAGGTGTTGGATGGAGGGTTGAGATGGAAGGGGATTTTGTCACAAAAATGGAGAGGGTAGTTAGGAGTTTTTGGTGCCAAAATCAAGGTAACTCTTGGTGGTGGTGGTGGGTTGAAAGGTGGTGAGTTAGGTAGTGCCAAGATAGATTGGGAGTACGGAGCTTAGGTGGACTAGGTTTAGGGTTATTTGGTGGAGCTTAGGTAGGTGGTTGTTAGGGTTAGGTAGGGATGCCAAGCAGATGACTAGCTAAGCTAAGCTATCGTATCTATCTCAGCTAGTAGGGAGTAGAGTAGAGAGGTAGAGGGAGCAAGGGTTTTGGAGGTGATGAGCTGGAGGATGCTATCTTGAGCTACATTGGAGCTGGTGGCTGCTAAAGAGAGTTGTAAGGAGCTACCTTAGCTGGCTTAGCTTGTTAGTTCTTTGCTAGCTACTAAGCCAAACTAAGATGAGCTAGCTTCTGCTGATGTAAGCTAAGGTGAACTAGGTTTGGTCCTCCTAGAGGTTACTAAGCTAGCTAGAGTAGTTAGCTTAAGTCAAGTAGCGTAGCTCAACTATGTTGAGCTGAGTTGAGCTTCTAGGAGTTGGACTTGAGCTGGTCTAAGTTGGTTAAGGAAATCTTCAGCTGACCAGGTCTAGCTAGTAGCTAGTCCTAGTTAGGTTGAACTTCCAGTGAAGTCTTTTGAATTGGAGGAGCTGGAATGGAGCTGGGATCAACTGACTTGAGCTAGTTTGAGTTGCCATCCAGTTGAGGTGAGTTGAATGGAGTTGAGGTGAACTACCTAGAGCTACCATTCTACTGAGATAAGCTGAATGGAGCTAGGGATGCATTAATCTAGCTAGAAGGAGCTAGGATCTAGCTGGGATGAGCTGGATCTAGCTGAAATCCAACTGAAGGGAGCTTCTTCTTCATCTTCTACTTTCCTGAGTGCTAGGGTTTTAGGGATCTAACTATCTGTTCATCCCTAACACTCAAATAAGCGTGTCAAAAACACAACAAAACATGCAATGCATGCCTAACCTAATTGATGCCTAAATGCAGCCCAAAAACCCATTTGTGGAGTTAAAATCCTAAAAGTTAGGTTTGTTTTAGGTCCTAAGAATGATGATAAACTAGCGATTATCAAGGCCATGTACCTACAGCTCAAGTGTTATCTTTTCTATTTTAGATTTTTTTAGTTTTTTCTTTATCAACAAAATAATAAGAATATAAAATAAAGAAAAGAAAATGCGGAATTGAAATGTGGAAAGGAGAGGAATGGAAATACTTAGCTTATTTATAGATATGTATATATATAAGATATAGATATATAGTATATATAAATATATCTATAACTATATAGTATATAATAAGGGGGGGATATTGAATCAAAGATTCAATAGGAGCTGGGTGGTGGTGGAGCTCAAGGTGGTGTTTGAGGCCATGAAGAGCTTACCCCTGCTTGTTGTGTACTCCCTCAACTAGTGAGAGAGAACAACATATGGGGAGAAAGGGAGGGAGAGAGTAGAGCAGAAGGTGGAGTGGCCGACTAAGGAGTGGCTGTGTGTGCACGAGTGAGGTATTGTTGGTGTGCGATGGTTTTGTTGCGTCGAAAATCAACGTAAAAAGATGAAATTGTAATTAGTGATGAAAATCAATGCAACATTTAAATTCATAGTCTCAAAACTCAAACGTGAGTCCGAGGTCATTCGCGAGGAGCAACTATGGCAAATCATTTCACTAATCATAAGTATCAAGAATAATAATGCAAGTGAAATCAGAATGATATTAAATAAATAACAAAATGTATCTCAGAATGTTAGGTATAAAATGTAAAAAGAAAGGGATAAAAATTGTGGTTGAAACGACCAAGTTAACCCTAGAATTTAAGCCTAATCAAAATCAAATATTTAAATAGTAACCTGCAACCACTAATGCCAAATATCCACTTCAATGTAATGGATCCATAGCAACCTCATAATAGAACCAAGTCGGATGTCAGATGTGAATCATAGATGCCTTAACCTTCAAGCCTTCAAAAGCACAAGGCCTTAGAAGCACAAGGCACAAGTAGCAAAGGTTAAGTGATAAGAGAGGAGGGGGTGGCACGAATCCCAATGTGCTACAATGGAAAAACCACCCTGATGGAGGGCACATTTTGCGAATTAAAATTATGGTTCGGAGGACCCATCATCATAGCTCGCAAAACGCGTCTATCAAATAAAATTTATAACCTAAACTCGAAAAGTGAGTCCCGGGTCAAACATGGGATCTGCATTTCGCTTTTATTTCTTTTTTTTGTTTTTATCCTTTCTAATATTTTTGGTATTTTTATCAAGCAAGAGATTAGGCCGATGAAAACTTTTTCTACTTGTAAAAAAAAATATAATAGAGGGACAGAGAGAGAGAATCACATATATTTTTGAACCCAATGTTTTCAATAAATAAGAAAGCAGGAAGCCTACACTAGAAAGCAGTAAAGATAAAAGGAGGTGAGAGAAATCCCCCTTGATGGTCGCTTGGAGGACAACTTTCTCTGACGTCGCTTGGAGGAAGGTGGTGAGGAGTGGGATGAAGGAGGACATAGCCGAAGGATGGAGGGTGGGGTAGGACGGCATCATGACGAGGATCTTCTTCCTGAAGGGTGGTGAGAGGACGGCCACGAGAAGCTCCACGAATGGGGATTAGAGGTGGGAAAACTAATTTCTTTTTCTACTCTAGCGGAGCATCCTGGGCTTGGGACAAGCTCTCTGTAGAGCCTTGGAGGTGGTGAGAGGAAGAAAGGAAGAGATGAAGAGGAATGGGGGATGTAGGGGTGTTTATATAGTGATGGGAGGAAGAGCATCCCACGCACAGATATTTAGCGACAGCTATAAGCATCACTAAAGGCCACTTGAGTTGTCGCTGTTAGTCGCTCCGGATCGGGTTTTAAAATCAATGCGTTGCAGTATAGATTGAATCAACACGAAAAACAAATACAATTTATTACTTGAATGGAAGTCCGAGGTCGAACACAGGGAGCAATTAACAAAATGATTCTCAAGATTGCAATTCAACACAATATAAGCAGTTTATAATAGATTTCCAAGCAGTAATGATATACAAATGAAGTGAATGTCAAATAATGCAAAAAGAATGGGATAAAATTGTGATTTGAATCATCAATTACCCCTTACAATTATATCAAATATTTTAATAGTATCAAGTAATTTAATTCCACATAGGGTAAGTGCACAGTGCACTTCTGTTGAATCTCATAGTCTTCTTTTGTTTGCTTCAGCCATTCTTCTTCTTCTTTTGTGCCTTCTTCTCTAGCTTCCTCTGCTTCTTCCTTCTCTTCTCTATGGCTGCTCTTCTTCCTTTCTTCTCTTCACGAATAAGGGGAAGGGTTCTTTCTTCAAATGGCTAAGTATCAGCTATTGAACCACAGAGCAAAACCCTCGTACCCCCGTGTGCTCTCTCTCTTTCTTTCTCTGGGATCCGCTCTCCCAGAGCCTCGGGTAATCGGATTCAGGTTTAAGCAAACCAAGACCAGGGCTACGAGCATGATATCGCAGTCGAGGAGTGAACAAGGCTTAGGCAAGTCAGGTCTGCACCAGGCCCACCGATGACGGGTCACGGGCGAGGCATAGGTGAAGGGGCTGCGGGGGCCTCACCCTTGTGTTCAATTGAGGCAATATGACTATGCGATAAAATCAATTTATGCGGTATTGCGTGGTTTCCCACTTTCGAGGTGGGACTAATCCCACCCTTGTCTTCCACGTGCAGTTGTTGGAGAAGTGTCTGTCAATTGCAGGTGCAGTTGAGGGTTTGACACTCAATTTCAGGCCTGGAGACCTACCTAGAATTTCTCTGCACAGCCTGGGCGTTCCACTTGGGGCTTGCATGGCTGGATAATGCTTCAAGCTTTTCTTAAAGCTATGACAATGGCGGTGGAGGAGCAAACACCTGAAAATCAAAATACAGCCTCTTGGCCCTATTAAATAGGTTCAGGAGCTTTGCCATAGGGAGTAGAGTGCATTGGTGGTGGCAGTGTGGTGGGTGGTCATTTGTGGTGGCTGGATGGTGACGAAGATGGTTGCAGGAAGGTGGGTTGTTTGGTGGATGATGTGGGCAAGTGGAGTGGCAAATAGGGAGAGGGGTTTTGTAGAGGGTGGTGCAGCAAAGGAAGTGAGCTGGTCGGTGAGGCGTTTGGAGTCCTTGAATGTGCAGGGAGCCTTGCCGGAGGTCTGGTCGAAGCGAAGGACGATGAAGGTGAACGATGACGTCGAGAGGTTATTTTTGGGATTTGTAGGTAGGAAATTATACTAGGAACCTAGAGGAACTAATATAACCCTACAGTAACTGACGAAAAAGGGAGAATGATGCTGGTGTTGGTAGGCCATCGTGGGGGAAGAAGACGCTCCAGTAGTGGGGGACAGCGATGACAACGGAGATAGCGGTGCTCGCTAGTATGGTGAAATGTGGAGGAAGGTAGGGAACAAGGATCTGCCATCGGTATTGCGGTTAGACGAAGGATAAAGACAGAGGAGTTCACCGGAGCTTGAGGAGATTTTTGGCCAGATTAGGTGGTAGGAATTGAGGGTGTTCCAGGCAAAAATCAAGCTTGGGATCTTCGATCTGATCTGGGGCATTTTTTATAGGCCTCTAGAGGGTGCTTTTGACTTGGGAAGCAAGTTTCCTGATAGGAGGGTTTTCGCTTTCGAATAATGTGAATAACATGATTTGCCGTTTTAGTAACAATGTGGTGGAAAATAACTTAATAAAACAATTACAATAAAAATTAACCACCCACAGAAGAGTAGGTTGTGTCCACAAGGAGACAATGATGCAATAAATTAACGAATATTTTTCTCATATTCGTTCAATCAAGTGCGAAGTCCATAGTTAAATCTGACAAGAAATGCAACGAAAAGAAGACATACAATAACTCAAAAATGTAAGGTTATATGTGTAATTTTTCCTCGCTGAAATATTCAATAAATATCTAATGAATCTCTGTAATTTTCAATTGACATGCATTAAAGAGAATTTGTGCACATCTTAATCCAAAATCAATGTCAAAAGATGTGAATAACAAAAGCCAAGCAATTATGAGAAAAGATGAGCATGAAGTTGCAATTTCACTCAATATTTCAAATATTAAAATAAAAATGAAAGTTTGGAAATGGCATTCAAATGTAAATATTAATTAACCCAAAAATAGGGGATTTGGTTCCTTTGTGCGTGCACGAAGAGGAGGTGATGGCGGCCCGCGGGAAGCTCTGAGAAGGATAAGCACAACGAGAGTTTTCCAATTGTGGTGGTGGTGCTCCGAATGGCTGTTAGTGGTCTTGGCCAGAGTGGAAGAGGCTGCCGGTGGTGAGAATCTCCGACCGGCCAGCAGGTGGTCTATTGGTGTGGCCAGAAGCATGGTTGTGCTTGGGGAGTCAGGGTGAGTCCGATGGAGTTCCTAACGCGAAGTTTCGAGGCGGGATTTGATGGCTGCATTTGTGGTGGCTTTGGGTACCTTCTTCGACAGAGAAGAAGAAGAAGGAGGAGGAGGAGATAGGCGTGTGCATAGGAGGCGACACAGGCTGGAGTAGAGCACGCTTTGTGCGTGCTGCTGGTGGGCGAGGCATTTGTTGCTACTAGGTGCACGGCTTGGGCTGCGGAGAGCGCACGATATTTGTTGCTGGAAGCGTGTGGACGTAGCAGCAGCAACGTGTGCGAGAATGGTGCTGGAGGGTGATGCAGGGACTCTTGGCGGTGTTCTTGATGCCAAGAGTCCTTGCATCACCTCCTGCAGTACGCAAGGGGCGTGTGAAAGCTTGGGCTCCTGCAAGGTGCGTACTGTAGGAGGTGCATGCAGCAGTTGGGAGCTACGCATGGAAGGGAAAATGAAGCATGGTGATGCAAGGACTCTTGGCGGTGTGGGCTGTCACACCACACGCCCATGGTGGTGGAGTTGCACTACTGTGGTTGAGGCTGGTGGTGAGGAGTGGATGAGAAACGTAGTTCTGTATGCAGTGAGGAAAGGGGTGGTGGCCTCCTTTTGAATGGCAGCCATTCCTCCTCCTTTGTAGCCACAGCTACAAGGATTTGAAATTCAAAAGGCCACCGTCGAGTCAATGTTGGATGAGTGAATGCGCAGGAGGTGGAAGCGGAGACGGAGTAGTTACCTGCAAAGGAGAAGAAAAAAGAATAATAAAATAATTAGAATTATTTATACATAACTCCTTAACTTCTACGATAATTAAAATAGTGTATGTAATGCACATATTTAGTTAACTAATCAAATGTATGCAATCCTAAGTTAATTCTAAATGCATGAATTATGCACTTAAGCTAAAAATATGAATTAATTTATTTATATCCTAATGTATGCTATCTAAATGTTAAAATTAACTTAATGTCTAGACACTTAAATACTAAAATAGCTCACAAATATGGGCTAATCAAATACCCCGATGGTTAGTTTTTTGCTAGCCCCTAGCAAATCCAAGCAAAAACCTAGCACTCCAAGTAGACTAACCAACCCAAATGGTCTTCCTTTAGAAACATGTTAAATTTAGACTTTAGACCTAAGGTTCCCAAGTAGTTGCTAATTTACAGACTAGGTCGGCTAAAGATGAGTTGCAGGCACAAGTTTTCCTAATTTCTGACTCTAACCTAAGGTGTATTGATCCCTGAGATTAAAGCATCCGTGCATGTGCATTGGTCTGAATTATTTGAGGTTGGTATGATTGCAAACCTATAAAGGAAAAAGGATTTTTTTTATATATATACAAATATATTTTTGCTTGATTCCTCTAAGTCTAACCTTGGATCAGTTATCAACACGGTCTGTGACAGATTCATTGTCCCCATCACCATACCTCAAAGGGTGCCTGGCTTTCGATGCTTCGAGATGGCACTACCCATAGTGACCCCAAGAACTCCTGGCAATTGACACTTCGAGAAAGTATCGCCCACGGATTTCTTAAGCGAATTCATGCCTGTAGCAATCGGCACTTCAAGATAGGGCTGCCCATGGTACCTGAATTGCACAATCAGCTTACATGCCGCAGTAGGATGGATATCCTAAGGGGCAAGCGTCGAGGAGGTAACATGTTATCATTGCATCCTCAAGGTGAGTATATACTCCACCTCTCCTGCAGTAGGAACTCATCCAGTCAAATTATGTTTTCAAGCCTCTCCTAAGTCAAAACTAAGAGAACCAAATTTCTTTTCAGAAAGGAATTAAGGTGATCACTTACTTAGAGAAGACCAAGTGGGTGAAATTTGGATGCTTGGGTTACAAGGACCCGTAAACCAAAAGGTAGAACAAGACTCCAGGTACTATCCCATCTCTTAACTCAATCCCTAGCTTTCCTTCCTCAACCTCTTGAGGAATGGTTCGCAACTTAACTCCTACTTAAGTTTTTAAGTCCACAAAGGACCCTAAAGGTCTAAAGATAGTAGCTCACTTAGCTTTTAAAGTTCAACCCTAGAATCAACGTAGTTTAACCTAGAGTTCTGATTTGCTTAAGAATGTAGGGCCTAGCCAGTTAAGCTCAAAATTTTTTTTTATTTAATTATTTTTATTATTATGTTTTAATGCATTATGCATGAATGAATGCAAAATGTAGACATGCTATAACCAGATGCCTTAGGTCGTCTCGCCCATGCCTGGTTCAAACAATGTCCTAATTAGAAACAAAAATAGTTAAAGGAGGATATTACCTGAGGTAGAGAATGGTAGGAGCTAAGGCTCCTCAAGAGTGACCTCGTCAACCAGATGGCCATCCAAAGTAATGTATGGTTTTAACCGTTGACCATTGACGATAATGGGAGTTGGTGAAGAGGAAGGGCTTTTAATCTCCACAGCTCCATGTGGAAACACTTTAGTGATTATGTAAGGCCCATCCAAATGAGATTTTAATTTCCCTGGAAAAGGCTTAAGTCTGGAATTGAAAAGCCAGACTTGTTGGTTGGGCTCAAAGATCTTTCGAAGTATATACTTATCATGCAAGACCTTAGTTCTGTCTTTATAAGCTTGAGAGGTGCAATAAGCATCATTCCTCAGCTCCTCAAGCTCACTTAATTCCAGAAGTCATGCCATACCTGCCTTTTCTAAATCCATGTTAACACTTCGAATAGCCCAAAGTGCCCTATGTTCCAGCTCAACGGGTAAATGGCACGATTTCCCATACACAATCCAAGAGGGAGATGTACCCAAAGGGGTCTTATAGGCCGTTCGATATGCCCACAAATCATCATCGAGCTTTTGGGACCAGTCTTTCCTATCAGGTCTAACGGTCTTTTCTAAAATATTTTTATCTCCTTATTTGATACTTAAATCTGGCCACTCATCTGAGGATGGTAAAGGGTAGCGACCTTGTGAGTCACTCCCAGACTTCTGATTAGCCGATTGAAGTGAAGGTTTCAGAAATGAGGTCCCCTATCACTTATAATGGTCTTGGGGCAACTGAAACGAGATATGATATTGGCCTTCACAAATTTCAAAACCACAAAGTGGTCATTTTTGCAGGTAAGGATGGCCTCTATCCATTTAGAAACATAATCAATTGCCACCAAGATATATTCATAACCATGGGACGAAGGGAAGGGGCGCATAAAGTCAATTCCCTACACATAAAAAATTTCAACAGATTGAATAGGGTGTTGAGGCATTTCATTCCACTTCGCAATTGTTCTAGTCCATTGACATTTAATGTAGGCCTTAACAAAATTATGAGAATCCTTAAATAACGAAGGCCACCATGAACCGGACTGGAGAATCTTAAAAGCAGTTTTCTTAGTGCCAAAGTGTCCTCCACAATGAAGTTCGTAGCAAAAACTCAGCACACTTTGTTGTTCTCTTTCAGGCACACATCATCTCAATACTTGGTCTTGTCCAATTCTAAATAATTTAGGCTCTTCCCAATGAAAGTATCTTGCTTGGGAAATGAATCTCTTTCTTTTCTGCTCATCCCAAGAGCCAGGAGTTTCTCTAGTGACCAAGTAATTTATGGTATCAGCATAACAAGGTGAAGTTGGTGTTACCGCTAAAAGGGTTTCATCGGGAAATGTCTCATGGATGTCTCCAGATAGAGAGTCATTATGGCGAAGGCGAGACAGGTGGTCAGCCACAACATTTTCTACTCCTTTCTTTCCATGTATCTCCAAGTCAAATTCTTGAAGGAGTAGGATCCACCTAATCAAGCGTGGCTTAGAATCTTTCTTAGCAATGAGATGTTTCACTGCCACATGATCAGTGAAAATAACCACCTTAGACCCAAGAAGATAAGACATAAACTTCTCAAGAGCAAAACTACAGCAAGTAATTCTTTTTTAGTGATGGTGTAGTTTTGCTGCGGTTCGGTTAAAGTCTTATTGGAATAATGCAGCACATGAGATCTTTCCTCAGCCCATTGTCCAAGGACTGCTCCCACTGCATAATCCGAAGCATCACACATCAGCTTAAATGGGAGTGTCCAATCAGGAGCTTGAAGAATAGGTGCAAAGATCAAGGCCTCCTTCAGAGTTTGAAAGGCCTCAGCACACTTTGAATCAAACTTGAAGGAGGATTCCTTCGCCAACAAGTCAAAAAGTGGCCTAGAAATTTTACTAAAATTTTTAATAAAGTGCCGATAAAAGCCAGCATGGCCCAGAAAGGATCTAATCTGTTTGACATTCGTGGGCAATGAGAGTTTGGAAATAGAATCAATCTTGGCTTTATCTACTTCCAAATCTCACTCAGACACAACATGCCCAAGTATGATTCCTTTTTGTACCATGAAATGACTTTTCTGCCAGTTGAAAATGAAACCAGTCTCCTTACATCGCTTCAACACATTCTCCAGGTGCAGGAGACACTGGTCGAAAGATGAGCCGTAAATGGAGAAGTCATCCATAAACACTTCAACACACTCATCAATCATGTTAGAAAAAATGGACATCATACACCGTTGGAAGGTTGCAGGGGCATTACATAATCCAAACGGCATATGCCTGGATGCAAAAGTAGCGTAAGGACTCGTGAATGTCGTCTTCTCCTAGTCATCAGGGAAGACTGCAACCTAGTTGTACTTAGATTATCCATCGAGAAAGTAATAATACTTATTCCCTGCTAATTTCTCGAGAATTTGATTAGTAAAAGGTAAGGGAAAGTGATCCTTCTAGGTAGCGGTGTTCAACTTGTGGTAACCAATACAGACCCTCTATCCAGTTGAGGGTCTAGTGACAACTTGTTCACCTTGGTAATTAATTCAACAGTAAAGCCTGCTTCTTTGGCACCACATGAATAGGACATACTCATTTACTATCTGCAATGGGATATATGATCCCAGCATCCAACCACTTCAGGATTTCCATTTTAACCACCTCCCTCATATTAGGGTTCAAACATCTCTGCATGTCATTAAATGGCTTCATGGAATCATCAGTATAAATGTGGTGCATGCAAAGTGTAGAGTCTATACCCTTAATGTCAGTAATGCTCCACGCAATAGCTTCATTATGCCTAGACAAGCATTCAATCAGGGCTCCCTCCTATGCCTCCGATTGCACAGTCAAAATGATAATGAGGAGCGTATCATTGGCACCTAGGAAGATGTACTTGAGAGTGTCATGGAGGGGTTTCAACTCAAGGTCGGGGGCTTGTCTGATTGATGGTTTCATAAAAGATGTCCCCACCTCAGGTAGCAGATCTACCTTGGCCAGAGATGATGGGGGAAGAGACTCAACAGAAACACCTAGCAACTCCTCAAGTTCTAGTATATCCCCTTCACATTCCTCCAAGAGATGGGAATGCTCATTTAGCATGACATGTTGAACGGGGTCATCACATAACATTGCAGGGGTTGCCTCTTCAATCAGGTCATCTATCACCTCAACTTGAGAACAATCCTCAAGCCCGGCTTGTTGGTAAGCATCAAACACATTAAGCCAGATTTTCCTATTCCCAAAGACCATTTTCAATGTCCCAGTATTGCAATTGATTGAAGCATGTGAAGTTGCAAGGAAGGGGCAGCCCAAAATGATGGAGGGTTTGGTTGGCTTGTTGGTAGGGTCAGTGTCTAAAACTAAGAAGTCAATGGGGAAGAAGAAATCCCCCACTCTTACGAGGACATCTTCCAAAATTCCCCGTGGTGTCTTAAGTGATTGATAAACAACTTGATCGATTACTGGGCTAGGCTTCATATTGCCTCCCCCAAGTTGTTCATACACATAGCTCGGAAGGATGTTAACCCCCGCACCCAGATGAGGTAGAGCCTCATCAATCTGTAAGTCACTAATAACCACTGAGATGTACGGGGCTCCTGGGTCCTTAAGTTTCGAGGGTGTGCCATGTTGAACAATTGAGCTAACAGAATCAGGCAGGACAACTTTTGATTGGACCTGTTTCCCAGATTGCTACTTTTTCATGCATAGGTCCTTTAAGAAGTGGGCATAAGATGAAATCTGCCTGATAGCTTCAAGCAAAGGCAGGTTAATCTGCAGTTGCTTGAAAGTTTCCATGAACACATCCATCTTATCTTTGGCTCCAGATGAGCCAGCAAAAGTTTTCCTAGAGGTGCATAAGTGCTCTGGAAAGGGCACTCTCGATCTCTGGGTGGAAGGGTTGTCATGTCGATTAAGGGGTGGAACGGGGGCAACTTCTTCCGGTGAGGTGATTTCAAGTGGAGAAGATTTAGGCAAGTCTTCTCCAGTTGGGGTGAAAGTCGGGGTGGATGGCTTTTCAGGGGGTGAGACTATAGGAGCATTAGGTTTGAAAATTTCTTTCCCACTCCTCAGAATAGTCACCCCTTGAGCATGCTCCCTAAAGATAATCCTTTTCCTTTAAGATTCTCCTTAGCAGCACTGGGGAGCTTGCCCGTTTCCCTCTGTCTAATGGCCTCAACAAGGTATCCTATCTGTGATTTCATCTCATGTATAGCCTTGTCCTGAGATTGGATGATGGCACTTTGACTTTCTTGCATAGTTCTCAACATTGCCTTCAATTCATCCATCTCAGAGGTCTTAGGTTGGGCAATGGTCTGAGGTTGGTTCATTTGATGGTTTTGAAAGGATTGTGGTTTATAATTCCATGAATTTGAGACATTTCCTTCTCTCCATGAAAAGTTTGGGTGGTTCCTCCATCCCTCATTATAAGTGTTGGAAAAAGGGTCATTATGAGGTCTAGGATGGAACCCTTGAGTGGCATTTAGATCTGCTTGTACAAGCTCAGGGAATTGGGAGGCCAAGTGGCAATCCACAGTGGCATGTGTATTGCCTTGGCAAATGGAGAATTCAGAAGCTTGGAATGTGGTGTTAGATATGAATTGGCTCGAGCTCGACATAAGCCTTTCCATGTTTTGATTCAATAATTGAATTTGATAGGCTAAATTCTAGGTGTCCCTTGACTCATTCGCCTCCAACTTTCTTTGCATGAGAGTGGGTTTCCTATCCATGTAGGCAAAATTCAAGTGAATAGAATTCTCACTCAAAGTATCAAAAAGGTTCCAAGCTTCATCCTCAGTCTTAGATAGAAAGGTTCCTGCATAGGCACCATCCACAGTTTGCCTATACGAATCATTAAGTCCAGTGTAGAACCTTTCAACTAGTTGCCACTTAGGCACCTGGTGATGTGGGCAAAGTCTCAACAAGTCATTAAAGCTCTCCCACGCATCATGGAAAGCTTCCCCATCCTTTTGAACAAAACTCATAATTTTCCTCCTAAAGTGATTTGTTTTGCTCATGGGGAAGTACTTCAAAAACTCCTTCTTCAGGGCATCCCAAGTGTTAATATCATCAAGAGTGTGATACCAATACTTGGCTTTGTCCTTGAGGGAGAAGGGAAAGAGGGTCTGCATTTGAGCGTCATCAGTAACGCCCTGCAGCTTCACCGTGGAATAGACCTAGGTGAATTCCTCTATATGCCTGTAAGGGTCTTCCCTAGCAGTACCATAAAAGGAGGGCAGTAAGGATATGGTATTGCTTTTGATCTCATAAGGATTGTCCCCTCCAGGCCTACGTAGTGTAGGGCCAGCTTGATTGCTTGGAATGAAATATTCCTTAAGGCTCCTTTGACCAGCCATTTCTTCCCTTGGAAGGTTTCTTCTTAAGATTCTTTCAGGTTCAGGATTGAACACAAGTTGTCTCCTAAGAGAATGCCTACCAAGCATGCACTACGAACACAATTCAAAAGGACTTGTTCAGTCTTTACAAATTTAGGCTTTTGACTTTAGTTCAAATTGTAGGTGACAAAGCAAGTCGCCCAGTCTATTACATGCCTATTGTCGACCTTCGAAATGCCTAAAAAGACCTAGTTGGAGCTTAGGTGTTCTTCCCTAAATCTCAAATGGTAGAGCAACTCCAAAGATGGAAGATCGAGGGATGTAAGCCTAAGCCTTCCTTTGAAGCTGTGCTTTCGTGGTGCTTCTCAACTACCCCCAAAAATCCATGACAGGGTATCCCCCTCTTTGGATTTACAAAACCTTTGATCTCAAGTTCCGAACACTTCAGAATCCAATGGTAGGAGAGCTCTTGTCCTAGTAGTTCCAAGACTTAGGAGTGTCTAAATGTGTGCCGTGGTGCAAGAGATATAAGTGAGCATACACCCAAAAAGATTTTGAATTTTGAATCGCATGCCACGTTTGAAAATCAAGTCCTTGATTTTTAAATGTCTCTCCTTTTATTAGTCCTTTTTCAAAAATTAAATGTGACCACTTTATTAGATCGCTTCAAGATAGATTATGTGGTCTAAAAATTAATCCAAATGCATTTGCATGACAGGTAGAAATGCAAAGTTAGAAGTGCATACCTGATTCCAGCATTCTTCATTCAATATGCAAAATAAGAATTAGATCTAGATGCTGCTCATTCAGTCCTAAATGATTCGACCTAAGGGCAAGCAGCTTCTAGCAAGTAGCTTGTGTTTTTTTTTTTTAGATACTTATGTACAAACAAATTAATGATAAACAATCTACAAAATAAATAAAAAACCAAGATCTAAAGAAAAGAGAACAGGCTCCTGAAAATTAGCCCCAATTACTACAAGGGTGAGAAAACAGAAATAAAACTTGTGACAAAGGAGAATCCCCTATGGAAGCAGGATCCAGGTCTCTTGCATCTTCCCCATGTGTAGGCATCGCTTAAGGTCGACATCGCCTCCCAGATGTGCCTGTCACCTCCATAAATTCCTTGCACAGAAAAGATAATAAATGGTCAGATCACTGTGCAACGAGAAATAATCAGAAATAAAAATCAAGTGAAATTATTGTGCCTGTTGCCTCCCTGACAATGGTGCCATTTGATAAGACAATTTTCGCTTTCGAATAATGTGAATAAGATGATTTGTCGTTTTAGTAACAAAGTGGCGAAATATCACTTAACATAACAATTACAATAAAAATTTAACCATTCACAAAAGAGTGGGTCGTGTCCACAAGGAGACAATGATGAAATAAATTCATGAATATTTTTCTCGTATTCATTCAATCAAGTGAGAAATCCATAGTCAAATCTGACATGAAATGCGACGAAAAGAAGACACACAATAACTCAAAAATGCAAGGTTATATGTGTAATTTCTCCTCACTGAAATATTCAATATGTGATGAATGTCTGTAATTTCCAATTGACATGCATTAAAGAGATTTTGTGCACATCTTAACCCAAAACCAATGTCAAAAGATGTGAATAACAAAAGCCAAGCAATTATGAGAAAAGATGAGCATGAAGTTGGAATTTCACTCAATATTTCAAATATTAAAATAAAAATAAAAGTTTGGCATTGGCATTCAAATGTAAATATTAATTAACCCAAAAACAGAGGATTTGTTTCCTTTGTGCGTGAGAGAAGAGGAGGCGATGGCGGCCCGCGGGAAGCTCGGAGAAGGATAAGCGTGATGAGAGCTTTCCGATGGTGGTGGTGGTGCTCCGAACGGTTGTCGGTGGTCACCGGTCGGAGTGGAAGAGGCCGCCAGCGGTGTGGCTTTCCAACTGGCCATCAGGTAGTCGATTGGTGCAGCTGGAAGCATGGTTGTGATTGGGGAGTCAGGGCGAGTCTGATGGAGTTCCCATTGCGAAGTTTCGAGGCTGGATTTGTTGACCGCATTTGTGGTGGCTTTGGGTACCTTCGTCGGTAGAGAAGAAGAAGAAGGAGGAGGAGGAGCTGGGCGTGTGCATAGGCAGTGACACCAGCTGGAGTAGAGGATGCTATGCACATGCTGCTGGTGGGCGAGGCCGATTGTTGCTACTGGGAGCGTGGCTTGGGCTACGGAGAGCACACGACAGTTGATGTGGGCAGCGTGCGCACGGAGAAGTAGCGGGCATGGGAATGGTGCTGGAGGGCGTGCTGCTGTGCGTGTTGCATGTGGTGGGGGGGCAAAGTGCATACTGTAGGAGGTGCATGGGTGGGGAGTTGGCGAGGTGCGTGCAGTAGTTGGGAGCAGCGCGTGGAAGGGAAGATGAAACACGGTGATGTAGAGACTCTTGGTGGTGTGGGCTGTCACACCACACGCCCACGGTGGTGCAGTCGTAATGCCGTGGTTGAGGCAGGTGGTGAGGAGTGGATGATAAATGTAGTTCTCTACGCAGTGAGGAAAGGGGTGGTGGCCTCCTCCTAAACAACAGCCATTCATCCTCCTTTGTAGCCACAGCTACAAAGATTTGAAATTTAAAAGGGCCATCGTCGAGTCAATGCTAGACGAGTGAATGCGCAGGAGGAGGAGGCAGAGACGGAGTGGTTACCTACAAAGGAGAAGAAAAAAGAATAAAAAAATAATTAGGATTATTTATACATAACTCCTTAACTTTTATGTTAATTAAAATAGTGTCTGTAATGCACCTAATTAATTAACTAATCAAATGTATGCAATCCTAGGTTAATTCTAAATGCA
Source organism: Thalassia testudinum (assembly GCA_037157565.1). Lineage (NCBI taxonomy): Eukaryota > Viridiplantae > Streptophyta > Magnoliopsida > Alismatales > Hydrocharitaceae > Thalassia > Thalassia testudinum. The sequence goes on from JAZHRO010000056.1 coordinate 18,171,318, forward strand.
TGAATTATGCACTTAAGCTACAAATATGAATTAATTTATTTACATCCTAATGTATGCTATCTAAATGTTAAAATTAACTTAATGTCTAGACATTTAAATACTTAAATAGCCCACAAATATGGGCTAATCACTTCCCAAGCTAGAAAAGCTCACCAGAGATAGAAATTGAAATATACCTGAACCTTTCATGTGTTCGCATGAGAGATTGGGAAGGTTTTAAGGCTTAGGGTTTTGCTCCAAAGGAAGGGAATTCCTTAACGAATTTCCCTTTCAAATCTAAGAGGGATTCGTCAAGGAATCAAGGAGAATTGACAAAATAAGCCTGCCAGAGTTGTAGGATTAAGATTTCGTAGCGACAGGGGCCTATTTGAAGAAAATGATGATAAAGATGGGGACCTTTTTGTAAGAAATTCAAAAGCTAAGCTTCCATGTGAAATAGAGAAAATCAAACTTGGAGTAATGTGCAAACTAGTTTGAAACAATCTTAGATTGGGCCCAAATTTTGGTACAAATCTAATTTGGACCTAAGGAATCCAATGGCAAAGTTCGATTTTGGTTTTGACCTAGTTTTACTAGGTAATTTGCCCAATTACCGAAATTTGGGCAAATGTCTGTCTGAGAATCTATTTTAGGTCAAGATGGTTACCAATGGTCAAATTAAGGGTACCAAACCCTAGAAAATATTTTTATATGATTTTTAGAGAGTTTAGGCGAATTTTATCTTGACCAAAACCTCAGTTAATTAAGTGGGTCTATTTTTAGGATTTCAGATGTCCATTAATTCCTATAACGCATGAAAACCCTTTTCTATCTATTCTAACCCACTTATTAGACTCTTAAGACCATTTGACCTTTGTTCCACCCCTGAAAGAACCCACGGTTATTTTATTTTTGTGATAGAATGGTAAATTTACGTAAATAACCCTGTAATTTTATTTTCTTCTTAAATCAATGTTTTGTGCCCTTAAGACCCTCTGACGGATATGTAGGAGCATTTACTGACTTAATCAAATCAAACTGAGCTAGTTATGGCTCATGATGGCATTCCCATCAGACCCCCATTTGTAGATTTTGCTAGTCCCTTAGCAAAATCTCATGGAAATAACTTAAATTCTCGACCATGCCCTTTTATGCTTAAATTTCTAATGTGTGCTTTCTTTTGTAGATTAGGTTAGAATGCCAATAGTAGGCCTAGAGGTATTCAAGTACCAACCAAGATCCGGACCTACCAGCTCTAGCCTCAGTCTACTGCAAAGGTTTCTAAGGCCAACAAGAACTAACCTAAGGTTCGTTGAACTCCGTGGTTAAAGCACCCGTACTTAAAACATCTTTAGTCACGGTTCAATTTGTGGTGCATTTTTGTAAGAGAGAGACAGAAGATTTTTTTGTTTTTGGAGTGTTTTCTCGCTCTTTTATTTCTTTATTTCTTGTTTGAGATTGGCTTTACAACACAGTTCGTATCGGATTCCTAGCTCCGACAATCAATCCTCGTAGGGTGTTTGGCAATCGATGCTTCGAGTAGCATCGCCCATGGCAACCACCATAACCCTCGCTTTTGACACTTCAAGATAGTGTCGCCCATGGCATTTTGTAGCTAAATTTAGGCCCTGGCAATTGACATTTCGGGATAATCTCGCCCATGGCACTTGAACCAGCACAAGGTGCTTACGTGCCCCTGATAGGATATTTAGATATCCTAGGAGACAAGCAACGAGGAGATGGTATGTTATTTCACATCTTCAAGGGAAATTTCTTACCTCTCCATGCCAGGAACTCTTCCAAAACAACTTGTGTTGATCAACTGCTCCTAATCTAGGTAGCTACTCAGAACAAAATTAACACTTTTGCGTGATTTTGATAATTAAGCGCGCTAAACCAGACTGTGTATGGATTAGGGTGCTTAGGTTACCGACTCCTGCAAACTAGAGGTCAGTTAACGAGGCTAAATAATCCCTAAGCCTTAGACCAATACTTAAGATTCGCATTTTCCCTAACCTCTTGAGGACTATCTAGATCTTAATGGATACGTGAAATTTTAAGGCTAAACACAAGCCCAAGAGGCCTAAGATCAACATTCATATTAATCTCTTTTGTCTCTTAGCACTTTTATTTCTTTCTTTTTGATTTGGTTTAGAACTAAGTGCATTCCTTAATCTTTTACTAATGACTATCTCTTTTTATTTCAAATTATTTCTCCTTTTTGACATTTATATCACCTCCTTTTTCTTTTCTCCTCAAAAATGATATGCAAATTGATCTTTCAAAATTTCCTCCCTTCTCCATTCCTTTCTTTTTTAATTTTTTATTTTTTTGGTTATTTGGCAAATGTATTTTTTTTTTTTGAAACCCTTTCTTGTGAAGTGATTCTCATAGCATTTTACACTTTAATATCCCCCCATGCCTACGATTTGCAATGTCCGCATTTTAAATTAGGTGGGTTCGAGTTCATCTTAAATCATACATTAGAACAGGTTTTGGATGGGTGGACTGGTCAGGATGATTGTTGCAGACAATTTCAAGCTTGCGTACGGGTATCAGAGGTGGAGTCGGCTGTTCTAATGGACGAAACCCAAACTACAATATGAGTTCAGCACGGGATGTGTCAAGAAGGGTTTCGACATTTTTTTTTTTTTAAAGAGATGATAGGTTGCCTCCTGTTAAGCACTGAGTTCAACGCCCTTAGCTGGGTGCAATGTGCTCAGGGAGAATGGATTAACTTCATGAATGATATGATCGTGATGGATGAGAATTAGATGGCCACAAATAAGTATCAAATCATGGTGGAGAGTCATTCCAGAATGTCTCTGATATAAGTCAGGCTAATTCATTGCTGGATGATCTTTCTTAAGTTTCTATGGAGGAAATAGTTGGAAGTATAGTGATCATGGGATTTTGTTGCAGGATTGTGGTGATTCCAAGGCTCAATAGAAATGGATCTAGGTAGTGTATCCCAGATGTGTGGTTCCTCTCATGCTCCGTGACCTAATAGATCAATCCTCAGTGAGTCAATATGATTGTCTTCTACTGAATGTGAGATTGTCTCCTTAAGAAATGACTCATAACTTGGGTCTTCCAATGACTCTTTACTATAAATATCTTTCCACTCAAAAGTGAATGTTTGAAAAGTGCCTCTTGGATTATGTAGCTCAAATTCTGTAAAGGATTCATATTCCAGGTGGAGGCTACTCTTAGTATCTGCCAAGCCTGATTCTAGGAGATCCTTAAAATGAAATGTTTCCATATCCATGGACTCTAAATTTGGTTTGTCACCATGTTTCCTGACATTCCTAGGTATATCTTCAAGTTCAAATGTGAAAGCCTCCATTGTGCTCATGTCATTATGGTCGACTAGATCATCATCTAGGATGTGAAAGGTTTCCAATTCAGGTTCCAGTTTTTCTACTAAGGATATGGTCATGAGATCTTCTATAAAACCTAGTTGTTCTATCAAGCATTTTCCTTTTGTTGGATCAAAAATATTAATCTCAGCATGTTGATATTCGGAGGCAATTGTCATATGCCGTGATTCACAATTGATTATGGCTCTTGCAGTGGCTAAGAATCGTCTTCCCAAAATTACAGGCATATCTTATACCTGTTGTGGTGTCTCCATGTTAAGAATTAGGAAATCTGCTAGGTAGCTGAAATCCTTAACTTTAATTACCACATCCTCTATCATCCCAATTGGTATGATCAAGGTTCGGTTAGCTAGTTGCAAAGTGACATGAGCGGGTTTTAGCTGTCCAATCTATAATTTTTTGAATAGGTTGGTAGGGATGAGGTTGACTAAAGTGCCCAGGTCTAGTACAGCCAGCTTGATGCTTGTATCACCTATATTGCAATGAATTAGCAGGGTGCCTGGATCAGATTTCTTAGGGGGTATACTGTTTTGGATTATGGCACTTATATTTTCAGAGAGTACTACCTTACCTAGTGTTTGTTCTTTCATCTCCCTTCTGGGTAAGTCATGTGAGGTTGGGTTGAGAGTGAGGATATCAAGTAGTGGAATCGTGACTTGTGCATTCCTCAAAGGTCCTATTATATCACTTTCTGACAATCCTTTTGTGTGGAGGTGAGCTATGACTTGGGATAGGGGAATGGATTGGCTATCTTTTGGGATGGGTTTCTGTTCTTTCAAAATATTGATCATAGCACAATCACGGTGGGGAGGTGGATGGGGAAAAGTTGGACCTTGCTGTTGCTGTGGGGCTAGGGTTGGGTAAGTCATGCTGTTTTTTGGCTCAGTTGAGGTGGATGGAGTGAACACGTAGGTATGAGTCATTGGACCAGGTTGGGTATAACATGTTTGACCTAGACCTTCAGGTTAGAATCTAGCCCAAACCTTCGGGTTGGGTATAACATGTTGGGTATAACAACTCAAGCATCTGACCCAGACCTTCGGGTTAGAATCTCAAAATCGGGATGTTTTACTCATGAAAATGTTCTCCTTCTCTCTCAAGGATAAGGCTGCTCACTGGTACCAAACCCAAATGCATCCAATCAACACCTAGGCAGAACTTCAATCCAAGTTTTTGAGAAAGTTCTTCCCTGTTGGTCAAACAAATGCTTTACGACACCAGATCACACATTTCACGCAGCAAGCAGGAGAACCGCTTCATGAGGCATGGAATTGTTTCTTGGATCTCATGCGAAAGTGGCCCCACCACAGAGTTCCTAAATGGGAACAAGTCCAGTCTTTTTACCAGGGACTCCATGAGGATATTCATGCAACCACCCTCCCGCAGGGAGGCTGTGCACAACATCTATCATCGATCTTCTCAGGGGATGGACTCGTATCCACCCCCATCTAATTCTTGTTTCGGAGGAAACTCTAGACCTACCTACTCTAGTTGGGGGAACTCTGAACCCTCGTATTTTGACTTTTCCGAGGTTCCTCAGACCTAAGAGGACCTCAACGCCATTCAGAACGATCAATTCTCAAACACCTATAACCTTGGATGGTGTAATCATCCTTATTTTACATGCTCAGGAAGTAATCAAAATCAGAGACCTCAATATCAGCTTTGACCACAAGCTCGTTGTCTATATCACCTGCCTCAGCCTCGGCCTAACCCAACTTATCAATCTGGGCCGACTCATGCAGATCAAATGACTCCTATCCTTCAGACTCTGGTTGACATTCAAAAGACGAATGCGGCTATTCAAAAACAACACAAAGACACAATCACAGAGGTTCATAATCAACTTGCCCAGATGGCAAATCCTTGCCAACCAGGTGCACTTCCTTCACAGCCTCTACCTAATCCAAATAAAGTGCCGAACCAAAGGCATGTTATGAACCCAAATCAGGGCCAGGCTCACTTTGTTTATCAGGCCCCTTCTACTCCACCTGACAGGATGAGGGTTACCAGCAGCAAGCACCTCTTTTGCCCACACCAAACCAGAACCAGCTGGGATTGAATTCTATTACTACTTGTAGTGGCAAAACAACATAGGTCCCACCTCATCCAAGACACTCCCAGCCTGATAATACAAACCCTAACCCTAGGATAGTCATCCAGGAAACCTCTATGATAGATTAAGAGCTTGAGCCAATTCTAGAGGAACCGTCTAAGGTTCCATTTCCCGAGGCCTTGACCAAGGGAGAAAGGACAGCAAAAACCATGGCACTTGAGGAGGACCTGGTTAAGCTCTTTGAACAGGTCCATATAAACATCAGCTTGATGGATGTGGTATGCCACGTACCGTCTTACACACGATTTCTGAAAGACATATGTACACCTAAGTGTAAGCCACGAACTAAAGGCGGGAATCCAATCGTACTATCGAAGCAAGCCAGCTCTGTCATTTTGAGCGAACTCCTGCCTAAGGCAAAAGGCCCAGGCACCACTCTGATCTTCTATGCAATCGGTGATATATAATTTGAACGAGTTTTATTGGACTTAGGATCCTCCATAAATTTGATACCTACATCCCTACTAGAGTACTTCGAGGAATTTGAGCTTAAACCGATAGAAATGACTTTACAGCTAGTCGACTGATCAATTAAGTCACCAAAAGGAATTCTAAAGGATGTCATAGTCAGGGTACATGATTTCTATTTTGCAGAGTTATAGAACTGATTTGCGATATCGAGGCTGTGGTTGATGATTTATGTATCAAGGAAAACTTGAATATTTCTGATCAAACCCAAGAGGATCAAAAACCACAATTAGAGGAGTCTGAACCCAACCTAGACACACCTATAGCTCCTTCCTTTGCTCCCGACACCCACCCTGAACCACCCGCTGCTGTTGACAACCCGATTATTGAATTAAAGCCTCTTCTCGATCATCTCAAATATGTCTTTTCGGGGTTCTAATTAGACGTTTCCTATGATTATCAATTCCCAACTCACACCTGATCAGGAAACACGCTTGATTTCTATTCTCCAGCAGCATCGGAGAGCCATTGGATGGACTCTCGATTATCTAACTGGAATCAACCCTTCATATTGTACACGTCACATCTACACTAAAGATGGCTTATGGTCATCCCGTGAAATGCAGAGATGCCTAAATCCAAATTTGCAGGATGTCATGAAAAAGGAGATCATCAAGTGGTTAAATGCAGGGATCATCTACCCAATCTCTGACAATCGGTGGGTAAGCCCAATCCAAGTTGTGCCGAAGAAGCAAAGGTCACTGTCATCACAATTGAAACCGGAGAAACCATACCAGCCCGTATAGCAAACTCATGGAGAGTCTACATTGATTACAAAAGACTCAATTCCTCAACGAAGAAGGATCATTTCCCACTACCATTCATTGATTAGATTCTCAAGAAACTAGCGAGAAATAGATTCTTCTACTTTTTGGATGGGTACTCCGGTTATAATCAGGTCGCAATCCATCTCGAGGACCAAGAAAAGACCACCTTCACCTGCCCCTTCAGAACATACGCATTCTGAAGGATGCCATTCAGTGTCATCAATGCACTCACCACTTTCCAGCGGTGCATGCTTACCATATTCTCAGATGTGGTAGGTGAATACCTTGAAGTCTTCATGAATGCCTTCTCGGTATTCGGTGAATCATTTGATGATTGCCACCTGCACTTGGTACAAATCCTCAGGTGGTGCATTGACGTGAACTTGGTTCTTTCCTAGGAAAAGAGCCACTTCATGGTGCCTGAGGGAATTATCTTGGGACATCACATCTTTGAGAAAGGCATCCTGATTGATCGAGCTAAGGTAAATTTGATTTCCAAACTCCCTATGCCTAGCTCGATTAAAGATATCTGATTCTTTCTGGGGCACATCGATTTTTACCATCGACTCATTCCTGATTTCTCGGAAACCACATGTCCCTTGACTAATCTTCTGTCTAAGGATGTCCCTTTTGAAATCTCCAAGGAGTGTGCTCAGGCCTTTGAGATCTTGCATGATCAAGCTACCTAAGCACCTATCTGCAGTCCCCTGGTTGGTCTCAACCCTTTGAGATCATGTGCGATGCATCTGATTATGCTGTAGGGGCAGTACTTGGGTAGAAAATAGATGGGAAACCCATGGTCATCTACTACGCTAGCAAGACATTTGATGAGGCTCAGCGTAATTATACAATTGCTGAGAAAGAGCTGCTAGCCATAGTATTTGCCATGGAAAAATTCAGATCATATCTTTTGGGATCTCGTGTCATCATATACTCAGATCACATTGTAGTGAGGCACCTCCTTGCCAAGAAGGATGTGAAACCTCGACTAATCCACTGGATCTTGTTGTTGCAAGAATCTAACCTCGAGATTCACTATAAAGCGGGAAAGCAAAACGTGGTAGCTGACCACTTATCCTGCCTTCCTTCTGGCAATATCGACCCTTCAGCACCCATCATAGAACATTTTCCCAATGAGCACCTTTTGACTATTTGTACGTGACTTCTTTGGTTTGCTGATTTAGTAAACTACTTGGCATTACATTAGATTCCGTCCGATTGGCCGAAGGCCAAGAAAGACAAATTGCTTTCTAATTCCAAGTACTACATGTGGGAAGATCCTTACATCTTTCGCATAGGTGCAGATTAAATCATCATATGGTGCATCTCGAAAGAGAAAATTCAGGATATTTTGTCCTACCATGACTAGGCCTGCGGTGGACACTTTTCCAGGCATAAAGCCCCAGCAAAAGTCCTCCAGTGTGGCTTTTATTGGCCCACGATTTTCAAAGATGCTTACAATCATTGTAAGGCATGCATTCGTTACCAGACCTTGGGCAACATGAGCCACCGCGATATGATACCTTTACAGCCAATTCTTTTATGTGAAATTTTTGACATCTGGGGGATTGATTTCATGGGACCCTTCCCTGTTTTAGACGGCTTCGAATACATTCTTCTCGCTGTTGACTACATGTCCAAATGGATCGAAGCCATTCCAACACAAACCAATGATCATAAGGTGGTAATCAAATTCATTCATCTGAACATCTTTTCTCAGTTAAGAATTCCATGTGCCATTATCTCTAATGGAAGGACCCATTTCACAAATGCTCAGTTCAGATAACTGATGACCAAATATGGGGTGTTGCACCAAATCTCTACTCCTTATCACCCCAAAACCAATGGTCTAGTTGAGCTACCAAATCGGGAGATCAAGAAAATCCTTCAGGTCATTGTCCGACCAGATTGGAAGGATTCTTCATCCTGACTTTCAGAAACCTTGTGGGCCTATAGGACTGCCCACAAAACCCAATTGAGCATGTCTCCTTTCAGATTGGTGTACAGGAAGGCATGTCACCTCCGCACCTAGTTGGAGCACAAAGCCTATTGGGTTGTACCGAAGTGTAATCAAGATCTTTCTAAGGCAGGAACCCACAAAAAGCTTCAAATGAGAGAGGTTGATGAATTACGTAATGATGCATATGAGAACTCATGAATTTACAAAGAGTGGGTTAAGGCCTTTCACGACAAGCACATATCAAAAAAGTTCTTTTACCCTAGTCAGAAAGTCCTACTCTTTGATGCCAAACTCAAACTATTCTCAGGAAAACTCAGATGAAAATGCATTGGACCATATCTTATCAGATGAATCTTTGGAAATGGAGCCATAGAAATCAGCCAACCCAACCTTGATTTAGAACCCTTTATCATGAACGGCCAGCGACTTAAGCTGTTCATTGAACTCACCAATACAAATAGGGCTGAGGCATCTTTTGATCTCCATTCTCCCTGATCTCATTGCGCCAGGCTGATGGTGTTAAATTCAGCGCTTAACCGGAGGTAACCCGTCATCTTTTTGAAAAAAAATTGAAAACCTTCTTGACACATCTTATGCTAAACTAATATTGCACTTTAGGGTTCATCTATTAGAACAACCAACTCAACCTCTAGTATCCATACCAGAGCATGAAATCGTCTGCAACAGTCACCCCAACCCATACGCCCACCAAAAAACCAGTTCTAATATATGATCTAAGCTGAACTCGAACCCACCTAATTACAATGAGGACATTGCAAATCATAGGCATGGGGGGGTATTAAAGTGCAAAATGCTGTGAGAATCACTTCACAAGAAAGGGTTTCATCAAAAAATTCACATATTCCAAAAAACCAAAAACATTGAAAATTGAAGAAAGAACAGAAATAGAAGGGAGGAAATTTTGAATGAATTGATTGCATATCATTTTTGAGGAGAAAAAGGGGAGGAGATAAAAATGTCAAAAAAGGAGCATAATTTGAAAAGAAAAGAAAAGAGAGTCATTAGTAAAAGATTAAGGAATTGACTTAGTTCTAGACCAAATCAAAAACAAAGAAAATGAAAGACAAAAAGTGTTAAGAGATAAAAGGGATTAGTATGAATGCTGATCTTAGGCCTCTTTGGTTGGATCCTAGGCTTAAAAATTCAAGTATTCTCTAAGATCTGGATAATCCACAAGAGGTTGGGGAAAATGCGAAGCTTAAGTATTAGGTCTAAGGCTTATGGATTCGGCCTTGTTAACTGACTTCTAGTTTGAGGGAATCGATAACCTAAGCAACCCAATCCACACACAATTTGGTTTAGTGCACTTAAGTATCAAAATCATGCAAATGCGTTAAATTTGTTCTGATGTAAACACATTTACACTACTTAAAATGTCTATTTATGCATGTTCTTAAGCATAGGATTGCATTTCATGATATAAATATTGCATTACATGCATCATCTTGCATTTAGAGTAGTTTGAATAAAATGGAGGTTAATTGTCACCTTTATGTGCTTGGACAGGGCAAACATTTTATCGGGGCCTCGGATCAAAGATCCAACCGTATGGATGTGATCAGGGCGACGATTGGAGTTCAACGGCTCCAAGATCGCCCTAATCAGGCATCCGTAGCATCAGATAGTGACCTGTGAACCCTAGAAGATCAAGGGCCAGGATGGTGTAAATTCGCACTTTAGATGATAAATCCGACCGAACGGATGAATTCGGATCGACGATCGCAGCCCAACGAAACAATAATCGAGTCAATCCGACATCCGTGGCACCATCTACAACTTCCAAAAGATGGACAGTCGAGATAGCGCCACATGGTGCCATCTCAGCCGCCCAAGCGGTCGCTTCATCTTGTGAAGGCCCCGCGCCCGATCGCTCTTCGTAGTTGGATCTTAATCCAACGGCTGTGGGCGCTCGCTTTTAAAAGCGTCCGCTCGACCATCTGCGCTCCACAGGGTAGTGGTCGAGCGTGCTATCGCGAGCGTTGGGCTCGAGTTCGAGCCGTTGAGAGGGGGCTGGAAGGCGCGGCGATTGGGCTTGGGTGGAGCGTCAGATGGAGATTGGACGGCCGCGCACGCCCGATACCGTCGACGCACGATTGGTGTGCAATCGGATGCGCAATCAGACGCGCGGGGTGCGCGCAACACAGCGGGCGCGGACGCATCTTAAGCCGTCCGATCTCGCAATCGGACGGCTGAAAAGCGCTGGACGTGCGTAGACGTTGATGAGCGGGCAACCGAGGAGGCACGCGTGAGCGCGGAAGCTACGCCCACGTTGGGGCTTTAGTGACAGATTTATTCGTCACTAAAGACCCCTTATTTATTGTTTTGAAGTTGTAATGTCCATTTTGCCCCCACTCCTTGCAACTATAAAAGGAGACCCCCTCCATACGAAATTCTCATCCCTTCTTTCTCCTCTCTACCCCTCCAAATTTCAAAAGAAGGTTGTCCCACACCCAGGATGCTTCTTGCGAGATAAAGTTCAATTTTCGTTCCCCTTCGGAAGTGGATCCCGCGACGATGACGGCATGCTGCTCCGTTCCCGTTCTTCTGCTTCGTCCTCCTTCGTCCTGCTTCGTTCTCCTTCGTCCAGGCGTCGTCCCGTCCAGCTCGTCCTCCAAGCAATCGTCGAGGAGGATAATTTCTCTCTCCCATTCTTATTTACAGCTTTTCTAGTGTAGAATTTAATTGATTTTCCGCTTTCTAGTGTAACTTTTATAAACAATTGAAATATTGAATGCATGTTCTCTTTCTCTCTCTCTCTCTTTCTCTCTCTTTCTTTTAGTCTGATAGCTCCATTGTAATTATATCGCCTTGCTTATAAAAAAAATCCTAAAAAAATATAATTGCGAATATAGATCAACGTAGCCTCCCTGTGTTCGACCCAGAATTCTTTTCGGTATAAATTTTATTTGTTGAACACAAATTCTTCGCTTTCGAACTACAACGATAGGTTTTCCGAAACCAAACACGTAAGCGTAGCGATTCACAAAAATACGGTTCAACATTTTGGCTCCGTTACCGGGGAGGCAACGATTTCCGATCTTTTCTTCGCATTTCTTGCACTTTATTTGTTTTCTAACTAGCTTTCTCTTGTGTCTATTGTTTTACAGAGACCTCCATCAAGGAATCAACAAGCGGTAGGCTGGAGTAAAGTGCAGTTGAAGACAACTGTAAGTGCTCCCCCATTCTTTCCCCCTCCATAGATTTCATTCGCCACATTAAATCCAAATCCCAACTAACCTAGGTGTTTGCATAAATCCTAGGAATAGTTTGGTTGTTTGGATTTTCACTCACATTCATTCCACCCTCATCCATAAAAAAAAAATAACAAAAAGATAATCTTGTGGGGTAATTTTCAACAAACACACAACACACACCCACATTCAAGGCACTTGATCAACTTGATTTGTTTTCTACTCAACCGGGTTCTGATCTTTGGAACCGGTACACACAAAGCAACACATAACAGAGTAGAAATCATTCTAGGTTAATCATTTTTGAGTGCCTAACTTAGTGGTGCATTTGTGGCCAATTGTTTGAGTTGTTTGGGCTGCACCACTTTATTTAAAACCAACTCATCAAGTAGCACCTCCTTAGGGTTTTCAATCTAGGTATATCACAGGCACTCCACTTTCTTTCTGATTTTAAAGGAAAACAATCTTCACCTATGTTTTACAACTTGGTTTTCCTAGAAACTTGATTGCAATTCACCTAATTTGAAACCCTAAAAGCTACTTAAGCAAGATTTGAACATTAAAATTCACGCATTATCAATAATCTTGCTTGAAAACCCTGGTTGTGCACACACTTACACAAATTTCAATCAATCATTAAGGTCACAATCCATTGTAGGGGCCCATCACATTCCATAAGCACCACAATCCCAGGCCTTAATGAAATTGAGTAGATGTTGGCCTTAAGGTTTGATTCACTCTTCTACTTATACTGATTAATCTGATGTCTAGCTAGGGGAGTAGCATCAAACGACCGTGGCTGGGGGGTACACTAGGAACCAGAGGCGAAAGCCAAAGGAAGAACCTTCTCCCCAGTCCCTCCTTCTAACTGGTTGGATTAAACAGACGTAAGTAGAGTAAATCACTTACAGTCTTAAGGCTGGTTTTGGGAGTCAGTAGATCCTTAGGCTACCCCACTTAAGGACAACCTTGTTTTGTTGTGTTGCAGGGTCCCTATCCCCAGTCCTTCCAACCTTCTCCTAGTTTATGCTGGGAAGATGGTCAATGAATCCCCGATTGGAAGACAGTTAGAACATTCTAGGAGGCGCAAGTTAGATTTTGGTCAATTTGATCCCATGGCCGAACAACAGCCTCCTTTGCTTGAAAATCCACAGGAAGAATTTAGAAGGCAGCTGGAACAAATGCAGAGAATGCAGGAATGGTTCTATAGAATGCAGGGCGCTCAGCCCTTGAAGGATTTTTATGATCCTTCAAATTACGGGGAATGTCCCGGTGTCCAGATTCCAGCCGGTGACGTAGAAATCAAGACCTAGGTGTTAAGGCTGATTAAACATTATCATGGGCTTGTCTCCGAAGATCCGTTTCAGCGCTTGGAAGATTTGACCACTTTGGTCCAGACCACCAAGGCTCGAAACGTTAACGAGGAGCAAATGATCATGAGGCTCTTCCCCCACTCTCTTAGGGATAAAGCCGCGCATTGGCATAGGACAATAGGAAGACCAATTACAACTTGGAATGAGTTGAAATCGGCCTTTCTGAAGAAATTCTTCCCAGTCGGTCGTACCAATGCTTTGAGACGAGCAATCACTACCTTTACCCAGCAGCCGGGGGAGCAGTTTCATGTGCCCTGGGAGCGATTCCAGGACTTATTGCGGAGGTGTCCACACCACGAGGTGCCGAAATGGCAACTCGTGCAGATCTTCTATCATGGGTTGAATGAGCAACTCAGAAACCAAGTGGATGCTTCTTGCAGAGGTAATTTCCTCAATAAAGATGCAGATAGTGCACATGATTTATTTGAGGAAATGAGTGAGAATTCAATTAATCATGCCTCCATGGATACTTTTAATCGGTCCCAGCAACCCAGATCAAATGTCAATGAAGTCCATGACTCTCATTCATTTGATATGGAATTGATTTGTAATAAACTTGATAAGGTGGACTTGGTTGCTAAAAGAATGGAAGAGTGGATGGCTGGCAATTTTTTGAACAACTCTCAATCCACTCAATCCCAAAATTTGGGATTCCATTCCTCACGAGCTCCTTCTGGACGGGAGTTCGTGAATCAACTCGATCCGACTCAACCTATGAGTCAGCATTTCTCGGAACCCCATGGGTTCCCAACTGGGGCCTTTGATCTCAATTTTTCTGATCCTTCCCTTTCTTTCTCTCCATCCTCACCCTATGAGGATGTCTGTGCTGTACAAGAGAATGTTAGATCCAACCCCTACTCGAATGCCTATAATCCTGGTTGGAGAAACCACCCTAACTTCTCTTTGAAAAATCCGGGGCAACAGACCCAATTACGACCCAGCAACTATGCTCCGCAACGACCAATGGGTCAGGGTCAAGTATATACTCAGTTGCCTCTGAATCAGGTCAATCAGCCAACTTGGAATGCTCGTTAACCCGTAGGGTAGGCTGATTTGAACCGTCAAATGGTAGAGATGCAAGGATCTATGCTCCAGCTTATGCAGCAAACGAAAAACTCGCTGGACAACTTGCAATCCGGGCTCATTGCTAACTCTCATCAACTCGGATCTCTACCATCCCAACCTGTACCCAACCCGCGAAACAATATTAATTCGGGCAATCAAGCCCAAGGGTACGGAAATCAGAAGGACCCGCATGCACATGCTCAGGTGGTTGAGCAGGGTTCCTCGTCTTCTTCTTCTGCTAATCAACAATTCATGGTCAATCAAGCCCCTCCAATCTTTCCTAACCCTCCCTAAGACACAAATTCTTACGCTTCTGCAAATTCTGTCACTTTGAGGAGTGGTAAGAAGACTCAGGATCCACAACCACACTATTCTGATCTTTTGAATCCTAAAGAATCTGAGGAGAGAGAGGAGAATTCTAGAGGAGAAATCAAGGCTCAGGAACCAGATTCCAAAGATCTGACTCATGTTCCTTTTCCTGAAGCCTTAGCCAAAGCAAAGAAGAAGAAGTCTGTTGATAGCAATGAGGAGCTTCTGAATTTATTTAAGAATGTTGAGATCAATATTCCGCTTCTTGATGCTATCAAGCACATACCGGCTTACGCAAAATTTTTAAAGGAATTATGTACACAAAAGCGTAAGTCGAGAGAATCTATTCCGAGGAAGGTGGTACTCTCCGAGCAGGCTAGCTCTATTATCCTGCACTACCTCCCTCAGAAAAAGAGAGATCCTGGTGGTCCTTTGATTTCTTGCGTTATCGGAGATTACACATTTGATAGAGCACTTTTGGATCTTGGTGCATCCATCAACCTAATTCCTACTTCTCTCTACGAGAAGTTTGGGTTAGGTGAACTTCGGCCAACTTCAGTAACGCTACAATTAGCGGACCGTTCGGTCACAAACCCACGAGGCGTTATTGAAGATGTTATAGTTAAGGTCAAGGATTTCTATTTTCCTGTAGATTTCCTTGTCCTTGACATGGATGTACCAGATAATCTGAGGAACACGCCCATCATTCTGGGGTGTCCGTTCCTGGCTACCGCAAAGGCCAACATTAATTGTGAAAGTGGTAGCATGGAAATCGCCTTTGGGGACCAACGAATGAAATTGGATATTTTTAAGGCGATCAACAAATTTGAGGATTGTGCATTTATTAAGGAACTTGATGAGGATTGCGTTAATATTGAAACTTGTTTGACAGTTTCTTCAATTGAAAGTTCCTCTTTGGTTGATGAATTTGACCCGCAACCCTCTGACCTGACATCTTCGGAAGAGGTTATTGATTTTGTTCACTCAAAACCTCTTCCTCTTCCTCAAACCTTCAGCATCTACCCTACCATCAATCATTACCCCACCCCAGCTTGAATTGAAACCATTTCCTGAGAATTTAAAATATCAATTTTTAGGACCGCAGAATACTCTCCTTGTGATTGTTAGTGCTAAATTGACAAAGGAGCAAGAGATTAAATTGATTAAGGTCCTAAAGGATCATAAGGAGGCAATTGGTTGGACCATTCATGACCTTAGGGGGATTGAGCCATCTTACTGTAATCATAGAATATTTTTGGAAGATGGATCCCGCCCTTCTCGCCAGATGCAGAGGAGATTGAATTCAAATATGCGAGAAGTGGTCAAAAAGGAAATCATCAAGTGGCTCGATGCAGGAATTATTTATCCAATCTCTGACAGTCCCTGGGTAAGTCCCGTTCAGATTATTCCAAAGAAAGTCGGATTACTGTTGTGACTAATGAGAGAGGTGAATCTGTCACAACTCGTTCAGCTTCCTCTTGGAGGGCTTGTATTGATTACAGGAAGCTGAACACAGCCACTAAAAAGGATCATTTTCCCTTGCCTTTCATTGATCAAATCTTGGAAAAATTAGCTGGGCAGAAGTACTTCTATTTTCTTGATGGCTACTCGGGATATAACCAAGTTCCTATCCATTCCGAGGATCAGGAAAAAACTACTTTCACTTGTCCCTACGGAACCTTTGCTTTTCGTAGGATGCCTTTTGGGTTATGTAATGCACCTGCGACTTTTCAAAGGTGTATGCTAGCCATATTTTCCGACATGGTGGGAGAGTTTATGGAAGTCTTCATGGATGATTTCTCTATTTTCAGAGAATCATTTGACTCTTGTTTGGCTAATTTGGAAATGATTCTTAAGCGATGTATCAAGACACGACTGGTCCTTAGCTGGGAAAAGAGTCATTTCATGACCCAAGAGGGCATCATTTTGGGTCATGTAATCTCTGAACGGTGAATTGAAGTAGACAAAGCTAAGGTTGATGCAATCGCTAAACTTCCTCCTCCCACATCTGTTAAACAAATCAGATCATTTCTTGGCCATGTGGGATTTTATCGAAGATTCATCAAGGATTTCTCGAAGGTTGCACGCCCTTTGAGCAATCTTCTTGCCAAAGAAACGCCGTTTGTTTTTGACGAATCATGCCGAAAGGCATTTGATTTTCTGAAAACGGCAGTCACCTGTGCTCCAATTTTGCAACCACCAATTTGGATAGCCCCTTTTGAGATCATGACTGACGCTTCTGATTACGCGGTCGGGGCTATCCTGGGTCAGAAAATTGATCGAAAGCCCTCTGTCATTTACTACGCTAGTAAAACTCTGGATGAAGCCCAGAGGAATTACACTGTTACTGAGAAGGAATTACTAGCTGTAGTATTTGCTTTGGAAAAATTTAGGGCTTATCTCTTGGGGTCTCATGTTATTGTTTATACCGACCACTCGACCTTGAGACATCTCTTGGCTAAAAAGGATGCTAAACCCCGGCTTATTCATTGGATTCTTCTTCTTCAAGAATTTGATCTTGAAATCAAGGATAAAGTCGGGGTGCAAAATGTGGCAGCGGATCATTTGTCGAGACTCCTAGATGATTCTTCTTGTCCAGACATTCCGATTGCTGACACTTTTCCGGACGAAACCATTCTTACAGTTTTAGGTGTCCACACCCCATGGTTTGCTGATATTGTTAACTATTTGGCCTTTGGTCAAATCCCCCACGATTGGACCAAACAACAACGAGATAGACTCAAATTTGACACCAAATACTACTTTTGGGAGGACCCTGAACTGTATCGCATCGGCTCTGATCAGATTATCCGCCGATGCATACCGGAGAATGAATTCAACAGCATACTCGAGTTCTGCCATGCATCTGGGTGTGGTGGACATTTCTCCGGAAGAAAGACGGCTGCAAAAATCTTGCAATCTGGCTTCTATTGGCCGTCTTTATTCAAGGATGCCCAGGACTTCTCAAGGTCATGTTCTCGATGTCAGTCACTCGGGAACATAACTAAGAGAGGCATGATGCCCCTAAACCCTATTCTTCCAGTAGAAATTTTCGATGTTTGGGGCATCGATTTCATGTGATCCTTTATCCCTTCATTTGGACATTAGTACATTCTTGTTGCTGTTGATTGTGTCCAAATGGATTGAGGCAATTCCCACCCGAACCAATGACCACAAGGTGGTCATCAATTTTGTCAAGAAAAATATCTTTAGTAGGTTCAGGATTTTGAGGGCAATCATCAGTGATGGTGGCACTCATTTTACTAATGCCCAATTCCGAAATTTATTGGCCAAATACGGGGTTAATCATCAAATTTCCACACCTTACCATCCCCAAACGAATGGACAAGCCAAGATCTCCAATCGAGAGATCAAGAACATTCTGCAAAAAATGGTTAGGCCTGATCGTAAGGATTGGACTCAAAAGCTTGAGGACGCTCTTTGGGCCTACCGTACAGCATATAAAATGCCCATCGGCATATCTCCATTCCGTTTGGTGTATGGAAAGGCATGCCATCTACCCGTAGAGATTGAACACAGGGCATTCTAGGCAATCAAACAATGCAATTTAGATCTGAATCTAGTTGGAAAGACCAGGAAACTCCAACTATCTGGGTTGGAGGAGCTTAGAAATGATGCTTATGAGAATGCAAGATCTACAAGGCTCGGACCAAAGCTCTACATGATCAATTGATTTCCTGCAAGAGCTTCGAGCCAAACCAGAAGGTCTAGTTATTTGATTCTAAACTTAAGCTCTTTCCTGGTAAACTTAGATCTAAATGGAATGGCCCATTCATAATTGATCAGATTTTTCCTAATGGTGCAGCTCAAATTTCTGACCCAAAGACGGGTAACACCTTTAAAGTCAATGGTCAACATTTGAAGCCTGTTGTTGACCGTAATCTTCCAGAACCCGTCTTAGACTCTGTTGCTCTAGCCATTCTGTGACTTCTTTGGCTAGACTTCGCCTAGCTGACGGCATTAAACTCAGCAATTGTACATATGACACAAGGCTGATACGAGCTTCATATCTAGGTGACATCTTTCATATTCTACCCTTTCTTTCATGTCTCTTTTTCAATGAGGACATTGCATCAGCTAGACATGGGGGGGTGGATTCATTCTTGAATTATTTGGTCAGCCTTGTGAAATCCATGTAAATTGTCTCTCTTCTTATTTAGAAAAAAAAAAATTAGGAAGGTTTAGTTGGACACTAGGACTTTTCAATCCTAAGAAATTTTACATTAGGATCTGAACATAAAGACCCCTCAGGTTTTTGGACTTAATTAGCCTGTGTATCCACTAAAATGTGGATTTGTTTTTGAGTCCTCGCCATCTTAATTCTTTCGTAATTAGAGTAAATAAGTTTGGGTGATAAGTACACGACTTATCAACCCACCCTCTGATTTGAGGGAATTTTAAGTCTTAAGCATCTACACACTTTCTTTGCATTGACTTGTTGTTCGGCGATTTTAACGAAAATTGGGTAGCTAATGAACCTTCTAGGGTGATATGGCTGGCAAGTTATCATGGGTAACAGCCCATAGGTAGGTTGTCCAGAGTCCAGTCACTGGACCTTTCTTAGTTTGCTGCCTTTAGGTAAATCTTAGACTAGGGAAGCCACCTACTTAAAAAAAAAAGAAATAAGCCACACTTCGCCGCACGAGTATGGATGGCAAGTTGTCGGTGGTAACAGCTCATCGACCAGTTGTCTAGAACCCAGCTCAGAAAATGCACTAAAAATTTCCAAAACACTTAGGAAGAAGCGACGAAGTAGAATAAACCGGGGAGATATACACTGGATTCACCCTTGTGTTGACCCCGTAAAAAAAATAAAAGTAGGGAGAAAGCTACCAATTGTAAAGATACACTTTTAGGTAGAATTCTGGTTAGGTCACCTAGAGGCATAGAAATCCGAAGTCCATTCTAATTGTCGGTCAACAAGTCTATCACAATCACAAAAAGATGCTTAAATCTTAGGGTTCTCATCAAATTTTAGGTGAGTTGAATGGCAGTAGAAAGCCACTCTTAAACCCGAAAATTTGAAAATCAAAAAAATTAGAAAAGAGAAAAAGAGAAAAAAAAGGAAATTTTTCTTTTAATAAGGCAAGGGCTTGAAGCGGTCTGCATTTTGGCTGATACCCGGGCACTGTTGTGTCTTTGAAAGTTCAGTTCCTAAGTAGACAATTTCTTAATGATTAAAAAATAACTTAAGTCCAAATAATCTAACCTAATTCTTTTATAAATAGCATATAGCTTTTGCTAGGGACTAGCAAAAGATAGGCACGGGGGTATGATGTAAACACATTTACACTACTTAAAATGTCTATTTATGCATGTTCTTAAGCATAGGATTGCATTTCATGATATAAATATTGCATTACATGCATCATCTTGCATTTAGAGTAGTTTGAATAAAATGGAGGTTAATTGTCACCTTTATGTGCTTGGACAGGGCAAACATTTTATCGGGGCCTCGGATCAAAGATCCAACCGTATGGATGTGATCAGGGCGACGATTGGAGTTCAACGGCTCCAAGATCACCCTAATTAGGCATCCGTAGCATCAGATAATGACCCGGGAACCCTAGAAGATCAAGGGCCAGGATGGTGTAAATTCGCACTTCAGATGATAAATCTGACCGCACGGATGAATTCGGATCGACGATCGCATCGCAACGACATAAAAATCGAGTCAATCCGACATCCGTGGCACCATCTACAACTTTCAGAAGATGGACGATCGAGATAGCGCCACATGGTGCCATCTCAGCCGCCCAAGCGGCTGCTTCATCTTGTGAAGGCCCCACGCCCAATTACTCTCCGTCGTTGGATCTTAATCCAACAGCTGTGGGCGCTCACTTTTAAAAGCGTCCGCTCGACCATCCGCACCCCATAGCGCAGTGGTCGAGCGCGTTATCGCGAGCGCGGGCGCGAGTTCGAGCCGTGGAGAGGGGGCTGGAAGGCGCGGCGATTGGGCGCGGGTGGGGCGTCAGATGGAGATCGGACGGCCGTGCACGTACGATAGCGTCGACGCGCGATTGGACGCACAATCGAATGCGCAATCAGATGCGCGGGGGGCGAGCAATGCAGCGGGAGTGGACGTATACTAAAAAGCACTGGACGTGCGTGGACGTTGATGAGCGGGCAGCCGAGGAGGCGCGCGTGGGTGCGGAAGCTACGCCCACATTGGGGCTTTAGTGACGGATTTATTCGTCACTAAAGACCCCTTATTTATTATTTTGAAGTTGTAATGTCCATTTTGCCCCCACTCCTTGTAGCTATAAAAGGAGACCCCCTCCATACGAAATTCTCATCCCTTCTTTCTCCTCTCTACCCCTCCAAAGCTCAAAAGAAGCTTTCATTCCCCTTCGGAAGTGGATCGCACGACGACGGCGTGCTGCTTCGTTCCCGTTCTTCTGCTTCGTCCTCCTTCATCCTGCTTCATTCTCCTTCGTCCAGGCGTCGTCCCGTCCGACTCGTCCTCCAAGCAATCGTCGAGGAGGATAATTTCTCTCTCCCATTCTTATTTACAGCTTTTCTAGTGTAGAATTTTCCTGCTTTATAGTGTAATTGATTTTCTGCTTTCTAGTGTAACTTTTATAAATAATTGAAATATTGAATGCATGTTCTCTTTCTCTCTCTCTCTCTCTCTCTCTCTTTCTTTTAGTCTGATAGCTCCATTGTAATTATATCGCCTTGCTTATAAAAAAAATCCTAAAAAAATATAATTGCGAATATAGATCAACGTAGCCTCCTTGTGTTCGACTCGGAATTCTTTTCGGTATAAATTTTATTTGTTGAACACGAATTCTTCGCTTTCGAACTACAATGACTAGTTTTCCGAAACGAAACACGTAAGCGTAGCGATTAGCAAAAATACGGTTCAACATGTTCTGAACAAGATGCCTAGATTAGGAGAGGCTGATCAACACAAGTTGATTTGGATGAGTTCCAGATGCGGAGAGGCAGGAAATTCCCCTCAAAGATGTGCAATAACATATCATCTCCTCAATGCTTGTCTCCTATGATATCTAAATATCCTACAGGGGGCATGTAAGCACCTTGTGCTGGTTCGGATGCCATGGGTGGCATTTTCACGAAATGTTAATTGCTAGGGTCTAGATTTACCTACAGAACACCACGGGCAGGATTATCTCGAATCTTGAAAGATAGGGTTCTGGGGGTTGCCATGGGCGGTGCTATCTCGAAGCATCGATTGCCAGGGACCCTGAGAGGGTTGATGGTGGGAACTAGGAATCTGAGACACACCGTGTTGTAAAGACAATCCGAGGGTAGAAATAAAAAGAAAAAGCGAGAGAAAGCTCTCTAAAAATAAGGAAAAATTCTTCTTTCTCTCTCTTACAAAAGATATACTGCAAACTGAACTTGGGTTAAAACATGTTACAAGCACGGGTACTTTAACCACGGAGTTCAATGAACCTTAGGTTAATTCCTGTGGGCCTTAAAAACCTTCGCGGTGGATTGAGGCTAGAGCTGGTCAAGTCCAGATCTTCATTGGTACTTGAGTACCACTAGGCTGACTATCAGCATTCTGACCTAATTTACAAAAGAACACATCAGAGTTTGAACATAAAAAGGCATATGGTCTAGAATTAAAGATAATTCCATGAGATTTTGCTAAGAGACTAGCAAAAGCTAAGCATGGGGGTATGATGGGAACACCATTATGAGCCATAACTAGCTCATTTTTTATCAAATTAAGTTAGTAAATGCTCCTACATAACAACTAGAGAGCCACATTTCATTACAAAGTCATTATAAGGGAAAGATAAGAAAACAGGTTAAAACTGCAGTTTTACCATCATATCATGAATGTAGTACAATCACGGATTTTTCCAGGGGTTAATTAAGGGTCAATTGGTCTTAAAAGGAAAACAAGTGGGTCAAAACAGACAAAAAAGGATTTTTACGTGTTTTGAGAATTAAATGACTTTTAAAACCCAAAATCAGACTCGGTGAATTAACTAAGGTTCTGGTCAGGATAAAATTTATCTAAACCCTTTAAAATTCATAGAAAAATATTCCCTAGGGTTTGGAACCTTCAAATTAACCATCAGAACCTGTTTTGACCCAAAATAGAACATCAGACGACCATTTACCCTAATTCAGGTTTTTGCATAAATTACCCAATCAAACCTAGTCAAAACAAAAATCCAACTCCAGCATTGAATTCCTTAGGTCCAAATTAGTTTTTTATCAAAATTTGGACCCAAGCTGAAATTGTCTTGACCAAGTTTGCAACTTGGTCCTATCTGATTACATTTATGCCCTTAACTTTCAAAATATTGACAAAATGACCCCTAACTTTGTCAACATTTTCACAAATAGGTCTTTGCCACCATTAATCCTATTCCTACAAGCACTGGCAACCTAAAAGTGGCAATAACACCTTGATTCCTTGATGAATCCCTTTTAGATTTGAAAGGGAAGTTCGTCAAGGAATTTCCTTCCTTTTAAGCAAAATCCCACACCCCAAAACCTTCCCAATCTCTCATGCGAACGCATGAGAGCTTTGCGTATCAAAAAATTCCCATCTCCGGCGAAGCTTTCCAACCTCTAAAGGCCTATAAAAAGGCCTATAGATCAAGCCATTCTCCTCATGCTCGAATTCGACCAAAGTAACACCCAATTCTTCTCTCCTCCTCCGACCGAAGTGCTCTTCGAGCTCTGGTGACTCTCCTTGCGTCTCCTCATTGTCCGATTACAATACTAGCAGCAGATCCTCCTTGCTTGCCTTCTTTCACCTCAAGCAGCACCAGCCGACGTCCCTATCCCCTTCATCCTCACCGTCCAACCCTTATCAGAGTCAGCTTCATCTCTAGCACCAGCCATACCACAATCGGCGCCATCTCCACGCCAATCATCTGCTACATACCTCAATTGACTCCTTAGCTTTTCTACATCACGCCAATACCTCCGTTACTCCATTTTGACCTCTCCGCCACCCTCTACGCCTCCTTCTTCCATCTTGTCGGCATAACTACAGCGAGCGCTAGTGGCCACCATAGATCACCTACACTACTGCTTCTATGCTCCACACCTCTACCTCGACCTCAGGAGTAAAAGCCCTACTTCATTAGGCCAATTGCTCCTCAAAATCCTCTACCGAACTCACACTTGTCCAGCCACCCTCCGCAAGGTCGACAGGCCTCTTAACACACACTCACTACACACCACTGCCACCGTCACACTAGCTGTGCTCCAGCGATTGTTCCTGAGCCTTTTGACGTGGTCGAAAGGCCTTATTTGTGATTTTAGGATCCAACTCCCCTCCACCATTAAAGCCGACCTTCAAGCAATCTTCAAGCTCGCTCCAGGGAGCCTTCACTCCAATCTTTGGCTCCAGACCGCGTGGAGTCATCACACGCACACGGCCAGGTCTGCAATTGATGGAGATACCCTCAGCAGCTGACCCAATTGTGGAAGAGTTCCCTGCTGCTATGACTCGCAAAGGAAAGGTCGGACTTTAGTCCCACCTCGGAAGCTAAAGAGTGCATGCTGTCACATAAATTGAATTTATGATAGAGGCTTACCACCTCAAATACAAGGGGTGATGTCCCTCACACCACTCATGTGCCTCGTCCGCGACCTCGCCTTCATGGACCTAGCACACCCGACCTGCCTAAGCCCACACCTTGGCTACCACCCATGCCGGTAGCCCTAGTCTCAGGTATGCTCTTGCTCGAATCTGACTACCTAATACTGTGTGTGGCCTTGGGAAGGTGAGAAAGAGAAAAGTCTAGAGACAAAGGAAAGAGAGCATAGGGGCAAAGGGGGGTTTTGATCTTCAGTGTTCTCCACAGTTAGCCGAATTTGCAAAAGCCTTTCCCCCTAGTACATCAGAAGGGCCAACGAAGAAGAAGAAAAGAAAGAGCAGAGAAAGATAGAAGAAAAGGAAGAGAAGGAAAAGTGTAGTTAAAGAAGAGAAGCAGAAGAGGAACTAAAGCAGAGAAGAAGAATAGAAGAAGACCTAAAGAAGAGAAGAAGAGATAGAACTGAAGAAGAAGCAGAGCACTATTCATCCAGACGTTTAAGACGTCTGATCATTCAATCAGACAGTGGATTTGAGTTTATTTCATACATAGTTATTGAGTTCCAATTGCTATCAATGTAGGGAGTAATTGGTGATTGAAATAACCATTTTACACCATTCTTTTTGTAATCTGACACGATATTATTGATACATTATTCTGAATGAATTTTTTATTATAATCTCTATTATTTAAAATTACAATCTTGAGAATTGAATTCTTTCCTGCTCCTAGCGAACGACCTCAAACTTTTTCAAGTATAAATTTTATCTATTTTTCATGAGATTTCGACTATACTACAATGCAATGATTTAAAACACAATTTTGAGCAAATAACACCTACTATAATTTGACATTAATGCACATGTACCCTCAAAATTGACTCTAATTGATAATATTAACACTAATAATTGTAGAGTCATCAGAACTTCAAAGGTAAAAGAAACAAGGGTAAATCTACTAACCCAGAACTATAAGCTTTTCATTATGAAGAAAGGGGAGTCGATAAAGGAGATGTTCGCAAGATTCATGGACATCATAAACTCTTTGCAGAATCTTGATCATGACATCAAGAATGAAGCCCTTGTCAGAAAAATCCTTCACTCACTCACCAGCGACTGGGAAACCTAGACTACTACCATTCAGGAGTCAAAAGATCTGCCCATCCTAAAACTGGATGATCTTATTGGAAATCTAATGGCATATGAGGTTCAACTCCAACACATGAGGGATTAAGAAGGAGAAGGATCCAAGAAGAAGGCTATAGCTCTTGAAGCTATTCAAGAATCCGAAGAAACTTCAAGCGGAGAAGAAGAGGAAGTCATTGCCCTCCTCTCAGGAAAATTCAGGAAGTTCCTTAAAGATAAGAAGAATTGGAGGAAGAAGAAAGAAGAAATCAAGAACAATGCAATCACATGTTACAACTGCAAGAGAAAGGGACACATCAAGAAGGATTGTCTTCTTCTACGAAAGGAGTCAGACAAGAAGAAGAAGGCCTTTAGAAAAGATGGAAGGAAGAAAGCCTTCACAGCAACTTGGGCTGAGTCAGACTCAAGTTCAGAGGAAGAAGAAACCTTGGGAGAAGAAGCTCTTCTTGATCTTTTTTCTCTAGAAGATGAGGTAATCTCCTTTAATTAAGATGAATTATTAGAAGCATTCTTTGAGATGCATGATATAGCTAAATCATTAAAACTAGAAAATAAAAAACTAGCAACACCATTAGGTGAAGAAAAAGCATAAAAAGACATACTTGATAATCAAAGCAAAGTGTTATCTGTTGAGATCACTGCATTAAAATCACAAATAAACAACTTAAAAGTAGATATGGACAAACTAAAAGAAAACTCTGTTATTCTATTAAATGATCTAGCTAAGTTCACAAAAGGAAGTAGAAACCTACATAAATTGTTAGGAACATAAACCCAAAGCACTACAAAATTTAGGTTAGGTTATATACCTAAAAATTATCATGAAGCATCTAGTTCTAGCAAAGGTAGCTTGCCAAAACGAGCAACAAAAGCTAACCACTGTGGACCCAAACAAATATGGGTACCAAAAAGTATATTGCGATCTTGTTTTGTAGGTTCTGTAGATTATAAGTGGATTTCCCAACAAACAAATGGAACACTGAAGCCACTCTATCGAATAAAGACTCACAAACACAAACCAATGACACGAAAGAGAAGAAAGAAGATGGATAATGGATAGCGACTGTTCCACGCACATGACCGGCAGAGAAGACCTATTCCTGCAGCTTAATCATCAGGAAGGTGGTATGGTCACGTTTAGGAACAACCACAAGGGTCGCATTATTGGTACTGGCCAAATTGGTAACTCTTCCACCTCCTTTGATAATGTGCACTTAGTTAGCGACTTAAAAGATAACCTTTTAGGTGTTAGTCAAATATGTGATAAAGGTTATAAAATTACTTTCACATCAAAAGGTTTTAAAATTCATAATAAAGAAACAAAACAAATTATTATTAAAGGAAATAGACACAAAGACATTTATACTGTAAACTTCGACAAATGTGATAGTCTTGAACGTCTGGTCGTATATGAGAAAGAAGCTACACTTTGGCATAAATGAGTAGGTCATGTTCACATGGGGAACATCAGTAGACTTGTGAAATATGAGCTTGTCAAGGGTCTACCAAAGATCAACTTCAAGAAAAGCAAAGTTTGCGATTCTTGTCAAGTTGGTAAGCAAACTAAAAATCCCTTCAAACCAAAAAGGGTGGTTAGCACTTCACAACCTTTGGAGCTACTTCACTTAGACTTGTTTGAACCAACCAAATCCGAAAGCCTAAGCGAGTGCAGATATTGTCTAGTCACATTGACGACTTTTCTAGATTTACTTGAGTATCTTTCTTAAAAAGTAAAGACTTAACCTTTGATACATTTAGCAAGTTAGTTAGAAGACTACAAAATGAAAAGGGTCATAAGTAATTAGGATTAGGAGTGATCACAGTGGAGAATTTGAGAATGAATCTTTTATCAATTTTTGTGATCAATATGGGATAAAGCATGAATTTGCATTCCCTAGAGCTACACCTCAAAATGGTGTAGTTGAGAGGAAAAATAGGACTTTACATGAGTGTGCCCACACAATGCTATGCGATTCAAAGCTACCGCGATATTTTTGGGCTGAGGCTGTAAACACTGCTTGTTATATTCAAAATAGAACCCTAATCAGAATAATTCTAAAGAAGACACCTTCTGAACTCTATCATGGAAGAATACCTAGAATTTCCTACTTCAAGATATTCGAATGTTGATGTTTTACACTTAACACTAAAGACAATCTTGCTAAGTTCGATGCTAAAAGTTTAGAAGGAATATTCTTAGGTTATTCAACAAGAAGTAAAGCCTATAGGATTTTTAACAGGAAGAATTCTATTGTTGAGGAAACCATGCATGTTTCTTTTGATGAAACTTCAATTCAACCAAAATCTTCTGCGATTGATGATGACGATCTAATAGTTGACCCATCAAACATTCCAGAATAGAATATTTCTAATGAACTACCTAGAGATATTTCGTTTGTGAAAGATCATCCTAAAGAACTGGTAATAGGAGAATTGTTTAAAGGAGTTCAGACCAGATCTTCCCTTAACACTTTAGCTTTTACAGCTTTTATTTCACAACTAGAACATAAAAGTGTCAAGGAAGCCCTTTCAAAAAACTATTGGATTATTGCAATGGTAGATGAATTAAATCAATTCAAAAGAAATCAAGTATGGGACTTGTTTCAAAGATTGAATCACAAATCATTATAGGAACTAAGTGAGTCTTTAGGAACAATGTTAGAAATAAAGCTAGACTTGTGGCCCAAGGGTATAATCAAGAAGAAGAAAATGATTTTGATGAAACATATGCTCCCGTAGCTCTCCTAGAATCCATTAGGATGCTGCTATCCTTTGCCGCCCATATGAAATTCAAACTTTTTCAAATGGACGTCAAAAGTGCCTTCCTAAATGGATCCATCAAGGAGGAAGTCTATGTTAAACAACCTACAAGTTTTGAAGATGCTAAATATCCTGACCATGTCTATAAACTGAACAAAGCTTTATATGGACTTAAACAAGCTCCATAAGCTTGGTATGATATATTAAAATCCTACCTAATTGAAAATGAATTTAAAATTGGTCAAATAGATCCAACCTTATTCGATAAAAGGAAAGAAAATAATATCTTAATAATACAAATATATGTTGATGATATTATTTTTGGTGCTACTAATGATATGTTATGCCAAGATTTTACAAAGGTAATGCAAGATCATTTTGAGATGAGCATGAAGGGAGAACATCGGTTCTTTCTCGGACTTCAAATTGATCAGTTGACCTCTAGAATCTTCATATCTCTAATAAAATACATAGTAGAGATATTGAAGAAATTCTCGATGGAAAAAGTCAAAGGTAAAGAAACACCAATGGTAGCTTCTACCCAATTGAAAATTGATGACATAGGTAAATCAATAGATCAAAAACTATATTGAAGCATGATAGGATCTCTGTTATATTTAACTGCAAGTAGAACTAGTATATTGTTTTACACTTTTTTGTGTGCTCGCTTTCAAGTAAACCCTAAAGAAACACTTCTAAATGTTATTAAAAGAATACTTAGGTATCTAAACAACACACAAGACTTAGGACCTTTTCTATTCGAAGTCAGATACATTGGAATCACATTCCTTTTGTGATGCTAACTATTCGGGTAGTTTCACAGACCGAAAGAGTACTAGCGAAACATGTAAATTTTTCGAAAATTCTCTAGTCTTTTAGTTCTCTAGAAAGTAAAATATCGTTTCACTCTCCACAGCAGAAGCAAAATACATAGCTACATCTCTAGCTTGTTCACAACTATTGTGGATGAAACAAATGTTACAAGATTTTGGCCTATCTTATAAGAATAACAAAATTTTGTGTGACAACAAAAGTGCGATTAATCAATCCAAGAATTCAGTACAACACCCTAAGATTAAACATATAGATGTCAGACATCATTTTCTTAGAGATTATGTCATAAAAGGAGATATCAATCTAAAATTTGTTAACATAGAAAATCAACTAGCTGATGTTTTCACAAAACCATTACCAAAAGACAGGATTAATCAAATTTGTCATTCACTAGGTTTATCAAGATTAAAATAGCTTAATTAATTTGCCTAATGAATGCATTTTTTTTCATTATTTGATCGATCAAAAAGGACTATTTGATCGACCAAAACCTTTGCCGAGAAATTACCCTCCAAAATTTTGACTCTTGATCGATCAATCAAAATGTTTGATTGACCAATCCAGTTGGGTGGGAATTTTTCCTACAAACGTTCAAACCCTGATCGACCAATTAATATATTTGATCGATACTTTTCATTTTGATCGACCAAAAATCCTTTTCGATCAACCAAAACTGGGCGGATTCTCTTTTTAAAGATTGTGATCTATTTCCTCGATTTGCATTCACAATCACTTTTTACCTTTTCGAATCTATGTGATTAGTTGCCTTAAGGGTACTTGATCGCATTTTTGTGTGGTTTGTTAATTTAGGGTTTTAAGTCATTACAAGGCACAAAAATGGATTCAGTTTTAAATTTCTAACCTAGATAGTGGAGTATCTAGGGTCATCCAAGGAGGCGATGTTTTGCAAAAAATCAATCTCCTACTCGAAAATGCAACTCAACTTTCTTTTTTTTCTTTTTCGAATATATAATTTTTATGATTTTTTATTTAACAAGGCAATACAAAGTTGGTGGTCGAAAAGACAACCTATTTTAGCAACTAGGTGCCAAAGTAACCTCTCCCCAAGCTCACCTTATGCAAATGAAAGCCTAGGATAATTGGGAGGAGGGTGTGAAAGTCCTAAAACAAAGCCAAAGTTGAGAGTAAAATGCACTAAATTAGGAAAGCAACTTTATAAGAAAATCAGACTTTTGTTCTACACTAGTAGAGGAAAGCTTATAACAACAACGAAAATATAAACAAGAGAAACAGAAGACCTGGTTGATGAAGATTGTGAAGAAGGTGAAGCCCTTGCTCCAAGCCTGGTAGCTCCCGATCTTGAAAAGAACTTCTCTAACTCCTCTTTGAAAGCTCCTTCAAATTAAGGTCTCCTCCTTTTTGCAAGCCCTAGGGTGGGCATGCCTTGGCTCTTCCAAGGTGGAAGCTACCACCTTTAAAGATCTCCTTCAAGGGTGGGCATGCACCACCCTTTCTTCTACTTGCCTGGCAGTCCTCCTTGTGGTGAAGATCCTCCTCCTTCTTGGGATGGCACAAAAGGGAAGGAATGGGGAGAGGAAGGCACCAAGGGGGTGGGTGATGTGCTCCCTTAATCTTTCTCCCTATCCCTTCTTCTTGGCCTAGGGTTTAGGTGGAAGTAACGTGGAAATTATACTAATAGGAGGATGAATTTTTTTGGTGGAATGAGGTGGGTTTTTATAGAGGTCGAAGGGGGTAGGGTTGGCATGAATAGGTGGAGGGCCAGGATTGATTTCAGGGGTGGTTATGGGTGGTTAGATTGATCCTAGGCTAGGGTTAATTGGTGCCACCTAAAAGGGGTAGTTACGATGGCCTAAAGGCACCTAAAGTTGGCTCCAATTGTGGGTCTTCTAGAAGGTGTTGAGGTGGATGGTGTAGATGGGATCAAAAGGCGATGAATGGTGGGGATTTATGGTGGTTTTGGAGGGAAAGTTGGCACCACCTTTAAGGTGGCTTTTGGAGGTGGTGGGATGAAAGGTGGTGATGGTGGTGGCACCAACTTGGAGTAGGGTGGAGCTAGCGTAGGTGAGCTTAGGTAGGGTTGAGTTGGTGGAGCTAGCTAGGAAGGGTTTTTACTTGGTGGATTGCCAATGGAGCTAGAGCCTAGCTAAGCTAAGCTAGCTTAGCTAGTAGTGGAGTAGAGGAGGAGGAATTGAAGCTAGGGTTTGAAAACTGGAGCTGAGGAGGAGAAGACTAGAGCTTGAACTGGAGCTAGCAGCTGCTATAGAGGATGGCATGGAGCTACTCTAGCTGGCTTAGCCTGCTAGTTCTTTGCTAGTTGCGAAGCCAAGCAAAAGTAAGCTAGCTTCTACTATAAGGAGCTAAGGTGAGCTGGGTCTAGTGCTCCCAGGGACGATTAAGCTGGTTGAGGCAGCTAAGGTAGCTTAGCTCATCTGAGTTGATCCCAACAACCTTCCCAATCTCTCATGCAAACGCATGATAGATTCTGTTATCTTTTGAGTTTCCTACTCTGACAACCTTCCATGGTTGAAAAGCTTGGATTCCAAGTTTTAATCGACCCCCTGCTACCTATAAAAGAATCCCCAGGTCTGACCATTCGCCCCAAGCTTGATTTCGACTGGATCTACCCCAATTTCTTCCCTCCTAATCCAATCGAAAGCCCTCAAGCTCCAGGGACTCTCCCTGCCTCTCCTCATCATTTCACTGCAATACCAGCGACAGATACTCCTTCCTCATCTTCCTCCGCATCGCGAAATATTGGCCGATGATCGCACATGTTTCGCGAGTTTGAAATCAGGGTTATAAGTAACCCATCATCATAGTTGCAAAACTCATCATCAAATAAAATTTATACCGAAACTCCATGGGAGTCTTGGGTCGAACACGGGGAGGCGAACGTTTGGTTTTATGAAATCCGTGCATCACTTTTATTTCTTTTTGGTCATTTTTTTCTTTTCTAATATTTTTGGTATTTTTACAAGCAACAGATTATGTCGATGAAAACTTTATCTACTTGCAAAAATATAAGAGAGGGAGAGAGAGAGAAACAGTCATCTATTTATCAAGAATTGTTTGTTACAACTACAAAAGTGGAAAATCTACACTACGAAAGTGTAAAAAGATAGAAAGAGGTGAGAGAAATCCCCCCTCGATGGTTGCTTGGAGTATGACCTACTCTGACGATGCCTGGAGGAAGTTGGTGAGGAGTGGGATGAAGGAGGATGGAGCCGAAGGATGGATGATGGGGTAGGACGTTGTCGTAGCGAGGATCTCCTTCCCGAAGGGTGGTGAGAGGATGACCACATGATGCTCCACAAATGGGGATGAGAGGTGGGAAAACTATTTGATTTTCTATTCTAGAGGAGCATCCCGAGCTTAGGACAAGCTCTCTCTAGAGCCTTGGAGGTGGTGAGAGGAAGAAAGGAAGAGAAGGTTTGGAATGGTGGTGGGTCGGTCCTTTTATAGTGGAGGAGGAAGAACAAATCCACATCTGGGTCATTACTGACCTCTGAAAACGTCGCTGTAGCTATCGCTGAAGATAGGCCCTTCAATTCTTGTTGCTGGCACGCGCAGACCATTAGTGACAGTTGCAAGTGTCACTAAAGGCCCACGCTGCTGAATATCCACACCTACCATCTGCTGGCGTGCGCATCGCACGCTGCGCGCTTCACATGCCCGTGCTCCCTACGTCGTATGCGCATGCATGCTGGCATGCACTACGCCACTGCTGCGCGCGACTGTGGCTGTGCGCAGTGCGCTGCTACTGCGCGTGGCTACCGTTTTGGCTGTGCATGGTGCATTGTTACTGGCCAATGTTAGGCGGCCTGGATGGTGCCACGTGGCACCATCTGGGCCATCCATTCTTCTTTCTTTTGTAAAGGGTCCCACATTGCTCAGATCGAGATGATTTCTGTGCTGCTGGACTGCGTTCGTCGCTTCGGATCCATCTGTATGGTTGGATTTTCCATCCGAAACCCATATGGATGTTGCATTGCCCCCAGGCTGTTGATCTTCCTCGAACTTTGTATGATATTACAGTTCTCCGATCTAGACAATTTTAGAGGCGTTAGACTTCGATCGTCATCCTAATGAGATCCATACAGTCCGATCATCTATCTGAGGCCCTAATATAACTCTTCTTCTCTCGTAACCATAAAAAGGACCTAATTAACATAAAATATGCACAACTACTCTAAATGCAGAATGATGCATGCTATGCAATATTTATAACATGAAATGCAAATCTAAGCCTAGGAACATGCATGAATAGCCATTTTAACCTAAATAGGTGTGTCTATATCATACCCCCAAGTCTATCTTTTGCTAGTCCCTAGCAAAATTAAGCTACATGCTATGTGTGAAATCAAAATTAGGATTAGATCACTTAGGCCTAAGTAGTTTATTAACAATAGAAAATTTCAACTAAGGTCCTAAACAACGAAAACTCAATAGTACCCGGGTGCCTGCCAAAATGCTGATCGATCAAGTCCTCACCTTATTTGAAAAGGGAAGATACATTTCTTTTATTTTTCTTCTACTCTAATTCTTTTTGTACTTTTGGAGTTTGAGAGTTCCAGGATAACTTTTTACGGCTACCCGACCCGCCCAAGACTCGAAAAGGACTCTAAGTACTAAGCATCTTGTGAGAATAGTGAAAAACTAACTAGGCGACCATTAAAACGAACTTCGAGTTTCTACAACCCTAGGTGACCTTGCCTAAAGGTTTATCTTTTCGACTAGTAGCTTTCTCCCTACTTTTATTTATGGGATCAACACAAAGGTGAACCCAATGTATATCTCCCCAGTTTATTCTATTTCCCCGCTTCTTCCTTAAGTGTTTTGGGAATTAATGTGCATTTTTTGTTAGCTGGGTTCTGGACAACCGGCAAATGGGCTATTACACACAGCAACTTGCCAGCCATACTCATGCGGTGAAGTGTGGTTTTGTTTATTTTTTATTCTTTTCTCCCTTTTCTATTTTTTTTTCTTTTTTTTTTGTTTATTTTTTTTCTTTAAGTAGGTGGCTTCCCTGATCTAAGATTTATCTAAAGGTAGCACAATGAAAATGGTCTTGTGACTGGGCTCTGGACAACTGGCCGATGAGCTATTACCACCGACAACTTCCCATCCATACGACCCTAGATAATTCATTAGTTACCCAATTTCTGAAGAAACCGTCGAAAGGTGACTCAATGCAAAAAAAAGTGTGTAGATGCTTGGGATTAAAGTCCCCCTAAATCAGAGGGCTGGTTGATAAGTCACATACTTATCATCCCAATTTATTAGCCAAATTAAAAATGAATTTGAATTGGCAAGGACTCGAGACTATGTCGACATTTGAGTGGACACCCGGGCTAATTAAGCCCGAAGACCTGAAGAGTCTAAGTGTTTAGATCCTCTCGTATCATTTTCTAAAGTTAATAACTTCCAAATGCCTAAGTTCTCTTTTCCTAATTGTTCTTTTTTTTATCTTTTTGAATTTTCAATTTCTTTTAAAGAAACTAAAAGAAATTCTATGGAGTTTTTTTTTTGAAACTAAAAGGAAAGCTATCGTATTACGATAGCAATCCAGGAGGACATTTTATTGATAAAGAGGTGAATAAAAAATTACAAATCAGATCCCCATCTATGTATGAGGGACCAGCACTCATTTGCAATTTTCTCATAGCTTACTGGTCTCTCCTAAAATAACCTCTCATTTCTTGCCCTCCACATGCACCAAAGAGTTGCGGCCATGCGTAGGTGCGGTCTCTGCAATATTAAAAAATTATGCCACAAAGAATCCCATGGGGGGAGTGGTTCCTGACAAGTCCTCCTCCATATTACATCAGTAATCAAGCAAGAAGAAAAAATGTGGTTAAGGCTATCAGTGTGCATTTCACATAGGTGGCATTCATGAAGAGCAGCTCCCATTCTTTTGTGCCTTAGATCCCCTGTTATCAAGCCCTCCCTTCTGCAATGCCAAAGAAAAATTTGTACCTTGAGGGGGATCTTCAAGAGCCAGATTTTTTTGTCAACGTGATCATAACCCCAACCTCTGCCATCTTCGATAATCTTTCCATAAGCACACTAAACTGTATAAATTCCATCCCAAACATGGCTATCTTCCACTCCAGGTCTGGGTTTGAATCTTTCTAATTCTGAAATCATGTTCCTTCTTTCTTCTCACAGCTGGGTGCCCACCCTGATGGATTCAGCTTCATTTTGTTGCAAGCAGACCCCTGTTTCAGACCAATACCAGCTCAGAATACCTGTTTTGTCCCTTGCTGCAGTGAAAACCCTCGGGTTGGATTCCTTCAAAGGGCTCAGTAGGGACTAATGTTCACACCAGAAGTCAAATGTTCTGCCATCTCCTAATACCGGTTGCAGCAGATGCCAATTACATTTCATAGCTTGAATCACAGACTGCCAGAAAGGTTATGGTCTGATAGGAAATAACCTCTTTAGTGCACTGTTGGACTGACCATAGCTATCTCTAATCAGTTCTGTCCAAGGTGATAAACGCCAGTTTATCATCATTCTTATGCATTAAAACAAACCTAGCTCTTAGGATTTTACTCCGCAAGTGGGTTTTTGGGCTGCATTTAGGCATTAATTAGGTTAAGCGTGCATTGCATTTTTTATTATCTTTTTGATGTGTTTTTGTGAGTGTTAGGGATATATAGGTTACCAAAATCCTAAAACCCTAGCACTCAAGAAGGAAAATGTTGAAGGAGGAGCTCAAACTAGCTGGAACTTAGCTTGATCCAACTCACCACAGATGGAACCTAGATCACTTGGACTAGGGTTAGCTCATCCTAGCTCCATTCAGCTAATCTCAGCTGAATGGCAGCTCAAGAGAGCTCATCTTAGCTCACCCTAGCTCAGGTCAACTTAGATCCAGCTCAATTTAGTTGAGTCTAGCTCATCTCAGCACCCACTAGTCCACAAGGAGCTCTAGCTAGCTCAGCTGAGTTGACTGGAGTTCACCTCAGCTCAGATTTGACTACATCCAGCTCCACTCAACTCCAGCCAGCTGAAGATGAATTCATCCCAACTCAAGAAGCTCAAGTCCAGCTCCCGGGGACTCAGCTTAGCTCAACTTAGTTGAGCTAAGCTACCTTAGAGACCTCAGCCAGCTTGATCCTCCCTGGGAGCACCAGACCCAGCTCACCTTAGCTCATTATGGTAGAAGTCAGCTTATTTTAGCTTGGCTTAGCAGCTAGCAAAGAACTAGCAGGATAAGCCAACTCGAGTAGCTCCATGCCACCCCTTTCAGCAGCTACCAGCTCCAGTTCAGCTCCAGGCTTCTCCTCCTCAGCTCCTCCCTCCAAACCCTAGCTCCAACACCTCCTCCTCTACTCCACTATTAGCTAAGCTAGCTTAGCTTACCTTAGCTTAGCTATGCTCCAGCTCCCTTGGCTTTTACCACCTAAAAACCCTACCTAACAACTCCACCAACTAGCTCCACCTAAGCTCCACATAAGCTACCCCTACTTGGCGCCAACCTAGCCTACCCACTACCTTCAAAAGACACCATAAAGTGGTGCCAAAACCACCCTAACTACCTCCTTATTTGCGCCACTTTTTCCCTCCAAAACACCCCCACATCATGGCCCTACACATAACCCTACAACCCATCCTAGCCATCCACCTACCATTCCTTCTAGAACCCTACTTGATGCCACCTAAGCCCCCCTTCTAGAAGCCATTTTGGAGCCAACTTCAAGGGGTGCCACCACCCATAACCACCACCTAGGTACCCCTTGGGTTGGCGCCAATCACCCTTAGCCATATGATCCCCAACTATGCCCCATATCCTATCCTAGCCATCCATTCCAAGAGCCACCTATGCCCCCCTTCCTACACTATATATACCCACCTATCTTCCCACATTTTCTTCATCCTCCATTAGTGTTTAATTTCACCTACATCCACCTATACCTACGGCCAAGAAGAAGGAGTAGAGAAGATGATTAACGGGGCACATCACCAGCCCGTTTGGTGCCTTCTTCACCCTACTTTCTTTAACTTGTGCCATGCCAAGGAGGAGGAGCATTCTACTTCAAGAAGGATGACCAGGAAAAGGAGAAGAACCTAGGGTGGACGTCCACCATTAGAGGAGGAGAATTGAAGGTGGTAGCTACCACCTTGGAGGACATCATTGGAGGAGCATCTCACGCCAAGGAGAAGGAGTTGTCGTTTCAAGTCAAGGAGCTACTAGGCTTGGAGCAAGAAGCCCTCTTCTTCACCATCTATCTAGAGGATTTGTGTTTTTTTTTTCTTGTATTTTCAAGTAGAGTAGAAGCATTCCTCTATAGGTTTTGTGTGCACAATTTTACTTTAATTCAAATTGCCTTCTTTCAATTTCTATTGTATAGCTTGTTACAAATTTTACCTAGCAATTGTTTCACTCCCTCTTCCTAATTATTCTAGGCCTCCACGTGCCTAGGGTGAGCTTAGGTAGAGGCTCTACCTGTCACCTTAGGGTAGGTTTCTTGAATTAGGTATTAGTTGTTTTCTAGCTTTCAACAAAAACTTGCTTGTTGCCTTTATTTTGAAAATCATAAAAACTATATATTCAAAAAGACCAAAAAGAAAGTTGATTTCCATTTCCAAGCAAGAGATTGATTTTTGCAACCAAATTGCCTCCTTGG
Source organism: Thalassia testudinum (assembly GCA_037157565.1). NCBI lineage: Eukaryota > Viridiplantae > Streptophyta > Magnoliopsida > Alismatales > Hydrocharitaceae > Thalassia > Thalassia testudinum. The sequence goes on from JAZHRO010000056.1 coordinate 18,208,858, forward strand.
ATGACCCTAGATACCCCACTATCTATGTCTGATAAATTTTAAAAGCGAATCCATTTTTGTTTGTTGCAATAACTTAAAACCCCAATTTAACAAACCGTGCAAAAGCGCGATCACAAGGCTTCCCTTTCCCTTCAGAACTTTTATAGCCCATTTGATCAATAAAGCCTCATTAAATTCTTTCAAAGATTTGATTCCCAATCCCCCACTTTCCTTGGGCCAACAGATTTGCTCCCATTTTAAAGGCTGCATAAATCTACCTTCATGCTTGGCACCTTTCCAAAAGAACCTCTTTCTCATTAAATCCATGCACTTCCATACAGATTTCGGAGCTTTGAAGAGGGAGAAGTAGAAGACGAGGATCGAGGTAATAACAAAGTTCAACAAGATGAGTCTACCACCCTTAGATAAGAACCTACTATTCTATCCTGCCAACTTGACTGAAATTTTATCAAAAGGATTGTTCCAGTCGCTTTTTTTCATTCTTGAGCATCTTAAGGGCAGCCCCAAATATCTGATGGGAAGATTAATGTGAGGGGTCCTCAAAATATTTGAAATAGCTTCTTGTTCTATCTCATTCAGGCCAAAGCATACCAGATTAAACTTCTTCCTATTTAAATTCAGACCTGAAATGTCACCAAAGATATTAACCATATGACCAAGTGCACGAGCCTCATCCTCTGACCCTTCCACAGAAAAGACCGTATCATCCACAAACTAGAGAATAGGAGCTATGGCTCTCCTGTTAGAAAGGGAGTATCCTCTGATAATACTCGCCTTAGAAAGTTTGCAAGCATATCTTGCTAGACCATCAACAGCAAGGTTAAAAACCAAAGGGGCCAAAGGACATCCTTGCCTCACCCCGCACTGTGGTTGAATCCAGGCCCCACAAGGCTTCCCATTGATCAAAGGAGTGAAAGAAGTAGTAGTAATGCACCTTTTCATCCATTGAATCCATAGAAGGGGAAATCCTCTTCTCCTGTAAACCTCCCACAAATAGGGCCACGAAATAGAATCATATGCCTTACGAAAATCAACTTTCCACATAAATGCTTAACACTTCCTTTTTTGCCAACACACACCATCTCCTGGGCCGTGATGAAAGACTCTTGTAAGGATCTGTTAGGAAGGAATGCAGATTGGACTGGATGAATAACATCCTACAGGACGGGCCATAGCCTATTTGCCGAGACTTTCTAATCACCAAATAAATAGAGTTCGAGAGAGCTATAGGTCTAAAGTCCTGAAATTTCTCTACACATTGTCTTTGGCAACAAGAAAAGAAAGGATTTGTTGATCTTATCAAAGCCAAAGTTGCCCTCCTCAAACTCCTTAATAACATCCATCACTTCTTTACCAACCACACCCAACATCTCTTTGTAGAAAAAATCTTGGATACCATCAGGACCAGGAGAACCTTCATTATTTAAGTCTTTAATGGCAGCCACTGTTTCTTTCTCAGTGATGGTTGCTATCAAACAAGATACTTGTTCCCTAGAGACTTTGGGTGAGTCACTCGCTGCCATTCTCCATTGACCTTTCCCTACAGCCTAGCTCTAAAGTACTTGATGGCCTCAGCTCTAATATCTGGCATAGATGAGATTCTCTGACCATCCTTGAGTATGGATGAAATTAAGTTGATCCTTCTACGAGAGCTGGTAGCCAAGTGAAAAAATTTGGTATTGGCATCCCCCTCATTAAGCTAAAGTTGTCTGGAATGTTCCCTCCAATCCATCTCCAATTTTAAGTCTTCTTCAACCACCACATCTGCCACATTCTTCTGGTTCTAAGCTCTTGGTCAGTTAGAGGAATAGTAGCTTCTTTTGAATCAAGGCCTTGGATTTCCAGCAGTGCCTCATTGCACCTCTGACGTCTTACAACAGACATAGCAACCCTATATTCCTTTAGCATTGTTCGCATAGCAGTCAGGTTGGATGCAAGCTTGATAGTGGCAGTTCCATCTACATGTTTGGCCCTCCACTAGCCTTCAAGCATCTCATGGAATTCCGATTCTCTCAACCAGGATTTTTTAAATTTTAAATAAGAGCTAGCAAGCACTTGTTCCCCACTATCCCAAACCAAGGGCATGCGATCAGAAAAGGGGCATTCCAGTCCACACACAGAGGATAACTGGAACATATCCAGCAGCCCAGCATTAGCAAAGAATCTATCAATTTTTGACATGAGGCCACTACCATTTCTCTAGGTGAATTCAGTTCCAGAAGAGGGATGTTCACTCAAGCCTAGTGTCTGAACCATCAATTGGAACCTAGTAAATGCACTATCCACCATGCCATTTGGTCTGTCCCTCCCCGTCAGGACACAATTAAAATCTCCTCCCACGACCCATGCAGCCCCATTCACAAAGCCAGTACCTTCACTCCAATCTTCCCACAACTCCTGCCTTATGTAGGCATCACAAGGGCCATAGACTCCTGTAATATAGAGGTCACTCCCCCCTGAGTCCTTTCAAATTTACAAGTCAGCATTTGTCTAGCTATAAAGACCTCAACCATTTGGAGAATGTTTATCTTCCACCACATAACAATACCTCCAGACCTACCACGTGAATTAAGCATCACACAGTCATTCGCATCACCAACCTTCATATCAGTCCAAGCCCTATCTTTTTCACTTTCTATGTGTGTCTCTTGAATAATGGTACAATCTATCTCCCATTCTCTCATATATCTCAGAGAGAAGCCCTCCGACTTCTGTTGCACAGCCCACGCACATTCCAAGATAGAATCCTCATTAAGTTTCTTAGGTGCCCCCTTTTTACAATTCGGGGCTCTGCTAACCCTCATCACAGCTGCAATGGCATTTTCATCAAGTTTTTGCATTGTATTTTGTTTCCTCTATCTGAGTTTATAAGCGAATCTATCCATACTAGTCCTGGATACTATCCCTGAGCCATATTTCAATCCTTCTACTACTGGTAAACTGGTTTGTAGACTCAAGGAATTTGCAAGAATCTCTTGCAAATCACACTGATCAAGTGTATCTAACCTTGGTATAACAACATTCATTTTCTCTCCCATACCATCTTCTACCAATGTCACTTCCATCCCTTCCTCCATTTCCTCTGTGCAGTGATGGTCCTTGCATTTTTTAGGCTCAGGTGCCTCATCAGGGGTCTCATGTCCTGGCTGTTGTGAGGCTTCCTCAAGCTTCACCACCTTCTCATAAGATGCATTATTTTGATTAAGTCCCCCACACGTATTGTCCACTAAGAAATTCAAAATCAACAGCCATGAACTCCCCCTACAGTGGAGGATAATCTTCTCTGGCACAGAACTAGCTTTGAATACATGAACCCAAACATTCAGTACACGGCCATCACCTTCCATCAATCCAATCTCAGCATCATCAGCCAAAGTAGCAAACCCTGCTATCATAGCTACCACCACCTCTTTTGATCTTAGATGCAGTGGTAAGCCACTGATTCCTAGCTTCCTCCATCTAGAGGCTGCTCTCTGGGGTGGCCGTTCCGGCAATGATCCACCAAAGGGGGATACCAGCCTCCAAATCACCATCAATCCATCCAAAGCACTCGAGCAGAAGCGCAAACATTCTACATCCATCATCCCCAAACCAAAGAGCACAAACCGTGTAAGGGAGAGACACGTAATCTTCCAACCACTAGTCGACAAAGATAGAGAACTTACCAACTGATGAATCCTTTCCACTGAAGGATTGCCCATCATCACCTCTCCGACTAAAGCCCCTCATAACACAATCTCCGCCATCCTGATGTCATCATTCATAGGGATTTCCATGTTCGCCATGTGTCCCCATAGGTAGGTGGAGGTAAAGGTATAAGTGGCTGCGTTCCAGCCTTCGTTGCCCTATTGTGCAAGCTCATCCTTCCCCTTGGTTGTCCATGATTAGCCATGCAAGAGTCTCGTTTGTGGCCATGTCCCCGACATGCTAAGCAGACCAAAGGGAAGTAGCACACTGCCGCCATATGCCCTCGACGCCGACACCAAAAGCACACAATTTCCTTGTTGCCCCATTATTTGCCATTGCTAACTCGACTTTTGCCTACAACACTACTTCCATCGGCCATCGGACCTCTTCTCTCCCTCCTCCAAGCCCTAGATCTCCAGGTTGTCCATCCTCCATCACCTTGGATCCTCTCTCCTGTCACCCTAGGGTTGTCCATCCTCAATCAGCTCTGCAAAGAGAAGAGTATATGCATACGTGCTAAGTTTAATGCCTTCAGCTAGGCATACCATACATACAAAGAAGAAATTGAGAATTCACAAGTGCGAGTCAGAATCAAAATAAAAATATTGATCCTGAAACCTACCAACAGAAGACGTCCACAGACTTGAACCAGATTATGGTGCAAACCCATGCCCCAGGGTCGAGTGGTTCTCAGGTTCTGGATGAAAATCACCCATAATCGAAGGTTGTTGTGTTTGTGGGGCTGGGCCTGCAGTTTAGTGGTGTACAACCCAAGACCAAAGTGTCGAACAATGGGTAAAGATGGTTCAATAGGTGCGGCTGTCCACTTAACATCTAGCTCAGAAAATAATTAGTTATTTCAAGCTTAGGTTGCATGTGAAAGATATCGTAAGGGTCTTGGTAGAAAGTAGGTGGTTTCAGGTCAATAAGTACCCTTAGATCCAAAATCAAAATTCCCTCAGAATTAGCCTCCCAAATTTTTATTTCCAACTTCCTATCCTCTGATATCAATGTTTCCGATACCTCCAAATCATCGTACACCACATCTAAAGTACCTAAGTCTAACAATTGTGGCTGAATCAAGATTAACTTGGGTAAGTGATCTCAAAAATATCATCATTCAATTTTATAGGGTGTATTTGAGGAATGGGGCTATTGATTGAATCATCAGGATTTGAATCGTCCAAATTAGCCCCAACATGATCATAATCTTCAATGATCAAGCTATCAAATAGTTCGTCATACTCCTCGAGCTCGATTGTCTCACTAGAATCCTCTTCCTTGAGTTGAAATGAGACTTCACCAAAAGATTCTTCACCCTTAGAATCAAAGAATTCATGATCCTCATTTATATATGTCTCAAAATCAATTGTCATTTCCTAGTTCAAAGAGACATATTTTTCCTCTCTCCCTGGCTCGAGGATCTCGGGTGAATCAATCGGTTCATCCTCAATGGGTTGCTCTAGCCCAAACTGCTCATCCCCAGTTTCAGAAAATGTGTCCTCCCCCCCAACAGGTGCCTGAGTGGGTTATGACATTGGCTCTTTTGAAGGAGGTTCATCTTGAGAATCATTCCAAGATTTGACGAAGGCAACCACAAATTTCATCCTCAACCTCGATAATTTCCTGAGTAGAAACTCACCCAGGTCCCTATCCCTGACATTTTGGAGCAAATCCAATAGAGAACTATCAAGTTCATCAATCATTTTGATCATAGGCTCCAATGCTTCAGTGTAAGGTGTTGGCTGAGCTTCTAAAGATTGTATAGTGTTCCTCAAATTAGCCAACACCCTATCTTGGATCTGGTTCACTTGTACTGACTGGTTCGATTCATGGTTGGGTGGGTTCAGGTTAAATCTAGGGGAGTCAAGATATTGAGGTTCTTGGGTCCCTCCCTGATAGTAGGTTGTTTCAGTTGTTTAAAGGAAGGTGGCGACCAATATTTAGGGTAATTCTGGGGAGGGTAAGTGTTATAATCAACATATCCTTCATGGTTGTAGATCTGGTTAGGTTGATGAAGGATGGAGATCTATAATTATTGTAGCTCTGGGAATGATAGTAATCATAGTCTTGTTGTCTAGGGTTAGGCCCTGGACATTGAGGTCCGAATTCATATCCCTAATCAAAGTTATTCGGGCTAGTGGATGGGTAATCATAAGTCGAGTCAGGATAGTAATCAACTTGAGGATATGTGTTGGTAGGAGGGTTGATAGGATCTAAAGATAGAGGAATATGTGGCTATCTACACGCACACAAAGAGTTAAGCACAATGTTAGTAATAACAAAAAGATTTGCACAAAATATAATCAAAGAAATTGGCACAAGATATATAGTGGTTCCCTTTCCTTGGGTACTCCACTACCTAAGCCTCCCAGCTTAGGGTTTTTAACCCAATTCTCTCAACCCCGAGAGAATCAATTTACTAACTGAGGTAATTAATGGGTTACCTCAACCCAAGTACAATAATGATTTTGTTACAACCCAACGAGCAAATTCTCAAATACAAAAGAAGTACAGGTGTAAGAAAGAAAGATCTTACAACTAGAATTCCTAAACCTCCCAACAAATGTAAATATAATTTACCAATTTGAGAGCCTAGAAAGGAAGTGAATCGCTTTGACAATGTGTGAAGAAATCACGTCATTGAGCTTGCAAGAATGTAGAGAGTGAATGACAAGCTTCTTCTTTCTCTCTTGAAAATATGGTGGAAATTTGGGAAGTATAACTCTAGGAATTTTCCTTGTATTTCTAATCTTTCTGGTATCCAAACAAAGAGTCCTAGGGTAATTTTATAGAGTTTAGGACCTAGGATACTCGTCTACTAGACGTTGGGAATTAATTCCCAACGTTCACATTGGTGGAATTAATTTTCTAGCCATTCAGAAATGAGCCAGCGGATACCTAGTACCAGTACTAAAGTACCTGTACCAGTACTTGTTGCTTCTAGATTTGGGTTTCAAACTCTTAACACAAATCTGTAACCCACTTGTATCGGTACTGATCATTAGTACCGATACTCGTTACCTCTAGTATCGGTACTGATCATGAGTATCGGTACTTGCAGGGTATAGGTTTGTTTCTTGACAAAACCCAAAGCTGTAACTCACATGTACTGATACTAAACTTTAGTACCGGTACTTGTGGGTTAACGAGTACCTTTTTTAAGTGATTTAATCAATTACATTCTTTGAAAATCATCGCAATATTAATCCTAATTTAGTTCTAATTATTTTTACAATCTAAGTTACATTCTCTTGTTAAGAGGCATACAATCTATGAAAATAAAATCTAAACTACAGAAACTAAGGTCGAAGATGATCTTCTTCTCCTCGACTCATCCTTGTCATCCTCCATGACATGATCATGCCTCCATCATTTCTTATTTTCCTTCCCTCCTTCACCTAAATCTGGAAAACACTTAATGCAAACATTAATCCATAATAATTTTGTTAACACCAAAACAAGATGTGGAACAAGGTTCCAACAAGGGTAGGATTGGAAATGCGTGAAAAATGTGGAAGGATACATTGTGGAGTAGGAGGGAAAACAGAATAGACAAAGGTGCCCTACAGTACAATCAACCAAACCTATACTTATGTGGGTAGCATAAAGACCTACAGACTCTCAGGACCCATCTTGAGATTATAAATGATTTAGTCTACTTTTATCCAACCAATCCAACTAGTTAGAAGGAGGGACTGGGGAGATGGTTCTTCCTTAGGCTTGTGCCTCTGATTCCTAGTGTACCCCCAATTGTAGTCGTTTGATGCTACTCCCCTAGCTAGACATCAGATGGACCAGCTGTTGAAACGTTTTTGCGAATCGCTATGCTTACGTGTTTGGTTTTGGAAAACCTGTCGTTGTAGTTCGAAAGCGAAGAATTCGTGTTCAACAAATAAAATTTATACTGAAATTAAAATTTTGGGTCGAATATAGGGAGGCGGACGTTTGATTTAAAAACTTCGCGTTTCTTTTTATTTGTCACGAAGTAATTCAATTTAAACTATCTAATTATTTACAATTAATAAAAAAGAGAGAGAGTATTACACATGGAAATCAAAATGAGATGTAGAATAAACAAAGAATTTATCATAGAAGAGATTGTTCATTACAATTAGAATGCATAAAATAATTACACTAGAAAGTGATAAATTTACTCTAGAAAGCATTAAAAGAATGGAGGGAGAAATGTCCTCCTCGACGGTCGCTTGGAGGACGAGGAGATTAATCTAGAGAGCAGTAAATCTATACTAGAAAGTAGTAAAAAGAATAGGGAGAGAGAAATCCTCCTCGATGGTTGCTTGGAGGACGAGCCGGATGGGACGACACCTGGACAAAGGAGAATGAAGCAGGACGAAGGACGATGAAGCAGCATGCCGTCGTCGTCGCAGGATCCACTTCCGAAGGGGCACAAAAATTGGACTTTATCTCGCGAGAAGTATCCCGGGTGTGGGACAAGCTTCTCTTGAGCTTTGGAGGGGTAGAGAGGAGAAGGAAGGGATGAGAATTTCGTATGGAGGGGGTCTCCTTTTATAGTTGCAAGGAGTGGGGGCAAAATGGACATTACAACTTCAAAATAATAAAAGAGGGGTCCTTAGTGACGGATAAATCCATCACTAAAGCCCTGATGTGGGCGTAGCTTCCGCGCCCACGAGCACCGCTTCAGTTGCCTGCACGCCCAACGTGCACGCACGTCCAGCGATCCTCAGCAGTTCGATCTCGAGATCGGATGGCTTAAGTAGCGCCTTCTCCCGCTGCATTGCGCGCCTGCCCGCGCGTCTGATTGCGCGTTCGATTGCGCGTCCAATCGCGCGTCAACGCTATCGGGTGCACGCGGCCGTCCGATCTCCATCTGACGCTCCACCTGCGCCGAATCGCCCACACCTGCCACTCCTCGCCACGGCTCGATCCCACGCCCGGCGCTCACGAAAGCACGCTCGACCACTGCACTATGGGGTGCGGATGGTCGAGCGGATGCTTTTAAGCGTGAGCGCCCACAGCCGTTGGATTAAGATCCAATGGCGGAGAGTGATCGGGCGCAGGGCCTTCAAAAGATGCAAGCGGTTGTTTGGGCGGCTGAGATGGCGCCACGTGGCGCTATCTTGGCCATCCATCTTCTGGAAGTTGTAGATGGTGCCACGGATGTCGAATTGACTCGATTTTTGTGTCGTTGGGTTGCGATCGTCGATCCGAATTCATCCATGTGGTTGGATTTATCATCTGAAGAGCGAATTTACATCATCCTGGCCCTTGATCTTCTAGGGTTCCCAGGTAACTATCTGATGCTATGGATGCCTGATTAGGGCGATCTTGGAGTCGTTGAACTCCAATCGTCGCCCTGATCACATCCATACGGTTGGATCTTTGATCCGAGGCCCTGATAAAATGTTTACCCTGTCCAAGCACATAAAAGGAGATAATTAACCTCCATTTTATTCAAACTATTCTAAATGCAAGATGATGCATGTTATGCAATATTTATATCATGAAATGCCATCCTATGCTTAAGAACATGCATGAATAGACATCTTAAGTAGTGTAAATGTGTTTACATCACCAGCAGAAGCAAATTAATCAAAAAAAATCTCAGTTTGAGCCATGAGGAGCAAATCAATCCTTAAGGCCAATGTCTACTCATCTATAGTTAGGCTTGGGATGATCGTGCTCTTGGAATGTGATGGGCCCTTTAGATGGGTTGTTCCCTTAATGATCAATTGAAATGTATGTGTGTGCACAACCAGTGTTTGCAAATAAGGTTATTTGATGATGTGTCTTTTAGGATTTAACCTTATTTTGTAGCTTTTAGGGTTTAATTCTAAGGTTGGTTCAATTAAGGTTTAGTAGAACACTCCAAGTTTTGAAAGCACAGGTGATGATATATTCCTTTAGAAATCAGAGAAAAAATGTGGAGTGCCTGGTTCAAACTTAAGAATCAACCCTAAGTGGCAAGCTACTTGATGAATCGCTTTTATCTTAAGTGGTGCAGCCCAAACAGTTCAATCAATTGGCCTATTGCACCACTTAGTTAAGGCCCACAGAAATGTTTGACCTATTTATATTTCTACTCACTTATTTGTGTGTTTAATTAGGTGTACTGGGTCCACAGGTAAGATCTCAATTAAGTGGTAGAATCGATGTCATTGTGCACCTCAAGGTCAGAAGTTGTGGGTGTTAAGTGTGTAGCTTTCAGAAAATCCTACAAGAGAAGAGTATTTTTTTTTTGTTATATATGTGGAGGTGAGATGAGTGGAGGTGGCAAACAAACAACCAAATCTATCCTAGGGTTCATAAAAAGCTCCTAAGTTGATTTGGGTTTAAGTTTTTAGTGTGGTGAAATGAACTAGTGGGTGAGGGTGGTGGGGATAAACATACAAAACCTTCATCCACACTTTTCTTCAATCTAACCACTTTGGCCTGGCTCGGATGAGTACCTGCAATCACACTAAGATCAGAGAAAAAGTGAGATAAAAGTCAGGTAAGGATGAAAAATATGGAAAAAGAAAACAAAGAGTGTTGCCTACCTGACAACAGTGACGAGATGATCACAGGCATTTTAGAAGTTTGAAATCAAGGTTACGAGTAACCCGTCGTCGTAGTTGCAAAACTCATGATCAAATAAAATTTATACTGAAACTCCAAAGGAGTCTCGAGTCGAACATGGGGAGGCGAACATTTGGTTTTCTGAAATTCGTACTTCACTTTAAATTCTTTTTGGCCATTTTTATCTTTTCTCATTTTTTTGGTATTTATAACAAGCAAGAGATTAGGTCAATGAAAACTTTATCTACTTGCAAAAATATAAGGGAGAGAAGGAGAGAGAGAGAGAGAAACAATCATCTATTTATTAAGAATTGTTTCTTACAACTATGAAAGTGGAAAATCTACCCTACGAAAGCGTAAAAAGAAAGAAGCAGGTGAGAGAAATCCCCTTCGATGGTCACTTGGAGGATGACTCACTTTGACGTTGCTTGGAGGAAGGTGGTGAGGAGCAGAACGAAGGAGGACGGAGCTGGTGGATGGGGTAGGACAGTGTCGCAGTGAGGATCTTCTTCCCGAAGGGCGGTAAGAGGATGGCCACGGGATGCTCCAGGAATGGAGATGAGAGGTGAGAAAACTATTTGGTTTTCTACTCTAGAGGAGCATCCTGGGCTTGGGACAAGCTCTCTCTAGAGCCTTGGAGGTGGTGAGAGGAAGAAAGGAAGAGATGGTTTGGAATGGTGGTGGATAGGTCCTTTTATAGTCGAGGAAGAACAAATCCGCATTTGGGTCATTACTGACGTCCATAAACGTCGTTGTAGCTATCGCTGAAGATTCACCCTTCAATTCCACTTGCTGGCACGTGCAGACTATTAGTGACAGCTGCAAGCATCACTAAAGGCCCACGTTGCTGATGATTCGTGCCTATCCTCTGTTGGCGCACGCATCGGGCGCTACGCACTTCATGCACCCGTGCTCCCCACGCCGTGCGTGCGTGTGTGCTGGCATGCGCTGCGCTACTGTTGTGTGTCCCTGCAGTTGCGCAGGGTGCACTGTTGCTGCGCACAACAGTCGTTGTGCCTGTGCGTGGTGCACTATTGCTGGCCGACGTGGCACCATCTAGGCCGTCCATTCTTCCTTCTTTTGTAGAGGGTGCCACTGTGCTCAGATTGAGATGATTCCTGCACTGCAGGACTGCGATCATCGCTTCATATAGTTCCATATGGTCGGATTTTCCATCTGAAACCTGTATGATGTCGCATTGTCCCTTGGCTGTTGATCTTCCTCGAACTTTGTATGATGCTACGGTTCTCTGATCTAGATGGTTTAAGAGGCGTTAGACTCTAATCGTTGCTCTAATCAGATTCGTATGGTCCGATCATCCATCTGAGGACCTGAAATAAGTCTTCTTCTCTCCCGACCATAAAAAGGACCTAATTAACCTAAAATATACACATCTACTCTAAATGCAAAATGATGCATGGTATGCAATATTTCTAACATGAAATGCAATTCTAAGCCTAGGAATATGCATGAATAGGCAATTTAACCTAAATAGATTTGTCTATATCAGCCAAAGTCCCTATCTCCTTTGTCCTCACCGTCTAACCCCCACTAGAGCCAACTTCGTCTCTAACACTAGCCATATCGCAACCGGCACCAACTCTGATCCCCATCATCCACTACCTATCCCTATCGACTCCTTAGCTTCTCCACGTCACGACAGCACCTCCAACACTCCACTTTGACTTTCGCACCGCCCTCTGTGACGTCATCTTCCACCTCGCCAGCATACCACCGACAAGCTCCAGTGGCCATCACAGACCAGCTATGCCACCACTTCCACGCTCCACGCCACCACCTCGACATCAGGTTCAAAAGCCTTAACTTAGTTAGGTCGATTGGCCCTCCAAACCATCTACCGAACTCATGCTCCTCCATCTACCCTCCATGAGGTCAACAAGCCACATCGACCACCTTCACGGCACACCAAAACCACCGTTGCACTCCATGACGTTTGGCGAAGGTTCTAAACTATTTTGAGTTGGCCGTAAGGCAGTATTCTTGTTTTTAGGTGTCCTCGTCGAAGATCCGCTACTTCCACCATCGCCACCATGTTGTTTGAGCTCCAGGTCACGTAGGCATCAGGTGTTACCTCCACGTGCCATGGACGAGGCCCAGGAGCTATTCTAGGTCTCTAGTTACCACTGAGGGAGTCTTCTTCAGCCCCAATTCAATGTAGAGGCATCGGTAGATGCTCGCACTAAGACGGTGGGATATTTAGTCCCACCTAGGAAACCACTGAGCAATCAACATCGCATTAGAGGAATTTGTGTCTGTGGCTATTCGTCTCAACACACAGGGGGCTGAGGTTCCCTACACCTTTTACCTACCTCATCCGTGACATTGTCCACGTGGGTCTCGCTCTGATCCGAATCACCTAACCCGTGCACGATTGTGCAGTAATCATAGGTCTTAATTGACCTAAATTAGGGTAGGACTTAGCGTAAGTTAGGGTAATTCATGCATGCATAAGCATTACTAGCACCTTTACTGCTTTCTTCTAGCTATGCATAAAATAATACTATAATGTACTGATTAGGGGCATTATGTCAATTGCAGGTAATAAGTTGGTCAGATGCTAGATCTGAAACTAGATCTAAAGATGGATCTGAAGAATAAAGAATAATCGGTGTTGCAATAGAGCTGGAGCAGAAGACCTAGATTAGATGTAATAGATAATAATGTAACGGAGTTATGGTATGCCATTTTTTTAAGTAGGAATAAAGAAATAAGTTGTGAATAACTTAGGTCCATCCTAACCCTAGGACAACCAAGAAGCCTCCCCAAGCCTTAGCCACCTTATATTAGGTCACCACACCCTAGGAAACCTTAAAACCCTAATTCTATCCTCTATCTAGACGTCTAGATGAGTTATAGGATGTCCAAAACCCTTAGCCAACTCTTGCACACCTTAAACCCGCTTCCATAGTGTTCTTGGACGTCTAGACACTTGGTTAGATGTCCAATTTCTGCAGAATACTCAAGACAGAACCTAAAATCCCTCTAGACTCTGATTGGACATCTAGACAATAAGTCTGGATTTCAAAATTTTCATTATAAGACGTCTGATAACCTTATTGGACGTCCAAAACTGCCCTCCAGACCCTGTTTTGAGATTTAAGCCTTGATCTTGGAACTCTAGCTCCCTAAACCCAATCTAACCCCTTAGAAACCTAAATTAAGGTGCCCTAACCCTAGTGCATTCACCTCTAGACCTTCCTAAGGACCTAATTAGGTCCTCACTAAAGCTAATTGACTTGGATCTTAGTCAATTCCATCAGCCTATTTAATTAGACTCATTAAGTCCAATTAAGACCTGATCTCAGCACACATTATTCAATTGGACTCAGTAAGAGTCCAATTGACTTATACTTGACTTAATTGAGTTATTTTACTCTCAATTATGTTTCCACACATATAATTAAACTTGTATTAAGTTTAATTGCACTTTACCTTAGTGAATTAGGGTTTACAACCCTAATTTGAGACCTACCTTGACCTAAACCCACTAGAACCTAACCTAATCAACCTAGCCACCTAAGTTTCGACCCACACACACCCACACACAACATCCACACGAAAATACCTAGCTTAGAGTTCTCTAGAACTCTTTACCATGTGTGTTGCCTTGGTTGCTAAAATTAGCAACCAAGAGCCATTCAATTTTTAGATCCACATTTGGTGGATCTAAAAACCACCATCCATCGTCTCTTTCACTCTCCCACGAGCTCCCACCATAGGCCCCTTTAGACAATTCCATAATTCTTTATAGAGCTTCCCCTAGGTCTATAAAAAGGCCTAAGGGGTGGCCATTTGGTCCATCTTGGTCTTTTAGCATAGCTCCACCTACCATAAGCCATCACCACCTCCACTTCCATGTTCATGAGCTCCACCATGATGCCACCACTTCCACACCAAGCCTAGACTAGGATCAACTTCTCCAACCTCTCTCCAAGGGTCGGCCTAAGCACCATTGGACACCCCTCTTTCTATTCTCACCCATACAAAGGCCATCAAATCCCACCTCTGATTGCCCTTAGTTCTTCTAGATTAGATCATAGTTCTTCATAGATTTAATGCTTTATTTACTACTTAGTAGTGTAGCTCCATATTCTCCGCCAATGTTGCATGCATAATCCCCCCATAGATTCATGTATGCAGTCATTTTCTGCTAGCTAGATTTAAATTTCCCTATACATGCATTCTGCTACCTTTGGTGTAACCACCATTATGCCTCAATGAAAAAATTTATATATATTTATATGTTGAAAATCACCATGTGCCTGATTATCACCTTTTGGTGTGATTAAAGTTGCATGCTTTCAATTTCTGATATTCTGGCAACAACATGTTTTGTATCAATACGTATTTAGTACAAATCGACATGCGATTTTGAATGAGTAGAGTGAGCGAGATCGAATTTGAATTTGCATTTCCAAAACACCACCTAGAGACGAACGACTGGGACCCAAGTCTTGTTATCTTCGAAATTATTTTTGTTGACTGTGTTTCGCAACTGTACTATGACGCATTTCTGATCAAATACTTGCTCTACGATCGTAACAGCGCACACCTCAGCTACTACCCCAAACCGGCATACCTGGTCCTAGGTGCGCTCTAGACCTAATTACCCGTTACCGTGGAAAGCCCTGGGAGAGCGGAACCCAGAGTGAGAAAGAGAGAGAGCATGGGGACAGGGGGTTTTGCTCTCACTGATAGCTGTGTGACACTTAGTTGCGAGAAGAGAAGGAAAGCAGTTGAAGAAGAGAAGAGAAAGAAAGGAGAAGGAAGAGCAAAAGAGAAGAAAGAAGAACAATAGAGAAGAAAGGAAGAAGAGACCTTTGAGTCCCTTGGAAGCACTTTAGCAATCGGCTGTTTAAGCTGTCTGATACAAGCCTCCATCGTCCGATTGCATACATTTGGGGCTTTGATTCCTTGACTAATACTGTTGATCTATTTGCTATTATTGTGAGGGGTAATTGGTGATTCAAATCACCATTTTACCCTAATCTTTTTGCTTTATTGACATTTGCTATATCATATATATCATTCTTGCTTGGATTTATTGTTATACATTGATAGAAATGCAATCTTGAGAGTTGATTGTTACTTGCTCCCTGTGTTCGACCTCAGACTTTTATTCAAGTATAAATCTTATTTGTTTTTAAGTGATTTCGACCTATACTATGACGTAGCTTTTATAACATCGATTTCACTCGTTAACAACGTACCTCCTCCTCATCTCATCATGATGACACCTTCGATCATTTCTTCATCACTGAGGCCACACGTGATCATTTTTCCTTATTCACAAAATTTTCACTGCATGTTGGTAGACCCGTCGACTCTACTTACTTTGAGTCTATATTCCTTGGCATCCATGAAAAATTTGCTTGCCATCGGATTTTACACCTTTTCGAGCGAAACTTTTACGTGGGTTCCACGAATAGCAGCATGCCCAATGTTGACCCATTGCCGGTCACCTATTCTATGCTAATCTGAAGAATATAGGTGAGGGTTTCAACATCGAGTTGACCTCGAATGTCTATGGCATAGAAGTTCTGGCCAATGCAGATGTTCTTTCTGAGATTCTTGGTTGTCTGTCTGTTGGTCCCACGTTTCATGAGCTTCACCAGTAGACACAAACGGATACCATTAGGGAGACCCTACTCACTCCCTCTCACTTTGACTTGGGTCGTCCAACCAAGTCACCTTATTTTCGTCGTCTTCCACGTTTTCTTAATCGAGCTTTTCTATGGAATTTTGTCTAAATCTATGTCTTTTGAAAACTGCCCTAGCATCATGCTCATTACTCTTTATGCATTCCTTAAGAACAAGCGGTTCAACTGGAACCACTTGATTCTATATCTCATGAGCAAGCCTCCTACTAACTCCTTCCAGTTTAGGGTAGTCCTCTCCCATATCTTCCTACACTTCAGTGCTCCCATGGATATAAACCATAAACAATTCATCACTAGAGTCTCCATTCTTTATAAGCTCACTTATACGAAGATGGAGCAAGCATAGGGAGCCCATGGTAAGAAGTAGCACAAGAGTAACAGCAGGAACCATTAGCAGTTCCTCCTCCTTTCCCACCTTATGAGCACTTTACAGTGACATGTCCACCTCCAGTGCAACCATCTCCATCCTTCTACGACTAGGATTGGAGCCTCTTAGACAAATAGCTCTCAGGCAGGGACTTTGTGTGTATCCAGGATGTGACAAATGGTATCTCATTGATGGTGCATCAGCAGAGGGAGACAGATTTGATGATGATGCACCACGGGCACCAGGTATCAGACTACCTGAATGCTCATAGTTAGTTCTTTGACAGACTTAAAGAGTCTATTCATGACATTCAGCAGCAACTTCACCGACCTCCTCGACTTCGCCGATCTACTACCATGCCTTCATCCTCTATAGCACCTTCTCCTCCACCAACTACTTCAGTAGCAACACCAGCAGATCAACAGCTTACACCACCGTGCAAGACATATAGGCACCTGACACCCAGGTCATCAGCTCAGCGGTGCCTACATCTTCTGAGAGACCAGATTCATTGGACCTTGACTTGGACACTAATCTTCAGAGCATGATGGATGCCTTCATGGCATCATTTGATGATTAAATGTTATATCTATTTCTATCTTCTTTTTGTCATGTATAACTCTAATTTTTCTCTAGACTCTTTCTATATTGTTTTGTTATATTATTTTGTTCTTGACTCTTTCCATTATAAAAATGCATGAAGATTATCTCCTTTAGTTCTATGTTCCTCTTTAGCTCTATTATACTACATGATATTTTTGATGCTTAAATTGCATGTTTAAGGGGGAGTTAAATGTAAAAGCAATAGCAGCATGTTTTACTATTTGCTGAAACAAAAAGTGGGAGATATTTTGCAAAACTATTTTCAATTTCATAATTATAATTTTATTGTCATCAAAATGGGGGACAATAAAGCAACTCTATTTTCATGCACCAAAATTATGCTTATTACTAGACTAAGATTTCATGACTATCTCAGGTTAAAGTGTCTTTCAAGCCAAGTGTGGAAAGTTGGCGATGTTTGTCTTTTTATCCTTATTTAAGTCTAGAACATTATTATAAGGAACCTTAAATAAAACTCAAAAATGGATTTTCGTGTATCTTTTCAAAACCAAGTTTTTAGGGTTATTGATCGACCAAATTACTTTTATCGACCAACCAACTTCATTAACCAATCAAATCAGCCAATTTTAGGAAGTTGATAAATATCCTTTTGATCAACCAACCAAGTAAATTGACCATTCAATTAGTGATCGACCAACCACCTTAATTGATCAACCAAATTGCCTTTTGATCGACCAATTTAACTTCCTATTTAGGCAAAACTTTTAGTATAAATAGAGGTTGTATGTAGCCCATCAATATACAACTTTAAAAGAGAAATCCTTTCAAGAAAGTAGAGCTTCTCATGCACATTCCCAAAGCCTCCATGCCTCGTTCTTCACGTTCTTCAAAAGCACGATGCCTCCAACCTTTGCAAACAATTCAGTTTGATCATTTATTGAGGTTCCATAGAAGTTATTTCGGTTATTCTATCTTGTTTCTTTGATTTACGGATTAGAAGATTATCGGGAAGATCCGTGGTTGTTGTTTTTGCTTCTCTTCAAAATAAAAAGAGAAGTGGTTGTTAGAGGTTGTGCCACCATTGTTCAAGTGGTGCGATTAGTGGATCGACTAGCTTGGACTAGTTGGAAAAATCCTAAGCTAAGAGGCTTAGGTAGTGGTTTTCACCCAGTTTGGGTTTCCACTATAAATTAGGTGTATTTTGTGCTTGAATCTCTTGTGATTTATTTTTGATCTTTGTATATATATATATATTTTAAGGTGATACTATTCACCCCTCTCCTCTACTATATGTTACGATCCGCAGGATATTCTCCTACTCTTATTATTATGGTTCTATTGAACTCGCCAGAACAATTGAAGAGGTCTTGGCAATTCACACTAATAATGATCCGAATTCTTCCAAATCTCATGATCAACATGAGAGGCAAGGAAGTGATGTACTTGGGGATGTTTCAGATTTACCACCTCCCATAGTTAATCAAATTGAAAATGACATTAATGAGATTGAGAAACTATTGGGAGTATCTTATGATGAATTAGATGATGACACTAAGAATCCTCAGTATATCCACCCTGAAATTAAAAAAGTATTGGATTTTGAGGGGGCTCGAGACATTGGACAACCAAAGGACATGAACCAGGAAAGTGACGAAACACCCTCGAAAAAAGTGGTTCAAATCATGATGGACTTGGGAAGAACTTATAATACAACAAGTTCAATTGGATGGCTTGATTCTGAGGAAGAAATGATTTCAGATAAGGAAAAGGTAATTTCTAATGAAGACTTCAAGGAAATTCAACACAACTCTACCCTTATCCTCATATGACCCGGAGATTGGAGAATTCATGATTTTTGACATCAATTACCATTATGAGTATCCTTAGGATTCTAATTCAGAACTAGATCTAAATTTCAATCATGATTTCAATCCAGACAATCCACCACCTCTTCTTGAATATGGAATTGAATTAATGAACAAGCTCTGCATCATGAACCTCATCTATCTGACCCTATTCTACACTTCAAATCAGAAAAAATCTTTAGAGTAGGGATACATCATCAGTTGGTCTGCATTTGTGAATCATTGATTCTTGGACCACATGATCATATCTTTACATTAATCCTAAATCTCCCAGCAACAATTATTACTTCTCTTGACCCACATATTGAAATACATATTTCTTTTGAGTTTAAGTTCGGCAAATGACGTCAAACTTAGCATTGGCTAGGAGGCAACCCAGTATTCTATATAGGTATTTCTCTATCCATGCTAACCTGAATTAACAATCTCAGTTAGGTGATATCCCCTCCTCTTGCTTTTTTTTTTTTAAATGAAAGGAAAGCTATCGAAGACGATAGCAATCCGGGAGAACCTTTATTAAAACATTAAGAGAGAAGCTTTACAAGTATTTCCTCATAAATGTATGAGAGACCAACACCCCCTCACAATATTTTCAACACATATTGGTCTCTTCTGAAAAACACACTCATTTCTGGCTCTCCAGATACACCATAGTACCATTGCCATAGATAAATGCAACTTATTACGTACCAAAAAATTACTCCATAGACTATTCCATGTAGGAACGGATTCCCTGAACACTTGTGTCCACATCGAATCCATCACCAAACATTGTGAGAAGATATGCCTGGTATTATCTGTTGATAGCCCACACATGTGGCAAACTTGAGTTGGTGTTCCCATCTGCCTATGCCTCAAATCTCCTGTGATTAGCCCATCCTTCCTGCATAGCCACAGAAATATTTGGACCTTAAGAGGAACTCTTAATTTCCATAAACCCCTGCATATCATGTCAGATTCTTCTTATCTTGCCTAAAGAATTAGTCTTTCATATTCCATAGATGGTGAAAATTTTCCTTGCCAACTATATTGATCTGCATCTAATGTAGGCCTGAATGAATCCAACAACTACTACATGCTTTCCACTTCAAGACCCATTCTACATCCCTACCAGCAGTTGTGAATACCGATAATCACCCATCTCTTCCTGATGTGGTCCCAATTTCCTTCAACAATATTTTCCTTAATTGTGGCTCTTTCATATGCTCTTGAGAATCGATCTTTCAAAACTCCCAGCGGTTACCATACGTTTTGCCAAAAAGAAAAGGAATTCCCATCTCCAAGGACCAGTTGAAACATGTGCCAATTGGTCCTTACTGCCTTTATAATCTAATCCCAAAATGGAGATGGCCTTTTTGGAAATAATCTATTCCCTTTAGCAATTGATTCCCCATATTCATTTTTAATCACATCTGGCCATAACTGACTATGTCCATCAAATAGTTTGATGGCCCATTTCAATAAGAGGGCATCATTGAATTCTTTGATGGATTTGATACCAAAGCCTCCATGTTCTTTAGGTACACACAGTTGGTCCCATTTTAATGGTTACAAGAAACTACCTTCATGCGAAGCTCCCTTCCAAAAAAAATGTTTCCGCATCACATCCATATGCTTCCAAATAGACTTGGGTGCTCTAAACATAGAGAAGAAGAAGACCGATATAGCTGTGATAACTAAGTTTAGGAGAATTAACCTTCCACCTTTGGAGAGGTATCTACTATTCCAGCTCTCAAGTTTATCTACTGTTTTCTCAAATAAAACATTCCAATCACTTTTTTTTAATTTGTTGCAATTCAATGGTGGCCCAAGATACCTGATAGGGAGAGTGACAATGGGAGTAGCCAATGTTGTAGAGAGCACCCCTTGTTCTTTCCCATTCAAACCAAAACATACTAAAGAAGATTTATCTCCATTGATCTTCAGCCTCGAGATCTCCCTAAATATATTTACCATATGATATAGAGCCTAAACCTCCCTAATGTTGCCCTCCAGGAAAAAACTATGTCATCTGCATACTGAAGCACAGGGGCCAGAGCTCTGTTCCCCAACATAGAGTAGCCTCTAATAATCCCAGCCTCCAACATTCTACATGCATAGCTGGCTAGAGTGTCAACTGCTAAGTTGAAAACCTGCAAATCAAGAGGGAAACCTTCCCTAACCCCACGTTGGGGTTGAATCAACTTTCCACTTGGTCTTCCATTAATCAATGGGGAGAAAGCTGCCATGGCGATGCATCGCTTCATCCATTGGATCCACTCGGGCAGGAAACCTCTCCTCTTAAGTAGCTACCAAAGATAAGACCTTGCCACGGTGTCATACGCCTTACCAAATTCTACCTTCCATAAAAAAGCTTTGCATTTTCTTTTGTGCCACCCAACCACCATCTCCTAAGCTAGTATGAACGACTCCTGTAAAGATCTATTGGGAAGGAAGGCCAATTGAACTGGATGAATAAGTTCTTGCAAAACCAACCTGAGTCTATTTGGCAACACATTGCTAACAATCAGGTATATTGATTTCTTTTTCCTTGAAACAACAAAGAAAGCTATTGTACTACGATAGCAATCCAGAGGAGAATTTTATTAATTATAAAAAAATGAGTTTACAAAACGGATCCCCATATATGTATGAGGGACCCACATGCACTTACAATTTGTTCCACACAAATTGGCCTCTCCTAAAACAAAAACTCATTTCTCACTCTACAAATGCACCACATCACTGTTGCCATATGTATATGCAACTTATCCTTCGTCAAGAATTTTTTCCATAGCAAGTCCCACGTGGCTAGTGGCTCCCTGCATACTCTCCTCCAAACCGTATCTATCACCACACACAATGAGAAGATGTGCTAGAGCTGTCAATGGGAAGTTCACAAGTCAAGCATGACTGTAGTGCCACGGCCATCCTTCTATGTCTGAGATCCCTTGTAATCAATCCATCTCTCCTACACAGCCATAAGAAGATTTGAACCTTTATTGGAACTTTCAAGAGCCATAGCTTTCTTGCTATCAGATCTGCCTCCTCCGAGTTAGACAAAAGTCTAATCTTGTCATATGCTTTAGTTAGGGTGAACATCCCCTCCCATCTGTAGTGATCCTCCGGGAAACTACCAGTCAAAATGCCTTCAAGTCTAGCTATAGCCTTGCCTTCACTTCCCAAGTTGTGGTGCCATCCCTATTGGAAGCTAACCCTTCAATCTGCTAGGACGCATCAGATTCTAACCAATAGCAGCTAACTGATTCCCATTTTTCTTCAGTAGGAACATATGCTCTTGGATATGAATTTTTTAGCATGACCAAAGTTGACCACACATGTTAGAATTTGAAGGAGCTACCATCACCAAAGATCTACTGGAATAGTTGTTAGTTCCTTATGGCTTGCACCATAGAAGCCTAGAATGGTGACGGTCTGAATGGATGACGTCTGTTCAGCGGTTTGTGTGGCTTGCCATAGCTATCACCAAAAAAGATTGCCCAGTTCTTATTGTCACCGTTAAAAAGCTTGATGGCCCATTTAAGGAGCAAAACTTCATTGAATTCCTTTAGAGATTTAATCCACAAACAAACACATTTTTTTGGCCTGGACAGTAGATCCCACTTCAGGGGATGAAAAGAACTCCCCTCATGCTTCGAACCCTTCCAAAAGAAGCATTTTCTCAAAATATCAATGCACTTCCAAATAGATTTAGGTGCTTTGAATAGAGAGAAAAGGAAAATGGGGATGGAGGTTATCATTGAGTTCAAGAGGGTGAGTCTACCCCCATTAGACAGTAGGAGCTGTTCCAACCTTCCAATATGATTGCAATTTATCAAACAGTACATTCCAATTGCTTTTTTTCAATTTAGAACACTTCAAAGGTAGACCCAAGTACTTGGTAAGGAGTGTGACTAAGGACATACCAAAAAGGGAAGAGATAGTCGTTTGCTCTCCACCTGTTAACCCAAAATAGAGCAATGAAGATTTGTCCCCATTCAATTTCAGACCTGATATTTCTCCGAATTTTTTCACCATATGAAACAGAGCTTGTGCTTCCTGTTCTTTCCCTTCTACAAAGAAAACCATATCGTCGGCATATTGCATGACCGGAAACATGGCACTCCTATTTGAGATGGAGTAACCTCTAATCAGAAACACTTCAGATAGTCACATGTATATCTTACAAGCATGCCAACCGCAAGATTAAAGACAAGAGGGGCAAGAGGACACCCTTGTCAAACCCCACATTGAGGTTGAATCCACGCCCCACATGGTTTACCATCGATAAGAGGAGGAAAGGATGCAGTGGTGATCCACCTTTTCATCCATTGCTACCATATAGCAAGAAACCCTCTCCTCTTGAATACCTCTCAGAGATATGGCCATGAAACCGAATCATAAGCTTTTCGGAAGTCTACTTTCCATAAAAAACCTTTGCGCTTCCTCCGGTGCCATCCCACCACCATTTCCTGAGCCATTATGAATGACTCTTGCAGAGATCTATTGGGGAGAAAAGCGAACTGGACTGGGAGGATCTGATCCTGCAGGACAGTTTGAAGTCTATTGGCCAGGACTTTACTCACCACCAAATAAAAAGAATTCGACAGTGCAATAGGTTTAAAGTCAGGGAATTTATTCGCTCCTTGTTTCTTTGGAAGCAAAAGAAGATAAGACTAGTTTATCTTGTGAAAGCCGTAGTTACTCCTTTCAAATTCCTTAAGTACCTCCATCACCTCCTCTTTCAATACATTCCAAATATTTTATAAAAAAAAATTGGACTCCATCTGGACCTGGTGCACCCTCATTATTCAAGTCATTTATAGCTTCCAATACTTCACTTTCAAACATTGGAACCACCAACTTGCTAGCCTATTCCTTAGAGATTCAAGGAGAAAGTGATCCTGCCATTCTCCACTCTCCCTTAGCTGCTGCCCACGAAGTTTCCTTGAAGTACCTGGTAGCTGCAGCCCGTATTTCTTGCAGATAGGAGGTTCTTTAACCATCCAACTCAATCGAGGAGATGAAGTTGTGTCTTCCACGTGAATTAGCTTCTAAATGAAAGTATTTCTTATTGGCATCCCCCTCTTTAAGCCACAATTGTCTGGAGAGTTCTCACCAATCCATCTCTCTTTTCATATCCTCCTCCATTATAGCCTCCTGCCACCTTCTTCTAACTCCCTGTTCATGGTCAGATAGTGGTGCAGTAGATTCCCTTTCATTCAGCCGCTGCACCTCCAAGAGAGCTTCCTAATGCTTTTGTTCTCTCAAAGTTGAAACAGTTGACCCATATTCCTTTAACATTTACCGCATGGATGCAAGTTTTGATGCTAGCCTGATGGTAGCCGTACGCTGCACTTGCTGAGCTTGCCACCAAGCCTCCAACATTTCACGAAAACCCACTTCTCTAAGCCATGTCCATCCGAACTTCAAGTAAGAGCCAGTTTGCACATTCTCACCACTATCCCAGACCAAAGGAGTGTGGTCTGAGAAGGGTCATTGAAGCCAAGCAATAGAAGACAGTTGGAAATTCTCCATCAGTTCCACATTTCCAAACAATCTGTCAAGCTTTCACATCAAACCACTTCCGTTTCTCCACGTAAAGTCCACCCCAGAGGTTGGGAACTCATTAAGACCCAAATTTTGTAATGTCAACATAAAACTAATGGAGGCAGTGTCCACTGAACCACTCGATCAACCCATCCCAATCAAAGTACAATTGAAGTCATCACCCGCTAACCATGGTAACCCCTGCACAAGAGATGCAACTGAGGATAAGTCCTCCCATAATTCAGTTATGAGCTTTGCAGCACACGGTCCATAAACGCCCGTGAATAACAATTCCTTCTCCCTTTGTATCAACTTGCATCTACAAGATATCGCATGCCTAGAGTTAATAATTTCAATCACATTTAGGCATGCCTTTTTCCACCAGAAGGCTACACCTCCTGACCTCCCATAAGCATTTAAAGCCATACAATTAGAAAAGCCTTCTCTTTTCAGATCACTCAACAAATAGTCATTTTCATCCTCTATGTGTGTTTCTTGGATAATTGCACAATCGATCTCCCATTCCCTTAGATACCTCATAAGAGAGGCCCTTCTCACTCTGTCGTGCAACCCACACACGTTTCGAGAGAGGTCTTGCATCACTCAACCTGTGATCCCCTTTTGTTGGACTGTTGAAGTCTTTCAACTTTAAGAGCAGCAGCTATGGAGTTTTCATCCATTCTTGCTGAATGTGCATTTCTTCTTTGTCTCAATTTGTATGGAGATATCCCAACTCCAGACTTAGAAGTAGTTCCCACCCCAAACTTCTGCCCTTCTATAGCTTGAAAGGATGAGCGATTCTTCAAAGAGTTAATAGTGATCTCCTGAAGCACACCCTTTCACCTTTCCTCTTCTACCATCTGCTACTCATTCTTTGAAGCCACTATCTCATCTTCTTCTATTCCCATGTGATGGAGGTCTTTTCTCTTTTTTGGGTCCAAACCTCCTTTGAGGTGTCACGGCCCATTTGTTCCACAATGGGGTCGTCCTTAATAGCCTCTGCAAAGGTTTTCATCACTTCCTACTCCTTAAAGAGTTTCTCCTTGCATCCAAATCACAGATGTATCAACCAAGAGCTACCTCCACACTGAAGGATGATTTTCTCCGAAATTGATCCTCGTCTCAATACATCAACATGGATGCAAAGCAATCGGCCATCTCCCTCCCCTAATTCTACCTCTGCATCTTCTACCAGTTTTGCAAACCCAGCCACCATGGATTCAACCACATTCCTTGACCTTAGATGCATTGGTAACCCTTTGATTTCTAACTTTCTAGATCGCACACCTATCCTTTGCGGCAGATGTTCAAGCAATGCACCATCAAAAGGTGAGACCAATCTCCATAAAATCGTCGAAGACTCAAAATTGCTCGATTGAAATCTAAGGCTCTCCACATCGATCATCCCCAGACCAGACACCAGAAATTACGTGGGAGAAAGCATGGCGATTTTCCAACCTTCTACTAACAATGATAAGGAACTTACCAACCATTGAAGTCGCTCTAGGGAGGGGTTTCCGGCCATCACCTCTCCGACCAACGCCCCTCTCAGAACCAAGTTTGTAACCCTAATATCATCAGAAATTGGAACCTCCACATCAATGCTGTGACCCATGTAGGTGGAGGGTGGCGGTGGCGGCGGACCTCCCGTGTATCTTCTCTTAGGGTGCAAGAAGACCCCCTCACCTGTCCTCCCTCTGCACGTTGCACAGGAATCACGTTTGTGCCCATGACCACCACAAGCTTGGCACACTAGGGGGTAAGGGCATACCGTCGCCATGTGCCCTTGCCGTCGGCATCGATAGCAGACAATCTCTCTATTGACCTCTTTCCACTCCCCCATCATCCTGTGGCCCCTTCTTGCCTCCTTCCTCCCCTTCTTAGCATACCCCCTCTTCTCCAATGCCACATCTTCTTTCTCCAGGTTGACCATCCCTCATCGACCCCCCCATCACCATGACCCTCCTTCCTAATCGCCCTCTCCATCCAACCTTCCTAAACCCTAGCCACCCTTCAAAATATATAAAAAAAAATCCTTGTTTGCAAACCTATTGTTTTGGCTTGGGCATCACTTCCCGCCTAATTCTCAAACACAAAAAAAAAATGAAATAATCGAGCACTACCCCAATTAATGCCCATCACATTCATTGGGCACTTATGTTCCTAGGCCTAAATTAAAATTGGTAGTCATTTGACCACTAAGGATTTCATTTCATCTTAGGCTTGATATTTGAAATTTAAGTTACCTTTAATTATCCAAATCCCCTTAATTAAAGCATGGTGTCAAACTAGGAGGAAAGGCAAATAATGGGTACGGGTTTACACAACTCCCCAATGATTTTCCCAAGACATGCTTGGCCCAAGCTACCTCTCTAGTCTAGCCAGGTTGATTTTGCTATGGGGGTTCAATTAGTGATTTCTTACTTTCCCGAGTTCTCAAGCCTTAGGTGTTTAAGGAGTGAACCTTAATATTAGTCCTAGAATTTTGTTACTTGATTGCACACTTCTTCTCTTCTTTCCCTCCTCTCCTCCCTATTCTTCCATTGTATGCACGGGCGGTGGTCCCAAATTCCACACTGGGAGGGAGCACTTGATTTTGCCCTGTATACAAAAAGATCCACTTCTTTGCATTCATCAAAAATGGAAAACCAAAATAGGTCCACTATTGATTCCACCTCTTGATAAACGCAAGTTTATCATCATTCTTATGCATCAAAACAAACCAAGGTCTTAGGATTTTACTCTACAAATGGGTTTTTGGGCTGCATTTAGGCATTAACTAGGTTAGGCATGCATTGCATTTTCATTTGTTGTTTTAATGTGTTTTTGTGAGTGTTAGGGATGAACAGATTTACAGATCCCAAAAACCCTAGCACTCAAAAAGGCAAATGGTGAAGAAGGAGCTCAGACTAGCTGGAACTCAGCTTAATCCAGCTCACCACAGCTGGAACGTTGCTCACTTGAATTAGGGTTAGCTCATCCCAGCTCCATTCAGCTAATCACAACTGAATGGCAGCTCAAGAGAGTTCATCTTAGCTCACCCTAGCTCAAGTCAATTTAGATCCAGCTCAACCTAATTGAGTCTAGCTCATTTTAGCTCCCACTAGTCCACAGGGAGCTCTAGCTAGCTCAGCTAAGTTGATTGAAGTTCACCCCAGCTTAGATCTAGCTACATCCATCTCCACTCAGCTCTAGCGAGCTGAAGAAGAACTCATCCCAGCTCAGGAAGCTCAAGTCCAGCTCCCGGGGACCCAGCTTAGCCCAAGCTAATTGAGATAAGCTACCATAGCTATCTCAACCAGCTCAATCCACCCCGGGAGCACCAGACCCAGCTCACCTCAGCTCCATTCAACAGAAGCCTGCTCACTTTAGCTTGGCTTAGTAGCTAGCAAAGAACTAGCAAGCTAAGCCAGCTGGGGTAGCCCCATGTTGACCTCTTCAGCAGTTGCCAGCTCCACTTTTACTCCGGACTCTTCAGAACCAGCTCCTCCCTCCAAACCCTACCTCCAACACCTCCTCCTCTACTCCACCATTAGCTAAGCTAAGAAGACGAAGAAGATTAAGGGGATATTCTATCCCTTTGGTGCCTTCCCCTCTTCCCTTCTCTCTTGAGTCATGCCAACCAAAGGAGAAGCCAAGCAAGGAAGATCTTTGGAAGAGATCTTGAAGGTGGCCCATGCCACCTTGGAGGAGCTTTTGAGGGTGGTGCACGCCCACCCCCTGGAGGAGAGCATTGAAGGTGGTAGCATCCACCTTGGAGGAGCTCTCAAGGAAGGAGAAGAAGGAGGCCCTCTTTTCAAGCCAAGGAGCAGCTAGGCTTGGAGCAAGAAGACTCCCTTCTTCACCAAATTTTGCAAGAGGATTTGTGTTTCTTTTATTGCTTTTAAATTTTTTCGATTCTAGAAGAAGCATTCCTCTACTTATCCCTAAAAAGAACACAAATTCTAGTTAGTCAAATTGCCTTCTTTTTAATTTTATGTTGCAATTGTTACTGTTGTTCTAGCACTTATTCTACTTCCACTCCCTAATTACTCTAGGCCTCCACTTGCCTAGAGTGAGCTTAGGTAGTGGACTTTTTAATCTCTTAAGTTTCAACTTAGCATTTTTGGTGTTAGCACTTTTTCGTCACAATTCGCACTTTGCCTGTATTATTTCAAAACACAAAAATATATATATATATATTTAAAATACCAAAAAGAAAGTTGAGATGTATTTTTAGCAAGAGAATTGAATTGCAATTTTTGCCTCCTTGGATGATCCTAGATACTCCCCTATCTAGGATATAAATTTAGAAGCGTATGCGAATTCGCGTGTTACAACGACGTTAAAAACCCACTTTTACAAATCATGCATATTTTGCATCACTTTTTGGTGCCGTTGCCGGGGAGGCATGGCTTTGCTTATTCTTTCTTCTCTTGCTTGAAGTGGATCTCTTCCCCTTCTCTTTCTTTTCTTTTGTGTGTGCAGGAACTATTGTTGGAAGAAAGCAGGAATCTAGAAGCAAGAGCTCAAAGTTCCTTTTCTTCCTGCGAAATTCAGGTTGGTTCCCCATTTCTTATCACATTTAGGCTAAAAGACTACCAAAAAATACTAAACTTGGCTTTTAGGACACTAAACACTTTAATTAAGTGGTGTGGTGCCCATATAAAATCCATTGTTTGCTTGAATGTTTCTTTAACACCACTCCATTACATGTATTGGTGTTCTATTTTTCGGGTCCAGATTTCTTTCCAGACTCAAAAAATCGATTCCTAACACCACAGGACTCCTAAAATCTTAAAATTTCATACATTGATTCCAAATTGAGTTAGGAACCTTTGTTCCAAATTTTAGATCAATTAGATTTGTATTTAATTTTTAAAAATTCATGGACTGTAGAGGAGTCACACCCTCTAATCTTCCTATTTTGCTACCATTTGAAAATTTTTAGAATTTTTGTACTTATCCAATTTTCATGCTATTTAGCTTTCTGGAATCCTTGTGAAATTTTACACATCATATAAAATCACCAAAATTTTCTGAGGTCGGTGATAATATTGGAAAGTCTAAAATACCCACGAGTATCATTTCTAGACTTTGACACCAGTACAATTAAAAATTCAAAAAAATTATCAAAAAAATTCCTAAAATCTTACAAAAATCTTTTCTGGAATCCTTGTTTGATTTCACTCAAGGTAGTGTGTTGGTTGCATTGTTTGAACCACTACCTATTTAGGAAGCCTAAAAAAAATTCATTGGTAGTCATTTTCTGTATTAGGATTTAACTCCAATTAGGGTTTCTTTCTTGCTTTTTTTTCTAGCCCCACAATTTAAAGGAAATATACAATCACCCATATTGTGGAGTTTCAAACTTGTTTGAAAATTGAACAAGAGAAACCCTAAAACACATTCAATTAAATTGAATCCAAAAAGACATAAATACAAAAAAATTGTGTGACAACTTACTTTTCATTGGAGCCACTCACCAATTCCTGCACACACACAAAAAAAAATTGAAATAACAGGGCAACAACCTAATTAACGCCCTCCACATTTCGTGTGCACTATAGTATCCTAGACGTAATAAAAATTTGTAGCAACTTGACCCCTAAGGCTTCATCATCTTAGGCTTATTATCTAGGTCTTAAGTTTTCTTTAGTTAGTACCAATTCTATCATCTATATCTGGTGTTCAGGCTGAGGGGTTGTGTCAAACTACCAGGCGCGGGTTTGTATAAGCACCTGGGGTTTTCCCTGGGAAACGTTTGGGCCCAAACCTCCCCTTAAGCAACTTGGCTAGATTTATTGACAGAACGGGTATTCACTATTGATTACTTATTTCCTACGTAGACCAAGTCTTAGGTTTCTTATTAGGGAAAAACTCGAACCCGATTCCTTTTCCCAAACAAAATTATTTTGGGAATTATGGGCAACCTATGTATCAACCTGGATCATCCCAGGATGACATTAACAATCAAGTCATGAAAACTCTGCAAGGAATGCAGAATCAAATGATAGAAGTAACCCACATGATTACCAACTTGCAACACCAAGTTAAGGTTACTCCTAATCATCGACCTATTGGGAATTTACCTTCCCAACCCATGCCCAACCCAAATAATCAAAGGAATTAGTTCCAAGGTGGATATCCCAGTCAACCCATTCAACCAGCACCTCAGCATCCACCGGGTTTCAATAATAGCCAGGCTTCCCGTCCTCATCCTAGAAACAACCAGACTGCAAATGCAGTTACCTTGAGGAATGGGAAAACCACTCACAATCCCCTGCCTATTAAAGAAACCCACTCTAATGAAACACAGATTAACTCTTTCCCTCCTATTGTTCAGGAACCAATTCATGCAAAACAGGGAAACCCTGCCCCATTTCCACAAGCCCTCCACTCTTCAAATAAGAAAAAGAAGAAATCCGAGCCCACTGAGAAAGAATTAATGGATTTATTTTGGAAAGTAGAAATTAATATCCCTCTCCTAGATGCCATTAAATATATCCCTGCCTATGCAAAATTCCTAAATGATTTATGTACTCCGAAAAGGCAGCCCAGAAACTTAGGAAAGGTGATTCTTCCAGAGACAGTCAGCTCAGTTGTACAGAGCCGACTACCTCTTAAGGGAAAAGATCCTAGCACCCCCCTAATTCAAGTTATCATTAATGATACCTCATTTGATCGCACTTTGTTGGATCTTGGTGCCTCAATTAATCTTATCGCCACAGTTGTTTTTGAGGAATTTAAGATCGGTGAATTGAAGCCTGTTGAGG
Source organism: Thalassia testudinum (assembly GCA_037157565.1). Taxonomy (NCBI): domain Eukaryota; kingdom Viridiplantae; phylum Streptophyta; class Magnoliopsida; order Alismatales; family Hydrocharitaceae; genus Thalassia; species Thalassia testudinum. The sequence goes on from JAZHRO010000056.1 coordinate 18,239,846, forward strand.
TTACTCTCTAATTAGCCGATCGATCTAGGATTAAACCAAGGGGAATTATTGAGGATGTTCTTGTCTGGGTCAAAAATTATCTATTCTCAGTAGACTTTTCAGTCCTGGACATAGAGGTACCAGAAGCACTAAAGTTTGCCCCCATTATTCTTGGAAGACCATTCTTATAAACCGCCCACGCAAATATTGATTGTGATTCTGGAAAGATGAAGATCATGTGTGATGGTGAATCTGAAACCCTAGACATTTTTCAAGCTTCTAGGCGGTTCCAAGAACTAGATTTCTTTGATGATTCAGATTTAGAAATAGAAAACATTGTGGAGGAAACTTTACAGATTTCCCATTGAGGTTCCTATTTTGCCATCAATACGGTTCCTGAACAACCCACTTCTTCTCACCCTTCTACCCTAACCACACGTCCAACTAACCTTCCAGCTGACCCGTTCACTCTCTCCTCACCACTAACCCACAAAGGAGAAACTCTTTCGGAGCCAGGCCCACAATTGGAATTAAAACCTTTGCCTAACTCCCTTAAATATGTCTTCCTGGGTCCTAATCAGACCCTGCCCCTGATTATAAATTCTGGACTTACCGGGGCACAAGAGCACAAACTCCTCCAGGTTTTGAGTAAGTATCGGAAAGCTATTGACTGGACCCTTTCTGATCTTAAGGGTATTCATCCGTCCTATTGTACGCATCGTATATATTTAGAGGATGATTCTCGCCCCTCCCGCCAACAACAAAGGCGCTTGAACCCTATTATGCAAAAAGTGGTAAAAAAGGAGATTATTAAGTGGCTAGATGCTGATATCATCTGCCCCATTTCTGATAGCTCCTGGGTTAGTCCAACAAAAGTTGTGCCCAAAAAGGCTGGACTAACAGTTGTCACTAATGATAATGGGGAGAATGTAGCCACTCGAACCGCTTCTTCTTGGCGCGTGTGTATCAATTACCGAAAATTAAACACCGCCACCAAGAAGGACCATTTCCCACTCCCCTTTATTGATCAAATCTTGAAGCAGTTAGCCAGGCGGGATTTTTACTATTTTCTGGATGGTTATTCTGGCTATAATCAAGTAGCAGTTCATCCTGAGGACCAGGACAAAACAACTTTCACCTGCCCCTTTGGAACCTTTGCCTTCCGAAGGATGCCCTTCAGTCTTTGCAACGTACCTACGACTTTTCAAAGGTGTATGCTTGCAATATTTTTAGACCTTGTAGGTGAATGTTTAGAAGTCTTTATGGATGACTTCTCTATTTTTGGAGATTCTTTTTACCATTGTCTTAAAAATCCTAAAAGAACTCTCCAAAAATGCATAGAAGTCAATCTGGTCCTCAGTTGGGAAAAAAGTCATTTCATGGTCCAAGAAGGTATTGTCTTGGGCCATGTTATTTCAAAACATGGAATCGCGGTAGATAACACAAAAATAGATGCTATATCTAGGCTCCCACCACCCACTACTGTCAAACAGATCAGATCCTTTTTGGGGCATGTGGGTTTCTACCATCAATTTATACAAAATTTTTCCCAAATCTCCAAGCCCTTAAGTTATCTTCTCACTAAAGACCAGCCATTTGATTTTAATGATAAGTGCCTGGAGAGTTTTTTGAGGTTGAAGAAAGAAGTTACTGAGGCACTAATTTTGCACAGACCTGATTGGAATAGTCCCTTTGAATTAATGATAGAAGCCTCAGATTTTGCTATAGGGGCCATTCTAGGGCAAAGAATTGGAAATAAGCCCATTGTGATCTATTATGCTAGAAAAACTCTTGATGATACACAATGGAATTACACAGTTACTGAAAAGGAACTTCTTGCCATTTTATTTGCCTTAGAAAAATTTAGATCTTATTTGTTGGGGTCACATGTCACTGTATATACCGACCACTCAGCAATTAAATATTTGCTGACAAAGAAAGATGCAAAACCCCTCCTTATCCATTGGATTCTGCTGCTCCAGGAATTTGACCTGGAAATCAAGGATAAGGTAGGATCGCATAATGTAGTGGCTGACCATCTCTCTCGTCTTATGACGAATGACATAATGACCCCACCAAATCAATTTCCCGATGAAAGCATTTTAGCTGCTACTACCCTCCCCTGGTTTGCGCCCATCGCAAACTACTTAGCAACACAACGAATCCCTACTGATTGGCCAAAAACAAAATGGGAGTTCTTTGCTAATATTAAATATTATTTTTGGGAGGAGCCTGACCTTTTCTGCATTTGTGCCGATCAGGTCATTCGACGATGTGTACCCAATTATGAAAACCATGATATTTTGACACATTGTCAGTCAATGGCCTGTGGCAGACATTTTTCGGGCAAGAAAACAGCAGCTAAATTCCCTAATCCGGGCTTTTATTGGCCCAGCTTGCACAAAGATGCTCATGACTTTGTTCGGTCCTGTGTGCGTTGCCAGAGCATCGGCAACATGACTTGGAAGGATATGATGCCCCTTAATCCTATTTTAGAGGTTGAAATTTTTTATGTTTGGGGCATCGACTTCATGGGACCGTTAATCAACTCAGGTGGGTATTTATATATATTAGTCGCAGTCGACTATGTTTCTAAATGGATAGAAGCAATACCCACCCGCACTAGAGATCACCATGTGGTTGTGGAATTTCTCAAGAAAAATATTTTCTCAAGATTCAGCATACCAAAGGCCATTATCAATGACGGAGGCTCACATTCACCTACTCACAATTCTGTCACCTTCTTTCTAAATATGGGGTTAATCATAAAATTTCCACACCTTATCACCCCCAAACAAATGGCCAGGCTGAAGTTTCTAACTGGGAAATTAAAAATATTTTACAAAAGATGGTTAGGCTCGACTGTAAAGATTGGTCGACCAAATTGGACAACGCTTTATGGGCCTATCGTACCACTTTTAAAAGACTGCTCGGCATGTCTCCCTTTCGTCTAATTTTTAGGAAGGCATGTCATCTCCCGGTAGAATTAGAACATAGCGCTTTTTGGGCAATAAAATAACTCAACATGGATTTATCTGACGCCGGTAACCATAGAAAATTACAATTAACTGAATTGGAAGAATTACGTAATTTTTCCTATGAAAATGCGAGGATTTATAAAGACTGAACAAAGAAATTTCACGATAAATATATTGTTCGGAAACACTGTGATGTTAATCAACGCGTTTGGCTTTTCGATGCAAGATTATGTCTTTTTCCTGGCAAATTAAAATCAAAATGGACCGGCCCCTTTATTGTCCATTAAACATATCCATACGACGCTGTTGATCTTTTTGATCCAAAAACTAATTCAACCTTTCAAGTCAATGGCTAACATTTAGAGCCCTATTTTGATCATATGCCTAAAATTCCATTTGAATCTTTTAATTTTACTGAGCCAGCCACCCTTGATCACTAATGCACATTACGCCTCGCTAAATGACGTAAAAGATAGCACTGGATGGGAGGTAACCCATCATCCTTTTCCTACTTTCTTTTTCTTTTTCTCTTCTTTTTTTAGGTTTTGATCATCCTAAACCCGACCGTTCTTCACTAAGGTGATCCCTTTTCCCTCCTAATGCATGAGGACATTGCATATCTTAAGCATGGGGGGAGTGTTTTTAAAATTTTATGATCGATTTTGGATTTTCAAAACCTAAAAACATGCATTTTTTTTAGTTATTTTATTTTCCTACTTGCATTTAGTTATTTTATTTTCCTGCTTACATACCAAAAAATAATAATAATAAGAAAATAAAATAAGAATGTTGAAAACTTTTTGAGGAAAAATTTTTGAAATCGGGACTAAGGTTGAAAATTTTCACTTTTGGGTACAATGGGATTTAATCCTTAACAAACGAGGGATGAGGATGCGAATCTGATCATTAGAATTTTAGGGTCTAATTTTAGATTAGATCAGATATCCTTCTCTAAAACTCCACTTGAACTCATGATAGTTCAGGTGACTTGATCCTATTTTGTAATGTGGAAAGTATTTGGCTTAGTTTCTGATTCAAAAACTTGCATTTCTTGAGGAACTTGTGTCAATTTTCACACACAAGCCAGCACTTAAAAATAACTAAAAATTTGAAAAACTCCCTTGTTTGGACTTAGTAAAAGTCTAAAGCAGATCAATGGTTTGAGTTCCCACCGCTGAGGAGGAAAATGCCTCCTTTGAGGATGCGATGTCAACATGTTACCGCCTCGACGCTACTCCATATCTATATTTCATATCTCTAGATGGAGCATTAAAGTACATTTTAGCAGCTCAAGTATCTTGGACGGTGCTCTACCTATAGTGTCAGAGCAAGAGCTTGAGTTTGCTTGGAGCGCCCATTTACACCGCATTGTGTTTTGGGGTTGTGAGCTCCTGGGTGGTGTCATGGATAATGCTATCCCAAAGTACTTGCGCCAAAGCCCCATCGAGGATTGGTAACAGGAATGATGATCCTGACACATCTGTTGTAAGACTAAGCTAAAAATGAGCATGGGGGAGAAAAAAAAGTAATAATAAATAAATTAACACGCCCTTATAAATGTTGGCTTTTCATAGGCATGGACACAAGGTTTTAAAGGATTTTGCAAGTTGTGAATCAGATTCATGAGCTAGAAAAATCCTAAAATCAAAAATTTCAAGTCATCTGAATTAACAAGGGGTTAATTTGTAAATTTTCTAGAGGATATATTGATCTCGTTTTGTCTAATGGTTGGATTCGAAACAAATCCTATTGTTTTCCTTTAACAAATCCCGTACCACCTGTGTTTAGATCAACCATGGTCTCTTTCTCCTCAAAAGTCGAAAAAAATTAGATTTCCCAAAAATTCCGTTTTCCAAAAACTTTGAAGTTTTGGTAAGAGACTAACAAAAGATAAGCATGGGGGTGTGATAAACGCCAGTTTATCATCATTCTTATGCATTAAAACAAACCTAGCTCTTAGGATTTTACTCTACAAACGGGTTTTTGGGTTGCATTTAGGCATTAACAAGGTTAGGCATGCATTGCATTTACATTTGTTATTTTAATGTGTTTTTGTGAGTGTTAGGGATGAACAGATTTATAGATCCCTAAAACCCTAGCACTCAAGAAGGCAAATGGTGAAGAAGGAGCTCAGACTAGCTGGAACTCAACTTAATCCAGCTCACCACAGCTGGAACCCAGCTCACTTGAATTAGGGTTAGCTCATCCCAACTCCATTCAGCTAATCTCAGCTAAATGGCAGCTCAAGAGAGTTCATCTTAGCTCACCCTAGCTCAAGTCAGCTCAGATCCAACTCAACCTAGTTGAGTATAGCTAATTTTAGCTCCCACTAGTCCACAAGGAGCTCTAGCTAGCTCAACTAAGTTGATTGGAGTTCACCCCAACTCAGATCCAGCTACACCCAGCTCTACTCAGCTCCATGCAGCTGAAGAACTCATCCCAACTCAGGAAGCTCAAGTCCAGCTCCTGGGGACCCAGCTTAGCCCAAGCTATTTGAGCTAAACTACCTTAGCTGTCTCAACCAGCTCAATCCTCCCCGGGAGCACCAGACCCAGCTCACCTCAGCTCCATTCAATAGAAGCCAGCTCACTTTAGCTTGGCTTAGTAGCTAGCAAAGAACTAGCAAGCTAAGCCAACTAGAGTAGCCCCATGTTGACCTCTTCAGTAGTTGCCAGCTCCACTTCAGCTCCGGACTCTTCAGAACCAGCTCCTCCCTCCAAACCCTAGCTCCAACACCCCATCCTCCACTCCACCATTAGCTAAGCTAGCTTAGCTTAGGTTAGCTTGGCTTAGCTTAGCTATGCTCTAGCTTCTTTCGCTTGTACCACCCAAAAACCCACCTAACAACTCCACCCAACTAGCTTCACCTAAGCTCCACATAAGTTAACCTACTTGGTGGCAACCTAGCCTACCCACCACCTCCAAAAGACACCTAAAAGTGGTGCCAAAGCCACCCTAACTACCCCCTTGTTGGCGCCACTTTTCCCTCCAAAAATCCCCTTCATCTCCACCACACATCTCCCCTTAAACCCATCTCCACCCTCCACATAACCCCACCTTCTAGAAAACTCAAAGTTGGCGCCAACCCATCGCACCTCTCCATGGTTGGCCCCACTTTTAGGTGCCTCTTGACCAACCCTAACTACCCTCCTTACACCCCTTAGGTGGAGCCAACAACCCTTAACACTAGGATCCTCTAACCACCTCCATCCTTCCATCTTAGCCCTCCATTTCAAGAGGCACCTTAACCCCTCATCCTACCCTATAAAAAGACCACTATCCACCACCATTCAAACCATCCTTGGCTAGCAAATTCACTCTCATATTCTACCTAGAGCCCACACCCAAGAGAGAAGAAGAAAGAAGATTAAGGGGATATTCTGTCCCCTTGGTGCCTTCCCCTCTTCCCTTCTCTCTTGAGACATGCCAACCAAAGGAGAAGCCAAGAAAGGAAGATCTTTGGAGGAGATTTTGAAGGTGGTCCATGCCACCTTGGAGGAGCTTTTGAGGGTGGTGCACGCCTACCCCTTGGAGGAGAGCATTGAAGGTGGTAGCATCCACCTTGGAGGAGCTCTCAAGGAAGGAGAAGGAGGCCCTCTTTTCAAGCCAAGGAGCAGCTAGGCTTGGAGCAAGAAGACTCCCTTCTTCACCAAATTTTCCAAGAGGATTTGTGTTTCTTTTATTGATTTTAAATTTTTTCAATTCTAGAAGAAGCATTCCTCTACTTGTCCCTAAAAAGAACATAAATTCTAGTTAATCAAATTACCTTCTTTTTAATTTTATGTTGCAATTGTTACTGTTGTTCTGGCACTTATTCTACTTCCACTCCCTAATTACTCTAGGCCTCCACTTGCCTAGAGTGAGCTTAGGTAGTGGACTTTTTAATCTCTTAAGTTTGAACTTAGCATTTTAGGTGTTAGCACTTTTTTGTCACAATTTGCACTTTGCCAGTATTATTTCAAAACACCAAAATATATATATTTTTTTAAAATACCAAAAAGAAAGTTGAGATGTATTTTTAGAAAGAATTTGAATTGCAATTTTTGCCTCCTTGGACGACCCTAGATACTCCCCTATCTAGGATATAAATTTAAAAGTATATGCAAATTCGCGTGTTACAACGACGTTAGAAACCCGCTTTTACAAATCACGCATATTTCGCATCACCTCTCACCCATAAAATTTGTCTAACCCCACTTCTAACACTTCCACCCAAAACCCACAAGCTAATTTTTCCATCCCTGATCTTCCTTACTTGGAGCTTCCTGAAATCATTAGTTGCCTCCTAATCAAATTCAAGGTACCCCACCTAATCCGTTGTTGATGATGGTTGAGAAATTGGCTCAACTTTATACTAATCAACAACTGGCTAGGACTGTGACAAACCTGGCAAATCAACAAGGTAATTTACCACCCCAAAATCCTGTCATTCCTCTGAAGGATTTTTATCATCCTTCCAATTATGAAAAAAGATCGGGAGTGGTAATCCTAGTGGTGGATTTTGAGATTATGCCAGCTATCTTGAACCTCATTAAGCATTTCCAAGACCTTCTACAAGAGGATCCTTTTAGCCATTTGGAGGAACTAATAGTCCTCGCCCAAACTACTCACTCCCACAATGTGCTAAAGGACCTATGGCTCATGAAATTATTTCCTCTCAGTCTTAAGGATAAGGCTGCTTACTGGTTCTGGGCTGTTGGCCGACCTATAACTACAAGGCCACAACTCAAAAGTGCCTTCCTAAAAAAGTTTTTCCCAATCGATCGTACAAATGCATTGCGAAGATCAATTACGACCTTTCAACAAAATCATAGTGAATCTTTACACGAGTCATGGGACCGATTTCAGGACTTCTAGCAGAGTTGCCCTCATCATGAAATCCTGCTTTGCCAACTAGTGCAGATCTTCTATCATGAATTAGAAGAACAATTACTTAAATTTATGGATGTTTCATGTGGGGGAAACTTCCTGAACAAAGATGCTAAAGAAGCTTACCAATTGTTTGAGGAGATGAGTGAAAACTCATTCAACCATGCTTCAATTGATACTTTTAGCTAAATTCTAATCCCAAACTTGGCTTAAATGAAGTTGATTCTAGATCTGCATCTATTCTAGTAACTCAAGATGATATTCAGATGATTGCATAAAGACTAGATCAGATGCAAATTCACCAAAAGAAAGTTGTGGAAAATTTTGATGAAAAACAAGCTCCCCATCTTACTCCACCTAATTTCAAGAAGAGAGCAAACTTGAATAATGTTGGTACTTTCTCGGCTGAGTCAAATTATTTTTTTTAGGATATACCTGATATAACTGGGGCATATGATTTTTTCAATTCCTATAACCTTGCTACTGTGAACATCTCTGCTTTCCATGATAAATTTAGAAATTCTTCCAATTTGAACATCCTAATTGGAGGAGCAACCCAAACTTTTCCTGGAAAGCCCCTACTCAAGTTCCTTTCCATCAACAAAATCAGCAAGGACTTTACGGGTAAACCAAATTTTCTTATGGGCCATCCCAAAATGATGTCTGAAGTAACCCACATGGTAACCTCCTTGAAAAATCAAATTGGAGTTACTTCAAACCAAAGACTTGCAGGTCATTTGCCTTCCCAGCCCATGCCTAATCCAAATAACCAAAGGAACCACAACCAAGTTTCAAATCCCAATCATTATCAACCACCTATCCAGCTAGCCCCACAGTACCCCTCGAGTTTCCATCAACATCTACCCCCCCGCCCTCCTCCCGCGAACAACCACATTGCAAATGTAGTCCACATGAGGAGCAAGAAAACAACTAAAGATCCTGGGCCATCTTATCCCACACAAGAAACCCACCCATCCCAAATGCAAGTCGACTCTCCTCCAACCCCAACTTACTAAGAGTAAGATCAATCTAATTTGCAAGACAAGACTCCCATCCCTTTTCCTCAAGAATTTCAATCCACCAAGAGAAAGAAGACATCTAAGCCCACGACTGAAGAACTCTTGGATTTATTCAGGCAAGTTCAGATCAACATCCCTCTCCTAGACGCAATGAAATACATACCTACCTATGTCAATTTTTGAAAGATATTTGTACTCCCAAAAGGCAGATGAAAAATCGAGGTAGAATGCATCTTTCAAAGATAGTAAGCTTTGTCATACAGAGCAAGCTACTTCCTAAGATTCAACTGTGCCCTTCTCGATCTTAGTGCCTCAGTCAATATTATCCCCACTATTCTTTTTGAAGAATTTATGATCGGTGACCTAAATCCTGTTGAGGTCACTCTACAATTAGCAAACCAATCTTCAATTATGCTTAGGGGGATTATCGAAGATGTAATTTTCAAGGTCGAAAACTATGTCTTTCCCATAGTTTTTCTAGTCCTTGACATTAAGGTACTTGAAGCTTTGAAGAATGCCCCCATCATCCTTGGAAGACCCTTCTAGGTTACCGCAAAAGCAAATATTAACTGTTATACAGGAAAACTCGATATTACCTGCGATGGCCAAATAATCACTCTTGATATTTTTCAAGCTTCCAGAAGATTTAATGATCATGATTTCTTTGGGGACTTAGATACTAAAATAAATAATTTCATGGATGAAACTATGCTTGTGGAGTCTTTCCCCCACCATATTTTCTTTGAAGATTCTGACTCTAAATCAGTGGCCAGGGACATCAACAACTTGGAGACTTGACTTCAAATAGACTCTCTTCCTAATTCATTAGCCAACCCTTCTACTAGGATTTCACCTCACCCTCCCATCCTAACTCTCAGCTCACCAACCACCTTAACTTCACTCACCCTTCATCACACTGACCTTTCAACTAATCCCTTTTCCGTAGATCTACACTCGACCCCCCCGAGTATGGCCTTCATCATGAACTAACACATGGCCAGACTCAGGACATTATTCCATTTTTCCATCTCATTTTTGTCCCCATATTTCTACCACTCATCTTTTAGGGGATCAAGAGGAAGACATCTTTCATGAGGTCATTCACGTGTCCAAAATTTTCACATAATCATCCCTCTTCCATGCATCGATTCACACCCAGCTAAATGGTGTAAAGGATAGCACTGGATGGGAGGTAACCCATCATTTTTCCTACTTTCTTTTTTTATCTTTTTTTTCCCAAGTTTTGACCATCTTGAACCCGACTTCTTTTCACTAATGTGATCTATTTTCCCTCCTAATGCATGAGGACATTACATATCATAACCATGTGGGGGTGTTTTCAAAATTTTGATGATCGATTCAGGATTTTCAAAATCTAAAAATATTCAATTTTCTTTTGCATGAATCTTCATAATAGAAAATTCATAAAACTTTTTGAGAAAAATTTTGAAAATCAGGGCCTAAGTTGAAGATTCATTTTAAGGTACAATGGGATTTAATCTTTAACAAACTATGGACTAGAATGCAGATTCATTTTTTAGAACTTCTGGGTCTATTCTTAGACTAGATCAAGTATCTTTCTCTAGATTCCACCTGAACACGAGATGATTCAGGTGACCTGATCTCTCTTGTGACCTAGAAATTACTTGGCCTAGTTTTCAACCCATAAACTTGTGTCAGTTGCAAAATTCTTGTGTCAAAATTCAAACACAAAACCAACACCCAAAAAATATTTAGAAATACTTGAAAAATCCTTTGTTTAGTCTCAGTTAAATCCGAGGCTGATGTTTGGTTTGAGTTCCCACTGTCGAGAAGGAGGAAAATGCCTCCTTTGAGGTTGCGGTGCCAACATGTTACTGCCTCGACGCTACTCTATATCTATATTTCATATCTTTAGATGAAGAGTTAAGGCACCTTTTGTGGCTCAACTGTCATGGACAGTGCTCTACCCATAGCGTTGGAGCAAGAGCTTGAGTTCGCTTGGAGCGCCCCTTTTAGCGCATCGTGTTTTGGGATTGTGAGCTCCTGGGTGGTGTCTTGGACAGTACTGTCTTAAAGTACTTGCACTAGAGCCCCCTCGAGGATTGGTAATGGGAATGATGATCTTGACACATCTGTTATAGGATTAAGCTAGGAATAATCATGGGGGTTACACAAGAAAGAATGCTTCAAAAACACGACTGTATAAATGTTGGCATTCACAGAGCATGTTCACAAAGTTTTAAAATTATGCAAGTTGCAAGTCTGATTCGAGAGCTAGGGAAATCCTAACTACAAAATGATTTTAGGTCATTTGAATTATCAAGGAGCTAACTTGTGAATTTTTGAAGGATACATTGATCTCGATTCATCTATGTTTTGGATCCAAAGACGAATCGATGTTTTATCCTTAATAAATCTTGTACCTTCCATGTTTTTCACTCAACCAAGGTTCAGTAATCTTCTTCTCCTTAAAAGTAAAAATAATAGTCTTTCCCAAAATTCTATTTTGTGAAAATAGTTTTGCTAAGAGACTAGCAAAACATAAGCATGGGGACATGTAAAATGCCAGTTTATCATCATTCTTATGCCCTAATGAAAATCTAGATCTTAGGGTTTTAACTTCGTAAATGGGTTTTCGGGCTACATTTAGGCATTCACCTAGGTTAGGCATGCATTGCACTTTATTGTGTTATTGATGTGTTTATTTGAGTGTCATGGATAGGCAGAGAGTCAGATTCCACAAACCTTAGCACTTAGGAAGGTAGTAGATGAAGGAGAAGCCCACATCAGCTTGATCTCAGCTAGATCCAACTCATCCCTGCTGGATCCCAGCTCCTTCTAACTGCATCAACACATCTTTAGCTCCATTCACAACTCATCTCAACTGAATGGTAGCTCAAGCTAGTTCACCTCAACTCCATTTAGCTTACCTTAGCTGGATGGCAGCTCAAACTAGTTCAAGATAGTTGATCCTAGCTCCATTCCAGCTTCTCTAGCGAAAAATAGTTCACTGGAGGCTCTACCTGACTAGGACTAGCTACTGCCATCAACTAACTAGTCCTAGTCAGTCGAAGAAGTCCTCAAATAGCTTAGGCTAGCTCATGTCTAGCTCTTGGAGAGTCAACTCAGCTCAACTTAGTTGAGCTGAGCTACCTGACATAAGGTAGCTACTCCAACCAGTTAGGAAATCACTGGGAAGACCAGACCCAGCTCACCTCAGCTCACATTAGTAGAAGCCTACTTATCTTAGCTTAGCATAGCAGCTAGCAAAGAACTATCTAGTTAAGCTAGCTAAGGAGCTCACATGCAACTCTCTTCAACAACCATCAGCTCCAATGCAGCTCAAATGTAGCTCAATTAAGCTCTCCCTCAGTGCCTCCATAGCAGAACAACTCCTCCTCTACTCATCTACTAGCTAAGCTAGCATAGCTTAGCTCCAGACTACCTCCTCTCTACTTCACCTCAGTTCCTCTACTACTACCTTAGGCTAGCTTAGCTACATACCTCCACTCCAACATCGTGCCACCATGAACACACACCTTCACACCACCACCACCTCTAAGAGCCACCAAAAAGTGGCGCCAACCACCCCTATAACCACCCTAACTTGGCACCGCAATTTCCATCCAAAAACTCCTCCATCTCAACCATACACATACACTTCAACCCAATCTCCACCATCCAAATTTCCCTCTAAAACCTAGCCTTCCAAAAATGCTATTTTTGGCCGCAAAATGGAGGCATCCCTCCACCATGGACATCCACCATGGGGTGCCTCCTTGGCCATAACCAGGAGCTACACATCCCCCCATGTGGCACCAACACATCTCCCCCCATGGATCCTTAACTACCCACCTAGAGACCATCCTAACCCTCCACCTAAGCCCACGCCAACCACCACCATCCTACCCTATATGTACCCCATTTAACCACCACCATACACATATCCTCCTTTAGTCTAATTTCCATCCACATCCACCTACACCTAAGGCCAAGGAAGAAGAAGTGAACAAGATCAAGAAGGCAACCTACCTGCCCCCTTGGTGCCTTCTTCCTCTTTCTTCCTCTCCCTTGTGACACACCAAGGAGGAGGAGCTCTTCATCCAAGGAGGATGGCTAGGCATTGAGGAGGAATTTACGATCTACGTCCTCCCTTACAGGTGCATTTTGGAGGAGACCTAATTGAAGGAAGAAGCAAGGAGTTATCTTCTTCAAGACCGGGAGCTATCGAGCTTGGAGCGAAGACTAGTCGGAGCTTCACTTGGAGGACATTTTACTTCTCTTCTTATGTTTATATTCTCTTGTTTTAGCTAGTGTGTTTTTGTTTCTTCTATGTAACAAGCATTCAACTATAATTCATTTAGTTTGCTTGTAATACAAGTTCAAACTTTTCCTTGCAATTTCATGTTTTCTAATTTATGTGTTTTGCTTGTTTCTAGTTGTTTAGTGCACATACCCACTCTTTTCTAATTACCCTAGGTGCACTTGCCTAGGGTGAGCTTAGAAGAGGGGACATCTCTTGTCAGCTAAGCTTGTTTGATAGGCATAGTTTTAGCTTGATCTTCGCCTTCAAGTACTAGATTATTTTGAAAATCCTAAAAACAACAAAATTGAAAATACAAAAATACAAGAGGTAAGAGCGAGAACCATTTCATGTGACTAACAAATTGGCCTCCTTGGGCGACTCTAGATACTCCGCTATCTAGGTATTATAAATTTTAAAAGTAATTATAATCTCATGTGTTGCAATGACCAAAACTCACATTCTATAAATCACGTAATGGGTTTGGATTCGACAAATCTGACTGCACAGTGGGTTCGGATCGATGATCGCAGTCCAGTGGTGTGATAATTGACCCAGTACGACATCCGTAATGCCACCTGTGATGAGAAGATGAATAGTCTAGATGGTTCCACTTGGCACCATCGAGACAACATAGTGCTCCCTACCCAACTTCTAAAGCATTGGGACTTCTGATCTAGGCCATTGGATTTACATAGAACAGCCATGGTTTGGCCACGTCACTCTCCAATCATGCCTCATACTCTCTGAAGGCAAAGGATCATGTGATCGCTACCATTGGATCTTCATCTAAGGACAAAGAGCACGGGAGCCTTAAGCAAAGAATGCGACACACTCAAGGATGTAGTGATGCGTGCTTTTAATTCAACTCAGTAATTAAGTTAATTTCACTTAATTAAGAGTAGAAGAAATCACTTAGGTTAACTAGAAGTTGTGTCGGTTGTGTAGTACAGGGTTGAAGTAACCTAACATTTTAAAAATTTTTACTACTTGAGTCCAGGTCGTTCACTGGGAGGTAGAATAATTTTTCTCCAAATTCACCAATTTTCTTTTATCTCTTTAAGTTTAGGAGGTATAACTAGTTTGATTTTCAAAACATGAATTTTGTCAAAATGTTTAAATTATAAAGGATATACAAAATTCCATATGCAAAACATATTTACTCAAAATGTTGTACTTTATTAACAAGTAAACATGTTAGTTTTTCAATTCAATTTCATTCTAAGAAATTAAGGCAATTAAAAGTTATTCTATAAAAGCATGCCTTTTTACAATTAATAACAAAAAGATAATGATGCAAGAAAAATTCATTTATTTTCATTTATCTCTTCAGCCTCTCATCTCCTCTGTTATTTTCTTCTCTCTCGAGCTCTCTTTTCTTACCTTTCGTGTGTTGTTCCTGCCTTCTTATCCTCCTCTTCTTCCCTCAGTTTTCTCTTTTATTCCTTAGTCTCTTTTCCTTAACAATCCTTAGCGCCTATGCACCTTCTTTAGCTTTCAGCTTCAACACTTAGCATCCTTCAGCGGCTTCTCTTTCCCTTAAACTTTCAGGTAAATTAGGTTTTTTTACTTTTTTAACCAAAAGTTATTTTATTTGCGGCAAGGTCCTTTCGAGGATACGTAGCACCCTGAGAACAGGGTGGGACCAGACCCTACTCGGTCCTCGCCTAATGTCAATTAGGTTCGTTTCGATTCATTTGTTTATCAGTTCACACTTTCGAGCCATTTTCGGCTCAACCTGGCCTCTCAAGCCTCTCTCGCCCTCCCAGGGCACAATCTCATTCACATGCCCCCAAGGGCGCACACCCGTAGGCATAAGCCCGCACACACAAACATGCAATGCTCAGATCAGATTAGATGGAATCGGTAACCGGTGTGTCGAGCGCTGATGACTACATAGCCAGACAAATGAATTACTTTTATCCCTAGGCGTGAGCTCATGAACAACCGAGGTGGGACTATCCTACCCCTTCCAGACCCGAATTCAAATGTTCATAACTTTCTACCCAGAGATTCAAATTGAGTGATTTCAAGTTTGTTGGAAAGCTCTAAGGGTAATCTACACAATTACAAGGTCAATTTAATATTTTAATGATGTTTTCCTTTTCAATTTAAAAGATTAAATCAGGGGTTCCTACAGGATCTTTACTAGCCTGGAAGTAAAATTAAGTCAGGAGAGTCCTCAGATGGACTTCTCTCTTTCATTAAAAGGTCTGTACATGTTATATAAGTAATTCCACTTTTGTTAGAGTAGGGTTTAAGTTCTTAAGACCTTCAGAACCACCAGAGAAGCTTTTCACTTCTCTGAAAGCTTCAGAGTTTGATTTTTCAAGACTTCAATAAGTGCAAAAAACACTTAAAAGTGTTTCTAATCAATTTAGATTAATTCTAAGGGTTATAATAGATCAATCTAGATAGGTTTTAAATTTAAAATTCATCAAAATAGTACTTCTGTTGGTTTGGGTTCGAAAGTAACCCAAATTGGCAGAAACAAAATTCTCAAACAAAAACTCAATTGAGTTTACTTTAATCACTCTCAGATCATCAAATAAGATCTCAGAAACAGTTTTCACTCCTCAAAATCTCAATTTGAGCTCAGAACTCCATTAACAGACTCATGTTTGATTGTGGAAGCTCGAAAATTGACTATCTGTTCAAAGCTTTCTCCCAAGAAATCAATGCCTCAAATAGAGTCTTCAACCTCAGAAACTCATTCAGATCTTCAGAAAGTTGTTTTAACCTTGATTCCTAGGGTTTCAAGCTCGCCGCCTGAACTTAAAAACATGTTTGTTTGACAGAGTCATGGGAAGATTGCTACAGTGTTCTAAAGGTTTAAATAGCTTCAGTGCATCGCACTGAAGCTTCTGAGCTCCTTAAATGCTCTTTAGATCTTTCCTAATAGACTTCTCCAATTCGCCGCAGTTGGGGAAGATGAAGTCAAATCTATAACTCCAGTGGTTAAATCCTCAAACAAATTTCTTCAAAACAATCAGTAATCCTTATTTTACTATTCTGGAGCTACTCAGCAAGTTCTAGAGGCTGAAACACAAGAATGGCTCGCCGAAGCTCCTCGGAGCTCCGGTGAGTCCAGAAAATATAAAATTGTATGTACAGATTGATGAAACTAGCCATTTTTGATTCAAAAAGGATCCTGAGGTTGCAAGGAACCTTAGTATCACTTTTAATTCTTCATTTGTCTCTTAGAATTAAGATTTGACAGTGAAATTATTTTCTTAAAAGATTTGAGTGGTTAAAGCTCAAGACTTGTTTAACCACTCGGTTGAGAGGTTAAATCAAGTCAATAGATGTTATTATTCATAAATATGTATTTAATTTATTGTTTGAACTGTTCCTGAGCCGCCATGGACAGCGAGCTCAGGAGCTTAATTAAGATTTGAGCGTTTAATTATAGATGATAATAATAGGTATTATAATGTCGATTAGGGTTCATAGGTGGTGATAGGTGATGAAAGAACATAATGAAGGTGAAATTAAATCGACTGCTGTCACCAAAGACAATGATAGTAGTCAGTGAAGGTGAGATTTGAATTAGGCGTTTAGGTGATTTAATTAAACCATTAAGTGATTTAGAAGTGATCATGGAAGTTAAAGGAAGGTGGATAGTGAATTAAAAGAAAAGATTGAAGCTCTAGCGAGCTTAAGGAACTCACTGGAGTCGGAGGAGATGAAACTAAATCCTAACATTAATCTATTCTAACTAACTAAACTAACTAACTAAGCTAACCTACTCCTACTACTCCTAATCTACTGTTACCTGGACGAAGGGGTCAATAGGGTTCCGTCGAAGTCTCATGGCAGACGATGAAATCAGAGGGTGGAAGAAAGATGTTCGGCAAGTGGATTTGAGGTGGAGTGAAGGAATCCTTGGGTTGGCGCCTTTGTCAGAGGTGCAGAAGACCACAATGGATCTCCTCAACTGCTTAAGTTGGATGGAGGAAGTTGGAAAATGGAATGGGAAGTCGTCGAAGTTTTGGACGAATAGCCTATCGAAGTCGGCTACAGTGTTAGAAGAGGGAAGGGAGCCAACTTGAATAAAATCAGAGGTGTGAGGGGTTATTTATAGCAGTTTGTGGCGAAGAGAGTGGCGGGGTCTGGCCGAAGAAGGAGCTCGAGGAGCTTAACCTCCGTCGTTGTCTCCGACGGTGGTGAGGTTATCTCCCACTAAAAAATATGATTCTCGGTTAATCCAGACCGATGGATGAAGTGGAGGTGGTGAGCGCAAGCTGCAAGAGCTTGGACAAAGAGGAATGATGTTGGCAGGGCAGTAATCGTGCGGTGGGGTGACTCTCTGCCGCCAGCCGTTCATTCGACTGTAGAAGAAGAAGAAGAAGAAGAAGAGGGACATAAAAGTAATAAAACTTAAGGACCTATGTGAGAAATAAGGACCCGACTGTAATGAATATTAAGGACTAAAATGTAAACCCAGGTTTTGAAGGTTTATTTTAACTTAGATCTTTTTCAACTTTTTATAGATGTTAGTAAATAAGGTAAATATTATGTTTACACCTTGAATTTACATTTTTGACCTTTCTATGTTAATTTATGAGATTAAGTAAAATCACTTAAGTTATTACATACTTAGTTATACATTATATTTAAGTTGCTTATCCTATTAATTAAGGAAATGATTAATAGGATTTCGAGTCCAATTATTATCTAAATTATTAATAATGTTAATTGAATTATAAAATGTCATTTTAAACTTATTTTAAGGTCCTTAACTAAATATCCCTTATTCTATAATTAACCCTTATATGTTCATAACCTTAGCTAATTAACAAGGAAGACTA
Organism: Thalassia testudinum; assembly: GCA_037157565.1. Classification (NCBI taxonomy): domain Eukaryota; kingdom Viridiplantae; phylum Streptophyta; class Magnoliopsida; order Alismatales; family Hydrocharitaceae; genus Thalassia; species Thalassia testudinum. The sequence goes on from JAZHRO010000056.1 coordinate 18,257,787, forward strand.
GTTAATTAGGGGTAATTACAGATCATGATGAGTTTCTCATCATACCCCCAATTCAAAGTTTTGCTAGTCCCTAGCAAAATTAACTAAGACTATGATGATTTAAAGCACTTGGGTTTAAATTATTATAAATAGTAACTATGTAGAGGAAAGCTTAGGTCAAAAATTTTTAAATTTAATATAAATGATTAATGTATAGAGCATGTGTGAAAATTTTCTTACTTAGACTCATACTTATAACATTTTCAAAACACACTTAAAATAATTTGTAAGCAAGAATTTATTCTGAACTAGAATTCTTCAGAAATCTCTTAATCTTTGTAACTATTCTTAACTCAAATTAGAATACAAAGTGTTTTAAGAAAAACAAAACTTAAGGATTGAGAATTAAATTTTAACTCAAAAAATCAAATAGATTTAAGTTAATCCCTTGTTTATGATATTTGACTTTTATCAATATAAGTTTAAGCAAATTGACGAGATACTCATTATTAATCAAACTTAGAGTAGTAAAACTCTAATTTACTAGCCTACAACACTAAAGATTAACTTCTAGACCTAGGATTATGCCAATTCTTCTCCTTTAGCTCTCAACTTAAAATCTTCAAAACCTAATTTCTTAGGCTTCACTGCCCAATACAAAGGTTCAGTAGCTATGATTTTAAAACATCTGTGCTTAGTGAAGAGAATTGTCCTAAAGACATCCAAAGTTGCAAAAATCCAGATCTTAAGACATCACTTTCCAATCCCAATTATTCCAATTCAAGCCTTTGGCTTGGCCTTACTCAGGTTTGGTTGCTTTCTCCTCACCAGTTTTCTATCCTGAGGTCAACACCTTTTGTGTATATCTCCCCGGTGGACCACTGGGTCTCTTATTCCTAATATTTTTTTTCTCCATATTTCTTTCTCTTTTTCTATAAGTTAGAACACCCATTTGTAGCGAGGTGTCCTTTTTATTTTTGATGGAAGGAAGGGTAGCATCCATTTGTATTGAGATGCTTTTGTTTATTTATGGAAAAACTACGTAAGCACCCATTTTTAACAAGGCACTTAACTGGAGGGTGTTTTATTTATTTTTTTCTTTTCTTTTTCTTTTCTCCCTTCTCATTTTTCTCACTACCATTATTCTCCAAATCCTTTTTCTAGGTGAGTGGCACATCCTTCACCCTTTCAAGAACCGCCCTACGGAAATCCTTGGACTAAAGAGGATTCAGAATTTATCTCTTAACCTCTGTGTTTTCGTGCTCTCAGATGTCAACAAGACAATTCTATGTGAGTGAATTCTAGTTGTTTAGGTCACTTAGCTCTCAAACCAGAGCTTGGACAACAAAGCCCTTTACTCTTAGGTTCTTCAAATTTTTAGTTTCCTACTATAGGATCTGTCAAGACAAAATTTACCAAGTCTAGTTATTTATCTCTAGCTTGTAAGTTTTGTAAACTAAAATTCTACCATCTCTCTACTTAATTAACTCTGAATATCTGACTTTTTACTTAACTTTATGATAAAATCAAATTTTCAAAAATCAAAAGTATTACTTAATCTAATTGATTAAAAAGTTATAATTCAATTCCAAAACTTAAGTTTAAAATCTTAACACACTTAGTTTCTTAATTCAAGTAAGAATAGAAAAACAAATCTTAAAAAGATTTAAAAGATTCCTTAATTCAAATAAAATCTTGTTTTTAAAATTTTAAACACAAAAGTGTGTTTTTTTACAAAACGTTTAAAGTGAAAATCTAATTAAGAATTGAATGCTCTTAAATATTTATATATTCTATATACATTTTAAATTTCTAACCTAAAAGAAAATTAAGCTCTTAATTATATATATATTCTTCTTCTTTTCTTCTTTATTGAAAATGAATATTCCCCTCTTATTATTTTTATGAATTTTCTTCTTTCAAATTTTTGTATTTATATATTTTTATTTTCATGTATATAAGATTTTTTCAATTTTTATATGAAAATTTTTTAAAGTTTTTATCATTTTTAGATTTTCTATTTTAAAAATTTTTTGGATATTTAATTTTTATGTGTTTTTATCTTTTAATCCACACTTAAAGTGAAAATTTCACTTCAACATCCCCCTAAGACAAAATTTTATAATATCCTCATTGTAAGAAGGGTGAAAAATATTACACTTCATTTAGTATAAGGTGATGGAAGTAGTCGAATAGAGGAGATTAAAAATCTCTGTGCGGACGATTTCAAGTCAAACCAAAGGTCAGAGTGGTCAGTCCGACTAAATGAAGGGTATAAGAAAATAAAAAAGGGTAAAAATAGGAAGCAACTATGTATAAGTGCTATGTTTTACACCTTCAACTAGGCGTAAACCATAGTAAAGAACTCCTAAAAAGAATAGGTATATGGTAAAAACAGAGGAGTTATGAAAAAATTAGACCAAAAAATTAGAAAACAAATTAAACCACCCAATCAAAACTCGTCCTGAAATTTCATAGAATAGATCTAGCAGATCCTAGAATCAGATTCTCGTGAAAAATCTCAGAAAGATCAGAGTGAATCTTATGAAGAATACATCAGATTTAGGTTGAGATGTAGAACGTTTAAGATGAAGGTAATTCAAAAATGTTTCCACCAAGTTCAGAAGATCAGCATAGTCAGTTTTGGTTCTCAATAATAAGTGGGTCATTTTGGCACAAAATAGGTTGCTGATGCGGGTTTGATGGGTTATTTTCAGGTAGTACGGAGGATGGGCTATGATTAGAATCAAAGGCCTGATAAATGAAATGGACTTGGCCTTGGTTTTGCCTAGGATTTGGCAGATTCCAAGGATTTGGAATTGGCTGAGATGGAAGAGTACCTGGCTGACGAGACTCAGCCAAAAGTGTGATCTGATTTCATAAATTAGCCAATTCTACCTTACATTGCCTATGGATCTCTGCGAGAGCTTCAGCATTTTGTCGCTGACTCTCTGACACAGCTCTTAAAATCTGGTCTAGCTGTGTATCTCTATTAGGCCTAGAGTAATTCTGCATACTCATCAGGCTAGGCCTTAAATTTGATTGCTGAGGAGGCAAAGGAGGTGGGTTAAAATGGTTCTGATTTGGATAATTTGGTCTTTGATTTGGACCAGCCCAAGAAAAATTTGGGTGGCTTCTCCATCCAGGATTATAGGAATTTGAATATGGTTTGGTCTTGGAAGATTTTCCTGGATGGCGTGTAAACCTAAAAGATATGGCGTGTTTTCTACAATAGTTAAGGGTGGGGAAAAGGGTGGGTAAGATTGTGGGACAAAGGTCCCTCCTTGGGTTGGTGAAGGAGTAGATAGAAAACCCAAGGAAGATGGATTTCTAGAATCCAAATTATTCACAAATTCCCTCCCCGTGGGAATTTGCGAAAAAGGTAAATACGTGGGATTCGCAGCAAGTAGAGATGTAATGTTAAGACCCGAGGAATCAAAACACTTTAAGACGTTTGGGAGTTGGTCCAAACGTCTTGTCGGACATCTGAACACCTTCTTAGACATCTGGAAATTAGTTTTTGCGTACATACGATCGCGAGTCTATGCGCATGCCGCATGCAGACTGAAACCCGCCACCCTCTTCTTTTCCTCTCCCCTCGTCGACCTGCAGAAACCGCACCCCCATGACTAGAAATACCCTCCACCTCTCCCTCACGCCACCCACATCCATTCGTCTCCTTCCCCATTGTGAGAGCAAGAGCGAGGGTAGCAGTTGCTTCCGGGTGCAGTGGTAGAGAGGAGAGATGCAGGGAGAGGGAAGAGGAGAGAGTGCACGAACCGTGAGAGAGAGACCTCGCCGGAGCTGTACGAGGCTAGCCGACGTGCGGGTGGTGGAGTGTTGTGTCGGGGAAGTCCTCCCCGACGCTGCTGCAAATAGAGAGGTGGGCAGACGAGCACGGCACGGCCGCAAGAAGTAGGAAGAAGATGAAGGAGCTTCTGATTCTGGGATTTTTCCCAGAATCAGACATCTGGACCTACATCCAGACCATGCAGGCGACGTCTAGAGGAAGCTACAGATGACTGAGAGGTACGTATTTTCCTCCTTCACTTGCTTTTGCAGATACGGCCATGCAGGCCATTCCGCCGAAGCTCTGTCGCGTGCTTTGCTGAGGGATTTTTGTGTATGCATGCAGGATTCACTTCTGGAAGGCACGGGACATGCCCTCCCACGCGGTTCAGATGTCTGGGACAGTCACCAGACGGTGGAGAGCGTCTCCAGACATCTGGAGAGGTGGTCGGATGCCTGGAACTGGGTCGAAATGGTTCAGTAGGATCTCTGGACATCTGAGGAGCAGCGTAAAGCAAGGTATGGATCTGGACCCCTTTTAAGACGTCTGGAAGGTGTTCCATACGTCTGATTTGAGTTAGAGTTGTCATTTTTTACCCATTTAGGGTCCGTTCGAGGTCTGATTTCCGCGTTTAAAATTCCGTTCTTCTCAAAATAAGTTCCTCAAGTTGTTTGGAATACTTTTATCCTGTTCTGAGTGGTTCCTTGTGATTGATCCTTGTGTTAGGACCTCATTCTGTTGCAGACTTGGGGTCGCGAAGGCACGTGGACCTGCCGATCACACCTCTATTACTCCCAGATTTACGGGTAGAGTGGCTTCCCTTAGTTAATTACAAACATTAATGCATATCTGAAATAAATGATAGATCCTAGGATATGGCATGAATCCTAAGACCTGAAAACTCGATTGAATGATAGATCCTAGGGTATGGCACGAATCCTAGGACCTGAAAACTAGATTGAATGATAGATCCTAGGGCATGGCATGAATCCTAGGACTTGAAACTCTAGAACGATTGCATTAAATGCCTGAATTGCAGTCTTGGATGAGTAGATAGAATAATAATAATTGCCTGTAATTGGATAACAGCTGCCTGTGAAATGTAGAGTACTATTACATGTAATTCCTATTGTTTGCAAATAAACACTAGCTGCCTGTATATAAATTGGAAAAGAAAGATTGTATGTTGGAAACACGCGCTATCTGTGAATAAACCTGAAATGATGAAACATAGTATGGCTTGGCCTGAAAAACATAAGCATGAACCCTACGGGGAGTTAGGAGCAGAGCTCCTGGAAATACAAAGAATGGAACTGGAAATGTGAATGGGGAAGTGAGTTGGCCCTTGAGTACATAGTACCAAGGAGAGCGACTGTCCCTCTGTTTAGTGCAGAGCGTAGCTAGCCACCCTAGGTTTGGGACCCAGGGTTAGGACTAGCCACTTTGTACCGACTCTGTGGCCCTCGCGTACACAGTACCAGGGAGAGCTTCTAGTGTAGGGAGGGAGCAAGCCACCCCACGAGGCCTGGGGTTCAGCTAGCCATCCTACACCGACTTGTTAGGTCCACTGGGCAAACCAGGGTAGTCAGGCGAGGGTGTGCGGACTGTGGAGGGGCGAGAACCCTGTTTGGTTATTGTGGAGGGGTTAGACCCCAGTTACTGAGTGGGCTCTGCCCTATACTGGTTCCGTGCTGTGCTTTGGGTGCACCCGTTAGCGGAAACGACTGACCGCATGCTTGTGCGAGGTAGCTACCCGTGCATTTATCGCACATGCTGTAGTCACTGTTACGCCTGTCAGCGACCATGGGGTGGTTGACTGAGTGTAGGACCACCATGGGGGACTCTCCTGGCCTGGAGAGCACCACGTGCTACTTTTACTTTTTGGTAAAGACTGCAACCAAGATCGTTCCCACGAGGAACATTCGAGATCAAGGGAAAGACCGGAGAAATAAACGAAGAAAGTGTAAAATAAAGAAAGAAATTAAAACAACAGCTACTTGTTTACCTTTACTATTTTCTTAGCTAGATGGTTGCCACTGTACTCAACGTTTCACTGACGTGTCATACTTACCACCTTTTTCAGCTCTAGGTGTTGAGCAACCAGAGCCTACGGCTGCGGAGGGTGCTGGTCCTAGTAGAGCACAGTAGTTGTACTTTTGTTGTACCCATTTTTCTGTAGTAGTGAGTATTCTGTTACACCTTTGTACTCTTTTACTGTAAACTTCATATTTCTGTACCTGTTTTTAATTCTCTACTGTTGTGGTGGTGTGTACTGTAGTAGTTCTTTTCTTTACTGCTGTACTTTTGTTACTGTTAGTTGCTTACATGGTGAATGTGATTTATTTTACTGCTTTTTGGTTACTTTCTTGTTGGACGACTGGGTCTAGGGATCAGTCGAGTCGATCAGATTCTCGTGTCCTGTAGGGATTCGGGAATCGGGTCATAACAAGATGGTATTAGCGCAAGGTCATCTCGAGAAGTGAACCAACTGGTTGGAAAATAACCAATTCACGTGCTTGTAACTAGAGTAACCACCACAACGTACCTTTTGACATTCGTTCTAGGGTTCCTTCGTTGAATGCCGATTAGTATTGACGTCTTTTCTGTTCTGTATTCGCGTCTCCTTGCTGGAGATGCCTCGACGTGGGACTAGTGAGCTGGGCCACGGACGCGGCCAAGGACGAGGTCGGAGGGTGGGTGCGTTGAGCCCGACGCCTCAATGGACTAGCCACTACTCTCGGGCATTCATGCCCAGGACCTCAACCAGCTGATACGGGAGATTGTGCGAGAGGAACTTCACATGTCGCCACCAGCGCCTCTCCTTGGGGCTGCGGAGGGGGAGTCCTCTGTGGGACAGCAAGACGGACACGGTGCTGGGTGTGGGGGAGGGGGTGGGTCTCCACCGCCCCCACCTTCCTCCATCACTTCTGAGTACGAGGCCTCTTTACCGGGAGTTGTACCAGTGTCTCCCCTTCAGCGCCACTACGAGCTTTTCGGATAGTTCCGAAAGCTGATGCCCCCTCTTTCAAGGGGGATGAGGACCCGATCGAGGTAGAGGACTGGCTCGAGAAGATCGAGAAGGTATTTGACACCCTTCGTGCCTTGTGGAGTGTCGCGTGGCCGTTGCCATGTACCAGCTGGAGAGCACGGCACACAGGTGGTCGAGGGCGGTCAAAGGTCAGGAGAGGGACGAGCCAACTTGGGACCAGTTCGTCACCCTTTTCTCCGAGCAGTACTTCCCCCAGACGTGGCTGGTCTAGAGGAGGCGGGAGTTCCACACTGTCCGCCAGGGGACAATGACCGTGAGCACATACCGCACGCCTAGAGCTGTCTCGTTTCGCAGCAACAGCCATGGCTACCGAGGAGGAGCACCTTTGGAGGTTCACCGAGGGGCTCTGACTTGCTATTCAGGGGTATATCAAACCCCTGAAGCTACCTACGTTCTCGAGGGTGGTGGAGGTAGCTATGACGTATGAAGAGACCAACCCGTCCGCACGTGACACTAACTGTGGGTGGAAGAGGCCCTACCAGCCAGACTTCTCACAGGGCCGACGAGAGAGGAGGCACGTGGCGCCCGCAGGAGAGCCGTCACGCTTTGTGGGGCCATCAGTGGCCTTTGGGGGCCCCCAACAAGGGCTAGTTGCTAGCACCAGACCCCCGCCCAGTCATCAGCAAGGACCCACTAAGGGCAGGAGTCGAGTCCCCCTTTGCTACCAGTGTGGCCAGCCGAGACACATCAGGAGGGACTGCCCGTCTAGTGTAGGAGGCCAGCAGATGCTCCCCGCACCGAGCAGGAGGCCGCCGTTTCCAGGCGCGAGGAGGACAACTGCATTCATGGGGAGGGTACCAGCAAGCGGTTACTCGTCTGACTTAGAGTGTGGCTACTTCATCCGCACCTAGGGCTAAGGGGCGTATCAATGCCCTGACACATAGGGATGCCAGAGCTTCAGGATCAGTGGTGGCAGGTATGGTTTCAGTTTCCAGCAGACTTGTTTACACGCTTTTCAATTCCGACACTACGCATTCATTTGTCACTGCTAGTTTTGCTGTTAGTTTGGGGCAGGATAGTGTGATGTTAGAGGATCCGTTCATGATCAGAGGTCCGGGTGGTCAGCTGTTTGTAGATGAGGAGGTTTACAAGGATTGTGAGGTCAGTGTTGGGGGACACAGCCTTCTCGCTGACCTGATTATGATCCAGATGGAGGACTTTGGCGTGATTTTGGCGATGGACTGGTTGTCCGCTTACCACACCTTGGTGGACTACTTTGAGAGGAAGATCGTCTTCTCCATACTGGAGTTGCCTTCTTTCGAGTTCCACGGGTAGCCAATGGACGGAGGCTTCAGGTGCATTTCTGCACTTCGGGCAGTGAGACTTTTAGGCCAGGGGTGTGAGGGCATTCTAGCTTGTGTGGTGGCGGAGCCCAGCCCTATGGTTGACTTTCAGAGTATCCCAGTGGTAAGAGTACCCCGACGTGTTTCCAGATGAGTTGCCAGGACTACCGTCCGAGCGTGAGATCGAGTTTGAGATCTCACTGGTACCGGGGACTAGCCCCATTTCTATAGCACCGTACAGGATGGCACCACTTGAGCTGCGAGAGCTCAAGTCTCAGTTGCAGGACATTCTAGAGAAGGGCTTTGTGAGGCCCAATGCATCTCCGTGGGGAGCCCTGGTATTGTTCGTAAAGAAGAAGGATGGTACCCTATGCCTTTGTGTGGACTACAGACAGCTGAATAGGGTTACCATCAAGAACAGGTATCCGCTGCCGAGGATTGATGACTTGTTTGACCAGCTGCGAGGTGCCACGGTATTCTCCAAGATAGACTTGAGGTCCGGATACCACTAGTTGAGGATCAAGGTGGCAGACGTCTCCAAGACAGCTTTCCGCACCCGATACGGACACTATGAGTTTTTGGTCATGCCGTTTGGGCTGACCAATGCCCCCGCAGCCTTCATGGACTTGATGAATTGGGTGTTCAAACCGTACTTGGACCAGTTCGTGGTGGTATTCATTGATGATGTGCTCATCTATTCTCAAGATCAGACGCAGCACAGACAGCACTTGTAGATGGTTTTGGACACACTGAGACGATGTAGGCTGTACGCCAAATACAGCAAGTGCGAGTTCTGGTTGAGGGAGGTGACCTTCTTGGGTCAAGTGATCTCTGGGGATGGCTTGGCTGTGGACCCAACCAAGGTTGAGGCAGTGCTCAGGTGGGAGAAATCGCATACAGTTATTGAGATCCGTAGTTTCTTGGGACTGGCAGGCTACTATAGGCGGTTTATCAGGGGCTTCTCGCAGATTGCACGTCCTATGACACAGCTGACCTGGAAGGACGTGCCCTTTTCTTGGACTGATGCTTGTGAGGTGTGTTTTCAGGAGCTGAAGGAGAGGCTGACTTCAGCTCCCGTGCTCACCATCCTAGATAGTAGTGGAGGGTTTGTTGTGTACACGGATGCCTCTATGTAGGGGTTAGGGGGTGTGCTCATGTGGAGGGGTCACGTTGTCGCTTACACTTTGCGGCAACTGAAGCCCCATGAGGATAGCTACCCTACCCATGACCTAGAGCTGGCAGCTGTCGTCTTCGCGCTGAAGACTTGGAGGCACTACTTGTACGGTGAGACCTTTGAGATTTTCACAGATCATAAGAGCCTCAGATACTTGTTTGATCAGAAGGAGCTCAACATGAGATAGAGACGTTGGTTGGAGCTCCTGAAGGACTATGACTACAGCATTTCCTACCACCTGGGAAAGGCCAACGTGGTAGTTGACGCCTTGAGCCGAAAGGCACCCGCACAGTTGGCCAGTTTGCAAGCACAGAGTTCGAGCCTCTTGGAGGAGATGGGCAGTTGGCGATCGCTGGAGTTACTGGGGCACTGTGAGGTAGTGATCGTGACACGACAGACGAGGCTAGAGCTAATAGACCGCATCATCACTGGGTAGATGGCCGATCCGTACTTGCAGTCATTGCGTGACAGGGTACTGTCAGGAGACCCTGGGGACTTCTCTTTTACAGACCAGGTACTACGCATAAGGGGACGTTTGTGCGTTCCCAAGGATGAGGAGCTCTTGAGAGAGCTCCTGACTGAGGCACACAATTCCAAGTTCACCATACATCCCGGAAACACAAAGATGTACCATGATTTGAGATGCGACTTTTGGTGGAGGGGAATGAAGTGGGATGTAGGTGAATTCGTATAGTAGTGTTTTGTGTGCTAGCAGGTGAATGTCGAGCATCAGAGGCCTGCAGGGCCATTGCAGCCACTTCCAGTGCCAAAGTGGAAGTGGGAGAGTATCACCATGGACTTGGTGGTAGGCTTGCCATTACCCAACGAGGACACGACGGAGTCTAGGTGATCGTGGATAGATTGACGAAGATGGCACATTTCTTGCCGATCTGAGTCACCTTGGTAGAGAGGTATATCCGCAACGTGGTACATCTACACGGAGTTCCGCAGGAGATCGTATCCGACCGGGATACCGGTTTTACGTCCCAGTTTTAGGCTGAGTTCCAGCAGGCCTTGGGGACACGATTAAGGTTCAGTATGGCATACCACCCCTAGACGGACGGACAGTCTGAGCGCATGATACAGACACTTGAGGACCTTTTGCATGCTTGTGTACTGGACTGGAGGGGCTCTTGGGAGGAGCACTTGCCCCTGGCGGAGTTTGCATATAATAACAGCTATCACTCGAGCATCGGCATGGCACCCTACGAGGCTCTGTACGGACAGAGGTGTACGGCAAACTTGAGTTTGGTTGAGGTGGGGACCAAGTGGGAGGTTGGCCCCAGGCTGATCCGGCAGAGTCAGGAGGTGATCGAGAAGATTCACAGGCGACTCCGCACTGTCAGGAGCAGACAGAAGAGCTATGTAGATTGGAAATGCAGAGAGGTGCTGTTTGAGGTTGGGGACCACATCTTCCTTTGCGTTTCGCCCATGAAGGGCCTGCAGTGGTTTGGGGTGAGGGGGAAGCTCGCACTGAGGTTCGTGGGACCCTTTGAGGTCCTGGAGTAGGTTGGAATCATTGCTTATAGGCTTGCCCTCCCTCCCCAGCTTTCTGGTGTGCGCGACGTGTTCCACGTGTCCAACCTCAGGAAGTATGTCGCCGATCCCAATCACGTTCTGAGCCACGAGAGTGTCGAGGTGGGTGACGACCTGACCTACCCCGAGCAGCCAATACAGATTCTCGACAGAGCCGTCCAAAGTCTGAGATGGAAGCAAGTACCCCTAGTGAAGGTCTTGTGGAGGAGCTAGTGGTACGAGGAAGCAACCCTGGAGCCTGAGGCAGCGATGCGGGAGCAGTACCTAGAGCTCTTTGAGGGTACATCTTTTCAGATCGGCTTCGGTCCTATTTGAGTTTGTTATGCGTATAATGTTCTTTTTTTGCACCCTAGTTAGTGCAAGTTTCGAGGATGAAACTTCCTTTGAGTTTGTTATGTTGTTAATAACTAAGGCATCAAAACACTTTAAGATGTCTGGGAGTTGGTCCAGACGTCATGTCGGACGTCTGGATGCCTTCCCAGACATCTGGAAATTAATTTTTGCATGCGTACGATCGCGAGTCTGCGCGCGTGCCTCGCGTAGACTGAAACCTGCCGCCCTCTTCTTTTTCTCTCCCCTCGTCGACTTGTAGAAACCGCCCCCCATGCCTACAAATACCCTCCTCTCCCTCATGCCACCCACATCCATCCATCTCCTCCTTCCCCAGCGCGAGAGTGAGAGCGAGGGCAGCAGCTGCTGCCGGGTGCAGTGGCGGAGAGGAGAGGTGTAGCGAGAGGGAAGAGGAGAGAGCACATGAACTGTGAGAGAGAGACCTCACCAAAGCTGTACGAGGTCGGCTGGTGCACGCGGGGCGAAGTGTTGTGGCGGGGAAGTCCTCCCCGATGCTACTGCAACTAGAGCAGTGGGTAGACGAGTGCAGCATGGCCGCACGCAGCGGGAAGAAGACGAAGGAGCTTATGATTCTAGGATTTTTCCCAAAATCAGACATTTGGACCTACATCCAGACGACACTAGCGACGTCTGGAGGAAGCTCCAGGCAAATGAGAGGTACGTATTTTCCTCTTTCACTTGCTTTTGTGGATACGGCCATGCAGGTCGTTCCGCCAAAGCTCTATCATGTGCCTTGCTGAGGGATTTTTGCATATGCATGCAAGATTTGCTTTGGGAAGTGACGTGCGCTTGTGCGTGTGTGTTAAGAAGTGTCGTTATAGTCGCACTTGCAACATCGATTTTAAAGTAAATAAACGGAGGTGAGTCCGAGTGTCTATCTCAGGGAGGCACGAAAATCAAATTTTTCTCATCACTTGTTGCCATGGAAAGTGCGGAGTTTTGCTTGCGGAGGTGCGGTTTGAAAAGCGAGAGAGAGATAGAGAGAGATTAGGGTTAGAGTGTTTCTTGCTTGATCATGCAACTTAAATAGAAATTAAAGTAAACAACTGAATAGAAAATAACTTCATTAATCATGCACTTTTAGTTCATAGCTTACAACATTAAATACATGCTCAAACAAAAGTAATGGAAAGCTTAAAATAGAGGGAGAGAGAGAGAGGAGGGAGAGCGACGAGGCAGCCACGGCGGTGGAGGAGGCTCCGTTGGCAGCTCGTCGTCTCCGGCGATTACAAGAGGGCCTAAAGCTAGCTAAGAGAGGGGTGGAGTAGTTGCAAGGGAAGTGAATGCCTTGAATGAGTGGTTGGAGGGGGTTTAAATAGGGTTAAGGGCTTTCTAAAAGAAGAAGGGGCTTTAGCAACGTCCGGGACGTCGCTAAAACCATTCCAAAAGAGTCGGTGAAGCCCTCCAGCCTGCCGGTCAACCACCCGCGGCATTCTTCTTCGCGCTCGATCCGTGGCTACTGTGTGAGAGCCGTCCGATCGAAGATCGGATGGCTGAGATCTCCCCTTGGATGTGCTCGAATCACGCCTTGGGCATGCGTGTGCGCAGGCGTCATCGTCTGGCGTGCACGCGCACGTGGGCACTCGCGATCTATGGGCAGGCCGCGTGGCGTGATCTCAGCCATCCGCTGCTGATCATGTAGACCAATTTCGCTGCGCACTCCCTTCGCCTTCAATTTCACACACCGCGCGGCTCGAACCCACGTCGCGAGCGTGTGGGCATGCACGCTAACCGTTGCGCCACGCCTGCACTTTGTCGTGGCGACTGCGGGCTGGTGCGCTGTTCTCGACCATCCGATCGAAGATCGGACGTCTAAGATCTGATCTCGACTGAATGAAGTGGTGGCATGCAGTGGAGCGGGGGTGACGTGGCGCAACGAGGGTCGTTGATCACCAGATCAACGGTTAGAACTTCTTGGGCCCATTGTAGGAGCTCCGGATGTTGGATTTGGCCGATCTTAAGTCTGTTGGACTCCGTTCGTCATTCTGAATCCATTCGTGCTGTACGATTGCTCATTTGGGGCCTGCTTTGACAAGTGCTTACATAAATGGCCATTAATACGATTTTATAAGCAATCTTGGTACATGATGCATGCAATGCTCCAATTCTACTTATGTTGTGCCTTTTATTTTTAAGATGTGTACTATTTAACATAATTATCACCCCCATGTGCAGTATTATCAGGAAGGCACGGGACATGCCCTCCAACGTTGTTCAGACGTCTAAGCGAGTCACCAGACAGCGGAGAGCGTCTCCAGACATCAGGAGAGGTGGTCGGATGTCTAGAACTGGGTCCAGACGGTTCAGCAAGATCTCCGGACATCTGAGGAGCAGTGCAAAGCGAGGTATCGATCTGGAATCCTTTTAAGGCATCTGGAAGGTGTTCTAGACATCTGATTTGAGTCAGAGTTGTCATTTTTAACCTGTTTAGGGTCCGTTCGAGGTCCGATTTCCGCATTTAAAATTCTGTTCTTCTCAGAATAAGTTCCTCTACTTATTTGGAATACTTTTATCCTATTCTGAGTGGTTCCTTGTGATTGATCTTTGTGTTAGGACCTCGTTCTATTACAGACTTGGGGGTTGCGGAGGCATGTGGACCTACCGATCACGCCCCCATTACTCCCGGATTTGCGGGTAGAGTGGCTTCCCTTAGTTAATTACAAACATTAATGCATATCTGAAATAAATGATAGATCCTAGGATATGGCATGAATCCTAGGACCTGAAAACTAGATTGAATGATAGATCCTAGGGTATGGCATGAATCCTATGACCTGAAAACTAGATTGAATGATAGATCCTAGGGCATGGCATGAATCCTAGGACTTGAAACTCTGGAGCGATTGCATTAAATGCCTGAATTGCAGTCTTGGATGAGTAGATATAATAATAATAATTGCCTGTAATTGGATAACAGCTGCCTGTGAAATGTAGAGTACCGTTACATGTAATTCCTATTGTTTGCAAATAAATACTAGCTGCCTGTATATAAATTGGAAAAGAGAGATTGCATGTTGGAAACACGTGCTATCTGTGAATAAACCTGAAATGATGAAACATAGTATGGCTTGGCCTGAAAAACTAAACATGAACCCTACGGGGAGTTAGGAGTAGAGCTCCAGGAAATACAAAGAATGAAACTGGAAATGTGAATGGGGAAGTGAGCTGGCCCTTGAGTACAGAGTACCAAGGAGAGCGACTATCCCTCTGTTTAGTGCGGAGCGTAGCTAGCCACCCTAGGTTTGGGACCCAGGGTTAGGACTGGCCGCTTTGTACCGACTCTGTGGCCCTCGCGTACACAGTACTAGGGAGAGCTTCTAGTGTAGGGAGGGAGCAAGCCACCCCATGGGCCCTAGGGTTCAGCTAGCCATCCTACATCGACTTGTTAGGCCCACTGGGCAAACCAGGGTAGTCAGGCGAGGGTGCGTGGACTGTGGAGGGGCAAGAACCCTATTTGGTTACTATGGAGGGGTTAGACCCCAGTTACTGAGTGGGCTCTGCCCTATACTGGTTCCGTGCTGTGCTTTGGGCACACCCGTTAATGGAAACGATTGACGCATGCTTGTGTGGGGTAGTTACCCGTGCATTATCGCACGTGTCGTAGTTACCGTTACGCCTGTCAGTGACCTTGGGGTGGTTGACTGAGGGTAGGACCACCACAGGGGACTCTCCCGGCCAAGAGAGCACCACGTGCTACTTCTAGTTTTCGGAAAAGAATGCAATCAAGATCATTCCCACGAGTAACATTCGAGTCAAGAGAATGACCTAAGAAATAAACCAAGAAAGAGTAAAATAAAGAAAGAAATTAAAACAACAGCTACTTGTTTACCTTTACTATTTTCTTAGCTAGTTGGTTGCCACTCTACTCAACGTTTCGCTGACGTGTCGTACTTACCACCTTTTTCAGGTCCAGGTGTTGAGCAGCCAAACCCTACGACTGCGGAGGGTGCTGGGCCTAGTAGAGCCCAGTAGTTGTACTTTTGTTATACCCATTTTTCTGTAGTAGTGAGTATTCTGTTACAGCTTTGTACTCTTTTATTGTAAACTTCATATTTCTGTACCTATTTTTAATTCTCTACTGTTGTGGTGGTGTGTACTGTAGTAGTTATTTTCTTTACTGCTGTACTTTTGTTACTGTTAGTTTCTTGCATGGTGAATGTGGTTTATTTTACTGCTTTTTGGTTACTTTCTCGTTGGACGACTAGGTCTTGGGATCAGTCGAGTCGATCCGATTCTCGTGTCTTGTAGGGATTTGGGAATCGGGTCGTAACACGTAAGAGTCTTCATTGTGTTTCTAACCTTGTCGAGATGCTTTGCTACGATATCGACTTTGTCTAGTTTTTCTACAATAATCTCTTAATCCTTTGAACTAGATGGATTATCAATCTCGTGAATGCGCTTATGCGGATTTTGATGATTTGTATTCGCACCCCACAAAAATTGCGACATTGATTCATTGTTGATCGAGTTTTCCGCCATCCCTTCAAATAATTCCAAAGCGGATTCTGTGTCGCGATTTAGAAAATTCCCTCCACAAGAGGCATCGACTAGATTGCGAATGCCCTCTTGTAAACCATAATAAATGATATGCATGAGTTGCCAACGAGGGATGTCATGATGTGGGCATTTCCTTTGCAATTCATGAAAACGTTCCCACGCTTCATGAATTAGTTCTCCTTGATTTTGATTGAAAGTAGTAATAGCTCACCTTAAAGCATTGGTTCGACCAATTGGAAAGAATTTCTTCAAAAATGCGGATTCGAGTTCAACCCAATTTGAGATTGGTCTTGCTATAGTTCCATACCAATAAGCTGCTTTATCTTTAAGGCTAAAAGAGAACATTTTCATTAGTAGGATTTCCCTACTTTGATTTCAAGGACCAAGAGTTTGAGATAAATTTTTAAGACCTTCAATGTGTTGAAAGGGATCCTCGGATGCAAATCTGTGAAAGTGGGAGATTAAACCTGTAATGTTTGGCTTTAATTCTGGATCATTTTCCCCAATAGGAATCCTAACATTAGGCTCTACTTGCGCATTAGATGGGTTATAATAATCTCTAAGTAGAGGCCTTGGATGATTGATCGGTAAATCAGGATTTTCAAAACCTGCCTTAGGTCGAGGTGAAGAACGGGTCTGAAGAGTTTGTAGATTATTTAAGGATGCTGTTAATAAATTGATTTGTCTTGTTTGCTTGAGCATCCTAAGGTTCTGGTTCAGGAGCGCCTCATGAACATCAAAAGGCAGCATCTCCCCCTGACCAGAAGAAGAAGGGATCTCGGGATTAAGATTCTGCATTGGATCCATAGAAGTAGATGGATCAAATGGGAAAACCATTGGTTGCTTATCTACAACCGGCCTAGGATCACCTGTCAACGGTGGTGCAAGAGGCAGATGCAAGGATCGCCTCCCATCCATAAACGGAAAATAATGTGCAAAGGCACACGCACACCACCAATAAGAAAACAGCGGCATGAAAAAACCTGCAAAACAGCGCAAAAGACGTGGGTTTTGCTCTTCTTTCAAATGAAAGAGGAAATTCCTAAGGTACGCAAAGTAATTTGACACAAACAAATAGAGTAACAGTATCAAAATATGCATCCTAATTTGTGACTACGCAGGTGTGTACCTTAAAGCACAAAGGTCTAAGGTCAAGGATTGAGACCGCTCACTATTGGCTCCCTGGGGCTCTACTAGTGAGACAGACTTGTTGATCTTCGGCCAAAGCCCTAAGAGGTGCAAAGAGGAGAGATAGAAAAATTGACTCGTGTGACTCTAGTGATCGCACTGTGTGCACGATAGCATGCAACAGACAATATCGATATAAAAACCTGCATGCATTCTGCAAATAGATTTAAGTCACCAATTTTACTTCCTCTTTTTAGTTAATCTTTTTCAAAAATAAATCAGTTAAACTACAATGACCGCTTTTTATATCTTTTCAAACAAAAATATGTGGTTCTTTTTAATTCTCAGAGGACAAGGATCTACGCGGGTTTTCTCGTGTTTTCCCACTGATGCAAGAAAAATAGTTTAAAAATCCCCCCAATCAGATCGCTAAAATACTAGCAGGAAATATGCACTCCTAAGAGTGTATGCCTATGTTTATGCTGCTGCTAGTCAAATAGAGATGTATTTTTTTTATTTTTTAAATGCAACAAAACAAAAGATTAAGAAATACTTATAAAAACAAAAACAGTAAAATGGATTCCCGCCTTCTCCTGAGATTACCCGCAGAGGTAAACCTGAAAAGAAGATAGAAAATAAAAATAAAAACAAAAACAAAATACAACAGATTAGAACAAAAGTTAGTAAAAACAAAAATATTTACAAAGTACCTCCAAATGAGACAATTAATCCTTTTAAATTTTAGTGAATCAAAATATTACCTCCCCGGCAACGATGCCATTAAAATGGTGATTAGATAAAGTAATGCCAGGGAATATTTTGATTAGTGGAGTGAATCAAAATATTTCCTTGCCGACAACGACGACATTAAAATGATACGTGCTTTTCACTCAACTTAGTAATTAAGTTAATTTCACTTAATTAAGAGTAGAAGAAATCACTTAGGTTAACTCGAAGTTGTGTCAGTTGTGTAGTAAAGGGTCGAATTAACTTAACATTTTAGAAATTTTTACTGGTTGAGTCCAGGTCGTTCACTGGGAGGTATAATAATTTTTCTCCAAATTCACCAATTTTCTTTTATCTCTTTAAGTTTAGGAGGTATAACTAGTTTGATTTTCAAAACATTAATTTTGTCAAAATATTTAAACTATAAAGGATATACAAAATTCCATATGCAAAACATATTTACTCAAAATGTTGTACTTTATTAACAACTAAACATGTTAGTTTTCCAATTCAATTTCATTATAAGAAATTAAGGTAATTAAAAGTTATTCTATAAAAACATGCCTTTTTACAATTAAGAAAAAAAGATAATGATGCAAGAAAAATTCATTTATTTTATTTATCTCTTCAGCCTCTCATCTCCTTCTCTCTTATTTTCTTCTCTCTCAAGCTCTCTTTTCTTACCTTTCTTGTGTTGTTCCTGCCTTCTTATCCTCCTTCTCTTCTTCCCTTAGTTTTCTCTTTTGTTCCTTAGCCTCTTTTCCTTAACACTCAGTGCCTGTGCTCCTTCTTTAGCTTTCACCTTCAACACTTAGCATCCTTCAGTGGCTTCTCCTTTCCTTAAACTTTTACTTGAACTGGGTTTTTTCACGTTTTTAACCAAAAGTTATTTTATTTACGACGAGGCCCTTTCGAGTATACACAGCACCCTGAGACCAGGGTAGGACCAGACCCTACTTGGTCCACGCCTAATCTCAATTAGGTTCATCTCGGTTCATTTGTTTATCAGTTCACACTTTCGAGCCATTTTCGGCTCAACCCAGCCTCCCAGGCCACTCTCGCCCTCCCAGGGCATAATTTCATTCACACGCCCCCAAGGGCGTACACCCACAGGCATAAGCCTGCACACACAAACATGCAATGCTCAGATCAGTTCAGATGGAATTGGTAACCGGTGTGCTGAGCGCTGATGATTGCATAGCCAGAGAAATAAATTACTTTTATCCCCAGGCTCGCGCTCATGAACAACCATGGCGGGACTATCCTACCCCTTCCAGACCCGAATTCAAATGTTCATAACTTTCTACCCAGAGCTTCAAACTGAGTGATTTCAAGTTTGTTGGAAAGCTCTACGGGTAATCTACACAATTACAGGGTCAATTTAATGTTTTGATGATGTTTTCCTTTTCAATTTAAAAGTTGAAATCAGGGGTTCCAATGGGGTTTTTACTAGCCTGGAAGTAAAATTAAGTCAAGGGAGTCCTCAGATGGACTTCACTCTTTTATTAAAAGGTTTGTACATGTTTTATAGGTAATTCCTCTTCTGTTAGAGTAGGTTTTAAGTTATTAAGACCTTCAGAACCACCAGAGAAGCTTTTCACTTCTCTGAAAGCTTCAAAATTTGATTTTTCAGACCTCAGTAAGTGTAATAGACACTTAAAAGTGTTTCTAATCAATTTAGATTAATTCTAAGGGTTATAATAGATCAATCTAGACAGGTTTTAAATTTAAATTTCATTAAATTGTACTTCTATTCGTTTGGGTTCGAAAGAAACCCAAATTGGCAGAAATAAAATTCTCAAACAAAAACTCAACTGAGTTTACTGTAATCACTCTCAGATCATCAAATAAGATCTTAGAAACAGTTTTCACTCCTCAAAATCTCAATTCGATCTCAGAACTCCATTAACAGACTCATGTTTGATTGTGGATGCTCGAAAATTGACTATCTGTTTAAAGCTTTCTCCCAAGAAATCAATGCCTCAAATAGAGTCTCTTCAACCTCAGAAACTCACTCAGATCTTCAGAAAGTTGTTTTAACCTTGATTCCTAGGGTTTCAGGCTCGCCACCTGAACTTAAAAACATGTTTGTTCGATAGAGTCATGGGAAGATTGCTACAATGTTCTAAAGGTTAAAATAGCTTCAGTGCATCGCACTGAAGCTTCTGAGCTCCTTAAATGCTCTTCAAATCTTTCCTAACAGACTTCTCCAATTCACCGGAGTTGGGGAAGATGAAGTCAAATCTTTAACTATAGTGGTTAAATCCTTAAACAAATTTCTTCAAAACAATCAGTAATCCGTATTTTACTATTCTGGAGCTACTTAGCAAGTTCTAGAGGCTGAAACACAAGAATGGCTTGCCAGAGCTCTGGTGAGTCCAGAAAATATAAAATTGTATTTACAGATTGATAAAACTAGCCATTTTTTATTCAAAAAGGATCCTGAGGTTGCAAGGAACCTCAGTATCACTTTTAATTCTTCATTTGTCTCTTAGAATTAAGATTTGATAGTGAAATTATTTTCTTAAAAGATTTGAGTGGTTAAAGCTCAGGACTTGTTTAACCACTCGGTTGAGAGGTTAAATCAAGTTAATAGATGTTATTATTCAAAAATATGTATTTAATTTATAGTTTGAACTGTTCCTGGGCTGCCATGGACAGCGAGCTCAGGAGCTTAATTAAGATTTGGGTGTTTAATTATAGATGATAATAATAGGTATTATAATGTCGATTAGGGTTCATAGGTGGTGATAGGTGATGGAAGAACCCAATGATGGTGGAATTAAATCGATTACTGTCACCATAGGCAATGATAGTAGTTGGTGAAGGTGAGATTTGAATTAGGCGTTTAGGTGATTTAATTAAACGATTAAGTGATTTAGAAGTGATCATGAAGTTAAAGGAAGGTGGACAGTGAATTAAAAGACAAGATTGAAGCTCTGACGAGCTCAAGGAATGATGTCGACAGGGCGATAATCGCGCGGTGGGGTGAATCTCTGCCGCCAGCCATTCATTTGGCTGGAGAAGAAGAAGAAGACGAAGACGGATATAAAAGTAATAAAACTGAAGGACCTATGTGAGAAATATGGTCCCGACTGTAATGAATATTAAGGACTAAAATGTAAACCCAGGTTTTGAAGGTTTATTTTAACTTACAACTTTTTATATATGCTAGTAAATAAGGTAAATATTATGTTTAAACCTTGAATTTACATTTTTGACCTTTTTAGGTTAATTTATTAGATTAAGTAAAATCACTTAAGTTATTACATACTTAGGTATACATTATATTTAAGTTACTTATCTTATTAATTAAGGAAATGATTAATAGATTTCGAGTCCAATTATTATCTAAATTATTAATAATGTTAATTGAATGATAAAATGTCATTTAAAACTTATTTTAAGGTCCTTAACTAAATATCCCTTATTCTATAATTAACCCTTATATGTTCATAACCTTAGCTAATTAACTAGGAAGACTAGTTAATTAGAGATCATGATGAGTGTCTCATCATGTAGTGCAATGGTGAAGGCACTATGCGAAGAAGAGGGTGCGGGTTCAATTCTCAATCTGCGAGTGTGCGAGTGATTTAATTCACTCGTCTGATCGAGATCAAACGGAGGAGAGGTAGCCACGCTGCCACTAAGGGCGAAGAAGCGTGCACACACGTGATCTACACCGTGCAATCGCAATCAAATGACGATGAAGCTGTAACGTTGCTCTACGGATGAGAGGTTATAGTGAACATGTACAATGACCTACCATCAGACGTGCCATCGTATGCAAGCACTGTGTGCATTTTGATGGCGAAGCTTGCACGACTTTTAGGCCATCTAACCACACGATAGAACGACCAATCTTGATGTAGTGCTATCGGAGCAAGAACAGCTAAAGCGCATGTGACATGCGATCACTGTAGTATGATCATGATCCAAGGGCTCTCTTTCCACGTGCCTTCAGTAATGGCCGGCTTTAGTAACTGATGTAAACACATTTACACTACTTAAAATGTCTATTTATGCATGTTCTTAAGCATAGGATTGCAATTCATGATGTAGATATTGCATAACATTCATCATCTTGCATTTAGAGTAGTTTGAATAAAATGGAGGTTAATTGTCTCCTTTTATGTGCTTGGACAGGGCAAACATTTTATCGGGGCCTCGGATCAAAGATCCAACTGTATGGATGTGATCAGGGCGACGATTAGAGTTCAACGACTCCAAGATCACCCTAATCAGGCATCCGTAGCATCAGATAGTGATCGGGGAACCCTAGAAGATCAAGGGCCAGGATGATGTAAATCCGCACTTCAGATGACAAATCCGACCACACGGATGAATTTAGATCGACGATCGCAGCCCAATGACACAAAAATCGAGTCAATCCGACATCTGTGGCACCATCTACAACTTCGAGAAGATGGACGGCCAAGATGGCACCACGTGGTGCCATCTCGGTCGCCCAAACGGCCGCATGCAACCTCTAAAGATCCCGCACCTGCTCGCTCTCTGCCGTTGGACCTTGATCCAACGGCTGTGGTCAGCCGTGCCTAAAAGCATCCGCTCGACCATCCGCGCCCCGTAGCGCAGCGGTTGAGCGCGCTTACGCTAGCGGCGGGCGAGTGTTCGAGCCGCAGCAAGGGGCTGGAAGGCACGGGCGATTGGGCGTGGGCAGCCGTTGGATCTTGATCGGACGGCCGCACGTGCCTGATAGCGTTCACGTGCGATTGAACACGCAGCATGGACATGCGATTGCACGCGAGAGGGCGCGCAGCGCAGCGGGTGAAGGCGCGACTTAAGCCGTCCAATCTTGCGATCGGACGATTGAAAATCAATGAACGTGCGATGGCGTTGAGGAAGCGGGCAGCTGCGGATGCGCGCGTGGGTGCGGGAGCTACGCCCACGTTGGGGCTATAGTGACGGATTTATCCGTCACTAAAGACCCCTCATTTATTATTTTAAAGTTGTAATGTCCATTTTGCCCCCACTCCTTGCAACTATAAAAGGAGACCCCCCCATACAAAATTCTCATCCCTTCCTTCTCCTCTCTACCCCTCCAAAGCTCAAGAGAAGCTTGTCCCACACCCGGGATGCTTCTCGCGAGATAAAGTACAAATTTTAGTTCCCCTTCGAAAGTGGATCCTGCGATGACGACGGCGTACTTCTCTGTTCCCATTCTTCTGCTTCGTCCTCCTTCGTCCTACTTCGTTCTCCTTCGTCCAGGCGTCGTCCTATCTGGCTCATCCTCCAAGCGACCATCGAGGAGGATTTCTCTCTCCCTATTCTTTTTACTGATTTCTAGTATAGATTTACTGCTTTCTAGTGTAGTTCTTCTCGTCCTCCAAGAAACCGTCGAGGAGGAGATTTCTCCCTCCATTCTTTTAATGCTTTCTAGAGTAAATTTAGCGCTTTCTAGTGCAAGTATTTTATGCTTTCTAGTTGTAATGAACAATCTCAATGATAAATTCTTTGTTTATTCTACATCTCATTTTGATTTCTATGTGTAATATTCTCTCTCTCTCTTACCCTCTCTTTCTCTTCTATTTATTGTAAATAATTAGATAGTTTTAAATTGAATTACTTCGTGACAAATAAAATGAAACGCGTAGTTTTTAAATCAAACGTCCGCCTCTCTGTGTTCGACTCGGAATTTTAATTTCGGTATAAATTTTATTTGTTGAACACGAATTCTTCGCTTTCAAGCTACAACGAAAGGTTTTTCGAAAACCAAACACGTTAGCGTAGCGATTCGTACGTTCAACATTTTGGCGCTGTTGCCAGGGAGGCGACGATTTTTTATTTCTCTTCGCATTTTGTAACTTACAAATCATTTACCTCACTTTTCTCCTTTCTTATTGTAATTGCAGGTACTTTGTTGAGACGAGCAAAAGCGGTAGATTGGAGTAAAGTGTTGTGGTAGGTTTTGTAAGTTATCCCCCATTCTTTCCCCCTCCATAAATTTCAGTCACCACATTAAATCTAAATTCCAATTAACCTAGGCGTTTGCATAAATCCTAGGAATAGTTTGGTTCTTTGGATTCTCACTCACATTCATTCCACCTTCATTTATATATAAAAATAAAATAAAAAGGTAATTTTGTGGGGCAATTTTCAACAAACACACAACGTACACTCACATTCAAAGGCACTTAACCGAATTGATTTGTTTCTACTCAACTGGGTTCTGATCTGTGGAACCGGTACACATAAAGAAACACATAAAAGAGTAGAAATCATTCTAGGTTAACCATCTTTGTGTGCCTAATTAAGTAGTGCATCAGGCCAATTGTTTGAGTTGATTGGGCCGCACCACTTCAAATAAAATAAACTCATTAAGTAGCTGCCAATTAGGTTCAACTCTTAGGGATTTACCAGGCACTCCACATTCTTTTTAAGCTTTAAAGGAAAACAACTTCACCTGTGCTTGTAAAACCTGTTGTGCCAATGAAACTTGTTTGAAAATACCTAAAGTTGAATCCTAAAAGCAACTAAGCAAGATTTGAACCTTAAAATTCACCACATCAAAAATAATCTTGCTTGAAAACCACTGGTTGTGCACGCACACACAAATCAATCAATCATTAAGGGCACAACCCATTTAAAGGGCCCATCACATTTCGCAGCACATTCAAACCTAGCCCTAAATAAAACAGAGTAGACGTTGGCCTTAAGGATTGGACTCGCTCTTCAGAATCCAGAATGAGATTATTTTTGATTAGTCTATTTCTACTGTTCAATTTGATGTCTAGCTAGGGTAGTAAAGTCAAATAATCACGGCTGGGGGGCACACTAGGAACTGGAGGCGCAAGCCAAAGGAAGAACCTTCTCCCTAGTCCCTCCTTCTAACTGGTTGGATTGAACAGACGGAAGTAGATCAAATCGTTCCTTTATCTCAAGACGGGTTTTGGGAGTTTGTAGGTCTTTAGGCTAACCCATTTAAGGATAGGTTTGATTGTTTGTATTGCAAGGCACCTTTCTTCCTCCTGTGCCTCATGAATCCTTCCACATATTTCGCGCATTCCCACTCTTTCCCTCCTATTGTGAATTATCCTCAACATGCTGATTATCCCAACTCATATTGTAATCGACCATCAGTTAGTTGGGATAATTCGATTTGGGGATACAATTCCGGACCCCTGTGTTTAGGGTCTAACCCTGAACACTTTGATTCTGATTTCTATCCTTCTCAGAGCTACATCGATTATAGATCATCTTCCTTTCATGCACAACCTAATATGATCTACAATCAAGAAGGATACATCGATCCTTACCCATCCTTTGATTTCACTGCCTTTAGGTCATCGCCATCTTTTGAATAATCTGAAATCACCTATTATCAGGAAGGGTATAACGAATCTCAATTTGTTAATTCCCCTGCATTGAGCCCAAACCCACCCAACCCTAAACCAAATTATTTGGTTCAGGTTAACAAGGTTCAAGATAAGGTTCTGGCTAACTTTAGGAATATCATACAATCTTTAGAAGTTCATCCAATACCTTGCATTGAGAGATTGGAGCCCCTGATTGAAATGATTGATGATTTGAATAAGTCTTTGTTGGATTGGCTCCAGGACATTAAGGATAAGAACCCGGGTGAGTTTCTACTTGGGAAATTAGCGAAATTGAGGATGAAATTCGTGGTTGCTTTGATTCAATCTTGGGATGATTCCCAGGATGAACCCTCTTCAGGAAAGTCAATGACAGAACCTACTCAGGCACCTGTTGAGGGGGACATGTATTATGACCAGATTGAATTAAAGCGACCAATTAAGGAAGATCTGATTTCTTCACCTGAGATCCCTAAGCCGGGTTACGAGGAAACGTATATCTCCTTGGAACAGAAAGTGACAAATGATTTTGGGATATACATTGATATGGATCCTGATTTCTTTGATGGTGCAGATTCAAGTTGAGAAGTCTCACACGAGTTTTCTGAACACGATTTCTGTGAGACGATTGGGCCTGAGGAATCTAATAGATCATTTGATAGCCCAATAATTGAGGAAACTGATCTTAGGGCACACATTACAGATCCATAATTACATTTTCTAGAGGATTCAATTCAATGCCCTGATTGTCAGTTACACCCTGTTGAGCTTATTGATGATTCTAATTCTGAGATAATTAGACCCAAGTCAATTTTGATTCTGCCACATCATTTAGACTTGGAGATTCCAGATGGGGTGATTAATATACAAGAGGTCCTGGAATTTGATATTCGGAATGAGGAGGATAGGAGTTGGGAAATTCTGATTTGGGAAGTTAATTTTGGAGGAAATGGAAGATTGAGTCGAAGGGTTCCTTTTAAGCTGAAACCATCAAATCAGAACCTTTACGACATTTGTTTCGAGGATGTCAAACCCAAGCACACATTCAACGATTATCCTTTTGAGCTTCAATTCTCTGTAACCCGACTTTTTGGTCTTGGGTTGCATCCTCATAAATAGTAGGCCCGACCCTGCTTGCATTCTGATTTTAGGTTTTGGATAATTTTTATCCAGAACCTAAGATATTCTCGATTATGGGGAATGGGTCTGCACCACAATCTGGTCCACATCTGTGGACTGTTGTTGTTAGGTCAGAAGATTCTTCTGTTTATTCTAATTCTGACCTGCACTTGTGAATTCTTCATTTCTTTTCTTTGTATAGTGTGCCTAGCTGAAGGCACTAAACTCAGCACATATACAGTTTTTCTTAGTTTTCATCTCGGAGAGGACCTGACATTCATGCAATTCAGGTGCTTTCTACGCTTTTCCACTCTGTTTTATGCCTTTTTAATACAATGAGGACATTGCATTAGATAGGCATGGGGGGGTGGATATTTATCTCGGAATTCATTCGTCAGCTCCGTAGATTTGTTTTATTTTATTTTATATAAAAAAAAAATCAGAATTAGGAACGAGAATTTGGTTTTAAGAAAATTTTCAATCTTAGGAAATACTACATTATGATTTGAACACAAAGACCCTTCAGGTCTTTGGACTTAATTAGCTCGTGTATCCACTAAAATGTGGATTTGTCTTTGAGTCCTCGCCATCTTAATTCTATCGTAATTGGAATAAATAAGTTTGGGTGATAAGTACATGACTTATCAACCCGCCCTCTGATTTGAGGGAATTTTGAGTCTTAAACATCTACACACTTTCTTTGCACTGACTCGTTGTTTGGCTATTTTAGCGAAAATTGGGTAGTTAATGAACCTTCTAGGGTGATATGGCTGGCAAGTTATCATGGGTAACAACCTATAGGTAGGTTGTCCAGAGTCTAGTCACTGGACCTTTCTCTTTTTGCTGCCTTTAGGTAAATCTTAGACCAGGGAAGCCACCTACTTAAAAAAAAAAAAAAAGAAAGAAAAAAAATCAAAAAGAAGAGGAGAAAAGAACAAAAAGAAATAAGCCACACTTCGTCGCACGAGTATGGCTGGCAAGTTTTCAGTGGTAACAGCTCATCAACCGGTTGTCCAGAACCCAGCTCAGTAAATGCACTAAAAATTTCCAAAACACTTATGAAGAAGCGGAGAAGTAGAATAAATCGGGGAGATATGCATTGGATTCACCCTTGTGTTGACCCCGTAAAGAAAGATAAAAGTAGAGATAAAGCTACCGGTTGTAAAGATACACCTTTAGGCAGAATTCTTTTTGAGGTCACCTAGAGGCGTAGAAATCCGAAGTCCGTTTTAATTACCAATCAACAAGTCTATCACAATCACAATAAGATTCTTAAAGCTTAGGATTCTCATCAAATCTTGGGTGAGTTGAATGGCCATAGAAAGCCACTCTTAAACCCTAAAATTTGAAAATCCAAAAAATTAGAAAAGAGTAAAAAGAGAAAAAGAATTTTTCTTTGAATAAGGCGAGGGCTTAAGGTGGTCTGCATTTTGGCTAATACTCGGGCACTGTTGTGTCTTTGAAAGTTCAGTTCCTAAGTAGACAATTTCTTAATGATTGAAAATAACTCAGGTCCAAATAATCCAACCTAATTCTTTTATAAATAGCATATAGTTTTTGCTAGGGACTAGCAAAAGATAGGCATGGGGGTATGATGTAAACACATTTACACTACTTGAAATGTCGATTTATGCATGTTCTTAAGCATAGGATTGCATTTCATGATATAGATATTGCATAACATGCATCATCTTGCATTTAGAGTAGTTTGAATAAAATGGAGGTTAATTTTCTCCTTTTACGTGCTTGGATAGGGCAAACATTTTATCGGGGCCTCGGATCAAAGATCCAACCGTATGGATGTGATCAGGGCGACGATTGGAGTTCAACGACTCCAAGATCGCCCTAATCAGGCATCCATAGCATCAGATAGTGACTGGGGAACCTTAGAAGATCAAGGGCTAGGATGGTGTAAATCCGCACTTCAGATGAAAAATCCAACTGCACAGATGAATTCAGATCGACGATCACAGCCCAACGACACAAAAATCGAGTCAATCCGACATCTTTGGCACCATCTACAACTTCCAGAAGATGGACGGCCAAGATGGTGCCATCTCGGCTGCCCAAATGGCCGCATGCAACCTCTGAAGATCTCGCACCCGCTCGCTCTCCGCCGTTGGATCTTGATCCAACGGTTGTGGTCAGCCGCGCCTAAAAGCGTCTACTCGACCATCCGCACCCTGTAGCGCAGCAGTCGAGCGCGCTTACGCGAGCGGCGGGTGCGGGTTCCAGCCTCAACGAAGGGCTAGAAGGCGCTGGCGATCGGGCACGGGTGGGCGTTGGATCTTGATCGGACGGCCAAGTGCGCCCGATAGTGTTCATGCGCGATTGAACGCGCGGCATGGACGCAAGATCGCACGCGGGAAGGCGCGCAGCGTAGCGGGTGAAGGTGCAACTTAAGCCGTCCGATCTCGCGATCGGATGGCTGAGAATCAATGAACGTGCGATGGCATTGAGGAAGTGGGCAGCTAAGGAGGCGCGCGTGGGCGTGGGAGCTACGCCCACGTTGGGGCTTTAGTGACGGATTTATCTGTCACTAAAGACCCCTCATTTATTATTTTAAAGTTGTAATGTCCATTTTGCCCCCACTCCTTGCAACTATAAAAAGAGACCCCCTCCATACGAAATTCTCATCCCTTCCTTCTCCTCTCTACCCCTCCAAAGCTCAAGAGAAGCTTGTCCCACACCTGGGATGCTTCTCTCGAGATAAAGTCCAAATTTTCGTTCCCCTTCGGAAGTGGATCCCGCGACGACGACGGCGTGTTGCTCCATTCCCGTTCTTCTGCTTTGTCCTCCTTCGTCCTGCTTCGTTCTACTTCGTCTAGGCGTCGTCCCGTCCGGCTCATCCTCCAAGCGACTGTCGAGGAGGATTTCTCTCTCCCTATTCTTTTTACTGCTTTCTAGTATAGATTTACTGCTTTCTAGTGTAGTTCTGCTCGTCCTCCAAGCAACCGTCGAGGAGGACATTTCTCCCTCCATTCTTTTAATGCTTTCAAGAGTAAATTTATCGCTTTCTAGTGCAAGTGTTTTATGCTTTCTAGTTCTAATGAACAATCTCAATGATAAATTCTTTGTTTATTCTACATCTCATTTTGATTTCTATGTGTAATATTCTCTCTCTCTCTTACCCTCTCTCTTTCTCTTCTATTTATTGTAAATAATTAGATAGTTTTAAATTGAATTACTTTGTGACAAATAAAAAGAAACGCGTAGTTTTTAAATCAAACGTCTGCCTCCCTGTGTTCGACCCGGAATTTTAATTTCGGTATAAATTTTATTTGTTGAACACGAATTCTTCGCTTTCAAGCTACAACAACAGGTTTTTCGAAAACCAAACACGTTAGCGTAGCGATTCGCACGTTCAACAGTAACTCTTACATGCGACACTAAAGGCCGAATATTAAATCTTAAGGCCTTTAAAATGACTCTTATGCCCTTCTTCCTCAACTATAAAACAGACCCCATACCTCTCACTTTTTATCATCCATTCCTTTCTCTTCTCACCTCCTCCAAAGCTCTAAGGAGGTAGTCCTAAACCTAGGATGCTCCTCTAGAGTAAAGAAAGAATTTTTGTCTATTTTGTCATCCCTTTTGTGGAGCACCCATGTTTGTCCTCTTACCACCCATCGAGAATCAGATCCTGTGCTAGCAACGTTCCACGTCTCATCCCCATCTTCCAACTCCGTCCATCTTCTTCAGCATCTCATCGCCATCTTTCAGGCACCAACAACACGGCTCATCCTCCAAGCGGCCATCGAGGAGGATTTTTCTCATCCTTATCTTTTTACTACTTTCTAGTGTAGTTTTAATTTTGCAATTAGTGTAATGAACATGGCTCTATGAAATATTTATTCACTCTCTCTTTTTGTATTATTCTCTCTTTCTTTTCTATTATTTATTTTTTAAGTAGAGTAGATCATGTAGATTTATTTTTACTAGCTAATCTACTTTGTGACAATAATTTCTAAATGCAAATTTTAATCAAACGTTTGCCTCCGTGAGTTAGACCTGGAACTCACTAGAGTTTCGATAAATTTATCTGATAGCGAATTCTTTTCGCAACTACAATGAGTTCTTTTAACTCAATGTTTTTCACATATAAAATCTCATTTATCAGCCTCCAACGGAAATCATTCCACCACCGTGGCTTCCTCGATGCCCTACTTTTCACATTTATTTTCTAATTTTTATTAGATTAGAGTTACATTTATTTAAGCAATCATCTAGCATTTTATCTATAAAATAATTTCACCTATGCAATATATTAGTTTTTATTATCATAATTGTTGTCTTGTGCTCATTCTTAGCTCGATTCTATTATGCTTTATCATGTCTACTTTTCATTCATAGTTAGTGACCTGTGTCTACCTCAGATTTCTTATCCTCTACTCCCTCTCTCTTTCTTGCTATTCTTCATGCAAGCAAATCATCATGTAGTAATAAAAATAGGCGACTAATTGATTCGATTTTTTGCCTCCCCGTGTTCGGCGCTCAAATTCACCGTTCGATATTATTATTAAAGTTGTTCTCATAAACATATGCTACAATGAACGTATTATCCTTACTTGTTTTTCGACATTGAAAAGGTAGCACAAAATGGTCTTTCTTTGTAGCAGCATTAAGCCTCCTATAGTCTACACACACTCTCCAAGATGTAGGAGTGTAGGGATGGGTTTGCCTCTATCATTAACATTTATGGTGAGACCTACCTTTTTGGGCACAACATGAATCAGGCTCACCCACGGGTTGTTGCTGATCGGGTAAATGATGCCTACACCAAGCCATTTAATCATTTCTATTTCAACAACCTCCGACATATTAGGATTGAGACGTCGCTACATCTTATGGGAAGGTCAATGATTGCGTGGCAATCATAGATCTTAATTGACCTAAATTAGGCTAGGACTTAGCATAAGTTAGGGTAATTCATGCATGCATAACCATTACTAGCACATTTACTGCTTTCTTTTAGCTATGCATAAAATAATGCTATAATGTACTAATTAGGTGCATTACGTCAGTTGCAGGTAATAAGTCGATTAGAAGCTAGATTTGAAGCTGAATCTAAAGCTGGATCTGAAGAATAAAGAATAACTGGTGTTGCAGCAAAGCTAGAGCGGAAGACCTAGATTAAATGTAGTAGATAATAATGTAAGGGAGTTAAGGTATGATATTTTATTAAGTAGGAATAAGGTAATAAATTGTGAAGAACTTAGGTCCATCCTAGCCCTAGGACAACCTAGAAGCCTCCCAAGTCTTAGACACCCTTAGATTAGGTCACTGAACCCTAGGAAACCTTAAAACCCTAATTTTAGCCTCTATCTGGACATCCAGATGAGTTATAGGCTGTCCAGAACCCTTACCCAACTCCCGCACACCTTAAACCCACTTCTGTAGTGTTATTGGACGTCCAGACACTTGGTCAGATGTCCAATTTCTGAAGAATGCCTAAGATAGAATCTACAATCCTTCCTACCACTGATTAGACGTTCAGACTTGAAGCCTAGACTTCTGATTTTTCACTAGAAGACGTCAGATACTATCCTCAAGTTCCTATTTTGAGATTCAAGCCTTGATCTTGGAGCTCTAGGTCCCTAAACACAATTCCAACCCCATAGGAACCTAAATTAAGGTGCCTTAACCCTAGTACATCACCTCTAGACCTCCCTAAGGACCTACTTAGGTCCTCACTAAACCAAATTGACTTAGATCTTAGCCAATTCCATAAGCCTATTCAATTGGACACATTAAGTCCAATTGAGCCCTGATTTCAGCACACACTATCCAATTGGACTCAGTGAGAGTCCAATTGAGCTAGACCTAACTTAATTGAGTTATTTTACTCTCAATTAAGTTTTCACACACCCAATTAACCTTGTATCAAGTTTAATTGCACTTTACCTTAGTGAATTAGGGTTTACGACCCTAATTTAAGACCTACCTTGACCTAAACCCTCTAGAACCTAACCTAATCAACCTAGCCACCTAAGTTTCGACCCACACACACCCACACACACCATCCACATGAAAATACCTATCCTAGAGTTCTCTAGAACTCTCTACCATGTGTTGTTGCCTTGGTTGCTAAAATTAGCAACCAAGAGCCATTCAATTTTTAGATCCACATTTGGTGGATCTAAAAACCACCATCCACCCTCTCTCTCTCACTCTCCAATGAGCTCCCACCATAGGCCTCTCTAGAGAATTTCACAATTCTCTAGAGAGCTTCCCTTAGGTCAATAAAAAACCTAAGGGGTCGCCATTTGCACCCATTCACTCTTGTCTTCCATCTAGTTTAGCTACATCCACCTCCACTCCATCTCCACGAGTAACATCACAATGGCCTCCACCATCTCCACGCCAGGATGCTGGATCACCTCTCCAACCTCTCTCCAAGGGCCGGCCTAAGCACCATTGGCCGCCCCTCCTCCTCTCAACCATTCAAAGGCCATCGAAGAGCACCTCCGAATGCCCTTATTTCTACTAGATTTGTAACTTAGTAATTTATAGTTTACATGCTTTTATTACTTCTTGGTAGTGTAGCCCTTTATTCTCCCCCAATGATGCATGCAAAATCCCCCCATAGATTCCTGTATGCGATCATTTTCTGGTAGCTAGATTTATGTTTTCAACCTTTCCTCTACAAGCTTTCAACTAGTTCCATGTTGCAAACACCCTGCTGAATCAATGAAAGATCTTTTTCTATATGTATATATATATGTGTTGAGAATCACCATAAGCTTATTACAATATATTTTGTGCGATTAAAGTTGCCTGCTTTTAATTTCTGATATTCTGGCAACCAAGCATGTCATGCATAAATATATCTATAACCATAAACCGCCAGGAGATTTTAATCAAGTAGAGCGAAAAATATCAATTTCAAATTTGCATAAACGCCGCCTAGAGACGAACGACCGAGACTCAAAGTCTCATTATCTTTAGAAATTATTTTTGACGAGTGTTTAGTGTGACTATACTACGATTTTCGATGACTTTAAAATGCACAAAAATGGCTTCTGTCAAATGGCGTCGTTGCCGGGGAGGCAACGCCATTTTTTGATTCCGATCTTTTGAGCTATCACTGACAAATCTTCCATTTCTTATCTTTGGATGTGCAGGAAAAATAGGAAAAAATAGGATTTGCGTACACAACGAGCATGAAAAAAAAAATTCCAGGTGCATATCATATCTGCTTTAGTATAGTTCTTTTTTGTGAACCCTAGTTTAGATTTGCTTCTAGCAATTTCATTTGAAAAAAAAAAAAATCTTATTCATTTTCGCGAAAAGGAAAAAAAATCAAAGAAAAAAAAAATCTAGGTAGTTATATTAGGTTTCCTTTTGAATCCTAGGTTAGCTTTGAAAAAGTAAAAAAATATATATTTTTGAAAATCCTTTAAAAAAAATCCTTCTTGAAAAAAAAATTTTTCGGTGGAATGTTTGAATTTTAAACTCAAATACCTTTTAAAAGCTTCTCCACCACCATTTGATTTTCGGCCAGACTTCAAACTCAGAGTTAAAAATTCAATTGCCAAAAAATTAGTGATCAAACAATTCTGAAATTCAAGTTAG
Organism: Thalassia testudinum; assembly: GCA_037157565.1. Classification (NCBI taxonomy): domain Eukaryota; kingdom Viridiplantae; phylum Streptophyta; class Magnoliopsida; order Alismatales; family Hydrocharitaceae; genus Thalassia; species Thalassia testudinum. Next base: position 18,291,328 of record JAZHRO010000056.1, read on the forward strand.
ACCTTCATTTTCAAACCATCTTTTAAGGCGCACCATTTTTTTGAAGAAATTCCAAGTATAAAATTTCTAAAAATTTACGAAGTGCAAGGGGGTCATACTGACCCAGATTTGAAAATTTTCAAAATTCCAAAAGCAATTTCGAGCAATCAGCAAATCTATTTTTACTAAATATATTAGGGTTTGAAAGCTGATCTCATTTGCTTTAATTTCCATATTTTTCCTAAAATTTCGACGATTATTTCATACTGTTTCCAAGAAGAAAACTGACCAGGGGTCAAAATTCCTGATCTGACTCCTTGACATTTAAAAATCTCTATAAATTCAGTTGAAACTGTAAAAATTACAAAAAAATATTCTCTGAAATGACAATTGAAAAAGGAATCTAGTTGCAAAATTCAACTTATTTGGATTCTAGTTTTTCCCGGAGAAGTATTTTTATTTCGCGGTCTACTAAAAAGAAGAAAACAAAAAACCCTAGAATTGCGTGAACCCTAGGTTACATCTTTAGGGTTACACTGTAGAGACTATACATTTGGGCTAGCCTACACTTAGTCAAGTCTAGTGCTTAGCTAGTGAGCTTGTTCCCCTTATGGACCACTCACCACAAATCCCAACTGAAGAAAAATCAGCTAAAATGAATTTTAAAACACGAAATCAACCCAAATTCATTGTCAAACAACTAGGTGTTTTCAACCTCTCTTGTCAAACCTGGTGACTAAGTCTGTGGGGTAGTGTCAAACGACCGTGGCTCAGGGGTCAACGAAATCGGAGGCATAAGCCGAAGGAAGGATCCGCCCCTTAGTCCCCTCGTAACTAGACTGGCTAGGTTATATTGGGAGGCAGGAATCACTTTCAGCCGGTTGTACGATGAATTTTTCTTCAGGAATTCGATCTTACAATGAAAAATCTGGTCACCCAATCATAAGGACCATCTGATTGACAGGGTCTTAGCCTTGTCTGGCTTGGCTACACCAACCCAGGGGTTGGGTGGTGTATGCAAGGAAGGAGGTCACTTAGACCTCAATTGGTTGGACCTTGGGAGCTGCTCCCAAGGAGGCGAGTCACCTTGCTAGGACCATCTTCTCCCCCCACTTCTTCTATTTCCTTAGCCGCAATGGCTAATGCTGGACCTAGACCTAGACTGGGTCAGGATGCTGCTAATCTAGACCCGATGGCTCGTTTGGAAGCTAAGGTTATTGAATCTGAGGAGTAGCATCTGCAGAGCATGGACCGTATCTTGACAATGCTTGACAAAATGTAGCATCCACCGCAAGGAGAACGACTTCAAGATTTCTATGATCCAGCCGCACTGATCATCGTACCCTTAGTCAGGATTCCCATAGGTAGAGACGCGTTTGAGCTTAAGCCTAATGTGACTGGTTTGATCAATAATCATTTTTATGAAAACTCAAGCGAAGATCCGTTCCAGCACTTAGATGACCTGAGTCGACTTGCAGAAACGATTTGACCCAGGAATATTGATCTTGGGATTTTTCTAATGAAGCTTTCCCCATTTTCTCTGAGGGACAAAGTTTCATACTGGTTCAAGACCATTGGGAAGTAATCACGTTACATGACAAGATCGTGTTTTTGAAAAGATATCCACTGTAGTATATTTGAAATCATCGCGAAAATGATTATCAATTTTATTACTCAAAAAACTTCCGAGGTAGAACTCAGGGAGCAAATTGCTATTCTAGAAACAAAATCACAATCTCAAATTTTACTTCAAAGATGATGTTCAATAATGATGCAATGTATATAAATGCTAGAGAGGAAAATGTAAAAAGAAATAGATTCTTTTTCTCTCTTCCTCCTTCTTCTCTTCTCTCCTTTTTCTTTGCTTTCTCGCTTCGTTCTCTTCTTTCTCTTTCTTTCCTTTCTCAGACGTCTGATTTTGTGAATCAGACGTCTTAACTGGTGATTGCTACAGTGCTTCTTCTTTTTTTTTTCTTCTTCACATGGCTTTCCTCCTTCCTATCTTCTTCCTCTGTCTTCTGCTCTTCTTCTTCTTCTGCGGCTTCCTCCTTGGCTTCTTCTTCTTCTCTTCTTCCTAGTCCTTCTTTGTCTTCTTTTCTTCTCTTCCTGTGCCACTCCTCTGCCTTGAGTTCTCCTTCCTTCTTCTTCTACCTTTGCCTTCAACTGCACCTCCTCTTCCTTGTCTTCCTGCAGCTAAGTCCCTACCTCTCTTCTTTTCCTTCTTCATCTACCTTCTTCTTCCTTTTCTTCTCTTCCTTTGCCGCTCCTCTGCTGCTCCTCATCTTCTTCCCTGTGCACACACACAGGAGCAAAACCTAGCCCCTACCCTCCCTGTGTCTCTCTCTCTATTTTGCTCTTGGAAATGCTCTCCCAGAGCCTTCTTCGATTATCGAGTCGGGTTTGTGTGCCCAGGACCAGGCCCACCGGCATGTGTGGTGGGCGAGGAGTACACGGGTAGTCGGGTCAGGCAGCCAGGTCTGCGAAGTGTGGGTCACGAACGAGGCATGAAGGGCGAGTGGGACATCACCCCGTGGTCAGGAGGCAATAAGCCTCTGTCACTTTTAAAATTTATCTCACAGCGCCCACTTGTCAGCTTCCGAGGTGGTACTAAATGTCCCGCCTTTCTTCACGAGCGCCTGCAGTAGAAATCCTTCTCTGATTGTAGCAGCTGCTGGGTCGTCAATGACAATTGCTTGGCCAGGGCTTTGTGCAAAGGGATTTCGCGCAACCAGGGGCACTTCACCTGAAGCGAAGAAACCTAGAGGAGCTCCCAAGCAAGCTCCTTTCCGCGTCAATGGAGATGGACACCCTCAACACCTGTCAACAGGAAAACGGCCTTGCAGCCTCGTCAGAACACATGGGAAGCTTAGTCGAGGTACGGCTAGTGTGCTGCAGTGGTTGGGGTGGCGTGGGAACACTTGTGTGAGCGTGCCTAGGGCTTACTGTGGCCGTGCAAGTGGGTGCGTTCGGGGGTACTTTTGGGTGGTAGATGGAGAGATTGGACTAGGGGGAAATGGTCAGTGAGGTGTTGCGAAGGTCGTATGGTGGTTGGCGAGGTGGATGGAGGCATGGAGCGGTGGGGACACCTCGCTGGTGGTCTGGTCAGAGGTTGAGTGGTCTATGGTGGTTGGTGCATGATTTGTGAAATTAATAAGGGGAAAATGAAGAGGGGAGAAAGAGGACTTATCTGCAAGTGGATAGACGAAGGGGCAGTGGAGGAGGCAGACGGCTCGCATGTGCCGTCGCCGAAGACGAAGACCCTGAGGTGAGGATGACGGCAACGAGGAAGAGGGCCAGAGGGGTGCGCGTGGATATGGTGCAGCGCAGAGGAGCACGACAGAGAGGACTTGGCCACTGGTATGGTGGCAGAGTGATGAAATGAGGGAGGGAGAGTCACCGGAGACTGTGGGCAGATGGCCGGAGGAGGAGGAGACGAAATTGGGGCAAATTCTTCAGCCAAAATAGGCTTACCTCTAGCGGTGGGATCTGGGCTGGCTTAAATAGGCGCAGGTAGAGGGAGAATCGCAAGGAAGCAGCCAAAGTCATCGCCGGAGGTATGGCCGGAGTGAGACCCATACCTCTCAAGCATTCGCACGAGAGTTATGGGGCGATTCAGGGCATAGGGAGCTGCTCATGCGGTTGGAGGCTTCGTAGAGAGCTCCCCATTCAAATCTGGGGGCAACTCCCCTAGGGAAACAAGGTGAGAACCGCCTCGAAACCTTGCCGGAGGTATGTGTCCCTACTGCAATGGCAGAGGGACCAAAATGAAGAAAGTGACAAAAAGCTGAGGCGGTTTCTGCAAGGGTTTCCAAAAGTTAGGGGTCAGAATGTAATTTGGTGGACCATTTTGCAAAGTCGGTCAAGATGACCTTCCCTTAGGTCTAAATTTTTGTACAAGCCTAATTTGGACACAAAGAATACAATGGTGAAAGTGGATTTTAGGTTTGGCTACGTTTGACTAGACATTTTGCATAAAAATCCAAATTAGGTCAAATATTGAGCTTGGACCGCAATCTAGGTCAAAACAGGTTCCAAAGGCCAAATTGAAGGTTCTAAACCCTAGCGGATATTTTTCCATGAATTTTAGAGGGTTTAGTTGATTTTTATCCTGCCTGAAACTTTGTGAATTAAAGTAGGTTTGTTTTAGGGTTACAGAATGTCATTTAATTCTTAAATTTCACAATAACCCTCTTTTGACTGAACCATCCCACTTTTTCTCTAATTAAGCCCAATTGACCTATGTCTAGACCCTGAGAAATCATGTTGATGCACTGTAATGGTAAAATTATAGTTTTACCCTATTCTTCAGGTATTCTTTTATGATTAGTAATCCCCTAAATTAGGCCTTCCTTTAGGTTATGTAGGACCTTTTGTTCATTTTATTAGATCAAAATAAGTTAGTTAGGGCTCATGATGGGGTTATCATCAGGAAGCCAATTGGAACCTGGCTGGAATTACAACGTGAATTCCTGCAAGAGTTCTTCCTGATCGGTCGAATGAACGCGATGAGGCGTGCGATCACAACTTTCTCCCATGGAGCTGGGGAGAAGTTGCATGATGCCTGGGACCAATTTCACGACCTTCTCTGGAAATGCCCGTACCATGGTATACCCAGGTGGTACCTAGCTCAAATCTTTTACCATGGGCTGGATGACACATCGATATCTGGCTGATGCATCTAGTGGCAGGAATTTCCTTGCGAAAGACAAGAATAGCGCATTTGAGTTGTTCGAATCTTTGGCGAAGAACTCGATGAATGCCGTGTCCATGAACTAGTTCCAGCGGCCTGGTCAGCAGCAGGTTGGTGTCCATGAGGCTCACACCGAGTCTATTTGAGCCAACATGGATATCATCGTCAAACAGCTTGATAGAATAACCTGATCAAGAAAAAGATTGACCAAATTAGTCTAGGTCAACCTGACAAGAACTCTACTACTCCAAGACCCTCCTATGCACCCCGAGCCCCTCCTGCTCGAGTTAATCTACTCAGTTGGGATGCATCCTCTCCTTATTTACGAGATCCTGCATATCAGGATCCTGTAAACAATCCTGATCTGGCACCATATGACCAGGGTTACGCACCACCTGCAACTATAATATGTATCCCCTTGATGGATATACATCTCAGACACCTTTGGCCTACAAGGACACTAGTGCTATTCAAGGAGACGGGTGTAATAAACCATATTCAGAGACGTATAACCCTGGTTGGCACTAGCATCCAAACTTCTCCTGGTCTGGTAACTCACAGAGACCACATCAAGATCCACACTACCAAACCAGGCAATACGGGAATGCGCAAAACACATACCCTAGGCAGCAGCCATTCCCATCTCAATAGCAGCAACCCCGTTCTATATACCAGCCACTGCACCAAGCTGCCAATCACCCTCCAAAGTGAGCTGACCCTTTGGAGGCACTGAAAGAGGAGTTGCAAGAATCGATGAGGAAATCTACACAGGATAGCTTGCAGATAATGAAGGCGATGGCTGACCAGATATAGACTATACATGACATGTAAAACCAGTTGTTGCAGGAGCATAGGACTCAGGGAGCCTTGCCCTCCCAACTTGTCCCGAACCCTCGGTATGTGCAGAACCAAGGCACCCCACCTAGGTTTCAAGCACCACAGGGGCAGGCACACGCCATATTACAGGTGCCTCCTACACCACCTAGTTATTTTCAAGGCCAGCCGCCTTTGATGCAAAACCCTGCATACTCTGCCCCTTCCGCTCCCCCATGACCTCATGGACAGCAAGCCAATGCAAATGCTGTCTAATTGAGGAGTGGAAGGAAGACATTCGACCCACCACATAGGCAGGCGGGTCCTGATTTTTCTCACCCTTTGCCGTAGGCGGGTTTGACTCCATCTCAGGAGCCACATACGATAGAGAAGGGAAGGAGGCCAGTTGACCTTGAGATTCCCGTCCCTTTTCCTGAGGCTCTGATGCGAAATGTAGTACGGAGAAAGGACACACAGAATTTTGAGGACCTGAAGTCAGTGTTCAAGGAAGTACATGTTCAATTCCCCCTCCTTGAGGCAATAGATCACATCCTCGCTATTGCTAGGCTCTTCAAGAACTATTGTACCCAAAAGTGATAGCCTAGAATTAGACGACAGGTCGTATTGTCAAAAGAAGCTAGCGCGTGATTCTAGCCAACTTGCCACCATAAAAGAAAGACCTTGGTACCCCACTCATATCTTGCTGCTTGCAAGATTCTCCATTTGATCGGGCCCTTCTAGATCTGGGTTTGTCAATCAACCTAACTCCCACTGCCGTATTTGATCAATTTCAATTTGGGGAGTTAAAGCCTACCTCAATCATGATTCAGCTGGCGGATAGATCAGTAAAATCACCAAGGGGGGTGGTTGAGAATGTGATCGTAAAAGTCTGCGAATTCTGCTTTCCTGTAGACTTTTTTGTTCTCGATATGGAAGTTCCTTCTAATCTCTAAAATGCACCAATCATTTTTGCTCACCCATTTCTAGCGATAGCTTGAGCAAACGTTGATTGTGCATCCAGGTGTATGGAGATAGCCCTAGGTAATGAGCGACTTCGACTTGACATATTCAGGGCATCAAGGAATTTTGACTATGATCGCATAGAGGAGGATGGTGAAGATGAAGATTCGGCATACTATGGTAACATTAGGCTGCTTTATGATGACCCAATGTCTCATTCGTCTGCACTATCAGGGTTCTTGGACCTCGATCCACACGGGACTGAGACCACTGCACTGCACATATCTCCCTGAGGATCCGATTGTTTAGGATGTGTTTCTGACCACAACACCCCTAACTCTAGCTATCCTGATCTGCACACTACTGGATCGCCCTGGTTGTTACAAGAAGACGTGACCATAGCTAACGGGTTTCCCGTTAACGCAGTCGCAACCGATTATCTCATAGGAAGAAAATCAATGGGAATTCACATGCATACCGATCAGCAAATTCCCACCTTCGAGTTTTCTCCTTCTATTCCCATTTCTGACTCTGACCCACTCGTGATTGAATTGAAGCCCTTACCTGACTCACTTAAGTATGTGTTCTTGGGCGAAAGTGAGACATACTCAATCATTATTAGTGCCCACTTAACCTAAGAATAGGGGCATCAATTGATTTCTATGCTACGAGACCATAGGGCTGCTATAGTGTGGAGCATTGCCGATCTCCGTGGTATTCGCCCCTCGTATTGCACTCATCACATTTACACAGATGAGGGGTGAAACCTTTGAGACAACCTCAAAGATGACTAAACCCGAACATGCTAGAGGTTGTTAAGAAGGAGATCATCAAATTGCTAGATGCAGGTATTGTATACCTAATCTTTGACAGCCAATGGGTGAGTCTGATCCAGATAGTGCCCAAGAAAGAGGACTCACCGTAGTGAAAAATGAAAAAGGCAAATCCATCCCGACTTGCACTGCGACATCTTGGCAGGTCTGCAATCTCTATAGGAAACTGAACATGGCTACCCAGAAGGATCACTTTCCTTTGCCTTTCATTGATCAAATCTTGGAACGGTTAGCAAGACGCAGTTTCTTTTGCTTTCTGGATGGATACTCTGGGTATAATCAAGTAGTGATTAGCCCGGAAGATCAAGACAAGACCACATTCACATGTCCCTTTGGAACATTCACTTTCAAGCTGATGCCCTTTGGCCTCTACAACGCACCAGCAACATTTCAGCATTGTATGATTGCCATCTTCTCTGACATGATTGGCGACTATGTGGAGGTGTTCACGGATGACTTCTCCATTTTTAGAGATGATTTCGAATCTTGTCTTGATAACCTCACCAAGATCCTGAAATGGTGTATTGAGGTAAACCTAGTGCTATCCTAGGAGAAAAGCCATTTCATGGTGAGGGATGGCATAGTACTAGGGCATAAGATCTCTAAAAATGGACTCGAGGTCGATCAAGCTAAATCTAAGATTATTTCCCACTTACCGCCACCTAGCTCGGTCAGGCAAATCAGATCATTCTTGGGTCACGTAAGCTTCTATTGGAGATTTATACACAATTTCTCAAAAATTGTATGACCTTTGACGAATCCACTTGTTGCCGATGCCCCATTTGAATTCGACACCTCATGTCTCTGTGCCTTCGAGACTTTACGAAGCGTTGTTTGTGACTCCCCGATTCTCCAACCACCAAACTGGTCTCTTGATTTCAAAATGATGTGCGATGCTTCTGATTTTGCCGTCGGTGCTATTTTAGTCCAACGTCGGGAGAAACAACCTTTTGTCATATATTATGCTAGAAAGATGCTGAATGAGGCTCAGCACAATTATACTATCATCGAAAAAGAACTACTAGCAATAGTATTCGAGTTGGAGAAATTCAGATCTTATTTATTATGGTCCAAAGTCATCATCTTCACTGACCATTCCACTCTCCGGCATTTGCTGGCAAAGAAGGATGCCAAGCCCCGACTCATCAGATGGATCCTTCTATTGCAAGAATTTGATATTGAAATCAATGACAAAGCCAGAAAATAGAATTTGTGGTGAATCACCTATCCAGACTGGACCCAGGCCACATTCCTTATTCCCTGCCTATCCACGAGCAATTTCCAGATGAATCCCTTTTCAAAGTTCACTCTGTTGGGTTCCCCTGATATGCGGGTATCGTAAACTATCTTGCTGTAGGCGAGATTCCTGTGAACCTATCCAAGGAGTAGAAACTCAAATTCACTGCGAAGACCAGATTCTACCTCTGGGATGACCCACTTCTCTTCCACATTGGAGCAGATCAGATTATTCAAAGATGCACCCCAGATTCTGAGATCCCCAGTGTGCTATCTTTTTGCCACAATGATGCTTGTGGTGATCATTTCTCGGGATGGAAAACCACTGCAAAAATTTCACAGTTGGGATTTTTTTGGCCAACCATTTTCAAAGATACACACGAATATGCCCAACACTACAAACGATGCTAATCGATTGGTTCTATGACCAGGAGAGACATGATACCACTCCAGCCCATCATGGTTGTAGAAGTGTTCGACGTCTGCGGCATCGATTTTATGGGCCCTTTTTCGAACTCGCATGGCTTCGAGTATATATTACTAGCCATTGACTATGTCTCGAAGTGGGTCGAGGCCAACCCAGTGAGACAGGATAATCATAAGATCGTCATTTTTTTTATACGACAATACATCTTTGCGAGATTCGGAATACTCTGCGCTCTAATTAGTGACAGGGGAAGCCACTTCATCCATGCCCACTTTTTGTTATTATTAAAGAAATATGGGGTACATCACCGTATAGCCACCCCGTATCACCCATAGACTAATAGGTAGGCTGAAGTGTCTAACCATCAAATCAAGTTCATTCTCCAGAAGACGGTTAGACCAGATAGGAAGGACTGGTCCAATAAATTAGTTGATGCACTCTAGGCATATCGGACAGCGTACAAGGCCCCACTCAGAATGTCACCATATTATATGGTATATGGCAAGGCCTGTCACCTTCCTGTAGAGCTGGAACATCGCGTCTTTTGGGTGGTACTAAAATGTAACCTTGACCTTGACGTAGGAGGTCAAGAATGGAAACTCCAGCTCAGCGAATTAGAAGAGATCTGACGGAAGGCCTATGAGAATGCATTGATATACAAGGGCAAGACCAAGGCCTTTCATGACCACAACATTTGGAGAAAAACATTCACGCCCAACCAGCAAGTCTGGTTGTTCGATTCACAATTAAAACTTTTTGCAGGGAAGCTCAAGTCCAAGTAGACTGGCCCGTATGCTGTGATTCACCCACATCCTAATGGGGCGGTCTAGATCAGGGACCCAAAATCTAGGCATATATCTACGGTAAATGGTTAGCACCACAAGTCATTTCTGGCCTAGGAACCTCCTCCAGCTGACAAGATCATTCATCTTATGTAGGATGTGCGATTGAATTCTAGTCCAGTTGGAGGTGTTAAACTCAGCACGTATAGATACCATATCCCACATTCCACCATCATCTATACATAACCATTCTTATACATAGCATATTTTTTCTTTTAAGCATATTTCTCTTGCATATCGCATGCTGTCAGGTTGGCCAGTGCTGAATGTATAATTTCAGGAGCAATTAAAGGTGATTTCTACCCATTTACTCCTTGCTGTATTTATTTTCTTTTACATTCATGCATGAGGGCATGCAAGAACTTAGGCATGGGGGGTAGTGTTACGACCCGATTCCTGAATCCCTACAGGACACGAGACCGGCCTGACTCAACTGATCCTAAGACCTAGTCGTCCAACAAGAAATAACCAAAAAGTAGGAAAGTAAACCACATTCACTATGCTAAGGAACTAACAGTAAAAGAGTACAGCAATAAAGAAAGTAAAAGCTGCTACAGTACATATCACCACCACAACAGTAAACAGTAACAAGGTACAGGAACGTAAAGGTACAGAAAAGTAAAGGTACAAGAGTCTGAACTCACTACAACAGAAAGTACTACAAAAGAAGACTACAACTATTAGGCTCTACTGGGCCCAGCACCCTTTGCAGTTGGAGACTCGAGCTGCTCAACACTTGGACCGAAAAAGGGTTGAGTACACAAAGTCAGCGAACGCAGAGTAGAGTGGCAACCAACTAACTAAAGTAGTAAAAAGTGAACAGGTAGCTCTTTATTCCAATTACTTTATTTTACATGTAATTCCTTTTCACCCATTGGTTTATTTATCAGATCTCTTTCTTGATCTTGAATGTTCCTCATCAGAACGATCTTGATTGTAGTCTTTTCCGAAGAGTAGAAGTCGCATGTGGTGGTCTCCTGGCCGGGAGAGTCCCCCGTGGGGGTCCTACACCCAGTCAACCACCCCAAGGTCACGGATAGATGTAATGGTGACTACGGCATACACGATAAGTGTACGGGTAGCTACCACGCACTGGCACGCGGTCAGTCATTTCCGCTAACGGGTGCACCCAAAGTACAATACAGAACAATATAGGACCTAGCACTCTCAGTAACAGGGGTCTAGCCCCTAAGAACCAAACAGGGGTCTCACCCCTCCACAGTCAGTGCACCCTCGCCTGACTACCCTAGTTTGCCCAGTGGGCCTAACAAGTCGGTGTAGGTTGGCTATCTGAACCCTGTGCCACATGGGGTGGCTAGCTCTCCCCCTACAATAGTAGCTCTCCTCAGTACAGTGTACATGAGGGCCAAGAAGTCGGTGTAGAGTTGCCAATCCTAACCCCGAGTCCTGACCCAAGGGCGACTAGCTCCGCTCTGCACTAAACAGGGGACAGTCGCTCTCCTTGGTACTACGTACTCAAGGGCCAGCACACTTCCCCACTCACATTTCCATATCCATTCCATTTATTCTTAGGAGCTCTACTCCTAACTCCCCATAGGGTTCATGCTCATGTTTCTCATGCCATTCCAATACCAGGTTTCATCATTCCCATTTTTGTGTGCAGGTTATTCACATGTAGCTCGTATTTCTATCATTCACATTTCTAATCTCATGTTGTACACATGCAGCTCGTGTTGCTATCATTTAACGGATACAACAGGTAACGTCGCATGTAACTGTTTAACTAGCACAGGTAATTCATATTTCTTAGGCAGCTCTTGTTTATTAACAGGCAGTTGTTTCTATCGACTCATTCCAGACTTCAATTCAATCACACATATAGACATTTCAAGTGTTTCTCATCCTAGGATTCATGCCACATTTTAGGTTCTACTCATTCATTGCACACATGAGTTAAGGTTTATAATTAAATTAGGGGAAGCCACTCTACCAGACAACCCAGGAGTAGTGGGGGCTCCAACGGCAGGCTCACGTGCCTCAACAAGCCCCGAACCCGCAACGGAATGATGTCCTATAACAAGGAACAATCACAAAGGAACATTCAGAATAGTATAGAAGCCTTCTAACAAGTAGAGGAACTCACAATGAAAATATCGATATGTTGTTTTTGTAAAACGGACCTTAAAAGAACCCTAAACGGGTCAAAAATAGGGTTACTGACTCAAATTAGACGTCTAGAACAACTTCCAGATGTCTTAAAAGCGTCCAGAAATGCACCTAAGGCTCTGCGTCGACCCCAGATGTCCAGGACCTCTTCTGGACCGTCTGAACCCAGCTCTAGGTGTCTGACCTCCTCTCCAAATGTCTGAAAGTGCTTCCAGCCTTCTGGTAACCTGTCCAGACATCTAAAATGAATGGGAGGGCGTGCCCTATGCCTTCCCAAAGCAAATCCTACATGAGACAACAAAATCTTCTCAATATAGCCATGCGAAGCATAGCTGCGAAGCGGCCAACATGGCTATATCCGCAAAGGGAACGTACCTTCAAGAAGATCACTCTTCAGACATTTGAAATCGCCTCCAAACGTCCGCTCCGTCATCTGGACTTCACTCCAGACATCTGATTCTGGGAAAAACCAAGAACCAGAACCTACTCCTGCTCGCTCTTGCCGTGCGCAGCCATGGCTCACCTACAGCTCTGGCTGCAACAATGTCAGGGATGACTCCTCAGACGCACTCCTCCTCCTCTCACAAGTGCTGCTCTAGCCGTGCGCTCTCTAGCGAGCTCCCGCACGAGATCACGAGCCTAACTCCTCCTCTTCCCCTCATGCCACTGATGAGACACTCATCATGATCTCCAATTACCCCTAATTAACTAGTCTTCCTAGTTAATTAGCTAAGGTTATGAACATATAAGGGTTAATTATAGAATAAGGGATATTTAGTCGAGGACCTTAAAATAAGTTAAAAATTACATTTTATCATTCAATTAACATTAATTAATAATATAGTTAATAATTGGACTCGAAATCCTATTAATCATTTCCTTAATTAATAAGATAAGTAACTTAAATATAATGTAAACCTAAGTATATAATAACTTAAGTGATTTTACTTAATCTAATAAATTAACCGAAAAAGGTCAAAAATGTAAATTCAAGGTGTAAACATAATATTTACCTTATTTACTAACATATATAAAAAGTTGAAAAAGATCTAAATTAAAATAAACCTTCAAAACCTGGGTTTACATTTTAGTCCTTAATATTCATTACAGTCGGGTCCTTATTTCTCACATAGGTCCTTAAGTTTTATTACTTTTATGTCCCTCTTCTTCTTCTTCTCCAGCCAAATGAATGGCTGGCGGCAGAGAGTCACCCCACCTTCATTGGGTTCTTTCATCATCTATCACCACTAATGAACCCTAATTGATATTATAATACCTATTATTATCATCTATAAATTAAATGCCCAAATTTAATTTAGTTCCTGAGCTCGCTGTCCATGGCAACTCAGGAACAGTTCAAACTATAAATTAAATACATATTTATGAATATTAACATCTGTTGACTTGATTTAACCTCTCGATCAAGTGGTAAAACAAGTCCTGAGCTTTAACCACTCAAATCCATTAAGAAAACAAACTTACTGTCAAATCTTACATTTTAATGAACAAATGAGGAATTAAATGTGATACTGAGGTTCCTTGCAACCTGAGGACCCATTTTGAATAAAAAATGTTTAGTTTTATCAATCTGTACATACAATTTTATATTTCCTGGACTCATCGGAGCTCCGGCGAGCTCTGCCGAGCCATTATTGTGTTTTAGCCTCTAGAACTTGCTGAGTAGCTCCAGAATAGTATAATAAGGATCACTGATTGTTTTGAAGATATTTGCTTGAGGATTTAGCTACTGGAGCTGAAGAAGTAACTTCATCTTCCCCAACTCCGACAGAGTTGGAGAAGTCGGTTAAGAAGATCTGAAGAGCATTTAATGAGCTCAGAAGCTTCAATGCGATGCACTGAAGCTATTTTAAACCCTCAGAACATTGTAACAACCCTCCAATAATTCTGTCGAACAAACATGTTTTTAAGTTCAGGCGGCAAGCCTGAAACGCCTTGAATCAAGGTTAAAACAACTTTCTAAAGATTTGAATGAGTTCCTGAGGTTGAAGAGACTCTATTTGAGGCATTGATTTCTTGCGAGAAGATTTTAAATAGAAAGTCAAACTTGAGGCTTCCATAGTCAAACATGAGTCTGTTAATAGAGTTCTGAGCTCGAATTGAGATTCTGATGAAGTGAAAATTATTTCTGGCATCTTATTTGATGATTTGAGAGATTAAAGTAAGCTCAGTTGAGTTTTTGTTTGAGAATTTAATTTTTGTCAATTTGGGTTACTTTCGAACCTAAACCAACAGGACAAGTATTTTGATGAAATTTAAACTTAAAACTTGCCCAGATTGATTTGTTATAACCCTTAGAATTAATCTAAATTGATTAGAAACACTTTTAAGTGTCTGTTGCTCATTTTGATGTTTGAAAAATCAAACTCTGAAGCTTTCAGAGAAGTGAGGAGCTTCTTTGCAGGTTTTGAAGGTCCTAAGAACTTTAAACCTGCTCTAACAAATGCGGAATCACTTATATAACATGTACAGACCTTTAAATAAAAGAGAGAAGTCCATCTGAGGACTCTCCTGATTTAAAACTACTTCCAGGCTAGAAAAAAACCTCGTAGGAACCCCTGATTTCATCTTTCAAATTGAAATGGAAAACATCACTAAAACATTAAATTGACCCTGTAATTGTGTAGATTTCCCTTAAAGGTTTCCAACAAACTTGAAACCATTTAATTTGGAGCTTTGGGTAGAAAGTTATGATAATTTGAATTCGGGTCTGGAAGGGGTAGGATAGTCCCACCTCGGTTGTTCATGAGCACGCGCCTGGGGATAAAAGTAATTCGTTTCTCTGGCTATGCAGTCGTCAACACTCGGTGCACCGGTTATCAATTCCATCTGATCTAATCTGAGCATTGCATGCGTTGGTGTGCGGGCTATGCCTATAGGTGTGTGCCCTTAGGGGCGTGTGAATGAGATTGTGCCCTGGGAGGGAGAGAGAGGCCTAGGAGGCCAGGTTGAGTCGAAATGGCTCGAGACTGTGAACCGATAAACAAATGAGCCGAAACGAACCTAATTTAGATTAGGCGAGGACCGAGTAGGCTCTGGTCCCACCCTGGTCTCACGGTGCTATATATCCTCGAAAGGACCTCACCGTAAATAAAATAACTTTTGGTTAAAAAAGTAAAAAAACCTGGTTTAGCTGAAAGTTCAAGGAAAAGAGAAGCCGCTGAAGGATGTTAAGTGTTGAAGCTGAAAGCTAAAGGAGCATAAGCGCTAAGGAGTGTTAAGGAAAAGAGACTAAGGAACAAAGGAGAAAACTAAGGGAAGAATGGAAGAAAAGAAGGCAAGAACAACATAAGAAAGGTAAGAAAAGAGAGCTCGACAGAAGAAAATAAGAGAGAAGGAGATGAGAGGCTGAAGAGATAAATGAAAATAAATGACTTTTTCTTGCATCATTATCCTTTAGTTCTTAATTGTAAAAAGGCATGTTTTAATAGAATAACTTTTAATTGCCTTAATTTCTTGGAATGAAATAAAATTGAAAAACTTGCATGTTAACTTATTAATAAAGTAGATCATTTTGAGTAAATATGTTTTGCATATGGAATTTTGTATATTCTTTATAGTTTAAATATTTTGACAAAATTCTTGCTTTTAAAATCAAACTAGTTATACCTCCTAAACTTATAGAGAAATAAAAGAAAATTGGTGAATTTGAAAAAAATTATTATACCTTCCAGTGAACGACCTAAACTCAACCAGTAAAAATTTCTAAAATGTTACGTTAATTCGACCCTATACTACACAACCGACACAACTTCAAGTTAACCTAAGTGATTTCTTCTACTCTTAATTAAGTAAAATTAACTTAATTACTGAGTTGAGTTGAAAACCACGCATCATCTTAATGACACCGTTGCCAGGGAGGAAATATTTTGACTCACTCCACTCATCAAAATATTCCATAGCATTGCTTGGTCTAATCATCATTTTAATGGCACCGTTGCCGGGAGGAAATATTTTGATTCACTAAAATTTAAAAGGATTAATTATTTAATTAGGAGGTATTTTGTAAATATTTTTATTTTTACTAACTTTTTCTCTAATTAGTGTGTTTTGTTTTTTTTTGTTTTTTTGTTTTATTTTCTGTCTTCTTTTCAGGTTTACCTTTACGGGTAATCTCAGGAGAAGGCAGGAATTAGTGTTATTGTTTTCATTTTTGTAAGTATTTCTTAATCTTTTGCTTTGTTGCATTTAAAAATAAAAAAATATAAAAAATACATCTTTTCTAACTAGTAGCAGCATATCATAGGCATACACTCTTAGGAGTGCATATTTCCTGCTAATATTAAGAGTGATCTGACTCGGGAAGTTTTTAAACTGTTTTTGTCACATCAGCGGGAAAACACGAGAAAACCCGCATAGATCCCTATCCTCTGAGAAATTAAAAAGACCACATATTTTTGTTTGAAAATATATAAAAAGTGGTCATTGTAGTTTAATTTATATATTTTTGAAAAAGACTAACTAAAAAGAGGAAGTAAAATTGATGACTTAAATCTGTTTGCAGAATGCATATGGGTTTTTATATCGATATCGTCTGTTGCATGCTATCGCGCACACAGCGCAATCACTAGAGTCACACAAGTCTATTTTTATATCTCTCCTCTTTGCACCTCTTAGGGCTTTGGCCGAAGATCAACAAGTCTATCTCACTACTAGAGCCCCGGGGAGCCAGTAGTGAGCGATCTCGATCCTAGACCTTAGACCTTTGAGCTTTAAGGTACGCACCTGCATAGACACGAATTAGGATGTGTATTTTGATACTGTTACTCTATTTGTTTGCGTCAAATTATTTTGCGTATCTTAGGAATTTCTTCTTTCCTTTGAAAGAAGAGCAAAACCCGCATCTTTTACACTGTTTTACGGGTTTTTTGTGCTGCTGTTTTCTTATCGGTGGTGTGCATGTGCCTTTGCACATTTTTTTTCCGTTTATGGATGGGAGGCGATCCTTGCATCCGCCTCTTGCACCACCATTGATAGGTGATCCTTGGCCAGTTGCAGATAAGCAACCAATGGTTTTCCCGTATGATCCATCTACTTCTATGGATCCAATGTAGAATCTTAATCCCGAGATCCCTTCTTCTTCTGGTCAGGGGGAGATGCTGCCTTTTGTTGTTCATGAGGCACTCCTGAACCAGAACCTTAGGATGCTAGGGCAAACAAGACAAATCAATTTATTAACAGCAGCCTTAAATAATTTACAAACTCTTCAAACTCGTTCTTCACCTCGACCTGAGGTGGGTTTTTAAAATCCTGATTTACCGATCAATCATCCAAGGCCTATACTTAGAGATTATTATAACCCATCTAATGTACAAGTAGAGCTTAATGTTAGGATTCCAATTGGGGAAAATGTTCCAAAATTAAAGCCAAATATTATAGGTTTAATCCCCCACTTTCACGGATTTGCATTCAAGGATCCATTTCAACACTTTGAAGATCTTAAAAATTTATCTCAAACTCTTGGCCCTCGAAATCAAAATAGGGAAATCCTACTAATGAAAATGTTCTCTTTTAGCCTTAAAGATAAAGTAGCTTATTGTTATAGAACTATAGCAAGACCAATCTCAACTTGGGCTAAACTTGAATCCCCATTTTTGAAGAAATTCTTTCCAATTGGTCGAACCAATGCTTTAAGGCGAGCTATTACTACTTTCAATTAAAATCAAGGAAAACCAATTCATGAAGTGTGGGAACATTTTCATGAATTGCAAAGGAAATGCCCACATCATGACATCCCTCATTGGCAACTCATGCATATCTTTTATTATGGTTAAAAAGAGGGCATTCGCAATCTAGTCAATGCCACTTGGGGAGGGAATTTTCTAAATCGCGACGCAGAATCCGCTTCAAAATTATTTGAAGGGATGGCAGAAAACTCAATCAACAATGCATCAATGTCGCAATTTTTGCGCGGAGGGAATTTGTGAATAATATGGATTCTAGAGATCCATCTTCCTTGGGTATTCTATCTACTCCTTCACCAACCCAAGGAGGGACCTTTGTCCCACAATCTTACCCACCCTTTTCCCCACCCTTTACTGTTGCAAAAAATATGCCATATCTTTTAGGTTTACACGCCATCCAGGAAAATCTTCCAAGTCCAAACCCATATTCAAATACCTATAATCCTGGATAGAGAAGCCACCCAAATTTTT
This sequence comes from Thalassia testudinum, assembly GCA_037157565.1. NCBI lineage: Eukaryota > Viridiplantae > Streptophyta > Magnoliopsida > Alismatales > Hydrocharitaceae > Thalassia > Thalassia testudinum. The sequence continues at coordinate 18,309,408 of JAZHRO010000056.1, forward strand.
CTTGGGCCGATCCAAATCAAAATCAAAGACCATCATATCCAAATCAGACACATTTTAACCCACCTCCTTTGCCTCCACAGCAATCAAATTTAAGGCCTAGCCTGATGAGTATGCAGAATTACTCTAGGCCTATTAGAGATACACAGCTAGATCAGATTTTAAGAGCTATATTAGAGCGTCAGCGACAAAACGCTGAAGCTCTCGCTGAGATCCATAGGCAATGTAAGGTAGAATTGGTTGATTTACGGAATCAAATTTTGCTTTTGGCTGAGTCTCATCAGCCGGGTACTCTTCCATCTCAGCCAATTCCAAATCCTAGGAATCTGCCAAATCCTAGGCAAAACCAAGGCCAAATCCATTTCTTTAATCAAGCCTTTGATTCTAATCATAACCCGTCCTCTGTACTACCTGAAAATAACTCATCAAACCCGCATCAGCAACCTATTTTGTGCCAAAATGACCTACCTATTATTGAGAATCCAAACTGATTTTGCTGATCTTTTGAACTTGGTGGAATCATATTTTTTTAAAAAAATTGCCTTAATCTTGAACATTTTACATCTCAACCTAAATCAGATCTATTCTTCATGAGATTCACTCTAATCTTTCTGAGATTTTCATGAGAATCTGATTCTAGGATCTGTGAGATTTATTCTAGGCAACTTCAGGGCGAGTTTTGATTGGGTGGTTTAATCTATTTTCTAATTTTTTTGATCTAATTCTTTCATAACTCCTCTATTTTTACCGTATACCTATTCATTTTAGGAGTTCTTTACTAGGGTTTATGGCTAGCTGAAGGCGTAAAACTTAGCTCTTATACATAGCTGTTTCCTATGTTTACCCTTTTTTATTTTCTTATACACTTATAAAATTTCACTTCATATCTTTTCACCCTTCTTACAATGAGGACATTGTAAAATTTTGGCTTGGGTGGTGTTGAAGTGAAATTTTCACTTTAAGTGTTGGTTTAAAAAATACAAACGCATAAAAATTAAATATTCACGAAATTTAAAAAAATAGAAATTCAAAAACTAATAAAAATTTTAAAAAATTCAAAAAATTCATAAAAATTTTTTGGAAAAAATTCACAAAAAAAACATAAAAATTTTATGCATAAAAATAAAAATATATAAATACAAAAATTTTAAAAAAATTCATAAAAATAGTAAGAGGGGTTTATTCATTTTTAATAAAGAAGAAAAGAAGAATAAATATATATATATTATAATTAAGAGTTTAATTTTCTTTTCGGTCAGAAGTTTATAATGTATATAGAATATATTTAGATATTTAAGAGCATTCAATTCTTAATTAGATTTTACTTAAACATTTTGTAAAAACACACTTTTGTGTTTAAAATTTTTAAAATAAGATTTTATTTGAATTAAGGAATCTTTTAAATCTTTTAAAGATTTATTTTTCTATTCTTATCTTGAATTAAGAAACTAAGTGTGTTAAGATTTTAAACTTAAGTTTTGGAATTGAATTATAACTTTTTAATCAATTAGTTTAAGTAATCCTTTTGATTTTTGAAAATTTGATTTTATCATAAGTTAAGTCAAAGGCCAGATATTCAGAGTTAATTAAATAGAGAGTTGGTAGAATTTTAGTTTACAAAACTTACAAGCTAGAGATAAATAACTAGACTTGGTAAATTTTATCTTGATGGATCCTATAGGAGGAAACTTAAAATTTGAAGAACCTAAGAGTAAAGGACTTTGTTGTCCAAGCTCTGGTTTGAGAGCTAAGTAACCTAAACATCTAAAATTCACTCACATATAATTGTCTTGTTGACATCTGAGACCACGAAAATAGAGAGGTTAAGAGATCAATTCTGAATCCTCTTTAGTCCAAGGATTTCCACGAGGTGGTTCTTGAAAGGGTGAAGGATGTGCCGCTCACCTAGAAAAAGGATTTGGAGATTAATGGTAGTAAGAAAAATGAGAAGGGGGGAAAAGGAATGAAAAATAAATAAAACACCCTACTGTTAAGTTCCTCGTTAAAAATGGGTACTTATGCCGTCTTCCAAAAATAAATAAAAGCATCTTAATACAAATGGATGCTACCCTTCCTTCCATCAAATAAAAAGAGCACCTTGCTACAATGGGTATTCTAACCTATAGAAAAAGAGAACAAAATATTAGGAATAAGAGACCCAGTGGTCCACCGGGGAGATATACACAAAAAGTGTTGACCTCGGGATAGAAAACTGGTGAGGAGAAAGCAACCAAACCTGAGTAAGGCCAAGCCAAAGGCATGAATTGGAATAATTGGGATTGGAAAGTGATGTCTTAAGATCTGGATTTTTGCAACTTTGGATGTCTTTAGGACAATTCTCTTCACTAAGCATAGATGTTTTAGAATCATAGCTACTGAACCTTGGTATTGGGCAGTGAACTCTAAGAAATTGGGTTTTGAAGATTTTAAGTTGAGGCCTAAAGGAGAAGAATTGACAGAATCCTAGGTCTAGAAGTTAATCTTTAGTGTTGTAGGTTAGCAAATTAGAGTTTTACTACTCTAACTTTGATTAATAATGAGTATCTGGTTAATTTTCTTAAACTTATATTGATAAAAGTCAAATATCATAAACAAAGGATTAACTTAAATCTATTTGAGTTTTTGAGTTAAAATTTAATTCTTAATCCTTAAGTTTTGTTTTTCCTAAAACATTTTGTATTCTAATTTGAGTTAAGAATAGTTACAAAGATTAAGAGATTTTTGAAGAATTCTAATTTTGAATAAAATTCTTATTTACAAATTATTTTAAGTGAGTTTTGAAAATATTATAAGTCTAAGTAAGAAAATTTTCACATGCTCAATACATTAATCATTTATATTAAACTTAAAAATTTTTTACCTAAGCTTTCCTCTACATAGTTACTATTTATAATAATTTAAACCTAAGTGCTTTAAATCATCATAGTCTTAGTTAATTTTGCTAGGGACTAGTAGAACTTTAGTTTGGGGGTATGATGAGACGCTCATCATGATCTCTAATTACCCCTAATTAACTAGCCTTCCTAGTTAATTAGCTAAGGTTATGAACATATAAGGGTTAATTATAGAATAAGGGATATTTATTCAAGGACCTTAAAATATTCTAAAAATGACATTTTATCATTCAATTAACATTAATTAATAATATAGTTAATAATTGGACTCGAAATCCTATTAATCATTTCCTTAATTAATAAGATAAGTAACTTAAATATAATGTAAACCTAAGTATATAATAACTTAAGTGATTTTACTTAATCTAATAAATTAACCTAAAGAGGTCAAAAATGTAAATTCAAGGTGTAAACATAATATTTACCATATTTACAAACATATATAAAAAGTTGAAAAAGATCTAAATTAAAATAGACCTTCAAAACTTGGGTTTACATTTTAGTCCTTAATATTCATTACAATCAGGTCCTTATTTCTCACACAGGTCCTTAATTTTATTACTTTTATGTCCCTCTTCTTAATCTTCTCCAGCCGAATGAATGGCTGGCAACAGAGAGTCACCCCACTGCGCGATCATCGCCCTGCCGACATCAACCCTCTTTGTCCAAGCTCTTGCAGCTTGCGCTCACCACCTCCACTTCATCCATCTGTCTGGATTAACCGAGAATCCTATTTTTCAGAGGGAGATAACCTCACCGTCGTCGAAGGCGACGACGGAGGTTAAGCTCCTCGAGCTTCTTTTTCGACCAGACCCCACCATTCTCTTCACCACAAACTACTATAAATACCCCCTCACACCTCTTATTTTATTCAAGTTGGCTCCCTTCCCTCTTCTAACACTGTAGCCGACCCAATAGGCTATTTGTCCAAAACTCCGGTGATTTCCCATTCCATTTTCTGACTTCCTCTATCCATCTTAAGCAGCCGAGGAGATCTGCCGTGGTCTTCCGCACCTCTGACATAGGCGCCGACCCAAGGATTCCTCCGCTCCACCTCAAATCCGCCCGCCGAAGATCTCTCTTTTACCCTCTGATTTCGTCATCCGCTATGAACCTTCGGTGGAACCCTATTTGCCCCTTCGTCCAGGTAATAGTAGATTAGGACTAGTAGGAGTAGGCTAGCTTAGGTTGTTAGTTAGTTAGTTTGATTAGAGTAATGTCAGATTTTAGTTTCCTCTCCTTCGACTCCGGCGAGTTCCTTGAGCTCGCCAGAGCTTCAATCTTGTCTTTTAATTCATTGTACACCTTCGTGTATCTTCCATGTTCATTTCTAAATCACTTAATCGTTTAATTAAATCACCTAAATGCCTAATTCATATATCACCTTCTCTGATTACTATCACTGTCCATGGTGACAGTAGTCGATTTAATTCCACCTTCATTGGGTTCTTTCATCATCTATCATCATTAATGAACCCTAATTGACATTATAATACCTATTATTATCATCAATAAATTAAATGCCCAAATTTAATTTAGTTCCTGAGCTCGCTATCCATGGTGGCTCAGGAACAGTTCAAACTATAAATTAAATACATATTTACGAATATTAACATCTGTTGACTTGATTTAACCTCTCAATCGAGTGGTAAAAGAAGTCCTGAGCGTTAACCACTCAAATCCTTTAAGAAAACTAACTTACTCTCAAATCTTACATTTTAATGAACAAATGAGGAATTTAATGTGATACTGAGGTTCCTTGCAACGTCAGGATGCTTTTTGAATAAAAAATGGTAAGTTTTATCAATCTGTACATATAATTTTATATTTTCTGGACTCACCAGAGCTCTGGCGAGCCATTATTGTGTTTCATCCTCTAGAACTTGCTGAGTAGCTCCAGAATAGTATAATAAGGATCACTGATTGTTTTGAAGATATTTGTTTGAAGATTTAGCCACTAGAGCTGAAGAAGTAACTTCATCTTCCCCAACTCCAGTGGATTTGGATAAGTATGTTAAGAAGATCTGAAGAGCATTTAATGAGCTCAAAAGCTTCAACCCTCAGAACATTGTAACCTTCCAATAATTCTATAAAACAAACAAGTTTTTAAGTTCAGGAGACAAGCCTGAAACCCTAGGCATCAAGGTTAAAAGAACTTTCTGAAGATCTGAATGAGTTTCTGAGGTTGAAGAGACTCTATTTGAGGCATTGATATCTTGGGAGAAGATTTTAAACAGAAAGTCAAACTTGAGGCTTCCATTGTCAAACATGAGTCTGTTAATAGAGTTGTGAGCTCGAATTGAGATTCTGAGGAAGTGAAAATTGTTTCTGGCATCTTATTTGATGATCTGAGAGTGATTAAAGTAAGCTCAGTTGAGTTTTTGTTTGAGAATTTAGTTTCTGTCAATTTGGGTTACTTTCGAACCCAAACCAACAGGAGAAGTATTTTGATTAAATTTAAACTTAAAACCTGCCCAGATTGATCTGTTATAACCCTTAGAATTAATCTAAATTGATTAGAAACACTTTTAAGTGTTTGTTGCTCATTTTGATGTCTGAAAAATCAAACTTTGAAGCTTTCAGAGAAGTGAAGAGCTTCTCTGCAGGTTCTAAAGGTCTTATGAACTTAAAACCTACTCTAACAAATGTATAATAACTTATATAACATGTACAGACCTTTAAATAAAAGAGAGAAGTCCATCTGAGGACTCTCATGATTTAAAACTACTTCCAAGGTAGTAAAAATCCCATAGGAACCCCTGATTTCATCTTTTAAATTGAAAAGGAAAACATCATTAAAACATTAAATTCACCCTGTAATTGTGTAGATTACCCTTAGTGCTTTCCAACAAACTTGAAATCATTCAATTTGGAGCTCTGGGTAGAAAGTTATGATAATTTAAATTCGGGTCTGGAAGGGGTAGGATAGTCCCACCTTGGTTGTTCACTAGCGCGTGCCTGGGGATAAAAGTAATTCATTTCTCTGGCTATGCAGTCGTCAACACTCGACGCACCGGTTACTGATTCCATCTGATCTGATCTGAGCATTGCATGTGTGTGTGTGTGGGCTATGCCTGCAGGTGTGTGCCCCTGGGGCCATGTGAATGAGATTGTGCCCTGGGAGGGCGAGAGAGGCCTAGGAGGCCGGGTTGAGCCGAAATGGCTCAAGATTGTGAATCGATAAACAAATGAACCGAAATGAACCTAACTGAGATTAGGCGAGAACCGAGTAGGGTCTGGTACCACCTTGGTCTCAGGGTGCTGTGTATCCTCGAAAGGACCTCACCGCAAATAAAATAACTTTTGGTTAAAAAAGTTAAAAAGCCTGGTTCATCTGAAAGTTTAAGGAAAAGAGAAGCCGCTGAAGGATGTTAAGTGTTGAAGCTGAAAGCTAAAGGAGCACTGGCGCTAAGGAGTGTTAAGGAAAAGAGACTAAGGAACAAAGGAGAAAACTAAGGGAAGAAGGGAAGAAAAGGCAGGAACAACACAAGAAAGGTAAGAAAAGAGAGCTCGAGAGAAGAAAATAAGAGAGAAGGAGATGAGAGGCTGAAGAGATAAATGAAAATAAATGAATTTTTCTTGCATCATTATCCTTTTGTTCTTAATTGTAAAAAGGCATGTTTTAATAGAATAACTTTTAATTGCCTTAATTTCTTGGAATGAAATAAAATTGAAAAACTAGCATGTTAACTTGTTAATAAAGTAGATCATTTTGAGTAAATATGTTTTGCATATGGAATTTTGTATATTCTTTATAGTTTAAATATTTTGACAAAATTCATGTTTTTAAAATCAAACTAGTTATACCTCCTAAACTTATAGAGAAATAAAAGAAAATTGGTGAATTTGGAAAAATTATTATACCTCCCAGTGAACAACCTGGACTCAACCAGTAAAAATTTATAAAATGTTAGGTTAATTCGACCCTATACTACACAACCGACACAACTTCAAGTTAACCTAAGTGATTTCTTCTACTCTTAATTAAGTAAAATTAACTTAATTACTGAGTTGAGTTGAAAACCATGCATCAGCCACGTCACCTCTCTCGCGCTAGCTCCTCTCGCTGGGGTGGAGAGGAAGAGAAAAAGGTGGCTGGAGTGGGGACAACGAGAGATGAGGAAGGGGGTTTATAAAGATGGTGTGTTAGGGTTTGTAGGAGGGGAGAGAGAAGGGGAGAAAAAGAGAGTACTGTCTGCGTGCAGCCTGCGCGTAGATGCGAAGCTCGTACCCAAAAATTTTGATTTTTAGATGTCTGGGAAGGTGTCCTGACGTCTGACCGACCATCCCGACATCTGACCAGACGTTTGACCGACAGTCCAGACATCTTAAAAGGCTCAGGACAGAATAGGTCTTAACATCATAACAAACTTAAAGGAAGTTTCATCCCCGAAACTTGAGCTAGCTAGGATGCGGAAAAGAAATATATACGCATAACAAACTAAAAGCGGATCGATGCCGGTCTGAAAAGACGTACCCTCAAAATGCTCCGGGTATCGCTCTCGCATCGCCACCTCACTCTCCTAGGTAACCTACTCGTACCTCTGGCTCCTCCATAAGACCTTCATCAGGGGTACCTGCTTCCGTCTCAAACTCTGGACAGCTTTGTCTAGTATTTATGCTGGTCGCTCGGGGTAGGTCAAGTCGTCACCCTCCTAGACACTCTCGTGGCTTAGAACGTGACTGGGATCGACGTCGTACTTCTTGAGGTTAGACACACGGAATACGTCCTACACACCGGAAAGTTGGGGAGGAAGGGTAGGCCTGTAAGCAATGGGTCCTACCTGGTCCAGGACCTCAAAGGACCCCACAAACCTTAGCGCGAGCTTCCCTTTCACCCCAAAACACTGCAGGCCCTCCATGGGCGAAACGCAAAGAAAATCGTGATCCCCAACCTCAAATTGCACCTCCTTACACTTCCGATCGGCATAACTACTCTGTCTACTCCTAACAGTGCGAAGTCGTCTGTGAATCTACTCAATCACCTCCTGACTCTACTGGATCAGCTTGGGGCCAACCTCTGTAACGAATGCGTGCCCCAGACGTATTTTAAGACGTCTGGGAGGTGGTCCAGATGTCTGACCAGACATCTGGGATCGCTTCCAGACGTCTGGAAATCCGTTAATTCCGACACGCACGAGTCGTCTACGGGCCTGAGCGCGCAGACCGGATATTCGCTGATTCCCTCTTCCCTGCGGCTGCAGGCGCCTGCCACGTCCTCTCTCTCCTCCTCGCGCGGCCTTAAAAGGCCATGCGCTCCCTCCCGTCGTCTCCACCGTCTCCTCCCTCTTCTCCTTCAGCCAGTGAGCATGAGTGCGAGCACGAGGGCGGCAGCGGCGGCCGCAGTGAGCACGGAGGAGGTGCTGCGTGCGAGAGCGGAGCTCTGCCGTGAGGGCGAGCTCACCGGGGCTGCTAGGGCCAGCCGACGGAGGGTGCAGGAGGCGCGGAACAGTGCGAGAGGGACTGCTGCAGTCTGAGAAGCAAGTGCACGAGGTGCGACGCGGGCGGCGTCGCGAGCGGAGGCCGAGTGGTGCCCTGATTCTGGAAAAATTTCTAGAATCAGACGTCTGGGTTAATAGCCAGACGGCGAGGGAGACGTCTGGAATACAATCCAGATGTCTGAAAGGTGAGTTTTCCGTCTTCTTCCTCCTTCCTGTCGACTGACCGTACTAAGGGAGGGAGTTGGGTGTGCGCAGGCTAGGTGTTTTGCCATCCTTTGCGAATCAGACGTCTGGCTGTTGTACCACATGGCGGGAGCGACCTCCAGACGTCCCTGGTTACCATCGGACGTCCTGGAGATAGGCCAGACGTCCCCGCAGACTTCTGGACGTCTGGGAAGCCACGCTGAACAGGTAATTCTCTGATCCACTTTTTAAGACGTCTGGTAGAAGTTCCAGACGCCTGATTTTGCATAGTGTCGTCGTTTTTGACCTGTTTATGGCCCATTCGGGTTCCGTTTTCCACGATTCAAGTTGCGTTCTTTTTAGAATTAATTCCTCTACCCGTATACAGTAGCTATACACTGTTTTGAGATACTCCTTGTGTTTGATCCTTGTGATAGGACCTCCTTCAGTTGCAGTCTTGGGAGTCGCGGAGGCACGCGGGATTCCCGATCACGCCCCTATTACTCCCGTTGTACCTGGTAGAGTGGCTTTAAGTATTAATAAAACCTGTTAAAGTATGGAACCATAACTAGAACCTAGGACATTACATGAAACCTAGGAATGAGAAATATATGATAGCTCCTAGGTGTTGCATGAATTCTAGGGCCGGAAAACTAGATTGTATGATAGATCCTAGGATATGGCATGAATCCTAGGATGGAAAAACTAGTGGAATGTATAATACTGCAGTCTTGGAAAAATGGAAAGGAATATAAAGCTGACTGTAAATTGAATTAACAGCTGCCGGTTATGAATAACGAAACATGATCGAGATCATGGATTGTGAGAACGTGAAACTGGAAAGTGAAACATAAGATGTTCTGAGATAAAGAGCTAGAACCCTACGGGGAATTAGGAGTGGAACTCCTGGAAAGGAAAAGGAATGGAACTGAGATGTAGTTTTGTACTGTCTCTTGGGTACGTAGTACCAAGGGAAGTACCTGTACCTGTTTAGTGCAGAGTGGGGCCAGCCACCCTAGGGACCCGGGGTTAGGACCGGTCGCTCTGTACCGACTTGCTGGCCCTCGTGTACGTAGTACCGAGGAGAGCTACTAGTGTTAGGAGAGCACTAGCTACCCCACGGGCCCCGGGGTTCTGCTAGCCTCCTTCACCGACTTGTTAGGCCCACTGGGGCAAACCAGGGTAGTCAGGCGAGGGTGCGCGGACTGTGGAGGGGCAAGGCCCCGGTTTGGTTACTGTGGAGGGGTTGGACCCCTGTTACTGAGAGGGCTCTGCCCTGGTTCCGTGCTGTGCTTTGGGCGCACCCGTTAACGGAAACGACTGACCGCGTGCCAGTGCGGGTTAGCTACCTGTGCGTTTATCGCGCATGCCGTAGTCACCGTTACGTCTGTCAGTGACCTTGGGGTGGTTGACTGAGGGTAGGATCACCACAGGGGACTCTCCCGGCAAGGAGAGCACCACGTGCTACTTCCACTTTTGGAAAAGGCTGCAATCAAGATCGTTCCCACGAGGAACATTCGAGATCAAGTAAAGGATCTGAGAAATAAATGAAATAGTGAGAAAATTGAAAGATGTGAATAAAGGAAGTAATAGAACATAACAGCTACTGTACACTCTACTGTTGTCTTTAGTTTAGTTTGCCACTCTACTCAGCGTTTTGCTGACGTGTTACACTCGTTACCTTTTTCAGGACCAGGTGTTGAGCAGCCAGGGTCAGCAGCTGCAGAGGATGCTGGGCCGAGTAGGGTCCAGTAGAGTTACCACTGTCTTTTGTACCCCTTTTTGTTTCCATTATAGTGAGTAGTTCTTGTTTCCGCTGTACTTTTCTTTACCTGCAGTTCATGTTATATGATAAATGTTGTTCTACTGCTGTGGTGGGATACACTGTAGTAGTTTCTTTCCTTACTGCTGTACCTTCTTACTGTTAGTTATATTCATGTTGAATGTGGTTTATTTTACTGCTCTTTTGGTTACTTCCTCGTTGGACGACTAGGTCTTGGGATTAGTCGAGTCAGTCTGGTTCTCGTGTCTCGTAGGGACTCGGGAATCGGGTCGTTACAAGATGGTATCAGAGCAAGGTCATCCCGAGAAGTGAATCAACTGACTGGAAAATAACCAATTCACATGTTTATAGCTAGGGTAGCCACCACAACATATCTCTTGACATGAGCTCTTAGAAGTTTTGTTAGGTACCGTCTGTTTGACGTTTCCGTTTTGTTTCGCGTCTCCTTGCAGGAGATGCCTCGTCGCGGGACTGGCGAGATTGGCCGTGGGTGCGGCCGAGGGCGAGGTCGGCGAGATGGACGTGCTGTTGTTGACGTCTCGGTGGACCAGCCACCACTCCCGGGCATCCAGGCCCAGGATCTTGCCAGACTGATACGAGATATTGTATGAGAGGAGCTCCACCCACCGCCCCGAGCGCCTCCTCCTGGGGCTGCAGAGGGGGAGCCCTCTATGGGACCACGCGATGAACACGGCACTGGACACGAGGGAGGGGATGGGTCGTTGCCGCCCCCACCTTCCTCCGACACTTCTATACACGAGGCACCTTCGCCTGGAGGTGCACCAGCACCTCCCCTACAGCGCCACTTCGAGCTTTTCGGACAGTTCCGGAAGCTGAAGCCCCCCTCCTTCAAGGGTGATGAGGACCCGACCGAGGCAGAGGACTGGCTTGAGCAGCTGGAGAAGATCTTCGACACCCTTCGCCCCCCGATAGAGTGCCGCGTGGCCTTTGCCACGTACCAGCTGGAGAGTGCGACACACCGGTGGTGGAGGGCAGTCCGGGGACAGGAGAGGGACGAGCCGACGTGGGACCAGTTCGTCACCCTCTTCTGCGAGCAGTACTTTTCCCAGATGTGGCAGGACCAGAGGAGGCAGGAGTTCCACACTCTCCGCCAAGGGATGATGACTGTGAGCGCGTACCGCACGCGTTTCTTGGAGCTGTCCCGTTTTGCAGCAATAGCGGTAGCCACTGAGGAGGAGCGCCTTTGGAGGTTCACCGAGGGGCTCCGGCCTGCGATCCGGGGGTATGTCAAACCCCTGAAGCTGCCTACGTTTTCGAGGGTGGTAGAGGCAGCTATGACTTACGAGGAGACCAACCCGTCTGCGCGAGACACCGACGGCGGGCGGAAGAGGCCCTTTCAGCCAGACTTCTCACTGGGTCGGCGAGAACGGAGACACGTGACGTCCGCAGGAGAGCCGTCACGTTGTGCAGGGCCATCAGTGGCCTTTAGGGGCCCTCGACAGGGGCCAGTCGCCAGCACCGGACCCCCGTCTAGCCGACAGCAGGGACCCGCTGAGGGCAGGAGTCGGGTTCCCCTATGCTACCAGTGTGGCCAGCCGGGCCACGTCAGGAGGGACTGCCCATCTAGGGCAGGAGGTCAGCAGATACTCCTCGCGCAGAGCACTGGAGGGCGCGCAGGAGGACGTGGTTCCCAGGCGCGAGGAGGAGGACAGCAGTCGCGAGGAGGGTACCGGCCAGCACCTACCCGTCCGACGCAGAGTGTTGCTGCTTCGTCCGCACCTAGAGCTGAGGGGCGTATCAACGCCCTAACACATAGGGACGCCAGAGCTTCGGGATCGGTGGTAGCAGGTATGGTTTTAGTTTCTGGCAGACTCATTTACACGCTTTTCGATTCTGGCGCTACACACTCGTTTTTCGCAGCCAGTTTCGCAGTTAGTTTGGACCAGGATTGTACACTGTTAGATAATCCGTTCGTAATCAGAGGTCCGAGTGGTCAACTATTTGTAGCTGAGGAGTTGTACACGGATTGCGAGGTCAGCATCGGGGGACATAGCCTGCCAGCTGACCTGATTATGATCTAGATGGAGGACTTTGGAGTGATTCTGGGGATGGATTGGCTGTCCGCTTACCACCCCTTGGTGGACTGTTTTGAGAGGAAGATTGTCTTCTCCATTCCGGAGTTTCCTTCTTTCGAGTTTCACAGACAGCCAGTGGACGGAGGTTTCAGGTGCATTTCGGCACTTCGGGCGGCGAGACTTTTGAGCCAGGGGTGTGAGGGCTTCCTAGCTTGTGTGGCGGCAGAGCCCAGCCCTGTGGTAGACTTACAGAGCATCCCGGTGGTCATAGAGTACCCTGACGTGTTTCCAGACGAGTTACCAGGACTACCGCCCGAGCGTGAGATCGAGTTTAAGATCTCACTAGTACCAGGGACCAGCCCCATCTCCACCGCGCCATACAGGATGGCACCGCTTGAGCTGCGAGAGCTCAAGTCTCAGTTGCAGGACCTTCTGGAGAAAGGTTTCGTGAGGCCCAGTGTGTCTCCCTGTGGAGCCCCGGCTATTTGTGAAGAAGAAGGATGGGACCCTACGTCTTTGTGTCGACTACCGACAGCTGAATAGGGTCACCATCAAGAACAGATATCCGCTGCCGAGGATCGACGATTTGTTTGACCAATTGCGGGGTGCCACGGTGTTTTCCAAGATAGACTTGAGGTCTGGATACCACCAGTTGAGGATCAGGGAGACTGACGTCTCCAAGACAGCTTTCCGCACCCGGTACGGACACTACGAGTTTTTGGTCATGCCGTTTGGGCTGACCAATGCCCCCGCTGCTTTCATGGACCTGATGAACCGGGTGTTCGGACCATACTTGGATCAGTTCGTGGTGGTTTTCATAGATGATGTGCTCATCTATTCTAGAGATCGGACGCAGCACGGACAGCACTTGCGAATGGTTTTGGACACTCTGAGGCGACGCAGGCTGTACGCCAAGTACAACAAGTGCGAGTTCTGGTTGAGGGTGGTGACCTTCTTGGGTCATGTGATCTCTAGAGACGGCTTGGCGGTGGACCCAGCCAAGGTCGAGGCAGTGCTCAGGTGGGAGAGACCACGTTCAGTCACTGAGATCCGTAGTTTCCTGGGACTAGCAGGCTACTACAGACGGTTCATCAGAGGATTTTCGCAGATTGCGCGTCCTATGACACAGTTGACCCGGAAGGACATGCCATTCGCTTGGACAGACGCCTGTGAGGCATGTTTTCTGGAGCTGAAGGAGAGGTTGACCTCGACTCCCGTGCTCACCATCCCTGACAGTAGTGGCGGGTTTGTTGTGTACACGGATGCCTCCTTGCAGGGGATAGGAGGTGTGCTCATGTAGAGGGGTCACGTTGTTGCTTACGCTTCGCGACAACTGAAGCCCCATGAACATACCTACCCTACCCACGACCTAGAGTTGGCAGCTGTTGTCTTCGCGTTGAAGACCTGGAGGCACTACTTGTACGGTGAGACCTTCGAGATTTTTACTGATCATAAGAGCCTCAGATACCTTTTTGATCAGAAGGAGCTCAACATGAGACAGAGACGTTGCTTGGAGCTCCTGAAGGACTACAACTGCAGCATCTCCTACCACCCGGGAAAGGGCAATGTGGTGGCTGACGCCTTGAGCCGTAAGGCGCCCGCACGCTTGGCCAGTCTACAGTTACAGAGTTGGAGCCTTTTGGAGGAGGTGGGCAGTTGGCGACCCCTAGAGTTACGAGGGTACTGTGGGGCAATAACGGTGACACGGCAGACTAGGCCAGAGCTGATGGACCGCATCATCACAGGACAGATGGCCGATCCTTACTTGCAGTCTTTGCGCGACAGAGTACTGTCAGGAGACCCAGGGGACTTCTCTTTCACAGACCAGGTGCTACGCTTGAGGGGACAGTTGTGCGTTCCCAGAGATGAGGAGCTGTTGAGAGAGCTCCTGACTGAGGCACACGGTTCCAGATTCACCATACATCCCGGAAACACGAAAATGTACCATGACTTGAGATGCGAGTTTTGGTGGAGAGGGATGAAGTGGGATGTGGGTGAGTTCGTGCAGCAGTGTTTAGTGTGCCAGCAGGTGAAAGCCGAACATCAGAGGCCTGCAGGGCCGCTTCAGCCGCTTCCAGTGCCAAAGTGGAAGTGGGAGAGCATCACCATGGACTTGGTGGTGGGCTTACCTATTACCCAGCGGGGACATGACGCAGTCTGGGTAATAGTAGATAGACTGACGAAGACGGTGTGATTCTTGCCGATCCGAGTCACTTTGGGACCAGCACAGTTGGCAGAGAGGTATATCCGTGATGTGGTACGACTACACGGAGTTCCGCGGGAGATCGTATCCGACCGGGATACCCGCTTTACGTCCCAGTTTTGGGCTGAGTTTCAGCAGGCCTTGGGGATGCGGTTGAGGTTTAGCACGGCTTACCACCCCCAGACGGACGGACAGTCTGAGCGCACGATATAGACACTTGAGGACCTTTTGCGTGCCTGTGTACTGGACTGGAGGGGCTCTTGGGAGGAGCACCTGCCCCTGGCAGAATTTGCATACAACAACAGTTATCACTCGAGCATTGGCATGGCTCCCTACGAGGCTCTGTACGGATGGAAGTGTACGGCACCCTTGGGTTGGGTTGAGGTGGGGACCAAGTGGGAGGTTGGCCCCAGGTTGATCCGGCAGAGTCAGGAGGTAGTTGAGCAGATCCACAGACGACTCCGCACTGTCAGGAGCAGACAGAAGAGCTACGCAGATCGGAGACGCAGAGAGGTGCAGTTTGAGGTTGGGGACCACGTCTTCCTTCGTGTTTCACCCATGAAGGGCTTACAACGGTTTAGGGTGAGAGGGAAGCTCGCGTCGAGGTTCGTGGGGCCCTTTGCGGTCCTGGAGCGGGTTGGACCCGTTGCTTACAGACTTGCCCTTCCCTCGCAGCTTTCTGGTGTGCATGACGTATTCCATGTGTCCAACCTCAGGAAGTACGTAGCTGATTCCAGTCACGTACTGAGTCACGAGAGCGTCGAGGTGAGTGACGACCTGACCTACCCCGAGCGGCCAGTGCAGATTCCAGACTGAGCTGTCTGCAGTTTGAGACGAAAGCAAGTACCCCTGGTAAAGGTTTTGTGGAGGAGCCAGCGGTACGAGGAGGCTACCTGGGAGCCTGAGGCGGCAATGCAGGAGCGGTACTCGGAGCTTTTCGCGGGTACGTCTTTTCGGACCGACTTCGGTCCTCTTTGAGTTTGTTATGGTTATTTGGACGTCTTTTACCTCACCCTAGTTGGCGCAAGTTTCGGGGTCGAAACCTCCTTTGGGTTTGTCATATTGTAACGAATGCGTGCCCCAGACGTATTTTAAGACGTCTGGGAGGTGGTCCAGACGTCTGACCAGACGTCTGGGATCACTTCCAGACGTCTGGAAATCCGTTAATTCCGACATTCGCGAGTCGTCTGCGCGCCTGAGCGCGCAGACCGGATATTCGCTGATTCCCTCTTCCCTGCGGCTGCAGGCGCCTGCCGCATCCTCTCTATCCTCCTCGCGCGGCCTTAAAAGGCCACGCGCTCGCTCCCGTCGTCTCCACCGTCTCCTCCCTCTTCTCCTTCAGCCAGTGAGCGTGAGCGCGAGCACGAGGGCGGCAGCGGCGGCCGCAGCGAGCACGGAGGAGGTGCTACGTGCGAGAGCGGAGCTCTGCCATGAGGGCGAGCTCGCCAGGGCTGCTAGGGCCAGCCGGCGAAGGGCGCAGGAGGCACGGAACGGCGCAGGAGGGACTACTGCAATCTGAGCAGCAAGTGCGCGAGGTGCGACGCCGGTGGTGTCGCGAGCGTAGGCCGAGTGGTGCCCTGATTCTGGAAAAATTTCCAGAATCAGACGTCTAGGTTGATAGCCAGACGGCGAGGGAGACGTCTGGAATACAATCTAGACGTCTGAAAGGTGAGTTTTCTGTCTTCTTCTTCCTTCCTGCCGACTAACCGTACTGAGGGAGGGAGTTGGGTGTGCGCAGGCAAGGTGGTTTGCCATCCTTTGCGAATCAGACGTCTGGCTGTTGTACCAGACGGCGGGAGCGACCTCCAGACGTCGTTGGTTACCATCGGACGTCTTGGAGATAGGCCAGATGTCCCCGCAGACTTCTTGACTTGTAGGAAACCACGCTGAACAGGTAATTCTCTGATCCACTTTTTAAGACGTCTGGAAGAAGTTCCAGACGTCTTATTTTGCATAGTGTCGTCATTTTTGACCCGTTTAGGGCCCGTTCGGGTTCCATTTTCCGCGATTCAAGTTGAGTTCTTTTCAGAATTAATTCCTCTACCAGTCTACAGTAGCTGTACACTATTTTGATATACTCCTTGTGTTTGATCCTTGTGATAGGACCTCCTTCAGTTGCAGTCTTGGGAGTCGCGGAGGCACGCGGGATTCCCGATCACACCCCCATTACTCCCGTTGTACCTGGTAGAGTGGCTTTAAGTATTAATAAAACCTGTTAAAGTATGGAACCATAACTTGAACCTAGGACATTGCATGAATCATAGGAATGAGAAATATATGATAGCTCCTAGGTGTTGCATGAATTCTAGGGTTGGAAAACTAGATTGTATGATAGATCCTAGGATATGGCATGAATCCTAGGATGGAAAAACTAGTGGAATGTATAATACTGCAGTCTTGGAAAAATGGAAAGGAATATAAAGCTGCCTATAAATTGAATTAACAGCTGCCTGTTATGAATAAAGAAACATGATTGAGATCATGGATTGTGAGAACGTGAAATTGGAAAGTGAAACATAAGATGTTCTGAGATAAAGAGCTAGAACCCTACGGGGAATTAGGAGTGGAACTCCTGGAAAGAAAAAGGAATGGAACTGAGATGTAGTTTTGTACTGTCTCTTGGGTACGTAGTACCAAGGGAAGTACTGTACCTGTTTAGTGCAGAGTGGGGCCAGCCACCCTAGGGACCCGGGGTTAGGACCGGCCGCTCTGTACCGACCTGCCGGCCCTCGTGTACGTAGTACCGAGGAGAGATACTAGTGTTAGGAGAGCACTAGCTACCCCACGGGCCCCGGGGTTTTGCTAGCCTCCCTCACCGACTTGTTAGGCCCACTGGGGCAAACCAGGGTAGTCAGGCGAGGGTGCGCGGACTGTGGAGGGGCAAGGCCCCGGTTTGGTTACTGTGGAGGGGTTGGACCCCTGTTACTGAGAGGGCTCTGCCCTGGTTCCGTGCTGTGCTTTGGGCGCACCCGTTAACGGAAACGACTGACCGCGTGCCAGTGCGGGTTAGCTACCTATGCGTTTATCGCGTGTGCCGTAGTCACCGTTACGTCTGTCGGTGACCTTGGGGTGGTTGACTGAGGGTAGGATCACCACGGGGGACTCTCCCAGCCAGGAGAGCACCACGTGCTACTTCTACTTTTGGAAAAGACTGCAATCAAGATCGTTCCCATGAGGAACATTCGAGATCAAGTAAAGGATCTGAGAAATAAATGAAATAGTGAGAAAATTGAAAGATGTGAATAAAGGAAGTAATAGAACATAACAGCTACTGTACACTCTACTGTTGTCTTTAGTTTAGTTTGCCACTCTACTCAGCGTTTTGCTGAGTGTTACACTCGTTACCTTTTTCAAGACCAGGTGTTGAGCAGCCAGGGTCAGTGGCTGCAGAGGACGCTGGGCCGAGTAGGGTCCAGTAGAGTTACCACTGTCTTTTGTACCCCTTTTTGTTTCCATTATAGTGAGTAGTTCTTGTTTTCGCTGTACTTTTCTTTACCTGCAGTTCATGTTATATGATAAATGTTGTTCTACTGTTGTGGTGGTATACACTGTAGTAGTTTCTTTCCTTACTACTGTACCTTCTTACTGTTAGTTATATTCATGTTGAATGTGGTTTATTTAACTGCTCTTTTGGTTACTTCCTCGTTGGACAACTAGGTCTTGGGATTAGTCGAGTCGGTCCGGTTCTCGTGTCTCGTAGGGACTCGGGAATCGGGTCGTTACAACCTCCCACTTGGTCCCCACCTCAACCCAACTCAAGGGCGCAGTACACCTCTGTCTGTACAGAGCCTCGTAGGGTGCCATGCTGATACTCGAGTGATAGCTGTTATTATATGCAAACTCTGCTAGGGGCAAGTGCTCCTCCCAAAAGCCCCTCCAATCCAGTACACAGGCACATTAAAGGTCCACAAGTGTCTATATCGTGTGCTCTGACTGTCCGTCCATCTTGAGGTGGTACACCATACTGAACCTCAACCATGTCTCCAAAGCCTGCTGAAACCTAGCCCAAAATTGGGAAGTAAAACGGGTATCCCGGTCGGATACAATCTCACGTGGAACTTCGTGTCGACATACCACATCACGAATACACCTCACTGCCAACTACACTGGTCCCAAAGTGACTCGGATCGGTAAGAAATGTGACATCTTCATCAATCTATCTACAATCACCCAGACTGCATCATGTCTTCGCCGGGTAACGGGCAAGCCCACCACTAAGTCCGTGGTGATGCTCTCCCACTTCCACTCTAGCACAGGAAGTGGCTACAACGGCCCTGCAGGCCTCTAATGCTCGGCCTTCACCTGCTGGCACACCAAACACTACTGCACGAACTCACCTACATCCCGCTTCATCCCTCTCCACCAAAAGTCACATTTCAAATCATGATACATCTTCGTGTTCCCGGGATGTATGGTGAACCTGGACCCATGTGCCTCAGTCAGGAGCTCTCTCAACAACTCTTCTCTGGGAATGTACAAACGTCCCCTCATGCGCAGTACCTCGTCTGTGAAGGAGAAGTCTCCAGGGTCACCTGATAGTACTCTATCTCGCAACGACTGTAGGTACATGTCTATCATCTGTCCTGTGATGATGCGGTCTATCAACTCTAGTCTCATTTGTCGGGTTGCTATTACTGCCGCACAATGCCCCTGTAACTCTAGTGGTTGCCAACTGCCCAACTCCTCCATAAGCCTCCAACTCTATGCCTGTAAACTAGCCAAGTGGGCAGGTGCCTTCCGACTAAAGGCATCAGCCACCATGTTGGCCTTCCCCGGATGGTAGGAGATGCTGCAATCATAGTCCTTCAGGAGCTCTAACCAACGTCTCTATCTCATGTTAAGCTCCTTCTGATCAAACAAGTACCTGAGGCTCTTATGTTCCGTAAATATCTCAAAAGTCTAACCGTACAGGTAGTGCCTCCATGTCTTCAGCAGGAAGACAACACCTGTCAGCTCTAAGTCGTGGGTAGGGTAGTTATGCTCATGGGGCTTCAGTTACAGCGAAGCGTAAGTGACAACGTGACCCTGCTGCATAAGCACACCCCCTAACCCCTACAACGAAGTGTCCATGTAGACAACAAAACTACCGCTGCTATCCGGGATGGTAAGCACAGGAGCCAAAGTCAGCCT
The DNA here is from genome assembly GCA_037157565.1 of Thalassia testudinum. Lineage (NCBI taxonomy): Eukaryota > Viridiplantae > Streptophyta > Magnoliopsida > Alismatales > Hydrocharitaceae > Thalassia > Thalassia testudinum. Next base: position 18,329,075 of record JAZHRO010000056.1, read on the forward strand.
CTCCTTCAACTCCTGAAAACACACCTCACAAGCGTCTGTCCAAGCAAAGGGCAAGTCCTTCGGGGTCAACTGAGTCATAGGGCGCACAATATGTGAGAAACCCTTGATAAACTGCCGGTAGTAACCTGCCAGTCCTAAGAAACTGTGGATCTCTATCACTGTACGTGGCCTCTCCCACCTAAGCACTGCCTCTACCTTAGCTGGATCCATAGCCAAGCCATCCCCTGAAATCACATGGCCTAAGAAGGTCACCTGCCTCAACCAACACTCGCACTTACTATATTTGGCATGCAGCCTACGCCGTCTCAACGTGTCCAGAACCATCTGCAAGTGCTGTCCGTGCGACGCCTAATCTTGCGAGTAAATGAGTACATCAATAAATACCACCACAAACTGATCTAGATATGGTTTGAACACCCGGTTCATCAAATCCATGAAGGCAGTGGGGTGTTGGTCAGCTCAAACGGCATGACCAGAAACTTGTAGTGTCCGTACCAGGTGCGGAAAGCTGTCTTGAAGACATTGGTCTACCTGTTCCTCAACTGGTAGTAGCCAGATCTCAAATCTATCTTGGAGAACACCGTAGCACCTCGCAACTGGTCAAACAAATCATCGATCCTCGGCAACGGATACCTGTTCTTTATGGTAACCCTATTCAACTGTTTGTAGTCCACACAAAGGTGTAGGGTACCATCCTTCTTCTTCACAAATAACACCGGGGCTCCCCATGGGGATGCACTAAGCCTCACAAAGCCTTTCTCCAATAGGTCCTTGGTCGGGCTTGCAAAGGTTGTGTTAATATAGCGAATTAATCGTTGAAGCGAGTATAGTGGTTAACCTAAATCGAGCCTAACCATCTTTTTACAAAAATTTTTTAACCTGGCCTACTTGATTTTATCTTGATCACTTTTAGTCCTAGGGTCGAACTCAGGGAGGCGGGATTAGAGGTGAATTAGTTTCTATGCCTTTCCTACAACGAATCTCTTCTGTTCGTTTATTATGTTTTTGGTGTTTTTCTATTTAAGATTTTTTTTTTCTGATAATTTTGTCCTTGAGGTACACCCTCAAAATCAGGTCTTTGGCTTAGAACCAAAATGTTCTTGGCTTTGAGCCAAATTAGGGTTCTAAAAATGGGTCTTACTCTTTGCAAGACCAAGTACCTGCAAGACAAGGATTATCTTTTCTCTTTTACTATTTTTTTTTATCTTTTTAACAGCAGGAAAGAGAATAAGATAAATATAGTCTATATATATATAGATATATATATATATATATATTATATGGGGGTGGAGGTGGAAATGGTGTGTAGCACAGTGTCGAGCTGATCAATGTCTAGAAAGACGCAACCAACCAGACGAAGTGCCACATGGAGTATAGGATGGATGGGTGGAAGGTGTGTGCGGAGACGCTTTCTGTATGCGAGTATCGAGGAATATCAGCAACTGGTGCAGATATTCCCGTGATATAATGCGTGGTGCAGGGATATGAATGTAAATACCTATATATATATGTATATATGTAAATATATATGTATATATATGTATAGATAGGGTTGTAATTATATAGATGTATAGGTAGTTGTATATATGTGTTTATAGATATGTAAATATAAATATAAGTATATATATGTATTTATAACTAGATATATATGTATGTATATGTGACTATATAGATATATATATATTGTAATATATGTATATAGTTATACCATAGATATGTACATGTATATATGTATATAGGTATATTAGTCTAAGTATCTATGTATATATATATATATAAATATATATATATATGTATGTATGTATGTATATATACTTATATATAGCTTCATAGGTACTAATATGTATACATATATATAAATATGTATATATATATATAAGTATGCATATAGGCGTATACAAGTGAGTGTGTGTGTGTATGAGAGTGTGTGTGTGTGTATGAGCGAGAGAGTGGCTGCTAGAGAGTGAGCGGGAGAGAGAGATGGAGAGTTAAGTCATCCGGAGCACGCAGCCGATGTCTGATGGCCCAGGCATAGGCGCATGCACTCTCAGGCGTAGGCGCACTGAAGGGGCCACTCGTAGGCGCTGGAGGGACTATGCGTGCATGAGGCTACAGCGCAGCGCATTGCGTAGCGTAGCGCACCGTGCTACGCATTGGAATGGGCGAAGAAGCGGGCGTTGGCATAGATGGGCGCGGGCGCTGGAGCAAACGATGTGGGCATGACCGTACGTGGGAGCAGGCGTGCGGATGGGCTGGAGACGGTTGTGACATAGAGAGGCAGCGCGCGATGACCGGATAAGTGAGAAACTTTCCGGTCACCGCACTGTAGCTACAGTGTTTTGTAGAAATGCGTGAACAATAGCTACAGTGCCTGCATGGCACGGACAATCGTTTGTGGCCGATTTTGCGTACGAGGGTGCGCTGGAGCGAGCCTACGCGCGTGGAAGGGGATGGCACCGGCTGCTGCCATGCACGCAGGGGCTTGCGCGCTGCATGGAGCTACCGGTGCCGTGCTGCTGCTGCTGTTGAGCTTCAGAGCTCGAGTCTGCGGCAATGGCGGAAGTTCTTGAACGTCGAAATAGAGGGTGGAATCCACCACGCCCACCTGCTCTTGGATGAGTTGGGCAGTGGTGGGACTCACAGTGGTGGTCATGGACCACTGTGAGCTACTCCTGCCTGCAGTGTATCTCTTAAGTAGGAAGAGGTGCTGCGCATAGAGGGGAGAGGAGAGGAGATGGCCTGGAGGAAGGGGCTGCTGTGTGTATTTGGACCAGGCTACCGCGCAAGGAAGATGGCTGTGCCTTTTTGAAGAAGAATGAGGCATGCACAGCCATGCCCTGGGCTGCATGCATGACTAAGCATGCGGCTGGCAGAGCATGCTTTGGTAGAGAGTGGCATGTGGAAGAAGCCATGGCCTGCAGCCGAGCAGGGAAGAAGATGTTCAAAGCCAAATAAAATAAAGAAGGTGAAAATTGTGATGCAACCCTTGATGAAGACGTTAATTACAAGGCCAATTATTTACTTTCCTCCCCTTTCAAATAAATGCATGCAAGTATCTTTTTTTACAAATGCAACTGTGGCTACCTAATATGCAATGGCAGTGCTAGGAAATAACATAAGATGGCATATTTATTGGTATATTTTTGCTGTGCAATCATACCCCCATGCCTATCTTTTTGCTAGTCCCTAGCAAAACATTTTTGTATTGTATTTAGAAATAATCTTAAGCTGAAGATTTTCTTCTGAGGCGACATAGGTTTGTTTATTTGTTGGATATTGTGAGAACCAATTGCAGAGAAGACTACCAGTACTTTAAGTCTTATGTGACATAGACCATCTCTCGACTAACTAGGACTCTTGATATTTAAACCTTAAGTATGATTTCAAGGACTCTGGAGGTTTTTGTCATACTTGAGAGCTCAAGAGATTATGGCTTGTGCTTAATGAAGGATCAAGACTGACCCGATGAACATTAAGACTCAAGCCTAGGGTTTCACAAATTTTTAAGTGTAGGTTGGTCCCAGTTTCAGCTCATGTCTTTGGATTGGCCCTTAAAAAGATGACGAAAAACTCAATTCCTATTTTATTACATTTGTGGCTCAAATAAAACAGGGTATTTGTAACTTGCCCTGAAGAATTTTTGTAGGGAGAAAACTTTATAGACATTTGCGAGATATACTGACCTATTTGCACCTTTTTTTTTTTTTGAAACACATGTCAGTATAGCTTTATTTGTAGGAGCACACTTTTCTTTTGGTGGGAGAGTTCCTTTTTGGTGGAAAGAGTCTCTCCTAAACACAAGACTAAAGCCTGGGATAAAAATCTACTTGCGTGCATAGGTAAGGACTCTACCTTCCCTAATGAACACTAGGGTTGGATCTTATGTTCACCTGCTCTTTCTTGATATGTGTAGTGTGGACCAAGATTACTTAGGCTCTTGAGTAGAAGTAAACCAATGGTTCCTGTACTGGTGTCTCAGGTATAAGAATACATCCTTAGTTAGGAGAGATTCCGATCTATCTTGTCAATGCTCAAGTGAATTAAGCCGAGCCTGAGCGAATCAACCTTCTGTGGCCTGGAAAGTCTTCAAAACAGTGGTTGAATATCCATAAACACTTATTGTATTTTTTTGTTTCAGCCTTCAGATCATTACTAAACACCTCTTTATTTTTTGTTATAGATAGATGGAGACTGCATGATACCATAAAATACCCAGATCCTATGGATGCCTATCCACCCCCCATGCCAAACGATGCTATGACCTCATATGCATGCAGGGTAGGGTAGAGGAAGGACCAAAGATCGGGGAATAAGTTGAGGTGCAGGGATACAGTAGGGTGGTAGGCTAGGTGAATGGTGGGTGGTGAAGTGAAAAGGTGCGAAGTGAAGTGTACGTGGTAGTGTGGAGTGTTGTTGGGGTGTCTCCCAACGAGCGCTGAATTTAACGTCCCCAGCTGGACTCAGAATGAGGCACGACTTTAGTTACCCTCCAGCAAGGCAATAGATTCTCCAATGGGGGAAGGTTCATGAGTAAGATAAGGTTTCAAACACTGCCCATTGACCATAAATTTATGCCCATATTTGGGATCTTCAATTTCAACGGCCTGCTGGGAAATGGTCTCGAGACCAGGAAAGGACCAGTCCATTTAGACTTCAATTTCCCAGGAAAGAATTTGAGCCTGGCATTGTAGAGCCAAACTTGCTGAGATGGCTCAAATTCCTTCTGTCGAATACGGTTGTCATGAAAAGCCTTAGTACGTTGCTTGAAAGTTAAGGTAGAATCATAGGCTTCACAACGGAGCTCTTCCAGCTCTTGGAGTTGGAGTTTCCTTTCTCGACCACACAGGCCTTGGTCGAGGTTACATTGGCGAACCGCCCAATAAGCACAGTGCTCCAACTCCACGGGCAAATGACAAGGCTTCCTGTAAATGATTCTATAAGGAGACGTACCAAGGGGAGCCTTGAAGGTGGTCCGATATGCCCAAAGTGCATCAATTAGCTTGTCGGATCAATCCTTACGGTCAGGCCGAACCGTTTTCTGGAGAATTTGCTTGATTTGACTATTCGACACCTCTACCTGGCCGTTTGTTTGAGGATGATATGGAGATGTGATATGATGGTGGACTCCGTATTTCCTCAGATGTGCCCGAAAAGAAGCATGGGTAAAGTGGCTTCCTCCATCCGAAATAATGGCTCGAGGGATCCCAAAGCATGCAAAAAATGTTGTCTTTGACAAATTGAGTGGATATAACATGATCAGCACGGCACGTGGGAATAGCCTCGATCCATTTCAAAACATAATCAACAGCCACGAGGATATATTCGAAGCCGTTGGAAGGAGGAAAAGGACCCATGAAATCAATTCCCCAGATGTCGAAAATTTCAGCAGCTAGGATGGGTTGCAAGGGCATCATGTCACGACATGACATTGACCCTAACGACTAGCACCTAGTGCAATGTTTGGCATAGTTGTATGCATCCTGGTGAAGGAAGGGCCAAAAGAAACCACACTGCAACACCTTGGCTGCAGTTTTCCTCCCAAAGAAATGGCCTCCGCAGGCCTGATAGTGGCAGAAGGATAGCACACTGGGGAATTCGCTGTCAGGAATACAGCGACGGATGATTTGATCAGCACCTATTCGAAAAAGAAGTGGATTATCCCAAAAATAATACTTTACTTCTGCCATGAGATGCTCGCGCTGGTTTTTAGGGCAGCTGCATGGAAGGGATCCAGAAGCAAGGTAATTGGCAATGTTGGCATACCAAGGTCCACTTGCCACATTAATTGCCAATAGGTGCTCATCGAGAAAAATCTCATTAATCAGTAGAGTAAGTCCAATATGGTTAGGGTCTAGTCTAGAAAGATGATCAGCTACAACATTCTGGGCTCTGGCCTTATCACGGATCTCAATGTCAAATTCTTGGAGTAGAAGGATCCAACGAATTAGTCTAGGCTTGGCATCCTTCTTGTGCATGAGATGGCAAATGGCCGTGTGATTAGTGAAAACAATAACACGTGAGCCCAGAAGGTAAGAGCAAAATTTCTCCAGCCCAAAGATGACTGCGAGTAGTTCTTTCTCAGTGGTAGTATAATTACGCTGGGCCTCGTCCAACGTCTTACTGGCGTAGTACACCATGAAGGGGTGTCTATCGCGTCTTTGTCCCAGGATGGCTCCGACTGCAAGGTCGAAAGCATCACACATGAGTTCAAAATCGAGGGACCAATCAGGCAGCTGGAGAATGGGGGCCTTAGTGACAGCATCATGCAGCTATGTGAATGCTCGCATGCAGTCGAGGCCCATATCGAAAGGTACGTCGGTCGATAGGAGATGAGTTAAAGGTCGAGAAATCTTGGAGAAGTCTTTAATGAATCTCCTATAGAAACCGACGTGTCCCAGGAAGGAGCAGATTTGTTTGACAGAACCAGGCACAGGTAAATCAGCAATCACATCAAGCTTAGCTCTGTCAACCTCGATACCCCTATCGGAGATGATATGTCCGAGAACAATTCCTTTTTGTACCATAAAATGACTTTTTTCCCAGGAAAGTACGAGGTTTACATCAATACATCTCCTAAGGATACATGTCAGGTTGGCAAGACAGTCATCAAAAGAGGGTCCAAAGACCGAAAAGTCATCTATGAAGACCTAGAGAAAGTCACCCACCATGTTATGGAATATTGCCAACATACATCTCTGGAAAGTTGCTGGTGCATTACAAAGTCCGAACGGCATCCTTCTAAATGCAAAGGTACCAAAGGGGCTGTAAGGGTGATTTTCTCTCAGTCCCTGGGGTTAATTGCCACCTGGTTATATCCTGAGAATCCACCCAGGAAATAGAAAATTTTATTTCCCGCTAACCGCTCTAGGATTTGGTCAATGAAAGGTAGCGGAAAGTGATCTTTCTTAGTTGTAGCGTTGAGTTTCCTGTAATCTACACACACTCTACAAGATGTAGGAGTGTGTGTAGGGATGGATTCGCCCCTGTCATTGACACAGATGGTGAGTCCTGCCTTTTGGGCACAACGTGAATTAGACTCACCCAAGGGCTATCGCTGATTAAGTAGATTATACCCGCATCCAGCCACTTAATAATTTACTTTTTAACGACCTCCCGCATGTTAGGGTTGAGACGTCGCTACATCTCGTGGGAAGGTCAAGCCTCCTCCTCCGTATATATACGGTGAGTGCAGTAGGAGGGGCTAATGCCAGTTAAGTCTGATAAAGACCATCCAATGGCTGCCTTGTGTTCCATAAGGACCTTTGTTAGTTTGCACTCTTGCTCCCTGGTCAGTTTTGAACTAATGATTACAAGGAGCATTTCATTTGGTCCCAAGAAAACATACTTAAGTGTACTAGGCAGCTCTTTCACCTCGGGAGTGGATGGTGAAAGATCTAGCATTTCTTGGGATGAGAGTGTCCTAAGCGGATCGGAAAACAAGTCAGGAGGAAGAAATTGGCCCTCAGATTGGCCAAGAAGAGGGGCATCTTGGATAGATGAATCCAAAAAGGAATAGCCCTAGTGAGTAGTATGTGGGCTTAAGGTCCCAATGTGGAGTTGCAAATCCACTTGATTTGGCGGGAAAGAAAGGGCAATCTGATCTTCAAGAGTGTGGACCGGCGGTGAGTAGCCTGGATATGACTCAGACCACGAGGTATGGGAAGTGGAGAAAACCTCGTCAGAAGTCTAGTCAGGACAAGGTACAGGAATAGAGAGGGATGGGGGAACGTCACAATATGTGTCGGTCAGGCAATCGTTAGTGTTTAAAGGCAATCCGCAGTAGTCAGAATAGGTCCCAATTAGTCCGATACACGCACTGACGGCTGTGTCCTCGTCAGACGTGTCATCCTCGATGCAATCGCAATCAAAGTTCTTGGCTGCCTTGAAGATGTTAAGCTTGAGCTTCTCAGATCCAACGGCAATCTCAATACTGCCCGACTCGCAGTCGATATGGGCGTGGGCTGTGGGCAAGAAAGGTCAACCAAGGATGATCAGACAATCAGAAAGTGAGCTAGGAACTTCCATATCTAAAACAAGATGCCAACAGGAAAACAGAGACTATTGACCCTAACCACCACGTCTTCCACCACACCCTTTGGTATTTTGACAGAACGATCTACCAATTGTAACGTGACAAGGGTGGGTTTCAGATTTCCCAAGGAAAATTTTTCGAGCATGGTGGCTGGTATAAGATTGATGGAAGATCCTAGATCAAGCAGGGCATGGTTAAAATTGTAGCCTTGGTTGCTACAGGAAATAAGTAGTGTGCCCAGATCTTTTTGCTTCGGTGGTAGATTTGACAGTATAGCACAACTCACATAAGGCGAGAGAACCATCGGATTCTTCATTTTCTTTGACTGTCGCCTGGGGGTAGTGTAGTCTTTGAAAAATCGGGCGACAGTAGGTATATGGTTGATAGCCTCTAACAGGGGTACCTTGATTTCAACATCACTGAATAAATTACGCAGGTTATCAAAGGCTTGTGCATCCTTTTTCTTGCCTTTTGTCACCCTCAGTAGAGCCTCAGGGAATGGGACTGATTCTGGCACCAATTTGGGTATATCATCCTCTCGCAAATGCGGTGTGCATCCCGAATGAGAGGGCGATGAAGAAGACAGGCCAGGATCAGGTCGAGGCAGATCGATGGTTTGCTTACCGCTCCTCGTAGTAATCGCATTGCACATTGTGGGTCCAGTGGGATCATATGGTGGAGGAGGGTTCGCAATAGGGACATAAAAGTAAGGTGCTACAGCGGGATTAGCCTAAAATCCTAGTGGAATGCTCGGAGCCTGCATAATCTGATGAACCTACCCGTGAGAAGGTCGTACCTGTGGTTGAGGACCACGAGGTACGAAATTTCGCAGGTTGGGAACAGGTTGGGCTAGAAGAATGCCTTGAGATCGACTCGCCACACGTAGTTGACTGATCTCAGTATTATGCTGGGCCAATTGGTGCTGAAGAGAGGTCACGTTCTCTTCATGGCACTTTGACATTTCCGTCATCATTCGCAATAATTTCTCAAGAGGACCTGATGGTAGATTCACCAAAGGATTAGACTAGGTCCTTGGGATGACAGGTGCAGACAGTCGCATTAGTCCACCCACAAGATTTTGGCACTGCAGGTTGCTGGACCATGCGAAATTCGGATGATTTCGCCACCTTGGGTTATAAGTGGCAGAGAACGGGTTGTTCCCCAGGGCGCAAGCATCTTCTAAGGCAGAAGACGAGTCCAGATGTAAATATGGATCCGAGCACATGGAGGTTTGGTCCTCTGTGTCAAAATACTAGATTGCAGAAGCCAGATCCACATGACTTACCGAATCGCTCGGTGCAACACTCAGTAAGGAAGTTCTCACGGTGTTTCTGGAGATAAGCCTGGTGTTGAAAGAATTGGGATTGTGACGAAGTGGTGAGATGGGGGTGTTTGCCATAGAACGGGCGAGGTTGGCCAAAAGCTCATCCAGCTTCTTGTGCATGACGGAGACTTCATCCAATTTCTGTGCGATAAGGCTAAGATCAGTGGATGAATGGGAGGGTCCCGTGTCAACTTCGTGAACGTTACATGGCAGGCTGGTACGATTAAAGGCGACAATGGAGGCATTATTCATTGATTTTGAGCTCACATTTTCAAATAATTCGAATGCTCCATTCTCGTCTTTATTCATGAAATTCCCCTCGCAGGAAGCGTCTGCAATCTACTTCAAAGTCTCATTTTTCCCATAATAGAAAATCTGGGCTATATGCCACTTAGGCAGACCGTGGTGCAGACACTTCCGGAGGAGGTCATTATACCACTCCCAAACCTCATGAAACTGTTCACCGTTTTGTTGTGTAAAGGAAGTGATAGCACGGCGAAGCTCATTGGTTTGCTCGATTCGGAAGAACTTCTTGAGAAACGCCATTCTCATCTCTTCCAAAGAGTGGATGGTTCTCCCATGGGTGCGTAACCATTGCGAAGCTTTATCCTGCAGCGAAAATGGGAACATTTTCATGAGGACAACAGGTAACCCGATGTTTCTTGGTTTAACTATTTCAGCCAATCGGGTTAGGTCTTCCAAATGGAGAAAAAGATCTACACTTGTAAGACCATGGAAGTGGAAATTAATTAGGCCAATTACATTTGGTTTCAATTCAAAGTCTTCTCTGCCCATGTGGACCCGAATTTGTCCTATGGTCTCTATATTAGTAGGATTTTGATAGGAGCTAAGAGACCTAAGCTTCTCCCGTTCGGGAGGGTTCTGCATTTCCTCCAATGTTTCCCTAATGGCTTCAATTTGTTCATTATACATTTCCATTTGGGCTTGGAGGCGGGTTATGGGATCCAAGGCTCCACCACCTGGTGGGTTTTGAGGGCGATTTCCTCCCTCGGGATTTGGGGGTGGGCGTGCAGCCATGTTTGTGGAGGAGGAAGATGATTCGACCTCTTTTCTAAAATTATTAGACAATTCAAACAATTCAGGGTTCTGTGACCTCCTCCCAAACATGCACTACCGCAGGAAGAATTGCGGGGGATAAGAAGAGAAAAGGAGATGAGAGAAATGACGCCGCAAAGGTGCACTTGATGAAAAATCAATACAATCAAATTCCTAACCTCTATAGTGTGCCCTTAGACCTAAAGATCTAAGTTACCTACTATCACGACCTACGAAACCAAATGCGAGCACCGTGAAACCACTGGGCTAGATTGAAAGGCCATTTGCCCCAGTCTTAGACACCCGATAGCATGCGGGAACCCTCACCAGCACGTAGGCTCTACACACAGGTAGTTAAACCTTCAATCCTTAATAAGGGTCAAGTTGCTACCAATTTTAGTTAGAGGCTTAGGATCAAGTGCTTCTGGAATGTGAAGGGCGTTATTTACGGGTAATGCCCAAGTGGTTGATTTTATAAAGTGTGTAAACCATGCATGCAAAGGGGAAATCTCCCCAAATTGAAGTTTTAATTGGTGAATGGTTTTTACAGTTTCAGCCTTAAGTAGTATGGATTTTATGATTTCGCTGAATTACCAATTCAACCAATCTCCAGGTTTTGAGAAAATACAAGTTTTCTTTCTAAGCCCAACAAACCCTTCTTTAATGTCAGTTGGTTAATGCATGCTAAAATGCAATGGGCATCCCTAGATGGAGATTTCTATGTGTGGATGCACGAGTTAATTTTAGATTAGTGTGAAAGGGAGCTAAAGCACTTCAATTCAAGTGCTCCCAATCACCAAAATGACCTTCCACACACAAGGCTCAACCACAACATAAAGAAAATCAAATTGTTGGGGTTGAAGTATTCGGGATCAAATCTTAGGCACGTGAAAGGTTGAGGTGGGGTTGGAATCAACTCAATTCCAAGTCTCCCCACCAAAAGTGTGATCCCGAATTGTGAATGAATGAGGCAAGGAGGGGTGGCAGTCAATCTTTTTATTCTTGCCTCGCAGAATACTTCACATGGCGAAAGATTCAAGAATCAAGATTCTTGGATCTTTGCTATGCAAAGTTTGGGGGGAATTCCCGGGGCGGTGGGAGTGATGGCAAACAATAAAGTGATTTTTAGTCCACTTGCCCCAAGAAATCCCAAGAAGTTTTTTTTTTATTAAGGTGACTAAGTTGTTAAGAGAGAGAGACTTACCTGTTCAGCAATGTGGGTGGAGCTCCAATGCGGTGTCGACGACTTCTCACTCTCGTTCCCACCTTGGATCTACCCACGTCTTTGACTTCCTCTGCTTGCCTCCTCCTTGCAACTGGTTCACTTGCACACCAGCAAACAAAAACACCCGTGAAGAGAAGGGTGTGAGAAGAGAAAACCAAAGGAATGGAGTAGAACTTTACCTCAATGCGCACCTCCTCGGCAACGGTGCCAGAAAAAGGTATGGTCGGGCTTGGATAGGTTGTGTTAATATAGCGAATTAATCATTGAAATGAGTATAGTCGTTAACCTAAATTGAGCCTAACCATCTTTTTACAAAAATTTTTTAACTTCACCTACTTGATTTTATCTTGATTACTTTTAGGCCCAAGGTCGAACTCAGGGAGGTGGGATTAGAGGTGAATAAGTTTCTACGCCTTTCCTACAACGAATCTCTTCCGTTCGTTTATTACGTTTTTAGTGTTTTTCTATTTAAGATTTTTTTTCTGATAATTTTGTCCTCGAGGTACACCCTCAAAATCAGGTCTTTGGCTTAGAGCCAAAATATTTTTAGCTTTGAGCCAAATTAGGGTTCCAAAAATGGGTCTTGCTATTTGCAAGACCAAGTACCCGCAAGACAAGGATTATCTTTTCTCTTTTACTATTTTTTTAACTTTTTAATAGCAGGAAAGAGAAATAAGATAAATATAGTCTATATATATAGATATATAAATTATATATAGGGGTGGGGGTGGAAATGGTGTGTAGCACAGTGTCGAGTTGATCGATGTCTAGAAAGACGCAACCAATAGGACGAAGTGCTACATGGAATATAGGATGGATGGGTGGAAGGTGTGTGTGGAGATGCTTTCTATATGCGGGTATCGGGGAATATCAGCAACTAGTGCAGATATTCCTGCGATATAACGCGTAGTGCAGGGATATGAATGTAAATATCTATATATATGTAAATATATATGTATATATATGTATAGATAGGGTTGCAATTATATAGATTTATAGGTAGTTGTATATATATGTCCATAGATATGTAAATATATATATAGGTATATATATGTATTTATAACTAGATATATATGTATGTATATGTGACTATATATATATATATATATATAGTAATATATGTATATAGTTATATTATAGATATGTACATGTATATATGTATATATGTATATAGATATATTAGTCTAAGTATCTATGCCTATATATATATATATATTTATGTATGTATATATACTTATATATAGTTGTATAGGTACTAATATGTATATATATATATGTATATATATATAAGTATGTATATAGGCGTGTGCAAGTGAGTGTGTGTGTACGAGAGTGTGTGTGTGTATGAGTGAGAGAGTGGCTACTGGAGAGTGAGTAGGAGAGAGAGTTGGAGAGTTAAGTCGTCCAGAGCACGCAGCTGACATCTGATGGCCCAGGCATAGGCGCATCCACACGCAGGCACAGGGGCGCTGAAGGGGCTAGGCGCAGGCGGTGGAGGGACTATGTGGGCGTGAGGCTGCAGCGCAGCGCACTACGTAGCGTAGCGCACTGCACTGCGTGTTGGAGTGGGCGAAGAAGGGGGCGTGGGTGCAGACGGGCACGGGCGCTGGAGTAGATGCTGCGGGCACGAGCGTACATGGGAGAAAGCATGCGGATGGGCTGGAGACGGTTGCAGCGCGGAGAGAGAGCACGTAGTGACTAGATAAGTGAGAAACTTTTCGGTCACCACACTGTAGCTACATCGTTCCGCAGAAACATGTGAACAGTAGCTACAGTGCTCGCGCGGCGCGGACAACCGGTTGCGGCCGATTTTGCATGCACGGGCACTCTGGAGCGATCCTGCACGTGCGGAAGGGGATGGCGCCGGCTGCTAGCATGCACGTAGGGGCTTGCGTGCTACGTGGAGCTGCCGGTGCCATGCCGCTGCTGTTATTGAGCTTCAGAGCTCGAGTCTGCGGCCATGGCGGAAGTGCTTTAACATCGAAACAGAAGGTGGAATCCACCATGCACACCTTCTCTTAGATGAGCTAGGCGGTGGTGGGACTCAAAGTGGTAGTCGTGGACCACTGTGAGCTGCTCCTTCCCGCAGCGTATCTCTTCAGTAGGAAGAGGTGCTGCGTATGGAGGGGAGAGGGGAGGAGACAGCCTGGAGGAATGGGTTGCTGTGTGTATCTGGACTATGCTACCGAGCAAGGAAGATGGCTATGCCTTTTTAAAGAAGAATGAGGCATGCACAGCCATGCCATGGGCTGCATGCATGACTAAGCATGCGACTGGCAGAGCATGCTTTGGCGGAGAGTGGTGCGAAGAAGCCATGCCCTACAGCTGCGCAGGGAAGAAGATGTTCAAAGCCAAATAAAATAAATAAGGTGAAAATTGCGATGCAACCCTTGATGAAGACTGACAGCTGACTTTTCGCTTTGCGTTGTAGTATTTAAGCGGTGGAAAAATCGACTAATCAGAAATAATAATAACCACTCATGGAATAGCGGGTCATGTCCATAGGGAGGCAATTATGCAATAAATTCTTATTTATTTAGTATTATTTTGGATAGTGCAAAATCCCTATTCAAATCTGACCTAAAATGCGAAGAAAGTAGTTTCGCAATAATTGGAAAAGATGAGGGTATATGTGTAATTTTCCCTCATAGAAATCTTCAATAAATCTATGATGAATTTATGCAATTTTCACGTGATGTGTACTATAGAAAATTAGTGCTCAAGTTAAGCCCAAAAATCAATCTTAAAACTAGTGAATATCAATAACATGAAATTATAAGGAAGTATGAGTGTTCATGCGCAATTCTGCCACAATATAATAATGATAAATAAAATCAAATTATGTGGCAATGGCAATGAATGTAAATACTAATTGGTGTAAAAACAGAGCATTTTTGCTCTCTCCTCCTCACGAGAGGAGGGTGGCCGCATGCTAGTGCACCAACAGGGTTTTGGAGAGGCTAAGGAGGATGGCAAGGACGAGGGCTCTCTGATTGTGGCTACGGCGTCAACGAAGGTGGCTGGCAGGAGGAGGAGGAGTGCTGTCCTGTTGGAGAAGAAGGCAGAGCGGCTGCTACAGGGCGGCCTATTGGCGGGTGGCCGCATGCTAGTGCACGCCCATGTGCGTCTGCAACAGCTTGTTGGCTGGTGGCTGTGGGGGTGCGTGACCATGCGTGTCTGCAAGTCTGGCTAGAAGGGGTGAGAAGGTGCAGTGTGCGGGCGTGGAGAGGTGCTGTGAGGGGGAGGCGGTCTGTACGTGTGCGGTGCTGCTGTAGGCTTGGTGCGGTGCGCTCTGCACGCAGCGCCTGCGGTTGGTGGCGCAGACTGCAGGGAGCACTAGAGAAGGCATGAGTAGATGCGTGCAAGTGAGAGGGCACTCTGCAGGGAGTGCTGAAGAGGTTGGCTGTGGGGAGGCGTGCGGCACGGTGCAGGCTGGTGGTGTTGATGCGGTGCGGTGTAGGAGCGAGATAGAGGAGGGCGGATGTGCTGAGCCGTGCGGGCGTGGAGAGGCACTGTGGGCGCTCTGCAAGCTGAAGGGAGGTAGGCGCACCTGCAGATGGCACGGTTGAGCGGTGCTGCACTAGGGCGCGGTGGCTTGGTGGTGTAGATGGCAGTAGCACCTGCGAGAGTTGGAGAAGGGAGTGCCTACGGGCACTGGAGAAGGGAGTGCCTGTGGGTAGTTGCAGGAAGTGCGGTGCGGTGCAGGCTGAAGGGAGGTATTTCCCCACAAGGGGGAAGATGATCCACAGTGCATGCTGGAGAAGATGGTTCCCGTTCTTTTCCTGAATGATCTTCTCCTCTTTCCCCACCTCTTCTTTTAACTCCTCTCCTTTACGCGTGCGTGAGTTAAGGGATTTTCAAATCCCTTAACTATTTTTGGCCTTATTTGTTGAGGAAGGGCGGCGGAAGATTAACCTAATATATGGGGGGAGTTGTGGTTGTTATAATATATGTGTTTGGGAAATTTATCCCCCCACCGTTGTTCTTTCTGAATATTATTCCTGCAATCATAAAAACAACAAAATCATTACATATTAAGTTATAGAATGTTATAAACTTAAATCATGATGCATACAAATATTCTACAACTTAATTGTAGTTATTAACACACCTAAACAGTACGATTAAAGTTACTTAGGCGTAATATTAGTCCATTAAAATGGACTCATCAAATACCCCCATGCCTAAGATTTGCTAGTCCCTAGCAAAAATTAAAAAAATAATAGAAGTAATCAGAAGATTTCCTCTTTTCTTATTTCAAAACTTTAGAGATCTAGACAAATGTGAAGTGCTGATAGCTTAGGTAACAGATCCAAATGAAAGAGCCGATTCGCATTAGGAGTTCATACATCACCCTTGGCAAATATTTCTGTCGAGATAGGCAACTACTTCCCTCGGGGATAAAGCAGACGATAATCTGTAATTTGACCCTGGCGTTTGGCTTAGGTAGGAGATATCAAGTTGAATGGATCTGTATTTGGTGGCACACACTCATCTGGTGCAACATATAGTCTAGTACTACAAACTCTAGATCTCTAGACTATTAGATAAGTCAACTCTGAGAGAGGCTACACAATTGTGCTCTCTTGATGTTCCTAGGCACTCTCTCTTTTCTTTCTTTCTGAGATCACGAATCTTACCAGATTTAGAAATTGTACTCACTATTTGGTAGCCTCACATGGCATCCACATTTCACTTAAAGTCTTAATAACTCTACAACTAACTTAGAGTCCTCAATCGGTATTCGGGCGATCAGAAATACTAAAAGGTAGGTATGGATCATATTTGATGGAACGTGAAAGGTGTTTTGTTGCCTCAAAAACAATATTACATTAGAAACTTGGACTTTTTTTTTTTGTAATATAACTATTTCTTCTTTTTCTTCTTTCTATTTCTTCTTTTTCTTCTTCTTTTCTCTCTTCCTTTTTTTTTATTATTTTTTTTCTTGTTTTTGTTTCTTTTTCAATCAACACAACATGATACGGACTTTTATTTACGAGGTATTATTAGGGATGATGATGGTCAAGAGGAAGTTATGTGGCTTATTTGGTGGAAGTGCCTATTCTCGGCACCAGGAAGGAATGGATAGGGCAGGCGTATTTCTGACCTTTGACATTATTACCCTCCTTCAGCCAAGGACTCTATGAAGGACGATCATAACCATCCACCATAGTCATAGCTTTATTAAAACTCAATCTTTGTGTATCTGCCTTATTTGGTGACTCTCAGGAATTCACTCAAAGTATGCACACAGGAACAGAAAGTGAAAACTACGCCTAACTCTGAAGTATCATCATCTAATTATCCAGAACTTAAGAGTCCTTGCATTAGACTTAGCGCACCAGTAATCTCTCTACTTCTTCTCATAAATATGAGGTGGATTTACTAGAAGATAGTATGCCTGACTCCCTATGAACTGTCAAAGGGTTCAGTGGACTACAAATGGTTATTGGTTTTCCTCAAGGATCCATTACCAAGTCTGCGTGCACGTGAAATAAATGTACTGGATTCTAAAATTAAGAAATAATTCTGGAAGAAAAACCTCCAATAACAAAGGTATTTTGCTAGGGACTAACTCAATCAGCTCAAGAAAATAAATTTTTTTTAATATATATAAATATGTATGCAAGTATTTATAATTGTTATAAACACTATAAACATTCTCAGGTTATACCCCCCCATGCCTAAGACTGACAATGTCCTCATTGGAAAAATACAGACATAGAAGAATATCACCTGAGGAGGAGAGTGGGAGGAGCTAAGGCTCCTCAAGCCATAGTGCGTCCAAAACCTGACCATCTGAAAGAGTAATATACGGTTTAAGTCACTGGCCATTTACTTTAAAACTTGCACTGGAAATAGGGTTCCTAATCTCTACAGCTCCATGAGGGAAAGTATTGATAACAATGTATGGCCCATCCCAGTGGGACTTGAGCTTTCCAGGAAATAATTTAAGTCTAGAATTGAAAAGCCAGACCCACTGGTTGGGCTCAAAAGTCTTTATAATGATGTGCTTGTCATGGAAGACTTTTGTACGTTGCTTGTATGCTTGAGAAGTTTCATAAGCTTCATTACGAAGCTCCTCAAGCTCACTTAATTCTAACATACGTGCTTTTCCCGCTTTATCTAGATTTAGGTTAATGTTTTTAATAGCCCAATAAGCTTTATGTTGGATTTCAATGGGAAGGTGGCATGCTTTTCCGTAGACAAGACGGAAAGGAGACATGCCCAAGGGAGTCTTATACGCAGTTCTGTAGGCCCAAAGAGCGTCATTTAATTTTTTAGACTAATCCTTCCGATCAGGCCTGACAATTTTTCCTAAATTCACTTAATCTCCCTGTTAGACACTTTAACTTGTCCACTCGTTTGGGATGATAAGGTGTGGCTATCATGTGGTTGACTCCCAAATTTTGGAGTAGTCTTATGAAGTGTACATTCTTAAAGTGAGGTCCTCCATTACTTATGATCGTCCTTGGGTACCCATACCGAGAAATGATATTAGCCTTAACAAAGCCCAAGACCTCGGAATGGTCATTGGTTCACGTAGGTATGGCTTCTATCCACTTTGATACATAGTCAATAGCCACAAGGATGTATTCTTATCCGAAGGACACAGTAAAGGGACCCATGAAGTCAATGCCCCAAATATCAAAGATTTCAACAGGGAGGATAGGTTGTTGGGGCATCTCATCCCTTTTTCCAATCGTTCCCGTCTGCTGGCAACATAGACATGTGCTCATGTACGTATGTGCATCTCGGAATAATGTGGGCCACCAAAAACCAGACTGATGAACCTTATGGGCAGTCTTCTTCCCACTAAAATGTCCCCCACAGTGGAGGTCATGGCAGAAACTCAGAACACTTCTTTGTTCCTCATCAGGGACGCAACAGCGAAATAGCTGGTCAGGGCCTATTCTAAAAATCTCGGGTTCCTCCCAATGATAAAATTTAGCGTTGGCGAGAAGCCTATCTCGCTTCTGCTTGTCCCAGGTACTGCGGGTGATGTCCCGTAACTAGATAGTTCACTATGTCAGCGAACCAAGGAGTTTTAGCTTCTATGGCCATTAGAGACTCATCAAGGAAAGTCTCTTGAATACCGCCAGCAGGGTTTGATGCCTCAATAGGGATCCTAGACAAATGGTCTGCTACCACATTCTCAACTCCTTTCTTGTCTTTAATTTCCAGGTCAAATTCTTGGAGTAGCAGAATCCAACGAATTAGGTGAGGTTTGGTGTCCTTTTTAGCCAGAAGATGCTTAAGGGATGAATGATCAGTGAACACCACATCCTTGGATCACAAAAGATAAGACCGAAACTTTTCCAAAGCAAATACTACAGCAAGTAATTCCCTTTTAGTGACCATGTAGTTTTCCTGAGGATCCATAAGGGTCTTGCTGGCATAATGCAGCACATGAGGTTTGCCATCAACCCTTTGACCTAAGACCACTCCCACTGCAAAATCAGAAGCATCGCACATAAGCTCAAATGGGAGGGTCCAATCTGGTGCTTGGAGAATCAGCGCGGTAATGAGGGCTTTCTTCAAAGCTTCTAAAGCCTCGCCACATCTATCATCAAATTCGAAGGAGACATCCTTTGCTAACAGGCCGTAGAGCGGCTTAAAGATTTTACTGAAATCTCTAGTGAAGTGCCTATAAAATCCAGCTTGGCCAAGGAAAGATCTAACCTGACGAACATTAGCGGGCAATGGAAGCTTAGAGATGGAAAGGATTTTTGCGGTGTCCACCTCTAATCCTTTCTCGGAAACTATATACCCTAACACAATGCCCTGCTGGACCATAAAGTGGCTTTTCTCCCAGCTAAGCATCAGCTTTGCCCTTCGCAATGGGTTAAGACTTTATCAAGGTGCGAAAGGCATAGGTCAAATGATGAGCCATAAATGGAGAAGTCATCCATGAAAATTTCAACTTGTTGATCATATCAGAAAAGATAGCCATCATACAACGTTGGAAAGTGGCAGGAGCGTTACATAACCCGAATGGCATTCGGTAGAATACAAAAGTGCCATAAGGACTCGTGAAGGTGGTACGCACTTGATCATCAGGAAAAATGGCTATCTGATTGTACCCAGAGTACCCGTCAAGAAAACAAAAGTACTTGTTCCTCGCCAATCATTCCAAAATTTGATCTATAAACGGTAAGGGGAAATGGTCTTTCTGGGTAGCCGTGTTTAAACGGCAGTAATAAATGCAGACCCTCCAACCAGTTGATTGTCTAGTGGTCACTAGTTCTCCTTGGTCATTCTCCTCCATAATGATTCCTGCCTTTTTTGGAACTACGTGAATAGGACTGACCCATTTACTATTTGAAATGGGATAGATAATCCCTGCATCCAGCCATTTCAGAATCTACTTTTTAACAACCTCCTGCATATTTGGATTGAGTCTTCTCTACATATCTCAGAAGGGCTTCACGGACTCATCCATGTATATATGATGCTGATAAACGCCAGTTTATCGTCATTTTTATGTTTTAAAACTAACCTAGCTCTTAGGATTTTACTCCGCAAACAGATTTTTGGGCTGCATTTAGGCATAAATTAGGATAGGCATGCATTGCATTTTTTATTGTTGTTTTAATGTGTTTTTGTGAGTGTTAGGGATGTACAGATTCACAGATCCCTAAAACCCTAGCACTCAAGAAGGCAAATGGTGAAGGAGAAGCCCAGACTAGTTGGAACCCAGCTTGATCCAGCTCACCACAGCTGGAACCTAGATTACTTGAACTAGGGTTAGCTCATCCCAGCTCCATTCAGCTAATCTCAGCTGGATGGCAGCTCAAGAGAGTTCACCTTAGCTCACCCTAGCTCAAGTCAGCTCAGATCCAGCTCAACTTAGCTGAGTCTAGCTCATCTCAGCTCCCACTAGTTCACAGGGAGCTCTAGCTAGCTCAGCTGAGTTGACAGGAGTTCACCCCAGCTCAGATCCAACTACATCCAGCTCCACTCAACTCCAGCCAGCTGAAGAAGAATTCATCTCAGCTCAGGAAGCTCAAGTCCAACTCCCGGGGACTCAGCTTAGCTCATCTCAGTTGAGCTAAGCTACCTTAGCTTCCTCAACCAGCTTGATTCTCCCCGGGAGCACTAGACCTAGCTCACCTTAGCTCATTTTGGTAGAAGCTAGCTCACTTTAGCTTGGCTTAGCAACTAGCAAAGAACTAGCAAGCTAAGCCAGCTAGAGTAGCCCCATGCCAGCCTCTTCAACAGCAGCCAGCTCCAGCTCCAGCTCCAGACTTCTTCTCCTCAGCTCCCTCCTCCAAACCCTAGCTCCAACACCTTCTCCTCTACTCCTCCATTAGCTAAGCTAGCTTAGCTTAGCTTAGCTTAGCTATGCTCCAACTTCCTTGGCTTGTACTACCCCAAAAACCCACCTACCAACTCTACCCAACTAGCTCCACCTAAGCTCCACATAAGCTAACCTACTTGGCACCAACCTAACCTACCCACCCCCTCCAAAAGACACCTAAAAGTGGCGCCAAAAACTACCCATAACCACCCCTTAATGGCGCCACTTTTCCCTTCAAAATCCCCCCCTCATCTCCACCACACAATCCTCCTTGAATCCATCTCCACCATCCACCTAACCCTCCTTCTAGAAGACCCCATGTTGGCGCCAACATGGGGGTGTCTCTCCACCACCAAAAGACACCAACACCACCATAACCACCCCCTTTAACACCCCTTGGGGTGGCGCCAACTAACCCTAGCCATAGGATCACCAACCACCCTCATCCTTCCATCCTAGCCCTCCATTTCAAGGGGTACCTTAACCCCCCATCCTACCCTATAAAAAGACCACTACCCACCACCATTCAAGCCATCCTTGGCTAGCCATTTCACTCTCATATTCCACCAAGAATCCCACGTCCAAAAGAGAAGAAGAAGAAGATTAAGGGGATATTCTGTCCCCTTGGTGCCTTCCCCTCTTCCCTTCTCTCTTGGGTCATGCCAGCCAAAGGAGAAGCCAGGCAAGGAAGATCTTGGAGGAGATCTTGAAGGTGGTCACGCCACCTTGGAGGAGTTTTAAGGGTGGTGCACGCCCACCCCTTTGGAGAGAGCATTAAAGGTGGTAGCTTCCACCTTGGAGGAGCTCTCAAGGAAGGAGAAGAAGGAGGCCCTCTTTTCAAGCCAAGGAGCAGCTAGGCTTGGAGCAAGAAGACAACCTTCTTCACCATTGTTACAAGAGGATTTGTGTTTCTTTTCTTTCTTTTAAATTGTTCAATTCTAGTAGAAGCTTTCCTCTACTTGTCCTTGAAAAGAACACTCATTCTACTCAGTCAAAAATTGCCTTCTTTTAAGCTTTTTATTGCAGTTTGTTTTGGTTCTAGCACTTATTTCACCTCTTCTTCCTAATTACCCTAGGCCTACACTTGCCTAGAGTGAGCTTAGGAAGAAGATATTTCTATCTTTTAGATTTTTAATCATTTGTAGGTGTTAGTTCTTTTCGCTACAATCTGCCGTTTGCCCTCGTCTTTTCAAAATACAAAAAAATTACATATTGAAAAATATTAAAAAGAAAGTTGAGATTGTATTCCAAGCAAGAGAATCATTATTGCAATTTTTGCCTCCTTGGACGACCCTAGATACTCCCCTATCTAGGATATAAATTTTAAAAGCGAAAGCGGATTCGCGTGTTACAACGACGTAAAAAAACTGCTTTTACAAATCACGCGTATTTCGCTGTCAGATGCATTCAAAGAGAGGGATCAACACCCTTAATATCAGCAATTGTCCAGGTAATTGCTTTCTTGTGCGTTTGTAAACACTCAAGCAGAGCTCCCTCCTACAATTCAGATAATGCAAACGAGATAATAATGGGGAGCGTGTTATTAGGGCCAAGGAAAGCATATTTCAATGTGCTCGGGAGGGGTTTCAACTCCAATTCAGGAGCCTTCTGGATTGAGGATTTTAGTTGAGATGTCCCTGCCTCAGGCAGCGGATCTACCTTCACAGTCCAGGGTGGGGACAGAGACTCAGTGTGTACCCCCAGCAACTCTTCTAGTTCGGGCATTTTCCTTTCAGTTTCTTTAATAATCGAGGGATGGTCTTGAGATATGACCTTCTGAAGGGGATCTCTACATAAGAGTGCTGGAGTAGTCTCTTCAATTATTTCATCAACGACCTCAATCTGAGAACAATCTTCAAATCCAGGTTGCTTGTAAGTATCAAAAACATTCAACCGGATCTTCTTGTTCCCAAAGATCATTTTAAGTGCCCCACATCTACAATTTATACAGCCATTGGCTATGGCCAAGAAGCGGCATCCCAGAATAATGGACGGCTTAGTGGGCTTATTAGATGGGTCAGTATCAAGTACCAAAAAGTCAACGGGGAAGAAGAAATCCTCCACTCTCACAAGGACATCTTCCAACAATCCCCGCGGTGTCTTAAGTGGTCTGTTTGCAACCTGGAGGATTACTGGACTAGGCTTCAGCTTTCCTCCTCCCAAAAGGTCATAGACAGAGCTCGGTAGAATGTTTACCCCCATACCCAGATCGAGCAGAGCCTCGTCAATGTGTTGGTTACCTATAACCACTGAAATATATGGGGCCCCTGGGTCTTTCATTTTGGGGGGTGTTCCATGCTGAAGAACCGAGCTAACATGGTTAGGTAGGATGACCTTGGTTTGGACAGATTTCCTAGATCGGGGCTTCTGGGTGGACAGGTCCTTCAGAAACTTGGCATAGGACGGAATCTATTTAATCGCTTCCAACAGAGGTAAGTTAATCTGGACTTGCCTAAAAGTATCCATAATCTCTTCCGTCCTATCCTTGGCTCCAGACGAGCCAACAGAAGATTCCCCAAGAGCAAATAGGTGCTCTGGATAGGGCACCCTTGGCTTCTGGGTAGAGGGGTCATCATGGCAGGAAAGGGGTGGTGGAAGGACGACATCCTCATTGTGGGTGATTTTTTTGTGAGGGAGAGTGGTGTGGCTCTTCCTCGGGTGAGATGGAAATCGGGTCAGGTGTGGAAGGGGAATTAAGAGATGTAACCGTAGGAGTGTTATCAGGCTTGTTAATCTTTTTTTACTCCTCAACATGGTCACTGCTTGGGCGTGTTCCCTGAATACAAACCCCTTGCCCTTAGGGTTCTCCTCAGAAGATCTAGGCAGCTTCCTCGGATCACGTTGCCTAACTGCCTCAGTAAGATGACCAATTTGGGATTGCATAACAGTAAGCATCTTATTCTGAGATTGGATAACCATATTCTGATGCTCCTGCATTGCTTTCGTCATGGCCTTCAGTTCATCCATCTCAGAGGGCTTCTTCGGAGGAGGGTTTTCATAAGAAGGTTGGTATGTGGGCTGGGGAGGTAAGGGTTTTGTATTCCCTGAGTTAGAAGCATCAGCTTGCTTCCAAGAGAAGTTTGGATGGTTCCACCACCCTGGATTATAAGTGTTGTAGTAACGGTTATTGCGAGGGGGGAGGAAACCTTGGGCCGCATTCAAGTCGGCCTAAATCAACTCAGGGAATTGGGTTGCCTGATGGCATTCCACAGTGGCGTGCGTTGTGCTTTGGCAAATGGAGCATTCTCTTGAAGCTTGAAAAAAAGAGGCTGCTTGCGGGTTCATGCTAGGGTTTGCTAAAAGCCTATCAAAGTTTTTATTCAATAGTTGAATCTGATAAGCCAAATCCTGAGAAGCCCCAGCTTCATGGGCCTCTATCTTCCTCTACAAGATTGATGGTTTTCTTTCTTGATATGCAGAGGACAAATGTATGGAGTTATCGCTTAAAGTTTCAAATAATGCCCAGGCTTCATCCTCAGTTCTGGTCATGAAGGTTCCTGCACAGGCTGCATTAATGGTTTGCCTATGTCTTTCAGATAATCCGTTATAGAACCTTTCGACCAACTACCATCTTGGCACTTGATGGTGGGGCCATAACCTATGAAGGTCATTAAAGTGCTCCCAAGTCTCATGAAATTGCTCCCCTTCCTGTTGAGTAAAACCCATAATCTCTCTTATGTAATGGTTGGTTTTACTCATAGGAAAATACCTTTTTAAAAATTCTCCCTTAAGGGTAGCTTAATCATTTACCCTTGCATCGAGGGTATGATACCAGTGCTTGGCCTTATCCTTTAGGGAGAAAGGAAATAGAGTCCTCATCAGGGCTTCATCAGTAAAGCCCTGGAGCTTCACCGTGGAACAAACCTCGGTGAATTCCTCCAAATGCCGGTAGGGGTCCTCCCTAGTAGTACCATAAAAAGAGGGCAATAAAGATATGGTACTGCTCTTGATCTCATATGGATTATCCCCTGCCGGTCGTCTTAGTGCTTGTGCAGGTTTGTTAGTAGGAATAAAATAGTCCCTTAGGGTCCTTTGTTGATTTGCACCTTGCTCAGCCATTCCTTCTTTTTCTTCTCCTAGGTGAGCTCTCCTAAGAATTCTCTCAGGCTCAGGATCAAACACTAGACTACCCTCAAGAGAGCGTCTACCAAGCATACAAAACACAATTCAGATTTTTTTTTTTATTAAGTCAAACCCCCACTCCAAAGATAAGTCAAAAGATCAAGACTTATCCCTTCGTTCCCACGTAAGTGGTATAAGAGGGGTGTGGACTTGAAATCTTAACCTTCTTTATTGTGGATGTCGAATTAGTTAATATAAATGGCCAAACAAGTTTTTCACTGTAATTACGTGCCTTAATTCAACCTTCGAGTGCCCTAGGACCTATACTTTGCTTGGATGACACTCCCAGGTGATCAAGTGAGAAGTTACTCCAAGGACCAACAAAGGGATGCAAGTAGGGTGAACCCTTCCTTTGAGGCAATGCGTATGCGGTGCCCCTTAACTACCCTTTTGTTCCTTTAAGGGGTGTCCCCCTCCATGGAGTATCAAAACACTTGATCAAAAGATAGTATCACCACCACCACAAAGCACAATAGGAGGGTCTGCACCAATAGAGAGATCGATGCCTATAGCCTTAAGGGATCAAGCCTTAGTGCGATGCCTAATGTGCATGCTCAGTGTCAAAAGTGTGCAACACACCACAAATCTTTGTAATTTCTTTTGAAATCGCAGACAAGTCCCTTAGAATCAGATCAAATGTGAATTGCTTTTAGGGTTGAATCTGATTATTAGTTTCTCTTTTAGTTATGTGACCACTGAATTAGTAAATTCAAACAACTTGGTTGTCTTCAATTTAAATTTGAATGCAAATGCGTGAACAGGAGCTGGATGCAAAAGTTAGAAAGATATACCTGTCTCCAACAATCTTCGTGCTAATATGCTTGCAATGCAATAATAAGATCTAATGTGCTGCTCAATCACCCCTAAATACGTGCAGCTAAGGGCATGCAACTTCTAAATAGGCAGCTCGATATTTTCTTCATTGGCTTTTCGAAGCAAGCAAGCAGAAAATATAATCATGCATGCACCAAAAATATTGTAAGCCCTAGTAGCTAAAGAATGCGGGGACAAACCCCCAAAAATTCAGCCCCAATTACTACAAGGGAGAAAAGACAGAATTAAATTTCTGACGATGGCGAATCCTCTGTGAAAATAGGATCTTGGTCTCCTTCATCTTTTCCTCGTGTGGCATAACTCGTGGTTGCTGTCGTCGCTCTGTTGCGCCTCGTCGCCTCTTCAAATTCCTCGCGCAATAATAAAAATGATTAGATAATTTCGCAACTCAGAAGATTTAAAAACAATAAAGTAAATCTATTGCGTCTATTGCCTCCCCGACAACGGTGCCAATTTGACAGTCGACTTTTCACTTTGCATTGTAGTATTTAAGTGGTGGAAAAATCGACTAATCAAAAATAATAATAACCACTCATAGAAGAGTGGGTCGTGTCCACAAGGAGGCAATTATGCAATAAATTCTTAATTATTTAGTATTACTTTGGATAGTGCAAAATCCTTATTCAAATCTGACCTAAATGCGAAGGAAAGTAGATTCACAATAATTGAAAAAGATGAGGGTATATTTGCAGTTTTCCCTCATAGAAATCTTTAATAAATCTATGATGAATTTATGTAATTTTCACGTGACGTGTACTAGAGAAAATTAGTGCTCAGGTTAAGCCCAAAAATCAATCTTAAAACTAGTGAATATCAATAACATGCAATTATAAGGAAATATGAGTGTTCATGTGCAATTCTACCACAATATTATAATAATAAATAAAATCAAATTATGTGGCAATGGCAATGAATGTGAATACTAATTGGTGTAAAAACAGAGCATTTTTTCTCTCTCCTCCTCGCAAGAGAAAGGGAGCACCGGCAAGGCTTTGGAGAGGCTAAGGAGGACGGTGAGGACGAGGGCTCTCCGATGGTGGCTGCGGCGTCAACGGAGGTGGCCGGAGGTGGTCGGATGGTGGAGGAGGGGCACCAGCCTGTTGGAGAAGAAGGCGGAGCGATTGCTGTAGGGTGGCCTGTTGGCGGGTGGCCACGCGTTGGTGCGCTCCCGTGCGCGTCTGCAGCACCCTGTTGGCGGGTGGCCGTGCAGGTGCACACCCGTGCACGTCTGCAGGTCCGGCTAGAAGGGGTGAGCGGGTGCATCATGCAGGTGTGGAGAGGTGCTATGAGGGGGAGGCGGTCTACAGGCGTGCGGTGCGGCTACAGGATTGGTGTGGTGCGCTCTGCACGCAGCGCCTGCGGTTCGTGGCGCGAACTGCAGGGAGTGCTGGAGAAGGCGCGAGCGGATGCATGCAGGTGAGAGGGTGCTCTGCAGGGAGCGCTGGAGCGGTTGGCTGCTGGGAGGCATGCGGTACGGTGCAGGCTGGTGGTGTTGATGCGGTGCAGTGCAGGAGTGAGATAGAGGGCAGGCGTGCTGAGGCGTGCGGGCGTGGAGAGGCGCTGTGGGTGCTCTGCAAGCTTTCGGGAGGTAGGCGCCCCTGCAGATGGTGCGGTTGAGCAGTGCTGTGCTAGGGTACGGTGGCTTGGCGGTGTAGATGGCAGTAGCACCTGCAGGCACTAGAGAAGGGAGTGCCTACGGGCACTGGAGAAGGGAGTGCCTATGGGTACTTACAAGCAGTGCGGTGTGGTGCAGGCTGAAGGGAGGTATTTCCCCGCAAGGGGGAAGATGATCCAGAGTGCACGCTAGAGAAGATGGTGCCCATTCTTCTTTTCCTAAATGATCTTCTCCTCTTTCCTCGCCTCTTCTTTTAACTCCTCTCCTTTGCGCGTTCATGAGTTAAGGGATTTTCAAATCCCTTAACTATTTCTGGCCTTATTTGTTGAGGAAGTGCGGCGGAAGATTAACCCAATGTGCAGGGGGAGTTGCAACTGTTATCAATTATGTGTTGGGGAAATTTATCCCCCCACCCTTGTTCTTTTTGAATATTATTCCTGCAATCATAAAAACAATAAAATCATTACATATTAAGTTATAGAATGTTATAAACTTAAATCATGATGCATACAAATATTCTACAACTTAATTGCAGTTATTAACACACCTAAATAGTATGATCAAAGTTACTTAGGCGTAATATTAGTCCATTAAAATGGACTCATCAAAGATGTTAATTGCAAGGCCAATTATTCACTTTCCTCTTCTCTCAAATAAATGCATGCAAGTATCTTTTTTTACAAATGCAACTGTGGTTACCTAATATGCAATGGCAGTGCTAGGAAATAACACAAGATGGCATATTTATTGGTGTATTTTTGCTGTGCAGTTAGTCCTACAATTGGGACTTGAGCTCTCGCAACTCAAGTCGTGCCATCCTATAAGGTGCTACAGAAATGGGGCTTGTCCCCGGTACCAGTCAGATCTCAAGCTTGATCTCATGCTCAGGCAGTAGTCCTGATAGCTCCTCTGGAAACACGTCGGGGTACTCTCTGACCACCAGGAAGCTCTGAAAGTCTGCACAGGGCTGGGCTCTACCACTACATAAGCCAGAAAGCCCTCACACCCCTGGCCCAAAAGTCTCGCTGCCCGAAGTGCAGAAATGCACCTAAAGCCTCCATAAACCTACTGTCTGCGAAACTCAAAAGAAAGCATCTCTGGTATGAAGATGATCTTCGTCTCAAAACAGTCCATCAAAGCGTGGTAAGCGGACAACCAATCCATCCCCAGAATCATGCCAAATTCCTCCATCGGTATGACAATCAGGTCAGCAGGGAGGCTGTGTCCCCCAACACTGACCTCACAGTCTGTGTAGACCTCCTTAGCTACAAACAACTGACCACCCGGACCTTTGATCACAAACGGATCCCCTAACAACACACAGTACTGTCACAAACTGACAGCAAAACTCGCAGCAACAAAAGAGTGCGTGCCACCGGAATAAAAAAGCATGTAAACTAATATGCCGGAAGCTGTAACCATACCTGTCACCACTGAACTTGATGCTCTGGCGTCTCTATGTGTCAGGGCATTGATACGCCCCTCAGTTCTTGGTGTAAAAGAAGCAACCACACTCTGCGTTGGACGGGTAGCCGCTGGCCGATACCCTCCTCACGACTACTGCCTCCCCCACATGCCTGGGAACCATGGCCACTTGCTCGACCTCCAACGCTTGGTGCAGGGAGCATCTGTTGTGCTCCGGCTCAAGATAAGCAGTCCCTCCTAATGTGGCCCGACCGACCACACTGGTAGCAGAGGGGAACCTGACTCCCGCCCTTGGTAGGGCCCTGCTAACTGCTAGGCGGGGGTCCAGTGCTGCCCCAAAGGCCACTGCCGGCCCCGTAAAACATGACGGCTCTTCCGCGGGCACCGCGTGCCTCCTCTCTCATCAGCCCTGTGAGTACTCTGGCTGGTAGGGCCTCTTCCGCCCGTTATCAGTGTCTCGTGCGGCTAGCTTAGTCTCCTCATACGTCATAGTTACCTATACTACTCTCGAGAATGTGGGCAGCTTCAGGGGTTTGACATACCCTCGAATGGCAGGCCAGAGCCCCTCAGTGAACCTCCATAGGCGCTCCTCCTCAGTAGCCACAGCTGTCGCAACGAAATGAGACAGCTCCAGGAAACGCGTACGATATTCACTAACAGTCATTGTCCCCTGGCTGAGTGTGAAACTCCCACCTCCTCTGATCCTGCCACATTTGTGGGAAATACTACTCACAAAAGAGGGTCACAAACTAGTCCCACGTCGGCTCTACCCTCTCCTGGCCTCGCACTGCCCTCCACCGCCTATGTGCCGCACTCTCAAGCTGGTACGTGGCAAAGGCCACACAGCACTTCCAGGGGGGCGAAGGGTGTCAAACACCTTCTCGATTTGCTCCAACCAGTCCTCCACCTCAGTCGGGTCCTCATACCCCTTGAAGGAGGGGGGCTTCAGCTTCCGAATCTATCCGAAAAGCTCATAGTGTCGCTGTACTGGGGAAACGAGCACGCCTCCAGGCAGGGAGGGCTCATGCTCAAAAGTGTCAGAGTGCGGTGGGGGTGGTAGAGGACCACACCCTTCCTCACGTCCAGTGCTGCGTCGGTCTCGTGGTCCAACAGAGGACTCCCCCTCCACGTCCCCAGGGAGAGGCACCCGTGGAGGCGGGTGGAGCTCCTCTCGTATCAACTGGGCGAGGTCCTAGGCCTGAATGCCTGAATGAAGTGGCTAGTCCATTGAAACCTCGTGCCCAGCATGCCTGCCCCTTCGATCTCGTCCTCGGCCGCATCCCGGCCCGCCTCAAGGACTCACGTCAAGGCATCTCCTGCAAGGAGACACGCAAAACAAAACCAAAAAGACGTCAACTCTAACGGACATTCAGCAAAAGAACCTCAAAACATATGTCAAAGGATACGTTGTTGTGGTTACTCTAGTTATATACACGTGAATTGGTTATTCTCATGCTAGTTGGTTCATTTCTCGGGATGACCTTGCTCTGATGACAACTTGTTATGACTCGATTCCCGAATCCCTACAGGACACGAGACCAGCCCCACTCAACTGATCCCAAGACCCAGTCGTCCAACAAGAAATAACCAAAAAGCGAGAAAGTAAACCACATTCACTATGCTAAGCAACTAACAGTAAAAGAGTACAGCAATAAAGAAAGTAAAAGCTGCTACAGTACATATCACCACCACAACAGTAAACAGTAACAGGGTACAGGAACATAAAGGTACAGAAAAGTAAAGGTACAAGGTCTGAACTCACTACAACAGAAAGTACTACAAAAGAAGACTACTGCTTCTAGGCTCTACTGGGCCCAGCACCTACTGCAGCTGAAGACTCGGGTTGCTCAACACCTAGACATGAAAAGGGTTATGAGTACACAAAGTCAGCGAATGCTGAGTAGAGTGGCAACCGACTAACTAAAGCAGTAAAAAGTGAGCAGGTAGCTCTTTATTCCAATTACTTTATTTTACAAGTTATTCCTTTTCACCCATTGGTTTATTTATCAGATCTCTTTCTTGATCTTGAATGTTCCTTGTGGGAATGATCTTGATTGCAGTCTTTTCCGAAGAGTAGAAGTCGCACGTGGTGCTCTCCTGGCTGGGAGAGTCTCCCGTGGTGGTCCTACACCCAGTCAACCACCACAAGGACACGGATAGACGTAACGGTGACTACAGCATGCGCGATAAGCGCACGAGTAGCTACACTGCACTGGCACGCGATCAGTCGTTTCCGCTAACGGGTGCGCCCAAAGTACAACCCGGAATAGTATAGGGCCTAGCCCTCTCAGTAACAGGGTTCTAGCCCCTAAGAACCAAACAGGGGTCTAGACCCTCCACAGTCCACGCACCCTCACTTGACTACCCTGGTTTGCCCAATGGGCCTAACAAGTTGGTGTAGGGTGGATAGCTGAACCCAGGGCCCTGTGGGGTGTTTATCTCTCTCTCTACACTAGTAGCTCTCCCTGGTACAGTGTACATGAGGGACAAGAAGTCGGTGCAGAGTGGCCAATCCTAACCCCAGGTCCTGACCCAAAGGCAGCTAGCTTTGCTCTACACTAAACAGGGGATAGTCGCTCTCCTTGGTACTACATACTTAAGGGCTAGCACACTTCCCCACTCACATTTCCCTATCCATTCCATTTATTCTTAGGAGCTCTACTCCTAACTCCCCATAGGGTTCATGCTCATGTTTCTCATGCCATTCTATTACCAGGTTTCATCATTCCCATTTCCATGTTCAGGTTATTCAAATGTAGCTCGTATTTCTATCATTCACATTTCTAATCTCAAGTTGTACACATGCAGCTCGTGTTTCTTTCATTTAACGGATACAATAGGTAATGTCGCATGTAACTATTTAACTTGCACAGGTATTTCATATTTCATAGCTAGCTCTTGTTTATTAATAGGCAGTTGTTTTCTATCTACTCATTCCAGACTATAATTCAATTATACATACAGACATTTCAAGTGTTTCTTGTCCTTGGATTCATGCCACATCATAGGTTGTCCTCATTCATTCCACACATGCATTCAGGTTTATAATTAAATTAGGGGAAGCCACTCTACCAGACAACCCAGGAGTAGTGGGGGCTCGAACGGCAAGCTCACATGCCTCAGCAAGCCCCAAACTCGCAACAGAATGAAGTCCTATAACTAGGAACAATCACAAAGGAACATTCAGAACAGTATAGAAAGCCTTCTAATAAGTAGAGGAACTCACAAGGAAAATACCGATATCTTGTTTATGCAAAACGGACCTCAAACAGACCCTAAACGGGTCAAAAACAAGGTTACTGACTCAAATCAGATGTTTAGAACAACTTCCGGACATCTTAAAAGCTTGCAGAAACGCACCTTAGGCTTTGCGTCCACCCCAGACATCTAGGACCTCTTCTGGACTGTCTGAACCCAACTCTAGACGTCCGACCTCCTCTCCGGATGTCTAGAAGTGCTTCCAGCCATCTGGTTAGTTGCCCAGATGTCTGAAATGCATAGGAGGGTGTGCCCCACGCCTTCTTGAAGCAAATTCTGTATGCGACAACAAAATCTTCTCAATATAGCCATGTGAAGTGTAGCTGTGAAGCAGCCTGCTTGGCCATATCCATAAAGGGAACGTACCTTCGCGAAGATCTCTCTTCAGACGTCTGGAATTGCCTCTAGATGTCCGCTCCGTCGTCTGGACTTCACTCCAGACATCTGATTCTGGGAAAAACCCAGAACCAGAACCTGCTCCCACTCACTCTCGCCGCGCGCAACTACGGCTCACCTCCTCGCCTGCAGCTCTGGTTGCAGCAATGTCGGGGATGACTCCCTCGACGCACTCCTCCTCATCCCGCACGTGCCACTCCAGCCGTGCGCTCTCCGGCGAGCTCCCGCACGAGCTCACGAGCTCAACTCCTCTTCTCCTCATGTCACCTACCCTCGTCTCCTCTCTCGCACTCTCTCTCTCTCTCTCTCGCTAGCTCCTCTCGCTAGGGTGGAGAGGAAGAGAGGAAGGTGGTTTGAGTGGGGAGAATGAGAGAGGAGGAAGGGGGGGTTTATAAAGATGGTGTGTTAGGGTTTGCAGGAGGAGGGGAGAGAGAGGGGGAGAAAAAGAGAGTACTATCTATGCGTAGCTCACATGGAGATGCGAAGCTTGTACCCAAAAATTTTGATTTCCAGATATTTGGGAAGGTGTCCAGACGTCTGACCGACCGTCCAGACATCTGACCGACAGTCCAGACATCTTAAAAGGCTCAGGACAGAACGGGTCTTAACAGGTAGATAAAGTAAAACTGAAAAATTTTTTGTGCCAACATTTAGGAAAAACCTTGAAGCTGCATGGCAAATGTACTTTAGGACCCTAAATAAAAGAACAACTGACTACACCTCCAATGCTCACAATGGAGCTAGAAATCGTCCGCAATAACCATTTCCGACTCACCTACTCACCTCTTATTCTAAATTTAGGGTCAAGCTGAATGTAACCAGATAAGGGAAATTTCATGAAGTACGAATATAAGAGGTTACTTGTTTATAGCATATATACATAGTGCATCCATGAATTGGATTATTTTATCAAGGGAATGCATTATGGATTTCATCCTTAAGTTGATTCCTGTAATCTAGAATCCAGTACAAATTTTCACACACACGTAGAATTTGCAATGGATTCACGGTGAAGGCTGATAAACAGCTTTAGTCTGTCGAGAAGAAGCAGTGCTTCTTTTCCTGAACCCATAGACAGTGTTTTGGGAGATAGGCAGATTTTCTTCCAAAAATCCACTAAATAGTGTGAGAAGAGAGTAGATTGTACTAGTGCTCTAAGATTAGTGTAAGGAATCTGGAATCCTAGATAATTAAGTAATGATACTTAGAGAGTAGGCATAGATTTCTCTCTCGATTCCCGCATATACATTTTGTGTGAAATTTTGAGAGCCACCAAATAAGGCAAATATGCAAAGAGTGAGTTTTCGTAAAACTAGGGCTAAGGTGGATGGTTATGACCATTCTTTATGGAATCCTCGGTTGAAGGAGGGTATTATTGTCAAGGTCAGAAATACACCGTCCTATCCATCTCTCCCGGTGCCGTGCATAGGCACTTCCACCAAATAAGCCACCCAATGTCTCTTGAGTACCACCAATCCCTAATAATGCCTCGTCAATAAAGTTCATGGATGTGTGCTATTTGTGTTATGTTGAAAAAAAAAAGAGAAAAAAAATGATGAAAAGAAAGAAAAATTGAAAAAAAATTAGAAAAGGAAGAAAAATCAAAGAAAAAAGAGTGAATATTTAGTGTTTATTTCAGTTGTATTGAGGCAATACCACCAAATAATTTTGAGATCCACCAAATATGGCCTTAACCTATTTTTCTGTGCTTCTGACCACTTGAATATTGGTTGAGGAATTCTAACTTAGTGTTATGGTTATGGAAACTCAATTAAAGTAGTAATGCCATGAGAGACCACCAAATACGGAATGCATGTGTAAATCTGGTGAGATTGTGAGCTCTATATATATATATATATATAAAGAGAAGAGAGAAAGAGAGAATGAATACAAAGGAACCAAAGAGAGCATAGTTTTCTCATCTTTCTCTGAGTTGAGTTACTTAGTAATTTGGGAATCTAGATTTTGCAGTACTAATCTCTATGTAGCACCAGTCGAGAGTGAGCCACCAAATATATAAACTTTTCCCTCTAAGATTCTCTATCTAAGCCTAAAGCCGAGGTGAAATTCATAGAATATCTTGAATACCCCGAGGGAAGAAGTCTGCCTATCCCGCTAGGATTTTTACTAGGGGTCAAGTATAGGCTTTAGAGGTGAATTAATTTTTCACTTGAATCCATTGCAAAAGCTACACAGCTACACTTTCACGATTGTCTGGATTTCAAGAGCATAGGATGAAAACAAAAAGGAGAAAAATCTTTAGGCATACACTTGATAAAATAATCAATCCCTTAGGGACCCTTCTGTGAATAATTTAGTCTCGCATTTGCTAGGGACTAGCAAGATTTAGGCAAGGGGGTATGATTGCACAATAATCATAGGGCTTAATTAACCTAAATTAGGTTAGGACTTAGCAAAAGTTAGGGTAATTCATGCATGCATAAGCATTACTAGCACCTTTACTGCTTTCTTTTAGCTATGCATAAAATAATGCTATAATGTACTAATTAGGTGCATTACGTCAATTGCAGATAATAAACTGATCAGAAGCTAGATCTGAAGCTGGATCTAAAGCTGGATCAGAAGAATAAAGAATAACTGGTGTTGCAGTAGAGCTGAAGTGGAAGACCTTGATTAGATGTAGTAGATAATAATGTAAGGGAGTTAAGGTATGCTATTCCATTAAGTAGGAATAAAGCAATAAATTGTGAAGAACTTAAGTCCATCCTAGCCTTAGGACAGCCTAGAAGCCTCCCTAAGCCTTAGCCACCCTTAGATTAGGTCACTGAACCCTAGGAAACCTTAAAACCCTGATTTTAGCCTCTATCTGGACGTCTAGATGAGTTATAGGACATCTAGAACCCTTAGCCAACTCCTGCACACCTTAAACCCACTTTTGTAGTGTTATTGGATGTCCAGGCACTTGGTCAGATGTCCAATTTCTGCAGAATACCCAAGACAGAATCTATAATCCTTCCTGACTCTAATTAGACATCTAGACTTGAAGCTTGGACTTCTGATTTTTCACTATAAGACGTCTGACAACTTTATTAGATGTCTGATACTTTCCTCCAGTTCCTGTTTTGAGATTCAAGCCTTGATCTTAGATCTCTATGTCCATAAACCCAATTCCAACCCCATAGGAACCTAAATTAAGGTGCCCTAACCCTAATACATCACCTCTAGACCTCCCTAAAGACCTAATTAGGTCCTCACTAAACCTAATTGTCTTGGATCTTGGTCAATTCCATTGGCCGATTCAATTGGACTCATTGAGTCTAATTGAGCCCTGATCTCAGCACACAATATCCAATTGGACTCAGTGAGAGTCCAATTGACCTAGACCTAACTTAATTGAGTTATTTTACTCTCAATTAAGTTTTCACACACCCAATTAAACTTGTATTAAGTTTAATTGCACTTTACCTTAGCAAATTAGGGTTTACAACCCTAATTTGTGACCTACCTTGACCTAAACCCACAAGAACCTAACCTAATCAACCTAGCCACCTATGTTTTGACCCACACACACCATCCACACAAAAATACCTAGCCTAGAGTTCTCTAGAACTCTCTACCATGTGTTGTTGCTTTGGTTGCTAAAGTTAGCAACCAAGAGCCATTCAATTTTTAGATCCATAGTTGGTGGATCTAAAAACCACCATCCACCCTCTCTCTCTCACTCTCCCATGAGCTACCACCATAGGCCTCTCTAGAGAATTCCATAATTCTCTAGAGAGCTTCCCTTAGGTCTATAAAAATACCTAAGGGGTGGCCATTTGCACCCATTCACTCTTGGCTTCCATCTAGTTTAGCTACATCCACCTCCACTCCATCTCCATGAGTAGCATCACCATGGCCACCACCATCTCCATGCCAGGATGCTAGATCACCTCTCCAACCTCTCTCCAAGGGCCGGCCTAAGCACCATTGGCCACCCCTCCTTCTCCTCTCAACCATTCAAAGGTCATCGAAGACCACATCCGAATGCCCTTATTTCTGCTAGATTAGTAAGTTAGTTCTTCATAGTTTACATGCTTTTATTACTGCTTAGTAGTGTAGCTCTTTATTCTCCCACAATGATCCATGCAAAACCCCCCTGTAGATTCCTGTATGCGATCATTTTCTGTTAGCTAGATTTATGTTTTCAAGCTTTCCTCTATAAGCTTTCCACTAGTTCCATGTTGCAAACACCCTACTGAATCAATGAAAGATCTTTTTCTATATATATATGTGTTCAGAACACCATGAGCTTATTGCAATATATTTTGTGTGATTAAAGTTGCCTGCTTTTAATTTCTGATATTCTGGCAACTAAGCATGTCGTGCATAAATATATCTATAAGCATAAACCTCCATGCAATTTTAAGCAAGTAGAGCGAAAAGATCAATTTCAAATTTTCTTAAACGCCTCCCAAAGATGAATGACCGGGACTCAAAGTCTCGTTATCTTTAGAAATTATTTTTAATGAGCATTTAGTGCAACTATACTATGATTTTCGACAACTTTAAAATGCATGAAAATGGCCTCTGTCAGTCAAACCTCCTCCATATATATATGGTGAGTACAGTAGGAGGGGCTAATGAGAGCCAAATTAGAGAGAGACCATCCAATGGCTGCCTTATGTTCAGTTAGGACCTTGTTTAGTTTGCACTCCTGCCCCTAGACAATTTTGAATTAATGATTACACGAAGCATCTCCTTTAGTCCTCAGAAAGAATATTTTTTGCATGTCAGGCAATGCTTTAAGCTTGGGAGTGGATGGGGAACGATCTAGCAAAACTTGGGAAGTGAGTGTCCCAAAAGGATCACAGGGAAAAAGAATAAGGGGTGAAGGAAACTGGCCCTTAGGTTGACCAAAAATAAGGGCATCTTGGATTGATGGATCCAAGGAAAGGGAGCCACAGGAACTAGTGTTTGGGAATAAGGTCCCACTATGGAATATTGCTTCCACAAGATTTGGAAGGGAAGACAGGGCACTCTGATCTTCAAGGGGATAGATTGGAGGAGAGCAGCCCGGAAATGACTCAGACCAAAGGTGTAAGAAGTGGAGTGAGCCTTGTCAGGGGTCAGGTCAGGGAGGGATATGAGAAGTGATCGAGTTTTTGCACGG
Source organism: Thalassia testudinum (assembly GCA_037157565.1). Classification (NCBI taxonomy): domain Eukaryota; kingdom Viridiplantae; phylum Streptophyta; class Magnoliopsida; order Alismatales; family Hydrocharitaceae; genus Thalassia; species Thalassia testudinum. Next base: position 18,366,776 of record JAZHRO010000056.1, read on the forward strand.
TTTGTTAAATTAGGGTTTTAAGTCGTTGCAATGCATAAAAATGGATTTGCTTTTAAAATTTGTAAGACCTAGATAGTGGGGTATCTAGGGTCGTCCAAGGAGGCAAGTTTACAAAAATAGGTGTCTTGCTCTGAAGTGGAAATCAACTTTCTTTTTGTTCTTTTTCAATATACCATTTTTATGTTTTTGAAATTAAGGCAACATGCGAAGTTGTTGGCGAGAAAAAATTACTACACCTACTATGCTAATCTAAGTGACAAAAATTATCCTTTTTCTAAGCTCAACCTAGGCACGTGGAGGCCTAGGTTAATTAGAAAGGTGGAGTGAAACTACACTAAAAATAGAGCAAGGTAATGCAATAAAAAGAGTGCAACAAGAAATCAAGGCAACTTCTTTTTTTTTATATTGAAGGAAATTGTCTACTAGTAGATGAATGCTTCTACAAAAAATTGAAAAACAAAATAAAGAAAAATCCTTTAGATGATGATGGTGATGAAGAGGATGAAGCTCTTATTGCTCCAAGCCTGGTAGCTCCCGAGCTTGAAAAGAAGATCTTCAGCTGCTTCCTTCTATAGCTCCACCAATATGATGTCCTCCAAGGCAAACCCATAAGGGGCGTGCCCTATGCTTCTCTCCAAGGGTGGACGTCCACCCTAAGTCCTTCTCCTTTGCCTGGCCGTCCTCCTTGAAGTAGAAGATTCCTCCTCCTTGGCATGGCACAAGAAAGAAGAGAGTGGGGAGAAGATGGCACCAAGGAAGCAGGTGATGTGTCCTCTTAATCTCCTTCTCTACTCCTTCTTCTTGGCCATAGATGTAGGTAGGTCTAAGGTGGAATAAAACACTAATGGAGGATGATTCAAATGTGGGATTAGGTGGGTATATATAGTCTAGGAAGGGGGGCATAAGCGGCTCTTGGAATGGATGGCTAGGATAGGATATTGGGGGTAGTTGGGGATCCAAGGGCTAAGAGTGATTGGTGCCAACCCAAGGGTTACCTAGGTGGTGGTTATGGGTGGTGGCTCCCCTTGAAGTTGGCACCAAAATGGGTTCTGGAAGGGGGGCTTAGGTGGTGCCAATTAGGGTTCGAGAAGGAGGGATAGGTGGGTGGCTAGGATGGGTTATATAGGTAGGTGTACGGTTAGGATGGGGGGATTTTGAGAGGGAATTTTTGGTGCCAAAACAAGGGTAGTTATAGGTGATTTTGGTGCCATTTAGTGGAGCCTTTTGGTGGTAGTGGGTAGTGTAGGTGGTGGCGCCAAAAGGAGTAGAGTGGAGCTAGCTTATGTGAGCTTAGGTAGGGCTTAGTTGGTAGAGCTAGCTAAGGAGGGTTTTTAGGTGGTGGATGCCAAGAGAGTTGGAGCCTAGCAAAGCAAAGCAAAGCTAAGCTAAGCTAGCTTACCTAGTAGTGGAGTAGAGGAGGAGGTATTGGAGCTAGGGCTTGAAGAGAGGAGCTGGATATGAAGAGTCTAGAGCTAAATTGGAGCTGACAGCTACTGAAGAGGTCAACATCGGGCTACTCTAGCATGCTTAGCTTTCTAGTTCTTTGCTAGTTGCTAAGCCAACCTAAAGTGAGCTAGCTTCTGCTGAATTAAGTTGAGGTGAGCTGGGTCTAGTGCTCTCGAGTAGGATTGTGCTGGTTGAGGCAACTAAGGTAGCTTAGCTCAACTAAGTTGAGCTAAGCTGAGTCCCCGGGAGCTGGACTTGAGCTTCCTGAGCTGGAATGAATTCATTTTCAGCTGGCTAGAGTTGAATGGAGCTGGATTAGGTTGGTTCGGATCTGAGGTGAACTTTAGTTAACTCAACTGAGCTGGCTAGAGCTCATTGTGAACTCATGGGAGATGAGATGAGCTAGACTCAGCTAAGTTGAGCTGGATATGAGCTGACCTGAGCTAGGGTGAGCTGAGATGAGCGGAATGGAGCTAGAATGAGCTGACCCTAGTCCAAGTGAGCTGGATTCCAGCTATGGTGAGCTGGATCAAGATGAGTTCTAGCCAGTTTGAGCTTCTCCTTCACCTGTTGCCTTCTGAGTGCTAGGGTTCTGGGGATCTATTAATCTGTTCATCCCTAACACTCACAAAAACACATTAAAAAGATAATAAAAATTGCAATGCATGCCTAACCTAATTTATGACTAAATGCAACCCAAAAACCCATTTGCAGAGAAAATCTTAAGAGCTAGGTTTCTTTTAATGCATAAGAATGATGATAAACTGACGTTTATCATAACCCCATGCTTATCTTTTGCTAGTCTCTTCGGAAAACTTTAATTTTTGCAAAACAAAATTTTTGGGAAATCTAATTTTTTTGACTTTTAGGGATAAAGAGACTATATGACCTTGGTTTGTTTAAACACAGGAGGTACGGGATTTGTTAAAGATAAATATCAGGATTTGTTTCTTGATCCAAAAATTAGAAATAGGATTAATATGTCCTATAGAAAATTCACAGCTTAACTCCTTGTTAATTTAGATGACTTGAAATTTTTGTTTTTACGATTTTTCTAGCTCTTGAATCTGATTTGTAACTTGCAATGACCTTTAAAACCTTGTGTTTGTGCTTATGAAAAGCCAACATTTATAAGGGCGTGTTTTTGGTATAAAACTTTTTTTTTATCCCCCATGCTTATTTCTAGCTTGGACTTACAACAGATGTGTCGGGATCATCATTCCCGTCACCAATCCTTGAGGGGGCTTGATGGTTAACTTTCTCAACACAGTTAATTAAGTTAATTGTACTTAATTATGTGCAAAAGAAGGTAACTTAGGTCAACTTGAATTTATGTCGGTTAACTAGTATAGGGTCAAGTTAACCTAATATTTTAGATTTTATTTCTTTTTAACTGGTTAAGTCCAGGTCGTTCGCTAGGAGACATAACTTAATTAGAATTCACTAACAAATCTAAACTACTTATCGGAAGTATAATTAAATTTACTTTAAGAACATGAATTTTTCTTAAGGATTTCAAATTAAAAGAATATGCAAATTCCATAAGGTAAACACATTTACACATATGATTTACTTTTACAAACAAGTAAATATGTTTATTTATTTTTATTTACAAGAGATTAAGGCAAGAAAAAGTAATTCTAATGAAAATATGCTTTATTACAACATTAAGATCAAAAGGAATTAATAAAATGCAAGAAATTAAACCACTAATTTTTCTTCTTTTTCTTGAGCCTCTTTCTCTCTTCTTCTTTTACCTTTCTCTCTCTCTCTCTTTTTACTTATTTCTTCTTCTCGAGCTCTTCTCTTAAGCATCTATTCTTCTCTTCTTTTTCTTTTTTTCTTACTCTACCTGTTATTTTTCTTTAGCCCTTGTGCCTGTCTATCTTTCTTTTCTCCTTACAAGCTCTCCCCTTCTCCTTCTCTTCCTTTACATCCTTTCTTCCTCTCCTTCTCTTCTGAACCCATGCATCCTTTCCTTCTGAACCCTTGCAAATCTTCTGAACCGAACCGATTTGACCCTTTGAACCCAAAAATCAGGTTTCAAGGTTGGCGGCTTGGACCTGTCGGGGTTACATAGCACCTCTCTCAGGGTGGGACTAGACCCTACTAGGTCCAAGCCTGGTTTTTATTTGGTTCAATTTATTTTTAGTTCACATAGTCTCGAGCTCATCTGGCTCACGGCCTCCCAGGCCCACATGCACATGCCCTCACGGGCCTCCACTCGCACGCCCACAGGCATACACACACCTGGGCACGCGCACCGCACGTGCCCAAACACACACCCATATGCTCATGTTCTTTCATGTGCCCTGTGTTGACGACTGAAGTGCCTTAAACACAAATTACTTTTATACCATGGCGACTGCTTCAGTTCTTTCGATGTGGGACTATAATTCCCCCTCCCAGTCCAAACTTCAGATGATCATTCCAGCTAGCTCAGAGCTCCAATCCAAGCAAAAGAAGGCTTGCTAGAAAGCTCTAAGGTTGTTCTACATAATCATAGTATCAATTTGATACTCAGGGAAGGTTTACTCTTTGATTTGAAGGGTGAAAGGACCTGGTTCACTATGGCCATCTTGTTTGCAGAAGGGAGTTTTGGTTCTAAGGTCTTCCAGAAGGACATTTGATCTCCAGATGAGGTGTTAAATAGGTTCAGAGAGTGTTTCCGTGGCTGTTGGTGAAGGTGAGAACCTCTGATAAGCTTTAGGAAAGTGTAGAAGCTAAAAAGCTTCTCCAAGGAGCTTCAAAACTTGAATTCAAGCTTTGATTGGTTCAACAGATAGCTAAGGACCTGTTTAATCAAATCAAACAACCTGTAGAGGTTGCTAAGAAATTATCTGGCCAGATTATCCATTTGAATCTCATCACAAACCTATTGTTGTTAGTTTGGGTTCAAAAATAACCAAAACTGAACAGAAATCAATTTCCACCATAAAATTGATCAGAGCTCATGCAAATTGCATTTGAATCATTTAAAAACATCATATGAATAGATTGGGCTCTTCAATTTGTCTGATTGAATCCTAAATCCAAGAATCAGACTTAAGTTTATCGTGAAGCCTTGAATTTTGAATTTCTAAATTTAACCATTTTAGGAGAAATTAGTGCCTTAGATAACTTCTCTTTCACCTCCGGAATGGATTCAGACCCTTAGAACGATGATTCAGATAAGATTCCTAGGGTTCTAAGCCTACCACCTAAGATTCTAGAGGAGTTTGTTCGACAGAACAAACCAAAGTTAATCTCAGTGATTGACACATTGGAATGGTCTTAGGGCAAGTTACTTATGCTTTTAGACCTTTCAAATGAGACTTAATCCTAACTATCAGTCATCTCCAACTCTGACAGAGTTGGAGAAGACAAAGATCTAACAGAAGCTCCAGGAATTAAAACCTCAAATAAATTGCTTCAGCATCATCAGTGACCTTTAAATCAGAGATCTGGAGCTTCACACTAGGTTTTATGGGCTAAAGAGCTCTTTTGACTTGCCAGAGCTCCAGTGAGTCTAGAAAAGGGATAAAATGTATAGACAATATGAAAACGTGCCATTGATGATCTAAATAGCTTCCTGAGGTCACAAGGAACCTCAAGAACACATTAATTTGGTTAATTATCCATTAAAGTGAAAATTATGCAGTGAATTATCAGTAAACAAATTTCAAGTGTGATTAGGCTCAAGACCTATTTTCCCACTCAATTGAGTGGAGAAAACATGTCAAACTGTAGTAACGATGGTTTATAGGGGGATGATTAATGATCTGAAATCCTCCTGAGCCGCCATTGACAGCGAGCTCAAAAGATTAAATTAAATTGGGCATTTATGGTTTAAGTTATAGATGGTAGTTACTTAAATTAAAGTGAGGATAGGGGCCCTTAAGTGATGGTTAGGTGATGGAGGACCCCAGTGGAGGTGGAGTAAGCTCAACCACTTCTGCCATGGACAGTGGAAGCAATTGGTGGAGGTGGAGGTGGTTTAGATGAATAGATAATCAATTTAGTGATTAAAAGTGATAGAAATGTTCATGAATGATTTAAGAAGGTGATCGATGATTTAAAAGGACAAGAGATTTGCTCCAGACAAGCTCAACGAGCTTGCCAGAGCTAGAGAAGACGAATGGAAATCTAGCATTACACCTATCTAATCTACCTAACTAACTATCCTAACTAATCTACTTACCTAATCTACTGTTACTTGGATGAAGGAGGTAGAAGATCTCCATCGATGGTTCATAACAAAGGAGGAAATCAAAGGGTTGAAGGAAGAATTCTGGTGGGCGTTTGTGAAGTGAAACAGAGGAACTCTTAGTCATCACTACATCAGGAGACTTTGTTGACGTCGGCAGAGATCCAAAGTGATTAAAGATGGATGGAGGAAGACGGATGAAGCAGAGGAAGGTCACCAGAATTTGGAGAGAATAGCTTGTTGGTTAGCTCAGTGAAGAAGAGGGAAGGGAGCTAACTTGGTGAAAGTCGAGGGTGTGGAGGGGTATTTATAGGTGGGGGCGGCTGAGACGGAGGTTGAATCTGGACAGAGAATAGGATAGGAGTGGAGTAACCACCGATGCCTTCTTCGACGTCGGTGAGGTTATCCACAACCTTAAAATAGGATTGTAGCTTCATCTAGACCAGCGGATGAAAAGGAGATGGTGAGCACAAGCTCCAGGAGCTTGGAGAGGAAGGAATGATGTCAGATATGCAATGATCAGAAGGTGGAAGCACCTCCTATTGTCAGCCGTCAAGGAGGCTGAAGAAGCAAAGAATAAGAAGTTTCAGGGACTTATTTGTAATGAAAACTAAGGACCTACTGAAGAATAAGGACTCGTTGAAATAAAACATAAGGACTAAAATGTAAACTAAGGTTTTCAAGCTTTGTTTTAATTTAAATCTTTTTCAGCATTTTATATATGATTATAAATAAGAAAATTATTGTATTTAGACATTGAATTTACATTTTTGATCCTTTTAGCTTAATTTATTTAATTAAGTAATGTTACTTAAGTTATTACATACTTTGTTATAAATTGTAGTTAAGTTAGTTAACACATTAATTAGATGAATTGCTGATAATATTTCAAGTCAAATTATTAATTAAATTATTAGTAATATTAATTGGATAATAATATAGCATTTTTAACTTATTTTAAGGTCTTTTACTATTTATCCCTTATTTAATAATTAACCCATATATTTACTTATTTCTAGCTAATTAACTAGGAATAGTTAATTAGCGGTAATTAGGGGCCATGATGAGCTTCTCATTATACCCCCAAGCCAAAGTTTTGCTAGTCCCTATCAAAATTAACTTGAAATATGATTATTTAAAGCACTTGGGTTTAAATTATTATACATAAGAACCAAGTAGAGGAAAGCTTAGTTCAGAATTAATTTTTTTAGATTTAATATAAATATAAGTGATATACAGAGCATTTTGTGTAAATTTCCTTACTTAGACATAAAACTCAAAACATCTTCAAAACACATTTTATTAAAAATAGAGTTTTCAGCAAGAATTTTATCAAAAATTAGAATCTCAAAAATCACTTATTCTTTGTAATCATTCTTAACCCATAAAAACTTAGAATTTAAAGTGTTTTAAGAAAATAAAGCCTAAGAGTTGGAAATTATATTTTAACTCGAAAACCCAATAGACTTAAGTTAATCCTTTGTTCATGAAATTTGATTCCTATCAATCTAAGTTTAGGCAAATTAACTAGATATTCATTATTAACCAAACTTAGAGTAGTAAAACTTTAATCTACTAGCCTACAGCACTAAGGACAAACTTCTTGACCTAGGATTTTGTCAATCCTTCTCCTTTAGTTCTCAGCTGCAAATCCTCAAAACCCAATTTCCTAGGCTTCATTACCCAATACAAAGGTTCAATAGCTATGATTTTAAAACATTCATGCTTGTTAAGAGAGTTGTCCTAAAGGCATCCAAATTTGCAAAAATCCAGATCTTAAGACATTAATTTCCAATCCAGATTATTCCAACTCAAGTCTTTGGCTTGGCCTTACTCAGGTTTGGTTGCCTTCTCCTCACCAGTTTTTTATCCCGAGGTCAACACTTTTTGTGTATATCTCCCTGGTGGACCACTGGATCTCTTATTCCTAATTTTTATCTCCATATTTTTTTTCAACCTTTTCTATAGGTTAGAGCACCCACATGTAGCGAGGTGTTCTTTTATTTGATGGAAAGAATGGTAGCATCTATTTATATCGAGATGCTTTATTTTTATGAAAAAACTGCATAAGTACCCATTTGTAGCGAGGTACTTAACAACAGGGTGTTTTATCTTTTTCTTTTATTTTTCTCCCCATTCTCATTTTTCTTACTAACTTTATACTCCAAGTTCTTTTTCTAGATGAGTGGCACATCCTTCACCCTTTTAAGAACTGCCCTATGGAAATCCTTCGACTAAAGAGGATTTAGAATCGATCTCTTAACTTCTGTGTTTTCGCGGTCTCAGATGCCATCAAGACAATTCTATGTGTGTGATTTTGGATGCTTAGGTTACTTAGCTCCAAAATCAGAGCTTGGATGCTTAATCTAATTAAGTAAAAAGTTACAATTTAATTCCAAAACTTAAGTTTTAAACTTAATACACCTTAGTTTCATAATTTCAAGGTAAGAATAGAAAAACAAATCCTTAAGGTTTAAAGATTCTAATTCAAATAAAATCATGTTTTAAGATTTTTCAAATAAAAGCGTGTTTTAACAAAATGTTATAAGTAAAAATCTAAATAAGGATTTATTGCTCTTATATATATATACTATATATTTTTTATATTTTTGGCTTTTGACATAAAAGAAAAAATTAAGCTCTTAATTATTGATATATTTATATTTTTTTCTTCCTTTCTTTATTCTAGATGTAAACACCCCTTTTATTATTTTTATAATTTTTTCAATTTTCAAATTTTTTGTATTTCTATATTTTTATTTTTATGTTTTATAAAATTTTCCAATTTTTTAGATTTTTTAAAATTTTACAAATTTTTATGATATTTTTTATTTTGAAATTTTTGAAATTTTTTGTATTTCTATTTTTTTTTAATTTCGTGGGTATTTAATTTTTATGTGTTTTTTTTATATTTCCTCTACAAATACACTTGAAGTGAAAATTTCACTTCACACCCCCCAAAGCCAAGATTTTACAATGTCCTCATTGTACGAAGGGTGAAAAGATATTACACTTCATTTAGTGTAGGGTGATGGAAGGAGTCGGATAGAGGAGATCAAAGATCTCTGTGCAGACGATTTCAATTCTGACCAAGGGTTAGAGTGGACAGTCAGACTAAATGAAGGTAATCAGTGTAAGATGAAGTGAAAAATCAGAAAAGTGTAGAAAGTAGGAAATAGCTATGTATAAAATGCTAAGTTTTATGCCTTCAGCTAGGCGTAAACCCTAGTAAAGAGCTCCTAAAAAGAATATACATGGTAAAAATGAGTTATAAAAGAATTGGGTCAATAAAAATAGAAAAATAAATAAAACCACCCTGTAAAAACTCATCCTGAGATTACCTAAAATAGATCTTGCAAAACCAAAATTAGATTCCTATATAAAAATCTTAGAAAGATCAAGGTGAATCTCGTGAAGATCAGATCTGATTTAGGCTGAGATGTAAAATATTAAAGATTGAGGCAATATAAGAAGTGATTCCAACCAAGTTCAGAAGATCAGCATAGTTAATTCTGGTTCTCAATAATAGGTGGATCATTTTGATACAATAAAGACTACTAATGCGGGTTTGGTGGATTATTTTCAGGAAGTACAGAGGATGGGTTTTGATTAGAATCAAAGGCCTAAATAATAAAATGTACTTGGCCCTGATGTTGCCTAGGGTTTTGCAAATTCCTACAATTCAGAATTGGCTAAGATGGAAGAGTACCTGGCTGGTGAGACTTAGCCAAAAGTGTGATCTGATTCATAAATCAGCCAATTCTACCTTACATTGCCTTTGAATCTCAGCAAGAGCTTCAGTATTTTGTCGCTGACTCTCTGTAACAGCTCGCAAAATCTGATCGAGCACGTATCTCTAATTAGCCCAAAGTGATTCTGCATACTCATGGAATTAGGCCTCACATTTGGTTGCTGAGAAGGCAATGACGATGGGTTTAGGTGGGTCTGATTTGGATAATTTGGTCTTTGATTTTGATCATCCCAAGAGAAATTTGGGTGGCTTCTCCATCCAGGATTATAGGTATTAGAATAAGGATTTGATCTTGGAATGTTTTCCAGGATGGCGTGTAAACTAAAGAGATATGGCATGTTTTCTGCAACAGGAAAGGGTGGGGAAAAAAGTGGGAAAGATTGTGGGACAAAGGTACCTCATTGGGTTGGTGTAGGAGTAGATAGAAAACCCAAGGAAGATGGATCTCTAGAATCCAGATTATTCACAATTCCCTCCTCGTGGGAATTTGCGAAACAGGTGAATGTGTGGGATTTTGCGTAGCAAGTAGAGGTGTAAGAGTTTTCATTATATTTCGGACCTCATCAAGATGCTTTGCTATGATGTTGACTTTGTCTAGTTTTTCTGCAATAATCTCTAAATCCTTTGAACTGGACGGATTGCCGATCTCGTGAATGCCCTTATGTGGATTTTGATGTGCTGTATTCGTGCCTCGCGTAAATTGCGACATGGTTGCATTCTTGATTAAGTTTTCTGCCATCCCTTCAAATAATTCTAAAGCAGATTCTGCATCGCAATCAAGAAAGTTCCCTCCACAAGAGGCATCGACTAGATTGCGAATGCCTTCTTGCAATCCATAATAGAAGATATGCATTAGTTGCCAATGAGGGATGTCATGATGTAGGCATTTCCTTTGTAATTCATGAAAGCATTCCCATGCTTCATGAATTGGTTCTCCTTGATTTTGATTGAAAGTTGTGATTGCTCGCCTTAAAGCATTCGTGCGACCAATAGGAAAGAATTTCTTCAAGAATGCAGATTCGAGTTCAGCCCAAGTTGAGGTTGGTCTTGCAATAGTTCTATACCAATATGCAGCTTTATCCTTAAGGCTAGAAGAGAACATTTTCATGAGTAGGATTTCCATATTTTGATTTCAAGGTCCAAGAGTTTGAGATAGATTTTTAAGTTCTTCAATGTGTTGAAATGGATCCTCGGATGAGGGATTAGACCTATAATGTTTGGCTTTAATTCTGGATCATTTTTCCCAATGGGAATCCTAACATTACTCTCTACTTGTGCATTAGATGGATTGTAGTAGTCTCAGAGTAGAGGCCTAGGATGAGGGATTGGTAAATTAGGAAGGTCAAAACCCACCTCAGGTTGAGGTGGAGGATAGGCTTGAAGATTTTGCAAGTTATTTAGAGCTGCTGTCAAAAGATTAATTTGGCAATTCTATTCAAGCATTCTAAGATTCTGGTTCAGGAGCACCTCATGAATATCAAAAGGCAACATCTCCCCTTGACCAGAAGAAGGGATCTCGGGATTCTGATTTTGCAATTGATCCATAGAAACAGATGAATCAGAAGGGAATTTAATTGGTTGCTCAGCTACAACTGGTGTAGGAGCACCTGTCAACGGAGTTACAAGAGGCAGTTTCAAGGATCGCCTCCCGTGCATAAAATGAAAAGAATGTGCAAAGGCACACTCACACCACCAAAAACAGCGGTAACAAAACCCACAAAATAGTGCAAAAAAGCTAGTTTTTCTCATCTTTTAAAGGAAAGAAGAGAGTCCCAGAATATGCAAAATACTTTGGATGCAAACAAGTATAGTATCAATATCAAAATACATGTCCTAAACCTGTGTCTACACAAGTGCATATCCTTAAAGCTCAAAGGCCTAAGGTCTAGGATCGAGACCACTCACTACTGACTCCCTGGGGCTCTAGTAGTGAGACAGACTTGTTGATCTTCGACCAAAGCCCTAAGAGGTGCAAAGAGTAGAGAAAGAAAAATTGACTCGTGTGACTCTAGTGATGGCGTTGTGTGAGCGATAGCATGCAACAAACAATAGCAATAAATCCTGCATGCATTCTGCAAATAGATTTAAGTCAATTTTTATTATCCTCTTTTTTTTTTACTTAATCTTTTCAAAAATATGATAGAAAGAAGTAAAGTGACCACTTTTTAAGTATTTTTAACAAAGAATATGTGGTCTTGTTATTAACTCTAGAACAAGGATCTACGTTGTTTTTCGCATGTTTTCCCGACGATGCGAGAAAAATAATGGAAAACTTTTCCTGAGTCAGATCGCAAAGTTACTAGCAGATGAATGCACTCCTAAAAGTGTATGCCTATAACATGCTGCTTCTAGCCAGAAAGTATGTATTTTTGTATTTTTTAATTTTTTTCTTAATAGATGCAACAATGCAACTAAACTAGAGACTAAGAAAAGAATACTTACAATGGTATGTATAGTGAAAAATAAAACAGAAAAAGAAAACCTGCCTTCTTTTCTGAGAATACCCGCAGAGGTAAACCTGAAAAGAATACAGAAAACAAAACAAAAACAAAACTAATTAGTAAAAAATATCTAAAAATAGTAATAATGGAGAATATAATTACAGATACCTCCCAGGAAACGGCACCATTAAAATGGTGGATAACTTTCTCAACACGGTTAATTAAGTTAATTGTGCTTAATTATGTGCAAAAGAAAGTAACTTAGGTCAACTTGAATTTATGTCAATTAAGTACTATGGGGTCAAGTTAACCTAATATTTTAGATTTTATTTCTTTTTAACTGGTTGAGTCCAGGTCATTCGCTAGGAGGCATAACTTAATTAGAATTCACTAATAAATCTAAACTACTTAGGGGAAGTATAATTAAATTTACTTTAAGAACATGAATTTTGCTTAAGGATTTCAAATTAAAAGAATATGCAAAATTCCATAAGGTAAACACATTTACACATATGATTTACATTTACAACTTATTTTTATTTACAAGAGATTAAGGAAAGAAAAAGTAATTCTAATGAAAATATGCCTTATTACAACATTAAGCTCAAAAGGAATTAATAAAATGCAAGAAATTAAACCACTAATTTTTCTTCTTTGTCTTCATCCCATTTCTTTCTCTTCTTCTTCTTTTACCTTTCTCTCTCTCACTCTTTTCTCTTTTTACATATTTCTTCTTCTTAATCTTTCTTGAGCTCTTCTCTTAAGCATGTATTCTTCTCTTCCTTTTCTTTTTTTCTTACTTTGACTGTTGTTTTTCTTTAGCCCTTGTGCCTGTCTACCTTTCTTTTCTCCTTACAAGCTCTCCCCTTCTTCTCCTTCTCTTCTGAACCCTTGCAACATTTCCTTCTGAACCCTTGCAGATCTTCTGAATCGAACCGATTTAACCCTTTGAACCCAAAAATTACATTTTAAGGTTGGCGGCTTGGACCGATCGAGGATACACAACACCCCTCTCAAGGTCAGACCTGACTCTACTAGGTCCAAGCCTGGTTTTTACTTGGTTCGATTTATTTTCGGTTCGCATAGTCTCGACCCACATGCACATGCCCTCACAGGCCCACACTCGCACGCCCACACGTGCACACACACCTGGGCACACGCACCACATGCACCCACACACACACCCATATGCTCAGGTTCTTTCATGCGCCCTGTGCTGACGATTGAAGTGCCTTAAACAGAAATTACTTTTATAACAAGGAGCCGCTTCAGTTCCTCTGATGTGGGAGTATAATTCCCCCTCCCAGTCCAGACTTCAGATGATCATTCTAGCCAGCTTAGAGCTCCAATCCGAGCAAATGAAGGCTTGATGGAAAGCTCTAATGTCGTTCTACATAATCATAGTATCAATTTGATACTCAGGGAAGGTTTAGCTCTTCGATTTAAAGGGCGAAAGGACCTGGTTCACTACAGCCATCTTGCTTGCAGAAGGGAGTTTCGATTCTAAGGTCATCTAGAAGGACATTTAACCTCTAGATGAGGTGTTAAATAGGCTTAGAGAGTGTTTCCGTGGCTATTGGTGAAGGTGAGAACCTCTGATAAGCTTTAGAAAAGTGCAAAAGCTAAAAAGCTTCTCCGAGGAGCTTCAGAACTTGAATTCAAGTTTTGATAGGTTCAATAGATAGCTAAGGACCTACTTAATCAAATCAAACAACCTCTAGAGGTTGTTAAGAAACTATCTGGGTAGATTATCCATTTGAATCCCATCATAAACCTACTGTTGTCAGTTTGGGTTCGAAAATAACCAAAACTGAACAAAAATCAATTTCCACCATAAAATTGATCAGAGCTCATCCAAATTGCATTTGAATCATTTACAAACATCATACGAATAGATTGGACTCTTCAATTTGTCTGATTGAATCCTAAATCCAAGAATCAGACTTAAGTTGATCGTGAAGCCATGAATTTTGACTTTCTGAATTTAACCATTTAAGATGAAATTAATGCCTTAGATAACTTCTCTTTCACCTCAGGAATAGATTTAGACCCTTCAAACGATGATTCATATAAGATTCCTGAGGTTCTAGGCCTACCACCTAAGATTCTAGAGGAGTTTGTTCGACAGAACAAACCAAAGTTAATCTCAGTGATTAACACATTGGAATGGTCTTAGGGCAAGTTACTTGTGCTTTTAGACCTTTCAAATGAGACTTAACCCTAACTATCAGTCATCTCCAACTCTGCCGGAGTTGGAGAAGACAAAGATCTAACAGAAGCTCCAGGCATTAAAACCTCAAATAAACTGCTTCAGCATCATCAGTGACCTTCAAATCAAAGATCTGGAGCTTCACACTAAGTTGTATGGGATGAAGAGCTCTTTTGACTCGCTAGAGCTCCAGTGAGTCCAGAAAAAGGCTAAAATGTACAAACAATATGAAAATGAGCCATTCATGATCTAAATAGCTTCCTGAGCTCACAAGGAACCTCAAGAACACATTAATTTCGTCAATTATCCATTAAAGTGAAAATTATGTAGTGAATTCTCAATAAACAGATTTTGAGTGTGATTAGGCATAGGAACTATTTTCCCACTCAATTGAGTGCAGAAAACAAGTCAAAATGTAGTTGCGATGGTTTATAGGTGGATAATTAATTATCTAAAATCCTCCTGGGCTGTTATTGACACCGAGCTCAGGAGATTAAATTAAATTGCACATTTTTGTTGTAGATGGTAGTTACTTAAATTAAAGAGAGGATAGGTGCCCTTAAGTGATGGTTAGGTGATGGAGGGCCCTAGTGGAGGTGGAGTAAGCTCAACCACTTCCGCCATGGATAGTGGAAGTAGTTGGTGGAGGTGGAGGTGGTTTAGATGAATAGATGATCAATTTTATGATTAAAAGTGATAGAAATGTTTATGAATGATTTAAGAAGGTGATCGATGACTTAAAAAGACAAGAGATTTGCTCCAAACAAGCTCAACCAGCTCGTCGGAGCTGGAGAAGACGAATGGAAATCTAGCATTACACCTATCTAATCTACCTAACTAACTATCCTAACTAATCTACTTACCTAATCTACTATTACCTGGATGAAGGAGGTAGAAGATCTCTATCGATGGTTCATAACGGAGGAGGAAATCAGAGGGTTGAAGGAAGAAGTCCGATGGGCATTTGTGAAGTGAAGCAGAGGAACTCCTAGTCAACACTGCATCAGGAGACTTTGTTGACATCGGTGGAGATCCAGAGCGATCAAAGATGGATGGAGGAAGACAGATGAAGTAGAGGAAGGTCATCGGAGTTTGGAGAGAATAGCCTATCGGTTATCTCAGTGAAGAAGAGGGAAGGGAGCTAACTTGGTGAAAATCGATGGTGTGGAGGGGTATTTATAGGTGGTGGTGGCTGAGACAGAGGTTGAAACTAGACGGAGAAAAGGCTAGGAGTGGAGTAACCACTGGCGTCTTCTCCGACACTGGTGAGGTTATCCACAACCCTAAAATAGGATTGTAGCTTCATCAAGACCAGTGGATGAAAAGGAGATGGTGAGCACAAGCTTTAGGAGCATGGAGAGGAAGGAATGACGTCAGATATGCGGTGATCAGAAGGTGAAAGCACCTCCTAACGTCAGCCGTCGAGGAGGCTGAAGAAGGAAAGAAGAAGAAGTTCCAAGGACTTATTCGTAACAAAAACTAGGGACCTAAGTGAAGAATAAGGACTCGACTGAAATAAAACATAAGGACTAAAATGTAAACTAAGGTTTTCAAGGTTTATTTTAATTTAAATCTTTTTGAACTTTTTATATGTGATTTTAAATAAGAAAATTATTGTATTTAGACCTTGAATTTACATTTTTGACCATTTTAGCTTAATTTGTTTAATTATGTAATGTTACTTAAGTTATTACATACTTAGGTATAAATTGTACTTAAGTTAGTTAACACATTAATTAGATGAATTACTGATAATATTTTGAGTCAAATTATTAATTAAATTATTAATAGTATTAATTGGATAATAATATAGCATTTTTAACTTATTTTAAGGTCCTTTACTATTTATCCCTTACTTAATAATTAACCCATATATTTACATATTTCTAGCTAATTAACTAGGAAGACTAGTTAATTAGGGGTAATTAGAGACCATGATGAGCTTTTCATCAGGGCTCTGGTGACAGTACTTTAGGATAGCACTATCCATGACACTACTTACGAGCTCACAACCCCAAAACACAATGCAGTGTAAAGGGTCGCTCCAAGCAAACTCAAGCTCTTGCTCCAACACTATAGGTAGAGCACCGTCCAGGACACTTGAGTTGCTAAAATATGCTTTAATGCTCCATATAAAGATATGAAATATAAATATGGAGCAGCATCGAGGCAGTAACATGTTGACATTGCATCCTCAAAGGAGGCATTTTCCTCCTTCTCGGCGGTGGGAACTCAAACCAATGATCTACTTTAAACCTTTACTAAGGCCAAACATGGGGTCTTTATGATTTTTAGTAGTTTTTTTCGGTGTTGGCTTGTGTGTGAAATTTGACACAAGAAGTTGCACAAGAAAAGGAAGCTTTTGAATCAGAAAGTAAGCCAGATACTTTCCATATTATAAAAGAGGATCAAGTCACTTGAACTATCAGGAGTTCAGGTGGAATTTTAGAGAAGGATATCTTATCTCGTCTAAAAATAGACCCTGAAATTCTAATGATCAGATCCATATCCTCATCACTAGTTTGTTAAAGACTAAATTCCATTGTACTAAAAGTGAGTTTTTCAACCTTAGTTTCGATTTGAAATTTATCCTGACAAAGTTTTCAACATTTTTATTTTTTTATTATTTATTTATTTTTTAAATTTTTAAAATTTTTTTTGGGTATGCAAGCAGGAAAATAAAATGATTAAAGAAAAATGCATGTTTTTAGATTTTCAAAATCCTAAACGATCATCAAAATATTAAAAACACCTCCCCATGCTTAAGATATGCTATGTCCTCATGCATTAGGAGGGAAAAGGGATCACCTTATTGAAGAGCGGTCGGGTTTATGATGGTCAAAACTTGGAAAAAGAAAGGAGAAAGGAAAGCAGGAAGACTGATGGGTTACCTCCCATCCAGTGCTATCTTTTACGCCGTTCAGCCAGGCATGAAGGTATGCACGAAAGATGGAAAATCATGTAAATAATTGGACACTTGGATGCCCGCATAAAATGTGTCTTCTTCGGGATCCCAAGAAAATTGATTAGAGGAAATATAGGGATCAAAGTTGGATGGAAAATGATAAGTGTAGCTTGAGTTTTGCCATGGTTTTAAATCATGTTGAATGCCAAACTCGGGCAGGTCTGGTGGTAGTTCCATAGGAAAGGGGTCGAGGAAGGAATGGTGAGGATTGGGTGAAGTTAGTGTGGAAAGGTGGGGTGAGGAAAGAGTGGGCGGGTCAGGGTGATCAAGGGGTTCATCAGGAATGAATTTTTGGTCAAGACAAGTCTCTAAATCATAGATTTCGTCGACCACTGATTCTAAATCTGATTCCTCAAAAATATTATGGTCAGTAAGGGTATTTACCAACATTTTCTCCTCCACCATATTCAAAATTTCAGTATCTGAGTGCTCAAAAAAATTATCATCATGGAATCTCTTGGAGGATCTAAAAATATCTAGAGTGATAGTTTGGCCTGCACAGGTGATATCCATTTTGCTTGTGTGGCAATTGATATTTGCCTTTGCAGTGGCCAAAAAGGGTCATCCATAGATTATTGCTGCATTCAATAAAGATTTGGGTACCTCAATATCAAGGACTAGAAAGTCTACAGGGAAGACACAATTTTGGACCCTGACCAAAACATCCTCAACAATCCCACAAGGTTTAATTGTAGATCAGCCGGCTAATTGCAGGGTAACCTCGATGGGTTTTAATTCACTGATCTGAAATTCTTAAAATAAAATCGTGGCAATGAGATTAACTAAGGCACCAAGATCAAGGAGGGTGTGATCAATGGTAGTATCATCAATAATCACTAAAATTAATGGCACCCCCAGATCTTTCATCTTAGGAGGCAGCTTGCTCTGTATGATAGATATTACTGTCTTCGAAAGATATACCTATTCTACATTTTTGGCCTGCCTTCTAGGAGTATAGATCTCCTTCAAAAATTTGGCTTAGGTAGGTATATATTTAATGGCATCTAGGAGAGGAATATTAATTTGAAGTTGCCCAAATAGATCCATGAGCTCTCCTGTGGTGGGCTTAGATTTCTTTCTTCTATTGGTGGTAGGTAGAGTGTAACGACCCGATTCCCGAGTCCCTACGAGACATGAGAATCGGACCGACTCGACTAATCCCAAGACCTAGTCGTCCAACGAGGAAGTAACCAAAAGAACAGTAGAATAAACCACATTCAGCATGAATATAACTAGCAGTAACAAAATACAGCAGTAAGAAAAGGAACTACTACAGTATACACCACCACAATAGTAGAACAACAAATATGTACATAACATAAAGCTTACAATAAAGAAGTACAAGGAGTAACAAGGAACTACTCACTACAGTGGAAGAAAGGTATAAAAAGAACTGCGATAACTCTACTGGACCCTACTAGGCCCAGCGTCCTCTGCAGCCGCTGACCCTGGCAGCTCAACACCTGGTCCTGAAAAGTAACGAGTGTAACACATCAACGAAACGCTGAGTAGAGTGGCAGAAAAAAGCTAAAGAAATAGTAGAGTGTACAGTAGCTGTTATATTTTTACTTTCTTTAATTACGTCTTTGTATTATTTCATGATTTATTTATTTCTCGGATCCTTCACTTGATCTTGAATGTTCCTCGTGGGAATGATCTTGATTGCAGTCTTTTCTGAAAAGTAGAAGTAACACGTGGTGCTCTGCTGGCCGGGAGAGTCCCCCGTGGTGGTCCTACCCTCAGTCAACCACCCCAAGGTCGCTGACAGATGTAACGGTGACTACGGCACGCGCAATAAGCGCACGGGTAGCTACCCCGCACTGGCATGCGATCAGTCATTTTCGTTAACGGGTGCGCTCAAAACACAGCACGAAACTAGTATAGGGCAGAGCCCTCTCAGTAACAGGGGTCCAACCCCTCCACAGTCTGCGCACCCTCGCCTAACTACCCTGGTTTGCCCAGTGGGCCTAACAAGTCAGTGTAAGAGGCTAGCAGAACCCTGGGGCCCGTGGGGTACCTAGTGCTCTCCCTACACTAGTAGCTCTCCTCGGTACTACGTACGCGAGGGCCAGCAAGTCAGTGTACAGTGGCCAAACCCACCCCGGTCTCAACCTGAGGCGGCAAGCTCCCCTCTACACTAAGAGGTAATGTGTGCTCTCTATGGTACCACGTACCCAAGAGACAACACACTTCCAAGTTTCACTTCCTCAGTTCTCTAATATTCTCTTTCCAGGAGTTCTACTCCTAATTCCCCATAGGATTGGTGTTCTTTTTGTTTGGCCATTTTAGGTTTCACCGTTCCAGTTTTACGTTCATACCACCCATATTCTCAATCATATTTATTCATTCATAACAGGCAGCTGTTAAATCAATTTACAGGCAGCTATTATTTCCTTTCTACTTTTCCGATACTGCAATATTTATATATTCCACTAGTTTTCCAGTCCTAGGATTCATGCTGTACCCTAGTATCTATCATTCATTCTATTTTTCCAACCCTAGGATTCGTGCAATATCCTAGGATCTATCATTCAATCTAGTTTCTCATTCCTAGGGTTCATGCAATACCTAGACTCTATTAATTGTTCCACAATTGTAACAAATTATGTTAATAATTTTTAAAGCCACTCTACCAGCTACAACGGGAGTACTGGGGGCATGGTCGGAAATCTCGCGCGCCTCCGGAACCCCAAGACTGTAATGGAACGGGGTCCTAACACAAGGATCAAGCACAAGGAGTTTCTCATAATGGTATATAATTACTATAAACGGGTAGAGGATTTTATTCTGGAAATAACGCAACTTGAAACGTGGAAAACAGACTCCGAATGGGCCCTTAACGGGTCGAAAACGACGAAACTGACCAAAATCAGACGTCTGGAACCTTTTCCAGACGTCTTAAAAGGTGGGTCAAATTGTACCTACTCGGTGAAGTCCTTCAGACATCCAGAAGCCTGCTGGAACGTCTGACCCCGGTTCCCAGACGTCCGATGGTCACCCTGGACGTCTGGAAGTCCTCTCCATCGTTTGGCACTGCGGCCAGATGTTCGATTCATGTGGGATGGCGAGCCCTCGCGCCCTCCCAAGCATAACCTGCACGCACCCACACTTGCTCTCAGCACGACGGGTCGCAGATGAAGGTGCGGGGACGGCTGCATGGCCGTACACGCGAAAGAGGAAGAATGTAGAAATATCTTACCTGCCAGATGTCTGGACAGTTCTCCAGACGTCTTCACCGTCGTCTGGTCGTAAGCCCAGACGTCTGATTCTGGAAAATTTTTCAGAATTAGAGCTCGACTCGCTCTCCGCCCGCGACGCACGGCCGCGTCACGCCCCGTCCACTCGCTGCTCGAGCTGTAGCAGCCCTTCTACGACACTCCACGCCCGCTGCTCCCTCGCCTACCGGCTCCAGCTGCCCCGGCAAGCTCGAGCCCTCACGGTCGAGTGTCTCCTCCCTATCGCACACTCGCCGCGGCCACTGCTGCCGCCGTTCACTCTCTCGCAAGCACTCTCACACCGGCAGGGAGAAGGAGAAGAGGGAAGCAGAGGAGATGAGGGCGAGGGAGAGGGCGAGGGGCCTTATAAGGCCGCACGGGGAGAGAGAGAGAGAAAAGAGCTGCACCCTGCAATAGGAGAGAGAGAAAAAGAGGGAAGAGAGCGGCGAGTGCAGTCTGCGCGTGCATGCGTGCAGACACAACCCTGTACGCTGCAAAAATTTAATACCAGACGTCTGGAAAGGGTTCCAGACGTCTGGTCAGACGTATGCGCCACTTGCCAGACGTCTTAAAAACCCATCTTGAGGCCGTGTTCGTAACAATATAACAATCTCAAAGGAAGTTTCGTCCCTGAAACTTGCGCTAACTCTGGTGTGGGGAAGAACGACATATAAAACATAACAAACTCAAAGAGGACGGAAGCTGGTCCGAAAAGACGTACTCGCGAAGAGCTCCAGGTACCGCTCCCGCATTGCCGCCTCAGGCTCCCAAGTAGCCTCCTCGTACCGCTGGCTCCTCCACAAAACCTTCACCAAGGGTACTTGCTTTCCTCTCAAACTACGGACGGCTCAGTCAAGAATCCGTACTGGCCGCTCGGGGTAGGTCAGGTCGTCGCCCACCTCAACGCTCTCATGACTCAATAAATGACTGGGATCGGCAACGTACTTCCGGAGGTTGGACATGTGGAACATGTCGTGCACACCAAAAAGCTGAGGGAGGGCAAGTCTGTAAGCAACAAGTCCAACCCGCTCCAGGAGCTCAAAGGGCCCCATGAACCTTGACGCGAGCTTCCCTCTCACCCCAAACCGCTGCAGGCCCTTCATGGGCGAAACACGAAGGAAAACGTGGTCCCCAACCTCAAACAGCACCTCTCTACGTCTCCGATCCACGTAGCTCTTCTGCCTGCTCCTGACAGTGCGGAGTCACCTGTGGATCTGGTCGACTACCTCCTAACTCTGCCGGATCAACCTAGGGCCAACCTTACACTTGGTCCCCACCTCAACGCAACTCAAGGGTGCCGTACACCTCCGTCCGTACAGAGCCTCGTAGGGAGCCATGCCGATGCTCGAGTGACAGCTGTTGTTGTATGCAAACTCCGCTAGGGGCAAGTGCTCCTCCCAAGAGCCCCTCCAGTCCAGTACATAGGCACGCAAAAGGTCCTCAAGTGTCTGTATCGTGCGCTCAGACTGTCCGTCTGTCTGGGGGTGGTAAGCTGTACTAAATCTCAACCGCAACCCCAGGGCCTGCTGAAACTTAGTCCAAAACTGGGACGTAAAGCGGGTATCCCGGTCAGATACGATCTCCCGCGGAACTCCGTGTAGTCGCACCACGTCGCAGATATACCTCTCTGCCAACTGTACTGGTCCCAAAGTGACTCGGATCGGCAAGAACCGTGCCGTCTTCATCAGTCTATCCATAGTTACCCAGACTGCGTCGTGTCCTCGCTGGGTAACAGGTAAGCCCACCACCAAGTCCATGGTGATGCTCTCCCACTTCCACTCTGGCACTAGAAGCGGCTGTAGCGGCCCTGCAGGCCTCTGATGCTCGACTTTCACCTGCTGGCACACTAAGCATTGCTGCACAAATTCACCCACATCCCTCTTCATCCCCCTCCACCAAAACTCACGTCTCAAGTCGTGGTACATCTTTGTGTTTCCGGGATGTATGGTGAATCTGGAACCGTGTGCCTCAGCCAGGAGCTCTCTCAACAGCTCCTGGTCTCTGGGAACGGACAATCGTCCCCTCAGGCGCAGCACCTGGTCTGTGAAAGAGAAGTCCCCAGGGTCTCTTGACAGTACTCTGTTGCGCAAGGACTGCAAGTACGGATCGGCCATCTGTCCTGTGATGATGCAGTCTATCAGCTCTAACCTAGTATGTCGTGTCACAGTCATTGCCCCACAGTGCCCCCGTAACTCTAGTGGTCGCCAACTACCCACCTCCTCCAAAAGGCTCCAACTCTGTAACTGTAAACTGGCCAAGTGTGCAGGCGCCTTCCGGCTCAAGGCGTCAGCCACCACGTTGGCCTTTCCTGGGTGGTAGGAAATGCTGCAGTCATAGTCCTTCAGGAGCTCCAACCAACGTCTCTATCTCATGTTGAGCTCCTTCTGATTAAAAAGGTATTTGAGGCTCTTGTGATCTGTGAAAATATCAAAGGTCTCACCGTACAAGTAGTGCCTCCAGGTCTTCAGTGCGAAGACAACAGCTGCCAGCTCCAGGTCGTGGGTAGGGTAGGTACGCTCATGTGGCTTCAGTTGCTGTGAAGTGTAAGCGGCAACGTGACCCCTCTGCATGAGCACACCCCTTAACCCCTAAAGGGAGGCGTCCATGTACACAACGAACCCGCCACTACTCTCAGGGATGGTGAGCATGGGAGCTAAAGTCAACCTCTCCTTCAGCTCCTGAAAACACGCCTCACAGGCGTCTGTCCAAGTGAAGGGCACGTCCTTCCGGGTCAACTGTGTCATAGGACGCGCAATCTGCAAAAAATCCCTGATGAACCGTCTGTAGTAGCCTGCCAGTCCTAGGAAACTGTGAATCTCAGTGACTGAACGCGGCCTCTCCCACCTGAGCACTACATCGACCTTGGCTAGGTCCACCGCCAAGCCATCCCCAGAGATCACATGACCTAAGAAGGTCACCTCCCTCAACTAGAACTCGCACTTGCTGTATTTAGCGTACAGCCTACGTCGTCTCAGTGTGTCCAGAACCATCCGCAAGTGCTGTCCGTGTTGCGTCTGATCTCGAGAATAGATGAGTACATCATCAATAAATACCACCACGAATTGGTCCAAGTATGGTCTAAACACTCGGTTCATCAGGTCCATGAAAGCAGCGGGGGCATTGGTCAGCCCAAACGGCATGACCAAAAACTCGTATTGTACGTACCGGGTGTGGAAAGCTGTCTTGGAGACGTCTGCCTCCCTGATCCTCAACTGGTGGTATCCAGACCTCAAGTCAATCTTGGAGAACACCGTGGCACCCCGCAACTGGTCAAACAGGTCGTCGATCCTCGGCAGTGGATATCTGTTCTTGATGGTGACCCTATTCAGCTGTCGGTAGTCGACACAATGGCGTAGGATACCATCCTTCTTCACAAACAGCACCGGGGCTCCCCAGGGAGACGCACTGGGCCTCACAAAGCCCTTCTCCAAAAGGTCCTGCAACTGAGACTTGAGCTCTCGTAGCTCAAGCGGTGCCATCCTGTATGGTGCGGTGGAGATGGGGCTGGTCCCTGGTACTAGTGAGATCTCAAACTCGATCTCACGCTCGGGCGGTAATCCTGGTAACTCGTCTGGGAACATGTCAGGGTACTCTCTGACCACCGGGATGCTCTGGAAGTCTGCCACAGGGCTGGGCTCTGCCACCACACAAGCTAAGAAGCCCTCACACCCCTGGCTCAAAAGTCTCGTCGCCCGAACTGCCGAAATGCACCGGAAGCCTCCGTACACTGGCTGTCCATGAAAGTCAAAAAAAGGTAACTCCGGTATGGAGAAGACGATCTTCCCCTCAAAACAGTCCACCAAAGCGTGGTAAGTGGATAGCCAGTCCATCCCCAGAATTACGCCAAAGTCTATCTGTATCGTAATCAGGTCAGCTGCCAGACTATGTAACCTGACACTAACCTCGCAACCCGTGAACACCTCCTCAGCTACAAACAGCTGACCACTCGGACCTCTGATTACGAACGGATTCTCTAACAGCATATATTCCTGGCCCAAACTAACTGCGAAACTGGCTGCGATGAACGAGTGCGTAGCGTCGGAATCGAAAAGTGTGTAAACGAGTTTGCCAGAAACTGAAACCATACCTGCCACCACCGATCCCGAAGCTCTGGCATCCCTGTGTGTCAGGGCGTTGATACGCCCCTCAGCTCTAGGTGCGAACGAAGTAGCCACACTCTGCGTCAGACGGGTAGGTGCTAGCTGGTACCCGCCTCGTCACTGCTGTCCTCCGCCTCGTGCCTGGGAACCGCGGCCTCCTGCACGTCCTCCAATGCTCGACGCGGGAAGTATCTGCTGACCTCCTGCCCTAGACGGGCACTCCCTCCTGATGTGGCCCGGCTGGCCACACTAGTAGAAGAGGGGAACCCGACTCCCGCCCTCAGTGTGTCCCTGCTGTCGGCTGGGCGGGGGTCCGGTGCTGGCGACTGGCCCCTGTTGAGGGCCCCCAAAGGCCACTGATGGCCCTGCAAAATGTGATGGCTCTCCTACAGATGCCACGTGTCTCCTCTCTCACCGGCCCTATGAAAAGTCTGGCTGGAAGGGCCTCTTCCGCCCGCCGTCAGTGTTTCGCGCGGACGGGTTGGTCTCCTCGTAGGTCATGGCTGCCTCCACCACCCTCGAAAACGTAGGTAGCTTCAGGGGTTTGACATACCCCCGAATCGCAGGGCGGAGCCCCTCGGTGAACCTCTAAAGGTGCTCCTCCTCAGTGGCTACCGCAGTCGCTGCAAAGCGGGACAGCTCCAGAAAACGCGTGCGGTACGCGCTCACGGTCATCGTCCCCTGGCAGAGAGTGTGGAACTCCCGCCTCCTCTGGTCCTGCCACGTCTGGGGAAAGTACTGCTCGTAGAAGAGGGTGACGAGCCGGTCCCAAGTCGGCTCGTCCCTCTCTTGTCCCCTGACTGCCCTCCACCATCTGTGTGCCACACTCTCCAGCTGGTACATGGCAAAGGCCACACGGCACGCCATCGGGGGGCGAAGGGTGTCGAAAACCTTCTCGAGCTACTCGAGCCATTCCTCTGCCTCGGTCAGGTCCTCATCCTCCTTGAAGGAGGGAGGCTCCAGCTTCCGGAACTGCCCGAAGAGCTCGAAGTGGCGTTGCAGTGGAGATGCTGGTGCACCTCCAGGCAAAGGTGCCTCGTGCACAGAAGTGTCGGAGGAAGGTGGGGGCGATGGCGGCCCATCCCCCCCCGTGTCCAACGCCGCGTCCGTCGTGTGGTCCCATGGAGGACTCCCCCTCCGTAGCCCCAAGGAGAGGCGCTTGGGGTGGTGGGTGGAGCTCCTCTCGCACAATGTCCCGTATCAGCTGGGCGAGGTCTTGGGCCTGAATGCCCGAAAGCAATGGCTAGTCCACTGAGGCGTCGACTGCAGCATGCCCAACTCGCCGACCTCCTCCTCGGCCGCGCCCGCGGCCCGCCTCGCTAGTCCCACGACGAGGCATCTCCTTCAAGGAGACGCGAAACAAAGCGGAAACACGTCAATACAGAATGATATCTAACGAAAACGTTTAAGAGCTCATGTCAAAAGATATGTTGTGGTGGCTACTCTAGTTACAAACATGTGAATTGGTTATTTTCCAGTCAGTTGATTCACTTCTCGGGACGACCTTGCTCTGATACCATCCTGTAATGACCCGATTCCCGAATCCCTACGAGACACGAGAATTGGACCAACTCGACTAATCCCAAGACCTAGTCGTCCAACGAGGAAGTAACCAAAAGAGCAGTAAAATAAACCACATTCAACATGAATATAACTAGCAGTAACAAAATACAGCAGTAAGAAAAGGAACTAATACAGTATACACCACCACAACAGTAGAACAACAAATATGTACATAACATAAAGCTTACAATAAAGAAGTACAAGGAGTAACAAGGAACTACTCACTACAGTGGAAGAAAGGTACAAAAAGAACTGCGGCAACTCTATTGGACCCTACTAGGCCCAGTGTCCTCCGCAGCCGCTGACCCTAGCTGCTCAACACCTGGTCCTGAAAAGTAATGAGTGTAACACGTCAGCGAAACGCTGAGTAGAGTGGCAGCTAAAAGCTAAACAAACAGTAGAGTGCACAGTAGCTGTTATATTTTTACTTTCTTTAATTACGTCTTTCTATTATTTCACGATTTATTTATTTCTCAGATCCTTCACTTGATCTCGAATGTTCCTCGTGGGAACGATCTTGATTGTAGTCTTTTTCGAAAAGTAGGTGTAACACGTGGTGCTCTCCTGGCCGGGAGAGTCCCCCGTGGTGGTCCTACCCTCAGTCAACCACCCCAAGGTCGCTGACAGACGTAATGGTGACTACGGCACGCACGATAAGCGCACGGGTAGCTACCCCGCACTGGCACACGGTCAGTCATTTCTATTAACGGGTGCACTCAAAACACAGCACGGAACCTGTATAGGGCAAAGCACTCTCTGTAACAGGGGTCCAACCCCTCCACAGTCCGTGCACCCTCGCCTGACTACCCTGGTTTGCCCAGTGGGCCTAACAAGTTCATGTAGGAGGCTAGCAGAACCCCGGGGCCCGTGGGGTAGCTAGTGCGCTCCCTACACTAGTAGCTCTCCTTGGTACTACGTACGCGAGGGTCAGCAAGTCGGTGTACAGTGGCCAAACCCACCTCGGTCTCAACCTGAGGCGGCAAGCTCCCCTCTACACTAAGAGGTAATGTGTGCTCTCTATGGTACCACATACCAAAGAGACAACACACTTCCATGTTTCACTTCCTCAGTTCTCTTCTATTCTCTTTCCAGGAGTTCTACTCCTAATTCCCCGTAGGGTTCGTGTTCTTTTTGTTTGGCCATTTTAGGTTTCACCGTTCCAGTTTTACATTCATACCACCCATATTCTCAATCATATTTATTCATTCATAACAGGCAGCTGTTAAATCAATTTACAGGCAGCTATTATTTCCTTTCTACTTTTCCGAGACTGCAATATTTATATATTCCACTAGTTTTCCAGTCCTAGGATTCATGTCGTACCCTAGGATCTATCATTCAATCTAGTTTTGCAGCCCTAGGATTCATGCAATATCCTAGGATCTATCATTCAATCTAGTTTCTCATTCCTAGGGTTCATGCAATACCCTAGACTCTATTAATTATTCCTCAATTGTAATAAATTATGTTAATAATTTTTAAAACCACTCTACCAGCTACAGCGGGAGTACTAGGGGCGTGGTCGGAAATCCCGTGCGCCTTCGCAACCCTCAAGACTGCAATGGAATGGGGTCCTAACACAAGGATCAAGCACAAGGAGTTTCTCAGAATGGTACACAATTACTGTAAATGGGTAGCGGATTTTATTTTGGAAATAACGCAACTCAAAACAAGGAAAACGGACTCCGAACGGGCCCTAAATGGGTCGAAAATAATGAAACTGACCAAAATTAGACGTCTGGAACCTCTTCTAGACGTCTTAAAAGGTGGGTCAAATTGTACCTGCTCGGTGTAGTCCTTCAGATGTCCAGAAGCCTACTGGAACATCTGACCCCGGTTCCCAGACGTCCGATGGTCACCCCGGACGTTTGGAAGTCCTCTCCGTTGTCTGGCACTACGGCCAGACATCCGATTCACGTGGGATGGCGAGCCCTCGCACCCTCTCGAGCAGAACCTGCACGCACCCACACCTGCTCTCAGCAAGACAGATCGCAGACGAAGGTGCGGCGGACGGCTGCATGGCCATACACGCGAAAAAGGAAGAAGGTAGAAATATCTTACCTGCCAGACGTCTGGACAGTCCCCCAGATGTCTTCACCGTCGTCTGGTCATAAGCCCAGACATCTGATTCTGGAAAGTTTTCCAGAATCAGAGCCCGACTCGCTCTCCGCCCACGATGCATGGCCGCGTCGCTCCCCGTCCGCCCTTCTGCGACACTCCACGCCTGCTGCTCCCTCGCCGACCGGCTCCATCTGCCTCGGCAAGCTCGAGCCCTCATGGTCAAGCGTCTCCTCCCTCTCGCGCACTCGCCTCGGCCGCTGCTGCCGCCGTTCACTCGCTCGCTAGTGCTCTCGCTCCGGCAGGGAGAAGGAGAAGAGGGAAGTAGAGGAGATGAGGGCGAGGGGCCTTATAAGGCCGCGTGGGGAGAGAGAAAGAAAAGAGCTGCAACCTGCAGGAGGAGAGAGAGAAAAAGAGGGAAGAGAGCGGTGGGTGCAGTCTGTGCATGCACGCGCGCAAACGCAACCCCGTACGCCGCAAAAATTTAATACCGGACGTCTGGAAAGGGTTCCAGACGTCTGGTCAGACGTCTGGGCCACTTTCCAGACATCTTGAAAACCCTTCCTGAGGCTACGTTCGTAACATAGAAAGCTTGTGGAGAAGGGATAGGAGTCATGTCTTGAGATTTTTGTGTTTCTTTTTCTTCTTGATGGGGAGGTGGGGAGTCAATTTGCACAGGGATGGGGATTTCACCAGGTTTTTGTGAAGGTCCGGTATTAATGGTGGTTTTCCCACTCCTCAACATAACTGCATGTGTAGTTGGATTATTATTTGGAGGAGGTGGGGGGGCCTATGGTTGTGGAAGCTTGGGATACTGCTGAGGTGGTGGATTAGTAGGAGGCTGATTCCAGCAGTGTGGATTTCTGCCCGGATATTGGTTCCTTTGGTGATTAGGGTTGGGCATGGGTTGGGAGGGAAGATGTCTTGCAGGTCTTTGAGTGGGAGTAACCCCAATCTAATTATTCAGATTTGTGATGGTGTGGGTTACTTCTGTCATTTTTGTCTGCATGTCCTATATGGTTCTCATCATCTGGACATTGATGTCTTACTGGGATGGCCTAGGATGAAAGGTCAGATTAGATCCATACCCATTAAATTTATTTGGTTGGGGAGGAACTTGATTATTCCAAGAGTAGTTCGGGTAATTCTTCCAATTGGAAGAATTTTTAAATGGCTCCTGGATGGCAGAAATATTTTGAGTGGGGTTAAGATCTGGATAGCTGTAATTCCCTAGTGAATCATGGGAAACCTCAGAATACTGGTGATTGCATAGCAATCATAGGTCTTAATTGACCTAGATTAAGCTAGGACTTAGCATAAGTTAGGGTGATTCATGCATGCATAAGCATTATCTGTGTCTTTACTACTTTCCTTTAGCTATGCATGAAGTAATGCTATAATGTGTTGATTAGGTGCATTTTGTCAATTACAGTTAATAAGATGGATCTGAAGCTAGATCAGGAATAATGGGTGATGCAGCAAGGCTGGAGTGGAAGACTTAGATTAGATGTAGTAGATAATAATGTAAGGGACTTAAGGTATGCAACTCTATTAAGTAGAATAAAGTAGTAAAATGTGAAGATGAATTATTAGATTAGGTAACCGCACCCTAGGAAACCTTAAAACCCTAATTCCAACCTTTATCTGGATGTCCAGATGAATTATAGGACGTCCAGAACCCTTAGACATCTCCCTCACACCTCAAACCCACATCTGTAGTGTCATTGGACGTCCAGACATTTTGTCAGACGTCTAATTTCTGCAGAATACCCAAAACAGAACCTGTATTTCCCCCTGACTCAGATTGGACGTCTACAACTAAAGTCTAGACTTCTGATTTTTGAGTATAAGTCGTCTGATTTTATTTTTGGACATCTGGGACTGGTCTCCAGTCCCTGTTTTGATATTCAAGCCTTGATCTTAGATCTCTAGCTCCTTAGACCTAATCCCAACCGCATAGGAACCTAAATTAAGTTGTCCTAACCCTAGTATATCACCTCTAGACCTACCTAAGGACTTAATTACGTTCTCACCAAACCAAATTGACTTAGATCAAAGTCAATTACCTTCACCTAAGTCAATTGGACTCATTAAGTCCAATTGAGCTTAGATCGCAACCCATACAAGTTCAATTGGACTTAGTGAGAGTCCAATTGACCTAAACTCAACCTAATTGAGTTATTTCACTCTCAATTAGGTTCACATTCATTCAATTAAACTTGGTTTAAGTTTAATTGCAAATTCCCCTTAGCAATTAGGGTTTGTAACCCTAATTCAAGGCATGCACCCACCTAAACCCTATAGGACCCAACCTAAACCATCTAGCCACATAGGGCATGACTACACACACACACACACACCCATTCACGCACTCCCACACTTCTAGAGTTCTCTAGAACTCTCTCTAAGTGGCGCCACTCTTGGTTGCCAAATTTAGCAACCAAGAGGCATTCAAATTGAGATCCACATTTTTTGGATCTCAAAACCACTTCTATCCTCTCTTGGCTAGCCACACTTGGGCTCTCTCTAGAGAGTTCCACACTTCTCTAGAGAGAATCCCATAGGTTATAGACCTAAGGGGTGGCCATTTCCACCCATTCACTTCCTTTGCTCCATTCACATCCATCTCCACTTAGGCTAGCCACTTCCACTCCATCTCCATGAGTTGACCACCACCATGAAGGACACCATGTTGGGATGCTGGATCACTCCTCTCTTTCTCCAAGGGCCGGCCTAAGCTCCATTGGCCACCCCTCATTCTCCTCTCGACCACTCCAAGGCCATCGGAGACCACCTCCGAATGCCCTTCTGTTCTGCTAGATCTAGATTAGTAGTTTATGCTCTTCATACTTTTTATGCTTTTAATTACTGCTTACTAGTGTAGTCCTTATTATCCCCAAATGATGCATGCAAAATCCCCCCGTAAATTCTTATATGCGATCATTTTCTGATAGCTAGATCTATATTTTTAAGCATTCATATACAAGTTTTCCTCTACAAGTTCATGTTGCAAACACTCTCCAAATGAATGAATGAAAGGTATATTTTCTATATATATATGTCTAATATTTTGAAATCACCATGAGCTTATTGATTGCCATCCTGTTTGCATGATTCAAGTTGCCTATTTTCACTTGTTTATCTATTCTGCAACAAGCATGTTGTTTCCTGAAAATATAAAAAATCTAACTATAGACGCATTTTCTATAAACAGTCACCACCTCACTAGAATCATGCGCATAGAAACTCACACTTTCACCTTTGTGATTTATTTAACACACACGCACATAATCAGGGTTCATAATAGAAGTGGTGAAATTTTAATCAGAAGACTGGAAATCGGCATGCGATTTTGAATAAAGTAGAGCGGTAAAAGATTGAATTCAAAAGTAAAACAAACGCCTCCTAGAGGCGAACGATCGGGACTCAAGTCTCATTATCTTTTAAATATCTTTGTTTGATCGTATTGTGCACTATACTACGATGCTTTTCCTAGCAAAAACATGCATTACGCTCTCAACAAATGGCACTGTTGTCGGGGAGGTAGCATCATTTTTCTTTGATTTCAATCCTTTAAACCACTGACAAATCTTCCTCTACTTTGTTTTGGATGTGTAGGACAACATGGTAGAAAAATAGGATCTGTGCACACAACGAGCATAGCTAAGAAAAAAATCAGGTGCACATCATCTCCTCCTTAGATTAGGTTTCCTTTTTGAACCCTAGGGGTAGATTTACTCTCTGCAAGTTCTTTTTTTAAAAAAAAAATCTCTATTCAATTTTGTGAAAAAGAAAAAAATCAAAAAAAAGAAATCTAGATTAGGTTTCTTTTTGAATCTTAGGTTAGTTTGAAAAAGCAAAAAAAAAAGAAGAGATATTTTCTTTGAATCCGTTGAAAAATTCTTTTTGAAAAGGAAAAAAGAAAAGAAAAAAAAATGTACAAAAGTTTTAAAAAACGAAAAACATTTTTGGTGGAAAGCTTAGATTGCAAACACAAACCTCTTTAAAAGTATTTCCACCATCTTCTGATTTTCGGCCAGATTGCACGTCTGATTTAAAAATTCGATGGCTAAAAAATTAGTAAGCAAAAAATTCTGAAATTTAGGCCAGAACTTCATTTTTGAACCATCCTTCTAACACCACCATTCATTTAAAAAAATTCCAAGCATGAAATTTTTAAAAATTTGTGAAGTGTACGGGGGTTAGACTAACCCAAATTCAAGATTTTTCAAATTTCAGAAAGCAATTTCGAGCAATCTGCGAATCTGTTTTGACTAAACACGGTGGGGTTTGAAAGTTGGTCTCATTGGCTTTACTTTCCATATTTTTTCCAAATTTTTGAAAGTCATTTGCTACTGATTCAAAGCAAAAAACTAACTAGGGGTCAAAATTTCGGATCTAACCCCCTGATATTCAGAAATCTCTAAAATTCTGATTGAAATAGTAAAAATTTCAAAAAATATTCTATGGAAAGAAAATTGAAAAAGGAATCTACTCGCCAAATTTCAAGTTAATTGGATTCCAATTGTTGTCAGAGAATAAATTTTACTTTTGTGGTCTGCTGAAATAGAACAAACCCTAGAAGTTCTTGAACCTTAGGGTAAATCTTTAGGGTTACAACTTAGGGGCCACACTTGGGCTAACCTAGACTTAATCAAGTCTAGTACTTAGCCGGTGAGCTTAGTCACCTTGTGGGCCACTCACCAAGAGAAAACGCCAACTGAGGAAAACAGGCAAAAATCAATTTTAAAACACGAAATAAAACCCGAATTCGTTGTCGTACTACTGGGTGGTTTCAACCTCTTGGCTGGGTTAGCGAAGAGGTGAGTATTGCTTTCAATCGGTTATACGATGAATTTTCTTCAGGAATTAAAACCTAAAACAAAAAATTTGGCCATCTGATCCAAAAGGACCACTTGATTGACAGGGCCTTAGCCTTGTCCAGCTTGGCTACACCAACCCAGGGGTTGGGTGGTGTATGGGAGGAAGGAGGTCACCTAGACCTCATTTGGTTGGACCTTGGGAGCCACTCCCAAGGAGGCAATTCACCTCGTCGGGACCATCTTCTCACACCACTTCTTCTACTCCCAGAGCCACCATGGCTAATCCCGGACCTGGACCTAGATTGGTTCAGGATATTGAGAATCTGGACTCGATGGCTTGTCTGGAAGCCTAGGTAGTTGAATCCGAGGAGTGACATCGGCAGAGCATGGATCGCATCTTAACGGTGCTTGACAGCATGTAGCATCCACCGTGAGGAGAACAACTGCGGGATTTGTATGACCCAATCGCACAAATCGTTGCACCACTAGTCAGAATTCCCACAGGCGGAGACGCATTTGAGCTCAAGCCTAATGTGATTGGGTTGATCAGCACTCACTTTTATGGGAACTCAAGCGAAGATCCGTTCCAGCACCTTGAGGACCTAAGTCAACTCGTTGAAATGATTCAACCCAGGAATATTGATCTCAGGATTGTTCTAATGAAGCTTTTCACATTTTCTCTGAGGGACAAAGATTCATATTGGTTCAAGACCATTGGGAAGCTGATTGGAACCTAGTCGGAATTACGATGTGAATTCCTATAAAAGTTCTTCCCAATCGGTCGAACAAATGCAATGTGACAAACAATCATGACTTTCTCCCAGGGATCTTGTTGAACGTACGAATTACTACACTAATGTGTTAGGTTTTGGAAAACCTGTCGTTGTAGCTTGAAAGCGAAGAACTCGTGTTCAACAAATAAAATTTATACCAAAATGAAAATTCCGGGTCGAACACAATGAGGTGGACGTTTAATTTAAAAACTACGCGCTTGTTTTTATTTGTCACAAAGTAATACAATTTAAAACTATCTAATTATTTACAATAAATAAGAGAGATAGAGAGTAAGAGAGAGAAAGAATATTACAAATAGAAATCAAAACGATATGTAGAATAAACAGGGAATTCATCATTAAGGAGATTGTTTGTTTCACTATTACAACTAGAAAGTAGAAAATAATTACACTAGAAAGTGGTAAATTTACTCTAGAAAGCATTAAAAGAATGGAGGGAGAAATGTCCTCCTCGACGATCGCTTGGAGGACGAGCAAAACTACTCTAGAAAGCAGTAAATCTATACTAGAAAGAAGTAAAAAGAATAGGGAGAGAGATATCCTCCTCGACGGTGGCTTGGAGGATGAGTCGGATGGGATGATGCCTGGACAAAGGAGGATGAAGCAGGTTGAAGGAGGACAAAGCAGAAGAATGGGAACGGGGCAGCACCTCGTCATTGTCGTGGGATCCACTTCTGAAGGGGGACGAAAATTTGGACTTTATCTCGCGAGAAGCATCCCGGGTGTGGGACAAGCTTCTCTTGAGCTTTGGAGAGGTAGAGAAGAGAAGGAAGGGATGAGAATTTTATGTGGAGGGGGTCTCCTTTTATAGTTGCAAGGAGTGGGGGCAAATTAGTCATTACATCTTTAAAACATTAAATAAGGGGTCTTTAGTGATTGATAAAACCGTCACTAAAGCCTTAACATGGGCGTAGTGGCTACTATCCACGTGCGGCCGCTCAGTTGCCCTCTCTCTCAATGCATTTGCACGTTCAACCATCCATAGCTGTCCGATCGGGAGATCGGACGGCTGTGATTGCGCCTTCCCCACTCGCTGTGTGCCCGCCCAGCGCGTGCGATGCCACGTGAGGTGCGGGCGTGCAATAGTGCATCATCGCTATTGAGCGCGGATGGCCGTTCGATCAAGATCCGGTGCACTCCCGCACCCTTTGCCTCCTTGACACGGCTTGAACCCGCGTTCGCTACTAGCGATAGCGCCCTCACACACTGTGCTGCGGGGCGCGGATTGTCGAGCGGGTGATTTGAAGTGCAGCCATTCACAGGCATTGGATCGAGATCCAACGGTGGAGAGGGGGTGGATACGGATGCTTCAGTGGTTGCATGCGGGTGTTTGGGCAGTCTAGATGGTGCCATGTGGTGCCATCTTGTCGTCCATTTTCTGGATGTTGTAGATGGTGCCACGGGTGTCAGATTGACTCGATTTTTGCGTCATTAGGCTGCAATTGTCGATCTGAATTCATCCGTGCGGTCGGATTTGTCATTTAAAGTGTGTATTTACACCATCCTGGCCCTTGATCTTCTAGGGTTCCTCGGTCACTATCTAATGCTACAGATGCCTGATTAGGGCGATCTTGTAGTCGTTGAACTCCAATTGTCGCCCTGATCACATCTGTACGGTTGGATCTTCGATCCGAGGCCCTGATAAAAGCTTTGCCCTGTCCAAGGACATAAAAGGAGAAAATTAACCTCCATTTTATTCAAACTACTCTAAATGCAATATAATGCATGTTATGCAATATTTATATCATGCAATGCAATCCTATGCTTAAGAACATGCATAAATAGACATCTTAAGTGGTGTAAATGTATTTACATCATACCCCCATGCCTATCTTTTGCTAGTCCCTAGAAAAATCTATATGCTATTTATAAAAGAATTGGGTTGGATTATTTGGGCATGATTTATTTTCAATCATTAAGAAATTGTCTACTTAGGATCTGAACTTTCAAAGACACAACAGTGCCCAAGTATCTGCCAAAATGCAGACCGCCTCAAACCCTCGCTTATTCAAAGAGAAATTTCTTTTTCTCTCTTTACTCTTTTCTAATTTTTTGGATTTTCAAATTTTAGGGTTTAAGGGTGGCTTTCTACCACCATTCAACTCACCCAAGATTTGATGAGAACCCTAAGTTTTAAGCATCTTATTGTGAATGTGATAGACTCGTTGACCGGCAATTAAAACGAACTTCGGATTTCTACACCTCTAGGTGACCTCAAAAAAAAATTCTACCTAAAGGTATATCTTTACAACCGGTAGCTTTCTCCCTACTTTTATTTTTTTTACGGGGTCAACACAAGGGTGAATCCAGTGTATATCTCTCCTGTTTATTCTACTTCTCCGCTTCTTCCTAAGTGTATTGGGAATTTTTAGTGCATTTATTGAGCTGGGTTCTGGACAACCGGTCGATGAGCTGTTACCACCGACAACTTGCCAGCCATACTCGTGCGGGAAGTGTGGTTTATTTCTTTTTTTTCTTTTCTCCTTTTCTTTTTGATTTTTTTTTCTTTTTTTTTTTAAGTAGGTGGCTTCCCTGGTCTAAGATTTACCTAAGGGCAGGAAAAAGAGAAAGGTCCAGTGACTAGGTTCTGGACAACCTACCAATGGGCTGTTACCTACGATAACTTGTTAGCCATATCACCTTAGAAGGTTCATTAGCTACCCAATTTCCGTTAAAATCGCCGAGCAACGAGTCAGTGACAAGATAGTGTGTAGATGCTAGAAACTCAAAATTCCCTCAAATCAGAGGGCGGGTTGATAAGTCGTGTACTTATCACCCAAACTTATTTACTCCAATTAAAATAAAATTCAGGTTGGAGAGAACTCGAAAAATAAATTCACATTTTAGTGGATACACGGGCTGATTAAGTCCAAAGACTTGAAGGGTCTTTGTGTTCAAATCATAATGTAGTATTTCCTAAGATTGAAAATTTTCTTAAACCCAAGTTCTCTTTCCTAATTCAATTTTTTTTTAAAATAAAAGAAAATAAAACAAATCTACATAGCTGACAAATGAATTCAGAGATGAATATCCACCCCCCCATGCCTATCTAATGTAATGTCCTTATTGTATTAAAAAGACATAAACAGAGTGGAAAAGCATAGAAAGCACCTGAATTGCGTAAATGTCAGGTCCGCTCTGAGATAAAAACTAAAAAGAACTGTATATGTGCTGAGTTCAGTGCCTTCAGCTAGGCACACAATACAAAGAAAAGAAATGAAGAATTCACAAGTGCAGGTCAAAATTAGAATAAACAGAAGAATCCTCCGACTTGTCAGTAGAGGTCCACAGATGTGGACCAGATTGTGGTGCAGACCTATACCCATAATCGAGAATATCTTAGGTTCTGGATAAAAATTATCCAAAACCTAAAATCAGAATGCAAGCGGGGTCGGGCCTGCAATTTATGAGGATGCAACCCAAGACCAGAAAAGTCTGGTTACAGAGAGATTAAACTCAAAAGGATAATCATTGAATGTGTGCTTGGGTTTGATATCCTCAAAACAAATCTCGTAAGGGTTTTGATTTGATGGCTTTAGCTTAAAAGGAACCCTTCGACTCAATCTTCCATTTCCTCCAAAGTTAACTTCCCAAATTAGAACTTCCAAGCTCCTATCCTTCTCATTCAGAATGTTAAATTCTGAGACCTCTTGCATGTTAATCACCCCGTCTGAAATCTCCAAGTCTAAATGATGTGGCAGAATCAGAATTGACTTGGGTCTAATTGTCTCAGAAGTAGAATTATCGATAAGCTCAACGGGGTGTAACTGACAATCAGGGCATTGAATTGAATCCTCCAGAAAATTCGATTCTAGATCCTTAATGTGAGCCCTAATAAAATCAATTTCCTCAGTTATTTGGCTTTCAAATGATCTCTTAGATTCCTCAAGCCCAATCGTCTCATAGAAATCGTGTTCAGAAAACTCGTGTGAGACTTCGCAACTTGAATCTTCACCATCAAAGAAATCAAAATCCGTATCAATGTATGCCCCAAAATCATCTGTCACTTTCTGTTCCAAGGAGACATACGCTTCCTTGTACCTTGGCTCAAGGATCTCAGGTGAAGAAATCAGATCTTCCTTAATTGGTTGCTTTAATTCAATCTGGTCAGCCTTGTAACACATGTCCCCCCCAACAGGTGCCTGAGCGGGTTCTGTCATTGGCTTTCTTGAAGGGAGTTAATCCTGGGAATCATCCCATGATTGAATCAAAGCAACTATGAATCTCATCCTCAATTTCACTAATTTCCCAAGTAGAAACTCACCCGGGTTCTTATCCTTAACATCCTGGAGCCAATCCAACAACGACTTGTTCAAATCATCAATCATTTCAATCAGAGGCTCCAATCTCTCAATGCAAGGTATTGGCTGAACTTCTAAAGATAGTATGATATTCCTCAAATTAGTCAGAACCTTATCTTAAACCTGGTTAACTTGAACCAAATGAGTTGGTTCAGGATTGGGCGAGTTTGGTATCAATGCAGAGGAATTAACGAATTGAGATTCGTTATACCCTTCCTGAGAATAGGTCATTTCAGATTGTTCAAAAGATGGTGATGACCTAAAGGCAGTGAAATCAGAGGATGGGTAAGGATCAGTGTATCCTTCTTGATTGTAGATCGTATTAGGTTGTTCATGAAAGGAAGACGATCTATAATCGATGTGGCTCTGAGAAGGATAGAAATCAGAATCAAAGTGTTCAGGGTTAGACCCTAAACATGGAGGTCTGGAACTATATCCCCAATCCGAGTTATCCCAACTAACCGATGGTTGATTACAGTACTAGTCGGGATAATCGTCATGTTGAGGATAATTCACAACACGAGGGAAAGAGCGGGAATGTGTGTAATATGTGGAAGGATTCATGATAAGCGAGAGGAAGAAAGGCACCCTGCAATACAAACAATCAAACCTGTCCTTAAGTGGGTTAGCCTTACAGACCTATAAACTCCCAAAACCCGTCTTGAGATAAAGGAACGATTTGATCTACTTCTGTCTGTTCAATCCAACCAGTTAGAAGGAGGGACTGGGGAGAAGGTTCTTCCTTCGGCTTGCGCCTGCAGTTCCTAGTGTACCCCCCAGTCACGATCGTTTGATTCTGCTCCCCTAGCTAGACATCAGATTGAACAGTAGAAATAGAATAATCGAAAATAATCTCATTCTGGGTTCTAAAGAGCGGGTCCAATCCTTAAGGCCAACGTCTACTCTGGATTGTTTAAGGCTAGGTTTGAATGTGCTTTGGAATGTGATGGGCCCTTTAAATCTGATGTGCCCTTAATGATAAATTTGTTTTGTGTGTGCGTGCACAACCAATGGTTTTCAAGCAAGATTTTTTTTGATTTGGTGAATTTTAAGGTTCAAATTTTTCTTAGTAGCTTTTAGGATTCAACTTTAGGTATTTTCAAATAAGTTTCGTTGGCACACCAGGTTTTGTAAGCACAGGTAAAGATGTTTTCCTTTAAAATTTAAAAGAATGTGGAGTGCCTAGTAAATCCCTAGGAGTTGAACCTAAGTGGCAGCTACTTGATGAGTTGATTTTATTTGAAGTGGTGCGGCCCAATCAACTCAAACAATTGGCCTGTTGCACCACTTAATTAGGCACAAAATGATTACCTAATCTGATTTCTACTCAATTATGTGTTTGAATGTGTGTACCGGCTCCAAAGATCAATTTACCGGTTGAGTTTGAAAATCAGATGAGGTTGTGTACCTCTGTGAGATTTTTTTAATTTTTCTTTTTTTTTTAATGTGGGGGTTGGGGTGAGTATGGGTGTCAAACAACAAACAATCTAACCTTAGAGTTTATAAGAACACCTAGGTTGATTGATGTTTGAATTATTATGTTGTGGAATGAAATCTAATGGGTGGGAGGTGGGGGATAACTTACAGAACCTTCCACAGCACTTTACTCCAATCTACTGCTGTTGCTTGTCTCTAAAGAGTACTTGCAATCACAATAAGAAAGGAGATAAGTGAGGTAAATGATTTGTAAGTTAGAAAACATGAAGAGAAACCAAAGAGCGTCGCCTCCCCGGCAACGGCGCCAAAATGTTGAATGTACGAATTGCTACGCTAACGTGTTAGGTTTTGGAAAACCTGTCGTTGAAGTTTGAAAGCGAAGAACTCGTGCTCAACAAAGAAAATTTATACTGAAATGAAAGTTTTGGGTCGAACACAAAGAGGCGGACGTTTTTTTTAAAAACTACGTGTTTGTTTTTATTTGTCACAAAGTAATTCAATTTAAAACTATCTAATTATTTACAATAAATAAGAGAGAGAGAGAGTAAGAGAGAGAGAGAGAATATTACAAACAGAAATCAAAACGAGATGTAGAATAAACAGGGAATTCATCATTAAGGAGTTTGTTTGTTTCACTATTACAACAAGAAAGTAGAAAATAATTACACAAGAAAGTGATAAATTTACTCTAGAAAGCATTAAAAGAATGGAGGGAGAAATGTCCTCCTCGACGATCGCTTGGAGGACGAGGAAAACTACTTTAGAAAGCAGTAAATCTATACTAGAAAGCAGTAAAAAGAATTGGGAGAGAGATATCCTCCTCGACGGTCGCTAGGAGGATGAGCCGGATGGGATGGCGCCTAGACGAAGGAGGACAAAGCAGGACGAAGGAGGACGAAGCAGAAGAATGGGAACGGGGCAGCACGTCATCGTCGCCGCGGGATCCACTTCCAAAGGGGAACGAAAATTTGGGCTTTATCTCGCAAGAAGCATCTCGGGTGTCGGATAAGCTTCTCTTGAGCTTTGGAGAGGTAGAGAGAAGAAGGAAGGGATGAGAATTTCGTGTGGAGGGGGTCTCCTTTTATAGTTGCAAGGAGTGGGGGCAAATTAGTCATTACATCTTTAAAACATTAAATAAGGGGTCTTTAGTGAAGGATAAAACCGTCCCTAAAGCCACAACGTGGGTGTATTGGCCGCTGCCCACATGCAGCCGCTCAGCTGCTCTCTCTCTCAACGCATCTGCACTTTCAACCATCCACAGCCGTCTGATCGCGAGATCGGACGACTGTGATTGCGCCTTCCCTGCTCGCTGCGCGCCTGCCCAGCATGTGCGATGCCGCGTGAGGCACGGGCATGCAATAGCACGTCATCGCTATTGAGCGCAGACGGTCGTTCTCTCAAGATCCGATGCACGCTCGCGCCCGCTCGCCCACACCCTTCGCCTCCTCGACGTGGCTCGAACCCACGTCCGCTACTCAAGATAGCGCCCTCGCCCACTACGCTGCGGGGCGCGGATTGTCGAGCGAGCGATTTGAAGTGCAACCATTCACAACCGTTGGATCGAGATCCAACAGCGGAGAGCGGGCAGATGCGGAGGCTTCAATGGTTGCATGCGGGCATTTGGGCGGCCGAGATGGTGCCACGTGGCGCCATCTTCGCCATCCATCTTCTGGATGTTGTAGATGGTGCCACGGGTGTCGGATTGACTTAATTTTTGCGTCATTAGGCTGCGATCGTCGATCCGAATTCATCCGTGTGGTTGGATTTGTCATTTGAAGTGCAGATTTACACCATCTTGACCCTTGATCTTCTGGCATACCTCAGTCACTATCTGATGCTACAGATGCCTGATTAGGGTGATCTTGGAGTCGTTGAACTCCAATCGTTGCCCTGATCACATCTGTACGGTTGGATCTTCAATCTGAGGCCCTAATAAAAAGTTTGCCCTGTCCAAGTACATAAAAGGAGACAATTAACCTCCATTTTATTCAAACCACTCTAAATGCAAGATGATGCATGTTATGCAATATTTATATCATGCAATGCAATCCTATGCTTAAGAACATGCATAAATAGACATCTTAAGTAGTGTAAATGTGTTTACATCAGAGCTGGGGAGAAGTTACATGAAGCTGGGATAGATTTCACGACCTTCTTCGAAAATGCCTGCACCATGGTATACCGAGATGGCACCTGGCTCAGATCTTTTACCATGGGCTGGATGACACACATCGGTATTTGGCCGATGCATCTAGTGGCATAAATTTCCTCGCAAAAGATGAGAATAGTGCATTTGAGTTGTTTAAATCATTAGCGATGAACTCGATGAATGCCGCATCCATGAACCAGTTCTAGCGGCCTGGTCAGCAATGGGTTGGTGTCCATGAGGCTTACACCGAGTCTATTTGAGCCAACATGGATATCATCATCAAGCGGCTGGATAGAATAAGTCTAATTGGGAAGAAGATTGAACAATTAGTCAGGGTCAATCTGACTTGTGCTTTGCCGCCTCAAGACCCTCCCATGCACCCCGAGCCCCTCCTGCTTGAGTTAATCTACTCACTTGGGATGCATCTTGTCCATATTTACGAGATCCTGCATATCAGGATCCTGTAAATAATCCAGATCTGGCACCTTATGACCAGGGTTATGCACCACCCACAAATTATAATGCATATCCCCTTGACGGATGTATGTCTCAGACATCTTTCACCTACGAGGACGTCAGTGCTATCCAAGGATATGGGCGTAATAACCCGTATTCAGAGATGTATAACCCTGGTTGGCGCCAGCATCCGAACTTCTTTTGGTCTGGTAATTCACAGAGACCACATCAAGATCAACACTACCAGACTAGGCAATACGAGAATGGACAAAACACGTACCCTAGGCAGCATCCATTCCCACATCAGCAACAACCCCACTATTTATATCAGTCGTTGCACCAAGCTGCCAGTCACCCTCCAAAGCGGGTTGATCCTTTGGAGGCACTGAAAGAGGAGCTGCAAGAATCAATGAGGAAATCCACATAAGATAGCTTGCAGATTATGTAGGTGACGGCTGACTAGATACAGACCGTACAGAACACATAGAACCAGCTGTTGCAAGAGCATAGGACTCAGGGAGCCTTGCCTTCCCAACCTGTCCTGAATCCTCGATATGTGCAGAACCAGGGTGCCCCGCCTAGGTTTCAAGCATAGTAGGGACAGGCACATGGCAGATTATAGGCGCCTCCTGCACCACTCGGTTACGCGCAAGGCTAGCTACCTTTGCAAAGCCCCATATATTTTGCCCCTTCCGCTCCCCCACCACCCCATGGGCAGCAAGCCGATGCACATGCTGTCTCATTGAGGAGTGGAAGGAAGACATATGACCCACCACTTAGGCAGGCAGATCCTGATTTTTCCCACCCTTCACCACAGGTGCATTCGACTCCTTTGCCATCTCAGGAGTCACCTACGGTAGATAAGGGTAAGAGGGCACTTGACCTTGAGATTCTCGTCCCTTTTCCTGAGGCTTTGACAAGAAATGCAATATGGATAAAGGACATGCGAAATTTTAAGGACCTGAAATCGATGTTCAAGGAAGTACATATTCAGGTCCCCCTCCTTGAGGCAATCGATCTCATTCCCGCTGTCACTAGGTTCTTCAAGGATTATTGTACCCCGAAGTGACAGCCGAGAATTGGACGACAGGCGGTACTGTCGAAAGAGGATAGCACTGTGATTCTAGCTGACTTACCGCCAAA
The DNA here is from genome assembly GCA_037157565.1 of Thalassia testudinum. NCBI lineage: Eukaryota > Viridiplantae > Streptophyta > Magnoliopsida > Alismatales > Hydrocharitaceae > Thalassia > Thalassia testudinum. Next base: position 18,409,813 of record JAZHRO010000056.1, read on the forward strand.
GAAGAAATACCCTGGTACCCCACTCATATCCTGCTTCTTGCAGGATTCTCCATTTGATCGGGCCCTTCTAGATCTAGGCTCATCCATCAACCTAACTCCCACTGCCGTATTTGATAGATTTCGATTCGGGGAGTTGAAGCCCACCTCGGTCACAATTCAGCTGGTTGACAGATTAGTCAAAACACCAAGGGGGTTGGTGGAGAACGTGATCGTGAAAGTCCGCTGGTTCTACTTTCTCGCAGATTTTTTCGTTCTCGATATTGAAGTTCCTCCTAATCTCTGAGATGCACCAAATATTTTGGGTCGCCCATTTCTGGTGATAGCCTGAGTGAACATGAATGTGCATCCAGGTGTATGGAGATAGCCCTAAGAAATGAGCAACTTCGACTGGACATATTCAGGGTAGCAAGGAACTTCGATTGTGATCGAATGGAGGAGGATGGTGAAGACGAAGATGCGACATACTGTGGTAACATTAGGCTCCTTTGTGATGACCCAATGTCTCATTCGTCTACATTATTATGGTTCTTGGACCTCAATCCACACGGGACTGAAACCACTGCACAACACATATCTCCCCGAGGATTTGACTGTTTAGGATGTGCTTCTGACCATAGCACCCCTGAATCTAGCTATCCTGATCCACACATTGTTGTTGTAGGAAGACATGACTACAGCTAAGAGGTTTCCCATTAACGTAGTCACAACCGATTATTTCACAGGGAGCGACTCAGTGGGAATTCACGTGGACATGGATCAACAGATTCCGACCCTCGATTTTACTCCTCCCACTCTCACTTCTGACTCTGGCCCACCTGTGATTGAATTGAAGCCCTAACCTAACTCACTCAAGTATGTGTTCTTGGGCGAAAGTGAGACAGACCCAGTCATTATCAATGCCCACTTCACCCAAGAATAGGAGCACCAATTGATTTCTACGCTGCAAGACCATAGGGCTGCTATCGGGTGGAGTATTGCTGATCTCCACGATATTCGCCCTTTGTATTGCACTCATCACATTTACACGGATGAAGGGGTGAAACCTTCGGGACAACCTCAAAGATGGCTTAACTTGAAAATGCTAGAGGTTGTTAAGAAGGAGATCATCAAATGGCTGGATGTAGGTATTGTATACCCAATCTTAGACAACCAATGGGTGAGTCTGATCCAAATAGTGCCCAAGAAAGTAGGACTCACCATCGTAAACACTGATAAGGGCGAATCCATCTCGACTAGCACTACGACATCTTGGAGAGTCTGCATCGACTACAGGAAACTGAACACAGCTACCCAGAAGGATCACTTTCCCTTGCCATTCATTGATCAGATCTTGGAATGGTTAGCCGGATGCAGTTTCTTCTGCTTTCTGGATGGATACTCCGGGTATAATCAAGTAGCGATTAGCCCGAAAGATCAAGACAAGACCACATTCACATGCCCCTTTGGAACATTCGCTTTCAAGTAGATGCCCTTTGGCCTCTACAACGCACCAGTGACATTTCAGCATTGTATGATGGCCATCTTCTCTAACATGATTGGGGATTATGTGGAGGTATTCATGGATGACTTCTCCATTTTTAGAGATGATTTCGAATCTTGTCTGGATAACCTCACCAAGATCTTGAAATGGTGTATTAAGGTAAACCTAGTACTACCCTAGGAGAAAAGCCATTTCATGGTGAGGGATGGCATAGTACTGGGACACAGGATCTCCAAAAATGGACTCAAGGTCGATCGAGCTAAATCTAAGATTATTTCCCACTTACTGCCACCTAGCTCGGTCAAGCAGATCAGATCATTCTTGGGTCACGTTAGCTTCTATTAGAGATTTATACGTGATTTCTCAAAAATTTCATGGCCCTTGATGAATCTCCTGGTTGCTAACGTCCAATTTGAATTTGATACCTCATGTCTTAGCGCCTTCAAGACTTTACGAAGCATTGTCTCCGACTCCCCAATTCTCCAACCACCCGACTGGTCGCTCGACTTCAAAATGATGTGCGACGTGTCTGATTTTGCGATCGGTGCTATTTTAAGCCAATGTCGGAATAAACAGCCCTTCGTCATATACTATGCTAGCAAGACGCTGAATGAGGCTCAGCGCAATTACACTGTCACCGAAAAAGAACTGCTAGCAGTAGTATTCGAGTTGGAGAAATTCAAATCGTACTTATTAGGGTCCAAGGTCATCATTTTCACTGACCACTCCACCCTCCGGTATTTGTTGGTAAAGAAGGATGCCAAACCATGACTCATTAGATGGATCCTTTTATTGCAGGAATTTGATATCGAAATCTACGACAAAGTCGGAAAGCAAAATGTCGTGGCGGATCACCTATCCAGATTGGACCCAGACCACATTCCCTACTCCCTGCCTATCCACGAGCAATTTCCAGATGAATCTCTTTTGGCAGTTCATTTTGTTGAGTTCCCCTGGTACGTAGACATCACGAACTACCTTGCCACAAGCAAGATTCCCGTGAATCTATCCAACGACTAGAAACTCAAATTCACTGCAGAAGCCAAATACTACCTCTGAGATGACCCACTGCTCTTCCGCATTAGAGCAGACCAGATTATTCGAAGATGCATCACAGACTTTGAGATCCCCAGTGTGTTATCTTTTTGCCACAACGATGCTTGTGGTGGTCATTTCTCAAGATGGAAAACCACTACAAAAATTTTGCAGTCGGGATTTTTCTGGCCAACCATCTTCAGAGATACACACGAATACGCCCAACACTACAAATGATGCCAGTCGATCGATTTTATTACCAGGAGAGACATGGTGCCACTCCAGCCCATCATGGTTGTAGAAGTGTTCGACGTCTGGGGCATCGATTTTATGGGCCCTTTTCCGAACTCGCACGACTTCGAGTACACATTGCTACCCGTTGACTATGTCTTGAAGTGGGTCAAGGCCCTCCCAGTGAGACGGGCTGACCATTAGACCATCATTTCTTTTGTACTGCCGAACATCTTTGCGAGATTTGGAATACCCCACGCTCTAATTAGCGACGGGGGATGCCACTTCATTCACGCCCATTTCAGGTCATTGTTAAAGAAATATGGGGTACATCACCGTATAGCCACCTCGTATCACCCACAAACCAATGGGCAGGCCGAAGTGTCTAACCGTCAGATCAAGCTGATTCTCCAGAAGATGGTTAGATCAGACAGGAAGGACTGGTCTGATAAATTATTTGATGCACTCTGGGCATATCAGACCGCATACAAGGCCCCACTCGGAATGTCACCATATCACATGGTATGTGGTAAGGCCTGCACCTTTTGGTAGAGCTGGAACACTACGCCTTTTAGGCGATGCGAAAATGCAACCTTGACCTCTATGCAGGAGGTCAAGAGCGGAAACTTCAGCTCAGTGAATTAGAAGAGATCCGACGGGAGGCCTATGAGAACGCATTGATATACAAGGACAAGACCAAGGCCTTTCATGACCGCCACATCTGGAGGAAAGCATTCAAGCCCAGCCAGCAAGTCTGGTTGTTTGATTCATGAATGAAACTGTTCGCAAGAAAGCTCATGTCCAAGTTGACTACCCCTTATGTTGCGATTCATCCATATCCTAATGGGGCAGTCCAAATCAAGGACCCAAAATCAAGCCATATATTCACGGTAAATGGCCAGTGCCTCAAGCCATTCTTGGCCCAGGAACCTCCTCCACCTGATGAGATTGTTCATCTTATTGAGGACGTGTGACTGAATTCTCGCCCAGCTCGAGGCATTAAACTCATCACAAATAGATACCATCTATCCCACATTCCACCATCATTTAGATATAACCATTTTTATATATACCATATTTTTTCTACAAGCATATTTTCTTTCTGCATATTGCATACTAAAAGGTTGGCCGGTACTGAATGTATAATTTCAGGAGCAACTACAGGTGATTTTTATCCATTCTCTCCCTGCAGTACTTATTTTCTTTTATATTCATGCATGAGGACATGCAAGAACTTAGGGATGGGGGGTTAGATACAACAAAATTGAAAATTTTTTTATGCCAACATTTAGGAAAACCTTGGAGCTGCATGTAAAACATACTTTAGGACCCTAAATAAAAGAACAACCGACTCCACCTCCAATGCTCGCATTGGAGCTAGAAATCATCCACAATAGCCATTTCCGACTCATCCGCTCACCTTTTATTCTAAATTTAGTGTTAAGCTGAATGTAACCCGATACAGGAATTTCATGAAGTATAAATATAAGAGGTCATGCAATAGGGATTTTATCCTCTAGTTGATTCCTGTAATCTAGAATCCAGTACAACTTTTCACACACACGTAGAATTTGTAATGGATTCACGATGAAGGCTAATAAACGCCTTTAGTTTGTCGAGAAGAAGTAGTGCTTCTTTTCTTGAACCCCTAGACAGTGTTTTGGGAGTCAGGTAGATTTTCTTCCAAAAATCCACCAAATAGTGTGAGATGAGAGTAGAGTGTACTGGTGCTCTAAGATTAGTGCAAGGAATCCGGTGTCCTAGATAATTAGGTGATGATACTCAGAGATTAGCCATAGTTTTCGCTCTCGGTTCTTGCGTATACATTTTGTGCGAATTGTGAGAGCCACCAAATAAGGCAAATACGTGGAGAGCGAGTTTTCATAAAACTAGGGCTAAGGAGGATGGTTACGACCATTCTTTATGGAATCCTTGGCTGAAGGAGGATATTGATGTTAATGTCAGAAATACATCGTCCTATCCATCTCTCCCGGTGTCGTGAGTAGGCACTTCCACCAAATAAGCCACCCAATGTCACTTGTGTACCACCAATCCCTAATAATGCCTCCTCAATAAAACTCATGGATGTGTGGTAGTTTTATTATGTTAAAAGAAAAAATGAAAAAAAAAAGAAAAGAAAGAAGAATTGAAAAAAAAGTTAGAAAAGGAAGAAAAAGCAAGCAAAAAAAGAGAGTGAATATTTAGTGTTTATTTCAATTGCAGTGAGGCAATACCACCAAATAAATTTGAGATCCACCAAATATGGCCTTAACCGATTTTTCTGTGTTTCTGATCGCCCGAATACTAGCTGAGGAATTCTAACTTGGTGTTAGAGTTATGGGAACTCAATTAAAGTGTTAATGCCAAGTGAGACCACCAAATACAGGTCATATGTGTGAATCTAGTGAGATTGTGAGCTTTAAGAAAAGAAAAGAAAAGAAAAAGAAGAGAGAAGGAGAGAATGAATACAAAGGAATCAAAAGAGAGCATAGTCTTTCTCGTCTTTCTCTGAGTTGAATTACTTAGTAATCTGGGAATCTAGATTCTGCAGTACTAGTCTCTGTGTAGCACCAAGTGAGAAAGTGAGCCACCAAACATAAAATCTTTTCCCTCAAAGATTCTCTACCTAAGCCTAAAGTGAGGGTGGAATTCATAGAATATTTTGAATACCCTGAGGGAAGAAGTCTGCCTATCCAGCTAGAATTTTTACTAGGGTCAACTACAGCTTTAAAGGAGTATCAGTTTTTCACTCGAATTTGTTGCAAAAGCTACATAGCTGCACTTTCACGATTTCCTGGATTTCTTGAGCATAGGATGAGAACAAAAAAGAAAAAAATCCCTAGGCATACACTTGATAAAATAATCAATCCCTCAGGGACCCTTTTGTGAATAATTTAGTATTGCATTTGCTAGGGATTAGCAAGATTTAGGCATGGGGGAATGATTGCGCAGCAATCATAGGTCTTAATTGACATAGATTATGCTAGGACTTAGCATAAGTTAGGGTGATTCATGCATGCATAAGCATTATCTACATCTTTACTACTTTCCTTTAGCTATACATTGATGAGTCCATTTTAATGGACTATAATCATGCCTAAGTAATTCAATTCTAGCATTGTATGTTGGTTAATAATCACATTTCTTCATTAAATGATTGCATGTGTCTTTATTGAAGTTTACATTTCTTCTATTGCTTATTATGTAATTATATTTCATGCAGGGACCTGCAATAGCACACTCATCTTCTCTAATTAATCTACTCTAATAATCGGGAAGAAGAGGAAGGAGGATCAAATTTGGAAAAGAATAGGGAGTGGAAAGATATTTTCCCCCCACAAATATCTCCACCTATGGCCAACGGAACCTAACAAGCGCCGACTAAAATTAGGAAGGGATTTGAAAATCCCTTGATTGGTGCGGGAGAGAGGAGTTAAAAGAGGCACTTGCACAGGAGAGAAGGCTGGATCTTCGAATCTTCTTCCTCCCCCTTGAGGGGATATCCACTGTGTGCACTGCAAACATTGAAGGCTTGCACTGTGCACCCACCACCCGCCACAGCCTCTACTGCAAGCGCTACACCAGCCTGCACCAAGCACAGCCAAGCGCACCCTTACAGGCGTCGCGTCTTTCACTGCAGGCGCACCCCTACAGGTGCCCCCCTTCTCCAACGTCTTCCCGTGGCTAGCAAATGTGCGTTGCACCGCACCTCTGTAGGCGCTTGACGCCAAGCACCCACAGGCGCTCGCCGCCCTTCACCACCCTCTGCAGGCGCTGAAGACCAACCGTCCTTGACTGCTGGCACCGCGATCCTCAGGCGCCCCACCTCAGCTGCCTGCAGCCGCTCAGCGCCCTTGCACCTTCTCCCTTCAGGTGCTTCCCCCTCTCCAGCGCCAGGCCCGCGCCCTTCCAGCACCACCCCATCCTGCACCTGCCTTGTGTGCCTGTAGGCACCGCGCCAGCCAACCAGCGCACGCAGGTGCTGCACTTCACCTCTGCAGGTGCCTGTGCCCCTTCAGCACCCTCGCCATCACCGCACGTACCCACTGCTACAGTCGTGCCCGCCTCCCTGCGGGCCTACAGCGCCTCACCACACGCTTCCAGCCCGCGCGCACCTGTACTTCGCCGTGTCTCCTTATGCCTGCAGCATGCGCGGCAGCAGCAGCTCCTCCAGCACCACCACTCCTCTCCTTCGGTAGGCCTCACTCCATCTCTCGACAAACCGCTGCCACCACCGCAATGGCCTCTCTACAGCCAACCTCCTGTGGGAGTCTCTCCTCGATTGAACCTCTCTCCCATGCGCAAGGAGGAGAGAGGTAAAATCCTCTGTTTTAGTGTTAATTAAAAATTACATTTACTGCCATTGCCACCAAAAATTAATTTAAATTTATGATAATTTTATTGTGGCAAAATTGTGACTGCACACTCATGCTTTTTGATAATTGCACAGTTATTGATACTCACATTCTTCAACATTGGTTTTGGGATTAAAATGTGCATAAATTTTCTCCAATATATGTCAATTGAAAATTACATAAAATCATCACATATTTATTGAATATTTCAGTGAGGAAAAATTGCACATATACCCTTATGTTTTTGAGTTATTGTGCATCTTCTTTCCATCGCATTTCAGGTCAGATTTGATTAGGGAGTTCGCACTTAATTGAAAGAATACGAAATAATTGAGATTTTATTGCATCATTGCCTCCTTGTGGACACGACCCGCTCCTAGCAGTGTGGTTATTTTAATTGTTGATTAGTCGATTTTTCCACCACATAGAACTACAAATGGCGCATCATTTTATGTGACAAACTACTTTAAAAGTGAAGAATCAACATACCAAATTGGCGCCGTTGCCGGGGAGGCAACAGATGCAATAGATTCATGTTATTATTTTTTTGAATATTCTGAGTTGCGCAATCATCTGATCTTTTTTTTTATTATGCAAGGAATCTAACATGGCAAGAGGCGCAGCAGAGCGATGACATTGAACTTGAATGACGCGCTCGGTGGAGACGATCTTTTTTGGTTGACCTTGATGCCACCTAGAGGCCAGCAACAGGAACACATAGGCCTTGATCCCACACACATAGGCTTACAGAGGAGCCTGTTTTTGATTTAGTCAATAGAGCTTAGTTTAGATTTAGTTTAGATAGTCATTAGAATTTAATTACTGTCTTTTGGACCCTTGTAGGTTATTTTTGGGAACGTGCTCCTAGTGCCTCTTTATTTCTTATCGCTCTTGTATGCGGGAGTGTATTTTCGGGAGCGTGTTCCCATTTATTTAGATTATAGGATTATTTGAACTGTTTGAACTGAATTTCAGTTAGTTAGTTAGATTAGGTCTATTTGTTTATTATTATTATAAAAAATATATATATATATATATTCGAACTACCTGCTAGAAGTTGCATATCTATAGGACAACCATCTATGACTGAATGAGCAGCATCTAGTTTATTTTTATTGCATTGCATACATTGCAAGAAGAAAGCTGGAGTAAGGTACGTCTTCTCTTGATCATCAATTACCTGTCATGCATATGCATTGAACTTAAATCTAAGACCACTAAAGTGCTTGAATCAAATTAATTCAATGGTCACTTTAAAAATTAGGACTGCTAAGAGATTGGACTTTAAAATCTGTGACTGAAAATTGTGTGAAAAAGGATCCTATTTGAGAAATTTCAAAAATCAAAACACGATCGTATGTTTGCACACTTGAGACACTGTGCACCTCACACATAAGGTCACTAGATAAATTTCTACCTCTCCTCTTTTGCACCACAAGGGAAGTTAGTCAGAAATCAACAAGCCTATCCACCAAGTTACTTTGGTTCCTCGTGTGTGGGCTCGATTCAAGACTTTCATCCCTTGCGAGCAGGTTATAGGCACCAGCGAAGGTTGGCCTAGGAAGTGTAATTTTTGTAAAACTTGTTCGGCCACCAATTGAACATTTTATTCTAAGACCTACAATCTACTAAAAACAAATCCCATTGAATTTGCATTTGCTTTGATCGAACACTCTAGGAAGTTTCTGCTTGTATTCTGAATTCTTCTAAATCCTAAGAGAGTTAAAATTATTTTGCTTAAAGAAATGGATCACCCTTACTCCTATCAGTTTGATTATCAGAGTCAATACTTCCCATCTTTTAATCAGGATCCCATGTGCCAAGCAAATCTATCCTTTGATGGGTACATTGATAATTCATGGGATCATTCTTATTCTTATCCTGGGAGTACTGGCTTGATAACTCCCATCTTTGAGCAGAGCCTAGGAGTAGGATTTTCCAACCCTGAAATCCCTACTTCCATGCAAACACCCAACCCTCCCAACCATCATGATTTTCCGTATCGAGGTTGGACCGATACCCCTAGGCAACCAGAGCCTAAAATTGACTATCCTCCCCAACCTGATAATAGTAGCCTCTCCTCTTTTATGATAGAAATGCAAAAATAAGAAAAAGAAATGGTGGAAGCCATGGGAGAGATGTTGAGGAATAGTCAACAGTTAAATGAAGAAATAAGACAACTTAGCTACATGCTTCCCAGTAATTCTGATCCCTACCCATCTGACCCTGATCATGAAAATAATTTGGAGGAACCCAATGATAATAGGGATCCAATTTTATGTAGCTATCACTTAGACTCTCCCAATGAGACACGGCCACTAGAGGAGAACGATCATAGTGATTATCCACCTGAGCTATATTGGAGTCAAAAGCAAGGGAAGATGGTACCTCTTGAGGACCTTGACCCAAATGATAGTATTCTCTTTACCCCTACCTACCCGGGTCAAGGTTGTATTGTTCCTATCACTTCCCCTATTGATTATTTGGTGGAATCCCATTCTACCTTTAGTGAGCCTACTCCTGACCCTCCACTCAGGGAATCAACACCTACCATTCAACATCCTGAGGATTTAAATGCACCCAATGAAGGTGACCCTAAGGGAATAAAGGATGATCAATTTTCGTCTCAGGGATATGAAGAGTCTATTTCAGAAAATGGGGATGCCCCAATAGAAGAATCTGGACTGAAATCTGGGGTGAATCACAAGGGAATTATTTATTATTTGAGTATTTACCTCCAGAGGATATAAATACTATGGTGAAATCTAGATTCCTCTCTTCTCTTGAGAGTCATCCTCCATCAAAACAAGAGTTGCTATTAGAGGAGGAAAAACAAAATAGTGAGAAGTCTATGGGAGACTCTTAGGGACAAAACACATCAATTGTGGATTTATACCCCAAGAGAAATAACAAATTCAGTGATATAGGCTTGCTCCAAAACATTAAAAATGATCCTCCTTTGGGAATAATTGAGGATACTGATCCAACTCCTAATGAATCACATATGCACCCTGACAAAAAATTGAGTGAACCAAAAGAATCCGGGGATGAGCTTAATGATAATGATTTTGATATTTTAACCCTGCCATCAAAGAGTTGTAATTTGGAGTCTACCCTTGATTCAAATATGACTCCAATCATTAATGTTAGGCAAGGTAACCTGAAGTTGTCTACAACTGTTAGGGAGTATACACAATCTGAATCATTGTTGGAGTTGGACCTAATACTGACTAAGCTCTCATTGGACTTAACCATTACCTTCCAACACTACAAACAACCCTTGTACTCCCTAACCGATCCTTGGCTCAGATCTCTGCTCAAGTACATTCTTTTTGGAGAACATATCAGGCCAGTACATCCTCGGGTAGAATGGCGAGTGTGGATTGATGCTTGTACTTTTACTCTCGCCATTCAAGGGTTTGATCTAATAATGTTTATATCTTTTACAACCCATCCTGCTTTGGAGGATCCTTGTTATCCTCCACTTATTCCGTTTTGGGAGGTCCCTTTTCATATTCCTTTTATTATTCCTAGACCTCGCAAGGTAGTCAACGAGGTTCTTCGCTTCCATATCTTCTGGCGAGCATTTGGTATTACGTTACATCATCAGCTCGCCAACATCCGTGGCTACCTATTTTCTAGGCCCACGCTGTTACGCATATTTTTAGGGCCTAACCTTTTTTTTCTGGAACCAGACTTACGGGTTCCTTCTAAGTCTGGCTGCTGACAGAAAATGCAGCGCTTATTTAGAGGCAACCCAGCGGTCTGAATAACATCGTCATCAGGTGATTTCTTTCCTTTCTCCTCCTGTTTTAATTTTATAATGGGGACATTGTAGGATTTAGCCATGAGGGGGTGCATTTGCATTTCAGGAAGTATTGATGCATTTAAGTTAGCATATAAATATAAGAAAAAAAATTTCTTTTCTTGAGTTGAATGGGTTAGTCCCTAGCAGAATACCTTTGTCATTGGAGGTTTTTCTTCTTGAATTATTTCTTAAGTTTAGAATCCAGTACATTTATTTCACGTGCACGTAGACTTGGTAATGGATCCTTGAGGAAAACCAATAAGCATTTGTAGTCTACTAAACCCTTGGAAGTTAATAGGGAGTCAGGCATACTATCTTCTAAGATCCACCTCATATTTGTGAGATGAAAGTTGAGAGATTACTGGTGAGCTAAGTCTAGTGCAAGGACTCTTAAGTTTTGAATCACTAGATGATGATACTTTAGAGTTAGGCGTAGTTTTCACTCTCTGTTCCTGTGTGCGTACTTTGTGTGATTTCTTGAGATTCACCAAATAAGGCAGATACATAGAGATGGAATATTAATAAAGCTATGACTATGGTGGATGGTTACGACCGTCTTTCATAGAGTCCTCGGCTGAAGGAGGGTAATAGTGTCAAAGGTCAGAAATACGCCTGTCCTATCCACTCCTTCCTGGTGTCGAGAATAGGCACTTCCACCAAATACGTCACACAATATCCTCTTGACCATCATCATCCCTAATAATACCTCATAAATAAAAGTCTGTGCCGTATTATGTTGATTTAAAAAAAAAAAGGAGAAAAGAAAAGAAGAAGAAGAAGAAATAGAAAGAAGAAAAAGAAGAAACAGTTATATTATATATATATATAAAAAAGTCAGTTTATAATGTAACATTGTTTTTGAGGCAACAGAACACCTATCGAGCTCCACCAAATATGACCCATACCTACCTTTTAGTATTTCTGATAGCCCAAATATTGGTTGAGGATTCTAACTTAGTTGTAGAGTTATTAGGACTTTAATTGAAGTGTGGATGTCATGTGAGGCCACCAAATAGTAAGTACAATTACTAAATCTAGCGAGATTTGTGATCCCAGAAAGAAAAGAAAGAAAAGAGTGAGTGCCTAGGAACATCAAGAGAGCACAGATGTTTATCCTCTCTCCGAGTTGACTTGTCTAATAGTCTAGAAATCTAGAGTCTATAGTACTAGACTACATGTAGCACCAGATGAGTGTGTGCCACCAAATACAAATCCATTCTACTCGATATCTCCTACCTAAGCCAAAAGCCAGGGTCAAATTACAGATTATCATCTGCTTTATCCCTGAGGGAAGTAGTTGCTTATCTCGATAGAAATATTTACCATGGGTAAAGTATAACTCATAATGCGAATCGGCTTTTCACATTGATCTGTTACTCAGGCTACCATCACTTCACATTTGTTTGGATCTCTAAAGTTTTGAAATAAGGAAAGAAGAAATCTTCTGATTACTTCTATTATTTTTGCTAAGGACTAGCAAATCTTAGGCATGGGGGTATTTGATGAGTCCATTTTAATGGACTATTATTACGCCAAAGTAATTCAATTCTAACATTGTCTGTTGGTTAATAATCACATTTGTTCATTAAATGATTGCATGTGTCATTATTTAAGTATACATTTCTTCTATTGCTTATTATGTAATTATATTTCATGCTGGGACCCGCAACAGCACACTCGTCTTCTCTAATTAATCTACTCTAATAATCGGGAAGAAGAGGGAGGAGGATCAAATGTGGAAAAGAATAGGGGGTGGAAAGATATTTTCCCCCCATAAATATCTCCACCTATGGCCAACGAAACCCAACAAGCGTCGGCTAAAATTAGGAAGGGATTTGAAAATCCCTTGATTGGCGTAGGGGAGAGGAGTTAAAGGAGGCACTTGCACAGGAGAGGAGAAGGCTGGATCTTCGGATCTTCTTCCTCCCCCTTGAGGGGATATCCACTGCATGCACTGCAAACATTGAAGGCTTGCACTGTGCACCCACCGCCTGCCACAGCCTCTACTGCAAGCGCTACACCAGCCTGCACCAAGCACAGCCAAGCGCCCACAGGCACTGAGTTTGCCCTTGCGTGCCACCTTCCATCACCCTTCCACTGCAAGCCATGCCATTAGCGCCTCCACCGCAAGCGTCCATCCACTAGCCTGCACCAAGCACAACCAAGCGCACCCCTGCAGGCACTGCGTCTTTCACTGCAGGCGCACCCCTACAGGTGCCCCCCTTCTCCAGCACCTTCTCACGGCTAGCAAACGCGCGTAGCATCACACCTCTGTAGGCACTTCACGCCAAGCGCCCACAGGCGCTTGCCGCCCTTCACCGCCCTCTGTAGGTGCTGAAGACCAACCGTCCTTCACTACTGGCACCGCGCCCCGCAGGCGCCCCACCTCAGCTTCCCATAAGTGCTCAGCGCCCTTGTGCCTTCTCTTCGTAGGCGCTTCCTCCTCTCCAGTGCCAGGCCTGCGCCCTTCCAGCACCACCCCATCCTGCACCTACCTTGTGCGCCCACAGGCACCGTGCTTGCCAACCAGCGCACGCAGGCACTGCACTTCACCTCTGTAGGCTCCCGTGCCCCTTCAGTGCTCTCACCATCACCGTGTGCTCTCCACCACTATAGTCACGCTCGCCTCCCTACGGGACTACATCGCCTCACCACGCGCTTCTAGCCCACTCGCACCTGCACTTCACCGTGTCTCCTTGTGCCTGCAGCATGAGTGGTAGCAGTCGCTCCTCCACTGCCGCCACTCCTCTCCATCGGTAGGCCGGCTCCAGCCATCTCGCGATGAACTGCTACCACCACCGCGATGGCCTCGTGACAGCCAACCTCCTATGGGAGTCTCTCCTCGATTGAACCTCTCTCCCATGCGCAAGGGAGGAGAGAAGTAAAATCCCTTGTTTTAGTGTTAATTAAAAATTACATTTACTTCCATTGCCACCAAAAATTAATTTAAATTTATGATAATTTTATTGTGGCAAAATTGTGACTGCACACTCATGCTTTTTGATAATTGCACGGTTATTGATACTCGCTTCAACATTGGTTTTGGGATTAAAATGTGCATAAATTTTCTCCAATATATGTCAATTGAAAATTACATAAAACCATCACATATTTATTGAATATTTTAGTGAGGAAAAATTGCACATATACCCTTGTGTTTTTGAGTTATTGTGCATCTTCTTTCCATCGCATTTCATGTCGGATTTGATTAGGGATTTCGCACTTGATTGAAAGAATATGAAATAATTGAGATTTTATTGCAACATTGCCTCCCTGTGGACATGACTCGCTCTTAACCGAGTGGTTATTTTAATTGTTGATTAGTCGATTTTTCCACCACATAGAACTACAAATGACGCGTCATTTTATGTGACAAACTACTTTAAAAGAAAAGAATTGACATATCATGCATGAAATAATGTTATAATGTGCTGATTAGGTGCATTATGTCAATTACAGTTAATAAGCTGGATATAAAGCTGTATTTGAAGCTGGATCTAAAGTTGGATAAGGAATAATGGGTGTTGCAGCAGAGTTGGAGCAGAAGACTTAGATTAGATGTAGTAGATAATAATGTAAGGGAGTTAAGGTTTACAACTATATTAAGTAGGAATAAAGCAGAAAAATGTGAAGAACTTAGGTCCATCCTAGCTTTAGGATAGCCTAGAGATTTCCCCATGCCTTAGCCACCCTTAGATTAGGCAACCGCACCCTAGGAAACATTAAAACCCTAATTCCAACCTTTATCTGGATGTCCAGATGAATTATAGGATGTTCAGAACCCTTAGCCATCTCCCGCACACCTCAAACCCACTTCTGCAGTGTTATTGGACGTCCAAACACTTTGTTAGGTGTCCAATTTTTGTAGAATACCCAAAACAGAACTTAGATTTTTCCCTGACTCAGATTGGACATCCAGAACTGAAGTCTGGACTTCTGATTTTTGAGTATAAGTCGCCTGATTTTGTTTTTGGACATTTGGGATTGGTCTCCAGTCCATGTTTTGAGATTTAAGCCTTGATCTTAGATCTCTAGCTCCCTAAACCTAATTCCAACCCCATAGGAACCTAAATTAAGGTGTCTTAACACTAGTACATCACCTCTAGACCTACCTAAGGATTTAACTAGGTCCTCACCATACCCAATTGACTTAGATCAAAGTTAATTACCTTCACCTAAGTCAGTTGGACTCATTTAGTCCAAATGAGCTTAGATCTCAACCCATACAAGTTCAATTGGACTTAGTGAGAGTCCAATTGAACTAAACTCAACCTAATTGAGTTATTTCACTCTCAATTAGGTTCACATTCATTCAATTAAACTTGGGTTAAGTTTAATTGCAAATTCCCCTTAACAATTAGGGTTTGTAACCTTAATTCAAGCCATGCACCCACCTAAACCCCTTAGGACCTAACCTAAACCACCTAGCCACATAAGGCACGACTACACACACACACACCCATTCACGCACTCCCGCACATCTAGAGTTCTCTAGAACTCTCTCCAAGTGGTGCCACTCTTGGTTACCAAATTTAGCAACCAACAGGCATTCAAATTGAGATCCACATTTTTTGGATCTCAAAACCACTTCTACCCTATATTGGCCAGCCACACCTGGGCTCTCTCTAGAGAGTTCCACACTTCTCTAGAGAGAATCCCTTAGGTCTATAAAAAGACCTAAGGGGTGGCCATTTCCACCCATTCACTTCTTTGGCTCCATTCACATCCATCTCCACTTAGGCTAACCACTTCCACTCCATCTCCACGAGCTGACCACCACCATGAAGGACACAATGCTGGGATGCTGGATCACTCCTCTCTCTATCCAAGGGTCGGCCAAAGCTTCATTGGCCGCCCCTCATTCTCCTCCCAACTACTCCAAGGCCATCGGAGACCGCCTCCAATTGCCCTTCTATTCTGCTAGATCTAGATTAGTAGTTTATGCTCTTCATAGTTTTACTACTTTTAATTACTGCTTAGTAGCGTAGTCCTTATTCTCCCCAAATGATGCATGTAAAATCCCCCTGTAGATTCTTGTATGCGATCATTTTCTGATAGCTAGATCTATATTTTTAAGCATTCATGTACAAGCTTTCCTCTACAAGTTCATGTTGCAAACACTCTTGAAGTGAATGAGTGAAAAGTATATTTTCTATATATATGTCTAATATTTTGAAATCACCATGAGATTATTGATTTCCATCCTATTTGCGTCATTCAAGTTGCCTGTTTTCACTTGTTTATCTATTCTGCAACAAGAATGTCATTTCCTAAAAATATAGAAAATCTAACTATAGATGCATTTTCTATAAATAGTCACCACCTCACTAGAATCGTGCGCACAGAAGCTCACACTTTCACCTTTATGATTTATTTAACACACGCGCACGTAATCAGGGTTCATAATAGAAGTGGTGAAATTTTAATCAGAAGACTAGAAATCGACGAGCGATTTTGAACAAAGTAGAGTGGTAAAAGATTGAATTCAGAAGTAAAACAAACGCCTCCAAGAGACGAACGACCCCGACTCAAGTCTCGTTATCTTTTAAATATCTTTGATTGATCGTATTATGCACTATACTACGACACTTTTCCTAGCAAAAATGCGCATTACGCTCTCAACAACTGGTAATAATCAACAGGAGTAGTGTTAAGATTGTGCAAATTTTCTCTTCATGGAAAGTTAGGTTGGGTTAGATGTGGACTGTGTGGAGCTTGGGTTGATGTGGCAAGTCTTTCCTCAATCTTCTTTTGGTTAATGTGCATCTGGTCGAGTTTTTGGGCGATCATTTGAAGATCATCTTGGGTGACAGGGGTAGCTTGGGTGCCTACTTCATGAACACCGAACTGCCGGTTTGGAGTTCTGCAAAATGTGTTCATGGAAGCTTAATTAAATGAGTTTTCACTCATTTCTTCATAAAGGTCATAGGCACTCTCAGCATCCTTATTTAAGATGTTGCCGCCACACAAGGCATCGACGAAATGTCGAATTTGACCTTCTAATCCATGATAGAAGATCTGCACAAGCTATCATAAAGGAATCTCATGGTGTGGGCAACTTCTTATGAGGTCTTGAAATCTTTCCCAAGAATCATGGAAAGTCTCACCAGATTTTTGTTGAAAGGTCATAATAGATCTTCGTAGGGAATTAGTACAACCAATGGGAAAGAATTTCTTGAGGAAGGCGCTCTTGAGCTAAGGCCAAGTTGTGATGGGTCGACCAATGGTCTTAAACCAATAAGTGGCCTTATCTTTAAGAGATAATGGAAATAGCCCCATCAGCCATAGGTCTTCTTACACATTTCTGGAACGGGTTGTTTATGCAAGAAGAGTCAACTCTTCAAGGTGGCTAAAAGGGTCTTCCCTAGGAAAGCCATGGAAATGTTTAATCAGGTTCAGGACTGCTAGCTTGATCTCCAAGTCCCCCTCTGGTATGACCACCCCTGGTCATTCCTCATAATAAGATGGATCATAAAAATCTTTTAGAGGAATAACAAACTGCTAACGGGGTGGTGGGTTTGGCCTTTGATTGGCTAGGTTTTGGATGTTCCCAGTCAATGTTTGTTGATTGGCATTCAATTTGGCAATCTGTTCAGCCATCATTGTTAAGAGATAAGGTGGGGGGGCTTGATATTGTGATTGAGACAAATCAGCATTAGGGAGCTCCAAGTGTGGGAAGTCAAAGGTGGGGGGTTGTGGGTGGAAGGGTCAGAATTAGGGTTACTAGTGGGGTTAGACGTGGAAGTGGAAGGGTTAGTGGACCTATTTTGTTGATTTTCTATAATTTTAGAAGAGGAAGAAGACAGAAAAAGTGGTCTTTTTGCATGGGGGCAGAATCAAATGGTCCTTCCAAGTGTGTATTTTGAGACCATCACCCGAGCATAAAATGGAAGAACGAGAGGGGAGGAGAAGAAATGGAGATGATAGAATTGTGCACACAGGCAATCAAATTGTAGACCTAACTTAATTGTGACTCCCTAGAAATTAACCTAAGACTTGGTCTATCTAGGAAATAAGTAATCAATAGTGAATACCCGTTCTGTCAACAAATCTAACCAAGTTGCTTAAGGGGAGGTTTGGGCCTAAGCGTTTCCTAGGAAAATCCTCAGGTGCTTGTACGAACCCGCACCTGATCGTTTGACACGGCCCCTCAGCCTGAACACCAGATATAGATGACAGAATTGATATTAACTAGAGAAAACTTAAGACCTACACAGCAAGCCTAAGTTGATGAAACCTTAGGGGTCAAGTTGCTATAGATTTTAGTTAGGTCTAGGATACTATAGTGCACACGAAATGTGAAGGGCATTAATTGGGTTATTGCCCTATTATTTCAAATTTTTAGTGTGTGTAAGAATTGGAAAATGGTTCCAATTTCAAACAAGTTGTCACACAATCTTAAGTATTTCTGTCTTTTAGGATTGGATTTAACTTAGTGTATTTTTAGGGTTTTCTTTTCTTTTTAAGCTTTCAAATAAGTTTGAGATTCCACAAACAAGAGGAAATCAAGTTGTATGGGTGAGGATATGTTTCCTTTTGATTGTTTGTCTCTAAAAATGAAAAAGAAACCCTAATCCAATTGAACCTTGGACAAAAATTTAACTACCAATGTATCTTTTTCGGCTTTTTGTATTATGTAGTGATCCAAACAAGTCAAACAACACCACTACTTCAAAGAAAATCAAACACGGATTCCAGAAAATATTTTTTTAAGATTTTAGGAATTTTTTTGATATTTGTTTTGAATTTTTATTTGTGCTGGTGTCAAAGTCCAGAAATGATACTCGTGGGTATTTTAGACTTTCTATACCACCACCAGCCTCCAAAAATTTTTATGAATTTATGTAATGTGTATAATTTCATAAGGATTCCAGAAAGGTAAATTTCATGAAAATTGGCTAAGTATAAAAATTCTAAAAATTCACAGACAATAGCACGACAAGAAGAATAAAGGGTGTGACCCCTCTATAGTCCATGAATTTTAAAAATTAAATACAAAGTCAATTGATCTGACATTTGGAACAGATGTTCCCAACTTGATTTGGAATCTCTGTGTAAAATTTCAAGATTTTAGGAGGCTTGTGGTATTTGGAATTGATTTTTCAAATCTGTATAGAAGTCTGGATACGAGAAAGCAAAACAACATTACTTGAAATGGAGTGGTGTTAATGGTGCAAACAACCAATCAATGAGTTTTAAAATGCACCACTCCACTTAATTAAGTTGTTTAGGGTCCTAAAAGCCAAGTTTACTATATTTTGGTAGTCTTTTACAAGAGAGGAGAAACCAGCCTAAAATCGTTGGAAGATAAGGAACTTTGAGCTTTCGCTTCCAAATTCTTGCTTTTTTCCTGCAATACTTGCACCACAAGAGAAAAGAAAGAGAAGGGGATCAAATTCACTTCAAGCAAGAGAAAAAATGATTAAGCAAAGCCGTGCCTCCCTGGCAACGGCACCAAAAAGTGATCAAGTTTTTGCACGGTTTGTTAAATTAGGGTTTCAAGTCGTTGCAACACACAAAAACGGATTCGCTTTTAAAATTTGTAAGAACCAGATAGCGGGGTATCTAGAGTCATCCAAGGAGGCAAGTTTATAAAAATAGGTATCTTGCTCTGATGTGGAAATCAACTTTTTTTTTGGTCTTTTTCAATATATCATTTTTATATTTTTGAAATTAAGGTAACATGCGAAGTTGTTCGCAGGAAAAAATTACTACACCTACTATGCTAATCTAAGTGACAAAAATTATCCTTTTTCTAAGCTCAACCTAGGCACGTGGAGGCCTAGGTTAATTAGAAAGGTGGAGTGAAACTACACTAAAAATAGAGCAAGGTAATGCAATAAAAAGAGTGCAACAAGAAATCAAGGCAACTTCTTTTTTTTTATATTGAAGGAAATTGTCTACTAGTAGATGAATGCTTCTACAAAAAATTGAAAAACAAAATAAAGAAAAATCCTTTAGATGATGATGGTGATGAAGAGGATGAAGCTCTTATTGCTCCAAGCCTGGTAGCTCCCGAGCTTGAAAAGAAGATCTTCAGCTGCTTCCTTCTATAGCTCCACCAATATGATGTCCTCCAAGGCAAACCCATAAGGGGCGTGCCCTATGCTTCTCTCCAAGGGTGGACGTCCACCCTAAGTCCTTCTCCTTTGCCTGGCCGTCCTCCTTGAAGTAGAAGATTCCTCCTCCTTGGCATGGCACAAGAAAGAAGAGAGTGGGGAGAAGATGGCACCAAGGAAGCAGGTGATGTGTCCTCTTAATCTCCTTCTCTACTCCTTCTTCTTGGCCATAGATGTAGGTAGGTCTAGGGTGGAATAAAATTGTAATGGTGGATGATTCAAATGTTGGAAGTTAGATGGGTATATATAGTGTAGGAAGGGGGTCATAGGTGGCTCTTGCAATCGATGGCTACGATAGGATATGGGGGGTAGTTGGGGATCCTATGGCTAAGGGTGATTGGCACCAACCCAAGGGTTACCTAGGTGGTGGTTATGTGTGGTGGCACCTCTTAAAGTTGGTGCCAAAATGGGTTCTAGAAGGGGGGTTTAGGTGGCGCCAAGTAGGGTTCTAGAAGGAGGGGTAGGTGGGTGGCTAGAATGGGTTATATGGGTAGGTGTAGGGTTAGGATGGGGGAATTTTTGGAGGGAATTTTTGGATCCAAAACAAGGTAGTTATAAGTGGTTTTGGCAGCATTTAGTGGTGTCTTTTGGTGGTAATGGGTAGGCTTGGTTGTGGCGCCAAAAGGAGTAGAGTGGAGTTAGCTTAGGTAAGCTTAGGTAGGGCTTAGTTGGTAGATCTAGCTAAGGAGGGCTTTTAGGTGGTGGATTGACAAGGGAGCTAGAGCCAAGCTAAGCTAAGCTAAGAAAGCTTAGCTAGTAGTGGAGTAGAGGAGGACGTATTGGAGCTAGGGTTTGAAGAGAGGAGCTGGATATGAGGAGTCTGGAGTTGAATTGGTGCTAGCAGCTACTAAAGAGGTCAACATGGGGCTACTCTAGCTAGCTTAGCTTGCTAGTTCTTTGCTAGCTACTAAGCCAAGCTAAAGTAAGCTGGCTTCTGCTGAATTGAGTTGAGGTGAGTTAGGTCTGGTGCTCCCAGAGATGATTGAGATGGTTGAGGCAACTAAGGTAGCTTAGATCAACTAAGTTGAGCTAAGCTGAGTCCCTGAGAGATGAACTTGAGCTTGCTAAGTTGGAATGAATTCATCTTCAGCTAGC
This sequence comes from Thalassia testudinum, assembly GCA_037157565.1. Lineage (NCBI taxonomy): Eukaryota > Viridiplantae > Streptophyta > Magnoliopsida > Alismatales > Hydrocharitaceae > Thalassia > Thalassia testudinum. The sequence goes on from JAZHRO010000056.1 coordinate 18,430,936, forward strand.
TGGAGTTGAGTGGAGCTAAATCAGGCTAGTCTTGAGTTGAGGTGAACTACAGTCAACTAAACAGAGCTAGCTAGAGCTCCCTATGAACTCATGGGAGATGGATGAGCTAGATTCAGCTAAGTTGAGCTGGATCTGAGCTAACCTGAGCTAGGGTGAGCTGAGATGAGCTCTCTTGAGCTGTCATTTAGTTGAGATGAGCTGAATGGAGCTAGGACGAGCTGACCCTAGTCCAAGTGAGCTAGATTCCAACTATGGTGAGCTGGATCAAGCTGAGTTCCAGCTAGTTTGAGCTTCTCTTTCACATGTTGCCTTCTTGAGTGCTAGGGTTGTAGGGATCTGTTAATCCCTATCACTCATAAAAACACATTAAAAATACAATAAAAATTGCAATGCATGCCTAACCTAATTTATGACTAAATGCAACCCAAAAACCCATTTACAGAGCAAAATCCTAAGAGCTAGGTTTGTTTTAATGCATAAGAATGATGATGAACTGGCATTTATCAAGAAGGGATAGGGAAATTTCACAATGTAAATCAGTCAAGCTTTGATGATTATCTAGAGGTACGCCGCAGCAGTCTGAATAACTCCCTACCGACCCGATACATGCATTAATGACCATGTCATCGTTAGACATGTCATCCTTGAGTAGATCGGAGTCAAAATTCATGGTGGACTTAAAAATATTGAGTTTGAGCTTTTTAGAGCCTATATCTATCTCAATGCAGCCCGTTTCACAATCAATATGAGCTCGAACTTTGGGCAAGAATGGTCTCCTGAGGATGATCCTATAATTAGAAAGTGAATCAGGAACATCCATTTCTAATAAAAGAAATTCAATAGGAAAATAGAGATTGTTGACCCTAACCACCACATCGTCCACCTCACCCTGTAGGATTTTTACAGAGTGATCTGCCAACTATAATGTATTAGGGGTGGGTTTCAGATTTCCCAATGCAAATTTTTGAAACATGATGGTCAGAACGAGGTTAATAGAAGATCCTAAATCAAGCAAGGCACAATAAAAAATATAGCCTTTGATGCTACATGAAATTAGAGTGGTACCTGGATCTTTATACTTTAGTGGTAATTTTGAAAGAGTAGTACAACTCGCATGAGGCGAGAGAACCACCAGATTTTTAGTTTTTTTTTTTGTTGCCTAATAGTAGCACCATCATTAGTCCTAACTAGCCAAAATTTGTCAGATTGAAATGATAAATGCTCCTAAATGATCATCTAAGGGTTGCAATTCCACCCTAAATTGTTATGAGAAATCAAAAAATTGGGTTTAATTCTGTTGGTTTACCATTCCATCATTAATGTAGATTAATCAAGTGGTTAATTAAAGGTTAAATGAACTTAAAAGATCAAAAAGTGAGCTTACACTAACTGAACCAGGGTTTCACGCATTTTAAGGATGAAAATATTACTAAAAATGCTAATTATCTACCACACTTAAATTGAAAAGGTTCTGGTCATGATAAATTAAATCTAAAGCTCCTAAAGTTCATTGAAAAATATTCTAGGAGGTTTGTTACCTTCACTTTGACCATCTGAACCTATTTTCACAAAAATAGAGTTTTAGATGGGAATTTACCCTAATTTGGGCTTCTGTGCAATTTACCCAGTCAAACATTGTCAAAACTCAACTCCAAGTTTACCATTAGATTCCCTAGATCTGAGTTTGGTTAACACCAAAATTTAGCCCCAATCAAAGTTCATCCTGACCTACTTTGCATTCTGGCCCCTAAAAACTCTATTTCTCACATCTACACCCCAAAGATTTAATTTTCCTTACCAAAAGGCCGTGAACTTCTCACAATTATCACAAATATGCCCCTACCACCATTATTATGTGAACAACATCTTCAACCCACCACCTTCTGAGATTCAAGGGAGAAGAACTCCCTCGAATCAACACCAAATACCTCCAAATTTGGAGGGATTGGTTGCAAGATCAAGACATATCGATTGGACTAGGTTTTGAGATCCATCTTTACCCTAATAGCCTCAAGGGAAGCTCAAAGATCAACAGGTTTTTGTTTCAAAAATAACGAGGAAATCCCATGATTTCCTCGAAATTAAGGGTCAAGACCTCTTGTATTTAAGCTCTCCTCAATTCCCCGTCTTGCTTAGCAAGAATCAACCGAGAATACCTTCCTCCTCCTTCTCCAGCCACTCACCAACTTGGCTTCAGTGACCCCATAACATCCTTCCTCTGTTCATCCAACTGCCAACTTGGGAGGTCCTCCTTCCTCCTATCTCTCCTCCGCTCCTTGCTAACCACAGTAGGAGCTCCCTCCACCCTCATCATCGTTGCTCTCCCCAATCAGACTTCTTCATCTTCCCCACGTCTGACAGACCAACACCAGACGTGGTCTCACCTTCTCTCACCTCACAAAGTCCCCTAGCATCTCCCTCACCCTCTCTAGACTCATTCTACAACTTTAGACTTAGGTTCAATCCTATGATGCGAAGCTCATCATGGTCTCTAATCACCCCTAATTAACTAGTCTTCCTAGTTAATTAGCTAGAAATATTTGAATATATGGGTTAATTATTAAATAAGGGATAAATAGTAAATGACCTTAAATTAAGTTTAAAATGCTATATTATCATCCAATTAATATTATTAATAATATAATTAATAATTAGATTTAAAATATTATCAATAATTCATCAAAATAATGTGTTAACTAACTTAAGCATAATATATAACTAAGTATGTAATAACTTAAGTAACATTACTTAATTAAATAAATTAATCTTAAAAGGTCAAAAATGTAAATTCATGGTCTAAATATAATAATTGTTTTATTTATAATCATATATAAAAAGTTAAAAAAGATTTAAATTAAAATGAACCTTGGAAACCTAAGTTTACATTTAGGTCCTTATATTTTATTTCAATCGGGTACTTATTTTCCACTTTGGTCCTTAGGTTAGAATGCGAATAAGTCCCTGGACTTCTTCTTCTTCTCTTCTTCACTCGTCTGGATGGCTGATGACTGAAGGTGCAGCCACCACCTGATCACCGCCAATCTGACGTCATCCCTTCTTCTCGAAGCTCCTGGAGCTTGTGCTCACCATCCCCTTTTCATCCATCGGTCTGGATGATGCCTAAATCCTATTTTAGGGTTGGAGATAACCTCACCGGCATTGGAGAAGATGCCGGTGGTTATTCTCCTCCTAGCACAAATTCATCCAGATTCCACCTCCTTCTCAGTCGCCGTCAACTATAAATACCCCTTAACACCCTCAATTTCCACCAAATAGGCTCCCTTCCCTCTTCTTCACAGAAGTTGACTTCCATAGGCTATTCTCTCCATAACTTTGGCGAACCTCCTCCGCCTCATCTGACTTCCTCCATCCATCTTCAGTAGCTCTGGATCTCTACCGAAGTCAGTTGCATCTTCTGACAAGCGCTGACTAGGAGCTCTCCTCTGCCTCACCACACAACCGTCGCCGGAGATCTTTCGACAACCATCTGATTTCCTCCTCCATTATGAGTCATCGACAGAGATCCTCTATCCCCTTCATCCAGGTAACAGTAGACTAGGTAGGTAGGTTAGTTTAGTTAGTTAGTTAGGTAGGTTAGGTAACTGTAATGTTAGATTTAGCTTTCATCTTCCCCAACTCCAATGAGCTCCTTGAGCTTGTCAGGAGCAATACTTTTGTCTTTTTAAATCACTATCCATCTTCTTCAATCTTCCATGAACACTTCTAACATCTTTAATTACTAATTTGATCACTAAATCTCCTAAACCGCTTCCACCTCCACCGACTACTTCTGTTGTCCATGGCAACAATAGTTGACCTATTTTCCACCCTTATTAGATCCTCCATCACCTATTCATCCCCTAAGGATCCTAATCATCACTTTAATTAGATTAATTGCCACATATAACATAAATGCCCAAATTTAATTAAGCTCCTGAGCTCGCTGTTAGTGGTGGGTCAGCAGTAGTTGAAATCCTTAATTATATATATATTTATGATTGCAATCATCTGTTGATTTGTTTTCTCCACTCAATTGAGTGGGAAATCAAGTCCTGAGCCTTAACCAACTCAGACTTTATAGAAATTGAATTTACTATTAAATCTTTATATTAATGATCAACTAAAGGAATTAACTTGATCCTGAGGTTCCTTGTGACCTCAGGAACCTTTTCAAATCATTAATGGCATAATTCCACATTCTGTATAGAATTTCACTCTCTTTCTGGACTCACCAGAGCTCCAGCGAGTCAAAACTAGTCTTCAGCCTGTAGAACAGGGTGAGAAGCTCCAGATCAATGAATTGAGGTTCACTAATTATGTTGAGATTGTTTCTTCGAGGTTTGAATGTCTGGAGCTTGAGATAGGTCTTCATCTTCTCCAACTCTGGCAGAGTTGGAGAAGTCTGATAGTTTTAAGATGCATTTAATAGGTCTAGAAGCTTCAATGCTTTGCACTAAATTCATTTCCATGCTTAAGCCAGTGTAACAACCCTTAGGTTGTTCTGATGAACAAACTACTTTAGAAGCTTAGGCGATGATCTTGAAACCCTAGGAACTTCAGTTAAAACACCTTTTTAAGGGTCTGAGCTTGTTTCTAAGACTGAAGGGAAGTTGTTTAAGCTATTAATTCCTTGAGAAAATGTTTAAATCAGAAAGTCAAAACTTGAGGCTTAATAGTCAAACATGAGTTATAATCTTGAGTTCTGGATTCAATCCAACGAATTGATGAATTCAAATTATTTTTGAGAAGTCTGTGATTGATTTATAAGAGATTTGGATGAGCTCTGGTGGTTTATTAAGTAGAAATTGATTTCTACTAGTTTGGGTTGTTTTTAAACCAAGACTGATGACAGTGGATTTTTGATGAGTTTGATTGTAAATTCTACCCAGATGAATTGGTAACAACCTTTAGAGGTTGTTTTAATTGATTAAAAAGATCTTTAGTTGTCTGTTAGCACTTTTCGTAGTTTGAATAATAGTCTTGAAGCTTCCAGAGAAGCTTTGAGCTCCTGCACACTTCCTGAAGCTCTTGAGAGCTTAATATCCACACTAGCAACTACGAAATTCACCTTCTAACCTATTTAGAACTTCAACTGAAAGTTAAAGTCCAGTCTGTGGATTTAGAGTTAAGAAATCCACTTTCCAGGCCATTATAAATGTAGATAGAGCAGTATCTTCCTCCTTTAAATCGAAGAGCATAACTTCCCCTTTGAATCAAATTGACACTTCAATCCTGTAGAGCAACTCAAGAGCTTTCCAGCAAGCTTTTATTTTCTTGGAATGGAGCTCTAAGCTAGGAGAAATCGTCACTTGAAGTTTGGTCTGAGAGGGGATAAGTTAGTCCCATCTCGCGTAGATCTGAACGGCCACTTGGGAATAAAATGAGTTTTTGTTATAGCCACTTCAGTTGACAAGCGCACGGCACAAATGAAACCAACAAGCATGTGTGTGTGTGTGTGGGCGCATATGTGCCTGCTAGTGTGTGCGATTGTGGCGTGCAAGTATGGGCCTTAGGAGGGCATGTGTGAGGCCGTGAACCGATTTAGCTTGAAACTCTGAACTAGAAATAAATTGAACTAAATGAACCAGGCTTGGACCTAGTAGGGTCTGGTCCCACCCTGAGAGGGGTGCTATGTATCCCTAAATGGTCCAAGCCTCTAATAAATAAACCTAATTTTTGGTTGCAGAGAAAAAAACCCGGTTCGGTTCAGAAAGGAAAGAAGGTTCAGAAGGCAAGGAAAGTTGCTAAGGAAAAGGCCAAGGCTCATAAGGAAGAAAGGCTAAGAAGAAATGCTAAGTGCTAAAGAGAAGTGCTAAGGTAAAAGAAGAAGGAGCAAAGGAAAGGAAGAGAAAGGAGAAGGAAAATAGGGAGAATTCATAGAAGGAAGAGAAGGCTGAATAGACACTAAAAGAGACAAGGCAAAGAAGAAAGGAATGAAAGAGAAGAAAAAAGCTCGAGAAATGTAAGAGAAAAATTAAGAGAAAGAATAAATAGAAAAGGAAAGGATGAAGAGAATATTAAAAGATAAGTAAAAGAGAAAGAGAGAGTAGGAAGAGAAAAGGTAAAAGAAGAAGAGAGAGAGGCTGAAGATACAAAGAAAAGAAAAGAAATGGTTTAATTTCTTGCATTATTTTTTTATTCCTTTTTTATTTCAATGTTGTAATAAGGCATATTTCAATTAGTAAAACTTTCTATTGCGTTAATATCTTTGAAATAAAAGAAAATAAACATGTTTACTTATTATTAAAGAAGATCATTTGTGTAAATAAGTTTTCTTATGAAATTTTGCATATTTATTAAATTTAAAATCATTAGGCAAAATTCATGTTGTTAAAATGAACCTAATTATACCTTTTATGAGTAGATTAGATTCATTGGTGAATTTTGAATAAGCTATACCTCTCAGCGAATGACCTGGACTCAACCAGTTAAAAGAAATAAAATCTAAAATGTTAGGTTAACTTGATCCTATACTACTCAATCGACACAAATTAGAGTTTAGCTAAGTTTCTTCTACACATAATTAAGCATAATTATCTTAATTAACTATGTTGTGGAGAGGACACACCATTTTAATGGCGCCGTTGCTGGGGCGGTAATATTTTGCTTCATCTTCATTCACCAAAACATTCCCTGCCATAGCTTTCTCTAATAAACATTTTGGTGCCATAGTAGGTAACTGTAATTATATTCAGTACTTTTACTATTTTTTGTGTTTTGTTTTAATTAGTTTTGTTTTTGTTTTTTTTTGTCTTCTTTTCAGGTTTACCTCTGCAGGTAATCTTTGGAAGAAGGCGGGTTTTTAGTTCTCTCTTCCATTATAAATACCATTGTAAGTATTCTTTTCTTAGTCTTTAGTTAGTTTGAATTATTGCATTTAGTTAGATAAAAAATTAAAAAATACAAAAATACATACCTTTCTGACTAGTAGCAGCATGATATAGTCATACACTCTTAGGAGCGCATTTTATCTGCTAGTTTCTTTTCGATTTGACTTGGAAAATTTCTGCTATTTTTCTCGCATCAGTAGGAAAACACACGAAAAAAAGCAACACGTAGATCCCTGTCCTAGAAATAATAACTTGACCACATATTCTTTGAAAATACTTAAAAAGTGGTCACTTTAATTCTTTCGATCATATTTTTCAAAAGATTAAGTTAAAAAGAGGAAAATAAAAATTGTGACTTAATCTGTTTGTAGAATGCATGTTGGTTTTATCACAATCATTTGTTGCATGCTATCGTGCACACAACGCGATCACTAGAGTCACACAAGTCTGAATTATCTATCTCTCCTATTTGCACCTCTTAGGGCTTTGGTCGAAGATCAACAAGTCTGTCTCACTACTAGAGCCTTGGGGAGCTAGTAGTGAGCAGTCTTGATCCTAGACCTTAGACCTTTGAGCCTTAAGGAAATGCACTTGCATAGACACGAGTTTAGGATGCATATTTTGATACTGTTACTATACTTGTTTGTGTCCAAAGTACTTTTGCGTATTCTAGGAATCTCTTCTTTCCTTTGAAAGAAGAGAAAAACCCACGTTTTTCGTGCTATTTTGCAGGTTTTTATTGTTGCTATTTTCTGGTGGTGTGAGTGTGCCTTTGCACATTCTTTTCATTTTATGGAGGGAGGCGATCCTTGCATTCACCTCTTGCAACTCCTTTAACAGGTGATCCTAGGCCAATTGCAGATAAGCAACCACTTAAATTCCCGACTAATTCATCTATTCCTATGGAACAATTGCAAAATCAGAATCCCGAGATCCCTTCATCTTCTGGTCAGGGGGAGATGCCACCTTTTGACATTCATGAGGCGCTCCTGAACCAGAATCTTAGGATGCTTGAACAAAATAAACAAATTAATCTTTTAACAACAACCTTAAATAATTTGCAGAATCTTCAAACCCATCCTCCACCTCAAACTGAGGCGGGTTTTGATCTTCCTGATTTACCGATCCCTCGTCCAAGGCCTCTACTCAGAGACTAATACAATCCATCTAATGCACAAGTAGAGCCCGATGTTAGGATTCCTATTGGGGAAAATGATCCAGAATTAAAGCCAAACATTATAGGTCTAATCCCACATTTTCACGGATTTGCATCCGAGGATCCATTCCAACATATTGAAGATCTTAAGAATCTATCTCAAACTCTTGGACCTCAGAATCAAAATTGGGAAGTCCTACTTATGAAAATGTTCTCTTTTAGCCTTAAAGATAAAATAGTTTATTGGTATAGAACTATAGCAAGACCAATCTCAACTTGGGCTGAACTTGAATCTACATTCTTGAAGAAATTCTTTCCTATTAGTCGAACAAATGCTTTAAGGCGAGCAATCATAATGTTTAATCAAAATCAAGGAGAACCAATTCATTAAGCGTGGGAACGCTTTCACGAATTACAAAGGAAATGCCCATATCATGACATCCCTCGTTGGCAACTAATGCATATTTTCTACTATGGATTGCAAGAGGGCATTCACAATCTAGTTGCTGCCTCTTGTGGAGGGAATTTTCTAAATCGTGGCGCAGAATCCACTTTAGAATTATTTGAAGGGATGGTGGAAAACTCGATCAATAATGCATCCATGTCGCAATTTACGTGGGGTACGAATACAGCACATCAAAATCCACATAAGGGCATTTACGAGATCGGTAATCCATCCAGTTCAAAGGATTTGGAAATTATTGTAGAGAAATTGGACAAAGTCGACATCGTAGCAAAGCATCTCGACGAGGTCCAAAATATGTTGAAAACTCTTACACCTCTACTTGCTATGCAAAATCCCATGCTTTTACCTATTTTGCAAATTCCCACGGGGAGGGAATTTGTGAATAATCTGGATTCTAGAGATCCATCTTCCTTGGGTTTCCTATCTACTCCTGCACCAACCCAAGGAGGGACCTTTGTCCCACAATCTTTCCCACCCTTTCCTGTTGCAAAAAACACGCCATATCTTTTTGGTTTACACGCCATCCAGGAAAATATTCCAAGATCAAATCCATATTCTAATACTTATAATCCTGGATGGAGAAGTCACCCAAATTTTTCTTGGGCTAATCAAAATCAAAATCAATGACCACATTATCCAAATCAGACCCATCTAAACCCACCTCCATTGCCTCCTCAGCAACCAAATGTGAGACCTAATCCTATCAGTATGTAGAATTACTCTAGGGCTATTAGAGATACACAGCTTGAACAGATTTTGAGAGCTATTACAGAGAGTCAGCGACAAAATGCTGAGGCTCTTGCTGAGATCCAAAGGCAATGTAAGGTAGAGTTGGCTGATTTATGAAATCAAATCATGCTTTTGGCTAAGTCTCATCAGCCAGGTACTCTTCCATCTCAGCCAATTCCAAATCCTAGGAATTTCCAAAACCCTAGGCAACACCATGACCAAGTACATTTCCTTAGTCAGGCCTTTGATTCTAATTAGAACCCATCCTCTGTACTCCCAGAAAATAATCCACCAAACCTGCATTAGTAGTCCTTATTGTATCAAAATGACCCACCTATTACTGAGAATCAGAATTGACTCTACTGATCTTCTGAATTTGGTTGGAATCACTTCTTATATTGCCTCAATCTTTAATATTCTACATCTCAACCTAAATCAGATTTAATCTTAATGACATTCACTCTTATCTTTCTAAGATTTTTATTTGATTTTGGTTCTACGAGATCTATTCCAGGAAATCTCAGGACAAGTTTTTATCGGGTGGTTTTACCTATTTTTCTATTTTTCAATCAATTCTTTCATAACTCCTTTGTTTTTATCATACATATTCTTTTTAGTTTTTTACTAGGATTTATGCTTAGCTGAAGGTGTAAAACATAGCATTTTGTACATAGTTGTTTCCTATTTTTTTACACCTTTTATTTCTCCATACACTTTTTCTGATTTTTTCACTTCATCTTATACTGATTACCTCATTCAGTCCGACTGACCACTCTGACCTTTGGTCAGACTTGAAATCGTCCACACAGAGATTTGTGATCTCCTCTATCTGACTCCTTCTATCACCTTATACTAAATGAAGTGTAATATCTTTTCACCCTTCCTACAATGAGGACATTGTAAAATCTTGGCTTGGGGAGGTGTGACGTGAAATTTTCACTTCAAGTGTATGTGTATAAAAAAAACACATAAAAATTAAATACCCACGAAATTTTAGAAAAATAGAAATACCAAAAATATCATAAAAATTTAAAAAATTTTGAAAAAAAATCATAAAAATTGAAAAATTTTATAATACATAAAAACAAAAAATTATAAATACAAAAATTTGGAAACTGAAAAAAATTATAAAAATAATAAAAGGGGTATTTTCATCTAGAATAAAGAAGAAAAGAAGAAGAAATATATATATATCTATAATTAAGAGCTTAATTTTTCTTTTAGGTCAGAAAATAAAAATATATTAAGAATGCATATAAAGTATATGAGAGGATTAAATTCTTATGTAGATTTTTACTTTTAACATTTTGCAAAAACACACTTTTGTTTTCAAAATTTTTTTAAATAAGATTTTATTTGAATTAGAATCTTGAAATCTTTAAGCTTTGTTTTTCTATTTTTACCCTGAAATTAAGAAACTAAGGTGTATTAAGTTTTAAACTTAAGTTTTGAAATTAAATTGTAACTTTTTAATCAATTAGATTAAGTAATTCTTTTGCTTCTTGAATATTTGATTTTATCATAAAGTTAAGTAAAAAAAGGCCAGATATTTAGAGTTAATTAAGTAGAGTTAGTAGAATTTTAGTCTTACAAGTCATTCAGGCTAAAGGACATTTGACTAGACTAGGTAATTTTTGTCTTAATAGATCCTATAGGAGGAAACTAAAAATTTGAAGAACCAGAGAGTGAATGGCTTTGTTGTCCAAGCTCTGATTTGAGAGCTAAGTAACCCAAACATCTAAAATTCACACACATAGAATTGTCTTGTTGGCATCTGAGACCACGAAAACACAGAGGTTAAGAGATCAATTCTGAATCCTCTTTAGTCCAAGGATTTCCATTAGGCAGTTCTTGAAAGTGTGAAGGATGTGCCACTCACCTAGAAAAAGGATTTGGAGAATAAAGTTAGTAAGAAAAATGAGAAAATAAAACACCCTGCAGTTAAGTGCCTCATTACAAATAGGTACATATGCAATTTTTCCATATAAAAATAAAGCATCTTGGTACAACTAGATGCTACCCTTCCTTCCATCAAATAAAAGAACACCTCACTACATATGGGTGTTCTAACCTATAGAAAAAGTTGAAAAAAAATATGGAGATAACAAACTTCGGAATAAGAGACCTAGTGGTCCACCGAGGAGATATACACAAAAAGTGTTGACCTTGGGATAGAAAACTGATGAGTAGAAAGCAACCAAACCTGAGTAAGGCCAAGCCAAAGGCTTGAATTGGAATAATCTAGATTTGAAATTGATGTCTTAAGATCTGGATTTTTGCAAATTTGGATGCCTTTAGGACAACTCTCTTCACGAAGCACAGATGTTTTCAAATCATAGCTACTGAACCTTTGTATTGGGCAATGAAGCCTAAGAAATCAAGTTTCAAGGATTTATAGTTGAGACCTAAAGGAGAAGAATTGACAAAATCTTAGGTCTAGAAGTTGTCCTTTGTGTTGTAAGCTAGTAGACTAGAGTTTTACTACTTTAAGTTTGATTAATGATGAATATCGGGTTAATTTGTTTAAACTTAGAATGATAAAAATAAAATATCATAAACAAAGCATTAACTTAAGTATATTGAGTTTTTGAGTTAAAATTTAATTTCCAACTCTTAGGTTTTGTTTTCTTAAAACACTTTGAATTCTAAGTTTTAAGGGTTAAGAATAGTTACAAAGAATAAGTGATTTTTGAGATTCTAATTTTTTATAAAATTCTTGTTAACAACACTATTTTTAATAAAGTGTGTTTTGAAGATGTTTTGAGTATAAATCTAAGTAAGGAAATTTTCACAAAATGCTCTGTATATTAGTTATTTATATTAAATCTAAAAAAATTCTCTGACCTAAGCTTTCCTCTACTTGGTTCTTATTTATATTAATGTAAACCCAAGTGCTTTAAATCATCATATTCTTAGTTAAATTTCCTAGGGACTAGCAAAACTTCGGCTGGGGGGTATGATGAGAAGCTCATCATAGTCTCTAATTACCCGTAATTAACTAGTCTTCCTAGTTAATTAGCTAGAAATATGTGAATATATCGGTTAATTATTAAATAAGGGATAAATAGTAAAGGACCTTAAATTAAGTTACAAGTGCTATATTATCATCCAATTAATATTATTAATAATCTAATTAATAATTGGACTCAAAATATTATCAATAATTCATCTAATTAATGTGTTAACTAGCTTAAGCATAATATATAACTAAGTACATAATAACTTAAGTAACAGTACTTAATTAAATAAATTAATCTTAAAAGGTCAAAAATGTAAATTCAAGCTCTAAATATAATAATTTCATTATTTATAATCAAATATAAAAAGTTGAAAAAGATTTAAATTAAAATGAACCTTGAAAACTTGAGTTTACATTTTAGTCCTTACATTTTATTTCAATCGGGTCCTTATTTTCCACTTAGGTCCTTAGGTTTCAATGCAAATAAGTCCCTGGACTTCATCTTCTCTTGTTCACCCATCTGGTCAGCTGACAACTGAAGGTGCAGCCACCACCTGATCGCCGCCAATCCGAGGTCATCCCTTCTTCTCCAAGCTCCTAGAGCTTGTGCTCACCATCCCCTTTTCATCCACCGGTATGGGTGATGCCTAAATCCTATTTTAGGGTTGGAGATAACCTCACCAGTGTCGGAGAAGACTCCGGTGGTTATTCTCCTCCTAGCCACTAATCCGTTCAGATTCCACCTCCTTCTCAGTCGCCGTCAACTATAAATACCCATTGACACCCTCGATTTCCACCAAGATGCCTCCCTTCCCTCTTCTTCACTGAAGTTGACTTCTATAGGCTATTCTCTCCACAACTCCGGTGAACTTCCTCCACCTCATCTGACTTCCTCCATCGATCTTCAGTAGCTCTGGATCGCTGTCGAAGTCAGCCGTGTCTTCTGACAAGCACTGAATAGGAGCTCTCCTCTACTTCACCTCACAACCGCATCTAAAGATCTTTCAACAACCCTCTGATTTCCTCCTCCACTCTGAACTGTCGACGGAGATCCTCTATCCCCTTCATCCAGGTAACAGTAGACTAGGTAGTTAGGTTAGTTTAGTTAGTTAGTTAGGTAGGTTAGGTAGTTGTAATGTTAGCTTTAGCTTTCATCTTCCCCAACTCTGGCGAGCTCCTTGAGCTTGTCAAGAGTGATACTTTTGTCTTTTTAAATCACTGTCCATCTTGTTGAATCTTCCATGAACATTTCTAACACTTTAATTACTAATTTGATCACTAAATCACCTAAACCACTTCCACCTCCACCGACTACTTTTGTTGTCCATGGCAGTAGTAGTTGACCTATTTTCAACCCTCATTGGATCCTCCATCACCTATTCATCTCCTAAGGATCCTAATCATCACTTTAATTCGATTAATTACCACATATAACATAAATGACCAAATTTAATTAAGTTCCTGAGCTCGTTGTCAGTGGCGGCTCAGGAGTAGTTGAAATCCTTAATTATATATATATTTATGATCGCAATCATCTGCTGATTTGTTTTCTCCACTCAATCGTGTGGTAAAACAAGTCCTAAGCCTTAACTAACTCAGACTTTATAGAAATTGAATTTACTGTTAAATCTTTATTCTAATGATCAATTGAAAGAATTAACTTGATCCTGAGATTCCTTGTGACCTCAGGAACCTTTTCAAATCACTAATGGCATAATTCCACATTCTGTATAGAATTTCACTCTCTTTCTGGACTCACCGGAGCTCTGGTGAGTCAAAACTAGTCTTCAGCCTGTAGAACAAAGTGAGAAGCTCCAGATCAATGAATTGAGAGGTTCACTGATTATGTTGAGATTGTTTCTTCAAGGTTTGAATGTCTGGAGCTTGAGATAGGTCTTCATCTTCTCCAACTCCGGCAGAGTTGGAGAAGTCTGATAGTTAGTTTTAAGATGCATTTAGTAGGTTTAGAAGCTTTAGTGCTGTGCGCTGAATTCATTTCCATGCTTAAACCAGTGTAACAACCCTTAGGTTGTTCTGACGAACAAACTAATTTAGAAGCTCGATCGACGATCTTGAAACCCAAGGAACTTCAGTCAAAACACCTATTTAAGGGTCTAAGATTGTTTCTGATACTGAAGGGATGTTGTTTAAGCTATTAATTCCCTAAGAAAAGGTTTCAATCAGAAAGTTAAAACTTAAGGCTTAACAGTAAAACATGAGTCTGAATCCTGAGTTCTAGATTCAATCTAATGAATTGATGAATTGAGGTCATTTCTGAGAAGTCTGTGAATGATTTACAAAAGATTTGGATGAGCTCTAGTGGTTTATTAAGTAGAAATTGATTTCTACCAGTTTGGGTTGTTTTTAAACCCAAACTGATGACAATGGATTTTTGATGAGCTTTGATAGTAAATTCTGCCAAGATGAATTGGTAACAACCTTTAGAAGTTGTTTTAATTGATTAAACAGATCTTTAGTTGTCTGTTAGGACTTTTCAAAGTCTGAATAATAGTCTTGAACCTTCCAGGGAAGTTTTGAGCTCCTGCACAGTTCCTGAAGCTCCTGAGAGCTTAATATCCATACTAGCAGCTGCGGAATTCACTTTCTAACCTATTTAGAACTTCAACTGGAAGTGGTCCAGTTTGTGGACTTAGAGTTAAGAAATCCACTTTCCAGGCCGTTATAAACGTAGATAGAATAGTATCTTCGCCCTTCAAATCGAAGAGTATAACTTCCCCATTGAATAAAATTGACACTTCAATCTTGTAGAGCAACTCAAGAGCTTTCCAACAAGCTTTTATTTACTTGGAATAGAGCTCCAAGCTAGGAGAAATCGTCACTTGAAGTTTTTTTCTGAGAGGGGATAAGTGAGTCCCACCTCGGGTAGATCTGAACGACCGCTTGGGAATAAAATGATTTTATGTTATAGCCACTTCAGTTGACAAGCGCACGATGCAAATGAAACCAACAAGTATTTGTGTGTGTGGACGTGCATGTGCCTGCGAGTGTGTGCGCCTATGGTGTGCGAGTGTGGACCCTAGGAGGGCATGTACGAGGCCTTGGAAGCCAATTTGGCTCGAAACTCTGAATCGGAAATAAACCAAACTAAATGAACTAGGCTTGGACCTAGTAGGGTCTGGTCCCACCCTGAGAGGGGTGCTATGTATCCCCGAATGGTCCAAGCCGCCAATAAATAAACCTAATTTTTGGTTGAAGAGAAAAAAACCCGGTCCGGTTCAGAATAGAAAGAACGTTCAGAAGGTAAGGAAAGTTGCTAGGGAAAGTTGCTAAGGAAAAGGCCAAGGCTCAGAAGGAAGACAGGCTAAGAAGAAATGCTAAGGGCTGAAGAGAAGTGCTAAGGTAAAAGAAGGAGAAAAGGAAAGGAAGAGAAAGGAGAAGGAAAATAGGGAGAATTCGTAGAAGGAAGAGAAGGCTGAACAGACACTGAAAGAGACAAGGCAGAGAAGAAAGAAAGGAAAGAAAGAGAAGAAAAGAGCTCGAGAAATGTAAGAGAAAAATTAAGAGAAAGAAGAAAGAGAAAAGGAAAGGATTAAGAGAAGATCAAAAGATAAGTAAAAGAGAAAGAGAGTCGAAAGAGAAAAGGTGAAAGAAGAAGAAAGAGAGAGAGAGACTGAAGATACAAAGGAAAGAAAAGAAATGGTTTAATTTCTTGCATTATTTTTTTTATTCCATTTTGATTTTAATGTTGTAATAAGGCATATTTCAATTAGTAAAACTTTCTATTGCCTTAATATCTTTGAAATAGAAGAAAATAAACATGTTTACTTGTTATTAAGGAAGATCATTTGTGTAAATATGTTTTCTTATGGAATTTTACATATTTCTTAAATTGAAAATCATTAGGAAATATTCATGTTGTTAAAATTAACCTAATTATACCTTCTATGAGTAGATTAGATTGATTGGTGAAATCTAAATAAGCTATACCTCCCAGCGAACGACCTGGACTCAACCAGTTAAAAGAAATAAAATCCAAAATATTAGGTTAACTTAACCCTATACTACTCAATTAACACAAATTTGAGTTAACCTAAGGTACTTTCTTCTACACATAATTAAGCACAATTAACTTAATTAACTGCGTTGAGGAGAGGACACACCACCTGCCACCACCATTTCTCCTTCGTCTTTCCTAAGTTCGATGAGAGCTCTGGTGAGCTCATGATGGCACTACACGCATGCAATACACATGCCACCACCACCACTACCTTCCTCATGCTCCAGCGATCAAAAGCCCCAAAATAATTAGGGCTACTAACCTCTCATTCACTCCACCAAACACAGCCATAAATCACCTCCATCTCGACTTCAGCAGACCTCCACACACCACAATACGCATCTAAACCACCGCCACCATACTAGCCATGCTCCGGTGATGCTCATGAACATCTTAATTGCGGCTTAGGGCCCGTATTTTCATTTTCAGCTCTACACCGGAGACAACCACCATTGCCACCATCGCTGCCATCGTCTGCCCCTCTTTGACTGCCATACACTCTGCCACCAACTCCAGCTAACGTGAATGAGGACCGTAAAGAAAGCTAGGTCCTTGATTGGGCAATCCAACAACCACAGCAATACCACTTGGAGGGAATTCCTCACATAGCTGCATTATGTGAAGAAGTACTGGGATTTAATCCCACATCATAAAAAGAGTAAAAATAATCGATTCAAATTAAATAGCGTGTGCTAGTTGTTCACCACAGTACTCATGGGGTGAGGTCCCTCCTTACACGTGCACTCCTCGCCTGTGTCCACATGCATGTGGGCCTGGATGCTGGATCTGATTACTTGTATACCCTTTGACCTTCTTGTGAAGGGAGAGAGAAGAGAGAAATTCTAAGGGAAGGAGGGGGTTTTGCACTATGCTTCCTTGGGATCTGTGCTTACACTTAGGAAAATTTAGAGAGATTTGGACTTAATAGTTAAGTCATCTAGGGTCTCTCCCCGACGTCTGACTTAAAGGAAATTTATTCTGATTGAGGCTTTGATTGTGGTTTGAGATTGCTGATAGTATTGTTGACTAGATTTGGGGAATTGTGCATACTGTTGGGCTTAATTGGTGCTTTCCACTACCATTTTTAGGCTTCTATTATATTTTTTGTCATTGACTCTTGAGATACATTCTTGATACTAATTGAACATCTTTTTAGTTATTGATTAATTGCATACTGGTTACACAACAATCTTGCAACCTAAATCACCTGAATTAAGCTAGATCCTAGCATAACTTAGGATTAATGCATTCATAGGCATTATTATTTGCATAATAGCTAGTTTATTAGTCATACAGATAATATCATCATTTTATGTACCAATGAGAGATAATTTTTATTGCAAATGATCTGAAGCTGTGGATGACAGATCAGATTAGAACGACGACGAGAGTCCAATGCTTCTGAAATCGTCTTGATCAGATAACCAGGGCATCTTTTGTAGTCCATAAAAGAATGGAGATCATAAAGACAAAGACTCAAGCATCAAATGAATAATCCAACCACACAGATGAATCTGGATTGACGATCGTAGTCCAACGGTAGAAAAATCAACTCAATCGAAGATCCACATCACCAGATACAAGGAAGAGAAGATGGATGACCTTGATGACGCCAAGTGGTACCATCACAACCACTCCCTTACCATCGCCCCATCTAGGAAGGCCACCCTTGCACGTTGTAGGCCGTTTGATCTTCATCCAACGACCACGAGCGCCCCACGTTGTTCGTAGAGCTGGATAAATACACATAGAAACAAACAGGAAACTATAATAGAACTTTTGCGTAGTGCGTTGGCTCACGTTCTTGTGCGGAAGTGCGGGACGCGTGTTCTAGTGGCACTACGCGAAATTGAAGGAATGCTCGCACAATCGCAATTGTGCCATTGGATGGCGATCGAAGGGCAAAGGCATGACCATGTGGCAAGATTAGAGCACGCCGCAGCTGAACGCGTGATCCCACCCATTTTGCGATAATAGTAAAGAGAGGCATGCACGCGTGGGCCATCCAATCATGAGATCAGATGACTGAGGATGAGGCACTTAGATGAGGCTTGCAGGTGCAGATGCGGAGAGAGGGAGCCATTGAAGCAGGTGCGCGGGAGCAGCTGGGCCGTGCAATCATGATCCAAGGGCGCAGCGGGCACCATGTGTCGCCACCAAGATGCATCCGTGCATAGAGGGTCCATTGGTGGCTGTTTTGAGGCCTAATCAAGTTCGATGATCTCCCAATTGACTGATCTGATTAACCCTAAAGTTGTTGCATGAGATAGGGGCCCAAAAGACCCTTTTTGCCCTCCATAAAAGCTATAAAAGAAGGCCAATGCCCGCCCAATTGAAGCATCTCTCTCCCATCAACTGCAGACATCTTCCACCTTCTCTGCAACTCTCCGTCCCTCAGTAACTCCGCTCCGACCTTCATCTCGACGCTCTGGATTTGAGGTGCTGCCGCATCTCACACAAGCATCCTACAAATGGCATCGTCTCTCTACTTTATTCCTCTCTATCTCTCTCTCTCTTTCTATCTATCTGCTATCTATATGTCTCTATTAGATTCTCTATTATGAAAAACTCATCTAATTGCAATCAAATTCTAATTCTCTAGATATCTGCTCTTTATATATATACATATATAAATAATTGTTAGAACTAGTTTATTGAAAAGTTTTCGTTAAATTCTAGATTGCCACCCTGCGAACGACTCAGCACTCACCGATTTTATAAATTTATTTGTCGATGTGCTTTCGCTCTATACTACAATTGAATTAACTTTCAAAATGTGAATTATGCACTGAACAAGTTGGCGCCGTTGCCGGGGAGGCAATGGAAATTTTTGAAGCTTTCTTTGCTACGAATTTGAGATTTCTAACTTGCTATTTTCATTGATTTCGTGTGTGCAGGAAAGCAAGAAAATCAGAATGAAACAAGACAACGAGAATTGTGGGTTCGAACCACAAATAAGTTCCCATAGCTTAGATTAGTTAGATTTAGGATTTATTTGAACCCTAGGATTAGTTAGAATTTGTTTGCTTATTGAAAAAGAAAAATTCTCTCTTGATTTTCGGGCTGAAATAAAGTTTTATCTTAAAAATTCAATCCTCGAAGATCCGTACATCCAAAAATTCTCAAATTTTTACTACAGGTGAATTTCAAAATCAAGAACAACAAATCCAAAATAAGTACAAATTGAAGTTATATAAAATTTTTAAAAATTCAAGCACTGATCTATTATCAATACGGATATTGTTCCTGATTTTTAGGAGTTCAAAATATCATAGGAATTTTTATACAACTCAGATTGACTTGAAATTTGAGGCATTGAATTTTTGAGATAATTAAGAATGTAGAAAAAATTTGAAAATTTTATTTCTTGCTCGTTTGATTGCACGGATAATCAAATCACCAACTGGGGTCAAAATGACTAGAAAACCCCCAGTACACTTTAAATTAGAAAAAATAGAAAATGTGCATTAAAAATTCTTGGAAAATATTTTCTAAGTGCCTAGTTGGTGGTGCAAGAAGTCCAATTGATTGCATTGCTTGGGTCGCACCACTCATCTGATTTTGCACTTAAAAGATTCATCTAGAATTATCTATGCTTAGGGTTCTACATTAAGGATAGAGCACACTAGCATTTCCATATTTAAAGGAAATTTATCAAACAAATTTGGATTTGCAAAACCCTTGTGTGCCTCATCCTAACCTTGATTGAAAATATTAACTCAAGTGAACCCTAAAACTCATTAACACAAGCATTCAAATCTTAAATTTCACTTCATCAAGAAAAATTGCTTGTGAACCCTTTTTGTTGATGCACTACACATTTCGAAATCAATGTTTAGGGGCAAACAGCCCCTTAATGCCCATCATATTTCAAAACCACATCAAGCCCATGCCTAAAATTGAGTAGACGTGCCCTAGGTAGGACTAATAGACTTAGGGACTTGAAACTAGATTGGGCTAAGGTCAAGGCCTTGTCTAGTTGGACACACAGGTGACAAGAAAGGTTGGTGTGGTAACCGCGTTAACCTTTAATGGTGTCCTGCCATGTGGGGTGTCCCAAGGGGTCCCACCCTTCTATCCAACCAAGTAATTCAAGAGTTGATCTAACCCAGTCATGTTTTTGGGAGCCAGGATCTGGTCTACTCAGGATTCACACTCTAAGGACCAGTTTGGTTGCTTGCATTATGCGAGCGAGGTTTCTCTCATTTGTATTCTCCATCTCATTTGCAGACATTCTTTCGGTGTATGCAAGGTAGAAGATCTCAAAATTCTGATTTGCTACCACCATTACAAAGAAATCCTAGGAGAAGACCTACTTATCTAGGATCTGAATCTGAACCCTTTACAATGGCTAGTCACCACGAGGAAGAAGATATTGATGAACAAAATCTAGATCCTATGACTCTCTTACAATGGCAGATCACTAAGCAGGGCCAGAATCATGACCGATAGATGGAATCATAGTGCAGGACATCACTCAACTCTAGAATGGAAGGGCTGACTGGCCCCTTGTGACTTTTATAACCCTCCAAATGACCAACCTGAACCCTTTGTTAGGGTACCTCAGAATGAGGAAGATATTGAACTCAAACCTCAGATCATTAACTTGATTTCGCACTTTCATGGTCATGAGTCAGATGACCCCTCCTACCACTTTGAAGAGCTCCTACACATAGGAAGAACTTTTGGCCCTAGGAACATGAATGAAGGTACCTTGATGATGAAGATGTTCCCATTCTTCGTAAAAGATAGAGCTGCACATTGGTTGAGAACAATTGGTAGACCAATCCTAACTTGGGAAGGCCTGAGAAGCACATTCCTAAAGAAATTTTTCCCCGTAGGAAAAACTAATGCCCTTAGATGTGCCATAACAACCTTTAAGCAGAAACCCAAGAACAACTACATGAGACTTGGGGGAGGTTCAATGATATAGCTAGGAAATACCCCCATCATGGGATTCCAAACTGGCACTTGGCCCATATTTTCTATTATGGGTTGAGTGATAATATGAAGAATTTTGTTGATGCAGCATGTGGGGGCAATTTCCTAAGTCGAGATGCTGAGGGAGCCTTTCAATTGTTCGAGAATATGAGTGAAAATTCCCTCAACAATTTCCAATGTCCAACTTTAACAGAGCTAATCAACCAAGGAGCAAAGTTTATGAAGTTAACAATAATTCAAACTTGGTTGATTTAGAGCTAATTGCACAACGATTAGACAAGGTTGAACTCATGGGAAAGAACGTAGAGAATTTGGATAAGAAGTTGGATAATCTTCTAAAAGGGCGGGAATTCCTTAGGTACACAATCCAGATTAAATCCTATGACTACTCAAGGAGTGCCTATATTAACCCACAACCAATTCACCAACCCTCTAGGTCAATAATCAGTGCACAACATCAATGACCTAACCATGGCTCCACCTATGAGGCAACTGTACTTGGACCCATCTCTTTCTGGGTACCAAGGAGGGACCTTGATACCATCAAATTCTGAACTAGGCAGCCTAATGCCTAGTTATCCTGAGGATGTGAATGCACTCTAGGGTTACACTAGAAATGAGCCTTATTCAAACACTTACAACTCTGGATGGCGCAACCATCCTAACTTTGCTTGGTCAAGTCAGAAACCCACCTAGGCTCCTAACTTGACTAAGTGAAACACTTATGGGCAACTTAGTAGGTGCACACAATCGTGCACATACCAGCCACAACCTACTCAAGAAAACCAGCCCACTTTTTTGAGTCTAGTCCTAAAAGAAATGCAAGAAATGAATCTAAGACATAAAGAAGAAATGAATCAATTTAGGGCAGATTTGACAAGACGATTAGACCAGCAAGTTAATGCTATACAATACGGGATGCTGCCATCCCAACCCGTCCCAAATCGAAGGAACTTTACTAGTGTTAATCAGCACAACACACAGGAGCAACAAGCACACCTAATTCAGCCTGCTCCCCAGCACCCACCAGGCTTTGTTAGCCCTAGCCCAACCCAGGCTCAACCCATTTTGTAGAACCCACCTTACCCATCTAACCCTAATGCACATGCCTGTGTAGTCACTTTGAGAAGTGGGAAACAAATCCAAGATCCTTCTAATTAAAATCTTATTAAGATCTTAAGGAGCCTGAATTTGACCTGGGAGACCAAGCTAATCTAGAAAACAAGACTCAGGATTGGAATACACATGATTTTTCTAAAACACCTTTTCTTGAAGCCTTGATCAAACCCAGGGAAAAGAAAATTGATCAATCTAAGGAGTGGTTTGAGATTCTAAAGCAAGTCTAGGTAAATATACCACTCCTTGAGGCTATTGAGAACATCCTAGCCTGTGCAAAATTTCTAAAGGAATTATGCACATCGAAATGCCAAGCCAAATCATCAAAAAGGGTAGTGATTTCTAAACAAGCCAGTGCCATCATCCTAAATAAGCTCCCTCCTAAAAAGAAAGATCCAGGGACCCCCTTAATTTCATGTGAAATAGATGGATTCATCCTGGATCGTGCCCTACTGGACCTTGGTGCTTCCATCAACTTAATCCCCATAGAATTAGATGAAGAGTTGAATTTAGGCCCCTTACAACACACTGAAGTGACCTTTCAGCTCGCTGATAGGTCAACCAAAATTCTGAAGGGCCTTCTGTAGAATGTGATTATAAAAGTGAGGGATTTTGACTACCCTGTGGACTTCCTTGTTCTAGTTATGAAGGCACCAGAAAACTTGAACCACACTCCAATAATCTTAGGGAGACCTTTCTTGGCCACTGCAAAGGCTCTAATCAAC
The DNA here is from genome assembly GCA_037157565.1 of Thalassia testudinum. Lineage (NCBI taxonomy): Eukaryota > Viridiplantae > Streptophyta > Magnoliopsida > Alismatales > Hydrocharitaceae > Thalassia > Thalassia testudinum. Next base: position 18,453,876 of record JAZHRO010000056.1, read on the forward strand.
TGTGAGACGGGGATTATGCACAACACCTTTGGAAGGAAAAATTGTCGACTCAATATCTTTAAGACTTCCCAAAAGAATAAGGTGAATTGTGGTTCCATCGAGGTTGTATGAACAATTGAACAAGTTTTGGAAATTCACACTAAATATGATCCAAATCCTACCAAAGCTCAAGACGAGCACAAAGGGAAAGAAAGGGATGTACTTAAGGATAATTTTGATCTACCAACTCCCATGGAAAATCAAATCAAATAGGACATTAGTGAGATTGAGAAACTGCTGGGGCTAACTTAAGATGAATTAGATGATAATATAAAGAATCCAAAATACATCCACCCTGAAATTCAAGAACTTTTGAATTCTAAGGGAGTTCAAGAAAATGAACAATCTAAGGACATGAACCAAAAAGTAACCCCAGAAGAAGTTTAACACATATTGGATTGGGGAAGAACCTATAAGCCAACTGGTTCAAATGGATGGCTTTACTCAGAAGAAGTGACTTCGGATGAAGAAGAGGAAATTTCTGATGAAGATTTTGATGAATTCCACACAACCTTACCCCTATCCTCATATGACCCAGAGCCTTGAGAACTCATGATTTTCGATATCAACTACCATTTTGAATACCTTTATTACTCTAATTCAAAACTAGATTTAATTCTAAATCATGATTTCAATCCAAACCCTATACCACCTCTTGAATTATGGAACAGAATTGACGGACAAGCTCTGCAATTTGAACCTCATCCACCTAACCCTATTTCATATTCCAAATCAGAAAGACTCTTTGGAATAGGGTAGCATCATCAGCTGGTCCACATTTGTGGATCACTGAATAGCGTATTTTTGGGTTTAAGTCTGGCAAATGATGTTAAACTTAGCGCTAGCTGGAGGCAACCCAATACTTTGTACAGATAACTCTGCATCCTCTAAATTCATGCTGATTGGATTAACATGCATAGTCAGGTGATATCCCCTCCTTTTACTTATTATATTTTGATTTTCATGCATACATTTCAATGAGGACATTGTAATGAATAGGCATAGGGGGGTGGACATTAAATGTCTTATTTTTATGTTTAAAAAAAAATTGCATTTCTGCATAAAGAATTTTTAGTAAGGTTTTAGTAGGGATTTATTCTTTAATTGATTCCTGAGTTTAGAATCCAGTATAATTTCACACTTACATGTAGAATTTGCAATGGATCCTTTGTGAAGACTAATAAACATCTTTAGTTTGTCGAGAAAAAGCAATGCTTCTTCTCCTGAACCCTTGGACAGTAATTAGGAAGTCGGGCAAACTATCTTCTTATAGATCCACCAAACAAGTGTGAGATGAGAGTAGAAAGCCTATTGGTTCTCTAAGGCTAGTATGAGAAATCTTAAACTCTGGATAATGAGATGATGATACTCAGAGTTAGGCATAGTTTTTGCTCTCGATTTCTGGGTACAAGTTCTTAGTGCGAATCTCTTGAGAGCCACCAAATAAGGTAAATATACAGAGAGTGGGTTCTAATAAAACTAGGTTGAGGTGGATGGTCACGACCGTCTTTTATGGAATCCTCAGCTGAAGGAGGGTATTAATGTCAAGGTCAGAAATACATTGTCCTATCCATTCCCTTCCCGGTGCTGAGAATAGGCACTTCCACCAAATAAGCCACCTGATATCCTCTTGAACACCCATAATCCCGAATAATGCCTCATAAATAAAAGTTCCTATACTATACTGCATTGCATTAGTAGATATTTGGATGTGGAAAAAAAAGAGAGAGGAAAGATAAAAATATATATATGTATATAGAAAAAAATTTAGAAAGAAAGAAAAAGAAGAAAAGAAAAAAGAGTTTATAAGTGTTTTTCGAATTTATTTCAAATGTAATGAGGCAACAACACCTAACACCCTCACAATCCACCAAATACAGCCTTGACCTACTTTTCTATATTTTTGATCACCAGAATATGGGCTGAGAAATTCTGACTTAGTCTTAGAGTTATCAAAACCTCATCAAAGTGTTAATGCCAGGAGAGATCACCAAATATATTGATAAATCTGGTGAGATTGTGAGCTCAAAAAGAAAGAAAAGAAAAGATAAGATAAGAAAAAGAAAAAGAAAAAGAAAGAGAGAAAATGAGTGAAAAGGAACTAAAGAAAGCACAGTTTCTCACCTCTCTCTAAGTTGAATTATTTCATAATCTGGAAATCTAAGTTCTAAATTACTAGCCTACATGTAGCACCAAATGAGTGTGAGCCACCAAATACAAATTTACTTGACATAGAAATCTTCTACCTAAGCTAAAAGCTGGGGCAGAACATACAGGTTACTTTATAACCCCTAGGGAAGAAGTTTGCCTATCCTAATAGATTTTTACTAAGGATCAAGTATAAGCTTTAGATGAGGATTGGCTTTCACTTGGATCCGTTGCATAGGCTACAACAAAACACAATCATGATTATCTGGATTACTAAAGCTTCGGATGAAAAAAAAAGATATAAACCTCTAGTCAAACTCTTGATAAAAATTACTCATGTAGGAAAACTTTGCATTTAGTCATGGATTTGCTAGGGACTACCAAGATTTAGGCATGAGGGTGTGATTACACAGCAATCATGCAACCTAAATCACCTGAACTAAGCTAGATCCTAGCATAACTTAGGATTAATGCATTCATAGGCATCATAATTTACATAATAGCTAGTTTATTAGTCATATAGATAATATCGTCATTTTATGTACCAATGAGAGATGATTTTTATCGTAGATGATCCAAAGTCGCGAATGACTGATTGGATCGGACAGATCTAATCATAATGACGATGGGAGTCCAACGCTTCTGAAATCGTCTCGAACAGATAACTGGGGCATCTTATGAAGTCCATAAAAGAATGGAGATCATAAAGCCAAAAGACAAAGATTCGAGCATTAGATGAAAGAATCCAACCGCACAGATGAATCCGAATCAACAATCACAATCCAACGACAGAAAATCAACTCAATTGGAGATCCACATCACCAGATACAAGGAAAAGAAGATGGATGGCCACGATGCCGCCATGTGGCCCCATCACAGCTACTCCCTCAACACCGCCCCATCTAGGAAGACCACCCTCTCATGCTAGAGGACGTTGGATCTTCATCCAACGACCACGAGTGTGCCATGTCGCCTGTCCAGCCGGATAAGTACAAATAGAAACAAATAGGAAACTATAACAGAACTTTCATGCAGAGAGTTGGCTCATGCGCTTGCGCGGAAGCGTGGGATGCGCATTTGAGCAGCGTTGCATGAAATTGAAGGAATGCTTGCGTGGGAGCAATTGCGCTGTCAGATTGTGATTGAGGGGTAGAGGCGCGACCACGTCGCGTGATCAGAGCGCACCGTGGCCGAACTCGTGATTGCACACATTTCGTGGAAATAGGAAAGCGAGGTGCAAGCACGTGAGTCGTCCGATCGTGAGATTGGACGACTGAGGATGAGGCGCTCAGATGAGGCTTACAGGTACACTCACGGAGAGATGGAACCCTTGAAGCGGGCACGCGGGAGCAGCTGGGCCATGCAATCTTGATCCAAGGGCGCAGCAGGCACCACATGTCACCACCAAAATGCATCCATGTGTAGAGGGTGCATTGTAGGTTGTTTTAAGGCCTAGTCAGGTCGTTGATCTCCCAATTGATGAATCTAATTAACCTTAAAGTTGTTGCACATGATAGGGGGCCAAAAGACCCCTCCATAAATGCTATAAAAGAAGTCTAAAGCCCCTCAATTGAAGCATCTCTCTCCCATCAACTCCAGACATCTTCCACCTTCTCTGCAACTCTGCTCCGACCTTCATCCCGATGCTCTGGATCTGAGGTGCTACTGCATCTTACACAAGCATCATACAAGTGGCATCGTCTCCCTACCTTATTCCTCTCTATCTCTCTCTCTTTCTATCTATCTGCTATCTATCTGTCTCTATTGGATTTTCTACTGTGAAAAAGTCTATCTAATTGCAATAAAATTCTAATTCTCTGGATATCTGCTCTTTATATATAGACATATATAAATAACTATTAGAACTAGTTTATTGAAAAGCTTCCATTAAAATCGAGATTGCCACCCTACGAACGACCTGGTACTCACCTATTTTATAAATGTATTTATGGACTTTTTTTCGCTATACTACAATTGAATTAGCTTGTAAAACATGAATTATGCGCTGAACATATAGATCATTTATGATTGTTGTGATTGAATTGCTATAGTTGCTCCCTGTGAACGACCTCGAAACTCATAATTTTTCAAGCACTTACAAATTTTAAATGTCAATTCGATTTTCTTCGCTATATTATGATGCAATTTTCTAAACTATGATGATTTTCGAGCCAACAATTTGGTGCCATTGCTAGGGAGCAACGCCCATTTAATTCACTAATCACACTTTCTAATCTAATTTTGACTTGCTATATCTGATTTGTTGTGTTGTTGCAGGTGAATCTGAAGATCGACCGCATAAGCAATCACACCAGGGGAAGGTAATCACGTTTCCTTCTTCTTCAAACGCCTCCTCTCTTGGAAAGATTGAAAGAGAAATGAATTAGGATCAACTTGGTTTATTTACATAGTAATCATCATTCAAGTTTCTTGATTTGATTTGATTTGACTAGAGATCCCCATCCTGATACTTGCACTTACTAGGGACATAAGGTTCCTTAGGTATACAACTTCTCGATTGAGCCTAAGGTACGATCTTTTGGAAGAGTTAGACTTGGAAATAGAGCCAATCTAGGGTTTCCACATTAGGTTTCCAAGAGTACATACTTGCTTGCTTTAAAAGAAAATATATTACCCTCATTTTGTGCTACCCAATTTTATCAAATAGTACATTCCAATCGCTTTTTTTCAGTTTAAAACACTTCAGAGGTAGACCCAAGTACCTAATATGGAGTGTGACCAAGGGCATACCCAAAAGGGAAGAGATGGCCATTTGCACTCCACCTGTTAACCCAAAAAAAACCAATGAAGACTTGCCCCCATTCAATTTCAGACTTGATATTTCTCTTAATATCTTCACCATATGAAACAAAGCTTGTGCTTCCTATTCTTTCTCTTCTACAAAGAATACCATATCGTCGGCATATTGCAAGACCGGAGCCATGGCACTCCTATTTGAAATGGAGTAAGCTCTAATCAGATCCACTTTAGATAGTCAACATGCATATCTTGCATGCATGTCAACCACAAGATTAAAGACAAGAGGGGCAAGAGGACACCCTTGTCGAACCCCACATCGAGGTTGAATCCATGGCCTACATGGTTTACCATTGATAAGAAGAGAAAAGGACGTGGTGGTGATGCACCTTTTCATCCATTGCAACCATATAGCAGGAAACCCTCTCCTCTTGAATACCTCCTAGAGATATGGCCATGAAATCGAATCATAAGCTTTTTGGAAGTCTACTTTCAATAGAAAAGCTTTGCACTTCCTCCGGTGCCATCCCATCATCATTCCCTAAGCCATTATGAATGACTATTGTAGAGATTTGTTGGGGGAAAAAGCGGACTGGACTGGGAGGATTTGATCTTGCAAGACACTTTGAAGTCCATTCGCTAGGACTTTACTCACCACCAAATAAATAGAATTCGACAGTGAAATAGGTCTAATGTCGAGGAATTTATCCACTCCTTGTTTCTTTGGAAGCAAGAAAAGATAAGACCGATTTATCTTGTCAAAGCTGTAGTTACCCCTTTCAAATTCCTTAAGTACCTCCATCACCTCCTCTTTCAATACATTGCAGAAAATCTTGTAAAAAAAGACTTGGACTCCTTCTGGACCTAGTGCACATTCATTATTCAAGTCATTCATAGCTTCTAGTACTTTACTTTCAAACATTGGAACCACCAACTTGCCGACCTGTTCCTTAGAGAATCAAGGAAAAAGTGATCCTGCCATTCTCCACTCTCCCCTAGTTGTTGCCCGTGAGGTTTCCCTAAAGTACCTGGTAGCTGCAGCCCGTATTTCTTACAGATAAGAGGTTCTTTGACCATCCACCTTAATCGAGGAGGTAAAGTTGTGTCTTCTACGTGAGCTGGCTTCTAAATGAAAGTATTTCGTATTGGCATCCCCCTCTTTAAGCCACAATTGTCCATAGCATTCTCACTAATCCATCTCTCTTTTCAAATCCTCCTCTACTATAACCTATTGCAACCTTCTCCTAGCTCCTTGTTCATGGTCAGACAATGGTGCAGTAGATTCCTTTTCATCCAGCTGCTACACCTTTAAGAGAGCTTCATGACGCTTTCATTCTCTCAAAGTTGCAACAGCTAACCCATATTCCTTTAACATTTGCCGCGTGGATGCAAGCTTTGATTCCAGCATGATGGTAGCCGTACCTTGTACTTGCTGAGCACGCCACCAAGCCTCCAACATTTTGTGAAAACCTACCTCTCTAAGCCATGACCATCTAAACTTGAACTAAGAGCCAGTTTGCACATTCTCACCACCATCCTAGACCAAAGAAGTATGGTCTGAGAGGGATCGTTGAAGCCTAGTGATAGATGACAGTTGGAAATTCTCCATCAGTTCACATTTCCAAAAAATATGTCAAGCTTTGTGATGAGAAGCTCATCATGGTCTCTAATTTCCCCTGATTAACTAGTCTTCCTAGTTAACTAGCTAGAAATATGTAAATATATAGGTTAATTATTAAATAAGGGATAAGTAGTAAAGGACCCTTAAAATAAGTTAAAAATGCTATATTATCATCTAATTAGTATTATTAATAACTTAATAAATAATTGCACTCAAAATATTATCAGTAATTTATCTAATTAATGTCTTAACTAACTTAAGTATAATATATATGTAAGTATGTAATAAACTAAGCAACATTACTTAATTAAATAAATTAAGCTAAAAATGTCAAAAATGTAAATTCATGGTCTAAATATAATAATTATCTTATTTATAATCATATATAAAAAGTTGAAAAAGATTTAAATTAAAATAAACCTAGAAAACCTTAGTTTACATTTTAGTCCTTATGTCTTATTTCAATCGAGTCCTGATTCTTCATTAGGTCCTCAGCTTTCATTACGAATAAGTCCCTAAAGCTTCTTCTTCTTTCCTTCTTCAGCCTCCTCAACGACTGACGATAGGAGGTGCTTCCACCGTCTGATCACCGCATATCCGATGTCATTCCTTCCACTCCAAGCTCCTACATCTTGTGCTCACCATCTCCTTTTCATCCATCGGTCTGGATGAAGTTGCAATCCTATTTTAGGGTTGTGGAAAACCTCGGATGCTAGTGGTTACTCCACTCCTAGCCTCTTCTCCATCTAGATTCAACCTCCATCTCAGTTGCAGCCACCTATAAATACCCCTCCACACCCTCGATTTTCACTAAGTTAGGTCTCTTCCCTCTTCTTCACTGAGTAACCAATAGGCTATTCTTTCTAAACTCCGACGACCTTCCCCCACTTCATCCATCTTCCTCCATCCATCTTTGATCCCTCTGGATCTCCGTTGACGTCAACCAAGTCTCCTGACGTAGTGCTGACTAGGAGCTCCTCTGCTTCACTTGACAAATGCTCGCCGGACTTCTTTCGTCAACCCTCTGATTTCCTCCTCCCTTAAGGGCAATCGATGGAGATCTTCTACCTCCTTCATCTAGGTAACAGTAAGTTAGGTAAGTAGATTAGTTAGGATAGTTAGTTAGGTAAATTAGATAGGTGTAATGCTAGATTTCCATTCATCTTCTTCAGCTCCGGCGAGCTCAGTGAGCTTGTCAGGAGCAATCTCTTGTCATTTTAAGTCACTGATCACCTTCTTAAGTCATTCATGAACATTTCTATCACTTTTAATCACTAAATTGATCATCTATTCATCTAAATCACCTCCACATTCACCACTGCTCCTGTTGTCCATGGAAGAAGTGGTTGAGCTTACTCCACCTCCACTAGGGCCCTCCACCACTTACCCATCACTTAAGGGACACTATCCTCACTTTAGTTTAAGTAATTACCATCTATAACTTAAATACCAATTTAATTTAATCTCCTTAGCTCGTTGTCAATGGTGGCTCAGGAGGATTTCAAATTATTAATTATCCACCTATAAACCATCACAACTACCTTTTGACCTTTTTCTCCACTCAATTGAGTGGGAAAACAGGTCCAGAGCCTAATCACATTTAAAACTTGTTTACAGAGAATTCACTGCTTAACTTTCATTTTAATGGATAATTGACAAAATTAATGTGTTCTTGAGGTTCCTTGTGACCTTAGGAAGCTATTTAGATCATCAACGACACAATTTCACATCATCTGTACATTTTAGCCTTTTTCTAGACTCACCGGAGCTCCGGCGAGCTCCGACGAGTCAAACAAGCTCTTCAGACCATAGAACTCAGTGTGAAGCTCCAGATCTCTAATTTCAAGGTAACTGATCATGCTGAAGAAGTTTATCTAGGGTTTTAATGTCTGGAGCTTCTATTAGATCTTTGTCTTCTCCAACTCCGGCAGTGATGGAGATGACTGATAGTTAGGGTTTAGTCTCATTTAAAAGGTTTAAAAGCATCAGTAACTTGCCCTGAGACCATTCCTATAAGTCAATCACTGTGATTAACAAACTCCTTTAGAATCTCAGGCGACAGGCTTGGAACCCTAGGAATCTTAATTGAAACATCATTTTTAGGGTTTGAATTCATTCCTGAGGATAAAGAGAAGTTATCTAAGGAATTAATTTCCTTTGAAATGTTTTAATTTAGAAAGTCAAATTTTGAGGCTTCACGGTCAAACTTGAGTCTGATTCATGTGCTTGGGATTCAATTAGAGAAATTGAAGAGTCTAATCTATTCATGTGATGTTTGTAAATGATTTAGATACAATTTGGATGAGCTCTGATCAATTTTATGGTAGAAATTGATTTCTATTTACTTTGGGTTGTTTTTGAACCTAAACTGATGATAGTGGGTTTTTGATGAAATTCAAATGGATAATCCGCCCAGATAGATTCTTAACAACTTCTAGAGGTTGTTTTATTTGATTAAAAAGGTCTTTAGCTAACCGTTGAACCTATCAGAACTTGAATTGCAGTTCTGAAGCTCTTTTGCTTATTAGAGGTTCTCACCTTCTAAACAGTTTGGCTAATTTGGCCATAGTGAACCAGGTTCCTTCCCCCTTCAAATCGAAGAGCTAAACCTTCCCTGAGTATCAAATTGATACTCCAATCATGTAGATCAACCATAGAGCTTTCCAGCAAGCCTTCATTTGCTCGAATTGGAGCTCTGAGCTGGCTGGAATGATCAAGTGAAGTCTCGATTGGGAGGGGGAAACATAGTCCCACATCGGTGGAACTGGAGTGGCCGCCTTGGTATAAAAGTGATTTGTGTTTTAGGTACTTCAGTCGACAATGCTGATGCATGAAAAGAACATGAGCATATGGGTGTGTGTGTGGGCACGTGCGGTGCGCATGCTCGGGTGTGTGTGCGCCTGTGGATGTGCAAGTGTGTGCCTGTGAGGGTGTGTGCATGTGAGCCTGGGAGGTCGTGAGCTGGATGGGCTCGAGACTATGAGAATTGGAAATAAACTGAACTAAATAAAAACCAGGCTTGGACATAGTAGGGTCTGGTCCCACCCTGAGAGGGGTGCTGCGTATCCCTGACCGATCCAAGCCGCTAACCTTAAAACCTACATTTTGGGTTCAAAGGGTTAAACCGGTTCGATTCAGAAGATCTGCAAGGGTTCAGAAGGATTGCAAAGGTTCAGAAGAGAAGGAGAAGAAGAAAGGTTGTAATGGAAGAGAAGTATAGAGCTTGTAAGTAGAAAAGAAAGGTTGAACAGGCACAAGGGCTAAAGAGAAATAACAGGCAGAGTAAGAAAGAAAGAAAAGAAAGAGAAGAAGACATGTATAAGAGAAGAGCTCGAGAAAGATTAAGGAGAAGAAATAAAAGAAAAGTAAAAAGAAAGAGAGAGAGAGAAAGGTAATAGAAGAGAAAGAATGTGGCTGAAGATAAAGAAGAAAAATTAGTGGTTTAATTTCTTTCACTTTATTAATTCCTTTTAAGCTTAATGTTGTAATAAGGCATATTTTGATTAGAGTTACTTTCTCTTGCCTTAATCACTTGTAAATGAAAAGAAATTAAAAGAAATAAACATGTTTGCATGTTTGTTAAAGTAAATCATTTGTGTACATGTGTTTCCTTATGGAATTTTGCATATTCTTCTAACTTGAAATTCTTAAGGAAAATTTATGTTCTTAAAGTAAATTTAATTATACTTCCCATAAGTAGCTTAGATTTAATGGTGAATTCTAATTAAGTTATGCCTCCTAGCGAACGACCTGGACTCAACCAGTTAAAAGAAATAAAATCTAAAATGTTAGGTTAACTTGATCCTATGCTACTTAATCGACATAAATTTGAGTTGACCTAAGTTACTTTTTTCTGCACATAATTAAGCACAATTAACTCAATTAATTATGTTGAGAAAGATAATGACCATTTTAATGGCACCGTTGTCAGGGAGGTAACTGTAATTATATTCACCATTATTACTATTTTTAGTTGTTTTGTACTAATTAGTTTTGTTTTTGTTTTGTTTTCTGTCTTCTTTTCAAGTTTACGTTTGCGGTTATTCTCAGGAAAGAAGGCGGGTTTTCTTTTTCGGTTTTGTTTTTACTATACATACCATTGTAAGTATTCTTTTCTTAGTCTCTAGTTTAGTTGTATTGTTTTATTTAGGTAGTAAAAAAAATAAAAAATGCAAAAATACATACTTCCTGACTAGCAGCAGCATGTTATAGGCATACACTCTTAGGAGTGCATTTACCTTCTAGTAGCTTTACGATTTGACACGGGAAAAATTTCTACTATTTTTCTCGCATCAGTGGGAAAACATGCAAAAAAAAACCGCGTAGATCCCTGTCCTGGAGTTAATATCAAGACCACATATTTTTTGTGAAAATACTTAAAATGTGGTCACTTTACTTCTTTCTATCATATTTTTGAAAAGATTAAGTAAAAAGTGAGGATAATAAAAATTGTGACTTTAATCTGTTTGCAGAGTGCATGCGGGTTTTATCGCTATCATCTGTTGCATGCTATCGCGCACACAGTGCGATCACTAGAGTCACACGAGTCTAATTTTTCTATCTCTCCTCTTTGCAACTCTTAGGGCTTTGGTCGAAGATCAACAAATCTGCCTCACTACTAGAGCCCTGAGGAGCCAGTAGTGAGCGGTCTCGATCCTATACCTTAGGCCTTTGAGCTTGAAGGATATGCACTTGCATAGACACGAGTTTAGGATGCGTATTTTGATATTATACTTGTTTGCATCTAAAGTATTTTGCATATTCTAGGACTCTCTTCTTTCCTTAGAAAGAAGAGAAAAACCTGCTTTTTTGCATTGTTTTGCGAGTTTTGTTGCTACTGATTTTTGGTGGTGTGAGTGTGCCTTTACACATTCCTTTTGTTTTATGCACGGGAGGCGATCCTTGAATCCGCCTCTTGTAACTTCGTTGACAGGTGTTCCTAAGCTGGTTACAGCTAAGCAACCAATTAAATTCCCATCTGATTCATCTGTTTCTATGGATCAATTGCAAAATCAAAATCCTGAGATCCCTTCTTCTTCTGGTCAGAGGGAGGTGCCACCTTTTGATATTCATGAGGCACTCCTAAACCAGAACCATAGAATGCTTGAACAAAATTGCCAAATTAATCTTTTAACTGCATCTTTAAATAACCTACAGAATCTTTAAGCCCGTCCTCCACCTCAACTTGAGGCAGGTTTTGACCTTCCTGATTTACCGATCCCTCGCCCTAGGCCTCTACTTCGAGATTACTATAATCCATCTTATGCATAAGTAGAGCTTAATGTTAGGATTCCCATTAGGGAAAATGACCCAAAATTAAAGCAAAACATTATAGGTCTAATCCCACATTTTTTCGAATTTGCATCCGAGGATTCATTTCAACATATTGAAGATCTTAGAAATCTATCTCAAACGCTTGGACCTCAAAATCAAAATAGGGAAATCCTACTCATTAAGATGTTCCCTTTTAGCCTTAAAGATAAAGCCACATATTGGTATAGAACAATTGCAAGACCAATCTCAACTTGGGCTGAACTCGAATCTGCATTCTTGAAGAAATTCTTTCCTATTGGTCGCATGAATGCTTTAAGGCAAGCAATCACAACTTTTAATCAAAATAAAGGAGAACTAATTCATGAATCGTGGGAACACTTTCATGAATTACAAAGGAAATGCCCACATCATGACATACCTAGTTGGCAACTATTGCATAACTTCTATTATGGATTGTAAGAAGGCTTTCGCAATCTAGTCGATGCCTCTTGTGGAGGGAACTTTCTCAATCATGATGCAAAATCCGCTTCAGAATTATTTGAAGGGATGGTGGAGAACTCGATCAACAATGCATCCATGTCGCAATTTACGCGGGGCCACAAATACAGCACATCAAAATCCACATAATGACATTCACGATATCGATAATCCATCCAGTTCAAAGGATTTGGAAGTTATTGCAGAAAAGCTAGACAAAGTTGACATCATAGCAAAGCATCTTGATGAGGTCCAAAATACTATGAAAACTCTTACACCTCTACTTGCTATGCAAAATCCCATGCATTCACTTATTTCACAAATTCCCACAGGGAGGGAATTTGTGAATAATCTGGATTCTAGAGATCCATCTTCCTTGGGTTTTCCATCTACTCATGCACCAACCCAAGGAGGGACCTTTGTCCCACAATCTTTCCCACCTTTTTCCCCATCTCCTATTTTTGTGGAAAACACGCCCTATCCTTTAGATTTGAATGTCATTCAGGGATATGCACCAAGATCAAACCCATATTCTAATTCTTATAATCTTGGATGGCGTAATCACCCTAATTTCTCTTGGTCTGACCATTCACAAAGAGCATCATATCCAACTCAGACCAGGCAAAACCCGCCTATGTTACCATTTCAGCAACCTAATGAGGCAATTTTACATGGGTTCAAAAAACCTCGTAGGGCCAAATAGAGATTCACAACTTGACCAGATTTTGCGAGTTGTGACTGAGGGCCAGCAATAGAATGCTGAGGCTCTTGTTGAAGTATAAAAGGCAATGTCCAATAGAATTGGTTGATCCTAGGGGCCAAATCACGCAATTAGCTGAATCTCGTCAGCTAGGGGCCCTTCCATCCTAGCCAATTCCAAAGCCTAGGATATCCAGCAGAGACAACACCCGGGAGTGCAAAATCCGAATCAGGGACATGTCCATTTCCTTAATCAATTACCCTTGAATCCAAATCGGAATCAAAATCCAAATCCACCCTCTGCTAATCATGATTTCGGGTATCTTAATCAACAACAATCATTTTCAAATCAACCTTTGATTTCTAATTCATCTTTCCAAAATCAACAAGCATCTTCTTCATCAGCTTCCTATTCACATGCAGGTATTAACTCTATTACAACCCACCATGGAACTTCCACTAGGGATCCAGTTTATCCATGGAAACTATCCCAAGACCCTAGTACATCTAGAATGACCCCTGTTTGTACACCTGTAAGAGGTGCAGAACCTGATCTCGCAATTCCTGCTAATTCGTGAGATCCGGGAAATACCTCAGTAGAATAGGAAATCCACGTCCCATTTCCTGAAGCTTTGAGGAAGACTAGGAAACAAAAATAACATGTTACATTAGATGAAGATTTAATTAAAATTTTTGAACAGGTACACATTAATATGCCACTCCTAGATGCTATCAAGCACATTCTGACTTATGCGAGATTTCTTAAGGAGTTGTGTACTCCTAAGTGTAAGGCGAAGAAAGGAGGCACTGTGTTACTTTCAGAGCATGTGAGCTCTATAATTTCAAGTATGCTTCCTTTGAAAAAGAAAGACCTAGGATCTCCATTTATTTCCTGTATAATTGGGGATCAGTGTTTTGATAGAGTCCTCCTAGATTTAGGAGCATCTATTAACCTCATTCCTTTATCTTTGGTAAAACATTTCAACAAAGAAAAACTTAAGTCTACCAATGTGACTTTATAATTAGTCGATAGATCTATCAAGTCACCTAAAGGAATGTTGGAGGATGTAATTGTAAGAGTTCAGGATTTTTATTTCCCAGTAGATTTTATTGTCCTTGATATAGAAGTACCCGAACACATTAGAGATACCCCAATTATCTTAGGGAGACCCTTTTTAGCCACTGCAAAGGCCAACATTGATTGTGAATCTGGAAAGATTGAATTGAAATTTGGGGGGAAGATAATTAAATTGGATATATTTAGAGCTTCTAGAGGATTGGATTGTAATTGGATTGAGGAAATCAAATCTATTGCAATTTTTGAGGATGACATTAGTTGCTTAGAACTAGAAAGCACACCTTTTGATATCCCATACCCTCAAAATGACGAAACCCTATTATTAGAATCTTTACTAAATCCTGAATCTGAATCTTATGACACATCTAACTCACTTCTTGCAATCAAAAATCCTGCCCCAAATCCAGTTGTTGATTCTACTCCTGCATTAGAATTGAAATCATTGCCTGATAATCTTAAATATGTCTATCTCGAATATGATCAAACATATCCTGTAATTATCAACTCTCATCTTTCTGAATCACAAGAATCCAAATTGATCAAGGTTCTTCGAGATCACATGAAGGCAATTGGGTGGACTCTACATGATCTCACCGGGATTAGCCCCAATTTTTGTACTAACCACATCTATATTGAAGATGGGGCACGAGCTTCAAGAGAAGCTCAAAGGCGTCTAAATCCGAATTTAAAGGAGGTCGTAAAGGAAGAAATAATCAAGTGGCTAGATGCTGATATTACATATCCCATATCTGATAGCCCTTAGGTGAGTCCAATTCAAGTGGTACCTAAAAAGCTAGGACTCACCATAATTAAGACTGAATCTGGAGAAACCATTCCCACACGAATTGCGAATTTGTGGTGGGTTTGTATTGATTATCGTAAGCTTAATACAGTTACAAAGAAGGACCATTTTCCTTTGTCATTCATTGATCAAATCCTTAAGAGATTAGCTAGTAATAGGTTTTGCTTTTTAGATGGTTTCTTTGGATATAATCATGTAGAAATATATCCTGAAGATAAAGAGAAAACGACTTTCACCTGCCCTTTCGGAACTTTTGCATTCCAAAGAATGCCATTTGGGTTTTGCAATGCACCCGCAACATTTCAGCCTTGCATGTTAGCCATTTTTACTGAAATGGTGGGTGAATATATGGAGGTTTTTATGGATGATTTTTCAGTCTTCGGGGAAACATTTGATATTTGTCTTGATAATTTATCGAAGATTCTTAAGAGATGTATAGAAGTGAACCCTGTCCTCAGTTGGGAGAAGAGCCATTTTATGATTCCAAAGGGCATTGTACTTGGCCACCTCTTGTCCGAGTGAGGTATCCAAGTAGATTGAGCTAAGATCAATCAAATTGCAAATCTTCAAATTCCTGACTCGATCAAAGGCATTAGATCATTTCTTGGGCATGTGGGATTTTATAGAGGATTTATACTTGATTTTTCAAAAATTTCCCGACCACTCACAAACCTCCTTACAAAGGATATTACTTTTGAGATGAGTGAGGAGTGTATTTCGTCATTTGAAACATTGAGAGACAGAGTTACATAAGCTCCAATCTTGCAACCACCAAATTGGGATTTACCATTTAAGATCATGTGTGATGCATCAGATTTTGCAATAGGACTATTTTAGGATAGAAAATTGAGAAGAATCTAGTAGTAATTTACTATGCTAGTAAAAATTTGATTGAGACACAAAGGAATTACACAGTTACAGAAAAGGAATTACTAGCAATAGTATTTGGATTAGAAAAGTTCAGATCTTATATACTCTGATCTTGAATCATTGGGTACTCTGATCACTCAGCTATCCGACACCTTCTATCCAAAAAGGACATGAAACCTAGGTTGATCAGATGGATCTTACTTTTGCAAGAATTTGACCTAGAAATTCGTGGCAAGGCGGGATGACAAAATGTTGTTGCCGATCACCTTTCCTGCCTTCCTTCTGATACTATTGAATCATCTCCTCCAATTATTGAACACTTTCCTGATGAACATCTTTTGACTATATCCTCAGATCTTCCTTGGTACATAGATATTGTTAATTATTTCGTTATACATCAATTCCCGGAAGACTAGGAAGGGAATCATAAATCACGACTCAAAGTAGAAGCCAAATACTATTTTTGGGAAGATCCGTATCTTTTCTGACTCTGTATTGATCAAATCATCAGGCGTTGTGTCACTTCTTCTCAGATTGATTCTATCCTCTCTTTTTGTCTTGACCAGGCTTGTGGTGGTCATTCTTCTGGTTGAAAGACCGCTGCAAAAATTCTGCAATGCGAGTTTTATTGGACACTTTATTTCCAGATTCACAAACATATAGTAAGGCATGTAGTCGCTGCCAAACTCTTGGTGGAATGTCACAAAAAGACATGATGCCTCTGAACTCGATTGTTGTCTGTGAAATCTTTGATATTTGGGGCATAAAATTTATGGGTCTATTTCCATCCTCTTTTGGCTTCGAATACATTTTACTTGCTGTTGATTATGTTTCTCGTTGGATGTAGCCATCCCCACACCCACAAAAGATCATCGGGTTGTCATTCCTTTTATATAGAGTCATAATATCGCTCGTTTTGGGGTACCTCGTGCCATCATTTCCGACGGTGGTTCCCATTTTATTAATGCCCAGTTTAGAAATCTACTTAGAAAATATGGGGTTGCACATCGTATTTCTACACCTTATTATCCCCAGACTAATGGGCAAACTGAGGTCTCTAATCGGGAGATCAAAAAGATCCTTCAAATGACAATCTAACTTGATAGGAAGGATTGGTCTTCCCATTTAGATGAGGCTTTGTGGGCTTATAGGACTGCCCACAAAACACCAATAGGCATGTCACCATATAGACATGTTTACGGGAAACCCTGTCATCTTCCTGTAAAAATTGAACACAAGGCCTATTGGGCAATTAAAACCTATAATTTAGACCTCGCGAAGGCTGGTGATCATCATAGGTTGCAACTTAGTGAACTTGAGGAATTGTGTCATGATTCCTATGAAAGTTCAAAGTTGTATAAGGAAAAACTTAAAGCCTTCCATGATAGATATATTTCCCGCAAATCTTTTACACCTGGTCAGAAGGTGTTGGTTTTTGATGCCCGATTGAAGCTCTTCGCTGGGAAACTTAGGTCTAAATGGCAAGGGCCATTTATTGTTGCTAGGCCTTGGACAACGAAGCTGTCGAAATCACCGAACCCAACAAGAATTAACCCTTCAAAGTTAATGATCAACGTTTAAAACCTTTCTTGGAATCACATCCTTTGGGTCTTGATGGAGACTGTTACACGCCCCATTAGGGTCTGTTGACTTCCATCTATATTTTGTACATAGCTATTTCCTGCTTTCTACACTTTTCTCTTCCCATACACTTTTTTGATTTTTCACTTCATCTTACATTGATTACCTTCATTTAGTCTGACTATCCACTCCGACCTTTGGTCAGAATTTAAATTGTTCGCACAAAGATCTTTGATCTCCACTATCCGACTCTTTCCATCACTTTATACTAAATGAAGTGTAATATCTTTTCACCTTTCTTACATTGAGACATTATAACATCTTAGCTTGGGGGGTGTGAAGTGAAATTTTCACTTCAAGTGTATTTGCAGAGAAATATAAAAAAAATACATAAAAATTAAATACCCACAAAATTAAAAAAAATCGAAATACCAAAAATTCTAAAAATTGCAAAATAAAAAATATCAGAAAAATTTTAAAATTTAAAAAAAAATCATAAAAATTGGAAAATTTTATAAAACATAAAAACAAAAATATATAAATACAAAAATTTGAAAATTGAAAAATTATAAAAATATTAAAAGGGGTGTTTTCATCTAGAATAAAGAAAAGAAGAAAAAAAATTATATATATATATTTATATCAATAATTAAGAGCTTAATCTTTCTTTTAGGTCAGAAACCAAAAAATATATATATTAAGAATATATAGTATATATATAAGAGCATTAAATTCTTATTTAGATTTTTTTTACTTATAACATTTTGTAAAAACACACTTTTATTTGCAAAATCTTACAATAGGATTTTATTTGAATTAGAATCTTTAAACCTGCAGGCTTCATTTTTCTATTCTTACCCTGAAATTCAGAAACTAAGGTGTATTAAGTTTAAAAATTAAGTTTTGGAATTAAATTGTAACTTTTTAATCAATTAGGTTAAGTACTTTTGCTTTTTGAATATTTGATTTTATCATAAAGTTAAGTAAAAAGGCTAGATATTCAGAGTTAATTAAGTAAAGAGTTATTAGAATCTTAGTTTTCAAGTCTATCAGGCTATAGTTAGCTTAATCAACTGAAGGACATTTGCCTAGACTTGGTGAGTTTTTGTCTTGAGGGATCCTATAGGAGGAAACTAAAAGTTTAAAGAACCTGAGAGTGAATGGCTTTATTGTCCAAGCTCTGGTTTGAGAGCTAGGTAACCTAAACTTCCAAAAATCACACACATAGAATTATCTTGATGGCATTTGAGACCGTGAAAGCATAGAGGTTAAGAGATCGATTCTAAATCCTCTCTAGTCTAAGGATTTCCGTGGGGCAGCTCTTGAAAGGGTGAAGGATGTGCCACTCACCAAGAAAAAGGATTTAGAGCATATAGTAAGAAAAATAAAAGAAATAAAATAAAACACCCTACAGTTAAGTACCTCGTTACAAATGGGTACTTATGCAATTTTTCCATAAAATAAAGCATCTCGGTATAAATAGATGCTACCCTTCCTTCCATCAAATAGAAGAACACCTCGCTACATATGGGTGTTCTAACCTAAAGAAAAAGTTGAAAAAAAAATATGGAGATAAAAATTAGAAATAAGTGACCTAGTGGTCCACCAGGGAGATATACGCAACAAGTGTTGACCTCGGCATAGAAAACTGGTGAGGAGAAAGCAGCCAAACTTGAGTAAGGCTAACCCAAGTCTTGAATTAGAATAATCTGATTGGAAATTGATGTCTTAAGATCTGGATTTTTGCAAATTTGGATGCCTTTAGGACAACTCTCTTCACAAGCATGGATGTTTTAAAATCATAGCTACTGAACCTTTGTATTGGGCAATGAAGCCTAAGAAATCGAGTTTTGAGGATTTGCAGTTGAAACCTAAAGGAGAAGGATTGATAAAATCCTAGGTCTAGAAGTCTATCCTTAGTGCTGTAGGCTAATAGATTAAAGTTTTACTACTCTAAGTTTAGTTAATGATGAATATCTGGCTAATTTACTTAAACTTAGATTGATAAAAATCAAATTTCAAAAACAAAGAATTAACCTAAGTCTATTGAGTTTTTGAGTTAAAATTTAATTTCCAACTCTTAGGTTTTGTTTTCTTGAAACACTTTGAATTCTAAGTTTCGAAGGGTTAGGAATGGTTGCCAAGAATAAGTGATTTTTGATATTCTAATTTTTGATAAAATTCTTGTTAAAAACTCTATTTTTAATAAAGTGTGTATTGAAGATGTTTTGAGTTTTAAGTCTAAGTAACGAAATTTTCACAAAATGCTCTATATATCACTTATTTATATATATTTATATTAAATCCAAAAAACTTAATTCTTACCTAAGCTTTCCTCTGCATTGTTCTTATTTATATTAATTTAAAGCCAAGTGCTTTAAATCATCATATTTTTAGTTAATTTTGCTAGGGACTAGCAAAACTTTGGCTTGGGGGTATGATGAGAAGCTCATCATGGTCTCTAATTACCCATAATTAACTAGTCTTCCTAGTTAATTAGCTAGAAATATGTAAATATATGGGTTAATTATCAAACAAGGGATAAATAGTAAAGGACCTTTAAGATAAGTTAAAAATGCTATATTATCATCTAATTAGTTTTATTAATAACTTAATAAATAATTGCACTCGAAATATTATCAGTAATTTATCTAATTAATGTGTTAACTAACTTACGTATAATATATACCTAAGTATGTAATAACTTAAGCAACATTACTTAAATAAATAAATTAAGCTGAAAAGGTCAAAAATGTAAATTCAAGGTCTAAATATAATAAATGTCCTATTTATAGTCATATATAAAAAGTTGTAAAAGATTTAAATTAAAATAAACCAAGAAAACCTTAGTTTACATTTTAGTCCTTATGTTTTATTTCAATCGAATCCTGATTCTTCATTTAGCTCCTCAGCTTTTGTTATGAATAAGTCCTTGAAACTTCTTCTTCTTCTTTCCTTCTTCAACCTCCTCGACGACTGATGATAGGAGGTGATTCCACTGTCTGATGACCGCATATCCAATGTCATTCCTTCCTCTACAAGCTCCTGGAGCTTGTGCTCACCATCTCCTTTTCATCCACCGGTCTGGATGAAGATGTAATCCTATTTTAGGGTTGTGGATAACCTCATCGGCATCGGAGAAGACGTCGGTGGTTACTCTGCTCCTAGCCTCTTCTTCGACCAGATTCAACCTCCGTCTCAGCCGCCGCCACCTATAAATACCCCTCCACACCCTCAATTTTCACTAAGTTAGCTCCCTTCCCTCTTCTTCACTGAGCTAACAGATAGGCTATTCTTTCTAAACTCCAGCGACCTTGCTCCACTTCATCCGTCTTCCTCCATCCATCTTTGATCGCTCTGGATCTCCACAAACGTTAGCCAGTCTCCTGACACAGTGCTGTCTAGGAGCTCCTCCACTTCATAAATGCCTGCCAGACTTCTTTTGTCAACCCTCTGATTTCCTCCTCTGTTAAGGACAATTGACGGAGATCTTCTACCTCCTTCATCTAGGTAACAGTAGGTTAGATAAGTAGATTAGTTATGATAGTTAGTTAGGTAGATTAGATAGGTGTAATACTAGATTTCCATTCATCTTCTTCAGCTCCGACGAGCTCAGTGAGCTTGTCAAGAGCAATCTCTTGTCTTTTACATCACCAATCACCTTCTTAAAACATTCATGAACATTTCTATCACTTCTAATCACTAAATTGATCATCTATTCGTCTAAATCACCTCCACATTCACCACCGCTCCTGCTGTCCATGGCAGAAGTGTTTGAGCTTACTCCACCTCCACTGGGGCCCTCCACCACTTATCCATCACTTAAGGGCCCCTATGCTCACTTTAATTTAAGTAATTACCATGTATAACTTAAATGCCTAATTTAATTTAATCTCCTGAGCTCGCTGTCAATGGCGGCTCAGGAGGATTTCAAATCATTAATTATCCATCTATAAACCATCGCTACTACCTTTTGACTTGTTTTCTCCATGCAATTGAGTGGGAAAATTGGTCCTGAGCCTAATCACATTCAAAACTTGTTTACTGGGAATTCACTGCTTAACTTTCATTTTAATGGATAATTAACGAAATTAATGTGTTCCTGAGGTTCCTTGTGACCTCAGGAAGCTATTTAGATCAATGGCACAATTTCACATCATCTATACATTTTAGCCTTTTTCTGCACTCACCGGAGCTCCGACGAGCTCCGATGAGTCAAACGAGCTCTTCAAACCATAGAACTTAGTGTGAAGCTCCAGATCTCTGATTTAAATGTCACTCATCATGCTGAAGAAGTTTATTTGGGGTTTTAATGTATGGAGCTTCTGTTAAATCTTTGTCATCCCTAACTCTGGCAGAGTTGGGGATGACTGATAGTTAGGGTTTAGTATCATTTAAAAGGTTTAAAAGCATTAGTAACTTGCCCTGATACCATTCCTATAAGTCAAACACTGTGATTAACTTTGGTTTGTTCTGTCGATCAAACTCCTCTAGAATCTCAGGCGACAGGCCTGGAACCCTAGAAATCTTAATTGAAACATCATTTTGAGGTTCTGAATCCATTCTTGAGGATAAAGAGAAGTTATCAAAGGCATTAATTTCCTTTGAAATGGTTTAAATTAGAAAGTCAAATTTCGAGGCTTCACGGTCAACCTTGAGTC
The DNA here is from genome assembly GCA_037157565.1 of Thalassia testudinum. Classification (NCBI taxonomy): domain Eukaryota; kingdom Viridiplantae; phylum Streptophyta; class Magnoliopsida; order Alismatales; family Hydrocharitaceae; genus Thalassia; species Thalassia testudinum. Next base: position 18,475,883 of record JAZHRO010000056.1, read on the forward strand.
TGATTCATGTGCTTGGGATTCAATTAGAGAAATTGAAGACCAGTCTGTTCAAGTGATGTTTGTAAATGATTCAGATACAATTGGATGAGCTCTGATAAATTTTATGGTAGAAAATTATTTCTATTCAGTTTGGGTTGTTTTTGAACCCAAATTGATGACAATGTGTTTGAGATGAAATTCAAATGGATAATCTGCCCAGATAGATTCTTAACAACTTCTAGAGGATGTTTGATTTGATTAAATAGGTCTTTAGTTGTTTGTTGAACCTATCAGAACTTGATTGCAGTTCTGAAGATCTTTTGAGAAGCTTTTTAGCTTCTGCACTTTCTTGAAGCTTATTAGAGGTTCTCACCTTTACCAACAGCTGCGGAATCACCTTCTAAACCTATTCAACACCTCATCTGGAGGTCAAATGTCCTTCTGTTAGCCCTTAGAACCAAAATACCCTTCTATAGGCTAATTTGGCCGTAGTGAACTAAGTTCCTTCGCCCTTCAAATCAAAGAGCTAAACCTTCCTTAAGTATCAAATTGATACTCCAATCATGTAGATCAACTTTGGAGCTTTCCAGCAAGCCTTCATTTGCTCATATTGGAGCTTTGAGCTGGCTAGAATGATCAAGTGAAGTCTGGACTGGGATGGGGAAACATAGTCCCACATCGGTGGAACTGGAGAGGCCACCTTTGTATAAAAGTGATTTGTGTTTTAGGCACTTCAGTCGATAGCGCAGGGTGCATGAAAAGAACATGAGCATATTGGTGTGTGTGTGGGCACGTGAGATACGCGTGCCTAGGTGTGTCTGCTCCTGTGGGAGTGCAAGTGTGGGCCAATGAGGGCATGTGCATGTGGGCCTGGGAGGCTGTGAGCCGAATGGGCTTGAGACTATGCGAACAAGAAATAAACTGAACTAAATAAAAACTAGGCTTGGACCTAGTAGGGTCTGGTCCCACCCTGAGAGGGTGCTGTGTATCCTCGATCAATCCAAGCCGCCAACCTTAAAACCTAATTTTTGGGTTCAAAGGATTAAACCGGTTCGGTTCAAAAGATCTGCAAGGGTTCAAAAGGATTGCAAACGTTCAGAAGTAAAGGAGAAGAAAAAAGGTTCTAAAGGAAGAGAAGGAGAAGACAGGGAGAGCTCATAAGGAGAAAAGAAAGGTTGAACAGGCACAAGGGCTAAAGAGAAATAACAGGCAGAGTAATAATGAAAGAAAAGAAAGAGAAGAAGACATGTATAAGAGAAGTGCTTGAGAAAGATTAAGGAGAAGAAATAAAAGAAAAGAAAAAAGAGAGAGAGAGAGAGAAAGGTCATAGAAGAGAAAGAAAGTGGCTGAAGTCAAAGAAGAAAAATTGGTGGTTTAATTTCTTACATTTTATTAATTCCTTTTGAGCTTAATGTTGTAATAAGGCATATTTTCTTCAGAATTACTTTCTCTTGCCTTAATCTCTTTTAAATAAAAAGAAATTAAAAGAAATAAACATGTTTACTTGTTTGTTAAAGTAAATCATTTGTGTAAATGTGTTTCCTTATGGAATTTTGCATATTCTTCTAATTTGTAATCCTTAAGCAAAATTCATGTTCTTAAGGTAAATTCAATTATACTTCCCATAAGTAGCGTAGATTTAATGGTAAATTCTAATTAAGTTATGCCTCCTAGTGAATGACCTGGACTCAACCAGTTAAAAGAAATAAAATCTAAAATGTTAGGTTAACTTAACCCTATACTACTTAATCGACATAAATTCGAGTTGACCTAAGTTACTTTCTTCTGCACATAATTAAGCACAATTAACTTAATTAACTGTGTTGAGAAAGCAACCACTTTGACATCAAACCACTTCCATTTCACCACATAAAGTCCACCCCAGAGGTTGGGAACTCATTAAGACCCAGATTTTGTAAGGTCAACAGAAAACCAATGGAGGCAGTGTCCATTGAACCACTCAGTCTTTCCATCCCAGTTAGAGTACAATTTAAGTCACCACCCGCTAACCACAATAGCCCCTACACAAGAGATGCAACTGAGGATAAGTCCTCCCATAATTCAGGTCTGAGGTTCGCAACACATGGTCCATAAACGCCCATGATTATCAATTCCTTCTCCCCGTGTATCAACTTGCATCTACAAGGTATCGCATGCCTAGAGTTAATAATCTCAATCACACTTAGGCATGCCTTTTTCCACCAATTGGCTATACCTCCTGACGTCCCATGAGCATTTAAAGCCACACAGTCTGAAAAGCCTTCTCTTTTTAGATCACTCCACACACGGTCATTTTCATCCTCTGTGTAAGTTTCTTGGATGATTGCACAATCGATCTCCCATTTCCTTAGATACCTCATAAGCGAGGCCCTTCTCATTCTATCACACAACCCATGCACGTTCCAAGAGAGGACTCGCATCACTCAAGCTGGGATCCCCTTTTGTTGGGCTGTTGAAGTATTTCAACTTTAAGAGTAGTAGCTGTGGAGCTTTCATCCATTCTTACTGAATGTGCATTTCTTCTTTGTCACAATTTGTATGGGGATCTCCCAACTCCAGACTTAGAAGCAGTTCCCACCCCAAACTTCAGCCTTCTGTAGCATGAAAGGATGAGCGATTCTTCAAAGAGTTAATAGCGATCTCCTGGAGCACCCCCACTGACCTTTCCTCTTCAACAGCCTGCTGCTCATTCTTTGAATCCACCATCTCATCTTCTTCTATTCCCATGTAATGGAGGTATTTTCCCTTTTTTGGTTTCGGGGCCACCTCTGGGGTGTCACGGCCCATTTGTTTCACAATGGGGCCATCCTTAACAACCTTTGCAAAGGTTTTCATCGCTTCTTGCTCCTGGGAGAGTGACTCCTCACATCCAAATTGCAGACGTATCAGCTAAGAGCTACCTCCACACCGGCGGATGATTTCCTCTAGAATCGATCCTCCTCTAAATACATCAACATGGACGTAGAGCAATCGGCCGTCACCCTCCCCTAAGCGTACTTCTGCACCATCTGCCAGTTTCGCAAACCCAGCCACCATGGATTCAACCACATTCCTTGACCTCAAATGCAATGGTAACCCTTTGATTTCCAGCTTTCCAGATCGCACACCTTCCCTCTACTATGGACGTTCCGGCAATGCACCATCAAAAGGCGAGACCAATCTCCATAAAATTGTCATAGACTCAAAATTGCTCAATTGAAATCTAAGGCGCTCCACATCGATCATCCCCAGACCAAATACCAGAAATTGCGTGGGAGAAAGCATGGGAATTTTCCAACCTTCTTCTAATAGTGGTAGAGAACTTACCAACCGTTGAAGTCGCTCCAAGGAGGGGTTTCCAATCATCACCTCTCCGACCAATGCCCCTCTCAGAACCAAGTTCATAACCCTAATATCATCAGACATTGGAACCTACAAATAAATGGTTTGACCCATGTAGGTGGAGGGTGGCGGTGGCGGTGAACCTCCTGTGTATCTTCTCTTAGGGAACAAGAAGACCCCCTCACCTATCCTCCCTCTGCTCGTCACACAGGAATCAAGTTTGTGCCCATGACCACCGTAAGCTAGGTACACCAGGGGGTAACGGCATACCACCACCATGTGCCGTCGCCGTTGTCATCGATAGCAGACAATCTCTCTATTAACCTCTTTCCACTTCCCCATTGTCATGCAACCCCATCTCACCTCCTTCCTCCCCATCTGAGCATCCCCCGTCTTCTCTCTCCTACGCCACATCTTCAATCTCCGAGTCGAACTTCCCTCATCAACCCCCCATCACCATGACCCTCCTTCCCATTTGCCCACTCCATCCTTTCGTTAGCTAGGTATATTGAATTAGATAGTGCAATGGGTCAGAATTCTAAAAAAGTCTCTGCCCCCTATTTTTTGGTAGAAGAAAAAAGTAGGATCTATCGATCTTATCAAACCCATTATTACCTCTTTGAAACTCGTCAATGATAGCCATCACCTCCTCCCTTACCAACCTCCAAAATTATTTATAGAAAAAGACTTGAAATCTATCTGGTCCCAGTGACCCTTCCCCATTTAGATTATTTATTGCATCTAAGAGTTCTTTTTCAACAATAGGTGAAATCAAATGTGTGGCTTGTTCATCTCTGATGCATGGTAACCATGATACTTCCATTCGTCGTCTTCCCCTATTAGCTGCTCTTGTAGTTTCCCAAAAGTACTGATTTGCTGTAACTTTAATTTCTTGCCTTGATGTCAGTCTAGCATCCCCAACCTGGATAGCTGAAATGAGATTGATCCGCCTTCTTGAACTTACAGCCAAATTAAAGTATTTAGTGTTGGCATCTCCCTCTTTCAAACATAATTGTGTTGATTTTTCACGCCAATCCATCTGACATTTCAAATCCTGTTTGATAATCATTTCTTGCCATTATTTTCAGATATCCTTTTCTCCTTCAGTTAATATCCTATTGTTTTCAATTAAATCTAGCATATTAACAACTGTCAAAGCTTCATGTCTGCGTTACGCAATTCCAGCAATCGCTCCATACTCTTTTAGCAATGCACGTAAACCAGCCAGCTTTGCTAAAAGTCTGGTTGTAGCTGATCCACTGACCTGTTTGGCATGCCACCACCTGTCAATCATCTCACAACATCTCGATTCTCGCAGCCATGATTTTCTAAATTTGAAGTATGAGCCCACTAATGAAAACTCCTCACTATCCCACACCAATGGGGTATGATTAGACCATGGATGATCAAGACCAGCCACCGTAGATAAAAATCTATCCAGCAAACTCATATTTCCAAAAAAATTTGTCCAATTTTGACATCTGACCATTGTAGTTTCTCCAAGTAAACTCCACACCCGAGGAGGGATGTTCATCTAATCCAAAATTTTGTACCACCATCTGGAATCCATGCGACATTGTGTTTTCATTCCCACTTGCTCTATTTTAGCCTATCAAGGCACAATTGAAGTCTCCACCTTCTATCCAGAGGATTCCACATGCATGCTCCCTCATCATTTCAAGATCCTTCCATAATTCTTGCCTCAGATTATTAGCTTAGGGACCATATACACACGATACCAACCACGCATCATTACCTTGGACTGATCAAAATCTACTGGAGATAACATGACATGCCTTGATAACATCTACCATAAATCGAAACCTTTTCCACTATATAGCCAACCCTCCTAACCTGCCTTGCGCTCCCAATGCAGCCACCTCAGCTTGCTCTGCCTGTGCCATTGACGACCACACAGATCCCTCTACATCTTCAAGATGCGTTTCTTGAAGAAGAGTGCAATCAATCTCCCATTGTCTCAAATATCATACGAGAGATGATCTTCGAACTCCATCACACAGCCCACGCACGTTCCATGTGAGGATTCTCATCTCCTCACCTACTATTTCCCTCTCTCTGCTCCTTGAGTATTCTCGACTGTGAGTTTTGCAGCAACTATAGATTCATGTACTGGAAACTTGTTCTCATTTTTCTCTAATCTGAGTTTGTATGGTGATTGTCCCAGTCTAGTCTTTGTCATTGAACCCACTCCATATTTCACACCCTCAGGCGCATGGAAAGAAAAGGAGTTATTGACTGAATTTGGACCCTGCCCTTTGCTGTGCACCGCCATCTCTAAAGTGTTCACTAGCTGATAACGAATTTTACACGGTTTGTAAAATACGTCGTAACGCGCAAAACCGATCAACTCTTAAATTTATAATCCTAGATAGTGGGGTATCTAGGGTCATCCAAGGAGGCAATATGCTTGCAAAATTCAAGTCTCTTGCATGGAAATGGAAATCACCTTTCTTTTTGGTCATTTCAACTATATCTTTTTTTTTAGGGTTTTGAAATAATGAGGGAAAACACGAGTTGTTGGTGGGAAAGTAAATAACAACTACAATCACTAAGCTAACACCTAAGTGACAAATAATTCCTCTCCCTAAGCTCACTCTAGGCACGTGGAGGCCTAGAGTAATTAGGGAGAGGGAGTTAAGAGTGCTTGAATCACAGCAATTAAAATGCAACTAAAAAGAAATTTCAAAGAAGGGAACTAGATTAATAAGTGTTTTACAGAAAAATCTAGTAGATGAATGCCTCTACTACTAGATAATTGCAATAAATAAAATAAAACACAAGTCCTCCTGAATTGTTGGTGAAGTGGGGAAGCTCCTTGTTCCAAGCTTAGGGGCTCATAGGCTTGAAAAGGGCTCCTCCTTCTCCTTCCTTTAGATTCTCCTACAAGGTGGAAGCTACCACTTCAATGCTCTCCTTCAAGAGTGGGTTTGCACCACCCTTGCTCCTCCTTGCCTGGCCGTCATCCTAGTGGTGGAGTGTTCCTCCTCCTTGGCATGGCACAAGGGAGAAGAAATGGGGAGAAGAAGACACCAAGGGGGCAGGTGATGTGCCCCCTTAATCTTCTTCTCTACTCCTTCTTCTTGGCCATGGATATAAGGTGGGTATAGGGTAGATTTTACTAAATGGAGGATGGGAATTATGTGCTGGTAGGGTAGGGTATTTATAGGATGGGAAGGGTGTGGTTATGGTGTTTTTTTTGGAGGAAAATGAAGGGGTGCTTGAATATTTTTGGAGGGAAAAATGGGAAGGAAATGAAGAGGTGCCTTGGTTTTCCCTCTAAAAATACCTTCTAGAAGGTATTGATTTTAGAGGGAAAAAATGGAGGTGGAGATGGGTTTTGATGGTAGATGTAGGGTGGTGATGGATGGGATAGTTGGCAGCAAAATAAAGTAGGAGTAGGTGGTCTTTTTGCTGGAGCTTAGGTAGTAGGGTAGTAGGTTTTGTTGCCATGGAGGTGGACTAGCTAAGCTAAGTAGCTTAGCTAGATTAGCTAGTAGGGAGTAGGGTTGGAGGCATTTGGAGCTAAGGTTTTCAGGGAGAAGAGCTAGAGGTAGTCATCTTGAGCTGCACTGGAGTTGGTGGCTGCTGAAGAGAGCTGCAAGGAGCTACCTTAGCTAGGTTAGCTTGCTAGTTCTTTGCTAGCTACTAAGCCAAGCTAAAGTAAGCTGGCTTCTACTGAAAGGAGCTGACATGAGCTGGGTCTAATGCTCCTGGGGAGGACCTAGCTAGTTGAGGTAGCTAAGATAGCTTAAGTCAACTAAGTTGAGCTAAGCTGAGTTCCTGGGAGCTAGACTTGAGCTTCCTAAGCTAAGATTAAGTCATCTTCAGCTTGCTAGTGTTGAGTGGAGTTGGATGTAGCAGGTCTTGAGCTAAGGTGAACTCCAGTCAACTCAGCTGAGCTACTAGAGCTCCCTGTGAACTAATGGGAGCTGAGATGAGCTAGATTCAGCTAAGTTGAGCTGGATCTGAGCTGACCTGAAATAGGGTGAGCTAAGATGAGCTCTCTTGAGCTGCCATTTAGCTGAGATGAGATGAATGGAGCTAAGATGAGCTAACCCTAGTACAAGTGAGCTGGAATCCAACTATGATGAGCTGGATCAAGCTGAGTTCCAGTTAGTCTGAGCTTCTTCTTCACTAGTTACCCTCCTGAGTGCTAGGGTTCTGGAGTTCAGACAATCTGTATATCCCTAACACTCACAAAAACACATTAAAAAGACAATAAAAAGGTCAATGCATGCCTAACCTAATTAATGCCTAAATGCAGCCCAGAAACCCATTTGTAGAGCAAAATCCTAAGAGCTAGGTTTGTTTTAATGCATAAAAATGATGATAAGCTGGCGTTTATCACACCCTCATGCTTATCTTTTGCTAGTCTCTTAGCAAAACTTAAATTTTTACAAAATAGAATTTTTAGGAAATCTAATTTTTTTGACTTTTGAGGAGAAAAAGATTAAGGAACCTTGGTTGGTTTAAACATAGGAGGTATGGGACTTGTTAAAGGTAAACATTTGGATTTATTTTTGGATCCAAAAATTAGACAAAACGGGATCAATATATCATCTAGAAAATTCCCAGATTAACCCCTTATTAATTCAAATGACTTGAAATTTCCATTTTTAGGATTTTTCTGGCTCTTGAATCTAATTCGCAACTTGCAATAACCTTTAAAACCTTGTGTTCGTGCTTATGAAAAGCCAACATTTATAAGGGCATGTTTTTGGTTTGAAACCCCTCCCTTGTTTTTTGTCCCCCATGCTTATTTCTAGCTTAGTCTTACAACAGATGTGTCGGGATCATTATTCTCGTTACCAATCCTCGAGGGGGCTCTGGCGCCAGTATTTTGAGATAGCACTGTCCATGACACCACCTATGAGCTCACAACCCCAAAACACAATGCGGTGTAAAGGGGCGCTCCAAGAAAACTCAAAGTCTTGCTCTGACACTATAGGTAGAGCACCATCCAAGACACTTGAGCTGCTAAAATGCACTCTAATGCACCGTCTAAAGATATGAAATATAGATATGGAGCAGCGCCGAGGCGGTAACATGTTGACATCATGTCCTCAAAGGAGGCATTTTCCTCCTTCTCGGCGGTGGGAACTCAAACCAATGATCTGTGTTTGCTATACAATGCGTTGTCGTGTTTTAAATTAGTCTCGTTGCAGGATAGATGAAAAAGCATTATAAACAAATAAGAAGGTTTTATTACTTGAAAGCCAAGGTATCCGAGCTCGAACACTGGGAGCAATTGGGTATTTAAAAATTGAAGAGCACAAATCTCAATTTAATAAAAGGCAATAACCAATCTAATCAAAATTGGGAAGTAAAAATAATGTTAACGTAGAGATAAGCTCAAAAATTGGATGTTTGATGTAAAATCAGACGTCTTAAATGTTCCTGCTATAGTGCATGGTTGATTTTTCCCTCTTTGGCTTCTTCATCTTCTTTCTTTTCTTCCTCTGTGGTCTTCTTCTGCGGCTAAGTCCTTCAACTTTGTCTTCCTTCTTCAGGTCCTGCCTTCAGCAGCTGCCTCCTTCTTCCTCTTCTTTTCTTCAGCCTCTACCCTTCGCCTTCTTCTTCAGCCGCTCCTCTTCTTCCTCTTCTTCTTCTTCCCTGCCTTTGCTTTGGCTGCGACTACACCTCTAGCTTCCTCTTCTTCTTCCCTGCGGCTATAGTGCTTCTTCCACCTTGGCCTTGTCTTCTTCAACCGTGCCTCCAAGTCCTTCCATCTTCTTCAAGTGCCTGCCCTTAGCTTGCCTTCGCTTCCTCAGCTCCTTCTTCCTTTCCCTGCACAGCACAACAAAACCTACCCCTACCTTCCCTCGTGTCACTCTCTCTCTGTTTCTCTCTTTGATTTTCTCTCCTAGAGCTGGGTAATCGAGTCGGGTTTCGCGTACCTGGGTCCAGGCGCACCGACGTAGGTGGTGTGCGAGGAGTGCGAGGTTAATTGGGTCAGGAGAGTCAAGTCCGCATAGCGTGGGTCGCGGACGAGGCGTGGGAGTGGGCGAGGGGACCTCACCCTATGTTTTGAGGCAACCAAGAGAAAACACAAAAACAATTTAAAGTCCTCATCCTGTCCTAAGCTTTCCGAGGTGGGACTAAAAGTCCCACCTGCTTCGCTCGCACCCGCAGGAGATGCTCTACCAGATTGCTGCAGCTGGGATCCTCGCTCAAGGTCACCCTCTTGTTGGATGTGTGCGCGCACTCCTTACACGTCACTTGGACCTGGAAGCCTGGTGCGTTGCATCCTGGAGCAAGCTCGCGAGCTCCTTGCTTGTGCTCCAATGGCGGAAGGGGGCCAAACCTGAATCACTCAATATGGCCTTGCAGCCTTATTAAACCACATGGGAAGCTTCGCCGTGTCATGGCAAAGGTGAAGCAGTGGGTGGCTGGCTGCGGGGAGACCTAGGTGTGCGTGCCTAGGTCACTTTGTGGCCGTGGTGATGGGTGTGGTCGGGGGGAGCTTGGGGCGGTGATGGCGGTCGATGGAAGGGTGGAATGTGCTCAGTGGGTGGTGCTGGAGGTGCTGAGGTGTCTGGCGAGGCATGTGGAGGTATGGAGCGATGGAAGCGCCTTCGTCAGTGGTCGGCCGAAGATGGAGAAGGTGGTTGTGGTCTTCGGTGTTGAGGGGTCGAAAGTGAAAATTAGGAGAGGGGAAATGAAGAGGGGAGAGAGAGGAGCTTACTGAAGGTAGTTGGATGAAGGGGGAATGGCGGAGGATGAGCGGTGCACTAGTGCCGTCATCGAAGAAGAAACCTCAAGATGAGGTGACGGCGACGAGGAAGGGGTCAGAGAAGCCTACGCAGGTACAACACGATGCAGAGGAGTACGGTGGAGAACACTCTGCTGCTGGTATGGTGGCAGAGCGATGAGAAGAGGGAGGAGAGATCGTCGGAGCTTGTGGGAAAATGGCCGGAGACGAGGGAGGATGAAATCAAGGGTGTATCTGTGGCTAAATCAAGCATGGAAGATACGGCCAGACCTGAGTCTTCTTTTAAAGGCACAGGCAGAGGGCCTTGTTCTTGGAAGGCGAGCTTCCAAGTGCAAGACTATCGCCAGAGGTATGGGTTGGACACCATACCCGTGCCTCTCAAGCGTTCGCATGAGAGCTTTGGTGCGAACCAGATCTTGGGAAGCTGCCCAAACGGTAGGGGATTCCTGAGAGGATCCGCCTGCCAAATTTAGGAGCAACTCCCTGCGGAAGCTAGGAGAAATCCTCCTCGAAACCTCATCGAAGGTATGGTTCCTTTGCTGAAATGGTAGAGGGACCGAAATGCAAAAAGTGACAAGGAAGATAGGGGGTCTGTGCATGGATTTTCAAAAGCTAGGGGTCAAAATGCAATTGGGTGGACTATTTTGCAAAGTAGGTCAAGATGACCTTGCTTAGGTCCAAATTTTGGTACAAACCTAATTTGGACCTTAGGAATCCAATGGTGAAGTTGGATTTTAGGTGTGACCACGTTTGACTAGACATTTTGCATAAAAACCCCAATTAGGTCAAATTTTGGGTTAGGACCCCAATCTAGGTCAAAATTGATTCCAAAGGCCAAATTAAAGGTTCTAAACCCTAGGGGATATTTTTGCATGAATTTTAGAGTATTTAGTTAATTTTTACCCTGACCAGAACCTTGGGAAATTAAGTGGATTTTTTTAGGGTTATAGAATGTCATTTAATTTTTAAATCTCACAATAACCCTTTTTTGATTGAATCATCCGACTTTTTCTCTTGTTAAGTCCAATTGACCTATTTTTAGACCTTAAGAAATCTCGTTGATGTACTACAATAGTAAAATTACAGTTTTACCCTTTAGTTCACATTTTCTTCCCAGAATAGAAATCTCTTGAATTAGGCCTTCCTTTAGGTTATGCAGGAGCTTTTGTTCACTTTCATAGGTTAAAATGAGATAGTTAGGGCTCATGATGAGGTTCTCATCATACCCCCATGCCTAGCTTTTGCTAGTCTCTTAGCAAAAATTCAAGGTTTTGACGTCTATTTTAGACCATGTGTTTCTTTCACATTATATGATAAGTGCTTTTTCTTTTTCTTTTGATTAGGTTGGAATGCTGACAGTAGGCCTAGAGGTACTCCAGTACCAACCATAATCCAAACCTGACCAGCTTTAGCCTAGATCCTCCACGATGGTTTTTAAGGCCCGCAGAAACTACCCTAAGGTTCATTAGACTCTGCAATTAAAGTACCCGTGCTTGAGGCATATTTAGTCTTGCTTCAGTTTGCAGTGCATTTTTGTAAGAGAGAGAGACAGAGGATTTATTTGTTTGGAGAGTTTTCTCTCCCTTTTCTTTTTATTTCTAGCTTCGGATTGGCTTCTCAACATGGTCTGTATCAGATTCCTCATCCCCATCATCAATCTTCAAAGGTCCCTTGTAATCGATGCTTTGTGATAGCATTGCCCATGGCAACCCCTAGAACCCTGGTTTTTGAGATTTCGAGATAATCCCACCCATGGCATTCCGTGGCTGAATCCAGACCCTAGCAATCGACATTTCATGATAATGCCACCCATGGTATCTGAACTAGCAGAGTGCTTACATGTCCCTGATAGGATATGTAAATATCCTAAGAGACAAGCACCGAGGAGACGATATATTGTTACGCATCTTCAAGGGGAATTTCCCACCTCTCCGCACTGGGAACTCATCCAAATCAACTTGTGTTGATCGCCCGATCCTAATCTAGGCAACTTTTTCAGAACATTGAAATGATTTTTGCATGATTTCGATCGTTATGTGCACTGAACCAGACTGTGTGTGGATTGGGGTGCTTAGGTTACCGAGTCCTGCAAACCGAAGGACAATTAACGAGGTCGAATGCTCCCTAAGCCTTAGACCTAATACTTAAGCTTCCCATTTTCCCCAATATCTTGGGGATTATCCAGATCTTAACGGGTACTAAGAGTCTAGCCAAAAAGGCCTAAGGTCAACGTTCCAACTAATCTTTTTTTGTGTCTCCTTAGCACTTTTTCTCATTTTTCTCTTTTTTTTCTTTATGTGGTTTAGAACTTCAATTAACCCTTTAATTTCTTATTAATGACTATTCTTTTTTTTTCTTTTTCATTTTGTGCCCCTTTTTGGCATTTTGCTCTTTTTCCTCCTCGTGTTTTGCATAACCCAAAATTTTATCTCCCCCTTCTTAGTTTTTCTTTTTTTTGTTCCTTTTCAAGAGTTTTCATCATTTTTTTTTTGAAATATGTGATTTTTTGTTGAAACCTTTTCTTAATATGAGTTTTCATAACATTTTGCACTTTCATACCCCCCCATGCCTATGATTTGCAATGTCCCCATTGTAAATTAGGTGGGTTCAAATTTAGCTTAGTTCATTCATTAGGACAGGTGTTGGGTGAGAGAATGGGTCGAGGTGACTGTTGCGAATGATTTCTAGACCCTAAAGTGCAATATGAATTCAGCATAGAAATGTCAGGAAAGGTTTCGAGTTTTTCAAAGAATGACCGCTTGCCTCCCATTAAGTGCTGATTTTTACGCCATCGGATGGGTGCAATGAGCTCAGGGAGAATGGAGGATAAAGGATGTCTCGACCAATTCTGTATTGGTCATGTCGATGAACGGTTCGAGTCTCTGGACGTTCACTATGAAGGGTTCGGAATCATGGTTAAGTGAACTGATCTCAACGGCACCATTTCCAAAGATTTGGCGAACTAAGTATGGCCCAACCCATTTAGATCATAGCTTTCCTGGGTATAATTTGAGTCAGGCATCAAAGAGTAGGATCTTTTGACCAGGATGAAAGAACTTTCTAGATATGTGCTTGTCCTGAAAGGCTTTAACTCGCTCTTTGTAGATTCGTGAGTTTTCATACATGTCATGGTGTAATTAATCAATCTCGCTCACATGAAGCTTTTATGGGTTCCTATCTTAGAAAGATCTAAGTTGCAATTCTGTACTGCCCAATAGGCTTTATGCTCCAATTCGACGGGGAGGTGACACGCCTTCTCGTACACCAGTCTAAAAGGAGACATGCCTAATTGGATCTAGTGGGGGATCCTAAAAGCCCACAAAGCTTTCAGAAGCTGGGATGACCAATCCTTCCTGTTAGGCCGAATAGTAACCTGGAGGATTTTCTTGATCTCCCTGTTTGATAGCTCAGCTAGACCATTAGTTTGGGGGTGGTAAGGAGTAGAGATTCGGTGTGACACCTCATATTTGGTCATCAGTGACCTGAATTGAGCATTTGTGAAATGGGTCCCTCCATCAGAAATTATTACACGTGGAATCCCAAACTGTAAGAAGATGTTTTGGTGAATGAACTTGATAACAACTTTGTGAACATTGGTTTGGGTCGGAATGGATTTGATCCATTTGGACACATAGTCAATAGAGAGTACAGTGTATTTGAAGCTGTCCGAGATAGGGAAGGGTCCCATAAAATCAATACCCCAAATGTCAAAAATTTCACATACCAAAATCGGCTGTAAAGGCATCATGTCTTGATGGCTCATGTTGCCCAAGCTTTGGTAATGACTACATGCCTTACAGTGATTGTATGCATCCTTGAAAATAGTGGGCCAGTAAAAGACATAGTGGAGCACTTTTGATGCGATTTTATGTCCTGAAAAATGTCCACCGCATGCCTTGTCATGGCAGAAAGAGAGTATGTCTTTGATTTCTGCTTCTATGACACATCATCAGATAATTTGATCAACACCAATACAGAATAAACATGGGTCTTCCCAAAGGTAATACTTGGCATCGGAATGCAATTTGTCCTTCTTGGCCTTCGGCCAATCAGACGAGATCTGATGTGATGCCAAGTAGTTTACTATGTCAGCAAACCATGGAAGCCCTGTATTGATAGTCAGAAGGTGCTCATCAGGAAAATGTTCCATAATGGGTCTAGAAGGGTTAATGATCTCAGAAGGAAGGCGAGACAACTGATCAGCTACCACATTCTATCTTCCTGCTTTGTCGCGAATCTCGAGGTCAAATTCTTATCAATAGCAAGATCCATCAGATTAATCGAGGTTTTGCATCCTTCTTTGCAAGGAGATGCCTCATAGCTGTGTGATCCGAGTAGATAGTAACATGGGAACCCAGGAGGTAAGATCTGAATTTTTCTAGGGCAAATACTACGGCTAGCAGCTCTTTCTCAGTAACCGTGTAGTTACGTTGAGCCTCGTCAAGTGTTTTGCTAGCATAGTAAATGACCACGGATTTCCCATCAATTTTCTGCCCCAAAACTGCTCCTACAGCGAAGTCAGTTGAATTGCACATGATCTCAAAGGGTTGAGACCAATCAGGGGACTATAGGATCGGGGCTTGGGTAACTCGATCACAAAGGATCTCAAATGATTGAGTGCATTCCTTAGAGATTTTGAAAGGTACATCCATGGAGAGAAGAGTAGTTAGGGGGCGCGTGATTTTTGAAAAATCAAGGATAAATTGACAGTCAAAATTGACGTGCCCTAGAAAAGATCGGATGCCCTTGATCGAGCTACGCATAGGGAGTTTGGAAATCAAGTTAACCTTGTCTCGATTGACTTGGATGCCTTTCTCCAAAATCAGATGTCCCAAGACGATTCCCTCAGGCACCATGAAGTGGCTCTTTTCCTAGGAAAGAACCAGATTCACGTCAATGCATCGCCTAAGTATTTGAACCAAGTGCTGGAGGCAATCATCAAATGATGCTCCAAATAGCGAAAAGTCAACCATGAAGACTTCCAGATAATCACCTACCATATCTGAGAATATGGCAAGCATGCATCGCTGGAAAGTCGTGGGTGCATTGCAGAGATCGAATGGCATCCTTTGGAACGTGTACGTCCTGAAGGGGTTGGTGAACGTGGTCTTTTCTTGGTCCTCTGGATGGATTGCCACTTGGTTATAACCAGAGTACCCATCAAGAAAGTAGAAGAACCTATTTCCCACTAGTTTCTCGAGGATCTGATCAATAAACGGTAGTGGGAAATGATCCTTCTTTGTGGAGGAATTGAGTCTTCTGTAATCAATGCAGACTCTCCATGAGTTAGCTATACAGGTCGGTATGACCTCTCCGATTTCAATTGTGATGGTGGTGAGTCCTACCTTATTAGGCACAACCTGGATTGGACTCACCCATCGACTGTCGAAGATCTGGTAGATGATCCCTGCATCTAGCCACTTAATTATCTCCTTTTTCATGACCTCATACAGATTAGGGTTCAAACGTCTCAGAATTTCTCGTGAAGGTTGTGTGCCCTCTTCAGAATAGATATGGTGTGTGCAATAAGAGGGGCTGATACCAGTCAAATCATCGAGAGTCCATCCAATGGCTCTACGATGTTGCAAGAGAATAGTAATCAGACAGGATTCCTGGTCAGATGTGAGTCTGGAGTTGATAATCATGGGAAATGTCTAATTGGAACCCAAAAAGATGTATTTCAGATGATAAGGAAGGAGCTTGAGTCCCAGGATGGGATTATCAGCAACAGTGGGTGGTTTTGGGTGTGTGTCAGGAATAAGGGTAGGAGTTATGGGTGTATCTGGATCAGGTTTAGACTACTCTATTTGCAGGTTTCGATCTTCTTATGGTTGATCAGGGATAACCAGGTTGTCCTCGATATGCGATTCATCAACCAGAGCTTTGATATCACATATTTGTTCTATAACACCGCAATTAATTCCTTGTTGGGCCTTAAAGATGTCAATCTTTAGGGCTTGGTTCCCAAATTTTAATTCTGTTTGGCCCTCCTCATAGCATATTTTGGCCCTAGTAGTGGCCAGAAAAGGACTCCCTAGTATAATCGGTGTATCCCTTGGATTCTCAGGTGCATCCATATCTAGAACTATAAAATCCACCGGGAAGTAGAAATCCCGTATCCTGACAATGACATCCTTGACTATTCCGTTAGGTGACTTAATGGATCGATCGGCTAACTGCAATGTCACCTCTGTTGGTTTAAGCTCGGATTCTTCAAGGTGGTTAAGGAGGGATGTAGGTATTAGGTTTATGGAGGCACCTAGGTCTAACAAGGCTCTGTCGAATTGAGTTTCACCAATTTTACAAGAAATTAGGGGAGTACCTGGGTCTTTAGCCTTGGGTGGGAGTTTACTCAAGATTACAGAGCTGGCTTGCTCTGACAGTATGATCGGACTCCCACTTTTGGTTCGCGGCTTACGCTTGGGTGTACACACATCTTTCAGAAATCATGCGTAAGCCAGTACATGGCGGATTGCATTCATCAAAGGGATGTTTATCTAGACCTGTACAAAGAGCTTGACCAAATCCTGCTCAAGAGCCATGGGTTTGGTTATCCTTTTTCCTTTGGTCAAGGCCTCGGAAAATGGAACCTTGGTTGGTTCCTCTAGAGTAGGTCCAGGTTCTTGATCTGGCATAGAAGTATCCTGGATAACTATCCTAGGGCTTGGATCACTACCGAGCTTGGAGTGGTTTGGATAAGGTGGGTCTTGAGTTGCCTTACCACTACGAGTTGTTACGGAGTTTAATCCTGCCTAGTTTTGGTTTGGGGCCAGTAAAATGGGTGGCTACTGTTTAAATCCCGTGTAAGATGTCAAAGCTTCCATCTAGTCAGGTGATGGAACAGAAGGGACCTAATAAATCATATGTGCATGGCTTGGATTTGGGTTCATAACGTGCCTCTAGGTTGGCACGTTATTTGGGTTCGGTAGAGGTTGCGAAGGAAGTGTGCCCGGTTGGTAGGAATTTGCCATCTGGGCGAGTTGGTTGCGAACCTCTGTGATCTTGTCCTTGTGTTGTTTTCTTATTATCGCATTCATTTTCTGAATGTCAGCCAGTGTTTGAAGGATAGGAGTCATTTGATCTTGGTTTGGCCTAGATTGATAGGTGGGGTTGGGCCAAGGCTAAGGCAGCTAATACGGACGAGGAGCTTGTGGACGGGATTGATAAGGTGGTCTTTGATTCTGAGAATTTCCTGTCCATTGAAAGTTGGGATGATTTCGCCACCCACGGTTGTAGGTGTTGGAAAATGGGTCATTATGGATGGCGTTGAGGTCCTCATAGGTCCGAGGAGCCTCAGAAAAGTCAGAGTATGGGGGTTTAGAGTTCCCCCTACTAGAATAGAGCGGATCGAAGGTCCCTCCGGTTCTGGAGTCAGACAAGGGTGGATAAGGATCCATCCCCTGAGAAGATCGGTGATAGATGTTTTGCACAGTTTCCCTCGCGAGAGGTAGCTCTGCAAAAGAGTTCTGCACAGAGGTGGCTTGCTGCAGATGCTGAGTCAACTCATCCACCTTCTTCTCTATGATAGAGACCTTGTCCAACCGACTGGCCATCGGCTCTAAGTCGACGGATGTAGACAGACCCTGCGTCTCATGTGCTCCCCTAAGATTTGTCGATGCGTGGGCATTCGTCCAGTCGAATAAGCCCATGGAGTCATTATTGATGGAGTTCTCTCACATATTTTTGAGAATCTCCCACACTGTGTCCTCATGTTGACCCATGATGTTTCCTCCACAAGTTGCATTGACGAACAATCAAATGTCTTCACGGAGTCCCTGGTAAAAAGACTGGACTTGTTCCCATTTAGGAACTCCGTGATGGGGGCACTTTCGCATGAGATCCAAGAATCGATCCTATGCCTCATGAAGAGGTTCTCCAGATTGTTGAGTGAAATGAGTGATCTGGTGGCGTAGGGCATTTGTCAGCCAATAGGGAAGAACTTCTTCAAAAATTCAGACTGAAGTTCGACCCATGTGTTGATCAGACGAGTCTGAGTTTGATACCAATGAGCAGCCTTGTCCATGAGGGAGAAAGAAATCATCTTCATGAGTAGAATATCCCGATTTTGTGCATCTGACCCGAAGGTCTGGGCTAGATGATTGAGTTGCTTAATGTGCTGGAATGGATCCTCGGAGTTAAGCACATGGAATTTTGGTATGGTATGAATCATATTGGCCTTGAGTTTAGAATCAGGACCTCCAGCCAGAATTTGGACTCGAGGCTTAATTGCCACCACAACAGGGTTATAGTGATCTCGCATCATAGGACGCTGCGGTGGGTTTACAAAGTTTTGGAAGAGATCATTTAAGCACTGAAGTTGGTGCTCAAGGTTGTTCTCTTCTTCAACGGGTTGTGCCATGATGGGAGGAGAACTTAGTTTTGAATCATAGGAAAGATCTATGTGGTGGGGTTGCTGCACAAACAAGGGTGTCGAGGCTTGGCCTCGGGGAGAGTGGATTTCTAAAGGAGGTCTTAAGGACCTCCTACCAAACATGCATCGAATGATTTGATGAGATCAAAATGTGCTGGACCCAATCGAGACACCCAAAAAATGTTGGGTGACTATAGAGGTTTGGGGCAGATGATACCCTTTAGTCAAAAAGGTTGTCCACCTGAGAAATACTTGGGCAGCCAGAGAGGGAGAGCCCCGCGAAGACCCCTACATGCTAGAGCGTCCCCATGGGTTACAGGGTTTCCGCCACCTGACCTCTCTTGTCACTGAGATTCCAGGTAGACTAGAATGGGGACCTTGACCTCTTAAGTCTACCTTTTCTAATTAAGATCAAGGTGCTTAGGGTTCCACTTGAACTTTAGGTCTTTTAAGTGCAAAGTGACCTAATTTTAAGCTTGGTTGACCGAAAGGATCAACTTCACCTCTTTGTTCCTTTGAGAGCTTTTAGGTTCTCTTCTTTTTAGGGTTCAAGTGAATTAAGAACCTGATTTGCTTAGGGTTTCTCTTGGATAAATCTTTTCAAACAAGGCTTAGGCACACCTCCTTTGGGAACTCTTTTTTTTTAGGAGATGTGTCTCTAAAAACCCTAGCTTGTAATCCTTAAGTTCGCTTTATTTGGTCCAATTTAGTTGCCTCGAAATTGGTATCTAGGACTCAATCAAGAAGGTTTTAGCCCTAGTTTCCTCAATTGGATGTACAATTCAAAAATGTATTGAAATGAAAATCAAGCAACTTGTGTGAATTACTAAATGTGGAAGCAGGTAGCCTTATATTGATTTTTCTTTGTTTTTCCTTTTAAGACTTTGAGGGGATTAAGAGAGAGGGCTAATGAAAGTTTACCTGTTCCTTGGTGTGGTTGCTGTGTGGCTGCTTTTCTTTCCTTTTTTTCCCTGAAACAAACATAGCAAAAGAGAGAGATTAAGTTAGTACTAAATCAGAGGTTGTGATCAAAGTTTCTACAATGCCCGTTGCTCCCCAACAATGGCGCCAAAATGTTTGCTATACAATGCTTTGTCATGTTTTAAATCAGTCTCGTTGCAGGATAGACGAAAAAGTGTTATAAACAAATAAGAAGTTTTCATTACTCGAAACCAAGGTATCCGAGGTCGAACACAGGGAGCAATTGGGTATTTAAAAACTTAAGAGCACAACTCTCAATTTAATAAAAGGCAATAACCAATCCAATCAAAATTGAGAAGTAAAAATAATGTTAAAGTAGAGATAAGCTCAAAAATTGGACGTCTAATGTAAAATCAGATGTCTTAAATGTTCCTGCTACAATGCACGGCCGATTTTGCCTTCTTTGGCTTCTTCTTCTTTCTTTTCTTCCTCTACGGTATTCTTCTATGTCTAAGTCCTTCAACTTTGGCCTCCTTCTTCAAGTCCTGCTTTCAACTGCTGCCTCCTTCATCTTCTTCTTTTCTTCTGCCTCTGCCCTTGGTCTTCTTCTTCTTCCCTGTCTTTGCTTTGGCTGCAACTGCACCTTCATCTTCCTCTTCTTCCCTACGCTACAGTGCTTCTTCCTCCTTGGCCTTGACTTCTTCAGCCGCACCTCCAAGTCCTTCCTTCTTCAAGCGCCTGCCCTTAGCTTGCCTTTGCTTCCTCAGTTCCTTCTTCTTCCTTTCCATCTACAGCATAACAAAACCTACCCCTACCCTCCCTCGCATCGCTCTCTCTCTCCGTTCCTCCCTTCGGTTCACTCTCCCAGAGTCGGGTAATCGGGTTGGGTTTCGCGTGACCAGGTCTAGGTGCACTGACGTGGGTGCTGCGTGAGGAGTGCGAGGTTAATCAGGTCAGGAAAGCCAGGTTCGCGTAGCGTGGGTCGCGGACAAGGTGCGGGAGTGGGCGAGGGGACCTCACCCCATATTCTGAGGCATCCAAGAGAAAACACAAAAACAATTTAAAGTCCTCAGCCTGCCTTAAGCTTTCTGAGGTGGGACTAAAAGTCCCACATTCTTCGTTCTCATCCACAGGAGATGCTCTGCCTGATTGCTATAGCTGGGATCCTAGGCCAAGGTCTCACTCTTGCTTGATGTGTGCACGCACTCCTTGCCCGTCACGTGGACCTTGAAGCCTGGAGCATTGTGTCCTGGAGCAAGCTCGCGAGCTCCTTGCTCGTGCTCCAATGGCAGAAAGGGGGTCGAACTTGAAATCACTCAATACAGCCTTGTGGCCTTATTAAACCACATTGGCAGCTTCGCCGTGTCACGGTGAAGGTGAAGCGGTGGATGGCTGGCCGCGGGGCGACCTAGGCATGCATGCCTAGGTCACTCTGTGGGCGTGGTGATGGGTGTGGTCGGGGGGTGCTTGGGGCGGTGATGGCAGTCGATGGAAGGGCGGAATGTGCTTAGTGGGTGATGGTGGAGGTGCTGAGGTGTCTGGCGAGGCGTGTGGAGGTATGGAGCGGTGGAAGTGCCTTCGCCGGTGGTCGACCGGAGATGGAGAAGGTGGTGGTTGACTAGTCGATCTTTCGCTTAAAAGTCGTTTGTAGTTTAATGTGGTGGAAAAATCGACTAATCAATATTTAACAAGAAATAACCACTCGCAGAGAAGCGGGTCGTATCCACAGGGAGGCAATGACATATTAAAATTCGCACCAATTAAAAACGTTCATTCGTAGTTAGTTTTGACAAGAATCAAGCCAAGATTGCCTTAAGATTAAGGTTTAAGCAAGAAACAATGCTGAAAAGGCAATTATGAGAAACTAGAGGATATTTTCTGCAATGCAGAATCAATAAAATATCATTAAAAAGTGGCAATGGCAAAAAATGTAATTTCTAATTGATGGTTTACTGTAGCAAAACAGGGGAATTTTTCCCCTTTGTCTTGCGCGACGAGGAGAGGATGGCTGGGCGCGGGAAGCTCGGAGGAGGTCCCTTGGACCAAGAGCTTCGAATCGGTGGTGGCGGCAAGTTGCGCGGCGGCCGGAGGTGGCCGGACGAGCTCCGGCAGAGGTGTTGCAGCCAGTGAGCTTGCACGACTGCTAGCGTGAGATTTGCTCGCGCGCTGCTGCTGATGGCTCTGCAGGCGCAGGAGGACGGGTCTGCAGGCGGTTGAGCGGGTGCGGCTGCAGCTGGCGGGGGTGCGTAGGCTGCAGCAAGCGCGGGCGGAGGGCGCTGGTGGAGGTTCTGCAGTTGCGGGGGTGAACGGCGTGGACTGCAGGCGCTGTTGGAGTTCTACAGGCACGGTTGCTGCTGCAGGCGCGGTTGGTGGGTCCTGCAGGCTGAGGAGGGCGTGTGCGGTCTGGAGGGCGTGGAGATGGCGAAGGCTGATGTTGGGCGCGATTGCGCTGGAGGCTGGTGGGTGGCGCTGCAGGAGTGGGCGAGCACGGATGAAGGCGCAGGCGCGGGGGTGGTGGTGCGGGCGTGAACGGTGAGTTGGGCGGATGTGGTTGTGCGGGTGAGGGTGGAGTTCAGACGGGTACGCAGGCAGGTGATCGCAGGTGAGCGGGTAGCTTCAGACGTCCGGGAAATTTCCCGGACGTCTTAAGTGAATGAGAAGGTGATTGCAGTGATAGTGGTTGCGGCGGTGGTGGTTGGTGACGACCGCGAGGGAGATGCACGCTAAGGTGCTCACGGTAATGCTGGCGAGCTCCGGATGGCAGTGTGGCCTGTCACACCACACTCCCACGGTGGTGGAGACTCGCCACCACGGTAGAGGTCGGCAGTATGGAGTGGAAGAGAGAAGTTCTCTCTGCACAGTGGTGGGTCGGTGGCGGAGGCCTTCCTCGCTCAGCATCCTCTCTCCTCCTTTCGTAGCGGCCTGCACAAATTTGAATGGAGAGGCGGGAGCAGATACACCTTCTCCGCCGATCCTTGAATGCGCTTTTAGTGAGGCCGGAGGCGTTGCAGCGGCAGCAGAGCCGTTGCTGAGAACAAGAAGAATAAAGGATATTATTAAAATATTATAGTTATTTATATACAAACCCTCAAGTTTTATGTTAACTAAAACAATGTACTTAATTAGTTAACTAATTAGATGAATGGAATTCTAAGCTAATTCTAAATGCACTTAAAGTATGAATGCAATGTATGGATTATGTAATTAAATTAAAAATATGAATTAATCTATTTACATCCTAATTTATGCTAAATAAATGTTAGAATTATCCTAATGTTTACGCATTTAAATACTTAAATAGCCTACAACTATGGGCTAATCAAATACCCCCATGCCTAATTTTTGCTAGTCCCTAGCAAAATTAAGCGAAACCTAGCACTCTAAGTAGACTAGTCAACTCACTTAGTCTTCCTTCAGAAGCATATTAAGTTCAGTCTCTAGACCCAAGGTTCCTAAGTAGTTGCTAGGTTACAGACTAGGTCAGCTAAAGACAAGTTGCAGGCACAAGTTTCCCTGATTTCTGACTCTACCCTAAAGTTTATTGATCCCTGAGATTAAAGCATCCGTGCCTATGTATTGGTCTGAGTTATTTGAGTTAAAGGATTTTTTTTTTATATATATATATATATACTTTTTTTTTTTTGTTTGATTTTTCTAAGTCTAACCTCAGATCAGCTATCAACACGGTCTGTGTCGGATTCATTGTCCCCATTACCATACCTCGAAGGGTGCCTGGCTTTCGATGCTTCGAGATAGCACCGCCCATAACGACCCCAAGAACTCCTGGCAATTGACACTTCGAGATAGTATCGCCTATGGATTTCTTAAGCGAATTCAGGCCTGTGGCAATCGACACTTCAAGATAGGGCCGCCCATGTTACCTGAACCGCGCAATGCACTTACATGCCCCCAGTAGGATGGATATCCTAAGAGACAAGTGCTAAGGAGGTAATATGTTATCATTGCATCCTCAAGGTGAGTATATACTCGACCTGTCCTGCGGCGGGAACTCTTCCAATCAAAATGTGTTTTCAAGTCTCTCTTAAGTCAAAACTAAGAGAACCAAATCTCTTTTTAGAAAGACAGAAATTAAGTTGATTACCTGACCAAGTGTGTGAAATTTAGATGCTTGGGTTACAAGGACCCGTAAACCAAAAGGTAGAATAAGACTCCAGGTACTACCCCACCTTTTAACTCAAACCCTAGCTTCCCTTCCTCAACCTCTTGAGGAATGGTCTGCAACTTAACTCCTACTTAAGTTTTTAAGTCCACAAAGGACCCTAAAGGTCTAAAGCTAGTAGCTCATTTAGCTTCTAAAGTTTGACCCTAGAATTAACTTAGTCTACCCTAGAGTTCTGATTTGCTTAAGACTGCAAGATCTTGCCAGTTAAGCTCAAAATCTTTTTTTTTTTTTCTTTTTCTCTCTTCTTTTTTTTTTTTTTATATGCTATAAACAAAATGCCTCAGGTCCTCTCCCCCATGCCTTGTTCAAACAATGTCCTCATTGAAAACAAAAAAAAAAAAGCTAAAAGAAGATATTACCTGAGGCGGAGAAAGGAAGGAGCTAAGGCTCCTCAAGAGTGACTTCGTCAACCAGATGGCCATCTAAAGTTATGTACAGTTTTAACCGTTGACCGTTGACGATAAAGGGAGTTGCTGAAGAGGAAGGATTTTTGATCTCCACAGATCCATGGGGGAATACTTTGGTGATTATGTAAGGCCCATCCCAACGAGATTTTAATTTCCCAGGAAAAAGCTTAAGTCTGGAATTGAAAAGCCAGACTTGTTGGTTGGGTTCAAAGGTCTTTCGAAGAATAAACTTGTCATGCAAGACCTTAGTTCTTTCTTTATAAGCTTGAGAGGTGTCATAGGCATCGTTCCTCAGCTCCTCAAGCTCACTTAATTCTAGAAATCGTGCCTTACCTGCCTTCTCTAAATCCATGTTAACATTTCGAATAGCCCAAAGTGCTTTATGTTCCAACTCAACAGGTAAATGGCATGCTTTTCCATACACAATCCGAAAGGGAGAAGTACCCAAAGGGGTCTTATGGGTCGTTCGATAAGCCCACAAAGCATCATCGAGCTTTTGGGACCAATCTTTCCTATCAGGTCTAATGGTCTTTTCCAAAATATTTTTTATCTCCCTATTTGATACTTCAACCTGGCCACTTGTCTGAGGGTGGTATGGGGTAGCAACCTTGTGAGTCACTCCCAAACTCTTAATTAACCGATTGAAGTGGTGGTTTCGGAAATGAGGTCCCCCATCACTTATAATAGTCTTGGGGCAGCCGAAACGGGATATGATATTGACCTTCACAAATTTCAAAACCACAGAGTGGTCATTTGTGCGCGAAGGAATGGCCTCTATCCATTTAGAGACATAATCAACTGCCACCAAGATATATTCAAAACCATGGGACGACGGGAAGGGGCCCATAAAGTCAATTCCCCACACATCAAAAATTTCAGTAGGTTGAATAGGATGTTGAGGCATTTCATTCTTCTTCCCAATCGTTCCAGTCCGTTGACATCTAATACAGGCCTTAACAAAATTATGAGAATCCTTAAATAAGGAAGGCCACCAAAAATCGGACTGGAGAACCTTAAAAGCAATTTTCTTAGCACCAAAGTGTCCTCCACAATGAAGTTCATGGCAAAAAGTCAGCACACTTTGTTGTTCCTCTTCAGGCACACAACGTCTCAATACTTGGTCTTGTCCAATTCCAAATAATTCTGGCTCTTCCCAATGAAAATATCAATGCTTGAGAAATGAATCTCTTTGTTTTCTGCTCATCCCAAGAGCCAGCAGTTTGTCCAGTGACCAAGTAATTTACAATGTCTACATACCAAGGTAAAGTTGATGTTACCTCCATCAGAGTTTCATCGAGAAATGTCTCATGAATGTCTTCAGAAATAGAGTCATTAAGAGGAAGGCGAGACAAGTGGTCAGCCACAACATTTTCTACTCCTTTCTTTTCACGTATTTCCAAGTCAAATTCTTGAAGGAGTAAGATCCACCTAATTAGACGTGGCTTAGAATCTTTCTTAGCAATGAGATGTTTCACTGCTGCATGATCAGTAAAAATAACCACCTTAGACCCTAGTAAATAAGACCTAAACTTCTCCAGAGCAAAAACTACAGCAAGTAATTCTTTTTCAGTGACGGTGTAGTTTTGCTGAGGTTCAGTTAAAGTCTTGCTTGCATAATGTAGCACATGAGGTCTTCCCTCAACCCTTTGTCCAAGAACTGCTCCCATTGCATAATCCGAAGCATCACACATAAGCTCAAATGGGAGTGTCCAATCAGGAGCTTGGAGAACAGGCGCAGAGATCAAGGCCTCCTTTAGAGTTTGAAAGGCCTCGACACACTTTGAATCAAAACTGAAGGAAGATTCCTTCGCTAATAAGTCAAAAAGTGGCCTAGAAATCTTACTAAAATTTTTAATAAAGCGCCTGTAAAAGCCAGCATGGCCCAGAAAGGATCTAATCTATTTGACAATCGTAGGCAATGGAAGTTTGGAAATAGAATCAATCTTGGCTTTATCTACTTCCAAACCTTGCTCGGATACAACATGCCCAAGTACAATTCCTTTCTGTACCATGAAGTGACTTTTCTCCCAGCTGAGGACTTAACCAGTCTCCTTACATTGTTTCAACACATTCTCCAGGTGCAGGAGACACTGGTCGAAAGACGAGCCATAAATAGAGAAGTCATCCATAAATACTTCAACACACTCGTCAATCATGTCCGAAAAGATAGACATCATACACCGC
The DNA here is from genome assembly GCA_037157565.1 of Thalassia testudinum. Classification (NCBI taxonomy): domain Eukaryota; kingdom Viridiplantae; phylum Streptophyta; class Magnoliopsida; order Alismatales; family Hydrocharitaceae; genus Thalassia; species Thalassia testudinum. The sequence goes on from JAZHRO010000056.1 coordinate 18,501,982, forward strand.
TGGAAAGTTGCAGGGGCATTACATAATCCAAACGACATACGCCTGAATGCAAAAGTACCGTAAGGACTCGTGAATGTCGTCTTTTCCTAGTCATCAGGAAAGACTGCCACCTGATTGTACCCAGAATATCCATCGAGAAAGCAATAATACTTATTCCCTGCCAATTTTTCGAGAATTTGATCAATAAAAGGCAAAGGAAAGTGATCCTTCTGGGTAGCGGTGTTCAGCTTGCGGTAATCAATACAGACCCTCCATCCAGTTGAGGGTCTAGTGACAACTTGTTCACCGTGGTCGTTGAGTTCCACAGTAAAGCCTGCCTTCTTTGGCACCACATGAATGGGACTGACCCATTTACCATCAGCAATGGGATATATGATCCCAGCGTCCAACAACTTCAGGATTTCCTTTTTTACAACCTCCCTCATATTAGGGTTCAGATGTCTCCCCTAAAATTCATACTACTTAAGGCTGAACTCTAAAAACCATTCACCAATTAAAAACTTCAATTTGGGGAGATATTCTCGTTGCATGCATGTTTTACACACTCTGAAAATCAAGCACTTGGGCATTACCCATAAACAACGCCCTTCACATTCCAAAAGCACTTAACCCTAAGCCTCTAACTAAAATTGGTAGTAACTTGACCCTTATTAAGGATTGGAGGTCTAACTACCTGCGTGTAGCGTCTACATGCTGGTGAGGGTTCCCGCGTGCTATCGGGTGTCTAAGACTGGGGCAAACGGCCTTTCAATCTGGCCTGGTGGTTCCGTGGTGCTCGCATTCGGTTCCTTAGTTCGTGATAGTAGGTAACTTAGACCTTTAGGTCTAAGGGCACACTGTAGAGGTTAGGAATTTGATTGAATTGATTTGTCATCAAGTGTACCTTTGCAGCGTCATTTCTCTCATCTCTTTTCCCTTCTTATCTCCCCAGTTCTTCCTACGGTAGTGCATGTTTGGGAGGAGGTCACAAAACCCTGAACTATTTAAATTGTCTGATAATTTTAGAAAAGAAGCTGAATCGTCCTCCTCCTCCACAAACATGGCTGCACGCCCACCCCCAAATCCTGAGGGAAGAGATCGCCCTCAGAACCCACCAGGTGGTGGAGCCTTAGATCCCATAACCCACCTCCAAGCCCAAATGGAAATGTATAATGAACAAATTGAAGCCATTCGGGAAACATTGGAGGAAATGCAGAACCCTCCCGAATGGGAGGAGCCTAGGTCTCTTAGCTCCTATCAGAATCCCGCTGATACAGAGACCATAGGATAAATTCGGGTCCCCATGGGCGGGGACAACTTTGAACTGAAACCTAACATTATTGGCCTAATAAATTTTCACTTCCATGGTCATGCAAGTGAAGATCCTTTTCTCCACTTGGAAGACCTAACCCGGCTGGCTGAAACGGTTAAACCAAGAAATGTCGGGTTACCTATAGTCCTCATGAAAATGTTCCCGTTTTCATTGCGGGATAAAGCGTCGCAATGGTTACGCACCCTTAGGAGAACCATCCACTCTTGGGAAGAGATGCGAACTGCATTTCTCAAGAAATTCTCCCCAATCAGGCGAACCAATGCGCTTCGCCGTGCTATCACTTCATTTACGCAACAAAACGGTGAACAATTTCATGAGGCGTGGGAGAGGTATAATGACCTCCTCAGGAAGTGTCCGCACCACGGTCTGCCTAAGTGGCATATAGCCCAGATTTTCTACTACGGGCTAAATGAGACTTTGAAGCAGATTGCAGATGCTTCCTGCGGAAGGAATTTTATGAATAAAGACGAGAATGGAGCATTCGAACTGTTTGAAATTATGAGTGAAAACTCAATGAACAATGCTTCCATTGTCGCCTTTAATCATACCAGCCAGCCCTGAAATGTCCACGAAGTTGACACGGGACCCTCCCATTCATCCACTGATCTGAGCCTTATTGCACAAAAACTGGATGAAGTCTCCGTCGTACACAAGAAGCTGGACGAGCTTCTGGCCAACCCCGCCCGATCTCTGGCAAACACCACCTCTTCACCACTTCATCGCAATCCAAATTCTTCCAACACCAGGCTTATCCCAAGAAACCCCGTAAGACCTTCCTTACCAAGTGTCGCGTCGAGCGACTCAATAATTCATGTGGAACTGGCTTCTGCGAACCAGTATTTCGACACGGAGGACCAAGCCTCCGCGTGCTTGGATGCATATTTACATGCAGACACATCTTCTTGCATAGAAGACGCTTGCGCCCTGGGGAATAACCCGTTCTCTGCCACGTATAACCTAGGGTGGCACAATCATCTGAACTTCGCATGGTCCAACAACCTGCAGCGCTGAAACCCCACGGGTGGACCAATGCGACCGTCCGCACCCGTCATCTCAAGGGCCCAGTCTAATCCTATGGCGAATCCGCCATCAGGCCCTTGCATATCGTAAATAGAACATGCATCAAGTCCTCTTGATAAATTGATGCAAATGATGATGGATATGCCAAAGTGCCATAAAGAGAACATGACCTCTCTTCAGCACCAATTGGCGCAGCAGAATGCTGAGATCAGTCAACTACGCATGGTGACTCGATCTCAGGGCACTCTTCCCGCCCAACCTGTTCCCAACCCATGAAATTTCATACCCCATGGTTCGCAACCACAAGTACAACCTTCTCAGGGACAGGTTCACCCGATTTTGCAAGCTCCGAGCATTCCACCAAGATTTCAGGCTAATCCCGCTGCAGCATCGCACACTTATGTCCCCATTGCGAGCCCTCCTCCGCCGTATGATCCCATTGGATGCACATCGTCCAATGCTATCACTACGACGAGCGGTAAGCAGACTGTCGATCCGCCTCAACCTAATCCTGGCCGATCTTCTTCCTCATCGCCCTCTCATTCGGGATGTGCACCGCATTCGCGAGAGGACGATACACCCAAATTCGTGCCAGAATTAGTTCCATTCCCTGAGGCTCTTCTGAGGGAGCCAAAAGGCAAGAAGAAAGACACGCAGGCCTTTGATAACCTGTCTAATTTGTTCAGGGATGTAGAAATCAAGGTACCCCAGCTCGAGGCTATCGATCACATACCCACTGTAGCCCGATTTTTCAATGACTACACAACACCCAGGCGACAGTGAAAGAAAACTAAGAATCCGGTGGTTCTCTCACCTCATGAGAGTTGTGCTATACTGTCAAATCTATAACCGAAGCAGAAAGATCCAGGCACACCGCTTATTTCCTATAACATCCAAGGCTACAATTTTAACCGTGCCCTGCTTGATCATAAATCTCATACCGACCGTCATGCTCAAAAAATTTTCCTTGGGAAATCTGAAACCCACCCCTGTCACGTTACAGTTGGCAGATCGCTCTGTCAAAATCCCGAAGGGTGTGGTGGAAGACGTGGTGGTTAGGGTCAACAGTCTCTATTTTCATGTTGACTTTCTTATTTTAGATATGGAAGTTCCTAGCTCACTTTTTGATTGTCCAATCATCCTTGGTCGACCTTTCTTGGCCACAGCCCGTGCCCTTATCGACTGTGAGTCGAGCTGTATTAAGATTGCCGTTGGATCTGAAAAGCTCAAGCTTAACATCTTCAAGGCAGACAAGAACTTTGATTACGATTGTATCGAGGATGACACGTCTGACAAGGACATGACCATCAGTGCATGTATCGGACTAATTGGGACCTATTCTGACTGCTGCAGATTACCTGAAAACATTGACGATTTCCTGATCAACACATACTATGACGTTCCCCCATCCCTCCCTATTCCCGTACCTTCTCCTGACCAGACTTCTGACGAGGTTTTCTCCGCTTCCCATACCTCGTGGTCTGAGTCATATCCGGGCTACTCACCGCCGGTCCACACTCTTGAATAATGGACTGCCCTTTCTTTCCCGCCAAATCAGGTGGATTTGCAACCCCACACTGGGACCATGAGCCCATATACTTCTCACTGGGGCTATTCCTTTTTGGATCCATCTATCCAAGAAGCCCCTCTTCTTGGCCAATTTAAGGGCCAACTTCTTCCTCCTGACTTGTTTTTTGTTCCGCTTGGGACACTCTCATTCTATGAAATGCCAGACCTTTCATCATCCACAATCACTTTCACACCACTATCACGATCACTTCACTTTTCACTTCACCACCCACCATCCACCCACCCTACCACCTGCTATATACCCTACACCTCAACTCTCGTTACCCAATATTTCATCCTTTCTCTACCTTTCCCTACATGCATATGAGGACATAGCATTGTTTGGCATGGGGGGGTGGATAGGCATCCATAGGATCTGGGTATTTTATGGTATCATGCAGTTCCCACCTATTTATAAATATGCAAGAAAAAGAAAAAGAAAAAAAAATATATATATAACATATATATAATAATAATAATAATAACAAATGGTGTTTAGTAATGATCTAAAGGCTAAAACAAAAATACAATAAGTGTTTATGGATATTCAACCACCGTTTTGAAGACTTTCCAGGCCACAGAAGCTTGATTCGCTCAGGCTCGGCTTAATTCACTTGAGCATTGACAAGATAGATCGGAATCTCTCCTAACTAAGGACGTATTCTTGTACCTGAGACACCAGTACAGGATCTGTTGGTTTGCTTCTACTCGATAGCTTAAGTAAACTTGGTTCACACTACACATATCAGGAAAGACCAGGTGAACATAAGATCCAACGCTAATGTTCATTAGGGAAGGTGGAGTCCTTACCTGTGCGCGCAGGTAGACTTTTTATCCCAGGTTTTAGTCTTGTGTTTAGGAGAAACTCTTTCCACCAAAAGGAAACTCTCCCACCAAAAAGAAAAGTGTGCTCTTGCAAATAATGTTGTAAGAGATATACTGACACGTGTTTCAAAAAAAAAAAATGCAAATAGGTCAGTATATCTCACAAATATCTGTAAAATCTTCCTACAAAAAAAAGTTCTTCAGGGCAAGTCGCAAATACCCTATTTTCCTTTGAGCCATAAATATCAGAAAATGGGAGTTGAGTTTTCCGTCATCTTCTTAAGGGTCAATCCGAAAACACAAGCTGAAACTGGGACCAACCTGTACTTAAAGATTCGTGAAACCCTGGGCTTGAGTCTTAATGTTCATCTGGTCAGTCTTGATCCTTCACTAAGCACAAGCCATAATCTCTTGAGCACTCGAGTATGGCAAAAACCACCTGGATCCTGGAAATCATACTTAAGGTTTAAATATCAAGAGTCCTGGTTAGTCGAGAGATGATCTATGTCATGTGAGACTTAAAGTACTGGTAGTCTTCTCTACAATTAGTTCTCACAATATCCAACGATAAACACACCTATATCACCTCAGAAGAAAATCTTCAGCTTAAAGATCATTTCTAAATACTATTTTGCTAGGGACTAGCAAAAGATAGGCATGGGGGTATGATTGCACCTCAAAAATACACCTACAATTGTGCCATCTTGTGTTATTTCCTAGCATTATCAATGCATATTAGGTAGACGTAGTCAAATTTGTGAATATAGACGCATGCATGCATTTAATTGAGAGGGGAGGAGAGTAAATAAATGGCCTCGCAATTTACATTTTTCCTCAAGTGCAACTTTGCAAAATTCACCATCTTTTTATTTTATTTGATTTTGAAATCTCTTCCTGCGGCTGCATGGGACAACACCTTTCTCCTCGCGCCATTCACTGCTTAGGCCCTTCCCTGCGGCTGCCTCTCCCTGCCAAGCCATGCGCAAGCATGCACAGCCAAGGCATGGCTGTGCATGCTCTCCTCTTCTTTAAAATAGACACGGCTCCTCTTTTGCAAAGGCTAGCCTGGTCCCCCACAGAAAAAAACCTAGCAGCTTCTTCTTCTCCAGGCCACCGCCATCTCCTCCCTCTTCCTCCATATGTAGGACCTCCTCCTCAGAGGAGACACCTGGTGAGCAGGAGCCCTCACTGTGGTGAACACCCACCACAGTGAGACCACCACCGCCCAGCTCTTCAAAGAGCCAGTGGGCGTGGTGGCCTTCTTTTCCCTATTTGAATGACCACGCCACTTCAGCCATTGGAGCGGAAGCTTCAAGCTTGAAGCTCAAAATCTCAGCAGCGGTAGCACATAGCAACGCAGCAGCAGTTGCCCAGCCCTTTCCGCGCAAGCCTGCAGGCCACCCTCGCCTTTCCATGTGCGCCTACAGGCACCATCGCCTCCCGCTTCTTCACGCTGTCGCGCTCTCTCTTCCGCCCGTAACCAGCCACTACGTGCCTCTGCAGCGGCAGGCCAAGCTTCCCGCGCACCCCAGCCAACACCCAAAGGCCACCGCGCACCCGGTCGCGCCCCTTCGCCCGCAACCCAGCCCTCACCGTGTGCTCTGTCGCGACCTCCCGCCCGCAAGCCACCAGCCGAAGCCACTCTTCCGCGCACGCTGAGCCGTCTCCACTCACAGCACCACCCACTCCTGGTTGCGCGGTTCACCAGACCACTGTAGCCACTATTCACGCATTTTTGTGGAAGATTGTGGCTACAGTGGGGTGACCTGTGAGTTTATCACTTTACCGATCACCCGACGAACCACTACCGCCCGTCGCCCTCGCACGCGTCTGGCCTCACGTTCTGCCAGCGCCCGCCCACGCGTCTGCCAGCCCCTGCACCTACCTGCATGCTGCGTCCTCTTCTCTCCGCACGCATACGTGCCTCCGCGCACGTGGGACCTCAGATGACACCCACTGGTCTGTAGACTACTTAACCCTTAGCAGAAGCCCTCTCTCTCTCGTGCTCTCTCTCTCTCTCTCTCAGCGCACTCTCCCTCTCTCTCTGCAAATACATATACGCACACACACTCACACTTTCATACACGCACACAAACACCTATAGACTATTATATACATATATATATGTACATATATATATTTTATCTATATATATTTATATACATATATACATATATATACATATATATATATACTTATATTTATACATATAGTAGTACCTATATACTTATGTATTAGTGTACATACATACATATATATATATCTATGTACTTATATATATACATATATATATATATATATACATCTATATAGTATTATATATATATATATATATGTATACATCTTTACATATATCCATCTATACATTTAGCTACATACATATATACATATACTTATATATATATATACATATATATATACCTATATATTTATAACCATATATACATATAGATATATTTACATATATACATATATATATTTTTTCACCTTATTTACCATACGCTGTATCACGGGAATATCTACACCTGTTGCTGATATTCCCCGATACACGCGTACAAAAAGCGTGTTAACATTCATCTTCCACCATCCATGCTACACCTTACATGCGCCACTTCATCCTGTTAGTTGCGTCTTTCTAGACGACGACCGACTCGATACCATGTTACACTCCATCTCCGCCTCCACCCCCACCCCTTTATACATATATAGTATATACATATATATCTATACTATATTTACTTCTATTTCTCTTGCATGCCAGTAAAAAGAAAAAAATATATATATAAAAGAGAAAAGATAATCCTTGACTTGCAGGTAATCTATCCTGCGAATAGCAAGACCCATTTTGGAACCCTGATTTGTCTCAAAGCCAAGAACTTAATTTTGAGGGTGTGCCTCAAGGACAAAGATTACCATAAAAAATCTAAATAGAAAAACACCAAAAACACAATAAACGAACTGAAGAGACCCATTGTAGGAGGCGTAGAAACTTGACTTGTAACCCCACTTCCCTGAGTTTGACCCTGGGCCTAAAAGTGACCAAGGTAAAATCAAGTAGGCCAGGTTAAAAAAAAAATTTGTAAAGAGATGGTTAGGTCCGATTTAGGTTAACCACTATACATAGTTCAACGATAAAATCACCATATTAACAACCTAATCAGGTCCGACACCATTGCTTAACTTGTAGTTGAGCCATATGGAGTAGAAATTAGGTGAGGGGGGCCTGATTAAGAAGCTCCTGGGTGGAAAGATTGGGGAACAAATAATTGGCATGCAAGTTAGAGGACCAATTTTTATTTTCAATTTTTAAAGAAGAGGAAGAATGCATGAAAAGTCTTTTTGGGGAGGCAAAATCAAGTGGTCCCTCCAAGTGTGGAGTTTTGGACTGCCACCAGTGCAAAATGGAAGAAATGGTAGGGGAGAAGTGATGGAGAAGAGAGAAGTGTGCACACAAGCAATCAAATTCTAAACCTAACTTAATTGTGACTCCCTAGAACCTAGGAAATATGTAATCAACAATGAATACCCATTCTGTCAACAAATCTAGCCAAGTTGCTTAAGGGGAGGTTTGGGCCCAAGCGTTTCTCAGGAAAATCCCTAGGTGCTTGTACAAACCCATGCCTAGTTGTTTGACATGGCCCCTCAACCTAAACATGAGATATAGATGATAGAATTGGTATTAACTAGAGAAAACTTAAGACCTATAAAGCAAGCCTAAGTTGATGAAACCTTAGGGGTCAAGTTGGTACGGATTTTAGGTAGGTCTAGGATACTATAGTGCACACAGAATGTGGAGGGCGTTAATTTGGGTTATTTCCTTGTTATTTCAATTTTTTTTATGTGTGTGTAGGAATTGGAAAGTAGTTCCAATTAAAAAGCAAGTTGTCACACAATTTCTTGTATTTTTGTTTTTTAGGATTTGATTTAATTCAATGTGTTTTAGGATTTCTCTTTTTAAATTTTCAAATAAGTTTGGAACTCTACAATCAAAGGAAAAACAAGTTGTATTGGTGATGGTTAATTTCCTTTAATGCGAGTCTCTAAAAATAAAGAAAGAAACCCTAAGACAATTGTCCCTAAGACAGAAAATTACTACCAATGAATTATGTTAGGCTTTATGCATTAAGTAGTGGTTCAAACAAGTCAAACAACACCACTACATTGAATAAAATCAAACAAGGATTCCATAAATAATTTTTCTAAGATTTTAGGAATTTATTTGATATTTATTTTGAATTTTTCTTTGTGCTAGTGTCAAAGTCCAGAAATGATACTTGTGGGTATTTTGGACTTTCTGTACCGTCACCGGCCCCAAAAAATTTTTGTGAATTTATGCGATGTATATAATTTCACAAGGATTCCAAAAAGCTAAATTTCAAAAAAATTGGCTACGTAGAAAAAATCTAAAAATTCATGGATAGTAACAAAATAAGAAGAATAAAGGGTGTGACCCCTCTGTAGTCCATGAATTTTTATTAAATAAATAGTCAATTGATCTGAAATTTGGAATAAATATTCCAAACTTGATTTGGAATCACTAGGTGAAACTACAAGATTTTAGGAGTCTTGTGGTGTTTGTAATTGATTTTTCAAATCTGAACAGAAGTTTGGATTTAAAAAATAGAACACCCGCACTTGAATTGGAGTGTTGTTTAATGGTGCAAGGAAGCAAACAATGAGTTTTAAATTGCACCACTCCACTTAATTAAGATATTTAAGATCCTGAAAGCCAAGTTTAATATTTTTTTGGTAGTTTTTAAGGATAAATGTGACAAGAAAGGGAGAACCAACCTGAAATTCCATGGGATGACAAGATACTTTAAGCTTCTCAAAATTTACCACTTTCTTTTTGCAACTGATTCCTGCACACACAAGAGAAAAGAGAGACAAGGGGATGAGATCCACTTCAAGCAAGAGAATTAAATAAGCAAAGCTGTGCCTCCCCGGCAACGGCGCCAAAAAGTGATAATGAATTTTACACGGTTTGTAAAATAAGTCGTTGTAACGAGCAAAACCAATCAACTCTTAAATTTATAAACCTAGATAGTTGGGTATCTAGGGTCATCCAAGGAGGCAATATGTTTGCAAAATTCAGGTCTCTTGCTTGGAAATAGAAATCACTTTTCGTTTTGGTCTTTTCAACTATATAATTTTTTTTAGGGTTTTGAAATAATGAGGGAAAACACGACTTGTTGGTGGGAAAGCAAATAACTACTACGATCACTAAGATAACACCTAAGTGATTGCGCAGCAATCATAGGTCTTAATTGACCTAGATTAAGCTGGGACTTAGCATAAGTTAAGGTTATTCATGCATGCATATGCATTATCTACATCTTTACTGCTTTTCTCTAGCTATGCATGAAATAATGTTATAATGTGCAGATTAAGTGCATTATGTCAATTGCAGGCAATAAGTAGATCGGGAGCTGGATCTGGAGCAGGATCTGTAGCTGGATCTGGAATAACAGAAGTCGTAGCAGAGCTGGAGTAAAAGGCTTAGTTTAGATATAGGAATAATAATGTAAGGGGGTTAAAGGTTTTCTACTCTATTAAGTAGAAATAAAGTAGTAAAATGTGAAGAGCATTGGTCCATCCTAGCCCTAAGACAGCCTAGAGACTTCCCCAAGCCTTAGCCATCCTTAGATTAGGTCACAACACCCTAGGAAGCCCTAAAACCCTAGTTCCACCCCTTATATGGACGACCAGATAAGTTATAGGAAGTCCAGGATCCTTAGCCATCTCCCGCACACCACAAACCCACATTTGCAGTGTTATTGGACGTCCAGACACATTGTCAGACATCCAATCTCTACAGAATACCTAAAACAGAACCTTGATTTCCCCTTAACTCAGATTGGACGTCCAGAACTAAAGTCTGGACTTTTGAGTTTTGAGTATAAGTCGTCTGACCACATTATTGGATGTCTGGTACTGGTCTCCAGCCCCTATTTTGAGATTCAAGTCGTGATCTTCGATCTCTACCTCCCTATACCTAATCCGAACCCCATAGGAACCTAAATTAAGGTGTCCTACCCTAGTACATCACCTCTAGACCTACGTAAGGACCTAATTAGGTCCTCACCAAATGCAATTGACTTAGATCAAAGTCAATTACATTCACGTAAGACAATTGGACTCATTGAGTCCAATTGAGCTTAGATCTCAACCTATACAAGTTCAATTGGACTTGGTCAGAGTCTAGTTGGCCTAAACCCGACCTAATTGAGTTATTTCACTCTCAATTAGGTTCACACTCATTCAATTAAACTTAGGTTAAGTTTAATTGCATTTTCCCCATAGCAATTAGGGTTTGTAACCCTAATTCAAGACCTACACCTATCCAAACCCCTTAGGACGTAACCTAAGCGACCTAGCCACATAGAGCATGACCACACACACACACACACACACACATTCACACACACACACACACTTCTGTATAGTTCTCTAGAACTCTCCTTGAAGTGGTGCAACCTCTTGGTTGCCAAAATTAGCAACCAAGAGGCATTCAAAATGAGATCCATAATTTTTGGATCTCATAACCTCTTGGCCAGCCACTCTTGGAATCTCTCTAGAGAGATGCCATTGGGTCTATAAAAAGACCCCATGGGTGGCCAAGTGACCCCATTCACTTCCTTGGCAAATTCACACTCTTAACTCCATTGGTGCCATTCACACCCACTTCCACTTAGCTAGCCACTCCACCTCCACGAGCTCACTACCACCAATATGGAGGACTTCATGCCAAGATGCTGGATCACTCCTCCCTCTCTCCAAGGGTCCGCCTAAGCTACATTGGTCGCCCCTCATTCTCCTCCCGACCACTCCAAGGCCATCAGGGACCACCCCTGAATGTCCTTTATTCTGCTAGATTTAGTTTATGCTCTCCAAGATTTTTACTACTTTTATTACTGCTTAGTAGCGTAGTTTAACTTCTCCCTCAATGATGCATGCGAAATCCCCCCATTGATTCTTGTATGCAGTCATTTCTGGTAGCTAGATTTCCCTTTCAAGCATTTATGTATAAGCTTTCCTCTAAATTTCTTATGCAAACAACCCTCCAATTGAATGAATGAAAATGAACTTTTATATATATAGATATCTCTATATGTTTGAAATCACCATGAGCTCAATAATTGTCATTCTTTTCACGTGATTCAAGTTGCCTATTTTTCAATTGTTTATCTATTCGTAGCAAGTTTGTCATTTCCCGAGGATGCTGAAAATCTAACGATAGTTGCTTTCTCCACAAATAGTCACCACCTCACCAGAATCGTGGGCACAGAAAGTCACATGTTCACCTTCGTAGTTTATTTGACGCATGCGCATGTAGTCCGAGTTAATAACAGAAGTGGTGAAGTTTTAGTGAGAAGATTGGAAATCGACGTGCGTTTTCAAATGGAGTAAAGTAGCAAAAAGATCGATTTCAAAAGTGAAAGCAACGCCTCCTAGAGACGAATGATCGGGACTCAAGTTCATAATTTTTACAAAACAATATCTTTGTTGTATCGTACTTCGCGACTATACTACAAAGTTTTTTTTCTAATCAAATACGCGGTCTACATATCTCAACAAATGGCACCATTGTCGGGGAGGCAACGTCATTTTCTTTGAGTTCGATCTTTTAAAACATCACTGGCGAATTTTCCTCTACTTTGTTTTTGATGTGCAGGAAAAACGGGTAGAGAATGAGATCTGTGCACACTACGAGTATGGAAAAGGAACAATCCAGGTGCACATCATCATTCTCTTTAGATTAGGTTTCGTTTTTGTAAGCCCTAAGACTAGATCTACTTCCTGCAATCTCTTTTGTCCAAAAAAAAGAAGATTTTACTCATTTTCAAGAAAACGAAAAAAATCAAAAAGAAAAAGATTTTGATAAAGAAATCTATTTTAGGTTTCCTTTCGAATCTTAGGTTAGTTAAAAAAAGCAAAAAAAAAAAGATATTTTCGTTGAATCTATTTGAAAATTTCCTTGCGAAAAAAAACGTGCAAAAGTTTCGAAAAAAAAAGTATATATCTTTTTGGTGGAAAGCTTTGATTTCAAATTTAAACCTCTTTAAAAAGCTTTTCCACCATCTTCTAATTTTCGACCAGATTTCAAGCTTGATTTAAAAATTCGATTGTTGAAAAATTAGTTAGCGAAAAATTCTGAAATTCAGGCTAAACCTTCATTTTCAAACCATCTTTCAAATGCCACCGTAATTTGAAAAAATTCCAAGTAGAAAAATTTTAAAAATTCATGAAGTGCATGGGGTTCAGACTGACCTAGATTCAAAATTTTTCAAAATTCAAAAAGCGATTCGGACCAATCTGTGAATTTGTTGTGACTAAAAATGGCGGGGTTGGAAAGCTGATATCATTGGCTTTATTTTCATATTTTTCCCAAATTTTTGAAGGTCATTTGATACTGTTTCAAAGCGAAAAATTGACTAGGGTCAAAATTCTAGATCTGACCCCCTAATATTGAAAATTCCCTAAAAATTCGATTGAAATAGTAAAAATTCCAAACAAATATTCTCTAAAAAACTAATTGAAAGAGGAATCTACTCGCAAAATTTTAAATTAATTGGATTCCAATTATCATCAGGGAACAAACATTACTTTTGTGGTCTGCTGAAACAAAAAAAAGAAAAACCCTAGAAGTGCATGCAACTTAGGTCGAATCTTTAGGGTTACAACTAGAGACTACACTTTGGGCTAACCTAGACTTAATTAAGTCTAGTTCTTAGCCGGTGAGCTTGGTCACCTTGTGGGCCACTCACCATAAACCCCACTGAAGAAAACAACTTAAAATTTAATTTTAAAACATGAAATCAACCTGAGTTCGTTGTCATACTACTGGGTGTTTTTAATCTCTCTTTCCAAACCTGGTGACAAAGTTTGCGGGGTAGTGTCAAACGACCGTGGCTCAGGGGTCAATGGAATCGGAGGCGTAAGCCAAAGGAAGAACCTTCCCCTTAGTCCCCTAGTAACAAGACTGGCTTGGTTAGTTTGAGAGGCGGGAATCACTTTCAATCGGTTGAACGACGAACTTATCTTCAGGAATTCAAATTTCTAACGAAAAATCTGGTCACCTGATCTATAAGGACCATTTAATTGACAGGGCCTTAGCGTTGTCTTGCTTGGCTACACCAACCTAGGGGTTGGGTGGTGTATGCAAGGATGGTCACTTCGACCTCACTTGGTTGGACCTTGGGAGCCCATCCCAAGGAGGCGAGCCACCTCGCCTAGACCATCTTCTCCCCCTACTTCTTCTACTCCAAGAGCCACCATGGCAAATCTTGGACTTAGACAGATCGGGTCAGGACATCGAGAATCTGGACCTAATGGCTTGTCTGGAAGCCCGGGTCACCGAATCTGAGGAGCGACATCAGCAGAGCATGGATCGCATTCTGATCGCACTTGACAGGATGTAGCACTCATCGCGAGGAGAACAATTGTGGTATTTCTACGACCCAACCACACAAATCGTCAAACCTCTTGTCAGAATTCCAGCAAGTAGAGACGCGTTTGAGCTCAAGCCCAATGTAATTGGGTTGATCAGCACTCATTTCTACGGGAACTCAAGCGAAGATCCATTCCAGCACCTTAAGGACCTGAGTCGACTCGCTGAAACGATTTAACCCAGGAATGTCGATCTTGGGATTGTTCTGATGAAGCTTTTCCCGTTCTCACTGAGGGTCAAAGCTTCATACTGGTTCAAGACTATTGGGAAGCCAATTGGAACCTACCTGGAATTACGACGGGAATTCCTACAAAAGTTTTTCCCAATCGATCGAACAAATGCAATGCGGAAACCAATCACGACTTTCTCCCAGGGAGTTTGGGAGAAGTTACACGATGCATGGGACAGATTTCATGACCTTCTTCGAAAATGCCCGCATCATGGTATACCCAGATGACACTTAGCTTAGATTTTCTACCATGGGCTGGATCGACGAGAATTTTCTCTCAAAAGACGAGAACAACGCATTTGAGCTGTTCGAATCATTAGCGAAGAACTCGATGAATGCCGCATCTATGAACCAGTTCTAGTGGCCTGGTTAGCAGCAGGTTGGTGTCCACGAGGCTCACACTGAGTCTATTCTAGTCGACAGGGATATCATCGTCAAGCAGCTGGATAGAATAAACTTAATCGAGAATAAGATTCACCAGATTAGCCAGGGTCAATTTGAATGGAGCTCTGCTACCTCATGACCCTCCTATGCACCCCGAGCCCCACCTGCTCGAGTTAATCTACTCACTCGGGATACATCTTCATTGTATTTACAAGATCCTGCATATCAGGATCCCATAAATAATCCAGATCTGGCACCTTATGACCAGGGTTACGCACCACCCGTAGATTATAATGTGCATCCCATTAATGGATATACATCCCAGACATCTTCAGCCTAGAAGAACATCAGCACTATCCAAGGATACGGCCATAATAACCCGTATTCAGAGACATATAACCCTGGTTGGCACCAGCATCCGAACTTCTCATGGTTTCGAAATTCACAAAGACCACATCAAGATCCACACTACTAGACCAGGCAATACGGGAATGCGCAAAACACGTATCCTAGGTAGCAGCCATTCTTGTCTCAGCAGCAGCAACCCTGCTCGTTATACCAGCCGCTGCACCAAGCTGCCAACTACCCTCCAAAGCCGGTTGACTCGTTGGAGGCGATGAAAGAGGAGCTGCAAGAATCGATGAGGAAGTCTACACAAGATAGGTTACAGATTATGAAGGTGATGGCCGATCAGATACAGACCATACAGAATATGCAGAACCAGCTGTTGCAGGAGCATAGGACTCAAGGAGCCTTGCCCTCCTAACCCTTCCCGAATCCTCGATATGTGCAGAACCAGGGCACCCCACCTAGGTTTCAGGCACCGCAAGGAGAGGCACACGCCATACTATAGGCGCCTCCTGCACCACCCAGTTACGCACAATGCCAGCCGCCTTTGCAGAATCCCACGTATTCTGCCCCCTCCTCTCCCCCACCACCTCATGGATAGGAAGCCAATGCACACGCTATTTCTTTGCGAAGTGGAAGGAAGACATTCGACCCACCACCTAGGCAGGCGGGTCCTGATTTTTCCCACCCTTCGCCGCTGGTGAGTTCGACTCCGTCTTCATCCCAGGAGCCACCTGTGGTAGATAAGGGTAAGAGGCCACTTAACCCTGAGATTCCCATCCCTTTTGCTGAGGCTCAGACACGAAATGCAGTACGGAAAAAGGACACGGAATTTTGAGGACCTAAAATCGATGTTTAAGGAAGTACACATTCAGGTCCCCCTCCTCGAGGCAATTGATCACATTCCCACTATTGCTAGGTTCTTCAAGGACTACTGTACCCCGAAGCGACAGCCGAGAATTGGACGACAGGCGCTATTGTTGAAAGAGGCTAGCACCGTGATTCTAGCTGACTTACCACAGAAGAGGAAAGACCCTGGTACCCCACTCATATCCTGGTTCTTGCAGGGTTCTCCATTTGATTGGGCCCTTCTAGATTTGGGTTCGTCCATCAACCTAACCCCCACTACCGTATTTGATCGATTTCGATTTGGGGAGTTGAAGCCCACCACAGTCACGATTCAACTGGCTGACAGATCAGTCAAAACATCGAGGGGGGTGGTTGAGAACGTGATCGTAAAAGTCTGCAGGTTCTGCTTTCTTGCAGATTATTTCGTTCTCGATATGGAAGTTCCTCCTAATCTCTGAGATGCACCAATTATTTTGGGTCGCCCATTTCTGGTGATAGCCCAAGGGAACATCGATTGTGCATCCGGGTGTATGGAGATTGCCCTAGGCAATGAGTGACTTCGACTAGACATATTCAGGGCAGCAAAGAACTTCAACTGTGATCGAATAAAGGAGGATGGTGAAGATGAAGATTCGGCATACTGTGGTAACATTAGGATCCTTTGTGACGACCCAATGTCTCATTCATTTACAGCATTAGGGTTCTCGGACCTCGATCCACACGGGACTGAAACCACTACATTACACATATCTCCCCGAGGATCTAACATTTTAGGGTGTGCTTCTGACCACAGCACCCCTGAATCCAACTATCCTGATCCATATATTACTGAATCGCCCCTGTTATTGTAGGAAGATGTGACTACAGCTAACAGGTTTCCCGTTAACCCAGTCACAACCGTTCTCACAAAGAGTTGATTCCCACCCTCGATTCTGCTCCTCCAACTCTCATATCTGATTCTAACCCACCCACGATTGAATTGAAGCCCTTACCTAACTCACTCAAGTACATGTTCTTCGGAGAAAGTGAGACATATCCAGTCATTATCAATAACCACTTAACCCAAGAACAGGAGCATCAAGTGATTTCTATGCTTCAAAATCATAAGGGTGCTATCGGGTGGAGTATTGCTGATCTCCGCAGTATTTGCCCCTCGTATTGCACTCATCACATTTACACGGATGAGGGGTTGAAACCTTCGAGACAACCGCAAAGATGGCTTAACCCGAATATGCTAGAGGTTGTTAAAAAGGAGATGATCAAACGGCTGGATGTAGGCATTGTATATCCAATCTCAGACAGCCAGTGGGTGAGTCCGATTCAGATAGTGCCCAAGAAAGCAGGACTCTCCGTCATGAAGAATGATAAGGGCGAATCCATCCCGACCCACACTGCGACATCATGGCAAGTCTGCATCGACTACAAGAAACTGAACATGGCTACCCAGAAGGATCACTTTCCTTTGTCGTTCATTGATCAGATCTTGGAATGGTTAGCCAGACGTAGTTCTTTTGCTTTCTGGATGGATACTCCAGCTACAATCTGGTAGCGATTAGCTCGGAAGATCAAGACAAGACCACATTCACATGCCCCTTTGGGACATTTGCCTTCAAGTGGATGCCCTTTGGCCTCTGTAACGCACCAGCGACATTTCAGCATTGTATGATGGCCATCTTCTCTGACATGATTGGGGATTATGTGGAGGTATTCATGGATGACTTCTCCATTTTCAGAAATGATTTCGTATCTTGTCTTGATAACCTCACCAAGATCGTGAAATGGTGTAATGAGGTAAACCTAGTACTATCCTGGGAGGAAAGCCATGTCATGGTGAGGGATGGCATAGTACTAGGGCACAGGATCTCCAAAATGGACTCGAGGTCGACCAGGCTAAATCAAAGATTATCTCCCACTTACCACCTACAAGAAATCCATTTATAACAATGGCTAGAATCTGAATCAGTGGGAAGCAAGAAGGTAGGAACTGGAAGGTGGGCATGGATGGGGTTGACTTCCTACCCTGGCTAGGTTGGTTGGGGTTATGCTTGAAGGGTTGGAGTGCTTCCAATCAAGCTTTTTATTGGAATCCAATCATGAAAACAATCCATTCCCCATCTCACTCCCGAAAAGCAAGTTCTAGCAAGGTTTTGCTTAATACATTGGATGGGACTTGTATGAGGCCAAAGGAAAAGGAGAAAATCCCTAGTTTGCTGTAAATGATAGAGAGTATCATGCATGATAGGGTGGTATATATTACTGACTAGCTCCCATGCGAATCAATGCTCGGGTCCGAGCGAAGTTTAGGTATTTGACTTCCCACTTACTTCCACCTAGCTCGGTCAAGTAGATTAGATCATTCTTGGGTCACGTCGGCTTCTATCGGAGATTTATACGCGATTTCTCAAAAATTACGTGGCCTTTGACGAATCTCCTGGTTACCGATGTCCCATTTGAATTTGATACCTCGTGTCTCAGTGCCTTTGAGACTTTACGAAGTGCTGTTTCCGACTCCCCGATTCTCCAACCACCCTAGTGGTCACTTGATTTCAAAATGATGTGTGACACGTCTGATTTTGCCATCGGGGCTATTTTAGGCCAACGTCGAGAGAAACAACCCTTCGTTATATACTATGCTAGCAAGACACTGAATGAGGCTCAGTGCAATTACACTGTCACTGAAAAAGAACTGCTAGCGGTAGTGTTCGTGTTGGAGAAATTCAGATCATATTTATTAGGGTCCAAGGTCATCATTTTCACTGACCACTCCACCCTCCAGCATTTGTTAGCAAAGAAGGATGCCAAACTATGGCTCATTAGATGGATCCTTCTATTACAGGAATTTGATATCGAAATCCACGACAAAGCCAAAAAACATAATGTTGTAGCGGATCACCTATCCAGATTGGACCCAGATCACATTCCGTATTCCCTGCTTATCCATGAACAATTTCTGGATGAATCTCTTTTGGCTGTTCATTCTGTTGAGTTCCCCTGGTATGCGGATTTCGCAAACTACCTTACCGCAGGAAAAATTCCCACGAACCTATCCAAGGACTAGAAATTCAAATTCATTGCAGAGGCCAAATACTACCTCTAGGATGACCCACTACTCTTCCACATTGGAGCGGACCAGATTATTCGCAGATGCATCCCAGACTCCGAGATCCCCAGTGTGTTATCTTTCTGCCACAATGATGTTTGAGGTGGCCATTTCTCGAGATGGAAAACCGCTGCAAAATTTTGCAGTCAGAATTTTTTTGGACAACCATCTTTAGAGATACACACGAATACACCCAACACTGCAAGCAATGTCAGTCGGTCGGTTCTATGACCAGGAGAGACATGATGCCACTCCAACCCATCATGGTTGTAGAAGTGTTCGACGTCTGGGGCATCGATTTTATGGGCCCTTTTCCGAGCTCGCATGGCTTCAAGTACATATTACTAGCCGTTGACTATGTTTCGAAGTGGGTCGAGGCCATCCCAGCAAGATGGGCCAACCACAAGACTGTCATTTCTTTCGTATGGTAGAATATTTTCACGAGATTTGGAATACCCCGTGCTCTGATTAGCGACGGGGGAAGCTACTTCATCCAAGCTCATTTCAGGTCGTTATTAAAGAAATACGGGGTACATCACCGCATAGCCAACCCGTATCACCCACAGACCAATGGGTAGGCTGAAGTGTCTAACCGTTAGATCAAGCTAATTCTCCAGAAGGCAGTTAGACCAGACAGGAAGGACTGGTCTGACAAATTAATCGATGCACTTTGGGCATATCGGACCGCATACAAGGCCCCACTCGGAATGTCACCATATCGCATGGTATATGGCAAGGCCTATCACCTTCCTATAGAGCTGGAACACCGCGCCTTTTGGGCGGTGTGAAAATGCAACCTTGACCTCGATGCAAGAGGTCGAGAATGGAAACTCCAGCTCAGCGAATTAGAAGAGATTCGGTGGGAGGCCTATGAGAATGCATTAATATACAAGGACAAGACCAAGGCCTTTCATGACCACCACATCCAGAGGAAAGTATTCACGCCCAACCAGCGAGTCTGGTTGTTTGATTCACGGCTGAAGCTATTCGCAGGGAAGCTCAAGTCCAAGTGAACTGGCCTATATGTTGTGATGCAGCCATATCCTAATGGGGCACTCGAGATCAAGGACCTAAAATCTGGGAATATATTCATGGCAAATGGCCAGCGCCTCAAGCCATTTCTGGCCCAGGAACCTCCTCCACCCGATGAGATTGTTCATCTTATTGAGGACGTGTGATTGAGTACTCGCCCAGCTGGAGGTATTAAACTCAGCACGTATAAATACCATTCACTCCACATTCCACCATCAGTCATTTACAACCATCCTTATACATAGCATATTTTGTTTTAGCATATTTCCCTTTTGTATATTGCATGTTAACAGGTTGGCCGGTGCTGAATACAATTTCAGGAGCAATTACAGGTGATTTCTACCCATCCTCTCCCTGCAGTATTTATTTTCTTTTATATTCATGCATGAGGACATGCAAGAACTTAGGCATAGGGGGGGTAGATACAGTAGAAATTGAAATTTTTTTCTTTTTTCTTTTGCCAACACCTAGGAAAACCTCGAAGCTGCATGTAAAACATACTTTAGGACCTTAAATAAAAGAACAACTGACTCCACCTCCAATGCTTGCATTGGAGCTAGAAATATTCACAACAGCCACTTCCGACTCACCCGCTTACCATTTGTTCTAAATTTAGGGTCAAGCTGATTGTAACCCGATACGGGAAATTCACGAAGTACAAATTATATGAGGTTACATGTTTATAGCATATATACATATTGCATTCAAGAATAAGATTATTTTATTAAGAGAATGCATCAGGGATTTTATCCTCTAGTTGATTCCTGTAATCTGGAATCCAGTACAACTTTCCACATACACATAAAATTTGCAATGGATTCATGGTGAAGGCTGATAAACATCTTCAGTCTGTCGAGAAGTAGTGCTTCTTTTCTTGAATCCATGGATAGTGTTATGGGTGTCAGGCAAATTTTCCTCAAAGAATCCACCAAATAGTGTTAGAGAGTAGAGTGTATTGGTGCTCTAAGATTAGTGCAAGGAATCTGGAATCACAGATAATTAGGTGATGATACTCTGAGATTAGACATAGGTATCTCTCTCGGTTCCTGCGTATACATTTTTATGCGAAATTTTGAGAGACACCAAATAAGGCAAACACGTGGAGAGTGAGTTTTCATAAAACTAGGGGTAAGGAGGATGGTTATGACCATTCTCTACGAAATCCTCAGCTAAAGGAGGGTATTGATGTCAAGGTCAGAAATACACCATGCTATCCGTCTTTCCTGGTGCCATGAGTAGGCACTTCCACCAAATAAGCCACCCAATGTCTCTTGAGTACCACCAATCTCTAATAATGCCTCCTCAATAAAGTTCATGGATGTGTGCTAGTTGTGTTATGTTGAAAAAAAAAAAAGAAAAAGAAAAAAAGAAAAAGAAAAAAAGAAAAAAAATGGTGAAAAGAAAGAAAAACTGAAAAAAAAATTTAGAAAAAGAAGAAAAAGCAAAGAAAAGAATGAATATTTAGTGTTTATTTCATTGAGTCAATACTATCAAATAAAATTGAGATACACCAAATATGACCCTAACCTATTTTTCTTGTGTTTCTGATCGCCCAAATACTGGCTGAGGAATTCCGACATAGTGTTAGGGTTATGAGAACTCAATTATAGTGTTAATGCCTAGTGAGACCACCAAATACAGGTCATATATACGTGAATCTGGTAAAGTTGTGAGCTCTAAGAAAAAGAAAGAAAAAAAGAGTAAGAGAGAATGAATACAAAGGAATCAAAGAGAGCATAGTTCTTCTCATCTTTCTCCAAGTTGAGTTACTTAGTAATCAGGGAATCTAGATTCTATAGCACTAGTCTCTATGTAGCACCAAATATATAATCCTTTCCCTCAGAGATTCTCTACCTAAGCCTAAAGCTGGGGTGAAATTCATAGAATATCTTGAATAACCCAATTGAAGAAGTCCGCCTATACCACTAGAATTTTTACTAGGGGTCAAGTACAGGCTTTAGAGGTGTATTAGTTTTCACTCGAATCCATTGCAACAGCTACATAGCCGCACTTTCACGATTGTCTGGATTTCTAGAGCATAGGATGAAAACAAAAAGGAGAAAAATCTCTATGCATACACTTGATAAAATAATCAGTCCCTTAGGGACCCTTTCTGTAAATAAATTAGTCTTGCATTTGCTAGGGATTAACAAGATTTAGGCATGGGGGTATGATTGCAAAGCAATCATAGGTCTTAATTGGCCTAGATTAAGCTAGGACTTAGCATAAGTTAGGGTTATTCATGCATGCATACGCATTATCTGCATCTTTACTGCTTTTCTTTAGCTATGCATGAAATAATGTTATAATGTGTTGATTAAGTGCATTATGTCAATTGCAGGCAATAAGCTGATCAGGAGCTGGATCTGGAGCAGGATCTAAAGTTGGATCTGGAATAATGGGAGTCGTAGTAGAGATGGAGTAGAAGGCTTAGTTTAGATATAGGAACAATAATGTAAGGGGGTTAAAGGTTTTCTATTTTATTAAGTAGAAATAAAGCAGTAAAATGTGAAGAGCATAGGTCCATCCTAGCCCTAGGATAGCCTAGAGACTTCCCAAGCCTTAGCCTTAGATTAGGTCACAACACCCTAGGAAGCCCTAAAGCCCTAGTTCCAACCCTTATCTAGATGTCCAGATAAGTTATAGGATGTCCAAGGCCCTTAGCCATCTCTCGCACACCTCAAACCCACTTCTGTAGTGTTATTGGACGTCCAGAGACATTGTCAGGCGTCCAATTTCTGTAGAATACCCAAAATAGAACCTTGATTTCCCCCTGACTCAGATTGGACATCCAGAACTGAAGTCTGGACTTTTGATTTCTTATTATAAGTCGTCTGACCACATTATTGGACGTCTGGTACTGGTCTCCAGTCCCTGTTTTGAGATTCAAGTCTTGATCTTGGATCTCTAGCACCCTAGACCTAATCCCAACCCTATAGCAACCAAAATTAAGGTGTCCTAACCCTAGTACATCACCTCTAGACCGACCTAAGGACCTAATTAGGTTCTCACCAAACCCAATTGACTGAGATCAAAGTCAATTACCTTCACCTAAGTCAATTGGACTCATTGAGTGCAATTGAGCTTAGATCTCAACCCACACAAGTTCAATTGGACTTGGTGAGAGTCCTGTTGAACTAAACCCAACCTAATTGAGTTATTTTACTCTCAATTTGGTTCACACTCATTCAATTAAACTTAGGTTAAGTTTAATTGCATTTTCCCCTGAGCAATTAGGGTTTGTAACCTTAATTCAAGACCTACACCTACCCAAACCCCTTAGGACCTAACCTAAGCCACCTGGCCACATAGAGCATGACAACACACACACACACACACACCCATTCATGCACACACTTCTCTAGAGTTCTCTACAACTCTCCTTGAAGTGGTGCCACCTCTTGGTTGCCAAAATTAGCAACCAAGAGGCATTCAAAATGAGATCCATAATTTTGGGATCTCATAACCTCTTGGCTGGCCACTCTTGGACTCGCTCTAGAGAGTTCCACACCTCTCTAGAGAGAAGCCATTGGGTCTATGAAAAGACCCCATGGGCGGCCAATAGACCCCATTCACTTCCTTGGCAAATTCACACTCTTGACTCCATTGGTGCCATTCACGCCCACTTCCACTTAGCTAGCCACTCCACCTCCACGAGCTCACTACCACCACCATGGAGGACATCATGCTGGGATGCTGGATCACTCCTCCCTCTCTCCAAGGGTCCACCTAAGTTACATTGGCCGCCCATCATTCTCCTCCCGACCACTCCAAGGCCATCAGGGACCACCCCTGTATGCCCTTTATTCTGCTAGATTTAGTTTATGCTCTCCATGATTTTTACTGCTTTTATTACTGCTTAGTAGCATAGTCTTAACTTCTTCCCCAATGATGCATGCGAAATCCCCCCATTGATTCTTGTATGCAGTCATTTTCTGGTAGTTAGATTTCCATTTCAAGCATTTATGTATAAGCTTTATGCTGAATTTCTTGTGCAAATAACTCTCCAATGGAATGAATGAAAATGCATTTATATATATATATCTCTCTACTTGTTTGAAATCACCATGAGCTCAATAATTGTCATTCTTTTCACGTGATTCAAGTTGCCTATTTTTCAATTGTTTATCTATTCGCAACAAGCATGACGTTTCCTGAGGATACTGAAAATCTAACGATAGATGCTTTCTCCATAAATAGTGACCACCTCACCAGAATCGTGTGCACAGAAACTCACATGTTCACCTTCATAATTTATTTGATGCATGTGTACGTAATTTGTGTTAATAACAGAAGTGGTGAAGTTTTAGTTAGGAGATTGGAAACCGACGTGCGTTTTTAAACGAACTAAAGCAGAAAAAAGATCGATTTCAAAAGTGAAAGCAACTCCTCCCAGAGACGAACGACCAGGACTTAAGTCTCGTAATTTTTACAAAACATTATCTTTGTTGGATCGTACTTCGCGACTATACTACGATGCTTTTTTCTAATCAAATACGCGATCTATGCATCTCAACACTAAGTGACAAATAATTCTTCTCCCTAAGCTCACTCTAGGCACGTGGAGGCCTAGAGTAATTAGGGAGAGGGAGTTAAGAGTGCTAGAATCACAGCAATTAAAATGAAACAAAAAAGAAATTTGAAAGAAGGCAACTAGATTAATAAGTGTTTTACAGAAAAACCTAGTAGATGAATGCTTCTACTACTAGATAATTGTAATAAATAAAATAAAACACAAGTCCTCCTAAATTGTTGGTGAAGTGGGGAAGCTCCTTGCTGCAAGCTTAGGGGCTCATAGGGTTGAAAAGGGCTCCTCCTCCTTCCTTTAGATTCTCCTCCAAGGTGGAAGCTACCACCTTCAATGCTCTCCTTCAAGGGTGGGCGTGCACCACCCTTGCTCCTCCTTGCCTGGCCATCCTCCTAGTGGTGGAGTGCTCCTCCTCCTTGGTGTGGCACAAGGGAGAAGAAATGGGGAGAAGGCACCAAGGGGGCGGGTGATGTGCCCCTTAATCTTCTTCTCTACTCCTTCTTGGCCGTAGATATGAGGTGGGTATAAGGTTGATTTTACTAAATGGAGGATGGGAATTATGTGGTGGTAGGCTAGGGTATTTGTAGGATGGGAAGGGGGTGGTTATGGGGTTTTTTTTGGAGGGAAATGAAGAGGTGCCTTGGTTTTCTCTCCAAAAATACCTTCTAGAAGGTGTTGATTTTGGAGGGGAAAAATGGAGGGTGGAGATGGGTTTTGATGGTAGATGTATGGTGGTGATGGATGGGATAGTTGGCACCAAAATAAAGTAGGAGTAGGTGGTCTTTTTGCTGGAGCTTAGGTAGTAGGGTAGTAGGGTAGTAGGTTTTGTTAACATGGAGGTGGACTAGCTAAGCTAAGTAGCTTAGCTAGATTAGCTAGTAGGGAGGAGGGTTGGAGGCATTTGGAACTAGGGTTTTCAGGGAGAAGAGCCGGAGGTAGTCATCTTGAGCTACACTGGATCTAGTGGCTGCTGAAGAGAGCTGCAAGGAGCTACCTTAGCTGGCTTAGCTTGCTAGTTCTTTGCTAGCTACTAAGCCAAGCTAAAGTAAGCTAGCCTCTACTGAAAGGAGCTGAGGTGAGCTGGGTCTAATGCTCCTGGGGAGGACCTAGCTAGTTGAGGTAGCTAAGATAGCTTAAGTCAACAAAGTTGAGCTAAGCTGAGTCCCCGAGAGCTAGACTTGAGCTTCCTGAGCTAAGATGAAGTCATCTTCAGCTGACTGGAGTTGAGTGGAGATGGATGTAGCTGGTCCTGAGCTAAGGTGAGCTCCAGTCAACTCAGCTGAGCTAGCTAGAGCTCCTTGTGAACTAATGGGAGTTGAGATGAGCTAGATTCAGCTAAGTTAAGCTGGATTTGAGTTGACCTGAGATAGGGTGAGCTAAGTCATGTTAAATGAGTTTTCACTCATTTCTTCAAAGAGAAGATAGGCACTTTCGGCATCTTTGTTAAGGAAATTGTCCCCACATGAGGCATCCACAAATCATTTCTATTGATCTTTTAATCCATGATAGAAGATCTGCACTAACTGCCATTGTGGAATTTCATGGTGGGGACAACTTCTTAGAAGTTATTGAAATCTTTCCTAGGCTTCGTGGAGGGGTTGATCAATTTTCTATTGAAAGGTCATTATGTATCTTCTTAATGCATTCGTTCGACCGAATGGAAATTTTTTTTTCAGAAAAGTGCTTTTTAATTGGGGCCAGGTGGTAATAGGGCACCCAACCGTTCTAAACCAATGAGATGCTTTGTCTTTAAGAGAGAGAGGAAAAAGTCTCATTAAACACATGTCTTTCTGCACATTGCGGGAGAGAATGGTTGAGCGAGGACAGTTAATTCCTCGAGATGACAAAAAGGGTCCTCTCTTGGAATACCATGAAAATGTTTGATAAGGTTTAGAATGGCTGGTTTGATCTTGAAATCCCCTTGTGGTATGACCACCCCTGGTCTTTCCTCGTAAATGGAAGGATCATAGAAATCCTTAAGAGGAATGATAGGCTGTTGGCGGGGTGGTGGACTTTGCCCATGGTTAGCAAGGTTCATGACAGTCCTAGCTAAATCTTCTTGATTTTGTTGTAGTCGAACCAAATGGTCAACCATTAAGGCAAAGGGATGTGGATTTTGAGTTATAATTGGAGGGCCACCTGGCCCTGCTGGAATTTTCGATTGCTCCAAATTAGGGAGGTGAGGGAGAGTGAAGTCAGCTTGTGGGTTGGCTGACGGGTTAGAAGTGGAAGTAGAATATTTTTGTCGGCTTCTTGGATTTTCCATTTTTTAAGAAGAGGAGGGAGAAGAAAACAATAATTTTCTGCTACGGGGGGCGAAATCAGATGGTCCCTCAAGGTGTAGTTTTTGGGACCGTCGCCTGTGCATGCACTATTTTGGAAGAATTAGAGGGGAGGAGAAGAGAAAGAGATGAGAGAAAGTGTGCAATTCAAACAATCAAGGCCAGACCTAACTTAGGTGAGACTCCCTAACAATAAACCTAAGACTTGGTCTACGTAGGAAATAAGTAATCAATAGTGAATACCCGTTCTGTCAACAAATCTAGCCAAGTTGCTTAAGGGGAGGTTTGGGCCCAAATGTTTCCTAGGGAAAAGCCCAGGTGCTTGTACCAACCTGCACCTGGTTGTTTGACACGACTCCTCAGCCTGAACACCAGATATAGATGACAAAATTGGTATTAACTAAAGAAAACTTAAGACCTACATAGCAAGCCTAAGTTGATAATGCCTTAGAGGTCAAGTTGCTATGGATTTTAGTTAGGTCTAGGATACTATAGTGCACATGGAATGTGGAGGGCATTAATTTGGGTTATTGCCCTATTATTACAATTTTTTTGTGTGTGTGCAAGAATTGGAAAGTGGTTCCAATGGAAATCAAGTAGTCACACAATTTTTGTATTTGTGTCTTTTAGGATTCAATTTAATTGAATGTGTTTTAGTATTTTTCTTTTTAAATGTTCAAGCAAGTTTGAAATTCCATAATAAAAGGAAAAACAAGTTGTATTTGTGATGATGTATTACCTTTATGTTGTGGGACTAAAAAGCAAGAAAGAAACCCAAATTGGATTTGAACCCTAATACAGAAAATTACTACCAATGAATTCTTTTTAGGCTTTCTGAATAGGTAGTGGCCCAAACAATGCAACCAACATTACTACCTTACGTAAAATCAAACAAGGATTCCAGAAGAGATTTTTTGTAAGATTTTACGAATTTGTATAATAATTTTTTTGAATTTTTATTTGTATTGGTGTCAAAGTCCAGAAATGATACCTACGGGTATTTTGGACTTTGCAGTATTACCACGACCTCAGAAAATTTTGGTGATTTTATATGATGTGTAAATTTCACAAGAATTCCAGCAAGCTAAATTTCACAAAATTTTGATGAGTATAAAAATTCTAAAAATTCGTGCAAAGTAGCGAAACAGGAAGATTGGAGGATATGACCCCTCTGCAGTCCACAAATTTTCAAAAATTAAATACAAAGCCAATTGATTTAAAATTTGGAACAAATGTTTCTTAGTTTGGAATCACTATACGAAATTTTTGGATTTTAGGAGGCCAATGGTGTTGGGAATTGATTTTTCAAGTCCACATAGAAATTTGGACCTCAAAAATAGAACACCAATACTTGAAATGAAGTGGTGTTAATGAAACATTCAAGCAAACAATAAATTTTAATGGACACCACTCCACTTAAATAAGATGTTTGGGATCCTGAAAGCCAAGTTTAATATTTTTTTGGTAGTTTTAATAAACTATGTGATCAGAAAAGGGAACCAACTTGAAAATCCACAGGAAGAAAAGGAACTTTGAGCTTTTGCTTCCAAATTCCCGCTTTCCTGCTGCAGTTCCTACACACACTAGAGAAAAGAAAGAGAAGGGATGAGATCCACTTCAAGCAAGAGGAAAAATGATTAAGTAAAGCCGTGCCTCCTCGGCAACAACGCCAAAAAGTGTTGTGAAAAATCGCGTTATTTGTAAAAGTAGGATTTTAATGTTGTAACACGCAAATCTGCATACGTTTTTAAATTTATATTCCTAGATAGGGGACTATCTAGGGTCATCCAAGGAGGCGGGTTGCTTGCAAATCAACTCTCTTCCTTAGAAAATCAATCTCAACTTTCTTTTAGGTATTTTAAATATGTAATTTTTTTTGTTTTGAAATGATGAGGGCAAAATGCAAATTGTGATGGGAAGTGATAACACCAAAAATTGCTAAGCTAAAACTTAAGAGATGAAAATGTCCACTACCTAAGCTCACTCTAGGCAAGTGGAGGCCTAGAGTAATTAGGGAGTGTAAGTGAAACAAGTGCTAGAACAAAGGTAACAATTGCAATAAGAAATTAAAATAAAGGCAATTCAATTAATCAGAATTTGTGTTCTCTACAAAGAAAAGTAAAAGAATGCTTCTACTAGAAATGGAAAATATAAAAGCAATAAAGAAACACAAATCCTCTTGCAAAATCTAGTGAAGAAGGGAGTCTTCTTGCTCCAAGCCTAGCGGCACCTTGGCTTGAAAAGAGGGTCTCCTTCTTCTCCTTCCATGAAAGCTCTTCCAAGGTGGATGCTACCACCTTCAATGCTCTCCTCCAAGGGTGGATGTGTCCCACCCTCAAGTTTTCCTCCAAGGTGGCGTGGACCACCTTCAAGACCTCCTCCAAAGGTCTTCCTTGCTTGGCTCCTCCTTTGGTTGGCGTGGGCACAAGAGAGAAGGGAAGAGGGGAAGGCACCAAAGGGACAGAATATCCCCTTAATCTTCTTCTTCACTCGTGGGCGTGGGCTCAAGGTAGAGTATGAGAGGAAATTTGATAGCCAAGGATGGTTTGAATGGTGGTGGGTAGTGGTCTTTTTATTAGGTATGATGAGGGTTTAAAGTGACTCTTGAAATGGAGGGCTAGGATGGCAGGATGGAGGTGGTTAGGTGATCCTAGGGTTAAGGATGGTTAACACCACCTTAGGGGTGTAAGGGGGGTAGTTAAGGGTGGCCAACGGACAGCTAAAAGTGGTGCCAACCATGGAGAGGTGCCATGGGTTGGCGCCAACTTCTAGGCTTCTAGAAGGGGGATTATGTGGATGGTGGAGATGGGTTTAAGGGAAGATGTGTGGTGGAGATGAAGGGGGTTTTTGGAGGGAAAAAGTGGCACCAACAAGGAGGTAGTTAGGGTGGTTTTGGCGCCACTTTATAGTGTCTTTTGGAGGTAGTCGGTAGGCTAGCTTGGTGCCAAGTAGGGTTAGCTTATGTGGAGCTTAGGTGGAGCTAGTTGGTGGAGTTGTTAGGTAGGGTTTTTAGGTGGTAAAAGCCAAGGGAGCTAGAGCATAGCTAAGCTAAGCTAAGCTAAGCTGGCTTAGCTAATGGTGGAGTAGAGGAGGAGGTGTTGGAGCTAGGGTTTGGAGGGAGGAGCTGGATTTGAAGAATCTAGAGCTGAAGTAGAGCTGGCAGCTGCTGAAGAGGTCAACATGGGGCTACTCTAGCTAACTTAGCCTGCTAGTTCTTTGCAAGCTACTAAGCCAAGCTAAAGTCAGCTGGCTTCTATTGAATGGAGCTAAGGTGAGCTAGGTCTGGTGCTCCCGGGTAAGATTGAGCTGGTCGAGACAGCTAAGGTAGCTTAGCTCAACTAAGATTGAGCTGGTCGAGACAGCTAAGGTAGCTTAGCTCAACCAAGTTGAGCTAAACCGAGTCCCCGGGAGCTGGACTTGAGCTTCCTGAGCTGCGATGAGTTCTTCAGCTGGTTGGAGTTAAGTGGAGCTGGATGTAGCTGGATCTGAGCTGGAGTGAACTCCAGTCAACTCAGCTGAGCTAGCTAAAGCTTCTTATGGACTAGTGGGAGATGAGATGAGCTAGACTCAACTTGGTTGAGCTAGATCTGAGCTGACCTGAGTTAGGGTGAGCTAAGATGAGCTCTTTTGAGCTGCCATTCAGCTGAGATTAGCTGAATGGTGCTGGGATGAGCTAACCCTAGTCCAAGTGAGCTAGGTTCCAGCTATGGTGAGCCAGATCAAGCTGAGTTCCAGTTAATCTAAGCTCCTCCTTCACCATTTGCCTTCTTGATTGCTAGGGTTTTAGGGATCTATATATCTGTTCATCCCTAACACTCACAAAAACACATTAAAACAACAAAAGAAAATGCAATGCATGCCTAACCTAGTTAATGTCTAAATGTAGCCCAAAAATCCATTTGCGGAGGTTTGTTTTAATGCATAAGAATGATGATAAACTGTCATTTATCAGTGCCTTGAGAGCTTGAGAACAAGCTCTAATGGAGTGTTGGTAGGCTTGCTAAAGCTTCGGAGTAGGTGAGAGTAGAGTAGGTAGAGATGGCTTGGAAGGGAGGGGTGTACATCCTTTTATAGTGGAGGAGAAGAGGCAAAATAGGTATGGGACCATTAGTGACATCTAAGACGTTGTTGGAAATGTCGCTATAGGCAGCTTAAGCCTGCTGGTACCCATAGCTGGCCTTGCTAGCATGCGACGAATTAAAGATGGCTGTAAGCGTCGCTGTAAGTCTAGCTTATGCATCGCTGTAGGTCTAGATCATGCATGGCTGGCACCGCGCTACTGCCTTGCCACGCGAGCACGCCTGCGTGCACACGTGCACCTGCACTGGTGCGTGCGTGCGATGCCGCGTGCGTGTGCTGGGCAGCCTGGGCTGCGCCACATGGCACGGTTTGGGCGTCCATCTTCTTCTTATTATAGGGGCTGCTACAGAGGTCGAATTGAGTTGATTTTAGCATTGTTAGGCTACAATCGTCGACCCGAATCCATCCGCGCAGTCGAATTTATCATTTGAAGCATCGAATTATGTCTGCTACTCGCTTGACCGTTGATCATCCTTGGACTGCATATGGTGCTATAGGACCCTGATCGAGGCGATTTCAGAGGCATTGGAATCCAATCATTGCCTTGATCAGATCCATATGGTCAGATCAACAATCCGAG
The DNA here is from genome assembly GCA_037157565.1 of Thalassia testudinum. NCBI lineage: Eukaryota > Viridiplantae > Streptophyta > Magnoliopsida > Alismatales > Hydrocharitaceae > Thalassia > Thalassia testudinum. The sequence goes on from JAZHRO010000056.1 coordinate 18,533,571, forward strand.
GCTCCAAAAAAAATATCCTTCTCTCCTAACCACAAAAAAGCATAATTAACCTAAATTATATACAACTACTCTAAATGCAGAATGTGCATGCTATGCAATGTTTATAACATTAAATGCAAATCTAAGCGTAGGAACATGCATGAATAGGCATTTTACCCTCAATAAATGTGTTTAAATCAAGATATCTATGTGGTGGGGTTGTTGCACAAGCACAGATGTCGAGGCTTGGCCTTAGCGGGAGTGGATCACTAACGGAGGTTTTAAGGGTGGTCTTAAGGACCTCCTACCAAACATGCATTGATGGTTTAGACGAGATTAGAATGTGCTAGACCCAATCAAGACGCCCAAAAAAATTTAGATGACTATAGAGGTTCGGGGCAGTTGATACCCCTTAGTCAGAAAAGCCGTCCACTTGAGAAATACCTGGGCAGCCAGAGAGGGAGAGTCCCGCAAAGACCCATACACTGTAGAGCGTCCCCACAAGTTACAGGGTTTCCCCTACCCGACCTCTCTTGTCATTGAGATTCAAGGCAGACCAAAATGGGGAACATGACCTCTTAAGTCTACCACTTTTATTTAAGACCAAAGGTGCTTAGGATTCCACTTGAACTTTAGATTTTTTGAGTGAAAAAGTGACCTAATTTCAAGGTTGGTTGACCCAACAAGAGGTCAACTTCACCTATTTGTCCTTTGAGAAGCTTTAGGTCCTTTCATTTAGGGTTCAAGTGAAATCAAGAGCTTGAATTTTAGGGTTTCTCTTGAATAAGTCTTTTCAATCAATGTTTAGGCACACCACTTTTTGGAAAATTGATTCTTTCTTAGAAAGATGTGTTTCTAAAACCCTAAATTGGAATCCTTAATTTGGCTCTAATCGTGGTCCAATTTAGTTGCCACAAATAAGGTATCTAGGGCTCAATCAAGAATGTGGTGGCCCTAGTTACCTTAAATGGATGTGCAATTCAATATTTGTTGAAATCAAAATCAGGCAACTTGGGTGAATTAGCCAAATATGGAAACCAGGTAGTCCTAAGTTGATTTTTTCTTGTTTTTCCTTTTCAAAATGAAGGGATTAAGAGAAAGGGATAATCAGGGATTACCTACCCCAAGTGTGTTTGTTGTGCGGCTGTCTTCTTTTGAATCTTCTCCCCTGAAACAATCACAAGTTCTATCAAGTTAGAATTGAATCAGAAATTGTGATCAAGATTTCTGAATCACCCGTTGCTTCTCGGCAACGATGCCAAAATGTTTAAGAGAGGCGAGATCATTGTTAAAATCAATGTGTTGCAGTATAGTTAAAATCGCTCGAAAACAAATGAATTTTATTACTCGAAATTGTAAATCCGAGGTCGAACACAGGGAGCAAATTGGGGTCTAAAAATAAAGAAAACAACCTTAAGATTGAATATAATATTCAATGGAAATCAAAGTATAGTGCAAAAACACAATGTCAATGTATATGGGAGAAGCACAAAAAATATGGACGTCTGATTTTGAAAATCAGACATCATAAAAATGAAGTTGCTATAGTGCTTCAATTGCTTTTCTATCATTCTCTGATCTCCTTCTTCTTCTTTCTTCTCTGATTTCTTCATGCCTTCAACTTCTTTCTTTCTTTAGCTGCTCTGGCCCTTGTCTTCTTCTTCTTTCTCCTTTCCTTCTGTCTCTGCGGCTCCTCCTTCTTCTTCTTACCTTCTCTTCAGCCTTCGGTTCTTCATCAGCTTCCTCCTCTTCAACCTTGCCTTCTCCTTCCTTAGCTTCTCTGACTACCGCCCTCTCCTTCCTTGACTTCTTCTCCTACCTGTAAGAGCAAAACCTACCCCTACCCTCCCCCATGATCTCTCTTCTTCTTTCTCTCCTAAGCTTACCCTCCCAGAGCCATCTCAGGTTATCGGCTCAGGTATGCACCCTTGAGACCAGGCCCACCAGCATGCATGGTGGTCAAGGAGTGCAGACAAATTGGGTATACATGTCAAGGCCTAGTCTGCGGGCAGTGGGGTCACGGAAGAGGTAGTGAGGGTGAGTGGGACCTTACCCTGTGGTCAGGAGGTGCTAAGCCTATGTGACTTTTACAAATTTATTTGGCTGCTTCCGATCCTCCACTTCTGAGGTGGGACTATGGTGTCCCACCTTCTTCGCGAGCGCCTGCAGCAGACCTCCTCTGATTGCAGTAGCTGCATAGGGCGTTCGTGCCAATTGCTGGGGTGAGGATGTGCGTGAAAGAAATCCACATGACCTGGGACTTATTGCCTGGAGCGAGGAGTCCTGGGTGAAGCTCCCAAGCAAGCTTCGTGCTACGTCAATGGCGGCAAAGACCTCAAACCCTGTCAGCAAGAAAATGGCCTTGCGGCCTCATCAGGAAATGCAAGGAGCTTCGTGTGAACACGGCGAAGGTGGTGCGACGGTCGTCGTGGCGTGGGGTGGTCGTAGCGTATGTGCCTAGGTCACCCTATGGGTGAGAAAGTGGGTGTGTTCAGGGGAAGTGCTGGGGGCTTAGCATGGTGTCTAGAGAGAGGGTTTATGGTCAGTGAGGTGTGGTGGTACTTGTGCGGTAGTTGGCGAGGAGTATGGAGGCGTGGAGCGGTGGGAACACCTTGCCGGAGGTTTGGCCGGAGGTGGAGAAGCTGGTGGTGGTTGTGAGCATTGGGGCATGTTTGCAAGAATAGAAGATAGAAAAATGATGAGAAGAGAGAGAGGACTTAATTGAGTGTGGATAGACGAAGGGGGTTGCAGAAGAGGTGGCCGACTCATATTGCCATCTCCGGAGACGAAGTACCCAGTGGGAGGAGGACGGCGACGACGAGGGGTTGCAGGGACGTCGGCTGGTGTAGCGTGACACGGACGAAGAGGATAAAGAGAACTCTACCACTGGTATTGGGGCAAAGGGATGAGAGAGAGAGTGGGGTCGGCAGAGCTAGCTGGGTTGTTGACCGGAGGGGGAAAAGAAGAATTAGGGGGGTTCTCAGGCCAAATTCAAACTTAGAGGCTGCGGGTTGATCTTGTAGGCTTTTATGGGCCCTGGCATAAGGTCTTGTGCTTGGAAGTCAAGCTTCCAAGCATGGCAACCTCGCTGGAGTTGGAAGGTTGAAGGTGACCCAAATCTCTCATCCATTCGCTTGAGAGATTGGGTGCCAAATCAAGCCTCTGACTATGTTCAAATTGGAGGAGATTTCTTAGGGAATCTCCCTTTCAAATTTGAAGGGGATTCTCTGAGGAATCAGGGAGTTCTTTCCCTCGATACCTCATCGAAGCAGGATTCCCTCAGCTGTAATGCCAGAGGGACCTAGTTGCAAAGAACGACGAAGAAGTTAGGGGGTTTCTATAGAAGTTTTCAAAAGTTAGGTGTAGAAATGTAATTGGGCTGGACCTATTTGCAAAGTAGGTCAAGGTGAATTCCCCTTAGGTCCAAATTTTTGTACAAACCTAATTTGGTCCTAAGGAATCCAATGGTGAATTTGGATTTTATGTTTGACTAGGCAATTTATGCAAAAACCCAATTTATGGCAAACATTTGACTGAGAACCCAATTTAGGTCAAAATAGGTTCTAAGGGCCAAATTGAAGGTTCTAAACCCTAGAGGATATTTTTCCATGAATTTTACATGGTTTAGGTGAATTTTATCCTGACTAGAACCTTGTTAAATTAAGTGGGTCTGTTTTAGGGTTACGAGAAGTCATTTAATTCCCAGAATTCACATGAACCCTTTTCTATTTGAACCAACCTACTTTTTATTTTGTTAAGACCATTTGACCAGTGTTTAGTGCATGAGAAATCCCATTGTTGCACTGCAATGGTAAAATTGAAGGTTTACCCCTTGTTTCTTTCTTTTCTTTCAGAAGGGTTATTCAATGAGTTAAGACCACTAGTTGGTTACGTAGAAGCTTTTGTTCTCTTTTCTAGGTCAAAGTGAGCTTGTTAGGGCTCATTATGGTGTTCCCATCATACCCCCATGCCTAACTTTTGTTTGTCCCTTAGTAAAATTTTAAGGTTTTAACTTTTGTTCTAGACCATGAATTCGTTGATGTTCAGAGATTATGATGTGTGCTTTTTCTTTTCTTTTTGATTAGGTTAGAATGCTGACAATAGGCCTAGAGGTACTCAGGTATCAACCAAGATCCGTACCTAACCCGCTCTAGCCTCGATCCTCCGCGAAGGTTTTTAAGGCCCACAGGAACTATCCTAAGGTTCTTTGGACTCCGTGGTGAAAGCACCCATGCTTGCAATGTATTTTAGCCTCGGTTCAGTTTGCAGTGCATTTTTTGTAAGAGAGAGACAGAGGATTTGTTTGTTTGGAGAGTTTTCTCTCTCTTTCCTTTTTATTTCTAGCTTCGGATTGGCTTCTCAACACGGTATGTATCAGGGTCCTTGTACCCATCATGAATCCTTGAAGGGTCCCTAGCAATCGATGCTTCATGATTGCACTGCCCATGGCAACCCCCAGAACCCTGGTTTTCGAGATTTTGAGATAATCCTACCCATGGAGTTCTGTAGCTAAATCCAGACTCTGGCAATCGACATTTCATGATAATGCCGCCCATGCATCTGAACTAGCACAAGGTGCTTACATGCCCCCAGTAGAATATGTAAATATCCTAGGAGACAAGCACCGAGGAGATGATATGTTATTGCGCATCTTCAAGGGGAATTTCCCGCCTCTTCGCATCGGGAACTCGTCAAAATCAACTTGTGTTGATTGGTAGCTCCTAATCTAAGCGACTTTCTCAGAACACTTAAATGCTTTTTCGTGATTTTGATAATTATATGCACTGAACCAGACTGTGTGTGGATTGGGGTGCTTAGGTTACTGAGTCCCGCAAACCAAAGGTCAGTTAACGAGGTCGAATACTCCCTAAGCCTTAAACCTAATACTTAAGCTTCACATTTTCCTGAAACTCTTGAGGACTATCCAGATCTTAGCGGATACTTGAATTTTTAAGCCTAAGAGTCTAACCCAAGAGGCTTAAGATCAACATTCCTACTAATCTCTTTTGTGTCTTATTTAACACTTTTTCCATCATTTTTCTTTTTCTTGATATGGTCTACAACTTTAGTTAATCCCTTAATTTCTTACTAATGACTATCTCTTTTTTTTCTTTTTCATTTTGTGCTCCTTTTTTCTCTTTTCCTCCTCATTTTCTCCTCATGATTTGTATGGCCTCAAAATTTTCTCTCCCCTCAATATTTTTTTTGTTCTTTTTCAAGATTTTTTTTCATTTTTTTGGTTTTTTTGTGATATGTGAATTTTTTGTTGAAACCTTTTCTTGTAAGATGAGTTTTCATGGTGTTTTGCACTTTCATATCCCCCCATGCCTACAATTTGCAATGTCCCCATTGTAAATTAGGTGGGTTCGAATTTAGCTGACATCATTCATTAGAACAGGTTTTGGGTGGGCGAACGGGTCGAGGTGACTATTGCGAACGATTTCTAGACTTAGGTACGGGTACCTGAGGTGGGGTCGACTGTTCTAATGGATGAACCCTAAAGTGCAATAGGTATTCAGCATAGGAATGTCAAGAAAGGTTTTGGGTTTTTCAAGAATGATGGGTTGCCTCCTGTTAAGCGCTAAATTTTACATCATTGAGTAGGTGCAATGAGCTCAAGGAGAATGGGGGTAAAGGATATCTCAACCAAATTTGTATCAGTCAAGTCAATGAAAGATTTGAGTCTCTGACCATTCAACACGAAAGGTTCTGAATCGTCGCTGAGTGGACTAATCTCAATGGCTCCATTTCCAAAGATTTAACAGAGTAGGGTCCGATCCATTTTGATCTTAGCTTTCCTGGAAACAGTTTAAGCATGGCATCAAGGAGTAGGACTTTTTGACCAGGATGGAAGATCTTTCTAGATATGTGCTTGTTGTGAAAGGCCTTAACTCACTCTTTGTAAATTCACGAGTTCTCATATGTGTCGTGCCGTAATTCATCGATCTCGTTCATTTGAAGCTTTCTGTGGGTTCCTACCTTAGAAAGATCTAGGTTGTAGTTCCATACTACCCAATAGGCTTTGTGATCCAACTCGACAAGGAGGTGACATGCTTTCTCATACACCAATCTGAAGGGAGACATACCTAATTGGGTTTTGTGTGTGGTCCTATAAGCCCACAAAGCTTTCGAAAGCTGGGATGGCCAATCCTTCCTGTCAGGTCGAACAGTAACCTGGAGGATCTTCTTGATCTCCCGATTTGATAGCCCAGCTAGGCCATTAGTTTGGTGGTGGTAAATAGTAGAGATTCGGTGCGACACCCCGTATTTGGTCATCAGTGACCTGAATGAGCATTAGTGAAATGGGTCCTTCCGTCAGAAATTATAGCACATGGAATCTCGAACTATGAAAAGATGTTCTTATGAATGAATTTGATAACCACTTTATGATCATTGGTTCGGGTCAGAATGGTTTCGATCCATTTGGACACATAGTCAACAGCGAGTAAAATGTACTCAAAGCCATCCGAAATAGGGAAGGGTCCCATGAAATCAATCCCCCAGATGTCGAAGATTTTGCATACCAGAATCGGCTGTAAAGGCATCATATCACGATGGCTCATGTTGCCCAAGGTCTGGCAATGAGTACATGCTTTACAGTGATTGTACGCATCTTTGAAATTTGTGGGCCAATAGAAGCCACACTGGAGGACTTTTGCTGTGGTTTTATGGCCTGAAAAATGTCCACCGCATGCCTGGTCATGGCAGAAAGATAATATGTCTTGAATTTCTACTTCTGCTACACATCGTCGAATGATCTGATCAGCACTGATGCAGAAAAGATACGGGTCTTCCCATAAGTAGTACTTGGCATCGAAAAGCAATTTGTCCTTCTTGGCCTTTAGCCAATCGGACGAGATCTGATGTGATGCCAGGTAGTTTACTATATCAGTAAACCATGGAAGCCCTGTAATGATAGTCAAAAGGTGCTCATTAGGAAAATGTTCCATGATGGGTCTAGAAGGGTCGATGATCTCAAAAGGAAGGCGGGACAAGTGGTCAGCTACCATGTTCTGTTTCCCGCTTTTTCGCAAATCTTGAGGTCAAATTCTTGCAATAGCAAGATCCAATGGATTAATTGAGGTTTCGCATCCTTCTTCACAAAGAGATGCCTCACAACTGTGTGATCCGAGTAAATGATAACATGGGAACCCAAGAGATAAGATCTGAATTTCTCCTGGGCAAATACTACGGCTAGCAGCTCTTTCTCAGTAACTGTGTAGTTACGCTAAGCCTTGTCAAGTGTCTTGCTTGCATAGTAGATGACCACGGGTTTCCTATCAATTTTCTACGTAGGTACCGCTCCTACAGCGAAATCAGATGCATCACACATGATCTTAAAGGGTTGAGACCAATCAGGAGATTGTAGGATTGAGGCTTGGGTAACTCAGTCACGGAGGATTTCAAATGCTTGAGTGCATTCCTTGGAGATTGCAAAAGGTACATCCTTAGAAAGTAGAGAGGTTAGGGGGTGCACGATTTTCGAGAAATCAGGAATAAATCGATGGTAAAAATCGATGTGCCCTAAAAAAGATTAGATGTCCTTGATCAAACTAGGCATAGGGAGTTTGGAAATCAAGTTCACCTTACCTCGATTGACTTGGATGCCTTTTTCTGAAATAAGATGTCCCAAGGTAATTCCTTCAGGCACCATGAATGGCTCTTTTCCCAGGAAAGAACCATATTCACGTCGATGCACCACCTGAGGATTTGGACCAAGTGCAGGAGACAATCGTCAAATGATTCTTCGAATACTGAAAAGTCATCCATGAAGACTTCTGGATAGTCACCTACCATATCCGAGAATATAGAAAGCATGCACCGCTAAAAAGTAGCGGGTGCATTGTAGAGACCGAACAACATCCTTCGGAACGCGTAAGTCCTGAAGGGGCAGGTGAACGTGGTCTTCTCTTGGTCCTCAGGATGGATTGCCACCTGGTTATAACCAGAGTACCTGTCCAAAAAGCAAAAGAACCTATTTCCCGCTAGTTTCTCTAGGATCTGATCAATAAATGGGAGTGAGAAATGATCCTTCTTCATGAAGGAATTGAGTCTTTTGTAATCAATGCAGACTCTCCACGAGTTCGCCACATGGATTGGTATGACTTCTTCGATTTTAGTCATCATAACAGTGAGTCTTGCCTTCTTAGGCACAACCTAGATTGGACTCAGCCACCGACTGTCGGAGATCGGGTAGATGATCCCTGCATCTAACCACTTAATGATCTCCTCTTTCACGACCTCCTGCAGATTGGGATTTAAACGTCTCTGCATTTCACGGGAAGGTCGTGCGCCCTCCTCGGTATAGATACGGTGTGTGCAATAAGAAGGGTTGATGCCAGTAAAATCATCGAGAGTCCATCTGATGGCTCTAAGATGTTGCTGGAGAATAGTAATCAGACGAGATTCCTTGTCAGCTGTGAGTCTGGAGTTGATAATCACAGGAAACATCTGATTGGAACCCAAAAAGACATACTTCAGATGGTCTGGAAGATGCTTGAGTTCCAGAACAGGGTTATCAGCAGCAGCGGGTAGTTTAGGGTATGTGTTAGGAGCAAGGGAAGGAGTTATGGGTGTATCTAGATCAGGGTTAGATTCCTCTGATTGTGGGTTTTGATCTTCTTGTGGTTGATTGAGTAATTAGGTTGTCCTCGATATATGGTTCACCAACTGTGGCCTCGATATCACATATTTGTTCTATAACTCCACAATTAATCCCTTGTTGGGCCTTAAAGAAGTCAATTTTCAGTGTTTGGTTCCTAAATTTCAATTCAATTTGGCCCTCCTCACAGTTTATATTGGCCTTAGCAGTGGATAGAAAGGGTTTTCATAGTATAATTGGTGTATCTCTTGGGTTTTCAGGTGCATCCATGTCCAAGACTCTAAAATCCACTGGGAAGTAGAAATCCCATATCCTAATGATGACATCCTCGAGTACTCCTTTAGGTGACTTAATAGATCGATCAGCTAACTGCAATGTCACCTCTGTCAGTTTAAGCTTAGATTCCTCAAGGAGGTCAAGGAGGGATGTAGGTATTAGGTTTATGGAGGCATCTAAATCTAATTTGGCTCTGTCAAATTGGGTATCACCAATGGTACATGAAATCAGGGCAGTACCAAGGTCTTTTGCCTTGGTTGGAGTTTGCTTAAAATTACAAAGCTGCCTTGCTCTGACAGTACGATTGGACTCCCACTTTTGGTTCGTGGCTTACCCTTGGGTGTACACACATCCTTTAGAAATCATGCGTAAGCCGGTACGTGGCAAATTGTATCCATCAAGGGAATGTTTATATTGACCTATTCAAAGATCTTGACTAAATCCTCCTCAGGAGCCACAGTTTGTTTGTCCTCTTTCCCTTGGTCAAGGCCTCAGGAAATGGAACCTTGGTTGGTTCCTCTAGAATAGGTCCAGGTTCTTGGTCTGGGACAGGGGTGTCCTGGATAACTATCCTAGGGCTTAGGTTACTACCAGCCTTAGAGTGGCTTCGATAAGGTGGGTCTTGAGTTGCTTTACCACTACTGGTTGTTACGGAGTTTAATCCTGCCAGGTTTTGGTTTGGGGCTGGTAAAATAGGCGGATGCTGTTGAAATCCTGCATAAGATGTCGAAGCTTCCATCCCATCGGGTGATGGAACAGAAGGGGCCTGATAGATCATGTGGGCTTGGCCTAGATTTGGGTTCATAATGCGCCTCTGGTTCAGCATGTTATTTGGATTCGGCAGAGATTGCGAAGGGAGTGTGCTATGTTGGCGAGAATTCGCCATCTGGGTGAGTTGATTGCGAACCTCTGTGATCTTGTCCTTGTGCTATTTTTTCATAGCTACATTGGTCTTCTGAATGTTAGCTAGAGTCTGAAGGATAAGAGTCATTTCATCTGCTTGGGTTAGCCTAGATTGATAGGTGGGGTTAGGCTGAGGCAGAGGTGGCTGATATGGATGAGGGGCTTGTGGACGGGGTTGATAAGGTGGTCTTTGATTCTGAGTATTTCCAACCCACAAGAAGTTGGGATGATTGGTGGCCTGGGTTCACTCAACTTAGTAATTAAGTTAATTTCACTTAATTAAGAATAGAAGAAATCACTTAGGTTAACTTGAAGTTGTGTCGGTTGTGTAGTATAGGGTCGAATTAACCTAACATTTTAGAAATTTTTATTGGTTGAGTCCAGGCCGTTCACTAGGAGGCATAATAATTTTCTTCAAATTCACCAATTTTCTTTTATCTCTTTAAGTTTAGGAGGTAAAACTAGTTTAAATTTCATAACATGAATTTTGTCAAAATATTTAACTATAAAGGATATATAAAATTCCATATGCAAACATATTTACTCAAAATGTTGTACTTTATTAACAAGTAAATATGCTAATTTTCAATTTTATTTCATTCTAAGAGATTAAGGCAATTAAAAAGTTATCCAATTAAAACATGCCTTTTACAATTAAGAACAAAAAGTAATTATGGAAGAGAAAATTCCTTTATCTCTTCATCTCTCTACAGCCTCTAATCTTCTTCTTTCTTTCTTTCTTTTCTTTCCCTCTTTTATTTTCTTCCCTCGAGCTCTCTTTATCTTTCTTGTGTTGTTCCTGCCTTCTTATCCTCCTCTTCTTTTTCCCTTTAATCTTCTCCTACCTTCTCTTCTTCCCTTAGATTTTCTCTTTTGTTCCTTAGTTTTTTTTCCTTAACACTTCTTAGCATCTGTGCCTTCTTTAGCTTTCAACTTTAACACTTATCCTTCAGCGACTTCTCTTTCCTTAAGATTTCAGCTGAATCGGGTTTTTTTTTACTTTTTAAACCAAAAGTTTTTTTATTTGCGGTGAGGTCCTTATGAGGATACACAACACCCTGAGACCAGGGTGGGACCAGACCCTACTCGGTCCTCGCCTAATCTCAGTTAGGTTGGTTTTGGTTCATTCATTAATCGGTTCACAGTTTCGAGCTGCATCAGCTCAACCCGGCCTCCCAAGCCACACTCGCCCTCCCAAGGCACATTCACATCCACACGCCCCCAAGGGTGCACATACCACGCAGGCATAAGCCCGCACACTCAGAACAATGCTCAGATCAGAAGGAATCGGAACCGGTGCATCGAGCACTGATGACTGCATAGCCATAGGAACAAATCCGTTTTATTCCCAGGCACGCGCTTGTGAGTATCAGAGGTGGGACAAAGCTAACCCTTCCAGACCCGAATTTAATCGATTGTAACTTTCTACCCAGAGCTCCAAATTGAATGATTTAAAGTTCGTTGGAAAGCTCTAAGGGTAATCTACATAATTTTAGGGTCAATTTAATGTTTTAATGATGTTTGGCTCTTCAATTTAAGAGATGAAATCAAGGGTTCCTACGAGTTTTATAAAAGCCTGGAAAGTGTTTTAACTCAGGAGAGTCCTCAGATGGACTTCTCTCTCTTATTTAAAGGTCTGTATATGTTATATAAGCATTTCCACTTCTATTAGGATGGATTTTAAACTCTTGAGACCTTCAGAACCTACAGAGAAGCTTTTCTCTTCTCTGAAAACTTCAGAGGTTGATTTACAGATTTCAATAAATGCAACAAACACTTTAAAGTGTTCTTAATCTATTTAGATTAATTCTAAGGGTTATTGAGTGGTCGATCTTTCGCTTTAAAGTCGTTTGTAGTTTAATGTGGTGGAAAAATCGACTAATCAATATTTAATAAGAAATAACCACTCGCAGAGGAGCGGGTCGTATCCCCAGGGAGGCAATGACGTATTAAAATTCGCACCAATTAAAAACGTTCGTTCGTAGTTAGTTTGGACAAGAATCAAGACAAGATTGCCTTTAGATTAAGGTTTAAGCAAGAAACAATGCTGAAATGGCAATTATGAGAAACTAGAGGATATTTTCCGCAATGTAGTATCAATAAAATATCATTAAAAAGTGACAATGGCAGAAAATGTAATTTCTAATTGATGGTTTACTGTAGCAAAACAGGGGAATTTTTCCCCTTTGTCTTGCGCGACGAGGAGCGGATGGCCGGGCGCGGGAAGCTCGGAGGAGGTCCCTTGGACCGAGGGCTTCGAATCAGTGGTGGCGGCGAGTCACGCGGCGGCCGGAGGTGGCTGGACGAGCTCCGTCGGAGGTGCTGCAACCGGTGAGCTTGCACGGCTGTTGGCATAAGATCTGCTCCCGCGCTGCTGCTGATGGCTCTGCAGGTGCGGGAGGACGGGTCTGCAGGTGGTTGAGCGGGTGCAGCTGCAGTTGGCGGGGATGCGCAGGCTGCAGGAGGCACGGGCGCAGGGCGCTGCTGGCGGTTTGCAGGCGTGGGGGTGAATGGCGTGGACTGCAGGCGCTGTTGGAGGGTGCAGGCGCGTGGGCGAAGGGCTCTGCAGGCGCGGGTGAATGGCGCTTGCAAGCGGCAGGCACGGACGGAGGCATGCTCAGTTGTGCGGGTCTGCAGGCGCGGTTGGAGGATGGCGCTGCAGCCGGTGAGTGTGTGGAGATGGCGTGAGCTACAGGCGCGTGGAGAGCGGCTGCGGTTGGAGGGTGCAGGCGCGGTTGAGCTGAAGGTTGATGGGCGGGTGTGCGTTTGAAGGATGCAGCAGCCTGAGGAAGGCGTGGCTGTTGGAGGTGAGCGGGTGGAGTGCAGATGGGTACGCAGGCGAGTGGGTGGAGGCGTGCGGGTAGCTTCAGACGTCTGGGAAATTTCCCGGACGTCTTAAGTTACTGAAAGGGTGGATGAATCAGTAGCTCGGTGGTGGTGGTCGGAGACGATGGCAAGGGAGATGCATGCTAAGGTGCTCATGGTGATCCGGCGAGCTTCGGATGGCAGTGTGGCCTATCACACCATACGCCCACGGTGATGGAGACTCGTCGCCACAGTAGAGGCCGGCAGTGTGGAGTGGAAGAGAGAAGTTCTCTCTGCATAGTGGTGGGTCCGTGGCGGAGGCCTCCTGAGCTCGGCTGCCTCCCTCTACCTTTTGTAGTGGCCTGCACAAGTTTGAAATCTGCCACCTGACCAGATCCACCACATCCGCTCCCCCTTGAATGGGTCTTCGCTGCGGTCGTTCGACGTTGGAGCAGTAGCCAGCCGTTCCTGCAAGGAGAAGAGTAAAGAAAATAATGTTAAAATATTAGGGTCATTTATATACAGACCCTCAACTTCTATGTTATTGAAAACAATGTACCTAATTGGTTGTCTAATTAGATGAATACTATTCTAAGCAAATTCTAAATGCACTTAAGATATGAATGCAATGTATGGATTATGTAATTAAATTAAAACTATGAATTAATCTATTTACATCCTAATTTATGCTAAATAAATGTTAGAATTAACCTAATGTGTAGGCACTTAAATACTTAAATAGCCCACAACTATGGGCTAATCAAATACCCCCATGCCTAGTTTTTGCTAGTCCCTAGCAAAATTAAGCGAAACCTAGCACTCTAAGTAGACTAGTCAACTCACTTAGTCTTCCTTCAGAAGCATATTATGTTCAAGCTCTAGACCCAAGGTTCCTAAATAGTTGCTAAGTTATAGACTAGGTCGGCTAAAGATGAGTTGCAGGCACAAGTTTCCCTGATTTCTGACTCTACCCTAAAGTTTATTGATCCCTGAGATTAAAGCATCCGTGCCTGTGCATTGGTCTGAGTTATTTGAGTTAAAGGATTTTTTTTTTCTTGGTTTGATTCTTCTAAGTCTAACCTCAGATCAGCTATCAACACGGTCTGTGTCGGATTCATTATCCCCATTACCATACCTCGAAGGGTGCCTGGCTTTCGATGCTTCGAGATAGCACCGCCCATAACGACCCCAAGAACTCCTGGCAATCGATACTTCGAGATAGTATCGCCCATGGATTTCTTAAGCGAATTCAGGCCTATGGCAATCGGCACTTCGAGATAGGGCCGCCCACGGTACCTGAACCACGTAATGCGCTTACATGCCCCCAGTAGGATGGATATCCTAAGAGACAAGCGCCGAGGAGGTAATATGTTATCATCACATCCTCAAGGTGAGTATATACTCGACCTCTCCTGTGGCGGGAAATCTTCCAATCAAAATGTGTTTTCAAGCCTTTCTTAAGTCAAAACTAAGAGAACCAAATCTCTTTTCAGAAATTAAGTTAATTACCAGACCAAGTGTGTGAAATTTGGATGCCTGGGTTACAAGGACCCGTAAACCAAAAGGTAGAATAAGACTCCAGGTACTACCCCACCTTTTAACTCAAACCCTAGCTTCCCTTCCTCAACCTATTGAGGAATGGTCTGCAACTTAACTCCTACTTAAGTTTTTAAGTCCACAAAGGACCCTAAAGGTCTAAAGCTAGTAGCTCATTTAGCTTCTAAAGTTTGACCCTAGAATTAAGTTAGTCTACCCTAGAGTTCTGATTTGCTTAAGACTGCAAGATCTAGCCAGTTAAGCTCAAAATCTTTTTCTCTTTTTCTCTTCTTTGTTTTTTTATATGCTATAAACAAAATGCCTCAGGTCCTCTCCCCCATGCCTGGTTCAAACAATGTCCTCATTGAAAACAAAAAAAAATAGCTAAAGGAAGATATTACCTGAGGCGGAGAAAGGTAGGAGCTAAGGCTCCTCAAGAGTGACTTCGTCAACCAGATGGCCATCTAAAGTTATGTACAGTTTTAACCGTTGACCGTTGACGATAAAGGGAGCTGCTGAAGAGGAAGGATTTTTGATCTCCACAGCTCCATGGGGGAATACTTTGGTGATTATGTAAGGCCCATCCCAACAAGATTTTAATTTCCCAGGAAAAAGCTTAAGTTTGGAATTGAAAAGCCAGATTTGTTGGTTGGGTTCAAAGGTCTTTCGAAGAATAAACTTGTCATGCAAGACCTTAGTTCTTTCTTTATAAGCTTGAGAGGTGTCATAAGCATCATTCCTCAGCTCCTCAAGCTCACTTAATTCTAGAAATCGTGCCTTACCTGCCTTCTCTAAATCCATGTTAACACTTCGAATAGCCCAAAGTGTTTTATGTTCCAACTCAATAGGTAAATGGCACGCTTTTCCATACACAATCCGAAAGGGAGAAGTACCCAAAGGGGTCTTATAGGTCGTTCGATAAGCCCACAAAGCATCATCGAGCTTTTGGGACCAATCTTTCCTATCAGGTCTAACGGTCTTTTCCAAAATATTTTTTATCTCCCTATTTGATACTTCAACCTGGCCACTTGTCTGAGGGTGGTAAGGGGTAGCAACCTTGTCAGTCACTCCCAAACTCTTAATTAACCGATTGAAGTGGTGGTTTCGGAAATGAGGTCCCCCATCACTTATAATAGTCTTAGGGCAGCCGAAACGGGATATGATATTGGCCTTCACAAATTCCAAAACCACAGAGTGGTCATTTGTGCGCGTAGGAATGGCCTCTATCCATTTAGAGACATAATCAACTGCCACCAAGATATATTCAAAACCATGAGACGACGGGAAGGGGCCCATAAAGTCAATTCCCCACACATCAAAAATTTCAACAGGTTGAATAGGATGTTGAGGCATTTCATTCTTCTTCCCAATCGTTCCAGTCCGTTGACATCTAATACAGGCCTTAACAAAATTATGAGAATCCTTAAATAAGGAAGGCCACCAAAAATCAGACTGGAGAACCTTAAAAGTAGTTTTCTTAGCACCAAAGTGTCCTCCACAATGAAGTTCATTGCAAAATGTCAGCACACTTTGTTGTTCCTCTTCAGGCACACAACGTCTCAATACTTGGTCTTGTCCAATTCTGAATAATTCTGGCTCTTCCCAATGAAAACATCTGGCTTGAGAAATGAATCTCTTTCTTTTCTGCTCATCCCAAGAGCCAGGAGTTTGTCCAGTGACCAAGTAATTTACAATGTCTGCATACCAAGGTAAAGTTGATGTTACCGCCATCAGAGTTTCATCGGGAAATGTCTCGCGAATGTCTTCAGAAATAGAGTCATTAAGAGGAAGGCAAGATAGGTGGTCAGCCATAACATTTTCTACTCCTTTCTTTTCACATATTTCCAAGTCGAATTCTTGAAGGAGTAAGATCCACCTAATCAGACGTCGCTTAGAATCTTTCTTAGCAATGAGATGTTTCACTACTGCATGATCAGTAAAAATAACCACCTTAGACCCAAGTAAATAAGACCTAAACTTCTCTAGAGCAAAAACTACAGCAAGTAATTCTTTTTCAGTGACGGTGTAGTTTTGCTGAGGTTCAGTTAAAGTCTTGCTTGCATAATGTAGCACATGAGGTCTTCCCTCAACCCTTTGTCCAAGAACTGCTCCCACTGCATAATCCGAAGCATCACACATAAGCTCAAATGGGAGTGTCCAATCAGGAGCTTGGAGAACAGGCGCAGAGATCAAGTCCTCCTTTAGAGTTTGAAAGGCCTCGGCACACTTTGAATCAAAACTGAAGGAAGATTCCTTCGCCAATAAGTCAAAAAGTGGCCTAGAAATCTTACTAAAATTTTTAATAAAGCGCCTGTAAAAGCCAGCATGGCCCAGAAAGGATCTAATTTGTTTGACATTCGTAGGCAATGGAAGTTTGGAAATAGAATCAATCTTGCCTTTATCTACTTCCAAACCTTGCTCGGATACAACATGCCCAAGTACAATTCCTTTCTGTACCATGAAGTGACTTTTCTCCCAGCTGAGGACTAAACTTGTCTCCTTACATCGTTTCAACACATTCTCCAGGTGCAGGAGACACTGGTCGAAAGACGAGCCATAAATAGAGAAGTCATCCATAAATACTTCAACACACTCGTCAATCATGTCCGAAAAGATAGACATCATACACCGCTGGAAAGTTGCAGGGGCATTACATAATCCAAAAGGCATACGCCTGAATGCAAAAGTACCGTAAGGACTCGTGAATGTCGTCTTTTCCTGGTCATCAGGAAAGATTGCCACCTGATTGTACCCAGAATATCCATCGAGAAAGCAATAGTACTTATTCCCTGCCAATTTTTCGAGAATTTGATCAATAAAAGGCAAAGGAAAGTGATCCTTCTGGGTAGCGGTGTTCAACTTGCGGTAATCAATACAGACCCTCCATCCAGTTGAGGGTCTAGTGACAACTTGTTCACCTTGGTCGTTGAGTTCCATAGTAAAGCCTTCCTTCTTTGGCACCACATGAATGGGACTGACCCATTTACTATCAGCAATGGGATATATGATCCCAGCGTCCAACTACTTTAGGATTTCCTTTTCCACAACCTCCCTCATATTAGGGTTCAGACGTCTCTGCATGTCCCTAAAAGGCTTGATGGAATCATTAGTATAAATGTGGTCCATGCAGAGTGTAGAGTCTATACCCTTAATGTCAGCAATGCTCCAAGCAATAGCTTCCTTATGCCTAGATAGGCATTCAATCAAGGCTCCCTCCTGTGCCTCAGACAGCACAACCGAAATGATAACGGGGAGCGTATCATTGGCACCTATGAAACCATACTTGAGAGTGTCAGGGAGGGGTTTCAACTCAAGGTTGGGGGCTTGTATGGTTGAGGGTTTCATAATAGATGTTCCCATCTCAGGTAGCAAATCTGCCTTCGACGGAAATGATGGGGGAAGAGACTCAGCAAAAACTCCTAGCAATTCCTTTAGTTCTAGTATATCCCCTTCACATTCCTCCAAGAGATGGGAATGCTCATTTAGCATGACATGCTGAAGGGGGTCATCACATAACATTGCAGGAGTTGCCTCTTCAATCAGGTCATCTATCACCTCAACTTGAGAACAATCCTCAAGTCCAGCTTGTTTGTAAGCATCAAACACATTAAGCTGGATTTTCCTGTTCCCAAAGCCCATTTTCAATGCCCCAGTATTGCAATTAATTGAAGCATGGGAAGTTGCAAGGAAGGGGCGGCCCAAAATGATGGAGGGTTTGGTTGGCTTGTTGGTAGGGTCAGTGTCCAAAACTAAGAAGTCAACAGGAAAGAAGAAATCCTCCACTCTTACGAGGACATCTTCCAAAATTCCCCGTGGTGTCTTAAGTGATCGATCAGCAACTTGAAGGATTACAGGGCTAGGCTTCAGATTGCCTCCCCCAAGTTGTTCATACACGTAGCTCGGAAGGATGTTCACCCCCGCACCCAGATCAAGTAGAGCCTCATCAATTTGTAAGTCACCAATAACTACTGAGATGTATGGGGCTCTTGGGTCCTTAAGTTTCGGGGGTGTGCCATGTTGAACAATTGAGCTAATAGAATCAGGCAGGACAACTTTAGATTGGACCTGTTTTCTAGATTGCCGCTTTTTCGTGCACAAGTCCTTTAAGAAGCGGGCATAAGACGGAATCTGCCTCATAGCTTCAAGCAAAGGTAGGTTAATCTGCACTTGCTTGAAAGTTTCCATAATCTCATCCGTCTTATCTTTGGCTCCAGATGAGCCAGCAGAAGTCTGCCCAGAGGTGGATAAACGCTCTGGAAAAGGCACTCTCGATCTCTGGGTGGAAGGGTTGTCATGTCGAGTAAGGGGTGGAAAGGGGGCAACTTCTTCCAGTGAGGTGATTTCAAGTGGAGAAGATTTGGGCAAATCTTCTCCAGTGGGGGTGAAAGTCGGGGTGGATGGTTTTTTAGGGGGTGAGACTATAGGAGCATCGGGTTTGGAAATTTCTTTCCCACTCCTCAGAATAGTCACCGCCTGAGCATGCTCCCTAAACACAATCCCGTTTCCTTTAGGATTTTCCTCAGCAGCACTGGGAAACTTCCCAGTCTCCCTCTGTCTAACGACCTCAACAAGGTGTCCAATTTGTGATTTCATCTCATGTATAGCCTTGTCATGAGATTGGATGATGGCACTTTGACTTTCTTGCATAGTTTTCAACATCGCCTTCAATTCATCCATCTCAGAGGTTTTAGGTTGGGCAAAGGTCTGAGGTTGGTTCATTTGATGGTTTTGAAAGGATTGTGGTTTGTAATTCCCTGAATTTGAGACATTTCCTTGTCTCCATGAAAAGTTTGGGTGGTTCCTCCATCCCTCATTATAAGTGTTGGAGAAAGGATCATTACGAGGTCTTGGACGGAACCCTTGAGCGGCATTCAAATCCGCTTGTACAAGCTCAGGGAATTGGGAGGCCAAGTGGCAATCCACAGTGGCGTGTGTATTGCCTTGACAAATTACGCATTCGGAAGCTTGGGATGTGGAGGTGTTAGGTACGAATGAACTCGGGTTCGACATAAGCCTTTCCTTGTTTTGAATCAGTAATTGAATTTGATAGGCTAAATTCTGGGTGTCCCTTGCTTCATTCGCCTCCAACTTTCTTTGCATGAGAGTGTAGGCAGAATTCAAGTGAATAGAATTCTCACTCAAAGTATCAAATAAGTTCCAAGCTTCATCCTCAATCTTAGATAGAAAGGTTCCTGCACAGGCACCATCCACAGTTTGCCTATGCGAATCATTAAGTCCGGTGTAGAACCTTTCAACCAGTTGCCATTTAGGCACCTGGTGATGTGGGCAAAGTCTCAGTAAATCGTTAAAGTGCTCCCACGCATCATGGAATGCTTCCCCATCCTTTTGAGCAAAACTCATAATTTCCCTCCTAAAGTGATTTATTTTGCTCATAAAGAAGTACTTCTTCAAAAACTCCTTCTTCAGGGCATCGCAAGTATTTATATTATCAAGGGTGTGATACCAATACTTGGCTTTGTCCTTTAGGGAGAAGGGAAAGAGGGTCCGCATTTGAGCATCATCAGTAACGCCCTGCAGCTTCACTGTGGAACAGACCTTGGTGAATTCCTCGATATGCCTGTAAGGGTCTTCCCTAGTAGTACCATAGAAGGAGTGTAGCAAGGGTATGGTACTACTTTTGATCTCATATGGATTGTCCCCTCCAGGTCTACGTAGTGCTGGGCCAGCTTGGTTGGTTGGGATGAAATATTCCTTAAGGCTCCTTTGACCGGCCATTTCTACCCTTGGGAGGTCTTTTCTTAGGATTCTTTCAGGTTCAGGATCAAATACAAGTTGTCTCCTAAGAGAACGCCTACCAAGCATGCACTACAAACACAATTCAAACAGACTTGTTTGGTCTTTACAGATTTTAGGCTTTTGAATTTAGTTCAAATTGTAGGTGACAAAACAAGTTGCCCAATCAATTACGCGCCTATTGTCAACCTTCGAAATGCCTAAAAAGACCTAGTTGGAACTTAGGTATTCTTCCCTGAATCTCAAATGGTCAAGTAAATCCAAAGACGGAAGATTGAGGGATGCAAGTAGGCCTAAGCCTTCCTTTGAAGCTGCGCTTTCGCGGTGCTCCTCAACTACCCCCAAAAATCCGTGACAGGGTATCCCCCTCTTTGGATTTACAAAACCTTTGATTTCCAATTCCGAACACTTCAGAATCCAACGATAGAAGGGCTCTCGTCCTAGTCGTTTCAAGACTTAGGAGTGTCTAAATGAGTACTATGGTGCAACAGATATAAGTGTGCATTCACCGCAAAATGATTTTGAATTTTGAATAGCACACCACGTCTTACAATCAAGTCCTTGATTTTTAGATGTCCCTCCTTTAATTAGTCCTTTTTTCGAATATATGTGACCACTTGTTAGATCGCTTCAAGACAAACTTTGTGGTCTTTGCATTAAATCCTAAATGCAATGCGTGATCAAAAATAGGATGCAAAGTAAGAGAATACGTACCTTGCCTCCAGCGATCTTCGATGCAAAAATGCACGCAATGCAGAAAAGTAAATCTAGAGGCTACTCATATAGACCTAAATGGTTCGTCCTAGGGCAGGCAGCTTCTAGCAGGCAGCTCATTTTTTTTCTTTTTCTATCTTTTTTAGAACTACTTATGCACAAGAAAATAAATGTAATAGTAAAAAAAAATAAACCTAAATCTAAAGAAAAGGGAACAGGCTCCCAAAAGTTACCCAACACGGGCCCAAAACAAAATTGGGGAACAAACCCCTCAAAATACGCCCCAGAACAAGGGTTTCAAACTATCTGCAATGAAAAATTAAGTCTACAGTCTTAATTCTAGTCTAATTAAACTAGCGACTAAATACAATGGTGTCCGTCGCGTCCTCGTCCTTCTCCTCCTTTCAAAATTGCTCGTCCACTTCTTGTCTGGCAACGTCAAGGGTCGCCTCTCACACAGGCTGATTCTTGCACAAAATTTCTCGCACAGAAAAGAAAATAATAGATGGTCAAATATCTATGCAATTGACAAATAATCAAAATAAAATTAGGTGAAATTATTGCATCTGTTGCCTCCCCGGCAACGTGCCATTTGAATGGTCGATCTTTCGCTTTAAAGTCGTTTGTAGTTTAATGTGGTGGAAAAATCGACTAATCAATATTTAATAAGAAATAACCACTCGCAGAGGAGCGGGTCGTATCCACAGGGAGGCAATGACGTATTAAAATTCGCACCAATTAAAAACGTTCGTTCGTAGTTAGTTTGGACAAGAATCAAGCCAAGATTGCCTTTAGATTAAGGTTTAAGCAAGAAACAATGCTGAAATGGCAATTATGAGAAACTAGAGGATATTTTCCGCAATGCAGAATCAATAAAATATCATTAAAAAGTGACAATGGCAGAAAATGTAATTTCTAATTGATGGTTTACTGTAGCAAAATAGGGGAATTTTTCCCCTTTGTCTTACACGACGAGGAGCGGACGGCTGGGCGCAGGAAGCTTGGAGGAGGTCCCTTGGACCGAGGGCTTCGAATCGGTGGTGTCGGCGAGTCGTGCAGCGGCCGGAGGTGGCCGGACGAGCTCTGGCGGAGGTGCTGCAGCCGGTGAGCTTGCATGGCTGTTGGCGTGAGATCTGCTCACGCGCTGCTACTGACGGCTCTGCAGGTGGGGAGGACGGGTCTGCAGGTGGTTGAGCGGGTGCAGCTGCAGCTAGCGGGGGTGCGCAGGCTGCAGCAAGCGTGAGCGGACGGCGCTGCTAGCGGTTCTACAGGCGCGAGGGTGAATGGTGTGGACTGCAGGCGCTGTTGGAGGGTGTAGGCGCGTGGGCGAAGGGCTCTGCAGGCGCGGGTGAATGGCGCTTGCAAGCGGCAGGCGCGGGCAGAGGCGTGCTCGGTTGTGCGGGTCTGCAGGCGCGGTTGCAGGAGGGCACTGCAGCCAATGAGTGTGTGGAGATGGCGTGAGCTGCAGGTGCGTGGAGAGCGGGTGCAGGCGCGGTTGAGCTGAAGGTTGATGGGTGCGTGTGCGTTTGAAGGATGCAGTAGGCTGAGGAAGGCGTGGCTGTTGGA
This sequence comes from Thalassia testudinum, assembly GCA_037157565.1. Lineage (NCBI taxonomy): Eukaryota > Viridiplantae > Streptophyta > Magnoliopsida > Alismatales > Hydrocharitaceae > Thalassia > Thalassia testudinum. Next base: position 18,555,706 of record JAZHRO010000056.1, read on the forward strand.
GGTGAGCGGGTGGAGTGCAGATGGGTACGCAGGCGAGTGGGTAGAGGCGTGCGGGTAGCTTCAGACGTCTGGGAAATTTCCCGGACGTCTTAAGTTACTGAAAGGGTGGCTGAATCAGTAGCTCGGTGGTGGTGGTCGGCGACGACGGTGAGGGAGATGCACGCTAAGGTGCTCACGGTGATGCGGCGAGCTCCGGATGGCGGTGTGGCCTGTCACACCACACACCCACGGTGATGCAGACTCGTCGCCACAGTAGAGGCCGGCAGTGTGGAGTGGAAGAGAGAAGTTCTCTCTGCACAGTGGTGGGTTGGTGGCGGAGGCCTCCCGAGCTCAGCTGCCTCCCTCCTCCTTTTGTAGTGGCCTGCACAAGTTTGAAATCAGCTGCCCGACCAGATCCAACACATTCGCTCCCCCTTGATTGGGTCTTCACTACGACCGTTCGACGTTGGAGCGGCGGCTAGCCGTTCCTGCAAGGAGAAGAGTAAAGAAAATAATGTTAAAATATTAGGGTCATTTATATACAGACCCTCAACTTCTATGTTAATGAAAATAATGTACCTAATTGGTTGTCTAATTAGATGAATGATATTCTAAGCTAATTGTAAATGCACTTAAGATATAAATGCAATGCATGGATTATGTAATTAAATTAAAACTATGAATTAATCTATTTCCATCCTATTTTATGCTAAATAAATTTTAGAATTAACCTAATGTGTAGGCACTTAAATACTTAAATAGCCCACAACTATGGGCTAATCAGTTATAACTCATCAATCTGGGCAGATTTTTGATTTGAATTTCATCAAAACAGTGCGAAAATAACCCAATTTGACAGAAAAAAATTTTCACTAAATACATCATCTGAGCTTACTTTATTCTTTCTAAAAACATCAAATAGAATCTCAGAAACAATTTCCACATCTCAATTCCTCAATTCAATCTCAGAACACATTATTAGACTCAGGTTTGACTATGGAAGCTCGAAGATTGACTTTCTATTTAAAGCTTCTTCCTAAGAAATTAATGCCTCAATCAGAGTCTTCTCATCATCAGAAGCTCATTCAGATCTTTAGATTTATGTTCTATCTTTAATTCCTAGGGTTTCAGGCTGGCCGCCTGAACTAAAATAGGTGTGTGTTTAACAGAGTTAATCAGAGTTTGTTACAATGTTTTGAGAGTTAAAATACCAAGCTCCCTAAATGTTTCTTAAATCCTTCATAACAGACTTCTCCAACTCGCCGGAGTTGTGGAAGATGAAGTTACATCTAAAGCTCCAGTAGTTAAACATCAAACAAATTTCTTTAAAATGATCAATTATCCTTATTTTATTGCTCTGGAGCTACTTAGCAATTCCTAGAGGCTACAGCACAACTTTGGCTTGCCGGAGCTCATCGGAGCTCCGGTGAGTCCAGAAAATGTAAATTGTATGTACAGATTAACAAAATTACCATTTTTTATCTAAAAATGATCCTAAGGTTACAAGGAACCTCTTTATCACATTAAATTCTTCATTTGTTCATTGAAATGTAAGATTTGACAGTAAGCTTGTTTCTTAAGAATTTGAATGGTTTAAGCTCAAGAATTCATTTAACCACTGGATTGGGAATTTAAATCAAGTCAACAGATGTCATTAATAATAAATAGATAATTTATAGTTTGAATTATTCCTGTGTCGCCATGGACAGCAAGCTCAGGAACTTAATTAAGATTTAGGCATTTAATTATAGATGATAATAATAGGTAATATAATGTCGATTAGGGTTCATTAGTGGTGATAGGTGATGAAAGAACCCAATGAAGGTGGAATTTGGCAGATTACTGTCACCATGGATAGTGAAGTAGTCAGTGAAGATAAGGTTTGAATTAGGTGTTTAAGTGATTTAATTAATCGATTAAGTGAACTAGAAGTGAACATGGAAGATATAGGAAGGTGTACAGTGAGTTAAAAGACAAAATTGAAATCTCTGGCGAGCTCAAGGAACTCGCCGGAGTCGGAGGAGATGAAACTAAAATTTGAAATTACTCTAACCTAACTAACTAAGCTAGCTTACTCGTACTCCTACTCCTAGTCTACTGTTACCTAGACGAAGGGGTCAATAGGGTTCTGCCAAAGTCTCATGGCGGACAACGAAATCAGAGGGTGGAAGAAAGATCTCCGGCAGGTGGATTTGAGGTGAAGCGGAGGAATCCTTGGGTCGACACCTTTGTCAGAGGTGTGGAAGACCACGACGGATCTCCTTGGCTACTTAAGATGAACGGAGGAAGTCGGAAGATGGAATGGGGAAGCACCGGAGGTTTGGAAGAATAGCCTATCGAAGTTGGCTACAGTGTTAGAAGAGGGAAGGGAGCCAAATTACCTAAAATCAGAGGTGTGAGGGGGTATTTATAACAGTTTGCAGTGAAGAGAGGGGTGGGGTCTGGTCGAAGAAGGAGTTCAAGGAGCTTCACCTTCGTCGTCGTCTCCGACGACAGTGAGATTATCTCCCACTAAAAAATAGGATTCTCGGTTAATCCAGACCAATGGATGAAGTGGAGGTGGTGAGCGCAAGCTGCAAGAGCTTGGGCAAAGAGGAATGATGTCGGCAGGGCGGTGATCGCGCGGTAGGGTGACTATCTGCCGCCAACCATTCGTTTGGCTGGAGAAGAAGAAGAAGGCGAAGAGGGACTTAAAAGTTATAAAAAGGACATATGTGAGAAATAAGGACTCGGCTGTAATGAAAAGTAAGGACCAAAATGTAAACCCAGGTTTTGAAGGTTTATTTTAACTTAAATCTTTTTCGACTTTTTATATATGTTAGTAAATAAGGTAAATATTATGTTTACACCTTGAATTCACATTTTTGACCTTTTTAGATTAATTTATTAAATTAAGTAAAATCACTTAAATTATTACATACTTAGTTATACATTATATTTAAGTTACTTATCTTATTAATTAAAGAAATGATTAGTAGGATTTCGAGTCCAATTATTATCTAAATTATTAATAATGTTAATTGAATGATAAAATTCCTTTTTTAACTTATTTTAAGGTCCTTAGCTTAATATCCCTTATTCTATAATTAACCCTTATATAATCATAACCCTAGATAATTAACTAGGAAGACTAGTTAATTAGGGGTAATTAGAGATCATGATGAGTGTCTTATCATATCCCCAAGCCAAAGTTTTGCTAGTACCTAGCAAAATTAACTAAGACTATGATGATTTAAAGCACTCAGGTTTAAATTATTAATAGTAACTATGTACAGGATAGCTAAGGTCAGAAATTTTTTTAAATTTAATATAAATGATTAATGTATAGAGCATGTGTGAAAATTTTGTTATTAGACTTATACTTATAACATTTTCAAAACTCACTTAAAATAATTTGTAAACAAGAATTTTATTTTGAATTAGAATTCTTCAAAAATCTCTTAATCTTTGTAACTATTCTTAACTCAAATTAGAATACAAAGTGTTTTAAGAAAAATAAAACTTAAGGATTGAGAATTAAATTTTAACTCAAAAACTCAAATAGATTTAAGTTAATCCTTTGTTTATGATATTTGACTTTTATCAATATAAGTTTAAGCAAATTAACCAGATACTCATTATCAATCAAACTTAGAGTAGTAAAACTCTAATTTACTAGCCTACAACACTAAAGATTAACTTCTAGACCAAGGACTCTGTCAATTCTTCTCCTTTAGGTCTCAACTTAAATCTTCAAAACCCAATTTCTTACGCTTCATTTCCCAATACCAAGGTTTAGTAGCTATGATTTTAAAACATCTGTGCTTAGTGAAAAGAATTATCCTAAAGAAATCCAAAGTTGCAAAAATCCAGATCTTAAGGCATCACTTTCCAATTCCAATTATTCCAATTCAAGCCTTTGTCTTGGCCTTACTTAGGCTTGGTTGCTTTCTCCTCACCAATTTTCTATCCCGAGGTCAACACTTTTTGTGTATATCTCCCCGGTAGACCACTGGTCTCTTATTCCTAATTTTTTTTTTCTCCATATTTTTTTTCTCTTTTTCTATAGGTTAGAACACCCATTTGTAGTGAGGTGTTCCTTTTATTTGATGGAAGGAAGGGTAGCATCCATTTGCAACGAGATGCTTTTATTTATTTATGGAAAACTGCATAAGTACCCATTTTTTAGCGAGGCACTTAACTGTAGGGTGTTTTATTTACTTTTTTTCTTTTTCTTTTTTTTCCCCCCTTCTCATTTTTCTTACTAACATTAGTCTCCAAATCCTTTTTCAAGGTGAGTGGCACATCCTTCACCCTTTCAAGAACCGCCCCGTGGAAATCCTTGGACTAAAGAGGATTCAAAATTGATCTCTTAACCTCTGTGTTTTCGCGGTCTCAGATGTCAACAAGACAATTCTATGTGAGTGAATTTAGATGTTTAGGTTACTTAGCTCTCAAACCAGAGCTTGGACAATAATACCCTTTACTCTTAGGTTCTTCAAATTCTTAGTTTCCTCCTATAGGATTCGTCAAGACAAAATTTAACAAGTTTAGTTATTTATCTCTAGCTTATAAGTTTTGTAAACTAAAATTCTACCAACTCTCTATTTAATTAACTCTGAATATCTGGCTTTTTACTTAACTTTATGATAAAATCAAATTTTCAAAAAGCAAAAGATTACTTAATCTAATTGATTAAAAAGTTATAATTCAATTCCAAAACTTAAGTTTAAAATCTTAACACACTTAGTTTCTTAATTCAAGTAAGAATAGAAAAAGAAATCTTTAAAAGATTTAAAATATTCCTAAATTCAAATAAAATCTTGTTTTAAAAATTTTAAACACAAAAGTCTGTTTCTACAAAATGTTTAAGTAAAATCTAATTAAGAATTAAATGCTCTTAAATACTTATATATATACTATATACATTTTAAGCTTCTGGCCTAAAAGAAAATTAAAGCTCTTAATTATAATATATAAATACATTCTTCTGCTTTTCTTCTTTATTAATAATTAATATTGCCCTCTTATTATTCTTATGAATTTTCTTTTTTTTTATTTATATATTTTTATTTTTATGTATATAAGATTTCTCAATTTTTATGAAAAAATTTTTAAAATTTTTTTCAAATTTTTATGAAAAATTTTTGAATTTTTTAAAATTTTTATCACTTTCAGAATTTCTTTTTAAATTTCGTGATATTTGATTTTTATGTGTTTTTATTATTTTTTTAAACCAAAACTTAAAGTGAAAATTTCACTTCAACACTCCCAAACCAAAATTTTACAATGTCCTCATTGTAAGAAGGGTGAAAAATATTACACTTCATTTAGTATAGGGTGATGGAAAGTGTCGAATAGAAGAGATTAAAAATCTCTATGCGAACGATTTTAAGTCTGACCAAAGGTCAGAGTGATCAGTCGTACTAAATGAAGGTAATAAATATGATATGGAGTGAAATTTAAAAAGTAAGTGTATAAAAAAAAATCAAAAAGGATGAAAATAGGAAACAGCTATTTATAGGTGCTAAGTTTTACACCTTCAACTAGGCGTAAACCCTAGTAAAGAACTCCTAAAAAGAATAGGTATACGGTAAAAATAGAGTTATGAAAGAATTAGATCAAAAAATTAGAAAACAGATTAAACCACACAATCAAAACTCGTCTAGAAATTGCTTAGAATAGATCTCGCAGATCCTAGAATCAGATTCTCATGAAAATATCAAAAAGATCAGAGTGAATATGATGTGAAGAATAGATCTGATTTAGGTTGAGATGTAGAATGTTTAAGCTTAAGGCCATTCAAAAAAATGTTTCCACCAAGTTCAGAAGATCAACATAGTCAGTTTTGGTTCCCAATAATAGGTGGGCCATTTTGATACAAAATAGGTTGCTGATGCGGGTTTGATGGGTTATTTTCAGGTAATATGGAGGACGGATTATGATTAGAATCAAAGGCCTAATTAATGAAGTGGACTTGGCCTTGATTTTGCCTAGGATTTGGTAGATTCCTAGGATTCGGAATTGGCTGAGATGGAAGAGTACCTGGCTGACGAGACTCAGCTAAAAGCATGATCTGATTTCGTAAATCAACCAATTCTACCTTACATTGCCTATGGATCTCAGCGAGAGCTTCAGCATTTTTTCGCTGACTCTCTAACACAGCTCTTAAAATCTGGTCTAGCTGTGTATCTCTATTAGGTCTAGAGTAATTTTGCATACTCATTGAGATAAGCCTTAAATTTGATTGCTGAGGAGGCAAAGGAGGTGGGTTAAATTGGGTCTGATTTGGATATGATGGTCTTTGATTTTGATTTGGATCAACCCAAGAAAAACTTGGGTGGCTTCTCCATCCAGGATTTTAGGTATTTGAATAAAGGTTTGGTCTTGGAATATTTTCTTGAATGGCGTGTAATTCAAGAGGATATGGTGTGTTTTTTGCAACAAAAAAGGGTGGGGAAAAGGGTGGGTAAGATTGTGGGACAAAGGTCCCTCCTTGGGTTGGTGAAGAGTTGATAGAAAACCCAAGGAAGATGGATCTCTAGAATCCAGATTATTCACAAATTCCCTCCCCACGGGAATTTGCGAAATAGGTAAATACGTGGGATTCGTAGCAAGTAGAGGCGTAAGATTCTTCATTGTGTTTCTAACCTTGTCGAGATGCTTTGCTACGATGTCTACTTTGTCCAATTTTTCTGCAATAATCTCTAAATCCTTTGAACTTGATGGATTACCGATCTCGTGAATGCCCTTATGTGGATTTTGGTGATTCGTATTCACGCCCCGCAAAAATTGCGACATTGATGCATTGTTGATCGAGTTTTCTGCCATCCCTTCAAATAATTCTGAAGCGGATTCTGCGTCACGATTTAGAAAATTCCCTCCACAAGAGGCATCGACAAGATTGCGAATACCCTCTTTTAAACCATAATAAAGGATATGCATGAGTTGCCAACGAGGGATGTCATGATGTGGCCATTTCCTTTGCAATTCATGAAAATGTTCCCATGCTTCATGAATTGGTTCTCCTTGATTTTGATTGAAAGTAGTAATAGCTCACCTTAAAGCATTGGTTCGACCAATTGGAAAGAATTTCTTCAAAAATGCAGATTCAAGTTCAGCCCAAGTTGAGATTGGTCTTGCTATACTTCTATACCAATAAGCTGCCTTATCTTTAAGGCTAAAAGAGAACATTTTCATTAGTAGGATTTCCCTATTTTGATTTCGAGAAACAAGAGTTTGAGATAAATTTTTAAGATCTTCAATGTGTTGAAATGGATCCTTAGATGCAAATCCGTGAAAGTGGGGGATTAAACCTATAATGTTTGGCTTTAATTCTAGATCATTTTCCCTAATAGGAATCCTAACATTAGGCTCTACTTGTGCATTAAATGGGTTATAATAATCTCTAAGTAGAGGCCTTGGATGATTGATAGGTAAATCATGATTTTCAAAACCCGCTTCAAGTCGAGGTGAAGAACGGGTTTGCAAAGTTTGTAAATTATTTAAGGCTGCTGTTAATAAATTGATTTGTCTTGTTTGCTCTAGCATCCTAAGGTTTTGGTTTAGGAGAGCCTCATGAACATCAAAAGGCAGCATCTCCCCCTGACCAGAAGAAGAAGGGATCTTGGGATTAACATTCTGCATTAGATCCATAGAAGTAGATGGATCAGATGGGAAAACCATTGGTTGCTTATCTGCAACCAGCCTAGGATCACCTGTCAATGGCGGTGCAAGAGGAGGATGTAAGGATCGCCTCCCATCCATAAACAGAAATTAAATGTGCAAAGGCACACGCACACCACCGATATAAAAACAGCGGCACAAAAAAACCCACAAAACAGCGCAAAAGACGCGGTTTTACTCTTCTTTCAAAGGAAAGAAGAATTTCCTAAAGTGCACAAAGTAATTTGACGCAAACAATTAGAGTAACAGTATCAAAATACGTGTCCTAATTCGTGACTACGCAGGTGCATACCTTAAAGCTCAAAGGTCTAAGGTCTAAGATCGAGATCGCTCACTACTGGCTCCCTGGGGCTCTAGTAGTTAGACAGACTTGTTGATCTTCGGCCAAAGCCCTAAGAGGTGCAAAGAAGAGAGATAGAAAAATAAACTCGTGTGACTCTAGTGATCGCGCTGTGTGCGCGATAGCATGCAACAGACGATATCGTTATAAAACCCGCATGCATTCTGCAAACAAATTTAAGTCACCAATTTTACTTCCTCTTTTTAGTTAGACTTTTTCAAAAATATATCAATTAAACTACAATGAACGCTTTTTATATCTTTTCAAACTAAAATATGTCGTCTTTTTAATTCTCAAAGATAGGGATCTACGTAGGTTTTCTCGTGTTTTCCCACTGATGCAAGGAAAATAATTTAAAATTTTCCTGAGTTAGATCGTATTTGTACTAGCAGGAAATGCACTCCTAAGAGTGTATGCCTATGATATGCTGCAACTAGTCAGAAAAGATGTATTTTTGCATTTTTCTTATTTTTAAATGCAATAAACAAAAGATTAAGAAATACTCACAAAGAATGAAAACAGTAAAATGGATTCCCACCTTCTCCTGAGATTATCCGCAAAGGTAAACTCGAAAAGATGATAGAAAATAAAACAAAAACAAAACATAATACACTAATTAGAACTAAAGTTAGTAAAAAAAAAAAATATTTACAAAAATACCTCCTAATTAAACAATTGATCTTTTTTTAAATTTTAGTAAATCAAAATATTGCCTCCCGGCAAGGATGCCATTAAAATGGTAGTTAGACGAAGTAATGCCAGGGAATATTTTGATGAGTGAATGAGTCAAAATATTGCCTCCCCGGCAACGGCGCCATTAAAATGGTAATTAGACGAAGTAATGAAAGGTAATATTTTGATGAGTGGATGAGTCAAAATATTGCCTCCCCGACAACGGCGCCATTAAAATGGTGGCGTGGGTTCACTCAACTCAGTAATTAAGTTAATTTCACTTAATTAAGAGTAGAAGAAATCACTTAGGTTAACTCAAAGTTGTGTCGGTTGTGTAGTATAGGGTCGAATTAACCTAACATTTTAGAAATTTTTACTGGTTGAGTCCAGGTTGTTCACTGGGAGGCATAATAATTTTCTTCAAATTCACCAATTTTCTTTCATCTCTTTAATTTTAAGAGGTAAAACTAGTTTAATTTTCATAACATGAATTTTGTCAAAATATTTAACTATAAAGGATATACAAAATTCTATATGCAAACATATTTACTCAAAATGTTGTACTTTATTAACAAGCAAACATGCTAATTTTCAATTTTATTTCATTCTAAGAAATTAAGGCAATTAAAAAGTTATCCATTTAAAACATGCCTTTTACAATTAAGAACAAAAAGTAATTATGCAAGAGAAAATTCATTTATCTCTTCATCTCTCTATAGCCTCTAATCTTCTTCTTTCTTTCTTTCTTTTCTTTCGCTCTTTTATTTTCTTCTCTCGAGCTCTCTTTATCTTTCTTGTGTTGTTCCTGCCTTCTTATCCGCCTCTTCTTTTTCCCTTTAATCTTCTCCTGCCTTCTATTCTTCCCTTAGTTTTTCTCTTTTGTTCCTTAGTTTTTTTTCCTTAACACTTCTTAGCATTTGTGCCTTCTCTAGCTTTCAACTTTAACACTTATCCATCAACGACTTCTCTTTCCTTAAGCTTTCAGCTGAACCAGGTTTTTTTTTACTTTTTAAACCAAAAGATTTTTTATTTACGGCGAGGTCCTTTTGAGTATACACAACACCCTGAGACCAGGGTGGGACCAGACCCTACTCGGTCCTCGCCTAATCTCAGTTAGGTCGATTTTGGTTCATTCATTAATCAGTTCACAGTTTCGAGCCACATCGGCTCTACTTGGCCTCCCCGGCCACACTCGCCTACCCAGGGCACATTGACATCCGCACGCCCCCAAGGGCGCACACACCCGTAGGCATAAGCCCGCACACTCAGAACAATGCTCAGATCAGAAGGAATCGGAACTAGTGCGCCGAGCGCTGACGACTGCATAGCCATAGAAACAAATCAGTTTTATTCCCAGGCGCGCGCTCGTGAGTATCCGAGGTGGGACAAAACTAACCCTTCTAGACCCGAATTCAATCGATCATAACTTTCTACCCAGAGCTCCAAATTGAATGATTTAAAGTTCGTTGGAAAGCTCTAAGGGTAATCTACACAATTTTAGGGTTAATTTAATGTTTTAGTGATGTTTAGCTCTTCAATTTTAGAGATGAAAATAAGGGTTCCTATAGGTTTTATAAAAGCCTGGAAAGTGTTTTTACTTAGGAGAGTCCTCAGATGAACTTCTCTCTCTTATTTAAAGGTCTGTATATGTTATATAAGCATTTCTGCTTCTGTTAGGATAGATTTTAAACTCTTGAGACCTTTAGAACCTACAGAGAAGCTTTTCTCTTCTCTTAAAACTTCAGAGGTTGACTTACAGATTTTAATAAGTGCAACTGACACTTTAAAGTGTTCTTAATCTATTTTGATTAATTTTAAGGGTTATAACTTACCAATCTGGGTAGATTTTAGATTTGAATTTCATCAAAATAGTTCGAAAGTAACCCAACTGGACAGAAAAAAAATTTCACTAAATACATCATCTGAGCTTACTTTATTCTTTCTAAAAACATCAAACAGAATCTCAAAAATAATTTCCACATCTCAATTCCTCAATTCAAGCTTAGAACACCATTATCAGACTCAGGTTTGACTATGGAAGCTCGAAGATTGACTTTTTATTTAAAGCTTCTTCCTAAGAAATTAATGCCTCAATCAAAGTCTTCTCATCATCAGAAACTCATTCAGATCTTTATATTTATGTTCTATCCTTAATTCCTAGGGTTTCAGGCTCGTCGCCTGAACTAAAATAGGTGTGTGTTCGACAGAGTTAATCAGAGTTTGTTATAATGTTTTGAGAGTTAAAATAGCTTCAGTGCATCGCACTGAAGCTTCTGAGCTCCTTAAATGTTTCTTAAATCCTTCATAATAGACTTCTCCAACTTACCAGAGTTGGGGAAGATGAGGTTACATCTAAAGCTCCAGTGGTTAAAACATCAAACAAATTTATTCAAAATGATCAGTAATCCTTATTTTATTATTCTGGAGCTACTTAGCAATTTCTAGAGCCTGCAACATAGCTTTGGCTCGTTGGAGCTCGCCGGAGCTCCGATAAGTCTAGAAAATGTAAATTGTATGTACAAATTAACAAAATTAACCATTTTTGATCTAAAAATGATCCTGAGGTTACAAGGAACCTCTTTATCACATTATATTCTTCATTTGTTCATTGAAATGTAAGATTTGACAGTAAGTTTGTTTCTTAAGAATTTGAATGTTTTAAGCTCAGGACTTGATTTAACCACTCGATTGAGAAGTTAAATCAAGTCAACAGATGTTATTAATCATAAATATATATTTAATTTATAGTTTGAATTGTTCCTGAGCCGCCATGGATAGCAAGCTCAGGAACTTAATTAGGATTTTGGCGTTTAATTATAGACGATAATAATAGGTAATATAATGTCGATTAGGGTTCATTAGTGGATATAGGTGATGAAAGAACCCAGTGAAGGTGGAATTAGGCCGATTACTGTCACCATGGACAGTGAAGTAGTCGGTGAAGGTGAGGTGTGAATTAGGCGTTTAGGTGATTTAATTAATCGATTAAGTGAACTAGAAGTGAACATGGAAGATATAGGAAGGTGTACAGTGAGTTAAAACACGAAATTGAAGTCTCTGGCAAGCTCAAGGAACTCACTGTAGTCAAAGGAGATGAAACTAAAATTTGAAATTACTCTAACCTAACTAACTAAACTAACTAACTAAGCTAGACTACTCCTACTCCTACTCCTAGTCTACTGTTACCTGGACGAAGGGGTCAATAGGGTTTTGCCGAAGTCTCATGGTAGATGACGAAATCAGAGGGTGGAAGAAAGATCTCCGACGGGCGGATTTGAGGTGAAGCGGAGGAATCCTAGGGTCGGCGCCTTTGTCAGAGGTGCGGAAGACCACGACGGATTTCCTCGGCTACTTAAGATGAACGGAGGAAGTCGGAAGATGGAATGGGGTATCGCCGGAGGTTTGGAAGAATAGCCTATTGAAGTCGGCTACAGTGTTAGAAGAGGGAAGGGAGCCAACTTACCTAAAATCAAAGGTGTGAGGCAGTATTTATAGCAGTTTGCGACGAAGAGAGGGGCGGGGTCTGGCCGAAGAAGGAGCTCGAGGAGCTTAACCTCCAACGTCGTCTTTGATGACAGTGAGGTTATGTCCCACTAGAAAATAGGATTCTCGATTAATCCAGACTAATGGATGAAGTGGAGGTGGTGAGCGCAAGTTGCAAGAGCTTAGGCAAAGAGGAATGATGTTGGCAGGGTGGTGATCGCGCGGTAGGCTGACTCTCTGCCGCTAGCTGTTCGTTTGGCTGGAGAAGAAGAAGAAGAAGATAAAGAGGGACTTAGAAGTAATAAAACCTAAGGACCTATGTGAGAAATAAGGACTCGACTATAATGAAAAGTAAGAACCAAAATGTAAACCCAAGTTTTGAAGGTTTATTTTAACTTAAATCTTTTTCAACTTTTTATATATGTTAGTAAATAACGTAAATATTATCTTTACACCTTGAATTTACATTTTTGACTTGTTTAGGTTAATTTATTAAATTAAGTAAAATCACTTAAATTATTACATGCTTAGGTATACATTATATTTAAGTTACTTATTTTATTAATTAAGGAAATGATTAGTAGGATTTGGAGTCCAATTATTATCGAAATTATTAATAATGTTAATTGAATGATAAAATTCCATTTTAAACTTATTTTAAGGTCGTTAACTAAATATCCCTTATTCTATAATTAACCCTTATATATTCATAACCCTAGCTAATTAACTAGGAAGACTAGTTAATTAGGGGTAATTAGAGATCATGATGAGTGTCTCATCAATGATTCCACCATCCAGGGTTATAGGTATTAGAGAATGGGTCATTCTGGATGGCGTTGAGGTCCTCGCAGGTCTGGGGAACCTCAGGAAAATCAGAGTACGAGGGTTCAGAGTTCCCCCAACTAGAGTAGGTCGGATCGGAGTTTCCTCGGGTCCTGGAGTCAGACAAGGGTGGATAGAGGTCCATCCCCTGAGAAGATCGGTGATAGATGTTATGCACAATTTCCCTCCCAAGAGGTGGCTGTGCAAATGGGTTTTGCATAGAGGTGGCTCACTACAAATGTTTAGTAAGCTCATCCACCTTCTTCTCTATGATAGTGACCTTGTCCAATCGACTGGCCATCCGTTCCAAGTCGATGGATGCGGACAGGAACTGCATCTCATGTGCTCCCCTCGAATTCATTGATGTGCGGACATTCGTCCGATCGAATAAGCCCATGGAGTCATTATTGATGGAGTTCTCACACATATTCTCAAGAATCTCCCACACTGTGTCTTCGTGTTGACCCATGATATTTCCTCCGTAGGTTGCATTGACGAATAAGCAGATGTCTTCACGAAATCCCTGGTAGAAAGACTGGACTTGTTCCCATTTAGGTACTCCATGATGGGGGTAGTTTCGCATGAGATCCAAGAAACGATCCCATGCCTCATGAAGAGGTTCTCCAAATTGATGAGAGAAGTGTGTGATCAGGTGGCACAAGGCATTCGTCTGACCAACTGGGAAGAACTTTTTCAAAATTTTGGATTGCAGTTCAACAGACGTGTTGATTGGCCACGTTTGAGTCTGATACCAATGAGCTGCCTTATCCATGACAGAGAAGGAAAACATCCTCATAAGAAGAATATCCTGATTTTTTACATCTGACCCGAAGGTTTGGGACAGATGTTTGAGTTGTTTGATGTGCTGGAATGAATCCTCGAAGTTAAGCCCATGAAACTTTGGGATAGCTGATAACACTACCCAAGGGGGTGATAATTATGTTAAATAGGGCCCATCTTAAGAATAAAAGGGACAACATAAGTAGAATGGGAGCATTGCATGTATCATGTACCAAGATTCTTTATAAAACTGTATTAATGGCCATTTGTGTAAGCACTTGTCATAGCAGGCCTCAGATGAGCAATCGAACTGCACGGATGGATTCAAAATGACGAACGGAGTCCAACGGACTCAAGATCGACTAAATCCGACATCCGGAGCTCCTACAATGGGCCCAAGAAGTTCTGACCGTTGATATGGAGATCAACGGTCCTCATTGCGCCACGTCACCCCCGCTCCACCGCACACCGCTCTCCATTCAGCTGGGATCAAATCTCGGCCGTCGATCTTTGATTGGATGATCGAGACTCACGCGCCTGTCCGCAGTCGCCGCGACAAAGTGCAGGTGTGGCGCAATAGTTAGCGTGCACGCCCGTACACACACGACGCGGGTTTGAGCATGGAGAAATTGGGCTGCCCGATCAGCAGCGGGCGCCCGAGACCGCACCACGCGGCAAGCCCACAGATCACGAGTGCCCATGCATGCGTGCATGCCGGGCGACGACGCACGCGCACACACGCTCCCGAGGCACGATCCAAGCGCACCCAAGGAGAGATCTCGATGATGGGACGGCTCTCACACAGCGGCCGCGGATCGAGCATGAAGAAGAAACGACACAGGCTATTGACCGGATGGCTGGAGGGCTTCACCGACGCTTTTGGAGTGGTTTTAGCGATGTCCCGGACGTCGCTAAAGCCCTTCTTCTTTTAGAAAGCCCTTAACCCTATTTAAACCCCCTCCAACCAGTCATTCAAGGCATTCACTTCCATTGCAACTACTCCACCCCTCTCTTAGCTAGCTTTAGGCCCTCTTGTAATCGTCGGAGATGAAGAGCTACCGACGGAGCCTCCTCCACCACCGTGGCTACCTCGTCGCTCTCCCTCCTCTCTCTCTCTCTTTTAAGCTTTCCATTACTTTTGTTTGAGCATGTATTTAATGTTGTAAGCTATAAACTAAAAGTGCATGATTAATGAAGTTATTTTATGTTCAATTGTTACTTTAATTTCTGTTTAAGTTGCATGATCAAACAAGAAACACTCTAACCCTAATCTCTCTCTCTATATCTCTCTCGCTTTTCAAACTGCACCTCCGCAAGCAAAACTCCGCGCTTTCCGTGACAACAGGTGATAAGAAAAATCTGATTTTCACGCTTCCCTGAGACCGACACTCAGACTCACCTCCGTTTATTTACTTTAAAACCGGCGTTGCAAGTGCGACTATAGTGACACTTCTTAACACACATGCACAACCGCACGTCAGTTTTTGGCGTCGTTGCTGGGGAGGCAACGGATTTGTTTTGTCACCTCCATTCCGCATTCATTCTCACATCGTCTAATGCCCTATTTTCTTTTTTACTTGATGGTTGCAGGAATTCGACGCGTGGACGGTGAAGCGACACATCCCACAATGGTAGCGAGGGAGTAGGTGCTATGAGGATCGATAGTGAGTAATTCTTCTCTCATGATTGTTTGCTTGCATGAAAAAACTAAAAAAAATTATAAAAATTGAAAAAATTGACGTGGTGTATGATTGCTTGACCCACATCCTCAACACATCACCCCACAAAAAAAATGTACACTCTAACATTCTGAATAAAATCTTGTAGTGTTCTTTTCTTTTTCTTGAGTGGTGTTTGCGAAGCCACCGTGAGTTGACCTGGGCCACAGCACTCAACCCTAAAATCGACTCATCTAATAGAAGCTGCATGATCATTAGGATGCGTACATTAGGGTTTTAGAGCCTCTACAGAATAAAAGGAAATCTACTTTCACCGAATTGTGTGCAGAACTTGACATGCCCACTGAAACTTGTTTGAAATCATTAAGACACGCCAACCCTAAAAAACTACTAAAGTAAGGATGAAACACTAAAAGACACCACATCTTAAAAATCCTTGCTTGAAAACCATGTTTTGATAGAAGCACACACCTTGAAAGTGGAAAATTAAGAGGCACCACCCCAATCAATGCCTCACCACATAACCCTAGCACAAGCACTATCCTAGCCCTTTAAAACTGAGTAGACGTGCCCTAGGTAGGACTGAGTTAAGTCTCGAAAGGCGAGGTTTTGTTCGCTGGGCACTTGGCTTTCATTCCCTATGTAGAATCTGGTGACTAGGTGCGGGGCAGTGTCAAACGACTGCGGTTGTGGGGTCTACGGAACTGGAGGCGCAAGCCAACGGAAGAACCTTCCCTGCAATCCCCTCATAATCAACCTGGCTAGATTAGCCTTGGGAAGGGGAGTCCAGTGCTCACGGACTTAATCACTCTTTTTGAGATTTCTAGGTCTCCTAAGGAACACACCATAAGGACTAGGCGTATTTGCTTGGTTGAGTACACAACTCTCTCTCATCTATTCTTCCCACATCCCTCCATTTCTTCCAAACCATGGATTTCAATGCCTATCCATATTACCCAAACTACCCCCAATAGGATTTGTATGCTAACCCAAGTAAACCATATCCATAGCCTACTTGGGCTAACCAACCACCAAGTTGGGGATACAACCTTGAATATCCCTCTTGGCCCAACTATGACCAAACCGCACCAACCTCTTATTGGAATACACCCAACATATCCACCCAAGGGTATGATTCAAATCGTGGGGCTCCATATCTTGATTCTCCTCACTAAGCCTCGTCATTTAGGTCCTACCCACTCTATTGTGATAGAACCTACACTTTAGGAGAACACCAAGAACCCTACCCGTCTCAGGGTAATAACCAAGAAAGGTCATCTGAATTCAACAACCTTTCCTACTTGACCTTTGGATTGGAAGGAGTTCTAGACAAATGGAAATCAGAAAATGATCAGAAATCTAGGCAAGCCCATGATCATCAACCTTTGATTTGGTCCCCTGATGAAGAATCTGACTGGGAGGAGAACTTAGAACCTCAACTATTCTGGAGTAGGACCAAACAGAGAATGGGTCCTCTTCAAGAACTGGACCCTGAACAGGATAGAATAGAGGACCCACCAAAGAACCTAAACACCAATATGGATTCTGATCCACAACCTCAACCATACTCTCTTAACCTGGATTTCAAGGAGGAAATTAAAAGGACACCAAATGGCACCATGTCATTTCTTGATAACCTCCAGCTAGAACTACACAGACAGAATCAAGAATTGGTTAAAGGGAAACCGACCATGTTGAATTTATTCCAACAATTAGGGGAAGAAGGCCAGAGAAAGCTGTTGCACACAATGCCGTTCATGGAATTCAAAAAGCAAGGACCTACCATGATCAATTGGACTACACCCAGTCACCCTGATTTGGTTCATTCCACCATTGATACCCCTCAAGAGTTGAACAGCTCAGTGGATAAGGACAATGAGGATTCCTCAGAACATAATTTGGGGAGTATTGAGGACAAACATCAGGAGGAAACTGAGAATGTGAGGGAAGATGCCTCGGAATCCGAATCTAATCAGCCCAAGAGAAGCAATCCGGTGGGAACAACAACCAACATCGGAGATGGGGAATGGAGTTACAATTTCAAAGAAATTGAGTATGAATTGGTTGGAATCCCCATTACAAATTTGGAGGAGGGCTGAGAGAAAAAATATGATCTAGAGGATGAAATTGACCCTACCTCTAATGCAACCCCAAATAGTGAATCTGATACAAGGAGGTTGAAGAAAATATTCTTTAGATCGAGGGCTTGGAGGGAATGAGCAATGAAACCATTGTTGCGGAAGAGATGGATTCATCTTTGGAGAGAGGCCTCATACTTGATTGTAGGGCTCATTATGAAACTCTGGACTTTGTTAGCTGCCCTACCAGAATAAAGATCCTGCAACCCGAATGCATTGGAATTGATACACTTTCGATGGATTACAATTTTATGGGGACACGAGCTGAGTATGAAACCTACATCTTTGGTGTCTGGCATGTCAAATTTGGGGTGTGTTCGTCCACATCAACTTGTTTGCATGCCCGCAGACTAAGAGAGGATCTGACACGGGCATGCATGATACATCTATTGCAGAATTCCTGCCCTTTAGGAACGGGACTCCACCACAACCTTGTTTGCATCTATGGACTTACCATTGAGCATACCTCCTTGACCCAAACCATTCCTGTTTGTGCACCACCCAGATGGAGGCATCAAAACTCAACGCTTCCTGGGAGGCAATCCAGAAGATTTAGACTGATCTGGTATTTTACGTCACTCAAGTACTATCTTTTTGAACCCTTATGCATCCATGTACTTGCCAATGAGGACATTGTCCAACTTAAGCATGGGGGGGTGGTAAATTGCATAATCCTGAGCTCATTTAATCAGTTTGAATAAATAAAAAAAAATTTGAATTTAGGAAGAAAACTTAGGCATTAGAAACTTGTCAATAGTGGAAAATAATACAAAAAGAACTTAAACACTTAGACTTTTCAAGCCTTCAGGCTTAATCAGCCCTGGTGACTGTTGAAATATGGATTTAGCTTCGAATCCTTGCAACCTTAAGCCATTCTAATTCACCTACTAAATAAGGTGATAAGTATACGACTTATCAACTCACCCTCTAACTCAGAAAAACTTTGAGTCTAAGCATCTGCACACATTTTTGCATAGACTCACTCCTCGGAGATTTTGACAGAAATTGGGTAGCTAATGAACTCTCTAGGGTGGTATGGCTGGCAAGTTGTTGTGAGTAACAGCCCATTGGCAGGTTGTCCAGAACCCAGCCACAGACCATTTCTTCTTCATTGCCTCTAGGTACATTTGAGATCAGGGAAGCCACCTACAAAAAAAAAAAGGAGAAGAAAAGAAAATAAACCACACTTCACCGCACAAGTATGGCTAGCAAGTGATCGTGGGTAACAGCCCATTGGTCAGATGTCCAGAGCCTAGCTCAATAACTGCACAAAAAGAACCAAAAACACTTAAGGAAGAAGCGGGGAAGTAGTACAAGCCGGGGAGATATACATTGGAAAAATCCTTGTGTTGACCCCAATTAAAATAAACGTAGGGAGAAAGCTATGAATCGAACAAATACACCTTCAGGAAAAAATATTTCCTCTTCCGGTCACCTAGGGGCGTAGAAACACAAAGTCTGTCTAAATTACCGTTAAGTGAGTCTATCACAATCTTCACACCAAGATGCTTAGAACTTAGGGTTTTGACCGAGTTTTGTGTGGGTTGGGTAGCCGTAAAAAGTTACCAACCCACATTGAATTCTGAAAAAATTCTAAAAATATATATATATACATATACATATATATAATTATATACATTAAAGCAAGGATTCAGGCGATTCGTATTTTGGCAGACACCCGGGCGCTGCTTAGTCTTTGTAGATTAAGATCTTGGTATATTTCCTCCTATTGACAAGTGACGAAGTGTCTAAGCAATTACTTCTTAAATTTTGAAAAGAAATAAAAACTAGAATAAACCTTGCTAGGGACTAGTAGGAATAAGCATGGGGGTACGATAACACTGCACAAAGGGGTGATAATTATGTTAAATAGGGCCCATCTATAAAATAAAAGGGACAACATAAGCAGAATGGGAGCATTGCATGCATCACGTACCAAGATTGCTTATAAAATAGTATTAATGGCCATTTGTGTAAGCACTTGTCAAAGCAGGCCTCAGATGAGCAATCGAACTGCACGAATGGATTCAGAACGACGAACGGAGTCCAACGGACTCAAGATCGGCCAAATCCGACATCCGGAGCTCCAACAATGGGCCCAAGAAGTTCTGACCGTTGATCTGGAGATCAATGGCCCTCATTGCACCACGTCACCCCCGCTCCACTACATGCCGCTCTCCCTTCAGCTGAGATCAAGTCTCGTCCGTCGATCTTCGATCAGACGGTCGAGACTCGCGTGCCCACCCGCAGTCGCCGCGACAAAGCACGGGCATGGCGAAATGGTTAGCGAGCACACCCGCACGCACGCGATGCGGGTTCGAGCCGCGCGGTGCTTGAAATCGAAGACGAAGGATGCGTACGGCGAAATTGGGCCGCCAGATCAGCAGTCGGAGGCCGAGATCACACCACGTGGCGCGCCAACAGATCGCGAGTGCCCACGTGCGCGCGTGCGTCCGAGGCGCGATCTAAGCGCAGCCAAGGAGAGATCTCAGCCATCCGATCTTCAATCGAACGGTTCTCACGCAGCGGCCGCAGATCGAGTGTGAAGAAGAAACGGCACGAGTGGTTGATTGGCAGGTTGGAGGGCTTCACCAACGCTTTTGGAGTGGTTTTAGTGACGTCCCAAATGTCGCTAAAGCCCCTTCTTCTTTTAGAAAGCCCTTAACCCTATTTAAACCCCCTCCAACCACTCATTCAAGGCATTCACTTCCCTTGCAACTACTCCACCCCTCTCTTAGCTAGCTTTAAGCCCTCTTCTAATCGTCGGAGGCGATGAGCCACCGACGGAGCCTCCTCCACCGTCGTGGCTGCCTCGTCACTCTCCCTCCTCTCTCTCTCTTTTTTAAGCTTTCCATTACTTTTGTTTGAGCATGTATTTAATGTTGTAAGCTATGAACTAAAAGTGCATGATTAATGAAGTTATTTGTTGTTCAATTGTTACTTTAATTTCTATTTAAGTTGCATGATCAAACAAGAAACACTTTAACCCTAATCTCTCTCTCTCTATCTCTCTCACTTTTCAAACCGCACCTCCGCAAGCAAAACTTCACGCTTTCCGTGACAACAAGTGATAAGAAAAATCTGATTTTCATGCCTCCTTGAGACCGACACTTGGACTCACCTCCGTTTATTTACTTTGAAATCGGCGTTGCAAGTGCGACTATAACGACACTTCTTAACACACATGCACAACCGCATGTTAATAGCATGAATCATGTTGGGCATGAGTTCAGAATAAGGACATCCATCCAAGATTTGGACTCGAGGTTTGATTGCCATCGCAGCGGGATTCTAATGATCTCGCATCATAGGACGTTGTAGCGGGTTTACAAAGTTATGAAATAGGTCATTCAGGCGCTGGAGTTGGTGTTCAAGATTATTCTCTTCTTCAATTGGTTGTGCCATGATGATGGAGGAAGGAGAATTTGGTTCTGATGAATTAGAGATGTCTATGTGGTGGGGTTACTGCACAAACATGGAAGTCGAGGCTTGGCCTCGGCGGGAGTGGATCACTAAAGGAGGCCTTAAGGATGGTCTTAAGGACCTCCTACCAAACTTGCACTGATGGTTTAGATGAGATTAGAATGTGCTTGACCCAATCAAGACACCCAAAAAAAATTGGATGACTATAGAGGTTCGGGGAGGATGATGCCCCTTAGTCAGAAAATCTATCCACCTGAGAAATACCTGGGCAGCCAGAGAGGGAGAGTCCCGCATAGACCCCTACATGGTAGAGCATCCCCACGAGTTACAGGGTTTCCCCCACCCAACCTCTCTTGTCACTGAGATTCCAGGTAGACCATAATGGGGACCTTAGCCTCTTAAGTCTACCACTTTTATTCAAGATCAAAGGTGCTTATGATTCCACTTGAACTTTCGATGTTTTGAGTGCAAAAGTGACCTAATTTCAAGGTTGGTTCACCCAACAAGAGGTCAACTTCACATATTTGTCCTTTGAGAAGCTTTAGGTCCTTTCTTTTAGGGTTCAAGTGAAATTAAGGGCTTGAATTTTAGGGTTTCTCTTGAATAAGTCTTTTCAATCCGGGTTTAGGTGCACCACTTTTTGGAAAATTGATTCTTGCTTAGAAAGATGTGTTTCTAAAACCCTAAATTGGAATCCTTAATTTGGCACTAATTGTGATCCAATTTAGTTGCCACAAATATGGTATCTAGGACTCAATCAAGAAGGTGGTAACCCTAGTTACCTTAAATGGATGCACAATTCGATATTTGTTGAAATCAAAATCAGACAACTTAGGTTAATTAGCTAAATATGGAAAGAAGATAGCCCTAAATTGATTTTTTCTTATTTTTCTTTTTCAGAATGAGGGGATTAAGAGAAAGGGATAATTAGGGATTACCTGCCTCCAGTGTGTTTGTTGTGCGGCCATCTTCTTTTGAATATTCTCCCTTGAAACAATCATAACAAAAGAGATGTATCAAGTTAGTAGTGAATTGGAAATTGTGATCAAGATTTCTAAATAGCCTGTTGATCCCCAGCAATGGCGCCAAAATGTTTAAGCGAGGCGAGATCAATGTTAAAATCAATGTGTCATAGTATAGTTGAAATCGCTTGAAAACAAATGAATTTTATTACTCAAAATTGTAAATCTGAGGTCAAACACAGGGAGCAAATTGGGGTCTAAAAATCAAGAACACAACTTTAAGATTGAATATAATATGCAATGAAAATCAAAGTATAGTGCAAAAAGACAATGTCATTGTATATGGGAGAAGCACAAAAAATATGGACGTCTGATTTTGAAAATCAAACGTGTTAAATATGAAGCTGCTTCAGTGCTTCAATTGCTTTTTTGCCTGTCTCTGATCTCCTTCTACTTTTTTCTCTGATTTCTTCGTGCCTTCAACTTCTTTCTTTCTTTAGCTGCTCTGGCCCTTGTCTTCTTCTTCTTCTTCTTTCTCTTTTCCTTTTGTCTCTACGGCTCCTCCTTCTTCTTCTTACCTTCTCTTCAGCCTTCAGTTATTCTTTAGCTTCCTCCTCTTCAGCCTTGCCTTCTCCTTCCTTAGCTTCTTTGACTGTAGCCCTCTCCTTCCTTGACTTCTTCTTCTTCTCCTGCCTGCAAGAGCAAAACCTACCCCTACCCTCCCCCATGATCTCTCTTCTTCTTTCTCTCTTAGGCTCGCTCTCCCAAAGCCTTCTCGGGTTATCGGGTCAGGTATGCAGGCTTGGGACCAGGCCCACTGGCATGCGTGGCGGGCGAGGAGTGTAGGCTAGTCTGGAATATAGGTCAGGGCCAGGTCCGTAGGCAATGGGGTCACGGACGAGGCAGTAAGGCTGAGTGGGACCCCACCCCATGATCAAGAGGCGATAAGCCTATGTGACTTTTACAATTTATTTGGCTGCTTCCACTCCTCCACTTCCGAGGTGGGACTATGGCATCCCACCTTCTACGCAAGCGCCCGTAATAGACCTCCTCTGATTGCAGCAGCTACGTAGGGCATTCGTGCCAATTGCTATGCTGAGGATGTGCACGAAAGGAATCCGTGCAACCTTGGACTTATTGCTTGGAGCGAGGAGTCCTGGGTGAATCTCCCAAGCAAGCTTCATGCTGTGTCAATGGCGGCGAAGACCTCAAACCCTGTCAGCAAGAAAACATTCTCACGGCCTCATCAGAAAACACAGGGAGCTTTGCTTGAACATGGTGAAGGTGGTGCGATGGTCGTCATGGCGCGGGGTGGCCGGAGCGTGCATGCCTAGGTCACCCTGTGTGTGCGAAAGTGGGTGTGTTCGGGGGAAGTGCTAGGGTCTTGGCACGATGAGTGGAGAGAGGGTTTAGGGTCAGTGAGGTGTGGCGGTGCTTGTGGGGTAGTTGGCGAGGTGGATGGATGCGTGGAGCGACGTGAACACCTCGTCGGAAGTTTGGCCGGAGGTGGAGAAGGTGGTGGTGGTTGCGAGCGTCGTGGCGTGTTTACAAGAATAAAAGATAAAAAAATGATGGGAAGAGAGGGAGGACTTAACTGAGTGTGGATAGACGAAGGGGGATGCAGAGGAGGCGGCCGGCTTGTATTTCCGACGTCGGAGAGGAAGTACCCAGTGGGAGGACGATGGCGACGACGAGGGGGTTGCAGGGACGTTGGCTGGTGCAACGTGATGCAGACGAAGAGGATAAAGAGAAATCTGCAACTGGTATTGCGGTAGAGTGACGAGAGAGAGAGAGGTGTCGTCGGAGCTTGCTAGGTTGTTGACCAGAGGGGGAAAAGAAGAATTAGAGGGGTTCTCAGGCTAAATTCAAGCTTAGAGGCTTTGGGTTGATCTTGGCAGGCCTTTATAGGCCCTTGCAGAAGGTCTTGTGCTTGGAAGCCAAGCTTCCAAGCACGGCAACCTCGCCGGAGTTGCAAGGTCAAATGTGACCCAAATCTCTCATGCATTCGCATGGGAGATTGGGTGCCAAATCAAGCCTTTAACTGTGTTCAAACTAGAGGAGATTTCTCAAGGAATCTCCCTTTCAAATTTGAAGGGGATTCTCTAAGGAATCAGGGAGTTCTTTCCCTCGATACCTTGCTGGAGTAGGATTCCCTCAGCTGTAATGGTGGAGGGACCTAATTGCAATGAACGACGAGGAAGTTAGGGGGGTTTCTGAGAAGTTTTGAAAAGTTAGGTGTAGAAATGTAATTGAGCTAGACCCATTTGTGAAGTAGGTTAAGGTGAATTCCCTCATGTCCAAATTTTTGTACAAACCTAATTTGGACCTAAAGAATCCAATGGTCAATTTGGATTTTAGGTTTGACTACTTTTGATTGGGTAATTTACATAAAAACCTAATTTAGGGTAAACATTTTACTGAGACCCCAACTTTGGTCAAAATAGGTTCTAAGGGCCAAATTGAAAGTTATAAACCCTAAAGGATATTTTTCCATGAATTTTAGAAGGTTTAGGTGAATTTCATCCTGACCAAAACCTTGTTAAATTAAGTGGATCTGTTTTAGGGTTACAAGAAGTCATTTAATTCCCAGTATTCACATGAACCCTTTTCTGTTTGAACCAACCCACTTTTTATCTTGTTAAGACCATTTGACCTATGTTTAGTCCATGAGAAATCCCATTGTTGCACTGCAATTGTAAGATTGTAGTTTTACCCCTTGCTTCTTGCTTTTCTTTCAGAAGGGTTATTCATTGAGTTAGGACCTTCAATTGGTTATGTAGGAGCTTTTGTTCTCTTTTCTGGGTCAAAATGAACTAGTTACGGCTCATGATGGTTTTCCCATCAGTGCCTGGCCTGGTGAACTTTAGCAATTTAAAGCTGGACTTTCTCCACCAAATAGCCATCCCACCAAATCTGCCATTTGCAGCCATCCCCACACAATCTGCTCTCCCAGACTGCCTCAGGGTGTCCTAAATAGGACTATTGTCTTCCTCTAGATGTGTCGCTTGAATAAGAGCACAATCAATATCCCACTCTATAAAATATCTTATTAAAGAAGCTCTTCTCACCATATTACTTAGCCCATGCACATTCCATGTTAAAATTCTCATCCCTTAAGAGGATGATCCCCATGCGCTAGGTTGTCCACATATTCAACCATGATGGACTTTGCAATGGTTTATTCCTCAATGGGGCTCATATTTTCCTTTCTCCGCCTCCTAAGCATGTAAGGGGATCGCCCAACCCCTTTCCTTTGACCAGATCCTTTCCCAAATTTTAGATCTTTAGGAGCAGGAAGTGCCAAATGATTCACATCCTTGAGTATACTTCTCCCACTGCTATCTTCTATTTTATCCTCTGTATAGTTAGTGATATTACCAAAGTCCTCATGCCTTTCTTTATCACTCCTCATGACAGTGTCACTCACCACCATCATCATACTCCCCTCTAAGTCCTCATGGCATTCTTTCCTCTTCTTTGGCCTTGGAGCATCATTTGATGGATTACGACCCTCCAGTTCCACCTGTTGCACCTCCCCAGGATTTTATTTAGATGTCTTAATCTGTCCTGGTTCTGAGATTATGACTTCCTGCCCAATCACTGACACATGAATAAGCCTGGAACTTCCTCCACATTTGAGAATAATTCTATCAGGTAGTGACCCACTTCTTAAAATTTCAGCCCCAATTTTCAGTACTCGTGCATCTCCTTCCTCAATTGCAACCATTGTATCATCAAGGATAGACGCAAACCCAATAATCATCTTAGAGACACCGCTTTCGATCTTAGGTATAGAGGTAGACCCTTGATGACTAATGTCACACATCGTGTACCCATCCTCTGCGGTGGACGATCAGGGAGTGCCCCATCAAAGGGAGAGACCAGCCTCCATAACACGTTAATGTTTTCAAAAATACTCTAACGAAATCTTACCCTCTCCACGTCTATCATCCCCAAACCAAAAATAAGAAAATGGGTTTAGGAAAACACAGCAACCATCTAGCCAGGCCAGACAAGTGACAGGGAACTAACCAGTTGATGGAGCCTTTCAATAGATGGGCGTCTAGTCATAACCTCGCCAATCAATGCACCTCTCAACATCATCTCCATAGAAAGTATATCCTCAGAGAAGGTGATTTCCACATCAATCATGTGGCCAACATATGCTGGCAGTGGAGGTAGTCATGGCTCCAGTACCTCTAGCTTCAGGCGTTGAGGGTTTTGCCTCATATACTGAAGCTGCATCCTTGTACACGAGTAACGTTTGTGCCCGTCTCCTCCACACGTAAGGCACACAAGGGGGTTCCTCCATATCGCTGCCATATGCCCTCTTCTTCTACATCCATAGCATAGGACCTCTCTGATGTAAACACATTTACACTACTTAAGATGTCTATTTATGCATGTTCTTAAGCATAGGATTGCATTGCATGTTATAAATATTGCATAACATGCATCATCTTGCATTTAGAGAAGTTTGAATAAAATGGAGGTTAATTATCTCCTTTTATGTGCTTGGACAGGGCAAACGTTTTATCAGGGCCTAGAATCGAAGATCCAACCATACGGATGTGATCAGGGCGACGATTGGAGTTCAACGACTCCAAGATCGCCCTAATCAAGCATCCGTAGCATCAGATAGTAACTGGGGAACCCTAGAAGATCAAGGGCTGGGATGGTGTAAATCCATACTTCAAATGACAAATCTGACCACACAGATTAATTCGGATCGACGATCACAGCCTAACAACGCAAAAATTGAGTCAATCCGACATCCGTGGCACCATCTACAACATCCAGAAGATGGACGACCAAGATGGCGCCACGTGGTGCCATCTCGACTGCCCAAATGCCCGCATGCTTCCATTGAAGCCTCTGCATCCACTCCCTCTCCACCGATGGATCTCGAACCAACGGCTGTGAATGGTCGCACCACAAATTGCCCTCACGACAATCCGCGCTCCGCAGCGTAGTGGGCGAAGGTGCTATCGCGAGCAGCAGACACGGGTTTGAGCTGCAGTGAAAGGGCGAAGGGCGTGGGTGAGTAGGCGCGGGCATGTGTTGGATCGTGATCGGGCGGCTCAGATCTTCCAATAGCGGCCATGCGCTATTTCACGCGAGGTGGGAACGCGCCATCGCACCTGCTGGGGCGGGCGCGCAATCGTCCGATCTCGTGATCGGATGGTTGTGGTTGGTTGAACGTACGGATGCGTTGAGAGAGAGAGCAGCTGAGCGGGCGTGCGTGGGTAGCAGCCACTACGCCCACGTTGGGGGTTTAGCGACAGTTTTATCCGTCACTAAAGACCCCTTATTTAATGTTTTAAAGATGTAATGACCAATTTGCCCCCACTCCTTGCAACTATAAAAGGAGACCCCCTCCACACGAAATTCTCATCCCTTTCTTCTCTTCTCTACCTCTCCAAAGCTCAAGAGAAGCTTGTCCCACACCCGGGATGTTCCTCGTGAGATAAAGTCCAAATTTTTGTCCCCCTTCAGAAGTGGATCCCGCGACGACGACGGCGCGCCGCTCCGTTCCCGTTCTTCTGCTTCATCCTCCTTCATCCTGCTTCGTCCTCCTTCGTCCAAGCATCGTCCCGTTCGACTTGTCCTCCAAGCGATCGTCGAGGAGGATAACTTCTCTCTCCCATTCTTCATTATAGCTTTTCTTGTGTAGAATTTTCCTACTTTCTAGTGTAGCTGATTTCCCATTTTCTAGTGTAATTTTTATTTGGTTTGATTGTATAAACATTTTGAAATATTGAAAGCATGTTCTCTCTCTCTTTCTCTCTCTCTCTCTAGTTCTTTTAGTCTGATAGCTTCATTGTTATTATATCGCCTCGCTTTTCAAAAAAAATTCTAAAAAAAATATAATTGCGAATATAGATCAACGTAGCCTCCTTGTGTTCGACATAGAATTCAAATTTCGATATAAATTTTATTTGTTGAACACGAATTCTTCACTTTCAAGCCACAACAGTAAGGTTTTGAAACCAAACACGTTAGCGTAGCAATTCGTACGTTCAACATTTTGGCACCATTGCCAGGGATTTATTCAATTGGCCGTTCAAAATCTTGGCACCATTGAAAATCTTTCAATCTGGCTTCTATTGGCCGTCTTTATTCAAGGATGCCTGGTGAAATGGTATGGGAAGTATGACTGTGTAATGGAGTGGCTGATTGTTATTGTGATGTGTTGTAGTTTGAAAAACCATGAGTGTCATTGTGGTGAGTTGTATGGAGTACCAGTCATTACAACCATTATTATTATTTACTTATCTAATTTTTACTGGTTTTATTCTAGGTCTTTCACTGGGAGGCAATTTATTGAATTACATCGCTCTTTGATCTCAAAATTATCCTCTAATTCCAAAAAGAAGCTTTACATCTTATTAAAGAATGAAAGAATATGGACATGGCTTACCTACTTACTAAGAAATGCTTGCAAAAACTAACTATAAACAAGCACCAAACAATTTATCACTATACTTTAAACTATGTCTTCACAAGTTCTAGTATTAATACTTACATGAAAGTACACAATAGACTAAGATGACAGTATATTAACTTAACTTAGTAGTCTATTATCTATAGTAACACATACAACAGTTTTAGTGACAGACGTAAGCGTTGCTAGATCCCAGAAAACACTATATACAAACCTAAGGAGGGAAACTGGGGTCTGTAGCGACACTTATGGTGACATTTTATTTATAAAAATAATTGGCTGTACAATGTATACATATATATATGTTTATATTTTTATTATATGCGTATTTACTTATGTATGTACAACATCTCTCTCTTCTTCACACAAATCTTCATCAGATGTTCTTCTTCTTCTGTGTTTTCATTCTGCCTTAACAACAACAATACGCTGTGGTAGAGAGGCGTTTAACGGTCGTCATTAACTCTCTTTAATTAATTAAAAATGTGTTAAATTTACGGGTGAGCTTTTCGAGAGATACACAGCACCCAGAGGGTAGGACCAAACCTCTACTAAGCACGCCCTAATTGTCATTAGGCAGCTTAATCACGTTTTTTCTTAACTCAGCACAGGGCCTACTCAGCCCCACGTACATGCCTCTCTCCGAGCCCCCGGCCCCACAGACAGAATATGCTCAGATATGGTCATATGAATCGAATGTAAAGGTTGTTTCGGGCGCCCGGCCCCCATGACGATTGAACGGCATATAACACAAATTCAATATATACTGCTGCGTGTGGTTTGCAGCGCACGATGTGGTGCTATTCGAGCGCCACATCTGCGCTGGAAACCGCATGCAGCTGTAGGCTGGAAGAGATTTTGGCCCTCAATTCGTGGGCCATAATTTATTTAAAAATAAAAATAAATTATGGAAAATAAAGTATTTACATAATACTATATAATTGTTCAATTAATTTAAAATTTTAATGAGATTTACTATATAAATAAATTCACTCAAGTGGACTATTTTTACACTCTCATTTAGGTATTTTCTTGGTTAATTGCTTATAAATTAGTTAGTGAATGGTCTAATTGACCTCATACAGGGTTAGAATACATACACAAGTATTTTATCCACATTTTTATTATATTTTTCTGAATTAATATATGCATTATTTACATTTAAATAACAGTTTCAATTGTTCTGCTTATAAATTAAGTTAAACTTAATGTAATCAGGTATGAATATACGTAAATTAGCTTAAATTAATTAAACTATATTAGTCTTAGTATACAGATTCAATATAACTTAATTATAAATCTAAATTACTAATTTAACTAATTTAATTTAACAACTTAGCTATAAACTTAATAAATTCATTATTTATTATTTATAAAGGATTAAATTAAGATAAAAGATTTTATTACTTGTAATCTACTAATACATTGATATATATATAGTTTTATAGTTTAACTCTCTTAATTATACTGCTTACTGATCTATTTAGTTTAATAATACATATAAATTAGTTCAATATATATAGTTATATAATTATTGTATTTATTGTCTAAACTAGATCTAAAACCTAAATTACTGTATTATATTTACATAGTTAAGTATACAGTATATATATATATTTACACTATCTATTTACTTGTGTTGCCAAATATATACCTTATGTCTATATAAGTATACTTAATATACAAAGTAATATATATATGTACATATATAGATATATAAATATTTTTACTTCTGGACCTTTTAGGGTGTTTCTTTTTAAATTTTTCTACTGTTGTTATAGGTTTAGCAGACGTAGGAGAGAAGAAGGGAAGAGTTAACTGAGGAGAGAGTCCTCAGTTCAGTTTTCTCTTTTAACTCTTGTTTGGATGGTGATTTCTTTACTACACTAGCTGGCATAATTGAGAAAGAATAGACAAGCATGCATAGAAGTTAGATTTGAAGTATTGAAACAAGAAAGTTTGTTTACATATGAGATGAAATACAATCAATTTGTCAGCTAAGATCAAATTAGAGTCTACAAGGTTTAACACTAGAACCTATCTGTTAGAACCTATAATAACTAGACAGTAACAGCACAAGACCTTGCAGACTCTGCAGCAGCTTAAGTCACTGTCCAAATGGGCTAACTGTTGCTACAGTTAGTCCATTTGAGAAGAAATGTGAGTTTGGAGAGAAAAAACATGTAGCTGCAAGATGTAGCACTTTGCTTTGTTTACTGGGATTAGAGTCAAACAAATCCAAAGTGAAAAGAAAATCACTCAATCCCAAATCTGACAAGGGTTTGATTTCTCGCTAAATCACAAAATACCTCAATTCAAATGACAAAAACCCTCATCAAAAACTTCATTTCAGATGAAATCCATGAATATCACTGAATTAACTCTTCCTAATGCTA
This sequence comes from Thalassia testudinum, assembly GCA_037157565.1. Lineage (NCBI taxonomy): Eukaryota > Viridiplantae > Streptophyta > Magnoliopsida > Alismatales > Hydrocharitaceae > Thalassia > Thalassia testudinum. The sequence continues at coordinate 18,586,490 of JAZHRO010000056.1, forward strand.
TAGACAGCATGAAGGAAGAATCAATTCAATCAGTTGAAGCCCTTAGTTTAGATCCCAGTTTCATGAAACCATAAGGAGTATTGAGAACTCCTTAGGTTAGGAAATCATCAAACAGCCATTAACAAAACTTATGAATGCGAGATTAGACTTCAAATTACCACAGTAATTATCCTTAGATCTGACTTGCATTCAATGCATTCAAGACATTATCAAATCAAATTTACATATGGCTCTTCTCAGATGATTTCTATCACCAGAAATCCTCTCAGATTCCTTGCCAACAAGGAATTCAAATCAACTTCATTCAATTCATCAGATTAGACAGTAAAACCAAAAAGAAAAATCCTTAAAATCCAAATTGAGAAGAAATCTGTCAAACTGAAAATTTTGATCCAAAATCAGGGGCTTTTGTGACCAAGGGTGAGGTGAGTGGGAAGCCCCTTAAGTGCTTGTTGACGCCAATTTCAGATCTGAGGTTAAAAACCAATCAAATCTGAAATTGGGCTAGAGTGTATGGGTGGAAGATGAGAAAACATATCGTGGAAAATAAGAACTGGACAAGAAAATATGGTGAGGGAGATAATTTGAAAACATGGTCTTATGAAGTCTTCCCCTCTGATCTGGAATGATCAGAGGAGGTGAGGCGGGCGGGGATTTAAGCCTAATTCTACTACTATAGCTACTTTATCCTATGGAGAAATTAAACAATAACAATTGTATTAATTCTACTCTAAACTACTTAACTACAGCTAAAACTAATATGCTGAATTATAAACCTAATCTAACAGGAAGAATGTGACCTATGGGTCCTTAGCCGGTGGCTAAGGAGGAAGAAAGGAGGAAGATGACTCCAGCGGAGGGAAGAGTCTACTAGTGAGGCTCCAGGGTCGTCCTCAGGTGCTACGAAGTCCTTAGCGACGTGGAGGTCGAGAGAAGGTGATGATTTCACAGCCGGTGGCTGTGAAATCAGAGGCTTGATGGGGAGGAGGGACTGGAGTGGACGAATGATCGCTAAGAGGTGTAGGAGGGAGCGATCCCTTCCATGCGACACCACTGAGGTGCTTAAGTAGCATGCTCAGTGCTGAGATCACCACGCAGGTGAGGATAATCAAGATGCAACCGGCGACGAGGATGAGAGGAGCGGAGCGCGCGGTGAGCTAAGCACAAAATCTGACTGTCAGATGAGATTTGGGGAGAGGGGTGATAGCACACATCGAATCGCGCGAAACTTCCATTTGAATCTAACCGCAGATCAAGATCATGAAGAGCAATGGATGGCTGAGATTGGCCGTGTTCTTTGCGTGCTACAGTGCGTGCGAAGAGCAGCAGGCCTCTCTCTGAAATGAAGGAAATTTGCAGACAGACCCTTGAACGAAGGGGTAGAAGAATTGCGTGCAGTCCCATAAGTGAAAAGAACTACAACCGGAAGGGCCCTGCAGCCTTTGAAAAGGGTTCCTGCGGCTTACAAGTTGGTCCAAAGAGGAGCTTTTAAGGGTAAGAGTGTAATGCATGAAGGACCTAAGTGTAAACTACTTATTTCATAACCTAAATGATGTCCAATTGCCTTCAAATTTTTATATGTGCTTAATTGAACATTTAAGACATTGATTATACTTCTGATTTGGCCTTTCAAACTTATTTATGTGTTCAATTGATGCATGGATCATCATTTGTACTTTGCTTTCAGAATATCTCATTTTGTGACCTAATTATGAAATTTTAACATAGAGTAAAGGTTTTAGGTCTTTTTCTTTAATTCCCACACTTAACCCTTTTTATCTGTTAATTTGATATTATTTTACTTGGTGTCTAGCTTAACTTCAGCTTTTTAGCCATGATGAGTAGCCACTCATCATACCCCCATGCTTACGTTTTGCTAGTCCCTTAGCAAACAATATGTTGAAGTGTAAGGCAATTTGACTATTAGCAAGGTAAGTGTGAAGAGATATCTTTTTCTTCTTTCAAAAAGTTTTAAGTGTTTGATGATGATCTTTAGGCTGAAATATATATTTTTTTTAATAAACCAACTGTGTTTTGGACATTGTGAGAACCTTATTACTGAGGATAACCTACCAGAACTCGAAGCTTAAATGACATAGACCATCTCTCAACCAACAAGGACTCTTGATATTTAAACCTGAAGTCGAATTCTAGGACTCAGGGGGTTTTACAGAGACTCAGAATGCTATGAGGTTATGGCTGTGCTTTGTGATAAGTCAGGACTAACCAAGTGAATTCTAAGGCTCACTCCCAGGGTTTCACTTCTTTTTAAGTCCAGGTTGGTCCTAACTTCAGCTCATGTTTTCGGATGACTCTCAAGAATTGATGGATATTCAAACCCAACCCTTATTGTATTTGTGGCTCAGAGAACTTTTTGGTGGACAAACAGGGTATTTGTTTTGAACCTTGAAAACAATTTTGGTGGAACAAGAGTATTTCCGGACTTTTGGAGAACATACTTATCATTTTTTTTTTTTTGATCAGTATGTCTCTGGAACTTATTTGGTAGATCGCACTGTATTTGGTGGGTGAATTATTTGTGGAAAGAATTTCTCCTAGACACAAGACTAACTATTAGGACAAAGAGTCTACCTGCACGCACAGGTAAGGACTCCACCTTCCCTAATGCACATAAGGGTTGAAGTTTAGGTTCAAGTGGTCTTTCTTGACATTGTGTAGTGTAAGCCAAGGTTACTTAGACTCCTAAGTTAAAGTAAACCAACGAATCCTATACTTATGACTCAGGTACAAGAATATGTCCTAAAGTTAGGAGAGACTGTGGTCTATCTTGTCAGGCTCGAAGTGTATTAAGCCCAAGCTTGTATCAAGCTATTATGGCCCGGCAGGTCAAACCAGTAACGGTTGAATGTCCATAGACACTTATTCTAATTTTTGTTTTCAGCTAGAAGATCATAGTTAAACACTTATCTTTTGTCTTTTTCTCCCTTTCTCCTTAAAATTATTGTCCTCCCTTGACAATAGAGTGCATGTCCCTTATTATATTTTTGGAATTTTTTCTGATTTGTTATTTTTTTTATTTTTAGCTTTGTAATTTTTTTTTCAAAAATTTTTCAAAATTTTCAATTTTTTTAATTGCATTTCAGTTTAAATGGTTTACCATTTACACCCCCCATGCTTAAATGTTGCAATGTCCTCATTGAATGAATAGGGTGGATGCAAACGCATGCTCTGCTTTTCACTATCCTAGACTGGGTGATGGAAGGAAGTCAAAATGAGGAGATAAAATCTCTGTGCGGATGATTTTAAGTCTGATCTAGGATCAGAGTGAACAGTCGGGCTAGGAAGTGAAATGCATGACATGTGTGTCAATGAAAGTATTCTCAAAATGCAAGGGTAGACACTATATACAAATAAAGGCAAGAGTAAGAAAGGTGAAAAATAGCTATATACAAGGGTAGATTTTGCTAAGTTTAACACCTTCAGCTAGGCGAAAACTTGTACGGTAATTCAAAATGTAGGAGTGAAATGGTGGAATTGACAAGTCTAAGATCATGCAGCTCAATGAAAGGTTTCAGTCTTTGACCATTTATAGTAAAAGGTTCAGATTTGTCAATTTCAGTGATCTTAACGGCTCCATTGTCAAATATTCTTAAGGTTTTGAAAGGTCCAGTCCATTTTGATCTTAGTTTCCCAGGAAAGAGTTTTAGTCTAGAGTCGAAGAGAAGGACTTTTTGACCAGGGTGAAAATATTTCCTAAGAATGTGACAGTCATGGAAGGCCTTAAGTTTATCCTTATAAATCCTTGATCTTTCATAAGATTCATTCCTTAATTCATCAAGCTCAAAAATTTGCAATTTCCTAAGATCACCGGCCTTCTCTAAGTCCAAGTTACACTTTCTGATGGCCCAATAGGCTTTGTGCTCTAGCTCTACGGGAAGATGACAGTGTTTCCCATACACAAGTCTAAAAGGAGACATACCTAAAGGGGTTTTGTGGGCTGTCCTATATGCCCACAATGCATCAGAAAGGCGGGAAGACCAATCCTTTCTATCTGGTCGGATGGTAGTCTGTAAAATCTTCTTGATCTCCCGATTGGACAATTCAGCAAGTCCATTGGTTTGAGGGTGATATGGTGTAGCTATCCTATGTGTCACCCCATACTTTTGAAGTAGGGACTGAAAATGTGTGTTTCTAAAATGAGACCCTCCATCACTAATGATGGCTTTTGGTACCCAAATCTAGAGAAGATGAAGTCCTGAACAAATTGTGTCACAACTCTATGATCATTAGTCCCCGAGGGGATGGCATCAATCCACTTTGAAACATACTCAATTGCCAACAATATGTACTCGAAGCCATAAGATTTAGGAAAAGGTCCCATGAAGTCAATGCCCCAAATGTCGAAGATTTCGCACACCATGATCGGATTCAAGGGCATCATGTCACGGCGGCCAATACTGCTGAGAGACTGACAGCGTGAACATGCCCTACTATATTCGTGTGCATCTTTAAAGATTGTGGGCCAATAAAAATCGCTCTGCAAAATCTTTGCAGCGGTCTTTTTGCCAAAGAACTGACTGGCACACGCCTAGTCATGGTAGAAAAATAAGATGCTTCTAATCTCCTTATCTGGAACACACTTCCTAAAGATCTGGTCTTTGCAATGCTTGAAAAGCCAGGGTTCTTCCCAATAATAGTGCTTGGCCTCGGATCTAAGTCTGTCTTTTTGATGTCGAACCCAATCAGTGGGGAGCATTCCAGAAGCCAGGTAGTTGACAATGTCAGCATACCAGGGAAGATCAGAATGAATGACCAGCAGTTGATCATCAGGGAAGTGGTCAGAAATGGGTGAAGGAGAAATCGCTTCAGAAGGAAGGTGGGATAAGTGGTCAGCTACCACATTCTGCTTTCCAGCCTTATCACGAATCTCTAAATCAAATTCCTGTAAAAGAAGGATCCATCTAATCAGATGAGATTTCGCGTCCTTCTTGGCGAGAAGATGTTGAACTGCCGTGTGGTCAGTGTAGACTATAATATGGGAACCTAAAAGATAAGGTCTGAATTTCTCCAGTGCAAATAGTACAGCTAGCAATTCCTTTTCCGTGGCGGTGTAATTCCTCTGGGCTTCATCTAAGGTTTTGTTAGTGTAATAGATGACTATGGGTTTCCCGTTCAATTTTTGACCAAGGACAGCTCCTACTACATAATTAGAGGCATCACACATGATCTCAAAAGGGTGAGACCAATTCGGGGGTTGCAGTATGGGGGCCTTGGTAACCAGATCATGAAGTGTCGTATAGGCACGAACACAATCGTCAGAGATCTGGAAGTCTACATCTTTAGAGAGGAGAGTAGTGAGAGGTCGGGCTATTTTCGAGAAATCTGCTATAAAGCGCCGATAAAAACCAACATGCCCGAGAAAAGATCGAATCTGTTTAACCGACGAAGGTAGTGGTAAATCAGAAATCAACTTTACCTTCGTGCAGTCAACCTCAATTCCTCTCTAAGAAATAAGGTGACCTAATACTAGTCCTTCAGTTACCATGAAATGAGATTTCTCCTAGGAAAGTACCAGATTCATATTTATGCATCTTTGCAGGACCTTAGTCATGTGGTCCAAACATGCATCGAATGTGCTCCCGAAGATCGAGAAGTCATCCATGAAGACTTCTAAGCAATCACCTACTAAGTCAGAAAACATTGCAAACATACACCGCTGAAATGTAGCAGGTGCGTTGCACAATCCAAAAGGCATCCTACAGAATGCAAAGGTTCCGTAAGGGCAGGTGAATGTCATCTTTTCCTGATCATCGGGGTGAATTGCCACCTAATTATATCCTGAATAGCCATCCAAAAAGCAGAAAAATCTATTCCCCACCAGTCTTTCTTGTATCTGATCAATGAAGGGAAAAGGGAAATGATCTTTCTTCATGGCTTGGTTGAGCTTTCGGTAATCTATACATACTCGCCACGAACTAGCAATGCGTGTAGGGATGACTTCTCCAGAATTAGTGGTGATGATGGTAAGTCCGACCTTCTTTGGCAAAACCTGAACAGGACTTACCCATCTACTGTCAAAAATTGGGAAGATAATTCCATTGTCCAACTGACTGGTCGATCTTTCGCTTTTAAGTCGTTTGTAGTTCAATGTGGTGGAAAAATCGACTAGTCAATATTTAACAAGAAATAACCACTCGAAGAGGAGCGAGTCGTATCCACAGGGAGGCAATAACGTATTAAAATTCGTGCCACTTAAAAATGTTTGTTCTTAGTCAATTTGGACAAGAACCATGCAAAGATTGCCTCTAGATTAAGGTTTAAGCAAGAAATAATGCTGAAATGGCAATTATGAGAAACTATAGGATATTTTCCGCAATGCAGAGTCAATAAAATATGATTAAAATGTGGCAATGGCGAAAAATGTAAATTTTAATTGATGGTTTACTGTAGCAAAACAGGGGAATTTTTCCCCTTTGTCTTGCGCGACGAGGAGCCGATGGCCGGGCGCGGGAAGCTCGGAGGAGGTCCCTTGGACCAAGAGCTTCGAATCGGTGGTGGCGGCGAGTCGCGCGGCGGCCGGAGGTGGTCGGACGAGCTCCGGCGGAGGTGCTGCTGGTGGCGCTCTGCAGGCGCTATTGGAGGCATGGTTGCGGTGGTCTGCAGGTGCGTGGAGATGGCTGCGGTGGTCTGCAGGCGGGGGGAAATGGCTACGGTGGAAGTGAGCGGGTAACTTCAGACGTCTGGGAAATTTCCCAGACATCTTAAGTTACTGAGAGGGTGGCTGATCAGTAGCTCAGTGATGGTGGTCGGCGATGACGGCTAGGGGGATGCACGCTAAGGTGCTCACGGTGATGCGGCGAGCTCCGGATGGCGGTGTGGCCTGTCACACCACACGCCCACGGTGATGGAGGCTCGTCACCACAGTAGAGGCCGGCAGTGTGGAGTGGAAGAGAGAGGTTCTCTCTGCACAGTGGTGGGTCGGTGGCGGAGGCCTCTTGAGCTCGGCTGCCTCCCTCCTCCTTTTGTAGTGGCCTGCACAAGTTTGAAATCAGCTGCCCGACCAGATCCACCACATCCGCTCCCCCTTGAATGGCTTCTTCATTGCAGCAGCCAGGCGTTGGAGTGGTAGCCAGCCGTTCTGAAAGAAGAATAAAGAAAATAATGTTAAAATATTAGGGTTATTTATGTACAGACCCTCAACTTCTATGTTAATGAAAATAATGTACCTAATTGGTTATCTAATTAGATGAATGCTATTCTAAGCTAATTCTAAATGCACTTAAGTTATGAATGCAATGTATGGATTATGTAATTAGATTAAAACTATGAATTAATCTATTTACATCCAAATTTATACTAAATAAATGTTAGAATTAGCCTAATGTGTAGGCACTTAAATACTTAAATAGCCCACAACTATGGTCTAATCAAATACCCCCATGCCTAGTTTTTGCTAGTCCCTAGCAAAATTAAGCGAAACCTAGCACTCTAAGTAGACTAGTCAACTCACTTAGTCTTCCTTCAGAAGCATATTAAGTTCAGGTTCTAGACCCAAGATTCCTAAGTAGTTGCTAAGTTACAGACTAGGTCGGCTAATGACGAGTTGTAGGCACAAGTTTCCCTGATTTCTGACTCTACCCTAAAGTTTATTGATCCCTGAGATTAAAGCATCCGTGCTTGTGCATTGGTCTGAGTTATTTGAGTTAAAGGAAATTTTTTTTTTTATTCTTCTAAGTCTAACCTCAGATCAGCTATCAACACGGTCTGTGTCGGATTCATTGTCCCCATTACCATACCTCGAAGGGTGCCTGGCTTTCGATGCTTCGAGATAGCACCGCCCATAACGACCCCAAGAACTCCTGGCAATCGACACTTCGAGATAGTATCGCCCATGGATTTCTTAAGCGAATTCAGGCCTATGGCAATCGGCACTTCGAGATAGGGCCGCCCATGGTACCTGAACCGCGCAATGCTCTTACATGCCCCCAGTAGGATGGATATCCTAAGAGACAAGCGCCGAGGAGGTAATATGTTACCATCGCATCCTCAAGGTGAGTATATACTCCACCTCTCCTGCGGCGGGAACTCTTCCAATCAAAATGTGTTTTCAAGCCTTTCTTAAGTCAAAACTAAGAGAACCAAATCTCTTTTAAGAAATTAAGTTAATTACCAGAACAAGTGTGTGAAATTTGGATGCTTGGGTTACAAGGACCCGTAAACCAAAAGGTAGAATAAGACTCCAGGTACTACCCCACCTTTTAACTCAAACCCTAGCTTCCCTTCCTCAACCTCTTGAAGAATGGTCCACAACTTAACTCCTACTTAAGTTTTTAAGTCCACAAAGGACCCTAAAGATCTAAAGCTAGTAGCTTATTTAGCTTCTAAAGTTTGACCCTAGAATTAATTTAGTCTACGCTAGAGTTCTGATTTGCTTAGGAATGCTGGACTTAGCCAGTTAAGCTCAAAACTTTTTTTTTTTATGTGTACAAATGTTTGCAATTATGCTATGTATATCCCCAAGTCCACCCCCCCATGCCTAAAATCTGCAATGTCCTCATTGCATAGAAGGATATTAGCTGGGTCAGAGCTGGGCTGAATAGCCAAAGAACCTGCAAATCAGGTTCAAGAATTGCAGAAATAGGCCCTAAAAATGAGTAAAGCAAAGCTGTCCTAGAAAATAGGTAACCTAGGATGTTGGCGAGCTGATGATGAATCCCGATAGCAAATGCTCGCCCAACTAAAATGGGAATGAAATCTTCCCAGGTCACCAGAAGAGGTTCTAAAGGATAAACAGGTAAAATAACCTCCAAAGGGTTAGGGGGAGGATGACAAGGATCCTCCAAAAAGAATGGGGAAGGAATGGTATAGAGATAATCCCCCAGGGTCATGGACTGACTAAAGAAATCATCAATCCATACCCGATACTCCATTACAGGAAATATTGGTCTGTTAAGCCCCTAGTCAAAACAAAAGTGAGCAATTCTCTAAGGCAAGGATCGTCTAGGGTGTCCAAGTTACGGGGTTGTGGGATGGCCATAAGATCTAGGTTGGGTTTAATCAACTCGGTGTCCATCCCAAACACTCTTTCTAAATCCTCAATTTCATCCCTAGCATTCCTTGCACCATCACATGTATCTTCCTGCTCTTCATCAGGAGTCACAATTTCGCTTTCAGATATAAGCGAATCAAAGGGTGACTTCGAAGTGAATGAAGGCAGGTTAGAAGCAACAGATCTAGGGATTATCCTATCAGTGTCATCCCCGGGTTTTTATTCTTTACTCAAATCTTCCCCGGAGTCTATATGTGAATCCAAATAAATCTTAGAAATTGCTTCCAAATTTTCCATCATTTTATCATAAGGAGAAATATCATCAATGGGTGTGCTAAGGAAACCTAATTTGGTCAAATTTGTGACATCGTCAGGGGCTAACTCTTCAAATAAGACATAATCACCCTTCGTGTCACTCCAAATCTTGAATATAGGTTCCTCATATAATTCGTCTTCCTCCTCATCGCACAATTCATCATGTACCCGAGGTCTAGAATCATTTAATATCTCAGCAGATCCCCTAGGGTGCTCTATCTGAGGTAAATGGTTTACACTGGTTACATCAAACTCCTCAGATAGGTCAATTTCTTTAGGGTTGGGTTCCCTAAGGGTGGGTTTGAGTTCCATATCGTGATCAGAAGGGAGAGTAGGATTAACAACTTGACTTTGACCCACTTCATCAAATGTCACGAAAATACTATCATCTGGGTCGAGGTCTTCCAATGGTACCATCATTCCCTTCTTTTGACTCCAATATAATTCAGGTGGATACTCAACCTTATCATCATCTTCCTCGGGTTGCCACCTTTCTTCATCCAATGCATAGCTACTGTCATGTGTATTTTCCTCCCACCTAAAGTGTAGATCTCTCAAGGAAGTGTTATCTAATGGGGAGGTTTCAAAATCGATCCTCGAAAAGTAGCTATTCTCCCCAGAATTTCCCTCCAACTTAAAGTGTAGCTCTCCCACGGGAGATGCATCTGTTGTAGAGGGGTGTACGTCATCCTCAATGGGGTAGATTGAGTGGCTAATTTCATCTCTTTCTTGTTGGCCTGCTCTCAAAGATTCTCCTAACAATTCACTCATTTCATTTTGCATTTTCTGTATTTCCATCTTTAAAGAGGAGAGGTCATTTCTATCATAAGAGAAGTCAGGCTCAGGCTTATAGTATCCAGGAGTGTTTGTCCAACCATTATAAGTTTTCAGAGAGGGTGGGTTGGGTATTTCTTTGGTATGTGGGATATTGGGCAAAGCAAATCCCGCTCCTGAGTTCTGCTCACTAATTTGGGGCTTAACTAGGCCAATACTCCTATAATAGGAGTAAAACGGATCCCAATTATTGTCATTATGTCCATCAAGGAATGGACCATCTCGGTGTCTGGGATCGAAAGATGTAGAGTGGGGGTGAGGGTGTGGGCAAGATGTGAAAGGATGAAAATCAATGTGGTCCATTCTAACTCACACTTCAATCAGAATTCCCCAAGCAAGACACAATTCAAAAAGGACCTTTTAGGTCTTTCCCAATTTAGGCTTTTGATTTTAAGTCAGATTGCAAGTGACAATACAATTTGTTCAGTCAATTTACGCGCCTATTGCCAACCTATGGTTCGCCTAAGAAGACCTAGTTGGAGCTTAGGTGTTCTTCCCTAAATTTCAAATGGTCAAGTAATTCCAAAGACGGAAGATCGAGGGATGCAAGTAGTCCTAAGCCTTCGTTTGAAGCTGTGCTTTCGCGGTGCTCCTCAACTACCCCCAAAAATCCGTGACAGGGTATCCCCCTCTTTGGATTTACAAAACCTTTGATCTCAAGTTCCGAACACTTCAGAATCCAACGAAAGGAGGGCTCTTGTCCTAGTATTTCCAAACCTAAGGAGTGTCTAGAAGCGTGCCGTGGTGCAAGTGAAATAAGTGTGCATACACCGTCAAAGATTTTGAACTTTGAATCACACGCAAAGTTTGAAAATCAAATCCTTGGTTTTTAAAATGTCCTTCCTTTAATTAGTCATTTTTCTAAAAAAAATGTGACCACTTGTTAGATCACTTCAAGACAAACTTTGTGGTCTTTGCATTAAATCCTAAATGCAATGCGTGATCAAAAATAGGATGCAAAGTAAGAGAATACGTACCTTGCCTCCAGCAATCTTCGATGCAAAAATGCACGCAATGCAGAAAAGCAAATCTAGAGGCTGCTCATACAGACCTAAATGGTTCGTCCAAGGGCAGGCAGCTTCTAGCAGGCAGCTCATTTTTTTTTTCTTTTTCTATTTTTTTTAGAAATACTTATGCACAAGCAAATAAAAGAAATAATAAAAAAAATAAACTAAATCTAAAGAAAAGGGAACAGACTCCCAAAAATTACCCAACACGGGCCCAAAACAAAATCGGGGAACAAACCCCTCAAAATACGCCCCATAACAAGGGTTTCAGACTATCTGCAATGAAAAATTAAGTCTACAGTCTTAATTCTATTCTAATTAAATTAGCGATTAAATACAATGGTGTCCGTCGCATCCTCATCCTTCTCCTCCTTTCAAAATTGCATGTCCACTTCTCGTCTAGCGACGTCAAGGGTCGCCTCTCACAGTGGCTGATTCTTGCATAAATTTTCTCGCACAGAAAAGAAAATAACGAATGGTCAAATCTCTGTGCAATTGACAAATAATCAAAATAAAATTAGGCAAAATTATTGCGTCTGTTGCCTCCTCGGCAACGGTGCCATTAGACTAGTCGATCTTTCACTTTTAAGTCGTTTGTAGTTCAATGTGGTGGAAAAATCGACTAGTCAATATTTAATAAGAAATAACCACTCGCAGAGGAGCGGGTCGTATCCACAGGGAGGCAATAGCGTATTAAAATTCGCGCCACCTAAAAATGTTTGTTCGTAGTCAATTTGGACAAGAACCAAGCCAAGATTTCCTTTAGATTAAGGTTTAAGCAAGAAATAATGCTGAAATGGCAATTATGAGAAACTATAGGATATTTTCCGCAATGCAGAGTCAATAAATTATGATTAAAATGTGGCAATGGCAGAAAATGTAAATTTTAATTGACGGTTTACTGTAGCAAAAGAGGGGAATTTTTCCCCTTTGTCTTGCGCGACGACGAGCCGATGGCCGGGCGCGGGAAGCTCGGACGAGGTCCCTTGGACCAAGAGCTTCGAATCGGTGGTGGCGATGAGTTGCGCGGTGGCCGGAGGTGGCCGGACGAGCTCCGGCGGAGGTGCTGCTAGTGGCGGTCTGCAGGCGCGGTTGGAGGCGTGGCTGCGGTGGTCTGCAGGCGCGTGGAGATGGCTGCGGTGGTCTGCAGGCGCGGGGAAATGGCTGCGGTGGAAGTGAGCGGGTAACTTCAGACGTCTGGGAAATTTCCCAGACGTCTTAAGTTACTGAGAGGGTGGCTGATCAGTAGCTCAGTGATGGTGGTCGGCGATGACGGCTAGGGGGATGCACGCTAAGGTGCTCACGGTGATGCGGCGAGCTCCGGATGGCGGTGTGGCCTGTCACACCACACGCCCACGGTGATGGAGGCTCGTCGCCACAGTAGAGGCCGGTAGTGTGGAGTGGAAGAGAGAGGTTCTCTCTGCACAGTGGTGGGTCGGTGGCAGAGGCCTCCTGAGCTCGGCTGCCTCCCTCTTCCTTTTGTAGTGCCCTGCACAAGTCTGAAATCAGCCGCCCAACCAGATCCACCACATCCGCTCCCCCTTGAATGGCTTCTTCACTGCAGCAGCCGGGTGTTGGAGCGGTAGCCAGCCGTTCTGAAAGAAGAAGAATAAAGAAAATAATGTTAAAATATTAGGGTTATTTATGTACAGACCCTCAACTTCTATGTTAATGAAAACAATGTACCTAATTGGTTATCTAATTAGATGAATGCTATTCTAAGCTAATTCTAAATGCACTTAAGATATGAATGCAATGTATGGATTATGTAATTAGATTAAAACTATGAATTAATCTATTTACATCCTAATTTATACTAAATAAATGTTAGAACTAACCTAATGTGCAGGCACTTAAGTACTTAAATAGCCCACAACTATGGGCTAATCACCAACCACTTAATCATTTCACTTTTTACCACCTCTTGTAATGTAGGGTTCAATCTATGATGGGGCTGTCTAGTAGGTCTAGATCCTTCTTCAGTGAAAATCCTATGTGTGCAATAAGAAGGATTGATGCCAGTTAGGTCAGAAAGGCTCCATCCTATAGCCTGCCTATGTGCTCTTAGGATAGATAAGAGTCGTGATTCTTGATCAGATGATAGGGAAGAGTTAACAATCACCGGATAGGTCAGATCAGGTCCTAAGAAAACATATTTGAGAGAGTCAGGAAGAGGTTTGAGTTCAACAGGCACAGGATCAGAAGGAGTAGGTGTGAAAGTTTCAGGAGATCCTATAGATACTAAAGGAATAGGAGGTAGGTCCTCAGTCTCTAAATTTGGTATCTCAGTGGAAGTCAAGTTAGAGTCCAAAGAGTGTTGAGGTTCTAAATTTAATGAATTGATTAAGGTATCCTCAACCAACTGATCCAAAGAATCCAGAGAAAAGATTTCTTCAATTAAACTATAGGTCTATCCTCTTTGGACCTGAAAAATATCAGTTTTTATTTTCTGAACTCCGAACTTTAATTCTATAAGGCCCTCCTCACAATTGATGTTTGCCTTGGCCGTAGCCAAGAAAGGTCTTCCTAAAATGATAGGTGTGTTCTGGATATCATCAGGCACTTCCATGTCAAGGACTATAAAGTCTACAGGAAGTAAAAATCCTTGACCCACACTATGACATCTTCCAACACTCCCTGAGTGTCTTAACTAATCTGTTAGCTAATTGCAGGGACACCTCGGTTGGATTTAGATTGCCAACCTCAAAATGTGTCAGCAGAGAGGTTGGGATAAGATTGATGGAAGCACCTAGGTCAAGTAGTGCTCTATTAAATGTGGTGTTACCTATCATGCAGGATAAGAGAGGGGTGCCTGGGTCTTTCATCTTAGTTGAGAGGGTACTAGAGATGATGGAACTAGCTTATTCCGAGAGGATGATTGGACTACTCCCTTTTTGAATTCTTGCTTTACGCTTAGGTGTGCATAGGTCTTTTAAAAACTTAGTGTAAAGAGGAATGTGGCGGATTGCATCCAACAAGGGGATGTTTATGTCGACTTGCTCAAAGAGCTTAAGAAAATCCTCCTCAGGTGCCACACAGGTCTTTTTCTTTCCTTTCTCCTTCTTCTTTAAAGCTTCAGGAAAAGGTACTGGAGTGGTGATAAGAGGTTCAGTCCTAGGTAGAGGAGAAGTAGTAGGTGGAGGAGCAGAACTAGAAGTGGTAGGTGTTGGAGGAGATGGATCTAGTGTGCTTTTACCACTCCTAGTAACTATGGCATTTAGTTCAGCCCTAGAGGTAGATGGTAAATCAGTGTTAGGTAGCAGAGGTGGTTGTGTTTGTGCAAGAGAAGAATTTGAGTTAGTGAAGAAGTCAGTGTTGTGCATTGGTTGTGAAATGACATGTGCTTGGTCTTGCATTGCTGGTCTAGGTTGGACATACCTCTGAGCAGGTATGTTCCTAGGGTTGGGTTGTGCTTGGGATGGGAGTGAATGTGGTTGACGGGACTCCATCAAGTGTGATAGCTGGGCTCTCATCTCAGCTAAGGCCGCATCCTGTCTCTGTTGCATAGCAATATTTTGTTGTTGCATATCAGCAAGAGCTTTCATGATAGACCCCAACTGGTCATCTCGTGTAGGCACAGATTGAGAGTATTGGGTGGGCTTGGGTTGGGGTTGCTGGTAGGCACGCAGTGGATATCCGTGTGATTATGGAGGTGGTGCTCGGATCGGGTTGTGCAGTGGTGGTGCAGAAGGTTGTTGAAAATGAGGTCTTTGTGAATTTCCCCATCACGAGAAATTTGGATGATTGCGCCATCCAAGGTTGTAGGTTTGTGCGAAAGGGTCATTATGAATGTCATGGAGCTCCTCTGAAACTCCAGAAGGTGCATGGAAGTCAGTGTAGAGAGGAACAAAGGTTCCTCCAACCGGTGAAGGATATGGAAATGGAAAGTCTGGTAATGCAGTTTGTGTCACAGAAAGGTTATTCACAGTTTCCCTCCCTGTGGGAAATTGAGAAGAAGTGTTTTGTGCTGGTGACTAAGAAGAAGAAGATGAGGGTTTTGAGAGAAATTTCCATACTTCATCTACTTTCTTCTTGATTAAGCCCACTTTATCTAGTTGACTAGCCACTATCTCTAAGTCTTCGCTACTGGATTGGGCTTCGTGTACCCCAGTGTGTGAGTGGGAATGTGAGGACTTTCTGTTAAACATGCTCATTCAAGCATTATTAATAGAGTTTTTGGCCATGCCTTCGAAGAGCTCAAAGGCTGAATCCTCGTCCCGACACAGGAAATTGCCTCCACAAGTGGCATCTACGAAATTTCGTTTGTCATCATGGAGCCCATAGTAGAAGATCTGGACCTGTTGCCATCGTGGGACACCATGGTGGGGACATTTTCTCAGAAGCTCGTGGAATCTCTCCCAAGCCTCGTGCATTGGTTCTCCTGAATTCTGAGTGAATGTAGTGATGGCACGCCTTAAGGCATTAGTGCGGCCTACCGGAAAGTACTTCTTTAGGAACTCATGTTCTAAAGAAGCCCAGGAATCTATAGGTGCAGTCCGTGCAAGTGTTCGAAACCAAAAGGCTACCTTATCTTTCAATGAAAACAAGAACATGTTCATTAAAAGCGTGTGCTGATCATGTCCTTGCGGACCCAAAGTTTGGGCAAGATTTTTCAGCTCCTCTAAATGCTAAAAAGGGTCCTCAGAAGCAAGTCCATGGAAGTGAGGAATGAGTGCTATAATGTTTGGCTTCAGTTCAGCAGCACGACCCCCATTGGGATAACGTACCATAGGCATTGGTTGGGCAATTGCGGGATTATAATAATTCTGTAGTTGAGGTCTACGGAGTTGGGGTGTTGCCTGAGGATTTCTAGGAGGAGGTGGTTGTGGTGGGGGATTAGCTAAGAGATTAACAGCTTGAGCTAGCTGTTGTAGCTGTTGGGCTAAGGTATTCATTTGAAGTTGTGTGTCGAATAGGTGCTGAAGATGAGGCATAGGTCCTCTCTCTGGGGGTGGGTTAGGAAGATTAGGATAAGGTGGAGGTTGGAACCTAGGGATTGGTGGTTGTGGTGGTGGAGGATGTGCAATTAAGTGTGGAGGAAGTTCTTCAAAATCCTCAAATTGTGATGACTCAAGATCATCCTCTTGGCGAGGGGGATTGTGAAAAGGAGTTTGAGACTCGGGAGGTAAGGGATTAGAAGTGGAAGGCAAAGAAGAAGATGCAGTAGCTTGGGTATTGGAACGTTGGCTTCGAGAGATAACCGGGTTTTATTGTTATAACGTTGTAGTATAGCCAGTTATTGCCATCATTTCAAATATATAAAATTTTTTTACTCGGAAAATAAAAGAGTTCCCGAGGTCGAACTCAGGGAGCAAGTTGTATTCTAGAGATATACATGTTCTATTACAAAAAAAAATAAAGAGAGAGAGAGAGAGGGAGAGAGATGAAAGTTTGAGTTCTTCTTCTTTTCTTCTTTCTTTCTCTTTGTCTCTTTCTCTCTTTAGCTTTTGTTCTTCCTGTTCTTCTTCTGTGTTTATCTCCTTGTGGTCCTCTTCTTCTTCTGTTGTTCTTCCTTGTTCTTTTGTTCTTCAGATCTTCTTCTTTCTTCTTTTCTTTTTCCTGTCAGGACGTCGTCTCTCCTTCTTTCTTCTTTTCCCTTCAGGACGTCGTCTGATTTTCCAATCAGACGACTTAAACCGCTTGTTGCTACAGTGTTTCCCTTAGCTTTCTTCTTCTTCCGCGGTCCTTCTTCTTCACCTGTGCCTGCACACTTCAGAGTTTACGTCAGAGGGCAAAACCTACTCTACCCTCCCCCACCCCCGCGTCTCTCTTTCTCTGAATTCGCTCTTCGGAAGGCTCTCCCAGAGCATCCGGGTAATCGGGTATGTAGGTCGCGCCCGGGTCCAGGCCCACCGGCGTGCGTGGTGGGCGAGGAGTGCAGGTCAGTCTAAGTCGGGTCGGGTCAGGTCCGCGGGGCGTGAGCGCGGACGAGACCGGGTAACCGGGCGGGTGAAGGGGACCTCACCCCGTGAACTGAGGCGAACAGCTTAAGGCACTTTTTGCCTTTAAGCGCCCGTTCGCCTCAGTGGCTCTCCGAGGTGGGACTAAATGTCCCACCCTAATTGAGCTCCCGCAGCAGAGAAAGCAGCGGGCAATCGCGGCTTCACGCGAGGCCTTCGCCCCAGCTGCGAGCCTGGGACTCTTCGCGGAGGCGCCCCGTGCAGCCTGGGAGTCAGGCCTGGGCGAAGCGCACCTGGAGCTGCAGGTTGAAGGTGCTCCTTCCACGCAGCAATGGCGACGGCGGTCGAGACACCTGTACACAGAGGAACGGCCTCTCGGCCTAATCAGATACGTGGAGAACCTTCGCCGTGGCACGACGAAGGTGGTGGGGGGTCTGGCAGGCGGCGGGGCGGAGCGTGAGGGTCGGCCTAGGTCAAACTGCGGGTGGAGAAGTGGGTTTGTTCGGGGGTCTGCAGAGGGCAAGTGGCGGGACGTGAAAGGGCGGAGGTTGATCAGGGTGAGGAGGCGGAGATTCTGTGAGGGTCGGCGAGGCGTGTGGGGCTGTGGAGTGATGGGGGGGTCTCGCCGGAGTTTGGCCGGAGACGAAGGGGGTGACGGTGGACAGGAGCGGTCGAGGGTTTAATCAAATAAAAGACAGTGAGGAAAAGAAAGAGGGGGAGATGGGGAGAAGTTCTGACCTAGCTACGGAGACGAAAGGGGCCGGAGCAGGGCGACAGTCGTATCGATTGTCGCCGGAGAAGAAGATGCCCAGGGGAAGGGGCGGCGGCGAGCAGAGGGCCGGAGAGGCGCCAGCTGGGTGCGGCGTGGCGCGGGAAGAGCGAGGGAGGGCAACCCTGCAGCTGGTAGTGCGGCAGGGCGACAAGGAGGAGGAGGAGAGGCCGCCGGAGCAAGGAGGGCGTCTGTCGGAGTGGGAAGAGAGGAATTGAGGGGGTATCTCCGTCAGATCCGAGCTGGGAAGAACGGTGGAGCGACGGGGGTATTTATAGGGACCGAATCAGGGAGGAAGGCGGAGGGAGACGACGTGTCTCCCTCGCCGGAGGACGCCGGAGATGGAAACCCATACCGTCCGTGCGTTCGCACGGCCGGTATGGTGGGTTACAGCGACCAGGGGGGTGTCCCTGCGACGGCTGACGACGCAGGGCACCCCTGGTTTACTTGCCAGGCTCTCCCCCTCACCCTGCGCGGCGCCATGCTCCGCGCAAGGTCGCCGGAGCATGGTGCTGGCAGGTCTTGCAGGGGGGACCTGAACGCAAAGAACGAAGGAGAGTTAGGGGCCAAAATGCGAGGGTTCAAAAGTTGAGGGCCAAAAAGTAAATATATGAGGACCAAAGTGTAAAGTTGGTCAAGAAGGTTTCTTCTTAGGCTCAAGTTTTTATACATGACTAATTAGGACCTAAGGAATCTGATGGTGAATTTTATTTCTAGATTAAACCTTGTTTGACTGGTCAATTTATGCAAAAACCCAAATTAAGTTATTAATTGGGTATGGTTCTCAATGTAGGTCAAGATGGGTTCCTAAGGTCAAATTGAAGGTTCTAAACCCTAGAGATTATTTTTCTATGAATTTTAGAGGGTTTATTCCATTTTTGCTTTGCCTTGAACCTCGTGAATTGAAGTGGGTTTGTTTTAGGGTTACAGATTATTATTTAGTTCCTTGGAATTGCTGTAGCCCTTGCTAGATCATCTCATCCCACTTTTATTCTTATTAAGTTGCTTTGACCTATGTTTGGACCCTGAATTACCCTGTATGCAGATTATACTGGTAAAATTGCATTTTTACCCCTTATGACTTATTTTTTTCCTTAAACTCAGAATTCTCTGAGTTAAGCCTTTCCTTGAGTTATGTAGGAGCTTTTATCCTTTGTATTGGGTCAAAATGAGCTAGTTATGGCTCATGATGAGGTTCTCATCAGGTACCAGTACCCAAGGGGAGTACAAGTTCTGGCTTTTAGGATCTCCTACCTTCCATTGAGTTAGTTTTTGAAATCACGTTTACTACAATTCGTTCCAACTCAATGGGAAAATTTTAACCACGTTCATAGTAAGCGGAAGAATCCCAATTAAATCTCAATTCATTCAGAAGACCAATCAAGCGAGATAAATCGGAAAAAAATTTTCCTAGAGGCTGCTACGCAAAATTATGTTGTATGCAAGCAATTGTTTCAAACAATTGTACATATCTTAAGATAAACCTAACGATGTGTAGACCTCTAAATTCCACTGGGAATCTGGATAAAACTTAGCATGCGAATCCAGATCCTGTGGTTGCAGAAAGAGATGAGGTAGAAACCTGTGTGTTGTGGCCTTAAGTGATCATGCTGTGTGCACGATAACATTCAACACAAAGCGATGAAAATCTCAATCATGGTTTCACCCAAAGTTAATATCTCCTTTTTGACTTAATTCAAGTGATTATGATATGATTTTTATGCTGCTTGTCTCACTTTTTTACTCAGTTCAGTACAAGAGATGGTCTTCTTAATTTTAAGTCAAATGCAATGATGACAGGAGTTAGAGTAAGGTAAGGAATGCGTACCTGACTCCAGCAATCTTCTATATGCAGATTTGACTTGAATTGAAATCTAGAAGAAAAATATGCAACCTAAGATGGATGCCTAAGGTTATGCTGTTGCTAGATAAGTATGAGATCTTTTGATTTTTGAATTTTTTTTTTTATATGCAACAAGCAAAAACAAGGAAAGAAATCGATTCAGAAAATCGCAATCGAAAAATCGTATCGATGAGGGAGAAGTAGAAGATAAAGTTCAGACAGTCCACAATTATTACAATGAATGTGTGAGAACAGGCTCTCACAACTTATGACTAACAATTTATCCTAATTAATATACCTAAAACTATCTAAACTAAACTACTATTATTACTAATCCTACAACTACTCTGAGGGCAAACTCCACCAGGAAGACAGGTCAGGAGTGCAGTGACTCCACCAGGAAGACGACCTCTACCTAGATGATGATACTGCTTCTCCTCCTCAAGTGCTGTGGAAAATAACAAATGATTAGTAAAAGAATAAAAGAATGTATACACAAATAAATCAATGGAAGAAAGCAATTACAATCAATGAATTTAAATGAAATGAAGAATTTCTATATACAAAAGAATTAGAGGGTAATTTTGGCATAAAGAGCGTTACCTCCCCGGCAACGGCGCCAAAAATAATGGTGAAATGGTATGGGAAGTATGACTGTGTAATGGAGTGGCTGATTGCTATTGTGATGTGTTGTAGTTTGAAACACCATGAGTGTCATTATGGTGAGTTGTATGGAGTACCAATCATTACAACCATTATTATTATTTACTTATCTAATTTTTACTGGTTTTATTCCAGGCTGTTCACTGGGAGGCAATTTATTGAATTACATCGCTCTTTGATCTCAAAATTATCCTCTAATTCCAAAAAGAAGCTTTACATCTTTTTAAAGAATGAATGAATATGGATATGGTTTGCCTACTTACTAAGAAATGTTTGCAAAAACTAACTATAAACAAGCACCAAACAATTTATCACTATACTTTAAACTATGTCTTTATAAGTTGTACTATTAATACTTACATGAAGTACATAATAGACTGAGATGATATAGTATATTAACTTAACTTACTAGTTTGTTATCTATAGTAATACATACAACAGTTTTAGTGATAGACGTAAGCATTGCTAGATCCCAGAAAACACTATATACAAACCTAAGGAGGGAAACTGGGGTCTGTAGCGACACTTATGGTGACATTTTATTCTGTTAGTAAATATATGGGTTCATTTATAAAAATAATTGGCTGTACTACGTATACATATATATATATCCTTATATTTTTATTGTATGCGTATTTACTTACGTATGTACAACATCTCTCTCTCTTCTCCTTCACACAAATCTTCATCAGATGTTCTTCTTCTTCTGTGTTTTCATTCTGCCTTAACAACCATAATACGCTATGGTTGAGAGGCGTTTAACAGTCTTCATTAACTCTCTTTAATTAATTAAAAATGTGTTAAATTTGTGGGTGCGTTTTTCGATGGATACACAGCACCCAGAGGGTCGGACCAAACCTCTAGTAAGCACGCCCTAATTCTCATTAGGCCGCTTAATCACGTTTTTCTTAACTCAGCACAGGACCTACTCAGCCCCATGCACATGCCTCTCTCCGGGCCCCTGGCCCCATAGACAGAATATGCTCAGATATGCTCATATGAATCGAATGTAAAGGTTGTTTCAGGCGCCCGGCGCTCGTGACGACTGAACGGCATATAACGCAAATTCAATATATACCGCTGTGTGCAGTTTGCAGTGCACGATGTGGCGCTATTCGAGCGCCACATCTGCGCTGGAAACCGCATGCAGCTGTGGGCTAGAAGAGATTTTGGCCCTCAATTCGAGGGCCATAATTTATTTAAAAATAAAAATAATTTATGAAAAATAAAGTATTTACATAATACTATATAATTGTTCAATTAATTTAAAATTTTAATTAGATTTACTATATAAATAAATTCACTCAAGTGGACTATTTTTACACACTGATTTAGGTATTTTCTTGGTTAATTGCTTATAAATTAGTTAGTGAATGGTCTAATTGACCTCATACAGGGTTAGAATACATACATAAGTATTTTATTCACATTTTTATTATATTTTTCCAAATTAATATATGTGTTATTTACGTTTAAATAGTAGTTTCAATTGTTCTGCTTATAAATTAAGTTAAACTTAATGTAATAAGGTATGAATATACGTAAATTAGCTTAAATTACTTAAAGTATATTAGTCTTAGTATAAAGATTCAGTTTAACTTAATTATAAATCTAATTTACTAATTTAACTGATTTAATTTAACAACTTAGCTATAAACTTAATAAATTCATTATTTATTATCTATAAAGGATTAAATTAAGATAAAAGATTTTATTTACTTATTATCTACATATACATAGATATATATGCTGTTTTATAGTTTAACTCTCTTAATTATACTACTTACTGATCTATTTAGTTTAATAATACATATAAATTAGTTCAATATATATATAGTTATATAATTATTGTATTTATTGTCTAAACTAGATCTAAAACCTAAATTACAATATTATATTTACATTGTTAAGTATACAGTATATATATATATTTACACTATCTATTTACATGTGTTGCCTAATATATAGCTTATGTCTATATTAGTATACTTAATATACAAAGTAATATATATATGTACATATATAGATATATAAATATTTTTACTTATGGTCCTTTTAGGGTGTTTCTTTTTAAATTTTTCTAATGTTGTTACAGGTTTAGCAGACGTAGGAGAGAAGAAGGGAAGAGTTAACTGAGGAGAGTCCTCAGTTCAGTTTTCTCTTTTAACTCTTGTTTGGATGGTGATTTCTTTACTAGACTAGCTGACATAATTGAGAAAGAATAGACAAGCATGCACAGAAGTTAGATTTGAAGTATTGAAACAAGAAAGTTTGTTTACATATGAGATGAAATACAATCAATTTGTCAGCTAAGGTCAAATTAGAGTCTACAAGGTTTAACACTAGAACCTATCTGTTACAACCTATAATAACTAGACAGTAACAACACAAGACCTTCCAGACTCTGCAGCAGCTTAAGTCACTGTCCAAATGGGCTAACTGCTGCTGCAGTTAGTCATTTGAGAAGAAATGTGAGTTTGGAGAGAAAAAACATATAGCTACAAGATGCAGCACTTTGCTTTGTTTACTGGGATCAGAGTCAAACAAATCCAAACTGAAAAGAAAATCAGCCAATCCCAAATCTGACAAGGGTTTAATTTCTCACTAAATCACAAAATACCTCAATTCAAATCCCAAAAACCCTCATCAAAAACTTCATTTCAGATGAAATCCACGAATATCACTGAATTAACTCTTCCTAATGCTATAGACAACATGAAGGAATAATCAATTCAATAAGTTAAAGCCCTTAGTTCAGATCCCAGTTTCATGAAACCTTAAGGACTATTGAGAACTCCTTAGGTTAGGAAATCACCAAACAGCCATTAACAAAACTTATGAATGCGAGATTAGACTTCAAATTACCACAGTAATTATCCTTAGATCTGACTTGCATTCAATGCATTCAAGACATTATCAAATCAGATTTATATATGGCTCTTCTGAGATGATTTCTATCACTAGAAATCCTCTCAGATTCCTTGCCAACAAGGAATTCAAATCAACTTCATTCAATTCGTCAGATCAGGTAGTAAAACCAAAAAGAAAAATCCTTAAAATCCAAATTGAGGAGAAATCTGACAAACTGAAACTTTCGATCCAAAATCAGAGGCTTTTGCGACCAAGAGTGAGGTGAGTAGGAAGCCCCTTAAGTGCTTGTTGACGCCAATTTCTGATCTGAGGTTGAAAACCAATCAAATCTGAAATTGGGTCAGAGTGTATGGGTGGAAGATGAGAAAACATATCGTGCAAAATAAGAACTGGACATGAAAATATGGAGAGGGAGATAATTTGAAAACATGGTCTTATGAAGTCTTCCCCTCTGATCTGGAATGATCAGAGGAGGTGAGGCGGGGGGGATTTAAGCCTAATTCTACTACTACAGCTACTTTATCCTATGGAGAAATTAAACAATAACAATTGTATTAATTCTACTCTAAACTACTTAACTACAGCTAAAACTAATATGCTGAATTATAAACCTAATCTAACAGGAAGAATGGGACCTATGGGTCCTTAGCCGGTGGCTAAGGAGGAAGAAAGGAGGAAGATGACTCCAGCGGAGGGAAGAGTCTACTAGTGAGGCTCCAGGGTCGTCCTCAGGTGCTACGAAGTCCTTAGCGAGGAGGAGGTCGAGAGAAGGTGATGATTTCACAACCGGTGGCTGTGAAATTAGAGGCTTGATGGGGAGGGGGGACTGGAGTTGACAAATGATTGCTAAGAGGTGTAGGAGGGAGCGATCCCTTGCACGTGACACCATTGAGGTGCTTAAGTAGCATGCTCAGTGGCTGAGTTCACCGTGCAGGTGAGGATAATCAAGATGCAACCGACGACGAGGATGAGAGGAGCGCAGCGCGCGGTGAGCTAAGCACAAAATCTGACCGTCAGATGTGATATAGGGAGAGGGGTGATCGCACGTGCCGAATCACGCGAAACTTCCATTTGAATCTAACTGCAAATCAAGATCATGAAGAGCGACGGACGGTTAGGATTGGCCGTGTTCTTCGCGTGCTACAGTGCGTGCGAAGAGTAGCAGGCTTCTCTCTGAAATGAAGGAAATTTGCAGATAGACCCTTGAACGAAGGGGTAGAAGAATTGCGTACAGGCCCATAAGTGTAAAGAACTACAACCGGAAGTGCCCTGCAGCCTTTGAAAAGGGTCCCTGCAGCTTACAAGTAGGTCCAAAGAGGAGTTTTTAAGGGTAAGAGTGTAATGCATGAAGGACCTAAGTGTAAACTACTTATTTCATAACCTAAATGATGTCCAATTGCCTTCAAATTTTTATATGTGCTTAATTGAACATTTAAGACATTGATTATACTTCTGATTTCGCCTTTCAAACTTATTTATGTGTTCAATTGATGCATTGATCATCATTTGTACTTTGCTTTCAGAATATCTCATTTTGTGACCTAATTATGAAATTTTAACCCAGAGTAAAGGTTTTAGGTCTTTTTCTTTAATTTCCACACTTAACCCTTTTTATCTATTAATTTGATATTGTTTTACTTCGTGTCTAGCTTAACTTCAGCTTTTTAGCCATGATGAGTAGCCAATCATCAATGCCCAGGATTTCTGATGGTCATGTTCTCCATGTCTGGCACTCGAGAGCATAACTAAGAGAGACATGATGCCCCTAAACCCTATTCTTCCTGTCGAAATTTTTGATGTTTGGGGCATCGGTTTCATGGGACCCTTTATCCCTTCATTTGGACATTAGTACATTCTTGTTGCTGTTGATTATGTGTCCAAATGGATTGAGGCAATTCCCACCTAAACCAATGACCACAAGGTGGTCATCAATTTTGTCAAGAAAAATATTTTTAGTAGGTTCGGGATTCCGAGGGCTATCATCAGTGATGGTGGCACTCATTTTACTAATGCCTAATTCCAGAATTTATTGGCCAAATATGGAGTTAATCACCGAATTTCCACACCTTACCATCCCCAGATGAATGGACAAGCCGAGATCTCCAATCGAGAGATCAAGAACATTCTGTAAAAAATGGTTAGGCCTGATCGCAAGGATTGGACTCAAAAGCTTGAGGACGCTCTTTGGGCCTACCGTACGACGTATAAAATGCCCATCGGCATGTCTCCATTCCGTTTGGTGTATGGAAAGGCATGCCATCTACCCGAAGAGATTGAACACAGGGCATTCTGGGCAATCAAACAATGCAATTTAGATCTGAATCTAGCTGGGAAGACCAGGAAACTCCAACTATCTGAGTTGGAGGAGCTTAGAAATGATGCTTCTGAGAATGCCAAGATCTACAAGGCTCGGACCAAAGCTCTACATGATCAATTGATTTCCCGCAAGAGCTTTGAGCCAAACCAAAAGGTCTGGTTATTCGATTCTAAACTTAAGCACTTTCCAGGCAAACTTAGATCTAAATGGAATGGCCCATTCATAATTGATTAGATTTTTCCAAATGGTGCCATTCAGATTTCTGACCCAAAGACGGGTAACACATTTAAAGTCAACGGTCAACGTCTGAAGCCTGTTGTTGACCGTATTCTTCCAGAACCCTTCTCAGACTCTGTTGCTCTAGCCATTCTGTGACTTCTTTGGCTGGACTTTGCCTAGTTGACGGCATTAAACTCAACAGTTGTACATACGACACAAGGCTGATACGAGCTTCATATTCAAGTGACATCTTTCATATTCTACCCTTTCTTTCATGTCTCTTTTTCAATGAGAACATTGCATCAGCTAGGCATGGGGGGGTGGATTCATTTTTGAATCATTTGGTCAGCTTTGTGAAATTCATGTAAATTGTTTTTCTCTTATTATTTATATATATATAAAAAATCAAAATTAGGAAGGATTAGTTGGTCATTAGGACTTTTCAATCCTAAGAAATTTTACATTAGGATCTGAACACAAAGACCCTTCAGGTCTTTGGACTTAATTAGCCCGTGTATCCACTAAAATGTGGATTTGTCTTTCGAGTACTCGCCATCTTAATTATATCGTAATTGGAATAAATAAGTTTGGGTGATAAGTACATGACTTATCAACCCACCCTCTGATTTGAGGGAATTTCTAAGTTTTAAGCATCTACATACTTTCTTTGCACTGACTCGTTGTTCGGTGATTCTAATGGAAATTTGGTTGCTAATGAACCTTCTAGGGTGATATGGCTGGCAAGTTATCGTGGGTAACAGCCCATAAGTAGGTTGTCCAGAGCCCAGTCACTGGACCTTTCTCTTTTTGCTGCCTTTAGTTAAATCTTATACCACGGAAGCCACCTACTTAGAAAAAAAAAATCAAAAAGAAAAGGAGAAAAGGAAAAAAAAACAAATAAGCCACACTTCCCCACACGAGTATGGCTGGCAAGTTGTCGGTGGTAACAGTTCATCGACCGATTGTCCAGAACCCAACTAAGAAAAGGCACTAAAAAAAATTTCCAAAACACTTAGGAAGAAGCGAAGAAGTAGAATAAATCAGGGAGATATACACTAGATTCACCCTTGTGTTGACCCCATAAAATAATAAAAGTAGGGAGAAAGCTACCGATTGTAAAGATACACCTTTAAGCAGAATTCCTTTTAGGTTACATAGAGGCGTAGAAATCCGAAGTCCATTTTAATTGCCGGTCAACGAGTCTATCACAATCACAATAAGATGCTTAAAACTTAGGGTTCTCATCAAATCTTGGGTGAGTTGAATGGCCGTAGAAAGCCACTCTTAAACCCTAAAATTTGAAAATTCAAAAAAAAATAGAAAAGAGTAAAAAGAGAAAAAGAAAATTTTCTTTGAATAAGGAGAGGGTTTGAGGCAATCTGCATTTTGGCAAATACTCGGGCACTATTGTGTCTTTGAAAGTTCAGATCCTAAGTAGACAATTTCTTAATGATTGAAAATAACTCAGGCCTAAATAATCCAACCTAATTCTTTTATAAATAGCATATAGTTTTTTCTAGGGACTAGCAAAAGATAGGCATGGGGGTATGATGTAAACACATTTACACTACTTAAGATGTCTATTTATGCATGTTCTTAAGCATAGGATTGCATGGCATGTTATAAATATTGCATAACATGCATCATCTTGCATTTAGAGTAGCTTGAATAAAATGGAGGTTAATTGTCTCCTTTTATGTGCTTGGATAGAGCAAACTTTTTATCGGGGCCTCGGATCGAAGATCCAACCTTACGGATGTGATCAGGGCGACGATTGGAGTTCAACGACTCCAAGATTGCCCAAATCAGGCATCCGTAGCATCAGATAGTGACTGGGAAACCCAAGAAGATCAAGGGTCGGGATGGTGTAAATCCGCACCTCAAATGACAAATCTGATCGCACGGATGAATTGGGATAGACGATCGCATCCTAATGATGCAAAAATCGAGTCAATCTGACATTCGTGGCACCATCTACAACATTCAGAAGATGGACGGCCAAGATGGCGCCACGTGGTGCCATATCAGCCGCCCAAAAGCCCGCATGCATCCATTGAAGCCTCCGCATCTGCTCCCTCTTCACCAATGTATCTCGATCCAACAGCTGTGAACGATCGCACCACATATCGGCCAGGCGACAATCCACGCCCCGCAGCACAGTGGGTGAAGGTGCGATCGCGAGCAGTGGACGCAGGTTCAAGCTGCAGCGAAGGGGCAAAGGGCGCGGGAGAGCAGGCGCGGGCGTGCGTTGGATCATGATCGGGTGGCTAAGATCTTCCAATAGTGGCCACGTGCTATTTCACGCGAGGTGGGAAGCACCATCACACGCGTTGGGGCGGGCACATAGCAGCCGGTGAAGGCGCAATCACAGTCATCCGATCTCACGATCGGATGGCTGTAGTTGGTTGAACATGCGGATGTGTTGAGAGAGAGAGCAGTTGAGCGGGCGCGCGTGGGTAACAGCCACTATGCCCACATTGGGGCTTTAGCGACGATTTTATCCCTCACTAAATACCCCTCATTTAATGTTTTAAAGATGTAATGACCAATTTGCCCCCACTCCTTGCAACTATAAAAGACCCCCTCCACACGAAATTCTCATCCCTTCCTTCTCTTCTCTACCTCTCCAAAGCTCAAGAGAAGCTTGTCACACACCCGGGATGCTCCTCGCGAGATAAAGTCCAAATTTTCGTCCCCCTTCGGAAGTGGATCCCGTGACGACGACGGCATGCTGCTCCGTTCCCGTTCTTCTGCTTCGTTCTCCATCGTCCTGCTTCATCCTCCTTCATCCAGGCATCATCCCGTCCGGCTCGTCCTCCAAGAGATCGTCGAGGAGGATAACTTCTCTATCCCATTCTTCTTTACAACTTTTCTAGTGTAGAATTTTCCTGCTTTCTAGTGTAGCTGATTTCCTACTTTCTAGTGTAATTTTTATTTGGTTCGATTGTATAAACATTTTGAAATATTGAAAGCATGTTCTCTTTCTCTCTCTCTCTTTCTCTTTCTTTTAGTCTGATAGCTTCATTGTAATTACATCGTCTCGCTTTTCAAAAGAAATTCTAAAAAAAATATAATTGCAAATATAGATCAACGTAGCCTCCCTATGTTCGACCCATAATTCAAATTTCGGTATAAATTTTGTTTGTTGAACACGAATTCTTCGTTTTCAAGCTACAACGACAAGGTTTTGAAACCAAACACGTTAGCTTAGCAATTCATATGTTCAACACTCTCCGTTCATCCACT
Source organism: Thalassia testudinum (assembly GCA_037157565.1). NCBI lineage: Eukaryota > Viridiplantae > Streptophyta > Magnoliopsida > Alismatales > Hydrocharitaceae > Thalassia > Thalassia testudinum. The sequence goes on from JAZHRO010000056.1 coordinate 18,615,484, forward strand.
TCCAGCCCCCTCTCGACTTGAATCTGACAGTCCCACCCACACGAGACGGCCATCTCCTCTCCCTCCTCCTCCTCCAATTCTTTGGTCTCCATGTCTTCTAGTCACCCTCATCTCCAATCCTAGTCGCATCCTCGACATTGCCACCCACCGCCCTTTGCCACTCTCTCTCCATCTGACCTCAGGAAGCTTTTGAGTTCACTAATGGTTTGAATTAGGGAGTTTTTCGCTCAGCTTATCAGAACCGAACTCACCGAAGCTCCAACGAGCTCCAGCAAGTCAAATTTGTGTTTCAACCCTTGAAACTCTACATGGAGCACTATAATGATTGTTCGAGTGTTTATTTTATGGTTTTAACATCTAGAGCTCAGCTTAGACCTCCATCTTGTCCAACTTTGGTGGAGTTGGAGGAGCATTTCTGTTAGGTTTTAGACCTCTAGTTGACGTCCAAAAGCAAGAGCATAGCCTACAGAGTCCATCCTTGCTTGCTGATTACTTGGAGAATCTTTGGTTTGTTCTGACGAACAAACTTCAATTAGAGCTCAGGCGATAAGGTCAAAAACCATTGCAATCTTAATAAAAACTAGGCTTTAAGGTCATGGATCAATTTCTCAGGCAAAATAGAGTCAACCTAGGGCATTAATTTGATCTGATAGATCCTGATTAGGAAAGTCAACTTTGAGCTTGTTCTAGTCAACTCCATGTCTGAATTGATGGCTGAATGGTCAATTTGGTGTTTTGATGAATTAGAATGCTTTTTGGGTTGTTATAGAGCATAATAGAATCAATTTGAACAAGTTTAATTAAGGATTTAGGGTAATTTTAGTCGTTGCTCAGTATGCATTCTTTAGAACCCAATACTAAGTTCTCCTTGTTCTTGCAAAATTTGGATGCCAAGGCTGCCCAGATCAGGTTGTAACAACCCATAAAGGTTGTTGAATCTATTTCGAAAGGTTGTTGGCTCTCTGATGAGCTGTTCAGAGCTTAAAGCTAAGCTCTGGAGCTTTTGTTTGAATCTCAAAAGTTGTTCTCTATATCTGCAACTTTCTAAAGCTTCTTCCATCCTTTGTTAGATGCGGAATCACCTCCTGCTTCTATCCAGAACCTCAGCTGGAAGTCTAATTCTCTTCTATAGGTCCTATGACCTAAAATGGCATTCTGTAGGCATTAATAGCCATAAGAAACCCTCTTCTTCGCCATTTAAATTGAAGGGCCAAGCTTCCTTTGAGCATCAAATTGATGCTATTTCTTGATAGAGCTCATCAACAGCTCTCAATCGAGCCTCTGCTCAATCGATTTGGTGAACTGAGTCGGTCGGAATCGAGTCTTGAAGTCTGGCCTAGAAAGGTGAAAAATAGTGCCACCTCAGGAAACCTTGAGCGTACGCTCGGGTATTAAATGATTTTCTGCATAGACCTCTTAGGTCGTCAGCGTAGGGCGTAGCTTACGTACATGGGTGCGGGTGCGTGCGAGTGCACGTACCTGCACATGGGTGTGTGTGTGTGCCTGTGGGTGTGAGAGTGAGCCCGTGAGTGGGCGTAGGCTTGGGAGGCCGGTACTGTGCATTGATGAGCACATTGAAATCCACCTAATTAAAGCTAGGTCGGATCTCTAGTAGGGTTTGATCCCACGCTATAGGGTACTGTGTATCCGTGAAAGAGATCTGACTGCCCATTAATAAAATAAATTTTATAATTAAATGAAAAAATGAGTTTAAGTGTGCACGCAAATGGCTAAGTGCAGAAGGTTGTATGCATAGTACAGAGGTTTAAAGAAGAATTAAAGAAGAAGAGATGAAGAGAAGAGAGCTCAAAAGCTTAAGTGTTGAGAGAGGGTTAAGGAAAGTTAAAGATTTAGGAGATTAGCTAAAGAGCTTTAGAAAAATATAAGGGAAGAAGAGAAGCTCAAGAAATAAAAGAAAGAGAAAGAGAGAAATAACAGAAGAGAAGAAAAGAAAGAAGGGTTGAAGGCATTTAATGAAGGAATGAAAGAGAGAATTAGACATCCTTGCTTGTAATCAGTCTTCTAATTTTAATTTTTAAGATGTCCAATTCTATTTTTAGACATCTGATTTGTAATTCCATTTGAATATCTTGTTCCCTTTCATTATTTTGAGCTCTAAATGAGATAAGGCAGGTGTACTCATTTGTTTAGCATTTTCTTGCCTTGATCTTTTGTAATTAGAAGTACTTGAAGCAATAAACATGTTTACTTGGTTTCTAATGGCAAATCATATGTGTAAATATGTTTTTTATTCATGAAATATTGCTTAAGCTTAATTGACTCATTTTTGTGCAATACTCATGTGCTTAACATATGCTAATCTAATAATTGATTAAATAATTAGTTCCTAATTATTCTTAGAAACTAAATGGTGAATTAGGATTAAGTTATGCCTCCCAGTGAATGACCTGGACTCAACTAGTTAAAAAAGAACTTTAAAATCTAAAATGTTTGGTTAACTTGACCCTTTACTACATTCTTGACTTAAATTCGAGTTAACCTAAGTTACATTCTTGTGCATTTAATTAAGCCTAAATAACTTAATTAACTGTGTTGAGGAATCTAACCATTAGTGCGCTGAAGCACGCTGGTCCACATGCAAATGCCTACGCGTGCCGCTCCGCACGCATGCACACGCTGCCACCTACGCCGCTGCACTGCTATGTTGCCTTGCTCCCGCGCGCATGCTGCTATGGTCGGGCATGTTTCGTGTGTTAGAAATCAAGGTTACAAGTAACCCGTCATTGTAGTCGCAAAACACGTCGATTAAATAAAATTTATACTGAAACTATAAGGGAGTCCCGGGTCGAATACAGGGAGGCGACATTTACTTTACATGAAAACCACGCTTCATTTTGTTTCTTTTTGGTATTTTAGGGTTTTGATATTTTTTTTGTATTTTTGAAATAAATGACAAGGAGAATGAATCACAAGATAGAAATGGAACAAATATGATATATATAAATATCAATTAAATGTCAATTACAATGAACTATGAAAGCATAAAAAGAGAGGGAGGCAAGAGGAAATCTCCCGAATTACTTGTTCGGTGAGATGACGGCCCTTGGTGGAAGCTCAGACGAAGGAGGTGAGGAGTAGGACAATGGAGGTGAGATGCAGGATGATGTCGTGTTGAGGAAAGCTTCGACATGGCTCTGGATTGGAGGTGAGAAGATAGAGATGATCTGCTACCGGAATGGAGGTGGGAGGACAGGTCCAAGGTGTCCTACGAATGGGGATGAGAAGTTGGAGGAATATTTGGTGGGTGGAGGTTCACTACATTAATAGGTGCCTTGGGAGCTTGAGAACATGCTCTAATGGAGCATTGGTAGGCTTGCTAGGCTTGGGAGTAGGTGGGAGTAGAGTAGGTAAAGATGGTTTGGAAGGGAGGGGGTGCAGGTCCTTTTATAGTGGAGGAAAAGAGGCAAAAATAGGTATGGGACCCTTTCAAAAAAGAAGAAAGGTATGGGACGATTAGTGACATCCAAGCCATCGTTGGAAGCGTCGCTGTAGGTAGCTCATGCCCGCTCAGGCCTAAAGTTGGCCTTGCTGGCGCGTTAAGAATTAGCGACAGCTGTAAGCGTCACTGTAAATCCAGCTCATGCATCACTGTAGGTCCAGCTCATGCATAGCTGGCGCTATGCTCCCACCTTACCTCACACGCACGCGCCCACATACGTAGGTGTCTGCCAGAATGCAGACCGCCCAAGTTCTCGCCTTATTTGAGAAGGGAAGAAACATCTTTTTTTATTTTTCTTCTTTTCTAATTTTTTTGTACTTTTGGAGTTTGAGAGTTCCGGGATAACATTTTACGGCTACATGACCCGCCCAAGACTCGAAAAGGACTCTAAGTACTAAGCATCTTTGAGAAAAGGTGATAGACTAACAAAACGGCCATTAAGACGGACTCAAGATTTCTACGACACTAGGTGACCTTGCCTAAAGGATTATCTTTACGATCGATAGCTTTCTCCCTACTTTCTTTTATATGGGGTCAACATAAGGGCGAACCCAGTGTATATCTCCCCGATTTATTCTACTTCCCCGCTTCTTCTCTAAGTGATTTGGGAATTATTGTGCTTTTTTTTTGTGAGCTGGGTTCTGGACAATCGGTGGATGAGCTGTTACCACCGACAACTTGCCAGCCATACTTGTGCAGTGAAGTAGGTGGCTTTCCTGATCTAAGATTTACCTAAAGGAAGTACAATGAAAACTGTCTTGTGGCTAGGCTCTAGACAACCGATCGATGAGCTGTTACCACTGACAACTTGCCAACCATACCACCTAAGTCAGTCCATTAGCTACCCAATTTCCGTAAAAATTGCCGAAAAGTGAGTCAGTGCAAAATATGTGTGTAGATGCTTAGGCTTGAAGTCCCCCCAAATCAGAGGGCGGGATGATAACTCACATATGTATCATCCCAAATTATTTACGAAATTAAAATAAAATTTAATTGGTGAGGACTCGAGACTAAATCCACATTCGAGTGGACACTCGAGCTAATTGAGCCCGAAGACCTGAAGAGTCAAAGTGTTTAGGTCCTCTCGTATCATTTCCTAAAGTTAATAACTTCCAAATGCCTAAGTTCTCTTTTGCTAATTTCTTTTTTTACCTTTTTTCAAATTTTCAATTTTTTTTAATTTTATAAGAAACTAAAAGAAATTCTATGGAGTTAACATAATGATTTCAGGAATTGATTATCCATCCCCCCATGCCTAAATGATGCAATGTCCTCATTGTAAAAATAAAGACATGAAAAGGGCGGAGTAAATAGAACATCACCTGAGTGTCGTGAAAATTCGGTTAGCTCCGCAGAGAGAAGAGTGTATACACACACACTAAGTTAAATGCCTTCAGCTAGGCATAACATACATACAAAGAAGAAATTGAGAATTCACAAGTGCGGGCGAAAATCAAAATCAAAAGGTTGATCCTGAAACCCATCCGCATAAGATGTCCACAGACGTGGACGAGATTGTGGTGTAGACCTATGCCCCAAGGTTGAGTAGTTCTCAGGTTTTGGATGAATATCACCCAGAATCGGAGGTTGTTGTGTTTGCGGGGCTGGGCCTGTGGTTTAGTGTTGCGCAACCCAAGACCAAAGTGTCGAACAATAGGTAAAGATGGTTCAATAGGTGCGGTTGTCCACTTGACATCTAGCTCAAAAAAATAATCAGTTATTCCAGGCTTGGGCCACACGTGAAAGATATCATAAGGGTCCGTAAAGAAGATAGGTGGTTTCAGGTCAATAGTTACCCCTATATCCAAACTTGTTTTTCCCTCAAAATTAACCTCTCAAATTTTTATTTCCAACTTCCTATCCTCTGAAATCAAGGTTTCTGGGACTTCCAAATCATTGTACACCCCATCTAAAGTACCTAAGTCCAACAATTGTGGCTGAATTAGGATGACTTGGGCACAATTATCTCAAAAGTATGTTCATTCAGCTCTTCAGAGTGTGGTTGAGGAATGGGGCTACTAATTGAGTCGTCGGGTATCAGATCCTCCAAGTTAGCCCCAACCAAATCAGAGTCTTCAGTAGTCGGGCTTCCAAATTGGTCGTCATACTCCTCGAGCCCGTATGTCTCACTAAAATCATTCTCCTCAAGCTTAAGTGAGACTTCACTAAGAGATTCCTCACCCTCAAAATCAAAGAATTCATGATCTTCATTTGTATATGTCTCAACATCACAAGTCATTTCATTATCCAAGGAGACATAATTTTCTTCGTTTCTTGACTTGGGGATCTCGGGTGAATCAATCGGTTCATCCTCAATGGGCAGCTCTAGCCCAACCTGGTCATCTCCGATCTCTGAAAATATATCCCCCGTGACAGATGCCTGAGCTGGTTCAGACATTGGCTCTCCTGAAGGGGGTTCATCTTGAGAATCATCCCAAGATTTGACTAGGGCAACCACAAATTTCATCCTTAACCTCGACAACTTCCTAAGTTGAAACTCACCCAAGTCCCTATCCCTAACACTTTGGAGCAAATCCAATAAAGAGTTATTCAGCTCATCAATCATTTTTATCATAGGCTCCAATGCTTCAGTGCGTTGTGTTGGCTGGGCTTCTAAAGATTGTATGGTGTTCCTGAAATTAGCCAACACTCTATCTTGGATCTGGTTCACTTGAACCAACTGGTTTGATTCAGGTTTGGGTGGGTTTGGGTTGAATCTAGGGGAGTCAAGATGTCGAGGTTCTCCGGTCCCTCCCTGAAAGTAGGTCATTCTAGGTTGTTCAAAGGATGGTGGTGACCTATATTCAGTGGAGTACTGATAGGGTAGGTGTTATAATCATCATATCCTTCCTAATTGTAGATCGGGTTGGTTTGATCATCAAAGGATCGAGATCTATAATCATTGTAGCTCTAGGAAGGATAGTAATCATAGTCTTGTTGTCCACGGTTAGGCCCTGGACACTAAGGTCCAGATTCATATCCCCAATCAAAGTCATCCTGACTAGTGGATGGGTAATTACAAGTTAAGTTGGGATAGTAATCATCTTGGGGGTAAGTGGTGGTAGGAGGATAGGCTGTGAGATGTGTGTAGGATGTGGAAGGGTACAAGGTGAACTAAGGAGGAAAATCAGAAGAGAAAGGAGTCCTACAATACAAAAATACAAGCTTGTCCTTAGGTTGGGTAGCCTAAAGGTCTACAGACTCTCAGAATTTATCCTAAGATTATGGATGATTTACTCTACTTATGTCCAGGAAATCCAACCAGTTAGAAGGAGGGACTAGGGATAAGGTTCTTCCTTTGGCTTGAGCATCCGGTTCCAAGTGTAGCCCCCAGCCACAATCGTTTGATGCTACTCCCCTAGGTAGACATCAGATTGACTAGTATAAGCAGGTTAATCGTGAACAATCTCAATCTGGATCCAGATGAGAGAACCAGTCCTTAGGGCCAAGGTATAATCAATTTTAGTTAGGTTTAGGACAATGGTGCTTTAGGAATGTGATGGGCTCTTTAGATGGGTTCTGCCCTTAATGATTTGTTTGAGAACGTGTGAATATGCACAACCAAGAAGTTGTCAAGCAAGATTTTTAATGATGAGGTGAGTTTTAGGGTTCGGATCTTGCTTAATAGCTTTTAGGATTCAAATATTAGGTGTTTTCAACTAATTTTTGTGAGCCAAACCATGGACGTTGTTGAAAGCATGTGTTCAAGCATTTTCCTTTAGAAATCAAGAAAAATATGGAGTGCTTGGCTTGACCTAATTATTAAATCCTATGGGGCAGCTAGAAAATGAACCTCTTTTAGTTTAGGTGGTGTGGCCCAAACAATTCAATCAATTGGCTCAAATGCACCATCGATTAAGGCAAACAAAAAGGTGGTTAACTTAATATGATTTCTACTCTTTTATGTGTTGAATTCGTGTACCGGGTCCACAGGTCGAAAGCCCGATTGAGTAGATGAAAATCAAGTCTGATTATGTGCATCAAATGTGAGTGTATAGAGTGTTAGAGTGTGTATGTTGATTTGTCCCATAGAAAGTTTTTTTATATATGTGGGGGTGAGGTGGATGAAGGTGGCAAACAAGACAAACAATTCTATCCTAGGGTTTACGCAAACACATAAGTAGATTGGGTCTTGATTATGAGTGCGACGAAATGAACTAGTGGGGGGGGAAGTGGGGGACACTTACAGAGTACTCTACCCACACTTTACTCTGATCTACAACACTTGGATCTCCATGCTAGGGTACCTACAAGACAGTAGATCAAAGACAAGTAGGGTTAGTGCTATGTAAATGTAAAGAAACGTAATAAATAATAAAGTAAATTCCGTTGCCTCCCCAGCAATGGCGCAAAAACGGTTGGGCGTGTTTTGCGTGTTAGAAATCGAGGTTATAAGTAACTCGTTGTCATAGTTGCAAAACATGTCCATCAGATAAATTTTATACTAAAACTCCAAGGGAGTCTCAGGTCGAACACAGGGAGGCGACGTTTACTTTATATGAAAATCGCGCTTCATTTAGTTTCTTTTTGGTATTTTAGGGTTTTGATATTTTTTGTGTTTTTGAAATAAAAGACAAGCAGAATGAATCACAAGATAGAAATGGAACAAATATGATATATATATCAATTCAATGTCGATTACAATGAACTATGAAAGCATAAAAAGAGAGGGAGGTGAGAGGAAATCTCCTGAATCGGCTGTGTGGCGAGACGAGGGCACCTTGTGGAAGCTCAAATGAAGGAGGTGAGGAGCGGGACAACGGAGGTGAGATGCAAGAGGACGTCATGTTGAGGAAAGCTTCGACGTGGCTCCAGAATGGAGGTGAGAAGACTGAGATGATCTGCTATTGGAATGGAGGTGGGAGGATGGCTCCAAGGTGACCTATGAATGGGGATGGGAAGTCGGAGGATTATTTGGTGGGGTAGAGGTTCGCTACAATAATAGGTGCCTTGGGGGCTTGAGAACAAGCTCTAATGGAGTGTTGGTAGGCTTGCTAGAGCTCGAGAGTAGGTGGGAGCAGAGTAGGTAGAGATGGCTTGGAAGGGAGGGGGTGTAGGTCCTTTCATAGTGGAGGAGAAGAGGCAAAAATAGGTATGAGACCATTAGTGACATCCAAGTCGTCGCTGGAAGTGATGCTGTAGGCAGCTCATGCCCGCTCACGCCCAAAGTTGGCTTTGCTGGTGCGCGAAGAATTAGTGACGGCTGTAAGCGTCGCTGTAAATCGATCTCACGCATTGCTGTAGTTCTAGCTTACGCATAGCTGCCACTGTGCTGCGCTGCGCTGTTCGCATGCACGCCTACGCGTGCACGTGCACCCGTGCTGCTACACGTGTGCGGTGTTGTGTGTGTGCACTGGCAGCCTAGGCTATGACACATGGCGCAGTCTGGGCCATCCATTATCTTCTTGTTGTTGGGGCTACTGCAGAGGTCAGATTGATTCGATTTTCATGCCGTTAGGTTGCGATCGTTGACCCGAATCCATCCACACGGTCAAATTTATCATTTTAAGCTCCGAATTATGTCTCCTAGTCCCTTGGCCATTGATCTTCCTCGGACTTCATATGGTGCTACAGGACTCTGATCGAGGAGATTTTAGAGGTGTTGGACTCCGATCGTCGTCTTCATCAGATCCGTACGGTCAGATCATCAATCTGAGGCTTCGAAATAAATATCCTTCTCTCCTAACCACAAAAAGGATACAATTAAACTACATTATATACAACTACTCTAAATGCAGAATGATGCATGCTATGGAATATTTATAACGTGAAATGCAAATCTAAGCCTAGGAACATTCATGAAAAGTCATTTTACCCTGAATAAATGTGCCTACATCATGCTACGCAGCCGCTACACATGCGCCGTACGCTTTGTGTTGCTGGGGGTGTGAAAGGTGGCCTGGATGGCACCACGTGGTGACATCTAGGTCATCCATCTCCTCTCTAGTGTAGCGGGTGCCATGGTGCTCAAATCGAGATGATGCTTACATTGCCGGACTGCGATCATCACTCTAGATCCATCCTTACAACAGGATTTTTCATTCGAGACCTGTAAGGAGGTCACATTTCCACCAGCCAGTTGATCTTTATCGAGTTTGTTGTGGGTGCTACAGAGGTCGGATCGAAGTGATTTCGAGTCCATTGTACTCCATTGGTTGATCCGGATCCATGGTCCAATCACTCATCTAAGACATGTTTCAAAATGGACTTGTGCACATGGTCAATAAACATTGATTCTAAGCAATTAAAATGTAAAGATCATGCAATATGCATGCAATGCTCCCAAGCCCATTATAATCTGACTTTATCACACAAGTACCCTCGAAATTGACTCTAATTGATGTTATTTTTTTAAAAAAAGAAAAGGAGTGCTATTGAATCGCCGATAGCATTCCAGGAGAGCATTTGTTGATTATATGAAAGAAATGAATGCATGAGTGAACCCCACTAATGTATGAGATTCCAGCAATTGTTTACAATATTATCCACATTCACTGGTCTCTCCTGAAACAAACTCTCATTTCTGGCTCTCCACACCGACCATAGCACAGCCACCTTGGGCAAATATGGCTTATTCAACCTCAAGAAAGAGCTCTAAAGATCATCCCACGTGGGAATAGTTTCCCTACAGACCTTCGTCCAAATGCATTCTATTATCATGCATGTGGAGAAAATATGAAGACTAGAGTCATTGTGCATCCCACACAAATGGCAGAAATGAGCAAGGGTGCCCATTCTCCTATGCCTCATATCTCCTGTTAACACATCGTCTCTTCTACACAACCACAAAAAGATTTGTACCTTCAATGGTACTTTCAATTTCAATAGCTTCTTCCCAATCTCATCCACCTCTGCTGACCTGGAAGAAAGGATAAGTTTCTCATAGGCAACCGTTGATGAGAAGGCCCCATCCCATTTATATGTATCACACTCCTCTAGCGTAGGTCTAAATGGAGCAAGTTCCTGTAGGAGGCATTCATTTTCTACCCATGTTCTTGTTCCATGGCTGTTCCCCACCTCATTATTTAACATCCAAATCTCAGAAGCCGTGTCCCAATAGTCACACACCAAAGCATTTTTATCAGTAGCAGTCGAGAATGAAAGAGGGTACCTGTCCTTTATCACCCCACCAGGCAACCATTTTTCCAACCAGAATTTAAAGCTTCTCCCATCACCCAAAACAGATTTGAATAAATTCTAGTTATTAGGCAAGGCACACACCACTGAGGACCAGAAGGGAGACAGCTTATGAGGATTCAAGCAGCACTTCTCATCATTTGCCACCCCATAACTATCATGAGTGGTTTCTGTCCAAGGCTTTTGTTCCCCTTGTAGCAACCAAACTACCCATTTCAACAACAGGGCATCATTAAACTCTTTGAGAGATCTGATTCCCTTGCCACCATACTTCTTAGGTGAACATATTGAATCCCATTTAATAGGTTGGAGGAAGGCACCCTGGTGAGAAGCCCCTTTCCAGAAGAACCTTTTGCACATAACGTCAAGTTTTTTCCAAATTGACTTTGGAGCTTGGAGAACCAAGAAGAAGATTGGAATGGATGTGATAATTGAATTTAATAAGATGTACCTCTCCCCTTTCGACAAGTAGCGGCTGCTCCAGCCTTCTAGCTTCGTAGTCGCCTTCTCAAAGAGAAAAGTCCAATCAGTTTTCTTCATTTTTGTGCATTTCAGTGGTAACCCCAGGTATTTGATTGGCAATGATATCACAGGTGTGCCCACAGTGGTGCAGGTGTCACTTTGGTCTGTACTATTCATACCAAAGCAGACCAAGGAGGACTTACTTCCATTTAATTTCAAACCAGAGATCTCATCGAATTGTTGACCATAAAATATAGTACCTGTGCTTTCCTCTTCCCACCTTCCACAAAAAAGACAGTGTCATCCACATACTGAAGAATGGGGACCAAAGCCCTTCTATTTGTCATCGAATATCCCCTTACCATCCCATCAGCTGCCAACTTGCAAGCATATCTTACCAAGGTATCCACTGCAAAATTTAAGATCAATGGGGCTAAGGGGAAACCTTGTCGTACCCCACACTGAGGCTAGATCCAGGATTGACATGGCTTCCCATTTATCAAAGGGGAATAGGAAGCAATCGTGATGCACCATTTCACCCATTGTATCCAAAGAGGGGGAAATTTTCTCCTTTTGAGAATTTCCCATAGATACAGCCAAGAAATTGAGTCATAAGATCTAGTGAAGTCTACCTTCTATAGGAAAGCCTTGGATTTTCACCTATGCCATCCCATCACCATTTCTTGAGCCATGATGGATGATTCCTGCAGTGACCTCCCAGGTAAGAAACCAGATTGGACAGGAATAATCAAATCTTGCAGTACATCATGAATTCTGTTAACTAGGATCTTGCTGATGATAAGATAAATGGAATTCGACAAAGCAATATGCCTGTAATTTGAAAATTGCTCTGCACTCGACTTCTTTGGTAACAAGAACAAATAAGACTTGTTCAGTCTTTTAAAACCAAAGTTACCCTTTTCAAACTCATGTATAACTTCCATCACATCCTTCTTAATAACATTCCACATTTCCTTGTAGAAGAAGACTTGTACCTGATCAAGTCCTGGAGCTCCGTCATTATTCAAGCCTTTGATAGCTTCCACTGTTTCATGTCAATAAAAGGGGCAACAAACATAGCAGCCTGTTCATAGTTGACTCATGGAAAATCGACCGCAACCATCATCTAGGAGTCTCTTGGCGCAACCTTGGCTACTTCTTTAAAGTAACGGCCAGCTTTAAATCTTATTTCACGAGTGGAGGTAATGGTTCTCTCACCAACATTAATAGAGGAGATGAGATTATATCTTCTGCTAGCGCTGGTAGCAAGATGAAAGAATTTCGTATGGCCATCACCTTCCTTATGCAACAGTTGTCTATACCTCTCATGCCAATCCATCTCTTGCTTTAAGTTTTTCTCCTCGATGACCTGCTACAGACATTTCCTTTGCTCCTACTCCTGGGCACTCAGAACCACCCTGCATTCCTTCAAGTCAAGCCATTGGACCTCAGCCAGTGCCTCAGCTGTCTTCTGCTTTCTAATAGGCACCACTGTCTACCCATATTCCATCAACATTGTACGCATATCTGGCAGCTTTAGTGCAAGTTGCTGTGTAGTAGAGCCTGTAATAGTCTTATTTTGGCATAAGTTGGATAGCATGTCTGCAAACCCCTCTTCTCTGAACCAAGACTTTTTAAGCTTGAAGTATGAACCAACATCCGCACTCACTCCACAACACCACACAATTGGTGTGTGATTAGAGAATGGCCTATCAAGGCTCATAGCAGAGGATAGATGGAATCTCTCCAAGAGGCTGGGGTTGCTAAAGAACCTATCCTACCTTGATACCAGCCCACTGCCATTTCTCCAGGTGAATTAAACCACACTGACAGGGTATTCAATGATGTGCATGCTCTCCACAGTCAGTTGAAACCCAACAATTGCACCATCAATACACCCACCAGGTCGGTCTCCACTTGATAAAGAACAGTTGAAGTCACCACCAACAAGCCATGGCACCTCTTGGACTTTCTGATGCACTATTGACAGGTCCTCCCACAACTCCACCTGACCAGCTGCTGCACAAGGTCCATATACACATGAGATGAACCAATCCTAAGCACCTTGAAGGTTCTGACATCTACAAGTAAGCATATGTCTGTCACGGTGGATTTCAATCACTTTAAGGCTGGATCTTTTCGCCCATATTGCCATCCCACTAGATCTGCCAATTGCAGCCATCCCCACACAGTCGACACTCCTGGATTGTCTCAGAGAGTCCCAGACAAGGCCATTTTCATCCTCCAAATGTGTCTCTTGAATAAGGGCACAAAAAATCTCCCACTCCACAAGATATCTGATGAGAGAAGCCCTTCTCACTTTATTGCGCAACCCATTCGCATTCCACGTTAAGACTCTCATCCCTTGCATGGCTAATTGCCTTGAGTCAAATTCCCCACTTATTCAACCATGATGGACTTTGCAATAGTTTCCTCCTCTATGGGACTCAAGTTCTCCTTCCTTCGCCTCCTAAGCATGTAAGGAGAGTGCCCAACCCCCCTCTTTTGGCTGGTCCCTTTCTTGAATTTCAGATCACCTGGTGCAAGGAAAGGCATTTGATTCACATCCCTAAGGACACTTCTTCCACAACTGTTTGCTATTTCCTCCCCCAACTTCACCTCCTTACAACTGGTGGATTTTCCAGAATCCACAAGTGTTTGATTAGCACTCCCCATGATAGTGTCATCATCCATAGTCATCTAACCCCTCTCTAAGACATCCTTCTAGCAGTCTTTCCTCTTCTTTGGTTTAGGTGCATCATCTGAGGGCTTACGACCCACCAGTTCATCCTGTTGTACCTCAATCGATCTATCAACAGACATCTTATCCTGACCCGATTCTAGTACTAAAAATTCCTACCCTACCACTGATAAGCGAATAAGCCACGAAGAGCCCCCACACCTAAGGATGATTTTATTTGGCAGTGACCTGCTTCTAAAAACCTTAGCCTCGAATTGTAGCAAATGGACATCACCTTCCCCGATTGTAATTTCAATATCTTCACTAATAGATGCAAAGCTAGCAATCATCTTGGAGACCACCCCTTTAGATCTCAGATGCAGAGGCAATACTTTGATTGCAAGGGTCACCCTCCTGGTACCCATTCTCTGAGGGGGGAGATCAGGAAGTGCCCCATCAAAGGTAGAGACCAGCCTCCATAGCACACTGATGTTCTCGAAGGTACTCGAGCGAAAGCATAGCCTTTCCACATCCATCATCCCCAGATCAAAAACAAGAAAGTGGGTCTGGGATAGCATAGCAACCTTCCAGCCCGAGGAAAGAAGGGATAGGGAACTCACCAGTTGATGAAACCTTTCAATAGAAGGATTTCCAATCATAACTTCACCGATCAGAGCACCCCTCAGCACCATCTTTGCAGAAATAATATCCTCTAAGAATGGGATCTCCACATCGATCGTGTGGCCACCTAGTGCTGGTGACGGGCATAGCCAGGGCTCCTTCAGAACCTCCTATTTTGGGCATGGAGGGTTCATCTTCATGCGTTGCAGCCTTACCCTTGTGCATGAGTCACGTTTGTGACTGTCTCCCCCACACGCCAAGCAGACAAGGGATTTCTACATATCGCAGCCATATGCCCTCTTCGTCTGCACCTATAGCACAAACCTATCCATTCATCCTCCTATAGCCCTCTCTCGAAGTAAATCTGGTTGCCCTATCCTCATAACACTACCATCTCCTCTCCCTCCTCCAATTTCTCAGTGTCCATGTCTTCCAATCACCTTCTTCTCCCGTCGCCCATCGCCACTCTCTCTCTCTCTCTAGCTCCACAATTATTTGTCCCCTAGGTCTACCCTCTAATTGATGTTATTAATACTTGTAATTGTAAAGTCATCTGCTTTTACTTGTTGACTAGTGCTTTATACAATTTCTCTGATTTTGCAACAAGTCTTTTGGCACAAAATCTAGTTCTCTACAATTTTCTTTCAATGCTAATTTTCATGCTAGTTTTTATTATAACATTGCTAAATTTATTCTTGTTGGAGAAAAAGATTCTAGTTGTAAGCTTTTAAATTTCTTGCTTACACCTGTAATATCTTTGTTCTCATTTGTTGCAATTGAGTTGAGGTAACCCGTTAATTGCCTTGTTATTTAGTAAATTAATTCCCTCTGGGTTGTGGGAATCAGATTAAAAATCCTAAGTCGAGAGACATAGGTAGTGAAGTACCCAAGTAAGGGGAACCACTATATATTTGGTGCTCATTTTTGTGGCTTGTCTTATTTGTATATTATTTTTTTTACCACACTATTCATCCCCCCTTCTAGTGTACTTGTGTTCTTAAGATCCTACACCTACCCTAACTTTCCTAACCAACCACATCCGAAGAGAGGTGCACAATCTAATCTACAACACCTGTATAACACACAATTTCAAATGAACACATTAACATAATAGGTGCAATAGCTTACTCAATCTATTAGTATTTTAGCAAACCCCTATCCCCAGGTTCGTAGACCTCAACTACGGCATTACTATAATCCCGCAGTTGCCCATCTTATGCTTGTGGTATGCTATCCCGCTGGGGATCATGCTGCTGAACTGAAACCGAACATAATTGCCTTAATCCCTCACTTCCATGGTGTTGCTTCTAAGCACCCATTTCAGTATCTAGAAGAGCTGAAAACTCCTAGACTTTGGGTCCGCTGGGTCATGATCAGTACACATTGCTGATGTAAATGTTCACCTTTTCACTAAAGGATAAAGCCACCTTCTAGTATAGAACACTTTCACAGACTACATCAAGAGATAATTGGGATTCTTTGGAACATGAATTCCTAAAGAAGTACTTTCTTGTAGGCTGCACAAATGCTTTAAGGCGTGTTATCACCACCTTCACAAAGAACTCAAGAGAACAAATGCAGGAGGCATGGGACTGATTTCATGAGTTTCTACACAAGTGTTCCCACCATGATGTCCCACGCTGGCAACAAGTCCAGATTTTCTATCATGGGCTCCATGATGACACAAGACACTTTGCAGATGCCGCATGTGGAGGTAACTTCTTATGCTGGGATGAGGATTCTGCCTTCGAACTCTTTGAAGGAATGGCTGAAAACTCCATTAACAATGCTTCGATAAGCATGTTTAATAGGAAGTCCTCGCATTCCAATACACACTAGGGGGTACACAAAACCCAATCTAACTCATGAGACTTAAAGATTGTAGCTAGTTAGCTGGATAAGGTGGGCTTAATAGAGAAGGTAGATGAAGTATGGAAATTTCTATCTAATCCTCCATGTTCTTCTTCTCAACAACCTACACCACACACTTCTTAGCTTTCTACAGGGAGGGAAACTGTGAACAATCTGTCTGTGGCTCCACCACCATCGCTTTCTAACTATTCCATGCCTTGTCCTTCACTAATGAGAGGAACCTTGTTCCTCAATTCACTGATTTCCCTACACCTCATGGATCTTCGAAGGAGCTCCACTCCATTCACAACAACCCATATTACTAAACCTATAACCCCAAATGGTGTAATCATCCAAATTTTTCGTGGTTGAGAAATTCATAGAGACGCAATTTCCAACAACCCTCTACACTACCACTATAAAACCCAATCCGAGCTCCACCTCCACATAAGGGTATCCACCGTGTGCCTAGCAACAGCCCTAACCAAGGCCCACCCAATACTCTCAACATGGGCTTGCACGAGATGACTAATTGGGTCAATCATGAAAGCTCTTGCTGATATGCAACAACAAAATAATGCATGCAGCAAAAGCATGACGCAGCTTTAGCTGAAATGAGAGCTGAGCTTTCACAATGGACGGAATTCCGTCAAACACATTCACTCCCATCTCAGACACAACCCAACCCTAGTATCATACCTGCCCAGAGGTATGTACAACCTAAACCTCTAGTGCAAGGTCAAGCACACCTTATTTCGCACACCTTGCACAAACATGAGTTCTACACAGATCCAAATACTTCCTATTCTCAACTTCAACCACCTCTGTTGCCAAATTCTAACACACCATCTACGTCTAGAGCTGAACTCAATGCCATCACAATTAGGAGTGGCAGAAGCACCGTAGATCCACCATTTCCTGCTTCTACATCTTTTCCTACACTTTCTACCTTTACTCCTCCATCTAATTTACCTCTTCCTAATTCTTCTCAACCTAGGAATGACCCTCCCATTACCACTTCTATACCATTTCTGGAGCCATTAAAAAAGAATGGAAAAGGGAAGAAGAAACAATCTGGTGTGGCTCTTGAGGAGGATTTTCTTATGCTCCTTGAGCAAGTCCATACAAACACCTCGTTGTTGGATGCAATTCACCACATCCCACTTTATGCTCTGTTTTTGAAAGACCTGTGTCATTGTGCAATGATCATAGGACCTAATCTACCTGAATTAAGTTAGATTTTAGCGTATCTTAGGAATAATGCATGCATGAGCAACAAATTTTCCATCATTGTTGATTTGTTAGCTTTATGAATAATAATGTTATTTTATGCTCTAAGTGAGAGGTGATATTAATTGCAGATGATTTGGGGCCATGGATGATAAATTTGACCATACAGATCTAATCAAGATGACGATTGGAGTCTAACACTTTCGAAATCATCTTCATCTGGCTTTCGTAGCACCACATTTAGTCTACAGAAGATCAAAGTTGAAGGGGCAAGATAGCATAAATCCAAACCTAAGATGCTGAATCCGACCGCACGGATGAATCCAAATCAATGATCGGAGTCTAACAGTGCAAAAATCAACTCAATCGAAGCCCTGTAGCACCAACTACAAAGGTAGGTAGGGACGATTAGGATGGCACCACATGGTGTCATCCTAACGGTCTCCTGATTGTGCAGCAATCATTGGACCTAATCTACCTAAATTAAGTTAGATTTTAGCATAACTTAGGAACAATGCATGCATAAGCATCATAATTTGCAACATAGTTGATTTATTAGCTTTATACATAATAATGCTATTTTATGCTCTAGGAGAGAGGTGATATTAATTGCAGATGATTTAGGGTCATAGATGATAGGTCTAACCATATGGATTTGATCAGGACAACGACGGGAGTCCAACGCTTTTGGAAACATCCATAGCATCACATTCAACCCATAGAAGATCCAAGGCCAAGGAGCAAGATAGCATAAATCCAAACCTTAGATGTCAAATCTGATCGCATGGATGGATCTAGATCAACAATTGCAGTCCAACAACGCAAAAATCAACTCAATCAGAGCCCTGTAGCACCAACTACAAGGGCGGGAAGATGAACGGTCTAGATGGTGTCACGTGGCACTATCCCAACAGCCCACTGCCTTGCCCCAACCATTGAAGCAAACAATATGGCATAAAGAGGCCACATCACCCACCACCACATCCATCATCAAATATGACTCTATCTTAGTTATTGGATCTTCATCCAATGGTTGAGAGCAACTGTGCAAGAAAATGACATCGTGATACAAAAGCGCTCGCACGAGAGCGCAAGGCATGTGATCAATTCACACTTAGCGCTCAATTGGACAAGCAGTGGTGCTTCCTTCAAATTAGGTCGTCGGATTTAATCAAATGGCTTGGATGTGGTTGCGTGGCACGAGTACGATCAACCGATGGGGTGGTACGATGCACGCCCAAACTAACGCACAACCAGATGCCTTGTTGCACATGGAATCAATAGGCAGTGTGTTGGTGACGTGCGCATGACACGTGTGTTTTGAAGAGTCGTTATAGCTTGCGCTTGTGACGTCGATTTTAAAATAAAGAAACTGATGTGAGTCCGAGTGTTAGTTTTAGCAAGGTGTGAAAATTGAATTCTTCTTGTCACTTATTGTCACGAAAATAGTGGGGTTTTGCTTACGAAAAGGTGCGAGTGAAAAGCGAGAGAGAGAGAGAGGGAGAGAGAGAATAGGGTTATAATGTCTTCATTCACAATATGCAATTCAAACATCAAAGAGAGAAGGCAATTGAATAGAAAACAACTTCATTTAACATGCAACTTTAGTTCATAATTACAACACTAGATGAATGCTTGAACATAAGTAAGGTAAAGCTTAAAAGAAGGAAAGAGAGAGAGAGGGGACGACGAGGCAGCCACGGTGGTGGAGAAGGCTCCGTTGGTGGCTCGTCGTCTCCGATGATTACAAAAGGGCTTAAAGGTAGCTCGGGGGGAGATAGAACACTTGCAAGTGGAGTGAATGCCTTGAATGGCTGGTTGGATGGAGTTTATATAGGCAGAAGGGCTTTTTAATTCAAGTATGGGCTTTAGCGACATCCGGGACATCGCTAAACCCATAATAAATCTATCGGTGTAGCCCCTTGCCCACCGGTCACTAGCGCACGCACGTTCTTCTCCGCGCTCAATCCGTGTGCGCAGCTTGAGAGCCGTCTAATCGAAGATCGGATGGCTGAGGTCTTCGCAACGGGCGTGCTCGGATCACGCCCTGAGTGCGCGTGCGCACGGGTGTTGTCGACCGACGTGGGTGCATGCATGGATGATCGCCGCCTGAGGATGCACCGCGTGGCACGATCGTCACCCTTCGCGCGCGGATCTACTGCCTTAATCAGCTGCACCCGCTCGAGCAGTAATTTAGGTAGCGCACAGGGTCTCGAATGCTCATTGCTGCCTTTGCAAACAGCGTGCAGCCCACTGCGCTACTGGGCCGGATTGTTGCACGGAGGAGGCAAGGTACGCGGGCGTGGAGCGCTGCAGAGCCATCTGATGGAGGATCAACGGCTGAGATGCATCCCTTGGTTGAGGAAGTGGGAGTATGCTGTGCGCGGATGCGACGTTTTCAGTCGTCCGATGTGGGAATGGATGGCTTAAAGTGGCGCTGCGCGATGAAGGGTAGTTGCGGGTGCGGTGAGGCTGACATGTGGTGGCCCCATGGCCATTGATCATCAGATCAACGGTAAGAATTTCTTGTGTCTGTTGCGGGAGCTCCAGATGTCGGATTTGGCCGATTTCGAGTCTGTTGGACTCCGTTCATCGCTCTCAATCCATCTGTGCAGTCTGATTGCTCATCTGAGGCCTGCTTTGACAAGTACTTATACAAATGGCCATTAATACTATTTTATAAGTAATCTTGATGTATGATGCATGCAATGCTCCCATTCTATTTATGATATGTTTTCTGTGCATTTTGTTCTTAAGATGGACCCCATTTAACAGAGTTATCACCCTAAGATGCAGTGTTATCATACCCCCATGCTTACTCCTTGCTAGTCTCTAGCAAGGTTTATTCTAGCCTTTATTTCCAGTCAGAATTTAAGAAGTAACTACTTAGACATTTCGTCACTTATCAATAGGATGAAATATACTAAGATCTTAATCTACAAAGACTAAGCATCGCCCGGGTGTCTGCCAAAATACGAATCGCCTAAATCCTTGCTTTAATGTATGTATATATTTTTTTTTCTTATTTTTAGATTTTTTTGGAGTTAAGAGTGGGTTGTAACTTTTTATGGCTACCCAACCCACCCAAAACTCGGACAAAACTCTAAGTGCTAAGCATCTTTGTGTGAAGATCGTGATAGACTCACTCAACGGTAATTTAGACAGACTCCGGGCTTCTACGCCCCTAGGTGACCAGAAGATGAAGTGTTTTGCCTGAAGGTGTATTTGCTCGATCAGTAGCTTTCTCCCTACGTTTGTTTTAATTGGGCTCAACACAAGGACTTTTCCAATGTATATCTCCCCGGCTTATACTACTTCCCTGCTTCTTCCTTAAGTGTTTTGGTTCTTTTTGTGCAATTATTGAGCTGGGCTCTAGACAACTGACCAATGGGCTATTACCCATGATCACTTGCCAGCTATACGCATGCAGTGAAGTGTGGTTTATTTTGTTTTCTTTTTTCTCCTTTTTTTTATTTGGCAGGTGGCTTTCCTGATCTCAAATTTTCCTAGAGGCAATGAAGAAGAAGTGGTCTCGTGGCTGGGCTCTGGACAACCTGACAATTGGTTGTTGCCCACGACAACTTGCCAGCCATACCACCCTAGAGAGCTCATTAGCTACCCAATTTCTGTCAAAATCTCCAAGGAGTGAGTCTGTGCAAAAATATGTGCAGATGCTTAGACTCAAAGTCTTTCTAAGTTAGAGGGTGAGTTGTTAAGTCATATACTTATCACCTTATTTACTTGTTGTCTTAGAGTAGCTTAAGGTTGTAAGGATTTGAAGCTAAATCCACATTTTAATGGACACCAGGGCTGATTAAGCCTGAAGGCCTGAAAAGTTTAAGTGTTCAAGTTCTTTTTGTATTATTTCCCACTATTGACAAATTTCTAAAGCCTAAGTTTCTAAATTTTTTATTTTATTTTATTCTATTCAGACTAATTAAATGAGCTCAGGATCATGCAATTTACCACTCTCCCCCATGCTTAAGTTGGACAATGTCCTCTTTGGCAAATACATGGATGCAATAGGGGTTTAAAAAGGTATTACCTAAGTGACGTAGAATACCGGATCAGTCTGAATCCTCTAGGTTGCCTCCTAGGAAGCGCTGAGTTTAACGCCTCCAGTTGGGTGGTTCTTCATGTCATCCCTCAATGAGGATGACACTCTCCTTTGGTGGAACTTGGGCTAGGAAGTGTTTCAATTTTTGGCCATTAACTATAAAAGTGTGCCCAGTGTTTGGATCAGCGATTTCAACCACCCCATTGGAGTGAGGCTTGACCACCCTAAATGGTCCTGTCCACTTGGACCTGAGTTTCCCTGGAAAAAGTTTAAGGCAGGCATCGAAAATCTAGATTTGCTAGTTAGGCTCAAAGGTCTTTCTATGGACGAGTCAGTCGTGGACAGCTTTCATTTTCTCCTTATACAGTCGACTGTTCTCAAAGGCGTCCCGACAAATTTCTTCGAGCTTAGAGAGTTGCAGCGTCCTCTGTGCACCAGCTAACTAGGAATCCATGTTACACTGCTTGACAGCCCAGTAAGCCCAGTGTTCCAATTCAACAGGAAGGTGGCAGGCTTTGCCAAAGACTAGGAGATAAGGCGACATGCCTATCGGGGTCTTGAAAGTGGTCCTGTATGCCCACAGGGCATCATCTAGTCGCGTGGACCAGTCTTTCCTGTCTGGTCTCACAGTCTTCTGTAAAATGTTCTTGATTTCTCTATTTGAGACCTCAGTCTGCCCATTTGTTTGCGGATGATATGTGGTAGCAATGTGGTGGTTAACCACGTATTTTCTAAGTAGGGCACGGAATTGGGAGTGAATAAAATGATTTCCACCATCACTGATCATGGCCTTTGGTATTCCAAATTAGGAAAAGATGTTCTACTTAACAAAGTCCATGACAGTCTTATGATCGCATCGGCGGGTGGCGACGGCTTTAATCCATTTAGAAACATAGTCTACTGAGACTAGGATGTACTCAAAGCCGTTGGATGGTGGAAAGGGGCCCATAAAATCAGTACCCTAAATGTCGAAGATCTCGACAATCAAAATCGGCTGGAGGGGCATCATATCTTTTCTGGTCATGGTCCCTAGTGTTTAGCAGTGCGAGTAAGTCTTGGCAAAGTTGTGTGCATCATTAAATAGGGAAGGCCAGTAAAATCCGGACTGCAGAACCTTTGCAGCCGTTTTCTTTTCAGAGAAGTGGCCACCACAAGCTTGGTCATAACAGAAAGATAGCACACTCTGAACTTCGTTGCCGGGGATACACCTCCTGATGATCTGGTCAGCACAGAGGCGAAATGGCATCGGATAATCCTAGAAATAGTGCTTGGCCTCGGCCAAGAACCTGTCCCGTTGCTGTCTAGACCAGTTGTGCGGGGTCTGTCCTACAACTAGGTAGTTGACATAGTCAACATACCAAGGTAGTTTCTTGTCTTGCACAGCCAGAATGTGTTCATCGGTGAAGGTGTCAAATAAAGGTAGGGAGGGTCCAATGTGGTCTGGGTGAAGTCTGGATAAGAGGTCAGCCACCACATTCTTTCATCAGACTTTGTCGTGGATTTCCAGGTCAAATTCCTGCAAGAGCAGGATCCATCTAATGAGCCTGGGTTTCGCGTCCCTTTTAGCCAACAGGTGCCGGATGGCTGAATGGTCAATATAGATGGTCACGTGGAATCCCAAAAGGCAAAGTCTGAACTTCTCAGGTCCGAAGAGAACAACGAGCAATTCATTTTCAGTGACTGTATAATTTCGTTGGGCCTCGTCCAACATTTTGCCTTTGTCCCAGGACAGCGCCTATGGAAAAATCTAATGCATCACACATAATCTCAAATTCCTGGGACCAATCCGGGGGCTGAAGTGCAGGTGTTGTGGAAACTAGGTCTCGGAGGGTGTGATAAGCCTAGATGCAATCAGAGGTCATGTGGAATATGGTGTCGTTGGCGAGAAGGTCGGTTAGGGGTTTAGAAAGCTTGGAGAAGTCTTTGATGAACCTTCGGTAGAAGCCAACTTCTCCTAGGAATGAGCGGATCTGCCAAACCGAGCTAGGTGGAGGAAGTTTGGAAATCAAATCAACCTTAGCCTGATCCACCTCAATGCCCCTATGCGATACGATGTGACTGAGGATGATTCCTTCTTGAACCATAAAATGGCGCTTTTTCCAACCTAACACCAAATTAACCTTGATACATCATTTTAGGATTTTCTCCAAGTTGCTCAAAGAATGGTCGAATGAATTCCCAAATACAGAGAAATCATCCAAAAAGACCTCCAAGTATTCACCCACCATTTCTGAAAAAATGGCTAGCATGCAACGCTGAAAGGTAGCGGGTGCGTTGCATAACCTGAACGGCATACGGTGGAATGCAAACGTGCTGTATGGGCAAGTGAATGTGGTCTTCTCTTGATCTTCTAGAGCAATTGCAACTTGGCTATATCCTGAATATCCATCCAGGAAGCAAAAATACTTTTGCCCTGCCAATCTTTCAAGGATCTGGTCAATGAATGGCAAGGGGAAATGATCTTTATTGGTTGCTTCATTGAGCTTCCTGTAATCAATACACACCCGCCGCGAGGTGGTGGTGTAGGTGGGGATGGATTCGCCATGCTCATTGGTAACAATGGTGAGCCCAACTTTCTTTGGAACCACTTGAGCAGGGCTCACCGAGGGGCTATCAGAGATAGGATAGATGATATCGGCGTCAAGCCACTTGATAATTTCTTTCTTAACAACCTCGCGCATATTTGGATTTAACCGTCTCTGCATCTGGCGAAAGGGTCATGCCCCATCTTCCAGGTAAATCTTAGGAGTGCAATAGGCGGGGCTAATCCCTCTCAAGTTTGAAATGGTCCATCCAATGGCAGCCTGATGTTCTGAAAGGGTCGTGGTCAACCTGAGTTCCTGATCCTTAGTTAGATGAGAGTTAATAATCACAGGGAAAGTCTGGTCAGGTCCTAGGAAGATATACTTGAGATTCTCAGGTAGTGGCTTTAGTTCGGGTGCAGGTGGAACAACAGTTGAAGGGAAAGGGAAAGGAGGGAGTTGATCAACATAAATCTCCTCAAATGGTGTTGTTTGATGATAATCAGCCTTACAGAGGTCCATGGGTAGAGATGGTGATGGGTCGTCACAGTCATTACAGGATTAATGGTTGGAGATAGAACTAAGATGAGGCATTCCTTGACTAAAGGTTCCATGGGATCATGTTCATCAATACAATCGCAATCAAAAGACTTGGTCGCTCGGAAGATATCCAACTGCATTTTCTTGTCTCCGAAGGCAATTTTCATACATCCCGTGTCACAATCAATGTTTGCCTTAGCCGTAACTAAGAAAGGTCTGCCTAAGATTATGAGTGCATTCTGTAATTTTTCAAGGACTTCTATGTCGAGCACCAAGAAGTCGACCGGGAAATAGAAGTCCTTGACCCTCACGATCATGTCCCCAACAACCCCCTTCGGGGTCTTCACAAATCTATCAGCCAATTGGATGGTAACAGGTGTGGGCGTCAACTCTCCGAAACCAAATTGGTGGTGCAGGGTTGTTGGAATCAGATTGATGGAAGCACCTAAGTCCAGGAGCGCTCTATCAATTGTCATGTCCCCAATATTGTAGGATATCAGGGGTGCTCCTGGGTTAGTTCGTTTGAGTGGAAGGCTGCTTGATATTACGGAGCTTGCTTGCTTGGAGAGCACAACCTTCCTAGGTGCTTGAGGTCTTGGCTTACGTTTGGGTGTACAGGCATCCTTTAAAAACTTGGGGTAAGCCAGGATGTGCTTAACGGCTTCGAGGAGCAGAATATTAATCTGAACCTGTTTAAAGATCTCCAAAAGCTCCTCAGTTTCTACAACACTTTTCTTCTTCTTGATTGTCTCCAAGGCCTCAGGGTAGGGTGTCTAAACATGGATAGGATCTATTTCTGGGTCCTTGGGCTTTTCCAGTGACTCTTCTGAGCTGGGTGTTTCAGTTGGCGAAGTCTCGGGGAGAGTCGGCCATTTGGGATCCTAGGTTTTGGTGCTACTTCTCAAGGTTACCGCATTCATAGAGGCATTGGGACCATGAGTTGATCCTTGAGAAGACGAGGATGAAGAAGCACCAAACCCAGGGGGTGTTTGTGGGGCTGGCTAGACCATGTGAGCCTACCCTAGATTGCCCTGGAACCCTTGCGAATTGGGGCCTCTGTTAATCACGTTTCGCAGGTCCGGTTGTGGCTGGGAAGGTAGGGATCCTTGTTGTTTATAGTCCAAAAGTTGGCTTAACTGTCCCTTTACTAAGGCCATTTCTTCTTGATGTTTCTGGTTCATTTCAGCATCATCTTTATCAGGGTGTCCATTTGGTTTTGCGGGGGAGGGGCCACCCTATTTGGATTATATGGGGGTCTAACTGGTGGCCCTTGCTGATAGGGGGGCAAGTTTGACTACTGGTTTGGCCTGGGCTGGTTCTGGAAATGAGGAGGTTTCTGGTTTGTCCAACCAAAGTTGGGGTGATTACGCCAGCCAGTGTTGTAAGTGTTGGAGAAAGGGTCAGGTTTAGTATAACCTTGGATAGCTTGCACATCTTCAGGGATAGCAGATGTCGATGGGGAGGGAAGAGAGTAATCAAGGGTTGAGGGAGCAAAGGTCCCTCCCTGGAATGTGGTCAGGGGTTGTTCTAGGTTCAGTTGGCTTAAGGGCTGGACCAGGCCAACATTATGTGCTCCCTTTGCTAGGTAGAAGGTCTGTAATGCATTGCTGGTCTGGTTCAGTAGCTCGTCAATTTTTTTATCCACCAATTCCACTCGATCTAGTTTCTTAGCAATGATGTCCATGTCAAACATTGAAGAATTTTCTTGTACCTCATAAATCTCACCACGGGGTTGACTGGATCGGTTAAACTGGGTCATGGAGGCATTGTTGAGCAAATTTTCACTCATAGACTCAAAGAGCTCAAATGCTCTCTCCTCGTCTTTGTTCAGGAAGTTCCCCCCGCATGAGGCATTGATGAAGTTCCGTAGGTTGCTGTCCAGGCTGTGGTAGAAGATCTGGGCCAATTGCCACCGTGGCACTTCGTGTTGTGGGCATTTCCTTAAGAGTTCATCAAATCTTTCCCACGCCTCATGGAACTGTTCCCCACCCTGGAGTGTAAAGGTAGTAATGGCTCTTTTGAGGGCATTGGTCATTCCTATGGGGAAGAATTTCTTTAGAAATGCATGCCTCAGTTCTTCCCAGGTGGTGATGGGTCTACCTAGGGTTCTAAGCCAGTGAGAAGCCTTGTCTCTCAACGAGAAGGGTGTCTTTCACCATCGGTTCCATAGACCCCACAACCACGGTCATTTGACACTGCCCCTGTTGAACGTGCGAATTGCTACACTAACGTGCTTGGTTCTGGAAAACCAGTCGTTGTAGTTTTAAAGTGAAGAATTCATGTTCAACAAATAAAATTTATACCGAAATGAAAATTCTGGGTCGAACACAGGGCGGCGGACGTTTGATTTAAAAACTATGCATTTCTTTTTATTTGTCACGAAGTAATTCAATTTAAAGCTATCTAATTATTTACAGTAGAGAGAGAGGGTAAGAGAGAGAATATTACACAAAGAAATCATAATGAGCTGAAGAATAAACAGAGAATTTATCATTAAGGAGATTGTTCATTACAACTAGAAAGCATAAAACAATTGCACTAGAAAGTAATAAATTTACTCTAGAAAGCACTAAAAGAATGGAGGGAGAAATGTCCTCCTTGATGATCGCTTGGAGGACGAGCAGAACTACTCTAGAAAGCAGTAAATCTATACTAGAAAGCAGTAAAAAGAATAGGGAGAGAGAAATCCTCCTCGACAGTCGCTTGGAGGACGAGCCGGATGGGATGACGCCTGGACGAAGGAGGACGAAGCGGGATGAAGGAGGATGAAGTAGAAGAACGGGAACAGAGCAGCACGCCGTTGTGGTCATGAGATCGACTTTCGAAGGGGGACGAAAATTTGGACTTTATCTCGTGAGAAGCATCCCGGGTGTGGGACAAGCTTCTCTTAAGCTTTGGAGAGGTAGAGAAGAGAAGGAAGGGATGAGAATTTCGTATGGAGGGGGTCTCCTTTTATAGTTGCAAGGAGTGGGGGAAAAATGGTCATTACATCTTTAAAATAATAAATGAGGGGTCTTTAGTGACGAATAAATCCGTCACTAAAGCCCCCAACGTGGGCGTAGCACCCGCGCCCATGCGCGCCTCCTCAGCTGCCCGCTTCCTCAACCCCCACGCACGTTCCTCAGATCTCAGCCGTCTGATCGCGAGATCGGAGGGCTTAAGATGCGTGATCGCCCACTGCCGCCCGCCCGCCCAGCGCGTACGATCGTGCATCCATGCCACATGTTCAATCGCACGTGATCTCGATTGAGTGCAGACGGCTGTCCGATCAAGATCCAACACTCGCCCGTGCTCGCTTGCCCATGCCTTCCTCCCCTTCGCTGTGGTTCGAACCCGCGCCCGCAGCTCGGGTAAGCGCGCTCGATCGCTGCGCTACGAGGCGCGGATGGTCGAGCGGGCGCTTTTAGGTGCGACTGACCACAACCATTGGATTGAGATCCAACGACGAAGAGGGAGCAGGTGCGGCGTCTTCAGAGATTGCATGCGGCCATTTGGGTGGCCGAGATGGTGCCACGTGGCGTTATCTTGGCCGTCATCTTCTGGAAGTTGTAGATGGTGCCACGGATGTCGGATTGACTCGATTTTTGCATCGTTGGGCTGCGATCCTCGATCCGAATTCATCCGTGCGGTCAGATTTGTCATTTGAAGTGCGTATTTACATCATCCTGGACCTTGATCTTCTAGGGTTCCCAGATCACTATCTAATGCTACAGATGCCTGATTAGGGTGATCTTGGAGTCGTTGAACTCCAATCGTCGCCCTGATCACATCCATATGGTTGGATCTTTGATCCGAGGCCCAGATAAAATGTTTGCCCTGTCCAAGCACATAAAACGAGATAATTAACCTCCATTTTATTCAAACAACTCTAAATGCAAGATGATGCATGTTATGCAATATTTATATCATGAAATGCAATCCTATGCTTAAGAACATGCATAAATAGACAACTTAAGTAGTGTAAATGTGTTTACATCATACCCCCATGCCTATCTTTTGATAGTCCCTAGCAAAAACTATATGCTATTTAGAAAAGAATTAGGTTGGATTATTTAGGCATGAGTTATTTTCAATCATTAAGAAATTGTCTACTTAGGATTTGAACTTTCAAAGACACAAAAGTACCCAAGTATCAACTAAAATGCAGTCCGCCTCAAGCCCTCACCTTATTCAAAGAAAATTTTCTTTTTCTCTTTTTACTCTTTTCTAATTTTTTTGGATTTTCGAATTTTAGGCTTTAAGAGTGGCTTTCTATGGCCATTCAACTCACCCAAGATTTGATGAGAACCCTAAGTTTTAAGCATCTTATTGTGATTGTGATAGACTCGTTGACCGGCAATTAAAAAGGACTTTGGATTTCTACACCTCTAGGTGACCTCAAAATGACTTCTGCCTAAAGGTGTATCTTTACAACCGGTAGCTTTCTCCCTACTTTTATTTTTTACAGGGCCAACACAAGGATGAATCCAGTGTATATTTCCCTGGTTTATTCTACTTCTCCACTTCTTCCTAAGTGTTTTGGGAATTTTTAGTGCATTTACTGAGCTGGGTTCTGGACAACCGGTCGATGAGCTGTTACCACCGACAACTTGCCAACTATACTCGTGCGGCGAAGTGTGTCTTATTTCTTTTTGTTCTTTTCTCCTTTCCTTTTTGATTTTTTTTTTATGTAGGTGGCTTCCCTGGTCTAAGATTTACCTAAAGGCAGCAAAAAGAGAACGATCTAGTGACTGGGCTCTGGACAACCTACCTATGAGCTGTTAACCACGATAACTTGCCAGCCATATCACCCTAGAAGGTTCATTAGCTACCCAATTTTCGTTAAAATCTCCGAACAACGAGTCAGTGACAAGATAGTGTGTAGATGCTAGAAACTCAAAATTCCCTCAAATCAGAGGGCGGGTTGATAAGTCGTGTACTTATCACCCAAACTTATTTACTCGAATTAAAATAAAATTCAGGTTGGCGAGAAGTTAAAAAACAAATCCACATTTTAGTGGATACACGGGCTGATTAAGTCCAAAGACCTGAAGGGTCTTTATGTTCAAATCATAATGTAGTATTTCCTAAGATTGAAAATTTTCTTAAATCGAAATTCTCTTTCCTAATTTCAATTTTTTTTTATAAAAGAAAATAAAACAAATCTACGGAGCTGACGAATGAATTCAGAGATGAATATCTACCCCACCATGCCTATCTAATGCAATGTCCTCATTGTATTAAAAAGACATAAAATAGAGTGGAAAAGTGTAGAAAGCACCTGAATTGCGTGAATGTCAAGTCCGCTCTGAGATGAAAACTAAGAAAAACTATATACGTGCTGAGTTTAGTGCCTTCAGCTAGGCACACAATACAAGGAAAAGAAATGAAAAATTCACATGTACAGGTCAGAATTAGAATAAAGAGAAGAATCCTCTGACCTATCAATAGAGGTCCACAGATGTGGACCAGATTGTGGTGCAGACCCATCCCCCATAATCGAGAATATCTTAGGTTCTGGATAAAAATTACCCAAAACCTAAAATCAGAATGAAAGCGGAGTCGGGCCTGCGATTTTTGAGGATGCAACCCAAGACCAAAAAGTCGGGTTATAGAGAAATTAAGCTCAAAAGGATAATCGTTGAATGTGTGCTTGAGTTTGACATCCTCGAAACAAATGTCGTCAGGGTTCTGATTTGATGGTTTCAGCTTAAAAGGAACCCTTCGACTATCTTCCATTTCCTCCAAAATTAACTTACCAAATCATAACTTCCCAGCTCCTATCCTCCTCATGCAGCATATCAAATTCCAGGACCTCTTGTATATTAATCACCCCATCTGAAATCTCCAAGACTAAATGATGTGGCAGAATCAGAATTGACTTGGGTCTAATTATCTCAGAAACAAAATTATCGTTAAGCTCAACAGGGTGTAACTGATAATCAGGGCATTGAATTGATTCCTCCAAAAAATGCTATTCTGGATCCATAATGTGTGCCCTAATAAGAACAGTTTCTTCAGTTATTGGGCTATCAAATGATTTATCAGATTCCTCAGGCCCAATTATCTCACAAAAATCGTGTTCAGAAAACTCGCGTGAGACTTCGCAACTTGAATCTTCACCATCAAAGAAATCAGGATCCGTATCAATGTATGTCCCAAAATCTGCTGTCACTTTCTATTCCCAGGAGACAAATGTTTCCTCGTAACCCGGCTCGGGGATCTCGGTGAGGAAATCAGATCTTCCTTAATTGGTCGCTTTAATTCAATCTGGTCATAACACGTGTCCCCCCAATAGGTGCCTGAGCGGGTTCTGTCATTGGCTTTCCTGAAGAGGGTTCATCCTGGGAATCATCCCAAGATTGAATCAAAGCAACCACGAATCTCATCCTCAAATTCTCTAATTTCCCAAGTAGAAACTCACCCGGGTTCTTATCCTTAACATCCTGGAGCCAATCCAACAAAGACTTATTCAAATCATCAATCATTTCAATCAGGGGCTCCAATCTTTCAATGCAAGGTATTAGCTGAACTTCTAAAGATTGTATGATATTTCTCAAGCTAGCCAGAACCATATCTTGAACCTGGTTAACCTGAACCAAATGAGTTGGTTCAGGGTTGGGTGGGTTTGGGCTCAATGCAGGGGAATTAACGAATTGAGATTCGTTATACCCTTCCTGATAATAGGTCATTTCATATTGTTCAAAAGATGGTGATGACCTAAAAGCAATGAAATCAGAGGATGGGTAAGGATTGGTGTATCCTTCTTGATTGTAGATCATATTAGGTTGTTCATGAAAGGAAGACGATCTACAATCGATGTGGCTCTGAGAAGGATAGAAATCACAATCAAAGTGTTCAGGGTTAGACCCTAAACACGGGGGTCCCGAACTGTATCCCCAATCTGAATTATCCCAACTGACTGATGGTTGATTACAATACGAGTCGGGATAATCATCATGTTGAAGATAGTTCACAATAGGAGGGAAAGAGTAGGAATGCGTGAAATATGTGGAAGGATTCATGAGACACGGGAGGAAGAAAGGTGCCCTGCAATTCAAACAATAAAACTTGTCCTTAAATGGGTTAGCCTAAAGACCTGCAGACTCCCAAAACCCGTCTTTGGATAAAGAAATGATTTGATCGACTTCCGTCTGTTCAATCCAACCAGTTAGAAGGAGGGACTGGGGAGAAGGTTCTTCCTTCGGCTTGCGCCTCCGGTTCCTAGTATACCCCCCAGCTGTGATCGTTTGATTCTGCTTCCCTAGCTAGACATCAGATTGAACAGTAGAAACAGACTAATCAAAAATAATCTCGTTCTAGGTTCTGAAGAGCGAGTCCAATCCTTAAGGCTAACGTCTACTCTGTTTTATTTAGGGCTAGGTTTGAATTTGCTTTGGAATGTGATGGACACTTTAAATGGGTTGTGCCCTTAATGATTGATTGATTTGTGTGTGCGTGCACAACCAATTGTTTTCAAGCAAGATTACTTTTGATGTGAATTTTAAGGTTCAAATCTTGCTTAGTAGCTTTTAGGATTCAACTTTAGGTGTTTTCAAACAAGTTTCGTTGGCGCACTAGGTTTTACAAGCACAGGTGAAGATGTTTTCCTTTAAGGCTTAAAAAGAATATGGAGTGCCTGGTAAATCCCTAAGAGTTGAACCTAAGTGGCAGCTACTTGATGAATTTATTTTATTTGAAGTGGTGCGGCCCAATCAACTCAAACAATTGGCCTGTTGCACCACTTATTTAGGCACACAAATGATTACCTAATCTGATTTCTACTCAATTATGTGTTTGAATGTGTGTACCGACTCCTAAGATCGGTTTACCGGTTGAGTTAGAAAATCAGATGAGGTTGTGTACCTCTGTGAGATTTTTTTTTAAAATTTTTCTTTTTTAATGTGGGGGTTAGGGTGAGTATGGGTGTCAAACAAAAAATAATCTAACCTTAGAGTTTGTAAAAACACCTAGGTTGATTGATGTTTGAATTATTATGTTGTGGAATGAAATCTAATGGGTGGGAGGTGGGGGATAACTCACAGAACCTTCCACAGCACTTTACTCCGATCTACTGCTTTTGCCTATCTCGAAAGAGTACCTGCAATCACAATAAGAAAGGAGAAAAGTGAGGTAAATGATTTGTAAGTTACAAAATGCAAAGAGAAATCAAAGAGCATTGCCTCCCCGGCAACGGTGCCAAAATGTTGAACGTGCGAATTGCTATGCTAACGTGTTTGGTTTTGGAAAACCTGCGTTGTAGTTTGAAAGCAAAGAATTCGTCTTCAACAAATAAAATTTATACCAAAATGAAAATTCCAGGTTGAACACAGGGAGGCGGACGTTTGATTTAAAAACTACGCGTTTCTTTTTATTTGTCACGAAGTAATTCAATTTAAAACTATCCAATTATTTACAATAGAGAGAGAGGGTAAGAGACAGAGAGAATATTACATAAAGAAATCATAATGAGATGAAAAATAAATAGAGAATTTATCATTAAGGAGATTGTTCATTACAACTAGAAAGCATAAAATAATTGCACTAGAAAGCAATAAATTTACTCTAGAAAGCATTAAAAGAATGGAAGGAGAAATGTCCTCCTCGACGATAGCTTGGAGGACGAGCAGAACTATTCTAGAAAGTAGTAAATCTATACTAGAAAGTAGTAAAAAGAATAGGGATAGAGAAATCCTCCTCGACGGTCGCTTGGAGGACGAGCTGGACGGGATGACGCCTGGACGAAGGAGGACGAAGCGGGACGAAGGAGGATGAAGCAGAAGAACGGGAACGGAGTAGCATGCCGTCGTCGTCACGGGATCCACTTCTGAAGGGGGACGAAAATTTGGACTTTATCTCGCAAGAAGCATCCCGGGTGTCGGACAAGCTTCTCTTGAGCTTTGGAGAGGTAGAGAAGAGAAGGAAGGGATAAGAATTTTGTATGGAGGGGTCTCCTTTTATAGTTGCAAGGAGTGGGGGTAAAATGGTCATTACATCTTTAAAATAATAAATGAGGGGTCTTTAGTGACGGATAAATCCGTCACTAAAGCCCCCAACGTGGGCGTAGCACTCACGCCCACGCGTGCCTCCTTAGCTGCCCGCTTCCTCAACACCCACGCACGTTGATCAGATCTCAGCCGTCCGATCGCAAGATCGGACAGCTTAAGATGCGTGATCGCCTGCTGCCGCATGCCCGCCCAACGCGTATGATCGCGCGTCCATGCCAGGCATTCAATCACACGTGATCTAGATTGAGCGTAGACGACCGTTCGATTAGGATCCAACGCCCGCCCGCGCTCGCTCACCCGCGCCTTCCTCCCATTCATTGCGGTTCGAACCCGCACCTGCATCTCGCGTAAGCGCGCTCGACCGCGACGCTACGAGGCGCGGATGGTCGAGCGGGCGCTTTTAGGCGCGACTGACCACAACCATTGGATTGAGATCCAATGACGTAGAGGGAGCGGGTGCGGGGTCTTCAGAGATTGCATGCAGCCATTTAAGCAGCCGAGATGGCGCCACGTGGCGCCATCTTGGCCATCCATCTTCTGGAAGTTGTAGATGGTGCCACGGATGTCGGATTGACTCGATTTTTGCATCGTTGGGCTGCAATCGTCAATCTGAATTCATCCGTGCGGTCGAATTTGTCATTTGAAGTGCAGATTTACACTATCCTGGCCCTTGATCTTCTAGGGTTTCCCGATCACTATCTGATGCTACCGATGCCTGATTAGGGTGATCTTGGAGTCGTTGAACTCCAATTGTCGCCCTGATCACAACCATATGGTTGGATCTTTGATCCAAGGCCCTGATAAAATGTCTTCCCTATCCAAGCACATAAAAGGAGACAATTAACCTCCATTTTATTCAAACTACTCTAAATGCAAGATGATGCTTGTTATGCAATATTTATATCATCAATTGCAATCCTATGCTTAAGAACATGCATAAATAGACATCTTAAGTAGTGTAAATGTTCTTACATCAGCCCCACAGCCTAGTCACCAGATTCTACTATGGGAATGAAGGCCAAGTGCCCAGCGAACAAACCATCACCTCTCGAGACCTAACTCAGTACTGCCTAGGGCATGTCTACACTGTTTTAAAAGGCTAGGATAGTGCTTGTGCTAGGGTTATGTGATGAGGCGTTGATTGGGGTAGTGCCTCTTAGTTTTCCACTTTCAGTGTGTGCTCCTATCAAAGCATGGTTTTCAAGCAGGGATTTTAGATGTGGTGTCTTTTAATGTTTTATCCTTACTTTAGTGTCTTTTAGGATTGACGTGTCTTAATGTTTTCAGACAAGTTTCAATGGGCACATCAAGTTTTGCACACAATTCGTTGAAAGTAGATTTCCTTTATTGTGTAGAGGCTCTAAAACACTAATGTACTCATCCTAATGATCATGCAGCTTCTATTAGATGAGTCTTTTTTAGGGGTGAGTGGTGTGGCCCAAATCAATCTAAGGTGGCTTTGCAAACACCACTCGAAATGAAAAAGGAACACTCCAAGAATTTATTCGGAATGTTAGAGTATATTATTTTGTTGGGTGATGTGTTAAGGATGTGGGTCAAGAAATCATACACCACGCCAATTTAGTTTCAGTTTTACCATTTTTTTAGAATTTTTTTTTAAGCAAGCAAAACAACCATGGGTGAAGAAATACTCACAATCGGTCCTTGTTGCACCTTCTTCCTTGTTACCGTCATGAGTTGCACTGCTTCGTCGTCCAAGCGTCGAATTCCTACAACCGTCAAGTAGAAGGAGACAAGGCATTAGACAATGCGAGCAAGGATGTAAAATGGAAGTGACAAAACAAATCAGTTGCCTCCCCGGCAACGGTGCCAAAAACTAACGTGTGCATGACGCGTGTGTTTTGAAGAGCCGTTATAGCTTGCGCTTGCGACATCGGTTTTAAAATAAAGAAACGGATGTGAGTCCGAGTGCCGATGTCAGGGAGGCGTGAAAATCGGATTCTTCTTGTCACTTATTGTCACGAAAATCGTGGGGTTTTACTTGCGATAAGGTGCGGGTGAAAAGCGAGGGAGAGAGAGAGAATAGGGTTAGAATGTCTTCATTCACAATATGCAATTCAAACATAAAAGAGAGAAGGAAATTGAATAGAAAACAACTTCATTTAACATGCAACTTTAGTTCATAATTACAACACTAGATGAATGCTTGAACATAAGTAAGGTAAAGCTCAAAAGAAGGAAAGAAAGAGAGAGAGGCAGGACGGCGAGGCAGCCACGGTGGTGGAGAAGGCTCCGTCGGTGGCTCGGCATCTCCGATGATTATAAAAGGGCTTAAAGGTAGCTAGGAGGGAGGTAGAACACTTGCAAGTGGAGTGAATGCCTTGAATGGCTGGTTGGATGGAGTTTATATAGGCAAAAGGGCTTTCTAATTCAAGTATGGGCTTTGGCAACGTCCAGGACATTGCTAAACCCATACTAAATCCGTCGGTGTAGCCCCCTGCCCACCGGTCACCAACGTACGCACGTTCTTCTCCGCGCTCAATCCGTGTGCGCGGCTTGAGAGCCATCCGATCGAAGATCGGATGGTTGAGGTCTTCACAACGGGCATGCTTAGATCGAACCTTGAGTGCCCATGCGCGTGGGCGTTGTCGACTAGCATGAGCGTGCACATGGATTATCGTCGCCTGAGGACACGCCGCGTGTCACGATCATCACCCTTCGCACGTGGATCTACGACCTTAATCAGCAGCGCCCGCTCGAGCAGCAATTTAGGCTGCGCGTGGGGTCTCGAACGCTCGTCATTGCCTTTGCGAATAGCACGTAGCCCGCTGCGCTACTGGGTCAGCTTGTCGCACGGAGGAGGCGAGGCACGCGGGCGTGGAGTGCTGCAGAGCCATCCGATGGAGGATCAACGGCCGAGATGCATCCCTTGGTGGAGGAAGCAGAAGTATGCTATGCACGGATGCGTGGTTTTCAGCTGTCCGATGCATGATTGGATGGCTTAAAGTGGTGCTGCGTGATGAAGGGTGGTTGTGGGCGCGGCGAGGCTGACACGCGGCGACCCCATGGCTGTTGATCACCAGATCAACGGTCATAACTTCTTGGGTTCGTTGCGGGAGCTCTGGATGTCGGATTTGACCGATTTCGAGTCCGTTGGACTCCGTTCGTCGCTCTGAATCCATCCGTGCAGTCCGATTGCTCATCTGAGGCCAGCTTTGACAAGTACTTATACAAATGGCCATTAATACTATTTTATAAGCAATCTTGATTTATGATGCATGCAATGCTCCCATTCTATTTATGATGTGTTATCTGTGCATTTTGTTCTTAAGATGGACCCCATTTAATGGAGTTATCACCCCAAGATGTAGTGTTATCAGCTGGGAACACCATCATGAGCCCTAACTAGCTCATTTTGACCCATAAAGGGAACAAAAGCTCCTATATAACCAATTGGGGGTCCAAATTCAATCAATAACCATTCTAAGAGAAAAGCAAGAAACAAGGTGTAAAACTACAATTTTACCATTGCTGTACAAAAACAGGTTTTCTCAAGGGCTAAACATAGGCTAAATTGTCTTAACAAGATAATAAGTGGGTTGAATCAGACAGAAAAGGGTTGGTGTGAATTCGAGGAATTAAATGACTTCTTGTAAAACTAAAATAGACCTATTTGATTAAACAAGGTTGTGGTCAAGATAAAATTCACCTAAACCCTCTAAAAATCATAGAAAAATATTCTCTAGGGTTTAGAACCTTCAATTTGGCCATTGAAACTTATATTGACCTAGATTGGGGTCTCAGACATATATTTACCCTAAATTAGGTTTTTGCATAAATTGCCCAGTCAAACATGGTCAAACCCAAAATCCAACCTCACCATTGGATTCCTTAGGTCCAAATTCATTTGTACCAGAATTTGGATCTAAGGAGAATTCATCTTGACCGACTTTGCAAATAGGTCCAGCCTAATTACATTTCTACCCCTATCTTTAAAACCCTTACATTTGACACCCTAGCTTCTTCTTCATTCATTGCAATTAGGTCCCTCTTCCATTATAGCGGAGGGAATCCTACTCCGGTGAGCTTGAAAGGGAGATTTCTCCCTGATCTCTCAGAGAATCCCCTTCCAAATTGAAAGGGAGATTCTTTGAGAAATCCCCTCCAATGTGAACCCAATTAGAAGCCCTATTTGGTACCCAATCTCTCATGCGAACGCATGAGAGATTTGGGTTGTCTCAAGTTTCCATTGCCAGTGACCTTGCCGTGCTTGGAAGCCTGGCTTCCAAGCACAAAACCAACCTCCAAGGCCTATTTAAGACACCCAAATTCTCCCCGCATTTCCGAAGCTTGAAATCATAACCCCTCAATTTCATCTCCCCTCATCCAGTCGACTTGCTCATCAAGCTCCAGCGACCTCTCCTACTCTTCCTCTTCGCCTAGCCACAACACCGGTGGTAGGTTTCTCTTCCTCACGGTCGTCCACGTCGTGCAGCACCTGCCAATGCTCCTGCCTCCCCTTCATCCATGCTGACCACCCTCACTGAGCACCTTCGTCTCCGTCGTCGGTGATACGAGCTAGATGCAAACCCTGCCTGCCCCTTCGTCTCCTCACTCCCAGATAAGTCTCTCTCAATCTCTACATTCTTTTCCCTCTTTATTTCCTTCAAACAACCACTGCCGCACTCCACCACCATCATCCCCTTCAAATCCAGCAACCACTTCGGCAAGTTTGCTCGACCTCCATAGACCACCTCCCTCCTCATCGACCAGTCCATAAGCATTGCCCAGACTCACTGATCCTAACCCCCACTCACAACACTTCGCCACTCACCCAAACGCACCCCCGAACACACCCACACACACAGTCGCAATGTGCCCTAGGCATGCACCCATGGGCATTCCCACGCCACGCCGACCACCTTTGCACATTCGCTAACCTTGGCGAAGCTCCTTGAGCTTTTTAACATGGCAACGAGGTCGTGTGTGTGATTTCAGGTCTAGGGGCTTGCCACCATTGACGTGGAGCCTGAAGTTTCCTTGCAAGCTTCTCCAGGCTGTCCCCGCTCTAGGACACAGTCCCAGGTCGCATGGAGAGCCTTCGCGAACGTTTCCAGGCATCCAATTGGTGTTGAAGGTCGAAGCTACAGTTGCAATGAAAGGATGCCCCTCTGTTGCAGGTGCCTGTGAATGAGGGTGGGAAGTTAGTCCCACCTCGAAAAGTTGTAGAGTGCCACACCTGCATAAAAGGAATTTCTGCAAAAGGCTATTCGCCTCCAACTCACGACGTGAGGTCCCCTCTCACCTGACCTGACACCTCATCTGCGATCACATGCTATGGGCCGGTGACCTGACCCGACCACACACCTTGCCCACCACTGCACGCCAGTGGGCCTGGTCTCAGGCATGTATCTGACCCGATTACCCGAGAAGTTGTGGCTCTGGGAGAGCGAACCTAAGAGAGAAAAGAGAGAAGAGAGCTCTCGTGGGTAGGGGGTAGGTTTTTCTTTGTAGGAAGAAGAGAAGAAGAAGGAGAAGGCAAGGAAGCAAAGAAAGCTAAGGCAAAAGAAGGAGTTAAAGGAAAAAGGCTGAAGTCATAAGAGAAATAAAAGAGAAGGAAGAAGCAGAAGGCAAATGCAGCTGGCAAGAGAAAGAGAAGAAAGTCAAAGGAAGAAGAAGGTAGAGGGAGCTAAGGCAAGCAAAGTTGAAGAAAGAAGCTGAAGCTAAAATTAGAATGAGGAGGAGGAGATGCCAGAAGAAGATTGAAGACAAAGGAGAAGCATTGTGGCATCAACAATTTAAGGCGTCTGATTCACAAATCAGACATCCAATTTTGTGCTTTATTCACAAATATTGGTTCCTTTAATATTTTGTGCTTACTTTTATTCCTATCTTTTTTCACTATAACCTTGATCTTATTGCATATTCTTTAAATTCTAAAGTTGTGATCTTGATTTCTAAACCCTAATTTGCTCCCTGTGTTTGACCTCGGACTTTAGAATTTGAGTAATAAATTGTATATGTTTTTGAATGCTTTTTCGACTATACTGCAACATGACTTTTTAAAAAAAACTCGATCAAGCACTCTTAAACATTTTGGCACCATTGCCAGGGAGCAACGGGCGATTTAGAAATCCTAATTACAATTGCTGATTTGATATTAACTTGTTATATCTCTTTTTGTTGTGATTATTTGAGGGGTGAAGATTCAACAAAAGACAGTTGCACAACAAACACGGTCGAGGCAAGTAATTTCTGATTAATCTCTTTCTCTTAAGCCCCTCATTCTGAAAAGAAAAAAAATAAGATAAAATCAATTAGGGCTACCGAGTTTCCATTTTTAGCTAATTCACCAAAGTTGCCTGATTTGATTTCAATAACAATATTGATTTGTGCACCCATTTGAGGTAACTACAGCTACCACCTTCTTGATTGAGCCCTAGATACCATATTTTGGCAAACTGAATTGGACCAAGATTAGAGCCAAATTAAGGATTTCAATTTAGGGTTTTAGAGACACACCTTCATAAGCAAGAATCAACTCTCCAAAAAGAGGTGTGCCTAAGCCTTGGTTGAAGAGACTTATTCAAGAAAACCCTAAAAATTTAAGCTCTTAATCTCACTTTAATCCTAAAAGAAAGAACCTCAAACTTCTCAAAGGACAAATAGGTGAAGTTGACCCCCTTGTTTGGTCAACTAACCTTGAAATTGGGTCACTTTTGTACTCAATACATCTAAAGTTCAAGTGGAATCTTAAGCACCCTTGCACTTAACTAAAATTGGCAGAATTAAGAGGTCAAAGTCCCCATTCTAGTCTACCTGGAACATCAGTGACTAGAGAGGTCAAGTGGGGGAAACCCTGTAACTCACGGGGGCACTCTACCATGTAGAGGTCTTCGCGGGACTCTCCCTCTCCAGCTACACAGGTATTTCTTAGGTGGATGGCTTTCTGACTAAGGGGTATTGATGAGAACCTCATCATGAGCCCTAACTAGCTTATTTTGACTTAATCAAGTGAACAAAAGCTCCTGCATAACCTAAAGGAAGGCCTAACTCAAGAGATTACTGATCTGAAAAGAATACTTGAAATAAAGGGTAAAATTGCAATTTTACCATTGCAATACATCAACGGGATTTCTTAGGGTCTAAACATAGGTCAATTGGACTTAATAAGAGAAAAAGTGAGATGGTTCAGTTAGAAAAGGGTTACTATGAAATTGAAGAATTAAATGACATTCTGTTACCCTAAAACAGACCCACTTAAATTCACAAGGTTCTAGGCAGGATAAAAATCAACTAAACCCTCTAAAATTTATGAAAAGATATCCCCTAGGGTTTAGAACCTTCCTTTGGAACCAGTTCTGACCGAGATTGGGGTCCAAGCTCAATATTTGACTTAATTTGAGTTTTTGTGCAAAATGTCCAATCAAACGTGGTCAAATCTAAAATCCAACTTCACCATTGGATTCCTTAGGTCCAAATTAGGTTTATATCAAAATTTGGACCTAATGGAAGGTCATCTTGACCTACTTTGCAAAATGGTCCACCCAATTTGAGAGGGGTCCCTACGAAACCCCCTACCACCTGAGTAGCTCCCCATGCCCTGAATCGCTCCATACCTCTCATGCAAACACTTGAGAGGTATGGGTATCACTTCCGCCATGCCTCCGGTGAGGGTTTTTGGCCACCACCATGCACTTGACCCTCGGCCCACGCCTCTATAAGAAGCACTAGGCCCGGCCGAATGGGGCAAGCTTGTCCTAGCCTGAGATACCCTCTAAATCTCCTCCGTCCTCATCTCCGGTCAGATGCCTTCAAGCTCCGGTGACCTTTTCTCCCTCTTCTCGTCACTTTGCCACCATACCAGATGCAGAGTCATCTCTGCCTCGTCCCTCTACGTTGCGCCACACCAGCGCACGTCTCTCCGACCTCCTCGTTGACGCCGCCTCTCCATCTCAAGGCTTTCATCTCCGACGACGGTGGAAAAGAGCCATCTGCTTCCTGCCCCCCTTGATCCACTTAACTAGCTTAGAATTATTCCTCTCTCTCCCCTCTTCATTTCCCCTCTCTTAATTCACATTTTCGACCCCTCGACGGTGCAGACCACCACAATCTTCTCCACCTCCGCCAGACCACCGGCGAGGTGTCTCCATCACCTCCTCACACCCATCCACCTTAGAAGCACCACCACCATTCACTGATAACTTTCCACCCTTCCCTTGACTGCCATCGCCTCCCTAAACGCCCACCGAACACACCCATAAACACGGCCATAGAGTGACCTAGGCATGCATGCCTACGTAGCCCCGCAGCCAGCTAACCACCACAACACTTTTGCCGTGCCACGGCGAAGCCCCCCTTGTGATTTAACGGGGCCGCAAGGCCGTATTGAGTAATTTCAGGTCGACCCCCCATTCCACCATTGACGCTGAAGCAAGGAGCTTGTAGCAATGCTCCAGGTTGTGTCCACCTAGGTGCAGCTGATGTAAACACATTTACACTACTTAAAATGTCTATTTATGCATGTTCTTAAGCATAGGATTGCATTTCATGATATAAATATTGCATTACATGCATCATCTTGCATTTAGAGTAGTTTGAATAAAATGGAGGTTAATTGTCTCCTTTTATGTGCTTAGATAGGGCAAATATTTTATCGGGGCCTCGGATCAAAGATCCAACCGTATGGATATGATCAGGGCGACGATTGGAGTTCAACGACTCCAAGATCGCCCTAATCAGGCATCCGTAGCATCAGATAGAGATCGGGGAACCCTAGAAGATCAAGGGCCAGGATGGTGTAAATCCGCACTTCAGATGGCAAATCCGACCACACGGATGAATTCGGATCGACGATCGCAGCCCAACGACACAAAAATCGAGTCAATACGACATCCGTGGCACCATCTACAACTTCCAGAAGATGGACGGCCAAGATGGCACCACGTGGCGCCATCTCAGCCGCCCAATCGGCCGCATGCATCCTGTGAAGACCGCGCACCGTCTCCTCTCCGCCGTTGGATCTCGATCCAACGGCTGCGGTCGCTCGCGCTTAAAAGCGTCCGCGCGACCATTTCGCCCGCGTAGCGCAGCGGCGACGCAGCTGCGGGCGAAGCGGAGGTCGCGGGTTCGAGCCGCGGTGAGGGGGTGGAAGGCGCGGGCGAGCGGGCGCGGATGAGCGTCAGATGAAGATCCAATGGCTGCGCACGCTCAATCAGGACGACGCACGATTGGACGCCGGGCGTAACGCGCGATCACACGCGGGCGGTGCGCTACGCAGCGGGCGCGGACGCGATCTAAGCTGAAAATCAAGCGACGTGCATAGGCGTTACGCGCGCGGGCAGCCGAGCGGGCGCGCGTGGGCGCGGCGGCGACGGCGACGTCGGGGCTTTAGCGACGGTTTTATCCGTCACTAAAGACCCCTTATTTATTATTTTGAAGATGTAATGTCCATTTTGCCCCCACTCCTTGCAACTATAAAAGGAGACCCCCTCCATATGAAATTTTCATCCCTTCCTTCTCCTCTCTACCTCTCCAAAGCTCAAGAGAAGCTTGTCCCACACCCGGGATGCTTCTCGCGAGATAAAGTCCAAATTTTCGTCCCCCTTCGGAAGTGGATCCTGCGACGACGACGGCATGCTGCTTCGTTCCCGTTCTTCTGCTTCGTCCTCCTTCGTCCCGCTTCGTTCTCCTTCGTCCAGGCGTCGTCCCGTCCGGCTTGTCCTCCAAGCGACCGTCGAGGAGGATTCTCTCTCCCTATTCTTTTTTCTGCTTTCTAGTATAGATTTACTGCTTTCTAGAGTATTCTATTCATCCTCCGAGCGATCGTCGAGGAGGACATTTCTCCCTCCATTCTTTTAATGCTTTCTAGAGTAATTGTTTTATGTTTTCTAGTTGTAACGAAAGAACTCTTTTATGATAAATTCCTTGTCTATTCTACATCTCATTTTGATTTCCATGTATAGTATTCTTTCTCTCTCTCTTACTCCCTCTCTCTCTTTTATTTGTTGTAGATACTTAGTTAGTTTAAATTGAATTTCTTCGTGACAAAATAAAAAGAAACGCGAAGTTTTTAAATCAAACGTTCGCCTCCCTGTGTTCGACCCGGAATTCTTATTTCGGTATAAATTTTATTTGTTGAACTCGAATCCTTCGCTTTCGAACTACAACGACGGGTTTTCCAAAACCAAACACGTTAGCGTAGGTTCGTAATACGTTCAACATTTTGGCGCCGTTGCCGGGGAGGCAACGCTCTTTGATTTCTCTTCGCATTTTGTAACTTACAAATCATTTACCTCACTTTTCTCCTTTCTTATTGTAATTGCAGGTACTCTTTCGAGACAGGCAAAAGCGGTAGATCGGAGTAAAGTGCTGTGGAAGGTTTTGTAAGTTATCCCCCACCTCCCACCCATTAGATTTTATTCCATCACATAATAATTCAAACATCAATCAACCTAGGTGTTCTTATAAACCCTAAGGTTAGATTGTTTGTTGTTTGACATTCATACTCACTCCAACCCCCACATTAAAAAAAGAAAAAAATAAAAAAAAATAAAAAAATCTCACAGAGGTACACAACCTCATCTGATTTTCTAACTCAACCGGTAAACCAATCTTAGGAGCCGGTACGCACATCCAAACACATAATCGAGTAGAAATCAGATTGGGTAATCATTTGTGT
The DNA here is from genome assembly GCA_037157565.1 of Thalassia testudinum. Lineage (NCBI taxonomy): Eukaryota > Viridiplantae > Streptophyta > Magnoliopsida > Alismatales > Hydrocharitaceae > Thalassia > Thalassia testudinum. Next base: position 18,659,673 of record JAZHRO010000056.1, read on the forward strand.
GCCTAATTAGGTGGTGCATCAGGCCAGTTGTTTGAGTTGTTTGGGCCGCACCACTTCAAATAAAATCAACTCATCAAGTAGCTGCCAATTAGGTTCAACTCTTAGGGATCTACCAGGCACTCCACATTCTTTTTAAACTTTAAAGGAAAATATCTTCACCTGTGCTTGCAAAACCTGGTGTGCCAATGAAACTTTATTGAAAACACCTAAAGTTGAATCCTAAAAGCTACTAAGCAAGATTTGAACCTTAAAATTCACCACATCAAAAATAATCTTGCTTGAAAACCACTGGTTGTGCACGCACACACAAAGCAATCAATCATTAAGGGCACAACCCATTTAAAGGGCCCATCACATTCCAAAGCACATTCAAACCTAGCCCTAAATAAAACAGAGTAGACGTTGGCCTTAAGGATTGGACTCACTCTTCAGAACTCAGAACGAGATTATTTTCGATTAGTCTGTTTCTACTGTTCAATCTGATGTCTAGCTAGGGAGCAGAGTCAAACGATCGCGGCTGGGGGGTACACTAGGAACCGGAGGCGCAAGCCGAAGGAAGAACCTTCTCCCCAGTCCCTCCTTCTAACTGGTTGGATTGAACAGACAGAAGTAGATCAAATCGTTCCTTTATCTCAAGACGGGTTTTGGGAGTCTGTAGGTCTGTAGGCTAACCCATTTAAGGACAGGTTTGATTGTTTGTATTGCAGGGCACCTTTCTTCCTCCCGTGTCTCATGAATCCTTCCACATATTTCACGCATTCCCGCTCTTTCCCTCCTGTTGTAAATTATCCTCAACATGACAATTATCCCAACTCGTATTGTAATCGACCATCAGTTAGTTGGGATAATTCGGATTGTGGATACAATTCCAGACCCTCGTGTTTAGGGTCTAACCCTGAACACTTTGATTCTCAATTCTATCCTTCTCAGAGTGGCATCGATTATAGATCGTCCTCCTTTCATGAACAACCTAATGCGATCTACAATCAAGAAGGATACACTGATCCTTACCCATCCTCTGATTTCACTGCCTTTAGGTCATCTCCATCTTTTGAACAATCTGAAATGACCTATTATCAGGATGGGTATAACGAATCTCAATTCGTTAATTCCTCTACATTGATGTCAAACCCGCCCAACCCTCAACCAACTCATTTGGTTCAGGTTAATCAGGTTCAAGATAAGGTTCTGGCTAACTTGAGGAATATCATTCAATCTTTAGAAGTTCAGCTAATACCTTGCATTGAGAGATTGGAGCCCTTGATTGAAATGATTGATGATTTAAATAAGTCTTTGTTGGATTGGCTCCAGGATGTTAAGGATAAGAACCCGGGTGAGTTTCTACTTGGGAAATTAGCGAAATTGAGGATGAGATTCGTGGTTGCTTTGATTCAATCTTGGAATAATTCCCAGGATGAACTCTCTTCAGGAAAGCCAATGACAGAACTCGCTCAGGCACCTGTTGGGGGGAACATGTGTTACGAGGCTGACCAGATTGAATTAAAGCAACCAATTAAGGATGATCTGATTTCTTCACCTGAGATCCCTGAGTCGGGTTACGAGAAAACGTATGTCTCCTGGGAACACAAAGTGACAACTGATTTTGGGACATACATTGATACGGATCCTGATTTCTTTGATGGTGAAGATTCAAGTTGCGAAGTCTCACACGAGTTTTCAGATCACGATTTTTGTGTGATGATTGGGCCTGAGGAATCTGATAGATCATTTGATAGCCCAATAACTGAGGAAACTGATCTTATTAGGGCACACGATACGGATCCAGAATCGCATTTTCTGGAGGAATCAATTCAATGCCCTGATTATCAGTTACACCCTGTTGAGCTTATTGATGATTCTAATTTTGAGATAATTAGACCCAAGTCAATTTTGATTTTGCCACATCATCTAGACTTGGAGATTTCAGACGGGGTGATGAATATACAAGAGGTCATGGAATTGGATATGTCGAATGAGGAGGATAGGAGCTGGGAAATTCTGATTTGGGAAGTCAATTTTGGAGGAAATGGAAGATTGAGTCGAAGGGTTTCCTTTAAGCTGAAACCATCAAATTAGAACCCTTACGACATTTGTTTCGAGGATGTCAAACTCAAGCACACATTTAACGATTATCCTTTTGAGCTTCAATTCTCTATAACCCGACATTTTGGCCTTGGGTTGCATCCTCACAAATCGCAGGCCCGACCCCGCTTGCATTCTGATTTTAGGTTTTGGGTAATTTTTATCCAGAACCTAAGATATTCTCGATTATGGGGGATGGGTCTGCACCACAATCTGGTCCACATCTGTGGACCTTTGTTGACAGGTCGGAGGATTCTTCTGTTTATTCTAATTTTGACCTGCACTTCTGAATTCTTCATTTCTTTTCTTTGTATAGTGTGCCTAGCTGAAGGCACTAAACTCAGCACATATACAGTTCTTTTTCATTTTCATCTCGGAGCGGACCCGATATCCACGCAATTCAGGTGCTTTCTACGCTTTTCCACTCTGTTTTATGTCTTTTTAATACAATGAGGACATTGCATTAGATAGGCATGGGGGGGTGGATATTTATCTTTGAATTCATTCGTCAGCTCCGTAGATTTGTTTTATTTTATAAAAAAAAAAAATCAAAATTAGGAAAGAGAATTTAGGTTTAAGAAAATTTTCGATCTTAAGAAATACTATATTATGGTTTGAACACAAAGACCCTTCAGGTCTTTGGACTTAATCAGCCTATGTATCCACTAAAATGTGGATTTGTTTTTCGAGTTCTCGCCAACCTGAATTTGATTATAATTGGAATAAATAAGTTTGGGTGATAAGTACACGACTTGTCAACCCGCCCTCTGATTTAAGGGAATTTTGAGTTTTAAGCATCTACACACTTTCTTTGCACTGACTCGTTGTTTGGCGATTTTAACGGAAATTGGGTAGCTAATGAACCTTCTAGGGTGATATGGCTGGCAAGTTATCGTGGGTAACAGCCCACAGGTAGGTTGTCCAGAGCCCAGTCACTGGACCTTTCTCTTTTTGCTGCCTTTAGGTAAATCTTAGACCAGGGAAGCCACCTATTCTAAAAAATAAAAAATTAAAAAAAAAATCAAAAAGGAGAAAAGAACAAAAAGAAATAAGCCACACTTCGCCGCACGAGTATGGCTGGTAAGTTGTCGGTGGTAACAGCTCATCGACCGGTTGTCCAGAACCCAGCTCAGAAAATGCACTAAAAATTCCCAAAACACTTAGGAAGAAGCGGAGAAGTAGAATAAACCGGGGAGATATACACTGGATTCACCCTTGTGTTGACCCCGTTAAAAAAAAAAAATAAAAGTAGGGAGAAAGCTACCGGTTGTAAAGATACACCTTTAGGCAGAATTCTTTTTGAGGTCACCTAGAGGCGTAGAAATCCGAAGTCCGTTCTAATTGCCGGTCAACGAGTCTATCACAATCACAATAAGATGCTTAAAACTTAGGGTTCTCATCAAATCTTGGGTGAGTTGAATGGCCGTAGAAAGCCACTCTTAAACCCTAAAATTTGAAAATCCAAAAAAAAAAAAAAATTAGAAAAGAGTAAAAAGAGAAAAAGAAATTTTTCTTTGAATAAGGCGAGGCTTGAGGCGGTCTGCATTTTGGCTGATACCCGGGCACTGTTGTGTCTTTGAAAGTTCAGTTCTTAAGTAGACAATTTCTTAATGATTGAAAATAACTCAGGTCCAAATAATCTAACCTAATTCTTTTATAAATAGCATATAGTTTTTGCTAGGGACTAGCAAAAGATAGGCATGGGGGTATGATGTAAACACATTTACACTACTTAAAATGTCTATTTATGCATGTTCTTAAGCATAGGATTGCATTTCATGATATAAATATTGCATTACATGCATCATCTTGCATTTAGAGTAGTTTGAATAAAATGGAGGTTAATTGTCTCCTTTTATGTGCTTAGACAGGGCAAATATTTTATCGGGGCCTCGGATCAAAGATCCAACCGTATGGATATGATCAGGGCGACGATTGGAGTTCAACGACTCCAAGATCGCCCTAATCAGGCATCCGTAGCATCAGATAGAGATCGGGGAACCCTAGAAGATCAAGGGCCAGGATGGTGTAAATCCGCACTTCAGATGGCAAATCCGACCACACGGATGAATTCGGATCGACGATCGCAGCCCAACGACACAAAAATCGAGTCAATCCGACATCCGTAGCACCATCTACAACTTCCAGAAGATGGACGGCCAAGATGGCGCCACGTGGCGCCATCTCAGCCGCCCAATCGGCCGCATGCGTCTTGTGAAGACCGCGCACCGTCTCCTCTCCGCCGTTGGATCTCGATCCAACGGCTGTGGTCGCTCGCGCTTAAAAGCGTCCGTGCGACCATTTCGCCCGCGTAGCGCAGCGGCGACGCAGCTGCGGGCGAAGCGGAGGTCGTGGGTTCGAGCCGCGGTGAGGGGGTGGAAGGCGCGGGTGAGCGGGTGCGGACGAGCGTCAGATGAAGATCCAACGGCTGCGCGCGCTCAATCAGGACGACGCGCGATTGGACGCCGGGCGTAACGCGTGATCACACGCGGGCGGTGCGCTACGCAGCGGGCGCGGACGCGATCTAAGCCGTCCGATCTCGCGATCGGACGGCTGAAAATCAAGCGACGTGCGTAGGCGTTACGAGCGCGGGCAGCCGAGCGGGCGCGCATGGGCGCGGCGGAGACGGCGACGTCAGGGCTTTAGCGACGGTTTTATCTGTCACTAAAGACCCGTTATTTATTATTTTGAAGATGTAATGTCCATTTTGCCCCCACTCCTTGCAACTATAAAAGGAGACCCCCTCCATACGAAATTTTCATCCCTTCCTTCTCCTCTCTACCTCTCCAAAGCTCAAGAGAAGCTTGTCCCACACCCGGGATGCTTCTCGCGAGATAAAGTCCAAATTTTCGTCCCCCTTCGGAAGTGGATCCCGCGACGACGACGGCGTGCTACTTCGTTCCCATTCTTCTGCTTCGTCCTCCTTCGTCCCGCTTCGTTCTCCTTCGTCCAGGCGTCGTCCCGTCCGGCTCGTCCTCCAAGCGACCGTCGAGGAGGATTCTCTCTCCCTATTCTTTTTACTGCTTTCTAGTATAGATTTACTACTTTCTAGAGTATTCTATTCGTCCTCCGAGCGATCGTCGAGGAGGACATTTCTCCTTCCATTCTTTTAATGCTTTCTAGAGTAATTGTTTTATGTTTTCTAGTTGTAACGAAAGAACTCTTTTATGATAAATTCCTTGTCTATTCTACATCTCATTTTGATTTCCATGTATAGTATTCTTTCTCTCTCTCTTACTCCCTCTCTCTCTTTTATTTGTTGTAGATACTTAGTTAGTTTAAATTGAATTTCTTCGTGACAAAATAAAAAGAAAGGCGAAGTTTTTAAATCAAACGTTCGCCTCCCTGTGTTCGACCCGGAATTCTTATTTCGGTATAAATTTTATTTGTTGAACTCGAATCCTTCGCTTTCGAACTACAACGACGGGTTTTCCAAAACCAAACACGTTAGCGTAGCTTCGTAATACGTTCAACAGCAGCACTCCAGGTGACGCACGTTGAGTGCACGAATGCATTCAGAAAGAGAGCAGGCTTCGTGAGGCACCCAACTGCGTCAATTGCGCAGACCTTCCTTTTGCGGGCTGATAAATGCCAGTTTATCATCATTCTTATGCATTAAAACAAACCTACCTCTTAGGATTTTACTCCGCAAACGGGTTTTTGGGCTGCATTTAGGCATAAATTAGGATAGGCATGCATTGCATTTTTTATTGTCGTTTTAATGAGTTTTTGTGAGTGTTAGGGATGTACAGACGCACAGATCCCTAAAACCCTAGCACTCAAGAAGGCAAATGGTGAAGGAGAAGCCCAGACTAGCTGGAACTCAGCCTAATCCAGCTCACCTCAGCTTGATCCAGCTCACCTCAGCTTGATCCAGCTCACCACAGTTGGAACCTAGCTTACTTGAACTAGGGTTAGCTCATCCCAGCTCCATTCAGCTAATCTCAGCTGGATGGCAGCTCAAGAGAATTCATCTTAGCTCACCCTAGCTCAAGTCAGCTCAGATCCAGCTCAACTTAGCTGAGTCTAGCTCATCTCAGCTCCCACTAGTTCACAGGGAGCTCTAGCTAGCTCAGCTGAGTTGACAGGAGTTCACCCCAGCTCAGATCCAGCTACATTCAGCTCCACTCAACTCCAGCCAGCTGAAGAAGAATTCATCTCAGCTCAGGAAGCTCAAGTCCAGCTCCCGGGGACTCAGCTTAGCTCAACTCAGTTGAGCTAAGCTACCTTAGCTGCCTCAACCAGCTTGATTCTCCCTGGGAGCACCAGACCTAGCTCACCTCAGCTCATTTTGGTAGAAGCTAGCTCACTTTAGCTTGGCTTAGTAGCTAGCAAAGAACTAGCAAGCTAAGCCAGCTAGAGTAGCCCCATGCCAGCCTCTTCAGTAGCAGCCAGCTCCAGCTCCAGCTCCAGACTCTCCTCCTCAGCTCCTTCCTCCAAACCCTAGCTCCAACACCTTCTCCTCCACTCCACCTTTAGCTAAGCTAGCTTAGCTTATCTTAGCTTAGCTTAGCATAGCTAACAACCAGCTCCTTGGCCATTCATTACCTCCAAAATAAACCCTAGCTAGCTCCACCAACTCAAGCCTACCTAAGCTAGCTACTCTACTCAAGCTGGCGCCACCTCCTAGCCATCCCTTCACCCCATTATCTCCACCAAAAGACACTTCAGGTTGGCGCCAAAAACCACCCCTAACCACCTCTATATTGGCGCCACTTTCAGCCCCTTAAATCCACCCTACACCTACCCACATAAGCCATCCTAGCCATCCACATACCCCCCCTTCTAGAACCTTAAGGTGGTGCCACCTAATGACCTTCTAGAATGCCCATTTTGGCGCCAACACCAAAGGGTGTCAGCACCGATAACTACCCCTTGGTGCCCTTTAAGGTGGCGCCAACTCTCCTTGGCCATGGGATCTCCAACCACCTCCATCAACTTATCTTGGCCATCCATTTCAAAGGTCACCATAGCCCCCCTCCTATTCTATAAAAAGCCACCACCTACCATCATTTTTGGGCATCCTCCCTTAGTATATTTTCTACCTAAACCACCTATACCTACGGCCAAGAAGAAGGAGTAGAGAAGGAGATTAAAGGGGCACATCACAAGCCCTTTTGGTGCCTTCTTCTCCCCACTCTCTTCAACTTGAGCCACGCCAAGGAGGAGGACTCTCCCACTTCAAGGAGGGCGGCCAGGCAAAGGAGAAAAGCCTTGGGTGGACATCCACCCTTGGAGAGAAGCTTAGGGCACGCCCCCTTAGGGCTTGCCTTGGAGGTCATCACCTTGGCGGAGTTCTGCAAGGAAGGAGTTGAAGGATTCTTTTCAAGCTTGGGAGCCACCAACCTTGGAGCAAGAAGCCCTCTTCTTCACCATCCATTTAGAGGATTTGTGTTTTCTTTTACTTCAATTATCTAGTAGTAGAAGCATTCCTCTACTAGGCATTTTTGTTAAACACTTTATCAATTATCTAGTTGCCTTCTTCGCATATCTTGTTTGCATTTCTATTCGCTTATTTTCAGCATTCTTCACTCCCTCTCCCTAATTATTCTAGGTCTCCACTTTCCTAGAGTGAGCTTAGGGAGAGGCTCTACTTGCTACTTTAGAGTTGTTTACTTAATTGGAAGTGTAAACACTTTTCCCGCCATCAGTTCGCATGTTGCCTTAGTTCAAAAATAAAAAAAATGGTATATTGAAAATTACCAAAAAGAAAGTTGAGATTTATTCCAAGCAAGAGAATCAATTTTGCAACCATATTGCCTCCTTGGACGACCCTAGATACTTCCCTATCTAGGATTATAAATTTAAGAGCGAAAGCGGATTTACGCGTTACAACGACCTAATTAACAAACCGCATGAAATCGCTATCACTTTTTGGCGCCGTTGCCGGGGAGGCACGGCTTTGCATTAACTCATTTTCTCTTGCTTGAAGTGGATCTCATCCCCTTCTCTTTCTTTCTTTTGTGTGTGCAGGAACTACAACGGGAAAGCGGGAATCTGGAAGCGAGAGCTTAAAGATCCTTTTCTTCCCGCGAAAATTCAGGTTGGTTCCTCTTTCTAGTCACATAATTAATTAAAACTACCAAAAATATATTAAACTTGGCTTTCAGGACCCTAAACACTTAAATTAAGTGGAGTGGTGCATTTTAAAATCCATTGTTTGCTTGTATGCTTCTTTAGCGCCATTCCATTGCAAGTATTGGTGTTCTATTTTTCGGGTCCAGATTTCTGTCCAGACTTGAAAAATCGATTCCTAACAGCACAGGCCTCCTAAAATCATAAAATTTCACAGAGTGATTCTAAATTAAGTTTGGAACATCTATTCCAAATTTCAGATCAATTGGATTTGTATTTAAATTTTAAAAATTCGTGGATTACAGAGGGGTCACACAATCTAATCTTCCTGTTTTGCTACTGTCCGCGAATTTTAAAAATTTTTATACTCATCCAATTTTTGTGAAATTTAGCTTGTTAGAATCCCTGTGAAATTTTACATATCATATAAAATCATAAAAATTTTATGAGGTCAGTGGTAATACTGAAAAGTCTATAATACCCACGGGTATTATTTCTGGACTTTGACACCAGTACAATTAAAAATTCAAAACTATTATCAAACAAATTCCTAAAATCTTAAAAAAATATTTTCTGGAATCCTTGTTTGATTTTATTCAAAGTAGTGGTGTTTTTTAACTTGTTTGGACCACTACTTAATTCTAAAAGCTAAAAATAATTCATTGGTAGTTAAATTTCTATCTTAGGGATAATTGGCTTAGGGTTTCTTCTTTCTCTTTAGAGAATCAATTAAAAGGAAATATACAATCACACATACAACTTGTCTTTCCTTTGATTGTGAACTTTCAAACTTGTTTGAAAACTTAAAGAGAAAAACCCTAAAATTCATTTAATTAAATAACATCCTAAAAGACAAAAATACAAAAAATTGTGTGACAACTTGACTTTCATTGGAGCCACTCTCCAATTCCTGCACACACAAAAAAAAAATCAAATAACAGGGCAACATCCCAATAAACGCCCTCCACATTCCATGTGCACTATAGAATCCTAGACCTAATTAAAATTTGTAGCAACTTGACCCCTAAGGCTTTATCAACTTAGGCTTGCTATTTAGGTCTTAAGTTTTCTTTAGTTAGTACCAATTCTGTCATCTATATCTGGTGTTCAGGCTGAGGGGCCGTGTCAAACGACCAGGCGCGGGTTTGTACAAGCACCTGGGGTTTTCCCTGGGAAACGTTTGGGCCCAAACCTCCCCTTAAGCAACTTGGCTAGATTTGTTGATAGAACGGGTATTCACTATTGACTACTTATTTCCTATATAGACCAAGTCTTAGGTTATTATTAGGGAGTCACAATTAAGTTAGGTCTAGTTTTTGTTTGGTTGAATTGCACACTTTCTCTCATCTCTTTCTCTTCTCCTCCCCTCCCCGTTCTTCCATTTTATGCACGGGCGACGGTCTCAAAATCTGCACTTGGAAGGACCATTTGATTTCGCCCCCCACGTAAAAAGACCACTTTTTCTATCTTCTTCTCCTGAAAAAATGGAAACACAACAAAATAGGTCCACTGACCCTTCCACTTCCACCTTTAACTTTACCTCTAACCCCATCACTAACCCTTCTAACCCTTCCACCCAAAACCCACCCACCATTAACTTCCCACACTTGGAGCTCCCTAATCTTGAGTTGCCCCACACACAACATCAAGACCCCCTTCCTGATCTTTTAAAATTAATGGCCGATCAGATTAATAAATTAAATTCCAATCAACAAACATTGACTAGGAACATCCAAAACCTAGCCAATCCAAGGCCAAACCCGCCACCCCGTCAGCAGCTTGTTGTTCCTCTAAAAGATTTCTATGATCCATCTTATTATGAGGAACGACCAGGGGTGGTCATACCAGAAGGGGACTTTGAGATCAAGCCTGCGGTCCTGAACCTAATTAAAAACTTTCATGGCCTTCCTAAGGAAGACCCTTTCAGCCACCTTGAAGAGCTAACTCTTCTTGCACAGACAACCCGTTCCCGAAATGTGCAAGAAGACATATGGCTGATGCGGCTTTTTCCATTATCTCTTAAAGATAAGGTCGCTTATTGGTTCAGGACCATTGGCCGACCCATTACAACATGGCCTCAACTCAAGAGTGCCTTCCTCAAGAAATTCTTTCCCATAGGTCGTACCAATTCCTTACGAAGATCTATTACGACCTTTCACCAAAAATCTGGTGAAACTTTCCATGATTCTTGGGAAAGATTTCAAGACCTTTTAAGAAGTTGGCCGCACCACGAGATTCCTTTATGGTAGCTCGTGCAAATCTTCTATCATGGATTAGAAGATCAAATCCGACAGTTTGTCGACGCCTCGTGTGGCGGCAACTTTTTAAATAAAGATGCAGAAAGTGCCTATGACCTGTTCGAAGAAATGAGTGAAAACTCATTTAATCAAGCTTCCATGAACACATTTTGCAGAACCCAAAACCCGCAGTTCGGTGTTCATGAAATAGGCACTCAATCTATCCCTGTCACCCAAGACGATCTTCAATTGATTGCCCAAAAACTCGACTAGATGCATATTAATCAAAAGAAAATTGAGGAAAGACTAGCGACTTCAACTCAAGCTCCACACTCACATCTAACCCAACCTAACTTTCCACAAAGAGAAAATTTGTACAATCTCAACACTACCCCTGCTGATTATTCTGAGGTTGCCTATGATTCACTGGGGAACTACAACTATCCAGATCTTAACCCCACTCAAAATATTTCTGCCATCCAGGAGCCCTTTAAAAATTCTTCCAATTGGAAAAATTACCCGAACTACTCCTGGAATAATCAAGTTTCTTCCTAACCATATCATTTTAATGGGTATGGGTCGAATCCAAACTTCCATCCTGTGCCATCCCAACAAGATATTAATGCCTAGATGCTGCGAACCCTGCAGGATATGCAAACAAAAATGACGGAAGTAACCCGCAACATCACAAATCTGAACAATCAGATTGGGGTTACTCCCACGCAAAGACCTGTAGGACATCTTCCGTCCCAACCCATACCCAACCCTAATCACCAAGGAAACCATTATATGGGCAGAAATCCACATTATCCACATCAGCCTCCTCCTAATCCACCACCTCAGCAGCCGCCAAGGTTTCTGCAATCACAGGCCCCCCCACCTCCTCTAAATAATAATCCGACTGCACATGCAGTTACTTTGAGGAGTGGGAAAACCACCACTGACCCCGGGCCTTCACACGAACCTGGTAAGATACCTGTGCAAATTGACTCCCCACCTCCCCATCAGAAAGAAAAAGAAAAACAAAAATCTCAAGACAAGATTCCTGTCCCTTTCCCACAAGCTCTCTACCCCACCACCAACAAAAAAAAGAAATCTGAGCCCACTACAGAAGAACTCATGGAGCTATTTGGGCAAGTTCATATCAATATTCCTCTCCTAGATGCCATCAAATATATACCTGCCTATGCTAAATTTTTGAAGGATATTTGTACTCCTAAAAGGTAGGCTAAAAATCTAGGACAGTTGCATCTTTCAGAGACAGTAAGCTCTATCATACAGAGTAAGCTGCCTCCTAAGATGAAAGATCCGGGGGCACCTTTAATTTCTATAATTATTGATGACACTACATTTAATCGCGCCCTCCTTGATCTTGGTGCCTCAGTTAATATTATTCCCACGAGTTTATTCGAGGAATTTCAGATCGGTGAATTAAAACCCGTCGAGGTTACCCTGCAATTAGCCGACCGATCTACAATCAAACCTCGTGGGATTATCGAGGATGTTTTAATCAAGGTCCAGAATTGTGTCTTCCTTGCAGACTTTCTGGTTCTTGACATTGAGGCACCTGAATCATTACTGGACTCCCCAATAATCCTTGGACGCCCCTTTTTGGCCACTGCAAAGGCAAATATCAATTGCCACACAGGCAAAATGGATATCAACTGTGCAGGCCAAACTATCACTTTAGATATTTTTAAATCCTCCAGGAGATTCCATGATGATAACTTCTTTGAGGACTCAGATACTGAAATTTCCAATATGGTGGAGGAGACAATGTTAATAGATACCCTTACCGACCACAATTTTTTTGAGGACTCTGATTCAGAATCAGTGGTCGGTGAAATCTGTGATCCGGAAACTTGTCTTGACCCCAAATTTATTCCTGATACCCCCCTAACCCACCCACTATTCACGCACCTAACTTTTCCACACTAACTTCACCCAACCCTCACCATTCCTTCCCTGACCCCTTTCTTATGGACCTGCCACCAACCCAGCCTGAGTTTGGCACTCAACCTAATTTAAACCCATGGCCAGACTCGGGCTACACTTATCATTTTCCATCCAACTTTGATCCCAATATTATTTCTAATCAATTTTCTAGGAATCTAAAAGAAGACACCTTTTTTGCGGGCATCCAAGTGTCTAATTATTTACATGATCTTACGTCTTCCGTGCATACCTTCACGCCCGGCTGAATGGCGTAAAAGATAGCACTGGATGGGAGGTAACCCATCATTTTTTCTTGCTTTCCCTTTTTTCTTCTTTTTCCAGGTTTTGTTCCTCCTAAACCCGACCGTTCTTCACTAAGGTGATCACTTTTCCCTCCTAATGCATGAGGACATGGCATATCTTAAGCATGGGGGGGTGTTTTTAAATTTTACTATCGATTTAGGATTTTCAAAACCTAAAAACATGCATCTTTGTTTAATTTATTTCCTGCTTGCATACCCAGAAAAATAAAAATGTTCAAAACTTTTTGAGGAAAAATCTTGAAATCAGGACTAAGGTCGAAAAATTCACTTTTGGTACAATGGGATTTAATCTTTAACAAACTAAGGATGAGGATATGGATCTGATCATTAGAATTCCAGGGTCTATTTTAGACAAGATCAGATATCCTTCTATAAAATTCCACCTGAACTCATGATAGTTCAGGTGACTTGATCCTATTTTGCAATATGGAAATTATTTGACTTAGCTTCTGATTCAGAAACTTGCATGTTTTGAGAAACTTCTTGTGTCACTCTTCACACACAAGCCAACACTTAAAATAACTAAAAATTTGAAAAACTCCCTTGTTTGGACTTAGTGAAAGTCTGAAGCAGATCATTGGTTTGAGTTCCCACCGCCGAGAAGGAGGAAAATGCCTCCTTTAAGGACGCGATGTCAACATGTTACCGCCTCGGGGTTGCTCCATATCTATATTTCATATCTTTAGACGGAGCATTAAAGCGCATTTTAGCAGCTCAAGTGTCTTGGACGGTGCTCTACCTATAGTGTCGGAGCAAGAGCTTGAGTTTGTTTGGAGCGCCCCTTTTCACCGCATCGTGTTCTAGGGTTGTGAGCTCCTGGGTGGTGTCATGGACAGTGCTATCTCGAAGTACTGGCGCCAGAACTCCCTCAAGGAATGGTAACGGGAATGATGATCCCGACACATCTGTTGTAAGACAAAGCTAAAAATAAGCATGGGGGAGAAAAAAAAAAAAATATATATATATATAAATAAATAAATTAATTAACACGCCCTTATAAATGTTGGCTTTTCACAAGCACAGCCACAAGGTTTTAAAGGATTTTGCAAGTTGAGAATCAAATTCATGAGCCAAAAAAAAAAAAAAATTCCTAAAAACAAACATTTCAAGTCATCTGAATTAACAAGGGGTTAATGTGAGAATTTTTTGGAAGATATATTGATCCCGTTCTATCTAATGGTTGAATCCAAAAACAAATCCCGATGTTTATCTTTAACAAATCCCGTACCTCCAGTGTTTTTAATCTGCCAAGGTCCATTGATCTCTTTTTCTTCTCCAAAGTCAAAAAAATTAGATTTCCCAGAAATTCCGTTTTAAGTTTTGCTAAGAGACTAGCAAAAGATAAGCATGGGGGTGTGATAAACGCCAGTTTATCATCATTCTTATGCATTAAAACAAACCTACCTCTTAGGATTTTACTCCGCAAACGGGTTTTTGGGCTGCATTTAGGCATAAATTAGGATAGGCATGCATTGCATTTTTTATTGTCGTTTTAATGAGTTTTTGTGAGTGTTAGGGATGTACAGATGCACAGATCCCTAAAACCCTAGCACTCAAGAAGGCAAATGGTGAAGGAGAAGCCCAGACTAGCTGGAACTCAGCCTAATCCAGCTCACCTCAGCTTGATCCAGCTCACCTTAGCTTGATCCAGCTCACCGCAGTTGGAACCTAGCTTACTTGAACTAGGGTTAGCTCATCCCAGCTCCATTCAGCTAATCTCAGCTGGATGGCAGCTTAAGAGAATTCATCTTAGCTCACCTTAGCTCAAGTCAGCTCAGATCCAGCTCAACTTAGCTGAGTCTAGCTCATCTCAGCTCCCACTAGTTCACAGGGAGCTCTAGCTAGCTCAGCTGAGTTGACAGGAGTTCACCCCAGCTCAGATCCAGCTACATTCAGCTCCACTCAACTCCAGCCAGCTGAAGAAGAATTCATCTCAGCTCAGGAAGCTCAAGTCCAGCTCCCGGGGACTCAGCTTAGCTCAACTCAGTTGAGCTAAGCTACCTTAGCTGCCTCAACCAGCTTGATTCTCCCTGGGAGCACCAGACCTAGCTCACCTCAGCTCATTTTGGTAGAAGCTAGCTCACTTTAGCTTGGCTTTGTAGCTAGCAAAGAACTAGCAAGCTAAGCCAGCTAGAGTAGCCCCATGCCAGCCTCTTCAGTAGCAGCCAGCTCCAGCTCCAGCTCCAGACTCTCCTCCTCAGCTCCTTCCTCCAAACCCTAGCTCCAACACCTTCTCCTCCACTCCACCTTTAGCTAAGCTAGCTTAGCTTATCTTAGCTTAGCTTAGCATAGCCAACAACCAGCTCCTTGGCCATTCATTACCTCCAAAATCAACCCTAGCTAGCTCCACCAACTCAAGCCTACCTAAGCTAGCTACTCTACTCAAGTTGGCGCCACCTCCTAGCCATCCCTTCACCCCATTATCTCCACCAAAAGACACTTCAAGTTGGCGCCAAAAACCACCCCTAACCACCTCTATATTGGCGCCACTTTCAGCCCCTTAAATCCACCCTACACCTACCCACATAAGCCTTCCTAGCCATCCACATACCCGCCCTTCTAGAACCTTAAGGTGGCGCCACCTAATGACCTTCTAGAATGCCCATTTTGGTGCCAACACCAAAGGGTGTTAACACCCATAACTACCCCTTGGTGCCCTTTAAGGTGGCGCCAACTCTCCTTGCCCATGGGATCTCCAACCACCTCCATCAACTCATCTTGGCCATCCATTTCAAAGGTCACCATAGCCCCCCTCCTATTCTATAAAAAGCCACCACCTACCACCATTTTTGGGCATCCTCCCTTAGTATATTTTCTACCTAAACCACCTATACCTACGGCCAAGAAGAAGGAGTAGAGAAGGAGATTAAAGGGGCACATCACCAGCCCTTTTGGTGCCTTCTTCTCCCCACTCTCTTCAACTTGAGCCACGCCAAGTAGGAGGACTCTCCCACTTCAAGGAGGACGGCCAGGCAAAGGAGAAAAGCCTTGGGTGGACATCCACCCTTGGAGAGAAGCTTAGGGCACGCCCCCTTAGGGCTTGCCTTGGAGGTCATCACCTTGGCGGAGTTCTGCAAGGAAGGAGTTGAAGGATTCTTTTCAAGCTTGGGAGCCACCAACCTTGGAGCAAGAAGCCCTCTTCTTCACCATCCATTTAGAGGATTTGTGTTTTCTTTTACTTCAATTATCTAGTAGTAGAAGCATTCCTCTACTAGGCATTTTTTGTTAAACACTTTATCAATTATCTAGTTGCCTTCTTCGCATATCTTGTTTGCATTTCTATTCGCTTATTTTCAGCATTCTTCACTTCCTCTCCCTAATTATTCTAGGTCTCCACTTGCCTAGAGTGAGCTTAGGGAGAGGCTCTACTTGCTACTTTAGAGTTGTTTACTTAATTGGAAGTGTAAACACTTTTCCCGCCATCAGTTCGCATGTTGCCTTAGTTCAAAAATAAAAAAAATGGTATATTGAAAATTACCAAAAAGAAAGTTGAGATTTATTCCAAGCAAGAGAATCAATTTTGCAACCATATTGCCTCCTTGGACGAGCCTAGATACTTCCCTATCTAGGATTATAAATTTAAGAGCGAAAGCGAATTTACGCGTTACAACGACCTAATTAACAAACCACGTGAAATCGCTATCACGGGCACCAGCAGAAGCAGGTGGGACTTTAGTCCCACCTCGGAAATGCTTCGCGTAGGTGCATGCTTTTTATTGATTTTGTGTTTCTTTCTTAGCACCTCAAGTAACATGGGTTGAGGTCCCTCGCCCACTCCACCTGCCTCGTCCACAGTCACCCTATGCGAACCTGGCTGACCCGATTACCCTACACTCCTCATGCGCCACCCACGCCGGTGCGCCTGGACTCTAGCGCACGTAACCCGAACCATTTACCCAGTTGGCTCTAAGAGAGCGAAGAGAGAAATAGAGAGAGTGTGGCACGGGGGAGAGTACGGGTAGGTTTTACTTGAAGGCAGGAGCAGCAAAGGAGGACAAGGAAGATGGCGTTGCAGCGATAAAGAGGTTGAAGAAGAAACGAGAAGGAAGGGGAACTCAAGGCAGAGGAGCGGTAGAGGAAGAGAAGGAAAAGAGGAAGAAGGAAGAAGAAAGGCTTGAAAGTGCAAGGAAAGAGAAGAAAAGGAGGAGGTGTGGCTGAAGAAGACTGTAGAGGCAAAGGAAGAAGAAGGGAAGACAATAAAAATAAAAGAAGAAGAAGCCAAAGAGAAGCACAACCGCAACAGAGAAAGAAGAATGAAAAAGAAGACAAAAATCAGAAAGAGAAAGGGCAAGCACTGTAGCAACGTGAGTTTAAGACGTCTGATTCTGAATCAGACATCTGAACCACAAAGGAAGACATCGGAGAAGAAGAAAAGAGAACATTCAATATCTTCTCTTTTTGCATATTCTCTTTTTAGCTTTCATAAACATTGAATTACACTATTGAACATCTTTTGAGTAATTTCAAAGTTGTAATTTTAGTTTCTAAAATGCCAATTTGCTCCTTGAGTTCGACCTCGGATATTTTAATTTTTGAGTAAAAAAAATTGTTAATTGTTTATACGACGATTTCAAACTACACTTCAACGAATGTCTTTTTAAAACACGATCTCGTCACGTAAGCATTTTTGGCACCATTGCCAGGGAGCAACAGGCATTTTAGAAGCTTTAATGACAACTTCTGATCCAATACTAACTTAATTTCTCTCTTTTGTTGTGCACAAGGAAAGCCAAGGAAAGAAAAGTAGCTGCACAACAACCACACCAGGGAACAGGTAAACTTTTATTAGCCCTCTCTCTTAATCCCCTCAAAATCTAAAAATCAATCTAGGGTTACTTGTTTCCATATTTAGTAATTCATCAAAAGTTGCTTGATTTTCATTTCAACACATTTTTTATTGCACATCCACTTAAGGTAACTAGGGCTAAAACCTTCTTGATTGAGCCCTAGATACCAATTTGTGAGGCAAGTAAATTGGACCAAATAGTGCCAACTTAAGGATTGCAAGCTAGGGTTTTAGAGACACATCTTCTTCTAAGAAAAAATCAAAAATTTCAAAAAGAGGTGTGCCTAAGCTTGGTTTGAAATGATCTATCCAAGGGAAACCCCAAGCAAATTAGTCTCTTAATCCATTTGAACCCTAAAAGCAAGGACCTAAAAGCTCTTAAAGGAACAAATAGGTGAAGTTGATCATTTGGGTCAACCAACCTTAAAATTAGGTCACTTTGCACTCAAATGACCTAAAGTTCAAGTGAAACCCTAAGCACCTTGATCTTAACTAGAAAAGGTAGACTAAAGAGGTCAAGGTCCCCATTCTAGTCTACCTAGAATCTTAGTGACAAGAGAGGTTGGGTGGGGGAAACCCTCCAACCTGTGGGGATGCTCTACCATGTAGGGGTCTTCACAGGACTCTCCCTCTCTGGCTGCCTAGGTATTTCTCAAGTGGACAACCTTTTAGACTATGGGGTATCATCCGCCCCGAACCTCTATAGTCACCCAACGTATTTTGGGTGTCTTGATTAGGTCCAGCACATTCTAATCTCATCAAATCCTTTAGTGCATGTTTAGTAGGAGGTTCTTAAGACCTCCTTTACAAATTCACTCTCCCCGAGGCCAAGCCTCGAAAGCCTTATTTGTGCAGCAACCCCACCACATAGATCTTTCCTCTGATTCAGAACCAAGTTCTCCTTCTTCCATCATGGCGCAAACTGTTGAAGAAGAAAACAACCTTGAGCACCAGTTTCAGCACCTAAATGATCTCTTCCAAAACTTCATGAACCCACCATAATGTCCCATGATGCGAGATCACTATAATCTCGCTGCGGTGGCAATTGAGCCTAGAGTCTGAATCCTGGCTGGAGGTCCTGATTCTGAACTCAAGCCCAATATGATTCGTGCCATAACAAAATTCTATGGGCTTAACTTCGAGAATCCATTCCAGCACATTAAATAGGTCAAGCATCTGGCCCAAACTTTCGGGTCAGATGCACAAAACCAAGATATTCTACTCATAAAGATGCTTTCTTTCTCCCTCATGGACAAGGCTGCTCATTGGTATCAAACTCAGACCCGTCTGATCAACACATAGGATGAACTTCAATCCGAGTTTTTGAAATTCTTTTCCATTGGTCTAACAAATGCCTTGCGCCACCAGATCACTCATTTCACCCAAGAAATGGGAGAACCTCTTCATGAGGCATGGGACCGATTCTTAGATGTCCTGCGAAAGTGCACCCATCACGGAGTTCCTAAATGAGAACAAGTCCAATCTTTTTACCAGGGACTCCTTGAGGACATTCGATTATTCTTCAATGCAACGTGATGAGGAAACATCATGGGTCAGCATGAGGACATGGTGTGGGAGATTCTCGAGAATATGTGTGAGAACTCCATCAATAATGACTCCATGGGCTTATTCAACCAAACGAATACTCGCGCATCGATGAATCTTAGGGGTGCACATGAGATGCAAGGCCTGTCCGCATCCATCGACTTGGAGCTAATGGCCAGTCGTTTCGACAAGGTCTTTATCATAGAGAAGAAGGTGGACAAGCTGACTCGACATTTGCAGTGAGCCACCTTTGCGCAGAACTCTTTCGCACAGCCACCTCTCGCGAGGGAAACTATGCAAAACATCTATCATCGATCTTCTCAGGGGATGGACCCGTATCCACCCCCGTCTGACTCCAGGCCCAGAGGGACCTCCGATCCACTCTATGCTAGTCGGGGGAACTCTGAACCCCCATACTCTGACTTTTCTAAGGCTCCTTAGACCTGCGAGGACCTCAACGCCATCCAAAATGACCCATTTTCCAACACTTACAACACTGATGGCGAAATCAACCCAACTTCCAGTCGGTGAGAAATTCTCAGAATCAAAGACTACCTTACCAACCCCGTCCACAAGCCCCTCGTCCATATCAGCCGCCTCAGCCTCGACGCAACCCCACCTATCAATCAGGGCCAAACCAAGACCAAATGACTCTCATCCTTCAAACACTGGCTGACATTCGGAAAATGAATGCGGCAATACAAGAGCAACACAAGGACGAGATCACAGAGGTCCACAACCAACTCGCCCAGATGATGAATTCCTGCCAACCGGGCACACTTCCTTCGCAACCTCTGCCGAACCCAAATAACGTGCTGACCTAGAGGCACATTATGAACCCGAATCCAAGCCATGCACATATGATTTATCAGGCCCCTTCTGTTCCATCACTTGACAGGATGGAAGCTTCAACATCTTATGTGGGATTTCAATAGTAGCCACCCATTTTACCAACCCCAAACCAGAACCAGGCAGGATTAAACTCCGTAACAACCTGTAGTGGTAAAGCAACCTAAGACCCACCTTATCCAAACCACTCCAAGCCTGGTAGTGATCCAAGCCCTAGATAATTATCCAGGATGTCCTTATCCCAGATCAAGAACCTGGACCTATTCTAGAGGAACCAACCAAGGTTCCATTTCCCGAGGCCTTGACCAAGGGAAAATGGATAAACAAACTCGTGGCTCCTGAGGAGGATCTGATCAAGCTCTTTGAACAGGTCCAAATAAACATCCCCTTAATGGATGCAATCCGCCACGTATCGGCTTACGTACAATTTTTGAAAGATGTGTGTACACCCAAGCATATGCCACGAACCAAAAGTGGGAGTCCCATCATACTGTCAATGCAAGCCAGCTTTGTAATCTTGAGTAAACTCCCACCCAAGGCTAAAGACCCAGGCACTCCCCTGATTTCATGCAAAATTGGTGAAACCCAATTCGATAGAGCCTTGCTAGACCTAGGTGCTTCCATAAACCTAATACCTTCATCCCTCCTTAACCATCTTGAAGAGTCCGAGCTCAAACGGATAGGTGACATTGCAGTTAGCTGATCGATTCATCAAGTCACCTAAAGGAATACTTGAGGATGTCATTGTTAGGTACCGGATTTCTACTTCCTAGTGGATTTTATAGTTCTAGATATGGATGCACCTGAGAACCCAAGGGATACACCGATCATACTAGGGAGACCTTTCCTGACCACTGCTAGGGCCAACATAAGCTTTGAGGAGGTCAAAATAGAATTGAAATTTGGGAACCAAACTCTTAAGATTGACATCTTTAAGGCCCAACAAGGGATTAATTACAGTGTTGTAGAACAAATATGTGATATCAAAGCCGTAGTTGATGAATGGCATATTGAGGACAACCTGATTATCCCCGATCAACCACCAGAAGATCAAAACCCGCAATTAGAGGAGTCTGAACCTGAATAATATGCACCGATAACTCCTACCCTTATTCCTGACACACACCCTAAATCACTTGCTGCTGTTGATAATCCTGTCTTGGAACTCAAGCCCCTTCCCAATCATCTGAAATACGTCTTTTTGGGTTCCAATTAGACGTTTCCTGTGATTATAAACTCCAAACTCACATCTGACTAGGAATCTCGTCTGATTACTATTCTCCAGCAACATCGTAGAGCCATTGGATGGACTCTCGATGACTTGACTGGCATAAGCCCCTCTTTTTGCTCACACAACATCTATTTCAAAGAGGGCACATGACCTTCGCGAGAGATGAAGAGATGTCTGAACCCTAATTTGCAGGAGGTTGCGAAAAAGGAGATCATCAAGTGGTTAGATGCAGGGATCATCTACCCGATCTTCGACAGTCGATGGGTGAGTCCAATCCAAGTTGTGCCTAAGAAGGCAGGGCTCACCACCATCATGACTGAAATCGGAGAATTCATACTGACCCGTATAGCCAACTAGTGGAGAGTATGCAAAGATTACAGAAGACTCAATTCCTCCACGAAGAAGGATCATTTCCCACTACTGTTTATTGATCAGATCCTCAAAAAACTAGTGGGAAATAGGTTCTTCTACTTTCTTGTCGGGTGCTCCGGTTATAACCAAATGGCAATCCATCCAGAGGACCAAAAAAAGACCACGTTCACTTGCCCCTTTGGGACGTACGCGTTCTGAAGGATGCCTCTCGGTATCTGCAATGCACCCACTACTTTTCAGCGGTGCATGCTTGCCATATTCTCTGATATGGTTGGTGATTATCTGGAAGTCTTCATGGATGACTTTTCAGTATTTGGAGCATCATTTGATGATTGCCTCCAGCACTTGGTTCAAATACTCAGGCATCAATGATTGAAGTGAATCTGGTTCTTTCCTAGGAAAAGAGCCACTTCATGGTGCCTGAGGGGATTGTCCTGGGACATCTAATTTCAGAGAAAGGCATCCAAGTTAATCGAGCCAAGGTTAACTTTTAATAGGCACAAACACAAGGTTTTAAAGGTTATTACAAGTTGCGAATCAAATTCAAGAGCCAAAAAAGTACTAAAAACAAAAATTTCAAGTCATCTGAATTAACAAGGGGTTAATCTGGGAATTCTTGGAGGATATATTGATCCCATTTTTGTCTAATTTTTTATCCGAAAAAAAATTCCAATGTTTATCTTTAACAAATTCCATATCTCCAGTGTTTAGACCAACCAAGGTCCTGTAATCTCTTTCTACTCAAAAGTCGAAAAAATTAGATTTCCCCAAAATTTCGCTTGTAAAAATTAAATTTTTGCTAAGAGACTAGCAAAAGATAAGCATAGGGGTGCGATAAATGCCATTTTATCATCATTCTTATGCATTAAAACAAACCTAGCTCTTAGGATTTTGCTCCGCAAATGGGTTTTTGGCCTGCATTTATGCATAAATTAGGTTAGGCATGCATTTTACTTTTCATTATCCTTTTGATATGTTTTTGTGTGTTAGGGATAAATAGATTGTCAGATCCCTAGAACCGTAGCACTCAGGAAGGCAATTTGTGAAGGAGAAGATCAAATCAGCTGGAACTCAGCTTGATCTAGCCCACCATAGCTGGAATCCAGCTCACATGAACGAGGTTAGCTCATCCTAGCTCCATTCAACTCATCTTATTTGAATGGAAGATCAAGAGAGCTCATCTTAGCTCACCTTAGATCAAGTCAGCTCATATCCAGCTCAACCTAGCCGAGTCTAGCTCATCTCAACTTCCATCAGTTCACTGGGAGCTCTAGCTAGCTTAACTGAGTTGACTGGAGTTCACCTCAGCTCAGGACCAGCTACATCCAGCTCCACTCAACTCTAGCCAGCTGAAGATGACTTCATCTCAGCTCAGGAAGCTCAAGTCAAGCTCCGTAGAACTCAACTTAGCTCAACTTAGTTGAGCTAAACTACATTAGCTACTTCAACTAGCTAGATCGTCCCCAGGAGCACCAGACATAGCTCACCTCAGCTCTTTTTGGTAGAAGCCTACTTACTATATCTTGGCTTAGTAGCTAGCAAAGAACTAGCAAGCTAAGCCAGCTAAAGTAGCTCCATGCCACCCTCTTTAGCAGCTGCCAGCATCAGTTTAGCTCCAGACTTCCTCTGTCCAGCTCCTCTCCTCAAACCCTTGCTCCCATTGCCTCCTCCTCTACTGCATTACTAGCTAAGCTAGCTTAGCTTAGCTTAGCTAGACTACAGTTCCCTTAGCCAACCATCAACCCAATGCAATCCTAACTCAACGTACATAAGCTCCGACTTCGTGTCCACCTAGCTACCTACTCCTAATCCAAGTTGGCACCACCACCATAGCCATCCCTTCACCCCTCAACTTCCTCCAAAAGACACTTAAGGTTGGCACCAAAACCACCCTTCTAGAATCCTTCCTTTTGGTAGCAACCTAAGACCCCATAATGGCCATCCATCCATCCACCAAATACATCCCAACCCTTTCTTACATGGCACCACCTAACCCCCTTCTTGAAGACCCATTTTGGCACCAACTCAAGGGGCAACTAGGGTGGTAACCACCACCCTTAATTTGGCGCCAAGCCCTAGTAGCCCTAGGATCTATTAACTACCCTAGAATCCTATCCTAGCCACCCATTCGAAAAGCCACCAATACCCCCCATCCTACTCTATAAAAAGACCCTTAACCACCACCGTTTTTCCCATCCTCCATTTAGTCTAAGTCCACCTTACATCCACCGTGGCCCACGGCCAAGGAGAAGGAAGAAAGAAGAAGATTAAGGGGGCACATCACTTGCCCCCTTGGTGCCTTCTTCTCATTCCTTCATCTTGTGCCATGCAAAGAAGGAGGAGAAATTCTTCATCAAGGAGGATGGCCAGGCAAGGGAGAAGGACTTAGGGTGGACGTCCACCCTTGAGGATAAGTTTAAGGCATGCCCTCCTAAGGCTTGCCTTCGAGGACATCATTCTGGCGGAGTTGTAGAAGGAAGGAGTTGGAGATCTTCTTTTCAAGTTCGGGAGCTACCAGGCTTGGAGCAAGAAGCCTCCACCTCTTCTTCAGCATCATCATCATCAGGACCATTAGTTTCCTTTTATTTTTGTACCTTGATAGTTGTAGGAAAAGCTTTCCTCAATTAGGATTTTTTGTAAAACATTTTTCTCGAATCCTAATTTAAAATTGCCTTCTTTTCAATCTTTGTCCCATTTAATTGCTTTGTTTTGTAGCACTTTTCACTCCCTCTCCCTAATTAGTCTAGGCCTCCACGTACCTTGAGTGAGCATTGGGAGAGGAATTAATTGTCACCTAGGTGTTAGCTTAGTAATTATAGGTGTTAGTCTTTTTCGGCAACAAAATTCAAGTGTTCACGTAATTTCAAAATAAAAGAAAATTATATATTTAAAAGACCAAAAAGAATGTTGATTTCCATTTTCCAAGCAAGGGAATCGATTTGCATATGATTTGGCCTCCTTGGACGACCCTAGATACCCCACTATCTAGGTTATAAATTTTAAAAGAGAAAGT
This sequence comes from Thalassia testudinum, assembly GCA_037157565.1. NCBI lineage: Eukaryota > Viridiplantae > Streptophyta > Magnoliopsida > Alismatales > Hydrocharitaceae > Thalassia > Thalassia testudinum. Next base: position 18,684,121 of record JAZHRO010000056.1, read on the forward strand.
GGATTTACATGTTACAACGACTAAAAAATAATTTTAATAAACTGTGTAATTTCGCTATCAGTCGCAACCATCCACCTTAGCCCTAGTTTTATGAGAACTCGCTCTCTGTGCATTTGCCTTGATTGGTGTCTCTCAATCTTTCACACAAAATGTATATGCAGGATCTGAGAGAGGAAACTATGCCTATTCTCTGAGTATCATTACCTAATTATCCAGAATTTTGAATTTCTTGCACTAATCTTAGAGCACCAGTACACTCTACTCTCATCTCACACTCTTTGGTGGATTTTTATTCGAAAATCTGCTTGACTCCCAAAACACTGTCCAACGGTTCAAGAAAAGAAGCACTGCTTCTTTTCGACTGGCTAAAGATGTTTATCAATTTTCACCATGAATTCATTGCAAATCTACGTGTGGGTGTGAAAATTGTACTAGATTCTTGATTATAAGAATCAACTAGAGGATAAAATCCCTAATGCATTCACTTAATAAAAATAACCTTATTCATGAATGCACTATGTATATATGCTTAAATAAGTAACCTCTTTCATTTGTACTTCATAAATTCCTTTATCGGGTTACATTCAGCTTGATCCTAAATTTAGAACAAAAGGGTGAGCGGGTGAGTTAGAAATGGCTGTTGCAGCCGATTTCTAGCTCTAATGCGAGAATTGGATGTGGAGTCGATTGTTCTTATATTTAGGATCCTAAAGTACATTTGACAAGCTACTCTAAAGTTTTCTAAGTGATGGCATAAGAATTTTTCACTTTTGCTATATATCTACCCCCTCATGCCTATGTTCTTGCATGTCCTCATGCATGAATATAAAAGAAAATAAATACAACAGGAGTAAGTGGGTGGAGATCTCCTGGAATTGCTCCTGAATTTTAACGTTCAGCATCGGCCAACCTGACAATATGTAATATGCGAAAAGGAAATATGCTAAACGAAAATATGCTATGTATAAAGCAAGTATGTATGGTGTAATGAAAAATGAGAATAGATCTGAGTTTAACACCACCAACTGGGCAAAAACTCAATTAGATGGAACATTAATTGCATAAGAGCAAGTCAGAATCAATAGAAAGATATGTTTGCATGCTCCAAGAATCAGTGGTCCACAAATACGAACCAACTGATTATGCACCCCTATTCGAAAAAGTCTAGCTATAATAGCTTGTGGAGTAGTGGTGGAGGATAGAGGATAATCAGAGGGGGCATCGTGATGTTGATTCAGCTAATTTATCATCTCCGCAAATTCAGTAGGAATTTGCAGTGGGAGTGGATTGAAATGTATCTCAGGACTAGAATTTGAGTCATAGGGATCTTCATAATGATAATTGACATCAAAGATCATGCCCTCTCCAGGCTCTGGGTCATATGGGGGTATTCGTGAAAGTAAAAGATCAGTGGGGAGGTCATTGAAATCCTAGTCAGAAATCACTTCGTCCTCATCAGTACTCATCTCTGACTCATCAGAGGCTGACTCTTCAGGCTTTGAGTCGAGCCATCCATTAGTCTAACTAGTATGGTTGGGAAGTCCCCAGTTCCTTCTGCTCAGTGCTTCACCCTCATATGCAGTAGGCTCCCCATTATTTCCTGCATCAGGTATCATGTCCATTCCATTAGGCAAGACATCCTTGGTTGTCTCTATTCTTTGGGTATCAAAATCGAAAGGTGTAGTCTCGGAGGTTCCAACATCACCTTGATAGGTGGAAGAAGAAGGGTGCAAATCGGTTGATGCTGGATCAAGAACAGGTGCAAATTGATAGGTGGTGTTACATGGAATGCTCGCCTCCAAATCCATATCCTCAGATGGATCTTCATCCTTTGTCTCAGGCAGGTTGTCTGACACAAAATGTGTCTCCCAAGGTCCAGAGTAATCAGTCCTTTCCTCATCATTTTCTCAAATGGAGTTTCCAGTTGAATCCATTCAGGATGTTTCCTGCTCCTATTCTTCTTCCCCTAAATTTCTTTCGAGTATCTGCTCCTGTGAATTGTCTTCAGGCGTGGTCAATTTAGGTTCTTCCGGATCACTCAGCCTATTTTCCACTTGATAATGCAAAAGCAGCATCTCTTGAAGTGTGCGATTCTATTTAAGTGCCTTGTTATTGGTGCCACTTCCTGAAGGGATTCCATTAAAGTTTCTTCAAAGGGAATCCAGGCTCCTCTTTGTTTCGGATCTGTAATAGCCTGAATTCCATGCAGATAGGATGCAACTCTATCTCTCATCGTAGTTATAGCTCGCTGTAATCTATAATGTGCTCACATATATACTGGTAGTTCCTCAGGGGTTCCAGCAGGTGAATCATATCTACCCATATTCCATGGGTGAGATGCAAGAGTATGAAAATCATACCCTAGGTTATAAGATGAGGTCCCTTAAGGGGTCGACTAGTACGGGTCATAATACCTAGGGTTAGGATATGGGTTGGTCATTTTGGCAATTTGAGAAGGATCAGGTGAAGCGAAAAGTTGTCTTCGCCACCTTGGGTTTTGATCCCAGGGTTGAGCTGATTCAGTGACCTGGGCTCCCAGATGAGCCCTTAGGTCCAAATCACCTGGATTCTGACCAGGTTGGGTTCCAAGGTTAGCCATCTCGGCTAGGAAGATAGAAGAAGAGGGTAGGGAAGAAGATGGTCTGGGTAAGGTGACTCACCTCCTTGGGAGTGGCTCCCAAGGTCCAACCAGGTGAGGTCTCAGTGACCTCCTTCCTTCCATACACCAGCCAACCCCTGGGTTGTTGCAGCCAGCCAGACAAGGTTAAGGCCCTGTCAATCAGATGGTCCTTATGACTAGATGACCAAATTTTTCGTTTTGGGTTCGAATTCTTGAAGAAAAATTCGTTGAGAACTGATTGAAAGTGATTCCCACCTCTCAATCTAACCCAGCCAATCTAGTTACGAGGGGACTAAGGGGAAGGTTCTTCGTTCAACTCATGCCTCCAGTTCTGTTGACCCTCGACCTATGGTCATTTGACACTACCCCACAGACTTAGTCACCAGGTTTGGCTAGAGAGGTTGAAAACACCTAGTAGTATGACAACGAATTCGAGTTGATCTTGTGTTTTAGAATTTATTTTAACCCTTTTTTCTTCACTGGGGTTTGGGATGAGTGGCCCACAAGGTGACCAAGCTCACTAGCTAAACACTAGACTTAGTTAAGTCTAGGTTAGCTCAAGTGTGTGGTATCTAGAGTGTAACCTAGGGTTCAAGCAATTCTAGGGTTTTTTTCTTTCTTTTCAACAGACCACAAGAATAAAAATAATTCTTCAAGCATAATGTGAATCCAAATAAATTGAAATTTTGTTAGTAGATTCCATTTTCAATTATCTTTTTAGAGAATATTTTTTTATAATTTTTACTATTTCAACCGAATTTATAGGGATTTTTAATTGTCAGTGGATCAGATTTGGAAGTTTGACCTCTGGTCGGTCTTTTGCTTTTAAACATTATCAAATGATTTTCAAAAATTTGGCAAAAATATCGAAATTAAATCTAATGAGATCATCTTTCAAACCCCACCATTTCTAGTAAAATTAGAGCCGTGGATTGTTTGAAATTGATTTTTGAATTTTGAAAATTATCAAATCTAGGTCAATTTGACCCCTTGTACTTCAAGAATTTTTAAAAGTTATATGCTTTGAACTTTTCCATATAAACTATTCCATTTGAAAGATTGTTTGGAAATGAAGCACTTGCTCGAATTTTATAATTTTTAGCTTACTAAGTTTTCGGCAAATGAATTTTTAAGTCAGAAATTAAAGTTTGGCTGAATTTTAGCAAGTGGTGGAAATGCTTTTAAAAGGTGTTTGAACTTCAAATTCCACTTTCCATAAAAAACGAAAAAAAAATTTTCAAATGTTTTTGGAGGGAAAAACATTTTCAAAATTTTTTTTCTTTTTTTTCTTTTCAAGCAAACTAACCTAAGATTCAAATGGAAACCTAATCTAACAACCTAAAGAAAGATATTTTTCTTGTTTTTTTTAAAAATATGCAAATTTTTTTTTTGTTTTTTTTTTTCAGAAAGAAATTTCTAGCGAAGAAAATAGTCTAACCTAGAGTTCAAGCAAAAGTCTTAAGCTAGCAGGGAGATGTGCACCTACATTTTTTCTCTTCGCCTGATGTGTGTGCAGATCCCATTTTTCCTGATTTCTTGCACATCCAAAAACAAGCAGAGGAAGATTAGTCACTAAAAGCTTTAGATCAAAAATCAATTGCATTGCCTCCCCGGCAATGGTGCCATGTGTTCGGAAATGGTAGATCGCGTGGTCTTAAGAAAAGCAATGTCATTGTTTGCGGTATAGTTTGAAATCCAATCAAAACAAAAATATTTTTAAAATAACAAGACTTGGAGTCCCGGTCGTTTGTCTCTGGGAGGCATTTAGGAAATGCAAAATGAATTCGATCTTGGATGCTCTAGTTGCTTAAAATCACATGTCGATTTCTAACCTTCGGATCACTATTTTTCGACTTACATGATTAACCCTTATCATGTGTGCATGTGTTAAGTAGATAACGAATGTAAATGTATGGGTTTCAGTATGCACGATCCTAGTTAAATGATGGCTATTGACAGAGAATGCATTAATGGCTAGATCTTCAATGTTTTCAAGCACTGACATGCTAGTTACAAGAAAGACGTAAAATGAGCACAAGCAACTTAATCACAATAAAGTATTACAAGCAAGCACATTGCGATTTTCACACATAGATATATAGATATATAGAAAGATAATTTCATTGATTGCATCAGAGTTACCAAACACAGCTCGAGGAATGCTTTGTGCAGGAAACTTAAAACATAAACTACTCGCTAGTAGAAAATAACTGCATACATGAATCTATGGGGGCATATGCGTACATCAGTGGGGGAGAAATATGTAGCTACACCACTAAGCAGTAATAAAGCAGTAAATCTACAAAGAACTACTATCTACTTAGCTAGCAGAAATAATGGCATTCGAAGGTGGGCTCCGATGGCCTTTGACTTGGTTGAGAGGTGATACGGATTTTACGTAGTTTGTAAAATACGTCGTAACATGTAAAATCGATCAACTCTTAAATTTATAAACCTAGATAGTGGGGTATCTAGGGTCATCCAAGGAGGCAAGTTTGCAAAAATTAAATCTCTTGCTTTGAAAATATATCTCAACTTTCTTTTTGGTCTTTATGAATATATAGCTTTTATGATTTCTGAAATAAAGGCAACATGCAGGTTTTTGTTGAAAGCTATAAACAACTAATACATAATTCAAGAAACCTACCCTAAGGTGATAGGTAGAGCCTCTCCCTAAGCTCACCCTAGGCACGTGGAGGCCTAGAATAATTAGGGAGAGGGAGTGAAATAATTGCTAGGAAAATTTGTAATAAGCTATGCAACAGAAATTGAAAGAAGGCAATTTGAATTAAATCAAAATTATGCACACAAAACCTATAGAGGAATGCTTCTACTCTACTTGAAAATACAAGAAAAATAAAACACAAATCCTCTATATAGATGGTGAAGAAGAGGGCTTCTTGCTCCAAGCTTGGTAGCTCCCGAGCTTGAAAAGAGTCATCCAACTTCTTCCTTGCTATGCTCCTCTAAGATGATGTCCTCCAAGGTGGTAGCTACAACCTTTAATTCTATTCCTCCAAGGGTGGACGTCCCCCCTAGGTTCTTCTCCTTTGCTTGGCCGACCTCCTTAAAGTGGAAAGATCGTCCTCCTTGGCGTGGCACAAGTTGAAGAAAGTGGGGAAAAGAAGGCACCAAGGGGGCTAGTGATGTGCCGCCTTAATCTTCTTGTCTACTCCTTCTTCTTGGCTGTAGGTGTAGGTGGGTATATGATAAACACGTATAAATTCATTGTAAAATGCTTATTTGTGATAGTTCCTAGGCTTAGCACTGCATATCATGATATAAATATCGCATAGCATGCATCATTCTACATTTAGAGTAGTTTATATTTTAGGTTAATTAGGTCTTTTTATGGTCAGGAGAAAAGAGGATTTATTTCAATGCCTCAAATGGACAATCAACCCATACGGATTTGATCGGGACGACGATCGGAGATTAATGCCTTTGAAATCGTCCATATCGGAGTCTCGTAGCATCACATTAAGCCTGAGGAAGATCAATGGCCAGGGGGCAATGCGACATCCATATGGTTTTCAGATGGAAAATCCAACCATACGAATGGATCTAGAGTGACGATAGCAGTCCGGCATTGCAGGAATCATCCCGATCTGAGCACCGTGGCGCCCTCTACAAGAAAAAGAAGACGGATGGCACAGATGGCACCACGTGGCGACATCCAAGCCGCCAAAACCCGGCCAGCAGCCACCGCCCTCTCTCCCTTATCATCTACGCCGTTAATCCTAGCTGTTGGATAAAGATCCAACGGCTAGCAAGCGTCTGCACCAATTTCTTTCTCGCGACACAAAGGGCGACGCAACTCATAGGTTGACGAAGTGGTTCGCATTGAAGGGGCATGGGTTTGAATCCCCGCAACGCCCCCAATTTCCAATTTCGCCTCTCATGCGCCGCACAGTGCAGCACGCAGAGCAGCGTGACGCGCCCGTGCATTCCAGCGCGCGACATGGGCACGCAATGTGCGTAGCGCCAGCAAGGAACAGAACGAATCTCCAGCGACCCACCATTAGTGACGCTTGCAGCTGTCACTAATGGTCGGCGCATGCCAGCGAGAGAGTTTAAAGGCCGAATCTTCAGCGACAGCTGCAGCGACGTTTGTGGATGTCACTAAAGGCCCATGCACGCCAGCAAGAGCAATTGAGGGCCGGATCTTCAGTGACAGCTGAAGCAACGTTTATGGACATCAGTAAAGACCCAGATATGATTTTTACCTCTTCTCCACCACTATAAAAGGACCTACACCCCCTCCCTTCCGAGCCATCTCTACCTACTCTACTCCCACCTACTCCCAAGCTTTAGCAAGCCTACCAACACTCCATTAGAGCTTGTTCTCAAGCTCCCAAGGTGCCTATTAGTGTAACGAACCTCTGCCCCACCAAATACTCCAACTTCCCATCTCCCTTCATAGGTCACCTTGGAGCCATCCTCTCACCTCCATTCCAGTAGCAGATCAACTCCGTCTTCTCACCTCCATTCCAGAGCCATGCCGAAGCTTTCCTCAACCCGACGTCCTCCAGTATCTCACCTTCGTCGTCCCACTCCTCACCTTCTTCGTCCGAGCTTCCACCATGCACCGTCCTCTCACCGAATAGACAATTCAGGAGATTTCCTCCCACCTCCCTCTCTTTATACACTTTCATAGTTTCTTGTAATCGACATTAGAAGTAATATATATCAAATTTGTTCCACATCTCTATCTTATGATATGTTTGCTTATTCTCTTTTATTTCAAAAATACAAAAAGATATCAAAATCCCAAAATACCAAAAAGAAACAAGACAAAGCGCTGCTTTCAATTAAAGTAAACGTCTCCTCCCTGTGTTTGACCCGGGACTCCCTTGGAGTTTCGGTATAAATTTTATCTGATCGACGTGTTTTACAACTACGACGATGGGTTACTTGTAACATTGATTTCTAAACACGCGAAACACGCCCGACCATTTTGGCGCCATTGCAAGGGAGGCACCGGAATTTACTTTATTTTTTTTACTACTTTTCTTTGCATTTATATAGCATTAACCCTACTTGTCTTTGATCTACTGTCTTGCAGGTGCCCTAAAATGGAGATCCAAGTGCGGTAGACTAGAGTAAAGTGTGGGTAGAGTGTTTTGTAAGTGTCCCCCACACCACCCCCACCTTAGTTTTCATTCCACAACCTAATAATTCAAACTCAAATCAACTTAGGTGCTTTTTATAAACCCTAGGATAGATTTGGTTGTTTGTTTGCCACCTTCACTCACCTCGCCATTCGCATATATAAAAAACTAAAATAATATTCTTCTCTTGTGGGATTTAACTGAAAGCTACACACTTAACACCCACAACTTCTTATCATAAGGCACACAATCACTTTGATTCTACCACTTAACTAGGATCTGACCTGTGGACCCGGTACACTTCAACTCAATACACATAAGTGAGTAGAAATCTGAACAGGTTAAGCATGCATCAACAAGCCAATTGATTGAGCTATTTGGCTGCACCACTCAATCTAAAATTGATCCATCCAGTATCTTGCCACTTAGGGTTGATTCTTAGGCTGAACCAGACACTCCACATTATTTTTGATTTTTAAAGGAATATATCACCACCCGTGCTTTCAAAACTTGGAGTGTTCTACTAAACCATGATTGAACCAGCCTAAGAATTAATCCCTAAAAGCTACTAAACAAGGTTAAATCCTAAAAGACACTTCAACAAATAACCTTGTTTGAGAACCCTGGTTGTGCACGCACACACATTTTAATTGATCATTAACGGCATAACCCATCTTAAAGGCCCATCAAATTCCAAGAGCACGATCATCCCATGCCTAACTAAAACTGAGTAGACATTGGCCTTAACGATCGATTCACTCTTTGGGGCTCAGACTGAGATATTTTTTGGATTAATTTGCTTTTGCTAGTCCATCTGATGTCTAGCTAGGGGAGTAGCGTCAAACGACCGCGGTTGGGGGGTACACTAGGAACCAGAGGTGCAAGCCAAAGGAAGAACCTTCTCCCCAGTCCCTCCGCCTAACTGGTTGGATTGACCGAATAAAAGTAGACTAAATCATTTATAATCTCAGGATGGGACCTGGGAGTCTGTAAGTCTTTAGGCTACCCACATAATGACAGGTTTGGCTGATTGTACTGTAGGGCACCTTTCTCTCTTCTATTTTCCCTCCTACTTCACCATGTACCCTTCCACTTCTTGCATGCATTTCTCATCCTATCCTCCTACCACCACTTATCCCCAAGATGATTACTACCTTCAGATTAAGGTAGAATCAAGAAAACATGCTGAAATGGTAATTTTTAACAACTAGAGGATATTTTTTGCAATGTAGATTCAATAAAATATCAATAAACGTTGGAAATGGCAGAAAATGTAATTATTAATGGGGCATATACTATTACAAAATAGGGGATTTCTTCCCCATGGCCATGCGCGAAGAGGATTGAACAGCCGGAGGTGTGAACCTCGGAGGAAATTCTTTGGACCGAGGGCTTCGCAACGGTGGTGGCGGCGAGTTGCGAGGTGGCTGGAGTCGGCCGGACAGAGCTCCGGTGAAGGTGGCTTTCGACGATGGCTGCACCAGCTGGAGGAGGGGCGGCTGTGCGCGCACGAAGGTTGCTGCAAGTGGTGCACGCGGGCACTTCTATTGCGGGCGCGTGGGAGTTGAGCATGCTGAAGGTGATGTGGGCGCACTCACTGGTGGAGGCACTGCAGGTGGCGGCGGGGGGGTGCTGCAGACGGTAGAGGCTTTGCAGGAGGAAGGTGCGGGTGTGCGGGAGTTGAGCACTGCTGTAGGCTGCTGGCGGGCACGCTGCAAGGAGCGGGTGTGGGCTTGGTGCTGTAGGTGGTGCACGCGTGGAGGTGGATGCTGTTGCTGGCAGTGCACGGTTTACAGGCACGTTGGAAGTGAAGCGCAGCAAGGGTGGTTGCTACAGACTGGAGAGGCGTGTGTGGGCTAGTGGTTGGTGCTGGAGGAGATGCAACATAGGGGCGATTTTGCTGGAGTGGCGTTTGAAGCTTTAGACGTCCGGGAAACTTCCCGAATGTCTTAATTGACTGAGGAGTGAAATTGCAGTAGCTGCGGCAGTGGTTGTTGGTGATGATGACAAGGGTGGTGCACTGCGAGGTGCTCACAGTAATGCGGATGATCTCTGGATCGCAGTGCGGCCTATCACACCACACGCCTACGATGGTGGAGGCTCGTCGCCACGGTTGAGGCTGACGGTGGTGAAATGGACAGGATGAACTCTCTACACAGTGTTGGCTGTTGGGGTGGAGGTATACTCTGCTCGGCAGCCTCTCTGCTCCTTTTGTAGCTGCCAGCATGAATTTGAATGGAGAGGCGGGAGCAGATCCACCTTCTTCGCTAATCCATGAATGTAGGCTTTAGTGCGGCAGGTGACGTTGCAGCGGCAGCCGAGCCATTGCTGAAAAGAAGAAGAATAAAAGATATTGTTAAAATATTATGGTTATTTATATACAAACCCTCAACTTTTATGTTAACTTAAATTTATACATGCAATGCAACTAATTGGTTAACTAATTAAATGAATGCAATTCTAAGTTGATTCTAAATTCATTTAAAATATGAATGGAATGCATGAATTATGTAATTAAATTAGAAATATGAATTAATCTATTTACATCCTAATTTATGCTAAATAAATGTTAGAATTAACCTAATGTCTAGGCACTTAAATACTTAAATAACCCACAAATACGGGCTAATCAAATACCCCCATGCCTAGTTGTTGAATGTACAAATTGCTATGCTAACGTGTTTTGTTTTAAAACCTTGTCGCTGTAGCTTGAAAGCGAAGAATTTGTATTCAACAAATAAAATTTATACCGAAATTTGAATTTCTGGTCCAACATAAGGAGGCTACGTTGATCTATATTCTAAATTATATATATTTTTTTAGAATTTTTGAAAAGCTAGGTGATATAATTACAATGAAGCTATTAGACTAAAAGAAAGAGAGAGAGAGAACGTGCATTTAATATTTCAAAATGTTTATACAATCAAACCAAATAAAAATTACACTAGAAAGCGGTAAATCAGTTACACTAGAAAGCAGGAAAATTCTACACTAGAAAAGCAGTAAGGAAGAATGGGAGAGAGAAGTTATCCTCCTCGACGATCGCTTGGAGGACGAGTCAGACGGGACGACGCTTGGACGAAGGAAGACAGAGCAGGATGAAGGAGGATGAAGCAGAAGAACGGGAATGGAGCAGTACATCATCGTCGTCGCAGGATCCACTTCCGAAGGGGGATAAAAATTTGGACTTTATCTCGCGAGGAGCATCCCGGGTGTGGGACAAGCTTCTCTTGAGCTTTCGAGAGGTAGAGAAGAGAAGGAAGGGATCTTCGATCCAAGGCCCAGATAAAAAGTTTGCCCTGTCCAAGCACATAAAAGGAGATAATTAACCTCCATTTTATTCAAACTACTCTAAATGCAAGATGATGCATGTGATGCAATATTTATATCATGAAATGCAATCCTATGCTTAAGAACATGCATAAATAGACATCTTAAGTAGTGTAAATGTGTTTACATTATACCCCCATGCCTATCTTTTGCTAGTCCCTAGCAAAAATTATATGCTATTTATAAAAAAATTAGGTTGGATTATTTGAGCATGAGTTATTTTCAATCATTAAGAAATTTTCTACTTAGGAGCTGAACTTTCAAAGACACAATAGTGCTCGAGTATCTGAAAAAATGTAAACCACCTCAAATCCTCGCCTTATTCAAAGAAAATTTTCTTTTTCTCATTTTACTCTTTTCTAAATTTTTTGCATTTTCAAATTTTAGGGTTTAAGAGTGGCTTTCTACGGCCATTCAACTCACCCAAGATTTGATGAGAACCCTAAGTTTTAAGCATCTTATTGTGAATGTGATAGACTCGTTGACCGGCAATTAAAACAGACTTAGGATTTCTATGCCTCTAGGTAACCTAAAAAGAATTATGCCTAAAGGTGTATCTTTACAACTGGTAGCTTTCTCCCTACTTTTATTTTTTTACAGGGTCAACACAAGGGTGAATCCAATGTATATCTCCCTGGTTTATTCTACTTCTCCACTTCTTCCTAAGTGTTTTGGAAATTTTTTTAGTGCATTTACTAAGCTGGGTTCTAGACAACCGGTCGATGAGCTGTTACCACCGACAACTTGCCAGCCATACTCGTATGGCGAAGTGTGGCTTATTTCTTTTTTTTTTCTTTTCTCCTCTTCTTTTTGATTCTTTTTTTTTTTTTTAAGTAGGTGGCTTCCCTAGTCTAAGATTTACCTAAAGGCAGCAAAAGGAGAAAGGTCCAGTGACTGGGCTCTAGGCAACCTACCTATGGGCTATTACCCACGATAACTTGCCAGCCATATCACCCTAGAAGGTTCGTTAGCTACCCAATTTCCAATAGAATCGTCGAATAACGAGTCAGTACAAAGAAAGTGTGTAGATGCTTAAAACTCAGAAATTCCCTCAAATTAGAGGGTGGGTTGATAAGTCGTGTACTTATCACCCAAACTTATTTATTCCAATTAGGATAGAATTAAGATGGCGAGGACTTGAAAGACAAATCCACATTTTAGTAGATACACGGGCTAATTAAGTCCAAAGACCTGAAGGGTCTTTGTGTTCAGTTCCTAATGTAAAATTTCTTAGGATTGAAAAGTCCTAATATCAAACTAATCCTTTCTAATTTTGATTATATATATATATATATAAGAAGAGAAAAATAATTTACATGAATTTCAAAAAGCTGACCAAATGATTCAAAAATGAATCCACCCCCCCATGCCTAGCTGATGCAATGTCCTCATTGAAAAAGAGACAAGAAAGAAAGGGTAAAATATGAAAGATGTCACCTGAATATGAAGCTTGTATCAGCCTTGTGTCGTATGTACAACTGCTGAGTTTAATGCCGTCAGCTAGGCGATGTCCAGCCATAGAAGTCACAGAATGGCTATAGCAACTGAGCTTGAGACAGGTTCTGGAAGAATACGGTCAACAACAGGCTTCAGACGCTGATCGTTGACTTTAAATGTGTTACCTGTCTTTGGGTCAGAAATCTGAATGGCTCCATTTGGAAAAATCTAGTCAATTATGAATGGGCCATTCCATTTAGATCTAAGTTTGCAAGGAAAGAGCTGAAGTTTAGAATCGAATAACCAGACCTTCTGGTTTGGCTCAAAGCTCATGCGGGAAATTAGTTAATCATGTAGGGATTTGGTTCGAGCCTTGTAGATCTTGGCATTCTCATAAGCATCATTTCTAAGCTCCTCCAACTCAGATAGTTGGAGTTTCCTGGTCTTCCCAACTAGATTCAGATCTAAATTGCATTGTTTGATTGTCCAGAATGCCCTGTGTTCAATCTCTACGGGTAGATGGCACGCCTTTCCATACACCAAACGGAATGGAGACATGCCGATGGGAATTTTATACGCCGTACGGTAGGTCCAAAGAGCGTCCTCAAGGTTTTGGGTCCAATCCTTGCGATCAGGCCTAACCATTTTTTGTAGAATGTTCTCGATCTCTCGATTGGTGATCTCAGCTTGTCCATTCGTCTGGGGATGGTAAGGTGTGGAAATTCCGTGATTAACCTCGTATTTGGCCAATAAATTTTGGAATTGGGCATTAGTAAAATGAGTGCCACCATCACTGATGATAGCCCTTGGAATCCCGAACCTACTGAAGATATTTTTCTTGACAAAATTAATGACCACCTTGTGGTCATTAGTTCGGGTGGGAATTTCCTCAATCCATTTGGACACATAATCAACAGCAACAAGAATGCACTGATGTCCAAATGAAGGGATAAAGGGTCCCATGAAATCGATGCCCTAAACATCAAAAATTTCGATAGGAAGAATAGGGTTTAGGGGCATCATGTCTCTCTTAGTTATGCTCCCGAGTGCCTAACAATAAGAACATGACCTTGGGAAATCCTGGGAATCCTTGAATAAAGACGGCCAATAGAATCCAGATTGCAAGATTTTTGCAGCCGCCTTTTTCTCGGAGAAATGTCCACCACAACCAGATGCATGGTAGAACTCAAGTATACTATTGAATTCATTCTCCAGTATGCATCGGAGAATAATCTGATCAGAGCCGATGTGATTCAGTTCAAGGTCCTCCCAGAAGTAGTATTTAGCCTCAGATTTGAGTGTATCCCATTGTTGCTTGGTCCAATCCTGGGGGATTTGACCAATGGCCAAATAGTTAACAATGTCAGCAAATAATGGGGTGTGGACACCTAAAACTGTAAGAATAGTTTCATCCAGAAAATTGTCAGCAATCGGAATGTCCGAACAAGATGAATCACCTAGGAGTCTCGACAAATGATCCGCTACCACAGTTTGTACCCCGATTTTATCCTTGATTTCAAGATCAAATTCTTGAAGAAGAAGAAACCAACGAATAAGCCAGGGTTTAGCATCCTTTTTAGCCAAGAGATGTCTCAAGGCCGAGTGGTCGGTATAGATGATAACATGAGACCCTAACAGATAAGCCCTGAATTTTTCCAAAGCAAACACTACAGCTAGTAATTCCTTTTCAGTAATAGTGTAATTCCTCTGGGCTTCATCTAGAGTTTTACTAGCGTAGTAGATGACAGAGGGCTTTTGATCAATTTTCTGACCCAGGACAGCCCCGACCGCATAATCAGAAGCATCAATCATGATCTAAAAAGGGGCTATCTAAATTGGTGGTTGCAAAATTGGAGCACAGGTGACTGCCGTTTTCAGGAAATCAAATGCCTTTCAGCATGATTCGTCAAAAACAAACGGCATTTCTTTAGCAAGAAGATTGCTCAAAGGACAAGCAACCTTCGAGAAATCCTTGATGAATCTTCGATAAAATCCCACATGGCCAAGAAATGATCGGATTTGTTTAACAGATGTGGGTGGAGGAAGTTTAGCGATAGCATCAACCTTAGCTTTGTCACTTCAATTCCCCGTTTAGAGATTACATGACCCAAAATGATGCCCTCTTAGGTCATGAAATGACTCTTTTCCCAGCTAAGGACCAGTCGTGTCTTGATACATTACTTAAGAATCATTTCCAAATTAGCCAAACAAGAGTCAAATGATTCTCTGAAAATAGAGAAATCATCCATGAAAACTTCCATAAACTCTCGCACCATGTCAGAAAATATGGCTAGCATACACCTTTGAAAAGTCGCAGGTGAATTGCATAACCCGAAAGGCATCCTACGAAAAGCAAAGGTTCCGTAGGGACAGGTAAAAGTAGCTTTTTCCTGATCCTTAGGATGGATAGGAACTTGGTTGTATCCCGAGTAGCCATCAAGAAAATAGAAGTACTTCTGCCCGACTAATTTTTCCAAGATTTGATCAATGAAGGGAAAGGGAAAATGATCCTTTTTAGTGGCTGTGTTCAGCTTCCGGTAATCAATACAAACCCTCCAAGAGGAAGCTGAACGAGTTGTGACAGATTCTCCTCGCTCGTTAGTCACAACGGTAATCCTGGCTTTCTTTGGAATAATCTAAATGGGACTTACCCAGGAACTATCAGAGATTGGATAAATAATTCCTACATCGAGCCACTTGATAATTTCCTTTTTGACCACTTCTCACATATTTGGATTCAATCTCCTCTGCATCTGTCGAGAAGGGCGGGATCCATCTTCCAAAAATATTCTATGATTACAGTAAGATGGCTCGATCCCCCTGAGGTCATGAATAATCCAACCAATTGCCACCTTATGTTCCTTTAGGACGTTGATCAATTTAATCTCTTGCTCCTTTGTCAATTTAGCACTGATAATCACAGGGAGCATATTCTGAGGTCCTACAAATTGATATTTCAAATTCTCGGGCAATGGTTTCAATTCAAGCTGGGGTGGATTGATGATTGATGGTAGGGTAGATGCTGAAGATTCAACAAGAGGGAGAGGTTGTGAGTGAACAAAATCAATAACCTCTTCCGAAGATGTCAAGTCAACTATAGAGGGTTGCAGGTCAAATTCATCATCCAAAGAGAAACTTCCGATTGAAGAAACTATCAAACAAGTTTCAATATTATCATTTTTCTCATCAAGTTCCTCAATAAATCCACAATCCTCAAATTTTTTGATCGCCTTAAAAATATCCAATTTCTTTCGTTGATCCCCAAAGGCAATTTCCATACTACCGTTTTCACAATTAATGTTGGCCTTAGCGGTAGCAAGGAACGGAAGCCCCAGAATGATTGGCGTGTTCCTCAGATTATCAGGTACATACATGTCAAGGACAAGGAAATCTACAGGAAAATAGAAATCCTTGACCTTAACTATAACATCTTCAATAACGCCTCGCAGGTTTGTGACCGAACGGTCTGCTAACTGTAGCGTTACTGAAGTTGGCCGAAGTTCTCCTAATCCAAACTTCTCGTAAAGAGAAGTCAGAATTAGGTTGATGGATGCACCCAGATCCAAAAGTGCTCTACCAAATGTGTAATCTCCGATAACGCAAGAAATCAATGGATCACCAGGATCTCTCTTTTTCTGAGGCAGGTAGTGCAGGATAACATAACTAGCCTGCTCGGAGAGTACCACCTTCCTCGGAACAGATTCTCTCGACTTACGCTTTTGTGTACATAATTCCTTTAAAAATCTTGCGTAAGCCGGTATGTGCTTGATAGCATCAAGGAGTGGGATATTGATCTCAACATTCTTAAATAGAATCAGAAGCTCCTCATTGCTATCAACAAACTTCTTCTTTGGTTTGGTTAAGGCTTCAGGAAAAGGAACATGAGTCAGATCTTTGGAATCAGGTTCCTGAGCCTTGATTTCTCCTCTAGAATTTTCCTCTCTCTCCTCACGTTCTTCAGGATTCAAAAGATCAGAATAGTGTGGTTGTGGATCCTGAGTCTTCTTACCACTCCTTAAAGTGACAGAATTTGCAGATGCATAAGAATTTGGGTCTTGGGGAGGGTTAGGAAAGATTTGAGGGGCTTGATTAACCATGAATTGTTGATTTGCAGAAGAAGAAGAAGAGGACGACGAACCCTGCTCAACCACCTGAGCATGTGCGTGTAGGTCCCTCTGATTTCTGTACCCATGGGCTTGGTTACCCGAATTCAAAATATTTCGCGGGTTGGGTACGGGTTGGGATGGTAGAGATCAGGGTTGACAAGAGTTAGCAATGAGCCCGGATTGCAAGTTGTCCAGCGAGTTTTTCATTTGCTGCATGAGTGGAGCATGGATCCTTGCATCTCTACCATTTGACGGTTCAAATTAGCCTACCTATGGGTTGAAGGCCATTCCAAGCTGGCTGATTGACCTGATTCGTAGGCAATTGAGTATATACTTGACCCTGACCCATTGGTTGTTACGGAGCATAATTGCTGGGTCGAAATTGGGTCTGTTGCCCCAGATTTTTCCAAGAGAAGTTAGGGTGGTTTCTCCAACTTGCATTATAAGCATTCGAGTAGGGGTTGGATCTAACATTCTCTTGTACAGTGCAGATATCCTCATAGGGTGAGGATGGAGAGAAAGAAAGAGAAGGATTAGAAAAACTGGGATCAAAGGCCCCAGTTTGGAACCCGTGGGGTTCCGAAAAATGCTGACTCAGGTTTAGCCGCATCGAGTTGATTCACGAACTCCCATCCAGATGGAGCTCGTGAGGAATGGAATCCCTAATTTTGGGATTGAGTAGATCGAGAGTTGTTCATAGAATTGCCAGCCATCCACTCTTCCATTCTTTTAGCAACCAAGTCCACCATATCAAGTTTGTTACAAATCAATTCCATATCAAATTAATGAGAGTCATGGACTTCATTGACATTTGATCTGGACTGCTGGGACTGGTTAAAAATATCCATGGAGGCATGATTAGTTGAATTCTAACTCATTTCCTCAAATAAATCATGTGCACTATCTGCATCTTTATTGAGGAAATTTCCTCCGCAAGAAGCATCCACATGATTTCTGAGTTACTCAGTCAACCCATGAAAGAAGATCTGCACGAGTTCCCATTTCGGCACCTCGTGGTGTGGACACCTCTGCAATAAGTCATGGAATCGCTCCTAGGCTACATGAAACTACTCCCCCGGCCGCTGGGTAAAGGTAGTGATTGCACGTCTCAAAGCATTGGTACGTCCGACTAGGAAGAATTTCTTCAGAAAGGCTGATTTCAACTCATTCCAAGTTG
This sequence comes from Thalassia testudinum, assembly GCA_037157565.1. Lineage (NCBI taxonomy): Eukaryota > Viridiplantae > Streptophyta > Magnoliopsida > Alismatales > Hydrocharitaceae > Thalassia > Thalassia testudinum. Next base: position 18,701,902 of record JAZHRO010000056.1, read on the forward strand.
TAATTGGTCTTCCTATTGTCCTATACCAATGAGCAGCCTTATCCCTAAGAGAGTGGGGGAAGAGCCTCATGATCATTTGCTCCTCGTTTACGTTTCGAGCCTTGGTGGTCTGGACCAAAGTGGTCAAGTCCTCCAAGTGCTGAAACGGATCTTCAGAGCCGAGCCCATTATAATGTTTAATCAGGCTTAACAACTGGGGCTTGATTTCTACGTCACCAGCTAGAATCTAGACGCCGGGACGTTCCCCGTAATTTGAGGGATCATAAAAATCCTTCAAGGGCTAAGCACCTTGCATTCTCTGGAACCATTCCTACATTCTCTACATTTGTTTCAGCTACCTTCGAAATTCTTCCTGTGGATTTCCAAGCAGAGGAGGCTGTTGTTCAGCCATGGGATCAAATTGACCAAAATCCAATTTGCGCCTCCTAAAATGTTCTAATGGTCCATCCAATTGGGGATTCAATGACCGTCTACCCAGCCTAAACTAGGAGAAGGTCAAAAGGATTGGGGATATTGACCCTGCAGCACAACAAAATAAGGTTGTCCTTAAGTGGGGTAGCCTAAGGATCTACTGACTCCCAAAACCCGCCTTAAGTCTATAGATGATTTACTCTACTTGCGTTTATTTAATCCCACCAGTTAGAAGGAAGGACTGGGGAGAAGGTTCTTCCTTCGGCTTTCAGCTTCGGTTCCTAGTGTACCCCCCAACCGCGGTCGTTGGACGCTACTCCGCTAGCTAGACATTAGATTAATCAGTACAAGTAGGTTAATAAAAAACAATCTCAGACTAGGCCCTGAAGAGTGAATCAGACCTTAAGGCCAATGTCTACTCAATTTTATTAAGGCTTAGGATTGTACTGCTTATGGAATGTGATGGGCCCTTAAAATGGGTTGTGCCCTTAATGATTGATTGAGATTTTTGTAAGTGCGTGCACAACCAGGGTTTTCAAGAAAGATTATTTGTGATGCGTGAATTTTATTGTTCAAATCTTGCTTTAGTAGCTTTTAGGGTTTCAAATTAGGTGGATTGCAATCAAGTTTCTAGGCAAACCAAGTTGTAAAACATAGGTGAAGATTGTTTTCCTTTAAAATCAGAAAGAAAGTGGAGTGCCTAGAATAGACCTAGATTGAAAACCCTAAGGAGGAGCTACTTGATGAGTTGGTTTTAAATAGAGTGGTGCGGCCCAAACAACTCAAACAATTGGCCACAAATGCACCACTAAGTTAGGCACTCAAAGATGGTTAACCTGGAATGATTTCTACTCTTTTATGTGTTGCTTTGTGTGTACCGGTTCCACATATTAGAACCCGGTTGAGTAGAAACAAATCAATTTGATTAAGTGCCTTGAATGTCGGTGTATGTTGTGTGTTTGTTGAAAATTATCCCACAAGATTATCTTTTTGTTATTTTTTTTTAAAAATGAGGGTGGAATGAATGTGAGTGAAAATCCAAACAACCAAACTATTACTAGGATTTATGCAAACACCTAGGTTAATTGGAATTTGGATTTAATGTGGTGAATGAAATCTATGGAGGGGGGAAAGAATGGGGAGCACTTACAGTTGTCTTCAACTGCACTTTACCCTAGTCTACCGCTTGTTGATTCCTTGATGGAGGTCTCTCCAAAATAATAGACACAAGAGAAAGCAAGTTAGAAAACAATAAAGTGCAAGAAATGCGAAAAGAAGATCGGAAATCGTTGCCTCCTCGGCAACGGTGCCAAAATGTTGAACGTACGAATTGCTACACTAACGTGTTTGGTTTTAAAACCTTGTCATTGTAGCTTAAAAGCGAAGAATTCATGTTCAACAAATAAAATTTATACCGAAATTTGAATTCCGGGTCGAACACAGGGAGGCTACGTTGATCTATATTCGCAATTATATATAGTTTTTTTAGAATTTTTGACAAGTGAGGAGATATAATTACAATGAAGCTATCAGACTAAAAGAAAGAGAGAGAGAGAACATGCATTTAATATTTCAAAATGTTTATACAATCAAACCAAATAAAAATTACACTAGAAAGTGGGAAATTAGCTACACTAGAAAGCATGAAAATTCTACACTAGAAAAGCTGTAAAGAAGAATTGGAGAGAGAAGTTATCCTCCTCTACGATCACTTGGAGGACAAGCCGAACGGGACGACGCCTGGACGAAGGAGGATGGAGCAGGACGAAGGAGGACGAAGCAGAAGAATGGGAACGGAGCAACACATAGTCGTTGTCGCGGGATCCACTTCCAAAGGGGGACGAAAATTTGGACTTTATCTCGCAAGGAGCATGCCGGGTGTGGGACAAGCTTCTCTTGAGCTTTGGAGAGGTAGAGAAGAGAAGGTAGGGATCTTCGATCCGAGGCCCTGATAAAAAGTTTGCCCTGTCCAAGCACATAAAAGGAGACAATTAACCTCCATTTTATTTAAACTACTCTAAATGCAAGATGATGCATGTTATGCAATATTTATATCATGCAATACAATTCTATGCTTAAGAACATGCATAAATAGACATCTTAAGTAGTGTAAATGTGTTCACATCACTAGTTTTTGCTAGTCCCTAGCAAAATTAAGTGAAACCTAACACTCCAAATAGACTAGTCAACCTAATTGGTCTTCCTTCAGAAACATATTAATTTCAGACTCTAGACCCAAGGTTCCCAAGTAGTTGCTAAGTTACAGACTAGGTCGGCTAAAGATGAGTTGCAGGCATAAGTTTCCCTGATTAATGACTGTACCTTAAGGTTTATTGATCCCTGAGATTAAAGCATTTGTGCATGTGCATTTGTCTGAGTTATTTGAGTTAAAGGAAAAAGTTTTTTTTTAATAATATATATAAATTTTTTTTTTATTTGATTCTTCAAAGTCTAACCTCAGATCAGCTATCAACACGGTCTGTGATGGATTCATTGTCCCCATTACCATACCTCGAAGGGTGCCTGGCTTTCGATGCTTCGAGATAGCACCACCCATAATGACCCCAAGAACTCCTGGCAATCGACACTTCGAGATAGTATCACCCATGGATTTCTTAAGCGAATTCAGGCCTATGGCAATCGACACTTCGAGATAGGGCCGCCCATGGTACCTGAACCGCACAATGCACTTTCATGCCCCCAGTAAGAGACAAGCACTGAGGAGGTAATATGTTATCATTGCATCCTCAAGGTGAGTATATACTCCACCTCTCCTGCAGCGGGAACTCTTCCAATCAAAATGTGTTTTCAAGACTCTCCTAAGTCAAAACTAAGAGAACCAAATATCTTTTAAGAAAGAAAGAAATTAAGGTAATTACCAGACTAAGTGCGTGAAATTTGGATGCTTGGGTTACAAGGACCCGTAAACCAAAAGGTAGAACAAGACTCCAGGTACTACCCCACCTTTTAACTCAAACCCTAGCTTCCCTTCGTCAACCTCTTAAGGAATGGTCCACAACTTAGCTCCTACTTAAGATTTTAAGTCCATAAAGGACCCTAAAGGTCTAAAGCTAGTAGCTCATTTAGCTTCTAAAGTTTGACCCTAGAATTAATTTAGTCTACCCTAGAGTTCTGATTTGCTTAAGAATGCAGGACCTAGCCAGTTAAGCTCAAAACATTTTTTTTTTTAATGCATGCTATAAACAGAATGCCTCTGGTCCTCTCCCCCATTCCTAGTTCAAACAATGTCCTCTTTGAAAACAAAAATAGCTAAAGGAAGATATTACCTGAGGCAGAGAATGGTAGGAGCTAAGGCTCCTCAAGAGTGACTTCGTCAACAAGATGGTCATCTGAAGTTATGTAAGGTTTTAACCGTTGATCGTTGACGATAAAGGGAGTTGCTGAAGGGGAAGGATTTTTAATCTCCACAGCTCCATGCGGAAATACTTTGCTGATTATGTAAGGCCCATCCCAACGAGATTTTAACTTCCTAGGAAAAAGCTTAAGTCTGGAATTGAGAAGCCAGACTTCTTGATTGGGCTCAAAGGTCTTTCGAAGTATAACTTATCATGCAAGACCTTAGTTCTTTCTTTATAAGCTTGAGAGGTGTCATAAGCATCATTCCTCAGCTCCTCAAGCTCACTTAATTCTTGAAGTCGTGCCTTACCTGCCTTCTCTAAATCCATGTTAACACTTCGAATAGCCCAAAGTGCCTTATGTTCCAACTCAACAGGTAAATTGCATGCTTTTCCATACACAATCCGAAAGGGAGAAGTACCCAAAGGGGTCTTATAGGCCATTCAATAAGCCCACAAAGCATCATTGAGCTTTTAGGATCAGTCTTTCCTATCAGGTCTAACAGTCTTTTGCAAAATATTTTTTATCTCCCTATTTGACACTTCAACCTGGCCACTTGTCTAAGGATGGTAAGGGGTAGTGACCTTGTGAGTAACTCCCAAACTCCTGATTAGCCGATTGTAGTGGTGGTTTCGGAAATGAGGTCCCCCATCACTTATAATAGTCTTGGGGCAACCGAAATGGGATATGATATTGGCCTTTACAAATTTCAAAACCATGGAGTGGTCATTTGTGCACATAGGAATGGCCTCTATCCATTTAGAGACATAATCAACTGCCACCAAGATATATTCATAACTATGGGACGACGGGAAGGCGCGCATAAAGTCAATTCCCCACACATCAAAAATTTCAACAAATTGAATAGGATGTTGAGGCATTTCATTCCTCTTCCCAATCGTTCCAGTCCGTTGACATCTAATATAGGCCTTACCAAAATTATGAGTATCCTTAGATAAGGAAGGCCACCAAAAATCGGACTGGAGAACCTTAAAAGCAGTTTTCTTAGCACCAAAGTGTCCTCCACAATGAAGTTCTTGGCAAAAACTTAGCACACTTTGTTGTTCCTCTTCAGGTACACAACGTCTCAATACTTGGTCTTGTCCAATTCTAAATAATTTTGGCTCTTCCCAATGAAAATATCTTGCTTGAGAAATGAATCTCTTTCTTTTCTGCTCATCCCAAGAGCCAGGAGTTTGTCCAGTAATCAAGTAATTTACAGTGTCTGCATACCAAGGTAAAGTTGGTGTTACCGCCATCAAAGTTTCATCAGGAAATGTCTGCGAATATCTCCAGAAAGAGAGTTATTAAGAGGAAGGCGAGACAGGTGGTTAGCCACAACATTTTCTACTCCTTTCTTTTCACGTATTTCTAAGTCAAATTCTTGAAGGAGTAGTATCCACCTAATCAGACGTGGCTTAGAATCTTTCTTAGCAATGAGATGTTTCACTGCTGCATGATCAGTAAAAATAACCACCTTAGACCCAAGCAGATAAGACCTAAACTTTTTCAGAGCAAAAACTACAGCAAGTAATTCTTTTTCAGTGATGGTGTAGTTTTGCTGAGGTTCGGTTAAAGTCTTACTTGCATAATGTAGCACATGAGGTCTTCCCTCAACCCTTTGTCCAAGGACTGCTCCCACTGCATAATCGGAAGCATCACACATAAGCTCAAATGGGAGTGTCCAATTAGGAGCTTGGAGAATAGGTGCAGAGATCAAGGCCTCCTTTAGAGTTTGAAAGGCCTCTATACACTTTGAATCAAAACTGAAGGAAGATTCCTTCCCCAACAAGTCACAAAGTGGCCTAGAAATTTTACTAAAATTTTCAATAAAGCACCTATAAAAGCCAGCATGACCCAGAAAGGATCTAATCTGTTTGACATTCGTAGGGAATTGAAGTTTGGAAATAGAATCAATCTTGGCTTTATCTACTTCCAAACCTTGCTCAGATACAACATGCTGAAGTACAATTCCTTTCTGTACCATGAAGTGACTTTTCTCCCAGCTGAGGACTAAACCAGTCTCCTTACATCGCTTAAACACATTCTGCAGGTGCAGGAGACACTGGTCGAAAGACAAGCCATAAATGGAGAAGTCATCCATAAACACTTCAACACACTCGTCAATCATGTCCGAAAAGATAGACATCATACACCGCTGGAAAGTTGTAGGGGCATTACATAATCCAAACAGCATACGTCTGAATACAAAAGTACGGTAAGGACTCGTGAATGTCATCTTTTCCTGGTCATCGGGAAAGACTGCCACCTGATTGTACCAAGAATATCCATCGAGAAAGCAATAGTACTTATTCCCTGGCAATTTTTTGAGAATTTGATCAATAAAAGGTAGAGGAAAGTGATCCTTCTGGGTAGTGGTGTTCAGCTTGCGGTAATCAATACAGACCCTCCATCCAGTTGAGGGTCTAGTGACAACTTGTTCACCTTGGTCGTTGAGTTCCACAGTAAAGCCTGCCTTCTTTGGCACCACATGAATGGGACTGACCCATTTACTATCAGCAATGGGATATATGATCCCAGCGTCCAACCACTTCAGGATTTCCTTTTTTTCCACCTCCCTCATATTAGGGTTCAGACGTCTTTGCATGTCCTTAAATGGCTTGATGGAATCATCAGTATAAATGTGGTGCATGTAGAGTGTAGAGTCTATACCCTTAATGTCAGCAATGCTCCAAGCAATAGCTTCCTTGTGCCTAGACAGGCATTCAATCAAGGCTCCCTCCTGTGCCTCAGATAGCACAGCCGAAATGATAATGGGGAGCGTATCATTGGCACCTAGGAAAACATACTTGAGAGTGTCAGGGAGGGGTTTCAACTGAAGGTCGGGGGCTTGTGTGGTTGAGGGTTTCATAATAGATGTCCCCATCTCAGGTAGCAGATCTACCTTTGGCGGAAATGATGGGGGAAGAGACTCAGCAGAAACACCTAGCAATTCCTCAAGTTCTAGTATATCCCCTTCACATTCATCCAAGAGATGGGAATGCTCATTTAGCAAGACATGTTGAAGGGGGTCATCACATAACATTGCAGGAGTTGCCTCTTCAATCAGGTCATCTATCACCTCAACTTGAGAACAATCCTCAAGTTCGGCTTGTTTGTAAGCATCAATCACATTAAGCCAGATTTTCCTATTCCCAAAGCCCATTTTCAATGCCCCAGTATTGCAATTGGTTGAAGCATGCGAAGTTGCAAGGAAGGGGCAGCCCAAAATGATGGAGGGTTTGGTAGGCTTGTTGGTAGGGTCAGTGTCCAAAACTAAGAAGTCAATGGGAAAGAAGAAATCCTCCACTCTTATGAGGACATCTTCCAAAATTCCCCGTGGTGTCTTAAGTGATCGATCAGCAACTTGAAGGATTATAGGGCTAGGCTTCAGATTGCCTCCCCCAAGTTGTTCATACAGATAGCTCGGAAGGATGTTCACCACCACACCCAGATCAAGTAGAGCCTCATCAATTTATAAGTCACCAATAACTACAGAGATGTATGGGCTCCTGGGTCCTTAAGTTTCATGGGTGTACCATGTTGAACAATTGAGCTAACAAAATCAGGCATGATAACTTTTGATTGGACCTGTTTTCTAGATTGCCGCTTTTTCGTGCAAAGGTCCTTTAAGAAGCGGGCATGAGATAGAATCTCCCTGATAAATTCAAGCAAAGGCAGGTTAATTTGCACTTGCTTGAAAGTTTCCATAATCTCATCCATCTTATCTTTTGCTCCAGAGGAGCCAGTAGAAGTTTGCCTAGAGGTGGATAAGCGCTCTAGAAAAGGCACTCTCGATCTCTGGGTGGAAGGGTTGTCATGTCAAGTATGGGGTGGAACGGGGGCAACTTCTTCCGGTGACGTGATTTCAAGGGGAGAAGATTTGGGCAAGTCTTCTCCAGTGGGGGTGAAAGTCGTGGTGGATGGTTTTTTAGGGGGTGAGACTATAGGAGCATCGGGTTTGGAAATTTCTTTCCCACTCCTCAGAATAGTCACTGCCTGAGCATGCTCCCTAAAGACAATCTCTTTTCCTTTAGGATTTTCCTCAGCAGCACTGGGGAGCTTCCCAGTCTCCCTCTGTCTAACAGCCTCAACAAGGTGTCCAATTTGTGATTTCATCTCATGTAAAGCCTTGTCATGAGATTGGATGATGGCACTTTGACTTTCTTGCATAGTTTTGAACATCGCCTTCAATTCATCCATCTCAGAGGTTTTAGGTTGGGCAAAGGTCTAAGGTTGGTTCATTTGATGGTTTTGAAAGGATTGTGGTTTGTAATTCCCTGAATTTGAGACATTTCCTTGTCTCCATGAAAAGTTTGGGTGGTTCCTCCATCCCTCATTATAAGTGTTGGAGAAAGGGTCATTATGAGGTCTAGGATGGAACCCTTGAGCGGCATTCAAATCTGCTTGTACAAGCTCAGGGAGTTGGGAGGCCAAGTGGCAATCCACAGTGGCGTGTGTATTGCCTTGACAAATTAAGCATTCGGAAGCTTGGGATGTGGAGGTGTTAGATACGAATGAACTCAGGTTTGACATAAGCCTTTCCATGTTTTGGTTCAATATTTGAATCTGGTAGGCTAAATTCTGGGTGTCCCTTGCCTTATTTGCCTCCAACTTTCTTTGCATGAGGTGGGCTTTCTATCCATGTAGGCAGAATTCAAGTGAATAGAATTCTCACTCAAAGTATCAAAAAAGTTCCAAGCTTCATCCTCAATCTTAGAAAGAAAGGTTCCTGCACAGGCACCATCACAGTTTGCCTACGCGAATCATTAAGTCCAGTGTAGAACCTTTCAACCAGTTTCCATTTAGACACCTGATAATGTGGGCAAAGTCTCAGCAAGTCGTTAAAGCGCTCCCACACATCATGGAATGCTTCCCCACCCTTTTGAACAAAACTCATAATTTCCCTCTTAAAGTGATTGATTTTGCTCATGGGGAAGTACTTCTTCAAAAACTCCTTTTTCAGGACATCCCAAGTATTTATATTATCAAGGGTGTGATACCAATACTTGGCTTTGTCCTTAAGGGAGAAGGAAAAGAGGGTCCGCATTTGAGCGTCATTAGTAACGCCCTGTAGCTTCACCATGGAACAGACCTCGGTGAATTCCTCTATATGCCTGTAAGGGTCTTCCCTAGTAGTACCAGAAAAAGAGGGTAGCAAGGATATGGTACTACTTTTGATCTCATACGGATTGTCCCCTCCAGGTCTACGTAGTGCAAGGCTAGCTTGATTGGTTGGGATGAAATATTCCTTAAGGCTCCTTTAACCAGCCATTTCTACCCTTGGAAGGTCTCTTCTTAAGATTCTTTCAGGTTCATGATCAAACACAAGTTGTCTCCAAAGAGAACGCCTACCAAGCATGAACTATAAACACAATTCAAAAGGGATTGTTCGGTCTTTACAAATTTAGGATTTTGACTTTAGTTCAAATTGTAGGTGACAAAGCAAGTTGCCCAATCAATTACGCGCCTATTGTCAACCTTCGAAATGCCTAACAAGACCTAGTTAGAGCTTAGGTATTCTTCCCTAAATCTCAAATGGTCAAGTAAATCCAAAGACGGAAGATCGAGGGATGCAAGTAGGCCTAAGCCTTCCTTTGAAGCTGTGCTTTCGCAGTTGTTGAACGATTACGAAGCTACGCTAACGTGTTCGATTTTGGAAAACCTGTCGTTGTAGTTCGAAAGCGAAGGATTCGTGTTCAACATTTTGGCGCCGTTGCCGGGGAGGCAACGATCTTTGATTTCTCTTCGCGTTTTGTAACTTATAAATCATTTACCTCACTTTTCTCCTTTCTTATTGTAATTGCAGGTACTCTTTCGAGACAGGCAAAAGCGGTAGATCGGAGTAAAGTGCTGTGAAAGGTTTTGTAAGTTACCCCCCACCTCCCACCCATTAGATTTCATTTCATCACATAATAATTCAAACATCAATCAACCTAGGTGTTCTTATAATCTCTAAGGTCAGATTGTTTGTTGTTTGACATCCATACTTACTCCAACCCCCACATTAAAAAAAAAAAAAAAAGAATCTCACAGAGGTACACAACCTCATCTGATTTTCAAACTCAACCGGTAATCCAATCTTAGGAGCCGGTACACACATCCAAACACATAATTGAGTAGAAATCAGATTAGGTAATCATTTGTGTGCCTAATTAAGTGGTGCAACAGGCCAATTGTTTGAGTTGATTGGGCCGCACCACTTCAAATAAAATCAACTCATCAAGTAGCTGCCAATTAGGTTCAACTCTTAGGGATTTACCAGGCACTCCACATTCTTTTTAAACTATAAAGGAAAACATCTTCACCTGTGTTTGTAAAACTTGGTGTGCCAATGAAACTTGATTGAAAACACCTAAAGTTGAATCTTAAAAGCTACTAAGCAAGATTTGAATCTTAAAATTCACCGCATCAAAAACAATCTTGCTTGAAAACCACTGGTTGTGCACTCACACACAAATCAATCAATCATTAAGGGCACAACTCATTTAAAGGGCCCATCACATTCCAAAGAACATTCAAACCTAGCCCTAAATAAAATAAAGTAGACGTTGGCATTAAGGATTGGACTCGCTCTTCAGAACCCAGAACGAGATTATTTTCGATTAGTCTGTTTCTACTGTTCAATCTGATGTCTAGCTAGGGGAGCAGAGTCAAACGATCGCAGCTGGGGGGTACACTAGGAACCGGAGGCGTAAGCCGAAGGAAGAACCTTCTCCCCAGTCCCTCCTTCTAACTAGTTGGATTGAACAGACGGAAGTAGATCAAATCGTTCCTTTATCTCAAGACGGGTTTTGAGAGTCTGTAGGTCTTTAGGATAACATATTTAAGGACAGGTTTGATTGTTTGTATTGCAGGGCACCTTTCTTCCTCCCGTGTATCATGAATCCTTCCACATATTTCACGCATTCCCGCTCTTTCCCTCCTGTTGTAAATTATCCTCAACATGACGATTATCCCAACTCGTATTGTAATCGACCATCAGTTAGTTGGGATAATTCAGATTGGGGATACAATTCCGGACCCCCGTGTTTAGGGTCTAACCCTGAACACTTTAATTCTCAATTCTATCCTTCTCAGAGTTGCATCGATTATAGATCGTCCTCCTTTCATGAACAACCTAATGCGATCTACAATCAAGAAGGATACACTGATCCTTACCCATCCTCTGATTTCACTGCCTTTAGGTCATCACCATCTTTTGAACAATCTGAAATGACCTATTATCAGGATGGGTATAACGAATCTCAATTCGTTAATTACTCTACATTGATGTCAAACCCGCCCAACCCTGAACCAACTCATTTGGTTCAGGTTAATCAGGTTCAAGATAAGGTTCTGGCTAACTTGAGGAATATCATTCAATCTTTAGAAGTTCAGCCAATACCTTGCATTGAGAGATTGGAGCCCCTGATTGAAATGATTGATGATTTAAATAAGTCTTTGTTGGATTGGCTCCAGGATGTTAAGGATAAGAACCCGGGTGAGTTTCTACTTGGGAAATTAGCGAAATTGAGGATGAGATTTGTGGTTGCTTTGATTCAATCTTAGAATAATTCCCAGGATGAACTCTCTTCAGGAAAGCCAATGACAGAACCCGCTCAGGCACCTGTTGTGGGGGACACGTGTTACGAAGCTGACCAGATTGAATTAAAACAACCAATTAAGGATGATTTGATTTCTTCACCTGAAATCCCCGAGCCGGGTTACGAGGAAACGTATGTCTCCTTGGAACGCAAAGTGACAAATGATTTTGGGACATACATTGATACGGATCTTGATGGTGAAGATTCAAGTTGCGAAGTCTCACGCGAGTTTTCAGATCACGATTTTTGTGAGACGATTGGGCCTGAGGAATCTTATAGATCATTTGATAGCCCAATTACTGAGGAAACTGATCTTATTAGGGCACACATTTCGGATCTAGAATCGCATTTTCTGGAAGAATCAATTCAATGTCCTGATTATCAGTTACACCCTGTTAAGCTTATTGATGATTCTAATTCTAAGATAATTAGACCCAAGTCAATTTTGATTCTGCCACATCATTTAGACTTGGAGATTTCAGACGGGGTGATGAATATACAAGAGGTCCTGGAATTTGATACACTTAATGAGGAGGATAGGAGCGGGGAAGTTCTGATTTGGGAAGTTAATTTTGGAGGAAATGGAAGATTGAGTCGAAGGGTTCCTTTTAAGCTGAAACCATCAAATCAGAACCCTTACGACATTTGTTTCGAGGATGTTCAACTCAAGCACACATTCAACGATTATCCTTTTGAGCTTCAATTTTCTGTAACCCGACTTTTTGGTCTTGGGTTGCATCCTCAGAAATCGCAGGCCCGATCCCGCTTACATTCTGATTTTAGGTTTTGGGTAATTTTTATCCAGAACCTAAGATATTCTCGATTATGGGGTGTGGGTCTGCACCACAATCTGGTCCACATCTGTGGACCTCTGCTGACAGGTCAGAGGATTCTTCTATTCATTCTAATTCTGACCTGCACATGTGAATTCTTCATTTCTTTTCTTTGTATAGTGTGCCTAGCTGAAGGCACTAAACTCAGCACTTATACAGTTCTTTTTTGTTTTCATCTTGGAGCGGACCTGATATTCACGCAATTCAGGTGCTTTCTGCACTTTTCCACTCTGTTTTATGTCTTTTTAATACAATGAGGACATTGCATTAGATAGGCATGGGGGGGTCGATATTCATCTCTGAATTCATTCGTCAGCTCCGTAGATTTGTTTATTTTCTTTTATAAAAAAAAAATAAATAAAAATTTCAGAATTAGGAAAGAGAATTTGGGTTTAAGAAAATTTTCAATCTTAGGAAATACTACATTAGGATCTGAACACAAAGACCCCTCAGGTCTTTGGACTTAATTAGCCTGTGTATCCACTAAAATGTGGATTTGTCTTTGAGTCCTCACCATCTTAATTCTATTATAAGTGGAATAAATAAGTTTGGGTGATAAGTACACGACTTATCAACCCGCCCTCTGATTTGAGGGAATTTTGAGTCTTAAGCATCTACACACTTTCTTTGCACTGACTCGTTGTTCGGCGATTTTTACGGAAATTGGATAGCTAATGAACCTTCTAGGGCAATATAGCTGCCAAGTTATCGTGGATAACAGCCCATAGGTAGGTTGTCCAGAGCCCAGTCACTGGACCTTTCTCTTTTTGCTGCATTTAGGTAAATCTTAGACCAGGGAAGCCACCTACTTAAAAAAAAAAAAAAAAAAAAAATCAAAAAGGAGAAAAGAACAAAAAGAAATAAGCCACACTTCGCCGCACGAGTATGGCTGGCAAGTTGTCGGTGGTAACAGCTCATCGACCGGTTGTCCAGAACCCAGCTCAGAAAATGCACTAAAAATTCCCAAAACACTTAGGAAGGAGCGGAGAAGTAGAATAAACCGGGGAGATATACACTGGATTCACCCTTGTGTTGACCCTGTTAAAAAATAAAAGTAGGGAGAAAGCTACCGGCTGTAAAGATACACCTTTAGGCAGAATTCTTTTTGAGGTCACCTAGAGGCGAAGAAATCCGAAGTCCGTTCTAACTGCCGGTCAACGAGTCTATCACAATCACAATAAGATGCTTAAAACTTAGGGTTCTCATCAAATCTTGGGTGAGTTGAATGGCCGTAGAAAGCCACTCTTAAACCCTAAAAGTTGAAAATCCAAAAAAAAAAAAAAAAAAAAAATAGAAAAGAGTAAAAAGAGAAAAAGAAATGTTTCTTTGAATAAGGTGAGGCTTGAGGCGGTCTGCATTTTGGCTGATACTCGGGCACTGTTGTGTCTTTGAAAGTTCAGTTCCTAAGTAGACAATTTCTTAATGATCGAAAGTGACTCAGGTCTAAATAATCCAACCTAATTCTTTTATAAATAGCATATAGTTTTTGCTATGGACTAGCAAAAGATTTTCTTTTTTTTTTTTTTTAATTTGGGGGTTGGAGTGAGTATGGATGTCAAACAACAAACAATCTGACCTTAGAGTTTATAAGAACACCTAGGTTGATTGATGTTTGAATTATTATGTGATGAAATGAATCTAATGGGTGGGAGGTGGGGGTAACTTACAAAACCTTTCACAGCACTTTACTCCGATCTACCGCTTTTGCCTGTCTCGAAAGAGTACCTGCAATTACAATAAGAAAAGAGAAAAGTGAGGTAAATGATTTATAAGTTACAAAACGCGAAGAGAAATCAAAGATCGTTGCCTCCCCGGCAACGGCGCCAAAAATGTTGAATGATTACGAAGCTACGCTAACGTGTTCGATTTTGGAAAACCTGTCGTTGTAGTTCGAAAGCGAAGGATTCGTGTTCAACAAATAAAATTTATACCGAAATTAAAATTTCGGGTCGAACACAGGGAGGCGGATGTTTGATTTAAAAACTTCACGTTTCATTTTTATTTTGTCACGAAGAAATTCAATTTAAACTATCTAAGTATCTACAACAAAATAGAAGAGAGAGAGAGTAAGAGAGAGAAAGAGAATACTACACATGGAAATCAAAATGAGATGTAGAATAGACAAGGAATTTATCATAAAAGAGATCGTTCGTTACAACTAGAAAGCATAAAGCGATTACTCTAGAAAGCAGTAAATCTATATCAGAAAGCAGTAGAAAGAGTAGGGAGAGAGAATCCTCCTCGACGGTCACTTGGAGGACGAGCCGGACAGGACGACGCCTGGACGAAGGAGAACGAAGCGGGACGAAGGAGGACGAAGCAGAAGAACGGGAACGAAGCAGCACGCCGTCGTCGTCGCGGGATCCACTTCCGAAGGGGGACGAAAATTTGGACTTTATCTCGCGAGAAGCATCCCGGGTGTGGGACAAGCTTCTCTTGAGCTTTGGAGAGGTAGAGAGGAGAAGGAAGGGATGAAAATTTCGTATGGAGGGGGTCTCCTTTTATAGTTGCAAGGAGTGGGGGCAAAATGGACATTACATCTTCAAAATAATAAATAAGGGGTCTTTAGTGACGGACAAATCCGTCACTAAAGCCCCGACGTGGCCGTCGCCGCCGCGCCCACGCGCGCCCGCTCGGCTGCCCGCGCGCGCGTCTGCACCCGCTGCGCAGCGCACCCGCCCGCGTGCGATCGCGCGTTACGCCTGGCGTCCAATCACGCATCGTCCTGATTGAGCGCGCGCAGCCGTTGGATCTTCATCTGACGCTCGTCCGCGCCTGCTCGCCCGCGCCTTCCACCCCCTCGCCGCGGCTCGAACCCGCGACCTCTGCTTCGCCCGCAGCTGTGTCGCCGCTGCGCTACGCGGACGAAATGGTCGCGCGGACGCTTTTAAGCGCGAGCGACCGCAGCCGTTAGATCGAGATCCAACGGCGGAGAGGAGATGGGTACGCGGTCTTCACAAGATGCATGCGGCCGTTTGGGCGGCTGAGATGGCGCCACGTGGCGCCATCTTGGCCGTCCATCTTCTGGAAGTTGTAGATGGTGCCACGGATGTCGGATTGACTCGATTTTTGTGTCGTTGGGCTGCGATCGTCGATCCGAATTCATCCGTGCGGTCAGATTTGTCATCTGAAGTGTGGATTTACACCATCCTGGCCCTTGATCTTCTAGGGTTCCCCAGCTATATCTGATGCTACGGATGCCTGATTAGGGCGATCTTGGAGTCGTTGAACTCCAATAGTCGCCCTGATCACATCCATACGGTTGGATCTTTGATCCGAGGCCCCGATAAAATGTTTGCCCTGTCCAAGCACATAAAAGGAGATAATTAACCTCCATTTTATTCAAACTACTCTAAATGCAAAATGATGCATGTTATGCAATATTTATATCATGAAATGCAATCCTATGCTTAAGAACATGCAAAAATAGACCTTTTAAGTAGTGTAATTGTGTTTACATCAGCAGTGCTTCTCAACTACCCCCAAAAATCCGTGACAGGGTATCCCCCTCTTTGGATTTACAAAACCTTTGATATCAAGTTCCGAACACTTCAGAATCCAACAGTAGGAGGGCTCTTTTCCTAGTCGTTTCAAGACTTAGGAGTGTCTAAATGAGTGTTGTGGTGCAAAAGATATAAGTGTGCATTCACCACAAAAAGATTTTGAATTTTGAATCACACACCACGTTTGAAAATCAAATCCTTGGTTTCTTAGATGACCCTCCTTTAATTCGTCCTTTTTCAAGAATATATGTGACCACTTGTTAGATCGCTTCAAGACAAATTTTGTGGTCTTCAAATTAAATCCAAATGCAATGCGTGATCAAGAATAGGATGCAAAGTAAGAGAATGCGTACCTTGCTTCCAGCAATCAACGATGCAAGAATGCACGCAATGCAGAGAAGTAAATCTAGAGGCTGTTCATACAGACCTAAATGGTTCATCCTAAGGGTAGGTAGCTTCTAGCTGGTAGCTCATTTTTATTATTATTATTATTTTTAAACTACTTATGCACAAGCAAATAAAAGTAAATAATCCACAAAATAAACTAAAAACCTAAATCTAAAGAAAAGGGAACAGGCTCCCAAAAATTACCCAACATGGGTCTAAAACAAAATCGAGGAACAAACCTCTCAAAATATACCCCAAAATAAGGGTTTCAAACCACATGCAATGAAAAATCGACGAGTCGATTGTTCGCTTTTCAAGTCATTTGTAGTTTTATGTGGTGGAGAAATCGACTAATCAATAATTAAAATAACCACTCACAAAAGAGTGGGTCGTATCCACAGGGAGGCAATGATGTATTTAAATTCGCACCGGTCCAAAATGTATGTTCGTAGTTAATTTCGACAAGAATCGAGCCAAATTTGCCTTTAGATTAAGGTAGAATCAAGAGAACATGTTGAAATGGCAATTTTTAACAACTAGAGGATATTTTTTGTAATGCAGATTCAATAAAATATCAATAAAAGTTGGCAATGGTAGAAAATGTAATTTCTTCCCCTTGGCCGTGCGTGAAGCGGAATGAACGGCTGGAGGTGTGAAGCTCAGAGGAAGTTCTTTGGACCGAGGGCTTCGCAGCGGTGGTGGTGGTGAGTCGCGAGGTGGCCGGAGCCGGCTGGACGAAGCTTCGGCGAAGGTGGCTTTCGACGGTGGCTGCACCTGCTGGAGGAGGGGTGGCTGTGCGTGAGCGAAGGTTGCTGCAGGTGGTGCGTGCGGGCATTGCTGTTGCGGGTGCGTGGGAGTTGAGCGCACTAAAGGTGATGCGGGCACACGCACTGGTGGAGGCGCTGCAGGTGGTGGCAGGGGGGGCGCTGCAGATGGTAGAGGCTTTGCAGGCGGAAGGTGCAGGCGACCTGGAGCCAGTGTGCGGGAGTTGAGCGCTGCTAGTGGGCGCGCTGTAAGGAGCGGGCAGGGGCTTGGTGCTGCAGGTGGTGCGCATATGGAGGCAGATGCTGTTTCAGGCAGTGTGCGGTCTGCAGGCTCGTTGGAAGTGAAGCGTAGCAAGGGTGGTTGCTGCAGACTGGAGAGGCATGCGTGGGCTGGTGGTTGGCGCTGGAGGAGATGCAGCGCAAGGGCGATTTTGCTGGAGTGGCATTGGAAGCTTCAGATGTCTGGGAAACTTCTCAGACATCTTAATTGACTGAGGAGTGAAATTACAGTAGCTGCGGCGGTGGTTGTTGGTGACGACGGTGAGGGTGGTGCACTGCGAGGTGCTCACATGCGGACGATCTCCGGATGACAGTGTGGTCTGTCACACCGCACGCCCACAGTGGTGGAGGCTCGTTGCTGCGGTTGAGGCTGGCAGTGGTGAAATGGACGAGATGAACTCTCTTCACAGTGTGGATTGTTGGGGTGGAGGCCTACTCCGCTCAGTAGCCTCTCTCCTCTTTTTGTAGCTGCCTGCATGAATTTGAATGGAGAGGCAGGAGCAGATCCACCTTCACCTCTAATCCATGAATGTAGGCTTTAGTGTGGCAGGTGGCATTGCAACAGCAGCGGAGCCATTGCTGAAAAGAAGAATAAAAGATATTGTTAAAATATTATGGTTATTTATATACAAACCCTCAACTTTTATGTTAACTTAAATTAATACATGCAATGCACCTAATTAGTTAACTAATTAAATGAATGCAATTCTAAGTTAATTCTAAATGCATTTAAAATAGGAATGTAATGCATGAATTATGTAATTAAATTAGAAATATGAATTAATCTATTTACATCCTAATTTATGCTAAATAAATGTTAGAATTAACCTAATGTCTAGGCACGTAAATAATTAAATAGCCCACAAATATGGGCTAATCAATTACTATCCCGACTTTACTTGTAATTACCCATCCACTAGCCGGGATGACTTTGATTGGGGATATGAATCCAGACCTTAGTGTCTAGGGCTTAACCTTGGACAACAAGACTATGATTATTATCCTTCTCATAGCTACAATGATTATAGATCTTCATCCTTTGATCACCAAACCAACCCAATCTGCAATCAGGAAGGATATAATGATTATAACACCTACCCTCCCCAGTATTCCATTGAAAATACATCACCACCATCCCTTAAACAACCTAGAATGACCTACTTTTAGGGAGGGACCCTAGAACCTCCACATCTTGACTCCCTTAGATTTAACCTAAACCCACCCAAACCTGAATCGAACCAGTCGGTTCAAGTGAACCAGATCTAGGATAGGGTGTTGGCTAATTTGAGGAACACTATACAATCTTTAGAGGCTCAGCCAACACCATGCACTGAAGCACTAGAGCCTATGATCAAAATGATTGATGAACTTAATAGTTCTCTATTGGATTTGCTCCAAAGTGTTAGGGATAGGGACTTGGGTGAGTTTCTTCTTGGGAAATTGTCAAGGTTGAGGATGAAATTTATGGTTGCACTATTCAAATCTTGGGATGATTCTCAAGATGAACCCCCTTCAGGAGAGCCAATGTCTGAACCCGCTCCGGCGCCAATCGAGGGGGATACATTTTCTGAGACTGGGGATGACCAGGATGGGCTAGAGCAACCATTTGAGGATGAATCGATTGATTCACCCGAGATCCCCGAGCCAGGGAGCGAGGAAAAATATGTCTCCACGGACCATGAAATGACATATGATTTTGAGACATATATAAATGAGGATCATGGATTCTTTGACTCTGAGGGTGAAGAATCTTTTGGTGAAGTCTCACTTGAACTTAAGGAAGAGGATTTTAGTGAGATAAATGGGCATGAGGAATCTGATAAACCAGTTGATAGCACAATTATTAAAGATTTGGATTCGGTTGGGGTTAACTTAGAGGATCCTAATCTTGATGATTCAATCAGTGACCCCAGTCCTCATCTGCACCCCGAAGAGTTGACTTCTGAGATCTTTGTGCCCAAGTCAATCTTGATTCAGCCACGATTTCTGGACTTAGGAGAATCATATGGGGTGAATGATTTGGTAGAGGTCCCAGAACCTAAGCACTTGATGTTGGAGGATAGGATTGTTGAAATGAAAATTTGGGAGGTTAGTTTTGAGGGAAAAACAAGTTTGGATATTAGGGTACCAATTGACCTGAAACCACCTATCTTCTATACGGACCCTTATGATATCTTTCACGTGCGACCCAAGCCTGGAATAACTGATTATTTTTTTGAGCTGAATGTTAAGTGGACATCTGAAACTAGTGAACCAGATCTACCTATTGTCTATCACTTTGGCCTTGGGTTGCACACCACTAAACCACAGGCCCAGCACCGCAAACACAACAACCTTAGGTTCTGGGTGATTTTCATCCAGAACCTGAGAACCACTCGACCCTAGGGCATGGGTCTACCCCATAATCTCCTCCACGTCTGTGGACATCTTCTGCAGATGGGTTTCAGGATCAACCTTTTTATTTTGATTCTGACCTGCACTTGTGAATTCTCAATTTCTTCTTTGTATGTATGTTATGCCTAGCTGAAAGCATTAAACTTAGCACGTGTGTATACACCCTTCTCTCTGCAGAGCTGACCAGATTTTCACGACACTCAGGTGATGTTCTGTTTACTCTGCCCTTTTCATGTCTTTATTTTTACAATGAGGACATTTCATCATTTAGGCATGGGGGGGTGGATAATCAATTCCTGAAATCGTTATGTTAACTCTGTAGAATTTCTTTGAGTTTCTTATAAAATAAAAAAATTTTGAAAATTAAAAAAAAAATTAGGAAAAGAGAACTTATGCATTTGGAAGTTATTAACTTTAGGAAATGATACGTGAGGACCTAAACACTTAGACTCTTCAGGTCTTCGAGCTTAATTAGCCCGGGTGTCCACTAGAATGTGGATTTAGCCTCGAGTCCTCTCCAATTAAAATTTATTTTAATTTGGTAAATAATTTGGGATGATAAGTATGCGACTTATAAACCCACCCTCTGATTTGGGGGGACTTTAAGCCTAAGCATCTACACACTTTTTTTCTTTCTTTTCCACTGACTCACTTTCCGGTGGTTTTTACAGAAATTGGGTAGCTAATGGACCGACTTTGGTGGTATGGTTGGCAAGTTGTTGGTGGTAACAACTCATCGGCTGGTTGTCTAGAGCCCAGCCACATGACCATTTTCGTTGTACTGCCTTTAGGTAAATCTTAGATCAGGGAAGCCACCTACTTAGGAAAAAAAAAAAAGAGAAACACTCAAAAAAAGAAAGAAAAAGGAGAAAATAAAACCACAATTCATCGCACGAGTAAGACTGGCAAGTTGTCGGTGGTAACAGCTCATCGGCCGGTTGTCCGGAACCCAGCTCACAATAAAATGGATAATAATTCCCAAAACACTTAGGGAAGAAGCGGGGAAGTAGAATAAACCGGGGAGATATACACTGGGTTCACTCTTGTGTTGACCCTATATAAAAGAAGTAGGGAGAAAGCTACCGATCGTAAAGATAAACCTTTAAGCAAGGTTACCTAGGGTCGTAAAAACCCGAAGTCCTTCTTAACGGCCATATTGTGAGTCTATCACTTTTTCACAAAGATTCTTAACACTTAGAGTCCTTTTCGAGTCTTGGATGGGTCGGGTAGCCGTAAAAAGTTATCCCGGAACTCTCAAACTCCAAAAATACAAAAAATTAGAAAAGAAGAAAAATAAATATATATATATATATCTTCCCTTCTCAAATAAGGCGAGAACTTGGGTGGTTTGCATTATGGCAGACACTCGGGTACTGTTGAGTCTTCGTAGTTTAGAACCTTAGTTGAAATTTTCTATTGTTAGTAAACGACTTAGGCCTAAGTGATCTAATTCTAATTTTGATTTTATACATAGCAGGTAGTTTAATTTTGCTAGGGACTAGCAAAAGATAAGCATGGGGTTATGATAAACACGTATAAATTCATCGTAAAATGCTTATTTGTGATACTTCCTAGGTTTAGCACTACATATCATGATATAAATATCGCATAGCATGCATCATTCTGCATTTAGAGTATTTGTTTATATTTTAGGTTAATTAGGTCCTTTTTATGGTCAGGAGAAAACATGATTTATTTGAGGACCTCAGATGGACGATCAGACCATATGGATTTGAGCGGGATGACGATTGGAGATTAACACCTCTGAAATCGTCCAGATTGGAGTCCCGTAGCATCACATTAAGCCTAAGGAAGATCAATGGCCAGGGGGAAATGTGACATCCATATAGGTTTTGGATGGAAAATCCAACCGTACAGATGGATCTGAAGCGACGATCGCAGTCCGGCATCACAAGAATCATCCTGATCTGAGCACCGTGGCACCCTCTACAAGAAGAAGAAGACGAATGGCCCAGATGGCGCCACGTGGTGCCATCCAGGCTACCCAAACTCGGCCAACAGCCACTGCCCACTCTCCCTCATAATCTACGCCGTTAATCCTAGCCGCTGGATCAAGATCCAATGGCTGGGAAGTGTCTACACTGATTTCTTCATCGCGACACAAAAGGCGACGTGGCGAACTGGTTGAAGAAGCGGTTCACATCAAAGGGGCACGGGTTCAAATCCCTGCAAGACCCCCTAATTTCCAATTTTGCCGCTCATGCGTCGTACCACGCAATGCGTAGCGAGCGTGACATGCCCACGCATTCCAGTGCACGCCAGCGCACGCGTGACACGAGCGTGCGATGCATGTAGCACCAGCAAGGAACGAAACGAATCTCCAGCGATGCACCATTAGTGACGCTTGCAGCTGTCACTAATGGTCGGCGCATGCCAGGGAGAGAGTTTAAAGGTCGGAACTTCAGCGACAGCTGCAGCGATGTTTGTGGACATCACTAAAGGCCCGTGCGCACCAGCAAGAGCAATTGAAGGCCAGATCTTTAGCGACAGCTACAACGACGTTTGTGGGTGTCAGTAAAGACCCAGATATGATTTTTGCCTCTTCTCCACCACTATAAAAGGACCTACACCACCTCCCTTGCAAGCCATCTCTACCTACTCTATTCCCACGTACTCGCAAGCTCTAACAAGCCTACCAACACTCTATTAGAGCTTATTCTCAAGCTCCCAAGGTGCCTATTAGTGTAACAAACCTCTGCCCCACCAAATACTCCTCCAACTTCCCATCTTCCTTCATAGGTCACCTTAGAGTTGTCCTCTCACCTCCATTCCGGTAGCAGATCAACTCCCTCTTCTCACCTCCATTCCGGAGCCAAGCCGAAGCTTTCCTCAACCCAACGTCCTCCAGCATCTCACCTCTGTCGTCCCGCTCCTCACCTCCTTCGTTCGAGCTTCCACTAGGAGCCATCCTCTCGTCGAATAGCCGATTCAGGAGATTTCGTCACACCTCCCTCTCTTTATACGCTTTCATAGTTTCTTGTAATTGAAAGTAGAAGTAATATATATTAGATTTGTTCCACATCTCTATCTTGTGATACGTTTGCTTGTTCTCTTTTATTTCAAAAATACAAAAAGATATCAAAATCCCAAAACACCAAAAAGAAACAAGATGAAGTGCGGTTTCCAAGTAAAGTAAACGTTGCCTCCCTGTGTTCGACCCGGGACTCCCTTATAGTTTCGGTATAAATTTTATCTGATCGACATGTTTTGCAACTACGACGATGGGTTACTTGAAACTCCGATTTCTAAACACACGAAACACGCCCGAACAGTATAGGAAGAATAATACACTAGTGGAGGATGCTCTAAAATGGTGGTAGGTGGCAGGTTTCTAAAGAGTAGGAAGGGGGCTAAGGTGACTCTTGAATTGGAGGGCTAAGATGAGAAGATGGAGGTGGTTGGGGATCCTATGGCTAAGGGCAATTGGCGCCAACCCAAGAGACACCTAAGGGGTGGTTATGGGTGGTGGCACCCATTGAAGTTGGCACCAAAATGGCTTCTAGGAGGGGGGCTTAGGTGGCGCCAAGTAGGGTTCTAGAAGGAGGGGTAGGTGGATGGCTAGGATGGGTTGTAGGGTTAAGTGTATGGTGGATATGGGGGTGGATGTTGGCACCGAAAAGGGGGGTAGTTAGGGTTAGGTTTTGGCACCAAAATTGGTGCCTTTTGGTGGTGATGGTGGGGTGAGGAGGTGGCTAAGTGGTGGCACCAACTTGGAGTAGGATAGATAGCTTATGTAGGGCTTAAGTTGGTGGAGCTAGCTAGGGTTGAGTTGAAGGTGGTGGATGGCAAAGGAGCTGGTTGCTAGCTAAGCTAAGTTAAGCTAAGCTAGCTTAGCTAGCTATGGAGTAGAGGAGGAGGTATTGGAGCTAGGGTTTGATGAGAGGAGCTAAGGAGGAGAAGTCAAGAGCTAGAACTGGAGCTGGCAGTTGCTAAAGAGGCTGGCATGGAGCTACTCTAGCTGGCTTAGCTTGCTAGTTCTTTGCTAGCTACTAAGCCAAGCTAAAGTGAGCTGGCTTCCACCATAATGAGCTGTGGTGAGCTGGGTCTGGTGCTCCTAGGGAGGATAAAGCTGGTTGCAGCAGCTAAGGTAGCTGAGCTCAACTAAGTTGAGCTAAGGTGAGTCCCCAGGAGCTGGACTTGGGCTTCCTGAGCTGGAATGAAGTTATCTTCAGCAGGCTAGAGTTGAGTGGAGCTAGATGTAGCTGGATCTTAGCTGATGTGAACTCCAGTCAACTCAGCTGAGTTAGCTAGAGCTCCCTGGGGACTAGTGGGAGCTAAAATGAGCTCGACACAACTAGGTTGAGCTGGATATGAGCTGACTTGAGCTAGGGTGAGCTAAGATAAACTCTGTTGAGCTGCCATTCAGCTGAGATTAGTTGAATGGAGCTAGGATGAGCTAACCCTCTAACCCTAGTTCAAGTTATCTAGGTTCCAACTGTGGTGAGCTGGGTCAAGCTGAGTTCCAACTAGTCTGAGCTCCTCCTTCACCGTTTGCCTTCTTGAGTGCTAGGGTTTTAGGGATCTGTATATTGTTCATCCCTAACACTCACAAAAACACATTATAAACACATTAAAAAATGAGATGCATGCCTAACCAAATTTATGCCTAAATGTAGCCCAAAAACCCATTTGTAGAGTAAAATCCTAAGAACTAGGTTAGTTTTAATGCATAAGAAAGATGATAAACTAGCGTTTATCACACCCCCATGCTTATCTTTTGCTAGTCTCTTAGAAAAACTTCAATTTTTTTGGACAATGGAATTCTTGGGAAATCTAATTTTTTTCTACTTTTGATGAGAAAGAGATTAAGAGACCTTGGTTGATCTAAACATAGGAGGTATGGGATTTGTTAAAGATAAACATAGAGATTTGTTTTGGATCCAACCATTATACAAAATGGGATCAATATATCATCCAAAAAATTCACAAATTAACCCATTGCTAATTCAGATGACTTGAAATTTTTATTTTTAGGATTTTTCTGGCTCATGAATCTGATTTACAACTTGCAAAATCCTTTAAAACCTTCGGTCCGTGCTTGTGAAAAGCCAACATTTATAGCAGTGTGTTAATTAAATTATTTATTACTATTATATTTTATTATTTTTTATTATTTTTTTCTCCCCCATGCTTATTTTTAGCTTAGTCTTACAACAGATGTGTCAGGATCATCATTCCCGTGACCAATCCTCGAGGGGGCTCTGGTGCTAGTACTTCAGGATAGCACTGTCCATGACACCACCCAGGAGCTCACAACCCCAAAACACAATGCGGTGTAAAGGGGTGCTCCAAGCAAACTCAAGCTCTTGCACTGACACTATAGGTAGAGCACTGTCCAAGACACTTGAGCAGCTAAAATTCGCTTTAATGCTCCGTCTAAAGATATGAAATATAGATATGGAGTAGCACCAAGGTGGTAACATGTTGACATCGCATCCTCAAAGGGGGCTTTTTCCTCCTTCTCGGTAGTGGGAACTCAAACCAATGATCTGCTTCAGACTTTTACTAATTCCAAACAAGGGAGTTTTTCTAATTTCTAGTTGTTTTTAAGTGTTGGCCTGTGTGTGAAAATTGACACATGAAGTTCCTCAAGACATGCAAGTTTTTGAATCAGAAACTAAGTCAAATACTCTCCTCATTACAAAATAGGATCAAGTCACCTGAACTATCATGAGTTAAGGTGGAATTTTAGAGAAGGATATCTGACCTAGTCTAAAATAGACCTTGAAATTCTAATTATCAGATCGACATTCTCATCCCTAGTTTGTTAAAGATTAAATGCCATTGTACCCAAAAGTGAAATTTTCAACCTTAGTCACGATTTCAAAATTTTTCCTCAGAAAGTTTTTAACATTTTATTACTCTTTTTGTGTATGCAAGCAGGAAATAAACTAAAGAAAAATGCATGTTTTTTTTTGGTTTTGAAAATCCTAAATCGATCGTTAAATTTTAAGAACACACCCCCTTGCTTAAGATAAGATATGTCCTCATGCATTAGGAGAGAAAAGGGATCACCTTAGTGAAGAACGGTTGGGTTTAGGATGATCAAAACCTGGAAAAAGAAGGAAAAAGGAAAGCAAGAAAAGATGATGGGTTACCTCCCATCCAGTGCTATCTTTTACGCCATTTAGCTGGGCGTGAAGGTATGCATGGAAGACAGGAAATCATGTAAATAGTTGGACACTTGGATGCCCGCAAAAAAGGTGTCTTCTTCTAGATCCCTAGAAAATTGATTAGAAGCAATATTGGGATCAAAGTTGGATGGAAAATGATAAGTGTAGCCCGAGTCTTGCCATGGTTTTAATTCAGGTTGGATGCCAAACTCGAGTGGGGTTGGTGGCAGGTCCAAAAGAAAGCAGTTGGGGAAGGGATGGTGAGGATTGGGTGAAGTTAGTGTGGAAAAGTGGGGTGCGGGAGTAGTAGGTGGGTTAAGGTGATCAGGGGGTGCATCAGAATGGATTTTGGGTCAAGACAAGTCTCCCGATCATAGATTTCGCCGACCACTGATTCTGAATCAGAGTCCTCAAAAAAATTATGGTCGGTATAGGTATCTATTAACATT
The DNA here is from genome assembly GCA_037157565.1 of Thalassia testudinum. Taxonomy (NCBI): domain Eukaryota; kingdom Viridiplantae; phylum Streptophyta; class Magnoliopsida; order Alismatales; family Hydrocharitaceae; genus Thalassia; species Thalassia testudinum. Next base: position 18,727,999 of record JAZHRO010000056.1, read on the forward strand.
GTCTCCTCCACCATATTGGAAATTTCTATATCTGAGTCCTCAAAAAAGTTATCATCATGGAATCTCCTGGAGGAATTGAAAATATCTAAAGTGATAGTTTGGCCTGCGCAAGTGATATCCATTTTGCCTATGTGGCAATTGATATTTGCCTTTGTAGTGGCCAAAGAAGGGCGTCCAAGGATTATTGGGGAGTCCAATAATGATTCAGGTACCTCAATGTCAAGAACTAGAAAATTTGCAGGGAAGACACAATTCTGGACCTTAACCAAAACATCCTCGACAATCCCATAAGGTTTGATTGTAGATCGGTCGGCTAATTGTAGGGTAAACTTGACGGGTTTTAATTCGCCGATCTAAAATTCTTCAAGTACAATCGTGGGAATAATATTAACTGAGGCACCAAGATCAAGGAGGGCACGATTTAAGGTAGTATCATCAATAATTACATAAATTAAAGGTGCCCCCAAGTCTTTCATCTTAGGAGGCAGCTTGCTCTATATGACAGAGCTTACTGTCTCCGAAAGATGCACCTGTCCTAGATTTTTGGCTTGCCTTTTAGGACTACAAATCTCCTTCAAAAAGTTGGCATAGGCAGGTATATATTTGATGGCATCTAGGAGAGGAATATTGATTTGAACTTGCCCAAATAGATCCATGAGTTCTTCTGTGGTGGGTTCAGATTTCTTTTTTCTGTTGGTGGTGGGGTGGAGAGCTTGTGGGAAAGGGATAGGAATCCTATCTTGAGATTTTTGTATTTCTTTTTCTTCCTGATGTGGAGGTGGGGAGTCAATTTGCACAGGAATTTCACCAGGTTTGTGTGAAGGCCCGGGATCAGTGGTGGTTTTCCCACTCCTCAAAGTAACTGCATGTGCAGTCAGATTGTTATTTGGAGAAGGTAGGGGGCCTGTGATTGCGGAAACCTGGGAGGCTGCTGAGGTGGTGGATTAAGAGGAGGCTAATTCGGGTAGTGTGGAGTTCTGCCCGGATATTGGTTCCCTTGGTGATTAGGGTTAGGCATGGGTTGGGACGGAAGATGTCCTGCAGGTCTTTGCGTGGGAGTAACCCCAATCTGGTTGTTCAGATTTGTGATGGTGCGGGTTACTTCCGTCAATTTTTGTTTGCATTTCCTGTAGGGTTCGCATCATCTGGGCATTGATGTCTTGTTGGGATGGCCTAGGGTGAAAGGTTGGATTTGACCCATACCCGTTAAAATGATCTGGTTGGGAAGGAACCTGATTATTCCAGGAGTAGTTCAGGTAATTTTTCCAATTGGAAGAATTTTTAAAGGGCTCCTGGATGGCAGAAATATTGTGAGTGGGGTTAAGATCTTGATAGTTGTAATTCCTCAGTGAATCATGGGTAACCTCAGAATATTGGTAATAATCAGCAGGAGTAGTGTTGAGATTGTGCAAATTTTCCCTTCGTGGAAAGTTAGGTTGGGGTAGATGTGGACTATGTGGAGCTTGGGTTGATTTGGCCAGTCTTTCCTCAATTTTCTTTTGATTAATATGCATCTGCTTGAGTTTTTGAGCAATCATTTGAAGATCATCTTGGGTGATAGGGATTGATTGATTGCCTACTTCATGAACACCGAACTGCGAGTTTTGAGTTCTACAAATGTGTTCATGGAAGCTTGATTAAATGAGTTTTCACTCATTTCTTCAAAATGTCATAGGCACTTTTAGCATCCTTATTTAAGAAGTTGTCGCCACATGAGGCATCAAGGAAATGTCAGATTTGATCTTCTAATCCATGATAGAAGATTTGCACGAGCTGCCATAAAGGAATCTCATGGTGAGGGCAACTTCTTAAGAGATCTTAAAATCTTTCCCAAGAATCAATGAAAGTCTCACCAGATTTTTGGTGAAAGGTCGTAATAGATCTTCACATGGAATTGGTACGACTTATGGGAAAGAATTTCTTGAGGAAGGCGCTCTTGAGCTGAGGCCAAGTTGTGATGGGTCGGCCAATGGTCCTAAACCAATAAGCGACTTTATCTTTAAGAGATAATGAAAAAAGTCACATCAGCCATATGTCTTCTTGCACATTTTGGGAACGGGTTGTTTGTGCAAGAAGAGTCAGCTCTTCAAGGTGGCTGAAAGGGTCTTCCCTAGGAAAGCCATGAAAGTGTTTAATTAGGTTCAGGACTACAGGCTTGATCTCAAAGTGCCCCTCTGGTATGACCGCCCCTGGTCATTCCTCATAATAAGACGGATCATAAAAATCTTTTAGAGGAATAACAGGCTGCTGATGGGGTGGTGGGTTTGGTGTTTGATTGGCTAGGTTTTGGATGTTCCTAGTCAATGTTTGTTGATTGGAATTTAATTTATCAATTTGCTCAGCCATCAATTTTAAAAAATCAGGTAGGGGGTCTTGATGTTGTGGTTGGGGCAATTCAAGATTAGGGAGCTCCAAGTGTGGGAAGTAAAAAGTTGGGTGGGTTTTGGGTGGAAGGGTTAGAGTTAGGGTTAGTAGTGGGGTTAGAGGTAAAATTAGAGGTGGAAGTGGAAGGGTTAGTGGACCCATTTTGTTGATTTTCCATTTGTTTAGAAGAAGAAGACAGAAAAAGTGATCTTTTTGCGTGGGGGCAAAATCTAGTGGTCCTTCCAGGTGCGGAATTTGAGACCGTTGCCCGTGCATAAAATGGAAGAATGGGAGGGGAGGAGAAGAGAAAGAGATGAGAGAAAGTGTGCAAATCAAACAACTGAAGCTAGACCTAACTTAGGTGTGACTCCCTAAAAATAAACCTAAGACTTGGTCTACGTAGGAAATAAGTAATCAATAGTGAATACCCGTTCTGTCAACAAATCTAGCCAAGTTTCCTAAGGGGAGGTTTGGGCCAAAACGTTTCCTAGGGAAAACCCCAGGTGCTTGTACAAACCCGCGCCTGGTTGTTTGACACGGCCCCTCAGCCTGAACACCAGATATAGATGATAGAATTGGTATTAACTAAAGAAGACTTAAGACCTATATAGCAAGCCTAAGTTGATGAAGCCTTAGGGGTCAAGTTGCTGCGAATTTTAGTTAGGTTTAGGATATTATAGTGCACATGGAATGTGGAGGGCGTTAATTGGGTTGTTGCTCTGTTATTTCAATTTTTTTAGTGTGTGTGCAGGAATTGGAAAGTTGTTCCAATGAAAAGCAAGTTGTCACACACTTATTGTATTTTTGTCTTTTAGGATTGGATTTAACTTAGTATATTTATAGTGTTTTCTTTTTAAGTTTTCAAACAAGTTTGAGATTCCACAAACAAGAGGAAATCAAGTTGTATGGGTGAAGATATGTTTCCTTTTGTTGTTTGTTTCTAAAAATGAAAAAAAGAAACACTAATCACATTGGTCCTAGGACAGAAATTTACTACCAATGAGTTGTTCTTAGGCTTTCTATATTAAGTAGTGGTCCAAACAATTCAAACAACACCACTAATTTGAAGATAATCAAACAAGGATTATAGAAAATATTTTTGTAAGAATTTAGGAATTTTTTTGATAATTGTTTTGAATTTTTCCATGTACTGGTGTCAAAGTCTAGAAATGGTACCTGTGGATATTTTGGACCTTTTAGTATTACCACTGACCTCAGAAAATTTTTTTGATTTTCTATTATGTGTAAAATTCTACAAGGATTTTAGAAAGATAAATTTCGTAAAAATTGGATGAGTATAAAAATTCAAAAAATTCACAGACAGTGGCAAAATAGGAAGATTAGAGGGTGTGACCCCTCTACAGTCCATGAATTTTCAAAAATTAAATACAAAGCCAATTGATCTGAAATTTGGAACAGATGTTTCTAACTTAATTTGGAATCACCGTATGCTATTTTATGGTTTTAGGAGGCCTATGGTGTTGGGGATTGATTTTTCAAGTCTAGACAGAAATCTGGACCCGAAAAACTGAACACCAATACTAGGATTGGAGTGGTGTTTAGTGAAGCATACAAGCAAACAATGGATTTTTATGGGCACCACTCCACTTAATTAAAGTGTTTGGGGTCCTAAAAGCCAAGTTTAATAATTTTTTGGTAGTCTTTTAGCCTAAATGTGACAAGAAATGGGGAACCAACCAGAAATCGTTGTAAGAAAAGGAACTTTGAACTTTTGCTTCTCAATTCCTGCTTTCCTGCTGTAGTTCCTGTACACACTAGAGAAAAGAAAAAGAAGGGGATGAGATCCACTTCAAACAAGAGAAAACAAAATTAAGCAAAGCCATGCCTCCCCGACAACGATGCCAAAAAATGATACCGATTTTACACGGTTTGTAAAATACATCGCTGTAATGCGCAAAACCGATCAACTCTTAAATTTATAAACCTAGATAGTGGGGTATCTAGGGTCATCCAAGGAGGCAAGTTTGCAAAAATTAAATCTCTTGCTTTGAAAATAAATCTCAACTTTCTTTTTGGTCTTTTTGAATATATACTTTTTATGACTTTTGAAATAAAGGCAACATGCAAGTTCTTTTTGAAAGCTATAAACAACTAATACCTAATTCAAGAAACCTACCCTAAGGTGATAGGTAGAGCCTCTCCCTAAGCTCACCCTAGGCATGTGGAGGGCTAGAATAATTAGGGAGAGGGAGTGAAATAATTGCTAGGCAAAATTTGTAATAAGCTATGCAACAGAAATTGAAAGAAGGCAATTTGAATTAAATCAAAATTGTGCACACAAAACCTATAGAGGAATTCTTCTACTCTACATGCAAATATAAGAGAAATAAAACACAAATCCTCTAGATAGATGGTGAAGAAGAGGGCTGCTTGCTCGATGCTTGGTAGCTCCCGAGCTTGAAAAGAGTCATCCAACTTCTTCCTTGCTATGCTCCTCTAAGATGATGTCCTTCAAGGTGGTAGCTACCACCTTTAATTCTCTTCCTCCAAGGGTGGGCGTCCACCCTAGGTTCTTCTCCTTTGCCTGGCCAGCCTCCTTGAAGTGGAAAGCTCCTCCTCCTTGGCGTGGCACAAGTTGAAGAAAGTGGGGAGAAGAAGACACCAAAGGGGCTGGTGATGTGCCCCCTTAACCTTCTTCTCTACTCCTTCTTCTTGGTCGTAGCTGTAGGTGGGTATAGGTAGAATAATACCCTGATGGAGGATGCCCTAAAATGGTGGTAGGTGGTGGGTTTATATAGAGTAGGAAGGGGACAAAGGTGACTCTTGAAATGGAGGGTACGATGGGAAGATGGAGGTGGTTGGGGATCCTATGGCTAAGGGCAATTGGAGCCAACCCAAGGGACACCTAGGGGGTGGTTATGGGTGGTGGCACCCCTTGAAGTTGGCACCAAAATGGCTTATAGAAGGGGGGCTTAGGTGGCTCCAAGTAGGGTTCTAGAAGGAGGGGTAGGTGGATGGCTAGGATGGGTTGTAGGGTTAAGTGTATGGTGGATATGGGGGTGGATGTTGGTGTCGAAAAGGGGGGTAGTTAGGGTTAGATTTTGGCACCAAAATTGGTGCCTTTTGGTGGTGATGATGGGGTGAAGAGGTGGCTAAGTGGTGGCACCAACTTGGAGTAGGATAGCTACCTTAGGTAGGGCTTAAGCTGGTGGAGCTAGCTAGGGTTGAGTTGAAGGTGGTGGATGGCCAAGGAGCTAGTTGCTAGCTAAGCTAAGTTAAGTTAAGCTAGCTTAGCTAGCTATGGAGTAGAGGAGGAGGTATTGGAGCTAGGGTTTGAAGAGAGGAGCTAAGGAGGAGAAGTCTGGAGCTAGAATTGGAGCTGGCAACTACTGAAGAGGCTGGCATGGAGCTACTCTAGTTGGCTTAGTTTTCTAGCTCTTTGCTAGCTACTAAGCCAAGATAAAGTGAGTTGGCTTCTACCATAATGAGCTGAAGTGAGCTGGGTCTAGTGCTCTCAGGGAGGATCAAGCTGGTTGAGGGAGCTAAGGTAGCTTAGCTCAATAGTGTTGAGCTAAGCTGAGTCCCCGGGAGCTGGACTTGAGCTTCCTGAGCTGGAATGAAGTTATCTTCAGTTGGCTAGAGTTGAGTGGAGCTGGATGTAGCTGGATCTGAGCTGGTGTGAATTCCAGTCAACTCAGCTGAGCTTGCTAGAGCTCCTTGTGGACTAGTGGGAGCTAAAATAAGCTAGACTCAACTAGGTTGAGCTGGATATGAGCTGACTTGAGCTAGGGTAAGCTAAGATGAACTCTCTTGAGCTGCCATTCTACTGAGATTAGCTAAATGGAGCTGGGATGAGCTAACCCTAGTTCAAGTGAGCTAGATTCCGGCTGTGGTGAGCTGGATCAAGATGAGTTCCAGCAAGTCTGAGCTCCTCCTTCACCATTTGCCTTCTTGAGTGCTAGGATTTTTGGGATCAGTATATCTGTTCATCCCTAAAACTCACAAAAACACATTAAAAACACAATAAAAATTGCAATGCACGCCTAACCTAATTTATGGCTAAATGCAGCCCACAAACCCATTTGCGAAGTAAAATCCTAAGAGCTAGGTTTATTTTAATGCGTAAGAATGATGATAAACTGGTGTTTATCAAGAGGAGAAGGAGGGTCGGCCAACTTGGCTTAGGCCAGCCCTTGGTGAGGTAAGGAGGAGTGATCTAGCCTTGGCGTGGAGGTGGTGGAACCATGGTGGGAGCTCATGGAGTGGAGGTGGAATGGAGATGGAGTTATGCTAAAACTAGATGAAAGGCTAGATGAGTGCATATGAATAACCAAGGGCCCTTCAAGTAGACCCAAGGGAGCCTCTCTAGAGGAGTGTGGAACTCTCTAGAGAGAGCTCCAAGTGTGGCCGTCCAAGAGAGAGAGAGAAGCTGGTTCTTAGATCCACCAAAAGTGGATCTACAATTTGAATGTCTCTTGGTTGCTAATTTTAGCAACCAAGAGTGGCACCACCATTGGAAGGTCCTAGAATACTCTAGGTGGTGTGCGAGTGCATGAATAGGTGTGTGTGTGTGGTCGTGCCCTATGTGGCTAAGTGGTCTAGGTTAGGTTCTAAGGGTTTTGGGTTAGTGTAGGTCTCAAATTAGGGTTGCAAACCCTAATTGCTAAGGAGAAAATGCAATTAAATTTAACACAAATTTAATTGAATCAGTGTGAACCTAATTGAGAGTGAAATAACTCAATTTGGTTGGCTGAGGTCAATTGGACTCTCACTGAGTCCAATTGGACTTGTGTGGGTTGAGATCTGAGCTTAATTGGACTCTATGAGTTCAATTGACTAGGCAATGGTAATTGGCTATGATCTAAGCCAATTGGGCTTAATGAGAACCTAATTAGGTTCTTAGGAAGGTCTAGAGGTGGTGTACTAGGGTTAGGATACCTTAATTTAGGTTCCTAAGGGGTTGGAATCGAGTTTAGGGACCTAGGAACTCAATATCAAGGCTTCAATTCCAAAATAGGAATTGGAGAGCAGTTCTAAATGTCCAATAATAGTATCAAATGACTTAATCTGAAGTCCAGACTTGTTGCTTGGATGTCCAATCAGAAGCAGAAGGGATTAAGGGTTCTATCTTTGGTATTCTGCAGAAATTGGACGTTTGACCAAGTGTCCTGATGTCCAATAACACTACAGACATGGGTTTAAGGTATGTGGGTTGTGGCTAAGGATCCTGGACAACCGGATAAGGGCTAGAACTAGGGTTTTGAGGCTTCCTAGGCTATGGTGACCTAATCTAAAGGTGGTTATGGCTTAGGAAGGCTTCTGGGGCTATCCTAGGGCAAGGATTGAACCTAGGTTCATAATTTAATTGCTTTACTTCTACTCAATAGAATAGCATAACTTAACCCTTTACATTATTTCTCTACTACATTTTATTCTGATCTTCCGCTCCAGCTCAGATGCAACACTAGCTTTAGGTCCAGCTTCAGATCCAGCTTCAAACCCAAGTTCTAAGCTTCTTATTTCCTGCAATTTATATAATGCACTTAATGAGTACATTATATCATTTCTTCAAGCATAGCTAAAGGAAAGTAGTAAGGATGCAAATAATGCTTATGCATGCTTGAATTACACTAGCTTATGCTATGTTCTAGCCTAATTTAGGTCAGCTAAGACCTATGATTACTGTGCAATCACCTCGCACTTGTTTGGTGGATCTACTAGAAGATGGTTTGCCTAACTCTCTAATTATTGTCTAAGGGTTCAGGAGAAGAAGCATTGCTTCTTATCAACAAACTAAGGATGTCTATCAATCTTCACAGAGGATCCATTGTAAATTCTACGTGTAAGTGTGAAATTGTACTAGATTCTAAATTCAAGAATCAACTTAAGAATAAATCCTTTATAAAACCTCTTGATAAAAATTCTTTATGCATGAATGTAATATATATATATTGACATAAAAATAAGACATGCAATGTCCAACCTGTAGATTCCATACTAGGAGGGGGTGACGTAATAAATTGCGGAATAGAATATAAACAATCTCAAAAAAAATTCAATCACACAATGTACACAATTATTTTTAGGTGGAAACCCAAATCGGGTGAAAACCACCACCTAACCCTCTCGAGTTAGGATTTTCCGATCAACCAAGTTGATCAAATCCACTAAACGAATCACTTAAACGAGGGTGATTCAACCTCAATTACAACCACGCTACTTTATACGAGGGTAGCGTACCTCAAACCCCTTCTCTTCACGAGAAGGATTTTGTCCCACGAAGGAGACGGGAATTTGCAAAGTGAATACCCAACCAAAGAACAAAGATAAATAACAACAATCCTATAGAGCCAACAAAGTAATTTTTAACCTAAGCTTCTATAGGAATTCAGATGCTTCCCTTTGCAAGGAGTGCATCGATGGCGTGGATGTGTGAACTACACAACGATGCAACGTCGCTCTCATGAACTACGACGGGAGAGCGGGTGCGCAAATGCTTGATGCTCTCTAGATGAAGAACTGGAGCTTGGAGAGCAAGAGCTTGCTTCTTAGGATCAAGAGACACAAAATGTTGTGAAAGTGTATTACTAGGTGCGTCTAGGTGTGTCTTGAGTGGCAAAGGCTCCCCTCTATTTATAGAGGTCTTAGGAAGGCTTTGGAAGGCTTTGGAAAGCTTTCAGAGCCGTTGGGTGCAAAGCCTAAGGGAATCAGGCCGAAATCAAGAATAATGATTGCACTGACAGGGTTATTAGATGTCTGATCCTGGCATCAGACGTCTGGAAGATCAGTTTAAAATGTCTGGGATCAAAGTTAGACGTTTGATTTTAGGCGGGTTTCTTCCTGACTTGAGCCAGATCTAAACAGGGTTCTTGTGCAAGTCCATCAGACTACATACAGGACGTCTGGCACTATGTCTGGACGTCTGGAAACCTACTGTTCTGTGGGAATGGATTTCCAAGAGATTGCAACGGCTATAAGATCTCGGAAAAGAGATTTTGGGTCAGCCAAGGCAAAACGATCATTTATCAGACGTTTGGAAATGTTTATGGATGTCTGATAAGGCCCTAACGGTCATATCCTACAGTGTTTGTTAAACCAGTCAATAGTCCACTAATTGGACGTTTGGCAAGATCATCAGACGTCTTCTAAGACGTCTAGACTAAGGTCTGGACGTCTAATTTCATTAGACAGAACTAAATAGGTCCAGCCTAAATGTTATCGGACGTTTGAGTCAACAGTCAGACATCTTAAAACTCATTATCAGATGTCTGATTTTAGGATTAGATGTCTGAAAAGGTTGTTTGAACCCTATATTGGTTTTCTAGGTTCTCTACAGAACACCTAAGTATTCTAGGGTTGTGCAGGTGTTCCTAGGACTACTATTAGGGTGCTTTAAGGCTCTTTAACATGATGTTCTAAGGAACAAAAAGAGCAAGGAAATAAAGACAAAAGTACATGGAAGAAATAAACAGAATTCTATCCTATTCTTCTTGTCCTTCCATCTTCAATCTATCACTCCTTGCGAATCTCCTCTGTTCTCCATCAAGCTCCTCGTGAATCTCCTCTGTTCTCCATCAAGCTCTTCCAATCCATCCTGGATGCGAGCTCGATCTCCATCTAATCACGTCTCCATTTGTAATTTTCCTGAAATCTAAGACTCCAAGTGCAAATATTAAATGACACGTGTTTTGTTATCATCAAAACAAACGATCGCGGTGCTCTAGCACCAACACAACCCCCATGCCTATTCATTACAATGTTCTCATTAAAATGCATGCAGAAAAATCAAAATGTAATAAGCAAGAGGAGGGATATCACCTGACTGAGCTTGTCAGCTTGATCAGATAAAAATAAAAAATACCTGTATAGAATACTGGGTTGCCTCTCAGCCAGTGCTAAGTTTAACGTCATTTGCTGAACTCAGTTTAGCTTTAAGATGATTCCAAAAGGTTAATGTGACTATCAGGAAAGGGATCAAGATTCTGAGTAATACAAGGCTTTAGCCTTTGACCGTTTACCTTTGTTTCATGGCCAATATTAGGATCCAGAATGAGAACTTTATAAGGGAAAATTTTTCTTACAATAAAAGGACCTTTCCATTTTGATCTTAATTTTCCTTGAAAGAGCTTCAAGCACACATCAAATAACCAAACCATTTGATTAGGGACAACTTTTTCGAGAGATATACGTACATTGTAAAGCTTTTATCCTATTCTTATAAATTCTCACGCTATCATAGGCATCGTTCCGGATTTCCACCAATTTAGTCAATTCTACTTTTCTTTGTTGTCCAGATTGATCAAGATTTTGGTTAAAAGTTCAGATTGCCCAATAATCTTTATGTTCAAGTTCAACTAGCAGAAGAAAAGATTTTTTGTAGACTAAATAAAATGGAGACATTACAATCAGGGTTTTATACGCAGTCCTGTAAACCCAGAGAGAGTCATCTAAATTTGTAGACCAATCCTTCTGATCTGGGAGGACCATCTTTTGAAGGATTTTCTTAATTTCTCGATTAGAAATTTTAGCTTGTCAGTAAGGTCTTGCATTGATTATGAGTGAAATGGGACCCGCCATCACTAATCAAAGCCTTTGGCACACCGAACCGGCTAAAGATGTTTTTCTTTACAAAGTCCATGGCCACCTTATGGTCATTGGTTCAAGTAGAGATTGCCTCAACCCATTTAGATACATAGTCGACTACAACTAGAATGTACAAATACCCAAATGAATTTGTTAAAGGTCCCATAAAATCAATGCCCCAAACATCAAAGATCTCGACTTCAGGGATTGGATTTAGGGGCAGCATATCCTTCCTAGTCATGTTTCCTAGAGTTTGGCAATTAATACTGACCTACAGAAATTATAAGAGTTGCGAAATAAAGACGTCCAATATAATCCACTTTGCAGCATCTTGGATGCCATCTTTTTTCCTGAGAAGTGACCTCCACAAGCAAAAGTATGGCAAAATTCTAGCACACTTGTGATCTCCTCATCTAGAACACAACAACGGATAACCAGATCCGCATAAATTTTGAATAGTTCTGGGTCTTCCAAAAAGTAGTATTTGGCATCAAAAATTAACGTATCATGCCTATGCTTAGGCCATGGGTAATTTTTCAATTGCCAAATAGTTAACAATGTCTACAAACCAAGGTAGTTGACAAGCAGTCAACAGTCTCATCAGGGAATGAATCAGAAAATTGAGTTTTAGATTCTACGAGGATTCTGGAAAGATGATTTGCTATTACATTTTATTTTTGTTTCTTAAAGGAATATATCTACGCCCATGTTTTCAAAACTTGGAGTGTTCTTCTGAATCTTGATTGAACCAACCTAAGGATTAAACCGTAAAAGCTACTAAACAAGGTTAAACCCTAAAAGACACATCATCACATAACCTTGTTTGCAAACCCAGGTTGTGCATGCACAGACATTTGAATTGATCATTAAGGGCCCATCACATTCCAAGAGCATAATCATCCCAAGCCTAATTAAAACTGAGTAGATGTTGACCTTAAGGATTGATTCACTCTTATAGGCTCAGACTAAGATTTTTTTTTCGATTAATCTACTTCTGCTGATCCATCTGATGTCTAGCTAGGGGAGTAGCATCAAATGACTGTGGTTGGGAGGTACATTGGGAATCAGAGGCGAAAGCCAAAGGAAGAACCTTCTCCCCAACCCCTCCTTCTAACTGGTTGGGTTGACTAGATAGTAGATCAAATCATTTGTAATCTCAAGATGGGACCTGGGAGTTTGTAGGTCTATAGGCTAACCCACCTAAGGACAAGGTTTATTGCTTGTATTGCAGGGCTCCTTTCTCTCTTCCGATTTCCCTCCTATTCTACCATATATCCTTCCACATCCAACACTCATTTCCCATCCTACCCACCTACCACCACATATACCCAAGATGATTACTATCCCTGGCTTGACTTATGACTACCCATCCACTAGCCGAGATAACTTTGGTTAGGGATATGAATTCAGACCTCAGTGTCTAGGGTCTAACCCTGGACAACAAGTCTATGATTACTGTCCTTCCCAGAGATACAATGATTATAGATCTCCAGCCTTTGATGATCAACCAAACCAGATCTACAACCATGAAGGATATGCTGATTATAACACTTACCCTCTACAGAATTATGCTGAATATAGGTCGCTACCATTCTTTAAACAACCTTAAACGACCTATCATCAAGGAGGGACCCAAGAACCTCGATATCTTGACTCCCATAGAATGAAACTGATAATGATGGCTTCGAAAGATAATCGGGTTTTATTGTTATGTCGTTGTAATATAGCCAGTTATTGCCATCATTTCAAATATATAATTTTTTACTCGGAAAATAAAAGAGTTCCCGAGGTCGAACTCAGGGAGCAAGTTGTATTCTAGGGGTACAAGTTTCTTTTACAAAAATAAAGAAAGAGAGAGAGAGAGAGAATTTGTTGGCTTTTCTTCTTTTCTCTTTGCTTCTCCTCTTCTTCCTTCTCAGATCTTCTACTCTCTTCCTTTGTTCTTCTTCTTTATCTGCAGCAGTAGTGATGCTTTTCTTCTTTCAGTTCATGTTTCTGCTCGTCTCTTTCTTTTTCTTCTCCCTTGCGGTCCTGTTCTTCTTCTTCTTCTTTCTTTCTTCTTTTCCTTTCTTCAGACCTTCTTCTTTCAGCTCTTTCTGCTTGTCTCTCTGTGTTCTCCTCTGCCTCGCCTTCCTTCTCCTTCTTTGCCTTCAGGACGTCGTCTGATTTTCCAATTGGACGACTTAAACCGTCGCTGCTACAGTGCCGCTCGGTGATCCTCCTTCCTTCAGCCTTCGTCTTCTTCCACGGTTCTTCTTCACCTGTGCCTGCACACTTACACAGCTTGATCAGAGAGGGGCAAAACCTATCTCTACCCTCCCCCGCGTCTCTCTCTCACAGAATCCACTCATAGGATAGCTCTCCCAGAGCTGCCGGGTAGCCAGGTACGGGTCGCGCCCGGGTCCAGGCCCACCGGCGTGCGTGGTGGGCGAGGAGTGCAGGTCAGTCTAAGTCGGGTCGGGCCAGGTCCGCGGGGCGTGAGCGCGGACGAGACCGAGTAACCAGGCGGGTGAAGGGGACCTCACCCCGTGTGCTGAGGCAATAAGCCTCCAGCACTTTTTCACTTTATACCGCTGCGCCTCTTCAGAGTTTTCCGAGGTGGGACTAAATGTCCCACCCGAGTTGGCGCCTGCGCGGGGGAAACAACTGGTAATCGCGACGTTACGCGAGGCCTTCGCGCGAGGGCTTCGCTTCAGCTGCAGCCTGACGCTTTGTCGAAATGCCTCGCACGGCCTGGGAGTCGAATCTGGGCGTGGCGCGCTTGCAGCTGCAGGCGGAAGCAGCTCCTTCTGCACGGCAATGGTGGCGGAGGACGGGTGACCTGTTCACAGCAAAACGGCCTCTCAGCCTAATCAGAAGGTGCCGGGAGCTTCGCCAGAGTGCGGCGAAGCTCGTGTGGGTGGTGGCGAGGCGTGGGGCGGTGTGCTAGGGCTGCCCTAGGTCGGACTGTGGGTCGGAAGATGGGTTTGTTCGGTGGGGTTGCAGAGGGTGATGTAGGGGAAGTGGAAGGGCGGGGGTTGATCAGGGTGAGGAGGCGGAGGTTCTGCGGTGGTTGGCGAGCCGTGTGGGTTGCTGGAGTGATGGGAGCGGCTCGCCGGAGGATGGCCGGAGGCGGAGAAGGTGAGGGTGATTAGGCGCGGTCGAGGGGTAATTAGATGAAAATAGCAGGGGGAAAAGAGAGAGAGAATAGAGGGAAGTAGTTCTAACCTAACTAAAGTGACGAAGGGGACGAGGAGGCGGACGGCTGTACCTGCTGTCGCCGGAGAAGAAGGTGCCCAGTGGGGGGAGGACGGCGGTGACGACGGGGCAGAGGCAGCGCGCGCCGGTATTGCGCGACGCGGGAAGAGCAGGGGAAGAAGTCTCTGCTGCTGGTATTGCGGAAGAGCGAAGAGGAGGAGGAGGAAGAACCGCCGGAGCTGGTGGGCGTCTGCCGGAGTGAGAAGAGAGGAAAGTTGGGGGTTTTCTCCGTCAGATCCGAGCTGGGAAGAACGGTGGAGCGACGGCGGTATTTATAGGGACCGAATCAGGGAGGAAGGCGGAGGGAGACGACGTGTCTCCCTCGCCGGAGGACGCCAGAGATGGAAACCCATATCGTCCGTGCGTTCGCACGGCCGGTATGGTGGGTTACAGCGACCAGGGGGGTGTCCCTGCGACGGCTGACGACGCAGGGCACCCCCGGTTTACTTGCCAGGCTCTCCCCCTCACCCTGCGCGGCGCCATGCTCCGCGCAAGGTCGCCGGAGCATGGTGCTGGCAGGTTTTGCAGGGGGGACCTGAACGCAAAGAACGAAGGAGAGTTAGGGGCCAAAATGCGAGGGTTCAAAAGTTGAGGGCCAAAAAGTAAATATATGAGGACCAAAGTGTAAAGTTGGTCAAGAAGGTTTCTTCTTAGGCTCAAGTTTTTATACATGACTAATTAGGAGGTAAGGAATCTGATGGTGAATTTTATTTCTAGATTAAACCTTGTTTGACTGGTCAATTTATGCAAAAACCCAAATTAAATTATTAATTGGGTATGGTTCTCAATGTAGGTCAAGATGGGTTCCTAAGGTCAAATTGAAGGTTCTAAACCCTAGAGATTATTTTTCTTTGAATTTTAGAGGGTTTGTTCAATTTTTGCTTTGCCTTGAACCTCGTGAATTGAAGTGGGTTTGTTTTGGGGTTACAGATTATCATTTAGTTCCTTGGAATTTCTGTAGCCCTTGCTAGATCATCTCATCCCACTTTTATTCTTATTAAGTTGCTTTGACCTATGTTTGGACCCTGAATTACCCTGAATGCAGATTATACTGGTAAAATTTCATTTTTACCCCTTATGACTTGTTTTCTCCTTAAACTCAGAATTCTCTGAGTTAAGCCTTTCCTTGAGTTATGTAGGAGCTTTTATCCTTTGTATTGGGTCAAAATGAGCTAGTTATGGCTCATGATGAGGTTCTCATCATACCCCCATGCCTAGCTTTTGCTAGTCCCTTAGCAAAAAAACTTAAGGTTTCAACCCTTGTTCTAGACCATTAAGTTCTTAATAGCTTCAGATAAGTGCTTTTTCATTTGTGCTTAGATTAGGTTAGAATGCTGACCATAGGCCTAAAAGGTACTCTAGTACCAATCAAGATCCAAATCTGTCTAGCTTTAGCCTCAGTCTTTAGCAAAGGTTTTTAAGGCCCACAAGAACTAACCTAAGGTTTATTGGACTTTGTGGTTAATGCACCCGTGCTTGAAATGATTTTAGCCCTGGCTCAGTTCGCAGTGCGTTTTGTAAGAGAGAGATAGAAAGTTATTCTGTTTGGAGAGTTTTCTCTCTCTTTTTCTTTTTAGTTCTAGCCTAGGATTGGCTTTTCAACAGGTCTGTATCAGATTCCTTGCTCCCATCGTCAATCCTCAAGGGTTCCTGGCAATCGATGCTTCGAGATAGCACCGCCCATGGCAACCCCCGGAACCCTGGCTATTGAGATTTCGAGATAATCCCATCCATGGTGTTCCGTGGCCGAATCCAGACCCTGGCAATTGACACTTCGAGATAATGCCATCCATGGAATCTGAATCAGCAGAGTGCTTACATGCCCCCAGTAGGATATGTAAATATCCTAAGAGACAGGCACCGAGGAGATGATATTTTGTTACGCATCTTCGAGGGGATTTCCCGCCTCTCCGCGCTGGGAACTCGTCCAAATCAACTTGTGTCGATCGGCCGCTCCTATTCTAGATGTTCTTTTCAGAATTTTGCGACGCTTCTGCATGATTTTGATTTTTACGCTTACTGCACCAGGCTGTGTGTGAGGTTAGGGTGCTTAGGTTACTGAGTCCCGTAAACCAAAAATTAGTTAACGAGGCCAAATACTCCCTAAGCCTTAGACCTAATACTTCAGCTTTTCATTTTCCTCAACCTCTTGAGGAGTGTCTAGATCTTAATGGGTACTAAGAGTCTATTCAAGAATGCCTAAGGTTTGCGTTCTTACTAATCTCATTATGCACTTTTCAGTTATTTTCTTGAATGAGGTCTAGAACTTAGGTTAATTCCTTAGTTCCTTACTAATGACTATCACCTTTTCTTATAATTTTGTGCTCCTTTTTCATTTTGTTTCTCTTCTCCTTCTCCTTCACAAAATTTCCTTCTCCTTTTATTCTTTTTCGAAAAAATTTTTAATTTTTATGGTGTTTTTGGCATATGTGAATTTTTTTTGTTTGAAACCCTTTTTTTACAAGTTTTGCACTTTCATACCCCCCCATGCCTAAGATTTGCAATGTCCTCATTGTAAGCTAGGGGGTTCTTAGTTCATTCCTTAAGACAGAAATTTGGATGAGTGGATGGGTCGGGTTGAATTTTTGCGGACGATTTCTAATCCCAGATGCAAGCATCTGAGGTGGGGTCGGCTGTCTACAAGGGTGAACCTCAAGTGCAAAAAGGTGTCAGAACAAGTTTCAGGTTTTCAAAGAGAATGACGGGCTGCCTCCCGTTGAGCGCTAAATTTGATGCCTTCAGCCAAGCGGGAAATGCGATGGAGAGGGGATGGTCAAATCAGCAGAGTTTTGTAAGATAAGCACCTTGATTAAGAGACTGGTTGGTCCAACCAGGTGCTTGTTCAGATCAACAGGCTGATGATGCAGCCCAAACCCAATCAATCTAGTGGGTTGATAGATGTGGATAAAAAGGTGTGGAACCCACCATATACTATGAAGCTCAGATGGATGTGGAAGTGTAAACGCAGGGTTTGGCTGAGTCGAATCAGCCTGGTCAGAGTAGGGATCCGTAGAATAATCAATGAATGACGCGGAAACCCTATAGGGGTGATCAGAGAATGATGGGGCGTGGTATGTAGTCTGATCAGTGTTCAGAACCCGAGTTGGAAATGCAATCGGCTCGGTGAGAGGTGAATCTGAATAGAAATTGAGTCCAGTTGCGGGTCGGGGTTTGGAAGAGGTTTTGATTAGTTCTGCATGTGCAGACGAGGTGGCAACTGTGTGTGAGGGCTCTTCTAGAAAGGAATGACAAGTGATTTTCTGTAAAGAGTCCTCTAGGTAACTATCAAATGCCTGAAGAGTGTCTGTAGGATGAAAGAAATCTAATTTGAGCAAAGATTTGAATTCTGGGTTGCAATCACTCTTGGCATTTTCTATTTTTGGTTCCTGAGGATCGAAAAGGAATGATTCTGTGTTATCAGTGATCTCGGGAATCAGGACCTCAGAGTCGGAGTCAGAGTCAAGTGAACTGAGGTCGTAGATGGGCCTGGCGTGTTCAGGAAGGAAAGTCTCTCCGCAATTATAGTCAGATCTGAAATTGTCGGAGAGTTGGCGAAATTGAGATTCATGATCATGAATTCCACCACAGCAAAAATCATCATCAGCAGCCTGACTGGGTTCTAGCCTATATGTCAATTCTGGGCTCAAAAAGGTGTTCTGTTCAAGCTCGAAGCTGGTAGGATAGACCCCATTAAAACCTTGCTCATCCAACTCCTTAGTTTTTGTATCATAAATTGGCATGTTTTCTGAAAAATCGATCAGACTTCCTGAGGATGTTGGAGAGGGGTATTCATCAAATAGAGGCCCGGAATCATATTCTGTAAAAATTTGATCTTGCTCATAAGGGGCCTCATAATCTTCCCAATAAGTTTCAGATCTAGGTTCTAGGCTTAGGATGTGGGTAGAATTATTAGAACCTAAGTCCGAATAACCTTCGAGGGCCACCTTATCAAAATAAGGGGCGGAATTTATACCCTCAAAAGGTTCAATTCTGATCTCATTATTGCAGGAGTTTTGGAATTCTAGGCTTGGCAATTCATGGTCTAAGTTTGGCTTATCATTGTGTTCTCCTGCAATATCCCAACCTAATTCAACATTGTCTTCTATCTGGGTTGGGATTTCACAACCACTTTGTGCCTCAATCCCGAGATCTGGGAAACTGGATTGTTTCTTAATACTGTTCCAAGATGGTTCATTCTCTATTTCTGGTGCATACGGGTATTTCTGGTTGATAATTTGTTCTACTGATTTCATCATTTCTACCCGTTTTATAAGGGCATCTTGGTGTTGTTCCCAAAGTACAGGATTTGTCAAGCATTGAAGGTATTCAGATTGGTGTAATTTTTCTATCTCAATGTATCCTGCCATGAGCATATCTCGGGTTGATCCTTTTGAAATTTCAGTCAATAGAATTTGGGCACAGTTTATGATGAAAGCTGTGGTTGTTGGGACATCAACCTGAATGTTTTCTACTGGTGTTGAGGGTTTGATTTCATAGATTTCAAGGGCATCCTCAATCATCTTATCTTTCATGGATCTCAGATATTCAGGTTTTTTTGAATGGTAGTCTTGCTAGGTAATTAGGCTGCATAATTGGATCAGGTGGTGGAATCAAGATATAGAATCAAAGTTTGAATCAAGATGGAAGAAGGGGATTTTGTTCAGAATCAGAGGAAAGAGGGGCTATGTGACTGATTTCTGCAAAAACAAAGGAGCCGAGGCTTAGCCTCGGGGAGAGTGAATTTCTATAGGAGGTTTCAAGGACCTCCTAAAAAAATACTGAAGGACTGGATGAGATAAGCAGGTGCTGGACCCAATCAAGACACCCAAAAAATGTTGGGTGACTATAGAGGTTCGGGGCAGATGGACCCCTTGATCAGAAAGATCGTCCACCTGAGAATTACCTGGGCAGCCAGAGAGGGAGAGTCCCGCAAAGACCCCTACACGGTAGAGCGTCCCCACGGGTTACAGGGTTTCCCCCACCCGACCTCTCTTGTCACTGAGATTCCAGGTAGACCAGAATGGGGATCTTGACCTCTTAAGTCTACCAATTTTAAGATCAGGGTGCTTAAGGTTTCACTTGAACTTTAGTCTTTTAAGTGCAAAGAGTGACCTAATTTAAGGTTGGTTGACCCAAGGGGTCAACTTTACCTCTTGTTTTCTTTGAGAGCTTTTAGGTCTTGTCTTTTAGGGTTCAAGTGTTTAGAGAGCCAATTGTTTTAGGTTTTCTTTTGAATAGGTATTTTCAATGGTTTAGGCACACTTCTTTTGGATTTTCTCCATTCTTGATTTAAGTAGTGTGTCTCTAAAAACCCTAATGTTGAATCTTATGTTGGCTCTACTTGGTCCAGTTAGTTCTTTGTTGGGTAATTAGGGCTCAAGCAAGAATGTGTTAGCCCTTAAATACCCTTAATAGTGTGCAGGACTAATGAGTTGAAAACATGCAACTCTTTATGGTTACTAAGTATGGAAGACAGGTTAGCCCTATATTGCTTGTTCTTTTCTTTTCTTCCTCTTTAGAGTTTAGGGGTTAATAGCGAGAGGAAAAATTTACCTATCCTCGGAGTGGTTGTCGTGCGGTTGCTTGTCTTCTTGATTTCCTGTAGCTGCACAAAAGAGGGGAGACTATCAGAAATTAAAAAGAAACAGGAATGTTTACCTCTAGAATAGCCGTTGCTCCCCGGCACCGGCGCCAAATTGATAACGATGGCTTCGAAAGATAACCGGGTTTTATTGTTATGTCTTTGTAATATAGCCAGTTATTGCCATCATTTCAAATATATAATTTTTTACTCGGAAAATAAAAGAGTTCCCGAGGTCGAACTCAGGGAGCAAGTTGTATTCTAGGGGTACAAGTTTCTTTTACAAAAATAAAGAAAGAGAGAGAGAGAGAGAATTTGTTGGCTTTTCTTCTTTTCTCTTTGCTTCTCCTCTTCTTCCTTCTCAGATCTTCTGCTCTCTTCCTTTGTTCTTCTTCTTTATCTGCAGCAGTAGTGATGCTTTTCTTCTTTCAGTTCTTGTTTCTGCTCGTCTCTTTCTTTTTCTTCTCCCTTGCGGTCATGTTCTTCTTCTTCTTCTTTCTTTCTTCTTTTCCTTTCTTCAGACCTTCTTCTTCCAGCTCTTTCTGCTTGTCTCTCTGTGTTCTCCTCTGCCTCGCCTTCCTTCTCCTTCTTTGCCTTCAGGACGTCATCTGATTTTCCAATCGGACGACTTAAACCGCCGCTGCTACAGTGCCGCTCAGTGATCCTCCTTCCTTCAGCCTTCGTCTTCTTCCACGGTTCTTCTTCACCTGTGCCTGCACACTTACACAGCTTGATCAGAGAGGGGCAAAACCTATCTCTACCCTCCCCCGCGTCTCTCTCTCACAGAATCCACTCATAGGATAGCTCTCCCAGAGCTGCCGGGTAGCCGGGTACGGGTCGCGCCCGGGTCCAGGCCCACCGGCGTGCGTGGTGGGCGAGGAGTGCAGGTCAGTCTAAGTCGGGTCGGGCCAGGTCTGCGGGGCGTGAGCGCGGACGAGACCGGGTAACCGGGCGGGTGAAGGGGACCTCACCCCGTGTGCTGAGGCAATAAGCCTCCAGCACTTTTTCACTTTATACCACTGCGCCTCTTCAGAGTTTTCCGAGGTGGGACTAAATGTCCCACCCCGAGTTGGCGCCTGCGCGGGGGAAACAGATGGTAATCGCGATGTTACGCGAGGCCTTCGCGCGAGGGCTTCGCTTCAGCTGCAGCCTGACACTTTGTCGAAATGCCTCGCACGGCCTGGGAGTCGAATCTGGGCGTGGCGCGCCTGCAGCTGCAGGCGGAAGCAGCTCCTTCTGCACGGCAATGGCGGCGGAGGACGGGTGACCTGTTCATAGCAAAACAGCCTCTCGGCCTAATCAGAAGGTGCCGGGAGCTTCGCCAGAGTGCGGCGAAGCTCGTGTCGGTGGTGGCGAGGTGTGGGGCGGCGTGCTAGGGCTGCCCTAGGTCGGACTGTGGGTCGGAAGATGGGTTTGTTCGGTGGGGTTGCAGAGGGTGATGTGGGGAAGTGGAAGGGCGGGGGTTGATCAGGGTGAGGAGGCGGAGGTTCTACGGTGGTTGGCGAGCCGTGTGGGTTGCTGGAGTGATGGGAGCGGCTCGCCGGAGGATGGCCGGAGGCGGAGAAGGTGAGGGTGATTAGGCGCGGTCGAGGGGTAATTAGATAAAAATAGCAGGGGGAAAAGAGAGAGAGAATAGAGGGAAGTAGTTCTAACCTAACTAAAGTGACGAAGGGGACGAGGAGGCGAACAGCTGTACCTGCTGTCGCCGGAGAAGAAGGTGCCCAGTGGGGGGAGGACGGCGGTGACGACGGGGCAGAGGCAGCGCGCACCAGTATTGCGCGACGTGGGAAGAGCAGGGGAAGAAGTCTCTGCTGCTGGTATTGCGGCAGAGCGAAGAGGAGGAGGAGGAAGAACCGCCGGAGTTGGTGGGCGTCTGCCGGAGTGAGAAGAGAGGAAAGTTGGGGGTTTTCTCCGTTAGATCCGAGCTGGGAAGAACGGTGGAGCGACGGCGGTATTTATAGGGACCGAATCAGGGAGGAAGGCGGAGGGAGACGACGTGTCTCCCTCGCCGGAGGACGCCGGAGATGGAAACCCATACCATCCGTGCGTTCGCACGGCTGGTATGGTGGGTTACAGCGACCAGGGGGGTGTCCCTGCGACGGCTGACGACGCAGGGCACCCCCGGTTTACTTGCCAGGCTCTCCCCCTCACCCTGCGCGGCGCCATGCTCCGCGCAAGGTCGCCGGAGCATGGTGCTGGCAGGTTTTGCAGGGGGGACCTGAACGCAAAGAACGAAGGAGAGTTGGGGGCCAAAATGCGAGGGTTCAAAAGTTGAGGGCCAAAAAGTAAATATATGAGGACCAAAGTGTAAAGTTGGTCAAGAAGGTTTCTTCTTAGGCTCAAGTTTTTATACATGACTAATTAGGACCTAAGGAATCTGATGGTGAATTTTATTTCTAGATTAAACCTTGTTTGACTGGTCAATTTACGCAAAAACGCAAATTAAGTTATTAATTGGGTATGGTTCTCAATGTAGGTCAAGATGGGTTCCTAAGGTCAAATTGAAGGTTCTAAACCCTAGAGATTATTTTTCTATGAATTTTAGAGGGTTTATTCCATTTTTGCTTTGCCTTGAACCTTGTGAATTGAAGTGGGTTTGTTTTAGGGTTACAGATTATCATTTAGTTCCTTGGAATTTCTGTAGCCCTTGCTAGATCATCTCATCCCACTTTTATTCTTATTAAGTTGCTTTGACCTATGTTTGGACCCTGAATTACCCTGAATGCAGATTATACTGGTAAAATTGCATTTTTACCCCTTATGACTTATTTTCTCCTTAAACTCAAAATTCTCTGAGTTAAGCCTTTCCTTGAGTTATGTAGGAGCTTTTATCCTTTGTATTGGGTCAAAATGAGCTAGTTATGGCTGATGATGAGGTTCTCATCAGAAACCAAACCCACCCAAACCTGAATTGAACCATTCGGTTCTGGTGAACCAAGTCCAAGACAGAGTGTTGGTAAACTTGAGGAACACCATCCAATCTTTAGAAGCTCAGCCAATACCATGCACTAAAGCATTAGAGCATATGATCAACATGATTGATTAGCTTAATAGTTCTCTATTGGATTTGGTCCAAAATGTTAGGGATAGGGGCTTGGGTGAGTTTCTACTTTGCAAATTGTCGAGGTTGAGGATGAAATTTATGGTTGCCTTAGTCAAATCTTGGGATGATTCTCAAGACGAACCTCCTTCAGGAGAGCCATTGTCTAAGCTCGCTCAGGCACCTATCGGGGGAGATACATTTTCTGACACTAGGGATGACCAGGTTGGGCTTGAGCAACCCATTGAGGATGAACCGATTGATTCACCCAAGATCCCCGAGCCAGGGAGCAAGGAAAAATATGTCTCTTTGAACCAGGAAATGACAATGGATTTTGAGACATATATAAATGAGGATCATGAATTCTTTAACTCTGAGGGTGAAGAATCTCTTAGTGAAGTCTCACTGGAGCGTAAGGAAGATGATTTTAATGAGACAAATGGGCTTGAGGAATCTGATGAACCATTTGATAGCCCAATCATTGAAGAGTATGATCATGTTGGGGCTAACTTGGACGATTCTAATTGTGATGATTCAATCAGTAGCCCCATTTCTCAACCACACCCTAAAGAATTGAATGATGATACTTTTGAGATCACCAAACCCAAGCCAATCCTAATTCAACCACAATTGTTGGCTTGGGTACCTTAGATGGGGTGTACAACAATTTGGAGGTCTCAGAAACATTGGTTTCAAAGGGTAGAAATGTGGAAATGAAAATTTAGGAAGTTACTTCTGAGGGAACTATGATTTGGATCTAAGGGTTCCTATTGACCTGAAACCACTAACTTTTTCCAGGACCATTATGATAACTTTGATGTGCGACCCAAGCTTGGAATAATTGACTATCTTCCTGAGCTAAACGTTAAGTGGACATCCGAACCTATTGAACCATCTCTACCCATTGTCCAACACTTTTGTCATGGGTTGCATACAACCAAACCTTAGAACCGCAGACCCGACCCCACAAAAATAATAATCTTTGTTCTGGGTGATTCTCATCCGGAACCTTAGAACCACTCGACCGTGGGGCATGGGTCTACACCACAACTTTGTCCACATCAGTGGACATCTTATGTCGGCAGGTCTGACGATTAATCTTTTGACCCGCACTTGTGAATTCTCCATTTCATCTTTGTGTGTATATTATGCCTAGCTGAAGTCATTAAATTTTAGCAGGTGTGTAAATTCCACATTCTTTGCGGAGCTAACCAGATTGTCACGAAATGCAAGTGATATTCTGTTTTTCTGCCCTTTTCATGTCTTTGTTTTTAAAATGAGGACATTACATCAGTTAGACATGGGGAGTGGATACTTAATCCTGAAATTATTTCATTAGCTTTGTAGAATTTCTTTTATTTTCTTTAAAACAAAAATTATTCAAAAAAATAAAAAAAAAAAGAATTAGGACTTAGGCATTAGGAGTTATAAACTTTAGGAATTGATACTTTGGGGCCTGAATACTTAGACTCTTCAGGTCTTCAGGCTTAATTAGCACAGATGTCCACTTGAATGTGGACTTAGTCTCGAGTCCTCACCAAGTAACTCTTTTAAATTGGTCAATAAATTAGGGTGATAAGTATACGACTTATCAACCTGCCCTTTGATTTGAGGGGACTTTAAGCCAAAGCATCTACACACTGTTTGCACTGACTAACTTTTTAGCAATTTCTTCAGAAATTTGGTGGGTAATTGTTGAAGCTACGAGTTACTATGCTAACGTATTTGGTTTTGAGAAACCTGTTGTCGTAGTTTGAAAGTGAAGAACTTGTGTTCAACAAATAAAATTTGTACCGGAATAGAAATCCCGAGTTGAACTCAGGGAGGCTACGTCGATCTATATTTGCAATTATATATTTTTTTAGAGTTTTTATTGAAAAGCGAAGCGACATAATTACAATGAAGCAATATTAACAATCAGAATAAACGAGAGAGAGAGAAAATATGCACTCAATATTTCAAAATGTTTATACAATAAAACCAGAGAAGAATTACACTAGAAAGTGGGAAATCAACTACACTAGAAAGCAGGAAAATTCTACTTTAGAAAGCTATAAAGAAGAATGGGAGAGAGAGTTATCCTCCTCGACAATTGCTTGGAGGATGAGTCGGACAAGATGCCGCCTGGAAGAAGGAGGTCAAGGCAGAAGGAATGAGAACGGGGCAGCATGTCATCCTCGTCACGGGATCCACTTACGAAATGAGGGCGAAAATTTGACTTTATCTCTCAAGGAGCATCCCAGGTGAGGGACAAGCTTCTCTTGAGCTTTGGAGAGGGAGAGAAGAGAAGGGATGCCAATTTCGTATGGAGGGGGTCTCCTTTTATAGTTGCAAGGATTGAGGGCAATTTGGATTTACAATTTCAAAATATAAAATAAGCGATGTTTAGTGATGGATAAAATCGTCGCTAAAGCCCCAGTCATGGGCGATGTCTACCGCCCGCTCACCTTCCGCACTGCCCATGTCCATCAAGTGTTGGCCGTTCGATCGTGAGATCGAACGGCTGAGATGCATCCTCGCCATGCCTCTTCAAGTCGCAATGCCCGCGTCAAATTCCACGTCGCACATGAGCGTGCAATAGCGCGTGGGTGGTATCGGGAGCTCGCAGCCACTCGATCACGATAAAGTGGTCGCTACACCCGCTCGCCTGCACCCCAGCACCTACCTCCTACCACTCGAACACGTGCCTGCGCTTCGCATAAGCGCCTCGACCAACTACGTTACGACCGTGGATGGGCAGGTGCTTAACTTAAGCACGGGTGCATCGCAACCATTGGATGTTGATCCAACGGCGGGGAAACGTTGATGCAAGGTCCTTCAGAGGATGCGTGCGGTTGGTTGGGTGACCGAGATGGTGCCACATGGCACCATCTTGGCCATCCATCTTTTGGATGATGTAGATGGTGCCACGATTATCGGATTGAGTCAATTTTCACACCGTTAGGCTGCGATCGTCGATTCGAATCCATCCGAGTGGTCGGATTTATTGTTTGAAGTGCAAATTCACACTATCTTGGCCCTTGATCTTCTAGGGTTCCCCGATCTCTATCTGATGCTATAGATGCCTGATTAGGGTGATCTTGGAGTCGTTGAACTCCAATCATCGCCCTGATCAAACCTGTACAATTGGATCTTTGATCTGAGGCCCCGATAAAAATTTTCCCCTTCCCTGAACGTAAAAGGAGACAATTAACCTCTATTTTATTCAAACTAATCTAAATGGAAGATGATGCATGCTATGCAATATTTATAGCATGCAATGCAATTCTATACTTAAGAACATGCATAAATAGACATCTTATTTGGTGTAAACATGTTTACATCAAACCCCCATGCCTATCTTTTGCTAGTCCCTAGCGAAAACTATAAGCTATTTATAAAATAATTAGGTTGGAATATTTGGGCATGAGTTATTTTCAATCATTAAGAAAATGTTTACTTAGGATTTGAATTTTCAAAGACACAACAGTGCCTGAGTGTTTGCCAAAATGCAGATCGCCTAAAGCTCTCACCTTATTCAAAGAAAAATTTCTTTTTCTCTTTTTCTTCTTTTCTAATTTTTTTTGGATTTTTGAGTTTTAGGGTTTTAGAGTGGCTTTCTACGACCATTCAACTCACCCAAGATTTGATGAGAACCCTAAGTTCTAAGCATCTTATTGTGAATGTGATAGACTCGTTGATCGTTAGTTAAAACGAACTTCAGATTTCTACACCTCTAGGTGACCCTAAAAAGAGAATTCTGCCTAAAGGTGTATCTTTACAACTGGTAGCTTTCTCCCTACTTTTATTTTTATGGGGTCAACACAAGGGTGAATCCAGTGTATATCTCCCTGGTTTACTCTACTTCACTTCTTCCTAAGTGTTTTTGGGAATTTTCAGTGCATTTATTGAGCTGGGTTCTGGACAACCGGTCGATGAGCTGTTACCACCAACAACTTGCCAGCCATACTCATGCGGCGAAGTGTGGCTTATTTCTTTTCTTTTTATCTTTTCTCCTTTTATTTTTTTTTTTGACTTTTTTTCTCTTTTTTTTTTAAGCAGGTGGCTTCCCTGGTCTAATATTTACCTAAAGGCAGCAAGAAGAGAATGGTCTAGTGACTAGGCTCTGGACACCTACCTATGGGCATTTACCCACGATAACTTGCCAGCCATATCACCCTAGAAGGTTCATTAGCTACCCAATTTCTGTTAAAATTGATGAACAAGTCAGTAAAAAGAAAGTGTGTAGATGCTTAAAACTCAATGTTTCCTCAAATCAGAGGGTGGATTGAAAAGTCGTGTATTTATCACCCAAACTTATTTACTCCAATTACAATAGAATTAAGATGGCGAGGACTTGAAAACAAATCCACATTTTAGTAGATACACAGGCCGATTAATTCCAAAGACCTGAAGGGTCGTTGTGTTCAGATCCTAATGTAATATTTCCTAAGATTGAAAAATCCTAATGTCCATTTATTCCTTCCTAATTCAATTTTTTTTTTATGTATAAAGAAGAAGAGAAAAACAATTTACATGAATTTCACAAAACTGACCAAATGATTCAAAAATGAATCCACCCCCCCATGCTTAGCTGATGCAATGTCCACATTGAGAAAGAGACATGAAAGAAAGGGTAGAGTATGAAAGATGTCACCTGAATATGAAGCTCGTGTCAGCTTTGTGTCATATGTACAACTGCTAAGTTTAATGCTGTCAGCTAGGCGAAGTCTAGCCAAAGAAGTCACAGAATGGCTAGAGCAACCATGTCTGAGACGGGCTCTGGATGAGTACGGTCAATAACAGGCTTCAGATGTTGATCGTTGACTTTAAATGTGTTACCCATCTTTGGGTTAGAAATCAGAATGGCTCCATTTGGAAAAATCTGGTCAATTATGAATGGGCCATTCCATTTAGGTCTAAGTTTTCCAGGAAAGAGCTGAAGTCTAGAATCAAATAACTAGACCTTCTGGTTCAGCTTAACGCTCTTGCGATAAAATAATTGATCATGTAGAGTTTTGGTTCGAGCCTTGTAGATCTTAGCATTCTTGTATGCATCATTTCTAAGCTCTTCCAACTCAGATAGTTGGAGTTTCCTGGTCTTTCCAGCTAAATTCTGATCTAAATTGCATTGTTTGATCGTCCAGAATGCCTTGTGTTCAATCTCATCGGGTAGATGGCACACCTTTCCATGCACCAAATGAAATGGAGACATGCCAATGGCCATTTTATATGCCATGCGGTAGAACCAAAGAGCATCCTCAAGCTTTTGAGTCCAGTCATTGCGATTAGGCCTAACCGTTTTCTGCAAAATATTCATCTCTCGATTGAAGATCTCGGCTTGTCCATTCATCTGGGGATGGTAAGGTGTGGAAATTCAGTGATTAACCCCATATTTGGCCAACAAATTTCAGAATTAGGCATTAGTAAAATGAGTGCCATGGTCACTAATGATGGCCCTCGGAATCCCGAACCTACTGAAGTATTTTTCTTGACAAAATTGATGACCACCTTGTGGTCATTGGTTCAGGTGGGAATCACCTCAATCCATTTGGACACATAACCAACTATAGCCAGAATGTACTGATGTCCAAATGAAGGGAGAAAGGGTCCCATGAAATCGATGCCCCAAACATCAAAAATTTCGACAGGAAGAATTGGGTTTAGGGGCATCATATCTCTCTTAGTTATGCTCCCAAGTTCTTGACATCGAGAACATGACCTTGAGAAATCCTGGGCATCCTTAAATAAAGCCGGCCAATAGAAGCCAGACTGCAAAATTTTTGCAGCCGTCTTTTTCCCAGAGAAATGTCCACCACACGTAGATGCATGGTAGAACTCTAGTATACTATTGAATTCATTCTCCAGTACACATCGGCGAATAATCTAATCAGAGCTGATGCGGTACAGTTCAGGGTCCTCCCAGAAGTAGCATTTGGCCTCAGATTTGAGTCTATCCCATTGTTCCTTGGTCCAATCCTGGGGCATTTGACCAACGGACAAATAGTTAACAGTGTTAGCAAACCACGAGGTTTGGACACCTGAAACTATAAGGATAGCTTCATCTGGAAAAGTGTCAGCAATTGGGATGTCCGGACGAGAAGAATCACCTAGGAGTCTCGACAAATGATCTGTCACCATATTTTGTACCCTGGTTTTATCCTTTATTTCAAGATTAAATTCTTAAAGTAGAAGAATCCAATGAATAAGCTGGGGTTTGGCATCCTTTTTGGCCAAGAGATGTCTCAAGGCTGAGTGGTTGGGATAGATGATAACATCAGATCCAAAGAAATAAGCCCTGAATTTTTCCAAAGCGAACACTACAGCTAGTAATTCCTTTTCAGTAATAGTGTAATTCCTCTAGGCCTCATCTAGAGTTTTACTAGCGTAGTAGATGACAGAGGGCTTTCTATCAATTTTCTGACCTAAGACAGCCCCAACCGCGTAATCAGAAGCGTCGGTCATGATCTCAAAAGGTGCTGTCCAAATTGGTGGTTGCAACACTAGAGCATAGGTGACTACCATTTTCAGGAAATCAAATGCCTTTCGACATGATTCGTCAAAAACAAACGACATTTCTTTGGCAAGAAGATTGCTCAGGGGACAAGCAACCTTCGAGAAATCCTTGATGAATCTTCGATAGAATCTCACATGACAAGAAATGATTAGATTTGTTCAACAGATGTGCGAGGATGAAGTTTAGCGATAGCATCAACCTTAGCTTTATCCACTTTGATTCCCCGTTCAGAGATTACATAACCCAAGATGATGCCTTCTTGGGTCATGAAATGACTCTTTTCCTAGCTAAGGACCAATTGTGTTTTGATACATCGCCTAAGAATCATTTCCAAATTAGCCAAACAAGAGTCAAATGATTCTCCAAAAATAAAGAAATCATCAATGAAGACTTCCATAAACTCTCCCACCATGTCTTAGAATATGGCTAACATACACCTTTGAAAAGTCGCAGGTGCATTGCATAAACCGAAAGGCATCCTACGGAAAGCAAAGGTTCTGTAGGGATAGGTGAAAGTAGTTTTTTCCTGATCCTCAAGATGGATAGGAACTTGGTTGTATCCCAAGTAGCCATCAAGAAAATAGAAGTACTTTTGCCCGGCTAGTCTTTCCAAGATTTGATCGATGAAAGGCAAGGGAAAATGATCCCTTTTAGTGGCTGTGTTCAGCTTCCTGTATTCAATACAAACCCACCAAGAGGAAGCTGAATGAGTTGTGATAGATTCTCCTCTCTTGTTAGTCACAACGGTAATCCCAACTTTCTTGGAACAATCTGCACGAGACTTATCCAGGGACTATCAAAGATTGGATAAATAATTCCTACATCGAGCGACTTAATGATTTCCTTTTTGACCACTTCTTGCATTTTTGGATTTAATCTCCTCTGCATCTGGCGAGAAGGGTAGGAGCCATCTTCCAAGAATATTCTATGATTGCAATAAGATGGCTCGATCCCCCTGATGTCATGAATGGCCCAACCAATTGCCTCCTTGTGTTCCTTTAGGACCCTGATTAATTTAATCTCTTGCTCCTTTGTTAATTTAGCACTGATAATCACAGGGAGCATCTTCTGAGGTCCTAAAAATTGATATTTCAAATTCTCATGCAATGGTTTCAATTCAAGCTAGGGTGGGTTGATGATTGATGGTAAGGAAGATGTTGAAGACTCAACAAGAGGAAGAGGTTGTGAGTGAACAAAATCAATAACCTCTTCAGAAGATGGCAGGTCTGCCATAGAGGATTGCAGGTCCAATTCGTCATCAAAGGAGGAACTTTCAATTGAAGAAACCATCAAACAAGTTTCAATGTTTTCATTATCCTCCTCAAGTTCCTCAATAAATCCATAATCCTCAAATTTATTAATCACCTTAAAAATATCCAATTTCATTCGTTGATCCCCAAAGGCGATTTCCATGCTACCGCTTTCACAATTAATGTTGGCCTTAGCGGTAGCCAGAAACGGACACCCCAGAATGATGGGCGTGTTCCTCAGATTTTCTGGTACATCCATGTCAAGGATAAGGAAACCTACAGGAAAATAGAAATCCTTGACCTTAACTATAACATCTTCAATAATGACTTGCGGATTTGTGACCGAACAATCTGCTAACTGTAGCGTTACTGAAGTTGGTCGAAGTTCACCTAATCCAAACTTCTTGTAAAGAGAAGTCGGAATTAGGTTGATGGATGCACCCAGATCTAGAAGTGCTCTATCAAATGTATAATCTCCGATGGCACAAGAAATCAACAGAGCACCTGGATCTCTCTTTTTCTGAGGGAGGTGGTGCGGGATAACAGAACTAGTTTGCTCGGAGTGTACCACTTTCCTCGGAACAGATTCTCTCATCTTACGCTTTTGTGTACATAAATCCTTTAAAAATCTCGCGTAAGTTGGTAGATGCTTGATAGCATCGAGGAGTAGGATATTGATTACAACATTCTTAAATATATTCAGAAGCTCCTCATTGCTACCAACAAACTTCTTTGATTTGATCAAGGCTTCAGGAAGAGGAACATGAGTCAGATCTTTGGAATCATGTTCTTGAGCCTTGATTTATTCTCAAGAATTCTCCTCTCTCTCCTCAGGTACTTCAGGATTCAGTAGATCAGAATAATGTGGTTGTGGATCCTAAGTCTGCTTACCACTCCTCAAGGTGACAGAATTTACAGATGCATAAGAGTTTAGGTCTTAGGGAGGGTTAGGAAAGATTGGAGGGGCTTGATTAGCTAGAAATTGTTGATTTGTAGAAGAAGAAGAGGAGGAGGGACCCGTTTCAACCACCTGAGCATGTGCATGTGGGTCCCTCTAATTTCTGCACCATGGGCTTGGTTGCCCGGATTCAGAATATTTCGCGAGTTGTGTACGAGTTGGGATGGTAGAGATCCTAGTTGATGAGAGTTAGCAATGAGCCTGGTCTGCAAGTTGTCCAGTGAGGTTTTCATTTGCTGCAAGAGCTGGATCATGGATCCTTTCATCTCTACCATTTGCTAGTTCAAATCAGCCTGCCCTACGAGTTGATAGGCATTCCAAGTTGGCTGATTGACCTGATTTGGGGGCAACTGAGTATATACATGACCCTAATCCATTGGTCGTTACGAAGCATAGTTGCTAGGTTGGAATTGGGTTTGTTGCCCTGGGTTTCTCCAAGAGAAGTTGGGGTGGTTTCTCCAACCTGGATTATAGGCATTGGAGTGGATCTAACACTCTCCTGTATAGCATAGACATCCAGATAGGGTGAGGATGGAGAGAAATAAAGGGAAGGATCAAAAAAACTGGGATCAAAGGCCCCAGTTTGGAACCCATGGGGTTCCGAAAAATGCTGACTCACAAGTTAAGCTGCATCGAGTTGATTCACGAACTCCCATCCAGAAGGAGCTCATCACGAATGGAATCCTGAATTTTGGGATTGAGTGGATTGAGAGTTGTTCATAGAATTTCCAGCCATCCACTCTTCCATTCTCTTAGCAACCATGTCGACCTTGTCAAGTTTGTTACAAATCAATTCCATATCAAATGAATGAGAGTCATGGACATCATTGACATTTGATCTGGGCTGCTGGGATCGGTTAAATGTATCCATGGAGGCATGATTGATTGAATTCTCACTCATTTCCTCAAGTAAATCATGTGCACTATATGCTTCTTTATTGAGGAAATCTAAGCATCCACATGATTTCTGAGTTGCTCAGTTAACCCATGATAGAAGATCTGCACGAGTTGCCATTTTGACGTGTCATGGTGTGGACACCTCCACAATAGGTCCTGGAATCACTCCCAGGCCACATGAAACTTCTCCTCCTGTAGCTAGGTAAAGGTAGTGATTGCCTGTCTCAAGGCATTGGTGCATCCAACTGGGAAGAATTGCTTCAAAAAGGCTGATTTCAACTCATTCCAAGTTGCAATTGGTCTTCCTATTGTCCTGTACCAATGCATGGCCTTATCCCTAAGAGAATGGGGGAAGAGCTTCATGATCATTTGCTCCTTGTTTACATTTTGTGCCCTGGTGGTCTGGACCAAAGTGGTCAAGTCCTCCAAGTGTTGAAATGGATCTTCA
This sequence comes from Thalassia testudinum, assembly GCA_037157565.1. Lineage (NCBI taxonomy): Eukaryota > Viridiplantae > Streptophyta > Magnoliopsida > Alismatales > Hydrocharitaceae > Thalassia > Thalassia testudinum. Next base: position 18,760,814 of record JAZHRO010000056.1, read on the forward strand.
GAGCCAAGCCCATGATAATGTTTGATCAGGCTTAATACCTGCGGCTTGATTTCTACATCACCAGCTGGAATCTGGACGTCGGGACGTTCCCCATAATTTGAAGGATCATAAAATCCTTCAAGGGCTGAGCATCCTGCATTCTCTGGAACCATTCCTGCATTCTCTGCATTTGTTCCAGCTGCCTTCGGAATTCCTCCTGTGGATCTCCAGGTAGAGGAGGCTGTTGGTCAGCTATGGGATCAACTTGACCAAAATCCAATTTGCACCTCCAAGAATACTCTAGTGGTCCTTCCAATCGAGGATTCAATGATCGTCTTCCCAGCATAAAGTAGGAGAAAGTCAGAAGGATTGGGGATAGGGACCCTGCAGTACAACAAAACAAGCCTATCCTTAAGTGGGGTAGCCTAAGGATCTACAGACTCCCAAAACCCACCTTAAGATTGTAATTGATTTACTCTACTTGCGTCTGCTCAATCCAAACAGTTAGAAGGAGGGACTGGGGAGAAGGTTCTTCCTTTGGCTTTCGCCTTCGGTTTCTAGTGTACCCCCCAGCTGCGATTGTTTGATGCTACTCCCCTAGCTAGACATCATATTAATCAGTACAAGTAGGTTAATCAAGGACAATCTCAAACTAGGCTCTGAAGAGCGAATCAGACCATAAGGCAAACATCTACTCAATTTTATTAAGGCCTGGGATTGTGGTTCTTATGGAATGTGATGGGCCCTTAAAATGGGTTGTGCCCTTAATGATTAATTGAGAATTATGTAAGTGCATGCGCAACCAGGGTTTTCAAGCAAGATTATTTGTGATGTGTGGATTTTAATGTTCAAATCTTGCTTAAGTAGCTTTTAGGGTTTAAAATTAGGTTTCTTGCAATCAAGTTTCGAGGCAAACCAAGTTGTCAAACATGGGTGAAGATTGCTTTCCTTTAAAATTAGAAATAGAGTGGAGTGCCTGGAATAGTCCTAGATTGAAAATCCTAAAGAGGAGCTACTAGATGAGTTGATTTTAAGTAGAGTGGTGTGGCCCAAACAGCCCAAACAACTGGCCACAACTGCACCACCAAGTTTGGCACACAAAGATGGTTAACCTAGAATGATTTCTACTCTTTTATGTGTTGCTTTGTGTGCACCGGTTTCACATATCAGAACCCAGTTGAGTAGAAACAAATCAATTAGGCTAAGTGCCTTGAATGTGCGAGTATGTTGTGTGTTTGTTGAAAATTACCCCATAATATTATCTTTTTGTTGTTTTTTTTATAAATGAGGGTGGAATGAAGGTGAGTGAGAATCCAAACAACCAAACTATTCCTAGGATTTATGCAAACACCTAGGTTAATTAGAATTTGGATTTAATGTGACAGATGAAATCTATGGAGGAGGGAAAAATGGGGAGCATTTATAGTTGTCTTCAACTGCACTTTACTCTGGTCTACTGCTTGATGATTCCCTGATGGAGGTCTTTGCAAAACAATAGACACAAGAGAAAGCAAGTTAGAATAAAATGAAGATCGGAAGTAATTGTTGCCTCCCTAGCAACGGCGCCAAAATGTTGAAGCTACGAGTTACTACGCTAATGTATTTGGTTTCGAGAAACCTATCATCGTAGTCTGAAAGCGAAGAACTTGTGTTCAACAAATAAAATTTGTACCAAAATAGAAATCCTGAGTCGAGCTCAGGGAGGCTACATCCATCTATATCCGCAATTATATATATTTTTAGAGTGTTTGTTGAAAAGCAAAGTGACGTAATTACAATGAAGCAATATTAACAATTAGAATAAATGAGAGACAGAGAGAAAACATGCACTCAATATTTCAAAATGTTTATACAATAAAGTGGAATTACACTGGAAAGTGGGAAATCAACTACACTAGAAAGTAGGAAAATTATACTCTAGAAAGCTATAAAGAAGAATAAGAGAGAGAAGTTATCCTCCTCGACGATCTCTTGGAGGACAAGCCAGATGAGACGCTGCCTGGAAGAACGAGGACAGAGCAGGAAGAAGGAGGTCGAGGCAGGAGGATTGAGAACGAGGCAGCACGTCGTCGTCGTCGCGGGATGCGCTTCCGAAATGAGAGCAAAAATTTGACTTTATCTCTCGAGGAGCATCTCAGGTGTGGGACAAGCTTCTCTTGAGCTTTAGAGAGGGAGAGAAGAGAAGGAAGGGATGCCAATTTTGTATAGAGGGGGTCTCCTTTTAAAGTTGCAAGGAGTGAGGGCAATTTGGTCTTTACAATTTTAAAATATTAAATAAGGGGTCTTTAGTGACGGATAAAACCGTCGCTAAAGCCCCAGCTGTGGGCGACGTGTGCCGCCTGCTCACCTTCCATGCCGCCCACATCCATCAAGTCCTGGCTCTTCGATCTTGAGATCGAACGGCTGAGATGCGCCCTCGCCGTGCCTCTTCAAGCTGCAATGCCCACGTCCGATTCCGCATCGTGCATGAGCGTGCGATAGCGCGTGGGTGCTATCAGGCGCTCACAGCCGCTCGATCACGATCAAGCAGTTGCTACGCCCACTCGCTCATGCCCCAGCGCCTGCCACCTGTGACTCGAACGCGCGCCTACACTTTGCGTAAGTGCCTCGACCAACTGTGCTACGTGCGTGGATGGGTGGGAGTTAACTTAAGCGCAGGTGCGTGGCAGCTGTTGGATCTTGATCCAACGGCATGGAAACGTTGATGTAGGGGCCTTCAGCGGATGCGTGCAGTTGGTTGGGCGGCCGAGATGGCACCACGTGGCTCCATCTTGGCCATCCATCTTCTGGATTATGTAGATGGTGCCATGGTTGTCGGATTGAGTTGATTTTTGTGACGTTAGGCTAGGATTTTCGATCTGAATCCATCCATGTGTTTGGATTTGTCGTTTGAATTGCAGATTCACACCATCTTGGCCCTTGATCATTTAGGGTTCCCTGATCTCTATCTGATGCTACAGATGTCTGATTAGGGTGATCTTGAAGTCGTTGAACTCCAATCGTTGCCCTGGTCAAACCTGTATGGTTGGATCTTCGATCCGAGGCCCCGATAAAAATTTACCCTATCCCTGAACATAAAAGGAGACAATTTACCTCCATTTTATTCAAACTAATCTAATTGCTAGATGATGCATGCTATACAATATTTACAGTATGCAATGCAATTCTATGCTTAAGAACATGCATAAATAGACATCTTATGTAGTGTAAACATGTTTACATCACTAATGAACTGTCTAGGGCCGTATGGCAGGCAAGTTATCGTGGGTAACAGCAAATTGGCTGGTTATCCAGAGGCTAGCCACAAGACCATTTTCGTTGTACTTCCTTTAGGTAAATCTTAGATCAGGGAAGCCACCTACTTAGGAAAAGAAAAGAAAAATAAAAATAAATAGAAAAAAAGGAGAAAATAAAGAAATAAACAAAACTGCACTTCACCGCACGAGTATGACTGGCAAGTTGCTGTGGGTAACAACCCGTTGGCTGGTTGTCCAGAGCCCAGCTCACAAAAATGTACAATAATTCCCAAAACACTTAGGGAAGAAGTAGGGAAGTAGAATAAACTAGGGAGATATACACTGGGTTCACCCTTCTATTGACCCCATGAATAAAAGAAGTAGGGAGAAAGCTACTGTTCCAAAAGATAAACCTCTTGGCAAGGTCACCTAGGGTCGTAGAAACTCGAAATCTATCTTAACAGCCACCTAGTGAATCTTTCACTCTTTTCACTAGATGCTTAACCCTTAGAGTCCTTTTTGAGTCTTTGGTGGGTCGGGTAGCCATAGAAAGTTATCCCGAAACTCTCAAACTCCAAAAGTCAAAAAGAAAATGTGAAAAGAAGAAAAACAAAAAAAAATGTATCTTCCCTTTTTAAATAAGGCGAGGACTTGGGTGGTCTGCATTTTCGTAAACACCCAGGTACTATTGAGTCTTCATAGTTTTGGACCTTAGCTGAAATTTTCTATTATTAATAAACAACTTAGGCCTAAGCAAGCGAGTCCTAATTATATTTGTATACATAGCATGTAATTTAATTTTGCTAGGGACTAGCAAAAGATATCCTTGGGGGTATGATATAAACACATCTATTTAGGTTAAAATGCCTAATCATGTATGTTCCTAGGCTTAGATTTGCATTTCATGTTATAAATATTGCATAGCATGCATCATGCTACATTTAGAGTAGTTGTATATACTTTAGGTTAATTAGGTTCTTTTTATGGTCAGGAGAGAAGAATATTTACTTCAGGGCCTCAGATGGACAATCAGACCGTACGAATCTGATCAGGACGACGATCGAAGTCTAATGCCTCCGAAATCATCTAGATCGAAGTCCTGTAGCATCATATGAAGTCCAAGGAATATCAACGGCCAGGTGGCAATGTGATGAGAAGCTCATTATGATCTCTAGTTACCCCTAATTAACTAGTCTTCCTAGTTAATTAGCCAGAAATATGTGAATATATGAGTTAATTATTGAATAAGGGATAAATAGTAAAGAACCTGAAAATAAGTTTAAAATGTCATATTATCATCCAATTAATATTATTAGTAATCTAATTAATAATTAGACTCAAAATATTATCAATTATTCATTTAATTAATGTGTAAACTAACTTAAGCATAATATATACCTAAGTATGCAATAACTTAAGTAACATTAAATAAATTCATCTAAAAAGGTCAAAAATGTAAATTCAAGGTCTAAATATAATAATTGCCTTATTTATAATCATATATCAAATGTTGAAAAAGATTTAAATTAAGATAAACCTTGAAAACCTGAGTTTACATTTTGGTCCTGACATTTTATTTCAATAGGGTCCTTATTTTCCACTTAGGTCCTTAAGTTTCACTGCAAATAGGTCCCTGGAATTCCTCTTCTCTTCTTCAGCAGACTGAACGGCTGACGACTGAAGGTGCAGCTACCATTTGATCAACACCAATCTGACGTCATCTCTTCTTCTCCAAGCTCTTAGAGCTTGTGCTCACCATCCCATTTTCATCCACCGGTCTGGATGACGCCTATATCCTAATTTAGGGTTGGAGATAACCTCACCGGCGTCAAAGAAGACGTCGGTGGATATCCTCCTCCTAAACACAATTGCATCCAGATTCCACCTCCTTCTCAGTCACCATTGACTATAAATACCCCTTGACACCCCTGATTTCCTATAAGGTGGCTCCCTTCCCTCTTCTTCACTGAAGCCAACCCAATAGGCTATTCACTCTGCAACTCCAGCAAACTTCCACCACCTCATCGGACTTCCTCCATCCATCTTCAGTAGCTCTAGAACTCTGCCGAAGTCAGTCGCGTCTTTTGACAAGCGCTGACTAAGGAGCTCTCCTCTGCTTCACCTCACAACCGTCGTCGGAGATCTTTTGACAACCCTCTGATTTCCTCCTCTGTTATGAGCCATCAACAGAGATCCTCTAACCCCTTCGTCCAGGTAATAGTAGACTAGGAGTAGGAGTAGGAGTAGGTTAGTTTAGTTAGTCAGTTAGGTAGGTTAGATAGCTGTAATGTTAGATTTAGATTTCGTCTTCCTTAACTCCGGCGAGATCATTGAGCTTGTTAGGAGCATTAATTTCATCTTTTTAAGTCATCTTCCATCTTCTTCTATATTCCATGATCATTTCTATATCCATTAATTACTACATTGATCACTAATTTGCCTAAACCATTTCCACCTCCACTGACAACTTCTGCTGTCTATGGCAGCAGTAGTTGACTTTTTTCCACCTTCATTGGATCCTCCATCACCTATTCATCTTCTAAGGATCTTAATCATTACTATAAGTCGATTAAATACCACATATAACTTAAACACCTAAATGTAATTAAGCTCCTGATCTTGCTGTCAATGGCGACTCAGGAGTAGTTGAAATTCTTAATTATATATATATTTATGATCGCAAATATCTGTTGACCTGTTTTGACCACTCAATTGAGTGGGAAAACAAGTCTTGAGCATTAACCAACTCAGATTTCATATAAATTGAATTCACTGATGAATCTTAATTTTAATGATCAATTGAAGGAATTAACTTGATCCTGACCTCAGGAACCTTTTCAAATCATTAATGGCATATTTCATAATCTATTTCACAAATTCACTTTTTCTAGACTCACCGGAGCTCCAGTGAGCTCTTGCGAGTCAAAACTGGTCTTCAGCCTGTAGAACTTGATGAAAAACTCCAGATCAATGAAAGAAGGATTACTGATTATTCTGAGTGTGTGTATTTGAGATTTGAATGCCTGGAGCTTGAGTTAGGCCTTCATCTTGTCCAACACTGACAGAGTTGGAGAAGTCTGACAGATAGTTTCAAGGTGCAATTAATAGGTCTAGAAGCTTCAGTGCTATGCACTGAACTCATTTATGTGCTTAAATCAGTGTAACAACCTCTGGGTTGTTCTGACAAACAAACCACTCCAGAAGCTCAGGCGATGAGCTTAAAACTACGAATTTCAGTTAAAACACCTAATTAAGTGTCTGAGCATGTTTCTAAGATTGAAAGGATGTTATTCAAGGTGTTAATTTCATTTGAAAAGGTTTAAAATAGAAAGTCAAAATTTGAGGTTCTATGGTCAACCTGAGTTTGATTCTTCGATTCTGGATTTAATCTGATGCATTGATGAGTTTAAATTGACTCTGAGATATCTATGAATGATTTTAAAGTGATTTCAGTTAGGTCTGATGTATAATTTGATTGGATTTCAATTTCTGCCTGTTTGGATTGTTTTTGAACCCAAACTAATGGAAGTAGAATTTTTATGAATTTTAGACGTAAATTCTACCCTGATGAATTGGTAACAACCTTTAGAAGTTGTTTTAAATGATTAAACATGTCTTTAGATGTCTGTTAGGTCTTTTTCATGTCTGAATCACACTTCCTAAAGCTTCCAGAGAAGCTTTGAGCTTCTGTGCACTACCTGGAGCTCTTGAGAGCTTAATATCCTGACTAGCAGCTGCAGAATTAACTTCTTAACCCATTTAGAACTTCAACTGGAAGTTAAAGTCCAGTCAGAGGACGTAAAGTAAAGAAACCACTGTCCAGGCCATTATTACTGTAGACAGAACTATACCGTCGCCCTTTAAATCGAAGAGCAAAACTTCCTATTCACATTAAATTGACATCTCAATCTTGTAGAGCAACTCAAGAGCTTTCCAACAAGCTTTTATTCGCTTGGAATGGAGGTCTGAGCTGCTGGGAATCGACGTTCGAAGTTTGCTCTGGGAGGGGAAATGCTAGTCCCACATTGAGTATTTCTAAATGGCCGTCTGAGTATAAAATGATTTTGTTGTATAGGCACTTCAGTCGTCAATGCTTGGCACATGGTTACCAATTGAGCATTGATTCAGTGTGTGTGTGTGTGGACGCGTATGTGCCTACGAGTATGTGCACCTGTGGCATGGTTCTGGGAGGGTGTGTGTGAGGTGTTGAAGCTACGGGTTACTACGCTATCGTATTTGGTTTTGAAAAACCTGTCATTGTAGTTTGAAAGTGAAGAACTCATGTTCAACAAATAAAATTTATACTGGAATAGAAATCATGGGTCGAACTTAGGGTGGCGAACGTTTGATTAGAAATATGCATTTGTCTTAATTGTCACGAAGCAGAACTAATTGGAAACTATCTATCTATTTAAAATAAATAGAAGTGAGAGAAAGGGAATATTACAAACAAAGCAAAAAGGGATGTAGAATGAACATGGATTTCATTATCAAAGAGGTTGTTCGTTACACTACTCATTACGACTAGAAAGCGGAAAATGATTACACTAGAAAATAGTAAATCTACTCTAGAAAGCATTAAAAAGAATGGAGAGAGAGATATCCTCCTTGACGATTACTTGGAGGACGAGTTGGACGGGATGACGCCTGGAAGATGAGGAACGGAGCAAGAAGAGCAAGGACAAAGTGGGAAGAACGGGAACAGAGCAGCACATCGTTGCCGTCACGGGATCTGCTTCCGAAATCAGGGTGAAAATTTGACTTTATCTCTTGAGAAGCATCCCAGGTGTGGGACAAGCTTCTCTTGAGCTTTGGAGAGTTAGAGAAGGGAAAGAAGGGATGAGAATTTCATATGGAGGGGGTCTCCTTTTATAGTTGCAATGAGGAGGGAAATTTAGTCTTTTTAAGTTGAAAATCATTAATTCAGGACCATTAGTGACAGATAAATCCATCACTAAAGGTCCAAACGTGGGCATAGTGGCAGTGCATGCGCACCCGCTCATCGCCTCAAGCCGCAATGCATGCCCACGATTGATAGCGAAAATACGCGGTTTGTTAATTAGGTCGTTGTAACGCGTAAATCCGCTTTCGCTCTTAAATTTATAATCCTAGATAGGGAAGTATCTAGGGTCGTCCAAGGAGGCAATATGGTTGCAAAATTGATTCTCTTGCTTGGAATATATCTCAACTTTCTTTTGGTAATTTTCAATATACCATTTTTTTTTGTTTTTGAACTAAGGCAACATGCGAAATTATGGCGGGAAAAGTGTTTACACTTCCAATTAAGTAAACTACTCTAAAGTGGCAAGTAGAGCCTCTCCCTAAGCTCACTCTAAGCAAGTGGAGGCCTAGAATAATTAGGGAGAGGAAGTGAAGAATGCTGAAAATAAGCAAATAGAAATGCAAACAAGATATGCGAAGAAGGCAACTAGATAATTGATAAAGTGTTTAACAAAAATGCCTAGTAGAGGAATGCTTCTACTACTAGATATTTGAAATAGAGAAAGAAAACACAAATCCTCTAAATAGATGGTGAAGAAGAGGGCTTCTTGCTCCAAGGTTGGTGGCTCCCAAGCTTGAAAAGAATCCTTCAACTCCTTCCTTGCAGTACTCCGCCAAGGTGATGACCTCCAAGGCAAGCCCTAAGGGGGCGTGCCCTAGGTTTCTCTCCAAGGGTGGACGTCCACCCTAAGCTTTTCTCCTTTGCCTGGCTGTCCTCCTTGAAGTGGGAGAGTCCTCCTCCTTGGCGTGGCCCAAGTTGAAGAGAGTGGGGAGAAGAAGGCACCAAAAGGGCTGGTGGTGTGCCCCTTTAATCTCCTTCTCTACTCCTTCTTCTTGGCCGTAGGTATAGGTGGTTTAGGTAGAAAATATACTAAGGGAGGATGGGAATTATGTGGTGGTAGGGTAGGGTATTTATAGGATGGGAAGGGGGGTGGTTATGGTGTTTTTTTGGAGGGAAATGAAAGGGTGCTTGGTTATTTTTGGAGGGAAAAATGGGAGGGAAATGAAGAGGTGCCTTGGTTTTCCCTCCAAAAATACCTTCTAGAAGGCAATTTTGGAGGGAAAAAAATGGAGGGTGGAGATGGGTTTTGATGGTGGATGTAGGGTGGTGATGGAAGGGATAGTTGGCACCAAAATAAAGTAGGAGTAGGTGGTCTTTTTGCTGGAGCTTAGGTAGTAGGGTAGTAGGGTAGTAGGTTTTGGTGCCATGGAGGTGGACTAGCTAAGTTAAACAGCTTAGCTAGCTTAGCTAGTAGGGAGTAGAGTTGGAGGCATTTGGAGCTAAGGTTTTCAGGGAGAAGAGTTGGAGGTATTTATCTTGAGCTGCACTAGAGCTGGTGGCCGCTGAAGAGAGCTGGAAGGAGCTACCTTAGCTAGCTTAGCTTGCTAGTTCTTTGCTAGCTACTAAGCCAAGCTAAAGCAAGCTGGCTTCTGCTAAAAGGAGCTGAGGTGAGCTGGGTCTAATGCTCCCGGGGAGGATCAAGCTGGGTGAGGCAGCTAAGGTATCTTAGCTCAACTGAGTTGAGCTAAGCTGAGTCCCCGGGAGCTGGACTTGAGCTTCCTAAGCTGGAATGAAGTCATCTTTAGCTAGCCAGAGTTGAGTAGAGCTGGATGTAGCTGGACCTGAGCTGGGGTGAACTCCAGTCAACTCAGCTGAGCTAGCTAGAGCTCCCTGTCGACTAATGGGAGCTGAGATGAGCTAGACTCAGCTAAGTTGAGCTGGATCTGAGCTGACCTGAGCTAGGGTGAGCTAAGATGAGCTCTCTTGAGCTGCCATTCAGCAGAGCTGAGCTAAATGGAGCTAAGATGAGCTAACCCTAGTTCAAGTGAGCTGGAATCCAGCTATGGTGAGCTGGATCAAGCTGAGTTCCAGTTAGTTTGAGCTTCTTCATCACCAGTTGCCTTCCTGAGTGCTAGGGTTTTGGAGTTCTGACAATCTGCATATCCCTAACACTCACAAAAACACATTAAAAAGATAATAAAAAGTGCAACGCATGCCTAACCTAATTGATGCCTAAATGCAGCCCAAAAACCCATTTGCGGAGCAAAATCCTAAGAGCTAAGTTTGTTTTAATGCATAAAAATGATGATAAACTGGCGTTTATCACACCCCCATGCTTATCTTTTGCTAGTCTCTTAGCAAAACTTAAATTTTTTTTAAAAAATGAAATTTTTGGGAAATCTAATTTTTTTCTACTTTTGAAGAGAAATAGATTAAGGGACCTTGGTTGATCTAAACACAAGAGGTACAGGATTTGTTAAAGATAAACATCGAAATTTATTTTGGATCCAACCATTAGATGAAACAGGATCAATATATCCTCCAGAAACTTCGCAAATTAACTCCTTGTTAATTTAGATGACTTGAAATTTTTGTTTTTAGGATTTTCTGGCTCATGAATCTGATTCGCAACTTGCAAAAATCCTTGTGATTGCGAAAAGCCAACATTTATAGGAGCATGTTAATTTATTTATTTATTCTTTTTTTTTCTCTCCCCCATGCTTATTATCAGCTTAGTCTTACAACAGATGTGTCGGGATCATCATTCCCGTTACCAATCCTCGAGGGGGCTCTGGCGCCAGTACTTCGGGATAGCACTGTCCATGACACCACCAAGGAGCTCACAACCCCAAAACACAATGCGGTGTAAAGGGGTGCTCCAAGCAAACTCAAGCTCTTGCTCCGACACTATAGGTAGAGCACCGTCCAAGACACTTGAGCTACTAAAATATGCTTTAATGCTTCGTCTAAATATATGAAATATAGATATGGAGCAGCACCGAGGTGGTAATATGTTGACATCGCGTCCTCAAAGGAGGTATTTTCCTTCTTCTCGGCGGTGGGAACTCAAACCAATGATCTGCTTCAGACTTTTACTAAGTCCAAACAAGGGAGTTTTTCAAATTTTTAATTGTTCTTAAGTGCTGGCTTGACACAAAAAGTTTCTCAAGACATGCAAGTTTTTGAATCAGAAGCTAAGTCAAATACTTTCCATATTACAAAATAGGATCAAGTCACCTGAACTATCATGAGTTCAGGTGGAGTTTTAGAGAAGGATATCTGATCTAATCTAAAATAGACCCTGGAATTCTAATGATCAGATCCATGTCCTCATCCTTAGTTTGTTAAAGATTAAATCCCATTGTACCAAAAGTGAAATTTTCGACCTTAGTCCCTATTTCAAAATTCTTCCTCAAAAAGTTTTCAACATTTTTATTTTTTTGGGTATGCAAGCAGGAAATAAATTAAACAAAAATGCATGTTTTTAGGTTTTGAACATCCTAAATCGGTCGTCAAATTTAAAAATACCCCCCCATGCTTAAGATATGCCATGTCCTCATGCATTAGGAGGGAAAAGGGATCACCTTAGTGAAGAACGGTTGGGTTTAGGAGGAACAAAACCTGGAGAAAAAAAAAAAAAAAAGGAAAGCAAGAAAAATTGATGGGTTATCTCCCATCCAGTGCTATCTTTTACGCCATTCAGCCGGGCGTGAAGGTATGCACGGAAGACGGAAAATCATGTAAATAATTGGACACTTGAATGTCTTTAATAAAAGTATCTTCCTCAAGATCCCTAAAAAGATGAGTGGTAAAGATAAAGGGATCAAAATAAAATAGAGAAATGGAAAAAGGACCCCGATCTGGCCATGGTTTGAATTGATGATGAAGGCCAAACTCAGGTGGATCATGTGGTAGGTCCAATAGAAAAGGGAGGGGAAAGGAGTTAGTGATATGCAAGATGGGTGAAGTTAGTGTGGATATTTTTGGTGAAAAATCAGGAAGATGAAAAGGGGGAAAGTCAAACCCTAGTTGATCTGGAAAGTCTTGGACCACATAATTATCCTTAGAATAAGAATCAATAAAATCTAGATCAATAGTGGTCAAAGCTGAATGAGATTGGATCAACATATACTTTTCAAATACTGCTTCCATTTTATTATCAGTATCCTCAAAAATTTTATGATCACTGGACCTCTTGGAAGCTAGAAATAAATCTAATGAGAAGGTCTGGTTACTACAACTTATATTCATTTTCCCAGAATGAGAATGGATATTAGATGTTGCGGTAATCAAAAGGGGTCTTCCAAGAATGGTATTAATGAGAGCCTTAGGTACCTCTATGTCAAGGACCAGAAAATTTACCGGAAATAAACAATTTCGGACCTTGATAATACTATCCTCAACAACTCCCCGCGGTTGAATGGTAGATCGATCTTCCGATTGAAATTGAACCTTAGGAGGTCTTAAATCACTGAATCGAAATTCCTCAAATAAGACTGGGGGGATGAGATTACTAGAGGTACCTAAGTTGAGAGGGGTGCGAGAAAAAATGGTGTCAGTTATGACAACTGAGATGAGCGATGTGCCCTGGTCCTTTTTTGTGAAAGGCAGCATGCTCTGAAAAACTGAGCTGGCTGTCTTAGAAAGGACCAACCTTTCTAGATTCTGATAATGACTTTTTGAAGTAAATTTTTTAGAGGCATGGGGAGAATCTAGGAGGGGAATATTCCTCTTGACTTGCTCAAATAAGTCCAAAGGATTGTGGTCAGAGGGCTCTGATTTTGGATTGTTGGATTGCAGTTTTTGAGAGTGGGAAATAGGGTTTGAATCAGGTGTTTTTGGGATTTCTTTTTCTTCTTCCTTATTGAGGTTAGGGGAGTCAATCTGCATTGGTTGAGAATCAGTTTCATCATTTGAATGTGAAGGCCTTAAATCCATGTTGGTTTCCTCACTCCTCAAAGTCTCTGCATACGCAGCTTGATGGTCACTGGGAGGAGATGGGGGGGCTGATTTTGATAGAAACTGGGTTGGTGCTGTGATATTGGGTTAATAGGAGGCTGAACCTTGTGGTTCTGATGTTGGTATCCACCTGGGTGTTGGTTCCTGGGATTAATAAAGTTTGGTGTGGGTTGGGATGGTGAGTGTCCTGCAGGTCTTTGAGTCGGAATATCCCCAATTTGATCATTGAGATTGTTAATAAGATGGGTTGTTTCCTTTGTTTTTCTTTGTAACTCCTGCAGGGTTTTCATCATCTGGGCATTAATGTCTTCTTGAGATTGCCCAGATTGATAAGTCTGATTAGAATCATACCCTCCAAACGGGTTTTGTTGTTGGTGTGGAATCGGATTGGTCCAGGAGTGAGCCGGATAATTTCCCCTATTAGAGTAATTTTTCAATTTCTCCTGGAAAGTAGGGACATTTTGGGTGGGGTGATGATTGGGATAAACATAATTCCCTGTTGAACCATAGAAAGCCTCAGAATAATAATTATACTCAGCACGAGATTTATGCAGATTTTCTCTCTTACAGGTGTTTAAAGGGTTGAGATGTGGAATGTGTGGAGCTTGGGTAGGTGTGGCAGGACTCCCTTGGTTGGCTAGGTTTGTTAAATCCATATGCAACTGTTGTTGCTTAACTTGTAGCTGAGCCATGATAGAGTGGAGATTAGGTGGAGGGGCCTGATTAAGTAGCTCCTGGGTGGAAAAATAGGGGAAAGAAAAATTAGCATGCGGGTTAAAGGACCAATTTTGATTTTCCATTTTGAGAGAAGAGGAAGAATGCAGGAAAAGTCTTTTTTGGGGAGGCAAAATCAAGTGGTCCCTCCAAGTGTGGAGTTTTGGACTGCCGCCCGTGCAAAATGGAAGAAATGGCAGGGGAGGAGAAGAGATGGGGATGAGAGAAGTGTGCACACAAGCAATCAAATTCTAGACCTAACTTAATTGTGACTCCCTAGAATTTAACCTAAGACTTGGTCTACCTAGGAAACAAGTAATCAATAGTGAATACCCGTTCTGTCAACAAATCTAGCCAAGTTGCTTAAGGGGAGGTTTGGGCCCAAGCGTTTCCCAGGAAAATCCTCAGGTGCTTGTACAAACCCGCGCCTGGTCGTTTGACACGGCCCCTCAGCCTGAACACTAGATATAGATGACAGAATTGGTATTAACTAGAGAAAACTTAAATCCTATATAGCAAGCCTAAATTGATGAAACCTTAGGGGTCAAATTGCTACAAATTTTAGTTAGGTATAGGATACTACAGTGCACATGGAATGTGGTGGGCGTTATTGGGATGTTGCCCTGTTATTTAGATTTTTGTGTGTGTGTGTAGGAATTGGAGAGTGGCTCCAATGAAAATCAAGTTGTCACACAATTTTTTTTGTATTTTTGTCTTTTAGGATTTAATTTAATTAAATGTGTTTTAGGATTTTTCTCTTTAAATTTTCAAACAAGTTTGAAATCTCACAATCAAAGGGAAGACAAGTTATATTGGTGATTGTATATTTCCTTTTAATTGAGTCTCTAAAGAGAAAGAAAGAAACCCTAAGCCAATTATCCCTAAGATAGAAAATTACTACTAGTGAATTGATTTTTGGCTTTCTGAATTAAGTAGTGATCCAAACAAATCAAACAACACCACTACTTTGAAAAAAATCAAACAAGGATTCCAAAAAAGATTTTTGTAAGATTTTAAGAATTTGTTTGATAATTATTTTGAATTTTTAATTATACTAGTGTCAAAGTCCAGAAATGATACCCGTGGGTATTGTGGACTTTTCAGTATTACCACTGACCTCAGAAAATTCTTGTGATTTTATGTGATGTGTAAAATTTCACAAGGATTATAGCAAGATAAATTTCAAAAAAATTGGATGAGTATAAAAATTCTAAAAATTTGCGGACAGTAACAAAATAGGAAGATTAGAGGGTGTGACCCCTCTGCAGTCCATAAATTTTTAAAAATTAAACACAAATCCAATTGTTCTGAAATTTGGAACAAATGTTCCTAACTTAATTGGGAATACCTCTATGAAATTTTATGATTTTAGGAGGCCTGTGGTGTTAGGAATCGATTTTTCAAGTCCGGACAGAAATCTGGACCCGAAAAATAGAACCCCAATACTTGCAATAGAGTGGTGCTAAAGAAGCATACAAGCAACCAATGGATTTTATAATGCACCACTCCACTTAATTAAAGTGTTTAGGGTCCTGAAAGCCAATTTTAGTGTATTTTGGTAGTTTTTTACCCTAAATGTGACAAGAAAGGGGAACCAACCTGAATTTCACGGGAAGAAAAGGATCTTTGAGCTCTCGCTTCCAAATTCCCGCCTTCTCGCTGTAGTTCCTGCACACACAAAAGAAAGAATGAGAAGGGGATGAGATCCACTTCAAGCAAGAGAAAATTAATTAATGCAAAGCCGTGCCTCCCCGGCAACGGCGCCAAAAAGTGATAGCGAAAATACGCGGTTTGTTAATTAGGTCGTTGTAATGCGTAAATCCGCTTTCGCTCTTAAATTTATAATCCTAGATAGGGAAGTATCTAGGGTCGTCCAAGGAGGCAATATGGTTGCAAAATTGATTCTCTTGCTTGGAATATATCTCAACTTTCTTTTGGTAATTTTCAATATACCATTTTTTTTTGTTTTTGAACTAAGGCAACATGCGAAATTATGGCGGGAAAAGTGTTTACACTTCCAATTAAGTAAACTACTCTAAAGTGGCAAGTAGAGCCTCTCCCTAAGCTCACTCTAAGCAAGTGGAGGCCTAGAATAATTAGGGAGAGGAAGTGAAGAATGCTGAAAATAAGCAAATAGAAATGCAAACAAGATATGCGAAGAAGGCAACTAGATAATTGATAAAGTGTTTAACAAAAATGCCTAGTAGAGGAATGCTTCTACTACTAGATAATTGAAATAAAGAAAGAAAACACAAATCCTCTAAATAGATGGTGAAGAAGAGGGCTTCTTTCTCCAAGGTTGGTGGCTCCCAAGCTTGAAAAGAATCCTTCAACTCCTTCCTTGCAGTACTCCGCCAAGGTGATGACCTCCAAGGCAAGCCCTAAGGGGGCGTGCCCTAGGTTTCTCTGCAAGGGTGGACATCCACCCTAAGCTTTTCTCCTTTGCCTGGCCGTCCTCCTTGAAGTGGGAGAGTCCTCCTCCTTGGCGTGGCCCAAGTTGAAGAGAGTGGGGAGAAGAAGGCACCAAAAGGGCTGGTGGTGTGCCCCTTTAATCTCCTTCTCTACTCCTTCTTCTTGGCCGTAGGTATAGGTGGTTTAGGTAGAAAATATACTAAGGGAGGATGGGAATTATGTGGTGGTAGGGTAGGGTATTTATAGGATGGGAAGGGGGGTGGTTATGGTGTTTTTTTGGAGGGAAATGAAAGGGTGCTTGGTTATTTTCGGAGGGAAAAATGGGAGGGAAATGAAGAGGTGCCTTGGTTTTCCCTCCAAAAATACCTTCTAGAAGGCAATTTTGGAGGGAAAAAAATGGAGGGTGGAGATGGGTTTTGATGGTGGATGTAGGGTGGTGATGGAAGGGATAGTTGGCACCAAAATAAAGTAGGAGTAGGTGGTCTTTTTGCTGGAGCTTAGGTAGTAGGGTAGTAGGGTAGTAGGTTTTGGTGCCATGGAGGTGGACTAGCTGAGTTAAACAGCTTAGCTAGCTTAGCTAGTAGGGAGTAGAGTTGGAGGCATTTGGAGCTAAGGTTTTCAGGGAGAAGAGTTGGAGGTATTTATCTTGAGCTGCACTAGAGCTGGTGGCCGCTGAAGAGAGCTGGAAGGAGCTACCTTAGCTAGCTTAGCTTGCTAGTTCTTTGCTAGCTACTAAGCCAAGCTAAAGCAAGCTGGCTTCTGCTAAAAGGAGCTGAGGTGAGCTGGGTCTAATGCTCCCGGGGAGGATCAAGCTGGGTGAGGCAGCTAAGGTATCTTAGCTCAACTGAGTTGAGCTAAGCTGAGTCCCCGGGAGCTGGACTTGAGCTTCCTAAGCTGGAATGAAGTCATCTTTAGCTGGCCAGAGTTGAGTAGAGCTGGATGTAGCTGGACCTGAGCTGGGGTGAACTCCAGTCAACTCAGCTGAGCTAGCTAGAGCTCCCTGTCGACTAATGGGAGCTGAGATGAGCTAGACTCAGCTAAGTTGAGCTGGATCTGAGCTGACCTGAGCTAGGGTGAGGTAAGATGAGCTCTCTTGAGCTGCCATTCAGCTGAGCTGAGCTAAATGGCGCTAAGATGAGCTAACCCTAGTTCAAGTGAGCTGGAATCCAGCTATGGTGAGCTGGATCAAGCTGAGTTCCAGTTAGTTTGAGCTTCTTCATCACCAGTTGCCTTCCTGAGTGCTAGGGTTTTGGAGTTCTGACAATCTGCATATCCCTAACACTCACAAAAACACATTAAAAAGATAATAAAAAGTGCAATGCATGCCTAACCTAATTGATGCCTAAATGCAGCCCAAAAACCCGTTTGCGGAGCAAAATCCTAAGAGCTAAGTTTGTTTTAATGCATAAAAATGATGATAAACTGGCGTTATCAACGATCTTCAAATCTCGGCCGTTCAATCGTGAGATCGAACGGCTGAGATGCATCCTCGCTGCACCTACTCAGCGTGCGCCTCTACGTAAAATCCAATGTTCTCGCCGTGCGTCTGATGGTGCATGGGCACTATTGAGCACGCGTAGCTGCTTGATCGCGATCGTACGCTACTCACGCTCGTTTGCCCACGCACACCTAACCTGCTCCTCGTGGCTCGAACAGGCGTCCTTCCTTCGTGAAAGGGCATTCGACCAACGCGCTAGAAGCGCATTTGTGTCGTGCTCTTGAAACGTGCGTGCGTGCCCTGCAGCCGTTGGATGAGCATCCAAGGGCAGAGAAGCGATGCTCAGATGAAGAAGAGAAGGTGCGGCGGGTGCATGTGACCAGTTGGGTGGCTGAGATGGCGCCACGTGGTGCCATCTCCTGGATAATGTAGATGGAGAAGGAGTGGGCGCTGCAGAGGGTTGAAGCAAGCTCCTGCAAGAGGGGGCGCGTGCGCCTGTTGGCTATTTGGAGGGCACGGCAGTGGCGAAGTGGGAGCGGTGCCTGCATGGGTGCGTGGAGGTAGGTGCGGTGGGGTGTTTGCAGGTGCACCTACAGTAGTGCGGGTGCGGTCTAGCTGCGGTGGCCGGTGAGCGGGCGCCTGCAACGCCTACGGGTGCCTACAGGGGCGTGGGTGAGGGCAGTGCGGTGCAGGAGCGAGTGCCAGGTGGTGCGCCTGAAGGCGGTGAGGCTGAGCTGCATGCCTACGGGAGCATTCGAGGTACTTGCCTTGCATGCCTGCTGCGAGCGCTAGGCGGTGAAGAACTTGGTGATGGTGGGTGCAGGTAGAGGTGGCAATGGAGAAGGTGGTGGAAGTTGTGCACAGTGCACGCTTGATGCAGTTCCCCATAGTGGGGAAGATGCCTCCCTTCTCCTTTCTCCACCTTGCCTTTCTAACTCCTCCTAGTTTGCACCTATGAGAGTTAAGGGATTTTCAAATCCCTTAACTATTTCTGGCCGACGGCTGTTGAGGGTGCCTGGAGGATGGGGAAAAGAACAGCCGCCAATTATTTGAAAGGGTAATTTACCCTTTCCTCCTCATTCTTTTGCCAATTATTTTTCCTACACATAAAAAGAACATATTAAGTTATAGAATAGATGTAAACGTAAATCATAATGCATGCAAACATTCTATAACTTAACATAGTTATTAGCATACCTAGAAGATACAATTAAAGTTACTTAGGCGTAATATTAGTCCATTAAAATGGACTCATCACCTTTGTCCCAAAATCTTACCCACCCTTTTCCCCACCCATTCTTATTGCAGAAAATATGCCATATCTTTTAGGGTTGCACACCATCCAGGAAAATATTCCAAGATCAAACCCATATTCTAATACCTATAATCCTGGATGGAGAAGCAACCCAAATTTTTATTGGGCTGATCAAAATCATTCACAAAGACCATCATATCTGACTCAGACCCATTTAAACCCACCTCCATTGCCTCCTTAGCAACCAAATGTAAGGCCTAATCCTATGGGTATGCAGAATTACTCTAGGCCAATTAGAGATACACAACTAGGCCAGATTTTGAGAGCTATGTCAGAGAGTCAGCGACAAAATGCTGAAGCTCTCGCTGAGATCCAAAGGCAAAGTAAGGTAGAGTTGGCTGATTAATGAAATCAAATTACACTTTTGGCTAAGTCTCGTCATCCAGGTACTCTTCCATCTCAACCAATTCTGGATCCTAGGAATTTCCAAAACCCTAGGCAACATTAGGGCCAAGTCGATTTCCATAATCAAGAATTTGATTCTAATCAGAATCCATCCTCTGTACTTCCTGAAAATAATCCACCAAACCCGCATCAGCAGCCAATATTGTATTAAAATGACCCACCTATTATTGAGAATCAAAATTGACTCTATTGATCTTCTGAATTTGGTTGGAATCATTTCTTTTATTACCTCAATCTTTTAATACTCTACATCTCAACCTAAGTCAGATCTGATTTTCATGAGATTCATTCTGATATTTCTAAGATATATATAGAAATCTGATTTTGGTTCTGTGAGATCTATTCTAGGCAATCTCAGGATGAGTTTTTACCAGGTGGTTTTTATCTGTTTTCTATTTTTGAACCAATTCTTCCATAACTCCATTGTTTTCATTATACATATTCTTTTTAGGAGTTCTCTACTAGGGTTTACACCTAGCTAAGGCGTACATAGTTGTTTCCTGCTTTCTACAGTTTTGTTTCCTATACACCTTTCTGATTTTTCACTTCATCTTATACTGATTACCTTCATTTAATCTGACTGACCACTCTGACCTTTCGTCAGACTTGAAATCATCCACACAGAGATTTGTCATCTCTTCTATCCGACTCTTTCCATCACCTTATACTAAATGAAGTGTAATAATTTTTCACCCTTCTTACAATGAGGACATTGTAAAATTTTTAGTTGGGGGTGTGAAGTGAAATTTTCATTTAAAGTGTTTGTGTAGAGAAAAGATAGATAAAAACACATAAAAATTAAATATCCACGAAATTAAAAAAAATAGAAATACCAAAAATTATAAACATTTCAAAGTAAAAAATATCATAAAAATTTGAAAAATTTTGAAAAAAATTCATAAAAGTTGGAAAATTAAAAATTTGAAAATTGAAAATTAAAAAATAATAAAAGGGGTATATTCATCTAGAAGAAAAGAAGAAGAAATCTATATATATATTTAAGAGGTTAATTTTTCTTTTAGGACAGAAACTAAAGAATATATATTAAAAATACATATAGAGTATTTGAGAGCATTAAATTCTTATTTGGATTTTTACTTGTAACATTTTGTAAAAGCACACTTTTCAAAATTTTTAAACAAGATTTTATTTAAATTAGAATCTTTAAATCTTTATGCTTTGCTTTTCTATTCTTACCCTGAAATTAAGAAAGTAGGGTTATTAAGTTTTAAACTTAAGTTTTGGAATTAAATTGTAACTTTTTAATCAATTAGATTAAGTAATCATTTTGCTTTTTAAAAATTTGATTTTATCATAAAGTTAAGTAAAAGGCTAGATATTCAGAGTTAATTAATTAGAGAGTTATTAGAATTTTAGTTTGCAAGTCTATGAGGCTATAGACATTTGGCTAGACTTAGTAATTTTTGTCTTGATAAATCCTATAGGAGGAAACTAAAAATTTAAAGAACCTGAGAGTGAATGGCTTTATTGTCCAAGCTCTGGTTTGAGAGCTAAGTAACCTAAACATCTAAAATTCATACACATAGAATTGTCTTGTTGGCATCTGAGACCGCAAAAACACAGTGGTTAAGAGATCGATTCTGAATCCTCTTTAGTCCAAGGATTTTCGCGGGGCGGTTCTTGAAAGGGTGAAGGATGTGCCACTCACCTAGAAAAAGGATTTGGAGTATAATGATAGTAAGAAAAATGAGAAGGGGGAGAAAAAATAAAAAAATAAAGTAAAACACCCTGCAGTTAAGTGCATTGTTACAAATGGGTACTTATGCAGTTTTTCCACATAAAAATAAAGCATCTTGGTATAAATAGATGCTACCCTTCCTTCCATCAAATAATAAAACACCTCGCTACATATGGGTGTTCTAGCCTATAGAAAAAGCTAAGAAAAAAATATGGAGATAAAAAATTAGGAATAAGAGACCTAGTGGTCCATTAGGGAGATATACACAAAATGTGTTGACCTCGTGATAGAAAACTCGTGAGGAAAAAGCGACCAAACTTGAGTAAGGCCAAGCCAAATGCTTTAATTGGAATAATCTGGATTGGAAATTGATGTCTTAAGATTTGGATTTTTATAAATTTGGATGCCTTTAGGACAACTCTCTTCAAAAAGCATGGATGTTTTAAAATCATAGCTAATCAACCTTGGTATTGGGCGATGAAGCCTAAGAAATCAAGTTTTGAGGATTTACAGTTGAGACCTAAAGGAGAAGTCCTAGATCTAGAAGCTGTCCATAGTGTTGTAGGCTAATAGATTACAGTTTTACTACTCTAAGTTTGATTAATGATGAATATCTGGTTAATTTGCTTAAACTTATATTGATAAAAATCAAATATCATTAACAAAGGATTGACCTAAGTCTATTGAGTTTTTGAGTTAAAATTTAATTTCCAACTCTTAGGTTTTGCTCTGTTAAAACACTTTGTATTCTAAGTTAGGGTTAAGAATGGTTACAAGGAATAAGAGATTTTTGGGATTTTAATTTTTTTGATAAAATTCTTGTTAACAACATTTTTTTTAAGTGTGTTTTGAAAATGTTTTGAGTATAAGTCTAAGTAAGAAAATTTTCACAGAATGCTCTGTATATTAATTATTTATATTAAATCTAAAAAAATTCTCTGATCTAGGCTTTCCTCTACATGGTTCTTATTTATATTAATTTAAACCCAAGTGCTTTAAATCATCATATTCTTAGTTAATTTTGCTAGGGACTAGTAAAACTTTGGCTTGGGGGTATGATGAGAAGCTGATCATGATCTCTAATTACCCCTAATTAACTAGTCTTCCTAGTTAATTAACTAGAAATATGTGAATATATGGGTTAATTATTGAATAATGGATAAATAGTAAAGGACCTTAAAAAAGGTTAAAAATGTTATATTATCATTCAATTAATATTATTAATAATCTAATTAAAAATTGGACTTGAAATATTATCAATTATTCATTTAATTAATGTGTTAACTAACATAAGCATAATATACACGTAAGTATGTTATAACTTAAGTAACATTAAATAAATTAATTTAAAAAGGTCAAAAATGTAAATTAAAGGTCTAAATATAATAATTGTCTTATTTATAATTATATATAAAAAGTTGAAAAAGATTTAAATTAAAATAAACCTTGAAAACCTGAGTTTACATTTTGGTCCTTACATTTTATTTCAATCGGGTCCTTATTTTCCACTTAGGTCCTTAAGTTTCACTGGAAATAGGTCCCTAAAATTCTTCTTCTTCTCTTCTTCACTCGACTGAACGGTTGACGACTGAAGGTAAAGCCACCGTTTAATCACCGCCAATCCGACGTCATCTCTTCTTCTCCAAGCTCCTGGAGCTTACGCTCACCATCCCATTTTCATCCACCGATCTAGATGATGCCTATATCTTAATTTAGGGTTGGAGATAACCTCACCAGCGTCGGAGAAGATGCTGGTGGCTATCCTCTTCCTAGCCACAATTGCGTCTAGATTCCACCTCCTTCTCAGTCGCCATCGACTTTAAATAACCCTTGACACCCTTGATTTCCTGTAAGTTGGCTCCCTTCCCTCTTCTTCACCGTAGCCAACCCAATAGGCTTTTCACTCCACAACTCTGGCAATCTTCCACCACCTCATCCGACTTCCTCCATCCATCTTCGGTAGCTCTGGAACTCCGCCGAAGTCAGTCGCATCTTCTGACAAGCGCTGACTAAGGAGCTCTCCTCTACTTCACCTCCTAACAGCTGCCAGGGATCTTTCGACAACCCTCTGATTTCCTCCTCTATTATAAGCCGTCGACAGAGATCCTCTAACCCCTTTGTCCAGGTAACAATAGACTAGGAGTAAAAGTAGGAGTAGGTTAGTTTAGTTAGTTAGTTAGGTAGGTTAAATAGCGGTAATGTTAGATTTAGATTTTGTCTTCCTTAACTCCGACGAGCTCCTTGAGCTTGTCAAGAGCATTAATTTCATCCTTTTAAGTCATTTTCCATCTTCTTCTATATTCCATGATCATTTCTATATCCATTAATTACTACTTTGATCACTAATTCACCTAAACCATTTCCACCTCCACATACTACTTTTGCTATCTGTGGCAGCAGTAGTTGACTTATTTCAACCTTCATTGGATCCTCCATCACCTATTCATCTTCTAGGGATCCTAATCATTACAATAATTCAATTAAATACCACATATAACTTAAACGCCTAAACGTAATTAAGCTCCTAAACTCACTGTCAATGGTGGCTCCCGAGTAGTTGAAATTTTTAATTATATATATGTTTATGATCGCAAATATGTGTTGACCTGTTTTGACCACTCAATTGACTGGGAAAACAAGTCCTGAGCATTAACCAACTCAGACTTTATATAAATTGAATTCACTTATGAATCTTAATTCTAATGATCAATTGAAGGAATTAACTTGATCCTGAGGTTCCTTGAAACCTCAGGAACCTTTTCAAATCATTAATGGCATATTTTCACAATCTGTTTCACAAATTCGCCTTTTCTGGACTCACCGAAGCTCCGGTGATCTCCGGCTAGTCAAAACTAGTCTTCAGCCTGTAGAACTTGATGACAAACTTCAGATCAATGAAAGAAGGATTACTGATTATTCTGAGTGTTTATTTGAGATTTCAATGCCTGGAGCTTCAGTTAGGCTTTCATCTTCTCCAACTCCGGCAGAGTTGGAGAAGTCTGACAGATAGTTTCAAGGTGAAATTAATAGGTCTAGAAGCTTCAGTGTTGTGCACTAAACTCATTTATGTGCTTAAATCAGTGTAACAACCTCTGGGTTGTTCTGACGAACAAACCACTTCAGAATCTCAGGCGACGAGCTTAAAACCCTAGGAATTTCAGTTAAAACACCAAATTAAGGCTCTGAACATGTTTCTAAGGTTGAAAGGATGTTATTCAAGGTGTTAATTTCATTTGAAAAGGTTTAAAACAAAAACTCAAAATTTGAGGTTCTACAGTGAAACTTGAGTTTGATTCTTCAATTCTGGATTTAATCTGATGCGTTAATGAGTTTAAATTGATTTCGAGATATATGCGAATGATTTTAAAGTGATTTGAGTGAGCTCTGATGTATAATTCGAGTGGATTCCAATTTCTGCTAGTTTGGGTTGTTTTTGAACCCAAACTGATGGAAATAGATTTTTGATGAAATTTGGACGTAAATTCTTCCCAGATGAATTGGTAACAACCTTTAGAAGTTGTTTTAAATGATTAAACATGTCTTTAGTTGTCTGTTAGGTCTTTTCGTGTCTGAATCACACTTCCTGAAGCTTCCCGAGAAGCTTTGAGCTTCTGTGCACTACCTGGTACTTTTGAGAGCTTAATATCCTCACTAGCAGCTGCGGAATTAACTTTTTAACCAATTTAGAACTTCAACTAGAAGTTAAAGTCCAATCTGAGGACTTAAAGTAAAGAAAACCACTGTCTATGCCATTATTACCGTAGACATAACTGTACCTTTGCCTTTCAAATCGAAGAGCAAGAATTCCTATTCACATTAAATTGTCATCTCAATCTTGTAGAGCAACTCAAGAGCTTTCCAACAAGCTTTTATTCACTTGGAATGGAGCTCTGAGCTGCTGGGAATCGACATTTGAAGTTTGCTCTAAGAGGGGAAATGTTAGTCCCACATCGAGTATTTCTGAATGGCCCTCTGAGTATAAAACGATCTTGTTGTATAAGCACTTCAGTCGTCAACGCTTCGGCACATGGTTACCGATTGTGCATTGATTCTGTGTGTGTGTGTGGGCGCGTATATGTGCCTGCGAGTGTGTGCCCCTATGGCGTGGTCCTGGGAGGGCGTGTGCGAGGCCTGGGAGGCCATGAACCAATTTGGCTCGAGACTCTGAACCAGAAAATAAATCGAATTATAAATGAATCAAGCTTGGAACTACTAGGGTCTGGTCCCACCTTGAAAAGGGTGTTACGTATCCCTGAATGGTCCAAGCCATCAATAAATTACCAAATTTTTGGTTGAAGAGAAAAAAAGCTCGGTTCGGTTCAGAAGGAAGATATGCTGAAGGCAAGGAAAAATGTTAAGTGTTGAAGGCTCATAAAGCTAAGTGCTGAAGGTTGCTAAGGAAAATGACAAGGCAAAAGCAGAAGAAAGAGCAAAGCAAAGGAAAGGAAGAAAAGGAAGGAGAAGGAATATAGGAGAATTTGTAGAAAAAAGAGAAGGCTGAATAGGCATTAAGAGAAAAGGTAGAAAAGAGAAGAAAGAAAAAAGGAAGAAGAGAAGAGCTCGAGAAATATAAGAGGAAAAATAAGAGAAGAAAATAAAGAGAAAACGAAAGGATTAAGAAAAGATTAAAAGATAAGTAAAAGGAAAGAGAGAAAGAAAGAGAAAAGATAAAAGAAGAAGAAGAAAGAGAGAGAGAGGCTAAAGATAAAGAGAATAAATGGTTTAATTTCTTGCATTATTTTTAATTACTTTTTGATTTTCATGTTGTAATAAGGCATGCTTCAATTAGTAGAACTTTTAGTTGCCTTAATTTCTTTGAAATAAATAGAAATTAACATGTTTACTTATTATTAAAGAAAGATCATTTGTGTAAATATGATTTCCTATGGAATTTTACATATTTCTTAAATTTAAAATTATTAGGAAAAGTTCATGTTGTTAAAATTAACTTAATTATACCTCCTATGAGTTGTTTAAACTGATTGGTGAATTCTGAATAAGCTATACCTCCCAACGAACAACCTAGACTCAACCACTTAAAAGTAATAAAATCTAAAATGTTAGGTCAACTTGACCCTATACTACTCAACCCACATAAATTTGAGTTAACCTAAGTTACTTTCTTCTACACATAGTTAGGCACAATTAACTTAATTAACTTTGTTGAGGAAGAACATGATCACAATGCGACATCCAAATGGGCTTTAGATAAAAATCCAACCATACGGATGAATCCAGAGTGATGATCGCAGTCTGATAAAGTGAAAATCAACTCGATCCAAGCACTGTGGCATTGTCTGCAATAGAAAGAATATGGATGGCCCAAATGGCCCCACGTGGTACCATCTAGGCTACCCAACACTAGCTAGCAGCAACTGAAGGTGCCTCTCATCATCTTCACCTCCATTCCAAGCCATTGGATCTAGATCCAACGGTTGAGAAGCCTCCACACTGCACACCTCTTTGTGAATCAAGGGATGGCTTAGCACAGTGGCTAAGTGCCCTCCGCTGATCAAAGGGCACGGGTTCGAGTCCCGCTGAGCCCTCCTAGTCAGTGCAAGTGAAATTCAGTCTTTAGATCTCCATCAAGCGATCCTGAGGTGTCCACGCAGGGAAATCCCATGGGCCAAATTCATATACGCATGCGATCACATGGAATCACCCGCGCAATAAAACATGGGTGCTATTTTAAGACATCTACTAGCATTGTCAGCCATCCGTTACTGATCTAATGGCCTGCGCGCATCTTCTCAGTGGCAGTGAGCACGCCTTCAAAGGCGTGCGATCAGTGGGCGTAGCTGAGCCCTCAGATCTGGATCCAATAACTATGCCTCCTCTGGCAGATTCCAGCGAGGATAGAGTAGGAGCGCCAGCAAGCTTTAGCGACGTTTGGGGGATTGGCTAGTGTGGATCTACAAAGATGCCTTTGATGTCACTAAATGCCCTCTACATGAATTGCCCTCTTCCCTTCACTATAAAAGGACCCCTACACCTCCCCTTCTTCTTCATCTCTTCCTTTCTTCCTTCCACCACCTCCAAGGTTCTAGAGAGATCTTGTCCTAAGCTTGGGATGCTCCTCTAGAGTAGAAAACAAAATAGCTTTCCCTCCCCACATCCCCATTCATGGAGCATCCAGTGGTCGTCTTCTCACCTCCCTTTGGGAAGAAGATTCTCACTGCGGCGCTGTCCTGCCTCGCCCTTCATCCTCTGGCTCTGTCCTCGTTCATCCCGCTCCTCACCACCTTCCTCCAGGTGGCGTCAGAGCGAGTCATCCTCCGAGCAACCATCGAGGTGGATTATTCTCATCTCCATCTATCTTCGCTACTTTCTAGTGTAGTTTCTCCCACTTTAATAGTTGTAGAAAACATTTGCTTCAAAAGTATATGTGATTGTTTCTCCCTCTCTCTCTCTTATATTTTGCAAGTAGATTAGTTAGATAAGAATTTATCAACCTAATCTCTTGCTTGTTAAAAATACCAAAAAAAAAAAGAAAAGATAAAAATGACAAAAAAGAAATAAAGCAAAACGCATATCTTTCAAAACCAAATGTTCGCCTCCCTGTGTTTGACCTAGGACTCACTTTTCGAGTTTTGATTATAAATTTTACCAGATCTACGATTTTCTCCCGAATCGAATGACGACAATAGGTTTTCCAAACTTGAACCCTTTCTGCATGCAAATCTGTTGTTTTCATGACCCTGTGTACAAGTGTATATAGAAATAGGTCTCAAATGAACAATCGGACCATAGCAATGGATCTCGAATGATGAATGGAGTTTAGCAAACTCAAAATCACCTCAATCCAAACTCCGTAGCTCCCACAAAAAGCTCGAGAAGTTATGACCATTGATTTGATGATCAACGTCCTCATTGCACCACGTGGCAACCGCCCTGCCCTCCATTCTACGACCGCCTCTCCTCTTCACCATGAGCCATCGAACGACGCTCGTCGCGCCACGTCACTCTTCATCAATGACCGTCGATCTCCATTGGACGGTGGTGAGAGCATGAGATGAAAATAAAAAATGAGACTTCTTCGTGCCCATGTCACAATGGTTCATGCCTCAACCCCATGCACGAAGGATGCGTGATGGAGCCTTCGCGAGGGCCAAATTTTGTGCACCCAAGTAGTGGGGGACATTCAGCCATGGATGCAGGAGCAGACAGTGACAATAGCACGATGTGTCGCGATCTTGAACAATAAATGCATGCAACCAGCACGCGCGATCCGACACTGCATCACACACACGGGTGGGGTGTGATCTGAAGGGTGCAGCCACACAAGATCTTGATCGTCGATCCTTTATTGGATGGCTGTGAGCGTGAGTGTACGGATCGTGTGTGATGGTAGCTGGGTGCACATGTGTGCCAACGGGTGCAGGAGCTGGGTTACAGTGACATTTGTAGCTAGCCTACGACAACGTCCTTGCTGTTGCTAATGTTGCAATACTTATTTTGGCCAGCTCACGTCCATTATAAATAGCCCTAAGGACCTCCATTGCAAGGCATCTCTCAAGATCTTCTACCAAGCATGTCCCCAACCTTGATAGAGCTTCAAAGCAAGGTCCTGGAGCTATTGAGCTGCCAACGGAAGCCCCTCCACCACAGTGGCTACCTCACCTCTCCATTTTGTGAATTTATTCTTTAGTTTAATGTTTATGTTGCTTTAAGCTTTCATCTATCATTATAGTTGTAGAATGATTATGATTATGCAATATATTATCATCTTGCTTTATCACGTCTTTGCTTCATGCATAGTTAGTAGTCACCATCATATTATCATGAATCTCTAACCCTACCACTCTTTCTCTCTCTCTCTTTCTCTTTACATGCAAGCAAACAAATATCTTGTGACAATTAAGTGACCAATTGATTCAATTTTCATGCCTCCTTTTGTTCGACACTTGTACTCACGTTCGATTCTTCTTTTAAAAATGATGTCGTAAATGCATGCTACAATGAACAACTTAATCTAACGCATTTTCAAACGTCACTGGCCCCGCTTGGAGCCTCATACACGTTGCTGAGGAGGTAGGTTTCGTCGCCTCTTAGTAACCTAGGTTCTCATATCACCATAAATTTCATTAAAAAGATAAAAAGTTCAAAACATCAAAAACCCTAAAAACAGTCTTCTTGGAATTTCTCAGGGCGAGTGGATTAAAATCCACTAGTTGATTCTTTTCATCACATCCGCCGCCCTAGATTTCTCACTCATTAGCTTGCGTAAAACTTGAGAATCTTAATTCTGCTTGTATTTGAGGTAAATTAAAATTGATTATTTATCATATCTATTTGCCTCATTATTCACATTTGGGATCCACTACTTTGGTTGGAGAAGTCTTTGAATCAATTTGACTCCAACCCCACCATCACCTTACATTTGCCTCTGATTTGATCTCGAATCTATACCCCAACATTTTCATTTTCATTTTCATATCTTGGTTGTTGAGCTTTGTGTGGATTTTCCATTATGGTGATTTAGAGCACTGGGATTGAATTGTTTGGCTCCCATTCACATTCAATAGAAGAAATTCATGCATCCACACTTGAAAACATCCATTTAGGGGCCCATTGCATTGTAGCATGCATTAACCAATCAAGTTGAAGGAGGGTTGTTTGGGCATAAAGAACTTGTTTTTCTGAAACCCGGAGATTGGTTGAATTGGTGCTTCATTTGAATCCTAAGAGTCATACTACTTAAGAGCAGAATTCTATAAGACATTCACCAATCTAAACTTTAATTCAGGGAGATTTACCCATTGCATGATTGTTTTACACACATATCAATCTATGCACTTGGGCATTACCCGTAAACAATGCCTTTTACATTCCAAAGCACTTGTATCCTAAGCCTCTTGACTAAAATTAGTAGTAACTTGACCCTATTAAGGTTTGGAGGTATAACTACCTACATGTAGTGCCTATGTGCTGATACGGGTCCCCACGTGTTATTGGGTGTCTAAGACTAGGGCAAACGGCCTTTCAATCTAGCTCAGTGGTTCCACGGTGCTCGTACTTGGTTTCATAGGTTGCAATAGCAGGTAAATTAGATCTTTAGTTCTTAGGTCACATTTAGAGGTTAGGACCTTGATTGATTGATTTGTTACCAAGTGCACCGATTTGGCATCTTTCCTCTCATCCCCTTCTCTTCTCAACTCCTCAATTCTTCTTCTGGTAGTGCTTGTTTTGGAGGAGGGCACAAAACCTGGAACTTGTTGAATTGTCTGGTAATTCTAGAAGGGTAGAATCTGGTGAATCGTCCTCCTCCTCCGTAAATGTGGCTGCTCACCAAACCCCAAATTCCGAGGGGGGGAATCCTCCCCTTCCCCATCAACTAGGTACTGGAGGAGTTGACCCGTTAACCCACCTCCAAGCCTAAATGGCCTTGTACACCGAACAAATTGAAGCCATTAGGGGAACCTTAGAGGAAATGCAAAACCCTTCCGAATGGGAGGAGCCTAGATCTCTGAGCTCTTATCAAAATCCTGCTACAACAAAGACCCAAGGGTTGGTTTGCTTCCCCGCTAGCATAGAAGACTTTCAGTTAAAATCGAATGTAATTGGCCTAATTACTTTCCATTGTCATGGACTTGCCAGTGAAGAACCTTTTCTACACTTGTAGGACTTAACTCGCTTAGCTGAAACTATCAAACCAAGAAACATTGGCTTACACATTTCCTCATGAAAATGTTCCCATTTTTGTTGAATGACAAAGCTATGCGTGCACGATTGGAAAACCCATTCATTGTTGTGAAGTGATACATATAGCATTTCTCAAAAAATTCTTCCTAATCGGGCTTACCAATGCACTTCGTCATGCTATAACTTCTTTCACGCAACAAACTGGCGAACAGTTTCACGATGCTTGGGAAAGGTATAATGACTTTCTTAGGAAATGTCCACACCACAGTCTACCCCGGTGCTATGTAACCTAGATCTTCTACTATGGGCTAAATGAAACCATGACGCAGATTACAGACACTTTCTGTGGAGGTAATTTCATGAATAAATATAAGGATGGAGCATTTGAACTATTTGAGAACATGAGTGAAAATTCTGTGAACAATGCTTCCATCGTCGCCTTTAATTGGACCAGTACACCTCGTAGTGGAGCACACGAGGTTGACATGAGACCCTTCTATTCGTTCACTGACATGAACTTAATTGCATAAAAATTGGACGAAGTCTTGCTCGTTCATAAGAAGCTGGACAAACTCTTGGCAAACCCCGTTGATTCTGTGGGCCACACTTCAACTCCTCCATCACGTCACAAACCTAATCCTTCCCAAGTCAGGATTATTTTCAAGAATCTCATACGACCTGCATCATCCTTGCTGAGTATTGCACCGAGCAACTCCGTAGGTAATGTAGACCTGGCTTCTGTTGGCCAATATTTTGACATGGAGGAGAAAGCCTCCATGTACTCAGATGCATTATCTTATGTAGACTCATCTTCAGAATTTTATGTTAGATTAGAATTAGGATTTCCTAGGTAGTTATGATTTACTTTTTATATATATATATTAAAAGAAAAAACTTTCTGTTATCTTTAGAAACTCGGCCAGAATCTGATTTTGATATTCAAAATTCAATAGGCATGCTTCTAGTACTCCAAAAATCTTGAAATTTGAACAGGAACTAGATTTTCAAACTACCTTTCGAACGCCACCATTCCCAAAAAGAAATTCAATCTGTGGAATTTTTGAAAATTTGAGTACACATGGGTCAAATAGATTGGAAGCTAAATTTTTATGAACTTAAAAAATCAATTCTAACCAACTTACAAATCTGATTGAGTCAAGACTGGTGAGGTTTGAAAGATAATCAAATTAGCTTTCATTGTCATAATTTTACCAAATTTTTTCAGCATATTGATACTATTTCCACCAGGAAAACCAACACGGGGTCCAAATCTCATATTTGACCCCTCGATAGTTAATGAATTCATAAATATTTATTTAACATAGTAAAAATTATGATAAAAATACTCTCTGAAAAGCTTTTTCAAAAATGAATCTTCCTACTAATTTTCAAATCATTTGGATTCCAAACTTACTTGAGAGTTTGTTTTTGATTAGTGGTCTGCAAACTAAAATAATGTAGAAGTGCATGAGCCTTAGGACCACATTGTACTAGCCTGGACTCAATTAAGGCTAATGGTTAGTTGGTGAAGCAAGTCACCTTGTGGACTACCACCATCTACTAAATTGAAGAAAAAGGTTAAAAAATTCACGAAAACATATCAAATAACCTGCATTTGTCTGGCAACTACTGGGTGATTTCAAACTCTCTTACCAAATCAATGAGTAAACCTATGGGGTAGTGTCAAAGGACCAAGGCTACAGGGTACAAAGGAACTAGAGGAGAAAGTAGAAGGAAGAAC
Source organism: Thalassia testudinum (assembly GCA_037157565.1). NCBI lineage: Eukaryota > Viridiplantae > Streptophyta > Magnoliopsida > Alismatales > Hydrocharitaceae > Thalassia > Thalassia testudinum. Next base: position 18,793,137 of record JAZHRO010000056.1, read on the forward strand.
CTTCCACTTAGTCCCCTCGTACACAAACTAGACGGGTTAGTTTGAGAGGCAGGGATTATCTTCAGTCGATTTCTTGACAAATTTCTTCATAAATTCAAACCTGAATGAAAAATCTGGTCATCTAATCTTAGGGACCAATCTGATTAACAAGGCTTTAGCCTTATTTTGCTTGACTACACCAACCATTTGAGTTGGTGTATGCAACGAAGAAGGTCGTTAGGACCTAAACTTGTGGAACCTTGGGAGCCAAACCTAAGGCAGCAAAGGCAATTCTCGCCCGACCCTTCTTCCCAAGCCTTTTGGTCTCGATTAGCTGAGATGGCTAATCTAGGTCCTTGAGTTGTTCAGGACCATAAGAATCAAGACCCAATGGCTTGTCTGGAAGGTAGGGTCAAGGAAATTGAATACGAGTAGAGCATCAACAGGATCCTCAGGACACTTGACAGGATGCAGCATCCACCACATGGAGAACAACTACGGGACTTCTACGATCCGACGACAATGATTATAGCACCTCAAGTTTGGATTCCCACAAGCGAAGATGCATTCGAGTTGAAGTCGAACATCATAAGTCTGATTCAGACTCATTTCCATGGAAACTCAAATGCGGATCCCTTCCAGCACATTGAACATCTTAGTCGAATTGCAGAGTCGGTTCGACACAGAAATGTAGATATCATAATTGTTTTCCTGAAGCTTTTTCCTTTTTCTCTCAAGGATAAAGCCATTTACTGGTTCAAGACTATCAGGAGGCCAGTTGGAGCCTAGGAGAATTTACGTTGCGAATTCCTCCAAAAGTTCTTCCCGATTGGTAGAACAAATGCTATGAGGCATGAAATCACAACCTTTGCCCATGGCTCCGAAGAGAAAGTTCATGACGCCTAGGATGGATTCCATGATTTTCTCAGGAAGTACCTGCACCATGAAGTGCCCAGATGGCACCTCGCACAAGTCTTTTACCATGGGCTGGATGACACACATCAGTACCTTGCCGATGCATCTAGCGGTGAGAATTTCCTCGCAAATGACGAGAATAATGCATTCGAACTGTTCGAGTCCTTAGCGGAGAACTCGATGAATGCCAGATCAATGTACCAGTTCCAGTGACATGGACAACAACGAGTTAGTCTCCACGAAGCTCACATCGAGTCTGCCTGAGTAGACATCGACATTATCACCAAGAACCTCAGCAAGGTGGATCTGCTCGACAAAAAGCCTAATGAATTAATTCAACCAAGATCTAGGTTTCCTAGCAGCACTGCTGCATCCCACTCATCCATCGCATCCCAAGCTCCTTCTACTCAACTGCATCTGCTCACTCAAGATATTTCTTCATTTCCACGGGATCCTGTGTATCAAGAACCCGTGAATAATCTAGATCTAGCATCATACAATCTGGGTTATGCACCACATGACAACTTAAGTGTGTATTCTTTTGATGAATTTGCATTTGAGACATCCTCAGCCTATGAAGATGTCTATTCTATCCATGGTTACGGGTGTAGTAACCCATATTCTGAGATGTATAATCCAGGTTGGCGCCAGCATGCTAACTTCTCCTGGTCTGGTAACTCACAGAGTCCAAATCAAGACCCACACTACCAGAGTAGACAATATGAGAATGCGTAGAACACTTACCCCAGGCAGCAGCCATCCCCATCGCAGTAACAAACACGTTCTATTTATTAGCCGCTGCACCAAGCTACCAACTACCCTCCAAAGTGGATCGACCCTTAGGGGTCACTGAAGGAGGACTTGCAAGAGCCAATCCGGAAAGTGACTCATGACAACATGCAAATTATGAAAGCTATGGCTAACCAAATAAAAAACATACAAAATACATAGAATCAGATGATCCAGGAGCATAGATCACAGGAAGCCTTACCCTCCCAACCTGTCTCGAACCCATGGTATGTGTAGAATCAAGGCACCTTGCCTAGATTCCAAGCACCACAAAGATAGGCACATGCTATTCTACAAGAACCTCCTGCACCACTTGGTTATGGGCAAGGTTAGCCACCTTTATTGCCAAACCCTGTGTATTCTGGCCCAGCCGCTCCTCTGCCACCTTATGGACAGCATGCCAATGCAATAGTTGTCACTTTGAGGAATGGAACGACTACAAAAGACGCACTACCTAGGCAAGTGGGTCATGATTTTTCATGCCCTTCACCGCAGGATGGTTCGACTCCATCTTCATCTCAGGAACCATCTACGGTTGATAAGGGCAAGAGGCCACTTGACCTTGAGATTCCCGTTCCTTTTCCCGAGGCATTGACACAGAATATAGCACGGAAAAAGGATATGCGGAATTTCGAGGACCTGAAATCAACGTTTAAGTACATATTCAGGCCCTTCTCCTCGAGGCCATTGATTACATTCCCATTGTTGCTAGGTTCTTTAAGGACTATTGTACCCCAAAGAGACAACTAAGAAATGGACAATAGGCGGTACTAGCGGAGTAGGCTAGCGTTGTGATTCTAGTTGACTTACCACCTAAGAAGAAAGACCCTAGTACCCGACTCATCCCTACCTTTTGTAGGATTCTCCATTTGATTAGGCCCTTCTTGATTTGGGTTCGTCCATCAACTTGACTCCCATTACCGTATATGATTGATTTCGATTTTGGGAGTTGAAACCCACCTCTGTTATATTTCAGCTGGCTAATAGATCAGTGAAAACACCAAGGGGGGTGGTTGAGAACTTGATCATAAATGTCCACCGATTCTACTTTCTCATAGACTTTTTCATTCTCGATATGGAGGTTCCTGCTAATCTTCATGATGCACCTATTATTCTAGGTCACCCATTTCTGGCGACAGCCTAAGCAAACATTGACTGTGCATCCGGGTATATGGAGATTGCCTTGGGTGATGAACGACATAGACTTGACATATTCAGGGCATCAAGGAACATTGATTGTGATCGCATCAAGGAGGATGGTGAAGGCGAAGAATCAGCTTTTTATGGTAACATTGGGCTCCTTTGTGACGACCCAATGTCTCATTCGTCTGCACTATCAGGGTCCTAAGAACTTGATCAAGATGGGACTGATGCAAATGACGTACACATTTCATCCTATGGATCTGATTGTCTAGGGTGTTCATCTGATTATAACACCCCTGATCCTAATTATCCTGTCTAGCCAAGCAATGATCTGCTTCCATCAAAACAGGATTACATGACCTTTGCAAGCGGATTTTTTGTCAGTCAGGTTCATCAGATTTCCGCTATTGATTCTACTCTTCCTATTCAGACTCCCACTCCCACCCCTGATTCTGATCCACCCGTGATTGAACTAAAGCCCTTACCTGAGTCACTCAAATACATGTTTTTGGGTGAAAGTGAGACATACCCAGTGATCATTAGTGCTCACTTAACCCAAGAACATGAGCATCAATTGATTTCTGTATTACAAGACCATAGGGCTGCCATAGGGTGGAGTATTGCTAATCTCCATGGTATTCACCCCTCGTATTGCACTCATCATATCTACACGGATGAGGGGGTGAAACCTTCCAGACAACCTCAAAGGCACCTAAACCCAAATATGCTCAAGGTTGTTAAGAAGGAGATCATTAAATGGTTGGATGCAGACATTATCTATCCAGTTTATGACAACTAGTGGGTGAGTCCTATTCAGATCGTGCCCAAAAAGAAAGACTCACTGTAATCAAGAATGAAACGGGCAAATCCATCCCAACCCTCACCACTACTTCATGGTGGGTTTGCATTGATTACAAGAAATCGAACATGACTACCAAAAAGGATAATTTTCCTTCACCTTTTATTGATCAGATCTTAGAAAGGTTATCTAGATGCAGTTTCTTCTACTTTCTGGATGGATACTTTGGGTACAACAAAGTTGCGATCAACCCGAAAGATTAAGACAAAATAACTTTTATTTGTCCCTTCGAAACATTCACTTTCAAGCGAATGCCTATCGGCCTCTGTAATGCACCAGCAAACTTTCAGCATTGCATGATGGCCATCTTCTCTGACATGAATGAGGACTATGTAGAAGTGTTTATGGATGACTTCTTCATTTTCGGAGATGCTTTCTCATCTTTTCTTGATAACCTCACGAAGATTCTGAGGAGGTACATAGATGTTAACCTAGTACTTTCATGGGAGAAAAGCCATTTTATGGTGAGGGATGGCATTGTACTAGGTCTTACGATCTCTTCTAATGGACTTGAGGTCGACTGAGCTAAGTCCAAAATCATTTCTCGATTACCTCCACCTAGCTCGATAAAACGAACCATATCATTCTTAGGGAATGTTAGATTCTATCAAAGATTCATTCGAGACTTCTCGAAAATTGCTCGTCCATTGACAAACCTTTTTGTAGCTGACACCCCCTTTAACTTTGATTCCACGTGTATCAACGCTTTCGAGACTTTACAAAGTGTTGTTTCGAATGCACCTATTCTCCAACCTCCCGACTAGTCTCTTGACTTCGAGATGATGTGTGATGCCTCTGACTTCACTGTCGGAGCTGTTATAGGCCAACGTCGGGAGCACCATCCATTCATAATATACCATGCAAGCAAAACACTGGATGAGGCTCAGTGTAACTATACGGTTACTGAGAAAGAGCTGCTAGCCGTAGTATTTCGGTTGGAAAAGTTTAGATCATACCTACTTGGGTCAAAATTGACTATCTTGACTGGCCATTCCACCCTTCGGCATTTGTTAGCAAAGAAGGATGCCAAACCCAGACTTATCAGATGGATTCTTTTGTAGGAATTTGATGTCGAGATTCGCAACAAAGCCAGAGCTCATAATGTTTATCGTGTGAGACGATGTTTTAAAATACTTTATCCTAGTATAGTCGAAATCACACGAAAACAAATAAAATTTATACTCGAATTTGAAGTCCGACGTCGAACACAAGGAGCAATCAATTGCAATTTTTTTTTTTTAAACTGTGAGGATTGCTATCATGAGCCGATAGCAATCCGGAGGGTAGCATATTTCATGTCAAAAAAGTATTACAAGAAAGAAGCCCAACTATGTATGAGAGACCAGCACTCCTTTACAATATTCTCACATCTCACCGGTCTCTCCTGAAAAAGCTTATCATTACGCGCCCTCCACACACACCACAAAACGGCTGCCATAGCCCCCAAGGGTCGACTAGGAAGGATGAAGCTCTACCACACCGAATCCCAGGAGGGGAGGGGTTCCAAGCAAACCAACCGCCAAATCCTATCAGTGACCAAACAAGAGAAGATGTGTGTTGCACTATCAGAATGTAACCCACAAAGAGGGCAGGCATTCAAAACAGTCCCCGTCCTTCTGTGCCTCAGATCGCCAGTGATCAACCCTTCTCGTTTGCAAAGCCACAGGAATATCTGAACCATCAGAGGAACTCTCAAAAGCCAAACCTTTCTGCCAATAGGGTCCCATTCCACCTCACTATTGGATCTAATAACTTTCCCATACGCCTGCTTCACTAAAAAACTGCCCTGCCAGCAATATGTATCCGTCACACCTCTCACAAGATGCAACTGCTGTAGATTAGCAATCAGTTTCTGCCTCTCCTCCCATAGTCGAGTGCCCAGCTCGCATTGTTGCAACCCTTCCAGCTGCCAACATCCCTCTGCCTGAGATCACAGACTGCTAACTGTGGCTTCCTTATCTGCAGCAGCGTCATACACCCATGGGTAGATCTCTTTCAGTAGGCCCAAGTCAGACCACCACTCATTCCATAAGCTGAAACTTCTACCATCTTTGAGCTTAGGTTGTAGTAGGTTCCAGTAGCTGGTGACTGTAGATATCACTGATCGCCGAAAGGGGGAAGGTTTCTTCGACTAAAGCCTTTGCAAACTGCTGTTAGATCCCCCATAGCTGTCCCTGATCAGATCATCCATCAACCCCTCCTTGTAGTCCAAAATCCTGATGGCCCATTTCACCAACAAGGATTCATTGAATTCTTTTAGTGCTTTAATTCCTAGCCCCCGATCTCCATTGGTCTACAGATACTGCTCCATCTGATGGGCTACATGAACCCGCCCTCATGACCTGCACCCTTATAGAAGAATCTCTTCCTCATAACATCCAATCTCTTCCAAATACATTTAGGGGCCCTAAATATGCTAAAATAGAATACTGGTATGGCTGTAATGACCGAATTGAGTAGGATTAGTCTTCCACCCTTAGATAGGAATTTACTACTCCAACCTTTTAGCTTTCCAGACACCTTCTCAAATGGGACATTCCAGTCTGATTTTTCAGTTTTGTGGCCCTCAGTGGTAATCCAAGGTATCTCAGTGGCAGTTTAGCACGAGGTGACTCCAATATACCCTCCAAATCCATTTTATCCTGTTCATTCATGCCAAAGCAAATCAAAACAGACTTATCCTTGTTCAAACATAAGCCTGAAATATCACCAAATATCTTTACCAATAACCCCAGAGCATGTGCCTCAGACTTGGACCCTTCCACAAAGAACACCGTGTCATCTGCATACTGTAAAATGGGGGCTAGGTTTTTCCTGTTAGACAGTGAGTACCCTTTAATTATACCCACCTCAGCCAATTTGCAAGCATACCTTGCAAGTCCATCCACCGGAAGGTTGAAAATCAATGGGGCTAAAGGACACCCTTGTCTAACCCCACGCTGAGGCTGGATCCAGGCTCCACATGGCTTCCCATTGACCAAAGGAGAAAATGAAGCAGTAGTGATACGTCATTTCATCCATTGGATCCAGAGGGAGGGGAAGCCTCTTCTTATAAATACCTCCCATAGGTACGGCCAAGAGATCGAATCATAGGCTTTCTGGAAATCAACTTTCCACATGAAGGCCTTGCATTTCCTTCGATGCCATCCATTAACCATTTCCTGAGCCAGAATAAAGGATTCTTGAAGTGATCTACTGGGCAAGAAAGCAGCCTATATCGGATGAATCAGGTCCTGTAGAACAACTCTCAGCCTATTAGCCAAAATCTTGCTGATGATAAGATAGATGGAGTTTGAAAGGGAAATCATCCTAAAATCTGAAAAGTGTTCTGCTCCCATTGATTTAGGCAAGAGAAAAAGATAGGACTTGTTAATCCTCTCAAACCCCGCATTTCCTACCTCAAATTCTCTGATAGCATCCATCACCTCCTTACCCACCACACTCCACATCTCCTTGCAAAAGAAAACTTGTATTCCATTCGGGCTCGGGGAGCCTTCCACATTTAATTTTCTGATTGCCTGCAGGGTCTCTGTTCAGTAATAAGTGCAGTCAATTGCTCAGCCTGGTCACTTGTCACCCTAGGACCCTCGTTTCCTACCATTCTCCATTTCCCCCTCTTAGCTACCTGATATGCCTCTCTAAAATATTTGATGGCTTCAGATTTAATCTCCTGATCAGAAAAGATCCTATGTCCACCACAAATATTAGAGGAAATGAAGTTAACACGTCTCTGAGAGCTAGCTGCAAGATGAAGAAAACTTCATATTGGCATCCCCCTCCTTAAGCCATAGCTGCCTAGATCTATCCCTCCAATCGATTTCTTGTTTTAAATCTTCATCAAGGACCACACCCTGCCACACTTTCCTTTCAGCCAGTTCATCTTCAAACAAAAGGCTAGCTGCTTCTTTGGAGTGCAGCTCCTGAATTTTACACAGAGCTTCCCTTCTCCTCTGCTCCCTCATCAAGCTAGCAGTAGATCCATACTCTTTTAAGATCACGCGCAAACCACCCAGCTTGGTTGACAGTCTGACAATAGCAGACCCCTGCACCTTTGTAGCTCTCCACCAAGAGCTGATCATCTGGTAGAAGCTCGGTTCATTCAGCCATGATCATTTTTGTTTGAAGTAGGACCCAACTTGGGTTTCTTCCCCACTGTCCCAAACCAAAGGGGTATGATCTGAGAAGGGTCGGCTCAATCCACTCACAGTCTACAATTGAAATCTAACAAGGATGTCCACATTTCCAAAAAATCTATCAAGCCTGGATGCTAGCCCGTTTCCATTGTGCCAAGTAAATTCGACACCAGGGGAAGGATATTCACTCAACTGTGGAGATTGAACCATCATCTAGAATCCAATAGCCGAACTGTCCGTGCTACCATTAGGCCTAGCAGCCCCTGTTAACACAATTAAAATCCCCACCCGTCAGCCACATTCCCCCCTGCACCAACTCAACCACAGTAGACCACTCCTCTCATAGCTCCTGCCTGGCAGATGCAATACAAGGTTCATATACCCCAGTAATCCAAATACACTCCTACCCCTGGTGAATCTGAAATTTGCATGTCAGCATATGTCTTGCTTTGTGAACTTCCAAACACTGAGCCCACCTCTTCCTCCACCAGATAGCAATGCTCCCCGACCTCCCATGTGCATAGATCTGCACACAATCGTTCATCCCTGAAGCTATCAAGTCAGACCACAGCCTATCAGAATTAATTTCAATGAGTGTCTCTTCAATGAGCACACATTCAATTCCCCATTCTCTCAAATATCTCATTAGAGACGCCCTCCAACTTTTGTCACGCAACCCACGCACGTTCCAAGTGAGGATTCTCATCAATCCTCACTGGATCCCTCCCTCCTGAGGGTTTGGCATTTGCAACTTGCATAACTTTCGCAACCTCATCCTCATCCATCAGAATGATAGCCTTTGATTTTCTCTGTCAGAGGCTATACAGTGATCTCCCCTTACCAGTCTTTGCGCAAGATCCCCCTTCACATTTAGGGTCTTCCTTCACCTGCAGGTCCTGTTGATCCTTCAAAGACTTAGGCTGCATGTCCAGATTCCCCCGTACCTCAATCTCCATACCACCTGACAGCACATCCCCTGCCACCGTGGACGACGGTCCTGCCATTTCCCCTCCACCCAGTTCCTCCTTTTCTTCATTCTGAGACCCCCCCGTCTCCCCATCACATAAGTACTTACAAGTCTCGACAATTAGGATTCATCGCCACGAACCATGCACAGCTCCTGAACAGTCTCTTCCTCATCAGCTGTAGGTCCAGACGACTTAAGTTTCTTTGCTACAGTATCACCCACAAAGAACTTCAACCTCAGCATCCAGGAACTTCCACCGCACCTCAAAATCAGATTGTCAGGTATAAAGCCAGCGATGAAAACATTGACCTTCACAGTCAGCAGACGCCCATTCCCCTCCAGCAGTCCGACAACTACATCCTCTGCACTGATGCAAAGCCTGAGATCATCGATGACACAACCTTCTTAGACCTCAAATGTAGAGGCATTCCCTCGATCTCAAGTTTTCTTGACCTGATTCCCATTCTCTGGAGTGGTCTCTCCGACAAGGCTCCATCAAAAGGAGAAACCAGTCTCCAGATCACCGTGAAGCCATCGTTACAAGATGTTTGAAAATGCAGCCTCTCGACATCCCCCATACCCAACCCAAAGAGAACAAAATGTGTATTTGACAAAAAAGAAACCTGCCAGAAGTTGGTCGAGAGGGACAGTGAGGTTACCAGGGTGCGAACATTCTCCCCCGTCGATCTTCTAGACATAACCTCCCCACCCAGAGCTTCCTGCAAGGCCATCTCTGTAGCTTTGATGTTCTCTGTCATAGGCACCTCCACATCATCCACAAGCCCTCCCAATTTACATAGAGATGGGGGCAGAGGCAGAATCTGCACTACCCTAGAATTCAAATTTCCTAAGCATGGGAAAAGGCGACTACTCATCATTTCCCCCAAACCACTACACGAATCCCTTTTGTGGCCGAATCCCATACATCCCAGACACACCACGGGAGATCGGTAGGTGGCCGGCATATGTCCCCGTCATCGGCAGCGGAAACACACAGTCTTGCCGAGCAGCTTTGTTCCCCTTCTATCAGACCACCTCGCCTCCATCCCCCTTTTGTCGTAAGCACCAGATTCCCCCCGCTCCTTCCTCCTCCAACCCTTCGGCATCCAAGTATGCCTTCCTTCCCCCTCCCTACTCCCACCAGCCATCTCCCCTAAGCCGCCTGCCGTCGGGAAAGCCATTCTTCCCTGTAATCAATTGCAATTTAATCTCACCAACAACAAGTTAACAAAAAATTATAATCAAAACATCATTTGGAACAACTCAGAATGATATATAAATAAAACAATGTATCATAATGCAAAAAGAATCGGTTAAAATGGTGATTTGAATCACCAATTAACCCTTTTAATGTTAAGCTCAAATATCTCAACAACAATTGTAATCAAATAACCCACGTCAACTAGATGAATATCTCAATCAGAATAGAAGCACCAGTAGGTTTCAGATGAAAGCACAAGGCCTTCAGATCCCTTAAGCTCAAGGGATCATCTCTACAAAAAGGCAAAGGCCACTTCTTTCTTTCTTCGTGCCTCAAGGGAGAGAGGCAAGCACAACAACACAGAGGCAAAGGCCCCTTAGGATCGACTAAGCAGTAGAGGGAGAAAACCCCCTCCTCTCTATTTTCTCTTCTCTATCTCTATTAGAAACTCGAATATATCCAAGTAATCAAACCCACACCTAGACTCGCATGGCATGAGCGTGGGTGAGGACACATGCATTGAAGCATGTGAGCAGGACCTCACACTGGTGCTTTCGGAGGCAACCCGCTAAGATCACAAAATCAATTTATCACATGCGCGGCCTTCAGCAACCCACGATGTGGGACTAAAGTCCCTTCGTTCTTTGCATGAAGGCAGTAGGACAACAACCTTTAATTGGAGCAGCAAACACAGTTATGGTCTTCAATTGAGCACCTGAAATGCTTCAGGACCTTGGACTGCTTCAATCAAAAGCTACAGTGGGATGATTTGAAGCCTGGAGGTTGAAGAACACATCGGAGAAGACGATGGCGACGGTGGCTGTCTAGTGGAGAACCTGAAACATGAAAATGACCTTATGGTCCCATCAAAACAAGTTCAGGAGGTTCCCAGTGTGATGGTGAATGTGATAGGGGGTTCGGCATGATGAGAGAGTATGTGTAGGAGTATGTCGATGTCGGAGAGCAGGTGCGGTGATGGGGATGTTCGGCAGAGTAGTTGAGGGACCAATCGGCCAAAATATGTTGGGGCATTTGGTCAGTGGAGAACGGTGGAAGTGTGGGTGGTCATGGTGTGCAATTTTGTGTGGTGTATTGGGGTCACGGGCTCATGAGAGACCTTGTTGGAGGTGAAGAAGACGTAGGGGGAGATATGTGATTGGCAGTCATGCGTGTGTTGTGTGGGAAAGAGAAGTAGAGGGAAAGAGAATGATGTAGGAGAACTTAGAGGGGAGGTAGAAGGTTGGATGGCGCCAGTCGTGGCTGATTGGTGCCGAAGAAGGTGACAAAGATGGTAAGGTGGCATCGGAAAATGAGGTAGAGGAACAACCTCCCTTTGGCCGGAGAGGATTGCGAAGACAAGGGGAGGAAGATAGGCCATCCAATTTGATGGTTGGAAGGTCGGAGGAAGGGGATTAAGGGTGGTCACCGAAGTAGAGGTTTCGGTGGCTGGAGGGGGAAAAAGAGGGGTATTTGGCTCACCTAAACTTGCTAAGGAGGTGATGTTGCGCATGGAGGTCCTTTACAGGCCTTCAAGCTTCCAAGCTTTGAAACAAGCTTGAGAAGCTTCGATTTTTACGGAAAGAAAGCTTGAGGTCCAAGGATTCGCATGAGCCACAAGGGAAGATTTAGAAACTAGAAATAGGTTTGGATGATCAGGGATTTCCTCAGGATCATCCCTTCCAATTTTGGAAGGGATTGGTTAAGTAATCAAGGAGGAATCCTTGATTGAAACCTCAGGTGCATGGGTTCACACCTGCCATGGTGGCAAGGACCTATCTACGAAGAAGAAGACAAAGTTGGGGGGCAGGTCACAAGGATTTTTTAAAGTTGAGGTGCTTTCTTGTATGGAAAAGGTCATACTTGGACCAAAATGGAAAGTAGGTAAAAATGATCTCAGATTAGGCCCAAATTTTGGTACAAACCTAATTTGGACTCAAGGAATCTAATGGCGAAGTTAGATTTTATTTTTGACCACCTTGACTTGTAAAATTATGCATAAGCTCAAATTAGGGCAACTTTCTGTCTCTGACTCTATTTCAGGCCAAAATAGGTTCCGCTGGTCGAATCAAAGATACCAAACCCTTTAGAATATTTGTCTCTGAATTTTTGAAAGCTTGGGTGAATTTTACCTTGATCAGAACCTCAATTAACTAAGCGGATCTGCTTTTAGTGTTTCAGATGTCCATTAATTCTAGAAATGTGTGAAAACCTATTTCATTCTGCATGGACCTACTTATTAGACATTAATGGCCATATGACCTTTAATAAACCTTTGTAAATACCCCGTGGTTATTCTGTGTTTGTGGAATGCTGTTAATTTTGCAAAAATTACCTTGTATTTTTCTCTTCTTCAAAATAGGATAATGTGCCCTTAGGACCTTCTCATGGATATGTAGGTGCATTTGTTAACCTTTTTAGATTAAATTGAGCTAGTTATGGCTCATGATGGCATTCCCATCACAGCCCCATGCCTAGCTTTTGCCAGTCCCTTAGCAAAACCTTATATATCAAACTAGTTATCTCAGTCGGATGTAACCGTCAGGATGCCCTATTAAGCCGCAACTCTAGGAATCAGATCTTAATACCAACAATAAGTCTAGAGGTACTCAAGTGCCAGCCCAGATCCAGACCTGACTAGCTTTTGCCTCAGTCTGCCATGAAGGTTTCTAGGGCTCGTAGGAACTATCCTAAGGTTCATTGGACTCAGCAGTTAAAGCACCCATGCTTGTAACATGGTTTGTCTAGGTTCAGTTTGCTAGTGCAATTTTTGTAAGAGAGAAGGATAGAAGAAGATTTTCATTTGTGGAGAGTTTTCTCTCTCTTTTTCTTTTCATTATATTTTTCCTTAGATACAACCTCGAAGTGGCCCTAAACACATTCTGTATCGGATTCCATGTCCCCACCATCAATCCTTACAGGGTCCCTGGCAATCGATGCTTCGAGATAGCACCACCCATGACAACCCCTAGAATAAGGTGCTTACGTGCCCCTGTAGGATATTTAGATATCCTAGGAGACAGGCACTGAGGAGATGATATGTTATTGTGCATTTTCGAGGGAAATTTCCTGACTCTCCATGCCGGGAACTTGTCCAAATCAACTTTTGTTTTTGAGCTGCTTCTAATCTAGATCTTAGGATCATTTTCAGAACAACATAAATGCTTTTTGGCATGATTTCATATTTAAGCATACTGAAACAAACTGTGTGTGATTTAGGGTGCTTAAGTTACCACATCTCGCAAACCAGAGGTCAGCTAACGAGGCCGAATAATCCCTAAGCCTTAGACCTAAAAGACAAGCTTTGAATTTTCCTCAACCTCTTGAGGATTAATCCAGATCTTGACAAGTATGTGAGTGTTTAAATCTCAGAATAGGTCCAAGAGGCCTAAGGTCGGTATTTTCTACTAATCCCATAAGTTTTAACCTTCCAAGTCTTAATTCATCATTCGATCCAATCTAGAAGTTAGGTAAGTTCCATATTATCTTGAAGGGACTCCATTTTTTTCTTTATTGTTTTGCTCCTTTCTTTTCTTTTCAATTTTCTTCCCTCCTTTTTCTCATTTTTCTCTTAAATGGACCTTCTTTTTCCTCAACCTCCATTTCTTTTATAAAATCCTTTTTTATTTGATTTTCACGGCATTTTACACTTTAATACCCCCTTATGCCTACGATTTGCAATGTCCTCATTGTAAATTAGGTGGTTTCGAGTTCAGCATAGATCGTACTTTAGAACAGGGTCAAAGCGTGGGTGGACGGGTCAAGGTGACTGTTGTAGACGATTTCATGCTTTGATACAAGTACAAATGGTGGAGTCGATTATTCTGATGGATGATCCCTAAAGTACAATATGATTTCAGCAAAGAGATATGTCAAAAGGGTTTTGGGTTATTTCAATAGATGATAGGTTGCTGCCTGTTAAGTGCTAAGTTTAATGCCATCAGCTGGGCACAATAAGCTCAGGAAGAATGGAGATCAAAAGTGACAATAGCTAAGTTTGGATCAGTGAGTTTGCTGAACGGTTTGAGTCTCTGACAGTTCACAATAAAAGGCTTATAATCATGGCTGATTTCACTAATTTCAATAGCTCCATTTCCAAATACTCATCTCACCAAGAATGGTCCAATCCATTTATATCTAAGTTTGCCAGGAAAGAGTTTGAGTTTGGCATCAAAGAGTAGGACTTTTTGACCAGGATGAAAGGATTTTCGCATAATGTGCCTATCATGGAAGGCTTTGACCCACTCTTTGCAGATTCACGAGTTCTCATACACATTGTTGCGTAGTTTCTCAATCTCGCTCATTTGCAATAGGCGATGTAATCCAGCCTTCATAAGATCCAGATTGCACTTCTGTACAGCTCAATAGGCCTTATGCTCTATCTCTTTGGGAAGGTAACCTGCTTTGCCATACATAAGTCTGAAAGGAGACTTGTCTAATTGGGTTTTGTGGGCGGTCCTATAGCCCCACAAGGCTTCCGGAAGGCTAATAGACTAGTCTTTTCTGTCAGGCCGAACAGTGACCTGAAGGATCTTCTTGATCTCTCTATTTGACAGCTCAGCCAGTCCATTAGTCTGGGGGTGGTAAGGAGTCAAGATACGATGTGTCACAGACTTTTTCATCAGGGATTGGAAGTGCACATTGTTGAAATGAGACTCGCCATGACTGATGATGGGCTTAGGAACCCCAAATATGGAAATGATGTTCTCTTTCATGAATCGAAGAACAACTTCGTGATCACAAGTTCTGGTGGGGACAACTTCGATCCATTTTGAGACATAATCAGTAACGAGTAAGATGTATCCGAAACCGTTAGATCCTTGAAAGGATTCCATGAAATCAATTTCCCATATCTCAAAGATTTCGGACACAATGATCAGGTTCAAGGGCATCATATCTCGTGGGCCCATGTGCTAAGGGTCTGACAACGAGCACATGCCCAGCAAAATGTTTGTGCATCTTTGAACATCGTGGGCCAGAAGAATCCACACTAGAGGATTTTTGCTGTGGTTTTTCACCTAGAGAAATGGCCACCGCAAACCTAGTCATGGCAAAATGAGATCACGTCATTAACCTCATTGTCAAGATTGCATCTTTGGATTACTTGATCATTGCCAATGTAGAAGAGATACGATTCCTCCCAAATAAAGTACTTGGCCTCGAAAATCAGCTTGTCTCACTTGGAAGTTGCCTAATCAGGTAGGACTTTCCCTGTAAGGAAGTAGTTTACTATATCAGCAAACTAAGGGAGACCATGAATAGGCAATAGATGCTCATCCGAAAAATGCTCTGTGGTTGGATCGAATGGGTCAATGATAGAAGAAGGAAGGCGGGTTAAGTGATCAGCTACCAGATTCTATTTCCCCACCTTATCACAAATCCCGAGGTTGAATTCTTGCAACAACAATATCCAGTGGATTAGTTGAGGTTTCGCATCCTTCTTCGTGAGTAAGTGCCTCACTGTAGCATGTTTCGAGTAGATGATCACAAGGGAACCTAGAAGGTATGATCTGAATTTTTCTAAGCCAAATACTATAGCCAACAACTATTTCTCAGTAACTGTGTAGTTACTGTTGAACGTCAAACGGCTATGCTATCAAAGTTGGTTTAGAAAACCTGTCGTAGTTCAAGTAGTGAAGAAATCCATTGAACAAATAAAATTTATACCGAAAATTCTATAAAGAAATCTCAGGTCGAACTCATGGAGGCTACGTCGATCAAAACTCACAATTATATTTTCTTGTGTTTTTATTTAAAGGGCGAAATAATCACAATGAAATGGAATCAATATAAACAATAAGAGAGAGACGGAAAACATTCACTTGATATTGCAAAATGTTTTTACAACTAAGAAAGCGAGAAAAGATTACACTAGAAAGCGAGAAATTATTACAACTAGAAAGCAGGAAAATTCTACTCTAGAAAGCAAGAAAAATAATGGGAGAGAGAAGTTATCCTCCTCGACGATCGCTTTGTGGATGAGCCGGACGAGATAACGCCTGGAAGACGACGAACAAAGTGGGAAGAAGGAGGTCGAAGTAGGAGGAACGAGAACGAGGCAGTACGTCGTCGTCGTCGCAGGATCCACTTCCGGAACAGGGGTGAAAACTTGATTTTAGCTCTTGAAGAGCATCCCAGGTGTGGGACAAGCTTCTCTTGAGCTTTGGAGAGGGAGAGAAGAGAAGGAAGGGATGAGAAATCCATATGGAGGGGTTCTCCTTTTAGAGTTGCAAGGAGTGGGGGCATTTTGGACATTACAACTTGAAAACATTAATTCAGGACCATTAATGATGTATTTATCCTTCACTAAAGGCCTGAACGTGGCCGACATGTGCGCCGCTCGCGGGTCCCCTCGCCTCCGCACCCTTCAACGCACGCGCACGTTCGTACGCTGATGAGTCCATTTTAATGGACTATTGTTACGCCTAAGTACTTCAATTCTAACATAGTATGTTTGTTAATAATCACATTAGGTCATTAAATAAGTGCATGCATCATAACTTGAGCTTTTATCTATTTTATCCTATTTTATAACTTAGTATGTAATTATTTTATGTTGCGGGAATGATATTGGGAAAAAACAAGGAAGGGGAATAAATTTCCCCAACAAATAGCCAGCTCAATCCCTTCCTCATCCTACGGCCAGCCGCAACACCTCCCACACAAATATCTAATCTCCCGCTACCCTCCCTCAACAAATGAAGCCATATTTAGAAAAGGATTTTGAAAATCCCTTGAAGGGCGGAAGAGAGGAGTTAAGAGGAGGCAGAGCAAAGGAGAGGGGGGATCTTCGGGTCATCTTCTTCCTCCCCTTGGTGGGGACCCAACGGTGAAGGGAGCGTGCACTGTGGGAAGACTGCTTGCACTCTGCACCATTACCGCCCCCCCACTGCCTACACTGCAAATGCTACATCAGCCTGCACCAAGCGCCCATCCCCACGCTACTACCAAGCGGCCGCAAGCACTACACTGTTCAGCACCTTCACGCACCCACACCGCACCTTTCCAGCCTCACCGCCCTTCAAGCCTGCATCCAACGAATGCCTCCAACCAACACTCCCAGGCACTCACACCTCCAGCCAAGCGCCCGCAGGTGCAGCCCCCTCCAGCGCCTTCATACGCCCACACACCAACCTGTCCACCACGTGCACGCACCCCCTTGCAACACCAACCAACGCCTGCAGGTGCCGCACCCTTGCAGCCACGTGCAGCGCGCAACCGTGCAGTGCTCACAGCGCAAGACTGCAATCTTGCAGCGTGCACAGCTACCACGTGCAACGCGCCTCACACCGCACTGTTCATCTTCTTCCCTGAAGGAACTCATCACTAGCCGTCCACCTCCAAGTGCAGCCACCTCCACATGCAACGAAGCTTCGCTCCAACAATGCCATCAACTTCGCCTTGCCCTCACGAGGCCGCCCACGCCTGCGGCAGACCTTCCCGCTGTCCATACACATTCGTGCGCAAGCCACTGCCGATAGCATCCAAAGCTCCGACTGGCCACTGCCAGCCACCTCTATTGACGCCACGACCACCAACGCGAAGCCTGCATCCCGGCCAATCTACTCCGAGCATAGCGCATCCAGCCGCGCCTTCTCCTCTGCGTGTGCGTGAGGGGAACAAAATCCCCTATTTTGCTACAGTAACACCTCAATTAGTATTTACGTTAAATGCCATTGCAGCTGTTACATTCATTTATTTAAGGCATTACATTATTGAGGTGAACATGCATAGCCCTCCTTCTACTTCATCTAAATTATTTGCATATGCATATCTCACATGAATGATTTAATGTGTAGATATTAGGGTAAACAAGTTATATTCTAGAAATCAGTATTTACAGTGTTTACCAGTATCAAGATCATTATTTTACATGATATTATATAGTGGTGATTTTGCATATGCACACCTGTATTCTTGATTAATTATTTGAAGCAAGAAATCATGTTGAAAACACATGAACCAGTTAGTATGCATATTCCTGAATAAGCGAAGCACAATGCATTAGTTCTGTGGAGATGACCTAACTATTCGTGGTTAGATTCTGAAAATTAAAATATTTCGGAAAGAAATTTTTGACCACGCGATTAAATACGACACATCATTTTTTGTTAAAGTTTTCAATGAAAACGAAGATCGTGCTTCCACATGCTCTCAGCCATCTGATGAAGAGATTGGATCGCTTAAGTTACCTACACCAGCACCGCAAGCCTATGTGCGATCACGCATAAGCGTCGCACGTCCGATCGCCCGTGGGCACTATCGCTTGCTTTCCACTGCTGGATCTTCATCCTGTAGCCATAATCGCGTGCCCACTTGAACCAAATGTGGGCTGGAACGCACGTCGCATGCTCGACCGCTATGCTGAGCAGGCGTTTGTATTGCGCGGTGTGTTTTACGCCTTTAGAAGAGGAAGTCGTTGGATGAGCGGTGGCGTGGTGCGATCTCAGCTATTGGATGGGCATCTAATGACTGAGATTGATCGAGCAGGTGAAGGAGGGCTACAACCGTTGTTGGGTGGCAATGATCGTGCCACGTGGCACCATCTAGGCCATCCATCTTCTGAGTGATGCAGATGGTGCCACAAGTGTCGGATTGGACCAATTTTCACGCTGTTAGGCTGTGATCGCCGATCCGAACCTATCCATGCGGTTAGATTTGTCATCTGAGGTGCAGATTAACACCATCTTGGCCCTTTCTCTTTAAAGTTCCTCTATCTCTATCTAGTGCTATGGATGTCCGATTAGGGCGATCTTGGAGTCATTGAACTCCAATCGTTGCCCTGATCAAATCTGTACGGTTGGATCTTCAATCTGAGGCCCTAATAAAATGTCACCCTGTCCCTGACCATAAAAAGAAGACAATTACAATACAATTTGTACAACTTGATATAAATGCATGGTATGCATGTTATGAACTATTTATAATATATGATGCTAATGTGACACTAAGAACATGCATTAATAAGCATTTTAGGTTAATCAGATGTATGCACATTGCACCCCCATGCCTATCTTTTTATAGTCCCTAGCAAAAACTACATGCCATTTATAAAGGAATTAGGTTGAATTACTAGGGCATAAGTCATTTTCAACAGTAAAAAATTTTTACTCAAGATCTGAACTTTTAAAGACACAATAGCGCCTGGGTATCTACCAAAATGCAGACCACCTCAAGCCCTCGTCTTATTCAAAGAAAAATCTCTTTTTCTTCTTTTCTATTTATTTTTTTTTTGGATTTTTGGTTTAGGGTTAAAGAGTTGCTTTCTACGGCTACTCAACCCACCCAAGATTTGATGAGAACTCTAAGTTCTAAGAATCTTATTGTGAATGTGATAGACTCGTTGATCGGCAATTAGAACGGACTTCGGGTTTCTATGCCTCTAGGTGACCTTAAAAAGAGGGTTTTGCCTAAAGGTGTACTTTACGACCGGTAGCTTTCTCCCTACTTTTATTTTTATGGGGTCAACACAAGGGTGAGTCCAGTGTATATCTCCTCGACTTATTCTACTTCTACGCTTCTTCCTAAGTGTTTTGGGAAATTTTAGTGCATTTCTTGAGCTGGGTTCTGGACAACCGATCGATGAGCTGTTACCATTGACAACTTGCCAACCATACTTGTGCAGCGAAGTGTGGCTTATTTATTTATTTTGTTTCTTTTTCTTTATTTTCTCCTTTTTCTTTTTCTTTTTCTTTTCCTTTTAACTTACTTTTTCTTTTTAAGAAGGTGGCTTCCATGGTATAAGATTTACCTAAAGGTAGCATGAAGATGGTCCAGTGACTGGGCTCTAGACAATCTACTTATGGGCTGTTACCCATGATAACTGTCTAGCCATATCACCCTAGAAGGTTCATTAGTTACCCAATTTCCATTAAAACCATCGAAAAATGAGTCAGTGATGAATAGTGTGTAGATGCTTAGACTTAAAATTCCCTCAAAGTAGAGGGCTGGTTGATAAGTTGTGTACTTATCACCCAAACTTATTTAATCAAATTAAAATAGAATTCAGAATGGCGAGGACTTGAAAAACAAATCCACATTTTAGTGGATACCTGGGCTAATTAAGCCCAAAAACTTGAAGGGTCTTAGTATTCAGATCTTATTATAATATTTCCTAGGATTGAAAGGTCCTAATGTCCAAGTATTCCATCCTAATTCAATTTCTTTTTCTATGTATATTTAAGAAGAGAAATAGAATTTACAAAAATTTCACATAGCTGACAAAATGATTCAGAAATGAATCCACCCAACCATTCTAGCTGATGCAATGTCCACATTGAGAATAAAAGACATGAAAGGAAGGGTAGAGTACGGAAGATATCACCTGAATATGAAGCTCGAGTCAGCTCTGAGTCAGACTGTACAATTGCTAAGTTTGATGACGTCAGCTAAGAGAAGTCCAACCAAAGAAGTCACAACATGGCTAGAGCAATCGTGTCTGAGATGGGTTCCAGAATAGTACGGTCAATAGCATGCTTCAGACGTTGACCGTTGACTTTTAATAAATTACCCATCTTTAAGTTAGAAATCTGAACAGCTCCGTTTGGAAATATCTGGTCGATAATGAATAGGCCATTCCATTTTGACATAAGTTTGCTGGGAAAGAGCTTAAGTCGAGAATCGAATAGCCAGACCTTCTGGTTCGGCTCAAAGCTCTTGTGGGAAATCAATTGGTCATGTAGAGCTTTGGTCCGAGCCTTGTAGATCTTGGCATTCTCATATGCATCATTTCTAAGCTCCTCCAACTCTGATAGTTGGAGTTTCCTAGTCTTCCCGGCTAAACTCAGATCTAGATTGCACTACTTGATTGCCCAGAATGCCCTATGTTCAATTTCTACGAGTAAATGGCATGCCTTTCCATACACCAAATGAAACAGAGACATGCCGATGGGTGCTTTATATGCCGTATAGTAGGCCAAAAGAGCGTCCCCAAGCTTTCACTCCAGTCTTTGCGATTAGGCCAACTATTTTCTACAAAATATTCTTGATCTCCTGATTGGAGATCTCAGCCTATCCATTCTTCCGGGGATGGTAAGGTGTGGAGATTCGGTGATTAACCCAGTATTTTTCAGCAAACTACAGAACAAGGCATTAGTAAAATGGGTGCCACCATCACTGATGATGGCCCTTGGAATCCTGAATCTGCTGAAGATGTTCTTCTTGATGACCAACTTGTGGTCATTGGTTCAGGTGGGAATCGCATCGATCCATTTGGACACGTAATCAACAACGACGAGAATTTACCTATGTCCAAATGAAGGGAGGAAGGGTCCCATGAAGTCAATGCCCCAAACATCGAAGATTTCAACAAGAAGAATTGGGTTTAGGGGCATCATATCTCTCTTAAATGTGCTCCCAAGTGCCTGGCATCGGGAACATGACCTTGAGAATTCCTGGGCATCCTTGAATAAAGACAGCCAATAGAATCCAGATTGCAAAATTTTTGCAACCATCTTTTTCTTAGAGAAGTGTTCACCACACATAGATGCATGACAGAACTCAAGTATACTGTTGAATTCGTTCTCCGAAATGCATCGGCGAATAATTTGATCAGAGTCGATGCGGTACAGTTCAGAGTCCTCCAAGAAGTAATATTTGGCCTCAAATTTGAGTCTATCCCATTGTTGCTTGGTCCAATCTTGGGGGATTTGACCAATTACAAAATAATTAACAATCTCAGCAACCATAGGGTTTAGACACTTGAAACTGTAAGGATGGTTTCGTCTGAAAAGGTATCAGCAATCGGAATGTCCGAACGAGAAGAATTACTCAGAAGTCTAGACAGATGATCCGCCACCACATTCTGTACCCCAGATTTATCCTTGATTTCAAGATCAAATTCTTGAAGCAGAAGAATCCAATGAATAAGCCGAGGTTTGGCATCCTTTTTGGCCAAGAGATGCCTCAAGGCTAAGTGGTCGGTATATATAATGACGTGAGACTGTAAGAGATAAGCCCTGAATTTCTCCAAAGTAAATACTACGGCTAGTAATTCCTTCTCAGTAACAGTGTAATTCCTCTAGGCCTCATCCAGAGTTTTACTAGTGTAGTAGATAACAAAGGATTTCCTATCAACTTTCTGACCCAAAACAGCCCCGACTGCATAATCAGAAGCATCGGTAATGATCTCAAAAGGGGTTGTCCAAACAGGTGGTTGTAACACCGGAGCACAAGTGGCTGCCATTTTAAGAAATCAAATGCCTTATGGCATGATTTGTAGAAATTAAACGGCATTTCTTTGAGGAGAAGATTGCTCAGAGAATGAGCAACCTTCGAAAAGTCCTTGATGAATCTCCTGTAGAATCCCACATGACCACGAAATGATAGAATTTGTTTAACAAATGTGGGAGGAGGAAGTTTAGCGATAGCGTCAACCGTAGCTTTATCCACTTCGATTCCCCGATCAGGGATTACATGACCCAAGATGATGCCTTCTTGTGTCATGAAATGACTCTTTTCCCAGCTATGGACCAATCATGTTTTGATGCGTCGTTTAAGAATCATTTTAAGATTAGCTAGATAAGAGTCAAACAATTCTCCAAAAATAGAAAAATCATGCATGAAGACTTCCATAAACTCTCCCACCATGTCAGAGAATATGGCCATCATACACCCTTAAAAAGTCACACGTGCATTGCATAAGCTGAATGGCATCCTACAGAAAGCAAAGGTTCCGCAGGGATAGGTAAAAGTAGCTTTTCTTGATCCTCGGGATGGATAGGAACTTGGTTGTATCCCGAGTAGCCATCAAGAAAACAGAAGTACCTCCACCCAGCTAATCTTTCCAAGATTTGATCAATGAAAGGCAGAGGGAAATGATCCTTTTTCGTGGCCATGTTCAACTTCCTGTAATCGATACAAACCCTCCAAGAGGAAGATAAATGAGTTGTGATAGATTCTCCTTTCTCATTAATCACAACGGTAATCCCGGCTTTCTTAGGAACAATCTGCACGAGACTTACCCAAGGACTATCAGAGATAGGATAAATGATTCTTGCATCGAGCCACTTAATAATCTCCTTCTTGACCACTTCTAGCATAATTGGATTTAATCGCCTTTGCATCTGGCGAGAAGGGCGGGATCCATCTTCCAAAAATATTCTATGATTGCAATAAGATGGCTCGATCCCCTTAAGGTCATGAATGGTCCAACCAATTGCCTCCTTGTGTTCCATTAGGACCTTAATCAGTTTAATCCCCTGCTCCTTTGTTAATTAAGCACTGATAATCACAGGGAGCATCTTATGTGGTCCTAAAAACTGATATTTCAGATTCTCAGGCAATGGTTTCAGTTCAAGTTGGGGTGGGTTGATGATTGAAGGTAAGGAAGATGTTGATGAAGACTCATCAAGAGGAAGAGGTTGAGAGTGAACAAAATCAATAACCACTTCAATAGATGGCGGGTCTACCATAGAGGGTTGCGGGTCCAATTCATCATCAGAGGAGGAACTTTCAAATGCAGAAACCATCATACAAGTTTCAATATTCACATTATCATCCTCAAGTTCCTCAATAAATCCACAATCCTCAAATTTATTAATCACCTTAAAAATATCCAATTTCATTCTTTGATCCCCAAAGGCAATTTCCATGCTACCGCTTTCACAGTTAATGTTGGCCATGGCGGTAGCCAGGAACGGATGCCCTAGAATGATAGGCATGTTCCTCAGATTTTCAGGTACATCCATGTCTAGGATAAGGAAATCTACAGGAAAATATAAATCCTTAACCTTAACAATAACATCTTCAATAACACCTCACGGATTTGTGACCGAATGGTCCGCTAACTGCAGCATTACTGAAGTTGGCCAAAGTTCACCTAATCTGAACTTCTCATGAAGAGAAGTTGGAATTAGGTTGTTGGATGCACCCAGATCCAACAGTGCTCTATCAAAAGTGTAATCTCCAATGACACATGAAATCAAAGGAGCACCTGGATCTCTCTTTTTCTGAGGGAGGTGGTGTAGGATAACAGAACTTGCCTGCTCAGAGAGTACCACCTTCCTCGGAATAGATTCTCTTGACTTACGCTTCTGTGTACATAAATCCTTTAAAAATTTTGCGTAAGCCAGTATATGTTTGATAGCATCGAGGAGCGAGATATTGATCTCGACATTCTTGGAAATATTCAGAAGCTCCTCGTTACTAT
Organism: Thalassia testudinum; assembly: GCA_037157565.1. Taxonomy (NCBI): domain Eukaryota; kingdom Viridiplantae; phylum Streptophyta; class Magnoliopsida; order Alismatales; family Hydrocharitaceae; genus Thalassia; species Thalassia testudinum. The sequence goes on from JAZHRO010000056.1 coordinate 18,817,269, forward strand.
CAAGAGACTTCTTCCTTCATTTGATCAAGGCCTCTGGAAAAAAAATGAGTCGGATCTTCGGAATCAGGTTCCTGAGCCTTGATTTCTTTCCAGAATTTTCCTTTCTCTCCTCAGGTTCTTCAGGATTCGGTAAATCAAAAGTGTGGTTGTGGATCTTGAGTTTGTTTACCACTCCTCAAGGTAACAGAATTTGCAGATGAATAGTAGTTCAGGTTTTGGGGAGGGTTAGGAAAGATTTGAGGGGCTTCATTAGCCAAGAATCATTGATTTGTAGAAGAAGAAGTGGAAGGACCCTACTCAACCATCTGAGCATGTGCATGTGGGTCCCTTTGATTTCCATACCCATGGGCTTGATTACCCGGATTCAAGATATTTCGTGGGTTGGGTACAGGTTGAGATGGTAGAGATCCGGGTTGTCGAGAACTTGATATGAGCCCAGTTTGCAAGTTGTCCAGCGAAGTTTTCATTTGCTGCAGAGCTGGAGCATAGATCCTTGCATCTCTACCATCTTTCGGTTCAAATCAGGCTGCCCTACGGGTTGATTGGCATTCCAAGCTGGCAGATTGACCTGATTCGGAGCAACTGAGTATAAACATGACCCTGAACCATTGGTCGTTGCAGAGCATAGTTGCTTGGTCAGAATTGGGTTTGCTGCCCTGGGTTTTTCCAGGAGAAGTTACAATGGTTTCTCCAACCCGGAATATAAGCATTGGAGTAAGGGTTGGATCTAACATTCTCTTGTACAGCACAAACATCCTCATAGGGTGAGGATGGAGAGAAAGAAAGGGAAGGATCAGAGAAACTGGGATCAAAGGCCCCAGTTTGGAACCCGTGGGATTCCGAATAATGCTGGTTCGTAGGTTGAGCCTCATCAAGTTGATTCACGAACTCCAATCGAGAAGGAGCTCACGATGAATGGAATCCCAAATTCTACGATTGAGTGGATTGAGAGTTGTTCATTGAGTTTCCAGCCATCCACTCCTCCATTATCTTAGCAACCAAGTCCACCTTATCAAGTTTATTACAAATCAATTCCATATCGAATGAATAAGAGTCGTGGACTCCATTAACATTCGATCTGGGCTGCTTGGACTAGTTAAAAGTATACATGGAGGCATGATTGATCGAATTCTTGCTCATCTCAAACAAATTGTTCGCGCTATCTGTGTCTTTGTTGAGGAAATTGCCTCTGCAAGAAGCGTCCACGTGATTTCTAAGTTGCTCAGTCAACTTGTGGTAGAAGATCTGCATGAGTTGCCATTTCGACACCTCGTGGTGTGGACACCTCCGCAATAGGTCTTGGAATCACTCTCAAGCAACATGAAACTGCTCCCTTGGTAGCTAGGTGAAGGTAGTGATTGCCCATCTCAAAGCATTGGTATGTTCGACAGGGAAGAATTTCTTCAAAAAGGCCGATTTCAACTCATTCCAAGTTGCAGTTGGTCTTCCTATAGTCCTATACCAATGAGCAACTTTATCCCTAAGAGAGTAGGGGAAGAGCCTCATGATCAATTTCTCCTCACTCACATTTCACACTTTGGTGGTCAGGACCAAAGTAGTCAAGTCCTCCAAGTGCTGAAACGGGTCTTTAGAGCCAAGCCTATGAAAATGTTTGATCAGGATTAACACCTAGGGCTTGATTTCTACATCTCCAGTAGGAATCTGAACACTGGGACATTCCTCGTAATTTGAAGGATCATAAAAATCCTTCAAGGGTTGAGCACCCTGCATTCTCTAGAACCATTCTTGCATTCTCTCCATTTGTTCCAGTTGCCTTCGAAATACCTCCTATGGATCCTAGGGCAGAGGAGGTTGTTGATTGGCCATGGGATCAATTTAGCCAAAATCCAATCTACGCCTCCTAGAATACTCTAGTGTTCCTTCCAATTGGGGATTCAATGACCTTCCCAGCATAAACAAGGAAAATGTCGGAAGGATTGGTGATAAGAACCTTACAGCACAACAAAACAAGCCTGTCCTTAAGTGGAGTAGCCTAAGGATCTACAGACTCCCAGAACCTACCTTAAGATTATAAACTATTTACTCTGCTTGTGTCTACTCAATCCAACCAGTTAGAAGGGGGGATTGGGGAGAAGGTTCTTCCTTCAACTTGCACCTCCAGTTCCAAATGTACCCCGAATCGCGGTCATTTTATGCTACTCCCCTAGCTAGACATTAGATTGATCAGTACAACCAGGTTAATTGTAAACAATCTTAGACTAAGCCCCGAAGAGCGAATCAGTCCTTAAGTCGAACATCTACTCAATTTTATTGAGGCCTGGGATTGTAGTGCTTATGGAATGTGGTGGGCCCTTAAAATGGGTTGTGCCCTTAATGATCAATTAAGTATGTGTAAGTCCATGCACAACCAGGGTTTTCAAGCAAGATTATTTGTGATGAGTAGATTTTAATGTTCAAATCTTGCTTAAGTAGCTTTTAGGGTTTAGAATTAGGTTGATTTCAATCAAGTTTGAGGCAAACGAGTTTTTCAAGCATGGGTGAAGATTGCTTTACTTTTAAAAGCAGAAATCAAGTGGAGTGACTAGTATGAACCTAGATTGAAAACCTTAAGAGGAAGCTAGTTGGTGAGTTGATTTTATGTTGAGTGGTGTGGCCTAAACAACTCAGACAATTGGACACAATTGCACCACTGAGTTAGGCACACAAAAATGATTAACCTAGAATGATTTCTACTCTTTTATGTGTTGATTTGTTTGTACCAGTTCCACAGATCAGAATTCGGTTGAGTAGAAGAAAATCAATTAGGTTAAGTGCCTTGAATGTGGGTGTATGTTGAATTACCCCAAAAAAATATCTTTGTTGTTTTTTTATATGCGAGGGTGAAATGAGTGTGAGTGGAAATCCAAACAACCAAACTAAACATAGGATTTATGCAAAACCTAGGTTAATTGGGATTTGAATTTAATGTGATGAAATGAAATCTATGGAGGGGGAAAGAATGGGGAGAACTTACAGTCGTCTTCAACTGCACTTTACTCCGATCTACCGCCTGGCAATTCCCTCATAGAGGTATCTGCCAAAAAATAGACATGAGAGAAAATAAGTAAGAAGACAGTAAGGTGGGTGAAATGCGAAAAGAAGATCAGAAAATCATTGCCTCCTCGGCAACGGTTCTAAAATGTTAAAAGTCAGACGACTACACTATCGGGGTTGGTTTTGAAAACCTGCCATTGTAGTTCGAGTAGCAAAGAAATCCATTCAACAAATAAAATTTATACCAAATTTTCTATAAAGAAATACAGGGTCCAACTCAAGGAGGCTACATCGATCAAAATTCACAATTATATTTTATTGTGTTTTTTTTTAAAGGGCGGAATAATCACAATGAAATGGATTCAACATAAACAATACGAGAGAGAGAGAGGGAAAACATTCACATGATATTGCAAAGTATTTTTACAACTAAGAAAGCGAGAGAAGATTGCACTAGAAAGTGAGAAATTATTACAACTAGAAAGCAGGAAAATTCTACTCTAGAAAGCAGGAAAAAGAATCAGAGAGAGAAGTTATCCTCGACGACGATCTCTTCGAGGACGAGCTAGAAAAGACAATGCCTAGAAGATGAGGAACGGATCGCTGGATTCGCCTCTAGAACGAGGGAAAAAACTTGATTTTAGCTCTTGAGGAGTATCCCGAGTGTGGGACAAGCTTCTCTTGAGCTTTGGAGAGGGAGAGAAGAGAAGGAAGGGATGAGAAATCCATATGGAGGGGTCTCCTTTTATAGTTGCAAGGAGTGGGGGCATTTTGGACAGTACAACTTGAAAAAATTAATTTAGGACCTTTAGTGATGGATTTATCCATCACTAAAGGCTTGAATGTGGCCGACGTGCGTGGCCCTCTTGCAGCCTCTCGCCTTCGCGCCCTTCAACGCACGTGCATGTTCGTGTGCTCTCAGCTATCCAATCAAGAGATTGGGCGGCTTAAGTTGAATACAGCTGCGCCGCGTGCCCGTGTGCGATCACGCGTAAGCACTGCATGTCTGATTGCACGTGGGCACTGTCGCTCGCTTTCCGCCACTGGATCTTCATCGCGCGGGTCTAATCGCGTGCCCTCTCGGAGCAAATGCGGGCTCGAACGGACGTCACACACTCGCGTAGCATGATTGACCGCTTTGCTAAGCGAGCGTTTGTGTTGCGCGGCATGTTTTACGCACGACTGATCTCGGCCATTGGATCTTCATCCAATGATCGAGATCAAACGTAGCATGTGCCTTCAGAAGAGGAGGTCGTTGGATGAGCGGTGGCGTGGTGTGATCTAGACCATTGGATGGGCATCCAATGGCTGAGATTTATCGAACAGGTGAAGGAGGGCTGCGGCCAGTGTTGGGCGGTTATGATGGCGCCACGTGGCATCATCTAGGTCGTCCATCTTCTGAGTGATGTAGCTGGTGCCACGGGTGTCGGATTGGACCGATTTACACGTCGTTAGGCTGCGATCATCAATCCGAAGCTATCCGTGTAGTCGGATTTGTCATCTGAGGTGCAAATTAACACCATCTTGACCCTTGCTCTTTAAGGCTCCTCGATCTCTATCTGGTACTATGGATGTCCGATTAGGGCGATCTTGAAGTCGTTGAACTTCAATCGCCGCCTTGATGAGATCTGTGTAGTTGGATCTTCGATCCGAGGCCCTGATAAAAGGTCATTCTGTCCCTTACCATAAAATGGAGACAATTACTATACAATTTATACAACTTGATCGAAAAGTGTGATTATGCATGTTATGCACTATTTACAATATATGATGTTAATGTGAGACTAAGAGCATGCATTAATAAACATTTTAGGTTAATTAGATGTATGCACATCAGTTACGTTGAAACTAGTCAAGCGTCTTGCTGGCATAGTAGATGACCATGAGTTTCCCATCAATTTTTTACGCAAGCACTGCACCCACTACGTAGTCAGACGCATCGCACATGATCTCAAAGGGTAGAGACCAATCAGGGGATTGTAGGATCGGTGCTTGGGTAACTTGGTCACATAGGCTTTCAAATGCGTGAATGCAATCATTCGTGATCTCAAATGGGACATCTTTTGATAGGAGATTAGTCAAGGGGCATGCGATTTTTGAGAAATCAGCAATGAATCGATGATAAAAATCTACGTGCTCCAGGAAAGATCTGATGTCCTTGATCAAGCTAGGTACAGGTAGTTTGGAAATCAGATTTACCTTAGCCAAGTCAACTTGGATGCCTTTTTCAGAGATGAGGTGTCCCAAGAAAATACCCTCAGGAACCATGAAGTGGCTCTTTTCCCAAGAAAGAACCAGATTCATGTTGATGCAATGCTTGAGGATTTGGACCAAATGCAGGAGGCAAGCATCAAAAGACGCACCAAATATCAAGAAGTCATCCATAAAAACTTCAAGGTACTCACATAGTATATCAGAGAATATGGCGAGCATGCACCATTGAAAGGTGGCGGGTGCATTATAGAGCCTAAATAGCATCATGTGGAATGCGTACACCTCATAGGGGTAGGTGAAGTTGGTTTTCTCTTGGTCCTCAAGATGGACTGCCACCTGATTATAACTGGAGTACTTGTCCAAAAAGCAGAAGAATAGATTTTCTGCTAATTTCTCGAGTATCTGACAAATGACAGTAGTGGGAAATGATCCTTCTTCATGGAGGCATTCAATCTTCTATAATCAATGCAGACTCTCCACAAGTTTGCTATACGGGTCAGTATGGTCTCTCCGATTTCAGTCGTAATTATGGTGAGTCCTGCCTTCTCAGGCACAACCTAGATTGGACTCACCCAAAAACTGTCGAAGATCGAGTAGATGATCCTAGCATCTAACCACTTAATGATCTCCTTTTTCACAAAATTTTGCAAGTTCAGATTCAGACGTCTCTGCATTTTACGGGATGGTCGTGAGCCCTCCTCAGTGTAGATGCAGTGAGTGCAATACGAAGGGCTAATACCAGTTAGATCGTCGAGAGTCCATCCAATGGCTCTCCGATGCTGTGATGTAAACATATTTATATTACATAAAATGTCTATTTATGCATGTTCTTCAGCATAGAATTGCATTACATACTATAAATATTGCATAACATGTATCATCTTGCATTTAGATTAGTCTGAATAAAATGGAGGTTAATTGTCTCTTTTTATGGTCAGGGACAGGGTGACTTTTTATCGGGGCCTCGAATCGAAGATCCAACCGTACGGATCTGATCAGGGTGACGATTAGAGTTCAACGACTCTAAGATCGCCCTAATCGGATATCCGTAGCATCAGATAGAGATCGAGGAACTCTAGAAGATCAAGGGCCAAGATGGTGTTAATCTGCACTTCAGAAGATAAATCCAATTGCATGGCTGGATTTGGATCGGCGATCACAGCCTAACGGCGCGAAAATCAATTCAATCCGATACTCGTGGCACCATCTACATCACGTAGAAGATGGACGGCCAAGATGGCACCACATGGCGCCATCTCAACCGCCCAACCAGCTGCACGCACCCGCTAAAGCACTTAGCACAAGCGGTTCTCCGCCATTGGATCAAGATTCAACAGTTGTAAGGCGTGCACGCTTAAGTTAAGCGCTCAACACAAACATGCCCATAGCGCATTGGTTGAGCACCTTAAGGCAGTGTTGAGGCGTGGGATCGAGCCCCCGCACGCCTCAAATTGTGGTGGGCACATAGGTGCGATCGACCGCACGATGGAGATCCACTGGCAGCACACACCCGATAGCGTTCACGCGCCATCCGACGCCCCACGTGATGTGGGATCTCACATGATGAGGAGCGCGGATGAGGCGCGGTGAGGAGCGCTCTCAACCGTTCGATCTCATGATCGGACGACCGAGATCTGATGGACATGAACGCACATTGAGGCGCAGGGAGGGGAGCGAGCGCGTGTGCACTACCCACTAAGGCCACGTTCAGGCCTTTAGTGACGGATTTATCCATCACTAAAGGTCCTGAATTAGTGATTTTCAAGATGTAATGACCAAAATGCCCTCACTCCTTGCAACTATAAAAGGAAACCCTCTCCATACGAATTTCTCATCCCTTCTTCTCTTCTCTCACCCATTCTAAAGCTCTAAGAGCTTGTCCCAAACCCGGGATGTTCTTCTAGAGTAAAAATCTTAATTTTTCCACCTTCACCCCCCTTCGTGGAGCATCCTACGGTTGTCCTCTCTCTGCATTCGAGAAGTGGATCTCGCGACAACGACGTCGTACTGCTTCATTCTCATTCTTCCCACTTCGTCCTCCTTCCTACTCTGTTCCCCGTCTTCCAGGCATTGTCCCATCTGGCTCATCCTCCAAGCGATCGTTGAGGAGAATATCTCTCTCTCCACTCTTTTTCCTGCTTTCTAGAGTAGATTTACTACTTTCTAGTGTAATCATTTCTCGCTTTCTAGTCGTAATGAGTAGTGTAATGAATAATTTTTTACAATGAAATCCATGTTTATTCTACACCCCTTTTTCTTTTTTCTGTAATATTCCCTCTCTCTCTCTTCTATTTATTATTTGTTAAATAGATAGATAGTTTTCAACTAGCTATTTTGTTTTGTGACAAATAAAACAAACACGTACTTTTAATCAAACATCTGCTTCCCTGAGTTCGACCCAAGATTTCTATTCCAGTATAAATTGTATTTGTTGAACTTGAGTTCTTCGCTTTTCAAACTAAAATGATAGGTTTTCAAAATTGAATTCGATGGCGTAGTAACTCAATGCTTCAACATGCTGCTGGAGGACAGAAATCAGCTTCGTCTCCTGATCAGATGTGAGTCGAGAATTGATATTCACAGAAAACATCTAATTGGAACCCAAAAGACATACTTCAGATGATCAAGTAGAGGTTTCAGTTCCATGATAGGATTATTAGTAGCATAAGGTAGTTCGGGATGGGCCTCAGAAGAAAAGGTGGGAGCTGTGGGTGGGTCTAGATCAGTGCTAGGCTCCTCTATCTGTGGGGTATGATTTGCTTGGTGTCGAGGATCAAGGGTATTTAGGTCATCCTTAAGAAACGAGTCTTCAACCACAGCATTAATGTCGCACACTTGTTCTACTACCCTGTAATTAAATCATTTCTGGGCCTTGAAGATATCGATTTTTAGAGTCTTATTCCCGAACTTCATCTCCATTTGGCCCTCTTCATAGTTAACGTTTTCCCTAGCTATCGCTAAGAATGGTCTTCCTAGTATAATCGGTGTATCCTTTAGATTCTCAAGAGTCTTCATATCCAAAACGATGAAGTCCACAGGAAAGTAGAAGTCATGGATCCGAACCAAAACATCCTCGAGAACTCCTCTGGGTGACTTGATCGAACGGTCAACAAACTGCAAGGTCACCTTAGTTGGTTTTAGTTCAGTTTCCTCCAAATGATCAAGTAGGAATGTAGGGATCAAATTGATGGAAGCTCCTAAGTCTAAGAGTGCTCTATCGAATTCCAAATCACCGATTCTAAAAGAGATCAGAGGGGTACCAGCGTCATTTGCATTAGGCCGAAGTTTGCCCAAGAAGATGGAGCTATCTTGCTTCGACAATAGGATTGAATTTCTGCCTTTGGTTTGTGGCTTACGCTTAGGTGTACATACGTCCTTCAGAAATCTCGCATAAGCCGGTACGTGGCGAATCACATCCATCAACGGGATGCTTATTTGGACCTGCTCAAAGAGCTTGACCAGGTCCTCCTTGAGAGCCAAGGGTTTGGTTTTCCTCTTTCTTTTTGTCAAGGCCACCACAAATGGAACCTCTGCAGGTTCCTCTAGAATTGGTACAGGTTCTTGATCTGGGACAGGGGTATCCTGGATGACTGATAACTCTACATTTAATGATGATAATTCCATCAACCAGAGTTTATGTTAGGGGTATATGTGCATTAATAACATACCATGATGGGCATGGGAGCACTGCATGGATTGCAAATTAAGATTACTTATAAACCAATGTTTAATCGCCATATGTACAAGTGCATGTTGGAACAGGCCTAAGATCGGCAATCGGAATGCATGGATAAATTCAGATCGACGAATGGAGTCCATTGAACTCAAAATCGCTTAAATTCGACATCCGGAGCTATAGTAACAAGCCAAGAAGTTCTGACCACATGCATGCAGCCAACAAGCTTCAAATCCTAACCATTGGATTTCAATCCAAAGGTCATCACGGCCGCACTAGATCTCACCTCTGCAACAACTCGCAAAGGCAGCATAGTAGGTAGCGCCTCGACGTCGCAACCAAGCGGCGAGTGTTCAAAGCTCTGTGCACTGCCAAATCATGCTCGACTGAAAGCGTTGTCGATGTAGGTGAGAATGACATAGATGGAGTCTACACGGCACCTCTAGATGAAGGCTCGCCTCGACGGGCATGATCACATGCGCTCATCGCACGCGAGGCGTGATCCAGCGCACCCAGTCACATGCAATCACAGTCGATGATGCGTGATCGGATAGCTTATGGTGCAAACATGCGTATCACGGGAGAAGAAGCATGAGGGCATGGCAGGGGGCGATGTGGCACGTCATCAGCTGTCCGATTGCGATCCACACCTCAGATCCGATGGCTGAGGATGCGTAGGCACTGCTTGAGAAGAAGAACGTGGGCACGGACCGATGGGCGTGGCACTTTAGTGACACTTTTGGAAGGGATTTAGCGACGTACCGGATGTCACTGAAGACCCGTAGCTCTTTTGGAAGCCCTCTTCTACTATATATACCCCCTCGACCACCCCATTCAGGGAGCACTCAATTCTCACACACTCTCTGTGCAACACTAGCTCTCTCCTAGCTCCACCAAACACTCCGTATCTGCCATCGGAGTTGTCGAGCCGTCGATGGAGCTCCCCTCCACCGTCGTGGCTGCCTCGCCTCCTCCTTGCACTCTCACTTACTCTAGTTTTATGTTGCATTATTTTAAGCTTTCATCTATTGATGTATTTGTAAACAAACTCTAATTGCATGTTATATGTTAATGTTGCTTCTTATATCGTAGTTCACATCTCCATAAAGTGATTGTCATGTTTTAAATGCAAGCTTTAACCCTACTCTCTCTCCATCTTTCGCTCTCGTTTTCGAAAGCAAACCACACTACCATTTTATGACACCCAAAGAAACTAAAACTAATCTAATTTCACGCCTCCCTAGGATCGACATTTGGACTCACCAAATCCAAATCTTAAATCAAAATCGACATTGCGAATGCTTGTTACAATGACATAATTAAACCAACAAGTTTCGCGCGCATCAGTTTCTGGTGCCGTTACCGGGGAGGCAATGGATTTCTTTTGTTGCTTTCATCCCGCATTAGTATTCACATCTTCTAACTCATTTTTCTCTCTCTACTTGATTGGTTGCAGGAACTTGACACTTGGGCGATGGAGGAGCACGATCAAACATAGTAGACAAGGAGTGAAGTGTTGTGAAGACTGTTGTGAGTATTACTCCACCCATTGATTGTTTGCTTGGCTAAATATATATATATATATATAAATCTAGAATTACTATGGTGAATGGCTACTTGACCCACATTCCAAACTCATCAGCCAACAAAAGAAAATACACTCTAACATTCTTGAAGAAATAATCTTTCTGGAGTGTTTTTTTTTCTTTTGAGTGGTGTTTGTGAAGCCACCATGATTTGACTTGGGTCGCACCACTCACCATAATTAAAATCAAATCACCTCGTAGAGCTGCATGAACACTAGGGTGAATGCACTAGGGTTGTTTTTCTAGGGCCACATCATTCTAAAGGAAATCGATTTTCGCCCCTTGTGTGCAAAACCTTGTGTGCCCACTTGAACATTGTTTGAAAACATTAAGGAATTTCAACCCTAAAAGTCACTAAAGCAAGGACAAATCATTAAAAGACATCACATCTAGAAAACCTTGCTTGAAAACTATGTTTTTTTTAGTGCAGGCACACGCTCAATTAGACCAACTAAGAGGCACAACTCCAAACAACACCTCATCACATATCCTGAGCACAAGCATTAACCTAGCCCTCATTACAATGGAGTAGATGTGTCCTAGGCAGGACTAGTCTAAGTCTTTGAGGTGTGATTAGGTTTGCTAAGCACTTGGCCTTCATTCCCCTTGTAAAATCTAGTGTCTAGGCTGCGGGGAAGTGTCAAACAACTGCTGTTGTGGGGTCTACGGAACTGGAGATGCAAGCCAAAGGAAGAACCTTTCCCTTAATCCCCTCGTAATCAACCTGGCCAGATTAACATCGAGAAGGGAGGTTAAGTGCTTGTAGATTTGATCATTCCCTTTGAGGCTTCAAGGTCACCTAAGGTATACACTATATGGACTAGACTTGCTTGCTTGTTTGTGCACACACCTCTCGCACCTATCGTTCTCCACATCCCTCCCTGTTCTTCTCTAGTATATGCATGGGAGACGATCACTTCATCCTAACCTATTTGTTTTAGAAAGGGAATTCAGGAGGAGACTTGATTTTTCAAGGGAAATGGTTGACCTAAGAATTGATGAGATTGAGGACCAACCTCAACCCAATGTTATGGCCATCATTCAAGCTTAAATCTCTGCCAACCACCAACTCCAACAACAACAGATCCAAACCATCATGCAAGACATACATCGATTGCAAAACCCTCAAGGACAACCACCACCCAACCCACCACAACATCCCAAGGGCCAACCAAGGCCTCTCCGTGATTTTTATGATCCGTCTGCTATCCAAATGGAGCCACACCTTAGGGTCCCCGAAGGGGGAGATGATTTTGAGCTAAAACCAAATGTCCTATGCTTAATTCAAAGCCACTTTCATGGGAGATCAAATGAGGACCCCTTCCAACACCTGGGGACCTAGATCGGATTGCCCAAACTGTGAACCCAAGGAACATTAGCTTGGATATTGTTTAATTTAAGATGTTCCCTTTCTCCATAAAAGACAAAGAATATCACTGGCTTAGAACCTTAGGGAGACCCATCTCCACTTGGGAGGAATTGCGGCATGCATTCTTGAAGAAAATTTTCCCCATAGGTAAAACCAATGCCCTCAGAAAAGCCATTACCACATTCACACTACAAGGTGGGGAACAATTCTGAGGCGTGGGAAAGATTTAATGAATTGTTGAGGAAATGACCACACCATGAGGTTCTAAGATGGCAATTGAACCAGATCTTCTAGCATGGTCTGGACAGTAACCTTGGGAACTTTGTTGATACCTCATTTGGAGGCAACTGTTTGAATAAAGATGAGAGCGCATTCAAACTCTTTGAGTCCATTAGTGAGAATTTGCTCAACAATGCCTCCATGACCTAGTTTAATCGACCCAGTCAACCCCACGGTGGGATCTATGAAGTGCAAGCCAATTCTGGGATAGTTGACTTGGACATTATAGCCAAAAAGTTGGATTGAGTTGAGTTGGACAAAAAGATTGATGAGCTATTCAACCAAACTCGAAACCCACTACAGACCCTCTCCCTAGCAAAGGGAGCTCACAATGTAGATTTGGTGCATCCAATGAACCAAATGCACCTAGAACAACCCCTAACCATGTTCCATGGAGGAACCTTTGCTCCCTCAAACACTGATTACTCTCCCCCTCCCATTCGGGACCTATCTTTGAAGATGCCCAAGCCATCCAACGTTACTCCAAACCTGACCCCTTCTCCAACACCAACAATGTCGGATGGCATAATCACTCGAATTTTGCTTGGATAAACCAAAAATTGAACCAATTCCAGAACCAACCTAGGCCAAACCCTCCCTCCTTTCAACAAGGTCAACCGGCTATACCACCCTATAATCAGAATAGGGTAGCCCCTCCCCCACAAAACCAAATAGACATGCTAGTAAAAATGATGGCTGATATGAACTAGAAACCTCAGGAGGAAATGGCATTAGTGAAGGGGCAATTGAGCAAGCTATTTGATAGCAAACAATAGGGGTCCCTTCCTTCTCAGCAACAATCGAACCCGAGAAATGTGATCAACAGAGGCCATAATCCTCAAGGGTTCCAAGCCAATCCCAGGCATGCCCACATGATCAAGCAAGCCCCACAAAAACCCCCTGGCTTGGGTGCTTCCTCTTCTTCTTCTCAAGGATCTACAAATGGTCCCAGCGCCTCAACCAACGCAGTTACCTTGAGAACCGGCACTAAAACGTAGGTTCTCAAATGGACGACCCCTCTTGTGACCTTACTTCCTGAGATACCTGATTCTAAGGATGAGCGGGAGGAACCCAAGGACCAGGAGTTTGAACCAATTCAAACCCAAACACCATACCCTGAGAACTTGGAGAAAATGAAGAAAAAGAAAAATGTAGTTGAGAATGAGGAGTTGTTAGAGATTTTCAAACAAGTTCTAATTAATATTCCTCTCCTTGAAGCAATCAAGCATATCACAGCATATACTAAGTTCTTGAAGGATGTCTGTACGCCAAAGTGTAAGCCGAGAACTCAAGCACCTAACAAGGTAGTGCTCTCAAAGCAAGTTAGTTCAGTGATATTGAGCAGTCTACCTCCCAAACAAAATTGTCCAGGAACGCCCCTGATATCTTGTAATATTGGAGACATGACATTTGATAGAGCGCTCTTCGACTTAGGTGCCTCCATCAACCTAATCCTGACTACCCTTTATCACCAATTTGGATTTAGGGAGCTGAAACCTACACCTGTGACTATCCAACTAGCTGAAAGATTCGTGAAAACCCCGAACGGGGTAGTCGAGGACGTAATTGTTTTGGTCAAAGTCATCTATTTCCCGATTGAATTTTTGGTCTTCGACATGGCCCATCATTTCGGGTAGACCGTTCTTCACTACGACTAAGGCGAACGTTGATTGTGACACGAGATGCATGGAAATCGCCTTTGGAGACAAGAAGATGCAATTGGATATCTTCACGGCGACTAAGTCTTTTGATTGTGGCTGGGTTGAGGAGCACGATCCCATGGAACCTCTAGTGGAAGAATGCCTCACTCTTAGCTCTTTAGCAAACCATCTGACTCAACCAGTTGATGATTACCCTGACCCACCATAGCTTGTTGAGGTTGACCTTTGTAGGGCTGATTACCTTCAACAACCTCCATTTGAGGAGATTGATGTTGATCAACTCTAGCCTTTCCTTTACCCATCAAATGTTGTCCCACCTACACCCGAACTAAAGCCTTTGCCCGATAATCTCAAGTATGTCTTCTTAGGACCTGACCAAACCTTCCCTATGATTATCAAGGCCCATTTAACTAGGGATCAAGAACTTAGGTTGAATGCAACCCTCTCTAAACATTGGGCAGCCATTGGGTGGATAATTTTTGACTTAAGGGGAATTATCCCTACCTATTGTACTCACAAGATCTATTTGGAAGATGGGGGTCGACCTTGCCAGATGCAGAGGCGATTGAACCCGCATATGTGAGAGGTCGTTAAGAAAGAAATAATCAAGTGGCTTGACGCAGACATCATTTACCCAATTTTCAATAGTCCTTGGGTGAGCCCCACTCATGTGGTACCCAAGAAAGTTGTGCTCACAGTGGTCACCAATGACCAGGGCGAACCCATCCCCACCCACACCGCTACCGCATGGCAAGTGTTCATCGACTGTAGGAAGCTTAATAAGGCCACTAAGAAGGATCATTTCCCTCTGCCATTCATTGACCAGATTCTCGAACGATTGGCAGGGCAGAAATATTTTTGCTTCCTGGATGGATATTTAGGATACAAGCAAGTTGCTATTGCACTAAAGGATCAAGCGAAGACCACATTCACTTGCTTGTATGGCATGCTCGCATTCCGTCGTATGCCATTCGAGCTATGCAACACACCCGCTGCCTTTTAGCATTGCATGCTAGCCATTTTTTTAGAGATGGTGGGTGAATACTTGGAGGTCTTTATGGATGATTTCTCCATGTTCGGGAACTCATTCGACCATTGTCTTAGTAACTTGGAAAAGATCCTGAAGCGATGTATCGAGGTCAACCTGGTTTTAAGCTAGGAAAAGAGCCATTTCATGGTTTAGGAAGGGATTGTCCTCGGTCACAACTTCTCGCATAGGGGCATCGAAGTTGATTGAGTAAAGGTTAATTTAATTTCCAAACTTCCACCCCCTAGCTCAGTCAAGCAAATCCGATCTTTCCTAGGACATGTTGGCTTCTATAGAAGGTTCATTAGGGATTTTTCCAAACTTTCTAAGCCCTTGACTGACCTTCTAGCCAACAATGCCCTTTTTCACATGACACCTGATTGCATCAAGGCCTACAACACCCTTAGGGAAACAGTCTCCACTGCACTTGTTCTACAACCGCCAAACTAGTCCCAAGACTTTGAGATAATGTGTGATGCATCAGATTTTGCTGTCAGTGTAGCCCTAGGACAAAGAAGAGAGAAGAAACCCACGGTGATCTACTACGCCAGCAAAATATTGGATGAGGCTCAACGGAATTACATTACCACAGAAAAAGAACTGCTCGCCATAGTCTTCGATTTAGAAAAGTTCAGATCATACCTTCTATGATCCCACGTGACGGTTTACATTGACTACTCGGCTATCCGGCATTTGTTGGCCAAAAAGGATGCTAAACCCAGGCTAATCAGATGGATCCTGCTCTTGCATGAATTTGACTTGGAAATACGCAACAAAGCTAGGCCCAAGAACGTTGTAGCCAACCACTTGTCCAGACTTCACCCAAACCACATTGGACCCTCAATACCCTTAACTGACACCTTCCCTAATGAACAACTTCTAGCTGCAAGGAGGCTACCTTGGTATGCAGACTTAGTCAACTACCTGGCAGTAGGTCAGACTCCACACGGCTGGTCCAGACAGCAATAGAATAAGTTCTTGGCTGAAGCCAAGCACTATTTCTGGGATGATCCTATGTTGTTTAGACTCTGCGTAGACCAGATCATTCGGAGGTGTATTCCTGAAGAGGAAGTCCAAAGTGTGATATCCTTCTGTCACGATGAAGCCTGTGGTGGCCATTTCTCTAGGAAACAGACGGCTGCAAAAGTTTTACAGTCCAAATTCTATTGGTGATACTTTTTCAAGGATGCACAAAGCTTTGCGAAGACTTACTGCTGATGCTAGACAGCAGGGACTATGACCAGAAATGATATGAGCCCATTATGATTGTCGAAATTTTCGATGTCTGAGGCATCAATTTTATGTCTCCCTTCTCACCATCCAACGGCTTCAAGTACATATTAGTATTAGTGGACTACGTCTCGAAATGGATCAAAGCCGTAGCCACCCGAAGATGTGACCATAATACTGTCAGGGACTTTGCTAAGCAAAGAATCTTCTCTCGATTTAGGATATCGAAAGCCATTATCAATGATGTTGGGAGTCACTTTATTCATGCCCAATTCTGTGCCTTAGAAAATACGAGGTTACTCACTGCATTGCCACCCTATATCATCCACAAACAAATGGGCAAACTTAGGGCTCTAATAGGCAGATCAAGAATATTATTCAAAAGACTGTGAGACCTGATCGGAAGGATTGGTCCACATGATTGGATGATGCTCTTTGGACATATAGGACCACTTTTAAGACCCCAATAGGCATGTCGCCTTATCGATTGGTCTTTGGTGAGGCATGCCACCTTCCGGTCGAGTTTGAACACCAAGCATACTGTGTTGTTAAGCAATGCAATATGGATTCGCAGTTGGTCGGAGCACAAAGGACAACAAAGGACACTCCAACCCTCTAAGCTCAAGGAAATCCGTTGGGATGCTTATGAGAACAGTCAACTTTACAAAGAGAAGATGAAAGCTATCCACAACAGACACACTCATAGGAAAACCTTCGAGTCCAATGAGCAAGTCTAGCTTTTTGATGCAAGACTTAAACTTTTCCACAGGAAGCTGAGATTAAAGTGGACCAGACCATTCTCTTTTATTATTGCCTCTAGGTATATCATAGATCAGGGAAGCCACCTAGTAAACAACAAAAGAAAAAAGAAAAAAGGGAGAAATAGAAAAATAGAAAAAGAAGAAAAAGAAAAAAAAGATAAATAAGCCACACTTCACCGCACGAGTGTGGCAGGCAAGTGATCGTGGACAATAGCCCATTGGCCAATCGTCCAGAACCTAGCTCACTAAATGCATGAATAAGCCCAAAACACTTAAGGAAGAAGAGAGGAAGTAGAGCAATCCAGGGAGATATACACTAGAAGGACCCTTGTGTTGACCCCACACAAAATAAAAGTAGGGAGAAAGCTACCGATCGGACAGATACACCTTTAGGCAAGCATTTCTTTTACGGTCACCTAGGGACGTAGAAACCCAAAGTTTATTTAATTACCATTGAGTGAGTCTATCACAATCTTCACACCAAGATGCTTAGCACTTAGAGTCTTTTTCAAGTTATGGGTGGGTTCGGTAGCCATAAAAAGTTATCTCCACACTCTCAACTTTAAAAATCCAACAGAAAATAGAAAAGATGAAAAAGAAAAAAAATATATATATCTGTATATATGCTTTAAAGAGAGGACTTGGACGATTTGCAGTTTGGAAGACACACGAGTGCTGTTTCATCTCTGTGAATTAGGCTCTTAGTATATGTTTCCTCCTGTTGACAAGCAACATATGTCTAGGCAATCAATTCCTAATTCCCATTGAAAATAAAGGCTAGGATAAACCTTGCTAGGGTCTAGCAGGGGATGAGCATGGGGCATGATAACTTTGCATTTAATGATGATAATTCCATCAACCAAAGTTTATTTTACGGGTATATGTGCACTAACATAGCATGATGGGCATGGGAGCACTGCATGGATTGAAAATTAAGATTGCTTATAAATCAATGTTTAATGGCCATATGTACAAGTGCATGTTGGAACAAGCCTTAGATGAGAAATTGGACCACAAGGATCGATACAGATTGACGAATGGAGTCCAACGAACTCAAAATCTTTTAAATCTGACATCCATAGCTTCCCCAACATGCCCAAGAAGTTTTGGTCATTGATATAATGATCAATTATCCACAATCGGCCACGTGTTGCCAACCGCCACATGCATGCATGATAAACGCCAGTTTATCATCATTCTTATGCATTAAAACAAACCTAGCTCTTAGGATTTTACTCCGCAAACGGGTTTTTGGGCTACATTTAGGCATAAAATAGGTTAGGCATGCATTGCATTTTTTTTATTATTTTTTAATATGTTTTTGTGAGTGTTAGGGATGTACAGATATATAGATCCCTAAAACCCTAGCACTCAAGAAGACAAATGGTGAAGGAGAAGCCCAGACTAGCTGGAACTCAGCCTAATCCAGCTCACCTCAGCTTGATCCAGCTCACCTCAGCTTGATCCAGCTCACCGTAGCTGTAACCTAGCTTACTTGAACTAGGGTTAGCTCATCCCAGCTCCATTCAGCTAATCTCAGCTGGATGGCAACTCAAGAGAGTTCACCTTAGCTCACCCTAGCTCAAGTCAGCTCAGATCCAGCTCAACTTAGCTGAGTCTAGCTCATCTCAGCACCCACTAGTCCACAGGGAGCTCTAGCTAGCTCAGCTAAGTTGACAAGAGTTCACCCCAGCTCAGATCCAGCTACATCCAGCTCCACTCAGCTCCAGCCAGCTGAAGAAGAAGTCATCCCAGCTCAGGAAGCTCAAGTCCAGCTCTCGGGGACTCAGCTTAGCTCAACTCAGTTGAGCTAAGCTACCTTAGCTGCCTCAACCAGCTTGATTCTCCCCGGGATCACCATACCCAGCTCACCTTAGCTCATTATGGTAGAAGCTAGCTTACCTTAGCTCGGCTTAGTAGCTAGCAAAGAACTAGCAAGCTAAGCCAGCTAGAATAGCTCCATGCCAGCCTCTTCAGCAGCAGCCAGCTCCAATTTCAGCTCCAGACTTCTCCTCCTCAGCTCCTCCCTCCAAACCCTAGCTCCAACACCTTCTCCTCTACTCCTCCATTAGCTAAGCTAGCTTAGCTTAGCTTAGCTTAGCTTATCTTAGCTAACAACCAGCTCCTTGGCCATCCACCACCTTCAAAGTCAACCCTAGCTAGCTTCACCAACTTAAGCCTACTTAAGCTAGCTACTCTACTCAAGTTGGCGCCACCTCCTAGCCATCCCTTCACCCCATTATCTCCACCAAAAGATACCTTAAGTTGGCGCCAAAAACTACCCCTAACAACCTCTATATTGGTGCCAACTTTCAGCCCTTAATCCACCCTACACCTACCCACATAAGCCATCCTAGCCATCCACCTAACCCCCCTTCTAGAATCCTTCTTGGCGCCAACTTAGACCCTCTTCTAGAAGCCATTTTGGCGCCAATATCAAGGGGTGTCAACCCCCATAACTACCCCCTTGGTACCTCTTAAGGTGGCGCCAAACACCCTTGGCCATTGGATCCTTAACCACCTCCATCATTCCATCTTGGCCCTCCATTTCAAGGGACACCTTAGCCCCCTTCCTATTCTATAAAAACCCACCACCTACCACCATTTGGGGGCATCCTCCATTAGTGTATTTTTCTACCTACATCCACCTATACCTACACCCAAGGAGAAGGAGTAGAGAAGGAGATTAAAGGGGCACATCACCAGCCCTTTTGGTGCCTTCTTCTCCCCACTCTCTTCAACTTGGGCCACGCTAAGGAGGAGGACTCTTCCACTTCAAGAAGGATGGCCAGGCAAGGGATAAGGACCTATCGTGGACGTCCACCCTTGGAGAGAAGCTTAGGGCACACCCCCTTAGGGCTTGCCTTGGAGGACATCACCTTGGCAGAGCACTGCAAGGAAGGAGTTGAAGGACTCTTTTGAAGGTTGGGAGCCACCAACCTTGGAGCAAGAAGCCCTCTTCTTCACCATCTATCTAGAGGATTTGTATTTTCTTTTCTTATTTGCATTTTTCTAGTAGTACAAGCTTTCCTCTACTAGGCCTTTTGTAAAACACTTTATCAATTATCTAGTTGCCTTCTTTGCATTTCTTGTTTGCATTTCTATTAGCTTATTTTCAGCATTCTTCACTCCCTCTCCCTAATTATTCTAGGCCTCCACTTGCCTAGACTGAGCTTAGGGAGAGGCTCTACTTGCCACATAGAAGTAGTATTTAAATTGAAGTGTAAATCACTTTTTCCGCCATCAGTTCGCATGTTGCCTTAGCTTAAAAATAAAAAAAAAAATGATATATTGAAAAAAGAAAATACCAAAAAGAAAGTTGAGATTTATTCCGAGCAAGAGAATCAATTTTGCAACCATATTGCCTCCTCGGATGACCCTAGATACTCCCCTATCTAGGAATATAAATTTAAGAGCGAAAGCGGATTTACGCGTTACAACGACGTATTTTAAC
Source organism: Thalassia testudinum (assembly GCA_037157565.1). Lineage (NCBI taxonomy): Eukaryota > Viridiplantae > Streptophyta > Magnoliopsida > Alismatales > Hydrocharitaceae > Thalassia > Thalassia testudinum. Next base: position 18,837,520 of record JAZHRO010000056.1, read on the forward strand.
AAACCGCGTGAACGCATTGCAGCGGCCCTACTTCACCACAAGGAGACGATATAAGCCATCCGATCCAATGATCAGACGACCAACAACCACCGGGCCTCGCCAACACATGCACGTGCCCAACCAGCTTCAAATCTGAATCGTTGGATTTCCATCCAATGGTTGACCACGCCTGCACTAGATCTCACCTCCGCTACAGCTCACGAACGCAGCGTAGTGGGTAGTGCTGCGACGTCACAATCAAGCGGCGAGTGTTTGAAGCTTCGTGCACAGCCAAAATCACGCTCGACCGAAAGTGCGGTTGATTGCAACTGTCAATGCAGGAGCGAATGGCATAGATGGAGTCCACGCGGTGCCTCTAGATGAAAGCTTACCTCAACGTGCATGATCACGCGCGCTCACCGCATACGAGGCGCGATACAATGCACTTGGTCGCGCGCAATCCCAGCCGTTGTTGCGTGATCGGACGGCTTTCTGTGCAAGCACATAGATCGCAAGGAAAGAAGCACGAGGGCACATGGAGGGAGGGCGACGTGGCACATCCTCTGCTGTCCAATGGCGATTCGCACCTCAGATCCGACGGCTGAGATGCATAGGTGCAGGTTGAGAAGAAGAACGAGTGCACAGACCAGTGGATGTGGGACTTCAGCGACACTTTTGAAAGGGATTTAGCGATGTACTAGACATTGCTAAAGACCCATGCCTCTTTTGGAAGCCCTCTTCTACTAAATAAACCCCGTCAACCACCCCATTCAGGGGGCATTCAATTCTCACACACTCTCCATGCAACACTAGCCCTCTCCTAGCTCCACCAAACACTCCATATGCACCCTCAAAGTTGTCAAGCCGCCGACGGAGCCCCCCTCCACTACCGTGGCCACCTTGTCTCCTCCACGCACTCTATCTTGCTCTAGTTTTATGTTGGACTATTTTAAGCTTTCATCTATTGTTGTATTTGTAAACAAACTCTAATTGCATGATATATGTTAATGTTGCTTCTTATATCGTAGTTCACATCTCCATAAAGTGATTGTCATGTTTTAAACGCAAGCTCAAACGCTACTCTCTCTCTTTCTCTCTCTTTCACTCTCATTTTCACAAGCAAACCACACTACCATTTTGTGATTCCCAAAGCGACTAAAATTAATCTGATTTCACACCTCCCTGAGATCGACACTTGGACTCACAGAATCCAAATCTTAAATTAAAATAGACTTTGCGAACGCATGTTACAATGACATAATTAAACTGACACGTTCCGCTCGCGTCAATGACCAACCTAGGGTTTGGGTTCATGCTACTACGCTGAGAGTGGCTGGAGTAAGGTGGGTTCTAAGTTGTTTTGCCACTACAGGTAGTAACGGAATTCAGTCCTGCCCGGTTCTGGGTTGGGGTTGGCAAAAGAGGTGGTTGCTGCTGATAACCTGGATACGATGTCTAAGCCTCCATCCCATCAGGTGATGGAGCAGATGGGGCCTAATAGACATAGTGAGCCTAGCCCTGTGTCAGGTTCATAATGTGCCTATGGTTCAGCAAGTTATTTGGAATAGGCAGTGGTTGTGAAAGGAGTGCACCAGGTTGGCAAGAATTCGCCATCTGTGTAAGCTGATTATGGACCTCTATGATTTCGTCCATGTGTTGTTTTTGCATAGTCGCATTCATCTTTTGAATGTCAAACAGGGTTTGAAGGATTAGAGACATTTGATCTTCGCTTATTGTCCTGGATTGATAATTTGGGTTGGGCCTAGGCTGACGAAGTTGATGGATGGGAAACTTGTGGTGGAGGTTGATATTGGGGTCTTTGATTAGGATGATTACGCCATCTAAGATTATAAGTGTTTGAGAAAGGATCGTTCTGGACGGTGCTGAGGTCCTCGCAGGTCTGAGGAACCTCATAGAAATTAGAAGACGAGGGTTCAGAGTTTCCCCAACTAGAGTAGGAAAATCCAGAGTTTCCTCTGAACCATAGATCAAACGAAGGTGGATACAGATCCATCCCTTGAGAAAATCGATGGTAGATGTTGTGCACAGCCTCCTTCCCAGAGGGTGGTTGCGCAAACAGGTTTTGTGCGAAAGTGGCTCATTGCAGATGTCGAGTCAATTCATCCACCTTTTTGATGATTATGACCTTATCCAGGCGACTGGCCATTAATTCTAAATCCATGGATGAGGACATACCCTGCGTCCCATGTGCTCCCCATGTATTCGTCAATGCTTGTCGAACATGCCCACGGAGTTCTCGTACATATTCTCCAGAATCTTCCACACGGTGTCTTCATGCTGACCTATGATGTTTCCTACACAGGTTGCATTGACAAACAATTTGATGTCCTCGTAGAGTCCCTGGTAAAATATTGGAGTTGCTCCCATTTAGGAACTCCGTGATGGGGGCACTTGCTCATGAGATCCAGAAAGCGATCCCACGCTTCATGAAGCAATTCTCCTAAATTTTGCGTGAAATGCGTGATCTGGTGCCTCAAAGAATTTGTCTGATCAACTGGAAAGATCTTTTTCAGAAACTCAGATTACAGTTCAGCCCATGTGTTCATCAGACGAGTTAGGGTTTGGTACCAGTGACCAACCGTGTCCATGAGAGAGAAGGAGAACATCTTCATGAGCAAGATATCCTGATTTTGAGTTTCTAATCCAAAGGTCTGGGCCAGCTGCTTGAGTTGCCTGATATGCTGGAAGAGATCTTTGGAATTCAACCCATAAAATTTAGGGATAGCGTGAATCATGTTGGGCTTGAGTTCTGTATCGGGCCCACCAACCGGGATTTGAACTCTAGGTTCGATTGCTACTACAGCAGGATTGTAATTATCTTGCATCATAAGACTCTGCGGTGGATTCATAAAGGCCTGGAATAGATCGTTGAGGTGCTGAAACTGATTCTGGAGATTGTTTTCTTCTTCTACTGGGTGCTCCAAGATTATGGATGAAGGAGATCTAGGCTCAGATGAATCAGAAGAGATATCTATATGGTTAGCTTGTTGCACAAACAGGGGGGTCGAGGCTTAGCCTCGACGTGGTGAATAACTAATGGCGGACTCAAGGGTGGTCTTAAAGACTTCCTCCCAAACATGCATCAATGGAGAAGACAAGGGATAGAAGGTGTGATGGACCCAATCAAGGCACCCAAAGATTTTTGGATGACGATGGAGGTTCGAGGTTGATATACCTCTAGATCACAAAGTCGTCCACCTAAGAAATTCCTAGGTCACCAGGAAGAGAAAGTCTAGTAAAGACCCCAACATCGTAGAGCATCCCCACAGGTTACAGGGTTTCCCCCACCCGACCTTCCTTGTCACCATGGATCCAGGTAGACCAGAATGGATAACTTTACCTCTTAAGTCTGCCAATTTTAACTTTAGAGAGAGGGTGCTTAAGATTTCACTTGAACTTTAAGATGTTTTTGTGAGTGGTGACCTAATTTGAAGATTGGTTGACCCCACAAGGTGGGTCAACTTCACCTAATTTGTCCTTGATTTTTAGGTTTCGCTTTTTAGGATTCAAGTGATGTTTAGAGCTTGATTTTAGGATTTGCTTGTTTAGGTAAGTTCAGTCAAGGCTTAGGATGCACACAATTTGGGAAGGTTGATTCCTTTTTTAAGCAAGTGTGTCTCTAAAACCCTAAAATGGAAACTCTAATGTGGCTCTACTTTGTCCAATTAATTTCCTTCAAATCTAGCACCTAGGGCTCAATCAAGAAGGTTGTAGCCCTAGGTGTCTTAAATCCTTAAATATGTGCAGAAATCAAGTTCCAGATGTTTCTAGAAATGAAGTTAATCAGGAAACTTGTGATGATTGAATCTAAATATAGAATGCAAGTTGGTCCTAATTAATTTCTCACTTTTTTAGCATTTTCAGAATCAGGGGCTTAATGAAGATGGAAAATGAGATTACCTGCCCTTGGAGTGGCTGCCATGCGGTTGATCTTTATCCTCGACTAAATCCCTACACAGATCACAACCAAAGAGATAGAGCAAGTTCGTATCCAGCTAGGAATTGTAAACAGAGAGATCAAATTGCACATTGCTCCCCAGCAACGACACCAAAATGTTTATCACGAGAGATCGATGTTTTAAAATACTTCGTCGTAGTATAGTCGAAATCACATGAAAATAAATAAAATTTATATCGGAATTTGAAGTTCGAGGTTGAACACAAGGAGCAATCAATTGCAATGTAATCTCACCAACCACAAGTTAATAAACAATTATAATCAAAACTTCATTTAGAACAACTCAGAATGATATATAAATAAAACCAAGTATCTGAAGGCAAAAAGAATGGGTTAAAATGGTGATTTAAATCACCAATTAACCATTTTAATATTAAGCTCAAATATCTCAATAGTAATTATAATCAAATAACCCACATCAGCCAGATGAATATCTCAATTAGAACTGAAGCACCAACAGGTATCAGACGAATGCTCAAGGCTTTCAGACACCTTAAGTTCTCAAGGGATCAGCTCAACGGAAAGGCAAAGGCCTCTTCTTCTTTCTTTCTTCGAGCCTCATGGGAGAGCGGTAAGCACAGCAACACAGAGCCCTCAGGATCTGCTAAGAAGTAGAGGGCAAAACCCCCCCTCCTCTCTCTTTTCTCTTCTCTCTCTCAATTAGAAACCCGAATGGATCCGGGTAATTGGACCTGTGCCTAGACCCACATGGCATGAGCACGGGTGAGGGCACGTGCATTGGAGCATGCAAGTGGTACGCCACCCCATTGCTCTTAGAGACAACTGGCTAAGATCACAAAATCAATTTATCTCACATGGGGGCTTTAGCAACACATGATGTGGGACTAAAGTCCCTTCGTTCTTTGCACGAAGGCAATAGGATGACCTCCTTCAATTGGAGTAGTAGACACAGTCGCGGTCTTCAATTGAGCACCTGAAATGCTTTAGGACATGGGGCCGCTTTGATCAAAAGCTGCAGTGGGATGATTTGAAGCCTGGAGGTGGAAGAACACACCAGAGAAGGCGATGGTGATGGCAGCCATTCGATGGAGAACCTGAAACATGGAAATGGCCTTATGGCCCCATTGAAACAAGTTCAGGAGGTTCATCGTGTGATGGCGAATGTGATAGGGGTTCGACGTGATGTGAGAGTGTGTGTACGAGTGTGTCGATGTTGGATAACAGGTGCGGTGAAGGGGAAGTTCGGCAGAGGAGTCGACAGACCAATTGGCCCAAATATATTGGGGCTTTTGGTTGACAGAGAATCACGGAACTGTGGGCGGTCGTGGCATGCGCTTTTTTGTGCTGTAGTGGGGGCAAGGGCTCACCGGTGCCCTTGGCAAAGGCGAAGAAGGCGGAGGGGGAGATAAGTGATTGGCAGTCATGCAAGTGTTGTGAGTGTGAGAGAGAGAAAGATGTAGGAGGACTTAGAGGGGAGGTAGAAGGTCGGATGGTGCCGATCGTGGTTGACTGATGCCAAAGAAGGTGACAAAGACGGCGAGGCGACGATGGTGAACGAGGCAGAGGAACAACCTCCCTTTGGCTTAAGAGGTTCGCAAAGACAAGGGGAAGAAGATAGGCCATCTAATTTAATGGTTAGAAGGTCGGAGGAAGGGTATTAAGCGTGTTCACTGGAGTAGTGGTTTCGATGACTGTAGGAGGGAAAAGAGGGGTATTTGGCTCACCAAAACTTGCTAAGGAGGTGAGGTTGTGCATGGAGGTCTTTTATAGGCCTTCAAGCGAGCTTCCATGCTTGGAAACAAGCTTGAGAAGCTCAGATTTTTATGGAAAGAAAGCTTAAGATCGAAGGATTTGCATGAGCCACAAGGGAGGATTTGAAAACTAGAAATAAGTATAGATGATCATGGATTTCCTCAGGATCCTCCCTTCCAATTTTGGAAGGGATTGGTCAAGTAATCAAGGAGGAATCCTTGATTGAAACCTCGGGTGCATGGGTTCACACCTGCCATGGCGGCAGGGACCCATCTACAAAGAAGACAAAGTTCGGGGTAGTTCGCAAGGATTTTTGAAAGTTGAAGTGCTTTTTGTAAGGAAAAGAGTTAGACTTTGACCAAAGTTCAAACTAGGTTAAAATGATCTTAGATTGGGTCTAAATTTTGGTACGAACCTAACTTGGACCCAAGGAATGTAGTGGTGAAGTCAAATTTTAGTTTTGATAGCATTTGACTAGAAAAATTATGTAGAAGCCCAAATTAGGGCAACTTTCTTTCTGTGACTCTATTTTTGGACAAAATAGGTTCTGATGGTCAAATCAAAGATGCCAAATCATTTAAAATATTTTTCTATGAATTTTAAAGGACTTAGGTGAATTTTATCCTGACTAGGACCTTAGTTAATTAAGAAGGTCTATTTTTAAGGTTTGAGATATCTATTAATTCTTGAAATGTGTAAAAACTCATTTCATTTTGCATGGATCCACTTATTAGACATTAATGACCATATGATCTTTAATAAACCCCTGAAAATACCCCATGGTTATTTTGTGTTTGTGAATTCCATTAATTTCGCAGGAATAACCTTATATTCTTCTCTTCTTTTCAAAAGAGGATAATATGCCCTTAGGACCTTCTGATGGATATGTTGGAGCATTTGTCAACCTTTTTAGATCAAATTGAGCTAGTAATGACTCATGATGGCATTTCCATCAGACGTCTAACTAACATTTCACCCAGTTGGAAGCATTAAACTCAGCACTTATACATATATACATATCCTTTATACATAGCATATTTCATTCTAGCATAGTATTATGCATATTGTGAATACCATTGTAGTGTTGGCATGAGTTGAATGATAAGTCAGGTGATGTAAACACATTTGTTGAGGGTAAAATGCCTATTCATGAATGTTCCTAGGCTTAGATTTGCATTTCATGTTATAAATATTGCATGGCATGCATCATTTTACATTTAGAGTAGTTGTATATAATTTAGGTTAATTGCATCTTTTTTGTGGTTAGTAGAGAAGGATAGTTATTTCAGAGCCTCAGATTGACGATCCAACCGTACGGATCTGATCGAGACGATGAACGGAGTCCAACGCCTTTGAAATCGCCTCGATCGGAGTCCCATAGCACCATATGCAGTCCGAGGAATATCAACGGCCAAGGGACTAGGAGACATAATTTGGAGTTTTAAATGATAAATTTGACCGTGTGGATGAATTCAGGTCGACGATCGCAGCCTAATGGCATGAAAATCGACTCAATCCGACCTCTGTAGCAGCCCATACAATAAGAAGAAGATGGATGGCCCAGACTGCGCCACATGGCGTAGCCCAGTCTACCAGCACACGCACACAGCACCGCATGCGCGCAGCAGCACGAGTGCGTGGACGGGCGTGCATGCGCACATGCGTGCAGCACCAAAGCATGGGCGCGCGGGCACGGCAAGGCTGAAGCAGCGCCAGCACAGCGTGAGGTGGAATACAACGACGCATGTGCTGGACTTACAGCGATGCTTACAGCCGCCGATCATTCATTGCATACCTACAAAGCCAGCTATGTGCGCCAGCGGGGATGAGCTGCCTACAGCGACGTTTCCAGCGACGGCCTGGATGTCACTAATGTTTCCATACCGATTTTTGCCTCTTCTCCACCACTATAAAAGGACCTACACCCCCTCCTTTCCAAGCCATCTCTACCTACTCTACTCCCACCTATTCCCAAGCTCTAGCAAGCCTACCAACTCTCCATTAAAGCTTGTTCTCAAGCTCCCAAGGTGCCTATTAGTGTAGTTAACCTCTACCCCACCAAATACTCCTCCAACTTCCCATCTCCCTCCGTAGGTCACCTTGGAGCCATCCTCTCACCTCCATTCTGGTAGCAGATCAACTCCATCTTCTCACCTCCATTCCGGAGCTACGCCAAAGCTTTTCTGAACCCGACGTCTTCCAGCATCTCACCTCCGTCATCCCGCTCCTCACCTCCTTCGTTCGAGCTTCCGCCAGGCGCCGCCGTCTCGCTGAACAGCCGATTCAGGAGATTTCCTCTCACCTCCCTCTCTTTTTATGCTTTTGTAGTTCATTGTAATCAACATTGAATTGACATATATATCATATTTGTTTCATCACTATCTTGTGATACATTTGCCTATTTTCTTTTATTTCAAAAACACAAAAAATAACAAAACCCTAAAATACCAAAAGGAGACAAATCAAAGCGTGGTTTTCAAGTAAAGTAAACGTCACCTCCCTGTGTTCGACGTGGGACTCCCTTGGAGTTTTGGTATAAATTTTATTTGACCAATGTGTTTTGCAACTACGATGACAGGTTACTTGTAGCCTCGATTTCTAACATGCGAAACACGCTCGACCATTTTGGCACCGTTGCCGGGGAGGCAATGGAATTTGCTTTATTGTTTATCGTGTTTCTTTGCATTTACATAGCACTAACCCAACTTGTCTCGATCTACTATCTTGCAGGTACCCTAGCATGGAGATCCAAGTGCGGTAAACCGGAGTAAAGTGCGGGTAGAGTGTTTTGTAAGTGTCCCCTACACCACCCCAACCTTAGTTTTCATTCCATAACCAAATAACTCAAACCTAAATCAACTTAGGTGCTTTTTATGAACCCTAGGATAGATTTGGTTGTTTGTTTGCCACCTCCACTCACCTCACCATCGACATAAAAAAAAAATTGTTATCTAATTGTGGGATTTTCTGTAAGCTACACACTTAACACCCACAACTTCTCACCCTAAGGCACACAATCAGATCGATTCTACCACTTAACCAAGATCTGACCTGTGTACCCGGTACACTTAATTCAACACACAAATAAGTGAGTAGAAATCTGAAAAGGTCAAAAATTTTTGTGTGTCTTAACTAAGTGGTGCAATAGACCAATTGATTGAACTGTTTGGGCTGCACCACTTAAGATAAGAGTGATTCATCAAGTAGCTTGCCACTTAGGGTTGATTCTTAGGACTGAACCAGGCACTCCACATTTTTTTTCTTTGATTTCTAATGGAATATATCATCACCAGTGCTTGCAAAACTTGGAGTGTTTTCCTAAACTTGAGTGAATATACCTAAGATTAAACCCTAAAAGCTACTAAACAAGGTTGAACTCTAAAAGACACATCATCAAATAACCTTGTTTGCAAACCCTGGTTGTGCACACACACACATTTGAACCGATCATTAAGGGCACAACCCATCTAAAGGGCCCATCACATTCCTGAAGCACCATTGTCCCAAGCCTAACTAAAATTGATTAGACATTGGCCCTAAGGACTGGTTCGCTCATCGGGATCCATATTGAGATTGTTCACGATTAACCTACTTATACTAGTCAATCTGATGTCTAGCTAGGGGAGTAGCATCAAACGACCATGGTTGGGGGGTACACTAGGAACCTGAGGCGCAAGCCAAAGGAAGAAACTTCTCCCCAGTCCCCCCTAACTGATTGGATTGCTTGGACATAAGTAGAGTAAATCGTCTATAATCTTAGGATGGATTCTGAGAGTCTGTAGACCTTTTGGCTACCCAAACTAAGGACAGGCTTGTATTTTTGTATTGTAGGGCTCCTTTCTCTTCTGATTTCCCTCCTTACTTCACCATGTACCCTTCCACATCCTACACACATTTCACATCCTATCCTCCTACTGCCACTTATCCCCAAGATGATTACTATCCCAACTTGACTTATAATTACCCATCCACTAGCTGGGATGACTTTGATTGGGGTTATGAATCCGGACCTCAGGGTCCAGGGCTTAACCCTGGACAACAAGACTATGACTACTATCCTTCCCAGAGCTACAATAATTATAGATCTCCATCCTTTGATGACCAAACCAACCCGATCTACAATCAGGAAGGATATCATAACACCTACCCTCCCCAATATTCCACTAAATATAGCTTGCGACCATCCCTTGAACAACCTAGAATGACCTACTTTTAGGGAGGGACTCGAGAACCTCGACATCTTGACTCCCCTAGATTTCACCTGAACCCACCCAAACTTGAACTGAACCAGTCGGTTCAGGTGAACCTGATCCAGGATAGGGTGTTGGCTAATTTGAGGAACACTATACAATCTTTAGAAGCTCAGCCAACACCATGCACTGAAGCACTAGAGCCTATGATCAAAATAATTGATGAACTTAATGTTCTCTATTGGATTTGCTCCAAAGTGTTAGGGATAGGGACTTGGGTGAGTTTCTTCTTGGGAAATTGTCGAGGTTGAGGATGAAATTTATGGTTGCACTAGTCAAATCTTAGGATGATTCTCAAGATGAACTCCGTTTAGGAGGGCCAATGTCTGAACCCGCTCAGGCGCTTGTCGGGGGGAATACATTTTCTGAGACTGGGGATGACCCAGATGGGCTAGAGCAACCATTTGAGGATGAACCGATTGATTCACCCGAGATCCCCAAGCCAGGGAGTGAGGAAAAATATGTCTCCATAGACCATGAAATGACATATGATTTTGAAACATATATAAATGAGGATCATGGATTCTTTGACTCTGAGGGTGAAGAATCTTTTGGTGAAGTCTCACTTGAACTTAAGGAAGAAGATTTTAGTGAGACAAATGGGCTTGAGGAATCTGACAAACTAGTTGATAGCCCAATTATTGAAGATTTGGATTCGGTTGGGGTTAACTTGGAGGATCCGAATCTTGATGATTCAATCAGTGACCCCAGTCCTCATCTACACCCTGAAGAGCTGACTTCTGAGATCTTTGTGCCCAAGTCAATCTTGATTCAGCCACGATTTCTGGACTTGGGAGAATTATATGGGGTGAATATTATGCTAGAGGTCCCGAAGCCTGAGCCCTTGATGTTGGAGGAGAGAATTGTTGAAATAAAGATTTAGGAGGCTAATTCTGATGGAAGTTTGATATTGGATCTAAGGGTACCTATTGACCTAAAACCACCTACTTTCTACCAGGACCCCTACGATATCTTTCACGTGCGACCCAAGCCTGGAATAACTGATTATTTTTCTGAGCTAGATGTTAAGTGGACAACCGCACCTATTGAACCATCTTTACCCATTGTCCGAGACTTTGATCTTGGGTTGCACACCACTAAACCGCAGGCCTGGCCCCACAAAAACAACAACCTTCGGCTCTAGGTGATTTTCATCCTGAACCTGAGAACCACTCGACCCTGGGGCATGGGCCTGCACCATAATCTCGTCCACGTCTGTGGAGACTTCTGCAAACGAGTTTCAGGATCAACCTTTTGATTTTGATTCTAACCCGCACTTGTGAATTCTCAATTTCTTCTTTGTATGTATGTTATGCCTAGCTGAAGGCATTAAACTTAGCACGTGTGTATAAACTCTTCTCTCTCCGGAGCTGACCAGATTTTCACGACACTCAGGTGATGTTCTGTTTACTCTGCCCTTTTCATGTCTATTTTTACAATGAGGACATTGCATCATTTAGGCATGGGGAGGTGCATAATCGATTCCTTAAATCATTATATTAACTCCGTAAAATTTCTTTTAGTTTCTTATAAAATTAAAAAAAATTGAAAATTTGAAAAAAGATAAAAAAGAAATTTACAAAAGAGAACTTAGGCATTTGGAAGTCATTAACTTTAGGAAATGATACGAGAGGACCTAAACACCTAGACTCTTCAGGTCTTCGGGCTTAATTAGCCCGTGTGTCCACTCGAATGTGGAGTTAGTCTCGAGTCCTCGCCAATTAAAATTCATTTTAATTTGGTAAATAATTTGGGATGATAAGTAAGCGACTTATCAACCCACCCTCTGATTTGGGGGGACTTTAAGCCTAAGCATCTGCACACTTTTTTGCACTGACTCACTTTCCGACAATTTTTATGGAAATTGGGTAGCTAATGGACCGAATTGGGTGGTATGGCTGGTAAGTTGTCGGTGGTAACAGCTCATCGGCCAGTTGTCCAGAGCCCAGCCACAAGATCGTTTTCATTGTATTGTCTTTAGGTAAATCTTAGATTAGGGAAGCCACCTACTTAAAGAAAAAAAAAAGAAACACTAAAAAAAAACCAAAAAGGAAAAGGAAAAGGAGAAAATAAAAAAATAAATAAAACCACACTTCACCACACGAGTATGGCTAGCAAGTTGTCGGTGGTAACAGCTCATCTACCGATTGTCCAGAACCTAGCACACAAAAAAAAATGCACAATAATTCCCAAAACACTTAGGGAAGACGCGGGGAAGTAGAATAAACTAGGGAGATATACACTGGCTTTGCCCTTGTGTTGACCCCATAAATAAAAAAAGTAGGGAGAATGCTACCGATCGTAAAGATAAACCTTTAAGCACGGTCACCTAGGGTTGTAGAAACCCGAAGTTCGTCTTAACGGCCGTTTTGTGAGTCTATCACTTTTTCACAAAGATGCTCAGTACTTAGAATCCTTTTCGAGTCTTGGGCGGGTTGGGTAGCCGTAAAAAGTTATCCCGAAACTCTCAAACTGCAAAAGTATAAAAAAAATTAGAAAAGAAGAAAAATAAAGAAAATATATATATCTTCCCCTCACAAATAAGGCGAGAACTTGGGCGGTCTACATTCTGGCAGACGCCTGGGCACTGTTGAGTTTTCATAGTTTAGGACCTTAGTTGAAATTTTCTATTGTTAATAAACAACTTAGGCCTAAGTGATCTAATCCTAATTCTACTTTTATACAAAGCATGTAGTTTAATTTTGCTAGGGACTACCAAAAGATAGGCATGGAGGTATGATGTAAACACATTTGTTGAGGGTAAAATACCTATTCATGCATGTTCCTAGGCTTAGATTTGCATTTCATGTTATAAATATTACATAGCATGCATCATTCTGCATTTAGAGTAGCTGTATATAATTTAAGTTAATTGCAACTTTTTTGTGGTTAGGAGAGAAGCATATTTATTTCGGAGTCTCGAATTGACGATCCAACCATACGGATTTGATCGAGGCGACGATCGGAGTCCAACTCCTTTGAAATTGCCTCGATCGGAGTCGCGTAGCACCATATACAGTCTGAGGGAGATCAACGGCCAAGGGATTAGGAGACATAATTTGGAATTTCAAATGATAAATCTGACCATGTGGATGGATTCGAGTAGATGATCGCAGCATAACGACGTGAAAATCGAGTCAATCTGACCTCTGTAGCAGCCCCTACAACAAGAAGAAGATGGATGGCCCAGATTATGCCACGTGGCGCAGCCCAGGCCACCAGCACATGCACGCAGCACTGCACGCGCGTAGCAGAGCGGGTGCACGTGCGGGCGCACATTCGTGCATGCACGTAGTGCCAGCGTGCGCGCGGCAAGGCTGGAGCGGCACCAGCATAGCGTGAGGTGAACTAAAACGACGCAAGAGCTGGACTTACAGCAACGCTTATAGCCGCCGGTAATTCATTGCATGCTAGCAAAGCCAACTATGGGCGCCAGCGGGCATGAGCTACCTACAGCAATGTTTCCAGCGACGGCCTTGATGTCACTAATGGTCCCATACCGATTTTTGCCTCTTCTCCACCACTATAAAAGGACCTACACCCACTCCCTTCAAAGCCATCTCTACCTACTCTACTCCCACCTACTCCCAAGCTCTAGCAAGCTTACCAATGCTCCATTAGAGCTTGTTCTCAAGCTCCCAAGGTGCCTATTAGTGTAGCGAACCTCTGCCCCACCAAATACTCCTACAACTTCCCATCTCCCTTCATAGGTCACCTTGGAGTCATCCTCTCACCTCCATTTCGGTAGCAAATCAACTCCATCTTCTAACCTCCATTCCGGAGCTATGCCGAAGCTTTCCTCAACCCGACATCCTCCAGCATCTCACCTCCGTTGTCTCGCTCCTCACCTCCTTCATCTGAGCTTCTGCCAGGCGCCGTCGTCTCGTCGAACAGCCGATTCGGGAGATTTCCTCTCACCTCCCTCTCTTTTTATGCTTTTGTAGTTCATTGTAATCGACATTGAATTGACATATATATCATATTTGTTTCATCTCTATCTTGTGATACATTTGCTTGTTTTCTTTTATTTTACAAACATAAAAAAATAGCAAAACCCAAAAATACTAAAAAGAAATGAATCGATGCGTGGTTTTCAAGTAAAGTAAACGTTTCCTCCCTGTGTTCGACTCGGGACTTCCTTGGAGTTTCGGTATAAATTTTATCTGATCGTTGTGTTTTGCAACTACGACGACAGGTTACTTGTAACCTCGATTTCTAACACGTGAAACACGCTCGGCCATCAGGAGCAGTTCCAAGCGATTTCTATCCACTTGCACCCTGCCTTACTTCAATTTCTTTTATTCATGCAAGAGGACATGCAAGAACTTAGTCATGGGGGGGTAGTACATATAAACTAAAAATTTTCTGCCAACACCTAGCGGGAATAAATCATTTTATCAAGAGGTTTTATTAGGGATTTATTCTTTAGTAGGTTCTTGAACTTAGAATCTAGTACAATTTCACACTTGCACGTAGAATTTGAAATGCATCCAATGCGAAGACCAATAAACATCTCTAGTTTGTCGAGAAGAAGCATTGCCTCTTCTCCTGAACCCTTGGACAGTAATTAGGGAGTCAGGTGAACCATCTTCTAGTAGATCCACCAAAAGCATGTGTGAGGTGAGAGTAGAGAATCTGTTAGTGCTCTAAGACTAGAGTAAGGAATCTTAAATTTTGGATAATTAGATAATGATACTCAGAGTTAGGCATAGTTTTTGCTCTTAGTTCTTGCATACAAATTCTTTGAGAGAATCCTTACGAGAGCCACCAAATAAGGCAAATACATAGAGAGTGGGTTCTGATAAAACTAAGATTGAGGTGGATAGTCATGACTATCCTTCACGGAATTCTCGATTGAAGGATGGTACTGATATCAAGGTCAGAAGTACATTGTCCTATACATTCCCTTCCTGGTGCTGAGAATAGGCACTTTTACTAAATAGGCCACCCAATATCCTCTTGAACACCCCCAATTTTGTATGATGCCTTGTAAATAAAAGTATGTCTGTTATGTTGCATTGTGTTGATAGATATGGCATTATGCTAGTAGCTATGAAAAAAAATAAGAAAAAGTAGATGAAAAAAAGAAAGAAAAAGAAGGAAAAATAAGAGAAAAAGAAACGAAAAAGAAAAAAGTTGTCATGTTGAGAAGCGTATGTGAGCCAAGTATATTGAGGCAACATCACCTACCACCGTTGCAAACCACCAGTCTTGACCCACTTTTGCTTGCATCTCTGACCCCATAAATATGGGCTGAGGGCTTTTGACTTAGTCATAAGGCTTTCAAACCCTAATTGAAGTGTAATGTCATGAGAGGCCACCAAATATATCCACAAATCTGGTGAGATGTGAGCTCAGGAAGAAAAAAAAGAAAAGAAAAGGAGAGAAAAAAAGAGTGAAAAGAAAAAGTACAAAGACTTAAGAGAGCACAGTTTTCCAACCTCTCTCTAAGTTGATTTATTTAATAATCTGGAAATCTAGATTCTGAAATACTAGTCTCTATGTAGCACCAAAAGAGAGTGAGGCACCAAATACAAACCCAGTTAACTAAGACATCTTCTGCCTAAGCCAAAAAGCCAGGGCTAAAACCAGAGGATATTCTATGTCCTCGAGAGAAGAGGTTTGCGTATCCTAACAAAATGTTACTGAGGGCCAAGTACGAGCTCTAAATGTGTGCCGAGTTTTCGCTTGGATTTGTCACAGAAGCTACAACACTACATGTTAATGGTTATTTGGATTCAAAACTTTTGGATGAAGCAAAAAGAAATAAATCTTTGGTGAAACTCTTGAAAAAATGCATTTAATCATGCACTTGCTAGGGATTTAGGCATGGGTGTTTGATTACGCAACAATCATAGGCCCTAATCCACCTGAATTAAGTTAGAGCCTAGCTTAACTACGACATTCAACATGCATTTGCATCGTACTTTGCATCATAGTTGATTTATTAGATTTGTGAATAATAATGTCATATTATATGCTAATTGAGAGGAATTAATAATTACAGGTAATTCAGGGCTCCAGATGACTGATCCAACCATACAGATCTGCTCAAAATGATGACGGGAGTCCAATGCTACCAAGATCACATCGGTCAGGCTCCTGTAGCATCCTATAGAATCTACAGAAGAGTAAGAGGCAAGAGGCAAATAGGATAAAATCTAGACCTCGAATGAAAAATCTAACCGCACGGATGGATTCAGATCAACGATCATAGTCCAATGACGCAAGAATCATCTCAATTGGAGGACTACATCAACATTTACAAAAGAGAGAAGATGGACGGCCACTATGGCAACACATGGTGCCATCGTAGCCACCCCTCACACTGGGCCCAACTCGTGAAGGAGTCTCCTTGTGCTTCTTGGGCCATTGGATTGCCATCCAACTCCTATGAGCCGCCTACGTCACCCGCTCCCTCACGCTTTATCAAAGATGATCAACCCTCAGCCATTGGATCTCCATTTAACAGCTGAGGATAGATGGATGCAAAGCAACAGCCGTGACAATCCACTTGCATGGCGTAGCAGAGAGCACGCTCGAATAGCGACACATGATGTGGGATCGAATCACGATTCACAGGAGATCAAGGCAGTAGCCCGCGTGGGTGAATCTCAAGCATCCGATCGACAATGAGCAGCTAAGGAGCAACTGTGTGGCATGCTAGTAGGTGTTGGAGGAAGACTGCTGCGACAACGTGCGAGTAAACACACGTATGCGTGAAGTAGGAATTCAAAGGAGTTGGATCAGGGCACGCGATTAAAATCACGAGGGTGGATGCATGGAGAGAGAAATCAAGAGCGGACATTGGGTACTCGCATGCAGTGAGCTCTGAGCCATCAGATTGGATCCAAAGGTCTAGAGTGTGCCACGTGGCGCAACTAGAGGCAATTCGAGTGTAGAAGGTGCAAATGAATGCCTATTGAGGTGCGATCTTATCCGTTGAACTCCCAATCGATGGATCTGATCAGCAAAAGGTCATTGCATGGTTTTGGGGCCTCAAATGCCCATCTTGCCCCTCATAAAAGCTATAAAAGAAGGCCCAGGGTACCCCAGAAGGACATCTTCCACCAGAACTCCTCTAGGCCCTCTCCAACTCACCTGACCTTCTTCTTTGGCTCTCTCCGTCTCTGGCTCTCTTCCTCTAAAGCACCCACCAAGCCACCATGGTGGACTACCGTTGCTCTCCCCAGCCTCTCCAGAAGGCTAGCACGGACCACTCGTTGTGCCCTTATTCTGCTACATAGTAGTTTTCATTTATGCTCTTGTTAGATAGATATCGAGAACTTGTTCTAGTCATGATTATATTTTTTTGCAATTCATTATCAGACTATTTGCATGATATACATATTGTGATATATATATACAGATTTGATTGAAATTAGTAGCATATTGATAAGTCCATATTTGTGAGCTAATTAAATGTGTAAATACCTAAACATTAAGTGTTTGCATGCTAATTCGTGGTTTTAAAATCACTTTGTTATAATATAGCCCAAAATAACGCATGAACAAATACAATTTACAGCTCGAAGGAAATCCGAGGTCGAACACAGGGAGCAAGTGTTGCAATTAATCTCATGATCATAATTATAAGCAAGAAGATAGCAATGTAGTAACAATTTTAAGGATAAATGATATAAATAAGGATTTAAGAGTCAATGTGGCAAAAAGATTAGGGTGAAATGGTGATTTGAATCACTAATTACCCTACTACAATTATACTCAAATAATGCTACAGTATCAATCAACCAAATGCCACGTAAGGTAAGTGCATAGTGCACTTAGAACTAGCAACAAAGGGAAAGGCCACCCTTTCTCAAGCCTCAGGAAGAGGCACAGCAGAGCTCAGCACCAATACCAACAGAGGGGAAACCCCCTTAGAATTTGCTAAGTGTCGAGAGGTAAGCAGCAGAGGAAAACCCCCCTCCCTTCTCCCTCTCTTCTTCCTTTCCCTTTCTTTCTTCTCTCAAAAATATGCTAATCAGATCTTGGTATACGGGTAATTGGTTTAGAGCCTAGACCTGCGTGACATGACCGTGGGTGAGGGCGTGTGTGTGCACATGGAGTGGGACCTCACCCCGTGATCACTAAAGCGACTAAGTAGAGGAGCAAAATGAACTTATTGGCTGTGGAGGGATCTTCTCTTTCCGATGTGGGACTATCCTACGCAGCTTCGTTGCAATGCCGCAGTAGCTGAAGACACTTCTGATTGAGGTCGAGGGGAGCTGTTGATTCTTCAATTGGAAACCTGGGTCTCTTCCTGGAAGTAGGCCGCAGCATCTGGGATAATCATGAGGAAGAACGTGGCCTGAGTGCGTTGGATGGAGTCGGAGAAGGAAGCACTGTGATAGAACTTCGACGTGGGACCTGAGATAAGAAAACACGGCCTGATGACCCAATTAGATATGCTCAAGTGGATTGCTGGCCTTCGGCGAACGTGATGGTGGTCTTGGTGGTGCACGTGAGTGAGTGAGGAGGTCGGACAATGGTGGACTATGACTGTGATGGTGGTGGTGTTTGGTAGGTGACTAGGGCAAAAAAACCCCATAATTTCTTGAGGGGTTTTGTTCAAGTGGATGAGGCGAAGCTTTTGGGAGCGACGGTAGTTGATTTGGTGGAGTGTAGTGGGCTATCGACATCACTAGAGGTATGCTGGAGTTGGGGGAGATGACAATGGAGCGGGCGAGTTAGAGGTCGAAGCCGAAGTTTGGAAGTGTGGAGGGAATCAATAGATGATGAGGAGTTGAATGGAGTGCCTAGCAGACAAATAGAAGGTGTAGGAAACATCGGCTGTGATAGGCTGACACTGGAGGAGAAGGCTTCCGTGAGGGTGATCGGCGAGGACGACGGAGGATGAAGACACCTGCTGATATTGCAAGCCATGGAAGAACTTAAGGAATACGATCTCACCACCTATTGTACATGGCAGTGGAGGAAGAAGGCTGAGGAAGAAGGTCACTGGAGCAAAATTCGGAGCAGGCAGGAGAGGGAGTAGAGAAGGGGACTTAGGCTTACAAAGTTGCTGAAGGAAGAGGGAATACCAAGGAGGTCTTTTATAAGCCAAAGAATGAGATTCAAAGCGGGAAACCAAGCTTTGAAAGCTCAAAAATCATGGAATAGGTTTAGGATTTCCAAGAGTTCGCATGAACTCTTGGATAAAATTTTGAAGAGCAACTCAAGAATCTTCCTTCCAAATTTGGAAGGATTTCGTTGTGAAATCAGGGAGAATCTCTTGCTTGAAGGTCGACGGCTCTTGGGTTCACACAATAATGGCGGTAGGGTCATTTCTGTGATGAAGATGAAGAAGTTAGGGTGGTTTTTGTAATAATTTCAAAAGCTGAGGGGCTATTTGAGAGAATAAGAGTTAGACTTGGACTAAAATGCAAACTTGATTGAAATAACCTCAGATTAGGCTCAAATTTTGATAAAAGCCTAATTTGAATCAAAGGAATCTAATAGTAAAGTTGGATTTTGGTTTTTAATTTATTTGACTGGGTAATTTATGTAAAAACCCAAATTAGGGCAATAGTTTGTTTATGACGCTATTTTGGGTCAAAACAGGTTCTGATGGTCAATTCAAAGATGTTAATCCCTAGAGAATATTTTTATATAAATTTTAGAGGGTTTATGTTAATTTTATATTGACCTGATCCTCAGTTAATTAAGCAGGTCTATTTTTAGTGTTTCAAATGTCCATTAATTCTTGAAATGCGTGAAAACCCGTTTCTACCTCAATGGATCCACTTATTAGTCATTAATGACTAAATGACCATTAATAAACCCCTAGCATACCTCATGGCCATTTTATATATGTGATAAGATGGTAAAATTATAGAAATAACCCTGTTTTCATCTTTTCTTCTCAAAACAATTCATCATGCTCATGATACCATCTGACTGATATGTAGGAGCTCTTATTGACTTTATAAGACCAAATTGAACTAGTTATGGCTCATGATGGTGTTCCCATCATTAAGGTAACACATTCATTTAAATAGTATGCATTAGTATGTAAATAAGTTAGAATATAAGTTGGCTTGTATGCATTTCACATGCATTTTTAGGAATAATAACCCATTTAGTAAACTTTGTAGGTTTAAAAATAAATTTGCCAATATTATTTGTTTATTGATTTCATCTTTATGGATGCATGCTAGTGGATGACGTTACGAGGGAGGATGCCATTGAAGGTCACCATTAAAGAAGCCGAGAAGAGCAGATCTAACCTTAATGGCCACGATGCTTCTCCCCGTCTAATTGGTTGGAAATCCATCCAACCACTATAAGAACAACAACAGACCACTGAGATTGAGGAGGAATCCACCCACTCCATCATCGTGCTCCGCTCCCACCATGTGTCTCCTAGTCGAGCGCCGCCACATCATGGGGTGGCAGGGTGATAGACCATCGCATCAATTTGGCGAGCTCGCCATCACCGCACGCATCTCTAATGGCCACACAATTATCTCCTACTTCACATTTTACTTCATCTTCTACTTTCTAGAAAGCATCCCCCAACATCTTTCCTACCATTCATCATCTTCCTCAACGAAACCCACCACCACCATTACCAACACCAACCAGCTTCACTTTCACCAACCTGCACTGGTCCTCGCCATCTCTGCTCACACCAGCACGCTGCCAGCTCTGCACCAATCTCCCCCGCGTGCAGCAGTGCACCATGCGTGACCTGCGTACGTCACCCACCTCGCATGTACCACCTCCAGGATGCTACTTCACCTCCTCACGCACCACCTTCTCCTTACGTGCAGGCATCCACCGCCATTCCTACCTTCTCCCAATAGGGTCGCCGCGCACACTACCTGCCTCTCCATCTCCCATGCATCATCGTCCAGCATTTTGGAAATGAAAATTCAAATTTGATGTCACTCGCTTTGCTCGTTCAAAATCGCATTTCGATTTATACTAAATACATATTGATATATGACATACTGTTGTTGCCAGAATATCAGAAATTAAAAGCATGCAACTTTAATCACACCAAAAGATGATAATCAGGCACATGGTGATTTTCAACATATATTTATATAAATATTTTCATTAAGGCATGATGGTGGTTACAACATAGGTAGCAGAATGCTAGTATAGGGAAATTTAAATCTAGCTAATAGAAAATGTGTGCACGTGCAGATCTACAAGAGACTGCTCGTGCACCATGTAAGAGAGAGAGATAGCTACACTACTAAGTAGCAAATAAAGCAATAAATTTACAAAGAACTATGCTACTTATCTAGCTAATAGAACAAAGGCCATTTGGAGGTGGGCTTCGATGGCCTTTGAGTTGGTGAGAGGAGAAAGAGGGGCAGCCAATGGTGCTTAGGTCAGCCCTTGGAGAGAGGTTGGAGAAGGTGATCTAGGCTCTTGGCATGGAGGTGGTGATGGCAATGGTGTACTCATGGAGATGGAGGTGGAGGTGTAGGTGGAATGGCTGGAATGGAACCAAAGAGCAAAGATTCCACCAAATGGCCAACCCTTAGGTCTTTTTATAGGCCTAAGGGATGCTCTCTAGAGAATTATGAAATTCTTCAGATAGTCCTATGGTGGGAGCTCGTGGGAGACGGAGCGAGAGGGTGGATGGGTGGTTTTTAGATCCACATTTGGTGGATCTAAAAATTGAATGCATCTTGCTTGCTATTTTTAGCAACCAAGGCAACAACACATGGTAGAGAGTTATAGAGAACTCTAGCAAGGCTAATTTCGTGCAGGTGGTGTGTGTGGGTGTGTGTAGGTCAAAACCTAGGTGGCTAGGTTGATTAGGTTAGGTTCTAGTGGGGTTAGGTCAATGTAGATCTCAAATTAGGGTTGCAAACCCTAATTCACTAAGGTAAAATGTAAATAACCTTTATAAAAGTTGGGTGTGTGAAAACCTAATTGAGTGTAAAATAACTTAATTAAATTACGTTTAGGTCAATTGGACTCTCGCTAAGTCTAATTAGGCTGTGTATTCTGAGATTAGGGCTCAATTGGACTCACTAAGTCCAATTGAGCAAGCTAATGAAATTGACTATGCTCCAAGCTAATTAGGTTTAGTGAGGACCTAATTAGGTCCTTAGGGAGGTCTAGAGGTGATGTACCAGGGTGAGGGCACCTTAATTTAGATTCCTAAGGGGTTAGAATTGGGTTTAGGGACCTAAGAACTCAAGATCATGGCTTGAATTCCAAAATAGGAACCGGAGAATGGTTCTAGACATCCAATAAAGGTATCAGACGTCTTATTTTGAAAAATCAAAAGTCCAGACTTATTGTTCGGACATCCAATCAGAGTTAGGAGGGATTCTAGGTTCTGTCTTGGGTAATTTACAAAATTGGACGTCCTACCAAGTGTCCAGACATCCAATAATGTTGCAGATGTGGGTTTGAGGTGTGCGGGTTGTGGCTAAGGGTTCTGGACATCCTATAACTCATCTAGACATCTAGGAATAGGTTGGAATTACGGTTTTAGGGCTTACTAGGGTGCAGTGACCTAATCTAAGGGTAGGTAAGGCTTCTATGGCTATCTTAGGGCTAGGATTGAACTTAAGTTATTCATAATTTAACTACTTTACTCATACATAATAGAATTGCATACCTCAACCCTTTACATTATTTCTCTACTACAGTTTATTCTAATCTTCCGCTCCAGTTCTGATGCAGCACTAACTTCAGGTCCAACTTCAGATCCAGCTTCTAAGCTTCTTATTTCCTGCAATTTATATAATGTACTTAATTAGTACATTATATCATTATTTCATGCATAGCTAAAGAAAAACAGCGAAGATGCAAATAATGCTTATGCATGCATGAACTACCCTAACTTATGCTAAGTCCAAGCCTAATTTAGGTCAATTAAGACCTATGATTGCTGTGCAATCAACCTCCTCTGACAAAGCTCGCCGCCAACCATGTCCTCGTCCGTGCGTGTAGGCTAGTTATTCCCCTTCCCCTATTTTGCTACAGTGGGAGGAGGATTAGTTGGGTTTGGAATTTTCAGTTGAAGATTATTATAGCATTATTTTCGATTAAATAATTTAATGTGTCTCAATTGCTACCATGCCCTCCAACTTCTTTCCTTATTTTATTCAATGGAATAGATTATTTTGAATAAGAAGCGATCATTTGATTAAAAGTAAAGATTAATCTCTTAAATTCTCTATCTGAAGCATGATTTCGTGTAGGAAATATTCGAGTTTAATAGGCCATTACCTCTCTGTGTATACAACCCACTTTTTTGAGTGGTAATTTTAAATTATTTTGAAAAGTGATTTTCTAGCACTCCGATACTAATTTGATGCATCATTTTACGTGTGAAAGAGCAACAGAAGCAAAAATCATCTTTTCACATATTCTCTAAGTTAGCATTCTAATTCAGTTTTTGAAATAAAAAGTGCTTCCTACCTCCCTGAGTTCAACCGGGACTCACCTGTTTTATTAAAATTTATGTATTGAGATGTATTTCATGCAATACTACGATGTATTCACCTTCTTTATGCGATTGACACTAGGACCAGTCGGGATGAATGTGGTGGATGATTTCATGCTCTGACATGAATATCAGAGGTGGACTCGACTGTTCTAATGGTTGGAATGGTTTTGGCTTTTTAAACATGACAGATTGCCTCCCGTTAAGCGCTATGTTTAGTGCCATTAGCTGTGCACAATGTGGCTCAGGGAGAATGAAGATCAAAAGATACCGCAACCAAATTTGAATCAATGAGTTTGAGGAATGATTTTAGTCTCTAACTGTTCACAACAAATGGTTATGAGTTATGATCGAGTCCACTGATTTTGCCAGCTTCATTTCGAAAGATTTGTTGGACAAAAAGGTCCAATCCATTTTGACCATAGCTTTCCTGGCAAGAGCTTGAGCTTGGCATCAAAGAGGAGCATTTTCTGATTTGGATGGAATGATTTTCATGAGATGTGCTTGTCATGGAACACTTTCACCCATTCTTTGTAGAAATGCGAGTTCTCATATATGTCATTTGATAACTCAATCTCTCCCCTTTGCAATCAATGGTGGATTCCAGCCTTCATGAGATCTAGATTGTGCTTCCATACAACTCAGTAGGCCTTATGCTCCAACTCTACTGGGAGTTGACATGCCTTCCCATACATGAGATTGAATGGAGACATCCCTAGCTGGGTCTTATGGGAGGTCCTATAGGCCCATAAGGCTTTCGGAAGTTGGGTGGACCAATCTTTCCTGTCAGATCATATAGTAACCTAATCGATTTTCCTGATTTGATTGGATAGCTCAGCCAATCCATTAGTCTGGGGGAGGTAAGGAGTCGAGATACGATGCAACACCCCATACTTTTTCATCAGGGATTGGAAGTGCACATTCCCGAAATGAGACACTCCGTCATTGATGATGGCTTTAGGAACCCCAAATTTGGAAAAGATGTTATCCTGAATGAACTAGAGAATAATTTTATGATCATTTGTTCTTTGGGTACAGCTTCAATCCATTTTGAGACATAGTCAACAGTAAGTAAGATTTACTCGAAGGCGTTAGACTCGGGAAAGGGTCCCATAAAATCAATTCCCTATATGTCGATGATTTTGTACACAATAATCGGATTCAAGGGAATCATATTGCACGAGCCCATGTTGCCAAAGGTTTGACAACGGGTGTAGGATCTGTAAATCACAAGCACACTAGAAGGGGGGATGAATAGTGTGGTAGATAAAAAAAATTGCAAGACAAAACAAACCACAAAATGCACAATATATATAGTGGTTCCCCTCACTTGAGTACTTCACTACCTAAGTCTCCCGACTTAGGATTTTTAACCTGATTCCCTCAATTCGGAGGGAATCAATTTACTAATACCTGTGGTAACTAACGGGTTACCTCAACCCAATTACATGATATTAAAAAGAAATAAGGATACAGGTGTAAGCAAAATGCAAATAAAAGCTTACAACTAATCTCTAAGTCTCCAACGAGTATATTACTTAATAATAGTATGTAAATTAATCTAACGAGAATACTAAGGCGTAAAATAAATGATTTATCAGAAAGGAACACGATCGCCTTTGATGACTTGTTGCAAGTGGAGAGTGGCCTTGAGAGGATTGCAACAAAACAAGCTCTTTTGTAGCTAGTAAATTGAGAATTGAAAGTGTAGGCAAAGATAGAATTTTGGCTTCTTGGTTGTGTGCAAAAGACACTCAAAGAGTGCTTATATAAGCCACTAAACACCTTCCCTACAATTATTGGCCATTAGGGGCAATTTGGGAAGATTAGAGATAGGTTTAATTGCAAAATAGCCATTCAAATTGGTCACAACGGTTAGTTGGTACCGATACTAAACTTTTGGTACCGATACTGACTGCCTACAGTAAGCCCCACTAAGTCACTAGGTACCAGTACTTATGATGAGTACTAGTACTTGTGACGCATAGATTTTGGTCTAGTGACCTACATGTACCGGTACTAGTGATTAATACCGGTACTTGTAAGGTCCAGGCAAAAACCAAGTGCACAAACTGTAACCACTTGGTACCGGTACTCACGATGAGTACCGATACTTGTTGTTCATAGTTTGGGACTTAGGACCAAACGTGTGCCTAGAATGTACTGGTACTTATGACCAGTATCGGTACTTGCTACAAGTGCCAAATATTATAAATGTAAGTCAATTTTTAGAGATATCCAACCTACTCTAAATGACTTTATTTTGAAAAAATCGATTTTGAGTTTTAAAATGAGTGAATGAATGATATTCTGAACCCTAATTGTCTTTACTTTGATTTTAACTCCTAGATTATGTTTTACTTGTTAAGAGACATACAAAGATTCTACAATACAATTAATACAACAAAAACTATAGACTTCTAGTCTTCTTCCTTCATATGCTATGTTATTGCTTGTTGCTTGCATCCATAGATTCTTTTAACCTGTAATACTTCATAAACACATTAGATTTTAAAATGGTTTTGTTAACACCAAAACACAGATGAGAGATGGAACTAGGTTCCAACAACGGGCACATGTCCTGAAGTAGGATTGTGTCTTTGAACATAGTGGGCCCAAAAGAACCCACACTAGAGGATCTTCACTATGGTTTACACTCAAAGTAGTGGCCACCATAGGCCTGGGCCTGACAGAAAGAGATGACATCATCAACTTTTTTGTCGGGAATGCATCTTTGAATTACTTGGTCATTACCGATGTGACATAGATAAGGATCTTCCTAAACATAGTACTTGCCATCGTAAATCTGCTTGTCCCATAGATTCTGAGGTGTGTAGCTCAAGTTATGGCCAAAAGAAGTCAGCAAGGACCAAAATATAAGGTGGACCCAACCCTAATGGTAATTTGGGTATTTCACCCATTTAAACCTATTTGCAACAACCTATGGGCCTATATAAGGACCCCATTAGATCCTTTGGTTGTCACCTCTTCTTTAGGTATCTTATTCAAGAGAGAAAGAGAGAAGGAAAAGCTTTCATAAAATCAAAAACATTTTCTCGGGGACCTGGGTGTGAATCCTTAAAACCTGAGGTTCCCACCACAAAAAGTTGCTACGGTGGTGGGAGATGAGGCTTATTGGATCTGGTGGTGTGCCAGATCCATGAGATGTGTTGTGTGCATGAGTATATTGGAAGCGAGGCGAGAATGTGAGACTGGGAACGGTAGATTACGACACGTAGTTCGATTAGTGGCAGCGGCGCTACGGTGAGGGTGATATGTAGATGAGGTACGCAGGTGAGTCAACGAGCGACGCATGTCTCGTGCACTAGTGAGTTATGTGGACTAATGGATTGGTCTAGCTGAATCAGTTCAGTTCAGGACCCCATTGTGTTATTTCGTCCAGTTCGAGGCCTTCCCGACCTTAGATTTCGACAAATAAGGCACTACTGGAATCGTACCGATGTGTAACACACGTTGGTATAGTTTATTTTCATTTTTAAGTAGTTTCTTCTTAGTGAAAACTCAGAATCGTGACTAGGTGTTTCTGACCCTATTTTTGGTCCATGTGAACCAGATCCTACCCTAGTGCATGCACGGATCTCAAGGTAGGTGTAATGACTGCCCTCAAGACCTATGCACACGATTCAGAGTCACGATGACCCTTCGATGATATTAGGTAGAGTTGCCCCTCTTTTTTCCATGCGATTTGTTTACATGTTGATTTGTTTGCGTATTGCCTCGTTTAGCATGCGTCCTTACCTATTGCTGAGATTGCTAAGATTGGAGCCTATCTTCATGTTTCTTGCTATTTTGGGGTATTCAAATCTTAAATATAAATGTTGTAAATCAAGTCGATGACTTGGATTATGAATAGTTAATTAGATTTAATTAACTATCAGATTAAGTACAAGAAATTCTCATGATTTAATAGATTATACAGCAATTGGACAAGTCCTTGTCATAGCATGTGTAAAACAACTCTGATATTTTTCTCTAAAATATGGGCAATTTAATGGGAAATAACTAGATTTTTTGAAAAAGATTAATAGTCAATGACCTTATGTACCTTATTATCGCATGTGTGAAATAATGATCCATTTTTCTTAAGATAAGTTCTGCGATGTCATTTATTAAACGGATAATATGAGTTCATTGTCATGAACTCAGAAATACCAGTAAATGAACGGGTTGAAGATAATGAGGACCTTTTTACAATCGGAGTTAGTAACATGAAATTACTAAGGATTTTTCGAACCTATGTGAAATAGTTCCATTGAGATTGCAATTGGTAAATAGAATGGAATCATCATAATTTGGAAATTATTTGTAAACTGATAATACTAGAGGTGATATGAATACCTGTGCATCCTGGACTTAGGGATGTGGAATTCTTAAATATGACTTGATTTAACAAGAACAAAAGATACACTTATCTGGAAATGATGAAAGAATAGGTATGACTTCTTTGTTGTCAATTTAAGGAATCAGATAACTAGTTTCATCACACTACTCGCTGGATTCGGTTGTAGCTTTGGTCTACTAGACCGATTATAGGCTAGTTTAGGGAGTTGCTGGCCTCCCTACAACTCTTTAGTTAGGCTTAGCGGCCAACTGGGATAGCGTATTACAAGGCTTGAGGGATGGAGTGGTCTCTTTCTCAGCTGATGGGTGGGTCATTGGCTATCTGTGATTCAGTGTACATAGCGTGAGTACATGCTCACGCTACACGATGTAGCCACTACCCCTTTTCGCAATGACCCTAGGGTGATGGAAAGCAATGACTTGATGGGTATAAGCGGTCTTCTGAATCGTAACACCATCACTAGCCATAACTACTTAAATTAGTGGAAATCAAGTGACAAATGCTCCTAAAATGATTGCCTGAGAGCCGTAATTCCACTCAGATCCGTTTTTAAGCAGAGAACATTAAAATAAGGTTAACTCTATACTTTTAATATCACATCACAATTGCAAAGTAACCATAGGGTCATCCATGGGTTCATTGAAGGTGAAATGAGTATTAAAGTCTAGATAGTGGGTTCACACAGATAGAAATAGGGTTTCACACATTTCGAGAACCACAACAGCACACAAAACCCCAATTTCAAACCTACTTGAATTGAAGAGGTGCTAGTCAGAATAAAATTTATCTAAACCTTCTAAAATTCATAGAAAAATATTCTTAGAATTTTGGTATCCTAGGTTTGATCATTTGAACCCATTTTGACCTAGAATAGTCTCAGATGGGATTTTACCCTAATTTGGACTTCTATGCAAATTACCCAATCAAACGTGGTCAAAATTGAAATAAAAATTCACCATCAGATTCCTTGTGTCCAAATTATGCTAAGGCCAAAATTTAGGCCAAATTAGAGTTCATCTTGACCTAGTTTGCAACTTAGTCCCCAGATCTCTATTTCTTACACTTAAACCCTCAACTTTCATGTTTTCCTTTCAAAGAAGCCCCTAACTTCTCACCTCTCTTGTGATGAAGTCCAACGGCCTTCTTCTTCCTCACGACCAAGGAATGAAAGATGCAAAAATAGGCCCAAACCGACTTCATTTAATCCAATGACCTGATTGATGAAATCTTAATAAAAATTCGCCAAACTTGGCAACCTTTAATTTTGTCGCTGGTGATTTCAAAATCCCCAGGCTCTGAAACCAACTTCGAACCTGCTCAAATTGGCTTCTGAGGGGCGTTCAAGGCTCTATATAACTTCCCTACTTCCTAGTGTTCAAGTCAGCTCGGTTTAGGCCCAGAAACATCTTTTCCTCCCTCTAACCATCTCCGACCATGGCTCTGGCAGACCTCCTCAACCTCCTTCTTCCAACCACCCAACAACCAAATTGGGTGGCTTAATGCCTTCACCACATTCGTCTACTCCTCACTTACCATCGCGGAGGCTCCTATCTTCTCTATTGTCATCGTCCTCCTTGATCAGAGTCATCACCATCTACGGTGCCAGGGAAGCAAGCCACCATGGATTTCCTCCTTCTTTCATCAAGTAAAGTAGTACTCTCCCTCTTAGTCTCTAGGTTACTTTTAGGTGTTTATCTTTTAGGATAGCCCTCAATATCTTCCTCTCCAACTTTTTCCTTCTCGTCTCTGGCCATGCCACTAGTGTGGTCGCAACGCTACCACACGCCACCAAAGACCCCACCACTTCCACCCACACCTTCATCACATTCCAGAAATCAAAAGCCCCAAGGTTATTGGAGCTCTTGACCTTTGAAACCTCTGGCCAATCACACCCTCTGTCCACCGTCGTAACCAACCTCAACCACCCTCCATAGACCACTATTCACCACACCACCACCCTCGCCGTAGTTTGGTGAAGGTCCTGAACATTTCTAATTGGGCTGAGAGGACGAATTTATGTTTTTAGGTGTTTGCCATCTCCGTTGTCGCTGCCATTGTCTTCTCTGGCTACGTCCATCTATTGCCGATCATCACTAGACCAGCTACTGCCAACAATCAAAGAGGGCTAATCTCTGAAGCCCATCTGGGGCATCAATTGGCCGAAGGAGTGCTTCGAGCCACCAATTTCATGACCCCATCAACTGAAGGCAGGTAGAGCTTTGCATGAAGAATAGTAGCGGGATTAGTCCCACCTCAGAACCTTGTAAATTTGTAGTAGCGTATAAAGTGAATCTATGCCTTAGGTTGCTTTCCCAACACACGAAGGGTCAGGTCCCCCATACACGTGCTCACCCATGCTCTTCCTCACATCTCACCTGCAGCCACTGCCACGCAGGTCTGCTCCCTATGCCCAAGTCCGATTACCTACTTATTCACCCGCTTACCCGATTCTGAGGAGGGAAGAGGAAGAAATATTAGGAGGTTGGGGGGTGGTTTTGCACTGTTCATCCTTGAGGTGCATGCTTAAATTCCTAACACTTAGCATCCAAGGAAGAAGGCTTACTCTGTGACTTGTGCTGATTGACTTAAGTTGTCTAACCTTAGGGTCAGACATCCCTTGTGCTATGGGGTTACTTGGTTACTTGTCCCCAGTGCTGCTTGGCCTTATGCTTGAGACCCTTGGCTCTAGTACTTTGGATTTATTTGGCTGATATATGGTTCAAGTTATTGTTGAGAAATTAAGGCATTTGATATATGCTTAAATGTGGGATTAATTGGTGATTTAAATCACCACCTTTTAGAGTTTCTTCACATTGTTTTTTATCCCACTGAATTCTTACGATACATTCTTGGTGTATATAATTCATTGAATATTTTGATTTCAATTCATTATTGTGCCCATTGTTTCTAAATTGCAATTAGCATGTGAATTGCATATTTGTTCCCTACGAATGATCTCAGACTCAACTCTTTGTTTTCGAGTACTCTTATAAATTTTAAATGTTGTAAAAGCATTTTTGTTGACTATACTACGACGCAAGCATCTCTTTCTTCCTAAAATTGGACTCGAACGCATGTAACATTTTGACGCCGTTGCCGGGGAGTAACGTGTGATGCACCACCAGTCATATTTGATTGAGCTGATTACTAACTTGCCCCATCTATTTTGGTTGTGATTTTGCTAGGTACATCATGAAGAAATCTTCTACGCAATCAACCACTCCAGGGGCAGGTAAAATTTCTCTTCTTCCCTTGTCATCTCCTAATCTTGGGAAAGAGAAAAAAGGAAACAAATGAATTAGGATCAACTTGCCTTATTTTTCTAGTAATTATCATTTAAAGATAATGTTTCCTGATTTGAGAAATTTATTTGATATTTGATTGAAGTGACACGATTTGATTAGAGATCACCATCCTGATTTCTTATACCTATTAGGGGTTTAAGATTAAATTCTCAACATCTTAGACTACTCACATTCTCGTTTGAGTCCAAGGTGTTACATTTGAGATCAAATTGGACATGGAAATAGAGCCAACTAGGGTTTCTACATTAGGGTTGTGAAGTGTTAGTACACATTTGTCTGCATTAAAGGAAACTAATCCTCCCACATTTGTGTGCTACCTAAGCCCTTGTTTGAAAATATCTATTTAAGAAAATTCTAAAAATCAGGCTCTAAATTCACTTGAACTCTAAAATTTGGACCTAATAACCTGAGTCAATTCAGGATGATTTTGAGTCTTGACCCAAATTTCATCCTCAATCTTTAGGTTAGGTCAGGTAAAGTTGGTCCACTTTGTGGGTCAATCAACCTCCAAATTCTGTCACAAATTGAATCATTTCTAATTAAGCAAAATTCAAGGGACAAATTAAGGCTAAAATTGGTAAACTTGGGCCTCAATTCCCACATTTCGATCTACTACGATCCGTGGTGACAAGGAAGGTCGAGTGGGGGAAACCCTGTAACCTGTGGGGATGCTCTACTATGTAGGGGTCTTTGCAGGGCTCTCCCTTCCTGTCTACCCAAGTAATTTTTGGGTGTGTGGATTTCTAATTCAGAGGTATTATCTGCCTTGAAATAGCCTTAGTCATCCAAAAATCCTTCGGTGCCTTGATTGGGTTCAATTCACATCCAGTCCCTCATCTATTCTATAGTGCACATACACAGGAAAGGTCCTAGGTTTGACCTACAGGCCTCCATTAGAGTTGACCTTTTGGGGAATTCTAATATGATCTAATCAATTCAATCTAGACCTAAATTTGATTTTACATCTTGATCCACCACATGATTTGAAAATCCAACCAAACAACATAGGAAAGATTTTCAATAAACCTGAATCCCAAATGAGCATGAAAGAGAAAATGATAGAGGTTGCTCTTAGACATCATGATGAGTAATATAAAACCTCAGATCCATTTAGAAGTGTTTAGGTTAATGTGTCAGAAACAACCTTCATTGTGAACCGTGCCCAGCTTATGTTGACACAAATAATAAATGGTTCAACCTGGTATATTCTCATGATAGGATACAATGAATTAAAGAGATTGCATAATGTTGAGTATCTCCAATGTCTGACAAATCCACTACATTGGGAAATGCACCAAGATGACATTGAGAAATGGAAGAATTTGATAAATCTATTGAAACAGATCATCAATAAAAAATACCCATATATCCACTCAGAAATTAATGAGCATCTTGGAGCAACATTGAGGATCAATGTGATCTCCCAGAGCCTGGGTTTGAAAATCAAGGTTGTTGTGGACCCCCAACCCGAATGGAATCCAAGTCAAACTTGGTGCAAAATGGCATACCTGATCTTGTTGTTGGTTGGGTGGATCCAGTTGCAAGTGTTCCTGATGAGAACCTCATCATGAGCGAGCCTGGGTTTGAAAATCAAGGTTGTTTGGACCCCCAACCCGAATGGAATCCAAGTCAAACTTGGTGCAGAATGGCATACCTGATCTTGATGTTGGTTGGGTGGATCCAGTTGCAAGTGTTCCCGATTATGAGCCAGCCATAGAGAGCCATGAACCTGGTCCATCATCCCTTAATTCTCCAAACACCTATGATAATGTAGAGTCAGCACCTCTCGAGAATGTAATTCCCGCACCTTATCCTTTTAAGGTAATCCTCGAGAGTGATTCTGTCATCCCAATATAACCATGTCTAGATTCTTGTGACCAAACTCCAACCTTTAACCTAGAATCTAGATTTGAGCCTATTTGGGATAATCAGGAGACCTAATATGACCAGAATCCAATTTTAGATTTGAATTGCAATTTTGGGCTTATATTTGTTGATTGTACCTATCCATACTTCTTAGAGGAACAAATTGATTTTTTGAAAGTCACAGAAAATTACGATATAGAAACATAGTTTAAAGAGTTGGAATTTGGTTGGATCTACCCTAGGAGCAAAGAATCTGAGCCTATGCGTAATAAGGACACCTCTTTGAGCTTGAAATAGATTAGGTTAGATCCAAGTTAGGTTGTTGATTCTATGCATCATGATTTATCCTTTGGTGGAAATCCCGATCTGGACTCAGGTTCAGAAATTGATTTTCATAGATTCTCCGATGATTTCGAGTCCTACTCTAACTTTGGAGATCCATTATTTCCTGACGATTACGAGCCAGTTTACAACCTTGGTATCCAAGCTCCATTCTTTAATTCTAATTCTGAGGCTGATGATTTGAACCTCAAAGTAGCCACATCTATCACAAAGCCCATCAAAATCCAATCCCAACCTCAACTGGCCACTGGAATCAATTTCTACTCTAACTCGCCTCTCTTTGATCCGGTTGCATATGATTCACCTCCATCTTTTGATCGGGAATCAGACATTGATTAGACCGTTAATCACATCTTATCCTTCTCTACTCCCACCAATAGGGTTCCTACATTCTCCATTGATCCATTGATTTTTTAGAACCCCTACACTGATCAGGCTGAACCAATTTAGCTAAATCCTAGATTCTCACTTCCACATCTTTTTGAGCCACATAGCAACTGGTGAACTCCACACCTATTGATTCAAATCTATCAACCCACCAGACTAATTGGGTTTGGTCTACATCATTAGCCTATTGATCTGAACAAGCACCTGGTTACACCAACCAGGCTACTAATCATGGTGCTTGTTCTACAAAATTCCTTCGAGTTGACCACCCCTTCTCCTTGACCACCTTCTGCTCAGCTGAAGGCATTAAATTTAGCACTTAACGGGAGGCAACCCATCATTCTAAAAAGTCGAGACCCTTCTAACCATCTTTTTGATCTACATGCCTATTGCACTTTAGGATTCAACTTTAGAACACTCGACTCCACCTTTAATACTTGTATCAAATATTCCACAACAGTCATCCTGACCTGTTCACCCATTTTTTGACCCTATTCTAGTTGAATTCACACCTAGCTAGTTTACAGTGAGGACATTGCAAAACTTAGGCATGGGTGGTGTTAAAGTGTAAACAAATGGAAATTCAATTTTCTGAGGGATTCTCACAAGAAAATACATATTTGAATTTAAAAAAAAGATGGAGAAAGGGGAGACAAATTTTGAATTGATTGAAAGTCTTTCTTAAGGAGGAAAAAAGGAGGAAATACAAAATGCCAAAAAGGAGCAAAATCAAGGAAAAAAAGATTAGTCATAGAAATTGATTATGGGATTTACATAAGTTCTAGACCAAGTCAAAATAGCGATTAAGTCCTGAAGTGCTGAAGGAAAGGAGATTAGTATGAGTGTTGATCATAGGCCACTTGGCCCTATTTGTAGGCTTAAATACTCACGTATTCATTAAGATCTGGATTAGTCCACAAGAGGTTGAGGAAAATGCGAAGCTAATGTAGTAGGTCCAAGGCTTAGGGATTATTCAACCCCATTGCCTACCCTTGGCTTTGTGGGACTTGGTAACCTAAGCACCTAAAATGCACACACTAGTCTGGTTCATTGTACTTAATAAAGAAATCATGCTAAAAATGTTCTGTTATGAGAAAATCATCTAGAAAATCTAGCTTAGGAGCGGCTGAAAAACACAAGTTGATTGGATGAGTTCCCTATGCAAAGAAGTGGAAAATACCCCTTGAAGATGTGAATTAACATATCGCCTCCACGGTGTTTGTTTCCTAAGATATCTAAATATCCTACCGGGGGCATGTAAGCACCTTATGCTGATTTAGGTGCCATGGGCAGGATTATTCCGAAATGTCGATTGTCAGGGCCTGAATTTAGCTATAGAACGCCATTGGCGGCACTATCCTGAAGTGTCGAAAGCCAGGAGTTCTGGGGTCACCATGGACAATGCTATCCTGAAGCATCGCAAGCCAAGGACTTTCGAGGATTAATGGTCGGGATAAGAAATCTGATAAAGATCATGTTTAGGGCCAATTCAAAGATAGATCTAGGGAAATAGAAAAAGAAAAGAGAGAAAACCATCAAAATGGAAAATCCTTCTCTATCTCTCTTACCAAAAATGCACTGGCAAATTGAACCTTTACACAATACGTCTAACGCATGGGTGCTTTAACTGTTGGGGTCAATGAGCATCTAGGTAGTTTTTGTGGGCCTTAGAAACCTTCGCGGCTGACTTAGGCTGAAGCTGGTTAGGTCTGGATCCTGACTGGTACTTTAATACCTTTAGGCTTATTGTTGGCATTCCAATCTAACTTCTAGAGAGTAGCACAAGTCAGGCATCTGAACATCAAAGCATTGTCTAGAGATTTAGATCTTCCCATGAGATTTTGCTAGGGACTAGCAAAATTTAGGCATGGGGGTATGATGATAATAGCATCATTAGCCATAACTAACTTAAATTAGTGGAAATCAAGAGACAGATGCTCCTGAAATGATCGCCTGAGAGCCGTAATTCCACTCATATCCATTTTAAGGAGAGAACAATAAAATAGGGTTAAATCTATAGTTTTAACATCACATAAAAAATATAGACTAATCACGAGATCACTCAGGGGTTAATTGAAGGTCAATTGAGTAGTAAAGTCTAAAGAGTGGGTTCACACAGATAGAAATAGGGTTTCACACATTTCGAGAATCATAACAACACACAAAACCCTAATTTCAAACCTGTTTCAATTAAAGAGGTTTTGGTGAGGGTAAAATTCATCTAAACCACCTAAAGTTCATAGAAAAATATTCTAAGAGGTTTGGTGCCTTTGGTTTGACCATCTGAACCCATTTTGACTTAGAAGAGTCTCAGATGGGATTTTGCCTTAATTTGAGCTTCTGTGCAAATTATCTAGTCAAACATGGTCAAAAATGAAATCCAAGCTAACCATCAGATTCCTTCGGTCCAAATTAGTCTAAGGCCAAAATTTGGGCTCAATCAGAGTTCGTCTTGACTTAGTTTGCAACTTAGTCCCCTAACCTCTTCTTCTTGTACTTAAAACCTCAATTTTCATGTTTTCCTTTCAAATAAGCCCCCAGCTTCTCACCATCTTTGCAAACAGGTCGAGCCACCTTCTTCTTCCTTGCGACCAAGCAAGGAAAGAAGCAACAAGGGACCCAAACCGACTTCATTTCATCCAGCAACCTGATTGATGGAATCTCAACCAAAAATTGCCAAACTTGGCGAAATTGATCCCAAGATTAATCCCAATAGTTTGAGACCACTCGTGCGGCCAATCTCCTCCAATTTCACTACTGGTGATTCCAGAACCCCCAAGCTCTAAAACCAACTTGAAACCTACTCAAATTGGCTCCTAAGGGGCGTTCAAGGCTCTATATAAGCTCCCCTATTTCCCAGCATTCGAGCTAGCTCGATATAGGCCCAGAAACATCTTCTTTTTCTTCCTTTTACCGTGACTCTAGCAGACCTCCTCAACCTCTTTTCGAACACCCAACAGCCAAATTGGGTGGCCCAGTGCCTTCACCACATCTATTCGCTCCTCGCTTCCCATTGCAAGGGCTCCTTTCTCCTCTATCTCCATCGTCCTCCCCCGTTGAAGTCTTCATCATCCACGGTGTCGGCGAAGCAAGCCATCGTTGATTTCCCCCTCCTTTCATCTAGTAAAGTAGTCCTCTCTTTCCCTCTTAGTCTCTTGGTTAGTTTTAGGTGTTTTGCTTCTCGGATAGCCCTCAATATCTCCCTCTCTAACTTCTTCCCCGTCTCTAGCCATGCCTCTGTGATGGTCGCTACGCTACCACATGCCACCAAACACCATCCTAGTCTTCCACCACATGCCTCTGGTGTTTAGGAGGGTGACTTATACTAGTCTTGCATTGCAAGAACTTACACAAAATTGCCTCATGCCCTAAGACACCAATTGATAAATTGAGGACTGTAATAAATTGGGTATCCAATATGAAAAATGTTATCAGATAATGAGATTTCTAATAAATGGATTAATTAAAGCTATAGTACCCATTATCTCTTGTGCTTTGTTAATTTTGCACTCTACTATTGTTGTTTCTACTCTACTCAATTTTCATTGACGTATGTTTGGGTTCCATACTCAGGTATACTTGGCAGTTCACAAGAAGATTTTCGTTATACATCTCCTTGGACTTATATACTACGGTAATTCTTCCAGTTAGTATTCAATTTATGTTCCCATAAATTTTGCAATATGAATTGTTTGTTGTCTATGTTTATATTTTTTGATTGTGTGTCTTGTGTGTCGAGTGACTGCGATCTTGTGAGTGATTTTTGCTATTGTTAGCCCATGGTGACCCAGGTTTTGTTGCTTGGCGAGACTCGAGTCGTCACACGCGTGATTTTGGAAAAATCAGATATGAATCATTGTTAGAAACTGACATTCCCCAAAAATGATCTGATGTCTTTGATTGAGGAAGGCACAGGTAATTGGCAAAGCAATTTCACCTTAGCTCGATCGACTTTGATACCTCTCTTAGATATGAGGTGTCCAAGCACAATGCCCTCATAAACCATAAAGTGGCTCCTTTCCAAAGAGAGAACTAGTTTTACTTTGATGCATCTTCGGAGGATCTAGACCAAGTGCAGGAGGCAATCATCGAAAGATTCACCAAAAATTGAGAAGTCGTCCATGAAGACTTCAAGGTATTTACCTACCATATATGAGAATATGGCTAACATTCACCATTGAAAGGTGGTAAGTGTGTTGCAAAGCCTGAATGGCATTCTGCAGAAGGCGTACATAACAAAGGGGCAGGTAAAGGTCATCTTTTCCTAATCTTTGGGATGGATTTCCACTTGGTTGTATGTAGTGTATCCATCCAAGAAATAGAAAAATCAATTTCCTGCTAGTTTCTCAAGAATCTAATCAATGGACTTTAGAGGTAATTGCACAGCAATCATAGGTCTTAATTGAGCTAAATTAGGCTAGGACTTAGCATAGGTTAGGACAGTTCACGCATGCATAAGCATTACTTGCATCCTTACTGCTTTCTTTTAGCTATGCATAAAACAATGCTATAATGCGCTGATTAGGTGATTTATGTCAATTACAGGTAATAAGTTGACCAGAAGGTAGATCTAAAGCCGAATCTGAAGAATAAAAAATAACTGGAGCTGCAGCAGAGATGGAGAAGAAAACCTAGAATAAGATGTAGTAGACAATAATGTAAGGGGTTGAGGTATACTATTCTATTTAAGTGGGAATAAAGCAGTAAATTATGAAGAACTTATGACCATCCTAGCCCTAGGATAACCTAGAAGTTTCCCCAAGCCTTAACCACCCTTAGATTAGGTCACCACACCCTAGGAAACCATAAATCCCTAATACTATCCTCTATCTAGATGTCCAGATAAGTTATAAGACGTCCAGAACCCTTAGCCAACTCCCGCACACCTTAAAGCCACTTCTGCAATGTTATTGGACGTCCAGATACTTGGTCAAATGGCCAATTTCTACAGAATAGCCAAGACAGAACCTAGAATCCCTCCTGACTTTCATTGGACATCCAGACAACAAGTCTAGACTTCTGATTTTTTGCTATAAGACGTCTGACACTATTATGGGACATCCAGAACTGCCCTCTAGACCTAGTTTTGAGATTCAAGCCTTGATTTTGGATCTCTAGGTCCCTAAACCCAATTCCAACCTCATAGGAACCAAAATTAAGGTTCCATAACCCTAGTACATCACCTCTAGACCTCCCTAAGGACCTAATTAGGTCCTCACTAAACCTAATTGACATAGATCATGGTCAATCTCTTCAGTCCATTCAATTGGACTCATTGAGTGCAATTGAGCCCTGATCTCAGCACACAATGTCCAATTGGACTCAATGAGAGTCCAATTGACCTAGACCTATTTTAATTGAGTTTTTTTAATCTCAATTAGGTTTTCACACACATAATTATACTTGTATTAAGTTTAATTACACTTTACCTTAGTGAATTAGGGTTTACAACCTTAATTTGAGACCTACCTTGACCTAAATGCACTAGAACCTAACCTAATCAACCTAGCCACCTAAGTTTCGACCCTCACACACCCACACACACCATCCACATGAAAATACCTAGCCTAGAGTTCTCTAGAACTCTCTACCATGTGTTGTTGCCTTAGTTGCCAAAATTAGCAACCCAGAGCCATTCAATTTTTAGATCCACATTTGGTGGATCTAAAAACCACAATCCATCCTCTCTCTCTCACTCTCCCATGAGCTCCCACCATAGGCCTCTCTAGAGAATTCCATAATTCTCTAGAGAGCTTCCCTTAGGTCTATAAAAAGACCTAAGAGGTGGCCATTTGCACCCATCCACTCTTAGTTCCATTTAGCTTTGTTTCATTCCACATCCACTTCACCACCATGTCCATGAGTAGCTTCACCATGGCCACCACCACCTCCATGCCAAGATGCTGGATCATCTTTCCCACCTGTCTCCAAGGGTCGGGCTAAGCACCATTGGCCGCCCCTCCTTCTCCTCTCAACCACTCAAAGGCCATCGGAGCCACTTTCGAATGCCTTTATTTCTGCTATACTAGATTATAGTTCTTAGATTTACATGCTTTATTTACTGCTTAGTAGTGTATCTCTTTATTCTCCCCCAATGGTGCATGCAAAAACCCCTCATAGATTCATATATGCAGTCATTTTCTGGTAGCGAGTAGTTTTATTTCCCTGTACAGGCATTCGTCTACCAGTGCTCTACAACTCTGATATCATCATCATTTTTTATATAAATAGATATGTTGAAAATCACCATGTGCCTAGTTATCATCTTTTGGTGTGATTGAAGTTGCATGATTTAATTACTATCTTTTGGTAACTAGCATGTCGTACATTAATATGTAAATCACCATAAACCAACATGAGATTTTAAGAAAGTAGAGCGAAAGAGTTCAATTTCAAATTTGCATTTCCATAAATGCCTCCCTGAGATGAACGATCAGGTCTCCAAGTCTCGTTATCTTTATAAATATTTTTGTTTGATCGTATCGTGCACTATACTATGATGCTTTTTCTAATCAAATACGCACTATACGATTCACAACAAGAGGGAAATGGTCTTTCATCGTGAAGGCATCTAGTTTTCGATAGTCTATGTAGACACTCCACAAGTTCACAATTTTGAGTCAGGATGGCTTCTCTAGATTCGATCGTAATCACAATGAGCCTTGCCTTTTTAGGCACAACTTGGATGGGGCTCACCCAGTGGTTGTCAGAGACCTGGCAGATGATTCCTACGTCAAGCAACTTGATAATCAAGTTTAGCCGTCTCTACATTTCTCGAGACGGTCGTGAGCCTTCTTCAGTATGGATGCAGTGGGTGCAATACGAGGGAGTTATTCCAATCAGGTCATCTAGAGTCTATCCAATGGTTCTTTGATGCTGGTGGAGGATAGAAATTAGCTTTATTTCTTGATCAGGAGAGTTGGGAGTTGATAATCACAAGAAATGTTTGATTTGAACCCAAAAATATGTATTTCAGATGATCTAGGAGGGACTTTAATTCAAGCACCGGGTTATTAGTAGTGGGTGGGTGTCCAGGATTGGCCTCAGAAGAAAAGATGGAAGCTAAGGGTAGACCTAGATTAGCTTCGGGCTACTCGTTTTGTGGGTCAAGATCTTCTTATGGTTGAGGTTCTGGGAGAATTAGGATTTCCTCTATGATCAAGTCCTCAACCAAGGAACTAACGTCACAAACTTCTTCAATTGTCCCATGGTTCATTCCTTTCTGGGCCTTAAAGATATCGATCCTCAATGTCTTATTTCCAAATTTTAACTCGATTTGGCCCTCTTCACAATTGATATTCTCCCTAGCTATGGATAGGAATGGTCTCCCTAAGATGATCGATGTATCTCTTAGAAATTATTATTATGACCTCACTTTGCCATATATGTGAGGCATACTCTTTTCTCTTGCTGAGCTCCGGAGTCCATAAATATTATGACGTATGATTTTTCTCTTTGGGTACTATAAATAGCAAAATGAGATGTTGAAATAAAATAATGGAAAATATATTACAGCCCTGCAAATAGAAATTGAGATTGATTAAGAATGCTATGGAACAAATAAATGTGTCATTTTCCTGATTGAATTAAAGGGATAAGGTATATTGCTTCCTATTATTAGATTAAATGAATAATGTGTTATCTATTTCTTTTGCATCATAGAATAATGGTGAAAATATTGATAATTCGATAGTTCATGTCACATTATGAAAGAAATAAGCAAGTTAATTTTACGCAATCGAAAATATATATATACTGCTCATGCTATTGGATCAAAGAACCAATGTGATCACTCCCTTTATCGCATCAAAGTATAAATTGTGAAATGAGTTATAAAGGAAACTGTTAATTGACAATTATCCTAGGAATAAATGAACGTGAATATTTGAAAATCTTGGAATATAAAATTATAATTGTTGGCATGGTTGATTGGATACCGATAAATGATATAGTTAACTGAAAATGATTAAATAATCAGTACAATGTAATTGTCAGGACTTAAAGAAATTAGATAACTGGTTTTAGCCCGTTACTCACTGGATTTGGCTGTAGCTTTGGTCTACTTGACCAATTTTAGGTTGGTTTAGGGAGTTGCTAGCCTCCCTATAACTCTTTGGTTAGGCTTAGTGGCCAATTTGGATAGCGGGATGTAGGGCTCGAGGGTTGGAGTGGTTTCTTTCTCGACCGGTGTGTGGGTCATTGGCTATCTGTGGTTCAGCATACATAACATTTGTACGTGTTCACACTACATGACATAGCTGCTACCCCTTTCCGTATTGACCCCAGGGTCATGGAGAGTGGTTATTTGATGGATATAACCCATCTTCTCGGCCAAGAGGGTGGCATATACTGGTTTTGCACTATAGGAAGTTACACAAAATCATCTCATGCCCTGAGACTTCGATTGACAGATTATGAACTATAACAAATTGGGCTTCCAATATAAGAAACGGAAATCAGATAACGAGATGTCTAATAAATGGATTAATTAAAGCTATAGTACCCATTTTTTCTTACTCTTAGCTACTGTTGCATTCTGCTATTGTTTTTTCT
Organism: Thalassia testudinum; assembly: GCA_037157565.1. Lineage (NCBI taxonomy): Eukaryota > Viridiplantae > Streptophyta > Magnoliopsida > Alismatales > Hydrocharitaceae > Thalassia > Thalassia testudinum. Next base: position 18,879,680 of record JAZHRO010000056.1, read on the forward strand.
ACTATATTCAATTTTTAGTAATGTGCTTTTGGACTCCGTACTTAGGTATACTTGGTAGTTCGCAAGGAGATTTTCATTGTACATCACCTTGGGCTTATATACTACAATAAATCTTCTAGTTAGTATTAAATTTATGTTCATTTAATTTATGCAATAAAAATTGTTTGTTGGCTATATTTATACTTCATGAATATGTGTTGGGTGGCTACAATCTTGTGGGCTATTTGTGCTGGTTGTTAACACACGTCAACCCATGCTTTATTGATTGGCGGGACTTGGGTCGTTACACGAACGGTCAGGTTGAGGTGTCAAATGGGCAGGTTAAGCAAATCCTCCAAAAAATTATTTGACCTGATCGTAAGGATTGGTTCGACAAGTTGATTGATGCCTTATGAGCATATCGGATCGCCTTCAAGGCTGCCTTAGGTATGTCACCATATAGGATTTTTTTTTTTTTGAAGCTCGTATAGGATTATTTTTGGGAAGCCTTGTCACTTAGCTGTGGAGTTGGAGCACCGCACTTGTTCGATGATTCGTTATTGTAACCTTGACCTAAACTTGTGTTGTTGGGAAAGGAAACTCAAACTCCAAGAATTGGAAGAGTTGAGTCATGAGGCCTATGACTCTACTTTGACCTTTAAACAATGAACCAAAGCCATTCATGATAGCCGCATTCGGCACAAGGAGTTGAGCCATCATAGCATGTCTGGCTTTATAACGCCCCACGCAAATTCTTTCTTAGTAAACTAAATTCTAAATGGAGAAGTCCTCTTTTGGTCTTGAGAACTTCTCCCAATGGTGCCATTGAAATTGAAGATCCCAAAAGTGGGCATAAATTTATGGTAAATGGGTAGTGGTTAAAATCGTATCTTACTCTTGTGCCTGCCGCCATTACTGAGATAGCTGCCCAGCCAGAGGGTAACTAATTTTTGCCTCATTCTGAGTCCAGTTGGGGATGTTAAATTTAGCGCTCGTTGGGAGGCACCCCAACACCCTTTCACTTTCACTCCACATTCCATTTCATTTCACTAAACTTCACACTTCAACACCCGCCACCCACCCACCTACCCATCCACCCTGCTGTATACCCCATACTCACCCTTGCACCAAGAGCCTGTATTCTTGCCTAACCCCTTTTTGCATGCATATGAGGGCATAGCATGATTTAGCATGGGGGTTGGATAGGCATTCATAGGATCTAGAATGTTATTTGGGTTCCCATCCATTATACATATTCATCTATATTATATATATATAACCTTACTGAAAAATACATGAAAATTGAAATGTCTTGAAAAGTTCCAAAAAAAATACTATAAAACATGAAAAATCCATAAAAATTGAAAACTCAAAAGCTCCAAAAATGTTTTCAAAAAGTGTTTAGCTATGATTTGAAAGATGAAGCAAAAACAAAATAAGTGTTTATGGACATTCAAGCTTTGCTGGTTAAACTTTCCGGGCCACAGAAGCTTGATTCGCTCAGGCTTAGGCTTAATACACTCAAGCAGTGAGAAGATAGACTAGGATCACTCCTAACTTAGGACATATTCTTGTACTTGAGTCAACAGTATAGGATTCGTTGGTTTGCTTTTGCTTGGGAGTCTAAGTAACCATGGATTACACTACATAGAGTTGGGAAAGGCCAAATGAACTAAAGATTCAACCCTAGTGTTCATTAGGGAAGGTGGAGTCCTTACCTATGCATGTAGGTAGACTTTTTATCCTAGTCTTTAGTCATATGTTTAGGAGAAACTCTTTCCACCAAGGTACTCACCTACCAAATAAGTGTGCTCTACCAAATAAAGTTGTAGGAGACATACTGACAATTGCTTTCAAAAAAAAAGAAAGAAAAACTCAAGAAAAAAAATTACAAAAATGATAAAAATAGAAAAAAATAGGAAAAGTAAAAAAGAATTGAAAAAAGATATTCTTTTGAATAAGTCAGTATGTTCTCTAAATTCCTGTAAATTCTTCCACCAAAAAGATTTTTTAGGGTGCATTACAAATACCTTATTTCCACCAAATATTCTTTGAGCCACAACGCAATAAGAGTTGAGTTGAGTCTTCACTCATTTTCGAGAGTCAATTTGAAGACATGAGCTGAAGTTGGGATCAACCTCGGCTTAAAAAGACATGAAGCCCTGGGCTTGAGTCTTAGTGCTCATCTAGTTAGTCTTGATTATTCAATAAGCACAACCATAACCTCCTACCTTTTGATCTTGGCAAAACCCTCTGTCCTGGAAATCACACTTAAGATTTAAATATCAAGAGTCCTTGTTGGCTGAGAGATGGTCTATGTTATGTAAGTCTTGAGTTCTAGTAAGTCTTCCTTAGTAGCCAGTTCTCGCAATGTCCAGCAAATAAACACATTAATATTGCTTCAAAAAACTCTTCAGCTTAAGATCATTTCTAAACACCTTATTATTAAATAAGTGTTTTGCTAGGGACTAGCAAAAGATAGGCACAAGGGTATGATTGTACGACAATTCATGCCATTAAATAATTAATCTTATGCTATTTCATAGCTTTATGCATATAGTATTAAATAGCTTTGCATGAATTTTGTAAATATAAGAATTCATGCCTTCTAGGAGAGGCAGATAGAGAGAGAGATAGATCCCTCATTCCTACTTATTTGTACCACATTTGTACCACCTATAATAATTTCCTAATAACCTAAGTGCCTACCCACAAAATTCCCAAAATATCCCAACGATTTCCTTTGTCGCCACCTTCACCCCTAACCAATTTATTCCCCTACCTCACACCCATGTGTAGGGGTCAGCACCCACCTTCACCACCATCCCCACACTCATAGGCATTCTCACTCACAGATGTACACATCACCCCACACTCTAACCAGCCAACTTCCTCACTTCTCCTCTATCCCTCTCTTCCTCTCCCATTCACACTTCGTCTCACTAGTTGAGAGGGCATGCTATGCATAGGGAGCATGCTCACCATAGTTGCAAACACCACAATGTGCTCCATCACCGTCCAACTCCCTCGAGAGTAGGTGGACATGATTGGTTCTTTTCTTTTTACTTTAATAGATTTTATTGCTGTGTATTTTGATCGCCATTAGTGTTGTTTTGAGCTCCTAGAGCTCGTGCTCTATTCACACTGTGCAAACCCAATCGAACTTCATTTTTCTCATGAGCAACCAGAGGGCTTCCCACTTATCCATTGGCTCAACCACACAATAAACAGCCAACCGGTTCCACTCACCCCACCGCGCCTCCTCTCTCTCCTTTTGATCAGCTAGGTGAGAAACCCAGCCGGTCAGAAGTCACACCGCCAGATTTCCATGCCTCACTATTTGCCCCTGCACACACAAGAAGGAACCGACAAACTTCTTAGCTAGTTGATTGTGTGCATGCTCTCTCTCCACTCACACCTACTCCAATCGGTTGCCCTTACCCTCTTTGCACACACCCACACGCACCACTCCTCACTACACCACTGCATGCGCCCTCACCTCACTACCTTTGCACATGCATAGACGCATACATATACATACACATATATATACTCACATACACACGCACGCACATACACATTCACATATACATATATATATAGATATATATATATCCATATATACTTACATATATAGATATTCCACATGCACTTTCTCGTATTTACACATACACATATACATCCTCTCGTTCCCCATCAAGCACACATTTTCGATTATCGTCCATTTTATTGCATGTGTTTACGCATGAGTTGCATGCACAAACATGATTTTGGCTCACATCAAGCCATTGGACACACTCCCACACATTCTCTCTACACCTCCACGCGGAACATAGTTAGGGAAAATCGTATGTCTCTAGATAACAATTTACCTATCATGATACTACATTCCCATTGAATTTCTAATTCAATTCCCTTCCACTATTTAATATATAGTTGTACATATATATATACATAGATATCTATATATGTTATACATATTTATATATTTATTTATTTATACATATAAATAACCTAAGTAGTTTTATTCATTTCCATTTCTCATTTCTTTTCACAGTCTCATTTATTTGTTGATTAAGAAATGACAAAAAAATATATAAAATAGAAAAGATAACTTGCAGCTTTGCTGGCACCCGATCACGTGTGTAGTGAGATTATTTTGGACTTGATTTTGGCGATTTGCCAAGGACTATTTTGGGGGTGTATCTCAAGGACAAGCATATCACAAAAAAAATCAGAAACTAAGAAAACCCAAAAATATAATAAGAGAACGGAAATCAACCATCTTTATGATTCAATTAGAAATGGATTAATCCAAATACCCACCTCCTTGAGTTTGACCCTAGGCTTAAAATTGACTATCTTAAAATCTGCTTTAGGCCAGGTAAAATAAATTTGATAAAGCTGTGTTGGATTTTCTGTAGGCAACTGCTTCCACTATAAACTTTTGACTCTAATATCAACTAATTAAATAACCCTACTCGCATTCCAAAAGTGGGTGATGAGGTTAGGGTGGGAGGGTAAGGTGTAATTTGTGGATATGGTGATTCAGGAAGAGGGGTAGAGTTAAGGCAAGCTCCAAAATGTGAACTAATCAATGTGTCTTCAGCAACTTGTTCCATTTCATATTATGAATAATCGAAGAATTCTTGTTCGATAGTGGTCAAAGCACAAGAAGATCCAATAAGCATTGATTCCTCCATGAATTCATCTATTTCGAAATCTAAGTTCTTAAAGAAATCTTAATCATAGAATCTCCTAGAAGCTTTAAAAATATCTAAAGTAATTGTTTGGACATCGTAAGCAGTGTCCATTTTTCCGAAATGGCAGTAAATATTGGCTTTTACGGTGGCCGGAAAAGGTCTTCCAAGAATGATAGGGGCATTTCATAGGATTTCAGGTACCTCAATGTCTAGGACCAAAAATTCAATAGGAAATAAATAGTTCTAGACATTGACAATTGCATCCTCAGTAATCCCTTTAGGTTTAATTGTAGATCAATCTGCCAATTGCAAAGTTACCTCAAGAGGTTTCAGTCACTGATCTTAAATTACTCAATTAAAATAGTGGGGATAAGATTAATAGAGGCACCTAAATCAAGCAAGGCGCAATCAAAATTGGTGTCATTAATGACAATAGAAATGAGAGGGGCTCCTGGATCTTTCATTTTGGGAGGAAACTTCCTCTAGATCACAGAGCTTACTATCTTAGAAAAAGTTACCCTACCTAGATTTTTGGTCTGCCTTTTTGGGGTACAAAGATCCTTCAAAAATTTGGTGTAGGCAAGAATATATTTGATTGCATTTAGGAAATAGATATTAATCTCTACCTACCAAAATAATTCCATGAGTTTGGTTTGTGTGGGCTCAGTTTTCTTTTGTTTATTGCCGGTGGAGTGTAAGGTGTGAGGGAAGGGAATGAGATTTTTGCCTTTTGAATCATTTTCCATTTCCTTTTCTTCATGACTTAGGGTGGGAGTAGAGTCAACTTGCATTTTAGTTGGGTAGGCTTCATGTGTGGAAGTAGAAGGCCTAGGATCTTGGCTAGTCTTCCCGCTCGTCAAGGTGACCACATTAGCAGTGTGATTGTTTCTAGGAGGAGGTCAGGGGACCTAATTTTGGTTGAAACTCAGGGAGTGCCGAGGTGCTGGGTGGATAGGAAGCTGTCTAGAATGATTGTGATTTGCACCTTGATATTGGTTCCTTTAGTTATTAGAGCTGGGCATGGGTTGAGAAGGTAAATTGCCTATTGGTCTTTGGTTAGGAGTGACCCCGATCTCATTTTGAAGACTTATAACAACATGGGTCACTTCAGACATTTGATTTTGCATACCATGCAAATTTTTTATCACTTCAGTATTGATGTCATCTTGACATGGCCTAGATTGATATGAGTGTACATTTTGCCCATAAACCCTGAATTGATTTTATACTTGGTAAGGCACCTAGTTTGTAGTCTTCCAGGAGAAATTCAGTTGGTTCCTCCAATTTGCATTGAAAGAGTTGGAGGTGTTTCTAAAATGTTCCTAGATGACAGAAATATTCTCTATTGCTGGGCTAAAGACATTAGAGTTCCCATAATCAAACTTCCCATTCAAATCCGATGAAACCTCAGGAAGGAATTAGTCTCAGCAAGGACAGCACCAATATGATGCAAGTTTTCTCTTTTTAATAGGTTAGGTGTGGTTGGACGTGGTGTCAATTTTTGAGAGTTTATTTTTTCCTCAATTGTATTTTGGTGTATTCACATCTGATCCATTCTCTAGGTAATCAATTGGATATCATCTTATGTAATAGGAATAGATTGGATGTGGGTGCCTATCTCATGAACACCTAATTATGAGTTGGTATTTCTACCAAAGGTGCTCATGGAAGTGTGATTAAATGAGTTTTCATTTTTTTCTTCAAATAGTTGATAGGCACTCTCAACATCTTTATTAAGGAAGTTGCCACCACATGGGCATCCACAAATCTTCTCAATTGATCTTCTAATCCATGATAGAAGATTTGTGCTAATTGCTAGAATGGAACCTTGTGTTGTGGGCCACTTGTAAGTAATTCCTGAAACCTCTCCTAGGCTTCATGCAACGATTTACCATGTTTCTTTTGGAAGGTCATAATGGACCTTCATAGGGCATTTGTACGACCAATAGGAAAAATTTTTTTGTGAAATGCACTCTTGAGTTGGGGTCAGGTATTGATGGGTCTACCAATAGTTCTGAACCAATAGGTGACCGTATCTTTAAGAGTTAAGGGAAAGAGTCTCATTAGTCACAAGTCTTCCTGCACATTGGGGGAATGTGTAGTCTAAGCAAGGACAGTTAATTCCTCCAAGTGGCCAAAGGGATCTACTTTAGGCAGAACATGAAAATGTTTGATCAGATTCAAGAAGTCAGGCTTGATCTCGAAATCCCCTTCAGGTATGACCACCTCTGGTCTTTCCTCATAATTGATGGATCATAAAAGTCCTTAAGAGGAATGTCTAGTTCCTCATGGGGTGGTGATTATGCCTTGTTTGGTGATTAGGAGATTTTTTGTTTGAAAGATGATATGTTAGAAAATAGATCGTCGTAGTGTAAATCATGGTGGAAAATTCCTGAAGAAAAATATTTATCAGTGGAAACTAACCACAATGAGTTAGGATGTCGTATCCACACAGAGGAACAGAGCCAATAAGATCATAGATACATAACATTCATGTTCACAGAGATGGAAGATTATTGCAAAGAAATATTCATCAAATCCTTTGCATCAACAAATGGATATGTTGCTCTTAATGTAAACCCATAATTTAGGTAGGAGTCAAGGGCTATTTACGTAAATTCCACTAAAAATATCAAATCACTAAATATGTGAATAGTGTATGTGTAGTGGCATATCATGTAATTTTCAACTGTATGTGTACTAGAGAGTAATTATGCAAATCTAAATCTAAATTTGATGCGACAAATGGTGATCAAAAAGAGCTGAGCAATAACATAATTGTGCTAGGGTTAATTAGAAAATTCACCTCAGTAATTTATTTACAAAAATAAAGATTGGCAATGGCATTTGTGGTAAAAACTAATTGAGCGTGCACTATTGCAAAATAGGGGAGATGCTCCCCTTTGTGCACATGTGAAGGAGAAGGCCACGATTGGCCTTAGGGAGCTCAGAGGTGGTTGGCCAAATGAAGGGCCTCACCATGGCAGTGACGGCGGGAGAGATGGCAGCTGGAGGTCACCGGCGGTGAGACTCCCTATGCACAAGCATGGGTCTCAGTTAGCGGGTGTAAGGGCGTGGTTGAGCTCATGGAGTCGTGGTGAGGCAGATGGGGTCGATGGCACAAAGAATCTTGGCTGGAGTTGGTGACGGCATCTTGATGGCTTTGGGTTCTTCTTTGGGGCTATCGGTGGTGATGAAGAAGGCTTGAGGCCAACCCTGTTGGATGTGGCTGGACGATGTGGAGTTGGTAGAGCATTGGTTCGAGTGGAGGAGGAGCTCTATTCAATGGTCCTCAATGGCTGGGAGAGGGGAGGTCGATGGTGTGGATGACGTAGAGAGCAGAGGCTGGTGGTGGAGGCTACATTAAGGTGATCACGGCGGTTGATGTGTTCTTCTTCGTTGTCCATAGGTTGAACATGAAGAGGAAGATGATGGCTGCGAAGAAGAGGCACAGTTGCCAGCCTTGTTCGAGCTACTGCTATGGCCCAAGGGTCGCTCGTAGTGGTGGGTGGCTTGCTATCAATGAAGACAGTCGTTAGCGAACTACGTGAGGGTGTGGTGGTAGTTGTGCCTTTGATCAGAGACAGGGGGAGCAGGTGTCATGCACGCTCGTATGGTCAACGAGAGAGGTGAGCTGTGGTCAGTGCACGGTGATGAAAGGCTGTAGGAGGACGTCGTTGATGAACATGTTCGCATGGTAAAAATCAGGGTTTGGAGGACCCATCATCGTATCTCGCAAAGAGCATCTATTACATGAAATTTATAACCAAAACTCGAAAAGTGAGCCCCTGGTCGAACACCGGGAGGCAAATGTTTGGTTTTGAAAAATCTATGTTTCGCTTTTATTTATTTTCATTATTTTTATCTTTTATAATTTTTTTTGGTACTTTAATAGGGCAAGAGATCAGGTTGATGAATTCTAGCTAATATACTTGCAAAATATAAAGGAAAGAGAGAGAGAGAGAAGAAGAAGAACAATCATCTACTTATGAATAAATGTTTGTTACAATTACGAAAGTGAAAAAGATAGAAAGAGGTGAGAGAATCCCCCTCGACGGTTGCTTGGAGGATGACTCGCTCTGACGTTCCCTCGAGGAAGGTGGTGAGGAGCGGACCGAATGAGGATGGAGCAAGAGGATGGAGGATGGGGAAGGACTGCGTCGCAGCGAGGATCTTCTTCTCGAAGGGTGGTGAGAGGATGGCCACAAGATGCTCCATGAATGGGGATGAGAGGTGGGAAATTTATTTTTTTTCCTACTCTAGAGGAGCATCCTGGGCAAGGGACAAGCTCTCTCTACAGCCTTGGAGGTGGTGAGAGGAAGAAAGGAAGAGATGCTTTGGAATGGAGGGGGGTAGGTCCTTTTATAGTGGAGGAGGAGAGACAAAATTGTCCATGGGTAATTAGTGACGGTTGTAATCGTCGCTGAAGATCCACCCAACTATCGCTGAAGATCTACCCAACTGTCGCTGAAGATCACGCCAACCAAGCACTTGCCCGCAGCTGGCTTGCGCATCATGCGCCTCTGGTCACGTGCATGTGCTCGCACACTGGTGCTGCGCTAGCCATGCATGCGTCGCCTCAATTGAGTGATTGGGGGGGCTTGGTAGGTTTAGAACCCACGCCCCTCCTTTAGGAGTTAACTCCACGACCGATGTGCCATGCTTTCAATTGAGTCAAGAAGAGCAATTGTGAGTGCATAGTGGAGGAGGATTCTCAGCAGTTGGATCAAGATCCAACGGCTGAGAATTGATGATGAAGATGATGAGGGGTGCCTTCCAGTTGCTGTTAGCTGATACTTTAGTGGATCATTATTTGTCTTAAGTACTCTTTAATTAGTCGTCCTTAATTATTAATTGAGTAGGAGTTAAATGACAATTTACCTTAGCCTACATTTAATTTTATGCTCTAATTTTATAGTTAATAATATATGATATGATAATATAATTTATTTGATGAATGTAGGCTAGGTACAAGAGTCAGACGCCCATTTTTGCTTCTATAAGACGTCTGACGCTTTGATTGGATGTCTGGATCTACTATATCAAACTCATAGGCATAACATTTCTCTACGATGTCTTATGATGAAGTCTGACATCTGATATAGAATGGCCAAGGCTTAACCATCATTTCAACCACTCGCGATGTTCACAAGTGGTTGGCGAAGCTGGCAGTAGGTGAAACAGATGGGGGGATTTTTATAAAGAGAGAAAACCTGTGCACTAGACAAAGGGGGGCTGGCGAGATCTTCTCTCCATCTTCTCCACTGTGAAGGAGGCACGCACCATGAATTTCAGCAAGCACTATGGTCTCTAACCTCAATAGAGCAACCCAACACCACCACCATCCCTTCACCAACTACAGCCACCTTCAGCCCACGTATGACCAATACCCTCTGCTACACCACCATGCATGCACATGGCCACAGACACATAGGCCAGCAGTGCGTTCGCCCCTCACGCACCTGCAACCATGCACCTGTGTCACTCCTCACGCACCTACAGGCATGCGCCTACGCCGTTCCACACGCACCAACAGCAAACACATGCCTGTGCTCCAGCCCGCGTACGAGCCCAGCCAAACCCTGTGCTCCAGCATGCATACGTGCACCTGGCTTCTTCTTCTTCTTCATCCCCTTCTTCCTTCCACCGCCACCTGCAACTCTAAAGAACCCAAAGTGTAGTCCCCCTCTGTTGCCGACCAATGCCACCTCGGGCCATCTCCCACTCCGCCAAAACAACCGGAGTGCTTGCCTCGACCTCACAAGTGTAGCCATGCCCTAGGAAATCGGCCACGATAGCTCCTTCTCCCATGCCAACCGCCACGCCGTCCGGTCGATCGTCCTCCAATCGGTCTCTGGCGACCACCTTCTACTATCCCGTTGCCGCCATCACGACCGTATCTTTCCACGCACTGCCACCGAGCTCCAGTCGACCGACAACCACTCCATGTGCGCGAAGAGGAGAGAAGGAAATTCCTTTCTTTTGGATTTCATTAATATTTACGAATCATGCCATTGCTGGATGCACTATTCATTTATTTTCCTAATTTAATATATTGGAGCAAATTGCATAGACATCCCCCTCTTTAATCTGAATTACATATGATTGAGTTTTTCTTATGAATGACATAAAACATGGAATATTTGTTATAGTAAATGGGTGCTATTGGGTAGGAGATTAGTACTGACGTTGTTTGCTATTACCAAGATAATTATTTTCTAGAATATTATATCATGGTAATTTTTCATGTGCAGACTTACCCTTTTGATTAATTGTTTAAATTGAGAATTTATATTTGAAATAAGTTCCAGTAGTTAGTATGCGCACCCGTTGATATTCCTAAATAAACAAGACATCACTCACGAGTTTAATAGGCTAATTCGTCCCTGTGGAGATGACCAAACTATTTTCGTGGTAAGATTTTGAGAATTAAATATTTTGAAAAGCGATTTTCTACCATGCAACTGAATACAATGATGCAACATTTTATTTTACAAATTTCAACGAAAATGAACATCGCTCTTTCAAATGGCATCGTTGCTGGGGGAGGAAACATGCCTATTTATTTTTCAGGAAATTTATATTAATTTTATGCCATTATGAAGCTTTTTTGAATCATTGGTCCATTTCTTTTTACTGTCAAGGTACGTCTGTTTGGAGGAAATGAATGCGGCGGGCACGCACGACGGAGGTGATATTTTTGGTGGACCTTGACACCACCTGGAGGCCAGCAAAGAGTGCTTATGGGCCTTGATTACATGCCCATAGGCATACGGAGGAGCCTATTTCTGATTTATTCATTAAATCTTAGTTTAGATTTAGTTTAGATAGACCTTAGACATTTAGTTTTGTCTTGTGGACTCATGTTGGGTATTTTTAGGAACGTGTTCCCAGTGCTTTTATTGCTTATCGCTCTTGTATGCAGAAGCATATTTTTGGCAGCATGTTCCCATTTTATTTAGATTATAGGATTATTCGAATTGTTTGAAATGCATATAGGTTAGTTAATTAGATTAGTTTTGTTTGCTTAATATTATTAAAAGTCAAAAAAAAAAAATTAAACTTCCTGCTGGACGCTACATATCAATAGGGCGACCATCTAGGATTGAATGAGCAGCATCTAGTTATCTTTACTGCATCGCATACATCCTTGCATTGAAGAAAGTTGGAGTAAGGTACGTCTTCTCTTTAAAATCAAATACCCATCATGCCTCTGCATTGGACTTAAATTCAACACCACTAAAGTGTTTGAATCGAATTAATTCAGTGGTCACTTTAAAAATTGGGACTGCTAAGAGGTTGGACCTTAAAATCTGTAACTTAAAATTGTGTGCAAAAGGATCTTGTTTGCGAGATTTCAAAACTCAAAACGTGAACGTATGATTGCACACCTGAGACACTATGCACCTCACACATAAGGTGACTAGATGATTTCTACCTCTCCTCTTTGCACCACAAGGGCAGTTAGTCGGAAATCAACAAGCCTATCCACCAAGTTACTTCTCCTCCTCGTGCATGGGCTCGATTCGAGACTTCTATCCCTTGCGAGTGGGTTGTAGGCACCAACGAAGGTTGGCCTAGGAAGCGTAATTCTTGTAAAACTTCTTTGGCCACCAACTGAACACCTAAGACCTAGAATCTAATGAAAATAGATCCCACTGTATTTGCGTTTGTTTATACAGTGGTAGAACTCTCTAGGAAGCTTCTGATTTCTTTTAAATCCTGAGTTTAACCTGTTTAATTGAAAGAAATTGACTATCCTTACTTCTATCATTTTAACCTGGATCCCATGCCCTGAGCTTATCCACCCTTTGGTAAGTACATTGACAATTCATGGGATCATTCATATTCCTATCTTGGGAGTACTAGCCTGATAGCTCCCACTTTGGAGAAGAGCCTAGGAGTGAGATTTTTCAACCCTAGAATCCCTACTACTATGCAAATACCTAACCCTCCCACCATTCTTGATTTTCCATATCGAGGTTAGACCGATACCCCTAGGCAACCAGAGCCTGAAATTAACTATCCTCCCAAACTGATAGTAGTAGCCTCTCCCCTTCTATGATAGAAATGCAAAACAACAAAAAGAAATGATGGACACTATGGGAGAGATGTTGAGGAATAGTTAACAATTGAACAAAGAAATTAGATAGCTTAGCTATGCTCTTCCTAGTAATTCTGATCCCTACCCATACGACCGTGATCCTAAAATTAATTTTGAGGAAACCAATGAAAATAGGGACTCTATTTTATGTAGCTATCACTTAGACTCTCCCAATGAGACACTACCACTAGAGGAGAATGATCCTAGTAATTATCCCCCCGAGCTATATTGGAGTCAAAAGTAAGGGAAGATGGTACCTCTTGAGGGCCTTGACCCCAATGATAGTATTTTCCTTACCCCTGATAACCTGAGTCAAGGTCATATTATTCATATTACTTCCCCTATTAATTATCTGGTGGAACCCCATTCTACCCTTAGTGAGCCAAATCTTGACCTTCCACTTAGGGAATCAACACCTACCATTCAACATTCTGAGGATTTAAATGAACCTAATGAAGGTGACCTTAAGGGAATGGAGGATGAATTGGATCAATTTTGGTCTCAGGGATATAAAGAGACTATTTTAGAGGATGAGAATGACCTAATGGAGGAACCCGAACTAAAAATATATGGTGAATCACAGGGGGATTATTTGTTATTCGAGGACTTACCCCTGGAGGATATAAATAATCTGGTGAAATCTTGATTCCCCCCTTCTTTTGAGAGTCATCCTCCACAAAACCAGGAGTTGATACTGGAGGAGAACAGACACAATAGTGGGAAGCCTAGAGGAGACTCTCGGGGACAAAACTAGTTAATTGAGGATTTATGCCCCGAGAAGAACAAAGAATTAAGTGATATAGGCTTACTCCAAAACATTAAGATGGATACTCCTTCAGAAATAATTGAGGATATTGATCCAACTCTTCTCTTTACTAATGAATCACATATACACCTTGACAAAAACTTGAGTGAACCAAAAGAATTCGGAGATGAAATTAATGAAAATGATTCTACTACTTTGACCTTGCCATTAAAGGAATTTAATTTGGAGTCCACCATTGATTCACATATACTAGAAGGTCAAAATATGACTCCGATCATTACTGATAGGCATGGTGACATGAATTTTCCTACAACTGTTAGGGTGAATAATACAGAATATGAATTGTTGGACTTAACACAAAGTAAGCCCTCATTGGACTTAATCATTACCTCCCAACACCACAAACAACCGTTACCCTCCTTAACCGATCCTTGGCTCAAGTGTCTGCTCACATACATTCTTTCTAGGGAGCATATCAGGCCAGTACATCCTCGGGTAGAATGGCAAGTGTGGATTGATACTTGTACTTTTATTCTCGCCATTGAAGGTTTTGAAATTATTATGTTTGCATCTTTTAAAATCATTCCTGCTTTGGAGGAGCACTGTTATCCTCCACTTATTCCATTTCAGGAGGTCCCTTTTCATGTTCCTTTTATTATTCCTAGACCTCCTCAGGTAGCCTACGAGGTTTTCTATTTTCGTATCTTCTAGTGAGCATTTCGAGTCACACTACATCATCAGCTCGCCAACATCCGTGGCTACCTATTTTGTAGGCCCATGCTGTTACGCACATTTTTAGGGCCTAGCTTTTTCTATCTGGAACCAGACTTACAGGTTCCCTATAAGTTTGGCTACCGACAGAAAATGCAGCACTTGTTGGGAGGCAACCCAACATTCTGAATAACACCATCATCAGGTTATTTCCTTCCTTTCTCTCGCTGTTTTAATTTTACAAAGAGGATATTGTTGGAATTAGGCATGGGGGTGTGCATTTTGCATTTTAAGAAGTACTCATGCATTTAGGTTAGCATATAAAAAAAAAAATTTCTTTTCTTAAGCTGAATTCGTTAGTCCCTAGCAAAACATCTTTGTCATGGAGATGTCATTAAAGATTTTTCTTCTTAAATTGTTTCTTAAGTTTAGAATCCAGTACATTTACTTCACTTGCACGTAGACTGGGTAATGGATCTTTGAAGAGAACCAATAAGTATTTTTTGTCTACTGAACCCTTGGATAGTTAATAGGGAGTTAGGCATACTATCTTCTATTAGTTCCACCTCATATTTGTGAGAAGAAAGTAGAGAGACTACTGGTGCGCTAAGTCTAGTGCAAGGACTCTTAAGTTTTAGACAATTAGATGATGATACCTCAGAGTTAGGAATAGTTTTCTCTCTCTATTCCTGTGTGCGTACATTGTGTGAATTCTTGAGAGTCACCAAGTAAGGCAGATATACAAAGATTGAGTCAAAATAAAACTATGACTATGGTTGATGGTTACGACCATCCTTCATGGAGTCCTCAGCTAAAGGAGGGTAGTAATGCCAAAGGTCAGAAATACGCTTGTCCTATCCATTCCTTCCCAGTGCCGAGAATAGGCACTTCCACCAAATAAGCCACATAATATCCTCTTGACCATCATCATCCCTACTAATGCCTCAAATAAAAGTAGATGTCATATTATGTTGATTTATAAATAAAGAAAGAGAAGAGAAAAAAAAAGAAACATTAATATTAAAAAAATAATAAGAAAAAGAGAGAGAGAAAAGAAAAAGAAAAGAGTTCAAGTTTATAGTTTTATCTTCATGATGATGTTTCTGAGGCAACAAAAATACCCATCATGATCCACCAAATATCACCCATACCTACCTTTCAGTATTTCTGATCGCCTAAATACTGGTTGAGGACTTTAACTTATTTGTAGTGTTATTAGGACTTTAATTGATGTGTGATTGCCAGTGAGGCCACCAAACAGTGAGTACATTTACAAAATTTGGTGAGATTTGTGATCTTAGAAAGAAAAGAAGGAAACGAGTGAGCACAAAGGAATATCAAGACAGCATAGTTGTTTAGCCACTCTCTGGGTTGACTCATTTGATATTTTGAAGAGTTAGAGTCTTCAGTACTAGACTACAAGTAGCACCAGATGAGTGTGTGCCACCAAATACGAATCCATTTAACTCAGTATCTCCTACCTAAGCCAAAAAGCCACAGTCAAATTACAATTTATTTTATGCTTTATCCCCAATGGAAGTAGTTGCCTATCTTGATAGAAATATTTACCAAGGGATAAGCACGAACTGCAAATGTAAGTTGGATATTTTCACTTGAATCCATTACCTCGGCTACCCTCAGTTCACATTTGCCTGGATTTATAAATTTTTGAAATAAGGAAAGAAGAAACCTTTTGGTTACTTCCATTGTTTTTCACTTTTTGCTAGGGACTAGCAAAACTTAGGCATGGAGGCATTTGATAAGTCCACTTTATGGATCATTATTTGGCTTAAGTAGTCTTTAATAGTTGTCCTTAATTATTAATTGAGTAGGAGTTAAATAACAATTTACCTTAGTCTGCATTTAACTTTAAGCTCTAATTTTATAGGTAATAATATATGCTATGATAATATAATTTATTTCATGAATGCAGGCAAGGTACAAGAGTCAGACACCCATTTTTGCTTCTATAAGATGTCAGATGCTTTGATTGGATGTCTGGATCTGCTATACCAAACTCACGGGGATAACATTTTTCTAAGATGCCTTTTGATGAAGTCAGATGTCTGATATAGAATGGCCAATGATTATCCATTAGCTTCAACCACTTGCGATGCTAGCAAGGGGTTGGCGAAGCCGACGGCAGGTGGAACAGACGAGGGGATTTTCATAAAGAGAGAAAACCCACGCACCAGATAGAGGGGGGCTGGTGAGATCTTCTCTCTATCTTCTCCACCATGAAGGAGGCACACACCGTGAACTTCAATAAGCACTGTGGTCTCCAACCTCAACAGAGTGACCCAACACCACCACCATCCCTTAACCCATCCCAGCCCCCTTCAGCTCACGCGCAACCAACGCCCCTCTGCCATGCCACCATGCACGAGCACTGCCGCATACACGTAGGCCAGTACCGTGCTTGCCCCACACGCACCTGCAGCCATGTTCCTATGCTGCCGCTCACACACCGAAAGCCACGCGCCTGCGCCACTCCACTCCCATCAGCGGCAAGTGCATGCCCACACTCGAGCCCGCGTGCCTGCGCAGCCAAACCCCATGCTCCATCCCGCATGCATGCACCTAGCTTCTTCTTCTTCCTCCTCTTTTTCCTTCCACCGCCACCTACAACTCCAAAGAACCAAAAGTGCAACCCCTTCTGCCGTTGACCAACTCCACCTCGAGCCATCTCCTTCTCCACCAAAACAACTAGAGTGCTCGCCTCGACCTCACGAGAGTAGCCATGCCCTCCGAAACCAGCCACGAAAGCTCCTTCTCTCATGCCAACCGCCACGTCGTCTGGCCGATCCTCGCCCCATTGGTTGCCAGTGACCACCTTTGGCTGCTCCATCACCGCCATCACAACCATCTCTCTCCCACACACCGCCACAGAGCTCCAGTCAGCTAGCAACCACTCCACATGCGCGAAGAGGAGAGATGGAAATTCCTCTATTTTGGATTTCATTAATATGTACGAATCATGCCATTGCCGAATGTACTATTCATTTATTTTCCTGATTTAATATATTGCTGTAAATTACATAGACATCCCCATCTTTAATTTGAATTAAATATGATTGAGTTTTTCTTATGAATGACATAAAACATGGAATATTTGTTATAGTAAGTGGGTGCTATTGGGTAGGAGATTAATTCTGACGTTGTTTGCTATTACCAATATCATTAATACAATGATGCGACATTTTATGTTACAAATTTCATTGAAAATGAACATCACTCTTTCACTAACCGGTGTTGGGTAGCTTGGATGGTGCCACATGGAGCCATCTGGGCCGTCCATCTTTTGTCTGTTGCAAAGGGTGCCACGGCGCTCAGATCGAGATGATTCCTGTGCTGTCGGACTGTAATCGTTGCTCCAGATTCATCCGTATGGCTGGATTTTCCATCCAAAACCTGTAAGACTGTCACATTGCCTCCTTGGCGTTGATCTTCCTCGAACCGCATAAGGTACTACGGGACTCCGATCAAGATGATCTTGAAGGCGTTAGACTCTGATTGTTGTCATGATCAGATCCGTACGGTCAGATCATCCATCTGAGGCCTTGAAATAAATCTCCCTCCCTCCTGGCCATAGAAAGAACATAATTAACCTAAAATATACACAAGTACTCAAAATGCAGGATGATACATGTTATACAATATTTATAATATGAAATGCAAATCTAAGCCTAGGAACATGCATGAATAAGAATTTTAGCCTAATTAATTGTGGCTACATCATACCCCCATGCATATCATTTGCTAGTCTCTAGCAAAATTAAACTACATGCTATGTATAAAAATAGATTTAGGATTCGATCACCTTGGCCCAATGATGAGAACCTCATCATGAGCCATAACTAGCTCATTTTGACCCAATACAAAGGATAAAAGCTCCTACATAACTCAAGGAAAGGCTTAACTCAGAGAATTCTGAGTTTAAGGAGAAAACAAGTCATAAGGGGTAAAAATGCAATTTTACCAGTATAATCTGCATTCAGGGTAATTCAGGGTCCAAACATAGGTCAAAGCAACTTAATAAGAATAAAAGTGGGATGAGATGATCTAGCAAGGGCTACAGCAATTCCAAGAAACTAAATGATAATCTGTAACCCTAAAACAAACCCACTTCAATTCACGAGGTTCAAGGCAAAGCAAAAATGGAATAAACCCTCTAAAGTTCATAGAAAAATAATCTCTAGGGTTTAGAACCTTCAATTTGACCTTAGGAACCCATCTTGACCTACATTGAGAACCGTACCCAATTAATAACTTAATTTGGGTTTTTGCGTAAATTGACCAGTCAAACAAGGTTTAATCTAGAAATAAAATTCACCATCAGATTCCTTAGGTCCTAGTTAGTCATGTATAAAAACTTGAGCCTAAGAAGAAACCTTCTTGACCAACTTTACACTTTGGTCCTCATATATTTACTTTTTGGCCCTCAACTTTTGAACCCTCGCATTTTCGCCCCTAACTCTCCTTCGTTCTTTGTGTTCAGGTCCCCCCTGCAAAACCTGCCAGCACCATGCTCCGGCGACCTTGCGCGGAGCATGGCGCCGCGCAGGGTGAGGGGGAGAGCCTGGCAAGTAAACCGGGGGTGCCCTGCGACGTCAGTCGTCGCAGGGACACCCCCCTGGTCGCTGTAACCCACCATACCGGCCGTGCGAATGCACGGACGGTATGGGTTTCCATCTCCGGCGTCCTCCGGCGAGGGAGACACGTCATCTCCCTCCGCCTTCCTCCCTGATTCGGTCCCTATAAATACCCCCGTCGCTCCACCGTTCTTCCCAGCTCGGATCTGACGGAGAAAACCCCCAACTTTCCTCTCTTCTCACTCCGGCAGACGCCCACCAGCTCCGGCGGTTCTTCCTCGTCCTCCTCTTCGCTCTGCCGCAATACCAGCAGCAGAGACTTCTTCCCCTGCTCTTCCCGCGCCACGCCGCACCCAGCTGGCGCCTCTCCGGCCCTCTGCTCGCCGCCGCCCCTTCCCCCGGGCATCTTCTTCTCCGGCGACAGTCGATACGACTGTTGCCCGCTCCGGCCCCTCCTCCTCCTACTAAGTAGGTAGAACTCCTCCTCTTCCTCCCCTCTTTCTTTTCCTCACTGTCTTTTATTTGATTAAACCCTCGACCGCTCCTGTCCACCGTCACCCCTTCGTCTCCGGCCAAACTCCGGCGAGACCCCCCCATCACTCCACAGCCCCACACGCCTCGCCGACCCTCACAGAATCTCCGCCTCCTCACCCTGATCAACCTCCGCCCTTTCACGTCCCGCCACTCGCCCTCTGCAGACCCCGAACAAACCCACTTCTCCACCCGCAGTTTGACCTAGGGCGACCCTCACGCTCCGCCCCACCGCCTGCCAGACCCCCCACCACCTTCGCCGTGCCACGGCGAATGTTCTCCGCGCATCTGATTAGGCCGAGAGGCCGTTCCTCTGTGTACAGGTGTCTCGACCGCCGTCGCCACTGCTGCGTGGAAGGAGCACCTTCAACCTGCAGCTCCAGGTGCGCTTCGCCCAGGCCTGACTCCCAGGCTGCGCGGGGCGCCTCCGCGAAGAGTCCCAGGCTCGCAGCTGGGGCGAAGGCCTCGCGTGAAGCCGCGATTGCCCGCTGCTTTCTCCGCTGCGAGCGCTCAATTAGGGTGGGACATTTAGTCCCACCTCGGAGAGCCACTGAGGCGAACGGGCGCTTAAAGGCAAAAAGTGCCTTAAGCTGTTCGCCTCAGTTCACGGGGTGAGGTCCCCTTCACCCGCCCGGTTACCCGGTCTCGTCCGCGCTCACGCCCCGCGGACCTGACCCGACCCGACTTAGACTGACCTGCACTCCTCGCCCACCACACACGTCGGTGGGCCTGGACCCGGGCGTGACCCGTACCCGGCACCCGGCAGCTCTGGGAGAGCTATCCTATGAGCGGATTCTGTGAGAGAGAGACGGGGGGGGTGGGGGTAGAGTAGGTTTTGCCCTCTGTCGTAAACTTTGAAGTGTGCAGGCACAGGTGAAGAAGAAGGACTGCGGAAGAAGAAGAAAGCTAAGGGAGACACTGTAGCAACAAGCGGGTTAAGTCGTCTGATTGGAAAATCAGACGACGTCCTGAAGGGAAAAGAAGAAAGAAGGAGAGACGACGTCCTGACAGGTAAAAGAAAAGAAGAAAGAAGAAGATCTGAAGAACAAAAGAACAAGGAAGAACAGCAGAAGAAGAAGAGGAAAGAACAAGGAAGAACAACAGAAGAAGAAGAGGACCACAAGGAGATAAACACAAAAGAAGAACAGGAAGAACAAAAGCTAAAGAGGAGAAAGACAAAGAGAAAGAAAGAAGAAAAGAAGAAGAACTCAAACTTTCATCTCTCTCCCTCTCTCTCTCTCTCTTTATTTTTTGTAATAGAACATGTATATCTCTAAAATACAACTTGGTCCCTGAGTTCGACCTCGGGAATTCTTTTATTTTCCGAGTAAAAATTTTTTTTGAAATGATGGCAATAACTGGCTATACTACAACGCTATAACAATAAAACCCGGTTATCTCTCGAAGCCAACGTTTCATTTGGCGCCGTTGCCGGGGAGCAACGGCTATTCTAGAGGTAAACATTCCTGTTTCTTTTTAATTTCTGATAATCTCCTCTCTTTTGTGCAGCTACAGGAAATCAAGAAGACAAGCAACCGCACGACAACCACTCCGAGGACAGGTAAATTTTTCCTCTCGCTATTAACCCCTAAACTCTAAAGAGGAAGAAAAGAAAAGAAAAAGCAATATAGGGCTAACCTATCTTCTATACTTAGTAACCATAAAGAGTTGCATGTTTTCAACTCATTAGTCCTGCACACTGTTAAGGGTATTTAAGGGCTAACACATTCTTGCTTGAGCCCTAATTACCCAACAAAGAACTAACTGGACCAAGTAGAGCCAACATAAGATTCAACATTAGGGTTTTAGAGACACACTACTTAAATCAAGAATGGAGAAAATCCAAAAGAAGTGTGCCTAAACCATTGATTGAAAATACCTATTCAAAGAAAACCTAAAACAATTGGCCCTCTAAACACTTGAACCCTAAAAGACAAGACCTAAAAGCTCTCAAAGAAAACAAGAGGTAACGTTGACCCCTTGGGTCAACCAACCTTAAATTAGGTCACTCTTTGCACTTAAAAGACTAAAGTTCAAGTGAAACCTTAAGCACCCTGATCTTAAATTTGGTAGACTTAAGAGGTCAAGATCCCCATTCTAGTCTACCTGGAACAGCAGTGACAAGAGAGGTCGGGTGGGGGAAACCCTGTAACCCGTGGGGACGCTCTACCGTGTAGGGGTCTTCACGGGACTCTCCCTCTCTGGCTGCCCAGGTAATTCTCAGGTGGACGATCTTTCTGATCAAGGGGTCCATCTGCCCCGCACCTCTATAGTCACCCAACACATTTTTGGGTGTCTTGATTGGGTCCAGCACCTTCTAAACTTACCTCTTCCAACAGTGCATGTACGGAAGGAGGTCCTTAAGACCACCCTTAAGACCTCCTTTAGAAATTCGCTCTCGTCAAGGCCAAGCCTCGACGCCCGTGTTTGTGCAGCAACACCCTCACATTATTCTCTCTTCTGATTCAGAACCAAGTTCTTCTTCTTCCCCCATCATGGCTCAGCCAGTTGAGGAAGAAAATAATCTGGAACACCAGCTCCAGCGACTCAATGACCTCTTCCAAAACTTCGTGCACCCACCACAGCGTCCTATGATGCGGGACCACTACAATCCTGCTGCAGTGGCCATTGAGCCTCGAGTCAGAATCCCGACTGGAGGACCTGATTCCGAATTAAAGCCCAACATGATTCATGCTATACCTAAATTCCATGGGCTTAATTCTGAAGATCCCTTCCAGCACATCAAACAGCTAAAGCATCTGGCCCACACTTTTGGATCAGATGCGCAAAATCGGGATATTCTTCTCATGAAGATGTTCTCCTTTTCTCTTATGGACAAGGCCACCCATTGGTATCAAACTCAGACCCGGCCGATCAACACTTGGGAAGAACTTCAATCCGAGTTTTTGAAAAAGTTTTTTCCCGTTGGTCGGACCAACGCCTTGCGCCATCAGATTACACACTTCACTCAACAATCAGGAGAACCTCTCCATGAGGCATGGGATCATTTTCAGGATCTCATGAGAAAGTGCCCCCATCACGGAGTTCCTAAATGGGAACAAGTCCAATCTTTTTACCAGGGACTCCGTGAGGACATCCGCCTTTTCGTCAATGCAACTTGCGGAGGAAACATCATGGGTCAACATGAAGACACCGTATGGGAGATTCTCGAAAACATGTGCGAGAACTCCATCAACAATGACTCCATGGGATTATTCGACAGGACGAATACCCGCGCAGCGACGAATCTTAAGGGAGCACATGAGACGCAGGGCCTGTCCGCATCAGTCGACCTGGAATTAATGGCCAGTCGATTGGACAAGGTCTCAATCATTGAAAAGAAGGTGGATGAGCTGACTCAGCACTTGCAGCGAGCCACCTCCGCACGTAACTCCTTTGTACAACCTCCTTCCACACAGGAGACTGTGCAAAACATCCTCCACCGATCTTCCCCTAGGATGGATCCATATCCATCCCCATCTGATTCTTGGATCGGAGGATCATCCGATCCTTTCTACACCAGCCGGGGGAACTCCATTCCCCTTTTCCCTGATTCTCAGGAGGTTCCTCAGACCTGCGAGGACCTCAACGCCATCCAGAACGACCCATTCTCTAACACTTACAACCCTGGATGGCGAAACCATCCCAATTTTCAGTGGGCGGGAAATTCCCAAACCCAAAGACCACCTTTTCAGTCCCGCCCACAGCCCTCTCGTCATTACCAGCCGCCTCAGCCTCGACCCAACCCTACTTATCCATCAGGGCCAAATCAGGATCAAATGTCCCTAATCCTTCAGACTCTGGCTGACATTCAAAAAACGAATGCGGCTATTCAAAAACAGCACAAGGACGAACTTACAGAAGTTAAAACTCAACTGGCCCAGTTGGCAAATTCTCGCCAGCCAGGCACACTCCCTTCCCAACCTCTTCCTAACCCAAATAACGTGCCAACCCAGAAGCGCGTTATGAATCCAAATTTAGGCCACGCACAATGGATTTATCAGGCCCCTACTGCTCCATCTCCAGACGAGATGGAAGCTTCAACTTCTTATGCGGGATTTCAGCAGCAGCCACCCCTCTTACCAAACCCAAACCAAAATTATGCTGGATTAAATTCTGTAACAACACGTAGTGGTAAAACAACTCAAGACCCGCATTATCCAAACCACTCCAAGCCTGATAACCTTGACCCTAGGATAGCTATCCAAGAAACCGCTGTTCCAGATCCACAACCTGGACCTATCCTAGAAGAACCAACCAAGATCCCATTTCCCGAGGCCTTGACCAAGGGAAAGAAGACCACCAAACCCGTGGCCCCTGAGGAGGACCTGGTCAAGCTCTTTGAGCAGGTCCACATAAACATCCCCTTGATGGATGCAATCTGCCACGTACCAGCTTACGCACGATTTCTAAAGAATATATGTACACCCCAGCGTAAGCCGCGAACCAAGGGAGGGAGCCCAATTGTTCTGTCAGAACAAGCCAGCTCTGTAATCCTCAGTAGACTCCCACCCAAGGCAAAAGATCCTGGTACTCCCCTGATTTCCTGCAAGATAGGTGGTACCCAATTTGATAGAGCATTGTTAGACTTGGGTGCATCCATAAACCTGATACCCACATCCTTACTTGACCATCTAGAAGAATCTGAGCTAAAACCAACCGAGGTGACATTACAATTAGCAGATCGATCTATAAAGTCACCAAAAGGGATTCTCGAGGATGTTATCGTAAGAGTGCGGGATTCCTATTTTCCAGTGGACTTTATAGTCTTAGATATGGATGCACCTGAGAACCCTAGGGATACACCAATCATTCTAGGGAGACCTTTCTTGGCTACTGCTAGAGCCAACATCAGCTGTGAGGAGGGCCAAATAGAGCTTAAGTTTGGAGATCAAACACTGAAAATTAATATATTTAAGGCCCAACAAGGAATTAATTGCGGCGTCATCGAACAAATTTGTGACATCAGGACCTTGGTTGATGAATCACACTTCCAGGATGACGCGATTATGCCTCATCAACCACAAAAGGTTCTTGACCCGCAAATTTGTGACATCAGGACCTTAGTTGATGAATCACACTTCCAGGATGACGCGATTATGCCTCATCAACCACAAAAGGTTCTTGACCCGCAAACAGAGGAGTCGAATCCAGATATGAATAACCCAGTAACTCCCACCCTCGAACCTCACATCTATACTGAACCACCCGCTGCTGCTGATAACCCCATCCTCGAACTGAAACCCCTTCCTGCTCACTTGAAATACATCTTTTTGGGTTCTAATCAGACCCTTCCTGTGATTATCAATTCCAACCTCAGTCCTGAACAGGAATCCCGTCTGATTGTTGTCCTCCAGCAACATCGCAGAGCCATCGGGTGGACTCTCGACGATTTGACTGGAATAAGTCCCTCTTATTGTACTCATCATATCTATTCGGAAGAGGGCACACGACCTTCTCGTGAAATGCAGAGATGCTTAAACCCCAATCTGCAGGAGGTCGTGAAAAAGGAGATCATCAAGTGGTTAGATGCCGGAATCATCTACCCGATCTCCGATAGTCGTTGGGTGAGCCCAATTCAGGTCGTACCCAAGAAGGCAGGACTCACCACTATAACAACTGAGACCGGAGAAATCATTCCTACCCGATTAGCCAACTCGTGGAGAGTCTGTATAGATTACCGCCGACTCAATTCCACCACGAAGAAGGACCATTTCCCACTACCCTTCATTGATCAAATTCTCGAAAAACTTGCGGGAAATAGGTTCTTCTGCTTTCTTGACGGGTACTCCGGTTATAACCAGGTGGCAATCCATCCTGAGGACCAAGAAAAGACCACGTTCACCTGCCCCTTCGGAACATACGCTTCCTGAAGGATGCCTTTCGGTCTTTGCAATGCA
Source organism: Thalassia testudinum (assembly GCA_037157565.1). Taxonomy (NCBI): domain Eukaryota; kingdom Viridiplantae; phylum Streptophyta; class Magnoliopsida; order Alismatales; family Hydrocharitaceae; genus Thalassia; species Thalassia testudinum. The sequence goes on from JAZHRO010000056.1 coordinate 18,904,966, forward strand.
CCCGCTACTTTTTAGTGATGCATGCTTGCCATATTCTCAGATATGGTAGGTGATTATCTGGAAGTCTTCATGGATGACTTTTCAATTTTCGGAGCATCATTCGACGATTGCCTCCAACACTTGGTCCAGATACTCAGGCGGTGCATCGATGTGAATTTGGTTCTTTCCTGGGAAAAGAGCCATTTCATGGTGCCTGAGGGAATTGTCCTGGGACACTCAATTTCGGAGAAAGGTATCCAAGTGGATCGAGCTAAGGTTAATCTGATTTCTCACCTTCCTATGCCTAGCTCGATCAGGGACATTCGTTCCTTTTTAGGGCATGTCGATTTTTATCGACAATTTATCCCTGATTTTTCAAAAATCGCACGCCCCCTGACCACTCTTCTCTCCAAGGATGTTCCTTTCGAAATTTCCAAGGAATGCACTCAAGCATTTGAAATCCTACGTGACCGAGTCACCCAAGCCCCGATGCTACAGTCCCCTGATTGGTCTCAACCCTTTGAGATCATGTGCGATGCATCCGACTTCGCTGTAGGAGCGATTTTGGGGTAGAAAATTGACAGGAAACCTGTGGTCATTTACTACGCCAGCAAAACACTCGATGAGGCTCAGCGTAACTATACGGTTACTGAGAAAGAGCTGCTAGCTGTAGTATTTGCCCTAGAAAAGTTCAGATCGTACCTTCTGGGTTCCCGTGTCATCATATACTCGGATCACACAGCTGTGAGGCATCTCCTTGCAAAGAAGGACGCGAAACCTCGATTAATCCGATGGATCTTGCTATTGCAAGAATTTGACCTTGAGATTCGCGACAAAGCGGGAAAGCAAAATGTGGTAGCTGATCACTTGTCCCGTCTTCCTTCTGAAATAATTGACCCTCCCGGACCCATCACTGAGCATTTTCCCGATGAGCACCTGCTGACTATTGGTACTAGCCTTCCATGGTTTGCTAATGTAGTAAATTACTTGGCATCTCATCAGATCCCGTCCGATTGGCCGAAGGCCAAGAAAGACAAATTACGCTCCGATGCCAAGTATTACATTTGGGAAGACCCGTACCTCTTCCGCATAGGTGCCGATCAGATCATCCGGAGATGTGTCCCGGAAGGGGAATTCAACAATATCCTCTCTTTCTGCCATGACCAGGCATGCGGTGGCCATTTCGCCGGGCATAAAACCGCATCAAAAGTCCTCCAGTGTGGCTTTTACTGGCCCACACTGTTCAAAGACGCATACAATCACTGCAAGGCATGCAGTCGTTGCCAGACTTTGGGCAACATGAGCCATCGCGACATGATGCCTATGCAACCGATTCTAGTATGCGAAATCTTTGATGTTTGGGGGATTGATTTTATGGGCCCCTTTCCTGTTTCGGATGGTTTCGAATACATTCTGTTGGCTGTGGACTACGTGTCCAAATGGATCGAAGCCATACCGACCCGAACCTGTGATCACAAAATCGTTCTCAAATTCATTCATCAACACATTTTCTCAAGGTTCGGGATTCCTCGTGCAATAATCTCTGATGGGGGGACCCATTTCACAAATGCTCAGTTTAGGTCACTGATGACCAAATACGGGGTGTCTCACCGAATCTCTACTCCTTACCACCCCCAAACTAATGGTCTAGCTGAGCTGTCTAATCGGGAGATCAAGAAAATCCTGCAAGTCACTGTTCAACCTGATAGGAAGGACTGGTCGTCCCGACTTCCGGAAGCATTGTGGGCCTATAGGACCGCCCACAAGACCCAATTGGGCATGTCTCCCTTTAGACTGGTGTACGGAAAGGCATGCCACCTTCCCGTAGAACTGGAGCATAAAGCCTATTGGGCAGTACGAAACTGTAATCTAGATCTTTCCAAGGCTGGGACCCACAGAAAACTCCAAATCAGCGAGATCGATGAATTACGCCTAGACGCGTACGAGAACTCGCAAATCTACAAGGAGCGGGTTAAAGCCTTCCACGACAAACACATCTCGAGAAAGATCTTTCATCCTGGTCAAAAGGTCTTACTCTTTGATGCCCGACTAAAACTCTTCCCAGGAAAACTGAGATCCAAGTGGGTCGGACCATATTTGGTCCAATAGGTTTTTGGAAATGGAGCAATCGAAATCAGTCCACTCAGCCACGATTCTGAACCTTTCATCGTGAACGGTCAGAGACTCAAGCTTTTCATTGATGTAACTTCTACTGATTTGGCTGAAGCATCGTATATCCTCCTTTCCCCTTGAGCTTATTGCGCCTAGCCGATGGCGTAAAACTCAGCGCTTAACGGGAGGCAGCCCGTCATTCTCTTTGAAAACCTGAAACTTGTTCTGACACCTTTTTGCACTTGACGTTCACCCTTGTAGACAGCCGACCCCACCTCAGATGCTTGCATCTGGGATTAGAAATCGTCTGCAAAAATTCAACCCGACCCATCCACTCATCCAAATTTCTGTCTTAAGGAATGAACTAAGTTAAATAAAAACCCCCTAGGTTACAATGAGGACATTGCAAATCTTAGGCATGGGGGGGGTATGAAAGTGCAAAACTTGTAAGAAAAGGTTTCAAACAAAAAATTCACATATGCCAAAAACACCATAAAAATTAAAAAATTTTTCGAAAAGGAATAAAAGGAGAAGGAAATTTTGTGAAGGAGAAGGAGAAGAGAAACAAAATGAAAAAGGAGCACAAAATTATAAGAAAAGGTGATAGTCATTAGTAAGGAACTAAGGAATTAACCTAAGTTCTAGACCTCATTCAAGAAAATAACTGAAAAGTGCATAATGAGATTAGTAAGAATGCAAACCTTAGGCATTCTTGAATAGACTCTTAGTACCCATTAAGATCTAGACACTCCTCAAGAGGTTGAGGAAAATGAAAAGCTGAAGTATTAGGTCTAAGGCTTAGGGAGTATTTGGCCTCGTTAACTAATTTTTGGTTTACGGGACTCAGTAACCTAAGCACCCTAACCTCACACACAGCCTGGTTCAGTAAGCGTAAAAATCAAAATCACGCAGAAGCATCGCAAAATTCTGAAAAGAACACCTAGAATAGGAGCGGCCGATCGACACAAGTTGATTTGGACGAGTTCCCAGCGTGGAGAGGTGGGAAATCCCCTCGAAGATGCGTAACAAAATATCATCTCCTCGGTGCCTGTCTCTTAGGATATTTACATATCCTACTGGGGGCATGTAAGCACTCTGCTGATTCAGATTCCATGGATGGCATTATCTCGAAGTGTCAATTGCCAGGGTCTGGATTCGGCCACGGAACACCATGGATGGGATTATCTCGAAATCTCAATAGCCAGGGTTCCGGGGGTTGCCATGGGCGGTGCTATCTCGAAGCATCGATTGCCAGGAACCCTTGAGGATTGATGATGGGAGCAAGGAATCTGATACAGACCTGTTGAAAAGCCAATCCTAGGCTAGAACTAAAAAGAAAAAGAGAGAGAAAACTCTCCAAACAGAATAACTTTCTATCTCGCTCTTACAAAACGCACTGCGAACTGAGCCAGGGCTAAAATCATTTCAAGCACGGGTGCTTTAACCACAAAGTCCAATAAACCTTAGGTTAGTTCTTGTGGGCCTTAAAAACCTTTGCTAAAGACTGAGGCTAAAGCTAGACAGATTTGGATCTTGATTGGTACTAGAGTACCTTTTAGGCCTATGGTCAGCATTCTAACCTAATCTAAGCTCAAATGAAAAAGCACTTATCTGAAGCTATTAAGAACTTAATGGTCTGGAACAAGGGTTGAAACCTTAAGTTTTTCTGCTAAGGGACTAGCAAAAGCTAGGCATGGGGGTATGATGAGAACCTCATCATGAGCCATAACTAGCTCATTTTGACCCAATACAAAGGATAAAAGCTCCTACATAACTCAAGGAAAGGCTTAACTCAGAGAATTCTGAGTTTAAGGAGAAAACAACTCATAAGGGGTAAAAATGCAATTTTACCAGTATAATCTGCATTCAGGGTAATTCAGGGTCCAAACATAGGTCAAAGCAACTTAATAAGAATAAAAGTGGGATGAGATGATCTAGCAAGGGCTACAGCAATTCCAAGAAACTAAATGATAATCTGTAACCCTAAAACAAACCCACTTCAATTCATGAGGTTCAAGGCAAAGCAAAAATGGAATAAACCCTCTAAAATTCATAGAAAAATAATCTCTAGGGTTTAGAACCTTCAATTTGACCTTAGGAACTCATCTTGACCTACATTGAGAACCATACCCAATTAATAACTTAATTTGGGTTTTTGCGTAAATTGACCAGTCAAACAAGGTTTAATCTAGAAATAAAATTCACCATCAGATTCCTTAGGTCCTAATTAGTCATGTATAAAAACTTGAGCCTAAGAAGAAACCTTCTTGACCAACTTTACACTTTGGTCATCATATATTTACTTTTTGGCCCTCAACTTTTGAACCCGCGCATTTTGGCCCCTAACTCTCCTTCGTTCTTTGCGTTCAGGTCCCCCCTGCAAAACCTGCCAGCACCATGCTCCAGCGACCTTGCGCGGAGCATGGCGCCGCGCACGGTGAGGGGGAGAGCCTGGCAAGTAAACCGGGGGTGCCCTGCGTCGTCAGCCGTCGCAGGGACACCCCCTGGTCGCTGTAACCCACCATACCGGCCGTGCGAACGCACGGACGGTATGGGTTTCCATCTCCGGCATCCTCCGACGAGGGAGACACATCGTCTCCCTCCGCCTTCCTCCCTGATTCGGTCCCTATAAATACCCCCGTCGCTCCACCGTTCTTCCCAGCTCGGATCTGACGGAGAAAACCCCCAACTTTCCTCTCTTCTCACTCCGACAGACGCCCACCAGCTCCGGCGGTTCTTCCTCCTCCTCTTCGCTTTGCCGCAATACCAGCAGCAGAGACTTGTTCCCCTGCTCTTCCCGCGCCACGCCGCACCCAGCTGGCGCCTCTCCGGCCCTCTGCTCGCCGCCGCCCCTTCCCCCGGGCATCTTCTTCTCCGGCGACAGTCGATACGACTGTCGCCCGCTCCGGCCCCTCCTCCTCCTACTAAGTAGGTAGAACTCCTCCTCTTCCTCCCCTCTTTCTTTTCCTCAATATCTTTTATTTGATTAAACCCTCGACCGCTCCTGTCCACCGTCACCCCCTTCGTCTCCGGCCAAACTCCGGCGGGACCCCCCCATCACTCCACAGCCCCACACGCCTCGCCGACCCTCACAGAATCTCCGCCTCCTCACCCTGATCAACCTCCGCCCTTTCACGTCCCGCCACTCGCCCTCTGCAGACCCCGAACAAACCCACTTCTCCACCCGCAGTTTGACCTAGGGCGACCCTCACGCTCCGCCCCGCCGCCTGCCAGACCCCCCACCACCTTCGCCGTGCCACAGCGAAGGTTCTCCGCGTATCTGATTAGGCCGAGAGGCTGTTCCTCTGTGTATAGGTGTCTCAACCGCCGTCGCCATTGCTGCGTGGAAGGAGCACCTTCAACCTGCAGCTCCAGGTGCGCTTCGCCCAGGCCTGACTCCCAGGCTACGCGGGGCACCTCCGCGAAGAGTCCCAGGCTCGCAGCTGGGGCGAAGGCCTCGCATGAAGCCGCGATTGCCCGCTGCTTTCTCCGCTGCGAGCGCTCAATTAGGGTGGGACATTTAGTCCCACCTCAGAGAGCCACTGAGGCGAACGGGTGCTTAAAGGCAAAAAGTGCCTTAAGCTGTTCGCCTCAGTTCACGGGGTGAGGTCCCCTTCACCCGCCCGGTTACCCGGTCTCGTCCGCGCTCACGCCCCGCGGACCTGACCCGACCCGACTTAGACTGACCTACACTCCTCGCCCACCACGCACGCCGGTGGGCCTGGACCCGGGCGCGACCCGTACCTGGCTACCCGGCAGCTCTGGGAGAGCTATCCTATGAGCGGATTCTGTGAGAGAGAGACGGGGGGGGTGGGGGTAGAGTAGGTTTTGCCCTCTGACGTAAACTCTGAAGTGTGCAGGCACAGGTGAAGAAGAAGGACCGCGGAAGAAGAAGAAAGCTAAGGGAGACACTGTAGCAGCAAGCGGGTTAAGTCGTCTGATTGGAAAATCAGACGACGTCCTGAAGGGAAAAGAAGAAAGAAGGAGAGACGACGTCCTGACAGGTAAAAGAAAAGAAGAAAGAAGAAGATCTGAAGAACAAAAGAACAAGGAAGAACAGCAGAAGAAGAAGAGGAAAGAACAAGGAAGAACAACAGAAGAAGAAGAGGACCACAAGGAGATAAACACAAAAGAAGAGCAGGAAGAACAAAAGCTAAAGAGGAGAAAGACAAAGAGGTAGAAAGAAGAAAAGAAGAAGAACTCAAACTTTCATCTCTCTCCCTCTCTCTCTCTCTCTTTATTTTTTGTAATAGAACATGTATATCTCTAGAATACAACTTGCTCCCTGAGTTCGACCTCGGGAACTCTTTTATTTTCCGAGTAAAAAATTTTTTTGAAATGATGGCAATAACTGGATATACTACAACGCTATAACAATAAAACCCGGTTATCTCTCGAAGCCAATGTTTCACCCAACTCGTTTATTAGCAATAGAAAATTTCAACTAAGGTCTTAAACTTTGAATACTCAACAGTACCCAAGGGTTTGCCAGAATGCAGACCGCTTAAGTCATCACCTTATTTGAAAAGGGATGATTCATTTTTTTTTCCTTCTTTTCAAATTTTTTTGGACTTTTGGAGTTTGAGAGTTTTGAGATAACTTTTTACAGCTACCCGACCTTCCCAAGACTAGAAAAGGACTCTAGGTGCTATGCATCTAGTGAAAGGGTGATAGACTCAATAGGTGGCCATTAAAATAGACTTCAGGTTTCTATGACCCTAAGTGACCTTGCCTAAATGTTTATCTTTTTGAACGGTAGCTTTCTCCCTACTTGTTTTATTTATAGGGTCAATACAAGGGCAAACCCAGTGTATATCTCCCCGATTTATTCTACTTTCCTCCTTCCCTAAGTGTTTGGGGAATTATTGTGTATTTATGTAAGTTGGGCTCTAGATAACCAGCCAATTGGCTGTTACCCATGGTAACTTGCCAGCCATACTCCTATGATGAAGTGTGATTTTATTTCATTTTAATTTTTTTTCTCCTTTATATATTTTTTTCAATTTTTTTCTCTTTTTTTTAAGTAGGTGGCTTCCCTAATCTAAAATTTACCTAAAGGTAGTATGAAGAAAATGGTCGTGGCTGGGCTCTGGACAATCGACTGATGAGCTGCTACCACCGACAACTTGCCAACCACACCACTCTAGATGGTTCATTAGCTACCCAATTTCTAAAGAAACCCCTAAAAAGTGAGTCAATGCAAATAGTCTGTACATGCTTAGGCTTAAAGTCCCCTCAAATTAGAGGGTGGGTTGATAAGTCATATACTTATCACCCTAATTTATTGACCAATTTAAAATAGAATTACTTAGCGAGAACTTGAGACTAAATCCACATTCGAGTGGACACCCAAGCTAATTAAGCCCGAAGACCTAAAGAGTCTAAGTGTTCAGGTCCTATCGTATAATTTCCTAAAGTTAATAACTTACAAAAGCTTAATTTTTCTTCTCCTAATTCCTTTTTTTTTGTCTTTTTGAATTTTCAATTTTTTTATTTAAATAAAAAAAAATTCTACAGAGCTAATAAAATAATTTCAAGATTAAGTATCCACCCCCCATGGTTAAATGATGCAATGTCCTCATTGTAAAAATAAAGACATGAAAAGGGTGGAGTAAGTAGAATATCACTAAGATAACATGAAAATATGGTTAGCTCTGCAGAGAACGTGGGATATAGACACGTGCTAAATTTAATGCCTTCAGTTAGGCATAACATACATACAAGGAAGAAATTAAGAATTCACAAGTGCGGGTCAGAATCAAAATCAAAAGCTTAATCCTCAGACCTGCCAGCAGAAGATGTCCACAAACATGGACCAGATTATGATGGAGACCCATGCCCGAGGGTTGAGTGGTTCTCAGGTTCAAGATGAAAATCACCTAGAACCGAAGGTTGTTAAGCTTGCCAGGCCGGGCCTATAGCTTTATGGTGTGCAACCCAAGACCAAAGTGTCCGACAATGGGTAAAGATGGTTCAATAGGTGTGGATGTCCACTTAACATTCAGCTCAGAAAAATAATCAGTTATTTTGATCCTAGGTTGCACGTGAAAGATATCGTAAGGGTCCTGGAAGAATGTAGTTAGTTTTAGGTCAACAGGAACCCTTAAATCCAAACTTGTTTTTCCCTCAGATTTAACCTCCCAAATTTTCATTTCAACATTTCTATCCTCCAACATCAAGTGCTTAGGATCCGAGACCTCTAGCATATCATTCACTCCATAAGATTTACCTAAGTCAAGAAATTGGGGCTAAATCAAGATTGGCTTGGTTACAATAATCTCAAAAGTCAGCTCTTCGGGGTGAGGATGAGCAGTGGGGCTACTGATTAAATCATCAGGATTCAGATCGTCCAAGTTAGCCCCAACATGATCCTAATCTTCAATAATCGGGCTATCAAAAGGTTCGTCATGCTCCTTAAGCCCATTCGTCACACTAAAATCATCTTCCTTAAGCTCAAGTGAGACTTCACCTAAAGATTCTTCACCCTTAGAGTCAAAGAATTCTTGATCCTCATTTATATATGTCTCAAAATGATATGTCATTTCATGGTCCATGGAGACATATTTTTCGTTGTTCCCTAGCTCTGGAATCTCTAGTGATAAACTCGGTTCATCCTCAATGGGTTGCTCTAGACCAACCTGGTCATCTCCAATCTCACAATATGTATCCCCCCTGACAGGCGCCAGAGTGAGTTCTAACATTGCCTCTCCTGAAGGGGGTTCATGTTGAGAATCATCCCAAGATTTGACTAGGGCAACCACAAATTTCATCCTCAACCTCGATAATTTCCCAAGAAGAAACTCACCCAGGTCCCTATCCCTAACATTTTGGATCAAATCCAATAGAGAACTATTAAGTTCATCAATCATTTTGATCATAGGCTCCAATGCTTCAGTGCATGGTTTGGTTGAGCTTCTAAAGAGTGTATAGTGTTCCTCAAATTAGCCAACACCCTATCTTGGACCTGGATCAGCTGAACGAATTATTCGGTTCAGGTTTGGGTTAAATCTAACAGAGTCAAGATATCGAGGTTCTCAGGTCCCTCCCTGATAGTACGTCGTTTCAGGTTGTTTAAAGGATGGTGGTGACCTATATTAAGTGGAATATTGGGGAGGGTAGGTGTTATAATCATTATATTGTTCCTGATTGTAGATCGGGTTGGTTTGGTGATCAAAGGATGAAGATCTATAATCATTGTAGCTCTAGGAAGGATATTAATCATAGTCTTGTTGTCCAAGGTTAGGCCCTAGACACTGAGGTCCATCCTCATATCAAAGTTATCCCTGCTAGTGGATGGGTAATTACAAGTCAAGTCGGGATAGTAATCATCTTGGGGATAAGTGGTGGTAGGACAATAGGATTGAAAATGTGTGAAAGATGTGGAAGGTTACATGGTTGAGTAGGAGGGAAATTAGAAGAGAGAAAGGAGCCCTACAATACAAGTAATCAGCACTGTATTTATGTGGGTTAGCCTGAAGACCTACAGACTCCCAAAACCAATCTTGAGATTATAAACGATTTGGTCTACTTTTATCTAGTCAATCCAACAGTTAGAGGGAGGGGCTAGGAAGGAGGTTCTTCCTTTGGCTTGCGCCTCCAGTTCCTAGTGTACCCCACAATCGTGGTCGTTTGACGCTACTCCCCTAACTAGACATCAGATGGACCAGCAGAAGCAAGTTAATAGAAAAAGACCTCAGTTTGAGCCTCAAAGAGGGAATCAATCCATAAGGCCAACGTCTACTCAGTTTTAATTAGGCTTGGGATGATTGTGCTCTAGGAATGTGATGGACCCTTTAGATGGGTTGTGCCCTTAATGATCAATTCAAATGTTTGTTCGCGCACAACCAAGGTTTGCAAACAAGGTTATTTGATTATGTGTCTTTTAGGGTTTAACCTTGTTTAGTAGCTTTTAGGGTTTAATGTTAGGTGTATTCATTCAAATTCAGGAGAAAACTTCAAGTTTTGAAAACATGGGTGTAGATATATTCCTTTAAAAATTAGAAATAAAATGTGGAGTGACTAATTCACTCTTAAAATCAACCTTAAGTGGCAAGCTGCTTGATGAATCAATTTTAATTTGAGTGGTGTAACCTGAACAACTCAATCAATTGGCATGTTGCACCACTTAGTTAAGGCACACAAAAAGTCTTAACCTAGTTAGATTTCTACTCACTTATGTGTGTTGAGTTGAAGTGTACTGGGTCCACAAGTCAGATCCCGGTTAAGTGGTAGAATCAAAGTGGAATGGTGTGCCTTAAGTCGAGAGTGTGGTAGTAAATGTGTGTCCCTTTTATGAAATCCCACAATCAGATAACGCTTTTTATTATTATTTTTATTTATGTCCATGACGAGGTGAGTGGAGTGACAAACAAGGCAAATAATTTCTATCCTAGGGTTTGTGAAAGCACCTAAGTAGATTAGGTCTCGATTATTAAGGTGGTGAAACGATCTAGTGGGTGGGGAAGTGGGGGAAAACATACAAATGTCTCTACCCGCACATTACTCCAATCTACCGCCTTCAGCTCCTCAATCGGGTTCCTACAAGACAGTAAATCGAAGATGAAAGATAGGTTAGAAAAATATGTAGGTAATGTGGAAAAAAACCAAAGAGCATTGCCTCCCCAGCAACAATGCCAAAATGATGAACATGTTTCACGTGGTAAAAATTAGGTTTGGAGGACCCATCGTCGTAGCTCGCAAAATGCTTCTATCAGATAAAATTTATAACCAAAACTCTAAAAGTGAGTCCTAAGTCAAATACGGGGAGGCGAACGTTTGGTTTTGAAAAATCCACGTTTCACTTTTATTTGTTTTTGTCATGTTTATCTTTTATAATTTTCTTTGGTATTTTAATAGGGCAAGAGATCAGGTTGATAAATTCTAGCTAATCTACTTGCAAAATATAAAGGAAAGAGAAAGAGAGAAGAACAGTCATCTACTAATGAATAAATGTTTGTTACAACTACGAAAGTGAAAAAGAGAGAAAGAAGTGAGAGAATCCCCCTCGACGGTCGCTTAGAGGATGGCTAGCTCTGACGTCACCTGGAGGAAGGTGATGAGGAGCGAGACGAATGGGGACTGAGCTAGAGGGTAGAGGATGGGGCAGGACGGCATCACGGTGAGGATCTTCTTCCTGAAGGGTGGTGGGAGAACAGCAATGGGACGCTCCACGAATGGGGATGAGAAGTGGGAAAATATTTTCTTTTCTACTCTAGAAGAGCATCCCGGGCATGGGTCAAGATCTCTCTAGAGCCTTGGAGGTGGTGAGAGGAAGAAAGGAATAAATGCTTTGGAATGGAGGGGGTAGGTCCTTTTATAGTGGACGAGGAGAGACAAATTCACCCATGGGTAATTAGTGACGGATGTAATCATCACTGAAGATCTGCCCAACTGTCACTAAAGATCCGCACCCTTCAATTCCTTTTCTGGCGCATGCATAGCTGACAAACCCACTTCCGTGCATTTTGAAATCGTAGTATAGTCGCACTAAAATGCTTGTCAAAAATGATTTTTGTAGAGATAACGAGACTTGAGTCTCGTTCGTTCATCTCTGGGAGGAGTTTATGCAAATTTGAAATCGATCTTTTCTAGCTCTCTTGCTTAAAATCGTATGGCGATTTATGGTTATTACGTATTTAAGCACAACATGCTTAGTTGCAAGAATATCAGAAAGAAAAAGCAGGCAACTTTAATCACACAAAATATATTGCAACAAGTTCATGGTGATTCTCAACACAAAGACATATATATATAGAAAAATTTCTTTCATTCATTCAAGAGAGTGTTTGCAACTTGGAACTAGAGGAAATCTTTAGAGGAAAGCTTAAAAACATCAATCTAGCTAACAGAAAATGAACGCAAACAGGAATCTATAGGGGGATTTTGCATGCATCATTGGGGGAGAGTAAAGAGCAACACTACTAAGCAATAATAAAAGCATGTAAACTATGAAGAACTAGCTACTAATCTAGCAGAAATAAGGGCATTCAGAGGTGGGCTCCGATGGCCTTTGAATGGTTGAGAGGAGGAGGGCCAGCAATGGTGCTTGGGTCGGCCCTTGGAGAGAGGCTAGAGAGGTGATCAAACATTCTTGGCATGGAGATGGTGGTTGCCATGGTGAGCAACTCGTGGAGGTGGAGTTGAAGTGAATGTAGCTAACCTAAATGGAAGTGAATAATGCCAAGAGATGGATGGGTGCAAATGGCCACCCCTTAGGTCTTTTTATAGACCTAAGGGAAGCTCTCTAGGGAATTATGGAATTCTCTAGAGAAGCCTATGGTGGGAGCTCATGGGAGAGTGAGAGAAAGAGGATGGGTGGTGGTTTTTAGATCCATCAAATGTGGATCTAAAAATTGAATGGCTCTTGGTTGCTAATTTTGGCAACCAAGGCAACAACACATGGTAGAGAGTTCTAGAGAAGTCTAGGCTGGGTATTTTCCGATGGATGGTGTGTGTGGGTGCGTGTGGGTCGAAACTTAGGTGGCTAGGTTGATTAGGTTAGGTTCTAGTTTGTTTAGGTCAAAGTAGGTCTCAAATTAGGGTTGTAAACCCTAATTCACTATGGTAAAGTGCAATTAAACTTAATACAAGTTTAATTAGGTGTGTGCAAACTTAATTGAGAGTAAAATAACTCAATTAAGTTAGGTCTAGGTCAATTGACTCTCGCTGAGTCCAATTGGATAGTGTGTGCTGAGATCAGGGCTCAATTGGACTCAATGAGTACAATTGAATAGACTGAAGAGATTGACCAAGATCCAAGTCAATTAGGTTTAGTGATGACCTAATTAGGTCCTTAGGGAGGTCTAGAGGTGATGCACTAAGATTAGGGCAGCTTAATTTAGGTTCTTATGGGGTTGGAATTGGGTTTAGGGACTTAGAGATCCAAGATCGAGGCTTGAATTTCAAAATAGGGTCTAGAGGGCAGTTCTGGACATCCAATAATAGTGTCAGACATCTTATAGTGGAAAATCAGAAGTCCAAACTTGTTTTTTGGACATCCAATCAAAGTCAGGAGAGATTCTAGGTTCTGTCTTGGCTATTTTGCAGAAATTGGACGTCTAACCAACAGTCTGGACGTCCAATAACACTGCAGAAGTGGGTTTAAGTCATGCGGGAGTTGGCTAAGGGTTCTGGACGTCCTATAACTTATCTAGACATCTAGATAGAGGCCAGAATTAGGGTTTTAAGGTTTCTTAGGGTGCGGTGACCTAATTTAAGGGTGGCTAAGGCTTGGGGAAGCTTCTAGGCTATCTTAGAGCTAGAATGGACCTAAGTTTTTCACAATTTATTGTTGCTTTATTCCTACTTAATAGAATAGCATACCTTAACTCCCTTACATTATTATCTACTGCATCTAATCTTGGTCATCCACTCCAGCTCTGCTACAACACCAGTTATTCTTTATTCTTCAGATCCAACTTTAGATCCAGCTTTAGATCTAGCTTCTGATTAGCTTACTACTTGCAATTTACATAATGCACTTAAGCAGTACTTTATAGCATTATTTTACGCATAGCTAAAAGAAAGCAGTAAAGGTGCTAGTAATGCTTATGCATGCATGAATTACCCCAACTTATGCTAAGTCATAGCCTAATTTAGGTCAATTAAGTCCTAAGATTGCTGTGTAATCATACCCCCTTGCCTAAATCTTGGTATTCCCTAGCAAATGCAAGACTAAATTATTCACATAAGGGTCCCTAAGGGACTGATTATTTTATCAAATGTTTGCCTAGAGATTTTTGTCCTTTTTGTTTTCATCCTATGCTCTAGAAATCCAGATAATTGTGAAACTGTAGCTATGTAGCTTTTCCAATGAATTCGAGTGGAAAACTAATTCACCTCTAAAGCCTGTACTTGATGCCTAGTAAAAATTCTAGTGGGATAGGCAGACTTCTTCCCTCTTGGTATTCAAGATATTCTATGAATTCCACCCGACTTTAAGCATAGGTAGAGAATCTTAGAGGGAAAAGATTATATATTTGGTGGCTCACTCTCGAATGGTGCTACATAGAGATTAGTACTATAGATTATAGATTCCTAAATTAATGTAACTCAACTCAGGGAGAGACGAGAAAAACTATGCTCTCTTTTGATTCCTTTGTATTCATTCTCTCTTACTCTCTATTTTTCTTTTTTCTTAGAGCTCACAATCTCACCAAATTCTCACGTATGACCTGTATTTGGTGGTCTCACTTGGCATTAACATTTTAATTGAGTTCCATAACCCTAACACTAAGTCAGAATTCCTCAGCCAGTATTCGGGCGGTCAAAAATATAGAAAGATAGGTTAAGGCCTTATTTGGTGGATCTCAAATTTATTTGATGGTATTGCCTCAATGAAAATGAAATAAGCACTAAATATTCACAAACTATTTTTTTGCTTGCTTTCCCTTCTTTTTCTAATTTTTTTCTTTCTTCTTTTTTTTTATGTAAATTTTTTTCAACACAACACACGCTAGCATCCATTCATGAACTTTATTGAGGAGGCATTATTAGAGATTGGTGGTACTAAAGAAACATTGGGTGGCTTATTTGGTGGAAGTGCCTACTCATGGCACCGGGAGAGATAGGATGGTGTATTTCTAACCTTGACATCAATACCCTCCTTCAACCGAGGATTTCATAAAGAATGGTCGCAACCATCTACCTTAGCCCTAGTTTTATGAAAACTCGCTCTCCGCATATTTGCCTTATTTGGTGGCTCTCAAAATTCGCACAAAAATGTATACGCAGGAACCAAGAGCAAAAACTATGCCTTATCTCTGAGTATCATCACCTAATTATCTAGAATTCCGGATTCCTTGCACTAATATTAGAGCACCAGTATACTCTACTCTCATCTCACACTATTTGGTGGATTTTTTTTAAAAAAATCTACCTAGCTCCCAAAACATTGTCCAAGGGTTCAGGGAAAGAAGCACAGCTTCATCTTGACAGACTAAAGACATTTATCAGCCTTCACCATAAATCCATTGCAAATTCTATGTGTGTGTGAAAAATTGTACTGGATTCCAGATTACAGGAATCAACTAGAGGATAAATTCCCTAATGCATTCTCTTGATAAAAATCTTATTCATGAATGCAATATGTATATATGCTATGAACAAGTAACCTCTTATATTTGTACTTCATGAAATTTCCCTTATCGAGCTACATTTAGCTTGACCCTAATTTTAGAACAAAAGGGTGACCAGGTGAGTCGAACGTGGCTGTTGCGGACAATTTCTAGCTCCAATGCGAGCATTGGAGGTGGAGTCGGTTGTTCTTTTTTTAGGGTCCTAAAGTACGTTTAACATGTTGCTCCGAGGTTTTCATAAGGGTTGGCATAAAAATTTTCAATTTTGTTGTATCTACCCCCCCTTGCCTAAGTTCTTGCATGTCCTGATGTGTGAATATAAAAGAAAATAAATGCAGTAGGGAGTAAATGGGTAGAAATCACCTTTAATTGCTCCTGAAATTATACATTTAGCACCGGCCAACCTGATAGTATGCAATATGCTGAAAGAAATTATGCTTAAAGGAAAATATGCTATATATAAAAATGAATATGTATAGGGTGATGGGTGCAGAGTAGATGCTAAGTTTAACGCCACCAACTGGGTGAAAGCTCAATCACACATCCTCAATAAGATGAATGATCTCGTCAGCTGGAGGAGGCTCCTGGGCCAAAAATGGCTTGAGGCGCTGGCCATTTACCATAGATATATGGCCAGATTTTGGGTCCCTAATCTAGACCGCCCCATTAAGATATGGGTGAATCACAACATATGGGACAGTCCACTTGGACTTGAGCTTCCCTGCGAAAAGTTTTAATCATGAATCCAACAACCAAACTTGCTGGTTGGGCATGAATGTTTTTCTCCGGATGTGGTGGTCATGAAAGGCCTTGGTCTTGTCCTTGTATATAAATGCGTTCTCATAGGCCTCCCGTCGGATCACTTTGAATTTGCTGAGCTGGAGTTTCCATTCTTGACCTCCTGCATTGAGGTCAAGGTTACATTTTTGCACCGCCCAAAAGGAGCAATGTTCCAGCTCTACAGGAAGGTGACAAGCCTTGCCATATACCATACAATATGGTGACATTTTGAGTGGGGCCTTGCATGCGGTCCGATATTCCCAGAGTGCATCAACTAATTTATCGGACCAGTCCTTCCTGTTTGGTCTAACTATCTTCTGAAGAATCAGCTTGTTCTGATGGTTAGACACTTCAGCCTGCCCATTAGTCTGCAGGTGATACGGGATGGCTATACAGTGATGTACACCGTATTTCTTTAATAATGTGCTGAAGTGGGAGTGGATGAAGTGGCTTCCCCCTTCACTAATTAGAGTATGGGGTATTCCGAATCTCGTGAAGATGTATTGCCGTACGAAAGAAATGACAATCTTATGATCAGCTTGTCTCACCAGGATGGCCTCGACCCACTTCAAGACATAGTCAACGGCTAGTAATATATACTCGAAGCCATGCGAGTTCGGAAAAAGGCCCATAAAATCGATGCCCCAGATGTCGAACACTTCTACAACCATGATGGGCAGGAATGGCATCTTGTCTCTCCTAGTCATAGAAGCGACCGACTGGCCTCATTTGTAGTGTTGGGTTTATTCGTGTGTATCTCTGAAAATGGTTGGCCAAAAAAATCCTGACTGCAAAATTTTTGCAGTGATTTTCCATCCCAAGAAATGACCACCACAAGCATCATTGTAGCAAAAAGATAACACACTGGGGATCTCATAATCTGGGATGCATCTTCGAATAATCTGATCCGCTCCAATGCAGAAGAGCAGTGGGTCATCCCAGAGGTAGAATCTGGCCTTCGCAGTGAATTTGAGTTTCCTGTCCTTGGATAGGTTCACGGGAATCTTGCCTACGGCAAGATAGTTTACGATATCCGCATACCAGGGGAACTCAACAGAGTGAACTGCCAAAAGGGATTCTTGTGGAAATAGCTTGTGGATAGGCAGGTAATAAGGAATGTGGCCTGGGTCCAGTCTGGATAGGTGCTCTGCCACAATATTCTGCTTTTCGGCTTTGTCGCGGATTTCAATATCAAATTCTTGCAGTAGAAGGATCCATCTGATGAGTTGGGGCTAGCATCCTTCTTTTCCAGCAAATGTCGGAGGGTGGAGTGGTCAGTGAAGATGATGAGTTTGGACCCTAATAAAAAAGATCTAAATTTCTCCAACTCGAATACTATTGCTAGTAGTTCTCTTTTGGTGACAGTATAATTGCGTTGAGCCTCATTCAGCATCTTGCTAGCATAGTATATCACAAAAGGTTGTTTCTCCCGATGCTGGCCTAAAATAGCCCCGACGGTAAAATCAGAAGCATCGCACATCATCTCGAAATTAAGCGACTAGTCGGGTGGTTGGAGAATCGGGGAATCAGCGACAGCGCTTCGTAAAGTCTCGAAGGCGCTGAGACACAGGTGTCGAATTCAAATGGGGCATCGGTAACAAGGAGATTCGTCAAAGGTCATGCAATTTATGAGAAATCACATATAAATCTCTGGTAGAAGCCGACGTAACCCAAGAATGATTTGATCTGCTTGACCGAGCTAGGTGGCGGTAAGTGGGAAATAGTCTCATATTTAGCTCGATCAACCTCGAGTCCATTTTTAGAGATCTTGTGTCCTAGTAGTATGCCATCCGTCACCATGAAATGGCTTTTCTCCCATGAAAGTACTAGGTTTACCTCAATACACCATTTTAGGATCTTGGTGAGGTTATCAAGATAAGATGCGAAATCATCTTCGAGAATGGAGAAGTCATCTATGAACACCTCCACATAGTCTCCAATCATGTCAAAGAAGATGGCCATCATACAACGCTGAAATGTTGCTGTTGTGTTGCAGAGGCCAAAGGGCATCCGCTTGAAAGTGAATGTTCCAAAGTGGCATGTGAATGTGGTCTTGTCTTGATCGTTCAGGCTAATCGCTACTTGATTATACCCAGAGTATCCATCCAGAAAGAAAAAGAAACTACGTCTGGCCAACCGTTCCAAGACCTGATCAGTCAAAGGCAAATGAAAGTGATCCTACTAGGTAGCCATGTTTAGTTTCCTATAGTCGTTGCAGACCCACCATGATGTCGCAGTGCGGGTCGGGATGGATTAGCCTTTTTCATTTTTCACTACAGTGAGTCCTGATTTCTTGGGCACTATCTACATCGGACTCACCCATTGGCTGTCAGAGATTGGGCATACAATAGCTGCATCCAGCCATTTGATGATCTCCTTCTTAACAACCTCTAGCATATTCGAGTTTAGCCTTCTTTGAAGTTGTCTCAAAGGTTTCACCCCCTCATTCAAGTAAATGTGATGAGTGAAATACGAGGGGCGAATACCGTGGAGATTAGTAATGCTCCACCCTATAGCAGCCATATGGTCTTGTAGTGTAGAAATCAATTGATGCTCCTGTTCCTGGGTTAAGTTGGCACTAATAATGACCGGGTATGTCTCACATTTGCCTAAGAACACATACTTAAGTGAGTCAGGTAAGGGCTTCAATTCAATCATGGGTAGGTTAGAGTCAGAGATGGGAATAGGAGGAGCAGACCCAAAGGTGGAAATCTGATGATCTGGATGAGTGTGAATTCTCGCTGATTCGCTACATGTGAGATAGTCAGTTGTGGTCACATCTTCTTATAACAACAGGGGCAATTCAGTAGTGTGTGGATCAGAATAGCTAGATTCAGGGATGTCGTGGTCAGAAACACACCCTAAACAATCGAATCCTCGGGGTGATATGAGTAGTGCAGTGGTCTTAGTCCCGTGTGGATCGAGGTCCAAGAACCCTGATAGTGTAGACGAATGAGACATTGGGTTGTCACAAAGGAGCCCAATGTTACCACAGTACGCCGAATCTTCATCTTCACCATCCTCTTCTATGCGATCACAGTCAAAATTCCTTGATGCCCTGAATATGTCAAGTCGAAGTCGCTCATTACCTAAGGCTATCTCCATACACCCGGATGCACAATCAATGTTTGCTCAAGTTGTTGCTAGAAATGGGCGACCCAAAATGATTGGTGCATCTTTGAGATTAGTGGGAACCTCCATATTGAGAATAAAAAAGTCTGTGGGAAAGCAGAATCCACGGACTTTTATGATCACGTTCTCAACCACCCCCCTCAGAGTTTTTACTGATCTATCAGCCAGCTGAATGGTGACCGACGTAGGCTTTAACTCCCCAACTCGAAATCGATCAAATACGGTAGTGGGAGTTAGGTTGATGGACGAACCCAGATCTAGAAGGGCCCGATCAAATGGGGAATCCTACAAGAAGTAGGATATGAGTGGGGTACCAGGGTCTTTCTTTTTCGGTGGCAAGTCAGCTAGAGTCACGTCGCCAGCTTCTTTTGACAGTATCACCTGTCGTCCAATTCTAGGTTTTCGCTTCGGGGTACAATAGTCCTTGAAGAACCTAGTGACAGTGGGGATGTGATCAATTGCCTCAAGGAGAGGGACCTGAATATGTACTTCCTTGAACATTGACTTTAGATCCTCAAAATTCCACGTGTCCTTCCATACTACATTTCGCATCAGAGCCTTAGGAAAAGGGATGGGAATCTCAGGGTCAAGTGGCCTCTTACCCTTATCTACCGTAGGTGGTTCCTGAGATGAAGGAGTCAAACCTGCCTGCAGTGAACGGTGAGAAAAATCAGGACCCACCTACCCATGTGGTTGGTCGAATGTCTTCCTTCCACTACTTAATGAGACCTCATTTGCATCGGCTTGCTGTCCATGAGGTGTCGGGGAAGTGGAAGGGGCAAAGTATGAGGGGTTCTACATCAAAGGCGGCTAGCCTTAAGCGTAAGCAGGTGGTGCAGGAGGCGCCTATAAGATGGCGTGTGCCTGTCCTATGGTTCCTGAAACCTAGGCGAGGCACCTTGGTTCTACACATACTGAGGGTTCGGGACAGGTTGGGAGGGCAAGGCTCCCTGAGTCCTATCCTCCAACAACAGCTGGTTTTTGCATGTTCTGTATAGTCTGTATCTAGTCAGCCATCGCCCTCATTATCTGCAAGCTATCCTGTGTAGATTTTCTCATCGATTCTTGTAGCTCCTCTTTCAATGCCTCCAAAGGGTCAGCCCGCTTTGGAGGGTGACTGGCAGCATGGTGTAGCGGCTAGTATATAGAATGGGGTTGCTGCTAATGTGGGAATAGCTGCTGCCTAGGGTATGTGTTTTGCGCATTCCCGTATTGCCTGGTCTGGTAGTGTGGATCTTGATGCGGTCTCCGTGAGTTACCAGACTAGGACAAGTTCGGATGCTGGTGCCAACGAGGGTTATACGTCTCTGAATATGGTCTATTACGCCCGTATCCTTGAATATCACTGATGTCCTCGTAGGCCGAAGATGTCTGAGATGTATATCCATCAAGGGGATACGTATTATAGTCTGCGGGTGGTGCGTAACCCTGGTCATATGGTGGCAGATCGAGATTGTTTAGAGGATCCTGATATGCAGGATCTCATAAATAAGGAGAAGATGCATCCCAAGTGAGTAGATTAACTCGAGCAGGGGGGCTTGGGGTGCATAGGAGGGTATTGTAGCAGCAGAGTTCAGGTCAGAATGACCTTGACTAATTTGGTCAATCTTTTTCTCGATCAGGTTTATTCTATCCAGCAGCTTGACGATGATATCCATGTCGGCTGGAATAGACTTGGTGTGAGCCTCATGGACACCAACCTGCTACTGACTAGGCCACTGGAACTAGTTCATGGATGCGGCATTCATCGAGTCCTCCGCCAATGATTCGAACAACTCGAATGCGCTGTTCTCGTCTTTTGCAAGGAAATTCCCACCACCAGATGCATCGGCCAGATATCGATGAGTGTCATCTATCCCATGGTAAAAGATTTGAGCTAGGTGTCATCTGGGTATACCATGGTGCAAGCATTTTCGGAGAAGGTCGTGAAATCTATCCCAGGCATCATGCAACCTCTCCCTAGCTCCTTGGGAGAAAGTCATGATCGCACGCCTCATCGCATTCATTCGAGCGATTGGGAAGAACTTTTGTAGGAATTCACATCGTAATTCCGACCAGGTTCCAATTGTCTTCCCAATGGTCTTGAACCAGTATGAAGCTTTGTCCCTCAAAGAAAATGGGAAAAGCATCATCAAAACAATCCCAAGATCAATATTCCTGGGTCGAATCGTTTCTGCGAGTCAACTCTGGTCGTCTAAGTGCTGGAATGGATCTTTGCTTGAGTTTCCATAAAAGTGAGTGCTGATCAAACCGATCACTTTGGGCTCGAACTCAAATGCATCTCCACCTATGGGAATCCTGACTAAGGGTGCGATGATCAGTGCGACTAGATCATAGAAATCCAGAAGTTATTCTCCTCGCAGTGGATGCTGCATTATGTCAAGCATCGTCAAGATACGATCCATGCTCAGCTATGTCGCTCCTCAGATTGAACAACCCGGGCCTCCAGACGAGCCATCGAGTCCAGGTTACCAGCATCTTGACCCGGTCTACTTCCAGGTCTAGGATTAGCCATTTCGGCTAAGGGAGTAGAAGTGGGGGCAGAAGATGGTCCCGACGAGGTCACTCGCATCCTTGGGAGTGGCCCCCAAGGTCCAACCTGGTGAGGTCTAAGTGACATCCTTCCTTGTATACACCACCCAACCCCAAGGTTGGTGTAGCCAAGCTAGACAAGGCTAAGGCCCTGTCAATCAGATGGTCCTTATGATGTTGTGACCAAATTTTTTGTTTTAAGTTCAAATTCCTGAGGAAAAATTCGTCGTACAACCGACTGAAAGTGATTCCCACCTCTCAAGCTAACCCAGCCAAGAGGTTGAAAGCACCCAGTAGTACGACAACGAATTCGGGTTGATTTCGTGTTTTAGAATTGATTTTTAGCCCATTTTTCTTTAGTTGGGGTTTTTGGTGAGTGACCCACAAGGTGACCAAGTTCACCGGCTAAGAATTAGACTTGATTAAGTCTAGTATAGCCCAAATGTGGTCTCTAGATTGTAACCCTAATGATGTAACCTATGGTTCATGCAATTCTAGGGTTTTATTGTTCTTTTGTTTTGTTCTTCTTCAGTAGACCACAAGAATAAAAATAGTTCTCTAAACAAAATTGGAATCCAATTAAATCAAAATTTGGCGAGTAGATTCCTTTTTCAATTATCTTTTCAGAGAATATTGCTTTGTAATTTTTATTATTTTAAACAAATTTATAGAGATTTTTAAATCTCAAGGGATCGGATCTGGAATTTTGACCCCTGGTCGATCTTTCAAATTGAAACAGTATCAAATGTTTTTCAAAAATTTAAAAAAATTTGGAAATTAAAGCCAATAAGATCAGCATTCAAACCCAATCATTTTTAGTCAAAACAGAATCGTGAATTGCTCGGAATTGGCTTTTGAATTTAAAAAGATCTCAAATCTGGGTCAATCTGACCCCCTTGCACTTCACGAATTTTTAAAAATTTTATACTTGGAATTTTTTCAAAAAAATAGAGCCATTTGAAAGATGGTTTGAAAATGAAGTTCTAACCTGAATTTTAGAATTTTTTGTTCACTAATTCTTTGGCAATTGAATTTTTAAGTTGGATTTTGAAGTCAGGCTGAAAATCAGAGTGTGGTGGAGAAGCTTTTAAAAGGTGTTTGAGTTTAAAATTCAAACTTTCCACCAAAAAAAAAAATTTTTTTATTTTGATTTTTTTTTCAAGAAGGATTTTTTTCAAAGGATTTTCAAAAATAAAAATTTTTTTTCTTTTTGCTTTTTCGAAACTAACATAGGATTCAAAAAGAAACCTAATCTTACTACCTAGATTTTTTTTTCCTTTTCATGAAAAAGAAAAGCTTTTTTTTTTTTTGAAATGAAATTGCTAGAAGAAAATCTAACCTAGGGTTCACAGAAATAAACTAGACTAAAGCAGATATGATGTGCACCTGGAATTTTTTTTCCTGTGCTCGAGTGTGCAGATCTCATTTTTTTCCTATTTTCCCTCCACATCCAAGGATAATCAAAGGAAATTTATCAGTGATAGCTCAAAAGATCGAAATCAAAAAATGACGTTGCCACCTAGGCAACGACGCTATTTAAAAATCCATTTTCGCACACTTTGAAATCGTTGGAAATCGTAGTATAGTAGTGCAAAACACTACTCAAAAATGACTTTTGTAAAGATAACGAGACTTGAGTCCTGGTCATTCATCTCTGGGAGGCATTTATGCAAATCTGAAATCGATCTATTCTAGCTCTACTTGCTTAAAATTGCATGGCAGTTTATGGATGTTATGTATTTAATCATGACTTGCTTAGTTGCAAGAATATCAGAAAGTAAAAGTAGGCAACCTTAATCACACAAAATATATGGCAACAAGCTCACGGTGATTCTCAACACATAGACATATATATATTGAAAAATTTCTTTCGTTCATTCAGGAGAATGCTTGCAACATGGAACTAGAGGAATGCTTATAGAGGAAAGCTTAAAAACATCAATCTAGCTAACATAAAATGATCACATAAAGGAATCTATGGGGGGATTTTGCATGCATCATTGGGGGAGAGTAAAGAGCTACACTACTAAGCAGTAATAAAAGCATGTAAACTATGAAGAAATAGCTACTAATCTAGTAGAAATAAGGGCATTCGGTGGTGGGCTCCGATGGCCTTTGAATGGTTGAGAGGAGAAGGAGGGGCGGCCAATGGTGCTTATGTCGGCCTGTGGAGAAAGGTTGGAGAGGTGATCAAGCATCCTGGCATGGAGATGGTGGTAGCCATGGTGAGCAACTCATGGAGGTGGTGTGGAAGTGAATGTAGCTAACCTAAATGGAATGAATAATGCCAAGAGATGGATGGGTGCAAATGGCCACCCCTTAGGTCTTTTTATAGACCTAAGGGAAGCTCTCTAGAGAATTGTGGAATTCTCTAGAGAGGCCTATGGTAGGAGCTCATGGGAGAGTGGGAGAGAGTGGATGGATGGCGGTTTTTAGATCCACCAAATGTGGATCTAAAAATTGAATGGCTCTTGGTTGCTAATTTTAGCAACCAAGGCAACAACACATGGTAGAGAGCTCTAGAGAACACTAGGCTAGGTATTTTCATGTGGATGGTGCATGTGGGTCGAAACTTAGGTGGCTAGGTTGATTAGGTTAGGTTCTAGTGGGTTTAGGTCAAGGTAGGTCTCAAATTAGGGTTGTAAACCCTAATTCACAAAGCTAAAGTGCAATTAAACTTAATAAAAGTTTAATTGGGTGTGTGAAAACTTAATTGAGAGTAAAATAACTCAATTAAGTTAGGTCAAGGTTAATTGGACTCTCACTGAGTCTAATTGGACAGTGTGCTGAGATCAGGGCTCAATTGGACTCGTTGAGTCCAATTGAATAGACTAAAGAGATTGACCAAGATCCAAGTCAATTAGGTTTAGTGAGGACCTAACTAGGTCCTTAGGGTGGTCTAGAGGTGATGTACTAGAATTAGGGTACCTTAATTTAGGTTCCTATAGGGTTGGAATTGGCTTTAGGGACCTAGAGATAAAAGATCAAGGCTTGAATCTCTAAACAGGGTCTAGAGGGAAATTCTGAATGTCCAATAATAATGTCAGACATCTTACAGTGAGAAATCAGAAGTCCAGACTTCTTGTCTGGACATCCAATCAGAGTTAGGAGGGATTCTAGGTTCTGACTTGGCCATTCTGCAGAAATTGGACGTCTGACCAAGTGTCTGGATGTCAAATAACACTACAGAAGTGGGTTTAAGGTGTGCAGGAGTTGGCTAAGGGTTTTTGATGTGCTATATCTTATCTGGACATCCAGATAGAGGCTAGAATTAGGGTTTTAAGGTTTCTTAGGGTGCGGTCGCCTAATCTAGGGGTGGCTAAGGCTTGGGGAAGCTTCTAGGCTGTCTTAGGGCTAGGATGGACCTAAGTTCTTCACTATTTATTGCTTTATTCTTACTTAATAGAATAACATACCTTAACTCCCTTACATTATTATCTACTACATCTAATCAAGGTCATCCGCTCCAACTCTGCTGCGACACCAGTTATTCTTTATTCTTCAGATCCTGCTTTAGATCCGACTTCAGATCTAGCTTCTGATCAGTGTATTACCTGCAATTGACAAAATGCACTTAATCAGTACTTTATAGCATTATTTTTTGCATAGCTAAAAGAAAGCAGTAAAGGTGCTAGTAATGGTTATGCATGCATGAATTACCCTAACTTATGCTAAGTCTTAGCCTAATTTAGGTCAATTATGACCTATGATTGCCACGCAACCAATAGCGTAGGTCGTTAGTGATAGCTACAAGTGTCACTAAAGGCCCACACAACTGTCGCTGAAGATCGCGCCAACCAAGTAGTCACCCACAGCTGGCCCGTGCATCATGCGCCTCTAGTTGCATGCGTGGGCTTGTGCACTACCACTATGGTAGCCGTGCATGCGTCGCCTTAATTGAGTGATTGGAGGGGCTTGGCTAGTTTCAAACCCACGCCCCTCCTTTAGGAGTTAACTCCACGGTTGATGTGCCATGCTTTTAGTTGAGTCAAGAAGAGCACCTGCGGGCGCGTGGTGGAGGACTCTCAGCAGTTGGATCAAGATCCAACTGCTGAGAATTGATAATGAAGATGATGAGGGGTGCCTTCCAGTTGCTGCTGGCCAGTGTTGGGTGGCCTGGATGGCACCACATGGCTTCGTCTGGGCTGTCCATCTTTTGTCTATTGCAAAGGGTGCCACAGTGCTCAGATCGAGATGATTCCCACGTTACTAGACTGTGATCGTCACTCCGGATCCATCTGTACGGTTAGATTTTCCATCCAAAACCTATAAGAATGTCGCATTGCCCTCCTGGCCGTTGATCTTCCTTGGATTGCATAAGGTATTGGGGGACTCCAATCTAGAAAATCGCGAAGGTGTTAGACTCCAATCGTCGTCATCATCAGATCCGTATGGTGAGATATCCATCCGAGGCCTTGAAATAAATCTCCTTCCCTCTTGGCCATAAAAAAAATGTAATTAACCTAAAATATACACAACTACTCTAAATCTAGGATGATGCATGCTGTGCAATATTTATAATATGAAATGAAAATCTAAGCCTAGGAACATGCACGAATAGGCATTTTAACCTAATTAAATGTGTCTACATCAGTCGTCGAGGTCACGTGGTGGTGAGGCATAGTCACGAGAAGGAAGACAGTGCACCAGGCTGTCAGTGGCTCAAAGGAGGGCCACGACACAAGCCACGCATTGTTATGGTCGAGGGCGGACAAAACGTGGAGGTGAAGGGTGGCGCAGTCGTGGGCACATGGTCAGGGATGAAGCATAGTGGTGGTTGTTGGAAGAGGTCGCGCTCGAGGTGCTGAGGCAGAGGCTCGTGGTCTAGTTGCTGTGGTCAGCACGGTCGTTCATGGGATGGACGTTGAGGAGTGGGTGAGGATAGAGGCTTGTGGTGGTGTTCTGTTGGTGCATGGAGAGAGGACGTGGAGTGGGGGCTTGGAGGAGAGTGAGCTCTCTCCCATGCAGGAAGAAGATGATCGTGAGCCGACCCTTCGTGTCCTGTTATATTGAGAGAGAGAAAGAGATAAGAGAGAATAAGAGAATAAGAGAAATTATCGGATATATAGAGATTGTGGAAAGGAATCTTCTGTAGGCTTGTGGTGCTTTTATGTATGTACATATTCCCCCAAAGGAAGAGTAGGAATGGAAATAAATGCAGGTTGGAGAAATAAGGAAGAGAGAGAATTGGACAAATTAGAGATAGGGAATCTTTAGTAATTTTATCCATGTGGAATTTGCAACATTTAAAGTTCTCATCCCCAATTAATTCTTGCAAGAGAACACATATTAATAAATCAATGTATGAATGTATGTTAAACACATATGCAAATGAAGCACATCAATTGAGAAATGCAAGAATGATAATTTTCGTGCTTAACGAATATTCTTCTGTAATGCATGCTCGAAATCTATTTTCAACTCCAAATTAAATGCTCTTAGGCATACTTAATGTCCAGTAAAGTCTACCCATCACTTGGCTTGGTTTGTGATGGTCCTAGCCAACTGTTGTTGGTTAGCCTGTAGCTGAGCCAGCTAGTTAACCATCAAGAGTAAGGGATTAGGCAATGGATTTTGATTCTGACCATTTGGCAACTTAGGATTTTAAGGCATCTCTAAATGAGGGATGGGAATGTTAGGTTGTGAATTATGGGTGAGAGGGTTAGAGTCGGGTTGAAAGTGAGAGATGGAAGTAGAATTTGACCTGTTTTGCTTATTTTCCATTTTCTTATAAAAAGAGGAAGAATAAAAATGAGAAGTCGGTCACCTTCTGTGTAAGGCTGAGTCAAGTGGTCCCTCCAAGTGTATGTTTTGGGCCCTGTTCTCGTGCATATAGTTACGAAGAATTGGGGTAGGAAAGAAGAGAAGAGATAAGAGAACAATGCACTCAAGCAAGTAGAATTCTAAGCTTAGCTTAAGGTTTGACTCCTTATAAAACATAATACTTGGGAACTTGTTTCCCCAATAATTATCAATTAGCTACCCTTCCCTTAGTTAACTCAATTAAGCTGCAAGGGGCGGATTGGGCCCAAGAATGCCCTAGAAAAATCACTAGGGTCTTGTATAAACCCTCACTCGGTCGTTTGATACAACCCCTTAGCCTAAAATTAAGTTAAATCAAGGAATTAAATTCAATTGAAAATAATTTGATAGATAAGTATCAAGCCTAATATGAAGAAAATCCTTAAGGGTCAAGTTGCTACAAATTTTAAGTTAGACTTAGGATACTTAAAGTGTATAGGTTTGTGAAGGGTGTTAGCAGGATAGTTCCTCGGATTATTTCTTTTTATGCTGTGTGCAAATTGGGAGAGTGATGCCCAATTCCAAAATAAGCAAGTTTGCAAGCAAAGGATTTTTAAGTGGAAGGATTTTAGGGTTTTGATAATTTTTTGTCCATTTTAGAAATTTGTCTTTTAATGTTTTCAAACAAGTTTTGAGTATCACACACAAATAGCAAAGTTGTTATTGTTGGTGGAAATAAATTCCTTTAGATTTGGTGTGGGACTAAAAAGAGAGGAATTAAAACCTTAATTATGAAATCCTATGTAGGCCTCCTAAGAAATGAATCTTGTTTATAATATCTTTTTATGTAGTAGTCTAAACAAGACAAAATATATCACCACAGGAGAGGAAATCAAATAAGGATTCTAAAAGTAAATTTTTTGGGATTTTTGAAACTTGTTCGATATTTTTTTGAGATTTGTTTCTACACTAGTGTCAAAATCCGAAAAAGATAGTTTCGGAAAATGCATTTTGCAGAATAAACAAACAACCTCTGAAATTTTTGAAAATTTTATATGTTATGGATAATTTCTTAAGGATTCCATCAATATAAATTTCTCTAAATCTAATGAGTAGAAAAAATTATAAAATTCAAAAATAGTAAGACAATACTAAGAGATTAGGGTTTGATCCCCCATTAGTCCACGGATTTTCTAATTTTTTATATTCAATGAAATCTTCTAAATTTGAAAGTTAAGTTTTTGACTCAAAAGGACTTCTTTTGGTAGAGGTTAAAGATTTTAGGAAGCCTCCTTGTGCGCAAACTTGATTTTTAGAAAGTCAAGATAGAAGTAGGTGGTGCAGAAATGAAGCAATCAAGCAAACAAATCAATTTTAAGGTTCCACCACCCTTACATTTTGTTATTTTTATATTTTTTGATATTTTAAAGGATTTTTTTGGTATTTTCTTAAGATTTTGAGATGGTTTGGCAAGGTACTTACTTGGAAACTGTAGGAAGGAAAGGCAACCTAAAGCTTCCACTCCAAGTAATTATAAATCCTACTCCCACTTCTGCTTCGCACCTAAGAAAAACACAAAACAAAATAAGTGAAGATCTAATAAAGCAAAAGAGAGATGAAAATGATAACTAAACTGACTCCACGGCAACGACACTATGGGCTCGAATCACTTTAGTTAAAACGCGTCGTTGTAGCACAATTAAAGTGTCAAGTTTAAAATTTATATTGAACTATTAATAATTTGGTGAGTCCCAATCGTTTGGCTGGGAGGCTTTAACGTAATTCCAAATTAGGTTATTTAGCATAATTTAGGTGATTAGAAATAGAAATAAAAAATAGCTTGCAACTTAGAACTTATTTAAAATATAATATGTACTAACAAATCTCCAAGGGCAAGTATAGAATGAACTTAAACTAACCTAACAACTACTTAGAGAGAAGGAAACTTAATACTATAGGGAAAAACAAAAATAATTCATATATTATTTTTATCACTACTTTATGAAAACTCTAGCTTGAACAATTAATGAATTCAACATAAACTAAAATATGCATTTATAAAAAACTTGATCCTAGACTTCTATTCAATGAAAACAAACATACATCTATCCAACAAATTTAGAAAAT
Organism: Thalassia testudinum; assembly: GCA_037157565.1. Taxonomy (NCBI): domain Eukaryota; kingdom Viridiplantae; phylum Streptophyta; class Magnoliopsida; order Alismatales; family Hydrocharitaceae; genus Thalassia; species Thalassia testudinum. Next base: position 18,934,446 of record JAZHRO010000056.1, read on the forward strand.
GCTAACAACAAACTAAGAGAGATTTAAAACTTAGAAAATTTTGCAAACAAGGCCATGTGAACAATTAAAAACAAAGCAATCATAGGTAGCTTTTTTAATAAATTTCATGTCACTAAATAAAATAACATGACATCTGGCGTAGACTAACATAAATTCATGCATTAAATGACTTGCTACACATATGAGACATTCTCATTAACTAAAAAATATCACTTGGTAATTAAAAACATCAAATGTAAACCATAGAAGAGAAAGAGAGATGAGCTCATGCAGCCAACGTAGATGAAGATGAGGAGGTCGGGGAAGAGCTTTGCGAAGGAGACAGTGGCAGTTGCTGAAGGTTGTTGTTGACATTAAGGAGGTGTGTGGTTGTTGATGGCAGCATGATGGCGTGGAGAGGAGAGGAAGAAATAGGGAAAGGTGGCAGTGGATGTTGGTTGTATTTAGTGATTGAAGATGTTGGGTTCAAAGTGGTCGTTAAAGGTGGGAGAAGAAGAAGGAGAAGAAGAGGGAGTTTATGAGGGAGATCTGGCAATGGTGGCTCTAAAGGTGGTGGTTGCGTGGTCTACGGTGGTAATGGATGGCTAGTGGTAGGCTGCTAGTAGTTGGTGCGTTGAGTGGTTGATGGTGGAGGGAAAAGGAGGAGGTTTAAGAAGAGGAGAGGGAGAGAGCGGGAGCGTGGAGAGGGACCGGCAGAGGTTGCGCTGAAGGGTGTTGACGAGGCTGAAGAGGAGGAGATCGACACTGGCTATGGGTGGCGTCGATGGCATTGGAGGTGATAAGCTTTGCGGAGAGGAGCCACGGCGCGGGTGAGGGTGGCAGAAAGAGCGAGTCCGATCGGGTGGAGCTACTGTTGGTGGTCGAAGGGGTAGGGTGGTCGGTGAAGTGTTGGCATGGAGATAGAGGTGTTGATGTTGCTGCAGCTATGGTGAGAAGGTGGGTGACGCAGCTGGCTAGTGGGTGTGATTGTGATGTATGCAAGGAGGGAGGAGAAAATAGTAAAAAAGAGAGGAGGAAAGAGGAGATTAAGAGGAAGTGGGAGAGCCTGTTGAGAGGGATTGAGAAGGAGATGGCAGAGAGGGTGGCTCCGTAGGTGGCTGCAGGTGAGGTTGTCCAACAGGATGGGAACGAGGGAAGGAGGAAGGAGATGAGGGGGTGAGAGGGAGAGGTTGTTTGCTGCCTCTTCTTGATGGGGAATGGAGGTGGAGAAGAGTGGTTACGAGGAGAGTGGGGGAGAAGTTACAAAGTGAGTGGGAAGAGTGGGGGAGGTGTGCCACCTGTGTTCTCGGTGGGGAGTGAGGTGGGAGAAAAATAAAGGGATGCAGGGAGGAAACGATTACGTTGGAGTGGGTGGTTGTGATGTGCGTGAGGGGGAGGAAAGTTGAGGAGATATGGGTATGTTTATGTAGTTACATAGGGAATTTTTGGCATGAGATTTTTTATTTCTTTCTTTTCTTTGAATGGGAAAGAGAGGGAGCTGACCGGAAGGAGGGATGAGAAAATAAAAATAAAAGTAAGGTTAAATGAAGGGTTTGATTTTTCCTCTCCAAGCAACTATAATAATAGGGCTTTTTAAAACATGCATTACCTATATACATAAAATAAATATGGAAAAATATGTAAATATGTGGAATTTAATGTTATTTAGATTTATTTTATGCGAAAGTGTTAATTAAGCTATTAGCCCTATTATTGCGTTAATTACTTCTATTAAGATCCAAACCTACATTAAAATTAAATAATTATCACATGTTAATGTAGTTTCATCAAGTGCCAAAAATTGATGCAAATTTTATGCGAGTGATATGGTTTTTAGTGTCGTTGAGACGCGTAAAGCCGATCAACTTTTAATTTTTTAAACCTAGATAATGGAAGTATCTAGGGTTGTCCAAGGGGGCAAAAGTTAGTTATCAAAGTGACATTCTCTCTCTCGCTTCCTCAAATTCTCTTTTTCTGGTGTTTTTATGGCTTGTGACTTCTTTGAACTTTCATTATTGGGGCAACGGAATTTGAAATATGGCTAAGATAAAGAAAGCCCTACCTTTCTAAGCTCACCCTAGGCAAGTGCACCTAGGATAATTAGAAAGGTGCAACAAAAATTACTAGAATCTAAGAAGTAAAGAGCGAACAAATATTGAAAGGCAAATGACTTTGTATTGCTACGAATAAAGATACTGTAACGAATGCGTGCCCCAGACGTATTTTAAGACATCTGGGAGGTGGTCCAGACGTCTGACCAGACGTCTGGGATCGCTTCCAGACGTCTGGAAATCTGTTAATTCTGACACGCGCGAGTCATCTGCGCGCCTGAGCGCACAGACTGGATATTCGCTGATTCCCTCTTCCCTGCAGCTGCAGGCACCTGCCGCATCCTCTCTCTCCTCCTCGCGCGGCCTCGAAAGGCCACGCGCTCCCTCCTGTCGTCTCCACCGTCTTTTCCCTCTTCTCCTTCAGCCAGTGAGCGTGAGCGCGAGCGCGAGGGCGGCAGCGGCGGTTGCAGTGAGCACGGAGGAGGTGCTGCGTGCGAGAGCGGAGCTCTGCCGTGAGGGCGAGCTCGCAGGGGCTGCTAGGGCCAGCCGACGGAGGGCGTAGGAGGCGAGGAACGGCGCGGGAGGGACTGCTGCAGTCTGAGCAGCAAGTGCGTGAGGTGCGACGCGGGCGGCGTCGCGAGCGGAGGTCGAGTGGTGCCCTGATTTTGGAAAAATTTCCAGAATCAGACGTCTGGGTTGATAGCCAGACGGTGAGGTAGACGTCTGGAATACAATCCAGACGTCCGAAAGGTGAGTTTTCCGTCTTCTTCTTCCTTCCTGTCGACTAACCGTACTGAGGGAGGGAGTTGGGTGTGCGCAGGCTAGGTGTTTCGCCATCCTTTGCGAATCGGACGTCTGGCTGTTGTACCAGACGGCGGGAGCAACCTCCAGACGTCCTTGGTTACCATCGGACGTCTTGGAGATAGGCCAGACGTCCCCGCAGACTTCTGGACATCTGGGAAACCACGCTGAACAGGTAATTCTCTGATCCACTTTTTAAGACGTCTGGAATAAGTTCCAGACGTCTGATTTTGCATAGTGTCGTCATTTTTGACCCGTTTAGGGCCCGTTCGGGTTCCGTTTTCCGTGATTCAAGTTGCGTTCTTTTCAGAATTAATTCCTCTACCCGTCTACAGTAGCTATACACTATTTTGAGATACTCCTTGTGTTTGATCCTTGTGATAGGACCTCCTTCAGTTGCAGTCTTGGGAGTCGCGGAGGCACGCGGGATTCCCGATCATGCCCCCATTACTCCCGTTGTACCTGGTAGAGTGGCTTTAAGTATTAATAAAACCTGTTAAAGTATGGAACCATAACTAGAACCTAGGACATTGCATGAATCCTAGGAATGAGAAATATATGATAGCTCCTAGGTGTTGCATGAATTCTAGGGCTGGAAAACTAGATTGTATGATAGATCCTAGGATATGGCATGAATCCTAGGATGGAAAAACTAGTGGAATGTATAATGCTGCAGTCTTGGAAAAATGGAAAGGAATATAAAGCTGCCTGTAAATTGAATTAACAGCTGCCTATTATGAATAAAGAAACATGATTGAGATCATGGATTGTGAGAACGTGAAACTGGAAAGTGAAACATAAGATGTTCTGTGATAAAGAGTTGGAACCCTACGGGGAATTAGGAGTGGAACTCCTGGAAAGAAAAAGGAATGGAACTGAGATGTAGTTTTGTACTGTCTCTTGGGTACGTAGTACCAAGGGAAGTACCTGTACCTGTTTAGTGCAGAGTGGGGCCACCCACCCCAAGGACCCGGGGTTGGGACCGACCGCTCTGTACCGACTTGCTGGCCCTCGTGTACGTAGTACCGAGGAGAGCTACTAGTGTTAGGAGAGCACTAGCTACCCCACGGGCCCTGGGGTTCTGCTAGCCTCCTTCACCGACTTGTTAGGCCCACTGGGGCAAACCAGGGTAGTCAGGCGAGGGTGCGCGGACTGTGGAGGGGCAAGGCCCCGGTTTGGTTACTGTGGAGGGGTTGGACCCCTGTTACTGAGAGGGCTCTGCCCTGGTTCCGTGCTGTGCTTTGGGCGCACCCGTTAACGGAAATGACTGACCGTGTGCCAGTGCAGGTTAGCTACCTGTGCGTTTATCACGCGTGCCGTAGTCACCGTTACGTCTGTCAGTGACCTTGGGGTGGTTGACTGAGGGTAGGATCACCACGGGGGACTCTCCTGGCCAGGAGAGCACCACGTGCTACTTCTACTTTTGGAAAAGACTGCAATCAAGATCGTTCCCACGGGGAACATTCGAGATCAAGTAAAGGATCTGAGAAATAAATGAAATAGTGAGAAAATTGAAAGATGTGAATAAGGAAGTAATAGAACATAATAGCTACTGTACACTCTACTGTTGTCTTTAGTTTAGTTTGCCAGTCTACTCAGCGTTTTGCTGACGTGTTACACTCGTTATCTTTTTCAGGACCAGATGTTGAGCAGCCAGGGTCAGTGGCTGCAGAGGATGCTGGGCCGAGTAGGGTCCAGTAGAGTTACCACTGTCTTTTGTACCCCTTTTTGTTTCCATTATAGTGAGTAGTTCTTGTTTCCGCTGTACTTTTCTTTACCTGCAGTTCATGTTATATGATAAATGTTGTTCTACTGTTGTGGTGGTATACACTGTAGTAGTTTCTTTCCTTACTGCTGTACTTTCTTACTGTTAGTTATATTCGTGTTGAATGTGGTTTATTTTTACTGCTCTTTTGGTTACTTCCTCGTTGGACGACTAGGTCTTGGGATTAGTCGAGTCGGTCTGGTTCTTGTGTCTCGTAGGGATTCGGGAATCGGGTCGTTAGAAGATGGTATCAGAGCAAGGTCGTCCCGAGAAGTGAATCAACTGACTGGAAAATAACCAATTTACATGTTTATAGCTAGAGTAGCCACCACAACATATCTCTTGACATGAGCTCTTAGAAGTTTTGTTAGGTACCGTCGGTTTTGACGTTTTCGTTTTGTTTCGCGTCTCCATTGTAGGAGATGCCTCGTCATGGAGCTAGGAGGGTGGGTCGCGGGCACGGCCGAGGTCGGGGCTCGAGGGACAGATGTGTCAGGCTTGGAGTACATGCTACCCCTCCTCTTCTCCTGAGCATACCGTCTCCGGACCTTGTCCAACTGATTCGAGAGGTGGTTCGAGAAGAATTTCAGCTTCCACACACGTCGCCACCCCCTCCTCCCCCTTCGAGCGTATGATAGGGGAGTTAGTGGTGGAACGAGATTTTCGCCACCACACTAGGCGTGTTAGGAGAACTCAAAGGAGACACGTGGCATCCGCAGGAGAGCCGTCACGTTTTGCAGGGCCATCAGTGGCCTTTGGGGGCCCTCGACAGGGGCCAGTCGCCAGCACCGGACCCCCGCCTAGCCGACAGCAGGGACCCGCTGAGGGCGGGAGTCGGGTTCCTCTCTGCTACCAGTGTGGCCAGCTGGGCCACGTCAGGAGGGACTGCCCATCTAGGGAAGGAGGTCAGCAGATACTCCCCGCGCAGAGCACTGGGGGGCGCGCAGGAGGCCGCGGTTCCCAGGAGCGAGGAGAAGGACAGCAGTCGCGAGGAGGGTACCGGCCAGCACCTACCCGTCCGACGCAGAGTGTGGCTGCTTCGTCCGCACCTAGAACTGAGGGGCGTATCAATGCCCTAACACAAAGGGACGCCAGAGCTTCGGGATCGGTGGTAGCAGGTATGGTTTCAGTTTCTGGCAGACTCGTTTACACGCTTTTCGATTCCGGCGCTACGCACTCGTTTGTCGCAGCCAGTTTCGCAGTTAGTTTGGACCAGGATTGTACACTGTTAGAGAATCCGTTCATAATCAAAGGTCCGAGTGGTCAGCTATTTGTAGCTGAGGAGTTGTACACGGATTGCGAGGTCAGCATCGGGGGACATAGCCTGCCAACTGACCTGATTATGTTGCAGATGGAAGACTTTGGAGTGATTCTGGGGATGGATTGGCTGTCCGCTTACCACGCCTTGCTGGATTGTTTTGAGAGGAAGATTGTCTTCTCCATTCCGAAGTTGCCTTCTTTCGAGTTTCACGGATAGCCAGTGGACGGAGGTTTCAGGTGCATTTCGGCACTTCGGGCTGCGAGACTTTTGAGCTAGGGGTGTGAGGGCTTCCTAGCTTGTGTGGTGGCAGAGCCCAGCCCTGTGGCAGACTTCCAGAGCATCCCGATGGCCAGAGAGTACCCTGACGTGTTTCCAGACGAGTTACCAGGACTACCGCCCGAGCGTGAGATCGAGTTTGAGATCTCACTAGTACCAGGGACCAGCCCCATCTCCACCGTGCCATACAGGATGGCACCGCTTGAGCTGTGAGAGCTCAAGTCTCAGTTGCAGGACCTTCTGGAGAAAGGTTTCGTGAGGCCCAGTGCGTCTCCCTGGGGAGCCTCAGTACTATTTGTGAAGAAGAAGGATAGGACCCTACGTCTTTGTGTGGACAACCGACAGCTGAATAGGGTCACCATCAAGAACAGATATCTGCTACCGAGGATCGACGATTTGTTTGACCAGTTGCGGGGTGCCACGGTGTTTTCCAAGATAGACTTGAGGTCTGGATACCACCAGTTGAGGATCAGGGAGACCGATGTCTCCAAGACAGCTTTCAGCACCCGGTACGGACACTACGAGTTTTTGGTCATGCCGTTTGGGCTGACCAATGCCCCCGCTGCTTTCATGAACCTGATGAACCGGGTGTTTAGACCGTACTTGGATCAGTTCGTGGTGGTTTTCATAGATGATGTGCTCATCTATTCTAGAGATCGGACGCAGCACGGACAGCACTTGCGAATGGTTTTGGGCACTCTGAGGCGATGCAGGCGTACGCCAAGTACAACAAGTGCGAGTTCTGGTTGAGGGGGGTGACCTTCTTGGGTCATGTGATCTCTGGAGACGGCTTGGCGGTGGACCCAGCCAAGGTCGAGGCTGTGCTCTGGTGGGAGAGACCGTGTTCAGTCACTGAGATCCGCAGTTTCCTGGGACTAGCAGGCTACTACAGATGGTTCATCAGAGGATTTTCGCAGATTGCGCGTCCTATGGCACAGTTGACCCGGAAGGACGTGCCTTTCGCTTGGACAGACGCCTGTGAGGCGTGTTTTCTGGAGCTGAAGGAGAGGTTGACCTCGGCTCCCGTGCTCACCATCCCTGACAGTAGTGGTGGGTTTGTTGTGTACACGGACGCCTCCTTGCAGGGGTTAGGAGGTGTGCTCATGCAGAGGGGTCACATTGTCGCTTACGCTTCGCGGCAACTGAAGCCCCATGAACATACCTACCCTACCCACGACCTAGAGTTGGCAGCTGTTGTCTTCGCGTTGAAGACCTGGAGGCACTACTTGTACGGTGAGATTTTTACTGATCACAAGAGCCTCAGATACCTTTTTGATCAGAAGGAGCTCAACATGAGACAGAGACGTTGGTTGGAGCTCCTGAAGGACTACGACTGCAGCATCTCCTACCACCCGGGAAAGGCCAATGTGGTGGCTGATGCCTTGAGCCGTAAGGCGCCCGCACGCTTGGCCAGTCTACAGTTACAGAGTTGGAGCCTTTTGGAGGAGGTGGGCAGTTGGCGACCCCTAGAGTTACGAGGGTACTGTGGGGCAGTAACGGTGACATGGCAAACTAGGCCAGAGCTGATGGACCGCATCATCACAGGACAGATGGCCGATCCTTACTTGCAGTCTTTGCACGACAGAGTACTGTCAGGAGACCCAGGGGACTTCTCTTTCACAGACCAGGTGCTACGCTTGAGGGGATGGTTGTGCGTTCCCAGAGACGAGGAGCTGTTGAGAGAGCTCTTGACTGAGGCACACGGTTCCAGATTCACCATACATCCTGGAAACACGAAAATGTACCACGACTTGAGACGCGAGTTTTGGTGGAGAGGGATGAAGCGGGATGTAGGTGAGTTCGTGCAGTAGTGTTTAGTGTGCCAGCAGGTGAAAGCCGAACATCAGAGGCCTGCAGGGCCGCTTCAGCCGCTTCCAGTGCCAGAGTGCAAGTGGGAGAGCATCACCATGGACTTGGTGGTGGGCTTACCTGTTACCCAGCGGGGACACGACGCAGTCTAGGTAATAGTGGATAGACTGACGAAGACGGCGCGATTCTTGCCGATCCGAGTCACTTTGGGACCAGCACAGTTGGCAGAGAGGTATATCTGTGATGTGGTACGACTACTCGGAGTTCCGTGGGAGATCGTATCCGACCGGGATACCCGCTTTACGTCCCAGTTTTGGGCTGAGTTTCAGCAGGCCTTGGGGACGCGGTTGAGGTTTAGCACGGCTTACCACCCCCAGACGGACGGACAGTCTGAGCGCACGATACAGACACTTGAGGACATTTTGCGTGCCTGTGTACTGGACTGGAGGGGCTCTTGGGAGGAGCACCTGCCCCTGGCAGAATTTGCATACAACAACAGTTATCACTCGAGCATCGGCATGGCTCCCTATGAGGCTCTGTACGGACGGAAGTGTACGGCACCCTTGAGTTGGGTTGAGGTGGGGACCAAGTGGGAGGTTGGCCCCAGGTTGATCCGGCAGAGTCAGGAGGTAGTTGAGCAGATCCACAGACGACTCCACACTGTCAGGAGCAGACAGAAGAGCTACATGGATCGGAGACGCAGAGAGGTGCAGTTTGAGGTTGGGGACCACGTCTTCCTTCGTGTTTCACCCATGAAGGGCTTACAGCAGTTTGGGGTGAGAGGGAAGCTCGCGCCGAGGTTCGTGGGGCCCTTTGAGGTCCTGGAGCGGGTTGGACCCGCTGCTTATAGACTTGCCCTTCCCCCGCAGCTTTCTGGTGTGCACGACGTATTCCATGTGTCCAACCTCAGGAAGTACGTAGCCGATTCTAGTCACGTACTGAGTCACGAGAGCGTCGAGGTGAGCAACGACCTGACCTACCCCGAGCGGCCAATGCAGATTCTAGACCGAGCTGTCCGCAGTTTAAGACGAAAGTAAGTACCCCTGGTAAAGGTTTTGTGGAGGAGCCAACGGTACGAGGAGGCTACCTGAGAGCCTGAGGTGGCAATGCAGGAGCGGTACCCAGAGCTTTTCGCGGGTACGTCATTTCGGACCGGCTTCGGTCCTCTTTGAGTTTGTTATGGTTATTTGGACGTCTTTTCCCGCACCCTAGTTGGCGCAAGTTTCGGGGACAAAACTTCCTTTGAGTTTGTTATATTGTAACGAATGCGTGCCCCAGACGTATTTTAAGACGTCTGGGAGGTGGTCCAGACGTCTGACCAGACGTCTGGGATCGCTTCCAAACGTCTGGAAATCCGTTAATTCCGACATGCACGAGTCGTCTGCATGCCTGAGCACGCAGACCGGATATTCGCTGATTCCCTCTTCCCTGCGGCTGCAGGCTCCTGCCGCATCCTCTCTCTCCTCCTCGCGCAGCCTTAAAATGCCACGCGCTCCCTCCCGTCATCTCCACCGTCTTTTCCCTCTTCTCCTTCAGCCAGTGAGCGTGAGCGCGAGCGCGAGGGCGGCAGCAGCGGCTGCAGTGAGCGTGGAGGAGGTGCTGCGTGCTAGAGCAGAGCTCTGCCGTGAGGGCGAGCTCGCCGGGGCTGCTAGGGCCAGCCGGTAGAGGGTGCAGGAGGCGCGGAACTACACGAGAGGGACTGCTACAGTTTGAGTAGCAAGTGCGCGAGGTGTGATGCGGGCGGCGTCGCGAGAGGAGGCCGAGTGGTGCCCTGATTCTGGAAAAATTTCCAGAATCAGACGTCCGGGTTGATAGCCAGACGGCGAGGGAGACGTCTGGAATACAATCCAGACGTCTGAAAGGTGAGTTTTCCGTCTTCTTCTTCCTTCCTGTCGACTGACCGTACTGAGGGAGGGAGTTGGGTGTGCGCAGGCTAGGTGTTTCGCCATCCTTTGCGAAGCACACGTCTGGCTGTTGTACCAGACGGCGGGAGCGACCTCCAGACGTCCTTGGTTACCATCGGACGTCTTGGAGATAGGCCAGACGTCCCCGCAGACTTCTGGACGTCTCGGAAACCATGCTGAACAGGTAATTCTCTGATCCACTTTTTAAGACGTCTGGAATAAGTTCCAGACGTTTGATTTTGCACGGTGTCGTCATTTTTGACCCATTTAGGGCCCGTTCGGGTTCCGTTTTCCGCGATTCAAGTTGCGTTCTTTTCAGAATTAATTCCTCTACCCGTCTACAGTAGCTATACACTGTTTTGAGATACTCCTTGTGTTTGATCCTTGTGATAGGACCTCCTTCAGTTGCAGTCTTGGGAGTCGCGGAGGCACGCGGGATTCCCGATCACGCCCCCATTACTCCCGTTGTACCTGGTAGAGTGGCTTTAAGTATTAATAAAACCTGTTAAAGTATGGAACCATAACTAGAACCAAGGACATTGCATGAATCCTAGGAATGAGAAATATATGATAGCTCCTAGGTGTTGCATGAATTCTAGGGCTGGAAAACTAGATTGTATGATAGATCCTAGGATATGGCATGAATCCTAGGATGAAAAAACTAGTGGAATGTATAATACTGCAGTCTTGGAAAAATGGAAAGGAATATAAAGCTGCCTGTAAATTGAATTAACAGCTGCCTGTTATGAATAAAGAAACATGATTGAGATCATGGATTGTGAGAATGTGAAACATAAGATGTTCTGAGATAAAGAGTTGGAACCCTACGGGGAATTAGGAGTGGAACTCCTGGAAAGAAAAAGGAATGGAACTGAGATGTAGTTTTGTACTGTCTCTTAGGTACGTAGTACCAAGGGAAGTACCTGTACCTGTTTAGTGCAGAGTGGGGCCAGCCACCCCAAGGACACGTGGTTAGGACCGGGCACTCTGTACCGACTTGCTGGCCCTCGTGTACGTAGTACCGAGGAGAGCTACTAGTGTTAGGAGTGCACTAGCTACCCCACGGGCCCTGGGGTTCTGCTAGCCTCCTTCATCGACTTGTTAGGCCCACTGGGGTAAACCAGGGTAGTCAGGCGAGGGTGCGCGGACTGTGGAGGGGCAAGGCCCCGGTTTGGTTACTGTGGGGGTGTTGGACCCCTGTTACTGAGAGGGCTCTGCCTTGGTTCCATGCTGTGCTTTGGGCGCACCCGTTAACGGAAACGACTGACCGCGTGCCAGTGCGGGTTAGCTACCTGTGCGTTTATCGCGCGTGCCGTAGTCACCATTACGTCTGTCAGTGACCTTGGGGTGGTTGACTGAGGGTAGGATCACCACGGGGGCTCTCCCGGCCAGGAGAGCACCACGTGCTACTTCTACTTTTGGAAAAGACTGCAATCAAGATCGTTCCCACGAGGAACATTCGAGATCAAGTAAAGGATCTGAGAAATAAATGAAATAGTGAGAAAATTGAAAGATGTGAATAAGTAATAGAACATAACAGCTACTGTACACTCTACTGTTGCCTTCAGTTTAGTTTGCCACTGTACTCAACGTTTTGCTGACGTGTTACACTCGTTACCTTTTTCAGGACCAGGTGTTGAGCAGCCTGGGTCAACGGCTGTAGAGGATGCTGGGCCGAGTAGGGTCCAGTAGAGTTACCACTGTCTTTTGTACCCCTTTTTGTTTCCATTATAGTGAGTAGTTCTTGTTTCCGTTGTACTTTTCTTTACCTGCAGTTCATGTTATATGATAAATGTTGTTCTACTGTTGTGGTGGTATACACTGTAGTAGTTTCTTTCCTTACTGCTGTACTTTTTTACTGTTAGTTATATTCATGTTGAATGTGGTTTATTTTTACTGCTCTTTTGGTTACTTCCTCGTTGGATGACTAGGTCTTGGGATTAGTCGAGTCGGTCCGGTTCTCGTGTCTCGTAGGGACTCGGGAATCGGATCATTACAGATACAAAAGTCACAAATGGAGGGCTCACTTGTGTGGAAAATTCTTACACAAGAAACCTCCAAATGTAGAGGAATACTTGTTACAAAATAGCTGATAGAAAGAGAAATATAAAGCAATAGAAGAATCCTCTAAATGAAGCCCAAGATGATCCTTGCTCCAAATATGGCTACTCCCGCACTTGAAGAGGATTCTCCCTCGCTCCTCCCCTTAGATGATGTGCTCCTAGGGTGGTAGATGTCCACCCTTCTCTTCCTCCTTTCTTGGCTATCCTCCAAGATGATGATGATTATCCTTAGCTCCTCTCCCTGATTGGTTGAAGTTGAGATAGATACCAAGAGGGAATGGGATATCCCTCATGATTCCACGCCACATCTTCCCTTCAAATGATGGTGTATGATGGTGGAGAAAATGTGTAACTAATGTTGGTTCTAAGGTGGTAATTATGGGGATATTATATAGAAGTGTAGGAGAGTGGTGGTTATAGTTATTTTGGAGGGAAATGAAGGGGTGAATGGATGTTTTTTGGTGGGAAAAATGGGAGGGAAATGAAGAGTTGCCTATGGATGGTAGTTATGTGATTTTGGGAGGGAAAAAGGTGGCACAACTTTGTGGTGGATGTGAGTAGACTAGGATTTAGCTTAGCTAGCTTCTCTATTAGCTAGTAGGAGCTATGAGGAGTTAAGAGGAGCTAACTTGAGTTGCCTTGACGCTGATAGGAGCTGGGAAGAGCTAAATTGAAGCTTCCTGTGGTCTTGGCAGATAGCTCAGCTAGCTAGCTTATTTCTAGTAGCTAGCTGAGCTGGGTTCAGCTGAAAGGAGCTGGCTTGAGCTCGTTTGGAGTTGAGAGTTGATGAAGAGCTTCCTATGAACTCCTGAGCTAGCTTAGCTAACTAGTTCACAACTAGTAGCCAAGCTTGAAGGAGTTGATCTTAGATGTGTTGCATGAGCTAGAGATGAGTTGGTATGAAGTTGCTTAATGACTCTTCAACAAGCTTAGCTAGCTACGTTCTCAATTAGAAGGTAAGTTCAATGTAATTGAGCTACCATGAGCTAGGGAGAGCTGAAGATGAGGTGGAATGAACTGACATGAGCTAGGATCCAGCTAAGGTGAGTTGGGATGCAGCTGGCTAGGGCTTCTATCTCCTCTTTATTTTTCTACCTTTCACATTATCAGGGTTTAGCTGATTTTTAGTGTGCCCTCATCCCTAACGAGCAATTGAAATCCGTAAGTACATAAAATGATAAGAAAACCTACTAATGTATGACCAAACAGTAGATGCATGTGAATGCCTACATGCAGCATAATACTGCAATGCAAATGAAGAAACCTTAGGAACTAAGTGTGAATTATGCCTAAGAATGATGATAAATTGGTGCTTATAGCACCCTTATACTTAGATTTTGCTAGTCCCTACAAAAATTATTTCAGTAGTATTACAGAAAAGTACTTATTTTTGGTTCGAGGAGAAAAACTTTCCAGGACTTAGGTTGTTTAGAAAAATAAGGTAGGTGCAGGATTTGTTTGAGATAAAACATCAAGATTTATCCCAAGATCTAAGAGTTAGCATAAATAGGATCTATATATCATCCCAAGAATTCAACTAATTTCCCGCTTTTGATTCCAGCTATCCCATCATCCACTTTCGTAGTTAGAATCTCCTTGAATCAAGAACTAGATCCAAAATTTATGTGACAATGAAAATTCAAGTGTCAGTGCTTGTGATTGGCCAACATTTTGGAAAGGGAAACTTTTTGTATGGTCATTTTTTTTTTTTTTTGAAAGTTTTTGCTCCCCCATGCTTAGCCTTAGATTAGCCTTCAAAAGAATTATGTTAGAATCATGGTCTCCTTCGCTAATCCTCGAAGAGGCCCTTGCTTCGATGTTATAATAACACCATCCAAGGCACCTCCAAGGAGCCCAATAGCTTGACACCTCGTGGCACTGTAAGAGGAACTCCCAGCGAATCCAAGCTCTTGCTTTGACACCCCAAGATAGTACCGTCTGAAACACCTAAACCACATGATGTGCTTATACACTCCGTATATAGATATGAACCAAGCACCGAGGTGGCAACATGTTGCTATCACTTTCTAGAAGGAAACTTTTCTCCTCCATTGTAGGAACTCATCCAATCAAGACTGTTTCAAGTTTCATCTTAAGGTAAACAAGGGAAATTATTTATTAGGGTGTTTCTGGCCTTTTGTTCTTCTTGGTTGTGTGTGTGAATAAATTTCACGCTTGAGTGTCAAGAGAAATTCAAATTTTTAGACCGAGAACAAAGTCAAATATTATTCATACCTCTAAATGAAATTAGGGGCAACTTTGTGTTGGAAATATTTAAATCCAAATTGAGTGATTCGAGTTGCATTAGAAGGCTGATTTCAAGGGATACAACTTTGCCTTTATATGCACTTTGAAGTTCAGAACAAAACAGGATCAAAAGCTAAAGATAAGTAAGGGCAACCCTATAAAGATATTGCAACAACCTCCGTCCTAAACCTCATTTAATCTCTATCCTCCATCATCCTACCATTAAATCCTAGCCCTCCATTAGACACCTAGAAAACTCTATAAATAGGAGCCTACCCTTCTCCCTTCCTTCATTAAGTCTTCCTTAGTTTAGAATAAATTCCACTTCTCACCACCTTCTCCTTAGCCCTCCTATTTAGACTACCCTCTCACCTCCATTGAAAAGCTTCTTCACACCGGTGGTCGTCCACCTCTACTTCTTCCTCATCTCTACTTCATCCTCATCTCCAAGGCTACTGCTAAATGGACCACACTCCAACTCATCATCTTCTTCTAGTCTTTTATTTCTAGTTCTAGTAAGCATTTTGTTACTTCTAGTTGTAATATTGACATCTTTTCTGGTGACAATAAAAGTTTAGTTTTCATCTTTATCATTTGCAAACCTTGCTTCCAACCCCTTCTCTATATAATTGCCTAATTGTGATTTCCTTCTTCTCATCTCCTACTTTACCTTAGTTTATATTTATTCTACATTTTGCATTTAATTAAATAGATCCTACACCTACCCATGTTTGATCCAAGACTCACCAAGGCCTCAATTACTTTTATTTCTATTCTTGAAAAATCACACTACAATGAACGTTTTATTACTTGTGGTTTCTTCGGATTAGATTTTGGCACCGTTGCTGTGAGGCAACAAATTTCACTTTTATATTTTCTTTCATTAGTTGCATTTGTGTCTCTAACATAATTTTCTCTAATTTTATGATTGTGTGCAAAATCTCGTGGTGACTCAGGATTTCGAAGACAAATGATAGACTCGGAGAAAAGTGTAGGTAGACATATTGGGGTAGGTATTCACATCTTCATCTTAGGATAATTTTTGCATTAGGAGTCATTTACCTTCATCCTAAAAAGAAATAAAAAAATTGCCCATCAAGATTAGGTAGTGATTTGATCCTTAGGTTTGACATTTGCATTGGTTGCTTGCATAAAGAAAAAAAAACTCTTTTGGTGGATAATATCCCTTTAAAAGCAACAAAACCACCTCTTTAAAATTCAAGACGCTGACTAAAATGCTTTTCAAAAATCATTTCCCAAATGTTTACTCATTGAAAAATTTTGAAAGTGCTCTTGGATGCAGATATTGAATTCAGGAAATTTGTCTCCAAATTTTGTACTCATGTGGTCTATACTGAAAGTTTGAAAATTCTCGAACTACATTGGTATCTATTTTAATTTTACTTCTTCATTTTCTATGGTAAACAAGTCATAGGAATTTTATACTACTCTGATTACCTAAAATTTATGGCATTGGATTCCTGTGATAGTTGAGAACTTTGAAAAAATCTGGTAAAACTATTTTGAGTACGTTTGATTTTATAGAAAATTCAATGACAGATTGGGGGTCAAAATAGACCTGAAGACTCAAGTGAACATTTAAATATGAAAAAATATAAAACATGCATTAAAAATTCTAAAAAAGTTTCTGAGTGCCTTCGTGTTGCATTAGGAACACTAGTTGCTTTGATTGGGTCATACCACATTTAACCTTTTGGACTTAAAGTTCATCATCTAGCACTATCTGTCTTGAGGGCTTTCACATTAAAGTAGAGCACACTTGAATTTGCATACTTAAAGGAAATTTATCAAACAAGTTTGGACTTGAAAAATCTCTTGTGTGCCTCACTAAAACCTTGTTTAATCTATTTAATCAAGTGATCCCTAATAGTCATTAATACAAGCATAAAACCTTAAAAAATACCACATCAATTAACCTTGTATTGTGAACCCCTTTAATTGAGCACTTCACATTTCAAATTGATCTCTAAGGGGCATTACCCACTAAACAACTCCCCATCATATTCCTTAAGCACATTCACATTCTAAGCCTAACATAAAAGTGATTAAATGTTGGCTCTTAAGGATTCATTGAGTTAGTCTATATACTCCCACCGTAGGGCTAATTAATGAAGTTTATCTTCTGGAAGCATTTAAGTAGGAGGCCTGATTGTCAAACGAGTTAAGTCGAGTAGGGGTTTGGCATAATTAGCAGCCCTCAAAGCATGCTCCCCTTGCTCTGTTGCTGTGTTTATTTGGCTTCTAGCTTATAGATAACACTAATTTGTCTTGGCGTGAAGTTATATCTTAGAGGCTTAGGTCATCTAGGGCTACACCTTAAGGCTTAGCTTGTCTGTTTGATTAAGGACTCTCAGATCTGTCTTTTCTCTCTTATCTATCAGCTTTCTTTTTGTGTATGTAAGGTAGAAGATATCTGAAACCTATTTTAGTGCCACCTTTGGAAAGAAACCATAAGAGAAGACCTGATCCTTCTAAATCTTAACATATTCCCATGACTAGTCACCATGAGGATGAGTTGAGTGGAGGGGAGGAGCCCATCCTTTGTTGGAACCTTATTCCACATCTTGTTTTGGTATTAACAAAATTATTATGTTTGCAATTGAGTGCTTTTTAGATTTAGGTGAAGAATAAGGCAAATAGGAAATGACGGAGGCATGATGAGGAGAAGATCATGACAGGAAGGAGGCAAGATGATAAGGAAGAATTAAGGAATAGAAGATCATCTTTGTTCTTTAGTTTTTAGTTTTGATTTTTCTAATTTTTAGAATTTGTGCCTCTTAAGTAAGAATCAACTTAGATCGTAAAAAAAATTAGAGATAAACTAAGATTTATACTACAATCATTTCCAAAGAATGTAATTGATTAATTCTCTTAAAAAAGGTACTTGTTAACCCACAAGTACCAGTACTAAAGTTTGGTACCGATACATATAAGTTACAGGTTTGGGTTTTTTCAAAGAAACAAACCTGTATCCCGCGAGTACCGGTACTCATGATCAGTATCAGTACAAATGGGTTACAGATTTCTGTTAAGTGTTTGAAACCTACATCTAGAAGCAACGAGTACCGGTACCACAAATTTCTGTTAAGTGTTTGAAACCTACATCTAGAAGAAACGAGTACCAGTACCCATACTTTAGTACCGGTACCAGGTAGCCGTTGGATCAAAATGAACGATTAGAAAATCAATTTTGGCTATATGAATGTTGGGATTTAAACCCTAATGTCTAGTAGATGTCCCAACTAGGTCCTAACTCTATAAATAAGCCCTTGGACCTTTAGTTTGCATATAAGAAAAGAGAAGAAAAATTCTTAGAGCTATATTTCAAATTTCCACCATATTTTCAAGAGAAAAAAGAAGCTTGCCATTCACTCTCTCTACATTCTTGCAAGCTCAACGACATGTTTTTCTCATGCATCTATGAAGCAATTCACGTCCATCCTAGGATCTCAAATTGATGTTCATTTTAATTATTGTTGGGAGGCATAGGAATTCTTATTGTAAGAGTTGTCTTTCTTACTCCAATTCTTATTTGTATTTTGAGCTTGTTGCTTGTTGGGTTGTAACAAACCCGTTATTGTACTTGGGTTGAGGTAACCTATTAATTCCCTCGGGGTTGAGGGAATTGGGTTAAAAACCCTAAGCTAGGAGGCTTAGGTAGTGGAGTACCAAAGTGAGTGGGGAACCACTATACATCTTGTGCCAATTTCTATGTTTGTAATTTGTGCAAATCTTTCTTGTTATTACTGATATTGCGTTTAAGTGCTTGTATGCGTAGCCATCTATCTATAGATCCTAACATCCTTGATCCCATTGCCAACCTCTAGAGATAAATCCAAAGGCAAGGCCAGCATCATTGATAGGTCCACCTTAGTGGACTAATTTAATGCTTAAGTCATAATTATGTTGATGACAATTTAATCTAAAGCATGTATGGTATTGACAAAATGATGTGAGCTTTGGATTTATCATTTCATGCATGAATTACATTAATCTTTATGTGAAATGATTAATTATTCACTTTAAACGGCAACTCATCATATCTTAATTTGGGATATCATAGTAATGTGGGATTTTGCTATAGCAGAAAGAACAAGGGGATCAAATTTAGAGGCATCCATATATGCCTCTCAATAAATCAAGCACACCTTCCTTATTCTCTCTCTTCCTCACGAATCTCTCTTTCCCTCAAATCCCTCTTTTCTATTTTGAAAATTTGGAATGCCGATTCTCCTTCTTCTCTGATTCTTTCTCTTTTCTCTCTATATGACATGAAGGTGGAAGTACAGGGAGGAACTATCATGCTCTCACTGAGAGGACCTCCCTCTCATCATCATCTTCCCTTAGGAATGAGGACCAGCCCTCCAACATCTCTCTCCCTCAAGACTACGCGCCTCGACCACCACTGTGGGCCATGATAAACGGCAGTTTATCATCATTTTTATGCTTTAAAACTAACCTAGCTCTTAGGATTTTACTCCGCAAATGGGTTTCTGGGCTGCATTTAGGCATAAATTAGGATAGGCATGCATTGCATTTCTATTGTCATTTTAATGTGTTTTTGTGAGTGTTAGGGATGTACTGATGCACAGATCCCTAAAACCCTAGCACTCAAGAAGGCAAATGGTGAAGGAGAAGCCCAGACTAGCTGGAACCCAGCTTCATCCAGCTCACCACAGCTGAAACTTAGCCTACTTGAACTAGGGTTAGCTCATCCCAGCTCCATTCAGCTAATCTCAGCTGGATGGCAGCTCAAGAGAGTTCACCTTAGCTCACCCTAGCTCAAGTCAGCTCAGATCGAGCTCAACTTAGCTGAGTCTAGCTCATCTCAGCTCATTTTGGTAGAAGCTAGCTCACTTTAGCTTGGCTTAGCAACTGGAAAAGAACTAGCAAGCTAAGCCAGCTAGAGTAGCCCCATGCCAGCCTCTTTAGCAGTAGCCAACTCCAGCTCCAGCTCCGGACTTCTCCTCCTCAGCTCCTTCCTCCAAACCCTAGCTCCAACACCTTCTCCTCTACTCCACCTTTAGCTAAGTTAGCTTAGCTTAGCTTAGCTTAGCTTAGCTAACAACCAGCTCCTTGGCCATCCATTACCTTAAAAATCAACCCTAGCTAGCTCCACCAACTCAAGCCTACCTAAGCTAGCTACCCTACTTAAGTTGGCGCCACCACCTAGCCACCCTTTCACCCCATTATCTCCACCAAACGACACTTCAAGTTGGCGCCCAAAATCACCCCTAGCCACCCCCATTTTGGCGCCAACTTTTAGCCTCTTCATCCACCCTACACCTACCCATATAACACATCCTAGCCATCCACATACCCCCCTTCTAGAACCTTAAGGTGGCGCCACCTAATAGCCTTCTAGAAAGCACATTTTGGTGCCAACACTATGGGGTGTCAACACCCATAACTTCCCCCTTGGTGTCCCTTAAGGTGGCGCCAACTCTCCTTGGCCATGGGATCTCCAACCACCTCCATCAACTCATCTTGGCCATCCATTTCAAAGGTCACCATAGCCCCTTCCAATTCTATAAAAAGCCACCACCTACCACCATTTTGGGGCATCCTCCATTAGTGTATTTTTCTACCTACATCCACCTATACCTACGCCCAAGGAGAAGGAGTAGAGAAGGAGATTAAAGGGGCACATCACCAGCCCTTTTGGTGCCTTCTTCTCCCCACTCTCTTCAACTTGGGCCACGCCAAGGAGGAGGACTCTTCTACTTCAAGGAGGACGGCCAGGCAAGGGAGAAGGACCTAGGGTGGACGTCCACCCTTGGAGAGAAGCTTATGGCACGCCCCCTTAGGGCTTGCCTTGGAGAACATCACCTTGGCGGAGCACTGCAAGGAAGGAGTTGAAGGATTCTTTTCAAGATTGGGAGCTACCAACCTTGGAGCAAGAAGCCCTCTTCTTCACCATCTATCTAGAGGATTTGTGTTTGCTTTTCTCTATTTCAATTTTCTAGTAGTAGAAGCATTCCTCTACTAGGCCTTTTTGTAAAACACTTTTTCATTTATCAAGTTGCCTTCTTTGCAATTTTTGTATTTTGCATTTCTACTTGCTTGTCTTTAGCATTCTTCACCCCCTCTCCCTAATTATTCTAGGCCTCCACTTGCCTAGAGTGAACTTAGGGAGAGGCTCTACTTGCCACATAGAAGTAGTATTTAAATTGAAGTGTAAATCACTTTTCCCGCCATCAGTTCACATGTTGCCTTAGCGTAAAAATAAAAAAATGATATATTGAAAAAAGTACCAAAAAGAAAGTTGAGATTTATATTCCTAGCAAGAGAATCAATTTTTGGAACCATATTGCCTCCTTGGATGACCCTAGATACTTCCCTATCTAGGATTATAAATTTAAGAGCGAAAGTGGATTTACGCGTTACAACGACCTAATTAGCAAACCGCGTATTTTCCTTATCACTTTTTGGCGCCATTGCCGGGGTGGCACGGCTTTTGCATTAAGTAATTTTCTCTTGCTTGAAGTGGTTCTCATCCCCTTCTCTTTCTTTCTTTTGTGTGTGCAGGAACTGCAGTGGGGAGGCGGGAATCTGGAAGCGAGAGCTCAAAGATCCTTTTCTTCCCGCGTAAATTCAGGTTGGTTCCTCTTTCTGTTCACATAATTAAAACTACCAAAAATATATTAAACTTGGCTTTCAGGATCCCAAACAACTTGATTAAGTGGAGTGGTGCCTTATAAAATCCATTGTTTGCTTGTATGCTTCTTTAGCACCATTCCATTGCAAGTATTGGTGTTCTATTTTTTCAGGTCTAGATTTTTGTCCAGACTTGAAAAATCGATTCCTAACACCCCAAGCATCCCAAAATGATAAAATTTCATAGAGTGATTACCAATTAAGTTAGGAACATTTGTTCCAAATTTCAAAATAATTGGAGCTGTATTTAATTTTTAAAAATTCGTGGATTACAGAGGGGCACACCCTCTAATCTTCCTATTTTGCTACTATCCGCGAATTTTCAAAATTTTTATACTCATACAATTTTTGAGAAATTTATCTTACTGGAATCCTCGTGAAATTTTACACATCATATAAAATCATAAAAATTTTCTGAGGTCGGTGGTAATACTGAAAAGTCACAATACCCACGGGTATCATTTCTGGACTTTGACACCAGTACAATTAAAAATTCAAAACAATTATCAAACAAATTCCTAAAATCTTACAAAAATTTTTTCTGGAATCCCTGTTTGATTTTATTCAAGGTAGTGGTGTTGTTTTACTTGTTTGGACCACTACTTAATTCTGAAAGCCTAGAAATAATTCATTGGTAATAAAATTTCTGTCTTAGGGATAATTGGCTTAGGGTTTCTTCTTTCTTTTTAGAG
This sequence comes from Thalassia testudinum, assembly GCA_037157565.1. Classification (NCBI taxonomy): domain Eukaryota; kingdom Viridiplantae; phylum Streptophyta; class Magnoliopsida; order Alismatales; family Hydrocharitaceae; genus Thalassia; species Thalassia testudinum. The sequence goes on from JAZHRO010000056.1 coordinate 18,955,972, forward strand.
ACTCAATTAAAAGGAAATATACAATCACCCATACAACTTATTTTCCCTTGATTGTGAATTTTCAAGCTTGTTTGAAAATTTAATTAGAAAAACCCTAAAACACATTTAATTAAATTGAATCCTAAAAGACATAGATACAAAAAATTTGTGTGACAACTTGATTTTCATTGGAGCCACTCTCCAATTCCTGCACACAAAAAAAATTCAAAATAGCAGGGCAACATCCCAATAAACGCCCTCCACATTCCGTGTGCACTATAGCATCCTAGACATAATTAAAACTTGTAGCAACTTGACCCCTAAGGCTTTATCAACTTAGGCTTGCTATTTAAGTCTTAAGTTTTCCTTAGTTAGTACCAATTCTGTCATCTATATCTGCTGTTCAGGCTGAGGGGCCATGTCAAACGACCAGGCGCGGGTTTGTACAAGCACCTGGGGTTTTCCCTGGGAAACGTTTGGGCCCAAACCTCCCCTTAAGCAACTTGGCTAGATTTGTTGATAGAACGGGTATTCACTATTGATTACTTATTTCCTATATAGACCAAGTCTTAGGTTATTATTAGGGAGTGACATTTAAGTTAGGTCTAGTTTTATTTGTTTGAAATGCACACTTTCTCTCATCTCTTTCTCTTCTCCTCCCCTCTCGTTCTTCCATTTTATGCATGGGCGACGGTCTCAAAATCCGCACTTGGAAGGACCATTTGATTTCGCCCCCCACGCAAAAAGACCACTTTTTCTGTCTTCTTCTCCTGAAAAAATGGAAACACAACAAAATAGGTCCACTGACCCTTCCACGTCCACCTCTAACCCCACCACTAACCCTAATTCTAACCCTTCCACCCAAAACCCACCCACCATTAACTTCCCACACTTGGAGCTCCCTAATCTTGAGTTGCCCCACACACAACATCAAGACCCCCTACCTGATCTTTTAAAATTGATGGCCGATCAGATTAATAAATTAAATTCCAATAAACAAACATTGACTAGGAACATCCAAAACCTAGCCAATCCAAGGCCAAACCCACCACCCCATCAGCAGCCTGTTGTTCCTCTAAAAGATTTCTATGATCCGTCTTATTATGAGGAACGACCAGGGGTGGTCATACCGGAGGGGGACTTTGAGATCAAGCCTGCCGTCCTAAACCTGATTAAACACTTTCATGGCCTTCCTAGGGAAGACCCTTTCAGCCACCTTAAAAAACTAACTCTTCTTGCACAGACAACCCGTTCCCGAAATGTGCAAGAAGACATATGGCTGATGCGGCTTTTTCCATTATCTCTTAAAGATAAAGCCGCTTATTGGTTCAGGACCATTGGCCGACCCATCACAACATGACCTCAACTCAAAAGTGCCTTCCTCAAGAAATTCTTTCCCATAGGTCGTACCAATTCTTTACGAAGATCTATTATGACCTTTCACCAAAAATCTGGTGAAACTTTCCATGATGCTTGGGAAAGATTTCAAGACCTTTATTTGAAAACTTCTTAAATAAAGATGCTGAAAGTGCCTTTGATCTGTTTGAAGAAATGAGTGAAAACTCATTTAATCAAGCTTCCGTGAATACATTTTGCAGAACCCAAAACCTATAGTTTGGTGTTCATGAAATAGGCACTCAATCTATCCCGGTCACCCAAGACGATCTTCAATTGATTGCTCAGAAACTCGACCAGATGCATATTAATCATAAAAAAATTAAGGAAAGACTCACCACATCAACTCAAGCTCCACACCCACATCTAACCCAACCTAACTTTCCATGAAGAGAAAATTTGCACAATCTCAACACTACTCCTGCTGATTATTCTGAGGTTGCCCATGATTCACTGGGGAATTATAATTATCCAGATCTTAACCCCACCCAAAATATTTCTGCCATCCAGGAGCCCTTTAAAAGTTCTTCCAATTGGAAAAATTACCCGAACTACTCCTGGAATAATCAAGTTTCCTCCCAATCACATCATTTTAATGGGTATGGATCGAATCCAAACTTCCATCCTGGGCCATCCCAACAAGATATCAATGCCCAGATGCTGCGAACCCTACAGGATATGCAAACAAAAATGATGGAAGTAACCCGCAACATCACAAATCTGAACAATCAGATTGGGGTTGCTCCCACGCAAAGACCTGTAGGACATCTTCCGTCCCAACCCATACCCAATCCCAATCACCAAGGGAACCATTATATGGGTAGAAATCCACACTATCCAAATCAGCCTCCTCCTAATCCACCACCTCAGCAGCTGCCCAGGTTTCTGCAATCACAGGCCCCCCACCTCCTCCAAATAATAATCCGACTGCACATGCAGTTACTTTGAGGAGTGGGAAAACCATCACTGACCTCGGGCCTTCACATGAACCTGGTAAGATACATGTGCAAATTGACTCCCCACCTCCCCATCAGGAAGAAAAAGAAAAACCAAAATCTCAAGACAAGATCCCTTTCCCACAAGCTCTCTACCCCACCACCAACAAAAAAAAGAAATCTGAGCCCACTACAGAAGAACTCATGGAGCTATTTGGGCAAGTTCATATCAATATCCCTCTCCTAGATGCCATTAAATATATACCTACCTATGCTAAATTTTTAAAGGAGATTTGTACTCCTAAAAGTCAGGCCAAAAATCTTGGACAGGTGCACCTTTCGGAGACAGTAAGCTCTGTCATAAAGAGTAAGCTGCCTCCTAAGATGAAAGATCCGGGGGCGCCTTTAATTTATGTAATTATTGATGACACTACATTTAATCGTGCCCTCCTTGATCTTGGTGCCTCAGTAAATATTATTCCCACAAGTTTATTCAAAGAATTTCATATCGGTGAATTAAAACCCGTCGAGGTTACCCTGCAATTAGCCGACCGATCTACAATCAAACCTCGTGGGATTGTTGAGGATGTATTAGTCAAGGTCCAGAATTGTGTCTTCCCTGCAGACTTTCTGGTTCTTGACATTGAGGCACCCGAATCATTACTGGACTCCCTGATAATCCTTGGATGCCCCTTTGTGGCCACTGCAAAGGAAAATATCAATTGCCACACAGGCAAAATGGATATCACCTATGCAGGCCAAAGTATCACTTTAGATATTTTTAAATCCTCTAGGAGATTCCATGATGATAACTTCTTTGAGGACTCAGATACTGAAATTTCCAATATGGTGGAGGAGACAATGTTAATAGATGCCCTTACCGACCATAATTTTTTTGAGGACTCTGATTCAGACTCAGTGGTCGGTGAAATCTGTGATCCGGAAACTTGTCTTGACTCCAAATTTATTCCTGATAACCCCCCTAACCCACCCACTATTCGCGCACCTAATTTTTCCACACTAACTCACCATTCCTTCCCCGACCCCTTTCTTACGGACCTGCCACCAACCCCACCTGAGTTTGGCACCCAACCTGAATTAAAACCATGGCCAGACTCGGGCCACACTTATCAATTTCCATCTCACTTTGATCCCAATATTATTTCTAATCAATTTTCTAGGGATCTAGACAAAGACACCTTTTTTGCGGGCATCCAAGTGTCCAATTATTTACATGATTTTCCGTCTTCTGTGCATACCTTCATGCCCGGCTGAATGGCGCAAAAGATAGCACTGGATGGGAGGTAACCCATCATTTCTTCTTGCTTTCCTTTCTTCTTCTTTTTCCAGGTTTTGTTCATCCTAAACCCGACCGTTCTTCACTAAGGTGATCCCTTTTCCCTCCTAATGCATGAGGACATGGCATATCTTAAGCATGGGGGGGTGTTTTTAAATTTTTACAATCGATTTAGGACGTTCAAAACCTAAAAACATGCAATTTTATTTAATTTATTTCCTGCTTGCATACCCAAAAAAAATGTTGAAAACTTTTTGAGGAAAAAATTTTTGAAATCGGGACTAAGGTCGAAAAATTCACCTCTGGTACAATGGGATTTAATCTTTAACAAACTAAGGATGAGGATATGGATCTGATCATTAGAATTCCAGGGTCTATTTTAGACTAGATCAGATATCCTTCTCTAAAATCCCACCTGAACTCATGATAGTTCAGGTGACTTGATCCTATTTTGTAATATGGAAAGTATTTGACTTAGTTTCTGATTTAAAAACTTGCAGGTCTCAAGAAACTTCTTGTGTCAATTTTCACACACAAGCCAACACATAAAAACAACTAAAAATTTGAAAAACTCCCTTGTTTTGATTTAGTAAAAGTCTGAAGCAGATCATTGGTTTGAGTTCCCACCGCCGGGAAGAAGGAAAATACCTTCTTTGAGGACGCGATGTCAACATGTTACCGCCTCGACGCTTCTCTATATCTATATTTCATATCTTTAGATGGAGCATTAAAGCGCATTTCAGCAGCTCAAGTGTCTTGGACGGTGCTCTACCTATAGCGTCAGAGTAAGAGCTTGAGTTTGCTTGGAGAGCCCCTTTTCACCGCATCGTGTTTTGGGGTTGTGAGCTCCTGGGTGGTGTCATGGACAGTGCTATCCCGAAGTACTGGCGCCAGAGCCCCCTCGAGGAATGGTAACGGGAATGATGATCCCGACACATTTGTTGTAAGACTAAGCTAAAAATAAGCATGGGGGAGAAAATAATAATAATAATAATAACACGTCCTTATAAATGTTGGCTTTTCACAAGCACAGACACAAGGTTTTAAAGGAATTTGCAAGTTGCGAATCAGATTCACGAGCCAGAAAAATCCTAAAAATAAACATTTCAAGTCATCTGAATTAACAAGGGGTTAATTTGTTAATTTTCTGGAGGATATATTGATCTCGTTCTGTCTAATGGTTAGATCCAAAAACAAATCCTGATGTTTATCTTCAACAAATCCCGTACCTCCTATGTTTTAATCTACCAAGGTCCCTTAATCTCTTTTTCTCCTCAAAAGTCAAAAAATTAGATTTCCCAAAAATTTTGTTTTCCAAAAAAATTAAAGTTTTGCTAAGAGACTAGCAAAAGATAAGCATGGGGTTGTGATAAACGCCAGTTTATCATCATTCTTATGCTTTAAAACTAACCTAGCTCTTAGGATTTTACTCCGCAAACGAGTTTTTGGGCTGCATTTAGGCATAAATTAGGATAGGCATGCATTACGGTTTTATTGTCATTTTAATGTGTTTTTGTGAGTGTTAGGGATGTACTGATGCACAGATCCCTAAAACCCTAGCACTCAAGAAGGCAAATGGTGAAGGAGAAGCCCAGACTAGCTGGAACCCAACTTGATCCAGCTCACCACAGCTGAAACTTGGCTTACTTGAACTAGTGTTAGCTCATCCCAGCTCCATTCAGCTAATCTCAGCTGGATGGCAGCTCAAGGGAGTTCACCTTAGCTCACCCTAGCTCAAGTCAGCTCAGATCCAGCTCAACTTAGCTGAGTTAGCTCATCTCAGCTCCCACTAGTTCATAGGGAGCTCTAGCTAGCTCAGCTGAGTTGACAGGAGTTCACCCCAGCTCAGATCCAGCTACATCCAGCTCCACTTAACTCCAGCCATCTGAAGAAGAATTCATCTCAGCTCAGGAAGCTCAAGTGCAGCTCCCGGGGACTCAACTTAGCTCATCTCAGTTGAGCTAAGCTACCTTAGCTGCCTCAACCAGCTCGATTCTCCCCAGGAGCACCAGACCTAGCTCACCTCAGCTCATTTTGGTAGAAGCTAGCTCACTTTGGCTTGGCTTAGCAACTAGCAAAGAACTAGCAAGCTAAGCAAGCTAGAGTAGCCCCATGCCAGCCTCTTCAGCAGCAGCCAACTCCAGCTCCAGCTCCAGACTTCTCCTCCTCAGCTCCTTCCTCCAAACCCTAGCTCCAACACCGTCTCCTCTACTCCACCTTTAGCTAAGCTAGCTTAGCCTATCTTAGCTTAGCTTAGCGTAGCTAACAACCAGCTCCTTGGCCATCCATTACCTTAAAAATCAACCCTAGCTAGCTCCACCAACTCAAGCCTACCTAAGCTAGCTACCCTACTTAAGTTGGCGCCACCACCTAGCCACCCCTTCACCCCATTATCTCCACCAAAAGACACTTCAAGTTGGCGCCAAAAACCACCTCTAACCACCCCCATTTTGGCGCCAACTTTCAGCCTCTTCATCCACCCTACACCTACCCATATAACACATCCTAGCCATCCACATACGCCCCTTCTAGAACCTTAAGGTGGCGCCACCTAATAGCCTTCTAGAAAGCCCATTTTGGCGCCAACACTAAGGGGTGTCAACACCCATAACTACCTCCTTGGTGTCCTTTAAGGTGGCGCCAACTCTCCTTGGCCATGGGATCTCCAACCACCTCCATCAACTCATCTTGGCCATCGAATTCAAAGGTCACCATAGCCCCCTTCCTATTCTATAAAAAGCCACCACCTACCACCTTTTTGGGCCATCCTCCATTAGTGTATTTTTCTACCTACATCCACCTATACCTACGCCCAAGGAGAAGGAGTAGAGAAGGAGATTAAAGGGGCACATCACCTGCCCTTTTGGTGCCTTCTTCTCCCCACTCTCTTCAACTTGGGCCACGCCAAGGAGGAGGACTCTTCCACTTCAAGGAAGACGGCCAGGCAAGGGAGAAGGACCTAGGGTGGACGTCCACCCTTGGAGAGAAGCTTAGGGCACGCCCCCTTAGGGCTTGCCTTGGAGGACATCACCTTGGCAAAGCACTACAAGGAAGGAGTTGAAGGATTCTTTTCAAGATTGGGAGCTACCAACCTTGGAGCAAGAAGCCCTCTTCTTCACCATCTATCTAGAGGATTTGTGTTTGATTTTCTTTATTTCAATTTCCTAGTAGTAGAAGCATTCCTCTACTAGGCCTTTTTGTAAAACACTTTTTCATTTATCAAGTTGTCTTCTTTGCAATTTTTTTATTTTGCATTTCTACTTGCTTGTCTTTAGCATTCTTCACCCCATCTCCCTAATTATTCTAGGCCTCCACCTACCTATAGTGAGCTTAGGGAGAGGCTCTACTTGCCACATAGAAGTAGTATTTAAATTGAAGTGTAAATCACTTTTCCCGCCATCAGTTCACATGTTGCCTAAGCTTAAAAACAAAAAAATGATATATTGAAAAAAATACCAAAAAGAAAGTTGAGATTTATATTCCTAGCAAGAGAATCAATTTTTGCAACCATATTGCCTCCTTGGACGACCCTAGATACTTCCCTATCTAGGATTATAAATTTAAGAGCGAAAGCGGATTTACGCGTTATAACGACCTAATTAACAAACTGCGTATTTTCGTTATCAGGCCACCCACGTCTAGAGCAACATCCATCATCGCAAACCGCCACTGTGGTTGCCATTTAACGGGAAGCGTTCCCACGCATTTCGAAAGTCGTCAGAATCGTAGCATAGTCATGCAAAAACGTTCGTCAAAAATTGATTTCTAAAGATAATGAGACTTTGAGTCCCAGTCGTTCGTCTTTGGGAGGCGTTGTTTTCACTTTTGAAATCGATCTTTTGTTTAGCCACTCTACTTTGTTTAAAGATGCACGCCAGTTTCCAATCTCTTAACTAAGACTTCACCGCTCCTGTTATTAACTCGGATCACATGCGCATGCATCAAGTAAATCATGAAAGTGAACATGTGAGTTTCTATGTGGACGATTCTAGTGAGGTGGTGATTAGTTAGGGAGAAAGCATCTATTGTCGGATTTTCAGTATCCTCAGGAAACGACATGCTAGTGCGTAATATATAGATAGTTAAAGAACAGGCACTTAAATCACGCAAATATTATAATCATTCAGCTCGTGGTGATTTCAAACACATAAAGTGATATATATATATATATAAATGTGTTTTCATTCATTCATTTGGGAGTTGTTGCACAAGGAATCTAGACGAAACTTGTACATAAATGCTTGAAATTAAACCTAGCTACCAGAAAATGATTGCATACAAGAATCGATGGGGGGATTTCGCATGCATCATTGGGGGAGAAGTAAGACTACACTACTAAGCAATAATTAAAAGCAGTAAATATATGAAAAGCTAAACTACTAATCTAGCAGAAGGAAGGGCATTCGGAGGTGGTCTCTGATGGCCTTTGAGTGGCTGAGAGAAAAAGGAGGGGCAGCTAATGGAGCTTAGGCCGACCCTTGGAGATAGATTGGGGAGCTGATCCAGCTTCCTAGCGTGGAGATGGTGGCCTCCATGGTGGTGCTCTACTCATGGAGGTGGAGTGGATGGGAGTGGCTAACCTAAGTGGAATGAATGCCAAGGAAGTGAATGGGGGTGCATGGCCGCCCAAGGGGTCTTTTTATAGACCCAATCTCTTCTCTCTAGAGAGGTGTAGAACTCTCTAGAGAGAGTCCAAGAGTGGCTGGCCACATGTGGGTGGAGATGGTCTTTGAGATCCGAGAATTGTGGATCTCAATTTGAATTCCTCTTGGTTGCTAAATTTGGCAACCAAGAGGTGGCGCCATCTCAAGAGCTCTCTAAAGAATTCTAGAGAAGTGTGTGCGTGAATGGGTGTGGTCATGCTCTATGTGGCTAGGTGGCTTAGGTTAGGTCTTAAGGGGTTTAGGTAGGTGTAGGTCTTGAATTAGGGTTACAAACCCTAATTGCTAAGGGGAAAATGCAATTAAACTTATCCTAAGTTTAATTGAATGAGTGTGAACCTAGTTGAGAGTATAATAACTCAATTAGTTTGGGTTTAGGTCAATTGGACTCTCATGAAGTCCAATTAAACTTCTGTGGGTTGAGATCTAAGCTCAATTGGACTCAATGGGTCCAATTGACTTAGGTGAAGGTAATTGACTTGATCTAAGTCAATTGGGTTGGTGAGGAGCTAATTAGGTTCTTAGGTAGGTCTAGAGGTGATGTACTAGGGTTAGGACATCTTAATTTAGGTTCCTATGGGGTTGGGATTAGGTCTAGGGAGCTAGAGATCCAAGATCAAGACTTGAATCTCAAAACAGGGACTGGAGACTAGTATCGGATGTCCAAAAATAGGATTAGACAACTTATACTCAAATATCATAAGTCCAGACTTCAGTTCTGGACGTCCAGTTTCAGTCAGGGGGAAATCAGGGTTCTGTTTTGGGCACTCTGCAGAAATTGGACGTCTGACAAAGTGTTTGGATGACCAATAACACTGCAGAAGTGGGTTTGAGGTGTGCGGGAGATGGCTAAGGGTCCTGGACGTCCTATAACTTATCTGGATGTCCAGATAAGGGCTGGAACTTGGTTTCTAAGGCTTCCTAGGGTGTTGTGACCTATTCTAAGGGTGGCTAAGGCTTGGGGATGTCTCTAGGCTATCCTAGGGCTAGGATGGACCTAAGCTCTTCGCATTTTACTACTTTATTTCTACTTAAAAGAATAGAAAACTTTTAACCCCCTTACATTATTATTCCTATATCTAAACTAATCCTTTTGCTCCAGTTCTGCTACACTTCCGTTATTTCAGATCCAGCTTCAGATCCTTCTCCAGATCCAGCTCCAGATCTGCTTATTTCCTACAATCGACATAATGCACTTAATTAGCACATTATAACATTATTTCATGCATAGCTAAAGAAGGGCAGAAAAGATGCAGATAATGCATATGTATGCGTGAATAACCCTAACTTATGCTAAGTTCTAGCTTAATCTATGTCAATTAAGAGCTATGATTGCTGCGTAATCAGGCGGTGACAGTGCCGACGTCACCACCGCATCTTGTTCTTGCCATCAACTACGTTCATCATCATGACCGCTCACCACTGCGCCTCGCATATCACATCGACCACCACCACTAGTGCATCCACATCATTGCGTGCCTCCTCCATCTTCAACCTCTGAACCAGCGGTCATGTCCTCTCCTTACAACAGTAGTAGGGTCGACAACCAGCCTCTTCATCCTCTACAACAATCAATAGAGAAGCCACAACTGGTCAGTCACCCATAACTCCTCACACAGCACCAGCCCATGTGCCTTAGCACGTCCCATCCATGTAGCAGCAGCCAATCTCCTCGCGAGCACTCGACCAAGCGATCCTTGTCTTCATGCCTCGCACGCAACTTGCTCCTTAGCCAACTCTCCATGCACTGTTCTTCTTCTCCGTCAACAGTACGAAAGAAGCCATCAATCGGCGGGCTTCTCCACTCACAGCTGCCACCTCCGACCATGAAACTCTGCACCATCAACGTAAACATGCTCTCCTCACCTCCACAAGCTCGCCTACGCCCGTAACATCCTATCCCGTAGGCCATGATCGCCAGAGAGAGTTGCCACCGCCATTGCCCCTCCACGTCGTTGACGTAGCTCCGACCACCATTCTCATCACCATGACTTGCATTGGAATGGCCTCTCACTCCTTGACCTCCTCCGAGCTTCTCGCAGCCCAATTTGGCTACCAAAGGATGATCATTAGTGATGGATGTCCTCATTTTAGGAATGCAAACTTCACCCATCTACATAAAATTCTTGGTGTCACCCACAAGGTGGCCACCTCGTATCACCTACAAACAAGTGGACAAGTTGAAGTGTCCAATAAGGAGATCAAACGAATTATAGAGAAAGCTATAAGACCTGACAGGGAAGATTGGTTGAAGAAACTTGATGACACTTTGTGGGTTTACAGAACTGTTTATAAGACCCCCTTGGGTATGTCTCCGTTCTGTATAATATATAGGAAAGATTGCCATTTGCCTGCTGAGATTGAGCACAAAGCTTATTGTGCTATTAAGAATGTCATCATGGATCTTGAGAACGTAGGCAAAGTGTGCTTATTAGAACTGACTGAGCTTGAAGAATTGCAGAATGAGGCTTATCATACTGCTCAAGCTTATAAAGAGCGTACTAAGGTCTTTCATTATAAACACATCCTCTACAAAACCTTTGAGCCCAACCAACGGGTCCGGCTTTTCAATTCTAGACTTAAGCTTTTCCTAAGGAAACATAAGTCCCGTTGGAATGGGCCATACACTATTATGCAAGTGTCCCTGCACAGTACAGTTGAGATCCAAAATCCCTCTCCTGGTGATACTTTCAAGGTAAATGGCCAGCGCTTGAAACCATATGTTACTCTTTTTGATGGCCAGGTACTGGACACCTACGGATTGGAGGAGTCTTAGCTCCAAACACTCTCTACCTCAGGTAGTATCTTTCCTTACTTTTGCTTTCCTATGAGGACATTGTCTGATCTAGGCATGGGTGGGCATAACCTGAGGTTGTGCATAGCATTTATACATATTTTGCATGCATAAATTAGGACTTCCTCTTGCATAAAAAAAAATAGAGAGACAAAGAGATGAAAATGGGACAAGAGAAGAAAGTGACGAAATCTTTGTGAGCTGAAGGGCAAAATTATTGAGGAAAGAAAATAGAAAGTAAACATAGACAGGCAAGGGAAAAATCGTGTTAGTCCTAGCATTTGATTATGGAAAAGTCACCTAAGTTCTAGGCTGGATCGGATAATGAATTAAGTCCTGAACTACTAAAGAGAAGGAGAAAAGAGAGGGATACTGACTTTAGGCCTCCTGGGTCTATTTTAGGGCTTAAACACTCACGTATTTGTTAAGATCTAGACTATTACCCAAGAGGTTGAGGGAGTTGCGAAGCTAATGTATTAAGTCAAAGTCCTGGGGAGTATTTGGCCTTTTGCCTACCCTTTGGTTTGCAAGACTTGGTAACCTAGGCACCAAAAAATCACACACTAGTCTAGCTCAAGCACATAATAAAGAATATTGCCAAAAAGTGTCAATTCTGAAAATGTTTTCCCAAATAGTTGACTTACGGATGGCTCAAAGACACAAGTTGATTGGATGAGTTTCCGATGTGGAGAGGAGGAATAAAAAATACTCCCCTCAAAGATGCGTTATAACATATCATCTCCTCGATGCTTGTCTCCTAGGATATCTAAATATCCTACCAGGGGCACAAAAGCATCTCATGCTGGTTCATATGCCATGGGTAGCATTATCCCAAAATGTCGAATGTCATGATCTGAATTTAGCTACAGAATGCCATGGGCAGCACTATCCCGAAATGTCGAAAGCTAGGGTTCTGGGGGTTTCCATGGGTGGCGCTATCTCAAAGCATCAATTGCCAAGGACCCTACGAGGATTGATGGTCAGGAAAAGGAATCCAATACAGATCATGTTCAGGGCCAATCTGAGGTTGGGTTTAGGGAAATTTAAAAAGAAAGAGTGCAAACTCTCGAAATAACATATTTCTCCATCTCTCGCTTACTAAACATGCACCAGTAAACTGAGCTTAGTCTTGCTGCACATATGCACGAGTGCTTTAGCCGCTGGGGTCAACGAACCTTTGCGCAGCTTTTGCTGGCCTTAGAAACCTTTGCGGCGAACTAAAGACTGAGGTTGGTCAGATCCGTATCATGGCTGGTACATAAGTACCTTTAGGCCCATAGTTGGTATTTCAATCTTATCTCTAGAGGTGTGGCACACAATAAGGCTTCCTAATGTTAAAATCTGGCCTAGAGATCTGGTCTATTTCATATGATTTGTCTTAGGACTAGAAAAACTTAGTCATGGGGGTATTTGATAGGTCCTTTAGTGGACTAATTTAGTGCTTAAGTGATAATTATGTGGATGAGAATTTAATTTAAAGCATGCTTGCTATTGACAAAATGATGTGAGCTTTAGATTTACCATTTCATGCATTAATTACATTAATCTTTATGTGGAAGGATTAATTATTCACTTTAAAAGGAATCTCATCATATCTCAATTTAGGATATCATGGTAATGTGGAATTTTGCTTTAGCAGAAAGAACAAGGGGATCAGATTTAGAGGCATCCATATATGCCTCTCAATCAATCAAGCGCACCTTCCATATTCTCTCTCTCTCTCCCTCACGAATCTCTCTTTCCCTCAAATCTCTCTTTTCTATTTTGAAAATTTCGAACGCCGACTCTCCTTCCTATTTGATTATCTCTCTCTTTTCTCTCTATATAAGAATAAGGCGGAAGGATAGGTGGAATTATCACGCTCTCACGGAGAGGACCTCCCTCTCATCATCATCTTCCCTCAAGAAGGAGGACGAGCCCTCCAACATCTCTCTCCCTCAAGACTGTGCACCCCGACCACCACCGTGAGCCGCCCACATTCCCAACAACATCCATCACTGCGAACTACCACTATGGTCGGCGGTGATAATGTCGATGTCACCACCTCATCTCGTTCTCGCCATCAACTATGTTCACCACCGTGACCGCTCGCCACTATGTCTCACAAATCATGTCGACCACCACCATCAATGCATCCACATCACTGCATGTCTCCTTCTCGATCTTCCACCTCTGAACCAGTGGCCATGTCCTCACCTCACGACAACAGCAAGGTCGACAACCATCCTCTTCTCCCTCTACAACAATCAACAGAGAAGCCACCACCGGCCAATCACCCTCAACTCCTCACACACCACCAGCCTATGTGCCCTTGTGCTTGCCATCCACGTAGTAGTAGCCAACCTCCTCATGAGAGCCTTAGTGCATGACTGCGTGACCCTCATGTACGTGCCCTCCCACACAGCAACCCATGCCTCAACCCCCTCTCCATGCACTATTTTTCTTCTCCGTCAATAGTACGAAAGAACCCACCAATTGCAGGCTTCTCCACTCGCAGCCGCCACCTCCAACCATGAATCTCTGCACCATCGATGCCAACACACTCTCCTCACCTCCACAAGCTCGCCTACACCGGCAACATGCTCTCCCACAAGCTAGAATCATCGGTTGGAGTTGCCACCACCGCTACCCCTCCACATCGCCAATGGCAGCTCCAACCACCATTCCCATTGCCGTGACCTCCTTTAGAACGATCTCGCCCTCCTTGACCTCCTCCAAGCTTCCCGTAACCCACCATCGCCTCCTACTCACGCATGCACGATGGGAAGAATTCCTCTATTTTGGGTTCAATTAGTATTACCAAAAATGCCATTGCGATATGACTATTCCTTTATTTGATGCATTAAATATATTGAGGTAAATTTGCAATAGTGTGCTTACGCTTTCTCACATTTGTATGGCTCTTGTTATGCACTTCTTTGCACATTAGATTTGGATTCAGATTTGCACAACTTCTCTTTGGTATGAGTGCCGTTAGAAATTACATGAGATGCCATTGCTGATCACATCTTTATGGAATATTCTATTGTGGAAAACTTGCACACATAACCTTGAGTTCTTGAATTATTGTTTCTTTTTGTCACGTTTCCCAGTAGATTTGGGTACAGATACTGCACTCGATTAGAAAACATAAAGGAAAAATATTCATGAATTTATTGATTTGTTCCTTCCTGTGGATACGACCTAACTCTTTGTGGTTAGTTTTATTGATAAATACTTTTGTTCAGGATTTTTCCACCAAGATTTACACACTATGACAACATATTTTTCTGACATAATTTTCCTACGAGCGAAATCTACTATTCAATCATGATCATCAGATCGACATGATAGTTCAGGCCATGAAATGGATTGAAACTGGTAGACAAAACTAATCTCTCAGAGATTGCTACAACCCTCCTAATGCCCAACCTGAACTGTACGTTAGGATACCGCAGGAGGAGGCTGATTTTGAGCTTAAACCTCACATCATAAATGTGATTCCTCACTTTCATTCCATAACTCTGATGATCCTTTCCAGCACCTTGAGGAGATCTTAAATATAGGAAAAAACTTTGGCCTAAGAAATATGGATGTAGGTACTATGATGATGAAAATGTTCTTGTTCTCATTGAAAGACAAAGCTGCACAATGGTTGAGGACAATTGGTAGACCTATTCTGACTTGGGATGATTTGAGATATGAATTTTTGAAAAAACTTTTCCCCATAGGTAAAACCAATGTCCTCAAATGTGCCATTACAAACTTTAAGAAGAACCCTACGGAACAACTTCATGAGGCTTTGGAGAGGTTCAATGATCTGACTAGGAAGTGCCCTGATCATGGTTTTCCTAAGTGGCATTTGGTCAATATATTCTATTATGGGTTAAATTACAATTTGAAGAATTTTTTCGAAGTGGCATGTGGGGACAACTTCCTTAGTAAAGAAGAAGACAGAGCCTTTGAATTATTTGAGAATATGAGTGAAAACTCCTTCAACAATGCCTCTATGCTCACCTTTATTAGATCTAATCGACCAAAGAGTTGAGTTTATGAGATTCAAGATAATTCAAGCTTGGTTGATCTGGACATTATTGCAAAGTGATTAGATAAGGTGGGTTAGAAAGAATGTGGAAAATCTAGATAAGAAACTGGATAGGTTGGATAATCCGTTAAAGGCCAGGAATCCCTTAGGTGCAGCCACCTATGTAAATCCTATGATTAAATGAGGGACTTCTATTTTGACCCGCACCCAACCTCTACCCTCTCTAGGTCAGGAATTAGTGCACAACATAAATGACCTACTCATGGCTCAACCCATGAGCCAGCTGTACCTGGACCATTTTCCTCCTGGGTACCAAGGAGGGATCTTGATGCCCTCACATCCTGAATTAGGTAGCTTGATGCCTAATTATTCTAAGGATGATAACTCTATTCAGGGTTATAGTATGACCCGTACTTAAATACCTACAACCCTAGATGGTGTAACCATCCAAATTTTGCTTAGTCAAGTCAGAAACCTACCCAGGGTTCTAACTCAACTAGGTAGAATAATTATAGGCAACCTAGTAGGTACACACAACCACGCACTTACCAAGCTCAACCTACTCAAGAAACCAAACCTACTAATCTATCTCTTATCCTCAAAGAAATGCAAGAAATGAATCTGAGACATAAAGAGGAAATGAATCAATTGAGTATTGAATTGACGGGATGAATGGAATAATTAGTAGATTTTAGATAGCACAAGATGCTTCAATCCTAGTGATGGTGTAGCAATCATAGGTCCTAATCAACCAAAATAATGTCTAAATCTAGCTTAATTTGTGGATATTGCACTTATATCGTGCATATCATGCATTGCATCAATCATTATAGAATAAGATGAGATATCCTGCTATTTAATGATTTTTGTTGTTATTTGCAGGTAATAAAGTGATCCAGGAGGTAGGAGATAGTGGAATAAAGCAATAAAGAGAGAAGGAAACTGATCCAGACAAGAGGAGTGAGGAGGATAGCCTTATCCCTACCCTTAGAAACCTTAGGACAACCTTCTAAAAGCCAAAACCACTTCCATTAGGACACCTTAGCTTCAAAACCCAAACATGGATAGCACTATCCATGTTCTTATCACCCTATCCCTCTCCTAAACACTTAGGAACCAAAACCCACCTTAGAAAACCTAAAACTCAGTCTATAGCACCTTTTAAGATGTCCAAACATCTTGCTGGACGTCTGATTTCTGCAGAATATCAATCCAGGAAGCTAAAACTCATACTGACACAGAATTGGATGTCCAATCTACTATCCAGATATCTAATTTGAAGTATAAGATGTCCGACCACTCTTCTGGATGACTGATATTATTCTCTGATTCCTGATTTTGGTGCTAGAAGCTTGATCTTGCCTATTTTGACCTAGAAACACCACCAGACACCCTAGGAAACCTAATTAGAGACCTCCTAAGCCTAGTCCACTATCCATAGCCCTACTTATCCTATCGCTAATCCAATTGAACCATCTCATACTTAATTGGGTGCATCTACAGTTGATTGGGTGCACTTGAACCCATTTAGATCCACCAAAGATCTAATTGACTCATACTTATTAGGTTTACCTATGCCTAAACATACACACATATCCAATTAGACTTAACCTAGACCCAATTAGGTTCACTCCTATCCAATTAGACTCACCTAAGCCTAATTAGGTCCACATCCAATTAATGTAGGTTGACCCAACCTAGATTTACCAAAACCCACAACCCTACTCTACAAAATTTGAACCACACACACTAGTACTATCCTAGACTACCCTCCTAACCTAGATCCACAATCCATGGGCATCAACCCTAAGAGCCACCAAAAGTGGCGCATGCGATTTTTGGGAAAAAGCCAACTTGCGACCACCAAAATTGGCCTTCCCAAAAAAGCCAAAAATCAAGAGGCACACCCATTCACTCTCCATTCCAACCATTCTCTCCACCTCTCACTTGTGACACCCTTCCTTCCACCCTCCAAATCCCAAGGTCATCCACCACTCTCTCCTCCAATGGGGTGCTCCTCCTCCTCCTCCAAACACCACCATGGGCAACTAAGCAAGAAGAGGAAGAAGGCCACCTTCCTCCTCTACTCTCCTTCATGACAACGTGGCCATAGAGAGGACATTCTCCACTTTCTTTCTTCTCCATGGTTGGCTAGAAAAGCTAGAGAAGCTTCTCTTCAAAGCTTCAAGGACAACTAGGAAGAAGAAGGGTTCTCCACCTTCTCTTCTTATGGGTGTGCTATCCTCTCTCCACTTGGGTGAACATGCCCCCTCCCTTTTTCTTTCCCTTTCTTCTTCTTCTTGGATGGCCATGAAGGCTCACCCATAGCCTCTTGTGGCTGACCATCACTTTTGGTAGGCGTGTAGACGAGTTTGCATACCTAAGGTCTAGCCTACACCCTCACATAAGGCTGATGGCCCTAGTGGAAACTTTTCGGTGTAAGGGATTTTCTCTATTTACATGCTTTCTAGTGTAGATGTGTTGAGATTTTTATGCATAAATAATATTGTGTGATCATCGTTTCTATCAGTGATTGATTTTGTCTTCATGCTACTTAGGCTTGTTCACATTATGCACGGCCATCATGGCCCCACATAGATGCAAATAGTCACTTAGGTTTTTGCTAGCACATCAAGATATATGTTTCATTTTGCTTTCAAAATAAAAATCAAAAACACCAAAAAAATTGCAAAATACAAAAAAGACCAAAAATATTAGGTTAGATTAGATTTAGGTTAGAGAAGCCGATCCAAATCTCAACTCGTTTTCATGTCTCCCAGAGACGAATGACCGGGACTCAAGTTCTAAAAGAAACCAATCAACGTGAGTTTTGTTAATAAAAAAACATTTTTGTCAAAGGGATTTCATGACTATACTACAATTTTTGATGATTTCGAAATGCGCGAATTCCACGCTTATCACCTAGCTAGTTCCTAACCTTAGGACTTACCCTAGGAACTCAAGCCAAAATAGGGAGCCACAACCTTAAGCCCAAGTGATTAACCCTACTCCCTCTACTCCTACTCTATTCACCCATATTCCCAATATGGCTAATCAAGCCCTGCCTATTTTTCAAAACCAACCTCAAGGATCAACTTCTGCTTATAATGCCTCTGCTAGTGCTGTTGCTGTGAGAAGTTGAACTAGAACCTAGGATCCAATTTGGCTTACATCTAATAATCTCAAGGACCTTTGTGAAATTGACTTGGTTGACCAATCTGAAGATGATTCTAGCAAGGCCCAAGAACCTATTTCTCTTGATTCTGATTATGTCCCTTATCTTGAGGCTGTAGAAAAATCTAGGAAGAAGAAGAATCCACTTGCTAGCAATGAGGAGTTAGATATCTTTAAATAGATTGAGATTAATACCCCACTCCTTGAGGCCATCAAGAATATCCATACCTATGCCAAGTTCCTAAAAGATCTATATACCTAGAAGCATTGGCCTAAATCTCAAGCACCCAGGAAGGTAGTCCTATTTGAGCATGCTAGTTGTGTTATCTTAGAAAACCTTCCTCTTAAAAAAAGTGACCCTGGAGCACCCTTCATTTCTTTCACAATTGGAAATTTTACCTTTGATCGAGTGATCCTTGACTTAGGTGCTTCAATCTACCTAATCCTAACTGGCCTGTATGAAAAATTTGGATTAGGTGAACTTAAACCTACCTCTATGACCATTCAGCTTGCTAACAGATCTATTACCAAATACAAAGGAGTCCTAAAGGATGTTATTGTCAAGGTTAGAGATTTTTTATTTTCTGGTAGATTTCTAGTCCCTCGCATGATTATACTTAAGGAGCTTAGGAACACCTCAATTATTCTTGGGAGACAATTTCTTGCTGCAGCTAAGGCACATATCAATTGTAAGAATGGATGTATGGAAATATCTTTTGGAGATAGAAAATTAGAACTAGATATTTTTAAGGCCAGCAAGAAATTTTAAGATTGTGAATTTATTGGCATTCAAGATGAAGTTGATGAATTGATGGCTATGAATTTGATTAAGAACCCATTAGAAGCCAACTTGACTGGATCAGCTTAGGAGGGTGATGATTTTCTCTATACCCCTACTTATATCCAACCTTTTGAGATTTATCATATGAGTGAACCTACTCCACCTATTAATCCTGATTCAGCCTAGGTTGATTTGAAACCCTTGCCTTCTAATCTGAAGTACAATTTTCTACGTCTGAATCAAACTCTACCTATGATTACTAGTGCCTATTTGACTCAAGAACAAGAAGAAAAATTAATTTGGGTCCTAAAAGTGAATAAAGAGTAAATTGGATGGACCATTAAGGACTTAAAAGGAATTAATCCTCCTTATTGTACTCATAGAATATTTTTGGATGAAGGATCTAAGACTTCTCGCGAGATGCAAAGAATGCTGAATCTAAATATGCGAGAAGTAGTGATAAAGGAAATAATTAAATGCGTAGACGCTGGAATATTAATCCAATTTCTGATAGTCCTTAGGTTAGTCCAGTCCAGATGGTTCCAAAGAAAGCAAGATTGGCTGTAGTAGCTAATGAACAAGGAGAATTGGTGCCTAGGAGGACAACTTCCTTTTGGAGAGTGTGTATTGATTATAGTAAGGTTAATACAACCACTAAGAAGGATCACTTTTCTCTCCCTTTTATTGATCATATTCTAGAGAGATTGGCAGGGCAATCTTACTATTGTTTTTTGGATGGATACTCTAGTTATAATCAAGTAGAAATCCACCGTAAGGACCAAGAGAAGACCACTTTCACCTGCCCCTATGGAACATTTGCATTTCGTAAGATGCCCTTTGGATTATGTAATTCACCAGCCACATTCTAGAGGTTTCTTCTGGTTGTGTTTTTTGAGATGGTAGGTGATTTCATGGAGATATTAATGGATAATTTTTTGATCTTTGAGGAATCCTTTGATTCTTGCCTATCAAATCTGGATAAGATCCTTAGTAGGTGCGGAGAAGTTAATCTAGTCCTTAGCTGGGAGAAGAGCCACTTTATGATCATTGAAGGGATTTTACTTCGCCATGTGGTATGTCAAAGAGGAATTGAAGTGGATAAAGCTAAGGTGGACACTATATCTAGATTACCTCCTCCAACATCTATTAAATAAGTGAGATCCTTTTAGGTCATGTTTGATTCTATAGGAGGTTTATTAGGAATTTCTCCTAAATCACCAGACCTTTGAGCAACCTCCTATCTATGTAGCAAGCTTTCGATTTTGATGATTCTTATCTCAAAGCCTTTGATCTTCTAAAAATTGTAATTACCTGTGCTCCAATCCTACAACCACCTAACTGGAAAGCTCCTTTTGAGATAATGTGTGATGCTTCTGATTTTGCCAAAGGAGTTGTCTTGGGTCAGAAATTAGTCAAAAAGCCCACAGTGATTTATTATACTAGTAAAACACCAGATGAGGCATAGAGAAATTATACCACTACTAAGAAAGAATTACTGGTTGTGGTTTTCACATTGGAAAAATTTTAGGCTTATCTACTAGGATCACATGTCACTATCTACTCAAACCACACTACACTTAGGCACCTTTAAGCTAAAAAGGATGCTAAACCCCAACTTATTAGATGGATATTATTATTATAAGAATTTGACTTGGAGATCAAAGAAAAAGCTAGTTCTCAGAATGTTGTGGCTGACCATTTGTCTAGATTCCTAGTCAAAGGCCCTTATCCAGAGTTACCTATCTTTGATTCTTTTCAGGATGAATCTATCTTGAACATCTTAAGAGTTAGACTCCCTTGGTAAGGTAATATTGTGAATTATTTGGACTCAAGGAGGGTACCTAATGATTGGCCTAAACAAGAAAGTGATAGAGTTTATGCTATGGCCAAGTGTTATTTTTGGGATGATCCTGATCCCTTTAAGACTTGCTCTAACCAAATCTTAAGAAGATGTGTTTCTAAGAGTGAGCATTGACAAACGCCAGTTTATCATCATTCTTATGCATTAAAACAAACCTAGCTCTTAGGATTTTACTCCACAAATGGGTTTTTGGGCTGCATTTAATAACTAGGTTAGGCATGAAATGCATTTTCTTTTTTGGTTTTAATGTGTTTTTGTGAGTGTTAGGGATGAATAGATATACAGATCCCTAAAACCCTAGCACTCAAGAAGGCAAATGGTGAAGGAGGAGCTCAAACTAGCTGGAACTCAGCTTGATCCAACTCACCATAGTTGGAACCTAGCTCACTTGAACTAGGGTTAGCTCATCCTTGCTCCATGCTGATAAACACCAGTTTATCATCATTTTTATGCTTTAAAACTAACCTAGCTCTTAGGATTTTACTCCGCAAACGGGTTTTTGGGCTGCATTTAGGCATAAATTAGGATAGGCATGCATTGCATTTTTTATTGTTGTTTTAATGTGTTTTTGTGAGTGTTAGGGATGTACAGATTCACAGATCCCTAAAACCCTAGCACTCAAGAAGGCAATTGGTGAAGGAGAAGCCCAGACTAGTTGGAACCCAGCTTGATCCAGCTCACCATAGCTGGAACCTAGCTTACTTGAACTAGGGTTAGCTCATCCCAGCTCCATTCAGCTAATCTCAGCTGGATGGCAGCTCAAGAGAGTTCACCTTAGCTCACCCTAGCTCAAGTCAGCTCAGATCCAGCTCAACTTAGCTGAGTCTAGCTCACCTCAGCTCCCACTAGTTCACAGGGAGCTCTAGCTAGCTCAGCTGAGTTGACAGGAGTTCACCCCAGCTCAGATCCAGCTACATCCAGCTCCACTCAACTCCAGCCAGCTGAAGAAGAATTCATCTCAGCTAAGGAAGCTCAAGTCCAGCTCCCGGGGATTCAGCTTAGCTCATCTCAGTTGAGCTAAGCTACCTTAGCTGCCTCAACCAGCTTGATTCTCCCTGATAGCACCAGACCTAGCTCACCTCAGCTCATTTTGGTAGAAGCTAGCTCACTTTAGCTTGGCTTAGCAACTAGCAAAGAACTAGCAAGCTAAGCCAGCTAGAGTAGCCCCATGCCAGCCTCTTCAGCAGCAGCCAGCTCCAGCTCCAACTCCAGACTTCTTCTCCTCAGCTCCTTCCTCTAAACCCTAGCTCCATTACCTTCTCCTCTACTCCTCCATTAGCTAAGCTAGCTTAGCTTAGCTTAGCTTAGCTTAGCTTAGCTATGCTCCAACTTCCTTGGCTAGCCATTTCACTCTCATATTCCACCAAGAATCCCACGTCCAAGAGAGAAGTAGAAGAAGAAGATTAAGGGGATATTCTGTCCCCTTGGTGCCTTCCCCTCTTCCCTTCTCTCTTGGGCCACGCCAGCCAAAGGAGAAGCCAGGCAAGGAAGATCTTGGAGGAGATCTTGAAGGTGGTCACGCCACCTTGGAGGAGTTTTAAGGGTGGTGCATGCCCACCCCTTTGGAGAGAGCATTAAAGGTGGTAGCTTCCACCTTTGAGGAACTCTCAAGGAAGGAGAAGAAGGAGGCCCTCTTTTCAAGCCAAGGAGCAGCTAGGCTTGGAGCAAGAAGACAACCTTCTTCACCATTGTTACAAGAGGATTTGTGTTTCTTTTCTTGCTTTTAAATTGTGCAATTCTAGTAGAAGCTTTCCTCTACTTGTCCTTGAAAAGAACACTCATTCTACTCAATCAAAAATTGCCTTCTTTTAAGCTTTTTATTGCAGTTGTTTGTTTTGGTTCTAGCACTTATTTCACCTCTTCTTCCTAATTACCCTAGGCCTACACTTGCCTAGAGTGAGCTTAGGAAGAAGATATTTCTATCTTTTTAGATTTTTAATCATTTGTAGGTGTTAGTTCTTTTCGCTACAATCTGCCGTTTGCCCTCGTCTTTTCAAAATAAAAAAAAATTACATATTGAAAAATATTAAAAAGAAAGTTGAGATTGTATTCCAAGCAAGAGAATCAATTTTGCAACCATATTGCCTCCTTGGACGACCCTAGATGCTCCCCTATCTAGGATATAAATTTTAAAAGCGTAAGCGGATTCGCGTGTTACAATGACGTTAAAAACCTGCTTTTACAAATCACGCGCATTTCGCTATCACTTTTTGGCACCGTTGCCGGGGAGGCACGGCTTTGCATTAACTCATTTTCTCTTGCTTGAAGTGGATCTCATCCCCTTCTCTTTCTTTCTTTTGTGTGTGCAGGAACTACAGCAGGAAAGCGGGAATCTGGAAGCGAGAGCTTAAAGATCCTTTTCTTCCCGCGAAAATTCAGGTTGGTTCCTCTTTCTATTCACATAATTAATTAAAACTACCAAAAATATATTAAACTTGGCTTTCAGGACCCTAAACACTTAAATTAAGTGGAGTGGTGCATTTTAAAATCATTGTTTGCTTGTATGCTTCTTTAGCACCATTCCCTTGCAAGTATTGGTGTTCTGTTTTTCGGGTCTAGATTTCTGTCCAGACATGAAAAAATCGATTCCTAACACCACAGGCCTCCTAAAATCATAAAATCTCATAGAGTGATTCCCAATTAAGTTTGGAACATCTGTTCCAAATTTCAGATCAATTGGATTTGTATTTAATTTTTAAAAATTCGTGGATTACAGAGGGGTCACACCCTCTAATCTTCCTGTTTTGCTACTGTCCGTGAATTTTCAGAATTTTTATACTCATCCAATTTTTGTGAAATTTATCTTGTTGGAATCCCTGTGAAATTTTACATATCATATAAAATCATAAAAATTTTCTGAGGTCGGTGGTAATACTGAAAAGTCTATAATACCCACGGGTATTATTTCTGGACTTTGACACCAGTACAATTAAAAATTCAAAACTATTATCAAACAAATTCCTAAAATCTTACAAAAATCTTTGGTGGAATCCTTGTTTGATTTTCTTTAAAGTAGTGGTGTTGTTTGACTTGTTTGGACCACTACTTAATTCTGAAAGCTAAAAATAATTCATTGGTAGTTAAATTTCTGTCTCAGGGATAATTGGTTTAGGGTTTCTTCTTTCTCTTTAGAGACTCAATTAAAAGGAAATATACAATCACACGTACAACTTGTCTTTCCTTTGATTGTGAACTTTCAAACTTGTTTGAAAACTTAAAGAGAAAAACCCTAAAATTCATTTAATTAAATCACATCCTAAAAGACAAAAATATAAAAAAAATTGTGTGACAACTTGATTTTCATTGGAGCCACTCTCCAATTCCTGCACACACACAAAAAAAAAATCAAATAACAGGGCAACAACCCAATAAACGCCCTCCACATTCCGTGTGCACTATAGCATCCTAGACCTAATTAAAATTTGTAGCAACTTGACCCCTAAGGCTTTATCAACTTAGGCTTGCTATTTAGGTCTTAAGTTTTCTTTAGTTAGTACCAATTCTGTCATCTGTATCTGGTGTTCAGGCTGAGGGGCCGTGTCAAACGACCAGGCGCGGGTTTGTATAAGCACCTGGGGTTTTCCCTGGGAAACGTTTGGGCCCAAACCTCCCCTTAAGCAACTTGGCTAGATTTGTTGATAGAACGGGTATTCACTATTGACTACTTATTTCCTACATAGACCAAGTCTTAGGTTATTATTAGGGAGTCACATTTAAGTTAGGTCTAGTTTGTTTGTTTGATTGCACACTTTCTCTCATCTCTATCTCTTCTCCTCCCCTCCATTTCTTCCAAGTAGTGCATGCATGGGCGACGGTCCCAAAAGCCACACCTTGAGGGACCATCTGATTTCGCCCCCCGTAGCAAGAAATCATTGTTTTCTTCCCCCTCGTCTTCTAGAAAAATGGAAAACCCAGGAAGCCGTCAAAAAAATTCTGCTTCCACTTTTAACCCGTCAGCCGACCCACAAGCTGACTCCACCCTCCCCCACCTTCCTAACTTGGAGCAACCAGAAATATCAGCAGGGCCAGGTGGCCCTCCAATTATAACCCATAATACAATTCCCTTTGCATTAATGGTTGACCATTTGGCTCGGCTACAACAAAATCAAGAAGATCTAGCTAGGACTGTCACGAACCTAGCTAATCAAGGACAAAATCCACCACCTCACCAACAGCCTGTCGTTCCTCTTAAGGATTTCTATGATCCTTCCAATTATGAGGAAAGACCAGGGGTGGTCATACCACAAGGGGATTTTGAAATCAAACCCGCTATTCTAAACCTTATCAAGCATTTTCATGGTCTTCCAAGAGAGGACCCTTTTTGTCATCTCGAGGAATTAACTATCCTCGCTCAAACCACTCGTTCCCGCCATGTGCAGGAAGACATGTGGTTAATGAGACTCTTTCCTTTCTCTCTCAAAGACAAAGCATCACATTGGTTTAGAACAGTTGGGCGTCCTATTACCACCTGGCCCCAATTAAAAAGTGCTTTCCTTAAAAAAAATTTTCCGATCGGTCGAACAAATGCATTAAGAAGATCTATAACGACCTTTCCACAAAAAATTGGTGAACCCCTCCATGAAGCCTGGGAAAGATTTCAGGAACTTCTAAGAAGTTGTCCCCACCATGAAATTCCACAATGGCAGCTAGTGCAGATCTTCTATCATGGATTAGAAGATCAATTAAAACGATTTGTGGATGCCTCATGTGGGGGCAATTTTCTTAACAAAGACGCCGAAAGTGCCTATCTTCTCTTTGAAGAAATGAGTGAAAACTCATTTAACATGACTTCAATGGACACTTTTGGCAGATCACAAAACCCCAGACATGGAGTCCATGAAATTGACTCCAAAACCACCTCTGTTCCAGTCACACAAGATGATTTATATATGTTAGCTCAACGACTGGACCAGATGCAAATTCACCAAAAGAAAATAGAAGAAAAGCTCACAAACAAACAAGCTCCACACGTCCACTCTCCACACACTAACCCCCCACACATTCTCCGAAGAGAGAATCTACACAATATCGATGCCACATCTGTTGACCAGCAATTCCCGGCTGATTTCCCGCAAGATTTAACTGGGAATTTTGACCAAAATATTGTTGATTCCACCTCGGAAACTATTTATGCTCTCCAGGAGCAATTTAGAAACCCCTCCAAGATTTCCAATCAAAATTGGAGGACTAACCCGAATCACTCCTGGAAAAACCCGAATCCGATTCCTTTTCCCAAACAAAACTATTTTGGGAATTATGGGCAACCTTTGTATCAACCTGGACCATCCCAGGATGATATTAATAATCAGGTCATGAAAACTCTGCAAGGAATGCAGACTCAAATGACAGAAGTAACCCGCATGGTTACCAATTTACAACAACAAGTTAAGGTTACTCCTGACCATCGACCTATTGGGAATTTACCATCCCAACCCATGCCCAACCCAAACAATCAAAGGAGTCAATTCCAAGGTGGATATCACAGTCAACCTATTCATCCAGCACCTCAGCATCCGCCGGGTTTCAATAACAGCCAGGCTCCCCGTCCTCACCCTAGAAACAACCAGACTGCAAATGCAGTTACCTTGAGGAATGGGAAAACCACTCAAAATACCCTGCCTGTTAAAGAAACCCGCTCTAATGACACACAGATTAACTCTTCCCCTCCTATTGTTCAGGAACCAATTCACGCAAAACAGGGCAACCCTGCCCCATTTCCACAAGCCCTCCACTCTTCAAAAAAGAAAAAAACAAAATCTGAGCCCACTGAGAAGGAATTAATGGATTTATTTGGGCAAGTAGAAATTAATATCCCTATCCTAGATGCCATTAAGTATATCCCTGCCTATGCAAAATTCTTAAAAGATTTATGTACTCCAAAAAGGCAGCCCAAGAATTTAGGAAAGGTGATTCTTCCAGAGACAGTCAGCTCAGTTGTGCAGAGCCGACTGCCTCTTAAGAGAAAAGATCCCGGCGCCACCCTAATCCAAGTTATCATTAATGATACCTCATTTGATCGCGCTCTGTTGGATCTTGGTGCCTCAATTAATCTTATCCCCACAATTATTTTTGAGGAATTTAAGATCGGTGAATTGAAACCTGTTGAGGTTACTCTCCAATTAGCCGACCGATCTACGATTAAACCAAGGGGAATTGTTGAAGATGTTCTTGTCCGGGTCAAAGATTGTCTATTCGCAGTAGACATTTTAGTCCTGGACATAGAGGTACCTGAAGCACTTAAGTTTGCCCCCATTATTCTTGGAAGACCATTCTTGGCCACCGCCCGCGCCAATATTGATTGTGATTCTGGAAAGATGAAGATCGTGTGTGGCGGTGAATCTATAACCCTAGACATTTTTCAAGCCTCTAGGCGATTCCAGGAACCAAATTTCTTTGATGATTCGGATTCAGAAATAGAAAACATTGTGGAAGAAACATTGCAGATTTCCCAATTAGGTTCCTGTTTTGCTGTAAGTACGGTTCCTGAACAATCTACTTTTTCTCACCCTTCCACCTCAACTACACAACCAGCTAACATTCCAGCTGACCCTTTCACTCTCACCTCACCTCAAACCCACAAAGCAGAAACTCTTTCGGAACCGGGCCTACAATTGGAATTAAAACCTTTGCCCGATTCACTTAAATATGTTTTCCTGGGTCCAAATCAGACCCTGCCCCTGATTATAAATTCTGGACTCACCGGGGCACAAGAGCACAAACTTCTCCAGGTTTTGAGTAAATATCGAAAAGCTATTGGCTGGACCCTTTCTGATCTTAAAGGCATTCATCCGTCCTATTGTACGCACCGTATATTTTTAGAGGACGATTCTTGCCCCTCCCGCCAACCACAAAGGCGCTTGAATCCTGGTATGCAGGAGGTGGTAAAAAAGGAGATTATTAAGTGGCTGGATGCTGATATCATCTACCCCATTTCTGACAGCTCCTGGGTTAGTCCAACTCAAGTTGTCCCCAAAAAGGCTGGACTAACAGTTGTCACCAATGAAAAGGGGGAAAATATAGCCACTCGAACCGCTTCTTCTTGGCGCGTGTGTATAGATTATCGAAAATTAAACACCGCCACTAAGAAGGATCATTTCCCGCTCCCTTTTATTGATCAAATCTTGGAGCGGTTAGCCGGACGAGAATTTTACTATTTTTTGGACGGTTATTCTGGCTATAATCAAGTAGCGGTTCGTCCTGAGGACCATGATAAAACAACTTTCACCTGCCCCTTCGGAACCTTTGCTTTCCGAAGAATGCCCTTCGGTCTTTGCAACGCACCTGCGACTTTTCAAAGGTGCATGCTTGCAATTTTTTCAGACCTAGTAGGTGAATGTTTAGAAGTTTTTATGGATGACTTCTCTATTTTTGGAGATTCTTTTGATCATTGCCTCAAAAATCCTGAAAGAACCCTCCAAAAGTGCATAGAAGTTAACCTGGTCCTCAGCTGGGAAAAAAGCCATTTCATGGTCCAAGAAGGTATTGTCTTGGGCCATGTTATTTCTAAACAAGGAATTGCGGTAGATAAAGCAAAAATAGATGCTATATCTAAGCTCCCACCGCCCACTACTGTCAAACAAATCAGATCCTTTTTGGGCCATGTGGGTTTCTATCGTCGATTCATACAAAACTTTTCCCAAATCTCCAAGCCTTTAAGTCAGCTTCTTACTAAAGACCAGCCATTTGATTTTAATAATAAGTGCCTGGAGAGTTTTTTGAGGTTGAAGAAAGAGGTTACTGAGGCACCAATATTGCAGGGACCTGACTGGAATAGTCCCTTTGAATTAATGACAGATGCCTCAAATTTTGCTGTAGGGGCCGTTCTAGGGCAAAGAATTGGCAAGAAACCCGTTGTGATCTATTATGCTAGCAAAACCCTTGATGACGCACAACGGAATTACACGGTTACTGAAAAGGAACTTCTTGCCATTGTATTTGCCTTGGAAAAATTTAGATCTTATATGTTGGGGTCACGTGTCACTGTTTATACAGGCCACTCAGCAATTAAATATTTGCTGACTAAGAAAGATGCGAAACCCCGCCTTATCCGTTGGATTCTGCTGCTCCAGGAATTTGACCTGGAAATCAAGGATAAGGCAGGATTGCACAATGTAGTGGCCGATCATCTCTCTCGTCTTATGACAAATGACATAATGACCCCACCAGATCAGTTCCCTGATGAAAGTATTTTAGCTGCTACAACCCTCCCTTGGTTTGCACCCATTGCAAACTACTTAGCAACAGAACAAATCCCCGCTGATTGGCCAAAAACAAAACGGGATAAGTTCTTTGCTGATATTAAATATTATTTTTGGGAGGAGCCCGACCTTTTCCGCATTTGTGCCGATCACGTTATTCGACGATGTGTCCCTGATTCTGAAATCCATGATATCTTAACACATTGTCACTCAATGGCCTGTGGCGGACATTTTTCGGGCAAGAAAACTGCAGCTAAAATCCTTAATGTAGGATTTTATTGGCCTAGCTTGCACAAAGATGCTCATGACTTCGTTCGGTCCTGTGTGCGTTGCCAGAGCATCGGCAACATGACTCGAAAGGATATGATGCCCCTTAATCCTATTTTAGAGGTTGAAATTTTCGATGTTTGGGGCATCGACTTCATGGGACCGTTCATCAACTCTGGTGGGTATTTGTATATATTAGTCGCAGTAGACTATGTTTCTAAATGGATAGAAGCAATACCCACCCGCACCAGTGATCACCGTGTGGTTGTCGAATTTCTTAAGAAAAATATTTTCTCAAGATTCGGCATACCAAAAGCCATTATCAGTGACGGAGGCTCACATTTCACCCACTCATAATTCCGTCACCTCCTTTCTAAATACGGGGTTAATCATAAAATTTCCACACCATATCACCCCCAAACTAATGGCCAGGCTGAAGTTTCTAACCGGGAAATTAAAAATATTCTACAAAAGACGGTTAGGTCCGACCGTAAAGACTGGTCCACCAAATTGGACGACGCTTTATGGGCCTACCGTACCGCTTTTAAAACTCCGCTTGGCATGTCTCCCTTCCGTCTGATTTTCGGGAAGGCATGCCATCTCCCGGTAGAATTAGAACATAGGGCTTTTTGGGCAATAAAACAACTTAATATGGATTTATCTGATACCGGTAACCATAGAAAATTACAATTAACTGAATTGGAAGAATTACGTAATTTTTCCTATGAAAATGCGAGGATTTATAAAGACCGAACAAAGAAATTTCACGATAAATATATTATTCGGAAACACTTTGACGTTAATCAATGTGTTTGGCTTTTCGATGCGAGATTACGTCTTTTTCCTGGCAAATTAAAATCTAAATGCACCGGCCCCTTTATTGTCCATAAAACATATCCATACGGCGCTGTTGACCTTTTTGATCCACAAACTAATTCGATATTTCAAGTCAATGGCCAGCGTTTAAAGCCCTATTTTGACCATACGCCTAAAATTCCATCTGAATCTTTTAATTTTACTGAGCCAACCGCCCTTGATCACTAGTACACATCACGCCCGGCTGAATGGCGTAAAAGATAGCACTAGATGGGAGGTAACCCATCATTTTCTTGCATTCCTTTTTTTTTTTTTTTTTCTTCTTTTTCCAGGTTTTGTTCATCCTAAACCCGACCGTCATCACTAAGGTGATCCCTTTTCCCTCCTAATCATGAGGACATGGCATATCTTAAGCATGGGGGGGTGTTTTTAAATTTTTACGATCGATTCAGGATTTTCAAAACCTAAAAACATGCATTTTTGTTTAATTTATTTCCTGCTTGCATACCCAAAAAAAAATAATAAAAAAAAAATATATATAAATGTTCAAAACTTTTTGAGGAAAAATTTTGAAATCGAGACTAAGGTCGAAAAATTCACTTTTGGTACAATGGATTTAATCTTTAACAAACTAAGGATGATGATATGGATATGATCATTAGAATTCCAGGGTCTATTTTAGACAAGATCAAATATCTTTCTATAAAATTCCACCTGAACTCATAATAGTTCAGGTGACTTGATCCTATTTTGCAATATGGAAATTATTTGACTTAGCTTCTGATTCAAAAACTTGCATGTTTTGAGAAACTTCTTGTGTCACTCTTCACACACAAGCCAACACTTAAAAATAACTAAAAATTTGAAAAACTCCCTTGTTTGGACTTAGTGAAAGTCTGAAGCAGATCATTGGTTTGAGTTCCCACCGCCGAGAAGGAGGAAAATGCCTCCTTTAAGGACGCGATGTCAACATGTTACCGCCTCAGCGTTGCTCCATATCTATATTTCATATCTTTAGACGGAGCATTAAAGCGTATTTTAGCAGCTCAAGTGTCTTGGACGGTGCTCTACCTATAGTGTCGGAGCAAGAGCTTGAGTTTGTTTGGAGCGCCCCTTTTCACCGCATCGTGTTCTGGGGTTGTGAGCTCCTGGGTGGTGTCATGGACAGTGCTATCTCGAAGTACTGGCGCCAGAGCCCCCTCGAGGAATGGTAACGGGAATGATGATCCCAACACATCTGTTGTAAGACTAAGCTAAAAATAAGCATGGGGGAGGAAAAAAAAAAAATATATATATATATATAAATAAATTAACACGCCCTTATAAATGTTGGTTTTTCACAAGCACAGCCACAAGGTTTTAAAGGAATTTGCAAGTTGCGAATCAGATTCACGAGCCAGAAAAATCCTAAAAACAAACATTTCAAGTCATCTGAATTAACAAGGGGTTAATTTGTGAATTTTCTGAGGATATATTGATCCCGTTCTATCTAATGGTTGGATCCAAAAACAAATCCTGATGTTTATCTTCAACAAATCCCGTATCTCCTGTATTTTAATCTACCAAGGTCCCTTAATCTCTTTTTCTCCTCAAAAGTCAAAAAAATTAGATTTCCCAAAAATTCCATTTTCCAAAAAAAAAAAAATTAATGTTTTGCTAAGAGACTAGCAAAAGATAAGCATGGGGGTGTGATAAACACCAGTTTATCATCATTTTTATGCTTTAAAACTAACCTAGCTCTTAGGATTTTACTCCGCAAACGGGTTTTTGGGCTGCATTTAGGCATAAATTAGGATAGGCATGCATTGCATTTTTTATTGTTGTTTTAATGTGTTTTTGTGAGTGTTAGGGATGTACAGATTCACAGATCCCTAAAACCCTAGCACTCAGGAAGGCAATTGGTGAAGGAGAAGCCCAGACTAGTTGGAACCCAGCTTGATCCAGCTCACCATAGCTAGAACCTAGCTTACTTGAACTAGGGTTAGCTCATCCCAGCTCCATTCAGCTAATCTCAGCTGGATGGTAGCTCAAGAGAGTTCACCTTAGCTCACCCTAGCTCAAGTCAGCTCAGATCCAGCTCAACTTAGCTGAGTCTAGCTCACCTCAGCTCCCACTAGTTCACAGGGAGCTCTAGCTAGCTCAGCTGAGTTGACAGGAGTTCACCCCAGCTCAGATCCAGCTACATCCAGCTCCACTCAACTCCAGCCAGCTGAAGAAGAATTCATCTCAGCTCAGGAAGCTCAAGTCCAGCTCCCGGGGATTCAGCTTAGCTCATCTCAGTTGAGCTAAGCTACCTTAGCTGCCTCAACCAGCTTGATTCTCCCTGATAGCACCAGACCTAGCTCACCTCAGCTCATTTTGGTAGAAGCTAGCTGACTTTAGCTTGGCTTAGCATCTAGCAAAGAACTAGCAAGCTAAGCCAGCTAGAGTAGCCCCATGCCAGCCTCTTCAGCAGCAGCCAGCTCCAGCTCCAACTCCAGACTTCTTCTCCTCAGCTCCTTCCTCTAAACCCTAGCTCCATTACCTTCTCCTCTACTCCTCCATTAGCTAAGCTAGCTTAGCTTAGCTTAGCTTAGCTATGCTCCAACTTCCTTGGCTAGCCATTTCACTCTCATATTCCACCAAGAATCCCACGTCCAAGAGAGAAGAAGAAGAAGAAGATTAAGGGGATATTCTGTCCCCTTGGTGCCTTCCCCTCTTCCCTTCTCTCTTGGGCCACGCCAGCCAAAGGAGAAGCCAGGCAAGGAAGATCTTGGAGGAGATCTTGAAGGTGGTCACGCCACCTTGGAGGAGTTTTAAGGGTGGTGCATGCCCACCCCTTTGGAGAGAGCATTAAAGGTGGTAGCTTCCACCTTTGAGGAACTCTCAAGGAAGGAGAAGAAGGAGGCCCTCTTTTCAAGCCAAGGAGCAGCTAGGCTTGGAGCAAGAAGACAACCTTCTTCACCATTGTTACAAGAGGATTTGTGTTTCTTTTCTTGCTTTTAAATTGTGCAATTCTAGTAGAAGCTTTCCTCTACTTGTCCTTGAAAAGAACACTCATTCTACTCAATCAAAAATTGCCTTCTTTTAAGCTTTTTATTGCAGTTGTTTGTTTTGGTTCTAGCACTTATTTCACCTCTTCTTCCTAATTACCCTAGGCCTACACTTGCCTAGAGTGAGCTTAGGAAGAAGATATTTCTATCTTTTTAGATTTTTAATCATTTGTAGGTGTTAGTTCTTTTCGCTACAATCTGCCGTTTGCCCTCGTCTTTTCAAAATAAAAAAAAATTACATATTGAAAAATATTAAAAAGAAAGTTGAGATTGTATTCCAAGCAAGAGAATCAATTTTGCAACCATATTGCCTCCTTGGACGACCCTAGATGCTCCCCTATCTAGGATATAAATTTTAAAAGCGTAAGCGGATTCGCGTGTTACAACGACGTTAAAAACCCGCTTTTACAAATCACGCACATTTCGCTATCACATGCAGCTAATCTCAGCTGAATGGTAGCTCAAGAGAGTTCATCTTAGCTCACCCTAGCTCAAGTTAGCTCAGATCCAGCTCAACCTAGTTGAGTCCAGCTCATTTTAGCTCCCACTAGTCCATAGAGAGCTCTAGCTAGCTCAACTGAGTTGACTGGAGTTCATCCCAGCTCAAATCCAGCTACATCCAGCTCCACTCAACTCCAGCCAACTGAAGAAGAACTCATCCTAGATCAGGAAGCTCGAGTCTAGCTCCCGGGGACCCAGCTAGCTCAAGCTAATTGAGCTAAGATACCTTAGCTATCTCAACAAGCTCAATCCTCCCCTGGAGCACCAGACCTAGATCACCTCAGCTCCATTCAACAGAAGCCAGCTCACTTTAGTTTGGCTTAGTAGCTAGCAACGAACTAGCAAGCTAAGCCAGCTTGAGTAACCCCATGTTGACCTCTTCAGCAGTTGCCAGGTCCACTTCAGCTCCAGACTCTTCAAAACCAGCTCCTCCCTTCAAAGCCTAGCTCCAACACCTCCTCCTCTACTCCACCATTAGCTAAGCTAGCTTAGCTTAGCTTCGCTTAGCTATGCTCCAGCTTCCTTGGCTTGTACCACCCAAAAACCCTACCTAACAACTCCACCAACTAGCTCCACCAAAGCTCCACATAAGCTAACCATACTTCGCGCCAACCTAGCCTACCCACCACCTCCAAAAGACACCTAAAAGTGGTGCCAAAACCACCCTAACTACCCCCTTGTTGGCGCCACTTTTCCCTCCGAAAATCCCCCTCATCTCCACCACACACCTCCCCTTGAACCCATCTCCACCCTCCACATAATCCCACCTTCTAGAAGCCTGAAAGTTGGCGCCAACCCATGGCACCTCTCCATGGTTGGCGCAACTTTTAGGTGCCTCTTGAACAACCCTAAATACCCCCTTACACCTCTTAGGTGGCACCAACCATCCTTAACCCTAGGATCATCTAACCACCTCCATCCTCCCATCTTAGCCCTCCATTTCAAGAGGCACCTTAACCCCTCATCTACCCTATAAAAAGATCACTACCCACCACCATTCAAACCATCCTTGGAT
Source organism: Thalassia testudinum (assembly GCA_037157565.1). Classification (NCBI taxonomy): domain Eukaryota; kingdom Viridiplantae; phylum Streptophyta; class Magnoliopsida; order Alismatales; family Hydrocharitaceae; genus Thalassia; species Thalassia testudinum. The sequence goes on from JAZHRO010000056.1 coordinate 18,990,702, forward strand.
AGAAAATTCACTCTCATATTCTACCTAGAGCCCATGCCAAAGAGAGAAGAAGAAGAAGATTAAGGGGATATTCTATCCCTTTGGTGCCTTCCCCTCTTCCTTTCTCTCTTGAGCCACACCAGCCAAAGGAGAAGCCAGGCAAGGAAGATCTTTGGAGGAGATCTTGAAGTTGGTCCATGCCACCTTGGAGGAGCTTTTTGAGGGTGGTGCACACCCACCCCTTGGAGGAGAGCATTGAAGGTGGTAGCATCCACCTTGGAGGAGCTCTCAAGGGAGGAGAAGAAGGAGGCCCTCTTTTTAAGCTAAGGAGCAGCTAGGCTTGGAGCAAGAAGACTCCCTTCTTCACCAAATTTTGCATGAGGATTTGTGTTTCTTTTATTGCCTTTAGATTTTTTCATTTCTAGTAGAAGCATTCCTCTACTTGTCTTGGAAAAGAACACAAATTCTAGTTAATCAAATTGCCTTCTTTTTACTTTCCATTGCAATTGTTGTTTTTGTTCTAGCACTTGTTTGACCTCTTCTTCCTAATTACTCTAGGCCCCCACTTTCCTAGAGTGAGCTTAGGAAGAGGATATATCTATCTCTTAAGTTTTAGTTAAGTAATTATAGGTGTTAGTACTTTCCACCACAATTTGCATTTTGCCCTTGTCTTTTCAAAATAAAAAAATTACTTATTTAAAACACCAAAAAGAAAGTTGAGATCTATTTTGTAAGTAAGGGAATTAATTTTGCAAACATTTGGCCTCCTTGGACGACCCTAGATACTCCCCTATCTAGGATATAAATTTAAAAGCGTATGCGAATTCACGTGTTATAGCGACATTAAAACCCACTTTTATAAATCACGTGACTTTTCGCATCAAGCATCACAACATCCTAACCTTTTGCCACACTGTTGCTTGTGGTGGTCACTTTTTATGAAAGAAAACAATAGCAAAGATTTTGCAATCAGATTTTATTGCCCATCCATCTTTAAAGATGCCTACCAGTTCTCTAAGGCATGCACACATTCTTAATCAATTGAAAACATGACCCATGGATGCATGATGCCCCTAAACCCGAACTTAGTGGTTGAAATTTTTGATGTTTGAGGGATTGATTTTATGGGACCTTTTATACCTTCATTTGGATACCATTACATCTTACTAGTTGTTGACTATGTTTCTAATTGTACAGAGGCAATCCCAATTCACACCATTGTTCATAAAGTTGTAATTGATTTCATAAAAAAGAATATCTTTAGTAGGTTTGGGATGCTTTGAGCCATAATTAGCGATGGAGGTTCCCATTTCACCCATGCCCATTTTAGAAACCTACTAACTGAATATGGGGTCACACCCAAGATATCCACACCCTACCATCTACAAATCAATGGTTAGGCTGAAGTATCCAATAGAGAGATTATGACCATACCATAAAAAATAGTTAAGCAAGATAGGAAAGACTAGGCCATCAAGTTAGATGGTGCACTCTAAGCCTATTGTACAGCTTTCAAGAATCCTATAGGTACTTCACGTTACCCCCTTGTGTTTGGAAAGGCATATCATTTACCTATAGAACTTGATTATATGGCTTATTAGGCTATTAGGCAATTAATTATAGGTCTGTCTATTTCAAAAAAAAAATTATGGATCTATGTCAAGTAGAAAAACATCGCAAACTCCAACTAACAAAGTTGGAGGAAATTAGGAATGATGCATATGAAAATGCTAGGATTTGAAAGAATAAGACCAAAGCTCTACATGATAAATTTATATCCCGAAAGAGCTTTAATCTTAATCAGAAGGTTTGGCTTTTCGAAGCTAGATTGAGATTGTTCCCCAGGAAATTAAGGTCTAAGTGGGTCAGCCATTACATAGTAACCCTCACATTCCCACATGGAGCCATTGAGATTTCTAATCCTAAAACAGGGCAGACTTTTAAGGTGAATGGGTAGAGACTTAAACCTTATGTGGATCACTATTTACCTGGACTTGCTGCTAAGGCGGTTACAGTTTGGGATATATGATAGAGCAAAACTGTGCCTAGCTGAAGGCATTAAACTTAGCAATTGTATGTATATACATAGCATGTCTCTTATATAAATGAATTTTAGTCTGGCTTGCAGAGTTGAAGCCAGTCGAGTTATGTTGTGTTGGCTCAAATATTTCCAGGTGATTTCTACCTTTTTCTTTATGTTTATAGCATACAATGAGAACATTGGATGAAATAGGAATGAGTGGTGGATTTACATATTTTGACTGTGTCACTTTTATACTAGTCTCCAAAATTCCCATATTCTATCGTAGTTGCTGTTCACATGAATGCCTTCTATTTTGCAGGTTTTTATCTGTTGTATATTAGTTTTCAAAAAAAAAGAAAATTAAAAGTCGAAAAATAAAGAAAAGAAAGGATAAAAATCGATGTTTCTAGAGTTTGAACTATGAAAAATTGGAAAATATTGATTTTGAGGACTTACCGATCTTAGGAAAAGTACGAAAAGAGTCTTTTCGCTTAGACTCTTTAGGTCATATTTTGACTTAATTATCTCAAGTATTTACCTAAATATGGACTTCTTTTCCTAAGTCTTTGAAAGGATCTAAAAAAGCTAAAAGTATTGAGTCAAAAGGGTGACAAGTTAATGGCTTATTTGTTCACCCTATGGTTTGGATAGTCTTCGAGTTCCAAGCATCTTCACTTGCACATTACACTGATTCATCTTCTGGGTGATTTTGTTGAGTCCTTAGTGGTCAATAAGATTTAGTCTTAGGATAAAAGATCCAAAGGACTTGCCAGTGTTTCTAGCTCTTAGGACTATTCCTATTTGTACGGGATGCATTTAGAACGAAGGAAGGAGAGCCACTCACCTAGAAAATAAGTGTGACAAAGAAGATAATCTAGAAAAATGAGTAGTCAAAGGAAGTTATATATTAAAAAAGAAAAAGAAAGAAAAAAAGAAAGAAAGAGAGTAGCAAAGCAAAAACACATCCCTTTCATCTCTTACCTACATGAGTGCATCCCAAACAAAGTGAGATAGCTAGCAAGAGATCTAAGAGTCTAGTAGGGAGGATATACACCTTATGTGTTGACCTTGGGATAGAAAAGTGGTGAGGAGAAAGCTGCCAAATCCTAGTATAGCCTAACCAAAGATAGGTTGTTCCAGAGAGAGCATAGAAATATTCTAAGTTTTATTGAATACATGGAATTAACTTAGTTGCCCGTCTGGTGATTCACATTATTTCACACACAAGATGCCCATTTCTCACATTTGATTCGAACCTTGGGTTAGCCGACTTAGTCAAGGAAAGTTACTCTAGCAACCCATGTCCGATGGCTAATAAGATTCCTGATTTGATTTAGGCGATCCAAATTTGAGTCGATACTTTATAACTATTGAGTCTTTGTTGTTAATATTTTGAGTACATTTCCTTTGTTTTGGTTAAAAATCAAGATTAGTGATTTCAATTTAGCATAGCTCAAAATTTACATGATAGTTTCCTTGTAAATATTATTTTCTTGAATAATTTTTGTTCAATATTTTGCTCGAGGACTAGCAAAAGATAGGCATAAGGGTGTAATATTTCTATATATATTTACAATAATTATGCCTAACTAATGCCAATTTGAGAGTTGATTAGGGTAGAATGCATTTAGTTAGGTCAGTTTGGTTATATAGGTGCATTTTGTAGATATTGCATAATTTTGGGTTTTTATATAATTTCTCTGAAACTTATATGTGGTACCTTGATGTCTTTGTTATATTATGTGTAGAAACCAGGTTTGGAGAAATTTTGATCCTTCGAGACTAGACTTTCATGTTTTAGCTTAGTTATGCAGAGAGGATGAGCCTATTTTATATGACTTAGATTATTTACAAATTAGGTTTGCCCATTTAGAGAGCCAATTTTCCCTAACCCAAGATCCAAGTACCTATCCTAATTTCCCAACTTAGGTGGTTAGCCATGAGCCTAATTAATCAACCAATATGGTTGCCTAGCCTAATTGATTTTATAAACCCATTAGTTAAACCCAACCTATTCCTATATCCTAACCCAACAAACCTTATTGGACCATCCCTTTTATCCTCAAATAAATACTATTTTGGATGGCCAAATTACACCATAATTTATCCACCACTATATCAACATCCTAGGGTCTTAAATTACTATTTGTATGCCATTGTCGACTGTTAAGAAATATATGCATTGTAGTATAATCAACAAAATCACACAAACACTTTAATTTATAAAACTCAGATTCTAATTGGAGTCCGAGGTCATTCGTTGGGAACAAATGTGGAATTAAGACATTAATCTTCATTCAGAATAAATAAGCACAATAAATTGAGCGCAATAACAAATATGCAATGAATGAAACTTGTCAAATTGATATTCAAAAATAATCAACTATATCTCAAAGTGTAATGGAATAAAAAGAAATACAAAGAAAAATGAATGGTGATTTGAATCACCAATTATTCAACTTAATTAAGCATATACCCAAATATTCAAATCATTAAACAGTACCCTCAATCAATTAATCAATATTAACTTAGGTACTTAAATAATCCAACAGTACTAGCAAAGTCAAATCAAACGTTGCCCATGTTGTATCAGACGACTTAACTTCACAGCACAGACCCTTACAGAAGGCATACACAGGCAATGGCCTCTCAAGGTCTTCTCTTTTTCAGGAAGCCTTTAAGACCAAGACCTTCAAGCACAAGCACACGGCTAAGTGTTAGCCTTCCTTCAGCACATGCCCAAGGCACTTCAGAGCAAAACCCTCTCCCCTCCTTCTCACAAATCATCTTCCTTCTCTCTCACATAATCGAGTTTTAATTAGGTAAGGCGTCGAGTAATCAGGTCAAGAATAATGGCCAGACACGTGTGCTATGTGCACAGGCGAGGCGTTAAGGCATGCGTAAGTGTTGTGAATTGTAGAGCACGTTTTGATAGGAAAATGCATCGTAGTATAGTGAGCAATACGATCAAACAAAAATATTTTCTAAAGATAATGACACTTTGAGTCCCAGTCATTCTTCTCTAGGAGGCGTTTGTTTTAATTCTGAATTCGATCTTTTATCGCTCTACTTTGTTTAAAATCGCACGCCGGTTTCCAGTCTTCGAATTAAGATTTTGCCACTTCTATTATGAACCCCGATTACGTGCACATGTGTCAAATAGATCACAAAGGTGAAAGTGTGAGTTTCGATGCGCACAATTCTAGTGATGTGGTAGCTATTTACCGAAAATGCATCTATAGTTAGATTTTATATATTTTCCGGAAACGACATGCTTGTTGCGAAATATATAAGTGAAAAATAGGCAACTTGAATCATGCAGAAAAGATGGAAACCGTTAAGCTCAAGGTGATTTCAAACATAGAGATATGCATATAAAAATGTATCTTTTATTCATTCATTCAGAGAAGTTTTTGCAACATGAAATGTAGAGGAAAGCTTGTACAGGAATGCTTGAAAATGTAAATCTAGCTACCAGAAAATGATCGCATACAAGAATCTACAGGGGGATTTTGCATGCGTCATTGGGGTAGAATAAGGACTACACTACTAAGCAGTAAATATAAGTAGTAAATGTAAAGTGCTAGCTACTAATCTATTAGAAAGTGAGGGCATTCAGAGGTGGGCTCTGATGGCCTTGGAGTGGTTGAGAGGAGAATGAGGGGCGGCCAATGGAGCTTAGGTCGGCCCTTGGAGAGAGATTGGAGGAGTGATCCAACATCCGAGCATGGAGATGGTGTCCTTCATGGTGGTGCCCAACTCGTGGAGGTGGAGTGGATGGAAGTGGCTAGCCTAAGTGGAGGTGGATATGAATGGAGCCAAGCGTGTATGGCCAAGAGTGGATGGGTGGAAATAGCCACCCTTAGGTCTTTTTATTGACCTAAGGGAATCTCTCTAGAGAAGTGTGGAACTCTCTAGAGAGAGTCCAAGAGTGGCAGGCCAAGAGAGAGAGAGGTGGTTTTTTCGATCCACCATTTGTGGATCTAAGAATTGAATGCCTCTTAGTTGCTAAATTTGGCGACCAAGAGTTGGCGCCACTCCAAGAGAGTTCTAGATAACTCTAGAGGAGTGTGTGTGCATGAATGGTTGTGTGTGTGTGTCTGTGTGGTTGTGCCCTAGGGGTCTAAGAGTTCTCGGTTAAGTCCTAAGGGGTTTGGGTAGGTGTATGCCTTGAATTTGGGTTGCAAACCTTAATTGCTAAGGGGAAATTGCAGTTAAACTTAACCTAAGTTTAATTGAATGAGTGTGAACCTAATTGAGAGTGAAATAACTCAACTAGGTTGGGTTTAGGTCAATTGGACTCTCACTAAGTCCATTTGGACTTGTGTGGGTTGACATCTGAGCTCAATTGGACTCAATGTGTCCAAATGGCATAGATGATGGTAGTTGACTTTGATCTAAGTCAACTGGGTTTGGTGAGGACCTAATTAGGTCCTTAGATAGGCCTAGAGGTGATGTATTAGGGCTAGGACACCTTAATTTAGGTTCCAATGGGGTTGGGATTAGGTCTAGGTAGCTAGAGATCCAAGATCAAGGCTCGCATCTCAAAATAGGGACTGGTGACCAGCTCTAGACATCCAAAAACATGATCAGACGACTTATACACAAAAATCAGAAGTCCAAACTTCAGTTCTGGACGTCCAATCTGAGTCAGGGGGAAATCTTGGCTCTGTTTTGGGTATTCTGCAGAAATTGGACGTCTGTCAAAGTGTCTGGACGTCCAATAACACTGCAGAAGTGGGTTTGAGGTTTGCGGGAGTTGGCTAAGGGTTCTAGATGTCCTATAACTTATCTGGACATCCAGATAAGGGTTGGAACTAGGGTTTTGGGCCTTCCTAGGGTGCTGTGACCTAATCTAAGGGTGGCTAAGGCTTGGGGGAAGTCTCTAGGCTATCCTAGAGCTAGGATGGACCTAAGCTCTTCACATTTTCTTCTTTATTCCTACTTAATAAAATAGCAAACCTTGACTCCCTTACATCGTTATTCCTACATCTAATCTAAGTCTTCTACTCTAGCTCTGCTGCAACACCCATTATTCCTGATCCAGCTTCAGATCCTGCTCCAGATCCAGCTCCAGATCTAGCTTTTGATCAGCTTATTGCCTGCAATCTTCATAATGCACTTAATCAACACATTATAACATTCTTTTATTCATAGCTAAAGTAAAGCAATAAAGATGCAGATAATGTTATGCGTGCACGAATAGCCCTAACTTATGTAAGTCCTAGCCTAATTTAGGTCAATTAAGACCTATGATTGATGTGCAATCATACCCCCATGCATAAACCTTGCTAGTCCCTAGCAAATGCAAGACTAAATTATTTACAGTAAGGGTCCCTAAGGGACTGATTATTTTATCAAGTGTATGCCTAAAGATTTTTCTCCTTTTTGTTTTCATCCTATGCTCTAGAAATACAGACATTCATGAAAGTGTAGCTATGTAGCCTTTTGCAACGGATTTGGGTGAAAAATTGATACACCTCTAATGCCTGTACTTGACCCCTAGTAAAAATTCTAGCAGGATAGGCGGACTTCTTCCCTCGGGGTATTCAAGGTATTCTATGAATTTCATCCTAGCTTTAGGCTTAGGTGGAGAATCTTTGAGGGAAAAGATTATATATTTGGTGGCTTACTCTCACTTAGTGTTAGATAGAGACTAGTACTACAGAATCTAGATTCTCGGATTACTAAGTAACTCAACCCAGAGAAAGTCGAGTAAAACTATGCTCTCTTTTGATTCCTTTGTATTCATTCTCTCTTACTCTTTTTCTTTTTTCTTTTCTTTTCTTTCTTTTTCTTAGAGCTCACAATCTCACCAGATTCACATATTTGACCTGTATTTGGTGGTCTCACTTGGCATTACACTTTAATTTAGTTTCCATAACCCTAACACTAAGTCAGAATTCCTCAACCAGTGTTTGGGAGGTCAGAAACATAAGAAAGGTGGGTTAAGGCCATATTTGGTGGTATTGCCTCAATGCAACTAAACTAAATATTCACTCTTTGTTTTTTGTTTTTCTTTTTCCATTTTTTTCAATTTTTCTTTCTTTTCATCATTTTTTTTCATTTCATTTTTTTTTCTTTCCCCTTTTTTTTTCTTTTTCAACATGACACAACTAGCACACATCCATGAATTTTATTGAGGAGGCATTATTAGGGATTGGTGGTACTCAAGAGACATTGGGTGGCTTATTTGGTTGAAGTGCCTACTCACGGTACCAGGAGAGACAAATAGGATGGTATATTTCTAACTTTGGCATCAATACTCTCCTTCAGCATAGGATTCCATAAAGAATGGTCGTAACCATCTACCTTAGCCCTAGTTTTATGAGAACTCGCTTTTCGCGTATATGGCTTATTTGTTGTCTCTCATAATTCACACTAAAATGTATACGCAAGAACTGAGATCAAAAACTATGCCTAATCTCAAAGTATCGTCACCTAATTATCTTGGACTCCGGATTCCTTGCACTAATCTTAGAGCACCAATACACTCTACTCTCATTTCACACTATTTGGTGGATTTTTGGAAGAAAATCTACTTGACTACCAAAACACTATCCAGGAGTTCAAGAAAAGAAGCACTGCTTCTTCTCGACAGACTAAAGACATTTATCAGCCTTCACCGTGAATCCATTGCAAATTCTACGTGTGTGCGAAAAGTTGTACTGGATTCCAGATTAAAGGAATCAACTAGAGGATAAAATCCCTAATGCATTCTCTTAATAAAATAATCTTATCCAAGAGTGCAATATGCTATAAACAAGTAACCTCCTATAATTTGTACTTTGTGAAATTCCCGTGTCGGGTTACAATCAGCTTGACCATAAATTTAGAGCGAGAGGTGAACAGGTGAGTCAGAGATGGCTATTGCGGACGATTTCTAGCTCCAATGCTAGCATTGGAGGTGTGGTTGGACCATTGTAGATTGCATTTTTGATAGAAAAGAAATGCATCGTAGTATAGTGACAAAGTACGATCCAACAAAGATATTGTTTTAAAAGAATAATGAGACGTTGAGTCCCGGTCATTCGTCTTGGGGAGGTGTTGTTTTCGCTTTTGAAATTGATCTTTTCTTTAGTCGTTCTACTTTGTTTAAAGATGCATGCCAGTTTCCAATGTCCTAACTAGGACTTCATCGCTCTTATTATTAACTCGGATCACATGCGCATGCGTCAAGTAAATCACGAAAGTGAACGTGTGAGTTTTTGTGTGCACGATTCTAGTGAGGTGGTGACTAGTTATGGAGAAAGCATGTATTGTCAGATTTTCAATATCCTCAGGAAACGACATGCTAGTGCGTAATATATCGACAGTTAAAGAACAACACTTAAATCACGCCAAGACGATAATTATTAAGCTCGCGGTGATTTCAAACACATAGAGAGACATATATATAAATACAATTTCATTCATCATTGGAGAGTTGTTGCACAAGGACATCTAGAGGAAAGCTTATAGATAAATGCTTAAAAATTAAACCTAGCTACCAGAAAATGATTGCATACAAGAATCAGCGGGGGGATTTCGCATGCATCATTGGGGAAGAAGTAAGACTACACTACTAAGTAGTAAATAAAAGCAGTAATTATAAGAAGAGCTAAACTACTAATCTAGCAGAAGGAAGGGCATTCGGAAGAGGTCTCCGATGGCCTTTGAGTGGCTGAGAGGAGGGGCGGCCAATGGAGCTTAGGCCAGCCCTTGGAGAGAGGTTGGGGAGTAGATCCAGCTTCCTGGCATGGATATGGTTGCCTCCATGGTGGTGCTCAACTCGCGGAGGTGGAGTGGAGATGGGAGTGGCTAGCCTAAGTGGAATGAATGCCAAGGAAGTGAATGGGGGTGCTTGGCCGCCCAAGGGGTCTTTTTATAGACCCAATGGCTTCTCTCTAGAGAGGTGTGGAACTCTCTAGAGAGAGTCCAAGAGTGGGCGGCCACATGTCGGTGGAGATGGTCTTTGAGATCCAAGAATTGTAGATCTCAATTTGAATTCCTCTTGGTTGCTAAATTTGGCAACCAAGAGGTGGCGCCATCTCAAGAGTTCTCTAGAGAATTCCAGAGAAGTGTGTGCATGAATGGGTGTGTGTGTGTGTGTGTGTGGTCATGCTCTATGTGGCTAGGTGGCTTAGGTTAGGTCCTAAGGGGTTTGGGTAGGTGTAGGTCTTGAATTAGGTTTACAAACCCTAATTCCTAAGGGGAAAATGCAATTAAACTTAACCTAAGTTTAATTGAATGAGTGTGAACCTTATTGAGAGTAGAATAACTCAATAAGGTTGGGTTTAGGTCAATTGGACTCTCACCAAGTCCAATTAAACTTGTGTGGGTTGAGATCTAAGGTCAATTGGACTCAATGAGTCCAATTGACTTAGGTGAAGGTAATTGACTTGATCTAAGTCAATTGGGTTTGGTGAGGACCTAATTAGGTTCTTAGGCAGGTCTAGAGGTGATGTACTAGGGTTAGGACACCTTAATTTAGGTTCCTATGGGTTGGGATTAGGTCTAGGGAGCTAGAGATCCAAGATCAAGACTTGAATCTCAAAACAAGGACTGGAGACCATCATCAGACGTCCAATAATAGGATCAGATGACTTATACTCAAAAATCAAAAGTCCAGACTTCAGTTCTGGACATCAAATTTCCGTCAAGGGCTCTTTTGGGTACTCCGCAGAAATTGGATGTCTGACAAAGTGTCTGGACGTCCAATAACACTGCAGAAGTGGGTTTGAAGTGTGCGGGAGATGGCTAAGTGTCCTGGACGTCCTATAACTTATCTGGACGTCCAGATAAGGGCTGGAACTAGGGTTTTAAGGCTTCCTAGGGTGTTGTGACTTATTCTAGGGGTGGCTAAGGCTTGGGGAAGTATCTAAGCTATCCTAGGTCTAGGATGGACCTAAGCTCTTAACATTTTACTGCTTTATTTCTACTTAATAGAATAGAAAACCTTTAACCCCCTAACATTATTATTCCTACATCTAAACTAAGCCTCCTGCTCTAGCTCTGCTACAACTCCCATTATTTCAGATCCAACTTCATATCCTGCTCCAGATCTGCTTATTGCCTGCAATCGACATAATGCACTTAATCCGCACATTATAACATTATTTTGTGCATAGCTAAAGTAAAGCAGTAAAGATGCAGATAATGCTTATGTGTGCATGAATTTCCTTAACTTATGCTAAGTTCTAGCCTAAGTTAGGTCAATTAAGACCTGTGATTGTTGCGCAATCATACCCGCATGCCTAAATCTTGCTAGTCCCTAGCAAATGCAAGACTAAATTATTTACATCAAAGGTCCTTGAGGGACTGATTATTTTATCAAGTGTATACATAGAGAGTTTTCTCCTTTTTGTTTTCATCTTATGCTCTAGAAATCCAGACAATCGTGAAAGTGCGGCTATGTAGCTTTTGCAACGGATTTGAGTGAAAACTAATACACCTCTAAAGCCTGTACTTGACCCCTAGTAAAAATTCTAACAGGATAGGCGGACTTCTTCCCTCGGGGTATTCAAGATATTCTATGAATTCCACCCCGGCTTTAGGCTTAGGTAGAGAATCTCTGAGGGAAAGGATTATATTTTTGGTGGCTCATTGTCACTTGGTGCTACATAGTGACTTGTACTATAGAATCCAGATTCCCGGATTACTAAGTAACTCAACTAAGGGAAAGACGAGAAAAACTATGCTCTCTTTTGATTCCTTTGTACTCATTCTCTCTTTTTCTTTTTCTTAGAGCTCACTATCTCACCTAATTCACACATAGGATCTGTATTTGGTGGTCACTAGGCATTAACACTTTAATTGAGTTCTCATAGCCTAACACTAAGTCAAAATTCCTCAACCAATATTTGGGCGATCAGAAACACAAGAAAAATATGTTAGGGCCATATTTGGTGGTTCTCAATTTTATTTGGTAGTATTGCCTCAATGAAATAAACACTAAATATTCATTCTTTTCTTTGCTTTTTCTTCTTTTTCTAATTTTTTTTCAGTTTTTCTTACTTTTCATCATTCGTTTTCTTTTTCTTTTTATCTTTTTTTTTTAATTTCTTTTTCAGCATAGGATAATTGGCATACATCCATGAACTTTATTGAAGAGGCATTATTAGGGATTGGTGGTACTCAAGAGACATTGGGTGGCTTATTTGGTGGTAGTGCCTACTCACGGCACCAGGAGAGACGAATACGACGGTGTATTTCTGACATTGACATCAATACCCTCCTTTAGCTGAGGATTCCGTAGAGAATGGTTGTAACCATCCACCTTAGCCCTAGCTTTATGAAAACTCGCTCTTCGCATATTTGCCTTATTTGGTGGCTCTCAAAATTTCGCACAAAAATGTATACGAAGGAACCGAGAGCGAAAACTATGCCTAATCTCAGAGTATCATCACCTAATTATCTAGGATTCCAGATTCCTCACAGTAATCTTAGAGCACCAGTATTCTCTACTATCATCTCACACTATTTGGTTGATTTTTGGAAGAAAATCAACTTGACTCCCAAAACACTGTCCAGGGGTTCAGGAAAGGAAGCATTACTTCTTCTCGACAACCTTAAGATGTTTATTAGACTTCACCTTGAATCCATTGCAAATTCTACGTGCGTGCGAAAAGTTGTACTGGATTCCAGATTACAGGAATCAACTAAAGGATAAAATCCCTAATGCATTCTATTAATAAAATAATCTTATTCATGAATGCAATATGTATATATGCTATAGACATGTAACCTCGCATAATTTGTACTTCGTGAATTTCCCGTATTGGGTTACAATTGGCTTGACCCTAAATTAGAACAAAAGGTGAACGGGTGAGTCGGAAGTGGCTGTTGCGAACGATTTCTAGCTCCAATGCGAGCATTGGAGGTGGAGTCGGTTGTTCTTTCATTTAGGGTCCTAAAGTACGTTTACATGCAGCTCCGAGGTTTTCCTAAGTGTTGGCATAAAAATTTTTTTTTCAGTTTTTCAGTATCTACCCCCCGATGCCTAAGTTCCTGCATGTCCTCATGCATGAATATAAAAGAAAATAAATACTCTAGGGAGAATGGGTAGAAATTACATGTAATTGCTCCTGAAATGATATTCAGCACTATTCAACCTGTTAGCAAGCAATATACGCAAAGGAAATATGCTAAAAGAAATATATGCAATGTATAAAAATGGTTATGTATAGATGATGGTGAAATGTGGAGTGAATGGTATCTATATGTGCTGAGTTTAACGCCTCCAGCTGGGTGAGCACTCAATCACACGTCCTCACTAAGATGAATAGTCTCGTCAGGTGGAGGTGGTTCTTGGGCCAAAAATGGCTTGAGGTGCTGGCCATTTACCGTGAATATATGCCAAGAATTTGGGTCCTTAATCTGGACTGCCCCGTTAGGATATGGTTGCATCACAACATACGGGCAAGGCTATTTGGACTTAAGCTTCCCTGCGAACAATTTCTGCTGTGAATCAAATAACCAGACTCGCTGGTTGGGCATGAATACTTTCCTCTGGATGTGGCGGTCGTGAGAGGCCTTGGTCTTGTCCTTCTATATTAATGCATTCTCATAGGCCTCCCACCGAGTTTACATTCTCGACCTCCTGCATCGAGGTCAAGGTTGCATTTCCGCATTGCCCAAAAGGCACGATGTTCCAACTCTACAGGAAGTTGATAGGCCTTGCCATATACCATGCGATGTGGTGACATTCCGAGTGGGGCCCTATATGCAGTTCAATATGCCCAGAGTGCATCGATTAATTTGTCGGACCAATCCTTCCTGTCTGGTCTAACCATCTTCTGGAGAATCAGCTTGATTTGATGATTAGACACTTTAGCCTGGCCATTGGTCTGCCGGTGATACGGAGTGGCTATGTGGTGATGTACCCTGTATTTCTTTAATAACGGCTTGAAATGGTCGTGGATGAAGTGGCTTCCCCCGTCGCTAATCAGAGCGTGGGGTATTCCGAATCTTGCAAAAATATTTTGCCGTACGAAAGAAATGACGGTCTTGTGGTCAGCCCATCTCACTGAGATGGCCTCGACCCACTTTGAGACATAATCAACGACTAGCAATATGTACCTAAAGCCATGCAAGTTTGGAAAAGGGCCCATAAAATTGATACCCCAGACGTCGAACACTTCTACAACCATGATGGTTTGGAGTGACACCTTGTCTCTCCTGGTCATAGAACCGACCGACTGACATCGTTTGCAGTGTTGGGCATAATCGTGTGTATCTCTAAGGATGGTTGGCCAGAAAAATCCCGACTGTAAAATTTTTGCAGCGGTTTTCCGTCCTGAGAAATGGCCACAACATGCACTATTGTGGTAGAAAGATAACACACTGGGGATCTCAGAGTCTGGGATGCATCTTCGAATAATCTGATCCACTACAATGTGGAAGAGTAGTGGGTAATCCTAGAGATAGTATTTGGCCTCTGCGATGAATTTGAGTTTCTGGTCCTTGGATAGGTTCACGGAAATTTTGCTTGCAGCAAGGTAGTTCTCGAAATTCGCATACCAGGGGAACTCAACAGAATGAATTGCCAAAAGTGATTCGTCTGGAAATTCTTCATGGATAGGCAGGGAATAAGGAATGTGGTCTGGGTCCAATCTGTATAGGTGATCCACCACAACAGTCTATTTTCCAGCTTTGTCGCGGATTTCAATATCAAATTCTTACAATAGAAGGATCCATCTAATGAGTCGTTGTTTGGCATCCTTCTTTGCCAACAATTGCTGGAGGGCGGAGTGGTCAGTGAAGATGATGACCTTTGACCCTAATAAATATGATCTGAATTTCTCCAACCTGAATACTACTGCTAGTAGTTCCTTTTCGGTGACAGTATAATTGCGCTGAGCCTCATTCAGCATCATGCTAGCATAGTATATGACAAAGGGTTGTTTCTCCCGACGATGGCCTAAAACGGCACCGATGGCAAAATCAGAAGCATCTCACATCATTTCGAAATCAAGCGACTAGTCGGGTGGTTGGAGAATCGGGGAGTCGAAAATAGCGCTTTGTAAAGTCTCAAAGGTGCTGAGACACGAGGTATCAAATTCAAATGGGACATCGGTAACTAGGAGATTCGTCAAAGGCCACACAATTTTTGAAAAATCACGTATAAGTCTCTGATAGAAGCCGACATGGCCCAATAATGATCTAATCTGCTTGACCGAGCTAGGTGGTAGTAAGTGAGAGATAATCTCTGATTTAGCCCGATTGACCTCGAGTCCAATTTTAGAGATCCTGTGCCCTAGTACTATGCCATCCCTCACCATGAAATGGCTTTTCTCCCAGGATAGTACTAGGTTTACCTCAATGCATCGTTTCAGGATCTTCGTGAGGTTATCAAGACAAGACGTGAAATCATCTCTGAAAATAGAGAAATCATCCATCAATACCTCCACATAATCCCCAATCATGTCAGAGAAGATAGCCATCATACAATGCTGAAATGTCGCTGGTGCATTGCAGAGGCCAAAGGGCTTCTGCTTGAAGGTGAATGTTCCAAAAAGGCTTGTGATTGTGGTCTTGTCTTGATCTTCCGGGGCAATCGCTACCTGATTATACCAGGAGTATCTATCCAGAAAGCAGAAGAAACTACGTCCGGCTAACCGTTCCAAGATCTGATCAATGAACGGCAAAGGAAAGTGATCCTTCTTGGTAGCCATGTTCAATCTACTGAAGTTAATGCAGACCCTCCAAGAAGTCACAGTGCGGGTCAGGATGTATTCGCCATTATCATTTTTCATGACAGTGAGTCCTGCTTTCTTGGGCACTATCTAAATCGCACTCACCCAATGGCTGTCTGAGATTGGATATACAATGCCTGCATCTAGCCATTTGATGATCTCCTTCTTAACAACCTCTAGCATATTAGGGTTTAGCCATCTTTGAGGTTGTCTCGAAGGTTTAACCCCCCCATCCGTGTAAATGTGATGAGTGCAATACGTGGGGCGAATACCATGGAGATCAGCAATACTCCACCTGATAGCAACCCTATGATCTTGAAGCATAGAAATCAATTGATGTTCCTATTCTTGGGTTAAGTGGGCATTGATAATGACTGGATATGTCTCACTTTCGCGCAAGAACACATACTTAAGTGAGTCAGGTAAGGGCTTTAATTCAATCACTGGTGGGTCAGAATCAGAATTGAGAGTGCGAGGAGCAGAACCGAGGGTGGGAATCAGTTGATCCATGTGCACGTGATTTCTTGCTGAGTCGCCCCTTGTGAAATCGGCTGTGACCGCATTAACGGGAAACCCATTAGCTGTAGTCACGTCTTCCTGTAATAACAGGGGCGATTCAATAATATATGGATCAAGATAGCTGGATTCAGGGGTGCTTTGGTCAAAAGCACACCCCAAACAGTTAGATCCTCAGGGACATATGTGTAATGTAGTGGTTTCAATCCCGTGTGGATCGAGGTTCGAGAACCCTGATAGTGTGGACGAATGAGATATTGGGTCATCACAAAGGAGCCCAATGTTACCACAGTAAGCTGAATCTTCATCTTCACCATCCTCCTCTATTCGATCACAGTCGAAGTTCTTTGCTACTCTGAATATGTCTAGATGAAGTCGCTCATTGCCTAAGGCAATCTCCATACACCTAGATGCACAATCGATGTTCGCTCAGCCTGTCGCCAGAAATGGGTGACCCAAAATAATTGGTGCATCTCGGAGATTAGGAGGAACTTCCATATCAAAAATGAAAAAATCTGTGGGAAAGCAGAACCCGCGGACTTTCATGATCACGTTCTCAACCACCCCCTTGGTGTTTTGACTGAACTGTCAGCCAGCTGAATCGTAACCGAGGTGGGTTTCAACTCCCCAAATCGAAATCGATCAAATACGATGGTGGGAGTTAAGTTGATGGACGAACCCAAATCTAGAATGGCCCGATCAAATGGAGAATCCTACAAGAAGCAAGATATGAGTAGGGTACCAGGGTCTTTCTTCTTCGACGGTAGGTTAGCTAGAATCACGGCGCTAGCTTCTTTCGATAGTACCACCTTTTGTCCAATTCTTGGCTGTCACTTCGGGGTACAATAGTCCTTGAAGAACCTAGCAACAGTAAGAATTTGATTGATAGCCTCGAGGAGGGGGACCTGAATATGTACTTCCTTAAACATCGATTTCAGGTCCTCGGAATTTCGCATGTCCTTTTTCCATGCTGCATTTCATGTCAGAGCCTCAGGAAAAGGGACGGGAATCTCAGGGTTGAGTGGTCTCTTACCCTTATCTACAACAGGTGGCTCCTAAGATGATGGAGTCGAATTTTCCTGTGGCGAAGGGTGGGAAAAATCAGAACCCGCCTGCCTAGGTGGTGGGTCGAATGTCTTCCTACCACTTTACAAAGAAACAGTGTGTGCATCGGCTTGCCGTCCATGAGGTGGTGGGGGAGCGAAAGGGGCAGAATATGCGGGATTCTGCACAGGCGGCTGGCCTTGCGCGTAACAGGGTGGTGCAAGAGGTGCCTGTAGTATGGCATGTGCCTATCCCTGCGGTGCCTGAAACCTAGGTGGGGCACCTTGGTTCTACACATATCGAGGATTCGGGACGGGTTGGTAGGGCAAGGCTCCCTGAGTCCTATGCTCCTGCAATAGCTAGTTCTTTATGTTCTGTATGGTCTAAATCTGATCAGCCATCGCCTTCATAATCTGCAAGCTATCTTATGTAGACATCCTCATCGATTCTTGCAGCTCCTCTTTCAGTGCCTCCAAAGGATCAGCCCGCTTTGGAGAGTGGTTGGCAGCTTGGTGCAGCGGCTGGTATAACGAGCAGGGTTGCTACTGCTGAGACAGGAATGGCTGCTACCTAGGATACGTGTTTTGCACATTCTCGTATTGCCTGGTCTGGTAGTGTGGATCTTGATGTGGTCTCTGTGAATTACCTGACCAAGAGAAGTTCGGATGCTGGTGCCAACCAGGGTTATACATCTCTGAATATAGGTTATTATGCTCGTATCCTTGGATAGCACTGACGTCCTCATAGGCCGAAGATGTCTGAGACATATATCCATTAAGGGGATATGCATTATAATCTACGGGTGGTGCATAACTCTGGTGGTAGGGTGCTAGATCTGGATTATTCACGGGATCCTAATATGCAGGATCTCGTAAATACGGAAAAGATGCATCCCGAGTGAGTAGATTAACTCGAGCAGGTGGGGCTCGGGGTGCATAGGAGGGTCGTAGGGTAGCAGAGCTCAAGTTAGATTGACCCTGGCTAATCTGGTCAATCTTCTTCTCGATTAAGTTCATTCTATCCAGCTGCTTGATGATGATATCCATGTAGGCTCGAATAGACTCGGTGTGAGCCTCGTGGACACCAACCCACTGCTGACCAGGACGCTGGAACTGGTCCATAGATGTGGCATTCATCGAGTTCTCCGCTAATGATTCGAATAGCTCAAATGCGTTGTTCTCATCTTTTGCGAGAAAATTCCCACCGCTAGATGCATCGGCCAGATACCGATGTGTGTCATCTAGCCCATGGTAAAAAATCTGAGTTAAGTGCCATCTGGGTATACCATGATGCCGGCATTCCTGGAGAAGGTCGTGAAATCTATCCCATGCTTCATGTAATTTCTACCCAACTCCATGGGAGAAAGTCGTGATTGCGCACCGCATTGCGTTTGTTTGACCGATTGGGAAGAACTTTTGCAGGAATTCACGTCATAATTCTAGCCAGGTTCCAATTGGCTTCCCAATAGTCTTGAACCAGTATGAAGCTTTGTCCTTCAGCGAGAATGGGAAAAGCTTCATCAGAACAATCCCGAGGTCGACATTCCTGGGTCGAATCGTTTCAGCGAGTTGACTCAGGTCCTCAAGGTGCTGAAACAGATCTTCGCTTGAGTTCCCGTAGAAATGAGTGCTGATCAACCCAATTACATTGAGCTTGAGCTGAAACATGTCTCTGCTAGCAGGAATTCTAACTAGCAGTCTACGATAGGTGCAGCTGGGTCGTAGAAATCACATAGTTGTTGTCCTCGTGGTGGGTGCTGCATCCTGTCAAGCACCGTCAGAATACGATCCATGCTCTGTTGATGCTGCTCCTCATATTCGGTGACTCGGGCTTCCAGATGAGCCATCGGGTCCAGATTCTCAATGTCCTGACCCGGTCTAGGTCTAGGTCCAGGATTTGCCATGGTGGCTCTTGGAGTAGAAGAAATGAGGGGAGAAGATGGTCCGGGCGAGGTGACTTGCTTCCTTGGGAGTGGCTCCCAAGGTCCAACCAAGCGAGGTCGAAGTGACCTCCTTCCGTGCATACACCGCCCCAACCCTTAGATTGGTGTAGCCACGCAGGACAAGGCTAAGGCCCTGTCAATCAAATGGTCCTTATAGATCAGGTGACCAGATTTTTAATTAGGGATTTGAATTCCTGAAGATAAGTTCATCGTATAACCGACTGAAAGTGAATCCCGCCTCTCAAGCTAACCCAGCCAGTTTGGTTACGAGGGGACTAAGGGGAAGGTTCTTCCTTTGGCTTATGCCTCCGGTTCCGTTGACCCCGAGCTGCGGTCGTTTGACACTACCCCGCAAACTTAGTCACCAGGTTTGGCAAGAGAGATTAAGCTCACCCAGTAGTATGACAATGAACTCTGGTTGATTTCGTGTTTTAAAATTGATTTTTAGCCCATTTTCTTCTGTGGGGTTTGTGGTGAGTGGCCCACAAGGTGACCAAGATCACCGGCTAACTAGACTTGATCAAGTCTAAGTTAGCCCAATGTGTGGTCTCTAGTTGTAACCCTAAGGGTTTAACCTAAGTTGCACGTACTTCTAGGGTTTTTCTTTTTCTATTTCAGTAGACTAGAAAAGTAATGTTGATTCTCCGATAATAATTGGAATCCAATTAATTTTAAATTTTGCATGTAGATTCCTTTTTCAGTTATCTTTTTAGAGAATATTTTTTTGGAATTTTTACTATTTCAATCGAATTTTTAGGGAATTTTGAATATCATAGGGTCAAATTTGGAATTTTGACACCTGGTCGATTTTTTGCTTTGAAACAGTATCAAATGACCTTCAAAAATTTGGGAAAAATATGGAAAATAAAGGCAATGAGATCAGCTTTCAAACCCCACCACTTTTAGTGAAAACAGATTCACGAATTTCTTAGAATTGCTTTTTCAAATTTGAAAAATTTGGAATCTAGGTCAGCCTGACCCCCGTGCACTTCGTGAATTTTTAAAAATTGTATACTTGGAATTTCTTTCAAAGTAACGGTGGCATTTGAAAGATGTTTTGAAAATGAAGGCTTAGCCCAAATTTAATAATTTTTCGCTTACTAATTTTTCGGCAATCGAATTTTTAAGTTAAGCTTGAAATCTGGTCGAAAATCAGAAGATGGAGGAAAAGATTTTTAAAGAGGTTTGAATTTGAAATCTAAGCTTTCCACTAAAAATGCTTTTTTTTTTCAAAAAGATTTTTTCAGAAGATTCAATGAAAATATCATTTTTTTTTGTTTTTCTAACTAACCTGGATTTGAAAGGAAGCCTAATCTAGATTTTTTTTCAAAATTTTTCCTTTTCTTATATATTTTTTTCACGAAAATGAGAAAAATCTTTCCTTTTTTTCTTTTTCTTTTTTCACAAAAGAAATTGCAGGAATTAGATCTAGTCTTAGGGTTCAAAAAATAAACCTAATCTAGAGAGAGATGATGTGCACCTGATTTTTTCTTTACCGCACTCATTGTGTGCGCAGATCCCATTCTTTTCTATTTTTCCTGCACATCAAAAAACATAGCAGAGGCAGATTCGCAAGTGATATATTAAAAGATCGAAATCAAGAAAAATGACGTTGCCTCCCTGGCAACGGCACCATTTGGTTGGACCATAGTAGATCGCGTTTTTGATAGAAAAGAAATGCGTCGTAGTATAGTCACGAAGTACGATCCAACAAAGATATTATTTTATAAAAATAATGAGACTTTGAGTCTCGGTCGTTCGTCTTTGGGAGGCGTTGTTTTCGCTTATGAAATCGATCTTTTCTTTAGCCATTCTACTTTGTTTAAAGACGCACACCAGTTTCTAATCTCCTAACTTGGACTTCACCACTCCTGTTATTAACTTGGATCACATGTGCATGCGTCAAGTAAATCACGAAAGTGAACGTGTGAGTTTCTGTGCATACAATTCTAGTGAGGTGGTGACTAGTTATGGAGAAAGCATCTATTGTCTGATTTTCAATATCCTCAGGAAACGACATGTTGGTGCGTAATATATAGATAGTTTAAGAACAGGCACTTAAATCACTCCAAGATGATAATTATTAAGCTCGTGGTGATTTCAAACACATAGAGAGACATATATATATAAATGCAATTTCATTCATCATTGGAGGGTTGTTACACAAGGACATCTAGAGGAAACCTCATACATAAATGCTTAAAAATTAAACCTAGCTACCAGAAAATGATTGCATACAAGAATCGACGGGGGGGTTTCGCATGCATCATTGGGGGAGAAGTAAGACTACACTACTAAGCAGTAAATAAAGGCAGTAAATATACGAAGAGCTAAACTACCAATCTAACAAAAGGAAGGGCATTCGGAGGTGGTCTCCGATGGCATTTGAGTGGTTGAGAGAAGAAGGACGAGCGGACAATGGAGCTTAGGCCAGCCCTTGGAGAGAGGTTGGGGAGCTGATCCAGCTTCTTGGCATGGAGATGGTTGCCTCCATGGTGGTGTTCAACTAGTGGAGGTGGAGTGGAGATGGGAGTGGCTAGCCTAAGTGGAATGAATGCCAAGGAAGTGAATGGGGGTGCTTGGTCGCCGAAGGGGTCTTTTTATAGACCCAATGGCTTCTCTCTAAAGGGATGTTGAACTCTCTAGAGAGAGTCCAAGAGTGGGCGGCCACATGTGGGTGGAGATGGTCTTTGAGATCCAAGAATTGTGGATCTCATTTTGAATTCCTCTTGGTTGCGAAATTTGGCAACCAAGAGGTGGCGCCATCTCAAGAGCTCTCTAGAGAATTCTAGCGAAGTGTGTGCATGAATGGGTGTGTGTGTTTGTGTATGTGTGGTCCTGTTCTATGTGGCTAGGTGGCTTAGGTTAGGTCCTAAGGGGTTTGGGTAGGTGTAGGTCTTGAATTAGGGTTACAAACGCTAATTGCTAAGGGGAAAATGCAATTAAAATTAACCTAAGTTTAATTGAATGAGTGTGAACCTTATTGAGAGTAGAATAACTCAATTAGGTTGTGTTTAGGTGAAGGTAATTGACTTGTTCTAAGTCATTTGGGTTTCGTGAGGACCTAATTAGGTTCTTAGGTAGGTCTAGAGGTGATGTACTAGGGTTAGGGCACCTTAATTTAGGTTCCTATGGGGTTGGGATTAGGTCTAAGGAGCTAAAGATCCAAGATCAAGACTTGAATCTCAAAACAGGGACTGGAGACCAGCATCAGGCGTCCAATAATAGGATCAAACAACTTATACTCAAAAATCAGAAGTCAAAACTTCAGTTCTGGACGTCCAATTTGAGTTAGGGGGAAATTAGGGTTCTATTTTGGGTACTCTGCAGAAATTGGTTGTCTGACAAAGTGTCTGGTCGTCCAATAACACTGCAGAAGTGGGTTTGAGGTGTGCCAGAGATGGCTAAATGTCTTGGACATCCAGATAAGGGCTGGAACTAGGGTTTGAAGACTTCCTAGGGTGTTATGACCTATTCTAAGGGTGGCTAAGGCTTGGGGAAGTATCTAGGCTATCCTAAGGCTAGGATGGACCTAAGCTCTTCACATTTTACTGCTTTATTTCTACTTAATAGAATAGAAAACCTTTAACCCCCTTACATTATTATTCCTACATCTAAACTAAGCATTCTACTCTAGCTCTGCTACAACTCCCACTATTTCAGATCCAGCTTCATATCCTACTCCGGATCTGCTTTTTGCCTGCAATTGACATAATGCACTTAATCAACACATTATAGCATTATTTTGTGCATAGCTAAAGTAAAGGAGTAAAGATGCAGATAATGCTTATGCGTGCATGAATTTCCTTAACGTATGCTAAGTTCTAGCCTAATCTAGGTCAATTAGGACCTATGATCACTATGCAATCAAGGTGGAGTCGGTTGTTCTTTTATTTAGGGTCCTAAAGTATGTTTTGCATGCAGCTCTGAGGTTTTCCTAAATGTTGGCATAAAAATTTTTAGTTTTGTTGTATCTACCCCCCCATGCCTAAGTTCTTGCATGTTCCTCATGCTTGAATAAAAGAAAATAAATACAATAGGGAGAGAATGGGTAGAAATCACCTGTAATTGCTCCTGAAAGTATACATTCGGCACCAGCCAACCTATCAGCATGGAATATACAGAAAGAAAATATGCTAAAAGAAAAATATGCTATATATGAAAATGGTTTTGTACAAATGATGGTGGAATGTGGGGTATGCTATCTATATGTGCTGAGTTTAACACCTCTAGCTGGGCGACAATTCAATCACATGTCCTCAATAAGATGAACAATCTTGTTAGGTGAAGGAAGTTCCTGGGCCAAAAATGGCTTGAGGTGCTGGCCATTTACTGTGGATATAAGCCCAGATTTTGGGTCCCTGATCTAGACTACCCCATTAGGATATGGCTGGATCACAACATACGGGCCTGTCCACTTGGACTTGAGCTTACTTGCAAAAAGTTTCAGTCGCAAATCGAACAACCAGGCTTCCTGGTTCGACGTGAATGCTTTCCTCCGGATGTGGCGGTCATGAAAGGCCTTGGTCTTGTCCTTGTATATCAATGCATTCTCATAGGCCTCCCAATAGATCTCTTCTAATTCGCTGAGTTGGAGTTTCCATTCTTGACCTCCTGCATCGAGGTCAAGGTTGCATTTTCACACCACCCAAAAGGTGCGGTGTTCCAGCTCTACAGGAAGGTGACAGGCCTTGCCATATACCATGCGATATGGTGACATTCCGAGTGGGGCCTTGTATGCAGTCCGATATGCCTAGAGTGCGTCAACTAATTTGTCAGACCAATCCTTCCGTCTAGTCTAACCATCTTCTAGAGAATCAGCTTGATCTGACGGTTAGACACTTCAGCCTGCCCATTGGTCTGTAGGTGATATGGGGTGGCTATATGATGATGTACCCCATACTTCTTTAATAGTGACCTGAAGTGGGCGTGAATGTAGTGGTTTCCCCCGTCGCTAATTAGAGCGCGGGGTATTCCAAATCTAGTGAAGATGTACTACCGTACAAAAGAAATGATGGTCTTATGATCAACCCGTCTCACTGTTGACCTCGACCCACTTTGAGACATAGTCAACGGCTAGCAATATGTACTCAAAGCCATGCGAGTTAAAAAGAGAGCCCATAAAATCAATGCCCCAGACGTCTAATACGTCTACACCATGATGGGCTGGAGAGGCATCTTGTCTCTTCTGGTCATAGAACCGACCGTCTGGCATTGTTTGCAGTGTTGGGCATATTCGTGTGTATCTTTGAAGGTGGTTGGACAAAAAAATCCCAACTGCAAAATTTTTGCAGTGGTTTTCCATCCCAAGAAATGCCACCACAAGCATCGTTGTGGTAAAAAGATAACACACTGGGGATCTCAGAATCTACGATGGATCTTCGAATAATCTAATTCGCTCCAATGCGGAAGAGCAGTAGGTCATCCCAGAGGTAAAATTTGGCTTGTGCAGTGAATTTGAGTTTCTGGTCCTTGGATAGGTTCGCGGGAATCTTGCCTGCAGCAAGGTAGTTCGCGATATCCATGTACCAGGGGAACTCATCAAAATGAACTGCCAAAAGAGATTCATCCGGAAATTGCTCGTGGATAGGCAGGGAACAAGGAATGTGGCCTGTGTCCAGTCAAGATAGGTGATTCGCCACAACATTATGCTTTCTAGCCTTGTCACAGATTTCGATATCAAATTCTTGCAGTAGAAGGATCCATCTAATGAGCCATGGTTTGGCATCCTTCGTTGACAACAAATGCCGGAGGGCGAAGTGGTCAGTGAAAATGATGACCTTGGATCTTAATAAGTACGATCTGAATTTCTCCAACCCAAATACTACTGCTAGCAGTTCTTTTTCGGTGACAGTGTAATTGCGCTGAGCCTCATTTAGCATCTTACTAGCATAGTATATGACGAAGGGTTGTTTCTCCCGACGCTGGACTAAAATAGCACCGACGGCAAAATCAGAAGCATCGCACATCATCTCGAAATTGAGCCACCAGTCGAGTGGTTGGAGGATCGGGGAATCAGACACAGCGCTTCATAAAGTCTCGAAGGCCCTGAGAAACGAGGTGTCAAATTCAAATGGGACATCGGCAAGCAGGAGACTTGTCAAAGGCCGCACAATTTTTGAGAAATCACGTAGAAATCTTCAATATGAGCCAACGTGACCCAAGAATGATCTAATCTGATTGACCAAGCTGGGTGGCGGTAGGTGGGAAATAATCTATGATTTAGCTCGATCGACCTTGAGTCCATTTTCGGAGATCTTGTGCCCTAGTACTATGCCATCCCTTACCATGAATTGGCTTTTCTCCTAGGATAGTACTAGGTTTACCTCAATACACCATTTCACGATCTTGGTGAGGTTATCAAGACAAGATGTGAAATCATCTCCAAAAATGAAGTTATTGATGAATACTCCACATAGTCCCCAATCATGTCAGAGAAGATGGCCATCATACAAGGCTGAAATGTCCCTGGTGCATTGTAGAAGCCAAAGGGCATCCACTTGAAAGCGACTGTTCCAAAGGGGCATGTGAATGTGGTCTTGTCTTGATCTTCTGGGCTAATCACTACTTGATTATACCCGAAGTATCCATCCAAAAAGCAGAAGAAACTGTGTCCGGCTAATCATTCCAAGATCTGATCAATGAAAGGCAGAGGAAAGTGATCCTTCTGGGTAGCCGTGTTCAGTTTACTATAGTCGATGCTGAGCCGCCAAGATGTCATAGTGCGGGTCGAGATGGATTTGCCCTTAACATTTTTTATGACGGTGTGTCCTGCTTCCTTGGGCACTATCTAGATCGGACTCACCCATTGGCTGTCTAGGATTGGGTATACAATACCTACATTCAGCCATTTGATGATCTCCTTCTTAAAAACCTCCAACATATTCGGGTTAAGCTGTCTTTGAGGTTGTCTCGAAAGATTCACCGCCTCATCCGTGTAGATGTGATGAGTGCAATACGAGAGGCAAATACCGTGGAGATCAGCAATACTCCACCCTATAGTAGCCCTATGGTCTTGCAGCGTAGAAATCAATTGATGCTCCTATTCTTGGGTTAAGTGAGCATTAATAATGACTGGGTATGTCTCACTTTTGCCCAAGAACACATACTTAAGTGAGTCAGGTAAGGGCTTCCATTCAATCACGTATGGGTCAGAGTCAGAAATGGGAGTGGGAGGAGCAGAATCGAGGGTGGGAATTTGCTGATCCGTATGCTGAATTCCCACTGAGTTGCTTCCTGTGAAATAATCGATTGTGATTGCATTAATGGGAAACTCGTTAGCTGTGGTCACGTCTCCTCGATTCAGTAATGTGTGGATCAGGATAGCTGGATTCAGGGATGCTGTGGTCAGAAGCACACCCTAGATAGTCAGATCATCGAGGAGATTTGTGTAGTGCAGTGGTCTCAGTCTCGTGTGGATCGAGGTCCAAGAACCCTGATAGTGCAAACAAATGAGACATTGGGTCCTCACAAAGGAGCCCAATGTTACCACAGTATGTCGATTCTTCATCTTCACCATCCTCTATTTGATCACAGTCGAAATTCTTTGCTGCCCTGAATATGTCAAGTCGAAGTCACTCATTTCCTAGGGCTATCTCCATACACTTGGATGCACAATCAATATTCGCTCGCGCTGTTGCTAGAAATGGGTGACCCAAAAATAATTGGTGCATCTCGAAGATTAAGAGGAACTTCCATATCCAGAATGAAAAAGTCTGCGGGAAAGCAAAACCCATGATCTTTCACAATTATGTTCTCAACCACCCTGTCGGTGTTTTGACTAATCTGTCAGCCAGCTGAATCGTGACCGAGGTTGGCTTCAACTCCCCAAATCAAAATCGATCAAATACGGCAGTGGGAGTTAGGTTTATGGACGAACCCAGATCTAGAATGGCCTGAACAAATGGAGAATCCTGTAAGAAGCAGGATATAAGTGGGGAACTAGGTTCTTTCCTTTTCGACGGTAAGTCGACTAGAATCATAGCGCTAGCCTCTTTTGACAGTATTGCCTGTCATCTAATTCTAGGCTGTCGCTACAGGGTACAATAGTCCTTGAAGAACCTAGCAAAAGTGGGAATGTGATTGATTACCTCGAGGAGGCAGACTTGAATATGTACTTCCTTGAACATTGATTTCAGATCCTCAAAATTTCATGTGTCCTTTTTCCGTACTACATTCCGAGTCAGAGCCTCAGGAAAAGGGACAGGAATCTCAGGGTTGAGTGGCCTCTTACCCTTATCTACCACGGGTGGCTCCTGAGATGGAGTCGAACCCGCCTGCAGCGAAGGGTGGGAAAAATGAGGACCCGCCTGCCTATGTGGTTGGTCGAATGTCTTCCTTCCGCTCCTCAAAGAGACAACATGTGCATCAGCTTGCTGTCCATGAGGTGGTGGGGGAGTGGAGGGGGCAGAGTATGCGGGGTTCTGCAAAGGTGGCTGGCCTTGCACATAACTGGGTGGTGCAGGAGGTGCCTATAGTATGGCGCGTGCATGTCCCTGTGGTGCCTGAAACCTAGATGGGGCACCTTGGTTCTGCACATATCGGGGGTTCGGGATGGGTTGGGAGGGTAAGGCTCCTTGTGTACTATGCTCCAACAATAGCTAATTTTGCATGTTTTGTATGGTCTGTATCTGATCAACCATCACCTTCATAATCTGCAAGCTAACCTATGTAGATTTCCTCATTGATTCTTGTAGCTCCTCTTTCAATGCCTCCAAAGGGTCAGCCCGCTTTGTTGGGTCACTGGCAGCTTGGTGCAGTGGCTGGTAAAAAGAGCAGGGTTGCTGCTGATGCGGGAATGGCTGCTGCCTAGGGTACGTGTTTTGCGCATTCCCGTATTGCCTGGTCTGGTAGTGTGGATCTTGATGTGGTCTCTGTGAATTACCAGACCAAGAGAAGTTTGGATGCTGGAACCAACCAGGGTTATACATCTCTGAATACTGGTTATTATGCCCGTATCCTTGGATAGCATTGATGCCCTCGTAGGTCGAAGATGTCTGAGACGTATAGCCATCATTGGGATACGCATTGTAATCTGCGGGTGGTGCATAACCTTAGTTGTAAGGTGCCAGATCTGGATTGTTTATGGGATCCTGATACACGGGATCTCATAAATAAGGAGAAGATGCATCCCGAGTGAGTAGATTAACTCGAGCAGGAGGGGCTCGAGGTGCATAGGAGGGTCTTGAGGTGGCAGAGTTCAAGTCAGATTGACCCTGACTAATCTGGTCAATCTTCTTCACAATCAGGTTTATTCTATCTAGCTGCTTGATGATGATATCCATGTTGGCTCGAATAGACTCAGTGTGAGCCTCGTGGACACCAACCTGCTGCTAACTAGGCCGATGGAACTGGTTCATGGATGCGGCATTCATCAAGTTCTCTGCCAAAGATTCGAACAGCTCAAATGTGCTTTTCTCGTCTTTTGCGAGGAAATTCTCTCCACTAGATGCATCGGCCAGATACCGATTTGTGTCATCCAGCCAATGGTAAAAGATCTGAGCTAGGTGCCATCTAGGTATACCATGGTGCGGGCATTTTCGGAGAAAGTCATGAAATCTGTCCCAAGCTTCATGCAACTTCTCCCCAGCTCCTTGGGAGAAAGTCGTGATTGCACGTCGCATTGCGTTTGTTCGAC
Source organism: Thalassia testudinum (assembly GCA_037157565.1). Lineage (NCBI taxonomy): Eukaryota > Viridiplantae > Streptophyta > Magnoliopsida > Alismatales > Hydrocharitaceae > Thalassia > Thalassia testudinum. The sequence goes on from JAZHRO010000056.1 coordinate 19,019,519, forward strand.
TGATTGGGAAGAACTTTTATAGGAATTCACATCGTAATTCTGGCGAGGTTCCAATTGGCATCCCCATGGTCTTGAACCAGTATGAAGCTTTGTCCCTCAGAGAAAATGGGAAAAGCCCCATTAGAACAATCCCAAGATCGATATTCAGTGAGTCGACTCAGGTCCTCAAGGAGCTGGAATCGATCTTCGCTTGAGTTCCCATAGAAGTGAGTGCTGATCAACCCAATCACATTAGGCTTGAGCTCAAACACATCTCTGCCTGCGGGGATTCTGACTAAAGGTGCGACGATTTCAGCAACTGGGTCATAGAAATCCCGCAGTTGTTCTCCTCGCAGTGGGCACTGCATCCTGTCAAGTGCTGTCAAAATGAGATCCATGCTCTGCCGATGCCACTCCTCAGATTCGACTACTTGGGCTTCCAGACGAGCCATCGGGTCCAGATTATTGATATCCTGACCCAGTCCAGGTCCAGGTCTAGGATTTGACATGGTGGCTATGGGAGTAAAAGAAGTGGGGGGAGAAGATGGTTCCGGTGAGGTGACTCGCCTCCTTGGGAGTGGCTCCCATGGTCCAACCAAGTGAGGTCTAACTGACCTCCATCCCCGCATACACCACCCAATCCCTGGGTTGGTGTAGCCAAGCTAGACAAGGCTATGGCCCTGTCAATCAGATGGTTCTTATGAATCAGATGACCGGATTTCTTATTTTAGGTTTTAATTCCTGAAGAAAATTCGTTGTACAACCGACTGAAAGTGATTCCCGCCTCTTGGCTAACCCAGCCAAGAGGTTGAAAGCACCCAGTAGTACGACAACGAATTCGAGTTTTATTTCGCATTTAAAAATTTATTTTAGTCCATTTTCTTCAGTTGGGGTTTTTGGCGAGTGGCCCACAAGGTGACCAACTCAGTAGCTAAGTACTAGACTTGACTAAGTCTAGGTTAGCCCAAATGTGCCCTCTAAGTTGTAACCCTAAAGATTTTACCTAAGGTTCATGCAATTCTAGGGTTTTGCTTTGTTTCAATAGACCGCAAAATAAAACTCGTTCTCTTACAACAGCTGGAATCCAGTTAACTTGAAATTTAGTGAGTAGATTCCTTTTTAATTATCGTTCCACAGAATATTTTTTTGGAATTTTTACTATTTCAATCGAATTTTTAAGTATTTTTGAATGTTACGGGGTCAGATCTAGAATTTTGACCCCTGGTCGGTATTTCACTTTAAAATAGAGCCAATTAACCTTCCAAAATTCAGGAAAAATCTGGAAAGTAAAGCCAATGAGATCAACTTTCAAACCCCACCATTTCTAGTCAAAACAGATTTGCAGATTGCTTGAAATTGCTTTTTGAAATTTGAAAAGTCTTGAATCTAGGTCAGTCTGACCCTCTTACACTTTACAAATTTTTTTAAATTGTATACTTGAAATTTTTTCACAAAAATGGTGCCATTTGAAAGATGGTTTGAAAATGAAGGTTTGCCCCGAATTTCATAATTTTTTGCCTTCTAATTTTCTGGCAATCGAATTTTTCAATCAGACCTTGAAATCTGGCCGAAAATCAGAGAATGGTGGAAAAGGTTTTGAAGAGGGTTTTGCTTTTGAAATCCAAGCTTTCCACCAAAAAAATGTTTTTTTAAAAAAAATTTTTGCACATTTTTTTTCTGAAAGAGGTAATTTTTTTCATTAAGGGATTTCAAAAATATATAAATATTTTTTTGCTTTTTTATCTTTCAAAGTACCTAGGGTTCAAAAAGAAACCTACTCTAGATTTTTTTGTGAATTTTTTTATTTGATTTTTCATTTTTACGAAAATGAATAAGTTTTTTTTTTTCTTCAAAGGAAATTACTGGAAGTAAATCAAATCCTAGGGTTTAAAAGAAAACCTAATCTAATAGAAGATAATGTGCACCTGGATTTCTTTTTCCACGCTCGTTGTGTGCGCAGATCCTGTTCTTTTTCCCATTTTTTCCTGCAATTCAAAAACAAAATAGAGGCAAATTTGTCAGTGATGTTTTAAAAGATCGAAATCAAAGAAAATGACGTTGCCTCCCCAGCAATGGTGCCATTTTTTCTGAATCATAGAGCACATTTTGATAGGAAAATGCATCCTAGTATAGTGTGCAATACGATCAAACAAAAATATTTTCTCAAGATAATGAGACTTTGAGGCGTTTGTTTTAATTCTAAATTCGATCTTATATCGCTTTACTTTATTTAAAATCGCACGCTAGTTTCCAGTCTTCGGATTAAGATTTCGCCACTTCTATTATGAACCCTGATTACGTGCACATGTGTCAAATAGATCACAAAGGTGAAATTGTGAGTTTTGGTGTGCACAATTCTAGTGATGTGGTGGTTGTTTACCAAAAATGCATCTATAGTTAGATTTTCTATATTTTCCGGAAACGACATGCATGTTATGAAATATATAAGTGAAAAATAGTCAACTTGAATCACACAAAAAAGATGGCAACTAATAAGCTCATGGTGATTTCAAACATAGAGATGTGTATATAAAAATGTATCTTTCATTCATTCATTTAGCGAAGTGTTTGCAACATGAAATGTAGAGGAAAGCTTGTACAGGAATGCTTGAAAATGTAAATCTAGCTACTAGAAAATGATCGCATACAAGAATCTACGGGGGGATTTTGCATGCGTCATTGGGGGAGAATAAGGACTGCACTACTAAGTAGTAAATAGAAGCAGTAAATGTAAAGAGCTAGCTACTAATCTATCAAAAAGTGAGGGCATTCGGAGGTGGGCTCCGATGGCCTTGGAGTGGTTGAGAGGAGAATGAGGGTTGGCCAATGGAGTTGATGCTGGCCCTTGGAGAGAGATTGGAGGAGTGATCCGTCATCCTGGCGTGGAGATGGTGTCCTTCATGGTGGTGCCCAACTCATGGAGGTGGAGTGGATGGAAGTGGCTAGCCAAAGTGGAGGTGGATGTGAATGGAGCCAAGCATGTATGGCTAAGAGTGGATGGGTGGAAATGGCCATCCCTTAGGTCTTTTTATAGACCTAAGGGAATCTCTCTAGAGAAGTGTGAAACTCTCTAGAGAGAGTCCAAGAGTGGCCGGCCAAGAGAGAGAGAGGTGGTTTCTTAGATCCACCATTTGTGGATCTAGGAATTGAATGTCACATGGTTGCTAAATTTGCCAACCAAGAGTTAGCGCCACTCCAAGAGAGTTCTGGAGAACTCTGGAGGAGTGTTTTTGCATGAATGGGTGTGTGTGTGTGTGTGTGTGTGTGTGGTCATGCCCTAGGTGTCTAAGAGGCTTAGGTTAGGCCCTAAGGGGTTTTTGGGTAGGTGTATGCCTTGAATTTGGGTTGCAAACCCTAATTGCTAAGGGGAAATTGCAATTAAACATAACCTAAGTTTAATTGAAAGAGTGTGAACCTAATTGAGAGTGAAATAACTCAATTAGGTTGGGTTTAGGTCAACTGCACTCTCATTAAGTCCAATTGGACTTGTGTGGGTTGAGATTTGAGCTCAATTGGACTCAATGAGTCCAATTGGCTTAGGTGATGGTAATTGACTTTGATCGAAGTAAATTGGGTTTGGTGAGGACCTAATTAGTTCCTTAGGTAGGCCTAAAGGTGATGTAATAGGGTTAGGACCCCTTAATTTAGGTTCCTATGGGGTTAGGATTAGGTCTAAGGAGCTAGAGATCCAAAATCAAGGCTTGAATCTCAAAATAGGGACTGGAGACCAGTTGCAGACATCCAAAAACTTGATTACATGAATTATACTCAAAAATTAGAAGTCCATACTTAAGTTCTGGATGTCCAATCTAAGTCAAGGGGAAATCTAGGTTCAGTTTTGGCTATTCTGCAGAAATTGGACCATTGACAAAGTGTTTGGATGTCCAATAACATTGTAGAAGTGGGTTTGAGGTGTGTGAGAGTTGGCTAAGGGTTTTGGATGTCCTATAACTTATCTGGATGACAGATAAGGGTTGGAACTAGGGTTTTGGGCCTTCCTAAGGTGCTGTGACCTAATCTAAGTATGGCTAAGGCTTGGGGGAAGTCTCTAGGCTATCCTAGGGCTAGGATGGACCTAAGCTCTTCACATTTTATTGCTTTGTTCCTACTTAATAGAATAGAAAACCTTGACTCCATTACATGATTATTCCTACATCTAATCTAAGTCTTCTACTCCAACTCTGCTGCAATGCCCATTATTAATGATCCAGCTTTAGATCCTACTCTAGATCCAGCTCCAGATCTAGCTTCTGATTAGCTTATTGCCTGCAATCGACATAATGCATTTCATCAGCTCATTATAACATTTTTCTATGCATAACTAAAGTAAAGTAGTAAAGATGCAGATAATGCTTATGCATGCATGGATAACCTTAACTTATGCTAAGTCCTAGACTAATTTTGGTCAATTTAGACCTATGATTATTGCACAATCAGTGAGCGGGGACCCGACCCCCAGTGACTTGGGCAAAAGGGTTAGATCACAAAATCAACTTATGCACTTATAGCTACTTATCCATTCACGATGTGGTCTAAACGTCCCTACCTTCCTTTGTGTACGCAGCAGCAACCAAGCTTACTATAATTGATGGTACTGCAACTACTTTTGCCTTCGATTGCTAGTGAAGATGTGTTCCTGGGTTGAACCTGCAACACATGGGCATGGAATGAAAGCTGATGGTGGTCGGGGCAGGTCGAAGCAAGGCAGACGGTGTCGGAGATGATGGTGGCAATGGTGAGACCTACAAGTCACATATATGAGCTCAAAAGCCCCTATTAAAATGCTTCCAAGCTTCGCTGGAGGATGGCGAAGGTGATGGTAGGGTTCTTATGGTGTGCAGGTGTGTGTGGTGACATAATGAAGTCAAGGAAGAGGTGGCAGCGATGGGTTTGTTCGATAGGCATTTTTGGTGATCAATCCCCTCAATTTCGTGAGGGGTTTTGGTCATGGAGGTTCGACAGAGGTTATGTGAGTGGCATCAAGTTGAATGGGTGTCTGTGGTGGCATGGCGAGCTTACTAGAACATCGCTAAAGCAGAGGAAGACGAAGGGGGAGATAGTGAGTTATCAGTCGAAATAAGAAAGGAATGGGTTGTACCTAATCTAGAGAGGGAGAGGGAGGAGTTGACCTAACTAACGGACGAAGGGGATCACAGCCAATGCTGGAGAGGATGAAGCCTCCGGAGGTGGAGCAGCAATGACAAAGGGGGTCTGGGCACTCTTGCTATGGCTGGCGAGGACCAGACAATGGAGGGGAAGAAGAACCTACTACCTATGGTTTGTGTCAGCAAGTAAAGAGGTCGGAGAGAGAGGCGTCGCTGCAGCTGCAGTGGAGGTAGCCGAAGAAGGAGAATTGGTGAAGAATTGTGGCCAAACTGAGCTAGTTCTGGATGGTGGAATATTCTAGGGCATATATAGAGTTCCTTGGCAATCTTGATACAAGGAAACAATGCTAATTGGCTTCATTAGGAATTAATAAGAACTAAGGAATTCGTATGATCGCACATGCTTCATGAGCTTGAAATCAGGGTTACGATTAACCCATCGTCGTAGTTGCAAAACTAGTGATCAGATAAAATTTATAACCAAAACTTGAAAAGTGAGTCTCGGGTCGAACACTGGGAGGCAAACGTTTTGTTTTGGAAATCCACACTTCGCTTTATTTGTTCTTAGTCATTTTTAACTTCTCTAATTTTTTTGTATTTTTGTTAAGCAAGAGATTAGCTTGATGAATTCTAGCTAATCTACTTGCAAAAATATATGAAAGAGAGTGAGAAAGAGTGAGAGAGAAACAATCATCTATTCATGAAGAATTGTTTGTTACAACTACGAAAGCAGGAAAATCTACACTACGAAAGCATAAAAAGGTAGAAAGAGGTGAGAGAATTCCCCCCTGATGGTCGCTCAGAGGACAACTCGCTCCAACGTCACTTGGAGGAATGTGGTGAGGAGCAGGACGAAGGAGGAAGGAGTTGGAGGACAGAGGATGGGGCAGGACGGCGTCGTGGCGAGGATCTTCTTCTCGAAGGGTGGTGAGAGGACGACCACGAGATGCTCCACGAATAGGAGTGAGGGGAGGGAAAACTATTTGGTGTTCTACTCTAGAGGAGCATCCCGAGCTTGGGACAAGCTCTCTCTAGAGCCTTGGCGGTGGTGAGAGGAAGAAAGGAAGAGATGATTTGGAATGGTGGTGTGTAGGTCCTTCTATAGTGGCGGAGGAAGAATAAATTCGCATCTGGGTCATTACTAACGTTTATAAACATCGCTGTAGCTATCACGTGAAAGATATTGTAAGGGTCCTGGTAGAAAGTAGGTGGTTTCAGGTCAATAGGTACCCTTAGATCCAAATTCGAAGTTCCCTCAGAATTAGCCTCCCAAAATTTTATTTCAACAATCCTATCTTCCAACCTCAAGGCTTGAAGCTCCGGGACCTCTAGCATATCATTCACCCCATATGATTCTCCCAAGTTCAGAAATCGTGGCTGAATCAAGATTGACTTGGGCACAATGATATCAGAAGTTAGGTTTTGGAGGTGCAGATAAGGAATGGGGTCACTGATTGAATCAGCAAGTAAATGTGGATTCGAATCCTCCAAGTTTGCTCCAACTGAATCAAAATCTTCAGTGACTGGGCTATTAAATGGTTCATCATGCTCCTCAAGCCCATTTGTCTCATTAAAATCATCTTTCTTAAGCTAAAGTGAGACTTCACTAAGAGATTCCTTACCCTCAGAATCAAAGAATCCATGATCCTCATTTATATATGTCCCAAAATCATATGCCATTTCATGGTCTATGGAGACATTTTTCATTACTCCCTGGCTCTAGGATCTCGGGTGGGAAACTCGATTCATCCTCAAAGGGTGCTCTAGACCAACTTGGTCATCTCCATTCTCAGAATATGTACCCCCCCTGATAGGTGCCCGAGCGGGTTCAAACATTGGCTCTCCTGAAGGGGGTTCATGTTGAGAATCATCCGAAGATTTGACTAGGGCAACAACAAATTTCATCCTCAGCCTTGAAAATTTCCCAAGAAGAAACTCACCTACCTCCCTATCACTAACACTTTGGAGCAAAACCAACAAAGGGCTATTCAGCTCATCAATCATTTTTATAATAGGCTCCAATGCTTCAGTGTATGGTGTTGGCTGGGCTTCTAAAGATTGTATGGTGTTCCTCAAGTTAGCCAACACCCTATCTTGGATCTGGTTCCGTTTAGGGTTGGGTGGGTTCAGGTTAAATTTAGGGGAGTCAAGATGTCGAGGTTCTTGGGTCCCTCCCTGATAGTAGGTCATTTCAGGTTATTTAAAGAATGGTGGTGACCTATATTCAGTGGAATACTGGGGAGGGTAGGTGTTATAATCATTATATCCTTCCTGATTGTTGATCGGGTTGGTTTAGTCATCAAAGGATGGAGATCCCTAATCATTGTAGGTTTTGGGAAGGATAGTAATCATAGTCTTATTGTCCAGGGTTAGGCTCTAGACATTGAGGTTCGAATTCATGCCCCCAATCAAAATTATCCTGGCTAGTGGATGGGTAATTACAAGTCAAGTTGGGATAGTAATCATCTTGGGGATAATAGGTGGTAGAAGGATAGGATTGGAAATATGTGTAAGATGTGGAAGGGTACATCTTGAAGTAAGGAGGGAAATCAGAAGGGAGAAAGGTGCCCTGCAGTATAAGCAATCAACCCTGTCCTTAGGTGGGCTAGCCTAAAGACCTACAGACTCCCAGGATCCATCTTGAGATTATAAATGATCCGGTCTACTCTTATTCTGTCAATCCAATTAGTTAGATGGAGGGACTGGGGAGAAGGTTCTTCCTTTGGCTTGCGCCTCCGGTTCCTAGTGTACCCCCCAGCCGCGGTTGTTTGATGCTACTCCCTTAGCTAGACATCAAATGGTCCTACAGAAGTTGATTAACCAAAAAAAAATCTCAATCTAACCCCCAAGGAGCGAGTCAATCCTTAAGGCCAAAATCTACTCAGTATTAGTTAGGCTTGGGATGATTGTGCTTTTGGAATGTGATGGGCCCTTTAGATGCATTATGCCCTTAATGATTAGTTAAAATGTGTGTGCGTGTACAACTAGGGTTTGTAAACAAGGTTCTTCGATAATGTATCTTTTAGGATTTAACCTTGTTTAGTAGCTTTTAGGGTTTAATCTTAGGTATATTCAATCAAGTTAACGAGAACACTCCATGTTTTGCAAGCACTGGTGATGATATATTCCTTTAGAAATCAAAGAAAAAATGTGGAGTGCCTGGTTCAGCCCTAAGAATCAGCACTAAGTGGCAAGCTACTTAATGAATCGCTTTTATTTTGAGTGGTGTTGCCTAAACAGTTCAAGCAATTGGCCTATTGCACCACTTAGTTAAGGCACACAGAAATGTTTGACCTATTTAGATTTCTACTCACTTATTTGTGTGTTGAGTTAGGTGTACTGGGTCCACAGGTCAGATCCTGGTAAAGTGGTAGAATCGATGATTGTGTGCCTTAGGGTGAGAAGTTATGGGTGTTAAGTGTGCAGCTTTCAGAAAATCCCACAAGAGAAGAGTATTATATATATATATATATATATATATATATATATATATATATATATATATATATATATATATATATGCGGGGGTGAGATGAAAGGAGGTGGCAAACAAACAACCAAATCTATCCTAAGGTTTATAAAAAGCACCTAAGTTTATTTGGGTTTGAGTTATTATTGTGGTGAAATGAACTAGTAGGTGGGGGTAGTGGGGATAAACTTACAAAACCTTCATCCAGACTTTTCTCTGATCTAACTGCTTTAGTCCTCCTCGAATGAGTACATGCAATCACAGTAAGATCAGAGAAAAAGTGAGATAAAAGTTAGGTAAGGAGGAAAAACATGGAAAAAAAAACAAAGAGCGTTGCCTCCCCGGCAACGGCGCCAAAATGCTTGCACACGTTTCGCGAGTTTGAAATTAGGGTTACAAGTAACTTGTCGTTGTAGTTGCAAAATTCGTGATCAGATAAAATTTATAATCGAAACTAAGTGAGTTCCAGGTCAAATACGGGGAGGCGAACATTTGGTTTTGGAAATCCATGCTTTGTTTTATTTATTTATGATTTTTTTTATCTTTTCTAATTTTTTGTATTTTTATCAAGCAAGAGATTAGCTCGATGAATTCTAGCTAATCTACATGCAAAAATATATGAGAGAGAGGAAGAAAGAGAGAGAGAGAAACAATCATCTATTCTTGAATAATTGTTTGTTACAACTACGAAAGTAGGAAAATCTACACTGCGAAAGCATAAAATGGTAGAAAGAGGTGAGAGAAATCCCCCCGACGGTCTCTCGGAGGATGACTCGCTTTAACATCACCTAGAGAAAGGTGGTACGGAGTAGGACGAAGGAGGATGGAGCCGGAGGAGGGAGGGTGGGGCAGGATGGTGTTGCGGCAAGGATCTTCTTCCCGAAGGGTGATGAGAGGACGACCACGGGATGCTCCACAAATGGGTGTGAGGGGAGGGAAAACAATTTGGTTTTCTACTCTAGAGGAGCATCCCAGGCTTGGGACAAGCCCTCTATAGAGCCTTAGAGGTGGTGAGAGGAAGAAAGGAAGAGATGGTTTGGAATGATGGTGGGTAGGTCCTTTTATAGTAGAGGAGGAAGAACAAATTCGCATTTGGGTCATTGCTGACGTCCATAAACATCGCTGCAGCTGTCGCTGAAGATCCACCCTTCAATTCCTCTTGCTTGCGCGCATAGAGCATTAGTGACAGCTGCAAGCGTCATTAAAGGCCCACGTCATTGAAGATTCGCTCTACTAGCACCCATTTCATTGGCACGCGCATCGCGTGCTCCACACTTCATGCACCCATGCTCCCCGTGCCATAAGCACGGTTGTGGCTGTGGCTGTGGCTGTGCTTGGTACGCTGAGTGCAGCTACAGTTGTGCACAAGCATTGCTGCTGGCCGACGTTGGGTGTCCTGGATGGCACCACCTGGAGCCATCAGAGCTGTCCATTCTTCTTTCTTTTGTAGAGGGTGCCACGGTGCTCAGATCAAGATGATTCCTGCAATGCTAGATTGCGATCGTCGCTCCGAATTCTTTCGTATGGTTAGATTTTTCATTCGAAACCAGTATGGATGTCACATTGTCCCCTGGCTGTTGATCTTCCTCGAACTTCTTATGAAGCTACAGTTCTTCGATCTAGACGATTTTAGAGGTGTTAGACTCCGATCGCCATCCTAATCAGATTCGTACAGTCCGATCATCTATCTGAGGCCCTGAAATAAGTCTTTTTCTCTCCTGACCATAAAAAGGATCCAATTAGACTAAAATATATACAACTACTCTAAATGCAGAATCACGCATGCTATGCAATATTTATAACATGAAATGCCAATCTAAGCCTTGGAACATGCATGAATAGGTATTTTATCCTAACTAGATGTGTCTATATCACCGTACGTTCACTTGGCCTTTCTGGGGCGAATAAGAGCCCAAGATCCGTCTCAATCTCTTCCTTGTAGTGTGAACATCAATCCCACCAAATTTGGTAGGATTTGATGAGGATTTGAATAGGTTTAGGATCGGTTAGACTTCTTGGAGGTCGGTTTACCTCCAATGGCGGAAAGGACTTGCTTCAAAGAAGATAACAAAGTTGGGGGCCTAAATGCAAGGAATTCAAAAGCTAGGGACTTGATTCAAAGAAATAGAGTTTTAAAGGACTAAAATGCTAACTAGGTCAAGATGAACTCTGATTGGGCCCAAATTTTCGTGAGAACCTAATTTGGACCCAAGGAATTTAATGGCAAAGTCGGATTTCAGTTTTGACCAAGTTTAGCTAGGCAATTTGTGCAGAAATTCAAAGGAGGGTAAAATTCTATCTAAGACTGTTTAAAGTCAAAATAGATTCAAATGGTCAAATAAAGGATACAAAACCTCAAGGAATATTTTTATATGAATTTTGTGAGATTTAAACGAATTTTATCTGGACCAGAACCTCTGTAATTCAGCTGGTCTGAAATTAGGGTTTTGGGTGCTGTATTGACTCTTGAAATGCGTGAAACCCTGTTTCTATATGTGTGGACCCTCTTATTAGACTTTAATGCTTGTTAGACCTTGGATTAACCCCTAGCAATCCTTGTGGTTACTATACTTTCATAATGTGATGTTAAAACTATAGAATTAACCATGATTTAATGTTCTCTTCTCAGAATGGACTTGTATGGAATTATGACTTTCAGGCTACCATGTAGGAGCATTTCTCACTTGATTATGGCTAAATAAAGCTATTTATGGCTCATGATGATGTTATCATCAATTACCTACCTAAAGCCCTATCCCAAAACCCTAAACCAAATCATATTCCTAATCTCAAAATTCATAACAACCTGACATATGTCTAGTTGTTTAGCCATAACTTTTGTATTTTCAACCCAAGTTCAGTTATTCAAGTTGCATTGGAAAGCTGATGTCAAGGGGTACAACTTTGCTTTTATGTACAATTTAAATTTTGGAACAAAACAAGATCAAAAACTCGAGACAAGTGAGTGTAATCCTATAAGACTCTTGCAACAACCTTCATTCTAAACCTCCTTTAATCTCCACCCTCCATCATCCTACCATTAAATCTTAGCTCTCCATCAAAAACCTAGGAAACCCTATAAATAGGATCCTACCCCTCCCCCCTTCCTTCATTAAGTTTTCCTTAGTTTAGAATAAATCCCACATCTCACCACCTTCTCCTTAGCCCTCCTATTTAGTCTACCCTCTCACCCTTATTAAAAAGCTTCTTCATGCATAGACTCTGCTTCTTCTTGGTGGCCATCCTCCTCTGCTTCTTCCTCATCTCTGCTTCATCCTCATCTCTAAGGTAGCTACTGAATAGACCACACTCCAACTCATCATCTTCTTCTAGTCTTTTATTTCTCGTTCTACTAGGCATTCTGTTACTTGTTCCAGTTGTAATATTGACACCTTTTCTAGTGGCAATAAATATTAGTGATCTGGTGCAATACTCAGTTCTGCATACCTCCTCACAAGGGAAGCAGGAAGCGGGGAGAACCATGAGCCTCCCCTACCGAAAGATGAACCAATGGACCCTCTACATCAGTACCGACAGATTATCACCGAGTTCCGAAAGTTGAAGCCCCCAACCTTCAAACCGGATGGGACCTGACGAGAGCAGAGGAATGGATACAATAGATTGAAAAGGCCTTCGATATGATCCACCAACAAAAGTACTGCAGGGTACCCTTCGTGACCTTTAAGTTAACCAGTGCATACATGAGTAGGAGGGCACTCGGGTAGTGTCCTAGTGTCACTTCCTCTAGTGCATCGGGGACTAGTACTACCTGACGACTTGGCAAGACCAGAGGAGGCTCGAGTTTCATAATCTGAGGTAGGGCTCAATGACTGTCAACGAGTATCAGACCCGTTTCATCGACCTCTCACACTTCAAGTCAACTACCATAGTCTTTGAAGCTGACAAGCATTTATAAGTTCATTCAGGGAATTCAATCGAAGATATGGATGCACGTGTACCCACTTCTACCGGACACTTTCACCCATGTGGTTGACAATCAAACTAGAGGTCGGATTGTTCGTGTAAGGGAACCACAATCATTGATTTCAATGGTAACAAAACACTTGTTATTTGACGTTTGCATTTGAGTTTAAGATTTTGAGATGAAATGCAATTGGAAGCAAGTGGGAGGAGTTGAAGCTCGTTTCCATGGTGAATTGGAGGAGCTTCATGGAGAAGGAGCTTTACTTAGGGCTAAAGCTAGAAGCAGAAGAATAGGATTGAACATTTATTTAAATGTACTTGTATTTCTTTTGCTCCTTATTTTCTTAGAAATATATTAAAGAGAATAAAATATAACAACTTAGTCCTAGGAACACTTACACATCCTTTGGACACTTAGGTAAACCATATAATAGAATTAGAAAGCCAAAATAGGAATTAGGCAGTCATATCAGATGTCCAACATTAATATCAGACATCCAACCACACGTCTGATAACCTTGTCAGGCATCCTATAATAGGTCTATTAGGTTGTGAAATCAATATCCTTGCGAACCCACTGAGGAATATTTTAATATTATTTTCGGTCATCCGTAGAGCCTCCCAAATGTATGATAAAGAGACGTTGGACCTTCTCAGCCAAATCCAAGGTCCTTGGGAATCATTTCCCACATAACACCTTTATCATCAAATGTTCAAGGCCGTTTCGTGCGGATTTAAAGGCGTATTACGTTGCAGTAGAACCGACAAAACGCTTAAACAAATAATTTTATTACTCAAACAACTAGAGTATCCGAGGTCGAACACAGGGAGCAAACTCAGTACTTTGTAAAACCCAAGAATACAACTGTTAAATGCAAATATAATTGATTCAAAGAGTTTTTAAGAAAGATGTAAAAAAAAATAGAATTAGACGTCTGATTTATGTATCAGACGTCTTAAATGTGATCTTTCTTTCTCTTTTTCTTCTTCTGCTTTGCCTTTCGGATCTCTTTGCAATCTTCCCTTGTCCTTCTTCTTCTTCTCCTGCGAAGACTTCTTTCTTTCTTCTTCTTCTGTCTTGCTTCTCCTTTCTTCGTTGCCTTCTTCTTCTTCTTTGTCTTGCTTCTCCTTTCTTCTTTGTCTTCTTCTTCTTCTTTGTCTTGCTTCTCCTTTTCTTCTTTGTCTTGCTTTTCCTTTCTTCTGCAGCGGCCACGTCCTTCTCCTGCAATCAGCCTGCCTGCACAGGGGAACAAAACCTAACCCTTCTCCCTCTACCCGCGCGTGTCTCTCTCTCAAGCAATTCACTCTAACCGCTCTACCAGAGCCACAGTCTCAATCGGGTCGGATCGTACCCGGGACCAGGCGCACCTACAGGTGTGTGATGCGCAAGGAGTGCGTAGGTCTAGGTCGGGTCGGATCCGCCAGGTCCGCGTGGTCAGGCCGCGGACGAGGCGGGTGGGGTCAGTGAGGGACCTCACCCCTGTGCTTTCGAGGCAGTAAACGTATATCACAAAAACTCTTTATACCATACCTGTGCCTTGAGATTCCACGATGTGGGACTAAACGTTCCGCCCTTCCTTTGCGTGCGCCCGCAGACTCTCGTGTGCAATTGCCCACGCTGAAGGCCCTGCTGGTGCTCCTTGCTGAACTCAGTCACCTCGCAACACTTGCGAGAGTCTGCTGCACCTGCCGCCTGGGAAGCCTGATGCCTGCTGCTGCTCCAAGCTTCCTGCTGCTTCGACTGTTAATGGCGGCCGGGGCGTTCACCTGAGCTTCCACAGAACGGCCTATTGGCCCAATTAGAATAGCTGGAAACCTTCGCCGTAGCACGGCGAAGGTGGTGAGTGATGCTGCAGGTTGCCGGTCAGCCTAGGCGTGCCCGCCTAGGTTAACCTGTGGCCGGAGATGATGGGTTGTTCGGGGGGTGGTTATGGAGGTCTGGAGTGGCAGTTGTGGGGTGGAGCGAGTTCCTGGTGGTGAGGCGGAGCTCACGAGGTGGTTGGCGAGCCGTGTGGAGTGGCGGAGTGGTGTGGGCGGCTCGCCGGAGTTCGGTCGGTGATGTGGAAGATGAGGGTGGTCAGCGTCGGTCGAGGGGTAATCAGATGAGATAACAGGGGGAAAAGAGAGAGGATAGGATGGAGAGGAGTTCTAACCTAATTGTAAGGACGAAAGGGGACAGAAGGAGGACAGCAGTACTTGCTGTCGCCGGAGAAGATGACGCCCAGTGGGGGAGAACGGCGGCGACGACGGGGCTGAGGCGGCGTGCGCTGGTACTGCGCGACGCGGAGGGAGATCAGGAAGCTAACTCTGCCACTGGTTTTGTGGCAGAGCGAAGAGGGAGGGGAGGGGGGCTCGCCGGAGCTAGCTGGGGTATTTGGCCGAGCAGGAGGAGAGGAATTGAAGGGGGAAACTCAGCCAAATCAAGCTCAGCCTCTTCGGCCGGAGTTGTGGGTTCTTATATAGGCGCTGGACTTGGTGTGCAGGGCGTGAAGGGCACGTAATTGCCTGAGGTTGGTCGCCGGAGATGGAAAGGAGTTAGGATACCCAAATCTCTCGTGCGTTCGCACGAGAGATTGGGTTCACACCAACGATTGTAATTGACTTTATAAGGAAGGGAATTCCTCAGAGAATCCTCCTTCCATTTCTGGAAGGGGATCTCTGAGGGATTAGAGAGCAATCCCTCTCCAAATCTCGTCGGAGCTCGGTTCTGCCCTAGCAATGGCGGCAGGACCGATTTGCAAAGGAGGGGAAAAACCTAGGGGGTTCTCTGCAACGGTATTCAAAAGATAGGGACCAAGTTGTGATTTGGGTGTACTAAATTGCAAAGTAGGTCAAGATGACCCCTCCTTAGGTCCAAATTTTGGTACAAACCTAATTTGGACCTAAGGAATCCAATGGAGAAGTTAGATTTCAGGTTTGACCTTATTTGACTGGATATTTTGCGTAAAAACCCAAATTAGGTTAATTGAAGAGCTATGACCCTAATCTAGGTCAAACTAGGTTCCAAAGGTCAAATTAAGTGTTCTAAACCCTAGAGTATGTTTTTTCATGATTTGTAGAGGGTTTACTTGCTTTTTGTTCTGACCGAAACCTTGTTAATTTAAGCGTGTCTGTTTTAGGGTTACCAAGTGTCTTTTAATTCTTAGATTGCACATGAACCCATTTCTGCTTGACTCAACCCACTTTTTATCTCATTTAGACCATTTGACCCATGTTTTGCCTCTAAGAAATCCTTTCTATCTACTGCAATGGCAAAATTGCAGTTTTAACCTTTATTTCATGTTTTCTTCTCAGAGCACTTGTTCCTTCAGTTAGGCCATCTTCTAGGTTATGTAGGAGCTTTTATCTTCTTTATTGGGTCAAAATGAGCTAGTTATGGCTCATGATGAGGCTCTCATCATACCCCCATGCCTAGCTTTTGCTAGTCCCTTAGCAAAATTTCAAAGTTTTAACTTCCGTTCTAGACACTGAATGTTGTCAATAATGATAAGTGCTTCTCCTTTTTCTTTTGTGATTAGGTGGGAATGCCGACAATAGGCCTAGAGGTACTCAAGTACCAACCAAAATCCGGACCTGTTCCGCTTTAGCCTCAGTCTCTTGCAAAGGTTTCTACGGCCCACAGAACCTAACCTAGGGTTTGTTGGACTCCGCGGTTAAAGCACCTGTGCTTGAGGTATTTTTAGCCTAAGTTCAGTTTGCAGTGCGTTTTTTTTTTTTTTTTTTTTTTTTGTAAGAGAGAGATAGAAGATTTATTTGTTTGGAGAGCTTTTCTCTCTCTTTTTTTTTATTTCTAGCTTCGGATTAGCTTCTCAACACGGTCTATATCGGATTCCTCGTCCCCATCATCAATCCTCAAAGGTCCCTGGCTTTCGAGATTTCGAGATAATCCCGCCCATGGCAACCCCCGGAACCCTGGCTTTCGAGATTTCGAGATAATCCCGCCCATGGCATTCCGTGGCCGAATTCAGACCCTGGCGATTGACATTTCGTGATAATGCCACCCATGGTATCTGAACTAGCAGAGTGCTTACATTCCCCCAGTAGGATATTTAAATATCCTAAGAGACAAGCACCGAGGAGACGATATGTTGTTACGCATCTTCGAGGGGAATTTCCCGCCTCTCCGCGCTGGGAACTTGTCCAAATCAACTTGTGTTGATTGGCCGCTCCTAATCTAGGTGACTTTTTCAGAGTCTTAAACGCTCTTGCGTGTTTTGAATATTTATGCGCACTGAACCAGACTGTGTGTGAATTTGGGTGCTTAGGTTACCGAATCCCGCAAACCGGAGGTCAGTTAACGAGGCCGAATACTTCCTAAGCCTTAGACCTAATACTTAAGCTTTGCATTTTCCTCAACCTCTTGAGGATTGTCCAGATTTTAACGGATACGTGAATTTTTAAGCAAAAAATCTAGCCCAAGAGGCCTAAGACCAGCGTTCCCGCTAATCTCTTGTTATATCTCTGTAGCATTTTTCTTTTCTTTTTCTTGACTCGGTCTAGAACTTCAGTTAACCCCTTAATCTTTTACTAATGACTTTTTCTTTTTCTTTTCCTTTTGTGCTCCTTTCTTTATTTTTGCTCTTTTTGTCATTTTTCTTTCTTTTCCTCCTCTCATTTGTATGACCCTGAATTGTTCCTCCCCTCTTTTTTTTTTTTTTTTTTTTTTTGTATGAAACCCTTTCTTGATATGAATTTTCTGTCATTTTGCACTTTCATACCCCCCCATGCCTAAGATTTGCAATGTCCCCATTGTAAATTAGGTGGGTTCGAATTCAGCTTAGTTCATGTGTTAGGACAGGTGTGTGGTGAGTGAATGGGTCGAAGCGACTTGTTGCGAACGATTTCTAATCTCGGGTAGATATACCTGAGGTGAAGTCGTCTGTTCTAATGGATGAACCCTAAAGTGCAATATGAGTTCCGCATAGCGATGTCAGAAACGGTTTCTGGTTTTTCAAAGAATGACGGGTTGCCTCCCGTTAAGCGCTGAGTTTTACGCCATCGGCTGGGCGTAATGAGCTCAAGAGGAAAGGAGGGTAAAGGATGACTCAGTCAAATCTATATCGGTCATGTCAATGAACGGCTTGAGTCTCTGCCCATTCACGACAAATGGTTCAGAATCGTGGCTGAGTGGGCTGATTTCAATAGCTCCATTTCCGAAGATTTGGCGGACTAGGTAGGGTCCGACCCACTTGGATCTTAGCTTTCCTGGGAATAGTTTGAGTCGAGCATCAAAGAGTAAAACTTTTTGACCAGGATGAAAGACCTTTCTAGAAATGTGTTTGTCGTGAAAAGCTTTAACCCGTTCTTTGTAAATTCGCGAGTTCTCATATGCGTCGTGGCGTAATTCATCGATCTCGCTCATTTGAAATCTTCTGTGGGTTCCAGCCTTAGAAAGGTCGAGATTACAGGTCCGTACTGCCCAATAGGCTTTATGCTCCAATTCGACGGGGAGGTGACATGCCTTCCCGTACACTAGTCTGAAGGGAGACATTCCTAATTGGGTCTTGTGGGCGGTCCTATAGGCCCACAATGCTTCCGGAAGCCGAGAAGACCAATCTTTTCTATCAGGTCGAACAGTAACCTGAAGGATCTTCTTGATCTCTCGGTTAGATAGCTCAGCTAGACCATTAGTTTGGGGGTGGTAAGGAGTAGAGATTCGGTGTGACACCCCGTATTTGATCATCAGTGACTTGAACTGAGCGTTTGTAAAATGGGTCCCTCCGTCGGAAATTATAGCACGCGGAATCCTGAACCTTGAGAAAATGTTTTGATGAAGGAATTTTATAACGGCTTTATGATTGTTGGTTCGGGTCGGAATGGCTTCTATCCACTTGGAAACATAATCAACTGCGAGTAAAATGTATTCGAAGCCATCCGAGGTAGGAAAGGGTCCCATGAAATCAATCCCCCAAATATCAAAAATTTCGCATACCAAGATCGGCTGTAGAGGCATCATGTCTCTATGGCTCATGTTGCCTAGAGTTTGGCAACGGGAACATGCCTTACAGTGATTGTATGCATCTTTGAAAATTGTGGGCCAGTAGAAACCACACTGGAGGACTTTCGATGCGGTTTTATGTCCTGAAAAATGTCCACCGCATGCCTGGTCATGGCAAAATGAGAGTATGTCTTTGATTTCCACTTCCGTGATGCATCGTCGGATTATCTGATCAGCACCAATGCGGAAGAGATACGGGTCTTCCCATAGGTAATACTTGGCATCGGAACGCAATTTGTCCTTTTTGGCCTTCGGCCAATCGGGCGGAATCTGATGTGATGCCAGGTAATTAACAATATCGGCGAACCATGGAAGACTTGTACTGATAGTCAGGAGGTGCTCATCAGGAAAATGTTCTGTAATAGGTCCGGACGGATCAATAATTTCAGGAGGAAGGCGGGATAAATGATCAGCTACCACATTGTACTTTCCCGCCTTGTCGCGAATCTCGATGTCAAATTCTTGCAACAGCAAGATCCAGCGGATTAATCGAGGTTTCGCGTCCTTCTTGGCTAGGAGATGCCTCACAGCTGTGTGATCCGAGTATATGATAACACGGGAACCCAGAAGGTATGATCTGAATTTTTCCAGGGCAAATACTACGGCCAGCAGCTCTTTCTCAGTAACCGTATAGTTACGCTGAGCCTCATCCAGTGTTTTGCTGGCGTAGTAAATGACCACAGGTTTCCCGTCAATTTTCTGCCCCAAAACCGCTCCTACAGCGAAGTCAGATGCATCGCACATGATCTCAAAGGGTTGAGACCAATCAGGGGACTGTAGGATTGGGGCTTGGGTGACTCGGTCACGTAAGATCTCAAATGCTTGAGTGCATTCCTTGGAAATTCCGAAAGGCACATCCTTGGACAGCAGATTGGTCAGGGGGCGCGCGATTTTGGAGAAATCAGGGATGAATCGACGGTAGAAACCGACGTGCCCCAAAAAAGATCGGATGTCCTTAATCGAGCTAGGCATAGGGAGCTTGGAAATCAGGTTAACCTTAGCTCGATCCACTTGGATGCCTTTCTCTGAGATTAAATGTCCCAGGACAATTCCCTCAGGCACCATGAAATGGCTCTTTTCCCAGGAAAGAACCAAATTCACCTCGATGCACCGCCTGAGTATATGGACCAAGTGTTGGAGGCAATCGTCAAATGATTGTCCAAAAACTGAAAAGTCATCCATGAAGACTTCCAGATAGTCACCTACCATATCTGAGAATATGGCAAGCATGCACCGCTGAAAAGTTGCAGGTGCATTGCAGAGACCGAACGGCATCCTTCGAAACGCGTATGTCCCGAAGGGGCAGGTGAATGTGGTCTTTTCTTGGTCCTCTGGATGGATTGCCACCTGATTGTAACCGGAGTACCCGTCAAGAAAGCAGAAGAATCTATTTCCCACTAGTTTCTCGAGGATCTGATCAATAAACGGTAGTGGGAAATGATCCTTCTTCGTGGAGGAATTTAGTCTTCTGTAATCAATGCAGACTCTCCACGAATTAGCTATTCGGGTAGGAATGACTTCCCCGGTTTCTGTCGTGATGATGGTAAGTCCTGCCTTCTTAGGTACCACTTGTGTTGGACTCACCCAACGACTGTCGGAGATCGGGTAGATGATCCCTGCATCTAACCACTTAATGATCTCCTTTTTCACGACCTCCTGTAGGTTCGGGTTTAGTCGCCTTTGCATTTCTCTTGAAGGTCGTGAGCCTTCTTCTGTATAGATTCGATGCGTGCAGTATGAAGGGCTTATACCAGTCAAATCATCTAAAGTCCATCCAATGGCTCTACGATGTTGCTGGAGAACAGAAATCAAACGGAGTTCCTGGTCAGGTGTGAGTCGAGAATTGATAATCACAGGAAACGTTTGATTTGAATCCAAAAAGACATATTTTAGATGTTCAGGAAGGGGCTTGAGTTCCATGACAGGATTGTCAGCAGCAGCGGGTGGTTCAGGGTTTGTATCGGGAGCAATGGTAGGAGTCATATGTGTGTCTAGATTGTGTTCGCACTCCTCTGTTAGCGGTTTTTGATTTTCTAGTGGTTGATCAGAAATAATCAGGTTGTCCTCTATGTGCAGTTCATCAACCACGGTTTTGACATCACAAATTTCCTCTATAACCCCGCAATTAATCCCTTGTTGGGCTTTGAAAATGTCGATCTTCAGATTTTGATTCCCAAATTTTAATTCTATCTGGCCCTCTTCGCAGTTTATATTGGCCCTAGCAGTGGCCAGAAAGGGTCTCCCTAATATGATTGGTGTGTCCCTTGGGTTCTTAGGTGCATCCATGTCCAGTACTATGAAGTCCACTGGGAAATAAAAATCTCGTACCCTAACAATGACATCCTCGAGTATTCCTTTGGGTGACTTGATGGATCGATCAGCTAACTGCAATGTCACCTCAGTGGGTTTAAGTTCAGATTCTTCAAGGTGGTCAAGGAGGGATGTAGGTATTAAATTTATGGAGGCACCTAGGTCTAGTAGGGCTCTATCAAGTTGGGTTTCACCAATTTTACAAGAAATCAAGAGGGTTCCTGGGTCTTTAGCCTTGGGTGGGAGTTTGCTCAGGATGACAGAGCTGGCTTGCTCTGACAGTACAATCGGATTCCCATCCTTGGTTCGCGGCTTACGTTTAGGTGTACATATGTCTTTCAAGAATCTTGCGTAAGCCGGTATGTGGCGGATTGCATCCATCAACGGGATGTTTATCTGGACCTGTTCAAAGAGCTTGACCAGATCCTCCTCAGGAGCCACAGGTTTGGTTGTCCTTTTTCCTTTGGTCAAGGCCTCAGGAAATGGGATCCTAGCTGGTTCCTCTAGGATAGGTCCAGGTTCTTGATCTGGGACAGTAGTATCTTGGATGACTACCCTAGGGTCTTGGCGATTATCAGGCTTGGAGTGGTTCAGATAATGTGGGTCTTGTATTGTTTTACCACTACGTGTTGTTACAGAGTTTAATCCAGCCTGACTTTGGTTTGGGTTAGGTAGGAGAGGTGGCTGCTGCTGAAATTCTGCATAAGATGTAGAAGCCTCCATCCTGTCTGGTGATGGAGTAGCAGGGGCCTGATAAATCAAATGTGCGTGGCCTGAATTTGGATTCATAATGCGCCTCTGGGTCGGCACATTATTTGGGTTGGGTAGAGGTTGCGAAGGAAGGGTGACAGGTTGGCGAGAATTTGCCATCTGGGCCAGTTGGTTGCGAACCTCTGTGATCTCGTCCTTGTGCTGTTGTTGCATTGCCGCATTCGTTTTTTGAATATCAGCCAGCGTTTGAAGGATAAGAGTCAATTGATCCTGATTTTGCCCAGATTGGTAGGTGGGATTGGGCCGAGGCTGAGGCGGCTGATATGGACGAGGAGCTTGTGGGCAGGGTTGATATGGTGGTTTTTGAGAGTTTCCCGCCCACTGAAAGTTAGGATGATTTCGCCATCCAGGGTTGTAGGTATTGGAGTATGGGTCGTTCTGGATGGCGTTGAGGTCTTCGCAGTTCTGAGAAACCTCAGGAAAGTCAGAATACGAGGGTTCAGATTGTGGATAGGGGCTCATCCCCTTGGTAGGTTGGTGATAGATGTTTTGCACTGTTTCCCTTGCCAGAGGAGGTCGTGCAAAAGAGTTTTGTGCAGAGGTGGCTTGCTGCAAATGTCGAGTTAGCTCGTCCACCTTCTTTTCTATGATAGAGACCTTGTCCAACCGACTGGCCATCAATTCCAAGTCAACAGAAGTGGACAGGTCCTGCGTCTCATGTGTCCCTCTTAGATTCGTCGATGCGTGGGCATTCGTCCTGTCGAATAAGCCCAAGGAGTCATTGTTTATGGAGTTCTCGCACATATTTTCGAGAATCTCCCACACCGTGTCCTCGTGTTGGCCCATGATGTTTCCTCCACATGTTGCATTGACGATTAGACGAATATCCTCACGGAGTCCCTGGTAAAAAGACTGGACTTGTTCCTACTTAGGAACTCCGTGATGGGGACATTTTCGCATGAGATCTAGGAATCGATCCCAAGCTTCGTGAAGAGGTTCTCCCTGTTGTTGAGTGAAATGAGTGATCTGGTGGCGCAAGGCATTCGTCCGGCCAACAGGGAAGAATTTTTTCAAAAATTCAGACTGTAATTCCTCCCAAGTGTTGATCGGGCGGGTCTGAGTCTGATACCAGTGCGCGGCCTTGTCCAAGAGGGAGAATGAAAACATTTTCATGAGTAGGATATCCCGATTTTGTACATCTGACCCGAAAGTCTGGGCCAGATGCTTGAGTTGTTTAATGTGTTGGAATGGATCCTCAGAGTTAAGCCCATGGAACTTTGGTATGGCATGAATCATATTGGGCTTTAGATCAGAATCGGGTCCTCCAATTGGGATTCGTACTCGGGGTTCAATTGCCACCGCAGCGGGATTATAGTGATCTCGCATCATAGGTCGCTGTGGTGGGTTTACAAAGTTCTGAAAGAGATCGTTCAAGCGTTGAA
The DNA here is from genome assembly GCA_037157565.1 of Thalassia testudinum. Classification (NCBI taxonomy): domain Eukaryota; kingdom Viridiplantae; phylum Streptophyta; class Magnoliopsida; order Alismatales; family Hydrocharitaceae; genus Thalassia; species Thalassia testudinum. The sequence goes on from JAZHRO010000056.1 coordinate 19,042,457, forward strand.
GTTGGTGTTCAAGGTTATTCTCATCTTCAATGGGTTGTGCCATGATGGGAGAAGGAGGAGAATCAGGGTCTGAATCAGATGAAAGATTTATGTGGTGGGGTTGCTGCACAAACAAGGGCGTCGAGGCTTGGCCTCGGCGAGAATGAATTTCTAGAGGAGGTCTTAAAGGTGGTCTCAAGGACCTCCTACCAAACATGCACCGGAAGATGTGATGAGATTAGAAGGTGCTGGACCCAATCAAGACACCCAAGAATTGTTGGGTGACTATAGAGGTTCGGGGCAGATGGACCCCTGGATCAGAAGATCGTCCACCTGAGAAATACCTGGGCAGCCAGAGAGGGAGAGTCCCGCAAAGACCCCTACACGGTAGAGCGTCCCTACAGGTTACAGGGTTTCCCCCACCCGACCTCTCTTGTCACTGCGGTTCCAGGTAGACCAGAATGGGGATCTTGACCTCTTAAGTCTACCTTTTTTATTTTAAGATCAAGGTGCTTAATGTTCCACTTGAACTTTTAAGTATTTTGAGTGCAAAAAGTGACCTAATATTAAGGTTGGTTGACCCGAGGGATCAACTTCACCTTTGAGAGCTTTTAGGTCCTTCCTTTTATGATTCAAATGAATTATCAGCCTGATTTGCTTAGGGTTCCTCTTGTATAAATATTTTCAAACACGGTTTAGGCACACTTCTTTTTGGAAAGTTTGTTTCTTTGTTTTAGAGAAGATGTGTCTCTAAAAACCCTAGCTTTGCAATCCTAACTTGGCTCTAATGGGTCCAATTTAGTTGCCTTAGAATTTAGCACCTAGGGCTCAATCAAGAAAGTTTTAGCCCTAGTTGCCTTAGTTGGATGACAGACAAAAATATGTTGAAATGAAAATCAGGCAACTTGATGAGTTACTAAATATAAGACAGGTAGCCCTAAGTTGACTTCTCCCTTTTTTTTGTCTTTTAGATTGTGAGAGGGTTAAGGGGGAGGGCTTATGGAGATTACCTGCTCCAGTCTGTTGTGCAGTTGCTATTCTTTCCTTTTTGTTTTGCTTTCCCTGTTTGAACACAACAAAAGAGAAGTTAAGTCAGATATTAAATAGAAAAGTTGTACTCAAAAGCTTCACAAGTGCCCGTTGCTCCCCGGCAACGGCGCCAAAATGTTCAAGGCCGTTTCGTGCGGATTTAAAGGCGTATTACGTTGCAGTAGAACCGACAAAACGTTTAAACAAATAATTTTATTACTCGAACAACTAGAGTATCCGAGGTCGAACACAGGGAGCAAACTCAGTACTTTGTAAAACCCAAGAATACAACTGTTAAATGCAAATATAATTGATTCAAAGAGTTTTTAAGAAAGATGTAAAAAAAAATAGAATTAGACATCTGATTTATGTATCAGACGTCTTAAATGTGATCTTTCTTTCTCTTTTTCTTCTTCTGCTTTGCCTTTCGGATCTCTTTGCAATCTTCCCTTGTCCTTCTTCTTCTTCTCCTGCGAAGACTTCTTTCTTTCTTCTTCTTCTGTCTTGCTTCTCCTTTCTTCGTTGCCTTCTTCTTCTTCTTTGTCTTGCTTCTCCTTTCTTCTTTGTCTTCTTCTTCTTCTTTGTCTTGCTTCTCCTTTTCTTCTTTGTCTTGCTTTTCCTTTCTTCTGCAGCGGCCACGTCCTTCTCCTGCAATCAGCCTGCCTGCACAGGGGAACAAAAACTAACCCTTCTCCCTCTACCCGCGCGTGTCTCTCTCTCAAGCAATTCACTCTAACCGCTCTACCAGAGCCACAGTCTCAATCGGGTCGGATCGTACCCGGGACCAGGCGTACCTGTAGGTGTGTGATGCGCGAGGAGTGCGTAGGTCTAGGTCGGGTCGGATCCGCCAGGTCCGCGTGGTCAGGCCGCGGATGAGGCGGGTGGGGTCAGTGAGGGACCTCACCCCTGTGCTTTCGAGGCAGTAAACGTATATCACAAAAACTCTTTATACCATACCTGTGCCTTGAGATTCCACGATGTGGGACTAAACGTTCCGCCCTTCCTTTGCGTGCGCCCGCAGACTCTCGTGTGCAATTGCCCACGCTGAAGGCCCTGCTGGTGCTCCTTGCTGAACTCAGTCACCTCGCAACACTTGCGAGAGTCTGCTGCACCAGCCGCCTGGGAAGCCTGACGCCTGCTGCTGCTCCAAGCTTCCTGCTGCTTCGACTGTTAATGGCGGCCGGGGCGTTCACCTGAGCTTCCACAGAATGGCCTATTGGCCCAATTAGAATAGCTGGAAACCTTCGCCGTAGCACGGCGAAGGTGGTGAGTGATGCTGCAGGTTGCCGGTCGGCCTAGGCGTGCCTGCCTAGGTTAACCTGTGGCCGGAGATGATGGGTTGTTCGGGGGGTGGTTATGGAGGTCTGGAGTGGCAGTTGTGGGGTGGAGCGAGTTCCTAGTGGTGAGGCGGAGCTCACGAGGTGGTTGGCGAGCCGTGTGGAGTGGCGGAGTGGTGTGGGCGGCTCGCCGGAGTTCGGTCGGTGATGTGGAAGATGAGGGTGGTCAGCGTCGGTCGAGGGGTAATCAGATGAGATAACAGGGGGAAAAGAGAGAGGATAGGATGGAGAGGAGTTCTAACCTAATTGTAAGGACGAAAGGGGACAGAAGGCGGACAGCAGTACTTGCTGTCGCCGGAGAAGATGACGCCCAGTGGGGGAGAACGGCGGCGACGACGGGGCTGAGGCGGCGTGCGCTGGTACTGCGCGACGCGGAGGGAGATCAGGAAGCTAACTCTGCCACTGGTTTTGTGGCAGAGCGAAGAGGGAGGGGAGGGGGGCTCGCCGGAGCTAGCTGGGGTATTTGGCCGAGCAGGAGGAGAGGAATTGAAGGGGGAAACTCGGCCAAATCAAGCTCAGCCTCTTCGGCCGGAGTTGTGGGTTCTTATATAGGCGCTGGACTTGGTGTGCAGGGCGTGAAGGGCACGTAATTGCCTGAGGTTGGTCGCCGGAGATGGAAAGGAGTTAGGATACCCAAATCTCTCGTGCGTTCGCACGAGAGATTGGGTTCACACCAACGATTGTAATTGACTTTATAAGGAAGGGAATTCCTCAGAGAATGCTCCTTCCATTTCTGGAAGGGGATCTCTGAGGGATTAGAGAGCAATCCCTCTCCGAATCTCGCCGGAGCTTGGTTCTGCCCTAGCAATGGCGGCAGGACCGGTTTGCAAAGGAGGCGAAAAACCTAGGGGGTTCTCTGCAACGGTATTCAAAAGATAGGGACCAAGTTGTGATTTGGGTGTACTAAATTGCAAAGTAGGTCAAGATGACCCCTCCTTAGGTTCAAATTTTGGTACAAACCTAATTTGGACCTAAGGAATCCAATGGAGAAGTTAGATTTCAGGTTTGACCTTATTTGACTGGATATTTTGCGTAAAAACCCAAATTAGGTTAATTGAAGAGCTATGACCCTAATCTAGGTCAAACTAGGTTCCAAAGGTCAAATTAAGTGTTCTAAACCCTAGAGTATGTTTTTTCATGATTTGTAGAGGGTTTACTTGCTTTTTGTTCTGACCGAAACCTTGTTAATTTAAGCGGGTCTGTTTTAGGGTTACCAAGTGTCTTTTAGTTCTTAGATTGCACATGAACCCATTTCTGCTTGACTCAACCCACTTTTTATCTCATTTAGACCATTTGACCCATGTTTTGCCTCTAAGAAATCCTGTCTATCTACTGCAATGGAAAAATTGCAGTTTTAACCTTTATTTCATGTTTTCTTCTCAGAGCACTTGTTCCTTCAGTTAGGCCATCTTCTAGGTTATGTAGGAGCTTTTATCTTCTTTATTGGGTCAAAATGAGCTAGTTATGGCTCATGATGAGGCTCTCATCATCAAACGTCCAATAGACTGTCCAGACAACGAGTAACACGTCCGACCTTGTTACATGAGAACCCTATTTAGATATAGTCCAAAGGAGGAATAAACACGGACAAAATTAAACATCTAATTTTTCATGCAGACATCTTAACATGACGTCCTAGATGTTTAACCTAGAACCCTATTTCTGTCCTGTGAAATTAGAGGCTCTGACCCTTGCATCAGACAACCAAAACATTGACCAGTCATTTGACCCAAAAATCAGGCATCTAATTCTATGAGATTTTGGCCTAATCATAGGGGATTTGCTCCCAACGGCTGCAAGGAGCCTCCCAGGCCTTCTTGAACCTTCTTAAGGCCTCTATAAATAGAGGAGGACCTCTACCTTGTTAGGATACAACATAGAGATGATTCTTCCCACTATTATACACATTTTATGAGAGATCAAAAGAAGAAAATTGAGGTCTTTCTCTCCAAGCTTTATACCTCATATCTGAGAGCACCGAATCTCTACACAATCACACCTACTCACTTCCATCTTAGGGAAGTCTGTTTACCTATAGTATCATAGTTTAAATTACACCTTGTGGCTCTATAGGTTATTGTAATTCTATTTTTCATTTTCTTTGGTTTGGTATTCACGTGGTGAATTCTTGTCTCCTTCGTGAGACAATACTTTTCATGGAGAAGACGGGTTGAGGCACACTACCCTCGGTTAAAGTAGTGTGGCTGCATTTGAGGTTGTGTCACCCTCATTTAAGTGACATGGTTAGGGGATTTGATCAACTCGATCGATTGGGAAATCCTAAGTCAAGAGGCTTAGGTGGTGGTTTCTACCAAGGTTGGGTTTTCACCTAAAAATACTTATGAAACTTGTGGTGAATGCTTTTGTTGTGAGATTGAAATTTAGTTCCACATAATTTTTATCTACTGCACTATTCACCCCCTCTAGTGCACCTACACTGATTTCCAGAACCATTTTCGAAAGAGGAGGAACTAGAGGTACCGACCATATAGAGTGTTACCATCTATACCTCAGGCCCTCAATAGCAGGCACTAACCTCGACCTTAGGGAACACTCAACTCCATCCCATTGCATAGACGTGGACTTAGGGGACTGCAGAACAGGCACAATCGAGACCTGAGCAGCAATCTTACTACAGGTGTGGTAAGTACGGCCACATCAAGAGGGACTGCCCAACCAAGATGAGGACCTAGGATGGGGTGTCTTTCAGCCATAATAGGGGAGTAGCTCAGACTTACCAGACTCATGGTGGAGGGCCACAACAATTCCGTGGAGGTATGGCTGCCTAGGAACAAAGGCCTACTCAGAGTGGGATTAGCACTTCTATTCCTCTACCTGCGGGGTAAGTGTATGCCCTATCTATGAGGGACACACATGCTTCACCATCTGTGGTGCCAGGTATGGTGATGATTCACCAGCTGTTGGTTTTTACTTTATTTGATTTTGGTGCATCCTACTTATTTATATCCCCTATGTTTTCGACGAAACTTAAGAAATAACCAGTGCTACTAGATGAATCGTTGGTCCACTACAAGAACCGTGTCTAAAGTATTTGGTCACAGTTTCACCAAAAAACGTGACCAAAGCCTCCACCGTTAGCTTGGTTCAAGAGTTTTGATCATGGTTATAAATTGTGACCAAAGACTTTTAGTCACAATTGTTTAATAACCATCACCAAAATTTGGTGTGGAAAAAAAGGGTCCCTTTGGTCATGGTTTATAAATCGTGACCATGACCAAAGGTCTCTTAAAATAAAAGAAGAAATAAATGGAAATATGTTAATGCTCTAGAATTCTATCTTACCCTACACCATTTTATCTTGAAGATGTTGAACCTAGGAAACTAGCTATGCTATTGCACCCTGCCAAATGAAGATACACCCAAATAACAAAATAGATTGGAACTAACATCAAGTGCCCATTGGCCTATCTGCTAGTCTGGAGAAAGAACCGGAAGCAATGCCTATTTGTGGATATTAAAGAGAAAGCGGCCTTCTAAATAAAAGGTGGTAGATGGATTAAAGAAGGTATCTACGTAAAGGTACAGTAGCAACCTTGCATGTCCTAGATTTTTCAGAAATGCTCTCCAACCCTTTCACCAAAGCCAAAATTGAATTCTTCAGGTACAAAGCCTAGTTATCACTAAACCCACCCTCCTGATCTTTGGCCACTAGAAGTTTATCAAGTTCTTTCACCATGTCATTTAACTAGAAAAACTTGTATATTAAGGAAAATACAGGCTAGCATAGAAAACTAGGAGTGTGAACATGGCATCAAAAGCATAAGAACCCAATCCTCATATTCATTAAGCAAAAAAATCCCACAAACTATAAAACTACATGAATTTCACCCAAAAAATGATAAGTTACCAATTAGCAAACATTATTCGATTGAAAAAAATGATGTAGACAGAAATAAAAGTTTTCCATGTAGTATATACCCATTTGAAAAGAAGTCTAAGAATGATTAAACTAAATGATCTGTGCTACACAAAGATGTACGTAGTACCCATAAATGAGGTGCTTCAGGAGAGTACAATTTTAATAGAGCGTAACAACCTCATTAATGGGAAAGAAACCAGAAATACAGAAACTTGCTCAAGGGCATGGAAAAGCTGGATAAAATCATGGGATAGAAGAGGCTTGCTTAGCTATCCAGTAACCTTAGTTTTCATATTCTTTTGCCTATTCTTAGAAGACATCATGTTAGGATGATTATGATACCAAACCAAGTGTTTAACCATATTCATCCTATGATAATTTATCACAAATATAAAATATCAATACAATCTCACCTGAAGTTTTCAGCAAGAAGGCATGCATTTGTATTGGAATTAGACCCACAATCACAACAATCCCATCCAAATCAAGCTTTTTAGCAATTACTTCAGCTTGTTTAAACTGTAGTCAAAATGAAAATACAATGGACCAACAATGAAAGAAACAATGCAATGGGAATTATGTCCACCTTATTGCCCAGAAAAAGTAGAAACATGCTCTGGAGTCTCAATCTTGTCTCTTCCACTGTGGATCATGTAAAATCCTCCCTATTCAATTAAAAAAATGACACAGAAAAATACTCCTAATATTTTGCATTGGCCAACTTGCTATCATATTTGTTTTGTTTGAGATGAAATCAGTGTCCTTAAAGTGTGGTTATTCTAGCATCTATTTTGAATGTTAACCTAATGTCAATCATTGGTTTTTGGCAAGGCTCGTTGAATCGAGAAGTGAAGGTCTAGGTCTCTGCATGCCATGAAAGTTGGCTATTGCCTACTGATTTCGAATCATGGTATTGCACTTTGACATTGGATCTTCAAAGTTCATCCGAGCTCCAATATGAGAATGCATTTTTCAACTAGGTTGTGGTGTTAGCCCAAGCTAACCTGATACTACATGCTAATGCAAAAGTGAATGCTATATATGTTGTACATGTAGACTATCGTCTAGCACTTGTGTCAACATGAATGGATTATATAGCAGAGTTCACTGTTACCATGCCAATTTTGAGCCTTACAACCACTTTTGATTGCTTTCCTGATGGGGAGCAGCTTGTTCAGGTTTACTATGTCCAGACCCATGCTATCCAGCGGTATGCTTTGGATCTATTACAGTGCTTGCCACCAGCTCTGGAAAATGTGGGGTTAAAAAGAAACCATCAATGTCTCTTGTCTTTGAGTTGCCAACTTTAGATGTTTTCTATTCCTGAACCATCGAGTGGAAGGTTTGTATCTAGTAGGTTTCTAGTAGGATACTCGAAAAGCTAGTAAGCCACTTATTTGTTCCCTGTCCCCTTTAGAAATGGCCCATGTTCTTTGTGTCAATGGTACTGCCAAAAGCTACTGAAATTGGACACCAACCTCAACAAGCCAATCAACTAGGATTGCCTGCATGCACTGATTAATATCTTGTTGCAGAGTCTCCATGAAATCAATTCTGGGTCTTTACAGGAGCTTTGAAAGATTTTTGTTAGTTACCCAAATGTCAAGTGAGAAGGAATCAAGCATGAGTAGTTGACCAAACTTTTTACACATGGAAACATGCGTATTGCGATTAAAGATCACCATACAAACCTCAGCCACTCACAGTTTGGCATAAATATCAGTAGCATAGTAATTGACTTTCTGTGACATTCATCAAACAATCACAATAAAGCACTATTATCAGGCTTTAGCATAGTAACTGGGAGACAATTATTGATTTACATCACTTTCTAAGTCCAAAAATATTCTTTAATTCCAAAAATGTTGATTTTATTTACAAAAAGGTATGAAAGAATAAATGAATAAAAGAATTTAATTAATTATGTACAAAGAAAGAATTAGAACACATTACAATGTTTGCAAACAAATGTACACACACAAGCATTAATAGCTATGTACAACTATTCTATTTTAATTATTTACAACTTATATGGTTAATACCTAAGTATAGGTACAAAATAATTAATAATATTTACTACACTAACTCATTATAATATATTAACATCTATAGTAACATATAATATATACATAGTAACATATATAAGTGTTGCCAAAACCTTAGTAAACTATATACATAACCTAAGGTAAAAAGTATTATCTATACTAACTTATAATCCTATGTACAGTGACATATATAAACGCCAATGTAGCCTTAGTATCATATTTACACTTCCTAAGGCAAAAACTACTTATACTAACATACATATATATACAGTGATAGATGTATTCGTCACTAAAGCCCATAGTGTTATATATATACATATAAGAGATCAAACACTTATACTAATCTATATACATTATCAGTATACCTTATTTATTTACATTATATACTATTCATACTTATACTTATTATATGTTGTATATTATTATACATATATATAGACGCAGACATAACACAGATACACAACACACACACACTAAGGCATTACACAACTTACACACTCAACTTACAACTCACTAACATGCACAGACATAACATAGGCTCTACACTTAGTCGAATTCAAGCCTTCTCCTCTTCACTTACAATAGCTCAGCCAGTTCAGACCGACTCGGTCTGATTTTTTTAGCGAAAATTTGTTTTAATTGGCAGGCGACCTTTTCAAGGGATACATAGCACCCATTTCTGGGTAGGACCAAACCTTTACTATGGCCACCCTAGTTCATTATTAGGTGTGTTAGATCAGGTTTATATTGGGCCCACACAGGCCCACGCACAATGCATGGCCCCTGGCCCAGTGCACCGCACACATACATATGCTAAAATCAGGTATCGGTATCAAAGGAGGGTAACGTATATAAGGTTCTGCACTCGGCGCATATGACAATTGATTGGCTGAGAACACAAAATGTTAATAAGGCACTGCACGAGATGGTGAGTTAACGATGTGGCGCTATTGAAAGCGCTCGATTGGTGCTGCTGTGCACGCAATTGTCTTTCTGATTTGCTTAATTTGGCCCTCAAATTGAGGGCCATAATTTATTATAATTAAAAATAAATTATGGGATTTTAAAGCACTTACATAGGGGTACATAATTATGTAGTTACTTTACAAAAATAAGTTAGTTTATTATATAATTAAATTAGGTAAAGTTACAGTTTTTATAAGTTAAATTAAGGTTTAATTTACTAATTACAGTATAAATTAGTTGATTAATCATCAAATTAACTTAGTACAGTATTAATATATATAATAAATTATTTATTACGTATTTTTATGTTATTTTATAAGCTTTATTTTCATTTATATAGATTTAGTTATTAATTTAAGATAGTTATACATATAAATAAACTATAGATACTATAATACAACATAAATATGATATAAATAAGTTGAAAATACTTATTATAACATATTACAAGCATACAATATAAGTTATCTCGGTATTAACTTAATTTACTAATTTATTTCATTTTAACATAATAAACTACCTAGTTAACTTAATAAACTAATTATTTATTTTGTATATATAATTAAATTACACTACAGGTGTCATATGATACATAATACATATATAAATACGTATCTACATTATGATCTACAAATATGTACATTTAAATAGGTTTGTGGATTTACTTAGTTATTATACACTTAAGTTATATAAATTAATATAAAATAATACAAAAAAATTATATATACATTAAGTTGTCCTAAATACTTACTATATTATATAGAATACATATGTAATTTATTTATAGATAGTTTATACATATTATACAATATTTACTTATAACCTAGATTTAATTATAATGTACAAGTATATACATAGTATACATAGTATCTTCAGGGTTTTTAGGGTTTTTATGATTTTTATGGGTTTTATAAGTATAGTAGAGATAAGGGATGAGAGAGAAAGAAAGAGATGAGAGATAAGGACATGTTTTTGGTGTTTTTGATGTTGAAGTGTTTTATTAAGTACCAAGGTAGACTGAACTGTCCACTTGTATGTTTTACTAAGTAGGGGGTTCAGAATGCCTTGAAACTTAATATACACCTAAAAATATATGTAGTCTTTACCAAGATAGGTTTTTTTCTTTTTTTGGTATTTTTTATAGTTTTTATTTATTTACAATGTTCAACAAGTTAAGGCCTTTAAAGGGTTTTTCAACAAGAACCTAAGGCCTTGAAAACACTTCTAATGGCTGGCAAGGAGGTTTTAACATATCAAAACATCCAGCACACTATAATACACTTGTTTGAGTAGTTAAACCTGATTTTTGCATCAATTTCATTAAAACTTTCATTTGGATAGATTATGCACAAATAGATAGCTGACAAAGAAGTTTAAAATATGATTACAAGCGATTAAAATCCAAATTCAATACATCAATGCTTGTATAGATAATTCCTACACTTTAAAACAGGTCAACTCAATTACAACTCCAATTCCATCCCAAAATCCGCATAGATTAGGTTCAAACTCATCCAAAATAGTGGCTAACTGTTGTAATCAACAAAGCAACAACAACTGCTAAAAGTTAGCTACTGATTCAGCTGCTCAACTTCTCTAATTAAGTAGCAATTGTAGCTGCTGCAGTTGTAGTTACTATCCAAAATTCCAGTCAGAGATCAATTACTGTATTACCACTCAAGAGCAGATGAAACATCCATCTGTTCAAGCATCCTAACTGCAGCTTTTGCTATAGCTAAAACTCTGATCAGATGAGTGTTCCCAACATTAAACTCCTCTGAAATCATATCTCAAGATTGATTTCTAAAATTTAAAACCATGTCGCCCCAAATAGGCTGTTGCTATGGCTCTACCAAAATGATTTGATCGTCTAAAATAATTGCACAACATTAATTAGTGTGCATGTGTTCTAGGTGATCCTTTAAAATCAATTGGATCATTACTCAAGCCTCGAATTAGGACATTGGATTTTCATGGGCTCGAGCTACTAAACAAAGCCAAAAATTAGAGATTAAATTTAAAATTGGGCATAAGCACATATATTGATCATAACTATGTTGAAACAGCTTAAGGCCATTGCAATCAAGTCAGCCAAACATAAGAAAGTCAATTTGATCATTTGAATCCGATCAACACATGATTACTTCAAAAAAATCCCCATTCAACTCCATGAATTCATATCAGTCCAAATGACCAAATAAGCACAAATCAAACTATATTGAGGATGCTTGTGACTAATGGAATGAATTACTTGACCCTCAGATGGAATTGAATGCACTGTGGATCTAGAAGCTACTGAGCTTTAGATCCATAGTGATTCTCATGAATGGAGTGAATCATGAAGTAAATCGTCGAGGAAAATCAGTGAATGTGATAGTGATATGGAGAGGGAGATTAATGGACATGTGGATGACAGTGGGTTCATCTCTTCTAATTTGAGTTGATCAGATGAGGTGATAGAGAATTACTCTAATCTACTCCTATCTAACTACTGAATCCATCAATCTATTGACTAACTAATTCTACGAACTAATGCACTAATTCTACTCTGTTGAAAGTAAATTACACTAACAATTATTCTAATTTACTCTAACAAGTAGGAAAATCCTAATCTAAAGGAGGAATGGGATGCCTGGGCTGAAGTTGGTCACTACAACAATGAAGGGAGATGAGGAAGACTCTAGTGATGAATGGGATCACTGGATCCATAGCGGATTGTTGTGGCAAAGAAATTGAGGAGGGAGAGCCACACCCCTATCACAAGCACAGCTGATGGAGGAAGGAGAATTGGAGGGTGGATGAAAGGAACCACTCAAGGGGAGGGAGCATTCTTTTTTTGCGTACAAGCTCAGGAAGGGGTTTATGTAGCCAAGATAGTGATTCAGAGCACCTGCATGGTGCAATTAGTAACTTAGGGTATGGGCAATGGAGATGGGATAGCGAGCACATGCGATGATCAAATCAAAATGCGACCATTGGATGTGATTTGGGCGAGGTGGTGACCTCACGCACCGAAGCATGTGAAGCTTCGATTGGACGAGGGCCATCAGATCAAGAGATCAAGGATGGACGACCAAGATACAATGTGTTCTTTTGCTACAATTCACCCGCATGACTGCAGACGTGTTGGAGCATTTGTAAGGAGGTCCTTATGGTGAAGGGGCAGAAGTTTTGCGTTGAGGCCCATAAGTGGCTAAGAACTAATTCAAAGTAGTCCCTAAATTTGTAAATAGGTCCCTGTGGGTTATCAAAAAGCTCCCTGGAAGGTTTTTAACTGAATAAAATATATATGACCTAAGGACCTAAATGTAAAACCACTAATGCAAGGTCCTAATGATGTCCAAATGTAACCAAGTTTTTGTTGAAGCTTAAGTGAACATTAAGGAAGTTAATTATACTTTTGATTTGAAGTTTTGAACTCAAATATTTGTTCAATTTGCAAATGGTCCATCAACTAATGGAATATCTCATTTAATGACCTAATTTTGCATTTTTAGCACAGATTTGATGTTTTAGATCCTTTTCCCTATTTCCCATACTTAACCCATTTCATGTGTTAATTCAATAGTGTTTAACCTAGTTTCTAGCTCAACTTGGGAATTTTAGCTATGATGAGCCACACCTCATCACACAGCAATTGTATATTTGAGGATTTCTTTGATCTGAATCAATATCTATATAGTGGCAATCTTTTGCATATTTACATCCCTCGCAAAGTCTTGTTATTACATTATTAAAAGAAACCATAAGCTTGAAATCAAGAAGTCAATTTCACTACAAAAGCAACCTGCTATATTTTAGATGCATTCATTTGATTATGGGTTTTTTACAATTAGAACTATGGTTCTTTGGAAAGAAAAAGTCATTTCATGCTACATGCTTCAGAGGAAAGAGATAAATTACCAAGCTTTTGGAGACATAAATATTTCGAAGGCATCCCAAAACCCTAATCAAAAGTTTTAGGTAGGGTCGTCGTTTCCTCCTTGTTCTCTCTGTGTGGTTGGTCAAAATTGTTTCCCAATTTGAAAGAGATTGAGTTTTCCTACAAGGTACCGATCCATTCAGCTGGTACTTTCTCCACAAATATAGTACTACCACCTTCTAGAGGCAATGCATCATTGTTCTTGTAATCCTTCTTGGCAACAATAATTCTGATCTTTGATGAAGAGGGCTTGGCCCTTCCAAATTTTTACTGAAAATGAGAAATAGAATTCAGCTTCAGCAACTTCCACATAGTACATGAATTACCAATTGGATGCTCAAGCATTACTCAAATGTAACATATGGCCACTTGTGATGTATTAAAGTAGAGATGGATAGATGAACAAGGTATCCAAGAAATGATTCTATAACTGAGGGAGGAGACGGATATTACAAAGTCATCTGAGCTATGATATTGATTAAATGAAACAAGGATGATTATGTCAATTGTTGATATAGAAACTTTACGATGGGAGCATGAGGTGTCCCCATTGAAGCAATCTTTTATTTTTTTCTTTCCATAGGTGAGCATATTATAAACTTTCTAATACTAAAAGCTTATCCACGTATACATAAGAAAATAGTAAGTGGCAGTGCCAAATCAATGGATGAAATGAAGAAGATTTTAACTTGCATGTTCTTTGCACTTGAAAACCTTGAGCAAGAAGTATTACAATGAATATTGGTTACATCCTTGAGCATAGCTCGCCGTTTCTTATGCAAAGTTCCATCAATAAGGACTGAATTACGATTCCCATAAGAGAATGTTCTCTTTGGAATTCCTTGAAGTGCCTGTCTTTCAGCCTTTGTATTAGCTGGCCCTGAAGAGTTTTCCTGGCTAGCTATAGCTAGAATCACAGCTCTAGATCAAGTGATCCTGACAGGGGCTTCTAGGATGCTATTGGTTACCATATTTTCCTTTTTCATCATGGTTGCGAACTTCTAGGAGCATAAAACAAAATGCATGAGTTAATAATAAGATAAGACCAAAGTTATTCTAAGACTAGAAAAACAAAGAAAATTCTTGCTTTGATGGGAGGAATAGAAGCAAAGGAATTGGGTCACTAACTTCCATCAACCAATAACATATCCAACCTATGTGAAGATAAATATGTAATTGGGATCGATCAAGCCAAAATGGATTGAAGACACACAACCACTTATTTCAACTGATTCAATTTTTTCAAATGTGGTTGCTTGGATTGGTGAGCTTTTGCATTTGGGGATATTTTAGGCATGGAAAAGCCATATTTGTAAAAATTGCTCATCCAAACACATTTGGTTGCAACTAAGAATGAATAGGAGCATCTGACCTATGAAAAAAAAAAGTAGTGGGGAGTTAGCTTTTCCAAAATGCTCTGTATAGAAATGGACACCAAGTGGTACACAACACAACTACTTCAACGAACTACTCTCAATAAGGGATGTTCAACCCGATTCTCACCGGTGGCTAGTAATTACCAATCAGTAAAAGTGGTTGCATTGTAAGGTTTTACCACAGTACTATAACATTGGTATTATTAGTTACTTAATGCATTAATGACATGTTTGTGGACTCCAAAATCATATTGCCACACATTACTCCTAATTGGTGATGGGGAACTGATAAACACCAGTTTATCATCATTCTTATGCATTAAAACAATCCTAGCTCTTAGGATTTTCCTCTACAAATAGGTTTTTGGGCTGCATTTACGCATAAATTAGGATAGGCATCCATTTTACTTTTTATTATCCTTTTGTTATGTTTTTGTGAGTGTTAAGGATAGATAGAGAGTCCGATCCCCAGAACCCAAGCACTTAGGAAGGAAACTGGTGAAGGAGAAGCTCAAACCAGCTAGGACTCAATTTGATCCAACTTACCACAGTTGTATTGCAGATCACTTGGACTAGGGTTAGCTCATCCTAGCTCCATTCATCTCATCTCAGTTGAATGGCAACTCAAAAGAGCTCTTCTTCACTCAAGCTCAGATCCAGTTCAATTCAGTTGTAGATGAGTGTTGAACATACGGGTTGCTATGCTAACATGTTTGGTTTTGAAAAACCTGTCGTTGTAGTTTGAAAGCAAAGAACTCGTGTTCAATGAATAAAATTTATATCGGAATAGAAATCCCTGGTTGAACTCAGGGAGGCGGACGTTTGATTTAAAAATACGCATTTGTTTGATTTATCATGAAGTAAATTAATTGATTAGAAACTATCTAACTATCTACAATAAATAGAAGAGAGAGAGAAAGAATAAGAGAGAGAGAATATTACAAACGAAAATCAAAAAGAGATGTAGAATGAGCATGGAATTCCTTATTGAAAGGATTGATCATTACACTAAAAATTACCACTAGAAAGCAGGAAAATGATTACACTAGAAAGCAGTAAATCTGTTCTAGAAAGTAGTAAATCTATTCTAGAAAGCAGTAAAAAGAATGGAGAGAGAGATATCCTCCTCAACGGTCGCTTGGAGGATGAGCCGGACGGGACGACGCCTAGAAGATGGGGAATGGGGCAGGATGAAGGAGAATGAAGCGAGAAGAACAGGAATGGGGCAGCACATCGTTGTCGTCGCGGGATCCGCTTTCGAAGGGGGGACAAAAAATTAACTTTATCTCGTGAGAAGTATCCCGGCTGTGGGACAAGCTTCTCTTGAGATTTAGAGAGGGAGAGAAGAGAAGGGGATGAGAATTTCGTGTGGAGGGGGTCTCCCTTTATAGATGCAAGGAGTGAGGGCAATTTGATCATTTTAATTTCAAAATCATTAAATCAGGGGTCTTTAGTGACGGATAAAACTATCGCTAAAGCCCCATCGTGGGCATAGTGGGGGGCTACCTGCTCGCCTGCTTGCACGTAACATGCGCTCCATGTCAAACTGATCTCACGATTGGACGGCTTATCTCGTGCCTCCGTCCGCCTCCTCAGTGCGCCTGCCCGAGTGCGATCCCGCATCACGCGCAGGCGTGCGATAGAGCGTGGTACGGATTGAGCGCACGCAGCCGCTCGATCGGGATTAAGCGATCATGAAGCCCGCTCACCCACGCCTCAAATGCCGTTCATGCAGGCTCGAACGCACACTGCCTGCTCGCGATAAGGCCTCCACCCACTGCACTACGGAGGCTCTTGTGTCGCGGAGACGAATTCAGGCATGCGCATCCACAGCTGTTTGATGCGCATCCAACGACGGAGAAGCGATGAAGAAGAGATGGTGTAGCAAGTGCAACAGCTGGTTGGGCGGCTAAGATGGCACCATGTGGCACCATCTTGGCCGTCCATCTTCTAGATGATGTAGATGGTGCCACGGTTGTCAGATTGAGTCGATTTTCGTGCCGTTAGGCTGCGATCGTCGATCTAAATCCATCCATGCCACTAGATTTGTTGTTTGAAGTGTGGATTCACACCATCTTGGCCCTTGCTCTTCTAGGGTTCCTCGATCTCTATCCGATGCTATAGATGCCTTATTAGGGCGATCTTGGAGTCAGTGAACTCCAATCGTCACCCTGATCACATCTGTACAGTTGGATCTTCGATCCGAGGCACCGATAAAAAGTTTTCCTTGTTCAGGAACATAAAAGGGGACAATTAACCTCCATTTTATTCAAACTAATCTAAATGCAAGATGATGCAGGTTATGCAATATTTATAGTATGCAATGCAATCCTATGCTTAAGAACATGCATAAATAGACATCTTAAGTAGTGTAAACATGTTTACATCATACCCCCATGCCTATCTTTTGCTAGTCCCTGGCAAAAGCTATATGCTATTTATAAAAGAATCAGGTTGGATTATTTGGGCTTGAGTTTATTTTCAATCATTAAGAAAATGTCTACTTAGGATTTGAACTTTCAAAGACACAACAGTGCCCGAGTATCTGCCAAAATGCAGACCGCCACAAGCCCTTGCCTTATTCAAAGAAAATTTTCTTTTTCTCTTTTCACCTCTTTTCTAGTTTTTCTTGATTTTCATGTTTTAGGGTTTAAGAGTGGCTTTCTACGGCCATTCAACTCACCCAAGATTTGATGAGCACCCTAAGTTCTAAGCATCTCATTATGAATGTGATAGACTCGTTGACCGGCAGTAAAAACAGACTTCGGATTTCACCACCTCTAGGTGACCTTAAAAAGTGAACTCTGCCTAAAGGTGTATCTTTACAACCGGTAGCTTTCTCCCTACTTTTATTTTTATGGGGTCAACACAAGGGTGAATCCAATGTATATCTCCCCATTTTATTCTACTTCTCTGCTTCTTCCTAAGTGTTTTGGGAGTTTTCAGTGCATTTATTGAGCTGGGTTCTAGACAACCAGTCGATGAGCTGTTACCATCGACAACTTGCCAGCCATACTCGTGCGGCGAAGTGTGGCTTATTTCTTTTCTCTTTTTTTCTTTTCTCCTTTTTTTCTCTTTTCTTTTTGACTTTCTTTTCTCTTTTTTTAAGTAGGTGGCTTCCCTAGTCTAAGATTTACCTAAAGGCAACAAAAAGAGAAAGGTCCAGTGACTAATCTCTGGACAACCTACCTATGGATTGTTACCCACGATAACTTGCTAGCCATATCACCCTAGAAGTTTCATTAGCTACCCAATTTCCATTAGAACCGCCAATTAATGAGTCAGTGACAAGATAGTGTGTAGATGCTTTAGGCTTAAAAATCCCTCAAATCAGAGGGTAGACTGATAAGTTGTGTACTTATCACCCAAACTTATATACTCCAATTAAAATAGAATTCAGATGGCAAGGATTCGAAAGACAAATCCACATTTTAATGGATACACAGGCTGATTAAGTCTGAAGACCTGAAGGGTCTTTGTGTTTAGATCATAATATAGTATTTCCTAAGATTGAAAATTTTCTTAAACCCAAGTTTTCATTCCTAATTTCAATTTTTTTTTTAATAAAAGAAAATAAAACAAATCTACGGAGCTAACGGATAAATTCAGAGATGAATATCCACCTCCCATGCCTATCTAATGCAATGACCTCATTGTATTAAAAAGACATAAAACAGAGTGGAATAGAGTAGAAAGCACCTCAATTGCGTGAATGTCAAGTCCGCTCTGAGATAGAAACTAAAAAGAATTGTATACGTGCTTAATTTAGTGCCTTCAGCTAGGCACACTATACAAAGAAGAGAAATAAAGAATTCACAAGTGCAGGTCAGAATCAGAATAAACATAAGAAACCTCTGACTTGTCAGTAGATGTCCACAAATGTTGACCAGATTATGGTGCAGACCCATACCCGATAATCGAGAATATCTCAGGTTCTGGATAAAAATTAGCCAAAACCTAAAATCACTATGCAAGCGGGGCCGAGCCTGCGATTTATAAGGATGCAACCCAAGACCAAAAAGTCAGGTTACAGAGAATTCAAGCTCAAAAGGATAATCATTGAATGCTTTCTTGGGTTGAACATCCTCAGAACAAATGTTATAAGGGTTTTGGTTTGATGGTTTCAGATGAAATGGAACCCTTAGACGTAGTCTTCTACTTCCTCCGAAGTTAGCTTCCCAAATCAGAACTTTCCATCTTCTATCCTCTTCATTCAGAATGTTAAATTCCAGGACCTCTTGCATATTAATCACCTCTTCTGAAATTTCCAAGTCTAAAAGATGTGGCTAAATCAGAATTGACTTGGGTCTAATTATCTCAAAAATAGATTCATCAACAAGCTCAATGGGGTGTAACTGACAATCAGGGCATTTGCTTGAATCCTCCAGAAAATGTGATTCTGGATCCGTAATGTGAACCCTAATAAGATCAGTTTCCTTAATTATTGGGCTATCAAATGATCTATCAGATTCCTCAGGCCCAATCGTCTCACAGAAATCATATTCTGTAAACTTGTGTGAGACTTCTCAACTTGAATCTTCATCATCAGAATCAAAGAAATCAAGATCCGTATTAATGTATGTCCCAAAATCATCTGTCACTTTCTATTCCAAGGAGACATATGTTTCCTCGTTCCCTGGCTCAGGGATCTTAGGTGAAGAAATCAGATCATCCTTAATTGGTTGCTCTAATTCAATCTGGTCAGCCTTGTAACATGTGTCCCCCCAATAGGTGCCTGAGCAGGTTCTGCCATTGGCTCTCCTAAAGGGAGTTCATCCTGGGAATCATCCCATGACTAAACTAAAGCAACCACAAATCTCATCCTCAATTTTGCTAACTTCCCAAGTAGAAACTCACCTGGGTTCTTATCGTTAACATCCTGGAGCCAATCGAACAAATACTTGTTCAAATCATCAATCATCTAAATCAGGAGCTCCAATCTCTCATTCCAAGGTATTGGCTGAACTTCTAAAGATTGTATGATATTCCTCAAGTTAGCTAGAACCTTATCTTGAACCTGGTTACCCTGAACCAAATGAGTTGGTTCAAGGTTGGGCGGGTTTGGGATCAGTGTAGAGGAGTTAACGAATTGAGATTCATTATACCCTTCCTGATAATAGGTCATTTCGGATTGTTCAAAAGGTGGTGATGACCTAAAGGCAGTTTAATCAGAGGATGGGTAAGGATCAGTGTATCCTTCTTGATTGTAGATCGTATTATGTTGTTCATGAAAGGTTAACGATGAATAATCGATGTGGCTTTGAGAAGGATAGAAATCGCAATTATAGTGTTCACGGTTAGACCTTAAACACGGATGTCCGGAACTGTATCCCCAATCCAATTTATCCCAACTAACTAATGGTTGATTCCAGTACGAGTTGAGATAATCGTCATGTTGAGGATAATTCAAAACAGAAGGGAAAGAGTGGGAATGCATGTAATATGCAGAAGGACTCATGAGAGATGGGAGGAAGAAAGGCACCCTGCAATACAAACAATCAAACCTATCCTTAAGTGGGCTAGCCTAAAGACCTATAGACTCCCAAAACCCATCTTGAGATAAAGGAACGATTTGATCTACTTCTGTCTGTTCAATCCAACCAGTTAGAAGGAGGGACTGGGGAGAAGGTTCTTCCTTCGGCTTGCACCTCCGGTTCCTAGTGTACCCCCCAGTCGCGATCGTTTGATTATGCTTCCCTAGCTAGACATCAGATTAAACAGTAGAAACTGATTAATCAAAAATAATCTCATTCTAAGCTCTGAAGAGCGAGTCGAATCCTTAAGGCCAACGTCTACTCTATTTTATTTAGGGCTAGGTTTGAATGTCCTTTAGAATGTGATGGGCCCTTTATCTAGGTTGTGCCCTTAATGATTGATTGATTTGTGTGTGCATGCACAACCAGTGATTTTCAAGAAAGATTACTTTTGATGTGATGAATTTTAGAGTTCAAATCTTTTTTAGTAGCTTTTAGGATTCAACTTTAAGTATTTTCAAGCACGTTTTGTTGGCACACCTGGTTTCGAAAGCACAAGTGAAGATGTTTTCCTTTGAAGCTTAAAAAGAATGTTGAGTGCCTGGTAAATCCCTAATAGTTGAACCTAAGTGGCAGCTAATTGATGAGTTGATTTTAATTAAAGTGGTGTGGCCCAATCAACTAAAATAATTGGCCTGTTACACTGCTTAATTAGGCACACAAGTGATTTCCTGATCTGATTTCTACTCCATTATGTGTTTGAAAGTGTATACCGGCTCCAAAGATTGGTTTACCTGTTGAGTTTGAAAATCAGATGAGGTTGTGTACCTCTGTGAGATTTTTTTATTTTCTTTTTAAATATGGAGGTTGGGGTGAGTATGGGTGTCAAACAACAAACAATCAAACCTTAGAGTTTATAAGAACACCTAGGTTGATTGATGTTTATGTTATTATGTTGTGGAATGAAGTCTAATGGGTGGGAGGTGGGGGATAACTTACAAAACCTTCCTCAGCACTTTACTTCAATCTACTGCTTTTGCTCATCTCAAAAGAGTACCTGCAATCACAATAAGAAAGGAGAGAAGTGAGGTAAATGATTCGTAAGTTGGAAAATGCAAAAAAAAAAAAAATCAAAGAGCGTCGCCTCGCCGGCAACGGCACCAAAATGTTGAACATACGGGTTGCTACGCTAACATGTTTTGTTTTGAAAAACCTGTCATAATATATTTTGAAAGCGAAGAACTTGTGTTCAACAAATAAAATTTATACTGGAATAGAAATCCTGGGTCGAACTTAGGGAGGCGGGCGTTTGATTTAAAAACATCTGCTTGTTTTATTTGTCATGAAGTAAATTAATTGATTAGAAACTATCAAACTATTTACAATAAATAGTAGAGAGAGAGAGAAAAAGAGAGAGAGAAATAATATTACAAACAAAAACCAAAAAGAGATGTAGAATGAACATGGAAATTATCGAAAGGATTGTTCATTACACTAAACATTACGACTAGAAAGCAGGAAAATGATTACACTAGAAAGTAGGAAATCTATTCTAGAAAGCAGTAAATCTATTCTAGAAAGCAGTAAAAAGAATGGAGAGAGAGATATCCTCCTCGACGGTTGCTTGGAGGACGAGCCAGACAAGACGATGCCTGAAAGATGGGGAATGGAGCAGGACGAAGGAGAACGAAGCAGGAAGAACGGGAACGGGGTAGCATGTCGTCGGCGTTGCGGGATCCGCTTCCGAAAGGGGGACGAAAAATTAACTTTATCCCGTGAGAAGCATCCCGGGTGTGGGACAAGCTTCTCTTGAGCTTTGGAGAGGGAGAGAAGAGAAGGAAAGGGATGAGAATTTCATGTGGAGGGGGTCTCCTTTTACAGTTGCAAGGAGTGAGGGCAATTTGGTCATTTTAATTTGAAAATCATTAAATCAGGGGTCTTTAGTGATGGATAAAACCGTTGCTAAAGCCCCATCGTGGGCTTAGTGGGGCGCTGCCTGCATGGCCACTCACCTGCTCGCACATAATGCACGCTTCACGTCCAGCTAATCTCAGTCGTTCGATCGTGAGATTGGATGGCTTAAATCGTGCCTCTGCCCACCTCCTCAGCGTGCCTGCCCGCATGCGATCCCGCGTCATGTGCGGGCGTGCGATAGAGCGTGGAATGGATTAAGCGCCCACAGCCACTCAATAGTGATCGAGCGGTCGCAAAGCCTGCTCACCCGCACCTCAAATGCTACTCGTGCAAGCTCGAACGGACACCGCCCGCTCGCGATAAGGCCTCCACCTGTTGCGCTACGGAGGCTCTTGTGTCGCGGAGACAAATTCAGGCGTGTGCATCCACACCCGTTGGATGCACATCCAATGATAGAAAAGCAACAAAGAAGAGATGGTGCAGCAAGTGCAGCGGCTGGTAGGGCAGCTAAGATGGCACCATGTGGCTACATCTTGGCCGTCCATCTTCTAGATGATGTAGATGGTGCCACGGTTGTCGGATTGAGTCGATTTTCATGCTGTTAGGCTGCGATCGTCGATTTGAATCCATCCGTGCAGTCAGATTTGTCATTTGAATTGTGGATTCACACCATCTTGGCCCTTGATCTTCTAGGGTTCCCCGATCTCTATTTGATGCTATCGAGCCTGATTAGGGCAATCTTGGAGTCTTTGAACTCCAATCGTCGCCCTGATCACATTTGTACGGTTGGATCTTCGATCCGAGGCCCCAATAAAAAGTTTGACCTATCCATGAACATAAAAGGAGACAATTAACCTCCATTTTATTCAAACTAACCTAAATGCAAGATGATGCATGTTATGCAATATTTATAGTATACAATGCAATCCGATGCTTAAGAACATGCATAAATAGACATCCTAAGTAGTGTAAACATGTTTACATCAATGAGTCTAGCTCATCTCAGCTCCCATTTGTTCACAAGGAGCTCTAGCCAGCTCAGATGAGTTGACTGGAGTTCACCTCAGCTCAGGACCAGCTTGATCCATCTCCACTCAACTCCAGCTAGCTGTAGATGACTTCATTTCAGCTCAGGAAGCTCAAGTCCAGCTCCCGGGGACTCAGCTTACCTCAATTCAGTTGAGCTAAGCTACCTTAGCTACCTCAACCAACTTGACTTGGCTCACCTCAGCTCCTTATGGTAGAACACAGCTTGCCTTAGCTTGTCTTAGAAGCTAGCAAAGAACTTGCAATCTAACCCGGCTAAAGTAGCTCAATGCCACCCTCTTTAGCAGCTGCTAGCTCCAGTTCAGCTCTAGATTTGTTATTCACTTTGAATCGAGTTTTAAAATCAATGCGTTGTAGTATAGATTGAATCAGTGCGAAAAATAGATAATATTTATTACTCAAATATCAAAAATGAAGTCTAAGGTCGAACACAGGGAGCAATTGGCAAAATGACTCTCAAGATTACAATTCAGGCAAATATATGAGCAATATAATAAAATTCCAAGCAGTAATGATATATGAATGAAAGTTTATGTTAAATAGTGCAAAAAGAATGGGATAAAATGGTGATTTAAATCACCAATTACCCCTCACAATTATATCAAATAACTCACTAGTACTAAGCAATTAAATTCCACATAGTATAAGTGCTTCTGTTGAATCCCAGACGTCTGCTCAGTCGGTCAGATGGCTTAAATCACTCAGCACTTCTTCCTCTCTTGCTTCAGCTCCTCTTCTCTTCTTCTAATTCTTCTCAGGCTTCTCTGCTTTGCTGTCCTTCTTCTTTATCTTTGGCTCCTTCTTCTTCTTCTCTTCTGGCTTCCTCTCCTTCATTCTCTTTATGTACAAGGGGAAGGGCTTCACGACAGGAATCAAGCTTGAGAAGTTTGGCCAAATCTGGGGGTCTTTTCATAGACCACTGGAGAGTCTTGGGCCTGGGAAGCAAGCTTCCCAAGCTATGAAAGCTTGCCGGAGATCAGAATTCCAAGATACCCTAGTCTCTCATGAGTTGGAATGAGAGATTGGGAAGGTTTTAGAGCTTGGGATTTGGCTAAAAAGGAAGGGAATTCCTTGATGAACTTCCTTTTCAAATTTGTGAGGGATTCGTCAAGGAATCAAAGACAACATGCCATTTTAAGGTGACCAGAGTTGTAGGACTAGGATTCATGGCAGTAGGGATCTTTCTGTGAAGAAGACAAAGGAGTTGGGGGCCTTTTTGTAAGATATTCAAACGTTAAGGGCATGTATGTGAGAGAAAAGAATCAAATAGGACCAAAAAGAAAAATAGGTCAAGACAATCTCAGATTGGGCCCAAATTTTCCTACAAACCTAATTTGGACCTAAGGAGTCCAATGGTGAAGTTGGATTTTGGTTTTGATCAAGTTTGATTGGGTAATTTATGCAAAAACATTAATTAGGGCAAATGTCATTCTGAGACTCTATTTTGGATCAAGACGGGTTCCAATGGTCAAATTTGAAGGTGCCAAACCTTAGAGAATATTTTTCTATGATTTTTTGAGGGTTTAGGTGAATTTTATCCTGACTAGTACCTCAATTGATTAAGTGGGTATGTTTTTAGGGTTGCAGATGTCATTTAATTCTCAAAACATGCGAAAACCCTTTTCTGTCTGTTCTAACCCACTTATTGGACTTTTAAGATCATTTGACCATTGTTCCACCCCTGAGAAATCTTATGGTTATTCTATTTTTGTGATAGCATGGTAATTTTGCAAAGATAACCTTATATTCTTATTTTCTTCTCACATCATTGTTTTATGCTTTAAGATCTTCTGATGGATATCTAGTAGCTTTTATTAAGTTAATCAGATCAAAATGAGTTAGTTATGGCTCATGATGGTGTTCCCATCAAACCCCCATGCCTAGCTTTTGCTAGTCCCTTATTAAAACTCATGGAATTAACTTAATTTCTATACCATGCCTTTTTCTACTCAGATTTCTGTTGTGTGCTTTCTTTTATAGATTAGGTCAGAATTCCAATAGTAGGCCTAGAGGTATTCAAGTAGAAACCAAGATTCGGACTTGACTAGCTCTAGCCTCAGTCTGCCATGAAGGTTTCTAAGGCCCACAGGAACTAACCTAAGGTTCATTGAACTCCACAGTTAAAGCACCCGTGCTTAAAAAATGTTTAGTCTTGGTTCAGTTTGCAGTGCATTTTTGTAAGAGAGAGAGACAGAAGATTTTTTTTACTTTTGTGGAGTTTTCTCTCTCTTTTCTTTCTTTATTTCTATCTTCGAATTGACTTTACAACACGATCTGTATTGGATTCCTCATTCCCACCATCAATCCTCATAGGGTCCCTAGCAATTGATGCTTCGAGATAGCACCGCCCATGGAAACCCCCAGAACCCTGGCTTTAGAGATTTCGGGATAATCCCGCCCATGGCGTTCTGTAGCTAAATCCAAACCCTGGCAATTAACACTTCGTGATAATGTCGCCCATGGCACCTGAACTAGTACAAGGTGCTTACATGCCCCCAGTAGGATATTTAGATATCCTAGGAGATGGTATGTTATTGCACATCTTTGAGGGGAATTTCCTGCCTCTTTACATGAGGAACTCTTGCAAATCAACTTGTGTTGATCAGCCACTCCTAACTTAGGTAGCTTTTTCATAACAAAATTAACACTTTTGTGTGATTTTGATATTAACTGCACTGAGCCTGAGTGTGTGTGGATTAGGGTGCTTAGGTTATCGAGTCCTGCAAACCAGAGATTAGTTATTGAGGCTGAATAATCCCTAAGCCTTAGACCTAACACTTAAGCTTCTCATTTCCCCCAACCTCTTGAGGACTATCTAGATCTTAACAAATACTTGAATTTTTAAGTCTAAACACAAGCCGAAGAGGCCTAAGATCGGCATTCATACCAATCTCTTTTTGTCTCTTAGCACTTTTTATCTTTTATTTCTTTCTTTTGATTTGGTATAGAAGTAAGTAGATTCCTCAATCATTTAATAAAGACTATCTCTTTTTGTTTCAAATTGTGCTCCTTTTTTTTTTGGCATTTATATCACCTTCCCTTTTACTCCTCCAGAATGGAATGCAATTTTCAAAAATTTCCTCTACTCTCTATCTTTTTTTCTTTTTAAATTTTTAAATTTTTAATTTTTAATTTTTTTTGGATTTTTGGAATATGTATTTTTTTTATGAAACCCTTTCTTATGAAGTGATTCTCACAGCATTTTGCACTTTAGTACCCACCATGCCTATGATTTGCAATGTCCTCATTGTAAATTAGGTGGGTTCAAATTCAACTTAGATCGTACATTGGAACAGATTTTGGGTTAGTGGCCAGGTCGGGATGACTATTACGGATGATTTCAAGCTCTGGTATGGGTACCAGAGGTGGAGTCAGCTATTCTAATGGATGAAACCTACAGTGCAATATGAGTTCAATACGGGATGTGTCAAGAAGGGTCTCAGGTTTTTCAACAAGATGATGGGTTGCATCCCGTTACGCATTGAGTTTAACTCCAACAGCCAAGCGCAATAAACTCAGGGAGAATGGAGATCAAAAGATACCTCAGCCAAGTTCGCATCGGTGAGTTCAATGAATGGCTTTTGTCGCTAGCCATTCATGATAAAAGGTTTAGAATCAAGGCTGGGTTGACTTATTTCAACGGCTCCATTTCCAAAAATCCATTGGATAAGATATGGTCCAATCCATTTTGATATGAGTTTTCCTAGGAATAATTTGAGTTTAGCATCAAAGAGTTGGACTTTCTGACCAGGGTGAAAGATCTTTCTGGAGATGTGCTTGTCGTGAAAGGCCTTAACCGACTCTTTGTAAATTCATGAGTTCTCGTACTTATCAGTGCGTAGTTCATCGATCTCGCTCATTTGAAGCTTTCTGTGGGTTCCTACCTTAAAAAATCTAGATTACAATTCCGTACAACCCAATAGGCTTTGTGCTCCAACTCAACAGGGAGGTCACATGCCTTCCTGTACAACAATCTGAAAGGAGACATGCGTAATTGGGTCTTTTGGGGGGCCCTATAAGCCCACAAGGCTTTCAGATGTTGTGAGGACCAATCTTTCCTGTCAGGTCTGATAGTGACTTGAAGGATTTTCTTAATTTCCCAAATCGATAGCTCAGCTAGACCATTGGTTTGGGGATGATAAGGAGTAGAGATTTGATGTGATACCCCATATGTGGTCATCAGTGATCTGAACTGAGCATTCATGAAATGGATCCCTCCATCAGAGATAATGTCACGTGGAATCCTGAACCGAGAAAAGATGTTCTAATGAATGAATTTGATTACCACCTTATGATCATTTGTTCAGGTCTGGATGGCTTCGATCCATTTGGACACGTAGTCAACAATGAGAAGAATGTACTCGAAGCCATCCAAGATAGGGAAGGGCCCCATGAAATCAATCCCCCAAATATCGAAGATTTCAGATACGAGAATCGGCTATAACGACATCATATCGCAGTGGCGCATGTTGCCCAAGTTCAGGCAATGAGTGCATGCCTTACAATGATCGTATGCATCCTTGAAAATCGTGGGCCAGTAAAAGCTACACTGGAAAACTTTTGCTACTGTTTTATGTCCGGAGAAGTGTCCGATGCAGGCCTGGTCATGGCAGAAGGACAAAATGTCCTGGATTTCTGCTTCCGGGATGCACCGTCTAATGATCTGATCAGCACCAATATGGACGAGGTACGGGTCTTCCCAGAGGTAGTACTTGGCATTGGAATGCTATTTGTCTTTCTTGGCCTTCGGCTAATCGAACAAGATCTAATGTGATGCCAAGTAGTTCACCAAATCATCAAACCAAGGAAGGCCCGTGCTAATAGTTAGGAGGTGCTCCTCAGAAAAGTGTTCTATGATGGGTTTGCAAGGGTCAACAATGTCAGAAGGAAGGCAAGATAAGTGGTCAGCTACCACAGTCTACTTTCCCACTTTATCACGAATCTCGAGATCAACTTCTTGCAACAGCAAGATCCAGCAGATTAGTTGAGGTTTCATGTCCTTCTTCGCGAGTAGGTGCCTCACTGTAGTGTGATTTGAGTATATGATAACTCGAGAACCCAAAAGATACGATTTGAATTTCTCCAGGGTAAATACTATGGCTAGCAAGTCTTTCTCAGTAATTGTGTAGTTATGCTGGGCCTTATCAAGTGTCTTGCTAGCATAGTAGATGACCACGGGTTTCCCATTTATCTTCTACCCAAGTACCGCACCCATAGCATAATCAGATGCATTGCACATGATCTCAAATGATTGAGACCAATCAAACGACTGCAGGATAGGTGCTTGGGTAACTCGATCATGTAGGATCTCAAATGCCTAAGTGCACTCCTCGGTAATTTCGAAGGGGACATCCTTGGAGAGAATAGTAGCTAGGGGGCATGTGATTTTCGAGAAATCAGGAATGAATTGAAGGTAAAAATCGATGTACCCCCAGAATGAATGGATGTCTTTGACCTAGATAGGCATAGGGAGTTTGGAAATCAGATTCACCTTGGCTTGATCAACCTGGATGCCTTTTTCAAAGACAAGATGTCCTAGGCCAATTCCCTCAGGTACCATGAAGTGGCTCTTTTCCTAGGAAAGAACCATATTCACATCAATGCACCGCCTGAGGATTTGGACCATGTGCAGGAGGCAATCATCAAAAGATTCACCAAATACCGAGAAGTCATCCATGAAGGCATCAAGGTATTCACTACCATATCTGAGAATATGACAAGCATACACCGCTGAAAAATAGTGGGTGCATTATAGAGACCGAATGACATCCTTCGGAATGCGTATGTTCCGAAGGGGTAGGTGAAGGTAGTCTTCTCTTTGTCCTCAGGACGGATTGCAACCTAGTTATAACTGGAGTACTCATCCAAGAAGCAGAAGAATCAATTTTCCATTAGTTTCTCGAGTATTTGATCAATGAACGGTAGTAGGAAATGATCCTCCTTCGTGGTGGAATTGAGTCTTCTGTAATCAATGCAGACTCTCCATGAATTTGCTATATGGGTCGGTATGGTTTCTCCGGTTTCAGTAGTGAATACGGTGAGTCCTGCCATCTTAAGGACAACTTGGATTGGACTCACCCACCGACTGCCGGAGATTGGGTAGATGATCCCTCCATCTAACCACATGTTGATCTCCTCTTTCACGACATCATGTAGATTTGGATTTAGGCATCTTTGCATTTCATGGGATGGTTGTGAGCCCTGTTCAATATAGATGTGATGTGTGCATTATGAGGGGCTGATGCCAGTCAGATCATCGAGAGTCCATCCAATGGCTCTTCGATGCTGCTGGGGAATAGAAATCAAAAGTGTTTCCTGATCAGGTGTGAGTCGAGAGTTGATAATCACAGGAAACGTCTGATTAGAATGCAAAAAGTTGTATTTGAGATGGTCAGGGAGGGGTTTCAATTCCATAACAAGATTATCAGCAGTAGCAGGTGGTTCAAAGTGGGTGTCAGAAGCAAAGGAAGGAGCGATGGGTGTGTCTAGGTTAGGTTCAGGCTCCTCTAATTGTGGGTTTTGATCTTCTTGTGGTTGATTAGAAATATTTGGGTTTTCCTCGATACATGGGTCATCAACCACGGCTTGAATATCACAAATTTGTTTTATAACCCCACAATTAATTCCTTGTTGGGCCTTAAAAATGCCAATCTTCAGCATCTTGATATGAAATTTTAACTCAATTTGGCTCTCCTCGCAATTAATATTGGCCTTAGCTGTGGCCAAAAAGTGTCTCCCTAATATGATCGATGTATTCTTCAAGTTCTCAGGAGCATCCATGTCTAAGACAATGAAATCCATTGGAAAATAAAAAACATGTACCCTAACTATTACATCCTTAAGTACTTTTGGTGACTTAATAGATCGATTGCCTAACTGCAAAGTTATCTCTGTTAGTTTAAGCTCAGATTCCCCAAAGTGATCTAGTAGGGATGTGGGAATCAAATTTATGGAAGCTCCTAGGTCCAATAAGCCTTGGTCAAACTGTATATCACCGATAACATAAAAGATCAAAGGGGTGCCTGGGTCTTTTGGCTTAGGTGAGAGTTTGCTCAAAATGGAGCTGGCTTGCTTTGGCAATATGATTGGGTTCCTGCCTTTGGTTCGCAGCTTACTCTTGGGTGTACCACGTCTGTCAGGAATCGTGCATAATCCGATACATGGCGAATTGCATCCATCAAGGGGATGTTTATATGGACTTGCTCAAGGAGATTGACCAGATCCTCAGGTGCCACGGGTTTGGTTGCCTTCTTTCCCTTGGTCAAGGCCTCGGGAAATGGAACCTTAGATGGTTCATCTAGAATTAGCTCAGGCTCTTTATCAGGGATGGGTGTGTCCTGGATGTCCAATCTAGGGTTAGGGTTTATGGACTTAGGCATGTTGTGGCTACGAAAGGGTGGGTCTTGTGTTCCTTTGCCACTACAGGTGGTGACGGAATTTAATCCTACCTGATTTTGGTTTGGATTAGGCAAAATAGGTATTTGCTACTGAAATAACAAGTATGAAGTTGAAGCATCCATCCCATCGGGTGATGGAGTAGAGGGGGCCTGATAAACAAAGTGAGCTTGGCCCTGATTTGGTTTCATAACGCAACTCTAGTTCAGCACGTTATTCGAGTTTGGAAGAGGCTGAGAGGGAAGTGCACCAGGCTGGCAAGCACTTTCCAACTGGGCCAATTGATTTTGTAACTCAGAGATCTCTTCTTTATGCTATTTTTGCATGTCAACCAAGGTCTGGAGAATCAAAGATGTTTGATCTTCTTCAGGCAGTCTAGATTAGAAATTTTGATTAGCCTTGGTTGAGTCGGTTGATATGGTCTCTAGTTTTGTGGTCAAGGTGGGAATTGGGATCTCGGATTTGGGTTATTTCCCGACCACGCAAAATTAGGATGATTCTGCCATCTAGGGTTGTAAGTATTGGAGAAAAGATTATTTTGGACGGCATGGAGATCCTTGCAAGTCTAAGGAGGTCCAAGATAATTATGGTATGGGGGTTCAGAGTTCCCCCAACTGAGGTGGGCTGACCCGAAGTTGCCTCTGAAGCCATAATCAGATAGAGGTGGATATTCATCCATCCCTAGGGACTGGTATATGTCGTGTGC
Source organism: Thalassia testudinum (assembly GCA_037157565.1). Lineage (NCBI taxonomy): Eukaryota > Viridiplantae > Streptophyta > Magnoliopsida > Alismatales > Hydrocharitaceae > Thalassia > Thalassia testudinum. The sequence continues at coordinate 19,073,527 of JAZHRO010000056.1, forward strand.
GGCCTCCCTTCCTGTAGGCGGGTGTGCGTATGTGTTTGGAGGTGCAGAGGTGGATTTGTGTAGATGACGAGTGATATCGTCCACCTTTTTCTTGATAATGGAGACCTTGCCCAATTGACCTTGTCCACCTTTTTCTGATGTTGTCCACCTTTCTGGACCTCCATGATGGGAGCAATTACGCATGAGATCTAGAAATTGATCCCATGCTTCTTGTAGAGATTCTCCCGCTCCTTAGGAGAAGTGTGTGATTTGGTGCCGCATCGTGTTTGTATGACCAATGGGGTAAAATTTTTGCAGGAAGAATATTTGAAGTTCTCCCCATGTGTTGATCGTGTGTGGTTGAGTTTGAAACTAGTGAGCGGCTTTGTTAGCGAGAGAATGAGAAGAGTTTCAAGAGTATTCCATCCTGATTCTGTACATATGGCCCAAAGGTGTGGGCCAGATGTTTTAGGTTTTTGATGATCTGGAAAGGATCCTCGAAGTTCAAGCCATGAAATTTTGGGGCCATATGAAGCATGCTAGGCTTGAGATCTACCTCAGGTCCTCCCATGGGAAAGTTGATTCGGGGTTCAATCTCCACCGCTATAGGATTATAGTGATGTCACATTTGAGGACTCGGTGGTGGGTTGATGATGGCATTGATTTGATTTTGTAAATCATTTTATTGTTTCTCAATGTTAAGTCGATCTCCTTGGTGATCCACAACTGATGAAGGTGAAGTAGGTTCTGAATTAGAGGATATATCAATGTGATCAGGTTGTTGCACAAACATGGAAGTCGAGGCTAGACCTCGATGAGAGTGAATATCTAATGGATTCCTCATGGATGGTCTTAAGGACCTCCTCCCAAACATGCACCGATGGAATAGATGAGGGGTAACAGATGATGGACCCAATCAAGACACCCAAAAAAATTGGATGACTATAGAGGTTTGGGGCAGATGATACCTCTTAGTCAGAAAGCCGTCCACCTGAGAATTACCTAGGTAGCCAGAGAGGGAGATCCCACGAAGACCCCTACACGGTAGAGCGCCCCCACGAGTTATAGGATTTCCCCCACCCGACCTCTCTTGTCACTGAGAATCCAGGTAGACCAAAATGGGGACTTGACTTGTTAAGTCTACCAGTTTTAAGTTAAGAGCAAGGGTGCTTATGATTTCACATGAACTTTAAGATGTTTTTGTCCAACGTGACCTAATTTGAAGATTTGTTAACCCAATAAGGTGGGTCAACTTCACCTATTTTGTCCTCTGAGAAATTTAGGTCCCTCTTTTAGTGTTCAAATGAGATTAAGAGCCTGCTTTTAGGGTTTTCTTGAATAGATCAATTCAACCAAGGCTTAGTCACACACTGTTTGGAAAGGTTAATTCTTAATTAAGCAAGTGTCTCTCTAAAACCCTAAATTTGAAACCCTAATTGACTATTGATTGGTCCAATTTAATTCGTCAAAAATATGGTACCTAGGGCTTACGCAAGGAGGTGATAGCCCTAGATACCTTACACCCTAAGTAGGTGCACAAATCAGGGTTGGGCATTTTCTAGGAATGAACCAAATCAGGCAACTTGTTTGTGATTGAATCTAAAATCAGAATGCAAGTTGGACCTAATTGATTTCCTATTTTAGCTTTTTAGAATCAGGGGCTAAGGAGAGATTGGATTTGTGTTCTACTTGCCCTTGGAGTTGCTGAAGTGCGACTGATCTTCCTTCAATGAATCCCTTAAATAGATCAAAGTCAAAAGAGATAGAGCAAGTTAGTACCAAATTAGATATTGAAATCAAGAGATCTAAGTTGCATGTTGCTCCCCAGCAATAGTGCCAAAATGTTATTCACTCTGAATCGGGTTTTAAAATCAATGCATTGTAGTATAGATTCAATCAGCGTGAAAAATAGATAATATTTATTATTCAAATATCAAAAATGTAGTTTGAGGTCGAATACAGGGAGCAATTGGCAAAATGATTCTCAATATTGCAATTCAAGCAAATATATGAGCAATATAATAAAATTCCAAGCAATAATGATATATGAATGAAAGAATATGTCAAATAATGCAAAAGGAAAGGGGTAAAATGGTGATTTGAATCACCAATTATCCCTCACAACTATATCAGACACGGTTGGAATCAAGCTTGAGAAGTTCGGCCTGATCTGGTGGTCCTTTTATAAACTCTGGAGAGTTTTGGACTTTGGAAGGAAGCTTTCTAAGCTAGGAAAGCTCACCGGAGATAAGAATTCCAAGGTACCCTAATCTCTCATGTGTTCGCATGAGAGATTGGGAAGGTTTTAGAGCTTGGGATTTAGCTAAAAAGGAAGGGAATTCCTTGACGAACTTCCTTTTCAAATCTAAGAGGGATTCGTCAAGGAATCAAAGAGAATATACCATTTAAGGTCGCTAGAGTTGTAGGATTAAGATTCATGGTTGAAGGGACCTTTCTGTGAAGAAGAAAAAGATGTTGGGGGCCTTTTCGTAAGATATTCAAAAGTTAAGGGCATGTATGTGAGAGAAAAGAATCAGACAGGATCAAATTGCAAAATAGGTCAAGACAATCTTAGATTGGGCCCACATTTTGGTACAAACCTAATTTGGACCTAAGGAGTCCAATGGTGAAGTTGGAATCTGGTTTTGATCAGGGTTGATTGGGTAATTTATGCAAAAACCCAAATTATGGTAAATGTCAGTCTAAGACTCCATTTTAGGTCAAGACGGATTCCAATGGTCAAATTGAAGGTGCCAAATCCTAGAGAATATTTTTCTATGATTTTTATAGGGTTTAAGTTAATTTTATCCTGACCAAAACCTCAATGGATTTAGCGGGTCTGTTTTAGGGTTTCAGATGTCATTTAATTCTTAAAACGTGCAAAAACCCTTTTTTGTCTGTTCTAACCCACTTGTTAGACTTTTAAGACCATTTGACCATTGTTCCACCCCTTAGAAAATCCATGGTTATTTTTTTCTGTGATAGAATGATAATTTTGCATAAATAACCTTGCATTCTTATTTTCTTCTCAAGTCAATGTTTTATGCCCTTAAGACCATCTGATGGATATGTAGGAGCTTTTATTAACTTAATCTGATCAAACTGAGCTAGTTATGGCTCATGATGGTGTTCCCATCAAGACTTCCTCTATCCAACTACTCTCCTCAAACCCTAGCTCCCATTGCCTCCTCCTCTAGTCCATTACTAGCAAAGGTAGCTTAGTTTAGCTTAGCTAAGCTCCAACTCCTTGGGCCATCCATCACCCTAAAGTCCAACCTAACTACCTCTACCTCAATCCCACCTAAGCTACACCTAAGCTCCACCTAGTCCACACTAAGTTGGCGTAAACCTTAGCCATCTCTTCACCCCTCACCATCCACCAAAAGGTGCCTAGAGTTGGTGCCAAAACCTTACCCAAACCACCAACCATTTTGGTGCCAACCCTACATCTCATATCCACCATACGCCTAATCCTACATCCACATCTAGCCAACCACATACCCCCCTTCTAGAACCCTAAGATGGCGCCACCTAATAGTCTTCTAGAAGGCCCATTTTGGTTCCAACTTTAAGGGGCACCAAAGCCATAACCACCTCCCCTTGTGCCTCCTCACTTGGCACCATTTATTCCTAGCCCTAGGATCCCTCGATACCATTCCAAATCCCTTCCTACCCATCTATTCTATCCACGCCAACCCCCTTCCTCCCTACTCTATATATACCCACGTAACTACCCACATTTGGATCATCCTTTCTTTAGTAATATTCTACCTATACACACCATAACCTAAGACCAAGGAAGAAGAAGAAGAGAAGAAGATTAAGGGGGCATCCTACCCGCCCCCTTGGTGCCTTCTTCCCCTTCTTTCTTCTCCCTTGTGCCATGCCAAGGTGAACAGTCTCCTCTCAAGGAGGATGGCCAGGCTAGGTGAAGAAAGGGTGGTGCACGCCTACCCTTGGAGGAGATCAATTAAGGTGGTAGCTTCCACCTTGGAGGAGCTAAGGCACGCCCACCTTAGGCCTTGCCAAAAGGGAGGAGACCTCACCTTGAAGGAGCTTACAAGCAGAAGGAGTTGGAGGAGTTCTTTTCAACTATGGCAGTAGCTGTAATTGGAGTAAGGGCTTCATCAACTTCACCATCTTCATCATCAAGATTTTTGTTTTTCTTGTTTTGTAGTTTTCTTGTTGTTATAGAAGCTTTTGTCAACAACTGTAGAACAAAAATCTATGCTTTTATAAAGTTGCTTTCTTAATTTTTGTACTTTGTTCTCTAGTTTAGTTTGTGTTAGGATTCTCACACCCTCTTTCCAATTATCCTAGTCCTTCACTTGCCTTGGGTGAGCTTGGGAGGAAGTTATTCTTGCCACTTAGTTACTAAGGTAGTGATAGTCTCTCTTTCCCATCAACAAAATCTGCTTTGTCCCCTTATTTCAAAACTCATAAAAATTATATAATAAAAATGAACAAAAAAATGGTGAATTTCATTTCCAAGCAACAGACGTATTTTGCAAACAAATTGCCTCCTTAGATGACCCTAGATACCCCACTATCTAGGTTTAGAAATCTAAAAGTGAAAGCAGATTTGCATGTTGTAGTGACAATAAAATCTCCATTTATGAAGCTGCATATTTTTGCTATCACTTTTTGATGCCGTTGTTGGGGAGGCACTTCTTTGCTTTATCATCTTTCTTTTGCTTGAAGTGGATCTAATCCCCTTGTCTCTCTTCTCTCTTGTGTGTGCATGAACTACAGGAAGAAAGAGGGAATTTGGAAGTAAGAGCTCAAAGTTCCTTTTCTTCGAACGATTTCAGGTTGGTTTCTCTTTCCTTGTCACATAAAACTTTGAAAATCTACCAAAAATACACTGAACTTGGCTTTCAAGATCTTAAAGATTAAAATTAGGTAGAGTGGTTCCATTTAAAATTCATTGTTTGCTTGATTGCTCCAATAAACACAACTTTACCTTAAGAGCGGGTGCTCTGCTTTTCGGTCCAGACTTTTGTCAGGAATTATAAAATAAATTTCCAACACCACAGGCCCCCTAAAATCTTGAAATTTCACCCAGTGATTCCAATTCAAGTAAGGAACATCTATTCCAAATTTTCCAATAATTAAATTTGTAATTAATTTTTAAAAATTCGTGAACTACATAATTGTCACACCCACCCATATTCCTATTTTTCTACTGTCCGTGAATTTTAGGAAATTTTATGCACATCCAGTTTTTGCGTAATTTAGCTTTCTGGAATCCTTGTGAAATTTTGTACATCATATAAATTTTCAAAAATTTTCTAAGGTTTGTGGTGGTAATTAAAGTCAAAAATATCCCCAAGTATCATTTCTAAACTTTGACACCAGCATAATGAAAATCTTTTAAAAACATCAAAAAATTTCTAAAATCATAAAAAAATTATTTTTGGAATCCTTGTTTGATTTGCGATATAGTAGTGGTGTTGTTTGCCTTGTTTAGACCACTTCTATAAAAGAAAAATCCTAAAGCTATTCATTGGTAGTTAGATTTTCTATTTTAAAGCCAAATTCAATTAGGGTTTCTTTCTTTCTTATTCTCACAATATAAAGAAATATATCATCACCAGTAGAACATGTTTTTCCTTTGTTTGTGTAATATGAAACTTGTTTGAATACGGAAAGAGAAAAACTCGAAAACACACTAAGCTAAAGCAAATCCTAAAAATAGAAATATATTAATTGTGTGACAACTTGATTGTTAATTGGAATCACCTTCCAAATCTTGCACACACTAAAAACTAAAATAATAGGGTAATACCCCAATCAATGCCCTCCACATTCCATGTGCACTATAGTCTCCTAGACCTAACTAAAAATTGTAGCAATTTGACCCCAAAGAATTCATCAACTTAGGCTTGCTATATAGGTCGTAAGTTTTCTCTAGTCAATACCAATTCTATCATCTACATCTGGTGTCAGGATGAGGGGCCGTGTCAAACAACTAGATGCAAGTTTGCACAAGCCCCTAGGGATTTTCCTGGGAAATGCTTGGGCCCAAAGCTCCCATTTTGCAACTTGACCAGATTTGTTGGTAGAATGGGTATTCACTATTCATTTCTTATTTCATAAGTGGATCAAGTCTTATGTTAATTTTTTGGGAGTCACATTTAAGTTAGGTCTAGAATTTTGTTTGATTTATTGTGTACTTTCTCTCATTTCCATCTCTTTTTCCTCCCCTCACATTCTTCCATTTTATGCACGGACAATGGTCTCAAAATCCGCACTTGGAGGGACCATCTGTTTTTGCCCCCCACGTTGAAGATCTCTTTTTCTGTCATCTTCTTCTAAAAAGTTGGAAAATCAACTTAATAGGTCCACTAACCCTTCCGTTTCCACCTCTAATCCCACTTCTAATCCCAATTCTGACCCTTCCTCCCAAAACCCTCCCACCTTTTACTTCCCACATTTGGAGCTTCCTAATGCTGATTTGCCTCAATCATATCAAGCCCCCCAGCCTGATCTCTACACCTTGATGGCTGAGCAGATTGCTCAACTTAATGCCAAGCAACAAGTGTTGGCTAGGAATATCCAAAACCTAGCCAAGCAAAGGCCAAACCCACCATCCCGTCAGTAGCCTGTTGTTCCTCTAAAAGATTTTTATGATCCTTCCTATTATGAGGAACGACCAGGGGTGGTCATACCTGAATGGGACTTCGAGATCAAGCCGATAGTTCTGAACCTGATTAAACATTTCCATGGCCTTCCTAGGGAAGACCCATTTAGCCACCTTGAAGGGCTAACTCTTCTTGCACAAACAACCTGTTCCCGAAATGTTCAAGAAGACCTATGGCTGATGCAGCTATTTCCATTATCTCTTAAAGATAAGGTCGCTTATTGGTTCAGGACCATTGGCCCTCCAATCACCACATGGCCGCAGCTCAAGAGTGCCTTCCTTAAGAAATTCTTTCCCATAGGTCATACTAATTCCCTACAATGATCTATTACGACCTTCCAACAAAAATATGCCAAGAATTTCCATGATTCTTGGGAAAGATTTCAAGACCTCCTAAGAAGTTGCCCGCACCACAAGATTCCTTTAGGGCAGCTCATGCAGATCTTCTATCATGGATTAGAAAATCAAATCCGATGTTTTGTCAACACCTCATGTGGCGGAAACTTCTTGAATAAGGATGCTGAGAGTGCCTATGACCTTTTTGAAGAAATGACTGAAGACTCTTTTAATCAAGCTTCCATGAGCACATTTTGTAGAACTCTAAACCCATAGTTTGGTGTCCATGAAGTAGGCACTCAATCTATCCTGGTCACCCAAGACGATCTTTAAATGATTGCCCAAAAACTTGACCAGATGCAAATAAATCAAAAGAAAATTGAGGAAAGACTTGCCACACCAACCCAAGCTCCACATATTCCACATCTAACCCACCCTAACACTTGGAGAGAGAACTTGCATAATCTGAACACTATTTCTACTGATTATCATCAATACCCCAAGGCCTTTTATGATTCACTAGGGAATTACAATTATCCAAACTCTAACCCCATTAAAAATATTTCTACCCACGAGGAGAAATATAGAAATCCTTCCAATTGGAAGAATTACCCAAACCACTCCTGGAATAATCAAGTCCCTCCCCAACCTTTAAATCAATTTAACAAGTATGGGTAGAATCCAACCTTTCACCCTGGGCCATTCCAACAAGACATCAACACCCAGATGATGAGAACCCTGCAAGAAATATAGACAAAGATGACAAAAGTAACCTACACTATCACAAATCTAAATAGTCTGATTGGGGTTACTCCAACTCAAAGACTTATAGGGCATTTGCCCTCCTGATTGCACCGCAAAAATAAACCTGCAATTATGCCATCTTGTGCTATTTCATAGCATTACTAGTGCATATTAGGTATCCCTAGTCGCATTTGTAAAAAGACATGCATGCATGCATTTAATTGAGAGGGGAGGAGAGTGAAATAAATGGCCATGAAATTTACATTTTCTTCAAGTGCTGCTTCGCAAAATTTCCATCTTTATTTTTATTTCTATTTGATTTTGAATTCTTCTCCGCAGCTGCAATGCATGGCAGCCTCTTCCTCGCACCATGTCCTACTCAGCATGGCTCTGCACAACCTCTCCCTGCCGGCCATGCACAGCCATGCACAGCCAGGGCATGGCTGTGCATGCCTTCTTTCCCTATAAAATAGGCACGGCTTCTTCATGCAAAGGAGAGTCGGGTCTAGCCAAAAAAACTCCACAGCATCTTCTTCTCCAGGCCACCTCCTCCTCTCTTCCTCCATACGTAGGCCCTCCTCCTCTGAGGAGACACTCTGCGGGTAGGAGTACCACACAGTGGTGCACAACCACCACCGAGAGTCCACCACCGCCCAGCTCATCAAAGAGTCGGTGGGCATGGTGGTTCTTTCCCTGTTTCAATGTCCAAGCCACTTCAGCCACTGGAGCCTGAGCTCCGCACGCAGCAACAACAGCAAGGCGGCAACAGCAGTAAGGCCCTCCAACGCACGCCTGTACGCCGCCCTCGCCTCCAACGCGCGCCTGCAGGCACCCTCACCTCTCGCTTCCTCGCACTGCACTCTACTTTCCTCCTGCAACCGGCCACCACGCGCCCCTGCAGCAGCCGACCAAGCTTCTCCGCACACGCCAGGCAACACCCATAGGCCACCGTGTGCCCTGTCGTGCTCCTTCACCCGCGACCTAGCCTCTCCGTGCACCCTGTCGCGAGTTTCGCCCGCAAGCCCAGCTGGCGCATTCCTCTTCCACATGCATGCCGAGTCGTCCGCACTCACATCACTGGACGCACTCGGTCACGCAGCTCGCCCGGCCACTATAGCCACTGTTCACAAGTTTTAGCGGAACACTGTGGCTACAGTGGGGTCACCGATAAGTTTCTCACTTATCCGGTCACCTGGCGCGCTGCAACCGGTGTAGCCCGCGCGCGTGTCAGGCCCCTCGTCCCGCTCCATCGCTCGTCGGCACATCTGCCAGCGCCCGCGCCTGCCAGCGTCTTTGCCCGCTCCCTTCACCTGCATACATGTGCATGCACCCGCTACAGCCCTTCGCGCAGCGCTGTGCGCTGTGGTCCTCTCTCTTCATGCTCACTCCCTTCCAGCACGTGCCTCTCTACGCGCATACGTGCCCGAGTGCGTGCGTGGAGCCTCAGACAATGCCCCACTATTGCAGATGCCTTAACTCTCCCAGCCTTCACTCCAGCAGCTCTCCCTCTCTCTCTCTCTCTCTCTCTCTCTCTCTCTCTCACAGCACTCTCTCACTCTCTCTCTGCACACACACATACACACATAGTCACACTCTTGCACACACACACTCTCACTTATATAGTATTATATACATATATATATTTATACGTATACATATATACATATATTTATATACATATATATATATACTTATATCTATATATATAATAGTATTTATATAACTAAGTATTAGTATACATATATATATATATATAGTTATATATATACATATATATTTACATATATACATATACTTACATAAGTATAAATATATATATATCTACTATTACCTATGTAACTAAGTATAAGTATAGATACATATATATATATATATATACATATATACACATATACATAAAAATATATATATATATACATATATGCAAATATATATACATCTATATCTATAACTATATATACATATATATATATATATACATACACATATCTATCTACATATATCTACATACATATATTTCTATATATATATATACCTATATATATATACATCTATATTATTGTATATCCATACATATACATATATATATATATATCTATACATATATCTTTCTATACATATAGTTACATACCTATATATATACATATATATATACACATATAACTACATATATACCTATATATTTATAACCATAGATATATATAGATATATTTACATATATACATATATATATATATTTTCACATTACTTACCATACATTGTATCGCAGGAATATCTGCACCAGTTGCTGCTATTTCCCGATACATGTGTACAAAAAGTGTGGTCACACATCTTCCATCAATCCACCTTACACTCCATGCAGCACTTCGTCCTGTTGGTTGCGTCTTTCTAGACGACGACCGACTAAACACCGTGCTACACTCCATCTCCGCCTCCACCCCCACCCCTTTATACGTATATAATATATACATATATATACATACACTATATTTACTTTATTTCTGTTTCTCTTTCATGCCAGAGAAAAGATAAAAAATATATATATAAAAGAGAAAAGATAATCCTTGACTTGCAGGTACTCAGTCTTGCGAATAGCAAGACCCGTTTTAGAACCCTGATTTGGCTCAAAGCCAAGAACCTAATTTTGAGGGTGTGCCTCAAGGACAAGAATTATCAGAAAAAAATCTAAATAGAAAAACACTAAAAACACAATAAACGAACGGAAGAGATTCGTTGTAGGAAAGGCGTAGAAACTTGACTTCTAATCCCACTTCCCTGAGTTCGACCCTGGGCCTAAAAGTGACCAAGATAAAATCAAGTTGGCCAGGTAAAAAAAAAAAAATTTGTAAAGAGATGGTTAGGCTCGATTTAGGTTAACCACTATACACACTTCAACGATAAAATCACCATATTAACACAACCTAACCAGGTCCGACCACCATTCCTTTCAATGGCACCGTTGCCGGGGAGGTGCGTATGCAAGTAAGTTTCTATTCCGTTCCTTTCATTTTTCTCTTCTCTCTTCACGGGTGTTTTTGTTTATTGCTGTGCAAGTGAACCTATTGCAAGGAGAAGACAGGCAGATGAAGTCGGAGATGTGGGCAGATCCAAGGTGGGAACGAGAGCGTGAAGATGACAACACTGCACTGGAGCTCCGCACACGTTGTTGAACAAGTAAGTCTTTCTTTCTTAGCAACCTAGGTTAACTTGTCACCTTAATAAAAAAAAAAAAACTAAAAACTAGAAAAACTTCATGGCATCTCTTGGGGCAAGTGGACTAAAATTCACTTATTTGATTGATTGCCTTTACTCCCATCGCCCCAAGATTTCCCGTAAAACTTCGCATAGCGAAAATCCAAGAATCTTGATTCTTGAAATTTTCGCCGTGTGAAATATTCTTTGAGGCAAATAAAAAGATTGATTGCCACCCCTCTTTACCGCATCTACCTGCAATTTGGGATCAACTTTTTGGTGGGGAGAATTGAGTTGATTCCAACCCCACCACAACCTTTCACGTGCCTAAGATTCGATCTCAAATACTTCAACCCCAACAAATTGATTTTCTTTATCTTTTTGTTGAGCCTTGTGTGTGGACATCTTTTTGGTGATCGGGAGCACTTGAATTGAAGTGCTTTGGCTCCCTTTCGCACTAATCTAAAACTGATTCATGCATCCACACATAGAAATCTCCATGTAGGGAAGCCCATTGCATTTTAGCATGCATTAACCAACTGACATTGAAGAAGGGTTTGTTGGGCTTAGAAGAAAACCTGTATTCTCTCAAAACCTAGAGATTGGTTGAATTGGTATTTCAGCGAAATCCTAAAATCCATGCTACTTAAGGATAAACTCTAAAGCCATTCACCAATTAAAAACTTCAATTCGGGGATGTTTCCTCGTTGCATGCTTGTTTTACACACTCATAAAATCAATCACTTGGGCATTACCTGTAAACAACGCCCTTCACATTCCAAAAGCACTTGATCCTAAGCCTCTAACTAAAATTAGCAGTAGCTTGACCCTTATTAAGGATTGGATGTCTAACTACCTGCGTGTAGCGCCTACATGCTGGTGAGGGTTCTCGCGTGCTATCGGGTGTCTAAGATTGGGGCAAACGGCCTTTCAATCTGGCCTGGTGGTTCTGCGGTGCTCGCATTCTGTTTTGTAGTTCGTGATAATGGGTAACTTAGATCTTTAGGTCTAAGGGCACACTGTAGAGGTTAGGAATTTGATTGTATTGATTTGTCATCAACTGTACCTTTGCGATGTCATTTTTCCCATCTCTTCTCCCTTCTTATCGCCCCAATTCTTCCTATGGTAGTGCATGTTTGGGAGGAGGTCACAAAACCCTGAACTGTGTGAATTGCCTGATAAATTTAGAAAAGAAGCCGAATCGTCCTCCTCCTCCATAAACATGGCTGCACGCCCACCCCCAAATCCTGAGGGAGGAAACCACCCTCAAAACCCACCAGGTGGTGGAGCCTTAGATCCCATAACCCGCCTCCAAGCCCAAATGGAAATGTATAATGAACAAATTGAAACCATTCAGGAAACATTCGAGGAAATGCAGAATCCTCTCGAATGGGAGGAGCCTAGGTCTCTTAGCTCCTATCAGAATCCCGCTGCTACAGAGACCATAGGACAAATTCGGGTCCCCATGGGTAAGGATGACTTTGAACTGAAACCTAACATAATTGGCCTAATAAATTTTCACTTCCATGGTCTTGCAAGTGAATATCCTTTTCTCCACTTGGAAGACTTAACTAGATTAGCTAAAACTGTTAAACCAAGAAATATCAGGTTTCCTATAGTCCTCATGAAAATGTTCCCGTTTTCATTATGTGATAAAGCGTCGCAGTGGTTACGCACCTTTGGGAGAACCATCCACTCTTGGGAAGAGATGCGAATAGTGTTTCTCAAGAAGTTCTTCCCAATTGAGCGAACCAATACACTTCGCCGTGCTATCACCTCCTTTACACAACAAAACGGCGAACAGTTTCATGAGGCATGAGAGAGGTATAATGACCTCCTCAGGAAGTGTCCACATCACTGTCTGCCTAAGTGGCATATAGCCCAGATTTTGTACTATGGGCTAAATGAGACTTTGAAGAAGATTGCAGATGCTTCCTGCGGAGGGAACTTTATGGATAAAGATGAGAATGGAGCATTTGGATTGTTTGAAAATATGAGCGAAAACTCAATGAACAATGCCTCCATTGTCGCCTTTAATCGTACCAACCTGCCCCGTAATGTCCACGAAGTTGACACGGGACCCTCCCATTCATCCACTAATCTCAGCCTTATTGCATAGAAATTGGATGAAGTCTTCGTTGTGCACAAGAAGCTGGACGAGCTTCTGGCCAACCCCGCCCGTTCTATGGCAAACACCCCCACCTAACCACTCCGTCACAATTCCAATTCTTCCAACACCAAGCTAATTCCGAGAAACCTCGTAAGACCTTCCTTACCGAGTGTCGTGCCGAGCGAATCGGTAAGTCATGTGGATCTGGCTTCTGCAAGCCAGTATTTCGATAGGGAGGACCAAGCCTCAGTGTGCTCGAACGCATATTTACATGCGGACGCGTCTTCTGGCATGGAAGACGCTTGCATCGTGGGGAACAACCCGTTCTCTACCACTTATAACCTAGGGTGGCGTAATCATCAAAATTTCGCATGGTCCAACAACTGGTAGCACCAAAACCCTGCGGGTGGACCAATGCGACCGTCCGCACTCGTCATCCCAAGGGCCCAGTCTAATCCTATGGCAAATCTGCCATCAGGCCCTTGTGTACCGCAAGCAGAACACGCATCAAGTCCTCTTGACAAATTGATGTAGATGATGATGGAAATGTCAAAGTGCCATGAAGAGAACATGACCTCTCTTCAGCACCAATTAGAGCAGCAGAATGCTGAGATCAGTCAACTACGCATGGCGACTCGATCTCAGGGCACTCTTCCTGCCCAACCTGTTCCAAACCCGCGAAATTTCGTGCCTCGTGGTCCTCAACCACAGGTACGACCTTCTCAGGGGCCGGTTAATCAGATTCTACAGGCTTCGAGCATTCCACTGGGATTTCAGGCTAGTCCTACTGTAGCACCACACTCTTATGTCCCTATTGCGAACCCTCCTCCATCGTATGATCCCACTGGACCCGCATCGTCCAATGCTATCACTACGAGGAGTGGTAAGCAGACTGTCGATCCGCCTCGACCTGATCCTGGCCTGTCTTCTTCATCGCCCTCTCATTCGGGATGCGCACCGCATTCGCGAGAGGACGATACACCCAAATTGGTGCCAGAATCAGTTCCATTCCCTGAGGCTCTACTGAAGGAGCCAAAAGGCAAAAAGAAAGATATGCAGGCCTTTGATAACCTACGTAATTTGTTCAGGGATGTAGAAATCAAGGTACCCCTGCTAGAGGCTATCGACCACATACCTACTGTCGCCCGAGTTTTCAAAGACCACACAACACCCAGGCGACAGTCAAAGAAAACTAAAATTCCAGTGGTTCTCTCGCCTCATGCGAGTTGTGCTATACTGTCAAACCTACCACGAAAGCAGAAAGATCCGGGCACACCACTGATTTCCTGTAGCTTCCAAGTCTGCAATTTTAACCGTGCTTGATCTAGGATCTTCCATCAATCTTATACCAACTATCATGCTCGAAAAATTTTCCTTGGGAAATCTGAAACCCACCCCTGTCACATTACAGTTGGCAGATCGTTCTGTCAAAATTTCGAAGGGTGTGGTGGAAGACGTGGTGGTTAGGGTCAGCAGTCTTTGTTTTCCTGTTGACTTTCTTATTTTAGATATGGAAGTTCCTAGCTCACTTTCTGATTGTTTGATCATCCTTGGTCGACCTTTCTTGGCCACAGCCCGCACCCATATCGACTGCGAGTCGGGCTGTATTGAGATTGCCATTGGATTTGAAAAGCTCAAGCTTAACATCTTTAAGGCAGCTAAGAACTTTGATTGCTATTGCATCGAGGATGACACGTCTGATGAGGACATGGCCGTCAGCGCGTGCATCGGACTAATTGGGACCTATTCTGACTGTTGCTGATTACCTATAAACATTGACAATTGCTTGACCAACACATATTGTGACGTTCCCCCATCCCTCCCTTGTCCCATACCTTCTCCTAGCCAGACTTATGATGAGGTTTTCTCCACTTCCCATACCTCATGGTCTGAGTCATATCCGGGCTACTCACCGTCGGTCCACACTCTTAAAGATCGGATTGCCCTTCCTTTCCCGCCAAATCAGACAGATTTGCAAATCCACACTGGGACCTTCAGCCCACATACTTCTCACTGGGGCTATTCCTTTTTGGATCCATCCATCCAAGAAGCCCCTCTTCTTGGCCAATCTGAGAGCCAATTTCTCCCTTCTGACTTGTGCTCCAATCCGCCTGGGACACTCTCGTCCCAAGAAATACCAGTCCTTTCACCATCCACTATCACTTTTCACGCCACTATCATGATCACTTTACTTTTCAATTCAACATCCACCATCCACCCACCCTACCACCCTGCTGTATACCCTGCACCTCAGTTCTCGTTACCCGATTAGTCATCCTTTCTCTACCTTTCCCTGCATGCATCTGAGGACATAGCATCGTTTGCCATGGGGGTTGGATAGGCATCCATAGGACCTGGGTATTTTTTGGTATCATGCAGTTTCCACCTATATATATATATAAAGGAAAAGAAAATGGCGTTTACTAATGATCTAAAGGCTAAAACAAAAATACAATAAGTTTTTATGGATATTCAACCATTGTTTTGAACACTTTCTAGGCCACAGAAGCTTGATTCACTCAGGCTCAGGCTTAATTCACTTGAGCATTTACAAGGTAAATCGAAATCTCTCCTAACTAAGGACGTATTCTTGTACCTGAGACACCAGTACAGGATTCATTGGTTTACTTCTACTTGAGAGCTTAAGTAATCTTGGTTCACACTGCACATGTCAAGAAAGACCAGGTGAACATAAGATCCAACCCTAGTGTTCATTAGGGAAGGTGGAGTCCTTACTTGTGCGCGTAGGTAGACTTTTTATCCCAGGCTTTAGTCTTGTGTTTAGAAGCGACTCTTTCCACCAAGAAAAAACTCTCCCACCAAAGAGAAAAGTGTGCTCCTCCAAATAATTTTGTAGGAGATATACTAACACGTGTCTCAAAAAAAAAAAAAAAGATGCAAATAAGTCAGTATATCTCACAAATGTCTGTAAAATCTTCCTACAAAGTTCTTCAGGGCAAAACCCCTATTTTCTTTGAGCCACAAATGTCAGAAAATGGGAGTTGAGTTTCAATCATCTTTTTAAGGGTCAATCCGAAGACATGAGCTGAAACTGGGACCAACCTGTACTTAAAAATTCATGAAACCCTGGTCTTGAGTCTTAATGATCATCTGGTCAGTCTTGATCCTTCACTATGCACAAGCCATAATCTCTTGAGCTCTCTTGTACGGCAAAAACCTCTTGGGTCCTAGAAATTGTACTTAAGGTTTAAATATCAAGAGTCCTAGTTAGTTGAGAGATGATCTATGTCACGTGAGACTTAAAGTACCGGTAGTCTTCTCTGCAATAGGTTCTCACAATATCCAACAATAAACACACCTATGTCTCCTAAGAAGAAAATCTTCAGCTTAAAGATCATTTCTAAATACAGCAAAAAAATGTTTTGCTAGGGACTAGCAAAAGATAGGCATGGGGGTACGATTGCACTGCAAAAATACCCCAGCAATTATGCCGTCTTGTGCTATTTCCTAGCATTACCAGTGCATATTAGGTATCCCTAGTCACATTTGTAAAAACACACGCATCCATGCATTTAATTGAGAGGGGTGGAGAGTGAAATAAATGGCCGTGGAATTTACATTTTCTTCAAGTGCTGCTTCCCAAAATTTCCATCTTTATTTTTATTTCTATTTGATTTTGAATTCTTCTCCGTGGCTGCAATGCATGGCAGCCACTTCCTCACGCCATGTCCTGCTCAGCATGGCTCTGCACAGCCTCTCCCTATCAGCCATGCACAGCCATGCTCAGCCAGGGCATGGCTATGCATGCCATCTTTCTCGATAAAATAGGCACGGCTTCTTCATGCAAAGGAGAGTCGGGTCCAGCCAAAAAAAAATCCACAGCATCTTCTTCTCCAGGCTGCCTCCTCCTCTCTCCCTCCATACGCAGGCCCTCCTCCTCTGAGGAGACACTCTGCGGGCAGGAGTACCTCACGGTGGTGCACAACCACCACTGTGAGTCCACCACCACCCAGCTCATCAAAGAGCCGGTGGGCATGGTGGTTCTTTCCCTGTTTCAACATCCAAGCAACTTCAGCCACAAGAGCAGGAGCTTCAACCTTTGAAGCTCAAAGCTCCGCACCCAGCAACAATAGCAAGGCGGCAGCAGTAGCAAGGCCCTCCAGTGTACGCCTACAGGCCGCCCTCGCCTCCAGCGCAAGGCTGCAGGCACCCTTGCCTCCCACTTCTTCGCGCTGCACTCGCCTTTCCGCCCGCAACCTGCCACCGCGTGCCCCTGTAGTGGCCAGCCAAGCTTCTCCACACACAACATCCAACACCCGTAGCCATTGCGCGCCATGTCGCACTCCTTCGCCCATGACCTAGACTCTCCATTCTCCCTGTCGCGAGTTTCGCCTGCAAGCCCAGCCAACGCATTCCTCTTCCGCACGCGCTCCGAGCCGTCTGCACTCACAGCAACCGATGCACCCGGTCACGTGGCTCGCCGGGCCACTATAGCCACTGTTCACGCGTTTCAGCGGAACACTGTGGCTACAGTGGGTTGACCGGTATGTTTCTCACTTATCCAGTCACCCAGCGCGCTGCAACCAGCTGCAGCCCGCACGTGCGTCCAGCCCTGCGTCCTGCTCCAGCGCCCGCCCGCGTGTCTGCCAGCGCTTGCACCCTCCCGCGTCTTCGCCCACTCCCTTCACCCGCGCACGTCTGCGTGCGCCCGCTCCAGCCCTTCGCGCAGCACTGTGTGCTGCGGTCCTCTCTCTCCGCACTCACTCGCTTCCAGCGCATGCCTCTCTGCATGCATACGTGCCTGTGCGCGCGTGTGGAGCCTCAGACGACGCCCCACTGCTGCAGACGCCTTAACTCTCCCAGCCTTCACTCCAGCAACTCTCCCTCTCTCTCTCTCTCTCACAGCACTCTCTCGCTCTCTCTATGCACACACACATACACACACACTCACACTCTCGCACACACACACTCTTACTTATACAGTATTATATACATATATATAAATGCATATACATATATATTGATATATATACATATATTTATATACTTATATGTATATATATATATATACTTATATCCATATATGTAGTAGTGTTTATATAACTAAGTATTGGTATACATGCATATATATATATATATATCTATATAGTTATATATATATACATATATACATCTACTTACATACGTATAAATATATATATATATATATATCTACTATTACGTATATAACAAAGTATAAGTATAGATACATATATATATATATATACATATATACACATATACTTATACAAATATATATATATATATATACATATATACAAATATATATACATATATATCTATAACTATATATATATATATATATATATACACATACACACATATCTATCTTCATATATCTATATACAAATATTACTATATATATATATTCCTATATATATATACATCTATATAGTTATATATCCATACATATACATATATATATATCTATACATATATCTATCAATACATATAGTTACATACCTATATATATATACATATATACATTTATATACACATATAACTACATATATACCTATATAGTTATAACCATATATATATATTGATATATTTACATATATACATATATATATATAAATTTTCACATTACTTACCATACATTGTATCGCGGGAATATCTGCACCAGTTGCTGATATTCCCCGATACATGCATACAAAAAGCGTGGTCACACTCATCTTCCATCAATCCACCTTAAACTCAACGCAGCACTTCGTCCTGTTGGTTATGTCTTTCTAGAAGATGATCGACTCGACACCGTGCTACACTCCATCTCCACCTCCACCCCCACCCCTTTATACATATATAATATATACATATATTTATATACTATATTTACTTTATTTCTATTTCTCTTTCATGGAAGTAAAACGATAAAAATATATATATAATAAAAGAGAAAAGATAATCCTTGACTTGCAGGTACTCAGTCTTACGAATAGCAAGACCCGTTTTGGAACCCTAATTTGGCTCAAAGCCAACAACCTAATTTTGAGGGTGTGCCTCAAGGACAAGAATTATCAGAAAAAAATATAAATAGAAAAACACCAAAAACACAATAAACGAATGGGAGAGATTCATTGTAGGAAAGGTGTAGAAACTTGACTTCTAATCCCACTTCCCTGAGTTCGACCCTGGGCCTAAAAGTGACCAAGATAAAATCAAGTAGACCAGGTAAAAAAAAAATATTTTGCAATGAGATGGTTAGGCTCGATTTAGGTTAACCACTATACATACTTCAATGATAAAATCACCATATTAACACAACCTAACCGGGTCCGACCACCATCCCTTTCACCTCCCAACCCTTGCCCAACCCTAATCACCAGAGGAACCAATATTCGGGTAGAAATCAAAACTACATGAATCAACCTCCTACTAATCCACCACCTCAGCTACCACCCAGGTTTCCACAACAACAGCTCCCCCCACCTCCTCCAAATAATAATCCAACTGCACATGCTGTTATGTTGAGTGAGAAAACCACCACTGATCCTGGGGCTTCACAAAAACCTAGTGAAATCCCCATCCCTTTACAAATTGACTCTCCACTCCCACATCAGGAAGAAAAAGAAATACAAAAATCTCAGGACACGACTCCTATCACATTTCCACAATCTCTCCACCCCTCCACCAATCGGAAAAAGAAATCTGAGCCCACCATAGAAGAACTCATGGATCTATTTGGGCAAGTTCAAATCAATATTCCTCTCCTAGATGCCATCAAATATATACCTGCCTATTTCAAATTTTTGAAGGAGATCTATACTCCTAAAAGGCAGGCCAAAAATCTTGGATAAGTGCATCTTTCTATGATAGTAAGCTCTATCATACAGAGCAAGCTACCTCCTAGATGAAAGATCCAAGGGTGCTATTAATTTCAGTGATTATTGATGACACTACTTTTGATCGCGCCCTCCTTGATCTTGGTGCCTCAATTAATATCATTCCCACGATTTTATTTGAAGAACTTCAGATCGGTGAACTTATGCCTATTGTGGTTAACCTTCAATTAGCCAACCAATCTACAATCAAACTACGTGGTATTGTTAAGTATGTTTTGGTCAAGGTCCAGAAATGTGTCTTCCCCGTAGACTTTCTGGTCCTTGACATTGAGGTACCTGAATTTTTAATGATTGTCCCAATAATCCTTGGATGACCCTTTTTGGCCACTGCAATGGCAAATATCAATTGCCACATAGGCAAAATGGATATCACTTGCGTAGGCCAAACTATCACTCTTGATATTTTTAAATCTTTTAAGAGATTCCATGATGATGATTTTTTGAAGGACTTAGATATTGAAATTTCAAATTTGGTGGAGAAGAAAATGTTGGTAGATACCCTTCCCGACCATAAATGTTTCAAGGAATTTAACTCAGAATCAGTGGACGGCGAAATCTTTGGTTTGGATACTTGTCTTGACAAAAAGTCCATTCCTAGTGAACACCCTGATGACCTTGACCCACCCACTCTTCCCTCACCCCACCTTTCCACACTAACTTCACCCAATCCTCACCATCCCTTCCCCAACCCCTTTCCTATGGACTTGCCACCAGACCTGCCTGAGTTTGGCATTCAACCCAATTTAAGACTGTGGCCAGACTTGGGCCACACTTATCATTTTCCATTGAACTTTAATCCCTATCTTTCTACTAATCAATTCTCCAGGGATCCAGAAAAAGATGTATTTTTTGCAGGCATCCAGGTGTCAAATTATTGATACGATTATCTGTCTTTTGTGCATACGATCACGCCCGATTGAATAGGCGTAAAAGATAGCACTGGATGGGAGGTAACGCATCATTTTTTTTCCTGCTTTCCTTTTCTCTTTCCTTTTCCAGGTTTTGGCCATCCTAAACTCGACCGCCTTTCACTAAGGTCATCCCTTCTCCCTCCTAATGCATGAGGACATTGCATATCTTAAGCATGGGGGGTGCTTTTAAAATTTTGATGATCGATTTAGGATTTTCAAAATCTAAAAGTGTGCATTTTTTCTTTTGTCATTTTCTTATTTTCTGCATACATACCGAAAAAAATAAAAATATTGAAAACTTTTTGAGAAAAATTTTGAAATCAAGACTAAGGTTGAAAACTTACTTTTGGTATAATGGGATTTTATCTTTAACAATTTGGGGAAGAAGATACAAATCTGATCATTCAAATTTCAGGGTCTTTCTATAGACTAGATCAGATATCCTTCTCCAAAATTCCACCTGAACTTATCATAGTTCAGGTGACTTAATCCTCTTTTGTAATATGGAAAGTATCCAACTTAGTTTCTGATTCAAAAACTTGCATTTCATGCAAAACTTCTTGTGTCAAATTTCACACACAATCCAACACCTAAAAACTACCAAAAATTTAAAAAACCCCCTTGTTTTTCCTTAGTAAAAGTCTAAAGCAGATCATTGGTTTGAGTTCCCACCGTCGAGAAGAAGGAAAATGCCTCCTTTAAGGGCATGATGCTAACATGTTTCTGCCTCGACGTTGTTCCATATCTATATTTCGTATCTTTAGACGGAGCATTAAAGTGCATTTTTGCAGCTCAAGCATCTTGGACGATTCTCTACCTATAGTGTTGGAGCAAGAGCTTGAGTTTGCTTGGAGTGCCCCTTTACACCGCAATGTGTTTTGGGGTTGTGACCTCCTGGGTGGTGTCATGGATAGTGCTATCTCGAAGTACTAGTGCCAAAGCCCCCTCGAGGATTGGTAATGGGAATGATGATTCCGACACATCTATTGTAAAACTAAGCTAGAAATAAGCATGGGAAAAAAAAAATGTTTTAAACCAAGAACAAGCACTTATAAATGTTGATTTTTCATAATCATAAACACAAGGTTTTAAAGGCTATTGCAAGTTGTGAATCAGATTCAAGAGCCAGAAAATTCCTAAAAACAAAATTTTGAAGTCATCTGAATTAACAAGAGGTTAATCTGTGAATTTTTTAGAGGATATATTGATTCAGTTTTTGTCTAATTTCTGGATCTAAAAACAAATCCCGATGTTTATCCTTAACAAATCTCGTACCTTTTGTGTTTGGATCATCCTATGCCCCGTAATCTGTCTCCTCAAAAGTCAAGAAAATTTGATTTCCTAAAAGTTTCATTTTGTAAAAATTGATGTTTTGCTAAGAGACTACCAAAAGATAAGTAGGAGGGTGTGATAAACACTAGTTTATCATCATTCTTATGCATTAAAACAAACCTAGCTCTTAGGATTTTGCTTCGCAAATGGGTTTTTGGGCTACATTTACGCATAAATTAAGATACACATGCATTTTACATTTTATTGTCTTTTCGATACATTTTTATGAGTGTTAGGGATAGAGACTCAGATCCCCAGAACCCTAGCACTCGGGAAGGCAACTGGTGAAGGAGAAGCTCAAACCAACTGGGACTCAGCTTGATCCAACTTACCACAACTAGATTCCAGCTCACTTGGACTAGGGTTAGCTCATCCTAGCTCCATTCAACTCATCTCAGCTGAATGGCAGCTCAAGAGAGCTCATCTTAACTCACCCTAGCTAAGGTCAAATCAGATCCAGCTCAACTTAGTTGAGTCTAGCTCATCTGGGCTCCCATTAGTTCACAGGGAGCTCTAGCTAGCTCAGATGAGTTGACTGGAGTTCACCTTAGCTTAGGACTAGCTCGATCCATCTCCACTCAACTCCATCAAGCTGAAGATGACTTTATTTCAGCTCAGGAAGCTCAAGTCTAGCTTCCGGGGACTCAGCTTAGCTCAACTCAGTTTAATTAATCTACCTTACCTACCTCAACTAGCTTGATCCACCCCGGGAGCACCAGACCTATCTCACCTTAGCCCCTTATGGTAGAACCTAGCTTGGTTTAGCTTGGCTTAGCAGCTAGCAAAGAACTAGCAAGCTAAGCTAGCTAAAGTAGCTCCATGCCACCCTCTTCAGTAGCTGCCAACTCCAATTCAGCTTCAGACTTCCTCTGTCTAGCTCCTCTCCTCGAACCCTAGCTCCCATTGCCTCCTCATCTACTCCATTACTAGCTAAGCTAGCTTAGATTAGCTTAGCATAGCTAAGCTCTAGCTCCTTGGGCCATCCATCACCATAAAGTCCAACCTAACTACCTCTACCACAAGCCCACCTAAGCTACACCTAAGCTCCACCTAGTCCACGCTAAGTTTGCGCCAACCTTAGCCATCTCTTCACCCCTCACCTTCCACCAAAAGGTGCATAGAGTTGGCACCAAAACCTAACCGTAAACACCTCCCATTTTGGCACCAACCCTACCTCCCATATCCCCCACACCACCTAATCCTACATCCACATACCCCCCTTCTAGAACCCTAAGATGGCACCACCTAATAGCCTTCTAGAGGGCCCATTTTGGTGCCAACTCTAAGGGGCACCAAAGCCATAACCACTCCCCCTAGCCATTTATTCCTAGCCCTAGTATCATTAACTACCATCCCAAATCCCGTCCTAGCCATCTATTCTATCCACGGCAACCCCACTCCTCCTTACTCTATATATACCCACCTAACCCGCCACATTTCGATCATCCTCCCTTTAGCATTATTCTACCTATACCCACCATAAGCATGGCCAAGGAAGAAGAAGAAGAGAAGATTAAGGGGACATCCTACCCGCCCCCTTGGTGCTTTCTTCCCCTTCTTTCTTCTCATTTGTGCCACGCCAAGGAAGAGGACATTCTCCCCTCAAGGAGGATAGCAAGGTAAAGAGAAGCAAGGGTGGTGCATGCCCACCCTTAGAGGAGATCAATTAAGGTGGTAGCTTCCACCTTGGTGGAGCCAGGGCATGCCCACCTTAGGGCTTGCCAAAAAGGAGGACACCTCACCTTGAAGGAGCTTACAAGGAGAAGGAGTTGGAGGACTTCTTTTCAACTATGAGAGCAACTGTAATTGGAGCAAGGGCTTCATCATCTTCTCCATCTTCATCATCAGGATTTTTATTTCGCTTGTTTTGTAGTTTTCTTATTGTTATAGAAGCTTTCATCTACAAGTGTAGAACAATAATCCGTGCTTTTATAAAGTTGCTTTCTCAATTTGTGTTCTTTGTTCTCTAGTTTAGTTTGTGTTAGAATTCTCACACCCTCTTCCCAATTTTCCTAGGCCTTCACTTGCCAACGGTGAGCTTGGGAAGAAGTTACTCTTTCCACTTAGTTACTAAGGTAGTGATGTCTCTCTTTCTCATCAACTAAATCTACTTTGTCCCCTTATTTCAAAACTCATAAAAATTATATAATACAAAAGAGAAAAAAGAAAGGTTAATTTCATTTCCAATCAAGAGACGTATTTTGCAAACAAATTGCCTACTTGGATGACCCTAGATACCCCACTATCTAGGTTTAGAAATTTAAAAGCGAAAGCGGATTTGCATGTTGCAATGACATTAAAATCTCCATTTATAAAATCACTTATTTTCGCTATCAGGAACTTGTGACTCACTAAGTACATTTGTTTACAATTATTATCCATTATGAAAAAGGGGAGTAATAAACTTTCTACCAATCTGGAACATTCCAAGTCCTTCCAAGTGAAGGTGTTGACTATTCCTTATATGCTTTCTCCCCCTCTCATAAAGCACCCCTTTGATTTAAAAATGAAAAATAAAAATACAAATGAACACAGTAGATAGAGGCTATGCAATCACTCACAAACCCCATTGTCCATCCAAAAACAACAAAAACATCAAATTGACCAAAAGGCCAAAAGACTCTTTTGAGTTCCAAATAGTAGAAATAGCACCAAGATCACATTGGCCAAACCCTAGATGGTCTAAAGACATGACATCAACTGCAGCAAATGCCCCATCCAGAGCCACACCAATGCACGCACCACAGGCAAAGATCCAAACTTTAGCACCCATCACCACATATTTCAAAAAACCCACCTTGCATTCTCTCCCAAACACTCCAAAAAAATCCAATAAAAATGAGCTCATACCTCAAATCACCAGCAAAGCTATCGACACTAAGTGCATCTTAGAAACAACAAGTAGATCCCAAAATGTTTAACACCACCACGACGAATCCAAAAAGGTGCAATTTGTTTTCGTAAACCCAATAATACAAAAATGGAAATGCTTTCACCTTCACACTCTAATATGGATGTCGATAACCATCATGTATCGATAACCATCAGGGGGAGGAGCAGCGCTGCTGGGGATAGGTTGCTATGGTGAGGCTCCTTTGTCGAGAGAGGGAAGGGGGCAGCAGATGGTTGAGGGAGTTGCCCCATCGGGGAGGGGCCTATGAAGTCGAGGGAGGAAGAATGTGATGGGGGCGACAGTGAGTTTTCGCCGGCTTTCCTGAGGGGAAGGAGAGGTGATGCTGGAGTGGGGATGGCCGGAGGACACGCCTTAGGTCGGAGCTGCACCATCGAGGATGGTTGAGAGTAGGGGAGCTGCACTGTCGGGGAGGGGGTTGGGGAGTTGATAGCAATAGTGGTTTTAAGGAAAAGGTGGAGGGAAAAATTCTTTTGGTACCAAAGCCTATGGTCATGGTTTCAAATGGAACCATGACCACAGGCTTCGGTGATGGTTTTTGAAATTGTGATAGAAATTTTAGTAACAAAATAGTTATCCTCAGTTTCTTTAGTCATGATTTTAGGTGGAATCGGGACCATAAGTTACTTTTAGTCATGGTGTTTAAAATCGTGACCAAATAATCGTGACTAAACCTTAGTTTTCTAGTTGTGGTTATTAAGGGTCCGATAGGGAAGTTATGGGGTAGTTGAGATAGTGTTTAGAAGCTGCGAAGTGGTCATCGAGGTCAACACTCTATTAGTAGACCTGATGGAAATTGAGATAGAGGATTTCGAGGCCATCCTCGATATTGACTAGCTATCAAGGCACCACATGTTGGTCAATTGGTTCGAGCAGAAGGTTGCCTTCTCGATTCCAAGAGTACCACAATTTGAGTTTCACGGCAGATCCGAGAGCAAACAAGTCAGACGTATCTTGGTTTTGTAGGCAACAAAATTACTGAGGAGGGGTTGCAGCAGATACCTCGCCTAGGAATTTGCATCCCCAAGAGACAAGCTGGAGTTTGGGGGTGTGCTTATTGTACGAGAAAATGCTGATGTGTTCCCAAATGACCACCCAGGAGTTCCACCTTAGCACGAGATCAATTTTGAGATCTATCTCAATCTTGAAACAAACCCTATATTGATTACCTTGTATCGGATGGTGCCTACAAAGTTGAAGGAGCTAAAGGTGCAGCTTCAGGAACTCCTTGAAAAGGGGTTCATCCAGCCTAGTGCCTCACCCAAGAGGGCACTGGTGTTGTTTTTGAAGAAGGATGGCACCTTACACATTTACATTGAGTACTAATAGCTGAATAAGGTGACCATCAAGAATAGATATCCTCTTCTATGGATCAATGATTTGTTTGAATAGCTTCGTGAGGCCACGGTATTCTCCAAGGTCAATCTACGATCATGCTCCCACCAGCTCAGGATTAAAGAAGGGGATGTATTGAAGACTACCTTTAGGACATGCTATGGCCACTACGAGTTCTTAGTGATGTCATTTGAATTGACGAACGCTTCTGCGGCTTTCATGGACTTGATGAATTGGATTTTCAGACCATATCTGGATCACTTTGTCATAGTATTCATTGACGATGTCATCTATTCCTGAGATGAGGTACAGTATAAGCAGCATCTCCAGTTAGTTTTGATGACCTTGGGGAAGCACAAGTTGTATGCCAAGTTCAATAAGTAAGAGTTACGGTTGCGCCAAGTGGACTTTCTGGGACACGTGCTATTAAGTGCAGGGATTTCAGTGGACACTACCAAGGATAATGTAGAATTGAATTGGGAGCATCCTAAGACTATGATGGACATCCATAGTTTCCTGAGTTTAGCGAGATACTATAAAAGGATTCATTCAGAGCTTTTCTTAGATCACTCATCCATTAACCCAATTAATGAGAAGGATACCCTCTTTATTTGGACCAGTGATTGTGAGGCTAGTTTCCAAATGGTCATGGAGAAGTTGACATTAGGCCCTGTACTTACCATCCTCAGCAGCGGTGGTGGATTCATAATACACACTGATGCCTCACTCCAAGGACTGGGCTATGTTCTAATGCAACATGGGCATTTGGTCGCCTAAGCAGTTGAAGCCACATGAGAAGAAATATCCAATGCATGACTTGGAGCTAGCAGCCACAGTCTTTGCCTTGAAGATTTGGCACCATTACTTATACGGTGAGACCTTTGAGATTCACACATATCAAAAGAGTTTGAAGTACCTGTTCAATCAGGTGTTGAATTTGTGGCAGAGGCACTGGATGGAACTCCTAAAGGATTATGATTGTTCGATTATCTACCATACAAGAAAGGGAAATGTCATGGCATATGCGCTCAGTAGGAACCCACTTGTCCATTTGGCAGCTCTTCAAGCACAGAGGTGGAATAGTATCATTGAGGTAGCCTTCTGGAAGCTATCGCAGGTGGCAAGATATTTGGCAGACTTGACACTAATGAAGCAATTACACCTTTATCTAATAACTCATGTATTAAGCAGCCAGATGGAAGATTCAAACTTATAGACTCCATGATTAGATACTCACAGGACACCCAGATGAGTTCACCTTTATAGATGGAGTAGTCCGACTCTGTGACAGGCTATGTGTCCCGCGAGATGAAACACTTCAATAGGAGTTGTTGTCAGAGGCCCATTGCAGCAGACTCACTATCCTTCCAGGGAGCACTAAGATGTATCATGATCTAAAGAAGGACTTCTGGTGGCGTGTTCTGAAGAAGGATATGAATGAGTTTGTCAAGTAGTGCCTAATTTGTCAGCAAGTGAAGGTTGAACATCAGAGACCAACTGGCTAGTTGCAGCCCCTTCCAATTCTTGAGTGGAAGTAGGAGAGCATATCTATGGACTTTGTGACTAGACTACCCTTGACTCAGAGAGGACACTATGTAGTCTGGGTGATCGTGGACCGCTTGACGGAGTTAGCACGATTCTTTCCCATCAGAGTGACTTATGGTCCTTCATAGCTAGTAGAGTTGTATATACGAGAGATCGTGCGATTATATGGTGCACCCAAGGAGAACATTTCTGACAACGATGCCTGTTTCACTTCCTAGTTCTAGGGATGCTTCCAGTAGTCCTTGGGTACACAATTGAACCTGAGTACATCTTATCACCCATATAGCGATGGGCAAGCTGAGAGGACTATTTAGACATTGGAGGACTTGTTGAAATCTTATATACTTGAATGAAAAGGCTCTTAGGAGGAGCACCTACAGCTGGTGGTGTTCACATACAACAATAAATATCACTTAGGTATTGATATGGCCCCATATGAGGCATTATATGGTCAGAGGTGCACGTCTCTTGTTTCTTAATATGAGGTTGGTGTGAAGTGGGAGGTAGGCCCTAGATTAATCTCATAGAGTTAGGAGGTCATCGAGCAGATCTAGAAGAAACTCATTACAGCACAAAGTCCATAGAACAGTTTTGTAGATCATCGGCGACAGGATGTGTAGTTTGAGGTTGGTAACTTTGTTTTCCTTAGAGTGTCTCCGATGAAGGGAGTACAGAGGTTTGGGGTGAGGAGCAAGCTGGCATCGAGATTTATGGGCCCGTTTGAGATATTGGAGCATATCAAACTAGTTGCTTACAGACTTGTCTTACCACCTCAATTAGTCGGCATACACAATGTCTTCCATATCTCTAGCCTACAGAAGTATGTGTTAGATTTGAACCACATTCTTAGATATGAGAACGTATGGATTGGGGAGGACTTAACCTACCAAGAGCCGCCGGTGTTGATCCTAGACCATACTGTTCGGATGCTGTAGAACAAGGAGATCACTCTAATGAAGGTCACATGGAGGAGTCAGAAGTATGAGGAGGTAACTTGGGAACCAGAGGAAGAAATGAAGGAGAAATAGTTGAAGCATTTCACAGTGAGTGCTTAGCTCCCTGATTTATTTCTCTCTAAGGTTATTATGCATTGAGCACCCTTTTCGCCCTACCTACACCTTTGCTCGAGCTTTTGGGATGAAACTCCCTTTAAGGTTGTTATATTTGTAACATCATGAAACCCAAGTTCTAAGTAGTTTTGGAATGATTCGGGTCACTTCCATCCTGTAGATAAATGCCTGGTTAACTACAAGTACAAATACCTCTTAAAACATGTAAAAACATCTATTTTGCATGAACCCCTAGTCAAACCTCATCAAAAGGGTACCACATATGGCACTGTTAGCTTCCTCTCATTGTAATCTTTCTAATGACAATTATTTTGCATGAATCTGAGGTGTAAAGCTTAAGTTATACTCAAAACAAATCTAAAAGGACATAAATGAAAGGTAAACCAAACCTAAGGGTAATTTTGGTAATTTACTCACCAATCCTAAGCTTAAATCGACCTTGGGGTCTATAAAATATCCACCTAGTTTTTGGAGCCATCATTTGTCTTCTAAGGTCTGCAAAACCCAAGAGAAAGAGAGAGTAAGGAATTAGGATTTCAATTAGAAATCCGGATTCAAATTCCTGAGGACTTATTCATGATTTCGGAAAGTGCAGGCTTCCCACCACAATTATCATAGCAATGATGGCGACACATAGCGAGGAGGCAACACATGGCAACATCGAGTGATGCAGTTGCGACTCATGGCAGGAGGTTTGTCACATGCACTCATGCACTTGCATTGTGCGAGTAGGTACGGACGTCCTGATCGTAACACGTGGCGCAAGTGAATGAGCATAGGCCTGTTTAGCATGATCTAATGTGCAAGATGAGAACCAATTAGGTGCTACACTACTAGAAAAAGGTGATCTGCTGTCGGTTAGTTACCATTGTTTGTGCAAGCGACGGAAAAAAAAATTTTGTCGTCACTTCATCTAAGAGGCGGCGAAGACCACACAAAAATTGAGTGCCCCCACCTCACCCAAAAGATAGTATGTAATGAATATTTTGAAAGTTTCTCCCTACTTGGAGGGGGTGAGATCAGTGTGATGTAAAAAAAATGTGGAATTGAAATATAAATAATCTCACAAATAAGCAATCGCACAAGTACACAAGAATTTTTAGGTGGAAACCCAAACCGGGTGAAAACCACCACCTAACCCTCTCAAGTTAGGATTTTCCAATCAACCAAGTTGATCAAAATCCACTAAACCGAATCACTTTAAACGAGGGTGATTCAACATCAATACAACCACGCTACTTAAACGAGGGTAGCGTACCTCAACCCCTTCTCTCCACGAGAAGGATTTTGTCTCGCGAAGGAGACGGGAATTCGCAAAGCGAAAACCCAACCAAATAACAAAGATAAAATAAATAATCCTATAGAGCCAACAAAGTAATATTAAACCTAGCTTCTACAGGAATTAGGAAACTCCCCTTTGCAAGGAGTGCGTCGAGTTGATGATGAGGTACATGAGCCACGCGACGGCACAACTTTGCTCTCGTGAGCTACGGCGGGAGAGCGGGTGCGCAACAGCTTGATGCTCTCAAGAGAATGGAGCTTGAGCTTGGAGAGCAAGAGCTAGCTAGGACACAAGAGAGTGGAAAGTGTAATACAAATTGTTTCTTGTGTATCTTGGTGTCTCTAGGTGTATCTTGTGTATGTGGGTGTCTAAAGGCTCCCCTCTATTTATAGAGGCCTTAGGAAGGCTTAGAAAAGCTTCCATAGCCGTTGGGAACACAGCCCAAGAGAATCAGCCCGAAATCAGGAACAATCATTGCTCTGACAGGCTTATCAGACGTCTAATTATGGCATCAGACATTTGCAAGTTCACTTTAAGACATCTGATTCCAAGGTTAGACGTCTGATTTTGGGCGGGTCTCTTCCTGACTTGGATCAGATCTAAATAGGGTTTTTGTGCAAGTCCATCAGACAACATACAGGACGTCTGGCACTATGTCTGGACGTCTGGAAACCTACTTTTTCTGTGGGAATGGATTTCCAAACGTTGCAACGGCTAGAAAATCTCTGAGAAGAGATTTTGGGTCAGCCGACGCAAAACGGTCAGTTATCAGACGTCTGGACAGTCCTATGGAAGTCTGATAAGGCTCTAATGGTCATATTCTTGAGTGTTTGCTAAGCCAGCCAACAGTCCACTAATTGGACGTCTGGCAAATTCATCAGACGTCTCCTAAGACGTCTGGTCTAAGGTCTGGAAGTCTGATTTCATCAGACAGAACTAACTATGTCCAGCCTAATAGTTATCAGACGTTTGAAACAACAGTCAGACATCTTAGAACCCTTTATCAGACGTCTGATTTTTGAATTAGACATCTGGAAATGCTGTTTGAACCCTATATTAGTTTTCTAAGTTCTCTACAGAAAACATAAGTATCCTAGGGTTGTGCAGGTGTTCCTAGGACTACTGTTAGGGTACTTTGAGGCTCTTTAACATAATGTTCTAAGGAAATAAAAAGAGCAAGCAAAATAAAGATAAAAGTACATGAAAGGATTAAACAAAATTCTATCCTATTCTTCTTGTCCTACCATCTTCAATCTAGCGCTCCTCGCGAATCTCCTCTATTCTCCATCAAGCTCCTCCAATCCGTCCTGGATGCGAGCTCGAATTCCATCTAAACACGTCTACATTTGCAATTGACCTGAAATCTAAGACTCCAAGTGCAAATGTTAAATAACACGTGTTTTGTTATCATCAAAACAAATGATCATGGTGCTCTAGCACCAACATATTTGCCATCACTTATTATAATAAGCCACAACAAATGTTGACCTAAAATTTTCCACAAAATTTTGGGGCAAGAATTGAGACTAAATTATATATTTCCTGTTGCTTAGTAATTAAACCAATGGCGAATGTCAGACCTTGTATGCCATCGCAGAGCCCTCCCCTCTCCCACACTGTGCAGAACTCCTCCCTCTTCCGTAGAACTCCTCATTGCTACCCCTCCTCCTCTTCCTCCTCCTCCTCCTCCTCATCCTCCTTAGGTAACTCCTTCTCATCCTCGCCTTCCACCTCCTCCTCATCGAAAATGTCCTCACCACCGCCCTCCTCCTTGATGAAATCCACCTCCTCATCTTCCCCCTCCTCGTCCATACCCCTCTTTTTCATCATTTATGCAGCCCAACTCCTCCTCCTTACCCTTCTCCTCTTCTCACTCCTCTTCCTCTTCCCCATCCCTAACTCCTCCTATTGCTACTCCTCCTCCCCCATCGGCCCCCCTCCTTCTACAACTCCTCCTCCTCCTCCTCATCTCCCTCAGTCATCAATTCAATTATTTTTGTTAACACCTTTTCTTAAATGTAGCTATGCTCACTTGTTTCTCTACAAAGATATACTAAAGCACTCTCAACATTTCAACAATCTACTCTTGTTGAGAAATCAAGGCAAAAGCCTGAAGAGAGAATGAGGGCCCTCAGCAATGTATGTATTGCATTACAATAAACCTATTCAGGAGTTATGAATTGAACTGCTTTAAATTTTTCTTACTTTTCGATTAAATGGTTTGCTGATCTCAAGCCCTGAAAAATAGTAATTGACTCTGAACCAATGCTGTGTGCCTATGGAATTGCAATTAGCATTCAATGCACTCCAATTGAGGCTCGTGTGCTGCAACCTCCAAAGGTTAACTTCAGCTTTCTCTGCATATATGGTTATATTCTTTCAATCACAGTCTATAACATTGACATGTTATCCTAAGTGTTATGGTATTTCTTCAATTTTTCTACGGTTGAAATTGGGAAATGGAGAAGATATGTTTCCACATAATGGCAGATGGAACTTAATCAACAAGGTATCTTGCTTTGTTTGACATGCGATTCTTTAAACTGTTTTAAAGTCCTATTCTATTGCAGAAATTGTATGATATGCATAGCTTGTGATATGCATGTAAGAGATCCTATATTATGGCACACTGACAGAAAGATTCCCACTTAATTAAAGAGATAGCAATAAAAATAATGTGTCGTTATAGTATTTTATTTGGTGGAAAATCTCTTAATGAAAGATTAAAACAGATATCAAATTAAACTACAATAAAGATGTCGTATCGACATGGAGGTACAAACCAAATAAACTCACAAGTTCATCAAAATATGATGGTCAGATATGTGATCATAACATGAAACTTATATGCATCTAATAGGCTGGGGAGATAGTTATGTAATGAGTGAATCATAGAAATACTGAGAATGTGAAGGGCCAGACTACAATTCCCAAGATAAATCAAATATTAAATGGAAATTCAAAGTTCATCAATGGCAACAAATGTAACTTCTAATTCAACCCAAAATAGAGCAACTCTTATGGAGGCTCGTACATGCATGGACGGGGATCGTCGGTAGAGCAGCTGTGGGTGACGATCGACTAGAATCTGAGCT
Source organism: Thalassia testudinum (assembly GCA_037157565.1). NCBI lineage: Eukaryota > Viridiplantae > Streptophyta > Magnoliopsida > Alismatales > Hydrocharitaceae > Thalassia > Thalassia testudinum. Next base: position 19,106,875 of record JAZHRO010000056.1, read on the forward strand.
TTACGTTGGTGATCTCGACGTGGGCTGAGATGGTTGCTGGTGGTGACTGCTCAATGATGAGGATGGCCAGCGTGGGTGCTCGTGGGAGGCAGGGTAGTGGGTGGTGAGGTGGCTAGGTCAGCAGCGTGGAGCAGGGAGCACAATGGTGGTCGTGTAAATGGTGTTGGCAGCGTGGATGTTGTCAAACAGTGGGGAGTGTTTGGTTGTTGGAAGTGGCGGTGATGGGTTCTGTTGGAGTTGTCGAGGCTGACAAAGAGGAAGAAGAAGAGGAGGATGAGAAGGTTGCTACGCGATTGAGGGTATGTGCAGCTGCGCGTGGCAGTGCATGGCCGCGGGTCAACGTGTGTGATTGTTCGCCAAGGCGGAGGAGTGCTGGAGGTGCACCTATGCGTAAGGGAGAGATTTGGGTTCTTTGGTTGTTGATGAAGATGGAGAAAATGAGGAAGAAGTAGAAGTGGAAGGGACAGGCACTGTATTGATGGTTGAGTGGGTGGCTGTTGGAAGTGGCGATGATGGGCTTCGTTGGAGTTGCAGAGGCCGACAAAGAAGAAGAAGAAGAGGAGGAGAAGGTTGTTATGTGATTGAGGTTGTGTGCAGCTGCACGTGGCAGTGCGTGGCCGTGGGTCAGCATGTGCGATTGTTCGCCGAGACAGAGGAGTGCTGGAAGTGTACCCACGTATGGGGGCAAGATTTGGGTTCTCTGGTTTTTGAAGAAGATGGAAAAAATAAGGAAGAAGCAAAAGAAGTGGAAGGGAAAGGTGCTTTATTGATTGTTGAGGGAATGGTTGCTAGTGGTGCACGCTGTCACCATGCACCATCGCAGGCGAGGGAGTTGGGTTCTCCTTAGGTCATGGTGCAAGTGGACCTCCACAGTGCCCTTCTATTTCACAGTGGTCTCCTTTCCTCGAAGCAATCCAAGGAAGAAGATGAATCTCCCCTAAGCACAGCGATATTTTATAACATTCTATTTAGTTCTTCCATCGCAAATCCCAAGCAACAACTTAATGGAGAAATCCAATCGATGGTGCGTTGCGAGAAGGCCGACTACTTGGGTTGGCAGTTGGATTTGGTGGCGGTGCTACGTACAGAGTACTTTTGAGATCCGTCAGCAACTTTGGACGTCTAAACTAAGCTCTGGACATCTTAAAAGTCAAACTCAGTTGTCCTTGAATTCCTACAATCCAATAAATGCATTAAGATAACTATTTAAATCTAAATTGTAATGCATTTATTTATGCAAATATTAGGACACTATAAAATGTAGGAATTACCCAACTTTGGCTAAAAGTTAGTCCTCAAATGCCCCCATGCCTAAGTTTTGCTAGTTCCGAGCAAAAGTAAAAAATTGATGGAAGTGACCAAAGATTTGTACTTTTCTTATTCCAAAAATTTAGAGATCTAGATAAATGTGAACTAATGGTAGCCTCGATAACGGATCCAACTGAAAAAGCCAATTTACATTTAAAGTTCGCACTTAACCCTTGGTAGAGATTCTATGAGGATAGGCAACTATTTACCTCGGGGATAAAGTAGGAAATAATCTATAATTTGACCCCAGCTTTTTGGCTTAGGTAGGAGGAGCTAAGTCAAATGGATTTATATTTGGTAGCTCACACTCATCTGGTGCTACATGTAGTCTAGTACTGTAGACTTTAAATCTCTAAACTATCAAATGAGTTAACCCAGAGAGAGGCTAAACAAAAATGTGCTCTCTTAATATTTCTTTACGCTCACTCTTTTCCTTCTTTCCTTTCTGTGATCACAAATCTCACTAGATTTTGTAAATGTACTTAATATTTGGTGGCCTCACATGGCATTCACACTTAAATTAGAGTCCTAATGACCCTACAACTAAGTTAGAAGTCCTCAGTCATTATTCAAGCAATCAGAAATATTGAAAAGTAGGTATGGGTCATATTTGGTGGATCATAATGGGTGTTCTTATTGCCTCAATGATATCAGCACAAAGATAGCTATAAACTAGAATATTATATATATTATTTTTCTTTTTCTTTTTTTTTCTTTTCTTTCTTCATATATATATTTTTTTCTTTTTCTCTTTTCTCTTTTTTTTCTCTTTTTTTTCCTTCTTTTCTTTCATAACTACCAACACAACACAACACGATGCAAAGCTTTCATTCATGAGGAATTATTGCGGATGATCATGATCAATAGGATATTGTGTTGCTTATTTGCTGGAAGTGCCTACGCCCAGCACTAGGAAGGAATGGAAAGGACAAGTGTATTTCTAGCCTTTGGCATTAATACCCTCCTTCAACCAAGGACTCTATGAAGGACGGTCGTAACCATCCACAATAGTCATAGTTTTATTAGAACTCAATCTCTGTGTATTTGCCTTATTTGGTGACTCTCAAGAATTCATACAATGTTCGCACGTAGGAATAGAGAGCGAAAAATGTGCCTAACTCTAAGGTATCATCATCTAATTATCCAAAACTTAAGAGTCCTTACATTTGACTTAGTGCACCAATAGTCTCTCTACTTTCTCCTCACAAATATTAGGTGGATCTAATAGAAGATAGTTAGCCTAACTCCCTACTAACTGTCCAAAGGTTCAACAGACTAAAAATGCTTAATGGTTTTCTAAAAATATCCATTACCTAGTGTATATACAAGTGAAGTAAATGTATTCGTTTCTAAATGAAGAAACAATTTAAGAAGAAAATCTTCAATGACACCTCCTCGATAAAGATATTTTGCTAGGGGCTAACCAAGTTAGCTCAAGAAAATAAAAGAAATTTTCTTTTTTTTTGTCTAATGCACCTATCCTAAATGCATGCAAATATTTATAAATGTTATAAACAACCTTAGGTTATAACCCCCCATGCCTAAGATTGACAATGTCCTCATTGGAAAAATAAAGACAGAAGAATAACACCTGAGGAAGAGAGTGAGAGGAGCTAAGGCTCCTCATGTTGAACTGCATCCAAAACCTCACCAACTAAAAGAGTAACATAAGGTTTAAGTTGCTGGCCATTTACCTTAAACTCTCACCAGAATTAGGGTTTCGAATTTCAACTACTCCATGAGGGAAGGCATTAATAACAACATACGACCCACCTTAGTGAGACTTGAGCTTTCCAGGAAATATTTTAACTCTTGAATTGAAAAGTCAGACCCACTGGTTGGGCTCAAAGGTCTTTCTAATGATGTGCTTATCATGGAAGACCTTTTTACATTGCTTGTAAGCTTGAGAGGTTTCATATGCTTCATTGCGAAGTACCTCAAGCTCACTTAACTCCAGCATGAGTGCCTTTCCCACTTTATCTAGATTTAAGATAATGTTTTTAATAGCCTAATAGGCTTTGTGTTGGATTTCAACGGAAAGGTGACATGCTTTTTTGTAGATAAGACAAAAAGGAGACATGCCCAAGGGAGTTTTATAAACTATTTTGTAGGCCCATAGAGCATCATTCAATTTTTTCGACCAATCCATACGGTCGGGCCAAACAATATTCTTCATAATCCATTTAATCTCCCTATTAGACACTTCAACTTGTCCACTCGTTTGGGGATGGTATGGTGTGGCTATCATGTGGTTGACTCCCAAATTTTGGAGTAGTCTTGTGAAGTGCACATTCTTAAAGTGTGGTCCTCCATCACTTATGATAGTCCTTGGGCACCCGTACCAAGAAACGATATTTGCCCTAACAAAATCCAAGACCATAGAATGGTCAATGGTCCGCATTGGTATGGCTTCTATCCATTTCAATACATAGTCCACGGCCACAAGGATGTACTCATATCTGAAGGACACAGGAAAGGGACCTATAAAGTCAATGCCCCAAATATCTCTGTTGGCAACGTAGACATGCACCCACATATGTATGTCTATCTCTGAATAATGTGGGCCACCAAAAGCCAAACTGAAGAACCTTATGGGCAGTCTTTTGCCCACTAAAATGCCCTCCAAAGTGGAGGTCATGGAAGAAACTCAGAACACACCTTTATTCTTCATTAGGGACACAACAGTGGAATAACTTGTCAGGGCCTATTCTAAACATCTCGGGGTCCTCCCAGTGATCAAATTTAGCTTCGGCAAGAAACATTTCTCGCTTCTGCTTGTCCAACTACTGGGGGTTACACCAGTGACCAAGGGGTTCTACCCTCCACAGCCATCAGAGATGCATCAGGAAAGGTCTCCTAGATATTGCCTGCAGGGGTTGTTGCTTCAATAGGGATCCTAGATAGATGATCTGATACCACATTTTCAAATTCTTTCTTATGTTTAATTTCCAGGTCAAACTCTTGGAGTAGCAGAATACAACAAATCAATCGAGGTTTGGTGTCCATCTTAGCAAGAAGGTGATTTAAAGCAGAATAATTAGTGAACACCACAATCTTGGATCCGAATAAATTAGATCGAAATGTTTCCAAAGAAAATACTACAGCAAGAAGTTCCTTTTCAGTGACTATGTAGTTTTGCTAAGGATCCGTAAGGGTCTTGCTGGCATAATGCAAAACATGAGGTTTGCAATCAACCATTTGAATGAAGGTCGCTCCCACTGCGAGATTAGAAGCATCGCACATCAGCTCAAATAGGAGGGCCCAATTTGGTGCTTAGAGAAGTGGTGCAGTAATAAGGGCTTTGTTCAAGACTTGGAAAGCATCGCCACACCTGTCATCAGAATCGACGAAAACATCTTTCTCTAACAAGTTGCTGAGTGGCATAGAGATTTTACTGAAATCTCTAATGAAGAACCTATAGAATCTAGCATGGCCAAGAAAAGATCTAACTTGACGAACAATGGTGGGCAATGGAAGTTTAGCGATGGAATCGATTTTGGCTGTATCCATCTCTAGTCCTCTCTCGAAGACTACATGCCCCAAAATAATGCCCTACCGGACCATAAAGTGGCTCTTCTTCAGCTAAGCACCAGCTTTGCCTTATCGTAATGGGTTAAGACTTTATCAAGATGTGAAAGGCATAGGACAAATGTTGAGCCGTAAAAGGAGAAATCATCCATAAAGATCTCTACAAACTCGTAGATCATATCAGAAAAGATAGCCATCATACATTGTTGGAATGCGTCAGGAGCATTACACAACCCGAATGGCATTTGGTAGAACGTAAATGTGCCATACGGACTGGGGAAGGTGGTACACTCTTGATCGTTAGGGAAGACAGCTACCTGATTATACCCATACTACTCGTCAAGGAAACAGAAGTACTTGTTCCCTGGTAGTTTTTTAAAAATCTAATCGATAAATGGCAAGGGGAAATGGTCTTTCTAGGTAGTCGTGTTTAAATGGCGATAATCAATGTAGACCCTCCAGCCAATTGAGGGTCTAGTGGTCACTAACTCTCTGTGGTCATTTTCTTCCACAGTGATTCCTGCTTTTTTGGGAACCACATGTATTGGACTTACCCATTTACTATTTGAAATGGGATAGATAATGCCTGCATCCAATCATTTCAGAATCTCCTTTTTAAAAATCTCCCTCATCCTATGGTTGAGCCTTCTATGCATGTCTCAAAAGGGTTTCACTTACTCATCCATGTATATATGATGCATGCAGAGAGAGGGGTCAACACCCTTAATATCAGCTATCAACCAAGCAATAACTTCCTTGTGCCTTTATAAACACTTGAGCAAAGCTCCCTTCTGCAATTCAGATAACGCAGATGAGATAATGATAGGGAGCATGTCGTTAGGGCCAAGGAAAGCATACTTCAATGTGCTCGGGAGGGGTTTAAGCTCCAACTTATGAGCATTATGGATTGAGGGTATAAGTTGAGATGTCCCTGCCTCAGGTAGCAGATCTACCTTCACGGTCTAAGGTGGGGATAGAGACTCTATGTGTACTCCTAGCAACTCCTCCAATTCGGGAATATCCCCTTCACTTTCTTCAATAATGAAAGGATGATCCTTAGATAGGACCATTTGAAGGGGATCTCTACATAAGATTGCTGGAGTAGTCTCTTTAATAATTTTATCAACCACCTCAATCTGGAACAGTCTTCAAATCAAGATTGCTTGTAGGTATCAAAAACATTCAACTAGATCTTCTTATTCCCAAAGCCCATTTTAAGTGCCCCTGATTTGCAATTGATAGAGGTGTTGGCTGTGGCCAAGAAGGGGCATCCTTGAATGATGGATGGCTTGCTGGTTTATTAAATGGGTCAATGTCTAGTACGAGAAACTCAATGGGGAAAAAGAAGCCCCCTACAATCACCAGGACAGCTTCCAATAATCCCCATGTGTCTTAAGAGACCTATCTATGACTTATAGGATGACTAGACTAGGCTTCAAATCACCTCCTCCCAAAAGGTCATGGATAGAGCTCAGTAAAATGTTCACCCCCGTGCCCAGATCGAGTAGAGCCTTGTCAATGTGTTGGTTACCTATAACCACTAAAATATACGGGGCCCTTAGGTCTTTCATCTTGGAAGGTGTTCCATGTTGGAGCACCGAGCTAACATGGTCAAGCAGGATGACCTTAGCTTGGACCTATCTCCTAGATCAACGTTTCTGGGTGCATAGGTCCTTTAGAAGCTTGGCATAGGATGGAATCTACTTGATAGAATCCAATAAAGGCAAGTTGTTGTGGACTTGCCTAAAGATGTCCATAATCTCGTCCGTCCTATCCCTGGCTCCAGACAAGCCAACAGAAGATTCCCCAGGAGCAGATAGCCACTCTGGATAAGGCACCCATGGCTTTTGGTTAGAGGGGTCATCCTATCGAGAAAGGGGTGGAGGAATGACAACATCCTCTGGGTGGGTGATTTCAAGCGAGGGAGGGTAGTGTGGCTCTTCCTCGGTGAGGGTGGAACTCGGGTTCGGTGTAGGAGGGGAATCCTGAGAGGTGACCGTAGGAGTGCTATCAGGTTTGTCAATTTTCTTTCCACTCCTCAGCATAGTCACAACTTGAGCGTGACACCAGAATATAACCACCTTACCCTTTGGGTTCTACACAGAAGAGCTAGGCAACTTCCCCAGATCCCGCTGCCTAACTGTCTTAGTAAGATGACCAATTTGGGATTGCATATCAGTGATCATCTTATCCTGAGATTGGATGATCATATTCTAATGCTCTTACATCACTTTCATCATGGCTTTTAGTTCATCCATCTAAGAAGGCTTATTTTGAAGAGGGTTTGTATAAGATGCCTGGTATACGGGTTGGGGAGGTTGGGGTCTTGCATTCCCTGAGTTGGAAGCATCACCTTGCTTCCATGAAAAGTTAGGATGGTTCCACCACCCTAGATTATAGGTATTGGAATAAGGGTTATTACGAGGGGTGGTCGGAAACTTTGGGCTGCATTCAAGTTGGCTTGAATCAACTCAGGGAATTGATTTGCCAGGTGGCACTCTGTAGTGGCGTGTGTAGCACTTTGGCAAATGGAGTGTTTACGCAAGGCGAAATCGATTGTTTAAAAAATAAATGATGTTGTGTTCAAGTATAAGTGAAATCACCTTGTAAACAAATAAGAATTTTTATTACTCGAATGTTGAGTCCGAGGTTGAACACATGGAGCAAATGGAATTTATTCACTAATCTCAATTAATGTAATTTGAACACTTAATGTTACTCAAAATCTAATTCAGAATATAATGCAGGAGTTAATGAATTATAAAATGTATCAAAATAGAGAGATTGAGAGGAATAGAATAAAAAGGTTGATTCTTCTCTTGGCTCTCTCTTCAGCTTCCTCTTTCTTTTCTTCTTTGGTTCTTCTTTCCATCTTCTCCTTCTTGGCTTCTCTTCTTTCTCTTTCTTTCTTTGACTTTCTCTGCCTTTAGCTTCTTGTGCTTCCTTCTCCTTCCTTCTCTTCTTTCCTTAGCTTTCCTCTTTCTTCCTTTTCTTCCTTTCTTCTACGTGCTTGCATTAGCTTCTCTTTCTTTTCCTTTCTAACTTTGGCCTCCTCTCTTCTCCTTTGATTTCTCCTTCCTTCTTATTCCTTCTTCTCTACCTTTGCTTCTGCCTTTGCCTTTTCTTCAGCTGCACCTTCTCTACTATAGTGCTTCTTCTTCTTCCTTCCTTGTCTTCTGCCTTCTCTGCCTTTCCTCTTCAGTTGCACCCTTCTCTGCTACAGTGCCTTTGCTTTTCCTCCTTAGCTTCCTCACCTTTTAACCCTTTGCTTTTCTTCTTCTTTCTTGCCTTAACTTCCTTAGCTTCTTCCTTAGCTCTTCTATGGCTACAGCTTCCTTCCTTCTCTAGCCTCAGCTTCCTCTTCCCTCTTCCTTTCCCTACCCACACGAGTGAAAAACCTACCCCTACCCTCCCCTGCATACACTCTCTCTCTATTTCTCTCTTCGGTTCACTCCCATAGAGTCAATCGGGTATTCAGGTTAGATTACGTGCACCCGAGTCCAGGCGCACCGACGTGGGTGGTGCGCGAGGAGTGCTGGGTAAACGGGTAAGGCAACTAGGTCCGCGGAGCGAGGGTCACGGATGAGGCGGGTGTGTGGGCGAGGGGACCTCTCCCCGTGATCTGAGGTGACAAGAAGAAAATACAAAAATAATTTATATTATGCACCGCACTTTAAACTTTCTGAGGTGGGACTAAAAGTCCCACCCACTTCGTGCACACCTACAAGAAGATACTCTACCTAATTACTGCAGCTGTGTGCTCTCTTAAGGCCGCTCTTTGGCTAGATGTGTGCGTGCACTCCTTCCACATCACCTGGACCTGGAAACCTGGAGCGCGACACCTGGGTTGAAGCTTGCGAGCTTCTTCAAGCCGGTGCTAATGGCAGCAGAGGCTCGATCCTGCAATCACTCAATACGGCTTTGCGGCCCCATTAAACCATACGAGGAGCTTCGCCGTTACACAGTGAAGGTTTCTAGGTGGGTGGTTAGCTACGGGGCGACCTAGGCATGCATGCCTAGGTCACTCTGTGGCCATGAAAGTGCGTATGTTCAGTGAGGGTGTAAGGTGGGTGTGGCAATCAGTGAAGGGGCAGATGACGATCAGTGGATGATGGCAGAGGTTATGAGAGGTCTGGCGAGGCGTGTGGAAGCGTGGAGCGATGGATGTGCCTTCGCCGGTGGTCGGTTGGAGATGAGGAAGATGGTGGTGGTCTGTGGTGTCGAGGGGTCAAAAGTAAAAATAAAGAAAGGGGACATGAAGAGAAGAGGGAGAGGAAGAGTTCTAACCTAATTAACGGACGAAGGGAGATAGGAGAGCGACTGGTCGTACCTACCACCGCCAGAGAAGAAAGTTCTAATGGAGGAAGAACGGCGACGATGAAGGGTCTGGAGGTGCTTGCGTGGGTATGGCGTGACATGGAGTAAGGAGGTGAAGATGTCTCTGCCAGTGGTATTGTGCCAGAGCAATGAGAATGAGGAGGAGGTGTCGTCGGAGCTCGCTGGATGCTTTGGCTGGCGGAGAAGGGAAGAAATTGGAGGGTTTTCTCCAGCCAAGCGAAGCTAATCCTGAGTAGCCAGACCAGGGGGTCTTTTTATAGCATCTGGTAGATGCTCTTGTGCTTGGAAGACAAGCTTCCAAGCGCAAGAATCCTTGCTAGAGAAGGAATGTGAGAGATAGAAGGGAAGAAATTGGAGGGTTTTCTCTGGCCAAGCCAAGCTAATTCTGAGCAGTTGGATCAGGGGGTCTTTTAATAGCATCTGGCAGAGGTTCTTGTACTTAAAAGATAAGCTTCCAAGTGCAAGAATCCTTGCTAAAGAAGGAATGTAAGAGATACCCATATCTCTCGTGCATTTGCACGAGATATTGGGTGCGAATCAGATCTTGGGATTGCGTTCAAATGAAAGGGAATTCCTCAGAGTCTCTCCCTTTCAAATCTGAGAGAGGATCTCTGAGGAATCAGGGAGAAATCCTCCTCAAATCCTCGTCAGAGTAGGACTCCTCCGTTGTAATGGCAGAGGGACCTAATTGCAAAGAGTGGCGAGGAAGATAGTGGGGTCTGCGTAATGATTTTTAAACAGTAGGGGTCAAAATGTAATTGGGTGGACTATTTTGCAAAGTAGGTCAAGGTGACCTTCCCTTAGGTCCAAATTTTGGTACAAACGTAATTTGGACCTAAGGAATCCAATGGTGAAGTTGGAATTTAGGTTTGACCATGTTTGACTAAACATTTTACACAAAACCCAATTTAGGTCAAATATCTAGCTAGGACCGCTACTTAGGTCAAAATAGGTTCCAAAGGCCAATTTGAAGGTTCTAATCCCTAGGGAATATTTTTCCATGAATTTAGAAGGTTTAGTTGATTTTTATCCTGACCAGAACCTTGTTGAATTAAGCGGGTATGTTTTAGGGTTACAAGAATTCATTTAATTCTGAGATTGCACATGAACCCATTTCTGATTGAACCAACTCACTTTTTATCTTATTAAGAACAATTGACCTATGTTTAGCCCCTTAGAAATCTCGTTGATGTACTACAATGGTAAAATTATAGTTTTACCGATTGTTTCTTATTTTCTTCTTAGAGCAGTTATTCCTTTAATTAGGCCCTTCTCTAGGTTATGTAGGAGCACTTATTCTCTTTTCTAGGTTAAAATGAGCTAGTTAGGGCTCGTGATGGTGTTCCCATCATACCGCCATGCGTAGCTTTTGCTAGTTCCTTAGCAAAATTTTAAGGTTTTAACTTCTATTCTAGACCATGAGTTTCTTTCACCAGTTATGATAAGTGCTTTCTCTTTTTCTTTTGATTAGGTTAGAATGCTGACAGTAGGCCTAGAGGTACTCAAGTGCCAACCAAGATCTGGACTTGACTAGCTATAGCCTCGATCCTCTACGAAGGTTTTTAAGGCCTGTAGGAACTATCCGAAGGTTTGTTGGACTCCGTGGTTAAAGCACTCGTGCTTGAGACATACTTTAGCCTTGGTTCAGTTTGCAGTGCATTTTTGTAAGAGAGAGGTAGAGGATTGATATGTTTGGGGAGTTTTCTCTCTCTTTTCTTTTTATTTTTGACTTCGGATTGGCTTCTCAACATGGTCTATATCAGATTCCTCGTCCCTATCATCAATCCTCAAAGGTCCCTGGCAATCGATGCTTCATGATAGCACCACCCATGGCAACCCTTAGAACCCTGGCTTTCGAGATTTCGAGATAATTCTGCCCATGGAATTTCGTGGCCAAATCCAAACCCTGGGAATCGACATTTTGTGATATTGCCGCCCATGGTATCTGAACCAGCAGAGTGCTTAGATGCCCCCTGTAGGATATGCAAATATCCTAGGAGACAAGCACCGAGGAGACGAAATGTTGTTACGCATCTTCGAGGGGAATTTCCCGCCTCTCCGCATCGGGAACTCATCCAAATCAACTTCTGGTTATCAGCCGCTCCTAATCTAGGCAACTCTTTCAGAACATTTAAACACTTTTGCATGATTTTGATAGTTATGCGCATTGAACCAGACTGTGTGTGGATTGGGGTGCTTAGGTTACTGAGTCCCGCAAACCAAAGGTCAATTAACGAGGCCGAATACTCCCTAAGCCTTAGACCTAATACTTAAGCTTCGCATTTTCCCCAACCTCTTGAGGATTATCCAGATATTAGTGGATACTTGAATTTTTAAGCCTAAGAGTCTAGCCCAAAAGGCCTAAGATCAGCGTTCCTACTAATCTCTTTTTGTATCTCATTAGCACTTTTTTTTTCTATTTTTTTCTCTTTTTTCTTGATGTGGTCTAGAACTTCAGTTAATCCCTTAATGTCTTACCAATGACTATCTCTTTTTTCATTTTTATTTTGTTCTCCTTTTTGCCATTTTGCTCTTTTCCTCCACATGTTTATACCGCCTCAAAATTTTCCTCCATCAATTTTTTTTGTTCTTTTTTATAATTTTCTATTTTTTTGGTATTTTTGATATATGTGATTTCTTGTGAGAATCCTTCTGACTTTTCTTAGTTTCTGTATGTATGCACTTTACCACCCCCCTATGCCTAATTTCTGCAATGTCCTCATTGTAAATGGAGGGTGTAAAATAGTGTTGGGTTCAGGGACTAAGAACATGATATATTGGGTGGGTGAATGGGTCGGGAATGACTGATGCAGACAATTTCAAGCTCTGGTACGTGTACCAGTGGTGGGATCGACTTCTCTAAGGCTGAACTCAAGGTGCAATAGACGTGGAATGCAGATGGGTAATCAGATGGATCTCAGGTTTTTGGAATGACGGGTTGCCTCCCGTTAAGCGCTAAATTCAACGCCTTCAGCTAAGCAGAAAGTGGGATGGAGTGGGAGTGGTCAAATCAGCAGAATTTTGTAGAATAAGAACCTTAATTAAGAGCCTGGTTGGTCCAACCAGGTGCTTGTTGAGATCAACAGGCTGATGATGCAGCCCAAACCCTATTAATCTGGTGGGTTGATAAATGTGGATCAGGAGATGTGGAACCCACCATATGCTATGGAGCTCTGATGGATGAGGAAGTTTGAATTCAGGCTTTGGCTGAGTCGAATTAGACTGGTCAGAGTAGGGATCCATGAAAGGATCAGTGAATGATGCGAAAACCCTATAGGGGTGATCAGAGAATGATGGAGCATGGTTTTCAATCTGATCAATGTTTGATACCCGATATAGATGTGGAGTTGAATCATCTGCAAACGACTCAGGGAGAGGGGAATCAGAATAGAAATTGAGCCTGGATGCGGGTCGGGGTTGGAAACGGGTTTTGATCGATCCTGTATATTTGGAAGAGGTGGCTTCAATGAGAATTGTGTATGAGGGCTCTTCTAGAAAGGAGTTATAGGTAGTTTCATGTAGAGAGTCCTCATAGTAGCTTTCAAAATCAAAAGTGAATGCCTGAAGAGTGTTTATAGGATGATGGAAATTTGAGTCGAGAAAAGATTCGTACTCTGGGGTGCAGTCACTCTCGGCATTTTCTAGTTTTGATTCTTGAGGATCGAAAAGAAATGATTCCATGTTTCTGGAACCTGAACTTTCTTTAGTGATCTCGGGAACCGGGACCTCAGAGTCAGAGTCAAAGAATGAATCATGTGAGCTGAGGTTGTAGATTGGCTTGTTGTGTTCAGGAAGTAGATTTTCTCCATAATCATGGTCAGATTCGAAATCGTCGTAGATATTGCGAAAATCAAGTTCTGAATGAGCTTCGAGATCATGAGTTCCACCACAAAATAAATCATATGCTGTAGATTCAGTAGCCTAACTTGGGTCTAGCCTATATGTGAATTTTGAGCTTAAAATGGTGTTCGTATTTGGTCTAGGCTCGTGGGAAAGACCCAATCAATACCCCACTCATCCAACTCCTCGATTTCTGTATCGTAAATTGGTGTGACTTCCGAAGAATCGATCTGATTCTCTAAGGATGTTGGAGAGGGATATTCATCAAATAGAGGCCCAAAATCATACTCTTTATTGGAAATTTGATCTTCTTCATATGGGGACTCGTAATCTTCCCAATACGTTTCAGATCTAGATTCTAGGCTTAGAATGTGGGTTAAATCACTAGAATCTAGGTCCGAGTAACCTTCGAGGTTAAATCACTAGAATAAGGAGCGGGATTTACACCCTCGAGAGGTTCAGTTCTAATCTCATTGTTGCAGGAGTTTTGGAATTCTATGCTTGATGATCCATGGTCTAGGGCTGGATCTGTATTGTGTTTTCCTGCAATTGGAACTTCCCAACCTTCTTCATTATCAGGCACATTATACTCCATCTGGGATGGGAATCCATAATGACTGTGTGCCTCAAACCCGAGATCTGGAAAATCGAATTGATCCTCGATATTGTTCCAAGATGGTTCATCATCTGTTTGGGGTATGTACGGGTATTGTTGATCAATAATTTGTTTCAATAATCTCATCATCTCTTCCCATTTTTCAAGATCATCTTAGTGTTGTTCCCAAAGTACAGGATTTTTTATGCATTGAAGGTATTCAAAATTATGCAATTTTTCTATCTCAATATATCTTGTGATGAGAATGTCTTGGGTTGATCCTTTTGTGGCTTCTGTTAGTAAAACTTCGGCACAGTTTATGATGAAGGTTGTGGTTGTTGGTATATTAACCTGAATGTCTTCTATTGGTGTTGAGGTTTTGTATTCAATTTCATAGAATTCAATGGCATCCTCAATCATCCTATCTCTCATGGATCTCTGTGATTCAGGTTTTTTGAAAGGTAGTCCTAAGTAACTCGGCTGCATGTTTGGATCAAATGGTGGAATCAAGGTGTAGAATCAAGGTTTGGATTAAGATGTAAAATCAAGTTGTCAAGCGATTAAATCTGAATAAAGAGTCCCAATGAAAATGTATGTGTGTGCTCTAAAGGGAAGAGATGAGGGACTGGATGTTTTTGACCCAATCAAGGCACTCAAAGATATTTGGATGACTATGGAGGTTCAAGGAGGATGATACCCCTGGATTGAAAAGTTGCCCACCTGAGAATTACCTAAGCAGCCAGAGAGGGAGAGTCCCGCAATGACCCCTACATGGTAGAGCGTCCCCATGGGTTATAGGGTTTCCCCCACCCGACCTCTCTTGTCACTGAGATTCCAAGTAGACCAGAATGGGGACCTTGACCTCTTAAGCCAACCACTTTTTAAGGTCAAAGGTGCTTTAGGGTTTTCAATTGAACTTTAGATTTTTTGGTTTGTGACCTAATTTCAAGGTTGGTTGACCCAAGCGATCAACTTCACCTATTTCTCCTTTTAGAGCTTTAGGTCCTTTCTTTTAGGGTTCAAGCGAACTTTAAGAGCTTAATTTTTAGGGTTTCTCTTGAATAAGTCTTTTCAATCAAGGGCGTGGGTAGTACATAAGTGCGCGAGGGTTTGTTTCCTTTTATGCAAGTATGTGTGAACTAGCACTCCAAAACCCTACTGTAGAAACCATAATTTGGTTCTATTTCCAATCCTCTTTGCTTTTCAGAAGTTCTCTTTGGACTTCAAATAAGAAGTGTGTAGTCCACAGAGAATTAGAAATTAAGAGTGATTTCTACTAGGCATAGGAATTTATGGGATAGGGTCTCTAAGAATTGCTTAAACTTTAGTAAGATTTGAAAAATTTTCGCAAAATCAAGAAACTTTTGCCTTAAAGATGGTAATTGCTATAGAAAGAAGGCAAGTGATTCCTAATTGATTACTTCCTTTTGTTTTCCCAGGATTAGGAGGTGGATTAGGGGAGAAAATAGAATTTACCTGCCCTAGAGTGGTTGACTTGCGCGGGAGTTTTCTTCATGAAATACCTTGCAAAATCACAGCAAAATAGATAGGGCAAGTTAGTGTTCAAATATAATAAAAAAGAATGCAGAGATTAGTGATAAATTGCACGTTGCTCCCCGACAACGGCGCCAAAATGTTTACACAGCAAAGGTGAGATCAGGGTTTAAAAGATAAATGATGTTGCGTTGCAGTATAAGTGAAATCGCCTTGTAAACAAATAAGAATTTTTATTACCCGAATGTTGAGTCCAACGTTAAACATAGGGACCAAATGGAATTTATTCACTAATCTCAATCAATGTAATTTGAACACTTAAAGTTACCCAAAATCTAATTTAGAATATAATGTAGGAGTTTATGAATTATAAAATGTAGCGAAATAGAGAGATTGAGAGGAATAGAATAAAAAGGTTGATTCTTCTCTTGGCTATCTCTTCAGCTTCCTCTTTCTTTTCGTCTTTGGTTCTTCTTTCCTTCTCCTTCTTGGCTTCTCTTCTTTCTCTTTCTTTCTTTGACTTTCTCTGCCATTAGTTTCTTGTGCTTCCTTCTTCTTCCTTCTCTTCTTTCCTTAGCTTTGCTCTTTCTTCTTTTTCTTCCTTTCTTTTGCATGCTTTTTTTAGCTTCTATTTCTTTTCCTTTGTAACTTTGGCCTCCACTCTTCTCCTTTGATTTCTCCTTCTTTCTTATTCCTTCTTCTTTGCCTTTGCTTTTGCCTTTGACTTTTCTTCAGCCACACCTTCTCTACTACAGTGCTTCTTCTTCTTCCTTCCGTGTCTTCTGCCTTCTCCTCCTTTCTTCTTCAGCTGCACCCTTCTCTACTACAGTGCCTTTGCTTTTCCTCCTTAGCATCCTCAGCTTTTAATGCTTTGCTTTTCTTCTTTCTTGCCTTAACATCCTCAGCTTCTTCCTTAGCTCCTCTGCGGCTACAACATCCTTCCTTCTTTGGCCTTAGCTTCCTCTTCCTTCTTTCATTCCCTGCACACACAAGTGTAAAACCTACCCCTACCCTCCCCCACGTACACTCTCTCTCTATTTCTCTCTTCAGTTTGCTCTCCTAGAGCCAATCGGGTATTCTAGTCAGGTTACGCACACCCAGGTCCAGGTGCGCGAGGAGTGCTAGGTAAATAGGTCATGTAGCTAGTTCTACGAAGCGTGGGTCGCGGACGAGGCGGGTGTGCGGGCGAGGGGACCTCACCCCGTGATCTGAGGTGACAAAAACAAAACACAAAAACAATTTATATTATGCACTGTGCTTTAAACTCTCCGAGGTGGGACTAAAAGTCCCACCTGCTTCATGCACACCTGCAGGTAGATACTCTGCCTACTTGCTGTAGCTATATGCTATCTCAACGCCGCTCTCTGGCTAGATGTGTGTGCGCACTCCTTCTGCATCACCTGGACCTGAAAACTTGGTGTGTGACACCAGGGTTGAAGCCTGCGAGCTCCTTCGAGCCGGCGCTAATGGTAGCGGAGGCTCGGTCCTGCAATCACTCAATATGACCTTGTGTCCCCATTAAACCGTACGGGGAGCTTCGCCGTGACACAGCGAAGGTGTCTAGGTTGGTGGCTGGCGTAGGGCGGCCGAGGCATGCATGCCTAGGTTACTCTGTGGGTGAAAGGGCATGTGTTCGGTGAGGGTGTAGGGTGCGTGTGGCAGTCAGTGATGGGGTGGATGTCGATTAGTGGATGATGGCAGAGGTTATGAGAGGTCTGGCCAGGCATGTGGAAGTGTTGAGCAATGGATGCGCCTTCACCGGTGGTCAGCTGGAGATGAGGAAGATGGTGGTGGTCTGCAGTGTTGAGCGGTCGAAAGTAAAAATAAAGAAAAGGGAAATGAGCAGTAGAGGGAGAGGAAGAGTTCTAATCGAATTAACGAAGGAAGGGAGATAGGAGAGCAGCTGGCCGTACCTGGCACCCCCGGAGAAGAAAGTTCTAGTGGAGGGAGAATGGCGATGACGAAGGGGTTGGAGGTGCGTGCGTGTGTATGGCGCGATGCAGAGGAAGGAGGTGAAGACATCTCTGCCACTGGTATTGTGGCAGAGTGACGAAAAGGAGGAGGAGGAATCGCCAGATTTCGCTGGATGCTTTGGCCAAAGGATAAGGGAAGAAATTGGAGGGTTTTCTCCAGCCAAGCCAAGCTAATTCTGAGCGGACGGATCAGGGGGTCATTCTATAGCATCTGGCAGAGGCTCTTGTGCTTGGAAGAAGGAATGTCGGAGATACCCATATCTCTCCTGTGTTCGCAGGAGAGATTGGGTGCGAATCAGTTCTTAGGATTGCATTCAGATGAAAGGGAATTCCTCAGAGAATCTCCCTTTCAAATCTTAGAGGGGATCTCTGAGGAATCAATGAGAAATCCTCCTCAAATCCTTGCCAGAGTAGGACTCCTCTACTGTAATGGTGGAGGGACCTAATTGAATAGAGTTATGAGGAAGGTAGGGGGGTCTGTGCAATGATTTTCAAAAGGTAGGTGTCAAAATGTAATTTGGTGGACTATTTTGGAAAGTAGGTCAAGGTGACCTCCCCTTAAGTCCAAATTTTGGTACAAACCTAATTTGAACCTAAGGAATCCAATGGTGAAGTTGGATTTTAGGTTTGACCACGTTTGACTGGATATTTTACACAAAATCCAATTTAGTTCAAATATTTTGCTAGGACACCTACTTACGTCAAAATAAGTTCCAACGGCCAATTTGAAGGTTCTAAACCCTAGGGGATATTTTTCCATGAATTTTAGAGGGTTTAGTTGATTTTTATCCTAACTAGAACCTTATTGAATTAAGCGGGTCTATTTTACGGTTACAAGAAGTCATTTAATTCTTAGATTGCACGTGAACTCATTTCTGATTGAACCAACTCACTTTTTATCTTGTTAAGATCAATTGAGCTATGTTTAGCCCCTAAGAAATCTCGTTGATGTACTGCAATGGTAAAATTACAATTTTACCCTTTATTTCTTATTTTCTTCTAAGAACAATTATTCCTTGAATTAGGCCCTTCTCTAGGTTATGTAGGAGCTCTTATTCTCTTTTCTAGGTTAAAATGAGCTAGTTAGGGCTCATCATGATGTTCCCATCATGGAGCATTCACTTGAAGCCTAAAAGATAGAGGCTGCTTGCGGGTTTATGCCGAGGTTTGCTAAAAGCCTATCAAAAATTTTCTTTAACAATTGAATTTGATAAGCCAAATCCTATGTAGCCCCGACTTCATGGGCCTCTATCTTCCTTTGCAGGATTGATGGTTTTCTTTCTTGATATGCAGATGACATATGTAAGGAATTATCGCTTAATGTTTCAAATAATGCCTAGGCTTCATCCTTAGTTTTGGTCATGAAGGCTCCACCATAGGCTACATCGATGGTTTGCCTGTTCGTTTCAGATAATCTATTATAGAACCTCTCGACCAATTGCCACCTTGGCACCTGATGGTGGGGACATAACCTAAGAAGGTCATTAAAGCACTCCTATATTTTGTGAAATGGGTTCCCTTCCTGTTGAGTAAAACCCGTAATCTCTCTTCTGTAATGATTGGTCTTACTCATAGGAAAGTATTTTTTCAAGAATTCTCCTTTAATGGTGGCCTAATCATTTAACCTTACATCGAGGGTATGGTACCAATGATTGGCCTTATCCTTTAAGGAGAAAGGAAATAAAGTTCTTATCAGGGATTCATCAATAAATCCCTAGAGCTTCACCATGGAACAAACCTCGGCGACGTGTAGACGCATGCCAAAGAAGTCATGCAATAAGGATTATCCTAAGGAATCTTATCCTTAGCAGTACCATAGAAAGAGGGGAGTAAAGATATGGTGCTGCTCTTAATCTCATAAGGATTATCCACTCCAGGTCTTTCGATAGGTGGAGCTTGGTGAGTGATAAACATGTATGAATTCATGATAAAATGCTTATTTATGATAGTTCCTAGGCCTAGCATTGCATATCATAGGATAAATATTGCATAACATTCATTGCATTGCATTCAGGATAGTTTGTGTACTTTGTACATTAATTCCATCATTTTATATGGCCAAGAGGCAGTGCGACATCTTTACGGGCTTCGACTGAAGAATCTGACCGTACAGATGGATCCGAAGAGACGATCACAGTCTGTCAGCGCAAAAATCACTCTGATCAGAGCTCCGTAGTATCCACTACAAGAAGAAGATGGATGGACCAGATGGTGCCATGTGGCACCATCTAGGTTGCCCTACATGAGCCGTAGCCCCCAGCCTCACCTTAAGGGGAGAACCCCAATCGTTGGATCTCAATCCAACAATTGAGAATCATCCAACGTCACTTGGCCTCCTCCAAAAGCACCTCAAGGAAGATCTGATCATGACCGTTGGATCTTCATCCAACGGTCGAGCTGTAGCTGTACCTATCCCACCACATGACAATTGGGCACCCTTGTCACAGTGGCAACGCACTAGTTTCGTAAAGAGGGGACATAAGATCAACTGGTGTTCCGCTGTGACCTCTTCAGCACCTGAAGAAATTGGATCGCTCGATCTTGATCGAGCGATCAGTGTTGCACACGCACGAGGAGACGCCACTCAGCGATTCGTACATGCATGCCAAAGCAAATGCACACCATCTGGAGTGCTCATTTAAGTCGACCAGGTGTGGTAGCTTAGTGTATACCCGGATAGGTTGTGTTAATATGGTGATTTAATCGTTGAAATGAGTATAGTGGTTAACCTAAATCGAGCCTAACCATCTTTTTACAAAATTTTTAACCTGGCCTACTTATTTTTATCTTGGTCACTTTTAGGCCCAAGGTCAAACTCAGGGAAGTGGGATTAGAGGCGAATAAGTTTCTACGCCTTTCCTACAACGAATCTCTTCCGTTCGTTTATTATGTTTCTGGTGTTTTTTTCTATTTAAGATTTTTTTCTGATAATTTTTGTCCTTAAGGTAACCCTCAAAATCAGGTTCTTGGCTTTGAGCCAAATTAGGGTTCCAAAACTGGTCTTGCTGTTCGCAAGACCGAGTACCTACAAGTCAAGGATTATCTTTTTTCTTATATATATATATTTTTTTATCTTTTTAGTAGCAGGAAAGAGAAATAGAGATAAGATAAATATAGTATATATATATAGATATATAATAGGGGTTGGGGTGGAGGTGGAAATGGCGTGTAGCACGGTGTTGAGTTGATCGTCGTTTAAGAAGATGCAACCAACAGGACGAAGTGCCACGTGGAGTGTAGGATGGATGGGTGGAAGCTGTGTGCGGCAATACTTTCTGTATGTGGGTATCAGGGAATATCAGCAACGGTTGCAGATATTCCCACGATATAACATGTGGTAGGTGATATGAAAGTAAGTTTATATTTATATGTATATATATAGATAAGGTTATAATTATATAGGTGTATATGTAGTTATATATATATATGTATATATATAGATATGTAAATATATATATAGATAGATGTATGTATATATATATATTTATAATTAGATGTATAGGTATGTATATATAACTATATAGATATAAATATATATATATATAGTAATATATGTACATAGATATATATATATGTATATATGTATATAGATATATTAGTATAAGTATCTATGTATATAGATATATGTAGATAGATATATATATGTATATGTATTCATATCTATAGATTTATCAGTATATATGTATGTATATTTGTACATATATATATGTATAAATATATGTGTATATATATGTATATATATATGTATATATACTTATACTTAATTGTGTCGATAATAATATATGTATATAAATATATATATATATATAAGTATATAGTCGTGTACAATTGAGTGAGTGTGTGTACACGTCAATGTGTACAAGTGTGGTGTGTGTGTGTGAGTCAGGTGTGTGTCTGTGAGAGAGAGAGAGAGAGAGCGTCTGCGGGAGGCAGAGGGCATGGGCATTTAAGCTGTTTGGAGGTTGCGCCCGTTGTCTGATGGCCCACGCATAGGCGTAGGTGCGCACAAGCGCTGGTGCGCAAAGATGCGCACGCGCGTTGGAGGGAGCGGGCGTGAGGGGAGATTGTAGCACAGCGCACTGCGGATCGCAGTGCACCGTGCTGAGGGCTGGAGTGACGCAGGCGAAGATGCGGATGCAGGAGCGGGTGGGTGTAGACGCGAGTGCAGGTGCAAAAGCGGGCGTGGGCATTGATGCGGGTGAGGGCTAGAGGCGGTTGCGGTGCGGAGAGAGAACGCGCGGTGACCAAATAAGTGAGAAACTTTTTGGTCACCACAATGTAGCTACAATGTCGCGCTCTCTAGCGTGAACAGTAGCTACAATGCATGCTCGGCTCGAACGGCCGGTTATGGCCGGTTCTGCGTGCGCGGGCGTTGTGGAGTGTGCCTGTGCGCGCTGAAGGAGCTACGCCGGCTACTGGCGTGTGCGCAGGGGCTAGCGCGTGCGGAAGGAGATGCCGATGCCATGCTGCTGCTGTGCTTGAGCTTCAAAGCTCGAGCCTGTGGTAATGGCAGAAGAGCTTTGAGCAGGTGAAATAACGAAGTGAACCACCACGCGCACCGGCTCTTGGATGAGCTGGGCGGTGGTGGGACTCACAATGGTTGTTGCCGACCACTGTGAGCTGCTCCTCCCCACAGCGTATCTCTTCAGGAGGAAGAGATGCTACGTATGGAGGGGAGAGGGGAGGAGATGGCCAGGAGGAATGAGCTGCTATCTGTATGTTGCATGGACAAGGCCCCTCTTCGCAAGGAAGCGAGGAGGACTATTTTAAAGATGATGGAGGCAAGCCCAGCCATGCCCTGGGATATGCATGACTAAGCATGCTGTTGGAAGGGCATGCTGTGGCAAAGAGTGGCGCAAAGAAGAAGCAGCCATGCCCTGTAGCCGCGTGGAGAAGAAGAAATTCAAAGCAAAATAAAAAAAATGAAGATGGAGATTTTACGAGGCAGCACTTGAAGAATATGTTAATTACAAGGCCAATTTATTCACTTTCCTCCCCTCTCAATTAAATGCATGTATGCGTTTATTTTTACAAATGCACTATGGCTACCTAATATGCAATGGCAATGCTAGGAAATAGCACAGGATGGCACAATTGTTGGTGTACATTTGCTGTGCAATAATAGCTGTCATTCGATCGTCCCAATCGTGCAGTGAGTGAGATTCAAATCAATGAAGGCATGATCTGCAGGCACCTTTCAGCCGTGTGATGAAGGATCTGCAGTTGGGATCGCAAATGCTAGCTGGTGCGGGATTCAAATGACATCTCCATGCTCTTCGTCCTCGTAAACTCAGCTATCCGTGCCTAATCCAACGACTGGAGATCTCCGTGAACTGTGCCAGCTGCAGTTGCACCTCCTCATGCCAGTAGAGGTGCTTGAATGTTTAGCAACACCCTCGATGGGTCCTTAGCGATGTTTTAAATGTCGCTGAAGACCCGTGCGTGCAAAACACCTTCATTCCTCAACTATATAAACCCCATGACCCCTTCCCTTCAAAAGCATCTCTGCCTGCTCTACTCTTACCTACTCCTAAGCTCTAGTAGCCTACCAAAGCTCCCTTAGAGCTTATTCCCAAGCTCCAAAGGCCTTCTATTAGTGTAATGCTCCTATACCCCACCAAATATTCGTCCTCCATCTGACCACCTTCATAGGAAACCTTGGAGTCGTTCTCCTACCTCCATTTCGGCAGAAGATCACCTCCATCTCTTCATCCCCATTCCAAAGCCTTGGTGAAGCATTCCTCTACCCGACGTCCTCCTGCATCTCACCTCCATCATCCAGTGCCTCACCCCCTTCATCCAAGCTGCCTCCAAGTGCCGTCATCTCGCCAAACAGCCGATTTGGGAGATTTCTTCTCACCCCTATCTATTTTATTTTTGCATATTGTAATTGATGTTTGAATGACATTGTGACATATCCATTTGTGTTCTCCACTTTGTAAAATTATTCTGCTTGCCTCTTTATTGCAAAAACAAAAGAAAAAAATAACAAAATCCTAAAACAACAGAAAGAAACAATATGAAGCTTGGATTTCAACTAAAGTAAACGTTGTCTCCCTGTGTTTGACCTGGCACTGCCTTAGAGTTTCGGTTAAAAATTATATTTCATAACGTGTTTTGCAAACTAAGTTGATGGGTTCTCGAAACCCCAACATTCCATTTGTCGAAACACTTCATCATTTTGGTTCTGTTGCCGGGGAGGCAACGGAATTTACTTTCTTCTTTTCCATATGTCATTGCATTCACTTATTATTATCCCCTCTTGCCTCTGATTTATTATCTTGCAGGTACCCTAGCAAGGAGATTCGAGTGCGGTAGACCAGAGTAAAGTGCGAGTAGAGTAATTTGTAAGTGCTCCCCACGTTCCCCCCCACTAGTTTTACTTTCGCCACATCCATAACCATGACCTAATCTACTTAGGTGTTTACATAAAACCTACGATAGAATTTGTTTGTCTTGTTTGTCACCTGCACTCATCTCACCCTCGCATATTATAAAAAAACAAAATAGAAAGATACTTCTTGTGGGATAAATCAACATACACACTACATACACCCACATTTGAGGCACATAACCTAACTTTATTTTTATCTACTCAACCGGGATTCTGACCTGTGGAACTGGTACATGCAAATCAACACATAAAAGAGTAAAAATCAGATTAGGTTAATCATCTCTATGTGCCTAATTGGTGGTGCATCTGAGTCACTTGTTTTGAGCTATTTGGATTGCAGCACCAAATTTAGAAACAATTCAATTTGTAGCTAACCCATAGGATTCAATATTTAGGTCAAGCCAGGCACTCCATATTTCTT
This sequence comes from Thalassia testudinum, assembly GCA_037157565.1. Classification (NCBI taxonomy): domain Eukaryota; kingdom Viridiplantae; phylum Streptophyta; class Magnoliopsida; order Alismatales; family Hydrocharitaceae; genus Thalassia; species Thalassia testudinum. The sequence continues at coordinate 19,130,766 of JAZHRO010000056.1, forward strand.
TTTCAGTTGTAAAGGAAAACACTTGAACTCTTGATTTCAAACTTGGTTTGCCTCCACGAAATTTGGTTGAATCTACCTAATATTTGAACCTTAAAAGCTACTAAGCAAGATTCGAACCCTAAAACTCACTTCATCATCAATAATCTTGCTTGAAAACCTTTTGGTTGTGCACATACACACATTTTCAATGAATCATTAAGGGCACAACCCATTCAGGGCCCATTACATTTCGAAAGCACTAAATATCCCAAGCCTAACTAAAATTGATTAGACATTGGCCATAAGGATTGATCCACTCTTCGAGGCCCAGATTTAAATTGTTCACAATTAACCTGCGTATACTAGTCAATATGATGTCTAGCTAGGGGAATAGAATCAAACAACAGTGATTGGTGGGTATCAAAGGAACCGGAGGTGCAAGCCAAAGGAAGAACCTTCTCCCCAACCCCTCTTTCTAACTGGTTGGATTGACTGGATACAAGTAGAGCAAATCGTATATGATCTTAAGACGAATTCTGAGAGACTATAGTCCTTTAGGCTACCCAACCTAAGGACATGCTTGCATTTTTTGTGCTGTAGGGTTCCTTCTCTTCACTGTCCCTCCGACTTCCTTCCAATGTATGCTTGGAAGGAGGTCATTGAACCCTCATTTGGAAGAACCTCTAGACCATTCCTGGATGCGAAGGTTGAGTTATAGCCAAGCAGATCCCATGGCTGATCAACAAACACCTCCCCCGCCCCCGAACCAACAGGAGTTGATTCAGAGGCAGTTGGAAGAATTGCAGCAGATGCAGCAATGGTTCCAGTGGATGAATGGTCAGGGCACTTGACCCTTGAAGGATTTTTATGATCCTTCAAAATATGGGGAACATCCTGGCATCATGATTCCTGTCAGAGACATAGAAATCAAGCCTCAAGTCTTAAGTTTGATTAAGTATTTCCATGGGCTTGGCTCGGAGCACCCATTCCAGCACTTGGAGGATTTGACTACTTTGGTTTAGATCACCAAAGCCAGGAATGTGAATGAAGAGTAGATGATCATGAGGCTCTTTCCCCACTCTCTTAGGGATAGGGCTGCACATTGGTACTAAACCATTGGAAGGCCAATAGAAACATGGGCTGCTCTTAAGTCGACTTTCTTGAAGAAATTTTTCCCAATCAAATGGACCAATGCCTTGTGATGGGCAACTACCACTTTCGCCCAGCAGTTGGGGGAACCATTTCATGGTGCCTGGGAGCGATTCTAGGAACTTTTGAGGAAGTGTCCACACCACGAGGTGCCGAAATGGCAGCTTGTGTAGATATTTTATCACGAGTTGGTCTAACAACTCAATAATCATGTGGACACCTCCTGCGGAGGTAATTTCCTCAACAGGGATGCACATAGCGCATATGACCTTTTTGAGAAAATGAGAGAGAATTCAATTAATCATGCCTCCATGGATGCCTTCAACCAGTCCCACCAACCCAGGTCGAATTCTAGTGAGATTCAGGATTCTCATTCATTTGACTTGGAATTGATTTGTAACAAGCTTAATAAGATGGACTTGGTTGCAAAAAGAATGGAAGAATGGATGTTTGGGAATTCAGGAAACATGTCTATAGCCACTTAATCCTAGAATTTGGGATTCCATTCCTCAAGAGCTCCCACAGGGCAGGAGTTCATGAACCAACTTGAATCGGCTCAACCTATGAGCCACGATTTCTCAGAACAATATGGGTTCCAAAGTGGGGCCTTTGACCCCAATTTTTCTAATCCTTCCTTCTCTCCATCCTCGCCCTATGAGGATGCCTATGCAATACAGGAGAATGTTAGGTCCAACTCATATTCCAACACTTATAACTCAGTTGGGGGAACAACTTTAACTTCTCTTGGAAAGGTCAGGGGCAATAGAACCAAACACGACCTAGCAACTATGCATCTCAAAGCCCTATGGGTCAGGGTCAAGTATACACCCAGTTGCCCCTGAGACTGGTTACTCAACCACCTTGGAATGCCCAACAATTTATAAGGCAGGCTGATCTAAATCAACAGATGGTAGAAATGCAAGGATCCATGCTTCAGCTTATGTAGCAAATGAAGACATCATTGAACAACTTGCAACCTAGGTTTATTACTAACACCTGACAACCCGGATCTCTACCATCCCAACCAGTACCCAACCCATGCAATATGCAAAATCAATGCAATAGAGCCCAAGGGTATGAAAATCAAAGGCATATGATCAGGTGGTTGAGCAAGGTCCCTCCTCTTCTTCCCCTGGATACATGATCAATCAAGGGCCTCCAATCTTTACTAACTCACCTCAAGACCTGAACCCATAAGCCTCTGCAAACTCTATCACCTTGAGAAGTGGAAAGCAAACCTAGGACCCTGAATTACCTTCTAGAAGCCAAAACCTTGGGGAGTTTGAGAAAGAAAAGGAGATTGAAGAAGACAATAACGCCCAGGGGCCTGAAATTGAAGACACCACGCACATCCTATACCTTGAAGCCTTAGTAAGAACTAGGAAGAAGAAAACCTTAGATAGCAACGAGGAGCTCCTGAATTTATTCAAGAGTGTAGGGATCAATATTCCACTCCTCGACGCTATTAAGCACTTCCCAGCTTATGCTAAATTTATGAAAGATCTATGTACCCAAAAGCGTAAGCCGAGAGAACCCACCCTAAGGAAGGTGATTCTCTTTGAGCAGGCAAGTTCTGTTATCCTACATCACCTTCCTCAAAAGAAGAAAGATCCAGGTGACCCCTTCATTACATGCGTCATTGGGGAGTACACTTTCGTTAGGGCATGGTTGGATCTAGGTGCATCCATCAACATAATCCCTACCTCTCTTTGTGAGAGGTTTGGGTTAAGCGAACTTAGGCCAACCTCAATAATGCTACAATTAGCAGACCATTCGATCACCACACCGAAGGGTGTTATTAAGGATGTAATCATCAAGGTTAAGGACTTCTGTATTTCCATAGATTTCCTGGTGGTTGACATGGATGTACCTAACGATTTGAGGAACATGCCCATCATTCTGGGGCACCTGTTCCTAGCTACAGCCAAGGCCAACATAAATTGTGAAAGCAGCAGTATGGAAATCGCCTTTGGGGATAGGAAGCTAACTCTTGATATTTTCAAGGAGATAAAAGGATTTGAGGATTTTGGATTCATTGAGGAGCTCGAAGACCATGATTTCGATATGGAGACATGTATGTCCATCAATGTACTCGAGGACTCCACTAGACTTAGTGAGCCTAACCCACAACCCTCCGTGGCTAACCTGCCACATCCTGAAGAGGTTGTTGATTTTGTTCATTCCCAGCCTATTTGATGAGTCCATTTTATTGCACTAATATTTTGCCTAAGTAACTTTAATTGTATCTTTTAGGTTTGTTAATAACTACATTAAGTTATAGAATGTTTGCATGCATCATGATTTAGGTTTACATCTATTCTATAACTTAATATGTAATGATTTTATGTTCTTTTTATGTGCAGGAAAAATATTTGGCAAAAGAACAAGGAGGGGAGGGTAAATTACTCTTTCAAACAACCTGCGGCTGTTCTTTTCCCCATCCTCCGAGCACCCCCAACAGCCACCGGCTAGAAATAGCTAAGGGATTTGAAAATCCCTTAACTCATGCACGTGCAAAGGAGAGGAGTTAAAGAGGAGGCGGAGAAAGGATAGGGGCATCTGCATCTTCCCCCTGCGGGGAACTACATCATCATCATCCAGAACCGCGTAACCCATGTACACTGTGCACCAAGCTTGCACCTGGCATCATCGCACCACCCCACCCACACCCGCGGCACTTCCTCCTTCCAGTGCAACCACCTTGCACACCCGCACAGTGCCTCTCCGTAGTCTGCAAGCATCGCCCTCTCCTCACCTGCGCCCCTACAGGCACCCGCAGGCACTGCACCGCACCACCCTCGCCACCAGGCACTCGCTTCAGCGTAGGCGCTTCCTCCTTCCAGCACCTAGCACTCCCCACAAGCACTGCACGCCAAGCACCTCCAGCGCCCCTACTGCAGGCACACCCCCTCCTACAGGCGCTCACGCCATCACCTCTACCTACTCCACCCTCTCCACCCACTCCAGCAGGGCGTGCCCCTCTCCAGCACCAGCACCCTGTAGAAAGGCACCCGCTCCACCATGCACACTCACCGGCCATCGTAGCCAGGCCGCACTCGTACAGCACCTCCCTGCACGTGCCCTCCCTCCCGCAGGCGCCTGCTGGCGTAGGCGCTTCCTCCTTCCAACGCATGCATTCCCCCTCCTCCAGTGCTCTCCACTGCAGAGCGAACCACAGGCATCGCACCCGCACCAAGCAGCCTGCAGGCTCGCACAACGCCTCCTTTCAGCGTTTCCTCCTTCTAGTGACCCTACTACAGGCACGCCTCCATCTCCCTACAGGCACCTTCTCCACTGCAGGCCCTCCTCCAGCGCTTCCTCCGATGTTCTTCTCCTCCATCGGCTGGCCACCTCTGGCCATCTCCGTTGACGCCGCGATCTCCATCGGATAGGCCTCGTCTTCGCCAACCTCCCTAGGGCATTAACAGCCCCGCCGACGATCCTCCCCGCATGCAAGCAAGAGAGAGAGCAAATGCTCTATTTTGAGGAAGATTAAAAATTATATTTACTGCCATTGCCACCAAAAATTAATTTTCATTTATGATTATTTTATTATGGCAAAATTACGAATGCATACTCATGCTTTCTGATAATTGCACGTTATTGATATTCACCTATTTAAAGATTGGTTTTGGGATCAACATGGGCACCAATTTTCTCTAGTATATGTCAAGTGAAAATTACATAAAATCATCATATATTTTGCCGAAGATTTTAGTGAGGGAAAATTTCTCATATACCCTTATATTTTTGAGTAATTGTGAATCTTCTTTCTATTGCATTTTATGTCAGATTTGACTAGGGATTTCGGACTTGACCAAAAGAACACGAAATAATCAAGAGCTTATTGCATAATTGCCTCCCTGTGGACACGACCCGCTCTTTTGTGAGTGGTTATTTTTATTGTGGATTAGTCGATTTTTCCACCACTTAAATACTACAACACATTATTTCATTTGCGAAACTCAATCGAAAGAGGAAAATTGACCCGTCACCATTCCACTGGATTGTCTTGATGAATCTTCATCAGCATCCTCCCTACCCTCTGCTAAACCCACCTAAGCTAGAATTGAAACCATTACCTAAAAATTTGAAATATGAGTTCTTAGGACCAAAGAAAATGCTCCCTGTGATTATTAGTGCCGATTTGACTAAGGACCAAGAAGTGAGATTGATTAAGGTCCTTAAGAAAAATAAAGAGGCAATTGGTTGGACCATCCACTACCTTGAAGGGATCGAGCCATCTTACTATAATCACCGTACTTTCATGGAAGATGGATCCCACCCTTCTCGTGAAATGCAAAGGAGGCTAAACTCGATTATGCGAGAAGTAGTTAAAAATGAAATAATAAAGTGGCTCGATGCAGGCATTATTTACCCAATCTCAGATAGTCCGTAGGTTAGCCCCATTCAAATTGTACCCAAAAAGGCAGGAATAACCATTACGACTAACGAGAAAGGGGAATCCTTTACCACCCATTCAGCTTCTGCCTGGAGAGTTTGTATTGACTATAGGAAGCTGAACACAGGCACCAAAAAGGATCATTTCCTCTTTCCATTCATTGATCAAATCCTAGAAAGGTTAGCTGGGCAAAAGTATGTTTGCTTCATGGATGGTTATTCAGTATATAACCAAGACCCTATCCATCCCAAAGACCAGGAAAAGACAACTTTCACATGTCCCTACGGAACCTTTGCATTTCGTAGAATGCCATTTGGGCTTTGCAATGCACCTGCGACGTTTCAAAGGTGCATGTTGGCCTTTTTTTTTTACATGGTGGGAGACTATCTTGAGGTGTTTATGGATGATTTCTCCATTTACGGAGATTCTTTCGAGTCTTGCCTAGCTAACTTGGAATTGATCCTCCAGAGATGCATCAAGACACAGCTGGTCCATAGCTGGGAGAAGAGCCACTTCATGACCCAAGAAGGCATTGTCTTGGGTCACGTGGTTTCTAATCGGGATATTGAATTTGATAAGGCAAAGGTCGATGTTATCTCTAGACTTCCGCTACCCATATCTGTGAAACAAATCCGATCATTCTTTAGGCATGTACATTTTTATAGAAGATTCATCAAGGACTTTTCAATGGTTGCTCGACCCTTGCGTAACCTTCTGGCCAAAGACACTCCATTCGAGTTTAATGATTCATGTCATAAGGCATTTTATTTATTAAAATGGCAGTCACCTGTGCCCTGATGTTGCAACCACCAGTCTCAATAGCCCCATTTGAGATAATGGCAGACGCTTTGATTATGCAGTTGGGGCTATCTTGGGTCAGAAAATTGAGAAAAAGCCCTCCGCAATCTACTATGCTAGCAAGACTCTGGATGAGGCCAAGAGAAATTACATTGTTACTGAAAAAGAGTTGCTAGCTGCAGTTTTTGCTTTAGAAAAATTTAGGGCTTACCTTTTAGGTTCTCATGTTATCATTTACACCAACCACTCAGCCTTGAAGCATCTCTTGGCCAAAAAGGATGCCAAGCCTTGGCTTATTCACTGGATTCTGTTACTTCAAGAATTTGATCTTTAAATCAGGGACAAAGTTGGGGCACAAAATGTAGTGGCCGATCACCTATCGAGAATCCTAATTGATTCTCATCGGGATATTCCTATTTTTGAGACTATCCTTATAATCTCGGGTATCCGAACCCCCTGGTTTGTGGATATCGTAAATTATTTGGCTGTTGGTCAAATCTCCCAGGATTGGACCAAACAACAACAGAATAGACTTATGTCTGGGCCAAATATTATTTTTGGGATGATCCTAAGCTATATCGCATCAGTGCTGACCAGATTATTCATCGATGCATCCCGGAAAATGAGCTCCCTAGTATGCTTGAGTTTTGCAATACATCTACGTGTGGTGAACACTTTTCTAGGAAAAAGATGATGGGAAAAATTTTGTAATCCAAATTCTATTGGCCGTCATTATTTAAGGATGCCCGGGAATTCTCAAAGTCGCGTGCCGATGCTAGACAATCGAGACATGGCCAAGAGGGACATGATGCCCCAAAATCCAATACTTTCTGTCGAAATTTTTGACATTTGGGGCATCAAATTCATGGGACCCTTCCCTCCTTTATTTGGACACCAGTATATTCTAGTCACTATTGATTACATGTCCAAATGGATTGAGGCAATCCCCACCGAGACTAATGACTACAAGGTGGTCATTGATTTTGTGAAGAAAAATATCTTCAGTTGATTCGAGATTCCTTGGGCAATTATCAGTGATGGTGGCACACATTTCACTCATGCCCAGTTTCAAAATTTATTGGGGAAATATAAGGTGAATCATCATATTTCCACACCCTACACCCACAGACGAAGGGACAGGCCGAGGTCTTCAATCGAGAGTTCAAAAACATCTTGCAGAAAATCATAAGGCCTGATAGGATGGATTGACCCAAAAACTATATGATGATCTTTGGGCCTACCATACGGCCTAGAAAACTCCTATTGGTTTGTCATCGTTTCGTCTGGTGTTCGAAAAGGCATGTCACTTACCCAAGAGTTACAACACTAGGCATTTTGGGCCATCAAAAATTGTAATCTTGACCTAGCGATGGTCGAGAAGACTAGGAAGCTCCAACAATCTGAGTTGGAGGAGCTTAGAAATGATGCTTATGAAGATGCCAGAATCTATAAGGCAAGGGCAAAACCTCTCCATGACCAAATGATTTCACGTAAGAGCTTTAACTTGAGTTGGAAGGTCTGCCTTTTCGATTCTCGACTGAAGCTCTTCCCCAGTAAGCTTAGGTCTAAGTGGAATGAACCATTCGTTATTGACCGAATTTTTTCTAATGAGGCCGTCAAAATCTCTAACCCAAAGATGGGTAGCTCCTTCAAGGTCAACGGACAACATCTCAAACCGTGTGTTGACCATGTGCTCCTTGAACCTGTCTCGGACAAGGTTGCTCTCACCTTGCTCTAACCACTACTGGCTAAACATCGCCTAGCTGAAGGCACTATACTCAGCACGTGTAAAGGCTATTTCGAGCTTATCAGAATTTCACAGAATCCTGGTGCTATTCTTCCAATTTTGCTCTCCTGCATGCTTTCATTTTAACAATGAGGATATTGCATGAACTAAGCATGGGGCGGTGGATATCTTATGAAATAATCATTTTATTAGCTCGTAACAGAAATTTCCTGTTATTTTATTTAAAAGAAAACTAGAATCTGGAGAAGAAAACTTAGGCGTTAGGAGTTGCAACTTTAGGAATTGATACTTTAAAACCTAAACACTTAGACCTTTCAGGTCTTCAGGATTAATTAGCCTAGGTGTCCACTCGAATGTGGACTGTCTCAAGTCCTCACCAAATAATTGTATTTAATTTGGCTAATAAATTAAGGTGATAAGTACACGACTTATAAGCCCGCCCTTTGATTTGAGGGGATTTTAAGTCTAAGCATCTACACATTATTTTCGCTGACTAACTTCTTGATGGTTTTTACGGAAATTGGGTAGCTAATAAACCATCTAGGGTGGTATGGCTAGCAAGTTGTCGTGGGTAACAGCCCGTTGGCTGAATGTCCAGGGCCCAGCTACATGACCATACTCATTCCACTGCTTTTAGGTAAATCTTAGATCAGGGAAGCCACCTACTTATAAAAGATGATACTCAAAAATAAAAAGAAAAAAGAAGAGAAAAAAATAGAAAAAGAGAAAATAAATAAATCCACACTTCACTACACGAGTATGGTTAGCAAGTTGCCTTGTGTAATAGCCCATTGGCTAGTTGTCTAGAGCCCAGCTCACAAAAATGCACAATAATTCTCAAAACACATAGGAAAGAAGTGGGGAAGTAGAATAAACTGAGATATATACTGGGTTCACCCTTGTGTTGACCTCATAAAAAAATAAAGTAGGGAGAAAGTTATCGTTCGGAAAGATAAACCTTTAAGCAAAAACTCTTAAGGTCACCTAGGGTTGTAGAAACCCAAAGTCCATTTTAACGGCCGCCTAGTGAGTCTTTCACTCTTTTCACTAGATGCTTAGCACTTAAAGTCCTTTTTGAGTGTTGGGTGGGTCAGGTAGCCATGAAAAGCTATCCTGAAACTATCAAATTCCAAAAGTACAAAAAAAATTAAAAAAGAAGAAAAATAAAAAAATGTATCTTCCCTTTTCAAATAAGGTGAGGACTTGGGCGGTCTGCATTTTGGCAGGCACCCGAGTACTGTTGAGTTTTCTTTGTTTAGGACCTTAGTTGAAATTTTCTATTGTTAATAAAGGACTTAGGCCTAAGCGATCTAATCCTAATTTTGATTTTATACATAGCATGTAGTTTAATTTTGCTAGGGAATAGAAAAAGATAGGCATGGGGGTATGATATAGATACATCTATTTAGGTTAAAATGCCTATTCATGTATATTCCTAGGCTTAGATTTACATTTTATGTTATAAATATTGCATAGCATGCATCATTGTGCATTTAGAGTAGTTGTATATATTTTAGGTTAATTAGGCCCTTTTTATAGTCAGAAGAGAAGAAGACTTATTTCAGGGCCTCAGATGGATGATCGAAACATACGGATCTGATTAAGACGACGATCGGAGTCTAACGCCTCTAAAATCGTCTAGATCGGAGAATCGTGGCATCATATGAAGTCTGAGGAAGATCAATGGCTAGGGGGAAATACGACATCCATACAAGTTTCGGAAGGAAAATCCGACCATATGGATGGATCTGGAACGACGGTCGCAGTCCAACAGTTCGAGAATCATGCCAATCTGAGCACCATGGCACCCTCTACAAAAGGAAGAATGGACAGCCCAGATGGTTAATTTTGCCTGGGAGTAGCAAAAAGTAAGCATGGGGGTATGATAAACACGCATGAATTCATGATAAAATGCTTATACATGACAGTTCCAAGGCCTAGCATTGCATATCATAGTATAAATATTGCATAGCATTCGTTGCATTGCATTCAAGATAGTTTGTGTACTCTGTACATTAATTCCATCATTTTATACGGCCAAGAGGCAGTGCGACATCTTTATGGGCTTCGAATGAAGAATTTGACTATATGGATGGATCCGGAGCGACGATCATAGTCTGTCAACGCAAAAATCACTCTGATTAGAGCTCCACAGTATCTTCTACAAGAAGAAGAAAATGGATGGCCCATATGGCACCACATGGTGCCATCTAGGCCACTTTACATGAGGCGCAACCCCTAGCCTCACCTCAAGTAGAGAATCTTAGTCGTTGGATCTCATTCCAACGACTGAGAATCAACCAACATCACCCTGCCTCCTCCAAAAGCACCTTAAGGAAGATCTGATCATGATCGTTGAATCCTCACCCAGCAGTCGAGCTGCAGCTGCACCTATCCCTCCACATGATAAATGGGCACCCTTGTCACAGTGGCAGCGCACTCGTTTCACAAAGAGGGGATGAGAGATTGAGCGGAGATTCGCTGCTACCACTTGAGCGCCTAAAGAAATTGGACTGCTCGATCTTGATCGAGCGGTCAGCACTGCTCACGTGTAAGGAGATGCTGCTCGACGATGTGCAGACGCACACCAAAGTAGATGCATGCCATCTAGAGTGCTCTTTTAAGTCGACTGAGCATGGTAGTTGTCGTCCAATCATCACAGTCGCACGATGAGCATGATTCAAATCAATGATGGTGCAATCTGTAGGTACCTCCAGCCGTGCGATGAAGGATCCAACGGTTGGGATCGTAGATGCCAGCAGGTGTGAAGCTCAAATGACATCTCCACTTGCTCCCACCTTGTGATATCAGTCATCTGCATTTGTTCCAACGGTTGGAGATCTCCGTGCACTGTGCTAGTTGCAGCAGTGCCTCCTCATGCCAGCAGAGGTGCTTGAATGTTTGGCAACACCCCCGGTGGGTCATTAGCGACGTTTTAAATGTTGCTGAAGACCTGTGCACACAAAACACCTCCATTCCTCCACTATATCAACTCCATGACCCCTTTCCTTCCATAGCATGTCTACCTACTCTACTCCCACCTACTCCTAAGTTCTAGTAGCCTACCAAAGCTCCCTTAGAGCATATTCCCAAACTCCAAATGCCTCCTTTTAGTGTAATGATCCTATACCCCACAAAATATTCATCCTCAATCTAACCACCATCATAGGAAACTTTAGAGCCACCCTCCCACCTCTATTCCAATATAAGATCACCTCCATCTCATCATCCCCATTCCAAAGCTTTGGTGAAGCATTCCTCTACCCAGCATCCTTCTGCATCTCACCTCCGTCATCCAGCACCTGACCCCCTTTGTCCAAGCTACTGCCAAGTGTCGTCGTCTCGCCAAACAACCAATTTGGGAGATTTCTTCTCACCCTTATCTCTTTTATTTTCGCATATTGTAATTGATGTTTGAATGACAATATGACATATGAATTTGTGTTCTCCACTTTGTGAAATTATTCTAGTTGCCTCTTTACCGCAAAAACAAAAGAAAAAAATAACAAAATCCTAAAACAACAAAAAGAAATAATACGAAGCGTGGATTTCAACGAAAGTAAATGTCGTCTCCCTATGTTCTACCCGGGACTTGTAGTTTTGGTTACAAATTGTATTTGATAATGTGTTTTGCAAACTACGATGACAGCTTCTCGAAACCCCAACTTTCTATTCGTCGAAACACTTCATCAGTGAGTTGTAGGAAGGAAATAGTCTCTCAAGGTTCTTTGATTTTCACCAACCCTAATCACTTCTTCAGGTCTTTCTTCTGCCATTTTTCTTCTTTCTTGCTTGGCCTTTCTAGTAATTCTCTCAGGTTCCAGGTTGAAAATAAGACTCCTTCTAGGAGAGCACCTACTAAGCAAACACAAGGCAATAGGTCTTTTGTTCATTTAATGTACTTTAAGCACTCTTCAAACTTTCCAACTTGGCCAAATAGAGTCAAGATAGTGTTTCTCTATTCCCACATAAGTGGTATAAGAGAAATGAGGCACTTGAGATTCCTGGACATTGCCTGTTAAGGAGGTTGAGTTTACTTTAGTTCTTTTGGGTGACCAAATAGGTTGTCAATCCAATTATGCACCCTAAATTGACCTTCAAGTGCCCTAAAGACATGCACCTTGTTGCAATGATATTTTTAAATGCTCAAGTAAAAAGGTACTCTAAGGATGGAACCAAGGGATGCAAGTAGAGCGAACCCTTCCTTTGAGGTGATGCATTAGCGGTGACTCTTAACTACCCTTCAATTCCATTAAGGAGTGCCCCTTTTTTGAGTATCGAATCACTCGGGAAAAAGTTAATACCACCATCACAAAGCAAAATAGGAGGGTTTGCACCAATAAAGAGATCGATGACTATAGCCTTAAGGGTCCAAGTCCTAATGTGGTGCCTACAGTGCAAGCTTGGTGTATGAAGTATGCATCACACCTTGAGAAATAATTTTTCTTTTAAAAATCGCAATCAAGTTATTCAAACACTTCATGTATCTTCTATTCCTTTTTAAACTAATGTGACGACTTGATTAATCTTTTCAAATCAGCTTAAGTGGTCTTCTTTAATTATGTCCAAATGCAATGCATGTGCAGATAATCGATGCAGAAAGATAGCAAGTACGTACCTTGCTCCAGCCCTCTACGATGCAAAAATGCAGGCAATGCAGTAAGAAAAATTTAAATGCTGCTCAAGCACTCGTAGATGATCGACCTATGGATATGTAACTTCTATCAGGCAGGTCGAAACTTTTTTTTATAAATAAATGTGCAATCAAAAGAAACTAACTACCACAATCAGAATAAACCAAAAATCTAAAGAACCAGGGACACTCCCTGCAAAGCAAGCCCCAGATTACAAGGGTGAGAAAACAAAAGATTAGACTAAATCCTAAAGAGTCTACTCTAAAATGCTAAATCAGAAATCTAAGAGGCAGAATCCTCCTAGATGTTCCTCCGCGCATCTTCACATGGATGGGATCAAGGCCTATAGGCTATTTCTGTCAATCAAGTGGAGTCAGTGTCCACCACAATGAGCTTCCACTGCATGCTCCTCCTCCTCAAGAATGTACCCCGTAGAGAAAAATAACAGATTAATGGATGTATAATCTGAATCAGAACTCAATGCAGATAGAAAAAATACTTGCGAGTTTACTAGGCTCATTGCCTCAACGACAACAGTGCCATTTGATAGAAGATTCTCACTTAATTAAAGAGATAGCAATAAAAATAATGCATCTTTATAGTATTTTATGTGGTTGAAAATTTCTCAATCAGAGATTAAAACAGATATCAAATTAAACCACAGTAAAGATATCGTATCCATAGGGAGGTACGAACTAAATAAACTCACAAGTTTATCAAAATATGATGGTCAGATATTTCATCATAACATGAAACATATATGCAGCTAATAGATTAGGGAGACAGTTACGTAATGAGAGAATCATAGAAATACTGAGAATGTGAAGGGCTCGACTGCAATTCCCATGATAAATCAAATATTAAATGGAAATTTGAAGTTCAACAATGGCAACAAATGTAATTTCTAATTCGATGCGAAATAGAGCATCTTTTGTGGAGGTTCATGTGCACATGGATAGGGGTCATCGGTAGAGCGGTTGTGGGTGACGATCGGCCAGAGTCCAAGCTTCGCATCGGTGATCTCGACATGGGATGAGATGAACGGCAGTGGTGGCTGCTCGACGAAAAGGATGGCCGGCATGGGTGCTTGTCGGAGGCGGGGGAGTAGGCAACGAGGTGGCTGGGTCAGTAGCGTGGAGCGAGGAGCACAACAGTGGTCATGTCGATGGTGTTGGCAATGCGGATGGTGTCAAATAGTAGGGAGTGGGTGATTGTTGGAAGTGGCGGTGATGGGTTTCATTAGAGTTGTAGAGGTTGACGAAGAAGAAGAGGAGAAGGTTGCTGGTTTTTGAAGAAGATGGAGAAAATGAGGAAGAAGCAGAAGAAGTGGAAGGGAAAGGTGCTCTGTTGATGGTTGAGGGAATGGTTGCTGGTGGTGCATGCTATCACCGTGCACCACTACATGCAAGGGAGTTAGTTTCTCTTCAGGTCACGGTGCAAGTAGATCTCTACAATGCCCTTCTATTTCATGGTGGTCTCCTTTCCTCCAGGCAATCCAAGGAAGAAGATGAATCTCCTCCAAGGCATTGTTACAGTGATATTTTATAACATTTTGTTTAGTTCTTCTGCTGCGAATCCCAAGCAACAACTTAATGAAGAAATCTAATCGGTGGTGCATTGGGAGAAGCTTGACTACTTGGGTTGGCAGTTGGATTTGGTGGCGGTGCTACATGCGGAGGAGTATATTTGAGATCTATCAGCAACATCAGATGTCCAAACTAAGTTCTGTACGTCTTCAAAATCAAACTTGGTTGTCCTTGAATTCTTGCAATCCAATAAATGCTTTAAGATAACTATGTAAATCTAAATTATAATGCATGCATTTATGCAAATATTAGGACACTCTAAAATGTAGGAATTACCCAACTTTGGCAAAAAATTAGTCCAATAAATTGGACTCATCACGCACCATCTCCTAGTATGTTGTAGTGGGAAGAGAGTGTATTCCTAGGAAGTACAACTTTTAATTAGTTGGGGAAAATGGTGCTTTGGTTTGTGCTTGGTTCTGTGCCCTTTTGGGTTTTGAATGAATGGGGTGGGGATTTGGGTTCCCATGGGAATGTCTTGTGAATTCATCTGCTTGTGTTTTGATTTGTGGATTTGTTGGCTCCCCACATTTTTGGAGAAACGCTATCTTTTCCTTGCTGTTGGGGATGTATTAGTTAGTTTCTTCTGTGTAATGCCATGTTTCGATAATTTGGAAATGAAACGTAAGCTAATTTTCTAATTTTTCCTTCCTTGTCAGAACTTGGTATAATTTTGTTTCCCTTATCCTACCAACACCATAATAAAAATCTGATTTTTTGTTGGATGCATTTAGATCCCAAAAATGAATTTTGCTTAGGGAGGAGTTGGGCTATTTTTCCTGAATTCCAATTCCATCAAGGAAATTCTCAATCTCAAAAATAATGTGTTTTCTCCACGAGAGCACAAGCACCTTTACTAATTTCTTGTGAAATCAGATGTATGCTAGCCAACTACCTGTTGAAGTGTCTGTGTCCATTGATCTTTTTTTTTGGGTGTGATGAATTTCCTAGATGTATGAAATGGGGGGTTTTGGGTCTTAAAAGGGGTCATTGGCTACTTTGGTTTGTTTAATAGGTGAACCGCATGCTCATCTTAGTTGAGAATACATGTATAAGTTCTATCTATGTCTCTGTTTTTCTTGAAGATTATATGAGTACTTCGATGTTCACCATCCAAACAAATTCGTATGTGAAAACTACATGCATTCTATATGCTAGAAGTTGCATCTATCTATGGATCTTGTTTTTTATCCCAGTGAAGTTCTTATCTACGTGTATTCATAGGATATTTTTTTATGACTTTTTTGCTATTATATAGGATGCTTTCAAATTGAGAGTCAGCATGGTGATCTAGGAGATGGAAACAAGCACATCTAAGTGATCTTGAAGCTCAGGTTTGGCCTCATCATCTTTATCTTGTAATTTGGTTGTCTACTAATTGCTAACTTTGCTAACTTTCATCTGTTTAACTCACGAATGTTTCACAACTGAGAGTTGAAAATTCAGCTTTGTTGAAGCATCTCATAGAAATAAACCAGAAATTCTATGAAGCTGCTGTCAACAGTAGGATTTTGAAAGCAAATGTAGAAGCAATGAGAACGAAGGTGCCCATCTACCATGTTTTGTGGTTTCTGCACCTTTTGTTTTTTTGGTTTTTCCTTTTTTATGTTGTTGGCTAGTAGATTATGCAGGCTTAGCCATTATGTTGTATATTTTTCCAACTTAGTCTTATGGATCCGCAAGCTAAATTGTTAGGCTTCCACCTGTTCTTGCAATCATATTTAATTTCCTAATTTCCCTTAGCATTGAATGACTCCTACGAGTACTCTGTTGTTGGAGGTGAGTGCATGAACTATGGAGGATCAGTTAATTACCTAAACCCAATTATCACATTGCTCCAGTTTTAGTTTGTCCTTGTGTTTGATTTTGGGATCTTCCTCTTAGCTCTTCTTTATTTAATCCATGTTCCTCAGAGATTGATATTTTTCTTCCGTTTTATAATTATTACATATGTCATTAAAACTTTTATGTTTAATTACACATCTTGCAACTAAAATAAACTATCTTTTACTTGATTTTTGTTATCTTCCAACTGTACACAATCGTTAGTTGTATCCCCTTTAGCCGATTATCTCTAATGCCTTTCAGTGTGTAATGTCCTTCTCTATTGCCTATAGTCTTCTTTATTCATCTCTCCATGCTAATTATAAGATATTCTTTCTTTTCCTTAGGTTAGAGTTAGAATCATAGATTGAATATTGCTACTAGGGCCTAACTTTTATATCCATATTATTCTAAAAAAGTCTATTTATCATACTCGAGTTTGTTTTCTTATCTTTGGGAGGTTTTCAGAACTTGGGATTTTGGCCTGATTGATGCTGAAAATGAAACTGCAGTGTATTCACTTACGATAAGGGATTGGTTTCATGATTGGACTGGTGAATCCAATCCAGGTTGGCCCATACACTTAGAGTGCCCTGAGCTTTTTTGATTCCTGGTTTCTATTCAATAAATGAGGTTTAAAGGGGAGGAACGCATACTACAATTAATTCACAGAATGTTCTCACTAGATCCTTGGCTTTTCATATCCCTGTTTGTGACTATCTATGTAGCCTGAGCTTCTTCCTATCATCAACATAGTAGAGGAATTTGACCCATGTGTAAGGACTCATTCCTGAGAAAATTTGGAATTAGTGTGCTCCCATTAATGCCCCTACTTGAACTTGTACTGGTAAGATATATTAAAATGAAGTGCTAACCATTGCTCCTTCCTTTCAACTAAAACAACCATGGGATTACTTGCATTTATGGCTTGGTCATATACTCCACAGGTATACAGTGGATGTTTCAGAATAAAACAAAAAATAATCCTACCTTTACCGTCAGTTTTCACAATAACTGATGCCATTAGAAGGTAATTTTTTTTAACAAAAGCAACCATTTCCCGTCACTTATTACAAAAAGTGACGGCAAAAATATTTTTTCCATCGATTTTTAAAATAATCGACAACAAAGAAAGGTAAGTTTTTTTAGCAAATGAAAGGTTTTTGCCATCCATTATTTAAGAAAGCGACGACAAAATTATTTTTATCATCACTTGTATAAGAGATAGTGTTTTATTTTAAATGACGACAAAACTCAAAAAATGACATGTCATTGTAGGAAAAAGTAATGTAAAAACATCGTTGCCTTTTTAATAAGCGATGGAAAATCCAATTGCTGTCAATTATAAAATGAAGATAAAAGATCCAATCCATTTACTAGGTGAGAGATATTTCAACGTCAGATGTTCCTTGTAACCAATGGGAAAAAGAAATAGTGATGCTATTTATGCCGTCGCTTTTTGGCGTCAGTTAAAAGGGCTTTGCCATCGATTTCCAACCGACAGCAAAAGTAGAAATTATTGTAGTGCTAACACATGTCTAATGGTGGACCATTGATTGATCTGCTTGAATTGATTGGTTCAAGACCTCCTCACATTGTTTCGAGCAAATTGAGGCCTTTCCAACCTTGGATTTTGACAAATAAGGTATCATTGGAATCGTCACAACTTAGCTACCTAGCTTATTGTTGGTAACTATGCTATGTTGGGTTCAGCTGAAAGGAGCTGGGTTGAGCTTGTCTGGAGCTAAGGAGAGTTGATGAAGAGCTTCCTGTGAACTCCTTAGCTAGCTTAGCTAACTAGTTCATGAGAGACTCTTCATGGCTCCAAAGTCATCAATATTAGCTAGTTTTCCTAGTTAAATTACTTGTGAATAGAATTATATTAGAGTTAATTATATAACTAGGGTAAAAAGAGTAAGGACCTTATTTATATGATAAAATAACCAAATTAAGGTTTAATTAACATCTATTATTGTTTAATTAATGATTAGTACTTAAACCTAAGCATTTAGTTATATGTAAAGCATTATACATAACTTATGCTATTTACAACCTAAAGCTATTAATTAATTTAATAATATTAATCACTTAAATACATATAGCTAAAGGGAACAAAAATGTAATCTCATGGTATAAAGATATTATTAACTGTATTTATAATAATCTATAAAAAGTTGAAAAAGAAATAAACAAAATTGCTTAATAAAGATGACTATTTTCATTTTAATCCCTAACTTCTTTGACAATTCAATCCTTTCTATAGCATCTAGGTTCTTATCTATTTACACATAGGTTCCTGTGTATAACCACTTCTTCTCCACAGACGACCATCGATTGCCAATGACCAAACCCTTTGATTACCATCCAATTAATGTCAGACAGCCATTGCCATTACTTCTCAAGCTCCTCTCACCTTCATTAAATCCAACGGTCCAGATGGACCTTTACTCCGATTTTTTCTAGGAGATGACGATGGTGGTTACCTTGAACCTAGACAACATTTGGAACAGATTCACCCCCCGAGAGCTTCGTTGTAGCCTATAAATAGGTCTCCAACCCTCCGATGTTAGAGGTCAGCTCCCTTTCCCTCTTCCCTATACTAAGCTAATGATAGGCTATACCTCTCTTTCTCCAATGACCTCTCATTTCTCTCTCGAAGCGATTCCAATGTAGTCTCTCATAACCCTCACCTCCTCTTCCTCTCTGGTGTTATGACAAAGCTTAGGAGTGCTCATTTCTCCTTCCTCTCTAATTTCCTTTCTCGTTAAAGATGCTACTTCACCAGGTCTGATTTCGTCCAATTTGGAGAAGCATTATCGATGCCCTCTTCCTTCATTTCATCCAAGTCATGGTAGATTATCCTTAGAACTTAGTTGAGAATAGGATTAGCTAGTTAATTAGGTATATAGTGTGGTGGAATTCTTATATTAGCTCCTATCTTCCTCATCTTTGGTGATCCAATTCCATCTCGCTGGACCTCCACTCATTTGATTCTACACCTAATCTCACTCCTCTCTTTCCCGTGATCACAATCCACTTTTTACATCTCTTAATTGCTCATTCAATCACTTAATTCCACAACACCTTCATATCCAGAATCTATTGTCAGTGGTGGATCCTTAGATCCTATTACACACTCAATTGGGCCCTCCAGCATCTTGACTACACTTCTAGGACCCTGCTCCACCTTTTAATTTCACCTATTACCATTTACACAAAAAACACCCAATTCATTCAACCTCATAATCTCTACTACCTATGGCAGATGATAGAGGAGTTTCTCCACCTGAACATCTGTTGAATGGGGAAAACTATGTGATCAAAGTTGGTTTCAAAAAACCTGTCGTTATAGTTTGATTTGTGAAGAAATTTGTCAAAAAATAAATTTATACCTAAATTCTAAGAATTCTAGGTTGAATGCAGGGAGGCATACTTTCAATTTAAAATCGCGTTTAATTAATTGTCACGAAGCAAATTAGCTAGTCAAATTGAATCTAAACTAACTATTTACTTAAAGAATAATGAATAGAAGACAGAGAGAGAATATTACAAATAAAGATAAAAGAGAGATAGAATAAACATGGAATTCATTATCACAAGTTAATGCTCATTACAATTACAACTATCCACTACACTAGAAAGCATGTAATTTATTCTAGAAAGCTGTAAAAGAGAAGATAGAGAGAAGTTATCCTCCTTGGGAACTGCTTGGTGGACGAGCCGGATGTGACGATGCTTGGAAGATGGGGGACGGAGTGGGAAGGAGGATGAAGCAGGAATGAGGCAGCATGTTGTCGTCGCCACGGGATCCACTTTCGGAATGGGGATGAGAAATTTGGATTTTGGCTCTAGAATAGCATCCTGGGTGTGGGACAAGCTTTTCTTGAGCTTTCGAGAGGAAGAGAAGTGAAGGAAGGGATCAAGAAGAAGTGGAGGTCAGGTCTCCTTTTACAGTTGTAGGAATCGAGAGCAAATTTGTCATTTCAAGCTTAAAACATTAATATTAGGTCTTTAGTGACGGATTTACTTATCACTAAAGGTCTGATCGCGGCTGACGTGCGCGCACCATGCGTGCCTACTCGCCTTCTACGCTCAAAATGCCCACGCATTCTTTCAAATCCTAGTCGTCCGACTAGATGGCTTAAATTTGTCCTCGAGCTCCTTCGTCTACGCCTTCACCGTGCGCCCGTGTATGACCGGGCATCAGATCGCACGTGCATGCCGTTGGCTGATCCGCGTCGCCTGCAGCTGATCGCATGGTCGCGATTACTCTCTTGCACGCTATGGATGTAGAGTCAAACGTGCGCACGTGCTCACGCAACATGCTCGACCACTGTGCTATGGCGCTTACTTAGTCTCGATTTTGATTTCAGGCGTGCGTGCTCGCAGCTGTTGGATCAGATCATGAGTTGGAAGTCCTTTGGAGATGCAGCGGTGGTCTGGAGAGCAGATTGAGCGTTGGGATGGCGCCACGTGGTGCCATCTTAGCCATCCATTTTCTGCGTGTTATAAATGGTGCCACAGATGTCGAATTGAGCCAATTTTTGCACCGTTAGGCTGCGATCATCGATCCGAACCCATCCGTGCAGTCGGATTTGTCATTTAAAGTGTGGATTGGCATAACCTTGGCCCATGATCTTTAGGGTTCCTCAGTCTCTATCTGGTACTACGGATGTCTGATAGGGGTAATCTTGGAGTCGTTGAACTCCAATCGTCGCCCTGATCAGATCCATATGGTTGGATCTTTGATCCAAGGTGCCAAATAAAAATTGCCCTTTCCCTGACCATAAAAGGAGACAATTACAATACAATTTATACAACTTGATTTAAATGCATGATTATGCATGTTATGCAATATTAACAATGTATGATGCTAATATGACACTAAGAACATGCATTAATAGACATTTTTGGCTATTTAGATGTATGCACATCACACCCCCAAGCCTATCTTTTTCTAGTCCCTAGCAAAAACTACATGCTATTTATAAAAGAATTACATTGGATTACTCGGGCAGAAATCATTTTCAACATTAAGAAATTTTTACTTAGGACCTGAACTTTCATAGACACAACAATAGCCGAGTATCTACCAAAATGCTGATCGCCTCATGCCCTTGCCTTATTCAAAGGAAGATCTCTTTTTTCTACTTTTTCCATCTTTTCTAATTTTTTTGGATTTTTGAGTTTAGGGTTACAGAGTGGCTTTCTACAGCCACTCAACCCATCCAAGACTTGATGAGAACCCTAAGTTCTAAGCATCTTTTTGTGAAAGTGATAGACTCATTGATCGACAATCAAAACGGACTTCGAGTTTCTACGCCCCTAGGTGACCTTAAAAGGAATTCAGTCTAAAGGTGTATCTATACAATCGGTAGCTTTCTACTTACTTTTTTCTTTTTATGGGGTCAACACAAGGTTGAATCTAGTGTATATCTCTCTGGCTTATTCTACTTCTCCACTTCTTCCTAAGTGTTTTAGGAATTTGACATACATTTCTTGAGCTGGGTTCTGGACAACCTACCAATGGGTTGTTACTCACGATAACTTGTTAGCCATACTCGTGCAGTGAAGTGTGGCTTATTTCTTTTGTTTTCTTTTTTTCTCCTTTTCTTTTCTCTTTTTTTTCTTTCATTTTGGACTTTCTTTTCCTTTTTTTAAGTAGGCGACTTCGCTGGTCTAAGATTTACCTAAAGGCAGCAGGAAAAGAATGGTCCAGTGGCTAAGCTCTAGAGAACCTACCTATGGGTTGTTACCCATGATAACTTACCAGCCATACTACCCTAGAAGGTTCATTAAATACCCAATTTTCATTAAAATCACCGAATAATGAGTCACTGACGAATAATATGTAGATGCTTCAGACTTAAAGTTCCCTCAAATCAGAGGGTGAGTTGATAAGTCATATACTTATCACACAAACTTATTTAATAAAATTAAAATAGAATTCAAGATGACGAGGACTCAATACAAAAATCCACATTTTACTGGATACCCGGGCTGATTAAGCCCAAGGACATGAAGGGACTTAGTGTTCCGATCCTACTGTAATATTTCCTAAGATTGAAAAGTCCTATTGCCCAAGTATTCTTTCCTAATTCAATATTTTTTTAAATAAATCGAAAGAAAACGAAAAGAATCTACAGAGCTGACAAAATAATTCAGTGATGAAATATCTACCCCCCCATGCCTTTATAATGCAATATCCTCATTGTATTAGAAAGACATGAAACAGAGTGGAGTAGAAAGCACCTGAATTGTGTGAATAATGTGTTTGCTTCGAGATGAAAAGAACCTATATAAGTGCTGAAGTTGGTGCCCTTAGCTAGGCACCCTATACAAATAAAGAAGAAACAAACTATTCATAAGTGAAGGTCAAAATCAAAATAAAAATTTTCACCTCAAGACCTGCCAACAGATGTCCACAGATGTGGACTAGATTGTGGTGTTGACCCATACCCCATAGTCGAGTATATCTAAGGTTCCAGATGAAAATTACCTAGAACCTGAGATCAGTATGCAAGCAGGGTCAAGCCTACGATTTGTGAGGATGCAACCCAAGACCAAAAAGTCAGATAACAACAAGATCAAACTCAAAAGGATAATCAATGAATGTTTGCTTGGGTTGAACATCCTTTGAGAAGATGTCATAACGGTCTTGGCAGAAAGGTGATTTTAGACAAATTGGAGCGCTTAGACTCGATCTTTCGCTTCCTCCAAAATTTACTTCCCATATCATCATTTTCCACTTTCTTTCCTCCACAATCAGGATTTCAAATTTCGGGACCTCCTGCATATTAATTACCTCGTCTGAATTTTCCAAGTCTAAAAGATGTGACTGAATCATAATGGACTTGGGTTTAGTGATTTCAAAGTCAAAATCGTCAATAAACTCTATCGGGTGTGATTAAGGATCAGGGCTAAGAATTGAATCCTTCAAAATAGGATCTAACTCTGCCATTTGAGCCTCAATAGAATTAAATTCCTCAATTTTAGGGCCACCAAATGATTTATTGAATTCCTCTAGCCTAGTTGTCTCACTCAAATCATATTCTGTAAACTCATGTGAGACTTCGCATAATGATTCTTCACCTTTAGAATCAAAGAAATCTGAATCCGTATTAATGTATATCTCAAAATTATCAATCACTTTCTGACCCATAAAGACAGGTTTCCTCGTACTCCGGCTTAGGGATCTTCAGTGAAGAAATCAAATCATCCCTATTTGACTGCTCTAGGAAAACTTGGTCAAACCCAGTGTCGTAACACGTGTCCCCCCCAACAGGTGCCTGAGTGGGTTTTGAAATTAGCTCTCCTGAAGGGGGTTCATCCTGGGAATCATCCCAAGATTGAACTAAAGCAAGCAAAATTCTCATCCTCAATTTCGATAATTTCCCAAGTAAAAACTCACCCAGGCCCTTATCCTTAATATCCTGGTGCCAATCCAACAGGTACTTATTCATATCATCAATCATTTCAATCAGGGGCTCCAATTCTTCAGTGCAAGGTGTTGGTTGAGCTTTTAAAGATTGTATGGTTTTCCTCAAGTTAGCCAACACCTTTTCTTGGACCTGGTTAACCTGAACCACATGGTTTGGTACAGGGTGGGGTTGGTTTAGGTTTAGTGCAAGGGAGTTAACTAATTGAAGGTCTTGATACCCTTCCTGATAATAGGTCATTTTAGGATGCTCATAAGGTGGTGATGACCTAAAGGCAGTGTATTCAGGGTAAGGATTACTGTATCCTTCTTGATTGTAGATCATATTAGGTTGTTCAAATGAGGGCGATGATCTAACATCAGTGTAGCTTGAAGAAGGATAAGAATCAAAATCGTGGTGTCTAGGGTTAATCCCTGAACACGGAGGTTCAGAATTGTATTCCCAATCATGATTATCCTAACTAGAAGATGGATGAGAATAAATCTGGTTGGAATAATACTCATTTTTGGAATAAAATGTATTACTTGGATAAGAATGGGAAAGCGTGTGGAATGTGGAAGTATCCATGACAAAACAGGATGAAGAAAGGTGCCCTGAAATACAGACAAACAAACCTATCCTTAAGTGGGCTAGCCTAAAGACCTACAGACTCCCAAAACCCGCCTTGAGATAAAGAATTGATTTGATCTACTTCTTTCCGATCAATCCAACTAGTTAGAGGGAGGGACTAAGGAGAAGGTTCTTCCTTTGGCTTGCACCTCAGGTTCCTAGTGTAACCCCCAGCCGTGATCATTTGATTTTGCTCTCCTAGCTAGACATCAGATTGAATGGTAGAAATAGACTAATTGAAAATAATCTCAGTCTGGGCTCTGAAGAGCAAGTCCAATCCTTAAGGCCAACATCTACTATATTTTAATTAAGGTTAGGTTTGAATGTGCTTTGGAATGCGATGGACCCTTTACCTAGGTTGTGCCCTTAATGATTGATCGATATGTGTGTGCGTACACAACCAATGATTTTCAAGCAAGATTATTTTTGGATGCGGTGAATTTTAGGTTTCAAATCTTGCTTAGTAGATTTTAGGATTCAACTTTAGGTATATTAAATCAAGTTTAGCTGGCACATCAGGTTTTAAAAGCACAAGTGAAGATGTTTCCTTTGAAACTTAAAAGAATGTGGAGTGGCTGGAAAATCCCTAAAAGTTGAACCTATGTGGTAGCTACTTGATGAGTTGATTTTAGTTGAAGTGGTGCGGCCCAAAAAGCTCTAACAATTGGCTTAAATTGCACCACTGAATTAGGCACACAAAATGGTTAACCTAGACTGATTTCTACTCTTTATATGTTGTTTTGCGTGTACTGGTTCCACATATCAGAATCCGGTTGAGTAGATGAAAATCAATTAGGTTAATTACCTTGAATGTGGGTGTATCTAGTGTGTATGTTGATTTACCCCATAAGAAATATCTTTCTATTGACTTTTTTATATGCGGGTGAGATGAATGTGAGTGGAAATCCAAGCAACCAAACTAACCCTAGTATTTATGCAAACACCTAGGTTAATTGGAATTTGAATTAATGTGGTGAAATGGAATCTGTGGAGGGGGAAGAATGGTGAGCACTTACAATTGTCTTCAACTACACTTTACTCCAATCTACCGCTTGAACATTCCCTGTCAAGGTACCAGCAAAATAATAGATAAGAAATAAAGCAAGTTAGAAAATAATAAAGTGTGCAAAATGCAGAAAGAAAATAAAAAATCGTTGCCTCCATGGAAACAGTGCCAAAATGTTGAATGGGGAAAACTACACGATCGATGTTGGTTTCGAAAAACCTGTCATTGTAGTTCGATTTGCAAAGAAATCCATCAACAAATAAATTTATACTGAAATTCTAAGAATTTCGGGTCGAACACAGGGAGGCATACCTTCAATTTAAAATAGCGTTTAATTAATTATCACGAAGTAGATTAGCTAATCGAATTGAATCTAAACTAACTATCTACTTAAAGAATAATAAATAGAAGACAGATAAAGAATATTACAAATAAAGATAAAAGAGAGATAGAATAAGCATGGAATTCATTGTCATAAGTTTATGTTCATTACAATTACAACTATCCACTACACTAGAAAGCAGAAAATCTACACTAGAAAGCGAAAAATTTATTCTAGAAAGCAGTAAAAGAGAAGATAGAGCGAAGTTATCCTCCTAGACGACTGCTTGGAGGACAAGCCGGACAGGACAACACTTGGAAGCTGGGGGACGGAGCAGGAAGAAGGAGGATGAAGCAGGAAGAAGTGGGAACGAGGCAGCACGTTGTTGTCATCCTGGGATCCACTTCCAGAACGGGGATGAGAAAATTGGATTTTGGCTCTAGATTAGCATCTCGGGTGTGGGACAAGCTTTTCTTGAGCTTTCGAGAGGGTAAGAAGTGAAGGAAGGGATCAAAAAGAAGTGGAGGTCGAGTCTCCTTTTATAGTTGTAGGAATCGAGGGCAAATCTGTCTTTTCAAGCTTAAAAGATTAATATCAGGTCTTTAATGATGGATTTATCAGTCACTAAAAGTTTGATTGTGGTTGACGTGCGTGCACCGCGCATGCCTCCCACCCTTCCACGTTCAAAATGCCCACGCGCATTTTTAAAATATTAATGATCTGATGGCTTAGATTTCCCCTCGTGCACCTTCATTTGCGCCTTCACTGCATGCCCACATGCGATCGGGCATGCACACTGTGTCAGATCGCACATACTCGCTATTGGTGGATCCGCGCTGCCTGCAGCCGATTGTACGATTACAATTACTCGCCTGCACGCTGTAGATGTACAGTCAAATGCCGTCGTGCACTCGCACAACGAGCTCAACTGTTGTGCTGTGGTGCTTACTTTGTCACGATTTTGATTTCAGGTGCATGTTCTGGCGACCGTTGTATCAAGATCCAACGGCCCAGATCATGCACTGGAAGTCCTTTGGAGATGTAGCGACTGTCCTGAGGATCGATTGGGCAGCTAGGATGGCACCACGTGGTGCCATCTTGGCCATCCATCTTCTACGTGTTGTAGATGATGCCACAGATGTCAGATTGAGCTAATTTTCACATTGTTAGGCTGCGATCATCGATCCGAACCCACTCGTGCTATCGGATTTGTCATCTGAAATGTGGATTGGCACCATCTTGGTCCTTGATCTTTAGGGTTCCTCGATGTCTATCTGGTGCTACGGATGTCCGATCAGGGCGATCTTGGAGTCATTGAACTCAAATCATCACCCTGATCAGATCCATATGATTGGATCTTCGATTTGAAGCCCCGATTATAAATCACCCTTTCC
This sequence comes from Thalassia testudinum, assembly GCA_037157565.1. NCBI lineage: Eukaryota > Viridiplantae > Streptophyta > Magnoliopsida > Alismatales > Hydrocharitaceae > Thalassia > Thalassia testudinum. The sequence continues at coordinate 19,157,655 of JAZHRO010000056.1, forward strand.
CTAACCATAAAAGGAGACAGTTACTATACAATTTATACAACTTGACCTAAATGCATGATTATGCATGTAATGCAATATTTACAATGTATGATGCTAATATGACACTAAGAACATGCATTAATAGACAATTTTGGCTATTTAGATGTATGCACATCAGCATCATCATCATCCCATAGAGTACAAAACACCTCAATTAATTGATTGAAATTTCAAACCTTTTGATCTGGCAAACTCAGACTTTAAAGTTGAAGAGTTTGAGTTCATATCTGTAATCAAGGCATTAATTAGTTTAATTGAAGTACTCTTGATGTTATTGATGAGCTTAGGAAGGTTTTGAGGTTAATTTCAAGATATTTTATGAAAATTTGATCTTTGGTACTCAATTTTAGCCTTCACCGAAGCTCCCAAGAGCTCCGACGATGTCAAACATGAGTTACAAACTATGAAATACTCTAAAAAGCAATAGATCTTCTAATTAGAGTACATTGATCATATGCTACTCTTTAATTCCTTGTTTCATTGGTTTAATCATCCAGCTAGATTTTGTCCTCCTCAGCTCTGATAGAGTTGACGAGGTTGATTAAATAGGTTTCAAACCTCTGTCATAGGTCAGGAAGCATCATATAGACCTAAGGAGCTTAGATTAGATCTTATTTAGGTAGATAGGTCTCTAATTTCTTCTGTCAAACAACACCTCCTTCATCCTCAGGCGGAAGGGTTTGATAACAAGTTCTAATTAGTCAAATGATGATTTTTATGAGTTGAATAAGTTCCTTAGGTTCTGTTGAGTCAATTTGGATAGTTCATTTGATTTGAAAAGCATTAAATCAAAAAGTCAACTTCAAGCTTTGACTAGTCAACCCAGGCCTATTCTAGAGGTTTTAAACTTAAGAACTTGGTTTTAATGAGTGATTTAAACTCTTGGGATTGATTAGGTTTAATGAAAATGATTTTTCTGAGTTTAATCGAGGATTCCAGTAGAATTTATTTCCTTTACAGTTTAGGTTCATTTCAAGCTTCAATGGAGTCCATTAAGCTCTTGATGAAATTTCAATCCCAAATTAACCCAGATTTATTTATTTTAATCTCCTGAAGTGATTTAGGTTAGTTCTTGAGGTCATTAGCTAACTGTTAAGCTAATTGACCAGTTATTATGGTTGCTCTAAGCTTCAATACAAACCTGTGAGGTTATTTGAGTTCCTGAAGCTTCCTTAAGTTCTTTTCTCACCTTTAGGTAGTGCAGAATTATCATAAGCATTCTTTGCACACTTTAGACATGAGTGAGAGAGAGATTAATTAATAGGTCAATTTGGAGATTGTGCTTGAACTATTGTTGTGAAATCAATAATGGTGACAAGCAGACATTTGGAATCTGATTCAAAGGACACCTAGTGCTTCAACTATCTAATTGATGATGGTAATAGAATGATCTTTGATAGGTTTGTTGATTTGGGCATTTAGATCATGCAAATAAGCCTTGAGTTGATGGTAATCAAAGATTGAAGTTAATGCTCGAAATAGTGCTGCGCAGAGAAGAATTGGGACTATATAATCCCACCTTGTTAACTGATGAAATACTGATGCCATATAACTTGATTTAGCAAGTATGCCAACAAGTCGTTATGAGCGTTGGGCGTACGAGTGAGCATGTGTGTGCTTTCCTAGATTTCGAGATCCTTTACGTGCTTTCTTTTTGCCATTACATGTTTTAACCTAAATACAAGTTTTAACTTAGGAACTAACAAAAAATTAACCATATTAGGGTTATAAAATATATTGTTATCAGGTTTTGAACAAGTGATTAGGCGGTGCATCCCAGATTTTGGGATCCTTTGTGTGCTTTCTTTTCGCCATGTTGAGGCCTGTGATGGTCATTTCTTAGGTAAGAAACTACTGTAAAGATTTTACAGTCTGGTTTCTTCTATTCATCTATCTTTAGAGATGCACACGATTTTTCCTGGAATTGTAGCCAATGTCAAGCAATAGGTTCCATGACAAATTGTGATATGATACCTCTTTAGTCTATTTTGGTTGTGGAAATGTTTGATGTCTGCGGCATTGATTTCATGGGCCTTTTTCTTGTCTTACATTGCTTCAAGTAATATCTAATTGTTATCGATTTTGTATCAAAATGGGTTAAAGCTATCTCAACAAGACATGCTAATCATAAAACCATTATTAACATTGTTCAAGATAATATAGATTTGGTACGCCTCATACTTTGATTAGCGATAGGGGAAGTCACTTTATTCATACCTAATTCAGAGCTGTATTGAAGAAATATAGGCTAAATCACTGCATTGCCAATCCATATCATCCCCAAACCAATGGGCAAGTTGAGGTCTCAAATTATCAAATCAAGTTAACTTTGCAAAAGATGGTGGGACATGATCGAAACGATTGGTCTGACCTACTTATTGATGTGCTATAGGCATATTAGACTGCGTACAAGGCATTGCTTGGAATGTCACCATATAGAATGGTGTATGGAAAAGCATGTCACCTTCCAATTGAGCTAGAATGCCGCACATATTGGGTAGCAAGGAGATGTAACTTTGACATTGATGTAGGAGGTCATGAAAGGAAACTCTAGCTCAGTGAGTGAAATGAGATTTGCTCGGAGGCTTGTGAGAACTTGAAAATATACAAGGATAAAATGAGCATCTTTCATAACTGCCACATCTGCAGAAAATCCTTCCTTCCTAACCAGCAAGTCTGGTTATTTGATTCCAAGCTTAAATTCTTTGCTGGAATGTTGAAGTCAAAGAGGACCAGCCCATTTGTTGGGATTCGCCCGTATCACTACAAAAAAGAAGTCTATAGCGGCATTTAATATTTACCACTATAACCCTTTATTTGCTGCTATATGTAATTAGCGACGCTTAAAATAATTGCTACTTAATTGTTGCCTTCGCTGCATCACTAAAAAGTTAGCGGCAATTGTACAATCGCCTTTAAATCAATGATATTAGCGGCACTTTAATTGCTGCAAATAATGTCGCTAATGATCTTCTACAGTGGTAATTTATTTGCTACTATTTTGCCACTATTGATTTATATTTGTGGTAATTTAATTGACGCTATTAATGTCTCTATATCCATCATTTAATGGCTTTTGTTTTATCACTAAATTGCCATTATTTATTTACCTAAGGACACTTTTTTTTGTCATGTAACTGTTGATATTATTTAGCAATAGTTATTTATGTCTCTAAACTGACACTATTGATTTGCTTTAATGGTAATTTCTTATGCCACTAAATCATCACTAACCATTTACTTTAATGGCTCTTTCTTTTGTCATTTAATTGCCACTATTGATTCGCTTTAATGATTCCTATATATATGACTTAATTTTATTGTTTACTAAGAAATAACTTTTTTTAACAAGCACAAAACATAAGGGCACAAATAAAAAATCCTTCTTATTGACTTCCCTAATCATCAAAGTACATATTTCCCTATTAAGGGAAATACAAAAGAAAAGAAAAGAAAAATATAGAAAAAATAAATATACGAGGATCTTGAAATATGAAGTACTTCATCAACCCAACTGAAATCATCTGGAAAATCATAAAACTTTGGCATCCATCCCACGTTGCAATGCTTCTTCAAGGCTTCACATCATCCATATTTGGAAGCACAAGATGTTCTTTCACTATGCAAAATTCTCCTTGTGAAGGCCAACAATTCAAAATAAAGTTGAAGACCAATAGTTCAACAAGCCTATCTTGTTATGTTTGCTGCCTCGCTTCCTTGTGTTTTGATTGGGAGTTGGCCTTTGTTATAGCTGTAGTAAATTCATTATTAAGACTGTGCCATATGCTTTAACTCCCACACCCCTCAACACCCCCCCTCCGAACAATTAGGAAATGACCCATATCTTACCAAACCACTTAATTACATTTGCAATCACTAGTCTATTATTTTCTTGAGCAACTTTCATCTGTTGATGGTAATCCATTATGTACAGTATGACTTTATTCACTAACAACCATTTGGGGTTTGGCTTTATCAATCGTAATGCATGCTTGTGGAAGTTGAGTCCCACATGCAAAGCCATAAAACAACAAAGTAATAAACTCAATATGCATAATTCCTGTTGAGAATCCTCTTCCAAAAATTGTCATGTTCTTCAGAAATGGGAAAAAATATCATTAACACCACTTGAGCTTACCTCTGAGAAAAAACTTGGGATAGATGACAACTCAAGCTCAGAATCTTCATGCTTTGGGTGTTTTGAAACATCAAACAATTCATTAGCTGCATCATTTAGATCAAGTAAAGACCCATGAAATCTACAGCTAAGATGGGCGAGTCATTCAGGTTTGCTGTCATTTGAAGTGGAGCTATTTTCAGCTATTCTAACTTCTTCCTTGATTTTTCCTTATCTTATTGTGCCATTCCAAGACCCTTTTTATGTCATCTGACAAGTAATCACAGATTGATTAGTTCCCTAATTTTGCTCTGAACAGTTCTCTTAGAGCTAGAAACATTAATGTGAATCATAAGTAGGGGATTTAATTGCATATAAAATTACTACAAAAAATAATATTGGCACCTGCTACTGATGTGCATAAATCTAATTGGCCTAAAATATCTATTTATGGATGTTCCTAGGTCTATAGAAGCATCATGCATTATAAAAATTGTATAGCATGCATCATTATGCATTTATATTAGCTTATATAAATTATTGGTTAATTTTTCCTTTTTGTGGTGAGGGGACAAGGCGATATTCTTTTAGACCTCGGATTGAAGATCCAACTGTATAGATCTGATCAGGGCGACGATCGGAGTCTAACGCCTCTGAGATCACCCCCGATCGGACTCCGTAGCATCAGATGCAGTCTAAGGAAGATCAAAGGTCAAGGGACAAGGTGATACAAATCTATACCTCAAATGACAAATCCAACCGCATGGATGGGTTTCGATCAATGATCGCAACCCAACAACGTGAAAACTGACTTGATCAGACATTCGTGGCACCATCTACAAGCATTGGAAAATGGATGGCCTAGATGGGGCCACGTGGTGCCATCCAAGCCGCCCACAATCATTGTAGCCTCCTCTTTCATCAACATCAGCTCATTCTCCATCGTCGAATCATCATCCAATGGTGGAGAGTGTCTGCGAGTAAATTCAAGAGCTCGACCATCTATGCTCGTAGTATGGTGGTCAAGTGCCTTATTGCAGCATGGAGGTCAAGCGTTCAAAGCCTGCATGCCTCAAATCATGCTGTAGCAGCGAGCAGGGTGAAATTTGGCTGCACGATCATGACCGAACGACTGATGTAGTGGCGACATGGCACCCTTTCCAACACTTGACGGAGGAGCGCACACACGCGCACGATGATGCACGATCATACGCACCATCGCATGTGGGTGCACGTAACAAGTAAAGGCGAAGCGGCGCATGTGGATCTAAGTCGTCCAATCGTACCATTGAACAGCTAGGATGGATTAAGCACGATGAGGCAGTGAACTCTTGAGGATGAGAAGCCATTGACATGGGCGTACAAGAGCGATTGGATGCATGATGGTTGGGTCACATTCCATGCAAGCTTCAACAACGCTTGCCTTCAGTGATGCGCATAAACGTCATTAACGGCCCTGAATTAATTTTAACCCTTGGAAAAGACCTTTGTACCCCTTTTTCTTACAACTATAAAAGGACCACCCCTACCACACATCTTTCATCCCTACTCTTCTCCTCTCACCCCCTCCAAAGCTCTAAAGAGCTAGTCCCATACCCGGGATGCTCCACTAGAGTCCTAAATATAATTTTTCCATCTTCTCATCCCCATTCGTGGAGCACTTATGGTTGTCCTCTCATTGCCATTCGAGAACCAGATCCCTCCATAATGTCACCCTACTTCATTATTCATCCTTTAGCTCTGTTTTCCCTCGTTCACCATCTCATCCCTATCATCCGAGCGCTCTGTCAACGCTGGTCATCCTCCAAGCAACCATCGAGGAGGATTTTCTCATCTCCCTCTTTTTACTACTTTTTAGTATAGATTTCCAACTTTCTAGTTGTAGAAATTAGTTGTACTGAACATATGGTATAAAATATTGGTTTTCCTTTTCTCTTTTTTCTCTATATTATTCCTTATCTTTCTATTATTTATCCTTTAAGTAGAATATCTAGTGTAGAATAATTTTAACTAGCTAATCTACTTTCAAAAGATAATTCCAAACACGATTTTTAATCAAGCATTAGCCTCCCTGTGTTCTACCTGAAATTCACCAAAGTTTCGATTATAAATTTTATTTCACAATGAATTTTTACGGAACTACAATGGTGGGTTTTCAAACTCAATCTTTTAGCATATCAAATCTAGCTAATTAGCTACTCTATCCAACATCCAAATTATTATATTTCTTGCTGATGAAATGAATAAATGATTTCTACATTTTCCAATCAATTGCAAGCATGTCTTTGACAATACATTGCTTTTCTTAGTTCACAGGAGAAATGGCAAATCCTCCACCTGCAAGACCACATGAGTCTTTAACGAATCAGGTTATGTTACAACACATTTGGTAGGAGAACTAACCGATAACATTATTAATTTGTAACCAAAAGCATACACTACTTTTCAGGAATGCTCGGATGTAGCCTCTCTGAACTCAGCATTGTTCATGGAACATAGAGTGGTATAATAGTAGTGGAAATAAGGTGAGAATTGAGAAGATATTAAGCACCTGAAAATAACTAATTAATCACAAAATTTACCAATCATATTCAGTGCTAATATTACCATATGTTCCATCATTCTCTCTCCATAAGTAGCTTTGCAATAACAAGTCTCGTCGTCACATCCCACTAAATTGTAGAACTTTGGGTGGTAAGCACAACTTTAACTCTGTTAGATAAGAATTTAGTGTATTATTTAAAAAAATTAAAAAATAAACAAACTGATCATGGCAGCTAGTCACTTTTAGTTGCTTGTGAATAATGTCTATATGACAATCCAAATGTTCTATCATAGTATTGTAAGAAAAACTGAAGTCCCACCTATGATAAACCAAAAGTCACAAAAAAGGAAGCAAGGCAAGGCAAACTGTGCTTCGGATAAGCAAGTGATGATCTCTATTAAAGGACAGCAAGTACCAATTAAGCCCAATTTTTTTGACATGCATTTAGAAAATTTATATAAATCTCAAACAATAATCGACCTATACAACCAAGACTCAAAATCATGCTCATATGTAGTGTAATAAGTCGATAACTAGATACTAATCATCATAGAGGTTGCAAAACTTTCACACTACCATAATAGAACCCCCAGAACTTATCAAGAATATCCTTACTATGATCTTGATGGACCAAGAGACATAAGAGTCTGAAAAATAGCTTCTAGAGTTGCCTCAACTACACCAACCACCATCATTGATGGAGGATCATCCCAGTTTTGAGAAGGTCAAGTTACAAGGTCATTCCTATTGTAATCAAAATGGTCGTGGATAGGTAGAAATAAAATGATACCTCCACTTCAAGGTCACCAACCTTTTATTCTTTGAATAGTCATAGCCTTAAGTTGGTTCTGAAAATTAAGTAATTTTCTGGCTTGAGCAATAAATAAAAATCTAAAAAAGGAAATGTTACCATTCTTACATCCAAATATCGTCCATGAAGAAGGAGCTACAACATCAGAAGATAATGGACCAGAACAAATTGATGAAAAGGTAGTCCAGTCTAGTAACATGGAAATAGGAAAACATATATGAGAAAGTTGAGCAATAAAAAGATAATGCATATTCAGAAGAAAAAGCATGAGTGAACACCACAATATGTCAAAGAGAAATTGCAAATATACTACTAATAAAACCTATATGGAAATATTGCAAAATGAATATGTGTAGATAGTGTAGTTGGTATATATTATGAGGTAAAGATCAAAGTAACCACCTAAGGATTGCATGTGATTTTGATGCCTATTACCGTTCAACCTGCATATAAGACATTTATCATCAATGACAATGAATTACAATATAAAAAAAAATGCAAATGCATTTTCACAAACAAAACTTAAACATTGATTTGTGCATCACCAAAGGGATAAATTGCATAATCTTACTGTATTTTTGGTCTACTATTTACTTGCTCTATTTCTTTTTTTGGGTTGGTTGATTATTTTTTCCTTTTGAATCATTGTGGGATAAATAACATATTGAATGTGAGATGTGAATTGATGGGGTGTACAGGAGTCACAGTTGTGGTTTTCTGTTGTAATTCGATATTAGGCTTGTTTTCATTGGAAACCTTACCCACCACTTAAGTCTCATTTTAAGTCATGCACACTATAGTTGCAAACTATTAATGCAAAATCGTCAATGTTAAAGAAATGCATTATAGTATAGGACAAGATCGCATTAAACACTTAAATTTATAACTCAGAAAAGTAGTCCAAGGTCGAACATAGGGAGCAATCAACCAATCAATCTCAAGATCACAATTTTAAATAAAGGATATAAGCAATTGCAACCAGAACTGATTCAAAATGATTTATCAATAATTTAAAGTAACAATATGCAAAAATGATGGGTTAAAATGGTGATTTGACTCATCAACTAACCCCTTTTAATTAACCTCAAGTATCTCAAATAAATAAACAATGAATCCAACCAAATATTCCATGTCAGTTAAGTATCTCAATAACACAATTGTGGCTTGGAACCAGCAATAGAGGCAAAGTCCTCTCTTTTCCTTCAGGCCTTAGAGAGAGGCACAGGCACAACACAGTAGAACAGAGGTGAAGGCCTCTTTAAATTCTCTAAGTGTAGAGAGCAGTAGAGAGCAAAAGCCCCCACTTTCTCTCTTTCTTTCTCTTCTTTCTCTCGCAGAATCAGGTGAACCAGACCAGACTTGGGTATTCGGGTAATCGGATCAAGGGCCAGACCGGCGTGGCATAAACCATGGGCGAGGGCATGCATATGCACGTGCGTAGGAGGACCTCACCCTCATGCTTACTGAGATGAAGAGCCCATAACACAAATTCAATTTGTATGCTGCAGGAGGGTTTGCACTATCCAATGTGGGACTATCCCACAGAGACTCGACGCATGCGACTGTAGATGAAGACCTTGACCAATTGAAGTAACAGCTAAGGTCATGATGCTCAATTGCAAACCTGGAGACCTATCTAGAGGTACTCTGCACAACCTGGAGGTTACACCTGGGGCAATTGTAGCTAGAGGACTGAAGATGTGGTCGGTGAACTCACGGGCGGTAGCGGAGGTCCGGCAGATACCTGAAATCACGAGAACGGCCTTGCGGCCATGTCAAACAGGCTTAGAAGGATCGCCTTGGAATGTCGAGTGCGATGGTGGGTGTAGCGTGTGGAGTGAGTGAAGCTGGAGGCTTGACAACCTCAAGAAGGTGGTGCATAGGTGGTGGTGTTTGGTGGCATTGAGGAGAGGCGAATAGCATTAATAACCAGAAGGCTTTTGCTCTCTAAAACACAGTAGTGCTAATGGGTGTTGTGGTAGGGTGGATGGTGGTCTGTGGAGTGTGGGCGAACTCATCAATGTTCTGTCGGAGGGGGAGAGGACGGAGGGGGAGATAAGTGATTGGCAATCGTGCGTGTCTTGTGAGTGTGGGAAAGAGAAGTAGAGGAAAAAAGAAAGATGTAGAGGGTCTTAGGAGAGAGTGTTGGGGCCAATTGGCTTTGGTTGTAGCTTACTGGAGTCAGAGAAGATGACGGAGTGGGAGGACGACGATGACGAATGGGGCAAGGAGACGTCCTCTCTTTGGCTGGAGAGGATCACGAGGAAGAGAGGAAGAACTTGGGCAGTCAAATTTGATGGTTGGATGGCCAGAGGAGGGGGATCCGGGGAGGTCACCGAAGAAAGGATGTTTCATGGCTGGAGAGGGTAGATTAGGGTGTTTTGACTCACCAAAATTTGCTCAGGAGATCGGCGTTGCAACTTGGGTCCTTAAATAGGGCTTAGAATGGCATTCTAAGCTTGGAAATCAAGCTTGGAAGCACATGGTGCTTTCATGACAAGGAGACCCACATCTCCCATGCATTCGCATGGGAGATTGGGAAAGAATTGGAGTCCAAGGACAAGCTTGATTGAAAGAGAATTCCTCATGGAATCTCTGTTCAAATCTGTGACTAACTGATTGAGAAACGAGTGAGAAAATCTCGCTCAAATCTCTCCGGAGATGCTACATCTATTCCTTATGACAAAAAGGATCTGGATGTGAAGAAGATGAGGAAGTTAGGGGGGTCCTTGCAAGGTTTTCAATAGCTGAGGGGTTCTTTATAAGAAAAAGAGTCTGAACAGGATTAAAATGCAAACTAGGCCAAGATGATCTCTGATTGGGCCTAAATTTTGGTACAAAGCTAATTTGTACCCAAGGAATCTAATGGTGAAGTCAGATTTAGGTTTTGACCAATTTTGACTTGGTAAATTGCGTAAAAACCCAAATTAGGGCCACTATCTACCTGAGACTATTTTAGGTCAAAATGGATTCAGATGGTCAAATCAAGGATGCCAAACCCTAGAAAATAATTTTTTATGATTTTTAGGGGGTTTATATGCATTTTATTATGGCTAGAATCCTAGTTAATTAGGTGAGATTATTTTTAGGGTTTTAGAAGTCCATTAATTCTTGACATGCATGAAAACCTATTTCTGTCTGTATGGACCTACTTATTAGGCATTAATGACTATATGACCTTTAATAAACCCCTGAAGTGCCCCATAGTTATTCTGTATTTCTGATAAGATGCTAAAATTGCAGAAACAACCTTGTTTTCATCTTTTCTTCTAAAAATAGAATATTAAGCACTTAGGACCCTCTCAAGGTTATATAGGAGCTTTTATTGACTTTATCAGACTAAATTGGGATAGTTATGGCTCTTGATGGTGTTCCCATCATATCCCCATGCTTAGCTTTTGCTAGTCCCTTAGCAAAACTTTATGGACCAAACCAGTTATCTATGTCGGATGTAATCGTCAGGATGCCCAACTAAACTGCATCTCTAGTAATCAGATCTTAATACCAACAATAGGCCTAGAGGTACTCAAGTACCAGTCGAGATCCAGACCTGACTAGCTTTCACCTCAGTCTACCACGAAGGTTTCTAAGGTCCGTAGGAACTAACCAAGCATTCGTTGGACCAGGTGATTAAAACACCCGTGCTTGTAACATGGTTAGCCCAGGTTTAGTTTGCTAGTGCATTTTTGTAAGAGAGAGGGATAGAAGAAGATTTTCTTATTTGTGGAGAGCTTTCTCACTCTTTTTCTTTTCATTATATTTTTCCTTAGATCCCACCTCGGATTGGCCCTAAACATGTTCTATATTAGATTCCTGGTCCCCACCATTAATCCTCATAGGGTCCCTGGCAATTGATGCTTAGAGATAGCACCACCCATGGAAACCCCCAGAACCCTGGCTTTCGACACTTCGTGATAGTGATGCCCATGGCGTTCTGTAGCTAAATCCTGACCCTGGCAATCGACATTTTGTGATAATGCCACCAATGGCATCTGAACCAGCACAAGGTGCTTACATGCCCCTGGTAGGATATTTAGATATCCTAGGAGACAAGCACCGAGGAGATGATATGTTATTGTGCATCTTCGAGGAAAATTTCCCACCTCTCCACACTGAGAACTCGTCCAAATCAACTTGTGTTTTCGAGCCGCTCCTAATTTAGATCTTTGGACAATTTATAGAATATCATAATGCTTTTAGCGTGATTTCATATTTAAGTGCACTGAACCAAACAATGTGTGATTTTTGGGTATTTAAGTTACCGAGTCCTGCGAACCAGAGGTCGATTAACGGGGCCGAATACTACCTAAGCCTTAGACCTAATACACAAGCTTTGCATTTTCCTCAATCTCTTGAGGACTAATCCGGATCTTGACAAGTGAGTTTTTTAATCTAAGAATAGATCCAACCTAAGGTCAGTATTCGCCACTAATCTATTAAGTTTTAGCCTTTCAGGTCTTAATTCATCATTTAATCCAACCTAGAAGCTAGGTAAGTTCCATATCATTTTGAAGGGACTCAATTTCTTCCTTTATCTTTTTTCTCCTTTCTTTTCTTTTCAATTTTTCCTCCCTCCTTTTTCTCATTTTTCTCTCAAATGGACCTTCTCTTTCCTCAATGCTCCAATTTTTTTTCCACAAAATCCTTTTCTTAGAGTTGATTTTCATGGCGCTTTGCACTTTAAAACTTCCCATGCCTATGATTTGCAGTGTCCTCATTGTAAATTAGGTGGGTTAGAGTTCAGCTTAGATCGTACATTAAAATGGGTTCAAAGGGTGTGTGGATGGATTGAGGTGACTGTTGCAGACGATTTCAAGCTCTAGTATGTGTATCGGAGGTGGAGTCGGCTATTCTAATGGATGAACCATAAAGTGTAATATGATTTCATTGAAGAGATATGTCAAAAGGATTTCAGGTTTTTAAAAAGATGACAGGTTGCCTCCCGCTAAGTGCTAAGTTTAACGCCATCAGATGGGCACAACGGGTTCAGGGATATGTCATTGGCTGCATGAGTGATCTGAGAGAATATATGATCGTGATGGATTAGAATCGGATGGCCACAGCTAAGTATCAAAGCATGGTGAAGAGTCATTCCAGAATGTCCTTGGTATGGGTCAGGTTGATCCTTGTTTGTATGATCTCTCTTGATCTTTTGTCGAGGAATAATTTGGAAAGTGTAGCGGTCATGGGATTATGAAAAATGAATCCAGAGCTCATCAGAGATGGATCTACCAATTGTATCCCAGATGTGTGGTTCCTCTCATGCCATGTGGACTAACAGATTGACGATTAGTGAGTCATCTTGATTGTTTTTTGCTGGATGTGAGATCGGTTCCTCAACGAATGACTGATAAATCAGGTCTTCTAATGAATCTTTATTATAATCTTGATCCCATTTGAAAGTGAACATTTGGAGAGTGCCTTTTGGATCATAAAACTGAACTTCTATAAAGGATTCATATTATAGGTGGAGGTCAGTCTCAATATCTGCCAAACCTGATTCCAAGAGGTCCTCAAATTGAAATGTTTCTATATCCATGGGATTTGAATCAATCATGTCACCATGTTCCCCAAAATCCCAGGGGATGCCCTCACAATCAAAGGTGAAGGCCACCACTGTGCTTATGTCATTATGCTTGGTCAAACTAGGAACATCTAAGAAGTGAAAAGCTTCTACTTCTGGCTCTAGGTTTTCTGCTATTGACATAGTCATGAGGTCCTAAATAAAACCTAGTTGTTCCCCAGAGCCTTTTCCTTTTGTAGCGTCGAAAATATTAATCTCAACATGTTTATCTCCTAAGGCAATTATCATGTGCCCAGATTCACAATTGATTATGGCTCCTGCAGTAGACAAGAACGGTCTTCCCAAAATCACGAGCATATCCTGTATTTACTGAGGCATATCCATGTCAAGAATTAGGAAATCAACTAGGTAGCTGAAATCCTTAATTATAATTACCACATCCTCTACTAGCCCAACTGGCGTAATCAGGGTTCGGTCAGCTAGTTGTAAAGTAACATTGGCTGGTTTCAGCTATCCAATCTGTAATTTTTCTAATAAGGTGGTAGGGATTAGGTTGACTGAAGCGCCAAGATCCAATATGGCAAGCTTGAAAGTTGTATCACCGATCTTGCATGGGATTAGCGGGGCACCTGGATCTAATTTCTTAGAAGGTAGATTGTGTTGAATTATGGTACTCACGCTTTTAGACAGTACTACCTTCTCTTGTGCTGGCTTTTCCACCTCTTTCTTGAATAATTTAGGCGAGGTGGGTTTGCCAATGAGAATATCAACTAGATAGTGACTTGTGCATTCCTTAATTGTCCTGTTATATCAGATTCTGATACCTCTCTAATGTGGTGGTGAGAGAAGGCCTGAGATAAGGTGGTGAACTGGTGGTTTTGAGCAACGGGTTTCTTCTTCCACCTCTTTGCTTTTCCCTTAGTCTTGGTGTGCTGATCAATGGTCAGTTGAGACTTGGAAGATGAGCCTTGGGTCCTGGTAGCACATTGATCATAGCACAATCATGATGTAGAGGTGGAGGGGAGAAAGTTGTCCCTTGTTGCTCAGTAGTTTGGTAAGTTATGGTATGTTTTAGCTTAACTGAGGTGGAAGGGGAAAACATGCAGGTATGGGTCGAGGAGCTTGGCTGGGTATAGCAAGCTTGACTTTGGACTTGGTGCACAACGTGTTTCTAGGCCAACATGTTATTTGGATTTGGTAGAGGTTGGGAAGGAAGTTCACCAGGTTGGCGGGGATTTGCCATCTAGGCGAGTTGATTGCGAACCTCTGTGATCTCATCTTTGTGCTATTTTTCCATAGCTGCATTTGTTTTCTGAATGTCAGCTAGAGTCTGAAGGATAAGAGTCATTTGATCTTCCCGAGTTGACCTAGTTTGGTAAGTCAGGTTAGGCCGAGGCTGAGGCGGCTAATAAGGATGACAAACTTGTGGTCAAGGCTGATATTAAGGTCTCTGATTTTGATTATTCCCTGACCATGTGAAATTAGGATTATTACGCCATCCAAGGTCATAGGTGTTTGAGAAAGGATCATTCTGGATGGCGTTGAGGTCCTCATAGGTTTGAGGAACCTCAGAGAAATTAGAAGATGAGGGTTTAGAGCTCTTCCAACTAGAGGTGGCAGATCCGAACGTTCCTCCAAACCCTAGATCAAACAGGGGTGGGTATGGATCCATCCCCTGAGAAGATCGGTACAAGATGCTATGCACAAGCTCCCTCCCAGACGGTGGCTGTGCAAACGGGTTTTGCGTAGAGGTGTCTCGCTATAGATGATGAGTCAGCTCATCCACCTTCTTCTCAATGATCGAGACCTTGTCTAGGAGACTGGCCATTAACTCCAAGTCGATGGAAGAGGGTAGGCCCTACGTCTCATTGCCTCCCCATGGATTCCTCAATGCACAGGAATTCATCGGGTTGAACATGCTCGTGGATTTATTATTGATGGAGCTCTTGCACATGTTCGCAAGAATCTCCCACACGATGTCTTTGTGTTGACCCATGATGTTTCCTCCACTGGTTGCATTGACGAAACATCATGGGTCCTTATAGAGTCCCTAGTAAAAAGATTGGACTTGTTCCCATTTAGGAACTCCGTGGTGGGGGCACCTTCGCATGAGATCTAGAAAGTGATCCCATGCCTCATGAAGCGATTCTCCTACCTACTACGTGAAATGTGTGATCTGGTGCTGTGGAGCATTTGTCCGACCAACAGGGAAGAACTTTTTCAGAAACTTGGATTGCAGTTCAACCCATGTGTTGATTGGATGAGTTAGGGTTTGGTACCAGTGAGCGGCTTTTTCCATGAGAGAGAAACTAAATATTTTCATGAGCAAAATATCCCAATTTTGAGGTTCTAACCCAAATGTCTGGGCCAGATGATTGAGTTGCTTTATATGCTGGAAGAGATCTTCGAAATTAAGCCCATGAAATTTAAGGATAGCATGAATCATGTGCTTGAGTTCATTATCAAGACCTCCAGTCGAGATTTGGACTCGAGGTTCGATCACCACTACAGTGGGATTATAATGATCTCACATCATATGACGTTGCGATGGATTCATAAAGGCTTGGAAGAGATCGTTGAGGCGCTGAAGTTGATTCTGGATATTGTTTTCTTCTTCTGCTGGGTGTTCCATGAGTATGGATGGAGATATAGGCTCAGATGAATTAAAAGATATGTCAATATGGTCGAGTGGTTGCACAAACAAGAAAGTCGAGGCATGGCCTTGACGAGAGTGAATAGCTAATGGAGGCCTTAAGGGTAGTCTTAGGGATCTCCTCCCAAACATGCTCCGATGGATAAGACGAGGGATAGAATGTGTGATGAACCCAACCAAGACACCCAAGATTTTGGATGACTATAGAGGTTCGGGGCGGATGATATCCCTAGATTAGAAAGTCGTCCACCTAAGAATTACCCGGGTAGTTGATTGCACAACAATCATAGGTCTTAATTGACCTAAATTAGGCTACGACTTAGCATAAGTTAGGGTAGTTCATGCATGCATAAGTATTATTTGCATCCTTACTACTTTCCTTTAGCTATGCATAAAATAATGCTATAATGTACTGATTAGGTGCATTATGTCAATTGCAAGTAATAAGCTGATCAGAAGCTAGATCTGAAGTTGGATCTAAAGCTGGATCTTAAGAATAAAGAATAACTGGCATTGTAGCAGAGCAGGAGTGGAAGACCTAGATTAGATGTAGTAGATAATAATGTAAGGGAGTTAAGGTATGTTATTCTATTAAGTAAGAATAAAGAAACAAATTGTGAAGAACTTAGGTCCATCCTAGCCCTAGAAAAGCCTAAAAGCTTCCCCAAGCCTTAGCCACCCTTAGATTAGGTCACCACACCCTAGGAAACCTTGAAACCCTAATTCCAGCCTCTATCTGGATGTCCAGATGAGTTATAGGACATCCAAAACCCTTTGCCAACTCCTGCACACCTTAAGCCCACTTCTACAGTGTTATTGGACGTCCAGACACTTGGTCAGACATCCAATTTCTATAAAATTCCCAAGACAGAACCTAGAAACCTTCCTGACTCTGATTAGACGTCTCGACTTGAAGTCTGGACTTTTGATTTTTCACTATAAGTTGTCCAACACTCTTATTGGATATCTAAAATTGCTCTCCAGTTCCTATTTTGGAATTCAAGCCTTGATCGTGAGTTCTTAGCTCCCTAAACCCAATTCCAACCACTTAGGAACCTAAATTAAGGTACCCTAACCCTAGTACACCATCTTTAAACCTTCCCAAGAACCTAATGAGGTTCTCATTAAGCCCAATTGACTTAGATTATAGTCAATCTCATCAGCCTATTCAATTTGACTCATAGAGTCCAATTGAGCTCAGATCTTAACCCATACAACTCCAATTGGACTCAGTGAGAGTCCAATTGACCTAAGCCCAACCTAATTGAGTTATTTCACTCTCAGTTAGGTTCACACTCATTCAATTAAACTTGTGTTAAGTTTAATTGTGTTTCCCCCTTAGCAATTAGGGTTTGCAACCCTAATTTAAGACCTACACTAACCCAAACACTTTAGGACCTAACCTAAACCACTTAGCCACATAAGGCACAGGCACACACACACACACACACACACCCATTCACGCAATCCCACACCACCTAGAGTGTTTTAGGTTCTTCCAAAGGTGGCGCCACTCTTGGTTGCTAAAATTAGCAACCAAGAGACATTCAAATTGTAGATCCACAAATGGTGGATCTAAAATCCACCTTCTCTCTCCTTGGCTGGCCACTCTTGGAGCTCTCTGTAGAGATTTCCACACTTCTATAGAGAGTCTCCCTTAGGTCTATAAAAAGACCCAAGGGGTGGCCATTTGCACCCATTCACTCTCGGCTTCCATTGAGCTTAGCTACAATCCACCTCCACTCCACCTTCACAAGCTTCACCATGGCCACCACCATCTTCATGCCAAGATGTTGGATCACCTCCTCAAAGTCTCTCCAATGGCAGGCCTAAGCACCATTGGCCACCCCTCCTCCTCTCAACCAACTCAAAGGCCATCGGAGCCCACCTCCGAATGCCTTTATTTCTACTAGATTAGTAGCTTAGTTCTTCATAGTTTACATGCTTTATTTATTGCTTAGTAGTGAAGCTCTATATTCACCCCCAATGCTGCATGCATAATCCCCCTTTAGATTCATGCATGCGATCATTTTCTGCTAGCTAGATTTGTGTTTCCAAGCATTCCTCTATAAGCTTTCCATGAGTTCCATGTTGCAAACACCATGACGAATCAATGAAAGATCTTTTCCTATATATATATCTATGGGTTGAGAATCACTATGAGCTTATTGCAATATATTTTGTATGATTAAAGTTTCCTGCTTTTAATTATTATTTGTTGCAACTAGCATGTCGGTGCCTGAAAATATCGAGGATCTAACTATTAACGCATTTTCCGTAAACAGTCACCACATAACTAGAATTGTGTGTACTGAAACTCACACTTTCACATTTGTCTTCTATCTAACACATGCGCACGTAATTAGGGTTCATAATGAAAGTGGCCGAACATTGATTCAACAATTAGAAGCCGACGTGCAATTTTAAGCAAGTAGAGTGAGTGAGATCAATTTCAAATCTCTATTTCCATAAACGCCTCCTAGAGACGAACGACCGGAACTCAAGACTCGTTATCTTATAAATTATTTTTGTTAATCGTATTTCGCAACTATGCTACGATGCATTCTGATCAAATATGCACTATACGATTCCCAACAGTAGCCAGGAAGGGAGAGTCCCGCAAAGACCCCTACATGGTAAAGCGTCACCACGGGTTACAGGGTTTTCGGCACTCAATCTTCCTTGTCACTGAGGGTCTAGGTAGACCAGAATGGATAACTTGACCTCTTAAGTCTAATGATTTTAAGTTTAGAGTGTGGGTGCTTAGGATTTCACATGAACTTTAAGATGTTTTTGTAAGTGGTGACCAAATTTCAAGATTGGTTGACCCCGCAAGGTGGGTCAACTTCACCTGATTTGTCCTTGATTATTAGGTCCCGCTTTTAGTATTCAAGTGAGATTTAGAGCTTTTTTCTTAGGGTTTGCTTGTTTAGGTAAATTCAATCAAGGTTTAGGACACACATAGTTTGGGAAGATTGATTCTTTTTTTAAACAAGTGTGTCTCTAATACCCTAGAATGGAAACCCTGATTTTCTCTAATTGGTCAATCAATTAATTCCAAATCTGGCACCTAAGGCTCAATCAATAAGGTGGTAGCCCTAAGTGTCTTAAATCCCTTAATAGGTGTAGAAATCAAGTTTGGGATGCTTCTAAAAATATACCAAATTAGGCAACTTGTAATGATTAATTTAAAAATAGAATGCAAGTTGGTCCTAATTGATTTCTTTCCTTTTCTAGCTTTTCATAATCATGGGCTTAATGTGGATGGAAAATGAGATTACCTGCCCCTAGATTGACTGTTGTGCGGTTGATCTTACTCGACTAAATTCCTGCACAATCACAACCAAAAGAGATAAATGAAGTTAATATCATGTCAGGAATCATAATCAAGAGATGAAATTGCACGTTGCTTCCCGACAATGACACCAAAATGTTAACGCGAAATTGTCGATGTTTAAGAAATATGTTATAGTATAGGACAAAATCACATTAAACACTTAAATAAGGGATATATGCAATTTCAACCAGAACTAATTCAAAATGATATATCAATAATTTCAACTAACAATATGAAAAAATGATGGGTTAAAATGGTGATTTGAATCACCAATTAACCCTTCTTAATTAATCTCAAGTATCTCAAATAAATAAATAATGAATCCAACCAAATATTCCACGTCAGTTATCATAATACTGCAACAGTGGCTTAGAACCAGCAACAGAGGCAAAGGCCTCTCTTTTCCTTCAGGCCTCATAGAGAGGCACAGGCATAACATAGCATTACAGAGGCAAAGGCCTCTTCAAATTCTCTAAGTGTATAGAGTAGTAGAGGGCAAAACCTCTAAGCAACAATTGCACATCCTTTGTGAGAGTTTAACATGAAAGTAGGGTTAAAACTGTAATTTTACCATCATATCATGAATGCAGAATAACCATGGGTTTTCTGAGGGGTTTACTGAAGGTCAAATATGCATTAAAGTCTAACGAGATGGTTCGTGCAAATAGAAATGGGTTTTCACGCATTTCAAGAATTAATTGACATCTGAAACCCTAAAAAAGACTTGCTTAATTCACTGAGATTCTAGTCAAGATGAATTTCACCTAAATCCTTTGAAAATCAAATAAAAATATTTTCTAGGGTTTGGCATCCTTGATTTGACCATCAGAGCCGATTTTGACGTAAAATAGAGTCACAGATCGAGAGTTGCCCTAATTTGGGTTTGTGTGCAATTTACCCAATCAAAATTAGTCAAAACCTAAATTGGACTTCACCATCAGATGTCTTGGTTCCAAATTAGGTTTGTAAAAAAATTTGGGCTCAATAAGGGATCATCTTCACCTAGTTTACATTTCAGTCCTGTCTAACTCTTTTCTCTCACACATATGCCCCTAACTTTTGAATTAATTGCAATAAGGTCCCTAACTTTGTAATATTTCTTTGTAAAAAGGCCCTCACTCCATTTTTGGAAGGTCAGACCTTCACTGTCGAGTTTCAAACGAGAATTTCTCGTTCGATTCTCAATCAAACACTCCCAAAATTGAAAGGGAGATTCCTTGAGGAATTCCCTTCCAAATGAGACCTTCTATGAATTGTAATTTTGCCCCAATTCCTCATGCAAACCTTTTGAAGGTTCACATGCCCTATTTGCATGAAAAATGTGGGGTTATAAGCTTGGTTTCCAAGCTTGAAAGACCTCCCCATGGCCTATAAATGGACTTACAACAAAAACCTTACCTCCTTAGCTAGGTTTTGGGCCAAAAACCTCTTGAAATCCCTATCTCCGGCCTCCTTCGACCAACACTTCAGTGGAACTTCTCGACCTCCCTCCTCCGTGCCTCCAACAATCAAATTGGAAGCGTAGTGACCTTCCCAATCTTCCTCCACACCTCGCCGGTCACAGCAGGTGCCATCTTTCCTTCTCCTCACCACCGTTCACCTCACCGGAGAGTTTGTACCCTCTGGTGCTGGCCAATCAAAGTCGACACGGATGTCCTTCCTCTTCATCCCCTAGTTAGGTCCTTAACCTCCCCTTCCTCTCTAGACTTCATTCCAACCCTTCCTAATTCAATTCGACCACTATTCCACCAACTCCCCCTCCGTCTTCCCCACAACTGGCCGTGCTTCGACGAGCCCGCGCCACCACTACAAACCACCAAGCACATCCGCTCCACCTCCAAAAGCTCCGCCATCACCTCGTGACCAGAAGCCCTAACATTTTTGGGGCTATTGGCCACCCAAGATCTCTGTCGAGCAAACCATCCTCCGACCTTCATATCTGACTCCGTCCGGCCACCATTCACACACCCGTGCTATGAAAACTCCACAACCATCTTCGCCATCACTTGGCGAATCTCCTGAGGCATTTTAACATGGCAAAGAGTCCATATTTTGTTTTTCTCAGGTCTTTCTGTTGGTGGTTAGATTCTTCAACACAATTAATTTAGTTATTTAGGCTTAATTATGTCCGCAAGAATGTAACTTAGGTTAACTCGATTTAAAGTCATGAATGTACTATAAGGTCAAGTTAACCTAACATTTTAGATTTTTTTTTTTAAAGTTCTTTCTAAACTGGTTGAGTACAGGTCATTCACTGGGAGGCATAACCTAATCTTAATTCATCATTTAGTTTCTAAGAATAATTAGGAACTAATTATTTAATCAATTGTTGATTAGCATATTTTAAGCACATGAGTATTGCACAAAAATGAGTCAATTAAGCGCAAGCAATATTCCATGAATAAAAAACATATTTACACATATGATTTGTCATTAGAAACCAAGTAAACATGTTTATTACATCAAGTACTTCTAATTACAAAAGATGAAGGCAAGAAAATGCTAAACAAATGAGTACACCAGCCTTATTTCATTTAGAGCTCAAAATAATGAAAGAGAATATGATATTCCAATGGAATTACAAATCAGACGCCTAAAAATAGAATTGGATGTCTTAAAAATAGAAAGTAGAAGATTGATTACATGAAAGGTCGTATGATTCTCTCTTTTATTCCTTAATTGAATGCCTTCAGCCCTTCTTTCTTTTCTTCACTTCTGTTATTGCTCTCTTTCTCTCTCTTTTAATTCTTAGGTTTCTCTTCTTCCCTTATATTTTCCTTAAGTTCTTCTTTAGCTACTCTCCTAAATCTTTAACTTTCCTTAATCCTCTCTCAATACTTAATCTTTTAAGCCCTCTTCTCTTCTTCTCTTCTTCTTTAATTCTTATTTAACTCTCCGTACTATGCATATAGCCTCCCACATTTAGTCAATTGCGTCCACACTTAAACCCATTTTTCCTTTAATTATAAAATTTATTTTATTAATGGCCGGTAAGACCTCTTTCAGAGATACATAGCACCCCGTGGGGTGGGATTAGACCCTACTAGAGATCTGACCTAGTTTTAATTAGGTGGATTTCCATGTGTTCATATCAATGCATAGTACCGGCCTCCTAGGCCCACACCCGCTCATGGGCCCACACTCACGCCCATAGGTGCACACACACACCCATGCGCAAGCACGTGAACATGCATGGACCCACACCCATGATCATAAGCTGTGCCCAGTGCTGATGACCAAAGTGTCCTATGCACAAAATCATAATATACTATGTCGCACGCTCTAGAATTCCCAAGGTGGGACTATTCTTAAAAAATTCCAGGCCAATCTTTCAGCGAAGATTCTGGCCGATTGGCTGGATGGTTTCGATCAAGGAAAGGCTCAATCAAAAGCCCTAAGGATCCTCTATCAGGATTCAACACCAATTTGGTGTGCAGATCTAGTTCAGCCCTTTGATTTGAAGGGCAAATTTAAGGGTTCTACACGGCCATTAATGGCTTGCAGAAGTGAAGTTAAGGTCATTTGACTTGTGGAAAGTCTTAGGTCTCTCTACTAAAGGTTTGAATGGCCTTATTGATGCACTCCACATCAAACTAGAGAAGAAACGAGTCTGAAGAAGCTCAGGAAGCAGTAGAAGCTGAAAAGTTTTGTTCTCAGTGTTCGAAGCTTGGAATTGAGCTCCAATTCGTCCAATAGATGGCTCAAATCACCTGGAGTCGATCTAAACTGATTTATAATGCTTAGAGTAATTGCCTTGATCAGGATTTGACTCAAAATTTCAATGAAAAAGTTCAATAACAGTATTGGGTTCCATATGAACCCAAACTGTGCAGTAGGTTAAATCTCAATTAATCCTCAATAAGATCCTAACAAATCACCCTAAAAACATTCTAAATCTTTCCAGAAACCTAATTAGCCCATTCAATTAGAGATTCAACAATCTAATCCTCGAATTCACTCCCAGTTTGACCATTAAATCTCAATAGTTGACTTTTAAAATAGATCACCACATATTCAAATTAAGGACCTAAATGTCCTCAAATCAACTCAATGAATTGTTTCCACATTCCAAAATAAAGTTTTGAGCCTAACTTGAGTGCTTATAGGCACTGTCGCCTGGGTTGGGAGAGAGGTGTGATTGGTAGAGCGATCTATAGGTTTTCAGTCCAATTAAAGGCCTAGGATGGATTACCTAGGTTTCTCTGAAGCTTCTGGACCTATTCCTATAATCTAAACCCTAACAGGTTTGTCTCTTCAACTCTGCCAGAGTTGGAGAAGGTAGAGATCAAACTAAGACTTTAAACATTAATACACAAATCTAACTCCAGAAAATTAATCCCTAAGTCTAAAAGAAGTAATATGGAGCTTCTCAAAGAATTCCAGAGGCTGAGGCTTTAGTTTGGTTCCCCAGAGCTTGCTGGAGCTCTGGTGGGTCAAATTCTATTGTATAGAGGAGAAAACTTCAATGAAATAGGCCATTACTGACCTGTAAAGATTCCTAAGACCTAGACAGATCATAAGAACTCTTTAATTAACTCTTTTAAAGATCAAAATAAAGGATTCATCGTGGAATTCAAAGATCTGGCATTCTGAGTTCGACAGAGCTCAGAATGCTTCCTCTTACTCAATTGAGTGAGGGGAAATGGTCTATGGAATGAGGCAATGCTAATGAACTAATTAATTAGGGGAATAACTCATCTCTGAGTTGCCATTGACAACAGGCTCAAAGATAAGGGAAATTAGCCATTTTAAGTACACTACTTAATAGGAGCAATAGATGGATTCGGTGGGGTCCTTAAGTGTTATGGAAGTGATGTAGGACCTTGATTGAGTGTGGGATAATCTTTGGCCACTTCACCATGGATAGTGAAGTATCCAGGTGGGTGTAAAGTGATTTAGGTGATTAGACGGTTAATTAAGGTAGATCTAGGGTCAGGAAGGGTCTTAAGGTAGTGGATTAGTGTTGGAAGACCCTAATTGGAGATGTAACAACTCCGTGACCTCCGCCATAGACAGCAGAGACCGCCGGTGATGGTGGGGTGAACTAGGCATTTTAGGTGTTAACCATGAGGGGAAGAAAGTGGAAATAAATCATGGAAAGGTAGAGAAAGTGGAATTGTGCATGGATCAGTGAAAGAGGGACTGGAAAGGCCGAACATGGCCTTGCCAGAGCTAAGGAAGGCAAAGCTTAATCATACTGAAATCTACGCTAAACCTACTCCTAACTACTGCTAAACTACTCTTATGAGTTAGAACTACTTACCTGGATGAAAGGAGATAAGAAGCTCCGTCGATGGCACATAACAGAGGATGAAATCAGAGGAAAGGGGATAGAGCTTCGGCGAGAAACTGAAGGCGGCGAGAGAGAAAAGATGATGCTCCAAGGCTCTGTCACAGCCTTTAGGAGAGGAAGAGGGGGTAAGAGAGACAAGTCTTCTGCTTGGAAAAACTCTGAAGGAGGGATGAGAGGTTGCCAGAGGTGAGTGACAAATAGCCTATCATCGACTGCTACTGAGGAAGGGGGAAAGGGAGCCGACCTTTTGAATCATAGGGGTCCTAGGGTATTTATAGGTTATGGTGGAGGGTAAGGGGGGTGTACCTGAATGAAAAGATGTCTAGGTTCAACTAAACCACCGGCATCGTCTCCAATGCCAGTGAGCTTAACTCCTAGACCTAAATAGGATTAGAGGTCAATCCAATCCGTCGGATGAAGAAAGGGAGGTGCACGGAAGAGAAACGACCAAGGTGGCCATGTTCTATCAAGGGATGAAGGTGGATCAGAAGGTGCGGTGACGGACGCTCTCAGATGTCTAGTGTATGGAAGAAGAAGAAGAGGAAGAAGTGTTGCGCCCATAGCGACCTATTCGTAGGAAAAACTAAGGACCTATGTGCATGGAAAGGACTCAAGTGTAAAGAAACTGAAGGACTAAAACGTAAACTGAGGTTTTCAAGGCTTATTTTAATTTAATTCTTTTTCAACATTTTATATTTGATTATAAAATAGATAAATATTATACATATACCTTGAATTTACATTTTTGACATTTTTAGGTTAATTTATTTAATTGATTAAGTTACTTATGTTATTACAGACGTAAGTATAAATTATGCTTAAGTTAAATTAGATATTAATTAGGTAACAAATTAATTATATTTTGAGTCCATTTATTAATTAAATTATTAATGATATTAATTGACTTATAACTAAGCATTTTTAACTTATTTTTAGGTCCTTTATTTATCTGTCCCTTGTTATATAATTAACCCCATATATTCATATGCTTGGCTAATTAACTAGGGTTTCTAGTTAATTAAGGGTAGTTAAAAGCCATGATGAGCCTCTCATCTGCCATTCTCCATCACCAGCACTTCCATCTCCAATCACGTTCAAGCTCCTACGGCAACGAAAGCACCTGATTCAGTTCCTAAGTCATGCAGCGTAGCTCCAAGCAGGTCTCCAAGTGGTCAATTGAAGGAATCACTAACTGCAGCTACTCCAATTGGTCGAAGCTTCACTTGCAGGCATACGAGAGGAGGGCACTTTTAGTCGCACATCGGGCATGGAGAGGCATGTGGTAGCCCATAAGTTGATTTTTTGCTATCGGCTATCTACCACGAGACACCAAGGGTGAGGTCCCTGCTCACTTGCTCATGTCACTCGACCCAACCTAGTTACCTATCCTAAGCACTCGTCGGCTACTACCCATGCCAGGTGCCTTAGATCCGGGTGCATGTGATCCGATTACCCTACCATCTGAGAGAGAAAGAGGAGAAGAGAGAAAGAGAGAGAGTGCGGGAGAGGGGGGTTTTGCTCTCTGAAGAACTATCCTTGTGTGACCTTAGCCAAAATTCGAAGCTTGTGTAGCCCTTGTGTGTGAAGAAAGAAGAAGGCTTGAGAAGAGAAATGAAGAAGTCCTGTGCATGTTGAAGGAAGGAAGAAGAAGAAGAAAGAAAGAGAGAGAAAGGCTCTACATTTGAAGAAAAGAAGGAAGAATCTGTTAAGTCGAGAGCATTGTGACATTATTTTAATTACTATTCAATAATTTAAGTACTATGGTTAAGATGCATGCTTAAATGTGGATCTAAAAGGTGATTTAAATCACCACTTTTTAGATCATTTTCATTCTTTTTACTATGTCAAACTCATGTTATACATTGATGATCAATTCTTGAGTAATTATTCCTTCTTGAATATCATTATTGGCTTAATTATTGTGCTCATTTATATTATGATTGAGATTAGTGCGTGAATTTAACATTTGCTCCCTGTGTCCGACGTCGGACTTCAAATTCGAGTTATAAATTGTATTTGTTGTTCGATCGATTGAGGATTTGAACGACTATGATAATATAAACCCTTGATAGATCACTTGAACACTTTGGCACTGTTGTTGGGGAGCAACGTGCAATTTGATCTCTTGATTAGGATTCCTGACTTGATACTAACTTGATTTATCTCTTTTGATTGTGATTATGCAGGAATTTAGCCAAGGAGCAAGATCAACCGCACAATAGCCACTTCAGGAGCAGGTAATTTCATTTTCCATCTTCACTAAGCCCCTGATTATGAAAAGCTGAAAATGGAAAAAATCAATTAGGACCAACTTACGTTCTATATTTTGATTCAATCACAACAAGTTTCCTGATTTGATTCATTTTTAGAAATATCCCAAACCTGATTTTTGCACCTATTATGGGATTTAAGACACCTAGGGCTCCAACTTTCTTGATCAAGCCCTAGGTGCCAGATTTGGAATTAATTGACTGACCAATTAGAGCCAATTATGATTTCCATTCTAGGGTTTTAGAGACACACTTGCTTAAAAAAAGAATCAATCTGTGTGTGTCCTAAACCTTGATTGAACTTACTTAAACAAGCAAACCCTAAGAATCAAGCTTTAAATCTCACTTGAATTCTAAAAGTGGGACCTAATAATCAAGGACAAATCAGGTGAAGTTGACCCACCTTGCGGGGTCAACCAATCTTCAAATTAGGTCACCACTAACAAAAACATCTTAAAGTTCAAGTGAAATCCCATGCACCCATGCTCTAAACATAAAATTTGTAGATTTAAGAGGTCAAGTTATCCATTCTGGCCTACCTAGACCCTCAGTGACAAGGAAGGTCAGGTGGGAGAAACCCTGTAACCTGTAGGGATGCTCTACCATTGATCGCATGTGTTTCACGTGTTTGAAATCAGTCTTACAAGTAACCTATCGTCGTAGTTGCAAAACTCGTGATTAAATAAAATTTATAACTAAAACTCGAAAGTGAGTCTCGGGTCTTACATAGGGAGGCGAATGTTCCATTTTGGAAATCCACGCTTCACTTTTATTTATTTTTGGTCATTTTTATCTTTTCTAATTTTTTTGGTATTTTTAACAAGCAAGAGATTAGGTCAATGAAAACTTTATCTACTTGCAAAAATATATGAGAGAGAGAGGGATGGAGAGAGAGAGAGAGAAACAATCACCTATTCATGATGAATTGCTTGTTACACTATGAAAGTGGAAAATCTACACTACGAAAGCGTAAAAACATAGAATGAGGTGAGAGAAATCCCCCTTGACGGTTGTTTAGAGG
Organism: Thalassia testudinum; assembly: GCA_037157565.1. Lineage (NCBI taxonomy): Eukaryota > Viridiplantae > Streptophyta > Magnoliopsida > Alismatales > Hydrocharitaceae > Thalassia > Thalassia testudinum. The sequence goes on from JAZHRO010000056.1 coordinate 19,185,265, forward strand.
ACGACATGCTCTGACGTCGCCTGGAGGAAGGTGGTGAGAAGCAGGACGAAGGAGGATGGAGCTCGAGGACGGAGGGTGGGGTAGGACGGTGTTGCGGTGAGGATCTTCTTCTCAAAGGGCAGTGAGAGAATGGCCACGAGATACTCCACAAATGGGGATGAGAGGTCAGAAAACTATTTTCTTTTCTACTTTAGAGGAGCATCCTAGGCTTAGGACAACCTCTCTCTAGAGCTTTAGAGGTGGTGAGAGGAAGAAAGGAAGAGATGGTTTGGAATGGTTGTGGGTAAGTCCTTTTATAGTGGAGGAGGAAGAACAAATTTGCATCTGAGTCATTACTGACATCCATAAATGTCGCTGCAGCTGTCGATGAAAATCTGCACTTCAAATCCTCTTGCTGGCACGCACAGACCATTAGTGACAGCTGTAATCGTCACTAAAGGCACGCGTCGTTGAAGATCCGTGCCCACCCCGCTGGCACGCGCTGTGCTATCGCGCGGTTCATGTGCCCATGCTCCCTGCGTCGTGTGCACGCACACACGTTGGCATGCGTTGCACTGCTGCTACATGCAGCTGTGCTATGCGCAGTGCACTATGCACGGCAGCGGCTGTGCGCATGCACTGCTGCTGGCCAGCGTTGGGCGGCCTGGATGGTGATTACGCAGCAATCATAGGTCTTAATTGACCTAAATTAGGCTAGGACTTAGCATAAGTTAGGGTAATTTATGCATGCAAGAGCATTACTAGCACCTTTACTGCTTTCTTTTAGCTATGCATAAAAGAACGTTATAATATACTGATTAGGTGCATTATGTCAATTGCAGGTAATAAGCTAATCAGAAGCTAGATTTGAAGTTGGATCTAAAGCTGGATCTGAAGAACAAAGAATAATTGGTGTTGCAGCAGAGCTGGAGCTGAAGACCTAGACCAGATGTAGTAGATAATAATTTAAGGGAGTTAAGGTATGTTATTCTATTAAGCAGGAATAAAGTAGTAAAATACTAAGAACTTAAGACCATCCTAGCCCTAGGATAGCCTAAAAGATTCCCCAAGCCTTAGCCACCCTTAGATTAGGTCACCACACCCTAGGAAACCTTAAAACCCTAATTCTAGCAGCTATCTGGACATCTAGATGAGCTATAGGATGTCCAGAACCCTTATCCAACTCTCGCACACCTTAAACCCACTTCTGCAGTGTTATTAGACGTCCAGACACTTGGTCAGACGTCCAATTTCTGCAAAATACCCAAAATAGAACCCAAAATCCCTCTTGACTCTGATTGGACGTCCAAACAACAAGTCTGGACTTCTGATTTTTCACTATAAGATGTATAACACTATTATTAGACGTCCAAAACTGCTGGCCAGACCCGATTTTGAGATTCAAGTCTTGATCTTCGATCTCTAGCTCCCTAAACCCAATTCTAACCCCCTAGGAACCTAAATTAAGCAACCCTAACCTGAGTACATCACCTCTAGACCTCTCTAAGGACCTAATTAGGTCCCCACTAAACCTAATTGACTTGGATTATGGTAAATCCCTTCAGTCTATTCAATTGGACTCATTGAGTCGAATTGAACCCTGATCATAGCACACAGTGTCCACTTGGACTCAGTGAGAGTCCAATTGACCTAGACCTAACTTAATTTAGTTATTTTACTCTCAATTAAGTTTTCACACACCCAATTAAACTTGTAATAAGTTTAATTGCACTTTACCTTAGTGAATTAGGGTTTACAACCCTAATTTGAGACCTACCTTGACCTAAACCCACTAGAACCTAACCTAATCAACCTAGCCACCTAGGTTTCGACCCACACACACCCACACACACCCAAACACACCATCCACATGAAAATACCTAGCCTAGAGTTCTATAGAACTCTCTACCATGTGTTGTTGCCTTGGTTGCTAAAATTAGCAACCAAGAGCCATACAATTTTTAGTTCCACATTTGGTGCATCTAGAAACCACCATCCATCCTCTCTCTGTCACTCTCCCACGAGCTCCCATCGTAGGCCTCTCAAGAGAATTCCATAATTCTCTAGAGAGCTTCCCTTAGGTCTATAAAAAGACCTAAGGGGTTGCCATTTGCACCCATCCATCTCTTGGCTTTATTCACTTCCATTTAGGTTAGCTACATTCCACCTCCACGAGTTGCCTCACCATGGCCACCACCATCTCCACGCTAGGATGCTGGATCACCTCTCCAACCTCTCTCCAAGGGTTGGCCTAAGACCATTGGCCACCCCTCCTCTCAACCATTCAATGGCCATCAGAGCCCACCTCCGAATGCCCTTATTTCTACTAGATTAGTAGCTAGTTCTTCATAATTTACATGCTTTTATTTACTGCATAGTAGTGTAGCTCTTTACTCTCCCCTAATGATGCATGCAAAATCCCCCATAGATTCCTGTATGCGATCATTTTCTGATAGCTAGATTGATTTTTTTTAAAGCCTTCCTCTATAAGCTTTCCTCTAGTTCCATGTTGCAAACACTCTCTTGAATGAATGAAAGAAATTTTTCTATCTTTATATGTCTATGTGTTGAGAATCACCATGAGCTTATTGCAATATATTTGGTGTGACTAAAGTTGCTTGCTTTTAACTTTTGATATTCTTGCAACTAACTTGTCATGCTTAAATACGTAATAACCATAAACTGCCATGCGATTTTAAGCAAGTAGACTGAAAAAAAGATCGATTTCAAATTTGGATAAACACCTCCCAGAGACGAACGATCGGAACACAAGTCTCGTTATCTTTACAAGAAAAATAATTTTTACGAACGTTTTTGCGCACTATACTACGACTCATTTTCCTATCAAATCATGCTTTACGAATCACAAACAAATCGCACCGTTGCCGGGGAAGCAACGTCATTTTTTATTTCAATCTCTAGAATTCTCACTAACAAATCTTCCACTACTTTGTTTTTGGATGTGCAAAACAACATGAGAGAAAGGGAATCTGCACACACATCAAGCGCGGAAAAAGAATCAGGTGTACACCTCCTCTTAGATTAGGATTTCCCTTTCTGAACACTAGGTCAGATTTATTTGAAAAAAAAATAAGAAAAAAAGCTTATTTATTTTCATAAAAAAAAATCAAAGAAAAAAAATCTAGGTAATTAGATTAGGTTTCTTTTTGAATCCTAGGTTAGTTTTGAAAAAGCAAAAAAAAAAAAAGGAATTTGAAAATCCTTTGAACAAAAAAAATCCTTCTTCAAAAAAATATTTTCAAAATTTTTTGAAAAAAAAAAATTTTGGTGGAAAGTTTGAATTTCAAACTCAAACACCTTTTAAAAGCTTCTTCACCACCCTCTGATTTTTGGCCAGACTTCAAAATCCGACTTAAAAATTAAATTGCCGAAAAATTAATGAGTAAAAAATTCTAAAATTTGAGCTATACCTTGATGTTCAAACCTTATTTCAAACAACAGCATTCATTTAAAAAATTATAAGTTCAAAATTTTTAAAAATTTACGAAGTGAAAGAGGTTCAGATTGACCCACATTTGAAAATTTTCAAATTTCAAAAAGCAATTCTGAGTAATCTGTGAATCTGTTTTGACTAAAATTTATGGGGTCTGAATTTTGATCTCATTAGCTTTAAATTCTATATTTTTCCCAAAATTTTGAAGATCATTTTATACTATTTCAAAGCAGAAAATTAACTAGGGGTCAAAATTTCATATCTGATCATTTGACATTTAAAAATCTCTATAAATTTAGTTGAAACAGTAAAAATTATAAAAAAATACTCTCTAAGAAGATAATTGTAAAGGGAATCTACTTGCCAAATTTAAACTTATTCTGATTCCAATTTTTATCATAGAATTGGTCCTAATTTCGTGGTCTGCTGAAGAAGAAAAAAAAACCCGAGCATTGCATGAATCCTAGGTTACATCTTTAGGGTTGCAGTCTAGAGACCATACATTTGGGCTAATCTAGAATTAGTCAAGTCTAGTGCTTAGTCGGTGAGCTTGGTCACCTCGTGAGCCACTCACCTCAAACCCCAACTGAAGAAAAACGGGCTAAAATCAATTTTAAAACACGTAAAAAAACCTGAATTTGTTGTCGTACTACTGGGTGGCTTCAACCTCTCTTGCCGAACCTGGTGACTAAGTCTGTGGGGCAGTGTCAAACGACCGCGGTTAAGGGGTAATGGAACCGGAGGCGTGAGCTGAAGGAAGAACCTTCCCCTTAGTCCCCTCGTAACCATACTGCTGGGTTAGCTTGAGAGGCGGGAATCACTTCAGTTGGTTGTATGACAAATTTTTTTCTTTAGGAATTAGAACTTAAAATGAAAAATCTGGTCATCCGATCATAAGGACCATCTGATTGACAGGGCTTTAGCTTTGTCTAGCTTGGCTACACCAACCCAGGGGTTGGGTGGTGTATGCAAGGAAGGAGGTCGCTCAGACTTCAACTGGTTGGAACTTGGGAGCCGCTCCCAAGGAGGCAAGTCACTTTGCCTGGGCCATCTTCTCCCCTACCATCTTCTTCTATCTGCTTAGCCACAATGGCTAACCCTGGATCTGGACATAATCAGGATCCAGAAGAGTTGGACCCACAAGCTTATCTAAGAGCCCAAGTCACTAAATCTGCTCAACCTTAGGATCAAAACCCAAGGTGGCGAAGGCGACTTTTCACTTCACCTGATCCTTCTCCTCGAGTTACCGAAATGGTTAACTTATATCCTAACCCTGGATATTATGATCCATACCAGTCGATCCCTCAAAGTACTGCATCTTATAACCCAGGATATGGATTTCATACTCCTAATTCTCGCCCATGGAATATGGGTAGACCTGATTCACCCCCTGGAACCCCTAAAGAACTACCGGTGCATATGCGACCGCATTACATAAAAGAGAGAGCTATTGCTAGCTCTAAGGAGAAGGCCGCATTCTACCTACATGAAATCCAAGCTATCACTAAGCTGAATCAAAGACAAAACTGGATTCCGTATCAACAAGCTGTAATGGAGCTCCTTCAGGGAACAATAGGGATAACAAGGCTAATTGGACAAAATCGGGAAACTCAAGAACTACTGCTTTTGAGATATCAAGTGGAAAATATCCTTGAAGACCTCGAAGAATCTGAAATGACTACGTCGGAAGGACACACAGAAGATTCTCAGGAGTAGATGCTGGAAGATCATTCAGGGGAAGAAGATTCTAGCTTGAATATGAGACAAGAGTTGGAAGTATGTCGAATGGGTTCATCTGAGAACTCCATTCAGGAAATTGAGGAGGAAAGGACTGATATCTCCAGAACTGAGCCACAATCAGATTATCCTGAATCCTGGGATATACCTCTTGGGTTAAATAACGCAACCATAATAAGGGAAATGCAAACATTACATGTGATACTACTGATCAGCCTAAGCCACTTCCCATTATAGGTGAACCTGTGCTAGAGCCAACATCTTTTGATATGCACTCTTCTTCTTTCACCTACATACCTAATTTGGATGTTAGAGATTCTGAGATGACACTTTCTATCCCTGATCCTAGCATCCGAAGACCAGAAATAGCTATGGATGATTTAACCGAAGAAATAAATATGCTACCTGATGCAGGAATTACTGAGGGACATAATGCATATGAGGGTGAAGCTTTGAGCAGAATGAGCTGGGGATGCACCTGTCATCCTAGTCAATCTAATGGATGGCTCGACTTAGAGCCTGAAAAGTCAGCTTCTGATGAATTAGATATGAGTACAGACGAGGACGAAGTAATTTCTGACTAGGATTTTAGTGACCTCCCCGCAGATCCTCTACTTTTCCGGATACCCCCATATGATCTAGAGCATGGACAGGGCATGATCTTTGATGTCAATTATCATTATAAGGATCCCTATGACTTAGATTTTGGTACTGAGATACATTTTGATCTACTCCCTCAGCAACTTTCTACTGAATTATGGGACATGATAAATCAGCTGAATCAACATCATGATCCCCCCTCTGATTATCCTCTATTCTCCACCACTACACACTTTCTTATAGCTAGACTTTTTGGAGTAGGGGTGCACAATCAACTGGTTCTCATCTCCGGACCATTGATTCTAAGAGCATACGAGCACATCTTTCTCTTAATTTTGACCGACTCCTATCTAGAATAGATACATCTGATTGAGTTTTCGCCCAATTGGAGGCATTAAACTCAACATCTACCCCACATTCATCCATCACCTTATACATACTTGCTTTATACATAGCATATTTTCCTTTTAAGCATATTTCTCTTGCATATTGCATACTGTCAGGTTGGCCGATGGTAAATGTTAAAGTTCAGGAGCAATTCCAGGTGATTTCTACCCATTTACTCCCTGCTGCATTTATTTTCTTTTCTATTCATGCATGAGGACATGCAAGAACTTAGGCATGGGGGGGTAGATATGACAAAACTAAAAATCTTTATGCCAACATTTAGGAAAACATTAGAGCTGCATGTCAAACGTACTTTAGGACCCTAAATGAAAGAACAACTGACTCCACCTCCAATGTTCGCATTGGAGCTAGAAATCGTCCGCAACAGCCACTTCCAACTCACTCAGTCACCTCTTGTTCTAAATTTAGGGTAAAGCTGAATGTAACCTGATAAGGAAAATTTCATGAAGTATGAATATAAGAGGTTACTTGTTTATAGCATATATGCTTAGTGCATCCATGAATAAGATTATCTTATTAAGAGAATGCATTAGGGATTTTATCCTCTTGTTGATTCCTGTAATCTGGAATCCAGTACAACTTTTACACACATGTAGAATTTGCAATGGATTCATGGTGAAGGCTGATAAACATCTTTACTCTGTCAAGAACAAGCAGTGCTTCTTCTCTTGAACCCCTGGACAGTGTTTTGGGAGTCAAGCAGATTTTCTTCCAAAAATCCACCAAATATTGTGAGATAAGAGTAGAGTGTACTGGTGCTCTAACATTAGTACAAGGAATCTGGAGTCCAAGATAATTAGGTCATGATACTCTGAGATTAGACATAGTTTTCACTCTCGGTTCCTGCGTATACATTTTGTGTGAAATTTTGAGAGCCACCAAATAGGGCAAATACGTGGAGAGTGAGTTTTCATAAGACTAAGGCTAAGGTGGATGGTTACGACCATTCTTTACGGAACCCTCGGCTGAAGGAGAGTATTGATTTCAAGGTCAGAAATACTCCGTCCAATCCATCTCTCCTGGTGCCGTGAGCAGGCACTTCCACCAAATAAGCCACCCAATGTCTCTTGAGTACCACCAATCCCTAATAATGCATCCTTAATAAAGTTCATGGATGTGTGCCAGTTGTGTATATGCTGAAAAAAATGATAAAAAAAAAGAACTAAGAAAGAAGAAAAATCAAAGCAAAAATGAGTGAATATTTAGTGTTTATTTCAGTTAAGTTGAGGCAATACCACCAAATTTGAGATCCACCAAATATGGCCTTGATCTATTTTTCTGTGTTTCTGACCGCCTAAATACTTGCTGAGGAATTCTGACTTAGTGTTAGAGTTATGGGAACTCAAATAAAGTGTTAATGCCAAGTAAGACCACCAAATATTGGTCATATGTGTGAATCTGGTGAGATTGTGAGCTCTAAGAAAAAGAAAGAAAAGAAAAGAAAAATAAAAAGGGAAAGAGAGAATGAATACAAAGGAACCAGAAGAGAGCATAGTATTTCTTGTCTTTCTTTGAGTTGAGTTACTTGATAGTCTGGGAATCTAGATTCTGAAGTACTAATCTCTATGTAGCACCAGTCAAGAGTGAGCCACCAAATATGTAATCTTTTCTCTCTAAGATTCTCTACCTAAGCTTAAAGCCAGGTGGAATTCATAGAATATATTGAATACCTTGAGGGAAGAAGTCCACCTATCCCATTAGAATTTCTAATAGGGGTCAAGTACAGGCTATAGAGGTGAATTAGTTTTTCACTCAAATTCATTGCAAAAGCTACATAGCGGCACATTCAAGATTGTTTGGATTTCCAAAGCATAGGATGAAAACAAAAAGGAGAAAAATCTCTCGGCATACACTTGATAAAATAATCAATCCCTTAGGGACCCTTATGTAAATAATTTAATCTTGCATTTGCTAGGGACTAGCAAGAATTAGGCATGGGGGCATGATTGCGTAGCAATCATAGGTCTTAATTGACCTAAATTAGGCTAGGACTTAACATAAGTTAGGGTAATTCATGCATGCATGCGCATTACTAGCACCTTTACTGCTTTCTTTTAGCTATGCATAAAATAATGCTATAATATATTGATTTGGTGCATTATGTCAATTGTAGGTAATAAGCTAATCAAAAGCTAGATTTGATGCTGGATCTAAAGCTAGATCTGAAGAATAAAGAATAATTGGTGTTGCAGTAGAGCTGGAGCGGAAGACCTAGATTAGATGTAGTAGATAATAATGTAAGGGAGTTAAGGTTTGCTATTCTATTAAGTAGGAATAAAGTAGTAAAATATGAAGAACTTAATACCATCCTAGCCCTAGGATAGCCTAGAAGCTTCCCCAAGACTTAACCACCCTTAGATTAGGTCACCACACCCTAGGAAACCTTAAAACCCCAATTCTAGCCTCTATCTGGACGTCCAGAAGAGTTATAGGGCATCCAAAACCCTTAGCCAACTCCCGCACACCTTAAACCCACTTCTGTAGTGTTATTGGACGTCCAGACACTTGGTCAGACATCCAATTTCTGTAGAATACCCAAAACAGAACCCAAAATCCCTCTTGACTCTGATTAGACGTCCAGACAACAAGTCTGGACATCTGATTTTTCACTATAAGATGTCTGACACTATAATTAGACATCCAGAACTGCCCTTTAGACCTTATTTTGAGATTAAAGCCTTGATCTTGGATCTCTAGCTTCCTAAACCCAATTCTAACCCCCTAGGAACCTAAATTAAGGTGCCCTAACCCTAGTACATCACCTTTAGACCTCCTTAAGGACATAATTAGGTCATCACTAAACCTAATTGACTTGGATCATGGTCAATCTCTTCAATCTATTAATTGGACTCATTGAGTCCAATTAAGCCCTGATCTCAGCACGCACTGTCCACTTGGACCCAGTGAGAGTCCAATTGACCTAGACCTGACTTAATTGAGTTATTTTGCTCTCAATTAAGTTTTCACACACCCAATTAAACTTGTATTAAATTTAATTGCACTTTACGTTAGTGAATTAGGGTTTACAACCCTAATTTGAGACCTACGTTGACCTAAACCCACTAGAACCTAACATAATCAACCTAGCCACCTAAGCTTCGACCCATACACACCCACACACACCCAGACACACCATCCACATGAAAATACCAAGCCTAGAGTTCTCTGGAACTCTCTACCATGTGTTGTTGCCGTGGTTGCTAAAATTAGCAACCAAGAGCCATTCAATTTTTAGATCCACATTTGGCGGATCTAAAAACCACCATCCATCCTCTCTCACTCACTCTCCCTCGAGCTCCCACCGTAGGCCTCTCTAGAGAATTTCATAATTCTCTAGAGAGCTTCCCTTAGGTTTATAAAAAGACCTAAGGGGTGGGCATTTGCACCCATCCATCTGTTGGCTTTATTCGCTTCCATTAAGGTTAGCTACATTCCACCTCCAAGAGTTGCCTCTCCATGGCCACCACCATCTCCACGCCAGGATGCTGGATCACCACTCTAACCTCTCTTCAAGGGTCGGCCTAAGCACCATTGACCGCCCCTCCTTCTCCTCTCAACCATTCAAAGGCCATTGGAGCCCACCTCCGAATGCCCTTATTTTTGCTAGATTAGTAGCTTGTTCTTCATAGTTTACATGCGTTTACTTATTGCTTAGTGGTGTAGCCATTTACTATCCCCCAATGATACATGCAAAATCCCCCCATAGATTCATGTATGCAATTGTTTTCTGTTAGCTAGATTGATGTTTTTTTTAAGCCTTCATTTATAAGCTTTCCTCTAGTTCCATGTTGCAAACACTCTCTTGAATGAATGAAAGAAATTTTTCTATATATGTATGTCTATGTGTTGAGAATCACCTTGAGCTTATTATAATATATTTGGTGTGATTAAAGCTACCTACTTTTAACTTCTGATATTCTTGCAACTAAGCATGTGCTTAAATACGTAATAACCATAAACTGCCATGTGATTTTAAGCAAATAGTGTGAAGAAGAGATCAATTTCAAATTTGCATAAACGCCTCCCAGAGACAAACGATCGAGACTCAATTCTCATTATCTTTACAAAAAAGAATAATTTTTTGATGAACGTTTTTGCGTGACTATACTACGATTTTCGACGACTTTAAAACACAAGAAAATGGCTTCTATCAGATGGTGCCATGTGGCACCATCTGGGCCATCCATTCTTCTTCCTTTTGTAGAGGGTACCACGGTGCTCAAGTCGAGATGATTCTCATGCTGCTGGACTGCGATCATCGCCCTGGATCCATCCGTATGATCAGATTCTCCATCCGAAACCTTTATGGATGTCGCATTGCCCCCTGGTTGTTGATCTTCCTCAGACTTCGTATGATGCTACGGTTCTCCGATCTAGACAATTCCAGAGACATTAGACTCCAATCATCGTCCTAATCAAATCCATACGGTCTGATCATCCATCCGAGGCCTTGAACTAAGTCTTCTTCCCTCCTAACCAAAAAAAGGGCCTAATTAACCTAAAATATATACAACTACTCTAAATGCACAATGATGCATGTTATGCAATATTTATAACATGAAATGCAAATCTAAGCCTTAGAACATGCATGAATAGGCATTTTAACATAAATAGATGTATCTATATCATACCTCCATGCCTATCTTTTGCTAGCCCTAGCAAAATTAAACTACATGCTATGTATAAAATCAAAATTTGGATTAGATCGCTTAGGCCTAAGTCATTTATTAACAATAGAAAATTTCAACTAAGGTCCTAAACAACAAAAACTCAACATTACCCAGGTGCTTGCTAGAATGCAAACTGCTCAAGTCCTTGCCTTATTTGAAAATGGAAGATACATCTTTCTATTTTTCTTCTTTTCTAATATTTTTCTGTACTTTTGGAGTTTGAGAGTTCTAGGATAACTTTTTATGGCTACTTGACCCACCCAAAACTCGAAAAGGACTCTAAGTGCTAAGCATCTTGTGGAAAAAGTCAAAAACTCACTAAGCGATGGTTAAAATAGACTTCGGGTTTCTACGACCATAGGTGACCTTGCCTGGAGGTTTATCTTTTTGAATGGTAGCTTTCTCCCTACTTCTTTTATTTATGGGGTCAACACAAGGTTGAATCCAGTGTATATCTCTCCGATTTATTCTACTTCCCTGCTTCTTCCCTAATTGTTTTGAAAATTATTGTGCATTTTTTTGTGAGCTGTGTTCTAGACAACCGGCCAATGGCTGTTACCTACGACAACTTGCCAGCCAAACTCATGCAGTGAAGTGTGGTTTTATTTTTTATTTTCTTCTCCTTTTTCTTTTTTTTTTCTTTTTCTTTTTGTTTACTTTTTTTTCTTTAAGTAGGGGGCTTCCCTGATCTAAGATTTACCTAAAGGAAGTGCAATGAAAATAATCTTGTGACTGGGCTTTGGACAACCCGCCAATGGGCTGTTATCACCAACAAATTGCCAGCCATACCACCGTAGATAATTCATTAGCCACCCAATTTCTGAAGAAACCACCGAAAAGTGAGTCAGTGTAAAACAAAGTGTGTAGATGCATAGGCTTAAAGTCCCCCAAAATCAGAAGGTGGGTTGATAAGCCGCATACTTATCATCCCAATTTTTTAGCCATATTAAAAATGAATTTGAATTGGCGAGGACTTAAGACTAAGTCTACATTCGAGTGGATACCTGGGCTAATTAAGCCTAAAGACCTAAAGAGTCTTAAGTATTTAGGTCCTCTTGTATCATTTTCTAAAGTTAATAACTTCCAAATTCCTAAGTTCTCTTTTCCTAATTCTTCTTTTTTTGTTATCTTTTTGAATTTTCAAATTTTTTTTTAAAGAAACCAAAAGAAATTCTACAGAGTTAACAAAATGATTTTAGGATTAAGTATCCAACCCCCATGCCTAAATGATGCAATATCCTCATTGTAAAAATAAAGTCATGAAAAGGGCAGAGTAAACAGAATATTACCTGAGCATCGTGAAAATCTGATCATCTCCACAGAGAGAAGAGTGTATACACATGCGCTAACTTTAATGCCTTCAGCTAGGCATAACATACAAAGAAGAAATTGAGAATTCACAAGTGCAGGTTAAAATCAAAATAAAAATATTGATTCTAAAACCTGCCAGCAGAAGATGTCCACAGACATGGACCAGATTATGGTGCAGACCTATGCCCCAAGGTCGAGTGGTTCTAAGGTTCTGGATGAAAATCTCCCAGAACTAAAGGTTGTTAAGCATGTGGGGTTGGGCTTGCGATTTTTTAGTGTGCAACCCAAGACCAAAATGTCGAACAATGGGTAAAGATGGTTCAATAGGTGCGGTTGTCCACTTAACATCTAGCTCAGAGAAATAGTAAGTTATTTCGAGCTTGGGTTGCATGGGAAAGGTATCGTAAGGGTCATGGTAAAAAGTTGGTGGTTTTAGGTCAATAGAAACCCTTAGATCCAAACTTGTTTCTCCCTCAAAATTAACCTCCCAAACATTCAGTTCAACATTCCTATCCTCCAACATCATGTGCTCAGGTTTCGGGACCTTTATTATACCGTTCACCCCATAAGATTTACCCAAGTCCAAAACTCATGGCTGACTCAAAATTGTCTTGGGTACAATGATTTCCAAATCAAAATCAATCCCTTTGGGGTGTGGTTGAGGAATGGGTCAATTGATTGAATCCTCTAGTAAATGAGGATTCGAATCCTCCAAGTTAGCCCCAATCGAATCCAAATCTTCAATAATTGGGCTATCAAACTATTCATCAAATTCCTCAAGCCCATTTGTCTCACTAAAATCATCTTCCTTACTCTCAAGTGAAACTTCACTAAGAGATTCTTCACCCTCATAATCAAAGAATCCATGATCCTCATTTATATATGTCCCAAAATCGATTGTCATTTCCTGGTTCAAAGAGACATTTTTCCTCGCTCCCTGGCTCGGTGATCACGGGTGAATCAATTAGTTCATCCTCAAAGGGTTGCTCTAGACCAACCTGGTCATCTCCAATCTCTGAATATGTATCCCCCCCGATAGGCGCCTGAGATGGTTCAGACATTGGCTCTCCTGAAGGGGGTTCATCTTGAGAATCATCCCAAGATTTGACTATTACAAAGAAGAAACTCACCCAAGTCCCTATCCCTAACACTTTGGAGCAAATCTAATAGAGAATTGTTAAGTTCATCAATCATTTTGATCATAGGCTGCAGTGCTTCAATGCATGGTGTTGGCTGAGCTTCTAAAGATCGTATTGTGTTCCTCAAATTAACCAACACCCTCTCCTAGATCTAGTTCACCTGAATCGATTGGTTCAATTCAGTTTTGGGTGGGTTTGGGTTAAATCTAAGGGAGTCAAGATGTTGAGGTTCTCGGGTCCCTCCCTGAAAGTAGGTCATTCTAGGTTGTTCAAAGGATGGCGGTGATCTATATTCAACAGAATACTGGGGAAGGTAGGTGTTATAATCATTATATCCTTCGTGATTGTAGATCAGGTTGATTTGTTCATCAAAGGATGGTGATCCATAATGATTGTAGGTTTGGGAAGGATAGCAATCATAGTCTTGTTGTCCAGGGTTAGGCCCTGGACATTGAGGTCCGAATTCGTATCCCTAAGCAAAGTTATCCTGGCTAGTGGATGGGTAATTACAAGTCAAGTCAGAATACTAATCATCTTGGGGATAAGTGGTGGTAGGAGGATAGGATGGGAAATGCATATAGGAAGTGAAAGGATACATGGTAGAATAGGAGGGAAATCAGAAGAAAGAAAGGATCCCTGCAATACAAGCAATCAACCCTGTCCTTAGGTTGGTTAGACTAAAGACCTACAGACTCCCAGGACCCGTCTTGAGATTATAAATGATTCGATCTACTTTTATCTGGTCAATCCAATCAGTTAGAAGGAGGGACTAGGGAGAAGGTTCTTCCTTTGGCTTGTGCCTCCCGTTCCTAGTGTACCCCCAGCCACAGTTGTTTGACGCTACTCCCCTAGCTAGACATCAGATGGATCAGCAGAAGCAGATTACTCAACAAAAAATCTCAGTCTGAGCCCTGAAGAGAGAATCAATCCTTAAGGCCAATGTCTACTCTGTTTTAGTTAGGCTTGGGATGATCGTGCTCTTGGAATGTGATGGGTCGTTAAGATGGGTTGTGCCCTTAATGATCAGTTAAAATGTGTGCGCATGCACAACCAGGGTTTTCAAACAAGGTTATTTGATGATGTGTCTTTTAGGATTTAACCTTGTTTAGTAGCTTTTAGGGTTTAATTCTTAGGTTGGTTCAATCAAGTTTTGAAAGCACGGGTGATGATATGTTCCTTTAGAAAACAAAAATAATGCAGAGTGCCTGGTTCAACCCTAAGAATCAACCCTAAGTGGCAAGCTACTTGATGGATCAGTTTTAGATTGAGTGGTGCAGTCCAAACAGTTCAAGAAATTAGCCTATTGCACCACTTCATTTAAAGCACACAAAAAGTCTTAACCTAATCAAATCTCTACTCACTTATGTGTGTGTTGAGTTAAGGTGTACTGGATCCACAGGTCAGATCTCGGTTAAGTGGTAGAATCAAAGTGGAGTGATGCACCTTAAGTGAAGAGTTGTGGGTGTTAATGTGTGTATTTTTTAGAAAATCCCACAAGAGAAGATTATTTTTTTGTTTTTTTTATATATGCGGGGGTGAGATGAGTGGAGGTGGCAGACAAATAGAAAAATCTATCCTAGGGTTTATAAAAAGCACCTAAGTTGATTTGGGTTTGAGTTATTAGTGTGGTGAAATGAACTAGTGGGTGGGGAAGTGCGGGGGAAACTTACGAACCTTCATCTGCACTTTTCTCTGATCTAACCGCTTTGGCCCACATCGAAAGAGTACCTATAATCACAGTAAGATCAGAGAAAAAGTGAGATAAAAGTTAGGTAAGGCAAAAAAAAACTCGAGAAAAACCAAAGAGCATTACCTCCTTGGCAATAGCGCCAAAATGATCACACGTGTTTCGCGTGTTTGAAATTAGGGTTACAAGTAACTTGTCGTCGTAGTTACAAAACTCGTGATTAGATAAAATTTATAACCGAAACTCAAAAAGTGAGTCCCAGGTCGAACACGGCGAGGCAAACGTTTAGTTTTGCAAATCCACGCTTCACTTTTATTTGTTTTTGGTCATTTTTTTCTTTTCTAAATTTTTTGGTATTTTTAACAGGCAAGATATTAGGTCGATGAAAACTTTATCTACTTACAAAAATATAAAAGAGAGAGGGAGGGAGAGAGAGAAACAATCATCTATTCATGAAGAATTGTTTGTTACACTATGAAAGTGGAAAATCTACACTACGAAAGCGTAAAAAGATAGAATGACGTGAGAGAAATCCCCCTAGATAGTTGCTCAGAGGATGACTTGCTCCGACATCGCCTGGAGGAAGGTGGTGAGAAGCGGGATGAAAGAGGACGGAGCTGGAGGATGGAGGATGGGGCAGGATGGCATCGAAGCGAGGATCTCCTTCCTGAAGGGTGGTGAGAGGATGGCCACAGGATGCTCCACGAATGGGGATGAGAGGTGGGAAAACTATTTTCTTTTCTACCCTAGAGGAGCATCCTTGGCCTGGGACAAGCTCTCTTTAGAGCCTTCGAGGTGGTGAGAGGAAGAAAGGAAGAGATGGCTTGGAATGGTGGTGGGTAGGTCCTTTTATAGTGGAGGAGGAAGAACAAATTCGCATTTGGGTTATTACTGACGTCAATAAACATTGCTGCAGCTGTCGCTGAAGATTCGCCCTTGAAATCATCTTGCTGCCACGCGTAGACCTTTACTGACAGCTGCAAGCATCACTAAAGGCACGCATCGGTAAAGATCTGTGCCCACCCTGCTGGCACATGCTGTGTTGGAGCATGCATCACATGTTGCGCGCTTCACGTGCCCATGCTTCCCGCGTCGTACTTGTGCGTGTGCGCTGGCATGCACTGCATCGCTGTTGCACACAGCTGCACTATGCAGGATACGTGGCTACACTACGTGCAACTGCCTGTGCGCGTATGCTACGTGCGGCTGCAGCTATGCACGGCGCGTTGTGCGTTGCTACGGCTATCCATGTGCGCTACTGCTTACCAGGTTAGGTGGATTGGATGGTGCCACATTTCACCATCTAGGCTTTCCATTCTTCTTCCTTTCGTGGAGGGTGCCACGGTGCTCAGATCGAGATGATTCCCATGTTGCTAGACTGTGATCGATGCTCCAAATCTATCCGAACGGTCGGATTTTCCATCGGAAACTCGTATGGATGTTGCATTGCCCCCTGGCTGTTGATCTTCCTTAAACATTGTATGATGCTACGGTTCTCCGATCTAGACAATTTCAGAGGCGTTAGACTCCGATCGTCATCTTAATCAGATCCGTATAGTCCGATCATCCATCCGAGGCCCTGAAATAAGTCTTCTTCGCTCCTGACCATAGAAAGGACCTAATTGACCTAAAATATATACAACTGCTCTAAATGCACAATGATGCATGTTATGTAATATTTATGACATGAAATGCAAATCTAAGCCTAGGAACATGCATGAATAGGCATTTAACCTAAATAGATGTGTCTATATAAACTGTGTTGGGGCCTTTGCCGGAGTCACCCTTCTTGACTACCTTGGTAATTCTCAGGTGGACGACTTTCTGATCTGGGGGTATCATCCACCTCGAACCTCTATAGTCATCCAAAGATATTTGCGCGTCTTGATTGGGTCCATCACAACTTCTATCTCTCATCTTCTCCATCGGTGCATGTTTGGGAGAAGGTCCCCAAGACCACCCTTGAGGCCTCCATTAGCTATTCACTCTCGTCGAGAACAAGCCTCGGCTTCCCTATTTGTGCAGCAACCTGACCAGATTGATATCTCTTCTGATTCATCTGAGCCTAGATCTCCTTCATCCATACTCATGTAACACCCAGCAGAAGAAGAAAACAATCTCCAAAATTAGCTTCTGCACCTTAATCACCTATTCTAGGCCTTTATGAATCCATTGTAGCATCTTATGATACGAGATCATTACAATCACATTGCGGTGGCGATCAAACCTCGAGTCCAAATCCTGGCTAGAGGTCATCATAATGAACTCAAGCTCAACATGATTCATGCTATTCCTAAATTTTATGGGCTTAATTCCAAAGATCCTTTTAAGCATATCAACCAACTAAGCATCTGGTCCAAACCTTCGGGTTAGAAGCTCAAAATTGGGATATCTTGCTCATGAAAATGTTCTCCTCTCTCATAGACAAGGTCGCTCACTGGTATCAAACCCTAACTTGTCCAATCAACACATGGGTTGAACTACAATCTAAGTTTCTGAAAAAGTTCTTACCTATTGGTCGGACAAATGATCTACGGCACGAGATCACACATTTCATGCAGCAGGCAGGAGAACCGCTTCATGAGGCACGGGATCGCTTTCTCGATCTCACGCAAAAGTGTCCCCACCACGGGGTTACTAAATGGGAACAAGTCCAGTCTTTTTACCAGGGACTCCGTGAGGATATTTGATTGTTCGTCAATGCGACCTGTGGATGAAACATCATGGCTCAACACAATGACACCTTATGGGAGATTCTCGAGAACATGTGTGAGAACTTCATCAATAATGAATCAATGGGATTTTTAGACTGGACGAATGACTATGCATTGACAAATCCGTGGGGAGCACATGAGAGGCAGAGCCTATCCTCTTCCGTTGACTTGGAGTTAATGGCCAATAGCCTAGAGAAGGTCTAGATCATTAAGAAGAAGGTGGATGAGCTCACTCGACATTTACAGTGAGCCACCTCTATGCAAAACCCATTTGCACAACCACCCTCTTGGAGGGAGGCTATGAATAACATCTACCACCGATCTTCTTAGGGGATGGATCCATACCCACCCCCATTTGATCTAGGGTTCAAAGTAAACTTTGGATCTGCTTACTCTAGTTGGGGGAACTCTGAACCCTCGTCTTCTGATTTCTCTGAGGTTCCTCTGACCTGCAAGGACCTCAACGCCATCCAGAATGATCCTTTCTCAAACACCTACAACCCTAGATGGTGTAATCATCCTAATTTCACGTGGTCAGGGAACAATCAAAATCAGAGTCCTCAATATCAGCCCTGACCACAAGTTTCTCATCAATATCAACCGCCTCAGCCTCAGCCCAACCTGACCTACCAAACCAGGCCAACTCAAGAAGATCAAATGACTCTATCCTTCATACTCTAGCTGACATTCAAAAGACGAATGCGGCTATGCAAAAACAACACAAAGATGAGATCATAGAGGTTCGCAATCAACTCTCCCAGATGGAAAATCCCTGCCAACCTGGTGCACTCCCTTCATAGCCTCTACCCAATCCAAATAACGTGCCGAACCAGAGGCGCATTATCAACCCGACTCGGGGCTAGGCTCACTACGTCTATCAGGCCCCTTCTGCTCCATCACCCTACGGAATGGCGGCTTTGACATCTTACGCGAGTTATCAATAGCAACCACCTCTTTTGCCTACCCCAACCCAGAACCAGGTAGGACTAAACTCTGTTACCACCCGTAGTGGCAAAACAACTCAAGACACACCTTACCCAAGCCACTCTTAGCCGGGTAGTTCAAACCCAAACCCTAGGTTGGTCATCCAGGATACCCTTGTCCTAGATCAAGAACCTGGACCAATTCTAGAGGAACCAGCAGAGGTTCCATTTCTGGAGGCCTTGACGAAAGGAAAGAGGAAACTTAAACCCATGGCTCTCGAGGAGGACTTGGTCAAGCTCTTTGAGCAAGTCTAAATAAACACCCCATTGATGGATGCAATTCGCCACGTACTAGCTTATGCAAGATTTTTGAAGGATGTATGTGCACTGAAGCGTAAGCCGCAAACCAAAGGCGGCAATCCAATCGTACTGTCAGAGTGAGCCAGCTCCATCATTTTGAGCAGACTACCACCTAAGGCAAAAGACCCTAGTACCTGATCGCACGTGTTTCACATGTTTGAAATTAGGGTTACGAGTAAACCTTCATCGTAGTTGCAAAACACATGGTCAAATAAAATTTATACCGAAACTCGAAAAGTGAGTCCTGGGGACGAACATTTGGTTTTGGAAATCCACACTTCGCTTTTATGTATTTTTGGTTCTTTTTATGTTTTCTAATTTTTTTTGCATTTTTAGCAAGTAAGAGATTCGTTCGATGAAAACTTTATCTACTTGCAAAAATAAGAGAGAGAGGGAGAGAGAGAGAAATAATCATCCATTCATGAGGAATTTCTTGTTATACTGTGAAAGTGGAAAATCTACACTACGAAAGCATGAAAAGATAGAATGAGGTGAGAAATCTCCCTCGATGGTTGCTCAGAGAATGACTCGCTCTGACGTTGCCTAGAGGAAGGTGGTGAGGAGCGAGACGAGGAGGATGAAGCTAGAGGATTGAGGATGGGGTAGGACGGCGTCGTGGCAAGGATCTTCTTCCCGAAGGGTGATGAGAGGATGGCCATGGGATGCTCCACGAATGGGGATAAGGGGAGGGAAAACTATTTGGTTTTCTACTTAGAGTGGCATCCCAGGCTTGGGACAAGCTCTCTCTAGAGCCTTGGAGGTGGTGAGGGGAAGAAAGGGAGAGATGGTTTGGAATAGTGGTGGGTAGTCCTTTTATAGTGGAGGAGGAAGAATAAATTCGCATCTGGGTCAATACTGACATCCATAAACGTCGCTGCAGCTGTCGCTGAAGATCCGCCCTTCAATTCCTCTTTCTGGCAGGCGTAGACCATTAGTGACAGCTGCAAGCATCACTAAAGGCCCACGTCGCTAAAGATCCACGCCTATCCTCTGCTGGCACCCGCCCTGCTGCCACGTGCATTACGTGTTATGCATTTCACGTGCCCGTGCTCCTCGCACCGTCTCATGCACGCGTGCTGGCATGCATTGTGCTAATATTGCGCCTGGCTGCGGCTATGTACGGTGCGCTGTTGCAGCGTGCGACTGCAGCTGTGTGCGGTGCGTTGCAGCTACGCACGACTATGGCTGTGTGTGTGCACTGCTACTACACTCGACTGCAGCTGTGCACGTGCGCTACTGCTGGTCGGCGTTGGGCAGCCTGGTTGGCACCACGTGGCACCATCTAGGCCATCCATTCTTCTTTCTTTAGTAGAGGGTGCCATGGTACTCAGATCAAGATGATTCCCACACTGCTAGACTGCGATCGTCGCTCTGTATCCATCCGTATGGTCGGATTTTCCATCTAAAACCCATATGGATGTTGCATTGCCCCCTGGCCATTGATCTTCCTTGAACTTCGTATGATGCTACTGTTCTCCAATCTAGACAATTTCACAGGCATTAGAATCTAATCGTCGTCTTAATCAGATCCGTACGGTTCGATCATCCATTTAAGGTGCTAAAATAAGTCGTCTTCTCTCCTGAACATAAAATGGATCTAATTAACCTAAAATATACACAACTTCTCTAAATGCAGAATGGTGCATACTATGAAATATTTATAACATGAAATGTAAATCTAAGCCTATGAACATGCATGAATAGGCATTTTAACCTAAACAGATGTGTCTATTTCATACCCCCATGCCTATTATTTGCTAGTCCCTAGCAAAATTAAGCTACATGCTATGTATAAAATCAAAATTAGGATTAGATCACTTAGGCCTAAGTCATTATTTAACAACAGAAAATTTCAACTAAGGTCGTAAACTACAAAGACTCATTAGTACCCGGGTGCCTGCCAGAATGCAGATCTCCCAAGTCCTCGCCTTTGGAAAGGGAAGATATATATATTTTTATTTATCTTCTTTTCTAATTTTTTCATACTTTTGTAGTTTGAGAGTTCCGAGATAACTTTTTACGGCTACCCGACCCGCCCAAGACTCGAAAAGTACTCTAAGTGCTAAGCATCTTGTGAAAATAGTGAAAGACTCACTAGGCCGCCATTGAAATGGACTTCGAGTTTCTACGACCCTAGGTGACCTTGCCTAAAGGTTTATCCTTTCGACTGGTAGCTTTCTCCCTACTTTTTTTATCTATGGGGTCAACACAAGGGCGAACCAGTGTAAATCTCCCCGGTTTATTCTACTTCCCCACTTCTTTCTTAAGTGTTTTGGGAATTATTGTGAATTTTTTCACTACAAGAAATTAACCTTTTTGCAGAGGTTCGAAACCACCGACACATGGTTTAAAACCATCACTAAGAACTGATGGTGAATCCCCCATCAGCAAAGATTTTTGCCATCGGTTTCCAGTAGAACCGCCGGCATATATTGAAAACCGTAGCGAAGACAAATCACCGGCAAATATTTACCTTTGCCAACAGTTTTGTTAAACATCGGTTAATGTAACCTTTTACCATGGGTTTGATAACTACCGATAAATGTAACATTTTGCCATGGGTTATATAACTGTTGGTATAACTTATGGTGATAGTTTTAAAACCATTCGTAAAATGTTTAGCGACAATGATAAAAATTGTCGATAAAGATGTTGAATGCCAAATTTCTTTTCACGCCAATTGCGTAACCATCGGCATAGATCACATATCCTATATGCAATCATATAATATAACATTCAGTTAATAACTTGTATACCAATCATGTTCATGCAAGTCTATAGCATTCACATAATAACACGAACTCACATAACATTCACATAATAACCTATATACAAGCATGTATTCCATCACATAGCATTCACATAATAACATACAAATAATATAATCCTACAAAATAAAATTTAGAACACATAAAAGTCAAACATATGAAACTATAGCATACATAAAAGTTTCAGAACATCACTTTCTCAACATAGTTTCCAACATAGTTTTCAACATAGATAAATCAATCTAAGGATCTATGGTCAACAAATGTACTAACAAGATCGAATAGCCGATCAATCTTCTGATTTTGCTTTTCTATTAATTCTTTATGCTCCTTTCTATCTTCACGAAGTTCCTCGACCTGAGTCGCAAGATTTTCCACCTGAGTCGTGATATTGTTAAGTTGCTCTTGTGATGCTCCTCCATCTTTTCTTCCATACCAGCTACTAATAGTGGCACCTGCTCCACCACATAAGACATGACCTGGATGCTCTTTTGGATGTATTATCCTAAATGCATCCTCTACAATCATCGATGTTGATGAGCATTCACCACCACTCTCTATCGGAGTCATGAGTTGTGTCATTCGCTCCTAATTTAAAAAATGTTAGTCAATATATTATTTAATATAACTTTGGAGCAAAACTAAATTATCAGAAACAAAACATTATAACTCCTACATATGAGCTTCGTTTTTGTAACACAAACAGCAAAATTTAGAGGCAAGAAAGAAAGTAAACACTGCTACCTATATAAATTTAGAGGCAACAAAATTTTGGAAACAATATTTGGACAAGAAATATTGCCCTTGCAATTTGTCTTCTAGAAGAGTATTGAAACCCAATGAAGTTTATAGTTTTACTTATTAAGGTTTGTTGTGTAGGAGGATTGCTGCAGGTAAATGAGTGGAATGCCCTTCAACATTTTGCGGCTGCTTCCTTCCTAAATTAAGAACAAGCCAGTAAAGTTTTTATAATCTAGTCAGGCCAGGAGAAGGTGTATTCGCATAAATCATATGTCTGTTTGAGATTTAAAGCTTGAATTGTTGGATTGTATAGTGGATGAGCAGCTGGCCTCTCACTCTATAGACAGTGCATAAGGGGGAGGAGGAAAAGCACTCAGCCAGTCCAATACTAGTTGATTGTCCAAGATTGAGGATTGTATCTCTAAATTATAGAACCCTGAGCAGGAAAAAGAAATTAGTAGGACCCTTTTTGGGAACATGCCTACAATTGGGGGGCTTTTATTGTAAATTACTCAAAGAAAGTGAACAGGTAAAGCTTCTTGAAGACCACTTCCTAGATAGGAAGAGGAAGGAGAGATAATCAACTTTCATTGTCTGCCATCATACTTTTCAGTGAAAGCCCTCAGCCCCCTCTCATATAAGAAAAATAGCACTTTTCCTTTCCTTGATTGCAGATTTAGCTTTCCCGACACAGTTTGGCTTGAGCTTCCCTTCCTCTAGGACAGTCCTTTTCCTCCAATCTGCTATGTACTTTGAGTCTTTCCTTTGCCTCTCCCAACTTGATGGAAGATGGGGCAAGTTTCACCTGGTCATTCAATCTATAAGAAGAGCTCCCACAGAGTTTGGGAGTTGGTTATCTCCCAAGACTTTGAGACAAAAGCATGGCACATAGGAGACCAATAATCGCAACAAGATTAGGGTCTAGTTGACAAAATGAGTTTCAATTTTCACCTTTATACAATATTTATTTTATTTGTAGTTGTTAATAAAGTTTAGATCAAAAGAGACAAGGATTGGTGGATGAAAAATTATTTGAAACAGTACAAGGTTGTGTGAAAAATATACACATTCTGAAAGCTGGATATGACAGGACAAATACATCCCATAAGTTTTGTCTAGATTAGAAGATAGTTCGACTATTAGTTCATACCATAAACTAGCTAAAATAATTTCCCACCATTTAACAAGGAGTTGGCTCTTCTCCATTATTCTTAACCCTTCAACCTAATGTCATGACCAATTGAAATCAATGCATCACTTATTTCCTCCAGTTGAGAAATAAAAAGCTGATCATATGGTCACTTACTGGAATCGAATAGTCTTCTCAATGATGGATATTTATCCAAAAATAGATTGTCAACATATTGAGAATAAATGAGAAATAAAGTAGAATTCAGAATGATCATCATCAGGGAAACATGCTAAGATTGCTCTAGAAGCTTTGTGGAGATAGTGAGAGATATATTTAATGATCGAGAATGCCAAAAAAATAACTAGAGTCCTCTCCTCTCTACATCGGATTCCTCAAGCCCGTTTGTCTCACTAAAATCTTCTTCCTTACGCTCAAGTGAGACTTCACTAAGAGATTCTTCACCATCAGAATCAAAGAATCCATGATCCTCATTTATATATGTCTCAAAATCGATTGTCATTTCCTGGTTCAAAGAGACATATTTCTCCTCGCTCCCTGGCTCAGGGATCTTGGGTGAATTAATCAGTTCATCCTCAATGGGTTGCTCTAGCCTAACCTAGTCATCCTTAGTCTCAGAGAATGTATCCCCCTGATAGGCGCCTAAATGGGTTCAAACATTAGCTCTCCTGAAGGGGGTTCATCTTGAGAATCATTCTAAGATTTGACTAGGGCAACCATAAATTTCATCCTCATCCTCAATAATTTTCCAAGAAGAAACTCACCCAAGTCCCCATCCCTAACATTTTGGAGCAAATCTAATAGAGAACTATTAAGTTCATCAATCATTTTGATCATAGGCTCTAATGCTTCAGTGCATGGTGTTGGCTAAGCTTCTATAGATTGTATAGTGTTCCTCAAATTAGCCAACACCCTATCTTAGATTTGGTTCACCTGAACCAACTAGTTCGATTAAGGGTTGCGTGGGTTCAGGTTAAATCTAGGGGAGTCAAGATATCGAGGTTCTCGAGTCCTTCCCTGATAGGTCGTTTCAGGTTGTTTAAAGGATGGTAGTGACCTATATTTAGTGGAATACTGGCGAGGGTTGGTGTTATAATCATTATATCCTTCATATTTGAAGATCGGGTTGGTTTGGTGATCAAAGGATGAAGATCTACAATCATTGTAGCTCTGGGAAGGATAATAATCAAAATCTTGTTGTCCAGGGTTAGGCCCTGGACACTGAGGTTCGTATTCATATCCCCAATCAAAGTCATCCCGGCTAATGGATGGGTAATTACAAGTCAAATAGAAATAGTAATCATCTTGGGGATAAGTGGTGGTAGGAGGATAGGATGGGAAATGCATGTAAGAAGTGGAAGGATACATGGTAGAATAGGAGGGAATATAGAGGAGAGAAAGGTGCCTTGCAGTACAAGCAATCAACCCTATCCTTAGGTGGGTTAGCCTAAAGACCTACAGACTCCTAGGACCCATTTTTAGATTATAAACGATTCTGTCTACTTTTATCTGGTCAATCCAACCAGTTCAAAGGAGAGACTGGGGAGAAGGTTCTTCCTTTAGCTTGCACCTCCGGTTCCTAGTGTACCCCCAGCTGCAGTCATTTGATACTACTCCCCTAGCTAGACATCAAATGGACCAGCACAAGCATATTAATCGAAAAAAAATATCAGTCTGAGCCCCAAAGAGCGAATCAATCCTTAAGGCCAATGTCTACTTAGTTTTATTTAGACTTGGGATGATTGTGCTCTTGGAATGTGATGGGCGCTTTAGATGGGTTGTGCCCTTAATGATAAGTTAAAATGTGTGTGCGTGCACAACCAAGGTTTGAAAACAAGGTTATTTGATGATGTGTCTTTTAGGGTTTAACCTTGTTTAGTAGCTTTTAGGGTTTACTCTTAGGTATATTTGATGGGTCGGCCTGGATAGGTTGTTAATATGATGTTTTTATCGTTGAAATATGTATAGTGGTTAACCTAATTCAGACCTAACCATCTCTTTACAAAATTTTTAACCTGGCCTAATTGATTTTATGTTGTCACTTTTAGGCCCAGGGTCGAACTCAGGGAAGTGGGGTTAAAGTCGAGTTTCTACGTTTTCCTTAAAACGCGTCTCTTCCATTCGTTTATTGTGTTTTTGGTATTTTTCTTATTTAGGTTTTTTTCTGGTAATCCTTGTTCTTGAGGCACACCCTCAAAATTGTGTCCTTGGCTTTTAGCCAAAACAGAGTTCCAAAACGCGCCTTGCTACTCGCAAGACGGGGTACCTGCAAATCAAAGATTATCTTTTCACTTTTATACCTTTTTTTTTATCTTTTTACTAAGAAGGAAGCTAACAGATAGAAAGTAAATATAGTAGCTATAGATATATATTTATATGTAGTATATATATAAAGGGGTGGGGGTGGAGGTGACGATGGAGTGTAGCACTATGTCGAGTCAGTTGACGTCTAGAGAGACGCAACCAACACGACTATGTGCCGCGTGGAGTGTGGATGGAGGATGGATGATGTATGGGACCACGCTTTTTTTTTGTACGCGTGTATCAGGGAATATCAGCAACTGGTGCAGATATCCCCGTGATACAGCGTATAGTAAATAACGTGAAAATATATGTACATATGTATGTATATGAGTAAATATATCTATATGTATATAAATGTATAAGTATATATATATAGATATATATAGATATATATGTATTATATATATATATATATATATAGGTGTATATGTATATATATATATGTATGTATATATGTATATAGCTATGTATATATGTATATGAGTATATATATATAATACTATATAGATGTATATACATATATATGTATATAAGTATATATGTATCTAGATATATATATATATATGTGTGTATATATATAAGTATATAGATATGTATATATATATATATGTATATGAGTATTTATGTATATATATATAAGTATATGTATAAGTATATAGATATATATATATACGTGTATATTTATATATATATAGATATATTATATATATGTGTGTGTATACATAAATATATAGATATACTATGTATATAAGTATATATATATATATATATATAAGTATATGTATAAGTATATAGATATATATAAGTAGATATATATATATATATATATTATATATATATGTATATATATTATATATATATGTATGTATACATAACTATAGATATTACTATGTATATAACTGTATATATATATTTATATATGTATGTATATATTATATATAGATGTATATAAGTATATATATGTTACTATATATAACTATACGTATAGTGTAAGTGTGTGTGTGGGTGTGTGTGTGTGTCGGTGAAGATGTGTGTGTGTGAGTGAGTGAAAAAAGAGAATACATGAGAGAGAGAGAGCGGGAGAGAGAGATCAGCAGAGAGAGAGAGCGGGAGAGATATAGAGAGCGCCAGAGAGAGAAAGAGTGGGCGGGAGAGATCGCGAGCGCGGACGATGGCAGCGAGTTAAGACGTCTGCTCGCGGCGGCGGACGTCTGACGCCGCGTCGTCTGAAGGCGGAGGCGGACGTCTGAAGACGGCGGGTGCGGGCGCGCCTTCGCACAGGGTTCTGCAGGCCTGCGCGAAGTCGACGAGCAGGCGATGGCACGAAGGTGCGAGCGTGGAGGAGGTCTGCAGGTGGTCGCGGAGGGTCGCGGAGGGGGGTAGGGGTCGGCGTGAGGCCGTAGCCAGCCGCTGCAGTGCGCGCGGCGGCGGGCTACGGGTGCAACTGCGAGGCGGATAGAACGGAGACGGAGGCGGAGAACGGGCCTGCAGACGCGCGCAGAGGGTTGCGCGCCTGCGGGGAAGGTCGCGGAGGAGGTGGGGGGTGCTGCTGCTGCTGCTGTCGCTGCGGTTTAGCTGCTGCTGCAGCTGCTTCAAGCTTCGGAGCTTGAAGCGGCAGCAATGGCGTGGAGATGAAAACGAAGAGAAAAGAAAACACCACGCCCACCTGCTCGTTGAAGAGCTGGGCGGTGGTGTTCCCACTGTGGTGGTGAGCACCACAGTGGGTTCTCCAGCTCGTCGGGTGCCTCCTCGACGGAGGGCCGCGTATGGGAGTGGAGAACGGGCGAGGAAGGTGGCTGCGGGTTTTTTTCAGCAGCTGCAACCGCTACGTCGCGAGGATGAAGCTGCAGCTACTTATAGAGGAGGGGAGAGGGGCGTGTTGGCTGCAGCAGGGAGAGGGCGTGCGAGTTGCAGCTGTAGGGAGCGGCGTTGGCAGGGAGACGTGACGGGAAGAGGTGTTGCGTGGCTGCTGCATGCAGTTGCGGGAAGAGTGCAGCCGCGGGAAGGACGCAGCCGCGGGAAGGAGAGAAAAGCCGTGGGAAGAAGAAAGAAAGATGAAAATAAAATATGGAGAGGGGACTTTTGCAAAGAGACACTTGAAGAAAAATGTAAAAATGCAAGCCATTTATTCCATTCTCTTCTCCTCTCAATTAAATGCATGCATGCAAGCGTTTTTACAAATGCAACTACACGATTATAATATACATAGTTAATGCTAGAAAATAGCATAAGAAGGCGTTCTTATAGGCGTGTTTTGAGGTGCAAACATATACCCCCATGCCTATCTTTTGCTAGTCCCTAGCAAAACCGTATTTAGAAATGATCTTAAGCTGAAAATTTTCTTCTGAGGTGATATAGGTGTGTTTATTATCGAATATTGTGAGAACCAATTGTAAAGAAGACTACCAGTACTTTAAGTCTCACATGACATAGATCATCTCTCAACTAACCAGGACTCTTGATATTTAAACCTTAAGTACGATTTCCAGGACCCAGGAGGTTTTTGCCGTACTCGAGAGCTCAAGAAATTATGGTTTGTGCATAGTGAAGGATCAAGACTGACCAGATGAACATTAAGACTCAATCCCAGGGTTTCACGAATTTTTAAGTACAGGTTGGTCCCAGTTTCAGCTCATGTCTTTGAATTGACCCTTAAGATGATGACGGAAAACTCAACTCCCATTTTCTGATTTTTTTTTTTTTTTTTTTTTTTGAAACACGGGTCAGTATATCTCTTACAACACATTTGGAAACACACATCTTTTTTTTTTTTTTTTTGGTGGGAGAGTTTCTTTTTGGTGGAAAGAGTCGCTCCTAAACACAAGACTAAAGCCTGGGATAAAAAGTCTACCTGCGCACACAGGTAAGGACTCCACCTTCCCTAATGAACACTAGGGTTGGATCTTATGTTCACCTGGTCTTTCCTGATATGTGTAGTGTGAACCAAGTTTACTTAAGCTCTCAAGAAAAAGCAAACCAACGGATCCTGTACTGGTGTCTCAGGTACAAGAATACATCCTTAGTTAGGAGAGATCTTGATCTATTTTGTCAATGCTTTAAGTGAATTAAGCCGAGCCTGAGTGAATCAAGCTTTTGTGGCCTGGAAAGTCTTCAAAACAGAGGTTGAATATCCATAAACACTTATTGCCTTTTTGTTTCAGCTTCAAGATCATTATTAAACACCATTTATTATTTATATATATATATTTTTTTTTTTTTTTTTTTTTTGCATATTTATAAATAGGTGGGAACTGTATAATACCATAACATACCCGGATCCTATGGATGCCTATCCACCCCCCCATGCCAAACAATGCTATGTCCTCATATGCATGCAGGGAAAGGCAGAGGAAGGATGGAAGATCGGGTAACAAGAGCTGAGGTTCAGGGTATAGATCAGGGTGGAAGGGTGGGTGGATGGTGGGTGGTGAAGAGAAAAGTGAAGTGATTGAGATAGAGGTGTGAAAAGTGATGGTGGATGGTGAGTGCTGTTAGGGTGCCTCCCAACAAGCGCTGAATTTAATGTCCCCAGCTGGACTCAGAATGAGGCAAAGAATTAGTTACCCTCCAGCAGGGCAACGGTTTCTCCAACGGGGGCAGGTTCATGAGTCAGATAGGGTTTCAAACGCTGCCCGTTAACCGTAAATTTACGCCCAGATTTGGGATCTTCGATTTCGACGGCCCCATTGGGGAATGGTCTTGAGACCAAAAAAGGACCAGTCCATTTGGACTTTAATTTCCCAGGAAAGAATTTGAGTCGGGCATTATAGAGCCAAACTTGCTGAGATGGCTCAAATTCCTTCCGCCGAACATGGCTGTCGTGAAAAGCCTTAGTGCGTTGTTTAAAGGTTAGAGCAGAATCATAGGCTTCACGACGGAGCTCTTCCAGCTCTTGGAGTTGGAGTTTCCTTTCTCGTTCACACAAGTCTGGGTCGAGGTTACATTGGCGAACCGCCCAATAAGCGCGGTGCTCCAACTCTACAGGTAAATGACAAGGCTTCCCGTAAACGATTCTATATGGAGACATACCAAGGGTGGCCTTGAAGGCGGTTCGATACGCCCAAAGTGCGTCAGTCAGCTTGTCGGACCAATCCTTACGGTCAGGCCGAACCGTTTTCTGGAGAATCTGCTTGATTTGCCGGTTCGACACTTCCGCCTGGCCGTTCGTCTGAGGATGATACGGGGATGCGATACGATGGTGGACTCCGTACCTCCTCAGAAGTGCCCGAAAAGAAGCATGGGTAAAGTGGCTTCCCCCATCCGAGATAATGGCCCGAGGGATCCCAAAACGCGCAAAGATATGGTCTTTGACGAATCGGGTGGAGATAACATGGTCAGCACGGCGCGCGGGAATAGCCTCGATCCATTTTGAAACATAGTCGACGGCCACGAGGATGAATTCGAAGCCGTTGGATGGAGGAAAGGGACCCATGAAGTCAATTCCCCAGATGTCGAAGATTTCCGCAGCTAGGATGTGTTGTAAGGGCATCATGTCACGACATGCCATCGACCCTAATGACTGGCACCTAGTGCAATGTTTGGCATAAGTGTGCGCGTCCTGGTGAAGGGAGGGCCAAAAGAAACTGCACTGCAACACCTTGGCTGTAGTTTTCCTCCCAGAGAAATGGCCTCCACAGGCCTGATCGTGGCAGAAGGATAGCACACTGGGGAACTCACTGTCAGGAATACAGCGACGGATGATTTGATCAGCACCTATCCGAAAAAGAAGTGGATTATCCCAGAAATAATACTTTGCTTCTGCCATGAGACGCTCGCGCTGGTTTTTAGGCCAGCCACGTGGAAGAGATCCAGAAGCAAGGTAATTGGCAATGTCGGCATACCACGGTCCACTTGCCACATTTATTGCCAATAGGTGCTCATCAGGAAAAACTTCATTAATTGGCAGAGTAAGTCCAATATGGTCAGGGTCCAGTCTGGAAAGGTGATCAGCCACAACATTCTGGGCTCCGACCTTATCACGAATCTCAATGTCAAATTCCTGGAGCAGAAGGATCCAACGAATCAGTCTAGGCTTGGCATCCTTCTTGTGCATGAGATGGCGAATGGCCGCGTGATCAGTGAAAACAATAACGTGAGAGCCCAGAAGGTAAGAACGGAATTTTTCCAGCCCAAAGACGACTGCCAGTAGTTCCTTTTCAGTGGTAGTATAATTACGCTGGGCGTCGTCCAACGTCTTACTGGCGTAGTATACCACGAAGGGGTGTCTATCGCGTCTTTGTCCCAGGATGGCTCCGACTGCAAGGTCTGAAGCGTCACACATAAGTTCAAAGTTGAGGGACCAATCAGGCGGCTGGAGAACAGGGGCCTTGGTGACAGCATTACGCAGCTGCGTGAATGCTTGTATACAGTCAGGGCCCATGTCGAAGGGCACGTCGGTTGATAGGAGATGAGTTAAGGGTCGAGAAATTTTGGAGAAGTCTTTGATGAATCTCCTATAGAAACCGACGTGTCCCAAGAAGGAGCGAATTTGTTTGACAGAACCAGGCACAGGTAAATCAGCAATGATATCGAGCTTAGCTCTGTCAACCTCGATACCCCTATCGGAGATGATATGTCCAAGAACAATTCCCTCGTGCACCATAAAATGACTTTTTTCCTAGGAAAGCACGAGGTTTACATCAATACATCTCCTAAGGATGCGAGTCAGGTTGGCAAGACATTCGTCGAAAGATGGTCCAAAGACTGAAAAGTCATCCATGAAGACCTCGAGAAAGTCACCCACCATGTCATGAAATATCGCCAGCATGCATCTCTGGAAAGTTGCTGGCGCGTTACAAAGTCCGAACGGCATCCTTCTAAAGGTGAAGGTGCCGAAAGGGCAGGTAAAAGTGGTTTTCTCTTGGTCTCGGGGGTCTATTGCCACCTGGTTATATCCTGAGAATCCATCCAGGAAGCAGAAAAATTTATTTCCCGCTAACCGCTCTAGGATTTGGTCAATAAATGGTAGCGGGAAGTGATCTTTCTTGGTTGCAGCATTGAGTTTCCTATAATCTACACACACTCTCCAAGATGTAGGAGTGCGTGTAGGGATGGATTTGCCCCTGTCATTGACACGGATGGTGAGTCCTGCCTTTTTGGGCACAACGTGAATCGGACTCACCCAGGGGCTATCGCTGATCGGGTAGATTATACCCGCATCCAGCCACTTAATGATTTCATTCTTAACGACCTCCCGCATGTTAGGGTTGAGACGTCGCTGCATCTCGCGAGAAGGTCGAGCCTCCTCCTCCGTATATATACGATGAGTGCAGTAGGAGGGACTAATACCAGATAAGTCTGATAAGGACCACCCAATAGCTGCCTTGTGTTCTAGGAGGACCTTAGTTAGTTTGCACTCCTGCTCCATGGTTAATTTTGAACTGATGATTACAGGGAGCGTTTCATTTGGTCCCAGGAAAACATACTTGAGTGTATTAGGCAGCACTTTTAGCTCGGGAGTGGATGGGGAAGGATCTGGCATTTCTTAGGACGAGAGTGTCCCAGACGGGTAGGAGAACAAGTTAGGAGGAAGAAACTGGCCTTCAGATTGGCCAAGAAGAGGGGCTTCTTGGATAGATGGATCCAAAAATGAATAGCCCCAGTGAGAAGTATATGGGCTCAAGGTCCCAGTGTGGATTTGTAAATCCGCCTGATTTGGCGGGGAAGAAAGGGCAATTCGGTCTTCATGAGTATGGACCGACAGTGAGTAGCCCGGATATGACTCAGACCACGAGGTATGGGAAGCGGAGAAAACCTCGTCAGAAGTCTGGCCAGGAGAAGGTACTGGACAAGGGAGGGATTGGGGAACGTCACAGTATGCGTTGGTCAGGCAGTTATCAGTGTTTATAGGTAATCCGTAGCAGTCCGAATAGGTCCCAATTAGTCCGATACACGTGCTGACGGCCATGTCCTCGTCAGACGTGTCATCCTCAATGCAATCGCAATCAAAGTTCTTGGCTGCCTTGAATATGTTAAGCTTGAGCTTCTCAGATCCAACGGCAATCTCAATACAGCCCGACTCGCAGTCGATGTGGGCGCGGGCTGTGGCCAAGAAAGGTCGACCGAGGATGATCGGACAATCAGAAAGTGAACTAGGAACTTCCATATCTAAAACAAGAAAGTCAACAGGAAAACAGAGACTGTTGACCCTAACCACCACGTCTTCCACCAGACCCTTCGGGATTTTGACAGAACAATCTGCCAACTGTAACATGACAGGGGTGGGTTTCAGATTTCCCAAGGAAAATTTTTTGAGCATGATGGTCGGTATGAGATCGATGGAAGATCCTAGATCAAGCAAGGCACGGTTAAAACTGCAGCCTTGGATGCTACAGGAAATCAGTGGTGTGCCCGGATCTTTCTGCTTCGGTGGTAAGTTTGACAGTATAGCACAACTCGCATGAGGCGAGAGAACCACCGGATTCTTAGTCTTCTTTGACTGTCGCCTGGGTGTTGTGTAGTCTTTGAAAAATCGAGCGACAGTAGGTATGTGGTCGATTGCCTCGAGCAGGGGTACCTTGATTTCTACATCCCTGAACCAATTACGTAGGTTGTCAAAGGCCTGCGTATTTTTCTTTTTGCCTTTTGGCTCCCTTAGTAGAGCCTCAGGGAATGGGACTGATTCTGGCACAAGTTTTGGTGCATCATCCTCTCGCGAATGCGGTATGCATCCCGAATGAGAGGGTGATGAAGAAGATGGGCCAGGATCAGGTCGAGGCGGATCGACGGTCTGCTTACCGCTCCTCGTAGTGATAGCATTGGACGATGCGGGTCCAGTGGGATCATACGGTGGAGGAGGGTTTGCAATGGGGATATAAGAGTGTGGTGCTGCAGCAGGATTAGCCTGAAATCCCGGTGGAATGCTCGGAGCTTGCAGAACTTGATTAACCTGTCCCTGAGAAGGTCGTACCTGTGGTTGAGAACCACGGGGCACGAAATTTCGCGGGTTTAGAACAGGTTGGGCGGGAAGAGTGCCCTGAGATCGAGTCGCCATGCGTAGTTGACTGATCTCGGCATTCTGCTGCGCCAATTGGTGCTGAAGAGAGGTCATGTTCTCTTCATGGCGCTTTGACATTTCCGTCATCATTCGCATCAATTTGTCAAGA
The DNA here is from genome assembly GCA_037157565.1 of Thalassia testudinum. NCBI lineage: Eukaryota > Viridiplantae > Streptophyta > Magnoliopsida > Alismatales > Hydrocharitaceae > Thalassia > Thalassia testudinum. Next base: position 19,219,315 of record JAZHRO010000056.1, read on the forward strand.
GGGCTTGATGCGTGTTCAGTTTGTGGTACGCAAGGGCCTGATGGCGGATTTGCCATAGGATTAAACTGGACCCTTGGGATGACGGGTGCGGACGGTCGCATTGGTCCACCCGCGGGATTTTGACGCTGCGGGTTGTTGGACCATGCAAAGTTCGGATGATTACGCCACCCCGGGTTATAAGTGGTAGAGAACGGGTTGTTCCCCAGGGCGCAAGCATCTTCTATGCCAGTAGACGCGTCCGCATGTAGATATGCGTCCGAGCCCACGGAGGCTTGGTCCTCCGTGTCGAAATACTGGCTCGCAGAAGCCAGTTCCACATGACTTACCGAGTCGCTTGGCGCGACACTCGGTAAGGAAGGTCTAACGGGGTTTCTCGGGATAAGCCTGGTATTAGAAGAACTTGGATTGTGACGAAGTGGTGAAGAGGTGGTGTTTGCCATAGATCGAGCGGGGTTGGCCAGAAGCTCGTCCAGCTTCTTGTGCACGACGGAGACTTCATCCAGTTTTTGTGCAATAAGGCTTAGATCAGTGGATGAATGGGAGGGTCCCATGTCAACTTCGTGGACATTTCGGGGCTGGCTGGTACGATTAAAGGCGACAATGGAAGCATTGTTCATCGAGTTTTCACTCATATTTTCAAACAGCTCGAATGCTCCATTCTCGTCTTTATTCATAAAGTTCCCTCCGCAGGAAGCGTCTGCAATCTGCTTCAAAGTCTCATTTAGCCCATAGTAGAAAATCTGGGCTATATGCCACTTAGGCAGACTGTGGTGCGGACACTTCCTGAGGAGGTCGTTATACCTCTCCCATGCCTCATGAAATTGTTCGCCGTTTTGTTGCGTAAATGAAGTGATAGCACGGCGAAGCGCATTGGTCCGCCCGATTGGGAAGAACTTCTTGAGAAACGCTGTTCGCATCTCTTCCCACGAGTGGATGGTTCTCCCAAGGGTGCGTAACCATTGAGACGCTTTATCCCATAATGAAAACGGGAACATCTTCATGAGGACTATAGATAACCCGACATTTCTTGGTTTAACGGATTCAGCAAGTCGGGTTAGGTCTTCCAAGTGGAGAAATGGGTCTTCACTTGCAAGACCATGAAAGTGAAAATTGATTAGGCCAATTATATTTGGTTTTAATTCAAAGTCGTCCCCGCCCATGGGGACCCGGATTTGTCCTATGGTCTCTGTAGCAGCGGGATTCTGATAAGAGCTAAGAGACCTAGGCTCCTCCTGTTCGGGAGGGTTCTGCATTTCCTCCAATGTTTCCCGAATGGCTTCGATTTGCTCATTATACATTTCCATTTGGGCTTGGAGGCGGGTTATGGGATCTAAGGCTCCACCACCTGGTGGGTTCTGAGGGCGGTTTCCTCCCTCGGGATTTGGGGGTGGGTGTGCAGCCATGTTTGTGGAGGAGGAGGATGATTCGACTTGTTTTCTAGATTTATCAGTCAATTCAAATAGTTCAGGGTTTTGTGACCTCCTCCCAAACATGCACTACCGCAGGAAGAATTGGGGAGATGAGAAGGGAATAGGGATGAGAGAAATGACGCCGCAAAGGTACACTTGATTACAAATCAATACAGTCAAGTTCCTAACCTCTACAGTGTGCCCTTAGACCTAAAGATCTAAGTTACCTACTATCACGAATTACGGAACCGAATGCGAGCACTGCGGAACCACCGGGCCAGATTGAAAGGCCGTTTGCCCCAGTCTTAGACACCCGATAGCACGCGGGAACTCTCACCAGCACGTAGTCGCTACACACAGGTAGTTAGACCTCCAATCCTCAGTAAGGGTCAAGTTACTACCAGTTTTAATTAGAGGCTTAGGGTCAAGTGCTTTTGGAATGTGAAGGGCGTTGTTTACGGGTAATGCCCAAGTGATTGATTTTAAGAGTGTGTAAGAACAAGCATGCAACGGGGAAATCTCCCCGAATTGAAGTTTTTATTGGTGAATGGTTTTTAGAGTTCAGCCTTAAGTAGTATGAATTTTAGGGTTTTGCTGAATTACCAATTCAACCAATCTCCGGGTTTTTGCAAAAATACAGGTTTTCCTTCTAAAACCCAAGAAACCCTTCTTCAATTATCAGTTAGTTAATGCATGCTAAAATGCAATGGGCTACCCTAAATGGAGATTTCTAAGTGTGGGTGCACGAATCAGTTTTATATCAATGTGACAGGGAGCCAAAGCACTTCAATTCAAGTGCTCCCAATCACCAGAAATGATTTCCACACACAAGGCTTCAACCAAAAGATAAAGAAAATAAAATTGTTGGGGTTGAAGTATTCAGGATCGAATCACAGGCAAGTTTGAAAAGTCGTGGTGGGGTTGGAATCAACTCAATTCCAAGTCTCCCCACCAAAAATGTGATCCTGAATTAAAGATAAGTGAGGCAAAAGAGGGATACAAGCAATCTTTTTCTTTGCCTCAAAGAATACTTCCCACGGCGAAAAATCTAAGAATCAAGATTCTCGGATTTTCGCTATGCGAAGTAAGGCGGGAAATCCCGGGGCAGTGGGAGTGAAGACAACCAATCAATCAAGTTAATTTTAATCCACTTGCCCTCAAGAAATCCCAAGAAGTTTTTCTAGTTTTTAGCTTTTAATTTTCTTTTTTATTGTGGTGGCAAGTTAACCCTAATTTGATGAGAAAAGAAAACCTACTTGTTCGGCAATGTGTGCGGAGCTCCAATGCGATGTCGGCGTCTTCACGCTCTCATTCCCGCCTTGGATCTGCTCTCGTTCCCGACTTCGTCTGCTTTCCTTCTCCTTCCACCAAGTTCACCTGCACACCAAAAAACAACAATACCCGTGAAGAGAGAAGAGACAAATTTAAAGGAATTGGATAGAAACTTACTCGAAAGCGCACTTCCCCGGCAACGGCGCCAGAAAAGGCATGATGGGTCGGCCTGGATAGGTTGTTAATATGATGTTTTTATCGTTGAAATATGTATAGTGGTTAACCTAATTCAGACCTAACCATCTCTTTACAAAATTTTTAACCTGGCCTAATTGATTTTATCTTGTCACTTTTAGGCCCAGGGTCGAACTCAGGGAAGTGGGGTTAAAGTCGAGTTTCTACGTTTTCCTTAAAACGCGTCTCTTCCATTTGTTTATTGTGTTTTTGGTATTTTTCTTATTTAGGTTTTTTTCTGGTAATCCTTGTTCTTGAGGCACACCCTCAAAATTGTGTCCTTGGCTTTTAGCCAAAACAGAGTTCCAAAACGCGCCTTGCTACTCGCAAGACGGGGTACCTGCAAATCAAAGATTATCTTTTCACTTTTATACCTTTTTTTTTATCTTTTTACTAAGAAGGAAGCTAACAGATAGAAAGTAAATATAGTAGCTATAGATATATATTTATATGTAGTATATATATAAAGGGGTGGGGGTGGAGGTGACGATGGAGTGTAGCACTATGTCGAGTCAGTTGACGTCTAGAGAGACGCAACCAACACGACTATGTGCCGTGTGGAGTGTGGATGGAGGATGGATGATGTATGGGACCACGCTTTTTTTTTGTACGCGTGTATCAGGGAATATCAGCAACTGGTGCAGATATCCCCGTGATACAGCGTATAGTAAATAACGTGAAAATATATGTACATATGTATGTATATGAGTAAATATATCTATATGTATATAAATGTATAAGTATATATGTATAGATATATATAGATATATATGTATTATATACATATATATATAGGTGTATATGTATATATATATATGTATGTATATATGTATATATATATATGTATGTATATATGTATATAGCTATGTATATATGTATATAAGTATATATATATAATACTATATAGATGTATATATATATATATGTATATAAGTATATATGTATCTAGATATATATATATATGTGTGTATATATATAAGTATATAGATATGTATATATATATATATGTATATGAGTATATATGTATATATATATAAGTACATGTATAAGTATATAGATATATATATATACGTGTATATTTATATATATATAGATATATTATATATATGTGTGTGTATACATAAATATATAGATATACTATGTATATAAGTATATATATATATATATATATATAAGTATATGTATAAGTATATAGATATATATAAGTAGATATATATATATATATATATATATATATTATATATATATGTATATATATTATATATATATGTATGTATACATAACTATAGATATTACTATGTATATAAGTGTATATATATATATATATATGTATGTATATATTATATATAGATGTATATAAGTATATATATGTTACTATATATAACTATACGTATAGTGTAAGTGTGTGTGTGGGTGTGTGTGTGTGTCGGTGAAGATGTGTGTGTGTTGGTGTAGCGTGTGTCTGTGAGTGAGTGAAAAAAGAGAATACGTGAGAGAGAGAGAGCGGGAGAGAGAGATCAGCAGAGAGAGAGAGAGCGGGAGAGATATAGAGAGCGCCAGAGAGAGAAAGAGCGGGCGGGAGAGATCGCGAGCGTGGACGATGGCAGCGAGTTAAGACGTCTGCTCGCGGCGGCGGACGTCTGACGCCGCGTCGTCTGAAGGCGGAGGCGGACGTCTGAAGACGGCGGGTGCGGGCGCGCCTTCGCGCAGGGTTCTACAGGCCTGCGCGAAGTCGACGAGCGGGCGATGGCGCGGAGGAGCGAGCGTGGAGGAGGTCTGCAGGTGGTCGCGGAGGGTCGCGGAGGGGGGCAGGGGTCGGCGTGAGGCCGTAGCCGGCCGCTGCAGTGCGTGCGGCGGCGGGCTACGGGTGCAACTGCGAGGCGGACAGAACGGAGACGGAGGCGGAGAACGGGCCTGCAGACGCGCGCAGAGGGTTGCGCGCCTGCGGGGAAGGTCGCGGAGGAGGCGGGGGGTGCTGCTGCTGCTGCTGTCGCCGCGGTTTAGCTGCTGCTGCTGCTGCTTCAAGCTTCGGAGCTTGAAGCGGCAGCAATGGCGTGGAGATGAAAACGAAGAGAAAAGAAAACACCACGCCCACCTGCTCGTTGAAGAGCTGGGCGGTGGTGTTCCCACTGTGGTGGTGAGCACCACAGTGGGTTCTCCTGCTCGTCGGGTGCCTCCTCGACGGAGGGCCGGCGTATGGGAGGGGAGAACGGGCGAGGAAGGTGGCTGCGGGTTTTTTTCAGCAGCTGCAACCGCTACGTCGCGAGGATGAAGCTGCAGCTACTTATAGAGGAGGGGAGAGGGGCGTGTTGGCTGCAGCAGGGAGAGGGCGTGCGAGTTGCAGCTGTAGGGAGCGGCGTTGGCAGGGAGACGTGACGGGAAGAGGTGTTGCGTGGCTGCTGCATGCAGCTGCGGGAAGAGTGCAGCCGCGGGAAGGACGCAGCCGCGGGAAGGAGAGAAAAGCCGTGGGAAGAAGAAAGAAAGATGAAAATAAAATATGGAGAGGGGACTTTTGCAAAGAGACACTTGAAGAAAAATGTAAAAATGCAAGCCATTTATTCCATTCTCTTCTCCTCTCAATTAAATGCATGCATGCAAGCGTTTTTACAAATGCAACTACAGGATTATAATATACATAGTTAATGCTAGAAAATAGCATAAGAAGGCGTTCTTATAGGCGTGTTTTGAGGTGCAAACAATATTCAATCAAGTTTAGGAAAACACTCCAAGCTTTGAAAGCACGAGTGTAGATATGTTCCATTAAAAATCAAAAATAATGTGGGTTCAGCCCTAAGAATCAACCCTAAGTGACAAGCTACTTGATAAATCGCTTTTATCTTAAGTGGTGTGACTCAAACAGTTCAATCAATTGGCCTATGCACCACTTAGTTAAGGCACACAGAAATGTTTGACCTATTCAGATTTCTACTCACTTATTTGTGTATTGAGTTAAGTGTACTGGGTCCACAGGATAGATCCTGGTTAAGTGGTAGAATCAATGTGATTGTGCGCCTTAGGGTAAGAAGTTGTGGGTGTTAAGGTGTGTCACTTTCAGAAAATCCCACAATCAGATACACTTTTTTATTATTATTATTTTTATTTATGTGGATGGCGAACTGAGTGGAGGTGGCAAATAAATAACCAAATCTATCATAAGGTTTATAAAAAGCACCTAAGTTTATTTGGGTTTGAGTTATTAGGTTATGGAATGAAAACTAAGGTGGGGTGGTGTGGGGGACACTTACAAAACCTTCATCCCCACTTTTCTCGGATCTAACCACTTTGGCCTGCCTCAGAAGAGTACCTGCAATCACAGTAAGATCAGAGAAAAAGTGAGATAAAAGCTAGGTAAGGTGGAAAAAACATGGAAAAAAAACCAAAGTGCATTGCCTCCCCAGCAACGACGCAAAAATGATTGCATGTGTTTCACTTGTTTGAAATCAGCGTTACGAGTAACCCGTCGTCATAGTTGCAAAACGCGTGGTCAAATAAAATTTATATTGAAACTCGAAAAGTGAGTCTCGAGTTGAACATGGGAAGGGGGACATTTGGTTTTGGAAATCCACACTTCGCTTTTATTTGTTTTTGGTTGTTTTTATCATTTCTAATTTTTTTGGCATTTGTAGCAAGTAAGAGATTTGATCGATAAAAACTTTATCTACTTGCAAAAATAGGAGAGAGAGTAGGAGAGAGACAAAGAGAGAAACAATCATCTATTCATGAAGAATTGCTTGTTACACTATGAAAGCGGAAAATCTACACTATTAAAACGTAAAAAGATAGAATGAAGTGAGAGAAATCCCCCTTGACGGTTGCTCGGAGGATGACTTGCTTTGACTTCACCTGGAGGATGGTGGTGAGGAGCGATATGAAGGACAATGGAGCTACAGGACGGAGGATGGGGCAGGATAGCATCGCGACAAGTCTCCTCTCCCCGAAGGGCGGTGAGAGGACGGCCACGGGATGCTCCATGAATGGGGATGAGGGGAGGGAAAACTATTTGGTTTTCTACTCTAGAGGAGCATCCTGGGCTTGGGACAAGCTCTCTCTAGAGGCTTAGAGGTTGTGAGAGGAAGAAAGGAGGAGACAGTTTGGAATGGTGGTGGGTAGGTCCTTTTATAGTGGAGGAGGAAGAACAAATTCTCATCTGGGTCATTACTGATGTCCATAAACGTCGCTGCAACTGTCGTTGAAGATCCACCCTTCAAGTCCTCATTCTAGTGCACGCAGACCATTGGTGACAGTTGCAAGTGTCACTAAAGGCCCACGTCGCTGAAGATCCATGCCTATCCTCCGCTGGCACCCACTCCGCTGGTGCGAGCATCGTGCGCTACGTGCTTACGCCCCCATGCTCCCCGGGCTGTGTTGTGCGTGCACACTGGCATGTGCTGTGCTGCTGTTGCCTACGGCTGCGGCTGTGCACGGTGCACTGTTGCTACGCGCGACTTTGGCTGTGCATGTGTGCTGCTGCTAGCCGACGATGGGTGGCCTGGATGGCACCACGTGGCATCATCTAGGCAATCCGTTCTTCCTTCTTTTGTAGAGGGTGCCACGGTGCCCAGATTGAGATGATTCCTGCGCTGCTGAACTGTGATTGTCCGTACGGTCGGGTTTTCCATCCGAAACCTGTACGGATGTCGCATTGCCCCCTAGCCGTTGATCTTCCTCAAACTTCATATGATGCTATAGTTCTCCGATCTAGACGATTTCTGAGGCATTAGACTCCGATCATCATCTTAATCAAATCTCTATGGTTCGATCATCCATCCGAGGCCTTGAAATAAGTCTTCTCTCCTGACCATGAAAAGGACCTAATTAGCCAAAAATATACACAACTACTCTAAATGCGGAATGATGCATGCTATGAAATATTTATAACATGAAATGCAAATCTAATCCTAGGAACATTCATGAATAGGCATTTTTACCTAAATATATGTGTCTATATTAGTACCCCTCTAATTTCATGCAAGATTAGTTTAGAGTTTGACAGAGCCCTTTTAGACTTAGGAGCTTCCATCAATTTGATCCCTACATCCCTGCTAGATCATTTCGAGGAAACTGAGCTAAAATCGATTGAGGTGACTTTACAATTAGCTGATTGATCAATCAAGTCACTTAGAGGAGTCCTCGAGGATGTTCTGGTTCGGATTCGTGATTTCTACTTTCTTGTGGACTTCATTGTGTTGGATATGGAGACTCCTGAGAAACTGAAAAATACACCGATTATACTAGGTAGACCATTCTTAGCGACAGCTAGGGCGAACATTAATTGCGAAGAGGGCCAGATTGAATGGAAATTCGGGAACAAGATGCTAAAAATTGATATATTTAAGGCCCAGAAAGGAATTAACTGTGGGACAGAGGAATAAGTATGCGACATCAGTTTTGTGGTTGAGGACACATTTCCTGAAGACGACCTAATTATCCCTGATCCTGAACTCCAAGCAAATCATACCCCACAAATAGAGGAGCCTAGCACTGATTTGGACCCATCCACAGCTCCCACCTTTTGTTTTGAGGCCTATCTCGACTCGCATGCTGCTGCTGATAATCCCGTTATGGAACTAAAGCCTCTTCTTGATCATCTAAAGTACGCCTTTTTGGGTTCTAATCAGACATTTCCTGTGATTATCAATTCCAACCTCACCTTTGATCAGGAAACATGTTTGATTTCTATCGCCTAGTAGCATCGGAGAGCCATTAGTTGGACTCTCATTGATCTGATTGGCATTAGCCCTTCATATTGCACACACCACATTTATACTGAAGAGGGTGCACGACCATCCCGTGAAATGCAGAGATGTCTGAATCCTAATCTGCAGGAGGTCGTGAAGAAGGAGATCAATAAGTGGATAGATGCAATGATCAACTACCCGATCTCCTACAGTCGGTGGGTGAGGCCAATTCAGGTTGTAATCAAGAAAGTAGAACTCACCGTGATCATGACTGAAACTAGAGAAATCATACGAACCCGTATAGCGAACAGGTGGAGAGTCTGCATTGATTACAGAAGGATGAATGCCTCCACAAAGAAGGATCATTTCCCAATTCCATTCATTGATCAGATACTCAACAAACTAGCAGGAAATCAATTCTTCTACTTTTTGGATGGGTATTCTGGTTATAATCAGGTGGCAATCTGAAAGGGATGGTGGTCGGACCCAGTTAGGTGTGTTAATATGGTGATTTTATCATTGTAATGAGTATAGTGGTTAACCTAAATCGAGCCTAACCATCTCTTTAGAAAATTTTTTTACTTGGCCTACTTGATTTTATCTTGGTCACTTTTAAGCCCAGTGTCGAACTCAGGGAAGTGGGGTTAGAAGTCAAGTTTCTACGCCTTTCCTATAACGAATCTCTTCAGTTCGTTTATTATGTTTTTGGTGTTTTTCTATTTAGATTTTTTTCTAATAATTCTTGTCCTTGAGGCACACCCTCAAAATTAGGTTATTGGCTTTGAGGCAAATTTGGGTTCCAAAATTGGTCTTACTATCCGCGAGACTGAGTACCTGCAAGTCAAGGATTATCTTTTCTCTTTTATATATTTTTTTTATCTTTTTACTAGCAGGAAAGAGAAACAGAAATAAAGTAAATATAGTATATATATCTAGGTATATATTATAAATGTATAAAGGGGTGGGGGTGGAGGTGGAGATGGTGTGTAGCACGGTGTCGAGTTGGTCGTCGTCTAGAAAGACGCAACCAACACGACAAATTGCCGCATGGAGTGTAAGGTGGATTCATGGAAGATGAGTGTGACCACGCTTTTTTTATGCGTGTATCGGGGAATATCAGCAACTGGTGTAGATATTCCCGCGATACAATGTATGGTAAGTAAGGTGAAAATATATATATATATATATGTATATATGTAAATATATCTATATGGATATATGGTTATAAATATATATGTATATATGTACTTATATATGTATATATATATATATGTATATGTATGTATATAATACTATATAGATATATATATATGTGTATGTATATAGTAATATATGTATATATAGATATATGTAGATATATATATATATGTATATATAGTTATAGATATATATGTATATATGTATGTATATTTTTATATATATACATATAAGTATATGCGTATATATATGTATATATATATGTATACATATATAAGTATATGTATATATGTAAATATATATGTGTATATATATATATAAGTATATAGATGTATATATATATATATATATATATATGAATATATGTATAATAATAGTTAGTTATATAGCTACTACTATATGTATAGATATATGTGTATATATATATATATGTATATATATATATATGTATATAAATATATGTATATATATCAATATATATATGCATATGTATATATACATAAGTATATAATAATATATAAGTGAGAGTGTGTGTGTGCGAGAGTGTGAGTGTGTGTGTATGTGTATCTGCAGAGAGAGGGGAAGAGAGTGCTGTGAGAGAGAGAGAGAGAGAGCACGCTTCCTGCTGGAGTGAAGAAAGCTTTAAGGCGTCTGCAGCAATGGGGCATCGTTTGAGAATTCACGCACATGCGCAGGCGCGTATGCGTGCAGAGAGGCACTCGATGGAAGGGAGTGGGCGCAGGGAGAGAGGCTGTAGCGCACCGCGCTGCCCGAAGGGGCTGGAGCGGGCAAAGGGAAATGCGGACGTAGACGCTGAGGTAGGCAGATACACCGGTGGGTGCAGGCGCTGGAACGGGATGCAGGGCGGGAGCGTGCGCAGGCAGTGGCTGGTAGCGGCGCGCCGGCTGACCAGATAAGTAAGAAACTTATGTGTCACCCCACTGTAGCCATAATGTTCTGCTAAAATGCGTGAACAGTGGCTACAGTGCCGGGGCAAGCCACGTGACCGGGTGCGCCGGGTGCTGTGAGTGCGGGAGGCTTGCAACTGGCGCGCACGAGCTGGCGCGCACGTGGAAGGGTGCACCGATTGGTTGTGGGCACGGAGAGGTTCGCGACAGGGCACGTGGAGAGGGGCGAGGTCGCCTGCAGGCGTGCGTGGAAAGGGCTGGGGCGGTTACTGCAGGGACGCACGGTGGCCTGCGGCTGCTGCCGCCTTGCTGCTTCTACGTGCGGAGCTTTGAGCTTCAAAGCTTCAAGCTCCTGCTCCAATGGCTGAAATGGCTTAAAAAGTTGAAACAGAGAGTACCACCACACCCACTGGCTCTCTGATGAGCTGGGTGGTGGTGGACTCACAGAGGTGGTTGTGCACCATTATGAGGTGCTCCTGCCCGCAGAGTGTCTCCTCAGAGGAGAAGGGCCTGCGTTTGGAGGGAGAGGGGAGGGGATGGCCTGGAAGGAGAAGAGCTGCTATGTGGGGTTTTCTCTATGTGGTGGACCAGGCTCCGCTTTGCAAAGAAGCCGTGCCTTATAAAGATGAAGATGGCATGCACAGCCATGCCCTGGCTATGCATGGCTTAGCATGGCCAGCAGGGAGTGCTTGTGCATGCGGCTACAAGGATGGCAGGGAGTGGCTGAGCAGGACATGGCACGAAGAAGAAGAGGCCATTCCTTGCAGCCGCGCGGAGAAATTTTCAAAGATAAATAAAAAATAAAAATAAAGATGGTGAATTTACGAAGCAGCACTTGAGAAAAACGTTAATTTCAAGGCCATTTATTTCGCTCTCCTCCCCTCTAAAATAGATGCATGCATGCATGTATTTTTACAAATGTGACTATGGATACCTAATATGCACTACTAATGCTAGGAAATAGCACAAGACGGCACAATTGCAAGTGTATTTTTGCGGTGCAATCACACCCCCGTGTCTATCTTTTGCTAGTCCCTAGCAAAACATTTTTGTGTTGTATTTAGAAATGATCTTTAGCTGAAGATTTTCTCCTGAGGCGAGATAGGTCTTTTTATTGTTGGATATTGTTAGAACCAATTGTAGAGAAGACTACCAGTACTTTAAGTCTCACATGACATAGATCATTTCTCAACTAACTAGGACTCTTGATATTTAAACCTTAAGTACAATTTCCAGGACCCAGGAGGTTTTTGTCGTACTCGAGAGCTCAAGAAATTATGGCTTGTACTTAGCGAAGGACCAAGACTGACCAGATGAACATTGAGAGTCAAGCACAGGGTTTCACGAATTTTTAAGTACAGGTTGGTCCCAGTTTCAGCTCATGTCTTCGGATTGACTCTCAAGATGACGGAAAACTCAACTCCCATTTTCTGACATTTGTGGCTCAAAGAAAATAGGGTATTTGCCCTGATGAACTTTTTCTGTGGGAAGAAGACTTTATAGATATTTGTGAGATATACAGACTTATTTGCATTTTTTTTTTTTTAAACATGTGTCAGTATATCTCTTACAACATTATTTGGAGGTGCACACTTTTCTTTTTGGTGGGAGAGTTCCTTTTTGGTGGAAAGAGTCTTTCCTAAACACAAGACTAAAGCCTGGGATAAAAAGTCTACCTGCGTGCTCAGGTAAGGACTCCACCTTCCCTAATGAACACTAGGGTTGTATCTTATGTTTACTTGGTCTTTCTTGATATGTGTAGTGTGAACCAAGATTACTTAGGCTCTCAAGTAGAAGCAAACCAACGAATCTTGTACTGGTGTCTCAGGTACAAGAATACGTCCTTAGTTAGGAGAGATTCCGATCTATCTTGTCAATGCTCAAGTGAATTAAGTCAAGCCTGAGCGAATCAAGCTTCTGTGGCCTGGAAAGTCTTCAATACAGCGGTTGAATATCCATAAACACTTATTGTATTTTTGTTTCAACCTTTAGATCATTACTAAACACCATTTTTTTTTCTTTATATATATATATAGGTGGAAACTGCATGATACCATAAAATACCTAGATCCTATGGATGCCTATCCACCCCCCCATGCCAAACGATGCTATGTCCTCATATGCATGCAGGGTAGGGTAGAGGAAGGACGAAGGATCGGGTAACGAGAGTTGAGGTGCAAGGTAAACAGCAGGGTGGTAGGGTGGGTGGATGGTGGGTAGTGAAGTGAAAAGTGAAGTGATTGTGATAGTGGCGTGAAAAGTGATGGTGGATGGTGAAAGATCTGGCATTTCCTGGGACAAGAGTATCCCAGGCGAATTGGAGCACAAGTTAGGAGGAAGAAATTGGCCCTCAGATTGGCCAAGAAGAGGGGCTTCTTGGATAGATGGATCAAAAAAGGAATAACCCCAGTGAGAAGTATATGGGCTCAAGGTCGCAGAGTGGAGTTGCAAATCCGCCTGATTTGGCGGGAAAGAAATGGCAATCCGGTCTTCAAGATTGTGAACCGGTGGTGAGTAGCCCGGATTTGACTCAGACCACGACGTATGGGAAGTAGAGAAAACCTCGTCAGAAGTCTGGCCAGGAGAAGGTACGGGACAAGGGAGGTATGGGGGAATGTCACAATATGTGTTGGTCAGGTAATCATCAGTGTTTACAGGTAATCCGTAATAGTCAGAATAGGTCCCAATTAGTCCGATACACGTGCTGATGGCCATGTCCTCGTCAAACGTGTCATCCTCGATGCAATCGCAATCAAAGTTCTTGGCTGCCTTGAAGATGTTAAGCTTGAGCTTTTCAGATCCAACGGTAATTTCAATATAGCCTGACTCGCAGTCGATATGGGCGCAGGCTGTGGCCAAGAAAGGTCGACCAAGGATGATCAGACAATCAGAAAGTGAGCTAGGAACTTCTATATCTAAAATAAGAAAGTCAACAGGAAAACAATGACTGTTGACCCTAATGATTACACCGCAAAAATACGCCTGCAATTGTGCCGTCTTATGCTATTTCCTAGCATTACCAATGTATATTAGGTCTCCATAGTCGCATTGTAAAAATACACGCATGCATGCATTTAATTAAGAGGGCAGGAGAGTGAAATAAAATGGCCTCGTGATTACATTTTTCCTCAGGTGCATCTTTGCAAAATCCACCATCTATTTATTTTTTCCACTTGATTTTGAAATGCTTCCCACGGCTGCATGGAGCAACTTCTCCTCGCGCCCTTCCCTGCTCTCCATCCCTCTCCCTGCCAACCGCAACAGACCACTCCCTGTTGAGCCCCATGCAGCTGCATGCACAGCCAGGGCATGGCTTTGCATGCCTTCCTCCTCTATAAAAAAGAGGGTTCGGCTCCTTCTTGCAGCATCCTAGTCCTTCCACACAAAGAAAACCCAGCACTTCTTCCAGGCCACCGTCCTCTCCTCCATCTCCCTCCACACACCGGCCCTCCTCGGAGACACTCAGTGGACATGAGCCCTCACTGTGGTGAACACCCACCACAGTGAGACCACCACCGCCCAGCTCTTCAAAGATCCGGTAGGTGTGGTGGCTCTTATCTCGTTTTTTACGTTTCCAGCACCTTTAGCCATTGGAGCGCACGCTTCAAGCTTGAAGCTCAGCGGCGGTAGCAGGACGACAGCAGCAGCAGCCCCAGCCCCTTCCACGCACGACTGCAGGCGCCCTCACCCTCCGCGCATGCATGCAAGCCTCTCTGCCTCCCGCTTCTTCGCTTTGTCGCGAGCTTCTCTGCGCCTGCAACTGGCCATTGCACGCCTCTGCAGCGGCTGGCCAAGCACCCCAGCAGCACCCGCAAGCTTCTGCATGTGCCTGTAGACACCTTGCCTCCCGCTTCTCCGCTCTGTCACAAGCTTCTCCACGCCTGCAACCGGCCGGCGCCGACCTACTTCCTCGCACGCCAGCCTGCGGGCACCAGCCGCGAGTCGGCCGCACTCACAGCACCTGCAGCTCCCAATCACGCGGCGCGACCTTACACTGTAGCCACTATTCACGCGAGTCTGCACGACACTGTGGCTACAGTGGGGTGACCGGTGAGCTTCTCACTTAACCGGTCACCCGGCGCGCCAGTACCGCCGATAGCCCGGATGCACGTCTCGCCCCACGTTGCCTGCACACGCTTGCATGTTTTCGTCGCCCGCTCCCTTCGCCCGCACCTGCAAGCACCCGTTCCAGCCACTTCGCTCAGCGCTGGGTGCTGTGGTCCTCTCCGCACCAACTCTCCTGTGTGCGCGATCCTCTCTGCGCGAACACACGCCTACGTGCGCGTGCGTAGAAGACTCCAAACGGCGCTCTGAAGGTGCAGACACCTTAAAACCTTCGACCTTCCCTCCAGCTGTGCAGCCGCTCCCTCTCTCTCTCTCACTCTCTCTTTACCGACATTTACACGCACATACACTCACACTTCCACACACACACACACCCCTATACTCTATTATATACATATATATATATACGTATACTTATATATATTGATATATATTTACATATATTTATATACATATATATATATATATATACGTATACTTATATATATTGATATATATATACATATATTTATATACGTATATATATATACAAATATATATATGTACATACATATATATATACTTATATTTATACATATAGTAGTACCTATATACTTATGTATTAGTATACATACATACATACATACATATATATATATATATACATATATATATGTTTTCATATATACATATACTTATATACGTATACATGTATAAATATATATATACTTATATCTATATATATAGTAGTATTTATATAACTAAGTATTAGTATACATATATATATATACATATATCTATATACTTATATATATATATGTACATATATATTTACATATATACATATAGTTATATACATATATATATATATATATATTTATACATATATCTATACATATATTAGTACCTATATAAATATGTATTAGTCTATATACATATACACATATATATATATACATCTATATACTTATATATATACATACATATATATGTACACATATACTTATACGTATATATATATATATAAATAAATATTCATACATATATACATTTATATCTATATAACTATATATATACAAATATATATATTTATATAGATCTATACATATATCTATCTATACATATACTTACATATATATTTACAAACCTATATATATATACATATACATATACACATATATAACTACATATATATATACCTATATATCTATAACGATATATATACATATAGATCTATTTACATATATACATATATATATATTTTCACATTATTTACCATATGTGGTATCGCGGGAATATCTGCACCAGTTGCTGATATTCCCCGATACACGCGTACAAAAAGCGTGTTCACATTCATCTTCCACCATCCATCCTACACCTTACACGCAGCACTTCGTCCTGTTGGTTGCGACTTTCTAGCCGACGACCGACTCAACATCGTGCTACACTCCATCTCCGCCTCCAACCCCACCTCTTTATACATATATAGTATATACATATATATCTATACTATATTTACTTTATTTCTATTTCTCTTGTATGCCCATAAAAAGATAAAAAAATATATATATAAAAGAGAAAAGATAATCTTTGACTTGCAGGTAATCCATCTTGTGAATAGCAGGACCAGTTTTGGAACCCTATTTTGGCTCAAAGCCAAGAACTTAATTTTGAGGGTGTGCCTCAAGGACAAAGATTACCAGAAAAAATCTAAATAGAAAACACCAGAAACACAAGAAACGAATGGAAGAGACTCATTGTAGGAAAGGCGTAGAAACTTAACTTGTAATCCCACTTCCCTGAGTTCGACCCTGGGCTTAAAAGTGACAAGATAAAATCAAGTAGGCCAGGTTAAAAATTTTGTAAGGAGATGGTTAGGTCCGATTTAGGTTAACCACTATACACACTTCAACGATAAAATCATCATAGTAACAACCTATTCTGGTCCAACACCACCTAACCACCACGTCTTCCACCACACCCTTCGTGATTTTGATAGAACGATTTGCCAACTGTAACGTGACAGGGGTGGGTTTCAGATTTCCCAAGAAAAATTTTTCGAGCATGATGGTCGGTATAAGATTGATGGAAGATCCTAGATCAAGCAGGGCACGGTTAAAATTGCAGCCTTGGATGCTACAGGAAATCAGTGGTGTGCCCGAATCTTTCTACTTTGATGGTTGGTTTAACAGTATAGCACAACTCGCATGAGGCGAGAGAACCACCAGATTTTTAGTTTTCTTTGACAGTCGCCTGGGTGTTGTGTAGTCTTTGAGAAATCGGGCGACAGTAGGTATGTGGTCGATAACCTCGAGCAGGGGTACCTTGATTTCTACATCCCTGAACAAATTACGTAGGTTATCAAAGGCCTGCATATCTTTCTTTTTGCCTTTTGGCTCCCTCAGTAGAACCTCAGGGAATGGAACTGATTCTGGCACCAATTAGGGTGTATCGTCCTCTCGCGAATGAGGTGCACATCCCAAATGAGAGGCCGATGAAGAAGATGGGCCTGGATCAAGTCGAGGCGGATCGACGGTCTGCTTACTGCTCCTTGTAGTGATCACATTGGACGATGCAGGTCCAGTGGGATCATACTGCGGAGGAGGGTTTGCAATAGGGACATAAGAGTGCAGTGCTGCAGCGGGATTAGCCTGAAATCCCGGTGGAATGCTCGGAGCATGCAGAATTTGATGTACCTACCGCTAAGAAGGTTGTACCTATGGTTGAGGACCATGGGGTATGAAATTTCACGGGTTTGGAATAGGTTGGGTCGGAAGAGTGCCCTGAGATCGAGTCACCATGCGTAGTTGACTGATCTCAGCATTCTGCTGCGCCAATTGGTGCTGAAGAGAGGTCATGTTCTCTTCATGGCACTTTGACATTTCCGTCATCATTCGCATCAATTTATTGAGATGACTTGATGCGTGTTCTGTTTGCGGTGCGCAAGGGCCTGATGGCAAATTCACCATAGGATTAGACTGGGCCCTTGGGATGACGGGTGTGGACGGTCGCATTGGTCTACCCACGAGGTTTTGGCGCTGTGGGTTGTTGGACCATGCGATGTTTGGATGATTTCACCACCCTAGGTTATAAGTGGCAGAGAACGGGTTGTTCCCCAGGGTGCAAGCATCTTCTATGCCAGAAGACGCGTCCGCAAGAAATATGCGTCCGAGCACACGGAGGCTTGGTCCTCCATGTCGAAATACTGGCTCGCAGAAGCTAGATCCACGTGACTTATCGAGTCGCTCGGCATGACACTCGGTAAGGAAGGTCTTACGGGGTTTCTCGAGATAAGCCTAGCATTGGAAGAATTGGGATTGTGACGAAGTGGTGAGGTAGGGGTGTTTGCCATAGAACGGGTGGGGTTGGCCAGAAGCTCGTCCAGCTTCTTGTGCACGACAGACACTTCATCCAATTTCTGTGCTATAAGGCTAAGATCAGTGGATAATGGGAGGGTCCCGTGTCAACTTCATGGACATTTTAGGGCAGGCTGGTACGATTAAAGGAGACAATGCAGGCATTGTTCAATGTGTTTTCGGTCATATTTTCAAATAGTTCGAATGCTCCATTCTCGTCTTTATTCATAAAATTCCCTCCGCAGGAAGCGTCTACAATCTGCTTCAAAGTCTCATTTAGCCCATAGTAGAAAATTTGGGCTATATGCCACTTAGGCAGATCGTGGTGCGGACACTTCCTGAGGAGGTCACTATACCTCTCCCATGACTCATGAAATTGTTCGCCATTTTGTTGCGTAAAGGAGGTGATAGCACGGCAAAGCACATTGGTTCGCCCGATTGGGAAGAACTTCTTGAGAAATGCTATTCGCATCTCTTCCCAAGAGTGGATGGTTCTCCCAAGGGTGCGTAACCACTGCGACGCTTTATCCCGCAATGAAAACGGGAACATTTTCATGAGGACTATAGGTAACCCGATATTTCTAGGTTTAATAGTTTCAGCCAATCGGGTTAGGCCTTCCAAGTGGAGAAAAGGATCTTCACTTGCAAAACCATGGAAGTGAAAATTTATTAGGCCAATTATGTTAGGTTTCAGTTCAAAGTCGTCCCCTCCCATGGGGACCCAAATTTGTCCTTTGGTCTCTGTAGCAGCGGGATTCTGATAGGAGCTAAGAGTCCTAGGCTCCTCCCATTCGGGAGGGTTCTGCATTTCCTCCAAAGTTTCCCTAATGGCTTCAATTTGTTCACTATTCATTTCCATTTGGGCTTGGAGGCAGGTTATGGGATCTAAGGCTTTACCACCAGGTGGGTTTTGAGGGTGGTTTCCTCCCTCAGGATTTGGGGGTGGGTGTGCAGCCATGTTTGCGGAGGAGGAGGATGATTCGGCTTCTTTTCTAAATTTATCAAGCAATTCACACAGTTCAGGGTTTTGTGACCTCCTCCCAAACATGAATTACTGCAGGAAGAATTGGGGGGATAGGAAGGGAAAAGAGATGAGAGAAATGATGCCGCCAAGGTACACTTGATGACAAATAAATACAATCAAATTCCTAACCTCTACAGTGTGCCCTTAGACATACAGATCTAAGTTACCTACTATCAAGAACTATGGAACCGAATGCGAGCACCGCGGAACCACCGTGCCAGATTTAAAGGCCGTTTGCCCTAGTCTTAGACACCTGATAGCACGTGGGAACCCTCACCAGCACGTAGGTGCTACACGCAGGTAGTTAGACCTCCAATCCTTAATAAGGGCCAAGTTACTACCAATTTTAGTTAGAGGCTTAGGATCAAGTGCTTTTGGAATGTGAAGGGCGTTGTTTACGGGTAATACCCAAGTGATTGATTTTTCAAGCGTGTAAAACAAGCATGCAACGGGGAAATCTCCCCGAATTGATGTTTTTAATTGGTGAATGATTTTTAGAATTCATCCTTAAGTAGTATGGATTTTAGGATTTCGCTGAAATACCAATTCAACCAATCTCCGGGTTTTGAGAGAATACAAGTTTTCTTCTAAGTCCAACAAACCATTCTTCAATGTTAGTTGGTTAATGCATGCTAAAATGCAATGGGCTTCCCTAAATGGAGATTTCTATGTGTGGATGCATGAATCAGTTTTATATTAGTGTGAAAGGGAGCCAAAGCACTTCATTTCAAGTGCTCCCAATCACCAAAAATGATTTCCACACAAGGCTCAACCAAAAGATAAAGAAAATCAATTTGTTGGGGTTGAAATATTCAAGATTGAATCTTAGGCAAGTAAAAAGTCGTGGTGGGGTTGGAATTCACTCAATTCCAAGTCTCCCCCCAAAAATGTGATCCTGAATTTGCAGATAAGTGAGCCAAAGAGGGGTGCAATCAATCTTTTTATGTTTGCCTCAAAGAATACTTCACACGGTAAAAAATTCAAGAATCAAGATTCTTGGATTTTCGCTATGCGATGTAGGGCGGGAAATCCTGGGGTGGTGGGAGTAAAGGCAATCAATCAAACAAGTGAATTTTAATCCACTTGCCCCAAGAGATCCCAAGATGTTTTTCTAGTTTTTTTTTAGTTTTTAGTTCTTTTTTTTATTAAGGTGACAAGTTAACCTAAGTTGCTAAGAAAGGAAGACCAACTTGTTCAGCAACGTGTGCAGAGCTCCAGTGCGATGCCGGCGTCTTCATGCTCTCGTTCCCGCCTTGGATCTACCCATGTTTCTGACTTCGTCTGCCTGCCTTCTCCTTGCAACAGGTTTACCTGCACACCAAAAATAGAGACACCAATGAAGAGAAAAGAGAAAAATGAAAGTAATGGAATAGAAACTTACTTGAAAATGCACTTCCCCGGCAACGGTGCCATGAAAGGGATGGTGATTGGACCCGGTTAGGTGTGTTAATATGGTGATTTTATCGTTATAATGAGTCTAGTGGTTAACCTAAATCGAGCCTAACCATCTCTTTACAAAATTTTTCTACCTGGCCTACTTGATTTTATCTTGGTCACTTTTAAGCCCAGGGTCGAACTCAGGGAAGTGGGGTTAGAAGTCAAGTTTTTACGCCTTTCCTATAACAAATCTCTTCCGTTCGTTTATTATGTTTTTGGTGTTTTTCTATTTAGATTTTTTTTTGATAATTCTTGTCCTTGAGGCACACCCTCAAAATTAGGTTCTTGGTTTTGAGCCAAATTTAGGTTCCAAAATTGGTCTTGCTATTCGCGAGACTGAGTACCTGCAAGTCAAGGATTATCTTTTCTCTTTTATGTATTTTTTTTATCTTTTTACTAGTAGGAAAGAGAAACAGAAATAAAGTAAATATAGTGTATATATATAGGTATATGTTATATATGTATAAAGGGGTGGGGGTGGAGGCGGAGATGGTGTGTAGGACGGTGTCGAGTCGGTCGTCATCTAGAAAGACGCAACCAATAGGACAAAGTGCAGTGTGGAGTGTAAGGTGGATTGATGGAAGATGAGTGTGACCACGCTTTTTGTATGCGTGTATCGAGGAATATCAGCAACTGGTGCAGATATTCCCGCGATACAATGTATGGTAAGTAATGTGAAAAAAGACATATATATATGTATATATGTAAATATACCTATATGTATATATGGTTATAAATATATAGGTATATATGTACTTATATATGTATATATATATATGTATATAGGTATGTAATTATATGTACAGATAGATATATGTATAGATATATATATATATATGTATCTATATAATACTATATAGATGTATATATATATGTGTATGTTTGTAGTAATATATGTAAATATAGATATTTGTAGATATATATATATGTATATATAGTTATAGATATATATGTATATATGTATGTATATTTGTATATATATATATATATATAAGTATACAGATGTATTTATATATACATATATGAATATATGTATAATAATACTTAGTTATATAGCTACTACTATATGGATTGATATATGTGTATATATATATATATGTATATATATATCAATATATATTTGTATATGTATATATATATAAGTATATAATAATATATAAGTGAGAGTGTGTGTGTGCGAGAGTGTGAGTGTGTATATATGTGTATCTGCAGAGAGAGGGGGAGAGAGTGCTGAGAGAGAGAGAGAGAGAGCACGCTTCCTACTGAAGTGAAGAAAGCGTTAAGGTGTCTACAGCAATGGGGCGTCGTCTGAGGCTTCACGCATGTGCACAGGCTCATATGCACACAGAGAGTTGCGCGATGGAAGGGAGTGGGTGGGAGGAGAGTGGCTGCAACGCACCGCACTGCGTGAAGGGGCTGGAGTGGGCGAAGGGAGACGTGGACGTACACATTGCGGCGGGAGGATATGCGGGTGGGTGCGGACGCTGGCAAATGCGCGGGCGGGCGTTGGAGTGGGACGTGGGGCGGGATGCATGCACAGGCTGTGGCCGATAGCGGCGCGCTGGGTGATCAGATAAGTGAGAAACTTACCGGTCACCCCACTGTAGGCATAGTGTTCCGCTGAAACGCGTGAATAGTGGCTACAGTGCCAGGGTAAGCCACACGACCAGGTGCACCTGATGCTGTGAGTGCGGGAGGCTTGCGGCTGGTGCGCGCATGGAATGGGTGCGCCGATTGGTTGCGGGCGCGGAGAGGTTCGCGACAGGGCACGCGGAGAGGGGCGAGGTCGCCTTTAGGCATGTGCGGAAAGGGCTGGGGCGGCTGTTGCAGGGACGCGTGGTGGACTGTGGCTGCTGCCGCCTTGCTACTGCTGCTGCATGCGGAGCTTTGAGCTTCAAAGCTTGAAGCTCTTGCTCTAATGGCTGAAATGGCTTGAAAAGTTGAAACAGAGAATACCACCACGCCCACCAGCTCTCTGATGAGTTGGGTGGTGGTGGACTCACAGTGGTAGTTGTGCACCACTGTGAGGTGCTCCTGCCCGCAAAGTGTCTCCTCAGAGGAGGAGGGCCTGCGTATGGAGGAAGAGGGGAGGGGATGTCCTGGAAGGAGAAGAGCTGCTGTGTGGGGTTTTCTCTGTGTGGTGGACCAGGCTCCGCTTTGCAAAGAAGAAGCCGTGCCCTTATAACGATGAAGAAGGCATGCACAGCCATGCTAAGCCACGCACAGCCAGGCCCTGGCTGTGCATGGCTTAGCATGGCCGGTAGGGAGTGCTTGTGCATGCGGCTGTAGGGCTGGCAGGGAGTGGTTGAGCTGGACATGGCGTGAAGAAAAAGAGGCCATTCCTTGCAGCCACGTGGACAAATTTTCAAAGACAAATAAAAAATAAAATTAAAGATGGTGAATTTGCAAAGCAGCACTTGAGAAAAACATTAATTTCAAGGCCATTTATTTCACTCTCCTCCCCTCTCAAATAAATGCATGCATGCATGTATTTTTACAAATGCGACTATGGATACCTAATATGCACTGGTAATGCTAGGAAATAGCACAAGACGTCACAATTGCAGGTGTATTTTTGTGGTGCAATCACAATGCATCCTGAGGACCAAGAGAAGACCACCTTCACCTGCCCTTATGAGACATACGCATTCCGTAGGATGCATCTCAGTCTCTACAACGCACCTGCTACCTTTCAGTGGTTCATGCTTGCCATGTTCTCAGATATGGTAGGTGAATACCTTGAAGTCTTCAAGGATGACATCACAGTATTTAGGGAATCTTTTGATGATTGCCTCCTGCACTTGGTCCGAATTCTCAAGCGTTGCATCGATGTGAATTTGGTTCTTTCTTTGGAAAAGAGCCACTTCATGGTTCCTGAGGGAATTATCTTGGGTCATCTTTTTTCTGAAAATGTCATCCTAGTTGATTGAGCCAAGGTTAATTTTGATTTCTAAACTACCCATGCCTAGCTCGGTCAAGGGCATCCACTCTTTTCTGGGGCACGTTGGTTTTTATCGTCGTTTCATTCCCAATTTTTCGAAAACCATGTGCCCCCTAACTAATCTTCTCTCAAAGGATGTCCCTTTCAAGATCACCTATGAGTGCACTCATGCATTTGAGAGCCTACGTGATCGAGTTACTCCATCACCAATCTTACAATCCCCTGACTGGCCTCTACCCTTTGAATGTGAGATGCGTCTAACTACGCAGTAGGGGCGGTGCTTGGGTAGAAAGTTGATGGGAAACTTGCAGTTATCTACTAGGCCAGCAAGATGCTAGATGAGGCTCAACGTAACTACACGGTTACTGAGAAAGAGTTGTTGGTAGTAGTATTTGGCATAGAGAAATTTAGATCTTCTCTTTTGGGTTCCCGTGTCATCATTTAGTCATATCACACCGCTGTGAGGCATTTGTGAAGAAAGACACGAAACCTCGATTAATCCATTGGATCTTGCTGTTGTAAGAATTTGATCTCGAGGTTTGCAACAAGGTGGGAAAACAAAATGTGGTAGCTAAACATTTGTCCCATCTTCCTTCTTCAGTCATCGACCTGTTTGGTTCGATCACAAAGCATTTTCCAGTCGAGCATCGATTTGCCATTCACAGTCTCCCCTAGTTTGTTGATATAGTGAACTACTTGGTTATGTGGAAAGTCCCGCCAGATTGGGCGACTTCCAGGTAGGACAGGCTGATTTCCGAGGCCAAGTACTACATTTGGGAAGAACTGTATCTCTTCCACATTGGCAATGATCAAGTGATCTGGAGATGCATTCCTGACGACGAGGTCAATGACGGGATCTCATTCTATCATAACTGCGCCAGCGGTGGCCATTTCTTCGGGTGTAAAACTGCAGCGAAAATTCTTCATTGTGGGTTCTTCTGGCTCACGATGTTCAAAGACGCACAAACGCATTGTAGGGCGTTAGCTAGTTGTCTAACCCTCGGCAACATGGGCCCACGGGATATGATGCCCTTGAACCCGATTAATGTGTGCGAAATCTTTGACATATGGGGAATCGATTTCATGGGACCCTTTCCCGTGGGATATGATGCCCATCGAATACATCTTGCTCACAGTTGATTACATCTCTAAATGGATTGAAGCTATCCCCATGAGAACTAGCGATCATAAAGTTATTCTCCTATTCATCCAGGAGAACATCTTTTCTGGATTTAGGGTGCCTAAGGCCATCATCAGCGATGGCGGGTCTCATTTCAACAATGTGCACTTCCAGTCACTACTGAAAAAGTATAGGGTGTCACATCGTATCTCAACTCCTTATCTCCCCCAGACTAATGGACCGGCAGAACTGTCGAGTCGAGAGATCAAGAACATCCTTCAGATCACTGTTCGACCTGATAAGAAGCACTGGTCTACTCACCTTCCGGAACCTTTGTGGGCCTATAGGACCGCGCACAACACCCAATTAGGCATGTCTCCCTTCAGATTAGTGTACGAAATGGCATGTCACCTTCCCATAGAGATGGAGTATAAGGCCTATTAGGTAGTATGAAAGTGCAATCTGGATCTGATGAAGGCTGGAATACACCGTCAATTGCAAATAAGTGAGATCGAGGAACTACGCAATGATGCATACGAGAACTCATGTATCTACAAAGAGTGGGTCAAAGCCTTCCATCATAGGCACATTGTGCAAAAGTCTTTTCACCCTAGTCAAAAAGTCTTACTCTTTGATGCCAAGCTCAAACTCTTCCTAGGCAAACTCAAATCTAAGTGGATTGTACCTTTCTTGGTAAGAAAAATCTTTGGAAATAAAGTCATGGAAATTAGTGAAGTTAGCCATGATTCTGAACCTCTTGTCATGAACGGTCAGAGACTCAAACCATTCGTCGAACTCACCAACCTAAACGTGGCTGAGTTATCCTTTGATCTCCATTCTACCTGAGCTCATTGTGCCCAACTGATGGCATTAAACTTAGCACTTAACGGGAGGCAACCTACCATCTTTTGAAAAAACCTGAATTCGTTTTGAGATATCTCTTTGTTGAAATCATATTGCACTTTAGGGTTCGTCCATTAGAACAGTCGACTCCACTTGTGGTACATGTACTAGAGCTTGAAATCATCCGCAATAATCACCCTGACCCGTCCTACCCTTTTGAACCTATTCTAATGTAAGATCTAGGCTAAACTCGAACCCACCTAATTTATAATAAGGACATTGCAAATTGTAGGCATGGGGAGTATTAAAGTGCAAAATGCTATGAAAATCAACTCTCACAAAAGGATTTCACACAAAAAAATCATCTCTCACAAAAGCAACTCCTTCCTTTACTAATGAATCACATATGCACCCTGACAAAAACTCAAGTGAACCAAAAGAATCTAGGGATGAAATTAATGAAAAAGATTTTGTTGCTTCAACCCTGCCATCAAAGGAATTTGATCTGGAGTCCACCATTGATTCACATATATTGAAAGGTGAAAATATGACTTCGATCATTAATGCTAGGTAGGGTGATGGGAATTTTTCTACAACTGTTAGGGAGAATAATACGTAATCTGAATTGTCAGACATGACACATAGTAAGCCCTCCTTGGACTTAACCATTACTGCCCAACATCACAAACAACCTTTACACTATGTAACCAATCCTTGGCTCAGGTCTCTGCTCATATACATTCTTTCTAGGGAGAATATCAAGCCAGTACATCCTCAGGTAGAATGGCGAGTGTGGATTGATGTGTGTACTTTTACTCTCGCCATTCAAGGGTTTGAAATTTTTATGTTTATATCTTTTAAAACCCTTCCTACTTTGGACAACCCTTGTTATCCTCCTATTCCATTTCGGGAGGTCCCTTTTCATGTTCCTTTTGTTATTCCTTGACCTCCCTAGGTAGCCTACGAGGTTCTCTATTTTCATTTCTTATGGTGAGCATTTGGGATAGCATTGCATCATTAGCTCGCCAACATCCATGGCTACCTATTTTCCAGGCCCGTGCTATTACACATATTCTTAGGGTCCAGCTTTTTCTGTTTGGAACCAGACTTACAAGTTCCCTATAAGTCTGGTTGCCGACAGAAAATGCAATGCTTGTTCAGAATAACGCCTTCATCAGGTGATTTCCTTCCTTTCTCCCCCTGTTTTAATTTTACAATAAGGACATTGTAGGATTTAGGCATAGGGGGTGCATTTTGCATTTTTAGGAAGTATTCATGCATTTAGGTTAGGTGCATTAGCATTAAAAAAAATCCTCTCTTTTCTTGAGTTGAATTGCTTAGCCCTAGTAGAAAATTTTTATCAAGGAGGTGTCATTAAAGATTTTCTTCTTAAGTTGTTTCTTAAGCTTAAAATCCAGTACATTTACTTCACTTGCATGTAGACTGGGTAATGGATCTTTGAAGAAAACCAATAAGCATTTTTAGTTCGTTGAACCCTTGGACAGTTAATAGAGAGTCAAGCATACTATCTTTTATTAGATCCACCTAATATCTGTGAGTAGAAAGTAGAGAGATTACTGGTGCGCTAAGTCTAGTGCAAGAACTCTTAAGTTCTAGATAATTAGATGATGATATCTCAGAGTTAGGCATAGTTTTCGTTCTTTGTTCCTATGTGCGTATATTGTGTGAATTCCTGAGAGTCACCAAATAAGGCAGATGCACAGAGATGGAGTCCTAATAAAACTATGACTATGGTGGATGGTTACGAAAGTCCTTCATAGACTCCTCAGTTGAAGGAGGGTAGTAATGTCAAAGGTTAGAAATATGATTGTCCTATCCACTCCTTCTTGGTGTCGAGAGTAGGCACTTCCACCAAATAAGCTGCACAATATCCTCTTGACCATCATCATTCCTAATAATGCCTCATAAATAAAAGTCTGCAACATGTTGTGTTGGAGTTATAAAAAAAAGAAAAAAATATATAGAGAGAGAGAAAGAAGATGAAAAGGGAAATATTCATATTTAAAAAAAACATCCATGTTTGGAATTTTATTTTCATGTCATTTTATCAGGTGTCCATAACATCAAGGCAACAAAAACACCTATTGCGATCGACCAAATATGACCCATATCTACTTTTTAGTATTTCTGATTGCCCGAATACTGGCTGAGGACTTCTAACTCAGTTGTAGGGTTATTAGTACTTTACTTGAAGTGTGAATGCCATGTGAGGCTACCAAATATATAGTACGTTTACAAAATCTGGTAAGATATGTGATCTCAGAAAAGAAAGAAGAAAAAGAAAAAAGAAAAGAGAGAGTGAGTGAGCACAAAGGAACGCAAGGAGAGCACAATTTTTAGCCTACCTCTGGGTTGACTTGTCTAATAGTCTAGAGATCCAAAGTCTGCAGTACTAGACTACATGTAACACCAAATGAGTATGTGCCACCAAATACGAATCCATTCAACTCAGTATCTCCTAGCTAAGCTAAAAAGCCGAGGGTCAAACTATAGATTATTTTCTACTTTATCCCCGAGGGAAGAAGTTGCCCATCCTAATAAAATGTTTACAAAGAGATAAGTACGAACTGCAAATGTAAGTTGAATTTTCACTTAGATCCGTTACCTAGGCTACTATCACTTCACATTAGCCTGGATCTCTAAATTTTTGGAATAAGGGAAGAAGAAATCTTTTGGTTACTTTCATTGCTTTTCACTTTTTCTCGTGACTAGCAAAACATAGGCATGGGGGCATTTGATAAGTCCACTTTCGTGGACCATTATTTGGCCTAAGTACTCTTTAATTAGCCATTCTTAGTTGATATTTGATTAGGAATTACGTGTCAATTCAACGTACTCTACGTATCATCTTATGCACCAATTTTATGTTTAATAACATATGACATGTTGTGATAATCATTTGGTGGATGCAGGCTAGGCACATGACACTTGAAGGCATTGGGCAGACTGCCAAAATCACTCTACAAGACATCTGAAGTTTAATTTGGACGTCTGAGAATCTCCATCGAGGACCACTGCTATCTACACATTTTAAGACATTCGGAACATCAATCAGACGTCTAATAAAGAGTGGCTGTCCCTTTTCTACCATTCCAACCACTGACATTCTTCACGGGAGGTTGGAGGAGCTTTCAGCGAAAGCAACAAATTGCAGGTGTTCTAATAAAAAGAAAAGTGGCTAGAGGATGAGATCTCATCTCCCTACCCCATGCAGGGATCTCCTCCCTTGCCACCACCCTGCAACAGGCATGCACCGTGACTGAAGCTTACACCTTGGCCAAAGCATACACGGTGGCCTGAAGTGTACCCACCTCCACCTTCCCCTATCGTGGTGTGCGTGATGATAGTACGCACACCATCACCACTACCAACATCATCCGAACCCACAAATGCAACCCAACACCACCATCGTCATCCTTCGAGGAACCACTGTAGCCACCCACCACGCAACCCCCTCTCTTCTTTGTTTCCTTCTTCTCTACTCCTCCCCTGTTTCCATCAAAGAGCCCAAAGTACATAGCACACCCACAGTCGGCAGGAGAGCTTCCTGGTCAACAACTTCAACACCTACCATGCTCTCAAGCCTCCATGCCACCACACGCAGCGGCCACAGCTGTAGTAATGCGTGCACGCTCACTCCACAACCTTGTGCACGTGCATCACCTCCTTGCGCGTAGTGACCCAACATGAAGGCCTCCACTCCGCACAACCATCAACACAGGCCTCAATTCCCCTCACCAACCACACCAACAGCCTCCCCACGACACTACGAACACGACCATGTCCTCTGCCGCATCAACCACTGTCCACGATCACTACCGACGTTCTCCTCTACCTCCGGTCGTCATCGCCAACCACCTCCAACTATGCTTCCTACGCCATCGCAAAGGCCATCCTCTGATGCATCTCCCCCAACAACCACGACGCTAGCCACCATCTCTCCTTCATGTGCGAGCAGGGGATTCGTTTCCCTTATTTCGCTATAGTAACCATCGAATTAAAATTTACAACATATGCCATTGCATGATACAATATTCATTTTTTTTCCTAATTTAATATATTACAGCAAATTGCATGGACATCCCCCTTTTTGATTAAAATTATGCATAGTTGAGTTTTTCAAAATTATGACTTATCGGTTAAAATGAACAAACTCTATGTTGTTTGTGATTCAAATTCAAGCTGTTTACCAGTATCAAGATAATGATTCACATATTTACATGGTACTATATAATGGTCATTTTGCATGTGAACACCTATATTCTTGATTAATTACATAAAATGATGACTTATGTTGAAAAAGAATTTCATGAATTAGCATGCGCACCCGTTGAGTTTTCCGAATAAACGAGACACCATCCAGTAGTTTAATAGGCTAATTCCTCCCTATGGAGATGACCTAACTATTTTCGTGGTTAGTTTTGAGTAATTAAATGTTTTGAAGCGATTTTCTACCACGTGACATACTACAACGACGCAACATTTTATGTTACAAATTTTATCAAAAATGAAGATTGCTATTTCAGCAATGCTCTTTGGCTTTTTCTCGCATTTTTCCACATTACTTAACTGTTTATCTCACTTTTTCTCTATTCATATTGTGATTGCAGGTACTCTTCCGAGGCAAGCCAGAGCAGTTAGATTGGAGAAAAGTGTTGATAAAAGATAAAAGCACCAAAAACAAATAAAGTCGAAGTGTGATTTTCAAACCAAACATTAACCTTGTTGTGTTCAACCTGGGACTCAGTTTGACTTTCAGTTATAAATTTATTTGATAGCGATATTTTTCAACTACGACGACGGGTTCTTCAAAATCCTGATTTTACTCGTGAAACTTACGCTCATCATTTTGGCACTGTTGCAGGGGAGGCAACGCTCTTTGGTTTTTTCTTGCATTTTTCCACCTTACTTAACTTTTTATCTCACTTTTTCAATGATCTTACTGTGATTGCAAGTACTCTTCTGAGGAGAGCCAGAGCGGTTAGATTGAAGAAAAGTGCTGATAAAATGTTCTATAAGTCTTCCCACACCACCCACTCATTATATTTCCATTCCATCACCTAATAACTCATACTCAAATCAACCTAGGTGCTTTTATAAACCCTAGGATAGATCTAACTGCTTAATTGTCACTTCATCTCACCTCACCCACCATGTATACATATATAATTTAGATTGTGGGACATAACTAAAATTTACACACCTTACACACCCACAAATTTCTCGACCTAAGACGCACCACTCTTCATTGATTCTTCCACTTTACTGAAATTTGACTTGTGGATTCGATACACCTTAATTCAATACAAAAATAAGTAATTAGAAAATTTGAATAGGTTAAACATTATTGTGTGCCTTAATCAAGTGGTGCAACAGGCCAATTGCTTGAACTATTTGGGCTGCACCACTCAATTTAAAATTGATCCATTAAGTAGCTTTCCACTTAGGGTTCAAAGTTTAGGACCTAACCAGACACTCCACATTATTTTTGAGTTTTAAAGGAATATATCATCACCAATGCTTGCAAAACATAGAGTGTTCTATTGAACCTAATTGAATGAACCTAAAGATTAAACCCTAAAAACTACTAAACAAGGTTAAACCCTCAAAGACACATCATAAAATAACCTTGTTTGAAAATTCTAGTTATGCATGAACACACATATTAATCGATTATTAAGGGCACAACCCCTCTAAAGGGCCCATCACATTCCAAGAGCATAATCATCCTAATCGTAATTAAAATTGAGTAGATGTTGGATTTGAGGATTGATTCGCTCTTCGGGACCTAGATTGAGTTTGCTTTTGATTAATATGCTTATACTAGTCCATCTGATGTCTAGATAGGGGAGTAGTGTCAAACGACCATGGTTGGGGGTATCAAGGGAACCTAAGGCAAAAGCTAAGGGAAGCATGATAAACACCAGTTTATTATCATTCTTATGCTTTAAAACAAACCTAGCTCATAGGATTTTGCTCCGCAAATGGGTTTTTGGGCTGCATTTAGGCATCAATTAGGTTAGGCATGCATTGCATTTTTTTTTGTTTTTGATGTGTTTCTCTGAGTG
Source organism: Thalassia testudinum (assembly GCA_037157565.1). Taxonomy (NCBI): domain Eukaryota; kingdom Viridiplantae; phylum Streptophyta; class Magnoliopsida; order Alismatales; family Hydrocharitaceae; genus Thalassia; species Thalassia testudinum. Next base: position 19,250,867 of record JAZHRO010000056.1, read on the forward strand.
TTAGGGATAAACAATTTGTCAGATCCTTAGAACCCTAGCACACAAGAAGGCAACTAGTGAAGGAGAAGCCCAAACCAGTTGGAACTCAGCTTGATGCAGCTCACCATAGTGGGAAACCAGCTCACTTGAACTAGTGTTAGCTCATCCCAGCTCCATTCAACTCATCTTAGCTGAATGGCAGTTCAAGAGAGCTCATCTTAGGTCACCTTACCGCAAGTCAGCTCAAATCCAGCTCAACTTTGCTGAATCTAGCTCATCTTAGCACCCTACAGTTCACTGGGAGCTCTAGCTAGCTCAGCTGAGTTGACTAGAGTTCACCTTAGCTCAGATCCAGCTACATCTAGCTCCACTCAACTCCATCCAGCTGAAGATGACTTCATTTTAGCTCAGGAAGCTCAAGTCCAGCTCCCGAGGACTCAACTTAGCTCAGCTACCTTAGCTGCCTCAACTAGGTTGATCCTCCCCGGGAGCACCAGACCCAGCTCACCTCAGCTCCTTGTGCTAGAAGCCAGCTTACTTTACCAGGGCTCAGCAAATAGCAAAGAACTAGCAAGCTAAGCTAGCTAAAGTAGCTCCGTACCACCCTCTTCAGCTACTGCCAGCTCCAGTTCAGCTTCAGACTTCCTCCGTCTAGCTCCACTCCTCAAACCCTAGCTCCCATTGCCTCCTTCTCTACTCTACTACTAGCTAAGCTAGCTTAGCTAGCTTACCTTTACTTTGCTCCAGCTCCCTTGGCAATCCACTACTTTAATACCATACCTAAGCTAGCTCCACCTCCATACCAAGTTGGTGCCACCACCCCTCAACCACCACCAAAGGGCACCAAAAAATTGGCACCAAAACCACCCCAACTACCCCCCTTTCTGGCACCAACTTCACCTCCCATATCCACCCTACACCTTCCCCTTCAAGCCATCACCACCCTAAACCTACCCACCTTATAGAAGCCTCCCATAGTTGGTGCCAAAACCATGGCACCTCTTCATGGCGGAGCCAAGCCATGGTGCCTCTCCACCACCATAACCACCACCACCACATCCCTTAAGTTGGCGTCAACCCCACTTATCCCTAGGATCCCTAACCACCACGCAAAACCTAACCCTAGTCCTCCATCATCTCCACGCCATCCACCACCTTCCACCTCTATAAAACCCCATCACCTACCACCAAAAAAATAATCCACCATTTTAGTTTAGTCTACCATATACCCACTTCATACCTTCGGCCAAGAAGAAGGAGTAGAGAAGAAGATTAAGGGGGCACATCACCCGCACCTTTAGTGCCTTCTTCTCCCCATTCCTTCACCTTGTGCCACACCAGGAATGAGGAGCATTCCACATCAAGGAGGATGGCCAGGCATTGGAGGAGAAAGGGTGGTGTACGCCCACCCTTGGGAGAAGTTTAAGGCACGCCCCCCTTATGGTTTGCCATGGAGGACATTAACTGGGAGGAGCCTGTAGCAAAAAGAAGAAGGAAGGAGCCCTTTCTAACTATGGGAGCAACATTAGTTGGAGTAAGAGAATCTCATCTTCACCAACATAATCAGGATTTTTGTTTCATTTGTCTTTAGTTTCAATTATTTGTTTTATAAGCTTTCCTCTACAAGTGTAAACAAGAATCCATTTTCTATAAAATTGCCTTTCTAAATTTGGTACATGTTCTCGCTTTAATTCTGTTTTAGCATTTTCACACATTCTTCCCAATTATCCTAGGCCCTCGCTTGCCTAGGGTGAGCGTGGGAAGAAGGCATTCTTGTCATTGAGTGCTAAGATAGGTTTAGCCATTTTCGCTACCAATCTTTCTATTTCTTTATTAAGTCAAAAACCCTAAAAATATATATATATATATTGAAAAACATCAAAAAGAAAGGTGATTTCCATGTTTTCAAGCAAGGAATTTATAATTGCAACAATTGCCTCTTTGGACGACCCTAGATACTCCATTATCTAGGTTATAAATTTTAAAAGTGAAACAGATTTATGCGTTACAATTATTTCCAAAACTCTAATTAACAAATCGCATATTTTCGCTCTCTTTTTGGTGCCATTGCCAAGGAGGCACGACTTTGCAAATTGTTTTTCTCTTGCTTGAAGTGGATCTCATCCCCTTGCCTCTCTTCTTTCTTGTGTGTGCAGGAACTACAGGAAGAAAGTAGGAATTTGGAAGTGAAAGCTCAAAGTTCCTTTTCTTCCAACGATTCTAGGTTGATTTCTTATTTCTTGTCACACATAGCCTAAAAGATTACCAAAATATACTAAACTTTGCTTTGAGGATCTTAAACATCAAATTTTTCTAGAGTGGTACCTTTAAAACCCATTGTTTGATTGATTGTCCCATTAAACACCACTCTATCTTAAGTACGGGCGTTCTATTTTTCGGATCCAGAATTCTATTTGGATTTGAAAAATCAATTCCAAACACCATAGGTCTCATAAAATCTTAAAATTTCACATAGAGGTTCAAAATCAAGTTGGGAACATCTGTTACAAATTTAAGACTAATTGTATTTTTATTTAATTTTTGAAAATTTGTGGACTATAGATGGGTCACACCCTCTCATCTTCCTATTTTGATACTGTCCATGAATTCTTAGAATTTTTGTACTGGTCCAATTTTTCTAAAATTTAGCTTTCTGGAATCCTTGTAAAATTATACACATCAACAAAAATCAGCAAAATTTTCTGAGGCCGATGGTTATACTAAAATGTCCAAAATACCCACAGGTATCATTTTCAGACTCAAACACCAACATAAAGAAAAATTCAAAACAAATTTCAAAAAATTCCTAAAATCTTTAAAAAATTTTTTCTGGAATCCTTGTTTGATTTTCTTCAAAGTATTGGTGCTGTTTGATTTGTTTGTGCCATTACTTAATACAGAAAGTCGAAAGAAAGATTCATTGGTAGTAATTCTCGGTCTTAGACCTAATTGAATTAGGGTTTCTTTCCTTCTTTTTAGTCCCACAACATAAAGGAAACATATCCTCACCCATACAACTTGATTTCCTCTTGTTTGTGGATCTCAAAAATTGTTTGAAGTCTTAAGATAGGATACCCTAAAACACACTAATTTAAAGTAAATCCTAAAAGATAGAAATACTTAAATTTGTGTGACAACTTGCTTTTCATTGGAATCAACTTCCAATTCCTGCACACACACTAAAAATTGAAATAACAGGGCAATATCCCCATCAACGCCCTCCACATTTTGTGTGCATAATAGTATTCCAGGCTTAACTAAAAATTGTAGCAATTTGACCCATAAGGTTTCCTCAACTTAGGCTTACTATTTAGGTCTTAAGTTTTCTCTAGTTAGTACCAATTCTGTCATCTATATCCGGTGTCAGGCCGAGGGGCCGTGTTAAATGTCCAGGTGCGAGTTTGCACAAGCCCCTGAGAATTTTCCTGGGAAATGCTTGGGCCCAAACCTCCCCTTATGCAACTTGGCCAAATTTGTTGATAGAACGGGTATTCATTATTGATTTCTTATTTCCTTGGTAGATCATGTCTTAGGCTAATTTTTAGTGAGTCACATTTAAGTTAGGTCTAGAATTTTGATTGCTTGTGTGCACACTTCTCTCATCTCCATCTTTTCTCCTCCCCTCCCATTCTTCCACTTTATGCATGGACAACGGTCTCAAAATCTGCACTTGGAGGGACATTTATTTCGCCCCATGTGCAAAAAGACCGCTTTCTTCTTCTTCTTCTTCTAAAATGAAAAATCAACAAAATAGGTCCACTAACCCTTCCACTTCCACCTCTAACCCCACTACAAACCCTAATTCTGACCCTTCCACCCAAAAACCCCCCACCTTTGACTTCCTGCACTTGGAGCACCCTAATGTTGATTTGCCTCAATCACAACATCAAGCCCCCCCGCCTGATCTCTTGATAGTGATGGCTGAGTAGATTGCTCAACTGTATGCCAGTCAACAAACATTGACTAGGAACATCCAAAACCTAGCCAATCCAAGGCCAAACCCACCACCCTGTTAGAAACCTATTATTCCTCTAAAAGATTTTTATGATCCTTCTTATTATGAGGAATGACCAGGGGTGGTCATACCAAAAGGGAACTTCGAGATCAAGCCGACGATTCTGAACCTTATAAAACATTTTCATGGCCTTCCTAGGGAAGACCCATTTAGCCACCTTGAAGAACTGACTCTTCTTGCACAAACAACTTGTTCCCGAAATGTGCAAGAAGACCTTTAGCTGTTGCGGCTATTCCCATTATCTCTTAAAGATAAGGCCGCTTACTGGTTCAAGATCATTGGCTAACCCATCACCACTTGCCCTCAGCTTAAGAGTGCCTTCCCCAAAAAGTTCTTTCCCATAGGTCATACCAATTCCCTGTGAAGATCTAGTATGACCTTTCAACAAAAATCTAGTGAGACTTTCCATGATTCTTTGGAAAGATTCTAAGACCTCCTAAGAAGTTGCCCACACCACGAGATTCCTTTGTGGCAACTCGTGCAGATCTTCTATCATGAATTAGAAGATCAACTTCAACGTTTTGTCGATGCCTCGTGTGATGGCAACTTCTTGAATAAGGATGCTAAGAGTGCCTATGACCTTTTTGAAGAAATGAGTGAAAACTCATTTAATCAAGCTTCCATGAACACATTTTGCAAAACTCAAAACACGCAGTTTGGTGTTCATGAAGTAGGCACCCAATCTATTCTAGTCACCTAAGATGATCTTCGAATGATCGCACAAAAACTTGACCAGATGGGATAAACCAAAAGAAAATTGATGAAAGACTGGCTACACCAACCCAAGCTCCACTATCCCACTTCTAACCCAACCTAACATGCCACGAAGAGGAAATTTGCACAATCCAAATACTACCTCTGCTGATTATTATCGAAATTCTAAGGCTTTCTATGAAACATTGGGTGACTACAATTTCCTAAACCCTAACCCCATAGAAAATCTTTCTGCCCTCCAGGAGTAATTTAAAAATTCTTCCAATTGGAAGGGTTACCCAAACCACTCCTGGAATAACCCAGTTCCTCCAAATCAATTTAGTGGATATGGGTCAAATCCAACCTATCATCCTGGGCCGACTCAACAAGACATCAACGCCCAAATGATGAGAACCTTGCAGGAAAAGTGGACAAAGATGACGGAAGTAACCTGCACCATCACAAATCTGAACAATCAGATTGGTGTTACTCCCACTCAAAGACCTGCAAGACATTTGCCCTCCCAACCTATGCCGAACCCAAATCACCAGAGGAACCAATATCCTGGCAGAAATCATAATTACACGATTCAACCTCCTACTAATCCACCACCTCAGCAGCCTCCTAGGTTTCCACAACAATAGGCCCCCAACCTCCTCTAAATAAAGTTCCGACTGCACATGTAGTTACATTGAGGAGTGAGAAAACCATCACTGATCCCAGGCCTTCACAATAACCTGGTGAAATCCCCATCCTTGTGCAAATTGACTCTCCACTCCCACATCAGGAAGAAAAAGAAACACAAAAATCTCAGGACACGACTCCTATCTCTTTTCCACAAGCTCTCCACCCCACCACCAATCGAAAAAAGAAATCTGAGCCCACCACAAAAGAACTCATGCATTTATTTGTGCAAGTTCAAACAAATATTCCTCTCCTAGATGCCATCAAATATATACCTGCCTATGCCAAACTTTTGATGATCTGTACCCTTAAAAGGCAGGCCAAAAATCTAGGACTGGTGCATCTTTTCAAGATAATAAGCTCTGTCATACAGAGCAAGCTGCCTCCTAAGATGAAAGACTCGGGGGATCATTAATTTCAGTGATTATTGATGATACTACATTTGATCGTGCCCTCCTTGATCTTGGTGCCTCAGTTAATATCATTCCCATGATTTATTTGAAGAATTTCAAATCGGTGAACTTAAACCTGTTGAGGTTAACCTTCAATGAGAGGACCAATCTTCAGTCAAACCTCGTGGGATTGTTGCGGATGTACTAGTCAAGGTCCAGAATTGTGTCTTCCCTGTAGACTTTTTGGTCCTTGACATTGAGGCATTTGAATCTTTGATGAATGCCCTGATAATCCTTGAATGACCCTTTTTGGCTACTTCAAAGGGAAACTTTAATTGCCACACAAGCAATATGGATATCACCTTCGCAGGCCAAACTATCACTTTTGATATTTTTAAATCCTCCAAGAGATTCAGTGATGATGATTTTTTTGAGGACTCAGATGCTGAAATTTCAAATTTGGTGGAGGAGACAATGTTGGTAGATACCCTTCCCAGCCATAAATTTTTCAAGGAATCTAACTCAGAATCAGTGGTCGGTGAAATCTTTGATTTGGAGACTTGTCTTGACTAAAAATCCATTCCTGATGAACTGCCTGATCACCCTAACCCACCCACTCTTCCCTCACACCACCTTTCCACACTAACTTCACCCAATCTTCACCATCCCTTCCCCAACCCCTTTCCAATGGACATGCCACCAGACCTACCCGAGTTTGGCATTCAACCCAATTTAAAACCAATGCCAGACTTAGGCCACACTTATCATTTTCCATTTAACTTTAATCCCTATCTTTCTACTAATCAAATTTCCAGGGATTCTGAAGAAGACGCATTTTATGCGGTCATCCAAGTGTCCAACTATTTACACGATTGTCCGTCTTCTGTGCATACCTTCATGCCTAGCTGAATGGCGTTAAAGATAGCACTAGATGGGAGGTAACCCATCATTTTTCCTACATTCTGTTTCCCTTTTTTTTCCAGGTTTTGACCATCCTAAACCCGATCGCCTTTCACTAAGGTGATCCCTTCTCCCTCCTAATGCATGAGGACATTGCATATCATAAGCATGGGGAGTGTTTTAAAAATTTTGACGATCGATTTAGGATTTTCAAAGCCAAAAAATATGCATTTTTTTCTTTCTTTTATCATTTTCTTATTTTCTGCTTGCATACCCAAAAATATAAAAATATTGAAAACTTATTGAGGAAAATTTTGAAATCGAGACTAAGGTTGAAAACTCACTTTTGGTACAATGGGATTTAATCTTTAACAAACTAGGGATTAGGATACGGATCTGATCGTTAGAATTTCACGGTCTACCATTAGACTAGATCAGATATCCTTCTCCAAAATTCTACCTAAACTCATGATAGTTCAGGTGACTTGATCCTCTTTTGTAATATGGAAAGTATCTGGCTTAGTTTCTGATTCAAAAATTTGCATTTCATGCAAAACTTCTTGTGTCAAATTTCACACATAAACCAACACCTAAAAACAACAAAAAATTAGAAAAATCCCCTTGTTTGGCCTTAGTAAAAGTTAGAAGCTGATCATTAGTTTGAGTTCCCACCGCTGAGAAGGAGGAAAATGCCACCTTTAAGGACACGATGTCAACATGTTACCGCCTCAGCACTACTCCATATCTATATTTCATATCTTTAGATGGAGCATTAAAGCGCACTTTTGTAGCTCAAGTGTTTTAGACGGTGCTCTACCTATAGTGTCGGAGCAAGAGATTGGGTTTGCTTGAAGCGCCCCTTTGCACCGCATTGTGTTTTAGGGTTGTCAGCTCCTGGGTGGTGTCATGGATAGTGCTATCTCGAAATACTGGTGCTAGAGCCCCCTCGATGTTTGGTAACGGGAATGATGATCTCAACATATCTGTTGTAAGACTAAGTTAAAAATAAGCATGGGGAGTGAAAAAAAATTTTAACCAAAAACACACCCTTATAAATGTTGGCTTTTCATAAGCACTAACAAAAGGTTTTAAAGGTTATTGCAAGTTGAGTCATTTGAATTAACAAGGGGTTAATCTGTGAAATTTTTGGAGGATATATTGATCCTGTTTTTGTCTAACTTTTGGATCTGGCTACAAATCCTGATGTTTATCTTTAACAAATCCCGTACCTCCTGTGTTTGGATCAACCTATGTCCCATAATCTCTTTCTCCTCCAAAGTAAAAGAAATTAGATTTCCCAAAAATTTCATTTTGTAAAAGTCAAGTTTTGCTAATAGACTAGCAAAAGATAACAAGGGGGTGTGATAAACACCAGTTTATCATCATTCTTATGCATTAAAACAAACCTAGCACTTAGGATTTTGCTTCGCAAATAGGTTTTTGGGTTGCATTTAGGCATCAATTAGGTTAGGAATGCATTGCATTTTTTATTTTGTTTTTGATGTGTTTTTGTGAGTGTTAGGAATAAATAGTTTGTCAGATCCGTAGAACCCTAGCACTAGGGAAGGCAACTGGTGAAGGAGAAGCCCAAACCAGCTGGAACTTAGCTTGATCCATCTCAGCAAAGCTGAAATCCAGCTCACTTAAAGTAGGGTTAGCTCATCCTAGCTCCATTCAGCACATCTCAGCTGAATGGCAGCTCAAGAGAGCTCATCTTAGCTCACCTTAGCTTAAGTGAGCTCAAATCCAACTCAACTTAGCTGAATCTAGATTATCTCATCTCCCTTCAGTTCACTAGGAGCTCTATCTAACTCATCTGAGTTCACTAGAGTTCACCCTAGCCCAGGTCCGGCTACAACCAGTTCCACATAACTCCATCCAACTTAAGATGACTTCATTTCAGCTCAGGAAGCTCAAGTTCACCTCCAAGGGACTCAGCTTAGCTCAACTCAATTGAGCTAAGCTACCTTAGCTGCCTCAACTAGGTTAATCCTCCCTGGGAGCACCAGACCCAACTCACCTCAGCTCCTTGAGGTAGAAGCCAGCTTACTTTAGCTTGGCTTAGTAGCTAGCAAAGAACTAGCAAGCTAAGCCAACTAAAGTAGCTCTGTACCACCCTCTTCAGCAGCTACCAGCTCTAGTTCAGCTCCAGACTTCCTCTATCCAGCTCCTCTCCTCAAACCCTTGCTCCCATTGCCTCCTTCTCTACTATATTACTAGCTAAGCTAGCTTAGCTTTGCTCTAGCTCCTCTGGCAATCCACTACTTTAATACCCTACCTAAGTAGCTCCACCAACTAAGCCCACCTAAGACCACCTAAGCTAGCTCCACCTCAACTCCAAGTTGGCGTCACCACCATCACCACATTTCACACCTCAACCTCCACCAAATGGCACCAAAAAGTTGGCACCAAAACCACCCATGTACCCCCCTTTCTGGCACCAACTTCACCTCCCATATCAACCCTACATGTACCCCTTCAAGCCATCACCACCCTACACCTACCAACCTTCTAGAAGCCTCCAGTAGTTGGTGCCAAAGCCATGGCAGCTATGGTGCCTTTCCACCAACCTATGGTGCCTTTCCACCACCATAACCACCACCACCACATCCCTTTAGGTGGCGCCAACCCCTCCTAGCCCTAGGATCCCTAACCACCTCATAAAACCTAATCCTAGCCCACCATCATCTCCACACCAACCACCACTTTCCACCTCTATAAAGCCCATCACCTACGACCAAAAAATCATCCTCCATTTTAGTTTAGTCTACCATATACCCACCTCATACCTACGGCCAAGAAGGAGTAGAGAAGAAGATTAACGAGGCACATCACCAGTCCCTTTATTGCCTTCTTCTCCCCATTCCTTCACCTTGTGCCACACCAAGAAGGAGGAGCATTCCACAACAAGGAGGATAGCCAGGCATTGGAGGAGAAAGGGTGGTGCACGCCCACCATTGGGAGAAGTTTATGGCACACCCTCCTTAGGGTTTTCCTTGGAGGACATCAGTTAGGAGGAGCCTGCAGCAAAGAGAAGGAGAAGGGGCCCTTTCTAACAACAGGAGCTGTCGTAGTTGGAGCAAGAGAATCTCTTCTTCACCAACATAATCAGGATTTTTGTTTCATTTGTCTTTAGTTTCAATTATTTTTTTTATATGCTTTCCTCTACAAGTGTAAACAAGAATCCATTTTCTATAAAATTGCCTTGTTTAATTTGGTACATCTTCTTCTCGCTTTAATTCTATTTTAGCATTTTCACACCTTCTTCCCAGTTATCTTAGGCCCTCACTTGCCTTGGGTGAGCTTGGGAAGAAGGCATTCTTGTCACCTAGTGCTAAGATAGGTTTAGTCTTTTCTGCTACCAATCTTTGTATTGCCTTGTTAAGTCAAAAACCCTAAAAAGAAACATTTATTGAAAAACAACAAAAAAGAAAGGTGATTTCCATGTTTTCAAGCAAGGGATTTATAATTTCAACGACCCTAGATACTTGACTATCTAGGTTATAAATTTTAAAAGCGAAACGGATTTATGCATTATAATATTTCCAAATCCCTAATTAACAAATCGCATATTTTCGCTATCAAAGCACCTTCTCCCCAATCCCTCCCTCTAACTGATTGGATTGACTAGAAAAAAGTAGGCTAAATCATTTTTAATCTTACGATAGGTTCTGAGAATTTGTAGATCCTTAGACTAACCCATCGAAGGACAGGTTTGATTGTTTGTATTGTAGGGCTCCTGTTCTTTCTCTTTTCCCTCCTACTTCACCATGTATCCTTCCACATCCTACACACATTTCAAATCCTACCCTCCTATTACCACTTATCCTCAAGATGATTACTATCCCAACCTGACTTATGACTACACATCCACTAGTCAGGATAACTTTGATTGGGGATATGATTTTGGACCTCAATGTCCAGGGCCTAACCCTAGAAAACAAGACTATGATATTATCCTTCTCACGCCTACCCTGATTGTATATCTTCACCCTTTGATGATCAACCTAACTCGATCTACAATTAAGAAGGATATGATGATTATAACACCTACCCTCCCAAGAATTATACTGAATATACATCACCACCCCTCTTTAAACAACTTGAAACGACCTATTATCAGGGACGATCCCAAGAACCTCAATTCCTTGACTCCCCTTATTTTACCCCAAACCCACCCAACCTTAATCCAAACCACTCGATTCAAGTAAATCAGGTCTAAGAAAGGGTGTTGGCCAATTTGAGGAACACCATACGATCTTTAGAAACCCAGCCAACACTCTACAATGAAGAATTAGAGCCCTTGATTCAAATGATTGACGATCTGAATAGTTCGTTATTGGATTGGCTCCAAGATATCAAGGATAAGAGCCTGGGTTAGTCTTTGCTTGGGAAATTATCGAGATTGAGGATGAAATTCGTGGTTGCCCTAGTCCAATCTTGGGATGATTCTTAAGATGAACCCCCTTCAGGAGAGCCAACGTTAGAAACCTCTCAGGCACCTACCATGGGGGACAATTTTTATGAGATAGGGGATGACTAGGTTGGTCTAGAGCAACCCATTGAGGATGAACCAATCTTCTCATCCGAGATCCCTGAGCCATGGAGCAAAGAAAAATATGTCTCCATGGACATGGAAATGGTAGATAATTTTGAGACATATATAAATGAGGACTAAGAATTCTTTAACTCTGAGGGTGAAGAATCTTAGGTGAAGCCTCACTTGAGCTCAATGAAAATGATTTTAGTTAGACGATTGAGCCTGAGGAATTCAATGAATCATTTGATGGCTCTATAATTGAGGAAATTGATCATATTGGGACTAGCTTAAAGGATACAAATCCAGATTTATTGGATGATTCAATCAATAACCCCATTCCTCAACCACACCTCGAAGAATATAATGATAATCTTGAAATCATCAAACCTACGTCAATCCTGATTCAACCACAATTATTTGACTTGGATAATTTAGATGAGGTGAATAACATGCTGGCCCAAAATTTGAAATTTTGACTCTGGTGAGTAGAAATTTGGAAATGAAAAACTGGGAGGCTAATTATGAGGGAAATACAATGTTAGATCTAAGGGTTCCTATTGACCAGAAACCACCTACCTTTTACTATGACCCGTATGACAATTTTTATTCTAGGGATGTGCAGCCCATGCATAACATAATTGATTATATTTTGGAGACAAATTCCACATGCATAAATAGGCCCAGTGATTCAGATCTACCTATTGTCCGCCACATTAGACTTGGGTTACACCACAAAATCGCATGCTCGACCCTGCAAACACAACAATCTTCGGTTCTGGGTGATTTTCATCCAGAACCTTAAAAAGACTCGACCTTGGGGCATGGGTCTGCACCACAACTAAGTCCACATCTATGGACATCTTCTGCTGGTGGGTTTAAGGATCAATCTTTTAATTTTGATCCTGGCTCTCACTTGTGAATCCTTAACCCTCTCTTTGCTTGTATAATATGCCTAGCTGAAGGCATTAAACTTAGCATGTGCTCATACTCCTTTCTTTCTACAGAGCTAATCGGATCTATCATGAAATTCAACTGATATTCTATTTATTCCACCTTTTTCATGTCTTTATTTTTACAATCAGGCCATTGCATCATTTAGGCATGGGGTGGATATTTAGTCTTGAAAAGATTTTGTTAGCTCTGTGGAATTTCTTTTATTCTATTTAAAAAAAATTAAAATTCAAAAAGATAAAAAAAAAGAATTAGGAGAAGAGAACTTAGGCATTAGGAGTTGTTAACATTAGGAAACGATACTTTAGGACTTTAACACTTAAACTCTTCAAGTCTTTCGGCTAAATCTACCTGGGTGTCCACTAAAATGTGAACCTTTCTCTTGAGTCCTTGCCATGTTAATTTTACTTTAATGTGGCTAATAAATTGAAGTGATAAGTACATGACTTATCAACCCACCCTCTGATTTGAGGGGACTTTAGTCTAAATCACCTACACACTATTTGCACTGGCTCACTTTTCGACAGTTTTTTTGAAAATTAGGCAGCTAACGAACTTTCTAGTGTAGTATGGCTAGCTAGTTATTGTGAGTAGCAGCCCATTGGTCGATTGTTCAGAGCCTAGCTACATGGCTATTCTCTTTCTACTATCTTTAGGCAAATCTTAGATCAGGGAAGTCACCTACTTATAAAAACAAAAAATATATAAATATACTCAAAAAGGAAAAAAAAGAAGAAAATAGGAAAATAGAAAAGGAGGAAAATAAATAAACCATAATTCACCACACGAGTATGGCTGGCAAGTTACCATGGGTAACAACCTACTGGTCGTTTGTCCAGTGCCCAGCTCACAAAAAATACACAAATAATTCCCAAAACACTTAGGTAAGAAGCAAGGAAGTAGAATAAATCAAAGAGATATGCACTGGGTTCGCCTTTGTATTGGCCCCATAAAAAAGTTAAAAAAGTAGGGAAAAAGCTACCGATTGAATAGATAAACTTTTAGGCAAAAACTCTTAACGTCACATAGGGTTGTAGAAACCTGAAGTCGATTTTAACGGCCACCTATTGAGTCTATCACTTTTTCAAATTAAGATGCTTAGAACTTGAAGTTCTTTTCAAGTCTTGGGTGGGTTGGGTAGCCATAGAAAGCTACCTCGAAACTCTAAACTCAAAATTCCAAAAATATTAGAAAAAAAGGAAAAATAGGAAAAATGTATCTTCCCTTTTGATAAACACACATACATTCATTGTAAAATTATTATTTACGATAGTTCCCAGTCCTAGCATTACATATTATGATATAAATATTGCACAAACATCCAATGCATTGCATTTGGGATAGTTGTATATTATGTACATTAATTCCATCATTTTACATTTCCAAGAGGCAGGGCAACATCTTTACAGAGGATGAAGAATCCGACCGTACTGATGGATTTAGAGCGACGATCGTAGTCTGTCAGCGGAAGAATCACCCTAATCAAAGCTCTGTAGTACCCTCCACAAGAAGAAGAAGAAGAAGATGGATGACCCAGATGGCATCACATGGTGCCATCCAAGCCTCCCCACCTGAGCCAGTACGCCCCCAAGCCCAATGCATGGAGAGATCTTAGCCGTTGGATCTCAATCCAACAATTGAGGAGCACCTGAATCGCTCGATAGCAATGCCCTGCACTTGACCAAAAGTGCACCTTGGCCAAAGGTGTGGTGCTCTCTTCGTAGATGCTAGATACGAGTTCGAGCCGAAGTGGGGGGAGGCAAACGTGCAAATAGTGGGCGCAATCAAATTGTGCCCATTGGATGACATCACGCGGCGGAGGCATTGCCACGTGGTACTACTCGATGGGCGCTGATGGTGCACGCAGCCGTTGACCGACCTCGAGAATGCCCAAGCCCACGCGTGCACGGGCGTGTGCTTAGTTGGCGCCAGCCTTCAGCGATAGCCTGGGGAACATTTAGTGACGCTTGCAACTATCATTAATTGCTCATAGGAGCAAGGTCAATTACGTGCGTGAGCGGGTGCGAGCTGGCTACAGCGACACTTACAGCAACATCCTGGAGGTTGCTATTGGCTCATGCTTATTCTAGCATCTTCTCATCCACTATATAAGGACCTACACCCCTTCCCTTCCAAGCCACTATATAATGAAACTTTGCCCCACAAAATATCCATCTTCCCATCCCCATTCATAGGTCACCTTGGAGTCATCCTCCGACCTCCATTCTGGTAGCAGATCATCTCTCCCATCTCACCTCCATTCCATAGCCACGTTAAAGCATTCCTCTACCCAACGTCCTCTCGCTTCTCACCTCCGTTGTTGATGCCAACACCATCATGAGCCATAACTAGCTCATTTTGACCCAATTAAGTCAGTAAATGCTCCTACATAACTACTAGAGAGTGACAAGTCACTACATAATCATTTTGAGGGAAAAATAAGAAACTAGGGTTAAAACTGCAATTTTATTGGCTTATCACGATTGCAATACAGCCATGGATTTTCTCAGAGGTTGAATGGTGGTCAAGTGGTCTTAAAAAGATAAAAAGTGGGATAGAATAATCAGAAAAGGGTTTGCACGTGTTATGAGAATTAAATGACTTTTTGAAACCCTAAAAACAGACCCACTTAATTAACTGAGATTCTGTTTAGGATAAAATTCACCTAATCCCTCTAAAATTCATATAAAAATATTCTCTAAGGTTTGGAACCTTCAATTTGACCATCAGAACCTATTTTAACCCAGAAAAGAGTCACAAACAGACATTTGTCCTAATTTTTATTTTTGCATAAATTACCCTGTCAAACGTGGTCAAAATCAAAATCCAACTTCACCATTAGATTCTTTAGGTTCATATTATGTTTGTAACAAAATTTGGACCGAAGATGAGTTTGTCTTGACCCAGTTTGCAAATTGGTCCTGTCTAATTACATTTCTACCCTTAACTTTCAAAATCTCTCCAAATAGGCCCCTAAATTTGTCATCATTCTCACAAAAAGGTCCCTGCTACCATTAAACCTATTCCTACTTGCTCCGACGACCTTAAAAAGGAAGGAACTCCTTGATTTCTTGATAAATCCCTTTCAAATTTGAAAGGGAAGTTCTTTGAGAAATTCCCTTCCCAAACTCCGGTGAGTTTTCTAAGCTTGGGAAGCTTGCTTTCCAAGCTCTAACCACTCTCCTGAGGTGTATAAAAGCACCCCTTGCTCATATCGAATCCCCTAAGCTTGAATTCGACCAGAAAAACCTCAATTTTCTTCACTCCTCCTCTAGCTAAATTGCTCTTCAAGCTTCGGTGACCCTCCTTGCCTTTCAAGCTCTGGTGACCCTCCTTGCCTCCCATTGTCGTTTGACTGCAATACTAGCGATAGACTCCTCTTCTGTACCTTCTTTCGCGTCGAGCAGCACCAAGCGATGTCCCTACTTCCTTCATCCTTGCCGTCCACCTCTTATCAAAGCATCTTAGTCTCTGGCGCCGACCATACCACAACCAACGTCAACTTCGCTCCCCTTCGTCTTCCTCCTCTCTTAAACAACTCCACATCTTCCACTCTTCATTTTTAGGCACTCGCCACTCTGTTTCGACCATTGCCTCGCCCCACCATCCTTTGTCTTCCACCTCGCTGGCGTGCCTCCGACAAGCTCGCATGGCCGCTATGCTCCACCAACTCGGCCGCCGTTCATCTCTACACCTCGGTCGTGTCCTAGAGAGCAAAAGCCCTCTGGTCATTGAGGCTATTAGCCTCTCCACTGCTCCACCGAACACACCCACCATGGCATTCCTGCTCCGACCACCACAGCCCACCACACACCTCCACGAACCACAAGACTATCCCCTATGCATCCGCCGTGGTCTAGCGAAGCTCATGAACTGTTTTAACTGGGGCTCTTAGCCTGTTTTTGTGCTTTTAGGTTCCCAGGTCTACGCTGCCATTACTGAAGCTTCGAGCGAAGCTCAAAGCTCGCTTTAGCATCTGTAGACCCCAAATGAAGTCCCAGGCATTGCGGAGCAGTTCTAGGGTCACAACCAAATAGCCAATTTAGCTCTTTGACTATGTCTTTGACCGCAATAACAAGGAGCACCAGCTGCAACTGCACGCAGAAGAAAGGGGTGCGATTTGGTCCCACATCAGAAGCATCAGAGAAGCTGAAGGCACATAAATTGAAAATGTCTATTAGTCTTGTTGCCTTAGCATGCACAACGGGTGAGGTCCCTGTACGCACGCCTCATGTGCCTTGTCCGCGACACCTCACCTACGGACTTGGTGCACCCGATAACCCGCCTAACCTAAGCACTCCTCGGCTGCTACCCACTACAGGCGGCCCTAGTCTAGGGTGCGTGTGTACCTGATAACCCAGTTACCTATTGAGAGGCCCTGGGAGGGTGGAGACTAAGAGAGAAAGAAAAGGAAAGATCGCATGGGGTAAGGGGAGGGTTTTGTTGTCTGAGAAGTTGGCTGACACTTAGCCAATTCAAGAAGCTCCCCCCTACATGAAGAGGCTAGACAGAGAAGAAGAAGAAGAGAGGGAGCCGCAGTAGAGGAAGACAGAAGAAGAGAAGAAGAAGAAGAAGAACCGGCAGAAAGAGAAGAGAAGCAAAAGCACATCACATTGATACTTTAATTGCATATATTTGAGATTTAGTTTAAGTGTTATTTGTGAGGAGTAATTGGTGATTTAAATCACCATTTTACTCCATTCTTTTTGCATATTGATCCTGACATTATCTTTATTACAATCTTTATTCTTGATTTAAATTGTGATCTTGAGCTTTAAATTCCATATTGCTCCCTGTGTTTGACCTCGAAACCTTTTCGAGTAATAAAATTTATTTGTTTAAGCACTATTTGGTTATATTACAACACGACAATCTTAAAACACCAATCTATCGCTTTGAACATTTTGGCTTCGTTGCAAGGGAGCAACGAGCAGTTTAGAACTCTTGATTACAATTCCTGATTTAGATTCTAACTTGTTATATCTCTTTTGTTGTGGTTGTTTCAGGAGGGATACATTCACGGAAGAGCAAGCCACACAGTAAACATGCTTGGGGTAGGTAAGTTCTAACTACTCTCTCTCTTAAGCCCCTCATTCTAAAAAGGTTAAAAAGAAGAAAATCAATTAGGGCTACTTGCATTCTATCCATAGATAATTTACCAAGTTGCCTGATTTGATACATTTTATTTGGACAATAAATCCTAATTTATGCACCAACTTAAAGCTTAAGGTATCTAGGGCTATCACATTCCTATTTGAGCCCTAGGTATCACAATTGGACAGATTAAATTTGACCAAACTAGAGCCAATAAAGGATTTCAGTTTAGGGTTTTTAGAGACACACTTTCTTCATCAAGAAATCATCTTTCTAAAACTATGTGTTCCTAGACATTGATTGAACTGACCTATTCAAGAAAAATCCTAAAATCAAGCTCTTAAAGTCATTTGAACACAAAAAGAGGGACCTAAGATTCTCAAGAGGACAATATAGGTGAAGTTGACTCACCTTGTTTGGGTTAACCAATCTTCAAATTAGGTCACTTTTGCACTCAACAGATCTTAAAGTTGAAGTGAAATCATAAGCACCCTTACTCTTAATTAAAACTGGTATACTTAAGGGGTCAAGTCCCCATTCTGGTCTACCTGGAGCATCAGTGACAAGAGAGGTTGGGTGGGGGAAACCCTGTAACCCGTGGGGCACTCTACCATGTAGGGGTCTTTGTGGGACTCTCCCTCTCTGGCTACCCAAGTAATTCTTAGATGGATGGCTTTTTGGCTAAGGGGTACATCCGCCCCGAACCTCTATAGTCATCCAAAATTTTTGGGTGTCTTGATTGGGTTCATCACATTCTACCTCTCATCTATTCCATCAGTGCATGTTCGGGAGGAGGTCTCTAGGACCATCCTTGAGGTCTCCTTTAACCACTCATTCACGTCGAGGCCAAGCCTCGACCTCCGTATTTGTGCAACAACCCAATCCTATTGATATCTCTTCCGATTCCTTTGAACCTGATTCTCCTTCATCCATCATCATTGGACAACCCGCAGAAGAAAATAATCTTGAAAATCAACTTCAGTGCCTCAATGATCTATTCCAAGCCTTTGTGAACCCACCACAGCATCCAATGATGCGAGATCTCTACAATCCTGCTGCGGTGGCAATCGAACCTCGAGTACAAATCCCCGCTGGAGGTCCTGACACTGAAATCAAGCCCAACATGATTCATGCCATTCTTGAATTCCATGTCCGTAATTGCGAAGATCCTTTCTAGCATAACAAACAACTCAAGCGTCTGGCCTAGACCATCGGGTTGGAAGCTCAAAATCAGGATATTCTACTCATGAAAATGTTCTCCTCCTCTCTCATGGATAAAGCTACTCACTGGTACCAAACCCAAACGTGTCCAATCAACACCTAGGCGGAACTTCAATCTGAATTTCTGAGAAAGTTCTTCCCTGTTGGTCGGACAAATGCTTTACGGCACCAGATCACACATTTCACACAACAAATAGGAGAACCACTTCACAAAGCATGGGATCATTTTCTGGATCTTATGCAAAAGTGCCCCCATCACGGAGTTCCTAAATGGGAACAAGTCTAGTCCTTTTACCAGGGGCTCCGTGAGGATATTAGATTATTCATCAATGCGACTTGCGGAGGAAACATCATGGGTCAACACGAAGACACTATGTGGGAGATTTTCTAGAATATGTGCGAGAACTCCATTAATAATGAATCTATGGCCATGTTCGACCGGACGAATGCACGTGCATTGACGAATCCAAAGGAAGCGCATGAGACGTAGGGCCTGTCCTCTTCCATCGACTTGGAACTGATGGCTAGTCATCTGGACAAGGTCTCTATTATTGAGAAGAAGGTGGATGAGCTAACTTGACATTTGCAGCGAGCAACCTCTATGCAAAACTCGTTCACATAGCCACCCTCTGGCAATGAGGCCGTACACAACATCTATCACTGACCTTCTTAGGGGATGTAACCATATCCACTTCCGTCTGATTTTGGCTATGGAGGAAACTCTGGATCCACCATCTCTAGTTAGGGGAACTCTGAACCCTCATATTCTGATTTTCTCGAGGTTCCTCAGACCTTCGAGGATCTCAATGCCATTCAGAATGATCCATTCTCAAACACCTATAACCCTGGATGGCACAATCACCCCAACTTCATGTGGTTAGGTAATAATCAAAATCAGAGACCTCAATATCCGCCTCAACCACAATCTCCTCGTCCATATCAGCCGCCTCAGCCTCGGCCTAACCCAACTTATCAATCTGGGATGACTTAGATAGATCAAATGACTCTTATCCTTCAGACTCTGGTTGACATTCGGAGGATGAATGCGGCTATACAAAAATAGCACGGAGACAAGATTACAGATGTTTGCAATCAACTTGCCTAGATGGCAAATTCTCGCCAACCTGGTGCAGTTCCTTCACAACCTCTGCTTAATCCAAATAACGTGAGGAACCAAAGGCGCGTTATGAACGCAAATCTGGGCCAAGCTCACTTTGTTTGTCAGGCCCCTTCTACTCCATCACCTGATGGGATGGAGGCTTTGACGTCATATACGGGTTACCAGCAGCAAGCACCTCTTCTACCCACACCAAATCAAAACCAGGTAGGATTAAATTCTATTACTACCTGCACTGGCAAAACAACATAGGACCCACCTTATCCAAGCCAAACCCAGCTTGGTAATACAAACCCTAACCCAAGAATAGTCATCCAGGACACCTCTATCCTAGATCAAGAACCAGGACCCATTCTAAAGGAACCATCTAAGGTTCCATTTCTTGAGGCCTTGACCAATGGAAAAAGGATAACCATGACCATGGCACCTGAGGAGGACCTAGTTAAGCTCTTTGAGTAGGTCCATATAAACATCCCCTTGATGGATGTGACGTATCGGCTTATGCACGATTTCTGAAAGACATATGTACACCTAAGCGTGAGTTGCGAACCAAAGGCAGGAGTCCGATCGTACTGTTAAAGCAAGCCAACTCTATCATTTTGCACAAACTCTTGCCTAAGGCAAAACACCCAGGCACCCCTCTGATCTCCTGTGAAATTAGTGATATACGATTTGACCAAGCCTTATTAGATTTAGGAGCCTCCATAAATTTGATACCCACATCCCTACTAGGCTACTTCGAGGAATCTGAACTCAAACTGACTGAAATGACTTTACAACTAGCTGACCGATCAATTAAGTCACCAAAAGGAATTCTCGAGGATGCCATAGTGAGGGTGCATGATTTTAATTTTCTAGTGGATTTCATCATTTTAGACATGGATGCACCTGAGAATGTTAAGAATACACCAATCACACTAGGGAGACCCTTTTGGCTACTGCTAGGGCCAACATCAATTGTGAGCAGGGCCAAATTGAATTAAAATTTAAGAGCAAGACACTAAAGATCGACATCTTTAAGGTCCAACAAGGAATTAATTATGGAGTCATAGAACAAATTTTCGATATTGAAGAGGTGGTTGATGACTTCATCGAGAACCCAACTATTTCTGATCAACCACAAGAAAATCAAAACCCGCAATTAGAGGAGCCCGAACTCAACCTAGACACACCATAGCTCTTTCCTTTACTCCTGACACCCATCCTGAACTACCCGCTATTGCTGAAAAACTAGTTTTGGAATTAAAGCCTCTTCCCGATCATCTCAAATTTGTCTTTTTGGGTTCCAATCAGATGTTTCATATGATTATCAACTCTCGACCCACACCTGATCAGGAAACATGCCTGATTTCTATTCTTCAGCAACATCAAAGAGCCATTGGATGGACTCTCGATGATCTCACTGGTATCAGCCCCTCATACCACACACACCACATCTACACTGAAGAGGGCTCACAAGCATCCTGTGAAATGCAGAGATGCTTGAATCCCAATCTGCGGGATGTCGTGAAAAACGAGATTATCAAGTGGTTAGATGCAGGGATCATCTACCTGATCTCCGATAGTCGGTGGGTGAGTCCAATCCAAGTTGTTCCTAAAAAGGCAGGTCTCACTGTCATCACGACTGAAACTGGAGAAGCCATACTGACCCGTATAGCAAACTCATGGAGAGTCTGCATTGATTATAGAGGACTCAATTCCTCTACAAAGAAGGATCATTTCCCACTACCGTTCATTGATCAGATTCTCGAGAAACTAGCGGGAAATCCACTCTTCTGCTTTCTGGAAGGGTACTCTGGTTACAACCAGGTCGCAATCCTTCCCGAGGACCAAGAAAAGACCACCTTCACCTACCCCTTCGCAACTTACGCATTCCGAAGGATGCCATTTGTTCTCTGCAATGCAACCGCTACCCTTTAATGGTGCATGCTTGCCATATTCTCAAATATGGTAGGTGAATACCTTGAAGTCTTCATGGATGACTTCTCGATATTTTGGGAATCATTTGACGATTGCCACCAACACTTGGTCTAGATCCTCAGGTGGTGCATCGACGTGTACTTGGTTCTTTCCTGGGAAAAGAGTCACTTCATGGTACCTGAGGGAATTGTCCTGGGACATCTTATCCGTGAAAAGGGCATCCAGGTTGATCAAGCCAAGGTGAATTTGATTTCCAAACTACCAATGCCTAGCTCGGTCAAACACATCCGATCCTTCCTGGGGCACGTCAATTTTTACCGTGGATTCATTCTCAATTTCTCAAAAATCGCATGCCCCCTAACTAATCTTCTATCTTAAGATGCCCCTTTTGAAATCACCAAGGCGTGTACTCAGGCATTTGAGATCCTGCATGATCGAGTTACCCAAGCGCCTATTCTGCACCCCCTGATTGGTCTCAACCCTTTGAGATCATGTGCGATGTATCTGATTACGCTGTGGGGATAGTACATGGGAAAAAAATAGATGGCAAACCCATGGTCATTTACTACGCTAGCAAGACACTTGACGAGGCTCACCATAACTGTACATTTACTGAGAAAGAGCTACTAGCCCTAGTATTTGCACTGGAAAAATTCTAATCGTATCTTTTGGGTTCCTATGTTATCATTTACTCAGATCACACTACTGTGAGGCATCTCCTTGCAAAGAAGGATGTGAAGGCTTGACTAATCCGCTAGATTTTGTTGTTGCAAGAATTTGGCCTCGAGATTCGCTACAAGGCAGGGAAGCAGAATGTGGTAGTTGATCACTTATCCCACCTCTCTTCTTACATTATCAACCCTTCCAGACCCATTACTGAGCATTTTCATGATGAGCACCTCCTGACCATCATTGCCGGACTTCCATGGTTTGCTGATCTAGTAAACTACTTGGTGTCACATTAGATCCCATCCAATTGGCCAAAAGCCAAAAAAGACAAATTACTTTTCGATGCCAAGTACTACTTTTGGGAAGACTCGTATCTCTTCTGCATTGGTACTGATCAGATCATCCGATGATGTGCTCCAGAAGCAGAAATTCAAGACATTTTGTCCTTCTGCCATGACCAGGCATGCGGTGGACACTTCTTTGGCCATAAAACCATAGCAAAAGTTTTCCAATGGAGCTTCTATTGGCCCACAGTTTTCAAAGATGCATACAATCACTGTATGGCATGCACTCATTGCTAGACCTTAGGCAACATAAGCCACCGTGATATGATGCCTTACTGCCGATTCTCTAATGCGAAATCTTTGATATCTGGGGGATTGATTTTATAGGACCCTTCCCTATTTTGGACGGCTTCGAATACATTCTTCTCACTGTTGACTAAGTGTTGAAATGAATCGAAGCCATTCCAATCTGAACCAACGATCATAAGGTGATTGTCAAATTCATTCATCAGAACATCTTCTCTCAGTTTGGGATTCCACGTGCCATTATCTCTGATGGAAAGACCCTTTTCACAAATGCTCAATTCAAATCACTGATGACCAAATATAGGGTGTCGCACCAAATCTCTACTCCTTATCACCCCCAAACCAACGGTCTAGCTGAGCTATCGAATCGGGAGATCAAGAAAATCCTCCAGGTCACTGTTCGACCTGACAAAAAAGATTGGTCATCCCGACTTCTAGAAGCTTTGTGGAATTTTAGGATTGCCCACAAAACCCAAATAGGAATGTCTCCCTTCAGATTAGTGTACGGGAAGACATGTCACCTCCTCGTCGAATTGGAGCACAAAGCCTATTAGGCAGTATAGAACTGCAATCTCGATCTTTCTAAGGTAGGAACCCACAGAAAGAATCAAATGAGCGAGATCGATGAACTACGCCATGACGCATATGAGAACTCATGAATTTACAAAGAGCAGGTAAAGGCCTTTCACAACAAGCACATATCCAGAAAGATCTTTTTCCCTAGTCAGAAAGTCCTACTCTTTGATGCCAAACTCAAATTGTTCCCAGGGAAACTCACATCAAAATGGATTGGACCCTACCTTGTCTGACGAATTTTTGGAAATGGAGCTATCTAAATTAGTCAACTCAGCCCCAATTCAGAATCGTTTGTCGTGAATGGCCA
Source organism: Thalassia testudinum (assembly GCA_037157565.1). NCBI lineage: Eukaryota > Viridiplantae > Streptophyta > Magnoliopsida > Alismatales > Hydrocharitaceae > Thalassia > Thalassia testudinum. The sequence continues at coordinate 19,274,515 of JAZHRO010000056.1, forward strand.
GAGACTCAAACCGTTCATTGAACTCATCAAAACAAATTTGGCTGAGATATTTTTTACCCTCCTTTCTCCTTGAGCTCATTGCTTCCGGCTGATGGTGTTGAACTCAGCGCTTAACGGGAGGCAGCCCATCATTTTAAGAAACCCGTAACCCTTCCGACACATCTCATGCTAAACTCATGTTGCACTTTAGGGTTCATCCATTAGAACAGCCGACTCCATCTCTAGTACCCGTACCCGAGCTTGAAATCATCTGTAATAGTCACCCCAACCCATTCACCCTCCCCACACCTGTTCTAACGAATGATCTAAGCTGAACTCGAACCTACCTAATTTACAATGAGGACAATGCAAATTGTAGGCATGGGGAGATATTAAAGAGCAAAATGCCGTGAAAATCACTTCACAAGGAAGGGTTTCATAAAAAAAATCACATATTCCAAAAATACAAAAAAAATTAAAAATTTTTTGAAAAAGAACAAAAATATGGGAGGGAAGGAAATTTTGATGGCATCTCAGATTTTGAAGAGAAAAGGGAGAAGATAAAAATGTCAAAAAGGAGCACAATTTGGAAGGAAAAGAAAAGGAGATAGTCATTAGTAAAAGATTAAGGAATTGATTTAGTTCTAGACCAAATCAAAATGAAAGAAAATGAAAGGCAAAAAGTGCTAATAAAACAAGGAGGAGGTTAGTAGGAACGCTGATTTTAGGCCTCTTGGGCTGCAATCCTAGGCTTAAAAATTCAAGTACCCGCTAAGATCTAAACAGTCCTCAAGTGGTTGGGGAAAGTGCAAAACTTAAGTATTAGGTCTAAGGCTTAAAGACTATTCGGCCTTGTTAAATGACCTCTGGTTTACGGGACTCGATATCCTAAGCACCACAATTCACACACAGTCTGGTTCAGTGCGCTTAAATATCAAAATCATGCAAATGCATTAAATCTATTCTGAAAAAGTTGCCTAGATTAGGAGCAGCTGATCAACACAAGTTGATTTAGATGAGTTCCTGGTGCAGAGAGGTGGAAAATTCCCCTCAAAGCTGTGCAATAACATATCATCTCCTCGGTGCTTGTCTCCAAGGATATCTACATATCCTACCGGGGGCATGTAAGCACCTTGTGCTGGTTCAGATAACATGGGTGGCATTATCTCAAAATGTCGATTGCTAGGGTTCGAATTTAGCTACAGAACGCCATGGATGGGATTACCTCGAAATCTCGAAAGCCAGGGTTCTGGGGGTTGCCATGGGCGGTGCTATCTCGAAGCATCAATTTCCAGGGACCTTGTGAGGAATGATGGTGGGGATTAGGAATCCGATACAGATTGTGTTGTAAAGCTAATCGGAAGCTAGAAATAAAAAGAAAAGAGAGAGAAAACTCTCCAAAGATAAACAAAAATTCCTCTATCTCGCTTTGACAAAAATGCACTGCAAACTAAACCTGGGCTAAAACATGTTAAAAGCATGGGTGCTTTAACCATGGAGTTCAACGAACCATAGGTTAGTTCCTGTGGGCCTTAGAAACCTTCGTGGTAGACTGAGGCTAGAGCTAGTTAAGAGGCACCGCTTACACATCGCCTCAAAGGAAGGGTTCTCCCTACTTGCATCCCTTTATTCGTCCTTGGAGTAACTTCTCACTTGATCACCTAAGAGTATCATCTAAGAATAGCATAGGTCCTAGGGTACTCGAAGGTCAACTTAAGGCACGTAATTGATTGTGAAACTTCTTTTCCCACCAAGAGAAAACATAAACGACCTCTGTCTTCTTTAAAGAGCTTGTCAAGGATCTCAAGTCACATCTCCCTCTTATACCACTAAAGTGGGAATGGATGGGTACAAACTTGACTCTATTTGATAAACTTTAAGGAGTCGATTAGAGGTTGGCTTAAATCTTCTCTCAAAAGAAGTCCCATTGCCTTGTGTTTGATTGGGGTGTGTTTCTTTTCAAGTCATGTTTTCAAATAGATTATAATAACTACTTCACTTCTTTTCACCCCAGAATACCCAATCCCAATACCTGCAGTTATCCATCTTCTGATGAGCATTGGGATCCTTTCTACTCCTACTATAGGAACATTGGTCTGATTAAACCCCAACCCAGTGGTGATGAGCAGAACCTAGGAGAAGGGTATCCCAACCCTAGCTCTTCCATGACCATGCCCAACTTGCCAACCCTTCATGATTTGTCTTATCAAGGTTGGACTAATACTCCTAGGCAACTTGAACTTGAGATTGACTATCCTACTCAATTTGGTGGTAGCCTCTCCTCTTTTATGATAGAAATGCAAAAACAACAGAAAGAGATGATGGATTCTATGGGAGAGATTCTGAGGAATAGTCAAAGATTAACTGAAGAGATTAACCAGCTTAGTGATACTCCTACAGTCAATTCTGATCCCTACCCTTATATTCCCGATTACCAAGATAATTTCAAGGAAAAAAATGACAATAGGGATCCTATTTTGAGGAGTAGCTATCACTTAGACGTCCCTCATGAGATATGCCCACCAGAAGGCAATCTTCGTGACTATCCACCTGATCTTAATTGGAAGGAGAAAATGGGCCCATTAGATGAACTCAACCCGAACGATAGTATCTTCATTACATTTGATGAAATGGGTCGCAGTCAATTAGTCAACCCTGCTCCCAGTCTGAATCTTGAGGTGGAATCTATATCCCATCCTAGGGATCCTGAGCATATACTTTACGCTTCTGAGGACCTTTCACCTCAGTTAGAGCCCTCTGAGGATTGTGATTTAGAAGTTAACAAATTCCAAAAGTCTTGGATGCTAAAGGAAATCATACTAGAAGGAAGTGATAATAACCACACTCCTCTATCAACGGGAACAACACCTGTCATTGAATATTTTGAGGATTCACAAGTTCCCAACCCGAGTGACCATGAGAAAATTGAGGCTGAATTGGAAGAATTAGACCACTATTGGTCTCAGGGACATGAAGATTTGATTTTGGAGGAAGCACTTGATCTTGGTGTGAAAAATTTTCCTACGTCTCAGAGTTGATGATGACTTTGAGGGGCCCAGGCTTAAAGTATGGAGTGACTCTAGGGGTGAATATGTTTTGTTCCATGACTTACCCCTGAGGATCTTACTGAATTAGCCAAATCTGGATTCCTACATACCTTTGGCTATCAAGATCATCCTCTTAAACAATCGAAAGAAATGGAAGCAATTACTAATCTTGAGGAAAGAATGTATACACCACATGAGTAGGATCTTAACATTGAACAAGAACCTTGAGATGTCATTACAGACACTCACAGTCCTATTGTTCCCAATACACTTCTACATGATGATGAAATGAGCAACACCCTTCAGCAGTTCAATTTGGATGACGAACATTTGGGCCCATTCCAGGACATGCCCACAAATGATATGCAGCATGAAAGGCAATCAGTAACTAAGGCTGCTTCTGATAACATTCAGGAACTGGAATGGATATCGAGGATGAATATCGAATTGCTCACACCCTCTAACCCTTGTCCCTACACCACACCTGAGAGACTTACACTTCTGTAGAAGCAGCTTCCTAAAATCTCTACTCCCACTTTTGACTAACGGGGGAATATCCAGACCAATGCACCCTATGGTAGAGTGGTGAGTTTGGATAGACTCTTTCCATTTCAGCCCATTAGTCTTAGGGTATGTTTTGTCGCACTCTTTGTACCCCACACATATTTCCTTGAGGAGCCTTTGCCTCCTCGTCGCACACTCCCGGAGGTTACTACTCATGTGTATTATGTAAAACCTCCACAAATAGCTCAGGAGTACCCTCTTTTCACCTGCTTCTGGAGAGTATTTGGCCTCACTATCCATCACCAACTTGCCAACATCTTCGGTTACTTTTTCGCCAGGCCAAGTTTGTTAGGTATCTTCTTTGGGTCTCCTTCTGTTTCCCTTCTAGAGCCCGATTTGTGAGGTATCCCAACTCCACCTCAGGTAATATCTATCCTTGCTTTTGCTTTTCAATGAGGACATTGTCAGATTTAGGCATGGGGGGGTACAACTTGAGGTTATTCATAGCATTTATACATACTCTGCATGCAATTAGGGCATCCACCTTGCATAATAAAAAAACAAAAAAACAAAAAAAAAAAAAAAACAAATGGGAAAAGAGAGAAAAAGAGAGAAAAAGGAGATGAAATCTTTGTGAGCTGAATTTCAAATATATTGAGGAGAGACACTAGAAGAAAATGTGCAGAATTGTGCTAGTCCCAACAGTTGATTATGGGATTGTTACCTAAGTTCTAGGCCAGAATGAATGAATAAATAAAGTCCTAAAGTGCTAAAGAAAAGGAGACAAGTGAGGGATACTGACTTTAGGCCTCCTGGGTCTGTTCTAAAGCTTAAGCAATCACATATTTGTTAAGATCTGGACTATTCTTGAAGAGGTTTAGGGAGTTGCGAGGCCGATGTATTAAGTCTAAGGCTTAGGAAGTATTCAGCTTCGTTGCCTGCCCTTTGGTTTGCAGAACTTGGTAACCTGAGCACCCAAAAATCACACACTGGTCTAGTTCAGTGCGCATAACAAAGAATAATACCAAAAACTGTCTATTCTGAAAATGTTTTCCCGAAAAGTTGACTTAGGAGCAGTTTGAAGGCACAAGTTGATTGGATGAGTTCCTGGCGCAGAGAGGAGGAATGTAAAATAAGCCCGTCGAAGATGCATTATAACATATCATCTCCTCGATGCTTGTCTCTTAGGATATCTAAATATCCTACTGGGGGCACAAAAGCATCTTGTGCTAGTTCAGATGCCGTGGGCGGCATTATGCCGAAATGTCGATTGCCAGGGTCTGAATTTAGCTATAGAACACCATGGGTGGCACTATCCCTAAGTGTTGAAAGCCAGGGTTCTAGGAGTTGCCATGGGTAGTGCTATCTCGAAGTATCGATTGCCAGGGACCCTGCGAGGATTGATGGTGGGGACAAGGAATCTGATACAGATCATGTTTAGGGCCAATCCAATGTTAAGTCAAGGGGAATTTAAAAAGAAAGAGAGAAAACTCTCAAAATAATATTTCTCCCTCTCTCTCTTACTAAAAATGCACTGGCAAAACTGAACCTAACCTTTCTACACATATGCACGGGTGTTTTAACCGCTGGGGTCAACGAACCTCTGGGCGATTTTTGCGGGACTTAGAAACCTTCGCGACGGACTCAATACTGAGGTTGGTCAGGTCCGTATCTTCACTGGTACTTGAGTACCTTTAGGCCTATAGTTGGTACTTCAGTCTAATTTCTAAAGTGTGGCACGACAAGGCATCCAGACGGTAAAATTTGACCTGGAGACTTGGTCTGTTTCATATGATTTTGCTCGGGACTAGTAAAACTTAGGCATGGGGGTATTTGATAGGTTCATTTTAGTGGACTAATTTAGTGCTTACGTACAGTACTATTGGGACGACAATTTAATCTAAAGCATGTTTAGTATTGATAAAATGATGTGAGTTTTAGATTTATCATTTCATGTATTAATTGCATTAATCTTTATATGGGAGGATTAATTATTCACTTTAAAAGGCAAGGGCATCACATCAAAGCTTGATTTGAGATATGTGGGATTTTGTCTTAGAAAAATATAGCAAGAGAATAAATTTTAAAGGCATCCTTATATGTCTCTTAATTATTCAATCACATTTCCCTATTTATTTTTACTTAAATATCTCTCTCATGTATCTATCTCTCTCCCTCAATTCTCTCCTCTCTATTTGGTAACATAAAATACTCTTCTTCTCTTTTTGACTCTTTCCTTCTCTAACTCCCTCTCTCATTCTCTCTCTCATTTTCTTTATATAATAGGAAAAAAAAGGTGTAGGAATCCCATCTCCCCACCACGAGGAAGAACCTCTCCTTCTCCGCCTCACCTCCCTGCAAGCAGCCACCTTCACCATGTTCCTTCTCCGCCACCATGAGCCTCCACGGTCAACACCACGACTTCTCCCTTGCCACGACTGCGAGTTCCCCACAATCGCACTCCAGCAACCTCTACCGCATGCCTAAGACTCTACCACTACGAGCCCTCCAACCATAACTGTACTTCCTCTCGATGAGCGTGGTGATAGTGCGCTCCTCGACACCACATCGTATGCACTACAACCGTGTGCCTTTCCCCCACCATGCCAACCACTCACTGCTCTCCTCGATGACTACCGTACGCAGCCACTCACGTGCGCAACAGATGCAGCACCACCAACAGCGTAGCCTTCCCCCGCGTGCGCAGGCCCTCACGTGCCTACCCTGAAACCTTCCTACTTGCGGCCAGCCCCGCTTACGCCTACAATAGGGCAGCCAACCCCATGCAGACAGAACAATCGCACCCCCTCCTCTCCTTCATCATCTTCTCCGTCCGCCAACAGAGAAGAACCCAACACCTGCTGGCTTCCTCCACTTGCAACTGCCACCTCCGGCCACGAAACTCTGCACCGTTGACTCCATCGAGCTCACCTCACCTTCTCGAGCACAGCCATGCCCTCGGAACTGCCAACGACAGTCCACGTGCATGCGTCACCAACCCACTTCCAGCGAGAATCTTCCTGCCGTTCAGCAGCCATTGTCCGCCGTTTGTCGTGCAACAACTGCAATCGAATTCCTCTTCGCATCCTTGACCTCCTCCGAGCACAGCAAGCCCGACTGTCCACTCCTCCTCCACGTGCGTGTGCCAGTAGCCAATCCTCTATTTTTTACTCCATTAAAAATTACATTGATTTCCATTGCCAAAGAATGGGATTTTGATATTGGTTATTTTATTGTGGTAAATTTATGGGAAGCCCTTCCATTCTTGGTTATTTGCGACAATATTGAAGGATTGGAATTACTAGTTAATGTATTTTGTTTCCTTTCCTCTCATGTTGCATGGATATCAATGGCAATTTATTTTTCTTGAACATGACTATTGGTGATCTTATTAGTTCTATGTCTCCCTGTGGATACGACCTGAAGAGTGGTATTATTTCAGTATTTTTAACTTTGATCGAGGTTTTTCTCTACCACATTACGTATTGAAATGACATATTTTGATGACATCATTTACAAAGCAAAAAACCTCGTGATCACTCGCCACTCCATTATGACTACTGCCTCGCCCCATCATCCTCCATCTTCCACCTCTCCGACGTACCTCCGATGAGGTTGCACGGCCACTATGCTCCACCAACTCGACCGCCGTTCATCTCTACACCTCCGTCGTGTCCCAGGGAGCAAAAGCCCTCTAGTCTTCGAGGCTATTGGCCTCTCCACTGCTACACCGAACACACCCACCGCCACATTCCTCCTCCGACCTCCGTTGCCCACCACACACCTCCACGAACCATGAGACCATCCCCTATGCATCCGCTGTGGTCTAGCGAAGCTCATGAACTATTTTAACTGGGGCTCTTAGCCTATTTTCATGCTTTCATGTTCCCAGGTCTCTATTGCCATTACCGAAGCTTCGAGCTTCACTTCAGCATCTGTACACCCCAGGCGAAGTCCCAGGCATTGCGGAGCACTTCCAGGATCACAACCTGGAAGCTAATTTGGCTCTTTGACTACGTCTTTGACCGCAACTACAAGGAGCACTAGTTATAGCTGCACGCAGAAGAAACGGGTGCGGTTTAGTCCCACATCGAAAGCCTTAGAGTAGTTGAAGGCGAATAAATTGAAAAAGTCTCTTAGGCTTTTTACCTCAACACACACAAGGGGTGAGGTCCTCACACGCACGCCTCACGTGCCTCGTCTGTGACACCATACCTGCGGACCTGGTACACCCGATAACCCGCCTAACCTAAGCACTCCTCGGCTGCTACCCACTACAGGCGGCCCTAGTCCAGGGTGCGCATGTACTCGATAACCTAGTTACCCATTGGGAGGCCTTGGGAGGGTAGAGCCTAAGAGAGAAAGAGAAGGAGGGATCGCGTGGGGTAGGGGGAGGGTTTTGCACTCTGGGAAGTTGGCTGACACTTACCCAATTCAAGAAGCTCCCCCCTGCGTGAAGAGGCTAAATAGAGAAGGAAGAGGAAGGAGAAGGCTTAAGCAACAGAGAAGAAAGAAGAGGCTGAACAGAGAAGAAGAAGAAGAGAGGGTGCTGCAGTAGAGGAAGATAGAAGAAGAGAAGAAGAAGAAGAACATGCATAAATAGAAGAGAAGAAAAATCACATCATATTGATACTTTAATTGCATATATTTGAGATTTGGTTTAAGTGTTATTTGTGAGGAGTAATTGGTGATTTAAATTACCATTTTACTTTTACTCCATTCTTTTTGAATATTGATCCTAACATTATCTTTATTTCAATCTTTATTCTTGATTTAAATTGTGATCTTGAGCTTTAAATTCCATATTGCTCCCTGTGTTCGACCTCAAAACACTTTCGAGTAATAAAATTTATTTGTTTAAGTGCTACTTTAGCTATTTTACAACACAAAAATCTTAAAACACCGATCTATCACTTTGAACAGTCATCCTGCTTCCAAACTCCTTCATCTGAGCTTTCGCCAGGTGCTGTCATCTCACTGAACAACTGTTTCGAGAGATTTCTTCTCACCTCTTTTCCCTTTTATGCTTTCATACTTTATTGTAATTGACATTCATCCAGTATATCATATTTGATTCCATCTCTCTCTTGTTATTGCTTGTCATTTTATTTCAAAAACAAAAAAAAAGCAAAACTTCAAGAGACCAGAAACAAATAAAATGAAGTGCGATTTTCATACAAAGTAAATGTCACCTCCCTGTGTTCGACCCTGGACTCAAAGTTTCGGTATAAATTATATTTGATTACAAGTTTTGGGACTATGACAACATGTTATTCTTAACCTCAATTTCAGATATGCGAAACCTATACGATCACCTTTTCAAAATAAGGCAAGGACTTGGGCAATCTGCATTTTGGCAAGCACCCAAGCACTATTGAGTCTTCGTAGTTTAGGATCTTAGTTGAAATTTCTTCTTGTTAATAAACAACTTATGCCTCAAGTGATCGAGTCCTAATTCTATTTTTATACATAGGTTATAGGTTAATTTTGCTAGGGACAAGCAAAAGATAAGCATGGGTTATGATGTATACACATCTATTTAGGTTAAAATGCCCATTTATGCATGTTCTTAAGCTTATAAATGCATTCCATATTATAAATATTGATTAGTATGCATCATTTTGCATGTAGAATAGTTTGTATAAATTTTAGGTTAATTTACATCATTTTCTGGCTAGGAGAGAAGGAGATCTATTTTGGGGCCTCGGATTGATGATTCGACTATACGGATCTGATCAGGATGACAATCGGAGTCCAATGCCTCTGTAATCATATTGATTGGAGTTTTGTAGCACATTGTGCAATCTGATTGCGCAGCAATCATAGGTCCTAATTTACTTGAATTAACTTAGATCTTAGCGTAACCTAGGAATAATGCGAGCATATGCATCTTATTTTGCATCATAATTGATTGTTAGCTTTGTAAATAATAAGGCTATATTATGCTCTAATTGAGAGGTAATAATAATTGTAGATAATTCAGGGTCACGGATGATGAATTTGACCAAACAAATTTGCTCACAATGATGACTAGAGTCCAATGCTTCGAAGATCATCATGATCAGACTCTCGTAGCATCATATGGAGTTCACGGAGGAGCAAAGGCCAAGAAGCAAGGTGACAAAAATCTAAACTTTAGATGCCAAATCCGATTGCAGGGATGGATCTGGATCAACGTTCGTAGTCCAACGACTTGAGAATCGCCTCGATTGAAGCCCTACAACACCATCTACAAAGGAAAGAAGATGGATGGCCATGATGGCTACATGTTTTGCCATCATAGCCACCTAAGGCCGTCGCCCCCATCCACTGAAGAATGTTCTACATGCTTTGTGGGACATTGGATCATCATCCAATGGCCACAAGAGTCCCTTATCGCCACTTCACCCTTGCCAAATCAATGAGGAGATCATCTCAGCTGTTGGATCTTCATCCAACAACTGAGGGCAACTAAGCGGAAAACCAAGAGCACGACCATCCATGCTCGTACTGCGGTGGCTAGTATGCTTGAAATTAAAGAGGCGATGACTATTCTACTAGCATGGAGTGCGAAATTGAAGAAGCGATGATGCACAATGCAATTTGCCTGCACGATGGTGATCAAGTAGTAAGGAAGCAGCTGCGTGGCACAAGAGTGTTGGATCTGGAGGTGTAGATGGGAGCGCAAGGTGATGCGCAGTTAGATACACCGATATACGCAGCTCGGTGAGGCAGTAGCGTGCGCATCCTCAGCCGTTGATGTCCACGATCGAACAATTGAGTTTGAACGCACATGCACGTGAGAAGAGGTGGTGCGGAGTGTGCTTTCAATTTGTCCGATAGAAAGATCGGACGACTAAGGAGAATCGAGCAAATTGGCGCCGTTGTTGGGAGGGCATGGCAATTCTTGATTTAATACCTAATTTAGTGTATTTCTCTTCGTTGTGCAGGTATGAAACAAGGATTCGCACAGGCATTTTATGCAGGTGTAGGCAATCAGGTGCACATCATTAGCACAGTAAGATTTTAGATTAAGGTTTGATTAGGATAGGGATTATTTGGAAAAGGAAAAAAAATTAGTCTGAAAAAATTTTTTGCTATTACTATTTTTAGAAACTTGACTAGAAATTGAATTCGAATTTAAAAGTTCATTCACCATGTTTCTAGTGGTTGAAAAATTTTGAAATTTGGGCAGGAACTATATTTTCAAGTTATCTTTCCAATACCATAATTATCAAGTAGAAATTAAACTTATGGAATTTCTAAAATTTTTTGGGGTACATAGGGGTTAGATATTCTAGAAATCAGATTTTTTCTGAAATTCAAAAATTAATTTCAAATAAAGCACGAATATGATTGACCCAAAAATGATGAAGTTTGAAACATAATCAAGTTAAATTTCATTCCCATATTTTTCTTGAATTTTTGGATCACATTTAATAATATTTCAGAAAGAAAAAGCAACACAGGGTTAAAATCTCATATCTGGCCCCCTATTAGTTAAAAATTCATATATATTTATTTGAGATAGTAAAAATTCTGAAAAAATACTCTCCGAAAATCTTATTGAAGAAGGAATATTCCTGCCAATTTTCAAATCATTTGGATTCCAATTTTATCTCAGACTATTTCTTTAATTTGTGGTCTGAAAAACTTTAGAACTGCATGAGCCCTAGGACCACATTGGACTAGCTTGGACACAATCGAGCCTAGTGGTTAGTCGGTGAATCAAGTCACCTTGTGAACCACTCACCACATACCAAATTGAAGAAAAGGTTAAAAAAAATCATAAAGAATATCTTAATAACTCACATTTATCCTTGGACTACTGGGTGATCTCAACATCTTTTGCCAAACCTGGTGGCTAAGCCTACAGGATAGTGTTAAATGACCGCATCTAAAGGGTACAAAGGAACCAGAGGTGAAAGCCGAAAGGAAGAACCTTCCTCTTAGTCCCCTCATAAACAGACTGGCCAGGTTAGCTTAAGAGACGAGAATCATTTTCAGTCGGTTTCTCAACAAATTTTCTTTAATAATTCAAACCTGAATGAAAAATTTGGTCAATTGATTCTAAAGGACCAATCTAATTAATAAGGCCTTAGCCTTGTTTGGCTTGGTTACACTAACCCTTGTTGTTGGTGTATGCGAGGTCTTTAAGACCTAAACTAGTTGGACCTTGGGAACCAATCTTGAGGCAGCGAAGGCGACTTTCGCCCGACCCTTCTTCCCAACCCTCATCCTCCTCTTGATTAGTTGAGATGGCTAATCCTGGTCTTGAACCTGGTCAGGGCCCATAAAATCTTAACCCAATGTCTCATTTGGAAGCTAGGGTTGAGGAATCTAAACAAAGATATGAGCAGAGTATTGACAGGACTCTCACCACTCTAGACAAGATGCAGCATCCAACATGCGAAGAACAACTGCGAGACTTCTATGATCCGGTGGCTATGATTTTGGCACCTCAAGTCTGGATTCCTGCAGGTGGAGACACATTCGAGTTGAAGCCAAACATAACAAGTTTGATTCAAACTCATTTTCATGGAAACTCAAAAAAAGATCCCTTCCAACACATTGAGGATCTAAGTCGAATTGCATAATCAATTTGACCCAGAAATGTTGATATAGGAATTGTTCTCATGAAGCTTTTTCCTTTCTCTCAATGATAAAGCTTCTTATTGATTCAAGACCATCGAGAGGCAGATTGGAACTTGGGTTGAATTACGTCATGAATTCCTCTAAAAGTTCTTCCCGATTGGTCGAACAAATGTGATGAGGCGTGAAATTATGACTTTCTCCCAAGGACCAAGGGAGCAATTGCATGACACTTGGGATAGATTTCACGATCTTCTCAAGAAATGCTCGCACCATGGTATACCCAGATGGCACCTTGCACAAGTATTTTACCATGGGTTGGATGACAAACATCGGTACCTGGCCGATGCATCTAGTGGCAGGAATTTCCACGCAAAGGATGAGAACAATGCATTCGAACTATTCAAGTCCCTAGTAGAGAACTTGATGAATGCTACATCTATGAACCAATTCCAATGACCTGGGCAGCAATGAGTTAATGTTCACAAAGCTCACACCGAATCTACCCGAGCTGATATGGACATTATCACCAAGAAGCTCGACGAATTGATTCGAGGTCAACCTAAATTTCCTGGAAATTCTAATGCATCCCACTCTTCTTTCGCATCCTGAGCCCCTCCTACTCGAGTACATCTACTCACACAAGATGTATCATCTCCATCTTCACGGGATCCTACATATCGGGAACCCACGAACAATATGGATCTGGCACAATACAATCAGGGTTACACACCCTATGACGACTCTAGTGCGTATTCCTTTGATGAATTTGTGTCATAGACATCTTCATCCTACGAAGATGTCAATGCTATCCAAGGTTACGGGTGTAATAACCTTTATTCAAAGACATATAATCCTAGTTGGCACCAGCATTCTAACTTTTCCTTGTCTGGTAACTCATAGCGACCAAATCAAGATCCACACTACTAGACCAGACAATATGAAAATGTGCAAAATGCATACCCGAGGTAGTAGCCATTCCCATCTCAGTAGCAATCGTATCCTACTTATCAACCACTGCATCAAGCTGCCAATCACCCTCCAAGGCAGGCTAACCCTTTCGAGGCATTGAGAGAAGAATTGAAGGAATATATGCGTCAATCAAATTATGACAATTTGAAATTCATGAACATGATGGTGGATCAGATTCAAAACATTATGAATACGTAGAACCAGTTGCTATAGGAACATAGAACGTAGGGAGCCTTACCTTCCTAACCTGTCCTTAACCTACGATATGTATAGAACCAGGGTGCCTTGCCATGGTTCTAAGCACATGCAATATTACAAGCACATCCTATACCTCCTGGCTATGTTTCAGGTCAGTTGGACTTATCATCAAATCCCACCCAATTTGCCCCTTCTACTCCTCCCCCACCTCAGACACTAGGCCGATACAAATGCTGTCACCTTGAGGAGAGTAAAAGCTACAAAGGACCCACCATGTAGGCACCACAGGAACAGGCACATGCAATATTACAAGCACCACCTATACCTCCTAGCTATGTTTCAGGTCAGCTAGACTTATCATCGAATCCCACCCAATTTGCCCCTTCTACTCCTCACCCACCTCATAAACTATATGCCGATACAAATGCTGTCACCTTGAGGAGCGGAAAAGCTATAATGGACACACCATGTAGGTAGGTGGGTCATGATACTTCTCAAGCTAGCTCCTCTTCCCATTCTATTCCTTCATAGGAGCGGCCTAGGGAAAAGAAACCAATCATTGAGATCACAGACATCCCTTTACCCTTCCCTGGGGCCTTAACTCATGAACCTAAAGAAAAGATAAAGGGAATCAAAAGCAGTGAGGACTTAAAGGAAATCTTTAAAGATGTTCACATTAAGGTTCCCCTCCTTGATGCCATTGATCACATTCCTACTATTGATAAATTCTTTAAAGAATATTGTACACCTAAGCCACAGTCGAGGAAGACCAATATGGTCATATTGTCCAAGGAAGCTAGTGCAGTCATTTTGTCTAGCTTGCCAGCTAAGAAGAAAGGCTTAGGAGCCCCACTCATTTCCTGTCAGCTACAAAATGCTCCTTTTGACCAGGCCTTACTTGATTTGGGTTCAGCCATTAATTTGGCCCCTACTGTTGTTTTTGACCACTTCCAATTTGCGAAGCTAAAACCCACTTCAATAACTATCCAGTAAGTTGACAGATTAGTCAAAGTGCCCTGAGGTGTGGTGGGGAATGTCATTGCAAAAATCCATGGGCTTTGCTTCCTAGTGGATTTTTCATTTTGGATATGGACATTCCACCTAGTCTCCGTGTTGCACCTATCATCTTAGGCCACCTGTTTTTAGCGATCGCCCAAGCTAACATTAACTGTGCATCAAGGTGTATGGAGATCGCCCTGGGGGATGAAAAACTCAGATTGGATATTTTGAAGCCAAACGAGGACCCACACTATAATTTTATTGAGGAGGACTCGAATGATGATGAACCTGAGCACTGTGGGAACATAGAACTTCTTGGTGAATTAACTCCGCACACGGCATCTGTCGGGCTCATTGATTTGAGTTATAATGATTCTGACACGGTGGTGAACACTTATCGGCCAAAGGTAATTGATGAGGCACATGATTTGGATTTTTTTTTTTTAAAAAGCTGTGAGGAAAGCTATTGTGAAATGATAGCAATCCGGAGGGCATTTTATTTCATACTAAACAAATAAAACACAAAGGATAGTTACATATTGGATCTCCATCTATGTATGAGGGACCAGCACTCATTTACAATTAGCTCACACCGAACTGGTCTCTCCTGAAATAACTTTTCATTTCTCACCCTCTGCACACACCACAGGGTAGTGGCCATACACTTGTATGGTCGTCCAGGTGTAGCAAACCTCTGCTAAAGGGATTCCAAAGTAGGTAGAGGTTCCTGACATATTTTCTTCCGTAACTTGTCTATGACCAAACATGGGGAAAAAATATGAGACACACTGTCAGTGTGTAGTCCACAAAGATAACAGGCATTTAACGTTGTCCCCATTCTTTTGTGTCTAAAGTCACCCGTGATCAAGCCTTCCCTCCTGCAAAGCCATAGAAAAATTTACACTTTCAGTGGAATCTTCAGGAGCCATATTTTCTTATCAATCGGGTCACTATCCACATTTGTGTTTGACCTGATAATCTTTCCATAAGCCTGCTGCACTGTATACTTCCCATTCCAGCCATATGTATCAGCCGTGCCCTGTCTAGGACATATCTGCTACAATGCAGATAGCAGATTCTGCCTATCCTCTCACTACCATGTACCTATTCTGCATAAATCAGATCCTTCAAGCCTCGAGCAGTTCCCTGAATCATACCACAGGCTGCTAACAAGGGCTTCTTTATCTGTAGCTGCAGCACGTGCTCTTGGATAGGCATCTCTTAAAATCCCCATAGTTGACCACTGCTCATTCCACAAACTGAAATCACAGTCATCTCCAAGCTTGGGCTGCATCAAATGCTAATTGGTTTTAATTGCTAGGATGATCGATCTCCAAAAAGGGGATGGTTTGATTGGATGTAACCTCTTCAATGCGTTGTTGGATCCACCATAGCAGTCTCTGATCAGGTCTGTCTAGATTTCTTCCTTGCCCTCAAAGATCTTGATCGCCCATTTGATCAGAAGAGCCCCACTGAATTACTTAAGTGCCTTAATCCCCAGTCCACCCATTTCCTTTGGCCGGCAGATCTGTTCCCACTGCACAGGCTACATAAACCACCCCTCATGTCCAGCCCCTTTCCAAAAGAATTTCTTCCGCATTACATCCAACTGTTTCCAAATAGATTTTAGGGCTTTAAAGATGCTGAAATAGAACACCGGGATAGAGGTTATCACTGAATTTAGGAGGATTAGTCTCCCACCCTTTGACAAAAATTTACTGCTCCACCCTTCTAGTTTGACAGAAATCTTATCCAAAAGATCATTCCAATCATTCTTCTTCATTTTTGCAGATTGAAATGGCAGTCCCAGATATTTAATTGGCAGCTTAGACCGAGGTGTACCCAATGTAGCCGCTAGTGTGTTCTACTCCTGATCGTTCATGCCAAAGCATATCAAAGTAGACTTTTCCCTATTCAATTTTAGACCTGAGATGTCTCCAAAGATCTTCACCATATGCCCTAAAGCATGGGTAGTAGGATTGGACCCTTCCACAAAGAAGACTGTGTCATCTGCATATTGTAAAATAGGAGCCAAAGTCCTCCGGTTGGAAAGAGAATATCCTCTGATGACACTCGCCTCTGTCATTTTACACGCATATCTTGCGAGCCCATCAACTGTAAGATTGAAAATCAAGGGGTTAGAGGACATCCTTGTCTAACCCCACATTGAGGTTGAATCCAAGCACCACATGGTTTCCCATTGATCAGAGGGGAGAAGGAAGCAGTTGTGATACAATGCTTCATCCACTGGATCCATGTGGGGGGAAGCCTCTCCTTTTGAATACCTCCCAAATGTATGGCGACGAAATTAAGTCATAGGCCTTTTGGAAGTCCACTTTCCACATAAATGCCTTACATTTCCTTCTATGCCATCCACTCACCATTTCTTGGGCCATAATGAAAGATTCTTGAAGGGATTTGTTGGGTAGAAAAGTACATTATACAGGGTGGATCAAGCTTTGTAGAACAGTTCTCGATCTATTTGCCAATATCTTACTCACCACTAAATAAATGGAATTTGACAAAGAAATCATTCTAAAGTCTGAAAATTTCTCAGCTCCCATAGTCTTTGGCAGCAAGAAAAGATAAGATTTACTGATCTTATTAAAACCGGCATTGCCCTTCTCAAATTCTTTTATGACTTCCATCACCTCCTTGTTAATCACACTCCACATTTCTTTATAAAAGAACAATTGGATACCATCTGGTACAGTGGAGCCTTCCATATGTAGATCTTTAATAGCATTCATAGTTTCCTGTTCAGTGATAGTAGCTGTCAATTGAGAGGCATGATCACTTGTAACTCTAGGCCAATTACTCACAGCCATCCTCCATTCCCCTCTCTTTGTTGCCCGTGAAGACCCCTTGTAGTACCAGATAGCCTCTGCCCTTATTTCCTGCATAGAGGACAGTCTATGCTCATCTTTGAGAATGGAAGAGATAAAATTTACTTGCCTCCGAGAGCTGGCATCTCCCTCCTTGAGCCACAACTGTCTTGACCTCTCCCTCCAATTAATCTCCTATTTGAAGTCCTCCTCCACTACCCCCCTGCCACATTCTTTTGTCTGCAAGCTCCTCGTCAGATAAAGGACCTATTGCTTCCTTAGAATCCAGCATCTGGATGTTGTTCAAAGCCTCTACATGCCTCTGCTGCCTTAGTGTCACCACAGTATCTCCATATTCTTTCAGAACAGTACATAGAGCTACCAGCTTGGAGGCAAACCTGATAGTAGCTGAGCCCTCCACCTGTTTGGTCTGCCACCATGAGCTAATCATCTCATGGAATCTAGGATCTCTCAGCCAAGATTTTCTAAACTTGAAGTATGAGCCTACTTGGATCTCTTCATCACTATCCCAGACCAAAGGAGTATGGTTAGAGAAAGGGCGATCCAGTACAGCAACACTTGACAGTTGAAATCTGTCACGGATAGTAACATTCCCAAAGAATCTATCAATCTTAAATAATAAGCATTACAATTACGCCAAGTGAACTCAACTCCTGATGATGGATATTCATTCAGGCCAAGGGATTGAACTACCAACTGAAATCCAATAGATGAACTGTCTATAGCACCATATGGCCTATCTGTCCCTGTCAGCAAATAACTAAAATCTCCTCCTGTCAGCCAAGCTTCCCCTTGCACAAGTTCAGCCACTGCAACCTAATCCTCCCATAGTTCCTGTCACACAAATGCAGCACAAGGGCCATACACACCTGTAATCCAGATAATATCTTGCCCCTGGTGAGTTTGGAACTTGCAAGTCATCAAATGTCGAGCCTTGTGTACGTCCAAAATGTGTGCCCAAGCCCTTCACTAAATAACAATGCTCCCGGACCTGCCATGTGCATTAAGCATCACACATTCATTCACCCCCGCAGCCATCATGTTGTTCCATACTCTATCAGACTCATTCTCAATATGAGTCTCATGTATGATCGCACAATCGATCTCCCACTCTCTCAAATATCTCATCAAAGAAGCCCTCCAGCTTTTGTCGCGTAACCCGCACACATTCCATGTAAGGATTCTCATCTTCCTTCATGAGATCCCTCTACCTTTTGGCTTTGACATTTACTGACCTACATAATCACAGCAACCGTGTTCTTATCCAAAAGCAGATCAAACTTTGGTTTCCTCTGTCTAAGCCTATAGGGTGACCTGCCCTTACCAGATTTGGTATTAGATCTAGTACCAAATTTTAGACCCTCCACCTCTTGCAACTTCTATTGGGTCTTCAAAGACTTAGGCAAAATCTCTTTTAACACCTGCATCTTAGTGTCATCAACATCTGGTTGTGGATCCCCTGCATGTTCGATCACAGGCATCATTGTTTCCTTCCTGACTGACTCCACCTACTCCTCAAACATCATCTCCCCCATTTCCCCCAGATGATGGTCCTTGCACCTTTTTTGTTATCGGAGCCTCTTCAGGAGAAGGTCTGCACAAGACCTGCAAGTTCACCTCTTCAACAGCTTGCAAATCAGACGACTTAATGTGCATCTTCTTCGCAGCAATGTCACCCATAGTGAAACTCAATAGCAATAGCCAAGAGCTACCCCCACATCTCAGAATCAGTCTGTCAGGGATTGACCCTGATTTGAAGACATCAACCATCATACTCAGGACCCACCCATCACCCTCTGTTGAACGTTCGAATTGCTGTGCTAACGTGTTTGGTTTTGGAAAACCTGTCATTGTAGCTTGAAAGCGAAGAATTCGTGTTCAACAAATAAAATTTATACCGAAAAGAATTCCGGGTTGAACACAGGGAGGCTACGTTGATCTATATTCGCAATTATATTTTTTTTTAGAATTTTTGAAAAGCGAAGCGATATAATTACAATGGAGATATCAGACTAAAAGAAAGAGAGACAGAGAGAGAAAGAGAACATGCATTCAATATTTCAAAATGTTTATACAATCAAACCAAAAAAAAATTACGCTAGAAAGCAGGAAATCAGGTACACTAGAAAGCAGGAAAATTCTACTCTAGAAAAGCTGTAAAGATGAATGGGAGAGAGAAGTTATCCTCCACGACGATTGCTTGGAGGATGAGCCAGACGAGACGACGCCTGGATGAAGGAGAACGGGGTAGAAGAATGGGAACGGAGCAACACACCATCGTCGTCGCGGGATCCACTTCCGAAGGAGGATGAAAATTTGGACTTTATCTCGCAAGGAGCATCCCAGGTGTGGGACAAGCTTCTCTTGAGCTTCGGAGAGCTAGAGAAGAGAAGGAAGGGATGAGAATTTCGCATGGAGGGGGTCTCCTTTTATAGTTGCAAGGAGTGAGGGCAAATGGGTCATTACATCTTTGAAATAATAAATGAGGGGTCTTTAGTGACGGATAAAACCGTCACTAAAGCCCCAACATGGGCGTAGTACCCGCGCCGACACGCGCCTCCTCAGTTGCACTGTTTCCCAATGCCTGCCCACGTTCTTTCATCCATAGCCATCCGATCGCGAGATCAGACGGCTTAAGATGCGTCTTCGCCCACTGCTGCGTGCCTGCCCAGCGCATACGATGGCGCGTCCTTGCCACGCGTGTAATAGCACGTGAACGCTATCGGTGGATCTGAGCTGCCCAATGACTATCCAACGCTCGCCCACGCTCGCTCGCCCGTGCCTTTCTCCCCTTCGCTGCGGCTCGATCCCGTGGCTGCAGCTTGCGAAAGCGCTCTAGACCGCTGCGCTACGAGGCACGGATGGTCGAGCAGGCACTTTTAGGCACGGCTGTCCACAGCCGTTGGATCGAGATCCAACGGCAGGGAGGGAGCTGGTGCGAGGACTTCAGAGATTGTATGCGGCCATTTGGGCGGCCGAGATGGTGCCACATGGCACCATCTTGGCCATCCATCTTCTGGATGTTGTAGATGGTGCCACGGATGTCGGATTGACTCGATTTTTGCATCGTTAGGCTACGATCGTCGATCCAGATTCATCCGTGCGGTCGGATTTGTCATTTGAAGTATAGATTTACACCATCCTGGCCCTTGATCTTCTAGGGTTCCCCGGTCACTATCTGATGCTACGGATGCCTGATTAGGGCGATCTTGGAGTCGTTGAACTCCAATCATTGCCCTGATCACATCCATAGGTTTGGATCTTCGATCCGAGGCCCTGATAAAATGTTTGCCCTATCCAAGCACATAAAAGGAGACAATTAACCTCCATTTTATTCAAACTACTGTAAATGCAAGATGATGCATGTGATGCGATATTTATATCATGAAATGCAATCCTATGCTTAAGAACATGCATAAATAGACATCTTAAGTAGTGTAAATGTGTTTACATCATACCCCCATGCCTATCTTTTGCTAGTCCCTAGCAAAAACTATATGCTATTTATAAAAGAATTAGGTTGGATTATTTGAGCCTGAGTTATTTTCAATTATTAAGAAATTGTCTACTTAGGAACTAAACTTTCAAAGACACAACAGTGCCCGAGTATTTGCCAAAATGCAGACCACCTCAAGCCCTCTCCTTATTCAAAGAAAAATTTCTTTTTGTTGTTTTCTTTTTTTTCTAATTTTTTTGGATTTTCAAATTTTAGGGTTTAAGAGTGGCTTTCTACGGCCATTCAACTCACCCAGGATTTGATGAGAACCATAAGTTTTAAGCATCTTATTGTGATTGTGATAGACTCGTTGACCGGCAATGAAAATGGACTTCGGATTTCTACGCCTTTAGGTGACCTAAAAAGAATTCTGCCTAAAGGTGTATCTTTGCAACTGGTATCTTTCTCCCTACTTTTATTTTTTTATGGGGTCAACACAAGGGTGAATCCAGTGTATATCTCCTCGATTTATTCTACTTCTCCGCTTCTTCCTAAGTGTTTTGGGAATTTTTATTGCATTTACTGAGCTGGGTTCTGGACAACCGGTTGATGAGCTGTTACCACCGACAACTTGCCAGCCATACTCATGCAGTGAACTGTGCCTTATTTCTTTTTTTCTTTTCTCCTTTTCTTTTTGATTTTTTTTTTTTTTTAAGTAGGTGGCTTCCCTGGTCTAAGATTTACCTAAAGGCAGGAAAAAGAGAAAGGTCCAGTGACTGGGCTTTGGACAACCTACCTATGGGCTATTACCCACGATAACTTGCCAGCCATATCACCCTAGAAGGTTCATTAGCTACCCAGTTTCCGTTAGAATCGTCGAACAACGAGTCAGCGCAAAGAAAGTGTGTACATGCTTAAAACTCAGAAATTCCCTCAAATCAGAGGGTGGGTTGATAAGTCGTGTACTTATCACCCAAACTTATTTATTCCAATTACAATAAAATTAAGATGGCGAGGACTCAAAGACAAATCCACATTTTAGTGGATACACAGGCTAATTAAGTCCAAAGACCTAAAGGGTCTTTGTGTTCAGATCCTAATGTAAAATTTCTTAGGATTGAAAAGTCCTAATGTCCAACTAATCCTTCCTAATTTTGATTTTTTTTTTATATAAATAAGAAGAGAAAAACAATTTATATGGATTTCACAAAGTTGACCAAATAATTCAAAAATGAATCCACCCCCCCATGCCTAACTGATGCAATGTCCTTATTGAAAAAGAGACATGAAAGAAAGGGTAGAATATGAAAGATGTCACCTGAATATGAAGCTCGTATCAACCTTGTGTCATATGTACAACTGCTGAATTTAATGCCTTCAGCTAGGCGAAGTTCAGCCAAAGAAGTCACAGAATGGCTAGAGCAACAGAGTCTGAGACGGGTTCTGGAAGGATGCGGCCAACAACAGGCTTCAGACGTTGACCGTTGACTTTAAAGGTGTTACCCGTCTTTGGGTCAGAAATTTGAACAGCACCATTTGGAAAAATCTTATCAATTATGAAGGGGCCATTCCATTTAGATCTAAGTTTGCCAGGAAAGAGCTTAAGTTTAGAATCGAATAACTAGACCTTTTGGTTTGGCTCAAAGCTCTTGCGGGAAATCAATTGATCATGTAGAGCTTTGGTCCAAGCCTTGTAGATCTTGGCATTCTCATAAGCATCATTTCTAAGCTCCTCCAACTCAGATAGTTGGAGTTTCCTGGTCTTCCCAGCTTGATTCAGATCTAAATTGCATTGTTTGATTGCCTAGACTGCCCTGTGTTCAATCTCTACAGGTAGATGGCTTGGCTTTCCATACACCAAACGTAATGGAGACATGCTGATGGGCATTTTATACGTCGTACGGTAGGCCCAAAGAGCGCCCTCAAGCATTTGAGTCCAATCCTTGCGATCAGGCCTAACCATTTTTTACAGAATGTTCTTGATCTCTCGATTGGAGATCTCGGCTTGTCCATTCGTCTGGTGATGGTAAGGTGTGGAAATTCGGTGATTAACCCCGTATTTGGGGAATAAATTCTAGAATCGGGCATTAGTAAAATGAGTGCCACCATCACTGATGGTAGCCCTCGGAATCCTGAACCTAGTGAAGATATTTTTCTTGACAAAATTGATGACCACCTTGTCGTCATTGGTTCGGGTGGGAATCGCCTCAATCCAATTGGACACATAATCAACAGCAACAAGAATGTACTGATGTCCAAATGAAGGGATAAAGGGTCCCATGAAATCGATGCCCCAAACATCGAAAATTTCGACAAGAAGAATGGGGTTTAGGGGCATCATGTCTCTCTTAGTTATGCCCCCGAGTGCCTGACATCGAGAACATGACCTTGAGAAATCCTTGGCATCCTTGAATAAAGATGGCCAATAGAAGCCAGATTGCAAGATTTTTGCAACCGCCTTTTTCTCGGAGAAATGTCCACCACATGCAGATGTATGGCAGAACTCGAGTATACTATTGAATTCATTCTCCGGTATGCATCGGTGAATAATTTGATCAGAGCCAATGCGATATAGTTCAAGGTCCTCCCAGAAGTAGTATTTGGCCTCAGATTTGAGTCTATCCCGTTGTTGCTTGGTCCAATCCTGGGGGATTTGACCAACAGCCAAATAGTTAACAATGTCAGCAAACCATGGGATGTGGACACCTAAAACTGTAAGAATGGTTTTGTCCGGAAAAGTGTCAGCAATCCGAATGTCCGGACAAGAAGAATCACCTAGGAGTCTCGACAAATGATCCGCCACCACATTTTGTACCCCGATTTTATCCTTGATTTCAAGATTAAATTCATGAAGAAGAAGAATCCAACGAATAAGCCGGGGTTTGGTATCCGTTTTAGACAAGAGATGTCTCATGGCCGAGTGGTCGGTATAAACGATAACAATGGTATCCAGTGTAATACTACAAAGCAAATAGTACAGCTAGCAATTCCTTTTCAGTAACAGTGTAATTTCTCTGGGCTTCATCCAGAGTTTTACTAGCGTAGTAGATGACAGACGGCTTTCGATCAATTTTTTGACCCAGGACAGCCCCGATCGCATAATCAGAAGCGTCGGTCATGATCTCAAAAGGGCTGTCTAAATTGGTGGTTGCAAAATTAGAGCACAGGTGACTGCCATTTTCAGAAAATCAAATGCCTTTCGGCATGATTCGTCAAAAACAAACGGCATTTCTTTGGCAAGAAGATTGCTCAAAGGACGAGCAACCTTCGAGAAATCTTTGATGAATCTTCGATAAAATCCCACATGGCCGAGAAATGATCTGATTTGTTTAACAGATGTGGGAGGAGGAAGTTTACCGATAGCATCAACCTTAGCTTTGTCTACTTCAATTCCCCGTTCAGAGATTACATGACCCAAAATGATGCCCTCTTGGATCATGAAATGACTCTTTTCCCAGCTAAGGACCAATCTTGTCTTGATACATCGCTTTAGAATCATTTCCAAATTAGCCAAACAAGATTCAAATGATTCTCCGAAAATGGAGAAATCATCCATGAAGACTTCCATAAACTCTCCCACCATGTCGAAAAATATGGCTAGCATACACCTTTGAAAAGTCGCAGGTGCATTGCATAACCTGAAAGGCATCCTACGAAAAGCAAAGGTTCCATAGGGACAGGTGAAAGTAGTTTTTTCCTGATCCTCGGGATGGATAGGAACTTGGTTGTATCCCGAGTAGCCATCAAGAAAACAGAAGTACTTCTGCCCGGCTAATTTTTCCAAGATTTGATCAATGAAGGGCAAGGGAAAATGATCCTTTTTAGTGGCTATGTTCAGCTTCCTGTAATCAATACAAACTCTCCAAGAGGAAGCTAAATGAGTTGTGACAGATTCTCCTCTCTCATTAGTCACAACAGTAATCCCAGCTTTCTTTGGAACAATTTGAACGAGACTTACCCAAGGACTATTAGAGATTGGATAAATAATTCCTACATCGAGCCACTTGATGATTTCCTTTTTGACCACTTCTCGCATATTTGGAATCAATCTCCTCTGCATCTGGCGAGAAGGGTGGGATCCATCTTCCAAAAATATTCTATGATTACAGTAAGATGACTCGATCCCCCTGAGGTCATGAATGGTCCAACCAATTGCCTCCTTATGTTCCTTTAGGACCTTGATCAATTTAATCTCTTGCTCCTTTGTCAATTTAGCACTGATAATCACAGGGAGCGTATTCTGAGGTCCTAAAAATTGATATTTCAAATTCTCGGGCAATGGTTTCAATTCAAGCTGGGGTTGGGTGATGATTGATGGTAGGGTAGATGCTAAAGATTCAACAAGAAGATGTTGTGAGTGAACAAAATCAGTAACCTCTTTCGAAGATGTCAGGTCAGCTAAAGAGGGTTGCAGACCAAATTCATCATGCAAAGAGGAACTTTCAATTGAAGAAACTGTCAAACAAGTTTCAATATTATCATTATCCTCATCAAGTTCCTCAATAAATCCACAATCCCTAAATTTGTTGATCGCCTTAAAAATATCCAATTTCATTCGTTGGTCCCCAAAGGCGATTTCCATGCTACCGCTTTCACATTTAATGTTGGCCTTTGCGGTAGCCAGGAACGGATGCCCCAGAATAATGGGCGTGTTCCTCAGATTATCCGGTACATCGATGTCAAGGACAAGGAAATCTACAGGCAAATAGAAATTCTTGACCTTAACTATAACATCTTCAATAACGCCTCGTGGGTTTGTGACCGAACGGTCCACTAACTGTAGTGTTACTGAAGTTGGCCGAAGTTCACCTAACCCAAACTTCTCATAAAGAGAAGTCAGAATTAGGTTGATGGATGCACCGAGATCCAAAAGTGCTCTATCAAATGTGTAATCTCCGATAACACAAGAAATCAAAGGAGCACCAGGATCTCTCTTTTTCTGAGGGAGGTAGTGCAGGATAACAGAACTAGCCTGCTCGGAGAGTGCCACCTTCCTCGGAATAGATTCTCTCGACTTATGCTTTTGTGTACATAATTCCTTTAAAAATCTTACGTAAGCCGGTATGTGCTTGATAGCATCAAGGAGCGGGATATTGATCTCAACATTCTTAAATAAATTCAGAAGCTCCTCATTGCTATCAACAGACTTCTTCTTCTTTGATTTGGTTAAGGCTTCAGGAAAAGGAACATGAGTCAGATCTTTGGAATCAGGTTCCTGAGCCTTGATTTCACCTCTAGAATTCTCCTCTCTCTCCTCAGGTTCTTCAGGATTTAAAAGATCAAAATAGTGTGGTTGTGGATCCTGAGTCTTCTTACCACTCCTCAAAGTTATAGAATTTACAAAAGCGTAAGAATTTGGGTCTTGGGGAGGGTTAGGAAAGATTGGAGGGGCTTGATTGACCATAAATTGTTGATTTGCAGAAGAAGAAGATGAGGAACCATTCTCAACCACCTGAGCATGTGCGTGCAGGTCCCTTTGATTTCCATTCCCTTGGGCTTGATTGCCCAAATTCATAATGTTTCGCGGGTTGGGTATGGGTTGGGATGGTAGAGATCCAGGTTGACGAGAGTTAGCAATGAGCCCGGATTGCAAGTTGTCCAGCGAGTTTTTCATTTGCTGCATGAGCTGGAGCATAGATCCCTGCATCTCTACCATTTAACAGTTCAAATCAGCCTGCCCTGTGGGTTGACGGGC
Organism: Thalassia testudinum; assembly: GCA_037157565.1. Lineage (NCBI taxonomy): Eukaryota > Viridiplantae > Streptophyta > Magnoliopsida > Alismatales > Hydrocharitaceae > Thalassia > Thalassia testudinum. The sequence continues at coordinate 19,300,762 of JAZHRO010000056.1, forward strand.
TTTCCAAGCTGGCTGATTGACCTGATTCGGAGACAACTGAGTATATACTTAACCCTGACCCATTGGTCGTTGCGGAGCATAATTGCTGGGTCGGAATTGGGTCTGTTGCCCCGGATTTTTCCAAGAGAAGTTAGGGTGGTTTCTCTAACCTGGATTATAAGCATTCGAGTAGGGGTTGGATCTAACATTATCTTGTACAACACAGACATTCTCATAGGGTGAGGATGGAGAGAAAGAAAGGGAAGTCTCAGAGAAACTGGGATCAAAGGCCCCAGTTGGGAACCCGTGGGGTTTCAAAAAATGCTGACTCATAGGTTGAGTCGCATCGAGTTGATTCACGAACTCCCGTCCAGAAGGAGCTCGTGAGGAATGGAATCCCGAATTTTGGGACTGAGTGGATCGAGAGTTGTTCATAGAATTGCTAGCCATCCACTCTTCCATTCTTTTAGCAACCAAGTCCACCTTATCAAGTTTATTACAAATCAATTCCATATCAAATGAATGAGAGTCATGGACTTCATTGACATTTGATCTGGGTTGCTGGGACCGGTTAAAAGTATCCATGGAGGCATGATTAATTGAATTCTCACTCATTTCCTCAAATAAATCATGTGCACTATTTGCATCTTTATTGAGGAAATTGCCTCCACAAGAAGCATCCACATGATTTCTGAGTTGCTCAGTCAACCCATGATAGAAGATCTGCATGAGTTTCCATTTCGGCACCTCGTGGTGTGGACACCTCTGCAATAAGTCCTGGAATCGCTCCCAGGACACATGAAATTGCTCCCCCGGCCACTGGGTAAAGGTAGTGATTGCCAGTCTCAAAGCATTGGTATGACCGACTGGGAAGAATTTCTTCAGAAAGGCCGATTTCAACTCATTCTAAGTTGTAATTGGTCTTCTTATTGTCCTATACCAATGCGCGACCCTATCCCTAAGAGAGTGAGGGAAGAGCCTCAGGATCATTTGCTCCTCGTTTACGTTTCGAGCCTTGGTGGTCTGGACCAAAGTGGTCAAGTCCTCCAAGTGCTGAAACGGATCTTCGGAGCCAAGCCCATGATAATGTTTAATCAGGCTTAACACCTGGGGCTTGATTTCTACATCACCGGTTGGAATCTGGACGCTGGGACGTTCCCCGTAATTTGGAGGATCATAAAAATCCTTCAAGGGCTGAGCGCCCTGCATTCTTTGGAACCATTCCTGCATTCTCTACATTTGTTCCAGCTGCCTTCGAAATTCTTCCTGTGGATTTCCAAGCAGAGGAGGCTGTTGTTCGGCCATGGGATCAAATTTACCAAAATCCAACTTGCGCCTCGTAGAATGTTCTAATGGTCCTTCCAATCGGGGATTCAATGACCGTCTTCCCAGCATAAACTAAGAGAAGGTCGGAAGGACTGGGGATAGGGACCCCGCGGCACAACAAAATAAGGTTGTCCTTAAGTGGGTTACCCTAAGGATCTACTGACTCCCAAAACCAACCTTAAGACTGTAAATGATTTACTCTACTTGCATCTGGTTAATCCAACTAGTTAGAAGGAGCGACTGGGGAGAAGGTTCTTCCTTCAGCTTTCGCCTCTAGTTCCTAGTGTACCCCCCAGCCGTGGTCGTTTGACGCTACTCCCCTAGCTAGACATCAGATTAATCAGTATAAGTAGGTTAATCAAAAACAATCTTAGACTAGGCCCTGAAGAGCGAATCAAACCTTAAGGCCAACGTCTACTCAATTTTATTAAGGCTTGGGATTTTGTTGCTTATGGAATGTGATGGGCCCTTAAAATGGGTTGTGCCCTTAATGATTGATTGAGATTTGTGTAAGTGCATGCACAACCAGGGTTTTTAAGCAATATTATTTATAATGTGTGAATTTTAATGTTCAAATCTTACTTAAGTAGCTTTTAGGATTTCAAATTAGGTGGATTGCAATCAAGTTTCTAGGCAAACCAAGTTGTAAAACACGGGTGAAGATTATTTTCCTTTAAAATCAAAAAGAAAGTGGAGTGCCTGGAATAGACCTAGATTGAAAACCCTAAAGAGGAGCTACTTGATGAGTTGGTTTTAAATAAAGTGGTGCGACCCAAAAATCTCAAACAATTGGCCACAATTGCACCACTAAGTTAGGCACTCAAAAATGGTTAATCTAAAATGATTTCTACTCTGTTATGTGTTTCTTTGTTAGTACTGGTTCCACAGATCAGAACCCAGTTGAGTAAAAACAAATCAAGTCGATTAAGTACCTTGAATGTGGGTGTGTTGTGTGTTTGTTGAAAATTACCCCACAAGATTATCTTTTTGTTTTTTTTTGTTTTTTTATGAATGAGGGTGGAATGAATGTGAGTGGAAATCCAAACAACCAAACACCTAGGTTAATTGGAATTTGGATTTAATGTGGCGAATGAAATCTATGGAGGGGGAAGAATGGGGAGCGCTTACAATTGTCTTCAACTGCACTTTACTCCAGTCTACCGCTTGTTGATTCCTTGATGGAGGTCTTTGCAAAACAATAGACACAAGAGAAAGCAAGTTAGAAAACAATAAAGTGCAAGAAATGCGAAAAGAAGATCGGAAATCGTTGCCTCCCCGGCAATGGCGCCAAAATGTTGAACGTTCGAATTGCTGCGCTAACGCGTTTGGTTTTGGAAAACCTGTCGTTGTAGCTTGAAAGCAAAGAATTCGTGTTCAACAAATAAAATTTATACCGAAAAGAATTCCGGGTCGAACATAGGGAAGCTATGTTGATCTATATTCGCAATTATATATTTTTTTAGAATTTTTGAAAAGCGAAGTGATATAATTATAATGGAGCTATCAGACTAAAAGAAAGAGAGAGAGAGAGAGAAAGAGAACATGCATTCAATATTTCAAAATGCTTATAAAATCAAACCAAATAAAAATTACACTAGAAAGCAGGAAATCAGCTACACTAGAAAGCAGGAAAATTCTACTCTAGAAAAGCTGTAAAGAAGAAAGGGAGAGAGAAGTTATCCTCCTCGACGATTGCTTGGAGGACGAGCTGGACGAGACGATGCCTGGACGAAGGAGAACGGAGCTGGACGAAGGAGGACGAAGCAGAAGAACAGGAATGGAGCAGCACGCCGTCGTCATCGTGGGATCCACTTCCGAAGGAGGATGAAAATTTGGACTTTATCTCTCGAGGAGCATCCTGGGTGTGGGACAAGCTTCTCTTGAGCTTCGGAGAGGTAGAGAAGAGAAGGAAGGGATGAGAATTTCGTATGGAGGGGGTCTCCTTTTATAGTTGCAAGGAGTGAGGGCAAATGGGTCATTACATCTTTAAAACAATAAATGAGGGGACTTTAGTGACGGATAAAATCGTCACTAAAGCCCCAACGTGGGCGTAGTACCCGCACCCACGAGTGCCTCCTCAGCTACGCTCTTTCTAAATGCCTGCCCATGTTCTTTCATCCACAGCTATCCAATCGCGAGATCGGACGGCTTAAGATGTGTCTTTGCTCGCTGCTGCAAGCCCGCCCAGCGCGTATGATGGCGCGTCCTTGCCGAGCATGCAATAGCATGTGAACGCTATCGGTGGATCTGAGCCACCTGATGATGATCCAACACCCGCCCGCGCTCACTCGGCTGCGCCTTTCTCCCCTTCGCTACGGCTCGATCCCGCAGCTACAACTCACGAAAGCGCTCTCGACCGCTGCGCTATGAGGCACGGATGGTCGAGCAGGCGCTTTCAGGAGCAGCTATCCACAACTGTTGGATCGAGATCCAGCGGCGGAGAGGGAGCAGGTGCGGGGACTTCAGATATTGTATGTGGCCATTTGGGTGGCTGAGATGGCACCACGTGGCGCCATCTTGGCCGTCCATCTTCTGGATGTTGTAGATGGTGCCACGGATGTCGGATTGACTCCATTTTTGCGTCGTTAGGCTGCGATCGTCGATCCGAATTCATTCGTGTGGTCAGATTTGTCATTTGAAGTATGGACTTATGCCATTCTGGCCCTTGATCTTCTAGGGTTCCCTAGTCACTATCTGATGCTACGAATGCCTGATTAGGGTGATCTTGGAGTCGTTGAACTCCAATCATTGCCCTGATCACATCCATACGGTTGGATCTTTGATCCGAGGCCCTGATAAAATGTTTGCCCTGTCCAAGCACATAAAAGGAGACAATTATCCTCCATTTTATTCAAACTACTCTAAATGCAAGATGACGCATGTTATGCAATATTTATATCATGAAATGCAATCCTATGCTTAAGAACATGCAAAAAAACACATCTTAAGTAGTGTAAATGTGTTTACATCACCCTCCATCAACCCAACTTCCACATCTTCTGCCATTAGGGCAAATCAAGATAACATGGTCGCCACCACCTCTCTTAACCTCAGGTGTAGCGGCAGACCTTCGATCTCAAGTCTCCCTGACCTGGAGCCTAATCTCTGAGGTGGCCTCTCCGGCAAGGCTCCATCAAAGGTGGAGACTAACCTCCAAATCATCGTTAAACCTTCAAAAGGGCTTGATCGAAAATGCAAACGTTCTACATCCTCATCCCCAAGCCAAAGAGCATAAATTGTGCGGGTGACAGAAAAGCGATTTGCTAGGAGTTGGTTGATGGAGAGAGAGAGCTTACCAAATTGTACAAGTTTTCTGAAGATGGATTACTGGTCATTACGTCACCAATCAACGCCCCACTCAGTATCAACTCTGCCGCTCTTATGTTCTCTATCATAGGGACTTCAACGTTGACCGTGTGACCCCCATAGGTACGAGGGGGCGGTGGTGGTGGCGGTTGTGCCCTAACATTCAAATCTCCTGTGCGCATATTTGAACAACCCTTCATCTGCCCATTAGTTGCCTTACATGAGTCCCACTTATGGCCGTAACCACCGCACGCAAGGCACATAATGGGAGAGCGACATACAGCTGCCATATGGCCCCAACGCCGGCACCGGAAGCACACGATCTTTCTGCTACCCCCTAAACTCCCTCTATTTGTCATCCTCATATTCGCCTCCCTTCTGCCAGTAGCATCAGATCCTCTCCTCTTCTTCCGCCTCCATGCCCTAGATCTCCATGTAGTCCATCCCTCGTCGTCCCAGATTCTTCCCCCGATCGCCCCATGGTTGCCTCCCGCCGGCATGGTCATCAGTCCCCCTAAACCCCAATTTTCACATGATTTGGATTATGAAAGATCTAGTGTGGAATTGCATAAAAACCTCACGACAAGCTTAGATAAATACATCAATTTACAGGAGATACCATACATCCATGGGGTTGATTTCGAATTGTCAAAGAATCCAATCGAAGTTGAGGAAGAACTTCATAAAAACCCCATTATTGATTGTGGGGAAAATTTGAAAAATCGTGAGGCATTTTTGGATTTGGGGTCGAATGAATCTATTCCATCTTTGCTCTTGGATTCTGATATCAGGGATTTCATAGAAGCCACAGAACAAAAAGTGAAAGAATTTGAGGCTTTATTGTATCTAGATTATGATTTTCCACACCTTAGGGATAATGAATTGCCACCCATTACATTTGAAGATTTGCACCATGAATAGAATTTGGGCGATTCGTACGAGATTTCTGATCAACCCAGGGGTGACACTGAATTGAGTGAATCTAGAGCAATTGGAATGGAACGCTGGATCTTATTCAACACACCTACTTTGCAACCACGCACAACCACATCCACTCATGAAATGGTTCCTTATACCATTTCAGACTAGACCACTTGGGTCCCTCCTTTCATTTTCACCACTTTCAGGACCTATATGACTTGTTTCCCACTACCGACTCTTTATCCACTTCATCTGCATTACTCATACACCACTTTTCATGGCTGCCACTCGCTACCTATCACCTTGGCACCAGGATTTATTTCTCTTATAGCACCTAGCTACAATCAATTCCAAGCCCTAATATTTTATTTTGCCAACTTTGTGGGCTTGGTATTCGCAGGCAGTTGCTCTACATTTTTGGCCCATTGATGACAATTGAACTCCAAGTGCTTACATCTTGATTGTGTCTCATACAATCATTGATCCATCTAATGCAGTTTCACCTAGCTGGAGGCATTAAACTCAGCATTTATTTGCCTTCTATACATAGCAAATTTCATTTTGGCATATTATTCTATTTTGGGATTATCATTGTAGTGTTGGCATTCGCTAAATGATGAATCAGAAGCAATTCCAAGTGATCTCTATCCACTTACTCCTTGTATTAATTCATTTTCTCTTATTCATGCATGAGGACATGTAAGAACTTAGGCATGGGGGTAGTACATATAAACTGAAAAATTTTCTACCAACACATTAGGAAATAGATCTTTTTATTAGGAGGTTTTATTAGGGATTTATTCTTTACTTGATTCTCGAACTTAGAATCTAGTACAATTTTATAGTTACAAGTAGAATTTGCAATGGATCCACTTTGAAGACCGATAGACATCTTTAGTTTGTCGAAAAGAAGCATTACTTCTTTTCCTAAACCTTCAGATAGTAACTAGGGAGTCAGGAAAACCATCTTCTAGTAGATACACAAAACAATTGTGAGGTGAGAGTAGAGAGTCTACTGGTGCTCTAAGTCTAGTGCGAGAAATCTTAATTTCTAGATAATTGGATAATGATACTTGGAGTTAGGTTTAGTTTTTGTTCTCAGTTCCTACATACAAATTCTTTGTGTAAATCTTTATAAAAGCTACCAAATAAGGCAAATACATAGAGAGTGGGTTCTAATAAAACTAGGACTAAGGTGGATGGTCACAACTATCCTTTACGGAATCCTCAGCTGAAGGAGTGTGTTAATGTCAAGGTCAGAAATACGTTATCCTATCCATTCCTTTTCTGGTACTGAGGCACTTCCACCAAATAAGCCACTCAATTTCTTCTTGAACATAATCAATCTCGAATAATGCCTCGTGGATAAAAGTGCATATGTCATGTTGCATTGCGTTGTGTTAATAGATTTATATGCTACAAAAAAGGGAGAAAAACAAAAACAAAAAAAGGAAAAAGTATAAGAAAGAAAGTGTTGAGTTGCATTTATTTCATGTCAAGCACACCGAGGCAACAATACCTACTACCCTCACGATCCACCAAATACAACATTGACCTACTTTTCCTATATTTCTGACCACCTGAATGCTGGTTGAGGATTTCTGACTTAGTTATAAGGTTATAAGAACTTAATTGAAGTGTAATACCATGAGAGACTACTAAACATATTTACAAATCTCGTGAGATGTGAGCTCAAAAAGAAAAAGAAAAGAATAGAAAGAAAAGAAAAAAAAGAAGAAAAGAGAGAGAGCATGAGTACAAGGAATTTAAGAGAGCACAATTTTTCCTCCTCTCTCTAAGTTGATTTATTTGATAGTCTAGAAATCTAGATTCTGAAGTACTAGTCTCTATGCAGCACCAAAAGAGTGTGAGCCACTAAATACAAACCCACTTGACTCAAACATCTTCTACCTAAGCCAAAAGTTGGGGCAAAATTGGAGATTATTTTATCCCTGAGGGAAGAAGTTTGCCTATTCCAATAGAGTTTAATTAAAGGTCAAGTATGAGCTTTAGATGTGGATCGACTTTTCGCTTGGATCCATTGCATAGGCTATAACCCTACATTTTCACAATTTTATAGATTTCTAAAGTTTTGGATGAAAACAAAAGAAATAGATCTCTAGTCAAACTCTTGATAGAATGCATTTAGCCTTGCATTTGCTAGAGACTAGCAAGATTTAGCCATGGGGGTATGATTGCACAACAATCATAGGTCATAATTTACCTGAATTAACTTAGATCTTAGCTTAACCTAGCAATAATGCATGCATAAGCATCTTATTTTGCATCATAACCATTTTGCTAGCTTTGTAAATAATAATACTATGTTATGCTCTAATTGAGAGGTAATAATAATTGTAGATAATTCAGGGCTGCAGATGATGAATCAAACCTTATGGATCTACTTAGAATGACAACAGGAGTCCAACGCTTCCAAGATTATCTTGATCAAACTCCCATAGCATCCTATGGAGTCCACAGAAGAGAAAAGGCCAAGAAGCCAGGTAATGAAAATCCAAACTTTAGATGACAAATCTGACCATACGAATGGATCTGAATCAATGATCGTAGTCCAACAACGTGAGAATCGCCTCGATCAGAGCCCTACAGTACCATCTATGAAGCAAAGAAGATGGATGGCCACGATGGCATCACGTGGTGCCATCATCAATGCCCCATCAACTGAAGAATGTTCTACGTGCTTTATAGGCCGTTGGATGACGATCCAATTGCCACAAGAGTGCCACGTCACCACTTCACCCACACCTAATCATGGAGGAGATCATCACAGCCAATTTATCTCCATTTAACAGCTAAGGGAAGCTGAGCGAAAAACCAAGAGCGCAACCATCTGCGTTCATAGCACGGTGGTTAGCATGCTTGAAATTGAAGATGCAGTGATGCACAAAATCGAAGAAGCAGCAACGTGCAATGCAATTAGACCACATGATGCCGATCAAGTGGTGGGGAGGTAGCCATGTGGCACACGAAGGAGCGCTGCATTAGGCGGTGCGGATCGATGTGTGGTTAGATGTGCTAATATACGCTTCTCGGTGAGGTGGTAGCACACATGTCCTCAACCATTGAACTTCGCAATAGAATAGTTGAATTTGAACGTGCACACGTGTAAGAAGAGGCGGTGTGGAGCATGCTTGTAAGTCGTATCATCGAAAGAATGGACGGCTGAGGAGAATTGAGCGTGAGCACAAGCAATGAAGACCAAGTGGATCAGATACAATATGCGAGCGGCTGCCACGTGTCAACATCTGTCATGTTGCTCGTGTATCAAGCACGTTGAAGGTCCTTTTGAAGTGCAATTTGATTCGTTGATCTCCCGATTGATGGATCTGATCGATCCAAGGCTGTTGCACGATTTTGAGGGCCAAATACCTACTTTAACTCTCATTTTGGCTATTCCTCCATCTGAAGATATCTCCTCCTCCATCTCTCCCTCTAGACATCTCCAGACACCTTCAAGCTTCATCTTCCTCTGAAGCATCCATCAAGACCACCTTGGTGCACCACTGCTGCTCTCCTCAACCTATCCAAAGGCCACCAAGGACCACCCTTGGTGCCCTTATTCTAGTAGAATTGGATAGCTATTTTAATTCCCAGTAGTTCTAGTAAATTCTTTTAGTTTTAGTTCTAATCTGAACAATCAGATATGAACAAATTGTCTTCATATATATATCAAATTATTTTAGCAGTAGTTAGTTCTAAATCAATATCTACATCAAGTCACTTTCTACCCCCCTAAGTTCAATCAAGACTCACCATCTCATTATATTTATTTATTTTGACGTATTTACGTGCTAAACTACGTCGCATCTATCCTTGAAATGTGATTTTATGATCAAGCACAATCCAAAGAAGATCAACGACCAAGGCACTAGGTGACATAGTTCAGAGCTTCAAAGGACAAATCCAACTGGACGGATGGATCCAAATTGATGATTATTACCCAACGGCACAGAAATCAAACCAATCCGACATCTGTGGTGCCACCTACAAAGCAAAGAAGATGGACGGTCCAGATGGTGCCACATGGCACTATCTAGACTACCCAAGACCACCCACTGCCACTGTCTACCCTTGCCTTTCAAAGTTGGGTTTAATCTCAACCGTTGGATCTTCATCCAATGATTGAGACTACGGGAATCTTAAATTGAAAATGTGGCACACTTGGGCTTGTAGCACATTGGTGAAGTGCTTTACGCGAATAAAATGGCATAGGGTCGAGTCTCGCTAAGGCATCCTCATTGTAGCAATTCAAATTCGACTGCTAGATCTCCAACGGGTGGCTGCATGGCACAATCTCGTGCGTCAGATGACGAGTCCCATATGCATGTGACCACGCAAAATCACACGTTCGGTCATACGCGAACATGATCTTAAGCCATCCAATGCATTGTCAGCCATCCGATTTCGATCTAGAGGAGCTCCTTGCTCGTGCTTCTCTTCAACACTGGCAGAGCAAGCGAACAACATGATTTGAGACACACGGGTGCGATTAACAGCTTGTCTCAGCCACTTAATCTAGATCTGACAGCCTCCATCTCTCGAGAGCAATAGCAGCAAATGCATGCACATGTACGAGCATGAACAAGAGGCTTTAGAAATGTTTAGGGTGAGGGTTTTCCTATGGATCAAATATATACTAGAGGTGAGGGGCGAATAGTATCACCTTTATCACATAGTAAAGATAAGAATGAATTCACAGCAAGTCAATCGCAAATTACACCTGAATTTGGAGTGGAAACCCAAGTCGAACGAAAACCACTACTTAAGCCTCTCAGCTTAGGATTTTCTAAACTAGTCAAGGCTAGTCAATCCACTATCGTACCACTTGAACATGAGTGGCACAACCTATTTACAATCACTTCTCTTTTTACCCTGAAGAGAAGAACAATAACAACACGGATCTTCACAACACCTTGGGATCCGTTAATCAAAATAATAATGTTCAAGAATAAAAAATATATCTATGGAACCTCAATAAAAAAATCAAACTAGAATTTCAATATAGATTCAAAACTACGTGCTTTGAATAAAGTGAATAGCGAAGCATAGAAATACTTGAAAGAAGCATGAGATGCTCTGATCTTTTTAAGGGTATTTCTATTAAGAGTTGATTATTCAAGAGAGCTACATAAAACCTTTATTTATAATAAAAGGTTGTCCTCTAAAGGAAGTCAAATTGGTCAATCAATTAAGATAGATTGGTCGATCAGAAAGCTATTTGGTCGATCGATTAAGTTATTTGATCTATCACTAATTGGTTGATTAATTATCTTGATTAGTCAATCAAAAGAATTTTCATCAACTTCTTAAAATGGATTGATTTTATCGATCAACTAATTTGGTTGGTCGATCAAGAGGAAAAATTGGTTGATCAAGAAACCTAAAAAACCAGTTTTCAAAGAAGCGTGAAAAACCATTTGGGTTTTATTTTTGAGGTTCCTTACAATAATATCCTAGACTCAAACAAAAGTAAAAGGCACAAATTAGCAACCATCTGAACTTGATCCAAGAGAGAAGCTTTGATGCAAGATGGTTCTGAAATATTAGTGTAGTAGTAAACATAATTTTGGTACGTTAAAAGAGGTGCTTACATTCTTCCCCTTTTTGATGATAACAAAATTATAATTATGAAATTTAAGCAGTTATACATAATATCTCCCCACTTTTGTTTTAGCAAAAAGTAAAACATGCTGTTGTGTTTTTCATTTAACTCCTCCTTAAGCACATAAATAAAGCAAGATAAATTTAAACATGCACCAACCAAAAAAGTAACATTTAGTTGAGAGAGATAAGGTTCATGCATATAACAATGATATAAAAGAGTCTAAATAAGCAGTTCATAAAATGAAATAGTTCTAAGGAAGATTACGTTTCACATCCCAATAGAAGCTAAGCAATGGTAAATCTAATCATCCAATGAAGCCATGAAGGCATCCATCGTGCTCTAAAGATCTGTGTCCAACTCAAGATCCAGCGAATCTAATCTATACGATGAGGTAGGCTGACCAAGACATAGGCGGTGCTGAGCTGACGATCTGTGTGTCGGCTACCTAGATGTCCTATGAGATGGTGTAACATGCTGATCTGTTGGGGTTGCTGATGAGGAGGAGGAGGAGGAGGTGCTGTTGAGGATGGAGGCATGGTAGTAGATCGGCGAGGTCGAGAAGGTAGGTGAAGCTGCTACTGAATGTCATGAACAGACTCTCCAAGTCTATCCAAGAACTGGCACTGAGCATTTAGGTAGTTTGATACCTGATGCCCATGTCACATCATCATCAAGTCTGTCTCTCTCTATTGATGCATCATCAAAGAAATACCATTCGTCACATCTTGAATACTAACAAAATCCCTGCCTGAAAGGGTTCTATCCAAGAGGCTCCACACCAACTCGTAGAAGGATGGAGACAGTCACACTGGAGGAGGACAAGTCACTGTAAAATGCTCATAAGGCGGGAAAGGAGGAGGGACTGTTGATGGTTCTTGCTGTTGTTGCTACTCCTGGGCTTCATTCTCACCATGTGCTCCCTATGCTTCCTCCATCTTCGTATAAGTAAGCTTATCAAAAATGGAGACTCTAGTGATAAATTGTTTATGATTAATATCCATGGGAATACTAAAATGTAGGAAGATGTGGGAAAGAAGTGTCCCAAACTGGAATGAGCTAGTGGGTTTCCTGCTCATTAAATATAGAATCAAGTGGTTTTAGTTGAACTACTTGTTCTTGAGAAATTCATAAAGGGTAATGAGCCAAATACCCAGGTAGTTCCCAAAAGACGTAGATTTGGACATGAAATTCCATAAAAATTCTCGATTAAAAAATTTTGGTGGATGAAGAAAATAGGGTGACTTGGCTGGACAACCCAAGTCAAAATGAGAGGGAGTGAGCTAGGTCTCCCTAATGGTATCTATCTATGTCTGCTGGTGGAGCTCAAGAAAAGTGGGACCAATAGACGGACATCCAAGAATCTCAAAAAGAACATCTGCATTGACTAGGACCTCTATGCCATAAACGTTCAAGGTCAACTCGATGTTGAAGCCCCCACCTATGTTCTTCAAATTGTCATAAAAAAGATGATAGGCCATTGGGTCAACACCGGGTATGCAGCTGTTCTTAGAACTCATGTAAAAGTTTCACTCAAAAAGACATAAAATCTGATGATAAGTAATTTTTTTGCAAATCCCTAGAAATATAGATTCAAAGTATTGAAAGTCTACAAGTCTACCAACATGCGGTGAAAATTTTGCAAAGAGAAAAATGGTCGCAAGAGGCCTTAGTGATGAAAAATCGATCAAAGGTATCATCACGATGAGAAGAGGAGGCATGTGCACGTTTTGGAGCAATTTCAGAGTTTATGAAAACATGTTGGTCGATCAAAATTTTTGTTTGGTCGATCAAAAAATGACCCAGATATGGTTACGGAAAAACCAAATTTTGGTCCATCAACCAATAAATTTGGTTGCCAAAAGTGGTCAAACTCAAAAAAAATGAGATGTAAACAAAGGATTTGCTCACTTATACTACACAATTTTACAAGTAATCACATGAGGAAGCAAGAGAAAATATTACACCACATCATAGCACATCTAATACTTAAGAAAAAGATCCAAAAAGGAATGGATTTCAACTAAGTTAAAGAGTACACCAAGACTGATCAAAGATTGATCGATCAAAGGGAGGTCAATGAGGATGTGGAGAATGGCCAGAGGTTGAGTTCGTGCAAAAGTGTCACAAAAGTGGCATCGAGTAAGTTGTTGTACGGAGGACATATGACGATGGCATGGCTTCCTTGTGGCGATGGTCTGAAGTGGCGTGATGTTTGGTTAATCATGATCGCCAGAGGAGGAGAGGTGGGGTCGGATGGGTATTTTGGTTTGGTGGTGGAGAGAGTGTGGGGGCCAATCGGTGTGGTAGAGGAAGTAAAAATACTAGGATTGATGGTAAAAAATGTGTGTTTTTATAGAAAAAAATGATTAGCAAAATAGGTAAAAACATTTTAGGAGGTTAATCACGGCTATCGATGACGGTTGGGTAGATTAGGAGTGAGATTCGAGGTAAAAAGATCGCAATCTTGAAAAGTGAAACTACCCAGTTTTGGTCGATCAAAACTAGTTTTTTGGTCGATTAAAATAAGAAATGATCGATCAATTAAGGTAATTGGTCAATCAGAGTTTGAACGATTGGAGGGAAAATTCCTACCCAACTTGATTGGTCAATCAAACATCAATGTTGATCGATCAAAACTCAAATTTTCAGAGGAAAATTTCCTACCAAAGAATTTGGTCAATCAAACAGGGACTTTGATCGATTGAAACATTTTGGTCGATCAATTTAAAAAATTGATCGATCAACAGTGTAAAATAGATCAATCAAGCATATCAATTAATTTCTTTTAGTCTTGATAAACCTAGTCAATGGAAAATTAGGAAAAATCTTTCTTTTGGTAATGGTTTTGTGAAGATATCAACTAATTGATTTTCTGTGTTAACAAATTTCAGGTTAATCTCTCCTTTTAAAACATAGTCTCTTAGAAAGTGATGCCTAATGATTGCACAACAATCATGGGTCCTAATCATCCTAAATAATGACTGAACCAAGCATATTTTGTGGATATTGCACGCATATCTTACATATCGTGCATTGCATCAGTCTATTTAAAATAAGATGAGATATCCTGCTATTTAATGATTTTTATTATTATTTGCAGGTAATAAAGTGATCCAGGATGGAGATAGTGGAATAAAGCAACAAAGGAAGAAGAAAACTGATCCAGATAAGAGGAGTGAGGAGGATAGCCTTATCCCTACCCTTAGAAACCGTAGGACAGCTTTTCCAGACCCAAAACAACCTTCATTAGGGCACTTTAGCCTCAAAACCCAAACATGGATAGCACTATCCATGTTCTTATCCACCCTATCCACCTCTCAAACACCTATGAACCAAAACCCACCTTAGAAAACCTAAAACCAACTCTCCAGCACTTTTTAGGACGTCCAGACATCTTGCTAGACGTCTGATTTCTACAGAATAACAATCTAGGAAGCTAAAACTCATACTAACAGAATTGGACGTCAAATTTGTTATCCAAATGTCCAATTTTGTAGTATAAGACATCTAACAACTATCCTAGACATCTAATATTGCTGTCTGGTTCCAGATTTTGGTGCTCGAAGACTAATCTTACCTATTTTGACTTAGGAACCCAACCAAACACCCTAGGAAACCTAATTAAAGACCTCCTAAGCCTAGTCCACTATCCATAGCCCTACTTATCCTATCCTTAACCCAATTGAATCATCCCATACCTAATTAGGTGCATCTACAGTTGATTCGGTGCACCTGCGCTCAATTAGATCCACCTAGGATCTAGTTGACTCATACCTATTAGGGTTACCCTAGCCTAATCACATGCACACATACAATTAGACTTTACCTAGACCTAATTAGGTTCACTCCTATCCAATTAGACTTTCCAAAGCCTAATTAGGTCCGTACCCACCTAATCTAGATTAACCCAACCTATTTAGTAGCAAATCCTACCAAAACCCACAACCTAGTCCTACGAAAAATACATACACACACACACACACCTTCCTATTCTACCCCTACCAAACCCATGCACACTCTCTTCGAAACCCTAAAAGCTTGTGTCAAACCTAGATCCTAAAAATGTGGCATTGGCTAATTTTGGAACCACCAAAAGTGGCAACCAAATTGAGCCTTCCATAAGGGCAAAAAGAGAGCCACAAAATCGAGCCCTTCTCTATCCATCCTCTCCGCTCTCTCAACTTGTGACCACACCTCCTCCTCTCCCTCTCAAGGCCGTCCTCCTCCTCCATGGCCCCCTCCATGGATGGCTAAAGAAGAAGCTCCTCCAAGGCATCTTCATGTGGGCGGCAAGAAGAAGGAGAGCACTAGGGTGCAATACCCTCTTCTCCTCACTTCACTTGGGCGTGTCCTTTCTTCTCCATAGATAGGATGCCCCCTCTCTTTCTTCTTCTTCTTAGGATGCCATAGAGAAGACCCAACTTAAGGCCTTCTCAAGGATGGCCATTGGTGGAGAAAGGGTGCAAAACCCTCCTCTCTCAACTTGGGTGCACACACCCATCCTCCTCTCTTTAGTGGACGGCCAACAAGGCTTCTCCTCAGCCTCTCTTGGTTGATCCCTTTCTTTAGTTTAGCTTTATTTTCATGTTTCTGGATTTTATAGTGACTTAATTTCGGATGCATGATACTCTTGTCTAATGGTTTTATATGCATGCTATTATCTTCACGGCTTACAACTTTGATGCATGCTTTCATTTTGTGTTTCAAAATAAAGTTCAAAAACACAAAAAGATAAAAATATTTGGTTAGATTAGATTTAGGTTAGATTAAGCCGATCCAAATCTCGACTTGTTTTCACGCCTCCCAGAGACGAATGATCGGGACTCGAGTTCTAAAAAGAAAAGAAATCTACGCAAGTTTCGTTATTATAAATATTTTTGTCAAGGGGATTTCGCAACTATACTGTGATTTCCGACAATTTCAAAATGCACGATTTCCACGCCTGTAAAAGGGAACCGTTGCCGGGGAGGCAATGCATGACTATAGATTTGGATTTGTTTAACTTTTTATTATTTTGATTGTAGGGGTGTCAAGATGAGGATCCGTACACACATCGACCGGTGGTGAAGACCGCAGGTATATTCTTCAACCTCTATTTGTTGCTTTCTTAGGTTAAAAAAAAAATAAAAATATATATATATAACAAAATTTCAAATTCAAATTTGCGGATTTGAATATACAAGGAAAAATTTTTTTCTCTCTTTGGTGTGTGTTTTAACTTGGAAACTATTTAAACAGTCCAAAGTTAGATTTGGAAATCCGACCAGAAATTGTTAACAATTTTAAAAAATTTATTGCCGTCAAATTAGGCATCCAAAAATCTTGGGATCTGGTTTATTATTAGGTTTTCAGACCAAATTTCCAGCACCACCTTTTATTTGGAAAAATTTGAATTATACGAATTTTAAAAGTTCACAAAATGGAAAAGGGTCAGAATAGTCTACACTATGATTTTATATAAGTTTAAACACTAGTTCTGACTATTACATAAATCAGATCTCTTTGAAATTTATGGGGTTGGAAAGCCACTGAAAGCCAGTTGTTTCTATAAATTTTCAAGAATTTTTGGATTTCGTTTGATACTGTTTCAAACTGAATTACTTGCAGAGGGTCTATCTGGCCTGTTTGACCTCTTAACACTAAAAAATTTTTGAAAAATTGCACCAAATAGTAAAAATCTTGAAAAAATATTCCCTGATAAACATATTGAAAATAGAAGATCTCTACCAAATTTCATTATATTTTGATTTATATACTGATTTGGGGAGTAATTTCAAGTCAGACTAAGGTCTGATTGCTGATTGTTAGAAGAAGCAGAAACCCTAGGTGTTTTGCATTAGAGTTTAAATTTAGAGACCCAAAACAAACCCTTCTGAGCCTAATTTGTGTGTGATTGCATGAGAGGGGATCTGATTTGATTGGTTGTCAACCCCCTCACCCATTTGAACTGAAATTAATTTACATTTCAACTTAGGCAACCAATTAGGGTTATTTCACTTAGTGGTGGTGCATTAGGACCATTGTTTTCCTTGATTGGGTCACACTACTTCTACCTTACTGGACTAAAAAACATCATATACACCTATCTGATATTAGGGTTTCCACACTAAGGTAGAGCACATTTGCACTCCATACTTAAAGGAAATTCATATAACAAATTTGGACTTGCAAAAACTATTGCATGCTCCACCACAACCTTGTTTGAATTGACTTAAACAAGGAAACCCTAAAAGAAAAAAAATTAATACAAGCACTAGGACCATAAAATCTACTTCACCAACTAAAGATTGTATTGAAAATCCTTTGACTGTGCACTTCACACTCTAAATCCAATTTTAAGCGCAACACCCCAAACGCCCAATCACACTCCAAGAACACTCTAAGCCCAAGCCCAAGACTAAGTAGACGTGCCCTAGGCAGGACTAAATTACTTGGTAACTAAAATTTAATTGGGTAAAAATCAAGGCCTTGTCTATTTGGACCAATTGGTGACAAAAAAGGTCAGCGCGGTGACCGTGTTAACCTCTAGTGGTGTCCTGCCGTGCGGGGTATCCTAGGGGTTCCCACCATTCTGGCCAGCCAAGTAATTCAAGGGTTGCTTTAACCTAGTTCCATCTCAGGATACTAGGTTTAGATCTGATTAGGGTATACAATTTAAGGCTAGCTTGCTTGCATGATTTGGGGCTCTCTCATCTTTCTTCCTAGCCCTTTGCTTATTTACACCAGCCCCTTCTAGTTGGTTGTTTCTTCCTAAGGAAGACTATCTCTTATCTCTGTCCACATCTTTTCTCAAATATCCATGAACCCATATCATTCTTTTAACTCTCAGGGCCCTCCATCTCCCAACCCAACCATGATTTCGACTCACCCTGGTTGGGAGACTCATCCTAACTAGCTGGGATATGATTATCCTTATCCCCCATCTTATTTAGAACCAGAACCTCATGGATCCGACCCTTATCTAGATTAGAACCAATTGAAAGCCATAGTTACTGAATTTAGGGAATATAACAAGGACTATACAGATCAACATGCCAAGCTCCTAGAGCAAATTAGACAATCTCAGGCACAATCTCAATCTTAGCACTCTTCCCAGGAACATGAGACTTGGAACAACCAGCCTAGTGGGTCTAGTGACCCATATTTTGGATCCACTAGCTACTCTACTGATTCTTGCTACCATGGGGAGGCATCCTGGACTCAGCCAACCCAAAAGGCACCATTGGACCTAAACCGTGATTTGGGTAGGTCATTTGACGAATGGACCATTTTTAATACACCTGTACTTGATGGTATATCACTAAGAAATTAGAATAATGGATCACAAGTACAGGACCACATAACAGGTTCTCAATCAACTCCCTTTATATTCAACCCCACTCAGGGTGACACACTTATTGATTCATATCCAGATTCGTATAACCCCGAGTGGAGAAACAATCCTGATCTTTCAAGGCCACCACAGAGATCGACTCAGGCTGAACATCAATCTAGGCCAACCCAATACTCCACTCAATCCACTTTAGGGCAACCATCTAGTCTAGCCCAACCCACAACCACCCTTGAAGATATCATGAACATTTTGTTGGACTTTGACAACAAAAATGAAGAAAGGCTGACTAAGTTGGAAAATCAAGTGAAATCTCAAGGGGATCAAATCAAGAAACTTCAAGAATTACTTTATCCCCGGATGCAAATGCCTTTTCACTCCTATTCTCCACCTATTCTTCTGACCCCTCCTCTAATCTATCATACATGCCATTATGCAGGTGATGAGAAGCTCATCATGGTCTCTAATTACCCCTAATTAAATAGCCTTCCTAGTTAATTAGCTAGAAATATGTAAATATTTGGGTTAAATGTTAAATAAGGGATAAATAGTAAAGGACCTTAAAATAAGTTAAAAATGTTGTATTATCATCCAATTAATATTATTAATAATTTAATTAATAATTGGACTCGAAATATTATCAATAATTCATCTAATTAATGTGTTAACTAACTTAAGTATAATATATACCTAAGTATGTAATAACTTAAGTAGCAATACTTAATTAAATAAATTAATCTAAAAAGGCCAAAAATGTAAATTGAAGGTCTAAATATAATAATTGTCTTATTTATAATCATATATAAAATGTTGAAAAAGATTTAAATTAAAATAAACCTTGAAAACCTAAGTTTACATTTTAGTCCTTATATTTTATTTCAATCGGGTCCATATTCTGCATTTAGGTCCTTATTTTTCACTATGAACAAGTCCCTGAAACTTCTACTTCTTTCCTTCTTCAATCTTCTGAACGGCTGACGACTGGAGGTGCGTCCACCATTTGATCACCGCCCATCCGACATCATTCCTTCTTCTCCAAGCTCCTGGAGGTTGTACTCACCATCTCCTTTTCATCCACAGGTCTGGGTGATGCTAAAATTCTATTTTAGGTTTGGAGATAACCTCACCGGCGTCAGAGAAGACGCATGTGGTTACTCCCCTCCTAGCCATTTCTCCGTCCAGATTCCACCTCCATCTCAGTCGCCGCCACCTATAAATAACCCTCCACACCCTCGATTTCCACTAAGTTAGCTCCCTTCCCTCTTCTTCATTGAGCTAACTTCGATAGGCTATTCTCTCTAAACTCTGGTGAATTTCCTCTACCTCATCCATCTTCCTCCATCCATCTTCAATAGCTCTTGACCTCCTCCGAAGTCAGCCCAGTCTTCTGACACAAGTGCTGACTAGGAGCTCTCCTTTGCTTCACCTCACAACCGCCCGCTGGAGATCTTTCGCCAACCCTTTGATTTCCTCCTGCGTTATGAGCCATCGATGGAGATCTCCTATCCCCTTCAGTCAGGTAAAAGTAGATTAGGTAGGTAGATTATTTAGGTTAGTTTGTTAGGTAGATTAGGTAGTGTAATGTTAGAATTCGCACTCATCTTCCTCAACTCCGGTGAGCTCCTTGAGCTTGTCAAGAGCAATTATTTTATCTTTTTAAGTCACCGTTCACCTTCTCACACCTTCCATGAACATTTCTATCATTTTTAATTATTGAATTGATCATTTAATCGACTAAACCACCTTCACCTCCACCAACTACTCCTACTGTCCATGGCAGCAGTAGTTGAGCTATTTCCACCGTCACTAGGGTCCTCCATCATCCATTCATCTCCTAAGGACCCTAATCCTCACTCTAATTTGAATAATTACCACCTATAACTTAAATGCCCAATTTTAATTAAGCTCCTGAGCTCGCTGTCAATGGCAGCTCAAGAGAAGTTTAAATCATTAATTATATACATATATATCATCGTAAATATCTGTTGACTTGTTTCCTCCACTCAATTGAGTGGGAAAACAAGTCCTGAGCCTAATCCAACTAAGATCTTGTGTAAAATAAATTCATTGTTTAATCTTCACTTTAATGGAAAAATGACGAAATTAATTTGTTCCTGAGGTTGCTTGTGACCTAAGGAAGCTTTTTGAATCATTAATGGCATAATTTCACAACATATGCACATTTTACCTTTTTCTAGACTCACTGGAAACAAGCTCTTAAGCCTATTAAACTTAGTGTGAAGCTCCAGATTAATGATTTGAGGTTTACTGATCATGCTGAGGTAGTTTCTTTAAGGTTTTAGTGTCTGGAGTTCCTGTTAGGTATTCATCTTCTCCAACTCTACTTGAGTTGGAGATGATTGACAATTAGGTTTAAGTCATGTTTTAAAGGTCTGAAAGCACCAGTGTTGTGCCCTGAGTTCATTTCCATGATTCAACCATTGTGACAAACCTTGGTTTGTCCTAACGAACAAACTTTTCTAGAAGCTCAAGCAACAGGCCTAGAACCCTAGGAACCTTAGTTAAATCACCTTTCTAAGGGTTTGAATCTATTCCTGAAGTTGAAGAGATGTTTAAGGCTTTAGTTTCCTTTGAAATAGCTAAACTCAGAAAGTCAAAATTCGAGGCTAATTGGTCAAACTAAAGTCTGATCCTTGGATTTTGGATTCAATCAGACAAATTAAGGATTTTAAGATGTTGCTAGGATGATTGTGAATGATTTAGATGAGATTTGGATGAGCTCTGATGGATTATATAGTAGAATTTGATTTCTGTCAGTTTGGGTTATTTTTTAACCTAAACTGACGACAGTAGCTTTTTGATGATATTTAGATGAAAAATCTGCCCAAACAGATTCATAACAACCTCTAGAGGTTGTTTAATTCGATACAATTGGACTGTAGCTATTTGTTAGGATCTTTCAGAGTTTGAATCGCAGTTCTCAAGCTCCCTGAGAAGCTTTTAGCTTCTACACCTTTCCTGAAGCTCCTGAGAGCTTAATACCTCCACCAAAAGCTATGAAATCATCTCCTAAATCTCTTCAATACTTCATTTGGAAGTCAAAGTCCATTCTGTGGACTTTAGAGCTGAAACTCTACTCTGCAGGCCAAAAATGAACGTAGTAACCCAGGACCTTTGCCCTTCAAATCGAAGAGCTTAACTTCCGCTGAGTATCAAATTGATACTTCAATTGTGTAGAGCAACTCAAGAGCTTTCCAGCAAGCTTTTATTTTCTTGGAACGAAGCTCTGAGCTGGAAGGAATCGTCGTTTGAAGTTTGGACTGGGAGGGGGAAACTTAGTCCACCTCAATAGAACCAGAGTGGCCACATGGGTATAAAAGCTATTTGTGATTTGGGCATATCAGTCGACAGCACATGGCGCAAGGAAATGAATGACCATTATGGGTGTGTGTGTGGGCACGTGCAGTGCACGTGCCTTGGTGTGTGTACGCCTATGGGCATGTAAGTGTGGGCCCGTGAGGATGTGTGCATGGACTTGGGAGGTCATGAGCCGGATGGGCTCGAAACTATGCGAACTGAAAATAAATGGAAACTAAATAAACCTGGCTTGTACCTAGTATGGTCTGGTCCCACCCTGAGAGGGGTGCTGTGTATCCTTGACCGGTCGAAGTTGCCAATTAAAAACCTAATTTTTGGTTTAATTAGTTAGACCGATTCGGTTCTGAAGGTCTGCAAGAGTTCTGAAGGGAAGGATGCTAAGGCTCAGAATAGAAGGAGAAGAAGCAAAGGTAAGGAAGAGAAGGAGAAGAAGGAGAGAGCTCATAAGAGAAAGGAAAGTTGAACAAGCAAGGGCTAAGGAGAATAGGCAGAGAAGAGAAGAGAAGAAAGAAAGAGAAGAAGACTTGTAAAAGAAAGAGATCGAGAAACATTAAGGAAAAAGATTAAGAAGATTAAGAAATAAGGTAAAAGAGAAAGAGAAAAAGGTAAAAGAAGAAGAAGAGAAAGAAAGAGGTTGAAGACAAAGAAGAGAAAGAAATGGTTTAATTTCTTGCATATTATTCATTCCTTTTGAGTTTAATGTTGTAATAAGGCATAGTTCAATTTGAATTACTTTTTCTTGCCTTAATCACTTGAAATATAAAGAAATAAACATGTTGTTAAAGAAGATCATTTGTGCAAATAAGTTTTCTTATGGAATTTTGCCTATTCTTTTAATTTGAAATCATTAAGCAAAATTCATGTTCTTAAAATAAATTTAATTATACTTTCTATAAGTAGCTTATGATTAATGGTGAATTCTAATTAAGATTATACCTCCCAGTGAACGACCTGAACCTAACCAGTTAAAAGAAATAAAATCTAAAATGTTAGGTTAACTTGACCCTATACTACTTCGTCAACACAAATTCAAGTTGACCTAAGTTACTTTCTTCTGCACATAATTAAGCACAATTAACTTAATTAACTGTGATGAGAAAGATGACCACCAATAGGGGCCAAATCTATGGCCTCTAAAAGGAAGAGAAGCTAAGAACCCACCCAAACGATCTGATTCGAGCTCAACCAAAAATCATAAGGCCAAATCCACATCAAGCTCTGACTCAGACTCTAGGGACAAAAAGAATAAAAAGGCTTATGAAATTGATTTAACCTATTTACCCTTTCCTGAGGCCTTAAAGAAAGAGTCACAAAAGAAGAAAAAGACTTGCACACCTAAAGAGGTTGTTTTATTAGCTAACATAAGTGCATTTGTTTCTGGCACTCTACCACTCAAAAGGACTAACCCTGGAAAACCTTTTATATCTTGTGCCATCAAGGGATTCACCTTTAATAGAGCCCTTGTGGATCTAAGGTCTTCCATTAGCTTGATTCATACCACCCTTTTTCATCGCACCAGACTTGGAGATCTGCACCACACACCTATCACCATCAGAATGGCAAATGACTCCGTCAAAACACCTAAGGGGGTAGTTCAGGATGTGATTATCAAAGTGAAAGGTCTTAGCTTTCCAGTCGATTTTATTGTTTTAGACAAGGATATACCGGAAAAGCTACGTAATTCACCCATCATTCTGGGTCGACCTTTCTTAGTTACGTCCAATGCATGGATTGACTGTTACTCAGGATGTATGGAGATGAGTAGCAGCAATGAGAAGATTCACTTTGATATTTATGCACCCGCTATGAAAACAAAGTCAAGGTATTTTCTAGATGATACGGAAAGTGTGTCGGAGGGTAATTCAGAGGAAACTCTAGCAATTGACACCTAGGTAGAACCACATGACCCGAATTAACAATCCACTAGATCACATAAGTCACCCTCAATACCAGATCAAATCATTGATAGTATGGTTGACTATCTTGATCGACCTAGCCCAATGCAAGCCCCTGCCCCTTGCAATGAATCCTAGATTACTTAATTGATCAAAATGACTCATGAAATAAAAGAAGCTAGTGCAAGAGAATATGATGATATAAGAAAAGAGCTTCGTAGAATCTAGGACGAGCAACAAAAGTCAAAAATGTTTGAATTTGGGTCAAGTGTGTCACAACCAATTTGTTATTCGGTGGTGGTCATGCATGATTTTGTTGATCAAGCACCCGAGGTGGATGATATTGATAATCTTATTGAAGTTGAGAATGGAGATTTATTCGAGAATCTTGATCTTGATTTAGGGCCTGAGTACCAATCATTTCATTTTGAGGAACCAAATATTAAGGGACCTGAATACGATTTTGTTGTATTTGAGAATACCCATGGAGACATTGATGAATTAATTTGATCTCATACATAGAGCAACAAAATCAAAAGGACTGCAACAACTCCTCAATCAATGATTCAGCCCATTCCACTTTCACGGAGGGACTCACTATTGAATATAACGACCAATTTAATCTTAGTGAGAAGAAGGAAATATCCCCTTATGGAAAGGATATTCAAGAGATTGAAAGATTATTGGGGATTTCATATGATGAGTTATCGAAG
The DNA here is from genome assembly GCA_037157565.1 of Thalassia testudinum. Taxonomy (NCBI): domain Eukaryota; kingdom Viridiplantae; phylum Streptophyta; class Magnoliopsida; order Alismatales; family Hydrocharitaceae; genus Thalassia; species Thalassia testudinum. Next base: position 19,325,197 of record JAZHRO010000056.1, read on the forward strand.
GAAGCTAAAAATTTTGGGGAATCATGTGAAAATTGGGAATTAGAATTTAAAATTTTTGAAGAGATAAAAGAAGATGATACCCAAACATCTTTGTTAGAGATAAAGACTAATCATTGGACCTTGATTTCCAGATCTGACCACATCACTTGGGTCATGCCTTCCATTCATCACCATTATCAAGACCCATATGATTTTACCCCACACGACTCCACCCATACCCCATCCACCCACATTCTCCATCACCAGTTCAGGATGCCTTCACCTTCATTTCTTCCAGGCACCCGTAATTATCCGTCTTTCTTCTGTAGCATCTGGCTGCAGATAATCCCAAGCCCCATCTACATATTTTTCTGATTATTTGGACTTGGAATTCATAGATAGTTAGTCCGCATTTGTGGCCCACTGTTGGCAAATGAGATTAAAGTTCTTATCATTTTACTCATCGTTCTTAATACTCTATTGACATATCCTTTTTGAGTGTACGCCTAGCTAGAGGCGTTAATCTCAGCACTTATATATAGCATATTTTATTTGTCATATTTTTTCTTGCATTTTCAATTTTAGGTGTTGGAATAAGTGGAACGTCAAAATTCAAGAGCTGTTCTAGGTGATTTCTAACCTTTTACTTCTTGTCTTAATTTATTTTTCGTTATATTCATGCATGAGGACATGCAAGAAAGTAGGCATAAGGGGGGTAGTAATTGTAAACTAAAAATTTTTCTGTCAACACCTAGGAAAAACCTTTCGTACATCATGCTAATTGCACTTTAGGGTCCCTAAATTAAGAACAATCGACTCCACCTCTAATGCTCACATTGGAGCTAAAAATCATCCACAACAGCCACGTTTGACTCATCAACTCACCTTTTTGTTCTAAATTTAGGGCCAAGCTAAATGTAACCCGAATTGGGAAATTTTTGAAGTGCAACTTTTGAAAGGATTACACATAGCATGTATATATATTGCATTCATGAATAAGATTTTATCAAAAGAATGTATTAGGGATTTCATCCTCTAGTTAATTCCTATAATCTGGAATCCAGTGCAATTTTCACACACACTTAGAATTTGCAATGGAATCATGGTGAAGGCTGATAAACGTCATTAGTCTGTGGAGAAGAAGTAGTGCTTCTTTTCCTAAACCCCCAGATAGTGTTTTGGGAGTCAAGCAGATTTTCTTCCACCAAATAATGTGAGATGAGAATAGATAGTGCTGGTGCTCTAACATTAGTGCAAGGAATCCGAAATCCTAGATAATTAGGTGATGATACTCAGAGATTAGCCATAGTTTTCGCTCTCGGATCCTACGTATACATTTTTGCGTGAAATTTTGAGAGCCACCAAATAAGGCAAATATGCAGAGAATGAGTTTTCATAAAACTAGGGCTAAGATGAATGGTTATGACCATCCTTTACAGAACCCTCGGCTGAAGGAGAGTATTGATGTCAAGGTCAGAAATACACCGTCCTATCCATCTCTCTCGGTGCCGTGAGTAGGCACTTCTACCAAATAAGCCACTCAATGTCTCTTGAGTATCACCAATCCCTAATAATGCCTCCTCAATAAAGTTCGTGAATGAATGCTAGCTTGTGTTATGTTAAAAAATATATATATACATAGAAAAAATAAGAGAAAAATTGAAAAAGATAAAAATATATAGAAAAAGAAGAAAAAGCAAAGAAAAGAGTGTGTGAATATTTAGTGTTTATTTCAGTTGTATTGAGGCAATACCATCAAATAAATTTGAAATCCACCAAATATGGCCTTAACCTATTTTTCTGTGTTTTTGACCACCCGAATACTGGCCGAGGAATTCCAACTTAATGTTAGGGTTATGGAACTCAATTAAAGTGTTAATGCCAAGTGAGGCCACCAAATATGGATCATATGTGAGAATATGGTGAGATTGTGAGCTCTAAGAAAAAGAAAGAAAAGAAAAGAGAAAGAAAGAAAAAAAAAGAGAGAAAAAAATAGAGAATGAATACAATGGAACCAAAAGAGAGCATAGCTTTTCTCGTCTTTCTCTGAGTTGAGTTACTTAATAATTTGGGAATCTAGATTCTATAGTACTGATTTCTATGTAGCACCAAGTGAGAGTGAGCCACCAAATAAACATATCCATTTCCCTCTAACATTCTCTACCTGAGCTTAAAGACGGAATGGAACCCAAAAAAATATATCTTGGATACCCGAAGGGAAGAAGTCCGCCTATCCCACTAGAATTTTACTAGGGGCCAAGCACAAACTTTAGAGGTGAATCAGGTCTTTCACTCAAATCCGTTGCAAAAGCTACATAGCTGCACTTTCACGTATCTGGATTTCAAGATTTCTGGATGAAACAAAAGGAGAGAAATCTTTAGTCAATCTCTTTGATAAAAAGATTAAGCGGTCCTTTAAGGATCGAATTTGTAAATAACTTAGCCATGCACTTAGTCTTGCATTTGCTAGGGACTAGCAAAGTTTAGGCATGGGGGTATGATTGCACAGCAATCATGGGTCCTAATCAACCTAAATAATGTCTGAACCTAGCTTAATTTGCTGATATTATACTCATATCTTGCATATCATACATTGCATCAGTCTGTTTAGAATAAGATGAGATATCCTACTATTTAATGGATTTTATTACTATTTGCAGGTAATAGAGTGATTCAGGATGGAGATAGTGGAATAAAGCAATAAAGGAAGAAGACTGATCCGGATAAGAGGAGTGAGGAGGATAGCCTTATCCTTACCCTTAGAAACCCTAGGACAGCCTTCCCAAACCCAAAACAACCTTCATTAGGGCAACTTAAAAGGTTCTATCCATGTTCTTATCCACCCTATTCCTCTCCCAAACACTTAGGAACCAAAACCCACCTTAGAAAACCTAAAACCCACTCTCCAGCACCTTTTAGGAAGTCTAGACTTTTGGCTGGACGTCTAATTTCTGTAGAATAACAATCCAAGAAGCCAAAACTCATACTAACACAGAATTGGACTTCCAATTTATTGTCCAAACATAAAAGTTTGTAGCATACGATGTCTGACCACTATCTTGGACGTCTAATATTGCTGCCTGGTTCCTGATTTTGGTGCTAGAAGCCTGATCTTGCCTATTTTGACCCAGGAACCCCACCAGACACCCTAGGAAACCTAATTAGAGACCTTCTAAGCCTAGTCCACTATCCATAGCCCTACTTATCCTATCCCTAACCCATTTGAACCATCCCATACCTACTTGGGTGCATCTACAGTTGATTGGGTGCACCTGAGCCTAATCAGATCCACCCAGGATATAATTGATTGATAGCTATTAGGGTTACCATAGCCTAATCACATGCACACATCCAATTGGACTTGATCTAGACCTAATTAGGTTCACTCCTATCCAATTAGACTTTCCTAAGCCTAATGTGGCCCATACCCACCTAATCTAGATTAACCCAACCTATTTAGCACCTAATCCTACCAAAACCCACAACCTGGCCCTATGAAAAATACACACCCACACACACACACACACCTTCCTATTCTACCCGTACTAAACCCAAGCACACTCTCTTGGAAACCCTAAAAACTTCTATCAAACCTAGATCCTAAAAATGTGGTATTGGCTAAATTTGGAGCCACCAAAAGTGGCAACCAAATGGAGCCTTCCATAAGGGCAAAAAGAGAGCCACGAAATTGAGCCCATCTCCATCCATTCTCTCCACTCTCTCAACATGCAACCACACCTCTTCTCCCTCTCAAGGTCATCCTCCTCCTCCAAGGCCCCCTTCATGGATGGCTAAAGAAGAAGCTCCTCCAAGGCATCTTCATGTGGGTGGCAAGAAGGAGGAGAGAACTAGGGTGCAACACCCTCTTCTCCTCTCTTCACTTGGGCGTGTCCTTTCATCTCCATAGTGAGGATGCCCCCTCTCTTTCTTCTTCTTCTTAGACGGCCATAGAGAAGACCCCCCTCATGGTCTTCTCAAGGACAGCCATTTGTAGAGAAAGGGTGCAACACCCTCCTCTCTCCACTTGGGTGCACACACCCATCCTCCTCTCTTTAGTGGATCGCCAACAAGGCTTCTCCTTAGCCTCTCTTGGTTGATCCCTTTCTTTAGTTTAGCTTTATTTCCATGTATCCAGATTTTATAGTGGCTTAATTTTTGATGAATGATACTCTTGTCTAATGGTTTTATATGCATGCTATTACCTTCACGGCTTACAACTTTGATGGATGCTTTCATTTTGTGTTTCAAAATAAAGATCAAAAACACAAAAAGGAAAAAATATTAGGTTAGATTAAGCCGATCCAAATCTTGCCTTGTTTTCATGCCTCCCAGAGAAAAATGACTGGGACTCAAGTTCTAAAAAGAAAAGAAAACCAATGCGAGTTTTGTTATTATAAAATTTCTGTCAAGACGATTTCGTGACTATACTATGATTTTTGATGATTTCAAAATGCGTGATTTCCATGCCTGTCACCTAACATCAATATGTTTTGTCCTAGAATGTTGTACTGGATTCTTAGATAAGTTATTGGCACTAGTGTTGTCACGTAGTATTTTGTTGTTTTTGTAGGGTAGGCCAAAATCTTGTAAGGTTTGTTTCATCCACAATAGTTGTGAACAAGCTAAAGATGCAGCTTCATATTCTGCTTCAGTTGTAGAAAGTGAAGCAGTGTTTTGTTTTCAAGAGGACCAAGAGACTAGACAATTTTTGAGAAATTGGCACGTTCCACTAGTATTCTTTCTATCAATAAAGCTACCCGCATAATCAGCATCACAGAAGAAATATAACTCCAATGTGTCTAACTTCAGATAGAAAAGTCCTAGGTCTTGTGTGTTGTTTAAATATCTAAGTATTCTTTTAACAACATTTAAATGTATTTCTTTATGGTGTACTTGAAAGCAAGCACACGAACAAGTGCAAAAGAGAATATCAGGTCTAGTAGCAGTCAAGTACAATAATGATCCTATCATGCTTCCATATAATTTATGATCTACAAATTTACCTATTTCATCATATTTTAATTGTGTAGTGGCTACCATTGGTGTGTCTTTACCCTGCGCTTTGTCCATAGAGAATTTCTTCAAAATCTCCGTGGTGTATTTGGTTTGAGATATGAAGATTCTAGTGGACAGCTAGTCAATTTGAAGTCTGAGAAAGAATCGAAGTACTCCCATCATGCTCATTTCAAACTAATCCTGCATTACCTTTGCAAATTCTTGGCATAACAGATCACTAGTAGCACTAAAAATGATATCATCACATATATTTGTATTATTAAGAGATCATGTTCTTTTCTCTTTGTAAATAAAGTTGGATCTAGTTTACCAATTTTAAGCTCATTTTCAATTAGATAGGATTTGAATCTGTTGTAGAAAGCTCGTAGAGCTTGTTTCAGGCCATATAATGCTTTGTTTTGTTTGCATACATAGTATGGATATTTAACATCTTCAAAACCTGGAGGTTGTTTAACATAGACTTCCTCCTTGATGAATCCGTTTAGGAAGGCACTTTTGACATCCATTTCAAAAAGTTTGAATTTCATATGGGCAGCAAAGGCTAGCAACAACCTAATGGTTTCTAGGTGAGCTACGACCGCATATGTTTCATTAAAATCAATTCATTCTTCTTGATTATATCCTTGGGCCACAAGTCTAACTTTATTTTTCCTATTCATTAAGTTTATTCCTAAAGACCCACTTGGTTCCTATAATGGTTTGAGAGTCAGCCTTTGGAACAAGTTCCCACACATGATTCTTTTTGAATTAATTCAACTCATCCTCCATTGCAATAATCCAATAACTGTCAAAGAAGGTTTCCTTAACATTTTTGCGTTCTAATTGAGAAATAAATGCAGTGAAAACTAAATTATTAAAAGAAGATCTAGTTTGAACTCCTTTACACAATTCTCTTATCAACAATCATTTTGGATGATATTTCACATAGGAAATATCTCTAGGTAGTTCATCAGAAATGTTTTCTTCTGGAATGTTTGGTGGGTCATCTATTAGTTTATCATCATCATTGTTTGCAGAAGATTTAGGTTTAGCTAATGTTTCATCAAATGATACATGTATAGTTTCCTCAACAGCTGAATTTTTCTTGTTAAAAGCTCTATAGGCTTTACTTTTAGTTGAGTAACCTAAGAATATTCCTTTTGAACTTTTAGCATCAAACTTATCCAGATTGTCTGTAGTATTAATTATAAAACACCGACAACCAAATATCTTGAAGTAGGAAATTCTAGGTGTTCTTCCTTAATAGAGTTCAAAAGGGTTTTGTTTAGGATTGGTCTAATTAGTGATCTATTTTGGATATAGTAAGTAGTGTTTACAGCCTCTACCCAAAAATATCGAGATAGCTTTGATTCACATAGCATTGTGCAGGCACATTCATGCAAGGTCTTATTTTTCCTTTCAACTACACCATTCTGAGGTGCAGCTCTAGGGAAAGCAAATTCAAGTTTTATTCCATATTGGTCACAAGAATTGGAAAAAGATTCATTCTCAAATTCTTTGCCGTGATCACTTTTAATCCTAATTACTTCATATCCTTTTTCATTTTGTAGTATTCTAACTAGTTTGCTAAAGGCATCAATGGCTAAGTCCTTACATTTTAAGATACCCAAGTAAATCTAGAAAAGTCATCAATTATGACTAGACAATATTTGCACCCGCTTAGGCTTTCGGATTTGGTTGGTCTGAACAAATCGAAGTAACTCCAGAGGTTGTGAAGTGCTAACCATCCTTTTTGGTTTAAAAGGATTTTAGTTTGTTTACCAACTTAACAAGAATCGCAGACTTTACTTTTCTTAAAGTTGATATTTGGCAGACCTCTGACAAGTTCATGTTTCACAAGTTTACTAATGTTTCTCATGTGAACATGACCTAGTCGTCTGTGCCAAAGTGTTGCCTCTTCATCAGATGCAACAAGACATTCAAGATTGTCGCATTGTTGAAGTTGACAGTGTAGATATCTTTATGCCTATTTCCTTTGAGAAGAGTTTGTTTTGTTTCTTTATCTTATATTTTAAAACCATTTGATGTGAAAGTGATTTTGTATCCTTTATCACATATTTGGCTTATATTTAGAAGGTTATGTTTTAATCCACTAAGTGTACATTATCAAAAGAGGTGGAAGAATTACCAATTTGGCTAATGCCAATAATATGGCCTTTATGGTTGTTCCCAAATGTGACGGTACCACCATCCTAGCGGTGAAGTTGCAGGAATAAGTCTTCCTCCCCGATCATACGATTTGAGCATCCACTATCTATGATCCATCTCCTTTCTTCCCATCCCTGTCATTGGTTTGCATTTATGAGGTCTTGGTTATGCTGATCAATAGAGTGGCTTCAATGTTCCATTGATTTGTTGATATGTCAAGTTCTTATTGTCTACTTGACCTACAAAATAGGATTACAATAGTGTTTTTGGTACCCATTTTTGTTTAGGTCCACGGTGGTTAGATGCTGCTTGCTTAGGCAAGCTACGTTTCTTTTTGTTTTTGCTAGAACTAGATGATTCATGATCATTTTTAGGTATGTAGCCTAACCTAAATTTTGTGTTGCTCTGGGTTTGTGTTCCTAATAGCTTATGAAAGTTTTTACTTGCCTTAGTAAATTTACCCAGATCATTTAAGAGAATAGCAGAATTTTCTTTTAATTTATCTATATCTACCTTTAAATTATCTATGTGCGATTTTAATGAGGTGATTTCATTAGATAATTACTTATTTCATTGAGAATGCATATCTTTTTATGCTCTTTCATCCCCTAATATTTTTGCTAGGTTTATTTTCTAATTTCAGTGACTTAGCTGTGGCACGCTTCTCAAAAAATGCTTCTAATAGTTCATCTTGTGAAAAAGAGGTTACCTTGTCTTCTAGTGCCATTAGTCCTAGAAGAGCTTCTTCTGTGGAGGTTTCTTCTTGTTCTGAACTTTAGTCTGATTCATCCCAAGTTGCTGTGAAGGCCTTTTTCTTTCCTTCTCTTCTGGGAAACTTCTTTTTTGAGTCCTTCCTAGGAAATGGACAATCCATCTTAATGTGTCCTTTTCTCTTACAGTTGTAGCAGATAATGGTTTATGCTTTGGCCTCTTCTTTCTTCTTTCTCCAGCTTCTTTGGTTCTTGAGGAACTTTCTTAACTTTCTTGAGAGGAGGGCTATGTCTTCCTCTTCGTCTTCACTTGAGGAGTCTTCTGATTGTTGATTGACTTTGACACCTACAATCTTCTTCTTAACTCCATCTTCATCCTCCTTCATGAGTTGGAGTTGAACCTCGTTGGACATAAGGCTTCTGATAAGATCATCTAGTTTCAGGGTACACAGATCTTTTGACTCTTGTATGGCTGCAGTCTTCGTTTCCCAATGATTTGCGAGCGATCGGAGAATCTTCCTCAGCAAGGCTTCGTTCTTAATCTCCTGATCTAGATTCCTTAGGGAGTTTATGATGTCCATGGATCTTATGAACATCTCTTTAATTGATTCACCCTTTTTCATCCTAAAAAGCTCATAATTTTGTGTTAGTAAATTTGCCCTAGTTTCTTTTACCTTAGATGTCCCCTCATCGGTGACTTCGAGGATGCTCCAAATCTCATAGGTTATCTTGCAATTAGAGATGCGATTAAATTCTGCTCTCTAGAAAGCCAGCAAAAGATTGCATTCATTGCTTTTGCATTATGTGTTGCCATTTTCTTTCGATCTGGTGTCACTGCCACTCCTTGATTTTAGGACATGTGTACTTGGAAGCAATGACATCCCACACCTCGAAATCCATTGACTCTAGGAAGATCTGCATCCTAGTCTTCCAGTATCCATAGTTTGCTCCATCAAAGAAAGGAGGTCGAATTGCTGATTGCCCCTCAGTATATGTGTCAACAGATGACTTTGACATCTTCTGAACAACCAAGCTCAGATACCAAGTGAGGGTTTGCCTGTGGATTGAACGTATACTAGAGGGGAGGGGTGAATAGTATCGCCTTTATCACACAGTAAAGATAAGAATGAATTCAAAACAAGTCAATCACAAATTACACCTGAATTTAGAGTGGAAACTCAAACTGGGTGAAAACCACACTACCTAAGCCTCTCAACTTAGGATTTTCCTAATTAGTCAAGGCTAGTCAATCCACTATCGTACCACTTGAACGAGAGTGGCACAACCTCTTTACAATCACTTCTCCTTTTACCCTGAAGAGAAGAACAACAACAACGTGGATCTTCCCAACACCTTGGGATCCGTTAATCAAAACAATAATGTTCAAGAATAATAAATATATCTATGGAACCTCAATTTCAGTAGAGATTCGAAACTATGTGCTTTGAATGACGTGAATAACGAAGCATAGAAACACTTGAAAGAAGCACGAAACTCTCTGATCTTTTTGAGGGTATTTCTATTGAGAGTTGATTATTCAAGAGAGTTGCTTATGACCTCTATTTATACTAAAAAGTTATCCTAAAAAGGAAGTTAAATTGGTCGACCAATTAAGGTAGATTGGTCTATCAAAAAGCTATTTGATCAATCAATTAAGTTATTTGATAGATCACTAATTGGTCAATTAATTAGCTTGATTGGTCAATCAAAAGAAGTTTAATCAATTTCCTAAAATGGATTGGTTTGATCGATCAACTAATTTGATTGGTTAATCAATCAATTTTGGTCGATCAGGAGGAAAAGTTGGTCGATCAATAACCCTAGAAAACTGGTTTTCAAAGAAGCACGAAAAATCGTTTGAGTTTTATTTTTGAGGTTCCTTACAACAATATGCTAGACTCAAACAAAAGTAAAAGACACAAATCAGCAACCATTTAAACTTGATCCAAGAGAGAAGCTTTGATCTAAGATGGTCCTGAAATATTAGTGAAAGCAGTAAACATAATTTTGGTGCATCAAAATAGAGGTTCTTACATAAGGTGGATCTTCAGCGACACCTTTGATGTCACTAAATGTCCCATGCATGAAATGCTTCTTCTCCTCTACTACAAAAGGACCACTACCCCTCCCATTCCTCTTCATCTCTTCCTTTATCTCCCTTACCACCTCCAAAGCTCTAAAGAGAGCTTGTCCCAAGCCTAGGATGCTCCTCAAGAGTAGAAAATCAAATATTTTTTCTGCGTCTCACCCCCTTCATAGAGCATCTCGTGGTCGTCCTGTCACCACCTTCAGAAAGAAGATCCTTTCTGCGATGCCATCCTGCCTCGTCCTCCTTCCTCCGACATCGCCCTCTTTCCTCTTGCCTCTCACCACCTTCTTCCAGGAGCCGTTAGAGCGAGTTGTCCTTCAAGCGATCGTCAAGGGGTTTCTTCTCACCTCTTTCTATCTTTTATTGCATTCTAGTGTAGTTATAATTTTCTTAATTGTCTATAATAAACTCTTTTAGACGTACATTGATGTTCTCTCTCTCTCTCTCTCTTTCTTATTTTGCAAGTCGATTAGGTAGATTTTATCAACCTGATCTCTTGCCTTATAAAAACCAAAAAACTCATTAAAGATAAATATACCAAAAATAAATAAAGTTGAAGCACGATTTTCAAACAAACGTTCGCCTCCCTGTCTTCGACCCAAGACTCACTTTGAATTTCGGTTATAAATTTATTTGATAGTGATATTTTGTGACTACGATGAAAGGTTCTCCAAAATACTTCATTTACTCATGAAATTTACGCTCATCACCACTCTTCAACTTTTTAATTACCCTAGGCACACTTGCATAGGGTGAGCTTAGAAAGAGGGATTAGTTCTTGTATCTTAGGTGTATTTTTACCTTGTGTGTCCTTGTGTCTTCGCAATTCCCGATTATCATTTATAAAACCCTAAAAAAATCAAAACATAAAAACATTAAAAGGAAGATTTAAGTTTTCCAAGTGAGAAAATACTTTTTGAAAACTAAGTGCCTCCTTGGATGACCCTAGATACTCTAGCAATCTAGGAATATAAATTGAAGAGTTTGTTAGATTTTACTCATCTCAATGATGCTAATTTACATCAATTAACAAACCATGTATTTCCGCATCAATTTTTGCCGTCGTTGCTGGGGAGGCACGGCTTAGTTTTTCATTCTATCTCTCTTGCTTGACTTGAGTCTTCACTACCTTTGTTTTTTGTTTCGACTCAAGTACGAATCAGGAGTGAGAGCATGATTTGGATTCACTTGAGTGGAAGCTTCAAGTTGTCTTTCTTCCTGCGAATTCCAGGTAAGCACCTAATTCAAAACCATTAAAAAATCACAAGAAAATTTCCAAAAAAATCTTTAAAATATCAAAACATATAAAAATAAGAAAAATCAATGTTAGTGGACCTTTAAAATTGGCTTGATTCCTTGTTTTCATCAATTCTCCACCACCTTCTTTTTGGTGTTGAACTTTTGAAAATCTAGTCTTTTGTCTTCATTTTCAAAATTCAAGTTTGGAAACAAAGAGTCTTTCTAAAATCTTCAAACTCCATCCAAGGAAGCTCCTTTGAGTCAAGAACCTAGCCTCCAAATTTTAGAACTTTGGATCAAAAATACAAAATTAAAAAATTTGTGGATTGAAGAGGGATCAAACCCTGATTCCTTACTATTTTCTTACTGTCTGCAAATTTTATAAATTTTCCTACTCAGATTTGAACAAATTTTATATTTTTCAAAACCTTGAGAAATTCTCTCACATATGTAAAATTTTCAAAGATTTCAGAGGTTGTTTGAGATTTCCGTAGAATTAATTTTTCGAAGCTATCTTTTCTGATTTTTGACACTAGTATAGTAAAAAATTGTAAAAAATATCAAATAGCTTTCAAAAATCTTTAAAAAATCATTTTCGAATTCCTTGATTGATTTCTTGTCAGGTGGTGGTGTTGTTTATCTTTTTTGGACCACCACTTAAAAATATTTTCAAAAAGAGATTCATCTTATGAGTTACTTACATAGGATTTCTATCTTAAGGTTTGATTTTCTGTTAGTCACACAATCAATTAAACGAATTGACCTTCAACAACTCCAAACTCGATTGCAATATTGTGTGAAGCATTTTCAAACTTTTTTGAAACCATAAACAGAGAGAATCCTAAAATCTTCAAATCTTTTTCAAACCCTAAAAATAATTTCAATTAATCATTGTTTGCAAACCCTATGGTTTTGGCTTTTGGTATCACATTCTTGCCGAAATTCATTTACACAAAAAAAAGAAATAATCGGTCATTACCCCAATAAATGCCCTTCATTTTCTGTGCACTTTAAGTTCCTATGTCTAACTAAAAATTTGCTGTCACTTGACCACTATGGACTTCATACAATTTTAGGCTTAATATCTGAATTTTAAGTCATCTTTAATTATTCCTAATTCTCGTAATCAAACGTGGTGCCAGACTACGAGGGAGGTCAATGACAGGTACAGGCTTATACAAGCCCCAGTGACTTTTTCGGGACATGTTTGGGCCCAACCCACCTCTTTGGTTTAGCCAGGTTAATTTTGGAAAGCAGGTTCAATTATTGGTTTCTTAATTTTTGGGTTACTAAGTCTTCGATATAATTAAGGAGTCAACCTTAAGTTATGCTTAAATTTTGTTTGCTTGGATTGGACACCTCTCTCTCATCTTTTCCCTCCTCTCCTCCCTGTTCTTTTGTTATACACATGGGCATTGGTCCCAAAATCCACTTGGAGGGACCATTTGATTTCACCCCCCTCACAAAAAGATCGTCTTCCTATTTGCATCATTCTAAAAAAATGGAAATCCAAAAAATAGGTCCAATTTCGCTTCCGCCTCTCATTCACAACCTGCCTCTAACCCTCCCATTCATAATCCACAATTTGACATCCCCATCCCTAATCTCCCTCATCTAGAAATGCCTCAAAACCCTAATTTTCCAAATGATCAAGATCAAGGTCCCTCACCCAATCCCTTATTTATGATGGTTGAGCAACTGGATCAACTTCAAGCAAATTAACAGCAGTTGGCTAAGACTGTCACGAACCTAGCCAACCAAGGGCAAAATCCGCCACCCCCTCATGACCCCGTCATTCCTTTGAAGGATTTCTATGATCCTTCTAACTATTAGGAGAGACCAGGGGTGGTCATAGCTAAAGGGGATTTTGAGATCAAACCCACCATCCATAACTTTATTAAGCATTTCCATGGTCTTCCTAGAGAGGACCTTTTAGCCATCTCGAGGAATTAACCGTCCTCACCCAAACTACCCATTCCTGCAATGTGCGGGAAGATCTGTGGCTCATGAGACTCTTTCCCCTCTCTCTAAAAGATAAGGCCAGTTATTGGTTTAGGATGATTGGTTATCCTATCACTACCTGGTGGTAGTTACAAAGTACTTTTCTTAAGAAATTCTTCCGAATTGGTAATACAAATGCCTTACGAAGATCCATTACAACCCTTCAGTAGAATCTAGGTGAATCTCTCCATGAGCCTTGGGAGAGGTTTCAAGAATTATTGAGTTGTCCACATGTTGAAATTCCGCAATGGCAATTAGTGTAGATCTTCTATCATGGATTGGAACATCAATTGAAACGATTCATGGATGCCTCGTGTGGTGGCAATTTCCTTAATAAGGATGCTGATAGTGTCTACCAATTATCTAAAAAAATGTGCGAAATCTCATTCAATATGGCATCGATGGACACTTTTAGTAGGAATTCAAACCCGAGACTTGGAGTTAATGAAATCGATTCTAGATCCACATCTATTCTAGTTATCCAAGATGATCTTCAAATGATTACACAAAAACTGGATTAGATGTAGGTTCACCAAAAAGAGATTGAGGAAAAGTTGAACCATAAACAAGTTACGCATCTAATCGCCCCTAACATCATGAAAAGAGAAAACTTGCACAATATTGGTGTTGTCCCAGCTGAGTAGAATTATTTTTCAAAGGTTCCATTGATGAGAGATCTATGCAATTTTCTAAATGCAGGTTTTAATCATTGTAACATGTAAAATCGATCGACTCTTAAATTTACATTCCTATATATGTTGAGTACTAAGGTCTTTCAAGGAGGCCAATTTGTTAGTCAAATAGTTGCTCTTTCCCTCGTGTACTCCAATTGACACTTTCATTTTCGTATTTTGGGCTTTGGAAATTTTTAGAGTTTTGAAATAATCGAGGCATGAAAAGATGAATTGACTATGCCTAAGTGATCAAGATAGAATCTACATTTCTAAGCTCACCCTAGGGAAGTGCCCCTAGGGCAATTAGAAAGGAGAAGTGGTACACTAAAGCTACTAGAAAAATTAGAGTTTAAAGCACATAAAATAAAGACAACAAGATATGGAAATGCACTCTGGAATTAAGAAATGAAGTAGTGGAATTTACAAAAGTACTTGGGAGCTCAATTGTGTGAATGGCACCACACAATTAATCCCCAATTAAAGGAATGCTTTAAACTACTGCAATAAAGATGATAAGAAAAATAAGAAGATTCTCCCAAAATGCTCAAAGATATCCTTGCTCCAGACTTAATAGCTCCTAGACCTGAAGAGGATGTTTCCTGCTTCTTGAATGCTTCTCCTCCCAAGGTGGATGTGCTCCTTGGCTTGGAGCCAAAGAAGAAGATAGGAAAAAGTGAACACCAAAGGGACAAGGTAGGTGTTCCCTTCCATCACTTCTCTTCTCTTCCTCCTTGGGTGTGGGATATGGGTAGAATATAGGAAATATTTTTGCTAGCCAAGGATGGTTTGAATGGTAGGATGGGGGGTATTTTTATAGGCTAGTATGGATGGTGGTTAGGAAATTTCGTTGGTGCCATGTGAAAGGGTGACAAGGAGGGTGGCTTGAATGGTGGTTAGGAAGCTTCCTTTGCACCATGTGAAAGGGTGCCAAGGAGGGTGGCTAGGAAGCTTCCTTGTCGCCATGTGAAAGCGTACCAAGGAGGGTGGCTTGGATGGTGGTTAAGAACCTTCCTTGGTGCCCTGTGAAAGGGTACCAAGGAGTACAGTTTAGGTGCCAATGGTTAGTGGTCTTTATGTAGGTGGATGACCATTAAGGCAGAGAGGGAGTAGGGTAGGAACAAAAGTACTGGAGGAGCTAGCTAAGTTAGCTAGTAGCTTTAGCTAAGCTGAGAAGGAGTTGGAAGGAGATTTCCCATGCTATCATTACACTTGTTCCTTGTTACTTCCATGCTGTTAGGGCTTTTATGATTTCCAAAGCATTCATCCCCAGTAATCAAATGGTAACTACATAAGATAATGTAAATAAATGCTAATGCATGCTCTAAACCTTAAATGTAAATACATGCTAAATGCAGTGAGATAATGCATTGCAATTGACAAAACCTTTGGAACTAAATGTAAATGGATATTAAGGATGATGATAAACTAGCATTTATCACGCCTCCATGCTTATCCTTTTGCTAGTCCCTTAGCAAAAATTGTGATTGCACCACAATATTTCTTAGGAAAACATCTTTTTGTGTTTTGAGGAATAAGCTCAAGATAGGACAGTGGCTGATTTTGGTTAAAGTAGGTACAGAGTTTATTAAACATAAAACATTAGGGCTCAACTTTGGACTCAAGGATTAGACAAATTAGGACCACTGTATCCTTTGAGAATTTACAACTTAACTCCTTTTAAATTAAAATATCCCTAAATCATTTTTGCTGTTAGGATTTCCCTAACTCATGAACTCGATTTGCAACTCATAACTTGATGAAAATTCAGGTGTCGATGCCTTGTGCTTTGCCAACATTATTAGGATAAGGTTGCATTATTGAAATTTTTTTTTTTCATTTATTTCCCCCATACTTAACCTTAGCTTAGTCCTATTACAGATGTGTCGGGACCATCATTTCAGTTACCAATCCTCAAGGGGGCTTTGGTGTTGGCACTTCAAGATAGTATCATCCAAGACACACCCTTGTAGCTCACAACCCTATAACATAATGCAGTGTAAAGGGGCGCTCCAAGCGAACTCAGGCTCTTGCTCCGACACTCTGGGTAGATCACCATCCAAGACACCTAAGCTGCAAATTATGCTTTAATGCTCCATCTAAAGATACGAAATATAAATATAGAGTAGCACTAAGGCGATACCATGTTGACATCATGTCCTCAAAGGAGGAATTTTTCCTCTTCAGTAGTGGGAAATCAAACCAATCATCTGTCTCGATCTTTTATTAAGGTTTCACAGGAGGTTTTTAATTATTTGGATGTTTTTGGGCTTGGGTAGTGTTGGCTTTGTGTGTGAAATGTTTGACACTAGGTTTTCAAAAGAAAAGCAAATTTTTAGATTAAGAGCCAAGTCAGGTACTATCCAGGTCGCTAAACAAAGTAGGGTTACTTGTATCATCAAGTGTTAAGATGGAATTCTTTGTTGGATACCTGATCTAGTCTAGGTTTCTAGACCCGAAACATCTAAAAATGAATCCATAGCTTTATCCTTAGTTTGTTAGTGATTAAACCCCAGGTGTACCTAATATGAATTATGGCTCAACCATTGGTCCCTTCTTTTACTAACATTTCTCAAAACATTCTTTTAGAAGTCATGCAAATATAATGCAGATGCAGATGCAGATGATGAGAATACAAAATATTTTGATGTTTTTAGGTTCTAAAAAATGATAAAATGACCGACAAAATTGAAAGTAACCCCCCCTGTACCCCATGCTTCAAGTTTGCAAGTCCACTTGCAAAAGAAAAAGAGTAGGAGAAGGTATCACTAGAGATGGAATAAGTCAGGTTGGAGGTGAATTTTTTACAAAACCTGAAAAAGAAAATGAAAGCGGAAAACTGGGTTACCTCCCAACCAGTGCTATCTTTAACTCCATTTAGCTAGGAGTAAAGTGATGCATGGAAGATGGTCAATCGTGAAGATAGTTGGACACCTAAATGTCCTATAAAAAGAGATCTTCCACTTGGTCCCCTGACAATATAGTGGTGGAAGTAGGGGGACTAAAATGAGTGCAAGAAATGGAAAAAGTACCGAAGTCTAGCCAAGGTTTCAGCTCAGGAAGAAGGCCATACTCAGGGGGATCAGATGGTAGGTCTAGGGGAAAGGGAGTGGGGGAAGAGTTAGCGAGATGAAGGGTGGGTGAAGTAAGGGTGGGAGATTAAATTGAGATTAGAGTGGGCGGGTGAGGTGATGAGTTAGGATGAGAGTAGGATTGAGGACAAGTCTCCTGAGCATTGATGTCGCCTACCACTGATTCAGAGTCAGAATCCTCAAAAAAATTATGGTTGGGAAGAGAATCTACTAGCATTGTTTCTTCCATGAAACTAGATGCTTCAGTATTTGAGTCCTCAGAGAAGTCATCAACATGGAATCTCTTGGAGGTTTTGAAAATATCTAGAGTAATTATTTGGCCTGCATAAGTGATATCCATTTTACTCCTATGGCAAAAAAGGGTCATCCAAGTATGATATGGGCATTGCTCAAAGATTCAGGTACCTCAATGTCAAGAACTAGAAAGTTGATTGGGAAGATAGTTTTGGACCTTAACAAGAACATCCTCAACAATCCCCATCAGTTTGATTGAAGATCGGTCAACTAATTGTAGGGTAACCTCAACAGGCTTGAGATCACCGATCTTAAATTCCTCAAAAAGAACATTGGGGATGATTTCGACTAAGCACCAAGATTGAGAAGGGCGCGGTTAAATGTAATATCATCAATAATCACCGAAATCAAAGGCGCACCTGGGTCTTTCATCTTGAGAGGCAGCTTGCTCTATATGACAGAGCTTACTGTCTCTGAAAGATGCACTCGTCCTAAATTTTTGGTCTATCATTTTGGAGTACAGAAATCCTTCAAAAACTTAGCATAGGCAGGGATATATTTGATTGCGTCTGGGAAAGGGATGTTGATTTGAACTTGCCCAAATAATTCCATGAGTTCCTCATTTGTGGGTTCAAATTTCTTTCTTCTATTGGTGGTGGAGTGGAGAGCTTGGGGAAAGGAGACAGGAGTTGTGTTGTGATAATCAATTTCTTTTTCTTCCTGAGTGATGGAGTTAGGAGAGTGGACTTGCACTGGAGTAGTGTGAGTTTCATTAGGTTGGTGTGAAGGCCCAGGATCGGTGATTGTTTTCTCATTCCTCAAAGTAATTGCATTGCTGGTTTGGTTGCTCCTGGGAGGAGGTTGGGAGGCCTGATGCTGCGGGAAACCTGGTGAGTTCTATGATGCAACGTTTATTGGAGGCTGATTAGTATGGTTCTAATTTGAGTTCCCGCCCTACTAGTGGTTCCTCTAATTGATACGGTTGGGTATGGGTTGGGAAGGCAGGTGTCCTACATGTCTCTGAATCGTAGTAACCCCAATGTGATTATGGAGATTTGTACCAACACGGGTTACCTTCGACATCTGACTTTACATTCCTCGCTGGGTTTTCATAACATAGACATTGATGCCTTCTTAGGATGGCCCAGGTTAACAGAAGGTCAGGTTCTGCCTATACCCTCCAAATTGGCTTTGTTTCTGGGAGGGAACCAGATTCGTACACGAGTGAGTCTGGTCGTTCCTCCAATTGGAGTTGGGGGGATTTCTAAATTGCTCCTAGAAGGGGGAAATATTCTCAGTGGGGTTGGAATAAATGTAATTTCCCGGTGATCCATATAAAGCCTCAGAGAAATATTATACTTAGTAGGGACAGTATTGAGATTATGCAAGTTTTCTCTCTTCAGAATGTTAGGTGGGGTCAAATGTGGTGCCTAGGTGGGTGTCCTAAGTCTTTCCTCGATTTTCTTCTGATCTAATTGCATCTGGTAGAGTTTGTAGGCAATCATTTAAAGATCATCTTGTGTAATGGGGATTGGTTGAGTTCCTATCTCATGAACACCAAACTGTGGGTTGGCAGTTCGACTAAAGGTGTTCATGGATGCATGGTTAAATGAGTTTTCACGCATTTCTTCAAATAGCTCATAGGCACTCTCAGCATCTTTGTTTAGGAAGTTGCCGCCACATGTGGCATCGACAAAATGTCAAAGTTGATTTTCTAATCCATGCTAGAAGATTTGCATGAGCTGCCATAATGGAACCTCAAGGTGCGGGCAACTTCTCAAGAGATCCTGGAATCGTTCCCAAGCATCATGTAAAGTCTTGCCAGTTTTTTCTTGGAAAGTTGTAATAAATCTTCTTAGGGAAATCATATAACCAATGGGGAAGAATTTTTTAAGTAAATCACTTTTAAGCTGAGGCCAAGTGTTAATAGGTTTGCTTATGGTTATAATTTAGTAAGCAGCCTTGCCTTTAATGGAAAGAGGGAATAACTGCATCAGCCATAAATCTTCTCGCACTTTGTGAGAATGGGTCATTTGTTGAGGAGCATGAGTTCCTCGAGGTGGCTGAATGGGTGTTTCCTTGGAAGGCCATGGAAGTGCTTGATTAGGGTCAGAACAATAGGTTTGATTTCAAAGTCCCCTTCCGGCATGACCACCCCCAGTCTGTCCTCGTAATTAGAAGGATTATAGAAATCCTTAAGAGGGACAACAAGCTACTGAGGTGATGGCGGGTTTGCCCTTGCTTGGCTAAGTTCACGACAGTCCTAACCAACTGTTATTGGTTTGCTTAAAGTTGAGCTAGTTACTCAACCATCATAGCTAAAGGATTGAGCAGAGGGCCTTAGTTGTGATCTTGAGTCATCTTAGGTAATTCCAGACCAAGCAAGTTAGGGATGGGTGAGTCAACGATGGAGGGGTTAGCTGGACGATTTTAGGAGGGAAGAGTTAGAGGCGGGATTAGGGGTGGGGTTAGAGGTGTTTTGTGGGTGAGAGGTAGAAGCGGTAGTGGACCTATTTTGGAGATTTTTCATTTTTGAAGAATGAAAATGAGAGGAAGAGGATCTTTTTGTGTGGAGGGTAGAATGAAGAGGTACCTCTAGGTGTGGATTCTGGGACTGCCACCAGTACATGCAATGGAAGAATGGGAAGGAGAGGAAGGAAAGATGAGAAGAATAAATGTGAAAATCAAGCAATCAAAATTCTAAGCCTAACTTAAGGTTGACTTCTTAAGAAAACCTACTTGGAAACCCAGAGAATCAAGAAATCACTAAGTGATCCTGCTTCCCAAAATTAACCCAGCTAGACTAGAGAGGGGCTCGGGTCCAAGCATATCCTAGGAAAATCACCAAGGGCTTATGTAAACGCACACCCATCCTTTGACTTCCTTCTTAGTTTGACGCCACATCTGATTAAGGGAATTAGGAATGATTATAGATAACTTGAAATCCAAATATCAAGCTTACAATTAATGAAGCCCTTAATGGTCAAGTGACTACAAATTTTAATTAGATTTAGGAGACTTAAAGTGCATAGGAATGTGATGGGCATTGATTAGGGTATTGCCCAATTATTTCTTTTATATATGTGTGCAAATTTAGGCGATAATGTGATATCCAAAGCCAAAACACGGAGGCTTGCAAACAATGATTAAGATTAAAGGATTTTAGGGTTTTGATCAAGATTTTTAGATATTAAAGTTCTCTCTTTTTAAGAATTCAACCAAGGTTTTGATGTTCCAAAATAATATCAAATAAGTTGTTGTTGGTGGAAGTTGATTCCTTTAAAGTTGATGTTGTAATCACTTCTGTTTCAATGCACCAAAATTATATTTATTGCTACACTAATATTTCAGGACCATCTCGGATTAAAGCTTCTCTTTTGGATCAAGTTCAAATGGTTGCTGATGTGTATCATTTTCCTTTTTATTTGAGTCTAGGATATCATTGTAAGGAACATAAAAAATAAAACAATCAAATAGCTTTTCACGCTTCTTTGAAAACCAACTTTTAGGGTTATTGATCGACCAATATTCCTTCTTGATCGACCAACCAAGTTTGTTAATCAATCAAACCAATCCTTTTTAGGAAGTTGATTAAAATCCTATTGATCGACCAACCAAGTTAATTTATCGATCAATGTGTGATCAATCAAATAACTTAATTGATCAACCAAATAGCTTTTTGATCCACCAAATATCTTAATTGATCGGCCAATATCACTTCCTTTTCAAGCCAACTTTTTAATATAAATAGAGGTCATATGCAGCCCTTTCAAAATATAACTTTTAATAGAATTGCACAAAAAAATTAAAGCTTCTCATGCTTCTTTAAAGTGTTCTACGCTTCGCTATTCACGTCTTTGAAAGCACACCATTTCGAACCTCTGCCGAAATTCTGGTTTGATCTTTTATTGAGGTTCTATAGATATATTTATTTATTATTCAACTTTGTTGTTTTTGATCAACAGATTCCAAGGTGTTGGAAAGATCCATGTTGTTGTTATTCTTCTCTTCAAGATAAAAAGAGAAGTGGTTGTAAAGAGGTTGTGCCACCCTCGTTCGAGTGGTACTATAGTTGATTGACTAATCTTGACCAGTCAGAAAAATCCTAAGCTGAGAGGCTTAGGTTGTGGTTTTCACCCAATTTAGGTTTCCACTCTAAATCCAGGTGTAAATTATGCTTGACTTTTGTTGTGTATTTATTTCTATCTTTTACTATTTCAAGAAGCGATACTATTCACCCCTACCCTCTAGTATTTGTTCGATCCACATGCAAAACTCTCCTATGTATGCAAATCCTAAATGAACCTCTTTTCATAAAATCCTTTTAGGTGGTGGTCCAAACAAGACAAACACCACCACCACTTGATAGGCAATCAAACAAGGAATCCAAAAGTTATTTTTTTGAGATTTTAGAAACTTGTTTAGTATTTTTTGGAAATTTTCTTCTTACTGGTGTCTAGAGGTAGAAAATATAGATTCGAAAAAATGACTCATCAGAAATCTTAATTAACCTCAAAAAATTTTGAAAATTTTATATATTGTACAAAATTTAACAAGGTTTCCAGACATATAGAGTTTGTCTAAATTTGATACGTAGAAAAATTTATAAAATTCACGAACAGTAAGAAAATAGTAAGGAAACAAGGTCTAACCATTATTTAGTCCACGAATTTTCTAATTTTTTCTACTTGTCAAAACTCCCTGAAATTTACTCTCAAGGTTCCTAACTCAAAGGGGATTCATTGGGTGAAATTTGAATTTTTGGAAGCCTCTAAGTGCCAAAACCTGATTTTTAAAGTTCAATACAGTTGGATTTTTAAAAGTCAGACACCAATAAGAACAAGGTGGTGGAGAATTAATGCAAACAAGCAAACAATTGGTTTTTAGTGTTCCAACACCCTAAATTTTTTTATTTTTGTGATTTTTGATAATTTTAAGCTTTTTCAAGATTTTTCTTGAAGAGATTCCTAAGAGATTTGGCTTGGGTACTTACTTGAAGATCGTGGGAAGACAAGACAACATGAAGCTTCCACTGCAAGTGAATCCAATTCCCGCTCCCGCTCTTCTTTCACACCTGAGTCAAATCAAAATAAAATTCATGATGATCTAATTAAGCAAGAGAGAGATTAAATAAGACTAAGCCATGCCTCCCTAGCAACGATGCCAAAAAGTGATGCGAGATTTTACACAATTTCTTAAATGCTTATTTTAATCATTGTACCATGTAAAATTAATTGACTCTTAAATTTATATTCCTAGATTTGGTGAGTATCTAGGGTCATCCAAGGAGGCCAATCTATTAGTCAAATAGTTGTTCTCTCTGTTGCCTACTCCAATCGACACTTCTATTTTTTAATTAGGTTTTGCGAATTCTTAGAGTTTTGAAATAATCGAGGCATGAAAAGATGAATTGGCCACTCCTAAGTGATAAAGATAGAATCTACTTTTCTAAGCTCACCCTAGGCAAGTGCACCTAGGGTAATTAGAAAGGAGAAGTGATACACTAAAGCTTCTAGAAAAACTAGAATTTAAAGCACATAAGATAAAGACAATAAGATATGGAAATACACTCTGGAATTAAGAAATGAAGTAGTGGAGTTTACAAAGTACTTGGGGAACTCAATTGTGTGAATGGAACCACACAATTAATCCCCAATTAGAGGAATGCTTTAAACTACTACAACAAAGATGACAATAAAACAAGAAAGAAGATTCTCCCAAAATGCTTGAAGATATCCTTGCTCCAAACTTAGTGATTAGCCCATATTTGTAGGCTATTTAAGTATTTAAGTGACTAGACATTAAGTTAATTCTATCATTAATTTAGCAAAAATTAGGGTGTAAATAGATTAATTCATATTTCTGATTTAATTAAATAATTCTTGCATTGCATTCATATTTAAATGCATTTAGAATTAACTTAGAATTGCATTCATTTAATTAGTTAACCAATTAGGTGCATTGCATGCATTATTTTAAGTTAACATAAAAGTTAAGGGTTTGTATATAAATAACCATAATATTTTATTATTATTTTATTCTTCTTCTATGAGCAACGGCTGCATTTCTTCCTCCAGCTGCCACATTGAAGAGCTTAATCAAGGAGTAGCGCCAAAAGTGGATCTGGTCTCCTCGACTGGGATAAGGAAGAGAGGGAAGCTACCACGCTCCGGAGGCCACCATCCCCGACCCACCACGGTGCAAAGAGTTGACCTCTCATCCGCTCCACCACCAACGGCCTCAATCGTGGCGACGAGCCTCCACCACCGTTGGCGTATGGCATGACAGGCCACACAGACATCTGGAGCTCGTTTGCATTACCATGAGCACCTCAGCGTGCACTACCCTCACCACCATCACCAGCATCCACCACCACATCCACCACAACTTCACACCCCCGTCCGTTATGACGTCTGGGAATGTTCCCAGATGTCTGAAACTCCTACAGCAACACCTTCATCTTCTTCCCCCATCCTCTATCCCCACGCACAATAGCAGCCACCTCCAACTCCACACCATGCACGATAGTCCAGGTCGCTGCCCCACGCGCACCACGGGTGGCCATCCTCGTGCACACGCACCAGTTGCAGCGTCGCCCAACCACGTGCCACACCTCCTGCAGCACTCACCAGGGTGCAGCATCACATGCCCCTCTCCACCACGTGCAATCACCTCCAACACCAGTGCCATTCCCACACCAAGTGCCCTCTGCGTGTGTCTACGCCTCTACCATGCTCGCAACCAA
The DNA here is from genome assembly GCA_037157565.1 of Thalassia testudinum. NCBI lineage: Eukaryota > Viridiplantae > Streptophyta > Magnoliopsida > Alismatales > Hydrocharitaceae > Thalassia > Thalassia testudinum. The sequence continues at coordinate 19,349,121 of JAZHRO010000056.1, forward strand.
CAGTTCGTGCGTGCCGTGGCCTCTTCCAGTAGAAACCATGCGTGCAGTGGCTTCCTCTCCCATGTTCTACACACGACCACGTGGTGCCCAGTTGTGCACACAGACACAGTAGCCACCGTCGCCGCGCCTGCAGTGTGTAGCAGCAGCTGTGCTCCACCAGTCCTCACCCTATGCGACCTGCAGTAGCAGTAGTGTTGAATGTGTACGAACCTACGCTAACGAGATTGGTTTTGGAAAACCTGTCGTTGTAGTTCGAAAGCGAAGAATTCGCATTCAACAAATAAAATTTATACCGAAATTAAAATTCCGGGTCGAACACAGGGAGGCAGATGTTTGATTTAAAAACTACGCGTTTCTTTTTATTTGTTATAGAATAATTCAATTTAGAACCATCTAATTATTTACAATAAATAGAAGAGAGGGAGAGAGTAAGAGAGAAAGAGAATATTACACAATCAAAATGAGATGTAGAATAAACAAGGAATTTTTGTATTGAAGAGATTGTTCATTACAACTAGAAAGCATAAAACAATTACTCTAGAAAGCGATAAATTTACTCTAGAAAGCATTAAAAGAATGGAGAGAGAAATGTCCTCCTCGACGATTGCTTGGAGGACGAGTAGATTAATCTAGAAAGCAGTAAATCTATACTAGAAAGCGGTAAAAAGAATAGGGAGAGAGAAATCCTCCTCGACGGTTGCTTGGAGGACGAGCCGAACGGGACGACGCCTGGACGAAGGAGAACGAAGCGGGACGAAGGAGGACGAAGTAGAAGAACGGGAACGAAGCAGCACGCCGTCGTCGTCGCGGGATCCACTTCCGAAGGGGAACGAAAATTGGACTTTATCTCGCGAGAAGCATCCCGGGTGTGGGACAAGCTGCTCTTGAGCTTTGGAGGGGTAGAGAGGAGAAAGAAGGGATGAAAATTTCGTATGGAGGGGGTCTCCTTTTATAGTTTCAAGGAGTAGGGGCAAAATAGACATTACATCTTCAAAATAATAAATAAGGGGTCTTTACTGACGGATAAATCCGTCACTAAAGCCACGACGTGGCCGTCACCGCTGCGCCCACGCGCGCCCGCTCGGCTACCCGCATGCGTAACGCCTACGCACGTCCGTGAAGTCTCAGCCGTCCGATCGCGAGATCGAACGGCTTAAAATCGCGCCTTCACCACTGTCGCCCGCCCGCCTGTGCGTGCGATCGCGCGTCGGCGCTATCGGGCGAGAGTGGCCGTTGGATCGCGATCGTGCGGTCGATTGGAGGCATGCCACCTCTCCAATTTCTATGTGGCGAGACTCGAACGCGCATCCCTGCTTCGCGTTAGAGCGCTCGACTGCTGCGCTGCGGTCGCGTTTGTGTCAAGCGCCTGACTTCAGCACGGGCGCGTCGTAGCCGTTGGATCGAGATCCAACGGCGGAGAGGAGACGGGTGCGCGGTCTTCACAAGATGCAAGCGGCCGTTTGGGCAGCTGAGATGGCACCACGTGGCACCATCTTGGCCGTCCATCTTCTGGAAGTTGTAGATGGTGCCACGGATGTCTGATTGACTTGATTTTTGTGTCGTTGGGCTGCGATCGTCGATCCGAATTCATCCGTGCGGTCGGATTTGTCATCTGAAGTGCGGATTTACACCATCATGGCCCTTGATTTTATAGGGTTCCCCGATCTCTATCTGATGCTACGGATGCCTGATTAGGGCGATCTTGGAGTCGTTGAACTCCAATCGTCGCCCTGATCATATCCATACGGTTGGATCTTTGATCCGAGGCCCCGATAAAATGTTTGCCCTGTCCAAGCACATAAAAGGAGACAATTAACCTCCATTTTATTCAACCTACTCTAAATGCGAGATGATGCATGTTATGCAATATTTATATCATGAAATGAAATCCTATGCTTAAGAACATGCATAAATAGACATTTTAAGTAGTGTAAATGTGTTTACATCAAGTAGCTACGTTTGCTGTGCCTCCCCACGTGCGTGCTTGCTACTCCACAGCAACACCTCCAGCAACTTGCCACTGGCAACTGCAGCCATGCCGTCGGCCATCTCCCACCTCACCGCCATAGTCATTGAACTCCCAACGCGCCGTCCGACCTTCCCTCAGAGCCTCGCCGGTCGCCATTCCCCTTCCCATGCACGAAAAAGTGAGAGAAACTTTCCTCTGTTTTGCCATGAATTAAAACTTACATTGCTTTGCCATTGCAAGTGAGGGAATTTTATTTAATTAATATTATATTATGGTTGTTTTGCTTGAATACCCCTCCACTTTCATACAAATGCAATTTCAGCATAGCTTCTCATTGTTATCTTGATTTAAAGGCAGATTTGGCTTTATTTCTTGACAAAATCAATAGTGAACATTCATTTTTGATATTAATGAGTTTAATTAGGAAATTGCCTCCCTAGGGACACGACCCACTCCTAATTTAGTGGTTATATTAATTATTGATTCGTCGATTTTTCCACCACATAGAACTACAAACGATGCGTCATTTTATGTGAGAAACAACTTTAAAAGTGAAGAATCAACTCGTCAGTTAGCAGCTCCTAGGCCTGAAGAGGATGCTCCTTGCTCGTTGAGTGCTTCTCCTCCCAAGGTGGATGTGCTCCATGGTATGCAGCTAAGGAAGAAGATAGGAGAAAGTAAACACCAAAGGGACAAGGTAGGTGTTCCCTTTGATCAGCTCTCATCTCTTCCTCCTTGGGGGTGGGATATGGGTAGAATATAGTAAATATTTTTGCTAGCCAAGGATGGTTTGAATGGTAGTAGACGGGATCTTTTTATAGGCTAGTATGGATGGGGGTTAGGAAGCTTCCTTGGAACCATGTGAAAGGGTGCAAATGAGGGTGGATAAGAAGCTTCCTTGGTGCCATGTGAAAGTGTGCCAAGGAGTGCATTTTAGGTGCCAGTGGTTAGTACTTTTAATGTAGGTGGACGGATATTAAGGTGGAGAGGGTGTAGGGTAGGGGCTGGAGTAGTGGTGGAGCTAGTTAAGCTAGCTAGTAACTTAACTAAGTAGAGGAGGAGCTAGAAGGAGTTTTCCCAAGCTGTCTTCACACTTGTTCCTTGTGCCTTCCATACTGCCAGGGCTTTTATGATTTCCAAAGCATTCATCCTTGGCAATCAAATGGTAACTACATAAGATAATGTAAAATAAATGCTAATGCTTGCTATAAACCCTAAATGCAAATGCATGCTTAATGTAGTGAAATAATGCAATGCAATTAACAAAACCTTAGGAACTATTAAGGATGCTGATAAACTAGTGTTTATCATCCATCGAATTGGACTGGGACTTATGATTTCTTGAATCAAAATCCTTTCAACCCTACTACTGAAAGCATTTCGACTCTCCAAGAGCATTTTCGAAATTCCTCCAACTCCTACAATCAAAATTGGAGGAATAACTCGAACCCCTCCTAGAAAGCCCCTAATCAGGTTCCTTTCCAAAGGCAATTTCAACATGGGATCTTTGGGCAAAATCACTTTTCACCTGGACTTCTCAAGAAGACATCAATACCCAAGTTATGAAGACCTTGCAGGGTATGCAAAATCAATTAACTGAGGTAACCTATGTAGTCACCAATTTACAAAATCACATTAGGGTTACACCAGATTAAAGACCTACAAGCAATTTGCCTTCTCAACCCATGCCCAATCCCAACAATCAAAGGAACCACTTTCAGGGCAGAAATCCCAATCATCCCACTCACCCAGGTCCTCAGTACCCTCCCAATTTCCATTAAAACCAAGCTTCCCAACCTCCTCCAAGAAATAATCATACTGCTAATGCAGTAACCTTAAGGAGCGAGAAAACTACTCAAGATTCATCCACATCCAAAACACAAATCAATAACAAGCAAGTTGACTCTTCTCCTAACCCGACTAAAGGACATTCAAATGCACCATAGTAAAACCCTATCCTTTTTCTACAAGCACTTCATTCAACCAAAAAGAAAAACAAATCTGAGCCTTTTGATAAGGAACTCTTAAAACTTTTTCGACAAGTTGAAATAAACATCCCTATCCTAGATGCAATTAAATATATTCCTGCCTATGCCAAATTTTTAAAAGATTTATGTATCCCTAAAAGGTAGTCTAGAAATCTAGGGAAGGTGATTCTTTCTGAGATAGTAAGCTTAGTTGTCTAGAGCAAACTATCTCTTAAAAAGAAGGATCCAGGTGCACCTCTAATTTTGGTTGTCATAAATGACACCACCTTTGATCGCACCCACCTTGATCTTGGTGCCTACATTAATCTTATCCCCACAATTTTTTTTTAGGAATTTAGATTCAGTGAGCTTAAGCCTGTTGAGGTTACTTTACAATTGGTTGATTGATCTACAATTAAATCTAAAGGGATTGTCAAGGATGTTATTATTTGGGTTCAAAATTGTCTATTCGCAATAGATTCTTGGGTCTTGGATATCAAGGTACCTAAAGCTTTAAAGAATGCCCCCATTATTCTTGGAAGACCTTTTCTTGCCACCGCTAAGGCAAATATAAATTGTGATTCTGGAAAGATGAAGATCACTTGCGGTGGCAAATCTATCACCTTGGATATATTTCAAGCATCCATGAGATTCCAAGAACCAGATTTCTTTGTTGAATTTGAAAATGAATAACTTGGGGGAAGAAACTATGCATATTTCACATGTAGTCACCTGCTTTGCAATTAAATATGTTCCTAGGTCTCATTCGTCCCACCCTCCCACCCTAACTTCACCTTCCACATCTAACTCTTCCCTTCTCTCTTCTCCTTTAGACCTCCCTTCCCATTCTCTCTCTAAGCCAGGCCCACAATTAGAGCTAAAACATTTTCCCAACTCTCTAAAATATGTTTTCCTTGGACCTAATAATTCTATCCCCATATTATTAATTCTCGTCTCTCTGGGGATCAAAAGGAAAATCTTCTCCAAGTTCTAAGCCAAAATAAAAAAGCCACTGGTTGGACTTTACATGATCTTTAGGGTATTAATCCATCCTATTGCACTCACTGCATCTATCTTGAGCACAACTTTTGCCCCTCCTGCCAGCCTCAATGGCGACTCAATCCTAATATGCAGGAGGTGGTTAAACATGAGATCATTAAGTGTCTTGATGCTGGCATTATTTACCCAATCTTAGATAGCACTTGGGTTAATCTTACTCAAGTTCCCAAGAAAGCGAGACTAACCATCATCACTAATGAGAAAGGGGAAAATATTGCCACTCAGACTGCTTCTTCTTGGCGTGTGTGCATTGATTACCGAAAATTAAACACCGCTACCAAGAAAGATCATTTTCTGCTCCCTTTTATTGATCAAATTTTGGAGTGCTTAGCTGATCAAGAGTATTACTGTTTTCTTAATGGATACTCTGAATATAATCAACTCGCAATCCACCCTAAGGACCAACTGAAGACTACATTCACCTGCCCCTTCGAAACCTTTGCTTTTTGGAGGATGCTTTTGGATTACGCAATGCACCTGCTACCTTTTAGCAGTGCATGCTTGCAATATTTTCTAAATTGGTAGGTGAATGTCTTGAGGTTTTTATGGATCACTTTTTTGTCTTTGGAGATTCATTCAATTTGTGTCTTGCTAACCTTAATAAGATTCTCAAAAGGTGCATAGAGGTCAATTTAGTCCTTAGTTGGGAAAAGAACAACTTCATGGTCCAGCAAGACATCATCCTGGACCATGTCATATCTAAAAATGGAATTGCAGTAGATCGTGCAAAGATTGATGCTAATTATAGACTCCCATTGCCCAGTTCTATTAAGCAGATATGCTTATTTTTAGGGCATGTGGGGTTCTACTGTAGATTCATCAAAGACTTCTCCAAAATCTCCAAACCCTTAAGTCATTTTCTTATGAAAGATCAACCCTTTGACTTGAATCACCAGTGCTTGGAGAGCTATGAACAGTTGAAGAGAGAGGTTACTAAGGCATTAATTTTAGAGGGACCTAACTAGAATCAACCCTTTGAATTAATGAAAGATGCTTCAGATTATGCTATGGGGGTAGTTTTAGGGCAACACATTGACAAGAAGCCCGTTGTTATCTATTATGCTAGCAAAATCTTGGATGATACACAATGGAACTACACAATCACTAAGAAAGAACTTCTTAACATTGTGTTTGCCCTCAAAAAATTCTAACCTTATATGTTGGGGTCGCACATCATTATTTACACAGACCACTCAGCATTGAAATATTTGCTAATCAAGAAAGATGTGAAACCCCGCTTTATTTCATGGATTCTCTTACTCCAGGAATTTGATCTGGAAATTAGGGATAAGGTGGGCTCACAAAATGTTGTGGTTGATCATCTCTCCTGTCTCATGATGAATGATGTGCTTTCCTCCCCAGATATTTTCCCTAATGAAAACCTCTTGGCAGTCTCTAACCTCCTTTGGTATGTCCCAATTGTGAATTATCTTGTGACTGATCGAATCCTTACTGACTGCCTAAATCAAACAAGGATAAGTTCTTCGCAAATATTAAAAATTAGTTTTTGGAGCAGCCCGATCTATTCTGTATCAGTGCCAACCAGGTCATTTGGCGGTCTGTTCTTGATTCTGAATTTCATGATATTCTTAACCACTATCATGCGATGACCTACATTGGTCATTTCTTGGGTAAAAAGACTGCGGTTAAAATTTTGAATTTTGGATTTTACTAGCCCAGCATACACAAAGATACTCAAAATTTTGTTTGGTTCTGTGTGCCTTGTCAAAGAATTTTTTAAGTTTTGCAAGAATTCAAAGAAAGAGAAGAAGGAAAAGAAGGAGCAAGATAGCCTAAGATGTTGCTATCATTGCAACGGGAAAGGGCATCTTCGACCCGAGTGTCCTCTTTTCAAGAAAGAAAAGAAAGAGGAGAAGGGAAAGAAGTAAAAGAAGAAACCATTCCAAACTACTTAAGATAACTCAAACTCGGAGGAAGAAGAAGAGGAGGATCCTGAGAAGAAAAACAAAGTCGCTTGCATGGGCTTCATGGCCATCGCAAGTGATAGCAATGATGACAATGACAACATGGAGGTAAATTCTAAATTACAAGATGCTTTTGATGAATTGTATGAGCTTAGTAAGTCACTAAAAATAGAAAAGAAGAGCACTAAAAAGAATCTTAGCTTTCTAAAATCTGAAAATGAAAGGTTATAGATTCAACTTAAAGATCTAAAAGTTAGTTCTAGTCCTAAAAATGATGACTTATTGTTAGAAAATAAAAACCTAATCAATGAAAATAGTACATTGATTGAGGAGAATACTAGCTTAAAAACTGAAATTTCTAATCTGAAAACTAAGATGCATGTTGTAGAAAAAGAACTTGCATGTCTTAAGGATGATTCTAATAACTTGATGAATAAATTAGATAATTTCTCTAATGATAAAATTAGTACTAGTCATAAGATTGAGAAAGGATCTCCATCAAGGAAACCAATTAACAAATCCAGATCTAAGCTAACTTGGATACCAAAAGATCAATTAGAATCATGTTTTGTAGGTTTCAAGGGAGACTTCAACATAAAGGAATGAACCTACAAGATAAAGGATAGTCCACTCAAACTAGGTGGACCAACGTCAAGAACAAAGAGGGAGATCCATCAATTCTGGCAACCTCCACTTGGGCCATGCTATTGGCCTTTGCAGGTGAGGTAAAATCTTTACCCTAACTTTCTTTTCTATAGCATTTAGATAGGGGGAGTTTAAAATTTGATAAAGCTATTTGTCCATCATTAAGGGGGAGGTTTTAAATAAATATAGCTATATTTCCATTAGAAAGAGTGAATTAATGGATAAATGAATAGCTATATTGTTATGCCAAAAAGAGTAAATTAGAAGAGCATCTTTCAAGGGGGAGTGGTCAACATGTTTCGCATGTTTGAAATCAAGGCTAAGAATGACCTATCGTCATAGTCGCAAGCCTCGTAATCAAATATAATTTTTACCGAAACTCAAAGAGAGTCCTGGGTCGAACACGAGGAGGCAACATTTACTTTGTATGAAAATCGTGCTTCGATTTGATTCTTTTTGGTGTTTTATGGATTATTTTTTTTGTTTTTGAAGTAAAAAAGACAAGCAATCACAAGAGAGAGATGGAATCAAATATGATATATTGCATGAATGTTTATGACAATGATCTATGAAAGCATAAAAAGGGAAAGAGGTGAGAAGGAATCTCTCGAATCGGCTGTTCGATGAGACGACAGTGCCTAGTAGAAGCTTGCACGAAAGAGTTGAGAAATGGGACAATGGAGGTGAGATGTAGGAGGACGTTAGGTAGAGGAAAGCTTTAGCATGGCTCCGGAATGGAGGTGAGGAGGCAGAGATGATATCCTATTGGAATGGAGGTGAGAGGATGGCTCCAAGGCAACCTATGAATGATGATGGGAAGAGAGAGGAATATTTGGTGAGGCAAAGGTTCGTTACACTAATAGGAGACTTGGGAGCTTGAGAGTAAGCTCTAACAGAGCGTTGGTAGCTTGCTAGAGCTTAGGAGTAGGTGGGAATAGAGTAGGTAGAGATGAAGTGGAATGGGGGGTGTAGGGGTGCTTATATAGTGATGGGAGGAAGAGCATCCCGCATACAGGCATTCAACAACAGCAACAAGCATCACTAAAGGCCACTCAAGCTGTCGCCAAAAGATCCACGCCTCTTCATTACCTTTGCTGGCACACAGACTGTGCATGCCATTTAGTGCTAGCTGTAAGTGTCACTAAAGGCTCGCTCTTTTGTCGCTGCAAATCCCGTGCCCAATGCTCACACCCTCAACTATCCACTTGAAGAGATCTCCACCACTGGATCCGTCATAGTGCGACTAGGATGCGTCCTTAGTTCGTGCCCTTGCGGATGCAAATGCGCACATATCATGCCTTCAAGAAGATTCAAAGGCCGAGAGTGCATCTAGTCGTCTTAAACAAGTACCCCTGATTGCGCACGTGAGATGGCACGTTCTCGAGGAGCGTCGATGGCCATGTGCAACATTCGTGCTCAGCTGTGCGTCCACGTTGCCTCATCTCGATTTTTCATCAGCAATCAAGCGGTCGAATTTGAGGTGCTTCTATTATGCGGCTAATTGGTGGCACTTGGGAGAGTCAAACCTACGCCCGTGCGTTGCGAGTTGAGGCACCCACCACTGCACTGAGGGTCATGTTGTGTCATGCTTTTGGATTTGAGGCTACGCGCCCACGACCATCAGATGCGGGATTACACGGCCGAGAGCAGAGCGCGCTTGCCCTTGAGCAGAGCGCTGTTGACCGTTCGATGGCACAAGTGTGGCGGCATGGATGGTGCCACGTGGCGCCATCTGGTCCATCCATCTTCTTCTTGTAGAGGGTGCTACAAAGCTTCGATAGGGGTGATTCTCACGCTGTCGGACTACGATCGACTCTCTAAACCCATCCATATGGTAGGATTCTTCATCCAAAGCCCATAAAGATGTCGCACTACCTCCTGGCCATGTAAAAAGATGGAATTAATGTACATAATATACAACTATCCTGAACTAGTGGGAAGAGGATGGAGAGAGAGGGGTGAAGGGCGACGGGTGGCGATGTCGAGGGCTAGGGCTAGGGATGAGGGTGACTGGAAGACATGGAGATCGAAGAATTGAAGGAGAATGGAGAGTAGATGGCCATCTTATGTGGTCGGGACTGTTAGAGTTGGGTCGAGAGAGGGATGGAAGAGGACAAACAGAGAGGTCCTATGCTATATACGCAGAAGAAGAGGGCATATGGTGGCGATATGCAGGAACCCCCTTGTGTGCCTTGCGTGTGGAGGTGACGGGCACAAACGCGATTCATGCACAAGGATGCACTTCACTATTGGAGGAAGAACCCTCAGTGCCCGAAACAAGAGGCTCCCGAACCACGGCTACCCCCATCGCCGTCACAGGGTAGTCACATGATTGATGTGGAAATCTCCTTCTCTGAGGATATACTATCTGTGGAGATGATGTTGAGAGGAGCATTGATTGGTGAGGTTATCACTGGAAGCCCGTCTGCTGGAAAGCTTCATCAACTGGTGAGTTCCCTGTCACTTGTCTCGTCTAGTTGGAAGGTTGCTGTATTATCCCAGACTCATTTTCTTGTTTTTGGTCTGGGGATGATAGTCGTGGAGAGGCTAAGATTTCGCTCGAGTATTTTTGAAAACATTAATGTGTTGTGGAGGTTGGTCTCTCCCTTTGATGGGGCACTCCCAGATCGTCCACCCCAGAAGATGGGTGATGAGAACCTCATCATGAGCCATAACTAGCTCATTTTGACCTAATACAAAGGATAAAAGCTCCTACATAACTCAAGGAAAGGCTTAACTCAGAGAATTCTGAGTTTAAGGAGAAAACTAGTCATAAGGGGTAAAAATGCAATTTTACCAGTATAATCTGCATACAGGGTAATTCAGGGTCCAAACATAGGTCAAAGCAACCTAATAAGAATAAAAGTGGGATGAGATGATCTGACAAGAGCTACAGCAATTCCAAGGAACTAAATGATAATCTGTAACCTTAAAACAAACCCACTTCAATTTGCGAGGTTCGAGGCAAAGTAAAAATAGAATAAACCCTCTAAAATTCATAGAAAAATAATCTCTAGGGTTTAGAACCTTCAATTTGGCCTTCAGAACCCATTTTGACCTACATTGAGAACCATGCCCAATTAATAACTTAATTCAGGTTTTTGCATAAATTGACCGGTCAAACAAGGTTTAATCTAGAAATAAAATTCACCATCAGATTCCTTAGGTCCTAATTAGTCATGTATAAAAACTTGAGCCTAAGAAGAGACCTTCTTGACCAACTTTACACTTTGGTCCTCATATATTTACTTTTTGGCCCTCAACTTTTGAACCCTCGCATTTCTGCCCCTAACTCTCCTTCGTTCTTTGCATTCAGGTCCCTCCTGCCAAAACCTGACCAGCACCATGCTCCGGCGACCTTGCGCGGAGCATGGCGCCGCGCAGGGTAAGGGGGAGGGTCTGGCAAGTAAACCGGGGGTGCCCTGCGTCGTCAGCCGTCGCAGGAACACCCCCTGGTCGCTGCAACCCACCATACCGGCCGTGCGAACGCACGGACGGTATGGGTCTCCATCTCCGACCTCCTCCGACGAGGGAGACACGTCGTCTCCCTCCGCCCTCCTCTCTGATTCCGCCTCTGTAAATACCCCCGTCGCTCCGCCGTTCTGAGGAGCTCGGATCTGACGGAGAAAACCCCCAACTTTCCTCTCTTCTCACTCCGGCAGACGCCCACCAGCTCCGGCGGTTCTTCCTCTTCCTCCTCTTCGCTCTGCCGCAATACCAGTAGCAGAGACTTCTTCCCCTGCTCTTCCCGCGTCGAGCAATACCAGCGCGCGCTGCCTCTGCCCCGTCATCACCGCCGTCCTCCCCCACTGGGCACCTTCTTCCCCGGCAACGGCGCCAAATGAAACGTTGGCTGGGCGTGTATAACCGAGTTTTGTTATAGCGTTGTAGTATAGCCAGTTATTGCCATCATTTCAAATATATAATGTTTTACTCGGAAAATAAAAGAGTTCCCCAGGTCGAACTCAGGGAGCAAACTGTATTCTAGAGATACAAATTCTTATTACAAAAATAAAGAGAGAGAGAGAGAGAAATTGTTGGCTTTTCTTCTTTTCTCTTTGCTTCTCCTCTTCTTCCTTCTCAGATCTTCTGCTCTCTTCCTTTGTTCTTCTTCTTTATCTGCAGTGGTGATGTTCTTCTTCTTCTTTCTTTCTTCTTTTCCTTTCTTCAGATCTTCCTCTCGTGCACTTCTTCTTCTGCAGAGTCTTCACTTGGCCTTTCTGTGTTCCTCCTCTGCCTCGCCTTCCTTCTCCTTCTTTGCCTTCAGGACGTCGTCTGATTTTCCAATCAGACGACTTAAACCGCCGCTGCTACAGTGCCGCTCGGTGCTCCTCCTTCTTTCAGCCTTCGTCTTCTTCCACGGTTCTTCTTCACCTGTGCCTGCACACTTGCACAGCTTGATCAGAGGGGGCAAAACCTAACTCTAACCTCCCCCGTGTCTCTCTCTCACAGAAGCCGCTCTTAGGAAAGCTCTCCCAGAGCTGCCGGGTATTCGGGTACGGGTCGTGCCCGGGTCCAGGCCCACCGGCGTGCGTGGTGGGAGAGGAGTGCAGGTCGGATTTAGTCGGGTCGGGCCAGGTCCGCGAGGCGTGAGCGCGGACGAGACCGGGTAACCGGGCGGGTGAAGGGGACCTCACCCCGTGTGCTGAGGCGATAAGCCTCCAGCACTTTTTCACTTTATACCGCTGCGCCGCTTCGGAGTCTTCCGAGGTGGGACTAAATGTCCCACCCCAATTTGGCGCCTGCGCGGAGGAAGCAGCTGGTAATCGTAGCTTTACGCGAGGCCTTCGCGCGAGGGCTTCGCCTCAACTGTAGCCTAACGCTTTGCCGAAATGCCCCCGCACAGCCTGGGAGCGTGACCTGGGCGCGGCGCACCTGGAACAGCAGGTCGAAGCAGCTCCTTCTGCACGGCAATGGCGGCGGAGGACGGGTGACCTGTTTACAGCAAAACGTCCTCTCGGCCTAATCAGAAGGTGCCGGGAGCTTCGCCAGAGTGCGGCGAAGCTCGTGTGGGTGGTGGCGAGGCGTGGGGCGGCGTGCAAGGGCTGCCCGAGGTCGGACTGTGGGTCGGAAAGTGGGTGTGTTCGGTGGATTTGCAGAGGTCGGGTGGCGGGAATTGGAAGGGCGGAAATGGATCACGGTGAGGAGGCGGAGATTATGTGCAGGTCGGCAAGCCGTGTGGGATGCTGGAGTGATGGGAGCGGCTCGCCGGAGGATGGCCGGAGGCGGAGAAGGTGAGGGTGATTAGGCGCGGTAGAGGGGTAATTAGATAAAAATAGCAGGGGGAAAAGAGAGAGAGAGAATAGAGGGAAGTAGTTCTAACCTAACTAAAGTGACGAAGGGGGCGAGGAGGCGGACGGCTGTACCTGCTGTCGCCGAAGAAGAAGGTGCCCAGTGGGGGAGGACGGCGGTGACGACGGGGCAGAGGCAGTGCGCGCTGGTATTGCGCGACGCGGGAAGAGCAGGGGAAGAAGTCTCTGCTACTGGTATTGCGGCAGAGCGAAGAGGAGGAAGAGGAAGAACCGCCGGAGCTGGTGGGCGTCTGCCGGAGTGAGAAGAGAGGAAAGTTGGGGGTTTTCTCCGTCAGATCCGAGCTCCTCAGAACGGCGGAGCGATGGGGGTATTTATAGAGGCGGAATCAGAGAGGAGGGAGGAGGGAGACGACGTGTCTCCCTCGCCGGAGGACGCCAGAGATGGAGACCCATACCGTCCATGTGTTCGCACGGCCGGTATGGTGGGTTGCAGCGACCAGGGGGGTGTTCCTGCGACGGCTGACGACGCAGGGCACCCCCGGTTTACTTGCCAGACCCTCCCCCTTACCCTACGCGGCGCCATGCTCCGCGCAAGGTCGCCGGAGCATGGTGCTGGTCAGGTTTTGGTAGGAGGGACCTGAATGCAAAGAACGAAGGAGAGTTAGGGGCAGAAATGCGAGGGTTCAAAAGTTGAGGGCCAAAAAGTAAATATATGAGGACCAAAGTGTAAAGTTGGTCAAGAAGGTCTCTTCTTAGGCTCAAGTTTTTATACATGACTAATTAGGACCTAAGGAATCTGATGGTGAATTTTATTTCTAGATTAAACCTTGTTTGACTGGTCAATTTACGCAAAAACCCGAAGTAAGTTATTAATGGGAGCAACGACTATTCTAGAGATAATCAAATTCCTGTTTTTACATTGCCAACAATCGCTCCTTTGTTGTGCAGGAAAATACAAGAAAATTGAGAAGACAAGCAACCGCACGACAACCACTCCAAGGACAGGTAAAATTCTATCCTCTCAATCCCTAAACTCTAAAGAGGAAGAAAAGAAAAGAACAAGCAATATAGGGCTAACCTGTCTTCCATACTTAGTAACCATAAAAAGTTGCATGTTTTCAACCCATTATTCCTACACACTGTTAAGGGTATTTAAGGGCTAACACATTCTTGCTTGAGCCCTAATTACCCAACAAAGAACTAACTGGACCAAGTAGAGCCAACATAAGATTCAACATTAGGGTTTTAGAGACACACTACTTAAATCAAGAATGGAGAAAATCCAAAAGAAGTGTGCCTAAACCATTGATTGAACATACTTATTCAGAGAAACCCTAAACAATTGGCTCTCTAAACACTTGAACCCAAAAAGAAAGGACCCAAAAGCTCTCAAAGGAACAAGAGGTAAAGTTGACCTCTTGGGTCAACCAACCTTAAAATTAGGTCACTTTCTCACTCAAAACACCTAAGAGTTCAAGTGTAACTTTAAGCACCCTGATCTTAAAGTAAAATTGGTAGACTTAAGAGGTCAAGATCCCCATTCTGGTCTACCTGGAACCGCAGTGGCAAGAGAGGTCGGGTGGGGGAAACCCTGTAACCCGTGGGGACGCTCTACCCTGTAGGGGTCTTCGCGGGACTCTCCCTCTCTGGCTGCCCAGTTAATTCTCAGGTGGACGATCTTTCTAATCAAGGGGTCCATCTGCCCCGAACCTCTATAGTCACCCAACATTTTTGGGTGTCTTGATTGGGTCCAGCACCTGCTTATCTCATCCAGTCCCTCATTATTTTGCAGGAGGTCCTTGAAACCTCCTATAGAAATTCACTCTCCCCGAAGCTAAGCCTCGGCTCCCTTGTTTTTGCAGAAATCATTCGCATAGCCCATCTTTCCTCTGATTCTGAACAAAGTCCCCTTCTTCCATTAATTCAAACTTCTGATTCTATCTTGATTCCACCACCTGATTCGAAGATGCAGCCTAATTACCTAGCAAGACTACCATGTAAAAAACCTGAATATCTGAGATCCATGAAAGATAAGATGATTGAGGATGCCCTTGAATTCTATGAAATCAAATATAAACCCTCAACACCAATAAAAAACATTCAGGTTGATGTCCCAACAACCACAGCTTTCATCATAAACTGTGCCCAAATTCTATTGACTGAAATTTCAAAAGGATCAACCCGAGATATGCTCATGACAGGATACATTGAGATAGAAAAATTACACCAATCTGAATACCTTCAATGCTTGACAAATCCTGTACTTTGGGAACAACACCATGATGCCCTTATAAAATGGGTAGAAATGTTGAAATCAGTAGAGCAAATTATCAACCAGAAATACCCGTATATACCAGAAATAGAGGATGAACCATCTTGGAACAATATTAAGGAACAATCCAGTTTCCCAGATCTCGGGACTGGGGCACAAAGTGGTTGTGAAATCCCAACCCAGATAGAAGACAATGTTGAATTAGGTTGGGATATTGCAAGAGAACACAATGATGAGCCAAACTTAGACCATGAATTGCCAAGCCTAGAATTCCAAAACTCCTGCAATAATGAGATCAGAACTGAACCTTTTGAGGGTATAAATTCCGCCCCTTATCTTGATAAGGTGGCCCTCGAAGGTTATTCGGACTTAGGTTCTAATAATTCTACCCACATCCTAAGCCTAGAACCTAGATCTGAAACTTATTGGGAAGATTATGAGGCCCCTTATGAGAAAGATCAAATTTTTATAGGATATGATTCAGGGCCTCTATTTGGTGAATACCCCTCTCCAACATCTTCAGGATATCTGATCGATTTTTCGAAAGTCATGCCAATTTATGATACAGAGACTGAGGAGTTGGACGAGTTGGATTTCAATTGGGTCTATCCTACCAGCTTGGAGCTTGAGCCTAGACAGAATACCTTTTCGAGCCCAGAATTGACATATAGGCTAGACCCCAGTCAGGCTGCTGATTCCACATCTGATAATTTTTGCTGTGGTGGAATTCATGATCATGAATCTCATTTTCGCCAACTCTCCGACAATTTCAAAACTCACTATAATTGCGGAGAGATTCCCCTTCTTGAACACGCCAAGCCTATCTACGACCTCAGTTCTCATGACTCTGACTCCGACTCTGAGGTCCTGATTCCCGAGATCACTGATAACACAGAATCATTCCTTTTTGATCCTCAGGAACTAAAAATAGAAAATGCCAAGAGTGATTGCAACCAAGAATCCAAATTTTTTCTCGAATCCGATTTCTTTCATCCTACAGACACTCTTCCAGCATTTGATAGTTACCCAGAGGACTCTCTACAGAAAACCACCTATCATCCATTTCTAAAAGAGCCCTCATACACAATGGCTACCTCATCCGCACACACAGAACGGATCAAAACCTCTTCCAAACCCCGACCCGCAACTGGACTCAATTTCTATTCAGATTCACCTCTCACCGAGCCGACTGCATTTCCAACTCGGGTTCTGAACACTGATCAGACTACATACCACGCCCCATCATTCTCTGATCACCCCTATAGGGTTTCTGCGTCATTCATTGATTATTCTACGGGTCCCTACTCTGACCAGGCTGATTCGACTCAGCCAAACCCTGCGTTTACACTTCCACATCTATCTGAGCTTCACAGTATATGGTGGGTTCCACACCTTTTTATCCACATCTATCAACCCACCAGATTGATTGGGGTTGGGCTGCATCATCAGCCTGTTGATCTGAACAAGCACCTGGTTGGACCAACCAGGCTCTTAATCAAGGTACTTGTCTTACAAAACTCTGCTGATTTGACCATCCCCTCTCCATCGCATTTCCCGCTTGGCTGAAGGCATTAAATTTAGCGCTCAACGGGAGGCAGCCCGTCATTCTCTTTGAAAACCTGAAACTTGTTCTGACACCTTTTTGCACTTGAAGTTCACACTTTAGGACAGCCGACTCCACCTCAGGTGCTTGCATCTGAGATTAGAAATCGTTCACAACAGCTACCGCGACCCATTCACTCATCAAAACATCTGTCCTAATGTATGAACTAAGTTGAATAAAAACCCCTAGGTTACAATGAGGACATTGCAAATCTTAGGCATGGGGGGGTATGAAAGTGCAAAACTTGTAAGAAAAGGTTTCAAACAAAAAATTCACATATGCCAAAAACACCATAAAAATTAAAAATTTTTGAAAAAGAATAAAAGGAAAAGAGGAGAAGGAAATTTTGTGAAGGAGAAGGAGAAAAGAAACAAAATGAAAAAGGAGCATAAAATTATGAGAAAAGGTGATAGTCATTAGTAAGGAACTAAGGAATTAACCTAAGTTCTAGACCTCATTCAAGAAAATAACTGAAAAGTGTATAATGAGATTAGTAAGAACGCAAACCTTAGGCATTCTTGAATAGACTCTTAGTACCCATTAAGATCTGGACACTCCTCAAGAGGTTGAGGAAAATGAAAAGCTGAAGTATTAGGTCTAAGGCTTAGGAAGTATTTGGCCTCGTTAACTAATTTTTGGTTTACGGGACTTAGTAACCTAAGCACCCTAACCTCACACACAGCCTGGTTCAGTAAGCGTAAAAATCAAAATCATGCAGAAGCGTCGCAAAATTCTGAAAAGAACACCTAGAATAGGAGCGGCCGATCAGCACAAGTTGATTTGGACGAGTTCCCAGCGCGGAGAGGCGGGAAATCCCCTCGAAGATGCATAACAAAATATCATCTCCTCGGTGCTTGTCTCTTAGGATATTTACATATCCTACTGGGGGCATGTAAGCACTCTGCTGATTCAGATTCCATGGATGGCATTATCTCGAAGTGTCAATTGCCAGGATCTGGATTCAGCCACGGAACACCATGGATGGGATTATCTCGAAATCTCAATAGCCAGGGTTCCGGGGGTTGTCATGGGCGGTGCTATCTCGAAGCATCGATCACCAGGAACCCTTGAGGATTGATGATGGGAGCAAGGAATCTGATACAGACCGTGTTGAAAAGCCAATCCTAGGCTAGAACTAAAAAGAAAAAGAGAGAGAAAACTCTCCAAACAGAATAACTTTCTATCTCTCTCTTACAAAATGCACTGCGAACTGAGCCAGGGCTAAAATCATTTCAAGCACGGGTGCTTTAACCACAAAGTCCAATAAACCTTAGGTTAGTTCTTGTGGGCCTTAAAAACCTTTGCTAAGGACTGAGGCTAAGGCTAGACAGATTTGGATCTTGATTGGTACTAGAGTACCTTTTAGGCCTATGGTCAGCATTCTAACCTAATCTAAACTCAAATGAAAAAGCACTTATCTAAAGCTATTAAGAACTTCATGGTCTAGAACAAGGGTTGAAACCTTAAGTTTTTGCTAAGGGACTAGCAAAAGCTAGGCATGGGGGTATGATGAGAACCTCACCATGAGCCATAACTAGCTCATTTTGACCTAATACAAAGGATAAAAGCACCTACATAACTCAAGGAAAGGCTTAACTCAGAGAATTCTGAGTTTAAGGAGAAAACGAGTCATAAGGGGAAAAATGCAATTTTACCAGTATAATCTGTATACAGGGTAATTCAGGGTCCAAACATAGGTCAAAGCAACCTAATAAGAATAAAAGTGGGATGAGATGATCTGACAAGGGCTACAGCAATTCCAAGGAACTAAATGATAATCTGTAACCTTAAAACAAACCCACTTCAATTCGTGAGGTTCGAGGCAAAGTAAAAATAGAATAAACCCTCTAAAATTCATAGAAAAATAATCTCTAGGGTTTAGAACCTTCAATTTGACCTTCAGAACCCATTTTGACCTACATTGAGAACCATGCCCAATTAATAACTTAATTCGGGTTTTTGCGTAAATTGACCGGTCAAAAAAGGTTTAATCTAGAAATAAAATTCACCATCAGATTCCTTAGGTCCTAATTAGCATGTATAAAAACTTGAGCCTAAGAAGAGACCTTCTTGACCAACTTTACACTTTGGTCCTCATATATTTACTTTTTGGCCCTCAACTTTTGAACCCTCGCATTTCTGAGCCTAACTCTCCTTCGTTCTTTGCATTCAGGTCCCTCCTGCCAAAACCTGACCAGCACCATGCTCCGGCGACCTTGCGCGGAGCATGGCGCCGCGCAGGGTAAGGGGGAGGGTCTGGCAAGTAAACCGGGGGTGCCCTGCGTCGTCAGCCGTCGCAGGAACACCCCCTTGGTCGCTGCAACCCACCATACCGGCCGTGCGAATGCACGGACGGTATGGGTCTCCATCTCCGGCATCCTCCAGTGAGGGAGACACGTTGTCTCCCTCTGCCCTCCTCTCTGATTCCGCCTCTATAAATACCCCCGTCGCTCCGCCATTCTGAGGAGCTCGGATCTGACGGAGAAAACCCCCAACTTTCCTCTCTTCTCACTCCGGCAGACTCCCACCAGCTCCGGCGGTTCTTCCTCTTCCTCCTCTTCGCTCTGCCGCAATACCAGTAGCAGAGACTTCTTCCCCTGCTCTTCCCGCGTCGCGCAATACCAGCGTGCGCTGCCTCTGCCCCGTCGTCACCGCCGTCCTCCCCCACTGGGTACCTTCTTCTCCGGCGACAGCAGGTACAGCCGTCCGCCTCGTCGCCCCCTTCGTCACTTTAGTTAGCTTAGAACTACTTCCCTCTATTCTCTCTCTCTCTTTTCCCCCTGCTATTTTTATTTAATTACCCCTCGACCGCGCCTAATCACCCTCACCTTCTCCGGCTCCGGCCATCCTCCGGCGAGCTGCTCCCATCACTCCAGCATCCCACACGGCTCGCCGACCTGCACATAATCTCCGCCTCCTCACCGTGATCCATTTCCGCCCTTCCAATTCCCGCCACCCGACCTCTGTAAATCCACCGAACACACCCACTTTCCGACCCACAGTCTGACCTAGGGCAGCCCTTGCATGCCGCCCCACGCCTCGCCACCACCCGCACGAGCTTCGTCGCACTCTGGCGAAGCTCCCGGCACCTTCTGATTAGGCCGAGAGGCCGTTTTGCTGTAAACAGGTCACCCGTCCTCCGCCGCCATTGCCGTGTAGAAGGAGCTGCTTCGACCTGCTGTTCCAGGTGTGCCGCGCCCAGGTCACGCTCCCAGGCTGTGCGGGGGCATTTCGGCAAAGCGTTAGGCTGCAATTGAGGCGAAGCCCTCGCGCGAAGGCCTCGCGTAAAGCTGCGATTACCAGCTACTTCCTCCGCGCAGGCGCCAAATTGGGGTGGGACATTTAGTCCCACCTCGGAAGACTCCGAAGCGGCGCAGCGGTATAAAGTGAAAAAGTGCTGGAGGCTTATCGCCTCAGCACACGGGGTGAGGTCCCCTTCACCCGCGCGGTTACCCGGTCTCGTCCGCGCTCACGCCTCGCGGACCTGGCCCGACCCGACTAAATCCGACCTGCACTCCTCGCCCACCACGCACGCCGGTGGGCCTGGACCCAGACACGACCCGTACCCGAATACCCGGCAGCTCTGGGAGAGCTTTCCTAAGAGCGGCTTCTGTGAGGGAGAGACGCGGGGGAGGTTAGAGTTAGGTTTTGCCCCCTCTGATCAAGCTGTGCAAGTGTGCAGGCACAGGTGAAGAAGAACCGTGGAAGAAGACGAAGGCTAAAGGAAGGAGGAGCACCGAGCGGCACTGTAGCAGTGGCGGTTTAAGTCGTCTGATTGGAAAATCAGACGACGTCCTGAAGGCAAAGAAGGAGAAGGAAGGCGAGGCAGAGGAGGAACACAGAGAGGCCAGGTGAAGACTCTGCAGAAGAAGAAGAGCACAAGAAGAAGATCTGAAGAAAGGAAAAGAAGAAAGAAAGAAGAAGAAGAAGAACATCACCACTGCAGATAAAGAAGAAGAACAAAGGAAGAGAGCAGAAGATCTGAGAAGGAAGAAGAGGAGAAGCAAAGAGAAAAGAAGAAAAGCCAACAAATTCTCTCTCTCTCTCTCTTTATTTTTGTAATAAGAATTTGTATCTCTAGAATACAGTTTGCTCCCTGAGTTCGACCTCGGGAACTCTTTTATTTTCCGAGTAAAACATTTATATATTTGAAATGATGGCAATAACTGGCTATACTACAACGCTATAACAAAACCCAGTTATACACGCCCAGCCAACGTTTCAATGGGTACTCAACGTGTGACTTTAGCCATCGAGGGTCTGCCACTACACCTAAGATTGAAAGGGGTGGTCTCTAAGATGATTGCTGGGTTTGCTTCTATCCTCGATGATACAGTGGTTGCAATTGAGGAAGGAGATGCACGAGTATAGAAAATTGGGGCCGAAATTTTCAAAACTGGGTCACTACTTTATAGAATCACTCTCAGATGTGGAGGAAGTTCTTGGCTTATTCATGTGTCAGTGGTTGGGTAGGAAGTCATAAGCTCAGAACTAGGATAGGTTAAGACGTTTGAAGAAAATCCTGTGGAGGTGCAACAGGTGGAACTGGAGGGTTGTAAGCCATATGAGGATGCTCCAGGGCCAAAGAAGAGGAAAGAATGCCATGAGGAGGATTCAGAGGGGTGCCAGATGGTGGTGGTGAGTGACACTGTCATGAGGGGTGGTAAAGAAAGGCATGAGGAACTTGGTTATATCACTAGCTATACAGAGGAAGAAATAGAAGGCAACAGTGGGAGAAGCATACTCAAGGGTGTGAATCAATTACCGCTTCCTGCTCCTAAAGATCTAAAATTTGGGAAAGGATCTGATCAAAAGAAAGGGGTTGGGTGATCCCCTTACATGCTTAGGAGGTGGAGAAAAGAACATATGAACCCCATTGAGGAAGAAACCATTGTAAGGTCCATCATGGTTGAATATGTGGACAGCCAGGTGCAAGGGGACCATCTTCATAAGGGATGAGAATTTTAACGTGGAATGTGCGTGGGTTACACAATAAGGTGAGAAGATCTTCTTTGATCAGATATTTTATGGAGTGGGATATTGATTGTGCTCTTATTCTAGAGACACATCTAGACAAAGACAATAATCCTATCTTGGACATCCTGATGCAGTCTGGGAGAGCAGATTGTGTGGGGATGGCTACAAATGGCAGATCTGGTGGGATGGCTATTTGGTGGAGAAAGTCCAACTTTAAAGTGACTGAAGTTCACCAGGCCAGGCATATGCTTACATGTAGATGGCAGAGTCACCAGGGGGAGCTGGATTGGTTTGTATTGTGTGTGTATGGTCCCTGTACAGCAACTAGCCGGGTTGAGTTATGGGAGGAGTTATCTGCAGCACATCAAAAGGTCCAGGAGCTACCTTGTCTCGTGGGTGGTGATTTCAACTATATCTTGTCAAGTGGGGACAGACCTGGGGGTAATACAAATGGTGTAATGGCAAGTTTCCAACTGGTTGTGCAAAATCTGGGCATTAGTGAATATCTGGTCAGTGGTATTGAGTTTACTTGGAGAAATGGCAGTGGGCTTATGTCCAAATTGGATAGATTCTTTGGTAACTCGAGTCTCTTGGAGCAATTTCAATTATCTTTAGCCATGAGCCTCGAGAGGCCTTTTTCATACCATACGCCAATTGTGTGGGACAGTGGGGTGAATGTGGATGTTGGTTCATACTTCAAGTTCAAAAAATCCTGGTTTAGAGAAGAGGGGTTTAAAGATATGCTATCTAGTTGGTGGAAAAGCAAGAAGGTTGCAGGCTCTGATGCCCAAAGACTGGCACTGAAATTGTCAAACATATGCATAATGCTAAGGGAGTATCGGTAGAGAGTAACAACTATTAGAGAGCAGAAGAGAGTTGAGGCTTTGGCTAAGGTACAGCAGCTTGATACGAAGGAAAGTGCAGTGGGTCTGAACACTCAAGATCAGGAACCCAGGAAATATTGGCAGTAGATTATCTTTGAGGAGGATTTATAGAAGGAGATGGATTGGCGTGAGAGGTCTAGACAATTGTGGCTCAACAAAGGGGATGCAAATATGACTTCTTTTCATCTTGCAGTAAGTGCTCCAAGGAGATTCAACCTCATTTCTACTACCAAAATTGGTGAGAGTAACATCTCCACTCGTGAAATCAGGGAGGAAGTTGTGTGCTATTTCAAGGAAATACCAAAGGCTACGCAAAGAGGTATGTGGAGGATGGCTGTGACTGCATTCCCTTTTGTTAGTGATGAGAAAGCTGCAATGCTGGTTGCACCTATTACTAAACAGGAGGCTATGGATGCCATCAAAGATTTAAATAATGAGGGAGCTCCAGGGCCAAATGGGGTTCAAGTCCTTTTTTACAAAGAGATGTGGAGTGTTCTTAGAGAGGAAGTGATGGGGGTTATACATGAGTTTGAAAAGGGAAATTCTGGTTACGAAAGGCTAAACAAATCATACCTATTCTTGTTTCTAAAGAAGTCAGGAGCAGAATGTTTCTCTGACTATAGGCCTATTGCACTGTTGAATTCCATATACTTAATCATTAGCAAAATCCTTGCCAATAGAATTCGTGGCGTTATGAAAAGCCTGATTATGCCTATTCAGTTTGCATTTTTACTTGGGAGGTCTTTACAGGAATCATTTATTATGGCTCAAGAGATGGTGATGGGTTGGCACAGAAGGAAGTCTAAGGCCTTCCTATGGAAGGTAGATTTCTCTAAAGCATATGATTCAATTTCATGGTCGTACTTATGGGAAATTCTTAAAAGAAGAAAGTTCCCCACCCTTTGGATCTAGTGCTTGAAATGGTGTATCATAACTGCCTCCTACTCCCCCTTGATAAATGAGAAACCATGTAAATCCTGGATTCAGCCTCAGTGTGGGGTGTAGCAAGGCTGTCCCCTGGCTCCGTTGATTTTTCATTTTTCTGTGGATACTTTAGCCAGATATGCATGCAAGTTGGCAAAAGATGGATTCATAAGGGGCTACTCAATGACAAATAAAAGTTCTCTGGCCCCCATTCTTCAATATGCAGATGACACAGTCGTTTTTATAGAAGGAGGGAAAAGGGAAGCACAAGTGCTCTCTTATATGGTTAACATCTTTGGAGAAATTTCAAGTCTAACGTTAAATGGAAGCAAACCATCTTTGGTTTGCTTTGGCATGAATGGTAAAGATCAGAGTGATATCTCTTCTATCATTGGCCTGCCTGTGGTCTCACTGCCAATCAGATACTTGGGCCTACCATTGAAGTGTACAAAGATGAAGAAGATTGATTGGAACTTTCTCTTTGAGAAGGTGGCTACGAAGTTAGAAGGCTGGAGTAGTAGATACTTATCGAAAAGGGGGAGGTTTATACTGCTGAATTATGTGATTACATCTATTCCAATCTTCTTCTCCATCCTTAGAGCTCCAAAGTCAATTTGGAAGAAACTTGATGTTATGCATAAGAGATTTTTCTAGAAAGGAGCCTCTCACCAAGGTAAATTCTTACAACCTGTTAAATGGGATACAATGTGCTCTCCAAAGAAGTATGGTGGAATGGGAATAAGATGTCTCAAAGAATTTAATGATGCCTTGCTCTTAAAATGGGCGGTGAGGTTGTTGCAAAGGGAACAAAAGCCTTGGACAGAGATTGTGCATGATAGCTATGGAGTGGCAAATGATGAGAAAAGTCATCTGAATCCCACCAATCCTTCCCCTTTTTGGGCCTCTGTGGTGCATGCTATGGCTGATAATTGGAATTTGTTCCAATCAGACTTGGGGATGGAAGAAACTTCAAATTTTGGAGTGAAAAATGGGCACCAAATGGGGTGTTAAAAGATAAATATCCTCTTGCATACTCAGCTGCTTCAGATAAAAATGCGATGGTGTATGATTATTGGGATATGGAATCAGAAAAGTGGAAGATAAATATTGATGTGGGGAATGATTATGAAACTAGGGCGTGGATGGAGAATCAACACCTCTTGTAGGAACTAGATGCTTTCAAACCCAAACCAGAGGAGTGTGATACTTACAAATGGGAGGGGATTTTCTCCCCAATGGCTGCAAACGAAAGGCTCATTAGATCGTCCAGTTTGGCAGAGGTGGATGAGATTGGGATGAACTTATGGAAGTTGAAAGACCCATTAAAGGTGCAAACTTTTTTGTGGTTATGTAGAAGTGATGGTCTGATTACGGGTGACATGTGGCATAGGAGGATGGGAACCCCTGCTCAGTTCTACCAGCTATGTGGGTTACATAATGACTACAACTGCCACATCTTCTCTTGCATGGTTACAGATTATGTTTGGAGAAAGGTTTGCAGGGGTTCAATCCCCACGTGGGAGAATCTATGGAACTCCTTTCTAGGCACAAATAAGCCTCATGTGTCCTTGGTGGCAATGTTATGGTCGGTTTGGAGAGATAGAAATGAGAAATTATTTCAGGAGAGACCAGTGAGTGTGGATAATATTGTAAATATGTGCTAGACTCTCATACATATTTGGGGTTCGAGTTTGTAACCTTTTTCTTTATATAGCTAATAAAAGCTCTCTCGGATTTCTATCGGCGATTCGATAGCTTTCCATTCTGTTTCAAGAAAAATAATATACAACTATCCCAAATGCAATGCAATGGATGTTTATGCAATATTTATATCATGATATGCAATGCTAGACCTAGGAACTATCATAAATAAGCATTTTAGGATGAATTTATCATGTTTATCAAGGAGTATAGGATAACTGAAATTGATTAAGCTTTTTTGATAATGTCAAAAGGGGGAGAATTTTTGGATTAATATTTATGGCTTTGTCATCATCAAAAAGGGGTAGATTATTTGTGCAAAGGTACCACGATCATTAATTTTGATAATAACAAAACACATGTTATTTAACATTTGCATTTGTGTTTATGAGTTTCAAGAAAATGCAAATGAAATCAAGTGTGAAGAAGTTCAAGCTTGCGTCAATGGTGAATTGGAGGAGCTTGATGGAGGAGAAGTGCTTCGAGAGGAGCGAAAGCTTGAAGAAGATGAAGAATAGGATAGAAGTTTATTCTACTCTTGTATTATATATTTGTCTTTTTGTTCTATACTTTTTATTTACTTAGATCATTTGTTAAAGTGCCTCAAAGTACCCTACAGAAGTCCTAAGATCAAAAACACAACCATAGGATACTTAGACAAACTCTTAAAGAACTTAGAAAACCAAAGTAGGCATCAAACAGCTTGATCAAACATCCAATTTGGACATCAGACGTCTGATCCTAGACTATAAGATGTTTGACTATTTGATCAGACGTCCACACACTTAGGCTGGACTTAATGGTTTCTGTCTGTTGATTTCACACGACCAGCCCAAAGTCCAAACATCTTAGAAGATGTCTGAGGACCTTGGCAGAAGTCCAACTAGAGGACCATTGGCTTGACAAATATAATTGTTGAGGATTAACCCTTAATATGATTCACATCTACTTTGAGATGTCTGTAGTTCATCCTAGATGTCTGATAAATAGACATTAGGCTAAAATCTAACCCTAATTACTTCTTGTCAGACCTAATAGCCACTTGAGCCTCAGGAAATCTATTCCCACAATGATTTGTGTTTCCAGACGTCCTGACCTATTACCAAATGTCTGATCTGTTGTTTGTGCAACTTAACACTAGGACCCTGTTTCCATCTTGACAAAATAGGAAGGAAACCCATCTAGAATTAGACATCTAATTAGGTTCCAAGCCATCTTCAAACACCTCTTTAGACATCCATCTTGATCTAACCCTATCCAGAAGATCCACCCTTCTAGATCAAACGACCAATCTGTAGATTAGACGATTGCCCAGATGTCTGACATTAGAAACAGACATCTAATAACCCTGTCAGAATCATTAATGACCCTTATTTTGTCCTATTTTGCCTTGGATCTCTTCCTAATGTCTATAGAAGACTTCCAATGGTTAGAACTAGCTTCGAAACCCATCTTAGGGCCTCTATAAATAGAGGACCCTTACTTTGTCACACACACGTTGATACACTACTTCCACATTATATTGTGTCCAATTGATCTTAAGAAATCTTGCTCTCCAAACCTCTATCTACATCTTGAGAGCATCATCCGTATTGTGCACCTGCTCTCCTGCCTACATATATGAAAGCGTCGTAGTGCCACCACGTGGTTCATGCACCCGTGTTGGTAGCCAACACACTTCCATCAAAGGGAAGTTTACTTTGCCTATAGTAGCTAGTTTTACTTACATACTTTGTGGCTCTATAGGATTTTGTAATTGTCTTTGTTTGGGTATTTGCCTTGTGAATTCCAATCTCCCTCGTAAGACAAAATACTCCTCGTGAAGAGGTGGTGTTTGAGGCACGCTGCCCCCGTTTAAGTAGCATCAGTTGTAAGATGTTAAGTCACCCTCATTTAAGTGACTTGGATAGTGGTTTTGATCGACTAGGTCAATCAAGAAATCCTAAATTGAGAGGTTTAAGTGGTGGCTTTTACCTGAGTTTAGGTTTATACCTAAAAATTCTTGTGTTCTTGTGTGATTGCTATTTTTGTGAGATTATTATTTTATTTCCGCATTTTATTTCATATCACGCGAATCTCACCCCCTCCATCAAAACCTACATGTTGTTGATATTTTTGATCCAAAAACTAACATTTCTTCATTAGTTAATGACCAATGATTAAAGCCTTATCTAGATAACTCTCTGAATCTTCCATTTGACTCATGATTTAAATGACATACCCGATTCTTGATGCACTTCATGCCTAGCTCAAAAGGCATAAAAGATAGCCCTGGATGGGAAGTAACCTACTATTTTCCTACTTTCCTTTTTCCTTTCTTTTCCCAAGTTTTGACCACCCTGATTCCGATCTTCACTCAGGTGATATCTTTTTCCTTCCTTATGCATATGGACGTTGCATACCTTATGCATGAGAGGTGTGTTTTAAATTTTGATGGTAGTTTCAGGATTTTCAAAATCCAAAATATATAAATATATTCAAAAAAAAATTTTTATTTTGCATGCATTCTTCATAAAATTTCGAAAATCATAAAACACTTTTTGAGGAAATTTTTGAAAACACAGGACTACGGTTGAGACTTTATTAAAAAAGGGTACACTTGGGATTTAATCTCTAACAAACTAAGGACGAAACTGAAGATCATTTTGTCAGAACTTTTGGGCCTATCAAACATAGACTAGATTATGTATCATTTGAAGAACTCCATCTGAACAATTAATGATTCATGTAACATGATTTTGTTTAATGACCTGGATAGTCTTTGGCTTGGCTCTTGATCCAAAAACTTGCATTTCTTTTGAAGACATTGTGTCAAACACTTCACACACAAAGTCAACACAACCCAAGGCCCAAAACCATTTAAATATTTAAAATGCCCCATGTTTTCGCCTTGGTGAAAGTCCGAGGTAGATGATTGGTGTGAGTTCCCATAGCCAAGAATGAGAAAAATATGGCCTTTGAGGATGTGATGTAAATATGTTACCGCCTCAGCGCTACTCTATATCTATATTCCATATCAATATGCGAAGCATTAAGGCACATTTTGCAGCTCAGGTGTCTTGGACTGTGCTCTACCCATAGCATCGGTCAAGAGCTTGAGTTCTCCTGGAGCGCCTCTTTACACCGCTTTGTGTTTCGGGGATGTGAGCACCTGGGGAGTGTCTTGAACGGTGTTATCTCGAAGTACCGACGCCAGAGCCCCCTTAAGGATCAGTAATGGGAATGATGATCCTGACACATCTATATTAGGACTAATCCGTGGCTAGGCATGGGGGATCAAACAAACAAAAATAGTCCAAAAAAGTAGGAAAAGTTCCAGAAAAACACAATCGTATAAATATGTTACCCCAAAAATGTTGGCCAATCACAAGCACTGACACTTGATTCTTCATGTTTATAAAAGTTGCTAATTGGGTTCATGAGCCGAGGTCTTAACTGTGAAAATAGCTTCTGGTTATTTGAATTAAAAATTGGTTAATTAGTGAATTCTTGAAGGATACATTGGTCCATATTAATCTAACCCTTGCATCCAAAGATAAATCCTGATGTTTTATCCTTAACAAATCTCATACCTTCCTTATTCTCAATCAACCAATGTCCTGTAATAATGTTTTCCTCAAAAGTAAAAAGTAATAGTTTTTTTCAAAACATTTTGTGAAATTCAGCTTTACTAAGAAACTAGTAAAAAGATAAGCATAGGGGTATGATAAGCACCAATTTATCATCACTATTATGCCTAAAGACACATATAGCTCTTAGGGTTTGCATACTGCAATATGGTTTGGGATTACATTTAGGTATTTCTTAGGTTAGGCATGCATTGCAACAATTCTCCTTTATTTTGGCTGCCATACACTTCACGTCATTGTTCGGGATGATCACACAATGAGAATCACCTAAACCCTGGCAATGTAGATGGCAATAGATGAAGATAAAACCCATTCTAGTTGGACCTCAGCTCATTCTAGCTCACTTCTGCTGGATTCCAATTCAGCTTAACTCAACATAACTTTACTTAGCTCATAGGAGCTCCAGTCAACTTAGCTTACCTACTGGTCATCAACTAGCTAAGCTAAGTTAGCTGAGAAATCCACTACCAACTCAGGGTTGCTCAACATCAGCTCATGAAGACTTACCCTAGCTCAACTTAGTTGAGCTTGTTTACTGACCTAGTCTTCATAGAGATTAGAACTAGCTCCCCTTAGCTCTAGAATAATTGATATTAGCTCAACTATCTCAACCTACTCAACTTAGTAGCTAGCAAAGAACTAGCTAGCTAAGTTGAATAGCTAAGCTCCTAGAAGACCTTCTTCAGCAGCAATCAGCTCCATGCAGACTCAAAGCATCCCAAGCCTCCTTCTCAGCTAAACCCTAGCTACTCCTCCACTACTCTACTAGCTAGGCTAGCTTAGCTAACCTAGTGATCGAATGCGAGTAGGGTTATTTAATTAGTTGATATTAGCATGAAAATGAATATGCTGGAAGTGATTACCTACAAGTGATCCTACATAGATTTTTCAAATGTATTTCAACCTAGACTAAAATATGTTTTGAGATTGTCAATTTTAGGCCCATGGTCGAACTCAGGGAGGCAAGTTTAGATAATTAATTTCTACGCAAATCCTAAAGATGCGTGATTTCCATTCATTTATTTTGTATTGGATTTTTCATGGTTTAGATTTTTTTTTGTGATAATCTTGTCCTTGAGGTACACCCTTAAAATAGGTCCTTGGTGACATGCCAAACTCGAGTCCAAAATAATCTCACTATGCGTGAGATCAGGTACCTGCAAAGTCAAGGATTATCTTTCCTCATTTGTACTTTTTTGGTATTTTCTTACTTAACAAATAAGAGAGAATATGAGAATGAAGGAAAGAAATGAGGAAATTGTAATAAATGAAATACTTAGCCTATGTTTATATGTATATATATATGTGTGTGGAAGATATATATCTTTGTGTAACTATACATGTATAACTATATAATATAGTAGTGGAGATTGAAACGGTAATTCAAATGGAATGTAGCATAGGTTAGCTCGACCGATGTCTAGAGAGACGTAATTGAAGCTAATAATGCACCTCGTACGAGGTGTGGAATGAACGTGTGTGCGTGTGTGTGAAGCATTAATGTGCATGGGAATCACGTCCATGTACGCAACTTGTGAGTACACTTGCGCAATAAAATGTGTGATAATGGAGAAGTGCGTGATGCGTAGATGATATATGTGTATGTGTATGTGGGAATATATATATATATAAATATATATATGGATGTGTAAATAAATATGAGTAAATAGGTGAATATATATGTGAGGGTGTGTGTGTGCGTATATGTGTGTGTGTATGTGCGTGTTTATGTGCATGCGTAGGGAGTGAATGTGGAGTTCAAAGTGACTAGCTAAAGGGAGTGAGATGAGTGTGTGTGCGTGTGAGTGTGTGAGCATGAGTGGATGATGACCGATTGTAGTGGGGAGAGGGAAAGCGCTACATGATAATTGATAAACTCACTTGGTGAGTTCTCATGCCAACCAGTTACAAAAGAGGGTGCGTAGGTGATGGGAAAATAGCTAGGGTGACTATCACCAGCTAAGTTTCTCACTTAGTTAGTGATAAGGGGGTTACATGAGATGTAGGTGACCGGCTAAGGAAGGAGAGGAGCATGAGGAAGTTTGCGATCAGGTATGGTGATCCGTTGGGGCATGAAGCAGGTGTGTGCATGGGCCCTATCACCGGATAAGTGAAACTATCTGGTGATGAGACACAATAATGAAGTGCCATTGACAAACTGTTACAAAACAAAGGAGGAGGAAACAAGGAACTTCTAAGAAGCTCCCGTGGCAATCAAAACAAAGATAAAAATAGAAAAACAACTAAAACCAAAAGGAGAATCCACCACGTCTACCTGCTCACGAAGGATCTAGACAGTAGTGGACCTTCGCCACGGTGGTTGCAACTACTGGAAGGATCTTCCAATGCCATCAACGTGGCCTATCAACTGGTTAGAGGGTGTTGAGACAGGAGAGGAAGAGAGGGAGAGAGGAGAGGTAGTGATGGCCGACTATGGAGAGGAGTGGACTGAAGGTGTGAGTGTGGGTGAGAGTGTGGTAGCCAACCCTTGCGAGTGGAGGTGAGGGTGTGCTTTTATAAGTGAGGGGTGAGGTGTTGGGAGTGGGGAGGAACTATGGCCGTAGGAAATTTTCTTGGGAAAATATCCATAAGGCACTTAAGGTCATGGGTTTTTATTGTAGGCGAATAGGTGGGTGGTTTTAGGTGGTAGTGAGGGCTCTATCTCTCTCCCTTTCTTCCTCTCTCAAAATGCAAGAATGCATGTATTTACAAAATACACATATAGTTATCTAATCCTAGATGTGTAAGGCAAGAAAATATCATAAAATTGACAATTTGTTGGCATGAATTGCTACACAATCACACCCCATGCCTATCTTTTGCTAGTCTCTAACAAAACACTTATTCAGTACTCAATATAGTAGTAGCGTGTTTAGAAATGATCTTTAGCTGAAGATATTTCTGAGGCAATATTAATGTGTTTATCTATTGGACATTGTGAGCACCAATTGCAAAGAAGACTACCAATACCTAAGATTTACATGACATAGACCATCTCTCAACTAACAAGGACTCATGGTATTTAAACCTTAAGTGTGGTTTCTGGAATCCAACGAGTTTTTCCAAGTTTAAGAAGAAAAGAAGTTATGGTTGTTCCTGGTTCAAGTCAAGACTAACCAAACAAACTTTAACATCCAAATCCAGGGTTTTACATCTTTTTAAGTCTAGGTTGGTCTCAGCTTTAGCTCATGTCTTTGGATCAACTTTAAAAATAGTAAATACTCAAGCCCAACTCTTATTGCGTAAGTGGCTCAAAAATATATCTTGGAAAACATAGGGTATATGTAGTGTACCTTGAAACAACCTGATGAGCAGGCTTTTGCGAAAAAAAGTTAGGTTTTGAGAGACCCATCGTCATAGTCGCAAAACTCGCTATCAAATAAAATTTACCGAAACTTGAAAGGGAGTCCCATGTCGAACATAGGGAGGCAACATTTGTTTCTTGAAATTTGCATTTCAATTTGTTTCATCTTGGTGCTTTTAGGTTTTGTTATTTTTTTGGTATTTTAAGAGAATGGTAAAATCACTTGCAATAAAAAGAGAGAGATGAACCAAATTTAATTTAGCTTACTTTTGGAGAGGAGAGAGGATGCCGATGGCGGTAGGCGACCATGGGACGATCAGTGGTAGAATCGGGGAAGACGAGGGCTGGAGTACATGGAGATCTATGCTGTGGAGGCGGAAGGAGAGGAGAGAATCTGACTTTTCTGGCATAAGGGAGGCAGATTTGAGGAGGACATATAGAGGGAGCTCAAGGGATAACAAAAAGATCGTATGCTTCCGGTGCTGGTGTTGGGGCCACATGGCGACTATATGTCGTTCTCCCATTGTATGCCTGGCATGCAATGGCTATGGCCACAAGTAGGATTCATGTAAGATATTTGATGGGCAGATGAAAGGCCGTTCAAATATGCGCACTGGAGATTTGAATGTTAGGGCACAGCTGCCGCCACCACCGCCCCCTCGTACCTATGGGGGTCATACGGTCGACGTCGAGGTCCCTATGATAGAGAACATAAGAGTGGTAGAGTTGATACTGAGAGGGGCATTGATTGAAGAGGTAATGACTGATAGCCCGACCTCAGAAAACCTACGCAATCTGGTAAGCTCTCTCTCCCCTTCGATGAATTCGTGGCAAATTGCTTTCCTGTCGCCTACAGATTTTGTGCTCTTTGGATTGGGGATGATGGATGTCGAAAGATTGCATTTTCAATCAAGCTTCTTTGATGGTCTAACAGTGATTTGGAGGTTAGTCTCCCCCTTTAATGGAGCTTTGCTGGAGAGGCCACCTCAAAGATTAGGCTCCAGGTTGGGGAGACTTGAGATCAAAGGTCTATCACTACACCTGAGGTCTAGGGAGGTGATGGCGACCATGATATCTGGATTTGCCATAATGGCAGAAGATGCAGAAGTAGGGTTGATCGAGGGCAATGGATGGATTCTGAATGTGATAGTTGACATCTTCAAATCAAGGTCGATCCCTGACAGACTGATTTTGAGGTGTGCGGGTAGCTCTTGGATGTTGCTACTGAGTTTCACGGTAGGTGACATTGCTACGAAGAAGATGCAAGATAAGCCATCTGATTTAGAAGCTATTGAAGAGGTGAACTTGCAGATCTTGCATAGGCCTTCTACTGAAGAGTCCCCGACCACAAAAAAGTGCAAGGACCATCATCTGGGGGAAAAGAGGGAGATGATGGTTGAGGAGAAGGTGGAATCAATAAGGAAGGAAACAGGGAGGCCTGTGATTGAAGATGCAGGGAGTATACAACCAGATGCTGATGACAGTGAGATGCAGGTGTTAAAAGAGATTTCGCCTAACTCGCTGAAGGTCCAACAGAGGTTGCAAGAGGTGGAGGGTCTAAAATTTGGTTCTGGATCTAATACCATATCATGTAAGGGCAGGTCACCCTATTGACTTAGGCAGAGGAAACCAAAGTCTGATTTGCTTTTGGATGAAAACAAGGTTGCTACGATTATGCAGGTCTGTAAATGTCATAATCAAAGGGGGGAGGGATCTCATGAAGGAAGATGGGAATCCTCACATGGAATGTGCGCGGGTTGCGCAACAAAAGTAGGAGGGCCTTTTCGATGAGATACTTGAGAGAGTGGGGGATCAATTGTGTGATCATTCAAGAGACTCATATTGAGAATGAGTCTGACAGAGTATGGAATGACTTGATGGCTGCGGGGGCGAAAGAATGTGTGATGCTTAATGCACATGGTAGGTCGGGGGGCATTGTTATTTAGTGGAGAAGGGCTTGGGCACACATTTTGGACATACACAAGGCTCGACATCTGATGACTTGCAAATTCCAAACTCACCAGGGGCATGATATTATCTGGATTACAGGTGTGTATGGCCCTTGTGCTGCATCTGTGAGACAAGAACTATGGGATGATTGGGCTGCTGTGGCCGAACTGGTGCAAAGGGAAGCTTGGTTGATAGGAGGAGACTTCAATTGTGTGTTCACAGGGACAGCCAGGCCATATGGGGCTACAGATAGTTCAGCTGTTGGATTTTAGTTGGTAGTTCAATCCCTTGACCTGAATGAATATCCATCATCAGGAGTTGAGTTCACTTGGCGTAATGGTAACGTTTTACTATCTAAGATTGATAGATTCTTTGGAAATTTGACTATTCTTGATAGATTTCAAATGTCAAGTGTTGCTGGTCTGGACCGCCCTTTCTCTGACCATACTCCGTTGGTTTGGGATAGTTGTGAAGAGATCCAAGCAGGCTCATACTTCAAGCTTAGAAAATCTTGGCTGAGAGAACCTGGATTCCATCAGATGATCGGCTCTTGGTGGCAGACCAAACAGGTGGAGGGCTAAACTACTATCAAGTTTGCCTCCAAGCTAGTAGCCCTAGGTACGGTTCTGAAAGAATATGGTGATACTGTGATCACATTGAGGTAGCAGAGGCGGGTAGAGGCTCTAAACAACATCCAGAAGCTAGACTCTAAGGAAGCAGCAGGTCCTCTATCTGATGAGGAGCTTGCAGATAGAAGAATGTGGCAGGGGGTGGTAGTGGAGGAAGATTTCAAATGGGAGATTGATTGAAGGGAGAGATCAAGACAATTATGGCTCAAGGAGGGAGATGCCAACACAAAATTCTTTCACCTTGCTGCCAGCACTCGGAGGTGTGTAAACTATATCTCTTCCATTCTCAAAGATGGGCACAGACTATCCTCTATGCATGAAATAAGGACAGAGGCTATCAGGTACTACAGGGGGGCTTCTCAAGCAACAAATGGAGGGGAAAGGAGGATGGCTGTGAATGATGCGCCAAGAGTTACAAATTATCAGGCCTCTCAACTAACTGCCACCATTATTGAACTAGAAACTATGAATGCTATTAAAGAGCTTAATATGGAAGGTTCCCCAGGACCTGATGGGATACAAGTGTTCTTCTATAAAGAAATGTGGAGCGTGATTGGCAAAGTGGTGATGGAAGTCATAAGAGAGTTTGAGAAGGGCAATGCAGGTTTCAATAAGATCAATAAGTCATATCTTTTCTTACTACCGAAGACTATGGGAGCTGAGAAGTTTTCAGATTTCAGACCAATATCTTTATCGAACGCCATCTACTTAGTGGTGAGTAAGATATTGGCAAACAGATTGAGAACTGTTCTACAAAGCTTGATTCACCCTGTACAGTCAGCCTTTTTACCCAACAGATCCCTCCAAGAATCTTTCACTATGGCCCAAGAAATGGTGAGTGGATGGCACAGAAGGAAATGTAAGGCATTTAAGTGGAAAGTTGACTTCCAAAAGGCCTACGACTCGATTTCATGATCATACATCTAGGAGGTATTCAAAAGGAGAGGTTTCCCCCCTTATGGATCTAGTGGATGAAGCGATGTATCACAACTGCTTCCTTCTCCCCACTGATCAATGGGAAACCATGTGGTGCTTGGATCCAACCTCAATGTGGGATTAGACAAGGATGTCCTCTATCCCCCTTGATTTTTAACCTTGCAATTGATGGGCTCACAAGATATGCATGCGAAATGACAGTGGTGGGGGTCATCAGAGCATACTCACTTTCCAATAGGAGGTCCTTGGCTCCTATCTTACAGTATGCAGATGATACGATTTATTTTTGTGGAAGGGTCCAATTCTGCTGCCCATGCTTTAGGGCATATGGTGAAGATTTTTGGAGATATCTCAGGTTTGAAATTGAATAGAGAAAAGTCTACTTTGATATGCTTTGGCATGAATGAACAGGAACAGAACACTCTATAGACTACATTTGGTACACCTCGGTCTAAGCTGCCAATTAAGTATTTGGGACTGCAATTACGAACTGCAAAAATGAAGAAGACTGATTGGAATGTTCTTTTTGATAAGATATCTGTCAAACTTGAAGGGTGGAGTAGTAAATTTCTGTCAAAGGGTGGGAGACTAATTCTCCTAAATTCAGTTATAACCTCCATCCCGGTGTTCTATTTCAGCATCTTTAATGCCCCAGAATCTATTTGGAAACGGTTGGACGTAATGCGGAAGAAATTTTTTTTGAAAGGGGCAGGTCATGAGGGGAGTTTCATGCAACATGTGAAATGGGAATGGATCTACTGGCCAAAGGAAATGGGTGGACTGGGGATTAAGGCACTTAAGGAATTCAATGAGGCTCTTCTGATCAAATGGGCAATCAAGATCTTTGAGGGCAAGGAAGAAATCTGGATAAACCTGATCAGAGACTGCTATGGTGGCTCCAACAGTGCACTGAAGAGGCTACATCCAGTCAAACCATCCCCTTTTTGGAGATCGGTTATCCTTGCAATCAAAAGCAATTGGCATTTGATGCAGCCTAGGATTGGAGACGGCTGTGATTTCAGTTTGTGGAATGAGCAGTGGTCAAATATGGGGATGCTAAGAGATGCTTATCCAAGAGCACATGCTGCAATTGCAGATAAAGAAGCTCCTGTCAGCAGCCTGTGGGCTGCTGCAGGGAACTGTTGGAGGATGGAAGGGTCTAAATTGTGCAGAACAGGTACACGACAGTCGGAGGACAGGCAGAACTTGTTACCTAAATTGCAGCAGATTCATCCCAGACAGGGTGCGGCAGATACATATTGTTGGAATGGAAATTTTTAGTGCAGCAGGCTTATGAAAGGATTATCAGGTCAAGCACAAATGTGGAGAATGACCCGATTGATAAGAAAATATGGCTATTGAAGATTCCATTGAAAGTGCAAATTTTCTTGTGGCTTTACAGGAGGGAAGGCTTGATCACGAGTGACTTTAGACATAAAAGAATGGGGACAACGTTAAACGCCTGTTATCTCTGTGGATTACACACTGATAGTGCGTCATATTTTTTCCTCATGCTTGGTCACAGACAAACTATGGAAAAAATTTTCCAGGAACCTCTATCTTCCTAGGATTCACTTTGGTAGAGGCTTTCTACACCTGGACGACCATACAGGTGTATGGCTGCCACCTTGTGGTGTGCATGGAGGGCAAGAAATGAAAAGCTATTTCAGGAGAGACCAATTTGGTGTGAGATAATTGTAAATGAGTGCTGGTCCCTCATACATAGATGGGGATCCATTTTGTAACTTTTGTTTACTTTGAAAAAAATTGCCCTCCGGATTGCTATTGTTTGATGATATCTTTCCCTACAGTTTCAAAAAATAAAATTTATTTATTACAATAAAAATAAACTAAACAAACTTAAAGGGATGAGGGTGAGAGGAAATCTCCAAAAGTGGATGTTTGGCGAAACGACGGTGATTGGTGGTAGCTTGGATGGAGGAGAGATGCTGGATGTCCAAGATGAGGCACAGGACGAACCCAAGTAGAGGAAACCTTCACCAAACTGGGAATAGGGATGAGTAGGTGGAGATGATCATCTACATGAATGGAGGTGAGGGGATGGCTCTAGGGTTCCTTATGAAGGTGGTGAGAGGATGGTTGAGTATTTGGTGGAGGGATAGGACTCTATACTAGTTGGGAACCTTTGGAGCTTGAGAATAGAGCTCTTGGGAGCTTTGTAGGCTTCTTGGACCTTTGGAGTAGGTGGGAGTAGCATAGGTAGAGCTAAAGGCAAATGGGGAGGTGTAGGTGGGTTTATATAGTGGTGGAGGAACTTTCCATGCATGGACAACTAGTAACATCCGCAATTGTCGCTGAAGATCTACCCTAACTATTGCTAAAGATCTGCGTGGCATTGTTGGCATGCGCTACACGTTGCCTTGTCATGCACGTGCTTGTTGGCTGTGCATTGCATTGCTATGCATTGCGCTGGTGTGTGCTTCACATGAGCATGTCACGTGCAAGCACTGGCACGATGTGTTACGCTGGTCGTGCGTGTGCCACTGCCAATTGGAGGATTGGGGGGGTTTTGCAGGTTTCGAACCCGCATCCCTCCTTTGGGAGTAGATGCCTCAACCAATGTGCCACGCTAACGTGTGTGTCAAGAAGTGATAATATGGGTGTACGGTGGATGGCGCTTCTCAGTGGTTGGATTTTCATCCAACGGCTGAGATCGCATGTTGGAAATCCTTTGGAGGGACAGCGAACAACCTTGGGCTATCTGGATGGTGCCACGTGGCACCATCTAGACCATCCACCTTTCCTTTCTAGTAGAGGATTCCACGATGCTCAAACCAGGATGGTTTTCGTGTTGTTAGACTGCAATCGTCATTTCGAATTCATCCATACGGTCAGATTTTTCATTTGAAGCTTCAAAATGTCATGCCCTGTTCCCTGGCCACTGTAATGCATGAATTACTGTACACTAAATGCAATGTGATGAATGTTATGTAGTATTTATACTATGTAATACTATCATAAATAGGCATTTATACACATCACACTAAATGCTAGGCTTAGGAACTATAATAAATAGGCATTTTATCATGAATACATGCGTGTTTATCATGACCATTTTTGGTGGATATGTACAACATGAATTGGAGAACATACCGACTTATTGCAAAGAATAATTTGTTTCTTTTTCTTTTTCTTTTAACCTTTTCTATTTCTTTTTTCTACTTTTTTTTCCCTTCCTATTTTTTCTAACAGATGTCAATATGTCTCCATTAACTTTATTTGGTGGAGCACACTTACTTGGTGGGTGAGTATTTGGTAGAAAGAGTTTCTCCTAGACACAAAACCAAATATAGAGACAAAGAGTCTACCTGCATGTACAGGTACGGAATCCACCTTCCCTTATAAACACTAGGGTTGGGAACACAAGCTTGCTTAGTTATTTCTATATCTGTGTAGTGTGAACAAAAGTTACTCAACTCTTAAACAGAGGAAAACAGACAAATCCTATACTTGTTGACTCAGGTATAAGAATATGTACTAAGTTAGGAAAGATTTTGGTTCTATCTTATGAAAGATCAAGTGTATTAAGCCCAAGCTTGAGCAAATCAAGCTTATGTGGCCAGAAAAGTCTAAAGGCAATGGTTGAATGTCTATAAACACTTATTTTGTTTTTGCTTCAGTTTTCATATCACAGCTAAACACTTTTGAAAATATTTTTTGAAGTTTTTTGAATTTTCAATTTTTATGGATTTTTCGTGTTTTATAGTTTTTTTTTAAAAAACTATTCAAGATTTTTCAATTTTTATGGAATTTTCAATAAGGCTATCTATATATACTATAGGTGAATATGTATAATGGATGAGAGCCCTGCATAATACCCAAAGAATATACCAGATCCTATGCATGCCTATCCATACCCCCATGCCTAATCTTGCTATGCAAGAGGGGTCAGATAGGATTAAAGGCTCTTGGTACAAGGGTAAGGGTTATACCACAAGGTGGACTGGTGGGTGGTGAAAAAATGTGGAATAAGCGAAGTGTGAAGTGTAGTGAAGTGAAATGAAATGTTGAGTGAAGTGGTGAAAACTCGAGAAAAAGGTGGAAGGCGAAAGGGTGTTGGGGTGCCTCCCAAGAGCGCTGAATTTAATGTCCCCAGCAGGACTCAGAGTGAGGCAGAAATTAGACACCCTCCAGCAGGGAAACATCTCACCAATGGGGGTAGGCACATGAGGGAGATAAGGTTTCAACCTTTTCCCATTTACCATAAATTTGTGCCCAATTTTTGGATCTTCAATTTCAACGGTACCATTGGGAAAAGGTCGCAAGACAAGGAAGGGGCCTACCCATTTGGACTTTAGTTTTCCAGGAAAAAAATTGAGCTGGGCATTATAATGGTAAACCTGTTGTGATGGCCAAAACTCCTTCCATCGAGTGTGGCTATCGTGAAAGGCCTTGGATCGTTGTTTAAAGGTCAAAGCAAAGTCATAGGCCTCACATTGCAATTCCTTTCTCGACCACATTGGTCTGGGTCGAGGTTACACTAGTGAATCGCCTAATAAGCATGGTGCTCGAACTCAACAGGCAAGTGACAAGGCTTCCCAAAAACATTCCTGTACGGTGACATACCCAGGGGAGCCTTGAATGTGGTCTGACACGCCCATAAGGCGTCAATCAGCTTGTCAAACCAATTCTTACAGTCAAGTCGAACCATTCTCTGGAGGATTTCTTGATTTGCCAGTTCGACACCTCAGCCTGGCCATTCGTTTTGGGATGGTAGGAAGAAGTGATACGGTGGTGAACTCCATACTTCCTCATAAGTGCCTGAAAAGACAAATTAGTGAAATGGATTCCTCCATCCAAAATGATGGCTCGAGGGTTCCCCAAGCATGCAAAGATATAGTCCTTGATGAATTTGGTGTGACGACATGGTTAGCAAGGAATGTGGGAATAGCCTCAATCTTATTTGAGACATAATCAACGGCAACGAGGATGTACTTGAAGCCGTTGGATTGAGGAAAGAGACCCATAAAATTGATTCCCATTATATCAAAGATCTCTGCAGCTAGGATAGGTTGCAACAGCATCATGTCGTGGCATGGCATTGCCCTTAGCGATTGGCACCTAGTTTAGCGCTCAGCATAATTATGTGCATCCTGATGAAGGGAGGGCCAAAGGAATCTACATTGCAACACCTTGGCTACTGTCTTCCTCCTTGAACAATGGCCTCCGCAGGCCTAATCATGGCAAAAGGATAGCACATCGAGGAACTCATTGTTAAGAACACAGCGATGAATAATCTGGTCAACACGTACTCTAAAAAGAAGAGGATTATCCCAGAAATAATACTTTGCTTCTGCAATGAGATGCTCACGCTGGATTTTAGGCCAGCCTCGAGGAAGAAAGCCAGAAGCAAGATAATTATCGATATCGACATACCAAGGTACACTTGCCACATCTATCGCCAGAAGGTGCTAATCAAAGCAA
This sequence comes from Thalassia testudinum, assembly GCA_037157565.1. Taxonomy (NCBI): domain Eukaryota; kingdom Viridiplantae; phylum Streptophyta; class Magnoliopsida; order Alismatales; family Hydrocharitaceae; genus Thalassia; species Thalassia testudinum. The sequence continues at coordinate 19,390,192 of JAZHRO010000056.1, forward strand.
GATCCATTCATCAACAAGGAAAGTCCAATATGGTCAAGGTCAAGTCTAGAGAGATGGTCAGTGACCACATTCTAGGTTCTGGCCTTATCTTGTATCTCAAGATTAAACTCTTGTAGTAGAAGGATCCAATGAATCAATCAGGGTTTAGCATTCATATGCATGAGATGATGAATGGCCGCATGATCAGTGAAGATGGTAATAGAGGAGACTAAAAGATATGATCTAAATTTCCCCAACCTAAAGATGATTGCCAGTAGCTCCTTTTTAGTGGTCGTGTAATTATGTTAGGTGTCATCAAGCATCTTACTAGCATAGTACACCACGAAGGGGTGTCTATCATGCCTTTGTCCCAAGATGGCTATGACAACTAAGTCAAAAGCATCACACATCTGCTCAAAGTCAAGGGACCAATCAGGCGGCTAGAGAACAGGGGCCTTAGTGATAGCATTACGTAGTTGCATGAATGCTAGAATACAGTTAGGGTCCATGTCGAAGGGCACATCGGTCGATAGGAGATGCATCAAAGGTTTAGAAATCTTAGAGAAATCCTTAACAAATCTCCTTTAGAAACCAACATGACCCAGAAAGGAGCGAATTTGCCAGACAGAGCTAGGTATAAGTAAATTAGCTATCACATCAAGCTTACCTCTATCCACCATAATACCCCTTTCGGAGATGATATGTCCTAGAATAATACCTTCGTGCACCATAAAGTGACTTCTCTCCCAGGAAAACACAAAGTTTACATCAATACATCTCTAAAGAATGCAGGTTAGGTTGCCTAAACAATCATCAAAGTTTTGTCCAAAGATCGAAAAGTTGTCCACAAAGGCCTTAAGTAAATCACCCACCATATCATGGAATATCGCTAGCATGCAATGCTGGAAGGTACCTGGCTCATTACAAAGTCAAAATGGCATCCTTCGAAAGGCGAAGGTGCCAAAGGGGCAAGTGAAGGTGGTCTTCTCTTGGTCACGAGGGTCAATGGTCACCTAATTATAGCCTGAGAATCCATTCAGGAAACAAAAGAACTAATTTCCCGCTAATTACTGCAAGATTTGGTCAGTAAAAGGTAGCAGGAAATGGCCTTTTTTAGTAGCAGCATTGAGTTTGCTATAGTCTACACACACTCTCCAAGACGTAGAAGTGCATGTAGGGATGGATTCACCCTTGTCATTAACACGGATGGTAAGACCCTTCTTTTTGGGCACAGCATGAATCGATCTCACCTAGGGGCTATCGCTGATTGGGTAGATGATTCCTGCATCAAGCCACTTAATGATTTCAGTTTTAACAACTCCCATATATCGGATTGAGACGTCACTGCATTTCGTGGGAAGGTCAAGCCTCCTCCTCTATATATATACGATGTGTGTAGTAGGAGGGGCTAATGCCAGTAAGATCAGGGAGAGACAATCCAATGGTTGCCTTATGTTCAGATAGGACCTTCATTAGTTTTTACTCTTGCTCTTTGAATAATTTCAAATTAATGATTACAGGGATTGCTGTCTCATATGGTCCTAAGAAAGTAGATTTTAGCATGTTAGGTAGTGCTTTAAGCTCTAGAGTGGATGGGGAAAGATCTGGCGAAATTTAAGACAAGAGTGTCCCAAAAGGATCATTAGAAGAAAAAAGCAAGGGTGAAGAAAATTGACCCTTAGGTTGGTGAAGAATGGGGGCATATTGAGTTGATGGATCCAAGAAAGAAGAGCCCTAGGAATTAGTGCTGGGAATAAGGTCCTAGATGGAATATTGCTTCTGCCTAATTTGGTAAGAAAGAAAGGGGACTCTAGTCATCAAGCAGGTAGATCGGAGATAAGCAGCCTGAAAATTATTCATACCACGAAGTGTAAGAGGCGGAGTAGGCCTCGTCTGGGATCTGATCAGGAAGGGATAAAGATAAGACAAGGGGTGGGGAAGTGTCATAATACAACTCAACCCACTTGTTTCGATTTCCTTCTGATCCACTCAATATCTCTTTTGATCCATCCACATCTGAACCCAGTTCTCCATCCTCTACTTCTATGAAGAACCAAGATCGAGAAGGGGGTGATATTCAACACCTACAGGACCAATTGCAGACTCTCACTGACTTGATTCATGCACTAGCCAACCCCCGACCGCGTCTGCAGATGTAAGATCAATATAATCCTGCAGTTATGGCCATCGAACCCAGGTGCAAATTCAAGTTGGGGGACCTGAAACTGAGTTAAATCGAATATTATTAACTTGATCCCCCACTTTCATGGATTGGGCTCTAATGACCCTTTCCAACATATTCAAGAATTGAAGCATCTGGCCCAGACTCTTAGGCCAAATGTTCAGAACTGGAATACCTTGCTTATGAAAATGTTCCCCTTCTCATTGAAGGATATGGCTACCCATTGGTATCGGTCTCCAACAGCTGGGAGGAGTTACAAACTAAATTTCTTAAGAAATTTTCCTAGTAGAGCACAATAATTCTCTAAGGCACCAAATTACACATTTCACACAAAATGGGAAGGAGCCTCTTCGTGAGGCATGGGATTGCTTTCTAGATCTCTTGTGGAAATGCCCTCATCATGGAGTTCCTAAATGGGACCAAGTCCAGTATTGTTACTGGGGACTTCATGATGATATCAGACTCTGTCAATGCAGCCTGTGAAGCTAACTTCATAGGTAATGATGAAGACACCATTTGGGAGATTCTTGAGAATATGTGCGAGAACTCCATAAATAATATCTCTGGGTACGTTCAGTTGGACAACTCCATAAATAATGAGTCACTAGGTAAGTTCGACGGGTCGACTATTCATGCATTGACAAGCACACGAGGGACACGAAATACAAGACTTATCTGCATCCGTTGATTTGGAATTAGTGGCCAGTCGATTGGATAAGGTCTCTATCATCGAAAAGAAGTTGGATAATTTGACTTGCCAACTACAAAGAGCCATTTCTTCTCAGCAATGCATGTATGCACGTCCACCCATAAGGAGGGAGGCAGTACATAATGTTCACCACCACCACTCTTATTAGGGGATGGATGCTTATTCACCCCAATTTGATCTAGGCTTCGGAGGGAACTTTGAAACTTTTTACTCTAGTTGGGGATCTCTAAACCCCCGTCTCCTGATTACTCTCTAATGGGAACACCATCATGAGCCATAACTAGCTCATTTTAACCCAATTAAGTCAATAAATGCTCCTACATAATTTTCAGAGAGTCACAAGTCAGCATAATCATCTTGAGGGAAAAAATAAGAAACTAGGGTTAAAACTACAATTTTACCAGCTTATCATGATTGCAGTACAACCACAGGTTTTCTCAGGGTTCAATGAAGGTCAATTGGTCTTAAAAAGATAACAAGTGGGTCAGAACAATCAGAAAAGGATTTACATGTGTTTTGAGAATTAAATGACTTTTGAAACCCTAAACATAGACCCACTTAATGAACTAATGTTTTGATTAGGATAAAATTCACCTAAACCCTCTACAATTCATAGAAAAATATTTTCTAGGGTTTGGAACCTTCAATTTGACCATCAAAACCTGTTTTGGCCCAAAATAGAATCACAGACAGATATTTGCCCTAATTTAGGTTTTCGCATAAATTACCCAGTCAAATGTGGTCAAAACCAAAATCCAACTTACCATTGGATTCCTTAGGTCCAAATTAGGTTTGTACCAAAATTTGGACCCAAGATGAGTTTATGTTGACCTAGTTTGCAAATTGGTCCTTTCTAATTACATTTCCACACTTAACTTTCAAAAATGTTTCAAATAGGCCCCTAACTTTGCCGTCATTCTCACAAAAAGGTCCCCGCCGCACAGAACCCCTAATCCTACAACTCTGGCCACAATCAATCAAGGATTTCAACTTGATTGATTGGTGAACCTCCTCAAAATTGAATCAGAGATTCCACTTGAAATCCTCCTTCAATTCGACCGATTCTTGTGCTTCAAATCTTTCCCAATTTCTCATGCAAATGCTTGAGAAATTTCGGTTTCCAATTCCGGCAACCTTCCAAGATTGAAAGCTTGGCTTCCAAGCTCTAATCGACCCCCTGATACCTATCTAAAGACTCCCAAGGCCTGCCTGATCTGGCGAAGCTTGAATTCAACCAGAGAAACCCCCAATTTTCATCCCTTTTCCTTCGGTCGAATTGCTCTTAAAGCTTTAGCAACTCTCCCTATCTCACCTCTTTGTCTAACCAAAATACCAGTGGCATACTCTTCCTCCTTGCTTTCCTTAGCGTCGAGCAGCACCCGTCGGTGCCCCTATCTCATTCATCCTCACCATCCACCTCTCATCAGAGTAGTTTCTTCCCCGACACCGACCACACTGCAATCGGCACCGCCTTGACTCCCCTTCATCCACAAATTACCTAGATAAGCCCCTTACCTCCTCTACTTTATTTTTCATCTTAACTGCACCAACTTTTGACCATGCTACCACTCATTCACCATCATCCCTTCCACGTCTAGCCACTCCTCCAGAGAAGTGCTCCCATCGCTACACCACTCCATACACTTTGCCGACACTTCCAAGAGCTTCGTCTCATCCATTTGCACTAAACCCCCATCTTTATTTCCCATTTCCTCCACTCAAATGACCCCCGAACTAACCCATCACCGACTACCTTCTCCATCTCCATCCGACCACCACACACCTTCATCCTCCACGAAACCACTGGCATTACATTCGTCAACATCTAGCGAACCTTCTGAGGTGTCTTAACGTGGCTGAAAGGCCTTATTTTTTATTTCAGGTTCCAAGCCAAAGCTCCCCAATTACGTTGTCTTCTCTGACCAAGTTCATGGTGTTCTAGCTACGCGAAGCCCATGTCTTAGCTCTAGGAGACACAGTTTCACTCTAGGACCCTCTCCAAGTCCTCAATCGGGGACTTCAAGGAGAGTTGCGATGCCAATTGGATGACCCTCACAGCTTCAGGTGCACGCAAAGAAGAGGGACATTTAGTCCCACATCGTTCCTGAAAGAGCACCCGCCATCGCATAAATTGAATTTCTGCTATATGCTTATCGCCTCAGACACAAGGGGTGAGGTCCCTCACGCCCCTCACATGCCTCGTCCGCGACCTCTCCTCTGCAGACCTGGTACACCCGACCCGCCTAAAATCCATACTTCAGCTACCACCCACGTCGGTAGCCTTGGTCTCGGGTGCGCTCTAGGTTCGAAACCTAATTACCTAGTATTGTGGAAGGCTCTAGGAGAGCATGACTTAGAGAGAGAAAGAAGATAGCATGTGGGGGTAGGGGGGGATTTGCTGCAGAGAGTATTGGCTAACACTTAGCTAATTCAAAAAGTCCCTCGCCTGTGTGAAGTGGCTGAGCAGAGAAGAAGAAGGAGAAGGCAAAGAAAGACGAAGTAAAGAAGAAGAGAAGCAGCTGCACAACGAAGAAGAAAAGAAAAGGAAGAAAGGTGTTAACATTGCGAAATTGAGTTTTAAAGTAAAGCATTGCAATATAGTCGAAATTGCTTTGAAAACAACTATATTTTATTGCTCGAAAATGTTCCAAGGTCGAACACAGGGAGCAATTTAGCAATTTAAGAACATAAGATCACAATTAAGGATGTAAGAATTTGCAATCAATATATAAATGAGAATCAATGTGAATAGTTCAAAAAGATGGGAGTAAAATGGTGATTTAGATCACCAAATACTCCTTACAATGTTATCTAATGAACTCAATATATATATATGAAAGTAAAGTAAACCCTTCGTCTGATTATTAAATCAGATGGCTTAAACTGCAAGCCTTTCTCAGTTCTTCTTCTCTTCTCTACCTTCCCTCTTCTTTCAACCCTTCTTTCTCTAGCTCTCTTCACACAGCAAGGGAAGGGCATCTGAATTCAGCTAAGTGTTAGCCGTGGTTCTAACCAAGAGCAAAACCCTCGCTAACCTACGTAGCTCTCTTCTCTTTCTCTATGTGGGATCCGCTCTCCTAGAGCCATAAGGTAACTGGGCTATCGGACCTATCGTACCAAGGAGCAGGTTCACCGATGTGGGGTAGTGAGCGAGGTGTAAGCAGAGCTTAGGTGGGTATACGGGTCAGGCCAGGTCCGCAGGCAGATGTCACGGACTAGGCTAGTGAAGGGTGAGCACGTATGGGGACCCAACCCCTGTGTTCTTGGGCGAAGGGGTTAAAGCATAAATCCCACTTATACGCCTTCGCGAGCTTGTCAGCACACGATGTGGGACAAAGTTCCCACAGCTTCTTTGCATGAGCTACAGTTGCTTAATTCGTTCAATTAGATGTGCTACAACTGCTGGAATCGTCAACCAAAGACTTGAAGGCCTTCGAAGAAGTCTTCCGCACATCCTGGAGGTGAAATTCTGGAGCGAAGGCACCTGGAGCAACTTCAAAGCTTGCTCGAACTGGCTGTTAATGGTGAGAAGGAGCTCGACGCTTGAAAACACAAAAATAGCCTCTTGACCCTATCAGAATGCTCAGGGAGAATCGTTGGACTACGTCAAGTGCGATAGGGGGTTTTGTGTGGCATCTCGTGGTCCGTGCGTGCGTGTCGACGTTGTCCAATGTGCATGAAAGTGGGTGTGTTTGAAGGTGTGCATGAGTGAGTGAGGTGGTAAATAAGGAGAAGGGAAATGAGCGGAGTGGTAAGGCAAAGGTTTTGAGGTAGTCGGAGAGGAGTTTGGTGGTCTGTGGTGGTGAGATGGGCTCGCCCAGGGAGTTGCTGGAGATGGAGAAGATGAAGCCACGGAGGGTCATCGGTGGTTGAAACAAGGTGGGGTGAATGCGAAAATAAAGTAAAGGGAATAGGGAACTTAGCTAGGCTGGTAGTGGATGAAACGAGGCAAAGATAGCATCGGTTGAGGTGCGGCCGACATCGGAGAAGAAGGTGGCTTCGGTAGGAGAGAAACGGAGAGGATGACGGAGGAGGAGGCATCTGCTGGTACGGTAAGACACGGGAGGAGGTGAGGAGGATAGATCCACTGCTGGTATTGTGGACGGATGATGAGGAAAGGTAGATGGGATCGTCGGAGCTCGAGGAGCCTTTTGGCCGAATTAGGAGGGAAGAAATTAAGGTAGATCCAGCCAAAATCGAGCTTAGGAAGTTTGGGAGGATCTGGGCTATCTTATATAAGGATCTAGAGGCGATTTGAGCTTGCGAGACAAGCTTTCCAAGCTTGGAAAGCCTCACCGGACTTGGGATTTCTTTGATACCCAAATCTCTCATGTGTTCGCATGAGAGATTGGGTAGGTTTTAGGGCTTGGGATTGGTTTCAAAAGGAAGAGAATTTCTTGACGAACTTCCCTTTCAATTTTGAAAGGGATTCATCAAGAAATCAGTTAGTTCTTTCCATTTTAAGGTCACCGAAGTAAGTAGGAATAGGATTAATGGCGGTAGGGACCTTTTTGTGAGAACGATGACAAAGTTAGGGGCTTTCTTGAAAGGATTTTGAAAATTAAGGGCAGAAATGAAATTAGATAGAACCAATTTGGAAAATAGGTCAAGACAAATTCATCTTGGGTCCAAATTTTTATACAAACCTAATTTGGACCTAAGGAATCCAATGGTGAAGTTGGATTTCAGTTTTGACTATGTTTGACTGGGAAATTTATGCAAAAACCTAAATTAAGGCAAATATCTGTCTGTGGTTCTGTTTTAGGTCAAAATGGGTTTTGATGGACAAATTGAAAGTTCTAAACCATATAGAATATTTTTCTGTTAATTTTAAAGGGTTTAGGTGAATTTTATCTTCATCAGAACCTTAGTTAGTTAAGCAGGCCTATTTTTAGGGTTTCAAAAGTCAATTAATTCTCAGAACACGTGCAAACCCTTTTCTATCTGTCTTGTCCCACTTGTTATCTTTTTAAGACCAATTAACCTCCATTCACCCCCTAAGAAAGCCCTTGGTTGTACTACATTCATGATGAGCTAGTAAAATTGCATTTTTTACCCTAGTTCTTATTTTTCTTTCAAATTGAATATGCAATGACTTGTGACTCTCTAACGGCTATGTAGCAGCATTTATTGACTTAATTAGGTCAAAATGAGCTAGTTATGGCTCATGATGGTGTTCCCATCATAAGCCCATGCCTAGCTTTTGCTAGTCCCTTAGCAAAATTCCAAGGTATTAACCTTGATTCTAGACCATAAAATCTTTTAATGATTAAAAACTTTGTTATGTGCTTCCTTTTCTAGATTAGGTTAGAATGCCGATAGTAGGCATAGAGGTACTCAAGTACCAACCAGGATTCGAACTTGACTAGCTCCAGCCTCAGGCTACCACGAAGGTTTCTAAGGCCCACAGGATCTATCCTAAGGTTCGTTGAACTTCGCGGTTAAAGCACCTGTGCTTGTAACATGTTTTAGCCTCGGTTCAGTTTGAAATGCATTTTTGTTAGAGAGAGACAGAGGAATTTTTCTTTGTATTTGATGAGTTTTCCCTCTCTTTTTCTTTTTATTCTTAGCTTCGAATTGACTTTACAACACGGTCTATATCAGATTCCTAGTCCCCATCATCAATCCTTACAGGGTCCCTGGCAATCGATGCTTTGAGATAGCACTGCCCATGGCAACCTCCAGAACCCTGGCTTTTGAGATTTCGAGAGAATCCCACCCATGACGCTCTATATCTAAATCCAGACCTTGGCAATCTATATTTCAGGATAATGCTGCCCATGGCATCCGAATCAACATAGGTTGCTTACATGCCCCCGATAGGATATCCAGATATCCTACGAGAGAAGCACCGAGGAGACGATATGTTATTGTGCATCTTCGAGGGAAATTTCTCACCTTTCTGTGCTGGGAACTTGTCCAAATCAACTTGTGTTGATCAGCAGTTCCTAATCTACGTGACTTTTTCAAAACAAGTTAAATGCATTTGCGTGATTTTGATACTTAGGCGCACTAAACCAGACTGTGTGTGAATTGGGGTGCTTAGGTTACCGAGTCTTGCAAACTAGAGGTCAGTTAATGAGGCTAAATAATCCCTAAGTATTAGACTTAATACTTAAGCTTCGCATTTTCCCCAACCTCTTGAGGACTATCTAGATCTTAGCGGGTGCTTGAATTTTTAAGCCTAGGATTCTAGCCCAAGAGGCCTAAAATTAGAATTCCTACTAATCACTTCTTTGTTTTATTAGCACTTTTTGCCTTCCATTTTCTTTCTTGTGATATGGTCTAGAACTAAGTCAATTCCTTAATCTTTTACTAATGACTACCTCTTTTTCCTTCTTTTTCAAATTGTGCTCCTTTTTGACATTTTTATCTCCTCCCCTTTTTCTCAAAATCTGATATGCCATAAAATTTCCACTTCTCTCATATTTTTGTTGTTTCTCAAGCATTTTCTAAAATTTTTTTATGTATATATATTTTTTGGTATTTTTGGAATATGTGATTTTTTTTATGAAACCCTTTCTTGGGAAGTGATTTTCATGACATTTTGCACTTTAATACCCCCCTATGCCAACAATTTGCAATGTCCTCATTGTAAATTAGGTGGGTTCTAGTTCAACTTAGATCATACATTAAAACTGGTGATGGGTAGGTGAATGGGTCGGATGACTGTTGTGGATGATTTCAAGCTCAGGTACAGGTACTAAAGGTGGAGTCAGCTGTTCTAGTGGATGAACCCTAAAGTACAATATGAGTTTAGCATAGGATGTGTCAGGAAGGGTTTTGGCTTTTTTCAAAAATGATGGGCTATCTTCCGTTAAGCGCTGAGTTTTAACGCCATCAGCTGGGCACAATGAGCTCAGGGAGAATGGTGGGTAAAAGATATCTCAACCAAATTTGTATCGGTGAGTTCAATGAACGGTTTGAATCTCTAACCGTTCACGACAAAAGGTTTTGAATCGTGGCTGAGTTGATTGATTTCGACAGCTCCATTTCCAAAGATTCGTTGGATAAAGTATGGTCCATTCCATTTTGATCTAAGTTTTCCTGGGAACAATTTGAGTTTGGCATCAAAGAGTAGGACTTTTTGACCAGGGAAAAAGATCTTTTTGGATATGTGCTTGTCGTGAAAGGCCTTAACCCACTCTTTGAAAATTCATGAGTTCTTATATGCGTCATGGTGTAATTCATCGATCTCACTCATTTGAAGCTTTCTGAAGGCTCCTACCTTAGAAAGATTGAGATTGCAGTTCCATACTGCCCAATAGGCTTTGTGCCCCAATTCGATTGGGAGGTGACATGCCTTCCTGTACACTAATATGAAGGGAGACATGCTTAATTAGGTTTTGTGGGCAGTCCTATAAGCCCACAAAGTTTCCGGAAGTCTGGATGACCAGTCTTTCCTGTCAAGTCGAATAGTGACCTAGAGGATTTTCTTGATATGCTAATTCTAATAGCTCAGCTAGATTGTTGGTCTGGGGGTGATAAGGAGTAGTGATTCAATGCGACATCTTGTATTTGGTCATCAGTGAACAGACCTAAGCATTCGTGAAATGGGTCCCTCCATCAGAGATTATGGCACGTGGAATCCCGAACCGAGAGAAGTTGTTCTAATGAATGAATTTGATAGCCACCTTATGATCATTGGTTCGGGTCGGACTGGCTTCGATCCATTTGGACATGTATTCGAAGCTGTCCGAAAAAGGGAGGGGTCCCATAAAATCAATCCCCCAGACATCGAAGATTTCGCATACGAGAATCGGCTGTAAGGGCATCATATCACGGCGGCTCGTGTTGCCTAAGGTATAGCAACGAGTGCATGTCTTACAGTGATTGTATGCATCTTCGAAAATTATGGGTCAGTAGAAGCCGCTCTAGAGGACTTTTGCAGCGGTTTTATGACTAGAGAAGTGTCCACTGTAGGCCTAGTCATGGCAGAAGTATAGAATGTCCTGAATTTTCACTTCCGAAACACATCGTCGGATGATCTGATCAGCACTGATGTGGAAAAGATAGGGTCTTCCCAAAAGTACTACTTGGGATCCAAATGTAATTTGTCCTTCTTGGCTTTTGGCCAATCGGACGGTATCTAATATGTTGCCAGGTAGTTTACTAGATCAGCAAACCATGGAAGTCCTGTACTAATAGTCAAGAGGTGCTCATTGGTAAAATGTTCAGTAATGAGTCCGGAAGGGTTTATAATATCACAAGGAAGGTAGGATAAGTGATCAGCTACCCCATTTTGTTTCCCCATCTTGTTGCGAATCTCGAGGTCAAATTCTTACAACAGCTAGATCCAACGGATTAGTCGAGGTTTTATGTCCTTCTTCGCAAGGAGATGCCTCACAGTAGTGTGATCTAAGTAAATGGTAATATGTGAACCCAAAGGATACGATCTGAATTTTTCCGAGGCAAATACTATGGCTAGCAGCTCTTTCTCAGTAATTGTGTAGTTACGCTGAGCCTCATCGAGTGTCTTGCTAGCATAGTAAATGACCACGGGTTTCCCATCTATTTTCTACCCAAGTACCACACCTACAGCGTAATCAGATGTATTGCAATGATCTCAAAGGGTTCAGACCAATCAGGGGGCTGCAGAATAGGTGCTTGGGTAACTCGATCATGCAAGATCTCAAATGGTTGAGTGCATTCCTTGGTGATTTCAAAAGGGACATCCTTAGATAGGAGATTAGTCAGGGGGTGTGTGATTTTTGAGAAATCGCAAATGAATCATCGGTAAAAACAGACGTGCCTCTAGAAGGATCAGATGTATTTGACCAAGCTAGGCATAGGGAGTTTGGAAATTAGATTTACCTTGGCTCGATCAACCTGGATGCCTTTCTCAGAGTTGAGATGTCCTAGGATAGTTCCCTTAAGAACCATTAAGTGGTTCCTTTCCTAGGAAAGAAACAAGTTCACGTCAATGCATTGTCTGAAGATTTGGACAAAGCGTAGGAGGCAATCATTAAATGATTCACCAAAAATTGAGAATTCATCCATGAAGACTTCCAGATATTCACCTACCATATCTGAGAGTATGGAAAGCATGCACTGCTGAAAAGTAGCAGGTGCATTGCAGAGACCAAAAGGCATCCATCGGAATGCGTAAGTTCTAATGGGGCAGGTGAAGGTGGTCTTTTCTTGGTCCTCGGGATGGATTGCGACCTGGTTATAACCGGAGTACCCATCCAAGAAGCAGAAGAATTTACTTCCCACTAGTTTTTCGAGGATCAGATCAATAAATGGTAGTAGGAAATGATCCTTCTTCGTGGAGGAATTGAGTCTTCTATAATCAATGCAGACTCTCCATGAATTTGTTACACGGGTCGGTATGATTTCTTTGATTTCAGTCGTGATGATAGTGAGCCCTGCCTTTTTAGGCACAACCTAGATTGAACTCACCCACCGACTGTCGGAGATGGGGTAGATGATCCCTGCATCTAACCACTTGATAATCTCCTTTTTCACGACATCCTGCAGATTGGGATTTAGGCATCTCTGCATTTCATGGGATGGTCGTGAGACCTCTTCAATATAGATGCTATGTGTAGAATAAAAGAGGCTGATACTAGTCAAATCATCGAGAGTCCATCAAATGACTGTTTGATGTTGCTAGAGAACAAAACTTAGACGGGATTCCTGACCAGGTGTGAGTCTGGAGTTGATAATCATAGGAAACGTCTGATTGGAACCCAAAAAGACGTACTTTAGATGATCGAGAAGAGACTTTAGTTATAAAACAGGGTTGTCAGTAGCAGCGGGTGATTCAGGGTGGGTGTCGAGAGTAAGGGAAGGAGCTATGGGTGTGTCTAGGCTGAGTTCAAACTCCTCTAATTGTGGGTTTTGATCCTCTTGTGGTTGATCAGAAGTAGTCAGGTTTTCCTCGATATACCGATCATCAACCACAACCTCGATATCACATATTTGTTCTATAACCCCGCAATTAATCCCTTGTTGGGCCTTAAAGATGTCGATCTTTAGTGTCTGGTTCCCAAATTTTAGTTCAATTTGGCCCTCCTCGCAATTAATGTTGGCCCTAGCAGTGGCCAGAAAGGGTCTCCCTATTATGATCAGTGTATTTTTCGGATTCTCTGGAGCATCCATATCCAAGACTATGAAATCCACCAGGAAATAGAAATCCCGAACCCTAACAATGACATCCTCAAGAACTCCTTTAGGTGACTTAATAGATCGGTTTGCAAACTGTAATGTCACCTCTGTTGGTTTGAGCTCAAATTCCTCAAGATGGTGAAGTAGGGATGTAGGTATTAGGTTTATGGAGGCTCGTAGATCCAATAATGCTCTATCAAATTGGATATCACCAATTGTATAGGAAATCAGGGGAGTACCTAGGTCTTTTGCCTTAGGTGGGAGCCTACTCAAAATGATGGAGTTGGCTTATTCCGACAATACGATTAGGCTCCCACTTTTAGTTCGTGACTTACGCTTAGGTGTACACACGTCTTTAAGAAATCGTGCGTAAGCCGGTACGTGGCGAATTGCATCCATCAAGGGGATGTTTATATGGACCTGTTCAGAGAGCTTGACCAGGTCCTCTTCAGGTGCCACGAGTTTGGTTGTCCTCTTTCCCTTGGTCAAGGCCTCAGGAAATGGAACCTTAGATGGTTCCTCTAGAATAGATCCAAGTTCTTGATCTAGGACAAGGGTATTTTGGATGACTACCCTAGGGTTCGGGTTAGCATTACCAGGCTGAAAGTGGCTTGGGTAAGGTGGGTCTTGTGTTGTTTTTCCAGTTCAAGTCATAACTGAATTCAGTCCTGCCAGGTTCTGGTTTGGTGTAGGTAAAATAGGTAGCTGCTGCTAAAATCCTGAGTATGATGTCGAAGCTTCCATCCCATTAGGTGATGGAGTAGAAGGGGTCAGATAAACCATGTGGGCTTGGCCTTGATTTGGGTTTATAACACACCTCTGATTCGGCATGTTATTGGGATTAGGTAGAGGTTGCGAAGGTAGTGTACCAGGTTGGCAGGAATTTGCCAACTGGGCAAGTTGATTACGGACATCTGTGATCTCATCTATGTGTTGTTTCTGCATAGCTGCATTCATCTTTTGAATGTCAACCAGAGTTTGAAGGATAAGAGTCATTTGATCTGCTTGAGTTGGCCCAGATTGATTGGTGGGGTTGGGCTAAAGCTGAGGCGACTGATATGGATGAGAAGCTTGTGGATGGGGCTAATATAGTGGTCTATAATTTTGATTGTTTCCTGCCTATGTGAAATTAGGAAGATTTTGCCATCCAGGGTTATAGGTATTAGAGAATGGGTTGTTCTGGATGGCATTGAGGTCCTCGCAGGTCTGAGAAACCATAGAAAAGTCAGAATACGAGGGTTCAGAGTTCCCCCAACTAGAATAGGCAGGTCCGGAGTTTCCTTTGGACCTAGAGTCAGACGGGGGTGGATACGGGTCCAACCCTTGAGAGGATTGGTGATAGATGTTATGCATAGCTTCCGTCCAAGAGGATGGCTGTGCGAACGGGTTTTGCGCAGAGGTGGCTCACTGCAGATGTTGAGTTAGCTCATCCACCTTCTCCTCAATAATAGAGACCTTGTCCAAATGACTAGCCATCAGTTCCAAATCGATAGAAGAGGATAGGCCCTACGTCTCATGTGCTCCCCTTGGATTCGTCAATGTGTGGGCATTTATCTGGTCAATATGCCCATGGAGTCATTATTAATGGAGTTCTTGCACATATTCTCGAGAATCTCCCACACAGTGTCTTCGTATTGACCCATTATATTGACAAATAATCGGATATCTTCACGGAGTCCCTGGTAAAAAGATTGGACTTGTTCCCATTTAGGAACTTTGTGATGGGAGCACTTTCGCATGAGATCCAGGAAACGATCCCATGCTTCGTGAAGTGGTTCTCCAGGCTATTGTGTGAAGTGCGTGATCTTGTGTCGTAAAGCATTCGTCTGTCCAACTAGGAAGAACTTTTTCAAAAACTTGGATTGTAGTTCAACCCATGTGTTGATTGGACGCATTTGAGTATGATGCATGTTTTTCACTCAACTCAGTAATTAAGTTAATTTCACTTAATTAAGAGTAGAAGAAATCACTTAGGTTAACTTGAAGTTTTGTCAATTGTGTACTATAGGGCCGAATTAACCTAACATTTTAAAAATTTTTATTGGTTGAGTGTAGGTTGTTCACTAAGAGGTATAATAATTTTTCTCCAAATTCACCAATTTCCTTTTATCACTTTAAGTTTAGGAGGTAAAACTAGTTTTACTTTTCAGAACATGAATTTTGTCAAATATTTAAACTATGAAGAACATACAAAATTCCATATGCAGACATATTTAGTCAAAATGTTGTACTTTATTAACAAGTAAACATGCTATTTTTTTTCAATTTTATTTCATTAAGGCAATTAGAAAATTATCCAATTAAAGCATGCCTTTTACAATTAAGAACAAAAAGATACTCATGTAAGAGAAAATTCATTTAATTTTTCATCTCTCTACAGCCTCTAATCTTCTTTCTTTCTTTTCTTCTCTCTTTTATTTTCTTCTCTGTTGAGCTCTCTTTCTTCTTATGTTTCTTGTGTTGTTCCTGCCTTCTTGTCTTCCTTCTTTCTTTTCCTAAATCTTCTCCTGCCTTCTCTTCTTCCCTTAGTTTTTCTCCTTAACACTTAGCGTCTGCACTCGTTTCCTCCTTAGCCTTTGCATCCTTCAACACTTAGCTTTCTTCAGCGGCTTCTCTTTCCTTAAGCTTTCAGCTGAACCAGGTTTTTTCTACTTTTTAAACCAAAATTTTTTGTATTTGCGACGAGGTCCTTTCGAGGATACATAGCACCCTAAGACCAGGGTGGGACCAAACCCTACTCGATCCTCGCCTAATCTCAGTTAGGTTGGTTTTGGTTCATTCATTAATCGGTTCACAATATCGAGCCGCATCGGCTCAACCCGGCCTCCCAGGCCACACACTCACCCTCCCAGGGCACATTCACATCCGCAAGCCCCCAAGGGCGCACACACCGGCAGGCTAATGCCCACACACTCAGATACAATGCTTAGATCATCTCAAAATCGGAACCGGTGCGCCGCACGCTGACGACTGCATAGCCATAGGAACAAAATAGTTTTATACCCAGGCACGCGCTCGTGGATATCCGAGGTGGGACAAAGCTACCCCTTCTAGACCCGTATTCAATCGATCATAACTTTCTACCTAGAGCTCCAAATTGGATGATTTAAAGTTCGTTGGAAATCTCTAAAGGTAATCTATTCAATTGTAAGGTCAATTTAATGTTTTAATGATGTTTGGCTCTTCAATTTAAGGGATGAAATTAGGGGTTTGTATGGGTTTTTTAAAAGCCTGGAAAGTGTTTTAACTCAGGGAAGTCCTCAGATGGACTTCTCTCATCTAATTAAAGGTCTATACATATTATATAAACAATTCCACTTCATTTTGGATAGATTTTAAACTCTTGAGACCTACAGAACCTGCAGAGAAGCTTTTCTCTTCTCTGAAAACTTTAGAGATTGATTTACAGATATCAATTTGTGCAACAGACACTTTAAAGTATTCCTAATATATTTAGATTAATTCTAAGGGCTTTAACTAATCAATCTGGGCAGGTTTTAGGTTTGAATTTCAATAGAACAGTGCTTCTATTAGTTTGGGTTCAAGAGTAACCCAAATTGACAGGAACAAAATCTTCACACATTACATCATCTGAGCTTAATTAAATTGATTTCAAATCATCAAATAAGATTCCAGAAACAACTTACACATCTCAATTCCTCAATTTAAGCTCAGAACACCATTATCAAACTCAGGTTTGACTATAGAAGCTAGAAAATTGACTTTTTGTTTAAAGCTTCCTCCTAAGAAATTAATGCATCAATCAGAGTCTCTTTATCATCTGGAACTCACTCAGATCTTTAAATTTATGTTTCAACCTTAATTCCTAGGGATTCAGGCTTGCCGCCTGAACTAAAATAGGTATGTGTTCGACAAAGTTGTTCAGTGGTAGTTACAGTGTTTTAAAGACTTAAATAGCTTCAGTGCATCGCACTGAAGCTTCTGAGCTCCTTAAGCGTTTCTTAATTCTTTCATAACAGACTTCTCCAACTCACCAGAGTTGGGGAAGATGAAGTTACATCTTTAGCGCCAGTGATTGAAACCTCAGACAAATATCTTTAAAATGATTAGTAATCCTTATAATAACATTCTGGAGCTTCACAGCAAGTTCTAGAGGCTGTAACACATCTTTGACTCACCGGAGCTCGCCGGAGCTCCGGTGAGTCCAGAAAATACAAATTGTCTGTACTGATTAACAAAATTAACTATTTTTAATCCAAAAATGATTCTGAGGTTATAAAGAACCTCTGTATCACATAAAATTCTTCATTTGTTCATTGAAATATAAGATTTGACACTAAGTTCGTTTCTTAAAGATTTGATTGGTTTAAGCTCAGGACTTGATTTAACTACTCGATTGAAAAGTTAAATCAAGTCAACAGATGTTATTAATCATAAATATATATTTAATTTATAGTTTGAAATGTTCCTGAGCCGCCATGGACAGCGAGCTCAGGGACTTAATTAAATTTAGGCGTTTAATTATAGATGATAGTAATAGGTAATATAATGTCGATTAGGGTTCATTAGTGATGAAAGGTGATGAAAGAACCCAGTGAAGGTGGAATTGGATCGACTACTATCACCATGGACAGTGAAGTAGTTAGTGAAGGTGAGATATGAATTTGGCATTTAGGTGATTCAATTAAATTATTTAGTGATTTAGAAGTGACCATGGAAGTTAAAGGAAGGTGAACAGTGAGTTAAAAGACAAAATTAAGGTCTCTGGTGAGCTCAAGGAACTCGCTGAAGCTGGAAGAGATGAAGTTCAATTTTGACATTACTCTACCTTAACTAACTAAACTAACTAACTAAGCTAGCCTACTCCTACTCCTCCTAGTCTAGTGTTACCTGGACGAAGGGGTCAATAGGGTTCCGCCGAAGTCTCATAGTGGACGAAGAAATCAGAGGGTTGAAGAAAGAGCTCCGGTGGGCATATTTAGGTGGAGCAAAGGAATCCTAGGGTCGGCGCCTTTGTCAGAGGTGCGGAAGACCACGACAAATTTCCTCGGCTACTTAAGATGGATGGAGGAAGTCGGAAGATGAAATGGGGAATCGCTGGAGGGTTGGAAGAATGGCCTATCGAAGTCGGCTACAGTGTTAGAAGAGGGAAGGGAGCCAACTTGCTAAAATCAGAGGTGAGAGGGGGTATTTATAGTAGTTTGAGACGAAGAGAGGGGCAGGGTTTGGCCGAAGAAGAAGCTTGAGGAGCTTAACCTTCGTTGTCATCTCCGACGACGGTGAGGTTATCTCCAACTGAAAAATAGGATTTTCGGTTAATCTAGACCGATGGATCAAGTGGAGATGGTGAGCGCAAGCTGCAGGAGCTTGGGCAAAGAGAAATGATGTCGGCAGGGCGGTGATCGTGCAGTGTGATGACTCTCTGCAGCCAGTCGTTCGTTTGGCTAGAGAAGAAGAAAAAGAAGATGAAGAGGGACTTAGAAGTAATAAAACTTAAGGACCTATGTGATAAATAAGGACCCGACTATAATGAATATTAAGGACTAAAATGTAAACCCAGGTTTTGAAGGTTTATTTTAATTTAGATCTTTTTCAACTTTTTATATATGTTAGTAAATAAGGTAAATATTATGTTTACACCTTGAATTTACATTTTTGACCTTTTTAGATTAATTTATTAGATTAAGTAAAATCACTTAAGTTATTATATACTTAGGTATACATTATATTTAAGTTACTTATCTTATTAATTAAGAGAATGATTAATATGATTTCGAGTCCAATTATTATATAAATTATTAATATTGCTAATTGAATGATAAAATTCCATTTTTAACTTATTTTAAGGTCCTTAACTAAATATCCCTTATTCTATAATTAACCCTTATATATTCATAACCCTAGCTAATTAACTAGGAAGGCTAGTTAATTAGGGGTAATTAGAGATCATGATGAGTGTCTCATCAGTCTAATAGCAGTGAGCTGCTTTGTCCATGAGAGACGAGGAGAACATTTTCATGAGAAGAATATCCTTATTTAAGCTTCTAACCCGATGAGTAGAATATCCACGAGGAGAAGGAGAACATTTTCATGAGCTGAAGTTGATTTTCAAGATTATTTTCTTTTGCAAGTTATGCCATGATGATGGATGAAGGAGAATCAAGTTCAGATGAATCAGAAGATATATCAATAGGATTGGGTTGTTCCACAAACAAAGAGGTCGAGGCTTGGCCTCGACATGAATGAGTGACTAAAGGAGGTCTCAAGCATGGTCATAGAGACCTCCTCCCAAACATGCACTGATGGAGTAGATGAGAGGTAGAATGTGATGGACCCAATCATCACACCCAAAAATTTTGGATGACTATAGAGGTTTGGGGCGGATGATACCCCTTAGTCAGAAAGCTGCTCACTAGTACCAAACTCTGAGCAGACACTAAAGATCGACATCTTTAAGAACCAATACGGGATTAATTGTGGGGTTATAGAACAAATATGTGCTATCGAGGTTGTGGTTGACAATCAGTATATCGAGGAAAACCTAACTATTTCTGATCAACCACAAGAGGATCAAAACCCGCAATTAGAGGAGCACAAACTCAACTTAGACACACCCATACCTCCTTCCTTTACTCCCGACACCCATCTTGAACTACCCACTACTGCTGAAAACTTGATTTTGGAATTAATGCCTCTTCCTGATCATCTCAAGTATGCCTTTTTGGGTTCCAATCAGACGTTTCCTGTCATTATCAACTGTCGACTCACAATTGATCAGGAAACACAGCTAATTTCTATTCTCTAGCAACATTGAAGAGGCATTGGATGGACTCTCGATGATCTCACTGGTATCAACCCTCATACTGCATACACCACATCTACACTCAAGAGGGCTCACGACCATCCCATGAAATGCAGAGACACCTAAATCCCAATCTGCAGGATGTCATGAAAAAAGAAATTATCAAGTGGTTAGATGCAGGGATCATCTACCCAATCTCTGATAGTCGGTGGATGAGTCCAATCCATGTTGTGCCTAAAAAGGCAGGGCTCACCATCATCATCACTGAAATCGGAGAAACCATACCGACCCGTATAGCAAACTCGTGGAGAGTATACATTGATTATAGAAGACTCAATTCCTCCACGAAGAAGAATGATTTCCCACAACCGTTCATTGATCAAATTCTTGACAAACTAGTGGGAAATCGATTCTTTTGCATTTTGGATAGGTACTCCGGTTACAATCAGGTTGCAATCCATCTTGAGGACCAAAAACAGACCACCTTCACCTGCCCCTTCGAAACTTACGCATTCCGAAGGATGTCGTTCAGTCTTTGCAATGCACCCACTACTTTTCAGCAGTGCATGCTTACCATATTCTCAGATATGGTAGGTGAATATCATGAAGCCTTCATGGATGACTTCTCGGTATTTGGGGAATCATTTGATGATTGCCTTCTACACTTGGTCCAGATCCTGGGATTGACGTGAACTTGGTTCTTTCCTGGGAAAGGAGCCACTTCATGGTACCTGAGGGAATTGTCCTAGGACATCTTATCTCCGAAAAGGGCATCCAGGTTGATCGAGCCGAGGTGAATTTGATTTCCAAACTCCCTATGCCTAGCTTGATCAAAGACATCCGATCCTTTTCTGGGGCACGTTGGTTTTTACCATCGATTCATTCCCAATTTCACAAAAATCGTGTGCCCCCTGACTAATCTTCTATCTAAGGATGTCCCTTTTGAAATCACCAAGGAGTGTACTCAGGCATTTGAGATCTTGCATGATTGAGTTACCCAAGTGCCTATTCTACGCTCCCCTGATGGGTCTCAACTCTTTGAAATCATGTGCGATGTGTCTGATTATGTTTTGGGGGTGGTACTTGGGCAGAAAATAGATGGGAAACAAGTGGTCATTTACTATGCTAGCAAGACACTTGGCGAGACTCAGCGTAACTACACAGTTACTGAGAAATAGCTGCTAACCGTAGTATTTGCCCTAGAAAAATTCAGACCATATCTTTTGGGTTCCCGTGTTATCATTTACTCATATCACACTGCTATGAGGCATCTCCTTGCAAAGAAGGATGCGAAACCTTAACTAATCTGTTGGATCTTGCTGTTGTAAGAATTTGACCTTGAGATTCGTGACAAGATGGGGAAAAAGAAAGTGGTAGCTGATCAATTATCTTTCCATCCTTCTGATATTATTAACCCTTCCGAACCCATTACTGATCATTTCAACGATGAGCACCTCCTGACTATCAGTACAGGACTTCCATGGTTTGCTGATAACTATTTGGCATTATATCAGATACCGTCCGATTGGCCAAAAGCCAAGAAGGATAAATTACTTTCCAATGCCAAGTGCTACTTTTGGGAAGACCGTATCTTTTCCGCATTGGTGCAGATTAGATCATCCGACGATGTGTTCCAAAAGTAGAAATTCAGGATATTCTATCCTTATGCATGACCAGGCCTACGGTGGACACTTCTCTAGTCATAAAACTGCAGCAAAAGCCTTCCAGTGCGGCTTCGATTGGCCCACAATTTTCAAAGAAGCATACAATCACTGTAAGGCATGCACTCGTTGCTAGACCTTACGCAACATGAGCCACCGTGTTATGATGCCCTTATAGCCGATTCTCGTATGCGAAATCTTCAATATCTGGGGGATTGATTTTATGGGACCCTTCCAAATTTCGAATGGCTTCGAATACATTCTTCTTGCTATTGACTACGTGTCCAAATGGATCGAAGCCATTCCAACTTGAACCAACGATCATAAGGTGGATATTAGATTCATTCATTAGAACATCTTTTCTCATTTTGGGATTCCACGTGCCATAATCTCCGATGGAGGGACCCATTTCACAAATGCTCAGGTCAGTTCACTGATGACCAAATATGGGGTGTCACACCGAATCTCTACTCCTGATCACCCCCAAACCAATGATCTAGATGAGCTATCGAATTTGGAGATCAAGAAAATCCTTCAGGTCACTGTTCGACTTAATAGGAAAGAATGGTCATCTTGACTTCCAGAAGCTTTGTGGTTTTATAGGACCGCCCACGAAATCCAATTATGCATGTCTCCCTTCAGATTGGTGTATGGGAAGGCATGTCACCTCCCCGTCAAATTAGAGCACAAAGCCTATTCGGCAGTACAAAACTGCAATCTCGATCTTTCTAAGGCTATAACCCATAGAAAGCTTCAAATGAGCGAGATCGATGAATTACACCGTGATGCATATGAGAACTCGCAAATTTATAAATAGTGGATTAAGGCCTTTCACGACAAGCACATATCTAGAAAGATCTTTTTCCCTGGTCAAAATGTCCTACTCTTTGATGCCAAACTCAAATTGTTCCTAGGAAAACTTAGATCAAAATGGATTGGACCCTACCTTGTCCGACGAATTCTTGGAAATGGAGCTATAGAAATCAGTCAACTCAGCCACGATTTAAAACCTTTTCTCGTGAATGGTCAGAGACTCAAACCATTCATTGAACTCACCGATACAAATTTAGCTGAATTATCTTTAACCCTCCATTCTCCCTGAGCTCATTGTGCCTGGCTGATGGTGTTAAACTCAGTGCTTAATGGAAGGCAACCTGTCATTTTGAAAAACCCGAAACTCTTCCTGACATATCTTATGCTAAACTCATATTGCACTTTAGGGTTCTTCCATTAGAACAGCTAACTCCACCTCTGTTACCCGTACCTGAGCTTGAAATCATCCACAATAGTCACCCCGACCCATTCACCCACCCAACACCTGTTCTATTGAATGATCTAAGCTGAACTCAAACCCACCTAATTTACAATGAGGACATTGCAAATTGTAGGCATGGGGGGGTATTAAAGTGCAAAACACGGTGAAAATCACTTCACAAGAAAGGGTTTCATCAAAAAAATCACATATTCCAAAAGTTCCAAAAAAAAAAAAATTTAAAAAAGAACAAAAATATGGGAGGAGAGGAAATTTTGATGGCATATCAGATTTTGTGGAAAAAAATGGACATAAAAATGTCAAAAAGGAGCACAAATTGAAAAGAAAAGAAAAAGAGATAGTTATTAGTAAGAGATTAAGGAATTGACTTAGTTCTACACAAAATCAAAAGAAAGAAAATGAAAGGCAAAAAGTGCTAATAAAACAAAGAAGAGATTAGTAAGAACACTGATTTTAGGCCTCTTTGGCTATAATACTAGGCTTAAAAATTTAAGTACCTGCTAAGATCTGGATAGTCCTCAAGAGGTTGGGGAAAATGCAAAGCTTAAGTATTAGGTCTAAGGTTTAAGGATTATTCGACCTTTGGTTTGTGGGACTCGGTAACCTAAGCACCCCAATCCACGCACAGTCTGGTTCAGTGCACCTAAGTATCAAAATCGTGCAAATGCATTAAACTTGTTCTGAAAAAGTTATCTGGATTAGGAGCGGTTGATCGACACAAGTTGATTTGGACGAGTTCCCGGTGCGGAGAGATAGGAAATTCCCCTCTAAGATGCGCAATAACATATCGTTTCCTCGGAGCATGTCTCCTAGGATATCTACATATCCTACTAGGGGCATGTAACCACCTTGTGCTGGTTCAGATGCCATGGGCAGCATTATCTCGAAACGTCGATTGCCAGGTTCTGGATTTAGCTACAGAATGCCACGGGCGAGATTATCTCAAAATCTTGAAAGCCAAGGTTCTGGGGTTTGCCATGGGTGGTGCTATCTCGAAGCATCGATTGCCAGGGACCCTGCAAGGATTGATGGTAGGGACTAGGAATCCGATACAGACCATGTTGTAAAGCTAGTCTGAAGCTAGAAATAAAAAGAAAAGAGAGAGAAAACTCTCCAAAAAATAAAGAAAAATTCCTCTCTCTCTGACAAAAATGCACTACAAACTGAACCTGGGCTAAAACATGTTACAAGCACTGGTGCTTTAACCGCGAAGTTCAATGAACCTTTGGTTAGTTCCTGTAGGCCTTAGAAACCTTCGCGGCATATTAAGGCTAGAGCTAGTTAGGTTCGGATCTTGGTTGGTACTTGAGTACCTCTAGGCCTACTATCGGCATTCTAACCTAATCTATGAAAGGAAGCACACATCAAAAATTCTAAGGAACAAAATTTTTGTGGTCTAGAATCAAAGTTATTACCTTGAAATTTTGCTAAGGGACTAGCAAAAGCTAAGTATGGGGGTATGATGGGAACACCACCATGAGCCATAACTAGCTCATTTCGACCCAATTAAGTCAACAAATGCTCCTACATAACCCTAGAGAGTCACAAGTCATAGCATAATCATCCTAAGGGAAAACATAAGAAACTAAGGTTAAAACTACAATTTTACCAGCTGATTGCACAGCAAAAATACACCAATAAATATGCCATATTGTGTTATTTCACAACACTACCATTGCATCTTATGTAGCAATAGTGGCATTTGTACATAAACACATGCATGCTTTTCTTTTAAAAGAGTGGAGGAGAGTGAATAATTGACCATCTAATTAGCATCTTCATCAAGGGCTGCATTACAAATTCACCATTCTCATTTTTTTATTTTGACCTTAAAATCTTCTCCCTCATGTGGCTCAGGGCATGGGGCATGCACCTCTTCATGCCATTCCTCTACCAGCAGCATGGCTGTGGCATGCGTCTTCTTCTTTAAAAGGCCTTGCCCTCTCCCTTGCGCCGGGAGCCTGGAACTGACACCACCCGCAAACACTTTCCTCCAGGCCAATCTCCTCCCCTCTTCCCCTCCATATGAAGTATCTCTTCTGACTGAAGAGACACACTGCGGGCAGGAGCAAGCTCACAATGGTCCCACGCCCACCACTGTGAGTTCCACCACTGCCCAACTCCTTCAAGAGCAGGTGGGCATGGTGCTTTCACCCTCTGTTTCCACCACTGAACACCCTCATCGCCATTGTCAGAGCTTCAAGCTCAGAAGCACCAGCAGCAGCAGCGGCCGCTTGAAGCAGCGCAGGCCACCATGTGCACGCCAGCAGACCTCCGCGAGCTCTCCTCACGCGAGCAGGAACTTCCTAGCATGCCCGTTGATGAGTGGCTACTCATCATAGCTAAAAGGCCGAAATTAAGCTAGATACTAAGCAAAACAATATCAAATTAACACATAAAAAGGGTTAAGTGTGGGAATTAAAGAAAAGACCTAAAACTTTTAATGTGTGTTAAAATCTCCTAATTAGGTCACAAAAATGGGATATTCTGAAAACTAAAGAACAAATGATGATCCATGCATCAATTGAACACATAAACAAGTTTGAAAAGCCAAATCAGAAGTAAAATCAATGTCGTAAATGTTCAATTAAGCACATGTAAAAATTTGAAAGCAATTGGACATCATTTAGGCTTAGAAATAAATAGATTACAATTAGGTCCTTCATGCATTACATTTCTACCCTTCAAAACTCCTTCTTGGACCTATTTGCAAGCCGCAGGGACCCTTTTATAAGACTGCAGGGCCCTTCCAGCTGCTATTCTTCTCGCTTATGGGCCTGCATGCAAATGTTCTACCCCTTCTTCTAAGGGTCCGTCTGCAAATTTCCCCTTTATTTCA
This sequence comes from Thalassia testudinum, assembly GCA_037157565.1. Lineage (NCBI taxonomy): Eukaryota > Viridiplantae > Streptophyta > Magnoliopsida > Alismatales > Hydrocharitaceae > Thalassia > Thalassia testudinum. The sequence goes on from JAZHRO010000056.1 coordinate 19,415,708, forward strand.
AAGAGAAGCCTGTGTTCTTCACGCGCACTGTAGCGCGCGAAGAACACAGCCACTCTCGACCGTCCATCGCACTTTTGATCTCGATCTGCGGCTGGATTCAAATGGAACCTTCGCGCGATTCGGTGCGTGCGTTCACCTCTCTTCCCAGATCTCATCTGACGGTCAGATCTCTCTCTTGACTCGCCGCGCGCTCTACCCATCTCATCCTCACCGCCGGCCTGATTCTGATTAACCTCACCCTTGCGGTGATCTCAGTCACTGAGCTGCTATTTAAGCACCTCAGTGGTGTCGCGCGCGAGGGATCGCTCCCTCCTACATCTCTCAGCGATCAATTCTTCCACTCCAGTCTCTCCTCCTCATCTGGACCCTGATTTCACAGCCACCGGCTGTGGAATCATCGCCTGCTCTCGACCCTCCTCGTCGCTAAGGACCTCGTAGCACCTGAGGACGACCCTGGAGTCTCACTAGCAGACTCTTCCCTCCGCTGGAGTCACCCTCCTCCTTTCTTCCTCCTTAGCCGCCGGCTAAGGACCCATAGGTCCCATTCTTCCTTTTAGTTTAGTTTTTAATTCTGCACAAGTAGTGTTAGATTTAGTTTGCAGTAGTTTAGAATAGATTTAGTTTTAATCGTTAGCGTTTAATGTTAGCTGTAGTTAGATTAGTCTTAGGAGTAGAATTAGTATTAGATCCCCTCCCTCACCTCCTCTGATCAGTCCAGATCAGAGGGGAAGAATCATCTGTTCATTAATCAATTTATCTCCCTCTTCATGTTTTGTTTTTCCACCATCCAATTCTGATTTATGTTCCTTTTAACGACGAATCTTTCATCTGTCACCCACACATCTGGACCCAATTCCAGATCTGATGGTGTACTGCCTCAGATCTGAAATTGGCGTCACAAGCACCATTTGGGGCTTCTCACTCACCCCATTTGTGTTCACAAAAGCCCCTTTTATTTTAGATTGATTGCCTCAGTTTGTCAGATTCACTTTAACATGGGTTTTGAAGAGATTTTGCTTTCTGAAATGTCTTGACAGATCTGACAAATTGAAGGGATTTTGGTTTTTCTTGAAGGCAAGGATTCTGACAAGTTCTCTGGTGACAGAGAACAAATCAGAAGAGCCTTTCATGAATTTGCTTCTGCCTTGATCTGAATGCATTTGCTAGCTTTTATAAATTCCTTTAATGCATTCTTTATTTTTCTGATTTGTCATTTCAGAACTGCCATACACCACCTGTTTGATAATTATTTTTGTATGGTGATTCTCTAACCTAAGGAGTTTTCCATACTCCTTAAGGTTGCAAGAAACTGGGATTGTATGTTTTTGGTTTTAATTGACTGAGTTAAGTCTTCCTTCATGCTGTCTATGGCATTAGGAAGACTAACTCAATGCCATTTGTGTTTTGATCTGAAATGACGCTTTTGATAAGGGCTTTTCCTTGTGGGTATTTGAACTGAATTCTTATGTGATTTTCGTGAGATTTATACCCTTATCAGATTTGGATTTCACTCTTTAATTTTTAGTTTGTTCTGAATTTTCTCTTATTCCCAGTTATACAGTAAAATGCTGCAAACTGCAGCAACATTCCCCTCTTCTCTAAATTCTCCTCTTCTCTGTGAATGCTTTCCCCCTCTTCAAATGGACTAACTGCAGCAGCAGTTAGCCCATTTGACAGTGGCTGAAGCCACTGACACTGCTAAAACACCCTGAACAGTACATTCTCTTCCCTCTCCATCTTCTCTGACAGTAGCTTAGCTGCTGTTTAAAATGAAATAAAAACTTAATTTAACCCTCATTCCCTAAATTCCTACTAAAACCTAATTATACATACTTAATTTCACACTGTAAATATACATATCCATACTATTATAACTATAATATACAGCCTGATTATGTACGTAGACATACATAGATATACGGTAAATACTGTATAAACTTGTACATAAATCTATATACATATGTAATCTATGTAAATATATGTATAAATACTGAACTATTATGTATGTATTTACTGATATATGTATATGTATATATACAGATTCATATGTACATATTCAGTAGCTATATTGTAGAATAAATTAGCTAAATTAATAATTTAGAGTTATAATTAAGTAAATAAATCTATAGACTTAGGTTAACATATATAGTAAGTAATTTAAGTTAGTTAAAGTACAATTATACCTAGTATAGCTTACTGTAACTTAGTTTTATTTAAAACACTCAGAACAGCTAGTTTAGCTTAAATAAAATAGAAATAAATTCGTAAATATACAATAAAAATACGTATAAAATACTTAAGTATGTAAATTAAATCTGTATAAGGTCAATTAGACCATCTACTAACTATTTTATAAGTAATTAACTATTTAATCACCTAAATCAACCTGTACAACCAGCCTAGTTTAGAGAATTTATTTGTATAGTAAACATATTTAAAATTCAAAATTAATTGATCAATTATGTAGTATTATGTAAATACTTTATTAACCATATTTTATTTTATTTTATTTAATAATTTATGGCCCCCAAATCGAGGGCCAAAAGTAAGATCAGACGCAGCTGCGCCTGACTTCCAGCGCACGATGTGGCGCTGGAATAGCGCCACATCGTGTGCTGCAAGTGAAGCGCAGCCGCATAAATGTAATTCGTGTTTCCTATAGGCTAGTCGTCACGGGCGCCGGGCGCCCGACACACTGCCTTTACCCGATTACCCAATGAGCTCCGGTCTGAGTACTCTGTCTGATTTGCGATTAGTGTGTGGCCGGGGGCCCGAGCGTGTGCGAGCATTTGGCGTTGGGCTGAGGCCTGGCGCTGAGATTAAAGACATAATTAAGCCACCTAATCTGAGATTAGGGCGCGCTTAGTAGAGGTCTGGTCCCACCCTTAGGGTGCTGTGTATCCCTCGAAAAGCGTGCCCGCAAACTAAACACGTTTTAACTAATGATATTAGCCTAATCCCCTCCCCACCGCAGCCTCTGAAATATGCTAAGACAGAAGAGTTAACAAAGAGAAGAACAAAGAGTTTTAACACGAGAGAAAAAAGCAAAGAGTACAAGAACAACAGAGAAAAGAACAATAGTAATAAAAAGAGAGAAGAAGATGAATACTTAAAACAGAAATATGAACACAAGAAGAACAGAGACTTAATGAAGAAAGAAAGAGAAACAAAGAATAACTAGTATACATACGTATAAGTAAATCTATATAATTACTAACAGAATAAAGCGACACTATAAACGTCGCTAAAGATCTCAGTTTTGCCTCTTTAGGTTGTATAGTGTTTTCTGAGATTTAGCGATGCTTATATCTGTCACTGAAACTGCTGTATATGTTACTGTACATAACAGACTAATAAGTTAAATTTCTACACCATTGCATTCTAATGTATTATATACTATTATGATAGTATTAATAGGATAACTTGTAAATACATAGTTTAGAGTATAATAATAGATTGTTTGATGCTTGTTCATAGTTAGTATTTTTGCAAGCATTTCTTAGTAATTAGGTAAACAAAACATTCCTTCATTCTTTAAATGTAAAGTTTCTTTTTGAATAAGAAGACAATTTTGGAGATAATCAAAGAGTGACCGAATTAAATTCAATAAATTGCCTCCCAGTGAACGACCTGGAACAAAACCAGTAAAAATTAGATAAATAAGCAAATGATAATAATGGTTGTAATGACTGGAACTCACCCATACTCACCACTATACGACATCCTTAATGTTATATTGTACACCCTGTACTACAACGACATAATCAACAATTATTACCAATTTCAAACACAACAACCACACATTACACACCATTGCGAACATTATTTTGGCGCCGTTGCCGGGGAGGCAACGCTCTTTGCACCAAAAATTTTCTTTTCATTCTTTTGTATATAGAAATTCTTTATTCATTCATTATAATTGCTTTTATTTTCCATTGAATTAACTGTGTATACATTCCTTTATTCTTTTACTAATCATTTGTTTTTTCCACAGCACTTGAGGAGGAGTGTCGTCTTCCTGGTGGAGTCGCTGCGCTCCAGATTCGTCTTCCTGGTGGAGTTTTGCCTCGAAGTCGCTGTAGGATTTTAGTATTAGTTTTAGTATAGATAGTTTTAGGTTTATTGATTAGGAGCAATTGTTAGTCATAAGTTGTGAGAGCTTGTTCTCACACAATTTTTGTAATAATTCTGGACTATCTGGACTCTATTTCTTTCTCTTCTTAATTTCTTTCCTTACTTTTGAATTGCATATAAAATTTTTTCAAAAAGAAAGAAAAAAAAAAATCAAAAAGACCTCATACTTATCTAGCAGCAGCATAACCTCAGGCATCCATTTTTAGGATTGCATTTCATTCCTGCTAGATTTTAATTCAAGTCAAATCTGCATTAGAAGATTGCTGGAGTCAGGTACGCATTTCTTATCTAACTCTAACTCCTGCCATATTTGCATTTGACTTAAAATTAAAGAAGACCACTACTTGTTCTGAATTTAGTAAAAAGTGAAATGAGCAGCATAGAAAACATATTTTAATCACTTTAATTAAATCAAAAAGGAGATAGCAAAAATTGGGTGAAACCATGTTTGAGATTTTAATCGCCTTGTGTTGAATGTTATCGTGCACACAGCACGATCACTTAAGGCCACAATACACGGGTTTCTACCTCATCTTTCTGCAACCACAGGATCTGGATCCGCACGCTCAGTCTTATCCAGATTCCCAGTGGATTTTAGAGGTCTGCACTTCGCTAGGTTTATCTTAGGATACGTACAATTGCTTGAAACAATTGTTTGCGTATAACATACTTTGCGTAGCAGCCTCTAGGAAAAATTTTCTCCGATTCATTTCGATTGATTGGTCTTCTTGAATTGAGATTTTATTGGGATTCTTCTGTTTTATTGTGAACGTTAAAAATTTTTTTCCCATTGAGTTGGATCGAATTAGAGTAAACGGGATTTCAAAAAAAAATCAACTCAATGGAAGGTAGGAGATCCCAAAACCCAGAACTTGTACTCCCCTTGGGTACTGCTACCCAAGCTACTGCATCATCTTCTTTGCCTTCCACTTCTAATCCCTTACCTCCTGAGTCTCAAAATACTTTCCACAATCCCCCTCGCCAAGAGGATGATCTTGATTCTTCACACTTTGAGGATTTTGAAGAACTTCCTCCAGACTTAGTGGCACATCCTCTACCACAGCAACCACCTATCCCTAGGTTCCAACCTCCACCTTATCCTAATCATCCTAATCCACCCCCGGAGAGAGGACCTATGCCTCATCTTCAGCACCTTTTCGATACACAACTACAAATGAATACCTTAACCCAACAGGTGCAACAGCTTGCTCAAGCTGTAAATCTATTAGCTAACCCCCAACCACAACCACTTCAACCTAGAAATCCTCAGGCACCACCCCAACCCCGTAGACCTCAACTACGAGATTACTATAATCCCGCAGTTGCCCAACCAATGCCTGTGGTACGTTATCCCAATGGGGGTCGTGCTGCTGAACTGAAGCCGAACATTATAGCACTCATTCCTCACTTCCATGGACTTGCTTCTGAGGACCCTTTTCAGCATTTAGAGGAGCTGAAGAATCTTGCCCAAACTTTGGGTCCGCAAGGACATGATCAGCACACGCTTTTGATGAAAATGTTCTCCTTTTCATTAAAAGATAAGGCAGCCTTTTGGTTTAGAACACTTGCACGGACTACACCTATAGATTCCTGGGCTTCTTTAGAACATGAGTTCTTAAAGAAGTACTTTCCTGTAGGCCGCACTAATGCCTTAAGGCGTGCCATCACCACCTTCACCCAGAATTTAGGAGAACCTATGCACGAGGCTTGGGAGAGATTCCATGAGCTTTTGAGAAAATGTCCCCACCATGGTGTCCCACGCTGGCAACAGGTCCAGATCTTCTACCATGGGCTCCATGATGACACACGGAATTTTGTAGATGCCGCTTGTGGAGGCAATTTCCTGTGTCGGGACGAGGACTCAGCCTTTGAGCTCTTTGAAGGCATGGCCGAAAACTCTATTAACAATGCTTCAATGAGCGTGTTTAATAGAAAGTCCTCACATTCCCACTCACACACGGGGGTACATGAAGCCCAATCCAGTAGCAAAGACTTAGAGATAGTGGCTAGTCAACTGGATAAAGTGGGCTTAATCGAGAAGAAAGTAGATGAAGTATGGAAATTTCTCTCAAAACACCCATCTTCTTCTTCTCAGTCACCAGCACAAAACACTTCTTCTCAGTTTCCCACAGGGAGGGAAACTGTGAATAACCTTTCTGTGACACAAACTGCATTACCGGATTTTCCATTCCCATATCCTTCACCGGTTGGAGGAACCTTTGTTCCTCCCTTCACTGACTTCCCTGCACCTTCTGGAGCTTCGGAGGAGCTTCATGCCATTCACAATGATCCTTTCACACAAACCTATAACCCTGGATGGCGTAATCATCCAAATTTCTCGTGGTCGGGAAATTCACAAAGACCTCCTTTTCAACAACCTTCTGCACCACCATTGCACAACCCGATCCGAGCACCACCTCCACAATCACACGGATATCCACCGCGTACCTACCAACAACCCCAACCCAGGCCCACCCAATACTCTCAATCTGGGCCTACACGAGATGACCAGTTGGGGTCTATCATGAAAGCTCTTGCTGATATGCAACAACAGAATATTGCTATGCAGCAGAGACAGGACGCGGCCTTAGCTGAGATGAGAGCCCAGCTATCAAACTTGACGGAGTCCCGTCAACCACATTCACTCCCATCCCAAGCACAACCCAACCCTAGGAACATACCTGCTCAAAGGTATGTCCAACCTAGACCAACACTGCAAAACCAAACACATGACATTTCACAAGCAGTGCACAACACTGAATTCTTCACTGACTCAAATTCTTCTCTTGCACAACAGCAACCACCTCTGCTACCTAACAATGATTTACCATCTACCTCTAGAGCTGAACTAAATGCCATAGTCACTAGGAGTGGTAAATGCACACTAGATCCACCTCTTCCAACACCTACCACTTCTAGTTCTGCTCCTCCACTTCCTACTCCTCTACCTATAACTGAACCTCTCACAACCCCAGTACCTTTTCCTGAAGCTTTAAAGAAGAAGGAGAAAGGAAAGAAAAAGACCTGTGTGGCACCTGAGGAGGATTTGCTTAAGCTCTTTGAGCAAGTCCACATAAACATCCCCTTGTTGGATGCAATCCGCCACATCCCTCTTTACGCTAAGTTTTTAAAAGACCTATGTACACCTAAGCGTAAAGCAAGAATTCAAAAAGGGAGTAGTCCAATCATTCTCTCGGAACAAGCTAGTTCCATCATCTCTAGTACCCTCCCAACTAAGATGAAAGACCCAGGCACCCCTCTCTTATCCTGCATGATTGGTAACACCACATTCAATAGAGCACTACTTGACCTAGGTGCTTCCATCAATCTTGTCCCAACCTCTCTACTGACACATTTTGAGGTTGGCAATTTGAAGCCAACCAAGGTGTCCCTGCAATTAGCTGACAGATCAGTTAAGACACCTCAGGGAGTGTTGGAAGATGTCATAGTGCGGGTCAAGGATTTTTACTTCCCTGTAGACTTTATAGTCCTTGACATGGAAGTACCTGAAGATATCCAGAATACACCTATCATTTTAGGAAGACCTTTCTTGGCTACGGCCAAGGCAAACATCAATTGTGAGGAGGGCCTTATAGAATTAAAGTTTGGAGATCAGAAAATAAAAATTGATATTTTTCAGGCCCAAAGAGGACCGACCTGTAGTTTAATTGAAGAAATCTTCTCCCTGGATTCATTGGATCAATTGGTTGAGGACACCTTGATCAATTCATTAAATTTAGAACCTCAACACTCTTTGGACTCTGACGTGACTTCCACTGAGATACCAAATTTAGAGACTGAGGACCTTCCTCCCATTCCATTAGTATCTCTAGGATCTCCTGAAACTTTCACACCTGCTCCTTCTGATCCTGTGCCTGTTGAACTCAAACCTCTTCCTGACTCTCTCAAATATGTTTTCTTAGGACCTGATCAGACCTATCCGGTGATTGTTAACTCTTCCCTTTCTTCTGATCAAGAGTCACGACTCTTATCTGTCCTAAGAGCACATAGGCAGGCTATAGGATGGAGCCTTTCTGACCTTACTGGCATCAGTCCTTCTTATTGCACACATAGGATTTTCACTGAAGAAGGATCTAGACCTACTAGACAGCCCCAGCGTAGATTAAATCCTACATTACAAGAGGTGATAAAAAGTGAAATGATTAAATGGCTGGACAATGGAATTTTCTACCCAATTTCTGACAGTAGATGGGTAAGTCCTGTTCAGGTTGTGCCAAAAAAGGCCGGACTTACCATCATCACCACTGATTCTGGAGAAGTCATCCCTACACGCATTGCTAGTTCGTGGCGAGTATGTATAGATTACCGAAAACTCAACCAAGCCACGAAGAAAGATCATTTCCCTTTGCCCTTCATTGATCAAATACTGGAAAGAGTGGCAGGGAATAGATTTTTCTGCTTTTTGGATGGCTATTCAGGATATAATCAGGTGGCAATTCACCCCGATGATCAGGAGAAAACAACATTCACCTGCACCTACGGAACCTTTGCATTCCGTAGGATGCCTTTTGGATTGTGCAACGCACCTGCTACATTCCAGCGGTGTATGTTTGCAATCTTTTCTGACTTAGTAGGCGATTGTTTAGAAGTCTTCATGGATGACTTCTCGGTCTTCGGGAGCACATTTGATGCATGTCTAGACCACCTGACCAAGGTCCTGCAAAGATGCATTAATGTGAATCTGGTACTTTCCTGGGAGAAATCTCATTTCATGGTAACTGAAGGACTTGTATTAGGTCACCTTATTTCTGAGAGAGGAATTGAGGTTGACCGCGTGAAGGTAAAGTTGATTTCTGATTTACCACTACCTTCGTCGGTTAAACAAATTCGATCTTTCCTTGGGCATGTTGGTTTTTATCGCCGCTTTATAGCGGATTTCTCGAAAATAGCCCGACCTCTCACTACTCTCCTCTCTAAAGACGTAGACTTCCAGATCTCTGACGATTGTGTTCGTGCCTATACGACACTTCGTGATCTGATTACCAAGGCACCCATACTGCAACCCCCGAATTGGTCTCACCCTTTTGAGATCATGTGTGATGCCTCTAATTATGCAGTAGGAGCTGTCCTTGGTCAAAAATTGGACGGGAAACCCACAGTCATCTATTACGCTAGCAAGACCTTGGATGAAGCTCAGAGGAATTACACCGTCACGGAAAAGGAATTGCTAGCTGTAGTATATGCACTGGAAAAATTCAGACCTTATCTTTTAGGTTCCCACATTATAGTCTACACTGACCACACGGCAATTCGATATCTTCTCGCCAAGAAGGACGCGAAATCTCGTCTGATTAGATGGATCCTACTTTTACAGGAATTTGATTTAGAGATTCGTGATAAGGCTGGAAAGCAGAATGTGGTAGCTGACCACTTATCCCGCCTTCCTTCTGAAGCGATTTCTCCTTCTTTACCCATCTCTGACCACTTCCCTGACGAGCAATTGCTGGTCATTCATTCTGATCTTCCCTGGTATGCTGACATTGTCAACTACCTGGCTTCTGGACTCATCCCCACTAATTGGGTCCGACATCAAAAAGACAGACTTAGATCCGAGGCCAAGCACTATTACTGGGAAGAACCTTGGCTTTTCAAGCATTGTAAAGACCAGATCTTTAGGAGGTGCGTCCCTGATAAGGAGATTAGAAGCATCTTATCATTCTGCCACGACCAGGCGTGCGGCGGTCACTTCTCTGGCAAAAAGACCGCTGCAAAGATTTTGCAGAGTGGTTTCTATTGGCCCACAATCTTCAAGGATGCACACGAATATAGCAGGGCATGTTCACGCTGTCAGTCTCTTGGTAGTATTGGTCGCCGAGACATGATGCCCTTGAATCCGATCATGGTGTGCGAAATCTTTGACATTTGGGGCATTGACTTCATGGGACCTTTTCCTAAATCTTATGGCTTCGAGTACATATTGTTGGCAGTTGAGTATGTTTCAAAATGGATTGAAGCCATCCCCTCAAGGACTAATGATCATAGAGTTGTGACACAATTTGTTCAAGATTTCATCTTCTCTAGATTCGGGGTACCTAAAGCCATCATTAGTGATGGAGGGTCTCATTTTAGAAACACACATTTTCAGTCCCTACTGCAAAAGTATGGGGTGTCACATAGGATTGCTACATCTTATCACCCTCAAACCAATGGACTTGCTGAATTATCTAATCGGGAGATCAAAAAGATTTTACAGACTACCATCCGACCTGATAGAAAGGATTGGTCTTCCCGCCTTTCTGATGCGTTGTGGGCATATAGGACAGCCCACAAAACCCCTTTAGGCATGTCTCCTTTTAGACTTGTGTACGGGAAACACTGTCATCTTCCTGTCGAATTAGAGCACAAAGCCTATTGGGCCATCAGAAAGTGTAACTTAGACTTAGAGAAGGCCGGTGATCTTAGGAAATTACAAATGTCTGAGCTCGATGAATTAAGGAATGAATCTTATGAAAGCTCAAGGATGTATAAGGACAAACTTAAGGCCTTCCATGACCGTCACATTCTTAGGAAATCTTTTCACCCTGGTAAAAAAGTCCTTCTCTTCGACTCTAGACTGAAACTCTTTCCTGGGAAGTTAAGATCAAAATGGATTGGACCTTTCAAAATCTTGAGATTATTTGATAATGGAGCCGTTGAGATCACTGAACTTGACAAATCTGAACCCTTTATTGTTAATGGACAAAGACTGAAACCTTTCATTGAGCCGCAGGATCTCAGACTTGTCAATTCCACCATTTCGCTCCTACATTTTGAATTACCATGTAAGTTTTCGCCTAGCTGAAGGCGTTAAACTTAGCAACACCTACCCTTGTATATAGCTGTTTTACACTTTTCTTACTCTTACCTTTACTTACATTTAGTGTCTACCCTTGCATTCTGAGCATACATTCATTGACACACATGTCATGCATTTCACTTCCTAGCCCGACTGTTCACTCTGATCCTAGATCAGACTTAAAATCGTCCGCACAGAGATTTTATCTCCTCATTCCGACTTCCTTCCATCACCCAGCCTAGGATAGTGAAAAGCAGAGCATGCATTTGCATCCACCCTTTCATTCAATGAGGACATTGAAACATTTAAGCATGGGGGGGGGTGTAAAGGGTAAACCATTTAAACCAAAATGCAATTGTAGACACAACTATAGTACATATAGTATTATCAAAAAAAATTATATACTTCAAAAAAATTGAAAAATTTTGAAAAAATTTTTTGAAAAAATTACAAAGCTAAAAATACAAAAAAATAACAAATCAGAAAAATTCCAAAAATACAATAAGGGACATGTACTTTATTTGTCAAAGGAGGATATTCATTTCAAGAGAGGAGGAAGAAAAAGAAAAAAAGAAAAGAGAAGTGATCTTATAGCTGAAAACAAAAAATAGAATAAGTGTCTATGGACATTCAACCATTACTGGTTTGACCTACCGGGCCATAGGAGCTTGATACAAGCTTAGGCTTAATACACTTCGAGCCTTGACAAGATAGACCACAGTCTCTCCTAACTTTAGGACAATTCTTGTACCTGAGTCACCAGTACAGGATTCGTTGGTTTGCTTTGACTTAGGAGTCTAAGTAACCTTGGCTTACACTACACAATGTCAGGAAAGACCACTTGAACCTAAACCTCAACCCTTGTGTTCATTAGGGAAGGTGGAGTCCTTACCTGTGCGTGCAGGTAGACTCTTTGTCCTAATCTTTAGTTTTGTGTCTAGGAGAAGCTCTTTCCACAAAAGAAATCCACCCACCAAATACAGTGCGCTCTACCAAATAAGTTTTGGAGACATACTGTTCAAAAAAAAAAAAAAAAAAAAAAAAGTTAAGTATGTTCTCCAAAATGTCTGAAAAATAACTCTTCCACCAAAAATGTTTTCAGGGTTCAAAATAAATACCCTATTTTTCCACCAAAAAAAAAAAAAAATCTTCTCTGAGCCACAAATACAATAAGGGTTGGGTGTGAATACCATCAATTTTTGAGAGTCATCCGAAAACATGAGCTGAAGTTAGGACCAACCTGGACTTAAAAAGAAGTGAAACCACGGGATTGAGCCTTAGAATTCACCTGGTTAGTCCTGACTTATCACAAAGCACAGCCATAACTTCATAGCATTCTGAGTCTCTGTAAAAACCTCCTGAGTCCTGGAATTTGACTTAAGGTTTAAATATCAAGAGTCCTTGTTGGTTGAGAGATGGTCTATGTCATTTAAGCCTCGAGTTCTGGTAGGTTATCCTCAGTAACTAGGTTCTCACAATGTCCAAAAACACAGTTGGTATTGGAAAATATTTCAGCTTAAAGATCATCATCATAAACACTTAAAAATTTTTGAAAGAAGAAAAAGATATCTTTACACACTTACCTTGCTGATACTTAAATTGTCTTACACTTCAACAGATTGTTTGCTAAGGGACTAGCAAAACGTAAGCATGGGGGTATGATGAGTGGCTACTCATCATAGCTAAAAGGCCGAAATTAAGCTAGATACTAAGCAAAACAATATCAAATTAACACATAAAAAGGGTTAAGTGTGGGAATTAAAGAAAAGACCTAAAACTTTTAATGTGTGTTAAAATCTCCTAATTAGGTCACAAAAATGGGATATTCTGAAAACTAAAGAACAAATGATGATCCATGCATCAATTGAACACATAAACAAGTTTGAAAAGCCAAATCAGAAGTAAAATCAATGTCGTAAATGTTCAATTAAGCACATGTAAAAATTTGAAAGCAATTGGACATCATTTAGGCTTAGAAATAAATAGATTACAATTAGGTCCTTCATGCATTACATTTCTACCCTTCAAAACTCCTTCTTGGACCTATTTGCAAGCCGCAGGGACCCTTTTATAAGACTGCAGGGCCCTTCCAGCTGCTATTCTTCTAGCTTATGGGCCTGCATGCAAATGTTCTACCCCTTCTTCTAAGGGTCCGTCTGCAAATTTCCCCTTTATTTCAAAGAGAAGCCTGTGTTCTTCACGCGCACTGTAGCGCGCGAAGAACACAGCCACTCTCGACCGTCCATCGCACTTTTGATCTCGATCTGCGGCTGGATTCAAATGGAACCTTCGCGCGATTCGGTGCGTGCGTTCACCTCTCTTCCCAGATCTCATCTGACGGTCAGATCTCTCTCTTGACTCGCCGCGCGCTCTACCCATCTCATCCTCACCGCCGGCCTGATTCTGATTAACCTCACCCTTGCGGTGATCTCAGTCACTGAGCTGCTATTTAAGCACCTCAGTGGTGTCGCGCGTGAGGGATCGCTCCCTCCTACATCTCTCAGCGATCAATTCTTCCACTCCAGTCTCTCCTCCTCATCTGGACCCTGATTTCACAGCCACCGGCTGTGGAATCATCGCCTGCTCTCGACCCTCCTCGTCGCTAAGGACCTCGTAGCACCTGAGGACGACCCTGGAGTCTCACTAGCAGACTCTTCCCTCCGCTGGAGTCACCCTCCTCCTTTCTTCCTCCTTAGCCGCCGGCTAAGGACCCATAGGTCCCATTCTTCCTTTTAGTTTAGTTTTTAATTCTGCACAAGTAGTGTTAGATTTAGTTTGCAGTAGTTTAGAATAGATTTAGTTTTAATCGTTAGCGTTTAATGTTAGCTGTAGTTAGATTAGTCTTAGGAGTAGAATTAGTATTAGATCCCCTCCCTCACCTCCTCTGATCAGTCCAGATCAGAGGGGAAGAATCATCTGTTCATTAATCAATTTATCTCCCTCTTCATGTTTTGTTTTTCCACCATCCAATTCTGATTTATGTTCCTTTTAACGACGAATCTTTCATCTGTCACCCACACATCTGGACCCAATTCCAGATCTGATGGTGTACTGCCTCAGATCTGAAATTGGCGTCACAAGCACCATTTGGGGCTTCTCACTCACCCCATTTGTGTTCACAAAAGCCCCTTTTATTTTAGATTGATTGCCTCAGTTTGTCAGATTCACTTTAACATGGGTTTTGAAGAGATTTTGCTTTCTGAAATGTCTTGACAGATCTGACAAATTGAAGGGATTTTGGTTTTTCTTGAAGGCAAGGATTCTGACAAGTTCTCTGGTGACAGAGAACAAATCAGAAGAGCCTTTCATGAATTTGCTTCTGCCTTGATCTGAATGCATTTGCTAGCTTTTATAAATTCCTTTAATGCATTCTTTATTTTTCTGATTTGTCATTTCAGAACTGCCATACACCACCTGTTTGATAATTATTTTTGTATGGTGATTCTCTAACCTAAGGAGTTTTCCATACTCCTTAAGGTTGCAAGAAACTGGGATTGTATGTTTTTGGTTTTAATTGACTGAGTTAAGTCTTCCTTCATGCTGTCTATGGCATTAGGAAGACTAACTCAATGCCATTTGTGTTTTGATCTGAAATGACGCTTTTGATAAGGGCTTTTCCTTGTGGGTATTTGAACTGAATTCTTATGTGATTTTCGTGAGATTTATACCCTTATCAGATTTGGATTTCACTCTTTAATTTTTAGTTTGTTCTGAATTTTCTCTTATTCCCAGTTATACAGTAAAATGCTGCAAACTGCAGCAACATTCCCCTCTTCTCTAAATTCTCCTCTTCTCTGTGAATGCTTTCCCCCTCTTCAAATGGACTAACTGCAGCAGCAGTTAGCCCATTTGACAGTGGCTGAAGCCACTGACACTGCTAAAACACCCTGAACAGTACATTCTCTTCCCTCTCCATCTTCTCTGACAGTAGCTTAGCTGCTGTTTAAAATGAAATAAAAACTTAATTTAACCCTCATTCCCTAAATTCCTACTAAAACCTAATTATACATACTTAATTTCACACTGTAAATATACATATCCATACTATTATAACTATAATATACAGCCTGATTATGTACGTAGACATACATAGATATACGGTAAATACTGTATAAACTTGTACATAAATCTATATACATATGTAATCTATGTAAATATATGTATAAATACTGAACTATTATGTATGTATTTACTGATATATGTATATGTATATATACAGATTCATATGTACATATTCAGTAGCTATATTGTAGAATAAATTAGCTAAATTAATAATTTAGAGTTATAATTAAGTAAATAAATCTATAGACTTAGGTTAACATATATAGTAAGTAATTTAAGTTAGTTAAAGTACAATTATACCTAGTATAGCTTACTGTAACTTAGTTTTATTTAAAACACTCAGAACAGCTAGTTTAGCTTAAATAAAATAGAAATAAATTCGTAAATATACAATAAAAATACGTATAAAATACTTAAGTATGTAAATCAAATCTGTATAAGGTCAATTAGACCATCTACTAACTATTTTATAAGTAATTAACTATTTAATCACCTAAATCAACCTGTACAACCAGCCTAGTTTAGAGAATTTATTTGTATAGTAAACATATTTAAAATTCAAAATTAATTGATCAATTATGTAGTATTATGTAAATACTTTATTAACCATATTTTATTTTATTTTATTTAATAATTTATGGCCCCCAAATCGAGGGCCAAAAGTAAGATCAGACGCAGCTGCGCCTGACTTCCAGCGCACGATGTGGCGCTGGAATAGCGCCACATCGTGTGCTGCAAGTGAAGCGCAGCCGCATAAATGTAATTCGTGTTTCCTATAGGCTAGTCGTCACGGGCGCCGGGCGCCCGACACACTGCCTTTACCCGATTACCCAATGAGCTCCGGTCTGAGTACTCTGTCTGATTTGCGATTAGTGTGTGGCCGGGGGCCCGAGCGTGTGCGAGCATTTGGCGTTGGGCTGAGGCCTGGCGCTGAGATTAAAGACATAATTAAGCCACCTAATCTGAGATTAGGGCGCGCTTAGTAGAGGTCTGGTCCCACCCTTAGGGTGCTGTGTATCCCTCGAAAAGCATGCCCGCAAACTAAACATGTTTTAACTAATGATATTAGCCTAATCCCCTCCCCACCGCAGCCTCTGAAATATGCTAAGACAGAAGAGTTAACAAAGAGAAGAACAAAGAGTTTTAACACGAGAGAAAAAAGCAAAGAGTACAAGAACAACAGAGAAAAGAACAATAGTAATAAAAAGAGAGAAGAAGATGAATACTTAAAACAGAAATATGAACACAAGAAGAACAGAGACTTAATGAAGAAAGAAAGAGAAACAAAGAATAACTAGTATACATACGTATAAGTAAATCTATATAATTACTAGCAGAATAAAGCGACACTATAAACGTCGCTAAAGATCTCAGTTTTGCCTCTTTAGGTTGTATAGTGTTTTCTGAGATTTAGCGATGCTTATATCTGTCACTGAAACTGCTGTATATGTTACTGTACATAACAGACTAATAAGTTAAATTTCTACACCGTTGCATTCTAATGTATTATATACTATTATGATAGTATTAATAGGATAACTTGTAAATGCATAGTTTAGAGTATAATAATAGATTGTTTGATGCTTGTTCATAGTTAGTATTTTTGCAAGCATTTCTTAGTAATTAGGTAAACAAAACATTCCTTCATTCTTTAAATGTAAAGTTTCTTTTTGAATAAGAAGACAATTTTGGAGATAATCAAAGAGTGACCGAATTAAATTCAATAAATTGCCTCCCAGTGAACGACCTGGAACAAAACCAGTAAAAATTAGATAAATAAGCAAATGATAATAATGGTTGTAATGACTGGAACTCACCCATACTCACCACTATACGACATCCTTAATGTTATATTGTACACCCTGTACTACAACGACATAATCAACAATTATTACCAATTTCAAACACAACAACCACACATTACACACCATTGCGAACACCCGTGCATGGAGAACCGGTGCTGCCGGTCGCCCGCTCCCGTGCGGCACTATAGTTACTGTTCACGCCTCTCAGCGCGACACTGCAGCCACTGGCTTGTTTCTCACTTAGTTGGTGGCATAGTGCTCTCTCTCTTTGCCCGCAACCCGCTCCTGTCGATCGCCCGCGTTTGCACCCACGCCTGCTCCCACCCGCAGCGCAGTGTGCTGCACTACGCAATGCACTACGTTGCCCCCTCTATCACACTCCCCTGCCTGCTCACGAAGTTAGCGTACGCATTCTCTCCAGCTCCTAGGTGAAGCACTTGTGCACCTGCACGTGCTCCCGCAAGATCAGACAGCGGACGCTTCCGCCAGATGACTTAAACTCCTCCCTCTCTCTCACACTCACCTGCCAGCGACAGACCCATACTCATACACACACACTTGTACACTCACACACTCACTTGTACACATATACATATATATATATATCCACTCACTTATATACCTAAATATATATACAAATATATATATATATACATATATATATATTTATACATATATACATATATACATACATATATACACATATATCTATATATATATTTCTATATATATATATATACACAACTACATATATACCTATATAGTCATAACCCTATCTATATATATATACATATAAATATATACATCACCTACTTGTATCCAGATGCCCTTACACTAGTCACTCCGCCGCACATTATATCGTGGGAATATCTGCACCAATTGCTGATATTCCCCGACACTTGCGTAAAGCAAGCGCCTCTGCACACACTCCCACACATCCATCCTACACTCTACGAGGCACTTCGTCTTGTTGGTTGCGTCTTACTAGACGTGGACCAACTCGACACTGTGCTACACTCCATTTCCACTTCCACCCCCACCCCTATATATATAATATATATATCTATATATATATAGAGACTGTATTTTTTTCTCTACAAGCAACCTACCTTATTTTTATTTCTCTTTTGTTTCCTGCTATTAAAAAGATAAAAAAAAGAGTAAAACAGAAAAGATAATCCTTGTCTTGCAGGTAATCGATCTTGCAAATAGCAGGGCCAGTTCTTTTGGAAACCCTAATTTGGCTGAAAGCCAAGGACCTGATTTTGAGGGTGTGAGTCAAGGACAATATTATCAATAAAAAAATCTTAAATAGAAAAAAAACCAAAAACATAATAAACGCACAGAAGAGATATGTTTTAGGAAAGGCGTAGAAACTTCTTCACCTTTAATCCCCACCTCCCTGAGATCGACCCTTGGCCTAAAAGTGACCAATATAAAACTAAGTAGGCCAGGTAAAAAAAAAATTTTGTGAAAGATGGTTAGACTCGATTTAGGTTAACCACTATACTCACTTCAACGATAATTTCACCATATTAACACAACCTATTCGAGTTCAACCATGCTTTTTCTGAAGCCGTTGCCGAGGAGGTGCGCATTGAGGTAAGTTTCTACTCCATTCCATTGATTTTCTCCTCTTACACCCTTCTCAACACGGGTGTTTTTGTTTGCTGATGTGCAGGTAAACTACTTGCAAGGAGGAGGCAAGCAGAGGAAGTCAGAGATGTGGGCAGATCAAAGGTGGGAACGAGAGCGTGAAGTCACCGGCGCCGCATTGGAGCTTCGCCCACGTTGCTGAAAAGGTTGGTCTCTCTCTCTTAGCAACTTAGGTTAACTTGTCACCTAAATAATAATAAAAAAAAACCTAAAAACACTTCTTGGGATTTCTTGGGGCAAGTGGATTAAAAATCACTTGCTTAATTGTCTGCTATCACCCCCATCGCCCCGGGATTTCCCGCCAAACTTCGCATAGTGAAGATCCAAGAATCTTGATTCTTGAATCTTTCGTCATGTGAAGTATTCTTTGAGGCAAGATTAAATAGATTGATTGCCATCCCTCCTTGCCTCATTTATCCACAATTTGGGATCACATTTTTTTTTGGTGGGGAGACTTGGAATTGAATTGATTCCAACCCCACCATGACCTTTCACTTGCCTAAGATTTGATCCCGAATATTTCAACCTTAAAATTTTAATTCCCTTTACATTATCTTGTGGTTGAGCCTTATGTGTGGAACATCATTTTGGTGATTGGGAGCACTTGAATTGAAGTGCTTTGGGTCCCTTTCAGACTAACTTAAAATTGACTCGTGCATCCACACAAAAGAATTTCCACCTAAGGAAGCCCAGCGCATTTTTAGCATGCATTAACCAACTCACATTGAAGAAGGGTTTGTTGGGCATAGAAGAACTTGTATTTTCTCCAAACCCAGAGATTGGTTGAATCGGTAACTCAGCAAAATCTTAAAATCCATACTACTTAAGGCTGAAATTCAAAAAACCATTCACCAACTAAAACTTCAATTCTGGGAGATTTCCCTATTGCATGATTGGTTTGTACACTTTCTAAACTCAATGCACTTGGGCATTGCCTGTATACAATGCCCTTCACATTCCTGAAGCACTTGATCCTAAGCCTCTAATTAAAATTGGTAGCAACTTGACCCTTATTAAGGATTGGAGGTCTAACTACCTGCGTGTAGCGCCTATGTGCCGGTGCAGGTTCCCGCGTGCTATCGGGTGTCTAAGACTGTGGCAAATGGCCTTTCAATCTAGCCCGGTGGTTCCGCGGTGCTCGCATTTGGTTCCGGAGGTTGTGATAGTAGGTAACTTAGATCTTTAGGTCTAAGGGCACACTGTAGAGGTTAGGACTTTGACTACCTTGATTTGTCATCAAGTGTACCTTTGCGGCGTCATTTCTCTCATCCCCTTTTTTCCCTTCTTATCTCCCCAATTCATCCTGTGGTAGTGCATTTTTGGGAGGAGGTCACAAAACCCTGAATTGTTTGAATTGTCTGATAATTTTAAAAGGAAAGAAGCCAAATCATCATCCTCCTCCACAAACATGGCTGCACGCCCATCCCCAAATCCCAAGGGAGGAAACCGCCCCCCTCAAATCCCACCAGGTGGTGGAGCCATGGATCCCATAACTCGCCTCCAAGCCCAAATGGAAATGTATAATGAACAGATTGAAGCCATTAGGGAAACCTCGGAGGAAATGCAGAACCCTCCCAAATGGGAGGAGCCTAGGTCTCTTAGCTCTTATCAAAATCCCGCTGCTACAGAGACCATAGGACAAATTCAGGTCCGCATGGGTAGGGATGATTTTGAACTAAAACCCAATGTAATTGGCCTGATTAACTTTCACTTCCATGGTCTTGCAAGTGAAGATCCTTTTCTCCATTTGGAAGACCTAACCCGATTGGCTGAAAAGGTTAAACCAAGAAACATTGGGTTATCAATTGTCCTCATGAAATGTTCCCATTTTCGTTTCGAGATAAAGCATCGCAATGGTTACGCACCCTTGGGAGAACCATCCATTCTTGGGAAGAGATGCAAACAACATTTCTCAAGAAATTCTTCCCAATTGAGCAAACCAATGCGCTTCACCGTGCTATAACCTCCTTTATGCAACAAAACGACGAACAATTTCATGAGGCTTAGGGGAGGTATAATGACCACCTCCGGAAGTGTCCGCACCACGGTCTGCCTAAGTGGCATATAGCCTAAATTTTCTATTATGGGCTAAATGAGACTTTGAAGCAGATTGCAGACGCTTCCTGCGGAGGGAATTTCATGAATAAAGATGAGAATGGGGCATTCGAATTATTTAAAAACATGAGTGAAAACTCAATGAACAATGACTCCATTGTCGCCTTTAATTGTACCAGCTTGCCCTGTAATGTTAACGAAGTCGACACGGGACCCTCCCATTCATCCACAGATCTTAGCCTTATCACACAAAAGTTGCATGAAGTCTCCATTGTGCACAAGAAGCTGGACAAGCTTCTGGCCAATCCCACCCGTTCTATGGCAAACACCCCCACCTCACCACTTCGTCACAATCCTAATCCTGTCAACGTAAGGCTTATCCCAAAAAACCCCATGAGATCTTCCTTACCGAGTGTCACGTCGAGCGATTCGGTAAGTCATGTGGATCTGGCTTCTGCAAGCCAGTATTTTGACACGGAGGACCAAGCCTCCATGTGCTCAGATGCATACATACATGCGGACTCGTCTTCTGGCTTAGAAGATGCTTGCGCCCTGGGAAACAACCCGTTCTCTGCTACTTATAACCCAGGATGGCGAAATCATCCTAACTTCGCATGGTCCAATAACCCACAGTGCCAAAACCCCGCGGGTTGGCCAATGCAACCATCCGCACCCGTCAACCCAAGGGCTCAGTCAATCCTAGGGTGAATCTGCCATCGGGTCCTTGCATACCGCAAATAGAACACGCATCAAGTCCTCTTGATAAACGGATGCGAATGATGATGGAAATGTCTAAGCACCATGAAAAGACCATGACCTCTCTTCAGCACCAATTAGCGCAGCAGAATGCTGAGATCCGTCAACTACGTATGGCGACTCGATCTCAGGGCACTCTTCCAGCCCAACCTGTTCCCAACCCACAAAATTTCATACCTTGTGGTCCTCAACCATAGGCACGACCTTCTCAGGGGCAAGTTCATCAGATTCTGCAGGCTCCGAGCATTCCATCGGGATTTCAGGCTAAT
Source organism: Thalassia testudinum (assembly GCA_037157565.1). Lineage (NCBI taxonomy): Eukaryota > Viridiplantae > Streptophyta > Magnoliopsida > Alismatales > Hydrocharitaceae > Thalassia > Thalassia testudinum. The sequence goes on from JAZHRO010000056.1 coordinate 19,437,241, forward strand.
CCCGCAGCAACTACACCTCGCCCTTATGTCCCTATTGTGAACCCTCTTCCACCTTATGATCCCTTTGGACACGCAACATCCAATGCGATTACTACGAGGAGCGGTAAACAAACCATTGATCTACCTCAACCTGATCCTGGACCATCTTTTCCATCGCCCTCTCATTCGGGATGCGCATCGCATTCGCGAGAGGATGATACACCCAAATTAGTGCCAGAAATAGTCCCATTCCCTGAGGCTCCACTGAGGGAGCCAAAAGGCAAGAAAAAGGATACACAGGCCTTTGATAACCTGCGTAATTTATTCAGGGGTGTTGAAATCAAGGTACCCATGTTAGAGGCTATCGACCACATACCTACTGTCACCTGATTTTTCAAAGACTACACCACACCCAGGCGATAGTCAAAGAAAACAAAGAATCTGGTGGTTCTCTCGCCTCATGCGAGTTTTGCTATACTATCAAATCTACCACCGAAGCAGAAAGATCCGGGTACACCGCTTATTTCTTGTAGCATCCAAGGCTGCAATTTTAACCGTGCTCTGATTGATCTAGGATCTTCCATCAATCTTATACCAACCATAATGCTCGAGAAATTTGCCTTAGGAAATCTGAAACCCACCCCTGTCACGTTACAGTTGGCAGATCATTTTGTCAAAATACCAAAGGGTGTGGTGGAAGACATGGTGGTTAGGGTCAACAGTCTCTATTTTCCTACTGTCTTTATTGGTTTGGATATGGAAGTTCCTAGATCACTTTTTGATTGTCCGATCATCCTTGGTCGACCTTTCTTGGCTACAGCCCACGCCCATATCGACTGCAAGTTGGGCTGTATTGAGATTGCTGTTGGATCTGAGAAGCTCAAGCTTAACATCTTCAAGGCAGCCAAGAACTTTGATTGTGATTGCATCAAGGATGACACGTCTGACAGGGACATGGCCATCAGTGCGTGTATCGGACTAATAGGGACTTATTCTGACTGCTGTGGATTGCCTTTCAACATAAACAATTGCCTGACTGACACATATTGTGATGTTCCCCCATCCCTCCCTTTTCCTGTACCTTCTCCTGACCAGACTTCTGACGAGGTTTTCTCTGCTTCCCATACCTCGTGGTCTTAGTCATATTCGGCCTACTCACCGTCGGTCCACACTCTTGAAGATCGGATTGCCCTTTCTTTCCTGCCAAATCAGGCGGAATTGCAACTCCACACTAGGACCTTGAGTCCACATACTGTTCAGTGGGGCTATCCCTTTTTGGATCCATCAATCCAAGATGCCCCTCTTCTTGGCCAATCTGAGGGCCAACTTCTTCCTCCTGTCTTGTTTTCTTCTAATCCGCTTCGGACACTCTCGTTGCAAGAAATGCCAGATCTTTCACCATCCACTCCCAAGCTGAAAGAGTTGCCTGATACGCTTAAGTATGTTTTCTTAGGACCAAATGAAACGCTCCCCATAATCATTAGTTCAAAATTGACCAGGGAGAAAAAGTGCAAACTAACAAAGGTCCTTATGGAACACAAGGCAGCCATTGGATGGTCCTTATCAGACTTAACTAACATTAGCCCCTCCTACTGCACTCACTATATATATACGGAGGAGGAGGCTCGACCTTCCCGCGAGATGCAGCAACATCGCAACCCTAACATGCGAGAGGTCGTTAAAAAGGAAATTATTAAGTGGCTGGATGTGGGTGTAATCTACCTGATCAGCGATAGCCCCTAGGTGAGCCTGATTCATGTCGTGCCCAAAAAGGTGAGACTCACCATCCGTATTAATGACAGGGGCGAATCCATCCCTACACGCACTCCTACATCTTGGAGAGTGTGTGTAGATTATAGGAAACTTAATGCTGCAACTAAGAAAGATCACCTTCCGCTACCTTTTATTGACCAAATCCTAGAGCGGTTAGCGGGAAATAAATTTTTCTATTTCCTAGATGGATTCTCTGGATATAACCAGGTGGCAATTGACCCCAGGGAGCAAGAGAAAGCCACCTTTACCTACCCTTTCGGCACCTTTGCATTTAGAAGGATGCCATTCAGACTTTGTAACGTGCCAGCAACTTTACAGAGATGTACGCTGGTGATATTCCATGACATGGTGGGTGAGTTTCTTGAGGTTTTCATGGATGACTTTTCGATCTTTGGACCCTCTTTTGATGACTGTAGTGCCAACCTGACCCGTATCCTTCGAAGATGTATTGATGTGAACCTCGTGCTCTCCTGGGAAAGAAGTCATTTTATGGTACACGAGGGAATTGTTCTCGGGCATATCATCTTTGATAGGGGTATCGAGGTTGACAGAGCTAAGCTTGATGTAATTGCTGATTTACCTATGCCTTGCTCTACCAAACAAATCCGTTCCTTCTTGGGACACGTCGGTTTCTATAGGAGATTCATCCAAGACTTCTTCAAGATTTCTAGACCTTTAACTCATCTCCTATCGACCGATGTACCCTTTGATATGGGCCCCGACTGCATATGAGCATTCACGTAGCTTCATGATGCCATCATCAAGGCCCCTGTTCTCCAGCCACCTGATTGGTACCTCGACTTTATCTCATGTGTGAAGCTTCCGACCTTGCAGTCGGAGCCATCCTGGGACAAAGACGCGATAGACACCCCTTCATGGTGTACTATGCCAGTAAGACGTTGGATGAGGCCTAGCGTAATTATACTACCACTGAGAAAGAACTACTGGTGGTCATCTTTGGGCAGGAGAAATTCCACTCTTACCTTCTGGGCTCGCATGTTATTGTATTCACTGACCCTGCGGCCATTCGCCATCTCATGCACAAAAAGGATGCCAAGCCTAGACTGATTCGTTGGATCCTTCTGCTCCAAGAATTTGACATTGAGATCCGCGATAAGGCCGGAGCCCAGAATGTGGTGGCTAATCATCTCTCAAGACTGGACCCTGACCACATTGGACTTACCCTGCCGATCAATGAGGTTTTTCCTGATGAGCACCTATTGGCAATTAATGTGGCAAGTGCACCATGGTATGCCGACATTGCCAGTTACCTTACTTCTGGTTCCCTTCCACGTGGCTGGCCTAAAAACCTGTGCGAGCGTCTCATTGCAGAAGCAAAGTACTATTTCTGGGATAATCCACTACTTTTTCGAATAGGTGCTGACCAGATCATCCGTCGTTGTATTCCTGACGGCGAATTCCCTAGTGTGCTATCCTTCTGCCATGATCAGGCCTGCGAAGGCCATTTCTCTAGGAGGAAAACTATAGCCAAGGTGTTGTAGTGCGGTTTCTTTTGGCCCTCCCTTCACCAAGATGCACACAATTATGCCAAACATTGCACTTGGTGCCAGTCGTTAGGGTCAATGTCACATCATGACATGATGCTCTTGCAACCCATCCTAGCTGCTTCGACATTTGTCGAATTGATTTCATGGGTCCCTTTCCTCCTTCCAATAGCTTCAAGTACATCCTCGTTGCTGTTAATTATGTTTCGAAATGGATCGAGGCTATTCCCACATGCCATGCTGACCATGTCATATCCACTCGATTTGTCAAAGAGCACATTTTTGCACCCTTTGGGATCCCTCGAGCCATTATCTCGGATGGAGGAAGCCATTTTACCCATGCTTCTTTTCGGGCACTTTTGAGGAAATATGTAGTCCACCATCGTATCGCATCTCCATATCATCCTCAAATGAACGGCCAGGCTGAGGTGTCGAACCGACAAATCAAGCAAATTCTCCAGAAAACGATTCGGCCTGACCATAAGGATTGGTCCGACAAGCTGATTGACGCACTTTGGGTGTATTGGACCACCTTCAAGGCTCCCCTAGGTATGTCTCCTTATAGAATCGTTTACGGGAAGCCTTGTCATTTGCCCGTGGAGCAGGAGCACAACGCTTATTGGGCAATTCACCAATGTAACCTCGACCCAGACCTGTGTGGTTGAGAAAGGAATCTCCAACTCCAAGAGCTGGAAGAGCTCCATCATGAAGCCTATGATTTTGCCTTAACTTTCAAGCAACGCACTAAGGGTTTTCACGACAGCCGAATTTGACGGAAGGAATTTGAGCCATCTCAACAAGTTTGGCTTTACAATGCCCGGCTCAAATTCTTTCCAGGGAAATTGAAGTCCAAATGGACTGGTCCCTTCTTGGTCTTGAGACCAATTCCCAAAGGGGTCATTGAAATTGAAGATCCCAAATCTAGGCATAAATTTACGGTCAATGGGCAGCGTTTAAAACCTTATCTTACTCACGAACCTACCCTCGTTGGAGAAACTATTGCCCAGCTGGAGGGTAACTAATTTCATGACTCATTTTGAGTCCAGCTGGGGACGTTAAATTCAGCGCTCGTTGGGAGACACCCCAGGAACACTCCACTGTCACGTACACTTCACTTCACCACCCACCATCCACCCACCCTACCACCTTGCTATATACCTTGCACCTCAGCTCTCGTTCCCTGACCTTTGGACCTTCCTCTACCCTGCATGCATATGAGGACATAGCATCGTTTGGCATGGGGGGGTGGATAGGCATCCATAGGATCTGGGTATTATATGGTATCATGCATCTTCCATCCATCTATAAATATGTACATAGTAAAAAAAAGAAAAAAAGGTATTTAGTAATGATCTAAAGGCTGAAACAAAAATACAATAAGTGTTTATGGATATTCAACCACTGTTTTGAAGACTTTCCAGGACACAGAAGCTTGATTCGCTCAGGCTCGGCTTAATTCACTTGAGCATTGATAAGATAGATCAGAATCTCTCCTAACTAAGGACGTATTCTTGTACCTAAGACACCAGTACAGGATCCATTGGTTTGCTTCTACTCGAGAGCCTAAGTAATCTTGGTTCACACTACACATAACAAGAAAGACCAGGTGGACATAAGATCCAACCCTAGTGTTCATTAGGGAAGGTGGAGTTTTTACCTGTGTGCATAGGTAGACTTTTTATCCTAGGCTTTTGTCTTGTGTCTAGGAGAAACTCTTTCCACCAAAAAGAAACTCTCCCACCAAAAAAGTGTGCTCCTCCAAATAAAGTTGTAAGAGATATGCTGACACTTGTTTCAAAAAAAAAATGCAAATAACTCAGTATATCTCGCAAATGTCTATAAATTCTTCTCCCTCAAAGTGTTTCAGTGCAAGTTACAAATACCCTATTTCTACCATATATTCTTTGAGCCACAAAAGAAAAAAATGAAGGTTGAGTTTTCCGTCATCTTTTCAAGGGTCAATCCGAAGACATGAGCTGAAACTGGGACCAACCTGGACTTAAAAATTCGTGAAACCCGAGGCTTGAGCCTTAATGTTCATTTAGTCAGTCTTGATCCTTCACTATGCACAAACCATAATCTCTTGAGCTCCCGAGTACGGCAAAAACCTTCTAAGTCCTGGAAATCATACTTAAGGTTTAAATATCAAGAGTCCAGAATAGTCGAGAGATGGTCTATGTCATGTAAGACTTAAGGTACTGGTAGTCTTCTCTGAAAGTGGTTCTCACAATATCCAACAAATAAACACACCCATGTCACTTCAAGCTTTAGCATAAGATCATCTCCAAATACAAAATAAAAAAAATATTTTGCTAGGGACTAGCAAAAGATAGGCATGGGGGTATGATTACACAACAAAAATACACCAATAAATATGCATCTTGTGTTATTTCCCAGCACTACCATTGCATCTTATGTAGAAATAGTGGCATTTGTACATAGACACATGCATGCTTTTCTTTTGAAAGAGGGGAGGAGAGTGAATAATTGGCCATCTAATCAACATCTTCATCAAGGGCTGCATTGCAAATTCACCATTCTCATTTTTTTTATTTTGACTTTGAAATCTTCTCCCTCATGCGGCTCAGGGCATGGGGCATGCACCTCTTCACGCCATTCCTCTTCTAGCAGCATGGCAAGACTTGCTCTGCCAGTACCATTGCGGTGGCATGCATCTTCTTTAAAAGGCCTTGCCCTCTCCCTTGAGCCGAGAGCCTGGAACAGACACCACGTGCAGACACTTTCCTCCAGGCCAATCTCCTCCCCTCTTCCCCTCCATATGCAGTATCTCTTCTCACTGAAGAGACACACTACGGGTAGGGGGAAGCTCACAGTGGTCCCACAACCACCACTGTGTGTTCCACCACCACCCAGCTCCTTCGAGAGCAGGTGGGCATGGTGGTTTCACCCTTTGTTTTCACCACTTAACACCCTCGCTGCCATTGTCAGAGCTTCAAGCTCGGAAGCTCCAGTAGCAGCAGCGGCCACCTGAAGCAACGCAGGCCATCGCATGCGTGCCAGCAGACCTCCGTGAGCTCTCCCCACACACGCAGGCGCATCCCAGTGCACCCATGCACGTAGAATAGGCACTATCGGTTGCCTGCTCTCACGTGGCACTGTAGCTACTGTTCACGCCTCTCAGTGCGACACAGTAGCCACCGGCTTGTTTCTCACTTAGCCAGTGGCACAGTGCACTCTCTCTTCACCTGCAACTCGCTCCAACTGGTAGCCCGCAACTCGCTCCAGCTAGTCGCCCGCATTTGTGCTTGCGCCCGCATCTGCACCTGCGCCAGCTCCCTCCCGCAGCGCTGTATGCTACGCTACGTAGTGCGCTGCGTTGCCCCCTCTCTCACACTCCCCCACCTACACACGAAGTCAGCGCGTGCGTTCTCTCCAACGCCCGCGTGAAGCACTTGTGTGCCTGTGCACGCTCCTGCGAGATCAGACGGCAGACGCTTCCGCCAGACGACTTAAACTCCTCCCTCTCTCTCACACTCACCCGCCAACGACACACCCATACTCATACACACACACACTCGTACACTCACACACTCACTTGTACACACCTACATATACATATATATATCCACTCACTTATATACCTAAATATATATACAAATATATATACATATATATATATATTTATACATATATACATACATATATACATACATATATACACATATCAATATATATATATATACACATATATATAAATATTACTATATATATCTATATATATATAAACACAACTACATATATACCTATATAGTCATAACCCTATCTATATATATATATATACATATAAATATATACATCACCTACCTGTACCCAGATGCCCTTACACTAGTCGCTCCACCGCACATTATATCGTGGGAATATCTGCACCAGTTGCTGATATTCCCTGACACCTGCGTAAAGCAAGCGCCTCTACACACACTCCCACACATCCATCCTACACTCTACGAGGCACTTTGTCTTGTTGGTTGCATCTTACTAGACGTGGACCAACTCGACACTATACTACACTCCATTTCCACTTCCACCCCCACCCCTATATATAATATATATATATATCTATATATATAGAGACTGTATTTATTTCTCTACAAGCAACATTTTTATTTCTCTTTTGTTTCCTGCTATTAAAATGATAAAAAAAAGAGTAAAAGAGAAAAGATAATCCTTGTCATGCAGTACTTGGTCTTGCAAATAGCATGGCCAGTTCTTTTGGAAACCCTAATTTGTCTCAAAACCAAGGACCTGATTTTGAGGGTGTGCCTCAAGGACAATAATATCAACAAAAAATCCTTAAATAAAAAAAAACCAAAAACATAATAAATGCACGAAAGAGATACATTTTACGAAAGGCATAGAAACTTCTTCACCTTTAATCCCCACCTCCCTAAGATCGACCCTGGGCCAAAAAGTGACCAAGATAAAATAAAGTAGGCCAGGTAAAAAAAAAATTTTGTGAAAGATGGTTAGACTCGATTTAGGTTAACCATTATACTCACTTCAACGATAATTTCACCATATTTACATAACCTATTCTAATTCAACCACCAGCTTATCATGAATGCAGTACAACCAAAAGTTTTCTCAGGGGTTGAATGAAAGTCAATTGGTCTTAAAAAGCTAACAAGTGGGTTAGAATAATCAGAAAAGGGTTTGCACATGTTTTGAGAATTAAATGAATTTTGAAACCCTAAAAATAGACCCGTTTAATGAACTAAGGTTCTGATCAGGATAAAATTGACCTAAACCATCTAAAATTTATAGAAAAATATTCTTTAAGGTTTGGAACCTTCAATTTGACTAGCAGAACCCATTTTGACCCAAAATAGAATCACAGACAACCATTTGCCCTAATTTGTGTTTTTGCATAAATTACCCAATCAAACATGTTCAAAACCAAAATCCAACCACAACATTGGATTCTTTAGGTCCAAATTTGGTTTGTTCCAAAATTTCGACCCAACATGAGTTTGTCTTGACCTAGTTTGCAAAGTGGTCCTGTCTAATTACATTTTTGCCCTTAACTTTTAAAAAATTTTCAAATAGGCCCCTAACTTTCTCATCATTCTCACAAAAAGGTCCCCACCACACAAACTCCTAATCCTACAACTCTAGTGACAATCAATCAAGGATTTCTCCTTCATTGATTAATGAAACCTCCTCAAAATTAAACTGGAGATTCCTCTTGAAATTCTCTTTCAATCAGATCGATTCTTGTACTTCAAATCTTTCCCAATTTCTCATGTGAATCGATGAGAAATTTGGGTTTCCAACTCCGGCAACCTTCCAAGCTTGAAAGCATGGCTTCCAAGCTCTAATCGACCCCCTGATACCTTTATAAAGACTCCCAAGTCCTACCCGATCCAGTGAATCTTGAATTCGACCAGAGAAACCACCAATTTTCGTCGCTCCTCCTTCGGCCGAATTGCACTTCAAGCTCTGGCAACTCTCCCTGCCTCACCTGGTCATTTGACCGCAATACCAGTGGCAGACTCTTCCTCCTTACTTTCTTCCACGTCAAGCAGCACCCGCCGACGCCCCTATCTCATTCGTCCCCGCCGTCCAGCTCTCATCGGAGCAGTTTCTTCCCTAACGCTGACCACACCGCAATCGGTGCCGCCTCGACTCCCCTTCTTCCACCAATTACTTAGATAAGCCCCTTACCTCCTCTACTTTATTTTTCATCTTAACCACACCCACTTTCGACCACACTACCACTCGTTCACCATTGTCCCTTCCGTGTCCAGCCACTCCTCCATCAAAGTACTCCCATCACTACACCACTCCATACGCTTCACCGACACTCCATTGAGCTTTGCCTCATCCATCTGCATTGAATCCCCATCTTTATTTCCCATTCTCTCCACTCAAACGACCCCCCGAACAAACCCATCACCTACCACCTTTTTTGAGTCCATCCGACCACCACGCACCTTCATCCTCCACGAAACCACTGCCATTACATACGCCAACATCCGGCGAACCTTCTGAGGTGCCTTGACATGGTCGAAAGACCTTATTTTCTATTTCAGGTTCTAAGCCAGAGCTCTGCTGTCGTGTTGTCTTCTCTTACCATGTTCGTGGTGTTCTAGCTACGTGAGGCCCAGGTCTTAGCTCTAAGAGGCACGGTTTCACTCCAGGACCCTCTCAAAGTCCTCAATCGGGGACTTCAAGGAGAGTTGAAACACTAATTGGATGACCCTCACTGCTGCAGGTGCACGCAAAGAAGAGGGACATTTAGTCCCACATCATTCGTGGAAGAGTGCCCACCATCGCATAAATTGAACTTCTGCTATAGGCTTATCACCTCAAACACAAGGGGTGAGGTCCCTTACACCCCTCACGTGCCTCGTCCGTGGACCTGGTACACCCAACCTGCCTATAACCCACACCTCGGCTACCACCCACACTGGTAGCCCTGGTCCCAGGTGTGCTCTAAGTCCGAAACCCGATTAACCAATACTATGGAAGGCTTTGGGAAAGTGTGACCCAGAGAGAGAGAGAGATAGCATGTGGGGGTAGGGGGGTTTTGCTACAGAGAGTATTGGCTAACACTTAGCCAATTCAAGAAGTCCCCCCCCTCTGTGAAGAGGCTGAACAGAGATGAAGAAGAAGGAGAAGGCTGAGAAAGAAGATGAAATGAAAAGAAGAGAAAGGAAGCAGCCGCACAACAAAGAAGAAAAGAAGAAGAGAGGATGAATAGAAATAGAGAAGTGAAAGAAGAAAAATCTTAGCACTGTAGCACAGGGCTACTTAAGACGTCTGACACTTTAATTGCATATATTTGAAACATTGATTTAAGTGTTATTTGTGCGGAGTAATTGGTGATTTAAATCACCATTTTACTTTATTCTTTTTGCATATTGATTCTGACATTACTCTTATTGAAATATTTATTCTTGATTTAAATTATGATCTTGGGCTTTAAATTCCATATTGCTTCCTATGTTCGACCTCGAAACCTTTTTGAGAAATAAAATTTATTTGTTCAAGTGTTATTTTGGCTATACTACAACACAACAATCATAAACACTAGTTTAGCACTCGAGCACTCTCTAGCTACTCAACCCTGTGAGGAGCTCCACACCATCCATAATGATCCTTTCTCTAACTCCTACAACCTTTGATTGCATAATCATTCGAATTTCTCCTTGTCAGGGAATAATCAAAACTGGATCTCAATTCCAACCCTGACCACAAAATCCATGACCATATCAACCTGTTCATCCTAGTCCTAACCCGAATGTTCAAATCATGCCTAACAAGGAAGATCAGATGAGCATGATTCTGCAGACCTTGGTTGATAGTAGAAGACCAATGCTGCCATGCAGAGGAAGCATAATGCGTAGATTACAAAGGTCCATAATCAACTCGCACAGATGGTTGGGACTTGCTAGCCTGGTGCACTTCTTTCTTAACCTTTGTTGAACTCGAACAACGTGCCGAACCAGAGGCACATTATGAACCCAAATCAAGGCCAAGCACATTACATTTATCAAGCCCCTCTTGCATCTCCACCTAATAGGTTATGTAGACACATCCATTGTCGATGAAATGGCTATTTAAGCATGTTCTAAGGTTTAGATATGCATTCCATAGTTTAAATATCGCGTAGCATCAACCATTCAACATTTAGAATAGTTTGTATAAAGTTTAGGTTAATTCGTGTCCTTTCTAGCCAGAAGAGAAGGAGAACTATTTCAGGGCCTTGGATTGACGATTCGACTGTATGGATCATATCAGAAGGACGATCGGAGTCCAACGCCTCCAAAATCGCCTTGATCAAAGTCCCATACCACCATATATAGCATGAGGAAGATCACGGCTAATAGACAAGGTGACACAATTAGGAGCTTCAAATGACAAATCCGACCACACGAATGGATTTGGGTTGATGATCGCAGCTCAATAGTGCAAATCTCGACTCAATCCGACATCTGTAGCAACCCCTATAAAGGAAAGAAGATAGAGATCCCAAATCGCACAAAGTGGCGCTATCCAGGCTGCCCAAGGGCGTGCACTAGCAGTAGTGGGAACGTGCAGCAGTGTGAGCACGTGCAGCACTGTAGGTGCACACCAGCAGCAAGCGCGTGGGACATAGGCACGCGGAGTGCGCGCCAGCAGTTCCAGAGCATGCCAGTGAATGTGCGAGCACCGTGCATAGGCGCATTGATCTTTAGCGATGTCTGTAGCGGGTCTTCAATGACGTTTATAGACATCACTAACATGTGCAAAAGGCCTCTTCTCCTCCTCTATAAAAGGACCCCTACCCCTCCCATTCTTCTTCATCTCTTCCTTTCTCTTCCTCACCACCTCATAGGCTCTTTAGAGAGCTTGTCCGAAGCCCTGGATGCTCCTCTAGAGTAGAAAATCAAATTATTTTCCCACCTCTCATCCTCCTCGTGGAGCATCCCGTGGCCGTCCTCTCACCACTTCAGGAAGTAGATCCTCACCGCAACACTATCCTGCCCCATCCTCCTTCCTCCACCGTCGTTCTCCTTCCTCCAGCTCCTCATCACTGTCTTCCAGGCGACATCAGAGCAAGTCATCCTCCAAGTGACCATCAAAGGTGATTCTTCTCACCTCTTTATCCTTTTGCTTTCTAGTATAGTTTTTCTGCTTTCTTATCTGTAGCAAACTCCTTGAAATATACATTGATGTTCTCTCTCTCTCTATTTTATTTTGCAAGTACATTAGCTAGATTTCATCGACCTAATCTCTTGCCTTATTAAAATACAAAAGAATTGCAAAAGATAAAAGCAACAAAAATAAATAAAACTATAAGAATAGATTTCAAAACCAAACATTCGCCTCCCTATGTTTGACCAAGGACTACCATGGTGTTTTGGTATAAATTTTTTCTGGTTAGCGGATTTCTACACACTACGACGACGGTTTTTCTAACTCAAATCTTTTCGTGTACGAAATCACACTCATCAAAAGGTCAGAGGCTTCTACTCAATACACGAGATATCAGTAGCAACCTCCTATCCTACCAATGCCAAATCCAAGCCAGGAAGGCCTGAATTCTATCAGTACTCTAGTGGCAAAACTACTCAGGACCTACCTTACCGTAGTCAATCTGATCTGACTAGTTCAAGACCTAAGTCTAGGATGGAAATCAAGGACAAACCAACTCAAGACCCAAAGCCTAAATCAATCCTGGAGAAACCCAAAGATGTTCCATTTCTTGAGGCCTTTATCAAAGGAAATAGGAAATCCAAACCCATGGCACCTAAGGATAACTTGGTTAAGCTCTTTGAGCAAGTCCAAATAAGCATGCCCTTGATGGCTACGATTTGCCACATACCAACTTACACACAATTTCTTAAGGATTTGTGTACACCAAAGCATGAGTCACGAAATAAAGACAGGAGTCCAATTGTATTGTCGAAGCAAGCTAGTTCTATAATTCTGAGTAAACTCCCACAAAAAGTGAAAGATCATAGGACTCCCTTGATCTTCTACAAGCTAGGGACCTAGAGTTTGATCAAGCTTTATTGGATTTAGGAGCATCCTTAAACCTAATTCCCTTCTCCCTACTAGACTACTTTGTGGAAATTGAGCTTAAATAGACTGAGGTGACACTACAATTGGTTGATAGATCAATGAAATCACCAAGAGGAATTCTCGAGGATGTGTTGATTAGGGTTAGAGATTTCTATTTTCCGATGGACTTCATCATTTTGGACATGGATACTCCTGAGAATTTGAAAGACACATCGATCATCTTGGGGAGACCGTTCCTAGTGACCGCTAAGGCGAATATCAATTACAAGGAGGGCCAGATGGAGTTGAAATTCAAGGATAAGACATTAAGGATTGATATTTTAAGGCCTAGAAGGGAATAAACTATGGTGCAATTAAGGAAGTATGTGACATAGGTTCTTTGGTTGAGGTCCCGATTTTTGAGGTGAACCCAACTTTCCAAGGGCCTCAATCATAAGAAGATCTTGACCCACAGACTAGCGAGCCTGAATATGATCTAGACCCATCCCTGGCTTCCACCCGATCTTTCGAGGCCAACCCTAAATACCTACTCGCTACTGATAACCTGGTCCGGGAGTTGAAACCACTCCTAAACAATTTGAAGTATGTATTTTTCGATTCAAATCAGATGTTTCCAATGATTATCAATTCCCAACTCAATCCTGATTAAGAAATGAAATTGATTTCTTTCCTCTAGCAACATCGTAGAGCCATTGGTTAGATAATAGATGACTTGACTGGAATAAGTCCCTCATATTGTACTCATCATATTTATGCAGAAGAGGGCTCATGACCTTCTCGCGAGATGTAAAGAAGACTTAACTTGAACCTCCAGGAGATCATGAAAAAGGAAATCATCAAGTGGCTTGATGCAGGAATTATCTACCCCATTTCTGATAGCCGCTAGGTAAGTCCCATTTAGGTTGTGCCTAAAAAGGCAGAACACACCATTATTACTACTAAATTTGGACAAACCATCCCTACTTGGATTGCAAACTCGTGGAGAGTCTATATAGTCTATCAGAAACTGAATACCTCCACAATGAAAGACCATTTCCCTCTCCCGTTTATTGACCAGATCCTTGAGAAGCTAGCGAGGAATCGATTCTTCTGTGTTTTGGATGGGTACTCTGGATATAATCAAGTGGAAATTCATCCTGAAGATCAGGAGAAGACCACCACTACCTGCCCCAACAGGACTTATTGGTTTCGTAGGAGTGGAAATTCATCCTGAAGATCAGGAGAAGACCACCACTACCTGCCCCAACAGGACTTATTGGTTTCGTAGGATGTTATTTGGGCTATGCAATGTACCTGCCACCTTTCAGCGGTGCATGTTAGCCATATTTTTCGATATGGTAGGTAAGTACCTTGAAGTCTTCATGGATGACTTCTTGATATTTGGTCTGGCATTTAATGATTGCCTTCTGCACTTGGTTCAGATATCCTCTGATGATGCATTGAAGTGAACATGGTTCTCTCCCTGGAAAAGAGCCATTTCATGTTTCCTGAGGGCATTGTACGTGGACAGCTGGTTTCTGAGAAAGGTATCGAAGTTGACCAAGCAAAGGTGAATTTGATTTGCAAATGTCCTTTGCCTTCCTTAGTCAAAGGCATTCGATCTTTTCTTGGACACGTTAGCTTTTATCAACATTTTATATCTGATTTCTCCAAAATTGCATACCCCTTAACTAATCTTCTCTCAAAGGATGCTCCCTCTGAGATAACAAGTGTCCCACATTTGAGATCTTGCATGATCGAGTAACCCAGGCTCCAACCCTACAATCTATTGATTGGTCATAACCATTTGAGATCATGTGTAACGCGTTTGACTACGCGATAGGAGTGTTACTTGGGAAAAAGATCGATGGAAACCAGTGGTAATATATTACACCAGCATAACATTGGATGAGGCTCAGCATAATTATACGATTATGGAGAAAAAGTTGCTGGCCCTAATATTTAGCCTAGAACATTCAGTTCATACCTCTTGGGATCCCATGTCATTATCTACTTGGATCACAATGCTGTGAGGCACTTACTTGTGAAGAAGGATTCTAAATCGAGGATGATTAAATGGATCTTACTCTTGTAAGAATTTAACCTTGAGATACACAATAAGGCTGGAAAAGAGAACGTGGTTGCTGACCATTTGTTCCATCTTCCTTCTTCGATCATTAACCCTTTTGGACTTATTACTGAACATTTTTTGAATGAGCACCTTCTGAGCATTGATGTTGGACTCTCTTGGTATGCTGATTTTGTTAATTACTTGGCATTGAACTAGATCCCATCTGATTGACCAAAAACCAAGAAAGACAACTTGATTTCAGATGCCAAGTATTACATCTGGGAAGATTTGATGGTAACACCATCATGGGCCTTAACTAGTCACATTTATTCAAGTTTGATTAATAAAAGCTCTTCCCTAATCATTTGAGAGTCACAACTCCGTATCATTCTGATTTGAGAAGAGAACAGGAATCAGGGTTAATTCTGTAATTTTAATACCACATCACAAACACAGATTAACCATGGGGTCACTCAAGGGTTAACTGAAGGTAAAATGAGCTTAAAAGTCCAAAAAGTGAGTCAACATTGACAGAAATGGGGCTTCATGCATTTCGAGGGTGAAAACACCACCAAAACCCTAATTATCAACCCACTTAAGTTAAAGGGATTCTATTCAACATAAAATTCATATAAACCTCCTAAAATTCATAGGAAAATATCATAAGAGGTTTTATACCCTTGGTTTGACCATCTTTGTCAAACCTACGAGGAGAGCTCAAGATTTCAGAGGATCATTTTCCCCTAAAACCATGAATAAATCACACCACTTTCTTCATTTAGAACTTGGCTACAAGCTCTATAAATACTCCATTAAGTCCTAGTGACATTTTTAGAAAAGAATTACTGAGAAACCTTCATCTTCTTCTCCGACCATCTACCACTTGAGCATCGGTAAGCTTCTCCAACTCCTCTCTTTGGTGAACCAATTGTCAACCTACGAGGCCCATCCTCTCCTTCTCTTCTTTGCACTCTTCGCCCATCAACCTGTAAGCAATTTCTACCTATTCTTCCTCGTTGATTCCTCCGTCGAATTCCATCACCTTCTCCAACTCTGTCCAATCAAAGTCGGCGCCACTGCCTTCCTCGCCTCTCCTAATCGACCTCAACCACTTCTTCTCCCTCTCTACTACACTTCCACTGGTCAGGCGTGTTTCGCGTGTTAGAAATCAGGGTTACAAGTAACCCACCGTCGTAGTTGCAAAACACATCGATCAGATAAAATTTATACTAAAACTCCAAGGGAGTCCCGGGTCGAACACAGGGAGGCGACGTTTACTTTACGTGAAAATCGTGCTTCGTTTCATTTCTTTTTGCTATTTTAAGGTTTTGATATTTTTTTGTAGTTTTGAAATAAAAGTAATAAAGCAAACGTATCACAAGATAGTGATTTGGAACAAATATGATATATATTACTTCTAATGTCAATTACATGAAACTATGAAAGCATATAAAGAGAGGGAGGTGAGAGGAAATCTCCCGAATCGGCTGTTCGATGAGACGACGGCGCCTGGCGAAAGCTCGGACAAAGGAGGTGAGATGCTGGAGGATGTCGGGTTGAGGAATGCTTCGGCGTAGCTCCGGAATGGAGGTGAGAAGACAGAGTTGATCTGCTACCGGAATGGAGGTGAGAGGACGGCTGCAAAGTGACCTATGAAGGGAGACGGGAAGTTGGAGGAGTATTTGGTGGGGCAAAGGTTCGCTACACTAATTGGCACCTTGGGAGATTGAGAACAAGCTCTAATGGAGCATTGGTAGGCTTGCTAGAGCTTGAGAGTAGGTGGGAGTAGAGTAGGTAGAGATGGCTTGAAAGGGACGGGGTGTAGGCCCGTTTATAGTGGTGTAGAAGAGGCAAAAATCATTATGGGACCATTAGGGACATCCATGCCGTCGCTGGAAATGTCGCTGTAGGCAGCTCATGCCCGCTGGCACCTACAGCTAGCTTTCCTGGCATGCGATGAATTACCGATGGCTGCAAGCATCACTGTAAGTCCGGCTCCTGCATCGCTATAGTCCACCTCACGCTGTGTTGGCGTCGCTCCTACCTTGCCGCGCGCACCCGCTCTGCTGCGCGTGTGCGGTGCTACGTGCGTGCACTGGCAGCCTAGGCTACGCCACATGGCGCAGTCTAGGCCGTCCATCTTCTTCTTGTTGTAGGGGCTACTACAGAGGTCAGATTGAGTCGATTTTTGTGCTGTTAGGTTGCAATCGTTGACTCGAATCCATCCACGTGGTCGGATTTATCATTTAAAGCTCCGAATTATGTCTCCTAGTCCCTTGGCCATTGATCTTCCTCAGACTACATATGGTGCTATGGAACTCCGATTGAGGTGATTTCGGAGGAGTTAGACTCCAATCGTCATTTTGATCTGATCCGTATGGTCGAATCATCAATCCGAGGCTCCGAAATAAATATCCTTCTCTCCTAACCATAAAAAGGACGTAATTAACCTAAATTATATACTACTCTAAATGCAGAATGATGCATGCTATGCAATATTTATGACATGAAATGCAAATCTAAGCCTAGGAATATGCATGAATAAGCATTTTACCCTCAATAAATGTGTTTACATCATACCCCGATGCCTATCTTTTTCTAGTCGCTAGCAAAATTAAACTATATGCTATGTATAAAAGCAGAATTAGGATTAGATCGCTTAAGCCTAAGTCATTTATTAACAATAGAAAATTTCAACTAAGGTCCTAAACTACGAAAACTCAATAATACCCAGGTGTCTGCTAGAATGCAGACCGCCCAGGTTCTCGCCTTATTTGAGAAGGGAAGAAATATATATTTTTTATTTTTCTTCTTTTCTAATTTTTTTGTACTTTTGGAGTTTGAGAGTTCCGAGATAACTTTTTACAGCTACCCTACCCACCCAAGACTCAAAAAAGACTCTAAGTGCTAAGCATCTTTGTGAAAAAGTGATAGACTCATAAAATGGCCGTTAAGACGGACTTCGGGTTTCTATGACTCTAGGTGACCTTGCCTAAAGGTTTGTCTTTACGATCGGTAGCTTTCTCCCTACTTTTATTTATGGGGTCAACACAACTGCGAACCCAGTATATATCTCCCCGGTTTATTCTACTTCCCCGCTTCTTCCCTAAGTGTTTTGGGAATTATTGTGCATTTATTTTTTTGTGAGCTGGGTTCTGGACAACTGGCCGATGAGCTATTACCACCGACAACTTGCCAGCCATACTCATGCAGTGAACTGTGGTTTTATTTATTTCTCCTTTTTCTTTCTTTTTTTTTTTTGAGTGTTTCTTTTTTTTCCTTTTTTTTCTAAGTAGGTGGCTTCCCTGATCTAAGATTTACCTAAAGGCAGTACAACGAAAATGGTCTTGTGCTTAGGCTCTGGACAACTAGTCGATGAGTTGTTACCATCGACAACTTGCTAGCCATACCATCCAAGTCGGTCCATTAGCTACCCAATTTCCATAAAAACTGCTGGAAAGTAGTTAGTGCAAAAAAATGTGTGCAGATGATTAGGCTTAAAGTCCCCCAAATCAGAAGATGGGTTGATAAGTCACGTACTTATCATCCCAAATTATTTACCAAATTAAAATAAATTTTAATTGGTGAGGACTCGAGACTAAATCCACATTCGAGTGGACACCCGGGCTAATTAAGCTCGAAGACCTGAAGAGTCTAAGTGTTTAGGTCCTCTCGAATCATTTCCTAAAGTTAATAACTTCCAAATGCCTAAGTTCTCTTTTCCTAATTTCTTTCTTTTTTTTATTTTTTTTTAAATTTTCAATTTTTTTATTTTATAAGAAACTAAAAGAAATTCTATGGAGTTAGCAAAATGATTTCAGGAATTGACTATCCACCCCCCCATGCCTAAATGCTGCAATGTCCTCATTGTAAAAATAAAGACATGAAAAGGGTAGAGTAAACAGAACATCACCTGAGTGTTGTGAAAATCCGATCAGCTCTGTAGAGAGAAGAGTGTATACACACGTACTAAGTTTAATGCCTTCAGCTATGCATAACATACATACAAAGAAGAAATTGAGAATTTACAATTGTGGGTCAGAATCAAAATAAAAAGGTTGATCCTAAAACCTATCTACAGAAGATGTCCACAGACGTGGATGAGATTATGGTGCAGACCTATGCCCCAAGGTCGAGAGGTTCTCAGGTTCTGGATGAAAATCACCCAGAACCGAAGGTTATTGTGTTTGCGGGGCCGGGTTTACAGATTAGTGGTGTGCAACCCAAGACCAAAGTGTCGAACAAAGGGTAAAGATGGTTCAATAGGTGCGGTTGTCCACTTAACATCTAGCTCAAAAAAATAATCAGTTATTTCGAGCTTTGGTTGCACGTGAAAGATATCATAAGGGTCCTGGTAGAAAGTAGGTGGTTTTAGGTCAATAGGTACCCTTAGATGCAAAATCAAACTTCCCTCAGAATTAGCCTCCCAAATCTTTATTTCAACAATTCTATCATCCAACATCAAGGGCTCAGGCTTCGGGACCTCTAGCATATTATTCACCCCATATGATTATCCCAAGTCCAGAAATCGTGGCTGAATCAAGATTGACTTTGGCACAAAGATCTCAGAGGTCAGCTCTTCGGGGTGCAGATGAGGACTGGGGTCACTGATTGAATCATCAAGATTCGGATCCTCCAAGTTAACCCCAATCGAATCCAAATCTTCAATAATTGGGCTATCAACTGGTTTGTCAGATTCCTCAAGCCCATTTGTCTCACTAAAATCCTCTTCCTTAAGTTCAAGTGAGACTTCACCAAAAAATTCTTCACCCTCAAAGTCAAAGAATCCATGATCCTCATTTATATATATCTCAAAATCATATGTCATTTCATGGTCCGTGGAGACATATTTTTCCTCGCTCCCTGGCTCAGGGATCTCAGGTGAATCAATCGATTTATCCTCAAATGGTTGCTCTAGCCCATCCTGGTCATCCCCAATCTTAGAAAATGTATCCCCCCCGACAGGTGCCTATGCGAGTTCAAACATTGGCTCTCTTGAAGGGGGTTCATCTTGAGAATCATCCCAAGATTTGACTAGTGCAACCACAAATTTCATCCTTAACCTCAACAATTTCCCAAGAAGAAACTAACCCAAGTCCCTATCCCTAACACTTTGGAGCAAATCCAAAAAAAAACTATTAAGTTCATTAATCATTTTTATAATAGGCTCTAGTGCTTCAGTGCATGGTGTTGGCTAAGCTTCTAAAAGTTATATAGGGTTCCTTAAATTAGCAACACCCTATCCTAGATCTGGTTCACCTGAACCGACTGGTTTGATTCAGGTTTGGGTGGGTTCAAGTTAAATCTAGGGGAGTCAAGATGTCGAGGTTCTCGGGTCCCTCCCAGAAAGTAGGTCATTATAGGCTGTTCAAAGGATGGTGGCGACCTATATTCAGTGGAATACTGGGTAGGGTAGGTGTTATAATCATGATGTCCTTCTCGATTGTAGATCGGGTTGGTTTGGTCATCAAAGGATGGAGATCCATAATCATTATAGCTCTGGGAAGGATAATAATCATAGTCTTGTCGTCTAGGGTTAGGCCCTGGACCTTGAGGTCCGGATTCATATCCCCAATCAAAGTCATCCCGACTAGTGGATGGGTAATTACAAGTCAAGTTGGGATAGTAATCATCTTGGGGATAAGTGGTGGTAGGAGGATAGGATGTGAAATGTGTGTTGGATGTGGAAGGGTACATGGTGAAGTAAGGAGGGAAATGATAACACTGCACAAGGGGGTGATAATTATGTTGAATATGGCCCATCTTAAGAATAAAAGTCACAACATATGTAGAATGGGAGCATTGCATGCATCATGTACCAAGATTGCTTATAAAACTGTAATAATGGCCATTTGTGTAAGCACTTGTCAAAGTAGGCCTCAAATGAGCAATCAAACCGCACGGATGGATTCAAAATGACAAACGGAGTCCAACGGACTCAAGATCAGCCAAATCCGACATCTGGAGCTCCTACAATGGGCCCAAGAAGTTCTGACAGTTGATCTGGAGATCAACGGCCCTCATTGCGCCACGTCACCCCCGCTCCACCTCACGCCACCTCTTCATCCAGCAGAGACTCGTGCGCCCGCCCGCAGGCGCCGCGACAAAGCGCGGGCGTGGCGCAATGGTTAGCGCGCAGGCCCGCACGCACGTGACATGGGTTCGAGCTACATGGAGCGTGAATTCGAAGACAAAGATTACATGCGGCGAAATTGGGTCGCTCGATCAGCAGCAGGCGGTTGAGATTTTGCCACGCGGCGTGCCGACAGCTCACGAACGCCCACGGCCGCACACATGCACGCTCGAGGTGCGATCCAAGCGCAGCCGAGGAGAGATCTAAGATCGGATGGCTCTCACGTAGTGGTCGTGGATCGAGCATGAAGAAGAAACAGTGCGCGTAGTTGACCGGCGGGCTGGAGGGCTTCACCAACACTTTTGGAGTGGTCTTAGTGACATTCTGGACGTCGCTAAAGCCCCTTCTTTTAGAAAGCCCTTAACCTTATTTAAACCCCCTCCAACCACTCATTCAAGGCATTCACTTCCCTTGCAACTACTCCACCCCTCTCTTAGCTAGCTTTAGGCCCTCTTGTAATTGCTGGAGACGACGAGCCACCCACGGAGCCTCCTCCACCACCGTGGCTGCCTCGTCACCCTCCACCCTCTCTCTCTCTCTCTTTTAATCTTTCCATTACTTTTGTTTGAAGCATGTATTTAATGTTGTAAGCTATGAACTAAGAGTGCATGATTAATGAAGTTATTTTCCATTCAGTTGTCACTTTAATTTCCATTTAAGTTGCATGATCAAACAAGGAACATTCCAACCCTAATCTCTCTCTATCTCTCTCTCGCTTTTCAAAATCGCACATTTCGTAAGAAAAACTCCGCACTTTCTGTGACAAGTGATAAGCAAAATCCGATTTTCACTCCTCCCTAAGACCGACACTTGGACTCACCTCCGTTTACTTATTTTAAAATAGATGTTGCAAGTGCGACTATAATGACACTTCTTAACACACACGCACAACCACACGTCAGTTTTTGGCGCCATTGCCGGGGAGGCAACGGATTTGTTTTATCACCTCCATTCCACATTCATTCTCACATCGTCTAATGCCCTATTTTCCTTTTTACTTGATGGTTGCAGGAATTCGACGCATGGACGGCGAAGCGATGCATCCCACAACGGTAGCAAGGGAGTAGGTGCTACGAGGACTGATAGTGAGTAATTCTTCTCTCATGATTGTTTTCTTGCGTGAAAAAACTAAAATAATTGTAAAAATTGAAAAAAAATTGGCGTGGTGTATGATTGCTTGACCCACATCCTTAACACATCACCCCACAAAAAAAATGTACACTCTAACATTTTAAAAAAATTCTTGGAGTGTTCTTTTCTTTTTCTTGAGTGGTGTTTGCGAAGCCACCGTGAGTTGACATAGGCCGCACCACTCAACCCTAAAATCGACTCATCTAATAGAAGCTGCATGATCATTAGGATGAGTACATTAGGGTTTTAGAGCCTCTACAGAATAAAAGGAAATCTACTTTCACCGAATTATGTGCAGAACTTGATGTGCCCACTGAAACTTGTCTAAAAACATTAAGACACGTCAACCCTAAAAAGTACTAAAGTAAGGATGAAACACTACAAGACACCACATCTTAAAAAAATCCTTGCTTGAAAACCATGTTTCGCTAGAAGCACACACCTTGAAAGTGGAAAACTAAGAGGCACCACCCCAATCAACGCCTCATCACATAACCCTAAGCACAAGCACTATCCTAACCCTTTAAAACTGAGTAGACGTGCCCTAGGTAGGATTGAGTTAAGTCACGAAAGGCAAGGTTTTGTTCGCTGGGCACTTGCCTATCATTCCCTTGGTAGAATCTGGTGACTAGGCTGCAAGGCAGTGTCAAACGACTGCGGTTGTGGGGTCTACGGAACTGGAGGCGCAAGCCAAAGGAAGTACCTTCCCTGCAATCCCCTCGTAATCAACCTAGCCAGATTAGACTTGGGAAGGGGAGTCCAATGCTTACGGACTTAATCACCCTTTGTGAGATTTCTAGGTCACCTAAGGAATACACCATAAGGACAAGGCTTTTGTGCTTGATTAAAACACATTTCTCGCATCTATCACCCTCCGCATCCTCTCCTGTTCTTCTCTAGTGTATGCATGGGAGACGCTCACTGCATCCCGAGTTGTGTGCTTTGGGGCAGGAATCTAGGCGATATAATTCTGTTGGAAACATGGATGAACCTAGGGTAGATGAGGCTGAAGATCAACCCCCACCAGACGCGATGGCCATCATCCAAGCCCAAATCAATGCTAACCATCGTCTTCAGCAACAACAAATCCACAGCATCATGGAAGGCATACAACGATTACAGAACCCACAAGAACAACCACCACCACCTTTCCAAGACATGCCAGGGCAACCACCACTTGGTATACCACCATTTCAGGATCAACTGAGGCCCCTCCACAATTTCTATAATCCCTCTGCTATTAGAGTCAAGCCACACCTTAGGATCCCCGAGGGGGGAGATGATTTTGAGCTGAAACTGAGTGTCTTAAGTCTGATCCAGAGCCACTTTCAAGGAAGCTCAAATGAGGACCCCATTTAGCACCTAGAGGATCTCGACTGCATAGCGCGAACTGTGAAACCTAGGAACATTAGCCTTGACATTGTTCTAATCAAAATGTTTCCCTTCTAATTAAGAGACAAGGCTTCTCATTGGCTTAGAACCCTAGGTAGACCCATCACCACCTGGGAGGAACTGAGGCATGCATTTTTAAAGAAATTCTTCCCCATAGGAAAGACCAATGCCCTCAGAAGAGCTATCACTACCTTTACACTCCAAGGTGGGGAACAATTTCATGAGGCGTGGGGAAGATTTAATGAACTTTTGAGGAAATGTCCACACCACGAAGTACCAAGATGGCAATTGGCCCAGATCTTCTATCACGGTCTGGACAGCAACCTACAGAACTTCGTCGATGCCTCATGCGGGGGAAACTTCCTAAACAAAGATGAGGAGAGCGCGTTTGAGCTCTTTGAGTCTATGAGTGATAATTTGCTCAACAATCCCTCCATGAACCAGTTTAACAGGTCCAGTCAACCTTGTGGCGGGATTTATGAGGTGCAAGCAAATTCTGGAATGGTTGACATGGACATCATTGCCAAGAAGTTGGATCGAGTGGAATTGGTGGACAAAAAGATTGATGAGCTACTAAACCAGACTAGGAACCCCTTACAGACTTTCTCCCTAGCAAAGGGAGCACATAATATTAACCTGGTCTACCCTTAACCCAACTGAACCTGGAACAACCCCTGACCACGTTCCAGGGAGGGACCTTTGCTCCCTCAACCCTTGATTACTCCCTTCCCTCTCCATCAACATCGGCTACCCTTGAAGATGTGCAAGCTGTCCAAGGTTATGCGAAATGAGACCCTTTCTCCAACACTTACAACACTGGCTGGAGTAACCACCCCAACTTTGGTTGGACAAACCAGAAACCACCGCAATTCCAAAACCAACCAGGCCAAACCAATAGCCACACTTGCCTCCCTATCAGCAAGGACCACCAGTTAGACCCCAATATAATCAGAATAGGGCAGCCCCTCCCACACAAAACCAAATGGATACCCTAATAAAGATGATGGCTGACATGAACCAGAAACATCAGGAGGAAATGACCTTGGTAAAGGGACAGTTAAGCCAACTCTTGGACTGTAAACAACAAGGATCGCTACCTTCCCAACCACAACCGAACCCACGAAACATAATTAACAGAGGCCCCAATTTGCAAGGGTTCCAAAGCAACCCCGGGCAGGCTCACATGGTCCAGCTAGCCCCGCAAACACCTCCTGGGTTTGGTGCTTCTTCGTCCTCGTCTTCTCAAGGATCAACCCATGGCCCCAATGCCTCTACGAATGTGGTGACCTTGAGAAGCGGCACCAAAACCCAGGATCCCAAATGGCCGACTCTTGCCAAGACTTCACCCACTGAAATACCCGACCCAGAAGAGGCACCAACCAAGGACCCAAACATGGAACCAATCCACATTCAGATACCCTACCTTGATGCCTTGGTAACAATTAAGAAAAAGAAGAATGTTGTGGAAACTGAGGAGCTATTGGAAATCATTAAGCAAGTACAGATTAATATTCTGCTCCTTGAAGCCGTCAAACACATCCCTGCTTATGCCAAGTTTTTAAAGGATGCCTGTACACCCAAGTGTAAGCCGAGACCTCAAACACCTAGGAAGGTTGTGCTCTATGAACAAGCAAGTCCCGTAATATCAAGCAACCTTCCACTCAAGCGAACTGACCTAGGAGCGCCCCTGATTTCCTGCAATATCGGGGAAATGACATTTGATAGAGTGCTCCTGGACCTAGGTGCTTCTATCAATCTAATTCCAACAACCCTGTACCACTAATTTGGTTTTGGGGAGCTGACACCAACCCTTGTCACCATCCAACTGGCTGATAGATCAGTGAAAAGCCCGAAGGGGGTTATCGAGGACGTGATTGTACGGGTCAAGGACTTCTATTTCCCAGTCAACCTTTTGGTGCTCGACATGGAAGTCCCTGAAAAATTACAGAATGCACCCATAATCTTAGGCTAACTTTTCTTTGCTACGGCTAAAGCAAACATTGATTGTGACACGGGATGTATGGAAATCGCCTTCGGGGACAAGAAAATGCAATTGGATATCTTCCGGGGGACAAAGTATTTTGATTGCGATTGCACTGAGGAACATGATCCCATGGAAACTCTAATCAAGGAATGCCTCACCCTTTGTTCTGTATCAGACCACCAAACCCGTAGTGACTGTTCTGACCCATCACCATCATTACCCGTGGACCTCTTTAAGGCTGAGTACCATCACACGACACCATTTGAAGAGATCGATGTTGATCAACTCCCACCCTTTCCCTTCCCATCGACTGTGGTTCCACCCTCACCTAAACTTAAACCATTGCCCGAGAATCTAAAGTATGTCTTCCTGGGACCTAACCAGACCTTCCCAGTGATTATTAATTGTCATCTAACTAAGGATTAGGAACTCAGGTTGACTGCGACCCTTTCAAAACATCAAGCCGCCATTGGATGGACCATTTCGGACTTAAGAGGAATTAGCCCCACCTACTGCACCCATAAGATTTACCTGGAAGACGGGGCCCGACCTTCCCACCAGATGCAGAGACGTTTAAACACAAACATGTGGGAGGTCGTTGAAAATGAAATTATCAAGTGGCTTGACGCCGACATCATCTACCCTATCTCCGATAGCCCCTGGGTGAGCCCCACTAGGTGGTTCCTAAGAAAGCTGGGCTCACCGTTGTCACCAATGATCATGGCGAATCCATCCCCACCCGCACCACCACCACATGGCGGGTGTGTATTGATTATAGGAAGTTCAATGAAGCCACTAAGAAGGATCATTTCCCCTAGCCATTCATTGACCAAATCCTTGAAAGATTGGCAGCGCAGAAGTATTTTTGCTTCCTGGATGGATATTCAGGATATAACCAAGTCACAATTGGTCCGGAAGATCAGGAAAAGACCACATTCACTTGCCCGTATGGCACGTTTGCATTCCGTCGAATGCCATTCGGGTTATACAACGCACCTGCGACCTTCCAGCGTTGCATGCTAGCCATTTTTTCAGAAATGGTGGGTGAATACTTAGAGGTCTTAATGGATGATTTCTCTGTATTTGGGAATTCATTCAACCATTGTCTGAGCAACTTGGAGAAAATCATGAAATGATGTATCGAGGTTAACCTGGTGTTAAGTTGGGAAAAGAGCCATTTTATGGTTCAAGAAGGAATTGTCCTCGGTCACATCGTATCACATAGGGGCATCGAGGTAGATCGGGCTAAGGTTGATTTAATTTCGAAGCTTCCTCCACCTAGTTCGGTCCGACAGATTTGCTCCTTCCTAGGACATGTTGGCTTCTACCAAAGGTTCATTAAAGACTTTTCCAAGCTTTCCAAACCCTTGACCAACCTTCTAGCCAACGACACCATCTTCCACATGTCTTCTGATTGCATCCGGGCTTATCACACCATCCGAGACTTAGTCTCCACCGCACCTATACTTCAACCCCCAGACTGGTCCCAAGACTTTGAGATTATGTGTGATGCATCAGATTTTGCAATAGGCGCTGTCCTGGGACAAAGGCAAGACAAGAAGCCCGTGGTGATCTACTACGTGAGCAAAACGTTGGATGAGGCCCAACGTAATTACACGGTCACAGAGAAAGAGTTGCTCGCTGTAGTCTTTGGACTTGAAAGGTTCCGATCGTACTTGCTGGGATCCCATGTGACTATTTACACAGACCATTCAGCCATCTAGCACCTGTTGGCCAAAAAGGATGCAAAGCCCAAGCTCATCAGATGGATCCTGCTTTTGCAGGAATTTTACTTGGAAATCTGAGACAAGGCCGGATCGAAGAATGTGGTGGCTGACCACTTGTCTAGACTTCATCCAGACCACATTGGACCCTCCCTACCTCTATCTGACGCCTTCCCTGATGAACACATCCTGGCCATGCAAGATAAGAAAATGCCGTGGTATGTTGACTACGTCAACTACTTGGTTGTAGGACAAACCTCGCACAGCTGGTCCAGACAGCAATAGGATAGGTGCTTCTGAGGCCAAGCACTATTTCTGGGATGATCCCATGCTGTTTCGCCTCTGTGCTGACCAGATCATCAGGAGGTGTATCCCCGAAGATGAAGTTCAGAGTGTGCTTTCCTTTTGTCATGACCAGGCTTGTGGCAGCCACTTCTCTAGAAAGAAAACAGCTGCAAAAGTTTTGCAGTCTGGATTTTACTGGCCGTCACTATTTAAGGATGGACACAACTTTGCCAAGACTTGCTCACTTTGCCAAATGCTGGGGACCACGACCAAGAGAGATATGATGCCCCTTCAGCCTATTTTGATTGTCGAAATCTTCGACGTTTGGGGTATCGACTTTATGGGTCCCTTTCCACCATCCAACGGCTTCGAGTACATCCTGGTCTCGGTAGACTATGTTTCCAAATGGATTGAAGCCGTCGCCACCCGCCGATGCAATCATAGGACTATCGTGGACTTTGTTAAGAAGAACATCTTTTCCCAGTTTGGAATACCTAAGGCCATGATCAGTGATGGTGGAAGCCATTTTATTCATTCCCTATTCTGTGCCCTACTTAGAAAATACGGGGTGAACCACCGCATTGCTACCCCGTATCATCCGCAAACAAATGGGCAGACCGAGGTCTCAAATAGACAAATCAAGAACATTTTACAGAAGACTGTGAGACCTAACAGGAAAGACTAGTCCACACGACTTGATGATGCCCTGTGGGCATACAGGACTGCTTTCAAGACCCCGATAGGCATGTCACCTTATCACCTGGTCTTTGGCAATGCCTACCAAATTCCTGTCGAATTGGAACACCAGGCTTACTAGGCTGTCAAGCAATGTAACATGGATCCCCAGTTAGCTGGTGCACAGAGTCTAAGCTCGAAGAAATTCGTCTGGACGCCTTTGACAATAGTCGATTGTATAAGGAGAAAATGAAAGCTGTCCACGACTGACTCATTCATAGAAAAACCTTTGAGCCTAACCAGCAAGTCTGGCTATTTGACACCCGCCTAAAACTCTTCCCGAGGAAACTTAGGTCTAAATGGACTGGACCATTTCAAGTGGTTAAGCCCTACTCTAATGGGGCAGTTGAAATCACTGATCTTAACACTGGGCACACTTTTACAGTTAATGGTCAAAGATTGAAGCATTTCTTGGCCCAGGTTCCCCCAAAGGAGAGTGTCACCCTAGTTGAGGGATGACACGGAGCACCACCCAGCTGGAGGCATTAAACTCAGCGCTTCCTGGGAGGCAACCTAGAGGATTCAGACTGATCCGGTAGTTTACATCACTCAGGTACTATCTTATTGAACCCTTATGCATCCATGTACTTGCCAATGGGGACATTGTCCAACTTAAGCATAGGGGGGGTGGTAAATTGCATAATCCTGATCTCAGTTAATCAGTCTAAATAAATAAATAAAATTTTGAATTTAGGAAGAAAACTTAGGCATTAGAAACTTGTCAATAGTGGAAAATAATACAAAAAGAAATTAAACACTTAGACTTTTCAGGTCTTTAGGCTTAATCACCTTGGTGTCCGTTAAAATATGGATTTAGCTTCAAATCCTTGCAACTGTAAGCTATTCTAATCCACCTACTAAATAAGGTGATAAGTATACGACTTATCAACTCACCCTCTAACTCAGAAAAACTTTGAGCCTAAGCATCTGCACACATTTTTGCACAGACTCACTTCTCATAGATTTTGACAGAAATTGGGTAGCTAATGAACTCTCTAGGGTGATATGGCTGGCAAGTTGCCATGGGTAACAGCCCATTGGCAGGTTGTCCACAACCCAGCCACAGACCATTTCTTATTCATTGCCTCTAGGTACATTTGAGATCAGGGAAGCCACCTACCAAAAAAAAATGGAGAAGAAAAGAAAATAAACCACACTTCACCGCATAAGTATGGCTGGCAAGTGATTGTGGGTAACAGCCCATTGGTCAATTGTCCAGAGCCCAGCTCATTAACTGCACAAAAAGACCAAAACACTTAAGGAAGAAGCGGGGAAGTAGTACAAGCCGGGGAGATATACACTGGAAAAATCCTTGTGTTGACCCCAATTAAAACAAATGTAGGGAGAAAGATACCAATCGAACAAATACACCTTCAGGCAAATTTATTTCCTTTTCCGGTTACCTAGAGGAATAGAAACCCGAAGTCTATCTCAATTACCGTTAAGTGAGTCTATCACAAAATTCACACCAAGATGCTTAGCACTTAGGGTTTTGACCGAGTTTTGGGTGGGTTGGGTAGCCGTAAAAAGTTACCGACCCACACTGAATTCCAAAAAAATTTAAAATATATATATATACATATACATATGCATAGTTATATACATTAAAGCAAGGATTTGGCCGATTCGTATTTTGCCAGACACTCGGGTGCTGCTTAGTCTTTGTAGATTAAGATCTTCGTATATTTCCTCCTATTGACAAGTGACGAAGTGTCTAAGAAATTACTTAAATTCTGAAAGGAAATAAAGGCTAGAATAAACCTTGCTAGGGACTAGCAAGGAGTAAGCATGGGGGTACGATAACACTGCACAAGGGGGTGATAATTATGTTGAATATGTCCCATCTTAAGAATAAAAGGCACAACATAAGTAGAATGGGAGCATTACATGCATCATGTACTAAGATTGCTTATAAAACTGTATTAATGGCCATTTGTGTAAGCACTTGTCAAAGCAGGCCTCAGATGAGCAATCAGATCACACAGATGGATTCAGAATGACAAACGGAGTCCAACGGACTCATGATCGGCCAAATCCGACATCCAGAGCTCGTACAATGGGCCCAAGAAGTTCTGACCGTTGATCTGGAGATCAACGGCCCTCATTGCGCCACGTCACCCCCACTCCACCGCGTGCCACCTCTTCATCCAGCCGAGATCAGATCTCGGTCGTCGATCTTTGATCGAACGGCCGAGACTCATGCACCCGCCCCCAGTCGCCGCGACAAAGCACAGGCGTGGCGCAACGATTAGCGCGCACACCCGCACGCACGTGACGCAGGTTCGAGCCACGCAGAGTGTGAATTCGAAGATGAAGATTGCGTGCGGTGAAATTGGGTTGCCCGATCAGCAGCGAGCGGCCGAGATTTCGCCACGCGACACACCCATCGCTCGCGAGCACCCACGCGTGCGTGCACGTCGGGCGGTGACGCCTGCGCACACGCACGGCCAAGGCGCGATCCAAGTGCAGTTGAGGAGAGATCTCAGCCATACGATCTTCTATCAGACGGCTCTCACGCAGCGGCCGTGGATTGAGCATGAAGAAGAAACAGCGTGTGGTTGACCGGAGGGCTGGAGGGCTTCACCGACGCTTTTGGAGTGGTTTTAGCGATGTTTTGGACGTCGCTAAAGCCCCTTCTTCTTTTGGAAAGCCCTTAACCCTATTTAAACCCCCTCCAACCACTCATTCAAGGAATTCACTTCCCTTGCAACTACTCCACCCCTCTCTTAGCTAGCTTTAGGCCCTCTTGTAATCGCTGGAGACGACGAGCCACCGACGGAGCCTCCTCCACCACCGTGGCTACCTCATCGCTCTCCACCCTCTCTCTCTCTCTCTTTTAAGCTTTCCATTACTTTTGTTTGAAGCATGTATTTAATGTTGTAAGCTATGAACTAAGAGTGCAAGATTAATGAAGTTATTTTCCGTTCAGTTGTCACTTTAATTTCCATTTAAGTTGCATGATCAAACAAGGAACATTCTAACCCTAATCTCTCTCTCTATATCTCTCTCTCGCTTTTCAAAACCGCACCTTTCGTAAGCAAAACTCCGCACTTTCTGTGACAACAAGTGATAAGAAAAATTCAATTTTCATGCCTTCCTGACACCGAGACTCGGACTCACCTCCGTTTAGTTATTTTAAAACTAACGTTGCAGGTACGACTATAACGACACTTCTTAACACACACTCACAACCGCACGTCAGGAAATTAGAAGAGAAAGGAGCCCTGCAATACAAAAATACAAGCCTGCCCTTAGTTTGGGGAGCCTAAAGGTCTATAGACTCTCAGAATCCATCCTAAGATTATAGACGATTTACTCTACTTATTATCAAGGCAATCCAACAAGTTAGAAGGAGGGACTGGGGAGAAGGTTCTTCCTTTGGCTTATGCCTCTGGTTCCTAGAGTAGCCCCCAGCCGCGGTCGTTTGACTCTACTCCCTTAGCTAGACATCAGATTCACTAGTATAAGTAGGTTAATCTTGAACAATCTCAATCTAGATCCCGACGAGTGAACCAGTCCTTATGGCCAACGTCTAATCAATTTTAGTTAGGCTTGGGACAATGGTGCTTCAGGAATGTGATGGGCCCTTTAGAATAGTTGTGCCCTTAATGATCAGTTAAAATATGTGTGTGTGCACAACCAAGGTTTGCAAACAAGGTTATTTGATGATGTGAATTTTAGAGTTTAACCTTGTTTAGTAACTTTTAGGGTTTAATTCTTAGGTTGGTTCAATCAAGGTTTAGTAGAACACTCCAAGTTTTGAAAGCACGGGTGATGATATGTTCCTTTAAAAATCAAAAATAATGTGGAGTGCCTGGTTCAACCCTAAGAATCAACCCTAAGTGGCAAGCTACTTGATGGATCAGTTTTAAATTGAGTGGTGCGGCCCAAACAGCTCAATCAATTGGCCTATTACACCACTTACTTTAGGCACACAAGAATGCTTCACCTATTCAGATTTCTACTCACTTATGTGTATTTAGTTGAAGTGTACCGGGTCCACAGGTTAGATCCTGGTTAAGTGGTAGAATCAAAGTGATTGTCCTCCTTAGGATAAGAAGTTGTGGGTGTTAAGTGTGTAGCTTTCAAAAAATCCCACAATCAGATAACACTTTTTTATTTTTATTTTTTATTTATGTGGATGGCGAGGTGAGTGGAGGTGGCAAAAAAACAACCAAATCTATCCTAGGGTTTACAAAAAGAACCTAAGTTAATTTGGGTTTGAGTTATTCGGTTATGGAATGACAACTAAGGTGGGGGTGGTGTGGGGGACACTTACAAAACAGTCTACCTGCACTTTACTCCAGTCTACTACAATTGGATCTCCATTCTAGGGTACCTGCAAGACAATAGATCAAAGACAAGTAGGGTTAGTGCTATGTAAATGCAAAGAAATGCAATAAACAATAAAGTAAATTCCGTTGCCTCCCTGGCAACGGCGCCAAAATGGTTGGGCGTGTTTCGCATGTTAGAAATCGGGGTTACAAGTAACCCATCATCGTAGTTGCAAAACACGTCGATCAGATAAAATTTATACTGAAACTCTAAGGGAGTCCCAGGTCGAACACAGGGAGGCGACGTTTACTTACGTGAAATCCACGCTTCATTTCATTTCTTTTTGGTATTTTAGGGTTTTGATATTTTTTTGTATTTTTGAAATAAAAGAAATCAAGCAAACGTATCACAAGATAGAGATTTGGAACAAATCTGATATATATTACTTCTAATGTCAATTACAAGAAACTATGAAAGCATATAAAGAGAGGGAGGTGAGAGGAAATCTCCCGAATCGGTTGTTCGGTGAGACGACAGTGCCTGGTGAAAGCTCGAACGAAGTAGGTGGGGAGCGGGACGACGGAGGTGAGATGCTGGAGGATGTCGGGTTGAGGAAAGCTTCGGTATAGCTCCGGAATGGAGGGGAGAAGATGGAGTTGATCTGCTACCGGAATGGAGGTCAGAAGATGGCTCCAAGGTGACCCATGAAGGGAGATGGGAAGTTGGAGGAGTATTTGGTGGGGTAGAGGTTTGCTACACTAATAGGCACCTTGGGAGCTTGAGAACAAGCTCTAATGAAGCGTTGGTAGGCTTGCAAGAACTTGGGAGTAGGTGGGAGTAGAGTAGGTAGATGGCTTGGAAGGGAGGGGGTGTAGG
The DNA here is from genome assembly GCA_037157565.1 of Thalassia testudinum. Classification (NCBI taxonomy): domain Eukaryota; kingdom Viridiplantae; phylum Streptophyta; class Magnoliopsida; order Alismatales; family Hydrocharitaceae; genus Thalassia; species Thalassia testudinum. The sequence goes on from JAZHRO010000056.1 coordinate 19,470,611, forward strand.
TCCTTTTATTGTGGTGGAGAAGAGGCAAAAATCGATATGAGACCATTAATGACATCCAGGCCGTCGCTGGAAACGTCACTATGGGCAGCTCATGCCTGCTGCCGCCCACAGCTGGCTTTGCTGGAATGCGATGAATTACCGACAGCTGTAAGCGTCACTGTAAGTCCAGCTCATGCGTCACTGTAGTCCACTTCACGCAGTGCTGGCACTGCTCCTGCCTCACGCCCAAGCGCGCACCCGCGCAACTGCGTGCGTGTTGTGCTGCGTACATGCGCTGGCAGCCTGGGCAGCGCCACGTGGCACAGTCTAGGCCGTCCATCTTCTTCTTGTTGTAGGGGCTGCTACAGAGGTCGGATTGAGTCGATTTTCATGCCGTTAGGCTGCGATCGTCGATCTGAATCCATCCACATGGTCGAATTTATCATTCGAAGCTTCGAATTATGTCTCCTAGTCCCTTGGCCGTTGATCTTCCTCAAACTGCATATGGTGCTATGGAACTCCGATTGAGGCGATTTCAGAGGAGTTGGACTCCGATCGTCGTCTTGATCAAATCCGTATGGTCGGATCATCAATCCAGGACTCCAAAATAAATATCCTTCTCTCCTAACCACAAAAAGGATGAAATTAACCAAAATTATGTACAACTACTCTAATTGCAGAATGATGCATGCTATGCAATATTTATAACATGAAATGCAAATCTAAGCCTAGGAATATGCATGAATAGGCATTTTACCCTCAATAAATGTGTTTACATCATCCACCTATGTAGATCCTAGGTTCAACCACAAAACCACCCTCACCCCGGCCATCTTCCCCACAGCTGGCATGAGCTTCGGCGAGCTCGCGTCGGTGCTACACCACACGAAACTACACGCCACAACCACCCACACCTTCGCCATACCTCACTAACCAAAATCCTGAACCTAATTAGGCTTATTGGTCTCTCTCCTCTAAAAAGCACATGTTTTCACACATCCTCTCCGTCACCGACAGACCATCACATGCACGCATACACTTAGCCACTACCACCGTTGCACTTAACATGGTCTAGCAATGCTCCTCGGTTACTTTAATTGGGCTGCAAGGCCATTGATAAACGCCAGTTTATCATCATTCTTATGCCCAAAAATAAATTTAGCTCTTAGGATTTTAACTCTACAAATGGGCTTTTGGGTTGCATTTAGGCATCATTTAGGTTAGGCATGCATTGCATGATTTTTTGTATTTTTGACACATTTATTTGAGTGTTAATGATGAACAGATAACCAAATCCCTGAAACCCTAACATTCACGAAGGTAACAAGTGAAGAGGAAGCTTAATTCAGCTAGACCCTAGCTAAATCCAACTCATCATAGTTGGATACCAGCTCACCTGGGTTAGGTTTAGCTTTCTTAAGCTCCATTCAGCTCATCTTCGCTAGATGGTAACTCAGGGTAGTTCAACTTAGCTCAAGTCGGCCTAGATCTAGCTCAAGTTAGTTGAGTCTTGCTTATTTTAGCTCCAATCAGTTCACTGGGAGCTTAAGCTAGCTCAATTTAGTTTACTGGAGTTCACCTTAGCTTAGGTCCAACTCTTCCCACTCCACTCAGCTCCTGACTGCTGAATTCCCTCTAGCTTAGCAACTACTTAACAACTAAGTAGCTAAACTAACATGGGAGTTCCCACTAGAGGCAAGTCTAGCTCAACACAGCTCTAGACAAGTTGAGTCGTTCTCAACTTAGCTCTACTACTCAAGCTTAGTTGCTAGTAGAAGAACTAGCTAGCTAAGCAGAGTAGCTGAGCTCTCACAAAGACCTCTTCAGCAAAATCAACTTTGGGATAATTATTTTAGCTCCAGTTGAGCTTCAGACAGCTCCTCCTCTCAAGCCCTAGCTCCCTCTACCTCTTTCCACTACTCACCTACTAGCTAAGCTAGCTTAGCTAGCTTGGCTTAGCTAGGTATACCACCTTACCATTAAAACTCAACCTTAGTCCTCACCTATTTAGCTCCACCACTAAGCTTAACTAGTCCACCTAGCTAACCTACTCCCATTCCCTTCTTGTTGGCGCTAATCCTTCACCACCCTTCAACCCACCACCACCAAAGGGCACCACAAAAATGGTGCCAAAAACTCCTAACTACCCTCCCAATTTTTGGCACCAACCTCTCCCTACATCCCAACCACACATCCACCAACCAACCACATCTCAACCCTCCATTCTTCCCTACAAAAACCCCCCTTCTAGAGTGCCACAATTGCAACCAACTTAAGGCAACCCTACCCCCCGTTGGACAGCCACCCTTTGGCCCATGACCAACCCCCTTACACCCATTGGGTTGGTACCAACCTATCTCCTCCTTAGCATCCCTCAACCACCTCCATCATGCCATCCTAGCCATCCAACCAAAGGCCACCAAACCCCCTTCAAACCCTTGGTTTGGATCCAACTAACCTAGTCCTTAGGATCATCTAACCACCACCAAAAACGTATCCAAACCATCCATTGCCATGCACACCTACCCTACCTCCTTACCACTCTATATATACCCACAAAACCAACACATAAAACTCACCTTTTGTTTCATTATTCACACAAATTCCCATCTTCACTCCACCATACCCCATGGCCAAGAGAAGGAGATTAAGGGGACACTATGTCCCCTTGGTGCCTTCCCCTCTTCCCTTCTCTCTTGTTCCCATGCTAGCCAAAGGTCAAGTCAGGCAGGAGGATGTCTAGAGGAGGGGATCTTGATGGTGTTCACACCAAATCTTAGATGAAGTTTTAGAGTTGAATCCTTCCACTCTTAGAGGAGCTAGAGTATGCCCACCAAGGGCTTTCCAAGGAGGATATCGTCATCTCAGGAGAGCACGTCAAGAAAAGGATTAAAAGAAATCCTTTTCAAACCTAGGTTGAAGCAAGTATCTTCTCCTCTTCACCAACATCACTAGAAGGATTTGTGTTTTCATTTTTGTCCTTCCATTCCATTAGTAGAAGCATTCCTCTACTAGTACTTTTGTAAAATAATTTCCTTCATAATTCAAAGTTGCCTTTCCATATCTCCTATCGCATTTTATTTGATTGCTTTCTACTTTAGTGCACTCACATCCTCTCTCTAATTACCCTAGGTCTTCATGTACCTAAGGTGAGCATAGGGAGAAGATCTTATTGTCACTTAGTCTTTAGCAATTAAGTTTAATCTTCCTTTGTATTTCCATTTCAATAGCCTGTCATTTCAAAAACTCCAAAAAATATTATATTCAAAATTGCAAAAAGAAAGTTGATTTCCTGAATTCAAGCAAGAGTGTTTAAACGTCCATTTCTGCCTCCCTTGGGATGACTTGAATACTTTCCAAGTACTCAATTTTTATAAATTTTAAAAGCGATCAGAATTGTGCATTATAATGATAAAAACCCTAATTTTAAATCATGCAATTTCCCTAACAATCGTATTGATGGGAACACCATCATAAGCCCTAATTGGCCACTTTTAGTCAGGATTGAAAGTTAAATGCCCCTACATAACCATTTGCGGGTTATAACTCCACTTGATTCTGTTTTGGGAAGAGAATTGGAAATTAGGGTTTATTTTGTAATTTTAACAGCATATCATGGACACAGAATAACCAAGGGGTTTGTGAAGGGTAAAATGAATGTCAAATGAGCATTAAAGACTAATAAGTGGGTCCATGTAGATAGAAACAAGGTTTCAGGCATTTCGAGAACCAATACAACACCCGAAACCCTAATTTCAAGATCTACTTGAATAATAGAGGTTTTGGTTAGGATAAAATTCATCTAAATCTCATAAAATCCATATAAAAATATTCCTTGAGGTTTGGTATCCTTGATTTGACCATTGGAACCTATTCTAACCTTAAAATAGAGTCATAGATAGAGTTCTACCCTAATTTGGATTTTTGTGCAAATTGCTCATCCAACTTGGTCAAAACTGAAATCTAACTTCACTATGAGATTCCTTGGGTCCAAATTAGGTTTTTACCAAAATTTGGGCCCAATTAGAGTACATATTGACCTAGTTTGCATTTTAGTCCCTTTAAACTCTATTCCTCTAAATTAAGCCCCTAACTTTCATAATATTTGTAATCAGGTCCCAAACTTTATTTTAACTCTTGCAAAAAGGTCCCTGCTACCATTAGTGTTAACATAGCTCCTCCATTGAGATTGGAGCGAGGTTTTCTCGCTCAATTCTCAATCAAATCCTCCCAAAATTGGAAGGGAGAATCCTTGAGAGGTCATCTATCGATTGGACCAGGTCTTGGACCATGATTTGCACCAGATTCTTCATACGAACACTTGCAATCTTGACAATCCTCTTCCCTAAGTTCACGAGCTCACCAAGCCTCCAACCTTGCTTAGAAAGCCTTCTGAGGCCATTAAATAGGACCCTTTTGAGAAACCAAGTTCTTTAGCAAAGGTTAGAGCTGGCAAAACCCTCTCTTCCTCATCTCCGGTCATCCTCACCTTCATCTCCAACAAGCCTCCCCATCCTCTTCGTTGAGCCGGCTAATGGTCAAATTGGCTGGCTCAACATCCTCCATCATCGCGATCATCGCCAGCCAAAGCACGGCCGCCATCCCCTCTCCTTCATCACCGTTGTATCGCCATCGACTCCTCCGGCGTCGACCTACCATATTCGATCGCATCCACTCACTATCTCCCTCTCTAACTCTCTTTCTCTCTACTTCTCTCCTTCCTATATCTTCTTAACTCCTTCCTTTCCTTTTTCGACTGTAGACACACCATCAACGCACTCCTTCTCCACCTCTAGCAAGGGCTACGAGCACATGCCAATGCCACAGACCACCCAATTGCCTACCACCAATCCCAAAACCTTCACCGGTCCACGTCCACCAAAACCCCTCAAGAAATTGAGGGGATTAGCTGCTCAACTCCACCACCGAAGTCGACCCCCACCACACCACCTCCTCAACTTTGCCAGGACACCAATCGCACCTTCACAACACGCCACGACCACTGCTGAACTCACCATCCTCTGGCGATCGTCCTGAGCATACTGATTGGGGTGGTTAGTTCGTAGTTTGCAATTCAAGTACACGTCGAACAACCACCGCGAACTTTGTCTTCTCCGAGCATGGTAGCGCTTCTCCGACCTTCCTATGAACTACTATTGCCCTCTACATGTGCAACCCTAGGTCCTGATGCACATCCAGGTGATACTCGAGGTTAGGCAAGTTCCAGCTACCTCGATTTAGAGCTCAATCCCATGGCAATATCATGCTACTACGCGAGAGGAAGAAGCATGGGATTAGTTCCACATCGTGAGGGAATGAAGCCCTGAAGGCATATAATACGAAAAAGTCACAAAGCCTTACCACCTTCATATCACTGGAGTCAGGTCCCTATGCACAGACCCCTATACATGCGCTCCTCACGTGCTTGTCCATGCCCTTGCTCGCACTCGCACTCACGCCTCGTGGGTCTAGGCGATGGATCCATTTCCCCGCTACCTGGGTCTGGTATGTTCTAAGCTTAAAGGAAGAAGAAAGAGAATATGAGAGAGAGGAGGTGGGATTTGTTGCCTCACGATTTGAGCCTTCCCTTCTATCAACACTTCGACTCTGTAAGCTTTGTGTGAGGCCCTTAAGCCTTTTATGCTGCTGCTATGAACTTTTGAAGCTCTTGATGGAAAGAAGAGCCTTGTGCTTCTTCTGTGAGGCCCTTGAGCCCCTTCTGATAAGGCATCTAAGGGATTTGGTCAATGTTTGAGGTATTTTGCTGGTTACTATTGAAATATTTCAATAACTTGATTATCTTGGATTAAAGCTTTTCGTTTACTATTAAAATATTTATGTAGTTGTGAGCTTAAACTAAAAGGGTTAATTTGGTGATTCAAATCACCATTTTAACCTGATCTTTTTGCACTATTCTTATGGTTTTTATTGAAATATCATTCTGAGTATTATTGATTTCAATTGCATATATATTTCTTATGACTGGTGAAGTAAAATTGCACAATTGATCCTTGCGAACGATCTCGAACTCCTTTCTATATCTGAGTTTTATAAATTTAAATGTTTTGATCAATCTTTGCAACTATACTACGCTTAAATAATGATGATTTCGCACAAACACGTATTCTTGCATTTCAGGGTTCGGTCGGAGCTCTACCGCCACCTTCGTCTTCCTCGACACCGACCGCTTCTCTCCAACCATCATCCAACCTGGTACCATACTCAATCGTAGTGACTTCAACTTGAGAACATGCCTGCATCTCCAATCATGCCCACACTAACACAGAGATCTTCAATTCGAAGCTTCATCCCAGCAACTATGCGAAGAAGAAAGGCTATCTGATTATCCCACATCGTAGGGGATAAAATCAACGAAAGTGTATAAAACTATTTCGTCACCTAAGCAAGTTGCCTTCAAGAGCACACGGTGAGGTCCCCTTCCACGACCCCATGCATGCACTCACATGTGTTCATACAAGCGCCCTCATCCGTGATCACACTTGTAGGTCTGGGCCGAATCCATTTACGTGGTTATCTGAGTCCAACTTGGTTTTGATAGAGAGAATTCTGAGGATGATGGGGGAGGGTTTTGCACTGTGGCCTCAAAATTTGTGCCCGCCCCCTCGCTCAGTACTCAGCCTTCTAAGGCTTATGAGGCCCTTATGCCTCTATTTTTCTAGTGCTTTGGTTCTTCGAAGATCTTGAGTTAAGGCATCTCAGCCTTATACTTGTCATCTGAGGCCTTGTGTTGGTTCTGATTTGGTGTAACTGTGGATACATTTACTTTGTGATATTTGATTGAGATTACTGTTGAAATATTTGAGATATTTAGAGCTTAATTAGGAGGTTAAATTTAGTGGTTCAAACCACCATTTTTAGCCCGATCTTTTTGCACTCTAATACCTGACATTTGAGATACTCTTCCGATATATCTATTGATTACCAATTTGATTTCAATTGCATATTATTCCTGATATTGTGATTAGTGACTTGACCTGCTCAAATTGCTCCCTACGAACGACCTCGGACTCACATTTATGTTTCTCGAGTTTATAAATTCAAATGTTGTATCGCTTTTGTTGACTATACTACGACTCATTTCTTAAACTACATTGAAAGTGTATCAACAATCCATATCTCTTGCGCATCGATGTTGATCAAATCATTCAAAGCCGCATTCCCAACTTTGAGGTCAATGATATACTATCTTCTGCCATGACCAGGCCTACGGTGTGTCCATTTCTCTGGGCACAAAATCACAGCGAAAACCTCCAGTGCAGCTTCTATTGGCCCACACTCATCAAAGACGCACAAAATTACCAAAGAGCATGCACTCGTTGCTAGACCTTAGGCAACATGAGCCACCGTGACATGATGCCCTTGAACCCAATTCTCCTATGCGAGATTTTTGACATATGGGGGATTGATTTCATGGGCCATTTCTTGAATTCAAATGGTTTCAAATACATCCTTCTAGCTGTGGACTACACATGTCCAAATGGATAGAAGTCATTCCGACCCGAACCAATGATCACAAAGTGGTGGTCAAATTTATTCTTGAGCATGTCTTTTCTCGGTTCGGTGTCTCACGCGTAATCATCTCTGATGGGGGGACCCACTTCATGAATGTGCACTTCTAGTCCATGTTGAAGAACTATGGGGTGTCACATCGTATTTCAACTCCATATCATCCCTAGACTAATGGAATGACTAAGCTCTCCAATCGGGAGATCAAGAAAATTCATTAGGTCACTGTCCAACTTAACAAAAAAGATTGGTCGAACCGACTTCAAGAAGCATTATGGGCCTATAGGACCACCCATAAAACCCAGCTAGGGATGTCTTCATTCAAACTAGTTTACTAGAAGACATGTCACCTTCCTATAGAAATGGAGCACAAGGTCTATTGGGCAGTATAAAAGTGCAATTTGGATATTAGGAAGGCCAAAATCCACCACCATTTGCAAATGAGCGAGATCAATGAACTATGCAATGATGAGTACGAGAACTCATGTATCCAGAAGGAGAGGATTAAGGCTCTTCATGACAAGCACATTTCACGAAAAAATTTCTATCTTCGACAAAAGGTGCTTCATTTCGATGCCCTACTCAAGTTCTTCCCAGGGAAGCTAAGATTAAAGTGGACCAGACCTTTTCTAGTTTGGAGGATCTTTGCAAAAGTAGCTAGCAAAATTAGTGAACTTAGACAAGACTCGAAACCTTTTGTAGTGAATGGTCAAGGACTAAGACCATTCCTTGAGCTGACCGATTTGATTCTGGCTATAGAATCTTTTGATCTCCATTCCTCTTGTGCTGCATTGTGCCGAGCTGATGGTGTTAAACTTAGCACTTAATGGGAGACAACCCATCATTTGAAAACCCGAGACCTTTCTTATCCTTCTTAAGCTACATTCCTATTGCACTTTAGGGTTCATACTTTAGAATAGCTGACTCAACCTCCAATATTCATATTGGAACTTGAAATTATTCGCAATAGCCATCCTGATCCGGTCACCCACCCTTGTGAACCTATTTTAAAATATGGACTAAGCTAAATTTGAACCCACTTTGATTGCAACGAGGGCATTGCAAAACTAAGGCATGCGGGGTACTAAAGTGCAAAATGATTGGAAATTCAATTCCTTTGAAGGGTTCTCACAAAAAGAAAGTGGAGGAATGAAAAGGAAATTTGTTGAGCTGAATTGAAAATCTGTAAGGAGGAAGGACAAAGAGATACGAAAAGAAAAAGTAGCAAGAAAATTTTTTGGTTAGTCCCAGTAGTTGATTAAGGAACAGTGACCTAAGTTTTAGGCTAGATCGAATGATGAATTAAGACCTAAAGTGCTAAACATTAGGAGATAAAAGGGAGATATTGACTTTAGGCCTCTAGGGCCTGTTTGGGCTTAAAAGTTTGAGTATCTGTTAAGATCTAGACTATTCCTCAAGAGGTTGAGGGAGTTGAGAAGCCGATGTATTATGTCTAAGGCTTAGGGAGTACTCGACTTTTTTGTCTGCCCTTTAGTTTGCGGAACTCGATAACCTAAGCATCCACATCCCACACATCGGTTTGGTTCATTGAGTTTAATGAAGAATAATTGCCAAAAAGTCTTCTGTTCTGAAAAACGAAATGGTTCCTCAAAGATCTTACAAAGGTGCGACTCAAAAACACAAGTTAATTATAGGAGTTGTCACAGCTAAGAGGAGTAAACACTCCCCTTGAGGATGTGTTATAATCAATCATCTTCTCAATGCTTGTCTCCTAGGATATTTAAATATCCTACCAAGGGCATGTAAGCACCTTTTGCTATTCAGGTGCCATGGGTGGCATTATCCCGAAATGTTGATTGTTAGCGCCAAGATTAGGTATAGATTGCCATCGGAGGCACTATCACGAATTTTCGATTGCCAGGGTTCTAGGGGTTGCCATGGGTAGTGCTTCCCGAAGCATCGATTCTCAGGGATTCTTCAAGGATTGATGAAGGGGACAAGGAATCTGACACAGACTGTGTTAAGGGCCAATCCGATGTTGGATTTAGAGGAATCACAAAATAAATTACAAAAGAGTAAAATCTCAAAAATATCTCCCTCTCTCTATTCTAAAAATCCATTAGCAAGTTGATCCCAAACCTTTCTACACGAACGGATGAGTGCTTTAACCACTGGGGTCAACGAACCTCTAGGCAAATTCTGGAGCCTTAGAAACCTTTGTTGCAGACCCAACGCTGAAGCAGGTCAGGTTTGTATCTTGGTTGGTACTTGAATACCTTAAGGCCTAGGGTTTGTATTTAAAACTAGTCTCTAGAGGTTTGATATGATAAGGCATCCTGACAATAAATTCTGGTCTATAGATCTGGTCTATTCCATAGAATTTTGCTAGGGACTAGTAAAAGTTAGGCATAAGGGTATGATGGTAACACCATCATCTACCATAACTGGCCTAATTTAGCCAAATTCTAGAGATAAATGCTCCTTAATAATCAGAGAAAGGATGTAGTTCAGTTTTGACTTGAATTTGAGTTAATTATGTTGTTTTAACAAATGATCACAAATGCAAATTAACTAAGCAATGAATCTTTACTTAATCCAATTTCAAATAAACCTAACTTCCCAAGAAGTGTGCTCAAACTGATTGAATCAGGGTTTTCTAAGATTTGAAGGTCACTTTAATTATAAAAACCCTAATTATAGCCTCACTTTAATTGAAAGGGTTCTAATGAAAATAAATGTGATCTAAACATCATAAAAATAATTGAAAAATATTCTATGAGATTTGGAACTTTCACTTTTACAAAAGGAACCCATTTTGACCAAAAATAGAGACCAAGGTGGAAATTTGCTACATTTTGGTCTAAAAGTGTAAATTATACAGTTAAACTTCGTCGAAACCCAAATTTGAGGTCATTAATAGATTCCTTGGGTCTAAATTAGGTTATCCCTAAATTTTGAACCCAATCAAATTCCATCTTGACCCAGTTTGCATTTAGCCCATAAATCTCTATTTATTGCAAAACCACCTCTATGTTTTAAATTCCCCTTCATCAAAGTCCCCGACTCGCATCATGATGACGTAAGCCAGTCTTCATCTTCTCCAAATGCAATGAAGCAACAATGGCATTGGAAACCCAAAATCATTGAGATTTGATTAAAGATTTTATCAATCAAATCTCACCAAACTTTGTGGGATTGTCCATCAGATCTTGCTCTATCAAGCATGCTCTATCTTGAGCTCCAATTTGGATTGTCATGAATTCAATGACTAGTACATTTACATTATTAAGTACAGAATTAATAGATATTCACATTATTCTCCAACTTGTCAGTTTGCAAATGATTTCCAGTTTATGCTAGTGGTCCAATACTATTTAGAATTTAATGAGCACAACAAAACTTATTTCAAGGAAAATGGAGTTCGTTTCATACATGCGATGATAAGGGTACATGGAGTACCTAAGTCTTATCTATTCACATAGAATCTGATTAAACCCCATTAAAGCATCCAAAATCAGAATATGACTTTAGAAAATTCTCAGACCCAGCAAAAGAAAGAGAATGCATGCTAACGAATATGCTAACGCAATGGACCTCATTAGACGGCCCACGATAATGCAAAAACTAGACATAATCAAAAGAATGGTGAACTAGTCTACCTAACCTCACCGGAGGGTCACAATGACTTTGAACCATACACATAGGGCCTAGGGGCAATCTTCACACCTGCCTTGCAATCTGCTCATGCACCGGGGGCAAGACTTGGTTCACACGAACCAAAAATAGGATTGGAAACACCTAGACACATTTTTCATTTTCCACTAAGGAAAAAATACTAAAAGATAAAAATAAACTACAACAATGCATAGTACACATCGATATGATTCCAACGGTACCTTATTTGAGACCAGGAAGGCCTCAAACAACTCGAAATAGAGTGAGGGGGTCGTCGATCAACTCAGACCAACCAGTCTGGTCAGATTAGTTGCTGGTCCACATGTTGGCCCACTATGACATGTGTCACTCTACGATATGTCCATGTGCTCTCCTACTGATCGTGCCTTACGCACCTGTGCTATTGATCCGTGACATGTGTCACAATCCTGATGCTCGTGATTACTTCCTTCATTGTAAGTGCGCCCATGCGCTCACCTCTTCACACGTGTCACCCACAGAGCACCTGCTACCGCACGTGTCACACGTGCATTGTGTGCTGCCACGAAATTTATGGTTGGAAGCCTGTACTTTTGCTATCATGAAAAGGTCCCTACGATTTTTGAATTAAGATTTCTAATGAAATCTTAATTCCTTTCTCTCTCTCTCTTCTCTTATTTTTTGAGCGCTCTAATGATTAATGATGAACCCAAGTCCAAGGGGACCTATTTATAGACCCAAATTAGAGTTAGGTTTAAGATTAGTGAAGTGAAATACCTAAATTACCCCTTGTATTGGTTCCACCTTACATTTAGGTCCTCTTCGACTTGTTTTGGTCATAACATGTTTCAAGTGGGGAGAGGGCGAGTGGAGGGCGATCGGCGATGGGCGGAGCGCGGTAGTGGGGCGGAGCCATCCAGGGTGGGCGCAGAAGATGAATGGAGGACGTGGAGATCAAGGGCCTGGAGGAGAAGAGAGCGGATGTGGCAGGAGAGGTTTTTTAGGTCGTCTGAACATACTCAAAGACGTCCTTGGAGGAGGAAGAATGGTGATGTTCTTTGCTTCAGATGCAGACAAAGGGGGCATGTGGCTACGATATGTAAAAATGGCCAGATCTGCTTGGAGTGCAGGGGTGAAGGACACAAGCGTGAGTTATGCCCTAGGAGGATCCCTTTGCGACAACGTTGGGCAATCTCTCGTCCTGTTTGGAGGGTCAAGAATGAACCTCAACCGCCACCACCACCGATCTTGGGCAGGCATACAATTGAAGTTGAGATCCCATCTATGAAAGAGATCTCGGCTACAGAGATCACACTGAGAGGTGCTTTGATTGGGGAGATCATGTCAGGTAGGCCATCGATCGAAATGCTTCAGAATCTGGTACATTCCTTAGATCTTTTGTCTGCGGGCTGGAAAGTTGCTATGTTATCCCACTCTCGATTCATGGTGTATGGTTTGGGCATGCTGGATGTAGAGCGATTGAGATTTCGTTCAAGTATCTTCAAAGATTTCATTGTGATCTGGAGAATGGTCTCTCCTTTTGATGGGGCACTATCTGAACGGCCTCCACGAAGAGTGTCCTCCAGGAGGGTCCTCCTTGAGATCTCTGGACTGCCACTACACCTGCGGGTAAAGGGAGTTGTCTCCAAGATGCTAGCAGGCTTTGCATCAATCTGTGATGGTTCTGATGTTCTGATTGGAGAAGGAGACATTAGGTCTCTAAGAATTGAGGTGGAAGTTGCTAATGCTGGTTCAATTCCAGATTCAATCACTATCAGATGTGGGGGCACCTCTTGGCTTGTTAGGTTAGCTATTCTTGGGCAGGTTGAATGTTGTCAAGATAATTCTCCTAAGGAGAAACCAATGTCTGGAATTAAAAATGAGGTGAGCAAACAATGTGACAGCTGTGGATGCAACCCTGCAGTTGAGGCTCCTGATCTCAAAAAGAGCAAGGATTGCCACTGTGCTATGGCTGAGAAGGATCAGATGGATGATGTTGCAACACCTGCTGAAAATAGATTAGTTTTGATAGGCAAAGAGGGTGACTGTCTGGAGGTTGCTGAGACTGAAGTGGCAAATTCTGAGATGATCTGCAGTATGGAGTTGGGCAGTATAGAAAGGGAGTTGAGGATTAAAGAGCCTAGCCAGATGCAGCACCTGAGTCCTCCTGCAGTTGAGGTTCCTGATCCCAAAAAGAGGAAGGATTGCCACTGTGTTATGGCTGAGAAGGATTAGATGGAAGATGTTGCAACACCTGCTGAAAATAGATTAGCCCTGATAGTCAAAGAGGGTGATTGTCTAGAGGTTACTGAGACTGATTTGGCAGATTCTGAGATGAAATGCAGTGTGGAATTGGGCAGTATAGAAAGGGAGTTGAGGCTTAAAGAGCCAAGCCAGATATAGCTTGCTGTTCAAACTGATTTGCAGTATGGCTGTGTTTCCAAACAAAAGAGAGGCGTGGGCAGATCTCCATATGTGCTGAGAAGGAGAAGGAAGGAGCCTCCTATTGTGGAGCAAGATATTGCTAAATCCATTATGGTAGAATATGTGGGCTGCAAGGTCAATGGGGATCTTTCAAGTGAGAAATGAGAGTTTTGTCGTGGAATGTGTGTGGGCTACGCAACAAGCAAAGAAGGGCTTCTCTTTGTAGATATCTCACTGAGTGGGAGATAGACTATGCCCTTTTACAAGAGACTCACTTGGAGAGGGAGAATGGTCAAGACTGGGACTGTTTTAAGCAGTCTGGCCATAGTGATATTGTGGCTAAGGGTGCTGCTAGTCGGTCTGGTGGTTTGGCTTTTTGTTGGAGAAAGTCTGCCATTTCTGTAACTGAGATTTTTCGTGATAGGTTCTTAATTTCCTGCAGGTGTCACTCTCCCCAAGGTGATATGGAATGGTTTATATCATGTATTTATGGTCCTTGTGTGGCAGCAGAGAGGGTTGGCCTGTGGGAGGAACTTCATGCAATGCATCAAAGAGTGCAAGAGACTCCATGGCTGTTAGGGGGTGATTTCAATTGCTATCTTTCTGGTGATGACAATCCAGATGGGAGAGTGGACAGTTCTTCAGCAGGCTTCCAATTGGCTATGCAGAACATGGGCTTGACTTAATTTCCCATCAGTGGTGTGGAATATACTTGGAGGAATGGAAGTAGACAGATTTCCAAATTGGACAGGTTCTTTGGCAGTCCTAGTTTGTTAGAGAGATTTCAGTTATCAGCTGTTTTGAGCCTTGATAGGCCGTTCTCTGACCACACGCCTTTGGTTTGGGACAGTGGGGTGAATGCAGACACGGGGTCATATTTCAAACTCAAGAGATCTTGGTTTAAGGAAGAAGGCTTTGTGCAAATGGTGTCTCAGTGGTGGCAAAGCAAGGATGTTCAAAGCACTGCCACACAGCAGTTGGCTGCAAAATTGGTTGGTCTGCGTGAAATGTTGAAAGAATATGGGCAGGCTGTGAATCTGATTAGAGACCAGAAGAGGAAGGAAGCCTTGACAGCCATCAGGGATTTAGATATGAAAGAGTGCAGGCTGAATTTGGACCAACAGGAGCAGCAATTGAGGCAGCAGATGCAAGCAATTGTGGGGGATGAAGACCTGAAAATTGAAATGGATTGGCGTGAAAAATCCAGACAGCTTTGGCTTAAAGAGGGTGATGCGAACACAAAATTTTTCCATCTTCCGGCTAGTGCTAGAAGGAGATTCAACCTTATTTCATCTATTAAAGTTGAAGAAAGAAATATTACCTCGGTTAAGGAGATCAGATCTGAAGCAACAAAATTTTTTAAAGAAGCTTCCAAGGCAACTCCAAGAGGTTTATGGAGGATGGTAGCAATGGATTTCCCTTGTGTGACTAATGAACAGAGTGGCATGCTTGTGACCCCTATTTCTGAACAGGAAGTGCTAAAGGCCGTTAAAGATTTAAATAATGAAGGGGCTCCAGGTCCAGATGGTGTTCAGGTGTTTTTCTACAGAGAGTTATGGAATGTTGTTAAGGTGGATGTGATGAAGGTTATCCATGAGTTTGAATTGGGTAACTCTGGAATTGAGAGGCTGAACAAATCCTATCTGTTTTTGCTGCCCAAGAAATCAAGTGCAGAAAGTTTTTTTGATTACAGACCCATTGCGTTATCAAATTCCATCTACCTTATTATTAGTAAGGTTATTGCTAACAGATTGCGGGAGGTTCTACAGGATTTGATTATGCCTGCTCAATCAGCTTTTCTTCCTGGGAGATTGTTACAAGAGTCATTCATTGTGGCGCAGGAAATTGTAATGGGGTGGAAAAGGAGAAAATCAAAGGCTTTCTTATGGAAAGTAGACTTTTCAAAAGCCTATGATTCTATCTCCTGGTCATACTTGTGGGAGATCTTTAGAAGGAGGAAATTTCCACCCTTATTGATTCAATGGGTGAAGAGATGCATTACGACAGCCTCTTTTTCCCCATTGATAAATGGTAAACCGTGTCATTCTTGGATTCAGCCCTAATGTGGAGTAAGTCAAGGTTGTCCTATTGCCCCTTTGATTTTTAATCTTGCGGTGGATACTTTGGCTAGGTTTGCCTGCAAATTGGCTGTGGATGGTTTTATAAGGGGGTATTCAATGTCTAATCATAGGGCTCTAGCTCCTATACTTCAGTATGCTGATGATACTGTTTTTCTTGTAGAAGGGGGGAAGAGAGAAGCGCAGGCTCTGTTACATATGGTTAAATTGTTTGGAGAGGTTTCTAGGCTTAGATTGAATGGAGGTAAATCTTCCCTGGTCTGTTTTGGGATGAATGATGGTTTACAGAATGAGATCTCTGCCATTCTTGGTACACCTGTGGTGCCACTACCGATTAAATATCTGGGTCTGCCTTTGAAATGTTCTAAGTTGAAGAAAGCAGATTGGTCTTTCCTCTTTGAAAATGTAGCTACAAAATTGGAGGGCTGGAGCAGTAGATACCTATCTAAAGGGGGGAGGTATATTTTACTGAATTCTATTATCACATCGATTCCTGTTTTCTTCTTCTCTGTCCTGAGAGCTCCAAATTCGATTTGGAAAAAGCTGGAGGTGATGCGGAAAAGATTCTTTTGGAAAGGGGCCTCCCATCAAGGGGCTTTCTTTCAACCCTTAAAATGGGAGGCAATTTGCAAACCAAAGAAGCTGGGAGGCATGGGTGTCAGATCCCTTAAGGAATTCAATGAAGCTTTACTTTTGAAATGGGTTGTTCGGTTACTGCAGGGGGAAAAAAAATTTGGACAGAAATTATTCAGGACAGTAATGGGAGTACCAATGATGAGAAAAATAGTCTTAACCCACGTAAACCATCCCCTTTTTGGCTTTCTGTGGTGCGAGCCTTGAAGGAAAATTGGAATTTTTTCAAATCTATTTTAGGTGATGGAAAAAGCTTTAAGTTTTGGCTGGAGAGTTGGGTACACGGAGGGATGCTTAAAGATAGGTTCCCCCTTGCTTATGCTACGGCAGCAAATAAAAATGCAGTGGTAGCTGATTATTGGGATGCGGATTCGGAGCAGTGGCTATTAAATATTGGTGGCAGGAATAATCATGAAACAAGAACCCGCACAGAGAATGAACGTCTCATGCAAGAGCTTGCTACTTTCAAACCCATGCCTCATGAATATGACACATACAAATGGGAAGGTATTTTTTCTACTGCAGCTGCCTATGACAAATTGATAATGTCCTCCAGGATGGCGGAAGATGAAGAAATGGGGAAAAAGCTATGGAAGTTGAAAATACCACTAAAGTTACAAATTTTCTTATGGCTGTGCAGGAGGGATGGTTTGATTACCGGAGATCTGAGGCACAGAAGGATGGGGACCCCAACCCAATTTTGTTATTTGTGTGGGTTGCATATTGATTCTACAGATCATATCTTCTCTTCATGTGCTATCACTGATTATGTTTGGAGGAGAGTATGCAATGAGTCCTTACCCACCTGGGGAAATTTGTGGAGCCGTCTGGTAGATGGGAATAAGCCTTATATACATATGGTGGCTGTTCTGTGGGCGGTATGGAGGGCTAGAAATGAGTGTGTTTTTCAGGAGACCCCAGCTCATGTGGAAAAAATTGTAAATTTTTGCTGGAGGCTCATACAGTATTGGGAGTCGAACTTGTAAATTATTTTTTTATTATCAATAATAGCTCTCCTGGTTTGCTATCGGTGATTCGATAGCATTCCTTTCTTCCTCAAAAAAAAACATGAGCTATACTCCTTGGATTTGTGCAAAACAAACATCATTAGAAAACTTGTGACAAGAGAAATCCAACAGTACCATACATGACACCCATTTGATGAGGTTTAACTTGAAATACATAGTTTTTGGAAATTTAAAGATGTACTTGTACTTGTGTCGAATCGTGACCTTGTTATGGGTTCAAAGTGACCTACATCACACTGAAATGACTCGAGACCTGGATTTTGATACATTACATGCTACTATGGAGCAAGTTATCCAACGAGACAATTGGATGACTTGCTACAACGAGGCAACTCTCCCCTTTCGGATGACTACTACTCTTAGTGGATGATGGTGGGAATCAAAATCATCAAGTCATTAAGGTTGCACACGGGAGATATTTGTAGGGCTTCCATGAATAAACCTAATTTGATGGAAACCCTTGGATCTTCATCCAAGGGTGGGGATCGAATCCTACTTGATATTTACAAGATAAACCCATAACAACTTATTGGATGTTTTTATGTAGTATGCAAAGTTAACTTAATTGTAATCCAACACCTAGATTCTTTACCTAATCATATTAGGTGCAATTAAATGACAAATCAAGTGTCATTTAACTTAAATTACAATTGATTTCTCTATCAAGTAGTAAATCATTAAAATCATCATTGGTTTCATCACTTCACTAATGAAGCTTTAGGTTGCTTGGAAATTTGACACAATGCCCCCTCAGCTATTTCAAATACTCATGATTAGTCCTTCACATGTGGAGGAAAATATTATCTTGAGATCTAATCTCATTAGACAACTATCATTCCTTCTTGGATAATATTATTCTTGACATCTCCTTGTGTCATTGGGATGATAACGAAGATTAGAACATTCTATCTTCTTCTCTACTTGCTGTGAACTTAATCAAGACTCTATGACCACATTTGGAATTGTTGTTCCTAATATACGTGGAATAAGCCCATGCCTCTAGTCTGTTACATACACCTATGTAATAAACTTGTGTGATCCCTTCAAAAGATCATGCATCTCCCATCCCTTCCTACATGTACCAACTTTCTAGTTGTAGCAGTACAAGACGTACATCTATTAATGGTCCACCAAATATTCATGTTTATGAATAGAGACACATGTTCTTAAATAAAAGGATGCACCTTCTCCATGACAACATTAAAGGACTTTGCTATTTTCTACTCCATCATGTTAACTCTTTGTCCTAGCCCACGTGATGGTCCTCAAGGGTTATTTTACTTAGGATGTTAAGGAAGCAGTGTTAAGAAATGTGAAATTTGTGTTAACCCTCCAATTGTGTTTACTTGTGGAATGGTGTTAACACCAGTTTGTGTTTACTTGAATTGATGTTAAGTTGAAGTGTTAACCCCTGTGACGTTTACTTGGTAGTGGTGTTAGGAATTTGAATGGTAGTTAAGTTTGTTAGGATAATATATTTAAATATGAAGGTAGTTGTGGTAGTTACATTTATTGTTTTGTATTATATATTGGTAATGATTTATCTATGCATTGTTATGATGATCAATATATAATTATTTTAGGAGAAAAAGAAAGGACCACTACCAGTTACACTAGGTGTCCATTTTTATTATAATGATCAAAAAAATTACAAAAATGCTTGCCATAATCTGGCACATGAAGACACCTCAGCACAAACATTCTCAACCCACACTCTTCCCCCATTAAACAATGCATCATTCCTAGCTCTCCAGACAACCCACATGACCACAGCCATGTACACACATGGCTTAGAACTGATAGTAAAGTCTTGCCACAAGACTTCCCACGTCGCGATGGGGGACACACAAAATCTCCTCCGCACTTCATATGTAAACAAGCAGCTATCGAAGAGGTGTCTAGTATCATCTTCGCCATATCCACACAAGGGGTAAGAAATAGTATCTAAGCCCATAACCCTTCTTCTGGAAGAACCAGTAATCAGCCCTTCCCTCCTGGTTGGCCACAAGAAAATCTACACCTTTAAGGGGTTCCTCAAATTCCATATCGACTCATAGAATATCCGATGGCCATCATCATCCCTATTCTCAATGAGCTTTTCGTATGCTTTACATGGAGCATACACGCCATGCTTCCAATCAAATCTATCCACGCCAACTCTAGCTTGGAAGGCAGCCAGCGTCTCCATCAGATGTTGGGACCCCTCCCCAAATATACTCATATGCTACCTATTCGTGGAGATAGGACACCACATGTTAGTATCCACCTACCAATACTCTGCCACACTAGCCTCCTTCATAGAAGAATAGTTAAAGGCACGAGGATAGAGATCCTAGAATTGTCCAAAACACTCCATTCATACTTCCAGAATTTGAAGCCATTACCATCTCCTAGCATGGGAGAGAACATATCCCAAAGTGACTCCAAGGACTTAGAATCCAAAGACCAAAAGGGGGAAGCTCTAGACAGATGCAAGATAGCATCCAGTGAAATAGAATCACCATAGGAATCCTAAATAATATCCTACCAAATCCCCTCCTCTCTTCAAAAGATGATGACGCCCCACTTGAGAAGTAAGGAGTCACTAAACTCCCTAAGGGACTTGACTCCCATGCCACCTTTCTTCTTAGAATAGCATATGTTCTTCCACTCAGCTGGATGCATAAATCGCCCATTGCAAGATGGTCCTTTCTAGAAGAACCGCTTCCTCATCACGTCCACCTTTCTCAGTATGGAGTCAAGCGATCTAAACATAGACATGCAAAAAATCAGAATGGCCGACAAGACTAAATTAAGCAAAATTAATCTACCTCCCTTGGATAATAACCTGCCACACCACCCTACCATTTTAGCAGACATTTTCTCAAATAATTGCATCCAATCCTTCTTCATTTTTTTTTCTTGCAAAGGCAAACCCAAATATCTGATTGGAAGGCTAAAAAAATGTGTGCTAAGAATTTATGAAGAGAATCTTTAATGCTGCAAGCAGCCCCAAGACATAACAAGGAGGATTTAGCACCATTAACTCCCAGGCCAGAGATCTCACCAATGATATCCACCAGATGTTTCGGGCACTCTGCCTCCCAAGTGATAAGCACATATAAATTCATCATAAAATGCTTATTTATAACAGTTCCTACGCATAGCATTGTATATCATAATACAAATATTGAGCAAACATCCATTGCATTGCATGTAGGGTAGCTATATATTATGTATATTAATTCCATCATTTTACATGTCCAGGAGGCAGTGCGACAACTTTACGAGATTCAGATGAAGAATCCGACCATATGGTTGGATTCAGAGCAACGATTGCAGTCCGTCAACGTGGGAATCGCCTAAATTTGAGCTCTATAGCACCCTCCACAAGAAGAAGAAGATGGACGGCCCAGATGGTGCCACGTGGTGCCATCCAGGCCACCCCACTTGAGCCAAGCCGGCCCCAAGCCCACCACAAGATCAGATCCCAGCCGTTGGATCTAAAAATAACTGCTGAGATGTGCACTCCACGGCTGAAGAAGCACCTCATCTTAGCCAGCCTCCCATAGATCAAGCAAGGAGTCATCTCGACCATTGGATCTCCATCCAACGGTCCTGGGTGCTGAAGCTCAATTCAAAAACAGAACACATGATGACCCTTAGCACAGTGGTCTGCGCCTCCACTCTCAACGTGCGACCAATCATTTGAAGCCCCACGCACGGATTTTATCTGCTGAAGTGCATGTGGGAGGAAATTGAGCCATCGATGGAAGATCGAGCGGCAAAGGAAGCAGCTACCTGGAAGCACAGTTGAGCACGGATGTTGCACGCGGGCGCCAACGCACTTCAAGAAGGCGCCAACTGACGTGCACGGCATCCGATGGTTGATGGCGAGGTGCGCAATTCAAATTTAGCGAACGGGTGTGATCTTCTCTCGGTTGTGAGATCCTTCATTCGATGGTCAAGATGTGTCCGCACCTGCATGCGTGATGATAGTTGTGGGCGAGGGCGGTGGGTGCGAGATTTACAATGACAGAAGGGTGGGCCTTTAGTGACACTTGCAGCTGTCACTAAATGGCCTACGCAGTACATGCCCCAGCACAAGCAATGAAGAGGCGCGGATCTTCAGTGACAGCTTGAGTAACCCTTAGTGACGCTTAAAGTTGTCACTGAATGCCTGGGCGTGGGACTCTCTTCTTCCCTCCAATATATAAACACCTCTACACCCCCCATTCCTCTTCATCTCTACCTACTCTACTCCCACCTACTCCTAAGCTCTAGCAAGCCTACCAACGCTCCATTAGAGCTTGTTCTCAAGCTCCCAAGGCTCCTATTAGTGTAGCGAATCTCAACCTCACCAAATATCCATCCCTCTTCCCATCCCCATCCGTACGTCACCTTGGAGTCATCCTCCCTTCTCCATTCCGGTAGCAGATCATTTAATCCTTCTCACCGTCATTTCGGAGCCACGCTGAAGCTTTCCTCTACCTGATGTTCTCCAGCATCTCACCGCCGTCGTCTTGCTCCTCACCTCCTTCATCTGAGCTCCTGCCAGGCACCGTCGTCTCACCGAACAATCGATTCAGGAGATTTCCTCTCACTTCCCTCTCTTTTTATGCTTTCGTAGGTTATTGTAATAGACATTAATCCAATACATCACATTTGATTCCATCTCTATCTTGTGATTGCTTTTCTTTTATTTCAAAAACGAAAAAAATAACAAAACCCTAAAATACCAAAATCAAACAAAACGATGTGCGATTTTCAGTTAAAGTTAACGTCGCCTCCCTATGTTCGACCCAGGACTCCCTTGGAGTTTCGATATAAATTTTATTTGATAACGAGTTTTGCAACTACGACGATGGGTTACTTGTAACCTCAATTTCTAACTCACGAAACTTGTGCGATCATTTTGGCACCATTTTCGGAGATTCTTTTGAGTCTTGCCTGGCTAACTTGGAATTGTTCCTCTAGAGATGCATCAAAACTCGGCTGGTCCATAGCTAGGAGAAGAGCCACTTTATGACTCGAGAAGGCATTGTCCTGGGTCATGTGGCCTCTAGTCAGGGTATTGAAGTTGATAAAGCTAAGGTGGATGTTATCTCTAGACTTCCTGTTACGACCCGGTTCCTGGATCCCTATAGGACCTGAGACTGACTCACCTCGACTAATCCTAAGACCCAATCATCCAACAAGAAATAACTAAAAAGTAGGAAAGTAAACACATTCACATATGCAATATAACTAAGCAGTAAAAGCAGCAGGTTTAATTCTCTTTTTTAGTTATTTTATTTTATATGCATGTCATTTTCACCCCTTTTCCTTAAACTTTCAGATTTTCTTGATCTTGCATTTCCACATGGGAACGATCTTGATTGCAGTCTTTTCCGAAGAGTAGAAGTTACATGTGGTGCTCTCTTAGCCGAGAGAGTCCCCCGTGGTAGTCCTACACCCAGCCAACCACCCTGAGGTCACTGTCAAGATGTAGCAGTGACTACGGCACACGTGACAAACCTATAGGTAGCTATCTCGCATTGACACGCGGCCTGTCATTTTCGCTAACGGGTATGCCCAAAGTACAGTACGGAACAATATAGGGCCTAGCCCTCTTAGAAACAGGGGTCTAGCCCCTCAAAACCAAACAGGGGTCTCACCCCTCCAAAGTCCACGCACCCTCGTCTGACTACCCCGATTTGCCCAGAGGGCCTAACAAGTCGGTGTAGGGTGGCTAGCTCCCTCCCTACACTAGTAGCTCACCTCAGTACCGTGTACACGAGGGCCAATAGAAGTCGGTGTAGAGTGGCCAATCCTAACCCCGGGTCCCAACCCAAGGGTGACTAGCTCCGCTCTACACAAAGCGGGGATAGTTGCTCTCCTTGGTACCATGTACTCAAGGGCTAGCACACTTCCCATCTACATTCCAGATTTTCCATCTAACCACAGGAGCTCTACTCCTAACTCCCCGTAGGGTTCATGCTCATGTTGACCACATTATTTTGATCCAAATTCCATCAGTCACAATTCGATTCTTGTTTATATACAGGTAGCTCGTGTTTCCACAATTTAATACATGAAACTGACGATTTCACAAGTAACTGTTCATTTATCTCAAGCAGCTCATATTCTAACGGGCAGCTCACAACTTTATTACAGGCAATGGCTAACAGTTTAACTTATTCATGCATACAAATATAATCATGCAGTATAATTGGTTTATTCATTTCTCTATCCTAGGGTTCATGCCACATCCTAGGTTTCCAGTTGGCTAATTCCACATATACATTCTTATTTAATAAGATTAACAGGGGTAGACCACTCTACCAGACAATCCGAGAGTAATGGGGGCTCGAACCGCAGACTCAGGCATCTCTGCGAGCCCCAAACATGTAGCAAGTCAAAACCCTATATCGGGAATACATCAGAAAGGATGATTCAGAACAATGTATAAAGGTGTCTAGTACATAGTGAAACTCACAAGGAAACTACAGATACTTTGTTTGCATAAAACGGATCTCGATCGAACCCTAAACGGGTCAAAAACGTGTCTACTGACCAAAATCAGACGTCTGGAAACAAGTCCAGACATCTTAAAAGTTACAGAATCTCACCTCATGTTCCTAAGGTGTCCTCAGACATCCAGGACTCCCCAACGATCGTCCAAAAGTGGTTCCAGACGTTGGACCACTCCTCCGATCGTTTGGAAGCACCTCCGGTCATCTGGTGAGCTGGTTAGATGTTTGAAAGTGCATGGGAGGGCATTCCATGCTCCTTCCTAAGGCTACTTTTGCGTACGATAGAGCAGCCACCCAAAATCAAGTCGTCATATCTTCTGGGTGCGGCCTGCATGGCCGTAACCGTAGAAAGAATGTACCTTTACGATACAGGTGCTTTAAGACGTCTGGTCTTGACCCCAGATGTCCAGACGCTCAGCCAGTCATCCGGACTTCACTCCAGACGTCTGATAATGAGAAATTTCCAGTATTAGAATGCACTTCCAGCACTCTTCGCTGCACTCCACTGTAGCTCCAGCTACTGTAGGTGGTCGAGGGTGCCACTCCAGACTTCCTCCTCCTCCTGCATGTGCCTGCGGTGGCCGTGCGAGCACCAACGAGCTTCCACCGAAGCTCCCAACCTCGACCTCCTCCTCCTCCTCCCGTACTTCTCCTCTCTCTCACTCTCCCTCGCTCATCCTCGCTCACCCTCACTCTCGGCAGTGAAGGTGAGGTGTGGTGGTAGTGGTGGAGTGGAGAGGAAAGGAAGGGAGGGTGGCTTTTTATAGCTGAGGGATTAGGGTTTGGGTAGGAAGGAGGAGAAAGGAGAGAGAGAGAAAAGAAGTTCTGTGTGCCTTCTCGTGCACAGAACGTAGAGCACGTACAAAAATGTTATTTTCAGATGTCTAGAAAAGGGTCTAGACGTCTAGACAGATGCCTAACTGAGACTCCAGATGTCTTAAAAGGCTAAAAGTTGGACGGGTCTTTACATTATAAAAAACTTAAGGGAATTTTCATCCCCAAAACTTGAACTAGTTAGGGTGCGAAAAATGGAACATAAAATGCATAACTTAAAGAGGACCGAAGTAGGTCTAGAAGGACGTACCCTCAAAAAGCTCCAGGTACTGCTCCCGCATCACCGCCACAGGCTCCTAGGTAGCCTCCTCGTACCGCTGGCTTCTTCATAAAACTTTCACCAGGAGTACCTACTTCCATCTCAGACTCCGAACAGCTTTGTCTAGTATCTACATTGGTCTCTCGGGGTAGGTCAGGCCATCACCCACATCGACACTCTGGTGGCTCAGAATGTAACTGGGATCAGTGACGTACTTCTTGAGGTTGGACACGTGGAACACGTCGTGCACTTTGGAAAGTTGGGGAGGAAGGGCAAGCCAGTAAGAAACGGGTCCTACCCACTCTAGAACCTCAAAGGGCCTCACAAACCTCGGTGCAAGCTTCCCATTCACCCCAAAATGCTGCAGACCCTTCATGGGCGAAATTCAGAGAAAGATATGATCCCCAACCTCGAACTGCACCTCCCTACGTTTTCAGTCAGCATAACTCTTCTGCCTGCTCTTGATAGCCAGAGTCGTCTGTGGATCTGCTCTATCACCTCCTGACTCTGCCGGATTAGCCTGGGGCCAACCTCCCACTTGGTCCCCACCTCGACCCAACTCAAGGGTATAGTACACCTCCATCCATACAGAGCCTCATAAGGTGCCATGCCGATGCTCGAGTGGTAACTATTATTATATGCAAACTCTGCCAGGGGTAAATGCTCCCTTTAGGAGCCTCTCCAGTCCAATACTCAAGTGCGCAAAAGGTCCTCAAGTGTCTGTATGGTGCGCTGTTTGGAAATCGTAAATCACGTATTTGAGAGAAAAAAGTGTTGTAGTATAGCCACAAAGTATGATCCAACAAAGATATTATTTTACAAAAATTATGAGACTTGAGTCCCAATCGTTCATCTTTGGGAGGCATTTCTTTCACTTTTGAAATCGATCTTTTTACTACTCTACTTCGTTTAAAGATGCACGCCAGTTTCAATCTCCTAACTAAAACTTCACCACTACTGTTGTTAACTTGGATCACATGCGCATGCATCAAGTAAATTACGAAAGTGAATGTGTGAGTTTCTGTGCGCACGATTCTAGAGAGGTGGTGACTAGTTATGGAGAAAGCATCTATTGTTAGATTTTCAATATCCTCAGGAAACGACATGCTGGTGCATAATAGATAGACAGTTAAAGAGCAAGCACTTAAATCACGTAAATACGATAATTATTAAGCTTGTGGTGATTTCAAACACATAAAGAGATACATATATATAAAAGTGTGTTTTCATTCATTCATTGGGAGTTGTTTGCATAAGTAATCTAGAGGAAAGCTTGTACATAAATGCTTGAAAATTAAACCAAGCTACCAGAAAATGATTGCATACAAGAATCGATGGGGGGATATCGCATGCATCATTGGGGGAGAAGTAAGACTACACTACTAAGCAATAAATAAAAGTAATAAAATTATAAAGAGCATGAATTAAATCTAGAAGAATAAAAGGGCATTCAGGGGTGGCCCTGATGGCCTTCGAGTGGTCGAGAGAAGAATGAGGGGCAGCCAATGTAGCTTAGGCCGACCCTTGGAGAGAGGTAGGGTTGATCCAGCATCCCGGCATGATGTCCTCCATGATGGTGGTGAGCTTGTGGAGGTGGATTAGCTAGCTAAGTGAAGGTGGGTGTGTATGGAGCTAATGAAGTGAGTGGTGCCAATGGAAGCCATGGATGTGAATGGGTGTGTTTGGCCACCCATGGGGTCTTTCTATAGACCCAATGGCTTCCCTCTAGAGAGGTGTGGAACTCTCTAGAGAGAGTCTAAGAGTGGCCAGCCACATGTGGGTGGAGGTGGTCTTAGAGATCCAAAAATTGTGGATCTCAATTTGAATGCCGCTTGGTTGCTAAATTTGGCAACTAAGAGGTGGCGCCATCTCAAGAGATCTCTAGAGAATTCTAAAGAAGTGTGTGCGTGAATGGGTGTGTGTGTGTGTGTATGTGGTCGTGCTCTACATGGCTAGGTGGCTTAGGGTAGGTCCTAAGGGGTTTGTGTAGGTGTAGGTCTTGATTTTAGGGTTACAAACCCTAATTGCTAAGGTGAAAATGCAATTAAACTTAACTTAAGTTTAATTGAATGAGTGTGAGCCTAATTGAGCGTGACATAACTCAATCAGGTTGGGTTTAGGTCAATTGGACTCTCACTAAGTCCAATTGAACTTGTGTGGGTTGAGATCCAAGCTCAATTGGACTCAATGAGTCCAATAGACTTAGGTGAAGGTAATTGACTTGATCTAAGTCAATTAGGTTTGGTGAGGACCTAATTAGGTCCTTAGGTAGGTCTAGAAGGTGATGTACTAGGGTTAGGACACCTTAATTTAGGTTCCTATCGGGTTGGGATTAGGTCTAGGGAGCTAGAGACCCAAGATCAAGACTTGAATCTCAAAACAGGGACTGGAGACCAGTATCAGATGTCTAAAAATAGGATCAGATGACTTATACTCAAAAATCAGAAGTCCAAACTTCAGTTCTGGACGTCCAGTTTGAGTTAGGGGAAAATCAAGGTTCTGCTTTGGGTACTCTGCTGAAATTGGACGTCTGACAAAGTGTCTGGACATGTAATAACACTGCAGAAGTGGATTTGAGGTGTGTGAGAGATGGCTAAGGGTCTTGGACATCCTACAACTTATCTGGTCATCAAGATAAGGGTTGGAACTAGGGTTTTTGGGCTTCCTAGGGTGTTGTTACCTAATATAAGGGTGGCTAAGGCTTGGGGAAGTCTCTAGGCCATCCTAGGGCTAGGATGGACCTATGCTCTTCACATTATACTACTTTATTTCTACTTAATAGAATAGAAAACCTTTAACACCATTACGTTATTGTTCCTATATCTAAACTAAGACTTCTGCTCCAGCTCTACTGCAACTCCCGTTATTCCTGATCCAGCTTCAGATCCTGCTCCAGATCTGCTTATTGCCTGCAGTTGACATAATGCACTTAATTAGCACATTATAACATTATTTTATGCATAGCTAAAGTAAAGCAATAAAGATGCAGATAATGTGTATGTATCCATGAATAACCCTAACTTATGCTAAGTCCTAGCTTAATCTAGGTCAATTAAGACCTATGATTGCTGAGCAATCATACCCCCATGCCTAAATCTTGTTAGTCCCTAGCAAATGCAAGACTAAATTATTTACAGTAAGGGTCCCTAAGGGACTGATTATTTTATCAAGTGTATGCATAGATATTTTTCTCCTTTTTGTTTTCATCCTATGCTTTAGAAATCCAGACAATCGTGAAAGTGCAGCTATGTAGCTTTTGCAACGAATTCGAGTGAAAACTAATACACCTCTAAAGCCTGTACTTAACCCCTAGTAAAAATTCCAGCAGGATAGGCAGACTTCTTCCCTTAGGGAATTCAAGATATTCTATGAATTCTACCCTGGCTTTGGGCTTCGGTAGAGAATCTCTGAGTGAAAAGATTATATATTTGGTGGCTCATTCTCACTTGGTGCTACATAGAGACTAGTACTATAGAATCTAGATTCCCGGATTACTTAGTAGCTCAACTTAGAGAAATATGAGAAAAACTATGCTCTCTTTTGATTCCTTTGTATTCATTCTCTCTTTTTCTTTTTCCTAGAGCTTACTACTTCACCAGATTCACACATATGATTGTATTTGGTGGTCTCACTAGGCATTAACACTTTAATTGAGTTCTCATAATCCTAACACTAAGTCAAAATTCCTCAACCAGTATTTGGGCGGTCAGAAGCACAAGAAAATTAGGTTAGGGCCATATTTGGTGGATCTCAATTTTATTTAGTGGTATTGCCTCGATGAAATAAACACTAAATATTCATTCTTTTCTTTGCTTTTTCTTCTTTTTAAAAAATTTTCCAATTTTTCTTTCTTTTTATCTTTTTTTTTTCAGCATAACACAACTAGCATACATCCATGAACTTTATTGAGGAGGCATTATTAGGGATTGGTGGTACTCAAGAGACATTGGGTGGTTTATTTGGTGGAAGTGCTTACTCACGGCACCAAGAAAGATGGATAGGATGGTGTATTTCTGACCTTGACATCAATACCCTCCAACTGAGGATTCCGTAGAGAATGGTTGTAACCATCCCCCTTAGCCCTAGTTTTATGACAACTCGCTCTCCGCGTATTTGCCTTATTTGGTGGCTCTCAAAATTTCACACAAAAATGTATATGCGGGAACCAAGAGCGAAAACTATGTCTAATCTCATAGTATCATCACCTAATTATCTAGGATTCCTGATTCCTCGCACTAATCTTAGAGCACCAGTACGCTCCACTCTCATCTCACACTATTTAGTGGATTTTTGGAGGAAAATCTGCCTGACTCCCAAAACACTGTCCAGGGGTTCAGGAGAAGAAGCACTGCTTCTTCTCGACAGACTGAAGATGTTTATCAGCCTTCACCATGAATCCATTGCAAATTCTACGTGAGTGTGAAAAGTTATACTGGATTCCAGATTACAGGAATCAACTCGAGGATAAAATCCCTAATGCATTCTCTTAATAAAATAATTTTATTCATGCATGCAATATGTATATATGCTATAAACATGTAACCTCATATAATTTGTACTTCATGAATTTCCTGTATCGAGTTACAATCAACTTGACCCTAAATTTAGAACAAAAGGTGAGCGGGTGAGTCGGAAGTGGCTGTTGCGAACAATTTCTAGCTCCAATGCCAGCATTAGAGGTGGAGTTGGTTGTTCTTTTTTATTTAGGGTCCTAAAGTATGTTTTACATGCAGCTCCAAGGTTTTTCTAAGTGCTGGCATAAAAATTTTTTAGTTTTGTTGTATCTACCCTCCCATGCCTAAGTTCTTGCATGTCCTCATGCATGAATGTAAAAGAAAATAAATACTGCAGGGGGAGAGTGGGTAGAAATCACTTGTAACTGCTCCTAAAATTACATTCGGCTCCGACCAACTTGTTAACATGCAATATACAAAAGGGAAATATGCTAAAAGAAAAATATGCTATGTATAAAAATGGTTATGTATAGATGATGGTGAAATGTGGAGTGAATGGTAACAATACGTGCTGAGTTTAATGCCTCCAGCTGGGCGAGCACTCAATCACACGCCCTCACTAAGATGAACAGTCTCGTCAGGTGGAGGAGGTTCCTGGGCCCAAAATGGCTTGAGGCACTAGCCATTTACCATGAATATATGCCAAGATTTTAGGTCCTTGATCTGGACTTCCCTGTTAGTATATGGATATATCACAACATACGAGCTAGTCCACTTGGACTTAAGCTTCCCCGCAAACAGTTTCAGCCGTGAATCAAATAACCAAACTTGCTGGTTGGGCATGAATACTTTCCTCCGGATGTGGCGGTCATGAAAGGCCTTGGTCTTTTCCTTGTATATTAATGCATTCTCATAGGACTCCCACCGAATTTCTTCTAATTCGTTGAGCTGGAGTTTCCATTCTCGACCTCTTGCATCGAGGTGAAGGTTACATTTTCGCATTGCCCGGAAAGCGCAGTGTTCCAACTCTACAGGAAGGTGGCAGGCCTTGCCATATGCCATGCAATATGGTGACATTCCGAGTGGGGCCTTGTATGCAGTTCGATATGCCTAGAGTGCATCGATTAATTTGTCGGACCAATCCTTCCTGTCTGGTCTAGCCATCTTCTAGAGAATCAGCTTGTTTTGACAGATAGACACTTCAGCCTGCCCATTGGTCTGTGGGTGATACGGGATGGCTATGCGGTGCTGTACCCCGTATTTCTTTAATAATGACCTGAAATGGGCGTGGATGAAGTGGCTTCCCCTGTCGCTAATTAGAGCACGGGGTATTCCAAATCTCACGAAAATATTTTGTCGTATGAAAGAAATGATGGTCTTGTGGTCAGCCCGTTACGCCGGGATGGCCTTGACCCACTTCGAGACATAATCAACGGCTAGCAATATGTACTCGAAGCCATGCGAGTTCGGAAAAGGGCCCATAAAATTGATGCCCCAGACATCGAACACTTCTACAACCATGATGGGTTGGAGTGGCATCATGTCTCTCCTGGTCATAGAGTCGACTGACTGACATTGTTTGCAATGTTGGGCGTAATCGTGTGTATCTCTGAAGATGGTTGGCCAAAAAAATCCCGATTGTAAAATTTTTGCAGCGGTTTTCCATCCTGAGAAATGGCCACCACACGCATCATTGTGGCAGAAAGATAACACACTGGGGATCTCAGAGTCTAGGATGCATCTGCAAATAATCTGATCCGCTCCAATGCGGAAGAGCAGTGGGTCATCCCAGAGGTAGTATTTGGCCTCTGCAATGAATTTGAGTTTCTGGTCCTTTGATAGGTTCACGGGAATTTTGCCTGCGGCAAGGTAGTTCGCGAAATCCGCATACCAAGGGAACTCAATAGAATGAATTGCCAAAAGAGATTCATCTGGAAATTGTTCATGGATAGGCAGGGAATAAGGAATGTGGCCTGGGTCCAATCTGGATAGGTGATCCACCACAACATTTTGTTTTCCGGCTTTGTCACAGATTTCGATATCAAATTCCTGCAATAGAAGGATCCACCTAATGAGCCGTGGTTTGGCATCATTCTTTGCCAACAAATGCCGGAGGGTGGAGTGGTCAGTGAAGATGATGACCTTGGACCCTAATAAATATGATCTGAATTTCTCCAACCCGAATACTACTGCTAGCAGTTCTTTTTCGGTGACAGTGTAATTACGCTGAGCCTCATTAAGCGTCATGCTAGCATAGTATATGACAAAGGGTTGTTTCTCTCGATGCTGGCCTAAAACAACATCGATGGCAAAATCAGAAGCGTCACACATCATTTCGAAATCAAGCGACCAATCGGGTGGTTGGAGAATTGGAGAGTCAGAAACAGCACTTTGTAAAGTCTCAAAGGCACTAAGACACGAGGTATCAAATTCAAATGGGACATCGGTAACCAGGAGATTCGTCAAAGGCCGTGCAATTTTTGAGAAATCACGTATAAATCTCCGATAGAAGCCGACGTGACCCAAGAATGATCTAATTTGCTTGACCGAGCTAGGTGGCGGTAAGTGGGAGATAATCTCTGATTTAGCCCGGTGGTCGGGCTCGGATAGGTTGTGTTAATATGGCGAAATTAGCGTTGAAGTGAGTACAGTGGTTAACCTAAATCGATCCTAACCATCTTTTTACAAAATTTTTAACCTAGCCTACTTGATCTTATTTTGGTCACTTTTAGGCCCAGGGTCGAACTCAGGGAGGCAGGAATTAGAGGTGAGTAAGTTTCTACGCTTTTCCTACAACGAATCTCTTCCGTGCGTTTATTATGTTTTTGGTTCTTTTCTATTTAATATTTTTTTGCTGATAATTTTGTCCTTGAGGTACACCCTCAAAATAAGGTCCTTGGCATTGAGCCAAATTGTTCTTGGCTTTGAGCCAATGTAGGGTTCCAAAAATTGGTCTTGCTATTCGCAAGAATGAGTACCTGCAAGACAAGGATTATCTTTTCTCTTTTACTCTATTTTTTTTATCTTTGTAATAGCAGGAAACATAAGAGAAATAGAAACTAGATAGGTTGCTTATAAAGAAATAAATATAGTCTATATATATATAGATATATATATATTATATATAGGGGTGGGGGTGGAGGTGGAAATGGCGTGTAGCAATGTGTCGAGTTGATCCATGTCTAGAAAGACGCAACCAACATGACGAATTGCCTCGTGGAGTGTAGGATGGATGTGTGGGAGTGTGTGCGGAGACGCTTTCTGTACGTGGGTATCGGGGAATATCAGCAACTGGTGAGGATATTCCCGCGATATAACATGTGGTGGACGTGTAGTTATGTATATATATATATATAGGTATATATATATATTTATAACTAGATATATATGTATATATATATTTAACTATAGATATATATGTAGTGTAATATATGTATGTAGATGTATATATGTATATAGATATATTAGTATAAGTATCTATGTATATAGATATATATATATATATGTAGTTATATTTATAGATATATATGTATATAAGTATGTATATATGAATAAGTATAAATATATATATATTTATGTATGTATATATATATGTATAGGTATATATATATATATGTGGATATATCCTTATATTTAGTTGTATAGGTATTAATATGTATATATATATATAACTATATATGTATAAGTATGTATAAGGGTGTACAAGTGAGTGTGTGTGTACACGTGAGTGTGTACAAGTGTGGTGTGTGTGTGAGTGAGGGAGCGTCTGCTGGAGAGTGTGCGAGAGAGAGAGCTGGAGAGTTAAGGTGTCTGGTGGAGGCAGGCGCGCAAGGGTACGCACGAGTGCCGGAGGGAGCAGGCATGAGGAAGAGCGCAGCGCAGTGCACTACGTAACGCAGCGCACCATGCTGCGGGTTGGAGTGGATGCAGGCGAAGAAGCAGGCGCAAGCAGGCTCGACCATACGCGGGCGCAGGCACGCGCAACTGGCTGGAAGCGATCGAGGTGCTGAGAGAGAGCACGCGGTGACCCGATAAGTGAGAAACTCTCTGGTCACCGCACTGTAGCTACAATGTCGCGCAGAAACACGTGAACAGTAGCTACAGTGCCGCGCAGCTTCGGCAACCGGTTGTGGCTGGTTCTGCGTGCACGGCCACGCTGGAAGGCACCTGCACGCACAGAATGAGCTTGCATCGGCTGCTGGTGTGCACGCAGTGCTTGCGCTGCTGCTAGCTGCCATGCTGCTATTGTTGCTGAGCTTCAAAGCTCGGGTCTTCGGCAATGGCGGAAAGGCATTGAGCGATGGAAGTAGAGAAGGAACCCACCACGCCCACCTGCTCTTGGATGAGCTGGGTGGTGGTGGAGCTCACAGTGGTGGTCGTGGGACCACTATGAGCTGCTCCTACCCGCAGCGTATCTCTTCAGTAGGAAGAGGTGCTGTGTATGGAGGGGAGAGGGGAGGAACTTGGCCTGAAGGAAGGGTCTACGGGTGTTGGTCTGGACCAGGCTCCCTTGCAAGGAAGAAGGCGATGCATTTTTAAAGGAGATGGAGGCATGCACGGCCATGCCCTGGGTGTGCATGACCGGCCATGTAACTGGCAGGGCATGCACTGGCAGAGAATGGTGTGAAGAAGAAGCAGCCCATGCCTTGAGCCACGCGGAGACGAAGAAGTTCAAGGAAAAATAAAAAATGAAGATGGTGAAATTGCGAGGGAGCACTTGATGAAGACGTTAACTGCATGGCCAATTATTCACTTTCCTCCCCTCTTAAATAAATGCATGCATGTGTCAATTTTTACAAATGCAACTATGGCTACCTAATATGCAATGGTAATGCTAGGAAATAACACTAGATGGCATTTTTATTGGTGTACTTTTGCTGTGCAATCATACCCCATGCCTATCTTTTGCTAGTCCCTAGCAAAACATTTTGTATTGTATTTAGAAATAATCTTAAGCCGAAGATCTTTTTTTCTGAGGCAACATGGGTGTGTTTATTTGTTGGATATTGTGAGAACCAATTGCAAAGAAGACTACCAGTATTTCAAGTCTTATGTGACATTGGCCATCTTTCGACTAACCTGGACTCTTGATATTTAAACCTTAAGTATGATTTCCAGGACTCAGGAGGTTTTTGCCATACTTGAGAGCTCAAGAGATTATGGCTTGTGCATAGTGAAGGATCAAGACTGACCAGATGAACATTAAGACTCAAGCCCAGGGTTTCACGAATATTTAAGTGCAGGTTGGTCCCAGTTTCAGCTCGTGTCTTCAGATTGACCCTTAAAATGATGACAGAAAACTCAACCCTCATTTTTTCTTTTGTGGCTCAAAGAATATATGGTAGAAACAGGGTATTTGTAACTTTGCTCTGAAACATTTTTTTTTTTTGAAACACGTGTCAGTATATTTCTTACAACTTTATTTGGAGGAGCACACTTTTCCTTTGGTGGGAGAGTTCTTTTTTGGAGGAAAGGGTTTCTCCTAGACACAAGACTAAAGCCTGGGATAAAAAGTCTACCTGCGCACACAGGTAAGGACTCCACCTTCCCTAATGAACACTAGGGTTGGATCTTATGTTCACCTGGTCTTTCTTGATATGTGTAGTGTGAACCAAGATTACTTAGGCTCTCAAGTAGAAGCAAACCAACGGATCCTGTACTGGTGTCTCAGGTACAAGAATCCATCCTTAGTTAGGAGAGATTCCGATCTATCTTGTTAATGCTCAAGTGAATTAAGCCGAGCCTGAGCAAATCAAGCTTCCGTGGCCTGGAAAGTCTTCAAAACAGTGGTTGAATATCCATAAACACTTATTGTATTTTAGTTTCAGCCTTCAGATCATTACTAAACACCCTTTTTTTTTATATATATACATATTTATAGATGAATGGAAGTTGCATTATACCTTATAATACCCAAATCCTATGGATGCCTATCCACCCCCCCATGCCAAACGATGCTATGTCCTCATATGCATGCAAGGTAGAGGAAGGTCCAATGATTGGGGAGCGAGAGCTGAAGTGTAGGGTATATAGCAGGGTGGTAGGGTGGGTGGATGGTGGGTGGTGAAGTGAAAGTGTGTGAAGTGAAGTGTATGTGATAGTGGAGGAGTGCTGCTGGGGTGCCTCCCAACGAGCGCTGCATTTAACGTCCCCAGCTGGACTCAGAATGAGGCATGAAGGAAGAAGTTGGCCCTCAGTTTGGCCAAGAAGAGGGGCATCTTGGATTGATGGATCCAAAAAGGGATAGCCCTAGTGAGAAGTATGTAGGCTCAAGGTCCCAGTGTGGAGTTGCAATTCCGCATGATTTGGCAGGAAAGAAAGGGCAATCCAGTCTTCAAGAGTGTGGACCAACGGTGAGTAGCCCGAATATGACTCAGACCACAAGGTATGAGAAGCGGAGAATACCTTGTCAGAAGTCTGGTCAGGAGAAGGTACAGGAAAAGGGAGGGATGGGGGATCGTCACAATATGTGTCGGCCAATGGCGTAGACTCAGATAGGTGTGTTAATATGGTGATTTTATCACTGAAATGTGTATAGTGGTTAACCTAATTCGAGCCTAACCATTTCTTTACAAAATTTTTAACCTGGCCTACTTGATTTTATCTTGGTCACTTTTAGGCCCAGGGTCGAACTCAGGGAAGTGGGATTAGAAGAAGTTTCTATGCCTTTCCTACAATGAATCTCTTTCGTTCGTTTATTGTGTTTTTGGTGCTTTTTTCTTTTTACCATTTTTTTCTGATAATTTTTGTCCTTGAGGTACACCCTCAAAATTAGGTTCTTGGCTTTAAGCCAAATCAGGGTTTCAAAATTGGTTTTGCTATTTGCAAGACTGAGTACCTACAAGTCAAGGATTATCTTTTCTCTTTTATATTTTTTTTTATCTTTTTACTGGCAGGAAAGAGAAATAGAAATAGAAATAAAGGAAATATAGTATATATATATATGTATATATTATATATGTATAAAGGGGCGGGGGTGGAGGTGGAGATGGCTTGTAGCACGGTGTCGAGTCGGTCGTCATCTAGGAAGATGCAACCAACAGGATAAAGTGCCACGTGAAATGCAAGGTGGATGGGTGGAAGATGAGTCCGAACACGCTTTTTGTACGTGTGTATTGGGGAATATCAGCAACTGGTGCAGATATTCCCGCGATACAACGTATGGTAAGTAACATGAAAATATATATATATATATATGTATATATGTAAATTTATCTATATGTATATATGGTTATAAATATATAGATATATATGTAGTTATATGTGTATGTATATATATGTATATATGTATATATATATAGATATGTAAATATATGTATAGATAGATATATATATATATAGATATATGTATATGTATGTATATATAACTACATAGATGTATATATATATATGTATATATATATAGTAACATATGTATATAGATATATGTAGATAGATATGTATATATATATATATATATGTATAAGTATATGTATATATATGTATATATATATATATATGTATCTATATTTATATGTATATAAGTATATGTATATATGTAAATATATATGTGTATATATATATATATATAAGTATATAGATGTATAATAATACTTAGTTATATAGGTACTACTATATGTATAAATATAAGTATATATATATATATCTATGTATATTTATATAAATATATATAGATGTAAATATAGATATGTAATATATATATAAGTATATAATAGTGCATAGGTGAGAGTGTGTGTGTGCGAGGGTGTGTGTGTGTGTGTGTATGTGAGTGCAAAGAGTGTGAGAGAGTGCTGTGTGTGTGTGTGAGAGAGAGAGAGAAGGCGTCTGCTGGAGTGAAGGACGCTGGGGTTAAGTCGTCCGCACATAGCTGGCGACGCCTGGTGATCCACGCTCGCGCGCAGGCACGTAGACGCTCGGAGAGGTGCGCACTGGAGGGAGTGAGCACGAGGGAGAGAGGCCCGCAACGCACCGCGCTGCATGAAGAGCGGGTGCCGAAGAAGGTGGGTGCGGGTGAAGGGAGATGCGGATGCAGACGCTGAAGTGGGTGGGCGTTGGCAGACGCGGGCGCACGCAGACGGTTGCGGCGCGTCGGGTGACCGGTTAAGTGAGAAACTTACTGGTCACCGCACTATAGCCACAGTGTTCTGCTGAAACGTGTGAACAGTGGCTACAGTGCCGGGGCCAGCCGCGCGACCGAGCATATCCGGTGCTGTGAGTGTCGGAGGCATGGACGGCTCGGCGCATGTGCGGAAGAGGCTGCGCCGGCTGGGCTACGGGCGGGACTTTGCGACAGAGCGCGTGGAGAAGGGGTGCGGGCGAAGGAGCGCGACAGGGCGCGTGGAGAGGGGTGCGGGTGACCTGTTGGCATGCGCGGTGGAGCTTGGCCGGTTGCTGCAGGGGCACGCGGTGGTCGGTTGAGCTTCAAAGCTTGAAGCTTTGTGGTAATGGCAGAATTGTGGCTAAACAGAGAAGACCACCACGCCCATCGGCTCTTTGATGAGCTGGGCGGTGGTGGACTCACAGTGGTGGTTGTGCACCACTGTGAGTTGCTCTTGCCCGTAGCGTGGCTCCTCAAAGGAGGAGAGGCTACGTATGGAGGGAGAGAGGGGGAGGAGATGGCATGGAAGGAGAAGCTGTTGTTTGTGTGGGTGGACCAGGCTCGGGTGCAAAGAAGGTTGCCGTGCCTTTTTTATAGAGGAAGAAGGCATGCACAGCCATGCCCTGGTTGTGCATGCGGCTGTGCATGGCTTGGCAGGTCTTGGCAGGGCATGTGGCTGCAGGGCAAGCTTGCTGTAGAGCATGGCGTGAGGAAGAAGAGGCCATGCCTTGCAGCCGTAGGAAGAATTCAAAGTCAAATAAAAATAAGAAATAAAGATGGTGAATTTTGCAAAGCTGCACTTGAGGAAAAATGTAAATTTCAAGGCCATAATTTCACTCTCCTCCCCTCTCAACTAAATGCAAGCATGCGAGTATTTTTACAAATGCGACTATGGATACCTAATATGTACTGGTAATGCTAGGAAATAGCACAAGATGGCACAATTGTAGGTGTATTTTTGCTGCGCAATCATACCCTTATGCCTATCTTTTGCTAGCCCCTAGCAAAACATTTTTTTCTATTGTATTTAGAAATGATCTTAAGCTGAAGATTTTCTCCTGAGGAGACATAGGTGTGTTTATTTTTGGATATTGTGAGAACCAATTGTAGAGAAGACTACCAGTACTTTAAGTCTCACATGACATAGATCATCTCTCAACTAACCTGGACTCTTGATATTTAAACCATAAGTACGATTTCCAGGACCCATGTGGTTTTTGCTGTACTCGAAAGCTCAAGAGATTATGGCTTGTTCTTAGTGAAGGATCAAGACTGACTAGATGAACATTAAGACTCATGCCTAGGGTTTCATGAATTTTTAAGTACAGGTTGGTCCCAATTTCAGCTTGTGTCTTCGGATTGACCCTTAAAAGGATGACGGAAAACTCAACTTCCATTTTCTGACATTTGTGGCTCAAAGAAAAGATGGTATTTGTAACCTGTCCTCAAGAACTTCTTGTAGGGCGAAGACTTTATAGACATTTGTGAGATATATTGACTTATTTCCATCTCTTTTTTTTTTTTTTTTGAAACACGTGTCAGTATATCTCTTACAACATTATTTGGGGGAGCACACTTTTTCTTTTTGGTGGGTGATGGGTCAGCCCTGATAGGTTGTTAAAATGATGTTTTTATCGTTAAAATATGTATAGTGGTTAACCTAATTCAGACCTAACCATCTCTTTACAAAATTTTTAACCTGGCCTAATTGATTTTATCTTGTCACTTTTAGGCCCAGGGTCGAACACAGGGAAGTGGGGTTAAAGTCGAGTTTCTACGTTTTCCTTAAAATGCGTCTCTTCCGTTCGTTTATTGTGTTTTTGGTGTTTTTCTTATTTAGGTTTTTTTGTGGTAATCCTTGTTCTTTTGGCACACCCTCAAAATTGTGTCCTTGGCTTTTAGCC
This sequence comes from Thalassia testudinum, assembly GCA_037157565.1. Lineage (NCBI taxonomy): Eukaryota > Viridiplantae > Streptophyta > Magnoliopsida > Alismatales > Hydrocharitaceae > Thalassia > Thalassia testudinum. The sequence continues at coordinate 19,509,938 of JAZHRO010000056.1, forward strand.
AAACAGAGTCCCAAAACAAGTCTTGCTACTCGCAAGACGAGGTACCTGCAAGTCAAAGATTATCTTTTCTTTTTTATGTATTTTTTTTTATCTTTTTACTAACAGAAAAGCAAATAGACAGAAAGTAAATATAGTATGTATATATATATATGTAGTATATATATAAAGGGGTGGGGGTGGAGGTAGCGATGGAGTGTAGCACTATGTCGAGTCAGTCGACGTCTAGAGAGACGCAACCAACACGATTATGTGCCGCGTGGAGTGTGGATGGAGGATGGATGATGTATGGGACCACGCTTTTTTTGTATGCATGTATTAGGGAATATCAGCAACTGGTGCAGATATTCCCGCGATACAGCATATAGTAAATAACGTGAAAATATATGTACATATGTATGTATATGAGTAAATATATCTATATGTATATAAATGTACAAGTATATATGTATAGATATATATAGATATATATGTATTATATATATATATAGGTGTATATGTATATATATATATATGTATGTATATATGTATATAGCTATGTATATATGTATATAAGTATATATATATAATACTATATAGATGTATATATATATATGTATATAAGTATATATGTATCTAGATATATATATATATGTGTGTATATATATAAGTATATAGATATGTATATATATATATGTATATAAGTATATATGTATATATATATAAGTATATGTATAAGTATATAGATATATATATACGTGTATATATATATATATATATATATATAGATATATTATATATATGTGTGTGTATACATAAATATATAGATATACTATGTATATAAGTATATATATATATATATATAAGTATATGTATAAGTATATAGATATATATAAGTAGATATATATATATATATTATATATATATGTATATATATTATATATATATGTATGTATACATAACTATAGATATTACTATGTATATAAGTATATATATATATATATATGTATGTATATATTATATATAGATGTATATAAGTATATATATGTTACTATAAGTGTGTGAGTGTGTGTGTATGTGTTGGTATAGGTGTGTGCGCATCGGTGAATGTGTGTGTGTGTTGCTGTGAGTAAAAAAACAGAGAGAGAGAGAGAGAGAGCGGGAGAGAGAGAGAATACGTGAGATAGAGAGAGCGGGAGAGAGAGATCAGCAGAAAGAGAGAGAGCGGGCTGGAGAGATCGAGAGCGCGGATGATGGCAGCGAGTTAAGACGTCTGCTCGCGGCGGCGGACGTCTGACGCCGCGTCGTCTGAAGGCGGAGGCGGACGTCTGAAGACGGCGGGTGCGGGTGCGCCTTCGCGTAGGGTTCTGCAGGCCTGCGCGAAGGCGACGGGCGGGCGAAGGCGTGGAGGAGGTCTGCAGGTGGTCGCGGAGGGTCGCGGAGGAGGGCAGGGGGCGGCGCGAGGCCGTAGCCGGCCGCTGCAGTGCGTGCGGCGGACGGCTACAGGTGCAACTGCGAGGCGGACAGAAAGGAGACGGAGGCGGGGAACGCCCTGCAGACGCGCGCGGAGGCGGTGAGCGACTGCGGGGACGGTCGCGGAGGGGCGGGAGGACCTGCTGCTGCTGCTGCTGGGCTGCTGCTGCCGTGGCTTCAAGCTTCGAAGCTTGGAGCGGCGGCAATGGCGTTAAAGAGAAAAAACGAAGCGAGGGAATGCACCATGCCCACCGGCTCGTCGAAGAGCTGGGCGGTGGTGCTCCCACTGTGGTGGTGTGCACCACAGTGGGTTCTCCTGCTCGCCGGGTGCCTCCTCGACGGAGGGCCGACATATGGGAGGGGAAAGCGGTGGAGAAGATGGCTGCGGGTTTTTTCAGCAGCTGCAGCTACTTATAGAGGAGGGGAGAGTGGCGTGCCGGCTGCAGCAGGGAGAGGGTGTGCGAGTTGCAGCTATAGGGAGCGGCGTTGGCAGGGAGAAGTGACGGGAAGAAGTGCTGCGTGGCTGCGGCATGCAGCTGCGGGAAGAGTGCAGCCGCGGGAAGGGTGCAGCCGCGGGAAGGAGAGAAAAGAAGAAATCAAGAGGAAAAATAAAAAGAGGGTGATTTTGCAAGGAGGCACTTGAAGAAAAATGTAACTATGCAAGCGATTGTTTCACTCCTCTTCCTCTCTTGATTAAATGCATGCATGCAAGTGTTTTTACAAATGCGATTACAGGATCCTATTATGCAATGTTAATGCTAGAAAATAGCACAAGAAGGTGTTTTTACAGGCATGTTTTGAGGTGCAAACATATACCCCCATGCCTATCTTTTGCTAGTCCCTAGCAAAATAGTATTTAGAAATGATCTTAAGCTGAAGATTTTCTTCTGAGGTGATACAGGTGTGTTTACTATGGAATATTGTGAGAACCAATTGTAAAGAAGACTACCAGTACTTTAAGTCTCACATGACATAGATCATCTCTCAACTAACCAGGACTCTTGATATTTAAACCTTAAGTACGATTTCCAGGACCCAGGAGGTTTTTGCCGTACTCGAGAGCTCAAGAGGTTATGGTTTGTGTATAGTGAAGGATCAAGACTGACCAGATGAACATTAAGACTCAATCCCAGGGTTTCACGAATTTTTAAGTACAGGTTGGTCCCAGTTTCAGCTCATGTCTTCGAATTGACCCTTAAGATGATGACGGAAAACTCAACTCCCATTTTCTGATTTTTTTTTTTTTTTTTGTGGCTCACCGAAAAACAAAGTATACAGACATTTATGAGATATACTGACTCTTTTAAAACATCTCTTTTTTTTTTCTTTTTTTTTTTCTTCTTTTTTTTTTTTTTTTTTGGTGGGAGAGTTTCTTTTTGGTGGAAAGAGTCGCTCCTAAACACAAGACTAAAGCCTGGGATAAAAAGTCTACCTGCGCGCACAGGTAAGGACTCCACCTTCCCTAATGAACACTAGGGTTGGATCTTATGTTCACCTGGTCTTTCCTGATATGTGTAGTGTGAACCAAGTTTACTTAAGCTCTCAAGAAAAAGTAAACCAACGGATCCTGTACTGGTGTCTCAGGTACAAGAATACATCCTTAGTTAGGAGAGATCTTGATCTATTTTGTCAATGCTTTAAGTGAATTAAGCCGAGCCTGAGCGAATCAAGCTTTTGTGGCCTGGAAAGTCTTCAAAACAGAGGTTGAATATCCATAAACACTTATTACCTTTTTGTTTCAGCTTCAAGATCATTATTAAACACCATTTATTATAATATATATATATATTTTTTTTTTTCTTTTCTTTTCTTTTTTTTTTTTTTCTTTTTTGCATATTTATAAATAGGTGGGAACTGTATGATACCATAACATACCCGGATCCTATGGATGCCTATCCACCCCCCCATGCCAAACAATGCTATGTCCTCATATGCATGCAGGGAAAGGCGGAGGAAGGATGGAAGATCGGGTAACAAGAGCTGAGGTTCAGGGTATAGATCAGGGTGGAAGGGTGGGTGGATGGTGGGTGGTGAAGAGAAAAGTGAAGTGATTGCGATAGAGGTGTGAAAAGTGATGGTGGATGGTGAGTGCTGTTAGGGTGCCTCCCAACAAGCGCTGAATTTAATGTCCCCAGCTGGACTCAGAATGAGGCAAAGAATTAGTTACCCTCCAGCACGGCAACGGTTTCTCCAACGGGGGCAGGTTCATGAGTCAGATAGGGTTTCAAACGCTGCCCGTTGACCGTAAATTTACGCCCAGATTTGGGATCTTCGATTTCGACGACCCCATTGGGGAATGGTCTTGAGACCAGAAAAGGACCAGTCCATTTGGACTTTAATTTCCCAGGAAAGAATTTGAGTCGGGCATTATAGAGCCAAACTTGCTGAGATGGCTCAAATTCCTTCCGCTGAACATGGCTGTCGTGAAAAGCCTTAGTGCGCTGTTTAAAGGTTAGAGCAGAATCATAGGCTTCACGACGGAGCTCTTCCAGCTCTTGGAGTTGGAGTTTCCTTTCTCGTTCACACAAGTCTGGGTCGAGGTTACATTGGCGAATCGCCCAATAAGCGCGGTGCTCCAACTCCACAAGCAAATGACAAGGCTTCCCGTAAACGATTCTATATGGAGACATACCAAGGGGAGCCTTGAAGGCAGTCCGATACGCCCAAAGTGCGTCAGTCAGCTTGTCGGACCAATCCTTACGGTCAGGCCGAACCGTTTTCTGGAGAATCTGCTTGATTTGCCGGTTCGACACTTTCGCCTGGCCGTTCGTCTGAGGATGATACGGGGATGCGATACGATGGTGGACTCCGTACCTCCTCAGAAGTGCCCGAAAAGAAGCATGGGTAAAGTGGCTTCCTCCATCCGAGATAATGGCCCGAGGGATCCCAAAACGCGCAAAGATATGGTCTTTGACGAATCGGGTGGAGATAACATGGTCAGCACGGTGCACGGGAATAGCCTCGATCCATTTTGAAACATAGTCGACGGCCACGAGGATGAATTCGAAGCCGTTGGATGGAGGAAAGGGACCCATGAAGTCAATTCCCCAGATGTCGAAGATTTCCGCAGCTAGGATGTGTTGCAAGGGCATCATGTCACGACGTGCCATTGACCCTAATGACTGGCACCTAGTGCAATGTTTGGCATAAGTGTGCGCGTCCTGGTGAAGGGAGGGCCAAAAGAAACCGCACTGCAACACCTTGGCTGCAGTTTTCCTCCCAGAGAAATGGCCTCCACAGGCCTGATTGTGGCAGAAGGATAGCACACTGGGGAACTCACTGTCAGGAATATAGCGACGGATGATTTGATCAGCACCTATCCGAAAAAGAAGTGGATTATCCCAGAAATAATACTTTGCTTCTGCCATGAGACGCTCGCGCTGGTTTTTAGGCCAGCCACGTGGAAGAGATCCAGAAGCAAGGTAATTGGCAATGTCGGCATACCACGGTCCACTTGCCACATTTATTGCCAATAGGTGCTCATCAGGAAAAACTTCATTAATTGGCAGAGTAAGTCCAATATGGTCAGGGTCCAGTCTGGAAAGGTGATCAGCCACAACATTCTGGGCTCCGACCTTATCACGAATCTCAATGTCAAATTCCTGGAGCAGAAGGATCCAACGAATCAGTCTAGGCTTGGCATCCTTCTTGTGCATGAGATGGCGAATGGCCGCGTGATCAGTGAAAACAATAATGTGAGAGCCTAGAAGGTAAGAATGGAATTTTTCCAGCCCAAAGACGACTACCAGTAGTTCCTTTTCAGTGGTAGTATAATTACGCTGGGCCTCGTCCAACGTCTTACTGGCGTAGTATACCACGAAGGGGTGTCTATCGCGTCTTTGTCCCAGGATGGCTCTGACTGCAAGGTCTGAAGCGTCACACATAAGTTCAAAGTCGAGGGACCAATCAGGCGGCTGGAGAACAGGGGCCTTGGTGACAGCATTACGCAGCTGCGTGAATGGTTGTATACAGTCAGGGCCCATGTCGAAGGGCACGTCGGTTGATAGGAGATGAGTTAAGGGTCGAGAAATTTTGGAGAAGTCTTTGATGAATCTCCTATAGAAACCGACGTGTCCCAAGAAGGAGCGGATTTGTTTGACAGAACCAAGCACAGGTAAATCAGCAATGATATCGAGCTTACTCTGTCAACCTCGATACCCCTATCGGAGATGATATGTCCAAGAACAATTCCCTCGTGCACCATAAAATGACTTTTTTCCCAGGAAAGCACGAGGTTTACATCAATACATCTCCTAAGGATGCGAGTCAGGTTGGCAAGACATTCGTCGAAATATGGTCCAAAGACTGAAAAGTCATCCATGAAGACCTCGAGAAAGTCACCCACCATGTCATGAAATATCGCCAGCATGCATCTCTGGAAAGTTGCTGGCACGTTACAAAGTCCGAACGGCATCCTTCTAAAGGTGAAGGTGCCGAAAGGGCAGGTAAAAGTGGTTTTCTCTTGGTCTCGGGGGTCTATTACCACCTGGTTATATCCTGAGAATCCATCCAGGAAGCAGAAAAATTTATTTCCCGCTAACCGCTCCAGGATTTGGTCAATAAATGGTAGCGGGAAGTGATCTTTCTTGGTTGCAGCATTGAGTTTCCTATAATCTACACACACTCTCCAAGATGTAGGAGTGCGTGTAGGGATGGATTCGCCCCTGTCATTGACACGGATGGTGAGTCCTGCCTTTTTGGGCACAACGTGAATCGGACTCACCCAGGGGCTATCGCTGATCGGGTAGATTATACCCGCATCCAGCCACTTAATGATTTCATTCTTAACGACCTCCCGCATGTTAGGGTTGAGACGTCGCTGCATCTCGCGAGAAGGTCGAGCCTCCTCCTCCGTATATATACGATGAGTGCAGTAGGAGGGACTAATACCAGATAAGTCTGATAAAGACCATCCAATAGCTGCCTTGTGTTCTAGGAGGACCTTAGTTAGTTTGCACTCCTGCTCCATGGTTAATTTTGAACTGATGATTACAGGGAGCGTTTCATTTGGTCCCAGGAAAACATACTTGAGTGTATTAGGCAGCACTTTTAGCTCGGGAGTGGATGGGGAAGGATCTGGCATTTCTTGGGACGAGAGTGTCCCAGACGGGTAGGAGAACAAGTTAGGAGGAAGAAACTGGCCTTCAGATTGGCCAAGAAGAGGGGCTTCTTGGATAGATGGATCCAAAAATGAATAGCCCCAGTGAGAAGTATATGGGCTCAAGGTCCCAGTGTGGATTTGTAAATCCGCCAGATTTGGCGGGGAAGAAAGGGCAATTCGGTCTTCATGAGTATGGACCGACAGTGAGTAGCCCGGATATGACTCAGACCACGAGGTATGGGAAGCGGAGAAAACCTCGTCAGAAGTCTGGCCAGGAGAAGGTACTGGACAAGGGAGGGATTGGGGAACGTCACAGTATGCGTTGGTCAGGCAGTTATCAGTGTTTATAGGTAATCCGCAGCAGTCCGAATAGGTCCCAATTAGTTCGATACACGCGCTGACGGCCATGTCCTCGTCAGACGTGTCATCCTCAATGCAATCGCAATCAAAGTTCTTGGCTGCCTTGAATATGTTAAGCTTGAGCTTCTCAGATCCAACGGCAATCTCAATACAGCCCGACTCGCAGTCGATGTGGGCGCGGGCTGTGGCCAAGAAAGGTCGACCGAGGATGATCGGATAATCAGAAAGTGAACTAGGAACTTCCATATCTAAAACAAGAAAGTCAATAGGAAAACAGAGACTGTTGACCCTAACCACCACGTCTTCCACCACACCCTTCAGGATTTTGACAGAACGATCTGCCAACTGTAACGTGACAGGGGTGGGTTTCAGATTTCCCAAGGAAAATTTTTTGAGCATGATGGTCGGTATGAGATTGATGGAAGATCCTAGATCAAGCAAGGCACAGTTAAAACCGCAGCCTTGGATGCTACAGGAAATCAGTGGTGTGCCCGGATCTTTCTGCTTCGGTGGTAAGTTTGACAGTATAGCACAACTCGCATGAGGTAAGAGAACCACCGGATTCTTAGTCTTCTTTGACTGTCGCCTGGGTGTTGTGTAGTCTTTGAAAAATCGAGCGACAGTAGGTATGTGGTCGATTGCCTCGAGCAGTGGTACCTTGATTTCTACATCCCTGAACAAATTACGTAGGTTGTCAAAGGCCTGCGTATTTTTCTTTTTGCCTTTTGGCTCCCTTAGTAGAGCCTCAGGGAATGGGACTGATTCTGGCACAAGTTTTGGTGCATCATCCTCTTGCGAATGCGGCATGCCTCCCGAATGAGAGGGCGAAGAAGAAGATGGGCCAGGATCAGGTCGAGGCGGATCGACGGTCTGCTTACCTCTCCTCGTAGTGATAGCATTGGACGATGCGGGTGCAGTGGGATCATACGGTGGAGGAGGGTTTGCAATGGGGATATAAGAGTGTGGTGCTGCAGCAGGATTAGCCTGAAATCCTGGTGGAATGCTCGGAGCTTGCAGAACTTGATTAACCTGTCCCTGAGAAGGTCGTACCTGTGGTTGAGAACCACGGGGCACGAAACTTCGCGGGTTTGGAACAGGTTGGGCGGGAAGAGTGCCCTGAGATCGAGTCACCATGCGTAGTTGACTGATCTCGGCGTTCTGCTGCGCCAATTGGTGCTGAAGAGAGGTCATGTTCTCTTCATGGCGCTTTGACATTTTCGTCATCATTCGCATCAATTTGTCAAGAGGGCTTGATGCGTGTTCAGTTTGTGGTACGCAAGGGCCTGATGGCGGATTTGCCATAGGATTAAACTGGACCCTTGGGATGACGGGTGCGGACGGTCGCATTGGTCCACCCGCGGGGTTTTGGCGCTACGGGTTGTTGGACCATGTGAAGTTCGGATGATTACGCCACCCTGGGTTATAAGTGGCAGAGAACGGGTTGTTCCCCAGGGCGCAAGCATCTTCTATGCCAGAAGACGCGTCCGCATGTAGATATGCGTCTGAGCACACGGAGGCTTGGTCCTCCGTGTCGAAATACTGGCTCGCAGAAACCAGTTCCACATGACTTACCGAGTCGCCTGGCGCGGCACTCGGTAAGGAAGGTCTAACGGGGTTTCTCGGGATAAGCCTGGTATTAGAAGAACTTGGATTGTGACGAAGTGGTGAAGAGGTGGTGTTTGCCATAGATGGGGCGGGGTTGGCTAGAAGCTCGTCCAGCTTCTTGTGCACGATGGAGACTTCATCCAGTTTTTTTGCAATAAGGCTTAGATCAGTGGATGAATGGGAGGGTCCCGTGTCAACTTCGTGGACATTTCGGGGCTGGCTGGTACGATTAAAGGCGACAATGGAAGCATTGTTCATCGAGTTTTCACTCATATTTTCAAACAGCTCGAATGCTCCATTCTCGTCTTTATTCATAAAGTTCCCTCCGCAGGAAGCGTCTGCAATCTGCTTCAAAGTCTCATTTAGCCCATAGTAGAAAATCTGGGCTATATGCCACTTAGGTAGACCGTGGTGCGGACACTTCCTGAGGAGGTCGTTATACCTCTCCCATGCCTCATGAAATTGTTCGCCGTTCTGTTGCGTAAATGAAGTGATAGCACGGCGAAGCGCATTGGTCCGCCCGATTGGGAAGAACTTCTTGAGAAATGCTGTTCGCATCTCTTCCCAAGAGTGGATGGTTCTCCCAAGGGTGCGTAACCATTGCGACGCTTTATCCCGTAATGAAAACGGGAACATCTTCATGAGGACTATAGATAACCCGACATTTCTTGGTTTAACGGTTTCAGCAAGTCGAGTTAGGTCTTCCAAGTGGAGAAATGGGTCTTCACTTGCAAGACCATGAAAGTGAAAATTGATTAGGCCAATTATGTTTGGTTTTAATTCAAAGTCGTCCCCGCCCATGGGGACCCGAATTTGTCCTATGGTCTCTGTAGCAGCAGGATTCTGATAAGAGCTAAGAGACCTAGGCTCCTCCCGTTCGGGAGGGTTCTGCATTTCCTCCAATGTTTCCCGAATGGCTTCGATTTGCTCATTATACATTTCCATTTGGGCTTGGAGGCGGGTTATGGGATCTAAGGCTCCACCACCTGGTGGGTTCTGAGGGCGGTTTCCTCCCTCGGGATTTGGGGGTGGGCGTGCAGCCATGTTTGTGGAGGAGGAGGACGATTCAACTTGTTTTCTAGATTTATCAGTCAATTCAAATAGTTCAGGGTTTTGTGACCTCCTCCCAAACATGCACTACCGCAGGAAGAATTAGGGAGATGAGAAGGGAAAAGGGATGAGAGAAATGACGCCGCAAAGGTACACTTGATTACAAATCAATACAGTCAAGTTCCTAACCTCTACAGTGTGCCCTTAGACCTAAAGATCTAAGTTACCTACTATCACAAACTACGGAACCGAATGCGAGCACCGCGGAACCACCGGGCCAGATTGAAAGGCCGTTTGCCCCAGTCTTAGACACCCGATAGCACGCGGGAACTCTCACCAGCACGTAGTCGCTACACACAGGTAGTTAGACCTCCAATCCTTAGTAAGGGTCAAGTTACTACCAGTTTTAATTAGAGGCTTAGGGTCAAGTGCTTTTGGAATGTGAAGGGCGTTGTTTACGGGTAATGCCCAAGTGATTGATTTTAAGAGTGTGTAAGAACAAGCATGCAATGGGGAAATCTCCCCGAATTGAAGTTTTTATTGGCGAATGGTTTTTAGAGTTCAGCCTTAAGTAGTATGAATTTTAGGGTTTTGCTGAATTACCAATTCAACCAATCTCCGGGTTTTTGCAAAAATACAGGCTTTCCTTCTAAAACCCAAGAAACCCTTCTTCAATTATCAGTTAGTTAATGCATGCTAAAATGCAATGGGCTACCCTAAATGGAGATTTCTAAGTGTGGATGCACGAATCAGTTTTATATCAATGTGACAGGGAGCCAAAGCACTTCAATTCAAGTGCTCCCAATCACCAGAAATGATTTCCACACACAAGGCTTCAACCAAAAGATAAAGAAAATAAAATTGTTGGGGTTGAAGTATTCAGGATCGAATCACAGGCAAGTTTGAAAAGTCGTGGTGGGGTTGGAATCAACTCAATTCCAAGTCTCCCCACCAAAAATGTGATCCTGAATTAAAGATAAGTGAGGCAAAAGAGGGATACAAGCAATCTTTTTCTTTGCCTCAAAGAATACTTCCCACGGCGAAAAATCTAAGAATCAAGATTCTCGGATTTTCGCTATGCGAAGTAAGGCGGGAAATCCCGGGGCAGTGGGAGTGAAGACAACCAATCAATCAAGTGAATTTTAATCCACTTGCCCTCAAGAAATCCCAAGAAGTTTTTCTAGTTTTTAGTTTAAAATTTTTTTTTTTTTTTTTTATTGTGGTGGCAAGTTAACCCTAATTTGATGAGAAAAGAAAACCTACTTGTTCGGCAACGTGTGCGGAGCTCCAATGCGATGTCGACGTCTTCACGCTCTCGTTCCCACCTTAGATCTGCTCACGTCCTCGACTTCGTCAGCCTTCTTCTCCTTCCACCAGGTTCACCTGCACACCAAAAAACAACAATCCCCGTGAAGAGAGAAGAGACAAACTTAAAGGAATTGGATAGAAACTTACTCGAAAGCGCACCTCCCCGGCAGCGGCGCCAGAAAAGTTATGATGGGTCGGCTCGGATAGGTTGTTAATATGATGTTTTTATCGTTAAAATATGTATAGTGGTTAACCTAATTCAGACCTAACCATCTCTTTACAAAATTTTTAACCTGGCCTAATTGATTTTATCTTGTCACTTTTAGGCCCAGGGTCGAACACAGGGAAGTGGGGTTAAAGTCGAGTTTCCACGTTTTCCTTAAAATGCGTCTCTTCCGTTCGTTTATTGTGTTTTTGGTGTTTTTCTTATTTAGGTTTTTTTATGGTAATCCTTGTTCTTTTGGCACACCCTCAAAATTGTGTCCTTGGCTTTTAGCCAAACAAAGTCCCAAAACAAGTCTTGCTACTCGCAAGACGAGGTACCTGCAAGTCAAAGATTATCTTTTCTTTTTTATGTATTTTTTTTTATCTTTTTACTAACAGAAAAGCAAATAGACAGAAAGTAAATATAGTATGTATATATATATATATATATATATATGTAGTATATATATAAAGGGGTGGGGGTGGAGGTAGCGATGGAGTGTAGCACTATGTCGAGTCAGTCGACATCTAGAGAGACGCAACCAACACGACTATGTGCCGCGTGGAGTGTGGATGGAGGATGGATGATGTATGGGACCACGCTTTTTTTGTACGCGTGTATTAGGGAATATCAGCAACTGGTGCAGATATTCCCGCGATACAGCGTATAGTAAATAACGTGAAAATATATGTACATATGTATGTATATGAGTAAATATATCTATATGTATATAAATGTATAAGTATATATGTATAGATATATATAGATATATATGTATTATATATATATATAGGTGTATATGTATATATATATATGTATGTATATATGTATATAGCTATGTATATATGTATATAAGTATATATATATAATACTATATAGATGTATATATATATATATGTATATAAGTATATATGTATCTAGATATATATATATATATGTGTGTATATATATAAGTATATAGATATGTATATATATATATGTATATAAGTATATATGTATATATATATAAGTATATGTATAAGTATATAGATATATATAAGTAGATATATATATATATATATTATATATATATTTATATATATTATATATATATGTATGTATACATAACAATAGATATTACTATGTATATAAGTATATATATATATATATATGTATGTATATATTATATATAGATGTATATAAGTATATATATGTTACTATAAGTGTGTGAGTGTGTGTGTATGTGTTGGTATAGGTGTGTGTGCGTCGGTGAATGTGTGTGTGTGTTGCTGTGAGTAAAAAAATAGAGAGAGAGAGAGAGAGCGGGAGAGAGAGAGAATACGTGAGACAGAGAGCGGGAGAGAGAGATCAGCAGAAAGAGAGAGAGCGGGCTGGAGAGATCGAGAGCGCGGACGATGGCAGCGAGTTAAGACGTCTGCTCGCGGCGGCGGACGTCTGACGCCGCGTCGTCTGAAGGCGGAGGCGGACGTCTGAAGACGGCGGGTGCGGGCGCGCCTTCGCGTAGGGTTCTGCAGGCCTGCGCGAAGGCGACGGGCGGGCGAAGGCGTGGAGGAGCGAGCGTGGAGGAGGTCTGCAGGTGGTCGCGGAGGGTCGCGGAGGAGGGCAGGGGGAGGCGCGAGGCCGTAGCCGACCGCTGCAGTGCGCGCGGCGGACGGCTACAGGTGCAACTGCGAGGCGGACAGAACGGAGACGGAGGCGGGGAACGCCCTGCAGATGCGCGCGGAGGCGGTGAGCGACTGCGGGGACGGTCGCGGAGGGGCGGGAGGACCTGCTGCTGCTGCTGGGCTGCTGCTGCCGTGGCTTCAAGCTTCGAAGCTTGGAGCGGCGGCAATGGCGTTAAAGAGAAAAAATGAAGCGAGGGAATGCACCACGCCCACCGGCTCGTCGAAGAGCTGGGCGGTGGTGCTCCCACTGTGGTGGTGTGCACCACAGTGGGTTCTCCTGCTCGCCGGGTGCCTCCTCGACGGAGGGCCGACGTATGGGAGGGGAAAGCGGTGAAGAAGATGGATGCGGGTTTTTTCAGCAGCTGCAGCTACTTATAGAGGAGGGGAGAGTGGCGTGCTAGCTGCAGCAGGGAGAGGGTGTGCGAGTTGCAGCTATAGGGAGCGGCGTTGGTAGGGAGAAGTGACGGGAAGAAGTGCTGCGTGGCTGCTGCATGCAGCTGCGGGAAGAGTGCAGCAGCGGGAAGGGTGCAGCCGCGGGAAGGAGAGAAAAGAAGAAATCAAGAGGAAAAATAAAAAGAGGGTGATTTTGCAAGGAGGCACTTGAAGAAAAATGTAACTATGCAGGCGATTGTTTCACTCCTCTTCCTCTCTTGATTAAATGCATGCATGCAAGTGTTTTTACAAATGCGATTACAGGATCCTATTATGCAATGTTAATGCTAGAAAATAGCACAAGACGGCGTTATTACAGGCGTGTTTTGAGGTGCAAACAGTGGGAGAGTTCCCTTTTGGTTGAAAGAGTCTCTCCTAAACACAAGACTAAAGCCTGGGATAAAAAGTCTACCTGCGCGCACAGGTAAGGACTCCACCTTCCCTAATGAAAACTAGGGTTGTATCTTATGTTCACTTGGTCTTTCTTCATATGTGTAGTGTGAACCAAGTTTACCTAGGCTCTCAAGTAGAAGCAAACCAATGGATCCTGTACTGGTGTCTCAGGTACAAGAATACATCCTTAGTTAGGAGAGATTCCGATCTTTCTTGTTAATGCTCAAGTGAATTAAGCCGAGCCTGAGCGAATCAAGCTTTTGTGGCCTGGAAAGTCTTCAAAACAGTGGTTGAATATCCGTAAACACTTATTGTATTTTTGTTTCAGCCTTTAGATCATTACTAAACAACATTATATATATATATATATATAGGTGGAAACTGCATGATATCATAAAATACCCAGATCCTATGGATGCCTATCCACCCCCCCACGCCAAACGAAGCTACGTCCTCATATGCATGCAGGGTAGGGTAGAGGAAGGATGAAAGATCGGGTAATGAGAGCTAAGGTGCAGGGTATACAGCAGGGTGGTAGGGTGGGTGGATGGTGGGTGGTGAAGTATCTGGCATTTCTTGGGACGAGATTGTTCCAGGCGGATCAGAGAACAAGTCAGGAGGAAGAAATTGGCCCTCAGATTGGCCAAGAAGAGGGGCTTCTTGTATAGATGGATCTAAAAAGGAATAGCCCCAGTGAGAAGTATGTCGGCTCAAGGTCCCAGTGTGGAGTTTCAATTCTGCTTGATTTGGCGGGAAAGAAAGGGCAATCCTGTCTTCAAGAGTGTGGACTGGAGGTGAGTAGCCCGGATATGACTCAGACCATGAGGTATGGGAAGCGGAGAAAACCTCGTCAGAAGTCTGGTCAAGAGAAGTTATGGGAATAGTGAGGGATGGGGGAACGTCACAATATGTGTCGGTTAGGCAATCGTCAATGTTTATAGGTAATCCACAGCATTCAGAATAGGTCCCAACTAGTTCGATACACGTGCTGATGGCCATGTGCTCGTCAGACGTGTCTTCCTCGATGCAATCGCAATCAAAGTTCTTAGCTGCCTTGAAGATGTTAAGCTTGAGGTTTTCAGATCCAATGGCAATCTCAATACAGCCCGACTCGCAGTCGATAAGGGTGTGGGCTGTGGCCAAGAAAGGTCGACCAAGGATGATTGGACAATCAGAAAGTGAGCTAGGAACTTCCATGTCTAAAACAAGAAAGTCAACAAGAAAACAGAGACTGTTGACCCTAACCACCATGTCTTCCACCACACCCTTTGGGATTTTGACAGAACGATCTGCCAACTGTAACGTGACAGGGGTGGGTTTCAGATTTCCCAAGGAAAATTTTTTGAGCATGACGGTTGGTATAAGATTTATGGAAGATTCTAGATCAAGCAGGGAATGATTAAAATTGCAGCCTTGGATGCTACAGGAAATCAATGGTGTGCCCGGATCTTTCTGCTTCGGTGGTAGGTTTGAAAGTATAGCACAACTCGCATGAGGCAAGAGAACCACCGGATTCGTAGTTTTCTTTGACTGTCCCCTGGGTGTTGTGTAGTCTTTGAAAAATCGGGCGACAGTAGGTATGTGGTCGATAGCCTCAAGTAGGGGTACCTTGATTTCTATATCCCTGAACAAATTATGTAGGTTATCAAAGGCCTATGTATCCTTCTTCTTGCCTTTTGGTTCCCTCAGTAGAGCCTTAGGGAATGGGATTGATTTTGGCACCAATTTGGGTGTATCATCCTCTTGCGAATGTGGTGTGCATCCCGAATGAGAGGGCGATGAAGAAGTCGGGCCAGGATCAGGATGAGGTGGATCGATGGTCTGCTTACCGCTCCTCGTAGTGATAGCATTGGACGATGCGCGTCCAGAGGGATCATACGGTGGAGGGTTTGCAATAGGGACATAAGTGTGCAGTGCTGCAGCGGGATTAGCCTGAAATCCAGGTGGAATGCTCGAAGCCTGCAGAATCTGATGAACCTGGCCCTGAGAAGCTCATACCTGTGGTTGCGGACCACGGGGTACGAAATTTTGCAGGTTTGGAACAGGTTGGGCGGGAAGAGTGCCTTGAGATCGAGTCGCCATGCGTAGTTGACTGATCTCAGCATTCTGCTGCGCCAATTTGTGCTGAAGAGAGGTCATGTTCTCTTCATGGCGCTTTTACATTTCCATCATCATTCACATCAATTTATTAAGAGGATTTGATGTGTGTACGGCTTGCGGTACGCAAGGTCCTGATGGTGGATTTGCCATAAGATTAGACTGGGCCCTTGGGATGACGAGTGCAGATGGTCGCATTGGTCCACTCGCGGGGTTTTGGCGCTGCAGGTTGTTGGACTGATGAGAACCTCATCATAAGCCATAACTAGCTCATTTTGACCCAATACAAAGGATAAAAGCTCCTACATAACTCAAGGAAAGGCTTAACTCAGAGAATTCTGAGTTTAAGGAGAAAACAAGTCATAAGGGGTCAAAATGCAATTTTACCAGTATAATCTGCATACAGGGTAATTCAGGGTCCAAACACAGGTCAAACAAACTGAATACGAAGGAAAGTGGGATGATCTGACAAGGGCTACAGCAATTCCAAGGAACTAAATGATAATCTGTAACCTTAAAACAAACCCACTTCAATTCACGAGGTTCGAGGCAAAGTAAAAATAGAATAAACCCTCTAAAATTCATAGAAAAATAATCTCTAGGGTTTAGAACCTTCAATTTGGCCTTCAGAACCCATTTTGACCTACATTGAGAACCATGCCCAATTAATAACTTAATTTGGGTTTTTGCATAAATTGACCGGTCAAGCAAGGTTAAATCTAGAAATAAAATTCACCATCAAATTCCTTAGGTCCTAATTAGTCATGTATAAAAACTTGAGCCTAAGAAGAAACCTTCTTGACCAACTTTGCACTTTGGTCCTCATATATTTACTTTTTGGCCCTCAACTTTTGAACCCTCACATTTATGCCCCTAACTCTCCTTCATTCTTTGCATTCAGGTCCCTCCTGCCAAAACCTGCCAGCACCATGCTCCGGCGACCTTGCGCGGAGCATGGCGCCGCGCAGGGTGAGGGGGAGGGGCTGGCATGTCAACCGGGGGTGCCCTGCGTCGTCAGCCGTCGCAGGAACACCCCCCTGGACGCTGCAACCCACCATACCGGCCGTGCGAACGCACGGACGGTATGGGTTTCCACCTCCGGCGCCCTCCGGCGAGGGAGACACGTCGTCTCCCTCCGCCTTCCTCTCTGATTCGGCCTCTATAAATACCCCCGTCGCTCCGCCGTTCTGAGTAGCTCGGATCTGACGGAGAAAACCCCCAACTTTCCTCTCTTCTCACTCCGGCAGACGCCCACCAGCTCCGGCGGTTCTTCCTCCTCCTCCTCTTCGCTCTGCCGCAATACCAACAGCAGAGACTTCTTCCCCTGCTCTTCCCGCGCCACGCCGCACCCAGCTGGCGCCTCTCCGGCCCTCTGCTCGCCGCTGCCCCTTCCCCCGGGCATCTTCTTCTCCGGCGACAGTCGATACGACTATCACCCGCTCCGGCCCCTCCTCGTCCTGCTAAGTAGGTAGAACTCCTCCTCTTCCTCCCCTCTTCCTTTTCCTCACTTTAAACATCTACTGTCACCCTCGATTCCGACCAATCACCCTCACCTTCTCCGCCTCCGGCCATCCTCCGGCGAGCCGCTCCCATCACTCCAGCATTCCACACGGCTCGCCGACCTGCACATAATCTCCGCCTCCTCACCCTGATCCATTTCCACCCCTCTACTTCCCCCAAATCACCCTATGCAACTCCACCGAACAAACCCATCTCCCGACCCACAGTCTGACCAAGGGCAGCCCTTAGGCTCCGCCCCGCCGCCTGCACACCCCCCGGCCACCTTCGCCGTGCCACGGCGAAGGTCCTCCGCGTTTCTGATTGGGCCGAGAGGCCGTTTTTCTGTGGGCAGGTACCTGCGCTCGTCGCCGCCATTGTTGAAGCGAAGCAGCTTCTTCACCTGCTGCCCCAGGTGCGCCACGCCCAGGTTACGCTCCCAGATAGAGCGAGGCGCCTTCGCGAAGTACCAGGCTGCAGTCGAGTCGAAGCTCTCGCACGAAGCCCCCGCGCTTCGCCTCGACGGCCGCTGCTTCCTCCGCGCAGGCACCGAAATTGGGGTGGGACATTTAGTCCCACCTCGTAACCTTTCAAAGGAGAGCGCCCGCATAAAGGCAAAAAGTGCCTTATGCTCGTTGCCTCCGGAGCATGGGGTGAGGTCCCTCTCACTCACTCGCTCTCTCGACCCGGTCTCGTCCGCGGACCTGGCCCGACCCGACTTAGACTGACCTGCACTCCTCGCCCACAACGCACGTCGGTGGGCCTGGACCCGGGCGGGACCCGTACCCGGCTACCCGGCAGCTCTGGGAGAGCTATCCTATGAGCGGATTCTGTGAGAGAGAGACGCGGGGGAGGGTAGAGATAGGTTTTGCCCCTCTCTGATCAAGCTGTGTAAGTGTGCAGGCACAGGTGAAGAAGAACCGTGGAAGAAGACGAAGGCTGAAGGAAGGAGGATCACCGAGCGGCACTGTAGCAGCGGCGGTTTAAGTCGTCTGATTGGAAAATCAGACGACGTCCTGAAGGCAAAGAAGGAGAAGGAAGGCGAGGCAGAGGAGAACACAGAGAGACAAGCAGAAAGAGCTGAAAGAAGAAGGAGAACGCAGAGAGGCCAAGACAAGAACTGAAAGAAGAAGAAGAGCACGAGAAGTAGAAGGTCTGAAGAAAGGAAAAGAAGAAAGAAAGAAGAAGAAGAAGAAGAACAGGACCGCAAGGGAGAAGAAAAAGAAAGAGACGAGCAGAAACAAGAACTGAAAGAAGAAGAAAAGCATCACTACTGCTGCAGATAAAGCAGAAGAGCCAAAGAGAAAAGAAGAGAAGAAGAAAGAAGCCAACAAATTCTCTCTCTCTCTCTCTCTTTATTTTTTTGTACAAGAAACTTGTATCTCTAGAATACAACTTGCTCCCTGAGTTCGACCTCGGGAACTCTTTTATTTCCGAGTAACAATTTGTATTAAACTGGTAATCACCTCTCTATACTATACTACGACGAAATAATAAAACTATAGAGGAAGGTAGCCCACCCAGGTTTTGGCGCTGTTGCCGGGGAGCAACGGCTATTCTAGAGGTAAACATTCCTGTTTCTTTTTAGTTTCTGATAATCTCCTCTCTTTTGTGCAGCTACAGGAAATCAAGAAGACAAGCAACCGTACGACAACCACTCCGAGGACAGGTAAATTTTTTTTTTTTTTTCCTCTCGCTATTAACCCCTAAACTCTAAAGAGGAAGAAAAGAAAAGAACAAGCAATATAGGGCTAACCTGTCTTCCATACTTAGTAACCATAAAGAGTTGCATGTTTTCAACTCATTAGTCCTGCACACTATTAAGGGTATTTAAGGGCTAACACATTCTTGCTTGAGCCCTAATTACCCAACAAAGAACTAACTGGACCAAGTAGAGCCAACCTATGATTCAACATTAGGGTTTTAGAGACACACTACTTAAATCAAGAATGGAGAAAATCCAAAAGAAGTGTGCCTAAACCATTGATTGAACATACTTATTCAGAGAAACCCTAAACAATTGGCTCTCTAAACACTTGAACCCAAAAAGAAAGGACCCAAAAGCTCTCAAAGGAACAAGAGGTAAAGTTGACTCCTTGGGTCAACCAACCTTAAAATTAGGTCACTTTCTCACTCAAAATACCTAAGAGATCAAGTGTAACTTTAAGCACCCTGATCTTAAGCTAAAATTGATAGACTTAAGAGGTCAAGATCCCCATCCTAGTCTACCTGGAATCTCAGTGACAAGAGAGGTCGGGTGGGGGAAACCCTGTAACCCGTGGGGACGCTCTACCGTGTAGGGGTCTTCGCGGGACTCTCCCTCTCTGGCTGCCCAGGTAATTCTCAGGTGGACGATCTTTCTGATCAAGGGGTCCATCTGCCCCGAACCTCTATAGTCACCCAACATTTTTTGGGTGTCTTGATTGGGTCCAGCACCTGCTTATCTCATCCAGTCCTTCAGTATTTTGCAGGAGGTCCTTGAAACCTCCTAAAGAAATTCACTCTCTCCGAGGCTAAGCCTCGGCTCCCTTGTATTTGCAGAAATCATTCACATAGCCCCTCTTTCCTCTGATTCTGAACAAAGTCCCCTTCTTCCATTAATTCAAACTTCTGATTCTATCTTGATTCCACCACCTGATTCGAAGATGCAGCCTAATTACCTAGCAAGACTACCATATAAAAAACCTGAATATCTGAGATCCATGAAAGATAAGATGATTGAGGATGCCCTTGAAATCTATGAAATCAAATATAAACCCTCAAGACTAATAGAAAACATTCAGGTTGATGTCCCAACAACCACAACTTTCATCATAAACTGTGCCCAGATTCTATTGACAGAAGTTACAAAAGAATCAACCCGAGATATGCTCATGACAGGATACATTGAGATGGAAAAATTGCACCAATCTGAATACCTTCAATGCTTGACAAATCCTGTACTTTGGGAACAACACCAAGATGCCCTTATGAAATGGGTAGAAATGATGAAATCAGTAGAACAAATTATCAACCAGAAGTACCCATATATACCAGAAATAGAGGATGAACCATCTTGGAACAATATTAAGGAACAATCCAGTTTCCCAGATCTCGGGACTGGGGCACAAAGTGGTTGTGAAATCCCAACCCAAATAGAAGACAATGTTGAATTAGGTTGGGATATTGCAGGAGAACACAATGATGAGCCAAACTTAGACCATGAATTGCCAAGCCTAGAATTTCGAAACTCCTGCAATAATGAGATCGGAACTGAACCTTCTGAGGGTATAAATTCGGCCCCTTATTTTGATAAGGTGGCCCTCGAAGGTTATTCGGACTTAGGTTCTAATAATTCTACCCACATCCTAAGCCTAGAACCTAGATCTGAAACTTATTGGGAAGATTATGAGGCCCCTTATGAGAAAGATCAAAATTTTACAGAATATGATTCCGGGCCTCTATTTGATGAATATCCCTCTCCAACATCTTCAGAAAATCTGATCGATTTTCCAGAGAACATGCCAATTTATGATACAGAGACTGAGGAGTTGGACGAGTTGGATTTTAATTAGGTCTATCCTACCAGCTTGGAGCTTGAGCCTAGATAGAATACCTTTTCGAGCCTAGAATTGACATATAGGCTAGACCCCAATCAGGCTGCTGATTCCACATCTGATGATTTTTGCTGTGGTGGAATTCATGATCATGAATCTCATTTTCGCCAACTCTCCGACAATTTCAAATCTGACTATAATTGCAGAGAGATTCCCCTTCCTGAACACGCCAGGCCTATCTACGGCCTCAGTTCTCATGACTCTAACTCCGACTCTGAGGTCCTGATTCCCGAGATAACTGATAACACAGAATCATTCCTTTTCGATCCTCAGGAACCAAAAACAGAAAATGCCAAGAGTGATTGCAACCAAGAATCCAAATTTTTTCTCGAATCCGATTCCTTTCATCCTACAAACACTCTTCCGGCATTTGATAGTTACCCAGAGGACTCTCTACAGAAAATCACCTATCATCTGTTTCTAGAAGAGCCCTCGTACACAATGGCCACCTCATCCGCACACACAGAACGGATCAAAACCTCTTCCAAACCCCGACCTGCAACTGGACTCAATTTCTATTCAGATTCACCTCTCACCGAGCCGCTTGCATTTCCAACTCAGGTTCTGAACACTGATCAGACTACATACCACGCCCCATCATTCTCTGATCACCCCTATAGGGTTTCCGCGTCATTCATTGATTATTCTATGGATCCCTACTCTGACCAGGCTGATTCGACTCAGCCAAACCCTGCGTTTACACTTCCACATCCATCTGAGCTTCATAGTTTATGGTGGGCTCCACACCTTTTTATCCACATCTATCAACCCACCAGATTGATTGGGTTTGGGCTGCATCATCAGCCTGTTGATCTGAACAAGCAACTGGTTGGACCAACCAGGCTCTTAATCAAGGTGCTTGTCTTACAAAACTCTGTTGATTTGACCATCCCCTCTCCATCGCATTTCCCGCTTGGCTGAAGGCATAAAATTTAGCGCTTAACGGGAGGCAGCCCGTCATTCTCTTTCAAAACCTGAAACTTGTTCTGACACCTTTTTGCACTTAAGGTTCACCCTTGTAGACAGCCGACCCCACCTCAGATGCTTGCATCTGGGATTAGAAATCGTCCGCAAAAATTCAACCCGACCCATTCACGCATCCAAATTTCTGTCTTAAGGAATGAACTAAGCTAAATAAAAACCCCCTCGGTTACAATGAGGACATTGCAAATCTTAGGCATGGGGGGGTATGTAAGTGCAAAACTTGTAAGAAAAGGTTTCAAACAAAAAATTCACATATGCCAAAAACACCATAAAAATTAAAAAAAATTTTGAAAAAGAATAAGAGGAAAAGAGGAGAAGGAAATTTTGTGAAGGAAAAAAAAAAAAAAAAAAAGAAACAAAAGGAAAAAAGGAGCACAAAATTATGAGAAAAAAGTGATAGTCATTAGTAAGGAACTAAGGAATTAACCTAAGTTCTAGACCTCATTCAAGAAAATAACTAAAAGTGCATAATGAGATTAGTAAGAACGCAAACCTTAGGCATTCTTCGATAGACTCTTAGTACCCATTAAGATCTGGACACTCCTTAAGAGGTTGAGGAAAATGAAAAGCTGAAGTATTAGGTCTAAGGCTTAGGAAGTATTTGGCCTCGTTAACTAATTTTTGGTTTACGGGACTCAGTAACCTAAGCACCCTAACCTCACACACAGCCTGGTTCAGTAAGCGTAAAAATCAAAATCACGCAGAAGTGTCGCAAAATTCTGAAAAGAACACCTAGAATAGGAGCGGCCGATCAACACAAGTTGATTTGGACGAGTTCCCAGCGCGGAGAGACGGCAAATCCCCTCGAAGATGCGTAACAAAATATCATCTCCTCGGTGCTTGTCTCTTAGGATATTTACATATCCTACTGGGGGCATGTAAGCACTCTGCTGGTTCAGATTCCATGGATGGCATTATCTCGAAGTGTCAATTGCCAGGGTCTGAATTCAGCCACGGAACACCATGGATGGGATTATCTCGAAATCTCAATAGCCAGGGTTCCGAGGGTTGCCATGGGCGGTGCTATCTCAAAGCATCGATCGCCAGGAACCCTTGAGGATTGATGATGGGAGCAAGGAATCTGATACAGACCGTGTTGAAAAGCCAATCCTAGGCTAGAACTAAAAAGAAAAAGAGAGAGAAAACTCTCCAAACAGAAAAACATTCTATCTCTCTCTTATAAAACGCACTGCGAACTAAGCCAGGGCTAAAATCATTTCAAGCACGGGCGCTTTAACCACAAAGTCCAATAAACCTTAGGTTAGTTCTTGTGGGCCTTAAAAAACCTTTGCTAAAGACTGAGGCTAAGGCTAGACAGATTTGGATCTTGATTGGTACTAGAGTACCTTTTAGGCCTATGGTCAGCATTCTAACCTAATCTAAGCTCAAATAAAAAAGCACTTATCTGAAGCTATTAAGAAGTTCATGGTCTAGAACAAGGGTTGAAACCTTAAGTTTTTGCTAAGGGACTAGCAAAAGCTAGGCATGGGGGTATGATGAGAACCTCATCATGAGCCATAACTAGCTCATTTTGACCCAATACAAAGGATAAACGCTCCTACATAACTCAAGGAAAGGCTTAACTCAGAGAATTCTGAGTTTAAGGAGAAAATAAGTCATAAGGGGTAAAAATGCAATTTTACCAGTATAATCTGCATACAGGGTAATTCAGGGTCCAAACACAGGTCAAACAAACCGAATAAGAAGGAAAGTGGGATGATCTGACAAGGGCTACAGCAATTCCAAGGAACTAAATGATAATCTGTACCCTTAAAACAAATCCACTTCAATTGACGAGGTTCGAGGAAAAGTAAAAATAGAATAAACCCTCTAAAATTCATAGAAAAATAATCTCTAGGGTTTAGAACCTTCAATTTGGCCTTCAGAACCCATTTTGACCTACATTGAGAACCATGCCCAATTAATAACTTAATTTGGGTTTTCGCATAAATTGACTGATCAAACAAGGTTTAATCTAGAAATAAAATTCACCATCAAATTCCTTAGGTCCTAATTAGTCATGTATAAAAACTTGAGCCTAAGAAGAAACCTTCTTGACCAACTTTGCACTTTGGTCCTCATATATTTACTTTTTGGCCCTCAACTTTTGAACCCTCACATTTATGCCCCTAACTCTCCTTCGTTCTTTGCATTCAGGTCCCTCCTGCCAAAACCTGCCAGCACCATGCTCCGGCGACCTTGCACGGAGCATGGCGCCGCGCAGGGTGAGGGGGAGGGGCTGGCAAGTCAACCGAGGGTGCCCTGCGTCGTCAGCCGTTGCAGGAACACCCCCCTGGTCGCTGCAACCCACCATACCGGCCGTGCGAACGCACGGACGGTATGGGTTTCCATCTCCGGCGTCCTCCGGCGAGGGAGACACGTCGTCTCCCTCCGCCTTCCTCTCTGATTCGGCCTCTATAAATACCCCCGTCGCTCCGCCGTTCTGAGTAGCTCGGATCTGACGGAGAAAACCCCCAACTTTCCTCTCTTCTCACTCCGGCAGACGCCCACCAGCTCCGGCGGTTCTTCCTCCTCCTCCTCTTCGCTCTGCCGCAATACCAGCAGCAGAGACTTCTTCCCCTGCTCTTCCCACGCCACGCCGCACCCAGCTGGCGCCTCTCCGGCCCTCTGCTCGCCGCCGCCCCTTCCCCCGGGCATCTTCTTCTCCGGCGACAGTCGATACGACTGTCGCCCGCTCCGGCCCCTCCTCGTCCTGCTAAGTAGGTAGAACTCCTCCTCTTCCTCCCCTCTTCCTTTTCCTCACTTTAAACATCGACTGTCACCCTCGATTCCGACCAATCACCCTCACCTTCTCCGCCTCCGGCCATCCTCCGGTGAGCCGCTCCCATCACTCCAGCATTCCACATGGCTCGCCGACCTGCACATAATCTCCGCCTCCTCACCCTGATCCATTTCCGCCCCTCCACTTCTCCCAAATCACCCTCTGCAACTCCAACGAACAAACCCATCTCCCGACCCACAGTCCGACCAAGGGCAGCCCTTAGGCTCCGCCCCGCCGCCTGCACACCCCCCGACCACCTTCGCCGTGCCACGGCGAAGGTCCTCCGCGTTTCTGATTGGGCCGAGAGCCCATTTTTCTGTGGGTAGGTACCTACGATCGTCGCCGCCATTGTTGAAGCGAAGCAGCTTCTTCACCTGCTGCCCCAGGTGCGCCACGCCCAGGTTTCACTCCCAGACAGCGTGAGGCGCCTTCGCGAAGTACCAGGCTGGAGTCGAGTCGAAGCTCTCGCGCGAAGCCCCCGCGCTTCGCCTCGACGGCCGCTGCTTCCTCCGCGTAGGCACCGAAATTGGGGTGGGACATTTAGTCCCACCTCGTAACCTTTCAAAGGAGAGCGCCCGCATAAAGGCAAAAAGTGCCTTATGCTCGTTGCCTCCTGAGCACGGGGTGAGGTCCCTCTCACTCACTCGCTCTCTCGACCCGGTCTCATCCGCGACCACGCCCCGCGGACCTGGCCCGACCCGACTTAGACTGACCTGCACTCCTCGCCCACCACGCACGCCGGTGGGCCTGGACCCGGGCGCGACCCGTACCCGGCTACCCGGCAGCTCTGGGAGAGCTATCCTATGAGCGGATTCTGTGAGAGAGAGACGTGGGGGAGGGTAGAGATAGGTTTTGCCCCTCTCTGATCAAGCTGTGTAAGTGTACAGGCATAGGTGAAGAAGAACCGTGGAAGAAGACGAAGGCTGAAGGAAGGAGGATCACCGAGCGACACTGTAGCAGCGGCGGTTTAAGTCGTCTGATTGGAAAATCAGACGACGTCCTGAAGGCAAAGAAGGAGAAGGAAGGCGAGGCAGAGGAGAACACAGAGAGACAAGCAGAAAGAGCTGAAAGAAGAAGGAGAACGCAGAGAGGCCAAGACAAGAACTGAAAGAAGAAGAAGAGCACGAGAAGTAGAAGGTATGAAGAAAGGAAAAGAAGAAAGAAAGAAGAAGAAGAAGAACAGGACCGCAAGGGAGAAGAAAAAGAAAGAGACGAGCAAAAACAAGAACTGAAAGAAGAAGAAAAGCATCACTACTGCTGCAGATAAAGCAGAAGAGCCAAAGAGAAAAGAAGAGAAGAAGAAAGAAGCCAACAAATTCTCTCTCTCTCTCTTTATTTTTTTGTACAAGAAACTTGTATCTCTAGAATACAACTTGCTCCCTGAGTACGACCTCGGGAACTCTTTTATTTCCGAGTAACAAATTGTATTAAACTGGTAATCACCTCTCTATACTATACTACGACGAAATAATAAAACTATAGAGGAAGGTAGCCCACCCATGGACCAAGTGAAATTTGGATGATTTCGCCACCGTGGATTATAAGTGGCAGAGAACGAGTTATTCCCCAGGGCGCAAGTGTCTTCTATGCCAGAAGATGCATCTGCATGTGAATATGCATCCGAGCACATGGAGGCTTGGTCCTCTGTGTCGAAATACTGGCTCGCAGAGGCCTGATCCACATGACTTACCGAGTCGCTCGGCGCGACACTCGGTATGGAAGGTCTTACGGGGTTTCTTAGAATAAGCCTGGTGTTCGAAGAATTGGAATTGTGACGAAGTGGTGAGGTGGGGGTGCTTGCCATAGAACGGGCGGGGTTGGCCAGAAGCTCGTCCAACTTCTTGTGCACAACGGAGACTTCATCCAATTTTTGTACGATAAGGCTGAGATCTGTGGATGAATGGGAGGGTCCCATGTCAACTTCATGGACATTTCGACGCAGGCTAGTACGATTAGTGGCGACAATGGAAGCATTGTTCATTGAGTTTTCGCTCATATTTTCAAACAATTCGAATACTCCATTCTCGTCTTTATTCATTAAATTCCCTCCGCAGGAAGCGTCTGCAATTTGCTTCAAAGTCTCATTTAGCCCATAGTAGAAAATCTGGGCTATATGTCACTTAGGCAGACCATGGTGCGGACACTTCCTGAGAAGGTCATTATATCTCTCCCATGTCTCATGAAACTGTTCACCATTTTGTTGCGTAAAGGAAGTGATAGCACGGTGAAGCGCATTGGTTCGCCCGATTGGGAAGAACTTCTTGAGAAACGCTGTTCGCATCTCTTCCCAAGAGTGGATGGTTCTCCCAAGGGTGCATAACAACTGCGATGCTTTATCCCACAATGAAAATTGGAACATTTTCATGAGGACTATAGGTAACCCGATATTTCTTGGTTTAGCAGTTTCAGCTAATCGGGTTAGGTCTTCCAAGTGCAGAAAAAGATCTTCACTTGCAAGACCATGGAAGTGAAAATTTATTAGGCCAATTATGCTAGAATTCAATTCAAAGTCATCCCCGCCCATGGGGACCCGAATTTGTCCTATGGTCTGATAAATGCCAGTTTATCATCATTCTTATTCATTAAAACAAACCTAGCTCTTAGGATTTTACTCCGTAAACGGGTTTTTGGGCTGCATTTAGGCATAAATTAGGATAGGCATGCATTGCATTTTTTATTGTCATTTTAATGTGTTTTTGTGAGTGTTAGGGATGTACAGATGCACAGATCCCTAAAACCCTAGCACTCAAGAAGGCAAATGGTGAAGGAGAAGCCCAGACTAGCTGGAACTCAGCCTAATCCAGCTCACCTCAGCTTGATCCAGCTCACCACAGCTTGATCCAGCTCACCGTAGCTGGAACCTAGCTTGCTTGAACTAGGGTTAGCTCATCCCAGCTCCATTCAGCTAATCTCAGCTGGATGGCAGCTCAAGAGAGTTCATCTCAGCTCACCCTAGCTCAAGTCAGCTCAGATCCAGCTCAACTTAGCTGAGTCTAGCTCATCTCAGCTCCCACTAGTTCAAAGGGAGTTCTAGCTAGCTCAGCTGAGTTGACAGGAGTTCACCCCAGCTCAGATCTAGCTACATTCAGCTCCACTCAACTCCAGCCAGCTGAAGAAGAATTCATCTCAGCTCAAGAAGCTCAAGTCCAGCTCCCGGGGACTCAGCTTAGCTCAACTCAGTTGAGCTAAGCTACCTTAGCTGCCTCAACCAGCTTGATTCTCCCCGGGAGCACCAGACTAGCTCACCTCAGCTCATTTTGGTAGAAGCTAGCTCACTTTAGCTTGGCTTAGCAACTAGCAAAGAACTAGCAAGCTAAGCTAGCTAGAGTAACCCCATGCCAGCCTCTTCAGCAGCAGCCAGCTCCAGCTCCAACTCCAGACTTCTTCTCCTCAGCTCCTTCCTCCAAACCCTAGCTCCAACATCTTCTCCTCTACTCCTCCATTAGCTAAGCTAGCTTAGCTTAGCTTAGCTTAGCTTAACTATGCTCCAACTTCCTTGGCTTGTACCACCCCAAAAACCAACCTATCAACTCCACCCAACTAGCTCCACCTAAGCTCCACATAAGCTAACCCACTTGGCACCAACCTAACCTACCCACCACCTCCAAAAGACACCTAAAAGTGGCGCCAAAAACTACCCATAACCACCCCTTAATGGCGCCACTTTTCCCTCCAAAATCCCCCCTCATCTCCACCACACAATCCCCCTTGAATCCATCTCCACCATCCACCTAACTCGCCTTCTAGAAGACCCCATGTTGGCGCCAACATGGGGGTGTCTCTCCACCACCAAAAGACACCAACACCACCATAACCACCCCCTTTAACACCCCTTGGGTTGGCGCCAACTCACCCTAGCCATAGGATCACCAACCACCCTCATCCTTCCATCCTAGCCCTCCATTTCAAGGGGCACCTTAACCCCCCATCCTATTCTATAAAAAGCCACCACCTACCACCATTTTGGGGCATCCTCCCTTAGTATATTTTTCTACCTAAACCACCTATACCTACGGCCAAGAAGAAGGAGTAGAGAAGGAGATTAAAGGGGCACATCACCAGCCCCTCTGGTGCCTTCTTCTCCCCACTCTCTTCAACTTGAGCCACGCCAAGGAGGAGGACTCTTCCACTTCAAGAAGGACGGCTAGGCAAGGGAGAAGGACTTAGGGTGGACGTCCACCCTTGGAGGGAAGCTTAGGGCACGCCCCCTTGGGCTTGCCTTGGAGGACATCACCTTGGCGGAGCACTGCAAGGAAGGAGTTGAAGGATTCTTTTCAAGCTTGGGAGCCACCAACCTTGGAGCAAGAAGCCCTCTTCTTCACCATCTATCTATAGGATTTGTGTTTGCTTTTCTTTATTTTAATTTTTCTAGTAGTAGAAGCATTCCTCTACTAGCCTTTTTTGTAAAACATTTTTCAGTAATCTAGTTGCCTTCTTTGCAATTTTCTATTTTGCATTTCTACTTGCTTTGCTTTTTAGCATTTTTCACTCCCTCTCCCTAATTATTCTAGGCCTCCACTTGCCTAGAGTGAGTTTAGGGAGAGGCTCTACTTGCCATTAGAAAGTAGTAGTTAAATTGAAGTGTGAATTACCTTCCCGTCACCATTCCGCTTGTTGTCTTAATTTAAAACAAAAAAAATGATATATTGAAAAATACCAAAAAGAAAGTTGAGATTGTATTCCAAGCAAGAGAATCACTATTGCAATCATTTGGCCTCCTTGGACGACCCTAGATACTTCCCTATCTAGGAATATAAATTTAAGAGTTGATCGGTTTTACGTGTTACAACGACGTATTTTAACAAACCGCGCATTTTCGTCATCATGGTCTCTGTAGCAGCAGGATTCTGATAGGAGCTAAGAGACCTAGGCTCCTCCCGTTCGGGAGGTTTCTGCATTTCCTCCAATGTTTCCCTAATGGCTTCAATTTGTTCATTATACATTTCCATTTGGGCTTGGAGGCGGGTTATGGGATCCATGGCTCCACCACCTGGTGGGTTTTGAGGGTGGTTTCCTCCCTCGGGATTTGGGGGTGGGCGTGTAGCCATGTTTGTGGAGGAGGAGGACGATTCGTCTCCTTTTCTAAAATTATCAGACAATTCACACAGTTCAGGGTTTTGTGACCTCCTCCCAAACATGCACTACTACAGGAAGAATTGGGGAGATAAGAAGGGAAAAGAGATGAGAGAAATGACACCGCAAAGGTACACTTGATGACAAATCAATACAATCAAATTCCTAACCTCTACAGCGTGCCCTTAGACCTAAAGATCCAAGTTACCTACTATCATGAACTACAGAACCGAATGCGAGCACAGCGGAACCATCGAGCCAGATTGAAAGGCCGTTTGCCCCAGTCTTAGACACCCGATAGCACGCGGGAACCCTCACCAGCACGTAGGCACTACATGCAGGTAGTTAGACCTCCAATCCTTAATAAGGGTCAAGTTGCTACCAATTTTAGTTGGAGGCTTAGGATCAAGTGCTTCTGGAATGTGAAGGGTGTTATTTACGGGTAATGCCCAAGTGATTGATTTTTCATATTGTGTAAACCAAGCATGCAACTGGGAAATCTCCCCGAATTGAAGTTTTAATTGGTGAATGGTTTTTAGAATTCAGCCTTAAGTATTATGGATTTTAGGATTTCGTTGAAATACCAATTCAACCAATCTCCGGGTTTCGAGAGAACACAAGTTTTCTTCTAAGCCCAATAAACCCTTCTTCAATGTCAGTTGGTTAATGCATGCTAAAATGCAATGGACTTCCCTAAGTGGAGATTTCTATGTGTGGATGCACGAATTAATTTTAGATTAGTGTGAAAGGGAGCCAAAGCACTTCATTTCAAGTGCTCCCAATCACCAAAATGATTTCCACACATAAGGCTCAACCAAAAGATAAAGAAAATCAAATTGTTGGGGTTGAAGTATTCGGGATCGAATCTTAGGCACGTGAAAGGTTGTGGTGGGGTTGGAATCAACTCAATTCCAAGTCTCCCCACCAAAAAGGTGATCTCGAATTTGCAGATAAATGAGGCAAAAGAGGGGTGGCAGTCAATCTTTTTATTTGCCTCAAAGAATACTTCACACGGCGAAAAATTCAAGAATCAAGATCCTTGGATTTTCGCTATGCGAAGTTTGGCGGGAAATCCTAGGATAGTGGGAGCAAAGGCAAATAATCAAACAAGTGAATTTTAATCCACTTGCCCCAAGAGATCCCAAGAAGTTTTTCTAGTTTTTTTTTTCAATTTTTTATTTTTATTAGGGTGACAAGCTTACCTAAGTTGCTAAGAAAGGAAGACTTACTTGTTCAGTAACGTGTGCGAAGCTTCAAGGCAATGCTGGTGTCTTCACGCTCTTGTTCCTGCCTTGGATCTACCCACGTTTCCGACTTCATCTGCCTGCCTTCTCCTTGCCACAGGTTCACCTACACAGCAACAAACAAAAACACTCGTGAAGAGAAGGGTGTGAGAAGAGAAAAATTAAAGGAACAGAATAGAAACTTACTTGAGTACGCAGCTTCCCCGGCAATGGCGCCAGAAAGATTATAGCGTAGACTCGGATAGGTGTGTTAATATGGTGATTTTATCGTTGAAATGCGTACAGTGGTTAACCTAATTCGAGCCTAACCATCTCTTTACAAAATTTTTAACCTGGCCAACTTGATTTTATCTTGGTCACTTTTAGGCCCAAGGTGGAACTCAGGGAAGTGGGACTAGAAGTTTCTACACCTTTCCTACAATGAATCTCTTCCGTTTGTTTGTTGTGTTTTTGGTGTTTTTTTCTATTTACTATTTTTTTCTGATAATTTTTGTCCTTGAGGTACACCCTCAAAATCAGGTTCTTGGCTTTGAGCTAAATCAGGGTTTCAAAACTGGTCTTGCTATTCGCAAGACTGAGTACCAGCAAGTCAAGGATTATCTTTTCTCTTTTATTTTATTTTTTATCTTTTTATTGGCAGGAAAGAGAAATAGAAATAAAGGAAATATAGTATATATATGTATATATTATATATGTATAAAGGGGTGGGGGTGGAGATGGCGTGTAGCACGGTGTCAAGTCGGTCGTCATCAGGAAGACGCAACCAACAGGACGAAGTGCCGCGTGGAATGTAAGGTGGATGGGTGGAAGATGAGTGCGAACACGCTTTTTGTACGCATGTATCGAGGAATATCAGCAACTGGTGCAAATATTCCCGCTATACAACGCATGATAAGTAATATGAAAAAAAAAATATAGATATATATGTATATATGTAAATATATCTATATGTATAGATATGTATATAGATATATGTATATGTATGTATATATAACTATATAGATGTATATATATATATATATATTTATATGTATATAAGTATATGTAAATATGTAAATATATATGTGTATGTATATATATATATAAGTATATAGATGTATATATATATATGTATATATGTATAATAATACCTAGTTATATAGGTACTACTATATGTATAGATATAAGTATATATATATTTATAAGTATATAAATATATATAGATATAAATATATATATGTATATATATATAAGTATATAATAGTGCATAGGTGAGAGTGTGTGTGTGCGAGAGTGTGAGTGTGTGTGTATGTGTGTGCAGAGAGTGTGAGAGAGTGCGGTGTGAGAGAGAGAGAGAGAGAAGGTGTCTGCTGGAGTGAAGGAGGCTGGAGTTAAGCCGTCCGCGCGCAGCTGGTGACGTCTGGTGATCCACGTGCAGGAGGAGGCGCGTAGGAGCGCGGTGAGGTGCGCACTGCAGGGAGTGAGCACAAGGGAGAGACACCCGCAGCGCACCGCACTGCGTGAAGAGCGAGTGCTGAAGCGGGCGGGTACGGGCGAAGGGGGATGCAGACGCAAACGCTAAAGCGGGCAGGCGTTGGTAGACGCAGTCACACGTAGACGCGTGGGAGGGCGCTGAAGCTGGCACAGGGAGAGACCGGATAAGTGAGAAACTTACCAGTCACCGCACTATAGCCACAGTGTTCCACTAAAATGCATGAACAGCAGCTACAGTGCCAAAGCTGTGAGTACTGTGAGTGCGGGAGGCGTGGATGGCTCGGTGCATGCACGGAAGAGGCTGCGCCGGCTGGGCTGCAGGCGGGACTTCGCGACAGAGCGCGCTGAGAAGTGGCGCGGGCGAAGGAGCGCGACAGGGTGCTCAGAGAGGGGTGCGGCTGACCTGCTGGCATGAGCGGTGGAGCTTGGCCGGCTGCTGCAAGGGCCCGCAGTGGCCGGTTGAGCTTCAAAGCTTGAAGCTTTGTGGTAATGGCGGAATTGTTGCTAAACGGAGAAGACCACCACGCCCACCGGCTCTTTGATGAGCTAGGCGGTGGTGGACTCATAGTGGTGGTTATGCACCACTGTGAGTTGCTCCTGCCCGCAACGTAGCTCCTCAGAGGAGGAGAGGTTGCGTATGGAGGGAGAGAGGGGAGGAGATGGTCTGGAAGGAGAAGCTGCTGTTTGTGTGGGTGGACCTGGCTCGGGTGCAAAGAAGGTAGCCGTGCCCTTTTTATAGAGGAAGAAGGCATGCACAGCCATGCCCTGGCTGTGCATGGCTTTGTAGGGCTTGGTAGGGCATGCGGCTGCAGGGCAAGCTTGCTGTAGAGCATGGCGCGAGGAAGAAGATGCCATGTCTTGCAGCCGCGGGAAGAATTCAAAGTCGAATAAAAATAAGAAATAAAGATGGTGAATTTTACAAAGCAGCACTTAAGGAACAATGTCAATTTCAAGGCCGTAATTTCACTCTCCTCCCCTCTCAATTAAATGCATGCAAGCGAGTATTTTTACAAATGCGACTATGGATACCTAATATGCACTGGTAATGCTAGGAAATAGCATAAGATGGCATAATTCCAGGTGTATTTTTGCTGCACAATCAGCCAGGCAATTGTCTGTGTTGAAAGGCAATCCGCAGCAGTCAGAATAGGTCCCAATTAGTCTGATACATGCACTGACGGCCATGTCCTCGTCATACGTGTCATCCTCAATGCAATCGCATTAAAGTTCTTGGCTGCCTTGAAGATGTTAAGTTTGAGCTTCTTAGATCCAACGGCAATCTCAATACAGCCTAACTCGCAGTCGATATGGGCGCGAGCTGTGGCCAAGAAAGGTCGACCAAGGATGATCGGACATAAGAAAGTGAGCTAGGAACTTCCATATCTAAACTAAGAAATTCAGCAGGAAAATAGAGACTGTTCACCCTAACTACCACATCTTCCACCACACCCTTTGGTATTTTGACAGAACGATCTGCCAACTATAACGTGACAGGGGTGGGTTTCAGATTTCCCAAGGAAAATTTTTCAAGCATGATGGTTGGTATAAGATTGATGGAAGATCCTAGATCAAGCAGGGCACGGTTAAAATTGCAGCCTTGGATGCTACAAGAAATAAGTGGTGTGCCTAGATCTTTCTACTTCGGTGGTAGATTTGACAGTATAGCACAACTCGCATGAGGTGAGAGAACCATCGGATTCTTCATTTTCTTTGATTGTCACCTGGGTGTAGTGTACTCTTCAAATAATTTGGTGACAGTAGGTATCTGGTTGATAGCCTCTAACAGGGGTACCTTGATTTCAACATCCCTGAATAAATTCCGCAGGTTATCAAAGTCCTGCATATCCTTTTTCTTGCCTTTTGGCTCCCTCAATAGAGCCTCAGGGAATGGGACTGATTCTGGCACTAGTTTCGGTGTATCGTCCTCTAGCGAATGCGGTGCGCATCTCGAATGAGAGGGCGACGAAGAAGATGGGCCAGGATCAGGTCGAGGCGGATCGACGGTCTGCTTACCGCTCCTAGTAGTAATCGCATTGGATGTTGTGGGTCCAGTGAGATCATAAGGCAAAGGAGGGTTCGCAATAGGGACATAAGTTTGAGGTGTAGTTGTTGTGGGATTAGTCTGAAATCCTTGTGGGATGCTCAGAGCCTGCAGAATCTAATGAACCTACCCCTGAGAAGGTCGTACCTATGGTTGAGGACCACGGGGTACGAAATTTCACGGGTTGGGAACAGGTTGGGCTGGAAGAGTGCCCTGAGATCGAGTCGCCATGCGTAGTTGACTGATCTCAGCATTCTATTGTGCCAATTGGTGCTGAAGAGAGGTCATGTTCTCTTCATGACGCTTTAACATTTCTATCATCATTCGCATCAATTTCTCAAGAGGACTTGATGCGTGTTCTGTTTGCGGTACGCAAGGACCCAATGGCAGATTAGCCACAGGATTAGATTGGGCCCTTGCGATGACGAGTGCAGACGGTCGCATTGGTCCACCCACGGGGTTTTGGCGCTACGAGTTATTGGACCATGCGAAGTTCGGATGATTTCACCACCCTGGGTTATAAGTAGCAGAGAACGGGTTGTTCCCTAGGGTGCAAGCGTCTTCTAAGCCAGAAGACGAGTCCGCATGCAAATATGCATCTAAGCACACAGAAGCTTGGTCCTCCGTGTCAAAATATTGGCTTGCAGAAGCCAGATCCACATTACTTACTGAATCGCTTGGCGCGACACTCGGTAAGGAAGATCTTACTGGGTTTCTAGGGATAAGCCTAGTGTTGGAAGAATTGGGATTGTGACGAAGTGGTGAGGTGGGGGTGTTTGCCATACAATGGGCGGGATTGGCCAGAAGCTCATCCAGCTTCTTATACTCGACGGAGACTTCATCCAATTTTTGTGCGATGAGACTAAGATCAGTGGATGAATGGGAGGGTCCCGTGTCAACTTGGTGGACATTACAGGGCAGGATGGTACGATTAAAAGCGACAATTGAGGCATTGTTCATTTAGTTTTAGCTCATGTTTTCAAATAATTCGAATGCTCCATTCTTGTCTTTATTCCTGAAATTCCCTCAGCAGGAAGCGTCTATAATCTGTTTCAAAGTCCCATTTAGCCCATAATAGAAAATCTGGGCTACATGCCACTTAGGCAGACCTTGGTGCGGACACTTCCGAAGGAGGTCATTATACCTCTCCCATGCCTCATGAACTGTTCGTTGTTTTGTTGCGTAAAGGAAATTATAGCATGGCAAAGCACATTGGTTAGCCCGATTGGAAAGAATTTCTTGAGAAATGCTGTTCACATCTCTTCCTAAGAATGGATGGTTCTCCCAAGGGTGCGTAACCATTGCGACGCTTTATCCCACAACGAAAATGGGAACATTTTCATGAGGACTATTGGTAACCCGATGTTTCTCGGTTTAATAGTTTCAGCCAATCGGGTTAGGTCTTCCAAATGGAGAAAAGGATCTTCACTTGCAAGACCATGGAAGTGAAAATTTATCAGGTCAATTACATTGGGTTTCAATTCAAAATCATCCCCGCCCATGGGGACCCGAATTTCTCCTATGGTCTCTGTAGCAGCGAGATTCTGATAGGAGCTAAGAGACCTAGGCTCCTCCCGTTGGGGAGGGTTCTGCATTACCTCCAAGGTTTCCCTAATGGCTTCAATCTGTTCATTATACATTTCCATTTGGGCTTGGAGGTAAGTTATGGGATCCATGGCTCCACCACCTGGTGGGTTTTGAGGGTGGTTTCCTCCCTCAAGATTTGCTGGTGGGCGTGCAGCCATGTTTGTGGAGGATGACGATTCGGCTTCTTTTCTAAAATTATCAGACAATTCAAATAATTCAGGGTTTTGTGACCTCCTCCCAAACATGCACTACCACAAGAAGAATTGGGGGGATAAGAAGGGAAAAAGAGATGAGAGAAATGATGCTGCAAAGGTACACTTGATGACAAATCAAGACAATCAAATTCCTAACCTCTATAGTGTGCCCTTAGACCTAAAGATCTAAGTTACCTACTATCACGACCTACGGAACCAAATGCGAGCATCGCGGAACCACCGGGCCAAATTGAAAGGCCGTTTGCCCCAGTCTTAGACACCCGATAGCACGCGGGAACCTGCACCAGCACGTAGGCACTACACGCAGGTAGTTAGACTTCCAATCCTTAGTAAGGGCAAAGTTGCTACCAGTTTTAATTAGAGGATTAGGATCAAGTGCTTCTGGTATGTGAAGGGCATTGTTTAAGGGTAATGCCCAAGTGCATTATTTTTATAGTGTGTAAATCAAGCATGCAATGGGGAAATCTCCCTGAATTGAAGTTTTAGTTGGTGAATGGTTTTTAGAATTGAGCCTCTAAGTAGTATGGATTTTAAGATTTCGCTGAATTACCAATTCAACCAATCTCCGAGTTTTGAGAAAAAACAAGTTCTTCTATGCCCAACAAACCCTTCTTCAATGTGAGTTAGTTAATGCATGCTAAAATGCAATTGGCTTCCCTAGATGGAGATTTCGACGTGTGGATGCACGAGTCAATTTTAGATTAGTGTGAAAGGGAGCCAAAGCACTTCAATTCAACTGCTCCCAATCGCCAAAATGATTTTCCACACACAAGGCTCAACCACAAGATAATGTAAAGAAAATCAAAGTGTTCGGGTTGAAGTATTCGGGATCAAATCTTAGGCACGTGAAAGGTCGTGGTGGGGTCGGAATCAACTCAATTCCAAGTCTCCCCACCAAAAATGCGATCCCAAATTATGGATAAATGAGGCAAGGAGGTATGGCAATCAATCTATTTAATCTTGCCACAAAGAATACTTCACACGACTAAAGATTCAAGAATCAGGATTCTTGGATCTTCGCTATGCAAAGTTTGGCGGGAAATCTTGGGGCGGTGGGAGTGATGGCAAACAATCAAGCAAGTGATTTTTAATCCACTTGCCCCAAGAAATCCCAAAAAGTGTTTTTAGTTTTTTTTTATTGAGGTGACAAGTTGACCTAAGTTGCTAAGAGAGAGAGACCTACCTGTTTAGCAACGTGGGCAAAGCTCCAGTGCGGTGCCGGCGACTTCACACTCTCATTCCCACCTTGGATCTACCCATGTCTCCGACTTCCTCTACATGCCGCCACCTTGCATCTGGTTCACCTGCACACCAGCAAACAAAAACACCCATGAAGAGAAGGGTGTGAGAAGAGAAAATTGATGGAATGGAGTAGAAACCTACCTCAATGCTCACCTCCCCAGCAACATCGCAAGAAAAAGGTTATGGCCAGGCTCGGATAGGTTGTGTTAATATGACGAAATTAGCATTGAAGCAAGTATAGTGGTTAACCTAAATCGATCCTAACCATCATTTTACAAAATTTTTAACCTGGCCTACTTGATTTTATCTTGGTCACTTTTAGGCCCAGGGTCAAACTCAGGGAGGCGGGAATTAGAGGTGAATAGGTTTCTACGCTTTTCCTACAACGAATCTCTTCCGTGCGTTTATTATGTTTTTGGTTATTTTCTATTTAAGATTTTTTTGCTAATAATTTTGTCCTTGAGGTACACCCTAAAAATCAGGTCCTTGGCTTTGAGCCAAATTGTTCTTGGCTTTGAGCCAATGTAGGGTTCCAAAAATTGGTCTTACTATTAGCGAGTACCTGCAAGACAAGGATTATCTTTTCTCTTTTACTCTATTTTTTTTATCTTTTTAATAGCAGTAAACACAAGAGAAATAGAAACTAGATAGGTTGCTTATAAAGAAATAAATATAGTCTATATATATATTGATATATATATATTATATATAGGTGTCGGGGTGGAGGTGGAAATGGCGTGTAGCACGGTGTCGACTTGATCCACATCTAGAAAGTCGCAACCAACAGGACGAAGTGCCACATGGAGTGTAGGATGGATGTGTGGGAGTGTGTGCGGAGACGCTTTCTGTACGCAGGTAACGAGGAATATCAGCAACTGGTGCAGATATTCCCACTATATAAAACGTGGTGGAGTGTGTAGTTATGTATATATATATATAGATATGTAAATATATATATAGGTATATATATATATTTATAACTAGATATATATGTATATATATATTTAACTATAGATATATATATAGTGTAATATATGTATGTAGATGTATAGATGTATATATGTATATAGATATATTAGTACAAGTATCTATCTATATAGATATATATATATATATATGCAGTTATATTTATAGATATATATGTATATAACTATGTATATATGAATATGTATAAATATATATATATGTATTTATATATATATGTATAGGTATATAAATATATGTGGATATATACTTATATTTAGTTGTATAGGTATTAATATGTATATATATATAAATATATATGTATAAGTATGTATAAGGGTGTACAAGTGAGTGTGTGTGTGTACACGTGAGTGTGTTCAAGTGTGGTGTGTGTGTGAGTGAGGGAGCGTTTGCTGGAGAGTGTGTGAGAGAGAGAGCTGGAGAGTTAAGGCGTCTGGTGGAGGTAGCCGTCGTTTGATGGCGTGGGTGCGCGCAGGCACAGGCACGCAAGGGTACGCGCGGGCGCTGGAGGGAGCGGGTGTGAGGGAGAGCTCAACGCAGCGCACTGCATAAAGCAGCGCACCGCACTGCGAGCTGGAGTGTATGCGGGCGAAGAACTAGGCGTAGGCAAGCTCGAGCGTACGCAAGCGCAAGCGCACGCAACTGGCTGGAAGAGGTCGCAACGCGGAAAGAGAGCACGCGGTGATCGGATAAGTGAGAAACCCTCCGGTCACCACACTGTAGCTACAGTGTCGCATAGAAATGCGTGAACAATAACTACAGTGCCGCGTGGCTTAGGCAACTGGTTGCAGCCGGTTCTACGTGCGCGGGCATGTTGGAAGGCGCCTGTGCACGTAGAAGGAGCTTGCACTAGCTGCTGGCGTGTGCGCAGTGCTTGCGCTGCTGCTGGCTGCAGTGCTACTGCTACTACTGAGCTTCAAAGAGCAGGTCTTCGGCAATGGCCGAAAGGCATTGAGCGATGGATGTAGAGAAGGAACCCACCATGGCCACCTGCTCTTGGATGAGCTGGGCGGTGGTGGAGCTCACAGTGGTGGTCGTGGGACCACTATTAGTTGCTCCTGCCCACAACATATCTCTTCAGTAGGAAGAGGTGTTGCGTATTGAGGGGAGAGGGGAGGAACATGGCCTGGAGGAAGGGTCTGCGGGTGTTGGTCTGGACCAAGCTCCCTTGTAAGGAAGAAGGCAGTGCATTTTTAAAGGAGATGGAGGCATGCACAGCTATGCCCTGGGCATGCATGACCAGCCTAGCAGCTGGCAGGGCATGCATTGGTAGAGAATGGTGCAAAGAAGAAGCAGCCCATGCCCTGAGCCGTGTGGAGAAGAAGTTCAAGGCAGAAAGAAAAATGAAGATGGTGAAATTGCGAGGCAGAACTTGATGAAGATGTTAATTACATGGGCAATTATTCACTTTCCTCCCCTCTCAAATAAATGCATGCATGTGTCAATTTTTACAAATGCAACTATGGCTACCTAATATGCAATGGCAATGCTAGGAAATAACACAAGATGGCATTTTTATTGGTGTATTTTTGTTGTGCAATCACCCGGTCGACCTCGAGTCCATTTTTAGAGATCCTATGCCCTAGTATTATGCCATCCCTCTCCATGAAATGGCTTTTCTCCCAGGATAGTACTAGGTGTACCTCAATACACTATTTCAGGATCTTGGTGAGGTTATCAAGACAAGATGCGAAATCATCTCCGAAAATAGAGAAGTCATCCATGAACACTTCCACATAATCCCCAATCATGTCAGAGAAGATAGCCATCATACAACGCTGAACTGTCGCTGGTGCATTGCAGAGGCCAAAGGGCATTCGCTTGAAGGTGAATGTTCCAAAGGGGCATGTTAATGTGGTCTTGTCCTGATCTTCCGAGCTAATCGCTACCTAATTATACCCGGAGTATCCATGCAAAAAGCAGAAGAAACTGCGTCCGGCTAACCATTCTCAGATCTGGTAAATGAACGGCAAAGGGAAGTGATCCTTCTAGGTAGCCGTGTTCAGTTTCCTATAATCAATGCAGACCCGCCAAGATGTCGCAGTGCGGGTAGGGATGGATTCGCCCTTATCATTTTTCATGATGGTGAGTCCTACTTTCTTAGGCACTATCTGAATTGGACTCACCCACTGGCTATCTGAGATTGGATATACAATGCTTGCATCCAGCCATTTGATGATCTCCTTTTTAACAACCTCTAGCATATTCGGGTTTAGCCGTCTTTGAGGTTGTCTCAAAGGTTTCACCCCCTCATCCGTGTAAATGTGATGAGTGCAATGCGAGGGGCAAATACCGTGGCATAGAAATCAATTGATGTTCCTGTTCTTGGGTTAAGTGGGCATTGATAATGATTGGATATGTCTCACTTTCGCCCAAGAACACATACTTAAGTGAGTCATGTAAGGGCTTCAATTCAATCATGGGTGGGTCAAAATCATATATGAGAGTGGGAGGAGTAGAATCAAGGGTGGGAATCTACTAATCCATGTACATGTGAATTCCTGCTAAGTCGCTCCCTGTAAAATCGTTTGTGACTGCATTAACGGGAAACCCGTTAGCTGTAGTCACGTCTTTCTGCAATAACAGGGGTGATTCAGAAATATATGGATCAGGATAGCTGGATTCAGGGGTACTGTGGTCAGAAGCACACCCCAAACAGTCAGATCCTCGGGGAGATATGTGTAATGCAGTGGTTTCAATCCCATGTGGATCGAGGTTCGAGAACCCTAATAGTGTAGACGAATGAGACATTTGGTCATCACAAACCAGCCCAATGTTACCACAGTAAGCTGAACTTCGTCTTCACCATCCTCCTCTACTCGATCACAGTCAAAGTTCTTTGCTGCCCTGAATATGTCTAGTCGAAGTCGCTCATTTCCTAGGGCAATCTCCATACACCCGGATGCACAATCGATGTTCGCTCGGGCTGTTGCCAAAAATGGGAGACCCAAAATAATTGGTGCATCTCAGAGATTAAGAGGAACTCCCATAACGTGAATGAAAAAATCTGCAGGAAAGTAGAACCCGTGAACTTTCACGATCACGTTCTCAACCACCCTGCTCAGTGTTTTGACTGATTTGTCAGCCAGCTGAATCGTAACCGAGGTGGGTTTCAACTCCCCAAATCGAAATCGATCAAATACGGTGATGGGAGTTAAGTTGATGGACGAACCCAAATCTAGACTGGTCCGAACAAATGGAGAATCCTGCAAGAAGCAGGATATGAGTGGGGTACCAGGGTCTTTCTTGTTCGGCGGTAGGTTAGCTAGAATCATGGCACTAGCTTCTTTCGACAATACCACCTGTCGTCCAATTCTCAGCTGTAGCTTCGAGGTACAGTAGTCCTTGAAGAACCTAGCGACAACGGGAATGTGATCGATTACCTCGAGGAGGGGGACCTGAATATGTACTTCCTTAAACATCAATTTCAGGTCCTCAAAATTTCACGTGTCCTTTTTCCGTACTGCATTTCATGTCAGAGCCTTAGGAAAAGGGACGGGAATCTCAGGGTTAAATGGCCTCTTACCCTTATCTACCGCAAGTGGCTCCTGAGATGATGAAGATGGAGTTGAACTCACCTGCGGCGAAGGGTGGGAAAAATCAGGACCCGCCTACCTAGGTGGGGGTCGAATGTCTTCCTTTCGCTACGCAAACAAACAGCATGTGCATCGGCTTGCTGTCCATGATATGGGGGAGCGGAAGGGGCAGAATACACAGGATTCTGCAAAGGCGGCTAGCCTTGCGCGTGATTGGGTGGTGTAGGAGGCATCTGTAGTATGGTGTATGCATGTCCCTGCGGTGCCTAAAACCTAAGCGGGGCGCCCTGGTTCTGCACATATCGAGGATTTGGGACAGGTTGGGAGGGCAAGGCTCCTTGAGTCCTATGCTCCTGCAACAGCTAGTTCTGTGTGTTCTATATGGTCTAAATCTGATCAGCCATCGCCTTCATAATCTGCAAGCTATCTTGTGTAGACTTCCTCATTGATTCTTGCAGCTCCTCTTTCAGCGCCTCCAAAGGGTCAGCCCGCTTTGGAGGGTTGTTGGCAGCTTGGTGCAGTGGCTAGTATAACGAGTAGGGTTGCTGTTGTGAGACGGGAATGGCTGCTGCCGAGGGTACGTGTTTTGCACATTCCCGTATTACCTGGTCTGGTAGTGTGGATCTTGATGTGGTCTCTGTGAATTACCAGACCAGGAGAAGTTTGGATGCTGGTGCCAACCAAGGTTATACGTCTCTAAGTACAGGTTATTATGCCCGTATCCTTGGATAGCGCTGATGTCCTCGTAGGCCGAATATGTCTGAGATGTATATCCATCAAGGGGATACACATTATAATCTGCGAGTGGTGCTTAACCCTAGTCGTAAGGTGCCAGATCTAGATTATTCACGGGATCCTGATATGCAGGATCTCGTAAATATGGAGAAGATGCATCTCGAGTGAGTAGATTAACTCGAGCAGGAGGGGCTCGGGATGCATAGGAGGATCTTGCGGTGGCAGAGCTCGAGTCGGATTGACCATGACAGATCTGGTCAATCTTCTTCTCAATTAGGTTTATTCTACCTAGCTGCTTGACAATGATATCCATGTCGGCTCGAATAGATTCTATGTGAGCCTCGTGTACACCAACCCGCTGCTGACCAGGCCGCTGGAACTGGTTCATAGATGCATCATTCATCGAGTTCTCCGCTAATGATTCGAACAGCTCAAATGTGTTGTTCTCAACTTTTGCGAGAAAATTCCCGCCGCTAGATGCATCAGCCAGATACCGATGTGTGTCATCCATCCCATGGTAAAAAATCTAAGCTAAGTGCCATCTAGGTATACCATGATGCGGGCATTTTCGGAGGTCGTGAAATGTATCCCATGCTTCGTGTAATTTCTCCCCAGCTCCCTGGGACAAAGTCGTGATTGTGCACCGCATTGCATTTGTTCGATCCATTGGGAAGAACTTTTGCAGGAATTCACGTCGTAATTCCAGCCAGGTTCCAATTGGCTTCCCAATAGTCTTGAACCAGTATGAAGCTTTGTCCCTCAGCAGGAACGGGAAAAACTTCATCAGAACAATCCTGAGATCAACATTCCTCGGTCAGATTGTTTCAACGAGTCGACTTAGGTCCTCAAGGTGCTGGAATGGATCTTCGCGTGAGTTCTCATAGAAATGAGTGCTGATCAACCCAATTACATTGGGCTTGAGCTCAAACGTGTCTCCACCTGT
This sequence comes from Thalassia testudinum, assembly GCA_037157565.1. Lineage (NCBI taxonomy): Eukaryota > Viridiplantae > Streptophyta > Magnoliopsida > Alismatales > Hydrocharitaceae > Thalassia > Thalassia testudinum. The sequence goes on from JAZHRO010000056.1 coordinate 19,553,534, forward strand.
GGGAATTCTGACAAGAGGTGCGACGATTTGTGCAACTGGGTCGTAGAAATCCCGCAGTTGTTCTCCTCACGGTGGGTGCTACATCCTGTCAAGTGCCGTCAAAATGCGATCCATGCTTTGCTGATGCCGCTCCTCAGATTCGATGACATAGGCTTCTAAACGAGCCATCGGGTCTAGATTCTCGATGTCCTGACCCGATCTAGGTCGAGGTCCAGGATTTGCCATGGTGGCTCTTGGAGTAGAAGAAATGGTGGGAAAAGATGGTCCGGGCGAGGTGACTCGCCTCCTTGGGAGTGGCTCCCAAGGTCCAACCAAGTGATGTCAAAGTGACCTCCTTCTGTGCATACACCACCCAACCCCTGGGTTGGTGTAGCCATGCAAGACAAGGCTAAGGCCCTGTCAATCAAATGGTCCTTATAGATGAGGTGACCAGATTTTTCGTTAGAAGTTTGAATTCCTAAAGATAAGTTCGTCATTCAACAGACTGAAGGTGATTCCCACCTCTCAAGCTAACCCAGCCAGTCTGGTTACGGGGAGACTAAGGGGAAGGTTCTTCCTTTGGCATATGCCTCCAGTTCCGTTGACCCCCGAGCCATGGTCGTTTGGCACTACCCCGTAGACCTAGTCACCAGGTTTAGCAAAAGAGATTAAAAACACCCAGTAGTACGACAATGAACTCGGGTTTATTTCGTGTTTTAAAGTTAGTTTTAACCCGTTTTCTTTAGTGGGGTTTGTGGTGAGTGGCCCACAAGGTGACCAAGCTCACCGGCTAACTAGACTTGATTAAGTCTAGGTTAGCCCAAAGTGTGGTCTCTAGTTGTAACACTAAAGATTCAACCTAAGTTGCATGCACTTCTCAGTTCTTTTTTTCTTTCTTTCAGCAGACCACAAAAGTAATGTTGGTTCTCTGATAATAATTAGAATCCAAATAATTTGAAATTTTGCAAGTAGATTCCTTTTTTAATCAGCTTTTCAGAGAATATTTTTTTGGAATTTTTACTATTTCAATCGAATTTTTAGGGAATTTTGAATATCAGGGGGTCAGATCTTGAATTTTAACCCCTAGTTGGTTTTTCACTTTGAAACAGTATCAAATGACCTTCAAAACTTTGAGAAAAATATGGAAAATAAAGCCAATGACGTCAATTTTCGAACCCCACTAGTTTTAGTCAAAATAGATTTGTTGATTGCTCGAAATCGCTTTCTGAAATTTGAAAAATTTTGAATCTATGTCAGTCTGACCCCCGTGCACTTCATGAATTTTTAAAAATTGTGTACTTGGAATTTTTTAAAATAACGGTGGAGTTTGAAAAATGGTTTGAAAATGAAGATTTGGCCCAAATTTCAGAACTTTTCGCTTAGTAGTCTTTTGGCAATCGAATTTCTAAATCAAGCTTGAAATCTGGCCGAAAATCAGAAGATGGTGGAAAAGATTTTTAAAGAGGTTTGAATTTGAAATTTAAGCCTTCCACCAAAATGATTTTTTTTTTCAAAACTCATGCATGTTTTTTTTTTTTCAAAAAGAATTTTTCAAAAGATTTGATGAAAATATCCTTTTTTTTCTTTTCCCAACTAACCTAGATTTGAAAGGAAACCTAATCTAGATTTTTTTTCAAAATTTTTCTTTCTTTGACTTTTTTTCTTTTTCACAAAAGAGATTGCAGGAAGTAGATCTAGTCCTAGGGTTCAGAAAATAAACCCAATTCAAGAGAATGTGATGTGCACCTGATTTCTTTTCCACGCTCGTTGTGTACGTAGATCCCGTTCTTTTTCCATTTTTCCTACACATCAAAAACAAAGTAGAGAGAAATTTGTCAGTGATAGTCTAAAAGATCGAAATCAAAGAAAATGACGTTGCCTCCCCGGCAATGGTGCCATTTATTTTGAAATCGTAAATCACGTATTTGATAGAAAAAAGTGTCATAGTATAGCTGGGAAGTATGATCCAGCAAAGATATTGTTTTACAAAAATTATGAGACTTGAGTCCCAGTCGTTCGTCTCTGGGAGGCGTTGCTTTCACTTTTGAAATCGATCTTTTTACTACTCTACTTCGTTTAAAGATGCATGCTGGTTTGCAATCTCCTAACTAAAACTTCACCACTTCTGTTATTAACTCGGATCACATGCGCATGCATCAAGTAAATTACGAAAGTGAACGTGTGAGTTTCTATGTGCACAATTCTAGTGAGGTGGTGACTAGTTATGGAGAAAGCATCTACTGTTAGATTTTCAATATCCTCAGGAAACGACATGCTGGTGCATAATAGATAGTCAGTTAAAGAGCAGGCACTTAAATCACGCAAATGCGATAATTATTAAGCTCGTGGTGATTTCAAACACATAAAGAGATATATATATATAAAAATGTGTTTTCATTCATTCATTGGGGAGTTGTTTGCACAAGGACTCTAGAGGAAAGCTTGTACATAAATGCTAAAAAATTTAACCTAGCTACTAGAAAATGATTGCATACAAGAGTCGATGGAGAGATATTGCATGCATCATTGGGGGAGAAGTAAGACTACACTACTAAGCAGTAAATAAAAGCAATAAAATTATAAAGAGCATCAATTAAATCTAGAAGAATAAAAGGGCATCCAGGGGTGGTCCTCGATGGCCTTGGAGTGGTCGGAAGAAGAATGAGGGGTGGCCAATGTAGCTTAGGCCGGCCTTGGAAAGAGTTAGGGTTGATCCAGCATCCCGGCATGATGTCCTCCATGATGGTGGTGAGCACATGGAGGTGGAGTAGCTAGCTAAGTGAAGGTGGGCGTGTATGGAGCTAATGAAGTGAGTGGTGCCAATGGAAGCCATGGATGTGAATGGGTGTGTTTGGCCACCCATGGGGTCTTTTTATAGACCCAATGGCTTCTCTCTAGAGAGGTGTGGAACTCTCTAGAGAGAGTCCAAGAGTGGCCAGCCACATGTGGGTCGAGGTGGTCTTTGAGATCCAAAAATTGTGGATCTCAATTTGAATGCCTCTCGGTTGCTAAATTTGGCAACCAAAGGGTGGTGCCATCTCAAGAGATCTCTAGAGAATTCTAGAGAAGTGTGTGCGTGAATGGGTGTGTGTGTGTGTATGCGGTCGTGCTTTACATGGCTAGGTGGCTTAGGGTAGGTCCTAAGGGGTTTTTTAGGTGTAGGTCTTGATTTTAGGGTTACAAACCCTAATTGCTAAGGTGAAAGTGCAATTAAACTTAACTTAATTTTAATTGAATGAGTGTGAGCCTAATTGAGGGTGACATAACTCAATCAGGTTGGGTTTAGGTCAATTGGACTCTCACTAAGTCCAATTGAACTTGTGTGGGTTGAGATCTAAGCTCAATTGGACTCATTGAGTCCAAAATAACTTAGGCGAAGGTAATTCACTTGATCTAAGTCAATTGGGCTTGGTGAGGACCTAATTAGGTCCTTAGGTAGGTCTAGAGGTGATGTACTAGGGGTAGGACACCTTAATTTAGGTTCCTATGGGTTTGGGATTAGGTCTAGGGAGCTAAATACCAAAGATCAAGACTTGAACCTCAAAACAGGGACTGGAGACCAGTATCAGACGTCCAAAAATGGGATCAGATGAGTTATTCTCAAAAACCAGAAATCCAGACTTCAGTTCTGGACATCCAATTTGAGTCAGGGGGAAATCAAGGTTCTATTTTGGGTACTCTATAGAAATTGAACATCTGACAAAGTGTCTGGATGTCCAATAACATTGCAGAAGTGGGTTTGAGGTGTGCGGGAGATTGCTAAGGGTCCTAAACGTCCTATAACTTATTTGGTAGTCCAGATAAGGGTTGGAACTAGGGTTTTAGGGCCTCCTAGGGTGTTGTGACCTAATCTAAGGGTGGCTAAGGCTTGAGGAAGTCTCTAGGCTATCCTAGGGCTAGGATGGACTTATGCGCTTCACATTTTACTACTTTATTTCTACTTAATAGAATAGAAAACCTTTAACCCCCTTACATTATTGTTCCTATATCTAAACCAAGCCTTCTGCTCCAACTCTACTGCAACTCCCGTTATTCCTGATCCAGCTTCAGATCCTGCTCCAGATCTGCTTATTGCCTGCATTTGACATAATGCACTTAATCAGCACATTATAACATTATTTTATGCATAGCTAAGGTAAAGCAGTAAAGATAAAGATAACGTGTATGTATGCATGAATAACCCTAACTTATGTCAAGTCCTAGCTTAATCTAGGTCAATTAAGACCTATGATTGCTGCGCAATCATGCGCTTTGATTGTCCGTCCGTTTAGGGGTGGTACGCGGTACTGAACCTCAATCGTGTCCTCAAAGCCTGCTGAAACTCAACCAAAAATTGGGAAGTAAAATGGGTATCCCTATCGAATACAATCTCACGCGAAACTCCATGCAGGTGCACCACATCGCGAATGTACCTCTCTGCCAACTGTGCTAGTCCTAAGGTGACTCGGATTGGCAGGTAACGCGCCATCTTTGTCAACCTATCCACTATCACCCAGACTGCATCGTGTCCTCTCTGGATAATAGGTAGACCCACCACAAAGTCCATGATGATGCTCTCCCACTTCCACTCTGGCACAGAAAGTGGCTGCAATGGTCTAGCAGGCCTCTGGTGCTCAGCCTTCAACTGCTGGCAAACTAAACACTGCTGCACGAACTCACCCACATCCTGCTTCATCCCTCTCCACCAAAAGTCAGATCTCAGATCAAGATACATCTTTGCTTTCCTGGGATGTATGGTGAACCTGGACCCATACGCCTCCGTCAGGAGCTCTCTCAACAACACCTCATCCCTAGGAATGCACAAGCGTCCCCTCATGCGTAGCACCTCGTTTGTAAAAGAAAAGTCTCCTGGGTCCCCTGACAGCACTCTGTCCCACTGCGCTTGTAACTACGGATCTGCCATCTACCCTGCAATGATGCAGTTTATCAACTCTTGTCACGTCCGTCGTGTCACTGTCACTGCCTCACAATACCCCTGTGGCTCCCGGGGTCGCCAACTACCCAACTCCTCCATCAGTCTCCAACTCTGTGCCTGTAGACTGGCCAAGTGGGCGAGCGCCTTCTAGCTCAAGGCGTCAGCTGCCACATTGGCCTTCCCTGGATGGTAGGAGATGCTGTAGTCATAGTCCTTCAGGAGCTCTAACCAGCGTCTCTGTCTCATGTTAAGCTCCTTCTGGTCAAACAAGTACCTAAGGCTCTTATGATCTGTGAAAATCTCAAAGGTCTCACCGTAGAGGTAGTGCCTCCATGTCTTCAACGAGAAGAATACAGCTGCCAACTCTAAGTCATGGGTAGTGTAGCTATGCCCATGGGGCTTCAGTTGCCTCAAAGCGTAAGCGACAACGTGACCCCAATGCATGAGCACACCCCCTAACCCTACAACGAAGTGTCTGCGTACACCACAAAGTCGCCACTGCTATCCGGGATGGTGAACACAGGAGCTGAAGTCAGTCTCTCCTTCAACTCCTGAAAACATGCCTCACATGCATCTGTCCAGGCAAAGGGCACGTCCTTCCGAGTCAACTGCGTCATACGATGCGCAATCTGCGAGAATCCTCTGATAAACCGTCGATAGTAACCTGCCAGTCCCAAAAGCTGCATATCTCTGTCACTGTACATGGCCTCTCCCACCTAAAGTACGGCCTCAACCTTTGCTGGGTCCACAGCAAAACCATCCCCTGAGATCACGTGGCCCAAGAAAGTCACCTGCCTCAACCAAAACTCACAGTTGATGTACTTGGCATACAGCCTTCATCGTCTCAAAGTGTCCAGAATCATCCATAGATGTTGACCTTACTGTGCCTGATCCCACGAGTAAACGAGTACGTCGTCGATGAATACCACCACAAACTGGTCCAAGTACGGTCTGAAAACCCAGTTCATCAAATCCATAAAAGTAGCGGGGGCATTGGTCAGCCCAAATGGCATGACCAAGAACTCATAGTGCGCGTACTGGGTACAGAAAGCTCTGTTGGAGACATCAATCTCCCTGATCCTCAACTGGTGGTAGCCTGACCTTAGATCTATCTTGGAGAACACTGTGGCATCTCGCAACTAGTAAAAAAGGTCATCAATTCTTGGTAGTGGATACTTGTTCTTGATGGTGACCCTATTCATCTATTTGTAGTCAACACAAAGTCGCAGGGTACCATCATTCTTCACAAACAACACAAGGGCTCCCCACGATGATGCACTGGGCCTCACAAAGCCTTCTCCAACAAGTCCTATAGCTATGACTTGAGCTCTCGTAGCTCAAGTGGTGCCATCCGGTACGGTGTAGTAGAAATGGGGCTGGTCCCCGGTACCAGTGAGATCTCAAACTCGATCTCACGCTCGGGTGGTAGTCTTGGCAGCTCCTCTGGAAACACGTCGGGGCACTCAAACCACCGGAATGCTCTGAAAGTCAGCCACGGGGCTAGGCTCTACCACTACACAGGCTAGGAAGCCCTCCCACCCCCAGCTCAATAGCTTCGCTGCCCAAAGTGCGAAGATGCATCTGAAACCTCTGTCCACCGACTGTCCATGGAACTCAAAGAAACTCTGGTATGGAGAAGACGATCTTCCACCCGAAACAGTCCACCAAAGCGTGGTAGGCAGACAGCCAATCCATCCCTAGAATCATGCCAAAATCCTCCGTTGGATCATAATCAAGTCAGCAGGGAGGCTGTGTCCCCTTATACTGACCTCGCAGTCCGCGTAGACCTCCTCAACTAAAATCAACTGGCAACCTAGGCCTCTGATCACAAATGGATCCCCTGACAACACACTGACAAAAAAATTCGCAGTGACAAAAGAGTGTGTGGCACTGGAATCAAAAGGTGCATACACTAATCTACCAAAAATGGTAACCATACCTACCACCACTGAACTAGAAGCCCTGGAGTCTCTGGGTGTCAGGGTGTTGATACGACCCTCAGTCCTCAATGCAGACGAAGCAGCTACACCCTGGGTAGGGCGAGCAGTCGCTGGTCGATACCCTCCTCATGACTGCTGCCCTCCCCCACGCGCCTAGGGACCACGACCACCAACTCAGCCTCCAACGCTCGGTGCAGGGAGCATCTGCTGTGCTCTAGCCCTAGATGGGCAGTCCCTCCTGATGTGGCTAGGCTGGCCACACTGGTAGCAGAGGAGGACTCGACTCCCTCCCTTGGTAGGTCCCTGTTGACGGCTGGGCAGGGGTTCAGTGCTGATAGCTGGCCCCTGTCTGGGGCCCCCAAAGGCCACTGATGGCTCCGTAAAATGAGACAGCTCTCCTACGGGTGCTGCGTGCCACCTCTCTCGACGCCCCTGAGAGTACTCTGGTTGGTAGGGCCTCTTCTGTCTGCTGTCAGTGTCTCGCGCGGCCGGGTTGGTCTCCTCGTTGGTCATGGCTGCCTCCACTCCTCTCAAGAAGGTGGGCAGCTTCAGGGGTTTGACATACCCCCAAATAGTAGGTCGAAGCCCCTCAGTGAACCTCCACAGGCGCTCATCCTCTGTAGCCACGGCTACCGAAGCAAAACATGACAGCTCCAGGAAGCGCATGCGATACGTTCTACCAGTCATCGTCCCTTTGCGGAGAGTGTGGAACTCCCGCCTCCTCTGGTCTTGCCAAGTCTCCAGGAAGTACTACTCGCAAAAGAGGGTAATGAACTGGTCCCACGTGTGTGTCACGCTCCACCACCTGGCCTCCAGGAAGTACTCTCCCCTCTCCTGGCCTCTGACTGCCCTCCACCACCTGTGTGTCGCTCTCTCTAGCTGGTATGTGGCAAAGGCCACGCGGCACTCCGTAGGAGGGCGAAGGGTGTCAAACACCTTCTCTATCTGCTCCAGCCAGTCCTCTGCCTCAGACGGGTCCTCATCCCTCTTGAAGCAGGGGGCTTTAGCTTCTGGAACTATCCGAAAAGCTCGTGGTGCCACTGCAATAGGGGAATAGGCATGCCTCTAGGCAAGGAGGGCTCGTGCTCGGAAGTGTTAGAATGAGGGGGGGTGGTGGAGGACCACCCCCTCCCCCTCCTGCTCATCTGGCACTGTGGCGGTCTCTCTATCCCACCGATGATTCCCCCTCCATGTCCTCAGGGAGAGGTGACCGTGGAGGCTGGTGGATCTCCTCTCACACTATGTCTCCGATCAGCTGGGCATGATCCTGGGCCTAAACTCCCAAGAGAAAAGGTGGGTCAACTGGCACCTCAGGCTCGGCACATCTGCCCCTCCGACCTTGTCCATGGCTGCGACCGCAGCCTGCCTCGAGAACTCCTCGACGAGGCATCTCCTGCAAGGAGATGCGGAAAATAGAACAAAAGGGTCAACGCTATCAAATTTCTTCGAAAAAGGACTCAGAACAAATATCAAAGCGATACGTTTTGGTGGCTACCCAAGTTACATGCATGTGAATGGTTATTCTCGAGCTAGTTGGTTCATTTCTCGGGACAACCTTGCTCTGATATCATCTAGTTATGAATCGATTCCCAGATCCCTACAGGACCTGAGACCAACTTGCCTCAACTAATCCCAAGACCTAGTTGTCCAACAAGAAATAACCAAAAAGTAGGAAAGTAAACCACATTCACATATGCAATATAACTAAGCAGTAATAGCAGCTGGTTTAATTCTCTTTTCTAGTTATTTTATTTTGTATGAATTTCCTTTTTACCCCTTTTCCTCAAACTTTCATATTTTCTTGATCTTGCATGTTCCTCGTGTGAACAATCTTGATTGCAGTCTTTTTCGAAGAGTAGAAGGTACACATGGTGCTCTCCTGGCTAAGAGAGTCCGTCGTGGTAGTCCTACTACCAATCAACCACCCCGAGGTCACTGTCAAGACGTAGCAGTGACTATGGCATGCATGGTAAACGCACGGATAGCTATCCTGCACTGACACGCGGTCAGTCATTTTCGCCAGCGGGTACTCCCAAAGTACAACACGGAACAATATAGGCCTAGCCCTCTCAGAAACAAGGATCTAGCCCCTCAGAACCAAACAAGGGTCTCGCCACTCCACAGTCAGCGCACACTCTTCTGACTACCCCGGTTTGCCCAGAGGGCCTAACAAGTCGGTGTAGGGTGGGTAGCTCAACCCCGAGCCCCATGGGGTGGCTAGCTCCCTCCCTACACTAGTAGCTCACCTAGTACCGTGTACACGAGTGCCAAAAAAAGTCGATGTAGAGTGGCCATTCCTAACCCCGGGTCCCAACCCAAGGGCGACTAGCTCCGCTCTACACAAAAAGGGGACAGTTGCTCTCCATGGTACCACGTACTCAAGGACTAGCACACTTCCCATCTACATTCCAGATTTTCCATCTAACCACAGGAGCTCTACTCCTAACTACTCGTAGGGTTCATGCTCATGTTGACCACATTATTCTGATCCAGATTCCATCATTTACAATTCGGTTCTTGTTTATATACAGGCAGCTCATGTTTCCACAATTTAATACATGTAACTGATGATTTTATAGGTAACTGTTCATTTATCTCATGCAGCTCATATTCTAATGGGCAGCTCACAACTTTATTACAGCCATTGGCTAGCAGTTTAACTTATTCATGTATACAAGTACAATCATGCAGTACAATTGGTTTATTCATTTCTTTGTCCTAGGGTTCATGCCACATCCTAGGTTTCTAGTTGGCTAATTCCAGAGATACATTCTTATTTAATAAGATTAATAGGGTAGACCACTCTACCAGACAGTCTTGGAATAATGGGGGCTCGAATCGCAAACCTAGGTGTCTCTACGAGCCCCAAACACACAGTAGGCTAAAACCCTATATCGGGAATACATCACAAAGGAAGATTCAGAATATTGTATAAAGGTTTCTAGTACGTAGAGAAACTCACAAGGAAACTACAAATACTTCGTTTGCGTAAAACAGATCTCGATCGGACCCCACTTGGATCAAAAACATGTCTACTAACCAAAATCGGACGTCTGGAAACAAGTCAAGACATCTTAAAAGTTAAAAAATCTCACATCAAGTTCTTGCACTCTCCTTAGACATCCTTGACTCCCCTGCGATCATCTGAAAGCAGTTCTAGGCGTCGAACCACTCCTCCGGTCGTTTGGAAGCACCTCCGGTCGTCGGATGAGCTGGTCAGACGTCCGAAAGTGCGTCGGAGTGCATTCCGCGCTCCTTCCCAAGGCTGCTCCTATGTACGACAGAGCAACCATCTAAAATCAGGCTGCCATATCTTCTGCGGTGCAGCCTGCATGGCCGTAACCGTGGAAAGAGCGTACCTTTGCGATACAGGTGCTTTCAGACATCTGGTCTTGACCCCAGACGTCCAGATGCTCAACCAGTCGTATGGACTTCACTCTAGACGTCTGATACTGGAAAATTTCCAGTATCAGAACATGTCCCCAACGCTCTTCACCGTGCTCCGCTGGGCTTCTCCTTGCTTCGCCACAGCTCCGGCTGCTGTAGGTGGTCGAGGGCACCGTTGTGGACTCCCTCCTGCCGCATGCACCCAAGGTGGCCGTGCGAGCTCCGACGAGCTTCCACCAAAGCTCTTGACCTCAGCCTCCTCCTCCTCCTCTCGCACTTCTGTTTCTCGCTCTCTCTCACTCACCCTCACTCACCCTTGCTCGCGGCAGTGAAGGTGGGGTGTGGTAGTAGTGGTGGAGTGGAGAGGAGAGGAAGGGAGGGTGGCTTTTTATAGTTGAGGGATTAGGGTTCGGGTAGGAAGGAGGAGAAAGGAGAGAGAGAGAGAAAAGAGGTTCTGCATGTCGCCCACGCGTACAATGTAGAGCGCGTACAAAAATTTCATTTTTAGACGTCCGGGAAAGGGTCCAGATGTCTGGACAGATGTCTGACTAAGACTCCAGACATCTTAAAAGGCTAAAAGTTGGATGGGTCTTTACACTTCCTCCACCAACATCCATAAAACAAATCCGCTCTTTCCTTGGGCATGTGAGTTTTTACAGAAGTTTCATTAAGGATTTCTCAAAGGTTGCTCGGCCCTTTAGTAACCTTCTTGCCAAGGAAACACCGTTTGAGTTTGATAAATCATGCCATAAGGCATTTGATTTATTGAAAACGACAGTCACTTATGCCCTGGTGTTGCAACCACCGGTCTGGACAGCCCCATTTGAGATTATGGCTGATGCATCTGATTATGTCATCGGGGCTATCTTGGGTCAGAAGAATGAGAAAAAGCCCTCTGTGATTTACTACGTTAGCAAGACTCTAGAAGAGGCCTAGAGGAACTACACCGTTACTGAAAAAAATTGCTAGCCATAATTTTTGCCTTAGAAAAGTTCAGGTCTTATTTGTTAGGTTCTCGTGTTATCATCTATATTGACCACTCTACCTTGAAACATCTCTTGGACAAAAAGGATGCCAAACCCCAGCTTATTCACTGGATTCTACTGCTTCAAGAATTCGATCTTGAAATCAGGGATAAAGCTGGGGCACAAAATTTAGTGGCAGACCACCTCTCGAGAATCCTAATTGATTCTCCTCATCCATATGTACTGATCTCTGATACCTTTCCGGATGAGACTATCCTCACAGTCTCGGGTATTCGAACCCCCTGGATTGCAAATATTGCCAATTATTTGGCCTTTGATAAAATCCCTCAGGATTGGACCAAACAACAATGAGATAGACTTGTGTCTGAGGCCAAGTAATATTCTTGGGACAGTCCTGAGTTGTACCGCATCGGCGTAGACCAGATTATTCATCGATGCATCTCAAAATTTGACTTCCATAGCATACTCGAGTTCTGCCACACATCTGCATATGGTGGACACTTTTCCAGGAAAAGACAACCGCAAAAATCTTGCAATTTGGATTCTATTTCCTGTCATTATTTAAGGATGCCCAGGAATTCTCAAAGTCATGCACCCGATGCCAGACACTCGGGAACATGGCTAGGAGAGATATGATGCCCTTCAACCCAATTCCTTCCGTCGAAATTTTTGACATTTGGGGCATCAACTTTATGGAACCCTTCCCTCCTTCATTTGACACCAGTATATTCTGGTCGCTGTTGATTATGTGTCCATGTGGATTGAGGCAATTCCCACCCAGACCAATGACCACATGGTGGTCATCGATCTTGTGAAGAAAAATATCTTCAGTCGATTCAGGGTTCCTAGGGCAATTATCAATGATGGTGGCACATATTTCACTCATGCCCAGTTTTGGAATTTACTGGGGAAATATGGGGTGAATCATTAGATTTCCACGCTGATGTGCATACATCTGATTAACCTAAAATGTCTATTAATGCATGTTCTTAGTGTCACATTAGCATCATACGTTGTAAATAGTGCATAACATGCATTATCATGCATTTAGATTAAGTTGTATAAATTTTATAGTAATTGCCTCCTTTTTATGGTCAGGGACAGGATGACTTTTTATCGGGGACTTGGATCGAAGATCCAACCGTACAAATTTGATTAGGGTGACGATTGGTGTTCAATGACTCCAAGATCGCCCTAATCGGATATCTGTAGCACCAGCTAGAGACCGAGGAACCCTAAAGATCATGGGCCAAGATAGAGTAAATCCACACCTCAGACGACAAATTTGACCACACGGATGGATTCAGATCGATGATTGCAGTCTAACGGAGTAAAAATCGGTCCAATCCGAAACCCGTGGCACCATTAATCACTTAGAAGATGGACAACTAAGATGGCACCACGTGGCACCATCTCAACCACCCAAACCGGCCCAGCCAATCTAGGAGACCGCCGCAACCTCTCTCTCTCCTCTCCGTGCAATGGATCTTGGCTGTTGGATCACCATCCAACGACCACAGACGCTCACGCCTTAAAGCATCCGCGTGAGGAACTAATTGCTATAACGCAGCAGTCGGGGGCTTAAATGCGAAGAAGAGGTGCAGGTTCAAGCCCCTGTAAGCCTCAATCTAGTGCAGATGTAAGGAATGGCTTAAATTGGGCTGTCGGATCAAGGATGAGTGGTGGCGAGAGCGAAGACGTGGTGCACTCAGAGGTCGTGATGCATGAACGTGCGATTGGACGTGCCAGGCGCGCGATGAAGTGCTGGCGGTTAGTGACTTTTAAGTCGTCCGATCTTACGATCAGACAGTCGAAGATCAACGAACATGGGCAGCTGAGTGCGGCTCAGGAGAGGAGCGAACGACAGGCACGGGTGCACATCACCCACGATTTGGGCTTCAGTGACGCTTAATTCCGTCACTAAAGGCCCTTTATTTATTATTTCGAATTTGTAATGCCCAAAATGCCCCCACTCCTTGCAACTATAAAAGGAGACCTCCTCCATATGAATTTCCCATCCCTTCCTTCTCTTCTCTCCCTCTCCAAAGCTCAAGAGAAGCTTATCCCAAACCTGGGATGCTCCTCAAGCGATAAAATCAAATTTTCACCCCCATTCCGAAAGCGGATCCCGCGACGACGATGATGTGCTACCTCGTTCCCATTCCTCTTGCCTCAAACTCCTTCCCACTCCATTCCTCATCTTCCAAGCGTCGTCTCATCCGGCTCGTTCTCCAAGCAATTGTCGAGAAGGATACTTCTCTCTCCCATTCCTTTTTCTATCTTTCTAGAGTAGAATTTGCCTACTTTCTAGTTGTAATAGTTTTCCTACTTTCTAGTGTAATTTCTCGCTTTCTTAGTTGTACAAACATTTTGCAATATCAAGTCAATGTTTTTTCTCTCTCTCTATTTCTCTTATTGTCTATAGATCTCATTTCATTGTAATTACTCCGCTTTTTAACAAAAATACAAAAAGAATATAATTACGAATTTTGATTGACGTAGCCTCCTTGAGTTCGACCCAGGATTTCTATTCTGGTATAAATTTTATTTGTTGAGCCTGAGTTCTTCGCTATTCAAACTACAACGACAGGTTTTCAAAACCAAACTCGGTAGCGTATTACCCTGTTGTTTCAACATTTTGGCACCGTTGCCGGGGAGGCAATGATTTTCCAATCTTTTTGCATTTCATGCACTTTACTATCTTCTAACTTGCTTTCCCTTGTGTCTACTATTTTGCAGAAACCTCTATCAGGGAATCATCAAGTGGTAGATCGGAGTAAAGTGCAGTTGAAGATGATTGCAAGTGCTCCCCATTCTTTCCCCTCCATAGATTTCATTTGTCACATTAAATTCAAATTCCAATTAACCTAGGTGTTTACATAAATCCTAGGATTAGTTTGCTTGTTTGGATTTCCAGTCACACTCATTTCACCCTCGCTTATATGAAAAAAAAAATAAAAAGATAATTTTGTGGGGTAATTTTCAACATACACCCACATTCAAGGCACTCAACCTACTTGATTTGCTTCTACTCAACCGGATTCTGATCTGTGGATATGGTACACACAAATCAACACATAAAAAAGTAGGAATCATTCTAGGTTAACCATTTCTGTATGCCTAACCTAGTGGTGTAGTTGTGGCCAATTGTTTGAGTTATTTAGGCCGCACCACTCAACCTAAAATCAACTCACCAAGTAGCTTCCTCTTAGGATTTTCAATCTAGGTTTAAACCAGGCACTCCACTTTATTTCTGGTTTTAAAGGAAAGCAATCTTCACCTATGCTTGAAAACCTGGTTTGCCACAAACTTGATTGAAATCAACCTAATTCTAACCCCTAAAAGCTACTTAAGCAAGATATGAACATTAAAATCTACGCATCACAAATAATCTTGCTTGAAAACCCTGGTTGTGCACGCACTTACACATAATCAATCGTTAAGGGCACAACCCATTTTAAGGGCCCATCACATTCCATAAGCACTACAATACTAGGCCTCAATGAAATCGAATAGACATTGGCTTTAAGGACTGATTCTCTCTTTGGGGCCTAGTCAGAGATTGTTTATGATTAACCTACTTGTAATGATTAATTTGATGTCTAGCTAGGGGAGTAGCGTCAAATGACCGCGGTTGGAAGGTACACTAGGAACCAGAGGCGCAAGCCGAAGGAAGAACCTTCTCCCCAGTCCCTCCTTCTAACTAGTTGGATTGAGCAAACACAAGTAGAGTAAATCGCCTATAATCTTAAGGCGGGTTCTGGGAGTCTGTAGATCCTTAGGCTACCCCACTTAAGGATAGGCTTGTTTTGTTGTGCTATAGGGTCCTTATCCCCACTCCTTCCTACCTTTTCCTAGTTTATGCTCGGAAAAAGGACATTGAATCCCCGATTGGAAGGACTGCTAGAGTATTCTAGGAGGAGTAGATTGGATTTTCGCCAAATAGATCCCATGGTCGATCAACAGCCTCCTCTACCCTGGGATCCACAGGAGGAATTCCGAAGACAGCTGGAATAATTGCGGAGAATGCAAGAATGGTACTAGAGAATGCAGGGCGCTCAGCCCTTGAAGGATTTTTATGATCCTTCAAATTACGGGGAACGTCCCGGCATCCAAATTCCTGTTGGAGACATAGAAATCAGGCCCCAGGTGTTAATCCTTATCAAACATTACCATGGGCTTGGCTCTGAAGATCCGTTTCAGCACTTGAAGGACTTGACCACTTTGGTCCAGACCACCAAGGCATGAAATGTGAATGAGGAGCAAATGATCATGAGGCTCTTTCCCTACTCTCTTAGGGATAAAGCCACTCATTGGTACAGGACTATAGGAAGACCAATTGCAACTTGGAATGAGTTGAAATCGGCCTTTCTGAAGAAATTTTTCCCTGTCGGACGTACTAATGCTTTGAGACGGGCAATCACTACCTTTACCTAGCGGTCGGGGGAGCAGTTTCATGTGGCCTGGAAGCGATCCAGGACCTATTGTGGAGGTGTCCACACCACAAGGTGCCGAAATGGCAACTCGTGTAGATCTTCTACCACAGGTTGACTGGGCAACTCAAAAATCATGTGGACGCTTCTTGCAGAGGCAATTTCCACAATAGAGACAAAGATAGCACGCACGATTTGTTTCAGGAAATGAGCGAGAATTCAATCAATCATGCCTCCATGGATACTTTTAACCGATCCCAGCAGCCTAGATCGAATGCTAATGAAGTCCACGACTCTCATTCATTCGATATGGAATTGATTTGTAATAAACTCGATAAGGTGGACTTGGTTGCTAAGAGAATGGAAGAGTGGATGGCAAGAAATTCAATGAACAACTCTCGATCCACTCAATCCCAAAATTCATGATTTCATTCATCGCGAGCTCCTTCTGGATGGGAGTTCGTGAATCAACTTGATGTGGCTCAACCTACGAGCTAGCATTATTTGGAACCCCACGGGTTCCAAACTAGGGCCTTTGATCCTAGTTTCTCTGAACCTTCCCTTTCTTTCTATCCATCCTCACCCTATGAGGATGTTTGTGCTGTATAGGAGAATGTTAGATCCAACCCCTTCTCCAATGCTTATAATTCGGGTTGGAAAAACCACCCTAACTTCTCCTAGAAAAACTCAGGGCAGCAGACCCAATTCCGATCCAGCAACTATGCTCCGCAGTGACCAATGGGTCAGTGTCATGTTTATACATAGTTGCCCCCAAATCAGGTCAATCAGCTAGCTTGGAATGCTCGTCAACCCGTAGGGCAGGCTGATTTGAACCGACAAATGGTAGAGATGCAAGGATCCATGCTCCAGCTCATGCAGCAAATAAAAACCTCACTGGACAACTTGCAAATCGGGCTCATAGCTAACTCTCGTCAACCCAGATCTCTGCCATCCCAACCCGTACCCAACCTGCGAAATATCCTGAATCTGCGCAACCAAGTCCATGGGTACAGAAATCAGAGGGACCCATACGCACATTCTCAGGTGGTTGAGCAGCGTCCTTCCTCTTTTTCTTCTTCTGCAAATCAATAATTCTTGGCTAGTCAAGCCCCTCCAATCTTTCCTAACCCTCCCCAAGACCCAAACTCGTATGCATCTGCAAATTCTTTTAATTTGAGGAGTGGTAAACAAACTCAGGATCCACGACCACACCATTATGATTTACTGAATCCTGAAGAACCTGAGGATAGAAAGGAGAAATCTGGAGAAGAAATCAAGGCCCAGGAACCTGATTCTGAAGATTCGACTCATGTTCCTTTTCTTGAGGCCTTGATCAAATCAAGGAAGAAGAAGCCTGTTGATAGTAATGAGGAGCTTTTGAATATTTTCAAGAATGTCGAGATCAATATCCCGCTCCTCGACACTATCTAACATATATCGGCTTACATAAAATTTTTAAAGGATTTATGTACACAGAAGTGTAAGTCGAGAGAATCTGTTCCGAGGAAGGTGGTACTCTCCGAGCAGGCTAGTTCTGTTATCCTTCACCACCTCCCTCAGAAAAAGAGAGATCCAAGTGCTCCTTTGATTTCTTGTGTCATCAGAGATTACACTTTTGATAGAGCACTGTTGGATCTGGGTGCATCCATCAACATAATTCTGACTTCTCTTTACGAGAAGTTCAGATTAGGTGAACTTTGGCCGACTTCGGTAACGCTGTAGTTAGCAGACCGTTCTGTCAGAAATCTGTGAGGCATTATTGAAGATGTTATTGTTAAGGTTAAGGATTTCTATTTCCCTGTAGATTTCCTTGTCCTTGACATGGATGTACTTGAAAATCTGAGGAACACACCCATAATTCTGGGGCGTTCGTTCCTAGCTACTACCAACACCAACATTAAATGTGAAAGTGGTAGCATGGAAATCGCCTTTGGGAATCAAAGAATGAAATTGGATATTTTTAAGGTGATTAATAAATTCGAGGATTGTGGATTTATTGAGGAACTTGAGGATGATAATGTGAATGTTGAAACTTCTATAATGGTTTCTGCATTTGAAAGTTCTTCCTCTGATGATGAATTGGACCCGCAACCCTCTATGGTAGACCTGCCATCTTCTGACGAGGTTATTGATTTTGTTCACTCTCAACCTCTTCCAGTTGATGAGTCTTCATTAGCATCTTCCTTACCTTCAATCATCAACCCGCCCTAGCTTGAACTGAAACCATTGCCTAAGAATCTGAAATATCAGTTTTTAGGACCACATAAGATGCTCCCTGTAATTATCAATGCTAAATTAACAAAGGAGTAGGAGATTAAACTGATTAAGGTCCTGAAGGAGTACAAGGAGGCTATTGGTTGGACTATTCATGACCTTAGGGGGATTGAGCCATCTTATTGCAATAACAGAATACTTTTGGAAGATGGATTCCGCCCTTCTCGCTAGATGCAGAGGAGATTAAATCCAAATATGCGAGAAGTGGTCAAGAAGGAGATTATTAAGTGGCTCGATGTAGGATTCATTTATCCGATCTCTGATAGTCCTTGGGTAAGTCCTGTGCAGATTGTTCCCGAGAAAGCTGGGATTACCGTTGTGACTAACGAGAAAGGAGAATCTGTCACAACTCGCTCAGCTTCCTCTTGGAGGGTTTGTATTGATTACAGGAAGCTAAACACAGCCACGAAAAGGGATCATTTTCCTTTACCCTTCATTGATCAAATCTTGGAAAGATTAGCCGAGCAGAAGTACTTTTGTTTCCTTGATGGTTACTTGGGATACAACCAAGTTCCTATCCATCGTGAGGATCAGGAAAAAACTACTTTCACCTGTCCTTACAGAACCTTTGCTTTCTGTAGGATGCCATTCAGCTTATGCAATGCACCTGTGACTTTTCAATGGTGTATGCTAGCCATATTCTCTAACATGGTGGGAGAGTTTATGGAAGTTTTCATGGATGATTTCTCTATTTTTAGAGAATCATTTGACTCTTGTCTAGTTAACCATGAAATGATTCTTAAACGATGCATCAAAACATGACTAGTCCTTAGCTAGGAAAAGAGTCATTTCATGACACAAGAAGGCATCATCTTAGGTCATGTAATCTCTGAATGGGGAATTGAAGTGGATAAAGCTAAGGTTGATGGTATTGCTAAACTCTCTCCTCCCACATTTGTCAAACAAATTCGATCATTTCTTGGTCATGTGGGATTCTACAGGAGATTCATCAGGGACTTCTCGAAGGTTGCTCGTCCTCTGAGCAATCTTCTTGCCAAAAAAACACCGTTTGATTTCGCCGAATTATGTCGTAAGGCATTTGATTTTCTTAAAACGGCAGTCACTTGTGCTCTAGTGTTGCAACCACTGGTTTGGACAGCCCCTTTTGAGATCATGACCGATGGTTCTGATTATGCGGTCGGGGCTATTTTGGGTCATAAAGTTGATAGGAAGCCCTCTGTCATCTAGTACGCTAGTAAAACTCTGGATGAGGCCCAGAGGAATTACACTGTTACTGAGAAGGAATTACTAGCTGTAGTATTTGCTTTGGAGAAATTCAGGGCTTATCTCTTAGGATCTCACATCATCATATATACCAACCACTCAGCCTTGAGACATCTCTTGGCCAAAAAGGATGCTGAACCCTGGCTTATTTGTTGGATTCTTCTGCTTCAAGAATTTGATCTTGAAATCAAGGATAAATCCAGGGTACAGAATGTGGTGGCAGATCATCTATTGCGACTTCTGAGTGATTCTTCTCATTCAGACATTCTAATTGCTGATACTTTTCCGGATGAAACCATCCTTATAGTTTCAGGTGTCCAAATCCCGCGGTTTGCCGACATTGTTAATTATTTGGTCGTTGGTCAAATCCCCCAGGATTGGACCAAGCAACAATGGGATAGACTCAAATCTAAGGCTAAATATTATTTCTGGGAGGACTCTGAACTGTACGACATCGGCTCTGATCAGATTATTTGCCGATGCATTCCGGTGAACGAATTCAAGAGTATACTTGAGTTCTGCCATGCATCTACGTGTGGTGGACACTTCTCCAGCAAAAAGACGGCTACAAATATTTTGCAATCTGGATTCTATTGGCCATCTTTATTCAAGGATGCCTAGGAATTCTCGAGGTCATGTTCCCAATGCCAAGCACTTGGGAGGATAACCAAGAGAGATATGATGCCCCTAAACCCAATTCTACCTATTGAAATCTTCGACATTTGGGGCATCGATTTCATGGGACCCTTCCTCCCTTCATTTAGACATTAGTACATTCTCGTCGCTGTTGATTACGTGTCCAAATGGATCGAGGCGATTCCCACCTGAACCAATGATCACAAGGTGGTCATCGATTTTGTCAAGAAGAACATCTTCAGCAGGTTTGGGATTCCGAGGGCCATCATCAGCAATGGTGGCACTCATTTCACTAATGCCCAATTTTGTAATTTGCTAGCAAAATACGGGGTTAATCACCGAATCTCCACACCTTACCATTCCCAAAGGAATGGAAAGGCCAAGATCTCCAATCGGGAGATCAAGAATGTTCTGTAGAAAATGGTTAGGCCTGATCGTAAAGACTGGACTCAAAAGCTTGAGGACGCTCTTTGGTCCTACCATACAGCATATTAAATGCCCATCGACATGTCTCCATTTCGGCTAGTGTATGGAAAGGCATGCCATTTACCCGTAGTAATTAAACATAGGGCATTCTGTGTAATAAAGCAGTGCAATGTAGATCTGAGTTTAGCTGGGAAGACTAGGAAACTCCAACTATCCGAGTTGGAGGAGCTTAGAAATGATGTGTATGAGAATGCCAAGATCTACAAGGCTCAGACCAAAGCTCTCCATGACCAATTAATTTCCCACAAGAGCCTTGAGCCGAACCAGAAGGTCTGGCTATTTGATTCTCGACTTAAGCTCTTTCCCAGCAAACTTAGGTCGAAATGGAACAACCCATTCATTATCAACCAGATATTTCCAAATGGATCTATTTAGATCTCTGAGCCGAAGATGGGTAATTCATTCAAAGTCAACGGTCAACATCTGAATCCCATTATTGACTGTATTATTCCAGAACCCATCTCAGACATGGCTGCTCTGCCATGTTGTGACTTCTTTGGCTGGACTTCGCCTAGCTGATGACATTAAACTTAGCAGTTGTACAGTCTGACTTAGAGTTGACTCGAGATTCATATTCAGGTGATATCTTCTGCATTCTACCCATCCTTTCATGTCTTTTATTCTCAATGCGAACATTGCATCAGCTAGGCATGGGGGGGCGGATTCATTTCTGAATCATTTTATTAGCTTTATGGAATTCTTGTAAATTCCATTTGTCTTCCTATATATACATTAAAAAAAAAATTGAATTAGGAAGGAATACTTGAACATTAAGACCTTTCAATCCCTAATCTCTCAGAGAATCCACTACAAAATTGAAAGGGAGATTCTTTGAGAAATCTCCTCCAATGTGAACCCAATTAGAAGCCCTTTTTGGTACCCAATCTCTCATGCGAACGCATGAGAGATTTGGGTATTTTTCAATTTTCCATTACCGGTGAACTTCCCTTTCTTGGAAGCTTGGCTTCCAAGCACAAACCCAACCTCCAAGGCCTATTTAAGAGACCCCAATTCAGCCCACATCTCCTAAGCTTGAAATCAGCTGGAGTACCCCCTCAATTTCGTCCGGCAACCTCTCCCACTCTCCCACGTCGCCTAGCCACAATACCAGTGGTAGCTTCCTCTTCCTCTCGCTTGTCCGCATCGCGTAGCACCCACTGACACTCCTGCCTCCCCTTCGTCCTCGCTGACCACCCTCACTGAGCATCTTCATCTCCAGCATCGGCGATACGAGCCAGATGCCATCCCTGCCTCCCCCTTTGTCTCTTCACTGCTAGATAAGTTCTCTCACCTTCTACTCGCTCTCCCCCTCTTTACTACCCTCAAATGACCACTACCACACTCCACCACCATCATCCCCTTCACCTCTAGCCACCATTCCAACGAGTTCCTCCACCTCCATGGTGTCAGACCCAAATAGGTTGTTAATATGGTGATTTTATCGTTGAAGTGTGTAAAGTGGTTAACCTAAATCGGACCTAACCATCTCTTTACAAAAATTTTTTTACCTGGCCTACTTGATTTTATCTTGGTCACTTTTAGGCCCAGTGTCGAACTCAGGGAAGTGGGGTTACAAGTTAAGTTTCTACGCCTTTCCTACAACGAGTCTCCTCCATTCATTTATTGTGTTTTTGGTGTTTTTCTTATTTAGATTTTTTCCTGGTAATCTTTGCCCTTGAGGCACACCCTCAAAATTGAGTTCTTGGCTTTGAGCCAAAACAGGGTTCCAAAATGGGTCTTGCTACTCGCAAGATGGATTACCTGCAAGACAAAGATTATCTTTTCTCTTTTATATATTTTTTTATCTTTTTATTGGCATGAAAGAGAAGCAGAAATAAAGTAAATATAGTATATATATATAGGTATATATTATATATGTATAAAGGGGTAGGGGTGGAGGCAGAGGTGGAGTGTAGCACTGTGTCGAGTCGGTCGTTGTCTAGAAAGACGCAACAAATAGGACGAGGTGCAGCAGGAGTGTGGGAAGGATGGTGGAAGATGAATGCGAACACGCTTTTTTTGTACGCGTGTATCGGGGAATATCAGCAACTGGTGCAGATATTCCCGTGATACCACGTTTGGTAAATAATGTGAAAATATATCTATATATGTATATATGTAAATATATCTATATGTATATATGGTTATATATCGGTATATATATGTATGTATATATGTGTATATATAAGTATATGTATATATGTATGTAGCTATATGTATAGATAGATATATGTATAGATGTATACATATATATATGTATGTATGTATACAATACTTATATAGATGTACATATATATATATATATGTAAAATATATTTATATCGGTATATGTATCTACATATGTATATATATGTATATATGTATGTATATATAAGAAGGTGTGTATATATGTATATATATATATATGTATCTATACTTAGTCATATAGGTAATAGTATATATATAGATATATGTATATTTATATATATATGTACATAAATGTATGTATATATATATATATATAAGTAAATATATATATATATATATATGTATATGTATGTATATAGACTAGTACATAGTTATATAAGTACTAATATATGCATAGATATATTTATAAATATATATATATATATAAGTATATAGACATATGTATATATATAAGTATATAGATATATATATATATATGTATGTATACTAATACATAAGTATATAGGTACTACTATATGTATAAATATAAGTATATATATATATGTATGTATATATGTATATATATATATATATGTATATAAATATATGTATATATATATCAATATATATAAGTATACGTATATATATATATATGTTTATAATAGTGTATAGGTGTGTCTGTGTGTGTGTGGAAGTGTTAGTGTATGTGTGTGTAAATGTCGGTGAAGAGAGTGAGAGAGTGTTGTGAGAGAGAGTGAGAGAGGGAGGGCAGGAGAGATGGCAGCCGCGCTACTGGAGTTAAGGCGTCTGCGACCACCAGGCGTCATCTAATGGTTCTAATGGTTCAAGCTCGCGTGCAGGTGCACACGCACGCAGACAAGCGCACACTGGAGAGCGAGGGCATGGAGATAAAACGTAGCGCACCATGCTTCACGAAGGTTGGAGTGAGTGCTCGCAAGCAAGCGTGAGCGAAGAGAGCGAGCGAAGGTAGGCGTACGCGGGCGGGAGCGGGCGACGCGGGGCGAGAAGCGCATGCGGGCGATCGACGATAGCGGCGCGCCGAGTGATCGGTAAAGTGAGAAGCTCACCGGTCACCCCACTGTAGCCACAGTGTCGCACAGACTCGCGTGAACAGTGGCTACAGTGGTCGGGCTAGCCGCGTGACCAGAGATGCAAGTGGTGTGAGTGTGGTTGACTCGCAGCTGGCACGCGAGGAAGAGGTTTTGCACCAGCTGGTTGCAAGCGTAGAGAAGCTCGCGACAGAGAGCGCAGAGAGGGACGCGAGGGCACCTACAGCTTGTGCGGAGGCTTGCAGGTGCTAGCAGGGGTGCGGGGAAGCGCTTGGCCGGCTACTACAGTGACTTGCGGTGACCGGTTGCAAGCGGAAGAGAGAGCGTGATAGAGTGAAGAAGCGGGAGGCGGAGAGGCCTGCAGGCATGCACGGATGGCGAGGGCGCCTTCAGGCACATGCTGAAGGGGCTGGGACTGCTGCTACTGCCTTGCCACTGCTGCTACCGCCGAGCTTCGACCTTCAAACCTTGAAGCTTGCGGCCATGGCTGAAGGTGCTGGGAACGTAAAAAAAATGAGAAAAGAGCCACCACGCCCACCGGCTCTTTGAAGAGCTGGGTGGTGGTGGTCTTACTATGGTGGGTGTGCACCACAGTGAGGGCTCCTGTCCGTCAGGTGTCTCCTAGGAGGACCGACGTGTGGAGGGAAATGGAGAGGGCGGTGGCCTGGAAGTGCTGCCTTTGCTTTTTTTGAAGTTGGACCAGGTTGGCTTGCAAAGGATGGAGCCGTGGTCTTTTACAAAGGAAGAAGGCAAGGCTATAGCTTGGCATGGTAGGGAATGGCTGCATGCGGCTGCAGGGAGAGGCCTGCTGTAGAGCATGGGGCGAGAAGGTGAGGCCACGCATAGCAGCCGTGGGAAGAAAGGTCTCAAAATCAAATGGAAATAAAAAGAGAGATGGGAATTTTGCAAAGATGCACTTGAGGAAAAATGTAAAATGCAAGGCCATTTATTTATTCTCCTCTCCTCTCAATTAAATGCATGCTTGCATGTATTTTTACAAATGCTATTATGGAACCCTAATATGCATAGGTAATGCTAGGAAATAGCACAAGAGGGCACTATTGCAGGTGTATTTTTGCGGTGCAATCATACCCCCATGCCTATCTTTTGCTAGTCCCTAGCAAAACATTTTTTTGCAATATTTAGAAATGATCTTTATGCTGAAGATTTTCTTTTGAGGCAATATAGGTGTGCTTTTTGTTGGATATTGTGAGAACCATTTGCAGAGGAGACTACCAGTACTTTAAGTCTCATATGACAAAGATCATCTCTCAACTAACTAGGACTCTTGATATTTAAACCTTAAGTACGATTTCTAGGACCCAGGAGGTTTATGCCGTACTCGAGAGCTCAAGAGGTTATGGCTTGTGCTTAGTGAAGGATCAAGACTGACCAGATGAACATTAAGACTCTAGCCCAGGGTTTCACAATTTTTTAAGTAAAGGCTGATCCCAGTTTCAGTTCGTGTCTTCGGATTGACCCTTAAGAAGATGACGGAAAACTCAACTCCCATTTTCAGACATTTGTGGCTCACAGGGTATTTGTAACCTGCCCTAAAGAACTTCTTGAAGGGCGACGACTTTACAGACATTTCTGAGATATACTGACTTATTTGCATTTTTTTTTTTGAAACACGTGTCAGTATATCTCTTACAATATTTTTTTGAAGGAGCACACTTTTCTTTTTGGTGGGAGAGTTTCTTTTTGGTAGAAAGAGTTTCTCCAAAACACAAGACTAAAACCTGGGATAAAAAGTCTACCTGCATGCACAGGTAAGGACTCCACCTTCCCTAATGAACACTATGGTTGGATCTTATGTTCACCTGGTCTTTTCTGATATGTGTAGTGTGAACCAAGTTTACTTAAGCTCTCAAGTAAAAGCAAACCAACTGATCCTGTACTGGTGTCTCAGGTACAAGAATACATCCTTAGTTAGGAGAGATTCTGATCT
The DNA here is from genome assembly GCA_037157565.1 of Thalassia testudinum. Lineage (NCBI taxonomy): Eukaryota > Viridiplantae > Streptophyta > Magnoliopsida > Alismatales > Hydrocharitaceae > Thalassia > Thalassia testudinum. The sequence goes on from JAZHRO010000056.1 coordinate 19,578,981, forward strand.
ATTTCATCAATGCTGAAGTGAATTAAGCCCGAGCCTAAGCGAATCAAGCTTCTTTGGCCTGAAAATTCTTCAAAACAGAGGTTGAATATCCATAAACACTTATTGTATTTTTGCTTCAGCTTTCAGATCATTACTAAACACCATTTTATATATATTTTTTTTTTCTTTTTCTTGCATATTTATAAATAGGTGGAAACTGCATGATATCATAAAATACCCAGATCCTATGGATGCCTATCCACCCCCCCATGCCAAACAATGCTATGTCCTCATATGCATGTAGGGAAAGGTAGAGAAAGGATGAAAGATTGGGTAACGAGAGTTGAGGTGCAGGGTATACAGCAGGGTGGTCGGGTGGGTGGACGGTGGGTGGTGAAGTGAAAAGTGATGGTGGATGGTGAAAGGTCTGGCATTTCATGGGACGAGAGTGTCCCAGGCGGATCGGAGAACAAGTCAGGAGGAAGAAGTTGGCCCTCAGATTGGCCAAGAAGAGGGGCTTCTTGGGTAGATGGATCCAAAAAGGAACAGCCCCAGTGAGTAAGATGTGGGCTCAAGGTCCTAGTGTGGAATTGCAAATCCGCCTGATTTGGCGGGAAAGAAAGGGCAATCCAGTCTTCAAAAGTGTGGACCAGTGGTGAGCAGCACGGATATGACTCAGACCACGAGGCATGGGAAGCAGAGAAAACCTCATCAGAAGTCTGGTCAGGAGAAGGTACAGGAATAGGGAGGGATGGGGGAACATCACAATATGTGCTGATCAGGTAGTCTTCAGTGTTTCCAGGTAATCTGTAGCAGTCTGAGTAGGTCCCAATTAGTTCGATACATGCACTGACGGTCATTTCCTCGTCAGATGTGTCATCCTTGATGCAATCGCAATCAAAGTTCTTGGCTTCCTTGAAGATGTTAAGCTTGATCCTTTCAGATCCAATGGTAATCTCAATACAGCCCGACTCGCAGTCGATAACGGTGCGGGCTGTCGCCAAGAAAGGTCGACCAAGGATGATCGAACAATCAGAAAGTGAGCTAGGAACTTCCATATCTAAAATAAGAAAGTCAACAGGAAAACAGAGACTGTTGATCGTAACCACCATGTCTTCCACCACACCCTTCCGGATTTTGACAGAATGATCTGCCAACTGTAACATGACAGGGGTGGGTTTCAGATTTCCCAAGGAAAACTTTTCGAGCATGATGGTCGGTATGAGATTTATGGAAGATCCTAGATCAAGCAGGGCACGGTTAAAACTACAGCCTTGGATGCTACAGGAAATAAACTGTGTGCCCGGATCTTTCTGCTTCGGTGGTAGGTTTGACAGTATAGCACAACTCGCATGAGGCGAGAGAACCACTGGATTCATAGTTTTCTTTGACTGTCGCCTGGGTGTTGTGTAGTCTTTGAAAAATCGGGCGACAGTAGGTATGTGGTCGATAGCCTCAAGCAGGGGTACTTTGATTTCAACATCCCTGAACGAATTACGCAGGTTTTCAAAGGCCTACATATCCTTCTTCTTGCCTTTTGCCTCCCTCAGTAGAGCCTCAGGGAATGGAACTGATTCTGGCACCAATTTGGGTGTATCGTCCTTTCACGAATACAGTGCACATCCCGAATGAGAGGGCAATGAAGAAGATGGGCCAGGATTAGGTCGAGGAGGATCGACGGTCTACTTGCCGCTCCTCGTAGTGATAGCATTAGACGATGCGGGTCCAGTCGGATCATAAGGCGAAGGAGGGTTCACAATAGGGACATAAGAGTGAGGTGCTGTAGCGAGATTAGCCTGAAATCCCAGTGGAATGCTCGGAGCTTACAAAATTTGATGAACCTGCCTCTAAGAAGGTCGTACCTGTGGTTGCGGACCATGGGGTATGAAATTTCATGGGTTGGGAACAGGTTGGGCGGGAAGAGTGCCGTGAGATCGAGTCGCCATGCGTAGTTGACTGATATCAACATTCTGCTATGCCAATTGGTGCTGAAGAGAGTTCATGTTCTCTTCATGGCGCTTTGACATTTCCGTCATCATCCACATCAATTTATCAAGAGGACTTGATGTGTGTTCTATTTGCGGTACTCAAGGACCTGATGGTGGATTCGCCATAGGATTAGACTGTGACCTTGGGATGACGGGTGTGGACGGTTGCATTGGTCCACCCACGGGGTTTTTGGCGTTGTGGGTTGTTGGACCATGCGAAGTTCGGATGATTTCGCAACCCTGGGTTATAAGTGGCAGAGAACGGGTTGTTCCCCAGGGCGGAAGCGTCTTCTATGCCAGAAGATGCATCCGCATGTAAATATGCGTCCGAGCACACGGAGGCTTGATCCTCCGTGTCCAAATACTGGCTCGCAGAGGCAAGATCCACATGACTTACCGAATCGCTCACCGTGACACTCGGTAAGGAAGCTCTTACGGGGTTTCTCGGGATAAGCCTGGTGTTGGAAGAATTGGGATTGTGACAAAGTAGTGAGGTGGGGGTGTTTGCCATAGAACGGGTGGGGTTGGCCAGAAGCTCGTCCAGCTTCTAGTGCACGACGGAGACTTCATCCAATTTCTGTGCGATAAGGCTGAGATCAGCGGATGAATGGGAGGGTCCCGTGTCAACTTCGTGGACATTACGGGGCAGGCTAGTATGATTAAAGGTGACAATGGAAGCACCGTTCATTGAGTTTTTGCTCATATTTTAAAATAATTCGAATGCTCCATTCTCGTATTTATTCATAAAATTCCCTCCGTAGGAAGCGTCTGCAATCTGCTTCAAAGTCTCATTTAGCCCATAGTAGAAAATCTGGGCTATATGCCACTTAGGCAGACCATGGTGCGGACCCTTCCTAAGGAGGTCGTTATACCTCTCCCATGCCTCATGAAAGCCGTTTTGTTGCGTAAAAGAGGTGATAGCACGGCGAAGCGCATTGGATCGCCCGATTGGGAAGAACTTCTTGAGAAACGCTGTTCGCATCTCTTCCAAAGAGTGGATGGTTCTCCCAAGGGTGCGTAACCATTGAGACGCTTTATCCCACAATGAAAATAGGAACATTTTCATGACGACTATAGGTAACCTGACATTTCTTGGTTTAACCGTTTCAGCCAATCGGGTTAGGTCTTTCAAGTGGAGAAAAGGATCTTCACTTGCAAGACCATGGAAGTGAAAATTTATTAGGCCAATAATTGTAGGTTTTAGTTCAAAGTCGTCCCCGCCCATGGGGACCCGAATTTGTCATATGGTCTCTGTAGCAGCAGGATTCTGATAAGAGCTAAGAGACCTAGGCTCCTCCCGTTCGGGAGGGTTCTGCATTTCGTCTAATGTTTCCCGAATGGCTTCCATTTTCTCATTATACATTTCCATTTGGGCTTGGAGGCAGGTTATGGGATCTAAGGCTTCACCACCTGGTGGGTTCTGAGGGTGGTTTCCTCCCTCGGGATTCGGCTTGTCATGGGGGTGGGCGTGCAGCCATGTTTATGGAGGAGGAGGACGATTCGGCTTCTTTTCTAGATTTATCAGTCAATTCAATCAATTCAGGGTTTTGTGACCTCCTCCCAAACATGCACTACCGCCGGAAGAATTGGGGAGATGAGAAGGGAAAAGAGATGAGAGAAATGACGCCGCAAAGGTACACTTGATGACAAATCAATTCAATCCAATTCCTAACCTCTATATTGTGCCCTTAGACTTAAAGATCTAAGTTACCTGCTATCACGAACTACGGAATCGAATGCGAGCACCGCGAAACCACCGGGCAGATTGAAAGGCCGTTTACCCCATCCTAGACACCCGATAGCACGTGGGAACTCTCACCAGCACGTAGATGCTACACGCAGGTAGTTAGACCTCCAATCCTTAATAAGGGTCAAGTTACTACCAATTTTAGTTAGAGGCTTAGGATCAAGTGCTTATGGAATGTGAAGGGCATTTTTTTTACAGGTAATGCCCAAGTGATTGATTTTTCAAAGTGTGTAATTCAAGCATGCAACGGGAAAATCTCCCCGAATTGAAGTTCTTAATTGGTGAATGGTTTTTAGAGTTCAGCCTTAAGTAGCATGGATTTTAGGGTTTCGCTGAATTACCAATTCAACCAATCTCCGGGTTTTTGTGAGAATACAAGTTTTCTTTCTAAGCCCAACAAACCCTTCTTCAATATCAGTTGGTTAATGCATGCTAAAATGCAATGGGCAACCCTAAATGGATATTTCTATGTGTGGATGCACGAATCAGTTTTACAGTTTATGTGAAAGGGAGCCAAAGCACTTCAATTCAAGTGCTTCCAATCACCAAAAATGATTTCCACACACAAGGCTTCAACCAAAAGATAAAGAAAATCAAATTGTTGGGGTTGAAGTATTCGGGATCGAATCTTAGGCAAGTTGAAAAGTCGTGGTGGGGTTGGAATCAACTCAATTCCAAGTCTCCCCACCAAAAAGGTGATCCCGAATTGTAAGTAAATGAGGCAAAGAGGGGTGCAACCAATCTTTTTATTTGCCTTAAAGAATACTTCCCACGGCAAAAAATTCAAGAATCAAGATTCTCGGATTTTCGCTATGCGAAGTAGGCCGGGAAATCTCGGGGTGGTGGGAGTGAAGACAATCAATCAAACAAGTGAATTTTAGTCCACTTGCCCCAAGAGATCCCAAGAAGTTTTTCTAGTTTTTTTTTTAGTTTCTTTTTTTATTTTTTTATTTTTATTAAGGTGACAAGTTACCCTAGTTGCTAAGAAAAGAGAACCTATTTGTTCGGCAACGTGTGCGAAGCTCCAATGCGGTGTCGGCGTCTTCACGCTCTCGTTCCCACCTTGGATCTGCTCACGTCTTCAACTTCGTCTGACTGCCTTCTCCTTGCACCAGGTTCACCTGCACACCAAAAACAGAGATACCTGTGAAGAGAGAAGTGAAAAATTGAAAGGAATTGAATAGAAACTTACTTGAAGGCGCACTTCCCCGGCAATAGTGCCAGAAAAGATGTGGTGTCAGACCCGAATAGGTTGTTAATATGGTGATTTTATCATTGAAGTGTGTATAGTGGTTAACCTAAATCGGACCTAGCCATCTCGTTACAAAATTTTTTTTACCTGGCCTACTTGATTTTATCTTAGTCACTTTTAGGCCCAGGGTCGAACTCAGGGAAGTGGGGTTATAAGTTAAGTTTCTACGCCTTTCCTACAACGAGTCTCTTCCACTCATTTATTATGTTTTTGGTGTTTTTCTTATTTAAATTTTTTTCTGGTAATCTTTGTCCTTGAGCCACACCCTAAAAATTGAGTTCTTGGCTTTGAGCCAAAACAGGGTTCCAAAATAGGTCTTGCTACTCGCAAGACAGATTACCTGCAAGTCGAAGATTATCTTTTCTCTTTTATATATTTTTTTATCTTTTTATTGGCATGAAAGTGTTGGTGCTAGAGCACCACGATCATTTGTTTTGATGATAACAAAACATGTGTTATTTAACATTTGCAATTTGAGTCCTAGATTTCAGGTCAATTGCAAATGTGGACGTGTTTAGACGGAACTCGAGCTCGCATCCAGGATGGATTGGAGGAGCTTAATGAAAAACAGAGGAGGTTCGCGTGGAGCGACAGATTGAAGATAGAAGATAAGAAGAATAGGATAGATTCTTTTTAATCCTTTCTTGTATCTCTTGTCTTTATTTTCTTGCTCTTTTTACTTTCCTTAGAAAATTATGTTAAAGAGCCTCAAAGAACCCTAACAGTAGTCCTAGGAACACCGACACAACCCTAGGATACTTAGGTTTTCTGTAGAATACTTAGAAAACCAATATAGGGCTCAAACAGCACTTCCAGACGTCTAATTCCCACATCAGACGTCTGATAAAGTATTTTAAGACGTCTGACTGTTGTTTCAGACGTCTGATAACTGTTACGCTGGACGTAGTTAGTTCTGTCTGATGAAATCAGACGTACAGACCTTAGACCAGACGTCTTAGGAGACGTCTGATGGTTTTGCCAGACGTCCAATTAGTGGACCGTTGGCTGGCTTAGCAAACAGTCAAGAATATGACCGTTAGAGCCTTATCAGACGTCCTTAGGCCTTTCCAGGCGTCTGATAAATGACCGTTTTGCCTTGGCTGACCCAAAATCTCTTCTCAGAGATTTTCTAGCCGTTGCAACGTTTGGAAATCCATTCCCACGGAAAAAGTAGGTTTCCAGACGTCCATACATAGTGCCAGACGTCCTGTTTGTCGTCTGATGGACTTGCGCAAAAACCCTGTTTAGATCTGATCCAAGTCAGGGAGAAACCCACATAGAATCAGACGTCTGACCTTTAAATCAGACATCTTAAAGTGGCCTTCCAGACGTCTGATGCCAGAGTTAGACGTCTGACTACCCTGTCAAGTGTAATCATTGTCCTGATTTCAGCCTGATTCTCTTGGGCTTTGTTCCCAACGGCTATAAAACCTTTCCTAAGCCTTCCAAAGCCTTCCTGAGGCCTCTATAAATAGAGGGGAGCCTTTGACACACCTAAGAACACAAAGATACACCAAGAGAAACACAAGACACACTTGGATACACTTAGCTACACACTTTCACACTCTTTTGTGTCCAGAAAAGCTCTTGCTCTCCAAGCTCAAGCTCCATTCTCTTGAGAGCATCAAGCTGTTGCGCACCCGCTCTCACGCCGTTGTTCACGAGAGCGACATTGCGCTGTTGCGTGGCTCACGCACCCGCGTCATCGTCAACGCACTCCTTGCAAAGGGGAGTTTCCTATTTCCTATAGAAGCTAGGTTCATAATTACTTTGTTTGCTCTATAGGATTACTTGTTTTATTTTATCTTTGTCTTTTGGTTGGGTATTCGCTTTGCGAATTCCCGTCTCCTTCGTGGGACAAAATCCTTCTCGTGGAGAGAAGGGTTGAGGAACGCTACCCTCGTACTTGTAGCGTGGTTGTACTGAGGTTGAATCACCCTCGTTTTAAGTGATTCGGTTAGTGGATTTGATCAACTAGGTTGATCGGAAAATCCTAACTCGAGAGGGTTAGGTGGTGGTTTTCACCCGGTTTGGGTTTCCACCTAAAAATTCTTGTGTTCTTTGTGTGATTGTCTTTTTGTGTGATTGGTTTTCTTTGCTGAGATTGCTTTATATTTTATTTTCGTATTTATTACGTCACCCCCTCTTCAGGCCCGAAAACCTACAATTGGTATCAAAGCAGGTCTCGCAAAATCGGTGTTACAAACCGGTGAGGATCCAGATATGGAGGGAAAAGCATTCGTGTGCACCGAAGGACACGATACCTCGCGACCACCATACTTTGCAGGTATAGATTTCGTTTATTGGAAAAATCATATGACTATGTGTTTGCAGGCCTACGACTTCCGAGTGTGGGAAAAGTGCGAATCCGCATTTTTTATTCCCAAGAAACCCGCAAAAGGTTACTCAGAAGATCAAGTTCGGAATCTCAACCTCAACGCAAAGGCAATGAATGCCTTGTATTGCGCATTGAGTCCGAAGGAATTCGAACGAATCCAAGAGTGCACCACCGCCCACGAGATATGGAGGAGGTTGGAAGGCACTCATGAGGAGACAAGCTCGGAAGAAGATCACGCGAAGGAGGAAACCGCTTGCTTTGGTTTCATGGCCAGAGGAAGCAATGGCGACAGCGAAAGCGGAAGTGACTCTGACAACGAGGTAAATCTCGATCTTGAAGAAGCTTTTAATGAACTATTTGAGATTAGTAAATCACTTAAAATAGAAAACAAAAGTATTAAAAAGAACCTTAGTTTTCTTAAAAATGAAAATGATAGGTTAGAAAAATAACTTAAGGACATAGAAGCTAGTCCGAAAAATGATAACCTGTTATTAGAAAATCAAGACCTCATCAATGAAAATAATAAATTGATTGAGGAAAATGTTAGTCTAAAAATAGAAATTTCTGATTTAAAGACTAAGATGATTACTATAGAAAAAGAAATCGCATTTCTTAGGGAAAATTCTAACAAATTAATCAATAAAGTAGATAATTTTTATAGCCCTAAGATTGAGAAAGGATCTCCATCAAGGAGACCCGCTAACAGATCCGGATCCAAGCTAACTTAGATACCGAAGAAAAAATTAGAATCTTGTTTTGTAGGGTTCAGGGATAATTACAACACAAAGGACTGGACCTACAAACTCAAGGCTGGTCAACTCAAGTTGGGAGAACCAAGAGTAGACCAAGGAGGAGAACAAGAAGACCGACGAGACGGCGAACAAACGACGGACCCGCCGCACGTCGACCACCAGATTGGAGACCGGCGCCAATGCCCGGGCCTCCAAGCTACGGATGGGAGCCCCATCCGATGTGGCATCCACCACCACCATTCGGGCCATTTTATTGGCCATGGTAGGTGAGGTAAAATTCTTAACCCTATCTTTTTATAAGCATTTAGATAGGGGGAGTTAAAATTAATGAGCTAATTGTCAATTTTTAAGGGGGAGATATAAGGTAGCTAAATTTCCTTTAGTAAAGGGGAGAAAAATAATAGCTATCTCATTGTTACAAAAAGGGGGAGGACATTACCTTTGTCAAAAGAAACTCATAGAAGAGCATGTTTTAAAGGGGGAGTTATAGGAAATGTAAAATCAATTAAACCTTTTTGATAATGTCAAAAGGGGGGAAGATTTTCTGCATTATTATTTATGGCTTTGTCATCATCAAAAAGGGGGAGATTGTTGGTGCTAGAGCACCACGATCATTTGTTTTGATGATAACAAAACACGTGTTATTTAACATTTGCAATTTGAGTCCTAGATTTCAGGTCAATTGCAAATGTGGACGTGTTCAGACGGAACTCGAGCTCGCATCCAGGATGGATTGGAGGAGCTTAATGGAAAACAGAGGAGGTTCGTGTGGAGCGACAGATTGAAGATAGAAGACAAGAAGAATAGGATAGATTCTTTTTAATCCTTTCTTGTATCTCTTGTCTTTATTTTCTTGCTCTTTTTACTTTCCTTCAAAAATTATGTTAAAGAGCCTCAAAGAACCCTAACAGTAGTCCTAGGAACACCGGCACAACCCTAGGATACTTAGGTTTTCTGTAGAATACTTAGAAAACCAATATAGGGCTCAAACAGCACTTCCAGGCATCTAATTCCCACATCAGACATCTGATAAAGTATTTTAAGACGTCTGACTGTTGTTTCAGACGTCTGATAACTGTTAGGCTGGACGTAGTTAGTTCTGTCTGATGAAATCAGACGTCCAGACCTTAGACCAGACGTCTTAGGAGACGTCTGATGGTTTTGCCAGACGTCCAATTAGTGGACCATTGGCTGGCTTAGCAAACAGTCAAGAATATGATCGTTAGAGCCTTATCAGAAGTCCTTAGGCCTTTCCAGACGTCTGATAAATGACCATTTTGCCTCGGCTGACCCAAAATCTCTTCTCAGAGATTTTCTAGCCGTTGCAACGTTTGGAAATCCATTCCCAGGGAAAAAGTAGGTTTCCAGACGTCCATACATAGTGCCAGACGTCCTGTTTGTCGTCTGATGGACTTGCGTAAAAACCCTGTTTAGATCTGATCCAAGTCAGGGAGAAACCCGCATAGAGTCAGACGTCTGACCTTTAAATCAGACGTCTTAAAGTAGCCTTCCAGACGTCTGATGCCAGAGTTAGACGTCTGATTACCCTGTCAAGTGTAATCATTGTCCTGATTTCGGCCTGATTCTCTTGGGCTTTGTTCCCAACGGCTATAGAACCTTTCCTAAGCCTTCCAAAGCCTTCCTATGGCCTCTATAAATAGAGGGGAGCCTTTTAGGTAAATATTATATATGTATAAAGGGGTAGGGGTGGAGGCAGAGGTGGAGTGTAGAACTGTGTCGAGTCGGTCGTTTTCTAGAAAGACGCAACAAATAGGACGAGGTGCAGCAGGAGTGTGGGATGGATGGTGGAAGATGAATGCGAACACGCTTTTTTTGTACGCGTGTATCGGGGAATATCAGCAACTGGTGCAGATATTCCCGTGATACCACGTTTGGTAAATAATGTGAAAATATATCTATATATGTATATATGTAAATATATCTATATGTATATATGGTTATATATCGGTATATATATGTATGTATATATGTGTATATATAAGTATATGTATATATGTATGTAGCTATATGTATAGATAGATATATGTATAGATGTATACATATATATATGTATGTATGTATACAATACTTATATAGATGTACATATATATATATATATGTAAAATATATTTATATCGGTATATGTATCTACATATGTATATATATGTATATATGTATGTATATATAAGAAGGTGTGTATATATGTATATATATATATATGTATCTATACTTAGTCATATAGGTAATAGTATATATATAGATATATGTATATTTATATATATATGTACATAAATGTATGTATATATATATATATATAAGTATCTAAATATATATAAATATATGTATATGTATGTATATAGACTAGTACATAGTTATATAAGTACTAATATATGCATAGATATATTTATAAATATATATATATATATAAGTATATAGACATATGTATATATATAAGTATATAGATATATATATATATATGTATGTATACTAATACATAAGTATATAGGTACTACTATATGTATAAATATAAGTATATATATATATATGTATGTATATATGTATATATATATATATATGTATATAAATATATGTATATATATATCAATATATATAAGTATACGTATATATATATATATATGTTTATAATAGTGTATAGGTGTGTGTGTGTGTGTGTGGAAGTGTTAGTGTATGTGTGTGTAAATGTCGGTGAAGAGAGTGAGAGAGTGTTGTGAGAGAGAGTGAGAGAGGGAGGGCAGGAGAGATGGCAGCCGCGCTACTGGAGTTAAGGCGTCTGCGACCACCAGGCGTCATCTAATGGTTCTAATGGTTCAAGCTCGCGTGCAGGTGCACACGCACGCAGACAAGCGCACACTAGAGAGCGAGGGCATGGAGATAAAACGCAGTGCACCATGCTGCACGAAGGTTGGAGTGAGTGCTCGCAAGCACGCGTGAGCGAAGAGAGCGAGCGAAGGTAGGCGTACGCGGGCGGGAGCGGGCGACGCGGGGCGAGAAGTGCATGCGGGCGATCGACGATAGCGGCGCGCCGAGTGATCAGTAAAGTGAGAAGCTCACCGGTCACCCCACTGTAGCCACAGTGTCGCACAGACTCGCGTGAACAGTGGCTACAGTGGTCGGGCTAGCCGCGTGACCAGAGCTGCAAGTGGTGTGAGTGTGGTTGACTCGCAGCTGGCACGCGAGGAAGAGGTTTTGCACCAGTTGGTTGCAAGCGCAGAGAAGCTCGCGACAGAGAGCGCAGAGAGGGACGCGAGGGCACCTACAGCTTGTGCGGAGGCTTGCAGGTGCTAGCAGGGGTGCGGGGAAGCGCTTGGCCGGCTACTACAGTGACTTGCGGTGACCGGTTGCAAGCGGAAGAGAGAGTGTGATAGAGTGAAGAAGCGGGAGGCGGAGAGGCCTGCAGGCGTGCACGGATGGCGAGGGCACCTTCAGGCACATGCTGAAGGGGCTGGGACTGCTGCTGCTGCCTTGCCACTGCTGCTACCGCCGAGCTTCGACCTTCAAACCTTGAAGCTTGCGGCCATGGCTGAAGGTGCTGGGAACGTAAAAAAAATGAGAAAAGAGCCACCACGCCCACCGGCTCTTTGAAGAGCTGGGTGGTGGTGGTCTTACTATGGTGGGTGTGCACCACAGTGAGGGCTCCTGTCCGTCAGGTGTCTCCTAGGAGGGCCGACGTGTGGAGGGAAATGGAGGAGAGGGCGGTGGCCTGGAAGTGCTGCCTTTGCTTTTTTTGAAGTTGGACCAGGCTGGCTTGCAATGGATGGAGCCGTGGTCTTTTACAAAGGAAGAAGGCAAGGCTATAGCATGGCATGGTAGGGAATGGCTGCATGCGGCTGCAGGGAGAGGCCTGCTGTAGAGCATGGGGCGAGAAGGTGAGGCCACGCATAGCAGCCGTGGGAAGAAAGGTCTCAAAATCAAATGGAAATAAAAAGAGAGATGGGAATTTTGCAAAGATGCACTTGAGGAAAAATGTAAAATGCAAGGCCATTTATTTATTCTCCTCTCCTCTCAATTAAATGCATGCATGCATGTATTTTTACAAATGCTATTATGGAACCCTAATATGCATAGGTAATGCTAGGAAATAGCACAAGAGGGCACTATTGCAGGTGTATTTTTGCGGTGCAATCATACCCCCATGCCTATCTTTTGCTAGTCCCTAGCAAAACATTTTTTTGCAGTATTTAGAAATGATCTTTATGCTGAAGATTTTCTTTTGAGGCAATATAGGTGTGCTTTTTGTTGGATAATGTGAGAACCATTTGCAGAGAAGACTACCAGTACTTTAAGTCTCATATGACAAAGATCATCTCTCAACTAACTAGGACTCTTGATATTTAAACCTTAAGTACGATTTCTAGGACCCAGGAGGTTTTTGCCATACTCGAGAGCTCAAGAGGTTATGGCTTGTGCTTAGTGAAGGATCAAGACTGACCAGATGAACATTAAGACTCTAGCCCAGGGTTTCACAATTTTTTAAGTAAAGGCTGGTCCCAGTTTCAGTTCGTGTCTTCGGATTGACCCTTAAGAAGATGACGGAAAACTCAACTCCCATTTTCAGACATTTGTGGCTCACAGGGTATTTGTAACCTGCCCTAAAGAACTTCTTGAAGGGCGACGACTTTACAGACATTTCTGAGATATACTGACTTATTTGCATTTTTTTTTTTTGAAACACGTGTCAGTATATCTCTTACAACATTTTTTTGAAGGAGCACACTTTTCTTTTTGGTGGGAGAGTTTCTTTTTGGTAGAAAGAGTTTCTCCAAAACACAAGACTCAAACCTGGGATAAAAAGTCTACCTACATGCACAGGTAAGGACTCCACCTTCCCTAATGAACACTATGGTTGGATCTTATGTTCACCTGGTCTTTTCTGATATGTGTAGTGTGAACCAAGTTTACTTAAGCTCTCAAGTAAAAGCAAACCAACTGATCCTGTACTGGTGTCTCAGGTACAAGAATACATCCTTAGTTAGGAGAGATTCTGATCTATTTCATCAATGCTGAAGTGAATTAAGCCCGAGCCTAAGCGAATCAAGCTTCTTTGGCCTGAAAATTCTTCAAAACAGAGGTTGAATATCCATAAACACTTATTGTATTTTTGCTTCAGCTTTCAGATCATTACTAAACACCATTTTATATATATATATTTTTTCTTGCATATTTATGCTTCAGCTTCAGCCTTCCAGACGTCTGATGCCAGAGTTAGACGTCTGACTACCCTGTCAAGTGTAATCATTGTCCTGATTTCGGCCTGATTCTCTTGGGCTTTGTTCCCAACGGCTATAGAACCTTTCCTAAGCCTTCCAAAGCCTTCCTGAGGCCTCTATAAATAGAGGGGAGCCTTTCACACACCTAAGAACACAAAGATACACCAAGAGAAACACAAGACACACTTGGATACACTTAGCTACACACTTTCACACTCTTTTGTGTCCAGAAAAGCTCTTGCTCTCCAAGCTCAAGCTCCATTCTCTTGAGAGCATCAAGCTGTTGCGCACCCGCTCTCACGCCGTTGTTCACGAGAGCGACATTGCTCTGTTGTGTGGCTCACGCACCCGCATCATCGTCAACGCACTCCTTGCAAAGGGGAGTTTCCTATTTCCTATAGAAGCTAGGTTCATAATTACTTTGTTTGCTCTATAGGATTACTTGTTTTATTTTATCTTTGTCTTTTGGTTGGGTATTCGCTTTGCGAATTCCCGTCTCCTTCGTGGGACAAAATCCTTCTCGTGGAGAGAAGGGTTGAGGAACGCTACCCTCGTACTTGTAGCGTGGTTGTACTGAGGTTGAATCACCCTCGTTTTAAGTGATTCGGTTAGTGGATTTGATCAACTAGGTTGATCGGAAAATCCTAACTCGAGAGGGTTAGGTGGTGGTTTTCACCCGGTTTGGGTTTCCACCTAAAAATTCTTGTGTTCTTTGTGTGATTGTCTTTTTGTGTGATTGGTTTTCTTTGCTGAGATTGCTTTATATTTTATTTTCGCATTTATTACGTCACCCCCTCTTCAGGCCCGAAAACCTACAACTGGTATCAGAGCAGGTCTCGCAAAATCGGTGTTACAAACCGGCGAGGATCCAGATATGGAGGGAAAAGCATTCGTGTGCACCGAAGGACACGATACCTCGCGACCACCATACTTTGCAGGTATAGATTTCGTTTATTGGAAAAATCGTATGACTATGTGTTTGCAGGCCTACGACTTCCGAGTGTGGGAAAAGTGCGAATCCGTATTTTTTATTCCCAAGAAACTCGCAAAAGGTTACTCAGAAGATCAGGTTCGGAATCTCAACCTCAACGCAAAGGCAATGAATGCCTCGTATTGCGCATTGAGTCCGAAGGAATTCGAACGAATCCAAGAGTGCACCACCGCCCACGAGATATGGAGGAGGTTGGAAGGCACTCATGAGGAGACAAGCTCGGAAGAAGATCACGCGAAGGAGGAAACCGCTTGCTTTGGTTTCATGGCCAGAGGAAGCAATGGCGACAGCGAAAGCGGAAGTGACTCTGATAACGAGGTAAATCTCGATCTTGAAGAAGCTTTTAATGAACTATTTGAGATTAGTAAATCACTTAAAATAGAAAACAAAAGTATTAAAAAGAACCTTAGTTTTCTTAAAAATGAAAATGATAGGTTAGAAAAACAACTTAAGGACATAGAAGCTAGTCCAAAAAATGATAACCTATTATTAGAAAATCAAGACCTCATCAATGAAAATAATAAATTGATTGAGGAAAATGTTAGTCTAAAAATAGAAATTTCTGATTTAAAGACTAAGATGATTACTATAGAAAAAGAAATCGCATGTCTTAGGGAAAACTCTAACAAATTAATCAATAAAGTAGATAATTTTTATAGCCCTAAGATTGAGAAAGGATCTCCATCAAGGAGACCCACTAACAGATCCGGATCCAAGCTCACTTAGATACCGAAGAAAAAATTAGAATCTTGTTTTGTAGGGTTCAGGGATAATTACAACACAAAGGACTGGACCTACAAACTCAAGGCTGGTTAACTCAAGTTGGGAGAACCAAGGAGTAGACCAAGGAGGAGAACAAGAAGACCGACGAGACGGCGAACAAATGACGGACCCGCCGCACGTCGACCACCAGATTGGAGACCGGCGCCAATGCCCGGGCCTCCAAGCTACGGATGGGAGCCCCATCCGATGTGGCATCCACCACCACCATTCGGGCCATTTTATTGGCCATGGTAGGTGAGGTAAAATTCTTAACCCTATCTTTTTATAAGCATTCAGATAGGGGGAGTTAAAATTAATGAGCTAATTGTCAATTTTTAAGGGGGAGATATAAGGTAGCTAAATTTCCTTTAGTAAAGGGGAGAAAAATAATAGCTATCTCATTGTTACAAAAAGGGGGAGGACATTACCTTTGTCAAAAGAAACTCATAGAAGAGCATGTTTTAAAGGGGGAGTTATAGGAAATGTAAAATCAATTAAACCTTTTTGATAATGTCAAAAAGGGGGAAGATTTTCTGCATTATTATTTATGGCTTTGTCATCATCAAAAAGGGGGAGATTGTTGGTGCTAGAGCACCATGATCATTTGTTTTGATGATAACAAAACACGTGTTATTTAACATTTGCAATTTGAGTCCTAGATTTCAGGTCAATTGCAAATGTGGACGTGTTCAGACGGAACTCGAGCTCGCATCCAGGATGGATTGGAGGAGCTTAATGGAAAACAGAGGAGGTTCGCGTGGAGCGACAGATTGAAGATAGAAGACAAGAAGAATAGGATAGATTCTTTTTAATCCTTTCTTGTATCTCTTGTCTTTATTTTCTTGCTCTTTTTACTTTCCTTCAAAAATTATGTTAAAGAGCCTCAAAGAACCCTAACAGTAGTCCTAGGAACACCGGCACAACCCTAGGATACTTAGGTTTTCTGTAGAATACTTAGAAAACCAATATAGGGCTCAAACAGCACTTCCAGGCATCTAATTCCCACATCAGACATCTGATAAAGTATTTTAAGACGTCTGACTGTTGTTTCAGACGTCTGATAACTGTTAGGCTGGACGTAGTTAGTTCTGTCTGATGAAATCAGATGTCCAGACCTTAGACCAGACGCCTTAGGAGACGTTTGATGGTTTTGCCAGACGTCCAATTAGTGGACCGTTGGCTGGCTTAGCAAACAGTCAAGAATATGATCGTTAGAGCCTTATCAGACGTCCTTAGGCCTTTCCAGACGTCTGATAAATGACCGTTTTGCCTCGGCTGACACAAAATCTCTTCTCAGAGATTTTCTAGCCATTGCAACGTTTGGAAATCCATTCCCTCGGAAAAAGTAGGTTTCCAGACGTCCATACATAGTGCCAGACGTCCTGTTTGTCGTCTGATGGACTTGCGCAAAAACCCTGTTTAGATCTGATCCAAGTCAGGGAGAAACCCGCATAGAATCAGACGTCTGACCTTTAAATCAGACGTCTTAAAGTAGCCTTCCAGACGTCTGATGCCAGAGTTAGACGTCTGATTACCCTGTCAAGTGTAAGCATTGTCCTGATTTCGGCCTGATTCTCTTGGGCTTTGTTCCCAACGGCTATAGAACCTTTCCTAAGCCTTCCAATGCCTTTCTGAGGCCTCTATAAATAGAGGGGAGCCTTTGACACACCTAAGAACACAAAGATACACCAAGAGAAACACAAGACACACTTGGATACACTTAGCTACACACTTTCACACTCTTTTGTGTCCAGAAAAGCTCTTGCTCTCCAAGCTCAAGCTCCATTCTCTTGAGAGCATCAAGCTGTTGCACAGCCGCTCTCACGCCGTTGTTCACGAGAGCGACATTGCGCCATTGCGTGGCTCACGCACCCGCGTCATCGTCGACGCACTCCTTGCAAAGGGGAGTTTCCTTTTTCCTATAGAAGCTAGGTTCATAATTACTTTGTCGGCTCTATAGGATTACTTGTTTTATTTTGTCTTTGTCCTTTGGTTGGGTATTCACTTTGCGAATTCCCGTCTCCTTCGTGGGACGAAATCCTTCTCGTGGAGAGAAGGGGTTGAGGAACGCTACCCTCGTACTTGTAGCGTGGTTGTACTGAGGTTGAATCACCCTCGTTTTAAGTGATTCGGTTAGTGGATTTGATCAACTAGGTTGATCGGAAAATCCTAACTCGAGAGGGTTAGGTGGTGGTTTTCACCCGATTTGGGTTTCCACCTAAAAATTCTTGTGTTCTTTGTGTGATTGTCTTTTTATGTGATTGGTTTTCTTTGGTGAGATTGTTTTACATTTTATTTCCGCATTTATTACGTCACCCCCTCTTCGGGCCCGAAAACCTACAGAAAGATAAGTAGAAATAAAGTAAATATAGTATATATATATAGGTATATATTATATATGTATAAAGGGGTGGGGGTGGAGGCGGAGATGGAGTGTAGCACTGTGTCGAATCGGTCGTTGTCTAGAAAGATGCAACCGACAGGACGAGGTGCAGCGTGGAGTGTGGGATGGATGGTGGAAGATGAATGCGAACACGCTTTTTTTGTACACGTGTATCGGGGTATACTAGCAACTGGTGCAGATATTCCCTCGATACCATGTTTGGTAAATAATGTGAAAATATATCTATATATGTATATATGTAAATATATCTATATGTATGTATGGTTATATATAGGAATATATATGTATGTATATATGTGTATATATAAGTATATGTATATATGTATGTAGCTATAAGTATAGATAGATATATGTATAGATGTATATATATATATATAAATATGTATGTATGTATATAATACTTATATAGATGTATATATATATATATATAAATATATATGTATCTATACTTAGTTATATAGGTAATAGTATATATATAGATATATGTATATTTATATATATATGTATATAAATGTATTTATATATATCAGTATATATATGTGTTTATATATATAAGCATCTAAATATATATATTTGTATATGTATGTATATAGACTAGTACATAGTTATATAAGTACTAATATATGCATAGATATATGTATAAATATATATATATATAAGTATATATATGTATATGTATATGTATATATATAAGTAAATAGATATATATATATGTATGTATACTAATACAAAAGTATATAGGTACTACTATATGTATAAACATAAGTATATATATATATATGTATATATGTATATATATATGTATATAAATATATGTATATATATATCAATATATATAAGTATGCGTATATATATATGTTTATAATAGAGTATACGTGTGTGTGTGTGTGTGGAAGTGTTATTGTATGTGTGTGTAAACGTCTGTGAAGAGAGTGAGAGAGTGTTGTGAGAGAGAGTGAGAGAGAGAGGGCAGGAGAGATGGCAGCCGCACTACTGGAGTTAAGGCGTCTGCAACCAGTGGGCACCATCTAATTGTTCAAGCTCGCGTGCAAGTGCGCATGCACGCAGACAAGCGTGCACTGGAGGGCGAGGGCGTGGAGAGAAGACGCAGCGCAGCGTGCTGTTCGAAGGTTGGAGCGGGCTCTCACAAGCGCGCGTGAGCGAAGAGAGCAGGCGAAGGCAGGTGTACGAGGGCGAGCAGACGCGCGGGTGGGTACGGGCGACGTGGGACGAGACGCACGCGTGGGCGATTGGCGGTAGTGGGACACCAGGTGACCACTAAAAAGAGAAGCTCATCGGTCACCCCACTGTAGCCACAGTGTTGTGCAGACTCCCGTGAACAGTGGCTACAGTGGTCGGGTGAGCCGCACGACCGGGAGCTGCAGGTGGTGTGAGTGCGACTGGCTCACGGCTAGCGCGCGGGCTAGCATGGGAGGAAGAGGGTCTGCGCCGGCCGGTTGCGAGCACGGAGAAGCTCACGACAGAGTACGTGGAGAGGGAGGCGACGGCGCCTGCAGCTTGCGCGGAGGCTTGCAGGTGCTGGCATGGTGTGGGGAAGCACTTGGCCGGCCGTAGCAGTGATGCGCGGTGGCCGGTTGCGAGTGTAAGAGAGAGCATGACAGAGCGAAGAAGCGGGAGGCGGAGAGGCCTACAGGCGCGTGCGGATGGCGAGGGCACCTGCAGGCGCACGTAGAAGGGGCTGGGGCTGCTGCTTCCTTGCCGCTACTATTGCCGCCGAGCTTCGAGATTCAGACCTTGAAGCTTGCGGCCATGGCTGAAGGTGCTGGGAATGTAAAAAAAATGAGAAAAGAGCCACCACGCCTACCGACTCTTTAAAGAGCTGGGCGGTGGTGGTCTCACTGTGGTGGGTGTGCACCACAGTGAGGGCTCCTGTCCACCGAGTGTCTACGAGGAGGGCTGGCGTGTGGAGGGAAATGGAGGAGAGGACGGTGGCCTGGAAGTGCTGCCTTTGGTTTTTTTGAAGTTGGACTAGGCTGGCTTGCAAAGGATGGAGCCGTTATCTTTTATAAAGGAAGAAGGCAAGGCTAAAGCATGGCATGGCAGGGAATGGCTGCATGCGGCTACAGGGAGAGGCCTGCTGCAGAGCATGGCGCGAGAAGGTGAGGCCATTCATAGCAGCCACGGGAAGAAAGGTTTCAAAATCAAATGGAAATGAAAATAGAGATGGGAATTTTGCAAAGATGCAATTAAGGAAAAACGTAAAATGCAAGGCCATTTATTTATTCTCCTCTCCTCTCAATTAAATGCATTCATGCATTTACTTTTACAAATGCGATTATGGAACCCTAATATGCATAGGTAATGCTAGGAAATAGCACAAGAAGGCGCTATTGCAGGTGTATTTTTGGGGTGCAATCACTCCACAGACCACCTCCCTCCTCGCCGACTGGTTCCTAAGCATCACCCCGACTCATTGATCATAACCCCCCACTCACAACACTACCACTCACCTAAATGCACCCTCGAACGCACCCACACACACGCCTGCAGTGTGCCCTAGGCACGCTCCCATAGGCATTCCCACACCACACCGACCACCTCTGCACATTTGCCGCACCTTGGAGAAGCTCCCTGAGCTTTTTAACGTGGCCACGAGGCCAAGTGTGTGATTTCAGGTCCAGGGGCTCACTTCCATTGACGTACAGCCTGAAGCTTGCTTGCAAGATGCTCCAAGCCATGCCTGCTCCAGGACATAGCCCCAGGTCGCGTGGAGAGCCTTCACGACTATCTCTAGGCATCCAATTGTTGTCGAAGGCTGAAGCTATAGCTACAATCAGACGAAGCCACTCTGTTGCAAGCGTGCATGAAAGAGGGTGCGAAGATAGTCCTACCTCGAAAAGACTTGGCACGCCACACCTGCATAAGTTGATTTTCTACATTGGGCTTATCGCCTCCAACTCACGGGGTGAGGTCCCCCTCACTCGACCGGATGCCTCATCCGTGACCATGCCCCGCGGACCTAGTGACCCGACTTGACCAGCACACCTCGCTCACCACCGCATGTTGGTGGGCCTGGTCACAAGCGCATACCTGACCCGATTACCCGAGAAGCTGTGGCTCTAGGAGAGCGAACCTAAGAGAGAAAAGAGAGAAGAGAGCTCGTGCGGGTAGAGGTAGGTTTTGCTTTGCAGAGAAAGGTGAAGCCAAGCCAAAGGAAGAGGAAGGAGAAGACAAGGCCGAAGACAAGCTAAGGCAAGGAAGCCAGCGAAGAAGAAAGAAGGAAGGAAGAAGAAAGTTGAAGCCCAAATCAGAAGAAAGAGAAGGTAGAGGAAGAGAAAGGCAAAGGAGGAAAGGCAGAAGCCAGAGAACAGAAAAGAAGAGAAAAAAAGAAGATTGTAGGCAAGCCATCAGAGACAAAGAAAGATGAACAGGAGAAGAAGCAGAAGAAAGAAAAGAGACCAAGCACTGTAGCATTAGCATTTTAAGACATCCAATTTTGAGCTTTATTCACATACATTGGTTCCTTTAGTGCCTAACATTTATTCCTATCCTTTTGCACTATAACATTGATCTTATTGCATATTATATTCTTTCAAATTCTCAAGTTGTGATCATGATTTCTAAATCCTAATTTGCTCCTTGTGTTCGACCTTGGACTTTAAAATTCAAGTAATAAATTGTATTTGTTTTTAACGCTTTTTCGACTGTACTACAACGCGACCCTTTTTAAAACCCAATCAAGTGCTCTTAAACATTTTGGCACCATTGCCGAGGAGCAACGGCCGATTTAGAAATCTTGATTACAATTGCTGATTTGGTACTAACTTGTTAAATCTATTTTGTTGTGGTTGTTTCAGGAAGAAGATTCAGAGGAAGACGGCCGCAAATCAAACATGCCTGGGGCAGGTAATTTCTAATTAATCTCCTTTTCTTAAGCCCCTCACTCTAAAAAGGCAGAAAAAGGATAAAATCAATTAGGGCTACTTGCTTTACATTTCTAGCTAAATTCACCAAGTGCCTGATTTGATTTCAACAACAACACTGATTTGTGCACCCATTTAAGGTAACTAGGGCTACCACATTCTTGATTAAGCCCTAGATACCACATTTGACAAACTAAATTAGACCAAGACTAGAGCCAAATTAAGGATTGCAATTTAGGGTTTTAGAGACACACCTTCATAAGCAAGAACTAACTTTCCAAAAAGAGGTGTGCCTAAGCCATGGTTGAAGAGATTTATTCAAGAAAACCCTAAAATTCAGGCTTTTAATCTCGCTTGAATCCTAAAAGAAAGGACCTAAAACTTCTCAAAGGACAAATAGGTGAAGTTGACCCACCTTGTTGGGTCAACCAACCTTGAAATTAGGTCACTTTTTGCACTCAGTACTTCTAAAGTTCAAGTGAAATCTTAAGCACCCTTACTCTTTAATAAAACTGGTATACTTAAGAGGTCAAGTCCCCATTCTGGTCTACCTGGAACATCAATGACAAGAGAGGTCAGGTGGGGGAAACCCTGTAACTCGTGGGGGCGCTCTACCATGTAGGGGCCTTTATGGGACTCTCCCTCTCTGACTGCCCAAGTATTTCTCAGGTGGACGGCTTCTGACTAAGGGGTATCATCCGCCCCAAACCTCTATAATCATCCAAATTTTTTGGTGTCTTGATTGGGTCCATCACATTCTATTCTCATCTAGACCATCAGTGCATGTTCGGTAGGATGTCCTTAAGACCATCCTTGCAGCCTCCTTTAGTGATTCACTCCCGTCGAGGCCAGGCCTCGACTTCCATGTTTGTATAGCAACCCCACTACATAGACATCTCTTATTCATCTGAACCAATTTCTCCTTCCATCATCATGGTACAACCAGTAGAAGAAGAGAATAACCTTGAGAACCAACTCTAGTGCCTTAATGATTTATTTCAAACCTTTGTAAATCCACCGCAGCATCCTATGATGTGAGATCACTATAATCCCGCTGTGGCGGTGATCGAACCTTGAGTCCAAATTCCGGCTAGAGGTCCTGATTCTGAACTCAAGCCCAACATGATTCATGCTATTCCCAAGTTCCATGGGCTTAATTCTGAGGATCCCTTCCAGCACATCAAACAACTCAGACATCTAGCCCAGACCTTCGGGTTAGAAGTACAAAATCGAGATATTCTTCTCATGAAGATGTTCTCCTTCTCTCTCATGGACAATGCAACTCACTGGTATCAAACTCAAATGCGTCCAATCAACACGTGGGTTGAATTGCAATCGGAGTTCTTGAAAAAGTTCTTCCCAGTTGGTCAGATGTTTGTCGAAAGCGAAATCGGGTATAAAGTGAATGCGTTGTAGTATAGCCAAAATCGCTTTGAAAACAAATGAAAGTTTATTACTCGAAAAATATGAATCCAAGGTCGAACATAGGGAGAAAATTGGTATTTTAAAAACCAAGAATACAACTTTCAACTTTATAAAATGTAATGATCAATCAAAATTGTGAAGCAAGAAAAATGATCTCAATGTATATAGAAGCTCAAAAATATAAAGATGGATGTAAAAATCAGATAGTGCTTTTTCAATCTCTTCTTGTTTTTCTGTCTTAAGCTTTCTCTATTCTTCTTCTTCCTTCTTCCTTCTCCGATTCTTCTTATTCTTTGATTCGTCTCTGGCCTTTTCTTCTTTTGTCTCTTTCTTTCCTCTAATTGCTGGCCTTGGCTTCTTCTTTCTCTCTCTTTGCTTCTGACTTCAGCCTAGCCTTCTCAGATTCTACTTATCTTCTTCCTTTGGCTATGAAGCTTCCTTCTCCTCCTCCTTCTCTATGGCTTCACCTGTGGCTTTCTCCTTTCTTGGCTTCACCCTCTTTTTCCCCTGAGAGCAAAACCTAACCCCTACCCTCCCTGCAAACTGTCCTCTCTTTCTTCTCACTTAGGCTCACTCTCCCAGAGCATGCTCTAGTAAAAAGGCCAGGTAAGCGAGCCCGTGACCAGGCCCACCAGCGTGTGTGCTGGGCGAGGAGTGCGCGGGTAGTCGGGTCAAATACTAGGTCTGCGAAGCGTGGGTAGCAGACGAGGCATGATGGGCAAGTGGGACCTCACCCTGTGTCAGGAGGCGGTAAGCCCCTGGCACTTTTACAATTTATTCCGCATCACTTGCTCACAGACTTCTAAGGTGGGACTAAATGTCCCATCTGCTTCTCCTGCATGCCCGCAGTATATCTTCACTCAATCACAAAGATTGCAGGTGATTTTCCTCCAATTGCTAGGCTTGAGTCATTCTCAAAGGGAAATCGAACGTCTGGGACCCTGATTCCTGAAGCCTGGAGCCTACTGTGAAGCTAGCAAGCTCCTTCAAGCTCGCTTTAATGGTGGGCAGGGCACCTATACCTATCGACACAAATACGGCCTCACAACCTTGTCAAATTACTCAGAAGGCTTCGTCGTGACACGACAAAGGTAGCTCAGGTGTTGGTGTGGTGTGGGATGGCCTGGGCATGCGTGCCTAGGTCGTTCTGTGGCCGTAGAGCTGGGTGTGTTTGGGGGGAGTGAGTGGAGGTTGTGGTGGTTAATGGAGAGGGGGGAAATGATCAATGAGATGAGGCGATGCTTTCAAGGTGGATGGCGAGGTGGGTGGGTGTGTGGAGTGGTGGATGCACATTGCCGGTGGTCTGCAGGAGGTGAAGGTGACTGTGATATGTGGTTGTCGAGGTGTGAAATTAGAAATAGATAAGGGGAAAGAAAGAGTAAAGGAAGAGGACTTATCTACGAGGTGATGGACAAAGGGGGAGGAGAGGAGGTGTACAGCTCGTATGTGCCGTCGCCAGAAAGGAAGACTCAGAGAGAGAGGCGGTGACGACGAAAAGGAGATAGCCGTGGGCGTAGGTGTGGCACGACGCAGAAGAAGGAGGCGGAGGTGATGAGAACCTCGTCACAAACCCTAAACTAGCACCATTTAACCCTGATATGCAAGAAAAAAGTTCCTACATAACTCTAGAAAGGCTTGGCTCAGAGAGATTCTGAGTTTGCAAAGAAAACATAAACTAAGGGGTAAAAATGCAATTTCACCAATCCGATCTGAAAATAGGGTAACTCAGGGTCCAAACATAGGTCAAAACAACCTAATAAGAAGAAAAGTGGGATGAAATGACTCAACAAGGGCTACAGCAACTCCGAAGAATTAAATGACATCCTACAACCCTAAAAACAAACCCACTTAAATACACGAGATTCGAGGCAAATTAAAAATAGAATAAACCCTCTAAAATTCATATAAAAATAATCTCTAGGGTTTATAACCTTCAACTTGGCCTTAGGAACCCATTTTGACCTACATTGAGAACCATGCCCAATTAACAACTTAATTTGGGTTTTTGCATAAATTGACCATCCAACAGGGTTTAATCTAGAAATAAAATTCACCATCAGAATCCTTAGGTCCTAATTAGTCATGTATAAAAACTCGAGCCTAAGGAGAAATCTTCTTGACCAACTTTACACTTTAGTCCTCATACATTTACTTTTTGGCCCTTAACTTTTGAACCCTCACATTTTGGCCCCTAACACTCCTTCATTCTTTGCATTTAGGTCCCTCCTACAAAACCCGAGCAGCGCCATGCTCCGGCGACCTTGCGCGGAGCATGGCGCCGCGCAGGGTGAGGGAGGGGCCCTGGCAAGTCAATGGGCGGTACCCTGCGTCGTCAGCCACCGCAGGGACACCCCCCTGAGTGCTGCGACCGCCCATACCGCCCGTGCGAACGCACGGACGGTATGGGTCTCCTTCCTCCAGCGTCCTCCGGCGAGGGAGACACGTCGTCTCCCTCCGCCCTCCTCTCTGATTCTGCCCCTATAAATACCCCCGTCGCTCCGCCGTTCTTCCCAGCTCAGATTTGACGGAGACACCCCTCAATTCCTCCCTTCCCACTCCGACAGACGCCCCCTTGCTCCGGTGGCCTCTCCTCCTCCTCCTCGTCGCCCTGCCACACTACCAGCAGCAGGGTTACCTTCCCTCGATCTTTCCGCGTCACGCCGCACCCAGCTGGCGCCTCTCCGGCCCTCTCCTCGCCGCCGCCCCTTCCTTTGGGCAATTTCTTCTCCGGCGACAGTCGATACGACTATCGCCTGTGCCAACCCCTCCTCGTCCAGCTTAGTAGGTAAAACTTCTCCTCTTCCTCCCCTCTTTCTTTTCCATACTGAAAGCCCTTACTGTCGCCACCGATTTCCCACCGATCACCCTCACCTTCTCCACCTCCGGCCAAACTCCGGCGAACTGCTCCCATCGCTCCAGCACCCCACCTGGCTCGCCGACCTGTGCATAACCTCCGCCTCCTCACCCTGATCCTCTTTCGCTCCTCCACTTCCCAGCAAACGCCCTCTGCAGATCCACCAAACACACCCACTTCTCCGCCCGCAGTTTGACCTAGGGCGACCCTTTTGCTCCACCACACCCCCTGCAGACCCTCCGACCACCTTCGCCGTGCCACGGCGAAGGTCCTCCGCATATCTGATTAGGCCGAGGGGCCGTGTTGTTGTAAACAGGGTCTGTGCTCACCGCCGCCATTGACGAGTGAAGAAACTCCGCCTACCTGCTGCTCCAGGCACGCCACGCCTAAATCAGGCTCCCAGGCTACGTGGGGTGACTTCGCGAAGTGCCAGGCTGCAGCTGAGGCGAAGTCCTCGCGCGAAGCCCTCGCATTGGCCCTCGACTGCTCGCTGCCTTCTCCGCACGGGCGCTCACATTGGGGTGGTACATTTAGTCCCACCTCGGAAGATTGTGAGCGAGCGCCGTGAGATAAAATGGAAAAGTGACATAGTCTATTCGCCTCAGTTCACGGGGTGAGGTCCCCTTCACCCGCCCGATTACCCGGGCCCGTCCGTGCTCACGCCTCGCGGACCTTGCCCGACCCGACTAAGCACGACCTGCACTCCTCGCCCACCACTGTACGCCAATGGGCCAGGACCCGGGCGTGACCCGCGTACCCGATTACCCGGTTGCTCTGGGAGAGCTGTCCTAAGAGCGAATTCTGAGAGAGAGAGACGCGGGGGGGGGGATAGAGTAGGTTTTTGCCCTCTGATGCTGAACTCTTGAGCGTGCAGGCACAGGTGAAGAAGAAGAAGGACTGTGGAAGAGGAAGAACTGAAGCGACACTGTAGCATCCGCGGGTTAAGTCGTTTGATTGGAAAATCAGACGACGTCCTGAAGACAAGTGAAGACAAAGAAGAAGAAGAAAAGAAGAGAGAAGGAGCAGCCAAGTGAAGAAACAGAAAGCAGAAGAAGAAGAGAAGCAAGAAGCAAGAAAAGAAGAAGAAGAAGAACAGGAAGAACAAAAGCCAAAGAGGAGAGAAGACAAAGAGGAAGAAAGAAGAGAAGAAGAAGAAGCCAAACTTTCATCTCTCTCTCTCTCTCTCTTTATTTTTGTAATAGAACATGTATATCTCTAGAATACGACTTGCTCCCTGAGTTGGACCTCGGGAGAATTGTTATTTCCGAGTAAAAAAATATATATATATTTGAAATGATGGCAATAACTAGCTATACTACAACGCTATAGCAAAACCTAGTCATAGTTGTCGCCAACCGTTTCATTTTTGGCACCGTTGCCCGGGAGCAACGGCTATTCTAGAGGTAGACATTTCTGTTTCCTTTTAGTTCTAATAATCTCCTCTCTTTTGTGCAGCTACAGGAAATCAAGAAGACAAGCAACCGCACGACAACCACTCCGAGGACAGGTAATTTTTTTTTTCCTCTCGCTATTAACCCCTAAACTCTAAAGAGGAAGAAAAGAAAAGAACAAGCAATATAGTGCTAACCTGTCTTCTATACTTAGTAAACCATAAGAAGTTGCATGTTTTCAACCCATTATTCCTGCACACTATTAAGGGTATTTAGGGGCTAACACATTCTTGCTTGAGCCCTAATTACCCACCAAAGAACTAACTGGACCAAATAGAGCCAACATAAGATTCAACATTAGGGATTTAGAGACACTTTTAAGCAAGAATGGAGAAAAACCAAAAGAAGTGTGCCTAAGCCATTGATTGAACATACTTATTCAGAGAAACCCTAAACAATTGGCTCTCTAAACACTTAAACCCAAAAAGAAAGGACCCAAAAGCTCTCAAAGGAACAAGAGGCAAAGTTGACCCCTTGGGTCAACCAACCTTAAAATTAGGTCACTTTCTCACTCAAAATACCTAAGAGTTCAAGTGTAACTTTAAGCACCCTGATCTTAAACTAAAATTGGTAGACTTAAGAAGTCAAGATCCCCATTCTGGTCTACCTGGAACCGCAGTGACAAGAGATGTTGGGTGGGGGAAACCCTATAACCCGTGGGGACGCTCTACCGTGTAGGGGTCTTCGCGGGACTCACCCTCTCTGGCTGCCCAGGTAATTCTCAGGTGGACGATCTTTATGATCAAGGGGTCCATCTGCCCCGCACCTCTATAGTCACCCAACACATTTTTGGGTGTCTCGATTGGGTCCGGCACCTTCTAACCTCTTCCACTCCAATAGTGCATGAACGGTAGGAGATCCTTAAGACCACCCTTAAGATCTCCTTTAAAATTTCACTCTCGTCAAGGCCCAGCCTTGACTCCCATGTTTGAGCAGCAACCTAACCCCATCATTCTCTCTTCCGATTCCGAATCAAACTCTTCTTCTATCATGGCTCAGCCAGTTGAGGAAGAAAACAATCTGGAGCACCAGCTCCAGCGACTCAACGCCCTCTTCCAAAACTTTGTGCACCCACCGCAGCGTCCCATGATGCGGGACCATTATAATCCTGCTGCGGTGGCCATCGAGCCTCGAGTCAGAATCCCGACTGGGGGACCTGACTCTGAATTAAAGCCCAATATGATTCATGCTATACCTAAATTCCATGGGCTTAATTCTGAAGATCCCTTCCAGCACATCAAACAGCTAAAGCATCTGGCCCAAACTTTCGGGTCAAACGCACAAAATCGGGATATTCTTCTCATGAAGATGTTCTCCTTTTCTCTTATGGACAAGGCCGCCCATTGGTATCAAACTCAGACCCGGCCGATCAACAATTGGGAAGAACTTCAGTCCGAGTTCCTGAAAAAGTTCTTCCCTGTTGGACGGACCAACGCCTTACGCCATCAGATTACACATTTCACCCAACAAACAGGGGAACCTCTCCATGAGGCATGGGATCGTTTTCAGGATCTCATGAGAAAGTGCCCCCATCACGGCGTTCCCAAATGGGAACAGGTCCAATCTTTCTACCAGGGACTCCGTGAGGACATCCGTCTTTTCGTCAATGCAACCTGCGGAGGAAATATCATGGGTCAACATGAAGACACCGTGTGGGAGATTCTCGAAAACATGTGCGAGAACTCCATCAACAATGACTCCATGGGATTTTTCGACAGGACGAATACCCGCGCATCGACAAATCTTAGGGGAGCACATGAGACGCAGGGCCTGTCCGCATCAGTCGACCTGGAATTAATGGCCAGTCGATTGGACAAGGTCTCGATTATCGAAAAGAAGGTGGATGAGCTGACTCAGCATCTGCAACGAGCCACCTCTGCGGATAACCCTTTCGCACAGCCTCCTTCGACAAGGGAAACTATGCAAAACATTCTCCATCGATCTTCTCCTAGGATGGACCCATCATCCGAATCTTTGGCCGGAGGTCCTTCCGATTCCTTCTACACCTGCCAAGGGAATTCCATTCCTTCTTTCTCTAACCCTCTGGAGGTTCCTCTGACCTGCGAGGACTCAACTCCATCCAGAACGACCCATTCTCCAACACCTATAATCCTGGATGGCGAAACCATCCTAACTTTCAGTGGGCGGGAAATTCCCAAACCCAAAGACCATCCTTCCAACCCCGCCCACAACCTCCTCGTCCTTACCAGCCGCCTCAGCCTCGGCCCAACCCTACCTACCCATCTGGGCCAAATCAAGATCAAATGTCCCTTATCCTTCAGACCCTGGCTGACATTTAAAGAACGAATGCGGTTATCCAAAAACAACATAAGGACGAACTTACAGAGGTCCGAAACCAATTGACCCAGTTGGCAAACTCTCGCCAGCCAGGTACTCTTCCTTCCAAACCTCTGCCTAATCCTAATAACGTGCCAACCCAGCGGCGCGTTATGAACCCAAACCCGGGCCATGCTCATATGATTTATCAGGCCCCCTCTGTTCCTTCACCCGACAGGATAGAGGCCTCCACTTCCTTTGCAGGTTACCAGCAGCAAGCTATCTTACC
Organism: Thalassia testudinum; assembly: GCA_037157565.1. Lineage (NCBI taxonomy): Eukaryota > Viridiplantae > Streptophyta > Magnoliopsida > Alismatales > Hydrocharitaceae > Thalassia > Thalassia testudinum. Next base: position 19,608,602 of record JAZHRO010000056.1, read on the forward strand.
CAATCCCAACCAAAACCAGGCAGGACTTAATTCCATAACAACCCGTAGTGGTAAGGAAACCCAAGACCCACCTCATCCGAACCACTCCAAGCCCGGTAGTGATCCCAAGCCTAGGACAGTAATCCAGGACGTCCCCACCACTATCCCAGATCCACAACCTGGACCTATCCTAGAAGAACCAACCAAGATCCCGTTTCCCGAGGCCTTGACCAAGGGAAAGAAGACTACCAAGCCCATGGCTCCTGAGGAGGACCTGGTCAACCTCTTTGAGCAGGACCACATAAACATCCCTTTGATGGATGCAATCCGCCACGTATCGGCTTACGCACGATTTCTAAAGAATATTTGTACACCCCAGCGTAAGCTGCGAACCAAGGGTGGGAGACCAATTGTTCTGTCAGAGCAAGCCAGCTCTGTAATCCTCAGTAAACTCCCACCCAAGGCAAAAGATCCTGGTACTCCCCTGATTTCCTACAAGATAGGTGATACCCAATTTGATAGAGCTTTACTAGACTTAGGTGCATCCATAAACCTGATACCCACATCCTTACTTGACCATCTAGAAGAATCTGAGCTAAAACCAACCGAGGTGACATTACAATTAGCAGATCGATCTATAAAGTCACCAAAACGGATTCTCGAGGATGTTATCATAAGAGTGCGGGATTTCTATTTCCCAGTGGACTTTATAGTCTTAGATATGGATGCGCCTAAAAACCCTAGGGATACACCAATCATTCTAGGGAGACCTTTCTTGGCTACTGCTAGAGCCAACATCAGCTGTGAGGAGGGCCAAATAGAGCTTAAATTTGGGGATCAAACCTTAAAAATTGATATATTTAAGGCCCAACAAGGAATTAATTGCGGTGTCATCGAATAGATTTGTGACGTTAGGATTTTGGTTGATGAATCACGCCTCCAGAATGACTCGATTATGCCTCATCAACCACAGAAGGATCTTGACCCGCAAACGGAGGAGTTGAATCCAGATAGAAACAACCCAGTAACTCCTACCCTTGAACCTCCCATCTATACTGAACCACCAGCTGCTGCTGATAATCCGATCCTTGAGTTAAAGCCTCTTCCTGCTCACTTGAAGTACATCTTTTTGGGTTCCAATCAGACCCTCCCTGTGATTATCAATTCCAACCTCAATCCCGAACAGGAATCCCGTCTGATTGCTGTCCTCAAGCAACATTGCAGAGCCATCGGGTGGACTCTCGATGATTTGACTGGAATAAGCCCCTCTTATTGTACTCATCATATCTATTCAGAAGAGGGCGCACGACCTTCTCGTGAATTGCAGAGACGTTTAAACCCTAATCTGCAGGAGGTCGTGAAAAAGGAGATCATCAAGTGGTTAGATGCCGGGATCATCTACCCGATCTCCGATAGTCATTGGGTGAGCCCAATTCAGGTTGTGCCTAAAAAGGCAGGACTCACCACCATAACAACTGAAACCGGAGAAGTCATTCCTACCCGATTAGCCAATGCATGGAGAGTCTGTATAGATTACCGCCAACTCAATTCCTCCACGAAGAAGGATCATTTCCCACTACCCTTCATTGATCAAATTCTCGAGAAACTAGCAGGAAATAGGTTCTTCTGCTTTCTTGACGGGTACTCCGGTTATAACCAGGTGGCAATCCATCCTGAGGACCAAGAAAAGACCACGTTCACTGCCCCTTCGGAACGTACGCTTTCCGAAGGATGCCTTTCGGTCCTTGCAACGCACCTGCTACTTTTCAGCGGTGCATGCTTGCCATATTCTCTGATATGGTAGGTGATTTTATGGAAGTCTTCATGGATGACTTTTCAGTCTTTGGAGAATCTTTTGATGATTGCCTCCAACACTTGGTCCGGATACTCAGGCGTTGCATTGAGGTGAATTTGGTTCTTTCCTGGGAAAAGAGCCATTTCATGGTGCCTGAGGGAATTGTCCTGGGACATCTAATTTCAGAAAAAGGCATCCAGGTGGATCTGATTTCTCACCTTCCTGTACCTAGCTCGATCAGGGACATCCGTTCTTTTTTAGGGCACATCCATTTTTACCGCCGTTTCATTCCAGATTTCTAGACAATTGCACGTCCCTTGACTTCTCTTCTCTCTAAGGATGTACCTTTTGAAATCTCCAAGGAATGCATGCTAGCCTTTGAAAACCTGCGTGACTGAGTCACGCAGCCACCTATCCTACAATCCCCTGATTGGTCTCAACCCTTTGAGATCATGTGCGATGCATCTGATTTCGCTGTAGGAGCGGTCCTGGGGCAGAAAGCTGACGGGAAACCCGTGGTTATATACTACGCTAACAAGACACTTGACGAGGCTCAGCGTAACTATACGGTTACGGAAAAAGAGCTGCTAGCTGTAGTATTTGCCCTTGAAAAATTCCGATCGTATCTTCTGGGTTCCCATGTCATCATTTACTCGGATCACACAGCTGTAAGGCATCTCCTTGCCAAGAAGGACGCGAAGCCTCGACTAATCCATTGGATCTTGCTGTTGCAAGAATTCGATCTTGAGATTCGCGACAAGGCGGTAAGGCAGAATGTGGTAGCCGACCATCTGTCCCGTCTTCCTTCTGAGATCATCGACCCTTTCGGACCTATCACGGAACATTTTCCTGCTGAGCACGTGCTTTCTGTTGGTACTAAACTTCCATGGTTTGCTGACATAGTAAACTACTTGGCATCTCATCAGACACCGTCTGATTGGCCGAAGGCCAAGAAAGACAAATTGTGTTCTGATTCCAAGTATTACATTTGGGAAGACCCGTACCTTTTCCACATAGGTACTGATCAAATTATTCGGAGATGCATCCCGGAAGAGGAAATCAGCAATATTCTATCTTTCTGCCATGACCAGGCATGCGGTGGCCATTTCTCAGGGCATAAAACCGCATCCAAAGTCCTCCAGTGTGGCTTCTACTGGCCTACACTTTTCAAAGACGTATACAGTCACTGCAAGGCATGCAGTCGTTGCCAGACTTTGGGCAACATGAACCATCGCGACATGATGCCTTTGCAGCCGATTCTCGTATGCGAAATCTTCGATGTATGGGGGATTGATTTTATGGGCCCCTTTCCGATTTCGGATGGCTTCGAGTACATTCTGCTTGCGGTGGACTACGTGTCCAAATGGATCGAAGCCATACCGACCCGAACCTGCAATCACAAGATTGTTCTTAAGTTCATACATCAAAACATTTTCTCGAGGTTCGGGATTCCCCGTGCTATAATCTCTGATGGGGGGACCCATTTTACAAATGCTCAGTTTAGGTCACTGATGGCCAAATTTGGGGTGTCTCACCGAATCTCTACTCCTTACCACCCCCAAACAAATGGTCTAGCTGAGTTGTCAAATCGGGAGATCAAGAAAATCCTGCAAGTCACTGTTCGGCCTGACAGGAAGGACTGATCGTCCCGACTTCCGGAAGCATTTTGGGCCTATAGGACTGCCCACATGACCCAATTAGGCATGTCTCCCTTTAGACTGGTGTACGGAAAGGCATGTCACCTTCCCGTAGAACTGGAGCATAAAGCCTATTGGGCAATACGGAACTGTAATCTAGATCTTTCCAAGGCTAGAACCCACAGAAAACTCCAAATCAGCGAGATCGATGAATTACGCCTAGACGCGTACGAGAACTCGTGAATCTACAAGGAGCGGGTTAAAGCCTTCCACGACAAGCACATCTCGAGAAAGATCTTTCATCCTGGTCAAAAGGTCCTACTCTTTAATGCCCGACTTAAACTTTTCCCGTGGAAACTGAGATCCAAGTGGGTCGGACCATATCTACTCCGACAGGTTTTTGGAAATGGAGCAATTGAAATCAGTCCACTCAGCCACGATTCCGAACCTTTCATCGTGAACGGTCAGAGACTCAAACCGTTCATTGATGTGACTTCTACTGATTTGGCTGAGTCATCTCTCATCCTCCATTCTCCGTGAGCTTACTACGCCCAGCCGATGGTGTAAAACTCAGCGCTTAACGGGAGGCAGCCCGTCATTCCCTCTGAAAATCTAAACCTTTTTTTTCTGACACCTTGGTGCACTTAAGGTTCACCCTTCAAGACAGCCGACTCCACCTCAGATGCTTGCATCTGAGATTAGAAATCGTCCGCAAAATTCATCCCGACCCATTCACTCACAAAAACAACTGTCTTAAGGAATGAATTAAGTAAATAAAAACCCCTAAATCACAATGAGGACATTGCAAGTCTTAGGCATGGGGGGGTATAAGTGCAAAACTTGTAGAAAAAAAAGGTTTTAAACAAAAAATTCACATATGCCAAAAACACCATAAAAATTAAAAAATTTTTCAAAATAAAAAGAATAAGAGGAGAAAGGAAATTTTGTGGAGAAGGAAAAGAAACAAAATGAAAAGGAGCACAAAAAGATGAAAGAAAAGAGTAATAGTCATTAGTAAGAAACTAAGGAATTAACCTTAGTCTAGACCATTTCTCAAGAAAAGAAATGAAAAGTGCTTGGTAAGATTAGTAAGAATGCAAACCTTAGGCATTCTTGATAGACTCTTAGTACCCATTAAGATCTAGACAATCCTCAAGAGGTTGAGGAAAATGAAAAGCTTAAGTACTAGGTCCAAGGCTTAGGGAGTATTTGACCTCGCTAACTAACTTCTGGTTTACGGGACTCAGTAACCTAAGTACCCCAACCCCACACATTGCCTGGTTCAGTAAGCATAAAAAATTCAAAATCACGCTGGAGTGTTGCAAAAATTCTGAAAATACACCTAGAATAGGAACGGCCGATCAACACAAGTTGATTTAGACGAGTTTCCAGCACAGAGAGGTGGGGAATCCCCTCAAAGATGCGTAACAAAATATCATCTCCTCGGTGCTTGTCTCTTAGGATATTCACATATCCTACTGGGGGCATGTAAGCACCCTGCTGGTTCAGATTCCATGGATGGCATTATCACGAAATGTCAACTGCCAGGGTCTGAACTCGGCCACGGAACACCATGGATGGGATTATCTCAAAATCTCAATAGCCAGGGTTCTAGGGGTTGCCATGGGCGGTGCTATCTCGAAGCATCGATCGCCAGGAACCCTTGAGGATTGATGATGGGAGCAATGAATCTGATACAGACCGTGTTGAAAAAGCCAATCCTAGGCTAGAACTAAAAAGAAAAAGAGAGAGAAAACTCTCCAAACAGAAAAACTTTCTATCTCTCTCTCTTGCAAAATGCATTGCGAACTGAACCAGGGCTAAAATCATTTCAAGCACGGGTGCTTTGACCACAAAGTCCAATAGACCTTAGGTTAGTTCTTGTGGACCTTAAAAACCTTTGCTAAGGACTGAGGCTGAGGCTAGACAGATTTGGATCTTGATTGGTACTAGAGTACCTTTTAAGCCTATGGTCAGCATTCTAACCTAATCTAGGTTCAAAAGAAAAGGCACTTACCTGAAGTTGTTAAGAATATCATGGTCTAGAACAAAGGTTAAAATCTTAAGTTTTTGCTAAGGGACTAGCAAAAGCTAGGCATGGGGGTGTGATGAGAACCTCGTCACAAACCCTAAACTAGCACCATTTAACCCTGATATGCAAGAAAAAAGCTCCTACATAACTCTAGAAAGGCTTGGCTCAGAGAGATTCTGAGTTTGCAAAGAAAACATAAACTAAGGGGTAAAAATGCAATTTCACCAATCCGATCTGAAAATAGGGTAACTCAGGGTCCAAACATATGTCAAAACAACCTAATAAGAAGAAAAGTGGGATGAAATGACTCAACAAGGGCTACAGCAACTCCGAAGAATTAAATGACATCTTGTAACCCTAAAAACAAACCCACTTAAATACACGAGGTTTGAGGCAAATTAAAAATATAATAAACCCTCTAAAATTCATAGAAAAATAATCTCTAGTGTTTAGAACCTTCAATTTGGCCTTAGGAACCCATTTTGACCTACATTGAGAACCATGCCCAATTAACAACTTAATTTGAGTTTTTGCGTAAATTGACCGGTCAAACAAGGTTTAATCTAGAAATAAAATTCACCATCAGAATCCTTAGGTCCTAATTAGTCATGTATAAAAACTCGAGCCTAAGGAGAAACCTTCTTGACCAACTTTACACTTTGGTCCTCATACATTTACTTTTTGGCCCTCAACTTTTAAACCCTCACATTTTGGCCCCTAACTCTCCTTCGTTCTTTGCATTTAGGTCCCTCCTGCAAAACCTGAGCAGCGCCATGCTCTGGCGACCTTGCGCGGAGCATGGCGCCGCGCAGGGTGAGGGAGGGGCCCTGGCAAGTCAATGGGGGGTACCCTGCGTCGTCAACCACCGCAGGGACACCCCCCTGAGTGCTGCGACCGCCCATACCGCCCGTGCGAATGCACGGACGGTATGGGTCTCCTTCCTCCGGCATCCTCCGGCGAGGGAGACACGTCGTCTCCCTCCGCCATCCTCTCTAATTCTGTCCCTATAAATACCCCCGTCGCTCCGCCGTTCTTCCCAGCTCGGATCTAACAGATACACCCCCTCAATTCCTCCCTTCCCACTCTGACAGACGCCCCCTTGCTCCGGCGGCCTCTCCTCCTCCTCCTCGTCGCCCTGCCGCACTACCAGCAGCAGGGTTACCTTCCCTCGATCTTTCCGCGTCACGCCGCACCCAGCTGGCGCCTCTCCGGCCCTCTCCTCGCCGCCGCCCCTTCCTCTGGGCAATTTCTTCTCCGGCGATAGTCGATACGACTGTCGCCTGCGCCAACCCCTCCTCGTCCAGCTTAGTAGGTAAAACTTCTGCTCTTCCTCCCCTCTTTCTTTTCCATACTGAAAGCCCTTACTGTCGCCACCGATTTCCCACTGATCACCCTCACCTTCTCCATCTCCGGCCAAACTCCGGCGAACCACTCCCACCGCTCCAGCACCGCACACGTCTCGCCGACCTGTGCATAACCTCCGCCTCCTCACCCTGATCCTCTTCTGCCCCTCCACTTCCCACCAAACGCCCTCTGCAGATCCACCGAACACACCCACTTCTTCGCCCGCAGTTTGACCTAGGGCGACCCTTTTGCTCCACCACGCCCCCTGCAGACCCTCCGACCACCTTCGCCGTGCCACGGCGAAGGTCCTCCGCATATCTGATTAGGCCGAGAGGCCGTGTTGTTGTAAACAGGGTCTGTGCTCGCCGCCTCCATTGACGAGTGAAGAAACTCCGCCTACCTGCTGCTCCAGGCACGCCACGCCTAGATCAGGCTCCCAGGCTGCATGGGGTGACTTCGCGAAGTTCCAGGCTGCAGCTGAGGAGAAGTCCTTGCGCGAAGCCCTCGCATTGGCCCTCGACTGCTCGCTGCCTTCTCCGCACGGGCGCTCACATTGGGGTGGGACATTTAGTCCCACCTCGGAAGATTGTGAGCGAGCGCCGTGAGATAAATTGGAAAAGTGACATAGTCTATTCGCCTCAGTTCACAGGGTGAGGTCCCCTTCACCCGTCCGATTACCAGACCCCGTCTGCGCTCACGCCTCGCGGACCTGGCCCGACCCGATTAAGCCCGACCTGCACTCCTCACCCACCACCGCACGTCGGTGGGCCTGGACCCGGGCGCGACCCGCATACCCGATTACCCGGTTGCTCTGGGAGAGCTGTCCTAAGAGCGAATTCTGAGAGAGAGAGACGCGGGGGGGGGAATAGAGTAGGTTTTTGCCCTCTGATGCTGAACTCTTGAGCGTGCAGGCACAGGTGAAGAAGAAGAAGGACTGCGGAAGAGGAAGAACTGAAGCGACACTGTAGCATCCGCAGGTTAAGTCGTTTGATTGGAAAATCAGACGACGTCCTGAAGACAGGTGAAGACAAAGAAGAAGAAGAAAAGAAGAGAGAAGGAGCAGCCAAGTGAAGAAATAGAAAGCAGAAGAAGAAGAGAAGCAAGAAGCAAGAAAAGAAGAAGAAGAAGAAGAACAGGAAGAACAAAAGCCAAAGAGGAGAGAAGACAAAGAGGAAGAAAGAAGAGAAGAAGAAGAAGCCAAACTTTCATCTCTCTCTCTCTCTCTCTTTATTTTTGTAATAGAACATGTATATCTCTAGAATACGACTTGCTCCCTGAGTTGGACCTCGGGAGAATTGTTATTTCCGAGTAAAAAAATATATATATATTTGAAATGATGGCAATAACTAGCTATACTACAACGCGATAGCAAAACCTAGTCATAGTTGTCGCCGACCGTTTCAGGAGGCAAATATGCCACTGGTATGGTGGTAAAGCGACGAGAAGAAGGCGAAGGAGTTGTTGGAGCTTGTTGGGCTTTTTGTCCGGAGGGGAAGGGAGGAAGTTTTGGGGGTAATCTCAGGCCAAAACAGGCATGACATGACCGGGAGGATCAGGTAGAGGGCCTTGTGCTTGGAAGGCAAGCTTCCAAGCACGGCAACCTCGTCGGACTTGGAAGGTCGAGAGATACCCAAATCTCTCATGCGTTCGGATGAGAGATTGGGTGGAAATCAAAGCTCATGATTGGGTTCATACAAACGGGAATTCCTCAGAGAATCTTCCTTTCAAATTTGAGAGGGATTCTCTGAGGAATCAAGGAGATATCCCCCTTGAATTCTCGCCAGAGTAGGATTCCTCTACTGTAATTGTGGAGGGACCTAATTGCAAAGAATGATGAGGAAGCTAGGGGAGTTTCTACAAGGGTTTTCAAAAGCTAAGTGCATAAATGTTATTGGGTTGGACTGCTTTGCAAAGTAGTTCAAGGTGAACTTCCCTTAGTTTCAAATTTTGGTATAAACCTAATTTGGACATAAGGAATCCAATGGTGAAGTTGAATTTTAGGTTTGATCACGTTTGACAGGGCATTTTACACAAAAACCTAATTTAGGGCAAATATTTGACTAGGACCCCTATTTAGGTCAAAATAGGTTCTAAAGGCCAAATTGAAGGTTCTAAGCCATAGTGGATATTTTTCCAAGAATTTTAGAGGGTTTAGTTGAATTTTATCCTGACCAGAACCTTGTTAAATTAAGTAGGTCTGTTTTAGGGTTACAATAAGTCATTTAATTCCCAGATTTCACACTAACCCTTTTCTAATTAAACCAACCCACTTTTTATCTTGTTAAGACCATTTGACCTATGTTCAGCCCATGAGAAATACCATTGTTTCACTGCAATGGTAAAATTGTAGTTTTACCCTTTGTTTCTTGCTTTTCTTTCAAACCAGTTATTCCTTGAGTTAGGCCCTTCACTTGGTTATGTAGGAGGTTTTGTTCTCTTTTCTAGGTCAAAATGAGCTAGTTAGGGCTCATGATGGTGTTCCCATCATCAGACGATTACCTTACGACACCAGATCACACACTTCACCCAATAATCTGGAGAACACCTTCATGAAGCATGGGACCGTTTCCTGGACCTTATGCGAAAGTGCCCCCATCATTGAGTTCCTAAATTGGAACAAGTCCAATTTTTTTACCAGGGACTCTGTGAAGATATCCACTTATTCGTCAATGCAACCTACGAAGGAAATATCATGGGTCAACACGAAGACACTATGTTGGAGATTCTCGAGAGTATGTGCGAGAACTCCATTAATAATGACTCCATGGGCTTATTCAACCAGATGAATTCCTGTGCATCGACGAATCTAAGGGGAGCACATGAGATGCAAGGCCTATCCGCATCTGTCAACTTGGAATTGATGGTCAGTCGGTTGGACAAGGTCTCTATCATTGAGAAGAAGGTCGATGAGCTAACTCAACATTTACAGTGAACCAGCTCTGTGCAAAACTCGTTTGCATAGCCACCTTCTGGGAGGGAAGCTGTGCATAACATCTATCACCGATCTTCTTAAGGGATGGACCCGTATCCACCCCTGTCTGACTCTTGGACTAGAGGAAACTTCGATCCAACCTACTCAAGTTGGGGGAACTCTGAACCCTCATACTCTAACTTCCCCTAGGTCCCTCAGACCTACGAGGACCTCAACGCCATCTAGAATGACCCATTCTCTAACACCTATAACACTGGATGGCGAAATCATCCCAATTTCCTGTGGATAGGAAATAATCAGAATCAAAGACCACCATATCAACCCCGTCCACAAGCTCCTCATCCATATCAGCCACCTCAGCCTTAGCCCAACCCTACCTATCAATATGGGCCAGCTCAAACAGATCAAATGACTCTTATCCTTCAGACTCTGCCTGACATTTAGAAGACGAATGTGGCTATGCAAAAATAGTACAAGGATGAGATCATAGAGGTTCGCAATTAACTCACCCAGATGGCAAATTTGTGCCAACCTGGCATACTCCCTTCACAACCTCTATCGAATCTGAATAACCTACCGAACCAGAGGAGCATTACGAACCCAAATCCAAGCCAAGCCCACATGATTTATCAAGCTCCTTCTGTTCCATCACCTAATAGGATGGAAGCTTCAACATCATATGCGGAATTTCAGCAGCAGCCACCTATTTTACCAACTCCAAACCAAAACCAGGTAGGATTGAATTATGTTACAACCGGTAGTTGCAAAGCAACACAAGACCCACCTTATCCAAGCCACTTTCAGCCTGGTAGTATTAACCCAAGCCCTAGGATAGTTATTCAGGATACCCCTGTCCCTGATCAAGAACCTGGACCTATTCTAGAGTAACCATCCAAGGTTCCATTTCCGGAGGCCTTGACCAAGGGAAAGAGGACAACCAAACCTATGGCACCTGAGGATGATCTGGTCAAGCTCTTTGAACAGGTCCATATAAACATCCCGTTGATGAATGCAATCTACCACGTACTGGCTTACGTAAGATTTCTGAAAGTTGTGTGTACACCTAAGCACAAGCTGTGAACCAAAAGTGGGAGTTTGATCGTACTGTCAGAGCAAGCCAGCTCTGTAATTTTGAGCAAACTCCCACCTAAGGGAAAAGACCCAGGTACTCCCCTGATTTCCTGTACCATTGGTGATACCCAATTTGACACAGCTTTATTAGATCTAGGAGCCTCTATAAACTTAATACCTACATCCCTACTTGACCACCTTGTGGAATCTGAGCTTAAACCGATAGAGGTGACATTACGGTTGGCTGACCGATCTATTAATTCACATAAAGGAGTTCTTGACGATGTCATTGTTAGGGTGTGGTGATCGCAAGGTTTTTCGGTTGCAGAAATAATATCAGAAAAATATGTCATCGCAATAAGTAATGTGGTAGAAAAAAAAAACCTCGATCAAAGTTACTAAAATACTGAAATAATACCACACTTCAGGTCATATCCACAGGGAGGATAGACCAATAGGTTCACGACTATAGGGCCATCATGTTCACAGAAACATTCACAAAATCAAGTCAATGAATATGCAGCTCAGAATGTAACTTTCAATTTCATGAGAAGTTGAGGGCTATTTACGTAAATTTCACATCATAAATCAAGCTCTCAAAAATATGTAAATGATGCATGTGTAGTGGCAGAGTATGTAATTTCTAGTCGCATGTAAATCTGAGTCTAATTTCATTGAGAATTGATGTGCATAACAGGAGCAAATTAAATATGAAAAGGAATAAGTACAATGTTGCAATTTCACCCTAATAATTTAATCCAACAAAATATTTGAATAGTGTTCCCCAATGGAATTTTTGGTAAATACTAATAGAACACAAAAACAGAGGAAATCTTCCTCTTGACCTCGTGCGAAGAGGAAGCGACGACGGAAGCTGAGGAGCTCGAGGAAGGTCGACCACAACAAGGGCATTCCAATGGTGGTGGTGGCTCTCTGAACGGTGGCCAGAGTCGACACCGGCGATGAGGAGGAGCGATAACGGTGTCGATGGCTCGCCAGCGGTCGTGGCTGCTGTTGGCGTGTCTGGGGGCGCGGTCGAACTCGTGGGGTTAAGGAGAGCTCAACTGGCATGACGGCGCAGAGAATGGTCGCATGGAGAGGTGACTGCATGTGGGGCATAATCGGCAGTGTTGGGTTCCTTCGTGGTTGTTTGGAGGTTGAAGATGAAGGAGAGGAAGGGGAATCCCAGATGGAGGTGTGGCACGCATGCAAGGGGTTTGTTGCACGTAGAGCTGGTGTGCACATGCGGGGCTGCTGGACTATGGTGCGATGAGGCTTGAGGTTGCGCGAGGAGGTCGCGGTAGAGTGTGGTGCCACTGACGTGGCTGAGCAGGAAGGACGCGCAAGATCTATTGTGCGTGCGCGTGAAGGGTTGCAAGTGAGGGCATGGCTATGCACGAGTGTGGCCGCGCTGTGAGGAGCATGTGTGGGTTTGCTGCTGCTGCGGTTGCGTCAAGGAGCATGTACTGGCTCATGGAGAAGGTGGCCGGTGTTGGAGGTTGTTGGGTTTCTCTTCTCTGTTGGCGGAGAGGAAGAAGAAGATGAAGAGGCCATTTGCGTGTGGGAAAACCTACTACTGGTGATGGTGCTCACGGTCATGGGCGGACACTGGGGACAGGAGCAAGGAGAGAATGATGGTGGACACGGTTGGAAGCAGAGCTGCTCCCTGTTGGCACAGTCGAGATGTTGAGAAGCAAGCCATCACCACGCTCGTTGAGAGGAAGCACAGTGGCAAAGTCGTAGGCACGCAGTTGAGGTTGCTAGAGTAAGGTCATGGGGAACTCGCGGTCGTGGCAAGGGAGAAGTCATGGTGTTGACGGTGGAGGCTCGCAGTGGCAGAGAAGGCACACGGTGAAGGTGGCTGCTTGCAGGGAGGAGAGGTGGAGGAGGGTTCTTCCTTGTGGAGGGGAGATGGGATTCCTCTCCTCGCCAGTTTTTTTTGCCTGTTATATAAAGACAATGAGAAAAAGAATTAGAGAGGTAGTCAGATAAGGAATGAATCAAAGAGAGTATTTTATGTTACAAACTAGAGGGGAGAAAATTGAGGGAGAGAGATAGATTCGTGAGAGAGATTAAAAAGCAAATAAGGGAATGTGCTTGAATCATTGAGAGACATATAAGGATGCCTCTAAAAATTTATTCCCTTGCTATATTTTGCTAGAACAAAATCCCACATATCTCACGACAAGCTTTGATGTGATACTGTTGCCTTTTAAATTGAATAATTAATCCTTTCACATAAAGATTAATGTAATTAATGCATGAAATGATAAATCTAAAACTTACATCATTTTATCAATACTAAACATGCTTTAGATTAAATTCTCTTCCCAAAAGTACTGTACTTAAGCACTAAATTAATCCACTAAAATGGACCTATCAAATACCCCCATGCATAAGTTTTGCTAGTCCCAAGGAAAATCATATGAAGCAGATCAAGTCTCCAGGTCAGATTTTACCGTCAGGATGCCTTATCATACCACACTTTAGAAATTAGATTGAAATACCAACCATAGGCCTAAAGGTGCTCAAGTACTAGCCAAGATATGGACCTGACCAGCCTCAACCTTGGGCTTGCCGCAAAGGATTCTAAGGCCCGCAAAAACTGCCTAGAGGTTTGTTGACCCCAGTGGTTAAAGCACCCATGCATATGTGTAGCAAGGCCAGGTTCAGTTTGCTAGTGCATTTCTAGTAAAAGAGAGAGGAAGAAATATTATTTTGAAAGTTTTCTCTCTTTCTTTTTAAATTCCCCTAGACGCAACATTGGATTGGCCCTAAACACGATCTGTATCAGATTCCTTGTCCCCACCATCAATCCTCACAGGGTCCCTAACAATCGATTCTTCGGGATAGCACCGCTCATGGAAACCTCCAAAAGCCTGGCTTTCGACATTTCGAGATAGTGCCACCCATGGTGTTCTGTAGCTAAATTTAGATCCTGGCAATCGACATTTCAAGATAATGCGGCCCACAACATCTGAACCAGCACAAGATGCTTCTGTGCCCCCAGTAGGACATTTAGATATCCTAAGAGACAAGCAACAAGGAGATGTTATGTTATAATGCATCTTCAAGGGCTTATTTTACATTCCTCCTCTCTGCGCCAGGAACTCAACTAATCAACTTGTGTCGTCAAGCTGCTCCTAAGCCAACTTTTCGAGAAAACATTTTTAGAATAGACACTTTTTGGTATTATTCTTTATTATGTGCACTAAACTAGGCCAGTGTGTGATTTTTGGGTGCTCAGGTTACCAAGTTCCACAAACCAAAGGGCAGGCAATGGGGCTGAAAACTCCCTAAGCCTTAGGCTTAATACATCGGCCTAGCAAGTCCTTCAACCTCTTGAGGAATAGTCCAGATCTTAACAAATACATGAGTGTTTAAGCTTTAGAACAGACCTAGGAGGCCTAAAGTTGGTATCCCTCACTTATCTCCTTTTCTTTAGCACTTCAAGGCTGTATTTACTCATTCACTTTGGCCTAGAACTTAGTTTACTCTTCCATAATCAACTGTTGGGACTAGCACAATTTTGCACATTTTCTTCCAGTGTCTCTCCTCAATATATTTGAAATTCAACTCACAAAGATTTCATCTCCTTTTTCTCTCTTCTTCTCTCCCCTTTTTTTGTTGTTGTTTTTTTTTTTATATGCAATATGGATGCCCTAATTGCATGCAGAATATGTATAAATGCTTTGGATAACGTCAGGTTATACCCCCCCCATTCCTAAAAATGATAATGTCTTCATTGAAAAGCAAAAGCAAGGATAGATATTACCTGAGGTGGAGTTGGGATACCTCGCAAATCAGGCTCTAGAAGGGAAACAGAAGGAGACCCAAAGAAGATATGTAACAAACCTAGCCTGGTGAGTAAGTAACCAAGATGTTGGCAAGTTGGTGATGGATAGTGAGGCCAAATACTCGCCAGGAGTAGGTGAAAAGAGGGTAGTCCTGAGCTATTTGTGGAGGTTTTACATAATACACATGAGTAGTAACCTTCGAGACTGTGCGACGAGGAGGCAAAGGCTCCTCAAGCAAATATGTGTGGGATACAAAGAGTGAGACGAAACATACCCTAAGACTAATGGGCTGACATGGAAAAGCATCTATCCAAACTCGCCACTCTACCACAGGATGCATTGGTCTGGATATTCCCCCGTTAATCAAAAGTGTGAGCAGAGATTTCAGGAAGCTAGTTTGATAGGAGTCGAAGTCACTCAGGTGCGGGGTAGGGAAGAGGGTTAAAGAGGGTGTGGGCAGTTCAGCATTCATCCTCGATATCCATTCCAGTTCTTGAATGTTATCAAAAGCGGCCTTAGTTACTGCTTGCCTTTCTTTCTGCATATCATTGGCGTGCGTGTCCTGGAATGGGCCCAAATGTTCGTCATCCAAATTGAACTGCTCAAGGGTGTCACTTATTTCACTATCTTGTAGAAGTGGTTTAGAAGTAATAGGACTGTGAGTGTTCTCAATAATGACATCCCCAGGTTCTTGTTCAATGTTGAGATCTTGCTCATGGGGTGTATAGATTCTTTCCTCAAGAGTAGTAATTGGTTCCATTTCTTTCGACTGTTTGAGAGGATGATCTTGATAGTCAACGATATGTAGGGATCCGGATTTGGCTAATTCAGTTAGATCATCAAGGGGTAAGTCCTCGAACAAAACATATTCTCCCTTAGATTCACTCCATACTCTAAGTCCGGTCCTTTGAAAGCCATCATCATCCTCATCAATATGTCTCCCTGTAAACTCAAAAAAAGCTTTCACACCAAGATCAAGAGCTTCCCCAAAAATCAACTCATCGTGTCCCTGAGACCAATATTGATCTAATTCTTCCAATTCCATCTCAATTTTCTCATGGTCACTTGGGTTGGGGACTTGTGAATCCTTAGAATATTCAATGACAGGTGTTGGTCCCGTTGATAGAGGAGTGTGGTTGTTATCACTTCCTTCTAGTATGATTTCCTCTGGCATCCAATACTCCTGGAATTTGTTAACTTCTAAATCACAATCCTTAGGGCGCTCTAACTGAGGTGCAAGGTCCTCAGAAGCGTAAAGTATATGCTCAGGATCCCTAGGATGGGATATAGATTCCACCTCAAGATTCAAATTGGGAGCGGGGTTGACTAATTGATTATGACCCATTTCATCCAATGTAATGAAGATACTATCATTCGGGTCGAGTTCATCTAATAGGCCCATTATCTCCTTCCAATTAAGATCAGGTAGATAGTCACCAAGATTTCCTTCTAGTGGGCATATCTCAAGAGGGACATCTAAGTGATAGCTACTCCTCAAAATAGGATCCCTATTGTCATTGTTTTCCTTGAAATTATCTTGGTAATCAGGGATATAAGGGTAGGGATCAGAATTGACTGTAGGAGGATCACTAAGCTAGTTAATCTCTTCAGTTAATCTTTGACTATTCCTCAAAATCTCTCCCATAGAATCCATCATCTCTTTTTGTTGTTTTCGCATTTCTATCATAAAAGAGGAGAGGCTACCATCAAATTGAGTAGGATAGTCAATCTCAGGTTTAAGTTGCCTAGGAGTATCAGTCCAACCTCGATAAGACAAATCATGAAGGGTGGGCAGGTTGGGCATGGTCATGGAAGAGCTAGGGTTGGGATCCCTTCTCCTAGGTTTTGCTCATCACCACTGGGTTGGGGTTTAATCAAACCAATGTTCCTATAGCAGGAGTAGAAAAGATCCCAATGCTCATCAGAAGATGGATAACTACAGGTATTGGGATTGGGTATTTTTGGGTGAACAGAAGTGAAGTAATTATTATAATCCATTGAAAACACGACTTGAAAAACACACCCCAATCAAACACAAGGCAATGGGACTTCTCTTTTCTTTCTTAGAGCAGATTTAAGCCAACCTCCAGTCGACACCTTAAAGTTTATCAAATAGAGTAAAGTTTGCACCCGTCCGTTCCCACTTTAGTGGTATAAGAGGGAGATGTGACTTGAGATCCCCGACAAGCTCTTTAGAGAAGACAGAGGTTGTTTATGTTCTCTCTTGGTGGCAAAAGAAGTTTCATAATCAATTACGTGCCTTAAGTCGACCTTCGAGTGCCCTAGAACCTATGCTTTGCTTAGATGATACTCTCAGGTGATCAAGTGAGAAGTTACTCCAAGGACGAACAAAGGGATGCAAGTAGGGTGAACCCTTCCTTTGAGGCGATGCGTAAGCGGTGCCTCTTAACTACCCTTTTGTTCTTTAAGGGGTGTCCCCCTCCATGAAGTATCAAAACACTCGGTTAAAAGATAGTACCACCACCACAAAACAAGATAGGAGGGTCTGCACCGATAAAGAGATCGGTGCCTATAGCTTTAAGGGATCGAGCCTTAGTGCAGTGCCTAATGTGCGTGCTCAGTGCCAGAAGTGTGCATCACACCGCAAATCTTTTATTATTTTGAAAACGTAGACAAGTCCCTTTGAATCAGATCAAGTGTGATTTGATTTTAAAGTTGAATCTGATTATCAGTCCCAAGTTCAGTTAGGTGACCACTGAATTAGTAAATTCAGTCAATTTGGTGGTCCTGAATTTTAATCCAAATGTAAATGCGTGGACAGGAGCTAGATGCAAAGTTAGAAAGGTATACCTATCTCCAGCAATCTTTGTGCAATGATGTATGCAATGCAGAGAAGAGATCTAGTATGCTACTCAATCACCTCTAAATGCTTGCACCTAAGGGCATGCAACTCCTAAATAGGCAGCTCGATATTTTCTTTTGTTTGTTTTAGAGGCAAGCAAGTAGAAATTTAACTTTGACACACAGAAAAAATATGGCCCTATCCTCTAAAGAATGTGGGGACAGAACCCCGAAAGTAAGCCCCAATTACTACAAGGGTGAGAAGATAGAAATAAAACTGTGATGAAGGAGAATCCCCTGTGAGAGCGGGATCTAGGTCTCCTACGTCTTCTCCACGTGCGAACGTCGCTCAAGGTCGATGTCGTCGCTCTACTGCACCTGTCGCCCTGTCAGATTCCTCACACAGAAAGATAAAGAATGATCAGATGAATGTGCAACTCAGAATAATCAGAAATAAAAATCAGGTGAATCGATTGCGTCTGTTGCCTCCCCAGCAACGGCAGCATTTGATCGCAAAGTTTTTCGCTTGCAGAAATAATGTCAGAAAAATATGTCGTCGCAATATGTAATGTGGTAGAAAAAAAATCCCCAATCAAAGTTACTAAAATACTGAAATAATGCCACATTTCAGCTCATATCTACAGGGAGGACAGACCAATAGATTAACGACTATGGGGCCATCATGTTCATTGAAACATTCATAAAATCAATTCAATGAATATGCAGCTCAGAATGTAACTTTCAATTTCATGAGAAGTTGAGGACTATTTACGTAAATTTCACATCATAAATCAAGCTCTCAAAAATATGTAAATGATGCATGTGTAGCGGCAGAGTATGTAATTTCTAGTCACATGCAAATCTGAATCCAATTTCAATGAGAATTGATGTGCATAACAGGAGCAAATTAAATATGAAAAGGAATAAGTACAATGCCACAATTTCACCCTAATAATTTAATCCAACAAAATATTTGAATAGTGTTCCACAATGGCATTTTTGGTAAATACTAATAGAACCCAAAAATAGAGGAAATCTTCCTCTTGACCTCGTGCGAAGAGGAAGCGACGGCAGAAGCTGAGGAGCTCGAGGAAGGTCAACCGCGACGAGGGCTTTCCAATGGTGGTGGTGGCTCTCCGAACGGCGGCTGGAGTCGACACCAGCGATGAGGAGGAGCGGTGGCGATGTCAACGGCTCGTCGGTGACCGTGGCTACTGTTGGCGTGTCTGGGGGCAGGGCTGAGCTTGTGGGGTCTAAGAGAGCTCAACTAGGGTGACGACGTGGTGAATGGTGGCGTGGAGAGGTGGCTATGTGTGGGGCATAAACGGCTGTGTTGGGTTCCTCCGTGGTTGTCTGGGGGTTGAAGATGAAGAAGGAGAGCAAGGGGAATGCCTGATGGAGGTGTGGTGCGCACGCAAGGGGTTTGCTGCACGTAGAGCTAGTGTGTGCATGTAAGGGCATGCAGGGCTGCTGGACTATGGCACAATGTGGCTTGAGGCTGCATGAGGAGGTTGCGGTCGAGTGTGGTGCTGTTGCCATGGTTGAGCAGGAAGGACATGCAAGATCAGTTGTGCGCACGAGTGAAGGGTTGCATGTGAGGGCGTGGCTGTGCGCGAGCGTGGCCGCGCGATGAGGCTAGTGTGCGGATCTGCTGCTGTGGTTGCACCGAGGAGGGTGTACTGGTGCATGGAGAAGGTGGCCGATGTTGGAGGTTGTTGGGTTTCTCTTCTCTGTTAGTGGAGAGGAAGAAGAAGATGAAGTGGTCATTGGCGCATAGGAAAACTTGCTACTGGTGATGGTGCTCGCGGTCATGGGTCGACGCTAGGGACAGGAGCGAGGAGAGAATGATGGTGGACATGGTTGGAAGCAGAGCTGCTCCCTATTGGCATGGTCAAGATGTCAAGGAGCGTGCTGTCACCATGCTCGTCGAGAGGAAGCGTGGTGGCGGAGTCGTAGGCACGCGGTTGAGGTTGCTGGAGTGCAGTCATGGGGAACTCGCGGTCGTGGCAAGGGAGAAGTCGCGATGTCGACGGTGGAGGCTCGTGGTGGCAGAGAAGGCACATGGTGAAGGTGACTGCTTGCAGGGAGGAGAGGTGGAGAAGGAAGGCTTCTCCCTGTGGAGGGGAGATGGCATTCCTCTCCTCACCAGTTATTTTTTGCCTGTTATATAAAGACAATGAGAAAAAGAATTAGAGAGGCAGTCAGATAAGGAAAGAGTCAAAGAGAGTATTTTATGTTACCAACTAGAGAGGAGAAAATTGATGGAGAGAGATAGATTCATGAGAGAGATTTAAAAGCAAATAGGGGAATGTGCTTGAATCATTGAGATACATATAAGGATGCCTCTAAAAATTTATTCCCTTGCTATATTTTGCTAGAACAAAATCCCACATATCTCATGGCAAGCTTTGATGTGATACCCTTGCCTTTTAAAGTGAATAATTAATCCTTTCACATACAGATTAATGTAATTAATGCATGAAATGATAAATCTAAAACTCACATCATTTTATCAATACTAAACATGCTTTTGATTAAATTCTCGTCCCAAAAATACTGTACCTAAGCACTAAATTAGTGCATTAAAATGGACCTATCATGAGGGATTTCTATTTCCCGGTGGATTTTGTAGTCTTGGATATGGATGCTCTAGAAAACCCGAGGGATACATCAATTATACTAGGGAGACCCTTTCTGGCCATAGCTAGGGCCAATATAAATTGTGAGGGGGGCCAAATTGAACTGAAATTCAGAAAACAAACATTAAAGATCGACATCTTTAAGGCCCAACAAGGGATTAATTGTGGTGTTATAGAACAAATATGTGACATCAAGGCTGTGGTTGACGATCCATATATTGAGGACAACTTGACCACTTCCAATCAACCACAAGAGGATCAAAACCCGCAATCAAAGGAGTCCAAACTTGACCAAGACACACCCATAACTCCCTCCATTGCTATTCATACACACCCTGAACCACCTGCTACTGCATATAACCCTATTTTGGAACTCAAGCCTCTTCCTGACCATCTTAAGTACATCTTTTTGGGTTCCAATCAGACGTTTCCTATGATTATCAACTCTAGACTCACACTTGATCAGGAATCCCATCCGATTACTGTTCTCTAGCAACATCGTACAACCATTGGATGGACTCTCGATGATTTGACTGGTATCAGCCCCTCCTACTACACACACCATATCTACACCGAAGAGGGCACACAACCTTCCCATGAAATGTAGAGACATCTGAATCCTAATCTGCAGGAGGTCGTGAACAAGGAGATCATCAAGTGGTTAGATGCAGGGATCATCTACCCGATCTCCAACAGTCTGTGGGTGAGTCCAATCCAGGTTGTGCCTAAGAAGGCAGGACACACCATGATCATGACTAAAATCGGAGAAATCATACCAACCCATGTGGTGAATTCGTGGAGAGTCAGCATTGATTACAGAAGACTCAATACCTCCACAAAGAAGGATCATTTCTCACAACCATTTATTGATCAGATCCTCGAGAAACTAGCGGGAAATAGGTTCTACTTTTTGGATGGGTACTCCGGTTATAACCAGGTGGCAATCCATCCTGAGGACCAAGAAAAGGCCACTTTCACCTACCCCTTCTAGACATACGCATTCCGAAGGATGCCGTTCGGTCTCTGCAATGCACCCGCTACTTTTCAGCGGTGCATGCTTGCCATATTCACAGATATGGCGGGTGATTATCTAGAAGTCTTCACAGATGACTTTTCAGTATTCGGAGAATCATTTGATGATTGCCTCCTGCACTTGGTCCAAATCCTCAGGCGGTGCATTCACATGAATCTGGTTCTTTCCTGGGAAAAGAGCCATTTCATGGTGCCTGAAGGAATTGTTCTGGGACATCTCATATCAGAAAAAGGCATGCAGGTCGATCAAGCCAAGGTGAACTTGATTTCCAAACTCCCTATGCCTAGCTCGATCAATGACATCCGATCTTTTCTAGGGCATGTCGATTTTTGCCGTCGATTCATTCCTGATTTCTCAAAGATCACGTGCCCCCTGACCACTCTGCTATCTAAGGATGCACCTTTCGAAATCTCCAAGGAATGCACTCAAGCATTTGAAATCCTCCATGATCGAGTTACCCAAGCTCTGATCCTACAGTCCCCTGATTGGTCACAACCCTTTGAGATCAAGTGTGATGCATCTAATTTCGCTATAGGAGTGGTACTTGGGCAGAAAATTGACGGGAAACCCATGGCCATTGACAAGCATGGAAATCGTGAGTTTTTAGAAAACGTCGTAGTATAGTCGTGAAAACCACTCATCAAAGATATTTGTAATAACGAAACACGCATAGATTTCTTTTCTTTTTAGAACTTGAGTCTCGGTTGTTCGTCTCTGGGAGGCATGAAAACAAGTCGAGATTTGGATCGGCTTAATCTAACCTAAATCTAATCTAACCTAATATTTTTGTCTTTTTGTGTTTTTGATCTTTATTTTGAAACACGAAATGAAAGCATGCATCAAAGTTGTAAGCCATGAAGATAATAGCATGCATATAAAACCATTAGACAATAGTATCATGCATCAAAAAATTAAGTCACTATAAGATACGAATACATGGAAATAAAGCTAAACTAAAGAAAGGGATCAATAAAGAGAGGCTAAGGAGAAGCCTTCTTGGTCGTCCACTAAAGAAAGGAGGATGGGTGTGTGCACCCAAGTGGAGAGAGGAGGGTGTTGCACCCTTTCTCTACCAATGGCCATCCTTGAGAAGACCTTGAGGGGGGTCTTCTCTATGGCCATCTAAGAAGAAAAGAAAATGGGGGCCTGGATCATCTATGGTGGAAGAAGATGGCATGCCCACAAGAATAAAGGAGAAGCTGTTGCATCCTTATGCTCTTCTTCTTCTTGCCACCCTCTTGAGGATGCCTTGGAGGAGCTTCTTCTTCAAACGTCCATGGAGGGAGCCTTGGAGGAAGAGGATGACCTTGAGAGAGAGAGGAGGAGGTGTGATCGCAGGTTGAGAGGAAGTGAGTGGTGGAGATGGTGCAATTTCATTACTCTTTATTTGCCCTTATGGAAGGCTCCATTTGGTTGCCACCTTTTGTGGCTCCAAAATTAGCGAATGCCACATTTTTAGGATCTGGGTTTAACACAAGTTTTTAGGGTTTCCAAGAGAGTGTGCATGGGTTTGGTAGGGGTAGAATGGGAAAGGCATGTGTGTGTGTGTGGGTGTGTATTTTTTGTAGGACTAGGTTGTGGGTTTTGGTAGGATTAGGTGGTAAATAGGTTAGGTCAATCTAGATTAAGTGGGTGTGGACCTACTTAGGCTTAGGAAAGTCTAATTAGATAGGAGTGAACCTAATTAGGTCTAGGTCAAGTCTAATTGGATGTGTGCATGTGATTAGGCTAGGGTAACCCTAATAGGTATCAGTCAATTAGATCATAGGTGGATCAAATTGGGCTCAGGTGCACCCAATCAACTGTAGATGCACCCAATTAAGTATGGGATGGTTCAATTGGGTTAGGGATAGGATAAGTAGTGCTATGGATAGTGGACTAGAATTAAGAGGTCTTTAATTAGGTTTCCTAGGGTGTCTGGTGGGGTTCCTAGGTCAAAATAGGCAAGCTAGGGCTTCCGACACCAAAATTAGGAGCCAGACAGCAGTATCAGACATCTAGGATAGTGGTCAGACGTCTTATACGACAAAATTGGACATTTAGACAATAAATTGGACGTCTAATTCTGTGTCAATATGAGTGTTAGCTTCCTGGATTGTTATTCTGTAGAAATCAAACATCCAGCCAGATGTCTGGATGTCCTAAAAGGTGCTGGAGAGTGGGTTTTAGGTTTTCTATGGTGGGTTTTGGTTCCTAAGTGTTTGGGAGAGGGATAGGGTGGATAAGAACATGGATAATGCTATCCATGTTTGGGTTTTGAGGCTAAGGTGCCCTAATGGAGGTTGTTTTGGGTTTAGGAAGGCTATCCTAGGGTTTCTAAAGGTAGGGATAAGGCTATCCTCGTCACTCTTATCTGGATCAATCTTCTTCTTCCTTTATTGCTTTATTCCACTATCTCCATCCTAGATTACTTTATTACCTACAAATAGTAATAAAAACCATTAAATAGCAGGATATCTCATCTTATTCCAAATCGACTGATGTAATGCATGATATGCAAGATATGAGTGCAATATCCACAAATTAAGCTAGGTTCAAACATTATTTAGGCTGATTAGGACCCATGATTGCTGTGCAATCATACCCCCTTGCCTAAACTTTGCTAGTCCCTAGCAAATGCAAGACTAAATTATTCACATAAGGGTACCTAAGGGATTGATTTTTTTATCAAGTGTATGCCTAGAGATTTTTCTCCTTTTTGTTTTCGTCCGATGTTATAGAAATCCAGACAAATGTGAAAATGCAGCTACATAGCTTTTGCAACGGATTCGAGTGAAAGACCTGATTCACCTCTAAAGCCTATACTTGACCCCTAGTAAAATTCTAGCGGGATAGGTGGACTTCTTCCCTCGGGGTATTCAAGATATTCTAAGAATTCCACCTACCTTTAAGCCTAGTTAGAGAATCTTAGAGGGAAAAGATTATATATTTGGTGGCTCACTCTCAACTGGTGATACATAAAGATTAGTACTATAGAATCTAGATTCCTAACTTATTAAGTAGCTCAACTCAGAGAAAGATGAGAAAAACTATTCTCTTTTGGTTTCTTTATATTCATTCTCTCTTTTTCTCGCTCCTTTTTTTTTTTACTGCTCACAATCTCACCAGATTCTCACGTATGATCAATATTTGGTGGTCTTACATGGCATTAACACTTTAATTGAGTTCCCATAACTCTAGCACTAAGTCAGAATTCCTCAGCCGATATTCGGTCGGTCAGAAACACAAGAAAGGTGGGTTAAGGCCATATTTGGAGGATCTCAAATTTATTTGGTGATATTGACACAATGCAACTGAAATAAACGCTAAATATTCACTCTTTTTTTTTTCTTTTTCTTCTTTTCTAATTTTTTTCAATTTTTCTTTCTTTTCATCATTTTTTTTCCATTTTTTTTTCAACACAATACAACTAGCACACATTCATGAACTTTATTGAGGAGGCATTATTAGGGATTGGTGGTACACAAGAGACATTGGGTGGCTTATTTGGTGGAAGTGCCTACTCATGGCACCGGGAGAGACGGATAGGATGGTGTATTTCTGACCTTGACATCAATACTCTCCTTCAGCTGAGGATTCCGTAAAGAATGTTCGTAACCATTCACCTTAGCCCTAGTTTTATGAAAACTCACTCTGTGTATTTGCCTTATTTGGTGGCTCTCAAATTTTCACGCAAAAATGTATACGCAAGATCCGAGAGCAAAAACCATGCCTAATATTTGAGTATCATTACCTAATTACCTAGGATTCGAGATTCCTTGCACTAATCTTAGAGCACCAATACACTCTACTCTCATCTCATACTATTTGGTGGATTTTTTTGGAAGAAAATCTGCCTTACTCCCAAAACACAGTCCAAGGGTTTAGGAAAAGAAGCACTGCTTTTTCTCGACAGACTAAAGACATTTATTGGCCTTCACCATGAATTCATTACAAATTCTACGTGTGTCTGAAAGGTTGTACTGGATTCCAGATTACAGGAATCAACTAGAGGATAAAATCCCTAATGCATTCTCTTAATAAAATAATCTTATTCATGGATGCACTATGTATATATGCTATAAACAAGTAACCTGTTATATTAATATTTCATGAAATTTCCCTTTTGGGTTAAATTTAGCTTGACCCTAAATTTAGATCAAAAGGTGAGTGAGTGAGTCGGAATGGCTGTTGTGGACAATTTTTAGCTCCAATGCGAACATTGGAGGTGGAGTCGATTATTCTCAATTTAAGGACCCTAAATTGCAATTAGCATGATGTATGAAAGGTTTTTCCTAGGTGTTGGTAGAAAAATTTCAGTTTACAATTACTATCCCCCCATGCCTGCTTCCTTGCATGTCCTCATGCATGAATACAATGAAAAATAAATTAAGACAGGGAGTAAATGGGTAGAATCCACCTGGAATAGCTCCTAAATTTTGACATTCCACTTATTCCAACATCTGAAATTGAATATGCAGGAAAATATGCCAAATAAAATATGCTATATATAAGTGTTGAAATTAATGCCTCCAGCTGGACGTACACTCAAAAAGGATATGTAATACACTATTGAGAATGGCGAGTAAAATGATATGAATTTTAATCTCATTTGCCAATAGCAGGCTGCAAATGCGAACTAGCTATCTATGAATTCCAAGTCCAAATAATCAAAAAAGTATGTAGATGAGGCTTGGGGTTATCTGTAGCTAGATGATATAGAAGAAAGATGAATAATTATGGGTGCCTAAAAGAAATGAATATGAAGGCATCCCGAAGAGGTGATGGAGAATGTGGGTGGTAGGGGTATGGGTGGAGTCGTGTGGGGTGAAATCATATGGGTCCTGATAATGGTGATGAATGGAAGGCATGACCCAAGTAGTGTGGTCAAATCTGGAAATCAAGGTCCAGTGATCAGTCTCTACCTCTACCATAGATGTTTGGGTATCATTTTCTTCTTTTATCTCTTCAAAAATTTTCAATTCTAATTCCCAATTATCACATGATTGCCCAAAATTTTTAGCTTCCTCCGATAACTCATCATATGAAATCCCCAATAATCTTTCAATCTCTTGAATATCCTTCTCAAAAGGGGATATTTCCTTCTTCTTACTTAGGTGAAATTGGTCAATAGATTCAATAGTGAGTCCCTCCGTGAAAGTGGAATGGGCTGAATCATTGATTGAGGAGTTGTTACAGTCCTTTTGATTTTGTTGCTCTATGTATGAGATCATTTGAATTAATTCATCAAAGTCTCCATGGGTATTCTCAAATACAACAAAATCATATTCAGGCCCCTTAATACTCGGTCCCTTAAAATGAAATGATTGGTACTCAGGCCCTAAATCAAGATCAAGATTCTCAAATATATCTCCATTCTCGACTTTAATAAGATTATCAATATCATCTGCCACAGGTGTTTGATCAACAAAATCCTGCATGACCACCATCGAATCACAAGTTGGTTGTGGAACACCTGACCCAAATTCAAATGTTTCTAATTTTTGTTGCTCATCCTAGACTCTATGAAGCTCTTTTATTATATCATCATATTCTTTAACACTAGCTTCTTTTATTTCATGAACCATTTTGATCAATAGGGTAATCTAGGATTCATTGTAAAAGGCAGGGGTTTGAATTGGGCTAGGTCAGTCAAGCGAGTCAACCATGCTATCAAAGATTTGATCCTGTATTGATGGTGACTTATGTGATCTAGTGGATTGTTGATTCAAGTCATGTGGTTCTACCCAGGTGTCAATTGCCATAGTTTCTTTCAAATTACCCTCCGTCTCACTTTCCATGTCATCCAGAAAATACCCTGACTTTGTTTTCTTAGCAGCTGCATACATATCAAAGTAAATCTTCTGATTGCTGCTACCCATCGCCATACATCCTGAGTAACAGTCAATCCGTGCATTGGCCGTAGCCAAGAAAGGTCGACCCAGAATGATGGGTGAATTACTTAGCTTTTCCGATATATCCATGTCCAAAATAGTAAAATCAATTGGAAAACTAAGACCTTGCACTTTGATGATCAGATCCTGAACTACCTGCTTAGGTGTTTTGATGGAGCCATCTACCATTCTAATGGTGACAGGTGTGTGGTGCAGATCTCCAAGTCTGGTGAGGTCAAAAAGGGCAGTAGGAATCAAGCTAATGGAAGACCCTAGATCCATAAGGGCTTTGTTGAAGGTGAATCTCTTGATGGCACAAGTTATGAAGGGTTTTCCAGGGTCGGTCTTTCTGGGTGGTAGAGTGCCAGAAACAAATGCACTTATGTTAACTGATAAAACCACCTCTTTAGGTGTACAAGTCTTTTTCTTCTTTTGTGACTCTTTCTTTAAGGCCTCAGGAAAGGGTAAATAGGTCAAATCAACTTTAGAAGCCTTTTTCTTCCTTTTAACCCTAGTGTCTGAGTCAGAGCTAGATGTGTGTTTGGTCTTATGACTTTTTGTTGAGCCTAAATCAGATCGTTTGGGTTGGCTCTTAGCTTTTCTCTTCCTTTTAGAGGCCATAGATTTGGCCCCTGCACAATGGCATGTATGATAGATTGGAGGAGTGGTCAAAAGAATAGGTGGAGAATAGGAGTGAAAAGGCATTTGCATCCTGGGATAAAGTGATTCTTGAAGTCTCTTGATTTGATCCACTTGAGATTTCACTTGATTTTCCAGCTTAGTCAGCCTTTCTTCATTTTTCTTATCAAAGTCCAATAAAATGTTCATGATATCTTCAAGGGTGGTTGTGGGTTGGGTTGGACTAGATGGTTGTCCTAAAGTGGATTAAGTGGAGTATTGCGTTGGTCTAGATTGATGTTCAGTCTGAGTCAGTCTCTATGGTGGCCACGAAAGATCAAGATTATTTCTCCACTTAGGGTTATACAAATATGGATATGAATCAATAGGTGTATCACCCGGAGTAGGGCTGACTATAGAGGGAGTTGATTAAGAACCTATTATGTGGTCCTATACTTGTGATCCATTATTCCAATTCCTTAGTGTTATATCATCAGGTACAAGTGTATCAGATATGGTGCATTCCGCAAATGATCTACCCAAATCATGGATTAGGTCCACAAGTGCCTTTTGGGTTGGCTGAGTCCAGGATACCTCCCCATGGTAGCAAGAATCAGTAGAGTAGCTTGTGGATCCAAAATATGGGTCACTAGACCCACTAGGCTGGTTTTTCTAAGTCTCTTGTTCCTGGGAGGAGTGATAAGATTGAGATTGTGCCTGAGATCATCTAATTTGCTCCAGGAGCTTGGCACATTGATCTGTATAGTCCTTGTTATATTCCCAAAATTCAGCAACTATGGCTTTCAATTGGTTTTGATCTAGATAAGGGTCGAATCCATGAGGTTCAAGTTCTAAATAAGCTGGGGGATAAGGATAATCATATCCCAGCTGGTTAGGATGAGTCTCCTAACTAGGAGGAGTTGAAATCATGGTTGGGTTGGGAGATGGAGGGCCCTGAGGGTCAAAAGAATGATTTGGGTTCATGGATATTTGAGAGAAGATGCAGATAGAGATAAGAGATAGTCTTCCTTAGGATGACACAACTAGCTACAAGGGGCTGGTGGAATTAAGGCAAAGGCCAAGGAAGAAAGATGAGAGAGCCCTAAATCAAGAAAACAAGCTAGCCTTAAATTTATTACCCTAATTGCATCTAAACCTAGTATCCTGAGATGGAACTGGGTTAAACCAACCCTTGAATTACTTGGCTGGCCAGATTGGTGGGACCCCCTAGGACACCTCGCACGGCAAGACACCACTAAAGGTTAACACAGTTACCGCACCAACCTTTCTTGTCACTAATTGGTCCAAATAGACAAGGCCTTGATTTTTACCCAATTAAATTTCAGTTACCAAGTAATTTAGTCCTACCTAGGACACGTCTACTTAGTTTTAGTCTTAGGCTTAGAGTGCTCTTGGAATGTGATTGGGCGATTGCTCTTAAAATTAGATTGAGTGTGAAGTGCATAGACAAAGGATTTTCAATACAAGCTTTAGTTAGTGTAGTGGATTTTACGGTTCAAGTGCTTGTATTAATTTCTTTCTTTTAGGGTTTCCTTGTTTAGGTCATTTCAAACAAGGTTGTAGTGAAGCACGCAACAAGTTTTGCAAATCCCAATTGTTATATGAATTTCCTTTAAGTATGGTATGCAAATGTGCTCTACCCTACTGTGAAAACCCTAATTTCAGATAGGTCTATATGATGCTTTTATGTCCAACAAGGTAGAAATGGTGCGACCCAATCAAGGAAAACAATGGTCCTAATGCACCACTACTAAGTGAAATTGACCTAATTGATTGCCTAAGCTGAAATGTAGATCAATTTCAATTCAAGTGGGTGAGGGGAAGACAACCAATCATAGTAAATCCCTTCTCATGCAATCACACCCAAATCAGGCTCAAACAGGCTTGTTTTAGGTCTCTAAATTTAAACCCTAATGTGAATTACCTAGGGTTTGTGCTTCTTCTAAAATCTGCAGTCAGACTTTAGTCTGATTTCAAATCACTCCCCAAATCCGTAAATAAAAGAAATAATATGAAATTTGGTAGAGATCTTCCTTCTAAATAAGTTTTTTAGGGAATATTTTTTTAATATTTTTACTATTTTATGCAATTTTTCATGAATTTTTATGTTTTAGGGGGGTCAAAAAGACCAGATGGACTCCCTACGAGAAATGCAGTTTGAACAAGTACCAAAATAAATCCAAAAATTCTTTAAAATTTATAGAAACAAATATGTTTTAGTGGCTTTTCAACCCCACAAATTTCAAAGAGATTTGATTTATGTAGATGTTAGAACCAATGTTTAAATTTATACAAAATCAGAGTGTAGACTATTCTGACCCCCTTCCACTGTATGAATTTTTACAATTCATACAATGTGAATTTTTCCAAATAAAAGGTGGCGCTAGAAAGTAGGTTTGAAAAACTAATATCAGACTGAATCCAAAAATTTTTGAACTCCTAATTTAATGGCAATAAATTTTTGAATATAATCAATATTTGCTGGCTGGATTTCCAAATCAGACTTTGGTGTGTTTAAATAGTTTTCAAGTTAAAACACACACCAAAGAAAGAATTTTTTTTTTAATTCGAATATGAAAATTTGAATATGAATTTATATATATATATATTTTTTAACCTAAGAAAGCAACAAACTAGAGGATGAAGAAAATACCTGCGGTCTTCACCATGGGTCGATGTGTGCTCGGATCCTCGTCCTGACACCCTACAATCAAAATAATAAAAGTTAGGCAAATCCAAATCTAAACTCGCGCGTTGCCTCCCCGGCAACGACACCATTTGACAAGCGTGGAAATCGTGAGTTCTCGAGAAACAACATCGTAGTATAGTCGCGAAAACCACTTGTCAAAGATATTTGTAATAACAAAACTCGCATAGATTTCTTTTCTGTCTAGAACTTGAGTCCTGGTCATTCGTCTCTGAGAGGCGTGAAAACATGTTGAGATTAGGATTGGTTTAATCTAACCTAATCTAATCTAACCTAACATTTTTGTCTTTTAGTGTTTTGATCTTTATTTTGAAACACGAAATGAAAGCATGCATCAAAGTTGTAAGCCATGAAGATAATAGCATGCATATAAAACCATTAGACAAGAGTATCCGGCATCAAAAAATTAAGTCACTATAAAATATGGATACATTGAAATAAATCTAAATGAAAGAAAGGGATCAATAAAGAGAGGCTGAGGAAAAGCCTTCTTGGCCGTCCACTAAAGAGAGGAGGATGGGTGTGTGCACCCAAGTGGAGAGAGGAGGGTGTTGCACCCTTTCTCTACCAATGGCCATCCTTGAGAAGACTATGAGGGGGGTCTTCTCTATGGCCGTCTAAGAAGAAAAGAAAATGGGGGCGTGGATGCTCTATAGTGGAAGAAGAGGGCACACCCACAAGAATAAAGGAGAAGATGTTGCATCCTTACTCTTCTTCTTGCCACCCTCATGAAGATGCCTTGGAGGAGCTTCTTCTTTAGCCGTCCATGGAGGGAGCCTTGGAGGAAGAGGACAGCCTTGAGAGGGAGAGGAAGAGGTGTGGTCGCAAGTTGAGCGGAAGTGAGTGGTGGAGATGGTGCAATTTCGTGGCTCTTTCTTTGCTCTTATGGAAGGCTCCATTTGGTTGCCACTTTTGGTGGCTACAAAATTAGCTAATGCCACATTTTCAGGATCTAGGTTTGACACAAGTTTTTAGGGTTTCCAAGAGAGTGTGCATGGGTTTGGTAGGGGTAGAATGGGAAGGTGTGTGTGTGTGTGTGTGTGGGTGTGTATTTTTCATAGGACTAGGTTGTGGGTTTTGGTAGGATTAGGTGCTAAATAGGTTGGGTCAATCTAGATTGAGTGGGTGTGGACCTACTTAGACTTAGGAAAGTCTAATTGGATAGGAGTGAACCTAATTATGTCTAGGACAAGTCTAATTGGATGTGTGCATGTGATTAGGCTAGGGAAACCCTAATAGGGATGAGTCAATTAGATCTTGGGTGGATCCAATTGGGCTCAGGTGCACCCAATCAACTGTAGATGGACCCAATTAGGTATGGGATGGTTCAATTGGGTTAGGGATAGGATAAGTAGGGCTATGGATAGTGGACTAGGCTTAGGAGGTCTTTAATTAGGTTTCCCAGGGTGTCTGGGGGGTTCCTAGGTTAAAATTGGTAGGCTAGGTCTTCCAACACCAAAATTAGGAACCAGACAGCAGTATCAGACGTCCAGGATAGTGGTCAGACGTCTTATACTACAAAATTGGACATCTGGACTATAAATTGGACATCCAATTCTGTGTCAGTATGAGTGTTGGCTTGCTGGATTGTTATTCTGCAAAAATCAGACGTTCAGCCAGATGTTTGGACGTCCTAAAAGGTGCTGGAGAGTGGGTTTTAGGTTTTCTACGGTGGGTTTTGGTTCCTAAGTGTTTGGGAGAGGGATAGGGTGGATAAGAACATGGATAGTGCTATCGATGTTTGGGTTTTGAGGCTATGGTGCCTTAATGGAGGTTGTTTTGGGTTTGGGAAGGCTATCCTATGGTTTCTAAGGGTAGGGATAAGGCTATCCTCGTCATTCTTATCTGGATCAGTCTTCTTCTTTCTTTATTGCTTTATTCCACTATCTCCATTCTGGATTACTTTATTACCTATAAATAGTAATAAAAACCATTCAATAGCAGGATATCTCATCTTATTCTAAATAGACTGATGTAATGCATGGTATGCAAGATATAAGTGCAATATCCACAAATTAAGCTAGGTTCAAACATTATTTAGGTTGATTAAGATCCATGATTTCTGTGCAATTAGTTATCTACTATGCTAGTAAAACACTTGATGAGGCTCAGTGTAACTACATAGTTTCTGAGAAAGAGCTGCTAGCATAGTATTTGCCATGGAAAAATTCAGATCATATCTCCTGGGTTCCTGTGTTATCATTTACTCGGATCACACAGTTGTGAGGCATCTCCTTACGAAGAAGGATGCCAAACCTTGATTAATCCATTGGATCTTGCTATTGCAAGAGTTTGTTCTGTGATTCGCGACAAAGCTGGAAAACTGAACGTGGAAGCTGATCACTTGTCTCACCTTCCTTCTGAGGTTATCGACCCTTTTGGACCCATCATGGAACATTTTCTTGTGAGCACCTCCTGACTATCAATACAGGGCTTCCATGGTTTGCTGATATAGTAAACTACCTAGCATCACATCAGATTTTGTCCAATTGGCCGAAGGCCAAGAAGGACAAATTGCTTTCCAATGCCAAGTGTTACTTCTGGGAAGACTCGTATCTTTTCTGCATTGGTGCTGATTATATCATTCGACAATGTGTCACCGAAGTAGAAATTCAGGACATCCTGTCCTTCTATCATGACCAGGCATGCGGTGGAAACTTCTAAGGTCATAAAACTGTAGCAAAAGTCCTCCAGTGCGGCTTCTATTGGCCCATGATTTTCAAAGACGCATGCAATCACTATAGGGCATGTACTCGTTGCCGGACCTTAGGTAACATGAGCCATCAAGATATGATGCCTTTACAGCCGATTCTCGTATGCGAAATCTTCGACGTATGGGGGATTGATTTTATTGGACCCTTTCTTGTTTTGGATGGCTTCGACTACATTCTACTCGCTGTTGACTACGTATCCAAATGGATCGAATCCATTCTGACCCGAACCAATGATCATAAGGAGTTATCAAATTCATTCATTAGAACATCTTTTCACGATTCGAGATTCCACATGCTATAATCTCTGATGGAGGGACCCATTTCACTAACGCTCAGTTCAGGTCACTGATGACCAAATACGGGGTGTCACACCGAATCTCCACTCCTTACCACCCCCAAACAATGGTCTAGATGAGCTATCAAATTGTGAGATTAAGACAATCCTCCAGGTTACTGTTTGACCTAACAAGAAAGACTGATCATCCTGACTTCTGGAAGCTTTGTGGGCTTACAGGACAGCTGACAAAACACAATTAGGTATGTCTCCCTTCAAATTGGTGTACGGGAAGGCATGTCACCTCCCCGTCGAATTGGAGCACAAAGCCTATTAAGCAGTACGGAACTGCAACCTAGATCTTTCTAAGGCAGGAACCCACAGAAAGATTCAAATGAGCGAGATCGATGAATTATGCCATGACACATATGAGAACTCACGAATTTACAAAGAGCGGGTTAAGGCCTTTCACGACAAGCACATATCCAGAAAGATCTTCCATTCTGGTCAAAAAGTTCTACTCTTTGATGCCAAGCTCAAACTATTCCCAGGAAAACTACGATCAAAATTGATCGGACCTTACCTCATCTGACGAATCTTGGAAATGGAGCAATCGAGATCAGTCCACTCAGCCACGATTCAGAACCTTTCATCGTGAACAGTTAGAGACTCAAACTGCTCATTGACCTGATCGATCAAAATTTGGCTGAGATATCCCTTACCCTCTATTCTTCCTGTACTCATTGCACCCAACCGATGGCGTAACACTCAGCGCTTAGTGGGAGGCAACCTGTCATTTTGGAAAAAATTGAAACCTTTCTTGACATTCCTATGCTGAATTCATATTGCACTTTAGGGTTCATCCATTAGAATAGCCGACCCCACCTCAGGTACCCATACTCGAGTTTTGAAATTGTTTGCAATAGTCACCTTGACCTGTTCGCCCCCCCAGCACCTGTTCTAATGAATGATCTAAGCTAAACTTGAACCCACCTAATTTACAATGAGGACATTGGAAATCATAGGCATGAGGGAGTATGAAAGTGCAAAATGCCATGAAAACTCATCTCACAAGAAAAAGTTTCAACAAAAAAAATCACATATCCTAAAAATACCAAAAAAATGAAAAAATTCTTGAAAAAGAACAAAAAAATTCTAAGGGGAGAGAAAATTTTGAGGTCATACAAATTATGAGGAGAAAAAGGGGCACAAAATGAAAAGAAAAAGAAAAGATAGTCATTAGTAAGAAATTAAGGGATTAACTGAATTGTAGACCATATCAAGAAAAAGAAAATGAAAGGAAAAAAGTGCTAAGGAAACACAAAAGAGATTAGTTGGAACGCTGATCTTAGGCCTTTGGGGCTAGACTCCTAGGCTTAAAAATTCAAGTATCCACAAAGATTTGGATAGTTCTCAAGAGGTTGGGGAAAATGCAAAGCTTAAGTATTAGGTCTAAGGCTTAGGGAGTATTCGACCTCCGTAACTGACCTTTGGTTTGCGGGACTCGGTAACCTAAGCACCCCAATCCACACATAGTTTGGTTTAGTGCGCATAAGTATCAAAATCATGCAAATTCATTTAGACCATTTTGAAAAAGTCGCCTAGATTAGGAGCAGCCGATCAGCACAAGTTGATTTGGATGAGTTCCCGATGAAGAGAGGCGGGAAATTCCCCTTGAAGATGCGCAATAACATATCATCTCCTCGGTGCTTGTCTCCTACAATATTTACATATCCTACCGGGGGCATATAAGTACCCTGTGTTGGTTCAGATGCCATGGGTGGCATTATCACGAAATGTCGATAACCAGGGTCTGGATTTTGCTACAGAACGCCATGGCGAGATTATCTAAAAATCTCGAAAGGTAGGGTACTAGGGGTTGCCATCGGCAGTGTTATCACGAAGCATTGACTGCCAGGGACCCTTCGAGAATTGATGATAGAGACTAGGAATTCGATACAGACCGTGTTGAGAAGCCAATCAGAAGCTAGAAATAAAAAGAAAAGAGGGAGAAAAATCTCCAAACAAAGAAAAACCCTCTGTCTCTCTTACAAAAAAAAATGCACTGCAAACTGAACCGAGGCTAAAATATGTTACAAGCACGGGTGCTTTAACCGCGGAGTTCAACGAACCTTAGGATAGTTCCTTTGGGCTTTAAAACCTTTGTGGCAGACTGAGGCTAGAGCTAGTCAGGTCCGGATCTTGGATGGTACATGAGTTCCTCTAGGCCTACTATCAGCATTCTAACCTAATGAAAAGAAAAGAAGCACTCATCATAGTTTTTGAACATCAAGGAACTCATGGTCTAGAATCGAAGTTAAAACCTTAAAATTTTACTAAGGGACTAGCAAAAGCTAGGCATGGGAGTATGATGGGAACACCATCATAAGCCCTAACTAGCTCATTTTGACCCATAAAAGAGAACAAAAGCTCCTACATAACCAACTGGAGGTTCTAATTCACTAAATAACCATTCTAAGAGAAAAGTAAGAAACAAGGGGTAAAACTACAATTTTACCATTGCAGTACAACAACGGGTTTTCTCAAGGGCTAAACACAGGTCAAATAGTCTTAACAAGATAATAAGTAGGTTGAATCAGACAGAAAAGGGTTCGTGTGAATTCTCGGAATTAAATGACTTCTTGTAACCCTAAAACAGACCCACTTGATTTAACAAGGTTCTTGTTAGGATAAAATTCAACTAAACCCTCTAAAATCATAGAAAAATATTCTTTAGGATTTAGAACCTTCAATTTTACCATTGGAACCTGTTTTGACCAAGAATGGGGTCTCAGGCAAATGTTTACCCTAAATTGGGTCTTTGCCTAAATTGCTTGGTCAAACATGGTCAAACCCAAAATCAAACCTCACCATTGGATTCCTTAGGTCCAAATTAGGTTTGTACCAAAATTTGGACCTAAGGGGAATTCATCTTGACCCACTTTCCAAATAGGTCCAACCAAATTATATTTCTACCCCTATCTTTCAAAAACCCTTACATTTGACCCCTAGCATCTTCTTTGTTCTTTGCAATTAGGTCCCTTCGCCATTATAGCGGAGGGAATCCTACTCCAACGAGCTTGAAAAGGTGATTTCTCCCTGATCTCTCAGAGAATTCCCTTCAAAACTAAAAGGGAGATTCTCTGGGAAATCTCCTCCAATGTGAACCAATTAGAAGCCCTATTTGGTACCCAATCTCTCATGCGAATGCATGAGAGATTTGGGTCTTTTTTGATTTTCCATTACCAACGAACTTACCTTGCTTGGAAGCTTGGCTTCCAAGCACAAACCCAACCTCCAGGGCCCAATTAAGAGACCCCAATTCACCTCGCATCTCCTATGATTGAAATCAGTTAGAGAACCCCCTCAATTTCATCTCTTCTCCTCCGGCCGACTTGCTCATCATGCTCCGGTGACCTCTCCCACTCTCCCTCGTCGCCTAGCCACAATACCGGTGGCAGGTTCCTCTTCCTCTCACTCGTTCGCATCGTGTAGCACCCGCCGATGCTCCTACCTCCCGTTCATCCTCACCAACCACCCTCACTGGGCATCTTCATCTCCAACATCAGTGATATGATCCAGATGCCATCCCTGCCTCCCCCTTCGTCTCTTCACTGCTAGAGAAGTTCTCTCACCTTCTACCCCCTCTCCCCCTCTTTATTACCTTCAAACGATCACTGCCACGTTCCACCACCATCATCCCCTTCACCTCCGGCCACCACTCCAGCGAGTTTGCTCCACCTCCACAGACCACCTCCCTCCTCGCCAATCGATTCCTAAGCACCGTCCCAACTCACTGATCATAACCCCCCACTCACAATACTCCGCCACTCATCCAAACGTACCCCTGAACACACCCACACACACGGCAGTAGTGTGCCCTAGGCACGCTCCCACAGGCATTCCCATGCCAGACCGACCACCTATGCACATTTGCTGCACCTTGGCGAAGCTCCTTGAGCTTTTTAACGTGGCCGCGAGGCCGTGTGTGTGATTTTAGGACTAGGGGCGCACCGCCATTGATGCACAGCCTAAAGCTTGCTTGCAAGCTGCTCCAGGCCGTGCCTGCTCCAGGACATAGCCCTAGGTCGCGCGGAGAGCCTTTGCAAATGTCTCCAGCCATCCAATTGGTGTCGAAGGCTGAAGCTACAGCTGCAATCGGATGAAGACACTCTGTTGCAAGCACACGTGAAAGTGGGTGGGAAGATAGCCCACTTCGGAAAGACTTGGCGCATCGCACCTGCATAAGTTGATTTTCTACATTGGGCTTATCACCTCCAACTCATGGGGTGAAGTCCCTCTCACCCAACCCAATGCCTCATCCACGACCATGCCCCGAGGACCTGGTGACCCGACCCGACCAGCACACCTCGCCCACCACCGCACGTCAGTGGGCCTGGTCCCAGGCGTGTACCCTACCAGATTACCCGAGAAGCTATGGCTCTAGGAGAGCGAACCTAAGAGAGAAAAGAGAGAAGAGAGCTTGCATGGGTAGGGGTAGGTTTTGCTCTGTAGAGAAAGGTGAAGCCAAGCCAAAGGAAGAGGAAGGAGAAGACAAGGTCGAAGAGAAGTTAAGGCAAGGAAGCCAGAAAAGAAGAAAGAAGGAAGGAGAAAGTTGAAGCCAAAATCAGAAGAATGAGAAGGTAGGGGAAGATAAAGGCAAAGGAAGAAAGGTAGAAGCCAGAGAACAGAAAAGAAGAGAAAGGAAGAATAAGATTGAAGACAAGCCGTCAAAGACAAAGAAAGAAGAATAGGAGAAGCAAAAGAAAGAAAAGAGACCAAGCACAATAGCATTAGCATTTTAAGATGTCTGATTCACAAATCAGACGTCCAATTTTGAGCTTTATTCACATACATTGGTTCCTTTAGTGCCTTACATTTATTCTTATCTTTTTCAACTATAACATTATCTTATTGCATATTATATTCTTTCAAATTATCAAGTTATGATCTTGATTTCTAAATCGAAATTTGCTCCTTGTATTTGACCATGGACTTTAAAATTAGAGTAATAAATTGTATTTGTTTTGAATGCTTTTTCGACTGTATTACAACATGACCCTTTTTAAAATCCGATCAATCGCTCTTAAGCAACCACCTACTTAAAAAGAAAAAGAAAGTCAAAAAGAAAAGAAAAAGAAAAAGAAAAAGGAGAAAAGAAAGAAAAAGAAATAAAAGAAATAAGCCACACTTCGCTACACGAGTATAGTTGGCAAGTTGTTGGTGGTAACAACTCATCGACCGGTTGTCTAGAACCCAGCTCAAGAAATGCACTAAAAATTCCCAAAACACTTAGGAAGAAGCGGAGTAGAATAAGTTGGGGAGATATACACTGGACTCACCCTTGTGTTGACCCCATAAAAAATAAAAGTAGGGAGAAAGCTACCAGTCGTAAAGATACACCTTTAAGCAGAACTCTCATTTTAAGGTCACCTAGGGGCGTAGAAAACTGAAGTCCATTCTGATTGCCGATCAACAAGTCTATCACATTCACAAAAAGATGCTTAGAACTTAGGGTTCTCATCAAATCCTAGGTGGGTTGAGTGGCTATAGAAAGCCACTCTATAACCCTAAACTCAAAAAAAAAAATAAAGAAAAAATAGAAAAGAAGAAAAAGAGAGAAAAAAAAGATTTTTCTTTGAATAAGGTGAGGGCTTGAGGCGGTCTACACTTTGGCAGATACCTAGGCGCTGTTGTGTCTTTGAAAGTTTAGGTCCTAAGTAAAAATTTCTTAATGTTGAAAATGATTTTTGCCCAAGTAATCCAACCTAATTCTTTTATAAATAGCGTGTAGTTTTTGCTAGGGACTAGCAAAACATAGGCTTGAGGGTGTGATGTGCATACATCTGATTAACCTAAAATGTTTATTAATGCATGTTCTTAGTGTCACATTAGCATTATACATTGTAAATAGTGCATAACAACCATAATCACGCATTTACGTCAATTTGTATAAATTGTATAGTAATTATCTCCTTTTATGGTCAGGAATAGGGAGACTTTTTAATCGAGGCCTCGAATCAAAGATCCAACTGTACAGATCTGATTAGGGCGACAATTGAAGTTCAACGACTCCAAGATCGCCCTAATCGGATATCTGTAGCACTAGATAGAGACTGAGAAACCCTAAAGATCAAGGGCCAAGATGGTGTTAATCCGCACCACAGACAATAAATCTGACCACACGGATGGGTTTGAATCGACGATCACAGCCTAACAGCATGAAAATTGGTCAAATCCGACACCCGTGGCACCATCTACAACACTCAGAAGATGGACGGCCTAGATGGTGCCACGAGGTGCCGTCATAGCCTCCCAGCACCGGCCATCCACTTCCATTCAATATCTGAAGACAAAGGTGTGGTCAATCTGGTCTATTGGATCCCCATCCAACAATCACAAATTGTTCATGCCTAATCTCTAAACGAGACCAAGTCGGCCCCACAGCGTGTTGGTCTAGTGCCATTCGCAAGTCGATAGGCATGCATTCGAATCTCGCCCGGTAGCCAAATCAAAACAAGCGAGCACGCAGGTGCACGATTGGAGCCATACGATTTGCATTGAGCAGAGCAGATCGACTGATAGCACCCACGCGCGATCAGACACGTAGCGCAAATGCTCGATCGCACACGGGCACATGGCGCGGGCTAGGGCAATTTAAGCCATCCAATCTCTTGATCGGACGACTGAGCGTGTGCGGGCCTGCAAAAGCATTGAGAGCACGAAGGCGAAGGGGCGCACACATGATGCGCGCACGTCGGCCACGTTCAAGCCTTTAGTGACAGATAAATCCATCACTAAAGGTCCTGAATTAATGTTTTCAATTTTTCAATGTCCAAAATGCCCCTACTCCTTGCAACTATAAAAGGAGACGCCTACCATATGGATTTGGCATCCCTTCCTTCTCCTCTCTCCCTCTCTAAAGCTTAAGAGAAGTTTGTCCCACACCCGAGATGCTCCTCAAGAGCTAAAACCAAGTTTTCTCCCCCATTCCCGAGGAGGATCCCGCGACGACAATGACGTGCTACCTCGTTCCCATTCGTTCTACTTTGTCCTCCTTCTTCCCACTCCATTCCACATCTTCTAGGCGTTGTCCCATCCGGCTCGTCCTCTAAGCGATCGTCGAGGAGGATAATTTCTCTCTCCCATTCTTTTTACTGCTTTCTAGAGTAGAATTTTATTGCTTTCTAGTTGTAATAATTTCTTGCTTTCTAGTGTAAACATTTCTCGCTTTCTTAGTTGTAAAAACATTTTGCAATATCAAGTGAATGTTCTCTCTCTCCCTTATTGTCAATATTGATTCCATTGTGATTATTCTGCCCTTTAAGCAAAAACATAAAAATATAATTGTGAATTTTGATCGACGTAGCCTCCCTATGTTCGACCTAGGATTTCTTTGCAAATTTTTTAGTATAAATTTTATTTGTTGAACTGATTTCTTCGCTACTTGATCTACAATGACAGGTTTTCAAAACCAATTACGATAGCGTAGTCATCCGCTATTCAACAGACAACTCATTTGTTATCGAGCAGATTTTCCCTAATAGGTCCATCAAAATCTTTAACCCAAAGACGGGTAATATTTTCAAGGTCAATGGACAGCGTCTCAAACCCTTTGTTGACCATGTGCTCCTTGAACCCGTCTCAGATAAGGTTGCTCTTACCTTGCCTTAACTACCACTGGCCGATCATTGCCCAGCTGAAGGCACTAGACTCAGCACATGTAAAGACTATTCTAAGTTGACCAGAGTCTCATGGAAACCAAGTGCAATTCTTCCACTTCCACTCTCCTGCATGCTTTCATTTTGAACAATGAGGACATTGAACTAGATAAGCATGGGGAATTGGAAATATCTACTTTCTTTTATTCTATTTAAAAAAAAAAAATTAGGAGATGAGAACTTAGGCTTTAGCAATCTCAAACTTTAGGAATTGATACTTTGAGACCTGAACACTTAGACTCTTTAGGTCTTCGATCTTAATTAGCTCAGGTGTCCACTCGAATGGACTAGGTCTCAAGTTCTCGCCAATTAAAATTCATTTTAATTTGGCTAATAAATTGGGATGATAAGTATGCTACTTATCAACCCGCCCTCTGATTTGTGGGGGCTTTAAGCCTAAGCATCTACACATTATTTTTACACTGACTCACTTTTCGACAGTTTCTTCGTAAATTAGGTAGCAAATGAACTATCAAGGGTGGTATGGCTGGAGAGTTGTCGGTGGTAACAGCTCGTCAGTCGGTTGCCCAGAGTCCAGTCATAATACCATTTTCATTGAACTAGCTTTAGGTAAATCTTAGATCAGGAAAGCCACCTACTTAAAAAAAAAGAGAGAAAAAAAGAAAAAAAATAGAAAAAGGAGAAAATAAAAAAATAAATAAAACCACACTTCACCGCACGAGTATGGCTGGCAAGTTGTCGGTGGTAATAGCTCATCGGCTGGTTGTCCAGAACTCAGCTTACAAACGCTTAGGGAAGAAGCGGGGAAGTAGAATAAACCAGGGAGATATACACTGGGTTTGCCCTTGTATTGACCCTATAAATAAAAGTAGGGAGAAAGCTACCGTTCGAAGAGATGAACCACTAGGCAAGGTCACCTAGGGTCGTAGAAACTCGAAGTCCATTTTAATAGCTGTCTAGTGAGTCTTTCACTATTTTCACAAGATGCTTAGCACTTAGAGTCCTTTTCAAGTCTTGAACAGGT
The DNA here is from genome assembly GCA_037157565.1 of Thalassia testudinum. Lineage (NCBI taxonomy): Eukaryota > Viridiplantae > Streptophyta > Magnoliopsida > Alismatales > Hydrocharitaceae > Thalassia > Thalassia testudinum. The sequence goes on from JAZHRO010000056.1 coordinate 19,650,576, forward strand.
CGGGTAGCCATAAAAAGTTATCACGGAACTCTCAAACTCCAAAAGTACAAAAAAAATAGAAAAGAAGAAAAATAAGAAAAAATTTTTGTATCTTCTCTTCTCAAATATGGCGAAAGCTTGGACGGTCTGCATTCTGGTAGGCACTCGGGCACTGTTGAGTTTTTGTAATTAGGTCTTCGAGTTGAGATTTTCTAAAGCAATCAACGAATTTTGCCTAAATACTCGAATCCTGATTCTACTTTTATACATAGCATTTAGGTTCATTATAACTAGGGACTAGCAAAAAGTAAGCATTGGGGTATAATAAGCATGTATAAATTCATCATAAAATGCTTATTTATAACAGTTCCTAGGCATAGCATTGCATATCATAATATAAATATTGCACAAACATCCATTGCATTGCACCTAGGATAGTTGTATATTATGTATATTAATTCCATCATTTCAAATGGCCAGGAGGCAATGCGACATCTTTACGGGCTTTGGATGAAGAATCCGACCGTATGAACGGATTCAGAGCAATGATCGCAGTCTGTCAATGCGGGAATCGCCCAAATCTAAGCTCTATAGCACCCTCCACAAGAAGAAGATGGACAACCTAGATGGTGCCACGTGGCAACATCCAGGTCACCCTACCTGAGCCAACGCGCCCCCAAGCCCACCGCAAGACCAGATCCCAGCCGTTGGATCTCAATCCAATGGCTGAGATGTGCGCTCCATGGCTAAAGAAGCGCCTCATCTCAGCCAACCACACGTAGATCAAGTGAGGAGCCATCACGACCGTTGGATCTCCATCCAACGGTCGTGGGTGCGGAAGCTCAATTCAAAAATAGAACAATGATGACCCTCAGCACAGTGGTTTGCGCCTCCACTCTCAATGCGCAGCCATGCGTTCGAAGCCCCGCGCATAGATTTTATCCATTGAAGCACATGCAAGGAAATTGAGTCGTCGATGGAAGATCGAGCGGTGAAAGAAGCAACTACGTGGGCACACAGTTGAGCGCGGACGCTGCACGCAGGTGCTGACACACATTGAGAATGCACCATCTGACGGCGCGGCATCTGACGGATGATGGCGAGGTGTGCAATTCAAATTTGGCGAAGAGGCATGATCTTTTCTTGGTCATGCAATCCTTCATCCAACGATCAGGATGCATCCGCGCTTGCGTGCTAGATGACAACTACGGGCGAGGGCAGTAGGCGCGGGATTTATAATGATAGAAGGGCGGGCCTTTAGTGACACTTGCAGCTGTCACTAAATGGCCTACGTAGTACGTGCGCCAACCCAAGCAATGAAGAGGCACGGATCTTCAGTGATAGCTCCAGCAGCATTTAGTGATGCTTATAGCTGTCACTGAATGCCAGTGCGCGGGACTCTCTTCTTCCCTCCACTATATAAACACCCCTACACCCCCCATTCCTCTTCATCTCTACCTACTCTACTCCCACCGACTCCCAAGCTCTAGCAAACCTACCAAATCTACATTAGAGCTTGTTCTCAAGCTCCCAAGGCTCCTATTAATGTAGCGAACCATTGCCTCACCAAATATTCATCCCTCTTCCCATCCCCATTCATAGGTCGCCTTACAGCCATCCTCCCATCTCCGCTCCAATAGCAGATCATCTCTGCCTTCTTGATTGTGCAGCAATCATAGGTCTTAATTGACCTAAATTAGGCTAGGACTCAGCATAAGTAGGGTAATTCATGCATGCATAAGCATTATCTGCATCTTTACTGCTTTCCTTTAGCTATGCACAGAATAATGTTATAATGTGTTGATTAAGTACATAATGTCAATTGCAGGCAATAAGCTTATCTGAAGCTGGATCAGGAATAATGGGTGTTGCAGCTGGGTTGGAGCAGAAGACTTAGATTAGATATAGTGAATAATGATGTAAGGGAGTTAAGGTATGCTACTCGATTAAGTAGGAATAAAGTAGTAAAATGTGAAGAGCTTAGGCCCATCCTACCCCTAAGATAGCCTAGAGATTTTCCCAAGCCTTAGCCACCCTTAGATTAGGTCACCACACCCTAGGAAACCCTAAAACCCTAGTTCCAACCCTTATCTGGACGTCTAAATAAGTCATAGGACGTCCAGAAAAGTTATAGGACATCCAGAACCCTTAGCCAACTCCCGCACACCTTAAACCGACTTCTGCAATGTTATTGGACATCAAGACACTTTGTCAAACGTCCAATTTCTGCAAAATAGCCAAAACAGAACCTAGAATTCCCCTTGACTCAGATTGAACATCTAGAATTGAAGTCTGGACTTCTGATTTTTGAGTATAAGTCTTCTGATTCCATTTTTTGATGTCTGGTACTGCTCTCTAGTTCCTATTTTGAGATTCAAGTCTTGGTCTTGGATCTCTAGCTCCTTAAACCCAAATCCAACCCCATAGGAACCTAAATTAAGGTATCCTAACCCTAGTACACCACCTCTAAACCTTCCTAAGGACCTAATTAGGTCATCACTAAACCCAATTGACTTAGATCAAAGTCAATTACCATCACCTAAGTCAATTGGACTCAAAGGGTCCAGTTGAGCTCAGAACTCAACCCACACAAGTCCAATTGGACTTAGTGAGAGTCCAATTGACCTAAGCCCAACCTAATTGAGTTATTTCACTCTCAATTTGGTTTACACTCATTCAATTAAACTTAAGTTAAGTTTAATTGCAACTTCCCCTTAGCAATTAGGGTTTGCAACCCTAATTCGAGGCATACACCTAACTAAACCCCTTAGGACCTAACCTAAACCACCTAGCCACATAGGCCATGACCACACACACACACACACACACACACACACACCCATTCACACAATCCCACACATCTAGAGTTCTCTATAACTCTCTCCAAGTGGCGCCACTCTTGGTTGCCAAATTTAGCAACCAAGAAACATTCAAATTGAGGTCCAATTTTTGTGGATCTCAAAACCACTTGGCCGGCCACTCTTGCAGCTCTCTCTAGAGAGTTCCACATTTCTCTAGAGAGACCCCCTTAGGTATATAAAAAGACCTAAGGGGTGGCCATTTGCACCCATCCACATTCATGGCTTCAATCCACATACTTGGCTCCATTCACATCCACCTCCACTTAGGCTAGCCACCTCCATCTCCACTCCACCTCTACGAGTTGAGCGCCACCATGAAGGTCACTATCTCCACGTCAGGATGCTATATCACTCCTCCAATCTCTCTCCATGGGCCGGCCTAAGCTCCATTGGCCGCCCCTCATTCTCCTCTCAACCACTCCAAGGCCATTGGAGCCCACCTCCGAATGCCCTCAATTTCTGATAGATTTGTAGGTAGCACTTTACATTTATTGCTTCTATTTACTACTTAGTAGTGTAGCCCTTTTCTCCTCCAATGATGCATGCAAAATCCCCTCGTAGATTCCTGTATGCAATCATTTTCTGGTAGCTAGATTTACATTTTTAAGCATTCCTGTATAAGCTTTCCTCTACATTCCATGTTGCAAACACTTCTCTGAATGAATGAATGAAAAAATATATTTTTTATATACATATCTCTATGTTTGACATCACCATGAGCTCATTGGTTGCAATCAAATTTGTGTGATTCAAATTTCCCGTTCTCATTTATATATATATTTTGCAATGAGCATGTCGGTTCCAGAAAATATAGAAACTCTAATTATAGATGCATTTTCTATAAACAGCCACCATGTAACTAGAATTGTGCACATCGAAACCCACACTTTCACTTTCGTTATCTATCTGACACACGCACACGTAATCATAAGTCATAAAAGAAGTGCCGAAGTCTTAATTCGAAGATTGGAAACCAGCATGCGATTTTAAATAAAGTATAGCGATCAAACATCGATTTCAGAATTAAACAAACACCTCCTAGAGACAAACAACCAGGACTCAATGTCTCGTTGTTTTTACAAACTTATTTTTGATGAATGTTTAGCGTGACTATACTATGATTTCCGATGACTTTAAAACATGCGAAAATGCTTTCTGTCAAATGGCACCTTTGCTGGGGAGGCAACGTCATTTTTTTTCATTTTGATCTTTTAAAACATCACTGACAAATTTTTCTCTACTTTGTTTCTGGATGTGCAGGAAAAATGGGAAAAAGAATGAGATCTGCGCACACGAGTGTGGGAAAGAAATCCAGGGGCACATCATCTTCTCTTAGATGAGGTTTTCTTCTGAACCCTAGGATTAGACTTACTTCCAGCAATTTCTTTTGAAAAAAAAAACTCATTCATTTTCGTGAAAAACAAAATTTGAAAAAAAAGAGATCAAAACTCTAGATTAGGTTTCCTTTTTTTGAATCCGAGGTTAGTTTGAAAAAGCAAAATATATATATATCTTTGAAAATCCTTAAAAGAAAAATTCCTTTTTGAAAAAAAAAACTTGCAAAAGTTTTTGAAAAAAAAAGACATTTTTGGTGGAAAGCTTGGATTTCAAACTCAAACCCTCTTTAATAGCTTTTCCACCATTCTCTAATTTTCAGCCAGATTTCAAAGTCTAATTTAAAAATTCGATTACCGAAAAATTAGTGAGTAAAAAATTCTGAAATTCGAGATAAATCTTCATTTTCAAACCATATTTAAAACTTCACCATTCTTTTGAAAAATTTCCAAGCATAAAATTTTTTAAAATTTTCGAAGTGCAAGGAGTTCAGACTGACCCAGATTTGAGATTTTTTAAAATTCGAAAAGTAATTTCGAGCAATCCACAAATCTGTTTTGACTAAAGATGGTGGAGTTTGAAATTTAATCTCATTGGCTTTATTTTCCATATTTTTCCTAAATTTTCAAAAGTCATTTAATAGTATTTCAAAGAGAAAGACCTTCCAGGGGTCAAAATTCTACACCTGACCCCCGGACATTGAAAAATCTCTAAAAATTTGGTTGAAATAGTTTAAATTCCAAAAAAAACTCTCTGAAAAGATAATTAAAAAAGAAATATACTCACCAAATTTCAAGTTAATTGGATTCCAAATTTTATCAGAGAACTAGTTGTAACTTTGGTGGTCTGCTGAAAACAAAAGAACAAAACCATATAATTGCATGAACCTAGGTTACACCTTTAGGGTTACAATTTAGAGACCACACTTAGGCTAACCTAGACTTAGTCAAGTCTAGTACTTAGCCGGTGAGCTTGGTCACCTTGTGAGCCACTCACCAGAAAACCCCAACTGAAGAAAACAATCTAAAATCAATTTTAAAACACAAGTTAAACCCAACTTCATTGTTGTCCTACTGGGTGCTTTCAACCTCTTGGCTGGGTTAGTCGAGAGACGAGAGTCGCTTTCAGTCGGTTGTATGACGAATTTTATTTAGGAATTAAAAATTAAAATGAAAAATCCGATCATCTGATTCATAAAGACCACCTGATTGACAAGGCCTTAGCCTTGTCTGACTTGGCTACACCAACCCAGGGGTTGGGTGGTGTATGCGAGGAAGGTGGTCACTTAGACCTCACTTGGTTGGACCTTGGGAGCCACTCCCAAGGAGGCGAGTCACCTCGCCAGGACCTACTTCTCCCCACACTTCTCCTACACCCGTAGCCACAATGACTAATCTTGGACCTGGACCTAGACCAGGTCAAGATAGTGATAATCTAGACCCGATGGCTTGTCTAGATGCCTAGGTGGTCAAATTTGAGGAGCGGCATCGGTAGAGCATGGATCGCATTTTGACGGTGCTTGACAAGATGCAGCACTCGCCGCGAGGAGAACAACTACGGGATTTCTACAATCCAGCTGCACAAATCATCATACCATTACTCAGAATACCTGCAAGCAGGGACATGTTTGAGCTCAAGCCCAATGTGATTCGGTTGATCAGCACTCACTTCTATGGGAACTCAAGCGAAGATCTGTTCCAGCACCTAAAGGATCTGAGCCGACTCGTACAAATGATTCAACCTAGGAGTATTGATCTTGGGATTATTCTAATGAAGCTTTTCCCATTTCCTCTAAGGGACAAAGCTTCATATTGGTTCAAGACCATTAGGATGCCAATTGGAACCTGGCCGGAATTACGACGTGAATTCCTATAAAAGTTCTTCCCAATCGGTCAAACAAACATGATGTGGCACGCAATCACGACTTTCTCCCAAGGAGCTAAGGAGAAGTTGCATGAGGCCTGCGACAGATTTCACGACCTTCTTTCGAAATGCCCGCACCATGGTATACCCAGATGGCACCTAGCTCAGATCTTTTACCATGGACTGGATAACACACATCGGTATCTTGCCGATGCATCTAGTGGTAGGAATTTCCTCGTGAAAGATGAGAACAATCCATTAGAGTTATTTGAATCTTTGGCGGAGAACTCAATGAATGCCACATCCATGAATCAGTTCCAGCGGCCTGGTCAGCAGCGAGTTGGTGTCCACAAGTCCCACATCGAGTCTATTCGAGCCGACATGGATATCATAGTCGAGCAGCTGGATAGAATAAGCCTAATCGAGAAAAAGATTGACCAGATTAGTCAGGGTCAATCTGACATGTACTCTACCACTTCAAGACCCTCCTATGCACCCCGAGCCCCTCCTGTTAGAGTTAATCTACTCACTCGGGATGCATCTTCTCCTTATTTACGAGATCCCGCATATCAGGATCACGTAAATAATCCAGATCTGGCACATTACGACCAAGGTTACGCACCACCTACAGATTATAACACGTATCCCCTTGATGGATATACGTCTTAGACATCTTCGGCCTATGAGGACGTCAGAGCTATCCAAGGATACGAGCATAATAACCCATATTCAGAGACTTATAACCCTGGTTGGTGCCAGCATCCGAACTTCTCCTAGTCTGGTAATTCACAGAGACCACATCAAGATCCACACTACCAGACCAGGCAATACGGGAATGCACAGAACACGTACCCTAGGCAGCAGCCATTCCCGCATCAGTAGCAACCCCATTTTTTATACCAGCCACTACACCAAGCTGCCAGTCACCCTCCAAAGTGGGCTAACCCTTCGAAGGCACTGAAAGAGGAGCTGCAAGAATCAATGAGGAAATCTACACAGGATAGCTTGCAGATTATGAAGGCGATGGCTGATCAGATACAGACTATACAGAACACGCAGAACTAGCTGTTGCACAAGCATAGAACTCAGGGTGCCTTGCCCTCCCAACCAGTCCCGAATCCTCGATATGTGCAGAACCAAGGTGCCTTGCCTAGGTTTCAGGCACCGCAGGACAGGCACACGCCATATTACAGGCACCTCCTGCACCACCTGGTTACACACAAGGCCAGCTGCCTTTGTAGAACCCCGCATACTCTGCCCCTTCTGCTCCCCCACCATGTCATGGACAGTAAGCCAATGCACATGCTGTCTCTTTGAGGAGTGGAAGGAAGACATTTGACCCACCACATAGGCAGGTGGGTCCTGATTTTTTCCACCCTTCGCCGCAGGTGAGTTCGACTCCATCTCAGGAGCCACCTACGGTAGACAAGGGTAAGAGGCCACTTGACCCTGAGATTCCCATCCCTTTTCCTGAGGCTCTAACGTGGAATGCTGTACAGAAAAAGGACACGCGAAATTTTGAGGACCTAAAATCAATGTTCAAGGAAGTACATATTCAGGTCCCCCTCCTCGAAGCAATTGATCACATCCCTGCTGTCACCAGGTTCTTCAAGGACTATTGTACCCCGAGCAACAACCGAGAATTGGACAATAGGTGGTACTGTCAAAAGAGGCTAGCACCGTGATTCTAGTCAACTTACTGCCAAAAGAGAAAGACCCCGGTACCCCACTAATATCCTGCTTCTTGCAGGACTCTCCATTTGATCGAGCCCTTCTAGATCTGGGTTCGTCCATCAACCTAACTCCCACTACTGTATTTAATCGATTTCGATTTGGGGAGTTGAAGCCCACCACGGTCATGATTCAGCTGGCTAATAAATCAGTCAAAACATCGAGGGGGGTGGTTGAGAATGTGATCGTAAAAGTCCTCGGGTTCTGCTTTCCAGTAAACTTTTTCGTTCTCGATATGGAAGTTCCTCCTAATCTCCGAGATGCAGCAATTATTTTGGGTCGCCCATTTTTAGGGACAACCCGAGCAAACATTGATTGTACATCCGGGTGTATGGAGATAGCCCTATGCAATGAGCGACTTCGACTTGACATATTCAGGGCAACAAAGAATTTCGACTGTGATCGCATAGAGGAGGACGGCGAAGATGAAGATTCGGCATACTGTGGTAACATTGGGCTCCTTTGTGATGACCTAATGTCTCATTTGTGTACACTATCAGGGTTCTTGGACCTTTATCCAATGGGATTGAGACCACTGCACTACACATATCTCCCCAAGGATCTAACTGTTTAGGGTGTGCTTCTGACCACAACACCCCTGAATCTAGCTATCCTGATCCTCACACTACTGAATCGCCTCTGTTGTTGTAGGAAGACGTGACCATAGCTAATGGGTTTCCTGTTAACACAGTCACAACTGATTATTTCACAGGAAGCGAATCAACGGGAATTCACGTGCATACGGATCAGCAGATTCCCAGCCTCGAGTTTGCTCTTCCCACTCCCATTTCTGACTCTGACCCACCCGTGATTGAATTGAAGCCCCTACCTGACTTACTCAAGTATGTGTTCTTGGGCGAAAGTGAGACATACCCAGTCATTATCAATGCCCACTTAACCCAAGAACAGGAGCATCAATTGATTTCTATGCTGCAAGACCATAAGGCTGCTATAGGGTGGACTATTGCTGATCTCGATGATATTCGCCCCTCATTTTGCACTCATCACATTTACACGAATGACAGGGTGAAACCTTCGAGACAACCTCAAAGACGGCTTAACCTGAATATGCTAGAGGTTGTTAAGAAGGAGATCATCAAATGGCTGGATGCAAGTATTGTATACCCAATCTCAGACAGCCAGTGGGTGAGTCCGATCCAGGTAGTGCCCAAGAAAGCAGGACTCACCATTGTGAAAAATGATAAGGGCGAATCCATCCCGACCCGCATTGTGGCATCTTGGCAGGTTTGCATCGACTATAGGAAACTGAACATGGCCACCCAGAAGGATCACTTTCCTTTGCCTTTCATTGATTAGATCTTGGAACGATTAGCCTTATGCAGCTTCTTCTGCTTTCTGGATGGATACTCTAGGTATAATCAAGTAGTGATTAGCCCGGAAGATCAAGACAAGACCACATTCACATGCCCCTTTGGAACATTCGCTTTCAAGCGGATGCCCTTTGGCCTTTGCAATGCACCAGCAACATTTCAGCGTTGTATGATGGCCATCTTCTCTGACATGATTGGGGACTATGTGGAGGTATTCATGGATGAGTTCTCTGTTGTCGGAGATGATTTCGCATCTTGTCTTGATAACCACACCAAGATCCTGAAATGGTGTATTAAGGTAAACCTAGTACTATCTTGGGAGAAAAGACATTTCATGGTGAGGGATGGCATAGTACTAGGACACAGGATCTCTAAAAATGGACTCGAGGTCGATCGAGCTAAATCAGAGATTATTTCCCACTTACTGCCACCTAGCTCGATCAAGTAGATCAGATCATTCTTGGGCAACGTCAGCTTCTATCGGAGATTTATGTGTGATTTCTCAAAAATTGCATGGCCTTTGATGAATCTCCTGGTTGCCGATGTCCCATTTGAATTTGACACCTCGTGTCTCAGCGCCTTCAAGACTTTACGAAGCACTGTCTCTGATTCCCCTATTTTCCAACCACCCGACTGGTCACTAAATTTCAAGATGATGTGCGATGCTTCTAATTTTGCCATTCGTGCTGTTTTAGGCCAGCGTCGAGAAAAGCAACCCTTTGTCATATACTATGCTAGAAAGACGTTGAATGAGGCTCAACGCAATTACACTATCACCAAAAAAGAACTGCTAGCAGTAGTATTCGGGTTTGAGAAATTCAGATCGTATTTATTAGGGTCCAAAGTCATCATTTTCACTAACCACTCCATCCTTTGGCATTTGTTGGCAAAGAAGGATGCCAAACCACGTCTCATTAGATGGATCCTTCTATTGCAAGAATTTGATATTGAAATCTGTGATAAAGCAAGAAAGCAGAATGTTGTGGCAGATCACCTATCCAAACTAGACCCAGATCACATTCCTTATTCCCTGCCTATCCACAAGCAATTTTCGGATGAATCTCTTTTGGCAGTTCATTCCGTCGAGTTCCCCTGGTACGCGAATATTGCGAACTACCTTGCCACAAGTAAGATTCCCACGAACCTATCTAAGGACCAGAAACTCAAATTCACTGCAGAAGCCAAATTCTACCTCTGGGATGACCCACTGCTCTTTCGCATTGGAGCAGATCAGATTATTCGAAGATGCATCCCAGATTCTGAGATCCCCAGTGTGTTATCTTTCTACCACAATGATGCTTTTGGTGGTCACTTCACAGGACAGAAAATCGCTGCAAAAATTTTGCAGTCAAGATTTTTCTAGCCAATTATTTTCAGAGATACACAGGAATATGCCCAACACTGCAAACGATTCCAGTCTGTCAGTTCTATGACCAGGAGAGACATGATGCCACTCCATCCCATCATGGTCGTAAAAGTGTTTGATGTCTAGGGCATTGATTTTATAGGCCCTTTTCCAAACAAGCATGGCTTCAAGTACATATTACTAGCCATCAACTATGTCTCGAAGTGGGTCGAGGCCATCCCGGCGAGATCGGCTGATCATAAGACCGTCATTTCTTTCTTACGGTAGTACATCTTTGCAAGATTCGGAATACCCTACGCTGTAATTAGCGATGGGGGAAGCCACTTCATCCACACCCATTTCAGGTCATTATTAAAGAAATATGGGGTACATCACCGTATAGCCACCCCGTATCACCTGCAGACCAATGGGCAGGCTGAAGTGTCTAACCGTCAGATCAAGTTGATTCTCCAAAAGATGGTTAGACTAGACAAGAAGGAATGGTCCGATAAATTAGTTGATGCACTCTGGGCATATCGGACCGCATACAAGGCCCCACTCGGAATATCACCATATCATATGGTATATGGCAAGGCCTGTCACCATCCTGTAGAGCTGGAACACCGCGCCTTTTGGGCGATGTGAAAATGTAACCTTGACCTCGATGCAGGAGGTCAAGAACGAAAACTCCAGCTCAGCGAATTAGAAGAGATCCGGCTGGAGGCCTATGAGAATGAATTGATATACAAGGACAAGACCAAGGCCTTTCATGACCGCCACATTCGGAGGAAAGTATTCACTCCCAACCAGCAAGTCTGGTTGTCTGATTCGCGATTGAAACTTTTCACGGGGAAGCTCAAGTCCAAGTGGACTGGCCTGTGTATTGTGATTCATCCATATCCTAATGGGGCAGTCCAGATCAGGGATCCAAAATCTGGGCATATTTCTACGGTAAATGGCCAATGCCTCAAGCCATTCTTGGCTTAGGAACCTCCTCCACCTGATGAGATTGTTCATCTTATTGAGGACGTGTGATTGAATTCTCGCCCAGCTGGAGGCGTTAAACTCAGCACATATAGATAGCATATCCCACATTCCATCATCATTTATACATAACCATTTTATATATAGCATATTTTCTTTCTGCATATTGCATACTTGCAGGTTGGCTGGTGCTAAATGTATAATTTCAAGAGCAATTGCAAGTGATTTCTACCCACTCATCCTCTGTAAAATTTATTTTCTTTTATATTCATGCATGAGGACATGCAAGAACTTAGGCATGGGGTGGTAGATACAACAAAATTGAAAATTTTTATGCCAACAATTAGGAAAACTTCAGAGCTGCATGTAAAATGTACTTTAGGACCCTAAATAAAAGAACAACCGACTCCACCTTCAATGCTCGCATTGGAGCTAGAAATCGTCAGCAACAGCCATTTACGACTCACCCACTCACCTCTTGTTCTAAATTTAGGGTCAAGCTGAATGTAACCCAAAGGGAAAATTTTATGAAGTATAAAAAAAGAGGTTACTTATTTATAGCATATATACATATTGCACTCATGAATAAGATTATTTTATTAAGAGAATGCATTAGAGATTTTATCCTCTAGTTGATTCCTGTAATCTGAAATCCAGTACAACTTTTAACACACACATAGAATTTGCAATGGATTCATGGTGAAGGCTGATAAACATCTTTAATCTATCGAGAAGAAGCAATGCTTCTTTTCTAGAACCCCTAGACAGCATTTTGGGTGTCAAGCAGATTTTCTTCCAAAAATCCACCAAATAGTGTGAGATGAGAGTAGAGTGCACTGGTGCTCTAATATTAGTACAAGGAATCCAGAGTCCTAGATAATTAGGTGATGATACTCTGAAATTAGACATAGTTTTCGCTCTCGGTACTTGCATATACATTTTATGTGAAATTTTGAGAGCCGCCAAATAAGGCAAATACGCGGAGAGAGAGTTTTCATAAAACTAGGGCTAAGGTGGATGGTTACAACCATTCTTTACGGAATCCTCAGCTGAAGGAGGGTATTGATGTCAAGGTCAGAAATACATTGTCCTATCCATCTCTCCAGGTGTCGTGAGTAGGCACTTCACTAAATAAGCCACCCAATGTCTCTTGAGTACCACCAATCCCTAATAATGCCTCCTCAAATAAGTGCATGGATGTGTGCTAGTTGTGTTATACTGAAAAAGAGAAAAAAAATAAAAAAAAGAAGAAAGAAAAAAAATGAAATGAAAAAAAAATGATGAAAAGAAAGAAAAATTGAAAAAATTTAGAAAAAGAAGAAAAAGCAAAGAAAAAAGAGTGAATATTTAGTGTTTATTTCAGTTGCATTGAGGCAATACCACCAAATAAATTTGAGATCCACCAAATATGGCCTTAACCCACCTTTTCTGTGTTTCTGACCACCTGAGTACTGGCTGAGGAATTCCGACTTAGTGTTAGGATTATGGAAACTTAATTAAAGTGTTAATGCCAAGTGAGACCACAAAATACAGATCATATGTGTGAATCTGGAGAGATTGTAAACTCTAAGAAAAGAAAAAGAAAAAGCGTAAGAGAGAATGAATACAAAAGAATCAAAAGAGAGCAAAGTTTTGTTGTCATTCTCTGAGTTGACTTACTTAGTAATCCGGGAATCTAAATTCTGTAGTACTAGCCTCTATGTAGCACCAAGTAAGAGTGAGCCACCAAATATATAATCTTTCCTCTCAGAGATTCTCTACCTAAGCCTAAAGCTGGGGTGAAATTCATAGAATATCTTGAATACCTCAAGGGAAGAAGTCCGCCTATATAGCTAGAATTTTTACTAGGGGTCAAGTACAGGCTTTAGAGGTGAATTAGGTCTTTCACTCAAATCCGTTACAAAAGCTATGTAGCTGCACTTTCACATTTGTCTGGATTTCTAGAGCAAAGGATGAAAACAAAAAGGAAAAAAAATCTCTACGAATACAATTGATAAAATAATCAATCCCTTAGGAACCCTTCTGTAAATAACTTAGTCTTGCATTTGCTAGGGACTAGCAAGAATTAGGCATGGGGGTATGATTACACAGCAACCATAGCTCTTAATTGACCTAAATTAAGCTAAGACTTAGCATAAGTTAGGGTTATTCATGCATACATACGCATTATCTGCATCTTTACTGCTTTCCTTTAGCTATGCATAAAATAATGTTATAATGTGCTGATTAAGTGTATTATGCCGATTGTAGGCAACAAGCAGATCTGGAGCTGGATCTGGAGCAGGATCTGAAGCTAGATCAGAAATAACGGGAGTTGTGGCAGAGCTGGAGTAGAAGGCCTCGTTTAGATGTAGCAATAATAACGTAAGGGGGTTAAAGGTTTTCTATTCTATTAAGTAGAAATAAAGCAGTAAAATGTGAAGAGCTTAGGTCCATCCTAGCCCTAGGATAGCCTAGAGACTTCCCCAAGCCTTAGCCACCCTTAGATTAGGTCACCACACCCTAGGAAACCCTAAAACCCTAGTTCCAACCCTTATCTGGATGTCCAGATAAGTTATAAGACATCCAGAACCCTTAGCCAACTCCCGCACACCTCAAACTCACTTCTGCAATGTTATTGGACGTCCAGACACTTTGTCAGACGTCTAATTTCTGCAGAATACCCAAACCAGAACCTAGAATTCCCCTTGACTCAGATTGGATGTCTAGAACTAAAGTATGGACTTCTGATTTTTTAGTATAAGTTGTCTGATTCAGTTTTTTGATGTCTAGAACTGCTCTCCAGCTCCTGTTTTGAGATTCAAGTCTTGATCTTGGATCTCTAGCTTCCTAGACCCAAATCCAACCCCATAGGAACCTAAATTAAGGTATCCTAACCCAAGTACACCACCTCTAGACCTTCCTAAGGACCTAATTAGGTCCTCACTAAACCCAATTGACTTAGATCAAAGTCAATTACCATCACCTAAGTCAATTGGACTCATAGGTCCAATTGAGCTCAGATCTCAACCGACACGAGTCCAATTGGACTTAGTGAGAGTCCAATTGACCTAATCCTAACTTAATTGAGTTATTTCACTCTCAATTAGGTTCACACTCATTCAATTAAACTTAAGTTAAGTTTAATTGCAATTTCCCCTTAGCAATTAGGGTTGGCAACCCTAATTCAAGGCATACGCCTACCTAAACCCTTTAGGACCTAACCTAAGCCACCTAACCACATATGGCACGACCACACACACACCCATTCACGCACTCCCGTACATCTAGAGTTCTCTAGAACTCTCTCCAAGTGGCGCCACTCTTGGTTACCAAATTTAGCAACCAAGAGACATTCAAATTGAGATCCAATTTTTGTGGATCTCAAAACCACTTGGCCGACCACTCTTGGAGCTCTCTCTAGAGAGTTCCACACTTCTCTAGAGAGACTCCCTTAGGTCTATAAAATGACCTAAGGGGTGGCCATTTGCACCCATTCACATTCATGGCTTCAATCCACATTCATGCCTTCAATCCACATACTTGGCTCCATTCACATCCACCTCCACTTAGGCTAGCCACTTCTATCTCCACTCCACCTCCACGAATTGAGGACCACCATGAAGGTCACTGTCTCCACGTCAGGATGCTAGATCACTCCTCCAAACTCTCTCCAAGGACCGGCCTAAGCTCCATTGGCCACCCCTCATTCTCCTCTCAACCACTCCAAGGCCATTGAAGCCCACCTCCGAATGCCCTCACTTTCTGACAGATTACTAGCCAGCTCTTTACATTTACTGCTTAGTAGTGTAGTCCTTATTCTTCCCGAATGATGCATGCAAAATCCCCTCGTAGATTCCTATATGCGATCATTTTCCTGTAGCTAGATTTACATTTTTAAGCATTCCTGTACAAGATTTCCTCTACATTCCATGTTGCAAACACTTCTTTAAATGAATGAATGAAAAAATATATTTTCTATATACATATCTCTATGTTTGACATCACCATGAGCTCATTGGTTGCAATCAAATTTGTGTGATTCAAGTTGCCTGTTCTCATTTATATACATATTTTGCAACAAGCATGTCGATTCCATAAAATATAGAAAATCTAACTATAGATGCATTTTCGGTAAATAGCCACCATGTAACTAGAATTGTGAGCATCGAAACCCACACTTTCACTTTCGTTATCTATCCGACACACGTGCATGTAATCAGAAGTCATAATAGAAGTGGCGAATCTTAATTCGAAGATTGGAAACTGGCATGAGATTTTAAATAAAGTGGAGCAATAAAAGATCGATTTCAAAATTAAACAAATGCCTCTCAGAGATGAACGACCAGGACTCAAAGTCTCGTTGTTTCTACAAACTTATTTTTGATGAATGTTTAGCACGACTATACTACGATTTCCGATGACTTCAAAATGTGCGAAAATGCTTTCCGTCACTTCTCACCTCCATTCCAGAGCCATACCGAAGCTTTCCTCTACCCGACGTCCTCCTGCATCTCACCTCTGTTGTCCCGCTCCTCACCTCCTTTGTCCGCACTTCTGCCAGGAGCCGTCGTCTCGTCGAATAGTCAATTCAGGAGATTTCCTCTCACCTCCCTCTCCTTTTATGCTTTCGTAGATTATTGTAATAGAATTAATGTAATACATCACATTTGATTCAATCTCTATCTTGTGATTGCTTGTCTTTTATTTCTAAAACAAATAAAAGTAACAAAACCCTAAAATACCAAAAACAAACAAAATGAAGTGTGGTTTTTTGTTAAAGTAAACATTGCCTACTTGTGTTTGACACGGGACTCCCTTAGAGTTTCGGTATAAATTTTATTTGATCACGAGTTTTGCAACTACGACAATGGGTTACTTGTAACCCTAATTTCTAACTCGCAAAACCCGTGCAATCACCTAGTGTTGGGAAACGTAAAGCACATTTTTGATAAGAAAAAGCATCGTAGTATAGTGCGCAATACGATCAACAAATATATTGATAAAGATATTGAGACTTGGAGTCCCGGCCGTTCATCTCTAGGGGGCATTTATGGAAATGCAGATTTGAAATTGATCTCTTTCACTCTACTTGCTTAAAATCTCATGCCGGTTTATGGTGACTTACGTATTGATGTACGACATGCTAGTTGCCAAAAGATAGTAATTAAGACATGCAACTTTAATCACACCAAAAGATGATAACTAGGCACACGGTGATTTTCAACATATATATTTATATATATTAAAGATGATGATGATATTAGAGTTGCAGAGCACAGGTAGAGGAATGCTTGTACAGGGAAATAAAACTACTCGCTACCAGAAAATGATTACATACATGAATCTATGGGGGGATTTTGCATGCATCACTGGGGGAGAAGGAACTACACTATTAAGTAGTAAATAAAGCATGTAAATCTAAGAAGAACTATAATCTAATCTAGCAGAAATAAGGGCATTCTGAGGTGGCTCTGATGGCCTTTGAGTTGGTTGAGAGGAGGGGCGGCCAATGGTGCTTAAGCTAGCCCTTAGAGATAGGTTGGAGAGGTGATCCAGCATCTTGGCATGGAGGTGGTGGTGGCCATGGTGAAGCTACTCATGGAGGTGGAGTGAAGGTGGAATGTAGCTAAGCAAAATGGAAGCCAAGAGTGAATGGGTGCAAATGGCCACCGGTCTTTTTATAAACCTAAGGGAAGGTCTCTAGAGAATTATGGAATTCTCTAGAGAGGACTATGGTGGGAGCTCGTGGGAGAGTGAGAGAGAGAGGATGGATGGTGGTTTTTAGATCCACCAAATGTGGATCTAAAAATTGAATGGCACTTGGTTGATAATTTTAGCAACCAAGGCAACCACACATGGTAGAGAGTTCTAGAGAACTCTAGGCTAGGTATTTTCGCATGGATGGTGCGTGTGGGTGTGTGTGGGTCAAAACTTAGGTGTCTAGGTTCATTAGGTTAGGTTGTAGTGGGTTTAAGTCAAGGTAGGTCTCAATTAGGGTTGTAAACCCTAATTCACTAAAGTAAAGTGCAATTAAACTTAATACAAGTTTAATTGGGTGTGTGGAAACCTAATTGAGAGTAAAATAACTCAATTAAGTGAGGTCTAGGTCAATTGGACTCTTACTGTATCCAATTAGACAGTGTGTGCCGAGATCAGGGCTCAATTGGACTCAATGAGTCCAATCGAATAGGCTGATGGAATTGACTAAGATCCAAGTCAATTAGGTTTATTGAGGACCTAATTAGGTCCTTAGGGAGGTCTAGAGGTGATGTACTAGGGTTAAGGCACCTTAATTTAGGTTTCTAGGAGATTAGAATTTGGTTTAAGGACCTAGAGATCCAAGATCAAGGCTTGAATCTCAAAACAAGGTCTGGAGAGCTGTTTTGGACGTCCAATAATAGTGTTAGACGTCTTATAGTGTAAAATCAGAAGTCCAAACTTGTAAAAATCAAAAGTCTAAGCTTGTTTTCTAGACGTCCAATCAGAGTCAGGAGGGTTTTTAGGTTCTGTCTTAGGTATTCTGCAGAAATTAGACATCTGACCAAGTGTCTCGATGCCCAATAACACTGTAGAAGTGGGTGAAGGTGTGCAGGAGTTGGATAAGGGTTCTGGCTGTCCTATAACTCATCTGGACATCTAGATAGAGGATAGAATTAGAGATTTAAGGTTTCCTAGGGTGAGATGATCTAATCTAAGGGTGGTTAAGGCTTGGGGAAGCTTCTAGGCTGTCCTAAGGCTAGGATGGACCTAAGTTCTTCACAATTTATTATTTTATTCCTACTTAGTAGAATAGCATACCTTAACTCCCTTACATTATTATCTACTACATCTAATCTAGGTCTTCCACTCCAACTCTATTGCAACACTAGTTATTCTTTATTCTTCAGATCTAGCTTCTGATCAGCTTATTACCTGCAATTGACATAATGTACCTAATTAGTACATTGTAGCATTATTTTATTCATAACTAAAAGAAAGCAGTAAAGATGCTAGTAGTGCTTATGCATGCATGATTTACCCTAACTTTTGCTAAGTCCTAGCCTAATTTAGGTCAATTAAGACCTATGATTACTGTGCAATCATACCCTCATGACTAAATCTTATAAGTCCCAAGCAAATGTGAGACTAAATTATTCATTGAAGGGTCCCTAAGGGATTGATTATTGATGAGAGACTCATCATGATCTCTAATTACCCCTAATTAACTAAGTCTTCGTAGTTAATTAGCTAAGATTATGAATATATAAGGGTTAATTATAGAATAAGAGATATTTAGTAAAGGACCTTAAAATAAATTATAAATGACATTTTATCATTCAATTAACATTATTAACAATTTAATTAATAATTGGACTCAAAATCCTATTAATCATTCCGTTAATTAATAAGTTAAGTAACTTAAACTTAATGTAAACTTAAGTATATAATAACTTAAGTAATTTACTTAATCTAATAAATTAACCTAAAAAGGTCAAAAATGTAAATTCAAGTTGTAAACATAATATTTACCTTATTTACTAACATATATAAAAAGTTGAAAAAGATTTAAGTTAAAATAAACCTTCAAAACCTGAGTTTACATTTTGGTCCTTAAAACTTATAACAATCAGGTCCTTAAGTTTTATTACATTTCAGTCCCTTTTCTTCTTCTTCTTCTTGTTGAGCCGAATGAACAGCTGGCGACGGAGAGTCACGCCACCACACGATCACCGCCCTACCGACATCACTCTTCTTTGTCCAAGCTCTTCCAGCTTGCGCTCACCACCTCCTCTTCATGCACCGGTCTGGATTAACCGAAAATCCTATTCTTCAGTGGGAGATAACCTCACCGTCATCGGAGATGACGCTAGAGGTTAAGCTCCTCAAGCTCCTTCTTTGGCCAGACCCCACCATTCTCTTTGCCACCAACTACTATAAATACCCCCTTACCCCTCAGATTTCACTCAAGTTGGCTCCCTTCCCTCTTCTAACACTGTAGCCAACTTCGATAGGATATTTGTCCAAAACTCCGGTGACTCTCCATCTCATTTTCCGACTTCCTCCATCCATTCTGGTCAGCCGAGGAGATCCGCCGTGGTCTATTATGTCTCTATCACAGGCACCGACCAAAGGAGTCCTCTGCTTCACCTCACATCCGCCCGCTGGAGATTCTTTTTTTCACCCTCTGATTTTGTCGTCCGCCATGAGACATTGAAGGAACCCTGTTGACCCTTCTTCCAGGTAACAGTAGATTAGGAGGAGTAGGAGTAGGAGTAGGTTAGCTTAGTTAGTTTTGGTAGTTAGATTAGATGTAATTTTAGAATTTCAATGTTCATCTTCTCCGACTCCGACGAACTCCTTGAGCTTGGCAAAGCCTTAATTTCATCTTTTGAAATCACTGTCCACCTTCCTTTATCTCCCATGATCATTTCTGATCCATTTAATCACTTAATTAATCACCTAATCGCCTAATTCATCTTCCACCTCCACCGACTACTGTCACTGTCCATGGCGATAGTTCGAGCTAATTCCACCTCCATTGGGTCTATCATCATCTATCCATCACTTATGGACCCTAATCGACACTATAATACATAGAAATATCACATATAACCTAAACGCCCAAATCTAATTAAGCTCCTGAGATCGCTGTCAATGGTAGCTCAGGAGTAGTTCAAATCATTAATTAAATTTATATTTAGTGTCACAGACATCTGTTGACTTGTCTCAACCACTCAATTGAGTGAGAGATCAAGTCCCGTGCCTCAACCAACTCAATTTTCATTCAAAATAAATTCACTGTCAAATCTTACATATAAAGAGATAATGAGGAATTAAATGTGATTTTGAGGTTCCTTGCAACCTCAGGATCCTTTTTAGATTAAAAATGACAAGTTTAAACAATCTGTGCACAAATTTCATATTTTCTGGACTCACCGGAGCTCTAGCTAACTCCGACAAGCCATTCTTGAGCTTCAGCCTTCAGATTTTGTTGAGAAGCTCCAGATCAATGATTTGAGGATCACTGATTGTGCTGAAGTCATTTAATTGAGGATTTAGTGACCGGAGCTCAGATTGAGGGTTCATCTTCTCCAACTCCGGTGGAGTTGGAGAAGTCTGATAGAAGAGATCTAAGAAGCATTTATGGTGCCTAGAAGCTTCAGTGCAGTGCACTGAAGCTGTTCATGACCTCATCCTACTGTAATAACCTCTCAATCTCTCAGATGAACAAAGTCATTTTGAAGCTCAGGTGGCAAGCTTGTAACCCTAGAAATCTTCGTTAGAGCACCAATCTGAGAATCTGAATATGTTTCTGAGGTTAAGAAGATCCTATTCGAGGCTTTGATTTCTTGAGAGAAGGCTTTGAACAGAAAGTCAAATTTTTGTGCCTTCACAGTCAAACTGAGTTCGATTATGGAGTTCTGAGCTCAATTTGAGGAATTGATGCAGTTAAATTGTTTCTGGGATCTTGATGAACGATATTTGAATGAATTAAGTGAGCTCAGATGAATAATTTTGTGAGAATTCAAATTCTGTAAATTTGGGTTATTTTTGAACCCAAACTAACAGCAGTATCATTTTGTTGAGTTTTGATCTTAAATCCTACCCAGATCAATCTGTTATAACCCTTAGAACTTGTTCAAATCGATCAGTAATGTTTCTCTGTGTCTGTACACCTATTTCAATAGAAAAATTTTGAACTCTAAAGCTTTCAGAGAAGCTTCAAGCTTCTCTACTGTTCTTGAAGGTCATGTGAGCTTAGAACTTACTCTAGCAGTTGCAGAATCATTTGCAGTAACTATTCAGACCTTTAAATGAGAGAGATAAGTCCATCTAAGGACTCTGTGAAGTTAATTTCCACTTCCAGGCAATAAATAACCTGTAGGAACCCATACTTTTACTCTTCAAATTGAAGAGGAAAACATCCTCTTATCTTTAAATTGACCCTGCAATCGTATAGAGTAACGTTAGAGCTTTCCAACAAACTTTGAATCACTTGAAACGGAGCTCTAAGCTGGGAGATATGATTGGTTGAAGTTGGGTCTGAAAGGGATTAAGATAGTCCCACATCGGCAGTTTCTGAGCAGGCATCTGGGAACAAAAGTGATTTGTTACATGGGCTTCCCAGTCGTCAGTGCTCAGCGCACCAGTTACCGATTTGAACATCTGACCTATCTGAACATATATGTGTGTGTGTGCAGGCACGTGTGCCTGCGGGTGTGCTCCCGAGTGGACATGAGTGAGTGTGCCCTGGGAGGGCGAGGCCTGGGAGGCCGAGTTGAGCCGGATTGTCTCGAAACTATGAACCGAAATGAAATAAACCAAAATCGAACCTAACTGAAATCAAACGAGGACCGAGTAGGGTCTGGTCCCACCCTAGTCTCAGGGTGTTGTGTATCCTCGAAAGGACCTCGCTGCAAATAAAATATTTTTTTTTTAAAAAGTAAAATAAACCTGGTTTAACTGATGGTTCAAAAGAAAGCTTAAGGAAAAGAAGAGTCGATGGTTAAATGCTAAGTGTTCAATTGAAGGATAAGGAAAGAAAGAAGAAGAGAGAACAGGCACTACTAAAGGACATAAGAAGAAGATTATGGGAAGAGAAGAAGGCAGGAACAGAACAAAAGGAAGAAAGAAAAGAGCTCGAGAGAGAGTAAAAATGAAAGATAAAAAGAAAGAAAGAAAGAAAGGAGAAGAAGAAAAGAGAGGTTGAAGACTATAAAGAAGAATTTGATTTACTTGCATCATTTTAATTTCTTTTTGTTCTTAAATTTTGTAATAAGGCATATTTTAATAGAACAATTCTTGTTGCCTTAATTTCTTTGAAATAAAATAGAAAATTAACATATTTACTTGTTAATAAAGTACATCATTTAAGTAAATGTGTTTTTTATATAGTATTTTGTATATTCTTTATAGTTTAAATCATTTGACAAAATTCATGCCTTTATAATCAACCTAATTATATGTCCTAAACTTATAAAGAAAATAAAAGATAATTGGTGAATTTAGAAAGGAAATTATACCTCCCAGTGAACAACCTGGACTCAACTAGTAAAAGAATTTCTAAAATGTTAAGTTAATTCGACCCTATACTACACAACCGACACAATTTCGAGTTAACCTAAGTGACTTTTTCTACTCTTAATTATGTAAAATTAAGTTATTGAGTTGAGTGGAAGCCACCGATCATTTTAATGGTGCCGTTGCCGGGGAGGTAATATTTTGCCTCATTTCACTCATCAAAATATTCCCTGGCATTGCTTCGTCTAAACATTATTTTAATGGTGCCGTTGCCGAGAAGGTAATCCCTTAATTCACTAAAATTTAAAAGGTTTAATTGTCTAATTAGGAGGTATTTTGTAAATATATTTTTGTTTTTTTATAATTAGTTGTATTTTGTTTTGTTTTTGTTTTATTTTTGTTTTCTGTCATCTTTTCAGGTTTACCTTCGCGAGTAATCTTAGGAGAAGGCGGGAAACTGTGTTGCTATTTTTGTTTTGTGAGTATTTCTTAGTCTTATGTTTTGTTGCATTTTAAAATTAAAAAAAATACAAAAATACATCTTTTTCTGACTAGCAGTAACATATCATAGGCATACACTCTTAGGAGTGCATTATCTGCTAGTATTAATACGATCTAACTCGGGAATTTTTACTGTTTTTCTCACATCAGCTGGAAAACATGAGAAAACCCACGTAGATCCCTATCCTCTGAGATTTAAAAAGATCGTATATTTGTTTGAAAAGATCTAAAAAGCGGCCATTGTATTTTACTTGATATATTTTTGAAAAAAATTAACTAAAAAAAGAGGAAGTAAATTTGTGACTTAAATCTAATTGCAGAATGCATGCAGGTTTTTCAATCGCTATTGTCTGTTGAATACTATCACGCACATAGCGCGATCACTAGAGTCACACGAGTCTATTTTTCTATCTCTCCTCTTTGCACCTCTTAGGGCTTTGGTCGAAGATCAACAAGTCTATCTCACTACTAGAGCCCCGAGGAGCCAGTAGGGAGCAGTCTTGATCCTAGACCTTAGACCTTTGAGCTTTAAGGTACGCACTTGCGTAGGCACAGATTAGGATGCATATTTTGATACTGTTACTCGATTTGTTTGCATCAAATTACTTTGCGTATCTTAGGAATTTCTTCTTTCCTTTGAAGGAAGAGCAAAATCCATGTCTTTTGCACTGTTTTGCGGGTTTTTGTGACGCTACTTTACCGGTGGTGTGCATGTGCCTTTGCACATCATTTTCCATTTATGGACGGGAGGCGATCCTTGCATCCGCCTCTTACACAACCGTTGATAGGTGATCCTAGGCCAGTTGCAGATAAGCAACCAATTGTTTTCCCGTCTGATCCATCTACTTCTATGGATCAAATGCAGAATCTTAATCTCGAGATCCCTTCTTCTTTTGGTCAAGGGGAGATGCCGCCTTTTGATGTTCATGAGGCACTCCTGAACTAGAATCTTAGGATGCTAGAGCAAACACGACAAATCAATCTATTAACAGTAGCCTTGAATAATTTACAGACTCCTCAAACCCGTCCTCCACCTCGACCTGAGGTGGGTTTTGAAATCCCTGATTTACTGATATCTCGTCCAAGGCCTCTACTTAGAAATTATTATAACCCATATAATGCACAAGTAGAGCCTAATGTTAGGATACCTAATGGGGAGAATGATCCTGAATTAAAGCCAAACATTATAGGTTTAATCCCCCACTTTCACGGATTTGCATCCGAGGATCCATTTCAACACATAGATCTTAAAAATTTATCCTAAACTCTTGGTCCTCGAAATCAAAATAGGGAAATCCTACTAATGAAGATGTTCTCTTTTAGCCTTAAAGATAAAGTAGCTTATTGGTATAGAACTATAGCAAGACCAATCTCAACTTGGGCTGAACTCGAATTTGCATTTTTGAAGAAATTCTTTCCTATTGGTCGAACCAATGCTTTAAGGCGAGCTATTACTACTTTCAATCAAAATCAAGGAGAACCAATTCATGAAGCGTGGGAAAGTTTTCATGAATTGCAAAGGAAATGCCCACATCATGATATCCCTTGTTGGCAACTCATGCACATCTTCTACTATGGTTTACAAGAGGGCATTCGCAATCTAGTCGATGCCTCTTGTGGAGGGAATTTTATAAATTGCGACGCAGAATCCGCTTCAGAATTATTTGAAGGGATGGCGAAAAACTCAATCAACAACACATCTATGTTGTAATATACGCGGGGCACGAATACGAATCACCAAAATTCGCATAAGGGCATTCACAAGATCGATAATCCATCCAGTTCAAAGGATTTAGAGATTATTGTAGAAAAACTGGACAAAGTAGATATCATAGCAAAGCATATCGATGAGGTTAGAAACACAATGAAGACTCTTTCGCCTCTACTTGCTACGAATCCCGCATATTCACCTGTTTCGCAAATTCCTGCGGGGAGGGAATTTGTGAATAATCTAGATTCTAGAGATCCATCTCCCTTGGGTTTTCTATCTACTCCTTCACTAACCCAAGGAGGGACCTTTGTCCCACAATCTTACCCACCCTTTTCCCCACCCTTTTCTGTTGCAGAAAACACGCCATATCTTTTAGGTTTACACGTCATCCAGGAAAACATTCCAAGATCAAACCCTTATTCAAATTCCTATAATCCTAGAAGGAGAAGCCACCCAAATTTCTCTTGGGCTGATCAAAATCAAAATCAAAGACCAAATTATCCGAATTAGACCCATTTTAACCCACCTCCATTGCCTCCTCAGCAATCAGATTTAAGGTCTAACCTGATGAGTATGCAGAATTACTCTAGGCCTATTAGAGGCTGATTTACGAAATCAGATCACGCTTTTGGCTGAATCTCATCAGCCAGGTACTCTTCCATCTCAGTCAATTCCGAATCCTAGGAATCTGCCAAATCCTAGGCAAAATCAAGGTCAAGTCCATTTTATTAATCAGGACTTTGATTCTAATCATAACCCATCCTCTGTACTACCTGAAAATAACCCACCAAACCCGCATCAGCAACCTATTTTATGTCAAAATGACCCACCTATTATTGAGAATCAAAACTGACTTTGCTGATTTTCTGAACTTGGTGGAATCATCTTTTAAATTGACTTAATTTTGAACGTTCTATATCTCAACCTAAATCAGATCTAATCTTTACTATGATCTTTCTGAGATTTTCACAAGAATCTGATTCTAGGATCTGCGAGATCTATTTTAGGCAATTTCAGGATGGTTTTGATTGGGTGGTTTAATTTGTTTTCTATTTTTTGAATCAATTCTTTCATAACTCCTTTGTTTTTATCATATACCTATTCTTTTTAGGAGTTCCTTACTAGGGTTTACGCCTAGCTGAAGGAATAAAACTTAGCACTTGTACATAGCTATTTCCTATTTTTACCTTTTATATTTTCTTCTACACTTACATTAAAATTTCACTTCATATCATATTGATTACCTTCATTTAGTCCGACTGACCACTCTGATCTTTGATCAGAATTCAAAATCGATCGCACAGAGATTTTTAATCTCCTCTTTTCGACTCCTTCCATCACCCTATACTAAATGAAGTGTAATATATTTTCACCCTTCTTACAATGAGGACATTGTAAAATTTTAGCTTGGGGGGTGTTGAAGTGAAATTTTCACTTTAAGTGTGGGTTAAATAACAAAAACACATAAAAATTAAATAACCACGAAATTTAAAAAAATAAAAATCTAAAAGTGATAAAAAATTTTAAAAATTTAAAAATTTCATAAAAATTTGAAAAATTTTTAAAAAAATCATAAAAATTAAAAAATCTTATATACATAAAAATAAAAATATATAAGAAAAAGATTTGAAAAATAAAATTCATAAAAATAATAAGTGGAGAATATTCATTTTTAATAAAGAAGAAAAGAAGAAATATATAAATTAAGAGCTTAATTTTCTTTTAGGCCAAAAGTTTAAAATGTATAAAGAATATATATAGATATTTAAGGGCATTTAATTCTTAATTAGATTTTTACTTAAACATTTTGTAAAAACACACTTTTGTGTTTAAAATTTTTAAAACAAGGTTTTATTTGAATTAGGAATCTTTTAAATCTTTTAAAGATTTATTTTTCTATTCTTACCTTGAATTAAGAAACTAAGTGTTAAGATTTAAACTTAAGTGTTGGAATTAAATTGTAACTTTTTAATCAATTAGAATAAGTAATCCTTTTATTTTTTGAAAATTTGATTTTATCATAAAGTTAAGTAAAAGACCAGATATTCAGAGTTAATTAAATAGAGAGTTGGTAGAATTTTAGTTTACAAAACTTACAAGCTAAAGATAATAACTAGACTTGGTAAATTTTGTCTTAACGGATCCTATAGGAGGAAATTAAGAATTTGAAGAACCTGAGAGTAAAGGGCTTTGTTGTCCAAGCTCTGGTTTGAGAGCTAAGTAACCTAAACATCTAAATTCACACACATAGAATTTTCTTGTTGGCATCTGAGACCGCAAAAACATAGAGGTTAAGAGATCCGTTTTGAATCCTCTTTAATCCAAGGATTTCTGTGGGGTGGTTCTCGAAAGGGTGAAGAATGTGCCACTCACCTACAAAAAGGAATTGGAGAATAAAGGTAGTAAGAAAAATGAGAAGGGGGGAAAACAAAAGAAAAGAAAAGAAAATAAAACACCCTGCAGTTAAGTGCCTCGTTACAAAATGTGTGCTTATGCAGTTTTTTCATAATAAATAAAAGCATCTCAATGCAAATGGATTCTACCCTTCCTTCCATCAAATAAAAAGAACACCTCGCTACAAATGGGTGTTCTAACCTATAGAAAAAGAGAAAGAAAACAATATGGAGAAAAAGATATTAGGAATAAGAGACTCAGTGGTCCACCGGGGAGATATACACAAAAAGTGTTGACCTCGAGACAGAAAAACGGTGAGGAAAAAGCAACCAAACCTAATTAAGGCCAAGCCAATGGCTTGAATTGGAATAATTGGGATTGGAAAATGATGCCTTAAGATCTGGATTTTTGTAACTTTTGATACCTTTAGGACAAATCTCTTCACTAAGAACAGATGTTTTAAAATATAGCTACTGAACCTTGGTATTGGGCAGTGAAGCCTAAGAAATTGGGTTTTGAAGATTTTAAGTTGAGACCTAAAGGAGAAGAATTGACAGAATCCGAGGTCTAGAAGTTAATCCTTAGTGTTGTAGGCTAGAAAATTTGAGTTTTACTACTCTAAGTTTGATTAATAATGAGTATATGGTTAATTTGCTTAAACTTATATTGATAAAAGTCAAATATCATAACTTACTTCTATTTGAGTTTTTGAGTTAAAATTTAATTCTCAATCATTAAGTTTTGTTTCCTTAAAACACTTTGTATTCTCATTTGAGTTAAGAATAGTTACAAAGATTAAGAGATTTTTAAGGAATTCTAATTCAGAGTAAAATTCTTGTTAACAAATTGTTTAAGTGTGTTTTGAAAATGTTATAAGTATAAGTCTATGTAAGAAAATTTTCACACATGCTCTATACATTAATCATTTAAACTTAAAAATTTTTGATCTAAGGTTTCCTCTACATAGTTACTATTTATGATAATTTAAACCCAAGTGCTTTAAATCATCATAGTCTTAGTTAATTTTGCCAGGGACTAGCAAAACTTTGGCTTGGGGGTATGATGAGAGACTCATCATGATCTCTAATTACCCCTAATTAACTAAGTCTTCCTAGTTAATTAGCTAAGATTATGAACATATAAGGGTTAATTATAGAATAAGGGATATTTAGTAAAGGACCTTAAAATAAGTTAAAAATGGCATTTTATCATTCAATTAACATTATTAACAATTTAATTAATAATTGGACTCGAAATCCTATTAATCATTCCGTTAATTAATAAGTTAAGTAACTTAAACTTAATGTAAACCTAAGTATATAATAACTTAAGTAATTTTACTTAATCTAATAAATTAACCTAAAAAGGTCAAAAATGTAAATTCAAGGTGTAAACATAATTTTACCTTATTTACTAACATATATAAATAGTTGAAAAGGATCTAAGTTAAAATAAACCTTCAAAGCTTGAGTTTACATTTTGGCCCTTAAAACTTATTACAATCGGGTCCTTATTTCTCACACAGGTCCTTAAGTTTTATTACATTTAAGTCCCTTTTCTTCTTCTTCTTCAACCGAATGAACGGCATGCGACGGAGAGTCACGCCACCGCACGATCACAGCCCAACCAACATCACTCTTCTTTGTCCAAGCTCTTGTAGCTTGCACTCACCACCTCCTCTTCATCCACCGGTCTGGATTAACTGGAAATCCTATTTTTTAGTGGGAGATAACCTCACCATCGTCAGAGACGACGCCGGAGGTTAAGCTCCTCAAGCTCCTTCTTCGGCCAGACCCCGCCATTCTCTTCGCCGCCAACTACTATAAATATCCCCTCACCCCTCAGATTTCACTCAAGTTGGCTCCCTTCCCTCTCCTAACACTGTAACCGACTTCGATAGGATATTCGTCCAAAACTTCGGTGACTCTCCATCTCATTTTCTGACTTCATCCATTCTGATCAGCTGAGGAGATCTGTCGTGGCCTATTGTGTCTCTAACACAGGCACCGACCAAAGGAGTCCTCTTCTTCACCTCACATCCACCCGCCGGAGATTCTTCTTTCCACCCTCTGATTTCTTCATCTGCCATGAGACTTCGGCAAAACCCTATTGACCCCTTCGTCCAGGTAACAGTAGATTAGGAGTAGGAGTAGGAGTAGGAGTAGGTTAGCTTAGTTAGTTAGTTTAGGTAGTTAGATTAGATGTAATTTTAGAATTTCAGTGTTCATCTTCTCCGACTCCGACGATCTCCTTGAGCTCGCCAGAGCCTTAATTTCATCTTTTGAAATCACTGTCCACCTTCCTTTATCTTCCATGATCATTTCTGATCCATTTAATCACTTAATTAATCACATAATTGCCTAATTCATCTTCCACCTCCACCGACTACTGTCACTATCCATGGCGACAGTAGTCGAGCTAACTCCACCTCCATTGGGTCTATCATCATCTATCCATCACTTGTGGACCCTAATCGACACTATAATACATAGAAATATCACATATAACCTAAACGCCCAAATCTAATTAAGCTCTTGAGCTCGCTGTCAATGGTGGCTCAGGAGTAGTTCAAATCATTAATTAAATTTATATTTAGCATCACAGACATCTGTTGACTTGTCTCAACCACTCAATTGAGTGAGAGATCAAGTCCCGTGCCTCAACCAACTCAATTTTCATTCAAAATAAATTCACTGTCAAATCTTACATATAAAGAGATAATGAGGAATTAAATGTGATTTTGAGGTTCCTTGCAACCTCAGGATCCTTTTTAGATTAAAAATGACAAGTTTAAACAAGCTGTGCACAATTTTCATATTTTCTGGATCCACCGGAGCTCCAACGAGCTCCGACGAGCCATTCTTGAGCTTCAACCTTTAGAATTTGTTGAGAAGCTCCAGATCAATGATTGTACTAAAGTCATTTAATTGAGGATTTAGTGACTGGAGCTCAGATTGAGGGTTCATCTTCTCTAACTTCGGCGGAGTTGGAGAAGTCTGATAGAAGAGATCTAAGAAGCATTTAAGGTACCTAGAAGCTTCAGTGCAGTGCACTGAAGCTGTTCAGGACCTCATTCTACTATAATAACCTCTCAATCTCTCTGACGAACAAAGTCATTTTGAAGCTCCTACTATAACCCTAGAAATCTTGGTTAGAGCACCTATCTGAGAATCTGGATAAGTTTCTGAGGTTATGAAGATCCTATTCGAGGCTTTGATTTCTTGAGAGAAGGCTTTGAATAGAAAATCAAATTTTTGTGCCTTCACAGTCAAACTAAGTTTTATTATGGAGTTCTGAGCTCAATCTGAGGAATCGATGTGATTAAATTATTTCTAGGATCTTCATGAATGATATTAGAATGAATTAAGTGAGCTCAGATGAATAATTTAGTGAGAATTCAAATTCTGTCAATTTGGGTTATTTTTGAACCCAAACTAACAGCAGTATCATTTTGTTGAGTTTTGATCTTAAATCCTGCCTAGATCAATCTGTTAGAAGCCTTAGAACTTGTTTAAATCACTCAGTAATGTTTCTCTGTGTCTGTACACCTATTTCAGTCTGAAAATTTTGAACTCTGAAGCTTTCAAAGAAGCTTCAAGCTTCTCTGCTGTTCCTGATGGTCTTGTGAGCTTAGAACTTACTCTAGCAGTTGCGGAATCATTTGCAGTATCTATGCAGACCTTTAAATGAGAGAGATAAGTCCATCTAAGGACTCTGTGAAGTTAATTTCCACTTCCAGGCAATAAATAACCAGTAGGAACCCCTAATTTTACTCTTCAAATTGTAGAGGAAACATCCTCTTATCTTTAAATTGTCCCTGCAATCGTATAGAGTAACCTTAGAGCTTTCCAACAAACTTTAAATCACTTGAAACAGAGCTCTGAGCTGGGAGATGTGCTCGGTTGAAGTTGGGTCTGAAAGGGGTTAAGATAGTCCCACATCGGCAATTTTTGAGCGAGAATCTGGGAATAAAAGTGATTTGTTACATGGGCTTCCCAGTCGTCAGCGCTCGGCGATCGGTTACTGATTTGAACATCTGGCCTATCTGAACATATACGTGTGTGTGTGTGGGCATGTGTGCCTACGGGTGTGCTCCTGAGTGGGCGTGAGTGAGTGTGCCCTGGGAGGGTGAGGCCTGGGTGGCCGGGTTGAGCCGAATTGGCTCGAAACTATGAACCGAAATGAAATAAACCAAAATCAAACCTAACTGAAATCAAGCGAGGACCGAGTAGGGTATGGTCCCACCTTGGTCTCAGGGTGCTGTGTATCCTCGAAAGGACCACGCCGCAAATAAAATAATTTTTGGTTAAAAAGTAAAATAAACCCAGTTCAACTGATGGTTCAAAAGAAAGCTTAAGGAAAAGAAGAGCCGATGGTTAAATGCTAAATGTTGAACTGAAGATAAGGAAAGAAAGAAGAACAGGCATGAAAGGAGCTAAGAGAGAACATGCACTACTAAAGAACATAAGAAGAAGATTATGAGAAGAGAAGAAGGCGGGAACAGAACAAAAGGAAGAAAGAAAAGAGCTTGAGAGAGAGTAAAAATAAAAGATAAAAAGAAAGAGAGAAAGAAAGAAAGGAGAAGAAGAAAAGAGAGGCTGAAGACTATAAAGAAGAATTTGATTTACTTGCATCATTTTAATTTCTTTTTGTTCTTAAATTTTGTAATGAGGCATATTTTAATAGAACAATTCTTGTTGCCTTAATTTCATTGAAATAAAATAGAAAATTAACATGTTTACTTGTTAATAAAGTACATCATTTAAGTAAATGTGTTTCTTATATAGTATTTTGTATATTCTTTATAGTTTAAATCATTTGACAAAATTCATGCTTTTATTATCAACCTAATTATATGTCCTAAACTTATAAAGAAAATAAAAGATAATTGGTGAATTTAGAAAGGAAATTATACCTCCCAGTGAACGACCTGGACTTAACCAGTAAAAAAATTTCTAAAATGTTAGGTTAATTCGACCCTATACTACACAACCGACACAATTTCGAGTTAACTTAAGTGACTTTTTCTTAATTTAGTAAAATCAACTTAATTACTGAGTTGAGTGGAAGCCACGCATCAATTATTTTATCAAGTGTATGCCTAGAGATTTTTCTCCTTTTTGTTTTCATCCTATGCTCTAAAAATCCAGACAATCGTGAAAGTGTAGCTAAGTAGCTTTTGCAACATATTCACGTGAAAAACTAATTCACCTCTAAAGCTTGTATTTGACACCTAGTAAAAATTCTAGTGCGATAGGCGTACTTCTTCCCTTAGGGTATTCAAGATATTCTATGAATTCCACGCGGCTTTAAGATTAGGTAGAGAATCTTAGAGGGAAAAGATTATATATTTGGTGGCTCACTCTCGACTGGTGCTACATAGAGATTAGTACTTCAGAATCTAGATTCCTTGATTATCAAGTGACTCAACTCAACAAATGATATGAAAAACTATGCTCTTTTCTAGTTCCTTTGTATTCATTCTCTCTTACTCTCTTTGTTTTTTTTTTTTCCTTAGAGCTCAAAATCTCACCTGATTCTTATGTATGACTTGTATTTGGTGGTCTCACTTGGCATTAACACTTTAATTGAGTTCTCATAACTTTAACACTAAGTCAGAATTCCTTAGCTAGTATTCGGGAGGTCAGAAACATAGAAAAATAGGTTAAGGTCATATTTGGTGGATCTCAAATTTATTCGATGGCATTGCTTCAATGCAAATGAAATAAATACTAAATATTCACAAACTCCTTTTTTTCTTGCTTTTTCTTCTTTCTCTAGTTTTTTTTCTCTTTTTTTTCATTTTCTTCTTTTTTTTTTGCTATGTAAAATTTTTCAACACAACACACGCTAGCATACATTCATGAACTTTATTGAGGAGGCATTATTAGGGATTGGTGGTACTAAAGAGGGCATTGGGTGACTTATTTGGTAGAAGTGCCTACTCATGCAACCAGGAGAGATGGATAGGATGGTGTATTTCTAACCTTGACATCAGTACCCTCCTTCAGCTGAGGATTTCGTAAAGAATGGTCATAACCATCCACCTTAGGTGCTAGAGCACCACGATCATTTGTTTTGATGATAACAAAACACGTGTCATTTAACATTTGCACTTGGAGTATTAGATATCAGGTCAATTGCAAATGGAGACGTGATTAGACGGAGTTCAAGCTCGCATCCACGACAGATTGGAGGAGCTTGATGGAGAACAGAGGAGATTCACGAGGAGCGATGGATTGAAGAAGGAAGGAGATGAAGAATAGGATAGATTTCCTTCTCTTGTACTCTTTGTATTTTTCGTTTCTTTTGTTGCTCTTTATTTTGTTACTTAGATTCATGTTAAAGAGCCTCAAAGTACCCTAACAGTAGTCCTAGGAACACCGGCACAGCCCTAGGATACTTAGGTTTTCTGTAGAAAACTTAGAAAACCAATATAGGGTTCAAACAGCATTTCCAGATGCCTAATTCCAAAATTAGACGTCTGATAATGTGTTTTAAGACGTCTGACTATTGATTCAGACGTCTGATAACATTTAGGTTGGACTTGTTGTTCTGTCCGATGAAATCAGACGTCCAGACCTTAGACCAGACGTCTTAGAAGACGTCTGATGACTTTGCCAGACATCCAATTAGTGGACCGTTGGCTGGATTAGCAAACACTCGAGGATATAATCGTTAGAGCCTTATCAGACGTCCTTAGGCCTTTCCAGACGTCTGATAAATGACCGTTTTGCCTCGGCTGACCCAAAATCTCTTCTCAGAGATTTTCTAGTTGTTGCACTCTCTTGGAAATCCATTGCCATGAAAAAATAGGTTTCCAGACATCCATACATAGTGCCAGACGTCCTATATGTCGTCTGGTGGACTTGCACTAGAACCATGTTTAGATCTGATCCAAATCAGGAAGAGACCCGCCTAAAATCAGACGTCTGACCTTATTTTCAGACGTCTTAAGGTAATCTTCCAGACATCTGATGCCAGGATCAGACGTATGATGCCAGGATCAGAGATCTGATAAGCCTATCAGTGCAATCATTGTTCCTGATTTCCGACGACTTTCAAATGCGCGAAAACGGCTTGCTGTCAAATGGCGCCATTGCCGGGGAGGCAACGTCATTTTTCTTGATTTCGATCTTTTAATCTATCACTGACAAATCTGCCTCTACTTTTCTTTTGATGTGCAGGATAACACGGAAGAAAAATGGGATCTGCGCACACACCGAGCGTGGCGAAGAAAAATCTGGTACACATCATCTATCTTAGATTAGGTTTCTCTTTCTGAATCGTAGGAGTAGATTTACTTGTTGCAATTTCCTTTGAAAAATTATTTGTGAAAAAAAAATTCTCATTTTCGTGAAAAAGAAAAAAAAAGTAAAAAAGAAAAAATTTTGAAAAAAATCTAGATTAGGTTTTCTTTTGAATCTAGGTTAGGGAAAAAAAAAGAGATTTTCGTTGAATCTTTTGAAAAATTTTTTTTGAAAAAAAAAAGTGCAAAAGATTAAAAAGAGAGAAAAAAGCATTTTTGGTGGAAGGCTTGAATTTCAAATTGAAACCACTTTAAAAGCTTTTCCACCACCTTCTGGTTTTCGACCAGATTTCAAATCTCAACTAAAAATTCGATTGCCGAAAAATTTGTTAGAGAAAAATTCTGAAATTCAGGCAAAACCTTCATTTTCAAACCGTGTTTCAAATTCCACCGTTACTTTGGGAAAACTCCAGGTATATAATTTTTAAAAATTTGTGAAGTGCACGGGGGTCAGATAGACCCAGATTCAAAAATTTTCAAAGTTCCAAAAGTTATTCCGAGCAATCCACGAATCTGTTTTGACTAAAAATGGTGGGGTTTGAAAGCTGATCTAATTCGATTTATTTTCCATATTTTTCCGAAATTTTTGAAGATCATTTGATATTGTTTCGAAGTGAAAAACCGTTCAGGGGTCAATGTTCCAAATATGACCCCTTGATATTTAAAATTTCCTAAAAATTCGGTTCAAATAGTAAAAATTCAAAAAAAATATTCTCTAAAAAAATAATTGAAAAAGGAATCTACTTGCAAAATTTCAAATTAATTGGATTCCAATCACTATCAGAGAATCAACATTATTTTTGTGGTCTACTGAAATAGAGAAAAACCCTAGAAGTGATTCAACTTAGGTTGAACATTTAGGGTCACAAATAGAGACAACACTTTTGGATAACCTAGACTTAATCAAGTCTAGTTAGCTGGTGAGCTTGGTCACCTTGTGGGCCACTCACCACAAACCTAACTGAAGAAAACGGGTTAAAAATTGATTTTAAAGCACGAAATCAACCCGAGTTTGTTGTCGTACTACTGGATGAGTTTAATCTCTCTTGCCAAACCTGGTGACTAAGTCTGCCGGGTAGTGTCAAACGACCGCGACTCAGGGGTCAACAGAATCGGAGGCGTAAGCCAAAGGAAGAACCTTCCCCTTAGTCCCCTCGTAACCAGACTGGCTGGGTTAGCTTGAGAGGCAGGATTCACTTTCAGTTGGTTGTACGACGAACCTATCTTCAGGAATTTAAATCCATAACAAAAAATCTGGTCACCTGATCTATAAGGACCATTTGATTGATAGGGCCTTAGTCTTGTTCTGCGTGGCTACACCAACCCAAGGGTTGGGCGGTGTATGCACGGAAGGAGGTCACTTCGACCTCACTTGGTTGGACCTTGGGAGCCACTCCCAAGGAGGCGAGTCACCTCGCCCGGACCATCTTCTCGCCCCATTTCTTCTATCTGCTGAGCCATAATGGCTAACATTGGATTTGGACCTAATCAGGATCCAGAAGAGCTGGACCCACGAGCTTATCTGAGAGCTCGGGTCACTGAATCAGCTCAACCTTGGGATCAGAACCCAAGGTGGCGAAGATGACTTTTCGCTTCGCTTGATCCTTCTCCTCGGGTTACCGAAATGGTTAACCCATATCCTAACCCTGGATATTATGACCCATACCTATCAGTCCCTCAAAGGATCGCATCTTATAACCCAGGATATGGATTTCATACTCTTGCTTCTCACCCATGGAACATGGGTAGACCTGATTCACCCCCTGGAACCCCTGAAGAGCTACCGGTGCATATGCAGCCACATTATAGAATACAGAGAGCTATAGCGAGCGCTAAGGAAAAGGCTGCATCCTATCTACGCGAAATCCAGGCTATCATTGAGTCGAACCAAAGACAAAGCCGAATTCCTCATCAACAAGCTGTGATGCAGCTCCTTCAGGAAACAACAGAGATAACAAGGCGAATTGGACAAAATCGGGAAACTCAAGAACTATTGCTTTTGAGATATCAAGTGGAAAATAACATTGAAGACCTCAAAGAATCTGAAACCACTACGCTGAAAGAACACATAGAAGATTCTCGGGAGCAGATGCCCAAAGATCACTCAAGGGAAAAAGAATCTAGCATGGATATGAGACAGGAGCAGGAAGTATGCCGAATGGGTTCATCTGAAATTGAGGAGGAAAGGACTGATATCTCCAGGACTGAGCCGCAATCAGATTATCCTGAATCCTGGGAGACACCTCTTGGGTTAGATAACCCAATTGAGATAAGGGAAGTAGATCCAATTGAGGATAGGGATCTTGAGGCAAACATTACTGATCAGCCTAAGCCACTTCCCATTGTAGGTGAACCTGTGCTAGAGCCAACACCTTCTGATCTACACTCTTCTTCTTTCACCTACATCCCTAATTCAGATGCTAGAGACTCTGAGATGACACTTGCTATCCCTGATCCTGACATCCAAAGACCAGAAGTAGCTATGGATAACTCGAACGAAGAAATAAATATGCTACCTGAGGCAGGAATTACTAAGGAGCCCAATGCATATGAGGGTGAAGCTTCGAGCAGAATGAGCTAGGGACGCACCTATCATCCTAGTCAATTTAATAGATGGCTCGACCCCGAGCCTGAAGATTCAGCCTCCAATGAATCAGAGATGAATACTGATGAGGACGAAGTAATTTCTGACGAGGATTTCAGTGACCTCCCCACAGATCTTCTACTTTCACGGATACCCCCATATGACCTAGAGCCTGGAGAGGGAATGATCTTTGATGTCAACTATCATTATGAGGATCCCTACGACTCATATTCTGGTTCTGAGGTACATTTTGATCTACTCCCTTAGCAACTTCCTGGTAAATTGTGGGACATGATAAATCAGCTGAATCAACATCATGATCCCCCCTCTGATTATCCTCTATTTTCCACCACCACTCCACACTTTCTTATAGCTAGACTTTTTGGAGTAGGGGTGCACAATCAGCTGGTTCGCATCTCCGGACCACTGATCTTAGGAGCATATGAGCACATCTTTCTCTTAATCTTAGCCGGCTCCTATGCTAGAAATGACACATCTGATTGAGTTTTCGCCCAGCTAGAGGCGTTAAACTCAGCACATATAAATACCATTTTACCATCACCTATACATAACCATTTTTATACATAGCATATTTTTGCTTTAGCATATTTCCCTTTTGTATATTGCATGTTAACAGGTTGGTCGGTGCTGAATGTATAACTTCCGGAGCAATTACAGGTGACTTCTACCCACTCATCCTCTGTTAGAGTTATTTTATTTTATATTCATGCATGAAGACATGCAAGAACTTAGGCATGGGGGGGTAGATACAGCAAAAACTGAATTTTTTTTTTGTGCCAACACTTAGGAAAACCTCGGAGCTGCATGTAAAATGTACTTTAGGACCTTAAATAAAAGAACACTAACTCCACCTCCAATGCTCGCATTGGAGCTAGAAATTGTTCGCAATAACCAATTCCGACTCACCCGCTCACCTTTTGTTCTAAATTTAGGGTCAAGCTGATTGTAACCCGATACGGGAAATTCACGAAGTACAAATTATATTAGGTTACATGTTTATAGCATATATAGATATTGCATTCATGAATAAGATTATTTTATTAAGAGAATGCACTAGGGATTTTATCCTTTAGTTGATTCCTGTAATCTGAAATCCAATACAACTTTTCACACACACGTAGAATTTGCAATGGATTCATGGTGAAGGATGATAAACGTCTTCAGCTTGTCGAGAAGAAGCAGTGCTTCTTTTCCTGATCCCTTGGACAGTGTTTTGGGAGTCAGGCTGATTTTCTTCCAAAAATCCACCAAATAGTGTGAGATGAGAGTAGAGTGTATTGGTGCTCTAAGATTAGTGCAAGGAATCTGGAATCCTAGATAATTAGGTAATGATACTCTGAGTTTAGACATAGTTATCGCTCTCGGTTCCTGCATACACATTTTTGTGCGAAATTTTGAGAGCTACCAAATAAGGCAAATACGCAGAAAGCAAGTTTTCATAAAACTAGGGCTAAGGTGGATGGTTATGACCATTCTTTACGGAATCCTCGGCTGAAGGAGGGTATTGATGTCATGGTCAGAAATACACCGTCCTATCAGTCTCTCCCGGTGCCGTGAGTAGGCACTTCCACCAAATAAGCCACCCAATGTCTCTTGAGTACCACTAATCCCTAATAATGCCTCCTTAATAAAGTTCATGGATGTATGCCAGTTGTGCTATGCTGAAAAAAAAAATGATGAAAAGGAAGAAAAATTGAAAAAAAAAAGAAAAAGAAGAAAAAAAAATTTTTGGAAGAAGAAGAAAAAGAGTTTGTGAATATTTAGTATTTATTTCATCTGCACTGAGGCAATACCACCAAACAAAAATAAGCTGCACCAAATATGGCCTTAACCTATTTTTCTTGTGTTTTTGACCGCCTGAATAATGGCTGAGGAATTTTGACTTAGTGTTAGGGTTATGAGAACTCAATTAAAGTGTTAATGCCTAGTGAGACCACCAAATACAGAACATATGTGTAAATCTGGTGAGGTTGTGAGCTATAAGAAAAAGAAAGAAAAAGAGCAAGAGAGAATGAATACAAAGGAATCAAAAGGGAGCATAGTTTTTCTCGTCCTTCTCTGAGTTGAGTTACTTAGTAATTTGGGAATCTGGATTCTGTAGTACTAGTCTCTATGTAGCACCAAGTGAGAATGAGCCACCAAATATACAATCCTTTCCCTCAAAGATTCTCAACCTAAGCCTAAAGCTGGGGTGAAATTCATAGAATATCTTGAATACCCCGAGGGAAGAAATCCGCCTATCCTGCTAGAATTTTTTATTAGGGGTCAAGTATAGGCTTTAGAGGTGTATTAGTTTTCACTCGAATCCGTTGCAAAAGCTATGTAGCTGCACCTTCACGATTGTCTGGATTTCTAGAGCATAGGATAAAAACAAAA
Source organism: Thalassia testudinum (assembly GCA_037157565.1). NCBI lineage: Eukaryota > Viridiplantae > Streptophyta > Magnoliopsida > Alismatales > Hydrocharitaceae > Thalassia > Thalassia testudinum. The sequence continues at coordinate 19,689,884 of JAZHRO010000056.1, forward strand.
GGGAGAAAAATCTCTATGCAAACACTTGATAAAATAACCAGTCCCTTAGGGACCCTTGCTGTAAATAATTTAGTCTTACATTTGCTAGGGACTAGCAAGATTTAGGCATGGGGGTATGATTGCGCAACAATCATAGGTCATAATTGACCTAAATTAAGCTAAGACTTAGCATAAGTTAGGGTTATTCATGCATACATACGCATTATCTGCATCTTTACTGCTTTCCTTTAGCTATGCATAAAATAATGTTATAATGTGCTGATTAAGTGTATTATGCCGATTGTAGGCAACAAGCAGATCTGGAGCTGGATCTGGAGCAAGATCTGAAGCAAGATCCGAAATAACGGGAGTTGTGGCAGAGCTCGAGTAGAAGGCCTCGTTTAGATGTAGCAATAATAATGTAAGGGGGTTAAAGGTTTTCTATTCTATTAAGTAGAAATAAAGCAGTAAAATGTGAAGAGCTTAGGTCCATCCTAGCCCTAAGATAGCCTAGAGACTTCCCCAAGCCTTAGCCACCCTTAGATTAGGTCACAACACCCTAGGAAGTCCTAAAACCCTAGTTCCAACCCTTCTCTGGACGTCCAGATAAGTTTTAGGACGTCCAGGACCCTTAGCCAACTCCTGCACACTTCAAACCCACTTCTACAGTATTATTGGACGTCCAAACACTTTGTCAAACGTCCAATTTCTGCAGAATACCCAAAACAGAACCCGAAACCCTTCCTGACTCTGATTGGACGTCCAGACAACAAGTCTGGACTTCTGATTTTTTAGTATAAGATGTCTTATTCTATAATTAGATGTCTGATACTGCTCTCCAATTCCTGTTTTGAGATTTAAGCCTTGATCTTGGATCTCTAGGTCCCTAAACCCAATTCTAACCCCATAGGAACCTAAATTAATGTGCCCTAACCCTAGTACATCACCTCTAGACCTCCCTAAGGACCTAATTAGGCCCTCACTAAACCTAATTGACTTGGATCTTAGTCAATTCCATCAGCCTATTCGATTGGACTCATTGAGTCCAATTGAGCCCTGATCTCAGCATACACTGTCCAATTGGACTCAGTGAGAGTCCAATTGACCTAGACCTGAGTTAATTGAGTTGTTTTACTCTCAATTAAGTTTCCACATACCCAATTAAACTTGTATTAAGTTTAATTGCACTTTACCTTAGTGAATTAGGGTTTATAACCCTAATTTGAGACCTACCTTGACCTAAACCCACTAAAACCCAACCTAATCAACCTAGCCACCTAAGTTTCGACCCACACACACCCACACACACAATCCACACGAAAATATCTAGCCTAGAGTTCTCTAGAACTCTCTACCATGTGTGGTTGCCTTGGTTGCCAAAAATAGCAACCAAGAGCCATTCAATTTTTAGATCCACATTTGGTGGATCTAAAGCCCACCATCCACCCTCTCTCTCTCACTCTCCCACGAGCTCCCACCATAGGCCTCTCTAGAGAATTCCATAATTCTCTAGAGAGCTTCCATTGGGTCTATAAAAAGACCCCATGGGTGGCCATTGGCACCCATTCACTTCTTTGGCAATTGCACCCCACTGGTGCCATTCACGCCACCTCCATAGTCACTCCACCTCCACGAGCTCACTACTACCACCATGGAGGATACCATGCCGGGATGCTTGATCAACCCTACCTCTCTCCAAGGGTCAGCCTAAGCTACATTGGCCGCCCCTCATTCTCTTCTCAACCACTCCAAGGCCATCTGGGACCACCCCTGAATGCCCTCTACTCTTTTAGCTCTAGATCATGCTTTTCATAAGTTTTACTACTTTCATTTACTGTTTAGTAGAGTAGTTTCTCTTCTCCCCCAATGATGCATGCGAAATCCCCCCGTCGATTCTTGTATGCAATCGTTTTCTGGTAGCTAGGTTTAATTTAAAGCATTCCTATATAAGCTTTCCTCTAGATTCCCTGTACAAACAACTCTCCCCCAATGAATCAATGAAAAATGCATTTATATATATATATATATATATATCTCTCTTTATGTGTTTGAAATCACCATGAGCTGAATGATTATTTTATTTGCGTGATTTAAGTGCCTGTTCTTTAACCGCCTATATATTGAGCACTAGAATACTAAGTAGAGTGGCTTTAAGATCGATTTCAAAAACAGAAACACGCCTCCCAGAGTCGAACGACCGAGACTCAAGTCTCGTTATTTTACAAAATAATATTTTTGACGAACGTTTTTGCGATACTATACTACGATTTCCGACGACATTCAAATGCGTGAAAATGGATTTCTGTCAAGTCCAATTAGTGGACCGTTGGCTGGATTAGCAAACACTCGAGGATATGACCGTTAGAGCCTTATCAGACGTCCTTAGGCCTTTCCAGACGTCTGATAAATGACCATTTTGCCTCGGCTGACCCAAAATCTCTTCTTAGAGATTTTCTAGCCGTTGCACTCTCTTGGAAATCCATTCCCACAAAAAAATTGGTTTCCAGACGTCTAGACATAGTGCCAGACGTCCTATATGTCGTCTGATGGACTTGCACTAGAACCCTGTTTAGATCTAATCCAAGTCAGGAAGAGACCCGCCTAAAATCAGACGTCTGACCTTATTTTCAGACGTCTTCAAGTGATCTTCCAGACATCTGATGCCAGGATCAGACGTCTGATAAGCCTGTCAGTGCAATCATTGTTCCTGATTTCGGCCTGATTCTCTTGGGCTTTGCACCCAACGGCTATGGGAGCTTTCCTAAGCCTTCCAAATCCTTCCTAAGGCCTCTATAAATAGAGAGGAACCTCTTGCACATTAAGACACACCAAGTAATACATTTTCACACCATCTTGTGTCATTAATCCTCAGAAGAAAGCTCTTGCTCTCCAAGCTCTAGTTCTTCATCTAGAGAGCATCAAGCATTTGCGCACCCACTCTCCCGTCGTAGTTCACGAGAGCAACGTTGCGCCGTCGCGTGGCTCACGCACCCGCGTCATCGATCCGACGCACTCCTTGCAAAGGGGAGTTTCCTAATTTCTATAGAAGCTTAGGTTAAAAATTACTTTGTTGGCTCTGTAGGATTATTTATTATTTTATCTTTGTTATTTGGTTGGGTATTCGCTTTGTGAATTCCCATCTCCTTCGAGGGACAAAATCCTTCTCATGAAGAGAAGGGGTTGAGGAACGCTACCCTCGCACTTGTAGCGTGGTTGTAATTGAGGTTGAATCAACCTTGTTTAAAGTGATTCATTTAGTGGATTTGATCAACTTGGTTGATCGGAAAATCCTAACTCGAGAGGGTTAGGTGGTGGTTTTCACCCGGTTTAGGTTTCCATCTAAAAATTATTGTGTACATTGTGTGTTTGTCTATTTTGTGAGATTGGTATTTTTTCAATTCCGCATTTTTTATGTCACGCTGATCTCACCCCCTCCGAGTAGGGAATCACAAACATCAATACCCTCCTTCAGCTGAGGATTTCATAAAGAATGGTCGTAACCATCCACCTTATCCTTAGTTTTATGAAAACTCACTCTCCGCATATTTGCCTTATTTGGTGGGTCTCAAAATTTGACACAAAATGTATACGCAGGAACCGAGAGTGAAAACTATGCCTAATCTTTGAGTATCATCATCTAATTATCTAGGATTCTAGATTCCTTGCACTAATCTTAGAGCACCAGTACTCTCTATTCTCATCTCACACTATTTGGTGGATTTTTTTGAGGAGAATTTGCCTAGCTCCCAAAACACTATCAAGGGGTTCAGGAGAAGAAGCATTGCTTCTTCTCGACAGACTAAAAACGTTTATCAGCCTTCACCATGAATCCATTGCAAATTATATGTGTGAAAAATTTTATTGGATTCCAGATTATAGGAATCAACTAGAGGATAAAATTCCTAATGCATTCTCTTAATAAAATAATCTTATTCATGGATGCTCTATGTATATATGCTATAAACAAGTAACCTCGTATAATTTGTACTTTGTAAAATTCTCGTATCGGGTTACATTCAGCTTGATCTGAAATTTTAGAACAAGAAGGGTGAGCAGGTGAGTTGGAAATGGCTGTTGCGGATGATTTCTAGCTCCAATGCAAGCATTGGAGGTGGAGTCGGTTGTTCTTTTATTTACGATCCTAAAGTTCGTTTGACATGTAGCTTCGAGGTTTTCCTACAGGTTGGCATAAAAATTTTTCAGTTTTTTCATATCTACCCCCCATTGCTTAAGTTCATGCATGTCCTCATGCATGAATATAAAAGAAAATAAGTACAGCTGGGAGTAAATGGGTAGACATCTCCTAGAATTGCTCCTGAAATTTTAACGTTCAGCATCGCCCAACCTGACAATATGCAATATGCGAAAAGGAAATATGCTAAAAGAAAAATATGCTCTGTATAAAAATGGTTATGTATAGATGATGGTAGACTGTGGGATATGCTATCTATACGTATTGAATTTAACGCGTCCAGCTGGGCGAGAACTTACTCAGATATCCTCAATAAGATGAATGAGTTCGTCAGCTAGAGGAGTTTCCTGGACCGTGAATGGCTTGAGGCGCTGGCCATTTACCATAGATACATGCCTAGATTTTGGGTCCCTGATTTGGATTGCCCCAATAGGATATGGGTGAATCACAACATATGGGCCAGTCCACTTGGATTTAAGCTTCCCTGAAAAAGGTTTCAGTCATGAATCAAACAACCAGACTTGCTGGTTGGGCATGAATGTTTTTCTCCAGATGTGGCAGTAATGAAAGGCCTTGTTCTTGTCCTTGTATATCAATGCGTTCTCATAGGCCTCCCGCCAAATCTCTTCTAATTCACTGAGCTGGAGTTTCCGTTCTTGACCTCCTACATCGAGGTCAAGGTTACATTTTCACACCGCCCAAAAGGCATGGTGTTCTAGCTCTACAGGAAGGTGACAGGCCTCGCCATATAACATACGATATGGTGACATTCTGAGTGGGGCCTTGTACGCAGTCCGATATGCCCAGATTGCATCAACTAATTTATTGGACCAGTCCTTCCTATCTGGTCTAACCGTCTTCTGGAGAATCAGCTTGATCAGACTGTTAGACACTTCAACCTACCTATTGGTCTGCCAGTGATACGGGGTGGCTATACGGTGATGTACCTCGTATTTCTTTAATAATGACCTGAAGTGGGAGTGGATGAAGTGGCTTCCCTCGTCGCTAATCAAAGCACAGGTATTCCGAATCTCGCGAAGATGTATTGCCGTATGAAAGAAGTGACGGTCTTATGATCAGCCCGTCTCAATGGGATGGCCTCGACCCACTTTGAGACATAGTCAATGGCTAGTAATATGTACTCGAAGCCATGTGAGTTCGGAAAAGGGCCCATAAAATTTATGCCCCAGATGTCGAACACTTCTACAACCATGATGGGCTGGAGTGGCATCATGTCTCTCCTATTCATAGAACCGATCGACTGGCATCGTTTGCAATGCTGGGCGTATTCGTGTGTATCTCTGAAAATAGTTGGCCAGAAAAACCTCGACTGCAAAATTTTTGCAACAGTTTTCCATCTCGAGAAATGACTACCACAAGCATCAATGTGGCAAAAAGATAATACACTAGGGATCTTAGAATATGGGATGCATCTTCGAATAATCTGATCCGCTCAAATGCAGAAGAGCAGTGGGTCATCGCAAAGGTAGAATTTGGCCTTCGCAGTAAATTTGAGTTTCTGGTCCTTGAATAGGTTTGCGGGAATCTTGCCTGTAGCAAGATAGTTTATGATATCCGCGTACCAGGGGAACCTGACAGAGTGAATTGCCAAAAGGGATTCATTCGAAAATTGGTCGTGGATAGGTAGGGAATAAGGAATGTGTGCTAGGTCCAGTCTGGATAGGTGATCTGCCACAACATTCTACTTTCTAGCTTTTTCGCAGATTTTAATATCAAATTCTTGCAATAGAAGGATCCATCTGATGAGCCGATGTTTGGCATCCTTCTTTGCCAATAAATGCTGGAGGGTGGAGTGGTCAGTAAAGATGATAACTTTGGACGCTAATAAATATGATATGAATTTCTCCAACCTGAATACTACTACTAGCAGTTCTTTTTCGGTGACAGTATAATTGTGCTGAGCCTTATTTAGCATCTTACTAGCATAGTATATGACAAAAGGTAGTTTCTCCCGACGCTTGCTTAAAACAGCACCGATGGAAAAATCAAAAGCATCGCACATCATCTCAAAATCAAGCGACCAGTTCGGTGGTTGGAGAATCGGGGAATCAGTGACAGTGCTTTGTAAAGTCTCGAAGGCACTGAGACATGAGGTGTCAAATTCAAATGGGGCATCGACAATAAGGAGATTCGTCAAAGGTCGTGCAATTTTTGAGAAATTGTGTATAAATCTCCGATAGAAGCCGACGTGACCTAAGAATGATCTGATCTGCTTAACCGAGCTAGGTGGGGATAAGTGGGTGATAATCTCAGATTTAGCTCGATCGACCTCAAGTCCATTTTTAGAGATCCTGTGCCCTAGTACTATGCCATCCCTCACCATGAAATGGCTTTTCTCCCAGGAAAGTACCAGGTTTACCTCAATACACCATTTTAGGATTTTGGTGAGGTTATTAAGATAAGATGCGAAATCATCTCTGAAAATGGAGAAGTCATCCATGAACACCTCCACATAGTCCCCAATCATGTCAGAAAAGATGGCCATCATACAATGCTGAAATGTTGCTGGTGCATTGTAGAGGCAAAAGGGCATCCACTTGAAAGTGAATGTTCCAAAGGGGCATGTGAATGTGGTCTTGTCTTGATCTTCCATGATAATCGCTACTTGATTATACCCAGAGTATCCATCTAGAAAGCAAAAGAAACTACGTACGGCTAACCGTTCCAAGATTTGATCAATGAAAGGTAAAGGAAAGTGATCCTTCTGGGTAGCCATGTTCAGTTTCCTATAGTCGATGCAGACCCGCCAATATGTCGCAGTGCGGGTCAGGATGGATTTGCCTTTATCATTTTTCACTATAGTGAGTCCTGCTTTCTTGGGCACTATCTGGATCAGACTCACCTTTTGGCTGTCAAAGATTGGGTATACAATACCTACATCCAGCCATTTGATCATCTCCTTCTTAACAACCTCTAACATATTCAGGTTTAGCCATCTTTGAGGTTGTCTTGAAGGTTTCACCCCCTCATCTGTGTAAATGTGATGAGTGCAATACGAGGGGCGAATACCGTGGAGATCAGCAATGCTCCACCCTATAGCAGCCCTAAGGTCTTGTAGCATAGAAATCAATTGATGCTCCTGTTCTTGGGTTAAGTGGGCACTGATAATGATCAGGTATGTCTCACTTTCGCCCAAGAACACATACTTAAGTGAGTCAGGTAAGGGCTTCAATTCAGTCACGGGTGGGTCAGAGTCAGATTCGAAGGTGGAAATCTGATAATATAGTTGCATGAGAATTCCCGCTGATTCGCTACCTGTGAGATAGTCGATTGTGACTGTGTTAACAGGAAACCCGTTAGCTGTGGTCACGTCTTCTTGTAACGACAGGGGCAATTCAGTAGCGTGTGGGTTAAGATAACTAGATTCAAGGGTGCTGTGGTCAGAAACACACCCTAAACAATCGGATCCTCTGGGGGATATGTGCAGTGCAGTGGTCTTAGTCTCGTGTGGATCGAGGTCCAAGAACCCTGATAGTGCAGACGAATGAGACACTGGGTCATCACAAAGGAGCCCAATGTTACCATAGTATGCTGAATCTTCATCTTCTCCATCCTCCTCTATGTGATCACAGTCAAAATTCCTTGATGCCCTAAATATGTCAAGTCGAAGTTGCTCATTACCTAGGGCTATCTCCATACACCCAGATGCAAAATCAATGTTTGCTCAGGCTGTTGCTAGAAATGGGCGACCCAAAATGATTGCTGCATCTCGAAGATTAGGAGGAACCTCCATATCGAGAATAATAAAATCTGTGGGAAAGCAGAATCCGTGGACTTTTATGATCACGTTCTCAACCACCTCCCTCTGTGTTTTTACTAATCTATCAGCTAGCTAAATCATGACCGAGGTAGGCTTTAACTCACCAAATCGAAATTGATCAAATACTGCAGTGGGAGTTAGGTTGATGGACAAACCCAGATCTAGAAGGGCCCGATCAAATGGAGAATCCTGCAAGAAGCACGATATGAGTGGGGTACCAAGGTCTTTCTTTATCGGTGGTAAGTTGGCTAGAATCACGGCGCTAGCCTCTTTTGACAGTACTGCCTGTCGTCCAATTCTAGGTTGTTGCTTCGAGGTACAATAGTCCTTGAAAATCTTGCGACAGTGAGGATGTGATCAATTGCCTCGAGGAGAGGGACTTGAATATGTACTTCCTTGAACATAGCTCTCATGTCCTTATAATTCTGCATGTCCTTTTTCCATACTACATTTCATGTCAGAGCCTCAGGAAAAGGAATGGGAATCTCAGGGTCAAGTGGCCTCTTACCCTTATCTACCGTAGGTGCATCCTGAGATAAAAATGAGTTGCACTAGATTGCAGCGAAGGGTGAGAAAAATCAGGACTCGCCTGGCTATGTGGTGGGTCGAATGTCTTCCTTCCACTCCTCAATGAGATAGCATTTGCATCAGCTTGATGTCCATGAGGTGGTGGGGGAGTGGAAGGGGTAGAGTATGCGGGGTTCTGCATCAAAGGTGGCTAGCCTTGAGCATAACTAGGTGGTGCAAGAGGCGCCTGTAATATGGTGTGTGCCTGTCCCTGTGGTGCCTGAAACCTAGGCGAGGTGCCTTGGTTCTGCACATATTGAGGGTTCAGGATGGGTTAAGAGGGCAAGGCTCCCTAAGTCCTATGTTCCTGCAATAGCTGGTTTTGTGTGTTCTGTATAGTCTGTATCTGGTCAGCCATCTCCTTCATTATCTGCAAGCTATCCTGTGTAGATTTCCTCATCGATTCTTGCAGCTCCACTTTTAGTGCCTCCAGGGGGTCAACCCACTTTGGAGGGAGACTGGCAGCTTGGTGCAACGACTAGTATATAGAATGGGGTTGCTACTGTTGAGACAGGAATGGCTGCTGCCTAGGGTATGTGTTTTGCGCATTCCCGTATTTCCTGGTCGGGTAGTGTGGATCTTGATGTGGTCTCTATGAGTTACCAGACTAGGAGAAGTTCGAATGTTGGTGCCAACCAGGGTTATACGTCTCTGAATATGGGTTATTATGTCCGTATCCTTGAATAGCACTAATGTCCTCGTAGGACGAAGACGTCTGAGAGGTATATCCATCTAGGGGATACGTATTATAGTCAGCGAGTGGTGCATAACCTTGGTCATATGGTGCTAGATCAGGATTGTTTACAGGATCTTGATATGCAGGATCTCATAAATAAGGACAAGATGCATCTTGAGTTAGTAGATTAACTCGAGCAGGAGGGGCTCATGGTGCATAGGAGGGTCTTGGAGCAACAGAGTTCAGGTTAGATTGACTCTAACTAATTTGGTCAGTCTTTTTCTCGATCAGGTTTATTCTATCCAGTTGCTTGACGATGATATCCATGTCGGCTCGAATAGACTTGGTGTAAGCCTCATGGACACCAACCCACTACTGACCAGGCCGTTGGAACTGGTTCATGGATGCGGCATTCATTGAGTTCTCCGCTAAAGATTCGAACAACTCAAATGCGTTGTTCTCGTCTTTCGCGAGGAAATTCCCCCCACTAGATGCATCGGCCAGATACCGATGTGTGTCATTCAGTCCATGGTAAAAGATCTGAGCTAGGTTCCATCTGGGTATACCATGGTGCGGGCATTTCCGAAGAAGGTTGTGAAATCGATCCCAGGCATCATGCAACTTCTCCAAGCTCCTTGGGACAAAGTCATGGTCGCACACCTCATCGCGTTTGTTCAACCGATCGGGAAGAACTTTTGTAGGAATTCACGTTGTAATTCCGGCCAGGTTCCAATCGGCTTCCCAATGGTCTTGAACCAGTATGAAGCCTTGTCCCTCAGAGAAAATGGGAAAAGCTTCATCAGAACAATCCCAAGATCAACATTCCTAGGTCGAATCATTTTTGTGAGTCGACTTAGGTCCTCTAAGTGCTGGAATGGATCTTCGCTTGAGTTTCCATAAAAATGACTGTTGATCAAACCGATCACATTAGGCTTGAGCTCAAGTGTGTCTTTGCCTACAGGAATCCGAACTAAGGTTGTGACGATCGGTGCAGCTGGATCATAGAATTCTCAAAGTTGTTCTCGCAGTGGGTGCTGCATTCTGTCAAGTGTCGTCAAGATACGGTCCATGCTCTGCTGATGCCGCTCCTCAGATTCAACAACCCGGGCCTCCAGACGAGCCATCGAGTCCAGATTAGTAGCATCTTGACCCGGTCTAGGTCCAAGTCTAGGATTAGCCATTGCGGCAAGGGAGTAGAAGAAGTGGGGGAGAAGATGGTCCTGGCAAGGTGACTCACCTCCTTGGGAGCGGCTCCCAAGGTCCAACTAGTTGAGGTCTAAGTGACCTCCTTCCTTGCATACACCACCCAACCCCTGGGTTGGTGTAGCCAAGTTAGATAAGGCTAAGGCCTTATCAATCAGATGGTACTTATGATCGGATGACCAGATTTTTCATTTTATGTTCTAATTCTTGAAGAAAAAATTTGTCGTGCTACCGACTGAAAGTGATTTCCTCCTCTCAAGCTAACCCAGCCAGTCTGGTTATGAGGGGACTAAGGGGAAGGTTCTTCCTTTGGCTTACGCCTCCGGTTCCGTTACCCCTTAGCTGTGGTCGTTTGACATTACCCCACAAACTTAGTCACCAGGTTTGGCAAGGGATATTGAAAACACCCAATAGTATGACAACAAATTCGAGTTGATTTCGTGTTTTAAAATTTATTTTAGCCCATTTTTCTTCAATTGGGATTTATGGTGAGTGGCCCACAACGTGACCAAGCTCACCAGCTAAGCACTAGACTTGACTAAGTCTAGGCTAGCCAAAATGTATGGTCTGTAGAGTGTAACCCTAAAGATGTAACCTAGGGTTCATGCAATACTAGGGTTTTTTGTTTTCTCCTTTTAAGCAAACTACAAAATAAAAATAGTTCTTTGGAAAAACTTGGAATCCAAATAAGTTGAAATTTTGCAAGCTGATTCCTTTTTCAATTTTCTTTTCAGAGAATATTTTTTTCTAATTTTTACTTCTTCAACTGAATTTATAGATATTTTTAAATGTCAAGGGATCAGATATGGAATTTTGACCCCTGGTCGATTTTCTACTTTGAAACAATATCAAATCATCTTCAAAATTTCGTGAAAAATATGGAAATTAAAGAAAATGATATCAACTTTCAAACCCCACTATTTTGAGTAAAAGCAAATTTGTGGATTGCTCGAAATTGCTTTTTGAATTTTGAAAAATATCAAATATGGGTTAGGTTGACCCCCATGAACTTCGCAAATTGTTAAACATTTTGTGCTTAAAATTTTTTCAAATGAATGGTGCCGTTTGAAAGGTGGTCTAAAAATGAAAGTCTAACTCGAATTTTAGAATTTTTCGCCCATTAATTTTTCTGTAATTGAATTTTTAAAGTGGACTTTGAAGTCTGGCTGAAAATCAAAAGGTGGTGGGGAAGCTTTTAAAAGGTGTTTGAGTTTAAAATTCAAACTTTTCACGAAATTTTTTCTTTAAAAAACATTTTGAATTTTTTTTTTAAGAAGGATTTTTTCTCAAAGGATTTTCATTTTTTTTTTCTTTTTCAAAACTAACCTAGGATTCAAAAAGAAACCTAATCTAACTACCAAGAATTTGTTTTTCTTTGATTTTTTCTTCTTTCTCATGAAAATAAGTAGGATTTTTTTCTTTCTTTTCAAATGAAATTGCTAGAAGGAAATACAACCTAGGGTTCAAAAAAAGAAAACCTAGACTAAGGAAGATATGATGCGCACCTAGAATTTTTTTTTGCGCTTGTGTGCACAAATCCCATTTTTTTCCTATTTTCCTGCACATCAAAAGACAAGCAAAGGAAGATTTATCAGTGATAATTCAAGAGATTGAAATAAAAAATGATGTTGCCTCCCCAACAACGGTGACATTTTGTTGTTGGGATCGCAGAGCGCATGTTGGATTAGAAAAAGTGCCATAGTATAGTGTGCAATATGTTCAACAAATATATTAATAAAGATAACGAGACTTGGAGTCCCGATCATTTATCCCTGGGAGGCATTTAAGGAAATGCAGATTTCAAATCAATCTCTTTCGCTCTACTTGCTTAAAATATCATGCTGGTTTATGGTGATTTATGTATTGATGTACGACATGCTAGTTGCCAAAAGATAGTAATTGAGAGATGCAACTTCAATCACACCAAAAGATGATAACTAGGCACATGGTGATTTTCAACATATATATTTATATATATAAAAGAAGATGATGATATCAGAGTTGCAGAGCACAGGTAGAGGAATGCTTGTACAGGGAAATAAAATAACTCGCAACCAAGAAACGACTGCACACATGAATCTCTAGGGGGATTTTGCATGCATCATTGGGGGAGAAGTAAGGAACTACACTATTAAGCAGTAAATAAAGCATGTAAATCTAAGAGGAACCATAATCTAATCTAGTAGAAATAACGGCATTCGGATGTGGCTCCGATGGCCTTTGAGTTGGTTGCTTAGGCCAGCCCTTGGAGAGAGGTTGGAGAGGTGATCCAGCATCTTGGCATGGAGGTGGTGGTGGCCATGGTGAAGCTACTTGTGGAGGAGGAGTGGAGGTGGAATGCAGCTAAGCTAAATGGAAGCCAAGAGTGAATGGGTGTAAATGGCCACCCCTTAGGTCTTTTTATAAACCTAAGGGAAGCTCTCTAGAAAATTATGGAATTCTCTAGAGAGGCCTATGGTGGGAGGTCATGGGAGAGTGAGAGAGAGAGGATGGATGGCGGTTTTTAGATCCACCAAATGTGGATCTAAAAATTGAATGGCTCTTGGTTGCTAATTTTAGCAACCAAGGCAACCACACATGGTAGAGAGTTCTAGAGAACTCTAGGCTAGGTATTTTCGTGTGGATGGTGTGTGTGGGTGTGTGTGGGTCAAAACTTAGGTGGCTAGGTTGATTAGGTTAGGTTTTAGTGGGTTTAGGTCAAGGTAGGTCACAAATTAGGGTTGTAAACCCTAATTCACTAAGGTAAAGTGCAATTAAACTTAATATAAGTTTAATTGGGCATGTGGAAACCTAATTGAGAGTAAATAACTCAATTAAGTTAGGTCTAGGTCAATTGGACTCTCACTGTGTCCAATTAGATAGTGTGTGCTGAGATCAGGGGTCAATTGGACTCAATGAGTCCAATTGAATAGGCTGATGGAATTGACTAAGATCCAAGTCAATTAGTTTTAGTGAGGACCTAATTAGGTCCTTAGGGAGGTCTAGAGGTGATGTACTAGGGTTAGGGCACCTTAATTTAGGTTCCTTGGGGGTTAGAATTGGGTTTAGGGACCTAGAGATGCAAGATCAAGGCTTGAATCTCAAAACAGGGACTGGAGAGCAGTTCTGGACATCCAATAATAGTGTCAGACATCTTATAGTGGAAAATTAGAAGTCCAGACTTGTTGTCTGCATGTCCAATCAGGGTCAGGAGGGTTTCTAGGTTCTGTCTTGGGTATTCTGCAGAAATTGGACATCTGACCAAGTGTCTAGATGTCCAATAACACTGCAGAAGTGGGTTTATGGTGTGCGGGAGTTAGCTAAGGGTTATGGACGTCCTATAACTCATCTGGATGTCAATATAGAGGTTATAATTAGGGTTTTAAGGTTTCCTAGGGTGCGATGACCTAATCTAAGGGCGGCTAAGGCTTGGGGAGGCTTCTAGGCTGTCCTAGGGCTAGGATGGACCTAAGTTCTTCACAATTTATTTCTTTATTCCTACTTAATAGAATAGCATACCTTAACTTCCTTACATTATTATCTCCTACATCTAATCTAAGTCTTCTGCTCTAACTCTGCTGCTACACCAGTTATTCATTATTCTTCAGATCTAGCTTTAGATCCAGCTTCAAATCTAGCTTCTAATCAACTTATTACCTGCAATTGACATAATGCACCTAATTAGTACATTATAGCATTATTTTATGCATTGCTAAAAGAAAGCAGTAAACATGCTAGTAATGCTTATGTATGCATGAATTACCCTAACTTATGCTAGGTCCTAGCCTAATTTAGGTCAATTAAGACCTATGATTACTGCGCAATCACCTAGCACCCCCAACAATAAAAAAAACTATCATTAAATATATTTGGGTATCATGTTATATTATTGGTTATTAATTTAAAATTAAATTAAATTAGTTCTAAATATACACTCAATCTAAGATTTACATATTCGGAGATATATATTTGTTGATTAACACCCCATTTGGAATTTGAAGATAAACGAATGGTAACATGCTTATGAGAATTTATAGGTAGGTAGTTACATGGACAGTCATGTATGAATAATTCTGTAGATGTAGATGCACTCTATATGACCCAACCTTATACATATTGAATGTGAACTAAATATGTGATCAATGTTTTGAAATGTTATTCAAAAGGTAAGGAAACAATAATGAGATCTCAAATGCAGATGAAAAGGAATTAGCAAATTGAAATGATATCTTACATGGACACAACCAATGGCATGTGGCTAATAATGAGCAATTTGTATCCACTCTATTACAAATTGACCCACAACTATTTTTCACAGAGAACAAAAAGATTGAGCATGAAATCTAATTGAAGAAAAGGCTGAGATGAAATCTCCTTTTTCGGAAAGAGTCACAGATCACTCGTAGCTTGCAAAGTTGAGCAAAGTTAAACATATATCATCGAAACCTAAGATTTATGTGTCACGAAAGAAACCGACCCTACACAAACAAGTCCTAAGATTATACTGAATTATCAGTGAGGAGCTGGTAGTACCTAAGCTTATCCAGCTAAACAAAGCTTAAAAATTTATATAGTAGGCATGATCATTAATTTTTTAATGCAAACATTATTGCAAGTTAACCATATTCATAAATCATAGAGTTACATGTAATTTTAGATGGGATGAATGTACCTTTTCTTCTTTTCTTAGAATATGAAAATAAAATCTTGTAGTGCAAGTTAATTTAATGAAATCATATCCTTTAGTTTTCAACAATTAAAGTCTTAAAGATGTTGTGATTTCATTAATATCTTAAGACATTCTGTAACTTCAAATATTAACCCTATCTCCTTCTTAACATGCAAATCCAGCTATAGAATAAACATCTAGTATAGTATAAATACCCTTCCAGCTCCACCTATCGGAATATGTTTCAAAATCCAGCGAAGGGTGTGTGAATTGATGGGGAAGGGTTTGTGCTTGTGTGAGGTGTGGGTGTGAGTGAGATGGAGAGGGTTCAGATGGGTGCGCTATGTGGCATTGCGGGTATTGGGCCGTGGGGGTTAGCAGTCAGGTTTGAAGCTACGAGTTACTACGCTAACGTATTTGGTTTTGAGAAAACCTATCGTCGTAGTGTGAAAGTGAAGAACTCATGTTCAAAAAATAAAATTTGTACCGAAATAGAAATCCTGGGTCGAACTTAGGGAGGCTACGTTGATCTATATTCACAATTATATTTTTTTGGAGTTTTTGTTGAAAAGCAAAGTGATGTAATTACAATGAAGCAATATTAACAATCAGAATAAACGAGAGAGAGAGAGGGAGAAAACATGCACTCAATATTTCAAAATGTCTATATAATAAAACTAGAGAAGAATTACACTAAAAAGTGATAAATCAGCTACACTAGAAAATAGGAAAATTCTACTCTAGAAAGCTGTAAAAAAGAATGGGAGTGAGAAGTTATCCTCCTGGACGATCGCTTGGAGGACAAGCTGGACGGGATGTCGCCTGGACGAAGGACAGAGCGGGAAGTAGGAGGTCGAGGCAGGAGGAACGAGAACGAGGCAGCACGTCATCGTCGTCGTGGGATCCGCTTCTGAAATGAGAGCGAAAATTTTACTTTATCTCTCGAGGAGCATCCTGGGTGTGGGACAAGCTTCTCTTGAGCTTTGGAGAGGTAGAGGAGAGAAGGAAGGGATGAAAATTTCGTATGGAGGGTGTCTCCTTTTATAGTTGCTAGGAGTGAGGGCAATTTGGTCTTTATAATTGCAAAACATTAAATAAGTGGTCATTAGTGATGGATAAAACCGTCGCTAAAGCCTCAGTCGTGGGCGACGTGTGCTCCCGCTCATTATCCATGCCTCCCACGATTGGGGCTTTAGAGACGGTTTTATCTATCATTAAAGACCCTTTATTTAATGTTTTGCAATTGTAAAGACCAAATTGTCCTCACTCCTTACAACTATAATAGGAGACCCCCTCCATACGAAATTTTCATCCCTTCCTTCTCTCCTCTACCTCTCCAAAGCTCAAGAGAAGCTCGTCCCACACCCGGGATGCTCCTCGAGAGATAAAGTCGAATTTTCACTCTCATTTCGGAAGCTGATGCCGCGACGACGACATGTTGCCCCATTCTCGTTCCTCCTACCTCAACCTCCTTCTTCCCGCTCCGTCCTCCTTTGTCCAGGCAACGTCTCATCGGGCTCGTCCTCCAAGCGATTGTCAAGGAGGATAACTTCTCTCTCCCATTCTTCTTTACAGCTTTCTAGAGTAGAATTTTCCTGCTTTCTAGTGTAGCTGATTTATTGCTTTCTAGTGTAATTCTTCTTCGATTTTATTGTATAAACATTTTGAAATATTGAGTGCATGTTTTCTCTATCTCTCATTTATTCTGATTGTTAATATTTCTTCATTATAATTACATCGCTTCGCTTTTCAACAAAAAACTCTAAAAAAATATAATTGTGAATATAGATCAACGTACCCTCCCTGAGTTCGACCTGGGATTTCTATTCCGGTACAGATTTTATTTGTTGAACACGAGTTCTTCACTTTCACACTACGACAACAGGTTTTTTCAAAGCTAAATACGTTAGCATAGTAACTCGTAGCTTCAACATTTTGGCGCCGTTGCCAGGGAGACAATGATTTTCAATTTGCTTTTTGCATTTCACACACTTTATTATTTTCTAACTTGCTTTCTCTTGTGTCTATTATTTTGCAGAGACCTCCATCAGGGAATCATCAAGTGGTAGATTGAAGTAAAGTGCAATTGAAGACAACTGTAAGTGCTCTCCATTCTTCCCCCCTCCATATATTTCATTTGTCAGATTAAATTTAGATTCCAATTAACCTAGGTTTTTGCATAAATCCTAGGAAGAGTTTGGTTGTTTGGAATCTCACTCACATTCATTCCACCCTTGTTTATAAAAAAAACAACAAAAAGATAATCTTGTGAGATAATTTTCAACAGACACACAATGAACACCCACATTAAAGGCACTTAACCTAACTGATTTGTTTCCACTCAACTGGGTTCTGATCTGTGGAACCGGTACACACAAAGCAACACAAAAGAGTAGAAATCATTCTAGGTTAACCATCTTTGTGTGCCTAACTTAATGGTGCATTTGTGGCCGTTTGTTTGAGTTGTTTGGGCCGCACCACTCTACTTAAAATCAACTCATCAAGTAGCTCCTCCTTAGGGTTTTCAATTTAGGTCAACTCCAGGCACTCCACTTTATTTCTGGTTTTAAAGGAAAGCAATCTTCACCCATGTTTGACAACTTGGTTTGCCTCGAAACTTGATTGCAATCAACCTAATTTTAAACCCTAAAAGCTACTAAAGCAAGATTTGAACATTAAAATCCATGCATCACAAATAATCTTTCTTGAAAACCCTGGTTGTGCACGCACTTACATAATTCTCAATCAATCATTAATGGCATAACCCATTTTAAGGGCCCATCACATTCCATAAGCACCACAATCCCATGCCTTAATAAAATTGAGTAGATGTTGGCCTTAAGGTCTGATTCGCTCTTCAGGGCCTAGTCTGAGATTACCTTTGATTAACCTACTTGTACTGATTAATCTGATGCCTAGCTAGGGGAGTAGCATCAAACGACCGCGGCTGGGGGGTACACTAGGAACCGAAGGTGAAAGTCGAAGGAAGAACCTTCTCCCCAGTCCCTCCTTCTAACTGGTTGGATTGAGCAGATGCAAGTAGAGTAAATCATTTACAATCCTAAGGTAGGTTTTGGGAGTCAGTAGATCCTTAGGCTACCCCACTTAAGGATAGCCTTGTTTTGTTGTGCTGCAGGGTCCCTATCCCTAGCCCTTCCAACCTTCTCCTAGTTTATGCTGGGAAAACGGTCATTGAATCCCCAATTGGAAGGACCACTAGAGTATTCTAGGAAGTGCAAATTGGATTTTGGTCAAATTGATCCCATCGCCGACCAACAGCCTCCTCAGCCTAGAGATCCACAGGAAGAATTCCGAAGGCAGCTAGAACAAATACAGAGAATGCAGGAATGGTTCTAGAGAATGCAGGGTGCTCAGCCCTTGAAGGATTTTTATGATCCTTCAAATTACGGGAAATGTCCCGATGTCCAGATTCCAGCCAGCGACGTAGAAATCAAGCCCCAGGTGTTAAGCCTGATCACACATTATCATGGGCTTGGCTCTAAAGATCCGTTTCAGCACTTGGAGGACTTGACCACTTTGGTCCAGACCACCAAGGCATGAAACGTAAACAAAGAGCAAATGATCATGAGGCTCTTCCCCCATTCACTTAGGGATAAGGCTGCACATTGGTACAGGACAATAGGATGACCACTTGCAACTTGGAATGAGTTGAAATCGGCTTTTCTGAAGAAATTCTTCCTAATCAGACGTACCAATGCCTTAAGACAGGCAATCACTACCTTTACCCAGCGATCGGGGGAGCAGTTTCATATGGCCTGGGAGCGATTCTAGGATCTATTGCAGAGGTGTCCACACCACGAGATGCCAAAATGGCAACTCGTGTAGATCTTTTATCATGGGTTGACTGAGCAACTCAGAAATCATGTGGATGCTTCTTGCGGAGGCAATTTACTCAATAAAGACATAGATAGTGCACATGATTTATTTGAGGAAATGAGCAAGAATTCAATCAATCATGCCTCCATGGATACATTTAACCGGTCCCAGCAGCCTAGATCAAATGTCAATGAAGTCCATGACTCCCATTCATTTGATATGGAATTGATTTGTAACAAACTAGACAAGGTGAACTTGGTTGTTAAGAGAATGGAAGAGTGGATGGCTAGAAATTCTATAAACAACTCTCGATCCACTCAATCCCAAAATTTGGGATTCCATTCTTCACAAGCTCCTTCTGGATGGGAGTTCGTGAATTAACTCGATGCGGCTCAACCTGTGAGTCAACACTTTTTGGAACCCCACGGGTTCCAAATTGGGGCCTTTGATCCTAGTTTTTTTTATCCTTCCCTTTCTTTCTCTCCATCCTCACCCAATGAGGATGTCTGTGCTATACAAGTGAATGTTAGATCCAACCCCTATTCTAATGCTTATAATCCGGGTTGGAGAAACCACCCTAACTTCTCTTGGAAAAACCCAAGGCAACAGACCCAATTTCGACCTGGCAACTATGCTCCACAATGACCAATGTGTCAGGGTCATGTATATACTCAGTTGCCCCCAAATCAAGTCAATCAACCAACTTGGAATGCTCGTCAACCCTTAAGGCAGGCTGTTTTGAACCGGCAAATGGTAGAGATGCAAGGATCCATGCTCCAACTCATGTAGCAAATGAAAACCTCACTGGACAACTTGTAGACCGGGCTCATTGCTAACTCTCGTCAACCCGGATCCCTACCATCCCAACCCGTACCCAACCCTCAAAATATTCTGAATCAGTGCACCAAGCCCACGGGTACGAAAATTAGAGGGACCCACATGCACATGCTTAGGTGGTTAAGTCGGGTCCCTCCTCTTCTTCTTCTTTTGTAAATCAATAATTCCTGGCTAATCAAGCCTCTCCAATCTTTCCTAACCCTCCCCAAGACCCAAACTCTTATGCATCTACAAATTCTATCACCTTGAGGAGTGGTAAGCAGACTCAGGATCCACAACCACACTGTTCTGATCTACTGAATCCTGAAGAACCTGAGGAGAGAGAGGAGAATTCTGGAGAAGAAATCAAGGCTCAGGAACCTGATTCCAAAGATCTGACTCATGTTCCTTTTCCTGAAGCCTTGATCAAATCAAAGAAGAAGAAGTCTGTTGATAGCAATGAGGAGATTCTGAATCTATTAAAGAATGTTGAGATCATTATCCCGCTCCTCGATGCTATCATGCATATATCGGCTTATGCAAGATTTTTAAAGGATTTATGTACACAAAAGCGTAAGTCAAGAGAATCTGTTCTGAGGAAGGTGGTACTCTCCGAGCAAGCTAGTTCTGTTATCCTACACCACCTCCCTCAGAAAAAGAGAGATTCAGGTGCTCCGCTGATTTCTTGTGTCATCAGAGATTGCACATATGATAGAGCACTTTTAGATTTGGGTGCATATATCAACTTAATTTCGACTTCTCTTTACGAGAAGTTTGGATTAGGTGAACTTCGGCCAACTTCAGTAACACTACAGTTAGCGGACCGCTCGATCACAAATCCATGAGACGTTATTGAAGATGTGATAGTTAAGGTCAAGGATTTCTATTTTCCTGTAGATTTCCTTGTCCTTGACATGGATGTACTTGAAAACTTGAGGAACACGCTCATCATTCTAGGGCGTCCATTCCTGGCTACCGCTAAGGCCAACATTAATTGTGAAAGCGGTAGCATGGAAATCACCTTTGGGGATCAATAAATGTAATTGGATATTTTTAAGGCGATCAATAAATTTGAGGATTATGGATTTATTGAGGAACTTGAGGAGGATAATGAAAACAGTGAAACTTGTTTGATGGTTTCTTCAATTGAAAGTTTCTTCTTTGATGACGAATTCGACCTGCAACCCTCTGTGGCAGACCTGCCATCTTCTAAAGAGGTTATTGATTTTGTTCACTCACAACCTCTTCCTCTTGTTGAGTCTTCAGCATCTTCCTTACCATCAATCATCAACCTGCCCCAACTTGAATTGAAACCATTGCCTGAGAATTTGAAATATCAATTTTTAGGACCTCAGAAGATGCTCCCTGCGATTATCAGTGCTAAATTAACAAAGGAGCAAAAGATTAAATTGATCAAGGTCCTGAAGGAACACAAGGAGGAAATTGGTTGAACCATTCATGACCTCAGGGGGATCGAGCCATCTTACTGCAATCATAGAATATTCTTGGAAGATGGATCCCGCCCTTCTCACCAAATGCAGAGGAGATTAAATCCAAATATGCGAGAAGTGGTCAAAAAGGAAATCATCAAGTGGCTCAATGCAAGAATTATTTATCTAATCTCTGATAGTTCCTGGGTAAGTCCCGTGCAGATTGTTCCGAAGAAAGTCGGGATTAACGTTGTGAGTAACGAGAGAGGAGAATCTGTCACAACTCGTTCAGCTTCCTCTTGGAGGGTTTGTATTGATTACAGGAAGTTGAACACAACCACTAAAAAGGATCATTTTCCCTGCCTTTCTTCGATCAAATCTTGGAAAGACTAGCCAGGTAGAAGTACTTCTATTTTCTTGATGGCTACTCGGGATACAACCAAGTTACTATCTATCCCGAGGATTAGGAAAAAACTACTTTCATTTGTCCCTACAGAACCCTTGCTTTCCGTAGGATGTCTTTCGATTTATGCAATGCACCTGCGACTTTTCAAAGGTGTATGTTAGCCATATGTTCTGACATGGTGGGAGAGTTCATGGAAGTCTTCATGGACGATTTCTCTATTTTTGGAGGATCGTTTGACTCTTGTTTGGCTAATCTGGAAATGATTCTTAAGCGATGTATCAAAACACGATTGGTCCTTAGCTGGGAAAAGAGTCATTTCATGACCTAAGAAGGCATCATCTTGGGTCATGTAATCTCTGAACGGAGAATCAAAGTGGATAAATGTAAGGTTGATGCTATCGCTAAACTTCCTCCTCCCACATTTGTTAAACAAATCCAATCATTTTTTGGTCATGTGGGATTCTATCGAAGATTCACCAAGGATTTCTCGAAGGTTGCTCGTCCCCTGGACAATCTTCTTGCCAAAGAAATGCTGCTTGTTTTCGACGATTCATGCCAAAAGGCATTTGATTTCCTGAAAATGGCAGTCACCTGTGCTCCAGTATCGCAACCACCAATTTGGATAACCCCTTTTGAGATCATGACCGACACTTCTGATTACACGGTCGGGGCTATCTTGGGTCAGAAAATTGATAGAAAGCCCTCTATCATCTACTATGCTAGTAAAACTCTAGATGAAGCCCAGAGGAATTACACTGCTATTGAAAAGGAATTACTATTTGTAGTGTTCGCTTTGGAAAAATTCAGGGATTATCTCTTAGGGTCTCATGTTATCATCTATACCAACCACTCGGCCTTGAGACATCTATTGGCCAAAAATGATGCCAAAACCCAGCTTATTCATTGGATTCTTCTTCAAGATTTTGATCTTGAAATCAAGGATAAAATCGGGGTACAAAATGTGGTGGCGGATGATGGTCGGCCCGGATAGGTTGTTAATATGATATTTTTATCGTTGAAATGGGTATAGTGGTTAACCTAATTCAGACCTAACCATCTCTTTACAAAATTTTTAACCTGGCCTAATTGATTTTATCTTGTCACTTTTAGGCCCAGGGTCGAACTCAGGGAAGTGGGGTTCAAGTCGAGTTTCTACGTTTTCCTTAAAACGCGTCTCTTCTGTTCGTTTATTCTGTTTTTGGTATTTTTCTTATTTAGGTTTTTTTCTGGTAATCCTTGTTCTTGAGGCACACCCTCAAAAATTGTGTCCTTGGCTTTTAGCCAAAACAGAGTTCCAAAACACGCCTTGCTACTCGCAAGACGAAGTACCTGCAAATCAAAGATTATCTTTTCACTTTTATACCCTTTTTTTTTATCCTTTTACTAAGAAGGAAGCTAACAGATAGAAAGTAAATATAGTAGCTATAGATATATATTTATATGTAGTATATATATAAAGGGGTGGGGGTGGAGGTGACGATGGAGTGTAGCACTATGTCGAGTCAGCCGACGTCTAGAGAGACGCAACCAACACGACTAGGTGCCGCGTGGAGTGTGGATGGAGGATGGATGATGTATGGGACCACGCTTTTTTTGTACGCGTGTATCAGAAAATATCAGCAACTGTTGCAGATATCCCCGCGATACAGCGTATAATAAATAACGTGAAAATATATGTACATATGTATGTATATAAATGTATAAGTATATATGTATAGATATATATAGATATATATATATATATATATGTATGTATATATGTATATAGCTATGTATATATGTATATAAGTATATATATATAATACTATATAGATATATATATATGTATATAAGTATATATGTATCTAGATATATATGTATATATATATGTGTATATGTATAAGTATATAGATATGTATATATATATATATGTATATGAGTATGTGTATATATATATATATATATATATTATATATGTATATGTATATATATATTATATTATATGTATGTATACATAACTATATAGATATACTATGTATATATAAGTATATATATATAGATATATGTATATGTATATATATATATATATGTATGTATATAAGTTACTATTAGTGTGTGAGTGTGTGTGTCGGTGAATGGGTGTGTGTGTGTTGCTGTAAGTGAAAAAAGAGAGAGAGAGAGAGAGAGAGAGAGATAGAGAATACGTGAGAGAGAGAGAGCGGAAGACAGAGAGGGAGCGGGCGGGAGAGATCGCGGAGAGAGAGAGAGCGCCAGAGAGAGAAAGAGCGGGCGGGAGAGATAGGCGGAGAGAGAGAGCGGGCGAAGGAGTGTTCGCGGACGCGCGAGTTAAGACGTCTGCCGGAGGCGGCAGACGTCTGACTCTACGTCGTCTGAAGGCGGAGGCGGACGTCTGATCGTCGCGGTGCACCGCGCCTTCATGCAGTGGACGTGAGACGTCTCCTGCAGACCGGGTGCGAGGACGGAGAGCGGGCGATGGCGTGCTCGGAGAGGGCGGCGGGGAGTCTACAGTCGGTCGCGGAGGGTTGCAGAGGTTCGCGGGGGTCGGCGCGAGGCCGTAGCCGGCCGCTGCAGTGCGCGCAGCGGCCTGTCGCGGGTGGAATTGCAGAGGCGACAGAGCAGAGGCGGAGACGGGGAACGGGCCTGCAGGCATGCGCGGAGGGTTGCGCGCCTGCGGGGAAGGTCGCGGAGGAGGCGGGGGTGCTGCTGCTGCTGCTGTCGCCGCTGGGCTGCTGCTGCTTCAAGCTTCGGACCTTGAAGCGGCAGCAATGGCGTGGAGATGAAAACGAAGAGAAAAGAAAACACCACGCCCACCGGCTCGTTGAAGAGCTGGGCGGTGGTGTTCCCACTGTGGTGGTGAGCACCACAGTGGTTCTCCTGCTCGTCGGGTGCCTCCTCGACGGAGGGCCGACGTATAGGAGGGGAGAACGGGCGAGGAAGGTGGCTGCGGGTTTTTTTCAGTAGCTGCAACCTCTCCGTCGCGAGGATGAAGCTGCAGCTACTTATAGAGGAGGGGAGAGGGGCGTGTTGGCTGCAGCAGGGAGAGGGCGTGCTAGTTGCAGCTGTAGGGAGCGGCGTTGGCAGGGAGACGTGACGGGAAGAGGTGCTGCGTGGCTGCTGCATGCAGCTGCGGGAAGAGTGCAGCCGCGGGAAGGACGCAGCCGCGGGAAGAAGAGAAAAGCCGTGGGAAGAAGAAAGAAAGATGAAAATAAAATATGGAGAGGGGACTTTTTGCAAAGAGACACTTGAAGAAAAATGTAAAAATGCAAGCCATTTATTCCATTCTCTTCTCCTCTCAATTAAATGCATGCATGCAAGCGTTTTTACAAATGCAACTACAGGATTATAATATACATAGTTAATGCTAGAAAATAGCATAAGAAGGCGTTCTTATAGGCGTGTTTTGAGGTGCAAACATATGCCCCCATGCCTATCTTTTGCTAGTCCCTAGCAAAATCGTATTTAGAAATGATCTTAAGCTGAAAATTTTCTTCTGAGGTGATATAAGTGTGTTTATTATCGAATATTGTGAGAACCAATTGTAAAGAAGACTACCAGTACTTTAAGTCTCACATGACATAGATCATCTCTCAACTAACCAGGACTCTTGATATTTAAACCTTAAGTACGATTTCCAGGACCCAGGAGGTTTTTGCCGTACTCGAGAGCTCAAGAAATTATGTTTTGTGCATAGTGAAGGATCAAGACTGACCAGATGAAGATTAAGACTCAATCCCAGGGTTTCACGAATTTTTAAGTACAGGTTGGTCCCAGTTTCAACTCATGTCTTCGAATTGACCCTTAAGATGATGACGGAAAACTCAACTCCCATTTTCTGATTTTTTTTTTTTTTTTTTTTTTTGTGACTCACCGAAAAACAAAGTATATAGACATTTATGAGATATACTGACTCTTTTAAAACATCTCTTTTCTGATTGATTTTTTTTTTTTTTTTTTTTTTGAAACACGTGTCAGTATATCTCTTACAACACATTTTGAAGCACACATCTTTTTTTTTTTTTTTTTGTGGGAGAGTTTCTTTTTGGTGGAAAGAGTCGCTCCTAAACACAAGACTAAAGCCTGGGATAAAAAGTCTACCTGCGCACACAGGTAAGGACTCCACCTTCCCTAATGAACACTAGGGTTGGATCTTATGTTCACCTGGTCTTTCCTGATATGTGTAGTGTGAACCAAGTTTACTTAAGCTCTCAAGAAAAAGCAAACCAACGGATCCTGTACTGGTGTCTCAGGTACAAGAATACATCCTTAGTTAGGAGAGATCTTGATCTATTTTGTCAATGCTTTAAGTGAATTAAGCCGAGCCTGAGCGAATCAAGCTTTTGTGGCCTGGAAAGTCTTCGAAACAGAGGTTGAATATCCATAAACACTTATTGCCTTTTTGTTTCAGCTTCAAGATTATTATTAAACACCATTTATTTTTATTTTATTTTATTTTATTTTATTTTTTTATTTTTTTATTTTTTTTGCATATTTATAAATAGGTGGGAACTGTATAATACCATAACATACCCGGATCCTATGGATGCCTATCTACCCCCCCATGCCAAACAATGCTATATCCTCATATGCATGCAGGGAAAGGCAGAGGAAGGATGGAAGATCGGGTAACAAGAGCTGAGGTTCAGGGTATAGATTAGGGTGGAAGGGTGGGTGGATGGTGGGTGGTGAAGAGAAAAGTGAAGTGATTGCGATAGAGGTGTGACTAGTGATGGTGGATGGTGAGTGCTGTTAGGGTGCCTCCCAACAAGCGCTGAATTTAATGTCCCCAGCTGGACTCAGAATGAGGCAAAGAATTAGTTACCCTCCAGCAGGGCAACGGTTTCTCCAATGGGGGCAGGTTCATGAGTCAGATAGGGTTTCAAACGCTGCCCGTTGACTGTAAATTTACGCCCAGATTTGGGATCTTCGATTTCGACGGCCCCATTGGGGAATGGTCTTGAGACCAGAAAAGGACCAGTCCATTTGGACTTTAATTTCCCAGGAAAGAATTTGAGTCGGGCATTATAGAGCCAAACTTGCTGAGATGGCTCAAATTCCTTCCGCCGAACATGGCTGTCGTGAAAAGCCTTAGTGCGTTGTTTAAAGGTTAGAGCAGAATCATAGGCTTCACGACGGAGCTCTTCCAGCTCTTGGAGTTGGAGTTTCCTTTCTCGTTCACACAAGTCTGGGTCGAGGTTACATTAGCGAACCGCCCAATAAGCGCGGTGCTCCAACTCTACAGGTAAATGACAAGGCTTCCCGTAAACGATTCTATATGGAGACATACCAAGGGGGGCCTTGAAGGCGGTCCGATACGCCCAAAGTGCGTCAGTCAGCTTGTCGGACCAATCCTTACGGTCAGGCCGAACCGTTTTCTGGAGAATCTGCTTGATTTGCCGGTTCGACACTTCCGCCTGGCCGTTCGTCTGAGGATGATACGGGGATGCGATACGATGGTGGACTCCGTACCTCCTCAGAAGTGCCCGAAAAGAAGCATGGGTAAAGTGGCTTCCTCCATCCGAGATAATGGCCCGAGGGATCCCAAAACGCGCAAAGATATGGTCTTTGACGAATCGGGTGGAGATAACATGGTCAGCACGGCGCGCGGGAATAGCCTCGATCCATTTTGAAACATAGTCGACGGCCACGAGGATGAATTCGAAGCCGTTGGATGGAGGAAAGGGACCCATGAAGTCAATTCCCCAGATGTCGAAGATTTCCGCAGCTAGGATGTGTTGCAAGGGCATCATGTCACGACGTGCCATCGACCCTAATGACTGGCACCTAGTGCAATGTTTGGCATAAGTGTGCGCGTCCTGGTGAAGGGAGGGCCAAAAGAAACCGCACTGCAACACCTTGGCTGCAGTTTTCCTCCCAGAGAAATGGCCTCCACAGGCCTGATCGTGGCAGAAGGATAGCACACTGGGGAACTCACTGTCAGGAATACAGCGACGGATGATTTGATCAGCACCTATCCGAAAAAGAAGTGGATTATCCCAGAAATAATACTTTGCTTCTACCATGAGACGCTCGCGCTGGTTTTTAGGCCAGCCACGTGGAAGAGATCCAGAAGCAAGGTAATTGGCAATGTCGGCATACCACGGTCCACTTGCCACATTTATTGCCAATAGGTGCTCATCAGGAAAAACTTCATTAATTGGCAGAGTAAGTCCAATATGGTCAGGGTCCAGTCTGGAAAGGTGATCAGCCACAACATTCTGGGCTCCGACCTTATCACGAATCTCAATGTCAAATTCCTGGAGCAGAAGGATCCAACGAATCAGTCTAGGCTTGGCATCCTTCTTGTGCATGAGATGGCGAATGGCCGCGTGATCAGTGAAAACAATAACGTGAGAGCCCAGAAGGTAAGAACGGAATTTTTCCAGCCCAAAGACGACTGCCAGTAGTTCCTTTTCAGTGGAAGTATAATTACGCTGGGCCTCGTCCAACGTCTTACTGGCGTAGTATACCACGAAGGGGTGTCTATCGCGTCTTTGTCCCAGGATGGCTCCGACTACAAGGTCTGAAGCATCACACATAAGTTCAAAGTTGAGGGACCAA
This sequence comes from Thalassia testudinum, assembly GCA_037157565.1. Lineage (NCBI taxonomy): Eukaryota > Viridiplantae > Streptophyta > Magnoliopsida > Alismatales > Hydrocharitaceae > Thalassia > Thalassia testudinum. The sequence continues at coordinate 19,717,977 of JAZHRO010000056.1, forward strand.
TCAGGCGGCTGGAGAACAGGGGCCTTGGTGACAGCATTACGCAGCTGCGTGAATGCTTGTATACAGTCAGGGCCCATGTCGAAGGGCACGTCGGTTGATAGGAGATGAGTTAAGGGTCGAGAAATTTTGGAGAAGTCTTTGATGAATCTCCTATAGAAACCGACGTGTCCCAAGAAGGAGCGGATTTGTTTGACAGAACCAGGCACAGGTAAATCAGCAATGATATCGAGCTTAGCTCTGTCAACCTCGATACCCCTATCGGAGATGATATGTCCAAGAACAATTCCCTCGTGCACCATAAAATGACTTTTTTCCCAGGAAAGCACGAGGTTTACATCAATACATCTCCTAAGGATGCGAGTCAGGTTGGCAAGACATTCGTCGAAAGATGGTCCAAAGACTGAAAAGTCATCCATGAAGACCTCGAGAAAGTCACCCACCATGTCATGAAATATCGCCAGCATGCATCTCTGGAAAGTTGCTGGCGCGTTACAAAGTCCGAACGGCATCCTTCTAAAGGTGAAGGTGCCGAAAGGGCAAGTAAAAGTGGTTTTCTCTTGGTCTCGGGGGTCTATTGCCACCTGGTTATATCCTGAGAATCCATCCAGGAAGCAGAAAAATTTATTTCCCGCTAACCGCTCTAGGATTTGGTCAATAAATGGTAGCGGGAAGTGATCTTTCTTGGTTGCAGCATTGAGTTTCCTATAATCTACACACACTCTCCAAGATGTAGGAGTGCGTGTAGGGATGGATTCGCCCCTGTCATTGACACGGATGGTGAGTCCTGCCTTTTTGGGCACAACGTGAATCGGACTCACCCAGGGGCTATCGCTGATCGGGTAGATTATACCCGCATCCAGCCACTTAATGATTTCATTCTTAACGACCTCCCGCATGTTAGGGTTGAGACGTCGCTGCATCTCGCGAGAAGGTCGAGCCTCCTCCTCAGTATATATACGATGAGTGCAGTAGGAGGGACTAATACCAGATAAGTCTGATAAGGACCACCCAATAGCTGCCTTGTGTTCTAGGAGGACCTTAGTTAGTTTGCACTCCTGCTCCATGGTTAATTTTGAACTGATGATTACAGGGAGCGTTTCATTTGGTCCCAGGAAAACATACTTGAGTGTATTAGGCAGCACTTTTAGCTCAGGAGTAGATGGGGAAGGATCTGGCATTTCTTGGGACGAGAGTGTCCCAGACGGGTAGGAGAACAAGTTAGGAGGAAGAAACTGGCCTTCAGATTGGCCAAGAAGAGGGGCTTCTTGGATAGATGGATCCAAAAATGAATAGCCCCAGTGAGAAGTATATGGGCTCAAGGTCCCAGTGTGGATTTGTAAATCCGCCTGATTTGGCGGGGAAGAAAGGGCAATTCGGTCTTCATGAGTATGGACCGATAGTGAGTAGCCCGGATATGACTCAGACCACGAGGTATGGGAAGCGGAGAAAACCTCGTCAGAAGTCTGGCCAGGAGAAGGTACTGGACAAGGGAGGGATTGGGGAACGTCACAGTATGCGTTGGTCAGGCAGTTATCAGTGTTTATAGGTAATCCGCAGCAGTCCGAATAGGTCCCAATTAGTCCGATACACGCGCTGACGGCCATATCCTCGTCAGACGTGTCATCCTCAATGCAATCGCAATCAAAGTTCTTGGCTGCCTTGAATATGTTAAGCTTGAGCTTCTCAGATCCAACGGCAATCTCAATACAGCCTGACTCGCAGTCGATGTGGGCGCGGGCTGTGGCCAAGAAAGGTCGACCGAGGATGATCGGACAATCAGAAAGTGAACTAGGAACTTCCATATCTAAAACAAGAAAGTCAACAGGAAAACAGAGACTGTTGACCCTAACCACCACGTCTTCCACCACACCCTTCGGGATTTTGACAGAACGATCTGCCAACTGTAACGTGATAGGGGTGGGTTTCAGATTTCCCAAGGAAAATTTTTTGAGCATGATGGTCGGTATGAGATTGATGGAAGATCCTAGATCAAGCAAGGCACGGTTAAAACTGCAGCCTTGGATGCTACAGGAAATCAGTGGTGTGCCCGGATCTTTCTGCTTCGGTGGTAAGTTTGACAGTATAGCACAACTCGCATGAGGCGAGAGAACCACCGGATTCTTAGTCCTCTTCGACTGTCGTCTGGGTGTTGTGTAGTCTTTGAAAAATCGAGCGACAGTAGGTATGTGGTCGATTGCCTCGAGCAGGGGTACCTTGATTTCTACATCCCTGAACAAATTACGTAGGTTGTCAAAGGCCTGCGTATTTTTCTTTTTGCCTTTTGGCTCCCTTAGTAGAGCCTCAGGGAATGGGATTGATTCTGGCACAAGTTTTGGTGCATCATCCTCTCGCGAATGCGGTATGCATCCCAAATGAGAGGGTGATGAAGAAGATGGGCCAGGATCAGGTCGAGGCGGATCGACGGTTTGCTTACCGCTCCTCGTAGTGATAGCATTGGACGATGCGGGTCCAGTGGGATCATACGGTGGAGGAGGGTTTGCAATGGGGATATAAGAGTGTGGTGCTGCAGCAGGATTAGCCTGAAATCCCGGTGGAATGCTCGGAGCTTGCAGAACTTGATTAACCTGTCCCTGAGAAGGTCGTACCTGTGGTTGAGAACCACGGGGCACGAAATTTCGCGGGTTTGGAACAGGTTGGGCGGGAAGAGTGCCCTGAGATCGAGTCGCCATGCGTAGTTGACTGATCTCGGCATTCTGCTGCGCCAATTGGTGCTGAAGAGAGGTCATGTTCTCTTCATGGCGCTTTGACATTTCCGTCATCATTCGCATCAATTTGTCAAGAGGGCTTGATGCGTGTTCAGTTTGTGGTACGCAAGGGCCTGATGGCGGATTTGCCATAGGATTAAATTGGACCCTTGGGATGACGGGTGCGGACGGTCGCATTGGTCCACCCGCGGGGTTTTGGCGCTGCGAGTTGTTGGACCATGCAAAGTTCGGATGATTACGCCACCCCGGGTTATAAGTGGTAGAGAACGGGTTGTTCCCCAGGGCGCAAGCATCTTCTATGCCAGTAGACGCGTCCGCATGTAGATATGCGTCCGAGCCCACGGAGGCTTGGTCCTCCGTGTCGAAATACTGGCTCGCAGAAGCCAGTTCCACATGACTTACCGAGTCGCTTGGCGCGACACTCGGTAAGGAAGGTCTAACGGGGTTTCTTGGGATAAGCCTGGTATTAAAAGAACTTGGATTGTGATGAAGTGGTGAAGAGGTGGTGTTTGCCATAGATCGAGCGGGGTTGGCCAGAAGCTCGTCCAGCTTCTTGTGCACGACGGAGACTTCATCCAGTTTTTGTGCAATAAGGCTTAGATCAGTGGATGAATGGGAGGGTCCCATGTCAACTTCGTGGACATTTCGGGGCTGGCTGGTACGATTAAAGGCGACAATGGAAGCATTGTTCATCGAGTTTTCACTCATATTTTCAAACAGCTCGAATGCTCCATTCTCGTCTTTATTCATAAAGTTCCCTCCGCAGGAAGCGTCTGCAATCTGCTTCAAAGTCTCATTTAGCCCATAGTAGAAAATCTGGGCTATATGCCACTTAGGCAGACCGTGGTGCGGACATTTCCTGAGGAGGTCGTTATACCTCTCCCATGCCTCATGAAATTGTTCGCCGTTTTGTTGCGTAAATGAAGTGATAGCACGGCGAAGCGCATTGGTCCGCCCGATTGGGAAGAACTTCTTGAGAAACGCTGTTCGCATCTCTTCCCACGAGTGGATGGTTCTCCCAAGGGTGCGTAACCATTGCGACGCTTTATCCCGTAATGAAAATGGGAACATCTTCATGAGGACTATAGATAACCCGACATTTCTTGGTTTAACAGTTTCAGTAAGTCGGGTTAGGTCTTCCAAGTGGAGAAATGGGTCTTCACTTGCAAGACCATGAAAGTGAAAATTGATTAGGCCAATTATATTTGGTTTTAATTCAAAGTCGTCCCCGCCCATGGGGACCCGAATTTGTCCTATGGTCTCTGTAGCAGCGGGATTCTGATAAGAGCTAAGAGACCTAGGCTCCTCCCGTTCGGGAGGGTTCTGCATTTCCTCCAATGTTTCCCGAATGGCTTCGATTTGCTCATTATACATTTCCATTTGGGCTTGGAGGCAGGTTATGGGATCTAAGGCTCCACCACCTGGTGGGTTCTGAGGCGGTTTCCTCCCTCGGGATTTGGGGGTGGGCGTGCAGCCATGTTTGTGGAGGAGGAGGACGATTCGACTTGTTTTCTAGATTTATCAGTCAATTCAAATAGTTCAGGGTTTTGTGACCTCCTCCCAAACATGCACTACCGCAGGAAGAATTGGGGAGATGAGAAGGGAATAGGGATGAGAGAAATGACGCCGCAAAGGTACACTTGATTACAAATCAATACAGTCAAGTTCCTAACCTCTACAGTGTGCCCTTAGACCTAAAGATCTAAGTTACCTACTATCACGAATTACGGAACCGAATGCGAGCACCGCGGAACCACCGGGCCAGATTGAAAGGCCGTTTGCCCCAGTCTTAGACACCCGATAGCACGCGGGAACTCTCACCAGCACGTAGTCGCTACACACAGGTAGTTAGACCTCCAATCCTCAGTAAGGGTCAAGTTACTACCAGTTTTAATTAGAGGCTTAGGGTCAAGTGCTTTTGGAATGTGAAGGGCGTTGTTTACGGGTAATGCCCAAGTGATTGATTTTAAGAGTGTGTAAGAACAAGCATGCAACGGGGAAATCTCCCCGAATTGAAGTTTTTATTGGCGAATGGTTTTTAGAGTTCAGCCTTAAGTAGTATGAATTTTAGGGTTTTGCTGAATTACCAATTCAACCAATCTCCGGGTTTTTTGCAAAAATACAGGTTTTCCTTCTAAAACCCAAGAAACCCTTCTTCAATTATCAGTTAGTTAATGCATGCTAAAATGCAATGGGCTACCCTAAATGGAGATTTCTAAGTGTGGATGCACGAATCAGTTTTATATCAATGTGACAGGGAGCCAAAGCACTTCAATTCAAGCGCTCCCAATCACCAGAAATGATTTCCACACACAAGGCTTCAACCAAAAGATAAAGAAAATAAAATTTTTGGGGTTGAAGTATTCAGGATCGAATCACAGGCAAATTTGAAAAGTCGTGGTGGGGTTGGAATCAACTCAATTCCAAGTCTCCCCACCAAAAATGTGATCCTGAATTAAAGATAAGTGAGGCAAAAGAGGGATACAAGCAATCTTTTTCTTTGCCTCAAAGAATACTTCCCACGGCGAAAAATCTAAGAATGAAGATTCTCGGATTTTCGCTATGCGAAGTAAGGTGGGAAATCCGGGGCAGTGGGAGTGAAGACAACCAATCAATCAAGTGAATTTTAATCCACTTGCCCTCAAGAAATCCCAAAAAGTTTTTCTAGTTTTTAGTTTTAAAAATTTTTTTTTTTTATTTTTGTGGTGGCAAGTTAACACTAATTTGATGAGAAAAGAAAACCTACTTGTTCGGCAACGTGTGCGAAGCTCCAATGCAATGTCGGCGTCTTCACGCTCTCGTTCCCGCCTTGGATCTGCTCACGTCCTCGACTTCGTCAGCCTTCTTCTCCTTCCACCAGGTTCACCTGCACACCAAAAACAACAATACCCGTGAAGAGAGAAGAGACAAATTTAAAGGAATTGGATAGAAACTTACTCGAAAGCGCACCTCCCCGGCAACGGCGCCAGAAAAGTCATGATGGTCGGCCCAGATAGGTTGTTAATATGATATTTTTATCGTTGAAATGTGTATAGTGGTTAACCTAATTCAGACCTAACCATCTCTTTACAAAATTTTTAACCTGGCCTAATTGATTTTATCTTGTCACTTTTAGGCCCAGGGTCGAACTCAGGGAAGTGGGGTTCAAGTCGAGTTTCTACGTTTTCCTTAAAACGCGTCTCTTCTGTTCGTTTATTCTGTTTTTGGTATTTTTCTTATTTAGGTTTTTTTCTGGTAATCCTTGTTCTTGAGGCACACCCTCAAAAATTGTGTCCTTGGCTTTTAGCCAAAACAGAGTTCCAAAACACGCCTTGCTACTCGCAAGACGAAGTACCTGCAAATCAAAGATTATCTTTTCACTTTTATACCCTTTTTTTTTATCTTTTTACTAAGAAGGAAGCTAACAGATAGAAAGTAAATATAGTAGCTATAGATATATATTTATATGTAGTATATATATAAAGGGGTGGGGGTGGAGGTGACGATGGAGTGTAGCACTATGTCGAGTCAGCCGACGTCTAGAGAGACGCAACCAACACGACTAGGTGCTGCGTGGAGTGTGGATGGAGGATGAATGATGTATGGGACCACGCTTTTTTTGTACGCGTGTATCAGAAAATATCAGCAACTGTTGCAGATATCTCCGCGATACAGCGTATAATAAATAACGTGAAAATATATGTACATATGTATGTATATAAATGTATAAGTATATATGTATAGATATATATAGATATATATATATATATATGTATGTATATATGTATATAGCTATGTATATATGTATATAAGTATATATATATAATACTATATAGATATATATATATATATATATGTATATAAGTATATATGTATCTAGATATATATGTATATATATATGTGTATATGTATAAGTATATAGATATATATATATATATATATGTATATGAGTATGTGTATATATATATATATATTATATATGTATATGTATATATATATTATATTATATGTATGTATACATAACTATATAGATATACTATGTATATATAAGTATATATATATAGATATATGTATATGTATATATATATATATATATATATATGTATGTATATAAGTTACTATTAGTGTGTGAGTGTGTGTGTCGGTGAATGGGTGTGTGTGTGTTGCTGTAAGTGAAAAAAAAGAGAGAGAGAGAGAGAGAGATAGAGAATACGTGAGAGAGAGAGAGAGCGGAAGACAGAGAGGGAGCGGGCGGGAGAGATCGCGGAGAGAGAGAGAGAGCCAGAGAGAGAAAGAGCGGGCGGGAGAGATCGGCGGAGAGAGAGAGCGGGCGAAGGAGTGTTCGCAGACGCACGAGTTAAGACGTCTGCCGGAGGCGGCAGACGTTTGACTCTACGTCGTCTGAAGGCGGAGGCGGACGTCTGATCGTCGCGGTGAACCGCGCCTTCGTGCAGTGGACGTGAGACGTCTCCTGCAGACCGGGTGCGAGGACGGAGAGCGGGCGATGGCGTGCTCGGAGAGGGCGGCGGGGAGTCTACAGTCGGTCGCGGAGGGTTGCAGAGGTTCGCGGGGGTCGGCGCGAGGCCGTAGCCGGCCGCTGCAGTGCGCGCAGCGGCCTGTCGCAGGTGGAATTGCAGAGGCGACAGAGCAGAGGCGGAGACGGGGAACGGGCCTGCAGGCGCGCGCGGAGGGTTGCGCGCCTGCGGGGAAGGTCGCGGAGGAGGCGGGGGTGCTGCTGCTGCTGCTGTCGCCGCTGGGCTGCTGTTGCTGCTGCTGCTTCAAGCTTCGGACCTTGAAGCGGCAGCAATGGCGTGGAGATGAAAACGAAGAGAAAAGAAAACACCACGCCCACCAGCTCGTTGAAGAGCTGGGCGGTGGTGTTCCCACTGTGGTGGTGAGCACCACAGTGGGTTCTCCTGCTCGTCGGGTGCCTCCTCGACGGAGGGCCGACGTATGGGAGGGGAGAACGGGCGAGGAAGGTGGCTGCGGGTTTTTTTCAGTAGCTGCAACCTCTCCGTCGCGAGGATGAAGCTGCAGCTACTTATAGAGGAGGGGAGAGGGGCGTGTTGGCTGCAGCAGGGAGAGGGCGTGCTAGTTGCAGCTGTAGGGAGCGGCGTTGGCAGGGAGACGTGACGGGAAGAGGTGCTGCGTGGCTGCTGCATGCAGCTGCGGGAAGAGTGCAGCCGCGGGAAGGACGCAGCCGCGGGAAGAGGAGAAAAGCCGTGGGAAGAAGAAAGAAAGATGAAAATAAAATATGGAGAGGGGACTTTTTGCAAAGAGACACTTGAAGAAAAATGTAAAAATGCAAGCCATTTATTCCATTCTCTTCTCCTCTCAATTAAATGCATGCATGCAAGCGTTTTTACAAATGCAACTACAGGATTATAATATACATAGTTAATGCTAGAAAATAGCATAAGAAGGTGTTCTTATAGGCGTGTTTTGAGGTGCAAACAGCGGATCATTTGTCGAGACTCCTAGGTGATTCTTCTCGTCCGAACATCCCGATTGTTGATACTTTTTCGGACGAAGCTATTCTTATAGTTTCAGGTGTCCACACCCCATGGTTTGCTGACATTGTTAACTATTTGGCCATTGGTCAAATCCCCCAGGATTGGACAAAGCAACAACAGGATAGACTCAAATCTGAGGCCAAATACTACTTCTGGGAGGACCCTGAACTGTACCACATCGGCGCTGATCAGATTATTCGCTGATGTGTACTGGAGAATGAATTCAACAGTATACTTGAGTTCTTCCATGCATCTGCATGTGGTGGACATTTCTCCGGGAAAAAGACGGTTGCAAAAGTCTTACAATCTGGCTTTTATTGGCCGTCTTTATTTAAGGGTGCCCAGGATTTCTCAAGGTCATGTTCTCAATGTCAGGCACTCGAGAGCATAACTAAAAGAGATAGGATGCCCCTAAACCTAATTCTTCTTACCAAAATTTTCAATGTTTGGGGCATCGATTTCATGGGACCCTTTCTCCCTTCATTTGGACATCAGTACATTCTTGTTGCTATTGATTATGTGTCCATATGGATTGAGGCGATTCCCACCCGAACCAATGACCATAAGGTGGTCATCGATTTTGTCAAGAAAAATATCTTTAGTAGGTTCGGGATTCCGAGAGCTATCATCAGTGACGGTGGCACTCATTTTACTAATGCCCAATTCTGGAATTTGTTGGCCAAATATGGGGTTAATCACTGAATTTCCAAACCTTACCATCCCCAGACGAATGGAGAAGCCGAGATCTCCAATCGGGAGATCAAGAACATTCTGCAGAAAATGGTTAGGCTTGATCGCAAGGACTGGGCTCAAAAGCTTGAGGACACTCTTTGGGCCAACTGCATGACATATAAAATGGCCATCGACATGTCTCCATTTCATTTGGTGTATGGAAAGGCATGCCATCTACCCATAGAGATTGAACGCAGGGCATCCTGGGCGATCAAACAATGCAATTTAGATCTTAATTTAGCTGGGAAGACCAGGAAATGCCAACTATCTGAGTTGGAAGTGCTTAAAAATGATGCATACGAGAATGCCATGATCTACAAGGCTCGGACCAAAGCTCTACATGATCAATTGATTTCCCGCAAGAGCTTTGAGCCGAACCAGAAGGTCTGGTTATTAAATTCTAGACTTAAGCTCTTTCCTGGCAAACTTAGATCTAAATGGAATGGCCCATTCATTATTGACCAGATTTTTCCAAATGGAGCCATTCAGATTTCTGACCCAAAGACGGGTAACACATTTAAAGTCAACGGTCAATGTCTGAAGCCTGTTATTGACTGTACTCTTCCAGAACCCATCTCCGACATCATTGCTCTAGCCATTCTGTGACTTCTTTGGCTGGACTTTGCCTAGCTAACAACTTTAAACTCAACAGTTGTACATATGACACAAAGCTGACACGAGTTTCATATTTAGGTGACATCTTTCATACTCTACCCTTTCTTTCATGTCACTTTCTCAATGTGGACATTGCATCAGTTAGGCATGGGGGGGTGGATTCATTTTTGAATCATTTGGTCATCTTTGTGAAATTCATGTAAATTGTTTCTCTCTTCTTATTTATACATAAAAAAAATTAAATTAGGAAGGAATAGTTGGACATTAGGACTTTTCAATCTTAGGAAATATTACATTAGGATTTGAACACAAAGACCGTTCAGGTCTTTGGACATAACCGGCCTGTGTATCCACTAAAATGTGGATTTTTTTTTTGAGTCCTCGCCACCATAATTCTATTGTAATTGGAGTAAATAAGTTTGAGTGATAAGTACATGACTTATCAATCCACCCTCTGATTTGAGGAAACTTTGAGTTTTAAGCATCAACACACTTTCTTTGCACTGACTCGTTGTTCAGCGATTTTAATGAAAATTGGGTAGCTAATAAACCTTCTAAGGTGATATGGCTGGCAAGTTATCGTGGGTAATAGCCCATAGGTAGGTTGTCCAGAGCCCAGTCACTGGACCATTCTCTTTTTGTTGCCTTTAGGTAAATCTTAGACTAGGGAAGCCACCTACTTAAAAAAAAATAAAGAAAAAGAAAGTCAAAAAGAAAAGAAAAAGAAAAGGAGAAAAGAAAGAAAGAAATAAGCCACACTTCACCGCACGAGTATGGCTGGCAAGTTATCAGTGGTAATAGCTCATCAACCAATTGTCCAGAACCCAGCTCAATAAATGCACTGAAAATTCCCAAAAACACTTAGGAAGAAGCGGAAAAGTAGAATAAACCAGGGAGATATACACTGGATTCACCCTTGTGTTGACCCCATAAAAATAAATAAAAGTAGGGAGAAAGCTACCAGCTGTAAAGATACACCTTTAGGTAGAATTCTCTTTTTAAGGTCACCTAGAGGCATAGAAATCTGAAGTCCATTTTAACTGCCGATCAACGAGTCTATCACATTCACAATAAAGATGCTTAGAACTTAGGGTTCTCATCAAATCTTGGGTGAGTTGAATGGCTGTAGAAAGCCACTTTTAAACCCTAAAACTTGAAAATCCAAAAAAAAATTAGAAAAGAGTAAAAAGAGAAAAAGAAAATTTTCTTTGAATAAGGCGAGGGCTTGAAGCGATCTGCATTTTGACAGATACTCAGGCATTGTTGTGTCTTTGAAAGTTCAGATCCTAAGTAAACATTTTCTTAATGATTGAAAATAACTCATGTCCAAATAATCCAACCCAATTCTTTTATAAATAGCATATAGTTTTTGCTAGGGACTAACAAAAGATAGCCATGGGGGTGTAATGTAAACATGTTTACACTACATAAGATGTCTATTTATGCATGTTCTTAAGCGTAGAATTGCATTACATACTATAAATATTGCATAGCATGCATCATCTGAATCTATCCGTGTAGTCGAATTTGTCGTTTAAAGTGCGAATTCACACCATCTTGGCCCTTGATCTTCTAGGGTTCCCCGACTCTATCTAATGCTACAGATGTCTGATTAGGGCGATCTTGGAGTCATCGAACTCCAATCGTCGCCCTGATCAAATCTGTATAGTTGGATCTTCGATCCGAGGCCCCAATAAAAATTTGCCCTATCCCTGAACATCAAAGGGACAATTAACCTTCATTTTATTCAAACTAATCTAAATGCAAGATGATGCATGCTATGCAATATTTATAGTATGCAATGTAATTCTATGCTTAAGAACATGCATAAATAGACATCTTATCTACTGTAAACATGTTTACATCATCTGGTCAGGCCCTCTGTAGCACCAAAGAATGGGAAAAAAATTGAGGTGCGACGGATCTCGTCGAGTTTGGGGTATTGCTGGGTTTGGGATTGGTGGGGAGTCACGTGAGGTGAACAGAAAATGAGGAAATAGGTTGTTATTTAGAGAGATATGATTGAGGTGAATGCATCCATTGACGGTAATGAAGAGAGAAATAAAATTGTAGTCTCCCCCTCCCCCCCCCACAAAGTAGATTTATGATAGGATCCAAAACCATTAGAAAAAGGATGAACAAAACGAGTAGGGAGAGGCTCTTGGATTTAAAATTTGATGCAAGAAGAATTAAGGTGGGGATTAATGGAGAAGGTAAAACATCATAGAATTTATTTAGGTGAAGGATACTTTATTGATCATTCCTAAGTACCTGCAAACAAAAGAAATGCAAGGGATTATTTATGTACATAATAGAATATGAAAAGAAAAAAAATGAATGTATCTTGAATCATAATGCATGCAGCTAATCTACTATTAAATGAGAATATTATTGTATCCTAAATTGTATAAAGTAACAAACTTAGACTCAAATATAGTCCACTAATGAAAACTCATCAAGTTTTTAAGGTGGAAGTGGTCTTGGGTCACCACTTTTGGTGGTGGAGAGTTGAGTGTGTGCATTGAGTGTGTGTGTGTGTCTTTAAATTTTGTAGACTAGGTTGTGGGGGTTTTTGTGGGTTTAGGTTGGGTTTACCTATACTAGGTGGTAGGTGAACTTAATTAGGTCTAAGTGGATCTTAATCAAGTTTGATTGAACCTAATTTGATTTAGGTAAACCTAATTAGTTCTAGGTGAGCCCAATTAGGTGTTAAGTAACCCAATTGACTTAGAAAAAGTCAAGTTGGGTTGCCTTTAGCCTAATTGGAAATCTAAAAGGGTAATTGGGCAAGGGATAGTGGAATTGTGATAGAATTGGGATAATGGTAGATGGATTTGGGATAATGGATAGTGAGGATAGGGTCGTGGATAGTGTTTTGGGTTATAGGGTTAGCTCAACTAAGGTGAGGGTGGTTCTAGGTTTGGGTTAGGCTATCCTAGGGTTTGGGGATTGGGATAAGGTTATCCTCCTCTCTTTCTTATCATTTTATGCCAGTCTCTCTCCCTCTCTCTCCAATCTTCTACTCTTTATTCCAAGCTTTTTGTTCTTCTCTTTGCCAATCAGCAGCCTTCTCTACTTCACTTTATTCTCTATCCAAGTAAGGGTCATCACCTTATCTTCTTATTGCCTCCAAACACGAATAAATCATTAAATAGCAAGGTAATCTATCATTATTTTATGTGCTGCTATATAAAATGATGCAATGCATGATATGCTGAATATGGAAGCAATATGTACAATGTAGATAAGTTTCTAACATTATTTAGGTTAATTGCATTCTATGATTACTACGCAATCCTACTCCCATGCCTAAACTTTTCTAGTCACTAGCAAAAATTACATGAATGCCTTGTCTCCAACTAAAGTTTCCCATATTAACTAGACACTTATTATCAATTAAACTTTAGAGAGAAAGTTAGTACTCTTATACTAGTAGGCCTACAGCGTCAAGGATGAACATCTAGACCTAGATGGCTAAATATTTTTCTCTTTTAAGATTTAACCTCTAGTTTTCGAAGTTTGAGTTCTTAGGCTTCACTACCCACTTATGGTTTGGTATCTATGAGTTTAAAGCATTCGTGCATGTGTAATAGATTCAACCTATAGGCATCTAATGTTGTAAAAATCCAGGTCTCTAGGGATCAAAATTCAACCCTAATCAACCCAATTTTCACCTCTAGTTTGGCCTTACTCAGAATTGATAGATTTCTCCTCACCAATTTCTATCCTGAGGTAAACACTCATTGGCATATATTTTTCTGGCTGGACCCTAAGTTTCTTTTCCTAATTATTTTTTTCTCCATATTTTTTTCTTTCTATTTTTTTTTCTATTTTCTTGGAAGGACAAGATACCCATATGTAGTGAGGTGTCTAATTTATTTGAAGGGTATCATTCATTTATAGCGAGATGCTTTTATTTGGTGGAATGGCACCATTTGTAACGAGGTGTTTATTTACTTGAGAATTCCCAACTTCTCTTTTTTGTTTTTTCTTTATTCTCCAATTCATTTTTTTAGGTGAGTGGCTTGTCCTTCAAGTTTTCAAGAATCACCCCTCGAAGATCCTTGCGGTAAAAAGGACATAAATCTGATCCTAATGATACCTATGTTTTCACTATTTCAGATGCATGAAAGTCAATTCTAATGTGTGTGAAATTTGGACTGCTTAGGTTACCTAGCTCTCAAATCGGAGAGTGGACAACAAAACCCTATACTTTCATACTTCTAGACCATTAGTTTTGGTTAGCCAGATTCATAAAGAATTAGACCAGACCTAAATCTAGCAGGCCATCCTTGAATGATTAAGTTAACTTTAGCCTGCAAGGCCTTATAGTCTAAAGTTCCTTACTAACCTCTTGGTTTGATTAACTCTAAGCACCTAGTCTGTCTACTCCATTTAGTTGGAGACATGCAAAACATGCTATTTATAGCAATAAAAACTATATTTTTGTCATTTTTCAACTTTTTTCTTTCAACAATTTTTATAAATTAAATGAAACTATAGGAACTTCTAGGTATTGATAGAATAAACTCAACAAATGTACTATCCCCCCATACCTAGGTTCTTGCATGTCCTCATCAATGAAAATAAACATAAAGGAGATAAGGATAGAAATCATCGAAAATGGTATCCAAATTTTTTTTCTTTCAGCACATTCAACACCTGTGTAGTGGAAATAGAAGAAAAGATGCTATTCACAAAGAGAAAATAAAAACTATGTATATGTATAAATGTTGAGTTTAACGCCAATTTCCTCAATTATATGAATCGTTTCGTCAAGAGGAGGAGTTTCCTAGGCCAAGAATAGCATGAGGCATTGGCCATTCATAGTAGAAACATGCCCAATTTTCGGGCCTTGTATTTGGATAGCCCTGTTAGAATATGAGCAGATCACAATAAATGGGCCAGTTCACTTCGACTTTAACTTCCACGTGAAGAATTTGAGTTTGGAATCAAATAATCAAACTTGGTGATTAGGAATGAAAGTTTTCCTTTGAACGTGGCAATCATGAAAGGTCTTTGTTTTATCCTTGTAAATTTTTGCATTCTCGTAGGCCTCCCACTGAATATCTTCCAATTCGCTGAGCTAGAGTTTTCTTTCATAACCTCCCGCATCGAGGTTGAAATTACACTTTTGTACTACCCAAAAGATGCGGTGTTCGATATCAACAAGAAGGTGACATGCCTTTCCATGCACAATTCGATATGGTGACATTCCAAGTGGAGCCTTGTATGCGCTTCAATATGGCCATAATGCATCAATCAGCCCATGGGATCAATTCTTCCAGTCAGGTCTTACCATCTTTTGTAAAATTAGCTTGATGTGATAGTTCAACAACTCAACTTGCCCATTCGTCAAAGGATGATTTAGGGTAGCAATATGGTGATTCACCCCATATTTCTTCAACAAAGCACTAAAATACACATGAATAAAATGACTGCCCCCATAGCTAATCAGTGCATAGGGAAGATCGAATCTCGCAAAAATATATTCTCAAATGAATGAAATGACAATTTTATAATCAACACGTCTCGTCGTGATGCCTTTAACCCACTTTGAGACATAGTCAATGGTTATAAGGATATACTCGAAGCCATGCAAGACTGGAAAAGGGCCCATAAAATCAATGCCCCAAGCATCAAACACTTCCACAACCAAGATAGGTTGGAGAGGCATCATGTCTCTCGTTGTCATGGAACCTGTTGATTGACATCGCTGTAGTTCTTGGTGAAAGTATGTGCATCTCTATAAATGGTTGGCTAGAAGAAACCTGACTACAAGATCTTTGCAGAGTTCTTTTCCAAGAAGTGCCCACCACAAGCCTCACTATGGAAAAAAGTGAGTACACTTTAAATTTTAGAATCAGGGGCACGCCTGTTTACACGCCGAAATGATGTTTTAGAAGTCGTTGTGTTGGTATGGGTCATAATAGCATGAAAATAGATAAAATTTATACTTGAATAAACTCCAAGGTCATTCACTGGGAGCAAGTACCAAAATAAATCTCAAGATTGCAATTCTATCTCAAGATATCAATATATGATGAAATTTCCAAGCATAAAGGATATGTATATAAGAGTAAATGTTAATAGTGCAAAAAGATTAGGGTAAAATGGTGATTTGAATCACCAATTTACCCTAGTTATAATAATATCAAATAATGCAATAGTTTCAATCAACCAAAGCCATGTAATCAAATAATGCAATAATGTCAAATGATTGAATATCCAATTAGATGACTTAACCGTCTCCTGCTACAGTGCCAAAGAGATACTGTTCCTCTTCTTCCTTGGCTCTTCTCTTCTTTTTCTCTTCTTTCTCTCCCTTGGCTTTTCTTCTTTGGATTTTTCTCTTCACGTACAGGGGTAATACTTCACAAATTTCGCTAAGTGTTAGGATCTCTCTGAAGCAAAACACCCCCTTAACCCCGCTCTCTCTTTCTCTTTCTCAGACCTAAGGTGTATAAGCGAGTCGGGTGACCGATAAATGGGTCAAGGTCTAGGTCCATGGGCAGTGGTCATAGGCGAGGGTGCGTAGGGTGTGCGGGGGACCTCATCCCCAGTTTCGAGCCAGTAAGGCCCCGACTCTTTTTCCTTTTATGCCATTGTGGGAGCTCGGTCACGCACGATGTGGCACTAAGTTCCCCTTCTTTCTTGCATGCAGCAACAGGTAGCTTCTTTCGGCTAATTCATTCAACGTTGATAGTCAACACCTCAATTGCTGGTTTCTTCATGCTCCTGGATCGTTTCCACAGTTGCTGGAGTCGGTACCTGGAGCAAGCATGTGCTAGAGCAAGCTTCAATTTTTGCTCGAAGCTTCCATCAATGGCGGCGAAGGAGCAAACACCTGAAATAGTGAAAACGGCCTAAAGGCCATGTCAGAAGCTCTCAGGAGCTTAGTGCAAATGTGGCGAAGGTGTTGGTGGTGGTGGTGTATGGTGAGAGTGGTCAGAGATGGCTGGCAAAGGTGGAGGAGATCGAAAAAGGAGGGTTTGTTCGAGGGGTTGTGTGAGTGGGTAATAGGGTGAATAGGTAGAGGGCTTTGGTTGGTGGAGTCGAGGTGGAGGTAACGAGTGTGTTGGCGAGGAAGATGGAGGTGTACAGCGCACCAAAGTCCTCACTACAGTGTTTGCTAGAGGTGGAAGGGATGACGGTCAACGGGCGGTGTGGTGGTTGTGTGATTGTGCAAGTTCGTGCACAAACAGTAGGGATAGGGAGTGATTGATAGAGCTAACTAACGAATCAAGTGAGATGGAGGAGATGTCAGGTCTGGTATAGCTAGCATGGAGACAAAGGCTGCTCCGGTGAGTTGGACGGCGACGAGGATGGGGTTAGGAGATGTCTCACTAGTATGTTGAGATGCGGAAGACGATGGGCAAGAAGATTTGGTCGTTGGCATTGCGAGAGGATGAAGAATGAAGTTGGAGGGAGTCACCGAACGTCGTGAAGACTTTTAGCCGGAGAGGAGGGAGGAAGGAGGGGTATTCCATGCTGAAAACGAGCGTAGAGAGGACAGTTTGTCCTCAGGGGTCTTTAAATCAGTCTTAAGGGGTGCCTGAAGCTTGGAAACCAAGCTTCCGAGCTTGGTAAGTTCGTCAGAGTAGGAAACCCACATCTCTCATGAGTTCACATGAGAGATTGGGAAAGAGTTGGAGCCCACAAATAGGTTCAAATCGTAGAGAAATCTCTTAGGAATCTTCCTTCCAAATTTGGAAGAGATTGAGCATGAAATCAGGGAGGGATCTCTGATTGAAGGTCGCCGGAGTTGTAGAAAAAGGACTTCTGCATTCATGAAGGTGGTGGGGACCTTTTGGCGAAGAAGACAACAAAGATAGGTGCCTGTTTGTAATGAATTTCAAAAGCTAGGGGCACTTGTGAAATGGAAAGAATCAGACAGGACTGAAATGCAAACTAGGTCAAGACAATCTCTGATTGGGCCCAAATTTTGATACAAACCTAATTTAGATGCAAGGAATCTGATGGTGAAGTTGAATTTACGTTTTAACCAAGTTTTATTGGGTAAATTGTGCAATTACCCAAATTAAGGCAATTTTCCATCTAACTCTATTTTAGGTCAAAATAGGTTCTGATGGTCAAATTGAAGGTACCAAACCCTAGAGAATATTTTTCTATGAATTTTAAAGAGTTTAGGTGAATTTTATTTTGACCAAAACCTCAGTTAGTTAAGTGGATTTGTTTTCAGGGTTTCAAATGTCATTTAATTCTTGAAGTGCGAGAAAAACCCATTTTGTTTGCATGGACCCTTTTATTAGACTTTTAAGCACATTTTTCCTTTAGTAAACCCCTGAAATAACTCGTGGTTATTCTATTTTTTATGGATTACTAGTAAAATTGCATAAATAACCTTTTATTCTTCTCATCTTCTTAAAATAACTCAACCTGCCCAAGAGACCTTCTAACTGATATGTAGGAGCTTTTATTGACTTTATTATATCCAATTGAGCTAGTTATGGCTCATGATGGTATTCCCATCAACACCTCCTAATCACTTGATCAAAACCTAATATGAATAGTAGGAGGTTATCCTAAAAATAAAATTTTGCTTCAGAAAGAAATTTAAGCTTCTAGTCCTTGGGTAATCATGAGGGCATCTTACCACCAACAAGATAATTCACGATATCTATGAACCAAGTGAGCTTTGATGAATCCATGGCCAAAAGTGATTCATCTAAGAATTTTTTAAGGATGGGAGGTGAAAAAGGAATGTGGGTTGGGTTAAAACGTGATAGATGATGAACCACAACATTTTGTGCTTCGGCTTTGTTGTGAATCTTAATATCAAATTCTTGAAGCAGAAGGATCCATTTAATCAATTGTCGTTTGGCATCCTTCTTCTCCAAAAAATGCTGAAGGGCTAAATGATCAGTGAAGACTATGACTTTAGACCCTAAGAGATAGGAACGGAATTTCTCCAGCCTAAATACTACTCCTAGCAGTTCTTTCTTAGTGACTATATAATCATGGTGAAACTCATTCAGCATCTTGCTAGCATAGTAAATGATGAATGGATGACGCTCCCAATGCTGGCCTAAAACTGCTTTGACTGTGAAATCGGAAGCATCACACATGATCACAAAATCGAGAGACCAGTCAAGTGGCTAAAGAATAAGGGAATCAGATACAGCCTTTCGTAAAGTTGCAAAGTCACTGAGACAAGAAGAATCAAAATTTAATGGGACTTTGACAATAGATCTATGCAATAAGTTAGTAGTGTAAGTTGTGTACAGAATTGTAATCAATTTTAATAATAACTAGATTAGGAGTCTAGGTCGAACAAAGGGAGGCACTAATAAGAATTCGCGTATGCAAACGAAAGAAAATATGAACTAATACTAACTAAGATAGTAGAGAGAGTAAGGGATGGAGATAAAAAGACTTTTATTTGTCATAGAAAAATGATTACACATAGAGTTTTCAAAAATAAACTAGATACTATTCTACTAAAACAACTAAAATAGAGAGAAAATGAGAGAAAATCTGGAGCGCAATCACGGTGGTGGAGAGATCCGTCAACCGAGCTAGAGATGATGTAGAGGAGGATGTCCAGTAGAAGAAAGCTTGGTCAAAGAGGGTGGACCTAACGGGGTGTGGTCGACCTTGGTGAAATTCTAGGTGTTCTGCCTAGGATGTACTGGAAGAAGGTAGAGGATTTTTTGGTGGAGGAAGGGATGACTAAGGGTGCATGACCAATGGGTTTTTATTGAAAAGGTAGAGGCTTCCTATTGGTCCAACTAGTGTGCCTTGGATCGATGATGTGAACGGTCTAGATTTAACTAGGATTGCCCTCACTTAGCTTGGATTTTCGGCCTTGTTCTGTTTCAATTTCACATTGCAAATAAAAGAAAAGTTCTAACCCTCGAAATCAACTTTCAAATAAAACTTGAATCACTCAATTTGGACTTAATATGCAGAAGTTGTGGCCAACATGTTAGACATGTGTCAGGATATTACGAATTTTGATATTAGGAATAGGAAATAGTTTAGGTTCTATTTTTCTAAGAGATAGGACCTATTTTTGGCCAGCCATATTGGGTCTAAAATTAAGTCTCATGGCCGACCTCTAGGTTGGTTAATTAAGTTATGTACTTAGGCTCTAGGATAAGGTTAATTGGGTTCCTAAATTGGGCTAGACCTAGGGTTAATTGGGTTTAGGTCCAATTGCAAAAACTAAGTCCTCTTCCAAGTGAACTCAATCTTGAACCTCCTATCTATAGGGCTCCAAATTGCTCCAAACCTAATACCTGCACATATTACACAAAAGACATCAAGGTACCAGATATAATTTTGGGAAAAATTATAGAAAAATTCAAACTTATGCATTATTTGCAAAATGCACCTATATGACTAAACTGACCTAACTAATTACATTCTACACTATTCAACCATTAGATTAGCATAAGTTAGGCATAATTAATATAAATATATATTACTTACCAAGAGATTTGTCAATAGTCGAGAAATTTTTTAGAAATCTTTTATGATTCTCGTATAGAAACCAACGTATCCCAGGAAGGGCCTAATCTATTTGACCAAACTAGGCAGAGGAAAGAGGGAAATGATATCAGACTTTTCCCAATCAACTTCCACACCATTCTCAGAGATCCTGTGACTTAGTACAATGCCATCACTCACCATGAAATAACTTTTCTCCCAGGATAGCACCAAGTTGACTTCTATATAATGTTTTAGGATCTTGGTAAGATTATTAAGACAAGAGTCAAAATCATCTTTGAAAATGGTGAAGTCATCTAGGAATACCTCTACAGAATCCTTAATCACATCAGAGAAGATTGCCATCATGCAACACTAAAAACTAATTGGTGCATTGCACAGGCCATAAGGCATTCACTTAAAAATGAATGTACCAAAAGGATAAGTAAAAGTGGTCTTGTCTTGATCTTCCGGGTTGATAGCAGCTTGATTCTACCTAGAATATCCATCCAAAAAATAAAAGAAACTTTGCCCAACTAACCTGTCCAAAATTTGATCAATGAAAGGCAAGGGAAAGTAGTCCTTCTTAGTAGCCAAATTAAGTTTTTGATAATTGATACAGACCTGCCAAGAAGAAGCAATGTAGGTCGGGATGGATTCACTTTGTTTGTTCTGAATTATAGTGAGTCTCACCTTTTTAGGCATGATCTGGATGGGACTCACCCATTGGCTATCAAAATTAGGCTATATAATGTCAGTGTCCAACCACTTGATAATTTCTTTTTTAAGGTTGTTGTGAGTGCTTTCCCCATCTTTTGTATAGATGTGATGGGTACAGTAAGAAGGGCAAATACGACAAAGATCAGAGAAACTCCACCCAATAGCAGCCCTGTGATTTTGAAGCACAGAAATCAGTCTAAACTCTTGTTCTTATGTTAATCGAGAGCTAATGATAACGAGATATGTTGCTGTGTCACCCAAGAACACATACTTGAGAGAATAAGGTAAGGTCTTCAATTCAACCACTAATGGAGGAGGTCAAGAAGCATCTGCAGGAGAGTGTTCCTACAAGGGAGGATAAGAAGAATGAGAGGAATCAGCCTGGTACATCTGATGGTTGTGAAGTCCATATAGATTTTCTAAACCTGCACCTGTGAAGAGGTCAATAGTGGTTGCATTAGTAAGGAAGTAGAGTTCAGATTCTGCACCATTATGACTAGGATGACCAAGGAAGGGTGGGTGGGATCGAAGGTCTGTGCCCAAGTGTCTCACCAAGTAGCCCCAGTCCTCCTCTTGCACGGAGACAGCAAAAGCCATTCTGTCATTGCCATTGAGGGTAGACATGGATTAGAGATCCCGTCCATGTGTCTCTCAGCCAAACCTAAACCATCCATAGCAACCATGACATCCTTCACCAGTAGAAGCAGGTCAAAAACATGAAGTACATCAGAGGTATCAGGATATACTTGACATGGGTTGTCAGAACTAGAAGAGCACCCCAAATAATCAGAGTCGAGAAGGGGACTGATATGAAGTGCACTAGCAGAAGTCATCTAGTGTGGAACCTGATCTAAAAACCCTGCCAATGAAGATGAATGAGGCATTGGGTCACTGTACAGAAGCCTAATGTTAGCACAGCACTCAGATTCTTCATCTTCAAGATCCTCCTCGATTAGATCATAGTTGAAGTTTATGGTTTCCCTAAAGATATCTAGTCTAAGTTGCTCATCACCCAAGGTGATCTCCATACACTGAGATGCACAGTTAATGTTAGCTCGGATGGTCGCCAAAAATAAGCAACCAAGAATGATTGGTACATCATGAAGATTAGGAGGAACCTCCATGTCTAAAATGAAGAAGTCTGCTTGGAAGCAAAGCCCATGGACCTTCATGATCACGTTCTTAACCACCCCGTCGATGTCTTCACAAATCTATCTGCCAAGTGAATGGTGATCGAGGTGGGCTTCAACTCCCCAAATCGGACATGATCAGAAATAGCAGTGGGATTTAGGTTGATGGAAGAACCCAATTATAAAAGGGCCCTGCCAAATGGAGAGTCTTGCAAAAAGCAAGAGATGAGTGCTGTCCTAGGGTCTTTCTTCTTAGGTGGTAGGTCACTCAAAATGACTACACTAGCTTCTTTGGAGAGCACTACCTTCTTTCCTTTCTTCTGCTATTGTCATGGTGTGTAATAATCTTTGAAGAATCTAGCAACAATAGGGATGTGATCAATCTCTTTGAGGAGGGGGACCTGAATATGAACTTCCTTGAACATTGACTTGAGGTCCTCATGGTTCTTCAGTCCTTTGGTATTCCTCCCAATATCTCTCATCATGGCTGCAAGGAAAGGGATTGGAATTTCAGGGTCTTGGGTGACAGATTTCTTTCCTTTATCCTCTTTAGGTGGCTCCTTATCAAGGTGGGAAGAGGAGCTAGCCTAAGGAGGAAGTCACGATGTGTCTTGACCCTCCTGTCTATATGGTAGGCCTTAGTCATTGTTCCGCTCCTCAAAGTGACAGCTTTTGCATCGAGATACTATCCATAAGGTGGAGGATGGGCAGGAGCAGAATGGGTCGGGTTTTGTAAGAGAGGGCCAGAATGGGGATGGACGTGAATACTAGGAGGCATAGGAGGTGCTTGAAGTATAGGATGAGAACATCCTTGGGGTGCTTGGAACCTAGGTAGGGTACCCAGGTTTTGCACATTTTGTGGGTTAGGAACGGGTTAGGAGGGCAAGGCTCCCTACATTCCAGTTTCTTGTGTCAATTGATTTAGCTGGTTTTGCATGTTTTGGCTCTGACTTTCTAAGGCTTCCATAATAGCTACATAGCATTTATCCATTTGTTGCAAGTCCTTTTTTAACTCTTCCACCTGTTTGTCCCTCGTTGTAGGGTCAGGAGCCACATCGCGTACTTGCGAGTAGGTTGACTGAATAGATTGTTGTGGCAGGAATGGCTACTGCCTAGGTTATGTGGAGGCCACATTCCCATAAGGCCTGGGCTAGTGTTGTGGAGTGGGATTAGTTCTTTGTGAGTTCCTAACCCAAGAGAACCTAGGATGCTAGCATCAACCAGGGTTATATGTCTCAAAGTATGGATTATTATGCCCATGACCTTGGATAGCATTAACATCTTCGTACGCCAAAGATGCCTAAGACGCATAGTCATCAAAAGAATACACACTCAAACCGCTGTAGTGTGTGTAACCCTAGTGCACTGGTACAAGATCTAGATTGTTCCCGGGTTCCTGGAAAGTAGGAGCCCATGAAGAAGTAGAGGGGGAAGGGGGAGCAAAAGTGATGAGAACCTCATCATGAGCCATAACTAGCTCATTTTGACCCAATACAAAGGATAAAAGCTCCTACATAACTCAAGGAAAGGCTTAACTCAGAGAATTCTGAGTTTAAGGAGAAAACAAGTCATAAGGGGTAAAAATGCAATTTTACCAGTATAATCTGCATACAGGGTAATTCAGGGTCCAAACATAAGTCAAAGCAACTTAATAAGAATAAAAGTGGGATGAGATGATCTAGCAAGGGCTATAGCAATTCCAAGGAACTAAATGATAATCTGTAACCCTAAAACAACCCACTTCAATTCACGAGGTTCGAGGCAAAGTAAAAATAGAATAAACCCTCTAAAATTCATAGAAAAATAATCTCTAGGGTTTAGAACCTTCAATTTGGCCTTCAGAACCCATGTTGACCTACATTGAGAACCATGCCCAATTAATAACTTAATCTGGGTTTTCGCATAAATTGACCGGTCAAACAAGGTTTAATATAGAAATAAAATTCACCATCAGATTCCTTAGGTCCTAATTAATCATGTATAAAAACTTGAGCCTAAGAAGAAACCTCCTTGACCGACTTTACACTTTGGTCCTCATATATTTACTTTTTGGCCCTCAACTTTTAAACCGTCGCATTTTGGCCCCAAACTCTCCTTCGTTCTTTGCATTCAGGTCCCCCCTGCAAAACCGGCCAGCACCATGCTCCGGCGACCTTGCGCGGAGCATGGCGCCGCGCAGGGTGAGGGGGAAAGCCTGGCAAGTAAACCAGGGGTGCCCTGCGTTGTCAGCCGTCGCAGGGACACCCCCCCTGGTCGCTGTAGCCCACCATACCGGCCGTGCGAACGCACGGACGGTATGGGTTTTCGTCTCCGGCCATCCTCCGGCGAGGGAGACACGTCGTCTCCCTCCGCCTCCCTCCCTGTTTTGATCCCTATAAATACCCCCCGTTGCTCCACAGGCCGGGGCAGCTCGGATCTGACGGAGAAAATCCCCAACTTTCCTCTCTTCTCTCTCCGGCAGACGCTCACCAGCTCCGGCGGTTCCTCCCCCTCCTCCTCTTCGCTCTGCCGCAATACCAGCAGCAGAGACTTCGCCCTACTGCTCCCCCTTCGTCCCTGCAAGTAAGTTAGAACTACTTCCCTTCTTCTCCTCTTTCTTTCCCCGGTTTCAATTTGTTCAATTAAGCCCTCAACCGACCCTGACCATCGTCACCCCCTTCGACTTCGGCCACCCTCCGGCGAGATGTTCCCATCGCTCCACAGCCTCACACACCTCGCCGACCCTCACCGAACCTCCGCCTCATCACACTGAGCACCCCCCACCCCTCCACTGCCACTCCACACCTCCGTAACGCTCCCCCGAACAAACCCATTCCTCCGGTTACAGTCCAACCTAGGGCTGCCGCCAGACACCACCTTGTGGCCTGCCGCGCAGCTCCTCACCTTCGCCGTGCCACGGCGAAGGTTCCCCAGTGGTTTGATCAGGCCGAGAGACCATATTCGTGTCCGACAGGTTTTGAGGTTCGACCGCCATTAACGCACATTGAAGCAGCTTCTCCCGCGCTCCAGGCTTGAGGACTCCAGGTCTCCAGCTGCTGCGGAGTACGGGGAGTCTTGCGAAGGCAGCCAGCCAGCAACCTACGCAAATCGAAGCCGCAGCTGCAGAAGCCAGGCCGCGGTCTCCCAGCAGGCGCACGCGAGGAAAGGTCTGCGTTTAGTCCCACATCGGTAAGCCTCACAACCTTTCCACTGTTTAAATTGATTTTGTGCACTAGCTTTACTGCCTCAGCACACGGGGTGAGGTCCCCTTTCACCCGCCCGGTTACCCGGTCTCGTCCGCGGTCACGCCCCGCGGACCTGACCCGACCCGACTTAGACTGACCTGCACTCCTCGCCCACCACGCACGCCGGTGGGCCTGGACCCAGGCGTGACCTGAACCCGATTACCTGGCAGCTCTGGGAGAGCTTTCCCAAGAGTGGTTTCAGAGAGAGAGAGACGCGGGGGGAGAGGGCAGAGTAGGTTTTGTTCTCTGACGTAAGCTCTGAAGTGTGCAGGCACAGGTGAAGAAGAAGAACCGCGGAAGAAGAAGGAAGCTAAGGGAGACACTGTAGCAATAGGCAGTTTAAGTCGTCTGATTTGGAAATCAGACGACGTCCTGAAGGGAAAAGAAGAAAGAAGGAGGGGCGACGTCCTGACTGAAAAAGAAAAGAAGAAAGAAGGAGGGAGATCTGAAGAACAACAGAAGAAGGCGAGGCAGAGGAGAACACAAAAGAACAAGGGAAGAACTGAAAGAAGAAAAACAAAGAAGAAAGAAGAAGATCTGAAGAAAGACAGAAGAAAAAGGAGGAGCAGGAACAGCTGGAAGAAGAAAAAGAGCATCACCATTGCAGAAGAAAGACATCACCTCTGCAGACAAAGAAGAAGAAGATCTGAGACGAGGAGAAAACAAAGAGAAAAGAAGACAACAAATTCTTTCCCTCTCTCTTTCTTTATTTTTGTAAAAGAAACATGTATATCTCTAGAATACAACTTGCTCCCTGAGTTCGACCTCGGGAACTCTTTTATTTTCCGAGTAAAAAAATTTATATTTGAAATGTTGGCAATAACTGGCTATAGTACAACGCTATAACAATAAAACCCGGTTATCTCTCGAAGCCACCGTTCCATTATTTGGCGCCGTTGCCGGGGAGCAACGGCTATCCTAAAGGTAAACATTCCTGTTTCTTTTTTTTTTAATTTCTGATAATCTCCTCTCTTTTGTGCAGCTACAGGAACTCAAGAAGACAAGCAACCACACGACAACCACTCCGAAGACAGGTAAATTTTTCCTCTCGCTATTAACCCCTAAACTCTAAAGAGGAAGAAAAGAAAAGAACAAGCAATATAGGGCTAACCTGTCTTCCATACTTAGTAACCATAAAGAGTTGCATGTTTTCAACTCATCACTCCTGCACACTATTAAGGGTATTTAAGGGCTAACACATTCTTGCTTGAGCCCTAATTGCCCAACAAAGAGTTAAATGGACCAAGTAGAGCCAACATAAGGTCAAACATTAGGATTTCAGTAGAGACACACCCCTTAATCAAGAATTGAGGAAATCCAAAAGAGGTGTGCCCAAGCCATTGATTGAAAATAATTAACAAGAAAAATCCTAAACAATTGGCTCTCTCTAAACACTTGAACCCTAAAACAAGGCCTAACTTCTCAAGGAAACCACTAGGTGAAGTTAACCCCTGGGGTCAACCAACCTTCAAACTAGGCCACTTTGTTCACAAAAACACCTAAAGTTCAAGTGAAACCTTAAGCACCCTGATCTTAAAATTAGTAGACTTAAGAGGCCAAGATCCCCATTCTGGTCTACCTGGAACCGCAGTGACAAGAGAGGTCGGGTGGGGGAAACCCTGTAACCCGTGGGGACGCTCTACCGTGTAGGGGTCTTCGCGGGACTCTCCCTCTCTGGCTGCCTAGGTAATTCTCAGGTGGACGATCTTTCTGATCAAGGGGTCCATCTGCCCCGCACCTCTATAGTCACCCAACAAATTTTTGGGTATCTTGATTGGGTCCAGCACCTGCTTATCTCATCCAGTCCTTCAGTATTTTTCAGGAGGTCCTTGAAACCTCCTATAGAAATTCACTCTCCCCGAGGCTAAGCCTCGGCTCCTTTGTTCTTTTTCAAAAATCATTCACACAGCCCTTCTTTCCTCTGATTCTGAACAAAATCCCCTTCTTCCATCTTGATTCAAACTTTGATTCTATATCTTGATTCCACCACCTGATCCAATTATGCAGCCTAATTACCTAGCAAGACTACCATTCAAAAAACCTGAATATATGAGATCCATGAAAGATAAGATGATTGAGGATGCCCTTGAAATCTATGAAATCAAACCCTCAACACCAGTAGAAAACATTCAGGTTGATGTCCCAACAACCACAGCTTTCATCATGAACTGTGCCCAAATCCTATTGACTGAAATTTCAAAAGGATCAACCCGAGATATGCTCATGACAGGATACATTGAGATAGACAAATTACACAAATCTAAATACCTTCAATGCTTGACAAATCCTATACTTTGGGAACAAAACCAAGATGCTCTTGAAAAACGGGTAGAGATGATGAGACTTTTAGAAAAAACTATCAACCAAAAATACCCGTATACACCAGAAATAGAGGATGAGTCATCTTGGAACAGTACTAAAAATCAATCCAGTTTCCCAGACCTCGGGACTGAGGCACAAGGTGGTTGTCGACTCCCAACCCAAATAGAAGATAGCATTAAAATAGGTTGGGAAGTTGCAGGAGAACACAATGCTGAGCCAACCCTAGGCCATAAATCACCAAGCTTAGAACTCCAAGACTCCTGCAATAACAAGATTAGAATTGAACCTCTGGAGGGTATAAATTCTGCCCCTTGTTTTGATAAGGTAACCCTCGGAGGTTATTCGGACTTAGGTTCTAATAATTCTACCCACATCCTAAGCCTAGAACCTAGATCTGAAACTTATTGGGAAGATTATGAGGCCCCTTATGAGAAAGATCAAATTTTTACAGAATATGATTCCAGGCCTCTATTTGATGAATATCCCTCTCCAACATCCTCAGGAAATCTGATCGATTTTTCAGAAAACATGCCAATTTATGATACAGAAACTGAGGAGTTGGATGAGCAAGGTTTTAATGGGGTCTATCCTACCAGCTTAGAGCTTGAACAGAACATCTTTTTGAGCCCAGAAGTGACATATAGGCTAGAACCCAGTCAGGCTGCTGATTCCACATCTGATGATTTTTGCTATGGTGGAATTCATGATCATTTTCGCCAACTCTCCGACAATTTCAGATCTGACTATAATTGCGGAGAGATTCCCCTTCCTGAACACGCCAGGCATATCTACGACCTCAGTTCACATGACTCTGACTCTGACTCTGAGGTCCTGATTCCCGAGATCACTAATAACACAGAATCATTCCATTTCGATCCTCAGGAACCAAAAATAGAAAATGCCAAGAGTGATTACAACCAAGAATCCAAATTTTTTCTCGAATCCGATTCCTTTCATCCTACAGACACTCTTCCGGCATTTGATAGTTACCCAGAGGACTCTCTACAGAAAACCAACTATCATCTGTTTCTAGAAGAGCCCTCGTACACAATGGCCACCTCGTCCGCACACACAGAACGGACCAAAACCTCTCCCAAACCTCGACCCGCAACCGGACTCAATTTCTATTCAGATTCACCTCTCACCGAGCCGATTGCATTTCCACATCGGGTTTCGAACATTGATCAGACTACACACCATGCTCTATCATTCTCTGATCACCCCTGTAGGGTTTCCGCGTCATTCATTGATTATTCTACGGGTCCCTACTCTGACCAGGCTGATTCGACTCAGCCAAACCCTGCGTTTACACTTCCACATCCATCTGAGCTTCATAGTTTATGGTGGGTTCCACACCTTTTTATCCACATCTATCAACCCACCAGATTGATTGGGTTTGGGCTGCATCATCAGCCTGTTGATCTGAACAAGCACCTGGTTGGACCAACCAGGCTCTTAATCAAGGTGCTTGTCTTACAAAACTCTGCTGATTTGACCATCCCCTCTCCATCGCATTTCCCGCTTGGCTGAAGGCATCAAATTTAGCGCTCAACGGGAGGCAACCCGTCATTCTCTTTGAAAACCTGAAACTTGTTCTGACACCTTTTTGCACTTGAAGTTCACCCTTGTAGACAGCCGACCCCACCTCAGATGCTTGCATCTGGGATTAGAAATCGTCCGCAAAAAAATTCAACCCGACCCATCCACTCATCCAAATTTCTGTCTTAAGGAATGAACTAAGTCAAATAAAAATCCCCTAGGTTACAATGAGGACATTGCAAATCTTAGGCATGGGGGGGTATGAAAGTGCAAAACTTGTAAGAAAAGGTTTCAAACAAAAAAATTCACATATGCCAAAAACACCATAAAAATTAAAAATTTTCGAAAAAGAATAAGAGGAAAAGAGGAGAAGGAAATTTTGTGAAGGAGAAAAGAAACAAAATGAAAAAGGAGCACAAAAATTAAGAGAAAAGGTGATAGTCATTAGTAAGGAACTAAGGAATTAACCTAAGTTCTAGACCTCATTCAAGAAAATAACTGAAAAGTGCATAATGAGATTAGTAAGAACGCAAACCTTAGGCATTCTTGAATAGACTCTTAGTACCCATTAAGATCTAGACACTCCTCAAGAGGTTGAGGAAAATGAAAAGCTGAAGTATTAGGTCTAAGGCTTAGGGAGTATTTGTCCTCGTTAACTAATTTTTGGTTTACGAGACTTAGTAACCTAAGCACCCTAACCTCACACACAGCCTGGTTCAGTAAGCGTAAAAATCAGAATCACGCAGAAACATCGCAAAATTCTGAAAAGAACACCTAGAATAGGAGCGGCCGATCAACACAAGTTGATTTGGACGAGTTCTCAGCGCGGAGAGGCGGGAAATCCCCTCGAAGATGAGTAACAAAATATCATCTCCTAGGTGCTTGTTTCTTAGGATATTTACATATCCTACTGGGGGCATGTAAGCACTCTGCTGGTTCAGATTCCATGGATGGCATTATCTCGAAGTGTCAATTGCCAGGGTCTGGATTCGGCCACGGAACACCATGGATGGGATTATCTCGAAATCTCAATAGCCAGGGTTCCGGGGGTTGCCATGGGCAGTGCTATCTCGAAGCATCGATCGCCAGGAACCCTTGAGGATTGATGATGGGAGCAAGGAATCTGATACAGACCGTGTTGAAAAGCCAATCCTAGGCTAGAACTAAAAAGAAAAAGAGAAAGAAAACTCTCCAAACAGAAAAACTTTCTATCTCTCTCTTACAAACGCACTGCGAACTGAGCCAGGGCTAAAATCATTTCAAGCACGGGTGCTTTAACCACAAAGTCCAATAAACCTTAGGTTAGTTCTTGTGGACCTTAAAAACCTTTGCTAGAGACTGAGGCTAAGGCTAGACAGATTTGGATCTTGATTGGTACTAGAGTACCTTTTAGGCCTATGGTCAGCATTCTAACCTAATCTAAGCTCAAATAAAAAAGCACTTATCTAAAGCTATTAAGAACTTCATGGTCTAGAACAAGGGTTGAAACCTTAAGTTTTTGCTAAGGGACTAGCAAAAGCTAGGCATGGGGGTATGATGAGAACCTCATCATGAGCCATAACTAGCTCATTTTGACCCAATACAAAGGATAAAAGCTCCCACATAACTCAAGGAAAGGCTTAACTCAGAGAATTCTGAGTTTAAGGAGAAAACAAGTCATAAGGGGTAAAAATGCAATTTTACCAGTATAATCTGCATACAGGGTAATTCAGGGTCCAAACATAGGTCAAAGCAACTTAATAAGAATAAAAGTGGGATGAGATGATCTAGCAAGGGCTACAGCAATTCCAAGGAACTAAATGATAATCTGTAACCCTAAAACAACCCACTTCAATTCACGAGGTTCGAGGCAAAGTAAAAATAGAATAAACCCTCTAAAATTCATAGAAAAATAATCTCTAGGGTTTAGAACCTTCAATTTGGCCTTCAGAACCCATGTTGACCTACATTGAGAACCATGCCCAATTAATAACTTAATCTGGATTTTCGCATAAATTGACCTGTCAAACAAGGTTTAATATAGAAATAAAATTCACCATCAGATTCCTTAGGTCCTAATTAATCATGTATAAAAACTTGAGCCTAAGAAGAAACCTCCTTGACCGACTTTACACTTTGGTCCTCATATATTTACTTTTTGGCCCTCAACTTTTGAACCGTCGCATTTTGGCCCCTAACTCTCCTTCGTTCTTTGCATTCAGGTCCCCCCTGCAAAACCGGCCAGCACCATGCTCCGGCGACCTTGCGCGGAGCATGGCGCCGCGCAGGGTGAGGGGGAAAGCCTGGCAAGTAAACCAGGGGTGCCCTGCGTTGTCAGCCGTCGCAGGGACACCCCCCCTGGTCGCTGTAGCCCACCATACCGGCCGTGCGAACGCACGGACGGTATGGGTTTTCGTCTCCGGCCATCCTCCGGCGAGGGAGACACGTCGTCTCCCTCCGCCTCCCTCCCTGTTTTGATCCCTATAAATACCCCCCGTTGCTCCACAGGCCGGGGCAGCTCGGATCTGACGGAGAAAATCCCCAACTTTCCTCTCTTCTCTCTCCGGCAGACGCTCACCAGCTCCGGCGGTTCCTCCCCCTCCTCCTCTTCGCTCTGCCGCAATACTAGCAGCAGAGACTTCCTCCCCTGCTCTTCCCGCGCCACGCCGTACCCAGCTGGCGCCTCTCCGGCTCTCTGCTCGCCGCCGCCTCCTTCCCTGAGCATCTTCTTCTTCGGCGACAGTCGATACGACTGTCGCCCTACTGCTCCCCCTTCGTCCCTGCAAGTAAGTTATAACTACTTCCCTTCTTCTCCTCTTTCTTTCCCCGGTTTCAATTTGTTCAATTAAGCCCTCGACCGACCCTGACCATCGTCACCCCCTTCGACTCCGGCCACCCTCCGGCGAGATGTTCCCATCGCTCCACAGCCTCACACTCCTCGCCGACCCTCACCGAACCTCCGCCTCATCACACTGAGCACCCCCCACCACTCCACTGCCACTCCACACCTCCGTAACGCTCCCCCGAACAAACCCATTCCTCCGGTTACAGTCCAACCTAGGGCTGCCGCCAGACACCACCTTGCGGCCTGCCGCGCAGCTCCTCACCTTCGCCGTGCCACGGCGAAGGTTCCCCAGTGGTTTGATCAGGCCGAGAGGCCATATTCGTGTCCGACAGGTTTTGAGGTTCGACCGCCATTAACGCACATTGAAGCAGCTTCTCCCGCGCTCCAGGCTTGAGGACTCCAGGTCTCCAGCTGCTGCGGAGTACGGGGAGTCTTGCGAAGGCAGCCAGCCAGCAACCTACGCAAATCGAAGCCGCAGCTGCAGAAGCCAGGCCGCGGTCTCCCAGCAGGCGCACGCGAGGAAAGGTCTGCGTTTAGTCCCACATCGGTAAGCCTCACAACCTTTCCACTGTTTAAATTGATTTTGTGCACTAGCCTTACTGCCTCAGCACACGGGGTGAGGTCCCCTTTCACCCGCCCGGTTACCCGGTCTCGTCCGCGCTCACGCCCCGCGGACCTGACCCGACCCGACTTAGACTGACCTGCACTCCTCGCCCACCACGCACGCCGGTGGGCCTGGACCCGGGCGTGACCCGAACCCGATTACCCGACAGCTCTGGGAGAGCTTTCCCAAGAGTGGTTTCAGAGAGAGAGAGACGCGGGGGGAGAGGGCAGAGTAGGTTTTGTTCTCTGACGTAAGCTCTTAAGTGTGCAGGCACAAGTGAAGAAGAAGAACCGCGGAAGAAGAAGGAAGCTGAGGGAGACACTGTAGCAACAGGCAGTTTAAGTCGTCTGATTTGGAAATCAGACGACGTCCTGAAGGGAAAAGAAGAAAGAAGGAGGGGCGACGTCCTGACTGAAAAAGAAAAGAAGAAAGAAGGAGGGAGATCTGAAGAACAACAGAAGAAGGCGAGGCAGAGGAGAACACAAAAGAACAAGGGAAGAACTGAAAGAAGAAAAACAAAGAAGAAAGAAGAAGATCTGAAGAAAGACAGAAGAAAAAGGAGGAGCAGGAACAGCTGGAAGAAGAAAAAGAGCATCACCATTGCAGAAGAAAGACATCACCTCTGCAGACAAAGAAGAAGAAGATCTGAGACGAGGAGAAAACAAAGAGAAAAGAAGACAACAAATTCTTTCCCTCTCTCTTTCTTTATTTTTGTAAAAGAAACATGTATATCTCTAGAATACAACTTGCTCCCTGAGTTCGACCTCGGGAACTCTTTTATTTTCCGAGTAAAAAAATTTATATTTGAAATGTTGGCAATAACTGGCTATACTACAACGCTATAACAATAAAACCCGGTTATCTCTCGAAGCCACCGTTCCATTAAAAAGCATCCCAAACTAGAGAGCATATAAGCTCGAGTAGGAGGGGCTTGGGATGAGGAATAACAGTAACGAGTAATGCCTAATCTTGTTGGACAAGAACGGATAAGCTCATTAAGCTTCTTGTCCAATAGATCCACCTTATCCAGCTTCTTTCAAATGATGGCCATATCAACCTAGTCTGACCCTGCTTGGCCCTCATGGACAGAAAGTCCCTGTTTGCTAGGTCTATGGAATTGGTTGAAAGAGGTTGCATTCAATAAGTACTCTGCTAAGGACACAAACAACTCAAAAGCATTGGTTTCATCCTTAGCGAGGAAGTTCCCACCACTAGACGCATCGGCTAGATACCGATGGGTATCATCTAGTCCATTATAGAAGATCTGAGTAAGGTGCCTGATGTTAGGTTTACTTCGGAGTTGTAATAAGTGTTATTTAGTTGTAGTATAGTGTGCAAAATAACCTACACATTTTGTAAATTTATACTAGATGAGTCTAGGTCGTTCATTGGAAGGCTTATTATAAGTTAATTCACCAATTATTACATAATTATCTTACTTTAATTATATTAATTTAGCTTCTTATATTAAAGAGATTCAATTATTAAATTAATAGGTTAACTTAAGGTGTTATATTATAACTTAATGTATATAAATGAATTATATATAATGGAATACATATATTTCAAATAATTAAACCCTTAATGTATATAAATACTTATAACACTATATAAGTTATACCTAGTTTAATTAGGTTAAGGTTTTATAACGTACTTAAGATTACAAGTTAAGATTAGGTTAAATAATTAAATTAAGTTTAGAATTATTACATAGATAAGATTACTAGTATAACTTAGTTACTTAAGTATAACTTAGGCAATTAAGTCAATATCCTTAATTTAGAAGGAGCTAATAATTATCAATCAGTTAATTTAAACACATACACTAATAGTAGAAGAGATGAATTTAATCATGGCAACTAAATCCTACTAATGTTAATTAGATCAACGAAGATATAGAAATCAATTCATATTACAAGTGCAAAAGAGTATATAAGAGAATGCATAAAAAAAATGTTTCAATCAATCACAACGAACATCAACTAAATGTTAAGCAAATTCTATAACAGATTAAGCTTGCAAAAAGTTTTTAAACCTGGCCCAAGTTAGAGTCCACAGGGCCGATCAACGACCGCAGGCTACATAGCACATGCCACCTGCAATGGGGCCCAAATAGTATATGCATTAGGAAAGATAAGATCAGGCATTGCATACCTCCAAAGGCATGTAGGGTGTAAATCCATATATTTGCCTTCAGGAGCCTTTCCACAGACAAGGTAGGACTATCTATTCCCCTTTTCTTCAGCGAATTGTAGGAAACAGAAGGCAATGCTGATGTGGTTCTATTTGCTACTACATGTTGATCCAAGACTTCTTCGATTAATCTAAGTGCCCAAACATCATCTTAAAGCTTCAAAGTACTAATTCAATCCCTCATGTGGAAAAGGAATTGATAAATACACATTTATTCAAGATAAAATGTCATAAAACTCTAAAAGGATCTTTTTTCCCTTGAACTCCATCTATAAAAGGGCATATATCCCCTCCTCATTTTTCATCACTTCCTTCTCTCAACCATCTAAACAGCTAAGAATAAGTTCTTGAGCTCACTCTAGTGCTCCCAAGTTATGGGATTCTCCACTGGAGTAAACAAACAAAATTTTTCACTTCTCACCCTCTTCGTTGAGCTCTCGCCTCCATTTGGAAGCAAATTCCGTGACATCGATGCCCTGCCTCATCTCTGATTCTTCCAGATTTGTCCTCTTGCCTCCATCTTCGCTCTCCTTCCTTCAGGCATCGTCTGTTCGACTCATCTTCCAAGCATTCGCCAAGGAGGATAATCTCTAATCCCCTACCTTTTATTGCTTTCTAGTGTATATTTTCAACTTTATAGTTGTAGCAATTTGTTGTAATTGACATTATCATAGTTATAAAGTTGTTATTCCCTCTCTCTATTTTCTCTCTTTTGTCTATGTTTCAAGTAGATTAGATATTGTGAATGATTTCTTTATAAAAAAAATTACAAAAAAATATAATTACGGATTTAACTGATGTAGCCTCTCTGTGTTTGACCCAGAACTCATCTCGAGTTTCAGTAAAATTATTTGATTAGAAGATTTTTACGCAACTATAATGAAAAGGCGATGGAAATTTGCGAGTTTAAGGAAAATAACGTCGTAGTATAGTTGCGAAATTCTCTCAACAAAAATATTTGTAAAATAACGAGACTTGGAGTTTCGGTCATTCATCTTTAAGAGGCGTTTAGTAAATGCAAAATAATTTCGATGTCACTCACTCTACTTGCCTAAAAACTCATGCTAGTTTAAGATTATGTACATATTCATGCACGACATGCTGTTGTAGTAGAAATAAAAAATGAGCGTAGGCAACTGATTATCTCGAGATAGATATTGCAATCAAGCACATGGTGATTTTCACACATAGATATATAGATATATAAAAAGATGATTTCATTGATTGTATCAGAGTTACAGAGTAGATTAGTGGAAGGCTTGTAGAGGAATGCTTGAAAACATAAAACTAGCTGGCCGATTTTGACTTCATACATGAATCTATGGGGGGATTATGCATGCATCATTTCATGAGAAATATAGAGCTACACTACTAAGTGATTGATCAATTTTCGCTTTTGAAATTGATGATTAAGAAGATTTGTCGTTGTATTTCTAAGTGGTGGAAAATTGACTAATCAAAACAATTAAAAATTAAACCACTCACAGAAGAGCGGATCGTATCCATAGGGAGACAATTGCCTAATTAAACTCGTTAATATCAAAAATGAATGTTCACTATTGATTTTGTCAAGAAATCGAGCCAAATCAACCTTCAGATTAAGGAAACAAGAGATCACGCTAAAATGGCATTTATGAGAAAAGGGAAGGTTACTTGCATAAATTAGCCATAATATTTAATTAATAAATTCAAAAATGTCACTCTTGCAATACCAATGAAATGTAATTACTAATCACACAAGAAACAGAGCATTTCCTTTGTGGGTTCTCATGCATGATGGAGGGGATGATCGGCAGTGTGGTCTTCACCAGAGGTAGGTAAGGCCAACGCGCACCCGGTGGTGGTGGCTGCGAGGTGTGGCGTGGCCGGAGTCTGCCGAACAAAGTAAAGAGGGGCCACGGCAATGGGTTTGTTGATACTGCTGTGAAGCAGCTCAACGCATGGGCTGGAGGCGAGGAGGCATAGGGGGACGTGTGCGTGTGTGGGATGGTTGCTACATACAACATGGGAGGCCGCTGGAGGTGCTGCTCGCTTGAGGCTGTGAGCGGACGTGCGTGGGTGGAGCTACTGGTGGACATGCAGCTACGCTCGTGGTGCAGCAGCTGTAGCTGCTACGTGGACCGGTAGTGCTTGCGCACGGTGTGGGTGGGCTATGCATGTTGGGTGGCTGCACACGTGGGTGCACTGCTGGTCACGCCCGCTATGCGTGTGCATGGGACACTGCTCGAGCAGGTGGAGGCACAGCGATGGGGTGCAGCGATGGCATGCACGCTGGAGACTAGCCGAGGCTACTTGCTGCTGCTGTGCATGTGGAGAGGCATGGAGTGCGCTCGAGGAGTGGTCGGCTATTGCTGGCCGCTTTGCAATGAAGGTAGTCTACGATGATTTTGGTGGTGGGTTCGTTGAGGCTTGTAAATAGAGTAACGAAGGTGATGATGAATAGTATCATGCAAAAGAAATGAAAAGAGAGAATAAAAAGAACGAAGAAAGAAGTTCTTCGTGTGGCCAATGAGGCACACGCTCACGGTAAGTGGCCGAGGTCGCCGGCTTGGTGCAGGAACCTATCACTCCACTGGCCCAAGGTGTGGCGAGGCTCGGCCATGGAGACCACAATGATGGGCAAATTCATAGTGATGGGGCGGGTGACGTCTCCTTGAGCATAGCTGCCTCCTTCTCTCCCTTGTAGTCACAGCTGCTCAACCAGATCCATCTCTCCCGCTCCTCCATGAATGGGGGTCTTGAGTGTAGGTAGCTGGCAAAGAGTGAATGTCTAAGAGGAGGAAGTGGAGCAGTTGTGGAAGAAGGAGAAAATTAATAGGATAAAATATTAGGATTATTTATACACAAATCCTTAAGTTCTATGTTAATTAAAATAATGCATGTAATGCACCTAATTACATGCCATTCTAAGTCAATTCCAAATGCCTTTAATTGTGAATGCAATGCATGAATTATGTAATTAAATCAGAAATATAAATTAATCTATTTACATCTTAATGCATGCTAAATAAATGGATGCGTTACCTTAATGTTTAAGCATTTAGACATTTAATTAGCCCATAAATATGAGCTTATCACTAAGCAGTAATAAAGTAGTAAATCTAGGAAGAACTATATCTACTTAGCTAACAGAAATAAGGGCATTCGGAGGTGGGCTCTGATGGCCTTTGACTTGGTTGAGAGGAGGAGGGGCGACCAATGGGGGTTAGGTCGACCCTTGGAGAGGTGAGGAGGAGGTGATCCAAGCTTTTGTCATGGAGCTACTGCTGGCCATGGTGAGAACTTGTGGAGGTGGAGCTATGCTATGGAAGGTGGAATAATGGAGCCAAGCTTGAATGGGTGCAAATGGCTACGCCTTAGGTCTTTTTATAGACCTAAGGGAAGCTCTCTAGAGAATTATAGAATTCTCTAGAGAGGACCTATGGTGGGAGCTCGTGAGAGAGGGAGAGAGAGGGTGGAGTGGTTCTTTTAGATCCACAAAATGTGGATCTCAAAGAAGGCCCTTCCTTGGTTGCTTAAAATAGCAAACAAGGGTGGCACCCAAGTGGAGATAGTTCTAGAGAACTTTAGTGAGTGTGTGGGTGCATGAATGGGTGTGTGTGTGTGTGTGTATGTGGTTGTGCCCTAGGTGGCTAAGCGATCTAGGTTATTCCTAAGGGGTTTGGGTTAGTGTAGGTCTCAAATTAGGGTTGCAAACCCTAATTGGTAAGGAGAAAATTCAATTAAACTTAACACAAGTTTAATTGAATGAGTGTGAACTTAATTGAGAGTGAAATAACTCAACTGAGTTGGGCTTAGGTCAATTCGACTCTTACTGAGTACAGTTGGACTTGTATGGGCTGAGATCTAAGCTCAATTGGACTCTATGAGTTCAATTGACTAGGCAATGGTAATTGACTATGATATAAGTCAATTGGGCTTAGTGACAACCTAATTAGGTTCTTAAGAAGGTCTAGAGGTGGTGTACTAGGGTTAGGGCACCTTAATTTAGATTCCCATGGGGTTGGAATTGGGTTTAGGGACCTAGGAAGTCAAGATTCAAGCTTGAATTCCAAAACAGGAACTGGAGAGCAGTTCCAGATGTCCAATAATAGTATCAGACGATCTATACTCAAAAATCAGAAGTCCAAACTTGTTGTTTGGTTGTACAATCAGAGTTAGGAGGGATTCAGGGTTCTATCTTGGGTATTTTGCAGTAATTAGATGTCTAACCAAGTGTCTAGATGTCCAATAACACTGCAAACATGGGTTTAAGGTGTGCTGGTTGTGGCTAAGGGTCCTGGACATTGAATAACCTATTTGAATGTCTAGATAAGGGCTGGAACTATGGTTTTGAGACTTCCTATGCTATGGTGACCTAATCGAAGGGTGGCTAAGGCTTCGAAAGGCTTCTAGGGCTATCCTAGGGCTAGGATTAGACCTAAATTCTTCATAATTTAATTGCTTTACTTCTACTTAATAGAATAGCATACCTCAACCCTTTACATTATTTCTCTACTAAATTTTATTCTAATCTTCAACTCCAACTCTGATGCAGCATTGGCTTCAAGTCTAGCTTCAGATCTAGCGTCAGATCCAACTTCTAAGCTTCTTATTTCCTACTATTTATATAATGCACCTAATTACTACATTATATCATTATTTCATGCATAGCTAAAGGAAAGTAAGGATGCAAATAATGCTCGTGAATGCATGAATTACACTAGCTTATGCTAAGTTCTACCCTAATTTAGGTCAGTTAAGACCTATGATTGCTGTGCAATCATATAATGACAAGTTTTAACTCAAATCTTTTACGCGTTCAAAATCTCGCTTGTCAAGAATCACCGGTGAATGGCTGGAGGTTGTTGTGACATGGAAACATAGGAATAACCTACAAATCTATACAATTCCTAAACAAACTACAACTAACACTTACTACCTTTATTTGAGTTCGATACACTTTCTAAGTGCTTTAAGGAGTTTCATATGCTATTTTGAGCTTAAGATCATGAAGAAAAGGCCAGACTTGGCTAGAAACAGAAGCTACTGTGGCCAAGTTACTAAAATTGATTTGAAGCTCTAATCTCTATTGTGAAGAGTTAGGATCTTTCCTACATGCTTCTAAAGTGAATCTTAGGCCTTAAAACTAACTTTAGAGCTTCCATAAGCTCTAATGGTGACTTGGGATTACTTTGTTCAGGTCAGAGATCGACCTAACAAATTGATCGATTTCAAACCAATTTGAAAGTGCAGATAGCCTCGACTCAACATCCTAAAACTACTGGAACAAAAATCTAAAGGAATTGAACACTCCTATAGGGTCAATAGGGTTGCCACCTTCACTGTTATGGAGGTGAATTTGTTAGAGCAAATGGAGGGTTTAACAACCCTTCACGGTCATGATTCGTGTTCAAGAAAGCTTGGTGAAGCTTCCAAACCTATCGCTTGGGTCTAAAATGGTGAAATCAGTGTAATTATACTTTGTCGAAGTTAAGGAAGATGACGGCATTTAGTGTATGGAAGTTAGTGTAATTCAAATTGGAAAGTGAGAAAACATTGTGAAGATGAAGTGGAGTCTATTGGAGTTAGTTGGGATCTGTTTGGTGGAGGTTTTGTGTCACCAGAGGTGTAGGAGACAACCGGAATGACGTAGCGATAGTGAAGAGTCTAGTGGAACACTATACTTCATGGATTCACACAAGGAATAACTCGAAATCTTCCTTGTGTCAACAGAAAGATGAAGAACACCTTAATTGGACAAAGAATGATTGTGTAGGTAAAACAAATTCAAATTATTAGAGGAGAAAGATTGAGGTGGTTGAGTTGATGGAGTGGTGTAATCATGTAATAAAGTTGGGTGAAATGGCCCTTTGGAGGTTACAATGGTGGATGGAGGGCCAAATGGGTGTGCAATAGGCAAGGGAGCACGGTGGAGATAAGGCAGAGATTTGATGATCAGTGAAATTGAGAGTATTGTGTATGATGAATGAAATAGAGGGGAAGAAGGTGGAAAATGGTTGTGAGGAGATAGAGAGGGTGATTCGTGCATTAATTACAAGGTAGAAGCTTGCCCACCATCGAAATTAGTGGTTGCCAGTGACGAAGGAGATGGGAAAATTGGAACTTTAACTACATAAACCTATGAATTAAAGAGCTAAAACTAATCTATACAAGGGGGTGAGAAGCATGGAAGTGTTACTAGGTGGAAATGGTGAGAGGGGCTTCATTGATCCCTCGCCAGAGACGGACTAAAGAGTTCGATTGTGGGGAGAATCTTTGGCTGATCAAAATGGAGTAGATAGGGCCGTGGGGCACATCTCTGCCAATGATAGGGCAAGGGTTGAGGAAGAGGGGGTGAGAGAGGTAGCCACTCCGTCAAAGTGAGCTCAAGAATAGGTGAGAAGGTGCTGGAGTTGTAAACAAAGACCTACGACCGGAGCTCTATTGGAGAAGAGAGAAGGGACACTTGTTGGGTCGATCTGAAGGTCTAAGAGCCTATTTATAGCCAACATCACGGTCTAGGGGGAGTGAACCTGCTCGGAGATGTGTCTAGGTTCGAAGAAACTATCGTTGCCTTCTCCAACGACAATGATGCATGCATGTCGCTCAAGGCATTCTATGGCGAATCAAGATCGTCAGATGGGAAGAGGAAGTTGAGAAGAAACTTGGTAGTCGCAAAAATGGAGATTAGCCATACAATTTACCGCCATCAAAGAAGAAGAAGAACGATGGTTGTCGGTGGTAAGGAAGATGATGGCCTTCACAGGGATCAAAATGAAATATCCTCATGGACTAAAATGTAAATACTTAATTAATGGTGCAAATTAATTTATTTTTCCACCAACATTTTGTGTAAGGTTGCAAATTAATTTCTTTTTCCACCAACTTTTTATATAAGGTTGTGTGAATATTATGGAACCTAGTTATGAGGCAATTTGCAATTTTGTCCCAAGATTTAGCACATAAATTAGATCTTAATCAAGGGCTTCAAATATTAACTTTATCCTTAATTAAATATTAAGTTGATTAAGAAGGTTTTAAATCATTAAATTCATGATTCAATGCCCATTATTTTAATTTAGATAAATAATGCATTTTCTAGATTGTAATAAGGCTTAATTAATTGAAATTTAGGCTAATGCCTTTTGTTATCTAGTTACATACTTAACCCTGATTATTAGATATTTAATACTAATTAACTAGGTAAAATAGCTATTTTTAAGTAAATTATGAACTATGATGAGTGCCTCATCAGTGCCAATGAGGTACCTTGTGGAAGGGACACTTCTTGAGAAGGTCATGAAATCATTCCTAGGCCTCGTGCAATTTTTCACCGATTGTTGGGAAAAGGTTATGATGGCCCACCTCATTGTGTTTGTTCGACCAATTGGAAAAAATTTGTGGAGGAATTCTCAGCGCAATTCCTCCCACATGGTCACAAGTCTTCCGATGGTCTTGAAACAATAGGAAGCTTTATCCCTAAGAAAAAATGGAAAAAGCTTCATGAGAATAATGCCTAGGTCGACATTCCTAGGTCGGACTATCTTGACAATCTGACCTAGATCCTCTAAATGGTGAATGGATCTTCATTCAAGTTTCCATAGAAATAACTTTGACTCAGACTTACTACATTTGGCTTGAGCTTGAATGCATCGCCATTTGCAGGCATCCGAACCAAGAGTTGCACATTGCGTGCTGCTGGATCATAAAAGTCCCATAGTTTCCTAGGTTGTTCTCCTCAAGGTGGATTGCGCATTACATTGAGAGTGTTCATGATAGCATCCTGGTGCTCCTGATCATGCTTCTCAGATGTAGCTAGTCTAGCCTCCAGAAAGGCCAAGGGATTCCCCTCAAGAGGGGGTGGGGATCCCTGATCAGCCATTGCAACTAATGAAGAAGAGTAAAGATGAGGAGAGGAAGTACGAGAAGAAA
This sequence comes from Thalassia testudinum, assembly GCA_037157565.1. NCBI lineage: Eukaryota > Viridiplantae > Streptophyta > Magnoliopsida > Alismatales > Hydrocharitaceae > Thalassia > Thalassia testudinum. The sequence goes on from JAZHRO010000056.1 coordinate 19,760,464, forward strand.
AGAGTTTCCTATGGGAGATAGGAGGTTTTTATTGGTACAAAGGTACCTCGATCGTTAATTTTGATGATAACAAAACACGTGTAATTTAACATTTGCATTGAGTTAAAGAATTTAGGTTAAAATGCAAATGGAAGCAACAGATGAAGGAGCTTGATGGAGGAGGTGGAGCTTTGCTTAGAGCTAAAGCTTGAAGAAGGAGAATGGAGAATAGGATAGATGGTTGTTTTAGATGTACCTATGTTTGTGTTTGCTCTTTACTTAGAATTATTGTAAAGAGCCCTAAATATATCACCATAAGTCCAAGGAACACATACTATATCCCAGAACACTTAGGCAAAATCTAGAGTTGAATTAGAAAGCCAAAAGAGGAATCAAGCAACCTGATTAGATGTTCAACATTAGTATCAGACATCTTATCCTGACGTTTAAGTCAATGTATCTTTTTATTAGACGACAATTACCTAAGCTGGAAAATAATGGTCAAGGACCATTCCATTTAGATGTCTCGACTTAGATCCAAACATCCTATAAGACATCTGATAACCTTGACAGACGTCCAATAATAGGACCGTTATCTTGTTAGGCAATATCTTTAAGAACGCTCTTAGAAATAATTTCATATTATTTATAGACATCTGTAGAACCCTTCAGCCATCTAAAAAAGATATGTTGGATCTTGTCTAACCAAATCCAACCATTAGGTCCTTGGGAATCAATTCTAGCAGAACACCTTTACCTTCAGATGTCCAGTAGACTGTCCAAAAGATTAGTAAGACGTCCAACCTGATGGGTCGGCCTGGATAGGTTGTTAATATGATGTTTTTATCGTTGAAATATGTATAGTGGTTAACCTAATTCAGACCTAACCATCTCTTTACAAAATTTTTAACCTGGCCTAATTGATTTTATCTTGTCACTTTTAGGCCCAGGGTCGAACTCAGGGAAGTGGGGTTAAAGTCGAGTTTCTACGTTTTCCTTAAAACGCGTCTCTTCCATTCGTTTATTGTGTTTTTGGTATTTTTCTTATTTAGGTTTCTTTCTGGTAATCCTTGTTCTTGAGGCACACCCTCAAAATTGTGTCCTTGGCTTTTAGCCAAAACAGAGTTCCAAAATGCGCCTTGCTACTCGCAAGACGGGGTACCTGCAAATCAAAGATTATCTTTTCACTTTTATACCCTTTTTTTTTATCTTTTTACTAAGAAGGAAGCTAACAGATAGAAAGTAAATATAGTAGCTATAGATATATATTTATATGTAGTATATATATAAAGGGGTGGGGGTGGCGGTGACGATGGAGTGTAGCACTATGTCGAGTCAGTTGACGTCTAGAGAGACGCAACCAACACGACTATGTGCCGCGTGGAGTGTGGATGGAGGATGGATGATGTATGGGACCACGCTTTTTTGTACGCGTGTATCAGGGAATATCAGCAACTGGTGCAGATATCCCCGTGATACAGCGTATAGTAAATAACGTGAAAATATATGTACATATGTATGTATATGAGTAAATATATCTATATGTATATAAATGTATAAGTATATATGTATAGATATATATAGATATATATGTATTATATATATATATATATATAGGTGTATATGTATATATATATATATGTATGTATATATGTATATAGCTATATATATATGTATATAAGTATATATATATATAATACTATATAGATGTATATATATATATATGTATATAAGTATATATGTATCTAGATATATATATATGTGTGTGTGTATATATATAAGTATATAGATATGTATATATATATATATGTATATGAGTATATATGTATATATATATAAGTATATGTATAAGTATATAGATATATATATATACGTGTCTATTTATATATATATAGATATATTATATATATGTGTGTGTATACATAAATATATAGATATACTATGTATATAAGTATATATATATATATATATATATAAGTATATGTATAAGTATATAGATATATATAAGTAGATATATATATATATATATATATATATTATATATATGTATATATATTATATATATATGTATGTATACATAACTATAGATATTACTATGTATATAAGTGTATATATATATATATATATATGTATGTATATATTATATATAGATGTATATAAGTATATATATGTTACTATATATAACTATACGTATAGTGTAAGTGTGTGTGTGGGTGTGTGTGTGTGTCGGTGAAGATGTGTGTGTGTTGGTGTAGCGTGTGTCTGTGAGTGAGTGAAAAAAGAGAATACGTGAGAGAGAGAGACCGGGAGAGAGAGATCAGTAGAGAGAGAGAGCGGGAGAGAGATAGAGAGCGCCAGAGAGAGAAAGAGCGGGCGGGAGAGATCGCGAGCGCGGACGATGGCAGCGAGTTAAGACGTCTGCTCGCGGCGGCAGACGTCTGACGCCGCGTCGTCTGAAGGCGGAGGCGGACGTCTGAAGACGGCGGGTGCGGGTGCGCCTTCGCGCAGGGTTCTGCAGGCCTGCGCGAAGTCGACGAGCGGGCGATGGCGCGGAGGAGCGAGCGTGGAGGAGGTCTGCAGGTGGTCGCGGAGGTTCGCGGAGGGGGGCAGGGGTCGGCGTGAGGCTGTAGCCGGCCGCTGCAGTGCGCGCGGCGGTGGGCTACGGGTGCAACTGCGAGGCGGACAGAACGGAGACGGAGGCGGAGAACGGGCCTGCAGACGCGCGCGGAGGGTTGCGCGCCTGCGGGGAAGGTCACGGAGGAGGCGGGGGGTGCTGCTGCTGCTGCTGTCGCCGCGGTTTAGCTGCTGCTGCTGCTGCTTCAAGCTTCGGAGCTTGAAGCAGCAGCAATGGCGTGGAGATGAAAACGAAGAGAAAAGAAAACACCACGCCCACCTGCTCGTTGAAGAGCTGGGCGGTGGTGTTCCCACTGTGGTGGTGAGCACCACAGTGGTTCTCCTGCTCGTCGGGTGCCTCCTCGACGGAGGGCCGGCGTATGGGAGGGGAGAATGGGCGAGGAAGGTGGCTGCGGGTTTTTTTCAGTAGCTGCTACCGCTCTCCCGCGAGGATGAAGCTGCAGCTACTTATAGAGGAGGGGAGAGGGGCGTGTTGGCTGCAGCAGGGAGAGGGCGTGCGAGTTGCAGCTGTAGGGAGCGGCGTTGGCAGGGAGACGTGACGGGAAGAGGTGCTGCGTGGCTGCTGCATGCAGCTGCGGGAAGAGTGCAGCCGCGGGAAGGACGCAGCCGCGGGAAGAAGAGAAAAGCCGTGGGAAGAAGAAAGAAAGATGAAAATAAAATATGGAGAGGGGACTTTTTGCAAAGAGACACTTGAAGAAAAATGTAAAAATGCAAGCCATTTATTCCATTCTCTTCTCCTCTCAATTAAATGCATGCATGCAAGCGTTTTTACAAATGCAACTACAGGATTATAATATACATAGTTAATGCTAGAAAATAGCATAAGAAGGCGTTCTTATAGGCGTGTTTTGAGGTGCAAACATATACCCCCATGCCTATCTTTTGCTAGTCCCTAGTAAAACCGTATTTAGAAATGATCTTAAGCTGAAAATTTTCTTCTGAGGTGATATAGGTGTGTTTATTATCGAATATTGTGAGAACCAATTGTAAAGAAGACTACCAGTACTTTAAGTCTCACATGACATAGATCATCTCTCAACTAACCAGGACTCTTGATATTTAAACCTTAAGTACGATTTCCAGGACCCAGGAGGTTTTTGCCGTACTCGAGAGCTCAAGAAATTATGGTTTGTGCATAGTGAAGGATCAAGACTGACCAGATGAACATTAAGACTCAATCCCAGGGTTTCACGAATTTTTAAGTACAGGTTGGTCCCAGTTTCAGCTCATGTCTTCGAATTGACCCTTAAGATGATGACGGAAAACTCAACTCCCATTTTCGAAAAACAAATTATACAGACATTTATGAGATATACTGACTCTTTTGCAACATCTTTTTTTTTTTTTTTTTTTTTTTTTTTGGTGGGAGAGTTTCTTTTTGGTGGAAAGAGTCGCTCCTAAACACAAGACTAAAGCCTGGGATAAAAAGTCTACCTGCGCACACAGGTAAGGACTCCACCTTCCCTAATGAACACTAGGGTTGGATCTTATGTTCACCTGGTCTTTCCTGATATGTGTAGTGTGAACCAAGTTTACTTAAGCTCTCAAGAAAAAGCAAACCAACGGACCCTGTACTGGTGTCTCAGGTACAAGAATACATCCTTAGTTAGGAGAGATCTTGATCTATTTTGTCAATGCTTTAAGTGAATTAAGCCGAGCCTGAGCGAATCAAGCTTCTGTGGCCTGGAAATTCTTCAAAACAGAGGTTGAATATCCATAAACACTTATTGTATTTTTTGTTTCAGCTTTTAGATCATTACTAAACACCATTTATTACTAATATATATATATATATATATATTTTTTTTTTTTCTTTTCTTTTTTCTTTTTCTTGCATATTTATAAATAGGTGGTAATTGTCTGATACCATAAAATACCCGGATCCTATGGATGCCTATCCACCCCCCCATGCCAAACAATGCTATGTCCTCATATGCATGCAGGGAAAGGCAGAGAACGGACGACAGATCGGGTAACAGGAGCTGAGGTTCAGGGTATAAATCAGGGTGGAAGGGTGGGTGGATGGTGGGTGGTGAAGAGAAAAGCGAAGTAATCGCGATAGAGGCGTGAAAAGTAATGGTGGATGGTGAGAGATTTGGCGTTTTCTGGGACGAGAGTGTCCCAGGCGGATCAGAAAACAGATCAGGAAGAGGAAGTTGGCCCTTAGATTGGCCAAGAAGGGGGGCTTTTTGGATAGATGGATCCAAAAGGGAATAGCCCCGGTGAGTAAGATGTGGGCTCAAGGTCCCAGTGTGGGTTTGCAAATCCGCCTGATTTAGCGGGAAAGAAAGGGCAATCCGGTCTTCCATAGTGTGGACCGGCGGTGAGCAGCCCGGCAATGACTCAGACCACGAGGTATGGGAAGTGGAGAAAACCTCGTCAGAAGTCTGGTCAGGAGAAGGTACAGGAATAGGGAGGGATTGGGGAACGTCACAGTTTGTGTTGGTCAGGCAGTCGTCAGGTAATTCGCAGCAGTCAGAATCGGCTCCAATTAGTTCGATACACGTACTGACAGTCATGTCCTCGTCAGACGTGTCATCCTTGATGTCATTACTATCATCATAAGAGTGCGGTGCTGCAGCGGGATTAACCTGAAATCCCGAAGGAATACTCGGAGCTTGCAGAATTTGATGAACCTGTTCCTGAGAAGGTTGTACCTGTGGTTGCGGACCACAGGGTACAAAGTTTTGCGGGTTTGGAACAGGTTGGGTGGGAAAAGTGCCCTGAGATCGAGTCGCCATGCTTAGTTGATTGATCTCAGCATTCTGCTGCGCCAAATGCTGAAGAGAGGTCATGTTTTCTTTATGGCGCTTTGACATTTCCGTCATCATTCGCATCAATTTATCAAGAGGTTTTGATGCGTGTTTGGTTTTCTGTACACAAGGGCCTGATGGCAGATTTGCCATAGGATTAGACTGGGCCCTTGGGATGACGAGTGCGGACGATCGCATTGGTCCACCAGCGGGGTTTCGACGCTGCGGGTTGTTGGACCATGCAAAATTGGGATGATTGTGCCACCCTGGGTTATACGTGGCAGAAAATGGGTTATTCCCCAGGGTGCAGGCATCTTCTATGCCAGAAGACGTGTCCGCATATGTGTCCGAGTACACGGAGGCTTGGTCCTCCGTGTTGAAATACTGGCTCACAGAAGCCAGTTCCACATGACTTACCGAGTCGCTTGGCGCGACACTCGATAAGGAAGGTCTTGCAGGGTTTCCAGGGATAAGCCTGGTGTTGAAAGAATTGAAATTGTGACGAAGTGGTGAGGCAGGGGTGTGTGCCATGTTTGTGGAGGAGGAGGATGATTCGGCTCTTTTTCTAGATTTATCAGTCAATACAAGCAATTCAGGGTTTTGTGACCTCCTCCCAAACATGCACTACCACAGGAAGAATTGGGGAGATGAGAAGGGAAAAGGGATGAGAGAAATGACGCCGCAAAGGTACACTTGATTACAAATCAATACAGTCAAGTTCCTAACCTCTACAGTGTGCCCTTAGACCTAAAGATCTAAGTTACCTACTATCACGAACTACGGAACCGAATGCGAGCACCGCGGAACCACCGGGCCAGATTGAAAGGCCGTTTGCCCCAGTCTTAGACACCCGATAGCACGCGGGAACTCTCACCAGCACGTAGTCGCTACACACAGGTAGTTAGACCTCCAATCCTTAGTAAGGGTCAAGTTACTACCAGTTTTAATTAGAGGCTTAGGGTCAAGTGCTTTTGGAATATGAAGGGCGTTGTTTACGGGTAATGCCCAAGTGATTGATTTTAAGAGTGTGTTAGAACAAGCATGCAACGGGGAAATCTCCCCGAATTGAAGTTTTAATTGGTGAATGGTTTTTAGAGTTCAACCTTAAGTAGTATGAATTTTAGGATTTTGCTGAATTACCAATTCAACCAATCTCCGGGTTTTGCAAGAATACAGGTTTTCTTTCTAAAGCCCAAGAAACCCTTCTTCAATTATCAGTTAGTTAATGCATGCTAAAATGCAATGGGCTACCCTAAATGGAGATTTCTATGTGTGGATGCGCGAATCAATTTTATACCAATGTGAAAGGGAGCCAAAACACTTCAATTCAAGTGCTCCCAATCACCAGAAAGATATCCACACACAAGGCTTCAACCAACAGATAAAGAAAGTAAAATTGTTGGGGTTGAAGTATTCAGGATCGAATCACAGGCAAGTTTGAAAAGTCGTGTGGGGTTGGAATCAACTCAATTCCAAATCTCCCCACCAAAAATGTGATCCTGAATTAAAGATAATTGAGGCAAAAGAGGGATACAAGCAATCTTTTTCTTTGCCTCAAAGAATACTTCCCATGGCGAAAAATCTAAGAATCAAGATTCTAGAATTTTCGCTATGCGAAGTAAGGCGGGAAATCCCGGGGCAGTGGGAGTGAAGACAACCAATCAATCAAGTGAATTTTAATCCACTTGCCCTCAAGAAATCCCAAGAAGTTTTTCTAATTTTTAGTTTTAAATTTTTTTTTTTTTTTTTTTTGTGTGGTGGCAAGTTAACCCTAATTTGATGAGAAAAGAAAACCTACTTGTTCGGCAACGTGTGCGAAGTTCCAATGCGATGTCGGCGTCTTCACGCTCTCGTTCCCGCCTTGGATCTGCTCACGTCCTCGACTTCGTCAGCCTTCTTCTCCTTCCACCAGGTTCACCTGCACACCAAAAACAACAATACCCGTGAAGAGAGAAGAGACAAATTTAAAGGAATTGGATAGAAACTTACTCGAAAGTGCACCTCCCCGGCAACGGCGCCAGAAAAGTCATGATGGGTCGGCCTGGATAGGTTGTTAATATGATGTTTTTATCGTTGAAATATGTGTAGTGGTTAACCTAATTCAGACCTAACCATCTCTTTACAAAATTTTTAACCTGGCCTAATTGATTTTATCTTGTCACTTTTAGGCCCAGGGTCGAACTCAGGGAAGTGGGGTTAAAGTCGAGTTTCTACGTTTTCCTTAAAACGCGTCTCTTCCATTCGTTTATTGTGTTTTTGGTATTTTTCTTATTTAGGTTTTTTTCTGGTAATCCTTGCTCTTGAGGCACACCATCAAAATTGTGTCCTTGGCTTTTAGCCAAAACAGAGTTCCAAAACGCGCCTTGCTACTCGCAAGACGGGGTACCTGCAAATCAAAGATTATCTTTTCACTTTTATACCCTTTTTTTTTATCTTTTTACTAAGAAGGAAGCTAACAGATAGAAAGTAAATATAGTAGCTATAGATATATATTTATATGTAGTATATATATAAAGGGGTGGGGGTGGCGGTGACGATGGAGTGTAGCACTATGTCGAGTCAGTTGACGTCTAGAGAGACGCAACCAACACGACTATGTGCCGCGTGGAGTGTGGATGGAGGATGGATGATGTATGGGACCACGCTTTTTTGTACGCGTGTATCAGGGAATATCAGCAACTGGTGCAGATATCCCCGTGATACAGCGTATAGTAAATAACGTGAAAATATATGTACATATGTATGTATATGAGTAAATATATCTATATGTATATAAATGTATAAGTATATATGTATAGATATATATAGATATATATGTATTATATATATATATATATATATAGGTGTATATGTATATATATATATGTATGTATATATGTATATAGCTATATATATATGTATATAAGTATATATATATATAATACTATATAGATGTATATATATATATATGTATATAAGTATATATGTATCTAGATATATATATATATATGTGTGTATATATATAAGTATATAGATATGTATATATATATATATGTATATGAGTATATATGTATATATATATAAGTATATGTATAAGTATATAGATATATATATATATACGTGTATATTTATATTTATATAGATATATTATATATATGTGTGTGTATACATAAATATATAGATATACTATGTATATAAGTATATATATATATATATATATAAGTATATGTATAAGTATATAGATATATATAAGTAGATATATATATATATATATATATATTATATATATATGTATATATATTATATATATATGTATGTATACATAACTATAGATATTACTATGTATATAAGTGTATATATATATATATATATATATATATATGTATGTATATATTATATATAGATGTATATAAGTATATATATGTTACTATATATAACTATACGTATAGTGTAAGTGTGTGTGTGGGTGTGTGTGTGTGTCGGTGAAGATGTGTGTGTGTTGGTGTAGCGTGTGTCTGTGAGTGAGTGAAAAAAGAGAATACGTGAGAGAGAGAGACCGGGAGAGAGAGATCAGCAGAGAGAGAGAGCGGGAGAGAGATAGAGAGCGCCAGAGAGAGAAAGAGCGGGCGGGAGAGATCGCGAGCGCGGACGATGGCAGCGAGTTAAGACGTCTGCTCGCGGCGGCGGACGTCTGACGCCGCGTCGTCTGAAGGCGGAGGCGGACGTCTGAAGACGGCGGGTGCGGGCGCGCCTTCGCGCAGGGTTCTGCAGGCCTGCGCGAAGTCGACGAGCGGGCGATGGCGCGGAGGAGCGAGCGTGGAGGAGGTCTGCAGGTGGTCGCGGAGGTTCGCGGAGGGGGGCAGGGGTCGGCGTGAGGCTGTAGCCGGCCGCTGCAGTGCGCGCGGCGGCGGGCTACGGGTGCAACTGCGAGGCGGACAGAATGGAGACGGAGGCGGAGAACGGGCCTGCAGACGCACGCGGAGGGTTGCGCGCCTGCGGGGAAGGTCACGGAGGAGGCGGGGGGTGCTGCTGCTGCTGCTGTCGCCGCGGTTTAGCTGCTGCTGCTGCTGCTTCAAGCTTCGGAGCTTGAAGCGGCAGCAATGGCGTGGAGATGAAAACGAAGAGAAAAGAAAACACCACGCCCACCTGCTCATTGAAGAGCTGGGCGGTGGTGTTCCCACTGTGGTGGTGAGCACCACAGTGGTTCTCCTGCTCGTCGGGTGCCTCCTCGACGGAGGGCCGGCGTATGGGAGGGGAGAACGGGCGAGGAAGGTGGCTGCGGGTTTTTTTCAGTAGCTGCTACCGCTCTCCCGCGAGGATGAAGCTGCAGCTACTTATAGAGGAGGGGAGAGGGGCGTGTTGGCTGCAGCAGGGAGAGGGCGTGCGAGTTGCAGCTGTAGGGAGCGGCGTTGGCAGGGAGACGTGACGGGAAGAGGTGCTGCGTGGCTGCTGCATGCAGCTGCGGGAAGAGTGCAGCCGCGGGAAGGACGCAGCCGCGGGAAGAAGAGAAAAGCCGTGGGAAGAAGAAAGAAAGATGAAAATAAAATATGGAGAGGGGACTTTTTGCAAAGAGACACTTGAAGAAAAATGTAAAAATGCAAGCCATTTATTCCATTCTCTTCTCCTCTCAATTAAATGCATGCATGCAAGCGTTTTTACAAATGCAACTACAGGATTATAATATACATAGTTAATGCTAGAAAATAGCATAAGAAGGCGTTCTTATAGGCGTGTTTTGAGGTGCAAACACAACCCTGTAAAACTAGAACCCTATTTAGATATGGTCCAAAATAAGAACAAACCCACACATTATTAGACGTCTAAAAATTCCATCAGATGCCTTAAAATATTAGATCAAACTTTGGCCATTAGACACATGAACCTTGCTTCCATCTAATCCATTCTAGGAACATTGACCCTTTAGATTAGATGACCCAGAATATGATTAGATGTCTGGTAAGACATCTGACTCCAAAATTAGACATCTGATTCTGCTGTCAGAGTCATGATGAGACTAATTTGATTAGGATTTTGACCTGATCTTCTTGGATTTTATCCCAACGGCTACAAGGAGCCTCCCGAGCCTTTTTGAAGGTTCCTAACACCTCTATAAATAGTAGAGATGCTCCATTGTCAACATACACCTAGAGATAACTCTTTTAATAATTCTTAGTGTTTAAAAGAGAGAAATCAACTAGAAGAAAGTCTTGCTCTCCAAACTCTACACTCTACTTCAGAGAGCACCAAATCACTGCACACTAATGCCTACTCACTTCCATAAATAAGGAACTAATTCTTGCCTATGGAAGCTTAGGTTAACTTGTATCTTTGGGCTCTATAGGCTATTGTATTTTTGTTTTTCTTTGGTTGGGTATTAACGTGGTGAATTCCCATCTCCTTGGTGAGACAAAATACTCTTCGTGAAGAAAAGGGATTTTTGACCTACACTACCCTCAGGTTAAAGTAGTGTGGTTGTATTGAGGTTGTACCACCTTCGATTTAAGTGATACGGTTAGTGGATTTGATCTAATCGGTAGTTCAGATTGTGTATTGTAGTGATTGAATTTTGTGATTATTTTTATTTGCATCTATTTTCTTCTACCGCACTATTCACCTCCCTCTAGTGCACCTATAGTTGGTATTAGAGCCTCACTCTTGCATATACGGAATCACATCCGATGAGGATCTAATCATGGAGGGAAGCATCTTTGCAACAAGACCCATCGAGTGGCAATCCACGATGCAACTGCCATACTTTGAGGGTAAGAATTATCCATATTGGAAATTACGTATGCGTATGTAGTTGCAGGCAAATGACTACTCCATTTAGGACGGATACAAGTCTCCCTGCAGCAACATGGAGAAGCCCACGAGTGGATACTCGCAACAACAAATCAAAGAACTCTCACACAACTTGAAGACGATGAACACATTGTACTACGCATTGAGCCCCGAGGAGTTCAACCACATTTCACAATATACCACCACCTATGAGATTTGACACAAAGTCGAGGTAACCCATGAAGGTACATTCAAGGTAAAAGCCTCTAAGATTAATATGCTTTTTCATGAGTTTGAGTCTTTTACTATGAAAAATAACGAAAGTTTAAGTGAGATGTACACTAGGTAGACTCTCATTGTGAATAACCTCAAATCATTGGGGAAGACTTCCTTCAAGAAGAATTTCAATCGAAGCTTCTTCATTCCCTTGAACCCGAGTGGGAACAAAAGGTCACCGCCATGAAATGATTTATGATTTTGAGACATATATAAATGAGGATCATCAATTCTTTGATTCTAAGGGTGAAGAATCCTTAGGTGAAGTCTCACTTGAACATAAGGAAAATGATTTTAGTGAGACAAACGGGCATAAGGAATTTGATGAACCATTTGATATCTCGTTCATTGAAGATTTGGATTCGGTTGGGGTTAACTTGGAGGATTCGAATCTCGGTGATTCAATCAGTGACCCTAGTCCTCATCTGCACCTCGAAGAGCTAACTTATGAGATGAATACGCCCAAGTCAATCCTGATTCAACCGTAATTGTTGAACTTGGGCACTTTAGATGAGGTAAACAACGATTTGGAGGTCCTGGAGCTTGAGCACTTGATTTTAGAGGGTAAGAATTTGGCAATAAAAATCTAGGAGGCTAATTTTGAGGGAACTACGATTTTGGATATAAGGGTACCTATTGACTTGAAACCACCTATCTTCCTTACGGACCCTTATGATATCTTTCATGTGCGACCCAAGCCTAGAATAACTAATTATTTTCCTGAGCTGAATGTTAAGTGGACATCTAAAACTAGTGAACCAGATCTACCTATTGTCTGCCATTTTGGTCTTGGGTTGCACACCTCAAAAGTGCAGGCTTGACCCCGCAAGCTTAACAACCTTCGGTTCTGGGTGATTTTCATCCAGAACTTGAGAACCACTTGACCATAGGGCATGGGTCTGCACCATAATCTGGTCCACGTTTATGGACATATTCTGTTGGCGGGTTTGAGGATCAATATTTTTATTTTGATTTTGACCCGCACTTGTGAATTCTCAATTTCTTCTTTGTATGTATGTTATGCTTAGTTGAATGCATTAAACTTAGCGTGTGTGTATACACTCTTCACTCTGCGGAACTGACTGGATTTTCATGACACTTAGGTGATATTCTATTTACTCCGCTGATGTAAACACATTCATTGAGGGTAAAATTCCTATTCATGCATGTTCCTAGGCTTAGATTTGCATTTCATGTAATAAATATTGCATAGCATGCATCATTCTGCATTTACAGTAGTTGTATATAATTTAGGTCAATTGCATCCTTTTTGTGGTTAAGAGAGAAGTATATTTATTTCAGAGCCTCGGATTGATGATCTGACCGAACGGATTTGATCATGATGGCGATCGGAGTCCAATGCCTCTAAAATTGCCTCGATCGGAGTCCTATAGCACCATATGCAGTCCGAGGAAGATCAACGGCCAAGGGACTAGGAGACATAATTCGGAGCATCAAATGACAAATCCGACAGTGCGGATGGAATCATGTCAACGATCGCAGACTAACGGTGCAAAAATCAAATCAATTCGACCTCTGTAACAGCCCCTATAACAAGAAGATGGATGACCTAGACTGTGCCACGTGGCATAGCCCAGGCTGCCCAGCGCACGCACGTGGCACCACACGCGTGCAGCAACGCGGGTGAGCATGCATGCGTGTAGGTGTGCATGTGCATAGCGCAGCGCAGCGCCAGCGCATGGGCGCGTGCACGCACGTAGCAAGGCAAGAGCGCACCGCCAGCTATGCAAGGGCTAGACCTACAGCGACGTATGAGCTGGACTTATAGCGATGCTTACAGTCATCGGTAATTTATCGCATACCAGCAAAGGCAACTATGAGTGCCAGCAGGCATGAGCTGCCTACAGCGACATTTCCAGTGACGGCCTGGATGTCACTAATGGTCCCATACCTATTTTTGCCTCTTCTCCTCCACTATAAAAGGGCCTACACCGCTCCCTTCCAAGCCATCTCTACCTACTCTACTCCCACCTACTCCCAAGCTTTAGCAAGGCTACCAATGCTCCATTAGAGCTTGTTCTTAAGCTCCCAAGGCGGCTATTAGTGTAGCAAACCTCTGCCCCACCAAATACTCCTCCAACTTCTCGTCCCCCTTCATAGGTCTCCTTGGAGCCATCCTCCCACCTCCATTCTAGAAGTAGATCATCTCTGTCTTCTCACCTCCATTCCGGAGCCACACCGAAGCTTTCCTCAACTCGACATCTCACCTCCGTTGTCTTGCTCCTCACCTCCTTCATCCGAGCTTCCGCCAGGCACCGTTGTCTCGCTGAACAGCCGATTCGGGAGATTTCCTCTCACCCCCCTCTCTTTTTATGCTTTCATGGTTAATTGTAATTGGCATTGGAAGTAATATATATCATATTTATTCCACATCTCTATCTTGTGATACGTTTGCCTGTTTTCTTCTTACAAAAATACAAAAAACTAACAAAACCCTAAAATACTAAAAAGAAACGAATTGAAGCGTGGTTGTCAACTAAAGTAAATGTCGCCTCCCTATGTTCGACCCTGGACTCCCTTGGAGTTTCGGTATAAATTTTATCTGATCGACGTGTTTTGCAACTACGACGACGGGTTACTTGTAACCCCGATTTCTAACACGTGGAACACGCCCGACCATTTTGGCGCCGTTGCCAGGGAGGCAACGGAATTTACTTTATTGTTTATTGCATTTCTTTGCATTTACATAGAACTAACCCTGCTTATCTTTGATCTACTGTCTTGCAGGTACCTTAGCTTGAGATCCAAGTGCGGTAGATCAGAGTAAAGTGAGGGTATAGTACTCTGTAAGTGTCCCCCACACCCCCCCTTTTGTTTTCATTCCATAACCTAATAACTCAAACCCAAATCAACTTAGGTGCTTTTTATAAACCCTACGATGGATTTGGTTGTTTGTTTGCCACATCCACTCACCTCACCATCCACATAAATAAAAAAAAAAGTGTTATCCGATTGTGGGATTTTTTGAAAGCTACACACTTAACACCCACAACTTCTTATCCTAAGGTGCATAATCACTTTGATTCTACCACTTAACTAGGATCTGACCTGTGGACCCGATACACTTCAATTAAACACACATAAGTGAATAGAAATCTGAATAGGTTAAGCATTCTCTTGTGCCTTAACTAAGTGGTGCAATAGGACAATTGATTGAGCTGTTTGGGCTGCACCACTCAATCTAAAACTAATCCATCAAGTATCTTGCCACTTAGGGTTGATTCTTAGGGCTGAACCAGGCACTCCACATTATTTTTGATTTTTAAAGGAACATATCATCACCCGTTCTTTCAAAACTTGGAGTGTTCTACTAAACCTTGATTGAACCAACCTAAGAATTAAACCTTAAAAGCCACTAAACAAGGTTGAACCCTAAAAGACACATCATCAAATAACCTTATTTGAGAACCCTGGTTGTGAACACACACACATTTTAACTGATCATTAAGGGCACAACCCATCTAAAGGGCCCATCACATTCCTGAAGCACCATTGTCCCAAGCCTAACTAAAATTGATTAGACGTTGGCCCTAAGGATGGGTTCGCTCATCGGGATCCAGATTGAAATTATTCACAATTAACCTACTTATACTAGTCAATCTGATGTCTAGCTACGGGAGTAGCATCAAACGACTGCGGTTGGGGAGTACACTAGGAACCGGAGGTGCAAGCCAAAGGAAGAACCTTCACCCCAGTCCCTCCTTCTAACAGATTGGATTGCCTGGACATAAGTAGAGTAAATCGTCTATAATCTTAGGATGGATTCTAAGAGTCTGTAGACCTTTAGGCTACCCAAACTAAGGGCAGGCTTGTATTTTTGTATTGCAGGGCTCCTTTCTCTTCTGATTTCCCTCCTTACTTCACCATGTACCCTTCCACATCCTACACACATTTCACATCCTATCCTCCTACCACCACTTATCCACAAGATGATTACCATCTTTACTTGACTTGTAATTATCCATCCACTAGCCGAGATGACTTTGATTGGGGATATGAATCCGGACCTCAATGTCCAGGGCCTAACCCTGGACAACAAGACTATGATTGTTATCCTTCCTAAAGCTATAATGATTATGGACCTCCATCCTTTGATGACCAAACCAACCCAATCTAAAATCAAGAAGGATATCATGAGTATAATGCCTACCCTCCCTAGTATTCCACTGAATATAGGTCGCCACCATCCTTTGAACAACCTAGAATGACCTACTTTCAGGGAGGGACTCGAGAGCCTCGACATCTTGACTCGCCTACATTCAACCCAAACCCACCCAAACCTGAATCGAACCAGTCGATTCAGGTGAACCAAATCCAAGATGGAGTGTTGGCTAATTTGAGGAACACCATACAATCTTTAGAAGTCCAGCCAACACCATGCACTGAAGCACTGGAGCATATGATCAAAATGATTGATGAACTTAATAGTTCTGTATTGGATTTGCTCTAAAGTGTTAGGGATGAAATTTGTGGTTGCCCTAGTTAAATCTTAGGATGATTCTCAAGATGAACCCCCTTCAGGAGAGCCAATGTTTGAACCCGCTCAGGCACCTATCAGGGTAAAACATTTTCTGAGACTGGGGATGACCAGGTTGCGCTAGAGCAACCATTTGAGGATGAACCGTTTGATTCACCCGAGATCCCCAAGTCAAGAAATGAAGAAAATTTTGTCTCCTTGGATAATGAAATGATTTATGATTTTTAGACATATATAAATGAGGATCATCAATTCTTTGACTCTGAGGGTGAAGAATCTTTAGGTGAAGTCTCACTTGAACATAAGGAAAATGATTTTAGTGAGACAAGCCAGCATGAGGAATCTGATGAACCATTTGATAGCCAGTTCATTGAAGATTTGGATTCGGTTGGGGTTAACTTGGAGGATCTAAATCTCGATGATTCAATCAGTGACCCTAGTTTTCATCTGCACCCCGAAGAGCTGACTTCTAAGATCTTTGTGCCCAAGTCAATATTGATTTAGCCACGATTTCTGGACTTAGGAGAATCATATGGGGTGAATAATATGCTAGAGGTCCTGAAGCCCGATCCCTTGATGTTGGAGGATAAAATTGTTGAAGTAAAAATTTGGGAGGCTAATTCTGAGGGAAGTTTGATTTTGGATCTAAGGGTACCTATTGACCTAAAGCCACGTACTTTCTACCAAGACCCTTACGATATCTTTCTCGTGCAACCCAAGCTCAAAATAACTGATTATTTTTCTGAGCTAGATGTTAAGTGGACAACCGCACCTATTGAACCATCTTTACCCGTTGTCTGACACTTTGGTCATGGGTTGCACACCACTAAACTGCAAGCCCAGCCCCGCAAACACAACAACCTTCAGTTCTAGGTGATTTTCAACTAGAACCTGAGAACCACTTGACTCTAGGGCATGCATCTGCACCATAATCTAGTCCACGTCTGTGGCCATATTCTGTTGGCAGGTTTCAGGATTAATATTTTTATTTTGATTCTGACTCTCACTTGTGAATTCTCAGTTTCTTATTTGTATGTATGTTTTGCCTAGCTAAAGGCATTAAACTTAGCGCATGTGTATACATTCTTCTCTCTGTGGAGCTGATCGGATTTTCATGACACTCATGTGATATTCTGTTTACTCTACCCTTTTCATGTCTTTATTTTTACAATGAGGACATTGCATCATTTAGGCATGCGGGGGTGGATAATCGATTCCTGAAATCATTATGTTAACTTTGTAGAATTTCTTTTAGTTTCTTATAAAATTTCAAAAAAAGATTTGAAAATTTGAAAAAAGGTAAAAAGAGAAAGAAATTAGGAAAAGTGTAGGCATTTGGAAGTAATTAACTTTAGGAAATGATACAAGAGGACCTAAACACTTAGACTCTTCAGGTCTTCGATCTTAATTTGCTCGGGTGTCCACTCGAATGTGGACTTAGTCTCAAGTCCTCACCAATTAAAATTTATTTTAATTTGGTAAATATTTTGGGATGATAAGTATGCAACTTATCAACCCGCCCTTTGATTTGCGGGGACTTTAAGCCTAAGCATCTACACACATTTTTGCACTGACTCACTTTCTGACGATTTTTACGGAAATTGGGTAGCTAATGGACCGACTTTGGTGGTATGGCTGGCAAGTTGTCGGTGGTAACAACTCAATAGCCGGTTGTCCAGAGCCCAGCCACAAGACCATTTTCATTGTACTACCTTTAGGTAAATCTTACATTAGGGAAGCTACCTACTTTAAAAAAAAAAAAAGAAACGCTTGAAAAGAAAGGAAAAAAAAATAAAAAAAGGAGAAAGTAAGAAAAGAAAATAATAAAACCACACTTCATCGCATGAGTATGGCTGGCAAGTTGTCGGTGGTAATAGCTCATCGGCCGATTGTCCAGAACCTAGCTCACAAAAAAAAAATGCACAATAATTCCCAAAACACTTAGGGAAGAAGCGGAGAAGTAGAATAAGCTGGGGAGATATACACTGGATTCTCCCTTGTGTTGACCCCATAAATAAAAGAAGTTGGGAGAAAGCTACCGATCGTAAAGATTAACCTTTAGGCAATGTAACCTAGGGTCATAGAAATCCAAACTTCGTCTTAACAATAGTTTTGTGAGCCTATCATCTTTTCACAAAGATGCTTAGTACTTAGAGTCCTTTTCGAGTCTTGGGCGGGTCGGGTAGCAGCAAAAAGTTATCCCGGAACTCTCAAACTCCAAAAGTACAAAAAAATTATAAAAGAAGAGAAATTATAAAAAAAATGTATCTTCCCTTTTCAAATAAGGAGAGGACTTGTGAAATCTGCATTCTGGCAAGCACCCAGGTACTATTGAGTTTTCGTAGTTTAGGACCTTAGTTGAAATTTTCTATTGTTAATAAACAACGTAGGCTTAAGCAATCTAATCCTAATTCTAGTTTTATGCATAGCATATAGTTTAATTTTGCTAGGGACTAGCAAAAGACAGGCATGGGGGTATGATGTAAACACATTCATTGAGGGTAAAATGCCTATTCATGCATCTTCCTAGGCTTAGATTTGCATTTCATGTTATAAATATTGCATAGCATGCATCATTCTGCATTTAGAGTAGTTGTATATAATTTAGTTTAATTGCATCCTTTTTGTGGTTAGGAGAGAAGGATATTTATTTCGGAGCCTTGGATTGATATCCAACTGTACGGATCTTATCAAGATGACATCGGAGTCCAACTCCTCTGAAATCGCCTCGATCGGAGTCCCATAGCACCATATGTAGTTCGAGGAAGATCAATAGCCAAGGGACTAGGAGACATAATTCGGACCTTCAAATGACAAATATAGCCATGAGGATGGATTCGTGTCGACGATCGCAGCCTAACGACGCAAAAATCGACTCAATCTGACCTCTATAGTAGCCCCTACAACAAGAAGAAGATGGATGGCCCAGACTGCCCCACGTGGCGCAGCCCAGGCCGCACAGCACGCGGAGGCAACGATGAATGGGCTGGACCCTACACGCCCAGGCCCCTACACGCCCAGCCCAGGCCGCACAGCACGCCCAGGCCCCTACACGCACGCGGCAAGGTAGGAACACAGCACCAGCTATGCATGAGCTGGACCTACAGTGCGACGTTTACAGCTGTCGGTAATTCATCGCATGCCAGCAAAGCCAGCTGTGGGCACCAGCGGGCATGAGTTACCTACAACGATGTTTCCAACGACGACTTGGATGTCACTAATGGTCCCATACCTATTTTTGCCTCTTCTCCTCCACTATAAAAGGACCTACACCCCCTTCCTTCCAAGCCATCTCTACCGACTCTACTCCCACCTACTCCCAAGCTCTAGCAAGCCTACCAATGCTCTATTAGAGCATGTTCTCAAGCTTCCAAGGCGCCTATTAGTGTAGCGAACCTCTGCCGCACCAAATACTCCTCCAACTTCCCATCCCCATTCATAGGTCACCTTGGAGCTATCCTCCCACCTCTATTCCGGTAATAGATCATCTTTGTCTTCTCACCTCCATTCTGGAGCCACGTCGAAGCTTTCCTTAACCCGACGTCCTCCTACATCTC
Organism: Thalassia testudinum; assembly: GCA_037157565.1. NCBI lineage: Eukaryota > Viridiplantae > Streptophyta > Magnoliopsida > Alismatales > Hydrocharitaceae > Thalassia > Thalassia testudinum. Next base: position 19,779,921 of record JAZHRO010000056.1, read on the forward strand.
ACCTCCGTCGTCCCACTCCTCATCTCCTTCGTCTGAGCATCTGCCAGGCGCTGTCGTCTTGCCAAACAGCCGATTCAAGAGATTTCCTCTCACCCCCCTCTCTTTTTATGCTTTCATAGTTTATTGTAATTGACATTGGAAGTAATATATATCAGACTTGTTCCACATCTCTATCTTGTGATACGTTTGCCTATTTTCTTCTTACAAAAATCCAAGAAAATAACAAAACCCTAAAATACCAAAAAGTAATGAATTGAGGTGTGGTTTTCAACTAAAGTAAACGTTGCCTCCCTGTATTCAACCCAGGAATCCCTTAGAGTTTCGGGATAAATTTTATTTGATCGACGTGTTTTGCAACTACGACGACAGGTTACTTGTAAGCCCAATTTCTAACATGTACGATTTTGGATATAAGGGTACCTATTGAACTGAAACCACCTATCTTCTTTAAGGACCCTTATGATATCTTTCATGTGCTACCCAAGCCTAGAATAACTTATTTTTCTGAGCTGAATGTTAGGTGGACATCTGCAACTAGTGAACTAGATCTACCTATTGTCCGCCTTTTTGGTTTTGGGTTGCACACCTCAAAACCACAGGCCCAACCCCGGAAGCTTAACAACCTTCAATTCTATGTGATTTTCATCTAGAACCTGAGAACCACTCGACCTTGGGGCATTGGTCTAAACCATAATCTAGTCCACGTTTATGGACATATTCTGTTGGCGAGTTTGAGGATCAATATTTTTATTTTGATTCTGACCCGCACTTGTGAATTCTCAATTTCTTCTTTGTATGTATGCTATGCCTAGCTAAAGGCATTAAACTTAGCGTGCGTGTATACACTCTTCACTCTGCAGAGCTGACTGTATGTTTACTCCACCCTTTTCATGCCTTTATTTTTACAATGAGGACATTGCATCATTTAGGCATGGGAGGGTGGATAACAAATTCCTGAAATCATTATGCTAGCTTCGTAGAATTTATTTTAGTTTCTTATAAAATTAAAAAATTTGAAAATTTGAAAAAGATATGAAAAGAAAGAAATTAGGAAAAGAGAACTTAGGCATTTGAAAGTTATTAACTTTAGGAAATGATACGAGAAGACCTAAACACTTAGATTTTTCTGCTCTTCGAGCTTAATTAGCCTGGGTGTCCACTCGAATGTGTACTTAGTCTTGAGTCCTCACCAATTCAAATTCATTTTTAATTTGGCTAGTAAATTGGGTTGATAAGTATGCGACTTATCAACCTGCCTTCTGATTTGAGGGGACTTTAAGCCTAAGCATCTACACACATTTTTTCTCTGACTCACTTTTCGGCTGTTTCTTCAGAAATTGGGTAGCTGGCAAGTTGTCGGTGGTAACAGCTCATTGGTCGGTTATCTAGAGCCAAGTCACAAGACCATTTTCATTGTACTGCCCTTAGGTAAATCTTAGATCAGGAAAGCCACATACTTAAAAAAAAAAAGAAAGAAAAGGAGAAAAAAAATAAATAAAATCACACTTTACCACACGAGTATGGCTGGTAAGTTTATCGGTAGTAACAGCTCATCGGTCGGCTATCCAGAATGCAGCTCACAAAAAAAAAAAGCATAATAATTCCCAAAACACTTAGGGAAGAAGTGGGGGAGTAGAATAAATCAAGGAGATATACACTGGGTTCGCGCTTGTGTTGACCCCATAAATAAAAGTAGGGAGAAAGCTACCATAAGGAAAGATAAACCTCTAAGCAAGGTCACATAGGGTCGTAGAAACCCGAAGTTCGTTTTAACGGCCACCTAGTGAGTCTTTCACTATTTTCACAAGATGCTTAGCACTTAGAGTCCTTTTTGAGTCTTAGGTGGGTCAGATAGCCGTAAAATGCTATCCCGTAACTCTCAAACTCCAAAAGTACAAAAAAATTAGAAAAGAAGAAAAATACAAAAAATGTATCTTCCCTTTTTAAATAAGGCAAGGACTTAGGCGGTCTGCATTCTGGTAAACACCCAGGTACTGTTGAGTCTTCGTAGTTTAGGACCTTAGTTAAAATTTTCTATTGTTAATAAATGACTTAGCCTAAGTGACCGTGTCGATCCTTCGCTTTTAAGTCGTTTGTAGTTTAATGTGGTGGAAAAATCGACTAATCAATTTTTAATAAGAAATAACCACTCGCAGAGGAGCGGGTCGTTTCCACAGGGAGGCAATAACGTATTAAAATTCGCGCCACTTAAAAATGTTTGTTCGGAGTCAATTTGGACAAGAACCAAGCCAAGATTGCCTTTAGATTAAGGTTTAAGCAAGAAATAATGCTGAAATGGCAATTATGATAAACTACAGGATATTTTCCGCAATGCAGACTGAATAGAATATGAATAAAATCTGGCAATGGCAGAAAATGTAAATTTTAATCAATGCTTTACTGTAGCAAAACAGGGGAATTTTTCCCCGTTGTCTTGCACGACGAGTAGCCGATGGCTGGGCGCGGGAAGCTCGGCGAAGGTCCCTTGGATCAAGGGCTTCGAATCGGTGGTGACGGCGAGTCGCGCGGCGGCCGGAGGTGGCCGGACGAGCTCCGGCGGAGGTGCTGCAGGCGGTTGTGCGTGGGCGCGCGGAGGGTCTGCGGAAGGCGCTGGCGCGCGGAGGCGTGGCTGCGGTGGTCTGCAGGCGGGCGCTGGCGCGCGGAGGCGTGGCTGCGGTGGTAGCTGCAGAGGTCGGTTGCTGGCGGTTCTGCAGGTGGCTGTGCGTGGGCGCGCGGAGGGTCTGCGGAAGGCGCTGGCGCGCGGAGGCGTGGCTGCGGTGGTCTGCAGGCGGGCGCTGGCGTGTGCGGTGGAAGCTGCAGAGGGGGAGCTTGCGCGGTGGTTTGCAGATGGCTGTGCGGTGGAAGCTGCAGAGGGGGCGCTTGCGCGGTGGTCTGCAGGCGGGCGCTGGCGTGTGCGGTGGAAGCTGCAGAGGGGGCGCTTGCGCGGTGGTTTGCAGATGGCTGTGCGGTGGAAGCTGCAGAGGGGGCGCTTGCGCGGTGGTCTGCAGGCGGTTGGCGTGTGCGGTGGAAGCTGCAGAGGCTGTTGGAGGATGCTGCAGAGGGGGCGCTTGCGCGGTGGTTTGCAGATGGCTGTGCGGTGGAAGCTGCAGAGGGGGCGCTTGCGCGGTGGTCTGCAGGCGGTTGGCGTGTGCGGTGGAAGCTGCAGAGGCTGTTGGAGGATGCTGCAGGCTGGTCTGCAGGCGTTGGAGGAGAGCGCGGGCTGATCTGCAGGCGTGCGCAGGTCAGCAGCCGGTGAGCGGTGGAGGGCGCAGGCGGTTTGGTGGCCGGTTGGAGAGTGCAGGCTGAGGAAGTGGAGGTGAGCGGGTAACTTCAGACGTCTGGGAAATTTCCCAGACGTCTTAAGTTACTGAGAGGGTGGCTGATCAGTAGCTTGCGTGGTGGTCTGCGACGACGGCGAGGAAGATGCACGCTGATGTGCTCACGGTAATACGGGCGAGCTCCGGATGGCGGTGTGGCCTGTCACACCACACGCCCACGGTGGTGGAGACTCGCCGCCACGGTAGAGGCCGGCAGTGTGGATGGAAGAGAGAGGATCTCTCTGCACAGTGGTGAGTCGGTGGCGGAGGCCTCCTGCAGCCGGCAGCTTCCGTGCTCCTTTTATAGTGTCTTGAACAATTTTGAAATTAGCCGCCGACCAGATCCACCACATCCGCTCCCCCTTGAATGGCTTCATCACTGCAGCAGCCGGGCGTTGGAGCGGCAGCCAGCCGTTCTGAAAGAAGACGAATAAAGCAAATATTATTAAAATATTAGGGTTATTTATGTATAGACCCTCAACTTCTATGTTAATAAAAACAATATACCTAATTGGTTATCTAATTAGATGAATGCTATTCTAAGCTAATTCTAAATGCACTTAAGATATGAATGCAATGTATGGATTATGTAATTAGATTAAAACTATGAATTAATCTATTTACATCCTAATTTATACTAAATAAATGTTAGAATTAACCTAATGTGTAGGCACTTAAGTACTTAAATAACCCACAACTATGGGCTAATCAAATACCCCCATGCCTAGTTTTTGCTAGTCCCTAGCAAAATTAAGCGAAACCTAGCACTCTAAGTAGACTAGTCAACTCACTTAGTCTTCCTTCAGAAGCATATTAAGTTCAGGTTTTAAACCCAAGGTCCCTAAGTAGTTGCTAAGTTACAGACTAGGTCGGCTAAAGACGAGTTGTAAGCACAAGTTTCCCTGATTTCTGACTCTACCCTAAAGTTTATTGATCCCTGAGATTAAAGCATCCGTGCTTGTGCATTGGTCCGAGTTATTTGAGTTAAAGGAATTTTTTTTTATTTTTAATATATATATATATATATATATATATATATTTTTTTTTTTTTTTTTTTTGTTTGATTCTTCTAAGTCTAACCTCAGATCAGCTATCAACACAGCCTGTGTCGGATTCATTGTCCCCATTACCATACCTCGAAGGGTGCCTGGCTTTCGATGCTTCGAGATAGCACCGCCCATAACAACCCCAAGAACTCCTGGCAATCGACACTTCGAGATAGTATCGCCCATGGATTTCTTAAGCGAATTCAGGCCTATGGCAATCGGCACTTCGAGATAGGGCCGCCCATGGTACCTGAACCGCGCAATGCGCTTACATGCCCCCAGTAGGATGGATATCCTAAGAGACAAGCGCCGAGGAGGTAATATGTTACCATCGCATCCTCAAGGTGAGTATATACTCGACCTCTCCTGCGGCGGGAACTCTTCCAATCAAAATATGTTTTCAAGCCTTTCTTAAGTCAAAACTAAGAGAACCAAATCTCTTTTCAGAAATTAAGTTAATTACCAGACCAAGTGTGAAAAATTTGGATGCTTGGGTTACAAGGACCCGTAAACCAAAAGGTAGAATAAGACTCCAGGTACTATCCCACCTTTTAACTCAAACCCTAGCTTCCCTTCCTCAACCTCTTGAAGAATGGTCCGCAACTTAACTCCTACTTAAGTTTTTAAGTCCACAAAGGACCCTAAAGGTCTAAAGCTAGTAGCTTATTTAGCTTCTAAAGTTTGACCCTAGAATTAATTTAGTTTACGCTAGAGTTCTGATTTGCTTAAGAATGCAGGACTTAGCCAGTTAAGCTCAAAACTTTTTTTTTTTTTTTATATGTACAAATGTATGCAATTATGCTATGTATATCCCCAAGTACACCCCCCCATGCCTAAAATCTGCAATGTCCTCATTGCATAGAAGGATATTACCTGGGTCAAAGCTGGGCTGAATAGCCGAAGAACCTGCAAATCAGGTTCAAGAATTGTAGAAATAGGCCCTAAAAATGAGGAAAGCAAAGTTGGCCTAGAAAATAGGTAACCTAGGATGTTGGCGAGCTGATGATGAATCCCGATAGCAAATGCTCGCCCAACTAAAATGGGAATGAAATCTTCCCAGGTCACCAGAAGAGGTTCTAAAGGATAAACAGTTAAAATAACCTTCAAAGGGGTAGGGGTAGGATGACAAGGATCCTCCAAAAAGAATGGGGAAGGAATGGTATAGAGATAAACCCCCAGGGTAATGGACTGACTAAAGAAATCATCAATCCATACCCGATACTCCATTACAGAAAATATTGGTCTGTTAAGCCCCCTAGTCAGAAAAAAAATGAGCAATTCTCTAAGGCAAGGATCGTCTAGGGTGTCCAAGTTACGAGGTTGTGGGATGGCCATAAGATCTAGGTTGGGTTTAATCAGCTTGGTGTCCATCCTAAACACTCTTTCTAATTCCTCAATTTCATCCCTAACATTCCTTGCACCATCACGTGGATCTTCCTGCTCTTCATTAGGAGTCACAATTTCGCTTTCAGATATAAGAGAATCAGAGGGTGACTTCGAAGTGAATGAAGGCAGGTTGGAAGCAACAGATCTAGGGATTATCCTGTTAATGTCATCCCCGGGTTTTTGTTCTTTACTCACATCTTCCCCGGAGTCTATATGTGAATCCACACAAATCTTAGAAATTGCTTCCAAATTTTCCATCATTTTATCATGAGGAGAAATATCATCAATGGGTGTGCCAAGGAAACCTAATTTGGTCAAATTTGTGACATCCTCAGGGGCTAACTCTTCAAATAAGACATAATCACCCTTAGTGTCACTCCAAATCTTGAATGTAGGTTCCTCATATAATTCGTCTTCCTCCTCATCACACAATTCATCATGTACCCGAGGTCTAGAATCATTTAATATCTCAGCAGATCCCCTAGGGTGCTCTATCTGAGGTAAATTATTTACATTGGTTACATCAGACTCCTCAGATAGGTCAACTTCTTTAGGGTTAGGTTCCCTAAGGGTGGGTTTGAGTTCCATATCATGATCAGAAGGGAGGGTAGGATTAACAACTTGACTTTGACCCACTTCATCAAATGTCACGAAAATACTATCATCTGGGTCGAGGTCTTCCAATGGCACCATCATTCCCTTCTTTTGACTCCAATATAATTCAGGTGGATACTCAACCTTATCATCATCTTCCTCGGGTTGCCACCTTTCTTCATCCAATGCAAAGCTACTTTCATGTGTATTTTCCTCCCACCTAAAGTGTAGATCTCTCAAGGAAGTGTCATCTAATGGGGAGGTTTCAAAATCGATCCTCGAAAAGTAGCTATTCTCCCCAGAATTTCCCTTCAACTTAAAGTGTTGCTTTCCCACGGGAGATGCATCTATTGTAGAGGGATGTACGTCATCGTCAATGGGGCAGATTGGGTGGCTAATTTCATCTCTTTCTTGTTGGCCTGCTCTCAAAGATTCTCCTAACAATTCACTCATTTCATTTTGCATTTTCTGTATTTCCATCTTCAAAGAGGAGAGGTCATTTCTATCATAAGAGAAGTCAGGCTCAGACTTATAGTACCCAGGAGTGTTTGTCCAACCATTATAAGTTTTCAGGGAGGGTGGGTTGGGTATTTCTTTGGTATGTGGGATATTGGGCAAAGCAAATCTCGCTCCTGAGTTTTGCTCACTAATTTGGGGCTTAACTAGGCCAATACTCCTATAATAGGAGTAAAACGGATCCCAATGATTGTCATTATGTCCATCAAGGAATGGACCATCTTGGCGTCTGGGATCGAAGGATGCAAAGTGGGGGTGAGGGTGTGGGCAAGATGTGAAAGGATGAAAATCAATGTGGTCCATTCTAACTCACACTTCAATCAGAATTCCCCAAGCCAGACACAATTCAAAAAGGACCTTTTAGGTCTTTCCCAATTTAGGCTTTTGATTTTAAGTCAGATTGCAGGTGACAATACAATTTGTTCAATCAATTTACGCGCCTATTGTCGACCTACGGCTCGCCTAAAAAGACCTAGTTGGAGCTTAGGTGTTCTTCCCTAAATCTCAAATGGTCAAGTAAATCCAAAGACGGAAGATCGAGGGATGCAAGTAGGCCTAAGCCTTCCTTTGAAGCTGTGCTTTCGCGGTGCTCCTCAACTACCCCCAAAAATCCGTGACAGGGTATCCCCCTCTTTGGATTTACAAAACCTTTGATTTCCAGTTCCGAACACTTCAAAATCCAACGAAAGGAGGGCTCTTGTCCTAGTATTTCCAAACCTAAGGAGTGTCTAGAAACGTGCCGTGGTGCAAGTGAAATAAGTGTGCATACACCGTCAAAGATTTTGAACTTTGAATCGCACGCCAAGTTTGAAAATCAAATCCTTGGTTTTTAAAATGTCCTTCCTTTAATTAGTCCTTTTTCTAAAGAAAATATATGACCACTTGTTAGATTTATTCAGTACAGATTAGGTGGTCTTCGCATTAAATCCCAAATGCAATGCGTGATCAAAAATAGGATGCAAAGTAAGAGAATGCGTACCTTGCCTCCAGCGATCTTCGATGCAAAAATGCACGCAATGCAGAAAAGCAAATCTAGAGGCTGCTCATACAGACCTAAATGGTTCGTCCTAGGGCAGGCAGCTTCTAGCAGGCAGCTCATTTTTTTTTCTTTTTCTATTTTTTTAGAGCTACTTATGCACAAGCAAATAAAAGAAATAATAAAAAAAAAATAAACCTAAATCTAAAGAAAAGGGAACAGGCTCCCAAAAATTACCCAACACGGGTCCAAAACAAAATCAGGGAACAAACCCTCAAAATATGCCCCAGAACAAGGGTTTCAAACTAACTGTAATGAAAAATTAAGTCTTCAGTCTTAATTCTATTCTAATTAAATTAGCGATTAAATACAGTGGTGTCCATCGCGTCCTCGTCCTTCTCCTCCTTTGAAAATTGCTTGTCCACTTCTCGTCTGGCGACGTCAAGGGTCGCCTCTCACAGTGGCTGATTCTTGCACAAAATTTCTCGCACAGAAAAGAAAATAATAGATGGTCAAATCTCTGTGCAATTGACAAATAATCAAAATAAAATTAGGCGAAATTATTGCGTCTGTTGCCTCCCCGGCAACGGCGCCATTTGACCGTGTCGATCCTTCGCTTTTAAGTCGTTTGTAGTTTAATGTGGTGGAAAAATCGACTAATCAATTTTTAATAAGAAATAACCACTCGCAGAGGAGCGGGTCGTTTCCACAGGGAGGCAATAACGTATTAAAATTCGCGCCACTTAAAAATGTTTGTTCGGAGTCAATTTGGACAAGAACCAAGCCAAGATTGCCTTTAGATTAAGGTTTAAGCAAGAAATAATGCTGAAATGGCAATTATGATAAACTACAGGATATTTTCCGCAATGCAGACTGAATAGAATATGAATAAAATCTGGCAATGGCAAAAAATGTAAATTTTAATCAATGCTTTACTGTAGCAAAACAGGGGAATTTTTCCCCGTTGTCTTGCGCGACGAGTAGCCGATGGCTGGGCGCGGGAAGCTCGACGGAGGTCCCTTGGATCAAGGGCTTCGAATCGGTGGTGACGGCGAGTCGCGCGGCGGCCGGAGGTGGCCGGACGAGCTCCGGCGGAGGTGCTGCAGGCGGTTGTGCGTGGGCGCGCGGAGGGTCTGCGGAAGGCGCTGGCGCGCGGAGGCGTGGCTGCGGTGGTCTGCAGGCGGGCGCTGGCGCGCGGAGGCGTGGCTGCGGTGGTAGCTGCAGAGGTCGGTTGCTGGCGGTTCTGCAGGTGGCTGTGCGTGGGCGCGCGGAGGGTCTGCGGAAGGCGCTGGCGCGCGGAGGCGTGGCTGCGGTGGTCTGCAGGCGGGCGCTGGCGTGTGCGGTGGAAGCTGCAGAGGGGGAGCTTGCGCGGTGGTTTGCAGATGGCTGTGCGGTGGAAGCTGCAGAGGGGGCGCTTGCGCGGTGGTCTGCAGGCGGGCGCTGGCGTGTGCGGTGGAAGCTGCAGAGGGGGCGCTTGCGCGGTGGTTTGCAGATGGCTGTGCGGTGGAAGCTGCAGAGGGGGCGCTTGCGCGGTGGTCTGCAGGCGGTTGGCGTGTGCGGTGGAAGCTGCAGAGGCTGTTGGAGGATGCTGCAGAGGGGGCGCTTGCGCGGTGGTTTGCAGATGGCTGTGCGGTGGAAGCTGCAGAGGGGGCGCTTGCGCGGTGGTCTGCAGGCGGTTGGCGTGTGCGGTGGAAGCTGCAGAGGCTGTTGGAGGATGCTGCAGGCTGGTCTGCAGGCGTTGGAGGAGAGCGCGGGCTGATCTGCAGGCGTGCGCAGGTCAGCAGCCGGTGAGCGGTGGAGGGCGCAGGCGGTTTGGTGGCCGGTTGGAGAGTGCAGGCTGAGGAAGTGGAGGTGAGCGGGTAACTTCAGACGTCTGGGAAATTTCCCAGACGTCTTAAGTTACTGAGAGGGTGGCTGATCAGTAGCTTGCGTGGTGGTCTGCGACGACGGCGAGGAAGATGCACGCTGATGTGCTCACGGTAATACGGGCGAGCTCCGGATGGCGGTGTGGCCTGTCACACCACACGCCCACGGTGGTGGAGACTCGCCGCCACGGTAGAGGCCGGCAGTGTGGATGGAAGAGAGAGGATCTCTCTGCACAGTGGTGAGTCGGTGGCGGAGGCCTCCTGCAGCCGGCAGCTTCCGTGCTCCTTTTATAGTGTCTTGAACAATTTTGAAATTAGCCGCCGACCAGATCCACCACATCCGCTCCCCCTTGAATGGCTTCATCACTGCAGCAGCCGGGCGTTGGAGCGGCAGCCAGCCGTTCTGAAAGAAGACGAATAAAGCAAATATTATTAAAATATTAGGGTTATTTATGTATAGACCCTCAACTTCTATGTTAATAAAAACAATATACCTAATTGGTTATCTAATTAGATGAATGCTATTCTAAGCTAATTCTAAATGCACTTAAGATATGAATGCAATGTATGGATTATGTAATTAGATTAAAACTATGAATTAATCTATTTACATCCTAATTTATACTAAATAAATGTTAGAATTAACCTAATGTGTAGGCACTTAAGTACTTAAATAACCCACAACTATGGGCTAATCACTAAGCGATCTAATCCTAGTTTTGATGTTATACATAGCATGTAGTTTAGTTTTGCTAGGGACTAGCAAAAGATAGGCATGGGGGTATGATGTAAACACATTTATTGAGGGTAAAATGCCTATTCATGCATGTTCCTAGGCTTAGATTTGCATTTCATGTTAAAAATATTGCATAGTATGCATCATTCTACATTTAGAGTAGTTGTATATAATTTAGGTTAATTGGATCCTATTTGTGGTCAGGGGAGAAGGATATTTATTTTGGACCCTCGGATTGAAGATCCGACTATATGAATCTGATCAAGACGACGATCGGAGTCCAACGCCTCTGAAATCGCCTCGATCGAAGTCCCGTAGCACCATATGCAGTCCGAGGAAGATCAACGGCCAAGGGACTAGGAGACATAATTTGGAGCTTCAAATGACAAATCCGATCGTACAAATGGATTCAGGTCGACGATCGCAACCTCACTGCATGAAAATCGACTCAATCCAACCTCTGTAGCAGCCCCTACAATAAAAAGAAGATGGACGGCCTACATTGTGCCATGTGGCGCAGCCCAGGCCACCCAGCACATGTATGTGCCACCACACGCGTGCGCGCGCGTAGGCGTGCATGCACACAACACAGCACCAACGGGTGAGCGTGCACGCGCACGCGGCAGAGAGAGGCACAGCATAGCACCAGCGATGCTTACAACCGTGGCTAATTCTTCGTGCGCCAGCAAAGCCAGCTGTGGGCGTGAGCGGGCATGAGCGATCTAAAGCGACACTTCCAACGACGGCCTAGATGTCGCTAATGGTCCCATACCTATTTTTGCCTCTTCTCCTTCACTTTAAAAGGACCTACACCCCCTCCCTTCCAAGCCATCTCTACCTACTCTATTCCCACCTACTCCCAGGCTCTAGCAAGCCTACCAACGCTCTATTAGAGCTTACTCTCAAGCTCCCAAGGTACCTATTCGTAGAGCGAACTTCTGCCCCACCAAATATTCATCCGACTTCCTATCCCCATTCGTAGGTCGCCTTGGAGCCATCCTCCCACCTCCATTCCAGTAGTAGATCATCTCTGTCTTCTCACCTCCATTCTGGAGCCACGTCGAAGCTTTCCTCTACCCGACGTCCTCCTACATCTCACCTTCGTCATCTCGCTCCTCACCTCCTTCGTTTGAGCTTTTGCCAGGCACCGCCATCTCGTCGAACAGCTGATTCAAGAGATTTCCTCTCAGCCCCCTCACTTTTTATGCTTTCATAGTTGATTGTAGTAGACATTCATGATATATAAAATATTTGTTCCATCTCTATCTTGTGATTCATTTGCTTGTTTTCTTCTTACAAAAATAAAAAGAAGAACAAAACCCTAAAATACCAAAAAGAAACAAAGCGAAGGGTGGTTTTCAATTAATGTAAACGTCGCCTCCCTGTGTTCCACCTGGGACTCCCTTAGAGTTTCAGTATAAATTTTATCGGATCGACGTGTTTTGCAGCTACGATGAAGGGTTACTTGTAATCCCGATTTCAAACACGGGAAACAAGTGCGACCATTTTGGCGCTATTGCTGGGGAGGCAACGAAATTTACTTTATTATTTTCTGCACTTCTTTGCATTTACACAACACTAACCCCGCTTATCTCTGGTCTATTGTCATGTAGGTACCCTAGCATGGAGATCCAAGTGCGATAGACTAGAGTAAAGTGCGGGTAGAGTGTTTTGTAAGTGTCCCCTACACCACCCCCACGTTAGTTTTCATTCCATAACCTAATATCGCAAACCCAAATCAACTTAGGTGCTTTGCATAAACCCTAGGGTAGATTTTGGTTGTTTGATTGTCACTCCACTCACCTCACCCACTTGCATATATAAAAAAATAAAAAAAAATATTCTTAACTTGTGGGATTTAACTGAAAGCTACACACTTAACACCCATAACTTCTTATCATAAGATGCACAATCACTTTGATTCTACCACTTAACCGGGATCTGACCTGTGGACCTGGTACACTTCAACTTTATACACATAAGTGAGTAGATATCTGAATAGGTTAAACATTCTTGTGTGACTTAACTAAGTGGTGCAATAGGTCAATTGATTGAGCTGTTTGGGCCGCACCACTCAATCTAAAACTGATCCATTAAGTAGCTTGCCACTTAGGGTTGATTCTTAGGGCTGAACCAGGCACTCCACATTATTTTTGATTTTTGAAGAAACATATCATCACCCGTGCATTCAAAACTTGAACTGTTCTACTAAACCTTGATTGAACCAACCTATGAATTAAACCCTAAAAGCTACTAAACAAGGTTAAATACTAAAATACACATCATCAAATAACCTTGTTTGAGAACCCTAGTTGTGCACGCAAACACATTTTAACTGATCATTAAGGGCACAACCCATCTAAAGGGCCCATCACATTCCAAGAGCACGATCATCCCAGGCAGAACTAAAATTGAGTAGATGTTGGCCTTAAGGATTGATTCGCTCTTCGAGGCTCAGATTAAGATTCTTTTCGATTAATCTACTTTTGCTGGTCCATCTGATGTCTAACTAGGGGAGTAGCATCAAACGACCGTGGTTGGGGCGTACACTAGGAAGCGGAGGCGTAAGCCAAAGGAAGAACCTTCTCCCCAGTCCCTCCTTCTAACTGGTTGGATTGACCGGATAAAGGTAGACCAAATCATTTATAATCTCAAGATGGGTCCTGGGAGTCTATAGGACTTTAGGCTACCCACATAAGGATAGGTTTGGTTGATTGTATTGTAGGGCACCTTTTCTCTTCTCCATTTTCCCTCCTTTTCTACCATGTACCCTTCCACATCCTACACACATTTCACATCCTATCCTCCTACCACCACTTATCCCCAAGATGATTACTATCCCGACTTGACTTGTAATTACCCATCCACTAGCTGGGATGACTTTGATTGGGGATACGAATCCAGACCTCAGTGTCTAGAGCCTAACCCTGGACAACAAGACTATGATTACTATCCTTCCCATTGGTACAATGATTATAGATCTCCATCCTTTAATGACCAAACAAACCCGATCTACAATCAAGAAGGATATGATGATTATAACACCTACCCTCCCCAGTATTCCACTGAATATAGGTCACCACCATCCTTTGAACAACCCGAGACGACCTACTATCAGGGAGAAACCCAAGAAACTTGACATCTTGACTCCCTTAGATTTAACCCGAAACCACCCAAACCTGAACCGAACCAGTTGGTTCAGGTGAACCAGATCAAGGATATGGTATTGGCTAATTTGCGAAACACTATACAATTGTTAGAAGCTCAGCCAACACCATGCACTGAAGTACTGGAGCCTATGATCAAAATGATTAATGAACTTAATAGTTCACTATTGGATTTGTTCCAAAGTGTTAGGGATAGGGACTTGGGTGAGTTTCTTCTTGGGAAATTGTAGAGGTTGAGGATGAAATTTGTGATTGCCCTAGTCAAATCTTGGGATGATTCTCATGATGAACCCCCTTCAAGAGAGCCAATGTCTGAACCCACTTAGGTGCCTGTCGGGGGGGATACATTTTCTGAGATTGGGGAAGACCAGGTTGGGATAGAGCAACCATTTGAGGATGAACCAAGTGATTCACCCGAGATCCCCAAGTCAGGAAATGAAGAAAATTATGTCTCCTTGGATCATGAAATGATTTATGATTTTGAGACATATATAAATGAGGATCATCAATTCTTTGACTCTGAGGGTGAAGAATATTTAGGTGAAGTCTCATTTGAACATAAGAAAAATGATTTTAGTGAGACAAACGGGCATAAGGAATCTAATGAACCATTTGATAGCCCGTTCATTGAAGATTTGGATTTAGTTGGGGTTAACTTGGAGGATCCAAATCTTGATGATTCAATTAGTGACCCCAGTCCTCATCTGCACCCTGAAGAGCTGACTTCTAAGATCACTAAGCACAAGTCAATCCTGATTCAACTGCAATTGTTGAACTTGGGCACTTTAGATAGGGTATACAACAAAGCTGTCGCTAATTCATCGTGCACCAGTAAAGGCAGCAGTGGGCATGAGCAGGCATGAGTGAGATATAGCAACACTTCTAGTGACGGCGTGTATGTCACTAATGGTCCCATACCTATTTTTGCCTCTTCTCCTCCACTATAAAAGGACCTACACCCCCTCCCTTCGAAGCCATCTCTACCTACTCTACTCCTACCTACTCCCAAGCTCTAGTAAGCCTACCAACGCTCTGTTAGAGCTTGCTCTCAAACTCCCAAGGTGCCTATTAGCATAGCAAACCTCTGCCCCACCAAATATTCATCTGACTTCCCATCCCCATTCATAGGTCACATTGGAGCCATCCTCCCACCCCCATTCTGGTAGCATATCATCTCCGTCTTCTCACCTCCATTCTGTTGCCATGTTGAAGCTATCCTCTACTCGATGTCCTCTTGCATCTCACCTCCATCGTCCTGCTCCTCACCTCCTTCATTTGAGCTTCCACCAGGCACCGTCGTCTCGCTGAACAGCCGATTCAGGAGATTTCCTCTCACTCCCCTCTCTTTTTATGCTTTCGTAGTTGATTGTAATAGACATTCATGATATATAAAATATTCATTCCATCTCTATCTTGTGAATCGTTTGCTTGTTTTCTTCTTACAAAAATACAAAAAAATAACAAAATCCTAAAATACCAAAAAGAAACAAAACAAAGCATAATTTTCAATTAAAGTAAACGTCACCTCCCTATGTTCGACCCGAGACTCCCTTGGAGTTTTGGTATAAATTTTATCTAATCGACATGTTTTACAACCGTGATGACGGGTTGCTTGTAACCTCAATTTCAAACACGCAAAACATGTGTGACCACATGGGCTTCATGGCAATTACAGATGAAAGTCAGGAAGAAGACATTTACGACAAGGAGGTAAATCCTTTCACTCTTGATGAGATGTAGGAAGCCTTAGAAGAGTTATATGATCTTAGTAGAACATTGAAGTTAGAAAATAAAAATCTAAGAAAGGATTCTATTGCCTCAAAATTTGAAATAGATAATCTTGTTGCTAAAAATCAAGATTTAAAGGCCCCTTTTAGTTCTATTAAATCTAAAAAGAATGCTCTTGTGTTAGAAACCATGACCTAATCTTAAAGAACACTAATTTAATTGAAGAGAATAGCTTACTGAAATATGAAATTTCAATTCTTAAAAGTAAGATGAGTATAATAGAAAGAGACCTTGCATGCCCTAAGGAAAAATCAGATAAATTGCTAAATGAGCTAGCTAGGTTCACTAAAGAAAAGACTATGACCAAATCCAGAAATGGACACACCAAAAGGTCTTTTGCACAAAGGCCAAATGGTTGGAATCCAAGTAAACCCAAACCTTGGTTGAGAAAGACTAACTTTGGAGGACCCAAAAAGATGTGGATACGTAGATCCCTTGTACAATCTTGTTTTGCAGATTGTGGTGTGGATCCAAGAAGCTACCTATATGGAATTCATCAAGGGAGAATCAAGGTTCTTAGTGAACCAAATGGATATGGAGGTTGGAATCCATACAATTGGAGGTAAAATCCTTTTGATTTTGATGAATTAATTAGCATCATGATAAGGGGAGAATTAAAATGATCTTTATGCTACATGTTCATTAAAAAGGGAAGATTACCTTTAATAATAGTTGACTTGATATAGAAATGCATGTATTTAGGGGGAGATCTTAAAAGCTAAATTGAGCTATGTTTCAATTAGAAAGGGGGAGAGATCACCTTAGCTTTTGATATAGAAATGAAAAAGGGGGAAAACACTTATTACTCTTATAATTTTTGAATTTAATAATAGAAGTGCATATCATTAGCTTATTATGTCAAAAATGGGGGAGATAATAGATTTTGGAAAAACACATCTCTTCTATAATTATGTCAAAAAAAATTAGAGTTAACCCAATTTTAGAAGAACATGTTTTAAGGGGGTGTTATAGGATAACATAATTAAAATTTATTAAACCTTTTTGATAATGTCAAAAAGGGGGAGAATGTTTTGGAATATTATTTATGGTTTTGTCATCATCAAAAAGGGATAGATTGTTGGTGTAAAGGCACCTCGATCATTAATTTTGATGATAATAAAAAATGTGTAATTTAACATTTGCATTGAGTTTAAGATTTTAGGTTAAAATGCAAATGGAAGCAAGTGTGAGGAGCTCAAGCTCACATCCATGGCAAGATGAATGAGCTTGACAGAGGAGATGGAGCTTGTCTTAGAGCTAAAACTTGAAGGAGAATGAAGAATAGGATAGATGGATATTTTAATTGTACTTGTATTTATTTTTGCTCTTTATTTATTTAGAATTATTGTAAGGAGCCCAAAAAATATCACCATAAGTCCTACGAACACATACTTTATTCGAAAACACTTAGGCAAAATCTAGATTTGAATTAGAAAGCCAAAAGAAGAATCAGACAACCTGATCAGATGTCTAACATTAGTATCAAACATCTGATTCTAACATTTTAGTTGACTGATCTTTTTATCAGACGTCCAATTACCTAAGCTGAAAAAAAATGGTCTAAGACCTTTTCATTTAAACATCCTTACTTAGATCCAGACATCCTACAAGATGTACGATAACTTTGACAAACGACCAATAATAGGACCATTATCCTGTCAAACAATATCTTCTAGAACCCTCTTAGAAATAATTTAATATTACTTATAAACATCCGTAGAACCCTTCAGACATCTGAAAAAGAGACATTAGACCTTGTCAGACCAAATCCAACCATTGGGCCCTTGGAAAACAAATCCCACAGAACACCTTTATCTTCAAATGTCTAGTAGACTGTCTAGATGACTAGTAAGATGTCCGACCTTGTTACACTAGAGCCTTGTTTAGATCTAATCCAAAATAGAAACAAACTCTCACATTATTAAACGTCCAAAAGTTCTGCTAGATGTTTTAAAATAGTAGATCTGAGATATGGCCATTAGACACAAGAACCCTGTTTCCATCTAATCCAATCTAGGAACACTAACCCTTCATATCAGATGACCACGAATATGATTAGACGTCTGATTCTACTGTCAGAGTCATGATGAGCCTAGTTTGATTGGGATTTTGGCCTGATCTTCTTGGATTTTATCCCAACAGCTACAAGGAGACTACCAAGCCTTCTTGAAGGTTCCTAACACCTCTATAAATAGTAGTGGACCATCCATTAGCAACATACACTTACAGATAATACTTTCCACCATTCTTTGTGTTTAAAGGAGAGAAATCAAGTAGAAGAAAAGTCTTGCTCTCCAAACTCTACACTCTACTTCAGAGAACATAAAATCGTTGCACACTAATGACTATTCACTTCCATAAATACAGAAGTAATTCTTTCCTATAGAAGCTTAGGTTAAGTTGTATCTTTGGGCTCTATAGGCTATTGTATTTTTACTTTTCTTTGGTTGGGTATTCAAGTGGTGAATTCCCGTCTCCTTCATGAGATAAAATACTCTTCGTGAAGAAGAGGGATTTTTTAGATACACTCCCCTCGGGTCAAAGTAGTGTGGTTGTATTGAGGTTGTACCACCCTCGATTTAACTGTTATGATTTGTGGATTTGATCTACTTGGTAGATCGGAAAATCCTAAGTCTAGAGATGTAGGTGGTCATTTTTACCTGGGTTGTGTTTCTACCTAAAAATACTTGTGTATTGTGGTGATTGAATTTTGTGATTGTTTTTATTTACATCTATTTTTATCTACTGTACTATTCACCCCCCTCTAGTGCACCTATAGTTTCCTTGGGGTAGGTTCCCAAGATCCAACTAATTCAGGTCATAAAGATCAACTACCACACAAACACCAGCTACAAGTGCTGGTGGAGCAAAATAACAAGGCAAGAAGTCTTATGAAAGAGATGTGGTCCTTTGATTAAATGATCATATTTTAAAGTTTGAGTTATTTATCAATGTGTTTTTTGATGTTGTGCTTCGTAATTGATTAGGCAAAGAGTGTTCAATAAACACGAGTTTGAGTTCTTTTCCTTTGTTATTAATGCTAAGTCTTATGTAGGTGAGCCTATTTGATTGTTTCTAAGTGTGCTTGTGAATCAATTTTAATATGTAGGTGAGAGAGGTCAATCAATCAAGAAAGACCTCACCTACCAAGGAATCACACTCAAAATAGGCTCAATCAAGCTTGTTGGTTCTCTAAAAAAATTAAACCCTAAGGTTAAGAACATAGGGTTTATGCTTCTATGAAAAATCAATCAACTAGATCCAATTCAGACTTCAAATAAATACACATGATGGTAAGGATTGCAAGGAGTATTTTGGTGGATTTTTACTACTTTAGAGAATTTGTTATGATTTTTAGAGTCTGAGGGGTCAAATAGACCAATCAACCCTTTATCAGTAAATCAAAAATCTACTATAGAAGTACAGGCCCAAAATTTTTCACAAAAATACTATAGATAGTAAGTTTTAGAGGCTTTCCAACCCTACCAAATATTGACAAATTGGAGTTGTACAATGTTTGTAATAAATTCCCAAATAGGATGGTTTGGTTTTGGATACAATTAGAATTTTTTAAATTCTTATAGTGTAAAATTTTCCTAATAAAAGGTGGTTCTGAAAAGCTAATTTAAAAACCTAACTGTAGCCTGAACTTCAAAATTTGTAGGGCTCCAGACAAACAGTAAAAGAATTTTAAAAGTCAATACCAAGGTCTGGTCGAATTTCAGAATGCAGTAAATATGTGATTTAAAAGGTTTTCAAGTCAAAATCAATTACACCAAGAAATTTTTTTTCAAAAATATTTTTTTTTTAATTCAAATTTGAGATTTGAATTTATTATTAATTTTTTTGAAATTTAAATCCAACTAACCTAAGGATGGTACTAAACTAAATCTATCCTAACCACCTTTTTCTTAATTTTGAAACTTTTCTCTATTTTTTCTAAGTAATGCTAAAGCAAATCTAAACACTATTTTTCAAATAAAACCCTAACTAGCTAAACCTAAGGAACTTAAAATTTGAAATCAGGAAAAATTATGTGCACCTATTTTCTTCACCTTGGGTTGTTTGCAGGCATAGATCACCACATCGAATTTTCCTACACACAAAAATCACAAAAAACGAAAGTTGATTAGAAATCAAATTAAAAATTGTAGTGCCTCCCCGGTGATTACGAAGCAATCATCGGTCTTAATTGACATAAATTAGGCTAGAACCTAGGATAAGCTAGTGTAATCCATGCATACATGGGCATTAATTGCATCTTTACTACTTTCACTTAGCTATGCATGAAATAATGATATAATGTACTAATTAAGTGCATTAAATAAATTGTAGGTAATAAGAAGCTCAGGAGCTGGATCTGAAGCTGGTGATGCAGCAGAGCTGGAGCAAAAGACCTTAGAGAAAATGAAGCAGAGAAATAATGTAAGGGTTGAAGTATGTTACTCTATTAAGTAGAAGATAAGGTAGAGTCAAATTATGAAGATAAGGTCTCTCTAATCTAGAAATATTTTTGATCAAGGGTTTCGCGCAACTATACTACGAACTACGACATATTTCAAAACACACACACAAATGGCCTTGTCATATGGCACTATTGCCAGGGAGACAACGTGATTCTTGATTTTTGATCTTAGAACTTTTAGTGACAAATCTCCCTCTACTTGTCTGTGGATGTGCAGGAAATCAGGAGGATGGGATCTATGCACACAACGAGTGCAGATTAAGAAAAAATTAGGTGCACATCTCCTCTCTTAGTTTAGGATTTCCCTTTTGAATCTTAGGTTAGATTTGATTTTTTTTTATTATAATCTTCTTTCTAAAAAAAAAGAAATCTACATTTTTTTCCCTCGAAAAGAAAAGAAAAATTCTTTTGGTTGTTAGATTAGGTTTCTTTTTGAATCCTAGGTTAGCTAGGTTAGTTAGAGAAAAAAAAGAGTGAAAAATCTAAAAAAGGTATTTCCCTCGAAAAAAAGTCTAAAAATTTAAAAAAAAAATCATTTTTGGTGGAAGGTTGAATTTGAAATTCAAACCTCTTTCAAAAAGCCTTTCGACCACAATATGAAATTCAGCCCAACATCATTTTCCTAATTAAAAGTTCATTTGCCAAATATTTATTGAGCGAAAAATTATGAAATTTAGGCAAGAGCTGCATTTTCAAACTAGCTTTAAAATGGCATCATTAATTTGAGAAAATACAAACTTTAAAATTTTTAAAAATTCACGAATTACAAAGGGGTCAAACTAACCCAGATTTATAAACTTTCAAATTTCAAATAGAAATTTTGAACAATCCACGAATCTGATCTGATAAAAAATGGTAGGGTTTGAAAGCTGATCTAGTTAGCCTTAATTTTCATATTTTTCCTGAATTTTTAAAAATCTTTGGTACTATTTCAAAGGAAAAAATCGACCAGGGGTCAAAATTTCAAATCTGACCCCCCGACAGTTAAAAATTCATATTAATTGGGTTGAAATAGTTAAAATTACAAAAAAATATTATTTGAAAATATAATTGAAAAAGTAATCTACTTACCAAATTTCAAATTATTTGGATTCGATTTTTGTTCAAAGAATTATTTTTTTTCATGTGGTTTGCTAAAACCCTAGAACTGCATGAACCCCAGGCTCAACCTTTAGGGTCATATTTCTAGAGACCACATTTTGGCTAATCTAAACTAAAACAAGTCTAGTGGCTAGTTGGTGAACTTGGTCACCTTGTGGGCCACTCACCACAAACCCCAATGAAGAAAAAAAAAGGGTTAAAATAAATTTTTAAAACACGAAATCAACCCGAATTCGTTGTCATACTATTAGGTGATTTCAACCTCTTCAGCCAAACCTGGTGATTAAGCCTACAGGGTAGTATCAAATGACCTTGACTGAGTACAAAGGAATCAAAGGTGAAAGCCGAAGGAAGAACCTTCCTTTTAGTCCCCTCATACATAGACTGGCTAGGTTAGCTTGAGAGGCAGGGATTACTTTCAGTCTGTTCTCAACGAATTTTTCTTCAGGAATTCGAACTTAAAATGAAACATCTGGTCATCTGATCATAAGGACCATCTGATTGGTAGGGCCTTAGCCTTGTCTGGCTTGGCTACACCAACCTAAGGGTTGGTTGGTGTACGCAAGGGAGGAGGTCACCTAGACCTCTACTGGTTGGATGTTGGGAGCCACTACCAAGGAGTGAGTCACCTCGCTCAGAACATCTTCTCACCCCTCCTCTATCTTCTTAACCGAGATGGCTAATGCTAGACCTGGACCTGATCAGGATCCAGAGAATCTAGACCTGACGGCTCATCTAGGAGCCTGGGTCACTGAATTAGAATAGCCTTGGGAACCAAACCCAAGGAGGTGAAGATGACTTTTCACTTCGCCTGATCCTTCTTCTCATGTTGCCGAAATGGTTAACCCATATCCTGACCCTAGACAGTATGACCAGTGCCACTTGGTCCCACAAAGGACCCAATCTTATGACCTTGGATACAATTTCCATACTACTCCATCGTACCCATGTAATATGGGTAGACCTGATTCGCCCCCAGGAACCCCTGAAGAACTACCACTTTATATGTGACCACATTACAGATTGCAGCATGCTATAGCTAAGACTAACGACCAAGTCGCATTCTATCTACACGAAATCTAGGCTACTACTAATCTGAAACAAAGACGAACTTGGATTCCATTTCAAGAACTTTTGATGGAGTCCATTTAGGAAACAACAGAGATGACAAGGTTAACTAGACAAAACTAGGAACTATAAGAAATACTACTTTTGCGGTATCAAGTGGAAAATAGCCTTAAGGACCTCGAAGAACTGGAAGTGACTACACCTGAAGGAGACACAGGAGATTCTCAGGAGCAGACACTCTAGATTGATTCAAGGGAAGAAGAACCTAGTATGGATATGGGACATGAGCAGGGACTATCCCGAATGGACTCATCTGAGAGCCCCATTCAGGAAAGGATGAGGAAAGGATTAGTATCACCAAGATTGATTCGCAATATGAATAACCTAAGTCTTGGGAGATACCTCATGGGTTAGACAACCCAGCCAAAATAAAAGAAGTAGATCCACTTAAGGATATGGATCTTGAGGCAAGAATCACATATGATGCCACTGATCAATTTAGGCCACTTCCCATGGTAGGTGAATCTGTTTTTGATCCAACACCATCTGATTTGCATTCTTCTTCTCTCACCTACATCCCTGATTTTGATGTTGGAGATTCTGAGACAACACTTCCTATCCTTGATCCTGATACTCGAAGACTAGGAGTAGCTATGGATGTGTTTACCAAAGAAATGGATATGCTACAACATAGAAGGGTGAAACACTGAGCAGAATGAACTGGGGACTCACTTACAATCCTAATCAATCCAATGGATGGCTTGACTTAGAGATTGAGTCAGCTTCTGAGGAATCAAAGATGAATTCCCATGGGGATGAACTGATTTCAGACGAGGATTTCAGTGACCTCCCCACTGAACTTCTACATTCACGCATACCCCCATATGACTCGAAACCTGGAGAGGGCATGATCTTTGACGTTAATTACCACTATGAAGACCACTATGATTCAGACTCTGGTTTTGACATATTCTAGGATGATATCAATCTACTCCCTTAGGAATTTCCTGTTGAATTCTGGAACATGTTGGATCAGTAGAATCATCAGCAAGATCCTCCCTATGATTATCCTTTGTTTTGTGCCCTAACTCTACATTTTACTATAGCTAGACTTTTTGGAGTAGGGGTACATAATTAGCTAGTTTGCATCTGTGGACCATTGATTTTGGGAGCACATGAGTATATCTTTCTATTGATCTTAACTAGCTCCTACACAATCACGAGGACATCTGATTGAGTTTTCGCCCAACTGGAGGCATTAAACTCATCATCTGTAAATAATAAACACAACACTTATACATAACAACTACTCAGTAATTCATCATCATGTTATACATATCATTTTTATAAATAGCATATCTTTCTTTTAGCATATTTCCTTTTCACATATTGCATACTGTCAGGTTTGCGGTGCTGAACGTTAAAATTCAGGAGCAATTCCAGGTGATCTATACCCATTTACTCCCTGTCTTTTTTATTTTCCTTTATATTCATGCATGAGAACATGCAAGAACTTAGGCATGAGAGGGTAGATATACAGCAAAATTGAAAATTTTTTTTAGCCAACACTTAGGAAAGCCTCAGAGCAACACGTTAAACCTACTGTAGGATCCTAAATATATGAACAACCAACTCCACCTCCAATGCATGCATTGGAGCTAGAAATCATCCATAATAGCCATTTCCGACTCATCCGCTCACCTTTCTATTCTAAATTTAGGACCAAGTAAATGTAACAAGATAAGGGAAATTCATTGAAGTACAAAATAAAGAGGTTACTTGTATATAGCATATATACATAGTGCATTCACGAATAAGATTTTTTTCATGAGGATGCATTAGGATTTTATCCGCTAGTTGATTCCTATAATCTGGAATCCAGTATAATTTTTTCACGCTCACACGTAGAATTTGCAATGGATTCACGATAAAGACTGATGAACGTCTTTAGTCTGTCGAGAAGAAGCAGTGCTTCTTTTCTTGAACTCCTGGATAGTGTTTTGAGAATCAAGCAGATTTCCTTCCAAAAACTCATCAAATAGTGTGAGATGAGAGTAGAGAGTACTGGTGCTCTAAGATTAGTGCAAGGAATCTAGAATTCTAGATAATTAGGTGATGATACTCAGAGAATAGGAATAGTTCCCCTCTCGATTCCTGCGTATACATTTTGTGTGAATTATGAGAGCCACCAAATAAGGCAAATATGTGGAGATCGAGTTTCATAAAACTAGAGGCTAAGGTGGATGGTTACAACCATTCTTTACACAATACTCGGCTGAAGGATGGTATTGATGTCAAGGTCAGAAATACACCATCCTATCCATATCTTTCCTGGTGACGAGTGTAGGCATTTCCACCAAATAAGCCACCCGATATCTCTTGGTTACCACCAATCCCTAATAATGCCTCTTGAATAAAAGTTGTGCATGTCATGTGTTGTATTGTGTTGTGTTGATTTATATATATGTATTAGATATAGAAAAAATTAGAAAAAAAATAGAAAAGAAAAAAAAAGAAGAGAAATAAAAAGAGTCTATAAATATTTTAGTGTTTATTTCATTTACATTGTGCATTGAGGCAATACCACCAAATACATTTGAGATCCACCAAATATGGCCTTAACCTACCTTTTCTATGTTTCTGATCACCTAAATACTGGCCGAGGAAATCTAACTTAGCATTATGGTTATGGGAACTCAATTAAAGTGTTAATGTCGAGTGAGACCACCAAATACAGTTCATAGGTGTAAATCTAGTGAGATTGTGAGCTCTAAAAAAAAATAAAGAGAAAAGGGGAGAATGAATACAAAGGAACCAAAACAAGTGCATAGTTTTTCTTGTCTTTCTCTGAGTTGATTTACTTAATAATCTATGAATCTAGATTCTGTAGTACTAATCTTTATGTAGCACCAAATGAGAGTGAGTCATCAAATAAACAACCATTTCCCTTTGACATTCTCTACCTAAGCTTAAAGCTGGGGTGGAATTCATAGAATATCTTGAATACCTCGAGGGAAGAAACTTGTTTATCCCACTAGAATTTTTACTAGGGGTCAAGCACAGGCTTTAGAGGTAAATCAGGTTTTTCACTCGAATCCATTGCAAAAGCTACATAGCTGCACTTTCACATTTGTCTGGATTTCTAAAGCATAGGATGAAAACAAAAAGGAAAAGAATCTCTAGGCATACACATGATAATAATCAGTCCTTTAGGGACCTATTTGTAAATAACTTAGTCTTGCATTTGCTAGGGACTAGCAAGATTTAGTCATGGGGGATGATTGCTCATCAATCATACGACTTAATTGACCTAAATTAGGCTAGAACTTAGCATAAGTAAGTATAATCCATGGATACATGAGCATTAATTGCATCTTTACTACTTTCCCTTAGCTATGCATGAAATAATGATATAATGTACTAATTAAGTTCATTATATAAATTGAAGATAATAAGAAGCTCAGGAGCTGGAACTAAAGTTGGATCTGAAGCTGGTGATGCAGCAGAGCTGGAGTAGAAGACCTTAGAAAAAAATGTAGTAGAGAAATAATGTAAGGGTTGAAGTATGTTACTTTATTAAGTAAAAGATAAGGTAGAGTTAAATTATGAAAAACCTAGGATCATTCCTAGCCTTAGAAGCCCTCCTAAGCCTCAGCCACACTTAGATTAGGTCACCATAGCCTAGGAAACCCCAAAACCTTAGTTTAAGGCCTTATCTAGACATCCAAATAAGTTATTGAACATCCAAGACCTTCAACCACAACCTGCACTCTTTAAACCCATGTTTGCAGTGTTATTGGACGTCAAGACAGTTGGTTAGACGTCCAATTTCTATAGAATCCCCAAGATAGAGCCTTAATTCCTCCCTAACTCAAATTGGATGTCCAAACAAGAGGTTTGGACTTCTGATTTTTTAGTATAAGATGTCGGACACATAAATTAGACATCTGGAACTACTCTCCAATTTCTAGTTTGAAATTCAAGCTTCGATCTTGACCTTTTATGTCCCTAAACCCGATTCCAACCCCTTGGGAACCTAAATTAAGGTATCCTAAGCCTAGTGCACCACCTCTAGACCTTCCCAAGAACCTAATTAGGTTCTCACTAAGCCTAATTGACTTGGATCATAGTCAATTACAATTGCCTAGTCAATTAGACTCATATATAGACTCCAATTGAGCTCATATCTCAAACCACACAAGTCCAATTGGACTCAATGAGAGTCCAATCGGCCTAAGCCCAACTTAACTGAGTAATATCACTCTCAATTAGGTTTACACTCACTCAATTAAACTTAGTACAAGTTTAATTGCACATTCCCTTTTAGTAATTAGGGTTTACAACCCTAATTTTTGGACATGCCCTAACCCAAACCCTTAGGACCTAACCTAGACCACTAGACCACCTAGCCACCTAGGTCACGCATGCACCCACACACACTCACCTTGCCGCACACACCTAGAGTCTTCTTCTCGAAGTGGCGCCACCCTTTGGTGCTAAAAATAGCAACCTAGGGAGAGTCCACTCTTAGATCAATAATTTGTGGATCTAAGAAGACCCACCCCTAGCCATCTAAACGCCAAGATGGAGGTCTCTCTAGAGTCCACTATAATTCTCTAGAGAGACCACTTGAAGACCGCCCAAGAGTCTATAAAAAGACTCTCTTGGATGTCCATGCACCTAGCTAGCCATCAAGCCATAGCACTCCACCTCCACTCCACTTCCATCCACGAGTTCCAGCACCAAGGCCACATCATCGCCACGCTAAGGCTAGAGAAACCTCTCCACCACCTCTCCAAGGGCAGGCCTGCCCACCATTGGCAGCCCATCCTCTCAACCACCTCGAAGGCCATTGGAGACAACCTCCGAATGCCCTTCCTTCTGCTAGCTAGATAGATAAGTAGTTCTTCTAATTCCTCTGCTTTATTTTTTGCTTAGTAGTGTAGCTATATCTCTCTCCCTCCTACATGGTGCATGTGCAATCTCCCACAGATCCGCACGTGTACGCATTTTCTATCAGCTAGTTTTTACTCTAACCATTCATGTACAAGCTTTCCTCTAGCTTCCCTCTGTAACCACCATGATGCAATCAATGAAAAATCATTTTTTATATATATATGTGTGTGTGAAAAATCACCATGAGCTTGTTTGCAATATCTTTATTGTGATAATAAGTTGCCTGCTTTGATTTCTAATATTTCTGCAATAAGCATGTCAGTGAATGAAGATATTAATGACCTAATGATGGGAAAACCATTATGAGCCATAACTAGCTCAATTCAATCATTATTAAGGAATAAATGCTCCTACAAAACTGCTAGAGAGTCCTAAGTCACTGCAAATCCATTTTAAGGGAAATACAAGAATATAAGGTTAAAACTATAATTTTACCATCATATCTTGAATGTAGAATAACCATGGGTTTTCTTAGTGGTGGAACAAGGGTCAAATGGTCTTAAGAGTCTAATAAGGGGTTAGAATAGACAAAAATGGGTTTTCACGTGTTTTGAGAATTAAATAACTTCTAAAATCCTAAAAATAGATCCGCTTAATTAAGTGAGGTTCTGGTCAAGATAAAATTCACCTAAAACCTTTAAAATTCATAGCAAAATATTCTCTATGGTTTGGCACCTTCAATTTGACCATTGGAACCCATATTGACCTAAAATAGATTCTTAGATAGATATTTGCCCTAATTTGTGTAATTATGCGAATTACTTAGTCAAACGAGGACAACACCAAAATTCAACTTCACCATTGGATTCCTTATGTCAAAATTAGGTTTATACCAAAATTTGGGCTCAATCTGAGATACTTTCAACCTAGTTTTCACTTTGGTCCAAGTCTGATTTCGTTTATTCACGTGGGTCCTTACTTTTGAATTTCTTACAAAAAGGCCCCCATCTTTATCATCATTTTCTTCAAATAGGTCCCTGACACCATGAATCCTATTCCTACAAATTTCGATGACCTAAATATGGCATGTTCTCCTACATTCCTTGACGAATCCCTCTCAGATTCGAAAGGGAAGTTCGCCAAGGAATTCCCTTCCTTTTGAGCCAATTCCCATGCCCTCAAACATTCCCAATCTTTCATGCGAAAGCATGAGAGATTTGGGTATCCTAGAGAATTCGAACTCCAACGACATTCCAAGCTTAGGAAGCTTGCTTACCAAGCTCAAAACTCCCTCTAGAAGCCTATAAAAGGACCTTCAGATCAAATCAACCTTCCCACATTCGAATTCAATCAGATTCCCCCTTAATTTCTTCTCTTCTCATCCAGCCAAAGCACTGATAGCGAAATACGCGTGATTTGTAAAAGCAGTTTTTTTTTTTTTTAACGTCGTTGTAACACGCGAATCCGCTTTCGCTCTTAAATTTATAATCCTAGATAGGGAAGTATCTAGGGTCGTCCAAGGAGGCAATATGGTTGCAAAATTGATTCTCTTGCTTGGAATATATCTCAACTTTCTTTTTGGTAATTTTCAATATACCATTTTTTTTTTGTTTTTGAACTAAGGCAACATGCGAACTGATGGCGGGAAAAGTGTTTACACTTCCAATTAAATAAACTACTCTAAAGTGGCAAGTAGAGTCTCTCCCTAAGCTCACTCTAGGCAAGTGGAGGCCTAGAATAATTAGGGAGAGGAAGTGAAGAATGCTGAAAATAAGCAAATAGAAATGCAAACAAGATATGCGAAGAAGGCAACTAGATAATTGATAAAGTGTTTAACAAAAATGCCTAGTAGAGGAATGCTTCTACTACTAGATAATTGAAATAAAGAAAGAAAACACAAATCCTCTAAATAGATGGTGAAGAAGAGGGCTTCTTGCTCCAAGGTTGGTGGCTCCCAAGCTTGAAAAGAATCCTTCAACTCCTTCCTTGCAGTACTCCGCCAAGGTGATGACCTCCAAGGCAAGCCCTAAGGGGGCGTGCCCTAAGTTTCTCTCCAGGGGTGGACGTCCACCCTAAGCTTTTCTCCTTTGCCTGGCCGTCCTCCTTGAAGTGGGAGAGTCCTCCTCCTTGGCGTGGCTCAAGTTGAAGAGAGTGGGGAGAAGAAGGCACCAAAAGGGCTGGTGATGTGCCCCTTTAATCTCCTTCTCTACTCCTTCTTCTTGGCCGTAGGTATAGGTGGTTTAGGTAGAAAATATACTAAGGGAGGATGCCTCCAAAATGGTGGTAGGTGGTGGCCTTTTATAGAATAGGAGGGGGGCTATGGTGACCTTTGAAATGGATGGCTAGGATGGAAGGAGGGAGGTGGTTAAGGATCCAATGGCCAAGGGTGTTTGGCGCCACCTTAAGGGACACCTAAGGGGTGGTTATGTGTGTTGACACCCCTTGATATTGGCGCCAAAATGGCTTCTAGAAGAGGGTCTAAGTTGGCGCCAAGAAGGATTCTAGAAGGGGGGTTAGGTGGATGGCTAGGATGGCTTATGTGGGTAGGTGTAGGGTGGATAAAGGGGCTGAAAGTGGCGCCAATATAGAGGTGGTTAGGGGTGGTTTTTGGCGCCAACTTGAAGTGTCTTTTGGTGGAGATAATGGGGTGAAGGGATGGCTAGGAGGTGGTGCCAACTTGAGTAGGGTAGCTAGCTTAGGTAGGCTTGAGTTGGTGGAGCTAGCTAGGGTTGATTTTGGAGGTAATGAATGGCCAAGGAGCTGGTTGTTAGCTAAGCTAAGCTAAGCTAAGATAAGCTAAGCTAGCTTAGCTAAAGGTGGAGTAGAGGAGAAGGTGTTGGAGCTAGGGTTTGGAGGAAGGAGCTGAGGAGAAGAAGTCTGGAGCTGGAGCTGGAGCTGGCTGCTGCTGAAGAGGCTGGCATGGGGCTACTCTAGCTGGCTTAGCTTGCTAGTTCTTTGCTAGCTACTAAGCCAAGCTAAAGTGAGCTAGCTTCTACCAAAAATGAGCTGAGGTGAGCTAGGTCTGGTGCTTCCGGGGAGAATCAAGCTGGTTGAGGCAGCTAAGGTAGCTTAGCTCAACTGAGTTGAGCTAAGCTGAATCCCCGGGAGCTGGACTTGAGCTTCCTGAGCTGAGATGAATTCTTCTTCAGCTGGCTGGAGTTGAGTGGAGCTGAATGTAGCTGGATCTGAGCTGGGGTGAACTCCTGTCAACTCAGCTGAGCTAGCTAGAGCTCCCTGTGAACTAGTGGGAGCTGAGATGAGCTAGACTCAGCTAAGTTGAGCTGGATCTGAGCTGACTTGAGCTAGGGTGAGCTAAGGTAAACTCTCTTGAGCTGCCATCCAGCTGAGATTAGCTGAATGGAGCTGGGATGAGCTAACCCTAGTTCAAGTAAGCTAGGTTCCAGCTATGGTGAGCTGGATCAAGCTGGGTTCCAACTAGTCTGGGCTTCTCCTTCACCAATTGCCTTCTTGAGTGCTAGGGTTTTAGGAATCTGTGAATCTGTACATCCCTAACACTCACAAAAACACATTAAAACAATAATAAAAAATGCAATGCATGCCTATCCTAATTTATGCCTAAATGCAGCCCAAAAACCCGTTTGCGGAGTAAAATCCTAAGAGCTAGGTTAGTTTTAAAGCATAAAATTGATGATAAACTGGCGTTTATCACACCCCCATGCTTATCTTTTGCTAGTCTCTTAGCAAAACATTAATTTTTTTTTTTTTGGAAAACGAAATTTTTGGGAAATCTAATTTTTTTTGATTTTTGAGGAGAAAAAGAGATTAAGGGACCTTGGTAGATTAAAACACAGGAGATACGGGATTTGTTGAAGATAAACATCAGGATTTGTTTTTGGATCCAACCATTAGATAGAACGGGATCAATATATCCTCAGAAAATTCGCAAATTAACCCCTTGTTAATTCAGATGACTTGAAATGTTTGTTTTTAGGATTTTTCTGGCTCGTGAATCTGATTCGCAACTTGCAAATTCCTTTAAAACCTTGTGTCTGTGCTTGTGAAAAGCCAACTTTTATAAGGACGTGTTATTATTATTATTATATATATATATATATTTTTTTTTTCTCCCCCATGCTTATTTTTAGCTTAGTCTTACAACAGATGTGTCGGTATCATCATTCCCGTTACCATTCCTCGAGGGGGCTCTGGCGCCAGTACTTCGGGATAGCACTGTCCATGACACCACCCAGGAGCTCACAACCCCAAAACACGATGCGGTGAAAAGGGGCGCTCCAAGCAAACTCAAGCTCTTGCTCCGACGCTATAGGTAGAGCACCGTCCAAGACACTTGAGCTGCTGAAATGCGCTTTAATGCTCCGTCTAAAGATATGAAATATAGATATAGAGCAGCGCCGAGGCGGTAACATGTTGACATCGCGTCCTCAAAGAAGGTTTTTTCCTTCTTCTCGACGGTGGGAACTCAAACCAATGATCTGCTTCAGACTTTTACTAAATCCAAACAAGGGAGTTTTTTCAAATTTTTAGTTGTTGGCTTGTGTGTAAAAATTGACACAAGAAGTTTCTCAAGAATCGCAGGTTTTTGAATCAAAAGCTAAGTCAAATACTTTCCATATTACAAAATAGGATCAAGTCACCTGAACTATCATGAGTTCAGGTGGAATTTTAGAGAAGGATATCTGATCTAGTCTAAAATAGACCCTGGAATTCTAATGATCAGATCCATATCCTTATCCTTAGTTTGTTAAGGATTAAATCCCATTGTACCAGAAGTGAATTTTTCGACCTTAGTCCTGATTTCAAAATTTTTCCTCAAAAAGTTTTCAACAATTTTTTTTTTTTTTTTTTTTTTTTTTTTTTTGGGTATGCAAGCAGGAAATAAATTAAAGAAAATTGCATGTTTTTAGGTTTTAAACATCCTAAATCGATCGTAAAAATTTAAAAACACCCCCCCATGCTCAAGATATGCCATGTCCTCATGCATTAGGAGGGAAAAGGAATCACCTTAGTGAAGAACGGTCAGGTTTAGGATGAATAAAACCTGGAAAAAGAAGAAAAAAGGAAAGCAAGAAAATGATGGGTTACCTCCCATCCAGTGCTATCTTTTACGCCATTCAGCCGGGCGTGAAGGTATGCACAGAAGACGGAAAATCATGTAAATAATTGGACACTTGAATGCCCGCAAAAAAGGTGTCTTCGTCTAGATCCCTAGAAAATTGATTAGAAATAATATTGGGATCAAAGTGAGATGGAAATTGATAAGTGTGGCCCGAGTCTGGCCATGGTTTTAATTCAGGTTGGGTGCCAAACTCGGGCGGGGTTGGTGGCAGGTCCGTAAGAAAGGGGTCGGGGAAGGAATGGTGAGTTAGTGTGGAAAAATTAGGTGCGGTAATAGTGGGTGGGTCAGGGGGGGTATCAGGAACAAATTTGGAGTCAAGACAAGTTTCCGGATCACAGATCTCGCCGACCACTGAGTTTGAATCAGAGTCCTCAAAAAAACTGTGGTCGGTAAGGGTATCTATTAACATTGTCTCCTCCACCATATTAGAAATTTCAGTATCTGAGTCCTCAAAGAAGTTATCATCATGGAATCTCCTGGAGGATTTAAAAATATCTAAGGTGATAGTTTGGCCTGCACAGTTGATATCCATTTTGCCTGTGTGGCAATTGATATTTGCCTTTGCAGTAGCCAAAAAGGGGCGTCCAAGGATTATCGGGGAGTCCAGTAATGATTCGGGTGCCTCAATGTCAAGAACCAGAAAGTCTGCAGGGAAGACACAATTCTGGACCTTGACTAATACATCCTCAACAATCCCACGAGGTTTGATTGTAGATCGGTCGGCTAATTGCAGGGTAACCTCGACGGGTTTTAATTCACCGATCTGAAATTCTTCAAATAAATTTGTGGGAATAATATTTACAGAGGCACCAAGATCAAGGAGGGCGCGATTAAATGTAGTGTCATCAATAATTACAGAAATTAAAGGCGCCCCCGGATCTTTCATCTTAGGAGGCAGCTTACTCTGTATGACAGAGCTTACTGTCTCTGAAAGATGCACCTGTCCTAGATTTTTAGCCTGCCTTTTAGGAGTACAAATATCCTTCAAAAATTTAGCATAGGCAGGTATATATTTGATGGCATCTAGGAGAGGGATATTGATATGAACTTGCCCAAATAGCTCCATGAGTTCTTCTGTAGTGGGCTCAGATTTCTTTCTTTTGTTGGTGGTAGGGTAGAGAGCTTGTGGGAAAGGGATAGGAATCTTGTCTTCAGATTTTTGTTGTTCTTTTTCTTCCTGATGGGGAGGTGGGGAGTCAACTTGCACATGTATCTTACCAGGTTCGTGTGAAGGCCCGGGGTCAGTGGTGGTTTTCCCACTCCTCAAGGTAACTGCATGTGCAGTCGGATTATTATTTGGAGGAGGTGGGGGGGCCTGTGATTGCAGGAACCTGGGCGGCTGCTGAGGTGGATTAGGAGGAGGCTGATTTGGATAATGTGGATTTCTGCCCATATAATGGTTCCCTTGGTGATTGGGATTGGGTATGGGTTGGGACGGAAGATGTCCTACAGGTCTTTGCGTGGGAGCAACCCCAATCTGATTGTTCAGATTTGTGATGTTGCGGGTTACTTCCGTCATTTTTGTTTGCATATCCTGCAGGGTTCGCAACATCTGGGCATTGATATCTTGTTGGGATGGCCCAGGATGGAAATTTGGATTCGACCCATACCCATTAAAATGATATGGTTGGGAGGAAACTTGATTATTCCAGGAGTAGTTCGGGTAATTTTTCCAATTGGAAGAATTTTTAAAGGGCTCCTGGATGGCAGAAATATTTTGAGTGGGGTTAAGATCTGGATAGTTGTAGTTCCCCAGTGAATCATGGGCAACCTCAGAATAATCAACAGGGGTAGTGTTGAGATTGTGCAAATTTTCTCTTTGTGGAAAGTTAGGTTGGGTTAGATGTGGGTGTGGAGCTTGAGTTGAAGTGGCTAGTCTTTCCTCAATTTTCTTTTGATTAATATGCATCTGGTCGAGTTTTTGAGCAATCAATTGAAGATCATCTTGGGTGACAGGGATAGATTGAGTGCCTATTTCATGAACACCAAACTGCGGGTTTTGGGTTCTGCAAAATGTGTTCATGGAAGCTTGATTAAATGAGTTTTCACTCATTTCTTCGAACAGGTCATAGGCACTTTTTGCATCTTTATTTAAAAAGTTGCCGCCACACGAGGCGTCGAAAAACTGTCGGATTTGATCTTCTAATCCATGATAGAAGATTTGCACGAGCTGCCATAAAGGAATCTCGTGGTGCGGGCAACTTCTTAAAAGGTCTTGAAATCTTTCCCAAGAATCATGGAAAGTTTCACCAGATTTTTGGTGAAAGGTCATAATAGATCTTCGTAAGGAATTGGTACGACCTATGGGAAAGAATTTCTTGAGGAAGGCACTCTTGAGTTGAGGCCATGTTGTAATGGGTCGGCCAATGGTCCTGAACCAATAAGCGGCCTTATCTTTGAGAGATAATGGAAAAAGCCGCATCAGCCATATGTCTTCTTGCACATTTCGGGAACGGGTTGTCTGTGCAAGAAGAGTTAGTTCTTCAAGGTGGCTGAAAGGGTCTTCCCTAGGAAGGCCATGAAAGTGTTTAATCAGGTTCAGGACGGCTGGCTTGATCTCAAAGTCCCCCTCAGGTATGACCACCCCTGGTCGTTCCTCATAATAAGACGGATCATAGAAATCTTTTAGAGGAACAACAGGCTGCTGACGGGGTGGTGGGTTTGGCCTTGGATTGGCTAGGTTTTGGATGTTCCTAGTCAATGTTTGTTGATTGGAATTTAATTTATTAATTTGATCGGCCATCAATTTTAAAAGATCAGGTAGGGGGTCTTGATGTTGTGTGTGGGGCAACTCAAGATTGGGGAGCTCCAAGTGTGGAAAGTTACTGGTGGTTGGGTTTTGGGTGGAAGGGTTAGAATTAGGGTTAGAGGTGGGGTTAGAGGTAGACGTGGAAGGGTCAGTGGACCTATTTTGTTGTGTTTCCATTCTTTTCAGGAGAAGACAGAAAAAGTGGTCTTTTTACGTGGGGGCAAAATCAAATGGTCCTTCCAAGTGCGGATTTTGAGACCGTCGCCCGTGCATAAAATGGAAGAACGGGGAGGGGAGGAGAAGAGAAAGAGATGAGAGAAAATGTGCAATTCAAACAAACAAAAACTAGACCTAACTTGATTGTGACTCCCTAATAATAACCTAAGACTTGGTCTATATAGGAAATAAGTAGTCAATAGTGAATACCCGTTCTATCAACAAATCTAGCCAGGTTGCTTAAGGGGAGGTTTGGGCCCAAACGTTTCCCAGGGAAAACCCCAGGTGCTTGTACAAACCCGTGCCTGGTCGTTTGACACGGCCCCTCAGCCTGAACACCAGATACAGATGACAGAATTTGTACTAACTAAAGAAAACTTAAGACCTAAATAGAAAGCCTAAGTTGATAAAGCCTTGGGGGTCAAGTTGCTACAAATTTTAATTAGGTCTAGGATTCTACAGTGCACACGGAATGTGGAGGGCGTTTATTGGGTTGTTGCCCTGTTATTTGATTTTTTTGTGTGTGTGCAGGAATTGGAGAGTGGCTCCAATGAAAATCAAGTTGTCACACAATTTTTTTTTTTTTTTTTTGTATTTTTGTCTTTTAGGATTTGATTTAATTGAATGTATTTTAGGGTTTCTTTAGTTAAGTTTTCAAACAAGTTTGAAAGTTCACAATCAAAGGAAAGACCAGTTGTATGTGTGATTGTATATTTCCTTTTAATTGAGTCTCTAAAGAGAAAGAAGAAACCCTAAGCCAATTATCCCTAAGACAGAAATTTAACTACCAATGAATTATTTTTAGCTTTCAGAATTAAGTAGTGGTCCAAACAAGTCAAACAACACCACTACTTTGAAGAAAATCAAACAAGGATTCCAGAAAAGATTTTTGTAAGATTTTAGGAATTTGTTTGATAATAGTTTTGAATTTTTAATTGTACTGGTGTCAAAGTCCAGAAATAATACCCGTGGGTATTATAGATTTTTCAGTATTACCACCGACCTCAGAAAATTTTTATTATTTTATATGATATGTAAAATTTCACAGGGATTCCAACAAGATAAATTTCACAAAAATTGGATGAGTATAAAAATTCTGAAAATTCACGGACAGCAGCAAAACAGGAAGATTAGAGGGTGTGACCCCTCTGTAATCCACGAATTTTTAAAAATTAAATACAAATCCAATTGATCTGAAATTTGGAACAGATGTTCCGAACTTAATTGGGAATCACTCTATGAAAGTTTATGATTTTAGGAGGCCTGTGGTGTTAGGAATCAATTTTTCAAGTCTGGACAGAAATCTAGACCCGAAAAAAATAGAACACCAATACTTGCAATGGAATGGTGCTAAAGAAGCATACAAGCAAACAATGGATTTTAAAATGCACCACTTCACTTAATTTAAGTGTTTATGGTCCTGAAAGCCAGGTTTAATATATTTTTGGTAGTTTTAATTATTTATGTGACCAGAAAGAGGAACCAACCTGAATTTTCGTGGGAAGAAAAGGATCTTTAAGCTCTCGCTTCCAGATTCCCGCTTTCCCACTGTAGTTCCTGCACACACAAAAGAAAGAAAGAGAAGGGGATGAGATCCACTTCAAGCAAGAGAAAATGAGTTAATGCAAAGCCGTGCCTCCCCGGCAACGGCGCCAAAAAGTGATAGCGAAATACGCGTGATTTGTAAAAGCAGTTTTTTTTTTTTTTAACGTCGTTGTAACACGCGAATCCGCTTTCGCTCTTAAATTTATAATCCTAGATAGGGAAGTACCTAGGGTCGTCCAAGGAGGCAATATGGTTGCAAAATTGATTCTCTTGCTTGGAATATATCTCAACTTTCTTTTTGGTAATTTTCAATATACCATTTTTTTTTTGTTTTTGAACTAAGGCAACATGCGAACTGATGGCGGGAAAAGTGTTTACACTTCCAATTAAATAAACTACTCTAAAGTGGCAAGTAGAGTCTCTCCCTAAGCTCACTCTAGGCAAGTGGAGGCCTAGAATAATTAGGGAGAGGAAGTGAAGAATGCTGAAAATAAGCAAATAGAAATGCAAACAAGATATGCGAAGAAGGCAACTAGATAATTGATAAAGTGTTTAACAAAAATGCCTAGTAGAGGAATGCTTCTACTACTAGATAATTGAAATAAAGAAAGAAAACACAAATCCTCTAAATAGATGGTGAAGAAGAGGGCTTCTTGCTCCAAGGTTGGTGGCTCCCAAGCTTGAAAAGAATCCTTCAACTCCTTCCTTGCAGTACTCCGCCAAGGTGATGACCTCCAAGGCAAGCCCTAAGGGGGCGTGCCCTAAGTTTCTCTCCAGGGGTGGACGTCCACCCTAAGCTTTTCTCCTTTGCCTGGCCATCCTCCTTGAAGTGGGAGAGTCCTCCTCCTTGGCGTGGCTCAAGTTGAAGAGAGTGGGGAGAAGAAGGCACCAAAAGGGCTGGTGATGTGCCCCTTTAATCTCCTTCTCTACTCCTTCTTCTTGGCCGTAGGTATAGGTGGTTTAGGTAGAAAATATACTAAGGGAGGATGCCTCCAAAATGGTGGTAGGTGGTGGCCTTTTATAGAATAGGAGGGGGGCTATGGTGACCTTTGAAATGGATGGCTAGGATGGAAGGAGGGAGGTGGTTAAGGATCCAATGGCCAAGGGTGTTTGGCGCCACCTTAAGGGACACCTAAGGGGTGGTTATGTGTGTTGACACCCCTTGATATTGGCGCCAAAATGGCTTCTAGAAGAGGGTCTAAGTTGGCGCCAAGAAGGATTCTAGAAGGGGGGTTAGGTGGATGGCTAGGATGGCTTATGTGGGTAGGTGTAGGGTGGATAAAGGGGCTGAAAGTGGCGCCAATATAGAGGTGGTTAGGGGTGGTTTTTGGCGCCAACTTGAAGTGTCTTTTGGTGGAGATAATGGGGTGAAGGGATGGCTAGGAGGTGGTGCCAACTTGAGTAGGGTAGCTAGCTTAGGTAGGCTTGAGTTGGTGGAGCTAGCTAGGGTTGATTTTGGAGGTAATGAATGGCCAAGGAGCTGGTTGTTAGCTAAGCTAAGCTAAGCTAAGATAAGCTAAGCTAGCTTAGCTAAAGGTGGAGTAGAGGAGAAGGTGTTGGAGCTAGGGTTTGGAGGAAGGAGCTGAGGAGAAGAAGTCTGGAGCTGGAGCTGGAGCTGGCTGCTGCTGAAGAGGCTGGCATGGGGCTACTCTAGCTGGCTTAGCTTGCTAGTTCTTTGCTAGCTACTAAGCCAAGCTAAAGTGAGCTAGCTTCTACCAAAAATGAGCTGAGGTGAGCTAGGTCTGGTGCTTCCGGGGAGAATCAAGCTGGTTGAGGCAGCTAAGGTAGCTTAGCTCAACTGAGTTGAGCTAAGCTGAATCCCCGGGAGCTGGACTTGAGCTTCCTGAGCTGAGATGAATTCTTCTTCAGCTGGCTGGAGTTGAGTGGAGCTGAATGTAGCTGGATCTGAGCTGGGGTGAACTCCTGTCAACTCAGCTGAGCTAGCTAGAGCTCCCTGTGAACTAGTGGGAGCTGAGATGAGCTAGACTCAGCTAAGTTGAGCTGGATCTGAGCTGACTTGAGCTAGGGTGAGCTAAGGTAAACTCTCTTGAGCTGCCATCCAGCTGAGATTAGCTGAATGGAGCTGGGATGAGCTAACCCTAGTTCAAGTAAGCTAGGTTCCAGCTATGGTGAGCTGGATCAAGCTGGGTTCCAACTAGTCTGGGCTTCTCCTTCACCAATTGCCTTCTTGAGTGCTAGGGTTTTAGGAATCTGTGAATCTGTACATCCCTAACACTCACAAAAACACATTAAAACAATAATAAAAAATGCAATGCATGCCTATCCTAATTTATGCCTAAATGCAGCCCAAAAACCCGTTTGCGGAGTAAAATCCTAAGAGCTAGGTTAGTTTTAAAGCATAAAATTGATGATAAACTGGCGTTTATCAAGCACCTCAACATCTGACGAGCTCCTCCAACTCCATCCTTCATTCATTTGCAATACCGATGGTGGATTTATCTCCCTCGCTCTCTTTCGCATCATGCTGTACCTACTGATGCCCCGTCCTCCATCTTCCTCACCGATTCCTACTCACCGGAGCACTTTCTTCCCTAACATCGACCATACCACAATCGGCGTCGCCTCAACTTCCCGTCGTCTGCCAACTACCTAGATAAGTCCCCTAACTCCTCTACTCTAACCACACTCAATTTCGACCATGCTACTACCGGTTCACTATCATCCCTTCGATGTCTAACCACTCCTCCGGCGAGCCACATCTCTCTCCACACACCACCAAACCCCTTGCCGTTCAACCTTACACATCCTCCTCAACCCCAGTTGAAAAAACCCTAGCTTAGTTAGGTCGATTGCTCCTCCACAACCTCTGCCAAACACCGCACTATTGCACTTCACCATCCATCACCGACCGATCACCTCACACAGTCTCACACCTCATGAACACCGTTGTTCACTTCCTCGCCTCACTGCAACGCTACTGAACCTTTTCACTGGGGCTTTTAGCCCATATTTCGTGTTTCAGGTAGCAGGTCCTTTGACCACCACTGATGAAGCTTCAAGCGAAGCTTGAAGATTGCTCTAGCACCTGCAGGCTCCAGGCGTCGTCCCTAGTTCATGCGGAATCACTCCAAGAGTTTGAGTGGACCAATAATTTAAGCCTTTCACGACCATCCTGCTTGAATTGAAAGAAGAAACCGTACCAGATGCACGTAGAGGAAGGGTGGTGGGATAGTCCCACCTTGGAAGCTAACGAGCGCCCGCACCCGCATAAATTGAATTTCTCTTATAGGCTATTCGCCTCAACAAAACACAGGGGGTAAGGTCCCCGCGCCCCTCACACACCTCGCCCGTGACACTACTCACACAGGTCTGGTGTATCCGATTACCCCCTGGCCAAGCACTCCTCGGCTGCCACTCACGGTCGGTAGTCCTGGTCCCAAGTGCACTCTACCTAAATACCCGATAACCCAAGGCCCTAAGAGGGCGGATCCCAGAGAGAGAAGGAGAGAAAGCACACGGGGGCATGGGGGGTTTTTGTTCTGTGATTCAACCAGCTTACACTTATCCATTTAAGAAGCCCTTCCCCCTTGTGCGTGAGAAGAAGAGAGAAGGGACAACCAGAAGAAAAAGAAGAAGGAAGGCAAAGAAGAGAAGGAAAGAAGAGAGAAGGTGCAGAAGAAAGTGGAGTTGTAGAAGAGAAGCAGAAGTAGCGAATGATTTAAGTTGTCTGAATAGGCGTCTGAAGTCCATTGTGTACTTATCTTACGTGGCATTTAATTGCTTTGTACTATTGAGTTATTTGATATAATTGTGAGGGGTAATTGGTGATTCAAACCACCATTTTACCCCTTTCTTTTTGCATTATTTGACATTCACTTTAATTCATATTTGCTTGGAATTCTATTGATTATATATTTGTGTTGAATTGCAATCATGAGAAGCATTTTTGCCAATTGCTCCCTTATTCGACCTCAGACTTCATTTCTGATATTCATGTTATAAATTTTATTTGTTTTCAAGTGATTTCAACTTATAATACAATGCAGCATTTATAAACCTTGATTTCGCTCTACAAACATTTTGGCACAGTTGCTGAGGAGCAACGCACAACTTTGATCTCTTTATTGCAATATCTGATTCGGTACTTACTCTACCTCTTTTGACTATGATCTATTGCAATAACTCATAGGAGAAAGATCAGCTGCACATTAGCCACTCCAGGGGCAGGTAAACTCCATCCATCCTCTTCTAAACCCTTGACTCTGAAAAGCTAAAAAGGAAAAAATCAATTAGGGATACTTGCATTCTATTCTTAGATTAATCATCAAGTTGCCTGATTCAATACATTTTGAGTAAGAGAACACTCAACCCTGATTTGTGCACCTACTTCGATTTTATTTAGGGCTATCACCTTCTTGCTTGAGCCCTAGGTACCACACTTGGATGAATTAAATTAGACCAATCATAGCCAATTAGGGTTTTCAGTTTAAGCTTTTAGGGACACACTTGCTTAATCAAGAATTAACCTTCCTAAATAGTGTGCGCCTAAGACTTGGTTGAATTGATCTATTCAAGCAAACCCTAAAACCAGGCTCTTAATTTCATTTGAACACTAAAAGAGGGACCTAAATTTTTCAAAGGAGAGAACAAGTGAAGTTGACCCCCCTTGTTTGGTTAACCAATCTTCAAATTAGGTAACTTTGCACAAAAACATCTTAAAAGTTCAAGGGAAATCATAAGCACCTTTTCTCTTAACTTAAAACTGGTAGACTTAAGAGGTCAAGCCCCCATTCTAGTCTACCTAGATCCTCATTGACAAGAGAGGTCGGGTGGGGGAAACCCTGTAACTCGTGGGGGTGCTCTGCTGATGTAGACACATCCATTTAGGTTAAAATGCTTATTTATGCATGTTCCTAGGCTTAGATTTGCATTCCATATTATAAATATTGCATAGCATGCATCATTCTGCATTTAGAGTAGTTGTGCCTCTTTTTTGTGGTCAGTAGAAGGAGATTAATTCGGAGCCTCGTATTGACGATCCGACCTTATGGATCTGATCAAGATGATGATTGGAGTCCAACGGCTTAGAAATTGCCTTGATCAGAGTCTTGTAGCACCATATGCAGTCCGAGGAAGATCAACGACCAAGGGACTAGGTGACGTTGTGGAGCTTCAAACAACAAATCCGACCATGTGGATGGATACCAGTCAATGATCACAGCCCAACATCGCAAAAATCGACTCAATCCGACCTCTGTAGTAGCCCTTACAACAGAAAGAAGATGGATGGCACAGATCGAGCCATGTGGCACAACCTAAGCAGCCCATGTGCACGCACGTGCCACCGCATGCACACAGCAGCGCGAGTGCTCACACGCGCGCGAAGGCATGCACGCGTAGTGGCAACGTATGCGGGCCCGCGCGTAGAGGTGCGTGACACAGGTGCGTGGGGCGCGTGCCAACACAGCGGTGGGTGGGTGCGTGGGCTATCTTCAGTGACGTTTGCGGCGGATCTTCAGTGACATTTATGATCATTACTAATTGTCCTGTAGACGAATTTGATTCCTTCGTCCACTATAAAAGGACCCCTACCTGTCCCATTTTTTTTCATCTCTTCCTTTCTTCCTCTCACCACCTCTAAGGTTCTAGAGAGAGCTTGTCCCAAGCTTGGGATGCTCCTCTAGAGTAGAAAGAAAATAGTTTTCCCACCTCTCATCCCCATTCGTGGAGCATCCCGTGGCTGTCCTGTCATCGTCCTTCAAGAAGAAGATCCTTGCCGCGATGCCGTCTTACCCCATCCTCTGTCCTCTGGCTCCATCCCCGTTCGTCCCGCTTCTTACCACCTTCTTCGAGGCGATGTCAGAGTGAGTTGTCCTCCGAGCGACTATCGAGGGGGATTTCCCTCACCTCATTCTATCTTTTTACGCTTTTGTAGTGTAGATTTTCCTCTTTCATAGTGTAACAAACACTCATTTATAGATAGATGATTGTTTCTCTCTCTTTCTCTTTCTCTTGCTTATATTGTTGCAAGTAGATTAGATAGAAGTCATCGATCTGATCTCTTGCCCTATTAAAAAAACTAAAAAAATTAGAAAAGACAAAAATGACCAAAAACAAATAAAAGTGAAGCATGGATTTTTATAAAACTAAACATTCGCACCCCCCATGTTCGACCTGGGACTCACTTTTTGAGTTTCGATTATAAATTTTATTTGATTGACATGTTTTGCGACTACGACAACCAGGTCCTCCAAACCCTGATTTCTAATTTGCAAAGCGCATCCCCATCATCCACCGTGTAGGGGTCTTCACGGGACTCTTCCTCTCTGGCTGCCTAGGTAATTCTCAGGTGGACGGTTATCTGACTGAGGGGTATCATTCGCCCTGAACCTTTATAGTCATCCAAAAATTTCTAGGTGCCTTGATTGGGTCCATCACCCGCTATCCCTCATCTATTCCATCGATGCATGTTCAGGAGGAGGTCCTTAAGACCATCCTTGAGGCCTCCATTAGCTATTCACTCTCGTCGAGGTAGAGCCTCGAATTCCATGTTTATGTAACAGCCTGATCACATTAACATATCCTCTGATTTAGAACCTACTTCCCCTTCATTAGCTATGGATCACCAAGAAGATCAACCTAATCTTGAGCAACAATTCCATGTTTTCCAAAATCGAATCAATGACATCATCAACCCATCGTCGCGTCCTCAAATGCGAGATCACTATGTTCCTGTAGCGGTGGAGATCGAACCTCGAATCAACATTCCCATGGGAGGACCCGTGGTAGATCTTAAGCCTAGCATGCTTCATATGGCCCCAGAATTTCATGGCTTGAACTCTGAGGATCCTTTCCAACACATCAAAAACCTAAAACATCTAGCCCACACCTTTGGGGTAGATGTAGAGAATTGGGACGGATTACTCTTGAAACTCTTCTCATTCTCTCTGGCTGACAAAGCCGCTCACTGGTTACAAACTCAACCACACACGATCAACACATGGGGAGAACTTCAAACCACCTTCCTTCAAAAATTCTACCCCATTGGTCGTACAAACACAATGCAGCACCAAATCACGCACTTCTCCCAAGGAGCGGGAGAATCTATACACGAAGCATGGGATCGCTTTTTGGATCTCATGCATAAGTGCCCCCATCATGGAGTTCCGAAGTAGGAATAAGTCCAATCCTTTTACCACAGACTCCATAAGGACATCAAGCTCTTTATGAATGCAACCTGTGGTGGTAGCATCATGGGTCAACATGAGGACA
Organism: Thalassia testudinum; assembly: GCA_037157565.1. Lineage (NCBI taxonomy): Eukaryota > Viridiplantae > Streptophyta > Magnoliopsida > Alismatales > Hydrocharitaceae > Thalassia > Thalassia testudinum. The sequence goes on from JAZHRO010000056.1 coordinate 19,823,683, forward strand.
CGATCGGGGAAATTCTCGAGGACATGTGTGAGAACACCCTGAACAATGAATCATTGGGTGCGTAGGACCGAACATCCACCCACGCATTGACAAATAATAGGGGGTACATGAATCCCGAGGCCTTTCCGCATCCATTGATCTACAGTTGGTAGCCAGTCAATTGGACAAGGTCTCCATTATCGAGAAAAAGGTGGACGACATCACTCGTCATCTACACAAATCCACCTTTGCACCTCAAAGCACGTACGTGCACTGACTAGTCGAATGTTCGCTTTAAAGTCGTTTGCAGTTTTATGTGGTGGAAAAATCGACTAATCAATATTTAGAAAGAAATAACCACTCGTAGAGGAGTGGGTCATATCCACAGGGAGGCAATGACGTATTTAAATTCGCACTAGTTAAAAACATTTGTTCGTAAATAGTTTGGACAAGAATCAAGCAAGATTTGCCTTCAGATTATGGTTGAAACAAGAAACAATGCTGAAATAGCAATTATGAGTAACTAGAGGATATTTGTCGCAATGCAAAATCAATAAAATATTAATAAAAATTGACAATGGTAGAAAATGTAATTTTTAATGGCCCGATTATTGTAGCAAAATAGGGGATTTTCTCCCCTTTGGTGTACGTGACGAGGAGTGGACGGCCGGATGCGGGAAGCTCGGAGGAAGCTCCTTTGACCAAGGGCTTCGAAACGGTGGTGGCAGCGTGTCGCGCGGCGGCCGGAGCCGGTCGGACAACCTCCGGTGGAGGTGGCTCCAGCCGGTGCTGCAGCTGCTGTTGGCGGGCGTGACGCGCGGGTGCGGGAGTGCGCGTAGCCTGTTGGCGGTGAGGACTGCCGCGTGATGCTGCTGCGTGTTGGCTAGAGGCGTGGGCGTGCACTGCAGCCGGTGCATGCTCTGTTGACGGTGAGAGCGGGTGTGGTAGGTGCAGGGAAGGTGCTGCGGGTGTAGGAGTGATTCTGCAGGTGCGGCTGCAGCTGGCGTGGGTGCGCAGGCGATTGCGCGTGGAGATGGCGAAGGCTGCAGGCGTGGGAGGAGGGCGTGTGCGGAAGGTGGAGTGAGCGGGCGTGAGCGGTGAGGCGCTGTTGGAATGGTGGGGTTAGCTTTAGACGTGTGCGCAGGCTGGTGTGCGCGGGTGAGCGGTGAGGTGCAAGCTGAAGGTGAGCAGGTGGCTTCAGACAGGTGCGCAGGCTATAGGGCGTGGAGATGGCACTGGAGGTGAAGTGGGCGGATGTGGTTGTGCGGGTGCGGGTGGACTTCAGACTGGTGTGCAGGTGGGGGGTCGCGATGAGGTTGCAGGTGGAAGGTGAGCGGGTGGCTTCTGATGTCCGGGAAATTTCCCGGACGTCTTAACTGATTGAGAGGGTAATTGCACAGTGGCTGCGGCGGTGGTGGTTGGTGACGATGGCGAGGGAGATGCACGCTAAGGTACTCACGGTAATGCGGACGAGCTCCGGATGGCAGTGTGGCCTGTCACACCACACGCCCACGGTGGTGGAGACTTGCCGCCACGGTTGAGGCCGGCGGTGTGGAATGGAAGAGAGGAGATTTCTCTGCACAGTGGTGGGTCGGTGGTGGAGGCCTTCCGAGCTCGGCTGCCTCCCTCCTCCTTTTGTAGTGGCCTGCACAAATTTGAAATCAGCTGCCCGACCAGATCCAACACATCCACTCCTCCTTGAATGGGTTCTTCACTGCGGTAGCTGGTGGCGTTGGAGTGGCAGCCAGCCGTTCCTGCAAGAAGAAGAATAAAGAAAATAATGTCAAAACATTATGGTCATTTATATACAGACCCTCAACTTTTATGTTAATGAAAATAATGTACCTAATTGGTTAACTAATTAGATGAATGTCATTCTAAGCTAATTCTAAATGCACTTAAAATATGAATGCAATGCATGGATTATGTAATTAAATTAAAAATCTGAATTAATCTATTTACATCTTAATTTATGCTAAATAAATGTTAGAATTAACCTAATGTCTAGGCACTTAAATACTTAAATAGCCCACAACTATGGGCTCATCAAATACACCCATGCCTAGTTTTTGCTAATCCCTAGCAAAATTAATCGAAACCTAGCACTCCAAGTAGACTAGTCAACCCACTTGGTCATCCTTCAGAAGCATATTAAGTTCAGACTCTAGACCCATGGTTCCTAAGTAGTTGCTAAGTTACAGACTTGGTTGGCTAAAGACGAGTTGCAGGCACAAGTTTCCCTGATTTCTGACTCTACCCTAAAGTTTATTGATCCCTGAGATTAAAGCATCCGTGCTTGTGCAATGGTCTGAGTTATTTAAGTTAAAGAAAATTCTTTTTTTTTTATATATATATATTTTTTGTTTGTTTGATTCTTCCAAGTCTAACCTCAGATCAGCTATCAACATGGTCTGTGTCAAATTCATTGTCCCCATTACCATACCTCGAAGGGTGCCTGGCTTTTGATGCTTCGAGATAGCGCCGCCCATAAGGACCCCAAGAACTCCTGGCAATCGACACTTCGAGATAGTATCGCCCATAGATTTCTTAAGCGAATTCAGGCCTATGGCAATCGGCACTTCGAGATAGGGCCGCCCATGGTACCTGAACTGCATAATGCGCTTACATGCTCCCAATAGGATGGATATCCTAAGAGACAAGCGCCGAGGAGGTAATATGTTATCATCGCATCCTCAAGGTGAGTATATACTCCACCTCTCCTGCGGCGGGAACTCTTCCAATCAAAATGTGTTTTCAAGCCTCTCCTAAGTCAAAACTAAGAGAACCAAATCTCTTTTCAGAAAGATAGAAATTAAGTTAATTACCAGACCATGTGTGTGAAATTTGGATGCTTGGGTTACAAGGACCCGAAAACCAAAAGGTAGAATAAGACTCCAGGTACTACCCCACCTTTAACTCAAGCCCTAGCTTCCCTTCCTCAACCTCTTGAGGAATGGTCCGCAACTTAACTCCTACTTAAGTTTTTAAGTCCACAAAGGACCCTAAAGGTCTAAAGCTAGCAGCTCATTTAGCTTCTAAAGTTTGACCCTAGAATTAACTTAGTCTACCTTAGAGTTCTGATTTGCTTAAGATTGCAGGACTTAGCCAGTTAAGCTCAAAACTTTTTTTTTTTTATGCAAATGTATGCAATGAATGCACTATGCTATGTATATCCCCAAGTACACCCCCCCATGCCTAAATTCTACAATGTCCTCATTGCATAGAAGGATATTACCTAGGTCAGAGCTGGGCTGAATAGCCAAAGAACCTGCAAATCAGGTTCAAGAATTACAGAAATAGGCCCTAAAAATGAGCAAAGCAATGTTGGCCTAGAAAATAGGTAACCTAGGATGTTGGCGAGCTGATGATGAATCCCGATAGCAAATGCTCGCCCAACTAAAATGGGAATGAAATCTTCCTAGGTTACCAAAGGAGGTTCTAAAGGATAAATAGGTATAACAACCTCCAAAGGGGTAGGGGGAGGATGACAAGGATCCTCCAAAAAAAATGGGGATGGAATGGTGCAGAGATAAACCCCCAGGGTAATGGACTGACTAAAGAAATCATCAATCCATACCCGATACTCCATTACAGGAAATATTGGTTTGTTAAGCCCCCTGGTTAGAACAAAAGTGAGCAATTCTCTAAGGCAAGGATCGTCTAGGGTGTCCAAGTTACGAGGTTGCGGGATGGCCATAAGATCTAGGTTGGGTTTAATCAGCTCGGTGTCCATCCGTAACACTCTTTCTAAATCCTCAATTTCATCCCTAGCATTCCTTGCACCATCACATGTATCTTCCTGCTCTTCATCAGGAGTCACAATTTCGCTTTCAGATATAAGCGAATCAGAGGGTGACTTCGAAATGAATGAAGGCAGGTTGGAAGCAACAGATCTAGGGTTATCCTATCAATGTCATCCCCGAGTTTTTGTTCTTTACTCAAATCTTCCCCGGAGTCTATATGTGAATCCACATAAATCTTAGAAATTGCTTCCAAATTTTCCATCATTTCATCATGAGGAGAAATATCATCAATGGGTGTGCTAAGGAAACCTAATTTGGTCAAATTTGTGACATCCTCAGGGGCTAACTCTTCAAATAAGACATACTCACCCTTAGTGTCACTCCAAATCTTGAATGTAGGTTTCTCATATAATTCGTCTTTCTCCTCATCACACAATTCATCATGTACCCGAGGTCTAGAATCATTTAATATCTTAGCAGATCCCCTAGGGTGCTCTATCTGAGGTAAATGGTTTACATTGGTAACATCAAACTCCTCAGATAGGTCAATTTCTTTAGGGTTAGGTTCCCTAAGGGTGGGTTTGAGTTCCATATCGTGATCAGAAGGGAGGGTAGGATTAACAACATGACTTTGACCCACTTCATCAAATGTCACGAAAATACTATCATCTGGGTCGAGGTCTTCCAATGGTACCATCATTCCCTTCTTTTGACTCCAATATAATTCAGGTGGATACTCAACCTTATCATCATCTTCCTCGGGTTGCCACCTTTCTTCATCCAATGCATAGCTACTTTCATGTGTATTTTCCTCCCACCTAAGGTGTGGATCTCTCAAGGAAGTGTCATCAAATGTGGAGGTTTCAAAATTGATCCTCGAAAAGTAGCTATTCTCTCCAGAATTTCCCTCCAACTTAAAGTGTAGCTCTCCCATGGGAGATGCATCTATTGTAGAGGGGTGTACATCATCCTCAATGGGGTAGATTGGGTGGCTAATTTCATCTCTTTCTTGTTGGCCTGCTCTCGAAGTTTCTCCTAACAATTCAATCATTTCATTTTGCATTTTCTGTATTTCCATCTTCAAAGAGGAGAGGTCATTTCTATCATGAGAGAAGTCAAGCTCAGGCTTATAGTACCCAGGAGTGTTTGTCCAACCATTATAATTTTTCAGGGAGGGTGGGTTAGGTATTTCTATGGTATGTGGGATATTGGGCAAAGCAAATCCCGCTCCTAAGTTATATTCACTAATTTGGGGCTTAACCAGGCGATTATTCCTATAATAGGAGTAAAACGGATCCCAATGATTGTCATTATGTCCATCAAGGAATGGACCATCTCGGTGTCTGGGATCGAAGGATGCAGAGTGGGGGTGAGGGTGTGGGAAAAATGTGAAAGGATGAAAATCAATGTGGCCCATTCTAACTCACACCTCAATCAGAATTCCCCAAGCAAAACACAATTCAAAAAGGACCTTTTAGGTCTTTCCCAATTTAGGCTTTTGATTTTAAGTCAGATTGCAGGTGACAATACAATTTGTTCAATCAATTTACGCGCCTATTGTCGACCTACGGCTCGCCTAAGCAGACCTAGTTGGAGCTTAGGTGTTCTTCCCTAAATCTCAAATGGTCAAGTAAATCCAAACATGGAAGATCGAGGGATTCAAGTAGGCCTAAGCCTTCCTTTGAAGCTATGCCTTCGCAGTGCTTCTCAACTACCCCCAAAAATCTGTGATAGGGTATCCCCCTCTTTGGATTTACAAAACCTTTAATCTCAAGTTTCGAACACTTCAGAATCCAACGATAGTAGGGCTCTTGTCCTAGTATTTCCAAACCTAAGGAGTGTCTAGAAGGGTGCCATGGTGCAAGTGAAATAAGTGTGCATACACTGCAAAAGATTTTGAATTTTGAATCGCATGCCAAGTTTGAAAATCAAATCCTTGGTTGTTAAAATATCCCTCCTTTAATTAGTCCTTTTTCTAGAAAATATGTGACCACTTGTTAGATTTATTCAATACAGATTAGGTGGTCTTCTCATTAAGTCCTAATGCAATGCGTGATCAAGAATAGGATGCAAAGTAAGAAAATGCGTACCTTGCTTCCAGCAATCCACGATGCGAGAATGCATGCAATGCAGAGAAATAAATCTAGAGGTTGCTCATACAGACCTAAATGGTTCGTCCTAGGGCTGGCAGCTTCTAGCAGGCAGCTCATTTTTTTTATTTTTAAACTACTTATGCACAAGAAAATAAAAGTAATCAATAAACTAAAAAGCTAAATCTAAAGAAAAGGGAATAGGCTCCCAAAAATTACCCAACACGGGCCCAAAACAAAATTGGGGAACAAACCCCTCAAAATATACCCCAGAACAAGGGTTTCAAACCAAATGCAATGAAAAATTAAATCTAAAGTCTTAATTCTATCAGACTAGCGACTAAATATACAATGATGTCCGTTGCGTCCTCGTCCTTCTCCTCCTTTCAAAATTGCTCGTCCAATTGTCCTCTGGCTACGTCAAGGGTCGCCTCTCACACTGGCTGATTCTTGCACAAATTTCTCGCACAGAAGAGAAAACAATTAATGGTCAAATCACTGTGCAATTGACAAATAATCAAAATAAAATCAAGCGAAATTATTGCATCTGTTGCCTCCCCGGCAACGGCGCCATTTGACTAGTCGAATGTTCGCTTTAAAGTCGTTTACAGTTTTATGTGGTGGTAAAATCGACTAATCAATATTTAGAAAGAAATAACCACTCGCAGCGGAGCGGGTCGTATCCACATGGAGGCAATGACGTATTTAAATTCGCACCAGTTAAAAATGTTTATTCGTAGTTAGTTTGGACAAGAATCAAGCCAGATTTGCCTTCAGATTAAGGTTGAAACAAGAAAAATGCTGAAATAGCAATTATGAGTAACTAGAGGATATTTGTCGCAATGCAGAATCAATAAAATATTAATAAAAATTGACAATGGTAGAAAGTGTAATTTTTAATGGCTCGGTTACTGTAGCAAAACAGGGGACCTTTTCCCGTTTGGCGTGCGCGACGAGGAGTGGACGGTCGGATGCGGCAAGCTCAAAGGAAGTTCCTTGGACCAAGGGCTTCGAAACGGTGGTGGCAGCGTGTCGCGCTGCGGCCGGAGCCGGCCGGACGACCTCTGGTGGAGGTGGCTGCAGCAGGTGCTGCAGCTGCTGTTGGCGGGCATGGCGTGCGGGTGCGGGTGCGGGAGCACGCGTGGCTGTTGGCAGTAAGGTCTGTCGCGCGCTGCTGCTGCGTGTTGGCTAGAGGTGTGGGAGCGCACTACAGCCAGTGCGCGCTACGTTGACGGTGAGAGTTGGTGCGGCAGGTGCGAGGAAGGTGCTGCGGGCGTGGGAGTGATTCTGCAGGTGCGGTTGTAGCTGGCGTGGGTGCGCAGGTGATTGCGCGTGGAGATGGTGAAGGCTGCAGGCGCGGGAGGAGGGCGTGCGCGGAAGGTGGAGTGAGCGGGCGTGAGCGGTGAGGCGCTGCTGGAATGGTGGGAGTAGCTTTAGACGTGTGCGCAGGCTGGTGTGCACGGGTGAGCGGTGAGGTGCAGGCTGAAGGTGAGCAGGTGGCTTCAGACGGGTGCGCAGGCTGTAGGGCATGGAGATGGCGCTAGAGGTGAAGTGGGCGGATGTGGTTGTGCCGGTGCGGGTGGACTTCAGACTGGTGTGCAGGTGGGGGGTCGCGATGAGGTTGCAGGCGGAAGGTGAGCGGGTGGCTTCAGACGTCCGGGAAATTTCCTGGACCTCTTAACTGACTGAGAGGGTGATTGCACAGTGGCTGCGGCGGTGGTGGTTGGTGACGACGGCAAGGGAGATGCACGCTAAGGTGCTCACTGTAATGCGGACGAGCTCTGGATGGCGGTGTGGCCTATCACACTACACGCCCACGGTGGTGGAGACTCGCCACCACGGTTGAGGCCGGCAATGTGGAATGGAAGAGAGGAGATCTCTCTGCACAGTGGTGGGTCGGTGGTGGAGGCCTCCCGAGCTCGGCTGCCTCCCTCCTCCTTTTGTAGTGGCCTGCACAAATTTGAAATCAGCTGCCCGACCAGATCCAACACATCCGCTCCTCCTTGAATGGGTTCTTCACTGCGGCAGCTGGTGTTGTTGGAGTGGCAGCCAGCCGTTCCTGCAAGAAGAAGAATAAAGAAAATAATGTCAAAACATTATGGTCATTTATATACAGACCCTCAACTTTTATGTTAATGAAAACAATGTACCTAATTGGTTAACTAATTAGATGAATGTCATTCTAAGCTAATTCTAAATGCACTTCAAATATGAATGCAATGCATGGATTATGTAATTAAATTAAAAATATGAATTAATCTACTTACATCTTGATTTATGCTAAATAAATGTTAGAATTAACCTAATGTCTAGGCACTTAAAAACTTAAATAGCCAACAACTATGGGCTAATCATGCACCCACCCACGGGAAGGGAGGCTACGTACAACATCTACCACTCCCCAGGGATGGATGCATATCCACCCCCATCTGATTATGGCTTCAGAGGCAACTCTAGGTCAGCCCACCTTAGTTGGGGGAACTTTGAACCCCTGTACCCTGATTATCTCGAAGCTCCTCAGACCTACGAGGGTCTCCACGCCGTCCAAAATAATCCTTTCTCCAATACTTACAAATTCGGATGGCAGAATCAACCTAACTTTGCATGGCCGGGAAATAACCTGAATCTGTGATCCCAATTCCCACCCCAACCACAAAACCAGAGACCATATCAACCCACTCAACCAAGGCCTAATCAAAATTTCCAATCTGGACCACCTAAAGAAGATCAGACATCTTTGATGCTCCAGACATTGGTTGACATGCAAAAACAACACAAAGAAGAGATCTCCGAGTTACGAAATCAATTGGCCCAACTGGCAAGTGCTCGCCAACCTGGTGCACTTCCTTCTCAGCCTCTTCCAAACCCGAATAACATGCTAAACCAAAGGTGTGTTATGAACCCAAATCAGGGCCAAGCTCACTTTGTTTATCCAGCCCCTTTTGCTCCATCACCTGTTGGGATGGATGCTTCAACTTCATACTTAGGATTCCAGCAGCAAACACCTATTTTGCCCAACCCAAACCAAAATCAGGCAGGATTAAATTCCATCACCACCCGTAGTAGCAAAGCAACACAAAACCCGCCCTTCCCTAGCCACAACATTCCTGAGACCATAAACCCTAACCTTAGATTGGTCATCCAAGACACACCCATCCCTAATAAAGATCCTGAGCCAATTCTAGAGGAACCATCTAAGGTTCCATTTCCTGAGGCCTTGATCAAGGGAAAAAAGACAACCAAAACTGTGGCACCTGAGGAGGACCTGGTCAAGATCTTTGAGTAGGTCCACATAAACATCCCCTTGATGGATGCGATTCACCACGTACCAGCTTACGCACGATTCCTGAAAGACGTTTGCACACCCAAGCGTAAGCCGTGAACCGAAGGTGGGAACCCAATCGTACTGTCGGAGCAAGCCAGCTCTGTCATTTTGAGCAAACTCCCAAATAAGGCAAAAGATCCAGGCACCCCTCTAATCTCCTATGCTATCGGTGATATACAATTTGACCGAGCCTTATTGGACCTAGGAGCTTCCATCAATTTAATACCTACATCCCTAGTAGACTACTTTGATGAATTTGAGCTTAAACCCACAGAGATGACTTTACAGTTAGCCGATCGATCCATTAATTCACCAAAAGGAGTACTCAAGGATGTCATAGTTAGGATACATGATTTCTATTTTCCTATGGATTTCATCGTCTTAGACATGGATTCTCCTAAGAACTTGAAGAATACATCCATCATATTAGGGAGACCCTTTCTGGCCACTGCTAGGGCCAATATTAATTGTGAGGAGGGCCAAATAGAGTTAAAATTTGGGTGCAAGACATTGAAGATCGACATCTTTAAGGTCCAATAAGGAATTAATTGCGGGGTTATAGAACAAATTTGTGATATCGTGGCCGTGGTTGACGACCCATGTATCGAGGAAAACCTAAATATTTTTGACTAACCACAAGAAGATCAAACCCTGTAATTAGAGGAGCCTGAACCTAACCTAGACACACCCATAACTCCTTCCTTTGCTCCCGACACCCACCCGAAACCACCTGCTGCTACTGCTGATAATCCTATTATGGAATTGAAACCCCTCCCTGACCATATCATATACATCTTTTTGGGTTCCAATCAGACGTTTCCTGTTATTATCAACTCCCGACTCACACCTGATTAGGAAACACGCCTGATTTATGTTCTCCAACAGCATCAGAGAGCCATTGATGGACTCTCAATGATCTGACTGCCATCAGACCCTCATACTGCACACATCACATCTATACTGTAGAGGGCTCACGGCCATCCTATGAAATGCAGAGATGACTAAATCCAAATTTGCAGAATGTCGTGAAAAAGATCAAGTGGATAGATGCAGGGATCATCTACCCGATCTCTGACAGTTGGTGGGTGAGTCCAATCCAAGTTGTGCCTAAGAAGGTAGGACTCATCATGATCATGACTGAAATCGGAGAAACCATACTAACCAGTATAGCGAACTCGTGGAGAGTCTGCATTGATTATAGAAGACTCAATTCCTCCACAAAGAAGGATCATTTCCTACTACCATCCATTGATCAGATACTCGAGAAACTAGTGGGAAATCGATTCTTCTGCTTTTTGGATGCGTACTCCGGTTATAACTAGGTTGCAATCCATCCTGAGGACTAAGAGAAGACTACCTTCACCTGCCCCTTCGGGACATATGCGTTCTGGAGGATGCCATTAGGTGTCTGCAATGCACCTGCTACTTTTCAGCAGTGCATTCTTGCCATATTCTCAGATATGGTAGGTGAATACCTAGAGGTCTTCATGGATGACTTCTCAGTATTTGGAGAATCTTTTGATGATTGCTTCTTGCACTTGGTCCAAATCCTCAGGCGGTGCATCGACATGAATTTGGTTCTTTCCTGTTAAAAGAGCCACTTCATGGTACTTGAGGGAATTCTTCTGGGACATCTCATCTCTGAAAAAGGCATCTAGGTTGATCGAGCCAAGGTGAATCTAATTTCCAAACTCCCTATGCCTAGCTCGGTCAAGGACATCCGATCCTTGCTGGGGCACGTTGGTTTTTACCGTCGATTCATTCCCGATTTCTTGAAAACCATGCACCCCCTGACTACTCTTCTCTCCAAGGATGTCCCCTTTGAAATCACCAAGGAGTGCACTTAGGCATTCGACATCCTACGTGATCGAGTTACACAAGTACCTATCCTGTAGTCCTTTGATTTGTCTCAACCCTTTGAGATCATGTGCAATGCATCTAATTATGCTGTGGGTGCGGTACTTGGTCAGAAAATAGGCGGGAAACTCGTGGTCGTCTACTACGCTAGCAAGACACTTGACAAAGCTCAGCGTAACTACACAGTTACTAAGGAAGAGCTACTAGCCATAGTATTTGCCCTGGAGAAATTCATATCATATCTTTTGTGTTCCCGTGTTATCATATACTCAAATCACACTGTAGTGAGGAACCTTCTCTTGAAGAAGGATGCAAAACCTTGACTAATCCGATGGATCTTGCTGTTGCAAGAATTTGATCTCAAGATTCGCGATAAAGCGAGAAAGCAGAACATGGTAGCTTGCCACTTATCTCGCCTTCCTTCTGACATTATCGACTCTTCCGAACCCATCACTAAGCACTTTCCTAATCAGCACCTCCTGACTATTAGTGCGGGACTTCCTTGGTTTGCTGATTTGGTGAACTACTTGGCATCACATCAGATCCTGTCTAATTGGCTAAAGGCCAAGAAAGACAAATTTCTTTCCAATGCCAAGTACTACATCTAGGAAGACCCGTACCTCTTACGCATTGGTGCTGATTAGATAATTAGACGGTGCATTCCGGAAGCAAAAATCCAAAACTTTTTATCCTTCTGCCATGACCAAGCCTACAGCGAACACTTTTCCGGGTAGAAAACCATAGCAAAAGTCCTCCAGTGCAGCTTTTATTGGCCTACGATTTTCAAAGACGCATACGATCACTGTAAGGCATGCTCCCATTGCCAGACCTTGGGCAACATGAGCCACCACAATATGATGCTATTACAGCCGATTCTCGTATGCGAAATCTTCAATATCTGGGGTATTGATTTCATGGGACCCTTCCCTATCTCAGATAGCTTCGAGTACATTCTTCTCGCTGTTGACTACGTGTCCAAATGGATCGAAGCCATCCTGACCCGAACCGACGATCATAAGGTGGTAATCAAATTCATTCATCAGAACATCTTTTCCCAGTTTGGTATTCCATGTGCAATTATCTCTGATGGAGGGACCCATTTCACAAATGCTTAATTCAGATCACTAATGACCAAGTATGGGTTATCACACCGAATCTCCACTCCTTATCATCCCCAAACAAATGGTCTAGCTGAGCTATCGAATCAAGAAATCAAGAAAATCCTTCAGGTCGCTGTCCGACCTGATAGGAAAGATTGGTCGTCCCAACTTCCGAAAGCCTTATGGGCTTATAGGACCGCCCACAAGACCCAATTGGGCATGTCTCCTTTCAGATTGGCATACGGGAAGGCATGTCTCCTCCTCGTCGAATTGGAGCACAAAGACTATTGGCCTATATGGAAGTGTAATCTAAATCTTTCTAAGGTAGAAACCCACAGAAAGCTTCAAATGAATGAGATTGATGAACTACGCAATGATGCGTACAAGAACTCACGAATTTATAAAGAGTGGGTTAAGGCCTTTCACGACCTGCACATATCTAGAAAGATATTTCACCCTGGTCAGAAAGTCCTACTCTTTGATGCCAAACTCAAACTGTTCCCAGGAAAACTTAGATCAAAATGGATTGGACCATATCTTATCCGATGGATTTTTGGAAATGGAGTCGTTGAAATCAGTCAACCTAGCCTTGATTCTGAGCCTTTTATCGTGAATGGCCAGCAACTTAAGCCGTTCATTGAACTCACTGATACGAACTTGGCTGAGGTATCTTTTGATCTCCACTCTCCTTGAGCTCATTACGCTTAGCTGATGGTGTTAAACAAAGCGCTTAACGGGAGGTAACCCATCATCTAGTTGAAAAACTCGAGACCCTTCTTGACACATCCCGTGCTGAACTCATATTGCACTTTAGGGTTCATCCATTAGAACAGCCGACTTCACCTCTGGTACTCGTACCAGAATTTGAAATCATCCGCAATAGTCACCCTGACCTGTCCACCCAGCTAAACCTGTTCTAATGTACGATCTATGCTAAATTTGAACCCACCTAATTTACAATGACATTCCAAATCGTAGGCATGGGAGGGCATTAAAGTGCAAAACATTATGAGAATCACTTCACAAGAAAGGTTTCATAAAAAAAAATACATATTCCAAAAAACCAAAAAAAATAAAAAATTGAAAAAACAAAAAAAATGGAGAAAGGGGAGGAAATTTTGAGAATTAATTGCATATCATTCTGGAGGAGGAAAAGGGGAGGTGATATAAATGTCAAAGAAGAGCAACAGTTTGAAACAAAAAGAGATAGTCATTAGTAAAAGATTAAGGAATCTACTTAGTTCTAGACCAAATCAAAAAGAAAGAAATAAAAGAAACAAAAGTGCTAAGAGACAAAAGAGATTAGTATGAACGCTGATCTTAGGCCTCTTGGGCTGTGTTTTAAGCTTAAAAATTCAAGTATTCGTTAAGATCTGGACAGTCCTCAAGAGGTTGGGGAAAATGCGAAGCTTAGGTATTAGGTCTAAGGGTTAGGGATTATTCGACCTCGTTAACTGACCTCTGGTTTGCGGGACTCGATAACCTAAGCACCCCAACCCACACACAGTCTGGTTCAGTGTTCATAACTATCAAAATCACTTAAATGCATTAAATTGTTTTGAAAAAGCTACCTAGATTAGGAGCGGCTGATCAACACAAGTTGATTTGGAAGACTTCTCGAGGCGGAGAGGTAGGAAATTCCCCTCGAAGATGCGCAATAACATACCGTCTCCTCGGTGCTTGTCTACCAGGATATCTAAATATCCTACCAGGGGAAGGTAAGCACCTTGTGCTAGTTCAAATGCCATGGGGCGGCATTATCATGAATTATCGATTGCTAGGGTGTAGATTTAGCTACAGAATGCCATGGGTGAGATTATCCCAAAATCTCGAAAGCCAGGGTTCTAGGGGTTGCCATGGGCGGTGCTATCTCGAAGCATCGATTGCCAAGGACTCTACGAGGATTGATGGTGGGAGCTAGGAATATAATATAGGCCATGTTGTAAAGCCAATCTGAGGCTAGAAATAAAGAAAGAAAAGAGAGAGAAAACTCTCCATAAATAAAGAAAAAAATTCCTCTATCTCTCTTTTACAAGAACACATTGCAAACTAAACTAGGGCTAAACTTGTTTTAAGCATGGGTGCTTTAACCATGGACTTGAACGAACCTTAGGTTAGTTTTTGTGTGCCTTAGAAACCTTCGCGGCGGACTGAGGCTAGAGCTGGTCTGGTCCAGATCTTGGTTGGTACTTGAGTACCTCTAGGCCTACTATTGGCATTCTGACCTAATCCACAAAAGAAAAAGCACATGTTAGAGATCTGAACACATGGTCTAGAATTTCACTTAATTCCAGTAGATTTTGCTAAGGGACTAGCAAAAGCTAGGCATGGGGGTATAATGGGAACACCATCATGAGCCATAACTAGCTCAATTTAGTCATTGTCAAGGAATAAATGCTCCTACATAACTGCCAGAGAGCCCTAAGTCATTGCAAATCCATTCTCAGTGAAATACAAGAAACCAGGGTTAAAACTATAATTTTACCATCATGTCTTGAATGCAAAATAACCATGGGTTTTCTCAGGAGTGGAACAAGGGTCAAATGGTCTTAAGAGTCTAATAAGGGGGTTAGAACAGATGAAAAGGGTTTTCACGTGTTTTAAGAATTAAATGACTTCTGAACCCTAAAAATTGACCCACTTAATTAACCGAGGTTTCAGTCAAGATAAAATTCACTTAAAGCCTCTAAAATTCATATAAAAATATTCTATAGTGTTTGGCACCTTCAATTTGACCATTGCAAACCATAATGGCCTAAACCAAATTCCTAGACAAACATTTGGCCTAATTTGGATAATTGTGCAAATGACCTAGTCAAACTAGGTCAAAACCAAAATCCAACTTCACCATTGAATTAATTAGGTCTGAATTATGTTTACACCAAAATTTGGGCCCAATCTAAGATTGTTTCAACCTAAGTTGCACTTTGGTCGAAGTCCGATTTCTTTTATTCCACATGGGTCCTTAACTTTTGAATTTCTTACAAAAAGGCCCCTATCTTTATCATCATTTTCTTCAAATAGGTCTCTACCGCCATGAATCCTATTCCTAAAAATTTAAGCAACCTAAATATGGCATCTTCTCTTTGATTCCTTGACGAATCCCTTTCAAATTCGAAAGGGAAGTTAGCCAAGGAATTCCCTTCCTTTTGAGCCAATTCCCATGCCCCTCAAACCTTCCCAATCTCTCATGTGAACGCATGAGAGATTTGAGTATCCTAGATAATTCCAACTCCAGTGACATTCCAATCTTGGGAAGTTTGCTTCCTGATGTAAACACATTTATTGAGTGTAAAATGCCTATTCATGCATGTTCCTAGTCTTAGATTTGCATTTAATGTTATAAATATTGCATAGCATGCATCATTCTGCATTTAGAGTAGTTGTATATAATTTAGGTTAATTGCGCCCTTTTTGTGGTTAGGAGAGAAGGATATCTATTTTGGAGCCTCAGATTGACGATCCGATCGTACGGATCTAATCAAGATGACGATCGGAGTACAACACCTCTGAAATCGCCTTGATCGGAGTCCCATAGCATCATATGCAATCCGAGGAAGATCAACGGCCAAGGGACTAGGAGACATAATTTGGAGCTTCAAATGATAAATCTGACCTTGTGGATGGATTCGAGTCGACGATCGTAGCCTAATAGCGCAGAAATCGACTCAATCCGACTTCTGTAGTAGCCCCTACAACAAGATGAAGATGGATGGCCCAGACTACACCACATGGAGCAACCTAGGCGGCCAGCACACGCACATAGCACCGTACTTGCACAGTAGCACGGGTGTGCATGCCCGCATGCAGGTGCACATGCGCACAACATAGCACAGCGTAGCGCCAGCACGTGGGCGCACGCACTCGCGGCAAGGCAGGAGCGCAGCGCTAGTTATGCATGGGATGGACCAACAGCGACGCATGAGCAGAACTTACAGTGATGCTTACAGCCGTCGGTAATTCATCACATGCCAGCAAAGCCAACTGTGGGTGCCAGCAGGCATGAGCTGCCTACAGCGACGTTTGCAACGACGACCTGGATGTCATTAATGGTCCCATACTTATTTTTGCCTCTTCTCCACTATAAAAGGACCTACACCCCCTCCCTTCCAAGCCATCTGTACCTACTCTACTCCTACCTACTCCCAAGCTCTAGTAAGCCTACCAACGCTCCATTAGAGCTTGTTCTCAAGCTCCCAAGGCACCTATTATTGTAGCGAACCTCTGCCCCACCAAATATTCCTCCAACTTCCGTTTCCCATTCATAGGTCGCCTTGGAGCCACCCTTCTACCTCCATTCCGGTCGCAGATCAACTTTGTCTTCTCACCTCCATTCCGAAGCCATGCTGAAGCTTTCCTCAACCTGATGTCCTTCTGCATCGCACCTCCATCGTCCCGCCCCACACCTCCTTCGTCCGAGCTTCCGCCATGCGCCGTCGTCTCACCGAACAGCCGATTCGAGAGATTTCCTCTCACCTCCCTCTCCTTTTATGCTTTCATAGTTCATTGTAATCGACATTGAATTGATATATATATATCATATTTGTTCCATTGCTATCTTGTGATTCATTCTGCTTATCTTTTATTTCAAAAACACAAAAAAATATCAAAACCCTAAAATACCAAAAAGAAATGAAGCAAAGCATGGTTTTCACGTAAAGTAAACGTCGCCTCCCTGTGTTCTACTCAAGACACCCTTGGAGTTTTGGTATAAATTTTATCTGATCGACGTGTTTTGCAACTATGATAAAGGGTTACTTGCAACCTCGATTTCTAACATGCAAAACACACCCGACCATTTTGGCATCATTGCCGGGGAGGCGACGGAATTTACTTTATTGCTTATTGCGTTTATTTGCATTAACATAGCACTAACCCTACTTGTCTTTGATCTACTGTCTTGCAGGTCCCCTAGCATGGAGATCCAACTATCGTAGACCAAAGTAAAGTGCAGGTAGAGTGTTTTGTAAGTGTCCCCCACACCACCCCCACATTAGTTTTCACTCCATAACCGAATAACTCAAACCCAAATCAACTTAGGTGCTTTTTATAAACCCTAGGATAGATTTGTTTGTTTGTTTGCCACCTCCACTCACCTCGCCATCCACATAAATAAAAAATAAAAATAAAAAAAAAGTGTTATCTGATTGTGGGATTTTCTAAAAGCTACACACTTAACACCCACAACTTCTTATCCTAAGGTGCACAATCACTTTGATTCTACCACTTAACCAGGATCTGACCTATGGACCCAGTACACTTCAACTAAAAATACATAAGTGAGTAGAAATCTGAATAGGTTAAGCATTCTTGTGTGCCATAACTAAGTGGTGCAATAGGCCAATTGATTGAGCTGTTTGGGCTGCACCACTCAATCTAAAACTAATCCATCAAGCAGCTTAGCACTTAGGGTTGATTCTTAGGGCTGAACCAGGCACTCCACATTATTTTTTATTTTTAAAGGAACATATCATCACCCGTGCTTTCAAAACTTGGAGTGTTCTACTAAACCTTGATTGAACCAACCTAAGAATTAAACCCTAAAAGCTACTAAACAAGGTTGAACCCTAAAAGACACATCATCAAATATCCTTATTTGAGAACCCTGGTTGTGAATGCACACACATTTTAACTGATCATTAAGGGCACAACCCATCTAAAGGACCCATCACATTCCTGAAGCACAAATGTCCCAAGCCTAACTAAAATTAATTAGACGTTGGCCCTAAGGATGGGTTTGCTCATTGGGATCTAGATTGAGATTGTTCACGATTAACCTACTTATACTAAATCTAATGTCTAGCTAGGGGAGTAGCATCAAACGACTACGGCTAGGGAGTACACTAGGAACTGGAGGCGCAAGCCAAAGGAAGAACCTTCACCCCAAT
This sequence comes from Thalassia testudinum, assembly GCA_037157565.1. NCBI lineage: Eukaryota > Viridiplantae > Streptophyta > Magnoliopsida > Alismatales > Hydrocharitaceae > Thalassia > Thalassia testudinum. Next base: position 19,841,665 of record JAZHRO010000056.1, read on the forward strand.
CCCTCCTTCTAACTAGTTGGATTGCCTGGACATAAGTAGAGTAAATCGTCTATAATCTTTGGACGAATTCTGAGAGTCTGTAGACCTTTAGGCTACCCAAACTAAGGACACGCTTGTATTTTTGTATTGCAGGGCTCCTTTCTCTTCTAATTTCCCTCTTACTTCACCGTGTACCCTTCCACATCCTACACACATTTTACATCCTATCCTCCTACCACCACTTATTCCCAAGATGATTACTATCCCGACTTGACTTGCAATTACCCATCTACTAGCCAGGATGACTTTGATTGGGGATATGAATTCGGACCTCAGTGTCCAGGGCCGAACCCTGGACAACAAGACTATGATTGTTATTCTTCCCAGAGCTATAATGATTATGGATCTCCATCCTTTGATGACCAAACCAACCCAATCTATAATCAGGAAGGATATCATGATTATAATACCTACCCTCCCCAGTATTCCACTGAACATAGGTCGCCACCATCCTTTGAACAACCTAGAATGACCTACTTTTAGGGAGGGACTCGAGAACCTCGACATCTTGACTCCCCTAGATTCAACCCAAACCCACCCAAACCTAAATCGAACCAGTCAGTTTAGGTGAACCAGATCCAAGATAGAGTGTTGGCTAATTTGAGGAACACCATACAATCTTTAGAAGCCCAGCCAACACCATGCACTGAAGCATTGGAGCATATGATCAAAATGATTGATGAACTTAATAGTTCTCTATTGGATTTGCTCCAAAGTGTTAGGGATAGGGACCTAGGTGAGTTACTACTTGGGAAGTTGTCAAGGTTAAGAATGAAATTTGTGGTTGCCCTAATCAAATCTTGGGATGATTCTCAAGATGAACCCCCTTCAGGAGAGCCAATGTCTGAACCTGCTCAGGTTCCTATTGAGGGGGATACATTTTCTGAGATTGGGGATGATTAGGTTGGGCTAGAGCAACCATTTGAGGATGAACCGATTGATTCACCCAAGATCCCCAAGTCAGGAAAAGAAGAAAATTATGTCTCCTTGGATCATGAAATGATTTATGATTTTGTGACATATAGATGAGGATCATCAATTCTTTGACTCTGAGGATGAAGAATCTTTAGGTGAAGTCTCACTTAAACATAAGGAAAATGATTTTAGTGAGGCAAACGGGCATGAGGAATCTGATGAACCATTTGATAGCCCGTTAATTGAAGATTTGGATTAAGTTGGGGTTAACTTGGAGGATCCGAATCTTGATGATTCAATCAGTCACCTCAGTCCCCATTTGCACCCCGAAGAGCTGACTTCTGAGATCTTTGTCCCCAAGTCAATCTTGATTCAGCCACGATTTCTAGGCTTGGGAGAATCATATGGGGTGAATAATATGATAGAGGTCCCGAAGCCTGAGCCCTTGATGTTGGAGGATAGAATTGTTGAAATAAAAATTTGGGAGGCTAATTCTGAGGGAAGTTTGATTTTGGATCTAAGGGTACCTATTGACCTAAAACCACCTACTTTCTACCAGGACCCTTATGATATCTTTCACATGCAATCCAAGCTCGAAATAACTGATTAATTTTTTGAGGTAGATGTTAAGTGGACAACCGCACCTATTAAAACATCTTTACCCGTTGTCCGACACTTTGGTCTTGGGTTGCACACCACTAAACTGCAAGCCCAACCTCGCAAACACAACAACCTTCGGTTCTGGGTGATTTTCATCCAGAACCTGATAACCACTCGACCCTGGGGCATGGGTCTGCACCATAATCTGGTCCACGTTTGTCAACATATTCTGTTGGTGGGTTTCAGGATCAATATTGTTATTTTGATTCTGACCCACACTTGTGAATTCTCAATTTCTTCTTTGTATGTATGTTATGCTTAGTTGAAGGCATTAAACTTAGCACGTATGTATACACTCTTCTCTATGCAGAGCTGACCAGATTTTCATGACACTCAGGTGATATTCTATCTACTTCACCCTTTTCATGTCTTTATTTTCACAATGAGGACATTGCATCATTTAGGCATGGGGGGTGGATAATTGATTCCTAAAATCATTATGTTAACTACGTAGAATTTCTTTTAGTTTCTTATAAAATAAAAAAAATTTTGAAAATTTGAGAAAAGAAAGAAATTAGGAAAAGAGAACTTAGGCATTTGGAAGTTATTAACTTTAGGAAATGATACGAGATGACCTAAACACTTAGACTCTTTAGGTCTTTGGGCTTAATTAGCTCGAGTGTCCACTTGAATGTGGACTTAGTCTTGAGTCTTCACCAATTAAAATTCATTTTAATTTGGTAAATAATTTGGGATGATAACTATGCAACTTATCAACCTGCCCTTTGATTTGGGAGGACTTTAAGCCTAAGCATCCGCTCACATTTTCTTGCACTGTCTCACTTTCCGGTAGTTTTTTTGGAAATTGGGTAGCTAATGGACTGACTTGGGTGGTATGGCTGGCAAGTTGTCGGTGGTAACAACTCATCAGTCAGTTGTCTAGAGTCCAGCCACAAGACCATTTTCATTGTACTTCCTTTAGGTAAATCTTAGATCAGGAAAGCCACCTACTTAAAAAATAAAAAAAAAGAAAACAAATATATAGAAAAAGGAGAAAATAAAAAAATAAATAAAATCACACTTCACCGCACGACCACGGCTGGCAAGTTGTCGGTGGCAATAGCTCATCGGCCGGTTGTCCAGAACCTAGCTCATAAAAAAAAATGCACAATAATTCCCAAAACACTTAGGGAAGAAGCAGGGAAGTAGAATAAATCGGGGAGATATATACTGGGTTCGCCATTGTGTTCACCCCATATAAAAGAAAGTAGGGAGAAAGCTACCAATCGTAAAGATAAACCTTTAGGAAAGGTCACCTAGGGTCGTAGAAACCCGAAGTCCATTTTAATGGCCATCTAGTGAGTCTTTCACTATTTTCACAAGATGCTTAGTACTTAGAGTCCTTTTCGAGTCTTGGGCAGGTCAGGTAGCCGTAAAAAGTTATCCCGGAACTCTCAAACTCCAAAAGTACAAAAAAATTAGAAAAGAAGAAAAATAATAAAAAAAATGTATCTTCCCTTTTCAAATAAGGCGAGGACTTGGGCGATCTGCATTCTGGCAGGCACCCGAGCACTGCTGAGTTTTCGTAGTTTAGGACCTTAGTTGAAATTTTCTATTGTTAATAAACGACTTAGGCTTAAGCGATCTACTACTAATTTTACTTTTATACATAGCATACAGTTTAATTTTGCTAGGGACTAGCAAAAGATAGGCATGAGGGTATGATGTAAACACATTTATTCAGGGTAAAATGCCTATTCATGCATGTTCCTAGTCTTAGATTTGCATTTTATGTTATAAATATTGCATAGCATGCATCATTTTGCATTTAGAGTAGTTGTATATAATTTAGGTTAATTGCATCCTTTTTGTTGTTAGGAGTGAAGGATATTTATTTTGGAGCCTCGAATTGATGATCCGATCGTATGGATCTGATCAAGACGACGATCGGAGTACAACACCTCTGAAATCGCCTTGATCGGAGTCCCGTAGCATCATATGCAGTCTGAGGAAGATCAACAGCCAAGGGACTAGGAGACATAATTCAGAGCTTCAAATGATAAATCCAATCGCACGGATGGATTCGGGTCGACGATCGCATCCTAACAGCGCAAAAATCGACTCAATCTTACCTCTGTACTAGCCCCTACAACAAGAAGATGGACGGCCTAGACTACGCCACGTGGTGCAGCCCAGGCTGCCAGCGCACGCACGCAGCACCGCACACATGCAATAGCATGGGTGCGTGCAGCAACGCATGTGCACAGCATAGCGCCAACGTGTGGGTGCACACACGCATGCGGCAAGGCAAGAGCGCAGCGCCAGCTATGCATGGGATAGACCTACATCGACGCATGAGCTAAACTTACAGCGACGCTTATAGTCGTCGGTAATTCATCGCATGCCAGCAAAGCCAGCTGTCGGCACCAGCGGGCATGAGCTGCCTACAGCGACATTTCTAGCAACATTTCCAACGACGGCCTAGATGTCACTAATGGTCCCATACTTATTTTTGCCTCTTATCCTCCACTATGAAAGGACTTAACCCCCTTCCTTCCAAGCCATCTCTACCTACTCTACTCCCACCTACTCCTAAGCTCTAGTAAGCCTACCAATGCTCCATTAGAGCTTGTTCTCAAGCTCCTAAGGCACCTATTAGTGTAGGGAACCTCTGCCCCACCAAATATTCCTCCAACTTCCCATCCCCATTCATAGGTCACCTTGGAGCTGTCCTCCCACCTCCATTCCGGTAGCAGATCACCTCCATCTTCTCACCTCCATTCCGGAGCCACATCGAAGCTTTCCTCAACCCGACGTCCTTCTGCATCTCACCTCCGTAGTCTCACTCCTCACCTCCTTCCTCTAAGCTTCCGTCAGGCACGTCATCTTGCCGGACAGCTGATTCGGGAGATTTCCTCTCACCTCCCTCTCTTTTTATGCTTTCATAGTTCATTGTAATTGACAATGAATTGATATATATATCATATTTGTTCCAGCTCTATCTTGTGATTCATTCTTCTTGTCTTTTATTTCAAAAACACAAAAAAATCGAAACCCTAAAATACCAAAAAGAAATGAATCAAAGTGTGGTTTTCACGTAAAGTAAATGTAGCCTCCCTATGTTCAACCTGGGACTCCCTTGGAGTTTCGGTATAAATTTTATCTGATTGATGTGTTTTGCAACTACGACGAAGAGTTACTTGTAACCTCGATTTCTAACATGTGAAACATGCTGGACCACTTCCCAAGCTCAAAACTCTCTCCAGAGGCCTATAAAAGGACCCCCAGATCAGATCAAACTTCCTACACTCGAATTCAAACAAATTCCCCCTTAAATTCGTCTCTTCTCATCTGGCCAAAGCTCCTCAACGTCCAGCGAGCTCCTCCAACTCCATCCTTCGTCTGCACGTAATACCAGCGGTGGATTTATCTCCCTCGGTCTCTTCCACGTCATGCTATACCTGCCGACAACCCATCCTCCGTCTTCCTCGCCAATCCCTACTCACCAGAGTACCTTCTTCCTTAACACCAACCATGCTGCAATCGGCGCCGCCTCGACTCCCCGTCGTCGGCCAACTACCTAGATAAGTCCCCTAACTCCTCTACTCCATTTTCATCCCAACCACACTCATTTTCGACCACGCTACCACCCCTTCACCGTCATCCCTTCCACGTCCGGCCACTTCTCCGACAAGGCACATCTCACTCACACACCACCAAACCCCTCCCCATTCATCCCTACACCTTCGCCTTGACCTCAGGAGCAAAAGCTCTAACCTAATTAGGTCGATTGCTCCACCACAACCTCCGTCGAACATCGTACTTTCGTACTGCACCATCCATCACCGTTCAGTCACCTCACGAACACCGCCGTTCACTTCCTTGCCACACGGAAATGCTATTGAACCCTTTAACTGGGTCTTTTAGCCCGTATTTCATTTTTCAGGTAGAAGGTCCTTTGACCGCAATTGATGAAGCTTCAAGCAAAGCTTGAAGCTTGCTCTAGACCTGCAGGCTCCAGGTGTCATCCCCAGTTCGTGCAGAATCACTTTAGGAGTTTGAGTGGACCAGCAATTGGAGCCTTTGACCACCATCTTGTGCGAATTGAGCGAAGAAACCATAGCAGCTGCACGGAGAGGTAGGATGGTGGGATAATCCCCCCTAGGAAGCTGACAAGCACCCACACCCGCATAAATTGAATTTGTCTCATAGGCTATTCGCCACAACATAACACAGGGGGTGAGGTCCCCATGCCCCTCACACACCTCGCCCGTGACACTGCTTACACGGGTTTGGTGCATCTGATTACCCACCTAGCCAAGCACTCCTAGGCTACCACTCACAGTCGATAGTCATGGTTCTAGGTGCGCTCTACTCGAATACCCGATAACCTGAGTCCTTAAGAGGGCGGATCCCAGAGAGAGAAGGAGAGAAAGCACATGGGGGCACGGGGGTTTTGCTCCGTGATTCAACCGGCTGACACTTAGCCATTTAAGATGCCCTTCCCACTTGTGCGTGAGAAGAAGAGAGAAGGCACAACCAAAAGCAAAAGAAGAAGAAGGAAGGCAAAGAAGAGAAGGAAAGAAGAGAGAAGGTGCAGAGGAAATAGGAGTTGTAGAAGAGAAGCAGAAGCAGTGAATGATTTAAGCTATTTGAGCAAACGTCTGAAGTGCACTGTGCACTTATCTTACGTGGCATTTAATTGCTTAGTACTATTGAGTTATTTGATATAATTATGAGAGGTAATTGGTGGTTCAAATCACCAATTTACCTCATTCTTTTTGCATTATCTGACATTCACTTTCATTCATATTTGCTTGGAATTCTATTGATTATATATTTGTATTGAATTGCAATCTTGAGAAGCATTTTTGCCAATTGCTCCCTGTGTTCGACCTCGAACATCATTTCTGATATTCGAGTTATAAATTCTATTTGTTTTCAAGTGATTTCAACTTATACTACAACGCAGCATTTATAAACCTTGATTTCTCTCTGCAAACACCTAACGATCGATGCTTTTTCGGTAAATAGCCACCACATAACTAAGATCGTGTGCACTGATACTCACACATTCACTTTTGTTATCTATCTAACGCATGCACACATCATTAGGGTTAATAACACGACTGGTAACACCTTTATTTGTAGGTTGGAAATCAATGTGCATTTCAAAGTGAGTAGAAAGGAAAAGATCGAAATCAAGATTAGCATTTCCATTACAAGAGTCCATTATTGCGTAGATGGTAATGGGTTGGCACAGGAGAAAGTCCAAGGCCTTTTTATGGAAAGTAGACTTTTCCAAGGCCTATGATTTTGTCTCCTGGTCGTACCTATGGGAGATTTTTAAAAGAAGGAAGTTTTCACCTTTATTGATATAGTTGTTGAAGCGGTGCATTACGACAGCCTCTTTTTCCCCATTGACAAATGGGAAACCATGTCGCTCTTGGATTCAGCCCTAGTGTAGAGTTAGGCAAGGCTGCCCAATTGCTTCTCTGATTTTCAACCTTGCTGTGGATACTTTGGGAAGATACGCCTGCAAACTGGCAGTGGATGGTTTTATAAGGGGGTATTCAATGTCTAATCATAGGGCTCTAGCTCCTATACTCCAATATGCAGATGATACTATTTTTTTTGTGGAAGGGGGGAAGAGGGAAGTGCAAGCACTTCTACATTTGGTAAAGATTTTTGGGGAGATTTTTGGTCTAAGACTGAATGGAAATAAATCCTCCTTGGTCTATTTTGGGATAAATGGTGTGTTATAGAATGACATCTCTACCATTCTGGGTACACCTGTGGTTTCATTGCCTATTAAATATCTGGGTCTGCCATTAAAATGTTCTAAGATGAAGAAAGCAGATTGGTCTTTCCTATATGAAAACGTGGCTACGAAATTGGAGGGCTGGAGCAGTAGATACCTATCAAAAGGGGGGAGGTATATATTACTGAATTCTGTCATCATTTTGATTCCAGTATTCTTCTTCTCTATTCTTAAAGCCCCAAACTCAATCTGGAAAAAACTTGATGTGATGTGCAAAAAATTCTTTTGGAAAGGGGCCTCTCACCAAGGGGCTTTTCTTCAACATTTGAAGTGGGACTCACTTTGCAAGCCAAAAAAGATGGGAGGTATGGGTGCTAGATCCCTTAAGGAATTCAATGAAGCTTTGCTATTAAAGTGGGTTGTTCAGTTGCTGCAGGAGGAAAAAAAATCTGGATAGAAATCATTCAGGACAGTTATGGGACTGCCAATGATGAGAATAATTGTCTAAACCCCCATAAACCTTCTCCCTTTTGGTCCTCAGTGGTGCACGCCTTGAGGGACAATTGGAATTTTTTCAAATCTGTATTAGGTGATGGGAAACCCCCATAAACCTTTCACTGCATCCGATCATGTAATTATTTCATTTTTATTAATAATGGCTCTCCTGGTTTGCTATCGGTGATTCGATAGCATTCATTTCTTTATCAAAAAAAAAAAAGATTAGCATTTCCATACATGCCGCCCGGAGACGAATGATCGGGACTCATAGTCTCATTAATCTAGAAATATTTTTCATCAAGGGTTTCATGTAATTATATTACGAACTATTAGATATTTCAAAACACGCACACAAATGGCCTTGTCACCTGGCAACAACACCATTTGTTCAAGTTACTTTATGCTAAATATCATACTTTTATGTCGTAGTATAGTTATCTAGTGAATCCAAAACAACAAAATTTAACGAAACTCATTTTTTAGAAGTTGAGTCCTAGTCAAACTCAAGGAGGTTAATGGGTTTTCGATTTGATCTCAATCTTTCTCTTTTGAACCTATTGTTTGTGATTAATTAACCTAAAGAATAACCTAACCTAAATCTAATCAGGCTCTAGACCTCAATTGCTAGTTTCCTCACAAAAGCTTCACCTGTGGCATTTGTTTCACGGATAACGGGGGTGTGCATCATTGAAATGTAAAATGTAAATGTGTATTGCTCATTATGGATCATTTTATTTAATTGCCACGCCCAAGTGAGTTTAGAAAAATCTTTATGTTGTTAACATGTACGAGAACCACCATATTTTTTTAGTTTTATTTGGTGACCTTTTTTCTATTTTTGATTTTTGAAATAAAAGAAACTAGCCTAATTGCAGTAATGCGAAAAGCCCTAATCTAATCGGAGGATGATGATGGTGATGAGGTAAGTGATTTGTTGGGTACGTTGCTACATGGTGTGTGCATGTTACGGGAACGAGTTGGGTTGGAACGTAGTGGTGGTGGAAATGACAGGTGTGATGTCGAAGAAACTGACTAACATTTTTTTCTTTCTTTGTGCTTCTATTTCTTTTTTACGATTTTTCTTTTTGTAGACCACAATCGAATATTGATCCTAAATGACTAACCCTAATTACTACACAAGCAAAACCCTAATGATCTAAACCTAGCTAAGTGGGAGTGGATGTGGTGATGGTGGTGGTTGGCGTGTGGTGTGGTGTATTGGTGAGGTGAAGACAACAGAGATCGATAAGCAATGGCAAACATGAAGGTGCAAGTGATATCAAATCAACAACACGATATGATATTCAAATTGGAATAGACTCTATTGTATAAAAAAAAGCAATCAAATCAAACTATTATAACAATGAAAAGTATTGAAATGATTAGCATAAATAACAATGATTACCTCATCAGGAGCCCTCTAAAGAGCCTTCGGCTTTTGGTGGGTGGTTGGTGTGCACTCGTGCATGTGTGTTAAGAAGTGTCGTTATAGTCGCACTTGCAATGCCGATTTTAAAGTAAAGAAACGGAGGTGAGTCCGAGAGTCGGTCTCAGGGAGGCATGAAAATCGGATTTTGCTTATCACTTGTTGTCACGGAAATCACGGAGTTTTGCTTGCGGAAGGTGCGGTTGAAAAGCAAGAGAGAGATAGACAAAGACAGAGATTAGGGTTAGAGTCGTTTCTTGCTTGATCATGCAACTTGAATAAGAAATAAAGTAAACAACTGAACAGAAAGTAACTTCATTAATCATGCAACTTTAGTTCACAGATTGCAACATTAGATACGTGCTTAAACATAAGTAAAGGAAAGATTAAAAGAGAGGAAGAGAGGGAGAGGGAGAGAGTGGCGAGGCAGCCACGGCGGTGGAGAAGGTTCCGTCGGCGACTCATCATCTCCGGCGATTACAAGAGGACCTAAAGCTAGCTAAGAGAGGGGTAGAGTAGTTGCAAGGGAAGTGAATGCCTTGAATGAGTGGTTGGAGGGGGTTTAAATAGGGAGAAGAGCTTTCTAAAAGAAGAAGGGCTTTTAGCGACGTCCAGGGCATCGCTAAAACCCTTCCAAAAGCGTTGGTGAAGGCCCCAGCCCTCCGATCGCACGCCTGCGCCGTTCTTCTTCGCGCCCGATCCGTGGCCGCTGCATGAGAGCCATCCGATCAAAGATCGACGGCCAAGATTTGATCTCCAGCTGAAGGTGGAAGTGGCGTGTGAGGAGCAAGGGCCACGTGGTGCAATGAGGGCCATTGATCATCAGATCAATGGTAAGAACTTCTTGGGTCCATTGCAGGAGCTTCGGATGTCGGATTTAGCCGATCTTGAGTCCGTTGAACTCCGTTCGTCATTCTGAATCCATCCGTGCGGTCTGATTGCTCATCTGAGGCTTGCTTTGACAAGTTCTTACACAAATGGCCATTAATAGAGTTTTATAAGCAATCTTGGCATATGATGCATGCAATGCTCCCATTCTACTTATGTTGTGCCTTTTATTCTTAAGATGGGCCCTATTTAACAGAGTTATCACCCCCATATGCAGTGTTATCATACCCCCGTGCTTTCTTCTTTCTAGTCCCTAGCAAGGTTTATTCTAGCCTTTATTTTCTTTCAGAATTTAACAAGTAATTGCTTAGACACTTCGTCACTTGTCAATAGGAGGAAATATACTAAGATCTTAATCTACAAAGACTAAGCAGCGCCCGGGTGTCTGCCAAAATACGAATCGCCTGAATCCTTGCTTTAATGTATATAACTATACATATGTATATGCATTTATAAATATATATATATATATATTAGAATTTTTTCAAAATTCAGCGTGGGTTGGTAACTTTTTACAGCTACCCAACCTACCCAAAACTCAGTCAAAACCCTAAGTGCTAAGCATCTTGGTGTGAAGATTGTGATAGACTCACTCAACGGTAATTTAGACAGACTTTGGGTTTCTACGTCCCTAGGTGACCGGAAGAGGAAATATACTTTCCTGAAGGTGTATTTGTTCGATCGGTAGCTTTCTCCCTACGTTTGTTTTAATTGGGGTCAACACAAGGATTTTTCTAGTGTATATCTCCCTGGCTTGTACTACTTCCCCGCTTCTTCCTTAAGTGTTTTGGTTCTTTTTGTGCAATTATTGAGCTGGGCTCTGGACAACCGACTAATGGGCTATTACCCACGATCACTTGCCAGCCATACTCGTGCGATGAAGTGTGGTTTATTTTGTTTTCTTTTCTTCTCTCTATTTTTTTTTTTTTTCGTAGGTGGCTTCCCTAATCTCAAATGTACCTAGAGGCAATGAAGAAGAAATGGTCCCGTGGCTGGGTTCCGGACAACCTGCAAATGGGTTGTTACCCATGACAACTTGCCAGCCATACCACCCTAGAGAGTTCATTAGCTACCCAATTTCTGTCAAAATCTCCGAGTGAGTCTGTGCAAAAATGTGTGCAGATGCTTAGACTCAGTTTTTTTGAGTTAGAGGGTGAGTTGCTAAGTCGTATACTTATCACCTTATTTAGTAGGTGGATTAGAATAGCTTAAGGTTGCAAGGATTCAAAGCTAAATCAATATTTTAACGGACACCAGGGCTGATTAAGCCTGAAGGCCTGAAAAGTCTAAGTGTTTAAGTTCTTTTTCTATTATTTCCCACTATTGACAAGTTTCTAATGCCTAAGTTTCTTCCGAAATTCAATTTCTTTTTTTTTATTCAGACTGATTAAATGAGTTCAGGATCGTGCAATTTACCACCCCCCCAAGCTTAAGTTGGACAACGTCCTCATTGGCAAATACATGGATGCATAGGGGTTGAAAAGGATAGTACCTGAGTGACGTAAAATACCGGATCAGTTTGAATCCTCTGGGTTGCCTCCTAGGAAGCGTTGAGTTTAACGCCTCCAGCTGGGCGGTGCTTCATGTCATCCCTCAATGAGGGTGACACTCTCCTTTGGGGGAACCTGGGCTAGGAAGTGCTTCAATCTTTGACCATTAATTGTAAAAGTGTGCCCAGTGTTAGGATCAGCGATTTGAACTGCCCCATTAGAGTAAGGCTTAACCACCCGAAATGGTCCTGTCCATTTGGACCTGAGTTTCCCCGGGAAGAGTTTTAGGCGGGCGTCAAACAGCTAGACTTGCTGACTAGGCTCAAAGGTTTTTCTATGAATGAGTCAGTCGTGGATGACTTTCATTTTATCCTTATATAGTCGACTATTTTCAAAAGAGTCCTGACAAATCTCTTAGAGCTCAGATAATTGGAGTGTCCTCTACGCATCGGCTAATTAGGAATCCATGTTACATTGCTTGATAGCCCAGTAAGCCCGGTGTTCCAATTCGACGGGAAGATGGCAGGCTTTGCCAAAGGCCAGGCGATAAGGCGACATGCTTATCAGGGTCTTGAAAGCGATCCTGTATGCCCACAGGGCATCATCTAGTCGTGTGGACCAGTCTTTCCTGTTAGATCTCACAGTCTTCTGTAAAATGTTCTTGATTTGTCTATTTGAGACCTCAGTCTTCCCATTTGTTTGCGGATGATACGGGGTAGCAATGTGGTGGTTCACCCCGTATTTTCTAAGTAGGGCACAGAATTGGGAATGGATAAAATGGCTTCCACCATCACTGATCATGGCCTTGGGTATTCCAAACTGGGAAAAGATGTTTTGCTTAACAAAGTCCATGACAGTCTTGTGATTGCATCGTCGGGTGACGATGGCTTCAATCCATTTAGAAACATAGTCTACTGAGACTAGGATGTACTCGAAGCAGTTGGATGGTGGAAAGGGGCCCATAAAATCGATACCCCAAACGTCAAAGATTTCGATAATCAAAATGGGCTAGTGGGGCATCATATCTTTCTTGGTCATGTTCCCTAGCATTTGGTAGCGTGAGCAAGTCCTGGCAAAGTTGTGTGCATCCTTAAATAGGGACGGCCAGTAAAATCCAGACTGCAGAACCTTTGCAGCCGTTTTCTTTCCAAAGAAGTGGACACCACAAGCTTGTTCATGACAGAAGGAAAGCACACTCTGAACTTCATTCTCGGGGATACACCTCCTGATGATCTGGTCAGCACAGAGGCAAAACAACATGGGATCATCCTAGAAATAGTGCTTGGCCTCAGCCAAGAACCTGTCCTGTTGCTGTCTGGACCAGCTGTGTGGGGTTTGTCCTACAACTAGGTAGTTGACGTAGTCAGCATACCATGGCAGTCTCTTGTCTTGCACAGCTAGAATGTGTTCATCAGGGAAGGTGTCAGATAGAGGTAGGGAGGGTCAAATGTGGTTTAGATGAAGTCTAGACAAGTGGTCAGCCACCACATTCTTTGATCCGGCCTTGTTGCGGATTTCCAGGCCAAATTCCTGCAAAAGCAGGATCCACCTGATGAGCCTGGGCTTTGAGTCCTTCTTGGCCAACAGGTGTCGGATGGCTGAATGGTTAGTGTAAACAGTCATGTGGGATCCCAACAAGTTTGATCGAAACTTTTCAAGTCCAAAGACTACAGCGAGCAACTCTTTCTCTATGACTGTATAATTGCATTGGGCCTCATCCAACATTTTGCTCGAGTAGTAGATCACCACGGGCTTCTTATCTTGCCTTTGTCCCAGGACAGCGCCTATGGCAAAATTTGATGCATCACACATAATCTCAAAGTCCTGTGACAAGTCTAGGGGCTAAAGTACAGGTGCTGTGGAGACTAAGTCCCGAAGGGTGTGATAAGCCTGGATGCAATCAGAAGACATGTGGAATATGGCGTCGTTGGCTAGAAGGTTGATCAAGGGTTTGGAAAGCTTGAAAAAGTCTTTAATGAACCTTTGATAGAAGCCAACATGTCCCTTTAATGAGCGAATCTGTCGGATCGAGCTAGGTGGAGGGAGTTTGGAGATCAAATCAACCTTAGCCCGATCTACCTCGATGCCCCTATGCGATACGATGTGGCTGAGGACAATTCCTTCTTGAACCATAAAATGGCTCTTTTCCCAACTTAACACCAGATTAACCTTGATACATCATTTCAGGATTTTCTCCAAGTTGCTCAGACAATGGTCGAATGAATTCCCAAATATAGAGAAATCATCCATAAAGACCTCTAAGTATTCACCCACCATTTTTGAAAAAATGGCTAGCATGCAACGCTGGAAGGTAGCAGGTGCGTTGCATAACCCGAAAGGCATTAGACGGAATGCAAACGTGCCGTACGGGCAAGTGAATGTGGTCTTTTCTTGATCCTCCAGAGCAATTGCGACTTGGTTGTATCCTGAATATCCATCCAGGAAGCAAAAATACTTTTGCCCTGCCAATCTTTCAAGGATTTGGTCAATGAATGGCAAGGGGAAATGATCCTTCTTAGTGGCTTCATTGAGCTTCCTATAATCAATACACACCCGCCATGCAGTGGTGGTGCGGGTGGGGATGGATTCACCATGATCATTGGTGACAACGATGAGCCCAGCTTTCTTTGGAACCACTTGAGTGGGGCTCACCCAAGGGCCATCAGAGATAGGATAGATGATGTTGGCATCAAGCCACTTGATAATTTCTTTCTTAACCACTTCCCACATGTTTGGGTTTAGACGTCGCTGCATCTGGCGGGAGGGTCGTGCCCCATCTTCCAAGTAAATCTTATGGGTGCAATAAGTGGGGCTAATTCTTCTTAACTCAGAAATGGTCCAACCAATGGTGGCCCGATGTTCTGAAAGGGTCGTGGTCAACCTGAGTTCCTGATCCTTGGTTAGATGAGAATTAATAATCTCTGGGAAGGTCTGGTCAGGTCCCAGGATGACATACTTGAGATTCTCGGGCAATGGCTTAAGTTCAGGTGCGGGTTGAACCATAGTTGATGGAAAGGGAAAAGGCGGGAGTTGATCAACATCGATCTCCTCAAATGGTGTTGTGTGATAGTAATCAGCCTTACAGAGGTCCACGGGTAGTGATGGTGACGGGTTAGAACAGTCATTACGGGTTTGGTGGTCTGAGATAGAACTAAGGGTGAGGCATTCCTCGACCAGAGTTTCCACGGGATTGTGTTCCTCAACACAATTGCAATCAAAATACTTTATTTCCTGGAAGATATCCAATTGCATTTTCCTATCTCCGAAGGTGATTTCCGTACATCCCGTGTCACAATCAATGTTTGCCTTAGCCGTAGCTAAGAAAGGTCTGCCTAAGATTATGGGTGTGTTCTGTAATTTTTCAGGGACTTCCACGTCGAGCACCAAGAAGTCGACCGGGAAATAGAAGTCCTTGACCCGTACAATCACGTCCTCGACAACCCCCTTTGGGCTTTTCACTGATCTATTAGCTAGCTCGATGGTGACAGGTGTTGGTGTCAACTCTCCAAAACCAAATTGGTGGTACAGGGTTGTTGGAATCTAATAGATAGAAGCACCCAAGTCTAGGAGCACTCTATCAAATGTCATGTCCCCGATATTATAGGAAATCAGGGGTGCTCCTGGGTTAGTTCGCTTGATCGGAAGGCTGCTTGATATTACGGAACTTGCTTGTTCGGAGAGCACAACCTTCCTAGGTGCTTGAGGTCTTGGCTTACGTTTGGGTGTACAGGCATCCTTTAAAAACTTTGCGTAAGCCGGGATGTGCTTGACGGCTTCAAGGAGCGGAATATTAATCTGTACTTGCTTAAAGATCTCCAAAAGCTCCTCAGTTTCCACAACATTCTTCTTTTTCTTGATTGTTTCCAAGTCCTCAGGGTAGGGTGTCTGAATGTGGATCAGGTCTATTTCTGAGTCCTTGGCCGGTGCCTCTTCTGAGTCGGATATTTCAGTGGGTGAAGTTTCGGGGAGAGTCGGCCATTTGGGATCCTTGGTTTTGGTGCCGCTTCTCAAGGTCACTGCATTCGCAGAGGCATTAGGACCATGGGTTGATCCTTGAGAAGACAAGGATGAAGAAGCACCAAACCCAGGGGGTGTTTGCAGGGCTGGTTGGACCATGTGAGCCTACCTGAGATTGCCTTGGAACCCTTGCGAATTAGGGCCTCTGTTAATTATGTTTCGCAGGTTTGGTTGTGGCTGGGAAGGTAGGGATCCTTGTTTACAGTCCAAGAGTTGGCTTAACTGTCCCTTTACCAAGGCCATTTCCTCCTGATGTTTCTGGTTCATGTCAGCCATCATCTTTATTAGGGTGTCCATTTGGTTTTGTGGGGGAGGGGCCACCCTATTCTGATTATATTAGGGTCTAACTGGTGGTCCTTGCTAATAGGGGGCAAGTGTGGCTGCTGGTTTGGCCTGGGCAGGTTTTGGAATTGCGGTGGTTTCTGGTTTGTCCAACCAAAGTTGGGGTGGTTACGCCAGCCAGTATTGTAAGTGTTGGAGAAAGGGTCAGGTTTCGCATAACCTTGGATAGCTTGCACATCTTCAAGGATAGCCGATGTCAATGGAGAGGGAAGAGAGTAATCAAGGGTTGAGGGAGCAAAGGTCCCTTATTAGAACGTGGTCAGGGGTTGTTCCAGGTTCAGTTGGGTTAAGGGTTGGACCAGGTCAACATTATGTGCTCCCTTTGCTAGGGAGAAGGTCTGTAAGGGGTTCCTGGTCTGGTTTAGTAGCTCATCAATCTTTTTGTCCACCAATTCCACTCGATCTAGTTTCTTGGCAATGATGTCCATGTCAACCATTCCAGAATTTGCTTGTACCTCATAAATCCCACCACGAGGTTGACTGGATCTGTTTAACTGGGTCATGGAGGCGTTGTTGAGCGAATTCTTGCTCATAGACTCAAAGAGCTCAAATGCGCTCTCCTCGTCCTTATTCAGGAAGTTACCCCGCATGAGGCATCGGTGAAGTTCTGTAGTTGCTGTCCAGACCATGGTAGAAAATCTAGGCCAATTGCCACCTTGGTACTTCGTGGTGTGGGCATTTCCTCAAGAGTTCATTAAATCTTTCCCACGCATCATGGAACTATTCCCCACCCTGGAGTGTGAAGGTAGTAATAGCTCTTCTGAGGGCATTGGTCTTTCCTATGGGGAAGAATTTCTTTAAAAATGCATGCCTCAATTCTTCCTTGGTGGTGATGGGTCTACCTAGGGTTCTAAGCCCGTGAGAAGCCTTGTCTCTTAATGAGAAGGGAAACATCTTGATTAGAATAATGTCAAGGGTAATGTTCCTAGGTTTCACAGTTCGTGCTATGCTGTCGAGATCCTCTAGATGCTGGAAGGGGTCCTCATTTGAGCTTCCATGAAAGTGGCTCTGGATCAAACTTAAGACATTCGGTTTCAGCTCAAAATCATCTCCCCCTTCAGGGATCCTAAGGTGTGGCTCAACTCTAATAGCAAAGGGATTATAGAAATCGTGGAGGGGCCTCGGTTGATCCTGAAATGGGGGTACATCGAGTGGTGGTTGCCCTTGTGCACCTTGGAAGGGTGGTGGTGGTTGTTCTTGTGGGTCCTGTAACCGGTGTATGGCTTGCATGATGGTGTGGATTTGTTGTTGCTGAAGCCAGTGGTTTGCATTAATTTGGGCTTCGATGATGGCCATTATGTCTGGTGGGGGTTGATCCTCAGCCTCATCTACCCTAGGTTCAACCATGTTTCTAACAGAATCACGTCACCTAGATTCTTGTCCCAAAACAAACAACTCGAGATGCAATGAGCGTCTCCTGTGGATACACTAGAGAAGAACAGGAGGGGATGCGGAGAGCGACAGATGTGAGAAATGTGTTCAATCAAGCACACAAGCCTAGTCCTTATGGTGTATTCCTTAGGAGACCTAGAAATCTCAGAAAGGGTGATAAAGTCCGTAAGCACTAGACTCCCCTTCCTAAGGTTAATCTGGCTAGGTTGATTATGAGGGGATTGTAGGGAAGGATCTTCCTTTGGCTTCCACCTCCGGTTCCGTAGACCCCACAACCGCGGTCGTTTGACACTGTCCCGTAGCCTAGTCACCAGATTCTACCAAGGGAATGAAAGCCAAGTGCCCAGCGAACAAAACCTCACCTTTCGAGACTTAACTCAGTCCTGCCTAGGGCATGTCTACTCAGTTTTAAAAGGGCTAGGATAGTGCTTGTGTTAGGGTTATGTGATAAGGCGTTGATTGGGGTGGTGCCTCTTAATTTTCCACTTTCAATGTGTGTGCTTCTATGAAAACATGGTTTTCAAGCAAGGATTTTTAAGATGTGGTGTCTTTTAGTGTTTCATCCTCACTTTAGTGTCTTTTAGGGTTGACGTATCCTAATGTTTTCAAACAAGTTTCAGTGGACACGTCAAGTTTTGCACACAATTTGGTGAAAGTAGATTTCCTTTTAATGTGTAGAGGCTCTAAAATCCTAATGTACTCATCCTAATGATCATGCAGCTTCTAGTAGATGAGTCAGTTTTAGGGTTGAGTGGTGCGGCCTAAGTCAATACATAGTGGCTTCGCAAGCACCACTCAAAAAGAGAAAAGAACACTCCAAGAATTTATTCAGAATGTTAGAGTGTACATTTTTTTTATGGGGTGATGTGTTAAGGATGTGGGTCAAGCAATCAAACACCATGCTAATTTTTTTCAATTTTTACAATTTTTTTTAGTTTTTCACGCAAGCAAATAATCATGAGTAAAGAATTACTCACTATTGGTCCTTGTTGCACCTACTCCCTTGTTACCGTCGTGGGATGCGTCGCTTTGCCGTCCAAGCGTCGAATTCCTGCAACCATCAAGTAAAAAGGAAACAAGGCATTAGACGATGTGAGAATGGATGTGGAATGGAAGTGACAAAACAAATCCGTTGCCTCCCCAGCAGCGGTGTCAAAAAATGGCGTGCGCTCGTGCAAGTGTGTTAAGAAGTGTCGTTATAGTCGCACTTTCAATGCCGGTTTTAAAGTAAAGAAACGGAGGTGAGTCCGAGTGTCGGTCTCAGGGAGGCATGAAAATTGGATTTTGCTTATCACTTGTTGTCACAGAAATCGCGGAGTTTTGCTTACGAAAGGTGCGGTTGAAAAGTGAGAGAGAGAGATAGAGAGAGATTAGGGTTAGAGTCGTTTCTTGCTTGATCATGCAACTTGAATAGGAAATAAAGTAAATAACTGAACGGAAAGTAACTTCATTAATCATGCAACTTTAGTTCACAGATTACAACATTAGATACATGCTTAAACATAAGTAAAGGAAAGCTTAAAGGAGAGCAAGAGAGAGAGGGGTAGAGCGGCGAGGTAGCCATGTTGGTGGAGAAGGCTCTGTCGGCGGCTCGTCGTCTCCGGCGATTACAAGAGGGCCTAAAGCTAGCTAACAGAGGGGTAGAGTAGTTGCAAGGGAAGTGAATGCCTTGAATGAGTGGTTGGATGGGGTTTAAATAGGGAGAAGAGCTTTCTAAAAGAAGAACAGGTTTTAGCGATGTCCATGACGTCGCTAAAACCCTTCCAAAAGCGTCGGTGAAGCCCCCAGCC
Source organism: Thalassia testudinum (assembly GCA_037157565.1). Lineage (NCBI taxonomy): Eukaryota > Viridiplantae > Streptophyta > Magnoliopsida > Alismatales > Hydrocharitaceae > Thalassia > Thalassia testudinum. The sequence goes on from JAZHRO010000056.1 coordinate 19,860,823, forward strand.
CTCCGGTCGCACGCCCGCACCGTTCTTCTTCGCGCCCGATCCATGGCCACTGCATGAGAGCCGTCCGATCGAAGATCGACGGCCGAGATTTGATCTCCAGCTGAAGGTGGAAGTAGAGCGCGAGGAGCAAGTGCCACGTGGCACAATGAGAGTCGTTGATCATCAGATCAATGGTTAGAACTTCTTAGGCCCATTGTAGGAGCTCCGGATGTCGGATTTGGCCGATCTTGAGTTCGTTGGACTCCATTCGTCGTTCTGAATCCATCCGTGTGGTTCGATTGCTCATCTAAGGCCTACTTTGACAAGTTCTTACACAAATGGCCATTAATACAGTTTTATAAGCAATCTTGGTATATGATGCATGCTATGCTCCCATTCTACTTATGTTGTGCCTTTTATTCTTAAGATGGGCCCTATTTAACAGAATTATCACCCCCATATGCAGTGCTATCAGTGGTGGTGGCTAGACCAAGGCGGAGATAGCTGTCTAACTGCCACAAGAAGATGGAACACACCCTTGAAGCTATGGAGAGAGTTAGGCATGCCCTATGAAGAGGAGATCCCACATACAAATGAAACTAGAAAGGAGGAGGTAGGTGGCTATCTAATGGAGAGGAGGAGGATGGTGGTGCTACTATAAGGAGGAGGGCACCAACGGCCTTGATGGTGGAGGAAGGTGGTGATCGACCACCCAAAGAGGAGGCAGACGATCTTGGAGTGGTGGTGGGAGGGGAGGTGTTGGTGATCATGACTTGGAGAGATGGAGGAAGATGATGATGAATAGGTGATGCAAGTAAGGAGGGCTTTTAAGGTGGAAGTGGTCTTGGGCCGCCACTTTTGGTAGTAGGGAGTTGAGTGTGTGTTTAAATTTTGTAGATTAGGTTGTGGGGAATTTTGTGGGTTTAGGTTTGGTCAACGTATATTAGATGGTAGGTGAACCCAATTAGGTCTAGGTGGATGTTAATCAAGTTTGTTTGAACCTAACGGCATGTTGGGGGATCAAACCATTCGAAGTAGTTACATCCACCTTTAGGAAACCTACGGCATCCAAGAAATCAATGCCAGGGGTTGTCTCACGTCCACGAATTTTGTACTTGTGCTTTCAAGCCACAGTTGCAGAACCTATCTACTTGAACCCCATCGGAATGAGAATATCACCTCCTAGCAAATTGGGAAGAATGCGATATATAAGCATATTGACAAACATTAAAGCAATACCCAAGTCAATAGTGACTTCCATTGGAGTAAAACATAATGATATAAAGAGGATGATCATACCTGTAATGGAGAACTCTTCTTATGAAGTCATCACAAGATCATTTTGACTACCCATAAAGAAACAATCATTTAAATTGCGAACACATAATCAATCACACGATTACGTAGAAGTCATGCAACTGAAGTCTAGATAAATAGATAATACATGGTTTAGTCTTACAACCAAAGTCTACCTAAATAGATAATACATGGTTTAGTCATACAATCGATGTCTAGCTAAATAGATAATACATGGTTCAATCTCATACATCTTATGTCATACAAATACCACAATGACAGAAAAAAGATACTGTGTAAAGGGGATGACAACTGCATGTTGGTTCTCAAAATGGAATCTAATACCCACTTCAGTGGGAAGTGATAGTTGTGGAGCCACCTTAGTCACAAATCAACCTGGAATTAGTTGAACATAGATCATTCACAAGTTTTCCATCCACAATGCTTATGAAATAACATTTTTCTTACCTCATTTCACAACAAAGGATTTGTAGGAACTAGTGTGTCTGTGCTTTCATCCTAGCACCAGTCTACATCATCTATTATTAGATGGATTGAGCAATGAGTTGACTTAAGAAACATCCACCTGTGCACTACATCAGCTTTGGAGTACTTGGTTTGCAATCGTTATTTGAGTTTTGCAAGGCACTGACGCCAGGCAGCTCTAGTGAACACCCCATGAATGTATTCACCTCGAGTCTTTAACTCGTGTAGAATGAAGAGCAGAGTTTGATTGTGGTGTATGTTACAATTCTCAAAGCTGTAAGTCATTGCTAATGAAGAAGGAAGAAAATTTAATACTAGTACATATATATATATATTTATTCAATGGGCTTAGATTTGTTGACGATATCTATCATTGGGTGTAAACGTTAAGTTGTAAATCCTACATGTAATGAAAGGATCCACCAACATGGCTAGTCTTTGGGGTTGCTAATTACATTGTCAAAATAATTCTTCACTCACCTAGATAACCATCTAAACCAAAAGCTAACCATGGGCAAATCATTGTGTATATTATACATCCCACATGTAATGAAAGGATCCACCAACATTGGTAGCCTTTGGAGTTACTAATCTAGAATGTCAGAATAAATCTTGACTCACAAAAATAGCCATCAAAACTAAAAACTACCAAGGGGCATATCACTTTCTATATCTGACATTTACACTCCTATAATAGAACATCAATGAATTCATCATTGCCCACTAGTATGAAAAATATGATCCCACCTGCATATTAAAGGAAAGTAACATAGATAGAAATTTGGTTTGACTTCCTCAACAAATCTCTAGCGAACAACGACAAAACATAACAAAAATAGAAAAGAAAAAATCTGGCAACAAACAAAAAATAGAAAGTACCAAATCGAAATGCGAAAACGAAAAAGTGTCTACAAAGTAGAAATTTGTCAACCACATATTAGACCACAACTAATAACTCCTCTGACGAAAGCACTCCCACATCGCATCAGCAATAGTCTCCCTGACATGTGTACCTCTTCTCACTTGTTCTTTGGTAATGGGTTTCGTCTGGAGTGTTGTTTGGCTCAACATCACCCAAATTATCAGTACGTGCCCATCCATGGTTTCTATTATCTTCGCTAGAATTTCCTTGTTCCAAACTTTTGTAGTAATATTCATCCCTTCCTCCATCCCTGAGAAGGAAGTTGTGTGTTACACAACATGTGACTATGACATCTCCATGAATCTAAAGATGGTAGAATGATTGGTAGCTTAAACATTGAAATCTTTTCTTCAATACACCAAATACCCTCTCAACACAATTGCAAACTTTTGCGATAATGATTGAACTCCTCATTCTTATTGCGATACTTGTTATGACGCTGAGCATTACATTCAAGTATATGGTAAGTGACATTTCTATACGAAACCATATAAAAGTCTATATTTGCATAACCACATTCCACTAGATACTGTCGTCCTGTAGGTAGCTCAAAGTGGTCATCTTGGATTGCCCATCAGAGAACCTTCATGTCAAAGGATGACCCTACCCAACCTCTTGCTACATATAAGATGGCAAGATCTAGTTAGCGCACATCACATTCAGTGATGTCCAATGACGCCTGTTGTGAAACATGAGAGCTTCACTTTGAGGGATGACGACCTCCACATGTGATCCATCAATTGCCCCGATCACATTTTGCAATAGGACATGCCCTCATATATGATGTGCATACATCAAATTAACCTAAAATGTCTATTTATTTCCTAGTGTCATAGAAGCATCATGCATTATAAATATTGCATAACATGCATCATTCTACATTTAGATTAGTTTGTACAAATTTTAGGTTAATTTCCCTTTTTGTGGCCAAGGGACAAGGCAATATCATTTTGGGGCATTAGCTTGAAGATCCAACCGTACGGATCTGATCAAAGCGACGATCGAAATCCAATGACTCTGAGATTGGCCTGATCGGACCTCCGTAGCAACAGATTTAGTCTGAGAAAGATCAGAGGTCAAGGATCAAGGTGGTGTAAATCCATACCTCAGATGACAAATCCAACCGCACGGATGGGTTCGGATCGATGATCTTAGCCCAACGACGCAAAATCGATCCAATCCAACATCCGTGGCACCACTTACAAGTAAGAGAAGATGGACGATTCAGATAGTGCCACGTGGTGCCATCCATACGCTCCAAATAGGCCACTGCCTTATCATACATCCACGCCATCTTCAATCTCAACTGTTGGATCACCATTGAACGACCAAGATTGATCCTCGCCTACCTTCATATTTTTACAAAGGGAAGATGAAGATTCAATGTGGACCATTGGATCTTGATCCAACGGTCCCCATCTTACCACATCGTTAACCGCTATCCTGTTCTCTCAAGCAACAAGAAATTTGGATCGTTGGATTCCCATCCAACGATCATGAGCAATGGACCTTTGGAGTGACTTTGAGACAATCTGTAGGCATAGTGTTGAACGTGTTTTTGCGAATCGCTACGCTTATGAGATTGGTTTTGGAAAACCTGTCGTTGTAGTTCAAAAGCAAAGAATTCGTGTTCAACAAATAAAATTTATACCGAAAATAATTCCGGGTCGAACACAGGGAGGCTACATTGATCTATATTTGCAATTATATTTTTTTTTAGGATTTTTGTTAAGCAAGGCAATATAATTACAATGGAGCTATCAAACTATGAGAGAGAGAGAGAAAGAGAACATGGATTCAATATTTCAATTGTTTATGAAAGTTACACTAGAAAGCGAAAAATCAATTACACTATAAAGCAGGAAAATTCTACACTAGAAAAGCTGTAAATAAGAATGGGAGAGAGAAGTTATCCTCCTCGACGATTGCTTGGAGGACGAGCTGGACGGGACGACGCCTGGATGAAGGAGAACGTAGTAGGATGAAGGAGGACGAAAAAGAAGAACGGGAACGGAGCAGCACGCCGTCGTCGTCGCGGGATCCACTTCCGAAGGGGAACGAAAATTGGACTTTATCTCGCAAGAAGCATCCCGGGTGTGGGACAAGCTTCTTTTGAGCTTTGGAGGGGTAGAGAGGAGAAAGAAGGGATGAGAATTTCGTATGGAGGGGGTCTCCTTTTATAGTTACAAGGAGTGGGGGCAAAATGGACATTACAACTTTAAAATAATAAAAGAGGGGTCTTTAGTGACGGATAAATCCATCACCAAAGCCCCTACATGGCCGTCGCCTCTGCGCCCACGCGCAACTCCTCGGCTGCCCGCTCCTCAACGTCCACGCACGTCCAGCGCTTTTCAGCCGTCCGATCGCGACATCGGACGGCTTAGATCGCGTCCGCGCCCGCTGTGTTGCGCGCCCCCCGCGCGTCTGATTGCGCGCTCGATTGCGCGTCCAATCGCGAGTCGATGCTATCAGGCGCGTGCGGCCATCCAATCTTCATCTGACGCTCCACGTGCCTCAATTGATCGCACCCCCCAGCACCTCGCCGCAGATCGAACCCGCGCCCCACGCTCGCGATAGCGCGCTCGACCACTACTCTATGGGGCGCGGATGGTCGAGCGGGCGCTTTTAATTGCGAGCGCCCACAGCCGTTGGATTAAGATCCAACGACAGAGAGAGATTGGGCGCGGGGCTTTCGCAAGACGCAAGCGGCCGTTTGGGCGGCTGAGATGGCACCACGTGGCGCTATCTTAGCCGTCCATCTTCTGGAAGTTGTAGATGGTGCCACGGATGTCGGATTGACTCGATTTTTGTGTCGTTGGGCTGCGATCGTCGATCCGAATTCATCCGTGCGGTTGGATTTATCATCTGAAGTATGGATTTACACCATCCTGGCCCTTGATCTTCTAGGGTTCCCAGGTCACTATCTGATGCTACGGATGCCTGATTAAGGCGATCTTGGAGTCGTTGAACTCCAATCATCGCCCTGATCACATCCATATGATTGATCTTTGATCCGAGGCCCTGATAAAATATTTTCCCTATCCAAGCACATAAAAGGAGACAATTAACCTCCATTTTATTCAAAGTATTCTAAATGCAAGATGATGCATGTAATGCAATATTTATATCATGAAATGCAATCCTATGCTTAAGAACATGCATAAATAGACTTATTAAGTAGTGTAAATGTGCTTACATCACATAGCGAGTTAGGCGAGCACCCTATGTAGAGCATGAGGTACGGGTTCAAATCCACATAAGCAGATTTAATCCACTAAAGAAGAGGCACAACGTAATTGACCCATCCGATTGACATCAGATGGCAATGAAGTGGTTACGTGGCATGCCTAGATGGAGTTACGTGCACACACGTGCAATGACGTACGATCATTCGTGCCATCGTACGTGGGCACACGTAACATGTGAAGGCGAAGCAGTGAGGCACGATATCGACCGTTCAATCATGCGATTGGACGACTGATAGCATTTGAGCACGATGAAGTGAGCAACAGCTGAAGATCAGGAGGCGCTAACGTGATGCAACGAGAGGCATCGAATCGATGATGAACAGTTCACGTGGACGTGCGCCTTTCACTCCGATGACGCCCAACCACCGCTCCACTGCATGAACCTCGTCGTTATCGCTCCCTTCAGCATCGCCACGACGTCCCCAACAAAAGCCCTCTATCAATTAGGGCATTTACCCTCTATGTTGCTCCACCAACCAACCCACCCTTGCACCACCTTCGCTAAACTCGCCACACACACACACACCTTCTTACAATACGCCACCACCAAAATTGCATTCGTCGACAACCAGCAATACTCCTGAGCTCTTTTGGCATGGCCACAAGGCCGTATTCTTCTTTGTAGGTATCCTTGCCGAAGCTTTGCCACTTCCGTCGTTGCTGTCCTTGTTCTTAAAGTTCCAAGCATCGCGAGCCCCAGGTGAAGTTCCAGGCAATGCAGCTTACTCTCAGGAGAGCACCCAGGCTCCTAATTGGAGACATTGAAGTCCCTACAACTGCAATCGAAGGCATCATCCCTCACAGCTACATGCAAAAGAAGCACGGTGGGATAGTCCCACATCGGGCGTGACAGCCACACCATAATGCATATATTGATTTTGTCCTATAAGCTCTTCGCCTCCTGACACGAGGGTGAGGTCCTCCGCACCCATACACATGCCTCACCCATGAAACCTAACCCATGAGTTTGGTTCACTCGATTACCCACCTAAGCCACTCCCACTCCTCGCTCACCACCCACACCGGTGACCCTGGTCCCAGGTGCGCTCTACCTAAATACCCGATAACCTACTGTGGTCCTAAGAGGACGAAACCTAGGAGGAAGTGAGAAAGAAAGAGAGAGCAGGGGCTGGGGAGGGTTTTCCCCTATGCGACACTTAGCCAAATCTGAAAGCGCCTTCTTCTGTGCGTGAAGAAAGAAGATGAAAAGAGGACCTGTAGAGGCAAAGGTGAAGAAGAAAGAAGAGGAGAAGGAAGAAGGCCCTTGTGCGTAAAGAAGAGAAGGAAGGAAGAGAGCAGCTGAAGAAGGAAAGCTAAGAAAAGAAAGAAAAGAAGAGGAGGAAAGGAAGAAGGCTTAGAGAAGAGAAAGAAGAAGAATAGTGCTAGGGAAGCACTATAGCATCTGATGGTTAAGTTGTCCGGTCATCAGACCCGACGTTAGATTTGAGGCTTTATCTGGTTATTCAAGTACCTAAGTTGAATGGTTGATGGCACTGTTGCATTATTTGAACTCAACGCATATATGCTTAAATTGAATAATTGGAGATCCAAATCACCATTGTTTTTGCTTTGAGATTCTTTTTGCCATATGTTAAACTCATGCTTTATATTAATTATCATTTTTGAGTTATTTCTTCTGATCATTTACTTGTTAATTGGGATTAGTGATTGAATTCCTATTTGCTCCTAGTGTTCGACCTTGGACTTTCATTTGAGTAATAAATTCTATTTGTTTTCAAGTGATTTCGACCTATACTATGATGCAGCATTTATAAACATCGATTTCACTCTGTAAACATTTTAGCATCATTGCCGAGGAGCAACACGCAATTCACCGCTATTCTCTACATTATTTGATTATATTTGAGCATTGACTTGCCCTATTTGCTTTATTGTGATCTTGTGAGGTACTTCATGAGGGGATCGTTCGTGCAAAACAGCCACTCCAGAGCAAGTAACTTCTCTATTCTTCCTTAATCAACCTCCAAATCTTGGGAAGACAAAGAAAAGGAAACAATTGATTAGGAATCACCTGCCTTATTTCTCATAGTAATCATCATTTAAAAGGCAAGTTTCCTAATTTGTGAAAATTTTTTTCAAATCTGAGTGAAGTTTGAAGCGATTTTGTTTGGAATTCCCTACCCCAAATTTACTGTGCCTATTAGGGACTACGCTTAATTTCTAATCACTTTTTGCTAACACATTTCTGGCTTGAAGCCCAAGGTGAACATTTCCAAAGATCAAATTGGATGCAGAACAAAGTCAATTTGGGTTTCAATTTATAGGGTTTTGGAGTGCTTGTTCACACTTGCCTGCATAAAAGAAAACAAACTCACCCGCATTTGTGTGCTACCCAAGCCCTTGGTTGAAAAGTTCTAATCAACAAAAACCCTAAAAATTAGGCTCTAATCTCACTTGAACCTTACAATCCTTAGACCTAATAACCTGAGAGTCAAATTAGGGTGATTTCTAGGTCATGACCTAGATATCATTCCGCCATCTTTAGGGCAAGTTAGGTGAAGTTGGTCTACATTGTAGGCCAACCGACCTCCAAATTAGGTCACAAGTTGAATTAACTTTTAATCAAGTGAAAATCAAAGGCACTAATTAGGACATAAAATTGGTAGACTTAAGGACTTAAGATTCGTACATTCAGTCTACCTATACCCTTAGTGACAAGCAAGGTCGGGTGGGGGAAATCCTGTAACCTGTGGGGACGCTCTACCGTATAGGGGTCCTTGCGGGGCTCTCCCTTCCTGGCTACCCAGGTACTTCTCGGGTGTACGGATTTCTAATTTAGAGGTATCATTCGCCTCGAAATTGCCTTAGTCAGCCAAAAATCATTGGGTGCCTTGATTGGGTCAATATCACATCCAGTCCCTCGTCCCTTCTACTATAGCACATACATATATCATCTTGGGGAATTGCTTTTAGATCTGATCAACTTCATTTTTAACCTAAGTTCTGATTCTACATCTTGATTCCACCATTTTGATTCAAAAATGCAACCTAACATGTTAGGAAAACTATTTAGGAAACGTGAATCCCAAATGAGCTTGAAAGAAAAGATACTTGAGAATGCCTATAGAAAACATGAACAATATTAAACAAGGGACATTAAGGAAAGATTTGCAAAAACAACAGAACTCATCATGAACTGTGTAGAGATAATTTGGACACAAATGAAGCACGGTTCAACCCAAGATCACCTCTTAGTAGAACACATGGAATTGGTGAAATTACACAACAATGATTGTCTGCAATATTTGTCAAATCCTTCAGTTTCGAAAGAACTCCAGAATTTTTTGGGAAAGCGAGGAGAATTGCTGAATAATTTGTATAGATTCATCGATCAAAAATACCCATCAAAAGTTAAGATGACACCTTGGAGTAATTCTAGTAATCCATGTAATTTCCCAAATCCCAGGTTTGATGATCAAGCTTGTTATGGACCCCCAACCCAAATGGAATCTGATTCAAATTATGAATAAATAACATTCCTAATCTTGAGATGGGTTGGAAGAATCCGATTACAGGTGTTCACAATTTTGAGCCATCCCAAAAAATCAAAACCCTGGTTCGCCAAGCTTAGATCTCCCATACACCTGTGATAATGAGATTAAGTCAGAACCTCTCGAGGGTGTAAATTCCACTCCTTATTCTGATAAGATGAATCTCGAGAGCAATTCTGACATCCCTATAGAGCCTAACCTAGATTCTAGTGATCCAACCCACACCCTTAACCTAGAATCTGGATCAGAGACTTATAGGGATTATTACAAGGCCCTATCTGATGAAACAAATCAGATTTCAAATCTGGATTATGATTCAGGGCCCGTATTTGATGAGTACACCTCTACAAACTCCTCAGAGATACAGATTGATTTTTTGGAATTCATGGCAATCTATGATACAAAAATCGAGGTGTTGGAAGAGTTGGGTTTTGATTATCTCTTCCCTACAAGCCAAGAACCTGAGCCTAAACCTAATAGGGACATCTTTTTGAGCTCGAAATATGAGAATAAGCTAGATCGAAGTCAGGTTGCTGAGTCTACATCTTTTGATTTACTCTGTGGTGGAACCCCTGATCCCAAATCAGATTCAGAAGTTGATTGTCGCAAGTTCTTTGATGATTTTGAATCTTATTATGATTTCGGAGAACCCTTGTTTCCTGATGACTACGAGCCAATCTATGTCCTCAGCATACATGACACATTCTTCGACTCTGACTCTGAGGTCCCTAATCTTGAGATAATTAATTCAAAATCAGATTCACTGAGATGGAATCGTTTCTTCTTTATCCTCAGGAATCAAAAATAGAAAATGCTGAGAATGTCTACAACCCAGAGTTTGAATCTTTTCTGGACTCAGATTTCCTTGATCCTATAAACACTCTTCAAGCATTTACCTTTGATTTTGAGGGCTATTATGATGACTATCTAAATGAACTCACCTTTGAAACCTTCCTAGAAGAGCCCTCACACACAATTATTCTTGAAGCCACATCTTCCACAGCATATGCAGAACCTTCCCATACCTGTTCTCAACCCCGACTCGCAACTGGACTCAATTTCTACTCTAATTCTCCTCTCAATGAGCCGGTTGCACAAGATTCTCCACTTCTTTATCGAGTTTCGGACATCAATCAGACTACAAATCACGCCCCATCCTTCGCTGATCATTTTCGTAGGGTTCATACATCCTCCACTGATTATTTTTCATTTGAGGAGCCTTACTCTAATTAAGCTGATTCGACTCAGCCAAACCCTGGATTCACACTTCCACATCTTCTTAAGCTTCATAGTATTTGATTGGCACCGCATCTCTTAATCCACATCTATTAACTTGCCATATTGATTGGGTTTGGGCTGCATCATTAGCCTATTGATCTGAACAAGCACCTGGTTGGACCAACCACGCTTTTGATCATGGTGCGTGTTCTGTAAAACTCATATGATTTAACCACTCATCCATACCATTTTTCTCTCAACTGAAGGCATTGAATTTATCACTTAACGAGAGGCAACCCATCATTCCAAAAGAACCGAGATCCTTCTTATTATCCTTTTGTACTTCATGTCTATAGCATTCTAAGTTTAGTTTTAGAATAATTGACTCCACCTTTGGTACTCATACCAAAGCTTTAAATCATCCGCAACAGTCATTTCCGACCTGTTTTCCCACCCGATTATCCTGTTCTAATTCCTGAACACAAAACTGTTTCACACCCTCCGTTTACAATGACATTGCAAAACTTTGGCATAGGGGTGGAAAAGTGCAAACATACAAAAATTCACAGATTGGAACGGTTCTCACAAAAAATACATACTCCAAAAAAATAAAAAAATTAAAAAAATTGAAAAAGAATAATTTTCGAAGAATTAATTGCATATCATTCCTGAGAAGGAAAAGAGAGGAGGTGATTAAATGTCAAAAAGGAGCAACAATTTGAAATAAAAAGAGATAGTCATTAGTAAGAGATTAAGGGATCTACTTAGTTCTAGACCAAATCAAAAGAAAGAAATAAAAGAAATAAAAGTGCTAAGAGACAAAAGAGATTAGTATGAACACTGATCTTAGGCCTCTTGGGCTTGTGTTTAGGCTTAAAATTTCAAGTATTCGTTAAGATTTGGATAGTCCTCAAGAGGTTGGGGAAAATGCGAAGCTTAAGTATTAGGTCTAAGGCTTAGGGATTATTTGGCCTCATTAACTAACCTCTGGTTTGCGGGACTCGGTAACCTAAGCACACCAATCCACACACAGTTTGGTTCAATGCGCTTAATTATCAAAATCATGTAAATGCGTTAATTCTGTTCTGAAAAAGGTACCTAGATTAGCAGCGGTTGATCAACACAAGTTGATTTGGAAGAGTCCCGACGCGAAGAGGTGAGAAATTCCCCTCGAAGATGCACAATAACATACCATATCCTCGGTGCTTATCTCCTATATCAAAATATCCTACCGGGGGCATGTAAGCACCTTGTGCTGGTTCAGGTGCCATGGGCGTAATTATCCCGTAATGTCAATTGCCAAGGCCTGAATTTAGCTACAGAACACCATGGGCGGCACTATCTTGAAGTGTCGAAAGCCAGGGTTCTGGGGGTTGCTATAGGCGATAATATCTCAAAGCATCGATTGCCAGGGACTCTGAGAGGATTGATGGTAGGAGCTACGAATCCAATACAGACCGTGTTGTAAAGATAATTTGAAGGTAGAAATAAAAAAGTGAAATAGAGAGAAACTCTCAAAAAAATGCAAAAAAAATCCTCTATCTCTCTCTTACAAAGACGCGCTACAAACTGAACCTAGGCTAAGACATGTTACAAGCATAGGTGCTTTAACCGCAGAGTTCAACGAACCTTAGGTTAGTTCCTGTGGGCACTAAAATCCTTCGTGGCGGACTGAGGCTAGAGTTGGTCAAGTCCAGATCTTGGTTTGTACTTAAATACCTCTAGGCCTACTATTGGCATTCTGACCTAATCTACAAAAGAAAGCACGCAATAAAAATTTGAGCATAAAAAGGCATGGTCTAGAGTTTAAGTTAATTCTATGAGATTTTACTAAGGGACTAGCAAAAGCTAGGAATTTTGGTATGATGGGAACACCATCAAGAGCCATAACTAGCTCAATTTGATCTGATTAAGTCATTAAATGCTCCTACGTAACCCTAGAGAACCCTAATTCATTGCATAATCATTCTGAGAGAAAGACAAGTAAACAGGGTTAAAATTGTAATTTTACCAGCATATCCTGAATGCAGAACAACCACGGATTTTCTTAGAGGTTAAATAAGGGTCAAATGGCCTTAAAAGTATAACAAGTGGGTTAGTACAAATAGAAAAGGGTTTTCCCATGTTTTAAGAATTAAATGACTTCTGAAACCCTAAAAATAGATCCACTTAATTAACTGAGGTTTTGGTCTAGATAAAATTCACCTAAACCTTCTAAAATTCATTAAAAAATATTCTCTAGGGTTTGGTACCTTGAACTTGACCATCAGAACCCATCTTGACCCAAAACAGAGTCCTAAACAGACATTTGCCCTAATTTACATTTTTACATAAATTACCCAGTCAAATGAAGGTAAAACCTAAATCTAACTTCACCATTGGATTCCTTAGGTCCAAATTAGGCTTGTACCAAAATTTGGGCCTAATCTGTGATCATCTTAGCCAAGTTTTCATTTTGGTCCAGTCAGACTTTTTTTTATCTCATAAAGATCTTTAACTTTTGAAATCCTTACAAATGGCCCACCAGCTTTGCTGTCTTCTTCACAAAAAGGTCCCTGCCTTAATGAATCCTATTCCTACAACTCCGGTGACCTTTGATTGAAGAGAACTCCTCTGATCAATCAATCCCTTCCAAAATTAGAAGGGAGATTCCTTAAGGAGTCCTCTTTCTATTAAATCCATCCATGGGCCCCAAAACCTTCCAAATTTGTCATGCGAACGCATGATAGATTAAGGTATCCTAGAGAATTCCTATTCTGGTGAGCTTTCCTAGCTTGGAAGCTTGGCTTCCAAGCTCAAAACATCCCCCAAAGACCTACAAAAGACCCCTCAGATCAGGCCGAGTTCCTCAAGCTTGATTTTGACCTAGAACACCCTCAATTCCTCCCTCCTTGTCCGTCTGAAAAGCTCCTCAAGCTCCAGTGACCTCCACGGTCTTCATTCTTCGTCTGACCACAATATCAGTGGCAGATTCATCTTCCCTACTTTACTCCACGTCACGCCATACCTGTGGGCACCCCTCTATCTCCATCATCGTCGCCGTCCCCATCACTGGAGCATCTTCTTCCCATGCGGTGGCCTACCAATTAGGTTAGATTAGTTAGCTTAGATTCCTAATTTAGATTCCTACCCAAAAATAAACCTCGACTCGATACGCCCACCTCCGGTGAGTCCATCTCACCTCCACAAACCACCCATCAACTTGCCAACCACCTCACGACCTTTGCTGCATCACGCCCAACAAAACCCCTATCCTATTCCACCATATTGCCCATCCGAACACCCCAACGACCAAACCCACCTTCACACCTATACCCGACTCTGACCGACCACCACACACACTAATCCGCCACAGGACCACTGCCATTACATTCGTTATGCCTTGGTGAAGCTCCTGAGCTATTCTAATGCGGCCGCAATACCGTATTCTTCTCTGCAGGTATCCTCGCTGAAGCTCCGCCACTTCTGCCATCGCTGCCCTTGTTCTTCATGTGTCAAGCATCGTGAACCCCAGGTGAAGTCCCTGGTAGTGCGGCTTACTCTCAGGAGAGTGCCCAGGCCACTAATTGGAGACAATGAAGTCCTTACAACCGCAATCGAAGGCATCATCCCACACAGCTGCACACAAAGGAAGCCCAGTGGGATAGTCCCACATCGGACGCTGACAGCCGCACCACAGTGCAAATATTGATTTTGTCCTATAGGCTCTTCACCTCCTAACATGATGGTGAGGTCCTCTGCACCCATACACACGCCTCACCTGCGATACCTAACTCGCGGGTCTGGTTCACCTGATTACCTGCCTAAGCCACTCCCACTCCTCTCTCACCACCCACGCCGGTGACCCTGATCCCAGGTGCGCTCGACCCGAATACTCGATAACCCACTATAGCCCTGGGAAGATAGAACCTAAGAGGAAGAGAGAAAGAAAGAGAGAGCGGGGGCAGGGGAGGGTTTTGCCCTATGCGACACTTAGACAAATCTGAAAGTGCCTCCCTCTGTGCGTGAAGAAAGAAGAAGAGAAGAGGACCTTAAGAGGAAAAGGTGAACAAGAAAGAAGAGGAGGAGAAGGAAGAAGGCCCTTGTGCGTAAAGAAGAGAAGGAAGGAAGAGAGCAGCTGAAGAAGGAAAGCTAAGGAAAGAAAGAATAGAAGAGGAGGAAAGGAAGAAGGTTTAGAGAAGAGAAAGAAGAAGAAGAACAATGCTAGGGATTTACTGTAGCACCTGATGGTTAAGTCGTCTAGTCATCAGACCTGACGTCTGATTTAAGGCTTTATCTGGTTATTCAAGTACCTAAGTTGAATGGTTGATGGCACTATTGCATTACTTGATCTCAATGCATATATTCTTAAATTGAATAATTGGTGATCCAAATCACCATTGTCTTTGCTTTGAGATTCTTTTTGCCATATGCTAACACATGCTTTATATTGATTATCATTTCTAAGTTATTTCTTGTGCTCATTTACTTGTTAATTGAGATTAACGATTGAATTCATATTTGCTCCCAGTGTTCGACCTCGAACTTTAATTCGAGTAATAAATTCTATTTGTTTTCAAGCGATTTCGACCTATACTACAATGCAGCATTTATAAACATCAATTTCGCTCTGTAAACAACATCACTAATGACCCTGATATTAATGTTTAATCATTGAAATGACCTTCTTGACCTCGAACTTCAACTATATAAAGGCCCTACATCCCCTCCTCATTCTCCATCCCTTCTCTTCTTCTCTCAGCCCCTCCAAAGCTATACGAGCTGGACCCATACCTGGGATGCTCCATTAGAGCTAAAGTAAAATAATTTTCCCATCTTCTCACCCCTTCATGAAGTATCCCGCGGTTGTCCTCTCACTGCCGTTCAGGAAGTGAATCACTCCACGACATCACCTTGCTTCGTCCTCCGTCCTCTAACTCTGTTCTCCCTCGTCCAGCATCTCATCCCCATCGTCCAGCGCTCTATCAATGTGGCTCGTCCTCCAAGCAATTGTCAAGGAGGATAACTTCTCACCCATTTTCCTTGCTAATTATAGAAATTAGTTGTAATGAATAGATGATTATCAAATATTGGTTCGCTTTCTCTCTCTTTTCTCTATATTATTCTCTCTCTCTCTTTGTAGTATTCTCTCTTTCTTCTATTGTTTATTCTTTAAGTAGAATAGCTAAAGTAGACTAATTTCAACCAGCTAATCTACTTCGTGACAATAATTATAAACGCATTTTTCATCAAATGTCCACCCCCCGTGTTTGACCTGGGACACACCAAAGTTTCAATAAATTTTATCTAATAGCGGATTTTTACGTGACTACAATGATGGGTTTCCAAACTCAATACTTTTAGCGTAGAAATCACGTTAATCATTTTGGCGCTGTTGTTGGGGAAGCAACGCTCTTTAATTTACCGTATTTCTTGCCTTACTGATCTTTTACCTTACTTTTCTCTTTTCTTACCATGATTGCAGGTACTATTTTGAGGAAAGCTAAAGTTGTAAGATTAGAGTAAAGTGTTATTGAAGAGTCTGTAAGTACATCCCCACCACCCACCCCATAGATTTCATTTCATCACCCTAATTCAAACCCTAATTAACCTAGGAGATTACATAAACCCTAAGGTAGTTTTGGTTGTTTGGTTGCCACGTCACCCTCCATATAAAAAAAATCCCACAGAGGTACACAACCTCTTTTGATTTTTCATACTTAACTGGTAAAAGGAACCGATACAAGCAAACAAACACATAATCAAGTAGAATTCAAATTAGGTGACCACTTGTGTGCCTAATTTAGCGGTGCATTAGGATAATTTCTTGAGTTGTTTGGGTCACACCACTTCATCTAGAAACAACTCATCAAGTAGCTTGCTCATTAGGGTTAACATTTAAGGTTAACATCTTATTTTGATTTTAAAGAAAAACATCTTCACCCATGTTAGCAAATCCTGGTGTGCCTCTTGAACTTGATTAAATTCACCTTAATTCAAACCCTAAAATCTAGTTAAGCAAGATTTGAACTCTAAAATCCACTCATCTAAAAATAATCTTACTTGAAAACTAATGGTTTTGCATGCACACACATTGAAACTGATCATTAAGAGCACAACCCATTAAAAGGGCCTATCACATTCTGGAGCACATTCAAACCTAAGCCTAACTAAAATCAAGTAGACGTTGGCCTCAAGGATTGGACTCACTCTTCGGGGCCCAGATCGAGATTATTTTCAATTTATCTACATCTACTGTTCAATATGATGTCTAGCTAGGGGAGCAGTGTCACCTAATCTCTCCCTGTAACTGATTAGATTGACCAGAAAGAAGTAGACCAAATCATTACTTCATCTCAAGACGAGTTCTGGGAGTCTATAGATCTTTAGGCTACCCCACTTAAGGACAAGTTTGATTGTTTGTATTGTAGGTCACCTTTCTTCCTCCCATTTTGTCATGGATCCTTCCACATCCTACACACATTTCCACTCCTACCCTCCTGACATTTCTTATCCCTAATATAATGATTATTATCCCAACCTATGCTATAATCAACTATCTACTAGTTGGGATAACTCAGATTGGGGATTCAATTCTGGACCTTCGTGTTCAGGGAGTAACCCTGGACACCATGATTTTGATTTTTATACTTCTCCGAGCTATATTGATTATAGATATCCACCCTTTGATGATTAATTTAACCCAATTTACAATCAAGAAGGATATACTAATTACAACTCTTACCCTTCCCTAGATTACACAGCATATAAGTCACCACCCTCTTTGAACAACCCGAAATGACCTATTAACAAGGAGGGCACCAAGAACCTTGATGAGCCCATATTTGTGGGCTATTTAGTTACATAAGTGCCTAGGAATTATATTGATATTGGTGTTTACATAGCATGTATTAAGATATAAATAAGTTAGTTTATATATATTTGCATGTATGTATTACATATATAAATTATTTAGCATGCATTAGAATAACATGCGTTAGTCTTTAGGTTACATTATATGCATTAACATTTTATTGAGGGTTTGAACATAATTAACCAATCTTTTTATTATTATTCATTTTCTCTTCTCTGCAGGAATTCGCCGCTCCAACACCACCAGCTGCCACACTAAAACCTGCATTCAAGGACGAGCGGAGAATGTGGATCTGCTCCCACCATTCCATTCAAATCCATGTAGACAGCTACAAAGGAGGAGGAATGGCTGTCGTTCAAAGGAGGCCACCACCCCTTTCCTTACTATACAAAGAACCTCGTTTCTCATCCGCTCCTCACCACCAGCCTCAATTACGGCAACGCGACTCCACCACCGTGGGGGTGTGGTGTGACAGCTCACACCGCCAATCAGAGTCCCTGCATCACCCTACTTCTTCTTCATCACCACCGCACCCACCAGCACCATCCCTGCGCACGTCCATCACAAGCGTAAGCACCTCCATCCAACACCCTCGGCCCACGCATCACCTTCTGCAGCAGCCCATCCGCACGCGGCTGCCCCTCACAATAGCCCACCCATGCACGCTGCACCTACAAAGCAACAGGTGTGCGGTTAGCAGCAGCTCAGCGCATGAGCCGCCCCGCACCTTAGGCACTCTCGCACACAAGCAGTAGCCTCCCATACCTCCAGCCAGTGCACCCTCAGCCCCTGCCACACACCCGTAGCAGCCGTACCCCACTTCCAACCTGTGTGCGCCTCCCTGCGTGCGTCCACACCTCGCTGCACCGCTGCCCGCAGCACTTGCTGAATGCCCTCCAGCAGCAGAGCACGCAAGAGTAGCAGCAACGGCCTCCGCCGCTTCTCCCACTCCAACTGGCGACCACCGATGGCCATTTGGAGAGCCACCACCACCATTGCAAAGCTCTTGTCATGCTTATCCTCCTTCGAGCTTCCCGCGGCCTGCCATCGCCTCCTCTTCGTGCACGCACAAAGGAAGCAAATCCTCTATTTTTGGGTTAATTAATATTTACATTTGAGTGCCTATGCCAAACTCTCATTTTGATTTTAATATTTGATATATTGAGTGAAATTGCAACTTCATGCTCATGCTTTCTCATAATTACTTGGCTTTTGTTACTTACATCTTTTGACATTGGTTTCGGATTAAGATGTACACAATTTCTCTAATACATGTGCAATTGGAAATTACATAGATTGATCACATATTTATTGAATATTTCATTAAGGAAAAATTATGCATATAACCTTACATTCTCACGTTATTGTGTGTCTTCTTTTTGTTACATTTCATGTCAGAGTTGACTGTGGATTTCGCACTCAATTGAATGAATACAAGGAAAAAATATTCGTGAATTTATTGCATCATTGCCTCCCTATGGGCATGACCCACTCTTCTGTGAGTGGTTTAATTTTTATTTTAATTATTTTGTTAAGCGATTTTCCAGCACTTTGATACTAAAATGACAAATCATCTTAATCATATTATTTGAAAGCGAAAGCTACCTTATCAAATGGCGTCGTTGCTGGGCAGGCAACAGACACAATAATTTCCCCTGATTTTTATTTCTAATTATTTCTTGTTGCATAGTGATCTGACCAATTGTTATCTTTTCTGTACGTGGAATCTGTGGAGGTGACAGGCACATCTTGGAGACGACATTGACCTTGAGCGACGCCCACACACAAGGAAGACGGAAGAGACCTGGATCCCACTTCCATAGGGGATTCTCCTTTGTCACAAGTTTTTATTCCTATTTTCTCACCCTTGTAGCAATTGGGGCTGATTTTCAGGAGCCTGTTCCCTTTTCTTTAGATCTAGGTTTTTATTTTATTTTGTGGTTGTTTATCATTTTCTTCACTTGTGCATAAGTAGCTAAACAAAAAAAAAACACGAGCTACCTACCCTTAGGTCGAATCATTTAGGATTGAATGAGCAGCATCTAGATATAACTTCCTGTCTTGCATATTGCATGAAGAATGCTAGAATTAGGTATGCACTTCTAACTTTGCATTTTTACCTGTCATGCAAATGCATTTGGATTAATTTTTAGACCACATAATATGTCTTGAAGCAATCTAATAAAGTGGTCACATTTAATTTTTGAAAAAGGACTAATTAAAGGAGGGACATTTAAAAATCAAGGACTTGATTTTCAAACTTGCCGTGCGATTCAAAATTCAAAATCTTTTGCGGTATATGCACACTTATATCTCTTGCACCACGGTACGCATTTAGACACGCCTAGGTCTTGGAACTACTAGGACAATAGCCCTCCTACCGTTGGATTCTGAAGTGTTCGGAACTTGAGATCAAAGGTTTTGTAAATCCAAAGAAAGGGATACTCTGTCACGGATTTTTGGGGGTAGTTAGGAAGCACCGCGAAAGCACAGCTTCAAAGGAAGGCTTAGGCCTACTTGCATCCCTCGATCTTCCATCTTTGGAGTTGCTCTACCATTTGAGATTTAGGAAAGAACACCTAAGCTCCAACTAGGTCTTTTTAGGCATTTCGAAGGTCGGCAATAAGCGCATAATTGATTGGGCAACTTACTTTGTCACCTACAATTTGAACTAAAGTCAGAAGCCTAAATTTGTAAAGATCGAACAGGTCCTTTTGAATTGTGTTTGTAGTGCATGCTTGGTAGGCGATCTCTTAGGATACAACTTGTGTTTGATCCTAAACCTGAAAGAATCTTAAGAAGGAACCTCCCAAGGGAAGAAATGGCTGGTCAAAGGAGCCTTAAGAAATATTTCATTCCAACCAATCAACTGGCCCTGCACTACATAGACCTAGAGGGGCCAATCCTTATGAGATCAAAAGTAGTACCATATCCTTGCTACCCTCCTTTTATGGTACTACTAGGGAAGACCCTTACAAGCATATAGAGGAATTCACCGAGGTCTATTCCACGGTGAAGCTGCAGAACGTTACTGATGATGCTCAAATGCGGACCCTCTTTCCTTTCTCCCTCAAGGACAAAGCCAAGTACTGGTATCATACCCTTCATGGTATTAACACTTAGAATGCCCTGAAGAAGGAGTTTCTGAAGAAGTACTTCCCCATGAGTAACACAAATCACTTTGGGAGGGAAATTATGAGTTTTGTTCAAAAGGATGGGGAAGCTTTCCATGATGCGTGGGAGCACTTTAATGACCTGTTGAGACTTTGCCCACATCACCAGGTGCCTAAGTGGCAACTGGTTAAAAGGTTCTACACCAGACTTAATGATTTGCATAGGCAGACTGTGGAAGGTTCCTGTGTAGGAACCTTTCTATCTAAGACTGAGGATGAAGCTTGGAATATTTTTGATACTTGAGTGAGAATTCTATTCACTTGAATTCTTCCTACATGGATAGAAAACCCACTCTCATGCAAAGAAAGTTGGAGGCAAACAATGCAAGGGACACCTAGAATTTAGCCTATCAGATTAAATTGTTGAATCAAAACATGGAAAGGCTTATGTTGAGCCCGGGACAATTCGTATCTAACACCTCCACATCTCAAGCTTCTGAATGCTCCATTTGCCAAGGCAATACACATGCCACTATGGATTGCCACTTGGCCTCCCAATTCCCTGAGCTTGTACAAGCAGATCTGAATGCTGCTCAAGGGTTCCATCCTAGACCTCGTAATAACCCTTTTTCCAACACTTATAATGAGGGATGGAAGAACCACCCAAACTTTTCATGGAGATAATGAAATGTCTCAAATTAAGGGAATTATAAACCACAATCCTTTCAAAACCATCAAATGAACCAACCTCAAATCTTTGCCCAACCTATGACCTCTGAGATGGATGAATTGAAGGCAATGTTGAGAATTATGCAAGAAAGTCAAAGTGGCATCATCCAATCTCATGACAAGGCTGTACATAAGATGAAATTGTAGATAGGACACCTTGTTGAGGTCGTTAGACAGAAGGAAACTGGGAAGCTTCCCAGTGCTGCTGAGGAGAATCCTAAAGGAAAAAGGATTGTCTTTAGGGAGCATTCTCAAGCGGTGACTATTTTTAGGAGTGGGAAAGCAATTTCCAAACTTGATGCTCCTATAGTCTCACCCTCTCAAAAGCCATCCGCCCCGACTTTCACCCCCACAGAAGAAGACTTGCCCAAATCTCCTCTGCTTGAAATCGCCTCACCAGAAGAAGTTGCCACCGTTCCACCCCATACTCGACATGACAACCCTTCCACCTAGAGATCGAGAGTGCCCTTTCCAGAGCGCTTATCCACCCCTGAGCAGACTTCAGCTGGCTCATCTGGAGCCAAAGATAAGATGGATGAGATCATGGAAACTTTCAAGCAAGTGTAGATTAACTTGCCTTTGTTTGAATCTATCAGGCAAATTCCGTCTTATGCCTGCTTCTTAAAGGACGTATGCATGAAAAAGTGGCAATCTAGGAAACAGGTCCAATCAAAAGTTGTCCTGCCTGATTCTGTTAGCTTAATTGTTCAACATGGCACACCCCTGAAAGTTATAGACCCAAGAGCCCCGTACATCTCAGTGGTTATTGGTGACTTACAGATTGATGAGTCTCTACTTGATCTGGGTGTAGGGGTGAACATCCTTCTGAGCTACGTGTATGAACAACTTTAGGGAGGCAATCTGAAGCCTAGCCCGGTAATCCTCCAAGTTGTTGATCGATCACTTAAGACATCGTGGGGAATTTTGGAAGATGTCCTCGTGAGAGTGGAGGATTTCTTCTTCCCCGTCGAATTCTTAGTTTTGGACACTGACCATACCAACAAGCCAACCAAACCCTCCATCATTTTGGGCTGCCCCTTCCTTGCAACTTCGCATGCTTCAATCAATTGCAATATTTAGGCATTGAAAATGGGCTTTAGGAACAGGAAAATCTGGATTAATGTGTTTGATGCTTACAAACAAGCCAGGCTTGAGGATTATTCTCAAGTTGAGGTGATAGATGACTTGATTGAGGAGACAACCCCTGAAATGTTATGTGATGACCCCCTTTATCATGTCATGCTAAATGAACATTCCCATCTCTTGGAGGAATGTGAAGGGAATATACTAGAACTTGAGGAGTTGCTGGGTGTTTCTTCTGAGTCTCCTTCCCCATCATCTCTACCCAAGGTAGATCTGCTACCTGAGATGGGGACATCTATTATGAAACCCTCAACCATACAAGCCCCTGGCCTTGAGTTGAAACCCCTCCCAAACACTCTCAATTATGTCTTCCTGGGTGCCAATGATATGCTCCCCGTTATCATTTCGGCTATGCTATCTGAGGCACAGGAAGGAGCCCTGATTGAATGCTTGTCTAGGCACAAGGAAGCTATTGCTTGGAGCATTGCTGACATTAAGGGTATAGACTCTACACTCTGCATGCGCCACATTTATACTGATGATTCCATCAAACCATTTAGGGGCATGCAAAGACGTATGAACCCTAATATGAGGGAGGTGGTTAAAAAGGAAATCCTGAAGTGGCTGGACGCTGGGATCATATATCCCATTGCAGATAATAAATGGGTAAGTCCTGTTCATGTGGTGCCAAAGAAGGCAGGATTTATTGTGGAATTTAATGACCAAGGTGAACAAGTTGTGACTAGACCCTCAACTGGATGGAGGGTCTGTATTGATTACCACAAGTTGAACACTGCTACCCAGAAGGATCACTTTCCCTTTCCTTTTATTGATCAAATTCTCGAGAAATTGGCGATGAATAAGTACTATTACTTTCTCGATGGATATTCTAGGTGCAACTCCGTTGCAGTCTTCCTTGATGACCAGGAGAAGACGACATTCATTAGTCCTTACAATACCTTTGCATTCAAGAGTATGCCATTTGGATTATGTAATGCCCCTGCAACCTTCCAGCAGTGTATGATGTCCATTTTTTCAGACATGATTGACAACTGTGCTGAAGTGTTTATGGATGACTTCTCCATTTATGGCTCGTCTTTCAACCAGTGTCTCCTATACCAGGAGAACGTGTTGAAGTGATGTAAGGAGACTGGTTTAGTCCTCAACTGGGAGAGAAGCCACTTCATGGTACAGAAAGGAATTGTACTTGGGCATGTTTGTGTCTAAGTGAGGCTTGGAAGTAGATAAAGCGAAGATTGATTCTATTTCCAAACTCCCATTGCCCACAAATGTCAAACAGATTAGATCCTTTCTGGGCCATGCTGGCTTTTATAATCACTTTATTAAAAATTTTGGTAAAATTTTTAAGCCACTTTGTGAGCTGTTGGCGAAGGAATCTTCCTTCAATTTTGATTCAAAGTGTGCCAAGGCCTTTCAAACTCTGAAGGAGGCCTTGATCTCTACACCTATTCTCCGAGCTCTTGATTGGACACTCCCATTTGAGCTGATGTGTGGTGCTTCGGATTATGCGGTGGGAGCAATCCTTGGACAAAGGGTTGAGGGAGGACCTCATGTGCTACATTATGCCAGCAAGACTTTAACCGAACCATAGCAAAACTACACTGATGAGAACCTCATCATGAGCCATAACTAGCTCATTTTGACCCAATACAAAGGATAAAAGCTCCTACATATCTCAAGGAAAGGCTTAACTCAGAGAATTCTGAGTTTGAGAAGAAAACCAGTCATAAGGGGTAAAAGTGCAATTTTACCAGTATAATCTGCATACAGGGTAATTCAGGGCCCAAACACAGGTCAAAACAGCTTAATAAGAATAAAAGTGGGATGAGATGATCTAGTAAGGGCTACAGCACTTCCAAGGAACCAAATGATAATCTGTAACCCTAAAACAACCCACTTCAATTCACAAGGTTCGAGGCAAAGTAAAAATAGAATAAACCCTCTAAAATTCATAGAAAAATAATCTCTAGGGTTTAGAACCTTCAATTTGGCCTTTAGAACCCATTTTGACCTACATTGAGAACCATGCCCAATTAATAACTTAATTTGGGTTTTTGCGCAAATTGACCGGTCAAACAAGGTTTAATATGAAAATGAAATTCACCATCAGATTCCTTAGGTCCTAATTAGTCATGTATAAAAACTTGAGCCTAAGAAGAAACCTCCTTGACCGACTTCACACTTTGGTCCTCATATATTTACTCTTTGGCCCTCAACTTTTGAACCCTCGCATTTTGGCCCCTAACTCTCCTTCGTTCTTTGCAATCAGGTCCCTCCTGCAAAACCCTGCCAGCACCATGCTCCGGCGACCTTGCGCGGAGCATGGCACCGCGCAGGGTGAGGTGGGGGACCTGGCAAGTAAACCGGGGGTGCCCTGCGTCGTCAGCCGTCGCAGGGGCACCCCCCTGGTCATTGTAGCCCACCATACCGGCCGTGCGAACGCACGGACGGTATGGGTTTGTGTTCCGACCATTCTCCGGCGAGGGAGACACGTCGTCTCCCTCCGCCTTCCTCCCTATTTCATCCCTATAAATACCCCCCGCTGCTCCACCGACCAGGGCAGCCTGGATCTGACGGAGAAAACCCCCAGCTTTCTTCTCTTCTTCCTCCGGCAGACGCTCACCAGCTCCGGCGGCTTCCTCCCCCTCCACCTCTTCGCTCTGCCGCAATACCAGCAGCAGAGACTTCCTCCCCTGCTCTTCCCGCGCCACGCCGCACCCAGCTGGCGCCTCTCCGGCTCTCTGCTCGCCGCCGCCCCTCTTCCTGAGCATCGTCTTCTCCGGCGACAGTCGATACGACTGTCGCCCCGTTCCTCCCCCTTCGTCCCTGCAAGTAAGCTAGAGCTACTCCCCTTCTCTTCCTCTTTCTTTCCCCGCTTTCAATTTATTCAATTAAGCCCTCTACCGACACTGACCACCTTCACCCCCTTCGCCTCCGACCACCCTCCGGCGAGCCGTTCCCATCACCTCAGCAACCCACACGGCTCGCCGACCCTCACCGCACCTCCGCCTCATCACACTGAGCACCCCCCACCCCTCCACTGCCACTCCACACCTCCGTAACACTCCCCCGAACAAACCCATTCCTCCGGTTGCAGTCCGACCCAGGGCTGCCACCAGACACCTCCTTGCGGCCTGCCGCGCAGCTCCTCACCTTCGCCGTGCCACGGCGAAGGTTCCCCAGTGGTTTGATTAGGCCGCGAGGCCATATTCGTGTCCGACAGGTTTTGAGGTCCGACCGCCATTGACGCACATTAAAGCAGCTTCTCCCGCGCTCCAGGCTTGAGGACGCCAGGTCTCCAGCTGCTGCGGGGTACGGGGCGTCGTGCGAAGGCAGCCAGCCAGCAACGTATGCAGATAGAAGCCGCAGCTGCAGAAGCCAAGCCGCGGTCTCCCAGCAGGCGCACGCGAGGGACGGTCTGCGTTTAGTCCCACATCGGTAAGCCTCACACACATTCCACTGTTTAAATTGATTTCGTGCACTAGCCTCATTGCCTCAGTACACGGGGTGAGGTCCCCTTACACCCGCCCGGTTACCCGGTCTCGTCCGCGCTCACGCCTCGCGGACCTGACTCGACCCGACTTAGACTGACTGCACTCCTCGCCCACCACGCACGCCGGTGGGCCTGGACCCGGGCCTGACCCGAACCCGATTACCCGGTAGCTCTGGGAGAGCTTTCCCAAGAGTGGTTTCAGAGAGAAAGAGAGACGCGGGGGGGGGGGGGGGGAGGGTAGAGTAGGTTTTGCCTCTTGACGAAAAACTCTGAAGTGTGCAGGCCAAAGAAGAAGAAGACCCGCGGAAGAAGAAGTGCAGGCGAAGAAGAAGGAGCTGCACTATAGCAAATGCACAGTTAAGTCGTCGAAGCACCGGGTCAGACGACGGAAGGTCAGCAGCCAGAGCAGGAAAGAAGGCAGGCTGAAGAAAGAAAGAAAAGAAGAGCAGCAGCCAAGGAAGAAGAAGAAGGAGATCTGAAGAAGAAGGAAGAACAACGGCCAAAGCATCTGAAGAAGAAAGGAAGACTTAGTAGCTGAAGGTAGAAGCTCTGCAGCCAGGGAAGAAGAAGAAGGAGATCTGAAGAAAGAAAGGAAGAAGAAACATTCACAGAAGAGACTGCAGAAAAAGAAGAAGAGAGGCCAAGACAGAAACCAAGGAAGAAGAAGAAGGAGATCTGAAGAAAGAGAAAGAAAGAAGAACATCACAACAAATTCTTTCCCTCTCTCTTTATTTTGTAAAAGAAACATGTATATCTCTAGAATACGACTTGCTCCCTGAGTTCGACCTCGGGAACTCTTTCATTTTCCGAGTAAAAAATTTATATTTGAAATGTTGGTAATAACCGGCTTTACTACAACGTTATAACAAAACCAAAACCCTCAAACCCGGTTGCCGCCACGTTCCATTTTGGCGCCGTTGCCGGGGAGCAACGGCTATTCTAGAGGTAAACATTCCTGTTTCTTTTAAGTTCTGATAATCTCCTCTCTTTTGTGCAGCTACAGGAAGACAAGCAACCACACAACCACTCCGAAGACAGGTAAATCTTTTCTCTCACTATTAACCCCTACACTCTAAAGAGGAAGAAAATAATCTGGAACACCAGCTCCAGCGACTCAATGACCTCTTCCAAAACTTCGTGCACCCACCACAGCGTCCTATGATGCGGGACCACTACAATCCTGCTGCGGTGGCCATTGAGCCTCGAGTCAGAATCCCGATTGGAGGACCTGATTCCGAACTAAAGCCCAACATGATTCATGCTATACCTAAATTCCATGGGCTTAATTCTGAAGATCCCTTCCAGCACATCAAACAGCTAAAGCATCTGGCCCACACTTTTGGATCAGATGCGCAAAATCGGGATATTCTTCTCATGAAGATGTTCTCCTTTTCTCTTATGGACAAGGCCGCCCATTGGTATCAAACTCAGACCCGGCCGATCAACACTTGGGAAGAACTTCAATCCGAGTTTTTGAAAAAGTTCTTTCCCGTTGGTCGGACCAACGCCTTGCGCCATCAGATTACACACTTCACTCAACAATCAGGAGAACCTCTCCATGAGGCATGGGATCGTTTTCAGGATCTCATGAGGAAGTGCCCCCATCACGGAGTTCCTAAATGGGAACAAGTCCAATCTTTTTACCAGGGACTCCGTGAGGACATCCGCCTTTTCGTCAATGCAACCTGCGGAGGAAACATCATGGGTCAACATGAAGACACCGTATGGGAGATTCTCGAAAACATGTGCGAGAACTCCATCAACAATGACTCCATGGGATTATTCGACAGGACGAATACCCGCGCAGCGACGAATCTTAAGGGAGCACATGAGACGCAGGACCTGTCCGCATCAGTCGACCTGGAATTAATGGCCAGTCGATTGGACAAGGTCTCAATCATTGAAAAGAAGGTGGATGAGCTGACTCAGCACTTGCAGCGAGCCACCTCTGCGCGTAACTCCTTTGCACAACCTCCTTCCACACAGGAGACTGTGCAAAACATCCTCCACCGATCCTCCCTTGGGATGGATCCATATCCATCCCCATCTGATTCTTGGACTGGAAGATCATCCGATCCTTTCTTCACCAGCCGGGGGAACTCCATTCCTCCTTTCCCTGATTCTCAGGAGGTTCCTCAGACCTGCGAGGACCTCAACGCCATCCAGAATGACCCATTCTCCAACACTTACAACCCTGGATGGCGAAACCATCCCAATTTTCAGTGGGCGGGAAATCCCCAAACCCAAAAACCACCTTTTCAGTCCCGCCCACAGCCCTCTCATCACTACCAGCCGCCTCAGCCTCGGCCCAACCCTACTTATCCTTCAGGGCCAAATCAAGATCAAATGTCCTTAATCCTCCAGACTCTGGCTGACATTCAAAAATCGAATGCGGCCATTCAAAAGCAGCACAAGGACGAGCTTACTGAAGTTAAAACTCAGCTGGCCCAGTTGGCAAATTCTCGCCAGCCAGGCACACTCCCTTCCCAACCTCTTCCTAACCCAAATAACGTGCCAACCCAGAAGCGCGTTATGAATCCAAATTTAGGCCACGCTCAATGGATTTATCAGGCCCCTACTGCCCCATCTCCAGACGAGATGGAAGCCTCAACTTCGCGTGCGGGATTTCAGCAGCAGCCACCCCTCCTACCAAACCCAAACCAAAATCAGGCTGGATTAAATTCTGTAACAACACGTAGTGGTAAGACAACTCAGGACCCGCATTATCCAAACCACTCCCAGCCTGATAACCATGACCCTAGGATAGTTAGCCAAGGTACCGCTGTTCCAGACCCACAACCTGGACCTATCCTAGAGGAACCAACCAAGATCCCGTTTCCCGAGGCCCTGACCAAGGGAAAGAAGACCACCAAACCCATGGCCCCTGAGGAGGACCTGGTCAAGCTCTTTGAGCAGGTCCACATAAACATCCCCTTGATGGATGCAATCCGCCACGTACCAGCTTACGCACGATTTCTAAAGAATATATGTACACCCCAGCGTAAGCCGCGAACCAAGGGCGGGAGCCCAATTGTTCTGTCAGAGCAAGCCAGCTCTGTAATCCTTAGTAGACTCCCACCCAAGGCAAAAGATCCTGGAACTCCCCTGATCTCCTGTAAGATAGGTGGTACCCAATTTGATAGAGCATTGTTAGACTTAGGTGCATCTATAAATCTGATACCCACATCCTTACTTGACCATCTGGAAGAATCTGAGCTGAAACCAACCGAGGTGACATTACAATTAGCAGATCGATCTATAAAGTCACCAAAAGGGATTCTCGAGGATGTTATCGTGAGAGTGCGGGATTTCTATTTTCCAGTGGACTTTATAGTCTTAGACATGGATGCACCTGAGAACCCTAGGGATACACCAATCATTCTAGGGAGACCTTTCTTGGCTACTGCTAGAGCCAACATCAGCTGTGAGGAGGGCCAAATAGAGCTTAAGTTTGGAGATCAAACACTGAAAATTGATATATTTAAGGCCCAACAAGGAATTAATTGCGGCATCATCGAGCAAATTTGTGACATCAAGACTTTGGTTGATGAATCACACCTCCAGAATGACTTGAGTATGCCTCACCAACCACAGAAGGATCTTGACCCGCAAACAGAGGAGTCAAATCCAGATGTGAACAACCCAGTAACTCCCACCCTTGAACCTCACATCTATACTGAACCACCGCTGCTGCTGAAAACCCCATCCTCGAACTGAAACCCCTTCCTGCTCATTTGAAATACATCTTTTTGGGTTCTAATCAGACCCTTCCTGTGATCATCAATTCCAACCTCAGTCCTGAACAGGAATCCCGTCTGATTGTTGTCCTCCAGCAACATCGCAGAGCCATCGGATGGACCCTCGATGATTTGACTGGAATAAGTCCCTCTTATTGTACTCATCATATCTATTCAGAAGAGGGCACACGACCTTCTCGTGAAATGCAGAGACGCTTGAACCCCAATCTGCAGGAGGTCGTGAAAAAGGAGATCATCAAGTGGTTAGATGCCGGGATCATCTACCCGATCTCCGATAGTCGTTGGGTGAGCCCAATTCAGGTCGTGCCTAAGAAGGCAGGACTCACCACTATAACGACTGAGACCGGAGAAATCATTCCTACCCGATTAGCCAACTCGTGGAGAGTCTGTATAGATTACCGTCGACTCAATTCCTCCACGAAGAAGGATCATTTCCCACTACCCTTCATTGATCAAATTCTCGAAAAACTAGCGGGAAATAGGTTCTTCTGCTTTCTTGACGGGTACTCCGGTTATAACCAAGTGGCAATCCATCCTGAGGACCAAGAAAAGACCACGTTCACCTGCCCCTTCGGAACATACGCTTTCCGAAGGATGCCTTTCGGTCTTTGCAATGCACCCGCTACTTTTCAGCGATGCATGCTTGCCATATTCTCAGATATGGTAGGTGATTATCTGGAAGTCTTCATGGATGACTTTTCAGTTTTCGGAGCATCATTCGACGATTGCCTCCAACACTTGGTCCAGATACTCAGGCGGTGCATCGACGTGAATTTGGTTCTTTCCTGGGAAAAGAGCCATTTCATGGTGCCTGAGGGAATTGTCCTGGGACACTCAATTTCGGAGAAAGGTATCCAAGTGGATCGAGCTAAGGTTAATCTGATTTCTCACCTTCCTATGCCTAGCTCGATCAGGGACATCCGATCCTTTTTAGGGCATGTCGGTTTTTATCGACGATTTATCCCTGATTTTTCAAAAATCGCACGCCCCCTGACCACTCTTCTCTCCAAGGATGTTCCCTTCGAAATCTCCAAGGAATGCACTCAAGCATTTGAAATCCTGCTTGACCGAGTCACCCAAGCCCCGATCCTACAGTCCCCTGATTGGTCTCAACCCTTTGAGATCATGTGTGATGCATCCGACTTCGCTGTAGGAGCGGTCTTGGGGCAGAAAAATGACAAGAAACCTGTGGTCATTTACTACGCCAGCAAAACACTCGATGAGGCTCAGCGTAACTATACAGTTACTGAGAAAGAGCTGCTAGCTGTAGTATTTGCCCTAGAGAAGTTCAGATCGTACCTTCTGGGTTCCCATGTCATCATATACTCGGATCACACGGCTGTGAGGCATCTCCTTGCAAAGAAGGACGCGAAACCTCGATTGATCCGATGGATCTTGCTGTTGCAAGAATTTGACCTCGAGATTCGCGATAAAGCGGGAAAACAAAACGTGGTAGCTGATCACTTGTCCCGTCTTCCTTCTGAAATGATAGACCCTTCTGGACCCATCACTGAGCATTTTCCCGATGAGCACCTGCTGACTATTGGTACTAGCCTTCCATGGTTTGCTAATATTGTAAATTACTTGGCATCTCATCAGACCCCGTCCGATTGGCCGAAGGCCAAGAAAGACAAATTACGCTCCGATGCCAAGTATTACATTTGGGAAGACCCGTACCTCTTCCGCATAGGTGCCGATCAGATCATCCGGAGATGTGTCCCGGAAGGGGAAGTCAACAATATCCTCTCTTTCTGCCATGACCAGGCATGCGGTGGCCATTTTGCCGGGCATAAAACCGCATCAAAAGTCCTCCAGTGCGGCTTTTACTGGCCCACACTGTTCAAAGACGCATACAGTCATTGCAAGGCATGCAGTCGTTGCCAGACTTTGGGCAACATGAGCCATCGCGACATGATGCCTATGCAACCGATTCTAGTATGCGAAATCTTTGATGTTTGGGGGATTGATTTTATGGGCCCCTTTCCTGTTTCGGATGGCTTCGAATACATTCTGTTGGCTGTGGACTACGTGTCCAAATGGATCGAAGCCATACCGACCCGAACCTGTGATCACAAAATCGTTCTCAAATTCATTCATCAACACATTTTCTCAAGGTTCGGGATTCCTCGTGCAATAATCTCTGATGGGGGGACCCATTTCACAAATGCTCAGTTTAGGTCACTGATGACCAAATACGGGGTGTCTCACCGAATCTCTACTCCTTACCACCCCCAAACTAATGGTCTAGCTGAGCTGTCTAATCGGGAGATCAAGAAAATCCTGCAAGTCACTGTTCGACCTGACAGGAAGGACTGGTCGTCCCGACTTCCAGAAGCATTGTGGGCCTATAGGACCGCCCACAAGACCCAATTAGGCATGTCTCCCTTTAGACTGGTGTACGGAAAGGCATGCCACCTTCCCGTCGAACTGGAGCATAAAGCCTATTGGGCAGTACGGAACTGTAATCTGGATCTTTCTAAGGCTGGGACCCACAGAAAACTCCAAATCAGCGAGATCGATGAATTACGCATAGACGCGTACGAGAACTCGCAAATCTACAAGGAGCGGTTTAAAGCCTTCCACGACAAACACATCTCGAGAAAGATCTTTCATCCTGGTCAAAAGGTCCTACTCTTTGATGCCCGACTCAAACTCTTCCCAGGAAAACTGAGATCTAAGTGGGTCGGACCATATTTGGTCCGACAGGTTTTTGGAAATGGAGCAATCGAAATCAGTCCACTCAGCCACGATTCTGAACCTTTCATCGTGAACGGTCAGAGACTCAAGCCGTTCATTGATGTAACTTCTACTGATTTGGCTGAGGCATCTTATATCCTCCTTTCCCCTTGAGCCTATTGCGCCCAGCCGATGGTGTAAAACTCAGCGCTTAACGGGAGGCAGCCCGTCATTTTCTTTGAAAACCTGAAACTTGTTCTGACACCTTTCAGCACTTGAAGTTCACCCTTGTAGACAGCCGACCCCAACTCAGATGTTCGCATCTGAGATTTGAAATCGTCCGCAAAAAAATTCAACCCGACCCATCCACTCACCCAAATTTCTGTCTTAAGGAATGAACTAAGACCCCCTAGGTTACAATGAGGACATTGCAAATCTTAGGCATGGGGGGGTAGGAAAGTGCAAAAACTTGTAAGAAAAGGTTTCAAACAAAAAATTCACATATGCCAAAAATACCATAAAAATTAAAAAATTTTTCGAAAAAGAATAAGAGAAAAAGAGGAGAAGGAAAATTTTGTGAAGGAGAAAAGAAACAAAATGAAAAAGGAGCACAAAATTATGAGAAAAAGTGATAGTCATTAGTAAGGAACTAAGGAATTAACCTAAGTTCTAGACCTCATTCAAGAAAATAACTGAAAAGTGCACAATGAGATTAGTAAGAATGCAAACCTTAGGCATTCTTGAATAGACTCTTAGTACCCATTAAGATCTGGACACTCCTCAAGAGGTTGAGGAAAATGAAAAGCTGAAGTATTAGGTCTAAGGCTTAGGAAGTATTCGGCCTCGTTAACTAATTTTTGGTTTACGGGACTCAGTAACCTAAGCACCCTAATCTCACACACAGCCTGGTTCAGTAAGCGTAAAAATCAGAATCACGTAGAAGCGTCGCAAAAATCTGAAAAGAACACCTAGAATAGGAGCGGCCGATCAACACAAGTTGATTTGGACGAGTTCCCAGCGCGGAGAGGCGGGAAATCCCCTCGAAGATGCATAACAAAATATCATCTCCTCGGTGCTTGTCTCTTAGGATATTTACATATCCTACGGGGGGCATGTAAGCACTCTGCTGGTTCAGATTCCATGGATGGCATTATCTCGAAGTGTCAATTGCCAGGGTCTGGATTCGGCCACGGAATACCATGGATGGGATTATCTCGAAATCTCAATAGCCAGGGTTCCGGGGGTTGCCATGGGCGGTGCTATCTCGAAGCATCGATCGCCAGGAACCCTTGAGGATTGATGATGGGAGCAAGGAATCTGATACAGATCGTGTTGAAAAGCCAATCCTAGGCTAGAACTAAAAAGAAAAAGAGAGAGAAAACTCTCCAAACAGAAAAACTTTCTATCTCTCTCTTACAAAACGCACTGCGAACTGAGCCAGGGCTAAAATCATTTCAAGCACGGGTGCTTTAACCACGAAGTCCAATAAACCTTAGGTTAGTTCTTGCAGGCCTTAAAAACCTTTGCTAAAAGACTGAGGCTAAGGCTAGACAGATTTGGATCTTGATTGGTACTAGAGTACCTTTTAGGCCTATGGTCAGCATTCTAACCTAATCTATGCTCAAATAAAAAAGGCACTTATCTAAAACCATTAAAAACTTCATGGTCTAGAACAAGGGTTGAAACCTTAAGTTTTTGCTAAGGGACTAGCAAAAGCTATTCATGGGGGTATGATGAGAACCTCATCATGAGCCATAACTAGCTCATTTTGACCCAATACAAAGGATAAAAGCTCCTACATATCTCAAGGAAAGGCTTAACTCAGAGAATTCTGAGTTTGAGAAGAAAACCAGTCATAAGGGGTAAAAGTGCAATTTTACCAGTATAATCTGCATACAGGGTAATTCAGGGCCCAAACACAGGTCAAAACAGCTTAATAAGAATAAAAGTGGGATGAGATGATCTAGTAAGGGCTACAGCACTTCCAAGGAACCAAATGATAATCTGTAACCCTAAAACAACCCACTTCAATTCACAAGGTTCGAGGCAAAGTAAAAATAGAATAAACCCTCTAAAATTCATATAAAAATAATCTCTAGGGTTTAGAACCTTCAATTTGGCCTTTAGAACCCATTTTGACCTACATTGAGAACCATGCCCAATTAATAACTTAATTTGGGTTTTTGCGCAAATTGACCGGTCAAACAAGGTTTAATATGAAAATGAAATTCACCATCAGATTCCTTAGGTCCTAATTAGTCATGTATAAAAACTTGAGCCTAAGAAGAAACCTCCTTGACCGACTTCACACTTTGGTCCTCATATATTTACTCTTTGGCCCTCAACTTTTGAACCCTCGCATTTTGGCCCCTAACTCTCCTTCGTTCTTTGCAATCAGGTCCCTCCTGCAAAACCCTGCCAGCACCATGCTCCGGCGACCTTGCGCGGAGCATGGCGCCGCGCAGGGTGAGGTGGGGGACCTGGCAAGTAAACCGGGGGTGCCCTGCGTCGTTAGCCGTCGCAGGGGCACCCCCCTGGTCATTGTAGCCCACCATACCGGCCGTGCGAACGCACGGACGGTATGGGTTTGTGTTCCGACCATTCTCCGGCGAGGGAGACACGTCGTCTCCCTCCGCCTTCCTCCCTGTTTCATCCCTATAAATACCCCCCGCTGCTCCACCGACCAGGGCAGCCTGGATCTGACGGAGAAAACCCCCAGCTTTCTTCTCTTCTTCCTCCGGCAGACGCTCACCAGCTCCGGCGGCTTCCTCCCCCTCCACCTCTTCGCTCTGCCGCAATACCAGCAGCAGAGACTTCCTCCCCTGCTCTTCCCGCGCCACGCCGCACCCAGCTGGCGCCTCTCCGGCTGCTCGCCGCCGCCCCTCTTCCTGAGCATCGTCTTCTCCGGCGACAGTCGATACGACTGTCGCCCCGTTCCTCCCCCTCCACCTCTTCGCTCTGCCGCAATACCAGCAGCAGAGACTTCCTCCCCTGCTCTTCCCGCGCCACGCCGCACCCAGCTGGCGCCTCTCCGGCTCTCTGCTCGCCGCCGCCCCTCTTCCTGAGCATCGTCTTCTCCGGCGACAGTCGATACGACTGTCGCCCCGTTCCTCCCCCTTCGTCCCTGCAAGTAAGCTAGAGCTACTCCCCTTCTCTTCCTCTTTCTTTCCCCGCTTTCAATTTATTCAATTAAGCCCTCTACCGACACTGACCACCTTCACCCCCTTCGCCTCCGACCACCCTCCGGCGAGCCATTCCCATCACCTCAGCAACCCACACGGCTCGCCGACCCTCACCGCACCTCCGCCTCATCACACTGAGCACCCCCCACCCCTCCACTGCCACTCCACACCTCCGTAACACTCCCCCGAACAAACCCATTCCTCCGGTTGCAGTCCGACCCAGGGCTGCCACCAGACACCTCCTTGTGGCCTGCCGCGCAGCTCCTCACCTTCGCCGTGCCACGACGAAGGTTCCCCAGTGGTTTGATTAGGCCGCGAGGCCATATTCGTGTCCGACAGGTTTTGAGGTCCGACCGCCATTGACGCACATTAAAGCAGCTTCTCCCGCGCTCCAGGCTTGAGGACGCCAGGTCTCCAGCTGCTGCGGGGTACGGGGTGTCGTGCGAAGGCAGCCAGCCAGCAACGTATGCAGATAGAAGCCGCAGCTGCAGAAGCCAAGCCGCGGTCTCCCAGCAGGCGCACGCGAGGGACGGTCTGCGTTTAGTCCCACATCGGTAAGCCTCACACACATTCCACTGTTTAAATTGATTTCGTGCACTAGCCTCATTGCCTCAGTACACGGGGTGAGGTCCCCTTACACCCGCCCGGTTACCCGGTCTCGTCCGCGGTCACGCCTCGCGGACCTGACCCGACCCGACTTAGACTGACTGTACTCCTCGCCCACCACGCACGCCGGTGGGCCTGGACCCGGGCCTGACCCGAACCCGATTACCCGGTAGCTCAGGGAGAGCTTTCCCAAGAGTGGTTTCAGAGAGAAAGAGAGACGCGGGGGGGGGAGGGTAGAGTAGGTTTTGCCTCTTGACGAAAAACTCTGAAGTGTGCAGGCCAAAGAAGAAGAAGACCCGCGGAAGAAGAAGTGCAGGCGAAGAAGAAGGAGCTGCACTATAGCAAATGCACAGTTAAGTCGTCGAAGCACCGGGTCAGACGACGGAAGGTCAGCAGCCAGAGCAGGAAAGAAGGCAGGCTGAAGAAAGAAAGAAAAGAAGAGCAGCAGCCAAGGAAGAAGAAGAAGGAGATCTGAAGAAGAAGGAAGAACAACGGCCAAAGCATCTGAAGAAGAAAGGAAGACTTAGTAGCTGAAGGTAGAAGCTCTGCAGCCAGGGAAGAAGAAGAAGGAGATCTGAAGAAAGAAAGGAAGAAGAAACATTCACAGAAGAGACTGCAGAAAAAGAAGAAGAGAGGCCAAGACAGAAACCAAGGAAGAAGAAGAAGGAGATCTGAAGAAAGAGAAAGAAAGAAGAACATCACAACAAATTCTTTCCCTCTCTCTTTATTTTGTAAAAGAAACATGTATATCTCTAGAATACGACTTGCTCCCTGAGTTCGACCTCGGGAACTCTTTCATTTTCCGAGTAAAAAATTTATATTTGAAATGTTGGTAATAACCGGCTTTACTACAACGTTATAACAAAACCAAAACCCTCAAACCCGGTTGCCGCCACGTTCCATACACCATCACAAAAAAGGAATTACTTGCTGTAGTTTTTGCTCTGGAGAAGTTTATCTCTTATCTTCTTGGGTCTATGGTGGTTATTTTCACTGATCATGTGGCATTGAAACATCTCATTGCTAAGAAAGATTTTAAGCCACATCTGATTAGGTGGATCCTACTCCCTCAAGAATTCAACTTGGAGAAAATGTTGTGGCTGACCACCTGTCTCTCCTTCCACTTAATGACTCTCTATCTGGAGAGATCTGCGAGACATGTCTTGATGAAACCCTTATGGCAGTAACACCAACTTCACCTTGGTATGATGATACCGTAAACTACTTGGTCACTGGAGAAACTCCTGGCACTTGGGATGAGCAGAAAAGAAAGAGATTCATTTCTCAAGCTAGATACTTTCATTGGGAAGAGCCTGAATTATTTAGAATTGGACAAGACCAAGTATTGAGACAATGTATACCTGAAGAGGAACAACAAAGTGTGCTGAGTTTTTGCCATGAACTTCATTGTGGAGGACACTTTCGTACTAAGAAAACTGCTTTTAAGGTTCTCCAGTCTGATTTTTGGTGGCCTTCATTATTTAGAGATTCTCATAATTTTGTTAAGGCATGTATTAGATGTCAATGGACTGGAATGAATGGGAAGAGGAATGAGATGCCACAACACCCTATTCAATCTGTTGAAATTTTTCATGTGTGGGGAATTGACTTTATGGGCCCCTTCCCTTCATCCCATGGTTATGAATATATCTTGCTGGCAGTTGATTTTGTCTCTAAATGGATGGAGGCCACACCTATGCGCACAAATGACCACTTTGTGGTTTTGAAATTTGTGAAGGCCAATATCATATCTCGTTTTGGCTACCCCAAGACCATTATAAGTGATGGGGGACCTCATTTCCAAAACCACCACTTCAATCGGCTACTCAAGAGTCTGGGAGTGACTCACAAGGTTGCTACCCCATACCATCCTCAAATGAGTGGCCAGGTTGAAGTATCGAATAGGGAGATAAAAAGTATTTTAGAAAAGACCGTTAGACCTGATAGGAAAGACTGGTCCCAAAAGCTCGATGATGCTTTGTGGGCGTATCGAACAGCCTATAAGATCCCTTTGGGTACATCTCCCTTTCGGATTGTGTATGGGAAAGTGTGCCATTTACCCGTTGAGCTAGAACATAGGGCACTTTGGGCTATTCGAAGTGTTAACATGGATTTAGAAAAGGCGGGTAAGGCACGACTTCTGGAATTAAGTGAGCTTGAGGAGCTGAGGAATGATACTTATGACACCTCTCAAGCTTATAAAGAGAGAACTAAGGTGTTGCATGATAAGTATATCCTTAGAAAGACCTTTTAGCCCAACCAACAAGCCTGGCTTTTCAATTCCAGACTTAAGCCTTTTCCAGGGAAATTAAAATCTCGTTGGGATGGGTCATACATAATCACTAAAGTGTTTCCACATGGAGCTATGGAGATTAAAAGCCCTTCCTCTTCAGCAACTCCCTTTATCGTCAACGGTCAACGGTTAAAACCATACATTACTTTGGATGGCCATCTGGTTGATGAGGTCACTCTTGAGGTGCCTTAGCTCCTGCCATTCTCCACCTCAGGTAATATCTTCCTTTAACTGTTTTGTTTCCAATGAGGACATTGTTTGAACCAGGCATGGGGGAGAGGACCTGAGGCATTTGTTTATAGCATGTCTACATTTTGCATTCATTCATACATATTGCATTCAAAAAAAAAAATTGTATTATTGAGCTTAACTGGCTGGGCCCTGCATTCTTAAGCAAACTAGCACTTTAGGTTAGACTAAGTTGATTCTTGGTGTTGAACTTTAGAAGTTAAGTGAGCTACTAGCTTTAGACCTTTAGATTCCTTTGTGGACTTAAAAACTTAAGTAGGAGTTAAGTTGTGGACCATTCCTCAAGAGGTTGATGAAGGAAAGCCAGGGATTGAGTTAAAGGCTAAGTAGTACCTAGAGTCTTGTTCTACCTTTTGGTTTACGGGTCCTTGTAACCCAAGCATCCAAATTTTACACACACTTGGTCTTGTGAAAGTAAGTGATCACCTTAATTCCTTTCTTAAAAGAAAATTTTTTTCTCTTAGTTTTGACTTAGGAGAAGCTTAAAGACACAATTTGATTGGAAGAGTTCCTGCCGCAGGAGAGGTGGAGTATATACTCACCTTGAGGATGCGATGATAACATGTTACCTCTTTGGCACTTGTCTCTTAGGATATCCATCCTACTGGGGGCATGTAAGCACATTGTGCGGTTCAGGTACCATGGGCGACCCTACCTCAAAGTGCCGATTGCCACAGGCCTGAATACGCTTAAGAAATCCATGGGTGATACTATCTCGAAGTGTCGATTTCCAAGAGTTCTTGGGGTAGCTATGGGCGGTGCTATGTTGAAGCATCGAAAGCCAGGCACCCTTCGAGGTACGGTGATGGGGACAATGAATCCAACACAGACCGTGTTGATAGCTGATCCAAGGATAGACTTAGATTAATCAAACAAAAATATATATATATATATTTAAAAAAAATATTTTTTCCTCTTTAGGTTGGCAATCACACCACCCTCAAATACCTCAGACCAATGCACATGCACAGATGCTTTAATCTTAGGGATCAATGAACCCTAGGGTAGAGTTAGAAATTAAGGAAACCTGTGCCTGCAACTCGTCTTTAGCCAACCTAGCCTATAACTTAGCAACTACTTGGGAACCTTAGGTCTAAAGTCTGAACTTAAAAATTTTCTAAAGGAAGACCGATTGGGTTGGCTAGTCTACTTGGAGTGCTAGGTTATTGCTTAGATTTGCTAGAGACTAGCAAAAACTAGGCATGGGGGCAT
Organism: Thalassia testudinum; assembly: GCA_037157565.1. Taxonomy (NCBI): domain Eukaryota; kingdom Viridiplantae; phylum Streptophyta; class Magnoliopsida; order Alismatales; family Hydrocharitaceae; genus Thalassia; species Thalassia testudinum. The sequence goes on from JAZHRO010000056.1 coordinate 19,900,752, forward strand.
TTGATGAGCCCATATTTGTGGGCTATTTAGTTACTTAAGTGCCTAGGAATTAGATTGATATTAGTGTTTACATAGCATGTATTAAGTTATAAATAAGTTAGTTTATATATATTTGCTTGTATGCATTACATATATAAATTATTTAGAATGCATTAGAATAACATGCATTAGTCTTTAGGTTACATTATATGCACTAACATGTTATTGAAGGTTTGAACATAATTAACTAGTCTTTTTATTATTATTCATTTTGTCTTCTCTGCAGGAATTCGCTGCTCCAATACCACTAGCTGCCGCACTAAAACCTGCATTCAAGGACGAGCAGAGAATGTGGATCTGCTCCCGCCTCTCCATTCAAATCCATGCAGACAGCTACAAAGGAGGAAGAATGACTGACGTTCAAAGGAGGCCACCACCCCTTTCCTCACTATGCAGAGAACCTTGTTTCTCATCCACTCCTATCTACCGACCTCAACTGCGACAGCGCGACTCCACCACCGTTGGCGCGTGGTGTGACAGCCCACACCACCAATAAGAGTCCCTACATCACCGTGCTTCTTCTTCATCACCACGGCACCCACCAGCACCATCCCTGCGCACGTCCAACACAAGCCCAAGCACCTCCCTCCAGCACCCTCAACCCGCGTTTCACCTTCTGCAGCAGCCCATCCATGCATGCCTACTCCTCACAGCAACCCACTCCCATGTGCTACACCTCCACCACAGCAGACGCACGCCCACCGACAGATCAGTGCACGACCCCCCTATGCCTCAGTCCTTGCTGCACATACGCAGCAGCCTCCCGCACCTCCAGCCAGCACACCCTCAGCCCCTGCCGCACACCCACAACAGTCGCACCCCACTTCCAGCTTGTGCGTGCATCCCTGCGTGTGTCCATACCTCACTGCACCGCTACTTGCAACACCTGCCGTGCACCCTCCAGCAGTAGAGCGTGCAAGAGTAGTAGCGACAACCGCCACTGCTTCTCCTACTCCGACCAGAGACCACCGACGGCCATTTGGAGCGCCACCACCACCATCAGAAAGCTCTCGTCACGCTTATCCACCTCTGAGCTTCCCACAGCCTGCCTTCGCCTCCTCTTCGCGCACGCACAAATGAAGCAAATCCTCTATTTTTGGGTTAATTAATATTTACATTTGAGTGCCAATGCCAAACTCTCATTTTGATTTTAATATTTGATATATTGAGTGAAATTGCAACTTCATGCTCATGCTTTCTCATAATTACTTGGCTTTTGTTACTCACATCTTTTGACATCAGTTTTGGATTAAGATGTACACAATTTTTCTCTAATACATGTGCAATTGGAAATTATATAGATTGATCACATATTTATTGAATATTTCATTGAGGAAAAATTACGCATATAACCTTACATTCTCGAGTTATTATGTGTCTTCTTTTTGACCCATTTCATGTCAGAGTTTACCATGGATTCCGCACTTGATTGAATGAATACAAGGAAAAAATATTCATGAATTTATTGCATCATTGACTCCTTAAGGACATGACCGGCTCTTCTGTGAGTGGCTTAATTTTTATTTTAATTATTTTGTTAACGATTTTCCACCACTTTGATACTAAAATGACAAATCATCTTAAATATATTGTTCGAAAGAGAAAATCATCTTGCCAAACCTTAATTCCTTGACTCCCCTGGACTGAACCCAAACCCACTCAACCCTGAACCAAACCATTTGGTTCAAGTGAACAAGGTCCCAAAAAGGGTGTTGGCTAACTTAAAGAACACCATTCAATCTTTAGAAGCTCAGCCAACACCCTACACCAAAGAATTGGAGCCTTTAATTGAAATGATTAACGATCCTAATAAATATTTATTGGATTGGCTCCAAGATGTTAAGGGTAAAGACCCAGGTGAGTTTTTACTTGGGAAATTATCAAAATTGAGGATGAAATTTGTGATTGCTCTAGTCCAATATTGGGATGATTCCCTGGATAAACCCCCTTCAAGAGAGCTAATGTCAAAACTTGCTCAATCACCTGTAGGGGGAAAATGTTTTATGGGATAGGGGATGACCTGGTTGGTCTAAAGAACCAATTGAGGATGAATTGATTATTTCACCCGAGATCCCTGAGCCAGGCTATGAGGAAAAGTATGTATCCATGGACCAGGAAGTGATTGACGATTTTGAGACATATAAATGCTGATCTAGAATTCTTTGATTCTGAGGGTGAAGAATCTTTATGTGAAGTCTCACTTGAGTTAGAGGAAAATGATTTTAGTGAGACAACTAGGCCTGAGGAATTCAATGAATCATTTTATGGCCCTATAATTAAGAAAATTGATCCTGTTGGGGATACCTTGAAAGATATAAATCCTATTTTCATGGATGATCCAATCAATAGCCACATTCCTCAATCACACCCTAAAGAGCTAAATGATCATGTGTTTGAAATCATTGTACCCATGTCAATCCTGATTGAGCCACAATTGTTAGACTTGGATATTGTATATGGGGTGTGTAATAACTTTGAGGTCCCAAAAATATTAACTGTGGAGGATAGGAATCTGGAAATGAAGATTTGGGAAGTCAATTCCGGGGGAAGTAGAAGTCTGAGTCTAAGGGTTCCTATTTGCCTAAAACCACCAACTTTTTATTAGGACCCTTATGACATTTTCAACTCAGAGAATGTCCAACCGAAGCACAAATTAACTGATTATCTTTTCACAAATTTTCCTATTGTCTGACTTTTTGGACTTGGGTTGCATCCTCACAAATTGTAGTCCCAACCCTACTTCCATATTAATCTCAGGTTTTGGGTAATTTTTATCTAAAACCTTAGATACACTTGACCTTGGGGCATGGGTCTTCACCACAACCCCATCCACATCTGTGGAAATCGTCACCTTGCGGGTCCAAAAATTGATCTTTTTATTTTGATTCTAACCTACATTTGTGAATTCCTAATTTCCCCTTGTTTGTATAGTGTGCCTAGCTAAAGGCAATAAATTTAGCACATATATAGTATATTTTCATCTCGGAGCTAACCTATACTCACAAAATTCAGGTGCTTCCTTCTCTACTCCACTCTTTTTCATGTCATTTAATACAATGAGGACATTGCATTAGATAGGCATGGGGGGTGGATATTCATCTCTAAATCATCTTGTTAGCTCTGTAGATTCTTTTTATTTTCTCTTTATATATTTTTTTTAAAAAATTTAATTAAGAAAAGAAAACTTGGGCTTTAGAAATTTGTCAACCATAGGAAATAATCCATTAGGACCTGAACACTTAGACCCTTCAGGTCATCAAGCTTAATCAGCCCGGGTGTCCACTAAAATGTGGACTTGTTTCTCGAGACCTTGCCATTTTGAATTCATTTCTAATTGGTTAAATAAGTTAGGGTGATAAGTACGTGACTTATCAACCTACCCTCTGATTTGAGGGAACTTATTGTCTTAGCATCTACACATTATTTGCACTGACTCACTTTTCAATGGTTTTAACAAAAATTGAGTAGCTAATGAACCTTCTAGGGTGGTATGGCTAGCGAGTTACCATGGGTAATAGCCCATTGGTCGATTGTCTAAAGCCCAACCACACGACTATTCTCTTTTTGCTACCTTTAGGTAAATTTTAGATAAGGGAAGCCACTTATTTAGAAAAAATAATAAACAAAAAAATAAAGAAAGACCCAAAAAGAAAAAAAATGATGAGAAAAAGAAAGGAAGAAATAAATAAATAAATAAGCCACACTTCACTGCACAAGTATGGCTGGTAAGTTACCATGGGTAATAGCCCATTGGCCGATTGTTGAGAACCCAGCTCACGAAATGCATGTATAATTCCAAACACTTAGGAAGAAGTAGGGAAGTAGAATAAGCTGAGGAGATATAAACTGGATTCGCCCTTGTGTTGACCCCATAAAAATAAAAAGTAAGGATAAAGCTACCGGTCGGATAGATACACCTTTAGGCAGAATTTCTTTTCAAGGTCACCTAAGGGCATAGAAACCCAAAGTCTGTTCTGATTGTTGAGAGTCTATCACATTCACACAAAAAGATGCTTAGCACTTAGAGTTCTTTTTGAGTCTTGAGTGTGTTGGATAGCCATAGAAAGCTGCCCCAAAACACTTAACTCAAAAATCCAAAAAATTAGAAAAGAAGAAAAAGAAAGAGAAAAATGTCTTTGAGTTTGAATAAGGCGAGGACTTAGGCGGCCTGCATTTCGGCAGACACCCGAGCATTATTGAGTCTAAGTAGTTTAGGTCTTTAGTAGAAATTTCTTAGTATTGAGAAATAACTATTACTCAAGTAGTTTGATCCTAATTCTTTTATAAATAGCATGTAGTTTTTCTAGGGACTAGCGAAAGATAAACATGGGAGTGTGATGTGCATACATCTAATTAACCTAAAATGTCTATTTATGCATGTTCCTAGTGCCATAGAAGCATCATGCATTATAAATATTATATAACATGCATCATTTAGCATTTGGATTAGTTTTACAAATTTTAGGTTAATTTCCCTTTTTGTGGCCAGGGGATAGGGTAATATCATTTTGGGGCCTTGGATTGAAGATCTAACCGTACAGATCTGATCAAGGCGATGATAGGAGTCCAATGCCTCCAAGATCGACCCGATCGGACCTCCATAGCATCAGATGCAGTTCAAGAAGGATCAGGCGTCAAGGATCAAGGTGGTGTAAATTGATACCTCAGATGACAAATCCAACTACACGGATGGGTTTGGATCATCGATCGCAACCCAACGGTGCCAAAATTGATCTAATCCAACATCTGTGGCACCACTTACAAGCAAGAGAAGATGGACGGTCTAGATAGTGCCACGTGGAGCCATCCAAACCCTTCAAACTGATCGTTGCCTTGTCATACATTGATGCCATCTTTTATCTCAGCCATTGGATCACCATCCAACGACTGAGATTGATCCTTGCCTGTCTTCATATTTTTACAAAGGGTAGATGATTCAATGTGGTCTGTTGGATCTTGATCCAACGGTCCCCACCCCGCCACATCATTGGTCGCTATCCTCTTCTCTCAAGCAACAAGAGATTTGGACCATTGGATTATCATCCAACGATCGTGAGCGATGGACCCTTAGAATGTCTTTGAGACAATCTGCAGGCATAGCACGTTGGGTGAGCAACCTATGCAAAGTGTGAGGCGAGGGTTCGAATCCACGTAAGCGAATTTAATCCGCAGAAGAAGAGGCACGGCGTAATTGACCTGTTCGATTGACATCGAACGGGTGTAAAACAGCTACGTGGTGTGATTGATGGAGTTACATGTGCACGTGTGCTATGACGTGCGATCATACTCGCCATCGCATGCTGGCGCACGTAACTTGTGAAGGCGAAGCAATGAGGCGTGATATCGATCGTCCAATCACTGATAGCGTTAAGCATGGTTGAACGAGCAATGGCCGAAGATCAGGAGGCGCTGACGTGGTACAACGAGAGGCATCGGATCAACTATGAGCAGTTCACGTGGAGGTTTGACTTCAGCGATGTGCAACTATAGTGACTCTCATAAACATCACTAAAGACCCTGATATTAATGTTTCATCATTGAAATGACCTTTTTGCCTTTGAACTTCAACTATATAAAGGCCCTACATCCCCTCCTCATTCTCCATCCCTTCTCTTCTTCTCTCACGCCCTCCAAAGCTCTATGTGCTGGTCACATATTCGAGATGCTCCATTAAAGCTAGAGTGAAATAATTTTTCTATCTTCTTACACCCTTCGTGGATCATCCTACGGTTGTCCTCTCACTGCCATTCGGGAAGTGGATCCCACCACGACGTCTCCCTACTTCGTCCTCCATCCTCCAACTCCGTTCTCCCTCGTCCAGCATCTCATCCCCATCATTCGAGTGCTCCGTCAATGCGGCTCGTCCTCCAAGCAGCCGTCGAGAAGGATAACTTCTCACCCCCTTCTCATTTTATTGCTTTTTAGTGTAGATTTCCAACTTTCTAGTTATCGAAATTAGTTATAATGAACAAATGATTATCAAATATTGGTTCTCTTTCTCTCTCTTTTCTCTGTATTATCTCTCTCTTTGTAGTATTCTTTCTCTTTCTTCTATTGTTTATTCTTTAAGTAGAATAGCTAGTGTAGAATAATTTTGACCACCTAATCTACTTCGTGACTAATTTTTCATTAAACGTTCATCTCCCCATGTTCGACCAGGGACTTACCAAAGTTTCGATAAATTTTATCTAATAGAGAATTTTTATGCAAGTACAATGGCGTGTTTCCAAACTCAATAGTTTTAGCATGGAAATCACATTAATCAATATACAAGGTACATGATTGATTAAATAGAAAGATGGGGGTGTTGGTGGGTGTGTCTCACCTTTAAATATGTACCCTATTATTCCTTATCTTAGCAAGAATCGAAGTCAAGTCACCGGGCGACACGATGTGCTCATATTGCAACTCCTTTATACACTACGAAACTTGGATGTACCATTTGCTAATAGTCCTAGCAAAATGATGGAATCATTCCTTCACCTCTCGATTGCATCCGTCGTGAGTGGCTCCGTAAAGGAATATAGCTAGCATCTCATCCGGATGCATATTTTGGCTCCTCTTCATTATTTTCCTATCTAAAAGCATGTATCATAGCTTCTGAAATGACTCACTTTTCATATGGAACAGGTTGATGGTTTGCTTACCATGGCCTGCCAAGACATGATTCACCCAACCTAGGCCAGTTAATGACAAAGTATGCTTCAGTTGCCTAGGTATCGGATGGCTTTGTTTCCACATCATTTGCATTGCTTCCATGGTTGCCAAGTACATGGCTCCCATCATTGTAGAACCAAATTGTTTTCCTTGCTATCTTTGAATATGAGAGGATCATCCATCTATAAATTCAAAGAGAGATTGAAGTAATTCATTCTTGGAAATCAAGAAAGTAAGTACTAAAATGAATTTTAAACAATGTACTTAACATAGATTCATTACAAGTTCACAAACACTAGTACATGACATGCAATTAATTGCTACATATGCCAAACAAGGAAAATTCCAAAATGATCATTTAGAAAGCCTATAGATCGTCAACTCCATCCTAACACCATCCTAACGTAGTCCCTTAACTCCTCAACCGGACCATGCAAGAAGACCTTCAGAACGACATGGAATCCTTTATTGGAAAGATGAGAAATAAGCCTAATACGCTCCCTCAAATGGAGGTCCAGAAGCAAGGTAGTCAGTGTTGTAGCACAATACAAAATGTCTTGACTGCTGTTCATCGCAACGTTCTTGTCCTCAACCTCACGAATCGATCCATGCTCTCCATCTTGCTCATCCTTTGCATGAATTGATCATGGTCAGATGCACTACTATAATGCCACTTCCCACTTAATGAGCCATAACCTTCCATTGTACATGTGGCAATCTGCTTTCCTGCCACAACACACCCCATCGTACTTGTGAGAACTTCATTATGAGTTGATGTGTATGCATCTAAGTAGACTAAAATGTCTATTTATGCATGTTCTTAGTGTCATAGAAGCATCATGCATTGTAAATATTGCATAACATGCATCATCATGTATTTAGGTCAAATTGTATATTGCATAACATGCATTGTAAATATTCCTCTTTTCTTTTGCTTCTGCTATTTTTCTTCTTTGACTTCCTTTCTACTGCCCTCTTCTTTCTTCTTCGTCTTTCTCTACGTGCACGGGCCCTCTTCCTTCTCCTTTCTTTCTTCTTCTCAGCATTGCCTTTTCTTTCCTTCTTTCTTTAGCTCTATCTCTTATGCATAGGGGGGGCACCTTCAATTTTTGGCTATGTTAGCCAATACACAATAGAGCAAAACCTTCCTTAACCCCGCACACTCTCTCTCTTTCTTCCTCTCCTGTTTCTCCCCTTTCCATCCTTCACAAGGCCATGCATAGTACTAGGTTATCGAGTAATCGATCTAAAGCACACCCGGGACTAGGCCAGCTAGCGTGGGGTAGCAACCGAGGTGTGTGCAGGTGTAGGCGGGTATACGGGTCAGACCAGGCCTATGTGCACAGTGTCACGGGCGAGTTGTGTGTGGGGTGCGGGGGACCTCACCCCCCTGTGTGTCGAGGCAAGTAACAGGATGCAGAAATTCAATTTATTTGGCTACGTCTGCTTTATTGCGAACGATGTGGGACTATTTAGTCCCCTTGTTCCTCTAATGCACTACTACAGGTGAAGGCAGCTTTGATTGAAGTAGCAGCAGTGGTTCTCTTTCCAAATTGAAGTCCTGGGTGTGTCCTTAGGATGTTTCCACTGTGGCTGAAGCCAACACCTGGAGCGGGGACCTCAAGAATAGGGTCTGGAGCTTTGCGAAGAAGCTCCAACAATGGTGTACACAGGTCTTGTACCTGAAATCAAGAAGACGATCTTTCGACCACATTAAACTAGTTCAAAAGGTTTGCTGGAGGGTGATTAGAGCTTAGGAAGCAAGCTTCCCAAGCTTGGAAGGCCTTCGGAGTAGGAAATTGATAAACACACATGAATTCATGATAAAATGCTTATTTATGATAGTTCCTAAGCATAGCATTGCATATCATGTTATAAATACTGCATAACATCCATTGCATGGCATTTAGGTTAGTTGTATGTTTTACATATTAATTCCTTCATTTTGTATGGCCAGGAGGCAATGCGACATCCTTATGAGCTTCGGATGTAAAATTCAACCGTACGGATGGATCCGAACCAACGATCGTAGTCTGACAACATTGAAATCACCTCGATCCGAGCACCGTGGCATCCTCTGCAAGCAACAAAGTGTGGACGATCCAGATGGTGCCACATGGCACCATCTGGAGTACCCAAAGCTACCCGCCGCATCTCCAAGGGCCGCCCATCAAGTGATCTCAGCCATTGGATGAAAATCCAATAGCTGAGAGCTCGCCCTCACCACGCAGCCACAAATCCTCTTTGCAACACACCTATGGATGTGGCACAATGGTGGTTGCGTTGGATCGCAAGGGAGGGGTGCGGATTCGAATCCTCGCAGCCCTCCCATCCTCAATCAAGCCAGCACACAACGCAGCAGCACATGCGTGCACATACAGCAGCAGTGGCAGTGCAACGTCAGAATGCACCAGCAGCGTGCGTGCACGCACGCCAGCGCATGCTAGCACACACGCCAGGCAGGACCTCTACGCAATCTGCGTCCATGGGGTGGGCACATGCTCGGTTGGCGCCAACCTTCAGCGATAGCTTGGTAGACATATAGGGATGCTTACTGTCGTCGCTAATTATTCGCATGCAGCAAGGCCAGCTGTGGGCTTGAGCGGTCATGAGCTGCCTATAGCGACACTTCCTACGATAACTTAGAGGTCACTAATGGTTTCATGCCTATTCTGGCCTCTTTTCATCCACTATAAAACAAAAAGATATTTTCTGTGGGATGAATCAATTTACACACTTTATACACCCACATTTGAGGCACAAATCGAACTTGATTTTCATCTACTCAACCGGGCCTCTGACCTGTGGACCCAGTACACGAATTCAACACATAAAAGACTTGAAATCATATTAGGTTAACCACCTTTTTGTGTTCCTTAATCGGTGGTGTATTTGAGCCGATTGATTGAACTGTTTGGGCCGCACCACCTAATCTAAAAGAGGTTTATTTTGCAGCTACCCCATTGTTGAATGTATGAATTGCTATGCTAACATGTTTGGTTTCAAAACCTTGTCGTTGTAGCTTGAAAGCGAAGAACTCATGTTCAACAAATAAAATTTATACTGAAATTAAAATTCTGGGTCGAACACAGGGAGGCGGATGTTTGATTTAAAAACTACGCGTTTATTTTTATTTGTCACAAAGTAATTCAATTTAAAACTATCTAATTATTTACACTAAATAGAAGAGAGAGAGAGTAAGAGAGAGAGAGAATATTATAAACAGAAATCAAAACGAGGTGTAGAATAAACAGGGAATTCATCAATAAGGAGATTGTTTGTTTAACTATTACAACTAGAAAGCAGAAAACAATTACACTAGAAAGCATTAAATTTACTCTAGAAAGCATTAAAAGAATGGAGAGAGAAATGTCCTCCTCGACGATCGCTTGGAGGATGAGCAGAACTACTCTAGAAAGCAGTAAATCTATTCCAGAAAGAAGTAAAAAGAATAGGGAGAGAGATATCCTCCTCGACAGTCGCTTGGAGGATGAGTCGGACGGGACGATGCCTGGACGAAGGAGGATGAAGCAGAAGAACGGGAACGGGGCCACATCATCGTCGTCGTGGGATCCACTTCCGAAGGGAGATGAAAATTTGGACTTTATCTCGCTAGAAGCATCCCGGGTGTGGGACAAGCTTCTCTTGATCTTTGGAGAGGTAGAGAAGAGAAGGAAGGGATGAGAATTTCGTGTCGAGGCGGTCTCCTTTTATAGTTGCAAGGAGTGGGGGCAAATTAGTCATTACATCTTTAAAACATTAAATAAGGGGTCTTTAGTGACGGATAAAACCATCGCTAAGGCCCCAACGTGGGCGTAGTGGGCACTCCCCATGCACGCCTCCTCAGCTGCTCACTCTCAACCGCATGTTCAGCCATCCATAGCCGTCTGATCACAAGATCGGATGGCTGTGATTGCACCTTCCCCGCTCGCTGCACGCCTACCCCGGCACGTACGATGCCGCGTGAGGCGCGGGCGTGCAATAGCTCATCATCGCTATTGAGCACGAACGCCTGTCCAATCAAGATCCGACGCATGCTCGCACCTGCTCACCCGCGCCCTTCGCCTCCTCGCTGCAGCTCGAACCTGCATCCGCTGCTCGCGTTAACGCCCTCGCCCACTACGCTAAGAAGCGTGGATTGTCGAGAGGGTGATTTGAGGTGCAGCCGTTCACAGCCATTGGATCGAGATCAAACGGCGGAGAGGGGGCAGAAGCAGAGGCTTCAGGGGTTGCATGTGGGCGTTTGGGCGGCCGAGATGGCACCACGTGGTGCCATCTTGGCCGTCCATCTTCTGGATGTTGTAGATGGTGCCACGGGTGTCGGATTGACTCGATTTTTGCGTCGTTAGGCTACAATCGTCGATCTAAATTCATCCGTGCGGTTGAATTTTTCATTTGAAGTGCGGATTTACACCATCCTAGCCCTTGACCTTCTAGGGTTCCCCGATCACTATCTGATGCTACAGATGCCTGATTAGGGTGATCTTGGAGTCGTTGAACTCCAATTGTCACCTTGATCACATCTGTACGGTTGGATCTTCGATCCGAGGCCCTGATAAAAAGTTTGCCCTGTCCAAGCACATAAAAGGAGATAATTAACCTCTATTTTATTCAAACTACTCTAAATGCAAGATGATGCATGTTATGCAATATTTATATCATGCAATGCAATCCTATGCTTAAGAACACGCATAAATAGACATCTTAAGTAGTGTAAATGTGTTTACATCATACCCCCATGCCTCTCTTTTACTAGTCCCTAGCAAAAACTACATGCTATTTATAAAAGAATTAGGTTGAATTTTTTGGGCATGAGTTATTTTCAATCATTAAGAAATTGTTTACTTAGGATCTGAACTTTCAAAGACACAACAGTGCCTGAGTATTTGCCAAAATGCAGACCGCCTCAAACCCTCACCTTATTCAAAGAAAATTTTATTTTTCTCTTTTTACTCTTTTCTAATTTTTTTTGGATTTTCAAATTTTAGGGTGTAAGAGTGGCTTTCTACGACCATTCAACTTACCCAAGATTTTATGAGAACCCTAAGTTTTAAGTATCTTATTGTGAATGTAATAGACTCGTTGACCAGCAATTAAAATGAACTTCGGATTTCTACGCCTCTAGGTGACCTCAAAAAAAAAATTATGCCTAAAGGTGTATCTTTACAACTGGTAGCTTTCTCCCTACTTTTATATTTTTACGGGATCAACACAAGGGTGAATCCAGTGTATATCTCCCCGGTTTATTCTACTTCTCCACTTCTTCCTAAGTGTTTTGGGAATTTTTATTGCATTTATTGAGCTGGGTTCTGGACAACCGGTCGATGAGCTGTTACCACCGACAACTTGCCAGCCATACTCGTGCGGGAAGTGTGGTTTATTTCTTTTTTTTCTTTTATTCTTTTCTTTTTTTTTTTTAAGTAAGTGGCTTCCCTGGTCTAAGATTTACCTAAGGGTAGGAAAAAGAGAAAGGTCTAGTGACTGGGCTCTGGACAACCTACCTACGGGCTGTTACCCACGATAACTTGCCAACCATATCACCCTAGAAGGTTCATTAGCTACCTAATTTCCGTTAAAATCGTCGAACAACGAGTCAGTGACAAAATAGTGTGTAGATGCTAGAAACTCAAAATTCCCTCAAATCAGAGGGCAGGTTAATAAGTCGTGTACTTATCACCCAAACTTACTTCAATTAAAATAAAATTTAGGTTGGCGAGAACTCGAAAAACAAATCCACATTTTAGTAGATACACGAGTTGATTAAGTCCAAAGACCTGAAGGGTCTTTGTGTTCAAATCATAATGTAGTATTTCCTAAGATTGAAAATTTTCTTAAACCCAAATTCTCTTTCCTAATTCAATTTTTTTTTAATAAAAGAAAATAAAACAAATCTATGGAGCTGACAAATGAATTCGGAGATGAATATCCACCCCCCCATGCCTATCTAATGTAATGTCCTCATTGTATTAAAAAGACATAAAACAAAGTGGAAAAGCAAAGAAAGCACCTGAATTGCATGAATGTCAGGTCCACTCCGAGATGAAAACTAGAAAGAACTGTATATGTGCTGAGTTTAGTGCCTCCAACTAGGCACACTATACAAAGAAGAGAAATGAAGAATTCACAAATGCAGGTCAGAATCAGAATAAACATAAGAATCCTCTGACCTGTCAGTAGATGTCCACAGATGTGGACCAGATTATGGTGCAGACGCATCCCCCATAATCGAGAATATCTTAGGTTCTGGATAAAAATTACCTAAAACCTAAAATCAGAATGCAAGCGGGGTCGGGCCTGCGATTTATGAGGATGCAACCCAAGACCAAAAAGTTGGGTTACAGAAATTTCAAGCTCAAAAGGATAATCGTTGAATGTGTGCTTGGGTTGAACATCCTCAGAACAGATGTCGTAAGGGTTCTGACTTGATGATTTCAGCTTAATATGCACCATTTGACTCAATCTTCTATTTCCTCCAAACTTAACTACCCAAATCAGAACTTCCCAGCTCCTATCCTCCTCATTCAGCATGTCAAATTCTAGGACCTCTTGTATATTACTCACCCCATCTGAAATCTCCAAGTCTAAATGATGTGATAGAATCAAAATTGACTTGGGTCTAATTATCTCAGAAATAGAATTATCAATAAGCTCAACGGGGTGTAACTGAAAATCAGGGCATTGAATTGAATCCTCTAGAAAATGCAATTCTGGATCCTTAATGTGAGCCCTAATAAATTTAGTTTCCTTAGTTATTGGGCTATCATATGATCTATTAGATTCCTCAGGCCCACTCATCTCACAAAAATCGTGTTCTGAAAACTCGTGTGAGACTTTGCAACTTGAATCTTCACCATCAAAGAAATCAGGATCCGTATTAATGTATGCCCCAAAATCATGTCACTTTCTGTTCCAAGGAGACATGTTTCCTTATAACCCGGCTCAGGGATCTCAGGTGAAGAAATCAGATCTTCCTTAATTAGTTGCTTTAATTCAATTTGGTCAGCCTCGTAACACGTGTCCCCCCAACAGGTGCCTAAACGAGTTCTGTCATTGGGGTCAAAGCAGGGGAATTAACGAATTGAGATTCGTTATACCCTTCCTGATAATAGGTCATTTTAGATTGTTCAAAAGGAGGTGATGACCTAAAGGCAGTGTAATCAGAGGATGGGTAAGAATCAGTGTATCCTTCTTGATTGTAGATCGGATTAGGTTGTTCACGAAAGGTTGACAATCTATAAATGATGTGGCTCTGAGAAGGATAAAAATCATAATCAAAGTGTTCAGGGTTAGACCCTAAACACGGAGGTCTGGATCTGTATCCCCAATCCAAGTTATCCCAACTAATTGATGGTTGATTATAGTACGAGTCGGGATAATCGTCATATTGAGGATAATTCACAACAGGAGGGAACGAGCGGGAATGCGTGTAATATGTGGAATGATTCATGAACGGGAGGAAGAAAGGTGCCCTGCAATACAACCAATCAAACCTGTCCTTAAGTGGGTTAGCCTTACAGACCTATAGACTCCCAAAACCCGTCTTAAGATAAAGGAACGATTTGATCTACTTCTGTCTGTTCAATCCAACCAGTTAGAAGGAGGGACTGGGGAGAAGGTTCTTCCTTCGGCTTGCGCCTCCGATTCCTAGTGTACCCCCCAGCCACAATCGTTTGATTCTGCTCCCCTAGCTAGACATCAGATTGAACAGTAGAAACAGACTAATCGAAAATAATCTCATTCTGGGTTCTGAAGAGCGAGTCCAATCCTTAAGGCCAACGTCTACTCTGTTTTATTTAGGGCTAGGTTTGAATGTGCTTTGGAATGTGATGGGCCCTTAAATGGGTTGTACCCTTAATGATTGATTGATTTGTGTATGCGTGCACAACCAGTGGTTTTCAACCAAGATTGTTTTTGATGTGGTGAATTTTAGAGTTCAAATCTTGCTTAGTAGCTTTTAGGATTCAACTTTAGGCATTTTCAAACAAGTTTCATTGGCACACTAGGTTTTGAAAGAACGGGTGTAAATGTTTTCCTTTGAAACTTAAGAAGAATGTGGAGTGCCTGGTAAATCCCTAAGAGTTGAACCTAATTGGCAACTACTTGGTGAGTTGATTTTAATTGAAGTGGTGCGGCCCAATCAACTCAAACAATTGGCCTGATGCACCACTTAATTAGGCACACAAATGATTACCTAATCTGATTTCTACTCAATTATGTGTTTGGATGTGTGTACCGGCTCCAAAGATCAGTTTGCCGGTTGAGTTTGAAAATTAGATGAGGTTGTGTATCTCTGTGAGATTTTTTTTTTCTTTTAATGTGGGGGTTGGGGTGAGTATGGATGTCAAACAACAAACAATCTAACCATAGAGTTTATAAGAACACCTAAGTTGATTGATGTTTGAGTTATTATGTGGTGAAATGAAATCTAATGGGTGGGAGGTGGGGGATAACTCACAGAACCTTCCACAGCACTTTACTCCAATCTACCGCTGTTGCTTGTCTCGAAGGAGTACCTGCATTCACAATAAGAAAGGAGAGAAGTGATGTAAATGATTTGTAAATTAGAAAACGTGAAGAAAAATCAAAGAGCATCGCCTCCCCAACAACGACACCAAAATGTTGAACGTACGAATTGCTACACTAACGTGTTTGTTTTCAAAACCTTGTCGTTGTAGCTTGAAAGCAAAGAACTCATGTTCAACAAATAATATCTATACCGAAATTGAAATTCCGGGTCGAACATAGGGAGGCGGACGTTTGATTTAAAAACTACGCGTTTGTTTTTATTTGTCACAAAGTAATTCAATTTAGAACTATCTAATTATTTATAATAAATAGAATAGAGAGAGAGTAAGAGAGAGAGAGAATATTACAAACAGAAATCAAAATGAGGTGCGGAATAAATAGGGAATTCATCATTAAGGAGATTATTTGTTTCACTATTACAACTAGAAAGCAGAAAATAATTACACTAGAAAGTAATAAATTTACTGTAGAAAGCATTAAAAGAATGGAGAGAGAAATGTCCTCCTCGACGATCGCTTGGAGGATGAGCAGAACTACTCTAGAAAGTAGTAAATCTATTCTAAAAAGCAGTAAAAAGAATAGGGAGAGAGATATCCTCCTCGACGGTTGCTTGAAGGACAAGCCGGATGAGACAATGCCAGGACGAAGGAGAACGAAGCAGAAGAACAGGAACGAGACAGCACGTCGTCGTCGTCGCGGGATCCACTTCCGAAGGGGGACGAAAATTTGGACTTTATCTCACAAGAAGCATCCCGGGTGTGGGACAAGCTTCTCTTGAGCTTTGGAGAGGTAGAGAAGAGAAGGAAGGGATGAGAATTTTGTGTGGAGGGGGTCTCCTTTTATAGTTGCAAGGAGTGGGGCAAATTAGTCATTACATCTTTAAAACATTAAATAAGGGGTCTTTAGTGACGGATAAAACCGTCGCTAAAGCCCCAACGTGGGCGTAGTGGGCGCTCCCCATGCGCGCCTCCTCAACTGCTCACTCTCAACGCCCGCCGCATGTTCAGCCATCCATGGCCATCCGATAGCGAGATTAGACGGCTATGATTGCGCTTCCCCGCTCGCTGCGCGCCTGCCCCAGCGAGTGCGATGCCACGTGAGGCGCGGGCGTGCAATAGTGCGTCATCGCTATTGAGCGTAGACAGCCGTCCGATCAAGATCCGACGCACGTCCGCACCCGCTCGCCCGCGCCCTTCGCCTCCTCGCTGCGGCTCAAACCCGCGTCCGCTGCTCGCATTAACTCCCTCGCCCACTGCACTACGAAGTGCGGATTGTCGAGCAGGCAATTTGAGGTGCAGTCATTCACAGCCATTGGATCGAGATCCAACGGCGAAGAGGGGGTGGATGTGGAGGCTTCAGTGGTTGCATGCAGGAGTTTGGGTGGCCGAGATGGCACCACGTGGCGCCATCTTGGCTGTCCATCTTCTGGATGTTGTAGATGGTGCCACGGGTGTTGAATTGACTCGAATTTTGCGTCGTTAGGCTACGATCGTCGATTCAAATTCATCCGTGACGTCGAATTTGTCATTTGAAGTGCAGCTTTACACCATCCTAGCCCTTGATCTTCTAGGGTTCCCCGATCACTATCTGATGCTACAGATGCCTGATTAGGGAGATCTTGGAGTCGTTGAACTCCAATCGTCACCCTGATCACATCTGTATGGTTGGATCTTCGATCCGAGGCCCTGATAAAAAGTTTGCCCTGTCCAAGCACATAAAAAGAGACAATTAACCTCCATTTTATTCAAACTACTCTAAATGCAAGATGATGCATGTTATGCAATATTTATATCATGCAATGCAATCCTATGCTTAAGAACATGCATAAATAGACATCTTAAGTAGTGTAAATGTGTTTACATCACCCATAGGATTCGATAACTAAGTCAAGCCAAGCACTCCATATTTTTTTCTTCATTTCTAAAGGACAATGTTTGAACACGTGCTTTCAAAAAAACAAACTTGGTTTGCCTCACAAAACTTGGTTGAAAACACCTAATATTTGAAACCTAAAAGCTATTAAGCAAGATTCGAACCCTGAAACTCACCTCATCATTAATAA
The DNA here is from genome assembly GCA_037157565.1 of Thalassia testudinum. NCBI lineage: Eukaryota > Viridiplantae > Streptophyta > Magnoliopsida > Alismatales > Hydrocharitaceae > Thalassia > Thalassia testudinum. Next base: position 19,918,036 of record JAZHRO010000056.1, read on the forward strand.
TCTTGGTTGAAAACCTCTTGGTTGTTCACATTCACATGTTCTTGAAATCATTAAGGGCACAACCCAATAAGGGCCCATTACATTCCAGAAGCACCATTGTCCCAAGCCTAACAAAAATTGAGTAGACGTTGGTCTTAAGAACTGGTTCACTCTTCAGGATCCAGATTGAGATTATTCATGATTAACCTACTTATACTAGTCAATCTGATGTCAAGCTAGGGGTGTAGCGTCAAACGACCATGGCTGGGGGGTACACTAGGAACCGGAGGCGCAAGTCAAAGGAAGAACCTTCTCCCCAGTGCCTCCTTCTAACTAGTCGGATTGCCTGGACATAAGTAGAGTAAATCGTCCATAGTCTTAGGATGGATTTTGAGAGTCTGTAGACCCTTAGGCTACCCCATCTAAGGACAGGCTTGTATTCTTGTGCTGCAGGGTTCCTTCTCTTCCCCGTCCTTCCAACTTCCTTCCAGTGTATGCTTAGAAGATAGTCATTGAATCCTAGATTGGAAGGACCTTTAGACCATTCCCGGAGGTGAAGGTTGATCTCTAGCCAAGTAGATCCCATGGGTGATCAACAACCACCTCCCCCACCCCCGAACCAGCAGGAGCTGATTCAGAGGCAGTTGGAAGAAATGTAGCAAATGCAGCAATGATTCCAACGTATGAATGGTCAGGGCTCTCAATCTTTGAAGGATTTTTTTAATCCTTCAAACTATGGGGAACGTCCCAGCATCATGATTCCCACCGGGGACATAGAAATCAAGCACAAAGTCTTAAGCATGATTATGCATTTTCATGGGCTTGGCTCGGAGGATCCATTCCAGCACTTGGAGGATCTAACCACTTTGGTTTAGACCACCAAAGCTAGGAATGTGAACGAAGAGCAAATGATCAAGAGGCACTTCCCCCATTCTCTCAGGGATAAAGCAGCATATTGGTACCAGACCATAGGATGGCCGATAGAAACTTGGGCTGCTCTTAAATCAACTTTCCTAAAGAAATTCTTCCCTATCGGAAGGATCAATGCATTGCAACAGGCGATTACCACTTTCGCCTAGTGGCCGGGGGACCTGTTTCATGGTGATTGGGAGTGATTTCAAGTACTTTTGAGGAAATGTCCACACCACGAGGTGCCAAAATGGCAACTCATGCAGATTTTCTATCATGGGTTGGTTGAGCAACTCCGTAATCACGTGGACACTTCTTGTAGAAGCAATTTCCTCAACAGGGATGCAAATAGCGCATACGACTTGTTTAAGGAAATGAGCGAGAATTCAATTAATCACGCCTCCATGGATGCATTCAACCGGTCCCAGCAACCCAAGTCAAGTGCTAATGAGATCTAGGATTCTCATTCATTTGACATGGAATTGATTTGTAATAAACTGGATAATATGGACTTGGTTGCTAAGAGAATGGAAGGATGGATGTCTGGAAATTCAGGAAACACTTCTACACCTACTCAATCCCAAAATTCAGGACTCCATTCCTCCGAGCTCCCATGAGGCGGGAGTTCGTGAACCAACTTGTGAGCCAGGATTTCTCAGAACATTATAGGTTCCAAACTAGGGGCTTTCATCCTAGTTTTTCTAATCGTTCCTTCTCTCCATCCTTGTCCTATGAGGATGTGTTTGCAATGCAGGAGAATGTTAGGTCCAACCCGTATTCCAACACTTATAGCTCGGGTTGGAGGAACCACCCTAACTTCTCCTAGAAAAGTCAGGGGCAACAAACCCAAACTCGACCCAGCAACTATGAATCTCAAAGACTTATGGGTCAGGGTCAAGTATACACCCAGTTGCCCCCGAGACCGGTTACTCAGCCATCATGGAATGCCCAACAATCTACAGGGCAGGTTGAGTTAAACTGGCAGATGTAGAAATGTAAGGGTCCATGTGACGGTCGACTTTTCGCTTAGCGTTATAGTATTTAAGTGGTGGAAAAATCGACTAATCAAAAAAATAATGAAAATAACCACTCGTAGAAGAGCGGGTCATATCCACAGGGAGGCAATGATGCAATCAATACTTTAATTATTTAATGTTATTTCAGATAGTGCGAAATCCCTTTTCAAATTAGACTTAAAATGTGACGGAAAGTAGATTTGCAATAACCTAAAAAGTTAAGGGTGAAAGTGCAGTTTTCCCTCATAGAAATCTTCAATAAATTTAGGATGAATTAATGCAGTTTCCACGTGATGTGTAGTAAAGACAATTAGTACTTAAATCAAGTCCAAAATCAATCTTTAAACTAGCCAATATCAATACCATGCAATTAGAAAGAACTATGAGTGCTTGAATGCAATTCTGCCATAATATAATAATAATAAAAAAATCAAATTGGTGGAAATGACATTGAATGTAATTTCTAATTAAGATAAAAATAGAGCTTTCTTCCTCTCTCCTCGCGAGAGAGAGAGAGAACTGCGGGGGTCGATGTAGGGCTCAAGAGGACGGCGAGGTCGAGAGCTTTCCGACGGTGGCAGCGGCGGCGGCGGAGGTGGCCGGAGTTCCTGCATGTGGAGCAAGAGGGCGGCTGCTGCTGCAGCTGTTCGAGCGGCGCATGCGCGCGCTGGTGCGAGGGCCGGCGCTTGCAGGTGGGTGGAGGTGCGCCCTGGTGCGTGAGCGCCTGCTGTGGCGTGGGGCTGCAGGGAGGTGATGGGCACGCGGGTGAGATCTAGCTGCAGCAGGAGGTGGTGGTGATGCCGTGCGGGTGAGGTAGGCACTTTGCAGGAGGCAGCCTGCAGGCTTGGTGGTGCGCGGCGCCTGCTAGTGCGCCTGCAGAGAGGTGGGAGGCGCCGGCGGGATGTGCGGGCGCACTGCATGCAACACTTGCTGTTGGTGGCGTGCGGGTGCCTTGCGAGCAACGCTTGCGGTTGGTGGCACGCTGGAAGGGAGGATGCAGGCTCGGCCTGGCATGGTGAAGACGCAGCGCCTGCGGGTGCTTGAAGGCGGAGTGGTAGGCGCTGGAAGGAGGAAGCGCGGGCTGATGGTGAGCGCCTGCTGTGGCTGGATGAGAGAGCGTGTTGTAGGGCAGGTGCAGTGGAAGCAAGCCCGACTAGAGATGAGTGGCACGCTGGTGCGCGCGGGCAGAGAGGGTGCGGCGTCTGATTTGCAGGGGGGCTACAGTGGGCAGTTGGTGAGCGGCACTTGTGGCAGGAAGCCGCCCGTGCGCACTGGTGAAGGTTTTTCCCCGCAAGGGGGAAGAGGACACAGTGCACGCTGCTGGATCATAGGGTTCACCTTTTCCACGGTGAAGTAGTTCCCCGCGAGGGGGAAAGATTTCTCCTCTGTGCATGCCTTCTCTTCTCTTTTTAAGTCCTCTCTCTCCCTCCGTGCGTCATCGAGGGATTTGAAAATCCCTTTCTGTTTTTGGCCGATGATCATTGGAGATGATTACCCCAATGTCAGGCGGGGGAGGGGGGAAATAGCTGCGGCCGTTTGGGAAAATTATCCCCCCACCCTTGTTCTTTCTGGGTTTTATTACCTGCATATAAAAATAACAAAATAATTAAGTTATAGAATGTTATAAACTCAAATTATGAGGCATACAAATATTCTATAACTTAATTGCCATTATTAACACACCTAAACTATACGATTAAATATACTTAGGCTTAATATTAGTCCATTTTAATGGACACATCAAATACCTCCATGCCTAAGATTTGCTAGTCCCTAGCAAAAATGAATAATAGAAGTAATCAGAAGACTTCTTTTCTTATTTCAAAACTTTAGAAGTCCAGACAAATGTGAAGTATTGATAACCTAGGTAACAGATCGAAGTGAAAGTGCCGATTCGCATTGGGAGTTAATACAACACCCTTGGCAAAAATTTCTGTCGAGATAGGCAACTACTTCCCTCGGGGATAAAGCAGACGATAATTTGTAATTTGACCTCGGCGTTTGGCTTAGGTAGGTGATATCAAGTTGAATGGATTTGTATTTGGTGGCACACACTCAACTAGTGCTACGTATAGTCTAGTACTACAGACTCTAGATCTATAGACTATTAGACAAGTCAACTCAAAGAGAGGCTACACAACTGTACTCTCTTGATGTTTCTGGGCACTCCCTCTTCTTTTTCTTTCTGAGATCACAAATCTTTCCAGATTTAGAAACTGTACTCACTATTTGGTGGCCTCAAATGACATCCACACTTCAATTAAAGTCCTAATAACTCTACAACTAAGTTAGAGTCCTCAACCAGAATTCAGGCGATCAGAAATACTAGAAGGTAGGTATGGGTCATATTTGGTAGAACACGATAGGTGTTTACTGCCTCAGAAACAGTGTTACATCATACACTTGGACCCCCTTTTTTTTGTAATATAACTATTTTTTCTTTTTCTTCTTCTTTTCTCTCTCTTTTTTTTATATTTTGTTTCTTCTTGTTTTTGTTTCTTTTTCAATCAGCACAACACGATGCAGACTTTTATTTACAAGGCATTATTAAGGATGATGATGGTCAAAAGGAATTTGTGTGGCTTATTTGGTGGAAGTGCCTATTCTCGGCACCGGGAAGGAATGGATAGGACAGGCGTATTTCTGACCTTTGACACTATTATCCTCCTTCAGTTGAGGACTCTATGAAGGACGGTCGTAACCATCCACCATAGTTATAGCTTTATTACGACTCAATCTCTGTGTATCTACCGTATTTGGTGACTCTCATGAATTCACTCAAAGTACGCACCCAGGAATAGAGTGTGAAAACTACGCCTAACTCTGAAGTATCATTATCTAATTATCCAGAACTTAAGAGTCCTTGCACTAGACTTAGCGCACCAGTAATCTCTCTACTTCTTCTCACAAATATGAGGTAGATTTACTAGAAGATAGTATGCCTGACTCCCTATGAACTGTCCAAGGGTTCAGTAGACTTACAAATGCTCATTAGTTTTCCTCAAGGATCCATTACCAAGTTTACGTGCACGTGAAATAAATGTACTGGATTCTAAACTTAAGAAATAATTCAAGAGAAACCTCCAATGACAAAGGTATTCTGCTAGGGACTAACCCAATCAGCTCAAGAAAAGAGAAATTTTTTTTTTATATGCTAACCTAAATGCATGAATGCACCTAAAATGCAAATGCACTCCCCCATGCCTAAATCCTACAATGTCCCCATTGTAAAATTAAAACAGGAGAAGGAAAGAAATCACCTGATGACCGCTGGGTTGCCTCCCAACAAGCGCTGCATTTTCTGTCAGCAGCCAGGCTAAGAAGGAACCTATAAGTCTGGTTCCAAACAGAAAAGGTTAGGCCCTAAAAATATGCGTAATAGCGTAGGCCTAGAAAACAGGTAACAACGGATGTTGGCTAGCTGATGATGCAATGTAATTCCAAATGCTCGCCAGAAGATATGAAAGCGAAAAACCTCGTTGGCTACCTTGGGAGGTCTAGAGATAATAAACGGAATATGAAAAGGGACCTCCCGAAATGGACTAAGTGGAGGATAACAAGGGTCCTCCAAAGCAGGATGGGTTTTAAAAGATATAATCATTATTAGTTCAAACCCTTGAATGGCGAGAGTAAAAGTACAAGCATCAATCCATACTCGCCATTCTATCCTAAGATGTACTGGCCTGATATATTCTCCAGAAAGAATGTACATGAGCAGAGATCTGAGCCACGGATCGGTTAGGGAGTATAAGGGTTGTTTGCAGTGTTGGAAGGTAATGGTTAAGTCCAATGAGGGCTTAGTTGGGTCCAATTCCAACAATGATTCAGATTGTGTACACTACCTAACAGTTGTAGACAACTTCACGTTACCCTGCCTAGCATTAATGATCGGAGTCATATTTGAATCAAGGGTAGACTCCAAATTATAACTTTTTGATGGCAGGGTCAAAATGTAAGAATCATTATCATTAAGCTCATCCCCAGATTCGTTTGGTTCACTGAAATATTTGTCGGGGTGTATATGTGATTCATTAGGAGTTGGATCAGTATTCTCAATTATTTCTAAAGGAGGATCAGTTTTAATATTTTTTAGGAAGCCTATATCATTGAATTCATCATTCTTCTCAGGGTATAAATCCTCAATTGACATGTTTTGTTCCCGAGAGTCTCCCATAGACTTCTCATTATTTTGTTTATCCTCCTCTAATATCAACTCCTGTTTTGATGGAGGATGGCTCTCAAAAGAAAAGAGGAATCTAGATTTAATCATATTATTTCTATCCTCTGGAGCTAAATCCTCAATTGATAAATTATTCTGCTGTGATTTACTCTAGATTTTCAGTCCATGTTCCTCTGTTGGGGCATCCTCATCCTATGAATTAGACTCTTCATATCCCTGAGACCAGAATTGATCTTCCTCCATTCCCTTAGGGTCACCTTCATTAGGTGCATTTAAATCCTCAGGATATTGAATGATAGGTGTTGACTCCCTAAGTAGAGGGTCAGGAATAGGCTCACTAAGAGTAGAATGGGATTCCACCAAATAATCAAGAGGGGAAGTGATAGGAACAATAATCTTCTCTTGCTTTTGAATAAAATATAGTTCAGGTGGATAATCACTATGATTGTTGTCCTCTAGTGGCCGCGTCTCATTGGGAGAGTCTAAGTGATCCCTACATGAAATTGGATCCCTATTGTTATTAAGTACCTTAGAATTATTCTCATGATCATGATCAGATAGGTAGGGATCATGATTATTGGGAACCGTGTAGCTAAGTTGTCTTATTTCTTCATTTAATTGTTGACTATTCCTCAACATCTCTCCCATTGATTCCATTATTTCCTTTTGTTATTTTTGCATTTCTATCATAAAAGAGGAGAGGCTACTATTATCAGGTTGGGGAGGATAGTCAATTTCAGGCTCTGGTTGCCTAGGGGTATCGGTCCAACCTCGATACGGAAAATCATGAAGGGTGGGAGGGTTGGGTGTTTGCATGGAAGTAGGGATTTCAAGATTGGAAAATCCCGCTTCTAGGCTCTGCTCAAAAGTGGGAGTTATCAAACCATTACGCCCAGGGTAAGAATGAGAATGATCCCATGAATTATCAATGTACCCATCAAAGAATGGATACGCTCGGAGCATGGGATCCTGATTAAAAGATGGGAAGTATTGACTCTGATAATCTGAATGATAGGATTAAGAATAATCCATTTCTTTAAGGAAAACAATTTTAACTCTCTTAGGCTTTAGCAAAATTCAGCAGAAAACTTCCTAGAGAGTTCTAATGTCAAAGCAAATGCAAATTCAACGGGATCTATTTTTAGTAGATTGTAGGTCTTAGAGTTATATGTTTAGTTGGTGGCCAAACAAGTTTTGCAAAAATTACGCTTCCTAGGCCAACCTTTGCTGGTGCCTATAACCTACTCGCAAGGGATGGAAGTCTCGAATTGAGCCCACACACGAGGAACCGAAGTAACTTGGTGGATAGGCTTGTTGATTTCCGACTAACTTCCCTTGTGGTGCAAAAGAGGAGAGGTAGAAATTTATCTAGTGACCTTATGTGAGGTGCACAGTGTCTCAAGTGTGCAAGCATACGATCGTGTTTTGATTTTTTTTGAAATTCCTCAAACAGGATCCCTTTGCACACAATTTTTAGTCACAGATTTTAAAGTCCAACCTCTTAACAGTCCCAATTTTTTTTTTTTAATTGACCACTGAGCTAATTTGATTCAAGCAATTTAGTGGTCTTAGATTTAGGTTCAATGCATATGCATGACAAATAATTAATGCTCAAGAGAAGACGTACCTTACTCCAGCTTTCTTCATGCAGTAATGAATGTAGTGCAATAAAAATAAACTAGATGCTGCCCATTCAGTCCTAGATGATTGTCCTATAGATATGCAGCTTCTAGCAGGCAGTTCAATTATTATTATTATTATTTCTATTTTTATAATAACAAACACACCTAATCTAACTAACTAACAAACATGCAGTTCAAACAATCCTAGAATCTAAATAAACGGGAACACGCTCCCAAAAATACGCTCTCGCATACAAGAGCGATAAGAAATGAAATGGTATTGGGAACACGTTCCCAAAAGATACCCAATAAGGCTCTAAAAGATAGTAACTAACTTCTAATGTCTATCTGACTAAATCTAACTAAAATGTCTATCTAACTAAATCTAACTAAGATCTACTGACTAAATCAGAAATAGCCTTCTCCGTAAGCCTAAATGCATGAGATCAAGGCCCACGTGTTCTTGCTGTCGTCCTCCAGGTGGCGTCAAGGTCCACCAAAAAGATCATCTCCGCCGTGCGCGTCGTTCAGGTTCAATGTCATTGCTTTGCTACGCCTCGTCGCCGTGTTAGATTCCTCGCACAATAATAAAATGATCAGATAATTTCGCAACTCAAAAGATTTAAAAACACTAAAGTAAATCTATTGCATTTGTTGCCTCCCCGGCAACGGCGCCAATTTTGACGGTCGACTATTCACTTAGCGTTATAGTATTTAAGTGGTGGAAAAATCGACTAATCAAAAAAATAATGAAAATAACCACTCGTAGAAGAGCAGGTCGTATCCATAGGAGGCAATGATGCAATCAATACTTTAATTATTTAATGTTATTTCAGATAGTGTGAAATCCCTTTTCAAATTGGACTTAAAATGTGAAGGAAAGTAGATTTGCAATAACCTAAAAAGTTAAGGGTGTAAGTGCAGTTTTCCCTCACAGAAATCTTCAATAAATTTAGGATGAATTAATGCAATTTTCACATGATGTGTAGTAAAGACAATTAGTACTTAAATCAAGTCCAAAATCAATCTTTAAACTAGTCAATATCAATACCATGTAATTAGAAAGAACTATGAGTGCTTGAATGCAATTCTGCCATAATATAATAATAAAAAAAATCAAATTGGTGGCAATGGCATTGAATGTAATTTCTAATTAAGATAAAAATAGAGCTTTCTTCCTCTCTCCTTCTCGCGAGAGAGAGAGAACCGCAGGGGTCGTCGATGCAGGGCTCAAGAGGACGGCGAGGTCGAGAGCTTTCCGACGGTGGCAGCGATGGCGGCAGAGGTGGCCGGAGCTCCGGCCTGTGGAGAAAGAGGGCGGCTGCTGCTGTGGCTGTTCGAGCAACGCGTGCGCATGCTGGTGCGAGGGCCGGCGCTTGCAGGTGGGTGGAGGCGTGCCCTGGTGCGTGAGCGCCTGCTGTGGCGTGGGGCTGCAGGGAGGTGATGGGCACGCGGATGAGATCTGCCTGCAGCAGGAGGCAGTGGTGATGGCTCGCGGGCGAGGTAGGCGCTCTGCAGGAGGTGGCCTATAGGCTTGGTGGTGTGTGGCGCCAACTAGTGAGCCTGTAGAGAGGTGGGAGGCGCCGACGGGATGTGCGGGCGCACTGCACTCAACGCTCGCTGTTGGTGGCGTGCGGGTGCCTTGCGAGCAATGCTTGCGGTTGGTGGCGTGCTAGAAGGGAGGATGCGGGCGTGGCCTGGCAGTGTGAAGACGCAGCGCCTGCGGGTGCTTGAAGGCGGAGTGGTAGGCGCTGGAAGGAGGAAGCGCAGGCTGATGGTGAGCGCCTGTTGTGGCTGGATGAGAGAGCATGCTGTAGGGTAGGTGCGTTGGAAGCAAGGCCAGCTGGAGATGAGGGGCACGTTGGTGCGCGCAGGCAGAGAGGGTGCGGCGTCTGATTTGCAGGGGGCTGCAGCGGGAAGTTGGTGAGCGGTGCTTGTGGCAAGAAGAGGCACACGGTCGGAGGCATGCACACTGGTGAAGGTTTTTCCCCGCAAGGGGGAAGAGGACACAGTGCACGCTGCTGGATCACAAGGTTCTCCTTTTCCACGATGAAGCAGTTCCCCGTGAGGGGGAAAGATTTCTCCTCTGTGCACGCCTTCTCTTCGCTTTTTAAGTCCTCTCTCTCCCTCTGTGCGTCAATCGAGGGATTTGCAAATCCCTTTCAATTTTTGGCCGGTGATTGTTGGAGAAGATTACCCTAATGTCCGACGGGGGAGGGGGGAAATAGCTGCGGTTGTTTGGGGAAATTATCCCCCCACCCTTGTTCTTTCTGGGTTTTATTACCTGCATATAAAAGTAACAAAATAATTAAGTTATAGAATGTTATAAACTCAAATTATAAGGCATACAAATATTCTATAACTTAATTGCCATTATTAACACACCTAAACTATACGATTAAATATACTTAGGCTTAATATTAGTCCATTTTAATGGACTCATCACCATGCTTCAACTTATGCAGCAAATGAAGACGTCATTGGATAACTTGCAATCCAGGTTAATTGCTAACACCCGACAACCCGAATCTCTACCATCCCAACCCGTACCCAACCCGGGCAATGTGCAAAATCACGGCAATAGAGCCCAAGGGTACGAAAATCAAAGACCCACATGTACATGCTCAGGTGATTGAGTAGGGTCCCTCATCTTCTTCTTTTGGTTATATGACCAACCACTGCCCTCCAATCTTCACTACCCCACCTCAAGACCCAAACCCTTATGCCTCTTCAAACTCTGTTACCTTGAGAAGTGGGAAGCAGACCTAGAACCCTGAATTACCTTCTAGAAGTCAAAACCCTAGGGTGCTTGAGAGAGAGAAGGAGGAGATTGAAGAAGTCAATAAGGCCCAGGGATCAGAAATTGAAAGACCACCCATATCCCATTCCTTAAGGCCCTATTGAAAACCAAGAAGAAGAAAATAATAGATAGCAACTAGGACCTCCTGAATTTATTCAAGACCGTGGAGATAAATATTCCGCTCCTCAATGCTATTGAGCACATCCCGGCTTACGCTAAATCTTGAAAGAATTGTGTACCCAAAAGAGTAAGCCAAGAGAACCCACTTCGAGGAAGGTGATTCTCTCTGAGCAGGCAAGTTCTATTATCCAGCATCACCTTCCTCAAAAGAAGAAAGATCCAGGTGCCCCCTTGATTTCATGCGTTATTAGGGAATACACTTTTGATAGGGCATTGTTGGACCTAGGTGCATCCATCAACCTAATCTCGACTTCTCTTTATGAGAAGTTTGGGTTAGGTGAACTCAAGCCAACCTCAGTAACGCAACAATTAGCAGACCGTTCAGTCACCACACCAAGAGGCGTTATTGAGGATGTAATTGTCAAGGTCAAGGATTTCTATTTTCCAATATATTTCCTCAACCTTGACATGGATGTACCTAATGATTTGAGGAACATGTTTATCATTCTAGGTTGTCCGTTCTTAGCTATCACCAAGGCCAACATAAACTGTGAAAGCGGTAGTATGGAGATCGCCTTCGGGGATAAGAAGTTAACTCTGGATATTTTTAAGGTGATAAGAGGATTTGAGGATTGTGGATTCATTGAGGAGCTCGAGGTTCAGGATCTTGAGACTTGTATGACAATCAGTGCACTTGAGGACTCCACCAACTTTAGTAAACCCAAACCACAACCCTCTGTGGTAGACCTGCCACATCCTGAAGAGCTTGTTGATTTTGTTCATTCCCAGCCTCTTCCACTGGGTCGTCCTGATAAATCTTCATCAGCATCCTCCCTACCTTCTATTCTAAACCCACCTCAGCTGGAATTAAAACCATTGCCCAAAAATTTGAAATATGAGTTTTTAAGACCTGAAAACACACTTTCTGTGATTATTAGTGTTGATTTGACTATGGAGCAAGAATCAAAGTTAATTAAGGTCCTTAAGAACAACAAGGAGGCAATTGGTTGGACCGTCCACGACCTTAGGGGGATCGAGCCATCTTATTGTAGTCATCATATTTTTATGGAAGATGGATCCTGCCCTTCTCACGAGATGCAAAGGAGACTAAACCTGAATATGCGAGAAGTGGTCAAGGAGATAATCAAGTGGCTCGATGCTAGGATTATTTACCCAATCTCAGATAGTTCGTGGGTTAGCCTCGTTCAGATTGTACCTAAGAAGGCAGGAATAACCGTTACGACTAACAAGAAAGGGGAAACCTTCACCACTCGTTCAGCTTCTGCTTGGAGAGTCTGTATTGACCATAGGAAGCTAAACGCAGCCACTAAAAAGGATCACTTTCCCTTGCCATTCATAAATTAAATCCTTGAATGGCTAGCTAGGCAAAAATACTTTTGCTTTCTAGATGGTTATTCGGGATATAACCAAGTCCCTATCCATCCCTAAGACTAGGAAAAGACAACCTTCACATGTCCCTACAAAACCTTTGCATTTAGTAGAATGCCTTTCGGGCTTTGCAATGCACCTGCGACTTTTCAAAGGTGCTTGCTGGCCATCTTTTCTGACATGGTGGGAGATTGTCTTGAGGTATTCATGGATGATTTCTCCATTTTCGGAGATTATTTTGATTCCTGCCTAGCTAACTTGGAATTGATCCTCCAGAGCTGCACCAAAACACGGTTGGTCCTTAGCTGGGAAAAGAGCCACTTTATGACTCGGGAAGGCATTGTCCTGGGTCATGTGGTCTTTAGTCGAGGTATTGAAGTTGATAAAGCTAAGGCGGATGCTATCTCTAGACTTCCTCCACCCACATCCATAAAATAGATCCGCTCTTTCTTTGGGCATGTGGGTTTTTACAGAAGATTCATTAAGGATTTCTCGATGGTTGCTCGGCCCTTGAGTAACCTTCTGGCCAAAGACACTCCCTTCGAGTTTGATGAATCATGCCATAAGGCATTTAATTTATTAAAAATGGCAGTCACCTGTGCCCTGGTGTTGCAATCATCGGTCTAGACAACCCCATTTGAGATTATGGCTAAACATCTGATTATGCCATCGGGGCTTTCTTGGGTCAGAAGATTGAGAAAAAGCCCTCTATGATTTACTACGCTATCTGGACGACGCCCAGAGGAACTACACCGTTACTGAAAAAGAATTGCTAACTGTAGTTTTTAGTTTAGAAAAATTCAGGGCTTATCTTTTAGGTTCTCATGTCATCATCTATACCGACCACTTGGCCTTGAAACATCTCTTGGCCAAAAAGGATGCCAAACCCTAGCTTATTCGCTGGATTCTACTGCTTCAAGAATTCGATCTTGAAATCATGGATAAAGTTGGGGTACAAAATGTAGTGGCAAATCACCTCTCAAGAATCCTAATTGATTCTCCTCATCCAGATGTCTTGATCTCTGATACTTTTCTGGATGAAACTATCCATACAGTCTCGGGTATCCAAACCCCCTATTTTGCGGATATTATCAATTATTTGGCCATTGGTCAAATCCCCCGTGATTGGACCAAGCAACAATGGGATAGACTTGTGTCTGAGGCCAAATATTATTTTTGGGACGATCCTGAGCTGTACCGCATCGGCGCAGACCAGGTTATTTGTCGATGCATCCTGGAAATCAAGTTCCATAGCATACTTGAGTTCTACCATACATCTGCGTGTGGTGGACACCTTTCAGAGAAAAAGATGACAACAAAAATCTTGCAATCGGGATTCTATTGGCCGTCATTATTTAAGGATGCTCTAGAATTCTCAAAGTCATGCACCCGATGCCAGACACTCAGGAACATGGCTAAGAGAGATATGATGCCCTTGAACCCAATTCTTCCCATCAAGATTTTTGACATTTGGGGCATCGACTTTATGGGACCCTTCCCTCCATTTGGACACTAGTATATTCTGGTCACTGTTGATTACGTGTCCAAATGGATTGAGGCAATTCCTACCCAGACCAATGACCACAAGGTGGTCATCGATTTTGTGAAGAAAAATATCTTCAGTCGGTTCGGGGTTCCTCGAGCAATTATCAGTGATGGTGGCACACATTTCACTTATGCCCAGTTTCAAAATTTGCTGGGGAAATACGGGGTGAATAATCAGATTTCCACACCTTACCACCCTCAGACAAACGGACAGGCCGAGGTGTCCAATCAAGAGATCAAAAACATTTTGCAGAAAACCATCAGGCCTAATAGGAAGAATTGGACCCAAAAGCTAGATGATGCTCTTTGGGCCTACCGTACAGCATACAAAACACTTATCGGTATGCCTCTGTTCCGTCTAGTGTTTGGTGAGGCATGTCACATACACGTAGTACTTGAACACCGAGCATTTTGGGCCATCAGGAAGTTTAACTTTGACCTAGACTTGGCCAGGAAAACTAGGAAAATCCAACTATCTGAGTTGGAGGAGCTTTGAAATGATGCTTATGAAAATGCCAGAGTCTATAAGGCAAGGACCAAAGCTCTCCATGACTAGATGAGTTCACATAAGAGCTTTAAGCCGAACCAGAAGGTCTGGCTTTTCGATTGTCAATTGAAGCTTTTCCCTGGAAAACTCAGGTCTAAGTGGGATGACCTGTTCGTTATTGAGCAGATTTTCCCTAATAAGGCCATTCAAATCTCTAACCCAAAGACGGGTAATATCTTCAAGGTCAACGGACAGCGTCTCAAACCCTTTGTTGACCATGTGCTCCCTGAACCAATCTTGGACAAGGTTGCTCTTACCTTGCCTTAACCTCCACGGGCCAATCATCGCCTAGCTGAAGGCACTAAACTCAGCACATGTAAAGACTATTCCAAGCTGACCAGAGTCTCACGGAAACCAGGTGCTATTCTTCCACTTCTACTCTCCTACATGCTTTCATTTTTCACAATGAGGACATTACAATAGCTAAGCATGAGGGGTGGATATATCTTATAATCTTTTTGTCAACTGTAGTAGTAATTTCCTATTATTTGATTCTATTGAAAAAAAAATTAGAATTAGGAGACGACAACTTAGGCATTAGGAGTTGCAAACTTTAGGAATTGATACTTTGAGACCTGAATACTTAGACTCTTTAGGTCTTCGGGCTTAATTAGCCCAGGTGTCCACTCAAATGTGGACATAATCTCGAGTCCTCTCCAATTAAATTTCATTTTAATTTGGTAAATAATTTGGGATAATAAGTATGCGACTTATCAACCCGCTCTCTGATTTGGGGGACTTTAAGCTTAAGCATCTACACACTTTTTTTTGCACTGACTCACTTTCCAGTGGTTTCTTCGGAAATTGGGTAGCTAATGAACTATCTAGGGTTGTATGGCTAGCAAGTTGTCATGGTAATAGCTCATCGGCCGGTTGTCCAGAGCCTAGTCACAAGACCATTTTCATTGTACAGCATTTAAGTAAATCTTAGATCAGGAAAGCCACATACCTTAAAAAAAAAGTGAGAAAAATTAGAAAAAGGAGAAGAAAATAAATAATAAAAAAATCATACTTCAACGCACGAGTATGTCTGGCAAGTTGTCATGGGTAACAGCCCATTGACCGATTGTCCAGAACCCAACTCACAAAAAAAAATGTACAATAATTCCCAAAACACTTAGGGAAGAAGCGGGGCAGTAGAATAAACCGAGGAGATATACACTGGGTTCGCCCTTGTGCTAACTGATTAGCCCATAGTTGTGGACTATTTAAGTTTTTAAGTGCCTAGACATTAGGTTAATTCTAAGATTTATTTAGCATAAATTAGGATGTAAATAGATTAATTCATATTTTTAATTTAATTACATAATCCATGCATTGCATTCATATTTTAAGTGCATTTAGAATTAGCTTAGAATGACATTCATCTAATTAGTTAACCAATTAGGTACATTATTTTCATTAACATAAAAGTTGAGGGTCTGTATATAAATGACCATAATATTTTAACATTATTTTCTTTATTCTTCTTCTTGCAGAAACGGCTGGCTGCCGCTCCAACGCCACCAGCTGCCGCAGTGAAGAACCCATTCAAGGAGGAGCGGATGTGCTGGATCTGGTCGGGCAGTTGATTTCAAATTTGTGTAGTCCACTACAAAAGGAGGAGGGAGGCAGCCGAGCTCGAGAGGCCTCCACCACCGACCCACCACTGTGCAGAGAGATCTCCTCTCTTCCATTCCACACCGCTGGCCTCAACCATGGCGGCGAGTCTCCACCACCGTGGGCGTGTGGTGTGACAGGCCACACCGCCATCCGGAGCTCGTCTGCATTACCGTGAGCACCTTAGCTTGCATCTCCCTCGCCGTCGTCACCAACAACCACCGCCGCAGCTACTGTGCAATCACCCTTTCAGTCAGTTAAGACGTCCAGGAAATTTCCTGGACGTCTGAAGCCTCCCGCTCACCTCCAGCCGCACGCAAGAACCCGCACTTCCTCCCGCTCTCACCACCTGCACACCCACACCCAATAGTCTGCGCACGCCCTCCTCCCACGTCTAAAGCCGCCCGCTCACTCCCGCACCTGCGCCATCTCCACGCCCCCCGCCTGCGCACCCGTCTGAAGTCCACCTGCACCCACACAACCACATCCGCCCACTTCACCTTCAGCGCCGTCTCCACGCCCTACAGCCTGCGCACCCATTTAAAGCCACCCACTCACCTTCAGCTTGCACCTCACCACTCCAGCCTGCGCGCATCGCCTCCAGCCGCACGCAAGGCGTGCACTACCTGCAACGCCTCTCCGCTCACTCCCACCCACGCCTCAGCCAGCACGCAGCAGTAGAGCCTACAGGCAATGCCTCACCGCGCACGCCCTCCAGCCACACCTGTAGAATCACTCCCACGACCTGCAGTGCCTTCCGCCAACAGCGCGCGCTCCCGCTTGCCGCGCTCACCGCCAACCGCAGCTGCAGCCACCTTCGCCGGAGCTCGTCCGGCCGCCGCGCGACACGCTTCCACCACCATTTCGAAGCCCTCGGTCCAAGGAACTTCCTCCGAGCTTTCCGCGTCCGGCCGTCCACTCCTCGTCGCGCACGCCAAAGGGGAAAAAATCCCCTGCTTTGCTACAGTAACCGGGCCATTAAAAATTACATTTTTTGCCAATGTCAATTTTTATTAATATTTTATTGATTCTGCATTGCGAAAAATATCCTCTAGTTACTCATAATTGCTATTTCAGCATTGTTTCTTGTTTCAACCTTAATCTAAAGGCAAATTTGGCTTGATTCTTGTCCAAACTAGCTACGAACAAGTATTTTTTTTAACTGGTGCGAATTTAAATACGTCATTGCCTCCCTGTGGATACGACCCACTCCTCTGCGAGTGGTTATTTCTTTCTAAATATTGATTAGTCGATTTTTCCACCACATAAAACTGCAAACGACTTTAAAGCGAACAATCGACTAGTCGAATGGCGCCGTTGCCGGGGAGGAAACAAATGCAATAATTTTGCCTGATTTTATTTTGATTATTTGTCAATTGCACAATGATTTGACCATTTATTATTTTCTCTTCTATGTGAGAAATTTGTGCAACAATCAGCCAGTGTGAGAGGCGACCCTTGACGTCGCCAGAGGAGAATTGGATGAGCTATTTTAGAAAGGAGAAGGACGAGGATGCGGAGGACATCATTGTATATTTAGTCACTAGTCTGATAGAATTAAGACTTTAGATTTAATCTTTTGTTACATTTGGTTTGAAACCCTTGTTCTGGGGTATATTTTGAGGGGTTTGTTCCCTGATTTTGTTTTGGGCCCGTGTTGGGTAATTTTTGGGAGCCTGTCTCCTTTTCTTTAGATTTAGGTTTTTAGTTTATTGATTACTTTTATTTGCTTGTGCATAAGTAGTTTAAAAATTAAAAAAATAAAAAAAATGAGCTGCCTACTAGAAACTGCCTACCCTAAGACGAACCATTTAGGTCTGTATGAGCAGCTTCTAGATTTATTTCTCTGCATTGCATGCGTTCTTGCATCGTTGATTGCTGGAAGCAAGGTACGCATTTTCTTACTTTGCATCCTATTCTTGATCACGCATTGCATTAGGACTTAATGCAAAGACCACCTAATCTGTACTGAATAAATCTAACAAGTGGTCACATATTTTCTAGAAAAAGGACTAATTAAAGGAGGGACATTTTAAACCAAGGATTTGATTTTCAAACTTGACGTGCGATTCAAAATTCAGAATCTTTTGCAGTGTGTGCACACTTATTTCGCTTGCACCACGACACGCTTCTAGACACTCCTTAGGTTTGGAAATACTAGGACAAGAGTCCTCCTATCGTTGGATTCTGAAGTGTTCGGAATTTGAGATCAAAGGTTTTGTAAATCCAAAGAGGGGGATACCTTGTCACGGATTTTTGGGGGTAGTTGAGAAACACCGCGAAAGCACAGCTTCAAAGGAAGGCATAGGCCTACTTGCATCCCTCGATCTTCCATCTTTGGATTTACTTGACCATTTGAGATTTAGGGAAGAACACCTAAGCTCTAACTAGGTCTTCTTAGGCGAGCCGTAGGTCGACGATAGGCGCGTAAATTGATTGAACAAATTGTATTGTCACCTGCAATCTGACTTAAAATCAAAAGCCTAAATTGGGAAAGACCTAAAAGGTCCTTTTTGAATTGTGTTTTGCTTGGGGAATTCTGATTGAGGTGTGAGTTAGAATGGACCACATTGATTTTCATCCTTTCACATCTTGCCCACACCCTTACCCCCACTCTGCATCCTTCGATCCCACATGACGAGATGGTCCATTCCTTGATGGACATAATGACAATCATTGGGATCCGTTTTACTCCTATTATAGGAGTATTAGCCTAGTTAAGCCCCAAATCAGTGAGCAGAACCTAGGAGCGGGATTTGCTTTTCCCAGTATCCCACATACCATAGAAATACACAACCCACCCTCCTTGAAAAATTATAATGGTTGGACAAACACTCCTGGGTACTATAAGCCTGAGCCTGACTTCTCTCATGATAGAAATGACCTCTCCTCTTTGAAGATGGAAATACAGAAAATGCAAAACAAAATGATTGAATTGTTAGGAGAATCTTTGAGAGCAGGCCAACAAGAAAGAGATGAAATTAGCCACCCAATCTACCCCATTAAGGATGAGGTACACCCCTCTACAATAGATGCATCTCCCGTGGGAGAGCTACACTTTAAGTTGGAGGGAAATTCTAGGGAGAATAGCTACTTTTCGAGGATTGATTTTGAAACCTCCCCTTTAGATGACACTTCCTTGAGAGATCCACACCTTAGGTGGGAGGAAGATACACATGAAAGTAGCTATGCATTGGATGAAGAAAGGTGGCAACCCGAGGAAGATGATGATAAGGTTGAGTATCCACCTGAATTATATTGGAGTTAAAAGAAGGGAATGATGGTACCATTGGAAGACCTTGACCCAGATGATAGTATTTTCGTGACATTTGATGAAGTGGGTCAAAGTCATGTTGTTAATCCTACCCTCCCTTCTGATCACGATATGGAACTCAAGCCCACCCTTAGGGAACCTAACCCTAAAGAAATTGACCTATCTGAGGAGTCTGATGTTACCAGTGTAAACCATTTACCTCAGATAGAGCACCCTAGGAGATCTGCTAAGATATTAAATGATTCTAGACCTCGGGTATATGATGAATTGTGTGATGAGGAGGAAGACAAATTATATGAGGAACCTACATTCAAGATTTGGAGTGACACTAAGGGTGATTATGTCTTATTTGAAGAGTTAGCCCCTGAGGATGTCACAAATTTGACCAAATTAGGTTTCCTTAGCACACCCATTGATGATATTTCTCCTCATGATGAAATGATGGAAAATTTGGAAGCAATTTCTAAGATTTATGTGGATTCACATATAGACTCTGGGGAAGATTTGAGTAAAGAACAAAAACCTGGTGATGACATTGATAAGATAATCCCTAAATCTGTTGCTTCCAACCTGCCTTCATTGATTTCGAAGTCACCCTCTGATTCGCTTATATCTAAAAGCGAAATTGTGACTCCCGATGAAGAGCAGGAAGATACATGTGATGGTGCAAGGAATGTTAGCGATGAAATTGAGGATTTAGAAAGAGTGTTAGGGATGGACACCAAGCTGATTAAACCCAACCTAGATCTTACGGCCATCCCGCAACCTCGTAACATGGACACCTTAGACGATCCTTGCCTTAGAAAATTACTCACTTTTGTTCTGACCAAGGGGCTTAATAGACCAATATTTCCCGTAATGGAGTATCGGGTATGGATTGATGATTTCTTTAATCAGTTCATTACCCTGGGGGTTTATCTCTGCACCATTCCTTCCCCATTCTTTCTTGGAGGATCCATCTTATCCTCCCTCTACCCCTATGGAGGTTGTTATACCTGTTTATCCTTTAGAACCTCTTCTAGTGACCTGGGAAGATTTCATTCCCATCTTAGTTGGGCGAGCATTTGCTATCGGGATTCATCATCAACTCGCCAACATCCTAGGTTACCTATTTTCTAGGCCAACATTGCTTTGCTCATTTTTAGGGCCTATTTCTGTAATTCTTAAACCTGATTTGGAGGTTCTTTGGCTATATAGCCCAGCTCTAACCCTGGTAATATCCTTCTATGCAATGAGGACATTGCAGATTTTAAGCATGGGGGGTGTACTTAGGGATATACATAGCATAGTGCATTCATTGCATACATTTGCATAAAAAAAAAAAGAGTTTTGAGCTTAACTGGCTAGATCTTGCAGTCTTAAGCAAATCAGAACTCTAGGGTAGATTAAGTTAATTCTAAAGTCAAACTTTAGAAGCTAAATGAGCTGCTAGCTTTAGACCTTTAGGGTCCTTTGTGGACTTAAAAACTTAAGTAGGAGTTAAGTTGCGGACCATTCCTCAAGAGGTTGAGGAAGGGAAGCTAGGGTTTGAGTTAAAAGGTGGGGTAGTACCTAGAGTCTTATTCTACCTTTTGGTTTACGGGTCCTTGTAACACAAGCATCCAAATTTCACACAATTGGTCTGGTAATTAACTTAATTTCTGTATTTCTGAAAAGAGATTTGGTTCTCTTAGTTTTGACTTAGGAGAGGCTTGAAAACACATTTTGATTGGAAGAGTTCCCGCTGCAGGAGAGGTCGAGTATATACTCACCTTGAGGATGCGATGATAACATATTACCTCCTCGACGCTTGTCTCTTAGGATATCCATCCTACTGGGGGCATGTAAGCGCATTGTGCGATTCAGGTACCATGGGCGGCCCTATCTCTAAGTGCTGATTGCCATAGGCCTGAATTCACTAAAGAAATCCATGGGCGATACTATCTCGAAGTGTCGATTGCTAGGAGTTCTTGGGGTCGTTATGGGCGGTGCTATCTCGAAGCATCGAAAGCCAGGCACCCTTCGAGGTATGGTAATGGGGACAATGAATCCGACACAGACCGAGTTGATAGTTGATCTGAGGTTAGACTTAGAAGAATCAAACAAACAAAAATATATATATATATATAAAATTTCTTTAACTCAAATAACTCAGACCAATGCACAGGCACGGATGCTTTAATCTCAGGGATCAATAAACTTTAGGGTAGAGTTAGAAATCAGGGAAACTTGTGCCTGCAACTTGTCTTTAGCCGACCTAATCTGTAACTTAGCAACTACTTAGGAACCTTGGGTCTAGAGTCTGAACTTAATATGCTTCTAAAGGAAGACCAAGTGGGTTGACTAGTCTACTTGGAGTGCTAGGTTTCACTTAATTTTGCTAGGGACAAGCAAAAACTAGGCATGGGGGTATTTGATTAGCTCATAGTTGTGGACTATTTAAGTATTTAAGTGCCTAGACATTAGGTTAATTCTAACATTTATTTAGCATAAATTAGGATGTAAATATATTAATTCATATTTTTAATTTAATTACATAATCCTTGCATTGCATTCATATTTTAAGTGCATTTACAATTAGCTTAGAATGACATTCATGAAATTAGTTAACCAATTAGGTACATTGTTTTCATTAACATAAAAGTTGAGGGTCTATATATAAATGACCATAATATTTTAACATTATTTTCTTTATTCTTCTTCTTGCAGGAACGGCTGGCTGCCGCTCCAACGCCACCAGCTGCCGCAGTGAAGAACCCATTCAAGGAGGAGCAGATGTGTTAGATCTGGTCGGGCAGCTGATTTCAAATTTGTGTAGGCCACTACAAAAGGAGGAGGGAGGCAGCTGAGCTCGGGAGGCCTCCACCACCGACCCACCACTGTGCAGAGAGATCTCCTCTCTTCCATTCCACACCGTCGGCCTCAACCGTGGCGGCGAGTCTCCACCACCGTGGGCGTGTGGTGTGACAGGCCACACCGCCATCCGGAGCTCGTCTGCATTACCGTGAGCACCTTAGCTTGCATCTCCCTCGCCGTCGTCACCAACAACCACCGCCGCAGCTACTGTGCAATCACCCTTTCAGTCAGTTAAGATGTCCGGGAAATTTCCCGGACGTCTGAAGCCTCCCGCTCACCTCTAGCCGCACGCAAGAACCCTCACTTCCTCCCGCTCTCACCGCCTGCACACCCACGCCCAATAGTCCACGCACGCCCTCCTCCACGTCTGAAGCCAGCTGCTCACTCCCGCACCCGTGCCATCTCCACGCCCCCCGCCTACGCACCCGTCTGAAGTCCACCCGCACCCGCACAACCACATCCGCCCACTTCACCTTCAGTGCCATCTCCACGCCCTACAGCCTACGCACACGTTTGAAGCCACCCACTCACCTTCAGCCTGCACCTCACCACTCCAGCCCGCTCGCATCACCTCCAGCCGCACGCAAGGCATGCACTACCTACAACGCCTCTCCGCTCACTCCTGCCCACGCCTTAGCCAGCACGCAGCAGCAGAGCCGACAGCCAATGCCTCACCGCGCATGCCTTCCAGCCGCACCTGCAGAATCACTCCCACGACCTGCAGAATCTTCCGCCAACAGCGCGTGCTTCCGCTTGCCGCGCTCACCGCCAACAACAGCTGCAGCACCGGCTGCAGCCACCTCTACCGGAGCTCGTTCGGCCGCCTCTGGCCGCCGTGTGACACGCCGCCACCACCATTTCGAAGCCCTTGGTCCAAGGAACTTCCTCCGAGCTTCCCACGTCCGGCCATCCACTCCTCGTCGCACACGCCAAAGGGGAAAAAATCCCCTATTTTGCTACGGTAACCAGGCCATTAAAAATTACATTTTCTGTCATTTTCGATTTTTATTAATATTTTTTTGATTGCGAAAAATATCCTCTAGTTACTCATAATTGCTATTTCAGCATTGTTTCTTGTTTCAACCTTAATCTGAAGGCAAATCTAGCTTGATTCTTGTCCAAACTAGCTACGAACAAGCATTTTTTTTAACTGGTGCAAATTTAAATACGTCATTGCCTCCCTGTGGATACGACCCGCTCCTCTACGAGTGGTTATTTCTTTCTAAATATTGATTAGTCGATTTTTCCACCACATAAAACTGCAAACGACTTTAAAGCGAACAATCGACTACTCACTGACCCCATAAATAAAAGTAGGGAGAAAGCTATTATTCGAAAAGATAAACCTCTAAGCAAGATCACCTAGGGTCGTAGAAACCTAAAGTCCATTTCAACGGCCACCTAGTGAGTCTTTCACTCTTTTCACTAGATGCTTAGCACTTAGAGTCCTTTTTGAGTCTTGGGCGAGTTGGGTAGCCGTAAAAAGTTATCCCGAAACTCTCAAACACCAAAAGTACAAAAAGAAAATAGAAAGGAAGAAAAATAAGAAAAAGAAATTGTATCTTCTCTTCTCAAATAAGGCAAGGACTTGGACGGCCTGCATTCTGGTAGACATTCGGGCACTGTCGAGTCTTCGTAACCAGGTCATGGGTTGAAAGTTCCGAAAACAACCAAAAAATTATGACTAAGAGATCAAATCCTAATTCTACTTTTATAAATAGCATTCATGCTAACTTTGCTAGGGACTAGCAAAAGGTAAGCGTGGGGGTATGATAAACACACATGAATTCAAGATAAAATGCTTATTTATGATAGTTCCTAGGCTTAGCATTGCATATCATGTTATAAATACTGCATAACATCCATTGCATGGTATTTAGGATAGTTGTATGTTTTTTATATTAATTCCTTCATTTTATATGGCTAGGTGGCAATGCAATGTCCTTACGAACTTCGGATGAAAAATCCAACCGTATGGATGGATCCAAAGTAACGATCACAGTCCGACAACGTATAGATCACCTCGATCCAAGCACTATGGCATCTTCTACAAGCAATGAAGAGTAGACGATCCAGATGGTGACATGTGGCACCATCTGGAGCACCAAAAGCCACCCGCCACATCTCCAAGGGTCGCCCATCAAGTGATCTCAGCCATTGGATGAAAACCAATGGATGAAAGCTCGCCCTCACCACGTGGCCGCAACTCCTCTTTGTGACACACCGGTGGGCGTAGCACAATGGTGGCTGCGTTGGATTGCAAGGGAGGGGTGTGGGTTTGAATTCTCATAGCCCCCCCATCCTCAATCAAGCCGGTGTGCAATGCCGCAACACATGCGTGTGCATGCAACAGTAATGACAGCACGCACCAGCAGTGCGCGCACGCGCATGCCAAGTAGGATTTCCACGCTATCTATGTGAATGGAGCGGGCGCGTGCTCAGTTGGCACTAGCCATCAGCGACAGCTTGGCAAACATACAGTGACGCTTACAGCCATCGCTAATTATTCGCACGCCAGCAAGGCCTATTGTACGAGTAAGTAGGCGTGAGCAACACTTCCAGCGATGATTTCGAGGTCACTAAAGGTCCCATGCCTATTCTAGCCTCTTTTCATCCACTATAAAAGGACCAACACCCCCTCCCTTCTAAACCATCTCTACCTACTCTACTCCCACCTACTCCTAAGCTCTAGCAAGCCTACCAATGCTCTGTTAGAGCCTGCTCTCAAGCTCCCAAGGTGCCTATTAGTGTAGCGAACCTCTGCCCCACCAAATACTCCTCCAACTTCCCATCCCCATTCATAGGTCACCTTGGAGCCGTCCTCCCACCTCCATTCCAGTAACAGATCATCTATGACTTCTCACCTCCATTCTGAAGCTACACTAAAGCTTTCCCCTACCCGACATCCTCCAGCTGCTCACCTCTGTCATCCTGCTTCCCAACTCCTTCATCCAAGCTTTCGCCAAGCACCGTCGTCTTACCGAACAGCCGCTTCGAGAAATTTCTTCTCAACTCCCTCTCTTTATGTTTTCTATATTATTGTAATTGACATGCATGCAATATATCAGATTCAATTCTATCTCTCTCTTGTGATTGATTGTCATTTGATCGCAAGCATTTCGCGAGTTAGAAATCGGGGTTACGAGTAACTCGTCGTCGTAGTTGCAAAACGTGTGGTCAAAAAAAATTTATACCGAAACTCCAATGGAGTCCCAAGTCAAACACAGGGAGGCAACGTTTACTTTAACTGAAAACTGCACTTTGCTTTATTTCTTTTCGGTAATTTAGGGTTTCATAATTTTTTTTGTATTTTTGAAAATAAGACAAGCAGAATAAATCACAAGATAGAAATGGAACAAATATGATATACATATCGATCCAATATCGATTACAATAAACTACGAAAGCAAAAAAAGAGATTGGGTGAGAGGAAATCTCTCAAATTGGCTGTTCGGCAAGACGACGGCGCCTGGCGGAAGCTCAGACGAAGGAGGTGAGGAGCAGGACGACGGAGGTGAGATGTCGGAGGATGTTGAGTAGAAAAAGCTTTGACGTGGCTCCAAAATGGAGGTGAGAAGGCGGAGATTATCTGCTACCGGAATGGAGATGGGAGGACAGCTCCAAGGCGACCTACGAATGGGGATGGGAAGAGGGATGAATATTTGGTGAGGCAGAAGTTCGCTACACTAATAGGAGCCAGATGAACACACATGAATTCACGATAAATTGCTTATTTATGATAGTTCCTAGGCTTAGCATTGCATATCATGTTATAAATATTGCATAACATCCATCGCATGGCATTTAGGATAGTTGTATGTTTTGCATATTAATTGCTTCATTTTATATAGCTAGGAGGCAATGCGACATCATTATAGACTTCGGATGAAAAATCCGACCGTACGGATGGATCTGGAGCGACGATCGCAGTCCGACAACACAGAAATCACCTTGATCCAAGCACCATGGCATCCTCTGCAAGGAAGGGTGGACGGTCCAGATGGTGCCACGTGGCACCATCTGGAGTGCCCAAAACCACCTACCACTTGTCCAAAGGCCGATCATCAAGTGATCTCAGTCGTTGGATGAGAATCCAATGGCTAAGAGCTCGCCCTCACCACGCAGCTGCGGCTCTTCCTTATGATGCATTGGCAGACTTGGCGCAATGGTGGGAGCGGCGATTCTCAAGGTAGGGGTGTGGGTTCGAATCCTCGCAGCCTACCCCCAATTCTCAAATCTATTGGGCAGCAGCGCATGCAGCAGCAGTGGCAGCGAGCACGCACATGCGCTAGTGCACACCAGCATGCACACTAGCAGGATGCCGCGCGATCAGCGCGCATGATGGGCGACAGTGCAGTGTTGGTGCATGCGCAGTTGGTGCCAGCTTTCAGTGATAGCTGGGCTGACCTGCAGCGACGTTTATAGCCGTCGCTACTTCATTGCAAGCTAGCAAAGCCAGTTAAGGGCGTGAGCGGATGTGACCTGTCTACAGCAACGTTTCCAACGATGGAATGGAGGTCGCTAAAGGTCCTTTACCCATTTTAACCTCTTCTCCTCCACTATAAAAAGACCTACACCCCCTCCCTTCCAAGCCATCTCTACCTACTCTACTCCTACCTACTCTTAAGCTTTAGCAAGCCTACCAACGCTCCATTAGAGCTTATTCTCAAGCTCCCAAGGCTCCTATTAGTGCAACAAACCTCTACCTCATGAATTACTCGTCCATCGTCCCATCCCCATTCATAGGTCACCTTGGAGCCATCCTCCCATCTCCATTCCGGTAGCAGATCATCTCCGCATTCTCACCTCCATTCCAGAGCTACGCTGAAGCTTTCCTCTACCCGACGTCCTCCTGCATCTCACCTCTGTCGTCCCACTCCTCACCTCCTTCATCCGAGCTTCCGCCAGGCGCCGTCGTCTTGCCAAATAGCCGATTCGAGAGATTTCCTCTCACCCCCTATCTTTACACACTTTATACACCTACATTTGAGGCACATAATCGGACTTGATTTTCATCTACTCAACCGGATTTCTAACCTGTAGACCTGGTACACGAATTCAACACATAAAAGACTAGAAATCATATTAGGTTAACCACCTTTTTGTGTGCCTTAATCGATGCTGTATTTGAGCCGATTAATTGAATTGTTTGGGCCGCACCACCTAATCTAAAAGAGGTTCATTTTGTAGCTGCCCTATAGGATTCAATAACTAAGTCAAGCCAAGTACTCCATATTTTTTTCTTGATTTCTAAAGGAAAATACTTGAACACGTGCGTTCAAAAAAAAAAACTTGGTTTGCCTCACAAAACTTGGTTGAAAACACCTAATATTTGAATCCTAAAAGCTATTAAGCAAGATTCAAACCCTAAAACTCACCTCATCGTTAATAATCTTGCTTGAAAACCTCTTGGTTGTGCACATTCACACATTCTCAAAATCATTAAGGGCACAACCTATTAAGGGCCCATCACATTCCAGAGCACCAATTTCACAAGCCAAGCTAAAATCAATTAAACATTGGCCCTAAGGATTCATTCACTCGTCAGGTTCCAGATTAAGATTAGTCACGATTAACCTGCTTATACTAGTCTATCTGATGTCTAGCTAGGGGAGTAGCGTCAAACGACCATAGCTGGGGGGTACACTAGGAACCGAAGGCGCAAGCCAACGGAAGAACCTTCTCCCCAGTCCCTCCTTCTAACTGGTCAGGTTCCCTAGACATAAGTAGAGTAAATTGTCTATAATCTTAGGACGAATTCTGAGTTAGTAGACCTTAGGCTACCCCATCTAAGGACAGGCTTGTATTCTTGTGAGGCAGGGTTCCCTCTTTTCCCAGTCCTTCCGACTTCCTTCCACTATATGCTTGGGAGGAGGTCATTGAACCCTAGATTGGAAGGACCTCTAGACCATTCTAGGAGGCAGAGGTTGAGCTATAGCCAAGTAGATCCCATGGCTAATCAACAACCACCTCGCTCGCCTCCGAACCAGTAGGAGCTGATTTAAAGGAAGTTGGAGGAATTGCAGCAGATGCAACAATGGTTCCAACGTATGCATGGTCAGGGCACTCGGCCCTTAAAGGATTTTTACGATCCTTCAAACTATGGGGAACGTTTCGGTGTCATGATTCCTGCCAAAGACATAGAAATCAAGCCCCAAGACTTAAGTTTGATTAAGCATTTCCATGGGCTTGTCTCGGAGGACCCATTCCAACACCTGGAGGATCTGACCACTTTGGTTCAGACCACTAGAGCAAGGAATGTGAATGAAGAGCAAATGATCATAAGACTTTTCCACCACTCTCTCAGGGATAAGGCCACACATTGGTACCGGACTATAGGAAGGCCGATTGAAACTTGGGTTGCTCTTAAATCGGCCTTCTTTAAGAAATTCTTCCCTATCGGAAGGACCAATGCCTTGCGACGGACGATTACCACTTTCGCCCAGCAGCCGGGGGAACCATTTCATGGTGCCTGGGAGCGATTCCAGGAACCTTTCAGGAAGTGTCCACACCACGAGGTGCCAAAATGGCAACTCGTGCAGATTTTCTATCACGAGTTGGTTGAGCAACTCCGTAATCACGTGGATGCTTCTTGCGGAGGCAATTTCCTCAATAGGGATGCAAATAGAACATACGACTTGTTTGAGGAAATGAGAGAGAACTCCATTAATCACGCCTCCATGGATGCATTCAACCAATCCCAACAACCTAAGTCAAGTGCTAATGGGATCCAGGATTCTCATTCATTTGACATGGAATTAATTTGTAATAAACTGGATAAATTAGACTCGGTTGCTAAGAAAATGGAAGAATGGATGTCTGGGAGTTCAGGAAACACTTCCATACCTACTCATTCCCAGAATTCGGGATACCATTCCTTACGAGCTCCCAGGAGGTGGAAATTCATGAACCAACTCAATTCGGCTCAACTTGTGAGCCAGGATTTCCCGGAACCTTATGGGTTCCAAACTGGGGCCTTTGATCCCAGTTTTTCTGATCCTTCTTTCTCTCCATCCTCATCTTATGAGGATACTTATGCAATGCAGGAGAATGTTAGGTCCAACCTGTATTCCAACACTTATAACTCAGGATGGAGGAGACACCTTAACTTCTCCTGGAAAAATCAGGAGCAACAGACCCAAACTCGACCCAGCAACTATGCATCTCAAAAACCTATGGGTTAGGGTCAAGTATACACCCAGTTGTCCCCGAGACCAGTTACTCAGCCATCCCGGAGTGCCAAACAATCCGCAGGGTAGGCTGAGTTAATCAGGCATATGGTAGAAATGCAAGGGTCCATGCTTCAGCTTATGTAGCAAATGAAGACATCATTGTATAACTTGCAATCCAGGCTAATTTCTAACACCCGACAACCCATATCCCTACCATCTCAAATCATACCCAACCCGCGTAATGTGCAAAATCAGGGCAATAGAGCCAAAGGGTATAGGAATCAAAGGGGCCCACACGCACATGCTCAGGTGGTTGAGCAGGGTCCCTCATCTTCTTCTTATGGTTACATCACCAACCAAGGCCCTCCAATCTTCACTAATCCACCTCAAGACCCAAACCCTTATGCCTCTACAAACTCTGTCACCTTGAGAAGTGGGAAGCAAGCCCAGAACCCTAAATTACCTTCTAGAAGTCAAAACCCTGGGGATCTTGAGAAAGAGAAGGAGGAGGCTAAAGAAGAAAATAAGGCCCAGGAACTGGAAATTGACAATACCACCCATATCTCATTCCCTGAGGCCCTATTGAAAACTAGGAGGAAGAAAACCATAGACAGCAACGAGGAGCTCCTAAATTTATTCAAGAGTGTAGAGATAAATATTTCGCTCCTTAATGCTATTAAGCATATCCCGACTTACGCTAAATTCTTGAAAGAACTGTGTACCCAAAAGCATAAGTCGGGAGAACCCACTCTGAGGAAGGTGATTCTCTCTGAGCAGGCAAGTTTTGTTATCCTGCATCACCTTCCTCAAAGAAAAAAGATCCAGGTGCTCCCTTAATATCATGCGTTATTAGGGAATACACTTTTGATAGGGCACTATTGCACCTAGGTGCATCCATCAACCTAATCCCGACTTCTATTTATGAGAGGTTTGGGTTAGGAGAACTCAAGCCAACCTCAGTAATGCTACAATTAGCGAATCGATCAGTCCCCACACCGAGAGGCATTATTGGGGATGTAATTGTCAAGGTCAAGGATTTTTATTTTCCTATAGACTTCCTCATCCTTGACATGGATGTACCTAATGATTTAAGGAACACGCCCATTATTCAGGGGCATCCGTTCCTAGCTACTGCCAAGGCCAACGTAAACTGTGAAAGCGGTAGTATGGACATTGCCTTAAGGGATAAGAAATTACCACTGGATATTTTTAAGGCGATAAGAGGATTTGAGGATTGTGGATTCATTGAGGAGCTCGAGGATGAGGATCTCGAGACTCGTATGACAATTAGTGCACTCAAGGACTCCACCAACTTTAGTGAACCCAACCCACAACCCTCCGTGGTAGACTTGCCACATTCTGAAGAGGCTGTTGATTTTGTTCATTCTCAGCCTCTTCCACAAGATCGTCCTGATGAATCTTCATCAACATCCTCCCTTCCTTCTATTCTAAACCCACCCCAGCTAGAATTAAAACCATTCCCTTAAAATTTGAAATATGAGTTCTTAGGAACAGAAAACACGCTCCCAGCGATTATTAGTGCGATTTGACTAAGGAGCAAGAATCGAGGTTAATTAAGGTCCTTAAGAACAAGGAGGCAATTGGTTGGACCATCCACGACCTTAGGGGGATTGAGCCATCTTATTGTAATCAGTGTATTTTCATGGAAGATGGATCCCGCCCTTCTTGCAAAACGCAAAGGAGACTAAACCTAAATATGCGAGAAGTGGTCAAGAAGGAGATAATCAAGTGGCTCAATGCTAGGATTATTTACCCAATCTCGGATAGTCCGTGGGTTAGCCCCATTCAGATTGTACCCAAGAAGGCAGGAATAATCGTTACGACTAATGAGAAAGGGGAAACCTTCACCACTCGTTTAGCTTCTGCTTGGAGAGTCTGTATTGACTGTAGAAAGCTGAACACAGCCACTAAAAGGATCACTTTCCCTTGCCATTCACCAATCAAATCCTCGAAAGGTTAGTTGGGAAAAAATATTTTTGCTTCCTGGACGGTTATTCGGGATATAACCAAGTCCCTGTCCATCCCGAAGACCAGGAAAAGACATCTTTCACATGTCCCTATGGAACCTTTGCTTTTCATAGAATGTTGTTCGAGCTTTGCAATGTGCCTACGACTTTTCAAAGGTGCTTGCTGGCCATCTTTTCTGACATGGTGGGAGACTATCTTGAGGTGTTCATGGATGATTTCTCCTTTTTCGGAGATTCTTTTGAGTCTTCCTTAGCTAACCTGGAATTGATCCTTCAGAGATGCATCAAAACACGGCTAGTCCTTAGCTGGGAAAAGAGCCACTTTATGACTCAGGAAGGCATCGTCCTGGGTCGCATGGTCTCTAGTGGGGGAACTGAAGTTGATAGAGCTAAGGTTGATGCTATCTCTAGACTTCCTCCACCCACATCCATAAAATAGAATAGATTCTCTCTTTCCTTGGGCATGTGCGTTTTTTACAAAAGATTCATTAAAGATTTCTCGATGGTTGCTCAGCCCTTGAGTAACCTTTTGGCCAAAGACACGTCGTTCAAGTTTGATGAATCATGCCATAAGGCATTTGATTTATTGAAAATGGCAGTCAGTTGTGCCCCGATATTGCAACCACCGGTCTGGACAGCCCCATTTGAGATTATGGCTGACGCATATGATTATGTCGTTGGGGCTGTCTTGGGTCAAAAGATTGAGAAAAAGCCCTCCATGATTTACTATGCAAGCAAGACTCTGGACGAGGCCTAGAGGAACTACATCGTTACTGAAAAAGAATTACTAGCCATAGTTTTCACTTTACAAAAATTTAAGGCTTACCTGTTAGGTTCTTGTGTCATCATCTATACGGACCACTCGACCTTGAAACATCTCTTGGCCAAAAAGGATGCCAAACCCTGACTTATTCGTTGGATACTGTTGCTTCAAGAGTTTGATCTTGATATTAGGGAAAAAGCTGGGGCACAAAATGCAGTGGCAGATCACCTCTCGAGAATCCTAATTGATTCTCCTCATCCAGATATCCCAATCTCTGATACTTTTTTGGATGAGACTATCCTCACAGTCTCAGGTATC
The DNA here is from genome assembly GCA_037157565.1 of Thalassia testudinum. Lineage (NCBI taxonomy): Eukaryota > Viridiplantae > Streptophyta > Magnoliopsida > Alismatales > Hydrocharitaceae > Thalassia > Thalassia testudinum. Next base: position 19,950,092 of record JAZHRO010000056.1, read on the forward strand.
TGAAACACCTGGTTTGTGGATATTGTCAATTATTTGGCCATTGGTCAAATCAGCCACGATTGGACCAATCAACAAGGGGATAGACTTGTGTCTGAGGCCAAATATTATTTTTGATGTGATCCTGAGCTATACTGCATCGGTGCAAACCAGATTATTTGTTGATGCATCCCAGAAATCGAGTTCCATAGCATACCTGAGTTCCGCTACTCATCCGCGTGTGGTGGACACTTTTCCGAGAAAAAGACTGCCACAAAAATCTTGCAATCTAGACTCTATTGGCCGTCGTTATTTAAGGATGCCCAGTAATTCTCAAAGCTAGACACTCGAGAACATGGCTAAGAGAGATATGATGCCCCTAAACCCAATTCTTTCTGTCGAAATTTTCGACATTTGTGGTATCGACTTTATCGGACCCTTCCCTCCTTCATTTAGGCACCAGTATATTCTGGTCGATGTTGATTACGTGTCCAAGTGGATTGAGGTAATTCCCACCCAAACGAATGACCACAAGGTGGTCATTGATTTTGTAAAGAGAAATATGTTCAGTCGATTCGGGGTTCCTAGGGCAATTATCAGTTATGGTGGCACACATTTCACTCATGCACAATTTCAGAATTTACTGGAGAAATACGATGTGGGCCATCAGATTTCCACACCTTACCACCCTCAGACGAATGGACAAGCTGAGGTCTCCAATCGAGAGATCAACATTTTGCAAAAAACCGTTAGGCCTGATAGGAAGGACTAAACCCAAAAGATAGATGATGCTCTTTGGACCTACAGTATGGCGTACAAAACACCTATCGATATGTCTCCGTTTCGTCTGGTGTTTGGTAAGGCATGTCACTTACCCGTAGAACTTGAACACTAGGCATTTTGGGCCATCAGGAAATGTAATGTGGACCTTGAGTTTGCTAGGAAAACCAGAAAACTCCAACTATCTGAGTTGGAGGAGCTTCGAAATTATGCTTATGAAAATGCCAGAATTTATAAGGCAAGGACCAAAGCTCTCCATGACTAGATGATTTCACGTAAGAGCTTTGAGCCGAACCAGAAGGTCTGGCTTTTCGATTCTCAATTGAAGCTTTTCCCTAGAAAACTCAAGTCTAAGTGGGACAGCCCATTCGTTATTGAGTGGATTTTCCCTAACGGGGCTGTTGAAATCTTTGACCCAAGGACGGGTAATATTTTCAAGGCCAATGGATAGCTTCTAAAACCCTTTCTTGACCTTGTGCTCCTTGAACCCATCTCAGATAAGGTTGCACTTACCTTCCCTTGACCACCGCGGGCCGATCAACGCCCAGCTGAAGGCAGTAAACTCAACACATGCAAAGACTATTCCAAGTTGACCTATGTCTCACGGAAACCAGGGGCTATCCTTCCACTTCTACTCTCTTGCATACTTTCATTTTTCACAATAGGACATTGCAATAGCTAAGCATGGGGGGGTGGACATATTTTATAACCTTTTTGTCAGCTGTAATAGTAATTTCCTATTATTTGCTTCATAAAAAAAAAAATTAGAATTAGGAGATGAGAACTTAGGCATTAGGAGTTGCAAACTTTAGGAATTGATACTTTGAGACCTCAATACTTAGACTCTTTAGGTCTTCGGGCTTAATTAGCCTGGGTGTCCACTCTAATGTGGACTTAGTCTCGAGTCCTCACCAATCCAAATTCATTTTAATTTGGTAAATAAATTGGGATGATAAGTATACGACTTATCAACCCGCCCTCTGATTTGGGAGGATTTTAAGGCTAATCATCTACACACTATTCGCACTGACTCACTTTCCGGCCATTTTTACAGAAATTGGGAGCTAATGGAAAAACTTGGGTGGTATGGCTAACAAGTTATCAGTGGTAACAGCTCATCGGCCAGTTGACCAGAGCCCAGCCACAAGACCATTTTCGTTGTACTGCCTTTAGGTAAATCTTAGATCAGGGAAGCCACCTACTTAGAAAAAAAAAAGAACACTCAAAAAGAAAAGAAAAAAAAATAGAAAAAGGAGAAAAAAAAGAAAATAATAAAGCCACAGATTACCGCACAAGTATGGCATGCAAGTGGTCATGGGTAACAACCCATTGGCCGGTTGTCCAGAGCCTAGCTAACAAAAAAATGCACAATAATTTCCAAAACATTTAGGGAAGAAGCGTGGGAATAGAATAAACCAGGGAGACATACACTGGGTTCGCCCTTGTGTTGACCCCATAAATAAAAGAAGTAGGGAGAAAGCTACCGTTCGAATAAATAAACCTCTACGCAAGGTCACCTAGGGTTGTAGAAACCCAAAGTCCGTTTTAACGATCATTTAGTGAGTCTTTCACTATTTTCACATGATGCTTAGCACTTAAAGTCCTTTTCGAATCTTGGGCAGGTCGGGTAACCGTAAAAAGTTATCTCAGAAGTCTTTAACTCCAAAAGTACAAAAAAAAAGTTAGAAAAGAAGAAAAACAAGCAAAAATTTCTTTACCTTCTCTTCTCAAATAAGGCAAGGGTTTGGATGGTCTGCATTCTGGCAGGCACCCAGGCACTATTGAGTTTTTGTAATTAGGTCTTGGGGTTGAGATTTTCTAAAGCAATCAATTAATTTTGCCTAAATACTTGAACCTGATTCCAGTTTTATACATAGCATTTAGGTTAATTTTTCTAGGGACTAGCAAAAAGTAAGCATGGGGGTATGATGAACACACATGAATTCATGATAAATTTCTTATTAATGATAGTTCCTAGGCTTAGCAATGCATATCATGTTATAAATATTGCATAACATCCATTGCATGGCATTTAGGATAGTTGTATCTTTTGTCTATTAATTCATTCATTTTATATGGCCAGGAGTCAATGCGACATCCTTACCGACTTCGGATGAAATATCCGACTATACGGATGGATCCGGAGCGACGATCACAATCCGACAACACAGAAATCACCTCGATCCAAGCATCGTGGCATCCTCTACAAGCAAGGAAGGGTGGACGGTCCAGATGGTGCCACATGGCACCATTTGGAGCACCCATCGCTGCTCCTACTTTTCCAAAGGCTGATCATCAAGTGATCTCAGTCGTTGGATCGGAATCCAACGACTGAAAGCTTACCCTCACCACGCAACTGCAGTTCTTCCTCACGACTCATTGGCGAACTTGGCGTAATGGTGGGAGTGGCGGTTCTCAAGGGAGTGCCAGCGCAATTCTCAAATCAACCGGGCAGCAGCGCATACAGTAGAAGTGCTAGAGCAATGCACACGCGCACCAGTGCATGCCAACGCGCACAGTAGCAAGACGCTGCGTGATTAGCGCGCGCGATAGGCAACAGCGTAGCACAAGCACATGCGCAGTTGGTGCCGACTTTTAGTAACAACTGGGCTGACCTACAGCGACACTTAAAGTAGTCGCTACTTCATTGCAAGCCAGCAAAGCCAGCTAAGGGCATGAGCGGATGTGAGTTTTCTACAGCGACGTTTCTAGCGATGGTCTGGAAGTCACTAAAGGTCCTTTACCCATTTTAGCCTCTTCTCCTCCACTATAAAAGGACCTACACCCCCTACCTTCCAAGCCACCTCTACCTACTCTACTTCCACCTACTCCCAAGCTCTAGCAAGCCTACCAACGCTCCATTAGAGCTTATTCTCGAGATCCCAAGGCTCCTATTAGTGTAGCAAACCTCTGCCTCACAAAATATTCGTCCATCTTCCCATCCCCATTCATTGATCTCCTTGGAGCTGTCCTCCCACCACCATTCCAGTAGCAGATCATCTCTGCCTTCTCACCTCCATTCCGGAGCTACGCCAATGCTTTCCTCTACTTAACGTCCTCCTGCATCTCACCTCCATCGTCTTGCTCTTCACCTCCTTCGTCCGAGCTTCCGCTAGGCATCGTCGTCTCACCGAACTATCGATTCAGGAGATTTCCTCACACCCCCTCTCTTTCGTCGGGATAGTTTATTGTAATAGACATTGAAGTGATATCTATACCATATTTATTCCATGTCTATTTTGTGATTCATTTGCTTGTTTTCTCCTTACAAAAATACAAAAAAATAACAAAATCCTAAAATACCAAAAAGAAACAAAATGAAGTGTGGTTTTCAGTTAAAGTAAACGTTGCCTCCCTGTGTTCGACCCGGAACTCCCTTGGAGTTTTCATATAAATTTTATCTGATCGACGTGTTTTGCAACTACGACAACAAGTTACTTGTAACCCTGATTTCTAACACACAAAACACGTGCGACGAGAGCCTTGGGAGCTTGAGAACAAGCTCTAATGGAGCGTTGGTAGGCTTGCTAGAGCTTGGGAGTAAGTGGGAGTAGAGTAGGTAGAGATGAAGAGGAATGGGAGGTGTTGGGGTGTTTATATAGTGGAAGGAGAGAGTCCCGCACATAGGCATTCAAAGACAGCTATAATCATCACTAAAGGCCGCTCAAGCTATCGCTGAAGATCTGTGCGTCTTCATTGCTTGGGCTGGCGCACGCACTGCGCAGGCCATTTAGTGATATCTATAAGCATCACTAAAGGCCCGCCCTTCCGTCATTGTAAATCCCACGCCCACCACCCACTCCCATAGCTATCATCGCACACGCAGGCGCAAATGCAACTTGACCGTTGAATGAGGGATCGCATGGTTGATACGTTTCTTACCTCAACTCAGTAATTAAGTTAATTTTACTTAATTAAGAGTAGAGAAAAGTCACTTAGGTTAACTCGAAGTTGTGTCGATTAGTAGTATAGGATCGAATTAACCTAACAGTTTAGAAAATTTTTACTGGTTGAGTCTAGGTTGTTTGCTGGGAGGTATAATTCATTTTAAATTCACTAGTTATCTTTATTTTTCTTTTTAAGTATAGGAGGTATAATTAAGTTAATTTTAAGAACATGAATTTTGCCAAATGATTTAAACTTAAGGAACATGCAAAATCCCATATGAAAACACAATTACTCAAATGTTCTACTTTCTTTGCAAGTAAACATGTTAGTTTTCTATTTTATTTCAAAAGAAGTAAGGCAAATAAGAGTTTCTCTAATTACAACATGCCTTATTACAATAATTGGAAGCAAAAAGAAATTTAACATATAGTAAGAAAATTGAGTTCTTCTCTTTTTATTCTTCAGCCTCTCTCTCTCTTTTCTTCTTTCTTTCTTTATTTCTCTCTTTTCCTTTTATTTATCCTTTATCTTTTCTCTTTTTCTTTTATTGCTCTCTTATTCTCTCGAGCTTCTTTTCTTCTCTTCTTCTGCTCCTGCCTTCTCCCTTAATCTTCTTTTCCTTATTCCCTTAGCCTTTCTTAATCTCTTTAGTATTTCTCCTTAATTCCCCTATCCTTCGGCGTCTGCCTTCAGCACTTAGCTATCAACACAACACCTGCTCTTCCTTAGCTTTCTTTGGCATCAACTGAACCGGGTTTTCCTCTTCAACCAAAAATTGGTTTATGATTTGCGGCTCAGACTCTTTAGGGATACGCAGCACCCTTTTCAGGGTGGGACCAGACCCTACTAGGTCCTTACCTGATTCAATTTATTTTCGATTTATTTTCTCAAGCCAACCGGCTCAACGCCTCCCAAGCCTCGCCCTCCCAGGGCCACACACATCGCATACCCACTTGGGTGCACACCTGCAGGCACACATACGCTCGCACACACACACACACAGATCAGATGCTCAGATGTTCAAGTTTTCTTTTCGCACTGAGTGTTTGATGACTGGTTAGCCCATTGCACAAATTAGTTTTATACCTAGGCACGTGCTCAACAATTGCCGATGTGGGACTTTGTTTCCCCTTTCCAGACCCGACTTCAAGTGAAGATATCTCCCGACTCAGAGCTCTAAATCAAGCGAACAAAAGCTTGTTGGAAAGCTCTTGAGTAGCTCTACAAGATTATGCTTTCAATTTAATGTTAAGGGGAAGATTTTCTCTTCAATTTTAAGGGTAAAATTATGGGTTTTCTTCTGTTATAAGGCTTGGAAAATGAATTAATGGTTATTGAGTCCACAGATTGGACTTTCTCTCTTATCTAAGGATTTAAATGGGTTCTACAGAAGATTCCGTAGCTACTTGTATGGGTTCTAAGTTCTCAAAGCTTTAGGTTTCAGCAAAGAAGCTTGAAGCTTCTTTGAAAGCTTCAGAGACAGGTTTCAATCTTGAAAAAGATGTAACAGACAGTTAAGGACATTTCTAATCGATTGGAATAAACTCTAAGGGATATAACAAGCTCATCTGGACAAGATTTGAGATTAAATCTCATCAAAAAGGCACTGCTATCAGTTTGGGTTCGATAATAGCCCAAACTAACAGTTGATTAATTCCATCAGATAAACAGATCTGAGCTCACTTTAATCACTTTAAAATCATTCACAGATATCTCAGAATCTATTCTTAATTCCTCATATTGATCTCAAAATCAAAATCTCAACCTCAGTTTGACTGTGAAGCTTGGAATTTTGTCTTTCTAATTTAATCTTCTTTTCACAAAATTAACACCTTAAACAGAATCCTCTCAGCCTCAAAAATCTTCCCAATCCATTAATCAGTTGTTCTAACCTAAAAATCTAGGGTTCCATGCTCATCGCCTGAACTCTAAAAGCATTCTGTTCATCAAAATGATTAGGAGGTTTCTATAAAAATCTGAGATCAAGAATAGCTTCAGTGCAGTGCACTGAAGCGTCTAGACTCTTTGAATGCTTCTTTAAAACTTTTGTGCAGGCCTCTCTAACTCCACCGGAGTTGGAGAAGAAGACATCTCACTCTAAGCTCCAGTGGTTAAAATTCCAAATAATTGGCCTCAAATTACTCTATGAACAAAAATACATCAATCTAGAGCTTTTCATTAAATTCTGTAGGCTGAAGATCAGAAAATGACTCGCCAGAGCTTTCCGGAGCTTTGGTGAGTCCAGAAAAATGCAAATAATGTTCAGAATGGTGTATTTACACCATTTTTTATCTAAAAAGGATCCTGAGGTTACAAGGAACCTCAGAATCACATTTAATTCCTCATTAATTCGTTACATGAATGATTAATCAATAGATTCAAGTTTGAATAGAATTTTAGAGGTTAAGGCTCAGGACTTGGTCTCTCACTCAAATGAGTGGCTGAGACAAGTCAACAGATACCTACGATCATAATTATATAAATAATTTATAATTTAAACTGCTCCTGTGCTGCCATTGACAGCGAGCTTAGGAGCATAATTAGATTTGGGCGTTTAGATAATAGGTGGTAATTATACAAATTAAAGTGTCAAATAGGGTCCTTAGGTTGTGAATAGGTGATGGAGAACCCTATGGAGGTGGATCTAGGCTCAGATATTGTCGCCATGGACAACGACAGTATCTAAGAAAGTGAAGGTGAATTAGGTGACAAAGTGATCAAATTAGAGATTAAGTGTGATAGAAATGATCGTGGATGATAGAGGAAGGTGATCAGTGAGTTCAAAAGAAAATTTAGGGCTCTGGCAAGCTCAAGGAGCTCGTCGGAGTCAAAGAAGACGAACATTAAATTCTAAATTGTAACTAAGCTATCTAACTAACTACCTACCTAAACTACCCTACTCCTACTCCTAATCTACTATTACCTGGACAAAGGGGTCAATAGGGCTCCGCCGAAGGCTCATGGCAGACGACGAAATCGAAGGGATTAAGAAGAATCTCCAGCGGGTGAATGCCAGGTGAAGCAAAGGATCTCCTTGGCCGTCACATTTGTCCAGAGACGTGACTGACCTCGGCGAATCTCCTCGACTAATCAAGATGGATGGAGGAAGTTAGAGAATGGCGTGGAAGTTTGCCGGAGTTGCGAACGAATAGCCTATTAGGTTGGCTTAGTGTTAGAAGAGGGAAGGGAGCCAACTTGAGAGAAATCAGATGGGTGAGGGGGTATTTATAGTGAATGGCAACGAAGAAGACGGTGGAGTCTAGACGAAGAAGAAGCTTGGGGAGCTTAACCTCTGGCATCATATCCGACAACGGTGAGGTTAACTCCCACAAGAAATTAGGATTTTAGAGTAATCCAGACTGATGGATGAAGATGGAGTGGTGAGCACAAGCTCCAGGAGCTTGGAAAAGGAAGGATGATGTCGGTAGGGCGGTGATCGCGCAATGGAGTCACTCTCCGTCGTCAGCCATTCAATCGGCTAGAGAAGAAGAAGAAGAAGAAATGGATAGGGACCTATGTGCAGTTAAACTTAAGGACCTATATGAAGATTAAGGACCTGATTGCAATGAATAGTAACGACCTAAATGTAAACCCAGGTTTTAGAGGTTTATTTTAACTTAGATTTTTTTCAACTTTTTACATATGTTAGTAAATAAGATAACTATTATGTTTTCACCTTGAATTTACATTTTTGACCTTTTTAAGTTAATTTATCAGATTAAGTAAAACTACTTAAGTTATTATATACTTAGGTGTACATTATGTTTAAGTTACTTAACTTATTAATTAAGGAAATGGTTTATAAGATTTTGAGTTCAATTATTAATTAAATTGTTAATAATGTTAATTGAATTATAAAATATCATTTTTAACTTAATTTAAGGTCCTTTACTATATATCTCTTATTTTACAATTAACCCTTATATATTCATAACCTTAGCTAATTAACTAGGAAGACTAGTTAATTAGGGGTAATTAGAGATCATGATGAGTCTCCCATCAATGGCCGTGAGAATATCGCGCCCCTTAGCCAAATTTGAATCGCACGCCTCGCCATCAGCCATCGGATGCTACGTGCATTAGATGGTGCATTCTCGATGTGCGTCAATGCCCGGATGCCACATCCGCACTCAACTGTGCGTCCACGTAGCCACTTTCTTCACTGCCCGATCTTCCATCGATGGCTCCATTTCCTCCTACATGCACTTTAGCAAATAAAATCCTTGCGCGAGGCTTCGAATGCATGGCCGCACATTGTGAGTGGAGGCACAGACCACTGTGCTGAGGGTGTGTCTTATTTTTGAATTAAGCTTTCATGCCCACGACCCTTGGATGGAGATCCAATGGTCGAGATGACTCCTCGCTTGATGAGGCACTTCTTCAGCCATGAAGCACAAATTCAATCTTGCGGCAGCTTGGAGGCTCCTTGGTTCAGGTAGGGCAGCCTGGATGACACCACGTGGCACCATCTGGGTCATCCATCTTCTTCTTGCAGAGGGTGCTATAGAGCTCAGATCTGGGCGATTCCCATGTTGACGGACTACGATCGTTGCTCTGAATCCATCCGTATGGTCGGATTCTTCATCCGAGGCCTGTAAAGATGTCGCACTGCCTCCTGGCCATGTAAAATGATGTAAATAATGTACATAACATACAACTATCCTAGATGCAATGCAATGAATGTTTATGCAATATTTATATCATGATATGCAATGCTATGCCTAGGAACTATTATAAATAAGCATTTTATGATGAATTTATATGTGCTTATCATACCCCCATGCTTACTTTTGGATAGTCCCTAGCAAAAATGAACCTAAATGCTATGTATAAAGGTAGGATCAAGATTCGAGTATTTAGGCAAAATTCATTATTGCTTTAGAAAATCTCAACCCCAAGACCTAATTACAAATACTCAACAGTGCCCGGGTGCCTGCCAGAATGCAGACCGTCAAAGCCCTCGCCTTATTTGAGAAGAGAAGATACAAAAAAAATTTTCTTATTTGTCTTCTTTTCTAATTTTTCTTTTGTACTTTTGGAGTTTGAGAGTTCTGGGATAACTTTTTACGGCTACCCAACCTGCCTAAGACTCGAAAAGGACTCTAAGTACTAAGCATCTTGTGAAAATAGTGAAAGACTCACTAGACAGCCGTTAAAACAGACTTCAGGTTTCTACGACCCTAGGTGACCTTGCAGAGAGGTTTATATTTTTAATCAGTAGCTTTCTCCCTACTTTTATTTATGGGGTCAACAGAAGGGTGAACCTAGTGTATATCTCCCCGATTTATTCTACTTCCTCACTTCTTCCCTAAGTGTTTTGGGAATTATTGTGTATTTTTTTTGTGAGTTGGGTTCTAGACAATTGACCGATGAGCTGTTACCACCGACAACCTACCAGCCATACTCGTGCGGTGAAGTGTGGTTTTGTTTTTTTTTCTCCTTTTTCTATTTTTTTATCTTTTTCTTTTTGTTTCTTTTTTTCTCTTTAAGTAGGTGGCATCCCTGATCTAAGATTTACCTAAAGGCATTACAATGAAAATGGTCTTGTGACTGAGCTCTGGACAACCGACCAATGAGCTGTTACCACCGACAACTTGCCAGCCATACCACCCTAGATAGTTCATGAGCTACCCAATTTTCGAAGAAACCACAGAAAAGTGAGTCAGTGCAAAAAAAATGTGCGTAAATCCTTAGCCTTAAAGTCCCCCCAAACCAGACGATGGGTTGATAAGTCGCATACTTATCATCCCAAATAATTAGCTAAATTAAAAATGAATTTTAATTGGTGAAGAATCGAGACTAAGTCCACATTTGAGTGGACATTCGGGCAAATTAAGCCCGAAGACCTGAAGTGTCTAAGTGTTTAGGTCTCAAAGTATCAATTACTAAAGTTTGCAACTCCTAATGCCTAAGTTCTCGTCTTTTAATTCTAAATTTTTTTTCCTTTTTCTCTTTTTCTTTTATTTTTTATTATTATTTTTTTAAATGGAATAAAAGAAAGTAGGAAATTATTGTTATAGCAGACAAAATGATTATAAGATATTTCCACCCCCCCATGCTTATCTATTTCAATGTCCTCATTATTCAAAATGAAAGCATGCAGGAGAGTAGAAGTGGAAGAATAGCACCTAGTTTCCATGAGACTCTGGTCAGCTTGGAACAATCATTACATGTGCTGAGTTTAGTGCCTTTAGCTGGGTGATGATTGGCCCGCAGTGGTTAAGGCAAGGTAAAAGCAACCTTGTCCAAGACGGGTTCAGGGAGCACATGGTCAACAAAGGGTTTGAGACGCTATTAGTTGACCTTGAAAATATTACCCATCTTTGGGTCAGAGATTTCAACGGCCTCGTTAGGGAAAATCCGCTCAATAACGAACAGGTCGTCCCACTTAAACCTGAGTTTTCCAGGGAAAACCTTCAATCGAGAGTCAAAAAGCCAGACCTTCTAGTTCAGCTCAAATCTCTTACATGAAATCATCTGGTCATGGAGAGCTTGGTCCTTGCCTTATAGACTCTGGCATTTTCATAAGCATCATTTCGAAGCTCCTCCAACTCAGATAGTTGGAGTTTCCTGGTTTTCTCGGCCAACTCAAGGTCCACTTTACATCTCTTGATGGCCCAAAATGCTCGATGTTCAAGTTCTACGAGTAAGTGACATGCCTTACCAAACACCAGATGGAATGGAGACATGCCGATAGGCGTTTTGTATGTCGTACGGTAAGCCCAAAGAGCATCTTCTAGATTTTGTGTCCAATCTTTCCTATTAGGCCTAACAATTTTTTGCAAAATGTTCTTGATCTCCCGATTAGAGACCTCGGCCTATCCGTTCGTTTGAGGGTGGTAAGCCATGAAATCCGATGATTCACCCTGTATTTCCCCAGTAAATTCCGAAACTGGGCAAGAGTAAATGTTTGCCACCATCACTGATAATTGCCCTAGGAACCCCGAACTGACTGAAGATATTTTTCTTCACAAAATCGATGACCACCTTGTGGTCATTGGTCTAGGTGGGAATTGCCTCAATCCACATGGACACGTAATCAATAGCGACCAGAATATACTGGTGTCCAAATGAAGAAGGGAAGGGTCCCATAAAGTCGATGCCCCAAATGTCAAAAATTTCGATGAAAAGATTTGGGTTCAGGGGCATTGTATCTCTCTTAGCCATGTTCCCAAGTGTCCAGCATCGGGTGCATGACTTTGAGAATTCCTAGGCATCCTTAAATAATGACGGCCAATAGAATTCAGATTGCAAAATTTTTGCTGCCATTTTTTTCCCTTAAAAGTGTCCACCACACACGGATGTGTGGTAGAACTCGAGTATGCTATGGAACTCAATTTCTGAGATGCATCGATGAAGAATCTAGCCTACGTCGAAGCGGTACAGCTCGGGATCATCTCAAAAATAATATCTTGCCTCAGACACAAGTCTATCCCATTGTTGTTTGGTCCAATCTTGGGGGATTTGACCAACGACCAAATAATTGGCAATATTCACAAACCAATGGGTTCGGATACCTGAGACTATGAGGATAGTCTCATCCGGATGAGGAGAATCAATTAGGATTCTCGAGAGGTGATCTGCCACTACATTTTGTGCCTCAGCTTTATCCTTGATTTCAAGATCGAATTCTTGAAGCAGTAGGATCCAGCGAATAAGCCAAGGTTTGGAATCCTTTTTGACCAAGAGATGTTTCAAGGCCGAGTGGTCGATATAGATGATGACACGAGAACCTAACAAATAAGCCCAAATTTTTCTAAAGTGAAAACTATAGCTAGCATTTCTTTTTTAGTAACGATGTAGTTCCTCTAGGCCCCGACCAAAGTCTTGCTAGTGTAGTAAATCACAGAGGGCTTTTTCTCAATCTTTTGACCCAAGACAGCTCTGATAGCATAATCAGATGCGTCAGCCATAATCTCAAATGGGGCTGTCCAGACCAGTGGTTGCAACATCAGGGCACAGGTGACTGCCATTTTCAATAAATCAAATGCCTTATGGCATGATTCATCAAACTCGAACGACGTGTCTTTGGCCAAAAGGTTACTCAAGGGCCGAGCAACCTTCGAGAAATCCTTAATGAATCTTCTATAAAAATCCACATGCCCAAGGAAAGAGCGGATCTATTTTACGGAAGTGGGTGGAGGAAGTCTAGTGATAGCATCCACCTTAGCTCTATAAACTTCAATACCCTGACTAGAGACCACATGACCTAGGACAATGCCTTCCTGAGTCATAAAGTGGCTCATTTCCTAGCAAAGGGCCAGCCGAGTTTTGATGCATCTCTGAAGGATCAATTCTAGGTTAGCCAAGCTAGACTCAAAAGAATCTCTGAAAATGGAGAAATCATCCATGAACACCTCAAGACAATCTTCCACCATGTCAGAAAATATGGCCAACATTCACCTTTGAAAAGTCACAGGCGCATTGCAAAGCCCGAACGACATTCTACGGAATGCAAAGGTTTCGTAGGGACATGTGAAACTTGTCTTTTCCTGGTCTTCGGGATGGATAGGGACTTGGTTATATCCTGAATAACCATCCAAGAAGCAAAAATATTTTTGCCCAGCTAACCTTTCAAGGATTTCATCGATGAATGGCAAGGGAAAGTAATCCTTTTTAGTGGTTGTGTTTAGCTTCCTATAGTCAATACAAACTCTCCAAGTAGAAACTGAACAAGTGGTGAAGGTTTCCCCTTTCTCATTAGTCATAATGGTTATTCCCGCCTTCTTGGGTACAATCTGAATGGGGCTAACCCATGGACTATCGGAGATTGGTCAAATAATCCTAGCATCGAGCCACTTGATTATCTCCTTCTTGACCACTTCTCACATATTCGGGTTTAGTCTCCTTTGCATTTCGCGAGAAGGGCGGGATCCATCTTCCATGAAAATACAATGATTACAATAAGATGGCTCAATCCCCCTAAGGTCATGGATTGTCCAACCAATTGCCTCCTTATTGTTCTTAAGGACCTTAATTAACCTCGATTCTTGCTCCTTAGTCAAACCAGCACTAATAATCACAGGGAGCGTGTTCTTAGGTCCTAAGAACTCATATTTCAAATTTTTGGGCAATGATTTTAATTCCAGGTGGGGTGGGTTTAGAATAGAAAGTAGGGAGGATGCTGTTGAAGATTCTTCAGAACGATCTCATGGAAAAGGTTGGGAATGAATAAAATCAATAGCCTCTTCAGGATGTGGTAGGTCTACCATGGAGGAGGGTTGTGGGTTGGGTTCGCTAAAGCTAGTGGAGTCCTTGAGTGCACTGATTATCATACAAGTCTCAAGATCCTGATCCTCGAGCTCCTCAATGAATCCACAATCCTCAAATCCTCTTATCACCTTAAAACTATCTAGAGTTAATTTCTTATCCCCAAAGGCGATCTCCATACTACCACTTTCACAATTTATGTTAGCCTTGGTAGTAGCTCGGAACGGATGCCCCAAAATGATGGGTGTGTTCCTTAAATCATTAGGTACATCCATGTCAAGGACAAGGAAATCTACAGCAAAATAAAAATCCTTGACCTTGACAATTACATCCTCAATAAAGCCTCTCGGTGTGGTGACCGATCGTCCGCTAATTGTAGCGTTACTGATTTTGGCCTAAGTTCACCTAACCCAAACCTCTCATAAAGAGAAGTTGGGATTAGGTTGATCGATGCACCTAGATCCAAAAGTGCCCTATCAAAAGTATATTCCCCAATAATGCATGAGATTAAGGGGGCACCTGGATCTTTCTTCTTTTGAGGAAGGTGATGCAGGATCATAGAACTTACCTGCTCAGAGAGAATCACCTTCCTCAGAGTGGGTTCTCACAATTTGCGCTTTTTGGTACATAGTTCTTTCAAAAACTTAGCGTAAGCTGGGATGTGCTTAATAGCATCGAGGAGCGGAATATTGATCTCTATGCTCTTGAATAAATCCCGAAGCTCCTCGTTGCTATCTAGGGTTTTCTTCTTCTTAGTTTTCAATAGGGCTTCAGGGAACAGGATATAGGTGGGATTTTCAATTTCCGATCCCTAGGCCTTATTGTCTTCTTCAATCTCCTCCTCTTCTCTCTCAAGCTCCCTAGGGTTTCGGCATCTAGAAGGCAATTTAGGGTCCTAGGTTTGCTTTCCACTTCTCAAGGTGATAGAGTTTGCAGAGGCATACGGGTTTGGGTCTTGAGGTGGGCTAGTGAAGATTGGAGGTCCTTGGTTAGTCATGTAACCAGAAGAAAAAGAAGATGAGGGACCTTTCTTAACCACCTGAGCATGTGCACGTGAGTCCCTTTGATTCTTGTACCCTTATGCTCTATTGCCCTGATTTTGCACATTGCGCGAATTGGGTATAAGTTGGGATGGTAGAGATCCAGGTTGTCGGGTGTTAGCAATTAACCTGGATTGCAAGTTATCCAATGATGTCTTCATTTGTTGCATAAGCTGAAGCATGGACCCTTGCATTTCCATCATTTTCCAGTTTAAATCAGCCTGCCCTATTAATTGTTGGGCATTCCAAGATGGCTGAGTAACCGGTCTCGGGTGCAACTAGGTGTATACTTGACCCTAACCCATAGGTTTTTTAGATGCATAGTTACTAGGTCGAGATTGGGTCAGTTGCCCCTAATTTCTCCAGGAGAAGTTAGGGTGGTTCCACCATCCCGAGTTATAAGTGTTGGAATGCAGGTTGGACCTAACATTCTCTTACATTGCATATTCATCCTCATAAGACGAGGATGGAGAGAAGGAAGGATTAGAGACATTGGGATCAATGGCCCCAGTTTGGAACCCATAAGGTTCCGAGAAATCCTGGCTCACAGGTTGACCTGAATCAAGTTGGTTCATGAATTCTCGCCCCATGGGAGCTCGTGAGGAATGGAATCCCAAATTCTGGGATTTAGTGGGTAAAGAAGTGTTTCCTGAATTCCCAAACATCCATTATTCCATTTTCTTAGCAACCAAGTCCATTTTATCAAGTTTATTACAAATTAATTCCATGTCAAATGAATGAGAATCCTGGATCTCATTAGCACTTGACATAGGTTGTTGGGACCGATTGAATGCATCCATGGAGACGTGATTAATTGAGTTCTTGCTCATTTCCTCAAATAGGTTGTATATGCTATCTGCATCCTTGTTGAGAAAATTGCCTCCGCAAGAGGTGTCCACATGATTATGGAGTTGCTCAACCAACTCGTGATAGAAAATCTGCACCAGCTGCCATTTCAAGACCTCGTGGTGTGGAGGTCGGGGGTGTTTCGCATGTTAGAAATCGAGGTTACAAGTAACCTATCGCTGTAGTGGCAAAACACGTCGATCAGATAAAATTTATACCGAAAGTCCAAGGGAGTCCTGGGTCGAACATTAGGAGGCGACGTTTACTTTATTGAAAATCGCACTTCGATTCGTTTCCTTTTGCTATTTTGGGGTTTTGTTATTTTTTTTGTATTTTTGAAATAAAAGACAAGTAGAATGAATCACAAGATAGAAATGGAACAAATATGATATATATATCAATCCAATGTTGATTATAATGAACTATAAAAGCACAAAAAGAGAGGGGGGTCAGAGGAAATCTCCCGAATCAGCTGTTCGATGAGACGATGGCGCCTGGCGGAAGCTCGAATGAAGAAGGTGAGGAGCGAGACGACGGAGGTGAGATGCATGAAGATGTCATGTTGAGGAAAGCTTTGACGTGGCTCCGGAATGGAGGTGAGAAGACGAAGGTGATCTGTTACCGGAATGGTGGTGGGAGGATAGCTCTAAGGCGACCTATGAAGGGAGATCGGAAGTAGGAGGAGTATTTGATGAGGCAGAGGTTCGCTACACTAATAGGCACCTTGGGAGCTTGAGAACAAGCTCTAATGGGGCATTGGTAGGCTTGCTAGAGCTTGGGAGTAGGTGGGAGTAGTGTAGATAGAGTTGGCTTGGAAGGGAGGGGGTGTAGGTCCTTTTATAGTGGAGAAGAACAGGCGTAAATAGGTATGGGACCATTAGTGACATCCAGGCCACCACAGGAAACGTCACCGTAGGTAGCTCAGGCCCACTGGCGCCCACACCTGGCTTTGCTGGCATGTGATGAATTACCGAAAATAGTAAGCATCGCTGTAAGTCGAGTTCATGCGTCGCTATAGGTCCAACGCATGCACAACTGGCGCTGCACTCCTGCCTTGCCACGCGCGCACGCCCACGTGCTGGCGCTACGCGAGCGTTGCGCTGTGCACCTACGTGCCTACTTGCGCACGCGCACCTACGCTGCTGCGTGCATGCGGTGCCACATGCGTGCACTGGGCGACCTGGGCTACGCCACGTGTAGTCTGGGCCATCCATCTTCTTCTTATTGTAGGGGTTGCTACAGAGGTCGGATTGAGTCAATTTTCATGCCATTAGGCTGCGATCGTCAACCCGAATCCATCCGTGCGGTTGGATTTGTCATTTGAAGCTCTGAATTATGTCTCCTAGTCCCTTGGTCGTTGATCTTCCTCAGACTTCACATGGTGCTATGGGACACCGACCGAGGTGATTTCAGAGGCGTTGGACTCCGATCAACATCTTGATCAAATCCATATGGTCAGATCATCAATCCGAGCTCCAAAATAAATATCATTCTCTCCTAACCACAAAAAGGACACAATTAACCTAAATTATATACAACTACTTTAAATGCAGAAAGATGCATGCTATGCAATATTTATAATATGAAATGCAAATCTAAGCCTAGAAACATGCATGAATAGGCATTTTACCCTCAATAAATGTGTTTACATCATACCTCCATGCCTATCTTTTGCTAGTCCATAGAAAAATTAAACTATATGCTATGTATAAAAGCAGAATTAAGATTAAATCGCTTATGCCTAAGTTGTTTATTAACAATAGAAAATTTCAACTAAGGTCCTAAACTACGAAAACTCAACAGTACCCGAGTTCCTGCACGAATGCAGACTGCCCAGGCCCTCACCTTATTTGAAAAGGGAAGATACATTTTTTTATTATTTTCTTCCTTTCTACTTTTTTTGTACTTTTGGAGTTTGGGAGTTCCAGGATAACTTTTTACGGCTACCCGACCCGCCCAAGACTCGAAAAGGACTCTAACTACTAAGCATCTTGTGAAAATAGTAAAAGACTCACTAGACGGCCGTTAAAACGGACTTCGAGTTTCTATGACCCTAGGTGACCTTGCCTAAATGTTTATCTTTACAATCAGTATTTTTCTCCCTACTTTCTTTTATGTGGGGTCAACATGTGGGTGAACCCTATGTATATCTCCCTGATTTATTCTACTTCCCCGTTTCTTCCCTAAGTGTTTTGGGAATTATTGTGCTTTTTTTTTTATGAGTTGGGTTCTAGACAACCAGCCGATGACCTATTACCACCGATAATTTACCAGCCATACTCGTGTGGTGAAGTGTGGTTTTATTTGTTTTTTTTTATTTTCTCATTTTTCTATATTTTTTTCTTTTTTATTTTTTTTTCTTTTAAGTAGGTGGCTTTCCTAATCTAAGATTTACCTAAGGGCAGTACAATGAAAATGGTCTTATGGCTGGGCTCTGGACAATCGGTCGATGAGATGTTACAACCGACAACTTGCCAACCATACCACCCAAGTCGATCCATTGGCTACCCAATTTCCATAAAAATCGTCAGAAAGTGAGTCAGTGCAAAAAAAATGTGTGTAGATGCTTAGGCTTAAAGTCCCCCCAAATGAGAGGGCAGGTTGATAAGTCACATACTTATCATCCCAAATTATTTACTAAATAGAAATAAATTTTAATTGGTGAGAACTTGAGACTAAATCCACATTCGAGTGGACACCTGGCCTAATTAAGCCCGAAGACCTGAAGAGTCTAAGTGTTTAGGTCCTCTCATATCATTTCCTAAAGTTAATAACTTCCAAATGCCGAAGTTCTCTTTTCCTAATTTCTTTCTTTTTTTTATCTTTTTTCAAATTATCAAAATTTTTTTTTAATTTTATAAGAAACTAAAAGAAATTCTACAGAGTTAACATAATGATTTTAGGAATTGGCTATCCACCTCCCCCATGCCTAAATGATGCAATGTCCTCAATGTAAAAATAAAGACATGAAAAGGGCAGAGTAAACAGAACATCACCTAAGTGTCGAAAAAATCCGATCAGCTCTGCAGAGAGAAGTATATACACACATGCTAAGTTTAATTCCTTCAGCTAGGCATAACATACATAAAAAGAAGAAATTGAGAATTCACAAGTGCAGGTCAGAATCAAAATAAAAATATTGATCCTGAAACCTGCCAACAGAATATGTCCACAGACGTGGACCAGATTATTGTGCAGACCCATGCCCCAGGGGCAAGTGGTTCTCAGGTTCTGGATGAAAATCACCCAGAACCGATGGTTGTTGTGTTTGCAGGACAGGGCCTGCAGTTTAGTGGTGTGCAACCCAAGACCAAAGTGTCAGACAATAGGTAAAGATGGTTCAATAGGTGCAGTTGTCCACTTAACATCTAGCTCACAAAAATAATCAGTTATTTCAAGCTTAGGTTGCACGTGAAAGATATCGTAAGGGTCCTGGTAGAAAGTAGGTGGTTTTAGGTCAATAGGTACCCTTAGATCCAAAATCAAACTTCCCTCAAAATTATCCTCCTAAATTTTTATTTCAATAATTCTATCCTCCAACATCAAGGGCTTAGGCTTCGGGACCTCTAGCATATTATTCACCCCATATGATTCTCCCAAGTCCAGAAATCTTGGCTGAATCAAGATTGACTTGGGCACAAAGATCTCAGAAGTCAGCTCTTCGGGGTGCAGATGAGGACTGGGGTCACTAATTGAATTATCAAGATTTGGATCCTCCAAGTTAACCCCAACTGAATCCAAATATTCAATGAACGGGCTATCAAATGGTTCATTAGATTCTTCATGACCGTTTGTCCCACTAAAATCATTTTCCTTATGTTCAAGTAAGACTTCAACTAAAGATTCTTCACCCTCAGAGTCAAAGAATTGATGATCCTCATTTATATATGTCTCAAAATCATAAATCATTTCATGATCCAAGGAGACATAATTTTCTTCGTTTCCTAACTTGGGGATCTCGGGTGAATCAATCCGTTCATCCTCAAATGGTTGCTCTAGCCCAACCTGGTCATCCCCGGTCTCAGAAAATGTATCCCCCCCAATAGGTGCGTGAGTGGGTTTAGACATTAGCTCTCCTAAAGGGGGTTCATCTTGAGAATCATCCCAAGATTTGACTAGGGCAACCACAAATTTCATCCTTAACCTCGACAACTTCCCAAGTAGAAACTCACCTAGGTCCCTATCCCTAACACTTTGGAGCAAATCCAATAAAGAACTATTAAGTTCATCAATCATTTTGATCATATGCTCCAGTGCTTCAGTGCATGGTGTTGGCTGGGCTTCTAAAGATTGTATGGTGTTCCTCAAATTAGCCAACACTCTATCTTTGATCTGGTTCACCTGAACTGATCGGTTCGATTTAGGTTTGGGTGGGTTTGGGTTGAATCTAGGGGAGTCAAGATGTTGAGGTTCTCGGGTCCCTCCCTGAAAGTAGGTCATTCTAGGTTGTTCAAATGATGGTGGCGACCTATATTCAGTATAATACTGGGGAGGGTAGGCATTATAATCATGATATCCTTCCAGATTGTAGATCAAGTTAGTTTGGTCATCAAAGGATGGAGATCCATAATCATTATAGCTCTGGGAATGATAATAAACATAGTCTTATTGTCCAGGGTTAGGCCCTGGACACTGAGGTTCGGATTCATATCCCTAATTAAAGTCATCCCAGCTAGTGGATGGGTAATTATAAGTCAAGTCGGGATAGTAATCATCTTGGGGATAAGTGGTGGTAGGAGGATAGGATGTGAAATGTGTGTAGGATGTGGAAGGGTACATGGTGAAGTAAGGAGGAAATCAGAAGAGAAAGGAGCCCTGTAATACAAAAATATAGGCATGTCCTTAGTTTGGGTAGACTAAAGGTCTACAGACTCTCAGAATCCATCGTAGGATTATAGACGATTTTCTCTACTTATGTCTAGGCAATCCAACTAGTTAGAAGGAGGGACTGGCGAAAAGGTTCTTCCTTTGGCTTGCGCCTCCGGTTCCTAGGTACCCCCCAGCCACGATCGTTTGATGCTACTACCCTAGCTAGACATCAGATTGACTAGTATAAGCAGGTTAATCTTGAACAATCTCAATCTGGATCCCGATGAGCAAACCAGTCCTTAGGGCCAACGTCTAATAAATTTTAGTTAGGCTTGGGACAATGATGCTTCAGGAATGTAATGGGCCCTTTAGATGCGTTGTGCCCTTAATGATCAATTAAAATGTGTGTGCGTGCACAACCAGGGTTCTCAAACAAGGTTATTTGATAATGTGTCTTTTAGGGTTCAACCTTGTTTAGTAGCTTTTAGGGTTTAATTATAAGGTTGGTTCAATCAAGGTTTAGTAGAACACTCCAAGTTTTGAAAGCACAGATGATGCTATGTTCCTTTAAAAATCAAAAATAATGTGGAGTGCCTGGTTCAGCCCTAAGAATCAACCCTAAGTGTCAAGCTACTTGATCGATCAGTTTTAGATTGAGTGGTGCAGCCCAAACAACCCAATCAATTGGCCTATTGCACCACTTAGTTAAGTCACACAAGAATGTCTAACCTATTCAGATTTCTACTCACTTATGTGTATTGAGTTGAAGTGTACCTTGTCCACAAGTCAGACCTGGTTAAGTGGTAGAATCAAAGTGATTGTGCACCTTATGATAAGAAGTTGTGGGTGTTAAGTGTGTAGCTTTCAGTTAAATCCCACAAGAGAAGAATATTTTTTTATCATTTTATATATGTGGGTGGGTGAGGTGAGTGGAGTGACAATCAAACAACCAATATCTACCCTAGGGTTTATGCAATGCACCTAAGTTGATTTGGGTTTGAGTTATTAGGTTATGGAATGAAAACTAAGGTAGGGGTGGTGTGGGGGACACTTACAAAACACTCTACCCACACTTTACTCCGGTCTACCGCACATGGATCTCCATGCTAGGGTACTTGCAAGACAATAGATCAGAGATAAGCGGGGTTAGTGTTATGTAAATGCAAAGAAATGTAATAAACAATAAAGTAAATTCCGTTGCCTCCCCGACAATGGTGCCAAAATGGTCGGGCGTGGTTCACGTGTTAGAAATCGAGGTTACAAGTAACCTGTCGTCGTAGTTGTAAAACACGTCGATCAGACAAAATTTATACCAAAACTCCAAGGGAGTCCCGGGTCGAACACAGGGAGGCAACGTTTACTTTATTGAAAACGGTGCTTCGATTCGTTTCTTTTTGGTATTTTGGGATTTTTTTTTTTGTATTTTTGAAATAAAAGACAAGTAGAATGAATCACAAGATAGAAATGGAACAAATATGATATATATATCAATCCAATGTTGATTACAATGAACTATAAAAGCATAAAAGGAGAGGGGGGTGAGAGGAAATCTCCCGAATCGGTTGTTCGGTGAGACGATGGCGCCTGGCGGAAGCTCAGACAAAGGAGGTGAGGAGCAGAACAACGGAGGTGAGATGCAGGAGAACATCGTGTTGAGGAAAGCTTCAACGTGGCTCCGGAATGGAGGTGAGAAGACGAAGGTGATCTGCTACCGGAATGGAGGTGGGAGGATAGATCCAAGGTGACCTATGAAGGGAGATGGGCAATAGGAGGAGTATTTGGTGAGGCAGAGGTTCGCTACACTAATAGGCACCTTGGGAACTTGAGAACAAGCTCTAATGGAGCGTTGGTATGATTGCTAGAGCTTGGGAGTAGGTGGGAGTAGATTAGGTAGAGATGGCTTAGAAGGGAGGGGGTGCAGGTCCTTTTATAGTGGAAGAGAAGAGGCAAAAATAGGTATGGGACCATTAGTGACATCCAGGCCGTCGCTGGAAACGTCGCTGTAGGTAGCTGATGCCCGTTGGTGCCCACACTTGGCTTTGCTGGCATGTGATGAATTACGAACGTCTGTAAGCGTCGCGTAAGTCTAGCTCATGCGTTGCTGTAGGTCCAACTCACGCATAGTTGGAGCTACGCTCCTGCCTTACCGCGTGCGCCCGCGCCCACACGCTGGCACTGTGCTATGCGCATGTGCGCCTACGCGCGCGCGCGCACCTGCGCTGTTGCGCTCGTGCGGTGCCGCGTGCGTGCACTACGCAGCTTGGGCTGTGCCACGTGGCGCAGTCTGGGCCGTCCATCTTCTTCTTGTTGTAGGGACTGCTACAGAGGTTGGATTGAGTCGATTTCGCACCATTAGGCCACGATCATCGACCTGAATCCATCCGCGCGGTTGGATTTGTCATTTGAAGCTCTGAATTATGTCTCATAGTCCCTTGGCTATTGATCTTCCTCAGACTGCATATGGTGCTACGGGACTCCGATCGAGGCGATTTAGAGGCATTGGACTCTGATCGTCGTCTTGATCAAATCTGTAAGGTCGGATCGTCAATTCGAGGCTCCAAAATAAATATCCTTCTCTCCTAACCACAAAAAGGATGCAATTAACCTAAATTATAAACAACTACTTTAAATGCAAAATGATGCAGCTATGCAATATTTATAACATGAAATGCAAATCTATGCCTAGGAGCATGCATGAATAGGCATTTTACCCACAATAAATTTGTTTACATCATGTGGACACTTCCTCAAAAGTTCCTAGAATCACTCCTAGGCAGCGTGAAACGGTTCCCCCGGCTACTGGGCGAAAGTGGTAATCGCCCGTCACAAGGCATTGGTCCTTCCAATAGGGAAGAATTTCTTCAAGAAAGCTGACTTAAAAGCAGCCCAAGTTTCAATCAGCCTTCCTATAGTCTAGTACCAATGTGCGGCCTTATCCCTGAGAGAGTGGGGCAAAAGCCTCATGATCATTTGCTCTTCGTTCACATTCCTTACTCTGGTGGTCTAAACCAAAGTGGTCAAATCCTCTAAGTGGTGGAATGGGTCCTCCGAGACAAGTCCATGGAAATGCTTAATCAAACTAAAGACTTCGGGTTTGATTTCTGTGTCTCCGGCAAGAATCATGACACCGGGATGTTCCCCATAGTTTGAAGGATCATAAAAGTCCTTCAAGAGTCGAGTGCCCTGACCATGGAAATGATGGAACCATTGCTGCATCTGTTGCAATTCTTCCAACTGCCTCTGAATCAGCTCCTGCTCGTTTGGGGGTGGGGGAGGTGGTTGTTGATCATCCATGGGATCTGCTTGGCTATATCCCAACCTCCGCCTCCTAGAATGGTCTAAAGGTCCCTCCAATCTAGGGTTCATTGACCTCTTCCCAAGCATACACTGGAAGGAAGTCAGAAGGATGGGGAAAAGAGGGAACCCTACAACACAAGAATACAAGCATGACCTTAGATGGGGTAGCCTAAGTTCTAGTGACTCTCATAATCCGTCCTAAGATTATGGACAATTTACTCCAATTATGTCTAGGCAATCCGACCAGTTAGAAGGAGGGACTGGGGAGAAGGTTCTTCATTTGGCTTACACCTCCGGTTCCTAGTGTACCCTCCAGCCGCGGTCTTTTGATGCTACTCCCCTAGCTAGACATTAGATTGACTAGTATAAGTAGGTTAATCGTAATTTATCTCAATCTGGATCCTGACAAGCGAATGAATCCTTAGGGCCAACGTCTAATTGATTTTAGTTAGGCTTGGGGAATTGGTGCTCTGGAATGTGGTGGGCCCTTAATGGGTTGTGCCCTTAATGATTTGCTTGAGAATGTGTGAATGTGCACAACCAAGAGGTTTTCAAGCAAGATTATTAATGATGAGGTGAGTTTTAGGGTTCGAATCTTGCTTAATAGATTTTAGGATTCAAATATTAGGTGTTTTCAACCAAGTTTTGTAAGGAAAATCAAGTTTGTTTTTGAAAGCTCATGTTGAAGTATTTTCCTATAGAAATCAAGAAAAATATGGAGTGCCTAGCTTGACCTAGTTTTCGAATCCTATGGGGCAGCTAGAAAATGAACCTCTTTTAGATTAGGCGGTGCGACCCAAATAATTCAATCATTCGGCTCAAATGCACCACCGATTAAGGCACACAAAAAGGTGATTAACCTAATATGATTTCTACTCTTTTATGTGTTGAATTCATGTACCGGGTCCACAAGTTGAAAGCCCGATTGAGTAGATGAAAATCATGTCTGATTATGTGCCTCAAATGTGTGTTGAAGTGTGTATATCGATTCGTCCCACAGAAAGTATCTTTTTTTTTGTTTTTTTTTTAAATGCGGGGGTGAGGTGGATGAAGGTGGCAAACAAGACAAACAATTCTATCCTAGGGTTTATGCAAACACCTTAGTAGATTAGATCTTGGTTATGAGTGGTGAAATGAACTAGTGGGGGGGAATGTGGAGGACACTTACAGAGTACTCTACCCGCAGCTTACTCCAGTCTACCACACTTGGACCTCCATACTAGGGAACCTGCAAGATAGTAGATCAAAGACAAGCAGGGTTAGTGCTATGTAAATGCAAAGAAGCGCAATAAAAAATAAAGTAAATTCTATTGCCTCCCTGGCAACGGCCTCAAATTGATCATAGGAGTTTCGCGAGTTAGAAATCAGGGTTACGAGTAACACATCGTCGTAGTTGCAAAATGCGTGGTCAAATAAAATTTATACCGAAACTCCAAGGGAGTCCCAGGTCAAACACAGGGAGGCGATGTTTACTTTAACTGAAAACTGTGCTTCGCTTTGTTTCTTTTTGGTAATTTAGGGTTTTGTTATTTTTCTTGTATTTTTAAAAAGAGGACAAGCAGAATGAATCACAAGATAGAAATGGAACAAATATGATATATATATCAATGCAATGTTGATTACAATAAACTATGAAAGAATAAAAAGAGAGGGGGGTGAGTGGAAATCTCCCGAATCGACTGTTCAGCGAGACGACGGCACCTACCGAAAGCTCAGACAAAGATGGTGAGGAGCAGGATGACGAAGGTGAGATGGAGGAGGACGTCGGGTAGAGGAAAGCTTCGGCGTGGCTCCGAAATGGAGGTGAGAAGGCGGAGATGATCTGCTACCGGAATGGAGGTGGGAGGACAGCACCAAGGCAACCTACGAATGGGGATGGGAAGAGGGATGACTATTTGGTGAGGCATAGGTTTGCTACACTAATAGGAGCCTTGGGAGCTTGAGAACAAGCTCTAATGGAGCATTGGTAGGCTTGCTAGAGCTTGGGAGTAGGTGGGAGTAGAGTAGGTAGAGATGAAGAGGAATGAAGGGTGTAGGGGTGTTTATATAGTGGAAGGAAGGAGAGAGTCTCGCGCATAGGCATTCAGTGACAGCTATAAGACTCACTAAAGGCCTCTCGAGTTGTCGCTGAAGATCCGCACCTCTTCATTGCTTGGGCTAGCACACGCACTGCGCAGGCCATTTAGTGACAGCTATAAGCGTCAATAAAGGCCCACCCTTCTGCCATAGTAAATCCCGCACCCACCGCCCATGCCCGTTGCTGTCATCGCGCACGTACGCGCAGACGCATCCTGACCAACGGATGAAGGATCTCACGGCCGAGGGAAGATCGCGCCCCTTCACAAAATTTCAATTGCACGCCTCACCATCAGCCGTCGGATGCCACGCGCATCAGATGGTGCATTCTCGATGTGCGTTGACACCCGTGTGCCGCATCCGCACTCAACTGTGCGTCCACGTAGCCGCTTCCTTCGCTGCCCGATCTTCCATCGACGACTCCATTTCCTCCTGCATGCGCTTCAGCAGATAAAATCCACGCGTAGGGCTTCGAACGCATGGCCGCACGTTGAGAGTGGAGGTGCAGACCACTATGCTGAGGGTCGTCATGTGTCTTGTTTTTGAATTATGCTTCTGTGCTTACAACCGTTGGATGGAGATCCAACGGTCGAGATGACTCCTCGCTTGATGAGGCACTTCTTCAACCATGGAGAGCACATCTCAGCCGTTGAACTAAGATCCAACGACTGGGATCTGATCTTGCGGTAGGCTTAAGGGCTCCTTGGCTCAGGTGGGGCGGCCTGGATGGTGCCACGTGGCGCCATCTGGGCCATCCATCTTCTTCTTCTTGCAGAGGGTGCTATAGAGCTCAGATCTGGGCGATTTCCGCATCGACGGACTATGATCGTTGCTCTGAATCCAACCATTCGGTCAGATTCTTCATCCGAGGCCCGTAAAGATGTCACACTACCTCCTAGCCATGTAAAATGATGGAATTAATGTACATAATATACAACTATCCTAGATGCAATGCAATATATGTTTATGCAAAATTTATACCATAATATGCAATGCTATTCCTAGGAACTATTATAAATAAGCATTTTATGATGAATTTATATGTGCTTCTCATCATTTTATTTCAAAAACAAAAAAATAACAAAATCGTAAAACACCAAAAAGAAACAAATCGAAGCACGATTTTCATACAAAGTAAACGTCGCCTCCCCATATTAAACTCGAGACTCCTTTGGAGTTTCGGTATAAATTATATTTTATCTCGAGTTTTGCAACTATGACGATGGGTTACTGACGAGTCGATTGTTCGCTTTAAAGTCGTTTGCAGTTTTATGTGGTGGAAAAATCGACTAATCAATATTTAAAAAGAAATAACCACTCGCAAAAGAGCGAGTCGTATCCATAGGGAGGCAATGACGTATTTAAATTCACACCAGTTAAAAACGCTTCTTCGTAGTTAGTTTGGACAAGAATCAAGCCAAAATTGCCTTCAGATTAAGGTTGAATCAAGAAATCATGCTGAAATAGCAATTCTGAGTAACTAGAGGATATTTGTCGCAATGTAGAATCAATAAAATATTATTAAAAATTGACAATGGTAGAAAATGTAATTTTTAATGGCCATGTTACCGTAGCAAAACAGGGGATTTTTTCTCCTTTTTCTCGTGCAACGAGGAGTAGACGGCTGGATGTGGGAAGCTCGAAGGAAGTTCCTTGGACCGAGGGCTTCAAAGCGGGGGTGGCGACGTGTCGCACGGCAACCGGAGCCAGCCGATCGGAGCCCCAGCGGAGGTGGCTACATCCGGTGCTGCAGCTACTGTTGGCAGTGAGGACTGCTGCGCGCTTGCTGGAGGGAGCAGGAGAGTGTGCGGCCTGTTGGCAGTGAGGACTGCAGTGTGCTGGCTGCAGGGCAGAGACTCGTCGCCACGGTTGAGGCCGGCGGTGTGGAATGGAAGAGAGAAGATCTCTCTGCACAGTGGTGGGTCGGTGGTAGAGGCCTTCCTCGCTCAGCATCCTCTCTCCTCCTTTTGTAGCGGCCTGCACAAATTTGAATGGAGAGGCGTGAGCAGATCCACCTTCTCCGCTGATCCATGAATGTGCTTTTAGTGCGACCGGAGGCGTTGCAGCGGCAGCTGAGCCGTTGCTGAGAAGAAGAAGAATAAAGGATATTATTAAAATATTATGGTTATTTATATACAAACCCTCAACTTTTATGTTAACTAAAATAATGTACCTAATTGGTTAACTAATTAGATGAATGCCATTCTAAGCTAATTCTAAATGCACTTAAAATATGAATGCAATGCATGGATTATGTAATTAAATTAAAAATATGAATTAATTTATTTACATCCTAATTTATGCTAAATAAATGTTAGAATTAACTTAATGTCTAGGCACTTAAATACTTAAATAGCCCACAACTATGGACTAATCAAATACCCCCATGCCTAGTTTTTGCTAGTCCCTAGCAAAATTAAGCGAAACCTAGCACTCCAAGTAGACTAGTCAACTCACTTAGTCTTCCTTGAGAAGCATATTAAGTTCAGACTCTAGACCCAAGGTTCCTAAGTAGTTGCTAAGTTACAGACTTGGTCGGCTAAAGACGAGTTGCAGGCACAAGTTTCCCTGATTTCTAACTCTACCCTAAAATTTATTGATCCCTGAGATTAAAGCATCCGTGTCTACGCATTGGTCTGAGTTATTTGAGTTAAAGGAATTTTATATATATATATATATTTTGTTTGTTTGATTCTTCTAAGTCTAACCTCAGATCAGCCATCAACACGGTCTGTGCCGGATTCATTGTCTCCATTACCATACCTCAAAGGGTGCCTGGCTTTCAATGCTTCAAGATAGCACCACCCATAACGACCCCAAGAACTCCTGGCAATCGACACTTCGAGATAGTATCGCCCATGGATTTCTTAAGTGAATTCTGGCCTATGGCAATCGACACTTCGAGATAGGGCCGCCCATGGTACCTGAACCGCACAATGCGCTTACATGCCCCCAGTAGGATGGATATCCTAAGAGACAAGCGTCGAGGAGGTAATATGTTATCATCGCATCCTCAAGGTGAGTATATACTCCCCTCTCCTACGGCGGGAACTCTTCCAATCAAAATGTGTTTTCAAGCCTTTCCTAAGTCAAAACTAAGAGAACCAAATCTCTTTTCAGAAAGAAAGAAGTTAATTACCAGACCAAGTGTGTGAAATTTGATGCTCGGGTTACAAGGACCCGTAAACCAAAAGGTAGAACAAGACTCCAGGTACTACCCCACCTTTTAACTCAAACCCTAGCTTCCCTTCCTCAATATCTTGAGGAATGGTCCACAACTTAACTCCTACTTAAGTTTTTAAGTCCACAAAGGACCCTAAAGGTCTAAAGCTAGTAGCTCATTTAGCTTCTAAAGTTTGACCCTAGAATTAACTTAGTCTACCCTAGAGTTCTGATTTGCTTAAGACTGCAAGATCTAGCCAGTTAAGCTCAAAACTCCTTTTTTTTTTTTAATGCAAATGTATGTAATGAATGCACTATGCTATGTATATCCCCAAGTACACCCCCCCATGCCTAAAATCTGCAATGTCTTCATTGCATAGAAGGATATTACCTGGGTCAGAGCTGGGATGAATAGCCAAAGAACCTGCAAATCAGGTTCAAGAATTACAGAAATAGGCCCTAAAAATGAGCAAAGCAATGTTGGCCTAGAAAATAGGTAACCTAGGATGTTGGTGAGCTGATGATGAATCCCGATAGCAAATGCTCACCCAACTAAAATGGGAATGAAATCTTCCCAGGTCACCAGAAGAGGTTCTAAAGGATAAACAGGTATAACAACCTCTAAAGGGGTAGGGGGAGGATGACAAGGATCCTCCAAAAGGTATGGGGAAGGAATGGTGTAGAGATAAACCCCCAAGGTAATGGACTGACTAAAGAAATCATCAATCCATACCCGATACTCCATTACGGGAAATATTAGTCTGTTATGCCCCCTGGTCAGAACAAAAGTGAGCAATTTTCTAAGGCAAGGATCGTGTAAGGTGTCCAAGTTACGAGGTTGCAGGATGGCCATAAGATCAAGGTTGGGTTTAATCAGCTCGGTGTCCATCCCTAACACTCTTTCTAAATCCTCAATTTCATCCCTAGCATTCCTTGCACCATCACATGTATCTTCCTGCTCTTCATCAAGAGTCACAATTTTGCTTTCAGATATAAGCGAATCAGAGGGTGACTTCGAAATGAATGAAGGCAGGTTGAAAGTAACAGATCTAGGGATTATCCTATCAATGTCATCCCCGGGTTTTTGTTCTTTACTCAAATCTTCCCCGGAGTCTATATGTGAATCCACATAAATCTTAGAAATTGCTTCCAAATTTTCCATCATTTCATCATGAGGAGAAATATCATCAATGGGTGTGCTAAGGAAACCTAATTTGGTCAAATTTGTGACATCCTCAGGGGCTAACTCTTCAAATAAGACATAATCACCCTTAGTGTCACTCCAAATCTTGAATGTAGGTTCCTCATATAATTCGTCTTTCTCCTCATCACACAATTCATCATGTACCCGAGGTCTAGAATCATTTAATATCTCAGCAGATCCCCTAGGGTGCTTTATCTGAGGTAAATGGTTTACACTAGTTACATCAGACTCCTCAGATAGGTCAATTTCTTTAGGGTTAGGTTCCCTAAGGGTGGGCTTGAGTTCCATATCGTGATCAGAAGGGAGGGTAGGATTACCAACATGACTTTGACCCACTTCATCAAATGTCACAAAAATACTATCATCTGGGTCGAGGTCTTCCAATGGTACCATCATTCCCTTCTTTTGACTCCAATATAATTCAGGTGGATACTCAACCTTATCATCATCTTCCTCGGGTTGCCACCTTTCTTCATCCAATGCATAGCTACTTTCATGTGTATTTTCCTCCCACCTAAAGTGTGGATCTCTCAAGGAAGTGTCATCTAATGGGTGGGTTTCAAAATCGATCCTTGAAAAGTAGCTATTCTCCCTAGAATTTCCCTCCAACTTAAAGTGTAGCTCTCCCACGGGAGATGCATCTATTGTAGAGGGGTGTACATCATCCTCAATTGGGTAGATTGGGTGGCTAATTTCATCTCTTTCTTGTTGGCCTGCTCTCGAAGATTCTCCTAACAATTCAATCATTTCGTTTTGCATTTTCTGTATTTCTATCTTCAAAGAGGAGATTTCATTTCTATCATGAGAGAAGTCAGGCTCAGGCTTATAGTACCCAGGAGTGTCTGTCCAACCATTATAATTTTTTAGGGAGGTTGGGTTGGGTATTTCTATTGTGTGTGGGATATTGGGCAAAGCAAATCCCACTCCTAGGTTCTGCTCACTGATTTGGGGCTTAACCAGGCCAATACTCCTATAATAGGAGTAAAATGGATCCCAATGATTGTCATTATGTCCATCAAGGAATGGACCATCTCGACATCTGGGATCGAAGGATGTAGAGTGGGGGTGAGGGTGTGGGCAAGATGTGAAAGGATGAAAATCAATGTGGTCCATTCTAACTCACACCTCAATCAGAATTCCCCAAGCAAAACACAATTCAAAAAGGGCCTTTTAGGTCTTTCCCAATTTGGGCTTTTGATTTTAAGTTAGATTGCAGGTGACAATACAATTTGTTCAATCAATTTACGCGTCTATTGTCGACCTACGGCTCACCTAAGAAGACCTAGTTGGAGCTTAGGTGTTCTTCCCTAAATCTCAAATGGTCAAGTAAATCTAAAGACAGAAGATCGAGGGATGCAAGTAGGCCTAAGCCTTCCTTTGAAGCTGTGCTTTCGCGGTGCTTCTCAACTATCCCCAAAAATCCGTGACAGGATATCCCCCTCTTTGGATTTACAAAACCTTTGATCTCAAGTTCCGAACACTTCAGAATCCAACGATAGGAGGGCTCTTGTCCTAGTATTTCCAAACCTAAGGAGTGTCTAGAAGCTTGCCATGGTGCAAGTGAAATAAGTGTGCATACACCGCAAAATATTTTGAATTTTGAATCGCACGCCAAGTTTGAAAATCAAATCCTTTGTTTTTACAATGTCCCTCCTTTAATTAGTCCTTTTTCTAGAAAATATGTGACCACTTGTTTAATTTATTCAATACAGATTAGGTGGTCTTCGCAGTAAGTCCAAATGCAATGCGTGATCAAGAATAGGATGCAAAGTAAGAAAATGCGTACCTTTCTTCCAGCAATCAACGATGCAAGAATGCACGCAATGCAGAGAAGTAAATCTAGAGGCTGCTCATACAGACCTAAATGGTTCATCCTAGGGCAGGCAGCTTCTAGCAGGCAGCTCATTTTTTTTATTTTACTTTTAAAACTACTTATGCACAAGCAAATAAAAGTTATAAGAAAAACCTAAATCTAAAGAAAAGGGAACATGCTCCCAAAAATTACCCAACACGGGCCCAAAACAAAATCAGGGAACAAATACCTCAAAATATACCCCAGAACAAGGGTTTCAAACAAAATGCAATGAAAAATAAATCTAAAGTCTTAATTCTATCAAACTAGCGACTAAATATACAATGATGTCTGTCACGTCCTCGTCCTTCTCCTCCTTTCAAAATTGCTCGTCTAATTCTCCTCTGGCGACATCAAGGGTCGCCTCTCACAGTGGCTAATTCTTGCACAAATTTTCTCGCACAGAAAAGAAAATAATAAATGGTCAAATCACTATGCAATTGACAAATAATCAAATAAAATCAGGTGAAATTATTGCATCTGTTGCCTCCCCGGCAACAGCACCACTTGACGAGTCGATTGTTCGCTTTAAAGTCGTTTACAGTTTTATGTGGTGGAAAAATCGACTAATCAATATTTAAAAAGAAATAACCACTTGCAGAAGAGCGGGTTGTATCCACAAGGAGGCAATGACGTATTTAAATTTGCACCAGTTAAAAATGCTTGTTCGTAGTTAGTTTGGACAAGAATCAAGCCAAAATTACCTTCAGATTAAGGTTGAATCAAGAAATCATGCTGAAATAGCAATTCGGAGTAACTAGAGGATATTTGTCGCAATGTAGAATCAATAAAATATTATTAAAAATTGACAATGGCAGAAAATGTAATTCTTAATGGCCATGTTACTGTAGCAAAACAGGGGATTTTTTCCCCTTTGCCATGCGCGACGAGGAGTGCACAGCCGGACGCGGGAAGCTCGAAGGAAGCTCCTTGGACCGAGAGCTTCGAAGCGGTGGTGGCGGCGTGTCGCGTGGCGGCCGGAGCCGGCCAGTCGGAGCTCCGACGGAGATGGCTGTAGCCGGTGCTGCAGCTGCTGCTGGCAGTGAGGACTGCTGCACGCTTGTTGGAGGGCGCGGGAGCACGCACGGCCTGTTGGCGATGACGACTGCTGCGCACTGGCTGGAGGGCGCGGGAGCGCGCGCAGCCTGTTGGCGGTGAGTGCGGGTGAGGTTGCAGGCGTGGGTGTGCACGGGCTGGTGGTCGCGAAGGCTGGAGGGCATGGGTGAAGTACTGCAGGCGTGCTGGTGCGGCTGTAGACGGATGGTGAGCGGGAGTGAGAGGTGAGGCGCTGCAGGCTGTGCCCGCCTTGCGTGCGGCTGGAGGGCGTGCGAGCGAAGGCTGCAGGCTCGGGGAAGGTGCTGCGGGCGCGAGCGGTGAGGTTGCAGGAGGAAGGTGAGCTAGTGAGGGCTGGAGGTTGTGCATGCCTTGCGTGCGGCTGCAGGGCTTGCAGGAAAACGTCGAGTGAGCGGGCGTGAGCGGTGAGGCGCTGCGGTTCAGGTGCTGGAGGTGAAGTGGGCGAACGGTGGTTGCTGCTGGAGTGGTGGGGGTGGCTTCAGATGTCTGGGAAATTTCCCAGACATCTTAACTAACCGAGAAGATGAAAATTCACAGTGGCTGTGGAGGTGGTTGGTGGTGACAACGGCGAGGGAGATGCACGCTAAGGTGCTCACGGTAATGCGGATGAGCTCCGGATGGCGGTGTGGCCTGTCACACCACATGCCCACGGTGGTGGAGACTCGTCGCCACGGTTGAGGCCGGCGGTGTGGAATGGAAGAGAGAAGATCTCTCTGCACAGTGGTGGGTCGGTGGTGGAGGCCTTCCTCTCTCAGCATCCTCTCTCCTTTTGTAACGGCCTGCACAAATTTGAATGGAGAGGTGGGAGTAGATCCACCTTCTCCACTGATCCATGAATGTGCTTTTAGTGCGACTGGAGGCGTTGCAGCGGCAGCCGAGCCGTTGCTGAGAAGAAGAAGAATAAAGGATATTATTAAAATATTATGGTTATTTATATACAAACCCTCAACTTTTATGTTAACTAAAACAATGTACCTAATTGGTTAACTAATTAGATGAATGCCATTCTAAGCTAATTCTAAATGCACTTAAAATATGAATGTAATGCATGGATTATGTAATTAAATTAAAAATACGAATTAATCTATTTACATCCTAATTTATGCTAAATAAATGTTAGAATTAACTTAATGTCTAGGCACTTAAATACTTAAATAGCCCATAACTATGGGCTAATCAGTTACTCATAACCCTGATTTCAAACACGCGAAACCTGTGCGATCAGAAACCTATGAGATAACCGAATCTCTCATTTGTTCGCATGAGAGATTTGGAAGGTTGTGGGGCTCAAGGCCGGATTCGTTGGAAAGGGAATTTCCTAAAGAGTCTCCGGTTCAATTTTGGGAAAGTTTCATCAATCAATCAAGAAGCTCTCCAAATGAAGCTCGCCAAAGTAGGATTCTCGAGCGATGATGTCAGAAGGACCCATTTGTAAAGAACATTGATAAATTAGGGACCTTTTTGTAAGGAATTCGAAAGTTAGGGTCATGTGTGTGAGAGAAAAGATTCAAAATGGACCAAATTGCAAACTAGGTGAAGATGATCAGATTGGGTCCAAATTTTGGTACAAACCTAATTTGGACCCAAAAAATCAAATGGTGAAGTTAGAGTTAGGTTTTGACTAAGTTTGACTAGGTAAATTGCACAGTTACCCAAATTAGGGCAACTTTCTATCTGTGACTCAATTTTAGGTCAAGACAGGTTATGATGGTCAAATTGAAGGTGCCAAACCCTAGAGAATATTTTTCTATAAATTTAAAATGGTTTAGGTGAATTTTATCATGATCGGAACCTCGATAGATTAAGGTCTATTTTTAGGGTTTTTAATGTCATTTAATTCTCGAAACGCGTGAAAACCCATTTCTGTCAGCACGGACCCACTTGTTAGACCATTAAGACCATTTGACCTTTGATTAACACCTGAAAAATCTCGTGATTATTCTGCAATTTGAGATATGCTATTAAAACTGCAATTTTCCATTATTTTACTGTCTCTTTCAGAATGATTATGCAATGAATTATGGTCCTCTGGCTATTATGTAGGAGCATTGAATCCTTGATTATTACTAATTAAAGTTACATATGGCTGATGATGATGCTATCATCAGAACTGGTACACACACATCCAAACACATGATTGAGTAAAAATCAAATTAGGTAATCATTTGTGTGCCGCACTTAGTGGTGCATCAAGGCCAATTGTTTGAGTTGTTTGGGCCGCACCACTTCATTTAAAAATAACTCATCAAGTAGCTTCCTTTTAGGGTTTACAATTTAGGTCAATACCAGGCCTCCACTTTATTCTTTATTTTAAAAGGAAAACATCTTCTCCGATGATTGAATGATCTAGTTTACCTCTGTTTGAACTCACCTAATTTTAAAACCTACAAGCTACTTAAGCAAGATTTGAACGTTAAAATCCACTCATCTGAACAATCTTGCTTGAAAACCATGGTTGTGAAGGCACTCACACATGTTTAATCGATCATTGAGGGCACAACCCATTCTAAGGGCCCACCAGATTCCATAAGCACTACAATCCTAAGCCTAATAAAAATCAAGTAGACGTTGGCCTTAAGACTCAACTGTTTGTTTCAGGATATTTTCTAAACTATGGTGTGAATTTGTGACGTCTACTTTCTCCAGAAGGTGTTAAGTTGGGTGCCCAGACTGTCAAATGACTTAAGTAGGCAGGGGTTTGGCATAATTAGCAGCCTTTGGGACATGCTCCCCCTATCTCGCCATCCTAACTTAACCATCTTCTGGATTAAGGACAACACGAAATTCATACTGTAGTTTGAATCTATCGTGGAGCTTAGGTCCTTGGGCTACCCAACTTAAGGAGAATCTTGTTTTGTTGTGCTGCAGGGTTCTTATCCCCAGTCCTTCTGACCTCTTCCTAATTTATGCTTGGAAGGAGGTCATTGAATCCCTGATTGGAATGATCATTAGTTCATTCTAGGAGGCATAAGTTGGATTTTGGTCAAATTGATCCCATGGCCGACCACCTCCTCTTCCTCAGAATCAACATGAGATGTTTCAAAGGCAGCTGGAACAAATGCAGCAAATGCAAGAATGGTTCCAGAGAATGCAGGGTGCTCAGCCCTTGAAGGATTTTTATGATCCTTCAAATTATGGGGAACGTTTCGGTGTCCAGATTTCAGCTGGAGATGTTGAAATCAAGCCCCAAGTGTTAAGCCTAATCAAACATTTCCATGGGCTTGGCTCTAATGACCCGTTTCAGCATTTGGAGGACTTGACCACTTTTGTCCAAACCACCAAAGCACGAAATGTGGACAAGGAGAAAATGATCATGAGGCTTTTCCCCCACTCTCTTAGGGATAAGGCAGCACATTGGTACCGGACAATTGGAAGGTCGATCACAACTTGGAATGGTCTTAAATCGACTTTCTTAAAGAAATTCTTTCTAATCGGGTGTACCAATGCATTGAGAAGGGCGATTACTACTTTCATCCAATGGCTGGGGGAGCAATTTCATGGTGCCTGGGAGTGATTTCAAGATCTATTGCGGGAGTGTCCATACCATGAGGTGCCAAAATGGCAACTCATGCAGATCTTTTACTGTGGGTTGATTGAGCAACTCAGAAATCACGTGGATGCTACTTGCAGAGGCAATTTCCTCAACAAAGACACAGATGGTGTGCATGATTTGTTTGAGGAAATGAGTGAAAACTCAATCAATCATGCATCCATGGATACGTTTAACTGGTCCCAACACCCCAGATCAAATGTTAATGAGGTCCATGACTCATTCATTCGATATGGAGTTGATTTGTAATAAACTAGATAAGGTGGACCTGGTTACCAAAAGGATGGAGGAGTGGATGGTAGGAAACTCCTTGAATAATTCTCTATCCACTCAATCCCAGAATTTGGGATTCCAATCTTCGCGAGTTCCTTCTGGATGGGAGTTCGTGAATCAATCGGATGTGGCTCAAACTGTGAGCCAGCATTACTCAGAACCCCACGGGTTCCAAACTGGGGCCTTTGATCCCAGTTTCTCTGATCCCTTCCTTTTTTTTCTCCCCAACCTTGCCCTATGAGGATGTCTATGCTATACAGGAGAACATTAGGTCCAACCCATATTCCAATGCTTATAATCTGAGTTAGAGGAACCACCCTAACTTCTCCAGGAAAAATTTGGGGCAGTGATCGGGTCGATCTTTCGCTTTTAAGTCGTTTGTAGTTTAATGTGGTGGAAAAATCGACTAATCAATTTTTAATAAGAAATAACCACTCGCAGAGGAGCGGGTCGTTTCCACAGGGAGGCAATAACGTATTAAAATTCGCGCCACTTAAAAATGTTTGTTCGGAGTCAATTTGGACAAGAACCAAGCCAAGATTGCCTTTAGATTAAGGTTTAAGCAAGAAATAATGCTGAAATGGCAATTATGATAAACTACAGGATATTTTCCGCAATGCAGACTGAATAGAATATGAATAAAATCTGGCAATGGCAGAAAATGTAAATTTTAAACAATGCTTTACTGTAGCAAAACAGGGGAATTTTTCCCCGTTGTCTTGCGCGACGAGGAGCCGATGGCTGGGCGCGGGAAGCTCGGCGGAGGTCCCTTGGATCAAGGGCTTCGAATCGGTGGTGACGACGAGTCGCGCGGCGGCCGGAGGTGGCCGGACGAGCTCCGGCGGAGGTGCTGCAGGTGGTTGTGCGTGGGCGCGCGGAGGGTCTGCGGAGGGCGCTGGCGCGCGGAGGCGTGGCTGCGGTGGTCTGCAGGCGGGCGCTGGCGCGCGGAGGCGTGGCTGCGGTGGAAGCTGCAGAGGTCGGTTGCTGGCGGTTCTGCAGGTGGCTGTGCGTGGTCGCGCGGAGGGTCTGCTGAGGGCGCTGGCGCGCGGAGGCGTGGCTGCTGTGGTCTGCAGGCGCGGGGAAGAGGGCGTGTGTAGTGAGGCGTGCGCGGGACTGCTGGCGAGAGGGCGTAGGGGGGTGGTTCTGCAGGTGCTGTTGCAGATGGTGGGGCGCGCAGTGCAGTCGGTGCGGGAAGGTGCTGCGGGTGGACTTCAGATGGGTGCGCCGGTGGTTGCGCGTGGAGATGGCGAAGGCTGCAGGCGCAGGGAAGGTGGCGTGAGCGGGCGTGAGAGCTGGAGGTTGTGCACGCCTTGCATGCGGTTGGAGATGAGCGGGCTGCTGCGGCGTGGGTGGTGGAAGTGAAGTGAGAGGACGGAGATTGCTGATGGAGTGGGGGTGGACTTCAGACGTCCGGGAAATTTCCCGGACGTCTTAAGTGACTGAAAGGGTGATTGCACAGTGGCTCGGCGGTGGTGGTCGATGACGACGGCGAGGGAGATGCACGCTGATGTGCTCACGGTAATGCGGGCGAGCTCCGGATGGCGGTGTGGCCTGTCACACCACACGCCCACGGTGGTGGAGACTCGCCGCCACGGTAGAGGCCGGCAGTGTGGAGTGGAAGAGAGAGGATCTCTCTGCACAGTGGTGAGTCGGTGGCGGAGGCCTGCTGCAGGCGGCAGCTTCCGTGCTCCTTTTATAGTGTCTTGAACAATTTTGAAATCAGCCGCCGACCAGATCCACCACATCCGCTCCCCCTTGAATGGCTTCATCACTGCAGCAGCCGGGCGTTGGAGCGGCAGCCAGCCGTTCTGAAAGAAGACGAATAAAGAAAATATTATTAAAATATTAGGGTTATTTATGTATAGACCCTCAACTTCTATGTTAATAAAAACAATATACCTAATTAGTTATCTAATTAGATGAATGCTATTCTAAGCTAATTCTAAATGCACTTAAGATATGAATGCAATGTATGGATTATGTAATTAGATTAAAACTATGAATTAATCTATTTACATCCTAATTTATACTAAATAAATGTTAGAATTAACCTAATGTGTAGGCACTTAAATACTTAAATAACCCACAACTATGGGCTAATCAAATACCCCCATGCCTAGTTTTTGCTAGTCCCTAGCAAAATTAAGCGAAACCTAGCACTCTAAGTAGACTAGTCAACTCACTTAGTCTTCCTTCAGAAGCATATTAAGTTCAGGTTCTAAACCCAAGGTTCCTAAGTAGTTGCTAAGTTACAGACTAGGTCGGCTAAAGACGAGTTGCCAGCACAAGTTTCCCTGATTTCTGACTCTACCCTACAGTTTATTGATCCCTGAGATTAAAGCATCCGTGCTTGTGCATTGGTCCGAGTTATTTGAGTTAAAGGAATTTTTTTTTTAATATATATACTTTTTTTTTTTTTTTTTTTGATTCTTCTAAGTCTAACCTCAGATCAGCTATCAACACGGTCTGTGTCGGATTCATTGTCCCCATTACCATACCTCGAAGGGTGCCTGGCTTTCGATACTTCGAGATAGCACCGCCCATAACGACCCCAAGAACTCCTGGCAATCGACACTTCGAGATAGTATCGCCCATGGATTTCTTAAGCGAATTCAGGCCTATGGCAATCGGCACTTCGAGATAGGGCCGCCCATGGTACCTGAACCGCGCAATGCGCTTACATGCCCCCAGTAGGATGGATATCCTAAGAGACAAGCGCCGAGGAGGTAATATGTTACCATCGCATCCTCAAGGTGAGTATATACTCGACCTCTCCTGCGGCGGGAACTCTTCCAATCAAAATGTGTTTTCAAGCCTCTCTTAAGCCAAAACTAAGAGAACCAAATCTCTTTTCAGAAATTAAGTTAATTACCAGACCAAGTGTGAAAAATTTGGATGCTTGGGTTACCAGGACCTGTAAACCAAAAGGTAGAATAAGACTCCAGGTACTACCCCACCTTTTAACTCAAACCCTAGCTTCCCTTCCTCAACCTCTTGAAGAATGGTCCGCAACTTAACTCCTACTTAAGTTTTTAAGTCCACAAAGGACCCTAAAGGTCTAAAGCTAGTAGCTTATTTAGCTTCTAAAGTTTGACCCTAGAATTAATTTAGTCTACGCTAGAGTTCTGATTTGCTTAAGAATGCAGGACTTAGCCAGTTAAGCTCAAAACCTTTTTTTTTTTTTTATGTACAAATGTATGCAATTATGCTATGTATATCCCCAAGTACACCCCCCCATGCCTAAAATCTGCAATGTCCTCATTGCATAGAAGGATATTACCTGGGTCAAAGCTGGGCTGAATAGCCGAAGAACCTGCAAATCAGGTTCAAGAATTGCAGAAATAGGCCCTAAAAATGAGGAAAGCAAAGTTGGCCTAGAAAATAGGTAACCTAGGATGTTGGCGAGCTGATGATGAATCCCGATAGCAAATGCTCGCCCAACTAAAATGGGAATGAAATCTTCCCAGGTCACCAGAAGAGGTTCTAAAGGATAAACAGTTAAAATAACCTCCAAAGGGGTAGGGGTAGGATGACAAGGATCCTCCAAAAAGAATGGGGAAGGAATGATATAGAGATAAACCCCCAGGGTAATGGACTGACTAAAGAAATCATCAATCCATACCCGATACTCCATTACAGAAAATATTGGTCTGTTAAGGCCCCTAGTCAGAACAAAAATGAGCAATTCTCTAAGGCAAGGATCGTCTAGGGTGTCCAAGTTACGAGGTTGTGGGATGGCCATAAGATCTAGGTTGGGTTTAATCAGCTTGGTGTCCATCCCAAACACTCTTTCTAAATCCTCAATTTCATCCCTAACATTCCTTGCACCATCACGTGGATCTTCCTGCTCTTCATCAGGAGTCACAATTTCGCTTTCAGATATAAGAGAATCAGAGGGTGACTTCGAAGTGAATGAAGGCAGGTTGGAAGCAACAGATCTAGGGATTATCCTATTAATGTCATCCCCGGGTTTTTGTTCTTTACTCAAATCTTCCCCGGAGTCTATATGTGAATCCACATAAATCTTAGAAATTGCTTCCAAATTTTCCATCATTTTATCATGAGGAGAAATATCATCAATGGGTGTGCCAAGGAAACCTAATTTGGTCAAATTTGTGACATCCTCAGGGGCTAACTCTTCAAATAAGACATAATCACCCTTAGTGTCACTCCAAATCTTGAATGTAGGTTCCTCATATAATTCGTCTTCCTCCTCATCACACAATTCATCATGTACCCGAGGTCTAGAATCATTTAATATCTCAGCAGATCCCCTAGGGTGCTCTATCTGAGGTAAATTATTTACATTGGTTACATCAGACTCCTCAGATAGGTCAATTTCTTTAGGGTTAGGTTCCCTAAGGGTGGGTTTGAGTTCCATATCGTGATCAGAAGGGAGGGTAGGATTAACAACTTGACTTTGACCCACTTCATCAAATGTCACGAAAATACTATCATCTGGGTCGAGGTCTTCCAATGGCACCATCATTCCCTTCTTTTGACTCCAATATAATTCAGGTGGATACTCAACCTTATCATCATCTTCCTCGGGTTGCCACCATTCTTCATCCAATGCATAGCTACTTTCATGTGTATTTTCCTCCCACCTAAAGTGTAGATCTCTCAAGGAAGTGTCATCTAATGGGGAGGTTTCAAAA
Source organism: Thalassia testudinum (assembly GCA_037157565.1). Lineage (NCBI taxonomy): Eukaryota > Viridiplantae > Streptophyta > Magnoliopsida > Alismatales > Hydrocharitaceae > Thalassia > Thalassia testudinum. Next base: position 19,991,787 of record JAZHRO010000056.1, read on the forward strand.
TCGATCCTCGAAAAGTAGCTATTCTCCCCAGAATTTCCCTTCAACTTAAAGTGTAGCTTTCCTACGGGAGATGCATCTATTGTAGAGGGGTGTACGTCATCGTCAATGGGGCAGATTGGGTGGCTAATTTCATCTCTTTCTTGTTGGCCTGCTCTCAAAGATTCTCCTAACAATTCACTCATTTCATTTTGCATTTTCTGTATTTCCATATTCAAAGAGGAGAGGTCATTTTTATCATAAGAGAAGTCAGGCTCAGGCTTATAGTACCCAGGAGTGTTTGTCCAACCATTATAAGTTTTCAGGGAGGGTGGGTTGGGTATTTCTTTGGTATGTGGGATATTGGGCAAAGCAAATCCCGCTCCTGAGTTCTGCTCACTAATTTGGGGCTTAACTAGGCCAATACTCCTATAATAGGAGTAAAACGGATCCCAATGATTGTCATTATGTCCATCAAGGAATGGACCATCTCGGCGTCTGGGATCGAAGGATGCAGAGTGGGGGTGAGGGTGTGGGCAAGATGTGAAAGGATGAAAATCAATGTGGTCCATCCTAACTCACACTTCAATCAGAATTCCCCAAGCAAGACACAATTCAAAAAGGACCTTTTAGGTCTTTCCCAATTTAGGCTTTTGATTTTAAGTCAGATTGCAGGTGACAATACAATTTGTTCAATCAATTTACGCGCCTATTGTCGACCTACGGCTCGCCTAAAAAGACCTAGTTGGAGCTTAGGTGTTCTTCCCTAAATCTCAAATGGTCAAGTAAATCCAAAGACGGAAGATCGAGGGATGCAAGTAGGCCTAAGCCTTCCTTTGAAGCTGTGCTTTCGCTGTGCTCCTCAACTACCCCCAAAAATCCGTGACAGGGTATCCCCCTCTTTGGATTTACAAAACCTTTGATCTCAAGTTCCGAACACTTCAAAATCCAACGAAAGGAGGGCTCTTGTCCTAGTATTTCCAAACCTAAGGAGTGTCTAGAAGCGTGCCGTGGTGCAAGTGAAATAAGTGTGCATACACCGTAAAAGATTTTGAACTTTGAATCGCACGCCAAGTTTGAAAATCAAATCCTTGGTTTTTAAAATGTCCTTCCTTTAATTAGTCCTTTTTCTAAAGAAAATATGTGACCACTTGTTAGATTTATTCAGTACAGATTAGGTGGTCTTCGCATTAAATCCCAAATGCAATGCGTGATCAAAAATAGGATGCAAAGTAAGAGAATGCGTACCTTGCCTCCAGCGATCTTCGATGCAAAAATGTACGCAATGCAGAAAAGCAAATCTAGAGGCTGCTCATACAGACCTAAATGGTTCGTCCTAGGGCAGGCAGCTTCTAGCAGGCAGCTCGTTTTTTTTCTTTTTTTCTATTTTTTAGAACTACTTATGCACAAGCAAATAAAAGAAATAATAAAAAAAAAAAAAATAATAAACCTAAATCTAAAGAAAAGGGAACAGGCTCCCAAAAATTACCCAACACGGGTCCAAAACAAAATCAGGGAACAAACCCTCAAAATATGCCCCAGAACAAGGGTTTCAAACTAACTGTAATGAAAAATTAAGTCTTCAGTCTTAATTCTATTCTAATTAAATTAGCGATTAAATACAGTGGTGTCCGTCGCGTCCTCGTCCTTCTCCTCCTTTCAAAATTGCTTGTCCACTTCTCGTCTGGCGACGTCAAGGGTCGCCTCTCACAGTGGCTGATTCTTGCACAAAATTTCTCGCACAGAAAAGAAAATAATGAATGGTCAAATCTCTGTGCAATTGACAAATAATCAAAATAAAATTAGGCGAAATTATTGCGTCTGTTGCCTCCCCGGCAACGGCGCCATTTGATCGGGTCGATCTTTCGCTTTTAAGTCGTTTGTAGTTTAATGTGGTGGAAAAATCGACTAATCAATTTTTAATAAGAAATAACCACTCGCAGAGGAGCGGGTCGTTTCCACAGGGAGGCAATAACGTATTAAAATTCGCGCCACTTAAAAATGTTTGTTCGGAGTCAATTTGGACAAGAACCAAGCCAAGATTGCCTTTAGATTAAGGTTTAAGCAAGAAATAATGCTGAAATGGCAATTATGATAAACTACAGGATATTTTCCGCAATGCAGACTGAATAGAATATGAATAAAATCTGGCAATGGCAGAAAATGTAAATTTTAATCAATGCTTTACTGTAGCAAAACAGGGGAATTTTTCCCCGTTGTCTTGCGCGACGAGGAGCCGATGGCTGGGCGCGGGAAGCTCGGCGGAGGTCCCTTGGATCAAGGGCTTCGAATCGGTGGTGACGACGAGTCGCGCGGCGGCCGGAGGTGGCCGGACGAGCTCCGGCGGAGGTGCTGCAGGCGGTTGTGCGTGGGCGCGCGGAGGGTCTGCGGAGGGCGCTGGCGCGCGGAGGCGTGGCTGCGGTGGTCTGCAGGCGGGCGCTGGCGCGCGGAGGCGTGGCTGCGGTGGAAGCTGCAGAGGTCGGTTGCTGGCGGTTCTGCAGGTGGCTGTGCGTGGTCGCGCGGAGGGTCTGCTGAGGGCGCTGGCGCGCGGAGGCGTGGCTGCTGTGGTCTGCAGGCGCGGGGAAGAGGGCGTGTGTAGTGAGGCGTGCGCGGGACTGCTGGCGAGAGGGCGTAGGGGGGTGGTTCTGCAGGTGCTGTTGCAGATGGTGGGGCGTGCAGTGCAGTCGGTGCGGGAAGGTGCTGCGGGTGGACTTCAGATGGGTGCGCCGGTGGTTGCGCGTGGAGATGGCGAAGGCTGCAGGCGCAGGGAAGGTGGCGTGAGCGGGCGTGAGGGCTGGAGGTTGTGCACGCCTTGCATGCGGTTGGAGATGAGCGGGCTGCTGCGGCGTGGGTGGTGGAAGTGAAGTGAGAGGACGGAGATTGCTGATGGAGTGGGGGTGGACTTCAGACGTCCGGGAAATTTCCCGGACGTCTTAAGTGACTGAAAGGGTGATTGCACAGTGGCTCGGCGGTGGTGGTCGATGACGACGGCGAGGGAGATGCACGCTGATGTGCTCACGGTAATGCGGGCGAGCTCCGGATGGCGGTGTGGCCTGTCACACCACACGCCCACGGTGGTGGAGACTCGCCGCCACGGTAGAGGCCGGCAGTGTGGAGTGGAAGAGAGAGGATCTCTCTGCACAGTGGTGAGTCGGTGGCGGAGGCCTGCTGCAGGCGGCAGCTTCCGTGCTCCTTTTATAGTGTCTTGAACAATTTTGAAATCAGCCGCCGACCAGATCCACCACATCCGCTCCCCCTTGAATGGCTTCATCACTGCAGCAGCCGGGCGTTGGAGCGGCAGCCAGCCGTTCTGAAAGAAGACGAATAAAGCAAATATTATTAAAATATTAGGGTTATTTATGTATAGACCCTCAACTTCTATGTTAATAAAAACAATATACCTAATTAGTTATCTAATTAGATGAATGCTATTCTAAGCTAATTCTAAATGCACTTAAGATATGAATGCAATGTATGGATTATGTAATTAGATTAAAACTATGAATTAATCTATTTACATCCTAATTTATACTAAATAAATGTTAGAATTAACCTAATGTGTAGGCACTTAAATACTTAAATAACCCACAACTATGGGCTAATCAGGCAGCAAACCCAATTCTGACCCAGCAACTATGCTCCGTAAAGACCAATGGGTCAAGGTCATGTTTATACTCATCTGCCCCCAAATTAGGTCAATCAGCTAGTTTGGAATGTCCTCTAAGCCGTAGGGCAGACTGATTTGAACCATCAGATGGTAGAGATGCAAGGATCTATGCTCCAGCTCATGCAACAAATGAAAACCTCGCTGGACAACTTGCAAACTGTACTCATTGCTAATACCCGTCAGCCCAGATCTCTACCATCTCAACTCATACCCAACCCGTACAACATACAGAATCTAGGCAATCGAGCCCAAGGGTACAGGAATCAAATGGACCCACACGCACATGCTCAGGTGGTTTAGCAAGGTCCTTTCTCTTCTGCTTCTTCAACAAATCCAGGTTTTCTGGCTAATCAAGCCCCTCCAATCTTTCCTAGCCCTCCCTAAGACCCAAACCCGTACGCATCTGCCAACTCCGTTACTTTGAGTAGTGGAAGGCAAACCTAGGACCCACACCTACCCTGCTCTAGTCAAGCAAACCTTAGTGAGCCTAAGGAAAGAAAGGATAACTCTAAAGAAGAAATCAAGGCTCAGGAACCTGATTCCGAGGATCTAACTCATGTTCCTTTTCCTAAGGCCTTGATTAAACCCAGGAAGAAGAAGCCTGTTGATAGTAACGAAGAGCTCTTGAATATATTCAAGAATGTTTAAATCAATATCCCACTCCTCGATACTATTAAACACCTACCATCTTATGCTAAATTCTTAAAAGATTTATGCACCCAGAACCATAAGCCGAGGGAATCTATTCCGAGGAAGGTGATACTCTCCTAGTAGGCTAGTTCTGTTATCCTACTTCACCTTCCTCAAAAATAGAGAGATCCAGGTGCCCTTTTGATTTCATGTGTTATCGGAGATTACACTTTTGATCGGACACTCTTGGATGTAGGTGCATCCATTAACCTAATTCTGACTTCTCTTTACGAGAAGTTCGGATTAGGTGAACTTCGACCAACCTCAGTAACACTATAGTTAGCTGACCGTTCTGTCACAAATCCAAGAGGCGTTATTAAGGATGTTATTGTCAAGGTTAAGGACTTCTACTTTCCTATAGATTTCCTTATCCTTGACATGGATGTACCTGAGAATTTAAGGAACATGCCCATCATTCTGGGGCATCCATTCCTGGCTACTGCTAAGGCCAATATCACCTGTGAGAACAGTAGCATGGAAATCATCTTTGGGCATCAAAAAATGAAACTGGATATTTTCAAGGCAATTAATAAATTTGAGGATTGTGGATTTATAAAAGAACTCTAGGAAGATCATTTGAATATTGAGACTTGTATGGTTCTATCTGCTATTGAGAGTTCCTCCTACACCAATGAACCCAACCCACAACCCTCCGTGGCAAACCCGCCACATTCTGAAGAGGTTGTTGATTTTGTTAACTTTCAACCTCTTCCTCTCGATCGTCCTGATGAATCTTCATCAGCATCTTCCTTACCTTTCATCTTAGACCCACCCCAGCTCGAACTGAAACCATTGCCTGAGAGTTTGAAATATCAATTTTTAAGACCTAAGAAGATGCTCCCTGTGATTATCATTTCTAGATTGACTAAGGAGTGGGAGATAAAACTGATCAAGGTCTTAAAAGAGCATAAAGAGGCAATTGGTTAGACCATCCATGACCTTAGGACGATTGAGCCGTCTTACTGCAATCATAGAATTTTCGTGGAAGATGGATCCCACCCTTCTCATCAGATGCAGAGGAGATTGAACCCTAATATGTGAGAAGTGGTCAAGAAAGAAATCATTAAGTGGCTTGACATAGGAATCATCTATCCAATCTCGAATAGTCCGTGCATATGTCCCATGCAAATTGTTCCCAAGAAAGCCAAGATTACCGTTGTGACTAACGAGAAAGGAGATTGTGTCACAACTAGTTTAGCTTCCTCTTGGAGAGTCTGTATCAACTACAGGAAGCTAGACACAGCCACCAAAAAGGATCATTTCCCTTTACCCTTCATCCATCAGATCCTTGAAAGATTAGCTGGGCAAAAGTACTGTTTCTTGGATGGTTACTCGGGATACAGTCAAGTCCCTATCCGTCCTGAGGATCAGGAAAAGACAACTTTCACCTGTCCCTATAGAACCTTTACTTTCCATAGAATGCCATTTGAGATTTGCAATGCACCTGCGACTTTTCAAAGGTGCACACTAGTCATTTTTTCTGACATGGTGGGAGAATTCATGGAAATTTTCATGGACGATTTCTCCTTTTTTGAAGATTCATTTGAATCTTGCCTGGTTAATCTCGAATTGATCCTTAAATGATGCATCAAAACAAGATTGGTCCTTAGTTGGGAAAAAAGTCAATTTATGACACAAGAAGGTATCGTCTTAGGTCATCTAATCTCTGGATGGGGAATTTAGGTTGACAAAGCTAAGGTTGATGCTATTTCCAAACTTCCTCCTCTCACATCTATTAAACAAATCCGCTCATTTCTCGAACATGTAGGATTCTATAGGAAGTTCATCAAGGATTTCTCCAAGGTTGCTTGACCTTTGAGCAACCTTCTCGCCAAAGATACATCGTTTCATTTCAACAAATCATGTCGCGGCATTCGATTTTCTTAAAATGGTAGTCACTTATGCTCTGGTGTTACAACCACCAGTCTAGATAGCCCCATTTGAGATCATGACCGACTCTTCTGATTATGTGGTCGAGGCTGTTTTGGGTCAAAAGATAGTTAGAAAGCCCTCTATCATCTACTACGCTAGCAAAACTGTAGATGAGGCCTAGAGGAATTACACTGTTACTGAGAAGGAATTGCTAGCTATAGTATTTACTTTAGAAAAATTCAGGGCTTATCTCTTAGGGTCTCATGTCATAATTTTTACCGACCACTCAGCCTTGAGACATCTCTTGGCCAAAAAGGATGCCAAACCTCAGCTCATTCGATGGATTCTTTACTTCAAGAATTGGCTCTTGAAATCAAAGATAAATCTGGGGCACAAAATGTGGTGGTGGATCATCTTTCAAGACTTCTAAGTGATTCTTCTCTGGGATCTAATACTTTTCGGAATAATCAAAAAATCCGGGGCACAAAATAGTCTCGTCTGCCATGCATCTACATGTGGTAGACATTTCTTCGGGAAAAAGACAGCTGCAAAAATACTTCAATCTAGATTCTATTGGCCCTCTTTATTCAAGGATCCCTAGGAATTCTAAAGGTCATGTTCCTGATGCCAGGCACTCGGGAGCACAACCAAGAGAGATAAGATGCCTCTAAACCCAATCCTTCCCATCGAAATCTTTGATGTTTGGGGCACCGATTTCATGGGACCATTCCTCCCTTCATTTGGACACCAGTACATTCTTGTTGCTATTGATTCCGTGTCCAAGTGGATCGAGGCTATTCCCACCGAACCAATGACCACAAGGTGGCCATTGATTTTGTCAAAAAGAATATTTTCAATCGGTTCGAGATTTCGAGGGCCATCATCAGCGATGGTGGTACTCACTTTGCAAATGCCTCATTCCATAATTTACTAGCAAAATATGGGGTAAATCACAGAATCTCCACACCTTACCACCCTCAGACGAACGAACAAGCCGAGATCTCCAATCATGAGATCAAGAACATCCTGCAAAAGATAGTTATACTTGATCGAAAAGATTGGACTCAAAAGCTTGAGGACGCTCTTTGGGCCTACCGTATGGCATACAAAACACCCATCGACATGTCACCGTTTCGTCAGGTGTATGGAAAGGCATGCCATTTACCCATTGAGATTGAACATAGGACATTCTGGGCAATCAAGAAATGCAACTTTGATTTAAGTTTGGCCAGAGAGACCAGGAAACTCCAATTATCTGAGTTGTACGAGCTTAGAAATGATCATAAGAGAATGCTAAGATTTATAAGGCTAGGTCCAAAGCTCTTCATGACCAGCTGATTTCTCATAAGAGCTTTGAGCTGAACCAGAAGGTCTGGCTCTTTGATTCTCGACTTAAGCTCTTTCCCAGCAAGCTTAGGTCAAAGTGGAACGGCCCGTTCATCATCGATCAAATATTTCCCAATGAAGCCATTGAGATCTCTAACCTAAGGATGGGTAATTCTTTTAAGGTCAACTGACAACGTTTGAAACCTTATGTTGACCGTGTTATTCCAGGACCCATCTCAAACAAGGTTGCTTTAACCTTAATGTGATTTCTTTAGCTGGATTTTGCCTAGCTGATGCCATTAAACTCAGCACTTGTACAGTCTGACTTAGAGATGACCCGAACATCATGGAATATAGGTGATATTTTCTTCATTCTACCCTATTTCTCATGCCTTTTATTTTCAATGAGGACATTACATCAGCTTGGCATCGGGGGGTGGATTCATTTTTGAATCATTTTGTCAACTCTATGGAATTCTTGTAAATTCTACTTATTTTTCTCTTTATTTATTAAAATAAAAAAATAATAAAAAATTAAATTAGGAAAAAAATACTTGGGCATTAGGATTTTTCAACCTTATGGAATAATACAGTAGAATCTGAACACTTAGACCCTTTAGGTCTTCGTGCTTAATCAGCCCAGGTGTCCACTAAAATGTGGATTTGTTTCTTGAGTCCTTGCTAGATTGAATATATTTCTAATTTGATTAAATAAGTTGGGGTGATAAGTACATAACTTATCAACCCGCCCTTTGATTTTAGGAGACTTTAAGTCTAAGCATCTACACACTATTTGCACTGACTCACTTTTTGACGATTTTAACAGAAATTGGATAGCTAATGAACCTTCTAGGGTGGTATGGCTGGCAAGTTATCATGGGTAACAGCCCATTGCTCAATTGTCCAGAGCCTAGTCACACGACCATTCTCTTCTTGTTGCCTTTAGGTAAATCTTAGATCAGGAAAGCCACCTACTTAAAAAAATAAAGAAAGAAAAGAAAAAGAAAAGTATCCAAAAAGAGAAAAAGAAAAAAAAGAAATAGAAAAGAAGAAAAGAAGAAGGAAATAAGCCACACTTCACCGCACGAGTATGGCTGACAAGTTATCGTGAGTAATAGCCCATTGGCTGGTTGTCCAGAGCCCAGCTCACAAAAATGCACGTTTAATTCCAAACACTTGGGATGAAGCGGAGAAGTAGAATAAGTCAGGGAGACATACACTGGGTTCACCCTTATGTTGACTCCAGAAAAATAAAAGTAGGGAGAAAGCTACCGGTTGTATAAATACACCTTTAAGCAGAATTCCTTTTTAAGGTCACCTAAGGACGTAGAAACCCAAAGTCCATTCTAATCGTTGATCAGTGAGTCTATTACATTTCACACATAAAGATGCTTAGTACTTAGAGTTCTCTTCGAGTCTTGGGTAGGTTAGGTAGTTATAAAGTTGCCTCAAAACCCTAAACTTAAAAATCCAAAAAAAATTAGAAAATAAGAAAAAGAAAAAAAGATGCTTCTACTTTTGAATAAGGTGAGGGCTTGGGAGGTCTGCATGTTGGCAGACACCTGGCCGTTGTTGTGTCTCTGTAGTTTAGGTCTTCAGTAATTTGATCTTAGTGTTGAAAAATAACTCTTGCCCAAGAAACCCAATCCTAATTCTTTTATAAATAGCATATAGTTTTTGCTACGAACTATAAAAGATAAGCATGGGGATGTGATGTGTATGCATCTAAGTAGCCTAAAATGTCTATTTATGCATGTTCTTAGTGTCGTAGAAGCATCAAGCATTGTAAATATTTCATGACATGCATCATCCTGCAATTAGGTCAAATTGTAGAAATTGTATAGTAATTTGCTCTTTTTGGTGGTCAGGGATAGGGTGATATTTAATCGGAGCCTAGCATTGAAGATCCTACCATATGAATCTGATCAGGGCGACGATTAGTGTTCAATGACTCCAAGATTGCCCCGATCGAACTTCCGTAGCATCAGATGTAGGCCGAGAAAGATCTGAGATCAAGGGGCCAAGTGGTGTAAATTTGTACTTTAGAGGAAAAATCTGATCGCTTGGATGGGTTCAGATCGATAATCGCAGCCCAACGACATGAAAATCAGTCCAATCCGACATCCGTGGCACCATCTATAAGTCAGAGAAGATGGATGGCCAAGATGGCACCACTTGGCACCATCTCAACCACCCAAACCACCAATGAATCACCACTGCACTTCCTCTCCTCAACCAGCCATCAGATCTAGGTCGTTGGATCTTGATCCAATGGCCATGAGAGCACATGCTTTGAATCAAAATGCACCTCAAATGCATGCGTAGCGCATTGGGAGAGCGCATGTTCGCAAAGCGGAGATCGCAAGGTCAAGCCCTCGTGCGCCGCAAATTTAAGGCGCGAGTGAGGCGCGGTCGATTTCGCCCATTGGATGTCGATCGGGTGGCAATGGAGGCAATGACGTGGTGCACTCATATGCGAGGAGCACCCAAGCATAATCGAACGCGACGCTGCATGCTCCATCGCACGCATGAGCCACGATGAGAGAGATGGGCACAAATGCAATCTAGGTCGTCTGATCTTGCAATCAGACGGCTGAAGCTTTTTTAACATGGATGTAGCATTTTAAAGGCTGAAGGTGAGGAAGCAAGGGCGTGCACATGTCTTCAGCCACGTTTGAGCTACAGTGACAATCATAAACGTCACTAAAGACACTGAAATGAATGTTTTAAAGCTTGGAAATGTCTCTTTTTCCCTCAACTCTCACATCTATAAAAGGGCACCCCTACCACTCAAATTTCTCATCCCTTCCTTCACCTCTCGCCTTCTCCAAAGCTCTAAAGAAGCTTGTCTCAAACCTAGGATGCTCCTCTGGAGTTAAAATCAAAATTTTTTCTCCTTCTCACCCCATTTGTGGAGCTCCTGTGGTCGTCTTCTCACCCCTATTCCAGGAGTGGATCCTGCGACGACAATGTCCTGCCTCACCCCTGGTTCTTCCCACTTCATTCTCCATCTTCTGTCTTCGCTCTACATCTTCCAGGCATCGCCCATTCTGACTCATCCTCCAAGCAACCGTCGAGGAGGATAATTTCTCACCTCCCTTCTCTTTATTGGTTTCTAGATTAGATTTACCGCTTTCTAGTTGTAATATTTCCAACTTTCTAGTTGTAAAAACACTAGCTTTGTTATAAAAAGTGTTTTGTTCTCTCTTTCTCTCTCTCTCTCTCTCTCTCTCTCTTCTAGTGTTAATATCACAAGTAAAGTAGATTCATTATGATTAATATATATATATATATATAATTGTGGATTGCGAATCAACATAGCCTCCTTGTGTTCGACCTAGAATTTCTTTTGAGTTTTGGTAAATTTATTTGTTGATGGATTTTCTCATAAATTACGCTACGATGGGTTTTTCCAAACTCAAATCTTTTCAACGTAGATTTTTCGCCTCAACATGAGCCATCTCTTAGTATGTGTTTGCGTAAGCTTATGACTGAGGCCTACCCCTACCACTTTACACGTTGGTCTGCATTTGCATGGGTTCCTGGTAGGAGCTCCCTCTGATATGCATGTAAAATAAGGGAGGAGCTGACACATTCCCATGACCCGAACTTATATTAATCTATGAAAATGCATGAGCTGACATTGGATCATTAGGAAACCCATAACCAACTTGTGGTGACTGAGAGTCATCACATAGTCTAATCTCATCTTCCTGCTATAGAGTGGTCGATTGCTGACAGCTCAATGTGTCATACATCCCCTTTGCTACCTCTATATCATCTATGGGCTCCATAAACTTGTAATATGGAAACGACTTCCCCCGCAAGGCTTGGAAATGTATGGGAAGTTGCATAAATGAATACACATCACCATTTTTATGAGGCAAAGGAACATAATTAGTAAATCATTTGCATAAATGCTTACCACATACCATACGCTATCATCCCATGGCACAAGGCAATTGCTTACATCATGCCAACCCCATCCACTCTTATTCATTAAGACATGGGATGATTAAGGCATCATCCCATGGCACAAGGCAATTTATAAACATGCATTAATAGATATTAGGAACAAATTCCCTAATCTTGGTCAAGATGGGCCTAAGAGATTTCAGGGCATCCTCTATTATGCAATTCAATGTTTAAGCAAGGGCACTTTCCAAGCATACAGGTCTTGTTTAATAGCCATGTCATTAATGGATGTGCCTTGATGAATAGATGCCATGGAAACCCCCATTAGGAACTCAAATTTGTTCCTAATGTCTATTAATGCCAACCCCATCCACTCTATACATCTAAATAGCTAAAAATGTCTATTAATGCATGTTCTTAGTGTCATATTAGCATCATACATTATAAATATTGCATAACATGCATAATCATGCATTTATGTCAAGTTGTATGAATTGTATAGTAATTGTCTCCGTTTATGGTCAGGGACAGGGCAATTTTTAATCAGGGCCTCGGATCGAAGATCCAACCATACGGATCTGATCAGGGCGACGATTGAAGTTCAATGACTCTAAGATCACCCTGATCGGACGTCCGTAGCATTAGATATAGACTGAGGAAGCCTAAAGATCAAGGGCCAAGATGGTATTAATTTGCACCTCAAATGACAAATCCGACCACACGGATGGGTTCGGATCGACGATTGCAGCCTAACAACATGAAAATCGGTCCAATCCGACATCCATGGCACCGTCTACAACACACAAAAGATGGATGGCCAAGATGGCACCACGTGGCGCCATCTCAACCGCCCGATCGGCCACAAGGAACCACAACTGCATCTCCAAAGACCCTCAATCGAGTGATCCTAGCCACTGGATCTTGATCCAATGGCCTGGATTAACTTTGAAGCACTGCTCTCCTCTTCAAAAGGCATTTGGGCATAGCGAATCCAGACTGTCGGATCATGATCCAATGGCCATGGATCCGCACACTTAATTCATCTTTGCGACAAAGCTTCAACAACAGTGCATTGGTTACGCTGTTGCAGGCGAAGTGCAAGTCGTGCGTTCGAACTCTGCTGAGCACTCAAATCAAGCGCAGGCACGGAGTGAATGCAATTCGACCGTCAGATGAAGATCGTGCAGACGAGAAGTGAAGACGTGGCACAAGGAGAAGCATTGATCGCATACGCGCGCAATGACTCACGTCTGCACGCCTCATCGCACACACGGGCACGCGGCAGGGGCATTTAAACGGACGCTGTGAGGATGACTTTAACCCGTCCGATCTTGAGATCGAACGGCTAGTATTGCCAAAAAGTGGCCTTACATTTTAGGCACGAAAGAGGAGTAGCGCGCATGCAGCGCGCACACATCGCCTACAACAGGCCTTTAGCGACATTTAATTCCGTCACTAAAGGTCCCTTAATTAATATTTTGAATTTAAAATGTCCAAATTGCCCCCAATCCTTGCAACTATAAAAGGAGACCCCCATCCTACGAAATGTTCATCCCTTCCTTCTCTCTTCCTCTCCAAAGCTTAAGGGAAGCTTGTCCCACACCCGGGATGCTCCTCAAGAGCTAAATCCAAACTTTCGCCCCCGTTCTGGAAGTGGATCCCACGACGACAACGACGTGCTGCCTCATTCCTATTCTTCCGACTTCGTCCTCCTTCTCGCCTCGTCTTCCATCTTCCGGGCATCACCTCTGTCCGGATCTCCTCCAAGCATTTGTCGAGGAGGATAACATCCCTCTCCCTTCTTTTATCACTTTCTAGAGTAGAATTTCCCGCTTTCTATTTGTAACAGTTTCCCGCTTTCTAGTGTAATCATTTCCTGGTTTCTTAGTTGTAAAAACATTATTCAAATACCAAGTGATTATTTTCTCTCTCTTATTGTCTATATCAGTTCCATTTTGATTATTTCACCTTTTAAAAAATATATATACCAAAAAAAATATAATTGCAAATTTTGAGATCGACGTAGCCTCCCTGTGTTCGACCCGGAACTTCTTTACGGATTTTTGGTATAAATTTTATCTGTTGAACGGATTTCTTTACGACTCGAACTACAACGATGGGTTTTTGATCCAACTCCGATAGCATGGTTTTCTGTATCTCAACAGTTCCTGAACTAAATACATCCATGGAGAATGCTCAATACTTTAGACAACTTATGGTAGCTTACCAAGAGGGTTCTTGGAAGTTTCCAGTCGACACTTCTACTTGTTGGAGTGGTAGCTATACCATGCTCGATATGGTTCTCAAGTTGAGGTGTCTACACATCACTTATGCCAAGATAATTTTGCTCTTTACATTTCACTTGCTTAGAACCCATTTATTCTTAATGCCTGCTTATAGGCCTCGAATTCCTTGGATATGATTGTCAGGAAGCATGAGGTGACATTTAGCAACAAAAATATGTTACTAACACCAAGCAAGAAATCCATGATCAATACCTTTCATACCTATGTGGAGCCATTCTATAAGGTCACCACTGATCTGTGCAACTGCAAAGTACTTATGGTTGACCTAGTCCTTTTCTTCATGGATCACATCTTTGAAAAAGTGAGCACCTATAGGGACACATGCCCCTACGATTAGCTCAAAGCAGTGGCTGATGACATGACAAAGAGAGGTAGGAATTTTAGCAACCAAGTCTACCAATGACAATAATAACAAAAGGGCCTTTAGAAGGAAAAACAAATGAAGGGAAAGGACATAGGCCTATTCTATTCAAAGATATTGCACCTCAAACCCCCAACAGTAAATGACTTTTATGGGCATTAAATCTTCCCTCCCTCCCTCAAAAGGCTAGATTGGGAACTAACCCTACCAATAAGCTCTTAGAATTAATAAGATGGAGCTGATCCAAGGTTCTTATCATGTTCAAAATTCTATTTGCAGTTGCATTTTTTGACCAAGGCTTAACTATTTAGTAGGCATTTTGCCTTAGGTTAACGTCAAATGCCCACAACATTTTCATCCATCAACATGTAACTAACAACAAATCAACAAAAGAAATCATTGAAATAAAAAAGCAACATGGCATTCATGGAAAAAAATTATGAAAAACAGCTTTGATTAAAGAGCATAACTTTCTAAGCCTCGAAAGTGAGCTAATCAAGTAATTACAAAACATTTTTACACAGAGAATAAATTGAATCAATTAGAATGTGCCTAATCAAGAGGTTAGGGGAAGCAAAAAGAGGGTTGAAAAACAAAACAACCATACAAGCTACCACACTTGACAATCAACTCTAAGCACCGAATAAGTGCCAATAGAGCAACCTAGTGTTAAGAGCCAGCAACAAAGTCTCACACATATATATAGTAAGAGAACAAAGAAGAACAACATAATACCTCTAACGACAAGCAATGAAAAGGACTAACTTTGCAACTTCATAGGGAAGGAATAAATGAAGCAACTTTGCAGAGTAAAGCCAAGGAGATACCCATTGGAAGAGGGGGATGGTTGCAACAGCAATGGTTGTTCACGAGGCTCACAGTAACCTCGATAGCCACTACGAGCTCGATGACCATGCATCTGATAATACATGAGGATGGAGGTCACGAGCCATTGGAACACATGATTGGGCATGACAACGTCAAGGTCATGATCCATTGGACTGTGATTACAGCAAGGTCACGAGCTAGTGAGGCATGAGGGGGGAGGACGTGAATCACGACAGAGGGTGACGATGGGTGACGACCATGACCACTCTACAAGGGTGTAAGGGCGCAAGAAAAGGGTGCACCACCCTAGAATCGAGGGTGTGAGGAATCATGGGTTTTCCTAACTGATAATCACATATAAATTCATCATAAATTGCTTATTTATAATAGTTCCTAAGCATAGCATTCCATATCATGATATAAATATTGCATAAACATCCATTGCATTGCATCTAGGGTAGTTGTATATTTTGTACATTAATTCCTTCATTTTATATGGCCAGGAGACAATGCGACATCCTTACGGACTTTGAATGAAAAATCTGACCGTACGGATGGATCCAGAGCGTCGATCGCAGTTCGACAACATAGAAATCACCTTGATCCAAGCACCGTGGCATCCTCTGCAAGCCATGAAGGGTGAATGGTCCAAATGCTGCCACGTGGCACCATCTGGAGCACCTAAAGTTGCCCGCACATCTCCAAAGGCCGCCCCATTGAGTGATCTCAGCCGTTGGATGAATATCCAATGGCTGAGTAGCCGCCCTCACCACGTGGGCACAATTCTTCTTCGCATCACATCCGTAGGCGTGGCGCAGTGATGAGGGGAAGCGTTCTCAAAGAGCGGGCATGAGATCAAGCCACGATTCGTCGTGCCCCACTACAGTGTCAAACGCAATAGCACCGCCCAATTGCAATCGAGCGGTCAAGGTTCCCCACGTGTGATCCAACGTTGCCCACCAACGTGAAGGCGCATGCCAGATCACACGCATGCCATCTGAGGCGTGCATTTAAGTCGCCCTCGTGGAGCACCAGCCGTTCGATCTCCTCAATCGCACGAGGCAAGAGATTCAAATCAACGCGCGTGCAATCTACAAACACGTCTCAACCGTGCGATGCAGCATCCAACGGCAGCCAGCGCACGTGCCAGCGATTCAAAAGTCAAACGCTGGCAAGCGCGCGCTCTCCTCTCGCAATCTCAACCGTCAACGCCTAATCCAATGGTTGAAGATTGCCATGCCTTTAACAGCTGTGAGTGTAAGCATTGGGTGCAGGCCATACAACGATAGAAGGGCAGGCCTTTAGTGATGTTTATAGCTATCACTAAATGGCCTGCGCATTGAGTGTGCCAGCCCAAGCAATGAAGAGGCGTGGATCTTTAGCAACAGCTCAAGAAGCCTTTAGTGACGCTTATAGCTATCACTGAATGCCTTTGCGCGGGACTCTCTCCCCTCCACCATATAGACACCCCTACACCCCCCCATTCCTCTTCATCTCTACCTACACTACTCCCACCTACTCCCAAGCTCTAGCAAGCCTACCAATGCTCCATTAGAGCTTGTTCTCAAGCTCCCAAGGCACCTATTAGTATAGCGAACCTCTGCCCCACCAAATATTCATCCGACTTCCCATCCCCATTCATAGGTCGCCTTGGAGACGTCCTCCCACCTCCATTACGGTAGCAGATCATCTCCATCTTCTCACCTCCATTCCAGAGCCACGCCAAAGCTTTCCTCTACCCGACGTCCTCCTACATCTCACCTCCATCATTTCGCTCTTCACCTCCTTCGTCTGAGCTTCTGCCAGGCACCATCATCTCGCCAAACAATCGATTCGAGAGATTTCCTCTCACCTCCCTCTCTTTTTATGCTTTCATAGTTTATTGTAATAGACATTGAAGTGATATCTATACCACATTTGTTCCATCTCTATTTTATGGTTCATTTACTTGTCTTCTTCTTACAAAAAATACAAAAAAAATAACAAAACCCTAAGATAGCAAAAAGAAACAAATCGAATCGTAGTTTTCACTTAAAGTAAACATTGCCTCCTTGTGTTCGACCTGGGACTCCCTTGGAATTTTGGTATAAATTTTATTTGACCACGCATTTTGCAACTACAATGATGGGTTACTTGTAACCCTAATTTCTAACTTGCGAAACCCGTGCGATCACTAACACTGGTAGCAACCAGTGTTATACAAGCCGATGTTAACACCTCTTAACCATTGTTAAGTGAAAGGGGGTTAACCACT
Source organism: Thalassia testudinum (assembly GCA_037157565.1). NCBI lineage: Eukaryota > Viridiplantae > Streptophyta > Magnoliopsida > Alismatales > Hydrocharitaceae > Thalassia > Thalassia testudinum. The sequence goes on from JAZHRO010000056.1 coordinate 20,008,982, forward strand.
CAAGTAAAGTAGGCATAAATTTTCATTCAAGAACATCAAGTAAGAAAGGTTGTTATCCCTACTTGGACTGGAAACATATGTTCGAATTGGATGATTTTTTGTCGTGCTATCAGATCTTCTAAATCGTTTAAATCTCTGAATTTACACACTGAATTTATTCGATTTGGCTAACTATGTCACCCTATTCATACTAAGGGACCTAATTCATTTACTGGAAATCAAATAAATTCTTTTATTTAGATGAAGAATGTAATGATATTACAATACTTGGAATGTTCACCCAAGGCATACAAAAGTTAACAGAAGTGTTATTTCTTCAAGAAAAATATAAAATTTGTGTTTTGCTATTATCAAAATTAAGGAAATTAGCGCTTATGCACTAACACCACTAGACTAGAGGTCGACAATTGCCCTTGTGTTTTCATAGCTAGAGTTGAAGCTAAAGCATCTGTAAATGCATTTGGATTACTAAATGGTGACATCACCATTTTGATTTCAAGGATGGAGGAGTTTCCCTTCTTCCAAGTTCATGCATTCTCTTGTTAGCTCATATGGCCAATTTCAAATGTGACGTGCTGTTTATCTGCTACCACAAGTTTTTTTTTTTTAGAATTAAACATTCCATTCAAATGAAGAACCAAATACAAGAGGATGCAGCCCGATATAAGCAAAGGAAGAAGAGACAACCAGTGCACCCTCCAGAAGAGGGAAAGTTGCTCCCCGACAGATGGGGGAACACAAAATCTACAATGAAAAGAAAAATAAGAAAATAGAAAAAAAAACATCAAATCACAAACAAGGCATCCTAAGTAATATTGTTCTAGTCGCGCTCCTTTAGCCCCGTGAAAAAGAGTAGCAACTGCATGCTCATTGATAACGATTATGCCACCAAGTAAGGAACTTGGTGATTGATGAGGGGCGAAAAGTGCCCTCGGACTCAACACCCAGCATAAATCCTAGAAAAGGATCCGACTACCCGGATACGGAGTAAACAGGCGGATCCAGCTCTGCCTGACCCACCTATGCTTAGGAGGATCCGAATCCAGACAAGCCCCGACCTGCCAGAGGATCCAATTTGACTAAAGTTAGAGAGGCGATGGGGACGCCCATGACGCCCATGTCTATGGTAATGATGGCGTTACTAACACCATTAATAGCCTACGAACGTACCCTAACAATGAACATGCCCTAACAACGGATGTGGCCTGACAACAGACATGCCAGAGAGTCCGAAAGGATCTCTGAAGAAGATCTTACCTCGCGAAGATACTACCTATACTATAAATAGCGAAGGGAGGCCCTCAGGCTTCTCTTCATGACACGTGATCCAGGAGAGAGATTGCATTACTACTATTTACTAGTGAATATTTGGGAATATTGCCCTCCCTGTAGATGTATACCCCTCATGGTGGAACTGGGTCACCAATCTCTTTGTTTTCCTTGTGATTGCTTGCTTGTGATTCATTGAGTTGGATCCTCCGTTTACATAGGAGATCTGATCAATTGGCACCGTCTATGGGAAGCGATTATCATTTGATAATGTTTTCTTACTTTAAATCTTTTCAATGGCCACTACAACTCGCAACTCCTCTCTACTAATCCCAAAAAAGCATCAACATAGGCGTAATCGAGCATCTTAGTGTCCAAGGGACACCCTCAACACATCGGCCCCAGTAAGGAGAAGTCAACTTGACCTCTCCAGTTGCTGGAGGTACCTGGGCAAGATCCCTTCCTCGAGATGCAAGCAAGGGAGGAGGAGTATGAGGCTAGGTTGGTGTCCATGAAGGTGGAGATCAATCCAGCACCGACAAACTCCACGAGATCAAATAGATCAAGGAGTTCGACAAGAACCAACCGAAGGAGCCCCAAAGTTCGAGTCCCAGAGATGAGCAACTAAAGTGGCATCACATGGTGGAAGAGAAGAACTCCCGTCTGCACGAATAGCTCAAAAAACTAAAACACGAGCTTAGTAGCTAGAAAAGGGAAGTTCCTCCCAACCCACTAAAAGCTCCACGCCTACCTTCGTCGAGGAACAGTTAGGGGTTCACCTGTTATCCACTAGTGGCAGAGGCTCTATACCATAGATTGTCTGCCAGGTCACCTAGGCAATGAGGGGCATACTCCCACGTACGTACATCACCACCTACCCATTCACTGAGGAGGTGATGATAGCTCCCTTGCAAGAAAAATTCAAGCAGCCTGTCATGACTCAATATGACGGGACAACGGACCCCAACAATTTCGTTGGGAAGTATTGCCAGATGATGGTGGTGCACGGCTGCCCAGATTGAGTACCCTGTCAGGTATTCTCGATATATCTGTCTAGCATGGCCCATGAATGGTTCAATGAACTGCCAGCCAGGCATATCACTTGCTTCCAAGAGCTAGCAGATAAGTTTTGCCAGTATTTTTCCAGGCAACAAAGTGTTAAAGACAACCTGGGAAGGCTGTTGAAAGTCAGATAGTGGAAGACTGAGCTTTTCCAATCTTACTTGGATTGGTTCAAGGCCCAGAACTTCAAGTGTAAGAAGTTTACGATGCCATAGCCATCTACTACTTCAAGTCAGGCCTCATAACCTAGAGGTTCTGGTATGACATCGATGATTTCCTGCCTAGAGATATGACAAAGTTATGGGACTGGGCTACAAGATTTACGGAGCAGGATAATTCCTTCCACTTCCATAGCCAGCTGGCGAAAGGATATAGGGATGACACCAGTCCCATGGCGGAATAGAGGATATCAGGAGAACCCACCCTTGTATCCATACGTAGAAGTAGCCACTTCAATAAGTGGAGGGCCACCTTCCGTGACCAAAGGAGTGACCTACCCACCAAGGGTTGAAACAATGTACCCCACCAACCCAGGCGGTATAGGTACCTCTATTTTGATGCACCAAAATTATTCTATCTGTAAGACTAATCTTTCAAGACTCTCTCATGGATTAAAGCTTGAAGATTGCTGATTTCTTCTCAGTGTACTTTTATTTTTATTGAGTCTAGATTATCTTGTAAGGAACCTCAAAATAAGTTTCAAACAATTTTTCACACTTAAAAAATAAGTTTTTAGAGTAATTGATCGACCAAACAATAAAATTGATCGACCAATAAGTTTAGTTAATCAATCAAAACAACCCATTTTAGGAAGTTAATTAATACACCTTTGATTGACCATTTAGGTTAATTAATCGACCAATCATTAATCAACCAAATAACTAGTTTGATTGACCAAAGCTCATTTTGATCGATCAAACTACTATAATTGATCGACCAATTTGATTTCCTTTTTTGGATGATTTTCTAGTATAAATAGACGTACACAGGTTTTCTAAAACACACTTTCAAAGAAGAAATCCAGATGTCTTTTGTGCTTAAATTTTCATGGTTTGAGTTGTCCTTGCTATTATCATAGTTTACAAAAGGCGATTCCCCCTCCCTCTAGTATCCATTAAGATCCACAGGCAATCGCATTTGGTATCAGAGCTAGGCCATCTAGAAGATGTCAAAGTCATCTGTCAACACATACGCTGAGGGGCAGTCAGCAATTCGGCCTCCACTTTTTGATGGAACAAACTATGGCTATTGGAAGACCCAGATGCAAATATTTTTGGAATCCATGGACTACGAGGTGTGAGACATCATCGCCTCCAAATACATACAACTGAAAATCAAGGAAAAAGTAGCAGCGACTCCAGATCAAAAGAAGCTAGCAATGCACAACTCGAAAGCCATGAATGTGATCTTTTGTAGACTCTCAAAGGAAGAGTTCAACTATGTATTAGCATGCAAGACAGCTCATGATATTTGGAGCATCTTAGAAGTCATCCACAAGGGAACATCTAAGGTAAAAGAAACTTGCATAAATTTACTAACTCAAAAATATGAGCTTTTCAGGATGAAGAAAGGTGAATCCATCAAGGAGATGTTTACAAGATTTACGGATATTGTAAACTATCTACGGAATCTGGATTAAGACATAAAAATTGAAGCCTTGGTAAAGAAGATCCTCTGTTCACTCACCAGCAACTAGGAGATAAAGACCACAGCCATCTAAGAATCAAAGGATCTGTCTACTTTAAAACTAGATGATCTTGTTAGTAGTCTAATGGCATACGAGGTTCAGCTTCAACACATGAAGGAGCATAAGAATGGAGGAGTGAAGAAGTATGTGGCACTTGAAACCAACAATCAGTCAAAAGATATATCAAGCAAAGACGAAGAAGATATAGCTCTTCTCTCAAGGAAGTTTGATGTAGACACAATTATTAAGGATAAAATGCCTATTCATGCATGTTCCCAGGCTTAGATTTGCATTGCATGTTATAAATATTGCATAGCATGCATCATCCTACATTTAGAGTAGTTGTGTATATTTTAGGTTAATTACATCCTTTTATGGCTAGGAGGGAAGGAGATTTATTCAGGGCCTTGGATGGATGATCTAACTGTATGGATATGATCAGGACAACTATCGGAGTCTAATGCCTCTGAAATCGTCTAGATCGGAATCCCATAGCATCATATGAAGTCCGAGGAAGATCAACGGCCAGGGGGTAATACGACATCCATATGAGCTTCGGATGAAAATATAACCATACAGATGTATCCAGAGCGACGATCGCAATCCGACAACGTGGAAATCACCTCGATCCGAGCACCATCGCACCGTCTAATATAGAAAGAAGATGGACGACCCAGATGGTGCCACGTGGAACCATCTAAGCCGCCCAACACCGGCCAGTAGTCCACCAACCTTCTTCACCCGCATCATCCGTTCCCAGCCGTTGGATCATGATCCAACAGCTGAGAAGCCTCCAAGCCGCGCTCCTCTTCGCAACACAAAGGATGGCTTAGCGCATTGGCTAAGCACTCTCTGCAACTCAGATGGCGTGGGGTCAAATCCCACTGAAGTCACCTCGTCACAGCAATTGAAATTCGGCCGTCGGATCTCCATTAAGCGACCACGAAGCTTCCACGCGGTGCAATCCCTTGGGGTAGATTCGCACACACATGCAATCACACGAAATCACACGTGTGATTGTACGCAGGAGTGAACTTAAGACGTCTACTGGAGTTGTCAGCCATCTGATGCCAATCCAGCGGTGCTCGCGTCTCTCTTCAACGATAGCAGTACGTGCCTTCAAAGGATGCGATCAACGAGTGTACCTGAGCCATTGATCAGGCATCCAATGGCTACGCCTCCTCCAGCAGACTCCAGCGGGGAAATATCACAAGTGCCAACAGGCTTTAGCGACATTTGGGGATGTTGGTTGGCATGGATCTTCAGCGATGCATTTGATGTCGCTATAGCCTGTGGATGGATTTCCTCCTCTTCCCTTCGCTAAAAATATTTCTCCCTCCCCTCATCCCCATTCGTGGAGCATCCCGCGGTCATCTTCTCACCAACTTCAAGAAGTAGATCCTAGCCATAATGTTGTCCTGCCCCACCCTCCGTCCTCTAGCTCCATCCTAGTTCGTCCCACTCCTCACCACCTTCCTCCATGCGACATCAGAGCAAGTCATCCTCCAAGCGACCGTCAAGGGGGATTTCTCTTACCCATCTCTATCTTTATTGCTTTCGTAGTATAGTTTTCCTGCTTTCCTAGTTGTAATAAACATTTGATTACAAAAATACATGATTGTTTCTCTCTTTGTCTCTCTCTTTTTATTTTGCAAGTAGATTAGCAAGAATTCATCGACTTGATCTCTTGCCTTATTAAAATACCAAAAAAAATAACAAAATATAAAAATGACAAAAATAAATAAAAACGAAATGCGGATTTTTCAAAATCAAACGTTTGCCTCCCTGTGTTCGACGCAAGACTCACTTTTTAAGTTTCGGTTATAAATTTTATCTGATCGATGGATTTTCTCGCGAATCAAAATACGACAAGTTTTCTAAACTCAATCCTTTCTACGTGCAAATCCGATTTAATCATTTTGGCGCCGTTGTTGGGGAGGCAATGCTCTTTGGTTTTTGTTGTGTTTCCCACATTACTTACATATTTTTCTAAAATATCTTGCTTCTTCAATTTATTGTCTTGCTGGAACCCGATCGAGGAGTTGAAGGCGATAGATTGGAGTAAAGTGCAGGTAGAGGCATTTGTAAGTTTTCTGCCACTTCCCCACCCACTAAATCATTTCGCCACACTAATAACTCAAATTGAAGTCAACGTAGGTGCCTTTTATAAACCCTAAGATAGATATGGTTGTTTGTTTGCCACCTCCACTCATCTCACCCTGGCATATAAAAAAAAATAAAAAAATACTCTTCTCTTGTTGGATTTACTGAAAGTAACACACATTAAATACCCACAACTCTTGCCTTAAGGTGCACCACTCCACTTTGATTCTACCACTTAACCAGGATCTGACCTATGGACTCGATACACTTCAACTCAATACACATAAGTGAGTAGAAATTGAATAGGTTAAACAACTTGTGTGCCTTAATCAAGTGGTGCAACTAGCCAATTGATTGAGATGTTTGGGCCACACCACTTAAGATAAAAGTGATTCATCAGTAGCTTACCACTTAGGGTTGATCTTTAGGGCTGAACCAAGCACTCCACATTACTTTTTATTTTTAAAGGAATATATCTACACCAGTGTTTTCAAAACTTGGAGTGTTCTCTTGAACTTGATTGAATACACCTAAGATTAAACCCTAAAAGCTACTAAATAAGGTTAAACCTTAAAAGACACATCATCAAATAACCTTGTTTGAAAACCTTGGTTGTGCACAAACACATTTGAACTGATCATTAAGGGTACAACCTATCTAAAGGCCCCATCACATTCTAAGAGCACAATCATCCCAAGCCAAATTAAAACTGAGTAGACATTGGCCTTATGGATTGATTCGCTCTTCAGGGCCTAGATTGAGACTGTTCACGATTAACCTGCTTATACTAGTCAATCTGATGTCTAGCTAGGGGAGTAACATCAAACAACTATGGCTGGGGGGTACACTAGGAACCGGAGGCGCAAACCAAAGGAAGAACCTTCTCCCTAGCCCCTTCCTCTAACTAGTTTGATTGACCGAATAAAAGTAGACTAAATAATCTATAATCTTAGGTCGGGTCCTGGGAATCTATAGGTCTTTAGACTACTCACATAAGGACAAGTTTGGTTGATTGTACTGCAGGACACCTTTCATCTTCTTACTTCCCTCCTACTCCACAATGTAACCTTCCACATCTTTCACACATTTCCAATCCTACCCTCCTACCACCACTTATCCCCGAGATGATTACTATCCCAACTTAACTTATAATTACCCATCCACTTGCCAAGATAACATTGATTGGGGATATGAATCTAGAACTTAGTGTCCAAGGCCTAACCCTAGACAACAAGACTATGATTACTATCCTTCCCAGAGCTACAATGATTATAGATCTCCACTCTTTGATGATCAACCTAACCTAATCTACAATCAAGGAGGATATGTTAACTATAACACCTACCCCCCAGGAATATGCTGAATATAGGTTAACTCCAATATTTGAACAACCTGAGACGATCTACTATCAAGGAGGGACTCAAGAACCTCAATATCTTGACTCCCCTAGAATAAACCCAAACCCACACAACCTTGAACCGAACCATTTGGTTCAGGTGAACCAAGTCGATGTTATAACCGGGCATCAAGAGTCGTTCAGACGTCTGGAAGCCTTCCCACATCTGGAATTAAATTTTTTCGGCGTACGGGTTCGCGTCTGTGCACATGCGCACGTAGACTAAACCTGCCGCCCTCCTTTTCTTTTCTCCCTCCCTGCAGACGTAGCCTTTTTCCTCCTTCTCTCCCCCCACGCTGACTTCAAATATGCCTCTCCCTCACCCTCACCCTCACTCCACCGCCTTCTTTTTCTTCTCCCTGTTAGCGAGAGCGGCAGCAGTGGCTACTGCGAGTGTGTGGGGAAGAGGGGCTATTGAGAGAGGAAGAGGGAGATTGACCACGAGGGTGCAAGCTCGCCGGAGCAGCCAGAGCCGACCGGTGGGTGCGCAGCAAGCGTGTGGTGCTGGGGAAGAGCTGCTGCAGCTCAGGCAGCAAGCGGACGCGGCGCGACACGGCCGTGCGCTACGGGCGGAGAGCGAGAAGGTTCTGATTCTGGGAAAATTTTCCAGAATCAGACATCTGGACTTACATACAGATGATGAAGGAGACGTCTGAAGGAAGGTCCAGACGTCTGACAGGTACGTTATTTTAATCTTCTTCTTCTTTCGCGTGTACGGCCATGTAGCCGTTCCGTCGAAGTCTTCTGCATCCTTTCATGTTGAGAGCGGGCGTGTGTGTGTGCAGGACTTATTCGGAAAGGCGCAAGGGCATGCCATCCCACACAGATCAGACATCTGGGCACAGCACCAGATGACGGAGAGGGTCGCCAGACATCCGGGGTGACAGTCGAAGGTCTGGAAACTAAGTCCAGACAGTTCAGCGGATTACTGGATGTCTGAAGAACCGCGCAAATCAAGGTATGACCTGAGCTGCCATTTAAGACGTCTGGAAGAAGTTCCAGATGTCTAATTTTGGGCAGACTCGTCGTTTTTGACACATTTAGGGTCCGTTCGGAGTCCGTTTTCCGTGTTTCAAGCTTCGTTCTTCTCAGATTTTGTTCCTCTACCTGTTTACAGTAATTGTATGCTATTTTGAGTAGCTCCTTATTTTTTATCCTTGCATTAGGACCCTGTTCCGTTGCGGCTCTAGGGGTTGCGAAGGCACGAGGGCTTGCCGATTTTGCCCCCAGTACTCCCAGTTTTGCGGGTAGAGTGGCCCTTTCAATTATTTATCAAAAATTATGTGTTTGTGAAATAATTAATAGAGTTTAGGGTAATGCATGAACCCTAGGATTGAAAAACTAGATTGAATGATAGAACCTAGGGTATTGCATGAATCCTAGGACTGGAAAACTAGATTGAATGATAGATCCTAGGGTATGGCATGAATCCTAGGATTGGGAAACTAGCTTGAATGCATATACATTGCAGTCTTGGAAAAGTAGAAAGGAAACGATAACTGCCTGTAATTGGTTAACAGTTGCCTGAATAAGAATGAATAATTCCGATTGGGAACATGGGCTATATAAATATAAAGCTGAAATGATGAAACCTAAATTGGCTGAGTTGAAAGAGCACGAACCCCACGGGGAATTAGGAGTAGAACCCCTAGAAAGTGAATGGAATAGAATTGGGGAAGTGAGCTGACCCTTGAGTATGGAGTACCAAGGAGAGCGACTGTCCCCCCTGTTTAGTGCAGAGTGGAGCTAGCCGCCCCAGGGACCCGGGGTTAGGTCTGGCCGCTTTGTACCGACTTTTGGCCCTCGTGTATACAGTACCGAGGAGAGCTACTAGTGTAGGGAGAGCACTAGCTACCCCACGGGCCCTGGGGTTCTGCTGGCCCTCCTACACCGACTTGTTAGGCCCACTGGGCAAACCAGGGTAGTTAGGCGTGGGTGCGCAGACTGTGGAGGGGCAAGACCCCTGTTTGGTAACAGTGGAGGGGCTGGACCCATGTTAGTGAGAGGGCTCTGCCCTATACTGGTTCCGTGTTGTGCTTTGGGTGCACCCGTTAACGGAAATGACTGACCGCATGCCAGTGCGGGGTAGCTACCCGTGCGTTTATCGCACGTGCCGTAGTCACCGTTACATCTGTCAGTGACCTTGGGGTGGTTGACTGAGGGTAGGACCACCACGGGGGACTCTCCCAGCCAGGAGAGCACCACGTGTTACTTCTACTTTTCGGAAAAGTCTTCAATCAAGATCGTTCCCACGAGGAACATTCAAGATCAAGAGAAGGATCTGAGAAATAATTCAATAGTGAATAAATGGAAAAATATAAAGAAATTAAAAATATAACAGCTACTGTCCACCTTACTATTTCTTAGCTTTTAGTTGACACTCTACTCAGTGTTTCACTGACGTGTCACCTTTGTTACCTTTTCTGGACCAGGTGTTGAGCAGCCAGAGTCGGTGGCTGCAGAGGGCGCTGGGCCTAGTAGAGCCCAGTAGTGTTACTTGTGTAGTACCCATTGTACTTTTCTTTCCATTGTAGTGAGTAGTTCTGTTACCCCTGTACTCTTTTTATTGTAAGCTTCATGTTTTTTTTGTACATGTTTATTTTCTTTACTGTTGTGGTGGTGTATACTGTAGTATTTCTTTCTTTACTGCTGTATTTTGTTACTGCTAGCTATATACATGGTGAATGTGGTTTATTTTACTGCTCTTTTAGTTACTTTCTCGTTGGACGACTGGGTCTTGGGATCAGTCGAGTCATCCGATTCTCGTATCTCGTAGGGATTCGGGAACCGGGTAGTAACAAGATGGTATCAGAGCAAGGTCGTCCCGAGAAGTGAACCAACTGACTGGAAAATAACCAATTCACGTGTCTGTAACTAGAGTTGCCACCACAACATTCTTTTGACATAAGCTCTTAGACTTCTTCGTTAGATATCGTTTATATTGACGTGTTTCCGTTCTGTTCTCGAGTCTCCTTGCAGGAGATGCCTCGACGAGGGACTAGCAAGGCGGGCAGCGGGCGTGGCCAAGGATGAGGTCGGAGGGGTGGGTGTGTCGAGGTCGACGTCTTAGTGGACCAGCCACTGCTCCCGGGCATTCAGGCCCAGGACCTCGCCCAGCTGATACAGGACATAGTGCGAGAGGAGCTCCACCCACCACCAAGAGTGCCTCTCCCTGGGGCTGCGGAGGGGGAGTTTTCTGTGGGACCACACGACGGACGTGGCGTAGGACGTAGGGGAGGGGATTGGCCACCATCGCCCCCACCTTCCTCCGACACTTTTGTGCACGAGGCTTCCTTACCTAGAGGTGCACCAGCATCCCCACTGCAGCGCCACTTCGAGCTTTCCGGGCAGTTCCGGAAGCTGAAGCCCCCCTCCTTCAAGGGGGATGAGAACCCGATCGAGGCAGAGGACTAGCTCGAGCAGATCGAGAAGGTTTTTGACACCCTTCGCCCCCTGGTGGAGTGCCGCGTGGCTTTTGCCACGTACCAGCTGGAGAGCGTGGCACACAGGTGGTGGAGGGCGGTCAGGGGACAGGAGAGGGACGAGCCGACCAGGGACCGGTTCGTCACCCTCTTCTGCAAGCAGTACTTTCCCCAGACGTGGCAGGACCAGAGGAGGCAGGAGTTCCACACTCTTCGCTAGGGGACAATGACCGTGAGCACGTACCGCAAGCATTTTTTGGAGCTATCCCGCTTCGCAGCGACAGCAGTAGCCACTGAGGAGGAGCACCTTTAGAGGTTCACCGAGGGGCTTCGGCCTACGATTCGGGGGTATGTCAAACCCCTGAAGTTGCCTACGTTCTCGAGGGTGGTGGAGGCAACTATGACCTACGAGGAGACCAACCCGTCGCACGAGATACTGACAGCGGGTGGAAGAGGCCCTATCAACCAAACTTTTCACAGGGCCGACGACAGAGGAGACATGTGGCACCCGCAGGAGAGCCGTCACGTTTTGCAGGGCCATCAGTGGCCTTTGGGGGGCCCTCGACAAGGGCCAGTTGCTGATAAACGCCAGTTTATCATCATTCTTATGCATTAAAACAAACCTAGCTCTTAGGATTTTACTCCGCAAACGGGTTTTTGGGCTGCATTTAGGCATAAATTAGGATAGGCATGCATTGCATTTTTTATTATCGTTTTAATGTGTTTTTGTGAGTGTTAGGGATGTACAGATGCACAGAACCTTAAAACCCTAGCACTCAAGAAGGCAAATGGTGAAGGAGAAGCCCAGACTAGCTGGAACCCAGCTTGATCCAGCTCACCACAGCTGGAACCTAGCTTACTTGAACTAGGGTTAGCTCATCCCAGCTCCATTCAGCTAGTCTCAGCTGGATGGTAGCTCAAGAGAGTTCACCTTAGCTCACCCTAGCTCAAGTCAGCTCAGATCCAGCTCAACTTAGCTGAGTCTAGCTCATCTCAGCTCCCACTAGTTCACAGGGAGCTCTAGCTAGCTCAGCTGAGTTGACAGGAGTTCACCCCAGCTCAGATCCAGCTACATTCAGCTCCACTCAACTCCAGCCAGCTGAAGATGAATTCATCGCAGCTCAGGAAGCTCAAGTCTAGCTCCCGGGGACTTAGCTTAGCTCATCTCAGTTGAGCTAAGCTACCGTAGCTGCCTCAACCAGCTTGATTCTCCCTGGGAGCACCAAACCTAGCTCACCTCAGCTCATTTTGGTAGAAGCTAGCTTACTTTAGCTTGGCTTAGCAACTAGCAAAGAACTAGCAAGCTAAGCCAGCTAGAGTAGCCCTATGCCAGCCTCTTCAGCAGCAGCCAGCTCCTGCTCTAGCTCCAGACTTCTCCTCAGCTCCTTCCTCCAAACCCTAGCTCCAACACCTTCTCCTCTACTCCTCCATTAGCTAAGCTAGCTTAGCTTAGCTTAGCTTAGCTTAGCTATGCTCCAACTTCTTTGGCTTGTACCACCCCAAAAACCCACCTACCAACTCCACCCAAATAGCTCCACCTAAGCTCCACATAAGCTAACCTACTTGGCACCAACCTAACCTACCCACCACCTCCAAAAGACACCTAAAAGTGGCGCCAAAAACTACCCATAACCACCCCTTAATGGCTCCACTTTTCCCTCCAAAATCCCCCCTCATCTCCACCACACAATCCTCCTTGAATCCATCTCCACCATCCACCTAACCCCCCTTCTAGAAGACCCCATGTTGGCGCCAACATGGGGGTGTCTCTCCACCACCAAAAGACACCAACACCACCATAACTACCCCCTTTAACACCCCTTGGGGTGGCGCCAACTCACCCTAGCCATAGGATCACCAACCACCCTCATCCTTCCATCCTAGCCCTCCATTTCAAGGGGCACCTTAACCCCCCATCCTATTCTATAAAAAGCCACCACCTACCACCATACCTACAGCCAAGAAGAAGGAGTAGAGAAGGAGATTAAAGGGGCACATCACCAGCCCCTTTGGTGCCTTCTTCTCCCCACTCTCTTCAACTTGAGCCACGCCAAGGAGGAGGACTCTTCCACTTCAAGAAGGACGGCCAGGCAAGGGAGGACTTAGGGTGGACGTCCACCCTTGGAGAGAACTTAGGGCACGCCCCCCTAGGGCTTGCCTTGAAGGACATCACCTTGGCGGAGCACTGCAAGGAAGGAGTTGAAGGATTCTTTTCAAGCTTGGGAGCCACCAACCTTGGAGCAAGAAGCCCTCTTCTTCACCATCTATCTAGAGGATTTGTGTTTGCTTTTCTTTATTTTAATTTTTCTAGTAGTAGAAGCATTCCTCTACTAGCCTTTTTTGTAAAACATTTTTCAGTAATCTAGTTGCCTTCTTTGCAATTTTCTATTTTGCATTTCTACTTGCTTTGCTTTTTAGCATTTTTCACTCCCTCTCCCTAATTATTCTAGGCCTCCACTTGCCTAGAGTGAGTTTAGGGAGAGGCTCTACTTGCCACTAGAAAGTAATAGTTAAATTGAAGTGTGAATTACCTTCCCGTCACCATTCCGCATGTTGTCGTAATTTAAAACAAAAAAATGATATATTGAAAAATACCAAAAAGAAAGTTGAGATTGTATTCCAAGCAAGAGAATCACTATTGCAAACATTTGGCCTCCTTGGATGACCCTAGATACTTCCCTATCTAGGAATATAAATTTAAGAGTTGATCGGTTTTACGCGTTACAACGACGTATTTTAACAAACCGCGTATTTTCGTCATCAGTTGCTAGCACCGGACCCCCACCCAGCCGACAGCAGGGACCCACTGAGGGTGGGAGTCGGGTTCCACTCTGCTACTAGTGTGGCCAGCCGGGCCACATCAGGAGGGACAGCCCATCTAGGGCAGGAGGTCAGTAGATGCTTCCCGCGCCGAACACTGGAGGGGGAGCAGGAGGCCGTGGTTTCCAGGCACGAGGAGGAGGACAGCAGTCACGAGGAGGGTACCGGCCAGCAGCTACCCCTCCGACGTAGAGTGTGGCTGCTTTGTCCGCACCCAGGGCTGACGGGCATATCAACGCCCCGACACACAAGGATGCCAGAGCTTCGGAATCAGTTGGCAGGTATGGTTTCAGTTTCTGGTAGACTCGTTTACATGGTTTTTGATTCCGGCGCTACACACTAGTTTGTCGCCGCCAGTTTTGCGATTAGTCTGGGGCAGGATTGTGTGCTGTTAGACGATCCGTTCGTGATCAGAGGTCCGAGTGGTCAGCTGTTTGTAGCTAAGGAGGTATACACGGGTTGTGAGGTCAGTGTTGGGGGACACAGCCTTCTTTCTAACCTGATTATGATACAGATGGAGGACTTTGGCGTAATTCTGGGGATGGACTGGCTGTCCGCTTACCACGTCTTGGTGGACTGTTTTGAGAGAAAGATCATTTTCTCCATACCGGAGTTGCCTTCTTTCTAGTTCCACGGTCAGGCAGTGGACGAAGGTTTCAGGTGCATTTTTGCACTTCGGGCGGCGAGACTTTTGAACCAGGGGTGTGAGGGCTTCTTAGCTTGTGTGGTGGCAGAGCCCAGCCCTATGGCAGATTTCCTGAGTATCCCGGTGGTCAGAGAGTACCCCGACGTGTTCCCAGACGAGTTGCTAGGACTACTACCCGAGCGTGAGATCGAGTTTGAGATCTCACTAGTACCAGGGACCAGCCCCATCTCCACAGCACCATACAGGATGGCACCACTTGAGCTGCAAGAGCTCAAGTCTCAGTTGTAGGATCTTTTGGAGAAGGGCTTTGTGAGGCCCAGCGCGTCTCCCTAGGGAGCCTCGGTACTGTTTGTAAAGAAGAAGGATGGTACCCTATGCCTTTGTGTGGACTACCGACAGCTGAATAGGGTCACCATCAAGAACAGATATCCGCTACCAAGGATCGATGACTTGTTTGACCAGCTACGAGGTGCCATGGTATTCTCCAAGATCGACTTGAGGTCTAGATACCACCAGTTGAGGATCAAGGAGGCAGACGTCTCCAAGACAACTTTCCACACCCGGTACGGAGACTACGAGTTTCTGGTCATGCCGTTTGGGCTAACCAATGCCCCCGCTGCCTTCATGGACTTGATGAACCGGGTGTTTAGACCGTACTTGGACCAGTTTGTGGTGGTATTCATTAATGATGTGCTCATCTATTCTCGAGATCAGATGCAGCACGGACAGCACTTGCGGATGGTTCTAGACACACTGAGACAACGTAGGTTGTACACCAAATACAGCAAGTGCGAGTTCTGGTTGAGGGAGGTGACCTTCTTAGGTCATGTGATCTCTGGGAATGGCTTGGCTGTGGACCCAGCCAAGGTCGAGGTAGTGCTCAGGTGGGAGAGACCACGTACGGTTACTGAGATTCGCAGTTTCTTGGGACTGGCAGGCTACTACAGGCGATTTATCAGGGTCTTTCCACAGATTGCACGACCCATGACATTGTTGACCCGGAAGGACGTGCCCTTCACTTGGACAGACGCCTGTGAGGCATGTTTTCAGGAGCTGAAGGAGAGGCTGACTTCGGCTCCCATGCTCACCATCCCAGATAGTAGTGGTAGGTTCATTGTGTACACGGATGCCTCTTTGCAGTGGTTAAGGGGTGTGCTCATGCAGAAGGGTCACGTTGTCTCTTACGCTTCGCAGCAACTGAAGCCCCATGAGCATAGCTACCCTACCCACGACCTGGAGCTGGCAGCTGTTGTCTTCGCGCTGAAGACCTGGAGGCACTACTTGTACGGTGAGACCTTTTAGATTTTCACATATCACAAGAGCCTCAGATACCTATTTGATCAGAAGGAGATCAACATGAGATAGAGACGTTGGTTGGAGCTCCTGAAGGACTATGACTGCAGCATTTCCTACCACCCGGGAAAGGCCAATGTGGTGGCAGACACCTTGAGCCGGAAGGCACCCGCACACTTGGCTAGTTTACAGGTGTAGAGTTGGAGCCTTTTGGAGGAGATGGGCAGTTGGCGACCCCTAGAGTTACAGGGGCACTATGGGGCAGTGATTGTGACACGACATACGAGGCCAGAGCTGATAGATCGCATCATCACAGGACAGATGGCCGACCCATACTTGCAGTCCTTGCATGACAAAGTACTGTCAGGAGACCCAGGGGACTTCTCTTTTACAGACCAGGTGCTGCGCATGAGGGGACGTTTGTGCATTCTCAGAGACGAGGAGTTGTTGAGAGAGCTCCTGACTGAGGCACACGATTTCAGATTCACCATACATCCCGGAAACACGAAGACGTACCATGACTTGAGATGCGACTTTTGGTGGAGAAGGATGAAGCGGGATGTGGGTGAATTTGTGCAGCAGTGTTTGGTGTGCCAGCAAGTGAAAGTTGAACATCAGAGCCCTGCAGGACCGCTACAGCCACTTCCAGTGCCAGAGTGGAAGTGGGAGAGCATCACCATGGACTTGGTGGTGGGCTTACCTGTTACCCAGCGAGGGCATGACGTAGTCTGGGTAATCATTGACAGATTGACGAAGACGGCACGTTTCTTGCCGATCCGAGTCACCTTGGGACCAACACAGTTGGCAGAGAGGTATATCCGCGACGTGGTACATCTACACGGAGTTTCGCGGGAGATCGTATCCGACCGGGATACTTGCTTTACGTCCCAGTTTTGGGCTGAGTTTCAGAAGGCCCTGGGGACGCGGTTGAGGTTCAGTACAGCTTACCACCCCCAGACGGACGGACAGTCTGAATGTACGATACAGACTCTTGAGGACCTTTTGCGTGCTTATGTATTGGACTGGAGGGTTTCTTGGGAGGAGCACTTGCCCCTGGTGGAGTTTGCATACAATAACAGTTATCACTCGAGCATTGGCATGGCACCCTACGAGGCTCTGTACGAACGGAGGTGTACGGCACCCTTGAGTTGGGTTGAGGAGGGGACCAAGTGGGAGGTTGGCCCCAAGCTGATCTGGCAGATTCAGGAGGTAGTAGAGCAGATTCACAGGCGACTCCGCACTGTTAGGACTAGGCAGAAGAGCTATGCAGATCGGAAGCACCGAGAGGTGCAGTTTGAGGTAGGGGACCACATCTTCCTTCGTGTTTCACCCATGAAGGGCCTGCAACGGTTTAGGGTGAGAGGGAAGCTCGCGTCGAGGTTCGTGGGGCCCTTTGAGATCCTGAAGCGGGTTGGACCCATTGCTTACAGGCTTTCCCTCCCTCCTCAACTTTCTGGTGTGCACGACATGTTCCACATGTCCAACCTCAGGAAGTACGTCGCCGATTCCAGTCATGTCCGGAGTCACGAGAGCGTCGAGGTGGGTGATGAGAACCTCATCATGAGCCATAACTAGCTCATTTTGACCTAATACAAAGGATAAAAGCTCCTACATATCTCAAGGAAAGGCTTAACTCAGAGAATTCTGAGTTTGAGAAGAAAACAAGTCATAAGGGGTAAAAGTGCAATTTTACCAGTATAATCTGCATACAGGGTAATTCAGGGCCCAAACATAGGTCAAAGCAGCTTAATAAGAATAAAAGTGGGATGAGATGATCTAGCAAGGGCTACAGCAATTCCAAGAAACTAAATGATAATCTATAACCCTAAAATAACCCACTTCAATTCACAAGGTTCGAGGCAAAGTAAAAATAGAATAAACCCTCTAAAATTCATATAAAAATAATCTCTAGGGTTTAGAACCTACAATTTGGCCTACAGAACCCATTTTGACCTACATTGAGAACCATGCCCAATTAATAACTTAATTTGGGTTTTTGCGTAAATTGACCGGTCAAACAAGGTTTAATATAGAAATGAAATTCGCCATCAGATTCCTTAGGTTCTAATTAGTCATGTATAAAAACTTGAGCCTAAGAAGAAACCTCCTTGACCGACTTTACACTTTGGTCCTCATATATTTACTCTTTGGCCCTCAACTTTTGAACCCTCGCATTTTGGCCCCTAACTCTCCTTCGTTCTTTGCGATCAGGTCCCCCCTGCAAAACCTGCCAGCACCATGCTCCGGCGACCTTGCGCGGAGCATGGCGCCGCGCAGGGTGAGGTGGGGGACCTGGCAAGTAAACCGGGGGTGCCCCGCGTCGTCAGCCGTCGCAGGGACACCCCCCTGGTCATTATAACCCACCATACCGGCCGTGCGAACGCACGGACGGTATGGGTTCTTGTCTCCGGCCATCCTCCGGCGAGGGAGACACGTCGTCTCCCTCCGCCTTCCTCCCTGTTTGATCCCTATAAATACCCCCCGTTGCTCCACCGACCGGGGCAGCTTGGATCTGACGGAGAAAATCCCCAACTTTCTTCTCCTCTCCCTCCGGCAGACGCCCACCAGCTCCGGCGGTTCCTCCTCCTCCTCCTCTTCGCTCTGCCGCAATACCAGCAGCAGAGACCTCCTCCCCTGTTCTTTCAGCGCCACGCCGTACCCAGCTGGCGCCTCTCCAGCCCTCTGCTCGCCGCCGCCCTTTCCCCTGGGCATCTTCTTCTCCGGCGATAGTTGATACGACTGTCGCCCTGCCCCGGCCCCTTTCGTCTCCGTAGCTAGGTCAGAACTCCTCCCCATCTCCCCCTCTTTCTTTTCCTCACTGTCTTTTATTTGATTAAACCCTCGACCGCTCCTGTTCACCCTCACCTTCTCCGCCTCCGGCCATCCTCCGGCGAGCCGCTCCCATCACCTCAGCATTTCATTTTGGCGCCGTTGCCGGGGAGCAACGGCTATTCTAGAGGTAAACATTCCTGTTTCTTTTTTTTTAATTTCTGATAATCTCCTCTCTTTTGTGCAGCTACAGGAACTCAAGAAGACAAGCAACCACACGACAACCACTCCGAAGACAGGTAAATTTTTCCTCTCACTATTAACCCCTAAACTCTAAAGAGGAGGAAAAGAAAAGAACAAGCAATATAGGGCTAACCTGTCTTCCATACTTAGTAACCATAAAGAGTTGCATGTTTTCAACTCATCACTCCTGCACACTATTAAGGGTATTTAAGGGCTAACACATTCTTGCTTGAGCCCTAATTGCCCAACAAAGAGTTAAATGGACCAAGTAGAGCCAACATAAGGTCAAACATTAGGATTTCAGTAGAGACACACCCCTTAATCAAGAATTGAGGAAATCCAAAAGAGGTGTGCCCAAGCCATTGGTTGAAAATAATTAACAAGAAAAATCCTAAACAATTGGCTCTCTCTAAACACTTGAACCCTAAAAGACAAGACCTGAAAGCTCTCAAAGGAAACAAGAGGTAAAGTTGACCCCTTTGGGTCAACCAACCTTAAATTAGGTCACTCTTTGCACTTAAAAAGACTAAAGTTCAAGTGAAACCTTAAGCACCCTGATCTTAAAATTGGTAGACTTAAGAGGTCAAGATCCCCATTCTGGTCTACCTGGAACCGCAGTGACAAGAGAGGTCGGGTGGGGGAAACCCTGTAACCCGTGGGGACGCTCTACCGTGTAGGGGTCTTCGCGGGACTCTCCCTCTCTGGCTGCCCAAGAAATTCTCAGGTGGACGATCTTTCTGATCAAGGGGTCCATCTGCCCCGTACCTCTATAGTCACCCAACACATTTTTGGGTGTCTTGATTGGGTCCAGCACCTTTTAATCTCATCACATCCTTCAGTATATGCTTGGAAGGAGGTCCTTGAATCCTCCTTTAGGAATTCACTTGCCCTGAGGTTAGGCCTCAGTTCCCTTGTTTATGCAGCACCACCACATTAATCTTTCCTCTGATACTCCCTTCTTCCATCTTGGCACAACATGAGTCTACATCGAAGCCTTTAATTCCACATCTTGATTCCACCACCTAATCCAAATATGCAGCCAAACCACCTAAGACTACCATTCAAGAAACCTGAATATCGGAGATCTATGAAAGATAAAATGATCGAGGATGCCATAAAATTCTATGAAAAAGAAGAAAAAACCTCAACACCAATAGGAAACATTCAGGTTGATGTTCCAACAACCACAGCTTTCATCATAAACTGTGCCCAAATTCTATTGACTGAAATTTCAAAAGGATCAACCCGAGATATGCTCATGACAGGATACATTGAGATGGAAAAATTACACCAATCTGAATACCTTCAATGCTTGACAAATCCTGTACTTTGGGAACAACACCAAGATGCCCTTATAAAACGGGTAGAAATGATGAAATCTGTAGAACAAATTATCAACCAGAAATACCCGTATATACCAGAAACAGAGGATGAACCATCTTGGAACAGTATTAAGGAACAATTCAGTTTCCCAGATCTCGGGATTGAGGCACAAAGTGGTTGTAAAATCCCAACCCAGATAGAAGACAATGTTGAATTAGGTTGGGATATTGCAGGAGAACACAATGCTGAGCCAACCCTAGGCCATGAATCACCAAGCTTAGAACTCCAAGACTCCTGCAATAACAAGATTAGAATTGAACCTCTGGAGGGTATAAATTCCACCCCTTGTTTTGATAAGGTGACCCTCAAAGGTTATTCGGACTTAGGTTCTAATAATTCTACCCACATCCTAAGCCTAGAACCTAGATCTGAAACTTATTGGGAAGATTATGAGGCCCCTTATGAGAAAGATCAAATTTTTACAGAATATGATTCCGGGCCTCTATTTGATGAATATCCCTCTCCAACATCCTCAGGAAATCTGATCGATTTTTCAGAAAACATGCCAATTTATGATACAGAAACTGAGGAGTTGGATGAGCAAGATTTTAATGGGGTCTATCCTACCAGCTTCGAGCTTGAACAGAACACCTTTTTGAGCCCAGAATTGACATATAGGCTAGAACCCAGTCAGGCTGCTGATTCCACATCTGATGATTTTTGCTGTGGTGGAATTCATGATCATGAATCTCATTTTCGCCAACTCTCCGACAATTTCAGATCAGACTATAATTGCGGAGAGACTTTCCTTCCTGAACACGCCAGGCCCATCTACGACCTCAGTTCACATGACTCTGACTCCGACTCTGAGGTCCTGATTCCCGAGATCACTGATAACACAGAATCATTCCTTTTCGATCCTCAGGAACCAAAAATAGAAAATGCCAAGAGTGATTACAACCAAGAATCCAAATTTTTTCTTGAATCCAATTCCTTTCATCCTACAGACACTCTTCCGGCATTTGATAGTTACCCAGAGGACTCTCTACAGAAAACCACCTATCATCTGTTTCTAGAAGAGCCCTCGTACACAATGGCCACCTCTTCCGCACACATAGAACGAATCAAAACCTCTCCCAAACCCCGACCCGCAACCGGAGTCAATTTCTATTCAGATTCACCTCTCACCGAGCCGATTGCATTTCCACATCGGGTTTCGAACATTGATCAGACTACATACCATGCTCTATCATTCTCTGATCACCCCTGTAGGGTTCCTGCATCAACCACTGATTATCCTACGGGTCCCTACTCTGACCAGGCTGATTCGGCTTAGCCAAACCCTGCGTTTACACTTCCACATCCATCTGAGCTTCATAGTTTATGGTGGGCTCCACACCTTTTTATCCACATCTATCAACCCACCAGATTGATTGGGTTTGGGCTGCATCATCAGCCTGTTGATCTGAACAAGCACCTGGTTGGACCAACCAGGCTCTTAATCAAGGTGCTTGTCTTACAAAACTCCGCTGATTTGACCATCCCCTCTCCATCGCATTTCCCGCTTGGCTGAAGGCATCAAATTTAGCGCTCAACGGGAGGCAGCCGTCATTCTCTTTGAAAACCTGAAACTTCTTCTGACAGCTTTTTGCACTTGAAGTTCACACTTTAGGACAGCCGACTCCACCTCAGGTGCTTGCATCTGAGATTAGAAATCGTCCGCAACAGTCACCCCAACCCATTCACCCATCAAAACAGCTATCCTAGTGTATGAACTTAGTTGAATAAAAACCCTAGGTTACAATGAGGACATTGCAAATCTTAGGCATGGGGGGGTAGGAAAGTGCAAAAACTTGTAAGAAAAGGTTTCAAACAAAAAATTCACATATGCCAAAAATATCATAAAAATTAAAAATTTTTTTGAAAAAGAATAAGAGGAAAAGAGGAGAAGGAAATTTTCTGAAGGAGAAGGAGAAGAGAAACAAAATGAAAAAGGAGCACAAAATTATGAGAAAAGGTGATAGTCATTAGTAAGGAACTAAGGAATTAACCTAAGTTCTAGACCTCATTCAAGAGAATAACTGAAAAGTGCATAATGAGATTAGTAAGAACGCAAACCTTAGGCATTCTTGAATAGACTCTTAGTACCCATTAAGATTCGGACACTCCTCAAGAGGTTGAGGAAAATGAAAAGCTGAAGTAGTAGGTCTAAGGCTTAGGGAGTATTCGGCCTCATTAACTAATTTTTGGTTTACGGGACTCAGTAACCTAAGCACCCTAACCTCACACACAGCCTGGTTCAATAAGCGTAAAAATCAGAATCACGCAGAAGCGTCGCAAAATTCTGAAAGGAAAACCTAGAATAGGAGCGGCCGATCAACACAAGTTGATTTGGACGAGTTCCCAGCGCGGAGAGGCAGGAAATCCCCTCGAAAATGCGTAACAAAATATCATCTCCTCGGTGCTTGTCTCTTAGGATATCTACATATCCTACTGGGGGCATGTAAGCACTCTGCTGGTTCAGATTCCATGGATGGCATTATCTCGAAGTGTCAATTGCCAGGGTCTGGATTCGGCCACGGAACATCATGGATGGGATTATCTCGAAATCTCAATAGCCAGGGTTCCGGGGGTTGCCATGGGCGGTGCTATCTCGAAGCATCGATCGCCAGGAACCCTTGAGGATTGATGATGGGAGCAAGGAATCTGATACAGAGCATGTTGAAAAGCCAATCCTAGGCTAGAACTAAAAAGAAAAAGAGAGAGAAAACTCTCCAAACAGAAAAACTTTCTATCTCTCTCTTACAAAACGCACTGCGAACTGAGCCAGGGCTAAAATCATTTCAAGCACGGGTGCTTTAACCACGAAGTCCAATAAACCTTAGGTTAGTTCTTGTGGGCCTTAAAAACCTTTGCTAAAAGACTGAGGCTAAGGCTAGACAGATTTGGATCTTGATTGGTACTAGAGTACCTTTTAGGCCTATGGTCAGCATTCTAACCTAATCTATGCTCAAATAAAAAAAGGCACTTATATAAAACTATTAAAAATTTCATGGTCTAGAACAAGGGTTGAAACCTTAAGTTTTTGCTAAGGGACTAGCAAAAGCTAGGCATGGGGGTATGATGAGAACCTCATCATGAGCCATAACTAGCTCATTTTGACCTAATACAAAGGATAAAAGCTCCTACATATCTCAAGGAAAGGCTTAACTCAGAGAATTCTGAGTTTGAGAAGAAAATAAGTCATAAGGGGTAAAAGTGCAATTTTACCAGTATAATCTGCATACAGGTAATTCAGGGCCCAAACATAGGTCAAAGCAGCTTAATAAGAATAAAAGTGGGATGAGATGATCTAGCAAGGGCTACAGCAATTCCAAGAAACTAAATGATAATCTGTAACCCTAAAACAACCCACTTCAATTCACAAGGTTCGAGGCAAACTAAAAATAGAATAAACCCTCTAAAATTCATATAAAAATAATCTCTAGGGTTTATAACCTTCAATTTGGCCTTCAGAACCCATTTTGACCTACATTGAGAACCATGCCCAATTAATAACTTAATTTGGGTTTTTGCGTAAATTGACCGGTCAAACAAGGTTTAATATAGAAATGAAATTAACCATCAGATTCCTTAGGTTCTAATTAGTCATGTATAAAAACTTGAGCCTAAGAAGAAACCTCCTTGACCGACTTTACACTTTGGTCCTCATATATTTACTCTTTGACCCTCAACTTTTGAACCCTCGCATTTTGGCCCCTAACTCTCCTTCGTTCTTTGCGATCAGGTCCCCCCTGCAAAACCTGCCAGCACCATGCTCCGGCGACCTTGCGCGGAGCATGGCGCCGCGCAGGGTGAGGTGGGGGACCTGGCAAGTAAACCGGGGGTGCCCTGCGTCGTCAGCCGTCGCAGGGACACCCCCCTGGTCGTTATAACCCACCATACCGGCCGTGCGAACGCACGGACGGTATGGGTTCTTGTCTCCGGCCATCCTCCGGCGAGGGAGACACGTCGTCTCCCTCCGCCTTCCTCCCTGTTTGATCTCTATAAATACCCCCCGTTGCTCCACCGACCGGGGCAGCTTGGATCTGACGGAGAAAATCCCCAACTTTCTTCTCCTCTCCCTCCGGCAGACGCCCACCAGCTCCGGCGGTTCCTCCTCCTCCTCTTCGCTCTGCCGCAATACCAGCAGCAGAGACCTCCTCCCCTGTTCTTTCAGCGCCACGCCGTACCCAGCTGGCGCCTCTCCAGCCCTCTACTCGCCGCCGCCCTTTCCCCTGGGCATCTTCTTCTCCGGCGACAGTTGATACGACTGTCGCCCTGCCCCGACCCCTTTCGTCTCCGTAGCTAGGTCAGAACTCCTCCCCATCTCCCCCTCTTTCTTTTCCTCACTGTCTTTTATTTGATTAAACCCTCGACCGCTCCTGTTCACCCTCACCTTCTCCGCCTCCGGCCATCCTCCGGCGAGCCGCTCCCATCACCTCAGCAACCCACACGGCTCGCCGACCACCGCAGGACCTCCGCCTCCTCACCCTGATCAACCTCCGCCCTGCCACTTCCCCCACATCACCCTCTGCAACCCCACCGAACAGACCCATCCTCCGACCCACAGTCCGACCTAGGGCAGCCCTCGCACGCCGCCCCGCGCCTCGCCACCACCCACACGAGCTTCGCCGCACCCTGGCGAAGCTCCTGGCACTTTCTGATTAGGCCGAGAGGCCGTTTTCTTGTGAACAGACCACCCGACCTCCGCCGCCATTGCCGCGCGGGAGGAACTGCTTCCGCCTGCAGCTACAGGCGCGCCACGCTCAGCGCCACGCCCAGATTCAACTCCCAGGCCTTGCGAGGCGTTTTGGCAAAACACCAGGCTCGCAGCTAAGGCAGAAAGCTTCGCGTGACGCCGCAATCTCCCGCTGATTTCCCCGCTGCGGGCGCGCAATTGAGGTGGGACATTTAGTCCCACCTCGGAAAAGCCTGAAGAGTCGCACCGACATAAGATGCAAAAGTGCTGGAGGCTTACTGCCTCAGCACACGGGGTGAGGTCCCCTTCACCCGCCCGGTTACCCGGTCTCGTCCGCGCTCACGCCCCGCGGACCTGACCTGACCCGACCCGACCCGACTTAAGACTGACCTACACTCCTCGCCCACCACGCACGCCGGTGGGCCTGGACCCGGGCCTGACCCGAATCCGGTTACCCGGCAGCTCTGGGAGAGCTTTCCCAAGAGTGGTTTCAGAGAGAGAGAGAGACGCGGGGGGGAAGGGTAGAGTAGGTTTTGCCTCTGACGAAAAACTCTGAAGTGTGCAGGCACAGGCGAAGAAGAAGACCCGCGGAAGAAGAAGGAAGCTGACTGTAGCAACAGGTAGTTAAGTCGTCTGATTTGGAAATCAGACGACGGCCTGAAGGGAAAAGAAGAAAGGAGGGGTGACGTCCCTGGCTGAAAAAGAAAAGAAGAAGCTGACACTTAGCCGCAGGGAGGAGAAACAAGAAGAAACCTTCACAGAAGAGACTGCAGAAAAAGAAGAAGAGAGGCCAAGACAGAAACCAAGGAAGAAGAAGAAGGAGATCTGAAGAAAGAAAGAGGAGCATCACCTCTGCAGAACAAAGAAGAAGAAGGAGATCTGAAGAAAGAAAGAAAGAAGAACATCACGAGGAGAAAACAAAGAGAACAACAAATTCTTTCCCTCTCTCTTTCTTTATTTTGTAAAAGAAACATGTATATCTCTAGAATACAACTTGCTCCCTGAGTTCGACCTCGGGAACTCTTTTATTTTCCGAGTAAAAAATTTATATATTTGAAATGCTGATAATAACTGGCTATAGTACAACATTATAACAAACTAAGACCCAGTTGCCGTCAAGCATTTCAGTGGGCGACGACCTGACCTACCCCAAGACGCCAGTGCAGATTCTCGACAGAACCGTCCGTAGTCTGAGACGGAAGCAAGTACCCCTGGTGAAGGTTTTGTGGAGGAGCCAGCGGTACGAGGAGGCTACCTGGGAGCCTGAGGCAGCGATGCGAGAGCGGTACCCGGATCTTTTCGCGGGTATATCTTTTCGGACCGGCTTCAGTCCTATTTGAGTTTGTTATGCATATATCGTTCTTTCCCGCACCCTAGTTAGCACAAGTTTCGGGGAAGAAACTTCCTTTAAGTTTGTTATATTATTATAACCGAGCATCAAGCATCATTTAAGACGTCTGGGAAGTGGTCCAGACGTCTGGTCAGACGTCTGGGAAGTGGTCCAGACGTCTGGAATTAAACTTTTTCGGCGTACGGGTTTGCGTCTACGAGCATGCACGCGCAGATTGAACTCACCGCCCTCCTTCTCTTTCGTCCATCCCTGCAAACGTAGCCCTTTTCCTCCTTCTCTCTCCCCGTGCTGCCTTCAAATACGCCTCTCCCTCACCCTCACTCCACCGCCTTCGTCTTCTTCTTCTCCCTATCAGCGAGAGAGCGAGCGGGCGAGAGCGGTAGCAGCGGCTGCTGCGAGTCTGTGGGGAGGAGGGGCTGTTGCGAGAGGAAGAGGGAGCTTGACCGCGAGGGTGCGAGCTCGCTGGAGCAGCTAGAGCCGACCGACGGGTGCGCAGCAAGCGTGTGGTGCTAGGGAAGAGCTGCTGCAGCTCAGGCAGTAGGCGGACGGGACGAGGCACGGTCGTGCGCTGCGGGCGGAGAGTGAGAAGGTTCTGATTCTGGGAAAATTTCCCAGAATCAGACGTCTGGACTTACGTCCAGACGACGCAGGAGACATCTGGAGGAAGGTCCAGACGTCTGACAGGTACGTTACTTTTATCTTCTTCTTTCGCATGTACGGCCATGCAACAGTTCCGCCAAAGTCTTCTGCATCCATTCGTGTTGAGAGCAGGCATGTGTGTGTGCAAGACTTGTTCGGGAAGGTGCAAGGGCAAGCCATCCCACACAGATCAGATGTCTGGGCACAGCACCAGACGACGAAGAGGGTCTCTAGACGTCAGGGGTGACAGTCGGACGTCTGGAAACAAAGTCCAGATGGTTCACCAGGTTTCTGGATGTCTGAAGAACCGCGCAGATCAAGGTATGACCTGAGCTGTCATTTAAGACGTCTAGAAGAAGTTTCAACCATCTGATTTTGGGCAGACTCGTCGTTTTTGACCCATTTAGGGTCCGTTCGGAGTTCGTTTTCCGCGTTTCAAGTTTCATTCTTCTCAGATTTAGTTCCTCTACCTGTTTACAGTAATTGATACTGTTTTGAGTAGCTCCTTGTTTTTTATCCTTGTGTTAGGACCCCGTTCCGTTGCCACTCTAGGGGTTGCAGAGGCACGCGGGCTTGCCGATTTCGCCCCCAGTACTCCCAGTTTTGCGGGTAGAGTGGCCCTTTCAATTATTTATCAAAAATTATGCATTTGTGAAATAATTAATAGAGTTTAGGGTAATGCATGAACCCTAGGATTGAAAAACTAGATTGAATGACAGATCCTAGGGTATTGCATGAATCCAAGGACTGGAAAACTAGATTGAATGATAGATCCTAGGGTATGGCATGAATCCTAGGATTGGGAAACTAGCTTGAATGCATATACGTTACAGTCTTGGAAAAGTAGAAAGGAAACGATAACTGCCTGTAATTGGTTAATAGCTGCCTAAATAAGAATGAATAATTCCGATTGGGAACATGGGCTATATAAATATAAAGCTGAAATGATGAAACCTAAATTGGCTGAGTTGAAAGAGCACGAACCCTATGGGGAATTAGGAGTAGAAACCCTAGAAAGTGAATGGAATAGAATTGGGGAAGTGAGCTGACCCTTGAGTACGGAGTACCAAAGAGAGCGACTGTCCCCCCTGTTTAGTGCAGAGCGAAGCTAGCCGCCCCAGGGACCCGAGGTTAGGTCTGGCCACTTTGTACCGACTTTTGGCCCTCGTGTATACAGTACCGAGGAGAGCTATTAGTGTAGGGAGAGCACTAGCTACCCCACGGGCCCCGGGGTTCTGCTGGCCCTCCTACATCGACTTGTTAGGCCCACTGGGCAAACCAGGGTAGTCAGGCGAGGGTGCGCAGACTGTGGAGGGGCAAGACCCCTGTTTGGTTACTGTGGAGGGGCTGGACCCCTATTACTAAGAGGGCTCTGCCCTATACTGGTTCCGTGCTGTGCTTTGGGTGCACCCGTTAACGGAAACGACTGACCGCGTGCCAATGCGAGGTAGCTACCCGTGCATTTATCGCGCGTGCCGTAGTCACCGTTACATCTGTCAGCGACCTTGGGAAGGTTGACTGAGGGTAGGACCACCACGGGGGACTCTCCCGGCCAGGAGAGCACCACGTGTTACTTCTACTTTTCGGTAAAGACCATAATCAAGATCATTCCCACGAGGAACATTCACGATCAAGAGAAGGATCTGAGAAATAGTTCAATAGTGAATAAATGGAAAAATATAAAGAAAGAAATTAAAAATATAACAGCTACTGTCCACCTTACTGTTTCTTAGCTTTTAGTTGCCACTCTACTCAACGTTTCGCTGACGTGTCACCTTTGTTACCTTTTTAGGACCAAGTGTTGAGCAGCCAGAGTTGGCGGCTGTAGAAGGTGCTGGGCCTAGTAGAGCCCAGTAGTGTTACTTGTGTAGTACCCACTGTACTTTTCTTTCTGCTGCAGTGAGTAGCTTTGTTACCCCTGTACTCTTTTTATTGTAAGCTTCATGTTTTTTTTGTACATGTTTATTTTCTTTACTGTTGTGGTGGTGTATACTGTAGTATTTCTTTCTTTACTGCTGTATTTTGTTACTGCTAGTTATATACATGGTGAATGTGGTTTATTTTACTGCTCTTTTGGTTACTTTCCCGTTGGACGACTGGGTCTTGGGATCAGTCGAGTCGGTCCGATTCTCATATCTCGTAGGGATTCAGGAACCAGGTCGTAACAGTCGAAGACAGGGTGTTGGCTAACTTGAGGAACACCATCCAATCTTTAGAGGCTTAGCCAACACCATGCACTGAAGCATTGGAGCCTATTGTTTATCGCGCTAAATCGAAGTTTAAAAAGAGTTGCGTTGTAATACAGTCGAAATAGCGTTCAAAACAGATACAAATTTTATTACTCGAAAATGTTCCGAGGTCGAACATAGGGAGCAAATGGAATTCACACACTAGACTTAGCAATTAATGCAAATTGAACACAAAATATTACTCAAAAATTAATTAGGAATGTAGAGCATATGAGTATGTGAAGAGTAAAAAGAATTGTAGACAAAAGAATTGTTACTCAAACTGACTAAAGAAGGGAATATAAATTCAGACTTCAGATTTTGCAATCAGCCGTCTTAAAAGACTTTGCTATAGTATCCTTCTTTTCTTCTTCTGTTCTGCTTTCCCCTTTAATTCTCTTCTTCTTCTCTTCTTCTTCTGCCTTCAGCCTTCTCTGTCTTTCTTATTTTTCTCTTCTTCTTCCTTAGGCTTTCTTCTCCTCTGACCCTTCTACCTCAAGCCCTACAGTCCTCCTCTTCTTCTTCTCTTCTTCCATCTCTGGCTCTCTTCTCTCAAAATTCGACAATGTGTTGAAGGCAAACTCTCCAGGGAAAAATCCCCCTTTTCCCTGCGCAACTCTCCTCTCTCTTTCTCTCTTTCTATTTCAGTCTCGCTCTCCCAGTGCCACAGCTGGTCGGGTAATCGGACCAAACGCAGACCCAGGTCCAGGCTCACCAGCATGTGTGGTGAGAGAGGAGTGAAGGTCAGGCGGGTAGTTGGGTCGACCAGGTCAACGGATTAGGTGTCACAGATGAGTCCGGTGAAGGGGGAGAAAGTCCTCACCCTCAGTGTTGGAGGCGAATAGCCCTCTTCACTTTTTCAATTTATGCGCATGAAAGTGCTTCTTCACTTTCAAGGTGGGACTAAATGTCCCACCTTCTTTTCACATTCCACAGCAGCAGGGCCTTTCTCAAATTGATGAGGCTACAACTGTTGGAGCCTTCTCTTGAGGGCTTGGATGCCTACACGCCTCAAGTCCGCACAACCTGTGGGTATTCCTTGGAGTGTAGCAAGGCCTGGAGCAGATTGAAGCTTCGTCGAAGCTTGGCAGCAATGGTAGATGGGGCCTACTGCTTGAAATCAAGAAAAGAGGCCTATTGGCCATATCAAAACGCTCAGCAGTATCGTCGTGGCACGACGAATGTAATGGTGGCCTTGGCATTAAGCAAGGGTGGCTGTGGTGGCGTGCCTAGGGCGTATTGTGTGCATGTGAGTGGGTGCGTTCGGGGAGGTGTTTTGGTAGTCAATGGAGAGAATGGAGTAAGGGTATATGATCAGGAAGGTGTGGTGGTGGTGCAAAGCGATGGGAGCACCTAGCCGGTGGTATCGCCAGTGATGGAGATAACGGTGGTCAGTGGTGTCGGTGGTAAATTTTTGGAAATAGAGAGAGGGGAAGAAAGTGTGAGAGAGAGCCTAAAATCCTACTTTTAAGGGATGAAAGGGAAAGGAATCCCACACCACTGTGGTTGCCGGACATGGGGAAGATGAAACCTCCGTAGAAGAGGCAACAGCGAAGACAGGAAAGGATGACGTCGGCGAGTATTGCTCAACGCAGAGGATGGAGAGGGAGATAACCCTGCCACTGGTATTGTGGTTGGGCGACGAGAAAGCTAGGGAGAAGCCGTTGGAGCTTGCAGAGAGTTGTGGCCAAAGAGGAGAGAGACATAGAGGGGAAACCAGCCCAATTTCAAGCTGAGGAGTACGGTTGGACCCTGGGGAGTCTTTAAATAGGAATCCGAAAGGGTTTTGTGCTTGGAAGCCAAGCATCCAAGCAAGGAAGGGTCACCAGAGATGGAAGCTTTCAAGAGACCCAAATCTCTCATGAATTTGCATGAGAGATTGGGAAAGCTTTAGGGCATCTAACCGAGTTCAGATTGACAGGAACTTCTCAGAGAATCTCCCTTCCAATTTTGGAAGGGATTCACCAAGTAATCAAGGATATCTTCTCTGTTAAAGGTCATCGAAGTAGGATTCCTCCACGATAATGGCAGAGGGACCTACTTGTGAAGACGATGAGAAAGTTAGGGGGCCGAATGCAAGGGTTTTTGAAAGTTAGGGGTAGAAATGTAATTAAACAGAACCTTTTTGCAAACTAGGTCAAGATGAGTTCCCCTTAGGTTAAAATTTTGGTACAAACGTAATTTGGACCCAAGCAATCCAATGGTGAAGTTAAATTTTGGTTTGGACCACATTTGACTGGGTAATTTATGCAAAAACCTAAATTAGGGTAAATATCTATCTGAGACCCCATTTCAGATCAAGATGGGTTCTGATGGTCGATGAAGGTACTAAACCCTAAAGAATATTTTTCTATGATTTGGAGAGGGTTTAGGTGAATTTTATCCTAACCAGAACCTTGGTTAATTAAGTTTGTCTATTTTTAGGGTTTCAAGAAGTCATTTAATTCACAGAACACACACAAACCCTTTTCTATCTAATCCAATCCACTTATTATCTTATTAAGACCATTTGACCTTTGTTTAGCCATTGAGAAAACCCATGGTTATATTGCATTGGTAAAATTACAGTTTTAACCCTAGTTTCTTATTTTCCTCTCAGAATGGTTCTGCAATGATTTATGACCTTTAGTTGATTATGTAGGAGCTTTTACTGACTCAATTGAATCAGAATGACCTAGTTAGGGTTCATGATGGTGTTCCCATCACCTATGATAAAAATGATTGATGAGCTAAATAGCTGTATATTGGATTTGCTCCAGCATGTTAGGGATAGGGACTTGGGTGAGTTTCTACTTGGGAAATTGTCATGATTGAGGATGAAATTTATGATTGCCCTAGTCCAATCTTTGGATGATTCTCAAGATGAACCTCCTTCAGGAGAGCCAATGTCTAAACTCACTCAGGAGCTTGTCGGGGGGATACATTTTCTGAGATCAGGGATGACCAAATTGGGGTAGAGTAACCAATTGAGGATGAACCAATTGATCCACCCAAGATCCCCGAGCCAAGGAATGGAGAAAAATATGTCTCCTTGGATCATGAAATGACATATGATTTTGTGACATACAAATGCGGATCAAGAATTCTTTGACTCTGAGGGTGAAAAATCTCTTAGTGAAGTCTCACTTGAGCATAAGGAAGATGATTTTAATGAGACAAACGGGCCTGAGGAATCTGATGAACCATTTGACAGCCCGATAATAGAGGAATTTGATTCGGTTGGGGTTAACTTGGAGGATCTGAATCCTAATGATTTAACTAGTGACCCCATTCCTCATCCGCACCCCAAAGAGCTAACTTTTGAAATCATTATGCCCAAGTCAATCCTGATTCAGTCACAATTGTTGGACTTGGGTATTTTAGATGGAGTGTACAACGATCTGGAGGTCCCAGAAACCTTGATCTTGGAGGATAGGAAGTTGGAAATAAAAATCTGGGAAGCTACTTCTGAGGGAACTACCATTTTGGATCTAAGAGTTCTTGTTGACCTGAAACCACCTACTTTCTACCAGGACCCTTATGATATCTTTCACGTGTAACCCAAGCTCAGAATCATTGATTATCTTTTTGAGTTGAAATCTAAAAGGACATCCAAACCTACTGAACCATCTCTACCCATTGTCCGACACTTTGGTCTTGGGTTGCATACTACAAAATCATAGGCCCGGCCCCACATGCTCAACAATCTTCAGTTCTGGGTGATTTTCAACTAGAACATAAGAACCACTTGACCCTGGGGCATGGGTCTGCACCATAAACTAGTCCACTTCTGTGGGAATCTTTTTGCAAGTTCCAAAATCAATCTTCTTATTCTAGTTTTGACCTGCAGTTCTGAACTTTTAACATCTTCTTTACTTGTGAACCGTGCCTAGCTGAAGGCAATAAATTTAGTACGTGTGTATATTCCACGTTCTCTATGGAGCTGACCGGATTATCAAGAAATTCCAGTGATATTTTGTTATTCCACCCTTTTCATGTTTTGTTTTTACAATGAGGAGATTGCATCATTTAGGCATGGGGGGTGGATACTTAATCCTGAAAATATTTTAATTAAATTCGTGGAATTTATTTTATTTTCTTAAAAAAAAGAAAAAGAAAAATAGAATTAGGAGAAGAGAACTTAGGCTTTTGAAAATTATTAACTTTAGGAAATAATACTTTAGGACCTGAACACTTAGACTATTCAGATCTTTAGGCTTAATCAGGCCAGGTGTTCACCCAAATGTGGATTTAGTCTCGAGTTCTCGCCAAGTAATTTTATTCTAATTTGGAAAATAATTTAGGGTGATAAGTGCACAACTTATCGACCCATTCTCTAATTTGAGGGGACTTTAAGCCTAAGCATCTACACACTATTTGCACTAACTCACTTTTTGATGGTTTCTATGGAAATTAGGTATCTAATGAACCTTCTAGGATAGTATGGCTAGCAAGTTGTCATGGGTAAGAGCCCATTGGCCAGTTGTCCAAAGTCCAACTACATGACCATACTCATTCTACTACTTTTAGGTAAATCTTAAATCAGGAAAGCCACCTACTCAGAAAAAGAAAAAAAATGATACTCAAAAATAAAAAGTAAAAAAGAAAAAAATAGAAAAATAAGAAAAGATAAAATAAAAAAATAAATAAAACCACACTTCACCGCACGAGTATGGCTGGCATGTTGCCATGGGTAACAGCCCATTAGTTGGTTGTCTAAAGCTCAGCTCACAAAAATGCACAAATGATTCCCAAAACACTTAGGGAAGCGGGGAAGTAGAATAAACCGAGGAGATATACACTGGATTCGCTCTTGTGTTGACCACATAAAAAAATAGAAAAAGTAATGAGAAAGCTACCGATCGGAAAGATAAACCTTTAAGCAGAATTTTTTAGGTCACCTAAGATTGTAGAAACCTAACAGCCGCTCAGTGAGTTTATAACCCTTTCACAAGATGCTTAGCACTTAGAGTCTTTTTTGAGTCTTGGGCGATTCGAGTAGCTGTAAAATGTTATCCCGAAACTCTCGAACTCTAAAAGTTCAAAAAAAATTAGAAAAAAAGAAAAAGCAAAAAAATGTATCTTCCCTTTTCAAATAAGGCGAGGACTTGGGCGATCTGTATTCTAGCAAACACCAGGGTACTATTGAGTTTATGCAGTTTTGGACCTCAGTTGAAAATTTCCTTTTGTTAATAAAAAATAAATGACTTAAGCAATCGAGCCCTAATTCTATTTTTATACATAGCATATAGTTTAATTTTGCTAGGGATTACCAAAACATAGGCATGGGGGTATGATGTAGACACAATTATTAAGGATAAAATGCCTATCATGCATGTTCTTAGGCTTAGATTTGCATTTCATGTTATAAATATTGCATAGCATGCATCATCCTACATTTAGAGTAGTTGTGTATATTTTAGGTTAATTACATCCTTATTATGGCCAGGAGGGAAGGACATTTATTCAGGGCCTCAAATGGATGATCTGGCCGTAAGGACCTTATCAGGACAACGATCGGAGTCTAACGCATCCAAAATCGTCTAGATCGAAATCCCGTAGCATCATATGAAGTTCAAGGAATGTCAATGGGCAGGGGGCAATATGACATTCATACTAGCTTCAGATGAAAAATCTAACCATACGGATGGATCCGGAGCGATGATCGCAGTCTAATAGCACCGAAATCACCTCTATCCGAGCACCGTGGCACCCTCTGCAACAAAAAGAATATGAACGATCTAGATAGTGCCACATGGTGCCATCTAGGCCGCCCAACACCGGCCAGCAATCCACCCAACCTTCTTCTTCACCCTCATCATCCATTCCCAGCCGTTGGATCTTGATCCAATGGCTGAGAAGCCTCCACACCGTGCTCCTCTTCGCGACACAAAGGATGGCTTAGTGCATTGGCTAAGGCTCTTCGCAACTCAGATGGCGCGAAGTCAAATCCTGCTAAAGCCTCACTACAACAATTGAAATTCAACCGCCAAATCTCCATCGAGCAACGATGAAGCTTCCACAAGATGCATTCCCGTGGGGTAGATTCGCACACGGATGCGATCACGCAAAATCACATGCATGATCGTATGCAGGCACAAACTTAAGACATCTGCTGGAGTTGTCAACCATCTGATGCCGATCCAACGGTGCTCGCACTCTCTTTAACGACAACGATAAGTACCTTCAAAGGGCATGATCAGCGGGCGTGCCTGAGCCATCGATCAAGCATCCAACAGTTACGCCTCCTCCAGCACACTCCAGCAAGGAAATATCACGAGCGCCAACAGGCTTTAGCGACATTTAGGGTCGATGGTTAGTGTAGATCTTCAGCGATGCATTTGATGTCGCTATAGCTCATGGACGGATTTCCTCCTCTTCCCTTCACTATAAAAGGACCCCTACACCCCCTTCCTCTTCATATCTTCCTTTCTTCCTCTCACCACCTCCAAGGTTCTAAAGAGAGCTTGTCCCAAGCCTGGGATGCTCCTCTAAAATAGAATCAAATATTTTTCCCTCCCCTTATCCTCATTCATGGAGCATCCCGCGACAATCTTCTCACCTACTTCGAGAAGTAGATCCTCACCGCGACTCCATCCTGCCTCGCCCTCCATCCTCCAGCTCTGTCCTAGTTTGTCCCACTCCTCACCACCTTCCTCCAAGAGACATCAAAGCGAGTCATCATCCAAGTGACCGTCGAGGGGGATTTCTCTCACCCATCTCTATCTTTATTGCTTTCGTAGTATAGCTTTCCCACTTTCCTAGTTGTAATAAATATTTCATTACAGAAATACATGATTGTTTCTCTCTCTCTCTTTTTATTTTTCAAGTAGATTAGCTAGAATTCATCGACCTGGTCTCTTGCCTTATTAAAATACCAAAAAAAAAAAAACAAAAGATAAAAATGACAAAAACAAATAAAAATCAAAACGCGGATGCTTCAAAATCAAACGTTCACCACCCAGTGTTCGACCCGAGACTCATTTTTCGAGTTTCGATTATAAATTTTATCTGATTGATGGATTTTCTCATGAATCGAACTACGATGATGAGTTTTCCAAACTCAATCCTTTCACCCGAGATCCGCCACATCAAAGTTCAAGAAGTTCCTTAAGAACAAGTGGAATTGGAGAAAGAATAAAGAAGAATCCAAGGAAGACACCATCATATGCTACAACTGCAAAAGAAAGGGACACATCAGAAAAGATTGTCCACTCAAGAAGGAAACAGAAAAGAAGAAATTCCCAAGAAGGGATGGGAAGAAGAAGCTCTTCAAGCAACTTGGGATGAGTCTAGCTCAAGCTCAGAGAAAGAAGTGACCTCCAGTGAAGAAGCTCTTCTAGGACTAATGGCCCTAAAAGATGAGGTAACATCTTTTTTACCTGATGAATTATTAGAAACTTTCTTTGAAATGCATGACATAGCTAAATCACTCAAGATAGAAAATAAAAGCTTAGTAAAAGCCCTAGGAGATGAGAAAGCACAAAAAAAGACACTTGCATCACAAAACAAGGAACTATCTGTTGAAATCACTTCACTAAGATCACAAATAGATAACCTAAAAATAGATATAGACAAACTGAAACATAACTCTGCTATTCTTCTAAATGATCTAGCTAAGTTCACTAAAGGTAGTCAAAATTTGCAAGAACTCTTAGGAACACAAACCTAGAGCACCACAAAATTTAGGTTAGGATACATACCTAAAAATGATCATGAAGAATTTAGTTAGAGTCAAAACAAAGCGAAAGGTAGCTTGCCCAAATAGGCAGCACCAGCTAATCACCGTGGATCCAAGCAAAAATGGGTACTAAAAGCACTATTGAAATCCTATTTTGTAGGTTGTTTGATCAGAAAATCTATGAAGAAAGGGATTGGATTTTGAAAAACCCGCCATCGTAGTATGATTTGCAAAGAAATCCATCGACAGATAAATTTATACCAAAACTCTAAGAATTCCGGATCAAACATAGGGAGGTGGACATTTAATTAAAAATACGTGTTTGTTTTGTTTATCAAGAAATAGATTTGCTGGTCGAAAATTAGCTCTATTTAAATAATAAATAGAAGAGAGAGAGAAAGAATGTTACAAATAAAGACAAAAGAGAGGTAGAATAAACATGGATTTCATCATCAAATGATGTTCATTACACTAATCATTTCAACTAAAAAGCAGAAAATCTATGCTAGAAAGCAGTAAATCTACACTAGAAAGCGGTAAAGAGAATAGAGAGAGAAGTATCCTCCTCAACGATTGCTTGGAGGACAAGCCAAATGGGGCGACACCTGGAAGATGGAGGTCAAAGCGGGAAGGAGAATGAAGTGGGAAGAACTGGGGGCGAGGCAAGATGTCGTCGTTGTGGGATCCACTTCCCAACTGGAGTGAGAGGACAACCGCAGGATGCTTCACAAAGGAGGGAGAAGGTGGAAATTTTCTAATTTTAACTCTAGTGGAGCATCCCAGGTTTGAGACAAGCTCTTAGAGATTTGGAGGGGTGAGAGAAGAGAGGAAGGGATGAAGAAAGTGTGGGAGTCATAGGGCCTTTTATAAGTGAAGAATGGAGGGGGTACAAAGGTCATTTCACTCTAAAAATTAATTTCAAGGTCTTTAGTGACGGATTTATTCGTCACTACAGGCCTGAACATGGGCAACATGCGTGCCCCGGTCATGCCTCTTCTTCTTCCCTTGATTTCAACGCATGCAATGCTCATCCACAATCACACGATCTCATCCGTCCATCTCGCATCCGATGGCTCAGATCACATCGCGCCCGCACCTTCATCTTCTCTTCCTCAACGCTTAATGCCCACAATCTCAGCCATCCGATCGTGAGATTGGGCGATCCACACAAGATCATCGCGTGCCTACTTCAGCCATTAAGAGCATGATGTGGACGAATCAGGGCCTTCCACACGAGATCGGCCGGTCCTGACTCAAATTGGATTTACACTCAGGAGGTACGCTACAAGGATTCAATCTCGCAACCTCACGCACGGAAGGATGTTGTCCACCGCGCTACGTGAGTGGATATACAAGAAGAGAATTCCTGTAGCATTTAATGTTGACCGTTGGATCTTGATTCGACAGTTGAGATTAGATGTGGAATTCTTCTCACATGAGATGTGGCTTGAGGGAGGCAACCTAATCAACTCTTACTTGTTGGATGAGAAGATAGGGCAGCGAGGGATTTGGAGGGTCTGGATGGTGCCACGTGGTATCATCTAGACCGTCCATCTTCTCTGAGTTGTAGATGGTGCCACGAACGTCGGATTGAATCGATTTTCACGCCGTTGGGATGCTATCATCGATCCAAACCAATTCCTGCAATCGGATTTGTCATCTAAAGTGCAAATTGATACCATCTTGGCCCTTGATCTCTGACCTTCTTTGGATTATATCTGATGCTATGGAAGTCCGATCAAGGTGATTTTGGAGTCATTGAACTCCGATCGTCGCCCTGATCAGATCCATACAGTTGGATCTTCAATCCGAGGCCCCGATTGATTATCAATCTGTTAACTGACCACAAAAAGGAAAAATTAACCTAAAATTTACATAACCTAACGTAAATGCAAGATGATGCATGTTATGCAATATTTATAATGTATGATGCAACTATGATACTAAGAACATGCATAAATAGACATTTTAGGCTATTCTGATGCATACGCATCATAGGTCAAGTAGATTATAAGAGGTGGACGTATCGAGAATAAAATAGAAACCTAAAGCCAATTTATAGATCCAACGATCCATGACCTCACAAACAAAAATAAATGACAAGATCAAGATGAAAAGAGATGGATCATGGACAATGGGTCTTCCAAACACATGACAAGATAGGAAGGCCTATTCCTGCAACTCGACTACCAGGAAGGTGGTACAGTTACATTTGGGAACAACCACAAGGACCGTATTATTGATACTGGCCAAGTTGGTCATTCTTCTACCTCTTTCGATAATGTGCATCTAGTTAAAGGATTAAAACATAATCTACTCAGTGTAAGTCAAATCTGTGATAAAGGGTATAAAATTACTTTCACCTCAAATGATTTTAAAATAAGAGATAAAGAAACCAAACAGATTCTCCTTAAAGGAAATAGGCATAAAGATATTTACATTGTCAACTTTGAGAAATGCGACAACTTTGAATGTCTTGTGACATCTGATGAAGAGGCAATACCTTGGCACAAATGGCTAAGTCATGTTCACATGAAGAATATCAGTAGACCTGTGAAACATGAGCTTGTCAAAGGCCTGTCAAAGATCAACTTCAAGAAAGTAAAGTCTGTGATTCTTGTCAAGTTGGTAAACAAACCAAAATTTCTTTTAAACCAAAAACGATGGTTAGCACCTCTCGACCCCTGGAGTTACTTTACATAGACTAGTTCAGACCAACCAAATAGCTTAAGTGGGTGCAGATATTATTTAGTCATAATCAATGATTTCTCGAGATTTACCTAGGTATCTTCTTGAAAAATAAGGATCCGACTATTGATGCTTTTAGTAAACTAGTAAGAAGACTACAAAATGAGAAAGGATCTGAAGTCATTAGGATTAGAAGTGATCATGACGGAGAATTTGAGAATCAATTTTTTTCTGACTTCTATAATCAATATGGGATAAAACATGAGTTTTCTTTTCTTAGAGCCACACCTCAAAATGGAGTCATTGAAAGGAAAAATAAGACCTTGCAAGAGTGTGCCCGCACAATGCTATGGGAGTCAAAGCTACTTTGATATTTTTGGGATGAGGCTGTAAACAATACTTATTATATCCAAAATAGATCCCTGAGTAGACCAATCCCAAATAAAACACCCTTTGAACTCTATCATGGAAGAACACCTAGAATTTCCTATTTCAAGATATTTGGTTGTAAATACTTTATACTTAACACCAAGGATAATGTTGACAAGTTTAATGCTAAGAGCTCAAAATGAATCTTCTTAAGTTATTCAACTAGAAGTAAAGCCTATAGAGTATTCAACAAGAAGAATTCCGTCATTGAGGAAACTATGCATGTATCATTTGATGAGACTCTTGCTCAACCACAATCTTCTTTAAATGTTGATGATGACGACCAAATAGGAGATCCTTCAAACATATCGGAAGAAAACATTTCAGATGAATTACCAAAAGATATATCTTATATGAAGGATCATCCAAAAGAATTGGTAATAGGAGAAATATCCAAAGGAGTTCAAGCAAGATCTGTCAAAACTTTAGCTTTTACAGTTTTTTTTCTCAGTTAGAACCTAAAAATGTCAAGGATGCCTTTTCAGATAATTGTTGGATCATTGCAATGGAAGATGAATTGAATCAATTTGAAAGAAATCAAATATGGGAACTTATTCCAAAACCTGACTCCCAGACCATCATAGGAACCAAATGGGTCTTTAGGAGTAAACTAAATGAATCAGGAGAAGTAGTTAGAAACAAAGTTTGACTTGTGACCCAAGGGTATAATCAAGAAGAAGGAATAGATTTTAATGAAACATATGTACCTGTAGCTCACCTAGAATCCATTAGAATGTTATTAGCCTTTGCCGCCCACATGGAGTTTACACTCTTTAAAATGGATGTTAAGAGCTCTTTTCTAAATGGGTTCACTAAGGAGGAAGTCTGTGTTAAACAACCTCTAGGTTTTGTAGATGCAACCATCCAGAATACATATATAAACTAAACAAAGCATTGTATTGTCTAAAATAAGCTCCATGAGCTTAGTATAACAAATTAAAAACTTACCTAATTGTAAATAGTTTCAAAATTAGCAAAATAGATCCAACTCTATTTACAAAAAGAAAAGAAAATGATCTCTTAATAGTACAAATCTATGTAGATGATATCATTTTCAGTGCTATTAATGATCCTCTATGCTAAGAGTTTGCCAAGGTTATGCAGGATCAGTTTGAGATGAGTATGATTGGAGAACTTCGATTCTTTCTCGGACTTCAAATTGACCAGCTATCCTCTGGGATATTCATATCTCAAACAAAGTACACCACTGAGATCTTGAAGAAATTCTCCATGGACAAGCTAAAAGGAAAAGAAACTCCTATGGCAATTTCTACACAACTCAAAACTGATGAGATAGGTAAGTTTGTAGATAATAAATTATACAGAAGCATGATAGGTTCTCTATTGTATTTAACTACTAGTAGACCTGATATTCTTTTTAGCACCTACTTATGTGCTTATTTTCAAGTTGATCCTAAAAAATTACACCTAAATGAAGTTAAAAGAATACTTAAATACCTAAACCACAACCAGATCGAGGACTTTTCTATCCAAAGTCAGCCACATTGGATATTTATTCCTTTTGTGATGCCGATTATGCAGGTAGTTTTACTGACCGTAAAAGTACTAGTGGGACGTGTCAATTTCTCGAAAATTTCCTAGTCTCTTGATTTCTAGAAAACAACACATTTTTCATTATCTACAACAGAAGCTGAATATGTAGCTGCATCTATAACTTGTTCACAACTATTGTGGATGAAACAAACACTAAAAGATTTTGGCCTATCCCAAAAAAACAACAAAATGCCTTGTGACAACATTAGTGCCATCAATCTATCTAAAAATCCTGTACAACATTGTAGGACTAAACACATTGATATTAGGCATCACTTCTTAAGGAATTATGTTCTAAAGGGTGAGATCAACTTAGAATTCATTAAAACTGAAGATCAGTTAGCTGATATCTTTACAAAACCTTTACCGAAAGATAGATTTAATCTTATCTGCCATGCACTAGGATTATCTAGGTTGAAAGTGCTAATTTGATAATTTTGATTACATTGCTTTCAACCTTTAATCGATCAAAAATTACACTTTGATTGACCAAACTTTTTATCGATCAATATTCCTTAATTGATCGACCAAATCTTTGGCAAGAATTTTCCCTCCAAATATTTGAAGTTTGATCGACCAACTTTGTTATTTGATCA
Source organism: Thalassia testudinum (assembly GCA_037157565.1). Lineage (NCBI taxonomy): Eukaryota > Viridiplantae > Streptophyta > Magnoliopsida > Alismatales > Hydrocharitaceae > Thalassia > Thalassia testudinum. The sequence continues at coordinate 20,050,901 of JAZHRO010000056.1, forward strand.
ACCAATCTGGTTGGGCGGGAAATTTCCCTCCAAACCTTTGAACCCTAATCGACCAGTAATCTTAATTGATCGATCAATATTTCTTTTGATCAACCAAAGCTGGGCGGATTTCAAATCCACGTTTGCAATCTTAAATGCCTCTAATCTCTCTCCTAATCACCTAAACCATACCTAATCTCTACGATTACCTACCCTAAATGTATTTACCTTATTTTACCTACCCAACTTTATATAAAACACCCTCTCTTTACCACTTTACCTATTTTTTACTCAACACCTCTACCCCACATCATCTTTTGTCCCCACACCACCACCGACCAAACCCCACCTCAAATCCTCCGACCACTGTGGTCGACCAACACTTCTGGCGCCACCAACCACTACCGTACATCGCAAGAAAGAGACTGCGCATGCCCTTGTCGATGCCATCCTCGCCGATCGACAATGCAGCCTTCGTCAACCTCACCGCAAAGGAACATCTCGTGTACGCCCTCACCATGCGTCATCCTCTCTCGTCGACCACGCTCGCCATTGCCAATGACCTCACCAGCTCCCCCTTAATCGACCATTTTGATCTATCATGGTAACCTCTAAAACTTATTTTAAATCTATTTTTGTATGGATGTTTCTTAAGTTTAGACGTTATATGAGTTGATCTTGTTTTTTCTTGTAACTATTGGTAGTATATGTAAGCTTATATCTGGTGAAACTCTCGGATTTGTGAAGTCTAGATGGTTTTGGTCAACCAATTAACCCAGTTGATCAACCAAAAGTCATTTTTCCATACTCGAGTCAAACCCATTTTTAATCGACCAAAATCGCTTGTTTGATCAACCAATGTGATTTTTCATAACTATAATGGCTCTGAAACATCACGTGCCTTCTCCTGGGGTTCTCGTGATGACACTTTTGATCATTTTTTCATTACCAATGCCGCTCGTGAGCATTTCTCTATTCTTGCCAAGCTTTCCCCCCACATTGGTAGACTTATCGAATTTCCATACTTTGAGTCTGTCTTTCCCAAAATTCGCAAAAAGTTTTCTTACCACCAGATTCTTCTTTTTTAGTGGAATTTTTATGCAGGTTCCAAGAACAGTAGCACATCGGGTGTTGACCCCATGGCATGTCACCTATTTTATGCTAATCTAAAGAATATAGGTGAGGGGTTCAACATTGAGCTGACCTCGAATGTCTACGGCATTGAGATTTTGGTCAATGCAGCTGTTATTTCTAAGATTCTTGGTTGTCGTTCGGTTGGACCTACTTTTCTTGAGATCCACCGGCAGACGCAGACTGATTCTATTTGGGAGGCCCTACTCATTCCCACTCATTATGACTTGGGTTGTCTTACCAAGTCACCTTATTTTCATCATCTTCCACATTTCCTAAATCGAGTTTTTTTGTGGAACTTTATGTTTAAATCTACCTCCTTTGAGAATTGCCCTAGTATTATACTCATCACTCTCTACACCTTTCTCAAAAACAAGCTTTTTAACTAGAACCACTTGATTATTTATTTGATGAGCAAGCAACCCACCATCTCCTTCCAGTTTAGGACACTCCTCTCTCACATCTTCCTACATTTTAATGTCCCAAAGGATATTAACCATAAATAGTTCATTATGAGAGTCTCCATTTTTGATAAGCTGACTTATACCAAGATCGAGCAAGCTCAGGGAGCCCATGGTGAGGATGCAGACCAGCAGCAGAAGCCTTAGGAGCCAAATAGACCCTCTTCTGTAGTACCTCCTCTTTTCCTGCCGTATGAGCATTTTACAGAGACCTATCCTCCTCTAGTGGGACCTGCTCCATCCTTCTACGACCAATAGTGGGGGCATCTCGACAGACCGCTTATAGGCAGGGACTACGGCAGTTTCAGGACGTTACTGACAGCATTTCTTTGATGATGCACCGACAACGTGAGATAGACTTGGTGATGATGAGACATGGGCATCAGTTATCCGAATACTTGTATGCTCAAGGCCAGTTTTTGGATAGACTTGTAGAGTTTATTCATGATATTCAATAGTAGCTTCACAAGCCTCTTCATCCTCACCAATCTACTATAGTGTCGCCATTGTCAGTAGCACCTCTTCCTACTACTACTACAATAGCCACAGACCAGCAGGTTACACCTCCTTGTCGAACATCTAGGCAGCCAACGCCCACTTCGTCAACTCAGAGACACCTTTATATTAGCCGCCCAACTTCATCAGAGATATCTGACACGATGGACCTTGAGTTAGATATCGATCTTTAGAGAACGATGGACATGTTTATGGCTTCTTTGGAGTAGTTATATTATTTTGCTATTTTTTTCCTAGCATTATGGCATGTAGTACTATATTTTAGACACATTTATCCTGCTACGTTTATCTAGACTCATTTATATTGCTTTCTAATTATATGCATGGTTATATATCTCTCAGCTAAATATTTCTCCCTTTAAATTGCATGTTATAAATATTACTACTTCAATTACATGTTTAAGGGGAGATAATTAGAATTAATAACTGCATGTTTACTTTTTGCTGAAACAAAAGTGGAAGATATTATGCATAACTCTTTATTTTTCTATTTCTACATAATTATAATTTTGTTGACATCAAAAAGGAGGAGAATGTAAGTACCTCTGTTTTGATGCACCAAAATGGTGCTATATGCAATACTAATCATTCAGGACTCTCTCATGGATTAAAGCTAGAAGATTGCTGATTTCTTCTCAATGTCTTTTTATTTTTATTGAGTCTAGATTATCTTGTAAGGAACCTCAAAATAAGTTTCAAATGATTTTTCATACTTTACTTAAAAAATAAGTTTTTAGGGTAATTGATCGACCAAACAATAAATTGATCAACCAAATGGTTTGATCAACCAATAAGCTTAGTTTATCAATCAAAATAGCTCATTTTAGGAAGTTAATTAATACACCTTTGAATGACCATTTAGGTTAATTAATTGACCAATCATTGATCGACCAAATAACTAGTTTGATCGACCAAAAATCATTTTGATGGATCAAACTACCTTAATTGATCAACCAATTTGATTTCCTTTTTAGTCAATTTACTAGTATAAATAGAGGATGTACTCAACCTTTTTAAAACACACATTCAAAGAAGAAATCCAAGTGTCTTCTATGCTTGAATTTTTATGGTTTGAATTATCTTCACTACTATCTTAGTTTATAAAAGGCGATACTATTCACCCCTCCCCTCCAGTGTCCATTAAGATCCATAGGAAATCTCAGGTGGGAGTTCTTTGAAAAGTACACTCCCTTGGCCGTGAACCAGGTGGACGTGTTGGCAGAAGTCTGGTCCATGGATAAGGACCTATTACCCCCACCTAAACCCATGAAGAAGAAGGCTGCCTCCAAGCCCTACTACAAGTACGACCACAGGGCTCAGACCTTGCCACTGAAGACTTTCGGGATCTCCGCGACCATATTGAGTCTCAGATCTGGAATGGAAACTTGGCCCATTTTGTCAAGCAGAATGAGGGCCAAACAAGGGGAAGAGACCCATGGAGGGCCTGAAGGACTACCACAAAGAGAAGCTCCAACATCTCTGGGAGATCAACATTGTCTTTATCGCAGGCCAGAGATCAAGTAGGACCAAGGCCCGTCAGATCGAGCAGGCGATGTCACCCTAGCTCTCCCCGGTAGAGGACCACCGCCAAGTCTTAGCAGCAATGCCAGCCTTACCCTAGAGCACCCACCGCTCACTACCTGAACCCACGGGCACAGAGGTTGAGGTGATCTTTGGTGTCAACATTGCCCCAAGCCAACAAGCCACTCCCTCTTGGCAGATGGCCCCTTGGTCTTCCCTACTATTTAGTAGGGTGACAGGAGTACAGTCAAGCAGGCGACCTCCGGGCTGTTTGTCACTTTGCCTAATCTAGCAGAACATACGAACCTACTCCTGATAATGTTCCTACTAGCGAGGCAGTTATAGCCCAGGCTTTTGGTGGATGAAGGCAGCTCCATGGTCGTACTATTTTCAAAGACACTGTGCAAGCTAGGCTTCAAAGAGGAGCACCTCTCCCTATCAAATCACCTGGTCGTGGGGTTTGGCAATCATAAAGTGATGCCAAAGGTGGAGATCAACCTTCCCTTATCTGTCTATTCTGGGGACAAGCACCTCAATAGGACAACCACATTCATAGTGGCCAGGTTGACGACGGCATTTTATGGCATCATTAGCCACCCGACAAGCATGCCTTCCACCTGATCCCCTCCTCATATTTCCAATTTGTGTTTTTCCAATCCCCTTGTACGGTGCGGATAATGCATCGGGATCAAATAGCTAGGTGCGAGCTCCTGAGGATTGAGCTAGAATGATTCATGGAGCCAAAACCCCCCAAACCACAAAAATGGGGGAAGAAAAGAAACCAAGTCTAGGCGATCCAACAAGAAGTAAATCCCGTTGATATGTTAGCAACTTCTAAACTCCAGCCAGGCTCTTCAGTCATGGCCATACAACTTTACCTTGACAACGCTACTAAGCTCGTCCAAGTTGGAGCGGACTTTGATCCCTCGAAAGTGCAGGAATTGTTACTCTTGCTGAGGACCAACGTGAACGTTTTTGCTTGGTCCACCAATGACTTGCCAGGGGTGGACCCATCCCAAATCTAGCATCATCTCAATATTCAGAAGGGCACCCGAGTAGTCAAGTAAGTATGCCAGAACAAGTCAATCGAGCAATAGCAAGCGGCTGAGGTTGAAGTCCAGAAGCTCCTTGAAGCTGGCTTTATTGAAGAATCCTTGTACCCAGCCTGGCTCTCAAATGCGGTGATGGTGAAGAAAGCCAACGGCCAATGTTGCATGAGCGTGGACTTCACCCACCTCAATGAAGCTTGCCTGAAGGACGAATTCCCCTTACGAAGGGTAGATGCTCTGGTGGACTCCTTCAGTGGACAATATCACATGTCCTTCCTAGATGCCTATAACGGATATCACCAGATCAGCCTCGCTACAGCCAATTGACCTCATATCTCATTCATAACTGATAGGGGTTTGTTTCAATGTAGAGTTATGCCCTTTGGCTTGGAAAATGCTGGAGCAACTTACTAGCACCTTGTAAACATGAGTTTTTCTTATATAATAGGAAAATCATTTGAGGTGTATACAGACGATATGTTGGTGAAGGAATCAAACTTCTCCCAACACTTAAAGTATTTGACAGAGGTGTTCCAAGTTTTGAGGAACGCCCGCCTCTGCCTGAACCCTGAGAAGTGTGTATTTGGGGTATCAGCTGGGAAATTCCTGAGGTTCTTGGTCTCCGGCAAAGGGATCGAAGCCAACCCCAATAAAATCTAGGCGATCATGGACTTGCAACCACCAAGTACTCTAAAAGGGATGCAATCATTAGTCAACAAAATTTCCTCTTCAAGATGATTCTTGTCTCGATCTTCTGATAAATGCCTTCCCTTCTTTGAGTGTGTTAAAAAGGGCAAAGGATATATTGCCACCCACTGGACTTCTCATTACTAGAAAGCTTTAGAGGAAGTCAAGATAGCACTCCGAAGTCCCCCTATCCTAACGTCTCTTAAGCCCAGGGAAGCTCTTTCCTTGTACCTGACGGCATCCATATCTGCCGTCAGTTTCATCTTAGTCGGCGAATGAGAAGGAGCACAATATCCTGTATACTTTAGTAGAAAGACCTATCAGGGCATAGAAGCTAAGTATACAATAATTGAGAAGCTCGGGTTAGCCTTGGTGACTACTACCAAGATGCTACACCCATACTATAATAGTCCTAGACTACCCCCTGCGACGAATGTTACATAAGGCCACGAGGTCAACACGATAGATAAAATGGGCTATGGAATTGGCAGAAATTGATATTCAATACTAGCCGAGGAGATCAATCAAGGGGCAAGTCTTGGCAGACTTTGTGATGGAATTCACAGACCCAGATGCCTCCCTCACTCTACCCTCTAAACTGTATGTTGACGGCTTGTCTATGACAGCCTGGTTTGGGGCTGACATAGCCTTGACCACCCCAATAGCATTACTCATAAGTACGCCATTAAACGGGTCTTTCCAGCATCAAATAATCAGGATGAATATAACGCAATGCTAACCGGCATCCAGGTGGCCAAATCAAGAGGCGTCCTCTCACTAGAAGTTTATACAGATTCCCAGTTGGTCACCAATCAAATTAATGGTTAATACCAAGTAGGGATCTAAACATGACCTTGTATGCCGACAAGGTCAAGGAGGAGCTGTTGAACTTTACGATTGTCTTGATCAGGTGGGTACCTTGATCTGACAACCCCCTGGTTGACGCATTGGCCCACCTAGCTTCAACAATTCCTCTTAAGCAAGAGGAGGATATTTGTCTCCAAACTTTGAAGGAGTCAACAATGCTTGCTCTTAAGATGTTCATGATAGAGCATTCCTCATCATGGATGATGCCTATCATCACCTACCTGAACACTAGCGAGCTGCCCCCAAGGCATGCCACCTAAAAGCCTCTAGGTACACCTTGGTAGACAGGCAATTGTATAAGAAGGGGTTCTCCACCCCCTTGTTGTGCTACCTTACAAAAGAAGAGGCATCTCAAGCTCTCCAAGAAGCCCATGGTAGCATATGCAGGAACCATGAAGGGTATAAGGCCCTCTTGGCCCGGCTATTCCAGGTGGGGTATTTCTAGTCCCAAATGAAGCAGCAATGTAAAAAGCTTATGCGCAAGTGTGACGAGTGCCAGTGGTTTACTACCCTGCACCACTTGCTGCCTGGAAAGTTTGTGTTCATCATGTCACCCATTCCCTTTGCAAAGTGGGACATGGAATTCATAGGTCCTTTTCCACTAGCCCAAGCTCAGAAAAGGTTCATATAGTGGCAATGGACTACTTCTCTAAGTGGGTTGAGCCTGAAGCCATGGCTAGCCTAACAGCCAACAAAGTTGTCTCCTTTGTTCGGAAAAATGTCATAGCTCAGTATAGTACACCCCAACACATTGTCATACAATGGCACCCAGTTCGCTTACAAAAGGTTTGAAGAATTTTGCAATAGCTGGAGTATCTACCTATGCTTCACGTTCATGGGTCATCCCTAAGCAAACGGACAAGCAGAGGTAACCAACCGTTTCATCATCTTAGTGCTGAAGCGCCGACTAGATTCAGGCAAAGGGAGATGGGCAGACGAACTACCAGGCGTACTATGGGACTATAGGACATGTTAAAAAACTTCCACAGGTCACACACCATTCAGCCTAGTGTACAGTGGAAGCCTAGCTACCCATAGAGACGGTCCCCTCGACTTACCGGACACAACTCTATAATCCCCCCTCCAATGATGACCATGCCCGCCATGCCTTGGACCTTGTGGATGAGCTAAGGGAGGAAGCCTCTAAAGAAACACTGAAGTAGAAAGAAGCCACTGCAACTGCCTACAACGGGCGGGTGCGCAAGCGGAAGTTCTCAAAAGGAGACCTAGTCTTGCGCAAGAGTAAAGTCTCCATGCTAAGTCATTCAAGCGAGAAGCTAGATTCCCCATGGGAAGGACCATATAAACTTTGTAATAATAGTCCAAGCGACTTTTACGAATTACAAACCCTAGGTGGCAAAGCAATCCCTCATACTTGGCATGCGAGTAATTTACACTTGTACCATGTATAGAAAGGAAAGACAATGAAAATGAAAACTTTTCTTTTTATTTCATTAAAAGTGTTTCCTATTACATTCCTTGGGACCATCACTTCCAATTGACCGACAAAGAAGAAAGGAGAAAAAATCGACAAAGGGAACACAAAAACAACAGCAACACTATCTTTGAAGACTCGGTGACTTCATTCCCAATCTTCAAAAATATCTACTCTAGGCATCAAAGGTGGCGACGAGACAGCGTAAGGAGAGCTGATCGGCTAAGCAGATAGTTCGCAGCTCTTGATAAATCTAGCTTACCCACCTCCTTTTTAGGAGCCCGATTTCCCAACTGGTCCTCAGGCCCCGGCTGGTCTGCAGGTGGCTCTATAGGAGCCTTGTCTACAAAATGATCATCAACTTTCTGGAGGTCAAATTCAAGCAAGAACTGGTCCATGGACCAGTTGCATAGCTCCTCCACCGAAGTGTGCTTGCCATCAAGAAGGGACTTGTTCGGCGTGTAAGTCACGTTTTAAAAGTTGATTAGTTGTAGTATAGTGCCAAAACACATCGACAAATAAATTTATAAAACTCCGGTGAGTACCAGGTCATTCACAGGGAGGCACTCCCGATTTTTGCATAAGCGTTTCAATAAAACTAATTCTAACTAAATATATATATATGCATATATGTATAAAGCAAATATCCAGTGAATCAGAATTTTATTGCAATTAGATAAAGTTTCTCACAATAGAAAATGCTAATAGAGATAGATAGACAGAAAGAAAGAGAGAGGGGGGAGAGAGAGAGATAGAAAGTGGCGGAGAGACGACGTCGCTTGTGGGATGCTTGTGCGAGATGCAGCAGCACCTCAAATCCAGAGCGCCGGTGTTAAGACCCGTGCTATTAAAGCCCTTTAAGACGTCTGGGACTTGGGTCAGACATCTAGTCAGATGTCTGGATGCCTTCCCAGACGACTGGAAACTGAATTTTTTGTGCACGTCCTCGAGCCTGCGCACGTGCCGCGTGTAGACTGTACGCAGCCGCATTTCTTCTCTCCCCTCACAGACGAAACCCTAACCCATGCCTACTTAAACCCTCCTCTCCCTCATGCCACCCCACTCCCATCCACCTTCTCCTTCCTCTAGCGAGAGCGAGAGCGGTGAGTGCAGCTGAGTGCAGCGGCGAAGTGGAGGAGCAATGAGGGGGAAGAGAGGAGAGCGCATGAGCTCGTGAGAGAGCTCGCCGGAGAAGCTTATGGTCGGTCGGATGTGTGCAAGGCGGCGAGGTGTGTCGAGGAGGTCCTCCCCGACACTGTTGCAGCTAGAGCAGCAAGCGAGCGAGTGCGGCGTGGCCGCAAGCAGCACGAACAAGATGAAGGCAGCTTCTGGTTCTGGGATTTTCCTAGAATCAGACGTCTGGATCTACATCCAGATGACATTGATGATGTCTAGAGAAGGCTTCAGATGACTGAGAGGTAAATCCTACGCCCTACACCTCCCTTTGCGGATACGGCCATGCAGGCCGTTCCGCTGAGGCATTATTACATGCCGTATTGAGAAGATTGCGTCGCGCATGTAGGATTAGCTTCGGGAAGGCGTAGGACACGCCCTCCCATGCAGTTCAGACATCTGGGTGGGGCGCCAGACGACGGGAAGCATCTCCAGACGTCTGGAGAGGTGGTCAAATGTCTGGAACTAGGTCCAGACGGTTCAGCAAAGTCTCTGGATGTCTGAGCAGTAGCACAGAGTGAGGTATGGTTCTGGACTCCTTTTAAGACATCTGGAAGGTATTCCAGACATCTGATTTGAGTCAGGATTGTCATTTTTGACCCGTTTAGGGTCCGTTTGAGGTCCGATTTCTGCATTTAAGATCCCGTTCTTCTTCGTATAAGTTCCTCTACTTATTGGAATGCTTTTATCATGTTCTGAGTAGTTTCTTGTGGTTTATCCTTGTGTTAGGACCTCATTCCGTTGCGGATTTGGGGGTTGCGGAGGCACGTAGACCTACCAATCAAGCCCCCATTACTCCTGGTTTTGCTGGTAGAGTGGCTTCCCCTAGTTTAATTACAAATATGAATGCATGTCTGAATGAATGTTAGATCCTAGGGTATGGCTTGAATCCTAGGACTAGAAACACTGAATGAATGTTAGATCCTAGTGTATGGCATGAATCCTAGGACTAAAAACACTGGATTGAATGTTAGGTCCTAGGGTATGGCATGAATCCTAGGACTAGAAACACTGGAATAATTGTACGGAATATATGAATTGCAGTCTCGATGAGTAATTTGCACAATAACAATTACCTATAAATGGATAACAGCTACCTGTGAAATGTAGAGTACTGTCGTAGCAACTGTTGCATGTAAATTTCTGTTATTCACGATTAAATACGAGCTGCCTATATATGATTTGGAAATGAAAGATTGAATGTTGGAAACATGAGCTACCTACGAATAAACCTGAAATGATGAAACCTAGTATGGCTTGGTCTGAGAAACATGAGCATGAACCCTACGGGGAAATTAGGCGATGAGCTCCTGGAAGTAAATGGAATGGATCTAGGAATATGCTGGGAAATGTGCTATCCCTTGAGTACGTGGTACCAAGGGAAGCACATGTTACATCTTAGTGCCGAGGGGAGCTTGCCGCCTTCGGGTCGAGACCCGGGGTGGGTTTGGTCACCTTGCACCGACTCTTTGGCCCTCGTGTACACTATACCGGGGAGAGCTACTAGTGTAGGGAGGGAGCTAGCCACCCCACGGGGCCCGGGGTTCAGCTAGCCGCCTTACACCGACTTGTTAGGCCCTTTGGGCAAACCAGGGTAGTCAGGTGAGGGTGCGCGAACTGTGGAGGGGTGAGACCCCTATTTGGTTACTAAGAGAAGCTAGACCCATGTTACTGAGAGGGCTATGCCCTATGCTGGTTCCGTGCTGTGCTTTGGGCGCACCCATTAAAGGAAATGACTGATCGCATGCTAGTGCAGGATAGCTACCCGTGCGTTTATCACGCGTACCGTAGTCACTGTTACGTCTGTCAATGACCTTGGGGTGCTTGATTGAGTGTAGGACCACCACAGGGGACTCTCCCGGCCAGGAGAGCACCACGTGCTACTTCTACTCTTCGGAAAAGACTACAATCAAGATCGTTCCCACGAGGAACATTCTAGATCAAGAAAAAGATCGGATAAATAAACCAAGTGATGAAAGAAAGAATAATTAGTTAAATAAAGAAAGAAATTGAAAACAACAATTACCTATCCACCATTACTATTTATAGTTAGCTGGTTTCCACTCTACTCAACGTTTGCTGATTTCGTGTACTCATAACCATTTTCAGGTCTAGGTGTTGAGCAGCCAGAGCCTACGGCTACAGAGGGTGTTGGGCCCAGTAGAGCCCAGTAATTGTACCCCATTTCCGTTATAGTGAGTATTTTTGTTACACTTCTGTACTCTTTTATTGTAAACTTTATATTCTTGTACCTGTTTGAATTCTCTACTGTTATGGTGGTATGTACTGTAGTAGTTTACCTCTTTACTGCTGTACTTTTGTTACTGTTAGTTGCTTGCATGGTGAATGTGGTTTATTTTTACTGCTTTTTGGTTACTTCCTCGTTGGACGACTGGGTCTTGGGATCAGTCGAGTCGGTCCGGTCCCGTGTCCTGTAGGTATTCGGGAACCGGGTCGTAACAGTCGGGATGGAGTTGCAGAGAGACAAAGAATTGCAGAGAAGACGGTAGAAGAGATCTGGAGTTGATGGGAGAGAGAGATGCTTCAACCGAGGGGTTGATGCGAAAAGTCGCATGATTTATAAAAGTGATTTTTTAATGTCGTTGTAACACGCGAATTTGCATACGCTTTTAAATTTATATCCTAGATAGGGGAATATCTAGGGTCGTCCAAGGAGGTCAAATGTTTGCAAAATTAATTCTCTTGCTTACAAAATAGATCTTAACTTTCTTTTTGGTATTTCAAATATGTAATTTTTTTTTGTTTTGAAAAGACGAAGGCAAATTGTGAATTATGGCGGAAAGTACTAACACCTATAATTACTTAACTAAAACTTAAGAGATAGATATATCCTCTTCCTAAGCTTACTCTAGGCAAGTGGAGGCCTAGAGTAATTAGGAAGAAGTGGTGGAACAAGTGCTAGAATAAAAACAACAATTGCAATAAAAAGTAAAAAGAAGGCAATTTGATTAACTAGAATTTGTGTTCTTTTCCAAGACAAGTAAAGGAATGCTTCTACTAGAAATGAAAAAAATATAAAAGCAATAAAAGAAACACAAATCCTCTTGCAAAATTTGGTGAAGAAGGGAGTCTTCTTGCTCCAAGCCTAGCTGCTCCTTGGCTTGAAGAGAGGGCCTCCTTCTTCTCCTTCCTTGAGAGCTCCTCCAAGGTGGATGATACCACCTTCAATGCTCTCCTCCAAGGGGTGGGCGTGCACCACCCTCAAAAGCTCCTCCAAGGTGGCATGGACCACCTTCAAGATCTCCTCCAAAGATCTTCCTTGCCGGGCTTCTCTTTTGGCTGGCGTGGCTCAAGAGAGAAGGGAAGAGGGGAAGGCACCAAGGGGACAGAATATCCCCTTAATCTTCTTCTTCTTCTCTCTTGGGCATGGGCTCTAGGTAGAATACGAGAGTGAATTTGCTAGCCAAGGATGGTTTGAATGGTGGTGGGTAGTGGCCTTTCTATAGGGTAGGATGATAGGTTAAGGTGCCTCTTGAAATGGAGGGCTAAGATGGAAGGATGGAGGTGGTTAAATGATCCAAGGGTTAAGGGTTGCTGGCGCCACCTAAGGGGTGTAAGGGGGGTAGTTAGGGTTGGTCAAGAGGCACCTAAAAGTGGCACCAACCATGGAGAGGTGCCATGGGTTGGCGCCAAATTTGAGGTTTCTAGAAGGTGGGATTATGTGGAGGGTGGAGATGGGTTTAAGGGGAGATGTGTGGTGGAGATGAAGGGGATTTTTGGAGGGAAAAGTGGCGCCAACAAAGGGGGAGTTAGGGTGATTTTGGCGCCACTTTTAGGTGTCTTTCGGAGGTGGTGGGTAGGCTAGGTTAGCGCCAAGTAGGTTAGTTTATGTGGAGATTAGGTGGTGCTAGTTGGGTGGAGTTGTTAGGTGGGTTTTTGGGTGGTACAAGCAAAAGAAGCTGGAGCATAGCTAAGCTAAGCTAACTTAGCTAATGGTGGAGTAGAGGAGGAGGTGTTGGAGCTAGGGTTTGGAGGGAGGAGCTAGTTCTAAAGAATCTAGAGCTGAAGTGGAGCAGGCAGCTACTGAAGAGTTCAACATGGGGCTACTCTAGCTGGCTTAGCTTGCTAATTCTTTGCTAGCTACTAAGCCGACCTAAAGTAAGCTGGCTTCTGTTGAATGGAGCTGAGGTGAGCTGGGTCTAGTGCTCTTGGGGAGGATTGAGCTGGTTGAGACAGCTAAGGTAGCTTAGCTCAATTATCTTGAGCTAAGCTGGGCCCTCGGGAGCTGGACTTGAGCTTCCTGAGCTGGGATGAGTTCTTCTTCAGCTGGCTGGAGTTGAGTGGAGCTGGATGTAGCTGGATCTGAGCTGGGGTGAACTCCAGTCAACTCAGCTGAGCTTGCTAGAGCTCCTTGTGGACTAATGGGAGCTGAGATGAGCTAGACTCAGCTAAGTTGAGCTGGATCTGAGCTGATCTGAGCTAGGGTGAGCTAAGATGAGCTCTCTTGAGCTGCCATTCAGCTAAGATTAGCTGAATGGAGCTGGGATGAGCAAACCCTTGTCCAAGTGAGCTAGGTTCCAGCTGTGGTGAGCTTGATCAAGCTGAGTTCCTGCTAGTTTGAGCTCCTTCTTCACCAATTGCCTTCTTGAGTGCTAGGGTTTTAGGGATCTGTATATCTGTTCATCCCTAACACTCACAAAAATACATTAAAACAACAAAAGAAAATGTAATGCATGCCTAACCTAGTTAATGCCTAAATGCAGCCCAAAAACCCGTTTACGGAGTAAAATCCTAAGAGTTAGGTTTGTTTTAGTGCATAAGAATGATGAAAAACTAGTGCTTATCACACCCCCATGCTTATCTTTTGCTAGTCTCTTAGCCAAACTTCAAATTTTTCGAAAAACAGAATTTTTGGGAAATCTAATTTTTTCAACTTTTGAGGAGAAAAAGATTAAGGGACCTTGGTTGATCTAAACACAGGAGGTATAGGATTTGTTAAAGATAAACATCAGGATTTATTTTTGGATCCAACCATTAGACAAAATGGGATCAATATATCCTCCAGAAAATTCATAAATTAACCCCTTGTTAATTCAGATGACTTGAAATTTTTATTTTTAGGATTTTTTTGGCTCATGAATCTGATTCGCGACTTGCAAAATCCTTTAAAACCTTGTGTCCGTGCTTGTGAAAAGCCAACATTTATAAGGGCATGTTAATTTATTTATTATTATTATTATATGTATATATATATTTCTCCCCCATGCTTATTTTTAGCTTAGTCTCACAACAGATGTGTCGGGATCATCATTCTCGTTACCAATCCTTGAGGGGGCTCTGGCACCAGTACTTCGGGATAGCACTGTCCATGACACCACCCAGGAGCTCACGACCCCAAAACACAATGCGATGTAAAGGGGCGCTCCAAGCAAACTTAAGCTATTACTCCGACACTATAGGTAGAGCACCGTCCAAGACACTTGAGCTGCTAAAATGCGCTTTAATGCTCCGTCTAAAGATATGAAGTATAGATATGGAGTAGCGTCGAGGCAGTAATATGTTGACATCACGTCTTTAAAGGAGGCATTTTCCTCCTTCTCGGCGGTGGGAACTCAAACCAATGATCTGCTTCAGTCTTTTACTAAGTCCAAACAAGGGAATTTTTCTAATTTTTAATTATTTTTTAAGTGTTGGCTTGTGTGTGAAAATTGACACAAGAAGTTCCTCAAGAAATGCAATTTTTTGAATCAGAGACTAAGCCAAATACTTTCCATGTTACAAAATAGGATCAAGTCACCTGAACTATCATGAGTTCAAGTGGAATTTTAGAGAAGGATATCCGATCTAATCTAAAAATAGACCCTAAAATTCTAATGATCAGATTCGCATCCTCATCCCTAGTTTGTTAAAGATTAAATCCCATTGTACCCAAAAGTGAATTTTTTCAACCTTAGTCCCGATTTCAAAAAATTTTCCTCAAAAAGTTTTCAACATTTTTATTTTTTTGGGTATACAAGCAGGAAAATAAAATAACTAAAGGAAAATGTATGTTTTTAGGTTTTGAAAATCCTAAATCAATTGTCAAATTTTAAAAACAACCCCCATGCTTAAGATATGCAATGTCCTCATGCATTAGGAGGGAAAAGAGATCACCTTAGTGAAGAATGGTCGGGTTTAGGATGATCAAAACCTGGAAAAAGAAGAAAAAAGGAAAGCAGGAAAAAATGATGGGTTACCTCCCATCCAGTGCTATCTTTTATGCCATTTAGCCGGGCGTAGTGTGCATTAGTGATCGAGGGTGGCTGGCTCAGTAAAATTAAAAGATTCAGATGAAATTTTAGGCGTATGATCAAAATAGGACTTTAAATGGTGGTCGTTGACTTGGAAGGTCGAATTAGTTTTTGGATCAAAAAGATCAGCAGCACCGTATGGATATGTTTTATGGACAATAAAGGGGCTGGTCCATTTTGATTTTAATTTGCCAGGAAAAAGACGTAATCTCGCATCAAAGGACCTTTTAGCTTGTAATTCCAATCCTTAATGGAGAGAGAAGTTCCGACTAAATGTGAATTCCCCTTTGGGAGAGAAGCGTCGACTAGGATGGCCGGCCGCCTGAGGGGCCCCGGCGCCCATGTCGATGACTCTGACGAGTGGGCGGTACTGCATTCGCATTCTTGGAGTAGGAAGATGCGTGGCGTCCATGTCCCTGATGGAGTTAGGACCCTGGGCAGGAGGGGTTTTCAAGATGGCTGGGGCAGAAGTCGAAGGGAGGAGATTTGCTTTAGATGCCGGCTTCAAGGGCACCTGGAGGTGACCTGCCGGTGACCACTGCTTTGTCTGGCGTGTGGAGGATTTGGTCACAAACGAGATGCCTGCCTGGCGACTTGCGGTGATTCTAGGGGTAGGGATTGCAGTACACCTTTACGGCCTAGGGGTGAGCTGCAGATGCCCCTCCCACCTCCCCCATCAACTCTCAGGGGACATGCTATGGATGTGGAGATTCCCCTGACTGAGGATGTCAAGGTAGCGAAGCTAGCTCTTCGTGGTGCTTTGATTGGAGAAGTAATGACGGGTACCCTTTCAATGGACAGAATTCGGCAATTGGTGAGATCTCTTCCTCTATCATCTGATGCTTGGAAAATTGCGGTTATCTCTTCGTCACGATTTGTGCTTTATGATGTGGGTGCAGTAGATGTTGAAAAGTATTATTTTTAGACTAGCAATTTGGGTGGATTATCAGTGATCTGGTGGCTGGTATCCCCCTTTGATGGCTCTCTGCCTGAGAGTCCCCCTCAAAGAACAGCTTCCAGGTCTGGTGTTCTTGAGATCAAAGGTCTGCCTTTGCATCTAAGGTCTAGGATGGTGGTGGATAACATGTAGCAGGGTTTGCATCTGTGGCCGAGGATGCTGTTGTTGGTCTGACTGAAGGAGATGCCAGTGTTCTGAATGTGAGGGTGAAGGTCTTCAAGGCTGGTACCATTCCTGATAAACTGATCCTCAGATGTGGGGGCAGATCTTGGATGCTCCTTTTGAATTTTATTGTGGCAAATAGAGAGGTCATGCGTAGACATCACCCCCCCGCCCTCTTATGCTGTGATGCTGAAAACCAAAATTCCTCCCTTGCAACCAAACTGTGCTAGTCAGGAAATGGTGGCAGAATGCGCTAAAGGTAGGGAATCGGTAGATGGGGTAGGGAGCTTGGGAGTTGAGGAGTTGAGGACTGAAGCTCTGGAAGGTGTGGCTGAAGTACCCCTGATCCAAGACCTCCCCTCTTATGCTGAGGTGCTGAAAACCAAAGCTCCTTCCTTACAACCAAATGGTGCTAACCAGGAGGTCGTGGCAGAATGCTCTAAAGATAGGGAATTGGTAGTTGAGGTAGGGAGCCTGGGAGTTGTGGAGATGAGGACTGAAGCTCTAGAGGAAGTGGCTGAAGTACCCCTGATCCAAAAGGTAGTTGCAATGGTGGATGATGAAGGGATGGAATGAATGTGTCTAATGAAGTTGTGGCTGAGGACCTGAAAACCCATCTTGGTGAGCCTGATGAAGGGATGGAAGTGAATGTGATTAATGAGCCTACTGATTCTACTCTGGTGGACTCCTCTGTGAGTTCCATGGACTTGCAAAATTGTTCACCTGTGGCTAATGTCGTGCACTTGAAGTCAAAGACTCCTACTGCTAGGATTGGGAAACCTCCCTAGAAGTTGAGGCTAAGAATGCACACTCCACAAAGTGTTGATGAATCTGTCTTTACAGCTGTGATGAAGGTTAGCAAAACTTCTGCAGCTAAGAAGGGGACAGACCTAACTCCCAAATGAGGGTCCTAACCTGGAATGTGCGTGGGCTGCACGATAGAAGTAGGAGGGGGTCTCTACTTAGATATCTGCATGAATGGGAAATCGACTGTGCCATCCTTCAAGAGACACACATTGATTGTGAGTCTGATAGGGCATGGGAGGAGATGAGGGCAGGTTTTGCAAATGACCTTGTGGTGGTCAACTCCAATGGCAAATTAGGGGGAATTGCCATCTGGTGGAAGAAGTAGCTACTGTGCTTGGAGGAGGTTTCTATGGCTAGGCACCTTCTGACCTGTAGATTCAAAAGAGGCTAGGGGGACAATGTCTTCTTTGTGACAAGTGTGTATGGTCCAACGATCCTAACAAGAGGCAGGAACTGTGGGAGGATTGGAACCTGGCTGCAGATTTTGTAGGTGGGGGGGCTTGGCTTGTTGGAGGGGACTTCAATTGTACTTTAGTGGGGAGTGACAGACCTAATGGGGTGGTTGACAGCTCCACCACTGGATTTCAATTGATGGTCCAAGCCTTGGGGATGTGTGAGTTTCCTTCATCAGGGGCTGAATTCACTTGGAGGAATGGTAATGGGTGCATGTCCAAGATTAATAGGTTTTTTGGCAATGCTAAGCTGATGCATCTCTTCTAGATGTCATTTGTTTGTGGTCTTAAATGCCCACTTTCTGATCATACACCCTTGGTGTGGGACAAAGGTGAATAGGTGGTGGCTGGATCCTACTTCAAATTTAGGAAATCTTGGCTGAGGGAAACAGGGTTCAAAGACATGTTTGCCAGCTAGTGGAGGTCACAGCAGGGTGAAGGCACGGCCACCTTTAGATTGGCTTCCAAGATTATGGCTTTGAAAGGTATGCTGAAGGAGTATGGAGATATTATCTCTGTTCTCAGACATCAGAAGCGTTGTGAGGCCTTGCTGAAAATCGAAGAACTGGATACCAAGGAAGCTGTGGCTCATCTGTCTGAGCTAGACCTTGCAGATAGAAGAAGATGGTAGGGGGTGGTGATTGAAGAAGACCTGAAACTGGAGATGGATTGGAAGGAGCGTTCTAGGCAGCTATGGCTAAGTGAGGGGATGCAAACAACAATTTCTTTCACTAGGCTGCTAGTTCTAGGAGAAGAACAAATCTGATCTCTTCAATTGTTATAGAGGGGCAGAGAATTACCTCCTTATCTGATATCAGAGCTGAGGCTGTCAGATATTTCAAGGAATCTTCAAGAGCTGCAGGTAGGGGCAATTGGAGGATGACAGCTAGTGATCTACCCAAGATTAATGAGTCTCAGGGGTCCAGCCTGATTGAACCCATATCTGAAGCTGAAGTCCTGAAGACCATTAAGGATCTCAGCTGTGAAGGGTCACGTTGTCTGATGGAATCCAAGTTTTCTTTTACAAAGAACTGTGGGACATTGTGGGCACAGAGGTTATGGAAGTGATTAGAGAATTTCAAAGTGGAAATTTTGGCTTTGAAAGAATAAATAGATCTTATCTGTTTCTTCTACCAAAAACCCTGGGTGCTGAATCCTTCCAGGAGTTTAGACCTATTGCCCTCTCTAACTCCTTGTACTTAGTGATTGGCAAGGTCCTGGCTAATAGATTGAGGCCTGTATTGCAAGATCTGATCCATCCTGCTCAATCAGCTTTCCTCCCCAGTAGATCTCTACAAGAATCTTTTATCTTAGCCCAAGAGATGATTTATGGCTGGCATAAGAGAAGATACAAGGCCTTCCTTTGGAAGGTTGACTTTCGTAAGGCTTATGATTCCATCAGTTGCCCTTATCTCTGGGATGTGCTTAAAAGAAGGGGCTTTCCTTCTACTTGGATAGGCTGGGTTAAAAGATGTATTACCACTGCCTCCTTCACCCCTCTAATAAATGGAAAACCCTGTGGTGCGTGGATTCAGCCCCAATGTGGCATCAGGCAAGGATGTCCCCTAGCTCCCTTGATCTTCAATTTGGCAGTTTACAGTTTAGCTTGGTTTTCTTGTAAGCTTGCTGAAGCTGGTCTTGTCATAAGATATTCACTATCTTGTAGGAATAATCTAGCTCCCATTCTTTAGTATGTAGATGATACTATTTTTTTTGTTGAAGGGTCTGTGGATGGAGCATTGGCTATGCATCACTTGGTTAATATTTTTGGTGAGCTTTCTGGATTGAGGTTGAATAGAGATAAGTCTAGTTTGGTCTGCTTTGGGTTACCTAAGGAGGAGCAAGATGCCTTAGCAGCCATCCTGATGACTCTTCGCATCAGTCTTCCTATCAGATATCTAGGGCTACCTTTGAGGTATTCCAGGTTGAAGAAAAGTGATTGGAACTGCCTTTTTGACAAGATTTCTGTGAAACTAGATGGTTGGCATAGCAGGTTCCTGTCCAGAGGTGGAAGACTTGTCTTGCTCAACTCGGTAGTCACCTCCATCCCTGTCTTCTACTTTTCCATTTTCAAAGCACCAAAATCCATTTGGAAAAGATTGGATGTGATGAAGAAGAGGTTCTTTTGGAAGGGAGCTAGACATAAGGGCAGTTTCTTGCAACCTCTCAAGTGGGATCAGATCTACTATCATAAAGAGATGGGTGGTCTTGGGATTAAGTCCCTACAGCATTTTAATATGCCCTGCTACTTAAATGGGCTGTTAAGCTACTGCAAGGTGATCTGAAACCATGGTCTGTTCTGATTAAAGACAGATATGGAGCTTCCAACAGCATGCAGTCCAGACTTCAACCCAACTATCCTTCCCCCTTCTGGAAATTTGTGTCTAAGGCATTGACTGATCACTTCCATCTGCTGTAGCCATCACTTGGAGATGGCAGGTCCTTCAATTTCTGGAAGGAGGGATGGTCTGAGATGGGTGTTTTGAAGGAGCTCTATCTAAGAGCTTTTGCTGCAGCAGCTGACAAGGATGCCACTGTCAGCAAGGTCTGGTCCTGCAGCAACAGCAGCTGGAATCTGGATGGTGAGGAGTCCAGCAGAAGAGCTAACTGGCTGTGGGAAGAAAAGAGAAGGCTTATATCAGACCTTGAAAGCTTTAGACCTAGGCCTGGAATGGAGGACAGATATCTGTGGGTGGGGATTTATAGTGTCCAATCTGGCTATAACAGAATGTTGAACTTTGAAGAGGGTTGGAGATATGATTCCATTGACAAGAAGATATGGTTGTTAAAAATTTCTCTCAAGGTACAAATTTTCCTCTGGCTATGTAGGAGAGATGGTTTAATCACAAGTGATCTACGCCACAGAAGGTTGGGCACTGACCACCATGTTTGTTTTTTGTGTGAGATGAGTACTGATAATGTAAATCACCTCCTCTCTTCTTGCCTTGTCACTGATGTCATCTGGAGAAAAATTTGTCAGGAGCCATTACCAGAGTGGGATTCTATCTGGCACGGGTTTGAAGTGAGAGGGAAGCCACATGTCCACATGGCTGCTACTATTTGGTGTGTATGGAAGGCAAGGAATGAGAGACCTTTTCAGGAGAGGCCGATATGTTGTGAGAGTATTGTAAGAGAGTGCTGGTCCCTCATACACTCTTGGTGATCCTTTTTGTAATCTCCCTTGCTTTGCATATAATATACTGTTCCGGACTGCTATCGTAGGATAATAGGTCTCCTCTCTATTTCAAAAAAAAAAAACATCAAAGTGTTTCCCAACAATATATTTATCGTGAAATTTTTTTGTTCGATCTTTATATATCCTTGCATTTTCATAAGAAAAATTACGTAATTCTTCCAATTCAGTTAATTGTAATTTTCTATGGATACCGGCATCAGATAAATCCATGTTGAGTTGTTTTGTTGCCCAAAAAGCTTTATGTTCTAGCTCTACCAGGAGATGGCATGCCTTCCCAAAAATCAGACAGAAGGGAGACATGCCGAGCAGGGTTTTAAAAGCGGTACGATAGGCCCAAAAAGCGTCGTCCAATTTGGTGGACCAATCTTTATGATCGACCCTAACCGTCTTTTGTAAAATATTTTTAATTTCCCGATTAGAGACTTCAACCTGGCCATTCGTTTGGGGGTGATAAGGTGTGGAAATTTTATGATTCACCCCATATTTAGAAAGAAGGTGATGGAATTGTGAGTGGGTGAAATGTGAGCCTCCGTCACTGATAATGGCTTTAGGTATGCCGAATCTTGAGAAAATATTTTTCTTAAGAAATTCGACAACCACATGGTGATCACTAGTGCGGGTGGGTATTGCTTCTATCCATTTTGAAACATAGTCAACTGCGACTAATATATATAAATACCCACCAGAGTTGATGAATGGCCCCATGAAGTCGATGCCCCAAACATCAAAAATTTCAACTTCTAAAATAGGATTAAGGGGCATCATATCCTTCCGAGTCATGTTGCCAATGCTCTGGCAACGCACACAGGACCAAACAAAGTTATGAGCATCTTTGTGCAAGCTGGGCCAATAAAATCCTACATTAAGGATTTTAGCTGCAGTTTTCTTGCCCGAAAAGTGTCTGCCACAGGCCATTGAGTAACAATGTATCAAAATATCATGGATTTCAGAATCGGGTACACATCGTCGAATGACCTGATCGGCACAACTGTGGAAAAGGTTGGGCTCCTCCCAAAAATAATATTTAATATCAGCAAAGAACTTATCCCATTTTATTTTTAGCCAATCAGCGGGGATTCGTTCTGTTGCTAAGTAGTTTGCGATGGGCGCAAACCAAGGGAGGGTTGTAGCAGCTAAAATGCTTTCATCGGGGAACTGATCTGGCGGGGTCATTATGTCATTCGTCATAAGACGAGAGAGATGGTCGGCCACTACATTATGCGATCCCGTCATATCCTTGATTTCCATGTCAAATTCTTGGAGCAGCAGAATCCAATGGATAAGGTAGGGTTTCACATCTTTCATTGTCAACAAATATTTAATTGCTGAGTGGTCGGTATATACAGTGACATGTGACCCCAACAGATAAGATCTAAATTGTTCTAAGGCAAATACAATGGCAAGAAGTTCCTTTTCAGTAACCGTGTAATTCCATTGTGCATCATCAAGATTTTTGCTAGCATAATAGATCACAATAGGCTTCTTGCCAATTCTTTGCCCTAGAACGGCCCCTACAGCAAAATTTGAGGCATCTGTCATTAATTCAAAGGAACTATTCCAATCAAGTCCCTGCAAAATTAGTGCCTCAGTAACCTCCTTCTTTAACCTCAAAAAACTCTCCAGGCACTTATCATTAAAATCAAATGGCTGGTCTTTACTGAGAAGCTGACTTAAGGGCTTGGAGATTTGGGAAAAATTCTGTATAAATTGACGATAGAAACCCACATGACCCAAAAATGGACCTGATCTGTTTGACAGTTGTGGGCGATAGGAGCTTAGATATAGCATCTATTTTTGCTTTATCTACCGCGATTCCTTATTTTGAAATAACATGGCCCAAGACAATACCTTCCAGGACCATGAAATGACTTTTGTCCCAACTGAGGACCAGATTGACTTCTATGCATTTTTGGAGAGTTTTTTCAAGGTTTTTGAGACAATGGTCAAAAGAATCTCCAAAAATAGAGAAGTCATCCATAAAAACTTCTAAACATTCACCTACCAGGTCTGAAAATATTGCAAGCATACACCTTTGAAAAGTCCCAGGTGCATTGCAAAGATCGAAGGAAATCCTTTGGAAAGTAAAGGTTCCGAAGGGGCAGGTGAAAGTTGTTTTGTCCTAGTCCTCAGGATGAACCACTACCTGATTATAGCTGGAATAACCATCCAGAAAACAGTAAAAATCTCATCCGGCTAACCGCTCCAAGATTTGATCAATAAAGGGGAGCGGGAAATGGTCCTTCTTGGTGGTGGTGTTTAATTTTCAGTATTCAATACACACGCGCCAAGAAGAAGCGGTTCGAGTGGCTACATTCTCCCCATTATCATTAGTGACAACTATTAGTCCAGCCATTTTGGGCACAACTTGTGTTGGACTAACCCAGGAGCTGTCAGAAATGGGGTAGATGATATCAGCATACAGCCATTTAATAATCTCCTTTTTTATCACCTCATGCATAATAGGGTTCAAGCGCCTTTGTGGTTGGTGGGAGGGGCGAGAATCGTCCTCTAAATATATATGATGTGTACAATACGACAGATGAATACCCTTAAGATCAGAAAGGGTCCAACCAATAGCTTTTCGATATTTACTCAAAACCTGGAGAAGTTTGTGCTCTTGTGCCTCGGTAAGTCCAGAATTTATAATCAGGGGCAGGGTCTAATTAGGACCCAGGAAGACATATTTAAGGGAGTCGGGCAAAGGTTTTAATTCCAATTGTGGGCCTGGATCCGAAAGAGTTTCTGCTTTGTGGGTTAGTGGTGAGGTGAGGGTGAAAGGTTCAACTGGAAGGTTAGCTGGACGTGTGGTTAGGGTGGAAGGGTGAGAAGAAGTGGATTGTTCAGGAACCATATTGATGGCAAAATAGGAACCTAGATGGGAAATCTACAAAGTTTCCTCCACAATGTTTTCTATTTCTAAATCCGAATCATCAAAGAAATCTGGTTCTTGGAATCGCCTAGAAGCTTGAAAAATGTCTAGGGTTACAGATTCACCGCTACACATGATCTTCATCATTCCAGAATCACAATCAATATTTGCACGGGCGGTGGCTAAGAATGGTCTTCCAAGAATAATGGGGGCAAACTTTAGTGCTTCTGGTACCTCTATGTCCAGGACTAAAAAGTCTACTGCGAATAGACAATTTTTGACCCGGACAAGAACATCCTCAACAATTCCCTTGGGTTTAATTGTAGAGTGATCGGCTAATTGGAGAGTAACCTCAACAGGCTTTAATTCACCGATCTTAAATTCCTCAAAAACAACTGTGGGGATAATATTAATTGAGGCACCAAGATCCAACAAAGCATGATCAAATGAGGTATCATTAATGATAACTTGAATTAGGGGGCACCGGGATCTTTTCTCTTTAGAGGCAGTCGACTCTGCACAACTGAGTTGACTGTCTCTAAAAGGATCACCTTTCCTAAATTTCGGGGTTTCCTTTTCAGAGTACATAAATCTTTTAGGAATTTTGCATAGGTAGGGATGTATTTGATGGCATCTAGGAGAGGGATATTAATTTCTACTTGCCCAAATAAATCCATTAATTCCTTCTCAGTGGGCTCGGATTTCTTCTTTTTCTTATTTGAAGAGTGGAGGGCTTGTGGAAATGGGGCAGGGTTTCCCTATTTTGCATTAATTGGTTCCTGAACAATAGGAGGGGAAGAGTTAATCTGTGTTTCATTAAAGTAGGTTTCTTTAACAGGCAGGGGATTGTGAGTGATTTTCCCATTCCTCAAGGAAACTGCATTTGCAGTCTAGTTGTTTCTTGGATGAGGACGGGAAGCCTGGCTGTTATTGAAACTCGGTGGATGCTGAGGTGCTGGTTGAATGAGTTGATTGGGATATCCACCTTGGAATTGATTCCTTTGATTATTTGGGTTGGGCATGGGTTGGAAAGGTAAATTCCCAATAGGTCGATGATCAGGAGTAACCTTAACTTGGTGTTGCAAGTTGGTAATCATGCGGGTTACTTCTGTCATTTGAGTCTGCATTCCTTGCAGAGTTTTCATGACCTGATTATTAATATCATCCTGGGATGGTCCAGGTTGATACATAGGTTGCCCATAATTCCCAAAATAGTTTTGTTTGGGAAAAGGAATCAGGTTCGGGTTCTTCCAGGAGTGATTCAGATTAGTCCTCCAGTTTTGATTGGAAGTGTTGGAGGGATTTCTAAATTGCTCCTGGAGAGCATAAATATTTTCCGAGGTGGGATCAAAAATATTTTGATCAAAATTCCCTGTCAAATCTTGCGAGAAATCAGCCGAAAAGTGCTGGCCAGCAGATGTGGCATCAATGTTGTGTAGATTTTCTCTTCGGAGAATGTGTGGGGGGTTAGTGTGTGGAGAGTGAATGTGTGGAGCTGGTTTATTTATGAGCTTTTCTTCCATTTCCTTTTGGTGAATTTGCATCTGGTCCAGTCGTTGAGCTAACATATATAGATCATCTTGAGTGATTGGAACAGAGGTGGATTTGGAGTCAATTTCATGGACTCCATGTCTGGGGTTTTATGATCTGCCAAAAGTGTCCATGGAAGTCATGTTAAATGAGTTTTCACTCATTTCTTCAAAGAGGAGATAGGCACTTTCGGCGTCTTTATTAAGAAAATTGCCCTCACATGAGGCATCCACAAATCGTTTCAATTGATCTTCTAATCCATGATAGAAGATCTACACTAGCTGCCATTGTGGAATTTCATGGTGGGGACAACTTCTTAGATGTTCCTAAAATATTTCCCAGGCTTCGTGGAGAGGTTCTCCAATTTTCTGTTGAAAGGTCGTTATAGATCATCTTAATGCATTCGTTCGACCGATCGGAAAAATTTTTTTTAGAAAAGCGCTTTTTAATTAGGGCCAGGTGGTAATAGGGCGCCCAACAGTTCTAAACCAATGAGATGCTTTGTCTTTAAGAGAGAGAGGAAAAGGTCTCATTAACCACACATCTTCCTGCACATTGCAGGAACGAGTGGTTTGAGCGAAGACAGTTAATTCCTCGAGATGACAAAAAGGGTCCTCTCTTGGAAGACCATGAAAATGTTTGATAAGGTTTAGAATGGCTGGTTTGATCTCGAAATCCCCTTGTGGTATGACCACCCCTGGTCTTTCCTCATAATTGGAAGGATCATAGAAATCCTTAAGAGGAATGACAGGCTGTTAGCGAGGTGGTGGATTTTGTCCTTGATTAGCTAGGTTCGTGACAGTCCTAGCTAAATCTTCTTGATTTTGTCATAGTCGAACCAAATGGTCGACCATTAATACAAAGGGATTTGGATTTTGGGTTATAATTGGAGGGCCACCTGGCCGTGCTGATATTTCTGGTTGCTCCAAGTTAGGGAGGTGAGGGAGGGTGAAGTCAGCTTGTGGGTCGGCTAACGGGTTAGAAGTGGAAGCAGAATTTTTTTGACGGCTTCTTGGATTTTCCATTTTTTTAGAAGAGGAGGGGGAAGAAAACAATGATTTTCTGCTGCGGGGGGCGAAATCAGATGATCCCTCAAGGTGTGGTTTTTGGGACCGTTACCTGTGCATGCACTATTTGGGAAGAATTGGAGGGGAGGAGAAGAGAAAGAGATGAGAGAAAGTGTGCAATTCAAACAAACAAAGCTAGACCTAACTTAAATGCAACTCCCTAATAAGAAACCTAAGACTTGGTCTATGCAAGAAATAAGTAATCAATAGTGAATACCCGTTCTGTCAACAAATCTAGCCAAGTTGCTTAAGGGGAGGTTTGGGCCCAAACGTTTCATAAGGAAAACCCCAGGTGCTTGTACAAACCCGCGTCTGGTCGTTTGACACGGCCCCTCAACTTGAACACCAGATATAGATGACAGAATTGGTAGTAACTAAAGAAAACTTAAGACCTAGATAGCAAGCCTAAGTTGATGAAGCCTTAGGGGTCAAGTTGCTACGGATTTTAGTTTGGTCTAGGATATTATAGTGCACACGGAATGTGGAGGGCGTTAATTGGGTTGTTGCCCTATTATTTCAATTTTTTTTTAGTGTGTGTGCAGGAATTGGAAGGTGGTTCCAATGAAAAGCAAGTTGTCACACAATTATTGTATTTCTGTCTTTTAGGATTGGATTTAACTTAGTATATTTTTAGAGTTTTCTTTTTAAGTTTTCAAACAAGTTTGAGATTCCACAAACAAGAGGACATCAAGTTATATGGGTGAAGATATATTTCCTTTTGTTGTTTGTTTCTAAAAATGAAAGAAAAGAAACCCTAATCCAATTGGTCTTAGGACAGAAATTTAACTACCAATGAGCTCTTTTTAGGCATTCTGTATTAAATAGTGGTCCAAACAATTCAAACCACACCACTAAATTAAAGAGAATCAAACAAGGGTTATAGAAAAGATTTTTGTAAGATTTTAGGAATTTGTTTGATAATTGTTTTGAATTTTTACTTGTACTAGTGTCAAAGTCCAGAAATGATACCTGTGGGTATTTTGGACTTTTCAGTAATACCACCAACCTTATAAAATTTTGATGATTTTATATGATGTGTAAAATTTCACAAGGATTCCAGAAAGTTAAATTTCACAAAAATTGGATAAGTATAAAAATTCTAAAAATTCACAGACAGTAGCAAAATAGGAAGATTGGAGGGTGTGACCCCTCTGCCGTAGACAAATTTTTAAAAATTAAATTCAAAGACAACTCATCTAAAATTTGGAACATATGTTCCTAACTCAATTTGAAATCATTGTATGAAATTTTATGATTTTAGGAGGCCTGTGGTATTAGGAATTGATTTTTCAATTCCGGATAGAAATCTGGACCCGAAAAATAAAACACCAATACTTGCAATAGAGTGGTGTTAATGAAACATTCCAGCAAACAATGAATTTTTATGGGCACCACTCCACTTAATTAAAGTGTTTAGGGTCTTGAAAGCCAAGTTTAATATTTTTTTGGTAGTCTTTTAGCCTAAATGTGACAAGAAAGGGGAACCAACCTAAATTTTGCGGGAAAAAAAGGATCTTTGAGCTCTCTTCCGGATTCCCACTTTCTTCCTGCAATAGTTCCTGCACACACAAAAGAAAAGAAAGAGAAGGGGATAAGATCCACTTCAAGCAAGAGAAAATTGACTAATGCAAAGTCGTGCCTCCCCAACCAACGGCGCCAAAAGGTGATGCGAAAAGTCGAGTGATTTATAAAAGCAATTTTTTAATGTCGTTGTAACATGCAAATTCGCATACACTTTTAAATTTATATCCTAGATAGGGGAGTATCTAGGGTCGTCCAAGGAGGCCAAATGTTTGCAAAATTAATTCTCTTGCTTACAAAATAGATCTCAACTTTCTTTTTAGTATTTTCAATATGTAATTTTTTTTTGTTTTGAAAAGACGAAGGCAAATTGTGAATTGTGGCGGAAAGTACTAACACCTATAAATACTTAACTAAAACTTAAGAGATAGATATATACTCTTCCTAAGCTCACTCTAGGCAAGTGGAGGCTTAAAGTAATTAGGAAGAAGAGGTGGAACAAGTGCTAGAACAAAAACAACAATTGCAATAGAAAGTAAAAAGAAGATAATTTGATTAACTAGAATTTGTGTTCTTTTCCAAGACAAGCAGAGGAATGCTTCTACTAGAAATGAAAAAAATCTAAAAGTAATAAAAGAAACACAAATCCTCTTACAAAATTTGGTGAAGAAGGGAGTCTTCTTGCTCCAAGCCTAGCTGCTCCTTGGCTTGAAAAGAGGGCCTCCTTCTTCTCCTTCCTTGAGAGCTCCTCCAAGGTGGATGCTACCACCTTCAATGCTCTCCTCCAAGGGGTGGGCGTGTACCACCCTCAAAAGCTCCTCCAAGGTGGCATGGACCACCTTCAAGATCTCCTCCAAAGATCTTCCTTTTCTGGCTTCTCCATTGGCTGGCGTGGCTCAAGAGAGAAGGGAAGAGGGGAAGGCACCAAAGGGACAGAATATCCCCTTAATCTTCTTCTTATTCTTCTTCTCTCTTGGGCGTGGGCTCTAGGTAGAATATGAGAGTGAATTTGCTAGCCAAGGATGGTTTGAATGGTGGTGGGTAGTGATCTTTTTATAGGGTAGGATGAGGGGTTAAGGTGCCTCTTGAAATGGAGGGCTAAGATCGGAGGATGGAGGTGGTTAGATGATCCTAGGGTTAAGGATGGTCGGCGCCACCTAACTGGTGTAAGGGGGGTAGTTAGTGTTGGTCAAGAGGCACCTGAAAGTGGCGCCAACCATGGAGAAGTGCCATGGGTTGGCGCCAACTTTGAGGTTTCTAGAAGGTGGGATTATGTGGAAGGTGGAGATGGGTTTAAGGGGAGATGTGTGGTGGAGATGAAGGGGATTTTTGGAGGGAAAAGTGGCGCCAAAAGAGGGGTAGTTAGGGTGGTTTTTGCACCACTTTTAGGTGTCTTTTGGAGGTGGTGGGTAGGCTAGGTTGGCGCCAAGTAGGTTAGCTTATGTGGAGCTTAGGTGGAGCTAGTTGGGTGGAGTTGTTAGGTGGGTTTTTGGGTGGTACAAGCAAAACAAGCTGGAGCATAGCTAAGCTAAGCTAAGCTAACTTAGCTAATGGTGGAGTAGAGGAGGAGGTGTTGGAGCTAGGGTTTGGAGGGAGGAGCTAGTTCTGAAGAATCTGGAGCTGAAGTGGAGCAGGCAGCTGCTGAAGAGGTCAACATGGGGCTACTCTAGCTGGCTTAGCTTGCTAGTTCCTTGCTAGCTACTAAGCCAAGCTAAAGCAAGCTGGCTTCTATTGAATGGAGCTGAGGTGAGATGGGCCTGGTGCTCCCGAGGAGGATTGAGCTGGTTGAGATAGCTAAGGTAGCTTAGCTCAATTAGCTTGAGCTAAGCTGGGTCCCCAGGAGTTGGACTTGAGCTTCCTGAGCTGGGATGAGTTCTTCTTCAGCTGGCTGGAGTTGAGTGGAGCTGGATTTAGCTGGATCTGAGTTGGGGTGAACTCCAGTCAACTCAGCTGAGCTAGCTAGAGCTCCCTGTGGACTAATGGGATCTGAGATGAGCTAGACTCAGCTAAGTTGAGCTGGATCTGAGTTGACCTAAGATAGGGTGAGCTAAGATGAGCTCTCTTGAGCTGCCATTCAGCTGAGATTAGTTGAATGGAGCTGGGATGAGCTAACCCTAATCCAAGTGAGCTAGGTTCCAGTTGTGGTGAGCTGGATCAAGCTGAGTTCTAGCTAGTCTGAGATCCTTCTTCACCAATTGCCTTCTTGAGTTCTAGGGTTTTAGGGATTTGTATATCTGTTCATCCCTAACACTCACAAAAACACATTAAAAAAATAAAAGAAAATGCAATGCATGCCTAACCTAGTTAATGCCTAAATGTAGCCCAAAAACCCGTTTGCGGAGTAAAATCCTAAGAGCTAGGTTTTGTTTTAGTGCATAAGAATGATGATAAACTGGCATTTATCAGGGGTCCTGGGCCATCTTTTATAGTTTTTATGGAGGGCAAAAAGGGTATTTTGGCCTTAAAATCGTCCAACAACTCCTAGTTGATCAGATCCATCGATCGGGAGATCAACGGACTAAATCATGCTTTAAAACACCTTCATTTGCACCTTCATCACGCGGATTGCTTCTTTGGCCGACATGTGGCCCCCCCACGTCCCTTAATCTGTTATCTTACGACCCCACTCACTCCTCACGAACCCGCTTCAACGCCTGTAGTGCGCTTATCTCTTTTCTCGCTCGCCGCTCACCTCTTAATCCTGCCTTTACGATCAAACGGCTTACATGCTCGCCCGCTTGCCTTTTGTTTCGCAAAATGCGTTGGATCATGCGTTCAGCCACACAGCGCCCTCGTTGCACTACGTGGTCTGATCTCTGCCCTCTCTTCGTGATCGAACGGCCTGATTTAATTTGTGCCCACCCTTATGCGGATTGCAGCTCGAATGGGCGTCTACAGGTCTCTCACACATGCGCGAGCCAATGCGCTATGCGTACATTCTGTTATGATTACTTCTTTGTATATATTTATTTTTAACCAACTAGATGGGCGATGTGGCGCGCTCATTGCCATTGGATGAAGATCCAACGGCCCACAGCATGCGAGGGTGGCCTTCCTATATGGGGCAGTGGTGAGGGAGCAGCTGTGATGGCGCCACATAGCACCATCATGGTCGTTCATCTTCTTTTATTTATATCTGGTGATCTAGACCTCTGATCAAGTTGATTTTTACGTTGTTGGACTATGATCATCGATCTGGACTCATCTGTACAGTTGGATTCTTCATCTGAGGCTCGAATCTTTGTCCTTTGGCCCCATGATCTCCTTTCTTCTATGGACTGCACACAATGCTCTGGTTGTCTGATCAGGACGATTTCGGAACCGTTGGACTCCCGTCGTCATTCTGATCAAATCTGTCTCATCTAATCTAACATCCGCGGCTACGAATCATCAATGATTAAAATCATCTCTCTTTTAGGTCATAAAATGATGATATGATCTATATGGCTAATAAACTAGCTATTGTGCAAGTTACGATGCCTATGAATGTATTATTCCTAAGTTATGCTAGAATCTACCTTAATTCAGGTGATTTAGGTTGCATGATTGCTGTGCAATCAAGACTACACCACTGCTAGGGTGTACTATACGATCTCCCTCAAGACCGCCTCCCAGGTCTCCTCCACAAACAGATTAGAGGCAAAGAACGCTATCACCATCTCAGGATCAAGCTCCGGCTGGGCAGTACGCTCCAACTCGAGCACCTTCTTGCCCTTATCCTCCATGAGCTGCTAGGCCTTGGCAAGGTTGGCCCTCAGGGTCTCCATAGCCACCTTCGCCCTCACTTGACTAGCCAATAGGTGATAAACACGCATAAATTCATCGTAAAATGCTTATTTACGATAGTTCCTAAGCCTAGCATTGCATATCATGATATAAATATTGCACAAACATCCATTGCATTGCATTTAGGATAGTTGTATATTATGTACATTAATTTCATCATTTTACATGGCCAGGAGGTAGTGCGACATCTTTACGAACTTTGGATGAAGAATCCGACCGTACGGATGGATTCAGAGCGACGAACGTAGTCTGTCAATGTGAGAATCACCCTGATGAGAGCTCTGTAGTACCCTCCACAAGAAGAAGAAGACGGATAACCCAGATGGCGCCACATGGCGCCATCCAGGCCACCCGACCTGAGCCGATACGTCCCCAAGCCCACCGCATGGAGAGATCTCAGCCATTGCATCTCAATCCAATGACTGAGGGGCACCCTAACCGCGCGACAGCACCAACCCTCCACTCAACAAACCACAGCTTTGGCACATTGGTGAAGACACACTCTCGCAAACTATGAGCGTGAGTTCGAGCCGCAACAGGGGGAGGCAATCTCTTGAAAAGCAGGCGCAATTTGATTGCACCCGTTGGATGTCATCAAGCATCGGAGGCGTCACCACATGGCACTGCTCGATGGGCGTTGATGCTGCATGCGGTTGTCGACGCACCTCGAGAACACACGATCCCACGCATGCATAGGCATGTGCTTGGTTGGCGCCAACCTTCAACAATAGCCTAGCAGACATTTAGTGATGCTTGCAGCCATTACTAATTGCTCGTAGGCGCAAGGCCAACTGCGTGCGTGAGTGGGCATCAGCTGGCTACAGCAACACTTGAGCTGGACCTACAGCGATGTCTTGGAGTTCGCTATTGGTCTTATGCCTATTCCAACCTCCTCTCATCCACTATATAAGGACCTACACCCCCTCCCTTCCAAGGCATCTCTACCTACTCTATTCCCACCTACTCCTAAGCTCTAGCAAGCCTACCAAAGGCGTGTTAGAGCATACTCTCAATCTCATAAGGCACCTATTAGTGTAACAAACCTCTACCCCACCAAATATTCCTCCATCTTCCCATCACCATTCATAGGTCACCTTGGAGCAGTCCTCCCACCTCCATTCTGGTAGCAAATAATCTAAGCCTCCTCACCTCCATTTCAGAGCCACGTTGAAGCTTTCCTCTACCAGACGTCCTCCTACATCTCACCTCCGTCATCTCAAATCCCAACTCCTTCTTCGAAGCTTTCGCCAAGCTTTGTTGTCTCACCGAGCAACCAATTCAGGAGATTCCTTCTCACCTCTTTCTCTTTTATGCTTTCATAGATCATTATAATTGACATTGGAGTGATATTTATCATATTTGTTCCATCTCGTGTGAATTTATTCTGATTGTCTTCTTATTTCAAGAACACAAAAAATAACAAAAACTAAAACACCAAAAACAAACAAAGTGAAGCACAGTTTTCAATCTAAGTAAATGTCGCCTCCCTGTGTTTGACCCTGGACTCCCTTGGAGCTTTAGTAAAATTTTATTTGATAAACAAGTTTTGCGACTACAATGATGAGTTACTCTTAACCATGATTTCAAACACTCGAAGCACGTTTCATCATTTTGGCACCGTTGCCATGGAGGCAATGGAATTTACTCTATTATTTTCTGCGCTCTTTGCATTTACATAGCGCTAACCCCGCTTATCTCTGATCTTTAGTCTTGCAGGTACCCTACCATGGAGATCCAAGTGTGGTAGACTAGAGTAAAGTGCAGGTAGAGTACTTTGTAAGTGTCCCCCACATTCCTCTCCACTAGTTTCATTTTGCCACACCCATAACCAAGACTTAATCTACTTAGGTGTTTGCATAAATCCTAGGATAGACTTTGTGTGTCCTATTTGCCACTTTCATCCACTTCACCCTCTCATTTTATAACAACGAAAATACAAAAAGATACTTTCTATGGGACGAATCATTTTACACACTTTATACACCCACATTAGAGGCACATAACCTGACTTAATTTTCATCTACTCAACTGGGATTCTGACCTATGGACCCAGTACACTAATTCAACATATGAAATAGTAGAAACCATATTAGGTTAAACACCTTTCTGTGTGCCTTAATCGGTGGTGCATTTGAGCCGATTGATTGAATTGTTTGGGCAGCACCACCTAATTTAAAAGAAAATCATTTGTAGCTACCCCATAGGATTAAATATTTAGGTCAAGCCAGGCACTCCATATTTTCTTGATTTATAAAGGAAAATACTTGAACACATGCTTTCAAAACTTGGTTTGCCTCACAAAACTTTGTTGAATACACCTAACATTTGAATCCTAAAAGCTACTAAGTAAGATTCAAATCCTAAAACTCACCTCATCATTAATAATCTTGCTTGAAATCTTCTTGGTTATGCACATTCACACATTCTCAAAGAAATCATTAAGGGCACAACCCATTAAGGGCCCATCACATTCTAGAAGCACCAATATCCTAAGCCTAACTAAAATTGAGTAGACGTTGGCCCTAAGGACTGGTTCGCTCGTCAAGATCTAGATTGAGATTGTTCACGATTAACCTACTTATACTAGTCAATCTGATGTTTAGCTAGGGGAGTAGCATCAAACGACCGCAGCTAGGGGGTACACTAGGATTCGGAGGTGTAAACCAAAGGAAGAACCTTCTCCCCAGTCCCTCCTTCTAACCAGTTAGATTGCCTGGACATAAGTAGAGTAAATCATCCATAATCTTAGGATGGATTATGAGAGTCTATAGACCTTTAGGCTACCCAACCTAAGGATAGGATTGTATTTTTGTGCTGCAGGGCTCCTTCTCTTCCCTGTCCTTCCGACTTCCTTCTAGTGTATGCTTGGAAGGAGGTCATTGAACCCTAGATTGGAAGGACCTTTGGACCATTCCCAAAGGTGGAGGTTGAGCTATAGCCAAGCAGATCCCATGGCTGATCAACAACCACCTCCCCCACCCCTGAACCAGCAAGAGGTGATTCAGAGGCAGTTGGAAGAATTGCAGCAATGGTTGCAACGAATGAATGGTCAAGGTGCTCGGCTGTTTTATGTGCTAAATAAGTGTTTAAGATTGTCGTGTTGTAGTATATCCAAAATAGCGCTTAAACAAATAATTTTATTACTCAAAAAAGTTCCGAGGTCGAGCACAGGGAGCAATATGGAATTTAGATCTTAAAAATTATAATTTAAACATAATATAAGTAATTTATAATAGAACTCCAAACAATAATGATATAGAAATGAAAACAAATGTCAATAGTGCAAAAAGAATGGGGGTAAAATGGTGATTTGAATCACCAATTACCCCTCACGATAACAGCAAATTTCTCAACAGTATCAATCAAATAAAGCCTAGCAATCAAGTATCAGACGGCTGAATGTTTAATCAGACGGCTTAACAGTCTCGAGCTACATTCTATAGCCCTCTCTTTCTCCTCAGCTGCTTCTTCTTCTTCTCTATTGCTGCGGCTCTTCTTCTTTCCTTCTTTTCTTCTTCCTTTTCTACTGCGAGTCCTTTCCTTCTTCTTCTTCTTCTTTTGTTCAACCTCTTCACACAATGAGGGAGACTTCTTGAATTGGCTAAGTGTCAACCAATTTCCTCTGCAACGAAATCCCCCTTACCCCCGCGCAAGCTCTCTTTCTTTCTCTGGGTCACGCTCTCCTAGAGCCTTCCATAGTACTGAGCATATGGGTAATCGGACCTAGAGTGTACCTAGGCCCAAGGCTGCGGGCTTGGGTCGTAGCCGAGGAGTGCTTAGGGTTAGGTGGGTTATCAGGCACACTAGGTTTGTGAGATCAGAGTCGCAGACGAGGTGCGTGAGGTGTGGTGCAGGGACCTCACCCCTTATGCATGCTGAGGCGATAAGGCTATGCGACTTTTTCAATTTATGCACCTTTAACTACTCTACCGCTTCCGATGTGGTACTAAACCGTGCCCCTTTCTTCTGTTTGCAACTGCAACTGGTGCTCCTTATAATTGCAGTCAAAGACGCAGTCAAAGAGCCAAATTGTCTCCTGGGTTGTGATCCTGGAAGTGCTCCGCTACTCCTGGGACTTCGTCTGCGGTCTACAGATGCTGAAGCGAGCTTCAAGCTTTGCTCGAAGCTTTGGTAATGGCAACGAAGACCTGGGTACCTGAAAGCACGAAATCAGGCTAACTGCCCCAATTAAAATAGTTCATGAGCTTCGCTAGACCATGGCGGATGCAAAGGGGATGGTCTCGTGGTTCATGGAGGTGTGTGGTGGGCTGCGGAGGTTGGGGGATGAACACGATGGTGGGTGTGTTTGGTAGAGCAGTGGAGAGGCTAATAGCCTCGAAGACTAGAGGGCTTTTGCTCTCTGGGACACGGCAGAGGTGTAGAGATGAACGGCGGCCAGATTGGTGGAGCGTAGTGGCCGTGCGAGGTCGCCAGAGGTACGCCAGCGAGGTGGAAGACGAAGGATGGTGGGGTGAGTCGGCGGTCGAAACGAAGTGGTGAGTGTCTGAAAATGAAGAGTGGAAGACGAGTAGTTGTTTAGGAGGGGAGGTAGACAAAGGGGAGCGGAGTTGGAGCCGGTTGAGGTGTGGCCGGTGCTGGAGACAAAGGTGCTCTGACGAAAGGTGGACGGTGAGGATGAAGGGCGGTAGGAGTGTCGGTGGGTGCTATGTGACATGGAAGAAGGCAAGGAGGAAGAGTCTGCCACTGGTATTGTGGTCAAATGATGAGGGGAGGCAGGGAGAGTTGCCAGAACTTGAAGAGCAAATCAGCCAGAGGAGGAGAGAGGAATTTGAGGGATTCTTTGGTTGAATTCAAGCTTGGAGGATCGGGCAAGCCTGGGGAGTCTTTATATAGGCGTCAGGGGGTCGATTAGAGCTTGGAAGACAAGCTTTCAAGCCTGGAAGGTCGCCAGAGTTGGAAACCCAAATTTCTCATGCGTTCGCATGAGAAATTGGGAAAGAATTGAAGCACAAGAATCGTTCTGATTGAAAAAGGATTTCAAGAGGAATCTCCGGTTCAATTTTGAAGAGGTTTCATCAATCAATCAAGGAGAAATCCTCGACTGATTGTCTCTGGAGTTGTAGGAGTAGGAGTTCTGTGCGGTGGGGACCTTTCTGTGAGAACGACGATAAAGTTGGGGACCTATTTGAAAGAGTTTTGAAAGTTAATTGCAAAAATGTAATTAGACAAGACTAATTTGCAAACTTGGTCAAGACAAACTCATCTTGGGTCGAAAATTTGGTAAAAACCTAATTTGGACCTAAGGAATCCAATGGAGAAGTTGGATTTTGGTTTGGGCCATGTTTGACTAGGTAATTTATGCAGAAACCCAAATTAGGGTAAATGTCTATCTGTGATTCTATTTTGGGTCAAAACGGGTTTTGATAGTCAAATTGAAGGTTTTAAACCTTAGAGAAATTTTTTCTATGAATTTTAGAGGGTTTAGGTGGATTTTATCCTAATCAGAACCTCAGTTAATTAAGCGAGTCTGTTTTTAGGGTTTCAAAAGTCATTTAATTCTCAAAATACGTGCAAACCCATTTTTGATTGTTCTAACACACTTGTTATCTTTTTAAGACCAATTAACCTTCATTCAACCCTTGAGAAAACCCGTGGTTGTACTACATCATGATAAGCTAGTAAAATTGTAGTTTTATCCCTAGTTTCTTATTTTTCCTTCAGAATGATTATGCAATGACTTGTGACTCTCTGCGGTTATGTAGGAGCATTTACTGACTTAATTAGGTCAAAATGAGCTAGTTATGGCTCATGATGGTGTTCCCATCATACCCCCATTCCAAGCTTTTGCTAGTCCCCCTTGCAAAATTCCAAGGTATTAACTTTGATTCTAGACCATAAAACTTTTGATGCTTAAAACTTTGATGTGGGCTTCCTTTTGTAGATTAGGTTAGAATGCCACTAGTAGGCCTAGAGGCATTCAAGTACCAAATAAGATCCGGACCTGACCAGCTCTAGCCTCAGTTTACCATGAAGGTTTCTAAGGCCCACAAGAACAAACCTAAGGTTCGTTGAACTCTACGGTTAAAGCACCCATGCTTGTAACATGTTTTAGCCCAGGTTAAATTTGCAATGCATTTTTGTCAGAGAGAGATAGAGGAATTTTTCTTTATTTTTGGAGAGTTTTCTCTCTCTTTTCTTTTTATCTCTAGCTTCGAATTAGCTTTACAACACAGTCTGCATCGGATTCCTAGTCCCCACCATCAATCCACGCCAGACCATAATTACACAGCAATCATGGTTCCTAATTAACCTAAATAATGTTTGAACATAGCTTAATTTGTGGATATTGCACTCATATCTTGCATATCATGCATTGCATCAGTCTA
Organism: Thalassia testudinum; assembly: GCA_037157565.1. Lineage (NCBI taxonomy): Eukaryota > Viridiplantae > Streptophyta > Magnoliopsida > Alismatales > Hydrocharitaceae > Thalassia > Thalassia testudinum. The sequence goes on from JAZHRO010000056.1 coordinate 20,088,666, forward strand.
TTTAGAATAAGATGAGATATCCTGCTATTTAATGGGTTTTATTACTATTTGCAGGTAATAAAGTGATCCATGAAGGAGATACTAGAATAAAGCAATTAAGGAAGAAGACTGATCTAGATAAGAGGAGTGACGAGGATAGCCTTATCCTTACCCTTACAAACCCTAGGACAGCCTTCCCAAACCCAAAACCACCTCCATTAGGACACCTTAGCCTCAAAACCCAAACATGGATAGCACTATCCATGTTCGTATCCACCCTATCCCTCTCCCAAACACATAGGAACCAAAACCCACCTTAGAAAACCTAAAACCCACTCTCCAGCACCTTTTAGGACGTCCAGACATCTGGCCGGACGTCTGATTTCTGCAAAATAATAATCTAGGAAGCCAAAACTCATACTGACACAGAATTAAACATCCAATTTATTGTCCAGATGTCCAATTTTGTAGTATAAGACGTCCGATCACTATTCTGGACATCTGATGCTGCTGCCTGGTCCCTGATTTTGGTGTTGGAAGCCTTAGCTTGCCTATTTTGACCTAAGAACCCCACCGGACACCCTAGGAAACCTAATTAGAGACCTCTTAAGCCTAGTCCACTATCCATAGCCCTACTTATCCTGTCCATAACCCAATTAATCCATCCCATACCTAATTGGGGACATCCACAATTGATTGGGTGCACTTGAGCCCAATTGGATCCACCCAGGATCTAATTGACACATACCTATTAGGGTTACCCTAGCCTAATCACATGCACACATCCAATTAGACTTGAACTAGATCTAATTAGGATCACTCATATCCAATTAGACTTTCCTAAGCCTAATTAGGTCCACACCCACTTAATCTAGATTGACCCAACCTATTTAGCACCTAATCCTACCAAAACCCACAACCTAGCCCTATGAAAAACACACACCCACGCACACCTTCCTATTTTACCCCCACCAAACCCAAGCACACTCTCTTGGAAACCCTAAAACTTGTGTCACACCTAGAACCTAAAAATGTGGCATTAGCTAATTTTGGAGCCACCAAAAGTGGCAACCAAATAGAGACTTCCATAAGGGCAAAGAGAGAGCCACGAAATTGGACCATCTCCACCACTCTCTTCCTCTCAACTTGCAACCACACCTCCTCCTCTCCTTCTCAAGGCTGTCCTCTTCCTCCAAGGCTCACTCCATGGACAGCTAAAGAAGAAGCTCCTCCAAGGCATCTTCATGAGGGTGGAAAGAAGAAGAGCATAAGGATGCAACACCTTCTCCTTTCTTCTTGTGGGCGTGCCCTCTTCTTCCACCATAGAGGATCCACGTCCCCATTTTCTTTTCTTCTTAGATGGCCATAGAGAAGACCCCCCTCAAGGTCTTCTCGAGGATGGCCATTGGTAGAGAAAGGGTGCAACACCCTCCTCTCTCCACTTGGGTGCACACACTCATCCTCCTTTCTTTACTGGACGGCCAAGAAGGCTTCTCCTTATCCTCTCTTAGTTGATCCCTTTCTTTAGTTTAGTTTTATTTCCATGTATCCGTATTTTATAGTGACTTAATTTTTGATGCATGATGCTCTTGTATAATGCTTTTATATGCATGCTATTATCTTCATGGCTTACAACTTTGATGCATGCTTTCATTTTGTGTTTCAAAATAAAGATCAAAAACACAAAAGGATAAAAATATTAGGTTAGATTAAGCCAATCCAAATCTCGACTTGTTTTCACGCCTCCCAGAGATGAACGACCGGGGCTCAAGTTCTAAAAAGAAAATAAATCTATGAGAGTTTCGTTATTATAAATATTTTTGTCAAGGGGATTTCGCGACTATACTACGATTTCCGACGATTTCAAAATACACGATTTCCATGCTTGTCAAATGATGCCATTGTCGGGGAGGCAACTCGCGAGTTTAGATTTGGATTTGCTTAACTTTTTATTGTTTTGATTGTAGGGTGTCAAGATGAGGATCCGCGCACACAACGACCCGTGGTGAAGACCGCAGGTATTTTCTTCATCCTCTTATTTGTTGCTTTCATAGGTTAGAAAATATATATATATATTCAAATTCAAATTTTTGGATTCAGATTTAAGAAAAAAAAAATTCTTTCTTTGGTGTGTGTTTTAACTTCAAAACTATTTAAACACACCAAAGTCAAATTTGGAAATCCAGTCAACAAATATTGATAATATTCAAAAATTTATTACCATCAAATTAGGAGTCCAAAAATTTTGGGATTCTCTCTGATATTAGGTTTTGAAACCAGCTTTCAAGCGCCACCTTTTATTTTGAAAAATTCGCATAATAAGAATTTTAAAATTCCGTACAATGGAAGGGGGTCAGAACAGTCTACACTCTGATTTTGTATAACTTTAAACGTTATTTCTAACCTCTATATAAATTAGATCTCTTTTAAATTTGTGGGGTTGGAAAGCCACTGAAACATAGTTGTTTCTATAAATTTTCAAGAATTTTGGGATTTCTTTTGATACTGTTTCAAACTGCATTTCTCGCAGGGGGTCCAACTAGTTTATTTGACCCTCTAAAACATAAAAAATTGTGAAAATTTGCATGAAATAGTAAAGATCTTAAAAAAATATTCCTTGAAAAACATATTGAAAAATAAAGATCTCTACCAAATTTCATATTATTTTTCTTCAATTACTGATTTGGGGAGTGATTTCAAGTCAGACTAAGGTCGAACTGCAGATTTTAGAAGAAGCACAAACCCTAGGTAATTCACATTAGGGTTTAAATTTAGAGACCCAAAATAAACCTATTTGAGCTTGATTTCTGTGTGATTGCATGAAAAGGGATTTGCTGTGATTGGTTGTCTTCCCCGCACCCACTTGAATTGAAATTAATCTACATTTCAACTTAGGCAACCAATTAGGTCTATTTCACTTAGTAGTGGTGCATTAGGACCATTGTTTTCCTTGATTGGGTCGCACCACTTCCACTTTATTGGACTTAAAAGCATCATATAGACCTATCTGATATTAGGGTTTCCACACTAGAGTAGAGCACATTTGCATGCCATACTTAAAGGAAATTCATATAACAATTGGGATTTGCAAAACCTGTTGTGTGCTTCACTACAACCTTGTTTGAATAGACCTAAACAAGGAAACCCTAAAAGAAAAAAATTAACACAAGCACTTGATCCATAAAATCCACTACACCAATTAAAGCTTGTATTGAAAATCCTTTGTTTGTGCACTTCACACTCTAAATCTAATTTTAAGGGCAACACCACAATCGCCCAATCACATTACAAGAGCACTCTAAGCCCAAGCCTAAAACTAAGTAGACGTGCCCTAGGCAGGACTAAATTACTTGGTAACTGAAATTTAATTGGGTAAAAATCAAGGCCTTGTCTATTTGGACCAACTGGTGACAAGAAAGGTCGGTGCGGTAACTGCATTAACCTTTAGTGGTGTCCCGCCATGCGGGGTGTCCTAGGGGGTCCCACCAATCTGGCCAGCCAAGTAATTCAAGGGTTGGTTTAACCTAGTTCCATCTCAGGATACCAAGTTTAGATCTAATTAGGGTATACAATTTAAGGTTAGCTTGTTTGCTTGATTTGGGGCTCTCTCATCTTTCTTTCTAGGCCTTTGCCTTAATTTCACCACCCCCTTCTAGCTGGTTGTGTCTTCCTAAGGAGGACTCTCTCTTATCTCTATCCTCATCTTCTCTCAAATATCCATGAACCCATATCATTCTTTTGACCCTCAGGGTCCTCCATCTCCCAACCCAACCATGATTTCAACTCTTAGTCGAGAGACTCATCCTAACCAGCTGGGATATGATCATCATTATCCCCCAGCTTATTTAGAACCTAAACCTCATGGATCCGACCCTTATCTAGATCAAAACCAATTGAAAGCCATAGTTGCTGAATTTCGGGAATATAACAAGGACTATACAGATCAATGTGCCAAGCTTCTAGAGCAAATTAGACGATCTCAGGCACAATCTCAATCTTATCACTCCTCCCAGGAACAAGAGACCTGGAACAACTAGCCTAGTGGGTCTAGTGACCCATATTTTGGATCCACTAGCTACTCTATTGATTCCTGCTACCATGGGGAGGTATTCTAGACTCAGTCAACCTAAAAGGCACCTGTGGACCTAATCTGTGATTTGGGTAGATCATTTGAGGAATGCACCATTTCTGATACACCTGTACCTGATGATATATCACTAAGGAATTGGAATAATGGATCACAAGTACAGGACCACATAATAGGCTCTCAATCAACTCCCTCTATAGTCAGCCCCACTCAGGGTGATACATCTATAGATTCATATCCAAATTCGTATAACCCTGAGTGGAGAAACAATCCTAATCTTTCATGGCCACCACGTAGATCGATTCAGACTGAACATCAATCTAGGCCAGCCTAATATTCCACTCAAACCACTTTAGGGCAACCATCTAGTCCAACCCAACCCGCAACCACCCTTGAAGATATCATGAACATTTTGTTGGACTTTGACAAGAAAAATGAAGAAAGGCTGACTAAGTTGGAAAATCAAATGAAATCTCAAGGGGATCAAATCAAGAGACTTCAAGAATCACTTTATCCCCGGATGCAAATGCCTTTTCACTCCTATTCTCCACCTATTCTGCCAACCCTTCATCCAATCTATCATACATGCCATTGTGCAGGGGCTAAATCTGTAGCCTCTAAAAGGAAGAGAAAAGCTAAGTGCCCACCCAAATGATCTGATTCAGGCTCAACCAAAAATCATAAGACCAAACCCACATCCAGCTTTAACTCAGACTCTAGGGACAAAAAGAAGAAAAAGGCTTCTGAAGTTGATTTGACCTATTTACCCTTTCCTAAGGCCTTAAAGAAAGAGTCACAAAAGAAGAAAAGACTTACACACCTAAAGAGGTGGTTTTATCAGCTAACATAAGTGCATTTGTTTCTGGCACTCTACCACCCAAAATGACTGACCCTGGAAAACCCTTCATATCTTGTGCCATCAAGGGATTCACCTTCAACAAAGCCCTTGTGGATCTAGGGTCTTCCATTAGCTTGATTCCTACCACCCTTTTTGATCTCATTAGACTTGGAGATCTTCACCACACACCTGTCACCATTAGAATGGCAGATGACTCCATCAAAACACCTAAGGGGGTAGTTCAGGATGTGATTATTAAAGTGCAAGGTCTTAGTTTTCCAACTGATTTTATTATTTTGGACATGGATATATCGGAAAAGCTAAGTAATTCACCCATCATTCTGGGTCGACCTTTCTTGGCTACAGCCAATGCACAGATTGACTATTACTCAGGATATATGGAGATGACTAGTGGCAATGAGAAGATTCACTTTGATATTTATGCAGCTGCTAAGAAAACAAAGTCAGGGTATTTTCTGGATGACACGGAAAGTGATTCAAAGGGCAATTCGGAAGAAACCATGGCAATTGACACCTAGGTAGAACCACATGACCCAAATCAGCAATCCACTAGATCACATAAGTCACCATCAATACAGGATCAAATCTTTGATAGCATGGTTGACTATCTTGATCAACCTAGCCCAATTCAAACCCCTGCCCCTTGCAATGAATCCCAGATTACTCAATTGATCAAAATGGTTCATGAAATAAAAGAAGCTAGTGCAAGAGAATATGATGATATAAGAAAAGAGCTTCATAGAATTTGGGACAAGCAACAAAAGTCAGAAACATTTGAATTTGGGTCAGGTGTGTCACAACCGATTTGTGATTCGGTGGTGGTCATGCAGGATTATGTTGATCAAACACCTAAGGTGGATGATATTGATAATCTTATTGAAGTCGAGAATGGAGATTTATTCGAGAATCTTGATCTTGATTTACGGCCTGAATACCAATCATTTCATTTTGAGGAATCAAGCATTAAGGGACCTGAATACGATTTTGTTGTATTTGAGAATACCCATGGAGACATTGATGAATTAATTCAAATGATCTCATACATGGAGCAACAAAATCGAAAAGACGGTAACAACTCCTCAATCAATGATTCAGCCCATTCCACTTTCATGGAGGGACTCACTACCAAACCTAATGACCAATTTCATCTAAGTGAGAAGAAGAACATATCCCCTTATGAAAAGGATATTCAAGAGATTGAAAGATTATTAGGGATAACATATGACGAGTTACCGAAGGAAGCTAAAAATTTTGGGGAATCATGTGATAATTGGGAATTAGAATTGAAAATTTTTGAACAGATAAAAGAAGATGATACCCAAACATCCTTGGTAGAGACAGAGAGTGATCACTGGACCTTGATTTCTAGATCTGACCACACTACTTGGGTCATGCCTTCCATTCATCACCATTATCATGACCCATATGATTTCACCCCACACGACTCCACCCATACCTCTACCACCCACATTCTCCATCACCTCTTCAGGATGCCTTCATATTCATTTCTTCCAGGCACCCGTAATTATCCATCTTTCTTCTGCAGCATCTGGCTGTAGATAATCCCAAGCCCCATCTACATATTTTTCCAATTATTTGGACTTGGAAATCATGGATAGCTGGTCCGCAATTGCGGTCCGCTATTGGCGAATGAGACCAAAATTCTTATCATTTTACTCGCCATTCTCAATACTATATTGGTATATCCTTTTTATGTGTACGCCTAACTGGAGGTGTTAATCTCAGCACTTATATATAGCATATTTTCCTGCATATTCAATTTCAGGTGTTGGAATAAGTGGAACATCAAAATTCAGGAGCCATTACAAGTGAATTCTACCCATTTACTCCCTGTCTTAATTTATTTTTCGTTGTATTCGTGCATAAGGACATGCAAGGAAGTAGGCATTGGGGGTTGTAATTGTAAACTGAAATTTTTCTGCCAACACCTAGGAAAAACCTTTCATACATCATGCTAATTTCCCTTTAGGGTCCATAAATTGAGAACAATCAACTCCACCTCAAATGTTCACATTGGAGCTAAAAATCGTCCGCAACAGCCACTTCCGACTCACTTGCTCAACTTTTGTTTTAAATTTAGGGTCAAGCTGAATGTAACCCGAAAGGGAAATTTCATGAAGTACGAATATAACAGGTTACTTGTTTATAGCATATATACATAGTGCATCCATGAATAAGATTATTTTATTAAAAGAATGCATTAGGGATTTTATCCTCTAGTTGATTCCTGTAATCTAGAATCTAGTACAACTTTTCACACACACATAAAATTTGCAATGGATTCACGGTGAAGGCCGATAAACGTCTTTAGTCTATCGAGAAGAAGCAGTGCTTCTTTTCCTAAACCCTTGGACAGTGTTTTGGGAGTCAGGCAGATTTTCTTCCAAAAAAAAAATCCACCAAATAGTGTGAGATGACAGTAGTGTACTGGTGCTCTAAGATTAGTGTAAGGAATCTGGAATCCTAAATAATTAGGTAATGATACTCAGAGATTAGGCATAGTTTTCGCTCTTGGATCTTGCATATACATTTTTGCGTGAAATTTTGAGAGCCACCAAATAAAGCAAATATGCAAAGAGCGAGTTTTCATAAAACTAGGGCTAAGGTGAATGGTTACGACGAATCTTTACGGAATCTTCGACTGAAGGAGGGTATTGATGTCAAGGTCAAAAATACACCATCCTATCTGTCTCTTTCGGTGCCGTGAGTAGGCACTTCCACCAAATAAGCCACCCAATGTCTCTTGAGTATATCAATCCCTAATAATGCCTCCTCAATAAAGTTCATGAACGTATGGTAGCTTGTGTTATGTTGAAAAAAAAAATTATACATAGAAAAAAAGGGAAGAAGAAAAAGGAATGAAAAAAAAGAGAAAAATTAAAAAAGAAAAAAAATAGAAAAAGAAGAAAAAGCAAAGAAAAAGAGTGTGAATATTTAGTGTTTATTTCAATTTCATTGAGGCAATACCACCAAATAAATTTGAGATCCACCAAATAAGGCCTTAACCTATTTTTCTATGTTTCTGATCACCCGAATACTGGTTGAGAAATTCTGACTTAGTGTTAGAGTTATGGGAACTCAATTAAAGTGTTAATGCCAAGTGAGACCACCAAATACAGGTCATATGTGTGAATTTGGTGAGATTGTAAGCTCTAAGAAAAAGAAAGAAAAGAAAAAGAAAAAGAAAAAGAGAGAATGAATACAAAGGAACCAAACGAGAGCATAGTTTTTCTTGTCTTCTCTGAGTTGAGTTACTTAATAATTTAGGAATCTAGATTTTATAGTACTAATCTCTATGTAGCACCAGTCGAGAGTGAGCCACCAAATATATAATCTTTTCCCTCTAAGATTCTCTACCTAAGCTTAAAGTCAGGTGGAATTCATAGAATATCTTGAATATCCCGAGGGAAGAAGTCCGCCTATCTTGCTAGAATTTTACTAGGGGTCAAGTACAAGCTTTAGAGGTGAATCAAGTCTTTCACTCGAATCCGTTGCAAAAGCTACGTAGCTGCACTTTCACATTTGTCTGGATTTCTAGAACATAGGATGAAAACAAAAAGGAGAAAAATCTCTAGGCATACACTTGATAAAATAATCAATCCCTTATGTACCCTTATGTGAATAATTTAGTCTTTCATTTGCTAGAGACTAGCAAAGTTTAGGCATGGGGGTATGATTGCACAGCAATCATGGCTCCTAATTAACCTAAATAATGTTTAAACCTAGCTTAATTTGTGGATATTGCACTCATATCTTGCATATCATGCATTGCATCAGTCTATTTAGAATAAGATGTGATATCTTGCTATTTAATGGTTTTTATTACTATTTGTAGGTAATAAAGTGATCCATGAAGGAGATAATAGAATAAAGCAATAAAGGAAGAAAAAGACTGATCCAGATAAGAGGAGTGAGGAGGATAGCCTTATCCTTACCCTTAGAAACCCTAGGACAGCCTTCCCAAACCCAAAACCACCTCCATTAGGACACCTTAGCCTCAAAACCCAAACATGGATAGCACTATCCATGTTCGTATCCACCCTATCCCTCTCCCAAACACTTAAGAATCAAAACCCACCTTAGAAAACCTAAAACCCACTCTCCAACAAATTTTAGGACGTCCAGACATCCTGTTGGACATCTGATTTCTACAGAATAACAATCCAGGAAGCCAAAACTCATACTGACACAGAATTGGACATCCAATTTATTGTCTAGACATCCAATTATGTAGTATAAGACATCTGACCACTATCCTGGACGTCTGATACTGCTGTCTGGTCCTTGATTTTGGTGTTGGAAGCCTTAGCTTGCCTATTTTAACCTAAGAACCCCACCGGACACCCTAGGAAACCTAATAGAGACCTCCTAAGCCTAGTCCACTATCCATAGCCCTACTTATCCAATCCCTAACCCAATTAAACCATCCCATACCTAATTGGGTGCATCTACAGTTGATTAGGTGCACCTGAGCCCAATCCACCCAGGATCTAATTGACTCATACCTATTAGGGTTACCCTAGCCTAATCACATGCACACATCAATTAGACTTGACCTAGACCTAATTAGGATCACTCCTATCCAATTAGACTTTCCTAAGCCTAATTAGGTCCACACCCGCTTAATCTAGATTGACCCAACCTATTTAGCACCTAATCCTACCAAAACCCACAACCTAGCCCTATGAAAAACACACACCCACACACACCTTCCTATTTTACCCCCACCAAACCCAAGCACACTCTCTTGGAAACCCTAAAACTTGTGTCAAACCTAGATCCTAAAAATGTGCCATTAGCTAATTTTGGAGCCACCAAAAGTGGCAACCAAATGGAGCCTTCCATAAGGGCAAAGAGAGAGCCACGAAATTGGACCATCTCCACCACTCTCTTCCTCTCAACTTGCAACCACACCTCCTCCTCTCCCTCTCAAGGCCATCCTCTTCCTCCAAGGCTCCCTCCATTGACGGCTAAAGAAGAAGCTCCTCCAAGGCATCTTCATGACGGTGGCAAGAAGAAGAGCACAAGGATGAAACACCTTCTCCTTTCTTCTTGTGGGCGTGCCCTCTTCTTCCACCATAGAGGATCCACACCCCCATTTTCTTTTCTTCTTAGATGACCATAAAGAAGACCCCCCTCAAGGTCTTCTCAAGGACAGCCATTGGTAGTGAAAGGGTGCAACACCCTTCTCTCTCCACTTGGGTGCACACACCCATCCTCCTCTCTTTAGTGGACAGCCAAGAAGGCTTCTCCTTAGCCTCTCTTGGTTGATCCCTTTCTTTAGTTTAGCTTTATTTCCATGTATCCGTATTTTATGGTGACTTAATTTTTGATGCATGATGCTCTTGTCTAATGGTTTTATATGCATGCTATTATCTTCATCGCTTACAACTTTGATGCATGCTTTCATTTCGTGTTTCAAAATAAAGATCAAAAACACAAAAAGACAAAAATATTAGGTTAGATTAGATTTAGGTTAGATTAAGCCGATCTAAATCTCGACTTGTTTTCACGCCTCCCAGAGACGAACGACTGGGCCTCAAGTTCTAAAAAGGAAAGAAATCTATGCGAGTTTCATTATTATAAATATTTTTGTCAAGGGGATTTCGCGACTATACTACGATTTTCGATGATTTCAAAATACGCGATTTCCATGCTTGTCAGGTCCCTAGCAATCGAGGCTTAGAGATAGCACCGCCCATGGCAACCCCCAGAACCCTGACTTTCAAGATTTCAAGATATTCCCGCCTATGGTGTTCCATAGCTAAATCCTGGCAATCGACATTTCGAGATAATGCCACCCATGGCATCTGAACCAGCATAGGGTGCTTACATGCCCTTGGTAGGATATGTAGATATCCTTGGAGATAAGCACTAAGGAGACGATATGTTATTGCACATCTTCGAGGGGAATTTCCTACCTCTCCATACTGAGAACTCGTCCAAATCAACTTGTGTTGATCAGCCACTCCTAATCTAGGTAACTCTTCTAGAATAAGTTTAACGCATTTGCATGATTTTGATACTTAGGTGCACTGAACCAAACTGTGTGTGGATTGGGGTGCTTAGGTTACCAAGTCCCGCAAACCATAGGTCAGTTAACGAGGCCGAATAATCCCTAAGCCTTAGACCTAATACTTAAACTTTGCATTTTCCCCAACCTCTTGAGGATTATCCAGATCTTAGCGGGTACTTGAATTTTTAAGCCTATGATTAAAGCCCAAGTGGCCTAAAATCAACGTTCCTACTAATCTCTTCTTTGTTTTATTAGCACTTTTTGCCTTTTCTTTCTTTTGACATGGTCTAGAACTAAGTTAATTCCTTAATCTTTTACTAATGACTATCTCTTTTTCTTTTTCTTTTCAAATTGTGCTCCTTTTTTGACATTTTTATCTCCTCCCTTTTTCTCATCAAAATCTGATATGCCATCAAAATTTCCTCTCCTCTCATATTTTTTTCTTTTTCAAACATTTTTTATTTTTTTGGTATTTTTGGAATATGTGATTTTTTTTTATGAAACCCTTTCTTGTGAAGTGTTTTCACGGTGTTTTGCACTTTAATACCCCCCCATACCTACGATTTGCAATGTCCTCATTGTAAATTAGGTGGGTTAGAGTTCAACTTAAAACATTCATTAAAATAGGTGTTGGGTGGGTGAATGGGTCAGGGTGACTGTTGCGGACGATTTCAAGCTCGGGTACCAGAGGTGGAGTCGACTATTCTAATAGATGAACCCTAAAGTGCAATATAAGTTCAGCATAAGATATGTCAAGAAGGGTTTCAGGTTTTTCAAAATGACAAGTTGCCTCTTGTCAAGCGCTAAGTTTAATGCCATTAGCAAGGTGCAATGAACTCAGAGAGAATGGAGGGTAACAGATATCTCAACCAAATTTGTATCAGTAAGTTCAATGAATGGTTTGAGTCTCTGACCATTCACGACAAAAGGTTCCGAATCATGGCCGAGTTGACTTATTTCGACAACTCCATTTCCAAAGATTCGTCAGACAAGGTATGGTCCAATCCATTTTGATCTGAGTTCTCCTAGGAACAATTTGAGTTTGGCATCAAGGAGTAGAACTTTCTGACCAAGGAAAAAGATCTTTCTGGATATGTGCTTGTCGTGAAAGGCCTTAACCCACTCTTTGTAAATTCATAATTTCTCATATGCATCATGGTGTAATTCATCAATCTCGCTCATTTGAAGCTTTCTGTGGGTTCCTACCCTAGAAAGATCGAGATTGCAGTCCCGTACTGCCTAATAGGCTTTGTGCTCTAACTCGACAGGGAGGTGACATGCCTTCCTGTACACTAATATGAAAGGAGACATGCCTAATTGGATTTTTTGGGCTGTCCTATAAGCCCACAAAGCTTTCGGAAGTTGGGATAACCAATCTTTCCTGTCAGGTCGAATAGTGACCTGGAGGATTTTCTTGATCTCCCAATTCGATAGCTCAGATAGACTGTTGGTTTGGGGATGATAAAGAGTAGAGATTCGGTGCGACACCCTATACTTCGTCATCAGTGATCTGAATTGAGCATTTATGAAATAGGTCCCTCCATCAGAGATTATGGCACATGGAATCCCGAACCGAGAAAAGATGTTCTGATGAATGAATCTGATAACCACCTTATGATCGTTGGTTCGGGTAGGAATGGGTTCGATCCATTTGGACACGTAGTCAACAGCGAGAAAAATGTATTCGAAGCTGTCAGAAATAGGGAAGGGTCCCATAAAATCAATCCCCCAGATTTTGAAGATTTCGCATACGAGAATCGGCTGTAAGGGCATCATATCATGGTGGCTCATGTTGCCTAAGGTCTGACAATGATTGTATGCATCTTTGAAAATCATGGGCCAATAGAAGCCGCAGTAGAGGACTTTTGCTACGAATTTATGACTAGAGAAGTGTCCACCGGATGCCTGGTCATGGCAAAAGGATAAAATGTCCTGAATTTCCACTTCTGGAACACATCGTCAGATGATCTGATCAGCAGCAATGCAGAAGGGATACATGTCTTCCCAAAAGTAGTACTTGGCATCGGAAAGTAATTTATCCTTCTTGGCTTTTGGCCAAACGAACGGTATCTGATGTGATGTCAAGTAGTTTACTAGATCAGCAAATCATGGAAGTCCTGTACTGATAGTCAGGAGGTGCTCATCGAGAAAATGTTCGGTAATGGGTCCAGAAGGGTTGATAATATCTGAAGAAAGGTGGGATAAGTGATCAGCTACCACATTCTGTTTCCCCACCTTGTCGTGAATCTTGAGATCAAATTCTTGCAATAGCAAGATCCATCGGATTAGTCGAGATTTCGCATCCTTCTTTGCAAGGGGATGCCTAACAACAATGTGATCTGAGTAAATGATAATATGGGAACCCAAAAGATACGATCTGAACTTTTCCAGGGCAAATACTATGGCTAGCATCTCTTTCTCAGTAACTGTGTAGTTACGCTGAGCCTCGTCAAGTGTCTTTCTAGCATAGTAAATGACCACGAGTTTCCCGTCTATTTTCTGCCCAAGTACCGCACCTACAATGTAATCAGATGCATCGCACATGATCTCAAAGGGTTGAGACTAATCAGGGAGCTGCAGGATAGGTGTTTGGGTAACTCGATCATGCAGGACTTCAAATGCCTGAGTGCACTCCTTGGTAATTTCGAAAGGGACATCCTTAGATAGAAGATTAGTCAGGGGGCATGTGATTTTTGAGAAATTCGGAATGAATCGATGGTAAAAACCGATGTGCCCCAGGAAGGATTGGATGTCTTTGACCGAGCTAGGCATAGGGTGTTTGGAAATCAAATTCACCATGGCTCGATCAACCTGGATGCCCTTTTCAGAGATAAGATGTCCTAGGACAATTCCCTTATGTACCATGAAGTGGCCCTTTTCCCAGGAAAGAGCCAAGTTCACGTCGATGAACCGCCTAAGGATTTGGACTAAGTGTAGGAGGCAATAGTCAAATGATTCACCAAATACCGAGAAGTCATCCATGAAGACTTCAAGGTACTTACCTACCATATCTAAGAATATGGCAAGCATGCACCACTGAAAAGTAGCAGGTGCATTGCAGAGACCGAACGGCATCCTTTGGAATGCGTAAGTTCCGAAGGGGTAGGTGAAGGTGGTCTTTTCTTGGTCCTCAGGATGGATTGCGACCTGGTTGTAATCGGAGTACCCGTCTAGAAAGTAGAAAAATCGATTTCCCGCCAATTTCTTGAGAATCTGATCAATGAACGGTAGTGGGAAATGATCCTTCTTCATGGAGGAATTTAGTCTTCTGTAATCAATGCAGACTCTCCACGAGTTTGCTATATGGGTCGGTATGGCTTCTCCAATTTTGGTTGTGATGACGATGAGCCCTGCCTTTTTAGGCACAACTTAGATTGGACTCACCCACCAACTATCGAAGATCGGGTAGATGATCCCTGCATCCAACCATTTGATAATCTCCTTTTTCATGACATCATGCAGATTGGGATTCAGACGTCTCTACATTTCACGGGATGGTCGTGAGCCCTCTTCAGTGTAGATGTGGTGTATGCAGTATGAGGGGCTGATACCAGTGAGATCATCGAGAGTCCTTCCAATGGCTCTTCAATGTTGCTGGAAAACAGAAATCAAGCGCGTTTCCTGATCAGGTGTGAGTTGGGCGTTGATAATCACAGGAAACGTCTGATTGGAACCGAAAAAGACGTACTTGAGATGATCGGGAAGAGGCTTTAATTCCAAAACCAGGTTTTCAGCAGCAGCGGGTAGTTCAGGATGGTTGTTTGGAGCAAAGGAAGGATCTATGGGTGTGTCTAGGTTGAGTTCGAGCTCCTCTAGTTGCAGGTTTTGATCCTCTTGTGGTTGATCAGAAATAGTCGGGTTCTCGATGAAGTTGTCAACCACTACTTCAATATCGCAAATTTGTTCTATGACTCCACAATTAATTTCTTGTTGGGCCTTAAAGATGTCAATCTTTGGTGTCTTGCTCCCAAATTTCAATTCAATTTGGCCCTCCTCACAATTGATATTGGCCCTAGCAGTGGCCAGCAAGGGTCTCCCTAATATGATTGGTGTATTCTTAACATTCTCAGGAGTGTCCATGTCTAAAACAATGAAATCCACTAGGAAATAAAAATCATGCACCATAACTATGACATCCTCGAGAATTCCTTTTGGTGACTTAATTGATCAGTCTGCTAGTTGTAAAGTCATTTCAGTCGATTTAAGCTCAGATTCCTCGAAGTAGTCTAGTAGGGATGTGGGTATCAAATTTATGGAGGCTCCTAAGTCTAATAAAGCTCGGTCAAATCATATATCATCGATTTCACAAGAGATCAAAGGGGTGCCTGGGTCTTTAGCCTTAGGCGGGAGTTTGCTCAAAATGACAAAGCTGGCTTGCTTTGACAGTACAATCGGATTCCCATCTTTAGTTCGTGGATTACACTTCGGTGTACATACATCTATCAAAAATCATGCGTAAGTCGGTACGTGACGTATCGCATCCATCAAGGGGATGTTTATATGGACTTGCTCAAAGAGCTTAACCAGGTCCTCCTCAGGTGCCATAGTTTTGGTTATCCTTTTTCCCTTGGTCAAGGCCTCAGGAAATGGAACTTTAGATGGTTCCTCTAGAATGGGTCCAGGCTCTTAATCTAGAATAGAGGTGTCCTGGATGACTATCCTTGGGATAGGTTTTGTACTACCAGGCTGGGTTTGACTTGGATAAGGTGGGTCCTAT
Organism: Thalassia testudinum; assembly: GCA_037157565.1. Lineage (NCBI taxonomy): Eukaryota > Viridiplantae > Streptophyta > Magnoliopsida > Alismatales > Hydrocharitaceae > Thalassia > Thalassia testudinum. The sequence goes on from JAZHRO010000056.1 coordinate 20,104,345, forward strand.
GTTGTTTTGCCAATGCGGGTAGTAACAAAATTTAATCCTGCCAGGTTTTGGTTTAGAGTGGGTAGAAGAGGTGCTTGCTGCTGGTAACCCGTATATGATGTCGAAGCCTCCATCCCATTGGGTGATGGAGTAGATGGGGCCTAATAAACAAAGTGAGCTTAGCCTGGATTTGGGTTCATAACGTGTAATGTAAACATGTTTATATCACATAAACTGTCTATTTATGTGTGTTCTTACGCATAAAATTGCATCACATACTATAAATATTGCACAACATGCATCATCTTGCATTTAGGTTAGTCAGAATAAAATGTAGGTTGATTGTCTCCTTTTATGGCCAGGGACAGGGCAACTTGTTAATCGGGGCCTCGGATCGAAGATTCAACCATACGGATCAGATTATGGCAATGATTGGAGTTTAATGACTCCAAGATCGCCCTAATCGGACATCCGTAGCACCAGATAGAGACTGAGGAACCTTGAAGATCAAGGGCCAAGATGGTGTTAATCCACACCTTAGACGACAAATCCGACTGTACAGATGGGTTCGAATAGACGATCATAGCCTAACGGTGCAAAAATCGATCCAATCCAACACTTGTGGCACCATTTACATCACCCAGAAGATGAACGGCTAAGATGGCGCCACGTGGTGCCATCCCAGCCTCCCAACCGGCCCCAAGGACCCGCCTCCACTTCTCTTCTTCACCTGCTCGTTGAATCCCCACCATTGGATGCTCATCCAACAGCCGCAGAGCCACAAGTACAAAAGCATCCACTTGCCTCAAGAGGAAGCGTAGTGCAACGATCGAGCGCCCCTTCGCGAGCGAAGGGCACGCGTTTGAGCCGCGCTGCACTTTAAATTCAAAGGGGGCGAGGGCACGAGCGCAATTGAGCCATCTGATCGAGATCGGGTAGCCGAGGGGAGGAGGCATGGCACGCGAAGGTTCGTCGATCGCCCATGCGCGCGATGACGTGCATTTGCACACCTCATCGCATGCGGACGTGCGGTAGTGAAGATTTGCAAGGCGCTGGCGAGGTGCATTTTAAGCCGTCCGATCTTTAGATCAGATGGTTGATAACTCCCAAACGTGCGCAGCCGTTTTAGGCGAAGAAGAAGAGCAGGCACGTGTAGCGTGCACACATGTTGCCCATGATGGTCCTTTAGTGACGTTTAAGTCTGTCACTAAAGGTCCCATATTATTGTTTTTTAAATTAAAATGTCCAAAATGCCCCCACTCCTTGCAACTATAAAAGGAGACCCCTACCCTACGAATTTATCATCCCTTCCTTCTCTTCTCTCCCTCTTCAAAGCTCAAGAGAAGCTTGTTCCACACCCGAGATGCTCCTCAAGAGCTAAAACATAGTTTTCGCCCCCATTCCAGAAGCGGATCCTGAGACGACGACGACGTGCTGCCCCATTCCCGTTCCTCCTGCTTCGACCTCCTTCTTCCTGCTCTGTTCCTCATCTTCCAAGCGTTGTCTCATCCGGCTCGTCCTCCAAGCGATCGTCGAAGAGGATAACTTCTCTCTCCCATTCCTTTTTCCTATTTTCTAGAGTAGAATTTTCCTGCTTTCTAGTTGTAATAATTTCTCACTTTCTTAGTTGTAACAACATTTTGCAATATCAAGTGAATGTTTTCCCTCCCTCTCTCTCTTACTGTTTATATTGATTCCATTTCATTGTATTATTTCACCTTTTAAACAAAAGCACAAAAAAATATAATTGCGAATTTTGATCGACGTAGCTTCCCTGAGTTCGACCCGAGATTTCCTTATAGATTTTTGGTACAAATTTTATTTGTTGAACCCGAGTTCTTCGCTACTCGAACTACAGCGACAGGTTTTCAAAACCAACTCCGATAGCGTAGTCCTTCGTCATTCAACATTTTGGCGCCGTTGTTGGGGAGGCAACGATTTTCTGATCTTCTTTTCGCATTTCACGCACTTTATTGTCTTCTAACTTGCTTTCTCTCGTGTCTATTATTTTGCAGATACCTCTATCAGGGAATCATCAAGCAGTAGATCAAAGTAAAGTGCAGTTGAAGACAACTGTAAGTGCTCCCCATTCTTCGCCCTCTATAGATTTCATTTCATCACATTAAATTCAAATTCCAATTAACCTAGGTATTTGCATAAATCCTAAGGATTAGTTTGGTTTTTTTGGATTTCCACTCATTCATTTCACCCTCGCATATAAAAAAACAAAAAGATATTTTTGTGGGGTAATTCAACATACACACAACATACACCCACATTCAAGGCACTTAACCTAATTGAGTTTCTTCTACTCAACCGAATTCTGATCTGTGGAATCGATACACACAAATCAACACATAAATGAGTAGAAATCATTCTAGGTTAATCATTTCTGTGTGCCTAACCCAATGGTGCAATTGTGGCCAATTGTTTGAATTATTTGGGCCGCACCACTCTACCTAAAATCAACTCACCAAGTAGCTTCCTCTTAGGATTTTCAATCTAGGTTCATACCAGGCACTCCACTTTATTTCTGATTTTTAAAGGAAAGAAATCTTCACCCATGCTTGAAAACCTGAAATAAACTTAATTCTAAACCCTAAAAGCTACTTAAGTAAGATTTGAACATTAAAATCTACACATCAAAAATAATCTTGCTTGAAAACCACTGGTTGTGCACGCACACACACATCAAGCAATCATTAAGGGCACAACCCAGATAAAGGGCCCATCACATTCCAACGCACATTCAAACCTAACCTTAAATAAAATAGAGTAGACGTTGGCCTTAAGGATTGGACTCGCTCTTCGGAACTCAGAACGAGATTATTTTTTATTAGTCTGTTTCTACTGTTCAATCTAATGTCTAGCTAGGGGAGCAAAATCAAATGATCATAGTTGGGGGTACACTAGGAACCGGAGGTGCAAGCCGAAGGAAGAACCTTCTCCCTAGTCCCTCCTTCTAACTGGTTGGATTGAACGGACAAAAGTAGATTAAATCGTCTCTTTATCTCAAGATGGGTTTTGGGAGTCTGTAGGTCATTAGGCTAGCCCAGTTAAGGATAGATTTGATTGTTTGTATTGCAGGACACCTTTCTTCCTCCCATTTATCATAAATCCTTCCACATTTCATATGCATTCCCGCTCCTTCCCTCCTGTTATGACTTATCCTCAACATGACGATTATCCCGACTTGTACTGTAATCAACCATCTCTTAGTTGAGATAACTTAGATTGGGGATACAATTCCAGACCTCCATGTTTGGGTTCAAACCTTGCACACCATAATTGTGATTTCTATCCTTCTTTGAGCCACATCAATTATAGATCGCCACCCTTTCATGGACAACCTAATATAATCTACAATCAAGAAGGATACACTAATCCTTATTCATCCTCTGAATACACTGCCTTTAGGTCATCACCACCTTTTGAACAATCCAAAATGACCTATTATCAGGAAGGGTATCTCAAATCTAAATTCGTTAACTCTTCTGCATTGATCCTAAACCCGCCCAACCCTGAACCAAGTCATTTAGTTCAGGTTAACCAAGTTCAAGATAAGGTTTTGGCTAACTTAAGGAATACTATACAATCTTTAGAAGCTCAGCCAATATGTTGCAATGAAGAATTAGATCCCCTGATTGAAATGATTGATGATCTGAACAAGTATTTGTTGGATTGGCTCCAGGATGTTAAGGATAAGAACCTGGGTGAGTTTTTACTTGGGAAGTTAGCAAAATTGAGAATGAGATTTGTGGTTGCTTTAGTTCAATCATGGGATGATTCCCAGGATGAACACCCTTCAAGAGAGCCAATGTCAGAACCTGCTCAGGCACCTGTTGGGGGGGACACGTGTTATGAGGCTGACCAGATTGATTTAAGTCAACCAATAAGGATGATCTGATTTCTTCACCTAAGATCCCTCAGTCAGGGTACGAGGAAACGTATGTCTCCATGGATCAGAAAGTGAAGGATGATTTTGGGATGTACATTAATACGGATTTTGATTTCTTTGATTCTGAGGGTGAAGATTCAATTTGCGAAGTCTCACGTAAGTTTACAGAACATGATTTCTGTGAGACGATTAGGCCTACAGAATCGATTAAATCATTTGATAGCCCAATAACTGAGGAAACTAATCTTATTGGGGCTCACATGACTGATTCAGAATCGCATTTTTTGAAGGATTCAATCCAATGCCCCAATTCTCAGTTATACCCCATTGAGCTTACTGACGATTATATTTTTGAGATAATTAGACTCAAGTCAATTCTGATTCAACCACATTTTTTAGACTTGGAAATTTTAGACAAGGTGATTAATATGCAGGAGGTCCCAGAATTGGACATTCTGAATGAGGAGGTGATAAACATGTATAAATTCATCGTAAAATGCTTATTTGTGATAGTTCCTAGGCTTAGCACTGCATATCATGATATAAATATCGCATAGCATGCATCATTTTGCATTTAGAGTAGTTATTTATATTTTTGGTTAATTAGGTCCTTTTTATGGTCAGGAGAAGAGAGGATTTATCTCAGGGCTTCGGATGGACAATCAGACCATATAGATCTGATCAGGACGACGATCGGAGATTAATCCTAGCAGGTAGAGCGGGGTAGGCGGCACGGGCGCAAGGGGCGGTTACGCCAGCTTTCAGCAACAGCTGGACTGACCTACAGCGACGCTTACTGCCGTTGCTGTTTCATTGCAAGCCAGCAGAGCTTGCAATGGGCGTGGGTGGAGGCGAGCTGTCTACAGCAACGTTTCTAGCGACGGTTTGGAGGTCGCTAGAGGTCCTTTATCCATTTTTAGCCTCTTCTCCACCACCATAAAAGGGCCTTCACCCCCTCCCTTCCAAGCCATCTCTACCTACTCTACTACCACCTACTCCCAAGCTCTAGCAAGCCTACCAATGCTCCATTAGAGCTTGTTCTCAATCTCCCAAGGTGCCTATTAGTGTAGTGAAACTCTGTCCCACCAAATACCCCTCCAACTTCCCATCTCCCTTCATAGGTCACCTTGGAGCTGTCCTTTCACTCCATTCTGGTAGCAGATCAACTCCGTCTTCTCACCTCCATTCTGGAGCTACGCTGAAGCTTTCCTCAACCCGACGTCCTTCAACATCTCTCCTCCATCGTCCTGCTCCTCACCTCCTTCATCCGAATTTCCGCCAGGCGCCGTCGTCTCACCGAATAGCTGATTTCTCACCTCCCTCTTTTTATATGCTTTCATAGTTTCTTGTAATTGACATTAGAAGTAATATATATCAGATTTGTTCCAGATCTCTATCTTGTGATACGTTTGCTTGATTTCTTTTATTACAAAAATACAAAAAAATATCAAAACCTTAAAATACCAAAAAGAAACGAAATGAAGCGCAATTTTCAATAAAGTAAACGTCGCCTCCCTGTGTTCGACCCGAGACTCCCTTGGAGTTTTGGTATAAATTTTATTTGATCAATGTGTTTTGCAACTACGACGATAGGTTACTTGTAACCCCTGTTTCTAACACGCGAAGCACGACCCGACCAAGAGGATAGAAGCTGGGAAATTTTGATTTAAGAAGCAAACTCCAGAGAAAGTAGAAGATCGAGTCTAAGGGTTCCAATTAAGCTAAAACCATTAAACCAAGACCCTTACGACATTTGTACTAAGGATGACCAGCCCAAGCACACATTCATTGATTACCCTTTTGAGCTTGATTTCTTTGTAACCTGACATTTTGGTCTTGGGTTGCATCCTCATAAATCGTAGGCCCGACCCTGCTTGCATACTAATTTTAGATTTTGGGTAATTTTTATCCAAAGCCTTAGATATTCTCGACCATAAGGTATGAGTCTGCATCACAATCTGGTCCACGTCTGTGGACATCTGCTGGTAGGTCTTAAGTTGCATCTTTTTATTCTAACTCTGACCTGCACTTCTGAATTCTTTATTTCTCTTCTTTGTATAGTGTGCCTAGCTGAAGGCACTAAATTTAGCATGTATACAGTTTCTGTTTATCTCAGAGTAGACCCGTTATTCACGCAATTCAGGTTCTTTCTACTCTACTCCACTCTGTTTCATGTCTTTCTAATACAATGAGGACATTGCATTAGATAGGCATGGGAGGGTGGATATTCATCTCTGAATTACTTCGTTAGCTCTGTAGATTCATTTTATTTTCTTTTTATTTATATATATAAAAAAATTATTTTGAATTAGGAAGGAATACTTGGACATTAGGACTTTTCAATCTTAGAAAATATTAAAATTGGATCTGAACACTAAGAACCTTCAGGTCTTTGGGCTTAATTAGGCCGAGTATTCACTAAAATGTGGATTTGTTTTTTGAGTCCTCGCCATCCTGAATTCTATTTTAATTTGATTAAATAAGTTTGGGTGATAAGTACACGACTTATCAACCTGTCCTCTGATTTGAGGGAACTTTAAGTCTAAGCATCTACACACTATCTTGTCACTGACTCGTTGTTCAGTGGTTTTAATGGAAATTGGGTAGCTAATGAACCTTCTAGGGTGATATGGTTGGCAAGTTATCATTGGTAACAGCCCATAGGTAGGTTGTCCAGAGCCCAGTCACTGAACCATTCTCTTCTTACTGCCTTTAGGTAAATATTAGATCAGGGAAGCCACCTACTTAAAAAGAAAAAAAAAGAAAGTCAAAAAGAAAAGAAAAAGAAAAAGGATAAAAGAAAGAAAAAAAGAAATAAGCCACACTTTACTGCACAAGTACGGCTAGCAAGTTGTCGGTGGTAACAGCTCATCGACTGGTTGTCCAAAACCCAGCTCAAGAAAAGCACTAAAAATTTCAAAAACACTTAGGAATAAGCAGAGAAGTAGAATAAGCCAGGGAGATATACACTGGACTCACCCTTGTGTTGACCCCATAAAAAAATAAAAGTAGGGAGAAAGCTTCTAGTTGTAATGATACACCTTTAGGCAAAACTCACTTTTTAAGGTCACCTAGGGGCGTAGAAACCTGAAGTCCATTCTGATTGTCGACCAATGAGTCTATCACTTTCACAAAAAGATGCTTAGAACTTAGGGTTCTAATAAAATCTTGGGTGGGTTGAGTGGCCGTAGAAAACCACTCTTTAACCCTAAACTCAAAAATCCAAAAAATTAGAAAAGAAGAAAAAGAGACAAGAGATTTTTCTTTGAATAAGATGAAGGCTTGAGATGGTCTGCATTTTTGCAGATACCAGGGTGCTGTTGTGTCTCTGTAGTTCAGGTCCTAGTTGAAATCCCTAAGTGTTGAAAATAACTATTGCCAAAGAAATCTAACTTAATTCTCTTATAAATAGCATATAGTTTTGATAGGGACTAGCAAAAGATAGGCATGGGAGTGTGATGTAAACATGTTTATATCACATAAACTGTCTATTTATGCATGTTCTTAAGCATAGAATTGCATCACATGCTATAAATATTGCATAACATGCATCATCTTGCAGTTAGGTTAGTCAGAATAAAGTGTAGGTTAATTGTCTCCTTTTATGGCCAGGGACAAGGCAACTTGTTAATTGGGGCCTTGGAATGAAGATCTAACCATACAAATCTGATTAGGGCAATGATTGGAGGTTCAACGACTCCAAGATCACCCTATTCAGACTTTCGTAGCACCAGATAGAGACTGAGGAACCTTGAAGATCAAGGGCCAAGATGGTGTTAATCCGCACCTCAAACGACAAATCCGACCACACAGATGGGTTCGATCGACGATCACAGCCTAACAGCATGAAAATAGATCCAATCCGACACCCGTGGCACCATCTACATTACTTAGAAGATGGACGGCCAAGATGTCACCACGTGGTGCAATCCCAGCCGCCCAACTGGCGCCAAGGACCTGCCTCCACTTCTCTTCTTCACTCGCTCGTCGAATCCCCACCGTTGGTTGCTCATCCAACAGCCTCAGAGTCGTGCACACAAAAGCATCCACTTGCCTCAAGAGGAAGCGAGCGCAGCAGTCTAGAGCCCCTTCGCAAGCGAAGGGCGCGCGTTCGAGCCACGCTGCGCTTTAAATTTAGAGGAGGCATGGGCACGGGCGCAATTGGGCCATCTAACCAAGATCAAAAGGCCGAGGGGAGGAGGCGTGGCACACGGAGGTTCGTCAATCGCGCACGTGCGAGATTATGCGCGTTTGCACACCTCATCGCACGTGAGCGCGTGGTAGTGAAGATTTGCAAGGAGCTGGTGAGGCACGTTTTAAGCCGTCCAATCTTGAGATCGGACAGCTGATAACGCCCAAACGTGTGCAGGCATTTTAGGTAAAGAAAAAGAGCGGGCGTGCACAGTGCACGCACACGTCGCCCACGATGGACCTTTAGTGATGTTTAAGTCTGTCACTAAAGGTCCCATATTAATGTTTTTGAAATTAAAATGCCCAAAATGCCCCCACTCTTTGCAACTATAAGAGAAGACCCCTACCCTACAAATTTCTCATCCCTTCCTTCTCTTCTCTCCCTCTCCAAAGCTCAAGAGAAGCTTATCCCACACCCGGGATGCTCCTCAAGAGCTAAAACCAAGATTTCGCCCCCATTCCAAAAGCGAATCCCGAGACTACGACGATGTGCTGCCTCGTTCCCGTTCCTCCTACTTCGACCTCCTTCTTCCTGCTTCGTTCCTTGTCTTCCAGGTGTTGTCTCATCCGGCTCGTCCTCCAAGCGATCGTCGAGGAGGATAACTTCTCTCTCCCATTCCTTTTTCCTACTTTCTAGAGTAGAATTTTCCTGCTTTCTAGTTGTAATAATTTCTCGCTTTCTAGTGTAATCTTTTCTCGCTTTCTTAGTTGTAACAACATTTTGCAATATCAAGTGAATGTTTTCCCTTTCTCTCTCATTGTTTATATTGATTCCATTTCATTGTGATTATTCTGCCTTTTAAACAAAAACACAAAAAAATATAATTACGAATTTTGATCAACGTAGCCTCCCTGAGTTCGACCTGGGATTTCTTTATAGATTTTCGATATAAATTTTATTTGTTGAACCGGAGTTCTTCGCTACTCGAACTATAATGACAGGTTTTCAAAACCAACTCCGATAGCGTAGTCCTCCGACATTCAACAACGCACCTCTGGTTCAGCACGTTATTCTGATTAAGTAGAGGTTGTAAAGGAAGTGCACCAAGTTGGCAAGGATTTGCCATCTGGGCAAGTTGATTACGAACCTCTGTGATCTCGTCTCTATGCTGTTTTTGCATAGCCACATTCATCTTCTAAACGTCAGCCAGAGTCTAAAGGATAAGAGTCATTTGATCTGTCTGAGTCTGCCCAGATTGATAAGTTGGGTTAGGCCGAGGCTAAGGTTGCTGATATGGATGAGGAGCTTGTGGTCGGGGTGGATATTGAGGTCTCTGATTTTGATTATTGCCTGGCCAAGTGAAGTTGGGATGATTACGCCATCCAGGGTTGTAGGTGTTTAAGAATGGATCATTCTGAATGACGTTAAGGTCCTCGCAAATCTGAGGAACCTCAAAAAAATTAGAATATGAGGGTTCAGAGTTCCCCCAACTAGAGTAGGTGGATCCAGAGTTTCCTCTGTAGCCAGAATCAAACGGGGGTGGATATGGGTCCATCTCCTGAGAAGGTCGGTGATAGATGTTGTGCACGGCCTCCCTGCCAAAGGGTGGTTGTGTGAACGGGTTTTGCACAGAGGTGGCTCACTGCAAATGTTGAGTTAGCTCATCCACCTTCTCAATAATAAAGACCTTGTCCAGATGACTGGTCATTAGTTCCAAGTCGATAGAAGAGGACAGGCCCTGTGTCTCATGTGCTCCCTTTGGATTCGTTAATACACGAGCATTCATCCGGTCGAACATGCCCATGGATTCATTATTGATGGAGTTCTCGCACATATTCTCGAGAATCTCCCACACAGTGTCTTCGTGTTGACCCATGATGTTTCCTCCACAGGTTGCATTGACAAATAATCTAATATCCTCACAGAGTCCCTAGTAAAAAGACTAGACTTGTTCCCATTTAGGAACTTCGGGATGGGGGCACTTTTGCATGAGATCTAGAAAATGATCCCATGCTTCGTGAAGTGGTTCTCCTGCTTGTTGTGTGAAATGTGTGATCTAGTGCCGCAAAGCATTTATCCGACCAACAGGGAAGAACTTTCTTAGAAACTCGGATTGAAGTTCTGCCTAGGTGTTGATTGGACGCGTTTGGGTTTGGTACCAGTAAGCAGCTTTATCCATGAGAGAGAAGAACATTTTCATGAGTAGAATATCTCGATTTTGAGCTTCTAACCCGAAGGTCTAGGCCAGATGCTTAAGTTGTTTGATATGCTGGAAAGGATCTTCAGAATTACGCCCATGGAATTTGGGATTGCCATGAATCATGTTGGGCTTGAGTTCAGTGTCAGGACCTCCAGCGGGGATTTGTACTCGAGTTTCGATTGCTGCCGCTGCGGGATTGTCGTGATCTCGCATCATTGGATGCTGCGGTGAGTTCATAAAGGCTTGAAATAGATCATTAAAGTGCTGAAGTTGATTTTCAAGATTATTTTCTTCTACGGGTTGTGCCATGATGATGGATGAAGGAGAATCAAGTTCAGATGAATCGGAGGAGATATTAATAGGATTTGGTTGTCGCACAAACAAGGAGGTTGAGGCTTGGCCTCGACGTGAATGAATGATTAAAGAAGGCCTCAAGGATGGTCTTAGAGACCTCCTCCCGAACATGCACCGATGGAGTAGATGAGAGGTAGAATGTGATGGACCCAATCAAGACACCTAAAAATTTTGGATGACTATAGAGGTTCGGGGCGGATGATACCCCTTAGTCAGAAATCGTCCACCTGAGAATTACCTAAGTAGCTAGAGAGGGAGAGTCCCGCAAAGACTCCTACATGGTAGAGCGCCCCCACGGGTTACAAGGTTTCCCCCACCCGACCTCTCTTGTTACTGATGTTCCAGGTAGACCAGAATGGGGACTTGACCTCTTAAGTTTACCAGTTTTAATTAAGAGCAAGGGTGCTTTAGAATTTCACTTGAATTTTAAGATGTGTTGAGTACAAAAGTGACCTAATTTGAAGATTGGTTGACCCAACAAGGTGGGTCAACTTCACCTGTATTGTCCTTGAAAATTTAGGTCCCTCTTTTAGTGTTCAAATGACTTTAAGAGCTTGATTTTAGGGTTTTGCTTGAATAGATCAATTCAATCAAGGTCTAGGCACACATTATTTGGGAAGATGATTTCTTGATTAAGCAAGTGTGTCTTTAAAAACCCTAAACTAGAATCCTTAATTAGCTCTAATTTGGTCCATTTTAATTTGTCCAAATGTGGTACCTAGGGCTTAAACAAGAATGTGATAGCCCTAGATACCTTAAGCTTTAAGTGGGTGCACAAATCAAGATTTGTTGTTCAAATAAAATGTATCAACTCAGGAAACTTGATGAATTATCCACGGATAGAATGCAAGTAACCCTAATTGATTCTTTTCCTTTTATCCTTTTCAGAATGAGGGGCTTAAAAGAGAGAGTAGTTAGAATTTACCTGGCCTTGGCATGTTTACTGTGCAGTTCATCTTCTTTCAATGTGTCTCTCCTGAAACAACCACAGCAAAAGAGATATAGCAAGTTAGAATCTGAATTAGGAATTGCAATCAAGAGTTCTAAATTACCCGTTGCTCTCCGGCAACGGTGCCAAAATGTTTTACGCGCTAAATCTGCATTTAAGATTGTTGTGTTGTAGTATAGCCAAAATAACACTTAAACAAATAATTTTATTACTCGAAAAAGTTTCAAGGTCGAACACAGTGAGCAATATGGAATTTAGATATCAAGAATTGCAATTTAAATGTAATATAAGCAATTTATAATAGAACTCCAAACAATAATGATATAGAAATGAAAACAAATGTCAATAGTGCAAAAAGAATGGGGTAAAATGGTGATTTGAATCACCAATTACCCCTCACAATAACAGTAAATTTCTCGACAGTATCAATCAAATAAAGCCTAGCAATCAAGTATCAGATGGGTGAATGTTTAATCAGATGGCTTAACCGTCTCGAGCTACAATGTATAGCCCTCTCTTTCTCCTCAACTGTTTCTTCTTCTTCTCTGTTGTTGCGGATCTTCTTCTCTCCTTTTCTTCTTCCTCTTCTGCTACGGGTCCTCTCCTTCTTCTTCTTCTGTTCAATCTCTTCACATAGGGAGGGGGACTTCTTGAATTGGCTAAGTGTCAACCAATTTCCTCTGCAGCAAAAACCCCCCCTACCCCCACGTAAGCTCTCTTTCTCTCTCTGGGTCACGCTCTCCCAGAGCCTTCCACAGTACCAGGTATACAGGTAATCGGACCTAGAGTGTACCCAGGACCAGGGCTGCGGGCGTGGGTCGCAGCGAAGGAGTGCTTAGGGTTAGGTGGGTTATTGGGTGCACCAGGTCCGCCAAGTTAGAGTCGCGGATGAGTCGCGTAAGGTGTGAGTGTAGGGACCTCACCCCCTGTGCATGTTGAGATGATAACGCTATGTGACTTTTTCAATTTATGTGCCTTCAACTGCTCTACCGCTTCCGATGTGGGAATAAACCGTACCCCTTTCTTATGTTTGCAGTTGCATCTGGTGATCCTTGTGATTGCGGTCAAAGACGCAGTCAAAGAGCCAAATTGGCTCCTGGGTTGTGATCCTAGAAGTGCTCCGCAGCGCCTGGGACTTCGCCTGGGGACTGCAGATGCTGAAATGAGCTTCGAGCTTTGCTTGAAGTTTCAGTAATGGCGACGAAGACCTGGGTACCTAAAAGCACGAAAACGGGCTAACAGCCTCAATTAAAATAGTTCATGAGCTTCGCTAGACCATGGCGGATGCACAGGGGATGGTCTCGTGGTTCGTGGAGGTGTATGGTGGGCTGCGAAAATCAAAGGAGGAATGTGACGGTGGGTGTGTTCAGAGGAGCAGTGGAGAGGCTAATAGCCTTAAAGACCAGAGGGCTTTTGCTCTCTGGGACACGACGGAGGTGTAGAAATGAATGGCGGCCGGGTTGGTGGAGCGTAGTGGCTGTGCTAGCTCGTCGGAGGTACGCCAGCGAGGTGGAAGACGGGGGACAGTGGGTCGAGTCAGCGGTCGAAATGAAGTGGCGAGTTTCTGAAAATGAAGAGTGGAAGACAAGTAGTTGTTTAGGAGGGGAGGTGTTAAATAGAAGGCAAGATCGATTTTATAAAATAAATACTGCGTCATAGTATAGTTGAAATCGCCTTGAAAACAAATAAGAATTTTATTACTCGAATGTTAAGTCTGAGGTCGAACACAGGGAGCAAATGGAATGCATACTAATCTCAATAATAGATGCCATTTGAACACTTAAAGTTACTCAAAATCTAATTCAAAATATAAAGCAGGAGTTTATGAATACTAAAATGTAGCAATAAAAGAGAAATTGAGAAGATTGGATAAAAGTGTTTGATTTATCTTTCTGTTGCTTCTTCCTTTGGTTCTTTCTTCAGCTTCCTCTTCTTCTTCAATCCTTCTTCTCTGCCTTGATTTCTCCTTCCTTCTTCTTCCTTGATTTCTCCTTCCTTCTTCTTCCTTCTCTACCTTAGCTTTCTCTGATGTCTTAGCTTCCTTGGCTTCTAATCTCCTTCTTTCTCTTTCTTCTTCAGTCACGCCTTCTCTACCCTTAGCTTCTTCTGCTCCAGCTTCCTCTTCCTTCTTTCTTTCCCTGCACACAAGTGCTTCAGCCACGCCCTCTCTCTTTTCTCTCTTAGGCTCGCTCTCCCAAAGCCAATTGAGTATATAGGTCGGGTCAAGCGCACCCGGGTCTAGGTGCACTGGCGTGGGTGATGCGCGAGGTGCAGGGTTATCAGGTTAGGTCAGCCAGGTTCGCGGAGGAGTGAGCATGGACGAGGCAGGTGAGTGGGCGAGGGGACCTCACCCCATGTTCGGAGGCAGTGAAGAGAAAACACAAAAATAATTTATACCACACTCTACGCTCCAAACTTTCCGAGGTGGGACTAAAAGTCCCACCCGCTTCGCTTGTGCCCATAGGAGGATGCCTCGCAAAATTGCTGCAGCTGTGACACCTCGCAGAGCCACTCACTGGCTGAATGTGTGCACGAGGTGACTCCGCGTTGCCTGGACCTAGGAACCTGGAGCCTGACGCTTGGGTTGGAGCTTGCAAGCAAGTTTCATGTCAGCTCCAATGGCGGTGGAGGCAAGAACCTGCTCTCAAGAAAAACAACCTCGCAACCTCATTAGATCACACAGGGGGCTTCGCCATGACACAGCGAAGGTGTTGCAGTAGGTGGCTAGGCACGGGGTGACCTAGGCGTGTGTGCCTAGGTTGGTCTGTGGCTGTGGTGATGGATGTGGTCAGGGCGAGTGAACGGAGGTTGTGGCGGTCGATGGAGATGGGATAATGATCAGTGGAAGGTGGCGGAGGTTCTGAGGTAGTTGGCAAGGTGGATGGAGGTGTGGAAGTGATGGAGACACCTCGCCGGTGGTTTGCCGGAGATGGAGAAGATGGCGGTGGTCTGCAGTGGTCGAGGGTTGATAATAGAAATAATGAAGGGGGAAATGAAGAGAGGAGAGAGGGGAAGAGATCTAACCTAATTAAGGGACGAAGGGAGACAGGAGGGCGGCTAGTGCGTACCTGTCGCCACCAGAGACGGAGATCCAGTAGAGGGGTGACAGTGACGACAAAGAGGTATTTGGCACGTGCGCAGGTACGGTGCGACGCGAAGGGAGGCGAAGACAGCTCTGCCACTGGTATTGTGGCAGAGCGATGAGAAGAGGGGGAGATGTTTCCGAAGATCGCTGGATGCTTGGCCGGAGGAAAAGAGAAGAAATTGGAGGGTGATTCCCAACCAAACCAAGCTGAAAATGAGCGACCGGATCTAGGACTTCTTTTATAGGCACAGGCAGAGGGCCTTGTGCTTGGAAGGCAAGCTTCCAAGCACAGGTGTCCTCGCCGGTGTAGGTATGTGCGAGAGATCCAAATCTCTCATGCGTTCACATGAGAGATTGGGTAACAATTAGGGCTTGGAATTGCGCTCATAAGATCGGTAATTCCTCAGAAAATCTCCCTTTCAAATTTGAGAGGGAGTCTATGAGGAATCAGGGAGAAATTCCCTCTGGTATCCTCGCCGGAGTAGGACTCCTCCGCTATAATGGTGGAGGGACCTAATTGCAAAGAGTGGCGAGGAAGATAGGGGGGTCTCTGTAAGGTTTTCGAAAGTTAGGGGCATAAAAGTAATTGGGTTTAACTGTTTTGCAAAGTAGGTCAAGGTGACCTCCCCTTAGGTCTAAATTTTGGTAAAAACCTAATTTGGACCTAAGGAATCCAATGGTTAAGTTGGATTTTAGGTTTGATCATGTTTGACTAGACATTTTACATAAAAACCCAATTTATGGCAAATGTTTGACTAGGCCCTCTATTTAGGTCAAAATAGTTTTCAAAGGCCAAATTGAAGGTTATATACCCTAAAGGATATTTTTCCATGAATTTCAGAAGGTTTAGTTGATTTTTATCATGACCAGAACCTTGTTGAATTAAGTGGATCTATTTTAGAGTTATAAGAAGTCATTTAATTCGTAGATTGCATAATAACCCTTTTTTGATTGAACCAACCTACTTTTTATCTTGTTAAGACCATTTGACCTATGTTTAGCCCCTAAGAAATTCCGTTGATGTACTGCAATGGTAAAATTGCAGTTTTACCCTTTGTTTCTTATTTTCTTCTCAGAACAGTTATTCCTTGAATTAGACTCTTCTCTAGGTTATGTAGGAGATTTTGTTCTCTTTTCTAGGTCAAAATGAGCTAGTTAGGGCTCATGATGGTGTTCCCACCAGGAGGTAGACAAAGGGGAGCGGAGTTGGCCCCAATTAAGGTGTTACCGGCGTCCAAGACGAAGCTACTCTGATGAAAGGTGGACGGCGAGGATGAAGGGGGTAGGAGCACCGGCGGGTGCTACGCGACACGGAAGAAGGCAAGGAGGAAGAGTCTGCCACTGGTATTGTGGTCAGACAATGAGAGGAGGCAGGGAGAGTCGCCAGAGCTTGAAGAGAAAATCGATCGGAGGAGGAGAGAGGAATTTAAGGGATTCTCTGGTCAAATTCAAGCTTGGAGGATCGAGCAGGCTTGGGAAGTCTTTATATAGGTGTCAGGGGGTAGATTAGAGCCTAGAAGCTAAGCTTTCAAGCTTGGATGGTCACCGGAGTTGGAAACCCAAGTTTCTCATGCGTTCGCATGAGAAATTGGGAAAGAATTGAAGCACAAGAATCGGTCTGATTGAAAGAGGATTTCAAAAGGAATCTCCAGTTCAATTCTGAGGAGGTTTCATCAATCAATCAAGGAGAAATCCTCGATTGATTGTCGTTGGAGTTGTAGGAATAGGAGTTCTGTGCGGTGGGGATCTTTTTCTGAGAACAACAACAAAGTTGGGGACCTTTTTAAAAGAGTTTTGAAAGTTAAGGGAAGAAATGTAATTAAACAGGACCAATTTGCAAACTAGGTCAAGACAAACTCATCTTGGATCTAAATTTTGGTACAAACCTAATTTGGACCTAAGAAATCCAATGGTGAAGTTAGATTTTGGTTTTGACCATGTTTGACTAGGTAATTTATGAGAAAACCCAAATTAGGGCAAATGTCTGTCTATGATCCTATTTTGGGTCAAAATAGGTTCTGATGGTCAAATTGAAGGTTCTAAACCCTAGAGAATATTTTTGTATTAATTATAAAGGGTTTAGGTTGATTTTATCCTGATAAAAACCTCAATTAATTAAGCGAGTCTGTTTTTAGGGTTTCAAAAGACATTTAATTCTCATAACACGTGCAAATCCATTTCTGATTGTTCTAACCCACTTGTTATCTTTTTAAGACCAATTGACCTTCATTCAGCCCCTGAGAAAACTCGTGGTTGTACTGCATTCATGATAAGCTAGTAAAATTGTAGTTTTATCCCTAGTTTCTTATTTTTCCTTCAAAATGATTATGCAATGACTTGTGATTCTCTGGCGGTTATGTAGGAGCATTTGCTGACTTAATTGGGTCAAAATGAGCTAGTTATGGCTCATGATGGTGTTCCCATATAGGTCCTTGAAGGATTTCTATGATCCTTCGAACTATGGGAAACGTCCTGACATCATGATTCTCGTCAGAGACATAGAAATCAAGCCCCAAGTCTTAAGTTTGATTAAGCATTTCCATGGGCTTGGCTTAGAGGACCCATTCCAGCAGTTAGAGGTTCTGACCACTTTGGTTCAGACTACCAAAGCAAGGAATGTGAACGAAGAGCAAATGATCATGAGGCTCTTCCCCCACTCTCTTAGGGATAAGGCCATACATTGGTACCGGACCATAGGGAGGCCGATAGAAACTTGGGCTGCTCTTAAGTCAGCTTTCTTGAAGAAATTCTTCTATCTCGGAAGGACCAATGCCTTGCAACGGGAGATTACCACTTTCGCCGAGTAGCCGGGGGAACCGTTTTATGGTGCCTGGGAGTGATTCTAGGAACTTTTGAGGAAGTGTCCACACCACAAGGTGCCGAAATGGCAACTCGTGCAAATTTTCTATCACAGGTTGGTTAAACAACTCCGTAATCACATGGATGCCTCTTGCGGAGGTGATTTCCTCAACAGGGATGTAGATAGCGCGTACAACCTGTTTGAGGAAATGAGCGAGAACTCCATTAATCATGCCTCCATGGATGCATTCAACTGGTCTCAACAACCCAGGTCAAGTGCTAATGAGATCCAGGATTCTCATTCATTTGACATGGAATTGATTTGTAATAACTAGATAAAATGGACTTGGTTTCTAAGAGAATGGAAGAATGGATGTCTGGGAATTCGGGAAACACTTCTACACCTACTCAATCCCAGAATTCGGGATTCCATTCCTCACGAGATCCCATGGGGCAGGAGTTCGTGAACCAACTTGAATCGACTCAACCTATGAGCTAGGATTTCTTGGAACCTTATGGATTCTAAACTGGGGCCTTTGATCCCAATTTTTTTAATCCTTCGTTCTCTCCATCCTTGCCCTATGAGGATGCGTATGCAATGCAAGAGAATGTTAGGTCCAACCCATATTCCAACACTTATAACTCGGGTTGGAGGAACCACCCTAACTTCTCCTGGAAAAGTCAGGGGCAACAGACCCAAACTCGACCCAGCAACTATGCATCTCAAAGACCTATGGGTCAGGGTCAAGTATACACCTAGTTGCCCTCGAGACTAGTTACTCAGCCATCTTGGAATGCCCAACAATTTGCAAGGCAAGCTGATTTAAACCGGTAGATGGTGGAAATGCAAGGGTCCATGCTTCAGCTTATGCAGCAAATGAAGACATCATTGGATAACTTGCAATCCGAGTTAATTGCTAACACCCGACAACCCGGATCTCTACCATCCCAACCTATACCCAACCCGCGCAATGTGCAAAATCAGGGCAATAGAGCCCAAGGGTACGGGAATCAAAGGGACCCACATGCACATGCTCAAGTGGTTGAGTAGGGTCCCTCCTCTTCTCCTTCTAGTTACATGACCAATCAGGGCCCTCCAATCTTCACTAACCCACCTCAAGACCCGAACCCATATGCCTCTGCAAACTCCGTCACCTTGAGAAGTGGGAACCAAACCCAAAACCCTGAATTACCTTCTAGAAGCCAAAACCCTAGGGAGCTTGAGAGAAAGAAGGAGGAGATTGAAGACAATAAGGCCCAGGGACCGAAAATTGAAAATACCACCCATATCCCGTTCCCTGAGGCCCTATTGAAAACCAAGAAGAAGAAAATCATAGATAAAAACGAGGAGCTCTTGAATTTATTCAAGAGCGTAGAGATCAATATTCCGCTCCTCAACGCTATTAAGCACATCCCAGCTTACGCTAAATTCTTGAAAGAACTGTGTACCCAAAAATGGAAGCTGAGAGAACCTACTCTGAGGAAGGTGATTCTCTCTGAGCAGGCAAGTTCTGTGATCCTACATTACCTTCGTCAAAAGAAGAAAGATCTAGGTGCCCCCTTGATCTCATGCATTATTGGGGAATACACTTTTGATAGGACACTATTGGATCTAGGTGCATCCATCAACCTAATCCCTACTTCTCTTTATGAGAGGTTTGGGTTAGGCGAACTTAGGTCAACCTCAGTAATGCTACAATTAGCAAACTGTTTGGTCACCACACCGAGGGGCATTATTGAGGATGTAATTGTCAAGGTCAAGGATTTCTATTTTCCAGTAAATTTTCCCGTCCTTGATATGGATGTACCTAACGATTTGAGGAACACGCCCATTACTCTGGGGCGTCCATTCCTAGCTACCACCAAGGCCAACATAAACTATGAAAGCGGTAGTATGGAGATCGCCTTTAGGGATAAGAAGCTAACTCTGGATATTTTTAAGGCGATAAGAGGATTTGAGGATTGTAGATTCATTGAGGAGCTTGAGGATCAGGATCTTGAGACTTGTATGACAATCAATGCACTCGAGGACTCCACCAGCTTTAGAGAACCCAACCCACAACCCTCCGTGGTAGACCTGCCACATCCTAAAGAGGCTGTTGATTTTTTTCATTCCCAGCCTCTTCCATTGGATCATCCTGATGAATCTTCGTCAGCATCCTCCCTACCTTCTATTCTAAACGCACCTCAGCGTGAATTGAAACCATTGCCCAAAAATTTAAAATATGAGTTCTTAGGACCTGAAAACACACTCCCTGTGATTAGTAGTGCTAATTTGACTAAGGAGCAAGAATTGAGGTTAATTAAGGTCCTTAAGAACAACAAGGAGATAATTGGTTCGACCATCCACGACCTTAGGGGGATGAAGCCATCTTATTGTAACCATCATATTTTCATGGAGGATGGACCCTGCTCTTCTCTTGAAATGTAAAGGAGACTAAAATCGAATATGCGAGAAGTGGTCAAGAAGGAGATAATCAAGTGGCTCGATGCTAGAATTATATACCCAATCTTGAATAGTCCATAAGTTAGTCCCATTCAGATTGTACCCAAGAAGACGGGAATAACCATTTCGACTAACGAGAAAGGGGAAACCTTTACCACTCGTTCAGCTTCTACTTGGAGAGTTTGTATTGACTATAGGAAGCTGAACACAGCCACTAAAAAGGATCACTTTTCCTTGCCATTCATCGATCAAATCCTTGAAAGGTTAGCTGGGAAAAAATACGTTTACTTCCTGTATGGTTATTCGGAATATAACCAAGTTCCTATGCATCCCATAGACTAGGAAAAGACAACCTTCACATGTCCCTACGGAACCTTTGCATTCCATAGAATGCCATTCGGGCTTTGCAATGCACCTGCGACTTTTCAAACATGCATGCTGGCCATCTTTTCTGACATGGTGGGAGATTGTCTTGAGGTGTTCATGGATGATTTCTCCATTTTCGAAGATTCTTTTGAGTCATGCCTAGCTAACTTGGAATTGATCCTCCAGAGATGCATCAAAACACGACTGGTCCTTAGCTGGGAAAAGAGCCACTTTATGACTCAGGAAGGCATTGTCCTGGGTTATGTGGTCTCTAGTTGGGGTATTGAGGTTGATAAAGCTAAGATGGATGCTATCTCTAGACTTCCTCCACCTACATCCATAAAATAGATCCTCTCTTTCCTTGGGCATGTGGGTTTTTACAGAAGATTCATTAAGGATTTCTCGAAGGTTGCTCAGCCCTTGAGTAACCTTCTGGCCAAAGACACGCCGTTCGAGTTTAATGAATCATGCCGTAAGGCATTCAATTTATTAAAAACGACAGTAACCTGTGCCCCGGTGTTGCAACCACAGATCTGGACAGCCCCATTTGAGATTATGGCTGACGCATCTGATTATGCCGTCGGGGCTATCCTGGGTCAGAAGATTGAGAAAAAGGCCTTTGTGATTTACTATGCTAGCATGACTCTGGACGAGGCCCAGAGGAGCTACACCGTTACTGAAAAAGAATTGCTAACTATAGTTTTCGCTTTAGAAAAATTTAGGGCTTATCTTTTAGGTTCTTATGTCATCATATATACCGACCACTCGACTTTGAAACATCTCTTGGCCAAAAAGGATTCCAAACCCTGATTTATAAGCTGGATTCTGTTGCTTCAAGAATTTGATCTTGAAATTAGGGATAAAGCTGGGGCACAAAATGTAGTGGCGGATCACCTCTCGAGAATCCTAATTGATTCTCCTCATCTGAATGTCCCAATCTCTGATACTTTTCCAGATGAGACTATCCTTACAGTCTCGGGTATCCAAACCCCCTGGTTTGCGGATATGGTTCATGATTTGGCCGTTGGTCAAATCCCCCAAAATTAAACCAAACAACAATGGGATAAACTTGTACCTAAGGCCAAATATTATTTTTAGGATGATCCTGAGCTGTACCACATCGGCGTAGACCAGATTATTCGTCGATGCATCTCAGAAATTGAGTTCCATAGCATACTTGAGTTCTGCCACACATCTGCATGCGGTGGACACCTTTTCCGGAAAAAGATGGTAGCAAAAATCTTTCAATCTGGATTCTATTGGCCATCATTATTTAAGGATGCCTAGGAATTCTCAAAGTCATGCACCTGATGCCAGACACTTGAGGAGCATGGCTAAGAGAGATATGATGCCCCTGAACCAAATACTTTCCATCAAAATTTTTGACATTTGGGGCATCGACTTTATGGGAACTTTCCCTCCTTCATTTGGACCCCAGTATATTCTGGTCGTTGTTGATTATGTGCCCAAATGGATTGAGGCAATTCCCACCTGGACCAATGACCACAAGGTGGTCAGTGATTTTGTGAAGAAAAATATCTTCAGTCGGCTCAAGGTTCCTCGGGCAATTATCAGTGATGGTGTCACACATTTCACTCATGCCCAGTTTGAGAATTTATTGGGGAAATATGGGGTGAATCATTGAATTTATATACCCTACCACCCTCAAACGAACGGACAGGTCGAGGTCTCCAATCGAGAGATCAAAAACATTTTGCAAAAGACCATTAGGCCTGATGGGAAGGATTGGATCCAAAAGCGAGATGATGCACTTTAGGCCTACCGTACAGTGTACAAAATGCCTATCAGTATGTCTCTGTTCCATCTGGTGTTTGGTAAGGTGTGTCACTTACCCATAGAACTTGAACACCGAGCATTTTGTTCCATCAAGAAATGTAATTTTGACCTAGAGTTGGCCGGGAAAACCAGGAAACTCCAACTATCTTAGTTGGAAGAGCTTCAGAATGATGCTTATGAAAATGCCAGAATCTATAAGACAAGGGATAAAGCTCTCCATGACCATATGATTTCACGTAAGAGCTTTGAGCCAAACCAGAAGGTCTGGCTTTTCGATTCTCGATTGAAGCTTTTTCCTGGAAAGCTCAGATCTAAGTGGGACGGCCCGTTCGTTATTGAGCGGATTTTCCTTAACGAGGTTGTCGAAAACTCTAACCCAAAGACAGGTAATATCTTCAAGGTCAACGGATAGCATCTTAAACCCTTTGTTGACCATATGCTCCCTAAACCCGTCTCCGACAAGGTTTCTCTTACCTTGCCTTAACCACTGTGAGCCGATAATCGCCTAACTGAAGGCATTAAACTCAACACGTGTAAAGATTGTTCCAAGCTAACCAGAATCTCATGAAAACCAGGTGCTATTCTTCCACTTCTACTCTCCTGCATGCTTTCATTTTTAACAATGAGAACATTGCATTAGCTAAGCATAGGTGGTAGATATTTCTTATGAATCATTTTGTCAGCCGTAACAGTAATTTCTTATTTTTTATTAAAAAATAAAAGAAAAAAAATGGAGACAAGAACTTAGGCATTAGAAGTTGCAAACTTTAGGAATTGATACTTTGGGACTTAAATACTTAGACTCTTCAGGTCTTCAGGCTTAATTAGCCCAGGTGTCCACTCGAATGTGGACTTAGTCTCGAGTCCTCACCAAATAATCTTATCTTAAACTGGTTAATAAATTGGGGTGATAAGTATACAAATTATCAACCTGCCCTCTGATTTGAGGGGACTTTAAGCCTAAGCATCTACACACTTTTTTGCACTGACTCACTTTTCAGCAGTTTCTTCGGAAATTGGATAGCTAATGAACTATCTAGGGTGATATGGCTGGCAAGTTGTTGGTTGTAATAGCTCATCAGCCAGTTGTCCAGAGCCCAGCCATAAGACCATTTTCATTGTACTACCTTTAGGAAAATCTTAGATTAGGGAAGCCACCTACTTATAAAAAAAAACAAAGAGGAAAAGAAAAAGAAAAAAATAGAAAAATGAGAAAATAAATAAAAAATAAACAAATAAACCACACTTCACCACACGAGTATGGCTAGCAAGTTGTCGTGGGTAACTGCCCATTGGCCGGCTGTCCAGAGCCCAGCTCACAAAAATGCACAATAATTTCCAAAACACTTAGGGAAGAAGTGGGAAAGTAGAATAAACCGAGGAGATATACACTGAATTCACCCTTGTATTGATCTCATAAATAAAAGAAAGGAGAAAACTATCGTTCAAAAAGATAAACCTCTAGGCAAGGTCACCTAGGGTCGTAGAAACCCAAAGTCTGTTTTAGTGGCTGCCTAGTGAGTCTTTCACTCTTTTCACTAGATGCTTAGCACTTAGAGTCCTTTTCGAGTCTTGGGCAGGTCAGGTAGCCATAAAAAGTTATCCCGAAACTCTCAAACTCCAAAAGTACAAAAAAAAATTAGAAAAGAAAAAAAATAGGAAAAAAATTATGTATCTTCTCTTTTCAAGTAAGGCGAGGGATTGGATGGTCTGCATTCTGGTAGACACCCGAGCACTATTGAGTTTTTGTAATTAGATCCTGCGGTTGAGATTTTCTAAAGCAAACGATGAATTTTGCCTAAATAATCGAATCTTTACTCTACTTTTATACATAGCATTTAGGTTAATTTTGCTAGGGACTAGTAAAAAGTAAGCATGAGGGTATGATAAATATGCATAAATTCATCATAAAATGCCTATTTATGATAGTTCCTAGGCCTAGCATTGCATATCATGATATAAATATTGCACAAACATCCATTGCATTGCATTTAGGATAGTTGTATATTATGTACATTAATTTCGTCATTTTACATGGCCAGGAGGTAGTGTGACATCTTTACGTGCTTTGGATGAAGATCCAACCATACGGATGGATTCAGAGCGACGATCACAGTTCGTCGACGTGAGAATCACCCCGATCAGAGTTCTATAGTACCCTCCACAAGAAGAAGAAGGCGGACGTCCTAGATGGCGCCACGTGGTACCATCCAGGCCACCCCACCTGAGTCGATACATCCCCAAGCCCACCACATGGAGAGATCTCAATCGTTGGATCGGAGCTCTGTAGTACCCTCCACAAGAAGAAGAAGGCAGACGACCCAGATGGCACCATGTGGCACCATCCAGGCCGTCCCACCTGAGTCGATACGTCCTCAAGCACACCGCATGGAGAGATCTCAGTCGTTGGATCTCAATCCAATGGCTGAGGGGCGCCCTAACCACACGACAGCACCAACCCTCCACTCGACAAACCACGACTTTGGCGCATTGGTGAAGACACGCGCTCGCAAACTATGAGCGCAAGTTCGAGCGGCAGCAGGGGGAGGCAATCTCGCAAAGAGTAGGCGCGATTCAATTGCTCCCATTGGATGTCATCAAGTAGCAGAGGCATCGCCACGTGGCATCGCTCGATGGGTGCTGATGCTACACGCGGCCATCAACTCACCTCGAGAACATGCGATCCCATGCATGCACAAGCGTGTGCTTGGTTGGCACCAACCTTCAGCGATAGCCTGGCGGACATTTAGTGACGCTTGCAGCTGTCACTAATTGCTCGTAGGCATAAGGCCAGCTGCGTGCATTAGAGGGCATGAGTTGGCTATAGCAACACTTGAGCTGGACCTACAGCGATGTCCTGGAGGTCGCTATTGGTCTTATGCCTATTCTAGCCTCCTCTTATCCACTATATAAGGACCTACACCCCCTCCCTTCCAAGGCATCTCTACCTACTCTACTCCCACCTACTCCTAAGATCTAGCTAGCCTACCAACGCTCTATTAGAGCTTACTCTCAAGCTCCTAAGGCACCTATTAGTGAAATAAACCTCTACCCCACCAAATATTCCTCCATCTTCCCGTCACCATTCATAGGTCGCCTTGCAACCATCCTCCCACCTCTATTCCGGTAGCATATCATCTCCACCTCCTCACCTCCATTCCGGAGCCACACTAAAGCTTTCCTCTACCCGACGTCCTCCTGCATCTCACCTCCGTAGTCCCGCTTCCCAACTCCTTCTTCCAAGCTTCCTCTAAGCACCGTTGTCTCGCCAAATAGCTGATTCGAGAGATTCCTTTTCACCTCTTTCTCTTTTATGCTTTCATAGATCATTGTAATTGACATTGGAGTGATATATATCATATTTGTTCCATCTCTTGTGTGAATTTATTCTGATTGTCTTCTTATTTCAAAAACATAAAAAAATAACAAAAACTAAAACACCAAAAACAAACAAAGAGAAGCACGATTTTCAAGCTAAGTAAATGTCGCCTCTGTGTTTGACTTGAGACTTCCTTGGAGTTTCGGTAAAATTTTATTTGATAAACGAGTTTTGCGACTAAAATGATGGGTTACTATTACCCCTGATTTCAAACACGCGAAGCATGTTTCATCAATAGGTCAGCAAGTTTGTCAATAGTCGTGCCCAGGTGAAGGTGCTCTTCTTGGAGAGCCACCTCATGCCCATCCATGGCTAAGTGTTCGGCTCTTAGCACCTGCACCTCCTCCTTCAGTGAAAGGACATTGGTGCAGGAGGTTTGTAGGCGCTTGGACAAGTCCCGCAAAGCCACGACTTCAGTCATGTGTGCTTTGATGAGACCTTCCTCCATCTTCCTGCCAAGGTAAGTGACCTACGCTAAACCATTGCAGGCCTTATTTGTCTCCTCCTACAGTCGGGACACTTGAGTGCCATCCTACTAGTGCTAGTGGAGCTTGCAGATTGCCTCCTTCACTGCCTTCTCCACCCACTCTCGAGCAGAGTGGTCCTCCCTAATAAGGCAGATGAAATTCCTTTGCTCCACCTTAGCTATCACAACACATTTGGTAGCCATATCAGCTGTCTTTAAGGAGCCACTAGGCTCAGCGATGTCTGATTGATGTTGTGGCTCATAAAGCGCATTTTTTATAAGAGAAAGCGTCGTAGTATAGTATGCAATATGATCAACAAAAATATTTATAAAGATAACGAGACTTGGAGTCCCGGTCATTCGTCTCTGGGAGGCATTTATGGAAATGTAGATTTGAAATCGATCTCTTTCACTCTACTTGCCTAAAATATCATGCCGATTTATAGTGATTTACGTATTGATGTATGACATGCTAGTTGCCAAAAGATAGTAATTAAAACATGCAACTTCAATCACACCAAAAGATGATAACTAGGCACATGGTGATTTTCAACATATATATTTATATATAAAAAAGATGATGATGATATCAGAGTTGCAGAGCACAGGTAGAGGAATGCTTGTACAGGGAAATAAAACTACTCGCTACCAGGAAATGATTGCATACATGAATCTATGAGGGGATTTTGCATGCATCATTTGGGGAGAAGTAAGGAACTACACTATTAAGCAGTAAATAAAGCATGTAAATCTAAGAAGAACTATAATCTAATCTAGCAGAAATAAGGGCATTTGAAGGTAGCTCCGATGGCCTTTGAGTTGGTTGAGAGGAGAAGGAGGGGCGGCTAATGGTGCTTAGACCGGTCCTTAGAGAGAGGTTGGAGAGGTGATCCAGCATCTTGGCATAGAGGTGGTGGTGGTCATTGTGAAGCTACTGGTGGACATGGAGGTGGAGTGGATGTGGAATGAAACTAAGCTAAATGGAACCAAGAGTGGATGGGTGCAAATGGCCACCCCTTAAGTCTTTTTATAGACCTAAGGGAAGCTCTATAGACAATTATGGAACTCTCTAGAGAGGCCTATGGTAAGAGATCATGGGAGAGTGAGAGAGAGAGGATGGATGGTAGTTTTTAGATCCACCAAATGTGGATCTAAAAATTGAATGCTCTTGGTTGCTAATTTTAGCAACCAAGGCAACAACACATGGTAGAGAGTTCTAGAGAACTCTAGGCTAGGTATTTTCATGTGGATGGTGTGTGTGGGTGTGTATGGGTCGAAACTTAGGTGGCTAGGTTGATTAGGTTAGGTTCTAGTGGGTTTAGGTCAAGGTAGGTCTCAAATTAGGGTTATAAACCATAATTCACTAAGGTAAAGTGCAATTAAACTTAATACAAGTTTAATTGGGTGTATGGAAACCTAATTGAGAGTAAAATAACTCAATTAAGTTAGGTATAGGTCAATTGGACTCTCACTGAGTCCAATTGGACAGTGTGTGCTGAGATCAGGGCTCAATTGAACTCAATGAGTCCAATTGAATGGGCTAATGGAATTGACTAAGATCCAAGTCAATTAAGTTTAGTGAGGACCTAATTAGGTCCTTAGGGAGGTCTAGAGGTGATGTGCTAGGGTTAGAGTACCTTAATTTAGGTTACTGTGGGGTTAGAATTGGGTTTAAGGGGCTAGAGATCCAAGATCAAGGCTTGAATTCCAAAATAGGAACTGGAGGACAGCATCAGACGTCTAATAAAGTTTTCAGACGTCTTATAGTGAAAAATCAGAAGTCCAGACTTGTTGTCTGGATGTCCAATCAGAGTCAAGAGGGTTTCTAGGTTTTGTCTTGGGTATTCTGCAGAAATTGGACGTCTGACCAAGTGTCTAGACGTCCAATAACACTGCAGAAGTGGGTTTAAGGTGTGCGAGAGTTGGCTAAGGGTTCTGGACATGCTATAACTCATCTGGACGTCCAGATAAAGGCTAGAATTAGGGTTTTATGATTTCCTATGGTGCAGTTACCTAATCTATGGGTGGCTAAGGCTTCCAGGCTATCCTAGAGCTAGGATGGTCCTAAGTTCTTCATAATTTACTGCTTTATTCCTACTTAAATAGAATAGCATATCTCAACCCCTTACATTATTGTCTACTACATCTTATTCTAGGTCTTCTGCTCCAACTCTACTGTAACTTCAGTTATTCTTTATTCTTCAGATCCAGCTTTAGATCCAACTTCAGATCTAGCTTCTAATTAGCTTATTACCTGCAATTGACATAATGCACCTAATCAGTACATTATAGCATTATTTTATGTATAGCTAAAAGAAAGCGGTAAAGGTGCAAATAATGCTTATGCATGCATGAACTACCCTAACTTATGCTAAGTCCTAGCCTAATTTAGGTCAATTAAGACCTATGATTGCTGCGTAATCATACCCCCATGCCTAAATCTTGCTAGTCCCTAGCAAATGCAAGATTAAATTATTCACAGAAGGGTCCCTAAGGGATTGATTATTTTATCAAGTGTATGCCTAGAGATTTTTCTCCTTTTTGTTTTCATCCTATGCTCTAAAAATCCAGACAATTGTGAAAGTGTAGCTATGTAGCTTTTGCAATGGATTCGAGTGAAAAACTAATTCACCTCTAAAGCCTGTACTTGACCCCTAGTAAAAATTCTAGCGGGATAGGCGGACTTCTTCCCTCGAGGTGTTCAAGATATTCTGTGAATTTCACCCGGCTTTAAGCTTAAGTAGAGAATCTTAGAAGCAAAAGATTATATATTTGGTGGCTCACTCTCGACTGGTGCTACATAGAGATTAGTACTATAGATTCTAGATTCCCAAATTATTATGTAACTCATCTCAGAGAAAGATGAGAAAAACTATGCTCTCTTTTGATTTCTTTGTTTTCATTCTCTCTTACTCTTTCTCTTTTTCTTTTCTTTGCTTTCTTTTTCTTAAAGCTCACAATCTCACTAGATTCACACATATGACCTGTATTTGGTGGTCTCACTTGGCATTAACACTTTAATTGAATTTCCATAACCCTAACACTAAGTAAGAATTTTTCAGCCAGTATTCGGGCAGTCAGAAACACAGAAAAATAGGTTAAGGCCATATTTTGTGGATCTCAAATTTATTCGATGGTATTACCTCAATGCAAATAAAATAAACACTAAATATTCACAAACTCTTTTTTTCTTGCTTTTTCTTCTTTTTCTAATTTTTTTCAATTTTTTTTCTTTTCATCATTTTTTTGTCTCTTTTTTTTTCTTTTTTTTTCAACATAACACAACTAGCACACATTCATGAACTTTATTGAGAAGGCATTATTAGGGATTTGTGGTACTCAAAAGACATTGGGTGGCTTATTTGGTGGAAGTGCCTACTCACGGCACCGAGAGAGATGGATAGGATGGTGTATTTCTGACCTTGACACCAATACCCTCCTTCAGCCAAGGATTTCGTAAAGAATGGTCGTAACCATCCACCTTAGCCCTAGCTTTATGAAAACTCGCTCTCCACATATTTACCTTATTTGGTGGCTCTCAAAATTTCACACAAAATGTATAGCAGGAACTGAGAGTGAAAACTATGCCTTATCTCTGAGTATCATCACCTAATTATCTAGGATTCCTGATTCCTTGCACTAATCTTAGAGCACCAGTACTCTCTATTCTCATCTCGAAACACTTTCCAGGGGTTCAGGAAAAGAAGTACTGCTTCTTCTCGACAAACTAAAGACGTTTATCAACCTTCACTGTGAATCCATTGCAAATT
The DNA here is from genome assembly GCA_037157565.1 of Thalassia testudinum. Taxonomy (NCBI): domain Eukaryota; kingdom Viridiplantae; phylum Streptophyta; class Magnoliopsida; order Alismatales; family Hydrocharitaceae; genus Thalassia; species Thalassia testudinum. The sequence goes on from JAZHRO010000056.1 coordinate 20,133,965, forward strand.
CTACATGTGTGAAAATTTATACTAGATTCCAGATTACTAAAATCAACTAGAGGATAAAATCCCTAATGCATTCTCTTAATAAAATAATCTTATTCATGGATGCACTATGTATATATGCTATAAACAAGTAACATGTTATATTCGTACTTTATGAAATTTTCCTTTCGGGTTACATTCAGCTTGACCCTAAATTTCGAACAAAAGGTGAGCAGGTAAGTCGGAAGTGGCTGTTGCAAATGATTTTTAGCTCCAATGCAAACATTGGAGGTGGAGTCGGTTGTTCTTTTATTTAGGGTCCTAAACTACGTTTGACACATAGCTCTGGGGTTTTCCTAAATGTTGGCATAAAAATTTTCAATTTTGTCGTATCTACCCCCCCCCCATGCCTAAGTTCTTGCATGTCCTCATGCATGAATATAAAAGAAAATAAGTACAGCTGGGAGTAAATGGGTAGAAATCACCTGGAATTGCTCCTGAAGTTTAACGTTCAGCATCGGCCAACCTGGCAGTACACAATATGCAAGATAAATATGCTTAAAAGAAAAATATGCTATGTATAAAAATGGTTATGTATAGATGATGGTAGAATGTGGGGTAGATGTTGAGTTTAATGCCTCCAGCTGGGCAAAAATTCAATCAGATGTATCAATTCTAGCATAGGAGCCGGTCAAGATTAAGAGAAAAATATGCTCATATGTTTTCAGAATCAGTGGTCCAGAGATGCAAACCAACTAATTGTGCACCCCTACTCCAAAAAGTCTAGCTATAAAAAGTGTGGAGTGGTGGTGGAAAATAGAGGATAATCAGAGGGGGAATCATGATGTTGATTCAGCTAATTTATCATGTCCCACAATTCAGCAGGAAGTTGCTGAGGTAGTAGATCAAAATGTATCTCAGAACCAGAATCTGTGTCATAGGGATCCTCATAACGATAATTGACATCAAAGATCATGCCCTCACCAGGCTCTAGATCATATGGAGGTATCCATGAAATTAAAAGATTAGTGGGGAGGTCACTGAAATCCTCGTCAGAAATTACTTCGTCTTCATCAGTACTCATCTCTGATTCATCGAAGGCTGACTCTTTAGTCTCAAAGTCGAGCCATCCATTGGATTGACTAGGATGGTAGGTGCATCCCTAGCTCGTTCTGCTCAAAGCTTCACCCTCATATGCATTGGGTTCCTCAGTAATTCCTGCCTCAAGTAGCATATCCATTTCTTCGATAAAAACATCCATAGCTACTTCTGATCTTTGGATGTCAAGATCAGGGATAGAAAGTATCATCTCAGAATCTCTAACATCCAAATTAGGTATGTAGGTGAAAGAAGAAGAGTGCAGGTCAGAAGATGTTGGCTCTAACACAGGTTCACCTACAATGGGAAGTGGCCTAGACTGATCAGTAGTGTCACATGTAATGTTTGCCTCAACATCCATATCCTCAAATGGATCTACTTCCCTTATCATGGTTGGGTTATCTAACCCAAGAGGTTGTTGGTGCTAGAGCACCACGATCACTTATTTTGATGATAACAAAACACGTGTTATTTAACATTTGCAATTTGAGTCCTAGATTTCAGGTCAATTGCAAATGTGGACGTGTTTAGACGGAACTCGAGCTCGCATCCAGGACGGATTGGAGGAGCTTGACGGAAAACAAAGGAGGTTCGCGTGGAGCGATAGATTGAAGATAGAAGACAAGAAGAATAGGATAGATTCTTTTTAATCCTTTCATGTACTTTTATCTTTATTTTTCTTGCTCTTTATTTTTTCCTTAGAAAATTATGTTAAAGAGCCTCAAAGAACCCTAATAGTAGTCCTAGGAACATCGGCACAACCCTAGGATACTTAGGTTTTCTGTAGAATACTTAGAAAACCAATATAGGGTTCAAACAGCACTTCCAGACGTCTAATTCCCAACTCAGACGTCTAATAAAGTATTTTAAGACGTCTGACTGTTGTTTCAGGCGTCTGATAACTGTTAGGCTGGACATAGCTAGTTCTGTCTGATGAAATCAGACGTCCATACCTTAGTCCAGACGTCTGATGATTTTGCCAGACGTCCAATTAGTGGACCGTTGGCTGGCTTAGCAAACAGTCAAGAATATGACCGTTAGAGCCTTATCAGACGTCCTTAGGCCTCTCCAGATGTCTGATAAATGACTGTTTTGCCTCGGCTGACCCAAAATCTCTTCTCAGAGATTTTCTAGCCGTTGCAACGTTTGGAAATCAATTCCCACAGTAAAAGTAGGTTTCCAGACGTCCAGACATAGTGCCAGACGTCCTGTATGTCGTCTGATGGACTTGCACAAAAATCTTGTTTAGATCTTATTCAAGTCAGGGAGAAACCCGCATAGAATCAGACGTCTGACCTTGGAATCAGACGTCTTAAAGTGGCCTTCCAGACGTCTGATGCCATAATTAGACGTCTGATCACCCTGTCAAATGTAATCATTATCCTGATTTCGGCCTGATTCTCTTGGGCTTTGCACCCAACGGCTATAGAACCTTTCCTAAGCCTTCCAAAGCCTTCCTAAGGCCTCTATAAATAGAGGGGAGCCTTTACACACCTATATACAAAAAAAAAATACACTTAGAGACACTTGGATACACTTAGCTACACACTTTCACACTCTTTTGTGTCCAGAAAAAATCTTGCTCTCCAAGCTTAAGCTCCATTCCCTTGAGAGCATCAAAGCTTCGCGCACCCGCTCTCCTGCCGTTGTTCACGAGAGGACATTGCGCCGTTGCGTGGCACACGCACCGCGTCACCAACTCGACGCACTCCTTGCAAAGGGGAGTTTCCTTATTCCTATAGAAGCTAGGTTCATAATTTCTTTGTTGGCTCTATAGGACTTCTTGTTTTATTTTATCTTTGCCTTTTGGTTGGGTATTCGCTTTGCGAATTCCCGTCTCCTTCGTGGGACAAAATCCTTCTCGTGGAGAGAAGGGGTTGAGGAACGCTACCCTCGTACTTGTAGCGTGGTTGTACTGAGGTTGAATCACCCTCATTTTAAAGTGATTCGGTTAGTGGATTTGATCAACTAGGTTGATCGGAAAATCCTAACTCGAGAGGGTTAGGTGGTGGTTTTCACCCGGTTTGGGTTTCCACCTAAAAATTACTTGTGTACTTGTGCGATTGATTTTTGTGAGATTGCTTTATATTTTATTTCCGCAATTATTACGTCACCCCTCCTCGTAGGGAAGAACCTTCAGAGGTATCTCCTAGGATTTAGGATAATCAGATTGTGGCACAGTCCTGGAGATGTCAGTCCTTTCCTCCTCAATTTCCTGAATGGAGTTCTCAGACGAACCCATTCGGCATACTTCCTGCTCCTATCTCATATCCAAGCTAGATTCTTCTTCCCTTGAATGATCTTCTAGCATCTACTCTTGAGAATCTTCTGTGTGTCCTTCTAGCGTAGTCGTTTTAGATTCTTCGAGGTCTTCAAGGCTATTTTCCACTTGATATCTCAAAAGCAATAGTTCTTTAGTTTCCCGATTTTGTCCAATTAGCCTTATTATCCCTACTGTTCCCTGAAGGAGCTCCATCACAGCTTGTTGATACGGAATCTAACTTTGTCTTTGGTTCGGCTTAGTGATAGCTTGGATTTCGTGTAGGTAGAATGTGGCCTTCTCCTTAACGCTAGCTATAGCTCTCTGTATTCTATAATGTGGTCGCATATGCACCAGTAGTTCTTCAGGGGTTCCAGGGGGTGAATCAGGTCTACCCATATTCCATGGGTGAGAAGCAGGAGTATGAAATCCATATCCTGGGTTATAAGATGCAGTTCTTTGAGGGACCAACTGGTATGGGTCATAATATCCAGGGTTAGGATATGGGTTAACCATTTCGGTAACCCGAGGAGAAGGATCAGGCGAAGTGAAAAGTCATCTTCGCCACCTTGGGTTCTGATCCCAAGGTTGAGTTGATTCAGAGACCTGGGCTCTCAGATAAGCTTGTGGGTCCAACTCTTCTGGATCCTGATTAGGTCCAGATCCAAGGTTAGCTATTGCGACTAAGTAGATAGAAGAAGAGGGTGTGGGAGAAGATGGCTCGGGCAAAGTGCCTTGCCTCCTTGGGAGCGACTCCCAAGGTCCAACCAGTCGAGGTCTAAGTGACCTCCTTCCTTGCATACACCACCCAACCCCTAGGTTGCTACAGCCAAGCCAAACAAGGCTAAGGCCCTATCAATCAAATGGTTCTCATGATCAAATGACCAGATTATTCATTTTAAGTTCGAATTTAAGAAGAAAAATTCATCGTACAATCGACTGAAAGTGATTTCCGCCTCTCAAGCTAACCCAGCCAGTCTGGTTACGAGGAGACTAAGGGGAAGGTTCTTCCTTTGGCTTACACCTTCGGTTTCATTACCTCTTAGCCGCGGTCGTTTGACACTACCCCGTAGACTTAGTCACCAGGTTTGGCAAGAGAGATTGAAAACACCCAGTAGTATGACAACGAATTCGAGTTGCTTACGTGTTTTAAAATTAATTTTAGCTCATCTTTCTTCAGTTGGGGTTTGTGGTGAGTGGCCCACAAGGTGACCAAGCTCACCAGCTAAACACTAGACTTGACTAAGTCTAGGTTAGCCCAAATGTGGTCTCTAGATTGTAACCCTAAAGGTGTAACCTAAGGTTCATGCAATTCTAGGGTTTTGTATTTTTTTTTCTTCTTTAGCAGACCACGAAATTAAGACCAATTCTCTGATAAAATTGGAATCAGAATAAGTTGAAATTTGGCAAGTAGATTCCTTTTTAAATTATCTTTCTATTGAATATTTTTTTATAATTTTTACTATTTCAACCAAATTTATAGAGATTTTTAAATGTCAAGGGGTCGATCTGGAATTTTGACCCCTGATAGATTTTCAAATTAAAACAATATCAACTGATTTTCAAAAATTTGAGAAAAATATGAAAATTAAAGCCAATGAGATCAGCTTTCAAACCCCACCAATTTTAGTCAAAACAGATTCGTGGATTGCCTGGAATTGCTTTTTGAATTTTGAAATATCTCAAATCTGGGTTAGTCTAACCCCCTTGCACTTTGGGAATTTCTAAAAATTTTATACTTAGAATGTTTTCAAAAAAATGGTGCCATTTGAAAGATGGTTTGAAAATGAAGGTAGAACCTGAATTTCAGAATTTTTTCTCATTAATTTTTTGGCAATTGAACTTTTAAATCAGAATTTGAAATCTGGCCGAAAATCAGAGGGTGCTAGAGAAGCTTTTAAAAGGTGTTTAAGTTTAAAATTCAAACTTTCCAACAAAATTTTTTTTTTCAAAAAATTTTGAAATTTTTTTTTCAAGAAGGATCTTTTGTTTTAAAGGATTTTCAAATTCTAATTTTTTTTTGCTTTTTCAAAACTAACCTAGGATTCAAAAAGAAACCTAATCTAACTACCTAGATTTTTTTCTTTGATTTTTTTTTCTCTTTCACGAAAATAAATAGGATTTTTTTTCTTTTTCTTTCAAATAAATCTAACCTAGGGTTCAAAAAGGGAAATCCTAATCTAAGATGAGATGTGCACCTGATTTTTGTTTTAATCTGCGCTTGTTGTGTGCGCAAATTCCCATTTTTCCTGTTTTCCTGCACATCAAAAGACGAGTAGAGGAAGATTTACTAGTGATAATTCTAGAGATCGAAATAAAAAATGACGTTGCCTCCCCGGCAATGATGCCATTTGTTGGGAATCGTAGAGCATGTAATTGATTAGAAAAAGTGTCGTAATACAGTGAGCAATACGATCAACAAAAATATTTATAAAGATAACGAGACTTGGAGTCCCAATCGTTCGTCTCTAGGAGGCATTTATGGAAATGCAGATTTGAAATCGATCTCTTTCGCTCTACTTGCTTAAAATCTCATGCCGGTTTATGGTGATTTACGTATTGATGTATGACATGCTAGTTGCCAAAAGATAGTAATTAAAACATGTAACTTCAATCACACCAAAAGATGATAACTAGGCACATGGTGATTTTCAACATATATATTTATATATATATATAAGATGATGATGATATCAGAGTTGCAGAGCACAGGTAGAGGAATGCCTATACAAGGAAATAAACTACTTGCTACCAGAAAATGACTGCATACATGAATCTATGAGGGGATTTTGCATACATCATTGGGGGAGAAGTAAGGAACTACACTAGTAAGTAGTAAATAAAGCATGTAAATCTAAGAAGAACTATAATCTAATCTAGCAGAAATAAGGGCATTCGGAGGTGGCTCCGATGGCCTTTGAGTTGGTTGAGAGGAGAAAGAGGGGCGACCAATGGTGCTTAGGCCGACCCTTGGAGAGGAGTTGGAGAGGTGATCTATCATCTTGGCGTGGAGGTGGTGGTGGCCATGGTGAAGCTACTCGTGGACATGGAGGTGGAGTGGATGTGGAATGAAACTAAGTTAAATGGAACCAAGAATGGATGGGTGCAAATGGCCACCCCTTAGTTCTTTCTAGAGACCTAAGGGAAGCTCCCTAGAGAATTATGGAGCTCTCTAGAGAGGCCTATGGTAGGATCTCGTGGGAGAGTGAGAGAGAGAGGATGGATGGTGGTTTTTAGATCCACCAAATGTGGATCTAAAAATTGAATGGCTCTTGGTTGCTAATTTTAGCAACCAAGGCAACAACACATGGTAGAGAGTTATAGAGAACTCTAGGCTAGGTATTTTCGTGTGGATGGTGTGTGTGGGTGTGTGTGGGTCGAAACTTAGGTGGCTAGGTTGATTAGGTTAGGTTCTAGTGGGTTTAAGTTAAGGTAGGTCAAAATTAGGGTTGTAAACCCTAATTCACTAAGGTAAACTGCAATTAAACTTAATACAAGTTTAATTGGGTGTGTGGAAACCTAATTGAGAGTAAAATAACTCAATTAAGTTAGGTCTAGGTCAATTGGACTCTCACTCAGTCCAATTGGATAGTGTGTGCTGAGATCAGGGCTCAATTGGACTCAATGAGTCCAATTGAATAGGCTGATGGAATTGACTAAGATGCAAGTCAATCAGGTTTAGTGAGGACCTAATTAGGTCCTTAAAGAGGTCTAGAGGTGATGTGCTAGGTTTAGGGCACCTTAATTTAGGTTCCTATGGGGTTAGAATTGGGTTTAGGGGGCTAGAGATCCAAGATCAAGGCTTGAATTCTGAAACAGGAACTGGAGGACAGTATCAGACGTCTAATAAAGTTGTCAGGCGTCTTATAGTGAAAAATCAGAAGTCCAGACTTATTATCTGGACATCCAATCAGAGTCAAGAGGGTTTCTAGGTTCTGTCTTGGGTATTCTGCAAAAGTTGGACGTCAGACCAAGTGTCTGGACGTCCAATAACACTGCAGAAGTGGGTTTAAGGTGTGCAGGAGTTGGCTAAGGGTTCTGGATGTCCTATAACTCATCTGTACGTCCGAATAGAAGCTAGAATTAGGGTTTTAGGGTTTCCTAGGGTGCGGTGACCTAATCTAAGGGTGGTTAAGGCTTGAGAAGGCTTCCAGGCTGTCCTAGGGCTAGGATGGTCCTAAGTTCATAATTTACTGCTTTATTCCTACTTAAATAGAATAGCATACCTCAACCCCTTACATTATTGTCTACTACATCTTATTCTAGGTCTTCTGCTCCAACTCTGCTGCAACTCCAGTTATTCTTTATTCTTCAGATCCAGCTTTAGATCCAGCTTCAAATCTAGCTTTTAATCAGCTTATTACCTATAATTACATAATGCACCTAATCAGTACATAATAGCATTATTTTATGCATAGCTAAAAGAAAGCAGTAAAGGTGCAAATAATGCTTATGCATGAACAAACTACCCTAACTTATGTTAAGTCCTAGCCTAATTGAAGACAATTAAGACCTATGATTGTTGCGTAATCAATGGAGCATCGCCGTGTGGGACAAAGGCAGTTCCATGAGCCTCAACCTGTCAAAGACCACAGACAGAGGTGTGAGAAAAGAATTTCTTGCCAAAAGAGAAGTAAAAGACAAACAAGAGAGGCTTACCGCGCGGGGGCAGCAGAAGAACACGTGGTTGAAATTCATACCTCTCAGCTAGGCGGTAGCCCATAACACAGCATCTTCCAAGTATCGGAGCACTTACCTTTCCAAGTTGGGGGCACTACTCGGAGAGCCCACCTGAGCCAATGCCACCCGACTAGATACAGGGCCTTTCAGAGCCCCCTTCAGTATGGATCCCCTAATAGATTCAACTATTTAGCCAATCATTCCAGGACCTGCTCAGCCAAAAGGGTCTACCAGTACTCTCACCTCTGTCATGCTCCGCCTGACATACGGCTGCACAAATACGCTACCACTCAGGAAACCACCAGTGACAGCCACTTCCTGCACCAGCTTGGTGAAGGCACCAATAGAACCGGACGGGGTGGTAGAAACACTAGTGCTCCTCGCCTGAGCCACCTCTACCAGGGCCTGGGGCAAGGAGTCGACGAGGATATACCCTTTGAGGGGTCCAGGTGGGCCAAAAGTGATAGGCGAGTCCACTGGGGCATCCTTCGCCTCAACCTCACTTGGACTCAGAGGAGCGGACACTGCCGACTCCCCCGAAAGAAGCCTACCAACGGGCCCCCTCTTCAAGCGCTTTCGAGGGACCTCGTCCACCTTCCCTTCAACTCCATAGAGTGGGAGGATTGGCTCCCTTCACCCTGCTTCACAGGCCTCTCCTCCCCACGATGAGACCCATGGTGGGAGGAGCCGCTGCATCAACACCTGGGGTTGTCCAGCTGAGTGAACCATCCAAAGACTACAACAAAGGAAACCAGCTAGTTAAGTAACGGGAGGAGGTAGTATGAGCTCTAAAGCTATTGCCTCACCCCTACTTACATGGAGTGGGGTAGGAATCCGCAACCCATAACAGTGCCTCTTGGATGTCTTCCTACTTAAGTTCCGAGTAGGCAATCGGCCCAAATTTTATAATTTTGTCTGTGTCTGCTTGCACAGATAGGTCAAGCCCCTTGGGCCTAGGCAACAGGTCCTTATTAGGCGAGCCTTGCCATGTATAAGGGATTCTGTGGTTCTCAATATTGGAAATAAAGAAAAAATGGTGATCTTGCCCCTTCAAACTATCAAGCAGGTCAACTATCCGGTATTTGGTATGTCGGCTGTACAAGGTGTAGGTACCTGACAGGGGCTTGCCCTCCTTCACTTTAAGGGGCATGAGCCCGAAAAGCAAGCAAAACAGACCCAGATAGGGAACAATCCTTAGATGGAAGCAAATGGCAGTAAAAGCATTCAAAACTAGCAAACAATTAAGGCTAAGTTGCGAGGGGGCCAGGTGATAGAAATAAAGGAAGGAGGTCAAAAAAGGATTCAAAGGCACCCGTAGACCATGTTCTATGGCTTATTTACATATAAGGAATGAATCCTTGGATGCATCAAAACATAGGTAGGTCTGGGATCCACAAGGATGAAACAGAACTCCACCAAGTCCGTACTCATCCAAGAACACTTTAATGGTGGACCGGCTATGAAAATCAGAAGCAAAGCTATACAATTCCCTTATCTCAGTTGAGATGCCGGACAATGATGAAGCGGACTTACCCTTGCCCGCAAGCCAGGACATGACCACGCCTTGGACACTCATCTGGAAGGGATGCTCCGATGACAGAACCTTCTCACAGTTCACCAGAGAAGAAGGCTTGCAGACTGATCGCAAATTGCTCTGCTACAGTAAGAGGGTAGGTGGGGCATTAACTATGCCTCCCCCCCCCCCCCCCCCCCGCACACACTTTTTATAAACCCCCATTACAGGCAATTCCCCCTTGTGGGGCATGGATTTCGAAAAAATGAAATCCTGTTGAATGCGACATGGATTTCAAAAGATTCTGCCAAAACACAAATATACATTGGTAGTCATTATGGGTATTAAATTCCCATGCGCGCATATCAAATGCTGCAATAATAGCAGTCACCTTCGCATGAGCCCACGCATAGTCCACGCTCGTCCATGTCTTGCGAGCTGGACCCCCTATGCATTGAACCAGAATTGGGTCTAAACCAGGCCTGGGTTTGGAGAGAAAAATAGGAGAGGCTTTGTGAGAGAAAGGAAGCGGGGTTTTGTACTAAGAAGCTTTAGTTTGAGAAGTTAAGACGTCTGTGAAGAGTCATAGACATCTGATTTGAAGAGTAACTTTGAAATGTGGCTAAGTATTGAATGAAGCTCGAGTACTGAAAGGCTGAGGTGAATTGAGAGTTGATTAAGTGCTGAAGAGTTGAAGGTTATGTGTGCTTAAAATATAAAAAAAAAATTTTCCTTATATATTATTTCTTTTTGACTCATTGGAGACTCAAATTACTCATCTATTTTTACGATTGAACACATTGCATATTATTCATTGTGAATCATTTATTGTGCTCATCTTTATATTACTAGATTGTTGTTGAACAGAATCATCGTAGTTTAGTAAAATACGCATCATAGTATAGTCAACGAAAACCAAATGAACATTTAAAATTTATAAGTTCTCAAAAAACATGTGAGTTCCGAGGTCGTTCATAGGGAGCAAAATAATTGTAATTCAATCCACTAATCAAAGATATAAAGATGAGCATAATAAATGATTCACAGGAAATAATATGCAAGAATAATCAATCATCAAATAGATAGAAATATTAGTTCAACCATCAATGACCATTAGGTGAAAAAAAATTGTGTTTTACACTTTAAGCACAAGCCTCCTCAATCTAACACTCAACCAACTCTTCGAATCAACTCCTCAACACCTAACTTATTTTTCATATTAGACTCTTCTTCAACACTTAGCTTTCTCAAATCAAACCCTCAATACTTCACCAAATCGGATGTCTCAAAGAGGTATTAGACGTCTTAAGTGCTCACTATAATGTTCTTAAGAGCAAAACCCTCCCCCTTCTCTCTCACAAAGCTCTCCTCTTGCTCTCTCCAAACACATGCCCAATTCAGCGCATAGGGGGGTCCAGCTTGCAAGGCATGGGCAAGCGTGGACTATGCATAGGCTCGTGCAAAGGGGACCTGACCCCTGTGACGAAGGAAAATAGCCTAAGGATGCAATTCGTTAAGTATCAAAATTATTTTTAGAAATCTTCGATGTGGAACTATCTGCTGGTTCCTTTCTTCACACATTGTAGCAGCTGGAGTGTTCTTCAATTGATACTATTGTTGCTGCTTTCTTCTTCAATTGAGAACCTAGAAGGCGTCATAGACTAAATCCACTGCTACTGGAGGTCGAAGCAATGTCGGCGGACAATGTATGGTGGTGGATGGCAGAGGCAATGAGGGCAACTCCGGCGAAGACCTAAAACATGAAACATGGGCTTAATGCCCCAATCAGAAAGCTCAAGTGCATCGTCGTGGCCTAAGGAAGGTGGTGGCGGTGTTGATTGGGTGAACGAGTGTGTGTGGAGAGCAGACAACGTCGAAGATGAATGGTGGATGGTGGGTCGTTCGGTGGGGTGAATAAGTGGTCAAAACTCCAAATAATGTAGGGGCTTCTGGCCTATGTGATGTGGGGAAGGTAGTGGTGGTGGTTGCGTAGTGTTTGGTGAATAGTGGTGTTGGCGCAGATTTGCCGGGGTCTGTGTCGGAGGTGGAGAAGTGGGAGTGGGAGAGATGGCAATCGAATTTAAGTCCTAAAGACCTATCCCTAAGCTAAAGAGGAAGAGGGAGATGAAGACCTAGTTTATGGGATGAAGGGAGGAAGAATTCACGTTGGCGTGACTTGCCAGACGCGAAGGAGGTGAACTCTCCGATGAAGGGGGAACAACGACAACAATGGAGATAAGTGCACTATAGCTTCAGTACACCAGGCACGAAAGAAAGTGGTAAAGAGATTGGATCGCCCAATTTGACACTTCGACGACCAGAGGAGGTGGAGCGTGAGAGTCGCCAGAGCTTAGGTCAGAGGAGGTCGAAGAAGGAAGAGAAGAGGTATTTTTGGCCAAAACCTGGCTCTCTTGGACGTGGAGATATAGGAGAGCTTATATAGAGTTCAATTGCACCTTGAATTATGAAGAATTCGTGTTTTTGAAGTAGGAATCAGGGAGTTTCCTTTTCATGAATCCTAAAGCTGAGTGGAGCTTCTTAGGTTCCAAATTGGGCTAATCATTACGTGCATATGGAAGAGGATCTCTTGATTAACAATCCCTCTAAATTTTGAGGGATTTGGTCTTGAATTGAAGGAGAAATGCCGGTCAAATGTCGCCTTGTTTGGGTTTGACTCTAACTTTAGGAAACTAGGTCTTTCAGGCAGCGAGGGTGTTTTCGTGAAGAAGATGAGAAAGTTAAGGGCATTTTGGTAAGGGAAATGTAGAAGTTAGTAGTTTGATTGAAAATAATAGAGAATTGGGGACTTAAATGCAAACTAGGTCAAGATGGACTCTGATGGAGCCCAAATTTTGATGTTAACTTAATTTGGACCCAAGAAATATAATGATGAACTTAGATTTTGGTTTTGACCATGTTTGACTGGGTAAATTATACAGAAGCCCAAATCAGGATAAATTCCTGTTAGAATCTCTATTTTTGGTAAAAAATGGGTTCAAATGATCAAAGTGAAGGTATCAAACTTAATAGGATATTTTTCAATGATTTTTAAGAGGTTTAGATTGAATTTTTTTTTATGAGAGCCCTTTCAATTTGAGTAAGACTAATAATTAACATTTTTCTGTAATATTTTAATCTTCAAAATGCATGAAACCCTGATTCAGTTATTTTGAGCCTACTTCTTAATCTTTTAAGTTCATTTGACCTTTGGTTAACCTCCAGATTAATCTGCATTTGTGATTGGATGTTAAAACAGCAGAATTAACCCATTTTCTTATCTTCTCAATTTCAATTCAGATGGAATTATGATCCTTAGACGATCATTAAAGAGCATTTAACACCTGATTCTGACTAATTCAAGTTAGTTATGACAAATGATGGTGTTACCATCAGCCACATCACTGACAAGTGTAATATTTGAGCTCTTACGCCTCATCATGATAGCAATTAATGCCGGTCTTGTCATGCGACAAGACAAAGATCAATCATGCAGTGATTAGCCATCACTCACGAAAGGTGGTGTTCATGTCACATTTGCACCTGGGAATACCGCCTCTTTAAGGCCAGCAGGAACTCAAGCGGATGTGCCTACATTCCCTTCAATTCAACGCCACCTCTTTAAAGTCAGCAGGAACTCAGGCAGACGCGCCTACGTTCCCTTCAATTCAACGTCCCCTCTTTAAGGTCGGTAGGAACTCAAGCCTATGTGCCTACATTCCCTTTAATCCAACATCGCCTCCTTAAGACTGGCAGGAAGTCAAGTGGACACGCCTACGTTCCCTTTACCTACTCATGACCTCTTAAGGCCAGTAGAAGGACAAGCGAAACACGCACACGTTCCCCCTGATTACTATATGCTGACCTCTTAAGGCCAATAGAAGCCCAGGTAGGATACACCCATGATCCACGCATATTTCAATGGTCATCCACCGCATGACTAAAGGTGCCCCAACTGCCTAAAGTTACAACTTCCGCTTCATGACAAATGTTTGCCTTGCTTGAATGAAAAAAGCCAAGAAAGCATTTGGGGGCATCCTCCAATGCGGAGTTTTAAGTGCTTTAATTACTCTCTCAGCAACATCCGCTAGCCAAAGAGTAGGGGCATATGATAAGGGGTGAAAAGTGCCCTCGGATTCAAAACTCCAAATAAAGCCCAGAAAAGGGTCCGGCTACCCGGATATGGAGTAAACAGGCAGATCCAGCTCTGCCCGACCTACCTACGCTCAGGCGGATCCGAATCCAGACAAGCACAACATGCCAAAGGATTCGATTTAACCAAAGTCAGAGAGGCGATGGAAACACCCATGACGCTCACATTGGCGGTAATGATAGCGTTCCAGCGCCATTAATAGTCTGACAATGGACATACTCTGACAACAGACATGCCCTAACAATAGGCGTGCCCTGACAACAAACGTGCCGAAGGGTCCGAAAAGATAGTTGAAGAAGATCTTACCTTACTAAGATACTTCCTATACTATAAATAATGAAGAGAGACCCTCAGGGCTTCTCTTCATGCCACGTAATTTAGGAGAGAGAGATTGTACTACCACTATTTACTAGTGAATATTCGACAGCATTGCCCTCCCCCCAAACGTACACACCTCGTGGTGGAACTAGGTTATCAATCTCTTTGTTTTCCTTGTGATTGCTTGCCTGTAATTCATTGAGTCAAATCCTCCGATTACTTAGGAGATCCGATCAGCGATCGAAATGATCCACGTAAATGAGAAAACCGATTGAAATTGGACTCAAAAGAAATCTGGCAAATTCTCGATCGTAGTAATCCTGTGTCACACATTGCCCCCATCAAACACAAAAGACAGACCACAGTGGTGGAAAGTGAAACTCAAGCATCAACAACATTGAAAGCTTAAACCCAGCGAGAGGATGTTGAGGTGGAATGGAAAACTATGACTGAAAATAATACGTTAAACAATACTTCCCTATCAGTCAAGGTTCGACAGAGAGGGACTCTAAATCCAAAAGGTCATCGCAACTGCAACCAGCACTATGGTGGAGAGCACCAGCAGTACGACCACCACCACCATAGCAGCCAGCACCACCAACGAATACCACCAAGGATTGAACCCTGACAGTGAGTGGAACCACATGAGCTCCGCCGCCAACACCACGAGCCTCGTCGACATCAGTGAGCTACACCCTGTCATGCACAACCACATTAATGAGCAATGAACCAGTGGGCACCACAGCTCCAACGATCACATTGATCCCAACAAGCACCCCAACATCGAGGCGCAAAACCAAGATCAAAGCAAGTAGAAGCGAGAACCATCAGACAAGGAACCCAAGAAGCCAAGAAAGAAGAGGGAAGTGGAGGGTGGGATGAAGAATGAGCGTGGAGGGGGGGGGGGGTCCCTGATCAACATGAGTCCATTGATCAGGGGCCCAAACGACGGTCACAACTTGTGTATTTTTTTTGGTGAGTTGGGGCCGAGCAGCTTTGTTGGGTGCCACAGGTTATTGATATGTCAGGTACACTACTTTTCGGGTGTGTTTGGTGGTGGTGTTAAGGGGGGTTAAAATAGAATAAGTGGAAATGGTGGTTGTTTAGATGGTGGAATAAAGATAGGGTTAAGTATAAGGTTAAAATGATTGGTGTTTTGATGTGATGTTAGTGAAAATTTGTTTAATAATATAAGTGGGAGTGAAGAATATTAGCAGGTATTTGTTTATTATTAAAAATGAGAGTAGAGGATATAGTAGATGTTTTTTTAATAGTAAAAGTGAAAGTAGAGAATGATTGATGTATTGATGTAATGTTTATGTTGAAATGATGAGAAAAACTTGAAAAAACTTAAAATAATCCTTAACCCAAGTTAACCCCATCAACAAACGGGGCCTTCAGGCTTCGATAAAAAGTGATGGGAAGAGAAGTGATGGTAGCGACGGCTGTGTGGGATTGCCACATAGGATGGAACGGTGGCATGGTTAGGCTCGGCAGGTATAATGGGTGTGAGATGAGGTTTGAGGGGAGGTGTCCTAACCGCTGCCCTTTTTTCCTCCAATGCGGTGGATAAGTACAATAATTTGGAAACGAACCCAGGTAACGTCAAATCGTAAAAGCAAATAGAGTCTATGACCTCATTCAAAACATAAACAAATAAACTCACCACAACACAGCAGAATTGGCCTTAAATCTTGCCTGAGTTCACGTCTAGACTTCATTCAATCAGTCATCTACTCCGCATAATGTCAATACAACTCCGTTAATCACCATGAAGTTACAATATCAGTCAACCAATTCCTTTTCAGCACCTCAAACAAAATTAGACAACGAAAAGAATGTGGAAAGCCAAAAAAAAAAAAAAGAGAGGAGGGTGGAGTGCACAATAGCATTAGTAGAAATTTACAGGATGTTTATTGATTGAAAGAAGCCACAACCACGGCCAAAGAATTTCAACTCTAACTGTACACTTTAGTAAAATTGGAGGAAGAAACGTGCCTGCCATTTAGATCTCTGTCTTCTGCATTAAGTTCGAAGCAAACAATGGGGACTGGTATCTAAAACTTGTTGAAGACTCTGGCGAGGTTAGTGAATAGGCAATCCTGGCCATTGGGCTTTGCCGGTGGGCGAGCTCGTTGATGTCCCTCACAATGTCGAAAACAGCTTCTGGTTGGGCCAACTTCAAAGCATCCTCAGACATTTTCTTTAGCTCGTCGGAGTCGGGGCTGAACCACCTCGCAACTGCTTGTGCTGTTTCCTTTGGACTGTTGGAGAAGATTCCGGCACCATTGTTGACAACATAGGGTACATTTCCAACTTCCTGGGAAGAGTGAGTGAGTTACAATGAGGAAATCTACATTTTGGAAAAGGTTCACCTTCTTATTTCTCTGTATGTCAACGACGGTACAAAAAGTCAGTTGATCACTGACCTGTCCTGGGATGAAATCATTGAGGATGATAGGGAGGCCACGTATAAGTGCTTCAGCTATTGTGCCTGGTCCTGCCTGTTGACGGAAGGGCAATCAATGGATAGGATTACATCAAAAGCAAATGAAATAGAGCCACGTGACCTTTGAAATGATGCAATCGCATGCACCCATCCACTTGTCCATCTGTTTCTCAAATCCTCGAATCTACAATCACAAGAATTTGATTATAAATAGGCAAATAAACTAGTTTTATATATATATATATATATATATATATATATATATATATTGTACTTAAAAAGAATGATTGGAAACCAGTCTTCAGCAAAATAACATATGAACAAAATTATGAGTGCCACCTTGACGGGAATCTTCCATTCAACTGATTGAAGTGTTGAGGACAGCATTTGGTTGCGACCACAAATAACAATCAACTGCCCAATTGGTTTGTCAAGCTCCTTGTTGAAGAGTGCCTCTCCGAGGGCTTTCGCGGTTTTCTTGACTGGCCCCATTCCTTCACCACCTCCCATCAGCAGAACGGCTGGCAGATCTGGGTTCATCTCGAGTTCTTTTCTCAACTCACCCTGCAAGGAGCATGAAATTGGTGACTTCCTACCCACCGGGTAAATGCATTCAGAGAAGCCCATCGAATAACTATGAAAACGACCTTATTGAGAACAGCTCGACAAAAGGATGGCCGAACAGGCAATCCAAAGACTTTGATCCGGGACGGCAGTAGCCCTTCCAATGCAGCCCTCTCGGAAACCTCCTCCGATGGGCAATAGCATCTAGTGACATTGGGGTGAAACCTGAAATTAAAAGGACAAAGCCAAGCTCCTTAAACACGCGTTCTTTCTCCTCTCCAGGGCAGAGAGAGACAGAGAGAGAACCATGCTCTTTAATTTGTCACCAATGTAAATGGTACCATAACTAACCATGTAGGATGGCAGGTGTTGAGGTCTGTGATAACGGTCACGAATACGACCTTCTTATCAAGGCCCTTCCGTTTCAGCACCCTCAGGGGTACATGCTGCATGAGGGGATGAACACTTACGATGATGTCTGGCTTGTACTTCATTAGACCAGCCTCCACCCTCCTTCACTCGAAAAATTTGAAATGCCACCAGGTTAACAAAAATAATATAACAAAAAAATAGATAAACGTAAGTTTTGACGTAAAAAGTGACACGAGATATTATTTTCGTATTTCATGTAGCGTTGTGAACGTAGATTCACTTGATAATTGATATTTAATATAAAGAAATAAAAAAATGTAAGATTCGTTATACAGTGATCTCCACCGCATTCAAAAAAATTACCTCACCACTTTAACCTAAAATATATAGGTGATAAATAACTTTACATCGGTAATAAATTACTATACACCGGTGATAAATTATTTTAAGATATCTTTGAACTGGTGTAATCTCATTTTGTACTCGTAATAAATTATTCCAATAGCAGTTTCACTTATCTAAAATGATTTTGCATCAGTGTAAAGTAGTTTTAACTTATGAGTTTAGGATTTAAGATTTAGGTTTATGGAAAGTGATTTCACGTACGATAAATATTTTTACTTGAAATGTGATTTTTCACCTTAAGATTTAAGGTTTACGATTTAGAATTTACAATTTACAATTTAGGAAAGCTAAATCATAAAAATTAAATACTAAAGACTAAACCGTAAACCTTAAAGTGAAAAATCACCTTTCAAGTGTAAAATTACCTTTCATAAGTGAAGAAACACTTGAAATTTAATTTTACACTGATGTAATTTTACTTTCCACTCATGTAAAATTATTTTGAAGCTGTAAAATAGTTTTACACAGGTATAAAATAAGATTACACCAATGGAAAGTGATTTTACACCAAGACAAAGTGATTTCAAAAATAATTTAAATGATTTTCACCTATACTTAAGTGATTTGTTGTTGATTTCAATAATGATAAACCTATCATATGTAATACTTTTTTTACATAAAGAAAGAATACAAATTGACATCACATTCATATTGATGTACATCAACTTTTATGTTAATTTTTATATTTCTTAACTAATGGTAAAAAATAATAATAATATATATCTTCTTCTTAATTTAATGAAAGGCTTTTCACATTCACCCACGCTAGCTAATTGCTATATTACTTTCCTAAGATTTTCAAATCGCATAATTCTTAGTGTATGAGCCATTTACTAACCATCTTTCTCTCAATGTCGGATTCTTCTGTTATTTTCTAATTTACATCTTGTAACTCTCTCTTCTTATCAGGAAATTTAGGTTGTGTTTGATAGAAAGATAATATTATATTAGGATGGAATAAAAGTGAAATAAATATAGAAGATATTTAATTAAAAAAATTATAATGATTAACACCTTGATTTTATGAGAATTGAAAAAGAATTAATGAATTTTGATACGATGAATTGTAATTATTAGATATTATTTTTTAAATTATATATATAAAAATAATAATAAATTTTGATACGATAATATATATATATATATTCTTAAAATTCATACAAATCCACCTTTTTTTTCTCTCCCAACCCATCAATAATATTTATTCCTATTCTAATCCCCCGGTCAAGGGCTTAAAGATTTTGATATATAATTTTTAAAGAAACTGAAGAGGGAACGACGGATAGCCCATGAGCCTCGAGGAAAGGACACGTGGAAGCATATTAACGGGAAATAAAATTGATGACAGGTGGTGGTCTATCAGTTGACGTGACAGAACGACTGTTAGATGGAATCGTGAGGTGGACGTAACCAATAAACAGAGTTTTGTTGACGGCAACAAGCGAAGGGCGTAACTGTCAAATTCGACCGAATCTTCTCCTGCCATTTGAAAAGGCATTCAAAATTCGAAGCCATTTCGCAGGCAATGTCCAATGATATCATTAAAAAATTATTATTTTTTTTAATAATTTATTTTAAATTTTCTGTGCTATATAATTCTTAGATTGAATACAAGCAAACACGCCAAGCTTCACACACACATATCCATAGTTTCCGAATTGAATGTTTGGCTGGGGGTGGCGTGTCCTGTGGAATCCCGACAAAAATATTTCTAGTGGTGATTTCGTGAAAGATTATTGCCTTTTTTAGATGAGGATATTCCAATGGCGCCATTAAATTAATTATTATTCATCCTTCGCTGGAGTAGAGGAGGTTTTGGTGTGTAGGAGATCAGATGACCTACTCGGCATAGAAGGCAGCAATGGCAGCGAGGTAGCCGGAGTGAACCCATCTGGGGGAGGTCCCGTGGAAGGCGACCTTCCAGAGCTGCACGTGCTTCACCATGAACTTGTATGACCTCTCCATGTCGTTCAGCGGCCACCCCGCGTGCTCCTTCCAAACATCCTTTACGAATATCTACACACACACACACACCAACAACAATACATCACATTCCCAAGACCAAATTACACGCATCCAATATTAATGTATATATTTATGTACAACCGTGAGGTCAGGTGGGAGGGAATTTACGGGTATACCCTGTAATCGTCGCCGAATTCGATTTGGAAGGCGTCCCTGATCGCCTCCGCGGAGGCCCTGTGACCGCCGCCGGTGTCGCTCATGAGGATGAGGACATTCTTGGTCCTTTCGGCGCCGATCTGCTCCATCTCCATCGTCTCCCCACCGCAGTCATCTATGTCGACCTCCACCAGGTCCTCCACGCCACCGTAGACCCCTCCCCCGAGGTACGTGGAGCATCTCCTCCCTGCACCGCTCCACGGGCTGTTGTAAGACCGCATGCTCTGCAGCACCGTCTCCTTCAAGGACTTCCTTGGAGCCGCCGCCACCGTCACCATCTCCGCTGCCCGAACGTTCCCTCCGGAACAGGGAGAGATCGAGGTGGCGACGAGAAAAATTCCGGTGACAGAAAAAGGGAGAGAGAGACGCGGGCTGTCGTTGGTGGAGGAGAGAATAGGGTGGACGGAGATGTAGCTGCTTCGGGTATTATAAGGGTGGTTACGGTTGGGATGAGATGAGAGGAGGACAGCATGGATGGGAAAAGGTAATTTGATTCGAAGGTGGAAGAGGGTGGGGTCCACAAGCTGTGACGGGGCCCGCCTTGTTATGTTTTGTTTTATCAAGAAGGGAGATTCCTGGAATTATGCCAAAGGTATATTAGTATCATACATGATGGGTGCTCGCTCCAGGTATGTATCTCGTAAGGAGTGCCAAGTAATTTATCTATTGTCTAAATAAAAGGGTTTTTTTCTGACATTCCAGCTTGGACGCGAATCCAACTGGCGGAATCTTCCCGCTTGCGGAAGGAACGCCGTTTCTCGAAGGCGGGCTGTTTCTCTTTCCTTACACGGCCACGGTTCCAGTGATCCCAAGGTGATCATCATCCCAATTGTCACGCAAGGTCAGTTTGATTGCCATAAGTCAAAAAAATAAAGCAAAGAAATATATATTTCACCATATATTATAACGTGTATTTTTTATTTAACAAAATATATTAATGTATTTTAATTTTTCAATAAAAATTGATTTTTATCTAGAAAATAAATTCTGATTTAAGATTTAAAGTTTAGAACTTTTGAAAAATTATTTTATTTATAAAAAAGGATTTCACTTAAAAATTGATTTTACACATTTGAATTTAAGATTTAGAATTTTTGATTTCTAAAGAGTAAATCTTAATCTTAAGGGTGAAATCATTTTTAAGTGAAAAATTAATTTTTATAAATAAAAAATTACTTTACATATGTGAGCATCAATTAAAAATTAAAATATATCAGTATATTTTTATTTTTATTTAATAAAAAGTTAAAATATATTGATTAAATATCAAAATATATTGATATATTTTATAAAATAAAAATATACTTTATAAAATAATTTGTAACGTATATTCCCTTATTTGAACCCATTTTGATTTCATCAAGAAAGGTTGGAAACGTAATCCGCCTATCCCTACTTTTGGAGCCATATCCCTGATAGGGAACATGGCAAATTTAAATGCACTATCAAAATTAGGTCATTTACCAAATAAATTGATTATTGTACGATGGAATCATTTTCTTTTAAGATCGATTCAAGTAAATCAAAATATGAGAAAAAGTTCACAATTTGCGTGATCTTGATTCTTTTAGAAAAGGCTATCAGACGTGTGGCATACAGAGGCAATCGGAGAGGTACAAGCAATTCTATAAAGATCATTCAATCTTAACGTCTAAGTACAAAGCTTGTCTTGCCAATTCGTCAGGAATGTAACTGCAGGCAACATCTGGTCTCCCGTGGTCAAAAGAATCTTTTCTTCGTTTCCTTTCTTGGCCTTGGCATCTTCATGTTCGGGCTTAAACCACCATTTCTTATCTCCTATTCCATTTAAATGAGGGAATAGATTTTATGAGATATCTCTTTTATAGAAAAGACAATCTTGCATTTCTCTTAGGAAGTTATTAGATTTATTTTGGCAGGCTAGCTTGTGACCATTTAAAATGCAGAGATATAAGAGTTATCCATTGTGCTGTAGCTTGTTGATGAAATAAAACGTAGAGTCATATTTTTGTTTGTAGAGTTGTTGATTTTAAAGTTAGTTTGATAATTAATTAATAAGATAATTATAATTTATTGTTTATAATAAATGCTAACACATTAATATCTAAAGCTCACAAGTGATTTTTTTTTTTACATTAACAACCACCGTGATTTTTCTCGTAATGAATGATATGTTTATCGGAAAGCATTCATAAATTTAAACCTATCACTAAATAGCATAAAACGAAGACAATATGAAATTGATGTATACATAGAAAATATCCAAACAATTTCCTAACAAACTTATCGAGACATCGAGCATTGTTGAATTTTTAAATCAACTCAAATCCAAATTTCTAAACAAATTCATTGCATTCTTTCCTACCAGCAACATTTAAAAATATCTATAATTATTATTTTATGAAAAAAACATAATTTTCCATGTATAATTCTGTTTACCGACTCAATCAATTTTCCAAGACAATCTGGTTCATACCAATTTATTATTTTTTTAAAGATTGATATCAACTACTTAATTATCATCATCATTATTATATTAATTAGTACTGGTATAGCATACAGAAAATTTTCTAAGGCAATGCAGTTGATTGCCCAACTATAATTGACATGAAAAATTATATAATGTTGCAAAACTATGACGGAAATGACCCACACATCCCTGGTAGAACATATACAGCTCAACGACTGTATTAATAAAAATATATACATCATATTTTTTCTTATTTTTAGTTTCTTTGCTAATTGGATCTTCCACTAATAAGAGGGTTCGACTTAATGAATCTTAGGAAAGTAATCATAAGTAAAATGAAGAGATTGGTGATCTAGTTTCATCATGAGAGGTGTACGTCTAAGGAGAGGGTAATGCTATTAAATATTCACTAGTAAATAGTGATAATATAATCTCTCTTTCTCTCAGATCACATGAAGAGAAGCCTTGAAGACCTCTCTTTGCTATTTATAGCATTGAAAGAAGATCTTGTCGTAGGATCTGCTGTAAGGACATGTCCATTGTCAAGGCACGTTTATTGTCAGGCTATTAATGATGTCAATAACACTATTGTTACTACCAATGTAGGTGTTGTGAACTTTCTCACCATCCTTCTGATTTCAGTCAAAATTGAATCCTCTGGCGAGTCAGGTTTGTCCGGACTCGCCTAGGTGTGGGCGGATCCGGATTCGCTTGAACGTAAGCAAGTTGAGCAGGGTCAAATCTGCCTGTTTACTCTGTACCCGAGTAGATGGACGCTTTCTCAGGCTTCCTACAAAGTTTTGAATTTGAGGGCACTTTTTACCCCTCATCATATGCCCCTACTCTTTTGCCAGTGGATGCTGCTGAGAGAGTAGTTAAAGTGTTTAAAACTCCGTAGTAGACGATGCCTCTAAATGATTTCCCAGCTTTTTTTATAAAAGTGGGACAAGCATTTGTCATGAAGTAGAAATTGTAGCTTTGGGCGGCCAAGGTGACTTTAGCCATGTGATGCATGACCATTGAAACATGTATGGACTGTGAACGTAACTTGCCAGGGCTCCTACCGGCCTTAAGAGGTGATTTTTATTGAAGGGAACATGGGCAAGTATGCCTGAGTTCCTGCCGACCTTAAGAGGCAGCTTCCATTAAGGAGAACATGGGCGATTAGGCCTGAGTTCCTGTCAGCCTTAAGGGACGGCTTTTAGGTGCATCCGCCTAGGTCTTGCTGACCCGAGGAGGCAGCTCTAGGCACGTCTACTTAGGTTCTTGCTGACTTGAGGAGGTGGCTTCTAGGTGCATCCGCCTGGGGCTTGCCAGCCTGGAGAGGCGGCTTCCCGAGTGTGAATGTAACGTGTGCACCACTGATTGCACCGCAAAAATACACCTGCAATTGTGCCATCTTGTGCTATTTCCTAGCATTACCAGTGCATATTAGGGTTCCATAATCGCATTTGTAAAAATATATGCATGCATGCAGTTAATTGTGAGGGGAGGAGAGTGAATAAAATGGCCTCGCAATTCACATTTTCTTCAAGTGCTGCTTCGCAAAATTTCCATCTCTATTTTTATTTCTATTTGATTTTGAAATCTTCCCCGCGGCTACATGGAACATCCTCTTCTTCTTCATGCCATGTCCTGCTCCCCTCTGCCTGCCAGCCTTGCAGCCGCCTCTCCCTACCGTGAGCCATGCACAGCCAGGGCATGGCTGTGCATGCTCTCCTCTTCTTTAAAAAGAGGACGGCTTCTTCCTTTGAAAGCAGCCTGGTCCTCCACTTCAAAAATCCAACTGTAGCTTCTCCAGGCCACCGTCCCCTCCCCTCTCCCTCCATACGCAGGACCTCCTCCTCAGAGGAGCCACTCTGCGGGCAGGAGTCTTCACTGTGGTGCACACCCACCACTGTGAAACCACCACCACCCAGCTCATCAAGAGCCGGTAAGCGTGGTGGCCTTCTTCCCTGTTTCACTTTCCAGCCATTCCAGCCATTGGAGCGGGAGCTTCAAGCTTTGAACCTTAAAGCTCCGCATGCAGCAACAAGGTGGCAGCAGCAGCACGCAGAAGTAGCTGCCCAGCCCTTTCCGCGCACGCCTGCAGGCCGCCCTCGCCTCCAGCACGTGCCTGCAGGCACCCTCGCCTCCCGCTTCTTCGCACTGCATTCGCCTTCCTGCCCGCAGTCGGCCACCGTGCGCCCCTGCAATGGCCGGCCAAGCCTCACCGTGCACCCCAGCCAACACCTGCAAGCCACCGCACAAGCAGCAGGTCACCCTCTCCCTCCTTCGCTTGCAACCTAGCCTCTCCGCGTGCCCTGTCACGAGTTTCGCCCGCAAGCCACCGGCTGGCATAACCCTTCCACGTGCATGCCAGTCCGCGCGCACCAGCCCCGAGCCGTCCGCACTCACAGCACCGCCCACTCCCGGTTGCACGGCTCAGCCTTACACTGTAGCCACTGTTCACGCTAATCTACAGAACACTGTGGCTACAGTTGGGTGACCGGTAAGCTTCTCACTTATCCAGTCACCTGGCACGCCGCTACCGCTGTTCGCCCGTGCATGCGTTCAGATTCGCACCCGCTCCAGCGCCCGCGCGCGCGTCTGCATGCGTCCGCATCGCCCGCACCTGCCCGCTTCTTCGTCCGCTCCCTTTCGCCTGCGTACGCCTCTCAGCACAGTGCTGCGCGCTGCGATCCTCTGCGTGCGCCCACTCCCTCTAGCGCGCTCCTCTCTGCGTGCATACGTGCCTCCACGCACACGTGGAAGCCTCAGACGTCGGCCCTGAAGCTCAGACGGCTTAACCCGCCTCTTCTTCACTCCAGCAGGACCGATCTCTCTCTCTCTCTCTCTCTCTCTTTTTCTTACAGCACTCTCTCCCTATCTCTTTACCGACGCTTACACACATACACTCACACTTTCATACACACACACCTATACAAATATATATATATATACATATATATATTTATATCTATATATATTTATATACATATATATACTTATATCTCTACCTATAGTAGTACCTATATACCTAAGTATTAATATACATATACATATATCTATACATATATTAGTACTTATATAACTATGTATTAGTCTATATAAATACATACATACATATATATATATATATATAGACATCTATATACTTATATATATATATATACATTTATATACACATATACTTATACATACATGCATACATATATATATATATATATATATGTATGTATGTATGTATGTATATGTATGTATATGATACTATATAGATGTGTATATACATATGTGTATGTATATAGTAATATATGTATATATAGATATATGTAGATAAATATATATATACACAAATATATATACACAGATATATATATATATATATTTATCTACATATATCTATATATACATATACACAAATATATATATATATATATATATATATATTTATCTACATATATCTATATATACATATATTACTATATACATACACATATATATATACACATCTATATAGTATCATATACATACATATACATACATACATACATACATATATATATATATATATATATATATATATATATATATATATATATATATATATATATATAGTTACATACATCTATATATATATATACATATATATATACATTTATACATATATATATACATATTACTACATATATACCTATATATTTATAACCATATATACATATAGATATATTTACATATATACATATATATATATATACACTTTTTTTTCACATTACTTACCATACGTGGTATTACGGGAATATCTGCACCAGTTGCTGATATTCCCCAATACATGCATACAAAAAGCGTGTTCGCATTCATCTTCCACCAATCCACCTTATATGCGGCACTTCGTCCTGTTGGTTGCGTCTTTGTAGACGATGACCGACTCGACACCGTGCTACACTCCATCTCTGCCTCCACCCCCACCCCTTTATACATATATAGTATATACATATATATCTATACTATATTTACTTTATTTCTATTTCTCTTGCATGCCCATAAAAAAATAAAAATATATATATAAAAGAGAAAAGATAATCCTTGACTTGCAGGTACTCCGTCTTGCGAATAGCAAGACCCATTTTGGAACCCTAAGTTGGCTCAAAGTTAAGAACCTAATTTTGAGGGTGTGCCTCAAGGACCAAGATTATCAGAAAAAAATCTTAAATAGAAAAACACCAAAAACACAATAAACGAACGGAAGAGATTCGTTGTAGGAAAGGCGTAGAAACTTGACTTGTAACCCCACTTCCCTGAGTTCGACCCTAGGCCTAAAAGTGACCAAGATAAAATTAAGTAGGCCAAGTTAAAAATTTTGTAAGGAGATGGTTAGGTCCGATTTAGGTTAACCACTATACACACTTCAACGATAAAATCACCATATTAACAACCTAACCGGGTCCGACAACCATCCTTTTCTGGGCGTGTGGTGGCCAATCACAGCGGGATTGGTTTTTGTCTTGTTGTATGACAAGACCGACATTAATTGTCATCATAATGAGGTGTAAGAGCCTTAAATATTGTGCTTACCAGCAATGTGACCGTTGTTACTGCGGCGTAAGATATGCACACACGAGCATTTAATACCAGTAATGATTATTGAGGTATTTTTTTTCTTTGGCAGTATCTTTTGAAATCCACGCCATATCCAGCAGGATTTCATTTTTTCAAAATCCGCACCATGCAAGGGGGAACCGCCCATAACTAGGGTCTTAAAAATAGAGGGTGTGGGGTATAGTTAATGCCCCACCTACCCTTTTGCTGCCGCAGAGCGATTTGTGAACATATTGCAAGCCTTCTTCTCTGGCAAACCATGAGAAGGTGCTGTCCTCGAGGCCTCCTTCTTAGACGAGTGTCTGAGGCATGGTCATGTCTGGGCTAACAGGAAAAGGTAAGTCCGCTTCATCTTTGTCTAGCATCTCGCCTAAGACGAGGGATTTGTACAGTTTTACTTCTGATTTCCATTGTCGGTCCGCCATTAAGGCGCTTCTAAATGAATACGATCTCGGTAGAGTTTCGTTTCATCCTTGTGGATCCTAGACTCGCCTATGCTCTGATGTGTCTAAGAATTCATTTCCCATTTGTAAATATGCCATAGACTACGGTCTACAGGTACCTTTGAACCCTTTTTTGGTTTCCTTCCTCTGTTACTACCACCTGACCCCCTCTCAACTTAACCTCAATTGTTGACTAGTTTTGAATGCCTTCATTGCTATTTGCTTTCGCCTGAGAATCGCTCCCTGTCTGGGCTTGTTCTGCTTGCTTTTTTGGCCCATGCCCCTTAAAGTAAAGAAGGGCAAGCCCCCATCAAGTACCCATACCTTGTACAACCGACACAACAAGTACCAGATAGTTGATCTACCCGACAGTTTGAAGGGGTAGGATCACCATTTTTCTTTATTTCCAATATTGAGGACCATGATGTCCCTTACACTTGGCAAGGTCCACTTGATAAGGACCTGCCGCCTAGGCCCGATGAACTTGACCCATCTACACAAGCGGATGTGGACAAGATTGTAAATTTTGGGCCAATTGCTTGCTTGGAACTCAAGCAGGAAGACTTTCGGGAGGCTCTGTCCTGGGTTGCAGATTCCCATCCCATGTCATGTAAGTAGGGGGTAGGCAATAGCTTTAGAGTGAGTACTACCCTCGCTTGCTGATTACGAGATTTTCGCTTAACAAGATGATAATAAAAATGTGTTGTATTTTATGTGGTAGAAATGTCGTATCAAAAATTAATTAATTAAATCTAACCACGTTGATTTACAGATCATATCCACAGGGAGGTTTAAGCCAATAAACATGCAAATGTTTCCATGCTAAATCTTGTTTTAAGAAGGTTATTCTTTTTACATTTAATTGAAAGTGATTTTCTGAGAGAAGAGAAAGCTTATGGATATTTCATGCAATTGTCACCTACTGAAGTATCATAGAAAATATTACCTCGTGCTCTTAAAAATTAATCCTTCACTAAAGTTTAAATATTCTTGTAATACCAAAAATCAGAGAGTGGTAGTACTCGATAGTGAGAAGAAGAGAATGCATGTGAGAAAGAAAGAAAGAGATGGGCATGAGAGCAAGTTCGACTGAAACATATATTAATTAAGTTTAAATCATGGAGTATCAATGGCATAGTAATGTAAATTGTAATGGAGAGCCAAATAGGGGATTCCTTTTCGGCCATGCTACTGTGCGAGGAGGAGATGGTTGGCGGCGTGGTTGCACATGAAGGACCTCCGGAGCGTAGGCTACGCATGGGTGGTGATGGCTTGATGCGAGGAGGCCAGAGCTGGCTGGCTGGATCACAAGAGGGCGGCGACGGTGGAACGTGCAGGTCGATGACGGAGCTACCAGTTGGGGGTGTTCAACGACGGGGAAGGCACGATGGAGTGCAGAGGCGATGTTGGCGAAGTTGGCGTCGAGGATGGCGATCGGGAGTGGCTTCTGTGGGCAGTTGGTCGATGATGGGTTTGGGTCTCTTTGGTAAAATAGAGGAAGGGGAAGAAGAGGAAAAGAAGGAGAAGGATATGAAGGAGAAGATGGAGATGGATTGGTTTGTGCGTGGGGGATGATGTGGTCAAGGGTGACAAGGAGGAGGTTTGGTTCCCATTAGTGCGATAGTGCGGCGATAGTGCGGTGGTGGTGTGGGTGGTTGTGGTGTTGATGATGAGGTGAAGATGGCAGTGGTGTTCAATTTAGTTCAGGAGGGAGGTGGATAGTAGTTTAGGCACCGGTGCATGGGGGGTGATGTGAAGATGAAAGGGAGGATGAGCGAAGATGGAGCATGCCTATGCCATGGTGCAGGTTGGGTCTATGATGCCCTCTGTGTCCACAGTGATGGATGATGATTGTCAGTATGGTGTTGGTGGCATGGGTGGTGGTCACGATAATGATGGTAGTCTAGATGGTGTTGGTGGCGGGGATGGTGTGCGCACTGTCACCACGCACACCACAGTAGGGGAAGGGTGACGAAGATGTTAGCTTCCATCCACAGTGCACACTTGAGTTTCACGGTGCAGGCTTGATACCACGGTGGAGGTCCCCCGGAGGGGAAGAGATGATGGATCCTCCAGAGGATGGCCGGCTGTTGCTTTTAAAAAAAACTCTATTTGTTTCTTCGGCCGAAAGCTTCTCCAACCACTCGGTGAAGATCGCGAGTGGTTGGAACGAATGGATAAGTCTGTCGGTTTCTTCATTAGACGTCCAGACTAAGTTCTGGATGTCTTAAAAAGTGTAGACAACAGCAAGTCCACTATGGCGGTTCTCAGACGTCCGATCTAAGCTCAGGATGCCTTATAGAAGAAAAATGGATGTCTAAATGATGCCTTCATATTTCAATAACTCTTGTACCTAGCCTGCATCCATCAAATAGGTTATGTTATCATACCATATGTTATTAAATGTAAAATTAGTGCATAAAATTATAAGCAGACTAAGATGAATTAACATTTAACTCCTAATCAATTAGAAACTAAGAATAGGTAATTAAAGAGTACTTAAGCCAAATAATAGTCCACTAAAGTGGACTTATCACCTGCCACTTAATACTTGGCTTTTCTATTGGAGCCTTTGGTTAGTTCGCTCAACCAGATACCCCCAGGTGGCGAGGCAACAATTCCTCCCACTACAGGTCTCACCATGGGGAGGAGAGGTCTGTGGAGCAAGGCGAAGGGAGCCAATCCTTCCGCTCTAAGGAGCCGAAGAGGAAGGAGGGGGGAGTGAAGAGAAGGTGGAGGTCCCTTTAAACCACCTCAAGAGGGGGCCTGCTACTGGGCTTCTTTCATAGTAGTCGGCAGTGTCCGCTCCTCCGAGCCTGAGTGAGGTCAAAGTGGGGGAGGCCCTGGTGGAATCAACTGCCCCTTCTAGCCTTCCTGGACTGCCAGAAGGGTTCATCCTCGTTGACTCCCCTCCCCAGGCTCCGATAGAGGTGGCTCAGGTGGCAATCACCAATGTCTCGCCTGCCTCGTCCAGCTCTATTAGCGCCTTCTCCAAGCTAAAGCATGAGGTTTCTGTCACCTGTGGTTTTCTAAGTGGCAGCATATTTGCGCAACCTTACAACCGGTGGAGCTTGACGGGGGCGAGAGTGTTGGTGGACCTTCAGACCGGGGAGGTCCCAGGATGATCAATCGGATAGTCAGATCTGTCAAGGGATCCATTCTGGAGGGGGCTCCTAAAGGCCCTGTTCCTAATCGAATGGCACCGACTTAGGTGGACACTTCGAGCGACGCCCCCAACTTGGAAAGGTAGGTGCTTTGGCACCTGCAAGATGCTGTATACTGGGCTACCTCCCAGCTAAGAGGTATGAATTTTAAGCACATGCACTTCTACCACCTTCGTGCGGTAAGTTTCTCTCGCTTGTCTTTTCCTTCTCTTTTAGCGAGAAGCTTTTCCCTCATACCTTTCTCTATGGTCCTTAACAGATTGACACTCTTAGGACTGCCTTTGTCCTGAGCGATGATGCTCCCTCTGACATCGCCAAGCCCAATGGTTTCATTGAGGCAGCTGATATGGCCACCAAATGTGCCGTAACGGTCAAGGTGGAGCAAAGGAACTTCGTCCACCTTATTAGAGAGGCCATTGCCACCAGGGAGAAGATGGAGGAGGAAGCTAGCAGCAACCTCTACTCGCAACAGCAGGCGGCCAGTCAAGCAGCTCAACTGCAGGAGGAACTGAGCATAGCCTGACAAGGTTTGAGTCACACCACGTACCTTGGATGGAAGATAGAGGAAAGTCTCGTTAGAGCACAGAAGATTGAATTCGTGGCTTTGCGAGAATTGTATGAGCTTCTGCAGACCTCCTGCACTAACGTTCTTTCACTGAAGGAGGAGGTGCAAGTGCTAAGGGCTGAACACTCAGCTGTGGAGGGGTATGAGGTGGCTCTCCATGAAGAGCACCTTTGCCTTGGTACGACCATTGTCAAGCTTGCTGATGTGTCAGCAAGTCAAGAGAGGGTGGAGGTGGCTGAGGGGGCCCTGAGAGCCGAGCTCGCCAAGGCCCGGTAGCTCGCAGATGACAAGGGAAAGAAGGTTCTCGAGCTGGAGCGTGTTGCCTAGCCGAAGCTTGATCTTCAGGTGGTGATGGCGTTCTTTGCCTTTGACCCATCTATGGAGGAGAGTAGGGAGGCAATCTTGAGGGAGATCGGGAAGCACACCCTGGTGGCGATGCAGGTTCTTCTTGAGGGCAAGCATACTTCGGCGGAGGAGCTATGCAACTAGTCTATGGACCAATTCTTATCTAAGTTTGACCGTTAGAAAGCTGGTGTCGTATTGTAGACAAGACTTCTCTAGAGCCGCCTACGGACCAGCAGGGGCCTATGGATCAACCGAGAAGCCTGGCTCATGAAGAGGAGGCACCCAAGCTGAGTCTATTAGGAGTTGCAGAACCGCCTGCTCAATCGATCAGTCCCCCTTGCGCCGTATCATCACCACCTACGACACCTAGAGTAGACATCTTCGAAGATTGGGAATGAAGCCGCCGAGTCTTCAAAGATAGTGGTGCTGTATTCCCTTTGTCATCCCTTCTTTTTCTTTTTTTTGGACTAGCCGGGAGTGATGTTCCCAGGGAATCTAATGAGCAACACTTTGAATGAAATAAAAAGAAAAGTTTTTATTTTTATTGTCTTTTCTTTCTATACATGATACAAGCATAAATTATTCGTATGCCAAGTACGAGGGACTACTTTGCCGCCTTTGGTTTGCAATTTGTAAAAGTTGCCTGGATTGTTCCTACAAATTTTGTACAGTCCCTTCCATGGGGTATCTAGCTTCCCGCTCGAATGGCTTGGCATGGAGACTTCACTTTTGCACAAGACTAAGTCCCCTTCTAAGGGCTTCTGCTTGTGCACCCACCTATTGTAGGTGATCATAGTGGCTTCTTTGTAATTCAGCGTCACTTCTGAGGCTTCCTTCCTTGGCTCATCCAGAAGGTCCAAGGCAAGGCTAACTTGGTCGTCATTAGAGATGGGATTTTAGAATTGTGTCCAGTAAGTCGGAAGGGTCATCTCTATAGGTAGTTGGGCTTCCATGCCATAGACCAATCTGAATAGTGTGTGACCTCTGTAAGTCCTTTGGCACGTCCTATAGCCCTATAATACATCCAGTAGCTCATCCATCCATCTCCCTTTAGTTGAGTCTAGGCGGTGCTTCAACATTGAGATGATGGTATGGTTGGTTACCTCTACTTGTTTACTTGCTTGCGGATGGACCATGAACGTGAAACATAGGTGAATATTCCAGCTGTTACAAAATTTTTCAAACTTTTTGGAAGTGAATTGGGTGCCATTGTCTATGACAATGTGTTGGGGTACCCCATATCGAGCTATGATTTTTTTTGGACAAAGGAGATGACTCTATTGACTGTTGAGCTAGCCATGGCTTCAGCCTTGACCCACTTAGAGAAATAGTCCACAACCACTAGTATGAACCTTGTTTGAGCTGGGGTTGGCGGGAAAGGGCCTATGAAGTCCATGTCGTACTTTGCAAAGAGAGTGGGTGACATGATAGGCACTAACTTTCCAGGTGACAAGTGGTGTAGGGTAGTAAACTACTGACAGTTGTCACACTTGTGCACGAACTCTTTACATTATTGCTTCATCTAGGGCCCGAAATACCCCACCTGGAATAGTCAGGCCAAGAGGGCTCTATACCTTTCATGGTTCTCGCAAATGTCGCCATGGGCTTCTCGGAGGGCTTGTGATGCCTCCTCTTTTGTAAGGCAATGCAACAAGGGGGTGGAAAACCCTCGCTTGTACAATTGCCCATCTATCAAGGTGTACCTAGAGGCTTTCAGGAGAAACGCCTTGGGCCACGGTTCCCTTGGGGTAGCTCACCAGTGTTCAAGTAGGTGATGATAGGCACCATCCATAATGAGGATTGCTCTATCGTGAATGATTAGCCCATATTTGTGGGCTATTTAAGTATTTAAGTGCCTAGACATTAAGTTAATTCTAACATTTATTTAGCATGCATTAGGATGTAAATTGATTAATTTATATTTCTGATTTAATTACATAATTCATGCATTGCATTCATAATTAAAGGCATTTGGAATTGACTTAGAATGGCATTAGGTGCATTACATGCATTATTTTAATTAACATAGAACTTAAGGATTTGTGTATAAATAATCCAAATATTTTATTTTATTAATTCTTCTTCTTCTTCCCGTAGGCAACTGCTCCACTTCCTCCGCCTACGCATTCAATCTTCGCCAGCTGCCTGCACTTAAGACCCCATTCATGGAGGAGCGGGAGAGATGGATCTGGTTGGGGGCAGTGATTAGCCCATAGTTGTGTGCTATTTAAGTATTTAAGTGCCTACACATTAGGTTAATTATAACATTTATTTAGCATAAATTAGGATGTAAATAGATTAATTCATAGTTTTAATTTAATTACATAATCCATACATTGCATTCATATCTTAAGTGCATTTAGAATTAGCTTAGAATAACATTCATCTAATTAGACAACCAATTAGGTACATTGTTTTCATTAACATAGAAGTTGAGGGTATGTATATAAATGACCCTAATATTTTAACATTATTTTCTTTACTCTTCTCCTTGCAGGAACGGCTGGCTGCTGCCCCAACGTCAAACGGCCGCAGTGAAGACCCATTCAAGGGGGAGCGGATGTGGTGGATCTGGTCGGGCGGCTGATTTCAAACTTGTGCAGGCCACTACAAAAGGAGGAGGGAGGCAGCCGAGCTCGGGAGGCCTCCACCACCGACCCACCACTGTGCAAAGAGAACTTCTCTCTTCCACTCCATACTGCCAGCCTCTACTGTGGCGACGAGTCTCCACCACCGTGGGCGTGTGGTGTGATAGGCCACATCGCCATCCGGAGCTCGTCCGCATCACCGTGAGCACATTAGCGTGCATCTCCCTCGCCGTCGTTGCCAACCACCACCACCGCAACAACCGTCAGCCACCCTTTCAGTAACTTAAGACGTCCGGGAAATTTCCTGGACGTCTGAAGCTACCCGCTCACTTCCACCACACACGTCTGAAGTCGCCTGCAGACCCTCTCCCGCGCCTGCAGAACCTTCAGCTCAACCTGCGCCCATCAACCTTCAGCTCAACCGCGCCTGCACCCTCCAACCACGCACGCCCTCCTCAACCGTGCCCATCTCCACGCACTCACCGGCTGCAGCGCTCTCCACGCGCCTGCAGACCCGCGCAACCGTCCAACTGCGCCTGTAGAACTTCACTCGCTCCCACCCCCGAGCCTGCAGATCAGCGCACAGCTGCAGAACGCCAACCGCTCTTCCCTGCGCCTACAGATCAGCGCTCGCCACGCCTGCAGATCCCTTCGCCCGCGCGCCTGCCACCAGCAGCAGCCACGCCCGTGCCTGCAGCTTGCGCACCCGCTCTCGCGCCTGCAGCACCCTCCGCTCGCGCCTGCAGAGCCGCCAACAGCAGTGCGCGGCAGATCTCACGCCAGCAGGCCACGCAAGCTCATCAGCCAGTACCTCCGCGCGACTCGCCGCCACCACCGATTCGAAGCCCTCGGTCCAAGGGACCTCCTCCGAGCTTCCCGCGCCCGGCCATCCGCTCCTCGTCGCGCAAGACAAAGGGGAAAAATTCCCCTGTTTTGCTACAGTAAACCATCAAATAGAAATTACATTTTCTGCCATTGTCACTTTTTAATGATATTTTATTGATTCTGCATTTCGGGAAATATCCTCTAGTTTCTCATAATTGCCATTTCAGCATTGTTTCTTGCTTAAACCTTAATCTAAAGGCAATCTTGGCTTGATTCTTGTCCAAACTAACTACGAACGAATGTTTTTAATTGGTGCAAATTTTAATATGTCATTGCCTCCCTGTGGATACGACCCGCTCCTCTGCGAGTGGTTATTTCTTCTTAAATATTGATCAGTCGATTTTTTCACCACATTAAACTACAACCGACTTAAAAGCGAAAGATCGACCAGTCAAATGGCGCCGTTGCCAGGGAGGCAACAGACGCAATAATTTCGCCTAATTTTATTTTGATTATTTGTCAATTGCACAGAGATTTGACCATTTTTTTTTTTTCTGTGCGAGAAATTTTGTGCAAGAATCAGCCTGTGTGAGAGGCAACCCTTGACGTTGCCAGACGAGAAGTGGACGAGCAATTTTGAAAGGAGGAGAAGGACGATGACGCGACAGACACCATTGTATTTATTCGCTAGTTTAATTAGACTAGAATTAAGACTATAGACTTAATTTTTCATTGCAGTTAGTTTGAAACCCTTGTTCTGCGGCATATTTTGAGGGGTCTGTTCCCCGATTTTGTTTTGGGCCCGTGTTGGGTAATTTTTGGGAGTCTGTTCCCTTTTCTTTAGATTTAGGTTTATTTTTTTTTATTATTATTACTTTTATTGGCTTGTGCATAAGTAGTTCTAAAAAAAAATAGAAAAAAAAAAATGAGCTGCCTGCTAGAAGCTGCTTGCCCTAGGATGAACCATGTAGGTCTGTATGAGCAGCCTCTAGATTTACTTTTCTGCATTACGTGCATTCTTACATCGTAGATCGCTGGAGGCAAGGTACGCATTCTCTTACTTTGCATCCTATTTTTATCACGCATTGCATTTGGGATTTAATGCGAAGACCACCTAATCTGTACTGAATAAATCTAACAAGTGGTCACATTTTTTTTAGAAAAAGGACTAATTAAAGGAAGGACATTTTAAAAATCAAGGATTTGATTTTCAAACTTGGCGTGCGATTCAAAGTTCAAAATCTTTGACGGTATATGCACACTTATTTCACTTGCACCACGGCACGCTTCTAGACACTCCTTAGGTTTGGAAATACTAGGACAAGAGCCATCCTATCATTGGATTCTGAATTGTTCGGAACTTGAGATCAAAGGTTTTGCAAGTCCAAAGAGGGGGATACCCTGTCACAGATTTTTGAGGGTAGTTGAGAAGCACCGCGAAAGCACAGCTTCAAAGGAAGGCTTAAGCCTACTTGCATCCCTCGATCTTCCATCTTTGGATTTACTTGACCATTTGAGATTTAGGGAAGAACACCTAAGCTCCAACTAGTTCTTAGGCGAGCCGTAGGTCGACAATAGGCGCGTAAATTGTTTGAACAAATTGTATTGTCACCTGCAATCTGACTTAAAATCAAAAGCCTAAATTGGGAAAGACCTAAAAGGTCCTTTTTGAATTGTGTTTTACTTGGGGAATTCTGATTGAAGTGTGAGTTAGAATGGATCACATTTCTTTTCATCCTTTCACATCTTGCCCACACCCTCACCCCCACTCTGCATCCTTCGATCCCAGATGCTGAGATGGTCCATTCCTTGATGGACATAATGACAATCATTGGGATCCATTTTACTCCTATTATAGGAGTATTGGCCTGGTTAAGCCCCAAATCAGTGAGCAGAGCCTAGGAGCAGGATTTGCTTTGCCCAATATCCCACATACCAAAGAAATACCCAACCTACCCTCCCTGAAAAAGTATAATGGTTGGACAAACACTCCTGGGTACTATAAGCCTGAGCCTAACTTCTCTCATGATAGAAATAACCTCTCCTCTTTGAAGATGGAAATACAGAAAATGCAAAATGAAATGAGTGAATTGTTTGGAGAATCTTTGAGAGCAGGCCAACAAGAAAGAGATGAAATTAGCCACTCAATCTATCCCATTGAGGATGACGTACACCCCTCTACAACAGATGCATCTCCCGTGGGAGAGCTATACTTTAAGTTGGAGGGAAATTCTGGGGAGAATAGCTACTTTTCGAGGATCGATTTTGAAACCTCCCCATTAGATAACAATTCCTTGAGAGATCTACACTTTAGGTGGGAGGAAAATACACATGACAGTAGCTATGCATTGGATGAAGAAAGGTGGCAACTCGAGGAAGATGATGATAAGGTTGAGTATCCACCTGAATTATATTGGAGTCAAAAGAAGGGAATGATGGTACCATTGGAAGACCTCGACCCAGATGATAGTATTTTCGTGACATTTGATGAAGTGGGTCAAAGTCAAGTTGTTAATCCTACCCTCCCTTCTGATCACGATATGGAACTCAAACCCACCCTTAGGGAACCTAACCCTAAAGAAATTGACCTATCTGAGGAGTCTGATGTAACCAGTGTAAACCATTTACCTCAGATAGAGCACCCTAGGGGATCTGCTGAGATATTAAATGATTCTAGACCTCGGGTACATGATGAATTGTGCGATGAGGAGGAAGACGAATTATATGAGGAACCTATATTCAAGATTTGGAGTGACACTAAGGGTGATTATGTCTTATTTGAAGAGTTAGCCCCTGAGGATGTCACAAATTTGGCCAAATTAGGTTTCCTTAGCACACCCATTGATGATATTTCTCCTCATGATAAAATGATGGAAAATTTGGAAGAAAATGTCTAAGATTTATGTGGATTCACATATAGACTTCGGGGAAGATTTGAGTAAAGAACAAAAACTTGGGGATGACATTGATAGGATAATCCCTAGCTCTGTTGCTTCCAACCTGCCTTCATTCACTTCGAAGTCACCCTTTGATTCACTTATATCTAAAAGCGAAATTGTGACTCCTGATGAAGAGCAGGAAGATACATGTGATGGTGCAAGGAATGCTAGGGATGAAATTGAGGATTTAGAAAGAGTGTTTGGGATGGACACCGAGCTAATTAAACCCAACCTAGATCTTATGGCCATCCCACAACCTCGTAACTTGGACACCCTAGACGATCCTTGCCTTAGAGAATTGCTCACTTTTGTTCTGACTAGGGGGCTTAACAGACCAATATTTCCTGTAATGGAGTATCGGGTATGGATTGATGATTTCTTTAGTCAGTCCATTACCCTGGGGGTTTATCTCTATACCATTCCTTCCCCATACCTTTTGGAGGATCCATATTATCCACCCCCTACCCCTTTGGAGGTTGTTTTACCTATTTATCCTTTAGAACCTCTTCTGGTGACCTGGGAAGATTTCATTCCCATTTTAGTTGGGCGAGCATTTGCTATCGGGATTCATCATCAACTCGCCAACATCCTAGGTTACCTATGTTCTAGGCGAACATTGCTTTGCTCATTTTTAGGGCCTATTTCTGCAATTCTTGAACCTAATTTGCAGGTTCTTTGGCTATTCTGCCCAGCTCTAACCCAGGTAATATCCTTCTATGCAATGAGGACATTGCAGATTTTAGGCATGGGAGGGTGTACTTGGGGATATACATAGCATAATTGCATACATTTGTACATAAAAAAAAAATAAAAAAAAAGAAAAAAGAAAAAAAGGGGTTTTGAGCTTAACTGGCTAGATCTTGCATTCTTAAGCAAATCAGAACTCTAGGGTAGACTAAATTAATTATAGGGTCAAACTTTAGAAGCTAAATGAGTTGCTAGCGTTAGACCTTTAGGGTCCTTTGTGGACTTAAAAACTTATGTAGGAGTTAAGTTGCAGACCATTCCTCAAGAGGTTGAGGAAGGGAAGCTAGGGTTTGAGTTAGAAGGTGGGGTAGTACCTGGAGTCTTATTCTACCTTTTAGTTTACGGGTCCTTGTAACCCAAGCATCCAAATTTCACACACTTGGTCTGGTAATCAACTTAATTTCTATCTTTCTGAAAAGAGATTTGGTTCTCTTAGTTTTGACTTAAGAGAGGCTTGAAAACACATTTTGATTGGAAGAGTTCCCGCCGCAGGAGAGGTGGAGTATATACTCACCTTGAGGATGCGATGATAACATATTACCTCATCGGCGCTTGTCTCTTAGGATATCCATCCTACTGGGGGCATGTAAGTGCATTGCGCAGTTCAGGTACCATGGGCGGCCCTATCTCGAAGTGCCGATTGCCATAGGCCTGAATTCGCTTAAGAAATCCATGGGCGATACTATCTCGAAGTGTCGATTGCCAGGAGTCCTTGGGGTCGTTATGGGCGGTGCTATCTCGAAGCATCGAAAGCCAGGCACCCTTCGAGGTATGGTAATGGGGACAATGAATCTGACACAGACCGTGTTGATAGCTGATCTGAGGTTAGACTTAGAAGAAAAAAAAAGTATATATATATATATAAAAAAATCCTTTAACTCAAATAACTCAGACCAATACATAGGCACGGATGCTTTAATCTCAGGGATCAATAAACTTTAGGATAGAGTCAGAAATCAGGGAAACTTGTGCCTGCAACTTGTCTTTAGCCGACCTAGTCTGTAACTTAGCAACTATTTAGGAACCTTGGGTCTAGAGCCTAAACTTAATATGCTTCTGAAGGAAGACTAAGTGAGTTGACTAGTCTACTTAGAGTGCTAGGTTTCGCTTAATTTTACTAGGGACTAGCAAAAACTAGGCATGGGGGTATTTGATTAGCCCATAGTTGTGGGTTATTTAAGTATTTAAGTGCCTACACATTAGGTTAATTCTAACATTTATTTATCATAAATTAGGATGTAAATATATTAATTCATAGTTTTAATTTAATTACATAATCCATACATTGCATTCATATCTTAAGTGCATTTAGAATTAGCTTAGAATAGCACTCATCTAATTAGACAACCAATTAGGTACATTGTTTTCATTAACATAGAAGTTGAGGGTCTGTATATAAATGACCGTAATATTTTAACATTATTTTCTTTACTCTTCTCCTTGCAGGAACGGCTAGCTGCCGCTCTAACGTCGAACGGCAGCAGTGAAGACCCATTCAAGGGGGAGCGGATGTGGTGGATCTAGTCGGGCGACTGATTTCAAACTTGTGCAGGCCACTACAAAAGGAGGAGGGAGGCAGCCGAGCTCGAGAGGCCTCCACCACCGACCCACCACTGTGCAGAGAGAACTTCTCTCTTCCACTCCATACTGCCGGCCTGATGAGAACCTCATCTTGAGCCATAACTAGCTCATTTTGACCTAATACAAAGGATAAAAGCTCCTACATAACTCAAGGAAAGGCTTAACTCAGAGAATTCTGAGTTTAAGGAGAAAACGAGTCATAAGGGGTAAAAATGCAATTTTACCAGTATAATCTGCATACAGGGTAATTCAGGGTCCAAACATAGGTCAAACAAATCGAATAAGAAGGAAAGTGGGATGATCTGACAAGGGCTACGGCAATTCCAAGGAACTAAATGATAATCTGTAACCTTAAAACAAACCCACTTCAATTCACGAGGTTCGAGGCAAAGTAAAAATAGAATAAACCCTCTAAAATTCATAGAAAAATAATCTCTAGGGTTTAGAACCTTCAATTTGGCCTTCAAAACCCATTTTGACCTACATTGAGAACCATGCCCAATTAATAACTTAATTCGGGTTTTTACGTAAATTGACCGGTCAAATAAGGTTTAATCTAGAAATAAAATTCACCATCAGATTTCTTAGGTCCTAATTAGTCATGTATAAAAACTTGAGCCTAAGAAGAAACCTTCTTGACCAACTTTACACTTTGGTCCTTATATATTTACTTGTTGGCCCTCAACTTTCGAACCCTCACATTTCTACCCCTAACTCTCCTTCGTTCTTTGCATTCAGGTCCCTCCTGCCAAAACCTGACCAGCACCATGCTTCGGCGACCTTGCGCGGAGCATGGCGCCGTGCAGGGTAAGGGGGAGGGTCTGGCAAGACAAGGGGTGCCCTGCGTCGTCAGCCGTCGCAGGAACACCCCCTGGTCGCTGCAACCCACCATACCGGTAGTGCGAACGCACGGACGGTATGGGTCTCCATCTCCGGCGTCCTCCGGCGAGGGAGACACGTCGTCTCCCTCTGCCCTCCTCTCTGATTCCGCCTCTATAAATACCCCCGTCGCTCCGCCGTTCTGAGCAGCTCGGTCCTGACGGAGAAAGACCCCCACTTCCTCTCTTCCCACTCCGACAGGAAGCCCTCCAGCTCCGGCGGCCTCTCCCCTTCCTCCTCTTCGCTCTGCCGCAATACCAGCAGCAGAGACTTCTTCCTGATTCTCCTCCGTGTCGCGCAATACCGGCGCGCGCTGCTTCAGCCCCGTCGTCGCCGCCGTTCTCTCCCTCTGGGCATTTCTTCTCCAGCTCCGGTAGGTACGAGGCGGCAGCCACTTCGTCCCCTTCGTCACTTTAGTTAGGTTAGAATTAGTCGTCTCTATCCCCTCTTTCTTTTCCTCGCTATTTTACATTCAATTAAACCCTCGACCGACCCGACCACCGTCATCTTCCACACCTCCGGCCATCCTCCGGCGAGTCGCTCCCATCATTCCGCCACTCCACACGACTCGCTGACCCTCACAGAACCTCCGCCTCCTCACCCTGATCAACCTCCGCCCTTCCACTTCCCACCACTCGCCCTCTGCAGGCCCCCCGAACAAATCCACTTCTCCGCCCGCAGTTTGACCTAGGGCGACCCTCACACTCCATCCCGCCGCCTGCCAGACCCCTTACCACCTTCGCCGTGCCACGGCGAAGGTCCTCCGCATTTCTGATTAGGCCGAGAGGCCATTTCTCTGTGGGCAGGTACCTGCGCTCGCCGCCTCCATTGTTGAAGCGAAGCAGCTTCTTCACCTGCTGCCCCAGGTGCGCCACGCCCAGGTCACGCTCCCAGGCAGTGCGAGGCGTCTTCGCGAAG
This sequence comes from Thalassia testudinum, assembly GCA_037157565.1. Lineage (NCBI taxonomy): Eukaryota > Viridiplantae > Streptophyta > Magnoliopsida > Alismatales > Hydrocharitaceae > Thalassia > Thalassia testudinum. Next base: position 20,175,952 of record JAZHRO010000056.1, read on the forward strand.
TACCAGGCTGCAGTCGAGTCGAAGCTCTCGCGTGAAGCCCCCGCGCTTCTCCTCGACTGCCGCTGCTTCCTCCGCGCAGGCATCCAAATTGGGGTGGGACATTTAGTCCCACCTCGTAACTTTTCAGAGGAGCGCGCCCGCATAAAGGCAAAAAGTGCCTTATGTTCGTTGCCTCCTGAGCACGGGGTGAGGTCCCTCTCACTTACCCGCTCGACCCGGCCTCGTCCGCGACCACGCCCCGCGGACCTGGCCCGACCCGACTAAGCCCGACCTGCCCTCCTCGCCCACCACGCACGCCGGTGGGCCTGGACCCGGGGACGACCCATACCCGAATACCCGGCAGCTCTGGGAGAGCCTTCCTAAGAGCGGCTTCCGTGGGAGAGAAACGCGGGGGGTGGGGGGTAGAGTAGGTTTTTGCCCGCTGATGTATACTTTGAAGTGTGCAGGCACAGGTAAACAAAGAAGAAGAACCATGGAAGAAGAGAAGAAGAAGAAGGCCGACGAAGACTGAAAGAAGGTGGAGCACTGTAGCAGCGGCGATTTAAGTCTTCTGATTGGAAAATCAGACGACGCCCTGCAGTAAAAGGATTGCAGAGAAAGAAGGAGAACGAAGAAGCCGTGCCGCTGAGCAAGGGACCGCAAGAAGAAAAGCTTTACAGCTGAGGCAGAAAGAAGAAAGAAGAAAGAAGAAAGCTGAAGAAAGGCAGAACTGAAAGAAAAGAAGATGAGGAGCTCTGAAGAAGAGAAGAAATAAGAAGAACAGAAGGCAGAAGAAGAAGACCACCAGGAGATAAACAAAGAAGAAAAACCAAAAGCCAAAGAGAAGAGAAAACAAAGAGGAAGAAAGAGGAAACCAAATTTTTATCTCTCCCTCTCTCTCTCTCTTTATTTTTGTAATAAGAATTTGTATCTCTAGAATACAGTTTTCTCCCTGAGTTCGACCTTGGGAACTCTTTTATTTCCGAGTAACAAATTGTATTAAACCGGTAATCACTTCTCTATACTATACTACGACGAAATAATAGAACTATAGAAGAAGGTCGCCACCAGTTTTTGGCGCCGTTGCCGGGGAGCAACGGCTATTCTAGAGATAATCAAATTCCTGCTTTTACATTGCTAACAATCTCTCCTTTGTTGTGCAGGAAATACAAGAAAATCGAGAAGACAAGCAACCGCACGACAACCACTCCAAGGACAGGTAAAATTCTATCCTCTCAATCCCTAAACTCTAAAGAGGAAGAAAAGAAAAGAACAAGCAATATAGGTCTAACCTGTCTTCTATACTCAGTAAACCATCAAAAGTTGCATGTTTTCAACCCATTATTACTGCACACTATTAAGGGTATTTAAGGGCTAACACATTCTTGCTTGAGCCCTAATTACCCAACAAAGAGCTAACTGGACCAAGTAGAGTCAACCTAGGATCCAACACTAGGGATTTAGAGACACACTCCTTAAGCAAGAATTGAGAAAACCAAATGAAGTGTGCCCAAGCCCTTGTCTGAAAATACCTATTCAAAGAAAACCTAAAACAATTGGCTCTCTAAACACTTGAACCCTAAAAGACAAGACCTAAAAGCTCTCAAAGGAAACAAGAGGTAAAGTTGACCCCTTGGGTCAACCAACCTTAAATTAGGTCACTCTTTGCACTTAAAAGACTAAAGTTCAAGTGGAACCTTAAGCACCTTGATCTTAAAGTAAAATTGGTAGACTTAAGAGGTCAAGATCCCCATTCTGGTCTACCTGGAACCGCAGTGACAAGAGAGGTCGGGTGGGGGAAACCCTGTAACCCGTGGGGACGCTCTACCGTGTAGGGGTCTTTGCGGGACTCTCCCTCTCTGGCTGCCCAGGTAATTCTCAGGTGGACGATCTTTCTGATCAAGGGGTCCATCTGCCCCGAACCTCTATAGTCACCCAACATTTTTGGGTGTCTTGATTGGGTCCAGCACCTGCTTATCTCATCCAGTCCTTCAGTATTTTGCAGGAGGTCCTTGAAACCTCCTATAGAAATTCACTCTCCCCGAGGCTAAGCCTCGGCTCCCTTATTTTTGCAGAAATCATTCGCATAGCCCCTCTTTCCTCTGATTATGAACAAAGTCCCCTTCTTCCATTAATTCAAACTTCTGATTCTATATCTTGATTCCACCACCTGATTCGAAGATGCAGCCTAATTACCTAGCAAGACTACCATGTAAAAAACCTGAATATCTGAGATCCATGAAAGATAAGATGATTGAGGATGCCCTTGAATTCTATGAAATCAAATATAAACCCTGAACACCAATAGAGAACATTCAGGTTGATGTCCCAACAACCACAGCTTTCATCATAAACTGTGCCCAAATTCTATTGACTGAAATTTCAAAAGGATCAACACGAGATATGCTCATGACAGGATACATTGAGATAGAAAAATTACACCAATCTGAATACCTTCAATGCTTGACAAATTTTGTACTTCGGGAACAACACCAAGATGCCCTTATAAAACGGGTAGAAATGATGAAATCAGTAGAACAAATTATCAACCAGAAATACCCGTATATACCAGAAATAGAGGATGAACCATCTTGGAACAGTATTAAGGAACAATCCAGTTTCCCAGATCTCGGGACTGAGGCACAAAGTGGTTGTGAAATCCCAACCCAGATAGAAGACAATGTTGAATTAGGTTGGGATATTGCAGGAGAACACAATGATGAGCCAAACTTAGACCATGAATTGCCAAGCCTAGAATTCCAAAACTCCTGCAATAATGAGATCAGAATTGAACCTTTTGAGGGTATAAATTCCGCCCCTTATCTTGATAAGGTAGCCCTCGAAGGTTATTTGGACTTAGGTTCTAATAATTCTACCCACATCCTAAGCCTAGAACCTAGATCTGAAACTTATTGGGAAGATTATGAGGCCCCTTATGAGAAAGATCAAATTTTTATAGGATATGATTCCGGGCCTTTATTTGATGAATACCCCTCTCCAACATCTTCAGGAAATCTGATCGATTTTTCGAAAGTCATGCCAATTTATGATACAGAGACTGAGGAGTTGGATGAGTTGGATTTCAATTGGGTCTATCCTACCAGCTTGGAGCTTGAGCCTAGACAGAATACCTTTTCGAGCCCAGAATTGACATATAGGCTAGACCCCAGTCAGGCTGCTGATTCCGCATCTGATAATTTTTGCTGTGGTGGAATTCATGATCATGAATCTCATTTTCGCCAACTCTCCGATAATTTCAGATCTGACTATAATTGCGGAGAGATTCCCCTTCCTGAACACACCAGGCCCATCTACGACCTCGACTCTGAGGTCCTGATTCCCGAGATCACTGATAACACATAATCATTCCTTTTTTATCCTCAGGAACCAAAAACAGAAAATGCCAAGAGTGATTGCAACCCATAATTCAAATCTTTTCTCAATTCAGATTTCCTTCATCCTATAGACACTCTTCAGGCATTTAATAGTTACCCAGAGGACTATCTACAGAAAACCACCTGTCATTCCTTTCTAGAAGAGCCCTCATACACAGTTGCCACCTCGTCTGCACACACAGAACTAATCAAAACCTCTTCCCCACCCCGACCCGCAACCGGACTCAATTTCTATTCAGATTCACCTCTCACCGAGCCGATTGCATTTCCACATCGGGTTTCGAACATTGATCAGACTACATACCATGCTCTATCATTCTCTGATCACCCCTGTAGGGTTCCTGCATCAATCACTGATTATTCTACGGGTCCCTACTCTGACCAGGCTGATTCGACTCAGCCAAACCCTGCATTCACACTTCCACATCCATTTGAGCTTCATAGTATATGGTGGGTTCCACACCTTTTGATCTACATCTATCAACCCACCATATTGATTGGGTTTGGGCTACATCATCAGCCTGTCGATCTGAACAAGCACCTGGTTGGACCAACCAGGCTCTTAATCAAGGTGCTTGTCTTACAAAACTCCGCTGATTTGAACATCCCCTCTCCATCGCATTTCCCGCTTGGCTGAAGGCATCAAATTTAGCGCTCAACGGGAGGCAGCCCGTCATTCTCTTTGAAAACTTGAAACTTGTTCTGACACCTTTTTGCACTTGAAGTTCACACTTTAGGATAGCCGACTCCACCTCAGGTGCTTGCATCTGAGATTAGAAATCGTTCACAACAGCCACCGCGACCCATTCACTCATCAAAACATCTGTCCTAATGTATGAACTAAGTTGAATAAAAACCCCTAGGTTACAATGAGGACATTGCAAATCTTAGGCATGGGGGGGTATGAAAGTGCAAAACTTGTAAGAAAAGGTTTCAAACAAAAATTCACATATGCCAAAAGCACCATAAAAATTAAAAATTTTCGAAAAAGAATAAGAGGAAAAGAGGAGAAGGAAATTTTGTGAAGGAGAAGAGAAAAGAAACAAATGGATAAAAGGAGCACAAAATTATGAGAAAAAAGTGATAGTCATTAGTAAGGAACTAAGGAATTAACCTAAGTTCTATACCTCATTCAAGAAAATAACTGAAAAGTGCATAATGAGATTAGTAAGAACGCAAACCTTAGGCATTCTTGAATAGACTCTTAATACCCATTAAGATCTGGACACTCCTCAAGAGGTTGAGGAAAATGAAAAGCTGAAGTATTATGTCTAAGGCTTAGGGAGTATTTGTCCTCATTAACTAATTTTTGGTTTACGGGACTTAGTAACCTAAGCACCCTAACCTCACACACAGCCTGGTTCAGTAAGCGTAAAAATCAAAATCACGCAGAAGCGTCGCAAAATTCTGAAAAGAACACCTAGAGTAGGAGCGGCCGATCAACACAAGTTGATTTGGACGAGTTCCCAGCGCAGAGAGGCGGGAAATCCCCTCAAAGATGCGTAACAAAATATCATCTCCTCGGTGCTTGTCTCTTAGGATATTCACATATCCTACTGGGGGCATGTAAGCACTCTGCTGATTCAGATTCCATGGATGGCATTATCTCGAAGTGTCAATTGCCAGGGTCTGGATTCGGCCACGGAACACCATGGATGGGATTATCTCGAAATCTCAATAGCCAGGGTTCCGAGGGTTACCATGGGCGGTGCTATCTCGAAGCATCGACTGCCAGGAACCCTTGAGGATTGATGATGGGAGCAAGGAATCTGATACAGACCGTGTTGAAAAGCCAATCCTAAGCTAGAATTAAAAAGAAAAAGAGAGAAAACTCTCCAAACAGAATAACTTTCTATCTCTCTCTTATAAAACGCACTGCGAACTGAGCCAGGGCTAAAATCATTTCAAGCATGGGTGCTTTAACCACAAAGTCCAATAAACCTTAGGTTAGTTCTTGTGGGCCTTAAAAACCTTTGCTAAAGACTGAGGCTAAGGTTAGATAGATTTGGATCTTGATTGGTACTAGAGTACCTTTTAGGCCTATGGTCAGCATTCTAACCTAATCTAAGTTTAAATGAAAAAGCACTTATCTGAAGCTATTAAGAACTTCATGGTCTAGAACAAGGGTTGAAACCTTAAGTTTTTGCTAAAGGACTAGCAAAAGCTAGGCATGGGGGTATGATGAGAACCTCATCATGAGCCATAACTAGCTCATTTTGACCTAATACAAAGGATAAAAGCTCCTACATAACTCAAGGAAAGGCTTAACTCAGAGAATTCTGAGTTTAAGGAGAAAACGAGTCATAAGGGGTAAAAATGCAATTTTACCAGTATAATCTGCATACAGGGTAATTCAGGGTCCAAACATAGGTCAAACAAACCGAATAAGAAGGAAAGTGGGATGATCTGACAAGGGCTACAACAATTCCAAGGAACTAAATGATAATCTGTAACCTTAAAACAAATCCACTTCAATTCACGAGGTTCGAGGCAAAGTAAAAATAGAATAAACCCTCTAAAATTCATATAAAAATAATCTCTAGGGTTTAGAACCTTCAATTTGGCCTTCAGAACCCATTTTGACCTACATTGAGAACCATGCCCAATTAATAACTTAATTCGGGTTTTTGCGTAAATTGATCGGTCAAACAAGGTTTAATCTAGAAATAAAATTCACCATCAGATTCCTTAGGTCCTAATTAGTCATGTATAAAAACTTGAGCCTAAGAAGAAACCTTCTTGACCAACTTTACACTTTGGTCCTCATATATTTACTTGTTGGCCCTCAACTTTCGAACCCTCACATTTCTACCCCTAACTCTCCTTCGTTCTTTGCATTCAGGTCCCTCCTGCCAAAACCTGACCAGCACCATGCTCCGGCGACCTTGCGCGGAGCATGGCACCGTGCAGGGTAAGGGGGAGGGTCTGGCAAGACAACCGGGGGTGCCCTGCGTCGTCAGCCGTCGCAGGAACACCCCCTTGGTCGCTGCAACCCACCATACCGGCCGTGCGAACGCACGGACGGTATGGGTCTCCATGTCCGGCGTCCTCCGGCGAGGGAGACACGTCGTCTCCCTCTGCCCTCCTCTCTGATTCCGCCTCTATAAATACCCCCGTCGCTCCGCCTTTCTGAGCAGCTCGGTCCTGACGGAGAAAGACCCCCACTTCCTCTCTTCCCACTCCGACAGGAAGCCCTCCAGCTCTGGTGGCCTCTCCCCTTCCTCCTCTTCGCTCTGCCGCAATACCAGCAGCAGCGACTTCTTCCTGATTCTCCTCCGTGTCGCGCAATACCGGCGCGCGCTGCTTCAGCCCCGTCGTCGCCGCCGTTCTCTCCCTCTGGGCATTTCTTCTCCAGCTCTGGTAGGTATGAGCCGGCAGCCACTTCGTCCCCTTCGTCACTTTAGTTAGGTTAGAATTAGTCGTCTCTATCCCCTCTTTCTTTTCCTAGCTATTTTACATTCAATTAAACCCTCGACTGACCCGACCACCGTCATCTTCCACACCTCCGGCCATCCTCCGGCGAGTCGCTCCCATCATTCCGCCACTCCACACGACTCGCTGACCCTCACAGAACCTCCGCCTCCTCACCCTGATCAACCTCCGCCCTTCCACTTCCCACCACTCGCCCTCTGCAGGCCCCCCGAACAAACCCACTTCTCTGCCCGCAGTTTGACCTAGGGCGACCCTCACGCTCCGCCCCGCCGCCTGCCAGACCCCCTACCACCTTCGCCGTGCCACGGCGAAGGTCCTCCGTGTTTCTGATTAGGCCGAGAGGCCGTTTCTCTGTGGGCAAGTACCAGCGCTCGCCGCCGCCATTGTTGAAGCGAAGCAGCTTCTTCACCTGCTGCCCCAGGTGCGCCACGCCCAGGTCACGCTCCCAGGCAGTGCGAGGCGTCTTCGCGAAGTACCAGGCTGCAGTCGAGTCGAAGCTCTCGCGCGAAGCCCCCGCGCTTCGCCTCGACTGCCACTGCTTCCTCCGCACAGGCATCCAAATTGGGGTGGGACATTTAGTCCCACCTCGTAACTTTTCAGAGGAGCGCGCCCGCATAAAGGCAAAAAGTGCCTTATGTTCGTTGCCTCCTGAGCACGGGGTGAGGTCCCTCTCACTCACCCGCTCGACCCGTCCTCGTCCGCGACCACGCCCCGCGGACCTGGCCCGACCCGACTAAGCCCGACTTGCACTCCTCGCCCACCACGCACGCCGGTGGGCCTGGACCCGGGCACGACCCGTACCCGAATACCCGGCAGCTCTGGGAGAGCTTTCCTAAGAGCGGCTTTCGTGAGAGAGAAACGCGGGGAGAGGGTAGAATTAGGTTTTGCCCCTCTGATCAAGCTGTGCAAGTGTGCAGGCAGAGAAGAAGAAGAAAGACGCCCGCTGAACAGAGAAGAAGGCCGACGAAAGCTGAAGGAAGGAGGAGCACCGAGCGGCACTGTAGCAGTGGCGGTTTAAGTCGTCTGATTGGAAAATCAGACGACGTCCTGAAGGCAAAGAAGGAGAAGGAAGGCGAGGCAGAGGAGAACACAGAGAGGCCAAGTGAAGACTCTGCAAAAGAAGAAGAGCACGAGAAGAAGATCTGAAGAAAGGAAAAGAAGAAAGAAAGAAGAAGAAGAAGAACATCACTACTGCTGCAGATAAAGAAGAATAGCAAAGGAAGAAAGCAGAATAGCCAAGCAGAAGAGGAGAGGATAAGCAAAGAGAAAAGAAGAGAAGAAGAAAGAAGCCAACAAATTCTCTCTCTCTCCTTCTTTATTTTTGTAAAAGAAACTTGTACCCCTAGAATACAACTTGCTCCCTGAGTTCGACCTCGGGAACTCTTATTTCCGAGTAACAAATTGTATTAAACTGGTAATCACTTCTCTATACTATACTACGACGAAATAATAGAACTATAGAGGAAGGTCGTCACCACGGCCTCTACTGTGGCGGCGAGTCTCCACCACCGTGGGCGTGTGGTGTGACAGGCCACACCGCCATCCGGAGCTCGTCCGCATCACCGTGAGCACATTAGCATGCATCTCCCTCGCCGTCGTCGCCAACCACCACCACCGCAACAACCGTCAGCCACCCTTTCAGTAACTTAAGACGTTCGGGAAATTTCCCGGACGTCTGAAGCTACTCGCTCACTTCCACCGCACACGTCTGAAGTCGCCTGCAGACCCTCTCCCACGCCTGCAGAACCTTCAGCTCAACCCGCGCCCATCAACCTTCAGCTCAACCGTGCCTGCACCCTCAAACCACGCATGCCCTCCTCAACCGCGCCCATCTCCACGCGCTCACCGGCTGCAGCGCTCTCCACGCGCCTGCAGACCCGCACAATCATCCAACCGCGCCTGCAGAACTTCACCCGCTCCCACCCCCGAGCCTACAGATCAGCGCACAGTTGCAGAACACCAACCACTCTTCCCCGCGCCTGCAGATCAGTGCTCACCATGCCTGCAAATCCCTTCGCCCGAGCGCCCGTGCCTGCAGCTTGCGCACCTACTCTCGCGCCTGCAGCACCCTCCGCCCGCGCCTGCAGAGCCGCCAGCAGCAGCACGCGGCAGATCTCATGCCAGCAGGCCGCGCAAGCTCACCGGCTGCAGCACCTCCGCCGGAGCTCGTTCGGCCACCTCCGGCCGCCGCGCGACTCGCCGCCACCACCGATTCAAAGCCCTCGGTCGAAGGGACCTCCTCCGAGCTTCCCGCGCCCGGCCATCCGCTCCTCGTCGCGTAAGACAAAGTGGAAAAATTCCCCTATTTTGCTACAGTAAACCATCAATTAGAAATTACATTTTCTGCCATTGTCACTTTTTAATGATATTTTATTGATTCTGTATTGCGGGAAATATCCTCTAGTTTCTCATAATTGCCATTTCAGCATTGTTTCTTGCTTAAACCTTAATCTAAAGGCAATCTTGGCTTGATTCTTGTCCAAACTAACTACGAACGAACGTTTTTAATTGGTGCGAATTTTAATACGTCATTGCCTCCCTGTGGATACGACCCGCTCCTCTGCGAGTGGTTATTTCTTCTCAAATATTGATCAGTCGATTTTTCCACCACATTAAACTGCAACCGACTTAAAAGTGAAAGATCGACCAGTCAGGCAGTTGCGACTAAAAGGGAGAGGAGGAGGCAGCTGTGCTCGCGGAGGCCACCACCCCTTTCCTCACTGCATAGAGAACCTCGTTTCTCATCCGCTCCACACCACCGGCCTCAACTGCGGTGGCGTGACTCCACCACCGTGCGACAGCCCACACCGCTAAGAGTCCCTACATCATCGTGCCTCATCTTCCCTTCCACGTGCAGCTCCCAGTTGCTGCACGCCCCATCAACTCCCCACCCACGCACCTCCTGCAGGACGCACCTCGTGCTCACCCTCGCTCACTAGCCTGTGCACGCCCCTGCCGCACACCCGTAGCAGTTGCCCGCCCATCTGCGTGCGTCCTCATCCCCCGCACCTCAGCTCCTACTACACGCACCACGAGCCACCGCGCACCCTCTAGCACCATTCCCACGCTTGCTACTGTTGCGTGCACACCTATACCCGCAGCAACCACCACGCGCTCATTGTAGCCACAGCCGTGCATCCAGCAACAGCAACCGGCCCTCGCCCACCAGTAGTGCGCACAGAGCGTGTGCTACTCCAGCTGGCGTCACCGCCCGTGCACACTCCCGGCTTCTTCTTCTTCTTCTTCTTCTCTGCCAACCGAAGGTACCCAAAGCCACCAAAAATGCATCCATCAAATCCAGCCACGAAACTTCACGTCAGGAACTCTATCGGACTCGCCACGACTCCCCGAGCACAACCATGCTTCCGGTAGCACCAATCGACCACCCGACGGCCTGTCAGAGAGCCTCACCACCGGCGACTTCTTGCACTCCAGCTGGCGACCACCGACGGTCATTCGGAGCGCCACCACCACCATCGGAGAGCTCTCGTCGCGCTTATTCTCCTCCGAGCTTCCCACGGCCTGCCATCGCCTCCTCTTCGCGCATGCATAAAGGAAGCAAATCCTATATTTTTGGGTTAATTAATATTTACAATTGAATGCCATTGCCAAATTTCATTTCTAATTTTAATATTTGATATATTGAGTGAAATTGCAACTTCATGCTCATGCTTTCTCATAATTGCTTGGCTTTTGTTATTCACATCTTTTGACATTGGTTTTGGATTAAGATGTACACAATTTCTCTTTAATACATGTGCAATTGGAAATTACAGAGATTGATCACATATTTATGGAATATTTCAGTGAGGAAAAATTGCATATATAACCTTACATTCTCGAGTTATTGTGTGTCTTCTCGTCGCATTTCATGTCAGATTTGACTATGGATTTCGCACTCGATTGAACGAATACAAGAGAAAAATATTCATGAATTTATTACGTCATTGTCTCCTTGTGGACACGACCCACTTTTCTATGAGTGGTTTAATTTTTATTTTAATTATTTTGTTAAGCTATTTTCCACCACTTTGATACTAAAATGACAAATCATCTTAATCATATTATTCGAAAGCGAAAACCGTCTTACCAAATGGCGCCGTTGCTGGGGAGGCAATAGATGCAATAATTTCACCTGATTTTTATTTTTGATTATTTCTCGTTGCATAGTGATCTAACCATTTGTTATCTTTTCTGTGCGAGGAATCTATGGAGGTGACAGGCACACCTGGGAGACGATGTCGACCTTAAGTGACGCCTACACGCAGGGAAGACGCATGAGACTTGGATCCTACTTCCATAGGGGATTCTCCTTTGTCACAAGTTTTATTCCAGTTTTCTCGCCCTTGTAGTAATTGGGGTTGATTTTCAGGAGCCTGTTTCCTTTTCTTTAGATCTAGGTTTTTAATTTATTTTGTGGGTTGTTTATCCTTAATTTGTTTGTGCATAAGTAGCTAAAAAAAAAACATGAGCTATCTGCTAGAAGCTGCCTGCCCTTAGGTCAAATCATTTAGGATTGAATGAGCAGCATCTAGATCTAACTTCCTGTCATGCATATTGCATGAAGAATGCTAGAATCAGGTATGCACTTCTAACTTTGCATTTCTACCTATCATGCAAATGCATTTGGATTAATTTTTAGACCACATAATCTGTCTTGAAGTGATCTAATAAAGTGGTCACATTTAATTTTTGAAAAAGGACTAATTAAAGGAGGGACATTTAGAAATCAAGGACTTGATTTTCAAACTTGGCGTGCGATTCAAAATTCAAAATCTTTTGCGGTGTATGCACACTTATATCTCTTGCACCACAGCACGCATTTATACACTCCTAGGTCTTGGAACTACTAGGACAAGAGACCTCCTACCGTTGGATTCTGAAGTGTTCGGAACTTGAGATCAAAGGTTTTGTAAATCCAAAGAGGGGGATACCCTATCACAGATTTTTGGGGGTAGTTAAGAAGCACCGCAAAAGCACAACTTCAAAGGAAGGTTTAGGCCTACTTGCATCCCTTGATCTTCTGTCTTTGGAGTTGCTCAACCATTTGAGACTTAGGGAAGAACACCTAAGCTCCAACTAGGTCTTTTTAGGCATTTCGAAGGTCGACAATAGGCGCGTAATTGATTGGGCAACTTGCTTTGTCACCTACAATTTGAAGTGAAGTCAAAAACCTAAATTTGTAAAGATCGAACAAGTCCTTTTGAATTGTGTTTGTAGTGCATGCTTGGTAGGCGATCTCTTAGGAGACTTGTGTTTGATCTTGAACCTGAAAGAATCTTAAGAAGAAACCTTCCAAGGGAAGAAATGGCTGGTCAAAGGAGCCTTAAGGAATATTTCATTCCAACCAATCAAGCTGGCCCTGCACTATGTAGACCTGGAGGGGACAATCCTTTTGAGATCAAAAGCAGTACCATATCCTTGCTGCCCTCCTTTTATGGTACTGCTAGGGAAGACCCCTACAGGCACATAGAGGAATTCACCGATGTCTGTTCCATGGTGAAGTTGTAGGGCGTAACTGATGATGCTTAAATGCAGACCCTCTTTCCTTTCTCCCTCAAGGACAAAGCCAAGTATTGGTATCATACCCTTGATGCTATTAACACTTGGGATGCCCTGAAGAAGGAGCTTTTGAAGAAGTACTTCCCCATGAGCAAAACAAATCACTTTAGGAGGGAAATTATGAGTTTTGTTCAAAAGGATGGGGAAGCTTTCCATGATGCGTGGAGCACTTTAATGACTTGTTGAGACTTCGCCCACATCACCAGGTGCTTAAGTGGCAACTTGTTGAAAGGTTCTACACCGGACTTAATGATTCGCACAGGCAAACTGTGGATGGTGCCTATGCGGGAACCTTTCTATCTAAGATTGAGGATGAAGCTTGGAACCTTTTTGATACTTTGAGTGAGAATTCTATTCACTTGAATTCTGCTTACATGGATAGGAAACCCACTCTCATGCAAAGAAAGTTGGAGGCGAATGAGGTAAGGGACACCCATAATTTAGCCTATCAAATTCAATTATTGAATTGAAACATGGAAAGGCTTATGTTGAGCCTGGGCCAATTTGTATCTAACACCTCCACATCCCAAGCTTCTGAATGCTCCATTTTCCAAGGTAATACACATGCCACTGTGGATTGCCACTTGGCCTCCCAATTCCCTGAGCTTGTACAGACGAATCTAAATGCCGCTCAAGGGTTCCGTCCTAGACCTCATAATGACCCTTTTTCCAACACTTATAATGAGGGATGGAGGAACCATCCAAACTTTTCATTGAGACATGGAAATGTCTCAAATTCAGGGAATTATAAACCACAATCCTTTCAAAACCATCAAATGAACCAACCTCAAACCTTGGCCCAACCTAAGACCTCTGAGATGGATGAATTGAAGGCAATGTTGAGAACTATGCAAGAAAGTCAAAGTGCCATCATCTAATCTCATGACAAAGATATACGTGAGATGAAATCACAGATAGGACACCTTGTTGAGGCCATTAGATAGAGGGAAATTGGGAAGCTTCCCAGTGCTGCTGAGGAGAATCCTAAAGGAAAAGGGATTGTCTTTAGGGAGCATGCTTAGGCGGTGACTATTCTGAGGAGTGGGAAAGAAATTCCAAACTTGATGCTCCTATAACCGTTTGAAAAACCATCCGCCCCGACTTTCACCCCCACCGGAGAAGACTTGCCCAAATCTTCTTCGCTTGAAACCAACTCACCGGAAGAAGTTTCCCCCATTCCACCCCTTACTCGACATGACAACCCTTCCACCCAGAGATCGAGAGTTCCCTTTCCAGAGTGCTTATCCACCTCTGGGCATACTTCTGCTGGCTCATCTAGAGCCAAAGATAAGACGGATGAGATCATGGAAACTTTCAAGCAAGTGCAAATTAACCTACCTTTGCTTGAAGCTATCAGGCAGATTCCATCTTATGCCCGCTTCTTAAAGGACCTGTGCACAAAAAAGTGGCAATCTAGGAAACAAGTCCAATCAAAAGTTGTCCTGCCTGATTCTGTTAGCTCAATTGTTCAACATGGCACACCCCCGAAACTTAAGGACCCAGGAGCCTCGTACATCTCAGTGGTTATTGGTGACTTACAGATTAATGAGGCTCTACTTGATCTGGGTGCGGGGGTGAACATCATTCCGAGCTACGTGTATGAACAACTTGGGGGAGGTAATCTGAAGCCCAACCTGGTAATCCTCCAAGTTGCTGATTGATCACTTAAGACACTATAGGGAATTTTGGAAGATGTCCTCGTGAGAGTGGAGGATTTCTTCTTCCCTGTCGAATTCTTAGTTTTGGACACTGACCCTACCAACAAGCCAACCAAACCCTCCATCATTTTGGGCTGCCCCTTCCTTGCAACTTCGCATGCTTCAATCAATTGCAATACTGGGGCATTGAAAATGGGCTTTGGGAACTGGAAAATCCAACTTAATGTGTTTGATGCTTACAAGCAAGCCGGGCTTGAGGATTGTTCTCAAGTTGAGGTGATAGATGACCTGATTGAAGAGACACACCCTGCAATGTTATGTGATGACCCCCTTTAGCATGTCATGCTAAATGAGCATTCCCATCTCTTGGAGGAATGTGAAGGGGATATACTAGAACTTGAGGAGTTGTTGGGTGTTTCTGCTGAGTCTCTTTCCTCATCATCTCTACCTAAGGTAGATCTGCAACCTGAGATGGGGACATCTATTATGAAACCCTCAACCATACAAGCCCCCGACCTTGAGTTGAAACCTCTCCCTAGCACTCTCAAGTACGTCTTCCTGGGTGCTAATGATACGCTCCCCGTTATCATTTCGGCTGTGCTATCTGAGGCATAGGAGGGAGCCTTGATTGAATGCTTGTCTAGGCACAAGGAAACTATTGCTTGGAGCATTGCTGACATTAAGGGTATAGACTCTACACTCTGCATGCACCACATTTATACTGATGATTCCATCAAGCCATTTAGGGGCATGTAAAGATGTCTGAACCCTAATATGCGGGAGGTGGTTAAATAGGAAATCCTGAAGTGGTTGGACGCTGGGATCATATATCCCATTGCAGATAGTAAATGGGTAAGTCCTATTCATGTGGTGCTAAAGAAGGCAAGCTTTACTGTGGAATTTAATGACCAAGGTGAACAAGTTGTGACTAGACCCTCAACTGGATGGAGGGTCTGTATTGATTACCGCAAGCTGAACACTGCTACCTAGAAGGCTCACTTTCCCTTGCCTTTTATTGATCAAATTCTTGAGAAATTGGCAAGGAGTAAGTACTATTGCTTTCTCAATGGATATTCTGGGTACAACCAGGTTGCAGTCTTCCTTAATGACCAGGAGAAGACGACATTCACGAGTCCTTACGGTACCTTTGCATTCAGGCGTATGCCATTTGGATTATGTAATGCCCCTGCAACCTTCCAGCGGTATATGATGTCCATTTTTTCTGACATGATTGACGAGTGTGTTGAAGTGTTTATGGATGACTTCTCCATTTATGGCTCATCTTTTGACCAGTGTCTCTTGCACTTGGAGAATGTGTTGAAGCAATGTAAGGAGACTGGTTTAGTCCTCAGCTGAGAGAAAAGCCACTTCATGGTACAGAAAGGAATTGTACTTGGGCATGTTGTGTCTGAGCAAGGCTTGGAAGTAGATAAAGCTAAGATTGATTCTATTTCCAAACTTCCATTGCCCACGAATGTCAAATAAATTATATCCTTTTTGGGCCATGCCGGCTTTTATAGGCGCTTTATTAAAAATTTCAGTAAAATTTCTCAGCCACTTTGTGACCTGTTGGTGAAGGAATCTTCCTTCAATTTTGATTCAAAGTGTGTCGAGGCCTTTCAAACTCTGAAGGAGGCCTTGATCTCTGTGCCTATTCTCCAAGCTCCTGATTGGACACTCCCATTTGAGCTGATATGTGATGCTTCGGATTATGCATTGGGAGCAGGCCTTGGACAAAGAGTTGAGGGAAGACCTCATGTGGTGCATTATGCCATCAAGACTTTAACCGAACCACAGCAAAATTGCACCATCACTGAAAAGGAATTACTTGCTGTAGTTTTTGCTCTGGAGAAGTTTAGGTCTTATCTTCTTAGGTCTAAGGTGGTTATTTTCATTGATCATGTGGTAGTGAAACATCTCATTTTTAAGAAAGATTCTAAACCATGCCTGATTAGGTGGATCCTACTCCTTCCAGAATTTGACTTGGAGATACATAAAGTGAAAGGAGTAGAAAATGTTGTGGCTGACCACCTGTCTCGCCTTCCACTTAATGACTCTCTATCTGGAGACATCCGTGAGACATTTCCCGATGAAACCCTTATAGCGGTAACACCAACTTCACCTTGGTATGCTGATACCGTAAATTACTTCGTCACTGGAGAAACTCCTAGCTCTTGGGATGAGCAGAAAAGAAAGAGATTCATTTCCGAAGCTAGATACTTTCATTGGGAAGAGCTTGAATTATTTAGAATTTGACAAGACCAAGTATTGAGATGATGTGTACCTGAAGAGGGACACCAAAGTGTGCTAAGTTTTTGCCATGAACTTCATTGTGGAGGGCACTTTGGTGCTAAGAAAATTGCTTTTAAGGTTCTCCAGTCTGGTTTTTGGTGGCCTTCGTTATTTAAGGATTCTCATAATTTTGTTAAAGCCTGTATTAGATGTCAACCGATTGGAACGATTGGGAAGAGGAATGAGATGCCTCAACACCCTATTCAATCGGTTGAAATTTTTGATGTATGGGAAATTGACTTTATGGGCTCCTTCCCTTCATCCCATGGTTATGAATATATCTTGGTGGCAGTTGATTATGTCTCTAAATGGATAGAGGCCATTCCTACGTGCACAAATGACCACTCTTTGGTTTTGAAATTTGTGAAGGCCAATATCATATCTCATTTTGGCTACCCCAAGACCATTATAAGTGATGGGGGACCTCATTTCCAAAACAACCACTTCAATCAATTACTCAAAAGTTTGGGAGTGACTCACAAGATCGCTACTCCTTACCATCCTCAGACGAGTGGCCAGGTTGAAGTGTCGAATAGGGAGATAAAAAATATTTTAGAAAAGATCGTTAGACCTGATAGGAAAGATTGGTCCCAAAAGCTCGGTGATGCTTTGTGGGCATATCGAACAACCTATAAGACCCCTTTGGGTACATCTCCCTTTCGGATTGTGTATGGGAAAGCATGCCATTTACCCATTGAGCTGGAACATAGGGCACTTTGGACTATTCGAAGTGTTAACATGGATTTAGAAAAGGCGAGTAAGGCACGACTTCTGGAATTAAGTGAGCTTGAGGAGCTGAGGAATGATGCTTATGACACCTCTCAAGCTTATAAAGAGAGAACTAAGGTCTTGTATGATAAGTATATCCTTAGAAAGACCTTTGAGCCCAACCAACAAGTTTGGCTTTTCAATTCCAGACTTAAGCTTTTTCTAGGGAAATTAAAATCTCGTTGGGATGGGCCTTACATAATAACTAAAGTGTTTCCACATGGAGCTGTGAGATTAAAATCCCTTCCCCTTCAGAAACTCCCTTTATTGTCAATGGTCAATGGTTAAAACCATACATTACTTTGGATGGCCATCTGGTTGACGAGGTCACTCTTGAGGAGCCTTAGCTCCTGCCATTCTCTGCCTCAGGTAATATCTTCCTTTAACTGCTTTGTTTCCAATGTGGACATTGTTTGAACCAGGCATGGGGGAGAGGACTTGAGGCATCTGTTTATGGCATGTCTACATTTTGCATTCATTCATGCATATTACATTAAAAAAAAAAATTGTATTATTGAGCTTAACTGGCTGGGCCCTGCATTCTTGAACAAATCAAAACTTTAGGTTAGACTAAGTTGATTCTAGGTGTCGAACTTTAGAAGCTAAGTGAGCTACTAGCTTTAGACCTTTAGGGTCCTTTGTGAACTTAAAAACTTAAGTAGGAGTTAAGTTCTGGACCATTCCTCAAGAGGTTGAGGAAGGAAAGCTAGGGATTGAGTTAAAGGTGGGGTAGTACCTGGAGTCTTGTTCTACCTTTTGGTTTGCAGGTCCTTGTAACCTAAGAATCCAAATTTCACACACACTTGGTCTTGTGTAAGTAATGTTAGTTCAGCTACTCATATATAATATTTTGATGATCTTACAAAATGAAGAAAATGAAATAACAAAATAAGCGTAGCATATTATTTCTCTTTGTAATAACATAATTGCAGGTTTCATAAAGTTTTCCAAGATGGGAGATTAAAAGTGTGAAGACAAGTAGCATAAGTATTAGGTCATAGGCTTTTTTATGTAAACTTTCAAAGGTTGTAATTTTCATTTTATTTGAGTCTAGAAATATTGTAAAGAGCCCCCAATCATAACCTATAAATAGCTAACTTAGCCTCTCTACACTTAGGATAAATTAGAAATAAAGACCTAACACTAAGACTCTTATCAGACGTCTAGAACAAGGGTCAGACGTCTGATGTTCCACTTTAAGACATCTGACAAGTGTCTCAGACGTCTAACTTCCTATAGTTCAGCCTTCAGCTTCTGTCTTCATGAACATCAGTCGAAGAACTCTTCTATCAGACATCCATAACCTCATCCAAACGTCTGATACTTTACCTAGACGTCCTTAAACTAACCGTTAGACTAAGCACCTATCTTCGTTCTACAAATAACGGGCAAAAATGTATTTCCAGACATCTGGACATACTTTCAGATGTCTACCTTTGGACCGTTGCCCATGTAGTTCAGTGCGTATCTCATTATGCCCATAAAATCTTAGCGAAGTCTTTTTTGGTTTCCAGATGTCTGGTAATTCCTTCAGACGTCCATAATGATGTCTGATCCTTTAAATCTAGAACCCTGTTTAGATCTGATGAAAATAGGAACGAATCCACCCTTTATTAGACGTCCAATAACCTAATCAGATGTCTTATGTGAAAATATTAGATGTCCTTCTTTCGATCTAATGGAGTCAGTTTAGGATGGCCTACAGTATTAGACAACCAAAATTATAATCAGACATCCTATAAGACGTCTGATCCTAAAATTAGACGTTTGATATTGCTGTTAGACTCATCATTACCCTGATTTGTGGTGGATTTCGTCCAAATCTCTTGGGATTTGTCTCCAACGGCTAGGAGAACTCTCCCAAGTGTTCTTGAAGGTTCCAAACTTTCCTATAAATAGACTACAACTCCTCTTAGGTAAAACACACCTCTTGAGATTCAATTCCTTTAGAAAAATCACTTGCTCACTACTCTAAGCTTCATCTTGCCCTTGTGCTGTGCCAACACTCTGATCAAAGGGCAAATCCATACTCCCGGCTCACTCCATTCTGCAAATCCTCAGGGAGTTCTTTTTTATGCTTAGTAGATAAGAAAGTAATTAAAGTATTGGGGTACTCTATAGGTGTTGTTTTACTTCTTATTTTTGTACTTTGGGTATCTGATGATGTGTACAATGGTTGTATGACAATGAATGATTATTGTTATGATCATGTCGTTGTAGTATAGGGTGTATAATATAACATTAAGAATGTCGTATAGTGGTGAGTACCAGTCATTACAACCATTATTATCATTTGCTTATTTATCTAATTTTTACTGGTTTTGTTCCAGGTCGTTCACTGGGAGGCAATTTATTGAATTACATCGGTCACTCTTTGATCTCAAAATTATCCTCTAATTCCAAAAAGAAACTTTACATCTTATTAAAGAATGAATGAATGTGTGTTTTATTTACCTAATTACTAAGAAATGCTTGCAAAAATACTAACTATGAACAAGCATCAAACAATCTATTATTATACTCTAAACTATGTATTTACAAGTTATCCTATTAGTACTAACATGATAGTATATAATACCTTAGGATGCAATGGTGTAGAGACTTAACTTATCATTTTGTTATTTATAGTAACATATATAGCAGTTTTAGTGACAGATATAAGCGTCGCTAAATCTCAGAAAATACTATATACAACCTAAAGAAGCAAACTGAGGTCTTTAGCGACGTTTATAGTGTCATTTTATTCTGTTAGTAATTATATGGGTTTATTTATACAAATGTAATGGGCTATAGCGACGTTTCTTCTTCTCCTTTGTTTTTGCGTTATGTTTCGACCTTAAGAGAGTTTTCAAGTGCTGCGGCGAAGGGGATTAAGCAACCGTCATTAGCTTTTTATTATTCAGTGTAAAATTTATTTAATTTACGGGTGCGCTTTTCAAGGGATACGCTGCACCCAGAGGGCCGGACCTGACCTCTACTAGGCACGCCCTAATCTTTGATTAGGTGGCTTAATTACGTCTTCATACTAAGCACTGGGCCTCAGCCATGCGCCACAACAAGTCCCCACGCTCGGGCCCCCAGCCCCGTACATAATCGTATACTCATCACATCTCAGACAGAATGCTCACATCATATGCTCAGTGGTAATCGGATCCGGTATAGGTATACTTTCTTTCGGGCGCTAGCGCCCGTGACGACTGGCTAACATAGAACACAAATTCTTAATAAGGCGCTGCACTCGATTTGCAGCGCACGATGTGGTGCTATTCCAGCGCCACATCGTGCGTTGGAAATCAGGCACAGCTGCGTCTGTACGCACTTTTGGCCCTCGATTTGGGGGCCATAAATTATTAAAAAAAATAAAATAAAATATGGTTAATAAAGTATTTACATAATACTACATAATTGATTAATTAATTTTGACTTGTAATTATGTTTACTATGCAAATAAATTCGCTAAACTAGGCTGATTATACAGGTTGATTTAGGTGATTAAAGAGTTAATTACTTATAAAATAATTAGTAAATGGTCTAATTGACCTTATACAGATTTAATTTACATACTTAAGTATTTTATACATATTTTTATTGTATTTTTACGAATTTATTTCTATTTTATTTAGGTTAAAATAGCAGTTATGGGTGTTTATAAGTTAAAACTAAGTTAACAGTAAATACAATAGGTATAAATACACTTTAACTAACTTAAATTACTTACTATATATATTAACCTAAGTCTATATATTTATTTACTTAATTATAGCTCTAAATTATTAATTTAGCGAATTAATCTATAATATAGCTACTAAATAAGTAAATATATCTCTGTCTCTGTATATATATACATAATTAAGTAAATACATACATAATAGTTTAGTATTTATACATATATTTACATAGATTACAG
This sequence comes from Thalassia testudinum, assembly GCA_037157565.1. NCBI lineage: Eukaryota > Viridiplantae > Streptophyta > Magnoliopsida > Alismatales > Hydrocharitaceae > Thalassia > Thalassia testudinum. The sequence goes on from JAZHRO010000056.1 coordinate 20,196,945, forward strand.
ATGTATATCGATTTATATACAAGTTCATGCAGTATTTACAGTATATCTATGTATGTATACTTACATAATCAGGCTGTATATTATAGTTATAATAGTATGGATATGTATATTTACAGTGTGAGAATTAAGTATATATAAGTAGGCATTAGTAGGAAGTTAGGAAGAAGGGTTAATTAAGTTTTTATTTCATTTTAAACAGCAGCTAAGCTACTGTCAGAGAAGATGGGAAGAGAAGAGAATGTGCTGTTCAGGGTGTTTTGAATAGCAGCAGCAGTGGCCTAAGCCACTGTCAAATGGGCTAACTGCTGCTGCAGTTAGTCCATTTGAAGAGGGGCATGTATTCACAGATGAGAGGGGAATTGTAGAGAAGAGGAGAATTTAGAGATGGAGGGAAATGTAGCTGCAAGTTGCAGCACGTTACTGTATAACTGGGAATAAGAGAAAATTCAAAACAAACTAAAAATTTTGAGAGTTGAAATCCAAATCTGATAAGGGTTTAAATCTCACGAAAATCACATAAGAATTCAGTTCAAATACCCAACAAGGAAAAGCCCTTATGAAAAGCATCATTTCTGATCAAAACAACAAATGGCATTGAGTTAGCTCTTCCTAAGGCTATAGATAGCATGAAGGAGAACTTAACTCAATCAATTAAAACCAAAAAACATACAATCCCAGTTTCTTGCAACCTTAAGGAGTATGGAGAACTCCTTAGGTTAGGAAATCACCATACAAAAATAATCATCAAAACAGGTGGTGTATGGCAGTTCTGAAATGGCAAAACAGACTAAGAATGCATTAAAGGAAGTTATAAAAGCTTGCGAATGCATTCAGATCAAGGTAGAAACAGATTCATGAAAGGCTCTTCTGAGTTGTTCTCTGTCACTAGAGAACTTCTCAGAGTCCTTGCCCACAAGGAAAACCAAAATCCCTTCAATTTGTCAGATCTGTCAAGGCAATCCAGAGAGCAAAATTCTTTAAAATCCATGTTAAAGTGAATCTGACAAACTGAGGTAATCAATCTAAAATAAAAGGGGCTTTTGTGAGCACAAATGGGGTGAGTGAGAAGCCCCAAATGGTGCTTGTGACGCCAATTTCAGATCTAAGGCAGTACACCATCAGATCTGAAATTGGATCCGGATGTGTGGGTGAATGATGAAAAATTCGTCGTTAAAAGAAACATAAATCAGAATTGGATGGTGGAAAAACAAAACATGAAGAGGGAGATAAATTGAACAATGAACAGATGATTCTTCCCCTCTGATCTGGACTGATCACAGGAGGTGAGGGAGGGGATCTAATGCTAATTCTACTCCTAAGACTAATCTAAACTACAGCTGACATTAAACACTAACAATTAAAGCTAAATCTATTCTAAACTACTGTAAACTACAACTAACACTAATTGTGAAGAATTAAAAACCTAAACTAAAAGAAAGAATGGGACCTATGGGTCCTTAGCCGACGGCTAAGGAGGAAGAAAGGAGGAAGGTGACTCCAGCGGAGGGAAGAGTCTTTAAGCTCATCATTATAGGTGTCTGGCAATGCAAAGTTAGGCGAACCAAGTTCTCGTATCTCTAGGGCTGTCTCAAAATCGAGAACACCTGCAATTGGATCTTCCCAACCCAACTCAAGATCAAGCATATCAGTCAGTACATAACTTGGATCATATTCCATCTGGGTTGGGGATCCATAACAACCTTTATTCTCGAAACTAGGATTTGGGAAATTAGATTGATCCTTAGTCTTATTTCAAGATGTTTCGCTAAACGCTTGGGGTATATACGGGTATTTTTGATCAATAATCTGTTTCAACAATTTTATCATCTCTTCCTTTTCTAAATGTCATCTTGGTGTCTTTCCCAAAGTATAGGATTTGTTACACATTGGAGATATTCAAGTTATGCAATTTCTCCAATTCAATATATCTTGTCATGAGAATACCCCAGGTTGATCCATTTGTTATTTGTGTCAATATTAATTGAGCATAATTTGCAACAAAGGAATGTTGTTTTTGGGATATTAACCTGAATCATGCTGACTGGATTTGAGGTTTTGTCATTAATTCTATAAAATTTCAAGGCATCCTCAACCATTCTATCTCTCATGGACATTCTTGATTCAGGTTTCCTAAATGGTCTTCCTAAATTGCCAGGCTGCATCTTGAAATTTGGTGGTGGATCAGAATGTAGAATCAAATTCGGGTTTAGATGGAAGTGATCCGATCAGATCAGAAGTCCTGTAGAAGATCTAATGAGGCCTCTTAGGTTAAAAACCCAAGGACCTTCCTGTGTGTGTGCTTTAAAGATAGATGAGGGACTGGATATGAATTAGACCCAATCAAGGTACCCAAAGATTTTTGGATGACTATAGAGGTTCGAGGTGGATGATACCCTTGGATCAGAAAGTTGTCCATCTGAGAATTACCTGGGCAGCCAAGAAGGGAGAGTCCCGTGAAGACCCCTAAACGGTAGAGCGTCCCCATGAGTTATAGGGTTTCCCCCACCTGACCTTCCTTGTCACCGCAGATCCAGGTAGACCAGAATGGATAACTTAACCTCTTAAGTCTACTAGTTTTAAGTCCTAATTTATGCCTCTAATTCCACTTTATTAGAAGTTAATTTGACTCGTGACCTAATTTGGAGGTTGGTTGGCCCACAATGTAGACCAACTTCACTTGAACTACGCTAAACTTGGCAGAATGAAATCTAGGTCAAGACCCAGAAATCACCCTGAATGACTCTCAGTTTATTAGGTCCAAGATTTTAGGGTTCAAGTGCGTTTACAGCCTGATTTTTAGGATTTTTCTTGATTAGAACTTTTCAAATAGGGGTTTGGGTAGCGCACAAATGTGGGAGGGTTTATTCTCTTTATGCAGGCAAATGTGTTCTAACACTTCAAACCCTAATTGTTGAAACCCAAATTGGCTTTATTTCAAGTCCAATTAAATCTCAAAATGTTCACCTTGGGCTTTAAGCAAGAAGTATGTTAGTCCAAGGTGATTTTAGGAATTAAGCATAGTCCCTAATAGGTACAGGCAATTTGGGTAGGGAATTCTAAACAGAATGGCTTCAAGCTTCAATCAGATGTGAAAATTTTTCACAAATCAAGAAAACTTGACTTTTTTAAAATGATGATTTACTATGAAAATAGGGCAAATGAATCCTAATTGATTGTTTCCTTTTTATCTTCCCAAGATTAGGAGGTTGATTAGGGAAGAATAGAAATTACCTGCCTCAGGAGTGGCTACTTTACGCAGAAGATCGCCTTGTGAAGTACCTCGCGAAATCACAAGAAATCAAACAGGGCAAGTTAGTGCTCAAATATAATCAGATAAAGTAAGGAATAACGGTGAATTGCGCGTTGCTCCCCGGCAATGGGGCCAAAATGTTGGGGCAAATCCGTCATTGTTTAAGATATGCGTTGTAGTATAGGACAAATGCACTTCAAACAAATACAATTTATAACTCGAATGGAAGTCTGAAGTCGAACACAGGGAGGAAGTAAGAATTCACACACTAATCTTTTATTAGAGTCAATGAGTATAATTAATTGAGCATTAAAAATAGATAATCAATAAATAATAACAAGTCACATTATTTATTCAATGAATCTAAAGATTGCATGGAACAAAAAGAGGAGAATCGAAAACAATGGTGATTTAGATCACCACTAGTCCTCTTAATTAAGCATGTATGCAATTATTCAATCAGAATTCAATTGTAAACTATAGTACTTAAATTATTCAACAGTAATTCAAATAATGCCATAGTGTTCTCAATCAAGTCAAACGTCGGGTCTGATGACCAGATGACTTAACAGCACAAGCACATGACTTCTTTTCTTTAGACCTTTCCCTTATTCAAAGGCACAACTCTTCTTTCCTTCTCTCTTCTCAAGCCTCTCTTTCTTCCCTTTGCAGCACAAGGGAAACAACCTCTCTTCTGCGGCTAAGTGTTAGCCACTTTACAGAGCAAAACCCCCTCCCCCCCTCTCTCTCTCTTTCCTTTCCTTTCCTTCTCAAACCCGGGTGTACTGAGGTTAAAGGTCGGGTTATCGAATCCTAAGAAGTGGCCAGACCTGCGTGCATGTGCACGGGCGAGGCGTGAGGAGGCGCATGCGTGGGGGACCTCACCCCCCGTGTGCTTAAGGCAGTAAGGCTTTAGCACTTTTTGCTTTTATGCATGGTTGAGTGCACCTCCCTCTATGATGTGGAACTATGTTCCCACATCTCTTTGTTGCGATCAGGCAACAGTGGCTTGTGGATGGTGTGGTTAATTAAGGGAGGGACAACTGCTATCTCTTCACGTCAAAGACTTGGAAGTCTTCTGGGAGCACTTCCGCGTCTCCTGGAGAGGCGACCTGAAGCTCTTACCATAAGAACAAGCTTGGAACTCCTTCATTAATGGCGACGAAGAGAGAAACCTGAAAAGCAAGAACATGGCCCCTTGGCCCAATAAAAAATGTTTAGGAGTATCGTCGGACCATGACAAATGTGTGGGTGGTGATGGTGTGATGTGTGAGGGTGTATGGTGGTCGGACAGAGGTGAGAAGGTGGTGTGGACGATGGGTTGTTTGGTGGGGAGCTAGGGCGAGTGATGGAGCAAAATAGGAGAGGGCTTTTGATAGAGGGAGTATGGTGGAGCTTTTGGAGGTGGAGGAGGTGTGTTCGGTGTGTCGAAGTCGGAGGAGGAGCGTGAAGGTGGGTGAGTTCGGCAGGATGGTAGATAGGTCGATAGGCCCAATAATGTTAGGGATTTTGTTCTAAGGGCCACGACAAAGGTTTTGGTGGTGGTGGTGTGATGTTTGGTGGCGTGTGGTGGTGGCACGGGCTCACCGGAGTCCTTGCCGGACTTGGAGAAGACGGAGGGGGAGAGTGTGAACAACGGTCAAAATTGGAATTTAAAGAGTGAAAAAGGAAGTAGAGAGGAAGAGGGATTGAGGGGACCTAAAATTATGGACGAAGGAGGTAGGGCGGCATTGGATGTGGTTGGTTGGCACCAAGGATTTCTTCGACGAGGGAGACAACGAGGAAAAAGGGGCTAGGGCACCTCAGAGTTGACCGTCAAGAGGCAAAGGAAGTCGGGGATGAAGGAGACACTCCCAATTTGGCCGTTGGGAGGCCGTAGGATGATGGAGGAGGAAGCTCTCCAGAGCTAGGGTGGAGGTGGCCGAAGAGGGAGTTTGAAGGTTTTTGGGCCAAAACCTAGCTAAGGAGATTGGTGAAGCTTCATCGGATCTTATATAGGGCTTGGAAAGGCATTCCAAGCTTGGAAACCAAGCTTGGAAGCATGTGGTTCTTGCACGACAAAGCGACATAAACCTTTGAAAGCTTCGCATTAGGTTTTGAGTAGGATTCAGAGCCCAATGCATTGCTCAAATGGAAGAGGATTTCATTTGGGATCTCGCTTTCTATTTTGGGAGAGATTCGTCAAGAAATCAGAGAGAAATCTTTGAATGAAGATCTCCAAAGTAGGAGTTCCTCCATGATAATGGCGGAGGGACCAATTTGTAAAGAACGAAGACAAAGTTGGGGCATTTTGTAATTATTTCAAAAGTTAGGGGCATAAGTGTGAGAGAAAAGAGTCAGATAGGATTGAAATGTAAACTAGGTCAAGGTAATCTCTGATTGGGATCAAATTTTGGTAAAAATGTAATTTGGACCCAAGGAATCTGATGGTGAAGTCAAATTTAGGTTTTGACTATGTTTGGCTAGGTAAATTTCACAGAAACCCAAATTAGGGCAGTTGTTGTCTAAGACTATTTTAGTCAAAATGGGCTGTAATGGTCAAATAAAAGATGTCAAACCTTAGAGAATATTTTTCTATGATTTTTAGAAGGTTTAGGTGAATTTTATCCTGACCAAAACCTTAGTGAATTAAGAGGGTATGTTTTTAGGGTTTCACATGTCATTTAATTCTCGTAACGCGTGAAAACCCGTTTCTTTCTGCATAGAACCCCTTGTTAGACTTTAATGCATATTTGACCTTTAATAAACCCCTAAGAAGACCTTTGGTTGCTTTGCATTCATAATATGATGGTAAAATTACAGTTTTAACCCTAGTTTCCTATTTATCTCTCAGAAAGGATGTGTAGTGAATTATGGTCCTTTGACAGTTATGTAGGAGTATTATTAATGGATTATGACTAATTAAAGCTAGATATGGCTGATGATGACGTTATCATCAACCAGTACCTATAATGAGTACTGATGCCCAGTCTCTTTTGTACTAATTGCTGGTAGGCTGTGAGCAGCTAGTATTGGTATCACAACTTTAGTGACAGTACCAACTACCAATTAAGCTAGATCTGAATGACTTATTTTGTATTAAAAGTGATTTAAAACACACTTAATTAGTACCCAATGGCTATGAAGTGTAGGAGGGTGTATTCTAGCCTATAAAAAGACTCCTTTAGGTCCTTTTCTCAACACACAACACCACTCCTCTCTTCCTTGCTTCAAAATTCTGATTCATACAATTTTTCTAAGCAAGGTGTTAGACTTGTGGCCTACTAACTGCAAGAAAATTTTTTGAGGTTGCAACAAGTCTTCAGGCATTTAGTTTACATTCTTACGATTTTTCTACGCACCAATTTGTTCCTTAGTTTCCATTGGTAATATTTTTAAGTTATATATTGTTGGGAGAGTTAGGATTCAAGTTGTAAGCCATTTACTTTTGCTTGCACCTATACTTTTTATTTGTCTCTATTATCTTGTAATTGGGTTTAGGTAACACATTAATTACCTCTTGTTATAGTGATTCGATTCCCTCCGGGTTGAGGAAATTGAGTTAAAAATCCTAAGTCGAGAGACTTAAGTAGTGGAGTACCTAAGTAAGGGGAACCACCATATATTTGTTGTCAATTTGTGGTTTGAATTAATTTATTTAAATTTTTTATCACACTATTAAACCCCGCTTCTAGTGTGCCTGTGTTCCCAAATCCTACATATGGTATTAGAGCGGGTAACGAGAAGACGTAACAAATCAACTCGCGATGGCATCATCATCAACTAAGCACCATAACAACAATCTGCACCTTTATTGTCGGTTGGAAACTGACGGCAAAGGTGTTTAAACCGATGCCAAAAAGCGATGGCATAACTAGCGTCATTGTTTCATTTTACTGTTGATTGTAAAGAAAATCTGATGTCAAATTATTATTGCCATAGCGAACGAATTGGAGCTTTTGTGGTCATTTTATAACCGACAGGATTTTTATTTCCTGTCATTTAGCAAATAAGCAACGGGAATTGCATATCACATTTTCCTACGTTAATGCACCACTTTTGTACTTTTACCGTCGTTTAAATATAAACATTGTCGCTTCAAAAAGCGACAGCATAAATATAAACATCGTCGCTTATTTAAAAATTTAAAAAATAAAAATCTAGACATCATTGTTTTTTGTATTTGCTATCACTTATGAAGCAATAGTGTAAAACTTTCTATCGTCGCTTCTGAAATAAGCGACGACAAATGGCCATTGTTCTTTAAAAAGAAACCAATGCAACGTTGTCAGTTATTTAAAAAACCCACGACAAAGGTAAGAATTTTTTTTTTACATTGTGAAAATTATGGGAAACACCTGCTATTCTAAATATGAATGATTTAAAAAGTAAAAAGTTTTGTAATGATATTATACCCAACAATACACGTATACAAAATGTCGATTATGAAAAGAAGTTTTATATTACACAAAAATAAAGTATAACACAGGATAAGTTTCATAATGAAATATTTACAAATAAAAGGAAACATGTAATAATAAGGAAAAAAAATGAAAATATCACAACACTGCTATGCCGATGCCACCAACTCCACCAGCCCTGGCCATGTTGTCGTCATCTCCTCTGTGGGTGGTGTGATTAGATGAAGACGGATGCTCTGGCTGTCCCTTCTTCAGAAGAAGAGATAGAAGCTGCTGAATCTTATCATTCATCCTATTCATCTGAGACTACATGGCATCCATCTGATTCTTCATCTTTGCCTATCTCTTCTCCCTTTCCTCCTCTCATCTCTATAGTGTGTCGATCTTTTGGTTCAGCTAATCAACGACACTAGATGAGACAACCCATTTCCTTCCACATACCAACTGGACAAGGTGTGCGCCCTCCTTTCACTACGAATGAAACCACTGTGGTCTGGTGGCATCACTCTCCTAAATGCCTCCTTTGGATCCAGAGGTCGCTGAACGCTGTCGACGGTCTCATTGTCGAGGGGATGCACCAAATGAACCATTCTCTCTTAAACGTATTAAAAATTATTATTATAATATACATATACAAAGTTATAAAGTTTTTGAATTTACGAAACTTACATGTCTCTCCTAATATGACTCATGAATGCACTTACGAGTACCTTCAACTACAGCCTTACTATGAGTGACCTCGTAGATATCCATTCTACTCATCTCCCTCCCATCATGCAAAGCGAACTGAAAATATGAAAATAGTACAATTTTATTAAGATAATCTCTAAAGTAAATAATATTCAAGTACGAAGTTGTTATAATAAACTTACGTAACGGCTCTTAACCATCTCAATGCTTCTTTGACTGAAACAGTGCATCTTCGTTGGAGCTTTGAGCCTCATTTTTCCTTGCTTGCTCCTGTAATAAAAGCATATATATATATAAATTACTAAACAAATTGATCCTTTGTTATGAATTTAAGATATATGAAATTAATATAAACATTTAGAGGTAATTACTAACCTTTGCTTTCGAATTCAGCCAATGGTTGCATGCCTTCTTCTAGTGTTCAGGCATGACATTAGCAAGGCAATTCTCCATTGCCTCCTCAGGCAACTTGCCTAAGAAAAATTGAATATCAAATATAAAATGTTATAAATAATATATGAAATCATGTACATAATAAACATGTAAATGTTTAAAAATTTTTACTTTTCTCTTGATCTCTGTCTTCCAATCTCCGTGGAGCTTGGTGACGTGATTAAGGATATATCGGGGGGCATTGGGGCCATCACCTCAATTGTAACTCACCTACATTTATTTTAGAAAAATATATCGATCTTACATAAAAAAATTTTAAGATAAAGTTATAAAAGCAATATTTAAGATGCATAGAATTACCTCCAATTGTTGGAGTAGTTGCCTCTTCAGCTTTGCAGGCACCTTCCTCTAATTGAAGTAGCAAAGTGGCACGATGGACTTCACTATCGTGCCCACTCGATTGAAGAAGCCTAGGTAATTCTCCGCCTCCCTCGTGGTTTTAAACCTAATCGTTATTCTCAGACCTTCAAGGATACGTCGGAGATTTAGATTCTTTGTCTTCCCCCATTCTCTTCTTACTCTACCTGCGTAGAAAATAATCATATTTATTATATATATCAAATATATAATAAGTTTTAAAATATAAAAGTAAATTAGTTCTTAAAAGTACATAAGTTCTTATCAGCACTTGTACCTACCACTCTCGGGTCCACATGTACTGGGGTTGTACACTCAACCTACTCATCCTCCCCCTCCTCCTCTCCCTCCACGTCATTGTTCTCATCCTCGTCCTCCTCCTCTGATGCCCATAACTCTAGTTGATGCTCTAGATCAGCCGGTACTCACTCTGGCTCAATAGAAGCAATCTCTTTCGCCTTTCCCTTCCCCCTGCATATATGACATCACGAGACTGTGCCAGGTTCCTGGGTCATAGAAAACGTGACTGAGAGGAAGCCTAGTGCCAAGGGGGTGGCTAAGCCTGGTGTTCGGGCTGGGTGGATGGTTGTGTCTGAAGGGACCCTTCTCATTGGCTCTTCTCTTAAACCCCTTCATTTGCAACAACAAATAAATACAAAAATTAATACAGTTGAAAATAATATATAAGAATTAATGCAAAAATAAACAATTACATAAAGTAAACCTATAATGAAACAAATACACAAAGAAAGTACAGAAACACAAAAATATGAAATGCATACGTAAAAAAAAATGAAACAAAATCAAGAAATTGTTACTAACCTTAGATATCCACATCTATTGCATTTGAATCTATATGTCATTCTTTCGTTAATTCTTGATATGCTTCAGATTATGCGTCAAAATGATTGCGCAGTACTGTTCATATTGGTATAACCTAACTGGTCGCACATGTTTCATGATTTTGAAATCAGGGTTACGAGTAACCCATCATTGTAGTTGCAAAATGCGTGGTCAAAAGAAATTTATACTGAAACTCCAAGGGAGTCCCTGGTCGAACACAGGGAGGCGACGTTTACTTTAATTGAAAACTGTGCTTTGATTTGTTTCTTTTTGGTATTTTAGGGTTTTGTTATTTTTTTTGTATTTTTGTAAGAAGAAGACAAGCAAATGAATTACAAAATAGAGATGGAACAAATATGGTATAGATATCACTTTATTGTCTATTACAATCAACTATGAAAGCATAAAAGGAGAGGAAGGGTGAGAGGAAATCTCCCGAATCAGCTGTTCAATGGGACGACGGCGCGTGGCAGAAGCTTGGACGAAGGAGGTGAGGAGCGGGATGACAGAGGTGAGATGTAGGAGGACATCGGGTAGAGGAAAGCTTCAACGTGGCTTTGAAATGGAGGTGAGAAGACGGAGATGATTTGCTACTGGAATGGAGGTGGGAGGACAACTCCAAGGCGACCTATGAATAGGGATGGGAAGATGGACGAATATTTGGTGAGGCAAAGGTTTGCTACACTAATAGGAGCCTTGGTAGCTTAAGAACAAGCTCTAATGGAGCGTTGGTAGGCTTGCTAGAGCTTGGGAGTAGGTGGGAGTAGAGTAGGTAGAGATGAAGATTAATTGGGGGTGTAGGGGTGTTTATATAGTGGAGGGAAGGAGAGAGCCCCGCGCACAGGCATTCAGTGACAGCTATAAGCATCACTAAAGGCCGCTCGAGTTGTTGATTGCAAAGCAATCATGGGTCTTAATTGACCTAAATTAGGGTAGGACTTAGCATAAGTTAGGGAAGTTCATGCATGTATAAGCATTATTTGCATCCTTACTGCTTTCTTTTAGCTATGCATAAAATAATGCTATAATGTATTGATTAGGTGCATTATGTCAATTGCAGGTAATAAGCTGATCAGAAGCTAGATCTGAAGCTAGATTTAAAGCTGGATCTGAAGAATAAAGAATAACTGGTGTTGTAGTAGAGCTGGAGTGGAAGGCCTAGACTAGATGTAGTAGATAATAATGCAAGGGAGTTAAGGTATGCTATTCTATTAAGTAGGAATAAAGCAATAAATTGTGAAGAACTTAGGTCCATCTTAGCCTTAGGATAACCTAGAAGCCTCCCCAAGCCTTAGCCACCCTTAGATTAGGTCATCGCACCCTAGAAAATCATAAAACCCTAATTCTAGCCTCTATCTGGACGTCCAGATGAGTTATAGGATGTCCATAACCCTTAGCCAACTCTCGCACACCTTAAACCCACTTTTGCAGTGTTATTGGACGTCCAGACACTTGGCCAGATGTCCGATTTCTGCAGAATACCTAAGACAAAACCAAGAATCCCTCCTGACTCTGACTAGACGTCCAGACAACAAGTCTTTTTTCACTATAAGACATCTGACAACTTTATTAGATGTTTGATACTATCCTCTAGTTCCTGTTTTGGAATTCAAGCCTTGATCTTGGATTTCTAGGTCCCTAAACCCAATTTTAACACCCTAGGAACCTAAATTAAGGTGTCCCAACCCTAGTACATCACCTTTAGACCTCCCTAAGGACCTAGTTAGGTGCTCACTAAACCTAATTGACTTGGATCATGACCAATCTCTTCAGTCTATTCAATTGGACTCATTGAGTCTAATTGAGCCCTGATCTCAGCACACACCATCCAATTGGACTCAGTGAGAGTCCAATTGACCTACACCTAACTTAATTGAGTTATTTTACTCTCAATTAAGTTTTCACACACCCAATTAAACTTGTATTAAGTTTAATTGCACTTTATCTTAGTGAATTAGGGTTTACAACACTAATTTGAGAGCTACCGTGACCTAAACCCACTAGAACCTAACCTAATCATCCTAGCCGCCTATGTTTTGACCCACACACACCCACACACACCATCCACACGAAATTACTTAGCCTAGAGTTCTCTAGAACTCTCTACCATGTATTGTTGCCTTGGTTGCTAAAATTAGCAACCAAGAGCCATTAATTTTTAGATACACATTTAGTGGATCTAAAAACCACCATCCATCCTCTCTCTCTCACTCTCCCACAAGCTCCCACCATAGGCCTCTCTAGAAAATTCCATAATTCTCTAGATAGCTAACCTTAGGTCTATAAAAAGACCTAAGGGGTGGCCATTTGCACCCATTCACTCTTGGCTTCCATCTAGTTTAGTTACATCCACTTCCACTCCATCTCCACGAGTAGCATCACCATGGCCACCACCATCTCCACGCCAAGATGTTGGATCACATCCTCAACCTCTCTCCAAAAGTCAGCCTAAGCACCATTGGCCACCCCTCCTCCTCTCAGCCAACTCAAAGGCCATCGGAACCCACCTCTGAATGCCCTTATTTCTGCTAGATTAGTAGCTTAGTTCTTCATAGTTTACAATCTTTTATTACTACTTAGTAGTGTATCTCTATATTCTCCCCCAATGATGCATGCATAATCCCCCTTTAGATTCATGTATGCGATCGTTTTCTATTAGCTAGATTTATGTTTTCAAGCTTTCCTTTATAAGCTTTCCACGAGTTCCACGTTGCAAATGCCATGATGAATTAATGAAAGATCTTTTTCTATATATATATATCTATGTGTTGAGAATCACCATGAGCTTATTACAATATATTTTGTGTGATTAAAGTTGCCTGCTTTTAATTTCTGATATTTTGGCAACTAAGCATGTCGTGCATAAATACCTAATAACCATAAGCCTACATGCAATTTTAAGAAAGTAGGGTGAAAGGGATTGATTTCAAATTTGCATAAATGCCTCCCATGGACGAACGATCGAGACTCAAGTCTCATTATCTTTACAAATCATTTTTGATGAGCGTTTAGCGCAACTATACTACGATTTCTGATGATTTCAAAATGCGTGAAAACAGGAATATTAGCTGTCGCTGAAGATCCGCGCCTCTTCATTGCTTGGGCTGGCACACGCACTGCGCAGGCCATTTAGTGACAGCTATAAGCGTCACTAAAGGCTCGCCCTTCTGTTGTTGTAAAGCTCGTGCCAAACGTTCACGCTTGCAGCTATTAAAGGCACATCAATCTTCAACCGTTGGATCAGGCATGGATGGTTGAGATTGCGAGAAGAGAGCACACGCCTGCCAGCATTTGAATTTTGAATCGCTGGCACGTGCGTTGGCCACCATTGGATGCCGCATCACACGGTCAAGACGCGCCCACAGATCGCGCGCGCATTGATTTGTATCAAGCGCCTTACGCGATTGAGGAGATCGGACGACTGGTGCTTCACGTGGGTGACTTAAATGCATGCCTCAGATGGCATGCATTTGATCTGGCGTGCACCTTCGCATCGGTAGGCAGTGTTGGATCACACGTGGGGAACCTCGATCGCTCGATCACGATTGGGTGGCACTATTGCGTTTGACACTATAGCGGGGCGCGACGAATCGTGGCTTGATCTCGCGCCCGCAATTTGAGAGCATTTCCCCTCACCGTTGTGCCATGCCTGCAGGTGTGATGCGAAGAAGAGTCGTGCCCACGCGGTGAGGGCAGCCACTTAGTCATTGGATTGAGATCCAACTGCTGGGATCTGATCTTGCGGCGGGCTTGGAGGCTCCTTGGCTCAGATGGGGCGGTTTGGATGTAGCCACGTGGTGCCATCTGGGCTGTCCATCTTCTTCTTCTTGCGGAGGGTGCTATAGAGATCGGATCTGGGTGATTCCCGTGTTGACAGACTACGATCGTTGCTCTAAATCCATCCGTATGGTCGGATTCTTCATCCGAGGCTCGTAAAGATGTCACACTGCCTCCTGGCCATGTCAAATGATGGAATTAATGTACATAATATACAACTATCCTAGATGCAATGAAATGGATGTTTATGCAATATTTATATCATGATATGCAATGCTATGCCAAGGAACTATTATAAATAAGCATTTTATGATGAATTTATATGTGCTTATCATACCCCCATGCTTACTTTTTGCTAGTCCCTAACAAAAATGAACCTAAATGCTATTTATAAAAGTAGAATCAGAATTTGAGTATTTAGGCAAAATTCGTTGATTGCTTTAGAAAATCTCAACCTCAAGACCTAATTACAAAAACTCAACAATGCCTGGGTACTTGCCAGAATACAAATCGTCCAATCCCTCGCCTTATTTGAAAAGGGAAAATATATTTTTTTATTTTTCTTCTTTTCTAATTTTTTGTACTTCTGGAGTTTGAGAGTTTCAGGATAACGTTTTACGACTACCCGACCAGTCCAAGACTCGAAAAGGACTCTAAGTACTAAGCATCTTGTGAAAATAGTGAAAGACTCACTAACGGCCGTTAAAATGGACTTTGGGTTTCTACTACCCTAGGTGACCTTGCCTAGAGGTTTATCTTTTCAATCGGTAGCCTTCTCCCTACTTCATTTATTTATCGGATCAACACAAGGGCGAACCCAGTGTATATCTCCCTGGTTTATTCTACTTGGGAATTATTGTGCATTTTTTTGTGAGCTGGGTTCTAGACAACCAGCCGATGAGTTGTTACTACCGGCAACTTGCCAGCCATACTCGTGCGGTGAAGTGTGGTTTTATTTATTTTTTTCTCCTTTTTCTATTTTTTTTCTTTTTATTTTTTTTATTTAAAGTAGGTGGCTTCCCTGATCTAAGATTTACTTAAAGGCAGTACAATGAAAATGATCTTGTGACTGGACTCTGGACAATCGGCCAATGAGCTATTACCACCGACAACTTGCCAGCCATACCACCCTAGATAGTTCATTAGCTACCCAATTTTCGAAGAAACTGCCGAAAAGTGAGTTAGTGCAAACCGTGTGTAGATGCTTAGGATTAAAGTCTCCCTAAATTAGAGGGCGGGTTGATAAGTCACGTACTTATCATCCCAATTTATTAGCCAAATTAAAAATGAATTTGAATTGGCAAGGACTCAAGACTAATCCACATTTGAGTGGACACTCAGGCTAATTAAGCTTGAAGACCTGAAGAGTCTAAGTGTTCAGGTCTCAAAGTATCAATTCCTAAAGTTTGCAACTCCTAATGCCTAAGTTCTCGTCTCCTAATTCTATATTTTTTTTAATAGAATAAAAGAAAGCAGGAAATTACTGTTATAGTTGACACAACGATTATAAGATATTTCCACCCCCCCATGCTTATCTATTTCAATGTCCTCATTGTTCAAAATGGAAGCATGTAGGAGAGTAGAAGTGGAAGAATAGCACCTGATTTTCATGAGACTCTGGTCAGCTTGGAACAGTCTTTACATGTGTTGAGCTTAGTGCCTTCAGCTGGGTGATGATCGGCCCGCGGTGGTCAAGGCAAGGTAAGAGCAACCTTGTCTGAGACGAGTTCAGGGAGCACATGGTCAATAAAGGGTTTGAGATGCTGTCCATTGATCTTGAGAATATTACCCGTCTTTGGGTCAAAGATTTTGATGGTCCCGTTAGGGAAAATCCGCTCAATAATGAATGGGCCATCCCACTTAGACCTGAGTTTTCTAGGGAAAAGCTTTAATCAAGAATCAAAAAGCCTGACCTTCTAGTTCGACTCAAAGCTCTTACGTGAAATCATCTGGTCATGGAGAGCTTTGTTCCTTGCCTTATAGATTCTGGCATTTTCATAAGCATCATTTCGAAGCTCCTCCATCTCAGAAAGTTAGAGTTTCCTGGTTTTCCTTGCCAACACAAGGTCCACATTACATTTCTTGATGGCCCAAAATGCCCGGTGTTCAGGCTCAACGGGTAAGTGACACAACTTACCAAACACCAAACGGAATGGAGACATACCGATAGGCATTTTGTATGCCGTACGGTAAGCCCAAAGAGCATCATCTCGCTTTTGGGTCCAATCCTTCTTATCAGGCCTAACGATTTTTTGCAAAATGTTCTTTATCTCCCGATTGGAGACCTCGGCCTATACGTTCGTTTGAGGGTGGTAAGGTGTGGAAATTCGATGATTCACCCCATATTTTCCCAGTAAATTTTAAAATTGGGCATGAGTGAAATGTGTGCCACCATCACTGATAATTACCCTAGGAACCCCGAACCGACTGAAGATATTTCTCTTCACAAAATCGATGACCACCTTGTGGTCATTGGTTCTAGTGGGAATTGCCTCAATCCACTTGGACAAGTAATCAATGGTGACCAGAATATACTGGTGTCCAAATGAAGGAGGGAAGGGTTGTTGGTGCTAGAGCACCACGATCGTTTGTTTTGATGATAACAAAACACGTGTCATTTAACATTTGCACTTGGAGTCTTAGATTTCAGGCAAATTGCAAATGGAGACGTGACCAGACGGAGTTCAAGCTCGCATCCAGGATGGATTGGAGGAGCTTGATGGAAAACAGAGGAGATTCGCGAGGAGTGATAGATTGAAGAAGGAAGGAGATGAAGAATATGATAGATTTCCTTCTCTTGTACTCTTTGTATTTTTTCGTTTCTTTTGTTGCTCTTTATTTTTGTTACTTAGATTCATGTTAAAGAGCCTCAAAGTACCCTAACAGTAGTCCTAGGAACACCGGCACAATCCTAGGATACTTAGGTTTTCTGTAGAGAACTTAGAAAACCAATATAGGGTTCAAACAACATTTCCAGACGTCTAATTCCAAAATCAGACGTCTGATAGTGTGTTTTAAGACGTCTGATTGTTGATTCAGACGTCTGATAACATTTAGGCTGGACTTAGTTAACTCTGTCTGATGAAATCAGATGTCCAGACCTTAGTCTAGTCATCTTATAAGACGTCTGATGACTTTGCCAGACGTCCAATTAGTGGACCGTTGGCTGGCTCAGCAAACACGCAAGGATATGACCGTTAGAGCCTTATCAGACGTCCTTAGGCCTTTCCAGACGTCTGATAAATGACCGTTTTGCCTCGGCTGACCCAAAATCTCTTCTCAGAGATTTTCTAGCCATTGCAACCCTTGGAAATCCATTCCCACGAAAAAGTAGGTTTCCAGACATCCAGACATAGTGCCAGACGTCTTGTATGTCGTCTGATGGACTTACGCTAGAACCCTGTTTAGATCTGATTCAAGTCAGGAAGAAACCCATCTAAAATCTGACATCTGACTTTGTTCCCAGACGTCTTAAAGTGATCTTCCAGACGTCTGATGCCAGGATTAGATGTCTGATAACCCTGTCAGTGCAATCATTGTTCCTGATTTTGGCTTGATTCTCTTGGGCTTTGCTCCCAACGGCTATGGAAGCTTTCCAAAGCCTTCCAAAGCCTTCCTAAGGCCTCTATAAATAGAGAGGAACCTCTTGCACACAAACACACACCAAGAGACACTAAGACACACCTAGTAACACACTTTCACACTCTTTTGTGTCCAAGAAAAGCCCTTGCTCTCCAAGCTCAAGTTCTACATCTTGAGAGCATCAAGTCTTTGCACACCCTCGTCATCGATTCGACGCACTCCTTGCAAAGGGGAGTTTCCTAATTCCTATAGAAGCTAGGTTTAAATCTTTGTTGGCTCTATAGGACTATACTTGTTATTTTTACTTTGTTATTTGGTTGGGTATTCGCTTTGCGAATTCCTGTCTCCTTCGTGGGACAAAATCCTTCTCGTGAAGAGAAGGGGTTGAGGAATGCTACCCTCGCACTTGTAGCGTGGTTGTAATTGAGGTTGAATCACCTTCATTTAAGTGATTCGTTTAGTGGATTTGATCAACTTGGTTGATCGGAAAATCCTAACTCGAGAGGGTTAGGTGGTGGTTTTCACCCGGTTTGGGTTTCCACCTAAAAATAATTGTGTACTTTGTGTGTTTGTCTATTTTGTGAGATTGGTATTTTTTTCAATTCCGCATTTTTTACGTCACGCTGATCTCACCCCCTCTGAGTAGGGAATGCACAATTGGTATCAGAGCAGGTTTCGCATTATCGGCGTTACACACCAGCGACGATCCTTTGGAGGGAAGAAGTTCCGCAAGCAGGATTTCCAAGGGGCAGTCCACCATCCGACCACCCTATTTCGACGGGAACAACTATAGCTACTGGAAGCTATAGATGAAGACATGGCTTCAAGCCATCGAATTTACAATATGGGACCGTTGTGAGACCCCTTTCAATGTCCCAGAAAGACCCGCAGCAGGCTACTCGCAGCTGCAGATTTGAGAGCTTTCACTCAACGCAAAGGCAGTGAATGACTTGTATTACGTGTTGAGTTTGAAGGAATTCGAACGAATCCAAGAGTGCACCACCGCCCACGAGATATGGAGGAGGTTGGAAGGCACTCATGAGGAGACGAGCTTGGAAGAAGATCTCGAGAAGAAGGAAACCGCTTGCATGGGTTTCATGGCAATCAGAGAAAGTGACATCGACAGCGAAAGCGATTCCGACAATGAGGTAAACCCGGATTTACAAGATGCTTTTAATGAGCTTTTTGAAGTTAGTAAATCACTAAAAAGAGAAAACAATAGCATGAAAAAGAATCTTAGTTTTCTTAGAAGTGAAAATGATAGGTTAGAAATAAAACTCATGGACCTAGAAAGTAGCTCCAGTCCTAAGTATAATAACCTGTTATTAGATAATAAAGATTTAATCAATGAAAATACTAAATTGATTGAGGAAAATGCTGGTCTAAAATTAGAAATTTCTGATTTAAAGACTAAGATGAATATTATAGAAAATGAACTTGCATGTCTTAGAGAGAAATCAAATAAATTGATAAATAGGGTAGATAACCTATATAGTCCTAAGGTTGAGAAAGGATCTCCATCAAGGAGACCCGCTAACAGATCCGGATCCAAGCCCACTTGGATACGAAAAAAGAATTGGAATCTTGTTTTGTAGGTTTCAGGGATAACTACAACACAAAGGACTGGACCTACAAACTCAAGGCTAGTCAACTCGAGTTGGGAGAACCAAGGAGTAGACCAAGGAGGAGACGAGAAGACCGATGAGACGGCGAACAAACGATGGACCCGTCGCATGTCGACCACCAGACTGGAGATCGGTGCCAATGCCTGGGCCTCCAAGCTATGGATGGGAGCCCCATCCGATGTGGCATCCACCACCACCATTTGGGCCATTTTATTGGCCATGGTAGGTGAGGTAAAAATTCTTTACCCTATCTTTTTATCATTAGCATTTAGATAGGGGGAGTTAAAAATTTTATGAGCTAATTGTCAATTTTTAAGGGGGAGATGCAAGTTAGCTAAATTTACTTTTAGTAAGGGGGAGAAAAATAATAGCTATCTTGTTGTTACAAAAAGGGGGAGGACATTACTCTTGTTAAAAGAAATTCATATAAGAGCATGTTTTAAGGGGGAGTTATAGGAAATTTAAAATCAATCAAATCTTTTTGATAATGTCAAAAAGGGGGAGGATTTTTTGCATTGTTATTTATGGTTTTGACATCATCAAAAAGGGGGAGATTGTTGGTGCTAGAGCACCACGATCGTTTGTTTTGATGATAACAAAACACGTGTTATTTAACATTTGCACTTGGAGTCTTAGATTTTAGGAAAATTGCAAATGGAGACGTGACCGGACGGAGTTCGAGTTCACATCCAGGATGGATTGGAGGAGCTTGATGGAAAACAGAGGAGATTCGCGAGGAGCGATAGATTGAAGAAGGAAGAAGATGAAGAATAGGATAGATTTTCTTCTCTTGTACTCTTTGTATATTTTCGTTTCTTTTGTTGATCTTTATTTTTGTTACTTAGATTCATGTTAAAGAGCCTCAAAGTATCCTAATAGTAGTTCTAGGAACACCGGCACAACCCTTGGATACTTAGGTTTTCTGTAGAGAACTTAGAAAACCAATATAGGGTTCAAACAGCATTTCCAGACGTCTAATTCCAAAATCAGACGTCAGATAATGTGTTTTAAGACGTCTGACTGTTGATTCAGACGTCTGATAACATTTAGGCTGGACTTAGTTAACTCTGTCTGATGAAATTAGACGTCCTGACCTTAGTCCAGACGTCTTATAAGACGTCTGATGACTTTGCCAGACGTCCAATTAGTGGACCGTTGGCTGGCTCAGCAAACACTCAAGGATATGACCGTTAGAGCCTTATCAGATGTCCTTAGGCCTTTCCAGATGTTTGATAAATGACCGTTTTGCATCGGCTGACCCAAAATCTCTTCTCAGAGATTTTCTAGTCGTTGCAACCCTTGGAAATCCATTCCCACGAAAAAGTAGGTTTCCAGACGTCCAGACATAGTGCCAGACGTCTTGTATGTCGTCTGATGGACTTACACTAGAACCCTGTTTAGATCTGATTTAAGTCAGGAAGAAACCCACCTAAAATCAGACGTTTGACTTTGTTCCCAGACGTCTTAAATTGATCTTCCAGACGTCTGATGCCAGGATTAGACGTCTGATAACCCTGTTAGTGCAATCATTGTTCCTGATTTCGGCCTGATTCTCTTGGGCTTTGCTTCCAACGGCTATGGAAGCTTTCCAAAGCCTTCCAAAGCCTTCCTAAGGCCTCTATAAATAGAGAGGAAGCTCTTGCACACAAACACACACCAAGAGACACTAAGACACACCTAGTAACACACTTTCACACTCTTTTGTGTCAAAGAAAAGCCCTTGCTCTCCAAGCTCAAGTTCTACATCTTGAGAGCATCAAGTCTTTGCGCACCCGCGTCATCGATTCGATGCACTCCTTGCAAAGGGGAGTTTCCTAATTCCTATAGAAGCTAGGTTTAAATCTTTGTTGGCTCTATAGGACTATACTTGTTATTTTTACTTTGTTATTTGGTTGGGTATTCGCTTTGCGAATTCTTGTCTCCTTCGTGGGACAAAATCCTTCTCGTGAAGAGAAGGGGCTGAGGAATGCTACCCTCGCACTTGTAGCATGGTTCTAATTGAGGTTGAATCACCTTCATTTAAGTGATTCGTTTAGTGGATTTGATCAACTTGGTTGATCGGAAAATCCTAACTCGAGAGGGTTAGGTGGTGGTTTTCACCTAGTTTGGGTTTCCACCTAAAAATAATTGTGTACTTTGTGTGTTTGTCTATTTTGTGAGATTGGTATTTTTTTCAATTTCGCATTTTTTACGTCACGCTGATCTCACCCCCTCCGAGTAGGGAATTACAAGGGTCCCATAAAGTCGATACCCAAAATGTCAAAAATTTCGACAGAAAAAATTGGGTTTAGGGGTATCATATCTCTCTTGGTCATGTCCCCAAGTGTCTGGCATTGGGTGCATGACTTTGAAAATTCTTGGGCATCCTTAAATAATGATGGCCAATAGAATCCGGATTGCAAAATTTTTGCGGCAGCCTTTTTCTTGGAAAAGTGTCCACCACACGCAGATGTATGGAAAAACTGAAGTATGCTATGGAACTCAATTTTTGAGACGCATCGACAAATAATCTGGATTACGCTGATGCGGTATGGCTCGAGATCATCCCAAAAATAATATTTGGCCTCAGACACAAGTCTATCTCATTGTTGTTTGGTCCAATCCTAGGGGATTTGACCAACGGCCAAATAATTGACAATATCCACAAACCAAGGGGTTTGAATACCCGAGAATGTGAGGATCGTCTCATCCGAAAAAGTATCAGAGATCGGGACATCCAGATGAGGAGAATCAATTAGGATTCTCAAGAGGTGATCCACCACTACAGTTTCTGCCCTGGCTTTATCCCTGATTTCAAGATCGAACACTTGAAGTAGAATCCAGTGAATAAGCTGGGGATAAGCATCCTTTTTGGCCAAGAGATGTTTCAAGGTCGAGTGGTCGGTATAGATGATGACATGAGAACCTAGCAGATAAGCCATGAATTTTTCTAAAGCGAAAACTATGGCTAGCAATTCTTTTTCAGTAATGGTGTAGTTCCTCTGGGCCTCGTCCAGAGTCTTGCTAGGGTAGTAAATCACAGAGGGCTTTTTCTCAATCTTTTGAACTAAGACAGCCCTGACGGCATAATCAGATGCGTCAACCATATCTCAAATGGGGCTGTCCAGACCGGTGGTTGCAGCACTAGGGCACAGGTGACTGCCATTTTCAATAAATCAAATGCCTTACGGCATGATTCATCAAACTCAAACGACGTATCTTTGGCCAGAAGGTTACTCAAGGGTCGAGCAACCTTCGAGAAATTCTTAATGAATCTTTTGTAAAAACCCACATGCCCAAGGAAAGAGCGGATTTGTTTTACGGATGTGGGTGGAGGAAGTCTAGAGATAGCACCCACCTTAGCTTTATCAACTTCAATACCCCGACTAGAGACCACATGACCCAGGACAATGCCTTCCTGAGTCATAAAGTGGCTCTTTTCCCAGCTAAGGACTAGCCATGTTTTGATGCATCTCTGGAGGATCAATTTCAGGTTAGCCAGGCAAGACTCAAAAGAATCTCCGAAAATGGAGAAATCATCCATGAACACCTCAAGACAATCTCCCACCATGTCAGAAAAGATGGCCAGCATGTGACAGAAAGCCGTTTTCACGCATTTGAAAGTCGTCGGAAATCATAGTATAGTCGCACAAAAACGTTCGTAAAAAATTGATTTCTAAAGATAACGAGACTTGAGTCCCGGTCGTTCATCTCTGGGCGGCATTGCTTTTACTTTTGAAATCGATCTTACTCTACTTTGTTTAGAATCGCATGCCAGTTCGTGATTATTACGTATTTAGGTATGACATGCTTAGTTGCAAGAATATTAGGAATCGGAAACAGGAAACTTGAATCACACAAAAAGAATGACAATTATTAAGCTCATGGTGATTTCAAACATATAGAGGAAAATATATATATATAAGAATTTTTCATTCATTCAGCGGGAGAGTCGTTTGCAACATAAAACGTAGAGGGAAGCTTGTACATAAATGCTTGAAAATTAAATCTAGCTACCAGAAAATGATCTTATACAAGAATCGATGGGGGGATTTCGCATGCATCATTGGGGGAGAACTAAGACTACACTACTAAGCAGTAAATAAAAGCAGTAAATATACGAAGAGCATAATCTAAATCTAGCAGAATGGAAGGGCATTCAGGGGTGGTCCCCGATGGCCTTTGAATGGTTGAAAGAAGAAGGAGGGGCAGCCAATGGAACTTTGGTCGGCCCTTGGAGAGAGGTTGGGGAGCTGATCCAGCTTCCTGGCGTGGAGATGGTGGCCTCCATGGTGGTGCTCAACTCGTGGAGGTGGAGTGGAGATGGAAGTGGCTAGCCTAAGTGGAATGAATGCCAAGGAAGTGAATGGGTGCAAATGGCCACCCAAGGGGTCTTTTTATAGACCTAAGGGAAGCTCTCTAGAGAATTATGGAATTCTCTAGAGAGGCCTATGGTGGGAGCTCATGGGAGAGTGAGAGAGAGAGGGTGGATGGTGGATTTTAGATCCACCAAATGTGGATCTAAAAATTGAATGGCTCTTGGTTGCTATTTTTGGCAACCAAGGCAACCACACATGGTAGAGAGTTCTAGAGAACTCTAGGCTAGATATTTTCATGTGGATGGTGTGTGTGGGTGTGTGTGGGTCAAAACTTAGGTGGCTAGGTTGATTAGGTTGGGTTCTAGTGGGTTTAGGTCAAGGTAGGTCTCAAATTAAGGTTATAAACCCTAATTCACTAAGGGAAGGTGCAATTAAACTTAATACAAGTTTAATTGGGTGTGTGGAAACTTAATTGAGAGTAAAACAACTCAATTAAGTTAGGTCTATGTCAATTGGACTCTCACTGAGTCCAATTGGACAGTGTGTGCTGAGATCAGGGCTCAATAGGACTCAATGAGTCCAATTGAATAGGCTGATGGAATTGACTAAGATCCAAGTCAATTAGGTTTAGTGAGGACCTAATTAGGTTTTTAGGGAGGTCTAGAGGTGATGCACTAGGTTTATGGCACCTTAATTTATGTTCCTATGGGGTTGGAATTGGGTTTAGGGACCTAGAGATCTAAGATCAAGGCTTAAATCTTAAAATAGGAATTGGAGAGCAGTATCAGACGTCTAATAACAGAATCAGACGTCTTATACTCAAAAATCAGATGTCCAAACTTGTTGTCTGGACGTCCAATCAGAGTCAGGAAGGATTTCGAGTTTTGTTTTGGGTATTCTACAGAAATTAGATGTCTGACAAAGTGTCTGGACATCCAATAACACTGCAGAAGTGGGTTTGAAATGTGCGGGAGTTGGCTAAGGGTCCTGGACGTCTTAAAACTTATCTGGATGTCCAGAGAAGGGTTGGAACTAGGGTTTTAAGGCTTCCTAGGGTGTTGTGACCTAATCTAAGGGTGGCTAAGGCTTGGGGAAGTCTCTAGGCTATCCTAGGGCTAGGATGGACCTAAGCTCTTCACATTTTGCTGCTTTATTCCTACTTAATAGAATAGCAAACTTTTAACCCCCTTACATTATTATTCCTACATCTAAACTAGGCTTTCTGCTCTAGCTCTGCGACAACTCCTGTTATTCCTAATCCAGCTTCAGATCCAACTCCTGATCAGCTTATTCCCTGTAATTGACATAATGCACTTAATCAACACATTATAACATTATTTTATGCATAGCTAAAGGAAAGCAGTAAAGATGCAGATAATGCGTATGCATGCATGAATAACCCTAACTTATGCTAAGTCCTAGCCTAATCTAGGCCAATTAAGACCTATGATTGCTGCGCAATCAGCATGCACCTTTGAAAAGTCGCAGGCGCATTGCAAAGCCCGAACGACATTCTACGGAATGCAAAGGTTCCATAGGGACATGTGAAAGTTGTCTTTTCCTGGTCTTCGGGATGGATAGGGACTTTGTTATATCCCGAATAATCGTCCAGGAAGCAAAAATATTTTTGCCCAGCTAACCTTTCGAGGATTTGATCGATGAATGGCAAGGGAAAGTGATCCTTTTTAGTGATTGTATTTAGCTTCCTATAGTCAATACAGACTCTCTAAGTAGAAGCTGAACGAGTAGTGAATGTTTCCCCTTTCTCATTAGTCGTAACGGTTATCCCCGCCTTCTTGGGTACAATCTGAATGGGGCTAACCCACAGACTATTTGAGATTGGGTAAATAATCCTAGCATCGATCCACTTGATTATCTCCTTCTTGACCAGTTCTTGCATATTCAGGTTTAGTCTCCTTTGCATTTCGTGAGAAGGGTGGGATCCATCTTCCATGAAAATACGATGATTACAATAAGATGGCTCGATCCCCCTAAGGTCGTGGATGATCCAACCAATTGCCTCCTTGTTGTTCTTAAGGACCTTAATTAACCTCGATTTTTGCTCCTTAGTCAAATCAACACTAATAATCACAGGGAGCGTGTTTTCAGGTCCTAAGAACTCATATTTTAAATTTTTGGGAAATGGTTTTAATTCCAGCTGGGGTGGGTTTAGAATAGAAGGTAGGGAGGATGCTAATGAAGATTCATCAGGACGATCTAGTGGAAGAGGCTAGGAATGAACAAAATCAACAACCTCTTCAAAATGTGGCAGGTCTACCACGGAGGGTTGTGGGTTGGGTTTGCTAAAGCTGGTGGAGTCCTCAAGTGCACTGATTGTCATACAAGTCTCAAGATTCTGATCCTCGTGCTCCTCAATGAATCCACAATCCTCAAATCCTCTTATCACATTAAAAATATCCAGAGTTAATTTCTTATCGATCTCCATACTACCACTTTCACAATTTCTATTGGCCTTGATAGTAGCTAGGAACGAACGCCCCAGAATGATGGGCATGTTCCTCAAATCATTAGGTACATCCATGTCAAGGACGAGGAAATCTATAGGAAAATAGAAATCCTTGACCTTGACAATTACATCCTCAATAACACCTCTCGATGTGGTGACCAATCGGTTCGCTAATTGTAGTGTTACTGAGGTTGGCCTGAGTTCACCTAACCCAAACCTCTCATAAAGAGAAGTCGGGATTAGGTTGATGGATGCACCAAGATCCAATAGTGCCCTATCAAAAGTGTATTCCCCAATAATGCATGAGATCAAGGGGGCACCTGGATATTTCTTCTTTTGAGGAAGGTGATGTAGGATCACAGATGAATTCTCCTTTGGGTGGAGGAGAGAGAAGATTCGATGAAATTTGAATTCTCCTTTGGGCGGGAAGCTCCGGCAAGGATGGCCGGCCACCTGAGGGGCCCCGATGCCTGTGCCGATGACTCTGACGAATGGGCGGTGTGGCGCTCGCGATCTTGGTGCAGGAAGGTGCGTGGAGTCCTTGTGCCTGATGGAGTTAGGACCCTGGGCAGGAGGGGTTTTCAAGGTGGCTGGGGCAGAAATCGGAGGGAGGTGATTTGCTTTAGATGTCGGCTTCAAGGGCACCTGGCGGCGACCTGCCAGAGGCCACTGCTTTGTCTTGCGTGTGGAGGATTTGGCCACAAACGAGACACCTGCCTGACGACTTGTGGTGATTCTGGGGGCAGGGCCTGCAATACACCTTCGCGTCCTAAGGGTCAGCTGCAGATGCCCCTCCCACCCCGCTCAACTCTCGAGGGACACGCTATGGATGTGGAGCTTCCCTTGACCGAGGATGTCAAGGTAGCGGAGCTGGTACTGCGTGGTGTTTTGATTGGGGAAGTAATGTTGGGTACCCTTTCGCTGGACAGAATTCAGCAATTGGTGAGATCTCTTCCTTTATCAACAGATGCTTGGAAAATTGCGGTTATCTCTTTGTTGTGATTTGTGCTTTTTGATGTGGGTGTGGTAGATGTAGAGAAGTACTATTTTCAGACTAGCAAATTGGGTGGATTAGCAGTGATCTGGCAGCTGGTATCCCCCTTTGATGGCTCTCTGCCTGAGCGTCCCCCTCAAAGAGCAGCTTCCAAGTCTGGTGTTCTTGAGATAAGAGGTCTGCCTTTGCATCTGAGGTCTAGGAAGGTGGTGGAATGGTTGCCGGGTTTGCATCTGTGGTTGAGGATGCTGTTGTTGGTCTGACTGAAGGAGATGCCAGTGCTCTGAAAATGAGGGTGAAGGTCTTTAGGGCTGGTACCATTCCTGATAAACTGATTCTCAGGTGTGGGGGCAGCTCTTGGATGCTCCTTTTGAATTTTATTGTGGCAAATAGGGAGGTCGTGCCTAGACATCACCCCCCCTCTTATGCTAAGGTGTTGAAAACCAAAGTTCCTTCCTTGCAACCTAACTGTGCTAGTCAGGAGGTGGCTGAATGCACTAATGGTAGGGAATCGGTAGATGGGGTAGGGAGCTTGGGAGTTGAGGAGATGAGGACTAAAGCTCGGGAGGATGTGGCTGATGTGCCTCTGATCCATGACCTCCCCTCTTATGCTGAGGTGCTGAAAACCAAAGTTCCCTCATTGCAGCAAAACTATGCTAGTCAGGAGGTGGTGGCAGAATGCACTAAAGGTAGGGAATTGGTAGATGGGGTAGGGAGCTTGGGAGTTGAGATGAGGACTGAAGCTCTGAAGGATGTGGCTGAAGTACCTCTAATCCAAGAGGTAGCTACAGTGGTGACTGAAGAAGGGGTGGAAGTGAATGTGATTAATGAAGCTGTGGCTGAGGACTTGAAAGCCCATTCTGGTGAGCCTGCTGATTCTGTTCTAGTGGACTCCTTTGTGAATTCCTTGGACTTGCAGAATTGCTCTCCTGTGGATGATGTCGTGCACTTGAAGTCAAAGACTCCTTTTATTGCTAGGATTGGGAAGCCTCCCTACAAGCTGAGGCCAAGAAGGCACACTCCTACACAAAGAGTTGATGAATCTATCATTGCAGCTATGATGAAGGTTGGCAGAGCTTCTACAGCTAAGAAGGGGATAGACCTGACTCCCAAATGAGGGTCCTAACCTGGAATGTGCGTGGGCTGCACGATAGAAGTAGGAGGGGCTCTCTGCTTAGATATCTGCGTGAATGGGAAATCGACTATGCCATCCTTCAAGAGACACACATAGATTGTGAGTCTGACAGGGCATGGGAGGAGATGAGGGTAGGTCTTGCAAATGACCTTGTGGTGATCAATTCCAATGGCAGATCTGGGGGAATTGCCATCTGGTGGAAGAAGTAGCTACTGTGTTTGGAGGAGGTTTCTGTGGCTAGGCACCTTCTGACTTGTAGATTCAAAAGAGGCCAGGGGGACAATGTCTTCTTTGTGACAGGTGTATATGGTCCAAACGATCCTAGCAGGAGGCAGGAGCTGTGGGAGGATTGGAACCTGGCTGCAGATTTTGTAGATGGGGGGGCTTGGCTTGTTGGAGGGGACTTCAATTGTACTTTATTGGGGAGTGACAGACCTAATGGGGTGGTGGACAACTCTACCACTGGATTCCAATTGATGGTCAAGGCCTTGGGAATGTGTGACTTTCCTTCGTCAGGGGCTGAATTCACTTGGAGGAATGGTAATGGGCTCATGTCCAAGATTGACAGGTTTTTTGAAAATGCTGAGTTGATGAATCTCTTCCAGATGTCCTTTGTTTGTGGTCTTGAATGCCCATTCTCTGACCATACACCCTTGGTGTGGGACATTGGTGAACAGGTGATGGCTGGTTCCTACTTCAAATTTAGAAAGTCTTGGCTGAGGGAACCAGGTTTCAGAGACATGTTTGCTAGCTGGTGGAGGTCACAGCAGGGTGAAGGCACGACTACCTTCAGATTGGCTTCCAAGATTGTGGCGTTGAAAGGTATGCTGAAGGAATATGGAGATATTATCTCTGTCCTCAGACATTAGAAGAGTCATGAGGCCTTGCTGAAGATTCAAGAACTGGATACCAAGGAAGCTATGGCTCATCTATCTAAGCTGGACCTTGCAGATAGAAAGAGATGGCAGGGGGTGGTGATTGTTTTGAAGAAGACCTGAAACTGGAGATGGATTGGAGGGAGCATTCATGGCAGCTTTGGCTAAGTGAGGTGGATGCAAACACTAAATTCTTTCACCTGGCTGCCAGTTCTAGGAGAAGAACTAATCTGATCTCTTCTATTGTTATAGAGGGGCATAGAATTACCTCCCTATCTGATATCAGAGTTGAGGCTGTCAGGTATTTCAAGGAATCTTCAAGAGCTGCAGGTAGGGGTAGTTGGAGGATGACAGCTAGTGATCTACCCAAAATTAATGAGTCTCAGGGGTCCAGCCTAATTAAACCCATATCTGAAGCTGAAGTCCTGAAGGCCATTAAGGATCTCAACTATGAAGGGTTGCTTGGTCCTGATGGAATCCAAGTTTTCTTCTACAAAGAACTATGGGACATTGTGGGCACTGAGGTTATGGAAGTGATTAGAGACTTTGAAAGTGGCAATTTTGGCTTTGAAAGGATAAATAGATCTTATCTATTTCTTCTGCCAAAGACCCCGGGTGCTGAATCCTTTCAGGAGTTTATACCTATTTCCCTCTCTAACTCCTTGTACTTGGTGATTGGCAAGGTCCTAGCCAATAGATTGAGGCCCGTCTTGCAAGATCTGATCCATCCTGCTTAATCAGCATTCCTCCCTGGTAGATCTCTACAAGAATCATTTATCTTAGCCCAAGAGATGATTTGTGGCTGGCATAAGAGAAAATGCAAGGCTTTCCTTTGGAAGGTTGACTTTCGTAAAGCTTATGACTCCATCAGTTGGCCTTATCTGTGGGATGTGCTTAAAAGAAGGGGCTTTCCTTCTTCTTGGATCTGTTAGGTTAAAAGATGTATTACCACTGCCTCCTTCACCCCTCTAATAAATGGAAAACCCTGTGGTGCGTGGATTCAGCCCCAATGTTGCATCAGGCAAGGATGTCCCTTGGCTCCCCTGATATTCAATTTGGCAGTTGATAGTTTGGCTTGGTTTGCTTGTAAGCTTGCTGAAGCTGGTCTTGTCAGAGGATATTCACTTTCTTGTAGGAATAATCTAGCTCCCATTCTTCAGTATGCAGATGATGCTATTTTTTTTTTTTGAAGGGCCCATGGATGAAGCACTGACTCTGCATCATATGGTTAATATTTTTGGTGAGCTTTCTGGATTGAGGTTGAATAGAGATAAGTCTGGTTTGGTCTGCTTTGGTTTACCTGAGGAGGAACAAGATGCTTTAGTAGCTATTTTGTTGACTCCCCGCATCAGTCTTCCTATCAGATATCTAGGGCTGCCTTTGAGGTGTTCCAGGATGAAGAAAAGTGATTGGAACTACCTTTTTGATAAGATTTCTATGAAATTAGATGGCTGGCATAGCAGGTTCCTCTCCAAAGGTGGAAGACTTGTCTTGCTCAACTCGGTAGTCACCTCCATCCCTGTTTTTTACTTTTCCATATTCAAAGCACCAAATTCCATTTGGAAAAGGTTGGATGTGATGAGGAAGCGGTTCTTTTGGAAGGGAGCTAGACATGAGGGTAGATTCTTGCAGCCTCTCAAATGGGATCAGATCTGCTATCCTAAAGAGAGGGGTGGCCTTGGGATTAAATCCCTGAAGCACTTTAATGATGCCCTGCTGCTTAAATGGGCTATTAAACTGCAGCAAGGCAACCTGAAGCCATGGTCTGTTCTGACTAAAGACAGATATGGAGCATCCAATAGCATGTTGTCCAGACTTCAACCCTACTGTCCTTCTCCATTCTAGAAATCTGTGACTAAGGTATTGACTGATCGCTTCCATTTGCTGTAACCATCACTTGGAGATGGTAGGTCCTTCAGTTTCTGGAAGGAGGGCTGGTCTGAGCTGGGTGTCTTGAAGGAGCTCTACCCAAGAGCTTTTGCTGCAGCAGCTGACAAGGATGCCACTATCAGCAAGGTCTGGTCCTGCAACAGCAGCAGCTAGACTCTGGATGGTGAGGAGTCCAGCAGAAGAGCTACCTGGCAGTGGGAAGAAAAGAGAAGGCTTATATTAGACCTTGAGAGCTTCATACCTAGGCCTGGAATGGAGGACAAATACCTTTGGGAGGGGATTTATAGTGTCCAATCTGGCTATAACAGAATGTTGCGCATTGAAGATGGATGGAGATGTGATTCCATTAACAAGAAGATCTGGTTGTTAAAAATTCCTCTCAAGGTACAATTCTTTCTCTGGCTATGCAAGAGAGATGGTTTAATCACAAGTGATCTATGCCATTGAAGGTTGGGTACTGATCACCATGTCTATTTTTTGTGTGAGACGAGTACTGATAACGTAAATTACCTCCTTTCTTCTTGCCTTGTCACTGATGCCATCTGGAGAAAAATTTGTCAGGAGCCATTACCAGAGTGGGATTCTATCTGGCACGGGTTTGAGGTGAGAGGGAAGCCTCATGTTCACATGGCTGCTACTATTTGGTGTGTATGGAAGGTAAGGAATGAGAGACTTTTTCAGGAGAGGCCGGTATGTTGTGAGAGTATTGTAAGAGAATGTTGGTCCCTCAT
Organism: Thalassia testudinum; assembly: GCA_037157565.1. Classification (NCBI taxonomy): domain Eukaryota; kingdom Viridiplantae; phylum Streptophyta; class Magnoliopsida; order Alismatales; family Hydrocharitaceae; genus Thalassia; species Thalassia testudinum. The sequence goes on from JAZHRO010000056.1 coordinate 20,228,312, forward strand.
ACACTCTTGGGGTCCTTTTTGTAATTTCCCTTATGTTGCATATAATATACTACTTCGGACTGCTATCGTAAGATGATAGCTCTCCTTTCTGTTTCAAAAAAAAAAGGATCACAGAACTTGCCTGCTCAGAGAGAATCACCTTCCTCGAAGTGGGTTCTCTCGGTTTATGCTTTTGGGTACATAGTTCTTTCAAAAATTTAGCGTAAGCCGGGATGTGGTTAATAGTATCGAGGAGCGGAATATTGATCTCTATGCTCTTGAATAAATCCAGAAGCTCCTCATTGCTATCTAGGGTTTTCTTCTTCTCAGTTTTCAATAGGGCCTCAGGGAATGGGATATGGGTGGAATTTTCAATTTCTGGTCCCTGGGTCTTATTGTCTTTTTCAATCTCCTCTTCTCTCTCAAGCTCCCCAGGGTTTTGGCATCTAGAGGTCAATTTAGGGTCCTGAGTTTGCTTTCCACTTCTCAAGGTGACAGAGTTTGCAGAGGCATACGAGTTTGGGTCATGAGGTGGGCTAGTGAAGATTGGAGGTCCTTGGTTAGTCATGTAACCAGAGGAAGAAGAAGATAAGGGACCCTGCTCAACCACTTGAGCATGTGCATGTGAGCCCCTTTGATTCTAGTACCCTTGGGCACTATTGCCCTGATTTTGCACATTGTGTGGGTTGGGTACAGGGTTGAGATGGTAGAATCCAGGTTGTCGGGTGTTAGCAATTAACCCGGATTGCAAATTATCCAATGATCTCTTCATTTGTTGCATAAGCTGAAGCATGGACCCTTGCATTTCAACCATCTGCCGGTTTAAATCATCCCGCCTTGCTGATTGTTGGGCATTCCAAGATGGTTGATTAACTGGTCTCGGGGCAACTTGGTGTATACTTGACCCTGACCCATAGGTTTTTGAGATGCATAGTTGCTGGGTCGAGATTGGGTCTGTTGCCCCTGATTTTTCCAGGAGAAGTTAGGGTGGTTCCTCCATCCCGAGTTATAAGTGTTGGAATACAGGTTGGATCTAACATTCTCCAGCATTGCATATGCATCCTCATAAAATAAGGATGGAGAGAAGGAAGGATCAGAGAAGCTGAGATCAAAGGCCCCAGTTTGGAACCCATATGGTTCCGAGAAATCTTGGCTCACAGGTTGAGTCGAATCAAGTTGGTTTACGAATTCCCGCCTCATGGGAGCTCGTAAGGAATGGAATCCCGAATTCTGGGATTGAGTGGGTAAAGAAGTGTTTCCTAAATTCCCAGACATCCATTCTTCCATTTTCTTAGCAACCAAGTCCATTTTATCCAGTTTATTACAAATTAATTCCATGTCAAATGAATGAGAATCCTGGATCTCATTAGCACTTGACCTTGTTTGTTGGGACCGGTTGAATGCATCCATGGAGGCATGATTAATTCAGTTCTTGCTCATTTCCTCAAAAAGGTCGTATGCGCTATCTGCAGCCCTATTGAGAAAATTGCCTCTGCAGGAGGCGTCCATGTGATTACGGAGTTTCTCAACCAACCTATGATAGATAATCTGCATGAGTTTCCATTCCGGCACCTCGTGGTGTGGACACTTCCTCAAAAGTTCCTGGAATCGCTCCCAGGCACCATGAAATAGTTCCTCCAGCCACTGGGCGAAAGTGGTAATCACCTGTCGCAAGGCATTAGTCCTTCCGATAGGGAAGAATTTCTTCAAGAAAGCTGACTTAAGAGCAGCCCATGTTTCAATCAACCTTCCTATAGTCCAGTACCAATGTGCATCCTTATCCTTGAGAGAGTGGGGGAAAAGCCTCATGATCATTTTCTCATCATTCACATTCCTTGCTCTAAACCAAAGTGGTCAGATCCTCTAGTTGTTGGAATGGGTCTTCTGAGCCAAGCCCATGGAAATGCTTAATCAAACATAAGACTTAGGGTTTGATTTCTATGTCTCCGGTGGAAATCATGATGCCGGGACATTCCCCATAGTTTGAAGGATCATAGAAATCCTTCAAGGGCCGAGAGCCCTGACCATGCATACGTTGGAACCATTGCTGCATCTGCTGCAATTCTTCCAACTACCTTTGAATCAGCTCCTACTGGTTCGGAGGCGAGGGAGGTGGTTGTTGATCAGCCATGGGATCTGCTTGGCTATAGCTCAACCTCATCCTCCTAGAATGGTCTAAAGGTCCTTCCAATCTAGGGTTCAATGGCCTCCTCCCAAGCATACATTGGAAGGAAGTCGGAAGGACAAGGAAAAGAGGGAACCCTACAGCACAAGAATACAAGCTTGTCCTTAGATGGGGTAGCCTAAGGCCTACTAACTCTTAGAATCTGTCCTATGATTATGGATGATTTACTCTACTTATGTCCAGGCAATCCGACCAGTTAGAAGGAGGAACTGGGGAGAAGGTTCTTCCTTTGGCTTGCACCTTCGGTTCCTAGTGTACCCCCAGCCGTGGTCGTTTGACTCTACTCCCCTAGCTAGACATCAGATTGACTAGTATAAGTAGGTTAATCGTGAATAATCTCAATTTGGATCCCGACGAGCGAATGAATCCATAGTGCCAACGTCTAATTGATTTTAGTTAGGCTTGGGAAATTGGTGCTTTGGAATATGATGGGCCCTTAATGGGTTGTGCCCTTAATGATTTGTTTGAGAATGTGTGAATGTGCACAACCAAGAGGTTTTCAAGAAAGATTATTAATGATGAGGTGAGTTTTAGGGTTTGAATCTTGCTTAATAGCTTTTAGGATTCAAATATTAGGTGTTTTCAACCAAATTTTGTGAGGCAAACCAAGTTTGTTGTTGAAAGCACGTGTTTAAGTATTTTCCTTTAGAAATCAAGAAAAATATGGAGTGCCTGGCTTGACCTAATTATTGAATCCTATGGGGCAGCTAGAAAATGAACCTATTTTAGATTAGGTGGTGCGGCCCAAACAATTCAATCAATCGACTCAAATGCACCACCGATTAAGACACACAGAAAGGTGATTAACCTAATATGATTTCTACTCTTTTCTATGTTGAATTCGTGTACCAGGTCCACAGGTCGAAAGCCCAATTGAGTAGATGAAAATCATGTTCGATTATGTGCCTCAAATGTGGGTGTATGAAGTGTGTGTATCGATTCGTCCCACAGAAAGTATCTTTTTTTTTGTTTTTTTTCTTAAATGTAGGGGTGAGGTGGATGAAGGTGGCAAACAAGACAAACAATTCTATCCTAGGGTTTATGCAAACACCTAAGTAGATTAGGTCTTGGTTATGAGTGTGGCGAAATGAACTAGTGGGGGGGGAATGCGGGGGACACATACAGAGTACTCTACCTGCACTTTACTCCGGTCTACTACACTTGGATCTCCATGCTAGGGTACCTGCAAGACAGTAGATCAAAGACAAGTGGAGTTAGTAATATGTAAATGTAAAGAAGCGCAATAAACAATAAAGTAAATTCCATTGCCTCCCCAGTAACGGTGCCAAAATGGTCGCACATGTTTCGCGAGTTTGAAATTAGGGTTACGAGTAACCCATCGTTGGAGTTGCAAAATGAGTGGTCAAATAAAATTTATATCGAAACTCCAAGGGAGTCCTAGGTCGAACACAGGGAGGCGACATTTATTTTAATTGAAAACTGCACTTCGATTTGTTTCTTTTTGGTATTTTTGGGTTTTGTTATTTTTTGTATTTTTGTAAGAAGAAGACAAGAAAATGAATTACAAAATAGAGATGCAACAAATATGGTATAGATATCACTTCAATGCCTATTACAATCAACTATGAAAGCATAAAAAGAGAGGGGGGTGAGAGGAAATCTCCAGAATCAGTTGTTCGGCGAGACAACAGTGCCTAGAAGAAGCTCGGACGAAGGAGGTGAGGAGCAGGATGGTGGAGGTGAGATGCAGGAGGACGTCGGGTAGAGGAAAGCTTTGGTGTTGCTCCAGAATGGAGGTGAGAAGACGGAGATGATTTGCTACCGGAAGGGAGGTGGGAGGACAGCTCCAAGGCGACCTATGAATGGGGATGGGAAGATGGATGAATATTTGGTGAGGCAGAGGTTTGCTACAATAATAGGAGCCTTGGGAGCTTGAGAACAAGTTCTAATGGAGCGTTGGTAGGCTTGCTAGAGCTTGGGAGTAGGTGGGAGTAGAGTAGGTAGAGATGAAGAGGAATGGGGGGTGTAGGGGTGTTTATATAGTGGACGGAAGGAGAAAGCCCTACGCACAAGTGATTGCACAGCAAAAATACACCAACAATTGCGCCATCTTATGCTATTTCCTAGCATTACCAGTGCATATTAGGTATCCATAGTCGCTGATGTAAACACATTTACACTACTTAAGATGTCTATTTATGCATGTTCTTAAGCATAGGATTGCATTGCATGATATAAATATTGCATAACATGCATCATCTTGCATTTAGAGTAGTTTGAATAAAGTGGAGGTTAATTGTCGCCTTTTATGTGCTTGGATAGGGCAAACTTTTTATCAGGGCCTCGGATCGAAGATCCAACTGTACAGATATGATCAGGGCGACGAATGGAGTTCAACGACACCAAGATCACCCTAATCAGGCATCTATAGCATTAAATAGTGATCGGGGAGCCTTAGAAGATCAAGAGCCAGGATGGTGTAAATCCACACTTCAAATGACCAATTCGATTGCATGGATGAATTCGGATCGACGATCGCAGCCTAACGACGCAAAAATCGAGTCAATCCGACACCTGTGGCACCATCTACAACATCCAGAAGATGGACGGCCAAGATGGCGCCACGTGGCACCATCTCGGCCGCCCAAACACTCGCATGCAACCACTGAAGCCTTCGCATCCGCCCCCTCTCCGCCATTGGATCTCGATCCAATGGCTATGAACGACTGCACCTAAAAATGTCTGCTCGACCATCCGCGCCCTATAACGCAGCGGTCGCGAGGCGCTCCACGTTCACAAGACGCGGGTTCAAATCGCGATCTGCAGGCACGCGTGATTAAAGGCGACCGCCCGATCAGCTGTGGGCGACTCAGATCTTCCAATAGCGTCCACGCACTATTTCATGTGAGGCGAGGATGCGCCATCGAACACAGGAGGGCACGCAGCGAGGAGAGGGTTAGGCACATCTTAAGCCGTCTGATCTCTCGATCGGACGGCTGAGATTTGTTGAACGTGCAGATGTGTTGAGAGAGAGAGCAGCTGAGCCGGCACGCGTGGGGAGCGTCCACTACGCCCACGTTGGGGCTTTAGCGACGGTTTTATCCGTCACTAAAGACCCCTTATTTAATGTTTTAAAGATGTAATGACTAAATTGCACCCACTCCTTGCAACTATAAAAGGAGACCCCCTCCACACGAAATTCTCATCCCTTCCTTCTCTTCTCTACCTCTCCAAAGCCCAAGAGAAGCTTGTCCCACACCTGGGATGCTTCTCGCGAGATAAAGTCCAAATTTTCATCCCCCTTCAAAAGTAGATCCCGCGATGACGACTACGTGCTGCTCCATTCCCGTTCTCCTGCTTCGTCCTCCTTTGTCTAGGCATCGTCCCGTCCGGCTCATCCTCCAAGCGATCGTCGAGGAGGATAACTTCTCTCTCCCATTCTTTTTTACAGCTTTTCTAGTGTAGCTGATTTCCCGCTTTCTAGTGTAATTTTTCTTTAGTTTGATTGTATAAACATTTTGAAATATTGAATGCATGTTCTTTCTCTCTCTCTCTCTCTCTTCCTTTTAGTCTGATAGCTTCATTGTAATTATATCACCTCGCTTTTCAAAAATTCTAAAAAAATATAATTGCGAATATAGATCGACGTAGCCTCCCTATGTTCGACCCGAAATTTAAATTTCGGTATAAATTTTATTTGTTGAACACGAATTCTTCGCTTTCAAGCTACAATGACATGGTTTTGAAACCAAACACTTTAGCATAGCAATTCGTACAGTCAACATTTTGGTGCCATTGCCGGGGAGGCAACGATTTTTGATCTTCTTTTCGCGTTTCTTGTACTTTATTGTTTTCTGACTTGCTTTCTCTTGTGTCTATTGTTTTGCAGAGACCTCCATCAAGGAATCAACAAGCGGTAGACTGGAGTAAAGTGCAGTTGAAGACAACTGTAAGTGATCCCCATTCTTTCCCCCCTCCATAGATTTCATTCGCCACATTAAATCCAAATTCCAAATAACCTAGGTGTTTGCATAAATCCTAGGAATAGTTTGGTTGTTGTTTGGATTTTCAGTCACATTCATTCCACCCTCATTTATAAAAAAAAAAATAACAAAAAGATAATCTTGTGGGGTAATTTTCAACAAACACACAACATACACCCACATTCAAGGCACTTAATCAACTTGATTTGTTTCTACTCCACCGGGTTCTGATTTGTGGAACCGGTATACACAAAGCAACACATAAAAGAGTAGAAATCTTTCTAGGTTAACCATTTTTGAGTGCCTAACTTAGTGGTGCATTCGTGGCTAATTGTTTGAGTTGTTTGGGCCGCACCACTGTATTTAAAATCAACTCATCAAGTAGCTCCTCCTTAGGGTTTTCAATCTAGGTCTATTCCAGGCACTCCACTTTCTTTCTGATTTTAAAGGAAAACAATCTTCACCTATGTTTTACAACTTGGTTTGCCTAGAAACTTGATTGCAATCCACCTAATTTGAAACCCTAAAAGCTACCTAAGCAAGATTTGAACATTAAAATTCACGCATCACAAATAATCTTGCTTGAAAACCCTGGTTGTGCATGCACTTACACAAATCTCAATCAATTATTAAGGGCACAACCCATTTTAAGGGCCCATCACATTCCATAAGCACTACAATCCTAGGCCTTAATAAAATTGAGTAGACGTTGGCCTTAAGGTCTGATTCGCTCTTCAGGGCCTAGTCTGAGATTGTTTTTGATTAACCTACTTGTACTGATTAATCTGATGTCTAGCTAGGGGAGTAGCGTCAAACGACCGCGGCTGGGGGGTAACTAGGAATCGAAGGCGAAAGCCGAAGGAAGAACCTCCTCCCCAGTCCCTCCTTCTAACTGGTTGGATTAAATAGACGCAAGTAGAGTAAATCATTTACAGTCTTAAGGCGGGTTTTGGGAGTCAGTAGATCCTTAGGCTACCTCACTTAAGGACAGCCTTGTTTTGTTGTGCTGCAGGGTCCCTATCCCTAGTCCTTCCGACCTTCTCCTAGTTTATGCTGGAAGACGGTCATTGAATCCCCGATTGGAAGGACCATTAGAACATTCTAGGAGGCACAAATTGGATTTTGGTCAATTTGATCCCATGGCCGAACAATAGCCTCCTCTGCTTGGAAATCCACAGGAAGAATTTCGAAGGTAGCTGGAAAAAATGCAAAGAATGCAGGAATAGTTCCAGAGAATGCAGGGCGCTCAGCCCTTGAAGGATTTTTATGATCCTTCAAATTACGGGGAACATCCCGACGTCCAGATTCCAGCCGGTGACGTAGAAATCAAGCCCCAGGTGTTAAGCCTGATTAAACATTATCATGGGCTTGGCTCCGAAGATCCGTTTAAGCACTTGGATGACTTGACCACTTTGGTCCAGACCACCAAGGCACAAAACGTAAACGAGGAGAAAATGATCATGAGGCTCTTCCCCCACTCTCTTAGGGATAAGGTCGCGCATTGGTATAGGACAATAGGAAGACCAATTACAACTTGGAATGAGTTGAAATTAGCCTTTCTGAGGAAATTCTTCATAGTTGGACGTACCAATGCTTTGAGACGGGCAATCACTACCTTTACCGAGTGGTCGGGGGAGCAGTTTCAAGTGGATTGGGAGCAATTCCAGGACTTATTGCGGAGGTGCCCACACCACGAGGTGCCGAAATGGCAACTCGTGCAGATCTTCTATCATGGGTTGACTGAGCAACTCAAAAATCATGTGGATGCTTCTTGCGAAGGCAATTTCCTCAATAAAGATGCAGATAGTGCACATGATTTATTTGAGGAAATGAGTGAGAATTCAATTAATCATGCCTCCATGGATACTTTTAACCGGTCCCAGCAGCCCAGATCAAATGTCAATGAAGTCCATGACTCTCATTCATTTGATATGGAATTGATTTGTAACAAACTTGATAAGGTGGACTTGGTTGCTAAAAGAATGGAAGAGTGGATGGCTGGAAATTCTATGAACAACTCTTGATCCATTCAATCCCAAAATTCGGGATTCCATTCCTCACGAGTTCCTTCTGGACGGGAGTTCGTGAATCAACTTGATGCGGCTCAACCTGTGAGTCAGCATTGTTCGGAACCCCACGGGTTCCAAACTGGGGCCTTTGATCCCAGTTTTTCTGATCCTTCCCTATCTTTTTCTCCATCCTCACCCTATGAGGATGTTTGTGCTGTACAAGAGGCAACAGACCCAAATCTAGGTTGGAGAAACCACCCTAACTTCTCTTGGAAAAATTCGAGGCAACAGACCCAATTTTGACCCGGCAACTATGCTCCGCAACGACCAATGGGTCAGGGTCAAGTATATACTCAGTTGCCTCTGAATCAGGTCAATCAGCCAGCTTGGAATGCCCGTCAACCCGCAGGGCAGGCTGATTTGAACCGTCAAATGGTAGAGATGCAAGGATCCATGCTCCAGCTCATGCAGCAAATGAAAAACTCACTGGACAGCTTGCAATCCAGGCTCATTGCTAACTCTCGTCAACCCGGATCTCTATCATCCCAACCCGTACCCAACCCGCGAAATATTATGAATTCGGGCAATCAAGCCCATGGGTATGGAAATCAGAGGGACCCACGCGCACATGCTCAGGTGGTTGAGCAGGGCTCCTCGTCTTCTTCTTCTTCTGCAAATCAACAATTCATGGTTAATCAATCCCCTCCAATCTTTCCTAACCCTCCCCAAGACCCAAATTCTTATGCTTCTGCAAATTCTGTAACTTTGAGGAGTGGTAGGCAAACTCAGGATCCACAACCAAAATATTCTGATCTTTTGAATTCTGAAGAACCTGAGGAGAGAGAGGAGAATTCTAGAAGAGAAATCAATGCTCGGGAACCTGATTCCAAAGATCTGACTCTTGTTCCTTTTCCTGAAGCCTTAACCAAACCCAAGAAGAAGAAGTCTGTTGATAGCAATGAGGAGCTTCTGAATCTATTTAAGAATGTTGAGATCAATATCCCGCTCCTTGATGCTATCAAGCACATACCGGCTTACGCAATATTTTTAAAGGAATTATGTACACAAAAGCGTAAGTCGAGAGAATCTGTTCCGAGGAAGGTGGTACTCTCTGAGCAGGCTAGTTCTATTATCCTGCACTACCTCCCTCAGGAAAAGAGAGATCCTGGTGCTCCATTGATTTCTTGCGTTATCGGAGATTACACATTTGATAGAGCACTTTTGGATCTCGGTGCATCCATCAACCTAATTCCAACTTCTCTTTACGAGAAGTTTGGATTAGGTGAACTTTGGCCAACTTCAGTAACGCTACTGTTAGCGGACCGCTCGGTCACAAACCTGCGAGGCATTATTGAAGATGTTATTGTTAAGGTCAAGGATTTCTATTTTCCTGTAGATTTCCTTGTCCTTGACATGGATGTACCTGATAATCTGAGGAACATGCCCATCATTATGGGGTGTCCGTTCTTGGCTACCGCCAAGGCCAACATTAATTGTGAAAGCGGTAGCATGGAAATCACCTTTGGGGACCAATGAATGAAATTGGATATTTTTAAGGAGATCAACAAATTTGAGGATTGTGGATTTATTGAGGAACTTGATGAGGATAATGATAATATTGAAACTTGTTTGATAATTTCTTCAATTGAAAGTTCCTCTTTGGATGATGAATTTGACCTGTAACCCTCTATGGCTGACCTGACATCTTTCGAAGAGGTTATTGATTTTGTTCACTCACAACCTCTTCCTCTTGTTGGATCTTCAGCATCTACCCTACCATCAATCATCAACCCACCCCAGCTTGAGTTGAAACCATTGCCCGAGAATTTGAAATATCAATTTTTAGGACCTCAGAATACGCTCCCTGTGATTATCAGTGCTAAATTGACAAAGGAGCAAGAGATTTAATTGATCAAGGTCCTAAAGGAACATAAGGAGGCAATTGGTTGGACCATTCATGACCTCAGGGGGATCGAGCCATCTTACTGTAATCATAGAATATTCTTGGAAGATGGATCCCGTCCTTCTCTCCAGATTCAAAGGAGATTGAATCCAAATATGCGAGAAGTGGTCAAAAAGGAAATCATCAAGTGGCTCGATGTAGGAATTATTTATCCAATCTCTGATAGTCCCTGGGTAAGTCATGTTCAGATTATTCCAAAGAAAGTTGGGATTACCGTTGTGACTAACGAGAGAGGAGAATCTGTCACAACTCGTTCAGCTTCCTCTTGGAGGGTTTGTATTGATTACAGGAAGCTAAACACAGCCAGTAAAAAGGATCATTTTCCCTTGCCCTTCATCGATCAAATCTTGGAAAAATTAGCCGGGCAGAAGTACTTCTATTTTCTTGGTGGCTACTCGAGATACAACCAAGTTCTTATCCATCCCGAGGATCAGGAAAAAACTACTTTCACCTATCCCTATGGAAACTTTATTTTTCATAGGATGCCTTTCGGGTTATGCAATGCACCTGTGACTTTTCAAAGGTGTATGCTAGCCATATTTTTTGACATGGCGGGAGAGTTTATGGAAGTCTTCATGGATGATTTCTCTGTTTTCGGAGAATCATTTGGCTCTTGTTTGGCTAATTTGGAAATGATTTTTAAGCGATGTATCAAGACACGAGTGGTCCTTAGCTGGGAAAAGAGGCATTTCATGACCCAAGAGGGCATCATTTTGGGTCATGTAATCTCTGAACGGGGAATTGAAGTGGACAAAGCTAAGGTTGATGCTATCACTAAACTTCCTCCTCCCACATCTGTTAAACAAATCCGATCATTTCTTGGCCATGTGGGATTTTATCAAAGATTCATTAAGGATTTCTCGAAGGTTGCTCGTCTTTGAGCAATCTTCTTGCCAAAGAAATGCCGTTTGTTTTTGACGAATCATGCCGAAATGCATTTGATTTCCTGAAAACGGCAGTCACCTATGCTCTAGTTTTGCAACCACTAATTTGGACAGCCCCTTTTGAGATCATGACCGATGCTTCTGATTACACAGTCGGGGTTATCCTGGGTCAGAAAATTGATCGAAAGCCCTCTGTCATCTACTACGCTAGTAAAACTCTGGATGAAGCCGAGAGGAATTACATTGTTACTGAAAAGGAATTGCTAGCTGTAGTGTTTGCTTTGGAAAAATTCAGGACTTATCTCTTAGGGTCTCATGTTATCATCTATACCGACCACTCGGCCTTGAGACATCTCTTGGATAAAAAGGATGCTAAACCCCAGCTTATTCATTGGATTCTTCTTCTTCAAGAATTTGATCTTGAAATCAAGGATAAAATCGGGGGACAAAATGTGGTAGCGGATCATTTGTCGAGACTCCTAGGTGATTCTTCTTGTCCGGACATTCCGATTGCTGACACTTTTCCGGACGAAACTATTCTTACAGTTTTAGGTGTCCACACCCCATGGTTTGCTGACATTGTTAACTATTTGGCCGTTGGTCAAATCCCCCAGGATTAGACTAAGCAACAACGGGATAGACTCAAATTTGAGGCCAAATACTACTTCTGGGAGGACCCTGAACTATATTGCATCGGCTTTGATCAGATTATTCCCCGATGCATACCGGAGAATGAATTCAATAGTATACTCGAGTTCTGCCATGCATCTAGGTGTGGTGGACATTTCTCCGGGAGAAAGACGGCTGCAAAAATCTTTCAATCTGGCTTCTATTGGCCGTCTTTATTCAAGGATGCCCAGGATTTCTCAAGGTCATGTTCTCGATGTCAGGCAGTCGGGAGCATAACTAAGAGAGACATGATGCCCCTAAACCCTATTCTTCTTGTCGAAATTTTTGATGTTTGGGGCATCGATTTCATGGGACCCTTTATCCCTTCATTTGGACATCAGTACATTCTTGTTGTTGTTGATTATGTGTCCAAATGGATTAAGGCAATTCCCACCCAAACTAATGACCACAAGGTGGTCATTAATTTTGTCAAGAAAAATATCTTCAGTAGGTTCGGGATTCCGAGGGCTATCATCAGTGATGGTGGTACTCATTTTACTAATGCCCAATTCCAGAATTTATTGGCCAAATATGGGGTTAATCACCAAATTTCTACACCTTACTGTTGAGACTGGGTTGTGTGGTTGAAATGATTGTTGTGTTTGAAATTGGTAATAATTGTTGATTATGTCGTTGTAGTACAGGGTGTACAATATAACATTAAGGATGTCGTATAGTGGTGAGTATGGGTGAGTTCCAGTCATTACAACCATTATTATCATTTGCTTATTTATCTAATTTTTACTGGTTTTGTTCCAGGTCGTTCACTGGGAGGCAATTTATTGAATTTAATTCGGTCACTCTTTGATTATCTCAAAATTGTCTTCTTATTCAAGAAAAAAGAAACTTTACATTTTATTAAAGAATGAATGAATGTGTGTTTTATTTACCTAATTACTAAGAAATGCTTGCAAAAATACTAACTATGAACAAGCATCAAACAATCTATTATTATACTCTAAACTATGTATTTACAAGTTATCCTATTAATACTATCATAATAGTATATAATACATTAGAATGCAATGGTGTAGAAATTTAACTTATTAGTCTGTTATGTACAGTAACATATACGGCAGTTTCAGTGACAGATATAAGCGTCGCTAAATCTCAGAAAACACTATATACAACCTAAAGAGGCAAAACTGAGATCTTTAGCGACGTTTATAGTGTCACTTTATTCTGTTAGTAATTATATAGATTTACTTATACGTATGTATACTACTTATTCTTTTTCTTTGTTTCTCTTTCATTCTTCATTAAGTCTCTGTTCTTTGTATTCTTAACTCCTGTTCTTCTTGTGTTCATATTTCTGTTTTCTTCTAAGTATTCATCTTCTTCTTTCTCTTTTTATTACTCTTGTTCTTTTCTCTGTTGTTCTTGTACTCTTTGCTTTTCTTTTTTTTCTCTCGTGTTAACTCTTTGTTCACTCTTCTGTCTTAGCATATTTCAGAGGCTGCGGTGGGGAGGGGATTAGGCTAATATCATTAGTTTAAAACGTGTTTAGTTTGCGGGCACGCTTTTCGAGGGATACACAGCACCCTAAGGGTGGGACCAGACCTCTACTAAGCGCGCCCTAATCTCAGATTAGGTGGCTTAATTATGTCTTTAATCTCAGCGCCAGGCCTCAGCCCAACGCCATATGCTCGCACACGCTCGGGCCCCCGGCCACACACACGCGTCACATACTAATCGCAAATCAGACAGAGTACTCAGACCAGCGCTCAACGGGTAATCGGGTAAAGGCAGTGTTTCGGGCGCCCGGCGCCCGTGACGACTAGCCTATGGGAAACACGAATTGTATTTATGTGGCTGCGCTTGACTTGCAGCACACGATGTGGCGCTATTCCAGCGCCACATCGTGCGCTGGAAATCAGGCGCAGCTGCGTCTGATTGGACTTTTGGCCCTCGATTTGGGGGCCATAAATTATTAAATAAAATAAAATAAAATATGGTTAATAAAGTATTTACATAATACTACATAATTGATTAATTAATTTTGAATTTTAAATATGTTTACTATACAAATAAATTCGCTAAACTAGGCTGATTGTACAGGTTGATTTAGGTGATTAAATAGTTAATTACTTATAAGATAGTTAGTAAATGGTCTAATTGACCTTATACAGATTCAATTTACATACTTAAGTATTTTATACATATTTTTATTGTATATTTACGAATTTATTTCTATTTTATTTAAGTTAAACTAGCTGTTCTGAGTGTTTTAAATAAAACTAAGTTACAGTAAGCTATGCTAGGTATAATTGTACTTTAACTAACTTAATTTACTTACTATATATGTTAACCTAAGTCTATAGATTTATTTACTTAATTATAGCTCTAAATTATTAATTTAGCTAATTTATTCTACAATATAGCTACTGAATATGTACATATGAATCTGTATATATACATATACATATATCAGTAAATACATACATAATAGTTCAGTATTTATACATATATTTACATAGATTACATATGTATATAGATTTATGTACAAGTTTATACAGTATTTACCGTATATCTATGTATGTCTATGTACATAATCAGGCTGTATATTATAGTTATAATAGTATGGATATGTATATTTACAGTGTGAAATTAAGTATGTACAATTAGGTTTTAGTAGGAACTTAGGGAATGAGGGTTAATTAAGTTTTTATTTCATTTTAAACAGCAGCTAAGCTACTGTCAGAGAAGATGGAGAGGGAAGAGAATGTACTGTTCAGGGTGTTTTAGCAGTGTCAGTGGCTTCAGCCACTGTCAAATGGGCTAACTGCTGCTGCAGTTAGTCCATTTGAAGAGGGGGAAAGCATTCACAGAGAAGAGGAGAATTTAGAGAAGAGGGGAATGTTGCTGCAGTTTGCAGCATTTTACTGTATAACTGGGAATAAGAGAAAATTCAGAACAAACTAAAAATTAAAGAGTTGAAATCCAAATCTGATAAGGGTATAAATCTCACGAAAATCACATAAGAATTCAGTTCAAATACCCACAAGGAAAAGCCCTTATCAAAAGCATCATTTCAGATCAAAACACAAATGGCATTGAGTTAGTCTTCCTAATGCCATAGACAGCATGAAGGAAGACTTAACTCAATCAATTAAAACCAAAAACATACAATCCCAGTTTCTTGCAACCTTAAGGAGTATGGAAAACTCCTTAGGTTAGAGAATCACCATACAAAAATAATTATCAAACAGGTGGTGTATGGCAGTTCTGAAATGACAAATCAGAAAAAGAATGCATTAAAGGAATTTATAAAAGCTAGCAAATGCATTCAGATCAAGGCAGAAGCAAATTCATGAAAGGCTCTTCTGATTTGTTCTCTGTCACCAGAGAACTTCTCAGAATCCTTGCCCTCAAGGAAAACCAGAATCCCTTCAATTCGTCAGATCTGTCAAGACATTTCAGAAAGCAAAATCTCTTCAAAACCCATGTTAAAGTGAATCTGACAAACTGAGGCAATCAATCTAAAATAAAAGGGGCTTTTGTGAACAAAAATGGGGTGAGTGAGAAGCCCCAAATGGTGCTTGTGACGCCAATTTCAGATCTGAGGCAGTACACCATCAGATCTGGAATTGGGTCCAGATGTGTGGGTGACAGATGAAAGATTCGTCGTTAAAAGGAACATAAATCAGAATTGGATGGTGGAAAAACAAAACATGAAAAGGGAGATAAATTGATTAATGAACAGATGATTCTTCCCCTCTGATCTGGACTGATCAGAGGAGGTGAGGGAGGGGATCTAATACTAATTCTACTCCTAAGACTAATCTAACTACAGCTAACATTAAACACTAACAATTAAAACTAAATCTATTCTAAACTACTGTAAACTAAATCTAACACTACTTGTGCAGAATTAAAAACTAAACTAACAGGAAGAATGGGACCTATGGGTCCTTAGCCGGCGGCTAAGGAGGAAGAAAGGAGGAGGGTGACTCCAGCGGAGGGAAGAGTCTGCTAGTGAGACTCCAGGGTCGTCCTCAGGTGCTACGAGGTCCTTAGCGACGAGGAGGGTCGAGAGCAGGCGATGATTCCACAGCCGGTGGCTGTGAAATCAGGGTCCAGATGAGGAGGAGAGACTGGAGTGGAAGAATTGATCGCTAAGAGATGTAGGAGGGAGCGATCCTTCGCGCGCGACACCACTGAGGTGCTTAAATAGCAGCTCAGTGACTGAGATCACCGCAATGGTGAGGTTAATCAGAATCAGGCCGGCGGTGAGGATGAGATGGGTAGAGCGCGCGGCGAGTAAAGAGAGAGATCTGACCGTCAGAAGAGATCTGGGAAGAGAGGTGAACGCACGCACCGAATCGCGCGAAGGTTCCATTTGAATCCAGCCGCAGATCGAGATCAAAAGTGCGATGGACGGTCGAGAATGGCTGTGTTCTTCGCGCGCTACAGTGCGCGTGAAGAACACAGGCTTCTCTCTGAAATGAGGGAAAATTTGCAGACGGACCCTTAGAAGAAGGGGTAGAACATTTGCATGCAGGCCCAAAAGCGAGAAGAATAGCAGCTGGAAGGGCCCTGCAGTCTTATAAAAGGGTCCCTGCGGCTTGCAAATAGGTCCAAAAAGGAGTTTTGAAGGGTAGAAATGTAATGCATGAAGGACCTAATTGTAATCTATTTATTTCTAAGCCTAAATGATGTCCAATTGCTTTCAAATTTTTACATGTGCTTAATTGAACATTTACGACATTGATTTTACTTCTGATTTGGCTTTTCAAACTTGTTTATGTGTTCAATTGATGCATGGATCATCATTTGTTCTTTAGTTTTCAGAATATCCCTTTTTTTGTGACCTAATTAGGAGATTTTAACACACATTAAAAGTTTTAGGTATTTTCTTTAATTCCCACACTTAACCCTTTTTATGTGTTAATTTGATATTGTTTTGCTTAGTATCTAGCTTAATTTTGGCCTTTTAGCTATGATGAGTAGCCACTCATCACTTACCATCCCCAGACAAATGGACAAGCCAAGATCTCCAATCGAGAGATCAAAAAAATTCTGCAGAAAACGGTTAGGCCTGATCGTAAGGATTGGACTCAAAAGCTTGAGGACGCTCTTTGGGCCTACCATACGGTGTATAAAATTCCCATCGGCATGTCTCCATTCCGTTTGGTGTATGGAGAGGCATGCCATCTACCTGTAGAGATTGAACACAGGGCATTCTGGGCAATCAAACAATGCAATTTAGATCTGAATCTAGCTGGGAAGACTAGGAAACTCCAACTATCTAAGTTGGAGGAGCTTAGAAATGATGCATATGAGAATGCCAAGATCTACAGGGCTCGGACCAAAGCTCTACATGATCAACTGATTTCCTGCAAGAGCTTTGAGCCAAACCAGAAGGTCTGGTTATTCGATTCTAAGCTTAAGCTCTTTCCTGGCAAACTTAGATCTAAATGGAATGACCCATTCATAATTGACCAGATTTTTCCAAATGATGCCGTTCAATTTTCTGACCCAAAGATGGGTAACACATTTAAAGTCAACGATCAATGTCTGAAGCCTGTTGTTGACCGTATTCTTCCACAACCCATCTCAGACTCAGTTGCTCTAGCCATTCTGTGACTTCTTTGGTTGGACTTCACCTAGCTGACGGCATTAAACTCAGCAGTTGTACATTTGACACAAGGCTGATACGAGCTTCATATTCAGGTGACATCTTTCATATTCTACCCTTTCTTTCATGTCTCTTTTTCAATGAGGACATTACATCAGCTAGGCATGGGGGGGTGGATTCATTTTTGAATCATTTGGTCAGCTTTGTGAGATTCATGTAAATTATTATTCTCTTCTTATTTATACATAAAAAAAAATCAAAATTAGGAAGGATTAGTTGGACATTAAGACTTTTCAATCTTAAGAAATTTTACATTAAGACCTGAACACAATGACCCTTCAGGTCTTTGGACTTAATTAGCCCGTGTATCCACTAAAATGTGGATTTGTCTTTCGAGTCCTCACCATCTTAATTCTATCGTAATTGGAAAAAATAAGTTTGGGTGATAAGTACACGACTTATCAACCCATCCTTTGATTTGAGGGAATTTTTGAGTTTTAAGCATCTACACACTTTCTTTGCACTGACTCGTTGTTCGACGATTCTAATGGAAATTGGGTAGCTAATGAACCTTCTAGGGTGATATGGCTGGCAAGTTATCATAGGTAATAACCCATAGGTAGGTTGTCCAGAGCTCAGTCACTGGACCTTTTTCTTTTTGCTACCTTTACTAAATCTTAGACCAGGGAAGTCACCTATTTAAAAAAAAAAAATCAAAAAAAGGAGAAAAGAAAAAAAAGAAATAAGCCACACTTCACCGCACGAGTATGGCTGGCAAGTTGTCGGTGGTAACAGCTCATCGACCAGTTGTCCAGAACCCAGCTCAGTAAATGCACTAAAAAAATTCCCAAAACACTTAGGAAGAAGCGGAGAAGTAGAATAAACTAGGGAGATATACACTGGATTCACCCTTGTGTTGACCCCGTAAAAAAATAAAAGTAGGGAGAAAGTTACCGGTTGTAAAGATACACCTTTAGGTAGAATTCTTTTTAGGTCACCTAGAGGCGTAGAAATCCGAAGTCCGTTTTAATTGCCGGTCAACGAGTCTATCACATTCACAATAAGATGCTTAAAACTTAGGGTTCTCATCAAATTTTGGGTAAGTTGAATGGCTGTAGAAAGCCACTCTTAAACCCTAAAATTTGAAAATCCAAAAAAAAAAAAAGAAAAGAGTAAAAAGAGAAAAAGAAAATTTTCTTTGAATAAGGTGAGGGTTTGAGGCGGTCTGCATTTTGGCAGATACTCGGGTACTGTTGTGTCTTTGAAAGTTCAGATCCTAAGTAGACAATTTCTTAATGATTGAAAATAACTCATGCCCAAATAATCCAACCTAATTCTTTTATAAATAGCATATAGTTTTTGCTAGGGACTAGCAAAAGATAGGCATGGGGGTATGATGTAAACACATTTACACTACTTAAGATATCTATTTATGCAAGTTCTTAAGCATAGGATTGCATTGCATGATATAAATATTGCATAACATGCATCATCTTGCATTTAGAGTAGTTTGAATGAAATGGAGGTTAATTGTCTCCTTTTATGTGCTTGGATAAGGCAAACTTTTATCAGGGCCTCGGATCGAAGATCCAACCATACAGATGTGATCAGGGCAACGATTGGAGTTCAACGACACCAAGATCGCTCTAATCAGGCATCTGTACCATCAAATAGTGATCAGGGAATCTTAGAAGATCAAGGGCCAGGATGGTGTAAATTTGCACTTCAAATGACAAATCCTACCGCATGGATGAATTCGAATCGACGATCGCAGCATAACGACACAAAAATCGAGTCAATCTGACACCCGTGGCACCATCTACAACATCTAGAAGATGGACGGCCAAGATGGCGGCACGTGGTGCCATCTCGATCGCCAAAACACCCGCATGCAACCACTGAAGCCTCCGCATCCGCCTCCTCTCCATCGTTGGATCTCGATCCAATGGCTATGAATGGCTGCACCAAAAAATGTCCGTTCGACCATCTACGCCCTGTAGCGCAGCGGTAGTGAGGCGCTCCGCGTTCACAAGACGTGGGTTCGAATCGCGATCTGCAGGCGCACGTGATTAAAGGCGACCGCTCGATCGACTGCGGGCGGCTCAGATCTTCCAATAGCACCCACGCGCTATTTCACGGGAGGCGAGGACGCGCCATCGAATGTGGGAGGGCGCGCAACGAGGAGCGGGTCAGGCGCATCTTAAGCCGTCCGATCTTGCGATCGGACGGTTGAGGTTTGTTGAACGTGCGGATGCGTTGAGAGAGAGAGCAGCTGAGTGGGCGCGCGTGGGGAGCGCCCACTATGCCCACGTTGGGGCTTTAGCGACGGTTTTATCCGTCACTAAAGACCCTTTATTTAATGTTTTAAAGATGTAATGACTAAATTGCCCCCACTCCTTGCAACTATAAAAGGAGACCCCCTCCACACGAAATTCTCATCCCTTCCTTCTCTACCTCTCCAAAGCTCAAGAGAAGCTTATCCAACACCCGAGATGCTTCTCTCGAGATAAAGTCCAAATTTTTGTCCCCCTTCGGAAGTGGATCCCACGACGACGACGACGTGCTACTCTGTTCCCGTTCACCTACTTCATCCTCCTTCGTCCAGGCGTCGTCTCGTCCGGCTCGTCCTCCAAGCGATCGTCGAGGAGGATAACTTCTCTCTCCCATTCTTCTTTACAGCTTTTCTAGTGTAGAATTTTCCTGCTTTTTAGTGTAGCTGATTTCCCGCTTTCTAGTATAATTTTTATTTGGTTTGATTGTATAAACATTTTGAAATATTGAATGCATGTTCTTTCTCTCTCTCTCTCTCTCTTCCTTTTAGTCTGATAGCTTCATTGTAATTATATCGCCTCGCTTTTCAAAAATTCTAAAAAAATATAATTGCAAATATAGATTGACGTAGCCTCCCTGTGTTCGACCTGGAATTCAAATTTCGATATAAATTTTATTTGTTGAACACGAATTCTTCGCTTTCAATCTACAACGACAAGGTTTTGAAACCAAACACGTTATCATAGCAATTCGTACATTCAACAATCGCATTTGTAAAAATACACACAAGCATGCATCTATTTGAGAGGGGAGGAGAGCGAAATAAATGGCCTTGTAATTGAAAAATTCTTCAAGTGCTGCCTCGCAAAATTTCCATCTTTATTTTTATTTCTATTTGATTTTTTGAATTTCTTCACTCGGCTGCAAGGCATGACCTCTTCTTCCTCACGCCATGCTCTGCACAGGCACTCCCTACAGTCTCATGCACAGCCAGGGCATGGCTATGCATGCCTTCTTCCTCTTTAAAAAGGCACAGCTTCTTCTTTGCAAAGGGAGCCTAGTCCACCCAAAAACACACAGCAGCTTCCCTCCTTCCAGGCCGTCTCCTCCCCTCTCCCTCCATACGTAGCCTCTCCTTTGAGGAGCCACTCTGCAGGCAGGAGCACCTAACAGTGGTGCACAACCACCACTGTGAGTCCCACCACCGCCCAGCTCATCAAAGAGCCGGTGGGCGTGGTGGTTCTCTTCCCTGTTTCGACATTTAGCCATTTTCACCATTGCCACTGGGGCTTCAAGCTTTGAAGCTCAACCGGCCATCGCAAACTCTGCAGTAGCAGCAGCAAAGCTGCGGCAGCAGCAGCACAGGCCACCGCGCGCCTGCACGCAGGCCAGCGCACGTGCCTGCAGGCTGCCCTCGCCCCTCTCCGCGCGCCTATGCGCCTGTGCGTGTGCGTGCGCCATCAGATGTCGCCCCGTTGCTGCAGACGACTTAAACGCCTTCTTCACTCCAGTAGTCTCTCGCTCTCTCTTTCTCTCTCTCTCTCACAGCACTCTCTCACACTCTCTACACACACATACACACACACTCACACTCTCGTACACACACCTATACTCTACTATATACATATATATATACGTACATATATATATTTATATATATATATTTATATACATATATATATATCTATATATACTTATATCTATACATATAGTAGTACCTATATACCTAAGTATTAATATACATACATACACACATATATATATATATACATCTATATACTTATATATATATATATATACACATATATATTTACATATATACATATAGTTATATACATATAAATATATATATGTATCTATATATATACCTATATAACTATGTATAAGTATAGATACATATATATATATATATATATACAAATATACACATATACTTATATATATATATCTACATATATCTATATACATATATATATATACATCTATATAGTTATATATACACACATATACATATATATATATATATCTATACATATATTTACATACCTATACATATATATACATATGTATATATACATATATAAGTACACATATACCTATATAATCATAACCATATATGTATATATACATATAGATAGATATTTACATATATACATACATATATATATATTTTCATATCACCTACCATACGTTGTACCGCGGAAATATCTGCACCAGTTGCTGATATTCTTCGATACATGCGTACAGAAAGCGTGTTCGCACTCATCTTCCACCATCCATCTTACACTCCACACGGCACTTCGTCCTGTTGGTTGCATCTTTCTAGACGACGACCGACTCGACACCGTGCTACACGCCATCTCCACCTCCACCCCTACCCCTTTATACATATATAATATATACATATATATACTATATTTACTTTATTTCTGTTTCTCTCTCATTCCAGTAAAAAGATAAAAAATATATATATAAAATAAAAGATAATTCTTGACTTGCAGGTACTCAGTCTTGCAAATAGTAAGACCAATTTTGAAACCCTAATTTGGTTCAAAGCCAAGAACCTGATTTTGAGGGTGTACCTCAAAGATAAAAATTATCAGAAAAAAATCTTAAATAGAAAAACACCAAAAACACAATAAATGAACGGAAGAGATTCGTTATAGGAAAGGCATAGAAACTTCTTCTAATCCCACTTCCCTGAGTTCGACCCTGGGCCTAAAAGTGACCAAGATAAAATCAAGTAGGCCAGGTTAAAATTTTGTAAAGAGATGGTTAGGCTCGAATTAGGTTAACCACTATACGCATTTCAATGATAAAATCACCATATTAACACACCTATCCGAGTCTACGCCATAATCTTTCTGGCGCCGTTGCCGGGGAAGCTACGTATTCAAGTAAGCTTCTATTCCATTCCTTTAATTTTTCTCTTCTCACACCCTTCTCTTCACGGGTGTTTTTGTTTGTTGCTGTGCGGGTGAACCTGTTGCAAGGAGAAGGCAGGCAGACGAAGTCAGAAACGTGGGCGATCCAAGGCGGGAACGAGAGCGTGAAGACGTTGACACCGCACTGGAGCTTCGCACACGTTGCTGAGCAAGTAGGTCTTCCTTTCTTAGTAACTTAGGTTAACTTGCCACCAAAAAAAAAAAACTAAAAAAAAAAAACTAGAAAAACTTCTTGGGATCTCTTGGGGCAAGTGGGTTAAAATTCACTTGTTTGATTGTTTGCTTTCACTCCCACTGCCCTGGGATTTCCCGCCAAACTTCGCATAGCGAAGATCCAAGAATCTTGATTCTTGAATCTTTCACCGTGTAAAGTATTCTTTGAGGCAAAAATAAAAGGATTGATTGCCACCCCTCTTTGCCTCATTTATCTACAAATTCGGGATCACATTTTTGGTGGGGAGACTTGGAATTGAATTGATTCCAACCCCACCACAACCTTTCACGTGCCTAAGATTCGATCCCGAATATTTCAACCCCAACAATTTGATTTTCTTTATCTTTTGGTTGAGCCTTGTGTGTGGAAATCATTTTGGTGATTGGGAGCACTTGAATTGAAGTGCTTTGGCTCCCTTTCACACTAAATCTAAAATTGATTCGTGCATCCACACATAGAAATCTCCATCTAGGGAAGCCCATTGCATTTTAGCATGCATTAACCAACTGAAATTGAAGAAGGGTTTGTTGGGCTTAGAAGAAAACTTGTATTCTCTCAAAACCCGAAGATTGGTTGAATTGGTATTCAGAGAAATCCTAAAATCCATACTACTTAAGGCTGAATTCTAAAAACCATTCACCAATTAAAACTTCAATTCGGGGAGATTTCCCCATTGCATGCTTGGTTTACACACTCTACAAAATCAATCACTTGGGCATTACCCATAAATAATGCCCTTCACATTCCTAAAGCACTTGATCCTAAGCCTCTAACTAAAATTGGTAGCAACTTGACCCTTGTTAAGGATTGGAGGTCTAACTACCTGTGTGTAGTGCCTACGTGCTGGTGAGGGTTCCCGCATACTATCGGGTGTCTAAGACTGGGGCAAACGGCCTTTCAATCTGGCCCGGTGGTTCCACGGTGCTTGCATTCGGTTTCGTAGTTCGTGATAGTAGGTAACTTAGATCTTTAGGTCTAAGGGCACACTGTTGAGGTTAGGAATTTGATTGTATTGATTTGTCATCAAGTGTACCTTTGCGGCGTCATTTCTCTCATCACTTTTCCCTTCTTATCCCCCCAATTCTCCCTGCGGTAGTGCATGTTTGGGAGGAGGTCACAAAACCCTAAACTATGTGAATTGCCTGATAATTTTAGAAAAGAAGCCAAATCATCCTCCTCCTCCACAAACACGGCTGCACGCCCACCCCCAAATCCCGAGGGAGGAAACCACCCTCAAAACCAACCAGGTGGTGGAGCCTTAGACCCCATAACCCGCCTCCAAGCCCAAATGGAAATGTATAATGAAAAAATTGAAGCCATTAGGGAAACATTGGAGGAAATGCAGAACCCTCCCGAACGGGAGGAGCCTAGGTCTCTTAGCTCCTATCAGAATCCCGCTGCTATAGTGACCATAGGACAAATTCGGGTCCCCATGGGTGGGGACGACTTTGAACTGAAACCTAACATAATTGTCCTGATGAATTTTCACTTCCATGGTCTTGCAAGTGAAGATCCTTTTCTCCACTTGGAAGACCTTACCCGATTGGCTGAAACTGTTAAACCAAGAAATATCGGGTTACCTATAGTCCTCATGAAAATGTTCCCATTTTCATTGCAGGATAAAGCGTCGCAGTGGTTATGCACCCTTGGGAGAACGATCCACTCTTGGGAAGAGATGCGAATAGCGTTTCTCAAGAAGTTCTTCCCAATCGGGCGAACTAATGCGCTTCGTCGTGCTATCACTTCATTTACCCAACAAAGCGGCGAACAGTTTCATGAGGCATGGGAAAGATATAATGACCTCCTCAGGAAGTGTTCACACCATGGTCTGCCTAAGTGGGATATAGCCCAGATTTTCTACTACGGGCTAAATGAGACTTTGAAGCAGATTACAGATGCTTCCTGCAGAGGGAATTTCATGAATAAAGACGAGAATGGAGCATTCGAATTATTTGAAAATATGAGCGAAAACTCAATGAACAATGCCTCCATTGTCGCCTTTAATTGTACCAGCCTGCCCCGAAATGTCTACGAAGTTGACACGGGACCCTCCCATTCATCCACTGATCTTAGCCTTATTGCACAGAAATTGGATGAAGTCTCCGTCGTGCACAAGAAGCTGGAAGAGCTTCTGGCCAACCCCGCCCGTTCTATGGCAAACACCCCCACCTCACCACTTTGTCACAATCCCAATTCTTGCAACATCAGGCTTATCCTGAGAAACCTCGTAAGACCTTCCTTACCGAGTGTCACGCCAAGCGATTCGGTAAGTCATGTGGATCTGGCTTCTGCAAGCTAGTATTTTGACATGGAGGACCAAGCCTCCGTGTGCTCGGATGCATATTTACATACAGACGCGTCTTCTGGCATAGAAGACGCTTGTGCCCTGGGGAACAACCCGTTCTCTGCCACTTATAACCTAGGGTGGTGAAATCATCCAAACTTCGCATGGTCCAACAACCCGCAGCACCAAAACCTCGCGGGTGGACCAATGCGATCGTTTGCACCGGTCATCCCAAGGGCCCAGTCTAATCCTATGGCGAATCCGCCATCAGTCCCTTGTGTACCACAAGCAGAACACGCATCAAGTCCTCTTGATAAATTGATGCGAATAATGACGGAAATATCAAAGCGCCATGAAGAGAACATGACCTCTCTTCAGCACCAATTGTCACAGCAGAATGATGAGATTAGTCAACTACGCATGGTGACTCGATCTCAGGGCACTCTTCCCTCCCAACCTGTTCCCAACCAGCAAAATTTCGTGCCCCGTGGTCCGCAACCATAGGTACGACCTTCTCATCGTCAGTCCGCACTCTTGAAGACCGGATTGCCCTTTCTTTCCCACTAAATCAGGCGGATTTGCAACTCCACACTGGGACCTTGAGCCCACATACTACTCACTGGGGCTATTCCTTTTTGGATCCATCTATCCATGAAGCCCCCCTTTTTGGCCAATCTGAGGGCCAACTTCTTCCTCCTGACCTGTTCTCCGATCCGCCTGGGACACTCTCGTCCCATGAAATGCCAAATCTTTCACCATCCACTCCTGAGCTGAAAGTGCTGCCTAATACACTTAAGTATGTTTTCTTGGGACCAAATGAAACACTCCCTATAATCATCAGTTCAAAATTGACCAGGGAACATGAGTGCAAGCTAACGAAGGTCCTCATAGAACACAAGGCAGCTATTGGATGGTCTTTATCAGACTTATCTGGCATTAGCCCTCCTACTGCACTCACCGTATATATATGAAGGAGGAGGCTCGACCTTCCCGTGAGATGCAACGACGTTTCAACTCTAACATGTGGGAGGTTGTTAAGAAGGAAATTATTAAATGGCTGGATGCGGGTATAATCTACCCAATCAGCGATAGCCCCTGGGTGAGTCCAATTCACGTTGTACCCAAAAAGGTGGGACTCACCATCCATGTCAATGACAGGGGCGAATCCATCCCTACATGCACTTCGACATCTTGGAGAGTGTGTGTAGATTATAGGAAACTCAATGCTGCAACCAAGAAAGATCACTTTCCTCTACCTTTCATTGACCAAATCCTGGAGCGGTTAGCGGGAAATAAATTTTTCTGTTTTCTGGATGGATTCTCAGGATATAACCAAGTGGCAATTGACCCCGGGGACCAAGAGAAAACCACTTTTACCTGCCCTTTCGGCACCTTGCATTTAGAAGGATGCCGTTTAGACTTTGTAATGTGCCAGCAACTTTCCAGAGATGTATGCTGGTGATATTCCATGACATGGTGGGTGACTTTCTCGAGGTCTTCATGGATGACTTTTCGATCTTTGGACCATCTTTTGATGATTGTCTTGCCAACCTGATCCGTATCCTTAGGAGATGTATTGATGTAAATCTCGTGCTTTCTTGGGAAAAAAGTCATTTTATGGTGCACGAGGGAATTGTTTTCGGACATATCATCTCCGATAGGGGTATCGAGGTTGACAGAGCTAAGCTTGACGTAATTGCTGATTTACCTGTGCCTGGCTCTATCAAACAAATCCGCTCCTTCCTGGGACACGTCAGTTTCTATAAGAGATTTATCAAAGATTTCTCCAAGATTTCTTGACCTTCAACTCATCTCCTATCGACTGACGTACCGTTCGATATGGGCCCTGACTGCATACAAGCATTCACACAGCTGCGTAATGCTATCACCAAGGACCCTGTTCTCCAGCCACTTGATTGGTCCCTCGAATTTGAACTCATGTGTGACGCTTCCGACCTTGTAGTCGGAGCGATCCTGGGACAAAGATGCGATAGACACCCCCTTGTGGTGTACTACGCCAGTAAGACATTGGACGAGGCCCAACGTAATTATACTATCGCTGAAAAAGAACTGCTGACGGTCGTCTTTGGGCTAGAGAAATTTTGCTCTTACCTTCTGGGCTCACACGTTATTGTTTTCACTGATCACGTGGCCATTTGCCATCTCATGCATAAGAAGGATGCCAAGCCTAGACTGATTCGTTGGATCCTTCTGCTCCAAGAATTTGACATTGAGATCCGCGATAAGGTCGGAGCCCAGAATGTTGTGGCTGATCATCTTTCCAGACTGGACCCTGACCATATTGGACTTACTCTACTGATCAATGAAATTTTTCCTGATGAGCACCTATTCGCAATTAATGTGGCAAGTGGACCGTGGTATGCCGACATTGCCAATTACCTTGCTTCTGGATCCCTTCCACGTGGCTGGCCTAAAAACCAGTGCGAGCGTCTCATGGCAGATGCAAAGTATTATTTCTAGGATAATCCACTTCTTTTTCGGATAGGTGCTGATCAAATCATCCATCACTGTATTCCTGATAGCGAATTCCCTAGTGTGTTATCCTTTTGCCACAATCAAGCCTGCAGAGGCCATTTCTCTGGGAGAAAATCTGCAGCCAAGGTGTTGTAGTGCGGTTTCTTTTGGCCCTCCCTTCTCTAGGAATCACACAATTATGCCAAACATTGCACTAGGTGCCAGCCGTTAGGGTCAATGTCACGTCGTGACATGATGCCCTTGCAACCGATTCTAGCTACGGATATCTTCGACATTTGGGGAATTGATTTCATGGGTCCCTTTCCTCCTTCCAATGGCTTCAAATTTATCCTCGTGGCTGTTGATTATGTTTCGAAATGGATCGAGGCTATTCCCACTCGCCGTGCTGACCATATTATATCCACTCGATTCGTCAAAGACCACATCTTTGCGCGCTTTGGGATCCCTCGAGCCATTATCTCGGATGGAGGAAGCCACTTTACCCATGCTTCTTTTCGGTCACTTCTGAGGAAATATGGAGTTCACCATCGTATCGCATCCCCATATCATCCTCAGACGAATGGCCAGGCAGAAGTGTCGAACCGGCAAATCAAGTAGATTCTCCAGAAAACGGTTTAGCCTCACTGTAAGGATTGGTCCGACAAGCTGATTGACGCACTTTGGGCGTATCGGACCGCCTTCAAGGCTCCCCTTGGTATGTCTCCTTATAGAATCATTTACGGGAAGCCTTGTCATTTGCCCATGGAGTTGGAGCACCGCGCTTATTGGGCGGTTCGCCAATGTAACCTCAACCCAGACCTGTGTGGTCAAGAAAGGAAACTCCAACTCCAGGAGATGGAAGAGCTCTGTCGTGAAGCCTATGATTCTGCCTTAACTTTCAAGCAATGCACTAAGGCTTTTCACGACAGCCGTATTCGGCCAAAGGAATTTGAGCCATCTCAGCAAGTTTGGCTCTACAATGCCTAGCTCAAATTCTTTCCTGGGAAACTGAAGTCCAAATGGACTAGTCCTTTCCTGGTCTCGAGACTATTTCCTAACGGGGCCGTTGAAATTGAAGATCCCAAATCTGGGCATAAATTTACGGTCATTGGGCAGCGTTTGAAACCCTATCTTACTCATGAACCTGCCCCCATTGGAGAAACTGTTGCCCTGTTGGAGGGTAACTAATTTTTTTGCCTCATTCTGAGTCCAGATGGAGACGTTAAATTCAGTGCTCGTTGGGAGGCACCCCAACAACACTCACTATCCACCATCACTTTTCACTTCACTATCACACTCACTTCACTTTTCACTTCACCACCCACCATCCACCCACCCTACCACCCTGCTGTATACCCTACACCTCAGCTCTCGTTACCCGATCTTTCGTCCTTTCTCTACCCTTCCCTGCATGCATATAAGGACATAGCATCGTTTGGCATTGGGGGGTGGATAGGCATCCTTAGGATCTGGGTATTTTATGGTATCATGCAGTTTCCATTTATCTATAAATATGTAAAAAAAAAAGGGTGTTTAGTAATGATCTGAAAGCTGAAACAAAAATACAATAAGTTTTTATGGATATTCAACCACTGTTTTGAAGACTTTCCAGGCCACAGAAGGTTGATTCGCTCAGGCTCGGCTTAATTCACTTGAGCATTGACAAGATAGATCGGAATCTCTCCTAACTAAGGATGTATTCTTATACCTGAGACACCAGTACAGGAACCATTGGTTTGCTTCTACTCAAGAGCCTAAGTAATCTTGGTCCACACTACACATATCAAGAAAGAGCAGGTGAACATAAGATCCAACCCTAGTGTTCATTAGGGAAGGTAGAGTCCTTACCTATGCACGCAAGTAGATTTTTATCCCAGGCTTTAGTCTTGTGTTTAGGAGAGACTCTTTCCACCAAAAAGGAACTCTCCTACCAAAAAGAAAAGTGTGCTCCTCCAAATAATGTTGTAAGGGATATACTGACACGTGTTTCAAAAAAAAAAAAAAAAAGAGATGCAAATAAGTCAGTATATCTCACAAATGTTTGTGAAATTTCCTACAAAAAAAAAGTTCTTCTGGGCAAATACCCTATTTTCTTTGAGCCACAAATGTCAGAAAATGCGAGTTGAGTTTTCCGTCATCTTTTTAAGGGTCAATCCGAAGACACGAGCTGAAATTGGAACCAACCTGTACTTAAAAATTTGTGAAACCCTGGGCTTGAGTCTTAATGTTCATCTGGTCAGTCTTGATCCTTCACTAAGCACAAGCCATAATCTCTTGAGCTCTCGAGTATGGCAAAAACCTCCTGGGTCCTGAAAATCGTACTTAAGGTTTAAATATCAAGAGTCCTGGTTAGTTGAGAGATGGTCTATGTAATGTAAGACTTAAAGTACTGGTAGTCTTGTCTGCAATTGGTTCTCACAATATCCAACAATAAACGCACCTATGTCACCTCAGGAGAAAATCTTCAGCTTAAGATCATTTCTAAATACAGTACAAAAAAATGTTTTGCTAAGGACTAGCAAAAGATAGGCATGGGGGTATGACTGCACAACAAAAATACACCAACAATTGTGCCATCTTGTGCTATTTCCTAGCATTACCATTGCATATTAGGTATCCATAGTCGCATTTGTAAAAATACACGCATGCATGTGTAATGACCCGGTTCCCGAGTCCCTACGAGACACGAGAACCGGACCGACTCGACTAATCCCAAGACCTAGTCGTCCAACGAGGAAGTAACCAAAAGACAGTAAAATAAACCACATTCAGCATGAATATAACTAACAGTAAGAAAGTACAGCAGTAAGGAAAGAAACTACTACAGTAGGTACCACCACAACAGTAAAACAACATTTATCATATAACAAAAACTGCAGGTAAGGAAGGTACAGCGGAAACCAAAAACTACTCACTAGAACAGAAACAAAAGAGGTACAAAAGGCTGTGGTAACTCTACTGGACCCTACTCGGCCCAGCGTCCTCTGCAGCCGCCGACCCTGGCTGCTCAACACCTGGTCCTGAAAAAGGTAACGAGTGTAACATGTCAGCAAAACGCTGAGTAGAGTGGCAAACTAACTAAAGGCAACAGTAGAGTGTACAGTAGCTGTTAAGTTCTATTACTTCCTTTATTCACATCTTTCAATTTTTCTCACTATTTCATTTATTTCTCAGATCCTTTACTTGATCTCGAATGTCCTCGTGGGAACGATCTTGATTGCAGTCTTTTCCAAAAGTAGAAGTAGCACGTGGTGCTCTCCTAGCCGGGAGAGTCCCCCGTGGTGATCCTACCCTCAGCCAACCACCCCAAGGTCACTGACAGACGTAACGGTGACTACGGCACGTGCGATAAACGCACAGGTAGCTAGCCCGCACTGGCACGCGGTCAGTCATTTCCGTTAACGGGTGCGCCCAAAGCACAGCACGGAACCAGGGCAGAGCCCTCTCAGTAACAGGGGTCCAACCCCTCCACAGTAACCAAACCGGGGCCTTGCCCCTCCACAGTCCGCGCACCCTCGCCTGACTACCCTGGTTTGCCCTAGTGGGCCTAACAAGTCGGTGAAGGAGGCTAGCAGAACCCCGGGGCCCGTGGGGTAGCTAGTACTCTCCTAACACTAGTAGCTCTCCTCGGTACTACGTACACGAGGGCTAGCAAGTCGGTACAGAGCGGCCAATCCTAACCCCGGGTCCTTGGGGTGGCTGGCCCCACTCTGCACTAAACAGGTACAGGTACTTCCCTTGGTACTGCGTACCCAAGAGACAGTACGAACAACATCTCGGTTCCATTCCTTTCTCTTTCCAGGAGTTCCACTCCTAATTCCCCGTAGGGTTCCATCCTTTAATCTCAGAACATCTTATGTTTCACTTTCCAGTTTCACGTTCTTACAAACCATGATTTCAGTCATGTTCCTTATTCATAACAGGCAGCTGTTAATTCAATTTACAGGCAGCTTTATATATTCCTTTCCATTTTTCCCAAGACTGCAGTAATATACATTCCACTAGTTTTTCCATCTTAGGATTCATGCCATATCCTAGGATCTATCATACAATCTAGTTTTCCGGCCCTAGGATTCATGCAACACCTAGGAGCTATCATTCCATATATTTCTCATTCCTAGGATTCATGCAATGCCCTAGGTTCTAGTTATGGTTCCCTACTTTAACAGATTTTATTAATACTTAAAGCCACTCTACCAGGTACAACGGGAGTAATGGGGGCGTGATCAGGAATCCCGCGTGCCTCCGCGACTCTCAAGACTGCAACTGAACGAGGTCCTATCACAAAGATCAACACAAGGAGTGTCTCAAAACAGTGTATAGCTACTGTAGACGGGTAGAGGAATTAATTCTGGAAAGAACGCAACTCGAATTGCGGAAAACGGAGCCCGAACGGGCCCTAAACGGGTCGAACAAGGCAATACTGTGCAAAATCAGACATCTGGAACTTCTTCCAGACGTCTTAAAAAGTGGATCAGAGAATTACCTGTTCAGCGTGGTTTCCCAGACGTCCAGAAGTCTGCGGGGACGCCTGGCCTAGCTCCCAGACGTCCGATTGTCACACAGGACGTCTGGAGGTCACTCCCGCCGTCTGGTAAAACTTCCTGACGTCTGATTCGCAAAGGATGGCGAATCAGCGAGCCTGCGCACAGCCAACTCCCTCCCTCAGTACGGTCAGTCGACAGGAAGGAAGGAGAAGGCGGTAAACTCACCTTTCAGACGTCTGTAAGGGCCTCAAGACGTCTATCTCGCCGTCTGGCTGTCAACCCAGGCGTCTGATTCTGGAAATTTTTCCAGAATCAGGGCGCTGCTCGGCCTCCGCTCGCGACGCCGCCCGCGTCGCACCTCGCGCGTCTGCTGGTCAGACCGCAGCAGGTCCCTCTCCGCGTCGCTCTGCGCCCCCTGCGCCCTCCGCCGGCCGGCCAAGCCGCTCGGGCAATTTCGCCCTCACGGCAGAGCTCCGCCCTCGCACGCCGCACCTCCGCGCTCACTGCGGTCGTCGCTGCCGCCCTCGCGTCCACTCGCTCTCGCGCACAGGAAGGAGAAGAAGGAGGAGGCTGTGGAGACGGGAGGGGAGGCGTGGCCCTTTTAAGGCCGCGCGAGGAGGAGAGAGGGGGTGGGAGGCCGCCTGCAGCCGCAGAGAGAGAGAGGGAAAAAGAGAGAGGGAGAGAGAGGAATCGCGGGTCTGCGCGCACAGGCGCGCAGACGACTCTCCCGTGCGAAAAAAACTATTTTCCAGACGTCTGGATGTGATCCCAGACGTCTGTACCGACGTCTGGGCCACCTCCCAGACGTCTTAAAAGACGTCTGGGGCACGCGTTCGTTACAATATAACAAACTCAAAGGAAGTTTCGTCCCCGAAACTTGCGCCAACTAGGGTGCGGAAAAAAAAAGATGTCCAGATAACCATAACAAACTCAAAGAGGACGGAAGCCGGTCCGAAAAGACGTACCCGCGAAAAGCTCCGGGTACCGCTCCCGCATTGCCGCCTCAGGCTCCCAGGTAGCCTCCTCGTACCGCTGGCTCCTCCACAAAACCTTTACCAGGGGTACTTGCTTTCATCTCAACCTGCGGATGGCTCGGTCTAGGATCTGCACTGGCCGCTCGGTGTAGGTCAGGTCGTCGCTCACCTCGACGCTCTCGTGACTCAGTACGTGACTGGAATCGGCCACGTACTTCCTGAGGTTGGACACGTGGAACACGTCGTGCACACCAGAAAGCTGCGGGGGAAGGGCAAGTCTGTAAGCAACGGGTCCAACCCGCTCCAGGACCTCAAAGGGCCCCACGAACCTCAGCGCGAGCTTCCCTCTCACCCCAAACCGCTGTAAGCCCTTCATGGGCGAAACACGAAGGAAGATGTGGTCCCCAACCTCGAACTGCACCTCTCTGCGTCTGCGATCCGCGTAGCTCTTCTGTCTGCTCCTGGCAGTGCGGAGTCGTCTGTGGATCTGCTCAACTACCTCCTGACTCTGCCGGATCAACCTGGGGCCAACCTCCCACTTGGTCCCCACCTCAACCCAACT
Organism: Thalassia testudinum; assembly: GCA_037157565.1. Taxonomy (NCBI): domain Eukaryota; kingdom Viridiplantae; phylum Streptophyta; class Magnoliopsida; order Alismatales; family Hydrocharitaceae; genus Thalassia; species Thalassia testudinum. Next base: position 20,261,735 of record JAZHRO010000056.1, read on the forward strand.
CAAGGGTGCCGTGCATTTCCGTCCGTACAGAGCCTCGTAGGGAGCCATGCCGATGCTCGAGTGATAACTGTTGTTGTATGCAAACTCCGCCAGGGGCAGGTGCTCCTCCCAAGAGCCCCTCCAGTCCAGTACACAGGCACGCAAAAGGTCCTCAAGTGTCTGTATCGTGCGCTCAGACTGTCCGTCCGTCTGCGGGTGGTAAGCCGTGCTAAACCTCAACCTCGTCCCCAAGGCCTGCTGAAACTCAGCCCAAAACTGGGACGTAAAGCGGGTATCCCGGTCGGATACGATCTCCCGCGGAACTCCGTGTAGTCGCACCACATCACGGATATACCTCTCCGCCAACTGTGCTGGTCCCAAAGTGACTCGGATCGGCAAGAATCGCGCCGTCTTCGTCAATCTATCCACTATTACCCAGACTGCGTCGTGTCCTCGCTGGGTAACAGGTAAGCCCACCACCAAGTCCATGGTGATGCTCTCCCACTTCCACTCTGGCACTGGAAGGGGCTGAAGTGGCCCTGCAGGCCTCTGATGCTCGGCTTTCACCTGCTGGCACACTAAGCACTGCTGCACGAACTCACCCACATCCCGCTTCATCCCTCTCCACCAAAACTCGCGTCTCAAGTCATGGTACATTTTCGTGTTTCTGGGATGTATGGTGAATCTGGAACCTTGTGCCTCAGTCAGGGGCTCTCTCAACAGCTCCTCGTCTCTGGGAACGCACAACCGTCCCCTCAAGCGTAACACTTGGTCTGTGAAAGAGAAGTCCCCTGGGTCCCCTGATAGTACTCTGTCGCGCAAAGACTGCAAGTACGGATCAGCCATCTGTCCTGTGATGATACGGTCTATTAGCTCTGGCCTGGTCTGCCGTGTCACCGTCACTGCCCCACAGTACCCTCATAACTCTAGAGGTCGCCAACTGCCCACCTCCTCCAAAAGGCTCCAACTCTGTAACTGTAGACTGGCCAAGCGTGCGGGCGCCTTACAGCTCAAGGCGTCAGCCACCACATTGGCCTTTCCCGGGTGGTAGGAGATGCTGCAATCGTAGTCCTTCAGGAGCTCCAACCAACGTCTCTGTCTCATGTTGAGCTCCTTCTGGTCAAAAAGATATCTGAGGCTCATGTGATCTGTAAAAATCTCGAAGGTCTCACCGTACAAGTAGTGCCTCCATGTCTTCAGCGCGAAGACAACAGCTGCCAACTCTAGGTCGTGGGTAGGGTAGGTATGCTCATGGGGCTTCAGTTGCCGTGAAGCGTAAGCGACCACGTGACCCCTCTGCATGAGCACACCTCCTAACCCCTGCAAGGAAGTGTCCGTGTACACAACGAACCCGCCACTACTGTCAGGGATGGTGAGCACGGGAGCCGAGGTCAACCTCTCCTTCAGCTCCAGAAAACACGCCTCACAGGTGTCTGTCCAAGCGAAAGGCACGTCCTTCCGAGTCAACTGTGTCATAGGACGCGCAATCTGTGAAAATCCCCTGATGAACCGTCTGTAGTAACCTGCCAGTCCCAGGAAACTGCGAATCTCAGTGACTGAACGCAGTCTCTCCCACCTGAGCACTGCCTCGACCTTGGTGGGATCCACCGCCAGGCCGTCACCAGAGATCACATGACCCAAGAAGGTCACCTCCCTCAACCAGAACTCGCACTTGCTGTATTTGGCGTACAGCCTGCGTCGTCTCAGAGTGTCCAGAACCATCCGCAAGTGCTGTCCGTGCTGCGTCCGATCTCTAGAATAGATGAGTACATCATCTATGAAAACCACCACAAACTGGTCCAAGTACGGTCTAAACACCCGGTTCATCAGGTCCATGAAAGCAGCTGGGGCATTGGTCAGCCCAAACGGCATGACCAAAAACTCGTAGTGTCCGTACCGGGTGCGGAAAGCTGTCTTGGAGACGTCAGTCTCCCTGATCCTCAACTGGTGGTATCCAGACCTCAAGTCTATTTTGGAAAACACCGTGGCACCCCGCAACTGGTCAAACAAATCGTCGATCCTCGGCAGCGGATATCTGTTCTTGATGGTGACCCTATTCAGCTGTCGGTAGTCCACACAAAGGCGTAGGGTCCCATCCTTTTTCTTCACAAACAGTACCGGGGCTCCCCAGGGAGACGCACTGGGCCTCACGAAACCTTTCTCCAAAAGGTCCTGCAACTGGGCTTGAGCTCTCGCAGCTCAAGCGGTGCCATCCTGTATGGCACGGTGGAGATGGGGCTGGTCCCTGGTACTAGTGAGATTTCAAACTCGATCTCACGCTCGGGCGGTAGTCCTGGTAACTCGTCTGGAAACACGTCGGGGAACTCTCTGACCACCGGGATGCTCTGGAAGTCTGCCACAGGGCTGAGCTCTGCCACCACACAGGCTAGGAAGCCCTCACACCCCTGGCTCAAAAGTCTCGCCGCCCGAAGTGCCGAAATGCACCTGAAACCTCCGTCCACTGGCTGCCCGTGAAACTCGAAAGAAGGCAACTCCGGAATGGAGAAGACAATCTTCCTCTCAAAACAATCTACCAAGGCGTGGTAAGCGGACAGCCAATCCATCCCCAGAATCACTCCAAAGTCCTCCATCTGGATCATAATCAGGTCAGCTGGCAGGCTATGTCCTCCAATGCTGACCTCGCAATCCGTGTATACCTCCTCAGCTACAAATAGCTGACCACTCGGACCTCTGATTACCAACGGATTCTCTAACAGTGTATAATCCTGGTCCAGACTAACTGCGAAACTGGCTGCGACAAACGAGTGCATAGCGCCGGAATCGAAAAGCGTGTAAACGAGTCTGCCAGAAACTGAAACCATACCTGCTACCACGGATTCCGAAGCTCTGGCGTCCCTGTGTGTTAGGGCGTTGATACGCCCCTCAGCTCTAGGTGCAGACGAAGCAGCCACACTCTGCGTCGGATGGGTAGGTGCTGGCCGGTACCCTCCTCGCGACTACTGTCCTCCTCCTCGCGCCTGGGAACCGCAGCCTCCTGCGTGCCCTCCAGTGCTCTGCACGGGAAGTATCTGCTGACCTCCTACCCTAGATGGGCAGCCCCTCCTGATGTGGCCCGGCTGGCCACACTGGTAGCAGAGGGGAACCCGACTCCCGCCCTCAGTGAGTCCCTGCTGTCGGCTAGGCGGGGGTCCGATGCTGGCGACTGGCCCCTGTCGAGGGCCCCCAAAGGCCACTGATGGCCCTGCACAACGTGACGGCTCTCCTGCGGACGCCACGTGTCTCCGTTCTCGCCGGCCTTGTGAGAAGTCTGGCTGAAAGGGCCTCTTCCGCCAGCCGTCGATCTCTCGCGCGGACGGGTTGGTCTCCTCGTATGTCATAGCTGCCTCTACCACCCTCGAAAACGTCGGCAGCTTCAGGGGTTTGACATACCCCCGGATCGCCGGCCGGAGCCCCTCGGTGAACCTCCAAAGGCGCTCCTCCTCAGTGGTTATCGCTGTCGCTGCAAAGCGGGACAGCTCCAAGAAACGCGTGCGGTACGCACTCAGTCATCGTCCCCTGGCGGAGAGTGTGGAACTCCCGCCTCCTCTAGTCCTGCCACGTCTGGGGAAAGTACTGCTCGCAAAAGAGGGTGACGAACTGGTCCCACGTCGGCTCGTCCCTTTCCTGTCCCCGAACCGCCCTCCACCACCGGTGTGCCGCACTCTCCAGCTGGTACGTGGCAAAGGCCACGCGGCACTCCACCGGGGGGCGAAGGGTGTCGAAGATCTTCTCCAGCTGCTCAAGCCAGTCCTCTGCCTCGGTCGGGTCCTCATCCCCCTTGAAGGAGGGGGGCTTCAGCTTCCGGAACTGTCCGAAAAGCTCGAAGTGGCGCTGTAGGGGAGGTGCTGGTGCACCTCCAGGCGAAGGTGCCTCAGGTACAGAAGTGTCAGAGGAAGGTGGGGGCGGCAGCGGCCCATCCCCTCCCTCGTGTCCAGCGCCGTGTCCGTCGGGTGGTCCCACAGAGGACTCCCCCTCTGCAACCCCAGGAGGAGGTGCTCGGGGCGGTGGGTGGAGCTCCTCTCATACAATATCTTGAATCAGTCTGGCGAGGTCCTGGGCCTGGATTCCAGGGAGTGGTGGCTGGTCCACCGAGACGTCAACGACAGCATGCCCACCTCGCCGACCTCGTCCTCGGCCGCGCCCGCGGCCAGTCTCGCCAGTCCCGCGACGAGGCATCTCCTGCAAGGAGACGCGAAACAAAACGGAAACGTCAAAACAGACGGTACCTAACAAAACTTCTAAGAGCTCATGTCAAGAGATATGTTGTGGTGGCTACTCTAGCTATAAACATGTGAATTGGTTATTTTCCAGTCAGTTGATTCACTTCTCGGGACGACCTTGCTCTGATACCACTTGTAACGACCCGGTTCCCGAGTCCCTACGAGACACGAGAACCGGACCGACTCGACTAATCCCAAGACCTAGTCGTCCAACGAGGAAGTAACCAAAAGACAGTAAAATAAACCACATTCAGCATGAATATAACTAACAGTAAGAAAGTACAGCAGTAAGGAAAGAAACTACTACAGTAGGTACCACCACAACAGCAAAACAACATTTATCATATAACAAAAACTGCAGGTAAGGAAGGTACAGCGGAAACCAAAAACTACTCACTAGAACAGAAACAAAAGAGGTACAAAAGGCTGTGGTAACTCTACTGGACCCTACTCGGCCCAGCGTCCTCTGCAGCCGCCGACCCTGGCTGCTCAACACCTGGTCCTGAAATAGGTAACGAGTGTAACACGTCAGCAAAACGCTGAGTAGAGTGGCAAACTAACTAAAGGCAACAGTAGAGTGTACAGTAGCTGTTAAGTTCTATTACTTCCTTTATTCACATCTTTCAATTTTTCTCACTATTTCATTTATTTCTCAGATCCTTTACTTGATCTCGAATGTCCTCGTGGGAAAGATCTTGATTGCAGTCTTTTCCAAAAGTAGAAGTAGCACGTGGTGCTCTCCTGGCCGGGAGAGTCCCCCGTGGTGATCCTACCCTCAGTCAACCACCCCAAGGTCACTGACAGACGTAACGGTGACTACGGCACGCGCGATAAACTCACAGGTAGCTAGCCCGCACTGGCACGCGGTCAGTCGTTTCCATTAACGGGTGCGCCCAAAGCACAGCACGGAACCAGGGCAGAGCTCTCTCAATAACAGGGGTCCAACCCCTCCACAGTAACCAAACCGGGGCCTTGCCCCTCCACAGTCCGCGCACCCTCGCCTGACTACCCTGGTTTGCCCTAGTGGGCCTAACAAGTCGGTGAAGGAGGCTAGCAGAACCCCGGGGCCCGTGGGGTAGCTAGTACTCTCCTAACACTAGTAGCTCTCCTCGGTACTACGTACACGAGGGCCAGCAAGTTGGTACAGAGCGGCCAATCCTAACCCCGGGTCCCTGGGGTGGCTGGCCCCACTCTGCACTAAACAGGTACAAGTACTTCCCTTGGTACTGCGTACCCAAGAGACAGTACGAACAACATCTCGGTTCCATTCCTTTCTCTTTCCAGGAGTTCCACTCCTAATTCCCCGTAGGGTTCCATCCTTTAATCTCAGAACATCTTATGTTTCACTTTCCAGTTTCACGTTCTTACAAACCATGATTTCAGTCATGTTCCTTATTCATAACAGGCAGCTGTTAATTCAATTTACAGGCAGCTTTATATATTCCTTTCCATTTTTCCCAAGACTGCAGTAATATACATTCCACTAGTTTTTCCATCCTAGGATTCATGCCATATCTTAGGATCTATCATACAATCTAGTTTTCCGGCCCTAGGATTCATGCAACACCTAGGAGCTATCATTCCATATATTTCTCATTCCTAGGATTCATGCAATGCCCTTGGTTCTAGTTATGGTTCCATACTTTAACAGATTTTATTAATACTTAAAGCAACTCTATCAGGTACAACGGGAGTAATGGGGGCGTGATCAGGAATCCCGCGTGCCTCCACGACTCTCAAGACTGCAACTGAACGAGGTCCTATCACAAAGATCAACACAAGGAGTGTCTCAAAACAGTGTATAGCTACTGTAGACGGGTAGAGGAATTAATTCTGAAAAGAACGCAACTCGAATTGCGGAAAACGGAGCCCGAACGGGCCCTAAACGGGTCGAACAAGGCGATACTGTGCAAAATCAGACGTCTGGAACTTCTTCCAGACGTCTTAAAAAGTGGATCAGAGAATTACCTGTTCAGCGTGGTTTCCCAGACATCCAGAAGTCTGCGGGGACGCCTGGCCTAGCTCCCAGACGTCCGATTGTCACACAGGACGTCTGGAGGTCACTCCCGCCGTCTGGTAAAACTTCCAGACGTCTGATTCGCAAAGGATGGCGAATCAGCGAGCCTGCGCACAGCCAACTCCCTCCCTCAGTACGGTCAGTCGACAGGAAGGAAGGAGAAGGCGGTAAACTCACCTTTCAGACGTCTGTAAGGGCTTCAAGACGTCTATCTCGCCGTCTGGCTGTCAACCCAGACGTCTGAGTCTGGAAATTTTTCCAGAATCAGGGCGCTGCTCGGCCTCCGCTCGCGACGCCACCCGCGTCGCACCTCGCGCGTCTGCTGCTCAGACCGCAGCAGGTCCCTCTCCATGTCGCTCTGCGCCCCCTGCGCCCTCCGCCGGCCGGCCAAGCCGCTCCAGCGAGCTCGCCCTCACGGCAGAGCTCCGCCCTCGCACGCCGCACCTCCGCGCTCACTGCGGCCGTCGCTGCCGGCCTCGCGTCCGCTCGCTCTCGCGCACAGGAAGGAGAAGAAGGAGGAGGCTGTGGAGACGGGAGGGGAGGTGTGGCCCTTTTAAGGCCGCGCGAGGAGGAGAGAGGGGGTGGCAGGCCGCCTGCAGCCGCAGAGAGAGAGAGGGAAAAAGAGAGAGAGAGAGAGGAATCGCGGGTCTGCGCGCACAGGCACGCAGACGACTCTCCCGTGCGAAAAAAACTGTTTTCCAGACGTCTGGATGTGATCCTAGACGTCTGTACCGACGTCTGGGCCACCTCCCAGACGTCTTAAAAGACGTCTGGGGCACGCGTTCGTTACAGCATGCATCTATTTGAGAGGGGAGGAGAGCGAAATAAATGGCCTTGTAATTGACAAATTCTTCAAGTGCTGCCTCGCAAAATTTTCATCTTTATTTTTATTTCTATTTGATTTTTGAATTTCTTCACTGCGGCTGCAAGGCATGACCTATTCTTCCTTGCGCCATGCTCTGCACAGCCACTACCTGCAGTCGCATGCACAGCATGCACAGCCATGCATAGCCAGGGCATGGCTGTGCATGACTTCTTCCTCTTTAAAAAGGCACGGCTTCTTCTTTGCAAAGGGAGCTTGGTCCACCCAAAAACACACAGTAGCTTCCCTCCTTCCAGGCCATCTCCTCCCCTCTCCCTCCATAAGCAACCTCTCCTCCTCTGAGGAGCCACTCTGCGCGAAGGAGCACCTCACAGTGGTGCACAACCACCACTGTGAGTCCTACCACTGCCCAGCTCATCAAAGAGCTGGTGGGTGTGGTGGTTCTCTTCCCTGTTTTGACGTTTAGCCACTTCCGCCATTGCCACAGGAGCTTCAAGCTTTGAAGCTCAACTAGCCATCGCAAGCTCCGTAGCAGCAGCAGCAAGGCGGCAGCAGCAACGTAGGCCACCACGCACCTACACGCAGGCCAGCGTGCACGCCTGCAGGTCACCCTCGCCCCTCTCCGCGCCCCTACGCGCCTGCGCGTGTGCATGCGCCATCAGACGTTGCCCCGCTGCTGCAGACGACTTAAACGCCTTCTTCACTCCAGTACTCTCTCTCTCTCTCTCTCTCTCTCACAGCACTCTCTCACACTCTCTGCACACACATACACACTCACACTCTCGTACACACACCTATACTCTACTATATACATATATATATACATACATATATATATTTTTATATATATATTTATATACATATATATATATATACTTATATATATATATGCACACATATATATTTACATATATACATATACTTATATACGTATAAATAAATAAATATATATATATATACCTATATAACTAAGTATAAGTATAGATACATATATATATATATATACATATATACACATATACTTATGCATATATATATATATATACATACATATATATATATCTATAACTATATATACATATCTATCTACATATATCTATATATATATATTACTATATATATAATACATATATATATATACATCTATATAGTTATATATACACACATATACATATATTTATATATATATATATCTATACATATATCTATCTATACATATATTAACATACCTATATATATATATGTAGTTTCCCTACGAGGAGGGGTGACGTAATAATTGCGGAAATAAAATATATAAAGCAATCTCACAAAATAAGCAATCACAAAATGTACACAAGTAATTTTTAGGTGGAAACCCAAACCGGGTGAAAACCACCACCTAACCCTCTCGAGTTAGGATTTTCCGATCAACCTAGTTGATCAAATCCACTAACCGAATCACTTTAAAACGAGGGTGATTCAACCTCAGTACAACCACGCTACAAGTACGAGGGTAGCGTTCCTCAACCCCTTCTCTCCACAAGAAGGATTTTGTCCCACGAAGGAGACGGGAATTCGCAAAGCGAATACCCAACCAAAAGACAAAGATAAAATAAACAATAGTCCTATAGAGCCAACAAAATAATTAAACCTAGCTTCTATAGGAAATAGGAAACTCCCCTTTGCAAGGAGTGCGTCGACGATGACGCGGTGCGTGAGCCACGCGACGGCGCAACTTCGCTCTCGTGAACTACGGCGGGAGAGCGGGTGCGCGAAGGGAATGATGCTCTCAAGATGTAGAACTTGAGCTTAGAGAGCAAGAGCTTCTTGGACACAAGAGAGTGGAAGTATGTTGCTTAAGTGTGTCTTTTGTGTTTTCTAAGTGTATATCTTGTGTGTTTTTGTGTTGCAAAGGCTCCCCTCTATTTATAGAGGCCTTAGGAAGGCATTGGAAGGCTTAAGAAAGGTTCTATAGCCGTTGGGTGCAAAGCCCAAGAGAATCAGGCCGAAATCAGGACAATGATTACATTTGACAGGGTTATCAGACGTCTAACTCTGGCATCAGACGTCTGGAAGGCCACTTTAAGACGTCTGATTCCAAGGTCAGACGTCTGATTCTATGCAGGTTTCTCCCTGACTTGAATCAGATCTAAACAGGGTTTTTGCGCAAGTCCATCAGACGACATACAGGACGTCTGGTACTATGTCTGGACGTCTGGAAACCTACTTTTACTGTGGGAATTGATTTCCAAACGTTGCAACGGCTAGAAAATCTCTGAGAAGAGATTTTGGGTCAGCCGAGGCAAAACGGTCATTTATCAGACGTCTGGAAAGTCCTATGGACGTCTGATAAGGCTCTAACGGTCATAATCTTGAGTGTTTTCTAAGCCAGCCAACGGTCCACTAATTGGACGTCTGGCAAAGTCATCAGACGTCTCCTAAGACGTCTGGTCTAAGGTCTGGACGTCTGATTTCATCAGACAGAACTAACTACGTCCAGCCTAACAGTTATCAGACGTCTGAAACAACAGTCAGACGTCTTAAAATGCTTTATCAGACGTCTGATTTGGGAATTAGACGTCTGGAAGTGCTGTTTGAACCCTATATTGGTTTTCTAAGTATTCTACAGAAAACCTAAGTATCCTAGGGTTGTGCCGGTGTTCCTAGGACTACTGTTAGGGTTCTTTGAGGCTCTTTAACATAATTTTCTAAGGAAAAATAAAGAGCAACAAAAGAAACGAAAAAATACAACAAGTACAAAAGAAGGAAATCTATCCTATTCTTCATTTCCTTCCATCTTCAATCTTTCGCTCCACGTGAACCTCCTCTGTTTTCCGTCAAGCTCCTCCAATCTGTCCTGGATGCGAGCTCGAGTTCCGTCTAAACACGTCTTCATTTGCAATTCACCTGAAATCTAGGACTCAAATTGCAAATGTTAAATAACACGTGTTTTGTTATCATCAAAACAAATGATCGTGGTGCTCTAGCACCAACAATCTCCCCGTTTTTGATGATGACAAAATCGTAAATAATAATGCATAAAAATCCTCCCCCTTTTTGACATTATCAAAAAGGTTTAATTGATTTTATATTTCCTATAACTCCCCCTTAAAACATGCTCTTCTATGAGTTTCTTTTGACAGAGGTAATGTCCTCCCCCTTTTTGTAACAATGCGATAGCTATTATTTTTCTCCCCCTTTCTAAAGGAAATCTAGCTACCTTATATCTCCCCCTTAAAAATTGACAATTAGCTCATCCTTTTTTTTTTAACTCCCCCTATCTAAATGCTTATGATAAAAAGATAGGGTAAAGGGTTTTACCTCACCTACCATGGCCAATAAAATGGCCCGAATGGTGGTGGTGGATGCCACATCGGATGGGGTTCCCATCCGTAGCTTGGAGGCCCGGGCATTGGCGCCGGTCTCCAATCTGGTGGTCGACGTGCGGCGGGTCCGTCGTTTGTTCGCCGTCTCGTCGGTCTTCTTGTTCTCCTCCTTGGTCTACTCCTTGGTTCTCCCAACTTGAGTTGACCAGCTTTGAGCTTGTAGGTCCAGTCCTTTATGTTGTAATTATCCCTGAACCCTACAAAACAAGATTCTAATTCTTTTTTCGGTATCCAAGTGGGCTTGGATCCGGATTTGTTAGAAGGTCTCCTTGATGGAGATCCTTTCTCAACCTTAGGGCTATAAAAATCATCTACTTTATTGATTAGTTTGTTAGAGTTTTCCCTAAGACATGCAATTTCTTCTTTTATAGTATTCATCTTAGTCTTTAAATCAGAAATTTCTAACTTAAGACTATCATTTTCCTCAATCAACTTATTATTTTCATTGATGAGGTTATGATTTTCTAATAACAGGTTATTATCCTTAGCACTAGTTTCTATGTCCTTAAGTTGTTTTTCTAACCTATCATTTTCAGATTTAAGAAAACTAAGGTTCTTTTTAATACTTTTGTTTTCTATTTTAAGTGATTTACTAATCTCAAAAAGTTCATTAAATGCTTCTTGAAGATCGAGATTTACCTCGTTGTCTGAGTCGCTTTCGCTTTCACTTTCTCCAATTGCCATGAAACCAAGGCACGTGGTTTCCTTCTCCCCGAGATCTTCTTCCGAGCTCGTCTCCTCATGAGTGCCTTGCAACCTCCTCCATATCTCGTGGGCGGTGGTGCACTCTTGGATTCGTTCGAATTCTTTTGGACTCAATGCGCAATACAAGGCATTCATTGCCTTTGCGTTGAGTGAGAGCTCTAGAATCTGCACCTGCGAGTAGCCTCCTTGGGGTCGCTTCGGGATCTCGTATGGGGTTTCGCAACATCCCCATACCTCGAATTCAGTGGCTTGGAGCCACGTCTTCATCCTCAGCTTCCAGTAGCTATAGTTGTTCCCGTCAAAGTAGGGCGGACGGGTTGTGGACTGCCCCTCGGAAAATTTGATCGCTGATGTGCTTCCCTCCATTTGATCTCTTGCCGGGTGTTACTCCGATCTCGCAAGACCTGCTCTGATACCAAATGAAAGTTCCCTACTTGGAGGGGTGAGATCAGCGTGACAAAAAAAAAGCGAAATTGAACTATATAAAGCAATATCACAAAAATAAGCAATCACAAAATGTACACAAGTAATTTTTAGGTGGAAACCCAAATCGGGTGAAAACCACCACCTAACCCTCTCGAGTTAGGATTTTCCGATCAACCTAGTTGATCAAATCCATTAACCGAATCACTTTAAAACGAGGGTGATTCAACCTCAGTACAACCACGCTACAAGTACGAGGGTAGCGTTCCTCAACCCCTTCTCTCCACGAGAAGGATTTTGTCCCACGAAGGAGACGGGAATTCGCAAAGCGAATACCCAACCAAAAGACAAAGATAAAATAAACAATAGTCCTATAGAGCCAACAAAATAATTAAACCTAGCTTCTATAGGAAATAGGAAACTCCCCTTTGTAAGGAGTGCGTCGACGATGACGCGGTGCGTGAGCCACGCGACGGCGCAACTTCGCTCTCGTGAACTGCGGCGGGAGAGCGGGTGCGCGAAGGGAATGATGCTCTCAAGATGTAGAACTTGAGCTTAGAGAGCAAGAGCTTCTTGGACACAAGAGAGTGGAAGTATGTTGCTTAAGTGTGTCTTTTGTGTTTTCTAAGTGTATATCTTGTGTGTTTTTGTGTTGCAAAGGCTCCCCTCTATTTATAGAGGCCTTAGGAAGGCTTTGGCAGGCTTAAGAAAGGTTCTATAGCCGTTGGGTGCAAAGCCCAAGAGAATCAGGCCGAAATCAGGACAATGATTACATTTGACAGGGTTATCAGACGTCTAACTCTGGCATCAGACGTCTGGAAGGCCACTTTAAGATGTCTGATTCCAAGGTCAGACGTCTGATTCTATGCGGGTTTCTCCCTGACTTGAATCAGATCTAAACAGGGTTTTTGCGCAAGTCCATCAGACGACATACAGGACGTCTGGTACTATGTCTGGACGTCTGGAAACCTACTTTTACTGTGGGAATTGATTTCCAAACGTTGCAACGGCTAGAAAATCTCTGAGAAGAGATTTTGGGTCAGCCGAGGCAAAACGGTCATTTATCAGACATCTGGAAAGTCCTATGGACGTCTGATAAGGCTCTAACGGTCGTAATCTTGAGTGTTTTCTAAGCCAGCCAACGGTCCACTAATTGGACGTCTGGCAAAGTCATCAGACGTCTCCTAAGACGTCTGGTCTAAGGTCTGGACGTCTGATTTCATCAGACAGAACTAACTACGTCCAGCCTAACAGTTATCAGACGTCTGAAACAACAGTCAGACGTCTTAAAATGCTTTATCAGACGTCTGATTTGGGAATTAGACGTCTGGAAGTGCTGTTTGAACCCTATATTGGTTTTCTAAGTATTCTACAGAAAACCTAAGTATCCTAGGGTTGTGCCGGTGTTCCTAGGACTACTGTTAGGGTTCTTTGAGGCTCTTTAACATAATTTTCTAAGGAAAAATAAAGAGCAACAAAAGAAACGAAAAAATACAACAAGTACAAAAGAAGGAAATCTATCCTATTCTTCATTTCCTTCCATCTTCAATCTTTCGCTCCACGTGAACCTCCTCTGTTTTCCGTCAAGCTCCTCCAATCCGTCCTGGATGCGAGCTCGAGTTCCATCTAAACACGTCTTCATTTGCAATTCACCTGAAATCTAGGACTCAAATTGCAAATGTTAAATAACACGTGTTTTGTTATCATCAAAACAAATGATCGTGGTGCTCTAGCACCAACAATATATACATATATATATACATATATAAGTACACATATACCTATATAATTATAACCATATATGTATATATACATATAGATATATATTTACATATATACATACATATATATATATTTTCATATCACCTACCATACGTTGTATTGCGGAAATATCTGCACCAGTTGCTGATATTGCTCGATACACGCGTATAGAAAGCGTGTTCGCACTCATCTTCCACCATCCATCTTACACTCCACGCAGCACTTCATCTTGTTGGTTGCATCTTTTTAGACGACAGCCGACTCGACACCGTGCTACATGCCATCTCCACCCCCACCCCTTTATACATATATAATTTATACATATATATATATACTATATTTACTTTATTTCGATTTCTCTTTCATGCCAGTAAAAAGATAAAAAATATATATATAAAAGAAAAGATAATTCTTGACTTGCAGGTACTTAGTCTTGCGAATAGCAAGACCAGTTTTGAAACCCTAATTTGGCTCAAAGCCAAGAACCTGATTTTGAGGGTGTACCTCAAGGACAAAAATTATCAGAAAAAAATCTTAAATAGAAAAACACCAAAAACACAATAAACGAATGGAAGAGATTTGTTGTAGGAAAGGCATAGAAACTTCTTCTAATCCCACTTCCCTGAGTTTGACCCTGGGCCTAAAAGTGACCAAGATAAAATCAAGTAGGCCAGGTTAAAATTTTGTAAAGAGATGGTTAGGCTCGATTTAGGTTAACCACTATACACATTTCAATGATAAAATCACCATATTAACACAACCTATCCGGACTCGACCAACAGGCATTCAGTGACAGCTATAAGCATCACTAAAGGCCGCTCGAGCTATTGCTGAAGATCTGCGCCTCTTCATTGCTTGGGCAAGTGCATGCACTACGCAGGCCATTTAGTGATAGCTATAAGCGTCACTAAAGGCCCGCCCTTCTGTCGTTGTAAAGGCCGTGCCCAACACTCACGCTCGTAGCTGTTAAAGGCACGTCAATCTTCAACCATTGGATCAGGCATGGACGACTGAGATTGCGAGTGGAGAGCACGCGCCTGCCAATGTTTGAATTTTGAATCGCTGGCGCGTGTGCTGGCTGTCGTTGGATGCCACATCGCATGGTCGAGATGCGCCCGTAGATCACGCACGCATTGATTTGAATCGCACGCCTCTCATGATTGAGGAGATCAAACGGCTGGCGCTTCACGCGGGTGACTTAAATGCACGCCTCAGATGGCATGCATGTGATCTGGCGTAAACCTTCGTGTCAGCGGGTGGTGTTGGATCACACGTGGGGAACCTCAATCGCTTGATCATGATCGGGTGGTGCTATTGCATTTGACACTGTAGCGGGGCACGATGAATCGTGGCTCAATCTCGTGTCCGCTCTTTTAGAGTGCTTCCCCTCACTGCTATGCCACGCTTGTGGGTGTAATGCGAAGAAGAGTCGTGCCCATGTGATGAGGGTGGCCACTCAACCGTTGGATTGAGATCCAATGGCTGGGATATGATCTTGCGGTGGGCTTGGAGGCTCCTTGGCTTAGGTGGGGTGGCCTGGATGGTGCCACGTGGTACCATCTGGGCCATCCACCTTCTTCTTCTTGCGGAGGGTGCTATAGAGCTCAGATCTGGGTGATTCCCACGCTGACGAACTACGATCATTACTCTGAATCCATCCGCACGGTCTGATTCTTCATCCGAGGCCCATAAAGATGTCACATTGCCTCCTGGCCATGTAAAATGTGAATTAATGTACATAATATACAACTATCCTAGATGTATTGTAATGGATGTTTATGCACTATTTATATCATGATATGTAATGCTATGCCTAAGAACTATTATAAATAAGCATTTTATGATGAATTTATATGTCCTTATCACTAATCTCTTTGGCAATTATTGGGGATGTAAACACTTTTGCCGCTTGACATGCCAATGTGAATGGCTTAGAAGACTGAAAAATTTGACGGTTACGATTTAAATTCAAAAAATTAGGTTTCTTGTTAGTTTTGAAACCAGTTCCTTCTTTAAAAATATCAAACTAATGACATTTAAATAGGACAACTTTGCGATCATATCTGAAGCTGATCTCCATAATTTCATTAATTTCATTGTAGTATCCATCTGGACCAGTGGTAAGATTAGAATCCATAACAACTCTAGCCTATTGTGTAACCTTTCTATCATCAATTTCTTTACTCTGAATCTGAACCCATTTATTATTTACTAGAGTGGTAATGTGCATAATGTAATGGTGTATCGATAATTATATCAAAATATGGTATCCATCGTGGCTCCTTATCCTCTTTCAATTGATTAACATGATTTTTGAACCAATCCAAGAAGTCAAAATCAGATGTACTTGGGTGAGATAATCATTCAAATTCCTTGTAGAATGGATCAATCTCTGGAATTTGCTTTAAAATATATAGATGTGCTTAATGTCTATCAATTTTCTAAATTGGCTTGTATTATGTACGAAGAATTGACCTTTTAATATAAAAAATTGACAGACATTCTTCATCATTGTCATTGTGTTCCCCCTCATAGTTCCTTTGAAGTTTATTAAATCATTTGTTCATTTCATTCATATACATTGAGAAAAAATGTATACACTCCTCCATGAGATAACCTTCTACAATTGAACCTTTCGGCTTTGCCTTATTCAAGACATAATCTTTTAACTTTTTCAAAAAATGTTCCATAGGATACATCCATCTTAATTGTATAGGTCCACCGATTCTCGCTTCATTTGCAAGATGCAATGTGAGATGAACTATTACATCAAAGAAGGTTGGGGGAAGAATTTGTTCCATCTTACAGAGAGTAATGATTATTTGTTTATCCCAATGGTCCAGCATATCATTTTCTAGTGTCTTTGAACAAATATCTTTGAAAAATCTACTCATTTATGTGAAGGAATCAACAACTGGCTCAGTCAATATCCCTCGTATTACAAGTGGAACTAATACTTGCATATAAATGTGGGAGTCATGACTTTTCAAGCCAGATATCTTCCACACTTCATTCACATGAGAAAGCTACGATGAAAAATCATCTCACACCTGAATGTCCTTTAAGAAAGAGAATAGTCTACTCTTCTAATCCTGATTCAACTTATAAATAGCAGGTGGGAAGTAGCATCCTCCTCATAAATATGCAGCTCAAGATGTATCCCCAAACTCTTTGAAGTCGGTTGGTGTGACGACCGGGTTTTAGTTTGTTATAACGTTGTAGTATAGCCGGTTATTACCAACATTTCAAATATATAAATTTTTTACTCGGAAAATAAAAGAGTTCCCGAGGTCGAACTCAGGGAGCAAGTTGTATTCTAGAGATATACATGTTTCTTTTACAAAATAAAGAAAGAGAGAGGGAAAGAATTTGTTGTTCTCTTTGTTTTCTCCTCGTGATGTTCTTCTTTCTTTCTTTCTTCAGATCTCCTTCTTCTTCTTCTTTGTTCTGCAGAGGTGATGCTCCTCTTTCTTTCTTCAGATCTCCTTCTTCTTCTTCCTTGGTTTCTGTCTTGGCCTCTCTTCTTCTTTTTCTGCAGTCTCTTCTGTGAAGGTTTCTTCTTCCTTGGCTCTGCTGTACTTCTTCTTTGCAGCCTTTGCTCAGCCTCTTCTTTAGAGTTTCTTCTTGTTTCTCCTCCCTGCGGTTAAGTGTCAGCTTCTTCTTTTCTTTTTCAGCCAGGGACGTCACGCGAAGCTTTCTTCCTTAGCTGCTTCAGGCCGTCGTCTGATTTCCAAATCAGACGACTTAACTACCTGTTGCTACAGTTAGCTTCCTTTTTCTTCCGCGGGTCTTCTTCTTCGCCTGTGCCTGCACACTTCAGAGTTTTTCGTCAGAGGCAAAACCTACTCTACCCTCCCCCCCCCGCGTCTCTCTTTCTCTCTGAAACCACTCTTGGGAAAGCTCTCCCAGAGCTACCGGGTAACCGGGTTCGGGTCAGGCCCGGGTCCAGGCCCACCGGCGTGCGTGGTGGGCGAGGAGTGCAGGTCAGTCTTAAGTCGGGTCGGGTCGGTTCGGGTCAGGTCCGCGGGGCGTGAGCGCGGACGAGACCGGGTAACCGGGCGGGTGAAGGGGACCTCACCCCGTGTGCTGAGGCAGTAAGCCTTCAGCACTTTTGCATCTTATGTCGCTGCGGCTCTTCAGGCGTTTCCGAGGTGGGACTAAATGGCCCACCTCAATTGCGCGCCCGCAGCGAGGAATTCAGCAGGAGCTGGCGGCGTCACGCGAAGCTTTCTTCCTTAGCTGCGAACCTGGTGTTTTGCCAAAACGCCTCGCAAGGCCTGGGAGTTGAATCTGGGCGTGGCGCTGAGCATGGCGCGCCTGTAGCTGCAGGCGGAAGCAGTTCCTCCTGCGCGTCAATGGCGGCGGAGGTCGGGTGGCCTGTTCACAAGAAAACGGCCTCTCGGCCTAATCAGAAAGTGCCAGGAGCTTCGCCAGGGTGCGGCGAAGCTCGTGTGGGTGGTGGCGAGGCGCGGGGCGGCGTGTGAGGGCTGCCCTAGGTCGGACTGTGGGTCGGAGGATGGGTCTGTTCGGTGGGGTTGCAGAGGGTGATGTGGGGGAAGTGGCAGGGCGGAGGTTGATCAGGGTGAGGAGGCGGAGGTCCTGCGGTGGTTGGCGAGCCGTGTGGGTCGCTGAGGTGATGGGAGCGGCTCGCCGGAGGGTGGTCGGAGACGAAGGGGGTGAAGGTGGTCAGGGTCGGTCGAGGGCTTAATTGAATAAATTGAAAGCGGGGAAAGAAAGAGGAGAAGAAGGGGAGTAGCTCTAGCTTACTTGCAGGGACGAAGGGGGAGGAACAGGGCGACAGTCGTATCGACTGTCGTCGGAGAAGACGATGCTCAGGGAAAGGGGCGGCGGCGAGCAGAGAGCCGGAGAGGCGCCAGCTGGGTGCGGCGTGGCGCGGGAAGAGCAGGGGAGGAAGTCTCTGCTGCTGGTATTGCGGCAGAGCGAAGAGGTGGAGGGGGAGGAAACCGCCGGAGCTGGTGAGCGTCTGCCGGAGGAAGAAGAGAAGAAAGTTGGGGATTTTCTCCGTCAGATCCAGGCTGCCCCGGTCGGTGGAGCAACGGGGGGTATTTATAGGGATCAAACAGGGAGGAAGGCGGAGGGAGACGACGTGTCTCCCTCGCCGGAGGATGGTCGGAAACAAGAACCCATACCGTCCGTGCGTTCGCATGGCCGGTATGGTGGGTTACAACGACCAGGGGGGTGTCCCTGCGACGGCTGACGACGCAGGGCACCCCCGGTTTACTTGCCAGGTCCCCCACCTCACCCTGCGCGGCGCCATGCTCCGCGCAAGGTCGCCGGAGCATGGTGCTGGCAGGTTTTGCAGGAGGGACCTGATTGCAAAGAACGAAGGAGAGTTAGGGGCCAAAATGCGAGGGTTCAAAAGTTGAGGGCCAAAGAGTAAATATATGAGGACCAAAGTGTAAAGTCGGTCAAGGAGGTTTCTTCTTAGGCTCAAGTTTTTATACATGACTAATTAGGACCTAAGGAATCTGATGGTGAATTTCATTTTCATATTAAACCTTGTTTGACCGGTCAATTTGTGCAAAAACCCAAATTAAGTTATTAATTGGGCATGGTTCTTAATGTAGGTCAAAATGGGTTCTAAAGGCCAAATTGAAGGTTCTAAACCCTAGAGATTATTTTTCTATGAATTTTAGAGGGTTTATTCTATTTTTACTTTGCCTCGAACCTTGTGAATTGAAGTGGGTTGTTTTAGGGTTACAGATTTATCATTTAGTTTCTTGGAATTGCTGTAGCCCTTACTAGATCATTTCATCCCACTTTTATTCTTATTAAGCTGCTTTGACCTATGTTTGGGCCCTGAATTACCCTGTATGCAGATTATACTGGTGAAATTGCATTTTTACCCCTTATGACTTGTTTTCTCCTTAAACTCAGAATTCTCTGAGTTAAGCCTTTCCTTGAGTTATGTAGGAGCTTTTATCCTTTGTATTGGGTCAAAATGAGCTAGTTATGGCTCATGATGAGGTTCTCATCATACCCCCATGCCTAGCTTTTGCTAGTCCCTTAGCAAAAACTTAAGGTTTCAACCCTTGTTCTAGACCATGAAGTTTTTAATAGTTTTAGATAAGTGCCTTTTTTATTTGAGCATAGATTAGGTTAGAATGCTGACCATAGGCCTAAAAGGTACTCTAGTACCAATCAAGATCCAAATCTGTCTAGCCTTAGCCTCAGTCTTTTAGCAAAGGTTTTTAAGGCCCACAAGAACTAACCTAAGGTTTATTGGACTTCGTGGTTAAAGCACCCGTGCTTGAAATGATTTTAGCCCTGGCTCAGTTCGCAGTGCGTTTTGTAAGAGAGAGATAGAAAGTTTTTCTGTTTGGAGAGTTTTCTCTCTCTTTTTCTTTTTAGTTCTAGCCTAGGATTGGCTTTTCAACACGGTCTGTATCAGATTCCTTGCTCCCATCATCAATCCTCAAGGGTTCCTGGCGATCGATGCTTCGAGATAGCACCGCCCATGGCAACCCCCGAAACCCTGGCTATTGAGATTTCGAGATAATCCCATCCATGGTATTCCGTGGCCGAATCCAGACCCTGGCAATTGACACTTCGAGATAATGCCATCCATGGAATCTGAACCAGCAGAGTGCTTACATGCCCCCAGTAGGATATGTAAATATCCTAAGAGACAAGCACCGAGGAGATGATATTTTGTTACGCATCTTCGAGGGGATTTCCCGCCTCTCTGCGCTGGGAACTCGTCCAAATCAACTTGTGTTGATCGGCCGCTCCTATTCTAGGTGTTCTTTTCAGATTTTTGCGACGCTTCTGCGTGATTCTGATTTTTACGCTTACTGAACCAGGCTGTGTGTGAGATTAGGGTGCTTAGGTTACTGAGTCTCGTAAACCAAAAATTAGTTAACGAGGCCGAATACTCCCTAAGCCTTAGACCTAATACTTCAGCTTTTCATTTTCCTCAACCTCTTGAGGAGTGTCCAGATCTTAATGGGTACTAAGAGTTTATTCAAGAATGCCTAAGGTTTGCATTCTTTACTAATCTTATTGTGCACTTTTCTTGAATGAGGACTAGAACTTAGGTTAATTCCTTAGTTCCTTACTAATGACTATCACTTTTTCTCATAATTTTGTGCTCCTTTTTCCTTTTGTTTCTTTTCTCCTTCGCAAAATTTTCTTCTCTTTTCCTCTTATTCTTTTTCGAAAATTTTTTTTAATTTTTATGGTGTTTTTGGCATATGTGAATTTTTTGTTTGAAACCTTTTCTTACAAGTTTTGCACTTTCATACCCCCCCATGCCTAAGATTTGCAATGCCCTCATTGTAACCTAGGGGGTCTTAGTTCATTCCTTAAGACAGAAATTTGGATGAGTGAATGGGTCGGGTTGAATTTTTTGCGGACGATTTCAAATCCCAGATGCAAACATCTGAGTTGGGGTCGGCTGTCTACAAGGGTGAACTTCGAGTGCTGAAAGGTGTCAAAACAAGTTTCAGGTTTACAAAGAGAATGACGGGCTGCCTCCCGTTAAGCGCTGAGTTTTACGCCATCGGCTGGGCGCAATAAGCTCAAGGGGAAAGGAGGATATAAGATGCCTCAGCCAAATCAGTAGAAGTTACATCAATGAACGGCTTGAGTCTCTGACCGTTCACGATGAAAGGTTCAGAATCGTGGCTGAGTGGACTGATTTCGATTGCTCCATTTCCAAAAACCTGTCGGACCAAATATGGTCCGACCCACTTAGATCTCAGTTTTCCTGGGAA
This sequence comes from Thalassia testudinum, assembly GCA_037157565.1. NCBI lineage: Eukaryota > Viridiplantae > Streptophyta > Magnoliopsida > Alismatales > Hydrocharitaceae > Thalassia > Thalassia testudinum. The sequence goes on from JAZHRO010000056.1 coordinate 20,282,764, forward strand.
GAGTTTGAGTCGGGCATCAAAGAGTAGGACCTTTTGACCAGGATGAAAGATCTTTCTCGAGATGTGTTTGTCGTGGAAGGCTTTAACCCGCTCCTTGTAGATTTGCGAGTTCTCGTACGCGTCTATGCGTAATTCATCGATCTTGCTGATTTGGAGTTTTCTGTGGGTCCCAGCCTTGGAAAGATCCAGATTACAGTTCCGTACTGCCCAATAGGCTTTATGCTCCAGTTCGACGGGAAGGTGGCATGCCTTTCCGTACACCAATCTAAAGGGAGACATGCCCAATTGGGTCTTGTGGGCGGTCCTATAGGCCCACAATGCTTCCGGAAGTCGGGACGACCAGTCCTTCCTGTCAGGTCGAACAGTGACTTGCAGGATTTTCTTGATCTCCCGATTAGACAGCTCAGCTAGACCATTAGTTTGGGGGTGGTAAGGAGTAGAGATTCGGTGAGACACCCCGTATTTGGTCATCAGTGACCTAAACTGAGCATTTGTGAAATGGGTCCCCCCATCAGAGATTATTGCACGAGGAATCCCGAACCTTGAGAAAATGTGTTGATGAATGAATTTGAGAACGATTTTGTGATCACAGGTTCGGGTCGGTATGGCTTCGATCCATTTGGACACGTAGTCCACAGCCAACATAATGTATTCGAAACCATCCGAAACAGGAAAGGGGCCCATAAAATCAATCCCCCAAACATCAAAGATTTCGCATACTAGAATCGGTTGCATAGGCATCATGTCGCGATGGCTCATGTTGCCCAAAGTCTGGCAACGACTGCATGCCTTGCAATGACTGTATGCGTCTTTGAACAGTGTGGGCCAGTAAAAGCCGCACTGGAGGACTTTTGATGCGGTTTTATGCCCGGCAAAATGGCCACCGCATGCCTGGTCATGGCAGAAGGAGAGGATATTGTTGACTTCCCCTTCCGGGACACATCTCCGGATGATCTGATCGGCACCTATGCGGAAGAGGTACGGGTCTTCCCAAATGTAATACTTGGCATCGGAGCGTAATTTGTCTTTCTTGGCCTTCGGCCAATCGGACGGGGTCTGATGAGATGCCAAGTAATTTACAATATTAGCGAACCATGGAGGGCTAGTACCGATAGTCAGCAGGTGCTCATCGGGAAAATGCTCAGTGATGGGTCCGGAAGGGTCAATTATTTCAAAAGGAAGACGGGACAAGTGATCAGCTACCACGTTTTGTTTTCCCGCTTTGTCGCGAATCTCAAGGTCAAATTCTTGCAACAGCAAGATCCATCGGATTAATCGAGGTTTCGCGTCCTTCTTCGCAAGGAGATGCCTCACAGCTGTGTGATCCGAGTATACGATGACATGGGAACCCAGAAGGTACGATCTGAACTTCTCTAGGGCAAATACTACAGCTAGCAGCTCTTTCTCAGTAACTGTATAGTTACGCTGAGCCTCATCGAGTGTTTTGCTGGCGTAGTAAATGACCACAGGTTTCTTGTCATTTTTCTGCCCCAAAACCGCTCCTACAGCGAAGTCGGATGCATCACACATGATCTCAAAGGGTTGAGACCAATCAGGGGACTGTAGGATCGGGGCTTGGGTGACTCGGTCACGCAGGATTTCAAATGCTTGAGTGCATTCCTTGGAGATTTCGAAGGGAACATCCTTGGAGAGAAGAGTGGTCAGGGGGCGTGCGATTTTTGAAAAATCAGGGATAAATCGTCGATAAAAACCGACATGCCCTAAAAAGGATCGGATGTCCCTGATCGAGCTAGGCATAGGAAGGTGAGAAATCAGATTAACCTTAGCTCGATCCACTTGGATACCTTTTTCCGAAATTGAGTGTCCCAGGACAATTCCCTCAGGCACCATGAAATGGCTCTTTTCCCAGGAAAGAACCAAATTCACATCGATGCACCGCCTGAGTATCTGGACCAAGTGTTGGAGGCAATCGTCGAATGATGCTCCGAAAACTGAAAAGTCATCCATGAAGACTTCCAGATAATCACCTACCATATCTGAGAATATGGCAAGCATGCATCGCTGAAAAGTAGCGGGTGCATTGCAAAGACCGAAAGGCATCCTTCGGAAAGCGTATGTTCCGAAGGGGCAGGTGAACGTGGTCTTTTCTTGGTCCTCAGGATGGATTGCCACCTGGTTATAACCGGAGTACCCGTCAAGAAAGCAGAAGAACCTATTTCCCGCTAGTTTTTCGAGAATTTGATCAATGAAGGGTAGTGGGAAATGATCCTTCTTCGTGGAGGAATTGAGTCGACGGTAATCTATACAGACTCTCCACGAGTTGGCTAATCGGGTAGGAATGATTTCTCCGGTCTCAGTCGTTATAGTGGTGAGTCCTGCCTTCTTGGGCACGACCTGAATTGGGCTCACCCAACGACTATCGGAGATCGGGTAGATGATTCCGGCATCTAACCATTTGATGATCTCCTTTTTCACGACCTCCTGCAGATTGGGGTTTAAGCGTCTCTGCATTTCACGAGAAGGTCGTGTGCCCTCTTCTGAATAGATATGATGAGTACAATAAGAGGGACTTATTCCAGTCAAATCATCGAGAGTCCATCCGATGGCTCTGCGATGTTGCTGGAGGACAATAATCAGACGGGATTCCTGTTCAGGACTGAGGTTGGAATTGATAATCACAGGAAAGGTCTGATTAGAACCCAAAAAGATGTATTTTAAGTGAGCAGGAAGGGGTTTCAGTTCGAGGATGGGGTTTTCAGCAGCAGCGGGTGGTTCAGTATATATGTGAGGTTCAAGGGTGGGAGTTACTGGGTTGTTCATATCTGGATTCAACTCCTCTGTTTGCGGGTCAAGATCCTTCTGTGGTTGATGAGGCACAATCGAGTCACTTTGGAGGTGTGATTCATCAACCAAAGTCTTGATGTCACAAATTTGCTCGATGACGCCGCAATTAATTCCTTGTTGGGCCTTAAATATATCAATTTTCAGTGTTTGATCTCCAAACTTAAGCTCTATTTGGCCCTCCTCACAGCTGATGTTGGCTCTAGCAGTAGCCAAGAAAGGTCTCCCTAGAATGATTGGTGTATCCCTGGGGTTCTCAGGTGCATCCATATCTAAGACTATGAAGTCCACTGGAAAATAGAAATCCCGCACTCTCACGATAACATCCTCGAGAATCCCTTTTGGTGACTTTATAGATCGATCTGCTAATTGTAATGTCACCTCGGTTGGTTTCAGCTCAGATTCCTCTAGATGGTCAAGTAAGGATGTGGGTATCAGATTTATAGATGCACCCAAGTCTAACAATGCTCTATCAAATTGGGTACCACCTATCTTACAGGAGATCAGGGGAGTTCCAGGATCTTTTGCCTTGGGTGGGAGTCTACTAAGGATTATAGAGCTGGCTTGCTCTGACAGAACAATTGGGCTCCCTCCCTTGGTTCGCGGCTTACGCTGGGGTGTACATATATTCTTTAGAAATCGTGCGTAAGCTGGTACGTGGCGGATTGCATCCATCAAGGGGATGTTTATGTGGACCTGCTCAAAGAGCTTGACCAGGTCCTCCTCAGGGGCCACGGGTTTGGTGGTCTTCTTTCCCTTGGTCAGGGCCTCGGGAAACGGGATCTTGGTTGGTTCTTCTAGGATAGGTTCAGGTTGTGGATCTGGAACAGCGGTACCTTGGATAACTATCCTAGGGTCATGGTTATCAGGCTGGGAGTGGTTTGGATAATGCGGGTCTTGAGTTGTCTTACCACTACGTGTTGTTACAGAATTTAATCCGGCCTGATTTTGGTTTGGGTTTGGTAGGAGGGGTGGCTGCTGCTGAAATCCTGCATAAGAAGTTGAGGCTTCCATCTCGTCTGGGGATGGAGCAGTAGGAGCCTGATAAATCCATTGGGCGTGGCCTAAATTTGGATTCATAACGCGCTTCTGGGTTGGCACGTTATTTGTGTTAGGAAGAGGTTGGGAAGGGAGTGTGCCTGGTTGGCGAGAATTTTCCAACTGGGCCAGTTGAGTTTTAACTTCTGTAAGCTCGTCCTTGTGCTGTTTTTGACTAGCCGCATTCGTTTTTTGAATGTCAGCCAGAGTCTGAAGGATTAAGGACATTTGATCTTGATTTGGCCCTGATGGATAAGTAGGGTTGGGCCGAGGCTGAGGCGGCTGGTAGTGATGAGAGGGCTGTGGGCGGGACTGAAAAGGTGGTCTTTGGGTTTGGGAATTTCCCGCCCAGTGAAAATTGGGATGGTTTCGCCATCCAGGGTTGTAAGTGTTGGAGAATGGGTCGTTCTGGATGGCGTTGAGGTCCTCGCAGGTCTGAGGACCCTCCTGAGAATCAGGGAAAGGAGGAATGGAGTTCCCCCGGCTGGTGTAGAAAGGATCGGATGATCTTCCAGTCCAAGAATCAGATGGGGATGGATATGGATCCATCCCAGGGGAGGATCGGTGGAGGATGTTTTGCACAGTCTCCTGTGTGGAAGGAGGTTGTGCAAAGGAGTTACGCGCAGAGGTGGCTCGTTGCAAGTGCTGAGTCAGCTCATCCACCTTCTTTTCAATGATTGAGACCTTGTCCAATCGACTGGCCATTAATTCCAGGTCGACTGATGCGGACAGGCCCTGCGTCTCACGTGCTCCCTTAAGATTCGTCGCTGCGCGGGTATTCGTCCTGTCGAATAATCCCATGGAGTCATTGTTGATGGAGTTCTCGCACATGTTTTCGAGAATCTCCCATACGGTGTCTTCATGTTGACCCATGATGTTTCCTCCGCAAGTTGCATTGACGAAAAGGCGGATGTCCTCACGGAGTCCCTGGTAAAAAGATTGGACTTGTTCCCATTTAGGAACTCCGTGATGGGGGCACTTTCTCATGAGATCCTGAAAACGATCCCATGCCTCATGGAGAGGTTCTCCTGATTGTTGAGTGAAGTGTGTAATCTGATGGCGCAAGGCATTGGTCCGACCAACGGGAAAAAACTTTTTCAAAAATTCGGATTGAAGTTCTTCCCAAGTGTTGATCGGCCGGGTCTGAGTTTGATACCAATGGGCGGCCTTGTCCATAAGAGAAAAGGAGAACATCTTCATGAGAAGAATATCCCAATTTTGCGCATCTGATCCAAAAGTGTGGGCCAGATGCTTTAGCTGTTTGATGTGCTGGAAGGGATCTTCAGAATTAAGCCCATGGAATTTAGGTATAGCATGAATCATGTTGGGCTTTAGTTCGGAATCAGGTCCTCCAGTCGGGATTCTGACTCGAGGCTCAATGGCCACCGCAGCAGGATTGTAGTGGTCCCGCATCATAGGACGTTGTGGTGGGTGCACGAAGTTTTGGAAGAGGTCATTGAGTCGCTGGAGCTGGTGTTCCAAATTATTTTCTTCCTCAACTGGCTGAGCCATGATGGGGGAAGAAGAAGAACTTGGTTCTGAATCAGAAGAGAGAATAATGTGAGGGTGTTGCTGCACAAACACGGGCGTCGAGGCTTGGCCTTGACGAGAGTGAATTTCTAATGGAGGTCTTAAGGGTGGTCCTAGGGACCTCCTTCCGTACATGCACAGTTGGGAGAGGTAAGTTAGAAGGTGCTGGACCCAATCAAGGCACCCAAAAAATGTGTTGGGTGACTATAGAGGTACGGGGCAGATGGACCCCTTGATCAGAAAGATCGTCCACCTGAGAATTACCTGGGCAGCCAGAGAGGGAGAGTCCCGCGAAGACCCCTACACGGTAGAGCGTCCCCACGGGTTACAGGGTTTCCCCCACCCGACCTCTCTTGTCACTGCGGTTCCAGGTAGACCAGAATGGGGATCTTGACCTCTTAAGTCTACCAATTTTAAGATCAGGGTGCTTAAGGTTTTCACTTGAACTTTAGTCTTTTAAGTGCAAAGAGTGACCTAATTTAAGGTTGGTTGACCCAAGGGGTCAACTTTACCTCTTGTTTTCTTTGAGAGCTTTCAGATCTTGTCTTTTAGGGTTCAAGTGTTTAAAGAGAGAGAGCCAATTGTTTAGGATTTTTCTTGTTAATTATTTTCAATCAATGGCTTGGGCACACCTCTTTTGGATTTCCTCAATTCTTGATTAAGGGGTGTGTCTCTACTGAAATCCTAATGTTTGACCTTATGTTTGCTCTACTTGGTCCATTTAACTCTTTGTTGGGAAATTAGGGCTCAAGCAAGAATGTGTTAGCCCTTAAATACCCTTAATAGTGTGCAGGAGTGATGAGTTGAAAACATGCAACTCTTTATGGTTACTAAGTATGGAAGACAGGTTAGCCCTATATTGCTTGTTCTTTTCTTTTCTTCCTCTTTAGAGTTTAGGGGTTAATAGGGAGAGGAAAAATTTACCTGTCTTCGGAGTGGTTGTCGTGTGGTTGCTTGTCTTCTTGAGTTCCTGTAGCTGCACAAAAGAGAGGAGATTATCAGAAATTAAAAGAAACAGGAATGTTTACCTCTAGAATAGCCGTTGCTCCCCGGCAACGGCGCCAAAATGAAGTCGGTTGGTGTGACGACCGGGTTTTAGTTTGTTATAACGTTGTAGTATAGCCGGTTATTACCAACATTTCAAATATATAAATTTTTTACTCGGAAAATAAAAGAGTTCCCGAGGTCGAACTCAGGGAGCAAGTTGTATTCTAGAGATATACATGTTTCTTTTACAAAATAAAGAAAGAGAGAGGGAAAGAATTTGTTGTTCTCTTTGTTTTCTCCTCGTGATGTTCTTCTTTCTTTCTTTCTTCAGATCTCCTTCTTCTTCTTCTTTGTTCTGCAGAGGTGATGCTCCTCTTTCTTTCTTCAGATCTCCTTCTTCTTCTTCCTTGGTTTCTGTCTTGGCCTCTCTTCTTCTTTTTCTGCAGTCTCTTCTGTGAAGGTTTCTTCTTCCTTGGCTCTGCTGTACTTCTTCTTTGCAGCCTTTGCTCAGCCTCTTCTTTAGAGTTTCTTCTTGTTTCTCCTCCCTGCGGTTAAGTGTCAGCTTCTTCTTTTCTTTTTCAGCCAGGGACGTCACGCGAAGCTTTCTTCCTTAGCTGCTTCAGGCCGTCGTCTGATTTCCAAATCAGACGACTTAACTACCTGTTGCTACAGTTAGCTTCCTTCTTCTTCCGCGGGTCTTCTTCTTCGCCTGTGCCTGCACACTTCAGAGTTTTTCGTCAGAGGCAAAACCTACTCTACCCTCCCCCCCCCGCGTCTCTCTTTCTCTCTGAAACCACTCTTGGGAAAGCTCTCCCAGAGCTACCGGGTAACCGGGTTCGGGTCAGGCCCGGGTCCAGGCCCACCGGCGTGCGTGGTGGGCGAGGAGTGCAGGTCAGTCTTAAGTCGGGTCGGGTCGGTTCGGGTCAGGTCCGCGGGGCGTGAGCGCGGACGAGACCGGGTAACCGGGCGGGTGAAGGGGACCTCACCCCGTGTGCTGAGGCAGTAAGCCTTCAGCACTTTTGCATCTTATGTCGCTGCGGCTCTTCAGGCGTTTCCGAGGTGGGACTAAATGGCCCACCTCAATTGCGCGCCCGCAGCGAGGAATTCAGCAGGAGCTGGCGGCGTCACGCGAAGCTTTCTTCCTTAGCTGCGAACCTGGTGTTTTGCCAAAACGCCTCGCAAGGCCTGGGAGTTGAATCTGGGCGTGGCGCTGAGCATGGCGCGCCTGTAGCTGCAGGCGGAAGCAGTTCCTCCTGCGCGTCAATGGCGGCGGAGGTCGGGTGGCCTGTTCACAAGAAAACGGCCTCTCGGCCTAATCAGAAAGTGCCAGGAGCTTCGCCAGGGTGCGGCGAAGCTCGTGTGGGTGGTGGCGAGGCGCGGGGCGGCGTGTGAGGGCTGCCCTAGGTCGGACTGTGGGTCGGAGGATGGGTCTGTTCGGTGGGGTTGCAGAGGGTGATGTGGGGGAAGTGGCAGGGCGGAGGTTGATCAGGGTGAGGAGGCGGAGGTCCTGCGGTGGTTGGCGAGCCGTGTGGGTCGCTGAGGTGATGGGAGCGGCTCGCCGGAGGGTGGTCGGAGACGAAGGGGGTGAAGGTGGTCAGGGTCGGTCGAGGGCTTAATTGAATAAATTGAAAGCGGGGAAAGAAAGAGGAGAAGAAGGGGAGTAGCTCTAGCTTACTTGCAGGGACGAAGGGGGAGGAACAGGGCGACAGTCGTATCGACTGTCGTCGGAGAAGACGATGCTCAGGGAAAGGGGCGGCGGCGAGCAGAGAGCCGGAGAGGCGCCAGCTGGGTGCGGCGTGGCGCGGGAAGAGCAGGGGAGGAAGTCTCTGCTGCTGGTATTGCGGCAGAGCGAAGAGGTGGAGGGGGAGGAAACCGCCGGAGCTGGTGAGCGTCTGCCGGAGGAAGAAGAGAAGAAAGTTGGGGATTTTCTCCGTCAGATCCAGGCTGCCCCGGTCGGTGGAGCAACGGGGGGTATTTATAGGGATCAAACAGGGAGGAAGGCGGAGGGAGACGACGTGTCTCCCTCGCCGGAGGATGGTCGGAAACAAGAACCCATACCGTCCGTGCGTTCGCACGGCCGGTATGGTGGGTTACAACGACCAGGGGGGTGTCCCTGCGACGGCTGACGACGCAGGGCACCCCCGGTTTACTTGCCAGGTCCCCCACCTCACCCTGCGCGGCGCCATGCTCCGCGCAAGGTCGCCGGAGCATGGTGCTGGCAGGTTTTGCAGGAGGGACCTGATTGCAAAGAACGAAGGAGAGTTAGGGGCCAAAATGCGAGGGTTCAAAAGTTGAGGGCCAAAGAGTAAATATATGAGGACCAAAGTGTAAAGTCGGTCAAGGAGGTTTCTTCTTAGGCTCAAGTTTTTATACATGACTAATTAGGACCTAAGGAATCTGATGGTGAATTTCATTTTCATATTAAACCTTGTTTGACCGGTCAATTTGTGCAAAAACCCAAATTAAGTTATTAATTGGGCATGGTTCTTAATGTAGGTCAAAATGGGTTCTAAAGGCCAAATTGAAGGTTCTAAACCCTAGAGATTATTTTTCTATGAATTTTAGAGGGTTTATTCTATTTTTACTTTGCCTCGAACCTTGTGAATTGAAGTGGGTTGTTTTAGGGTTACAGATTTATCATTTAGTTTCTTGGAATTGCTGTAGCCCTTGCTAGATCATTTCATCCCACTTTTATTCTTATTAAGCTGCTTTGACCTATGTTTGGGCCCTGAATTACCCTGTATGCAGATTATACTGGTGAAATTGCATTTTTACCCCTTATGACTTGTTTTCTCCTTAAACTCAGAATTCTCTGAGTTAAGCCTTTCCTTGAGTTATGTAGGAGCTTTTATCCTTTGTATTGGGTCAAAATGAGCTAGTTATGGCTCATGATGAGGTTCTCATCATACCCCCATGCCTAGCTTTTGCTAGTCCCTTAGCAAAAACTTAAGGTTTCAACCCTTGTTCTAGACCATGAAGTTTTTAATAGTTTTAGATAAGTGCCTTTTTTATTTGAGCATAGATTAGGTTAGAATGCTGACCATAGGCCTAAAAGGTACTCTAGTACCAATCAAGATCCAAATCTGTCTAGCCTTAGCCTCAGTCTTTTAGCAAAGGTTTTTAAGGCCCACAAGAACTAACCTAAGGTTTATTGGACTTCGTGGTTAAAGCACCCGTGCTTGAAATGATTTTAGCCCTGGCTCAGTTCGCAGTGCGTTTTGTAAGAGAGAGATAGAAAGTTTTTCTGTTTGGAGAGTTTTCTCTCTCTTTTTCTTTTTAGTTCTAGCCTAGGATTGGCTTTTCAACACGGTCTGTATCAGATTCCTTGCTCCCATCATCAATCCTCAAGGGTTCCTGGCGATCGATGCTTCGAGATAGCACCGCCCATGGCAACCCCCGAAACCCTGGCTATTGAGATTTCGAGATAATCCCATCCATGGTATTCCGTGGCCGAATCCAGACCCTGGCAATTGACACTTCGAGATAATGCCATCCATGGAATCTGAACCAGCAGAGTGCTTACATGCCCCCAGTAGGATATGTAAATATCCTAAGAGACAAGCACCGAGGAGATGATATTTTGTTACGCATCTTCGAGGGGATTTCCCGCCTCTCTGCGCTGGGAACTCGTCCAAATCAACTTGTGTTGATCGGCCGCTCCTATTCTAGGTGTTCTTTTCAGATTTTTGCGACGCTTCTGCGTGATTCTGATTTTTACGCTTACTGAACCAGGCTGTGTGTGAGATTAGGGTGCTTAGGTTACTGAGTCTCGTAAACCAAAAATTAGTTAACGAGGCCGAATACTCCCTAAGCCTTAGACCTAATACTTCAGCTTTTCATTTTCCTCAACCTCTTGAGGAGTGTCCAGATCTTAATGGGTACTAAGAGTTTATTCAAGAATGCCTAAGGTTTGCATTCTTTACTAATCTTATTGTGCACTTTTCTTGAATGAGGACTAGAACTTAGGTTAATTCCTTAGTTCCTTACTAATGACTATCACTTTTTCTCATAATTTTGTGCTCCTTTTTCCTTTTGTTTCTTTTCTCCTTCGCAAAATTTTCTTCTCTTTTCCTCTTATTCTTTTTCGAAAATTTTTTTTAATTTTTATGGTGTTTTTGGCATATGTGAATTTTTTGTTTGAAACCTTTTCTTACAAGTTTTGCACTTTCATACCCCCCCATGCCTAAGATTTGCAATGCCCTCATTGTAACCTAGGGGGTCTTAGTTCATTCCTTAAGACAGAAATTTGGATGAGTGAATGGGTCGGGTTGAATTTTTTGCGGACGATTTCAAATCCCAGATGCAAACATCTGAGTTGGGGTCGGCTGTCTACAAGGGTGAACTTCGAGTGCTGAAAGGTGTCAAAACAAGTTTCAGGTTTACAAAGAGAATGACGGGCTGCCTCCCGTTAAGCGCTGAGTTTTACGCCATCGGCTGGGCGCAATAAGCTCAAGGGGAAAGGAGGATATAAGATGCCTCAGCCAAATCAGTAGAAGTTACATCAATGAACGGCTTGAGTCTCTGACCGTTCACGATGAAAGGTTCAGAATCGTGGCTGAGTGGACTGATTTCGATTGCTCCATTTCCAAAAACCTGTCGGACCAAATATGGTCCGACCCACTTAGATCTCAGTTTTCCTGGGAAGAGTTTGAGTCGGGCATCAAAGAGTAGGACCTTTTGGCCAGGATGAAAGATCTTTCTCGAGATGTGTTTGTCGTGGAAGGCTTTAACCCGCTCCTTGTAGATTTGCGAGTTCTCGTACGCGTCTATGCGTAATTCATCGATCTTGCTGATTTGGAGTTTTCTGTGGGTCCCAGCCTTGGAAAGATCCAGATTACAGTTCCGTACTGCCCAATAGGCTTTATGCTCCAGTTCGACGGGAAGGTGGCATGCCTTTCCGTACACCAATCTAAAGGGAGACATGCCCAATTGGGTCTTGTGGGCGGTCCTATAGGCCCACAATGCTTCCGGAAGTCGGGACGACCAGTCCTTCCTGTCAGGTCGAACAGTGACTTGCAGGATTTTCTTGATCTCCCGATTAGACAGCTCAGCTAGACCATTAGTTTGGGGGTGGTAAGGAGTAGAGATTCGGTGAGACACCCCGTATTTGGTCATCAGTGACCTAAACTGAGCATTTGTGAAATGGGTCCCCCCATCAGAGATTATTGCACGAGGAATCCCGAACCTTGAGAAAATGTGTTGATGAATGAATTTGAGAACGATTTTGTGATCACAGGTTCGGGTCGGTATGGCTTCGATCCATTTGGACACGTAGTCCACAGCCAACATAATGTATTCGAAACCATCCGAAACAGGAAAGGGGCCCATAAAATCAATCCCCCAAACATCAAAGATTTCGCATACTAGAATCGGTTGCATAGGCATCATGTCGCGATGGCTCATGTTGCCCAAAGTCTGGCAACGACTGCATGCCTTGCAATGACTGTATGCGTCTTTGAACAGTGTGGGCCAGTAAAAGCCGCACTGGAGGACTTTTGATGCGGTTTTATGCCCGGCAAAATGGCCACCGCATGCCTGGTCATGGCAGAAGGAGAGGATATTGTTGACTTCCCCTTCCGGGACACATCTCCGGATGATCTGATCGGCACCTATGCGGAAGAGGTACGGGTCTTCCCAAATGTAATACTTGGCATCGGAGCGTAATTTGTCTTTCTTGGCCTTCGGCCAATCGGACGGGGTCTGATGAGATGCCAAGTAATTTACAATATTAGCGAACCATGGAGGGCTAGTACCGATAGTCAGCAGGTGCTCATCGGGAAAATGCTCAGTGATGGGTCCGGAAGGGTCAATTATTTCAAAAGGAAGACGGGACAAGTGATCAGCTACCACGTTTTGTTTTCCCGCTTTGTCGCGAATCTCAAGGTCAAATTCTTGCAACAGCAAGATCCATCGGATTAATCGAGGTTTCGCGTCCTTCTTCGCAAGGAGATGCCTCACAGCTGTGTGATCCGAGTATACGATGACATGGGAACCCAGAAGGTACGATCTGAACTTCTCTAGGGCAAATACTACAGCTAGCAGCTCTTTCTCAGTAACTGTATAGTTACGCTGAGCCTCATCGAGTGTTTTGCTGGCGTAGTAAATGACCACAGGTTTCTTGTCATTTTTCTGCCCCAAAACCGCTCCTACAGCGAAGTCGGATGCATCACACATGATCTCAAAGGGTTGAGACCAATCAGGGGACTGTAGGATCGGGGCTTGGGTGACTCGGTCACGCAGGATTTCAAATGCTTGAGTGCATTCCTTGGAGATTTCGAAGGGAACATCCTTGGAGAGAAGAGTGGTCAGGGGGCGTGCGATTTTTGAAAAATCAGGGATAAATCGTCGATAAAAACCGACATGCCCTAAAAAGGATCGGATGTCCCTGATCGAGCTAGGCATAGGAAGGTGAGAAATCAGATTAACCTTAGCTCGATCCACTTGGATACCTTTTTCCGAAATTGAGTGTCCCAGGACAATTCCCTCAGGCACCATGAAATGGCTCTTTTCCCAGGAAAGAACCAAATTCACATCGATGCACCGCCTGAGTATCTGGACCAAGTGTTGGAGGCAATCGTCGAATGATGCTCCGAAAACTGAAAAGTCATCCATGAAGACTTCCAGATAATCACCTACCATATCTGAGAATATGGCAAGCATGCATCGCTGAAAAGTAGCGGGTGCATTGCAAAGACCGAAAGGCATCCTTCGGAAAGCGTATGTTCCGAAGGGGCAGGTGAACGTGGTCTTTTCTTGGTCCTCAGGATGGATTGCCACCTGGTTATAACCGGAGTACCCGTCAAGAAAGCAGAAGAACCTATTTCCCGCTAGTTTTTCGAGAATTTGATCAATGAAGGGTAGTGGGAAATGATCCTTCTTCGTGGAGGAATTGAGTCGACGGTAATCTATACAGACTCTCCACGAGTTGGCTAATCGGGTAGGAATGATTTCTCCGGTCTCAGTCGTTATAGTGGTGAGTCCTGCCTTCTTGGGCACGACCTGAATTGGGCTCACCCAACGACTATCGGAGATCGGGTAGATGATTCCGGCATCTAACCATTTGATGATCTCCTTTTTCACGACCTCCTGCAGATTGGGGTTTAAGCGTCTCTGCATTTCACGAGAAGGTCGTGTGCCCTCTTCTGAATAGATATGATGAGTACAATAAGAGGGACTTATTCCAGTCAAATCATCGAGAGTCCATCCGATGGCTCTGCGATGTTGCTGGAGGACAATAATCAGACGGGATTCCTGTTCAGGACTGAGGTTGGAATTGATAATCACAGGAAAGGTCTGATTAGAACCCAAAAAGATGTATTTTAAGTGAGCAGGAAGGGGTTTCAGTTCGAGGATGGGGTTTTCAGCAGCAGCGGGTGGTTCAGTATATATGTGAGGTTCAAGGGTGGGAGTTACTGGGTTGTTCATATCTGGATTCAACTCCTCTGTTTGCGGGTCAAGATCCTTCTGTGGTTGATGAGGCACAATCGAGTCACTTTGGAGGTGTGATTCATCAACCAAAGTCTTGATGTCACAAATTTGCTCGATGACGCCGCAATTAATTCCTTGTTGGGCCTTAAATATATCAATTTTCAGTGTTTGATCTCCAAACTTAAGCTCTATTTGGCCCTCCTCACAGCTGATGTTGGCTCTAGCAGTAGCCAAGAAAGGTCTCCCTAGAATGATTGGTGTATCCCTGGGGTTCTCAGGTGCATCCATATCTAAGACTATGAAGTCCACTGGAAAATAGAAATCCCGCACTCTCACGATAACATCCTCGAGAATCCCTTTTGGTGACTTTATAGATCGATCTGCTAATTGTAATGTCACCTCGGTTGGTTTCAGCTCAGATTCCTCTAGATGGTCAAGTAAGGATGTGGGTATCAGATTTATAGATGCACCCAAGTCTAACAATGCTCTATCAAATTGGGTACCACCTATCTTACAGGAGATCAGGGGAGTTCCAGGATCTTTTGCCTTGGGTGGGAGTCTACTAAGGATTATAGAGCTGGCTTGCTCTGACAGAACAATTGGGCTCCCTCCCTTGGTTCGCGGCTTACGCTGGGGTGTACATATATTCTTTAGAAATCGTGCGTAAGCTGGTACGTGGCGGATTGCATCCATCAAGGGGATGTTTATGTGGACCTGCTCAAAGAGCTTGACCAGGTCCTCCTCAGGGGCCACGGGTTTGGTGGTCTTCTTTCCCTTGGTCAGGGCCTCGGGAAACGGGATCTTGGTTGGTTCTTCTAGGATAGGTTCAGGTTGTGGATCTGGAACAGCGGTACCTTGGATAACTATCCTAGGGTCATGGTTATCAGGCTGGGAGTGGTTTGGATAATGCGGGTCTTGAGTTGTCTTACCACTACGTGTTGTTACAGAATTTAATCCGGCCTGATTTTGGTTTGGGTTTGGTAGGAGGGGTGGCTGCTGCTGAAATCCTGCATAAGAAGTTGAGGCTTCCATCTCGTCTGGGGATGGAGCAGTAGGAGCCTGATAAATCCATTGGGCGTGGCCTAAATTTGGATTCATAACGCGCTTCTGGGTTGGCACGTTATTTGTGTTAGGAAGAGGTTGGGAAGGGAGTGTGCCTGGTTGGCGAGAATTTTCCAACTGGGCCAGTTGAGTTTTAACTTCTGTAAGCTCGTCCTTGTGCTGTTTTTGACTAGCCGCATTCGTTTTTTGAATGTCAGCCAGAGTCTGAAGGATTAAGGACATTTGATCTTGATTTGGCCCTGATGGATAAGTAGGGTTGGGCCGAGGCTGAGGCGGCTGGTAGTGATGAGAGGGCTGTGGGCGGGACTGAAAAGGTGGTCTTTGGGTTTGGGAATTTCCCGCCCAGTGAAAATTGGGATGGTTTCGCCATCCAGGGTTGTAAGTGTTGGAGAATGGGTCGTTCTGGATGGCGTTGAGGTCCTCGCAGGTCTGAGGACCCTCCTGAGAATCAGGGAAAGGAGGAATGGAGTTCCCCCGGCTGGTGTAGAAAGGATCGGATGATCTTCCAGTCCAAGAATCAGATGGGGATGGATATGGATCCATCCCAGGGGAGGATCGGTGGAGGATGTTTTGCACAGTCTCCTGTGTGGAAGGAGGTTGTGCAAAGGAGTTACGCGCAGAGGTGGCTCGTTGCAAGTGCTGAGTCAGCTCATCCACCTTCTTTTCAATGATTGAGACCTTGTCCAATCGACTGGCCATTAATTCCAGGTCGACTGATGCGGACAGGCCCTGCGTCTCACGTGCTCCCTTAAGATTCGTCGCTGCGCGGGTATTCGTCCTGTCGAATAATCCCATGGAGTCATTGTTGATGGAGTTCTCGCACATGTTTTCGAGAATCTCCCATACGGTGTCTTCATGTTGACCCATGATGTTTCCTCCGCAAGTTGCATTGACGAAAAGGCGGATGTCCTCACGGAGTCCCTGGTAAAAAGATTGGACTTGTTCCCATTTAGGAACTCCGTGATGGGGGCACTTTCTCATGAGATCCTGAAAACGATCCCATGCCTCATGGAGAGGTTCTCCTGATTGTTGAGTGAAGTGTGTAATCTGATGGCGCAAGGCATTGGTCCGACCAACGGGAAAAAACTTTTTCAAAAATTCGGATTGAAGTTCTTCCCAAGTGTTGATCGGCCGGGTCTGAGTTTGATACCAATGGGCGGCCTTGTCCATAAGAGAAAAGGAGAACATCTTCATGAGAAGAATATCCCGATTTTGCGCATCTGATCCAAAAGTGTGGGCCAGATGCTTTAGCTGTTTGATGTGCTGGAAGGGATCTTCAGAATTAAGCCCATGGAATTTAGGTATAGCATGAATCATGTTGGGCTTTAGTTCGGAATCAGGTCCTCCAGTCGGGATTCTGACTCGAGGCTCAATGGCCACCGCAGCAGGATTGTAGTGGTCCCGCATCATAGGACGTTGTGGTGGGTGCACGAAGTTTTGGAAGAGGTCATTGAGTCGCTGGAGCTGGTGTTCCAGATTATTTTCTTCCTCAACTGGCTGAGCCATGATGGGGGAAGAAGAAGAACTTGGTTCTGAATCAGAAGAGAGAATAATGTGAGGGTGTTGCTGCACAAACACGGGCGTCGAGGCTTGGCCTTGACGAGAGTGAATTTCTAATGGAGGTCTTAAGGGTGGTCCTAGGGACCTCCTTCCGTACATGCACAGTTGGGAGAGGTAAGTTAGAAGGTGCTGGACCCAATCAAGGCACCCAAAAAATGTGTTGGGTGACTATAGAGGTACGGGGCAGATGGACCCCTTGATCAGAAAGATCGTCCACCTGAGAATTACCTGGGCAGCCAGAGAGGGAGAGTCCCGCGAAGACCCCTACACGGTAGAGCGTCCCCACGGGTTACAGGGTTTCCCCCACCCGACCTCTCTTGTCACTGCGGTTCCAGGTAGACCAGAATGGGGATCTTGACCTCTTAAGTCTACCAATTTTAAGATCAGGGTGCTTAAGGTTTTCACTTGAACTTTAGTCTTTTAAGTGCAAAGAGTGACCTAATTTAAGGTTGGTTGACCCAAGGGGTCAACTTTACCTCTTGTTTTCTTTGAGAGCTTTCAGATCTTGTCTTTTAGGGTTCAAGTGTTTAAAGAGAGAGAGACAATTGTTTAGGATTTTTCTTGTTAATTATTTTCAATCAATGGCTTGGGCACACCTCTTTTGGATTTCCTCAATTCTTGATTAAGGGGTGTGTCTCTACTGAAATCCTAATGTTTGACCTTATGTTTGCTCTACTTGGTCCATTTAACTCTTTGTTGGGAAATTAGGGCTCAAGCAAGAATGTGTTAGCCCTTAAATACCCTTAATAGTGTGCAGGAGTGATGAGTTGAAAACATGCAACTCTTTATGGTTACTAAGTATGGAAGACAGGTTAGCCCTATATTGCTTGTTCTTTTCTTTTCTTCCTCTTTAGAGTTTAGGGGTTAATAGGGAGAGGAAAAATTTACCTGTCTTCGGAGTGGTTGTCGTGTGGTTGCTTGTCTTCTTGAGTTCCTGTAGCTGCACAAAAGAGAGGAGATTATCAGAAATTAAAAGAAACAGGAATGTTTACCTCTAGAATAGCCGTTGCTCCCCGGCAACGGCGCCAAAATGAAGTCGGTTGGTGTGACGACCGGGTTTTAGTTTGTTATAACGTTGTAGTATAGCCGGTTATTACCAACATTTCAAATATATAAATTTTTTACTCGGAAAATAAAAGAGTTCCCGAGGTCGAACTCAGGGAGCAAGTTGTATTCTAGAGATATACATGTTTCTTTTACAAAATAAAGAAAGAGAGAGGGAAAGAATTTGTTGTTCTCTTTGTTTTCTCCTCGTGATGTTCTTCTTTCTTTCTTTCTTCAGATCTCCTTCTTCTTCTTCTTTGTTCTGCAGAGGTGATGCTCCTCTTTCTTTCTTCAGATCTCCTTCTTCTTCTTCCTTGGTTTCTGTCTTGGCCTCTCTTCTTCTTTTTCTGCAGTCTCTTCTGTGAAGGTTTCTTCTTCCTTGGCTCTGCTGTACTTCTTCTTTGCAGCCTTTGCTCAGCCTCTTCTTTAGAGTTTCTTCTTGTTTCTCCTCCCTGCGGTTAAGTGTCAGCTTCTTCTTTTCTTTTTCAGCCAGGGACGTCACGCGAAGCTTTCTTCCTTAGCTGCTTCAGGCCGTCGTCTGATTTCCAAATCAGACGACTTAACTACCTGTTGCTACAGTTAGCTTCCTTCTTCTTCCGCGGGTCTTCTTCTTCGCCTGTGCCTGCACACTTCAGAGTTTTTCGTCAGAGGCAAAACCTACTCTACCCTCCCCCCCCCGCGTCTCTCTTTCTCTCTGAAACCACTCTTGGGAAAGCTCTCCCAGAGCTACCGGGTAACCGGGTTCGGGTCAGGCCCGGGTCCAGGCCCACCGGCGTGCGTGGTGGGCGAGGAGTGCAGGTCAGTCTTAAGTCGGGTCGGGTCGGTTCGGGTCAGGTCCGCGGGGCGTGAGCGCGGACGAGACCGGGTAACCGGGCGGGTGAAGGGGACCTCACCCCGTGTGCTGAGGCAGTAAGCCTTCAGCACTTTTGCATCTTATGTTGCTGCGGCTCTTCAGGCGTTTCCGAGGTGGGACTAAATGGCCCACCTCAATTGCGCGCCCGCAGCGAGGAATTCAGCAGGAGCTGGCGGCGTCACGCGAAGCTTTCTTCCTTAGCTGCGAACCTGGTGTTTTGCCAAAACGCCTCGCAAGGCCTGGGAGTTGAATCTGGGCGTGGCGCTGAGCATGGCGCGCCTGTAGCTGCAGGCGGAAGCAGTTCCTCCTGCGCGTCAATGGCGGCGGAGGTCGGGTGGCCTGTTCACAAGAAAATGGCCTCTCGGCCTAATCAGAAAGTGCCAGGAGCTTCGCCAGGGTGCGGCGAAGCTCGTGTGGGTGGTGGCGAGGCGCGGGGCGGCGTGTGAGGGCTGCCCTAGGTCGGACTGTGGGTCGGAGGATGGGTCTGTTCGGTGGGGTTGCAGAGGGTGATGTGGGGGAAGTGGCAGGGCGGAGGTTGATCAGGGTGAGGAGGCGGAGGTCCTGCGGTGGTTGGCGAGCCGTGTGGGTCGCTGAGGTGATGGGAGCGGCTCGCCAGAGGGTGGTCGGAGACGAAGGGGGTGAAGGTGGTCAGGGTCGGTCGAGGGCTTAATTGAATAAATTGAAAGCGGGGAAAGAAAGAGGAGAAGAAGGGGAGTAGCTCTAGCTTACTTGCAGGGACGAAGGGGGAGGAACAGGGCGACAGTCGTATCGACTGTCGTCGGAGAAGACGATGCTCAGGGAAAGGGGCGGCGGCGAGCAGAGAGCCGGAGAGGCGCCAGCTGGGTGCGGCGTGGCGCGGGAAGAGCAGGGGAGGAAGTCTCTGCTGCTGGTATTGCGGCAGAGCGAAGAGGTGGAGGGGGAGGAAACCGCCGGAGCTGGTGAGCGTCTGCCGGAGGAAGAAGAGAAGAAAGTTGGGGATTTTCTCCGTCAGATCCAGGCTGCCCCGGTCGGTGGAGCAACGGGGGGTATTTATAGGGATCAAACAGGGAGGAAGGCGGAGGGAGACGACGTGTCTCCCTCGCCGGAGGATGGTCGGAAACAAGAACCCATACCGTCCGTGCGTTCGCACGGCCGGTATGGTGGGTTACAACGACCAGGGGGTGTCCCTGCGACGGCTGACGACGCAGGGCACCCCCGGTTTACTTGCCAGGTCCCCCACCTCACCCTGCGCGGCGCCATGCTCCGCGCAAGGTCGCCGGAGCATGGTGCTGGCAGGTTTTGCAGGAGGGACCTGATTGCAAAGAACGAAGGAGAGTTAGGGGCCAAAATGCGAGGGTTCAAAAGTTGAGGGCCAAAGAGTAAATATATGAGGACCAAAGTGTAAAGTCAGTCAAGGAGGTTTCTTCTTAGGCTCAAGTTTTTATACATGACTAATTAGGACCTAAGGAATCTGATGGTGAATTTCATTTTCATATTAAACCTTGTTTGACCGGTCAATTTGCGCAAAAACCCAAATTAAGTTATTAATTGGGCATGGTTCTCAATGTAGGTCAAAATGTGTTCTAAAGGCCAAATTGAAGGTTCTAAACCCTAGAGATTATTTTTCTATGAATTTTAGAGGGTTTATTCTATTTTTACTTTGCCTCGAACCTTGTGAATTGAAGTGGGTTGTTTTAGGGTTACAGATTTATCATTTAGTTTCTTGGAATTGCTGTAGCCCTTGCTAGAGCATTTCATCCCACTTTTATTCTTATTAAGCTGCTTTGACCTATGTTTGGGCCCTGAATTACCCTGTATGCAGATTATACTGGTGAAATTGCATTTTTACCCCTTATGACTTATTTTCTCCTTAAACTCAGAATTCTCTGAGTTAAGCCTTTCCTTGAGTTATGTAGGAGCTTTTATCCTTTGTATTGGGTCAAAATGAGCTAGTTATGGCTCATGATGAGGTTCTCATCACTCTTCATGTCTTGTCTTATCTTCACTATAACCTTTGAATCATCAGTCAGATTTAATACATCTAAGATATTGTCCATCACATTCTTTTCGATGTGCATCACATCTAAATTATGACGTATTGTAAGATCTTTCCAATATGACAGCTTTATAAAGAAAACACTTTTCTTTCAAAACCTAGAATTTTTCAAGGCCATCTGGTCTTGTTTGAATGGTTGATCCAACCGTATCTCACCCATTTCTCATCATCTCTCCATGATAACCTGACCTGGCAACCTGATAGAGTCTATACTAAGTTTACTATTTAAATTTTTCTTTGAATACTGACACGTTCCGCCATCAAATTTACTCCTAAACTGTGATGTTTGCCATCTATGTTCAATGGGTAGAAATATGTGATGCCCTAAGTAAGGGAACTTCTTACTTTCGTGTAGTCGCAAGCGATGAGTATCTTTCATACAGACTGGGCAAACAAGCTTTCCTTTCGTACTCCAACCTGACAAATTTGCGTATGCTGAAAAGTCATTTATGATCCATAATAGTGCTGCATGCATTTGGTAGAATTCCCTCTTTTCTGCATTATATGTCTTCACGTCGATGTACCACAACTGTTTCAATTCATCGATCAATGGTTGAACGTAAACAGCTATTACATTTCCTAGTTGTTTTGGATTGGGGATTAATAGGGTCTGCATCATGAATGATGATCTCATATACAACTAGGGAGATAAGTTATAAGTGACCATTACCACTAGCCATATACAACTGAAGTATTTTTGACATTAATTTAACACTTGCTCTATTCATAACCTTAAGCTGAAACATCCTCAACAGAAATGACAGCTTAGACATGCTCATAACCCCAGGAGCAATAGGATCTTCAGCTGCCTTAACAACATTATAAAACGAATCACAGCTTCTTAACATATCTTCCTTATCTGTATTTATATCATCTCCTGCACTCATCTCGTTCAACATTTCTTATATTTCTTCACCTCCACTATCAGTAATCTCTTTGTCAATCTCTTCATCAATAATCTTTTCATTATTTCTGACTTCCTCAGTAAAATCCTCTCCATGAGCGACCCAATTAATGTAATGCTGCCACCAACCATTACAAATCAAGTGCTCGAGCACAGTGTTACGGTCGTGCAAGGAACCATTCAAACATCTTCTACATGGGTAAACTATCTTATCGAGTTCTCCTCGCTTAAATATCATCCTATCATCATGAAAGGCTCAATCCATGAATGAAATTACTCCATCCTTATATCTGGTGTAATCTGAACTCCTCAATCCAATTCAAGATTTGTCCATGATAACCTAAAATTTATTGTAAACAAACCTCTAATTAGGAAGGGAAAGGAGTGAATGTTGTGTATTGTTATTAAGATTTTCACTTTATAGCACATCCTTGAAGATTTAATCACAACTTAAGTTTACTTGTTACATGTAACTTTTGTGCGGTGAAATTTCAGCAACATCTCTCCGCACTTCTCCAGTATAACCCCCAATACTAATCTTAACTAGATTTCTTTTAGCACCCAGTTAAGGGTACTACAGGAAACTAGATAAGATTAGTTGGTATACCGGAGAAAAGCAAAATGAAGCAATTGAAATTTCACCACGCAAGTTTATATGTAACAAGTAAACCTAAGTTGTGATCAAATCTTTAAGGAGCTTTAGTTCGGTACTTCACCAAAGTAAAGTCGATTGAGACTTATGGCATGCTACAAATACAACACATCGTGCTTGTAAGTGAGGCATACATACTGATAAACACCAGTTTATCATCATTTTTATGCTTTAAAACTAACCTAGCTCTTAGGATTTTACTCTGCAAACGGGTTTTTGGGCTGCATTTAGGCATAAATTAGGATAGGCATGCATTGCATTTTTTATTATTGTTTTAATGTGTTTTTGTGAGTGTTAGGGATGTACAGATTCACAGATCCCTAAAACCCTAGCACTCAAGAAGGCAATTGGTGAAGGAGAAGCCCAGACTAGTTGGAACCCAGCTTGATCCAGCTCACCATAGCTGGAACCTAGCTTACTTGAACTAGGGTTAGCTCATCCCAGCTCCATTCAGCTAATCTCAGCTGGATGGCAGCTCAAGAGAGTTCATCCTAGCTCACCCTAGCTCAAGTCAGCTCAGATCCAGCTCAACTTAGCTGAGTCTAGCTCATCTCAGCTCCCACTAGTTCACAGGGAGCTCTAGCTAGCTCAGCTGAGTTGACAGGAGTTCACCCCAGCTCAGATCCAGCTACATTCAGCTCCACTCAACTCCAGCCAGCTGAAGAAGAATTCATCTCAGCTCAGGAAGCTCAAGTCCAGCTCCCGGGGACTCAGCTTAGCTCAACTCAGTTGAGCTAAGCTACCTTAGCTGCCTCAACCAGCTTGATTCTCCCCGGAAGCACCAGACCTAGCTCACCTCAGCTCATTTTGGTAGAAGCTAGCTCACTTTAGCTTGGCTTAGTAGCTAGCAAAGAACTAGCAAGCTAAGCCAGCTAGAGTAGCCCCATGCCAGCCTCTTCAGCAGCAGCCAGCTCCAGCTCCAGCTCCAGACTTCTTCTCCTCAGCTCCCTCCTCCAAACCCTAGCTCCAACACCTTCTCCTCTACTCCTCCATTAGCTAAGCTAGCTTAGCTTAGCTTAGCTTAGCTTAACTTAGCTATGCTCCAACTTCCTTGGCTTGTACTACCCCAAAAACCCACCTACCAACTCTACCCAACTAGCTCCACCTAAGCTCCACATAAGCTAACCTACTTGGCACCAACCTAACCTACCCACCACCTCCAAAAGACACCTAAAAATGGCGCCACTTTTCCCTCCAAAATCTCCCCTCATCTCCACCACACAATCTCCCTTGAACCCATCTCCACCATCCACCTAACCCCCCTTCTAGAAGACCCCATGTTGGCGCCAACATGGTGGTGTCTCTCCACCACCAAAAGACACCAACACCACCATAACTACCCCCTTTAACACCTCTTGGGTTGGCGCCAACTCTCCTTAGCCATAGGATCACTAACCACCTCCATTCTTCCATCCTAGCCCTCCATTTCAAGGGGCACCTTAACCCCCCATCCTACCCTATAAAAAGACCACTACCCACCACCATTCAAGCCATCCTTGGCTAGCCATTTCACTCTCATATTCCACCAAGAATCCCACGTCCAAGAGAGAAGAAGAAGAAGAAGATTAAGGGGATATTCTGTCCCCTTGGTGCCTTCCCCTCTTCCCTTCTCTCTTGGGTCACGCCAGCCAAAGGAGAAGCCAGGCAAGGAAGATCTTGGAGGAGATCTTGAAGGTGGTCACGCCACCTTGGAGGAGTTTTTAAGGGTGGTGCACTCCCACCCCTTTGGAGAGAGCATTAAAGGTGGTAGCTTCCACCTTGGAGGAGCTCTCAAGGAAGGAGAAGAAGGAGGCCCTCTTTTCAAGCCAAGGAGCAGCTAGGCTTGGAGCAAGAAGACAACCTTCTTCACCATTGTTACAAGAGGATTTGTGTTTCTTTTCTTGCTTTTAAATTGTTCAATTCTAGTAGAAGCTTTCCTCTACTTGTCCTTGAAAAGAACACTCATTCTACTCAATCAAAAATTGCCTTCTTTTAAGCTTTTTATTGCAGTTGTTTGTTTTGGTTCTAGCACTTATTTCACCTCTTCTTCCTAATTACCCTAGGCCTACACTTGCCTAGAGTGAGCTTAGGAAGAAGATATTTCTATCTTTTAGAATTTTAATCATTTGTAGGTGTTAGTTCTTTTCGCTATAATCTGCCGTTTGCCCTCGTCTTTTCAAAATACAAAAAAATTACATATTGAAAAATATTAAAAAGAAAGTTGAGATTGTATTCCAAGCAAGAGAATCATTATTGCAATTTTTGCCTCCTTGGACGACCCTAGATACTCCCCTATCTAGGATATAAATTTTAAAAGCGAAAGCGGATTCGCGTGTTACAACGACGTTAAAAAACTGCTTTTACAAATCACGCACATTTCGCTATCACTTTTTGGCGCCGTTGCCGGGGAGGCACGGCTTTGCATTAACTCATTTTCTCTTGCTTGAAGTGGATCTCATCCCCTTCTCTTTCTTTCTTTTGTGTGTGCAGGAACTACAGCGGGAAAGCGGGAATCTGGAAGCGAGAGCTTAAAGATCCTTTTCTTCCCGCGAAAATTCAGGTTGGTTCCTCTTTCTAGTCACATAATTAATTAAAACTACCAAAAATATATTAAACTTGGCTTTCAGGACCCTAAACACTTAAATTAAGTGGAGTGGTGCATTTTAAAATCATCGTTTGCTTGTATGCTTCTTTAGCACCATTCCATTGCAAGTATTGGTGTTCTTTTTTTTTCGGGTCTAGATTTCTGTCCAGACTTGAAAAATCGATTACTAACACCACAGGCCTCCTAAAATCATAAAATTTCATAGAGTGATTCCTAATTAAGTTTGGAACATCTGTTCCAAATTTCAGATCAATTGGATTTGTATTTAATTTTTAAAAATTCGTGGATTACAGAGGGGTCACACCCTCTAATCTTCCTGTTTTGCTACTGTCCGCGAATTTTCAGAATTTTTATACTCATCCAATTTTTGTGAAATTTGTCTTGTTGGAATCCCTATGAAATTTTACATATCATATAAAATCATAAAAATTTTCTGAGGTCGGTGGTAATACTGAAAAGTCTATAATACCCACGGGTATTATTTCTGGACTTTGACACCAGTACAATTAAAAATTCAAAACTATTATCAAACAAATTCCTAAAATCTTACAAAAATCTTTTCTGGAATCCTTGTTTGATTTTCTTCAAAGTAGTGGTGTTGTTTGACTTGTTTGGACCACTACTTAATTCTGAAAGCTAAAAATAATTCATTGGTAGTTAAATTTCTGTCTCAGGGATAATTGGTTTAGGGTTTCTTCTTTCTCTTTAGAGACTCAATTAAAAGGAAATATACAATCACACATACAACTTGTCTTTCCTTTGATTGTGAACTTTCAAACTTGTTTGAAAACTTAAAGAGAAAAACTCTAAAATTCATTTAATTAAATCATATCCTAAAAGACAAAAATATAAAAAAATTGTGTGACAACTTGATTTTCATTGGAGCCACTCTCCAATTCCTGCACACACACAAAAAAATCAAATAACAGGGCAACAACCCAATAATCGCCCTCTACATTCCATGTGCACTATAGCATCCTAGACCTAATTAAAATTTGTAGCAACTTGACCCCTAAGGCTTTATCAACTTAGGCTTGCTATTTAGGTCTTAAGTTTTCTTTAGTTAGTACCAATTTTGTCATCTATATCTGGTGTTCAGGCTGAGGGGCTGTGTCAAACGACCAGGCGCGGGTTTGTACAAGCACCTGGGGTTTTCCCTGGGAAACGTTTGGGCCCAAACCTCCCCTTAAGCAACCTGGCCAGATTTGTTGATAGAACGGGTATTCACTATTGACTACTTGATTCCTACATAGACCAAGTCTTAGGTTTATTTTTTTAGGGAGTCACAACTAAGTTAGGTCTAGAATTTGATTGCTTGTGTGCACATTTCTCTCATCTCTATCTCTTCTCCTCCCCTCCATTTCTTCCAAGTAGTGCATGCACGGGCGACGGTCCCAAAAGCCACACCTTGAGGGACCATCTGATTTCGCCCCCCGTAGCAAGAAATCATTGTTTTCTTCCCCCTCGTCTTCTAGAAAAATGGAAAACCCAGGAAGCCGTCAAAAAAATTCTGCTTCCACTTCTAACCCGTCAGCCGACCCACAAGCTGACTCCACCCTCCCTCACCTTCCTAACTTGGAGCAACCAGAAATATCAGCAGGGACAGGTGGCCCTCCAATTATAACCCATAATACAAATCCCTTTGCATTAATGGTCGACCATTTGGCTCGGCTACAACAAAATCAAGAAGATCTAGCTAGGACTGTCACGAACCTAGCTAATCAAGGACAAAATCCACCACCTCGCCAACAGCCTGTCATTCCTCTTAAGGATTTCTATGATCCTTCCAATTATGAGGAAAGACCAGGGGTGGTCATACCACAAGGGGATTTTGAAATCAAACCCGCTATTCTAAACCTTATCAAGCATTTTCATGGTCTTCCAAGAGAGGACCCTTTTTGTCATCTCGAGGAATTAACTGTCCTCGCTCAAACCACTCGTTCCCGCCATGTGCAGGAAGACATGTGGTTAATGAGACTCTTTCCTCTCTCTCTCAAAGACAAAGCATCACATTGGTTTAGAACAGTTGGGCGTCCTATTACCACCTGGCCCCAATTAAAAAGTGCTTTTCTTAAAAAAATTTTTCCGATCGGTCGAACTAATGCATTAAGAAGATCTATAACGACCTTTCAACAAAAAATTGGTGAACCCCTCCATGAAGCCTGGGAAAGATTTCAGGAACTTCTAAGAAGTTGTCCCCACCATGAAATTCCACAATGGCAGCTAGTGCAGATCTTCTATCATGGATTAGAAGATCAATTAAAACGATTTGTGGATGCCTCATGTGGGGGCAATTTTCTTAACAAAGACGCCGAAAGTGCCTATCTTCTCTTTGAAGAAATGAGTGAAAACTCATTTAACATAACTTCAATGGACACTTTTGGCAAATCACAAAACCCCAGACATGGAGTCCATGAAATTGACTCCAAAACCACCTCTGTTCCAGTCACACAAGATGATTTATATATGTTAGCTCAACGACTGGACCAGATGCAAATTCACCAAAAGAAAATAGAAGAAAAGCTCACAAACAAACAAGCTCCACACGTCCACTCTCCACACACTAACCCCCCACACATTCTCCGAAGAGAGAATCTGCACAATATCGATGCCACATCTGTTGACCAGCAATTCCCGGCTGATTTCCCGCAAGATTTAACCGGGAATTTTGACCAAAATATTGTTGATTCCACCTCGGAAAATATTTATGCTCTCCAGGAGCAATTTAGAAACCCCTCCAACATTTCCAATCAAAATTGGAGGACTAACCCGAATCACTCCTGGAAAAACCCGAATCCGATTTCTCTTCCCAAACAAAACTATTTTGGGAATTATGGGCAACCTTTGTATCAACCTGGACCATCCCAGGATGATATTAATAATCAGGTCATGAAAACTCTGCAAGGAATGCAGACTCAAATGACAGAAGTAACCCGCATGGTTACCAATTTACAACAACAAGTTAAGGTTACTCCTGATCATCGACCTATTGGGAATTTACCATCCCAACCCATGCCCAACCCAAACAATCAAAGGAGTCAATTCCAAGGTGGATATCACAGTCAACCTATTCATCCAGCACCTCAGCATCCGCCGGGTTTCAATAACAGCCAGGCTCCCCGTCCTCACCCTAGAAACAACCAGACTGCAAATGCAGTTACCTTGAGGAATGGGAAAACCACTCAAAATACCCTGCCTGTTAAAGAAACCCGCTCTAATGACACACAGATTAACTCTTCCCCTCCTATTGTTCAGGAACCAATTCACGCAAAACAGGGCAACCCTGCCCCATTTCCACAAGCCCTCCACTCTTCAAAAAAGAAAAAAACAAAATCTGAGCCCACTGAGAAGGAATTAATGGATTTATTTGGGCAAGTAGAAATTAATATCCCTATCCTAGATGCCATTAAGTATATCCCTGCCTATGCAAAATTCTTAAAAGATTTATGTACTCCAAAAAGGCAGCCCAAGAATTTAGGAAAGGTGATTCTTCCAGAGACAGTCAGCTCAGTTGTGCAGAGCCGACTGCCTCTTAAGAGAAAAGATCCCGGCGCCCCCCTAATCCAAGTTATCATTAATGATACCTCATTTGATCGCGCTCTGTTGGATCTTGGTGCCTCAATTAATCTTATCCCCACAATTATTTTTGAGGAATTTAAGATCGGTGAATTGAAACCTGTTGAGGTTACTCTCCAATTAGCCGACCGATCTACGATTAAACCAAGGGGAATTGTTGAAGATGTTCTTGTCCGGGTCAAAGATTGTCTATTCGCAGTAGACTTTTTAGTCCTGGACATAGAGGTACCTGAAGCACTTAAGTTTGCCCCCATTATTCTTGGAAGACCATTCTTAGCCACCGCCCGCGCCAATATTGATTGTGATTCTGGAAAGATGAAGATCATGTGTGGCGGTGAATCTGTAACCCTAGACATTTTTCAAGCCTCTAGGCGATTCCAGGAACCAGATTTCTTTGATGATTCGGATTCAGAAATAGAAAACATTGTGGAGGAAACATTGCAGATTTCCCAATTAGGTTCCTGTTTTGCTGTAAATACGGTTCCTGAACAATCTACTTTTTCTCACCCTTCCACCTCAACTACACAACCAGCTAACATTCCAGCTGACCCTTTCACTCTCACCTCACCTCTAACCCACAAAGCAGAAACTCTTTCGGAATCGGGCCTACAATTGGAATTAAAACCTTTGCCCGATTCACTTAAATATGTTTTCCTGGGTCCAAATCAGACCCTGCCCCTGATTATAAATTCTGGACTTACCGGGGCACAAGAGCACAAACTTCTCCAGGTTTTGAGTAAATATCGAAAAGCTATTGGCTGGACCCTTTCTGATCTTAAAGGCATTCATCCGTCCTATTGTACGCACCGTATATTTTTAGAGGACGATTCTCGCCCCTCCCGCCAACCACAAAGGCGCTTGAATCCTAGTATGCAGGAGGTGGTAAAAAAGGAGATTATTAAGTGGCTGGATGCTGATATCATCTACCCCATTTCTGACAGCTCCTGGGTTAGTCCAACTCAAGTAGTCCCCAAAAAGGCTGGACTAACAGTTGTCACCAATGAAAAGGGGGAAAATATAGCCACTCGAACCGCTTCTTCTTGGCGCGTGTGTATAGATTATCGAAAATTAAACACCGCCACTAAGAAGGATCATTTCCCGCTCCCTTTTATTGATCAAATCTTGGAGCGGTTAGCCGGACGGGAATTTTACTATTTTTTGCACGGTTATTCTGGCTATAATCAAGTAGCGGTTCATCCTGAGGACCAGGATAAAACAACTTTCACCTGCCCCTTCGGAACCTTTGCTTTCCGAAGAATGCCCTTCGGTCTTTGCAACGCACCTGCGACTTTTCAAAGGTGCATGCTTGCAATTTTTTCAGACCTGGTAGGTGAATGTTTAGAAGTTTTTATGGATGACTTCTCTATTTTTGGAGATTCTTTTGATCATTGCCTCAAAAATCTTGAAAGAACCCTCCAAAAGTGCATAGAAGTTAACCTGGTCCTCAGCTGGGAAAAAAGCCATTTCATGGTCCAAGAAGGTATTGTCTTGGGCCATGTTATTTCTAAACAAGGAATTGCGGTAGATAAAGCAAAAATAGATGTTATATCTAAGCTCCCACCGCCCACTACTGTCAAACAAATCAGATCCTTTTTGGGTCATGTGGGTTTCTATCGTCGATTCATACAAAACTTTTCCCAAATCTCCAAGCCTTTAAGTCAGCTTCTTACTAAAGACCAGCCATTTGATTTTAATAATAAGTGCCTGGAGAGTTTTTTGAGGTTGAAGAAAGAGGTTACTGAGGCACCAATATTGCAGGGACCTGACTGGAATAGTCCCTTTGAATTAATGACAGATGCCTCAGATTTTGCTGTAGGGGCCGTTCTAGGGCAAAGAATTGGCAAGAAACCCGTTGTGATCTATTATGCCAGCAAAACCCTTGATGACGCACAACGGAATTACACGGTTACTGAAAAGGAACTTCTTGCCATTGTATTTGCCTTGGAAAAATTTAGATCTTATCTGTTGGGGTCACGTGTCACTGTTTATACCGACCACTCAGCAATTAAATATTTGCTGACTAAGAAAGATGCGAAACCCCGCCTTATCCGTTGGATTCTGCTGCTCCAGGAATTTGACCTGGAAATCAAGGATAAGGCGGGATTGCACAATGTAGTGGCCGATCATCTCTCTCGTCTTATGACAAATGACATAATGACCCCACCAGATCAGTTCCCTGATGAAAGTATTTTAGCTGCTACAACCCTCCCTTGGTTTGCACCCATTGCAAACTACTTAGCAACAGAACAAATCCCTGCTGATTGGCCAAAAACAAAACGGGATAAGTTCTTTGCTGATATTAAATATTATTTTTGGGAGGAGCCCGACCTTTTCCGCATTTGTGCCGATCAGGTTATTCGACGATGTGTCCCTGATTCTGAAATCCATGATATCTTAACACATTGTCACTCAATGGCCTGTGGCGGACATTTTTCGGGCAAGAAAACTGCAGCTAAAATCCTTAATGCAGGATTTTATTGGCCCAGCTTGCACAAAGATGCTCATGACTTTGTTCGGTCCTGTGTGCGTTGCCAGAGCATCGGCAACATGACTCGAAAGGATATGATGCCCCTTAATCCTATTTTAGAGGTTGAAATTTTTGATGTTTGGGGCATCGACTTCATGGGACCGTTCATCAACTCTGGTGGGTATTTGTATATATTAGTCGCAGTAGACTATGTTTCTAAATGGATAGAAGCAATACCCACCCGCACTAGTGATCACCGTGTGGTTGTCGAATTTCTTAAGAAAAATATTTTCTCAAGATTCGGCATACCAAAAGCCATTATCAGTGACGGAGGCTCACATTTCACCCACTCACAATTCCGTCACCTCCTTTCTAAATATGGGGTTAATCATAAAATTTCCACACCATATCACCCCCAAACTAATGGCCAGGCTGAAGTTTCTAACCGGGAAATTAAAAATATTCTACAAAAAATGGTTAGGTCCGACCGTAAAGACTGGTCCACCAAATTGGACGACGCTTTATGGGCCTACCGTACCGCTTTTAAAACTCCGCTTGGCATGTCTCCCTTCCGTCTGATTTTCGGGAAGGCATGCCATCTCCCGGTAGAATTAGAACATAGGGCTTTTTGGGCAATAAAACAACTTAATATGGATTTATCTGATGCCGGTAACCATAGAAAATTACAATTAACTGAATTGGAAGAATTACGTAATTTTTCCTATGAAAATGCGAGGATTTATAAAGACCGAACAAAGAAATTTCATGATAAATATATTGTTCGGAAACACTTTGACGTTAATCAACGTGTTTGGCTTTTCGATGCGAGATTACGTCTTTTTCCTGGCAAATTAAAATCTAAATGGACCGGCCCCTTTATTGTTCATAAAACATATCCATACGGCGCTGTTGACCTTCTTGATCCACAAACTAATTCGATATTTCAAGTCAATGGCCAGCGTTTAAAGCCCTATTTTGACCATACGCCTAAAATTCCATCTGAATCTTTTAATTTTACTGAGCCAACCACCCTTGATCACTAGTACACATCACGCCCGGCTGAATGGCGTAAAAGATAGCACTGGATGGGAGGTAACCCATCATTTTCTTGCTTTCCTTTTTTCTTCTTTTTCCAGGTTTTAATCATCCTAAACCCGACCGTCATCACTAAGGTGATCCCTTTTCCCTCCTAATGCATGAGGACATGGCATATCTTAAGCATGGGGGGGTGTTTTTAAATTTTTATGATCGATTCAGGATGTTCAAAACCTAAAAACATGCAATTTTCTTTAATTTATTTCCTGCTTGCATACCCAAAAAAAAAAAAAAATAAAAATAAAAATAAAAATAAAAATGTTGAAAACTTTTTGAGGAAAAATTTTGAAATCAGGACTAAGGTCGTAAAATTCACTTCTGGTACAATGGGATTTAATCTTTAACAAACTAAGGATGAGGATATGGATCTGATCATTAGAATTTCAGGGTCTATTTTAGACTAGATCAGATATCCTTCTCTAAAATTCCACCTGAACTCATGATAGTTCAGGTGACTTGATCCTATTTTGTAATATGGAAAGTATTTGACTTAGTTTCTGATTCAAAAACTTGCGGGTCTCAAGAAACTTCTTGTGTCAATTTTCACACACAAGCCAACACTTAAAAACAACTAAAAAAAAAAAAAAAAAAATTGAAAAGCTTCCTTGTTTGGATTTAGTAAAAGTCTGAAGTAGATCATTGGTTTGAGTTCCCACCGCCGAGAAGAAGGAAAATACCTTCTTTGAGGATGCGATGTCAACATGTTACCGCCTCGGCGCTGCTCTATATCTATATTTCATATCTTTAGACGGAGCATTAAAGCGCATTTCAGCAGCTCAAGTGTCTTGGACGGTGCTCTACCTATAGCGTCGGAGCAAGAGCTTGAGTTTGCTTGGAGCGCCCCTTTTCACCGCATCGTGTTTTGGGGTTGTGAGCTCCTGGGTGGTGTCATGGACAGTGCTATCCCGAAGTACTGGCGCCAGAGCCCCCTCAAGGAATGGTAACGGGAATGATGATACCGACACATCTGTTGTAAGACTAAGCTAAAAATAAGCATGGGGGAGAAAAAAAAAAAAAAAAAAAAAAAAAATAATAATAATAATAACACGTCCTTATAAAGGTTGGCTTTTCACAAGCACAGACACAAGGTTTTAAAGGAATTTGCAAGTTGCGAATCAGATTCACGAGCCAGAAAAATCCTAAAAACAAACATTTCAAGTCATCTGAATTAACAAGGGGTTAATTTGTGAATTTTCTGAGGATATATTGATCCCGTTCTATCTAATGGTTGGATCCAAAAACAAATCCTGATGTTTATCTTCAACAAATCCCGTATCTCCTGTGTTTTAATCTACCAAGGTCCCTTAATCTCTTTTTCTCCTCAAAAGTCAAAAAAAAATTAGATTTCCCAAAAATTCCGTTTTCCAAAAAAAAAAAAAAAAAAAAAAAAAAAAATTAATGTTTTGCTAAGAGACTAGCAAAAGATAAGCATGGGGGTGTGATAAACACCAGTTTATCATCATTTTTATGCTTTAAAACTAACCTAGCTCTTAGGATTTTACTCTGCAAACGGGTTTTTGGGCTGCATTTAGGCATAAATTAGGATAGGCATGCATTGCATTTTTTATTATTGTTTTAATGTGTTTTTGTGAGTGTTAGGGATGTACAGATTCACAGATCCCTAAAACCCTAGCACTCAAGAAGGCAATTGGTGAAGGAGAAGCCCAGACTAGTTGGAACCCAGCTTGATCCAGCTCACCATAGCTGGAACCTAGCTTACTTGAACTAGGGTTAGCTCATCCCAGCTCCATTCAGCTAATCTCAGCTGGATGGCAGCTCAAGAGAGTTCATCCTAGCTCACCCTAGCTCAAGTCAGCTCAGATCCAGCTCAACTTAGCTGAGTCTAGCTCATCTCAGCTCCCACTAGTTCACAGGGAGCTCTAGCTAGCTCAGCTGAGTTGACAGGAGTTCACCCCAGCTCAGATCCAGCTACATTCAGCTCCACTCAACTCCAGCCAGCTGAAGAAGAATTCATCTCAGCTCAGGAAGCTCAAGTCCAGCTCCCGGGGACTCAGCTTAGCTCAACTCAGTTGAGCTAAGCTACCTTAGCTGCCTCAACC
The DNA here is from genome assembly GCA_037157565.1 of Thalassia testudinum. Lineage (NCBI taxonomy): Eukaryota > Viridiplantae > Streptophyta > Magnoliopsida > Alismatales > Hydrocharitaceae > Thalassia > Thalassia testudinum. The sequence goes on from JAZHRO010000056.1 coordinate 20,316,441, forward strand.
AGCTTGATTCTCCCCGGAAGCACCAGACCTAGCTCACCTCAGCTCATTTTGGTAGAAGCTAGCTCACTTTAGCTTGGCTTAGTAGCTAGCAAAGAACTAGCAAGCTAAGCCAGCTAGAGTAGCCCCATGCCAGCCTCTTCAGCAGCAGCCAGCTCCAGCTCCAGCTCCAGACTTCTTCTCCTCAGCTCCCTCCTCCAAACCCTAGCTCCAACACCTTCTCCTCTACTCCTCCATTAGCTAAGCTAGCTTAGCTTAGCTTAGCTTAGCTTAACTTAGCTATGCTCCAACTTCCTTGGCTTGTACTACCCCAAAAACCCACCTACCAACTCTACCCAACTAGCTCCACCTAAGCTCCACATAAGCTAACCTACTTGGCACCAACCTAACCTACCCACCACCTCCAAAAGACACCTAAAAATGGCGCCACTTTTCCCTCCAAAATCTCCCCTCATCTCCACCACACAATCTCCCTTGAACCCATCTCCACCATCCACCTAACCCCCCTTCTAGAAGACCCCATGTTGGCGCCAACATGGTGGTGTCTCTCCACCACCAAAAGACACCAACACCACCATAACTACCCCCTTTAACACCTCTTGGGTTGGCGCCAACTCTCCTTAGCCATAGGATCACTAACCACCTCCATTCTTCCATCCTAGCCCTCCATTTCAAGGGGCACCTTAACCCCCCATCCTACCCTATAAAAAGACCACTACCCACCACCATTCAAGCCATCCTTGGCTAGCCATTTCACTCTCATATTCCACCAAGAATCCCACGTCCAAGAGAGAAGAAGAAGAAGAAGATTAAGGGGATATTCTGTCCCCTTGGTGCCTTCCCCTCTTCCCTTCTCTCTTGGGTCACGCCAGCCAAAGGAGAAGCCAGGCAAGGAAGATCTTGGAGGAGATCTTGAAGGTGGTCACGCCACCTTGGAGGAGTTTTTAAGGGTGGTGCACTCCCACCCCTTTGGAGAGAGCATTAAAGGTGGTAGCTTCCACCTTGGAGGAGCTCTCAAGGAAGGAGAAGAAGGAGGCCCTCTTTTCAAGCCAAGGAGCAGCTAGGCTTGGAGCAAGAAGACAACCTTCTTCACCATTGTTACAAGAGGATTTGTGTTTCTTTTCTTGCTTTTAAATTGTTCAATTCTAGTAGAAGCTTTCCTCTACTTGTCCTTGAAAAGAACACTCATTCTACTCAATCAAAAATTGCCTTCTTTTAAGCTTTTTATTGCAGTTGTTTGTTTTGGTTCTAGCACTTATTTCACCTCTTCTTCCTAATTACCCTAGGCCTACACTTGCCTAGAGTGAGCTTAGGAAGAAGATATTTCTATCTTTTAGAATTTTAATCATTTGTAGGTGTTAGTTCTTTTCGCTATAATCTGCCGTTTGCCCTCGTCTTTTCAAAATACAAAAAAATTACATATTGAAAAATATTAAAAAGAAAGTTGAGATTGTATTCCAAGCAAGAGAATCATTATTGCAATTTTTGCCTCCTTGGACGACCCTAGATACTCCCCTATCTAGGATATAAATTTTAAAAGCGAAAGCGGATTCGCGTGTTACAACGACGTTAAAAAACTGCTTTTACAAATCACGCACATTTCGCTATCACATACATGATTGCATTGTCCGTATAACATCATCATAAGTCTTGACGAGCGATTAATTTGACACAATCTGACTCGGAGAACTTTACCCTAGGGGTTAGAATATCTAATGTTTGGCCTCGTATGCATTTATTTTTTTTAGCAAGTGTGTGTATCTAAACAATAACCAATTTGAACATTAAAAAATTTCTAAAAAATTCGGTAGAGTTTCCCCTTAAAATTTGAAGTTTTTCTATAAACCTATATAGTAAAATAATATAACAAATACAAGTGGGCACACCCTACATTAAAAATGCATCACATTAAAAATGTATCAGATTAAAAATCCAATCCAAAAAACTTATTACTCTACTGACCCCTTGGTGGCATGATACTTATTTATGCTTCCAACAACTAAGAAATCCCCATCTTAAGACACCAAAAATATGAAAATATAATGAGATCTTAGGTGATTGTCATCTTTTCAACTTGGGCAATCATTTCAAAAAGGAAAATCTCTTCCCACTTGAATTAGGCAAATCTCTTCCCACTTGAATTAGGTAATCTTTTCAACTTGGGTTTTCATATTTTTATTTTTACTATTTTCTTTGCATCTTTCTACTCTTGTTTGATCCCCCATTTCAATCCTCATGCTCTTCCTAGTATTCTAACATAGGGTAAGATGTTAGTGCCTATTAAATCACTCTTCGATTGTTTTTCAAAAACACGTGTCGTAGTATAGGGGATCAAAGCAAATCTAACCTATAAATTTATAATACTTGAATTAATCAGAAAATCCGAGGTTGTCTTAGGGAGCAACAAAGCTACACAGATTACCACTATTCAATTCAAGTAGAACTAGATACAATAAATTGGACAGTTTTTAATGCATGAAATCAAATTCAAAATATCTAATTTGGTTGTCTCATCTTAGTTCAACAATTGCATACATTTTCATCTTAATTGATGTTCAATTGAGAATATTTAATGAATAATGTGATTAAGCACAAATAAAGTACCAAGTTATTAATGCTCGAGATATAAGATTTCGATGCAAAAATCAGACAACCACTACTTAAAATAGATGTTCAACTACTCAAAATTATATCTTCAAGTCAGTCCCTGAAAATTTATGATTAGACCCTTAGTAAACCTTACGATTATGTCCCTGACTACTTCCTTTCTAGTCCCTGCAAATTTGCAAATTGGTCTCTGCCAACTTTACTTCTTGCGGATGGGTTCCTGCAGCATCAAGAGCTCAAGCTCTTCTCTTCCATGCATAAACCCTACAGGGAGGAGGTCCGGCGAGGATGCTGGAGATGCTTCAAAGAGTTTCTTGCTGTGTGGTAAAGGTGAAGGCTTCGTTGGCATCTTACAAAGTTTCTCGTCAAGCTTGCAAGCTTAGGGAAGGTGGGTAGTCGGTGATGGAGGTCGGAGAAGATAGCGACGGTCGACGGGGGTGGTTTGGTGCGAGAGGTGACGAACCTCTAAACAGAGGGGTTGACAAGGTCCTCCTGAGCTTGGCATAAGTGTTGGTGGTGCTGATTTTGTGCAAGGAGGTCTGAGGAGGGCCGACGAACTCGACGAAGGCAGTGGCGGTGAGGGGAGTCCGATGGAGGAGTGGAGACTTTTAACCCCTCAATAAGTTGAGGGGTTTTGCTCGTCGTGGCGTGGCGGAGGTCTTGAGCTGGTCGACAAAGTGGGAGGAGTCGTGTTGAGGCGTGGCGTGCTTGCCGGATGTCCGCTGGCGGGGTTGCCGCGTGTGGAGAAGATGACTGTGTAGGGGGAGAACTTGGGGTCGAAACCTGCAAGGAGAAAGCTTAAGTGATCTAGAGGAAGAAAGGGAGGAAGAGAGATACCTAGGGGATGACATGGATGCGAGGAGAAGCCGGTCGTGGTCGACAGGATTTGGAGAAGGGGAAGAACTCTGACGAGCCGGATTGGAGCAACGACGAGGATAGGGACCGCCTCCTTTGGTAGGGAGGATGGCGATGAAAAGAGGAAGAGGGTTGCGACCTCTGTTGGCAGAGAGGTGCAAAACTAAGGATGGAGAAGCTCCAAGGTGCTTCAATGGAGGTGACCGAAGGAAGAAGAAGAGGGGAAGAACCCAACCGAATTGAACACACCCCTGAAGCTTGGCGATCTGCCAAGCTTTATAGAGGGTGCTCGTGATGAATCGAGGGTCATTTGCGGCCTTTTTTGCACAATGAATAATGGAGTCAAAGTGGGTCTGGCAAGAACTTTGGCCATTGATAACGGGCTATCGAGGTGGTTGGCAAAGTTGAAAACTTCACTGCGAAGCTCGGGATTGGTTGCTAACCAACTTCGTGAAGATTTGCGATGTTTGGTTGAGTAGAATGACGGGAATCCCTCCCCAAAGTTCGCTAAATCGAACATCACAACCATGGATGTGAAGGGAGGAAGAAGCTGGTAGGGGGCTATTTGCAAGGAAAATCAAAAGTTAGGGGCTCATTTGTAAGAAAATAAGGAATTGAGGGATAAATTGCAAACCTGGTCAAGATGAAGTCCAAATGAGCTCAAATTTTTATGGTAACCTAATTTGGACATAAGGAAGCTGATGGTGACTTAAATTTTGGATTTTGATGTTGTTTGCATGGTCAATTTATGTTTAAACCAAAAATGTACCAAATTCCTATTTATGATTCTATTTTAGGTCAAAATAGGTTCTGATTATCAAATTAACTGCGCCAAACCTTATAAAATATTTTTAAATAATTTTTAAAAGATTTATATTACATTTATTTCCATCAAAACTATTTTAATTGAAGTAGGGTCGAAATTCGCCAATTTCATTAAGGATTGACATTCGATTTGAATGAAAATCCTAAATCACTCAGTATCTACGCATTTTTAGGAGAATTAATCTCAATTGAGCTTTAATTAATCATAAGTTCACCCTCCAGCTATTCTACATTTTTAATTATTTGTGAAAATTATAGAATTAACCCTTTTTTTAATTTATTTTTCTCTTTCTGCCCTGATTGAGTTATATCCTTTCAATGTATTAATTAGGTGAATTTAAGCTTAGAACTTAGCCAAATTAAGCTAGTTATGGAGGATGATGGTGATGCCATCATACCGCCATGCCTGCCATTTGCTAGTCCCTTAGCAAATTCTAGAGTGTAGCTCTGATGTTTAGTGTAAGGGTACTTTTGATATTTAGTTCAGAAATATTTCTCTTTTCTTCCTCCTTTCCGATTACCAATATTCATTTACAGTTTGTTCTTAACCCTTGGTTCAAGTTTATTAGGATAGGCAAACTTCTTCCCTCGGGGATAACATAGCAGGTGGTTTGTGATTTAACCCCGACTTTTAGGTTTAGGTAGAAGATGTCTGAGTTGAAGGGTTTTATTTTTGGTGGCTCACACTCTTTTGGTGCTACATGTAACCTAGCACTTCAGACTCTAAATTTCTAGATTACTAAACAAATCAACTTGGAGAAATGCTTAAAAATTATGCTCTCTTTTAGTTCCTTTGTGCTCACTCACTTTTTCCTTTTCTCTTTTTTCTTCTCTTCTCTTTTTTTTATTATAAGAGCTCACAATCTCATCAGATTTGTTAAAATGTTTGGTGGTCTCTCATAGAATTAACACTTTGATTAAGTTTTGATAACCCTATAACTAAGTTGGAATTCCTCAACCAGTATTTGGGCGATTAAAAATACAGAAAGGTAGGTCAAAGTTGTATTTGGCGGATCATAAATGGTAGTGGGTAATGCTGCCACAATGAAATTTATTCATAACAAATCAACACATAAGCACATTATGAACTCAAACACTTCCTCTTTTTTTTTCTTTATAAGGATATATATATTTTTTCGAGGATATCTAATATGTATATTTTTTCTTTCTTCTTTCTCTCTTTTTTACTTTTCTCTCACTTTTTTTTCATTACTCTCTTTTTTTATCAATGTAACTCGACACAACGCAACTTTCATTTATGAGGTGTTCTTCGCGCTAAATCAGTATTTAAGATTGTCGTATTGTAGTATAGCCAAAATAACGCTTAAACAAATAAATTTTATTACTTGAAAAAATTTTAAGGTTGAACACAAGGAGCAATATGGAATTTAAATCTCAAGAATTGCAATTTAAACATAATATAAGTAATATATAATAGAACTTCAAACAATAATAATATAGAAGTGAAAATAGATGCCAACAGTGCAAAAAGATTGAGCTAAAATGGTGATTGGAATCACCAAATACCCTCACAATAACAGCAAATTTCTCAACAGTATCAATCAAGTAAAGTCTAGAAATCAAGTATCAGATGGCTTAACCATCTTGGGCTACAGTGTATAGGCCTCTCTCCTCTTCTTTCTCTGCTGCGGCTGCTTTCGTTCTCTTCTTCTTCTTCTACTGGGATTCTTCTCCTTCTTCTTCTATTCAACCTCTTCACACAGGGAGGGGGATTTCTCAAATTGACTAAGTGTTGGCCAATTTCCTATGTAGCAAAAACCCCCTACCCCTGCATAATCTCTCCTTCCCTTTCTCTCTTAGGCTTCACCCTCCTAGGGCCTTTCTCAGGATATTGAGTTATCGGGTACACGTGCACCTAGGTCCAAGCCTGCAGGCGTGGTCGCACCCGAGGAGTGCTTGGCTAGGTAGGTTAATTAGTCAGGCCAGGTCTGTGGGCAGAAATCACAGATGAGGCATGCGTGGGTGAGAGGGACCTCACCCCGTGTTTGGAGGCAAATAACCACAGACACTTTTGGAATTTATGCGGGCGCGAGGGCTAGTCAACTTCCGAGGTGGGACTATCCCACCCTCCTTCCTTTGCGCAGCAGCAGCAACAGCTTCCTTCATCAAATTGGCATAGAAGACTTGGTCAAAGGCTCCAATTGACCACGCGAGGATACTTCTGGAGGTAATCCACTCTTCCTGGAACTTTGCCTGGGGTCTGTAAGTGCTTGAAGCGAGCTTCGAGCTTCGCTTGAAGCTTCGGTAATGGTGGCAGAGACGTGGGACCTGCAAGCACGAAAATGGGCTAAGAGCTTCAGTTAAAACAGTTCATAAGCTTCGCCTTGAGGTGGGGAATTGAACGGTGGTGTTTGAGAGGTGTGGGAGTGCATGAGGTGGTCGGACGGTGATGGAAGGTGAAGTGCAACAATGTGGTGTTCGACGGAGCAATGGGGAGGCTAATAGCCTCAAAGACCAGAGGGCTTTTGCTCTCTGGAACACTGCGAAGGTGTAGATATGAATGGCAGCCGGATTGGTGGAGTGTAGTGGCTGTGCGAGCTCACCAGAGGTACTCCGGCAAGGTTAAAGATGGAGGGCGACGAGGCAAGTTGGCGATCGAAATGAAGTGACAAGTGGCTAAAAATGAAGAGTGGAAGTTGAGGAGTTGTTTAGGAGGGGAGGTAGACGAAGGGGAGCAGAGTTGGCACCAGTTGAGATGTGGCCGGCGTCGGAGACAAAACTACTCAAAGAAAGGTGGACGGTGAGGATGAAGGGAGGTAGGAGTGCTGGCGGGTGCTGCGTGACACGGAAGAAGGCAAGGAGGAAGAGTCTGCCACTGGTATTGTGGTCAGATGATAGGAGAAGGTAGGGAAGGACGGTGGAGCTTGAAGAGCAAATCGGCCGGAGGAGGGGAGAGGAATTTGAGGGATTCTCTGGTCAAATTCAAGCTTGAGGGATTCAATATGAGTAGGGGGTGCTTTTATACAACTTAGGAGGATGTTTAGAGAATGGGAAGCAAGCTTCCCAAGCTTGGAAAGCTCGCCGAAGTTTGGGAATTTCTTGATACCCAAATCTCTCATGCATTCGCATGAGAGATTGGGTAGGTTTTAGCACATAGGATTGGGTTTAAAAGGAAGGGAATTTTTTGACGAACTTCCCTTTCAAATTTGAAAGGGATTCGTCAAGAAATCAGAGAGTTCTTTCCTTTTTAAGGTCGCCAAAGCAAGTAGGAATAGGTTTAATGGCGGTAGGGACCTGCTTGTGAGAATGATGACAAAGTTAGGGGCCTATTTGAAAGGGTTTTGAAAGTTAAGGGTAGAAATGTAATTAGATAGGACCAATTTGCAAACTTGGTCAAGACAAATTCATCGTGGGTCCAAATTTTGATACAAACCTAATTTGGACCTAAGGAATCTAATGGTGAAGTTGGATTTTGGTTTTAACAATGGTTGTTTGGGTAATTTATGCAAAAACCCAAATTAGGGCAAATGTCTGTCTATGATTCTGTTTTGGGTCAAAACAGGTTCTCATGGTCAAATTGAAGGTTCTAAACCCTATAGAATATTTTTATATGAATTTTAGAGGATTTAGGTGATTCTATCCTAATCATAACCTCAATTAATTAAGCGGGTCTATTTTTAGGGTTTCAAAAGTCATTTAATTCTCCAAACACATGCAAACCCTTTTCTGATTGTTCTAACCCACTTGTTATCTTTTTAAGACCAATTGACCTTCATTCAACCCTTGATAAAATCCGTGGTTGTACTGCATTCATGATAAGCCGATAAAATTGCAGTTTTAACCCCAGTTTCTTATTTTTCCTTTAGAATGATTTTGCAATGACTTGTGACTCTCTGGCAGTTATGTAGGAGCATTTATTGACTTAATTGGGTCAAAATGAACTAGTTGTGGCTTATGATGGTGTTCCCATCATACCCCCATGCCTAACTTTTTCTAGTCCCTTAGCAAAATTTCAAGGTATTAACTTTGATTCTAGACCATAAAATCTTTGATGCTTAAAAACTTTTCTTTATGCTTCCTTTTGTATATTAGGTTAGAATGCCAATGGTAGGCCTAGAGGTACTCAAGTACCAATCAAGATCTAGACTTGACCAGCTCTAGCCTCAGTTTGCTGCGAAGGTTTCTAAGGCCCACAGGAACTAACCTAAGGTTCGTTGAACTCCATGGTTAAAGCATCCATACTTGTAACATGTTTTAGCTTAGGTTCAGTTTGCAATGCATTTTTGTTAGAGAGAGATAGAGGAATTTTTCTTTGTTTCTGGAGAGTTTTTTCTCTCTTTTCTTTTTATTTCTAGCTTTGGATTAGCTTTACGACACAGTCTGTGTCGGATTCCTAGTCTCGATCATCAATCCTCACAGGGTCCCTGGCAATCGATGCTTGGAGATAACACCACCCATGGCAATCCCCATAACCCTGGCTTTCGAGATTTCGAGATAATCTCACCCATGACGTTCTGTAGCTAAATCCATACCCTGGCAACCGACATTTTGAGATAATTCCGCCCATGGCATATGAACCAGCATAGGGTGCTTACATGCCCCTAGTAGGATATGTAGATATCCTAGGAGACAAGCACCGAGGAGACGATATGTTATTGCGCATCTTCGAGGGGAATTTCCTGCCTCTCTGTGTCGGGAACTCATCCAAATCAACTTGTGTTGATTAGCTGCTCCTAATCTAGGTGACTTTTTCAGAATAAGTTAAACGCATTTGAGTGATTTTGATACTTAGGCGCACTGAACCAGATTGTGTGTGGATTGGGGTGCTTAGGTTACCGAGTCCCGCAAACCAAAGGTTAGTTAACGAGGCCGAATAATCCCTAAGCCTTAGACCTAATACTTAAGCTTCTCATTTTCCCCAACCTCTTAAGGATTATACAGATCTTAGCAGATACTTAAATTTTTAAGCCTATGATTATAGCCCAAGAGTTCTAAAATCAGCGTTCCTACTAATCGCTTCTCTGCTTTATTAGCACTTTTTGCCTTTCATTTTCTTTCTTTTGATATAGTCTAGAACTAAGTCAATTCCTTAATCTTTTACTAACTATCTCTTTTTCTTTTCTTTTCAAATTGTGCTCCTTTTTGACATTTTTATCTCCTCCCTTTTTCTCCTCAAAATCTGATATGCCATCAAAATTTCCTCTCCACTCATATTTTTGTTCCTTTTCAAGAATTCTTTTTATTTTTTTTAGTGATTTTGGAATATGTGATTTTTTTGATGAAACCCTTTCTTGTAAAGTGATTTTCATGACATTTTGCACTTTAATACCCCCCATGCCTACGATTTGCTATGTCCTCATTGTAAATTAGGTGGGTTCGAGTTCAGCTTAGATCATTCATTAGAATAGGTGTTGGGTGGGTGAATGGGTCAGGGTGACTTGTTGCAGACGATTTCAAGCTCGGGTACGGGTACCAGAGGTGGAGTCAGCTGTTCTAATGGATGAACCCTAAAGAGCAATATGAGTTCAGCATAAGATGTATCAGGAAGGGTTTCAAGTTTTTCCAAAATGATGGGTTGCCTCCCATTAAGCGCTGAGTTTAACGCCATCAGCCAGGCACAATGAGCTTAGAGAGAGTAGAGGGTAAAAGATATCTCAGCCAAATTTGTATCGGTGAGTTCAATGAACGGCTTGAGTCGCTAATCTTTCACAACAAAAGGTTCTGAATCGTGGCGTTGACTGATTTCGACAGCTCCATTTCCAAAGATTCGTTGGACAAGGTATGGTCTAATCCATTTTGATCTGAGTTTTCTTGCGAACAATTTGAGTTTGGCGTCAAAGACTAGGACTTTCTGACCAGGAAAAAAGATCTTTCTGGATATGTACTTGTCGTGAAAGGTCGTAACCTGCTCTTTTTAAATTCGCGAGTTCTCATACGTGTCGTGGCATAATTCATCGATCTCGCTCATTTGAAGCTTTCTGTGGGTTCCTACCTTAGAAAGATTGGGATTGCAGCTCTGTATTGCCCAATAGTCTTTGTGCTCTAATTCAATGGGGTGGTGACATGCCTTCCCATACACTAATCTGAAGGGAGACATGCCCAATTGGGTTTTGTGGGCGATCCTATAAGCCCACAAAGCTTCCGAAAGTCAGGATGACCAATCTTTCCTGTCAGGTTGAACAGTGACCTGGAGGATTTTCTTGATCTCCCGATTCGATAGCTCAGCTAGACCATTGGTTTGGGGGTGATAAGGAGTAGAGATTTACTGTGACACCCTGTATTTGGTCATTAGTGATCTGAACTGAGCATTCGTGAAATGGGTCCCTCCATCGAAGATTATGGCACATGGAATCCCGAATCGAGAAAAGATGTTCTGATGAATGAATCTGATAACCACCTTATGATCGTTGGTTCGGGTTGAAATGGCTTTGATCCATTTGGACACGTAGTCAATAGCGAGAAAAATGTATTTGAAGCCGTTCGAAATAGGGAAGGGTCCTATAAAATCAATCCCTCGAATATCGAAGATTTTGCATACGAGAATCGGCTGTAAGGGCATCATATCACGGTAGCTCATGTTGCCTAAGATCTGGCAGCGAGTGCATGCCTTATAGTGATTGTATGCATCTTTGAAAATCGTGGGCCAATAGAAGCCCACTGGAGGCCTTTTGTTGCAGTTTTATGACCAGAGAAGTGTCCACTGCATGCCTGGTCATGGTAGAAGGACAAAATGTCCTGAATTTCTGCTTCCAGAACATATCGTCGGATGATTTGATCAGCACCAATGTAGAAGAGATACGGGTCTTCCCAAAAGTAGTACTTGGCATCGGAAAGTAATTTGTCCTTCTTGGCTTTTGGCCAATCGGATGGTATCTAATGTGATGCCAAGTAGTTTACTAGATCAGCAAACCATAGAAGTCCTGTACTGATAGTTAGAAGGTGCCTATCGGGAAAATGTTCAGTAATGGATCCGGAAGGGTTGATAAGATCGAAAGGAAGGCGGGATAAGTGATCAGCTACCACATTCTATTTTCCCACCTTGTCGCAAATCTCGAGATCAAATTCTTGCAACAACAAGATCCAGTGGATTAGTCGAGGTTTTACATCCTTCTTCACAAGGAGATGCCTCACAGTAATGTGATCCGAGTAAATGATAATACGAGAACCCAACAGATATGATCTGAACTTTTCCAGGGAAAATACTGCAGATAGCAGCTCTTTCTCGGTAACTGTGTAGTTACGCTGAGCCTCGTCAAGTGTCTTGCTAGCATAGTAAATGACCATGGGTTTCCCGCCTATTTTCTGCCCAAGTATCGCTCTTACAGTGTAATCAGATGCATCGCACATGATCTCAAATGGTTGAGACCAATCAGGGGGCTGTAGGATAGGTGCTTGGGTAACTCGATCACGCAGGACTTCAAATGCCTATGTACACTCCTTGGTGATTTCAAAAGGGACATCCTTAGATAGAAGATTAGTTAGGGGACGTGTGATTATTGAGAAATCGAGAATGAATCGACGGTAAAAATTGATGTGCCCTTGGAAGGATCGGATGTCTTTTACCGAGCTAGGCATATGGAGTTTGGAAATGAAATTTACCTTGGCTCAATCAACCTGGATGCCCTTTTCAGAGATAAGATGTCCCAGGATTATTCCCTCAGGTACCATGAAGTGGTTCTGATGTAAACACATTTACACTACTTAAAATGTCTATTTATGCATGTTCTTAAGCATAGGATTGCATTTCATGATATAAATATTGCATAACATGCATCATCTCGCATTTAGAGTAGTTTGAATAAAATGGAGGTTAATTGTCTCCTTTTATGTGCTTGGATAGGGAAAACATTTTATCGGGGCCTCGGATCAAAGATCCAACTGTATGGATATGATCAGGGCAACGATTGGAGTTCAACGACTCCAAGATCGCCCTTATCAGGCATCCGTAGCATCAGATAGAGATCGGGGAACCCTAGAAGATCAAGGGCCAGGATGGTGTAAATCCGCACTTCAGATGACAAATCCGACCACACGGATGAATTCAGATCGACGATCGCAGCCCAACGACACAAAAATCGAGTCAATCCAACATCTGTGGCACCATCTACAACTTCCAGAAGATGGACGGCCAAGATGGAGCCATGTGGCGCCATCTCAGCCGCCCAAACGGCCGCTGGCATTTTGTGAAGGCCCCCACCCGATCGCTCTCCACCGTCAGATGGAGATCCAACGGCTGTGGCCGCCTGGCGCTTAAAACGTGCGCTCAACCATCCGCGCCCCGTAGCGCAGCGGTCGAGCGCGCTTACGCGAGCGTGGGGCGCTGGTTCGAGCCGCGGCGAGTGGATTGGAGGCGCAGGTAATTGAGGCGCGTGGAGCGTCGGATGGAGATCTTGCGGTCGCGGGTGCCCGATAGCGCCGACGCACGATTGGACGCTCCATGTAACGCACGATCGCATGCTTAGGCGGGCGGGTTGCAGCGGGTGCGGACGCAATTTAAGCCGTCCGATCTCGCGATCGGACAGCTGAAAAGCGCTGGACGTGCGCGAGCGTTGAGGAGCGGGCAGCCGAGGAGGTGCGCGTGGGCGCGGCGGCGACGGCCACGTCGGGCCTTTAGTGACGGATTTATCCGTCACTAAAGACCCCTTATTTATTATTTTGAAGATGTAATGTCCATTTTGCCCCCACTCCTTGCAACTATAAAAGGAGACCCCCTCCATACGAAATTCTCATCCCTTCTTTCTCCTCTCTACCCCTCCAAAGCTCAAGAGAAGCTTGTCCCACACCCGGGATGCTTCTCGCGAGATAAAGTCCAATTTTCGTTCCCCTTCGGAAGTGGATCTCGCAACGACGACGACGTGCTGCTTCGTTCCCGTTCTTCTGATTCGTCCTCCTTCGTCCCGCTTCGTTCTCCTTCGTCCAGGCGTCGTCCCGTTCGTCTCGTCCTCCAAGCAACCGTCGAGGAGGATTTCTCTCTCCCTATTCTTTTTACCGCTTTCTAGTATAGATTTACTGCTTTCTAGATTAATCTACTCATCCTCCAAGCAATCGTCGAGGAGGACATTTCTCTCTCCATTCTTTTAATGCTTTCTAGAGTAAATTTATCATTTTCTAGAGTAATTGTTTTATGCTTTCTAGTTGTAATGAATAATCTCTTCAATACAAAAATTCCTTGTTTATTCTACATCTCATTTTGATTTCTCTGTGTAATATTCTCTTTCTCTCTTACTCTCTCTCTCTTCTATTTATTGTAAATAATTAGATGGTTCTAAATTGAATTATTCTCTAACAAATAAAAGGAAACGCGTAGTTTTTAAATCAAACGTCTGCCTCCCTGTGTTCGACCCGGAATTTTAATGTCGGTATAAATTTTATTTGTTGAACACGAATTCTTCGCTTTCGAACTACAACGACAGGTTTTCCAAAATCGAACACGTTAGCGTAGGTTCGTAAACGTACAACATTTTGGCGACGTTGCCGGGGAGGCAACGATCTTTGATTTCTCTTCGCATTTTGTAACTTCAAAATGTTGAACGTGTACGAACCTACGCTAACGTGTTCGATTTTGGAAAACCTGTCGCTGTAGTTCGAAAGCGAAGAATTCGTGTTCAACAAATAAAATTTATACCGAAATTAAAATTCCGGGTCGAACACAGGGAGGCAGACGTTTGATTTAAAAACTACGCATTTCTTTTTATTTGTTAGAGAATAATTTAATTTAGAACCATCTAATTATTTACAATAAATAGAAGAGAGAGAGAGTAAGAGAGAAAGAGAATATTACACAGAGAAATCAAAATGAGATGCAGAATAAACAAGGAATTTTTGTATTGAAGAGATTGTTCATTACAAATAGAAAGCATAAAACAATTACTCTAGAAAGCGATAAATTTACTCTAGAAAGCATTAAAAGAATGGAGAGAGAAATGTCCTCCTCGACGATTGCTTGGAGGACGAGTAGATTAATCTAGAAAGCAGTAAATCTATACTAGAAAGCGGTAAAAAGAATAGGGAGAGAGAAATCCTCCTCGACGGTTGCTTGGAGGACGAGCCGGACGGGACGACGCCTGAACGAAAGAGAACGAAGCGGGACGATGGAGGACGAATCAGAAGAACGGGAATGAAGCAGCACGTCATCGTCGTCGCGGGATCCACTTCCGAAGGGGAACGAAAATTGGACTTTATCTCTCGAGAAGCATCCCGGGTGTGGGACAAGCTTCTCTTGAGCTTTGGAGGGGTAGAAAGGAGAAAGAAGGGATGAGAATTTCGTATGGAGGGGGTCTCCTTCTATAGTTGCAAGGAGTGGGGGCAAAATGGACATTACATCTTCAAAATAATAAATAAGGGGTCTTTAGTGACCGATAAATCCGTCACTAAAGGCCCGACGTGGCCGTCGCCGCCGCGCCCACGCGCACCTCTTCGGCTGCCCGCTCCTCAACGCTCGCGCACGTCCAGCGCTTTTCAGCCGTCCGATCGCGAGATCGGACGGCTTAAATTTCCTCCGCGCCCGCTGCAACCAGCCCGCCTGCGCGTGCGATCGCGCGTTACACGGAGCGTCCAATCGTGCGTTGGCGCTATCGGGCACCCGCGACCGCAAGATCTCCATCCGACGCTCCACGCGCCTGAATTACCTGAGCCTCCAATCCACTCGCCGCGGCTCGAACCCGCGCCCCGCGCTCGTGTAAGCGCACTCGACCGCTGCGCTGCGGGGCGCGGATGGTCGAGCGCACATTTTAAGCGCCGGGGGCCACAGCCGTTGGATCTCCATATGACGGTGGAGAGCGATCGGGCGGGGGCCTTCACAAAATGCCAGCGGCCGTTTGGGCGGCTGAGATGGTGCCACGTGGCGCCATCTTGGCCGTCCATCTTCTGGAAGTTGTAGATGGTGCCACGGATGTCGGATTGACTCGATTTTTGTGTCGTTGGGCTGCGATCGTCGATCTGAATTTATCCGTGTGGTCAGATTTGTCATCTGAAGTACGGATTTACACCATCCTGGCCCTTGATCTTATAGGGTTCCCCGATCTCTATCTGATGCTACGGATGCCTGATAAGGGCGATCTTGGAGTCGTTGAACTCCAATCGTCGCCCTGATCATATCCATACGGTTGGATCTTTGATCCGAGGCCCCGATAAAATGTTTGCCCTGTCCAAGCACATAAAAGGAGATAATTAACCTCCATTTTATTCAAACTACTCTAAATGCGAGATGATGCATGTTATGCAATATTTATATCATGAAATGCAATCCTATGCTTAAGAACATGCATAAATAGACATTTTATGTAGTGTAAATGTCTTTACATCATACCCCTATGCCTATCTTTTGCTAGTCCCTAGAAAAAACTATATGCTATTTATAAAAGAATTAGGTTAGATTATTTGGACCTGAGTTATTTTCAATCATTATGAAATTGTCTACTTAGGAACTGAACTTTCAAAGACACAACAGTACCCGGGTATCAGCCAAAATGCAGACCGCCTCAAGCCCTCGCCTTATTCAAAGAAAATTTTTTTTTTCTCTTTTTACTCTTTTCTAAGTTTTTTTTTTGGATTTTCAAATTTTAGGGTTTAAGAGTGGCTTTCTACGGCCATTCAACTCACCCAAGATTTGATGAGAACCCTAAGTTTTAAGCATCTTATTGTGATTGTGATAGACTCATTGACCGGCAATTAGAACGGACTTCGGATTTCTACGCCTCTAGGTGACCTCAAAAAGAATTCTGCCTAAAGGTGTATCTTTACAACTGGTAGCTTTCTCCCTACTTTTACTTTTTTACGGGGTCAACACAAGGGTGAATCCAGTGTATATCTTCCCGGTTTATTCTACTTCTCCGCTTCTTCCTAAGTGTTTTGGGAATTTTTAGTGCATTTTCTGAGCTGGGTTCTGGACAACCGGTCGATGAGCTGTTACCACCGACAACTTGCCAGCCATACTCGTGCGGCGAAGTGTGGCTTATTTCTTTTTGTTCTTTTCTCCTTTTTCTTTTTGATTTTTTTTTTAAGTAGGTGGCTTCCCTGATCTAAGATTTACCTAAAGGCATCAACAAGAGAAAGGTCCAGTGACTGGGCTCTGGACAACCTACCTGTGGGCTGTTACCCACGATAACTTGCCAGCCATATCACCCTAGAAGGTTCATTAGCTACCCAATTTCCGTTAGAATCGCCGAATAACGAGTCAGTGCAAAGAAAGTGTGTAGATGCTTAAAACTCAAAATTCCCTCAAATCAGAGGGCGGGTTGATAAGTCGTGTACTTATCACCCAAACTTATTTATTCCAATTATAATAGAATTAAGATGGCGAGGACTCAAAGACAAATCCACATTTTAGTGGATACACAGGCTAATTAAGTCCAAAGACCTGAGGGGTCTTTGTGTTCAGATCCTAATGTAGTATTTCCTAAGATTGAAAATTTTCTTAAACCCAAATTCTCTTTCCTAATTTCGAATTTTTTTTTCTTTTTTTATAAAAGAAAATAAACAAATCTACGGGGCTGATGAATGAATTCAGAGATGAATATCCACCCCCCCATGCCTATCTGATGCAATGTCCTCATTGTATTAAAAAGACATAAAACAGAGTGGAAAAGCGTAGAAAGCACCTGAATTGCGTGAATATCAGGTCCGCTCCAAGATGAAAACGAAAAAGAACTGTATAAGTACTGAGTTTAGTGCCTTCAGCTAGGCACACTATACGAAGAAAAGAAATGAAGAATTCACATGTTCAGGTCAGAATTAGAATGAACAGAAGAATCCTCTGACCTGTCAGCAGAGGTCCACAGATGTGGACCAGATTGTGGTGCAGACCCACACCCCATAATCGAGAATATCTTAGATTCTGGATAAAAATTACCCAAAACCTAAAATCAGAATGTAAGCGGGATCGGGCCTGCGATTTCTGAGGATGCAACCCACGACCAAAAAGTCGGGTTACAGAAAATTGAAGCTCAAAAGGATAATCGTTGAATGTGTGCTTGGGTTGAACATCCTCGAAACAAATGTCGTAAGGGTTCTGATTTGATGGTTTCAGCTTAAAAGGAACCCTTCGACTCAATCTTCCATTTCCTCCAAAATTAACTTCCCAAATCAGAACTTCCCCGCTCCTATCCTCCTCATTAAGTGTTTCAAATTCCAAGACCTCTTGTATATTCATCACCCCATCTGGAATCTCCAAGTCTAAATGATGCGGCAGAATCAAAATTGACTTAGGTCTAATTATCTCAGAATTAGAATCATCAATAAGCTCAACAGGGTGTAACTGATAATCAGGGCATTGAATTGATTCCTCCAGAAAATGTGATTCTGGATCCATATCGTGTGCCCTAATAAGATCAGTTTCCTCAGTTATTGGGCTATCAAATGATCTATCAGATTCCTCAGGCCCAATCGTCTCACAAAAATCGTGATCTGAAAACTTGTGTGAGACTTCGCAACTTGAATCTTCACCATCAAAGAAATCAGGATCCGTATCAATGTATGTCCCAAAATCAGTTGTCACTTTGTGTTCCCAGGAGACATACGTTTTCTCGTAACCCGGCTGAGGGATCTTAGGTGAAGAAATCAGGTCATCCTTAATTGGTTGCTTTAATTCAATCTGGTCAGCCTCGTAACAAGTGTCTCCCCCAACAGGTGCCTGAGTGGGTTCTGTCATTGGCTTTCCTGAAGAGAGTTCATCCTGGGAATTATTCCAAGATTGAATCAAAGCAACCACGAATCTCATCCTCAATTTCGCTAATTTCCCAAGTAGAAACTCACTCGGGTTCTTATCCTTAACATCCTGGAGCCAATCCAACAAAGACTTGTTTAAATCATCAATCATTTCAATCAGGGGCTCCAATCTCTCAATGCAAGGTATTGGCTGAACTTCTAAAGATTGAATGATATTCCTCAAGTTAGCCAGAAACTTATCTTGAACTTGATTAACCTAAACCAAATGAGTTGGTTCAGGGTTGGGCAGGTTTGACATCAATGTAGAGGAATTAACGAATTGAGATTCGTTATACCCTTCCTGATGATAGGTCAGTTCAGATTGTTGAAAAGATGGTGATGACCTAAAGGCAGTGAAATCAAAGGATGGGTAAGGATCAGTGTATCCTTCTTGATTGTAGATCGTATTAGGTTGTTCATGAAAGGAGGACGATCTATAATCGATGTAGCATTGAGAAGGATAGAAATCAGAATCAAAGTGTTCAGGGTTAGACCCTAAACACGGGGGTCCGGAATTGTATCCCCAATCCGAATTATCCCAACTAATTGATGGTCGATTACAATACGAGTTGGGATAATCGTCATGTTGAGGATAATTTACAATAGGAGGGAAAGAGCGAGAATGCGTGAAATATGTGGAAGGATTCATGATACACGAGAGGAAGAAAGGTGCCCTACAATACAAACAATCAAACCTGTCCTTAAATAGGTTAGCCTAAAGACCTACAGACTCTCAAAACCCATCTTGAGATAAAGGAACGATTTGATCTACTTCCGTCTGTTCAATCCAACCGGTTAGAAGGAGGGACTGGGGAGAAGGTTCTTCCTTCGGCTTGCTCCTCCGGTTCCTAGTGTACCCCCCAGCCGCGATCGTTTGACTCTACTCCCCTAGCTAGACATCAGATTGAACAGTAGAAATAGACTAATCGAAAATAATCTCGTTCTGGGTTCTGAAGAGCGAGTCCAATCCTTAAGGCCAACGTCTACTTTGTTTTATTTAGGGCTAGGTTTGAATGTGCTTTGGAATGTGATGGGCCCTTTAAATGGGTTGTGCCCTTAATGATTGATTGATTTGTGTGTGAGTGCACAACCAGTGGTTTTCAAGCAAGATTGTTTTTGATGTGGTGAATTTTAAGATTCAAATCTTGCTTAGTAGCTTTTAGTATTCAACTTTAGATGTTTTCAATCAAGTTTCGTTGGCACACCAAGTTTTACAAGCACAGGTGAAGATGTTTTCCTTTAAAGTTTAAAAAGAATGTGGAGTGCCTGGTAAATCCCTAAGAGTTGAACCTAATTGGCAGCTACTTGATGAGTTGATTTTATTTGAAGTGGTGCGGTCCAATCAACTCAAACAATTGGCCTGTTGCACCACTTAATTAGGCACACAAATGATTACCTAATCTGATTTCTACTCAATTATGTGTTTGGATGTGTGTACCGGCTCCTAAGATTGGATTATCGGTTGAGTTTGAAAATCAGATGAGGTTGTGTACCTCTGTGAGATTTTTTTTTTCTTTTTAATGTGGGGGTTGGCGTGAGTATGGGTGTCAAACAACAAACAATCTAACCTTAGAGTTAATAAAAACACCTAGGTTGATTGATGTTTGAGTTATTATGTGGTGAAATGAAATCTAATGGGTGGGAGGTGGGGGTAACTCACAAAACCTTCTATAGCACTTTACTCCAATCTACCGCTTTTGCCTGCCTCGAAAGAGTACCTGCAATTACAATAAGAAAGGAGAAAAGTGAGGTAAATGATTTGTAAGTTACAAAACGCGAAGAGAAATCAAAAAGCGTTGCCTCGCCGGCAACGGTGCCAAAATGTTGTACGTTTATGAACCTACGCTAACGTATTCGATTTTGGAAAACCTGTCGTTGTAGTTCGAAAGCGAAGAATTCGTGTTCAACAAATAAAATTTATACCGAAATTAAAATTCCGGGTCAAACACAGGGAGGCAGACATTTGATTTAAAAACTATGCGTTTCTTTTTATTTGTTAGAGAATAATTCAATTTAGAACCATCTAATTATTTACAATAAATAGAAGAGAGAGAGAGAGTAAGAGAGAAAGAGAATATTACACAGAGAAATCAAAATGAGATGTAGAATAAACAATGAATTTTTGTATTGAAGAGATTGTTCATTACAACTAGAAAGCATAAAACAATTACTCTAGAAAGCGATAAATTTACTCTAGAAAGCATTGAAAGAATGGAGAGAGAAATGTCCTCCTCGACGATTGCTTGGAGAACGAGTAGATTAATCTAGAAAGCAGTAAATCTATACTAGAAAGCGGCAAAAAGAATAGGGAGAGAGAAATCCTCCTCGACGGTTGCTTGGAGGACGAGCCGGACGGGACGACGCCTGGACGAAGGAGAACGAAGCGGAATGAAGGAGGACGAATCAGAAGAACAGGAACGAAGCAGCACGTCGTCGTCGTCACGGGATCCACTTCCGAAGGGGAACGAAAATTGGACTTTATCTCGCGAGAAGCATCCCGGGTGTGGGACAAGCTTCTCTTGAGCTTTGGAGGGGTAGAGAGGAGAAAGAAGGGATGAGAATTTCGTATGGAGGGGGTCTCCATTTATAGTTGCAAGGAGTGGGGGCAAAATGGACATTACATCTTCAAAATAATAAATAAGGGGTCTTTAGTGACCGATAAATCCGTCACTAAAGGCCCGACGTGGCCGTCGCCGCCGCGCCCACGCGCACCTCTTCGGCTGCCCGCTCCTTAACGCTTGCGCACGTCCAGCGCATTTCAGCCGTCCGATCGGGAGATCGGATGGCTTAAATCGCATCCGTGCCCGCTGCAACCCGCCCGCCTGTGGGTGCGATCGCGCGTTACGTGGAGCGTACAATCGCGCGTCGGCGCTATCGGGCGGTCGCGACCGCACGATCTCCATCCGACGCTCCACGCGCCTCCAATCCACTTGCCGCGGCTCGAACCCGCGCCCTGCGCTCGCGTAAGCGTGCTCGAATGCTGCGCTACGGGGCGCGGATGGTCGAGCGCACGTTTTAAGCGCCGGGTAGCCACAGCCGTTGGATCTCCATCTGACGGTGGAGAGCGATCGGGCGGGGGCCTTCACAAAATGCCAGCGGCTTTTTGGGCGGCTGAGATGGCGCCACGTGGCGCCATCTTGGCCGTCCATCTTCTGGAAGTTGTAGATGGTGCCACGGATGTCGGATTGACTCTATTTTTGTGTCATTTGGCTGCGATCGTCGATCCGAATTCATCCGTGTGGTCGGATTTGTCATCTGAAGTGAGGATTTACACCATCATGGCCCATGATCTTCTAGGGTTCCCCGATCTCTATCTGATGCTACGGATGCCTGATAAGGGCGATCTTGGAGTCGTTGAACTCCAATCGTCACCCTGATCATATCCATACGGTTGGATCTTTGATCCGAGGCCCCAATAAAATGTTTGCCCTGTCCAAGCACATAAAAGGAGACAATTAACCTCCATTTTATTCAAACTACTGTAAATGCGAGATGATGCATGTTATGCAATATTTATATCATGAAATGCAATCCTATGCTAAGAACATGCATAAATCGACATTTTAAGTAGTGTAAATGTGTTTACATCAGGTTCTTTTCCCAGGAAAGAACCAAGTTCACGTCGATGCACCGCCTAAGGATCTGGACCAAGTGCAGGAGACAATCGTTAAATGATTCACCAAATACCGAGAAGTCATCCATGAAGACTTCAAGGTACTCACCTACCATATCTGACAATATGGTAAGCATGCATCGCTGAAAAGTAGCGGGTGCATTGCAGAGACTGAATGGCATCCTTCAGAATGCGTAAGTTCTGAAGGGGCAGGTGAAAGTGGTCTTTTCTTGGTCCTCAGGATGGATTGCAACCTGGTTGTAACCAGAGTACCCATCTAGAAGGCAGAAGAATCGATTTCCTGCTAGTTTCTCGAGAATTTGATCAATGAACAGTAGTGGGAAATGAGCCTTCTTCATGGAGGAATTGAGTCTTCTGTAATCAATGCAGACTCTCCATGAGTTTGCTATATGGGTTGGTGTGGCTTCTCTGATTTCATTTGTGATGACGGTGAGCCCACCTTTTTAGGCACAACCTGGATTGGACTCACCCATCGATTGTCAGAGACCGAGTTGATGATCCCTGCATCTAACTACTTGACAATCTCCTTATTCACGACATCCTACAAATTAGGATTCAGGCATCTCTGCATTTCATGGGATGGTCGTGAGCCCTCTACAATGTAGATATGGTGTGTGTAGTATGAGGGACTGATACCATTGAGATCATCAAGAGTCCATCCAATGACTCTTCAATGTTTCTAGAGAACAGAAATCAGGCGTGTTTCCTAATTAGATGTGAGTCAGGAGTTGATAATCACAAAAAACATCTTATTGGAATCCAAAAAGATGTATTTGAGATGATCAGGAAGAGGCTTTAATTCCAAAACTGGGTTTTCAGCAGCAGCGAGTAATTCAGGATGGGTGTCAGGAGCAAAGGATGGAGCTGTGGGTGTGTCTAGGTTGAGTTCGGGCTCCTCTAATTGCAGGTTTTGATCCTCTTGTGGTTGAACAGAAGAGTCGGGTTCTCGATGAAGTCGTCAACCATTGCTTCAATATCGCAAATTTGTTCTATGACTCTGTAATTAATTCCTTGTTGGAACTTAAAGATGTCGATCTTTAGTGTCTTTCTCCCAAATTTCAATTCGATTTGGTCCTCCTCACAATTGATATTGGCCCTGGCAGTGGCTAGAAAGGGTCTCCCTAATATGATTGATGTATTCTTCACATTCTCAGTAGCATCCATGTCTAAAACGATGAAATCCACTGGGAAATAGAAATCATGCACCCTAATTATGACATCCTCGCGAATTCCTTTTGATGACTTAATTGATTGGTTTGCTAGTTGTAAAGTCATTTTAGTCAGTTTGAGCTCAGATTCCTCGAAGCAGTCTAGTAGGGATGTTGGTATCAAATTTATGGAGGCTCCTAAGTCTAATAAAGCTCGGTCAAATCGTATATCATCGATTTCACAGGAGATCAAAGGGGTGCCTGGGTCTTTTGCCTTAGGCAGGAGTTTTCTCAAAATGACAGAGCTAGCTTGCTCTAACAATACAATCGGATTCCCATCTTTGGTTCATGGCTTACGCTTAGGTGTATATACGTCTTTCAAAAATCATGCGTAAGTCAGTAAGTGGCATATCGCATCCATCAAGGGGATGTTTATATGGACCTACTCAAAGAGCTTAACCAAGTCCTCCTCAGGTGCCACAGTTTTGGTTATCCTTTTTCCCTTGGTCAAGGACTCAGGAAATGGAACCGTAGATGGTTCCTCTAGAATGGGTCCAGGTTCTTGATCTGGGATAGAGGTGTCCTGGATGGCTATCCTTAAGTTAGGGTTTGTACTACCAGGCTGGGTTTGGCTTGGATAAGGTGGGTCCTGTGTTATTTTGTCAGTATGGATAGTAACAGAATTTAATCCTGCCTGGTTTTAGTTTGGAGTAGGTAGAAGAGGTGCTTGCTGCTGCTAGTAACCCATATATGTTGTCGAAGCCTCCATCCCGTCGGGTGATGGAGTAGAAGGGGCCTGATAAACAAAGTGAGCTTTGACTGGTCGATTGTTTGCTTTAAAGTCGTTTGCAGTTTAATGTGGTGGAAAAATCGACTAATCAATATTTAAGAAGAAATAACCACTCGCAAAGGAGTGGGTCGTATCCACAGGGAGGCAATGACGTATTAAAATTCTCACCAGTTAAAATCATTTGTTCGTAGCTAGTTTGGACAGGAATCAAGCCAAAATTGCCTTCAAATTAAGGTTGAAGCAAGAAACAATGCTGAAATTGCAATTCTGAGAAACTAGAGGATATTTTTTGCAATGCAGAATCAATAAAATATTATTAAAAAGTGACAATGGTAGAAAATCTAATTTTTAATTGGCAGGTTACTGTAGTAAAACAGGGGATTTTTTTTCTCTTTGCCTAGCGCGACGAGGAGTGGATGGCTGAACGCGGGAAGCTCGGAGGAAGTCCCTTGGACCAAGGGCTTCGAAGTGGTGGTGGCGGCGTGTCGTGCAGCGGCCGGATGTGGCCAGACGAGCTCCAGTGGAGGTGGCTGCAGCCGGTGCCGCAGCTGCTTTGGCGTGAGCACGCGCGGCCTGTTGGCGGTGAGGACTGCCACACACTGCTGCTGCGTACTGGCTGAAGGCGTGGGCGTGCACTGCAGTTGGTGCATGCTCTGTTGGCGTGGAGAGCGGGTGCTGTTGGTGGTTCTGCAGGCACGGGAGGTCGCGGGTGACTGCAGCCGGTGTTCAGCCTGTTGGCAGAGGGCGCGGGTGCGGCTAGAGGTTCTGCAGGCGCGGGGAAGGTGGAGTGAGCGGGTGTGAGGGATGGAGGCTGTGCATGCCTTGCGTGCGGCTGAAGGTGAGCGGGTGCTGCTGGCGGTTCTGTAGGCGCGGGAGGTTGCGAGTGCGGTTGGAGGGGGCGTGCGCGGAAGGTGGAGTGAGCGCACGGGTGAATGGTGAGGTGCAGGCAGAAGGGCGTGGAGATGGCGCTGGAGGTGAAGTGGGCGGATGTGGTTGTGCGGGTGCGGGTGGACTTCAGAAGGGTGCGCAGGCAGGTGGTCACGGGTGAGCGGTGAGGTGCAGGCTGAAGGTGATCGGGTGGCTTCAGACATCCGGGAAATTTCCCGAACGTCTTAAGTGACTGAAAGGGTGGTTGAACGGTAGCTGCGACGGTGGTGGTTGGTGACGATAGCGAGGGAGATGCACGCTAAGGTGCTCACGGTAATGCGGGCGAGCTCCGGATGGCTGTGTGGCCTGTCACACCACATGCCCACGGTGGTGGAGACTCGCCGCCACGGTTGAGGCTGACAGTATGGAATGGAAGAGAGAAGATCTCTCTGCACAGTGGTGGGTCGGTGGTGGAGGCCTCTCAAGCTCGGCTGCCTCCCTCCTCCTTTTGTAGTGGCCTGGACAAATTTGAAATTAGCTGCCCGACCAGATCCAACATATCCGCTCCTCCTTGAATGGGTTCTTCACTACGGCACAGGGTGGCATTGGAGCGACAGCCAGCCGTTCCTGAAAGAAGAAGAATAAACAAAATAATGTTAAAATATTATGGTCATTTATATATAGACCCTCAACTTTTATGTTAATGAAAATAATGTACCTAATTGGTTAACTAATTAGATGAATGTCATTCTAAGCTAATTCTAAATGCACTTAAAATATGAATGCAATTCATGGATTATGTAATTAAATTAAAAATATGAATTAATCTATTTACATCCTAATTTATGCTAAATAAATGTTAGAATTAACCTA
This sequence comes from Thalassia testudinum, assembly GCA_037157565.1. Lineage (NCBI taxonomy): Eukaryota > Viridiplantae > Streptophyta > Magnoliopsida > Alismatales > Hydrocharitaceae > Thalassia > Thalassia testudinum. The sequence continues at coordinate 20,341,702 of JAZHRO010000056.1, forward strand.
ATGTCTAGGCACTTAAATACTTAAATAGCCCACAACTATGGGCTAATCAAGCTTGGCCCGGATTTGGGTTCATAACGGCCTCTGGTTTGGCACGTTATTCGAATTAGGCAAAGGATGTGAAGGAAGTGCACCAGGTTGGCGAGGATTTGCCATCTAAGCAAGTTGATTGCGAACCTCTATGATCTCGTCTCTATGCTGTTTTTGTATAGCCGCATTCGTCTTTTGAATGTCAGCTAGAGTCTGAAGGATAAAAGTCATTTGATTTGTCTGAGTTGTCCCAGATTGATAAGTTGGGTTAGGTCGAGGTTGCGGCGGCTGATATGGATGAAGAGCTTATGGTCAGGATGGATATTAAGGTCTCTGATTTTGATTATTGCCTGACCATGTGAAGTTGGGATGATTACGCCATCCAGGGTTGTAGTTGTTTGAGAATGGGTCATTTTGAATGGCGTTGAGGTCCTCGCAAGTCTGAGGAATCTCAGGAAAATCAGAATATGAGGGTTCAGAGTTCCCCTAACTAGAGTAGGTGGATCCAAAGTTTCCTCCGTAGCCAGAATCAGACGAGGGTGGATTTGGGTCCATCCCCAGAGAAGGTCGGTGATGGATGTTGTGCACAGCCTCTCTGCCAGAGGGTGGTTTTGTGAATGGGTTTTGTGCAGAGGTGGCTCGCTGCAAATGTCGAGTTAGCTCATCCACCTTCTTCTCAATAATAGAGACCTTGTCCAAATGACTGGCCATCAGTTCCAAGTCGACGGAAGAGGACAAGCCTTGCATCTCATGTGCTCCCTTTGGATTCGTCAATGCACGGGCATTCGTCTGGTTGAACATGGCCATGGATTCATTATTGATGGAGTTCTCGCACATATTCTTGAGAATCTCCCACACAGTGTCTTCGTGTTGACCCATAATGTTTCCTCCGCAGGTCGCATTGACAAATAATCTAATATCCTCACGGAGTCCTTGGTAAAAAGACTCAACTTGTTCCCATTTAGGAACTCTGTGATGGGGGCACTTTCGCATGAGATCCAGAAAACGATCCCATGCTTCGTGAAGTGGTTCTCCTACTTGTGTGAAATGTGTGATCTGGTGCCGTAAAGCATTTGTCCGACCAACAAAGAACTTTCTCAGAAACTCCGATTGAAGTTATGCCCAGGTGTTGTTTGGATGCATTTTGGTTTGGTACCAGTGAGCAGCTTTATCCATGAGAGAGAAGAACATTTTCATTAGTAGAATATCCCAATTTTGAGGTTCTGACCCGAAGGTCTAGGCCAAATTCTTGAGTTGTTTGATATGCGGGAAAGGATCTTCAGAATTACGGTCATGGAATTTGGGAATGGCATGAATCATGTTGGGCTTGAGTTCAGTGTCAGGACCTCCAACGGGGATTTGTACTCGAGATTCAATTGCTACCATAGCGGGATTGTAGTGATCTCGCATCATTAGACGCTACGGTGGGTTCACAAAGGCTTGGAATAGATCATTAGGGAGCTGAAGTTGATTTTCGAGATTATTTTATTTTGTGGGTTGTTCCATTATGATGGATGAAGGAGAATCAGGTTCAGATGAATTGGAAGAGATATCAATAGGATTGGGTTGTTGCGAAAACAAGGAGGTCGAGGCTTAGCCTGGACATGACTGAGTGACTAAAGGAGGCCTCAAGGATGGTCATAGAGTCCTTCTCCCGAACATGCACTAATGGAGTAGTTGAGAGGTAGAATGTGATGGACCCAATCAAGATACCCAAAAATTTTGGATGACTATAGAGGTTCGAGGCGGATGATACCCCTTAGTCAAAAAGACGTCCACCTGAGAACTCCCTGGGCAGCCAGACAGGGAGAGTCCCGCAAAGACCCCTACATGATAGAGCACCCCCACGGGTTACAGGGTTTCCTCCACCTGACCTCTCTTGTCACTGATGTTTCAGGTAGACCAGAATGGGGACTTGACCTCTTAAGTCGACCAGTTTTTAATTAAGAGCAAGGGTGCTTAGAATTTCACTTGAACTTTAAGATGTGTTGAGTGCAAAAGTGACCTAATTTGAAGATTGGTTGACACAAACAAGGTGGGTCAACTTCACCTGTACTGTCCTTGCAAATTTAGGTCCCTCTTTTAGTGTTCAAATGACTTTAAGAGCTTGATTTTTAGGGTTTTTCTTGAATAGATCAGTTCAATCAAGGTCTAGGCACACATTGTTTAGGAAGATGATTTCTTGATTAAGCAAGTGTGTCTCTAAAAGCCCTAAATTGGAATCCTTAATTGGCTCTAATTTGGTCCAGTTTAATTTGTCCAAATGTGGTACCTAGGGCTCAAACAAGAATGTGATAACCCTAGATACCGTAAGCTTTAAATGGGTGCACAAATCAAGATTTGTTGTTCAAATAAAATGTGTCAAATCAAACAACTTAATGAATTATCTATGGATAGAATGCAAGTAGCCCTAATTGATTTTTTTTCCTTTTATCCTTTTCAGAATGAGGGGCTTAAGAGAGAGTGGTTAGAACTTACCTACCCCTGGTGTGTTTACTGTGCAGTTGATCTTTCTTGAATGTATCTCTCCTGAAACAACCACAGCAAAAAGTGATATAACAAGTTAAAATCTGAATCAAAAATTGCAATCAAGTGTTCTAAATTTCTCGTTGCTCCTCGGTAACAGTGCCAAAATGTTCTTCACGTTAAATCGATATTTAAGATTGTCATGTTGTAGTATAGCCAAAATAGCGCTTAAACAAATAAATTTTATTATTAGAAAAAGTTCTGAGGTCGAACACAGGAAGCAATATGGAATTTAAATCTCAAGAATTGCAATTTAAACACAATATAAGCAATATATAATAGAACTCCAAACAATAATGATATAGAAGTGAAAACATATGTCAATAGTGCAAAAAGAATGAGGTAAAATGGTGATTTGAATCAAAAAATACCCCTCACAATAACAGCAAATTTCTCAATAGTATCAATCAAATAAAGTCTAGAAATCAAGTATCAGACAGCTAGATGTGTAATCAGATGGCTTAACCATCTTGGGCTACAGTGTATAGCCCTCTCTTTCTCTTCTTCTCTTATCTTCTTTCTCTGCTGCGGCTGCTTTCCTTCTCTTCTTCTTCTGCTGGGATTCTTCTCCTTCTTCTTCTTCTTCTGTTCAGCCTCTTCACACAGGGAGGGGATTTCTCAAATTGGCTAAGTGTTGGCCAATTTCCTCTACAGCAAAAACCCTCCTACCCCTGTGCAATCTCTCTTTCCCTTTCTCTCTTAGGCTCCACCCTCCCAAGGCCTTTCTCAGGATATCGAGTTATCGGGTACATAAGCACTCGAGTCCAGGGCAGCGGGCATGGTCGCAGTCGAGGAGTGCTTGGCTAGGCGGGTTAACGGATCAGGCCAGGTCCGCGAGCAGAGATCACGGACGAGGCGTGTGTGGGTGAGAGGGACCTCACCTCGTGTTTGGAGGCAAATAGCCACAGACACTTTTGCAATTTATGCGAGTGCTGGGGCTAGTCAGCTTCTGATGTGGGATTATCCCACCCTCCTTCCTTCACGCAGTAGCAGCAGCAGCTTCCTTCTTCAAATTGGCATAGAGGACTTGGTCAAAGGCTCCAATTGACCGTAAGAGGATACTCCTGGAGGTTATCCACTCTTCCTGGAACTTTTCTTGGGGTCTGCAGGTGCTTGAAGCAAGCTTCGAGCTTCACTTCAAGCTTCGGTAATGGCGGCGGAGACCTAGGACCTGCAAGCACGAAAATTGGTTAAGAGCCCCAGTTAAAATAGTTCATAAGTTTCACCATGAGGTGGGTAATTGAACGGCAGTGTTCATGAGGTGTGGGAGTGCGTGAGGTGGCCGGACGGTGATGGAAGGTGAAGTGCGACAATGTGGTGTTCGGCGGAGTAATGGGGAGGCTAATAGCCTCGAAGACTAGAAGGCTTTTTCTCTCTGGAACATGGCGGAGGTGTAGAGATGAATGGTGGCTAGATTGGTGGAGTGTAGTGGCCGTGCGAGCTCACCGGAGGTACGCCGGCGAGGTGGAAGATGGAGGGCTACGGGGTGAGTCGGCAGTCGAAACGAAGTGACAAGTGGCTGAAAATAAAGAGTGGAAGTCGAGGAGTTGTTTAGGAGGGGAGGCAGATGAAGGGGAGTAGAGCTGGCATCGGTTGAGGTGTGGCCGACGTCGAAGATGAAACTACTCAAAGAAAAGGTGGACGGCGAGGATAAAGGGAGGTAGGAGTGTTGGCGGGTGCTGTGTGACGTGAAAGAAGGCAAGGAGAAAGGGTCTGCCACTGGTATTGTGGTCAGATGACAAGGGAAGATAGGGAAGGTTGCCGAAGCTTGAAAAGCAAATCTACCGAAGGAGGGGAGAGGAATTTGAGGGATTCTCTGGTCGAATTCAAGCTTGAGGAATTCGGTATGAGTAGGGGGTGCTTTTATACACCTTAGGAGGACGGTTAGAGCTTGGGAAGCAAGCTTCCTAAGCTTGGAAAGCTCGCTGGAGTTTGGTAATTTCTTGATGCCCAAATCTCTCATGCGTTCGCATGAGAGTTTGGGTAGGTTTTAGGGCTTAGGATTGGGTCCAAAAGGAAGGGAATTTCTTGACGAACTTCCCTTTCAAATTTGAAAGGGATTCGTCAAGAAATCAAAGAGTTCTTTCCTTTTTAAGGTTGTCGGAGCAAGTAGGAATAGGTTTAGTGGCGGCAGAGACCTGTGACAAAGTTAGGAGCTTGTTTGAAAAGATTTTGAAAGTTAAGGGTAGAAATGTAATTAGATAAGACCAATTTGCAAATTAGGTCAAGACAAATTCATCTTGGGTTCAAATTTTGAAACAAACCTAATTTAGACGTAAGGAAACTAATGGTGAAGTTGGATTTTGGTTTTGACCATGTTTGATTGGGTAATTTATGTAAAAACCTAAATTAAGGCAAATGTTTGTCTATGATTTTGTTTTGGTTCAAAATGGATTCTGATGGTCAAATTGAAGGTTCTAAACCCTAGAGAATATTTTTCTATGAGTTTTAGAGGGTTTAGATGGATTTTATTCTGATCAGAACCTCAGTTAATTAAAAGGGTCTATTTTTAGGGTTTCAAAAGTCATTTAATTCTCCAAACACGTGCAAACCCTTTTCTGATTGTTCTAACCCACTTGTTATCTTTTTAAGGCCAATTGACCTTCATTCAACCCTTAAGAAAACCCATAGTTGTAATGCATTCATGATAAGCTGGTAAAATTATAGTTTTAACCCTAGTTTCTTATTTTTCCTTTAGAATGATTTTGTAATGACTTGTGACTCTCTGATGGTTATGTAGGAGCATTTATTGGCTTAATTGGGTCAAAATGAGCTAGTTGTGACTCATGATGGTGTTCCCATCATGAGCCATTATTGGGAAATGATGGTGTTCAAGAGGACATTGTGTGGCTTATTTGGTGGAAGTGCCTACTTTCAGCACCGGGAAGGAATGGATAGGACATTGTACTTTTGACCGTTGACACTAACACCCTCCTTCAGTCGAGAATTCCGTAAAGGATGATTGTAACCATCTATCTTAGTCCTCATTTTATTGGAACTCGCTCTCTGTGTATTCGTCTTATTTGGTGGCTCTCAAAGATTCACACAAAATATTCATACACAGGAACTGAGAGCAAAAACTATGCCAAATTCTAAGTATCATTATCTAATTATCCATAACTTAAGAGTACTCATACTAGACTTAGAGCACCAATAGACACTCTTCTCTCACCTCACAATTGTTTGGTGGATATTATGGAAGAAAATTTGCCTAACTTCATAACTGAATGGCCAAGGGTTTTGACAAACTAAAAAAAAAAAAGTCTATTGATTTTTCTCTTTCCTTCCTCTGTCTCTTTCTTCCTTTTTCTTCTATCTCTCCCTCTCTTTTTTTTTTTTAACTAAATCTAAGTGTATTTTTTATGAGAACCTTTCAGAAATAACTCTTAGATGTTTGCACTTTAATCCCCCCATGCCTATGTATTGTAATGCCCTCATTGCAAACAGGATGGGTTCATATTCAATTTAGTTCATAATTTTAGAACATGTTAGTTCTTAAATTAGGAACCCTAAAGTGCAATAATAGTAACTTTCAAATAGATTAAGAAAGGTCTCGGGGTTTTTCAAAAGAATGATGGTTGCCTCCCATTAAGCATTAAGTTTACTACCATCAGCTAGGCGCAATGCGGCTCAAGTGGAATCGAGGTCAAGAGACTCACCGATCAAGCTCAAGTCAAGAAGTTCAAGAAAAGGTTTGAGATGTTAGCCATTAACAACAAATGGTCCAAAGTCAAGATCGAGAGGTGAGATTTCCACAACACCATTACTAAAGATCCTCCTTACAAGAATTGGTCCAGTCCATTTAGATCTGAGCTTGCCCGGGAATAGTTTGAGACGAGCAACAAACAGAAGTACCTTTTGACCAGGACTAAATGATTTCCATGAAATGTGCTTATCATGTAAGGCCTTTATTCATTCCTTGTAAATTTGTAAGTTCTCATACGTGTTGTTGCGTAACTCATCGAGCTCGCTTATTTGCAAGCGACGGTGGATGTTAGCCTTTTCGAGATCTAGGTTACAATTCGTACTGCCTAATAGGCTTTATGCTCCTTTTCTACAGGAAGGTGACATGCCTTCCCGTAAATAGTTCTAAAAGGAGACATTTCTAATTAGATCTTATGGGAAATCCTATAAGCCCATAATGCTTTCGGAAGCCTAATTGACCAATCTTTTCTATTCGGTTGAACAGTGACTTGCAGAATCTTTTTAATTTCCTAGTTTGACAGCTCGACCAGTCCATTTGTTTGCAGATGATATGGGGTAGAAATGCGGTGAGATATCCCATATTTTCTAAGCACGAACTGGAAATGCACATTCACAAAATGGGTCCCTCTGTCGGAGATAATTGCATTCGGGCCATCAAACTGAGAGAAGATGTTGTCGTGAATAAATCTGATAACGACCTTATGGTCATTGGTTCAAGTCAGAACAGCTTCAATCCATTTGGACACATAGTCCATAGTAAGAAGAATATATTCAAAGTTGTTCAAGTTTGGAAATGGACCCACAAAATCAATCCCCCAAATATCAAAAATTTCACACACGATAATTGGATTTAAGGGCATCATATCGCGATGGCCCATGTTGCCTAAGGTCTAGCAATGGGTACATACCCTACAATAGTTGTGTGTGTCTTTTAATATAGTCGGCCAGTAGAAGCTGCTTTGGAGGATTTTTGTTGTGGTTTTATGCTCAGAAAAATGGTCACCGCAGGCCTGGTCATGACAAAATGAAATAATATCATTGACCTCTATGTCAGGAATACAACACCAGATGATCTGATCCGCTCCGATGTAAAAAAGATATGGATCTTCTCAAAAGTAATACTTGGGATCTGAAATCAATTTGTCCTTTTTGGCTTTGGGCCAATCAGATGGAATCTGGTTCGATGCCAAGTAGTTCACAATGTCTGCATACCAAGGAAGTCCAACATCTATGCCCATAAAATGCTCATTTGGGAAATGCTCAGTAATAGGTACTGAAGGGTCAATGATAGACGAGGGAAGGTGGGACTGATGATCGGCAACTACATTCTGTCTACCCACTTTGTCGTGAATCTCTAAATAAAACTCTTGCAGAAGCAAGATCCAATGAATCAGACGAGGCTTTATGTCCCTCTTGGCGAGTAAGTGCCGTATTGCGATCTGGTCTGAGTATATGATTATGTGGGACCCGAGAAGGTATGACTGGAATTTCTCTAGGGTGAAGTGAACAGCCAGAAGTTCCTTCTTAGTGATCGTGTAATTACGTTGGGCTTCGTCCAATGTTTTACTTGCATAATAGATCACTAAGGGTTTCTCGTCAACTTTCTGACCAAGGACTACCCCCACAGCATAATCTAAAGCATCGCACATGATCTCAAAGGGTAGAGACCAATCAGGGGGTTGCAATACTAGTGCCTTGGTGACTCGATCTTTAAGGATTTTGAAAGCTTCGGCACACTCGTCTGAGAAATCGAAGGGAATGCCCTTCGATAACAAGTGAGTCAGGGGCCTGGCAATTTTTGAGAAATTTGAAATAAAATGTCAGTAGAACCCAACGTGCCTCAAGAAGGATCTAATGTCTTTGATCAAGGAAGGAGTAGGAAGTTTGGATATCAAATTGATCTTTACTCGGTCAACCTAGATACTTTGTTCAGACACAAGGTGTCCAAGAATGATGCCCTGGGGAACAATAAAATGGCTCTTTTCCCAACTCAGAACTAGGTTTACATCGATGCATCGTTGGAGGATCTTAGTCAAGTAGCCCAAACATTCATCGAAGGTTTTTCCAAATACAAAAATATCTTCCATGAAGACTTCTAAAAATTCACCTACGATGTTAGAGAATATTGCCAACATGCACTGTTGGAAGGTGGCAGGTGCATTGCAGAGTCTGAATGGCATCCTACGGAATGCAAATGTCCTGTAGGGGCAAGTGAACGTGGTTTTCTCCTGGTCTTCAGGATGAATGGCCACTTGATTATAACCAGAGTATCCATCCAAGAAACAGAAGTACTGATTTCCTACTAATTTTTTGAGAATTTGATCAATAAAGGGTAGTGGAAAATTATCCTTCGTGGAGGTATTCAACTTCCAATAGTCTATGCAGACTCTCCATGAATTCACAATACAGGTAGGGATGGATTCTCTATACTCAAATTTGATAATGGTGAGCCCAGCATTCTTTGGCACCACATGAATTGGGCTCACCCAGTGGCTGTCAGAGATGGGATAGATAATATCCACATCAAGCCATTTTATTATCTCTTGAAGATTCGGGTTGAGTCGACGCTATCCTTCACGCGTAGGTTGTGATCCTTCTTCTGTAAAGATACGGTGTGTACAATAAGAAGGGCTTATGTCGGTGGGATCATCCAAGGTCCAACCAATGGCCTTGTGATGCTCCCGGAGGATAGAAATCAGACGAATTTTATAATTTGTGGATAGAGAAAAGTTGATAATCACAGAAAATGTGTTGTTCGAACCCAAAAAGATGTACTTGAGATTGTCAAGAAGCAGTTTCAACTCAAGTACCTGATTCTCAGCAACAGTGGGAAGGTTGGGGCTAGCCTGAGGGGGACCTAGAGAAGTGGACTAGGTTCCTTAAAGTGTAATTGGGATTGGGCTTCTAGAGGTTCTTGCTTAGGAGTAATCAAATCCATATTATCTGCAATTGGATCCTCAAGAAGTGAATCGATTATGTTCAATTACTAAATCACACCACAATTAATTCCTCTATGGGCCTTAAAAATGTCAATCTTCATTATTTTATCCTCTAATTGAATTTCCATCTGGCCCTCCTCACAATTAATATTCATCCTAGCTATTGCTAGGAACAGTCTCCCGAAGATTATAGATGTCTTTGTCAGGTTCTCAGGTATATCCATGTCTAGAACAATAAAGTCAACTGAAAAATAAAAATCCCGAACTCTTACAACTACATCCTTCAAAATTCCATGGGGTGACTTAATAGATCTATCTGCTAACTGCAAGGTCACTTCCGTGGGCTTAAGTTCAGGATCCTCAAAATATTTATGGAGAGATGTAGGAATTAGGTTGATGGATGCACATAAATCTAAAAGAGCTCAGTTGAATTCTAAATCTCCGATCTAGCAAGAGATCAGAGGGGTGCCAGGGTCTTTTAATTTCTGTGGAAGCTTACTCAAGATAATGGAGCTAACCTGCTCCAATAGCAAAATAGGACTTCCATCGGAGTTCTTTGGCTTTTGCTTAGGTGTACATGATTCTTCAGAAATCTTACGTAAGTCAGTACATGACGAATAGCATCCATCAAGGGAATACTAATCTGGACTTGCTCAAAGAGCTTGACCAAGTCCTCGTCAATTTGAGGTGGTTTCCTAGCCTTATTTCCTTTGGTCAAGGCCTCAGGAAAAGGTGTGGTTCTAGGCTCATCCGGAGTGGGTTCTGTCAATCCTTGGTTATCCTTGATAATCACCCCAAATTGAGATGTACTAGGTTTAGGTTTAGTGTATCTCTTAGGCTCAGGATCCTTAGTACATTTACCACTGCGAGTTGTTACTGAATGTAATCCTGTAGGATATGGTTGAGTGGGTAGGATAGGTGGCTACTGCTGCTGCTGAGATGTATCAGGTACAGAAGTTGATGCTTCTGACCCATCTTAATATACAGGTGTAGAGGGGCCAAGTTGTACATAGTGGATTTGGCTGTGTTTTGGGTTTGCAACGTACCTCTGGTTTGGTATGTTGTTAGGATTTGGCAATGGTTGCAATGGTAATTGCCTGGCTGGCGAGTCCCAGCCATTTGCATAATTTGGTTGCGCATATCTGCCATATCCGCGGTATGTTGCCTCTGCATAGCAGCATTAGTCTTCTGCATATCGGCCAATGTCTGAAGAATCATGCTCATTTGATCATCTTTACTAGACCAAGGTTGAAAATTCGAATTAGGCCTAGGTTGAGCTGGATAATATGAGTGCGAATTCTGTGGTCGGGGTTGATATTGAGGTCTAGGATTTTGAGGATAAGAGTTCCCTGATTAGGAAAAATTTGGATGATTATGCCATCCAAGATTGTAGGAATTTGAATAGGGGTTGTTCTGGATGGCATGGAGTTCCTCACAGGGTTGAGCAACTCCAAAGTAATCAGAATATTGGGGTTCAGAGGAGGCCCAACTAGGATAAACAGGTTTGGAATTTCCTCCGAAAGCTGAGTCAGAAGAGGAAGATGGATATGTATCCATCCCAGTGTGGTGAAATTATGTACGGCTTCCCTCCCTACGGATGGATGTGCATGCATGTTTTACTGAGAAGAAGTGACCTTTTGCAGCTGACGAGTCAAATCATCAAGCTTCTTCTTTATTACAGAGACCTTATCCAATCGACTAGCCACAATCTCCATGTCGACAGAGGAGGATATGTCATGTGTCTCATGTGTCCCACGTGTGTTCATCGATGCACGGGTAGTCGTCCTGTCGAAAATACCCATGGACACATTGTTTATGGAATTTGCAGACATATTTTTGAGAATTTCCCAAATGGTGTCCTCATATTTGCCCATAAAGTTGCCTCCACAGGTTGCATCGACAAAAAGTCAGATATCCTCACAGAGTCCCCGGTAAAAAGATTGGACCTGTTCCCATTTAGGAACTCCCTGATGCAGGCATTTTCGCATAAGATCGAGAAAACGATCCCATGCCTCATGAAGTGGTTCCCCCGCATTTTGTTAAAAATGAGTAATTTGACACCTCAGGGAGTTAGTACGCCCTACTGGGAAGTATTTTCTCAGAAATTCAGCTTGTAATGCATCCCAAGTATTGATCGGCTGATTCAGAGACCAATACCAGTGGGCAGCTTTCTCTTTAAGCAAGAAAGGGAACATCTTCATGAGTAGAGTGTTTCGGTTTTGAACAGTTGGCCCGAGGGTCTGAGCCAAATGTTTCAACTCTGGAATGTGTTGGAATGGGTCTTCAGAACCCGTTCCATGAAAATGGGGAATCAGGCTGATAATATTCGGCTTTGAGCTCAGTCTCAGATCCCCCAACCGGAATACACACTTTGGGTTCTATAGCCACTCTTGCGAGATTGTGGTGATCCTGCATTTGTGGACTTGCTCTAGGGTTTTCTAGTCCATTGATAAGATCTGTGAGTCTGTAGCTGGTTCTGCAGGTGCTGGATGTCGTCTCCTTCTGGACCAGGGTTCTCCATTAAGTTAGAATCAGAGTAAGAAGAACCTAGGTTGGATGTATATGGGTTAGAGTAGATAGGGATCAGATTAGAAGAGGACCCAAACAAGTTAGTCAGGTGCTGGCTCCGATGTAAGTGAACTAATAGAGGAGGTCTTAAGACTTGTCTTAAGGACCTCCTATCATGCATGCACTACAGAAAAGTTGAGGGACTAGATTTCAATCAAACCCAATCAAGACACCCAAATTTTTGGATGGCTTAGGCTTGTTTGAGGTAGATGGCCTCTAAATCACAAATCCACCCGCCTGAGAATTACTTGAGTAGCCAGAAAGGGAGAGTTCCGCGAAGACCCCTACATGGTAGAGCACCCCAACGAGTTATAGGGTTTCCCCCACTCAACCTTTCTTGTCACTGCGGTTCCAAGTAGATCGAATACATGTGAACTGGGTCCTAGGCCTACCAAATTTTAAGCTTATTTGTGCTTCGAATTATCACTTGATTTAGAGTTTGATTCGAGTTGTGACCTAATTTCTAGGTTGATTAGCTCACCAAGTGAACCAACTTCACTTAATCTGTCGTAATGTTTAGGATGCAATCTGGGTCAATGATGACTCTACAATTACAAGTGTTAATAACATCAATTATAGCCAATTTCGAGGGTACCTGTACAATAATGTCATATTATAATGGGCTTGGGAGCATTGAATGCATATTGCATGATCTTTACATTTTAATTGCTTAGAATCAATGTTTAATGACCATGTGCACAAGTCCATTTTGAAATAGGTCTCAGATGAGCGAAAGGACCATACGAATGGATCTGGATTGACGAACGGAGTCCAATGGACTCAAAATCACTTTGATCCGACCTCCGTAGCTCCCACAACGAGCTCGAGAAAGATCAACGGCCAGGGAGCAATGCAACATCCTTACGAGCCTCGGATGAAAAATCCAACCGTATGGCGGATCTAGAGCGACGATCGTAGTCCAGCAATGCGGAAATCGTCGCGATCCGAGCACCGTGGCATCTCCTAGAACAGAAAGAAGATGGACGACCCAGAAGGCACCACGTGGCACCATCTAGGCCGCCCAACGCCGACCATGAACACCCAGCACCGGCTCCTCTTCATCCTCATCATTAAATCTCGACCGTTGGATCAAGATCCAACGGCTGAGAAGCTGCCTCCACCTCATTGCAGAAATTCAAGAACTCCACACAAAGGCCCTCGTGGCACATTGGTGGAGATGCCCACTCTCAAAGAGAGGGTGCGGGTTCGAAACCCGCTGCCCCTCAATTGGGTGCTTGAGGCGCCACACAGCAATTGGAGCAATGACAGCATAGCAGGGCACGTGCGCGCACGCACGGGGAGTAGCAGCAGCACACAAGCGCGTGCAGACGGCACAACGCATGCCAGCACATGCGCACACAGCAGAGTGGCGGGGAGCATGAGTGGTGGACAGATTTTTGCTTATTTATCAAGATGATCTCAATAAATTGATATGTCGTTGTGTTTTATGTGGTGGAAAATTTCTCAATCAAAAATTAAAATAAATATCAAATTTAACCACAATAAAAATGTCGCATCCACAGGGAGGAATAGAACTAATAAATTCATGAGTAGAGGAATATAATGTTTGCAGACAACTTCGTGACTTCAATTCGAGGAATATTCTACTCTAAATGGAGTTTGCAATTTCCTTAAAAGTTCAAGGCTATTTATGTAATTTTCACGTCAGAAATCAAGCTCCCTAAATTATGTATATGATGCATGTGTAGTAGCATATCATGTAAAATTGACTTGCATGCAAATCTGATTTAAATTTCAATGTTGAATAATGCACATAACACTAATTAAGTAAATTGACGAAACTATAAGTGATCCATGCAATGTGGCATGAATAAAATAATAATATTAAAGTGACAATGGCATGCAATGTAATTTTTAATTGAAGCAAAAATAAAGGATTTCTCCGCTCTCTTCCTCGCTTGAACGGCCGTGCGTGGTTGGCGGCGAGAGTCGACGGGATGGTACACCTCGACGAGTGCTTCACGATGGTGGTGATGCGGAGGTCGGAGGTGGCCGACGGTGGCCAGACGGTGGACGAGAAGAACGCCGGTGATGGGTTCTGACGGAGAAGACAATCTGTGCGTGGAGAGGAGGAAGAGATACTGCATGCGGGTGTGGTTGCGTGATGGCACATGCACAAGGGCGCGCAAGGGTGCGTGCTGCCTGCAGGCAGTCTGGTGAGGGCCCTGCACGCTGGAGGCACACTCGTAGGGTGCGCGGAGGTTGTGGCAATGGCACTCTTGTAGGGATGTGATGGCTGTGGCGGTGCATGTGGTGGGGCAGGCTGGTGAGGATGGAGGCACGCTCTTGCTGGAGAGGGTGTGGCTGCGCACAAGGGTTGTGGCTGCAATGTTTACTTTGCGTGTGGTGGGGGGGGGGGGCGCCGCACTCTAGGGTGCGCAGTGGAAGCTGTGGCAGTGGCACGCTGGCAAGGGCTACGAGCGTGCGGTGGGAGAGGCTTGCAGTGAGAGAACGCGCGCACGAGGGCATTGTGGCTGCGATGTTGGTGAGGTTGGAGCGTGCTTACAGGGTGAGCAGTGGGGCGGGCTGGATCCACTGTGCACGCCTTCTCCACGGTGGTGAAGGTGGAGATGATGAGGAAGGGAATCCTTGCAAGGGGGAGAAGAAGACCACCTTCCTCTTGCCAAGAGCCCTTCTATTTATCTCCTCCCCCCCATCCGCAAGTCAAGGGATTTTCAAATCCCTTACTAAACTTGGTCGGCCGCTAGTGGCGTTTGTTGAAGCCGGCGGCTAAGGGGGGAATTTATCTTCACCCCCCTTTTCTTTTCACAAATTATTCCTACAATAATGAAACGTAAAATAATTACATAATAAGTTATAGAATGCAATATAATAAATGCAATCATTTTATAACCTAATGTAGGCATTAGCAAACATAAATTGTAAGAATAAAGTTATCTTAGGCGTAATAATAGTCCACTAAAATGGACTCATCAAATACCCCCATGCCTAAGATTTGCTTGTCCCTAGCAAAAAAAAAAGAAAAATAATAGAAGTAATCAGAAGATTCCTTCTTTTCTTATTTCAAAACTTTAGAGATCCAGACAAATGTCAAGTGATACTAGCCTAGGTAATGGATCCAAGTGAAAATAACCAACTTACATTTGCAGTTCATACTTATCCCTTAGTAAATATTTCTATCAAGATAGGAAACTACTTCCCTCGGGGATAAAGCAGAAAATAATCTGTAAATTGACCCCAACTTTATGCTTAGGTAGGAGATATCGAGTTGAATGGATTTGTATTTAGTGGCACACACTCATCTAGTGCTACATGTAGTCTAGTACTACAAACTCTAGATCTCTAGACTATTAGACAAGTCAACTCAGAGAGAGGCTAAACAACTGTGCTCTCTTGATGTTCCTTGGCGCTCACTCTTTTCTTTCTTTTCTCTCTGAGATCACAAATCTCGCCAGATTTAGTAAGTGTACTCACTGTTTGGTGGCCTTACATGGCATTCACACTTCAATTAAAGTCCTAATGACTCTACAACTAAGTTAGAATCCTTAGCCAGTATTCGGGTGATCAGAAATATTAAAAGGTAGGTATGGGTCATATTTGGTGGATCGCGATAGGTGTTTTTGTTGCCTCAGAAATAATGTTACAAAGATAAAATTATAAACTTGGACTCATTTCTTTTTCTTTTCTCTCTCTCTTTTCTTCTTTTTTTTATTTTTTTAATATAATTGTTTATTCTTCTTTTTTTTCCTTTTTCTTTCTTTATCAATCAACATAACACGAAGCAGGCTTTTATTTATGAGGCATTATTAGGGATGATGATGGTCAAGAGGATATTGTGTGGCTTATTTGGTGGGAGTGCCTATTCTCGGCACCGGGAAGGAATGGATAGGATAGGCGTATTTCTGACCTTTGACACTATTACCCTCCTTCAGCCGAGGACTCTATGAAGGATGGTCGTAACCATCCACCATAGTCATAGCTTTGTTAAGACTCAATCTCTGTGTATCTATCTTATTTGGTGACTCTCAGGAATTCACACAAAGTACGTACACAGGAACAGAGAGCGAAAACTATGCCTAACTCTGAAGTATCATCATCTAATTGTCCAAAACTTACGATTCCTTGCACTAGACTTAGCGCACCAATAATCTCTCCACTTTCTTCTCACAAATATGAGGTGGATCTATTAGAAGATAGTATGCCTGACTCCCTATTAACTGTCCAAGGGTTCAGTAAACTAAAAATGTTTATTGGTTTTCTTCAAAGATTCATAACCCAGTCTATGTGCACGTGAAGTAAATGTACTGGATTCTAAACTTAATAAATAATTCAAGAAGAAAAACCTCCATGACAAAGAAGTTTTGCTAGGGACTAACCCATTCAACTCAAGAAAAGAGATTTTTCTTATATATGCTAACTTAAATGCAATGCATGAATACTTTCTAAGATGCAAAATGCACCCCCCCATGCCTAAATCCTACAATGTCCTCATTGTAAAAATTAAAACAGGGGGAGAAAGGAAGGAAATCACCTGATGACGGTGTTATTCGAAACCCTGGGTTGCCTCCCAACAAGCGTTGCATTTTCTATCAGCAGCCAGACTTATAAGGAACCTGTAAGTCTAGTTCCAAACAGAAAAAGTTAGGCCCTAAAAATATGCGTAACAGCGCAGGCCTAGAAAACAGGTAGCCACGGATGTTGGCGAGCTGATGATGCAACGTAATTCCAAATTCTCGCCAGAAGATATGAAAGCAGAAAACCTCGTTGGCTACCTGGGGAGGTCTAGGAATAATAAAAGGAACATGAAAAGGGACCTCCCGAAACAAAATAAGTGGAGGATAACAAGGATCCTCCAAAGCAGGATGGGTTTTAAAAGATATAAACATTATTATTTAAAACCCTTGAATGGCAAGACTAAAAGTACAAGCATCAATCCACACTCGCCATTCTACCCGAGGATGTACTGGCCTGATATGTTCTCTAGAAAGAATGTAAATGAGCAAAGATCTGAGCCAAGGATTAGGTAAGGAATCTACTGGTTGTTTTAGTGATTGGGTGGTAATTATTAAGTCCAAAGAGGTCTTAGGTTGTTTTGGTTCCATTCCCAATAAGAATTCGTATTTCACAGCCTTACCTAGCTTCATTATTTTGTGAATCTCCAATTGCTCCTCTACTGTAGATGAGTCATGAATAGAATTCAATATCTCATTAGTAGACTCATGAACAACATGCTTAGATGACAATTGGGTTTCTTGGGAAGTAGCGAGATCAGAATTATCAGCAAATCCATCCCCAGGTTCTTTCTTGTCAATTACATCCTTTCCGAGGACATTGTGTGCTACTTCATTATCCTTAATATCTTTAGAAGGATTATCATCTTTAGTGTTATGGAGGAAGCCTATATCACTGAATTCGTTGTTCTTCTCGGGATATAAATCCTCAATTGATGTATATTTTCCCCAAGAGTCTCCCCTAGGCTTCTAGCTATTGTGTTTACCTTCCTCCAATATCAACTCCTGATTTTGCGGAGGATGACTCTCAAAATCGAAAGAAGGGAGGAATCCGGATTTCACCAGATGATTTATATCCTCAGGGGGCAAGTCCTTAATAACACATAATCCCCCTGTGATTCACTCCCGATTTTCAGTCTAGGTTCCTCCATTGGGGCATCCTCATCCTCTGAAATAGACTCTTTATATCCCTGAGACCAAAATTGATCTAATTCATCCTCCCTTCCCTTAGGGTCGCCTTCATTGGGTGCATTTAAATCCTCAGGATGCTGAATGGTAGTTGCTGATTCCCTAAGTGGAGGGTGACGATTAGGCTGACTAAGGGTAGAATAGGATTCCACCAGATAATCAATAGGGGAAGTGATAGGAACAATACAACCTTGACCCGGGTTAGTAGGGGAAAGGAGAATACTGTTATTAGGGTCAAGGTCCTCAAGAGGTACCATCTTCCCTTTCTTTTGACTCCAATATAGCTTGGGTGGATAATCACTAGGATCATTCTCCTCTAGTGCCTGTGTCTCATTGGGAGTCTAAGTGATAGCTACATAAAACCGGATCCCTATTATCATTGGTTTCCTTAGAATGCTAAAGAGAAGACGTACCTTACTCCAGCTTTCTTCGTGCAAGAATCTATGCAATGCAGTAAAGATAAACTAGATGCTGCTCATTCAGTCCTAGATGGTCGTCCTATAGATATGCAGCTTCTAGCAGGAAATCGATTTTTTTTTTAATAATAATAAGCAAACAAACCTAATCTAACTAACTAACCAACATGTAGTTCAAACAATTCAAATAATCCTATAATCTAAATAAATGGGAACACGCTCCCGAAAATACACTCCCCCATATAAGAGCGATAAGAAATAAAGAAACACTGGGAACACGTTCCCAAAAATACCTGACAAAGGTCCAAAAGACAGAAATTAAGTTATAATGTCTATCTAAACTAAATCTAAACTAAGATCTAATGACTAAATCAGAAGCAGGCTCCTCCGTAAGCCTACGCGCATGGGATCAAGGCCCACGTTCTCTTGTTGCTGGCCTCTAGGTGGCATCAAGGTCCACCAAAAAGATCGCCTCCGTCATGTGCACCTGCCGTGTTCGTCGTTCAAGGTCGATGTCGTCGCTCTGCTGTGCCTGTCGTCCCGTCAGATTCCTCGCACAATAAGATAAAGAATGATCAGATAATTGCGCAACTCAGAATACTCAAAAATAATAAAGTGAATCTATTGCGTCTGTTGCCTCCCTGTCAACGGCGTCATTTGATGGACAGATTGTCGCTTATTTATGAAGATGATAGCAATAAATTGATATGTCATTGTATTTTATATGGTGGAAAATCTCTCAATTAAAAATTAAAATAAATATCAAATTTAACCACAATAAAAATGTCGCATCCATAGGGTGGAATAGAACCAATAAATTCATGAGTAGAGGATTATAATGTTTGCAGACAACTTCATGACTTCAATTCAAGGAATATGCTACTCTAAATGGAGCTTGCAATTTCCTTAAAAGTTCAAGGCTATTTATGCAATTTTCACATCAGAAATCAAGTTACATAAATTATGTATATGATGCATGTGTAGTAGCATATCATGTAAAATTGACTTGCATGCAAATCTGATTTGAATTTCAATGTTGAATGATGCATATAACACTAATTAAGTAAATTCACGAAACTATAAGTGCATCCATGCAATGTGGCCTGAATAAAATAATAATATTAAAGTGACAATGGCATGCAATGTAATTTTTAATTGAAGCAAAAACAAAGGATTTCTCCTCTCTCTTACTCGCTTGAACGGCCGTACGTGGTTGGCGGCGAGAGTCGACGGGATGGTGCACCTCGACGAGTGCTTCGCAATGGTGGTGACGCGGCGACCGGAGGTGGCCGGCGACGATCAGACGGTGGAGGAGAAGAATGTCGACGATGGGTTCTGATGGAGAAGACAAACCGTGCATGGAGAAAAGGAAGAGCTGCTACCTGCGGGCATGGCTATGCAATGGCGCGTGCACAAGGGCGCGTGAGGGTGCTTGCTGCCTGCGGGTGGTTTGGTGAGGGCGCTGCACGCTAGAGGCATGCTCGTAGGGCACATGGAGGTTGTGGCAATGGCATGCTTGCAAGCCTGCGATGGCTGTGGCGGTGCACGTGATGGGGCAGGCTGGTGAGGATGGAGGCACACTCTTGCTGGAGAGGGTGCAGCTGTGCACAAGGGCTGTGGCTGGGGTGTCTGCTTTGTGTGTGGCGGGGGAGGGGGGGCGCTGCATGCTGGGGGTGCGTGGTGGAAGCTGTGGCAATGGCACGCTGGCAAGGGCTGCGGGCATGCGGTGGGAGAGTCTTGCAGTGAGAGAACGCGCATGCGAGGGCGCTGTGGTTGCGGTGTTGGTGAGGTTGGAGCACGCTTGTAGGGTGAGCAGTGGGGCAGGCTAGATCCACCGTGCACGCCTTCTCCACGGTGGTGAAGATGGAGATGATGAGGAAGGGAATCCCCGCCAGGGCGAGAAGAAGACCGCCTTCCTCTCTCCAAGAGCCCTTCCTTTTATCTCCCCCCCCCCCCCCCCCCCCCCCCCCCCATCCGCAAGTCAAGGGATTTTCATATCCCTTACTAAACTTGCCCGGCAGCTGTTGGTGTTTGTTGAGGGTGGCGGCTAAGGGGGAAATTTATCTTCACCCCCCTTTTCTTTGCACAAATTATTCCTACAATAATGAAATATAAAATAATTACATAATAAGTTATAGAATGCAATATAATAGATGCAATCATTTTATGACCTAATGTAGGTATTAGCAAACATAAATTGTAAATAAACTTAACTTAGGCGTAATAATAGTCCATTAAAATGGACTCATCAACAGGCACATGAGGCACGTGCCAACGGGGTGTGTGGGCGGGGGCTATGGCGACGCTTGCGATGGGTCTACAGCGACATCTTTGAATGTCGGTGTTGACCCGAGGACAAATTTAAGCCTTCTCCTCAACTATAAAAAAGGGACCTATCCCTCCTATTTGCATCCATGTTCTGCCTAAGCAACTCCACCACTCCTTAGAGCTCCAAGCACGGTTGTGAAGACGTCGAGCCACCGACAGAAGCCCCTCCACCACTGTGGCTGCCTCGCATCTCCACTTAGCTAGTTTTTGGTTTATTATTTGTGTTGCTTAAGCTTTCATCTACCATTGTAGTTGTAGAACTGAATCATTTACGCAATATATTCTCTATTCTATTATCATATTTGTCTCTTCCATAGTTAGATATTCTCTCATCATCATAATGATTTTCTAACCCTATCTCTCTTCTCTCTTTCTCTCTCTCTCTCCCCCCCTCTCT
The DNA here is from genome assembly GCA_037157565.1 of Thalassia testudinum. Lineage (NCBI taxonomy): Eukaryota > Viridiplantae > Streptophyta > Magnoliopsida > Alismatales > Hydrocharitaceae > Thalassia > Thalassia testudinum. Next base: position 20,362,289 of record JAZHRO010000056.1, read on the forward strand.
CTCCCTTTCTTTCTTGTTCTATTTGGTTTGCAAGTGAAACAAATGATGAATTTTTGTGACACAAAGAAAGTATTTGATCCGATTTCACTCCTCTTTATGTTGGACACTCGGACTCATGTCCGTTTATTCTTATTTAAAATTGATGTCGTAAAATGTGCTACAATGAACAATTTTACACAAACACATCCAACAAACGTCAGTCAACTCACCCGAATTACCCTATTTTTGTTTTGACAAGTAGGTTATTAAGTCACCTCTTTTAGGGTTCAAGTGATCTTAGAGCTTGTATTTTAGGGTTCTAATTGTAAATTGATTCAAACAAGGCGTAGGTAGCACATAATGCGAATAATAATTTTCTTTATGGCTTGCAAATGTGTACTAGATAACCCTAAAATTTAACCTTAATTTGGCTCTAAAGTGGAGTCCGATTCAAGTTCAATGATCCCTTTGGACTCAATCAAGAAAATGTTAGTCCAAGGGTTCAATTAATCTCAAATAAGTCCCAATAGGTTCAGAAATTGTTGGGTCGTGTCTTCTAAGCAGATATTTCTCCTCAATCAGAAATTCTTGCCACAAATGATATTTTAAGAAAATACGACAAGGTTGAATCCTAATTTTTTTTCTCTTTTTATCTATATTAGGAAGGAGGGGATTAGGAAGAAAGGAGAGAGTTACCTACTGTAGAGTGGTTGTCCATAGGTTCACGAAGCCAGATGCTCAGGTTAAATTTTGCAAAATAACAAGGTAGATATGTCAGAAATCAGAAATATTTGCAAATAATATTGATAAATGCACGTTGCTCTCTAGCAACAGTGCCAAAATGTTAGATTGCTCTTCGAATGTTTTTCAAAAACATGTGTCATAGTATAGGAGATCAAAGCAAATATAACATTTAAATATATAATACTCGAATTAATCAGAAAATCCGAGGTCATCTCAGGGAGCAACAAAGTACGTAGATTACCACTATTCAATTCAAGTAGAACTAGATACGATAAATTGGATATTTTTTTACGCATGAAATCCAATTCAAAATATCTAATTTGGTTGTCTCATCTTAGTTCAACAATTGCATACATTTTCATCTTAATTGATGCTCAATTGAGAATATTTAATGAATAATGTGATTAAGCACAAATAAAGTACCAAGTTATTAATGCTCGAGATATAAGATTTCGATGCAAAAATCAGACAACCACTACTTAAAATAGATGTTCAACTACTCAAAATTATATCTTCAAGTTAGTCCCTGAAAATTTATGATTAGGCCCTTAGTAAACCTTACGATTACGTCCCTGACTGCTTCCTTTCTAGTCCCTGCAAATTTGCAAATTGGTCTCTGCCAACTTTACTTCTTGCGGATGGGTCCCTACAGCATCAAGAGCTCAAGCTCTTCTCTTCCATGCGTGCACCCTGCAGGGAGGTGGTTCAGCGAGGATGTTGGAGATGCTTCAGAGGGTTTCTTACTGTGTGGTAAAGGTGAAGTTTTCGTTGGCATCTCACAAAGTTTCTCATCAAGCTTGCAAGCTTAGGGAAGGTGGGTAGTCGGCGATGGAGGTCGGAGAAGATAGCAACGGTCGGCGGGGGTGGTTTGGTGCGAGAGGTGATGAACCTCTAAACCGAGGGATTAATAAGGTCCTCCTGAGCTTGGCGTAGGTGTTGGTCTTGCTGATTTGGAGCGAGGAGGTCGGAGGAGGGCTAGCAAACTCGACGAAGGTGAAGCGGTGAGGGGAGTCCGGTGGACAAGTGGAGACTTTTAACCCCTCAATAAGATGAGGGGTTATGCTCGTTGTGGCATGGCAGAGGTTGTGGGGTGGTTGATGAAGCAAGAGGAGTCGTGTCAAGGAGTGGCATGCTCACCGAATATCCACCGGCGAGGTTGCCGCACATGGAGAAGATGACGACATAGGGGGAGAACTTGGGGTCAAAACCTGCAAGAAGAAAGCCTAAAGTGATCTAAAAGAAGGGAGGGAGGAAGAGAGATACCTAGGGGACAACGTGGATGTGAGGAGAGGTCGGTTGTGGCCAGCCGAATTTAGAGAAGGGGAAGAACTCCAATGAGCCAGATTGGAGCGATGACAAGGATAGGGATCACCTCCTTTGATAGGGAGGATGGCGATGAAAAGAGGAAGAGGGTTGTGACCTCTATTGGTGGGGAGGCACAACAATGAAGAAGGATGGAGAAGCTCTAAGGTGCTTCAATGGAGGTGACCAGAGGAAGAACAAGAGGGGAGGAACCCGACCAAATTAAGCACACCCCTAAAGCTTGGTGATCGACCAAGCTTTATAGAGGGTGCTTGCGATGAATCGAGGGTTGTTCATGGCCTTTTCGAAAGAAAAATAACAGAGTCAAAGTGGCTCTAGTGAGAACTTCGGCTGTCGATAACAGGCTATGGAGGTGGTTGGTGGAGTTGAAAACTTCGCCACGAAGCTCGGGATTGGTTGTTGACCAACTTCGCAAAGATTTACGATGTTTGGTTGAGTAGAATGATAGGAATCCCTCCCTGAAGTTTGCTCGACCGAACATCGCAGCCATGGATGTGAAGGGAGGAAGAAGCTGGTAGGGGGCTATTTGCAAGGAAAATCAAAAGTTGGGTGCTCGTTTGTAAGGAAATAAGGAATTGAGGGCCAAATTGCAAATTTGGCAAAGATGAAATCTAAATGAGCCTAAATTTTTATGATAACCTAATTTGGACATAAGGAAGTTGATGGTGACTTCAATTTTGATTTTTGATGAAGTTTACATGGTCAATTTACGTTTAGACCCAAAATATACCAAATTCCTGTCTGTGATTCTATTTTAGGGCAAAACAGGTTTCGATTATCAAATTGACTACACCAAACCTTATAAAATATTTTTAAATGATTTTTAGAAGGTTTATATTATATTTATTTCCATCGAAACTATTTTAATTGAAGCAAGGTCGAAATTCGCCAATTTAATTAAAGATTGACATTCAATTTGAATGAAAATCCTAAATCACTCGGTATCAACCCACTTTTAGAAAAATTAAGCTAAATTGACCTTTAATTAATCATAAGTTCACCCTCCAGCTATTCTGCATTTATAATTATTCTTGAAAATTATAGAATTAACCCCTTTCCTATTAATTTCTCTCTCTTCAACCCTGATTGAGTTATGCCCTTTTAATGTATTAATTAGGTGAATTTAACCTTAGAACTTAGCCAAATTAAGTTAGTAATAAAGGATGATGGTGATGCCATCAGTGCCAGGTGGTTTCGCTACCCTAGGAGATGTCAATTATTTCTCCAATACTAACTTAACCAATTTGAACATTAAAAAAAAATTCAAAAAATTTTGGCAAAATTTTTCCTTAAATTTTGAAGCTTTTCTATAAACCTGCATATTAAAATAAAAGTGGGCACACTCCACATTAAAAATAATTTCAATTAAACAAGTGGGCACACCCCACATTTAAAGCACACAAGTGGACACACCCCACATCCATTCATTTAAATAAAAAATAATATGTGGGTACACCCTACATTTAGAAAAACCCTATAATATCATTCATTTAAATTAAAAATATTAAAATTATACTTTTAACTACAATAACCTCCAAGTATGCCCGTCACCAATAACCTGTAATTTAAAAAACAAAAGGAATTAAATAATAATTATTATATTATTAAAATATTATAAAGAAATAAATAAAAAGTGTAGTGAGTAAGAATAACATATTTTGAACATGTGTGCATGATTAGTTTTAGGTTTTAGTATTTCTAGTGTATAGAAAATGCCAATAGATGTTTAGGTTTCTTCTTTAGTTAGAAATAAAAATCTAAACTAAAAATCCAAATAGAACCCTCTCCTTTCCATTTTCCTAGTTTCATCTTCTTTCTTAGTAGAACCCTTTCCTTTCCACTTTCCTAGTTTCATCTTCTTTCTGTCTTCACTTTCCTAATATTTAGATCTATCTTTCCAACACTTTTGATTAAATCACACTTGATGTATCTAGTGTATGTAGCACAGATTTAAGTACACAGATGAGCTACATCTTCCACTTCAAGTAAAAATGTCTGAGATGTCATAGGCAGGGCTAGTAATTGAATCATACTTCGATAATCTGAATATTCAATTTGATTTAATCAAAATAAATTGAATATGAATCATATTTTTTTGTTTGAACCTCAAATCCATGTTCTATCATCCCTATTTGACTCTTGATTCCTTGTTAGCAACCAATCCTTTCATAGAGGTTGCCCACTCACAAAATTGGATTACAAGAGAGTCATGGTGCATAGTTGGTTCTCAATCAAAGTCAACTGTGAGCCCTAGATTGAACACGCAATATGGATAAAAGTATAGTACATGTATAAAGAACTAAGTGAACCCAACACTACTTCAATAAGTTGGGATAATATAGGTTTCAAGTTTTGAGGAAGCTCAACTCCCTTCTCCATGATATATGCATCAACGAGTAAGAAAAGGTATAGATTTTCTTATTAAATATTTAAGTTTCAAACAAAGGATCGGTTCAATTGGTCTCACGGTCCTCAGTATAATCATCATGTGCTTCTACAAATTTTACAGATTTTGCACTGAACAAAGTACCTCATATGTTTTTTCAAAAAGAGGGTGTCTCATGCTGAAATTGGAAAATTGTGTTTACATATATAATGGTGGCGGTAGTAACCCATGTAACATCAATTGACGAGTGGACAAAGAGTGTATTCCTTTCTATATTGTTACAAAAAGACCAATTGTCTAAGAGATTCTACACATGAGAGATTTCTCATATGCTTAGACGATTCTCTCCCTCTCCGACTGTTATTTATTATCAGGATGTCCACTTTAAAGTTTCATCAGTAAACAACATGGTCGAGACATTTGCATTGATAAAAATAGTAACCCTCCCATAGAAAAAGAATCTTCCTCCTTAATTGAGTTATTGGAACATTCTTTTATTCCAAGTGATTTAAGCATTTCATGCCAAGCACTTGTAACTATGTAGAAAGGCCAACTCTAAATCTATATCCAAATTGATCATAGAGATGATTTAAGGTTTGCCCTTTGGAAAACTTGACCAGATTTTTAAAAAAATAATGCGTCAAAGTTATGAAATAATTTCTTTAATCAAAGATTGAGATTGCTATAAAAGAATCACTATGGCATTGGAAAGAAAATTAAAAAAATAAGATAGATAAACTAAAAATAATTCACACTTAGCTATAACAAAACCCACTAATTTTCAGGTTGAAGAGTACTTAAATTTTTCTCCCTCTTTGAATAAGGTATTTTTATTTTGCCCCTTTATTGTTCCAATCCCATAAATTATTCACTTCATACTGATCAGCTACCCATAAAATGCAACTTAAAACCAAGACAGAACATATGCCATGATCAAATCCTAGAAGCATGATGCTATAGACAGAGGAAACAATATGCCTTCAGGTAATTTGGTTGGTCTTTGACAAAGCAATTTCTAGCATCATATTTTCTTATTAAATATGAGGATTAGGAGTTCGGGAGTACGGAGGAGGAGGAGGGGGACGAGACGGTTGGAGAGGAGGACAAGCAGAAAAGGCAAGGAGGAGGAGAGGAGGAGGGGGGTGGGGAGGAGGAGGACGCTAACGTGGAGGAGGAGGTATTGGAGGGCAGCGGTGAGGAGGAAAAGGAGAGGGGTGAGGAGGAAGAGGAGGGCGACGAGGAGGAGGACGTGCTGGCAGGAGGGTTGCGGGGAGGTGGAAGAGGAGGGAGCATGGAGAAATATAAGGAGGAGGAAGACAATGACAAGGAGGGTGGTGAGGAGAAGTTACTTGAGTAGGAGGAGGACGGTAGCCGACATCCAACGACGGTGGCCGATGATCAACGATAGTAGTTGGCGATAAGGATGGCTGGCAACGAGGAGAGGCAGCGATCGACGCTATCGGAGGGCTCTACGGGATGAGGAGGAAGGTTTGTGTGAAGTGTAGGGGATGGGAGGGCTTTGCGTGGTTTAGATGGATCGACATTTGTCGTCAATTCTATTAGCAAGTGACGGCAAATGTCTAAATTAATTTCGACCCTCGTGCCCAAAGTTTGGTGACCTTGGCAATTTAATTTTATCTCACAATTTGTTGTCTCTTCTTAGACTAAACGATAATAAATATTTGTTAAATATTATTTTTGCTAGTGATGGCAGCGGATTAATTTTAATCATGTATTCACTGTCGCTTATATAAATAATCAACGGCACAAATATTTTTGTCGTCGCTTGGATAGGCAATGGTAAATAACTGACAGTAGATATGCTTTTTCTAGTAGTGTGCACCGAAGGCCAATCATCCTCACATCCTCCCTACTTTAATGGAACGAATTACGGATACTAGAAAAAGCGCATGCAAGTATTCCTCAAATCTATGGAAGAGGATTCTTGGTTGCTTATTCAAACAAAGTACACTAATTCAGAGGAGAAAGGAGTGGTACTAACAAGTGAACAAAAGGAAAAGATTGTGAGTAATGCAAAGGCGAACGTGCTTTATTACGCGTTATCCAAGGAGGAGTTCAACTGTATCTTAGCTTGCAAGTCTACATATGAGATATGGAACATGCTTCAAGTTTCATAAGGAACGAACAACGTAAAGGAAACTCTCATCTCTATTCTAATAGAATACTATGAGTGTTTCAGGATGACAAAAGGAGAAACAATAAAAGAAATGTATATGAGGTTTGGAGAAATCGTCAATCCAATGAAAAATCTTGGAGTCAAGTTGATAGAGGAGCAACTTGTAAGGAAGACACTCAGATCCCTTATAAGTGATTGAACTCCAAAATCAATAGCAATTTAGGAGGAAAAGGACCTATCAACCCTTCCTCTTAATGACTTGATTGGAAGCCTCATGGCTTATGAGGTACAATTGGAGAATATGAAAAAGAATGAGGAGAAGACCATAAGCAAGAAAAAGGATCTTGCTTTCAAAGCAATAAAGGAAGAATCGAAAATCAACAATTCCAACTCCGACAAAGAAGAAGAGCTTGCTCTTTGTTAGTAACGTTTTTGTTGAGTTTTATGAAATGCGCATTGTAGTATGATCAACAAAAATGCAACAGCATTTAAATTTATAAGAGTGCTAAAAAATAAAGAAATTGAGTCCAAGGTCATTCACAGGGAGCAAATATGGAATTCAAGCACTAATCGAAATATAAAATAGATGTGCACAATGATTAAATATCACAAAGATATGCATTGAATAATATACTCACAAATATATTCATTATTAAGCAAGAGTATCTCAACAAATCATGGGATAACAAGAATGGAAGAACTCAAAACAATGGTGATTTAAATCACCAATTATTTCCTTCGATCAAGCATGTATCCCAAATTCAAGTCAATTAAAATATCTCAATAGTGGTTAGAACCACTTAAATAGCCATGTCAGATTTAGAGTCAATGTCTCCCAAATAATTCCACAGTACCTTCAATCAGTTGCCAGACTAAGGTCAGAAGACTTAATTGTTCAAAGCTCAGAACAAGGCACAATGCCTTAACAACTCAGAAGTAAGCCTTAGCACATGGCTTCATAGCACCATCCTCAGAAACAGCTATGTATAGAGCATATGGGCATGTGTTCCCAAGGTGGAACAGTGCAAAACCCTCCCCCACCCTCTTTAGATTTTCTCTTCTTTCCCCTTTCTCTCAAAACTGGGTATAGGATAGTCAAGTATACGGGTAATCGGGTCATGAATAGGGGATTAGATCCGTCGACATGGTGTAGCAGGTGAGGCATGCGCACGTGCGATGAGTGGGACCTCACCCCGTGTGCTGAGGTGATAAGGCCTCTTCATGATTTGCCTTTACGCAGCTTCACGTGTTCTGCAGTGAACAATGTGGTACCATGTCCCCATCCTCTTCTTCGCGTATGTTACAAACACTCTTCTTCATCCAATTGCTACTGCAGGTGGCTATTCTTTCTTTAATTGCTGCTGCAAACGACTTCAGCTGATGGTTCTGCAATTGAGGGAGGTAGTGGCGTGGTTGAAGATGGCCGGAATGTAGTGGACGGTGATGTAGAGGATGGCAACGAAGGTGGGGATGGAGAGCACTTGAAGCACATAACACAAGCTTTAGGCCCCAATTAGAGCATCCAAATAACATCGCCATGAGTCAAGGAATTCAACGGTGGTGGTGGCAAGGTGGTTGGATCGTCATGGTGCTCTATCGGTGTCGAGGAAGGTGTTCGGAGGATGGGTTGTTCGGTGAGGTGTGTGAGAGTGCAAAGCCCAAAATTTTCTTGATGGCTTTCACTTAGCGTGACTCAATGGAGGTTGTGGAGGTGATGGAGTGGTGTTTGGTGGTTTGTGGTGGTTGAGCGAACTCACCGAAGTTTCACCGGTCGTAGGGATGACGGTGGCGGAATGGTGCGATGAGTGTTCGATCCTAAGGTCTAAGTGAGTGAAATTGAAGTAGAGAGGGAAAGGAAGAGAGAGAACTTATCTACGAATGAAGGGGATGAGGATTTGGTGTGCCGGTGTGATTGTCGGACACAGAGAAGATGAAGTCTCCGGTGGGAGAAATGGTAAGGAAGAAGGGATCTGGGGGCCTCTGCTTGGTACGGCAAGAAGCAGAAGGAGAGAAAGAAGATCCCTCTGCCTATCGTACGTGGCAAAGGGTCAATACGGAGGATTGAGGGGCTTGCCGGAGTCACTACAGAGGCAGTTAGAGGGGGAGAAAGATGAAGATTTTAGGCCTAGATTGGACTGAGGATGGCAAAACATGGGGAAGCTTATATAGAGCTCATACCTGAGCTCTAATTGAAGAAACTCTCCTAATTGATCCATGGTTTTAGGAGAAAGGGTTCCCAAAATCCTTGAGCTCGCCTGAGCTCCAGGATCTAATTTAGGGCCCTTGAGATGGCTCAACGAATCAGGTATCTCCTTAAGATCATTCCCTCTAATTTTGGAGGGAATCGAATATGATTTGAGAGAGATTCTCTCTCTCGAATCTCAGCTAAAGGTGCTTTCACACCTTCAATGGCGGTAGGGGCATTTTTGCAAGAATGATGATAAACTAGGGGCCTTTTTGCAAGGAATTTTGAAAACTAGGGGTTTAAGTGAGAGAAACAGAGGTTTTAGGGACTGAAGTGCAAACTAGGTGAAGATGGACTTTGATTGGGTCCAAATTTTGGTACCAACCTAATTTGAATCCAAGGAATCTAATGGTGAACTTGTATTTGAGTTTTAACTACGTTTGGCTGGGTAATTTCCACAGAATCCCAAATTAGGGTAGAATCTCGTCAAAGACTCTGTTCAAGATCAAAATAGGTTCAAATGGTCAAACCAAGGGTACCAAACCTATTAGAATATTTTTCTATGAATTTTAGGATATTTAGATGAATTTTATACTGACGAAAACCTCTTCAATTTAAGCGGGTCTGAAATTTGGGTTTTGGTGTGCTGTTTGGTTCTCGAAATGCGAGAAGCCCTGTTTCTGTCTGTGTGGACCCACTCTTTGGACTTTAATACTCATTTGACCTTTAATTAACCCCTAGGTGACCCTGTGGTTACTCTTCATTTGTGATGTGATGTTAAAACTATAGAATTAACCCTTTTTAATGTTTTCTTCTCAAAATGGATTTGCGTGGAATTATTATTCTCAGGCAATCATTCAGGAGCATTTGTCACTTGATTTCAACTAATTCAGGTTAGTTATGACTAATGATGGTGTTACCATCACTCTTCTAATAAGGAAGTTTCGACGATTCATCCAAAAATAAGGTAAGAGAGTGAATAAGTTTTCAAATGACAATTTTTTTTTTAATGCAAGAAAAAAAAAGGCATGTGCGAAAGGATTGTCCAATGATTAAGAAGAAAAAAAAGAAAAGGAGACAAGAGAAATAGATGAGAAGAAGAAAAAAAATCAAGAAAGGCTTATAAGGCTACTTGGGATGACAACAATTTCAACATGGAATCTTCATTCGAAGAATCCAAGGAAAATGAAGTTGCCCATCTATGTTTGATGGCAAATGATGATGACACAAAAAATGAGGTAGATCCCAAAATCTCTTTTAATGAGTTATATCATAAGGATATATTATTTAAAAAGGAAAATAAAGTTTTGCATGGTAACTATCAAACCTTGGAAATAGAAAAATCATGTTTAGAAATAGAATTAAATATGGCTAAAGATACTGACTCTGAGCTGCATTTAAAAAGAATAGAGTTTGAAGATATCTATGAGCATTTTGAGGAGACTCTAAATAATTTGAAAACAACTACTAGGTTGAATACCAATTTTGTAATGCTTTGAAAGCCAAATTTCAACATAAAAAGAACATATAAAATAAATAACATGCACTTAGGCATGCATGGATTTATCAAAAGGTTAAGAATCCTAAGAATTATAGATCTAACTCAAAAAGGGTCTATAACTCTCAAAATTTGAAAGGTACTAACATTCAAGGACCCAAAAGAAAATGGGTACCTAAATCAGATTTATTAAACTATTTTGCAAGCCAAGAAAGACAAGTAGATCATAGATAGTAATTGTTCTAAGCACATGACGGGACACTCCAACTTATTTATAGAATGGACGATGATTCAAGATGGAGGACACGTCAAGCTAGGCGATAATAAACGTTGTTGCATTATTGGTGAAGGTACGATAGGTAATTCAACTAAGCAGGTACGTAAAGTACTTTTAGTAGAAAATTTAAAACATAACCTACTTAGCGTTAGTCAAATTTGTGACAATGGTTGTGATATATTGTTTGCAAAAAATAGATTTAAAATATTAAAAGAAGAATCTAATACTGTTTTAATTGAAGGTTTTAGATATAAAAATATCTATGCTTTTCATTTTTCATAAGAGAAATTTATAAAAGGTCTGCTTGCCACTCATGTTGAAGTGGACCTATGGCAGTGTAGGCTAGGTCACACCAATCACAAACACCTAAATAAATTATCCAAAATGAGTTAGTAAGGGACTTACCCAAACTAACTTATCAAAAGGATGCATTATGCAAATCTTGTGAACTCGAAAAAATGCACAAAGCCTCTTTTAAATCAAAAGACTTAGTTTCAACCACACGTCCTTTAGAATTGCTACATCTTGAACTATTTGGGCCAACACGATTTGAGAGCCTAAACGGATCAATATTTTACCTAGTTATCGTTGACTTCTCAAGGTTCACTTGGGTCATCTTCTTAAAACATAAGGATGACTCATTTGACTCCTTCCTAAGTCTTGCTCGAAGACTGCAAAAGGAAAAATCATCTTTCATTCTTAGACTTCGGATCAATCATGGGGGAAAATTTGAAAATGAAAAGTTTTCAAGTTTTTGTGTCGATTCTAGCATCACCCATGAATTCTCATTCCCTCGAGCACCACCTCAAAATGGTGTTATAGAGCACAAGAATCGCAATCTACAAGAATGCATTCGAACATTGCACTTGGAGTCTGGCTTCAAAAGTACTTATGGGCTGAAACCGTTAACATGGCTTGCTATGTTCTTAATTGAACTCTTCTAAGGCTTATTATCAAGAAAACTCCATGTGAGCTATATTATGAGAAGTCTCCTAGGGTTTCCTATTTTAGGGTGTTTGGAAGTCAATGTTATTTGTTAAACACCCGAGATTGACTTGATATGTTTGATGCTAAAGGAGATGAAAGCATCTTTATTGGATACTCAAACAGAAGCAAAGCTTATCGAGTCTTTAACAAAAGGACTTTAGTAATTGAAGAATCCTTGCATGTTTCATTCGATGAAATAAACTTAGGAGAACATGAACCCAATCAAGTAGAGTCTGATGATGAGGATACCCCCTTCATCGATGTGTCAAAAATGGAAGATATACTAAATGTACATGATCTTCCAAAAGAATGGGTACACACAAGGATCACCCTCAAGATCAAATCATTAGTGATATTGAACAAGGTGTAAAAACCCAATCTCAATTAAGGGTTGACCTTATCCTTAATGCCTTTATATCTCAACTTGAACCTAAGAAAGTTGATGTGGCATTAAAGGATGAGTCTTGGGTTATAGCCATGCAGGAGGAGTTGCTCAAACTTATAAGGAATAATATATGGGACTTAGTACCCACTCCTGAGGGTAATTCCATTATTGAAACCAAGTGGTGTTCCGAAATAAATTGGATGAATCTAATGTAGTAATCAGGAACAAGGCTAAACTCGTAGCTTAAGGATACAATCAACAGGAGGGAATTGATTTTGATGAGACGTTTGCTCCTGTTGCCCATGTGGAGTCCATTTAGATGCTACTTGCCTTTGCAAGTGCAAAGGGCTTCAAGTTATATCAAATGGATGTCAAGAGTGCATTTCTTAACGGTTATATTAAGGAAGTTTATGTCCATCAGCCTCCCAGGTTTGAGGACCCAACACAGTCGAAGCATGTATTCAAGCTCAACAAGGCATTATATGGACTTAAACAAGCTCCCAGGGCCTGATATGATCAACTCAGGTCCTTCCTTCTCCAACATGGATATCAGATTGGAATTGTCGACTCAACTCTTTTTGTAAAGGAAGGAAATGACATCCTATTGGTCTAGATATACGTCGACAATATCATATTTGGGTCAACCAAGGAGTCCCTATGTCAGAGTTTTAGTGAGACTATGAAGACAGAGTTCGAAATGAGTGTTCGCGAACGAAATCGAGGTTTCAAAACTGCGTTGTAGTATAGTCGAAATCACTTTTAAAATAAATAATATTTTATTACTCGAATGAAAGTCTGAGATCGAACACAGGGAGCTATATGGTAATTTCAAACTCAAGATCACAATTTGAATCAAAGAGATTGCAATAATAATAATGTCAAATATCAATGTGAAAAAAGAATGGAGTAAAATGGTGGATTTGAATCACCAATTACTCCTTACAAATAGCAACTAAATCAACAGTCTCAATAAAGCCTCAAATATATGCAATCAGACAATCTAGGCTTGTATCAGACGACTTAAATAGCCATTTGCTACAGTGCTTCCTAGAGACTCAAGGGTCTCTTTTCTCTGCTACTCTCTTTCTCTTCTCCTTTCTTCCTCTTCAGACTCTTTTCTTCTGTGCCTTTCTTCTTTCTTTTGAGGCCTTCTTCCTTCTCCTTTCTTTCTTCTGTCCTCTGCTTCTCCTACCTTGTCTTCTCTTCTTCTTTTGTCTCTCTGCCTATGCGACTCCTCTTCTTTACACAGAGGGGGAAGGTTCAATAATTTTGGCTAAGTGTCAGCCCAAACCTTCTCAGAGCAAAAACCCCCTACCCCCACACATGATCCTCTCTTTATCTCCTTAGGTCACTCTTTCCCAGAGCCTCCAACAGTATCGAGTTATCAGGTTTCGGACCTAGAGCACACCCGGGTCCAGTGTTGTGGGCATGGTCGCAGCCAAGTGAAGTCGGGTTAGGCAGGTCAAGTCTACTCCAGGCCTGCAGGGGACGGGTCACAGGCGAGGCACAGGTGAAAGGGTGAGCGGGGGATGGGTCACGGATAGCAACAGGGTCTGGCGACTTCAATTGTCGCCCTGAGATCACTCCTAGAAGTCTTCTGCTCGACCTGGGCACAACATCTAGAGCTGAAAGCTTAAGAACAACACCTAGAGGTCTTCGAAGGAGCTCCACCAATGGCGTGGTGGCTCGAGACCTGAAAGAGACGAATATGGGCCAAACGCTCTGGTCAATACGCTCAGGAGTTTCACCTTGATGAGGCGAATGCAATGGCGGTGTCGGTGAGGGGTGAACATGTGTAAGGTGGCCGGTCGACGTCGGAAAGTGAAGTGCATAGGTGTGGTGTTCGGCGGAGTGAGTGAGGGACCAAATCCCTCAATTTCTTGAGGGGTTTTGGTCTGTGGAGCACGATGAAGCTGATGGAGGTGACAGCGGCAAGTTTCGAGCAGTGGGGCAGTGTGTAGGTGTCGTCGGAGCTTCGCCGGAGGCGGAGAAGATGAAGTGTGATGGGTGGTAGTTGGCAGTTTGTGTGTGGTTGTGAGGGTGGAAAAACAAAATAGAAAAGAGATAGAGGAAGAGAGGGACTTAGTGAGAGGATAGGGAGGTGGAGGGCTCCGTGTTGGTCGACTGGAGCCAGAGAAGGAGGAAGATGCGACGAAGAGACGACGGCGATGTAGACGGAGGAACACCCTCCCTTTGGTTGGGGAGGGTCACAACGAAGAGAGGAGTTTAGGCTGTCTAATTTGATGGTTGGACGGCCGGTGGAGGGAGATCCAGGGGGGTCGCCGGAGTAGGGGTCTTCGGTGGTCGGAGAGGGGTTTTTAGGCTATTAGACATGCTAAGACTTGCTGAAAAGCACGGTCGTGAGATGGTGTCTCTTTTATAGGTCATAGGAAGCCCTTCCAAGCTTGGAAAGAAGCTTTCAATCTTGTAAAGTGCTTGCGAAGTAGGATACCCAAACCTTTGAAAGGTTCGCATGGCCTTTTGGGAAGGACTTAGAGCCCAAGGAATGGCTCAAATGGAAGGTAACTTCCCAAGGAATCTATGTTTCAAATCTGGGATTGATTTATTGAGAATCGAGTGAGAAATCCTCGCTCGAAACTCGACAGTGAAGGTTTAACCTTTCAACAATGGCATGGGGACCTGCTTGTGAAGAAGACAAAGAAGTTGGGGGGCTATTTGTAAGAAATTTCAAAAGTTAAGGGTTTGAATGAGATAGGAAGAGTCTAACTGGACAAAAATATAAACTTGGTCAAGATGATCTCAGATTGGACCCAAATTTTGGTACAAACCTAATTTGGACCCAAGGAATCCAGTGGTGAAGTTAGATTTAGGTTTTGACCAAGTTTGACTGGGTAATTTATGCAAAAACCTAAATTAGGGTAAATATCTAACTGGACAAAAATATAAACTTGGTCAAGATGATCTCAGATTGGGCCCAAATTTTGGTACAAACCTAATTTGGACCCAAGAAATCCAGTGGTGAAGTTAGATTTAGGTTTTGACCAAGTTTGACTGGGTAATTTATGCAAAAACCTAAATTAGGGTAAATATCTGTCTGAGACTATTTTGGGTCAAGACAGGTTCTAATGGTCAAATTGAAGGTTCCAAACCCTAAAGAATATTTTTCTATGAATTTTATAGGATTTAGGTGAATTTTATCCTAACCAGAATATCAATTAATTAAGCAGGTCTGTTTTTAGGGTTTCAAAAGTCATTTAATTCTCAAAATATGCGAAAGCATTTTTTTGTCAGTTTTAATCCACTTGTTGTTCTTTTAAGACCAATTGACCCTTAGTTAACCCCTGGGAAAACCCGTGATTGAACTGCATTCATGATATGATGGTAAAGCTGCAATTTTACCCCTATTTTCTTGTCTTTCCCTTAGAATGACTTTACAATGAAATATGGCTCTTTAACAGATATGTAGGAGTATTTACTAACTTAATTGGATCAAAATGATCTAGTTATAGCTCATGATGGTGTTTCCATCATACCCCCATGCCTAGCTTTTTCTAGTCCCTTAGCAAAATCTCATGGAATTATCTTTAATTCTAGACCATGTGCCTTTCTATGCTCAAAACTCTGATGTGTGCCTTCTTTGGTAGATCAGGTTAGAATGCCGATAGTAGGCCTAGAGTTACTCAAGTACCTACCAAGATCCAGACCTGACTAGCTCTAGCCTTAGTCCATTGCGAAGGTTTCTAAGGCCCACAAGAACTAACCTAAGGTTCATTGAACTCCGCGATTAAAGCACCCATGCTTGTAACATGTTTTAGTCCAGGTTCAATTCGTAGTGCATTTTTGTAAGAGAGAGACAAAAGAATTTTTCTTTATTTTTGGAGAGTTTTCTCTCTCTTTTCTTTTTATTTCTAGCCTCGGATTAGATTTACAACATAGTCTGTATCGGATTCCTAGTTCCTACCATCAATCCTTGCAGGGTCCCTGGCAATCAATGCTTCGAGATAGCACCACCCATGGCAACACCCAGAACCATGGCTTTCTAGATTTTGAGATAATCCCCCCCATGGCATTCTGTAGCTAAATCCAAACCCTAGCAATCGACATTTCATGATAATGCTGCCCATGGCATCTAAACCAGTACAAGGTGCTCACATGCCCTCAGTAGGATATCTAGATATCCTACAAGACAAGCACCGAGGAGATGATATGTTATTGTGCATCTTCGAGGGAAATTTTCTGCCTCTCCGTGCCGGGAACTCATCCATATCAACTTGTGTTGATCAGCTGCTCCTAATCTAGGTAACTTTTTCATAACAATTTTAACACATTTGCGTGATTTTGATACTTAAGCACACTGAACTAGACTGTGTGTGAATTGGGGTACTTAGGTTACTGAGTCCCGCAAACTAGAGGTCAATTAATGAGACCAAATAATCCTTAGGCCTTAGACCTAATACTTAAGCTTCGCATTTTCCCCAACCTCTTGAGGACTATCCAGATCTTAGCGGATACTTGAATTTTTAAGCCTAGGATCGCAGCCTAAGAGGCCTAAGATTAGCGTTCATACTAATCTCTTTTGTTTCTTAGCACTTTTTGTCTTTCATTTTCTTTCTTTTTGATTTGGTCTAGAACTAAGTCAATTCCTTAATCTTTTACTAATAGCTATTTCTTTTCTCTTCAAATTGTGCTCCTTTTCGACATTTTTATCCCCACCCCCTTTTCTCCTCAAAAATGTTATGCAATCAATTCATTCAAAATTTCCTCCCTTCTCCAATTTTTGTTCTTTTTTCAAAAAAAATTTTATTTTTTTATTTTTGGTTTTTAGAATATGTGCTTTTTTTATGAAATCCTTTCTTGTGAAGTGATTTTCACAATGTTTTGCACTTTAATACCCCCCATGCCTATGATTTGCAATGTCATTGTAAATTAGGTGGGTTTATGTTCAGCTTAGATCATTCATTAGAACAGGTTTTGGGTGGGTGGATGGGTTGGGATGACTATTGCGGACGATTTCAATCTTGGGTACGGGTACCAAAGGTGGAGTCGGTTGTTCTAATGAATGAACCCTAAAGTACAATATGTGTAATTTCCTTACTAGGAGGGGGTGACGTAATAATTGCGAAAATAAATATAAAAAATCTCACAAGATGCAATCACACAAAGTACACAAAGATTTTTAGGTGGAAACCCAAATCGAGTGAAAACCACCACCTAACCCTCTCGAGTTAGGATTTTCCGATCAACCAAGTTGATCAAAATCCACTAAACGAATCACTTTAAACGAGGGTGATTCAACCTCAAATACAACCACGCTACAAGTGTGAGGGTAGCGTTCCTCAACCCTTTCTCTTCACGAGAAGGATTTTGTCCCTCGAAGGAGACGGGAATTCGTAAAGCGAATACCCAACCAAATAACAAAGATAAAAGAACAATAATCCTATAGAGCCAACAAAGTAATTTTAAACCTAGCTTCTATAGGAATTAGGAAACTCCCCTTTGAAAGGAGTGCGTCGGCGACACGGATGCGTGAACAACACGACGGCGCTACGTCGCTCTCGTGAACTACGACAGGAGAGCGGGTGCGCAAAGCTTGATGCTCTCAAGATGAAGAATTAGAGCTTGGAGAGCAAGAGAGTCTTTTTGGACACAAAAGAGTGTGAAAGCGTGTAGCTAGGTGTGTGTTTTTGTTGCAAAGGTTCCCCTCTATTTATAGAGGCCTTAGGAAGGCTTTGGAAGGCTTAGGAAAGGCTCCATAGCCGTTGGGTGCAAAGCCCAAGAGAATCAGGCCGAAATCAGGAACAATGATTGCACTGACAGGGCAATCAGACGTCTGGAAGTCCACTTTAAGACGTCTGATTTCAAGGTCAGACGTCTGATTTCGTGCGGGTTCCTTCCTGAATTGAATCAGATCTATACAGGGTTCTTGTGCAAGTCCATCAGACGACATACAAGACGTCTGGCACTATGTCTGGACGTCTGGAAACCTTCTTTTTCATGGGAATGGATTTGCAACGGCTAGAAAATCTCTGAGAAGAGATTTTCGGGTCAGTCGAGGCAAAACGATCAATTATCAGACGTCTGGAAGGGCTTAAGGACATCTGATAAGGCTTTAACGGTCATATCCTTGAGTGTATGCTGAGAGAGCCAACGGTCCACTAATTGGATGTCTGGCAAAGTCATCAGACGTCTCCTAAGATGTCTGGTCTAAGGTTTGGACGTCTGATTTCATCAGACAGAACTAACTATGTCCAGCCTAAATGTTATCAGACGTCTTAAAACACTTTATCAGACGTCTGATTTGGGAATGAGACGTCTGGAAAATTTGTTTGAACCCTACATTGGTTTTCTAAGTTCTCTACAGAAAATCTAAGTATCCTAGGGTTGTGCCGGTGTTCCTAGGACTACTGTTAAGGTACTTTGAGGCTCTTTAACATAATTTTCTAAGGAAATAAAGAGCAAGAAAATAAAGACAAAAGTGCATGAAAGGAATAAAAATGGAATTCTATCCTATTCTTCTTGTCCTTCCATCTTCAATCTATCGCTCCTCGCGAATCCCCTCTGGTCTCCATCAAGCTCCTCCAATCCGTCCTGGATGCGAGCTCAAATTCCTTCTAATCACATCTACATTTGCAATTGACCTGAAATCTAAGACTCCAAGTGCAAATGTTAAATAACACGTGTTTTGTTATCATCAAAACAAATGATCGTGGTGCTCTAGCACCAACAATCTCCCCCTTTTTGATGATGAAAAAACCATAAATAATAATGCAAAAAATCCTCCCCCTTTTTGACATTATCAAAAAGGTTTAATTGATTTCCTATAACTACCCCTTAAAATATGCTCTTCTATAAATTTCTTTTAACAAAGGTAATGTCCTCCCACTTTTTTATAACAACAAGATAGCTATTATTTTTCTCCCCCTTTCTAAAGGAAATTTAGCTACCTTATATCACCCCCATAAAAGTGATCATTAGCTTATAATTTTTTTTTTTGCTCCCCCTATCTAAATGCTTATGATAAAAAGATAGGGTAAATGATTTTTACCTCACCTACCATGGCCAATAAAATGGCCCTAATGGTGGTGGTGGATGCCACATCGGATGGGGCTCCCATCTATAGCTTGGAGGCCCGAGCATTGGCACCGGTCTCCAGTCTGGTGGTCGACGTGCGGTGGGTCCATCGTTTGTTCGCCGTCTCGTCGGTCTTCTTGTTCTCCGCCTTGGTCTACTCCTTGGTTCTCCCAACTCGAGTTGACCAGCCTTGAGCTTGTAGGTCCAGTCCTCCGTGTTGTAGTTATCCCTGAAATCTACAAAACAAGATTCCAAATTTTTCTTCGGTATCCAAGTGAGCTTGGATCTGGATCTGTTAGCGGGTCTCCTTGATGGAGATCCTTTCTCAACCTTAGGGCTATATAGGTTATCTACCCTATTTATCAATTTATTTGATTTCTCCCTAAGACATACAAGTTCATTTTCTATAATACTCATCTTAGTCTTTAAATCAGAAATTTCTATTTTTAGACTAACATTTTCCTCAATCAATTTATTATTTTCATTGATGAGGTTATGATTTTCTAATAATAGGTTATCATTTTTAGGACTAGCTTCTAGATCCTTAAGTTTTATTTCTAACCTATCATTTTCACTTTTAATAAAACTAAGATTCTTTTTCATGCTTTTATTTTCTATCTTAAGTGCTTTACTAACTTCAAAAAGTTCATTAAAAGCTTCTTGTAAGTCGTAACTTACCTCGTTGTCTGAGTCGCTTCCTCTGGCCATGAAATCGAAGCAAGCAGTTTCTTCTTCTATGGACTTTTCTTCTTCTTCTTCCTCCGAGCTGGAATCGTCCCAAGTGGCTTGGAACGCCTTCTTCTTAGATCTCTTTTCCTTTTCATTCTTCTTCTCCTTTTTGAGAAGAGGGCACTCTGGTCGTAGGTGCCCTTTCTCGTTGCAGTGGTAGCAACGTCTCGGGCTTTCCTTCTTCTCCTTTTTCTCTTTCTTTAATTCCCTACAAAACTTGAAAATTTTTTTAAGTAAAATTCTAAAGTCTTTGTCGCCGGAACTTACCTCGCTATCCGATGCGGCTCTGAAGGCGAGAGTCTTCTTCGGTTTAGGCTCCGGTGTATACTTCTTCTTCTGCTTCAACTTAGTCTCGTAGGCCATTAGATTGCCTAGGAGATCTTCCATGTTGAGATCCTCCACCTCGTTCGCCTCCTCGATGGTGGTGACTTTCTGTTCCCACTCCGGTCCGAGGGAACGAAGAAGCTTCCCTTGAAGCTCCCCCTTGATGAAAGTCTTCCCTAATGCTTTCAAATTATTTACAATGAGAGTGAACCTAGTGTTCATCTCACTTAAAGATTCGTTAGGCTTTATAGAAAAAGATTCAAATTCTTGAAAAAGTAAATTTAGTTTAGAAGTTTTTACCTTAGAGGTACCTTCATGAGTTACCTCAAGTGTGTACTAGATCTCGTATGCGGTGGCACATTGCGAGATTCTATTGAACTCCTCCGAGCTAAGTGCGCAGTAAAGAGCATTCATAGTCTTTGCGTTTAAAGAGAGTTCACGAATTTGTTGTTACGAGTAGCCTACCGCGGGTTTTCTGGGATCTGAAATGGCGTCTCGCACCTAGCCCAAATCGTGAAGTCATTGGCTTGAAGCCAAGTCTTCATCCACAGCTTCCAGTAGGGGTAGTTGCTCCCGTCGAAGAATGGTGGATGGGACGTGGACTGCCCCTCGGAGATTCGAATTGCGGATGTGCTCCCCTCCATGATCTTCTTGCCGGGTGTTACTCCGATCTCGCAAGAACTTGCTCTGATACAAACTGTAATTTCCCTACTAGGAGGGGGTGACGTAATAATTGCGGAAATAAATATAAACAATCTCACAAGATGCAATCACACAAAGTACACAAAGATTTTTAGGTGGAAACCCAAACCGGGTGAAAACCACCACCTAACCCTCTCGAGTTAGGATTTTCCGATCAACCAAGCTGATCAAAATCCACTAAACGAATCACTTTAAACGAGGGTGATTCAACCTCAAATACAACCACGCTACAAGTGCGAGGGTAGCGTTCCTCAACCCCTTCTCTTCACGAGAAGGATTTTGCCCCTCGAAGGAGACCGGAATTCGCAAAGCGAATACCCAACCAAATAACAAAGATAAAAGAACAATAATCCTATAGAGCCAACAAAGTAATTTTAAACCTAGCTTCTATAGGAATTAGGAAACTCCCCTTTGAAAGGAGTGCGATGCGACGCAGATGCATGAACAACACGACGGCGCTACGTCGCTCTCATGAACTACGACGGGAGAGCGGGTGCGCAAAGCTTGATGCTCTCAAGATGAAGAATTAGAGCTTGGAGAGTAAGAGAGTCTTTTTGGACACAAAAGAGTGTGAAAGTGTGTAGCTAGGTGTGTGTTTTTGTTGCAAAGGTTTCCCTCTATTTATAGAGGCCTTAGGAAGGCTTTGGAAGGCTTAGGAAAGGCTCCATAGTCGTTGGGTGCAAAGCCCAAGAGAATCAGGCCGAAATCAGGAACAATGATTGCACTGACAGGGCAATCAGACGTTTGGAAGTCCACTTTAAGACGTCTGATTTCAAGGTCAGACGTCTGATTTCATGCGGGTTCCTTCCTGAATTGAATCAGATCTATACAGGGTTCTTGTGCAAGTCCATCAGACGACATACAAGACGTCTGGCACTATGTCTGGACATCTAGAAACCTACTTTTTCGTGGGAATGGATTGCAACGGCTAGAAAATCTCTAAGAAGAGATTTTCGGGTCAGTCGAGGCAAAACGGTCAATTATCAGACGTCTGGAAGGGCTTAAGGACATCTGATAAGGATTTAACGGTCATATCCTTGAGTGTATGCTGAGAGAGCCAACGGTCCACTAATTGGATGTCTGGCAAAGTCATCAGACGTCTCCTAAGATGTCTGGTCTAAGGTCTGGACGTCTGATTTTATCAGACAGAACTAACTATGTCCAGCCTAAATGTTATCAGACGTCTGAATCAACAGTCAGACGTCTTAAAACACTTTATCAGACGTCTGATTTGGGAATTAGACGTCTGGAAAATCTGTTTGAACCCTACATTGGTTTTCTAAGTTCTCTACAGAAAACCTAAGTATCCTAGGGTTGTGCCGGTGTTCCTAGGACTACTGTTAGGGTACTTTGAGGCTCTTTAACATAATTTTCTAAGGAAATAAAGAGCAAGAAAATAAATACAAAAGTACATGAAAGGAATAAAAATGGAATTCTATCCTATTCTTCTTGTCCTTCCATCTTCAATCTATCGCTCCTCGCGAATCCCCTCTGATCTCCATCAAGCTCCTCCAATCCGTCCTAGATGCGAGCTCGAATTCCGTTTAATCACGTCTACATTTGCAATTGACCTGAAATCTAAGACTCCAAGTGCAAATGTTAAATGACACGTGTTTTGTTATCATCGAAACAAATGATCGTGGTGCTCTAGCACCAACAATATGAGTTCAGCATAAGATGTGTCAAGAAGGGTTTCGATTTTTTCAAAAAGATGACGGGTTGCCTCCTGTTAAGTGCTAAGTTTAACGCCATGAGTCGGGCGCAATGAGCTCAGGGAGAATGGAGATCAAAAGACACCTAAGCCCTGTTCATATCGGTGAGTTCAATGAATGGCTTAAGTTGCTGACTGTTCACAACAATGGGTTCTGAATCAAGGCTAGGTTGGCTGATTTCAATAGCTCCATTTCCAAATATTCATCTCACCAAGAATGGTCCAATCCATTTTGATCTGAGTTTTCCTGGGAAAAGTTTGAGTTTAGCATCAAAGAGTAAAACTTTCTGACCAGGGTGGAAAGATTTTCGTACAATGTGCCTATTATGGAAGGCTTTAACATGCTCTTTGTAGATACGTGAGTTCTCATACACATCATTGCGTAGTTCCTCGATCTAGCTTAATTGCAACCGGCGGTGTATTCCAGCCTTCACTAGATGTAGATTGCACTTCCGTACTGCCCAATATGCATTGTGCTCCATCTCAACGGGAAGGTGACATGCCTTACCGTACACTAATATGAAGGGAGACATGCATAATTAGGTTTTGTGGGCAATCCTAAAGGCTCACACGACTTCTAGAAGACGATGATGTAAACACATTTGTTGAGGGTAAAATGCCTATTCATACATGTTCCTAGGCTTAGATTTGCATTTCATGTTATAAATATTGCATAGCATGCATCATTTTGCATTTAAAGTAGTTATATATAATTTAGGTTAATTGCATCCTTTTTGAGGTTAGGAGAGAAGGATATTAATTTCGAAGCCTCGAATTGATGATCTGACTGTACGGATTTGATCAAGATGACGATCGGAGTCCAACGCCTCTGAAATCACCTTGATCGGAGTCCCGTAGCACCATATGTAGTCCGAGGAAGATCAATGGTCAAGGGACTGTGAGACATAATTTGGGTCTTCAAATGACAAACCTGACCGCACGGATGGATTCGAGTCAATGATCACAACCTAACGGCATGAAAATAGACTCAATTCGACCTCTGTAGTAGCCCCTATAATAAGAACAAGATGGACGACCCAAGTTGCGCCACGTGGTGTGGCCTAGGCTGCCCAACACACGCACGCGCCACCGCACGCACGCAGCAGTGCTGGTGCGCGCACGCGTGCGCAGGCGCACATGTGCACAGCGCAACGCCAGTGCATGGGCGCGCACGCGGTAAGGCAAGGAAGCGCAGCGCCAGCTATGCATGAGCTGGACCTACAGCGACGCATGAGCTCGACTTACAGTGACACTTACAGCCTTCGCTAAGTCTTCGCGCGCCAGCAAAGCCAACTTTGGGCATGAGCGAGCATGAGTTGCCTACAGCGTCGCTTCTAGTGATGGCTTGGATGTCACTAATGGTCCTATACCTATTTTTTCCTCTTCTCCTCCACTATAAAAGGACCTACACCCTATCCCTTCCAAGCCATCTCTACCTACTCTACTCCCACCAATTCCCAATATCTAGCAAGCCTACCAACGCTCCATTAGAGCTTGTTCTCAAGCTCCCAAGGCACCTATTAGTGTAGCGAACCTCTGCCCAACCAAATATTCTTCCAACTTCCCATCCCCATTCATACGTCGCCTTGGAGCCGTCCTCCCACCTCCATTCCGGTAGCAGATAATCTCTGTCTTCTCACCTCCATTCCGGAGCCACACCGAAGCTTTCCTCAACCCAACGTCCTCCTGCTTCTCACCTCCGTCATCCCGCTCCTCACCTCCTTCATCTGACCTTCCGCCAGGCGTCGTCTTCTCGCCGAACAACTGATTGAGAGATTTCCTCTCACCTCCCTCTCTTTTTATGCTTTCATAGTTTCTTGTAATTGACATTGGAAGTAATATATATCAGATTTGTTCCACATCTCCATCTTGTGATTTGTTTGCTTGTTTTCTTCTTACAAAAATACAAAAAAAATAACAAAACCCTAAAATACCAAAAAGAAACAATTCGAAGTGTAGTTTTCAATTAGAGTATACGTCACCTCCCTGTGTTCGACCAGGACTCACTTTTCGAGTTTCGATATAAATTTTATTTGATCGACATGTTTTGCAACTACGATGATGGGTTACTTGTAACCCTGATTTCTAACTCGCGAAACACGCCCGACCATTTTGGCACCATTGCCGAGGAGGCAATAGAATTTACTTTATTATTTTCTGCACTTCTTTGCATTTACATAACACTAACCCCACTTATCTCTGATCAATTGTCTTGCAGGTACCCTAGAATGGAGATCCAAGTGCGGTAGACTGGAGTAAACTGCGGGTAGAGTACTCTGTAAGTGCCCTCCCACATTCCCCCCCCACTAGTTCATTTCGCCACACTCATAATCAAGACCTAATCTACTTAGGTGTTTGCATAAACCCTAGGATAGAATTTTTTGTCTTGTTTGCCACCTTCACCCACTTCACCCCTGCATATAAAAAAACAAAAAAGAAAGAGATACTTTCTGTAGGACGAATCAATATACACACTCTATACACCCACATTTGAGGCACATAATCGGACTTGATTTTCATCTACTCAGCCGGGCGTCCGACCTGTGGACTCGGTACATGAATTCAACACATAAAAGAGTAGAAATCATATTAGGTTAACCATCTTTTTGTGTGCCTTAATCGGTGGTGCATTTGAGCCAATTGAGTGAATTGTTTGGACCGCACCACCTAAACTAAAAGAGGTTCATTTTCTATCTACCCCATAGGATTCAATAATTAGGTCAAGCTAGGAACTCCATATTTTTCTTGATTTCTAAAGGAAAATACTTGAACACATGCTTTCAACAACAAACTTGGTTTGCCTCACAAAACTTGGTTGAAAACACCTAATATTTGAATCATAAAAGCTATTAAGCAAGATTTTAACCCTAAAACTCACCTCATCATTAATAATCTTTCTTGAAAACTTCTTGGTTGTGCACATTCACACATTCTCAAATAAATCATTAAGGGCACAACCCATTAAGGGCCCATCACATTCCAGAGCACCAATTTCCCAAGCCTAACAAAAATCAATTAGACGTTGGCCCTAAGGATTCATTCGCTCGTCGGGATCTAGACTGAGATTATTCATGATTAACCTGCTTATACTAGTCAATCTGATGTCTACCTAGGGGAGTAGCGTCAAATGACCGCAACTAGGAGGTACACTAGGAACTGGAGGTGCAAGCTAAAGGAAGAACCTTCTCCCCAGTCCCTCCTTCTAACTGGTTGGATTGCCTAGACATAAGTAGAGTAAATCGTCCATAATCTTATGACAGATTCTGAGAGTCAGAAGACCTTAGGCTACCCCATCTAAGGATAGGATTGTATTTTTTGTGCTGGAGGGTCCCTTCTCTTCCCCGTCCTTCCAACTTCCTTCTAGTGTATGCTTGGAAAGAGGTCATTGAACCCTAGATTGGAAGGACCTTTAGATCATTCCCAGAGGTGGAGGTTGAGCTTTAGCCAAGCAGATCCCATGGCTGATCAACAACCACCTCCCTTGCTCCCGAACTAGCAAGAGCTGATTCAGAGGCAGTTGGAAGAATTGCAGCAGATGCAGCAATGGTTCCGATGAATGAATGGTCAAAGCACTCGGCCCTTGAAGGATTTTTATGATCCTTCAAATTATGAGGATTGTCCTGGCATTGTGATTCTTGCTGGAGATGTTGAGATCATGCCCCAAGTTTTGAGTCTAATTAAATACTTTCACGGGCTTGGCCCAGAGGACCCATTCCAACATTTGGAGGACCTAATCACTCTGATTTAGACCTCTAAATCGTGAAATGTGGATGAAGAACAGATGCTCATGAGGCTTTTCCCCCATTCACTCAGGGATAAGGCCGCACATTGGTATCTTACCATTGGAAGACCAATTGCTACCTGGACAGCTTTGAAATCGGCCTTCCTGAAGAAATCTTCCCAATTGGGCGAACCAATGTGTTGTGACGGGCAATTACTACTTTTGCCCAGCGGTAGGGGGAACCATTTCATGAGGCCTGGGAGAGATTCCAGGATCTGTTGGGAAATGTCCACACCACGAGGTGCCTAAATGGCAACTTGTACAAATTTTTTATTACGGGTTGAATGATCAACTCCGTAATCATGTGGATACTTCTTGCATAAGCAATTTCCTCAACAAGGATGCAGATAGCGCATATGATTTGTTTGAGGAAATGAGCGAAAATTCTTTAAACCACGCCTCCATGGAAACCTTCAATCGATCTCAACAAATTACATCAAATGCCAATGAGGTCCAAGATTCTCATACTTCCGATATGGAATTGATCTGCAATAGATTAGATAAGATGGATCTGGTTACTAAATGAATGGAAGAGTGGATGTCCAGAACTCTAATTTTTCTAGGTCCACTCAATCCTAGGGATTGGGATTCCATTCTTCGCAAGCTCATACGGGACAGGAGTATGTGAACCAGCTGGAGCCAGCTCGACCTTCGAGCCAACTCTTCTCGGAACCTTATGGGTTCCAAACTGGGGCCTTTGATCTTAGTCTTTCTGATCCTTCTTCAACCTCATCTTATGAGGGTGTTCATGTTGTGCAAGAGAATGTTAGGTCCAACCCTTATTCGAATTCCTACAATTTTGGTTGGAAAAATCATCCTAACTTCTCTTGGAAAGATCACGGGCAGCAGACCCAATATCGACCCAACAACTATGTACCGCAAAAACCAATGGGTCAGGGTCATGTATATACTCAGTTGCCCCTGAATCAGGTTAATCAACCAATGTGGAATGCTCAACAACCCTCCAAGCAGCCTGACTTGAACCTGAAAATGGTAGAAATGCAAGGGTCAATGCTCCAGCTCATGCAACAGATGAAAACTTCACTGGACACCTTGCAATCCGAACTTAGTATAAACAACCGACAACCTGAATCTTTACCATCACAATCTGTACCAAACCAAAGGAATGTACAGAACCGAGGCGCTGGGCCTTAAGGGTTTGGTAATGATGGGGACTTGCATGCTTAAGCTCATGCTATCTATCAGGCTACCCTAGCCCCTCCCGGAGTGAACCAAGTTCCTACCATAATAAACCGGGAGCCTCCTGTTTTGTCCAACCCTCCTCAAGGCACTAACCAACAGCATTTTGCCATGGCAAACACCATCACCTTAAGGAGTGCTAGTAGACACAAGGGACCTACCCAACCCCACGTCAACCCCATTAGCCCCGTAGCAAGAATTCCAAACGCCCAACTAAGAATGTGATCAACAAAACATCAGAGTCTGATTTGAGAGTATGTTGTTGTTGTATGGGCAAATAGAAAAAGTCGGAGGAGAAATTGGAGGAAAGGATGTCCTTACTTCAGGCTTTCAAATTGACAATCATTTTATTCCTTGCGGCTATCGAATCAATCCCCACCTACGGCATAGGTTTACTGAATGCATATAAAGAAAGGTATAGAGTGAAATCTGAAAATAATAGGAGAGTAGTTTTGTCTGATAACACAAGCACATTGATCCTAAACAAGCTACCTCTTAAGAAGTAGGACCCAGAAGCCTCGCTAATTTCCTGCACAATAGGAAACATTACTTCTGACCAGGCCCTCCTCGACTTGGGTGCTTCCATTAATGTGATCCCCACCTCACTGCACATGAAATTGGGTCTAGGCTACCTAAAACACACTGACATAACCTTGCAGTTAGCCGATAGATCCATTACAGAACCAAGGGGTATTTTGGAGGATGTTTTAGTCAAGGTTAATGATTTGCATTACCTTGCTGATTTCATGATCTTGGCATGGAAACCAGAAAACAGCTCAACCACACCCCGATTATTTTGGGAAAACCTTTCCTGGCTACTGCCAAGGCGAGAATTGATTGTGAATCAGGAAATATAAAAATGGCCTCAAGGGATAAGATAAATCAATTCAATATTTTTTAGGTCTCAAAGAAGAACAAAATTAAGTGTGGTTCGATGGAGGAGCTTGGTAGAATAGAGGAAGTAATGGCCATACATACCTTAGACAACCTTTTATTGGCCAACTCAACCCAAACTCGGGAAGAAGATCACACGGTTGCGGAAATAATTGAGGACAAAACAAAAATGTGACCAATTGTAGCAACGCAAGATGAGGAAGATATACATGAAATCAAATATTTGTTGGATGATTCACATGATCAAGATAAAACCCAACAACATCCTTATCCTGAATGCTTAGAGTTTGAGGTCCAACTTGTGGGTGGGAATTCTGAAGATCAAGATGGTTGGTTTAAGAACCCAGAGTGTGAGGATGAAATTGAACATTGGGGAAGAACTCTTCAAACATTAGGTATTCTAGAGTACCCACAAATCCCCAGCACATCACAAAACCCTCATTGTCCTTTTTCACCCAACCATTACACAAATTTTATACCCAACCACACTTCCTCTGTAATAAATCAACAAAAGTCCTATTAGAGATCATTTGGGCTCTCCCTGCACCACCAGCTTGCCACTTTCATTGTTCATCTCTTTGGCAAGCCCATTTTCACTCTCGGGACCTATACCTGGGGGCCCGAAAATTGTGTTGTTGTGGTCTCAATGTTTAGTTGTTTTTTACTAAGGACCTCGCCTAGCTGAAGGCACTAAACTCAGCACATGTAAAGACTGTTCCAAGTTGCCCAGAGTCTCACGGAAATCAGGTGCTATTCTTCCACTTCTGCTCTCCTGCATGCTTTCATTTTTCACAATGAGGATTTTGCAATAGCTAAGCATGGGGGGTGGACATTTTATAACCTTTTTGTTAGTAATTTTCTGTTATTTGATTCTTATAAAAAAATTTTGAAAATTTGAAAAAGACATAAAAAGAAAGAAATTAGGAAAAGAGAACTTAGGCATTTGAAAGTTATTAACTTTAGGAAATGATATGAGAGAACCTAAACACTTAGACTCTTCAGGTCTTTGGGCTTAATTAGCCCGGGTGTCCACTTGAATGTGGATTTAGTCTCGAGTCCTCGCCAATTAAAATTTATTTTAATTTGGTAAATAATTTAGGATGATGAGTATGCGACTTATCAACCTGCCTGATTCTTATAAAAAAAAATTGAAAATTTGAAAAAGATATAAAAAGAAAGAAATTAGGAAAAGAGAACTTAGCCATTTGAAAGTTATTAACTTTAGGAAATGATACGAGAGGACCTAAACACTTAGACTCTTCAGGTCTTCAGGCTTAATTAGCCCAAGTGTCCACTCGAATGTGGGCTTAGTCTTGAGTCCTCGCCAATTAAAATTTATTTTAATTTGGTAAATAATTTGGGATGATAAGTATGCGACTTATCAACCTGCCCTCTGATTTGGGGGGACTTTAAGACTAAGCATCCACACACATTTTTTTTGCACTGACTCACTTTTTGGCGATTTTTACAGAAATTGGGTAGCTAATGGACCGACTTGGGTGGTATGGTTGGCAAGTTGTCGGTGGTAACAACTCATCGGCTGGTTGTCTAGAGCCCAACCATAAGACCATTTTCGTTGTACTGCCTTTAGGTAAATCTTAGATCAAGCAACCACCTACTTAAAGAAAAAAAAAAGAAAAAAAAAGAAAAAGAGAAACACTCAAAAAGAAAAGAAAAGGAGAAAATAAAAAATAATAAAGCCACACTTCACCGCACGAGTATGGCTGGCAAGTGATAGTGGGTAACAGCCCATTGGCCAATTGTCTAGAGCCCACCTCACAAAATGCACAATAATTCCCAAAACACGTAGGAAAGAAGCGGGGAAGTAGAATAAACTGGGGAGATATACACTGGGTTCACCCTTGTGTTGACCCCATAAATAAAAGAAGTAGGGAGAAAGCTATCGATCGTAAAGATAAACCTTTAGGCAAGGTCACCTAGGGTCGTAGAAACCCGAAGTCTGTCTTAACGGCCGTTTTGTGAGTCTATCACTTTTTCACAAAGATGCTTAGTACTTAGAGTCCTTTTCGAGTCTTGGGCGGGTCGGGTAGCCATAAAAAGTTATCATGGAACTCTTAAACTCCAAAAGTACAAAAAAAATTAGAAAAGAAGAAAAATAATAAAAAAAATGTATCTTCCCTTTCCAAATAAGGCGAGGACTTTGGCGGTCTGCATTCTAGTAGGCACCCAGGCACTTTTGAGTTTTCATAGTTTAGGTCCTTAGTTGAAATTTTCTATTGTTAATAAACGACTTAAGCTTAAGCGATCTAATCCTAATTCTACTTTTACACATAGCATATAGTTTAATTTTGCTAGGGCTAGCAAAAGATAGGCATGGGGGTATGATGTAAACACATTTATTGAGGGTAAAATGCCTATTCATGCATGTTCCTAGGCTTACATTTGCATTTCATTTTATAAATATTGCATAGCATGCATCATTCTGCATTTAAAGTAGTTGTATATAATTTAGGTTAATTGCATCCTTTTTGTGGTTAGGAGAGAAGGATATTTACTTCAAAGCCTTGGATTGACAATCCGACCATATGGATCTAATCAAGACAACGATCGAAGTCCAACCCTCTGAAATCGCCTCGATTGAAGTCCCGTAGCACCATATGCAGTCTGAGGAAGATCAACGGCAAAGGGACTAGGAGACATAATTTGGAGCTTCAAATGACAAATCCGATCACGCGGATGGATTCGGGTCGATGATCGCAGCCTAACGGCGTGAAAATCGACTCAATCCGATCTCTGTAGCAGCCCCTACAACAAGAAGATGGATGGCCTAGACTGTGCCACGAGGCGTAGCCCAGGCCGCCCAAAGCACACACGCGCCACCGCACGTGCGTAGCAGTGCGGGTGCATGTGCACACGCAAGCACGCATGCGCACAGTGCAGCGCCAGCGCGTGGGCGCACGCGCTGCAAGGCAGGGGAGCGTAGTGCCAGCTATGCGTAAGCTGGACCGACAGCAACGCATGAGCTGGACTTACAGCTGTCGCTAATTCTTCACGTGCTTGCAAAGCCAGCTTTGGGTGTGAGCGAGCATGAGCAAGCATGAGCTGCCTACAGCGACGCTTCCAGCGACGGCCTGGATGTCACTAATGGTCCCATACCTATTTTTGCCTCTTCTCCTCCACTATAAAAGGACCTACACCCCCTCCCTTCCAAGCCATCTCTACCTACTCTACTCCTAGCTCTAGCAAGCCTGCCAACGCTCCATTAGTTCTTATTCTCAAGCTCCCAAGGCACCTATTAGTGTAGCAAACCTTTGCCCCACCAAATATTCCTCCAACTTCCCATCCCCATTCATAGGTCACCTTGGAGCCATCCTCCCACCTCCATTCTGGTAGCAGATCATCTTCGTCTTCTCACCTCCATTCCGGAGCCACATCGAAGCTTTCCTCAACCCGACATCCTCCTACATCTCACCCCTGTCATCCCGCTCCTCACCTCCTTCGTCCGTGCTTCCGCTAGGCACCGTCGTCTCGTCGAACAGCCAATTCGGGAGATTTCCTCTCACCTCCCTCTCTTTTTATGCCTTCATAGTTTCTTGTAATTGACATTGGAAGTAATATATATCATATTTGTTCCACATCTCTATCTTGTGATTTGTTTGCTTGATTTCTTCTTACAAAAATACAAAAAAAATAACAAAACCCTAAAATACTAAAAAGAAACAATTCGAAGAGAAATTTTCAATTAAAGTAAACGTCGCCTCCCTATGTTTGATCCGGGACTCACTTTTCGAGTTTCAATATAAATTTTATCTGATCGACGTATTTTGCAACTACGACGACGGGTTACTTGTAACCCCAATTTCTAACACGCAAAATGCGCCCAACCAGGCGAGTAGACCAATCTTTTCTATCAGGCCTAACAGTGACTTGAAGGATCTTCTTGATCTCTTGATTTGACAGTTCTGCCTGTCCATTCGTCTGGGGGTGGTAAGGAGTCGAGATACGATGCGACACCCTATACTTTTTCATCAGGGACTGGAAGTGCACATTGGTGAAATGAGACTCGCCATCGCTGATGATGGCCTTGGGAACCCCAAAACTAGTAAAGATGTTCTCCTGGATAAATCGGAGGACAACTTTATGATCACTAGTTCTCGTGGGGACGGCTTGGATCCATTTAGAGACATAATCAACAGTAAGTAGAATGTATTCGAAGCCGTTAGATCTAGGAAAGGGTCCCATGAAATCAATTCCCCATATGTCAAAGATTTCGCACACAATAATCAGGTTCAAGGGCATCATATCCTGCAAGCCCATGTTGCCAAGGGTCTGACAACGAGTACATGCCCTACAATACGTATGTGTGTCTTTGAACAAAGTGGGACAAAAGAACCCACACTAGAGAATTTTCGCTGTGGTTTTACGCCCAGAGAAATGGCCACCGTAGACCTAGTCGTGATAGAATGACGTTAATCATTGACCTCATCGTCAGGAATGCATCTCCAGATCACTTGATCATTGTCGATGTGGAAAACATATAGTTCCTCCCAAATATAGTACTTGGCCTCGGCAATTAATTTGTCCCGCTTGGAAGTCGGCCAATCTAACAGAACTTTCCCAGTAACCAAGTAGTTTACCATATTAGTAAACCATCGGAGGTTGTGAATGGCTAGCAGGTGCTTGTTCGGAAAATGCTTGGTGTTTGGACCAGACGGGTCGATGACAGAAGAAGGAAGATGGGATAAATGGTCAACTACCACATTCTGTTTTCCTTCTTTATCATGAATTTCGAGATCAAATTCTTGCAACAGCAAGATCCAGAAGATTAGTCTAGGTTTTGCGTCCTTCTTCGCAAGGAGGTGCCTCACTGTAGTGTGATCTGAGTATATGATAACACGGGAACCCAAAAGATATGATCTGAATTTTTCCAGGGCAAATACTACGGCTAGCAACTCTTTCTCAGTAACTGTATAGTTACACTGAGCCTCGTCAAGTGTCTTGCTAGCGTAGTAGATGACCACAGGTTTCTTGTCTATTTTCTGCCCATGTACTGCCCCTATAGCATAATCAGATGCATCGCACATGATCTCAATGGGTTGAGACCATTCAGGGGACTGCAGGATAGGTGCTTGGGTAACTTGATCACATAGGATCTCAAACGCCTGAGCACACTCCTTGGAGATTTCAAAAGGGACATCCTTAGATAGAAGATTAGTCAGGGAATGAATTGATGGTAAAAATCGATGTGCCCCAAGAAGGATTGGATGTCTTTCACTGAGCTAGGCATAGGTGATAAGATGGTTTTTGCTTTCAAATAATGTATTAAGATGATTTGTCATTGTAGGATCAAAGTGGTGGAAAATTGCTTAACAAAAAAAGTAAAATTAAACCACTCACAGGAGAGCAGGTTGTGTCCATAGGGGGGCAAAACTCACTATTAGGTCAAAATCAAGTTCGCTAAACTATTCGCCAGATCAAACAATGCCAGTGTAGCTCTGAAAGTAAACCTAAAATTTAAGGACAAGTCAAGGGGTGTGAATGTAATTTTTATGTTAGAAAATTATTCATGTGTAAAGGTATGCCATGTACTATTCACTTGCATACATACGAAAATGTCATTCAAAATTAAATTCAATGCACATAGAGATGAATAATAAGGTTTAAGAATTATCTAGAAGCATGAACATTAAGGCATAAATTCACCACAATAAAATAATCATAAATCAAAATTCATTTTCGTGGCAATGGCATGAAATGTAATTATTAATTGAGGTTGAAACAGGGGATTAGCTTCGGGTGAGCTTGTGCACGGATGAAGGAGAGATGGAGGGCGAGTTGGTGGCCGGAGATAGCCCTCTCCGATCCGCACCTGATGGTGGTGGCGACTCGATGGATGGTGGTCAGAGCCGGCCTGCCGGAGGAAAGAAGTGGCGGTGGTGGAGGATGCTACTGCTGGCCGTGCGTGCTGCAAGGGCAAGGAGGGCAACGTGCGGGCACTGCAGGCGCTGCAGGCATGCGCAGGGCGTGGGTGCATGGAACAGCTGCGCTCTGTGAGCGCAAAGGCGCACGCGGGAGGTTATGTTGGTGCCGGCTACATGTTGGCAGGGAGGCGATGGAGTGTTCTAAAGCGAGTGTGGTGAAGGCGAAGGGGCGTAGGCACATGGGGTGAAGGAGATGCTGGAGGATGCACGTAGCGCAGATGGCATGCGGGCGTGCTGGCTCGTGAAGCACACGGGTGGCAGGCGCTGGTGTGTGCGCTGGCTGAGGTGAGGGCATGCGGTGGCTGGGGCGCTTGGTAGGGTGCACTGGAGCGTGGGTGGACTGGAGATGAAGGTGCAGGCAAGGTGCGCTGGAGATGAAGTGTTGGCAGGAGATGTTGCAGAGACTCTTGGTAGTGTGGGCTGTCACCCCACACGCCCACGGTGGTAGAGTCGCACTGCTGCGGTGGAAGGCCGATGGTATGAAATGGATGAGAAGCAAAGTTCTCAATGCACAGTGAGGAACAAAGGGGTGGAGGCCTCCCTTTGAACGGCAGCCCCACCTCTTTTGTAGCCACGACTACAAAGATTTGAAATTCAAAAGCCACCGTAGAATCAATGTGATGCACAGGAGGAGGCGGATACGGAGGAGTTACCTGCAAAGGAGAAGAATAAGAAAAGAATAAAATAATTAGGGTTATTTATACACAACTCCTTAACTTCTATGTTAATTAAAATAGTGCACCTAATTAATTAACTAATTAAATGTATGCAACCCTAGGTTAATTCTAAATGCATGAATTATGCACTTAAGCTAAAAATATGAATTAATTTATTTACATCCTAATGTATGCTATCTAAATGTTAAAATTAACTTAATGTCTAGACACTTAAATACTTAAATAGCCCACAAATATGGGCTAATCAATAGGGAGTTTGGAAATTAAATTCACCTTGGCTCGATCAACCTGGATGCCTTTTTCAGAGATGAGATGTCCCAAGACAATTCCCTCAAGCACCATGAAGTGGCTCTTTTCCTAGGAGAGAACCAAGTTCACGTCGATGCATCGCTTGAGGATTTGGACCAAGTGCAGGAGGCAATCATCGAATGATTCACCAAATGCCAAGAAGTCATCCATGAAGACTTCAAGGTATTCACCTACCATATTTGAGAATATGGCAAGCATGCACCGCTAAAATGTTGTGGGTACATTGCAGAGATTGAACAACATCCTTCGGAATGCGTATGTTCCGAAGGGGCAGGTGAAGGTGGTCTTCTCTTGGTCCTCAGGATGGATTGTGACCTGATTATAACCGGAGTACCCATCCAAAAAACAAAAGAATTGATTTCCCGCTAGTTTCTCAAGAATCTGATCAATGAACGGTAGTGGGAAATGATCCTTCTTCATGGAGGAATTGAGTCTTCTGTAATCACTGTAGACTCTCCACGAGTTTGCTATACAGGTCGGTATGGTTTCTCCAGTTTCAATCGTGATGACGGTGAGCCCTGCCTTCTTAGGCACAACATGGATTGGCTCACCCACCGACTATCGGAGATTAGGTAGATGATCCCTGCATCTAATCACTTGATGATCTCCATTTTCACGACATCCTGCAGATTTGGATTTAGGCATCTCTGCATTTCACAGGATGGTTGTGAGCCCTCTTTAGTGTAGATGTGATGTGTGCAATATGAAGGGCTAATTCCAGTCAGATCATCGAGAGTCCATCCAATGGCTCTCCGATGCTGCTGGAGAACAGAAATCAGGCATGTCTCCTGATTAGGTGTGAGGTGGGAGTTGATAATAATAGGAAACATCTGATTGGAACCCAAAAAGATGTATTTGAGATGATCGGGAAGAGGCTTTAATTCCATAACCAGGTTGTCAGCAGCAACATGTGGTTCAGAGTGGATGTCAAGGGCAAAGGAAGGAGCTATAGGTGTGTCTAGGTTGGGTTCAGACTCCTCTAATTGTGGGTTTTGAGCCTCTTGTGGTTGATCAGAAATAGTCGAGTTTTCCTCGATACAATCGTCAACCACAGCTTCGATATCGTAAATCTGTTCTATGACTCCACAATTAATTCCTTGTTAAGCTTTAAAGATGTCGATCTTTAGTGTCTTGCTCCCAAATTTTAATTCAATGTGGCCCTCCTCACAATTGATATTGGCCCTAGCAGTGGTTAGAAAGGGTCTCCCTAGTATGATCGGTGTATTCTTCACATTCTCAGGAGCATCCATGTCTAAGACAATAAAATCTACTAGAAAATAGAAATCATATACCCTAACTATGACATCCTTGAGAATTCCTTTTGGTGACTTAATAGATCAGTCGACTAGCTGCAAAGTCATTTCTGTTGGTTTAAGCTTGAAGTAGTCTAGTAGGGATGTAGGTATCAAATTTATGGAGGCTCCTAAGTCTAATAAAGCTCGGTCGAATTGTGTATTACCGATTGCACAGGAGATCAGAGGGTTGACTGGGTCTTTTGCCATAGGTGGGAGTTTGCTCAAAATGATGGAACTGGCTTGTTCCAAAAGTATGATCAAATTCCCGTCTTTGGTTTACGGCTTACGCTTAGGTGTACACACGTCTTTCAGTAATCATGCATAAGCCAGTACGTGGTGTATCGTATCCATCAAGGTGATGTTTATATGGACCTACGCAAAGAGCTTAACCAGGTCCTCCTTAGGTGCCACGGGTTTGGATGTCCTTTTTCCCTTCGTCAAGGTCTCTGGAAATGGAACCTTAGATGATTCCTCTAGAATTGGCTCAGGCTCTTGATCTAGGATCGAGGTATCCTTGATGACTATCCTAGGGTTAGGGTTTGTATTACCAGGCTGGGAGTGGCTTGGATGAGGTGGGTCCTGTGTTGTTTTGCCACTACAGGTAGTAATAGAATTCAATCTTGCCTGGTTCTGGTTTGGTGTGGGTAAAAGAGGTGATTACTGCTGGTAACCCACATATGATGTCTAAGCCTCCAACCTGTCGGGTGATGGAGTAGAAGGGGCCTGATAAACAAAGTGAGCTTGGCCCTGATTTGGGTTCATAATGCATCTCTAGTTTGGCACGTTATTCGGATTAGGCAGAGTTTGTGAAGGAAGTGCACCAGGTTGGCGGGGATTTGCCATCTGGGCAAGTTGATTGCGAACCTCTGTGATCTTGTCTTTGTACTATATTTGCATAGCCGCATTCATTTTTTGAATGTCAGCTAGAGTCTGAAGGATAAGAGTCATTTAATCTGCATGAGTCGGCCCAAATTGATAAGTTGGGTTAGGACGAGGTTGAGGCGGCTGATATGGACGAGGAGCTTGTGGTCGGTGCTGATATGGAGGTCTCTGATTTTGATTATTTCTTGATCACATAAATTAGGATGATTACGCCATCCAGGGTTGTAGGTATTTGAGAATGGATCATTTTGAATGGCATTGAGGTCCTCACAGGTCAGAGGAACCTCGGAAAAGTAAGAATACGAGGGTTCAGAGTTCCCCCAACTAGAGTAGGTAGTTCCAAAGTTTCCTCCGAAACCAGAATCAGGCGAGGGTGGATACGAGTCCATCCCCTGAGAAGATCGATGATAGATGTTGGGCACAGCCTCCCTACCAGAGGGCGGTTGTGGGAATGGGTTTTGCATAGAGGTGGCTCACTGCAAGTGTCAAGTTAGCTTATCCACCTTCTTCTTAATAATAGAGACCTTGTCTAGATGATTGGCCATCAATTCCAAGTCGACGGAAGAGGATAGGCCCTGTGTCTCATGTGCTCCCTTTGGATTCATCAATGCACAAGCATTCGTTCGGTCGAACATGCCTATGGATTCATTATTGGTGGAGTTCTCGCACATATTTTTGAGAATCTCCCACACAGTGTCTTGGTGTTAACCCATGCTGTTTCCTCTGTAGGTCGCATTGACGAATAATCGAATATCCTCACGAAGTCTTTGGTATAAAGACTGGACTTGTTCCCACTTAGGAACTCCATGGTGGGGGCACTTTCACATGAGATCCAGAAAATGATCCCATGCCTCGTGAAGCGATTCTCCTGCTTGCTGTATGAAATGCGTGATCTGGTATCGTAAAGCATTTGTCCAACCAATAGGGAAGAACTTTCTTAAAAACTCAGAGTGAAGTTCCACCCAGGTGTTGATTGGACACGTTTGGGTTTGGTACTAGTGAATAGCTTTATCCATTAGAGAGAAGGAGAACATTTTCAAGAGTAGAACATGTCGATTTTGAGCTTCTGACCTGAGGGTTTGGGCCAGATGCTTGAGTTGCTTGATATGCTGGAAAGGATCTTTGGAATTACGCCCATGGAATTTGGGAATGGTGTGAATCATGTTGGGCTTGAGTTCTGTGTCAAGACCTCTAGCGGGAATTTATACTCGAGGTTCGAATGCCACAGCAACGAGATTGTAGTGATCTCGCATCAGTGGATGCTGCGGTGGGTTCACAAAGGTTTGGAATAGATCATTGAGGTGCTGAAGAAGATTTTCAAGATTATTTTCTTTTGCTGGTTGTGCCATGATGATGGATGAAGGAGAATTAGGTTCAGATAAATCAGAAGAGATATCAATTGGATTGGGTTGTTGTACAAATAAGGAGGTCGAGGCTTGGCCTCGACGAGAATGAGTACCTAAAGGAGGCCTCAAGGATGGTCTTAGAGACCTCCTCCCGAACATGCACTGATGGAGTAGACGAGAGGCAGAATGTGATGGACCCAATCAAGACACCCAAAAATTTTGGATGATTATAGAGGTTCGAGGTGGATGATACCCGTTAGTCAGAAAGCCATCCACCTAAGAATTACCTGGGCAGCCAAAGAGGGAGAGTCCCGCAAAGACCCCTACACGGTAGATGTTACGACCCGATTCTTGGATCCCTACAGGACCTGAGACTGGCTCGCCTCGACTAATCCCAAGACCCAGTCATCCAACAAGAAATAACCAAAAAGCAAGAAAGTAAACCACATTCACATGTGCAATATAACTAAGCAATAAAAACGTGCAAAGCAGTAAAGGAAAGTAAAACTGTTATTCCAATACATACCACCACAACAACAGAGACAACTGAAATGAAAGTAACAGTAACAACAATAGTAGCTAAAAGTCTGAAACTCACTACAACAATAAGGGGATACACAAGAAGCGTAGAAAAACTATGGCTGGGCTTGACTGGGCCCAGTACCCTCCGCAGTCGGAAGCTTGGGCTGCTCAACTCCTAGACCTGAACAGTATTATGAAAAAGATAGAGTCAGCGAATGCTGAGTAGAGTGGTATCTATACTATCTAAAGCAGTAAAAGAAACAAGTTTAGTTCTCTTTTCTAGTTATTTTATTTTATATGCATTTCCTTTTCACCCCTTTTCCCTCAAACTTTCAGATTTTCTTGAAATTGCATGTTCCTCATGGGAACGATCTTGATTGTAGTCTTTTTCGAAGAATAGAAGGTACACGTGGTGCACTCCTGGCTGGGAGAGTCCCTCATGGTAGTCCTACACCCAGTCAACCACCCCAAGGTCACTGTCAAGACATAGCAGTGACTACAGCACGCGTAATAAATGCACGGGTAGCTATCATGCACTTACACGTGGTCAGTCGTTTCCGCTAGCGGGTATGCCCAAAGTACAACACGGAATAGCATAGGGCCTAGCCCTCTCAGAAACAGGGGTCTAGCCCCTCAGAACCAAACAAGGGTCTCGCCCCTCCACAGTCCGCGCACCCTCATCTGACTACCCTGATTTGCTTAGAGGGCCTAACAAGTCAGTGTAGGGTGGCTAGCTGAACCCTAGGTCCCGTGGGGTGGTTAACTCCCTCCCTACACTAGTAGCTTGCCTCGGTACCATGTACACAAGGGCCGACAGAAGTCAGTGTAGAGTGGCCAATCCTAACCCCAGGTCTCAACCCAAGGGCGGCTAGCTTCACTCTACACAAAAAGGGAACATTTGCTCTCTGATAAACACGTATAAATTCATCATAAAATGCTTATTTGTGATAGTTCCTAGGCATAGCACTGCATATCATGATATAAATATCGCATAGCATACATCATTCTGCATTTAGAGTAGTTTATATTTTAGGTTAATTAGGTCCTTGTTATGGTCAGGAGAAAAGAGAATTTATTTTAGGGCCTCGAACGGATGATTAGACCATACGGATCTAATCGGGTCGACGATCGGAGACTAATGCCTCTGAAATCGTCCAGATCGAAGTCCCATAGCATCACATTAAGCCCGAGGAAGATCAACGACCAGGGGGCAATGTGACATCCATACAGGTTTTGGATGGAAAATCTAACCGTACGGATGGATCCAGAGTGACGATAGCAGTTCGACATCGTGAGAATCATCTTGATCTGAGCACCGCAGCACCCTCTACAAGAAGAAGAAGATGGACGGCCCAGATAGCGTCACGTGGCACCATCCAGACCGCCCAACACCGCCCAACTCCTTCATCCGCGCCCTTCAATCCTAGCCGTTGGATCAAGATCCAATGGTTGGGAGGCGGACGCACCAAACCACTCCATGCGACACAAGGGGAGGATTGCCGCAACGGTGGAAGCGCTGGCTTGCAAAGGAGGGGTGCGGGTTCGAATCCATGCAGCTCCCCCAATTTCCAATTTCGCCGGTCCCTCAACAGCAGCCGCGCAGTGCGCAGCAGCAACAGCACAGCATATGCATACACACATGCCAGCGCACGCCAGCGTGCGCGCGACACGGGTGCGTGAAGCATGCAGCGCCAGCGGAGTGCACGCCAGCAGGGAGGCACGTGGATCTTCAGTGATGCACCTTTAGTGACGGTTGCAGCTGTTACTAATGGTCTACGCACGCCAGCAAGAGGATTTGATAGGCGGATCTTCAGCGACAGCTGCAGCAACATTTATGGACATCACTAAAGGCCTGTGCACTCTAGCAAGAACAATTGAAGGGCGGATCTTCAGCGATAGCTGCAACGATGTTTGTGGACGTCAGTAAAGACCCAGATACGATTTTTGCCTCTTCTCCACCACTATAAAAGGACCTACACCCCCTCCCTTCCAAGCCATCTCTACCTACTCTACTCCCACCTACTCCCAAGCTTTAGCAAGCCTACCAACGCTCCATTAGAGCCTGTTCTCAAGCTCCCAAGGTGCCTATTAGTGTAGCGAACCTCTACCCCACCAAATACTCTTCCAACTTCCCATCTCCCTTCTTAGGTCACCTTGGAGCCATCATCTCACCTCCATTCTGGTAGCAGATCAACTCCGTCTTCTCACCTCCATTCCAGAGCTACGCCGAAGCTTTCCTCAACCCGACGTCCTCCAGCATCTCACCTCCGTCGTCCTGCTCCTCACCTCCGTTCGAGCTTTCGCCAGGCGCCATCATCTCGTCGAACAGCCGATTCGGGAGATTTCCTCTCACCTCCCTTTCTTTTAATGCTTTTATAGTTCATTGTAATCGACACTGAATTGATACATATATCATATTTGTTCCACATCCCTATCTTGTGAATCATTTGCTTGTCTTTTATTTCAAAAACACAAAAAAATAACAAAACCCCAAAATACCAAAAAGAAACGAATCGAAGGGTGATTTTCAAGTAAAGTAAACGTCGCCTCCCTATTTCGACCCGGGACTCCCTTAGAGTTTCGGTATAAATTTTATTTGATCGACGTGTTTTGCAACTACGATGACGGGTTACTTGTAACATTGATTTCTAACAAGCGAAACATGACCCGACCATTTTGGCGCCGTTGCCGGGGAGGCAACGGAATTTACTTTATTGTTTATTGCGCTTCTTTGCATTTACATAGCACTAACCCTACTTATTTTGATCTACTGTCTTGCAGGTACCCTAGCATGGAGATCCAAGTGCGGTAGTTCAG
This sequence comes from Thalassia testudinum, assembly GCA_037157565.1. Lineage (NCBI taxonomy): Eukaryota > Viridiplantae > Streptophyta > Magnoliopsida > Alismatales > Hydrocharitaceae > Thalassia > Thalassia testudinum. The sequence continues at coordinate 20,404,353 of JAZHRO010000056.1, forward strand.
AGTAAAGTGCAGGTAGAGTACTCTGTAAGTGTCCCCCACTTTCCCCCCCACTAGTTCATTTCGCCACAATCATAACCAAGACTTAATCTACTTAGGTGTTTGCATAAACCCTAGGATAGACTTTGTTTGTCTTGTTTGCCACCTTCACCCATCTCACCCACATCTTATATAAAAAAAAAACAAAAAAGATATTTTGTGGGACAAATCAATTTACACACTCTATACACCTACATTTGAGGCACATAATCGGACTTGATTTTCATCTACTCAGCCGGGCGTCCGACCTGTGGACCCGGTACATGAATTCAACACATAAAAGAGTAGAAATCATATTAGGTTAACCATCTTTTTGTGTGCCTTAATCGGTGGTGCATTTGAGCCAATTGAGTGAATTGTTTGGGCCGCACCACCTAATCTAAAAGAGGTTCATTTTCTAGTTGCCCCATAGGATTCAATAATTAGGTCAAGCCAGGCACTCCATATTTTTCTTGATTTCTAAAGGAAAATACTTGAACACGTGCTTTCAACAACAAACTTGGTTTGCCTCACAAAACTTCGTTGAAAACACCTAATATTTGAATCCTAAAAGCTATTAAGTAAGATTTGAATCCTAAAACTCACCTCATCACTAATAATCGTGCTTGAAAACCTCTTGGTTGTGCACATTTACACGTTCTCAAACAAATTATTAAGGGCACAAACCATTAAGGGCCCATCACATTCCAGAGCACCAATTTCCCAAGCCCAACTAAAATCAATTAGACGTTGGCCCTAAGGATTCATTCGCTCATCGGGGTCCAGATAGAGATTATTCACGATTAACCTGCTTATGCTAGTTAATCTAATGTCTAGCTAGAGGAGTAGCGTCAAACGACCGTGGCTGGGGGGTACATTAGGAATCGGAGGCGTAAGCCAAAGGAAGAACCTTCTTCCCAGTCCCTCCTTCTAACTGGTTGGATTGCCTAGACATAAGTAGAGTAAATCGTCCATAATCTTAGGACGGATTTTGAGAGTCAGTAGACCTTAGGCTACCCAATCTAAGGACAGGCTTGTATTTTTTGTGCTGCAGGGTCCCTTCTCTTCCTCATCCTTCCGACTTCCTTCCAGTGTATGCTTGGAAGGAGGTCATTGAACCCTCATTTGGAAGGACCTTTAGACCATTCTCAGAGGCGGAGGTTGAGCTTTAGCCAAGTAGATCCCATGGCTGATCAACAACCACCTCCCTTGCCTCCGAACCAGCAGGAGCTAATTCAAAGGCAGTTGGAAGAATTGCAGCAATGGTTCCAACAAATGAGTGGTCAAGGCACTCGGCCCTTGAAGGATTTTTATGATCCTTCAAATTATGAGGATCATCCCGGCATTGTGATCCCCGCCGGAGATGTTGAGATCAAGCCCCAGGTTTTGAGTCTAATTAAACACTTTCACGGGCTTGGCTCAGATGACCCATTCCAACATTTGGAAGACCTGATCACTCTAGTTCAGACTACAAAATCGCGGAATGTGGATGAAGAACAGATGCTCATGAGGTTTTTCCCACATTCACTCAGGGATAAGGCCGCACATTGATATCGTACCATTGGAAGACCGATTACTACTTGGACAGCTTTGAAATCGGCCTTCTTGAAGAAATCCTTCCCAATTAGGCGAACCAATGCATTGTGACGGGCAATTACCACTTTTGCCCAGAGGCAGGGGGAACCGTTTCATGAGGCCTGGGAGAGATTCCAGGATCTGTTGCGGAAGTGCCCACACCATGAGGTGCCTAAATGGCAGCTTGTGCAGATTTTTTATCATGGGTTGAATGATCAACTCTGTAATCATGTGGACGCTTCTTGCAGAGGCAATTTCCTCAACAAGGACGCAGATAGAGCATCTGATTTGTTTGAGGAAATGAGCAAAAATTCTTTAAACCACGCCTCCATGGAAACCTTCAACCGATCCCAACAAATTAGATCAAATGCCAATGAGGTCCAAGATTCTCGTACATTTGATATGGAATTGATCTGCAATAGATTAGATAAGATGGATCTGGTTACTAAATGAATGGAAGAGTGGATGTCCGAAAACTCTAATTTTTCTAGATCCACTCAATCCCAGGGATCGGGATTCCATTCTTCGCAAACTCCTACGGGACAAGAGTTTGTGAACCAACTAGGGACGGCTCAACCTTCGAGCCAACTTTTCTCATAACCTTATGGGTTCCAAACTGGGGCCTTTGATCGCAGTCTTTCTGATCCTTCTTCATCCTCATCTTATGAGGATGTTCATGCTGTGCAAGAGAATGTTAGGTCCAACCCTTATTCGAATTCCTACAATTCCGGTTGGAAAAATCATCCTAACTTCTCTTGGAAAGATCAAGGGCAGCAAATCCAATATCGACCCAACAGCTATGTACCGCAAAAACCAATGGGTCAAGGTCATGTATATACTCAGTTGCCCCTGAATCAGGTTAATCAGCTCATGTGGAATGCTCAACAACCTGCCGAGCAGGCTGACTTGAACCTGAAAATGGTAGAAATGCAAGGGTCAATGCTCCAGCTCATGCAACAAATGAAAACTTCGCTGGACACCTTGCAATCCGGACTTAGTACAAATAACTGGCAGCCTGGATCTCTACCATCACATTCTATACCAAACCCAAGGAATGTTCAGAATCGGGGTGCTGGGCCTCAAGGGTTTGGTAATGATCGGGAGTCGATGCTCAAGCTCATGCTATCTATCAGGCTACTCCACCCCCTTCCGGAGCTAACCAAGTTCCTACCATAATCAACCAGGAGCCTCCTGTTTTGCCCAACCCTCCCCAAGTCACTAACCAACAGCATTTTGCCACGGCAAACACCATCACCTTGAGGAGTGGTAGTAAACTCAAGGGACCTACCCAACCCCATGTCAACCCCATTAGGCCCTGTAGCAAGAATTCCAAACTCCCAACTAAGAATGTGATCAACAAAACATCAGGGTCTGCTTCGGGAGTATGTTGTTGTTGTATGGGCAAACAGAAAAAGTCGGAGGAGAAATTGGAGGAAAGGATGTCCTTACTTCAAGCTTTCAAATTAACAATCATTTTACTCCTCGCGGCTATTGGATCAATCCTTGCGTACGCCATAGGTTTACAGAATGCATATAAAGAAAGGCATAGAGCAAAATCTGAAATCAATAGGAGAGTAATTTTGTTCGATAACATGAGCACATTGATCATAAACATGCTACCTCCTAAGAAGCAGGACCCAGGAACCCCACTGATTTCCTGCAAAATAGGAAACGTTACTTCGACCAGGCCCTCCTCGACTTAGGCGCTTCCATTAATGTGATCCCCACCTCACTGCACATGGAATTGGGTCTAGGCTACCTAAAACACACTGACATGACCATGCAGTTAGCTAATAGATCCATTACAAAACCAAGGGGTATTTTGGAGGATGTTTTAGTCAAGGTTAATGACTTACATTACCTTGCTGATTTCATGGTCCTGGACATGGAAGCCCCAAAATAGCTCAACCACACCCCGATTATTTTGGGAAGACCTTTCCTGGCAACTGCCAAGGCGAGGATTGATTGTGAATCGGGAAATATAGAAATGGCCTCAGGGGATAAGACAAATCGATTCAATATTTTCAAGGTCTCAAAGAAGAATAAAACTAAGTGTGGTTCGATGGAGGAGCTTGGTAGAATAGAGGAAGTAATGGCTATACATACCTTAGACAACCTTTTAATGGCCAACTCAACCCAAACTCAGGAAGAAGATTACACAGTTGCTGAAATAATTGAGGACAAAGCAAAAATGTGACCAATTGTAGCAACACGGGATGAGGAAGATATACATGAAATCAAAAAATTGTTGAATGATTCACGTGATCAAGATAAAATCCAACAATATCCTTATCTTGAATGCTTAGAGTTTGAGGTCCAACTTGTGGGTGGGAATTCTGAGGATCAGGATGGTTGGCTTAAGAACCTAGAGTGTGAGGATGAAATTGAACATTGGGGAAGAACTCTTCAAACATTAGGTATTCTAGGGTACCCACAAATCCCCAGCACATCACAAAACCCTTATCATCCTTTTTCACCCAACCACTGCGTAAATTCTATACCCACCTACAGTTCCTCTGTAATAAATCAACAAAACTCCTATTGGAGACCATTTGGGCTCTCCTTGCACCACCAACTTACCACTTTCATTGTTCATCTCTTTGGTAAGCCCATTTTCACTTTCTGAGACCCATACCTAGGGGCCTGGAAATTGTGTTGTTGTAGCCTCAATGTTTAGTTATTGATGATTGAGAACCTTGCCTAGCTGAAGGCACTAAACTCAGCACATGTAAAGACTGTTCCAAGCTGGCCTAAGTCTCACGAAAACCGGGTGCTATTCTTCCACTTCTACTCTCTTGCATGCTTTCATTTTTTTTACAATGATGACATTGCAAAAGCTAAGCATGGGGGGTGGACATATTTTATAACCTTTTTGTTAGCTATAGCAGTAATTTCCTATTATTTGATTCTTGTTAAAAAAAAAATTTAGAATTAGGAGATGAGAACTTAGGCATTAGGAGTTGTAAACTTTAGGAATTGATTCTTTGAGACCTGAATGCATAGACTCTTCAGGTCTTCGGGCTTAATTAGCCCGGATGTCCACTCGAATGTGGATTTAGTATCGAGTCCTTGCCAATTAAATTTTATTTTAATTTGGTAAATAATTTGGGATGATAAGTATGCGACTTATCAACCCGCCATCTGATTTGGGGGGACTTTAAGCCTAAGCATCTACACATTATTTTGCACTAACTCACTTTCCGACGATTTTTATGGAAATTGGGTAGTTAATGGACCGACTTGGGTGGTATGGTTGGCAAGTTGTCGGTGGTAACAGCTCATCGGCCGGTTGTCCAGAGCCCAGCCACAAGACCATTTTCGTTGTACTGCCTTTAGGTAAATCTTAGATCAGGGAAGCCACCTACTTAAAAAAAAAACAAGAAAAGAAAAAAAAAGGAGAAAATAAAAAATAAATAAAACCACACTTCACCACACGAGTATCGCTGGCAAGTTGTCGATGGTAACAGCTCATCGGCCAGTTGTCCAGAACCCAGCTCACAAAAAAATGCACAATAATTCCCAAAACATTTAGGGAAGAAGCGGGGAAGTAGAATAAACCGGGGAGATATACACTGGATTCACCCTTGTGTTGACCCCATAAATAAAAGAAGTAGGGAGAAAGCTACTGATCGTAAAGATAAACCTTTAAACAAGGTCACCTAGGGTCGTAGAAACCCGAAGTCCGTCTGAACGGCCATTTTGTGAGTCTATCACTTTCTCACAAAGACGCTTAGCACATAGAGTCCTTTTTGAGTCTTAGGCAGGTCAGGTAGCCATAAAAAGTTATCCCGTAACTCTCAAACTCCAAAAGTACAAAAAAATAAAAAAAATTTAAAAAAAATTATCTTCTTAAATATTGCGAGGGCTCCGACGGTTTGCATTCTGGAAGGCACCAGGGCACTGTTGAGTTTTTGTAATTAGGTCTTGAGGATGAGACTTTCTAAAGCAATCAATGAATTTTGCCTAAATACTCGAACCCTAATTCTACTGATATACATAGCATCTAGTTTAATTTTGCTAGGGACTAACTAAAAGTAAGCATGGGGGTATGATAAACACGTATAAATTCATCGTAAAATGCTAATTTGTGATAGTTCCTAGGCATAGCACTGCATATCATGATATAAATATCGCATAGCATGCATCATTCTGCATTTAGAGTAGCTTATATTTTAGGTTAATTAGGTCCTTTTTACGGTCAGGAGAAAAGAGGATTTATTTCAAGGCCTCGGATGAACGATCAGACCATACGAATCTGATCGAGATGACGATCGGAGACTAATGCCTCTGAAATCGTCCAGATTAGAGTCCCGTAGCATCACATTAAGCCCGAGGAAGATCAATGGCCAGGGGGCAATGCGACATCCATATGGGTTTCGGATGGAAAATCTAACCATACGAATGGATCCGGAGTGATGATCGCAGTTCGGCTTCGTGGGAATCATCTTGATCTGAGCACCATAGCACCCTCAACAAGAAGAAGATGGACGGCCCAGATGGCGCCACGTGGCGCCATCCAGACCACCCAACACCACCCAGTAGCACCGCCTAACTCCTTCATCCGCACCCTTCAATCCTAGCCATTGGATCAAGATCCAACGGTTGGGAGGCAGACGCACCAAACCACTCCACGCGACATAAGGGGAGGATTGCCGCAATGGTAGAAGTGTTGGCTTGCAAAGGAGGGGCGCTGGTTCGAATCCCCGTAGCCCCCCAATTTCCAATTTCGCAAGCCGCTCAGCAGCCACGTAGTGTGCAGTAGCAACAGCACAGCGTACGCGTACGCACATGCCAGTGCACGTCAACGCATGCGTGACACGGGTGCGCGAAGCGCGCAGCGCCAGCAGAGCGCACGCCAGCAGGGAGGCGCATGGATCTTCAGGATGCACCTTTAGTGACGCTTGTAGCTGTTACTAATGGCTTGCGCACGCCAGCAAGAGGATTTGATAGGCGGATCTTCAGCGACAGCTGCAGCGACGTTTATGGACATCACTAAAGGCCCGTGCATGCCAGCAAGAACAATTGAAGGCAGATCTTCAGCGACAGCTACAGCGACGTTTGTAGACGTCAGTAAAGACCCAGATATGATTTTTGCCTCTTCTCGACCACTATAAAAGGACCTACACCCTCTCCCTTCCAAGCCATCCTACCTACTCTACTCCCATCTACTCCCAAGCTCTAGCAAGCCTACCAACGCTCCATTAGAGCTTGTTCTCAAGCTCCCAAGGTGCCTATTAGTGTAGCAAACCTCTGCCCCACCAAATACTCTTCCAACTTCCCTTCTCCCTTCATAGGTCACCTTGGAGCCATCTTCTCACCTCCATTTTGGTAGCAGATCAACTCCATCTTCTCACCTCCATTCCAGAGCTATGCCAAAGCTTTCCTCAACCCGACATCCTCCAGCATCTCACCTCCGTCGTCCTACTCCTCACCTCCTTCGTCCGAGCTTCCGCCAGGTGCCGTCGTCTCGTCGAACAGCCGATTCGGGAGATTTCCTCTCACCTCCCTTTCTTTTTATGCTTTTATAGTTCATTGTAATCGACATTAAATTGATACATATATCATATTTGTTTCACATCCCTATCTTGCGAATCATTTGCTTGTCTTTTATTTCAAAAACACAAAAAAATAACAAAACCCCAAAATACCAAAAAGAAACGAATCGAAGCGTAGTTTTCAAGTAAATTAAACATCGCCTCCCAGTGTTCAACCCGAGACTCCCTTGGAGTTTCGGTATAAATTTTATTTGATTGATGTGTTTTGCAACTACGACGATAGGTTACTTGCAACCTCGATTTCTAACACGCGAAACACGACCCGACCCCTCACCTTAGTAACGTATACTCAAGGGCCAACACACTTCCCGTCTACATTCCAGATTTTCCATCTAACCACAGGAGCTCTACTCCTAATTCTCCGGAGGGTTCATGCTCATGTTCACCACATTATTCTGATCCAGATTCCATCATTCATAATTCAGTTCTCGTTTATATACAGGTGATTGCACAGCAAAAATACACCAACAATTGTGCCATCTTGTGCTATTTCCAAGCATTGCCAGTGCATATTAGGTAGCCATAGTCGCATTTGTAAAAATAAACGCATGCATGCATTTATTTGAGAGGGGAGGAGAGTGAATAAAATGGCCTTGAAATTAACATATTCCTCAAGTGCTGCCTTGCAAATTCACCATCTTTATTTTTATTTTTATTTTGGCTTTGAATTTCTCCTCACAGCTGCAGGGCATGGTAGCTTCTTCTTCGCGCCATTCTCTACACCAGCTTGCCCTGCCAACCGCATGCACAACCATGCATAGCCCAGGGCATGGCTGTGCTTGCCTCCATCCTCTTTAAAAAGCTCTCCTCGCTTCCTTGCACAAGGAGCCTGGTCCAACACAACACATACAGCAGCTCCTTCTCCAGGCCATCTCCTCCCCTCTCCCCTCCATACGTAGCCTCTCTTCCTTCTGAGGAGACACACTGCAGGCAGGAGCAGCTCATAGAGGTCCTTGACCACCACTGTGAGTCCCACCACCGCCTAGCTCATCAAGAGCCGGTGGGCGTGGTGGTTCATTTCGCCATTTCACCCGCTCAAAGCTCTCCCGCCATTACTGCATCTCCGAGGTCTGAAGCTCCGCAGCAGCAGTAGCCCGCGCGCACGTTGGCACTGACCGCAGCATCTTTCCGCGCACGCAGGAGCCTTCCAGCGTGCCCGCGCAGGCCGCACCGGCTGCAACCGACTGTCCAGAGCACGCAGCACTGTAGCTACTGTTCACGCTAAAGAGCGCAACACTGTAGCTACAGTGCGATGATCGGAAAGCTTCTCACTTATCCAGTCACTGTGCTCTCTCTCCAGCCCACAACTGCCTCCAGCTTGTTCCCACTCCACGCGCGCACCCGCTCCAGCGTTCGCTAACGCCTGCATCTTCGCCTGCACCCGCTCCAGTGTGCAGCGCAGTGCGCTGTGTTACGCGTTGTGATGCAGTCTGTCCTTCGCGCCTGCTCCCTCCAGTGTGCGCACGCATCTTCGCGTGCCTACGGCTGCGCGTTGGCCATCAGATGTCGGCCGCTGCCTCCAGACGGCTTAACTCGTCGCGCCATCTTCTTCCAGCAGACGCTCTGTCTCTCTCTCTCTCACATCACTCTCTCACTCCCTCCCGCAGACACATACACACACACACTCTCTCTCGTACACACACACTCTCACTTGTACACGCCTATATACACACTTATATATATATATACCTATATATATATATATACATATATATATATACCTATATATATATATACATATATATATACCTATATATATATATATATACATATATATATATACCTATATATATATACATATATATATATATATATCCATATTAGTACCTATACAATTACATATAAGTATATATACATACATACATACATACATATATATATATATACTTATATTTATATATATATATACACATATATATTTACATATATACATATATTTATATACGTATAAATATATATATATATCTATATACATATATTACTATATATATATATATACATCTATATAGTTATATATACATACATATATATCTAATTATAAATATATATATATACATCTATCTAAATATATATTTACATATCTATATATATATACATTTATATATATATATACATATATAACTACATATACACCCATATAATTATAACCATATCTATATATACATATAGATATATATTTACATATATACATATATATATATATATTTTTCATATCACCTACCACACGTTGTATCGCGAGAATATCTGCACCAGTTGCTAATATTCCCCGATACACGTGTACAAAAAGCATCTTTACACACATCTTCCACCCATCCATCCTACACTCCATGCGGCACTTCGTCCTGTTGGTTGCGTCTTCCTAGACGACGATCAACTCGACACCGTGCTACATGCCATTTCCACCTCCACCCCCACCCCTATATACATTTATAATATATACATATATATATACTATATTTATCTTATTTCTATTTCTCTTTCCTGCCATTAAAAAGATAAAAATATATATACAAAAGAGAAAAGATAATCCTTGACTTGCAGGTACTCAGTCTTGTGAATAGCAAGACCAGTTTTGGAACCCTAATTTGTCTCAAAGCCAAGAACCTGATTCTGAGGGTGTACCTCAAGGACGAAAATTATTAGAAAAAAATCTTAAATAGAAAAACACCAAAAACACAACAAACAAAGGGAACAGATTCGTTGTAGGAAAGGCGTAGAAACTTATTCACCTCTAATCCCGCTTCCCTGAGTTTGACCCTGGGCCTAAAAGTGACCAAGATAAAATCAAGTAGGCCAGGTTAAAAATTTTGTAAAAAGATGGTTAGGCTCGATTTAGGTTAACCACTATACTCATTTCAACGATTAAATCACCATATTATCACAACCTATCCAAGCCCGACCACACTTTTTCTGGTGCCGTTGCCGGGGAAGTGCGCATTCAGGTAAGTTTCTACTCCATTCCTTTAATTTTTCTCTTCTCACACCCTTCTCTTCACGGGTGTTTCTGTTTATTGGTGTGCAAATGAACCAGTTGCAAGGAGAAGGCAGGCAGACGAAGTCAGAGACATGGGCAGATCTAAGGCGGGAACGGGAGCGTGAAGTCGCTGGCACTGCACTAGAGCTTTGCCCACGTTGCTGAACAAGTAGGTCTTTCTATCTTAGAAACTTAGGTCAACTTGTCACCTTGATAAAAATAAACTAAAAAAAACTTCTTAGGATCTCTTGGGGAAAGTGGATTAAAAATCACTTGTTTGATTGTTTGCCATCACTCCCACCGCCCCGGGATTTCTCGGCAAACTTCATATAGCGAAGATCCAAGAATCTTGAGTCTTGAATCTTTCGCCGTGTGAAGTAGTCTTTGAGGCAAAAATAAAAAAGATTGATTGCCATCCCTCTTTGCCTCATTTATCTGTAATTCGGGATCACCTGTTTGGTGGGGAGACTAGGAATTGAGTTGATTCCAACCCCACCACAACCTTTCACGTGCCTAAGATTCGATCCGAAATACTTCAACCCCAACAATTTGATTTTCTTTATCTTATGGTTGAGCCTTATGTGTGGAAATCATTTTGGTGATTGGGAGCACTTGAATTGAAGTGCTTTGGCACCCTTTCACACTAATCTAAAATTGACTCATGCATCCACACATAGAAATCTCCATCTAAGGAAGCCCATTGCATTTCAGCATGCATTAACCAACTAACATTGAAGAAGGGCTTGTTGAGCTTAGAAGAAAACTTATATTCTCTCAAAACCAGAAGATTGGTTGAATTGGTAATTCAGAGAAATCCTAAAATCCATACTACTTAAGGCTGAAACACTAAAAACCATTCACCAATTAAAACTTCAATTCGGGGAGATTTCCCCGTTGCATGCTTGGTTTACACACTTTACAAAATCAATCACTTGGGCATTACCCGTAAATAATGCCCTTCACATTCCAGAAGCAGTTGATCCTAAGCCTCTAACTAAAACTGGTAGCAACTTGACCCTTATTAAGGATTGGAGGTTTAACTACCTGCGTGTAGAGCCTACGTGCTGGTGAGGGTTCCCGTGTGCTATCGGGTATCTAAGACTGGGGCAAACGGCCTTTCAATCTGGCCCGGTAGTTCCGCGGTGCTCACATTCGGTTCCGTAGTTCATGATAGTAGGTAACTTAGATCTTTAGGTCTAAGGGCACACTGTAGAGGTTAGGAATTTGATTGTATTGATTTGTCATCAAGTGTACCTTTATGGCGTCATTTCTCTAATCTCCTTTTCCCTTCGCATCCCCCCAATTCTTCCTGCGGTAGTGCATGTTTGGGAGGAGGTCACAAAGCCCTGAACTGTGTGAATTGTCTGATAATTTTAGAAAACAAGCCGAATCGTCCTCCTCCTCCACAAGCATGGCTGCACGCCCACCCCCAAATCTCGAGGGAGGAAACTGCCCTCAAAACCCACCAGGTGGTGGACCCTTGGATCCCATAACCCACCTCCAAGCCCAAATGGAAATGTATAATGAACAAATTGAAGCCATTAGGGAAACATTAGAGGAAATGCAGAACCCTTCCGAACGGGAGGAGCCTAGGTCTCTTAACTCCTATCAGAATCCCGCTGCTATAAAGACCATAGGACAAATTCGGGTCCCCATGGGCGGGGACGACTTTGAATTGAAACTAACATAATTGGCCTGATAAATTTTCACTTCCATGGTCTTGCAAGTGAAGATCCTTTTCTCCACTTGGAAGACCTAACCCAATTGGCTGAAATAGTTAAACCAAGAAATATCGGGTTACCTATAGTCCTCATGAAAATGTTCCCGTTTTCATTGCGGGATAAAGCGTCGCAGTGGTTATGCACCCTTGGGAGAACCATCCACTCTTGGGAAGAGAAGCAAATAGCGTTTCTCAAGAAGTTCTTCCCAATCGGGCAAACCAATTCGCTTCGCCGTGCTATCACTTCATTTATGCAACAAAACGGCGAACAGTTTCATGAGGCATGAGAGAGATATAATGACCTCCTCAAGAAGTGTCCGCACCACGGTCTACCTAAGTGCCATATAGCCCAGATTTTCTACTATGGGCTAAATGAGACTTTGAAGTAGATTGCAGACACTTCCTGCGGAGGGAATTTCATGAATAAAGATGAGAATGGAGCATTTGAATTATTTGAAAATATGAGCAAAAACTCAATGAACAATGCCTCCATTGTTGCCTTTAATCGTACCAGCTTGCCCTGTAATGTCCACGAAGTTGACGCGAGACCCTCCCATTCATCCACAGATCTTAGCCTTATCTTACAGAAATTGGATGAAGTCTCCATCATGCATAAGAAGCTGGACGAGCTTCTGGCCAACCCCGCCCGTTCTATGGCAAACACCCCCACCTCACCACTTCATCACAATCCCAATTCTTCCAACACCAGGCTTATCCCTAGAAACCCCCTAAGACCTTCCTTACCGAGTGTCGTGCCGAGCGATTCGGTAAGTCATGTGGATCTGGCCTCTGCAAGCCAGTATTTTGACACGGAGGACCAAGCCTCCATGTGCTCGGATGCATATTTACATGTGGACGAGTCTTCTGACATAGAAGATGCTTGCACCCTGGGGAACAACCCATTCTCTGCCACTTATAACTAAGGTGACGAAATCATCCGAACTTCGCATGGTCCAGCAACCCGCAGTGCCAATACCCCGCAGGTGGACCAATGGGCCGTCCGCACCCGTCATCCCTAGGGCCCAGGCTAATCCTATGGCGAATCCGCCATCGGGTCCTTGCGTACCGCAAACAGAACACGCATCAAGTCCTCTTGATAAATTGATGCGAATGATGACAGAAATGTCAAAGCGCCATAAAGAGAACATGACCTCTCTTCAGCACCAATTGGCGTAGCAGAATGCTGAGATCAGTCAACTATGCATGGCGACTCGATCTCAAGGCACTCTCCCAGCCCAACCTGTTCCCAACCTGCGAAATTTTGTACCCCGTGGTCCTCAACCACAGGTACAACCTTCTCAAGGGCAGGTTCATCAGATTCTGCAGGCTCCAAGCATTCCACTGGGATTTCAAGCTAATCCCGCTGCAGCACCTCACTCTTATGTCCCTTTTGCAAACCCTCCTCCGCCTTATGATCCCACTAGACCCGTATCGTCCAATGTGATCATTACGAGGAGCGGTAAGCAGACCGTCGATCCGCCTCGACCTAATTATGGCCCATCTTCTTCATCGCCCTCTCATTCGGGAAGCGCACCGCATTCGCGAGAGGATGATACACCCAAACTGGTGCTAGAATCAGTCCCATTCCCTGAGGCTCTATTGAGGGAGCCAAAAGGCAATAAGAAGGATATGCAGGCCTTTGATAACCTGCATAATTTATTCAGGGATGTTGAAATCAAGGTACCCCTGCTAGAGGCTATCGACCACATACCTACTGTCGCCTGATTTTTCAAAGACTACACAACACCCAGGCGACAATCAAAGAAAACTAAGAATCCGGTGGTTCTCTCACCTCATGCGAGTTGTGCTATACTATCAAATCTACCACTAAGGTAGAAAGATCCGGGCACACTGCTTATTTCCTATAGCATCCAAGGCTACAATTTTAACCATGCCCTGCTTGATCTAGGATCTTCCATCAATCTTATACCAACCATCAAGCTCAAAAAATTTTCCTTGGGAAATCTGAAACCCACCCTTATCACGTTACAGTTGGCAGATCGTTCTGTCAAAATTCCAAAGGGTGTCGTGGAAGACGTGATGGTTAGGGTCAACAGTCTCTATTTTCCTGTTGACTTTCTTTTTTTAGATATGGAAGTTCCTAGCTCACTTTCTGATTGTCCGATCATCCTTGGTCGACCTTTCTTGGCCACAGCCCGTGCCCATATCGACTGCGAGTTGGGTTGTATTGAGATTGCCGTTGGATTTGAGAAGCTCAAGCTTAACATCTTCAAGGCAGCCAAGAACTTTGATTGCGATTGCATCGAGGATGACACGTCTGACGAGGACATGGCCGTCAGCGCGTGTATCAGACTAATTGGGACCTATTCTGACTGCTGTGAATTGCCTTTAAACACTAATGATTGCCTGACCAACAAATATTGTGGCGTTCCCCCATCCCTCCCTATTCCCGTACCTTCTCCTGGCCGGACTTCTGACAAGGTTTTCTCTGCTTCCCATATCTCGTGGTCTAAGTCATATCCAGGCTACTCACCGTCGGTCCACACTCTTGAAGACCAAATTGCCCTTTCTTTCCCGCCAAATCAGGCGGATTTCCAACTCCACATTGGGACCTTAAGCCCATATACTACACACTGGGGCTATTCCTTTTTGGATCCATCTATCCAAGAAGCCCCACTTCTTGGCCAATCTGAGGGCCAACTTCTTCCTCCTGACTTGTTCTCCGATCCGCCTGGGACACTCTCATCCTAAGAAATGCCAGATCTTTCACCATCCACTCCTGAGCTGAAAGAGCTGCCTAGTACACTTAAGTATGTTTTCTTGGGACCAAATGAAATGCTCCCCATAATCATCAGTTCAAAATTGACCAGGGAGCAAGAGTACAAACTAACGAAGGTCCTTATGGAACATAAGGCAGCAATTGGATGGTCTTTATCAGACTTAACTGGCATTTGCCCCTCCGACTGCACTCATCGTATATATACGGAGGAGAAGGCTCAACCTTCCCACGAGATGCAGCGACGTCTCAACCCTAACATGCGGGAGGTTGTTAAAAAGGAAATTATTAACTGGCTGGATGCGGGTATAATCTACCCAATCAGCGATAGCCCTTGGGTGAGTCCGATTCACGTCGTGCCCAAAAAGGTGGGACTCACCATCCGTGTCAATGATAGGGGCGAATCCATCCCTACACGCACTCCTACATCTTGGAGGGTGTGTGTAGATTATAGGAAACTCAATGCTACAACTAAGAAAGATCACTTTCCGCTACCTTTCATTGACTAAATCCTGGAATGGTTAGCGGGAAATAAACTTTTATGTTTCCTGGATGGATTCTCAGGATATAACCAGGTGGCAATTGACCCCCGGGACCAAGAGAAAACCACTTTTACCTACCCCTTCGACACTTTGCATTTAGAAGGATGCCATTCGGACTTTGTAACGTGCTAACAACTTTCCAGAGATGTATGCTGGCAATATTGCATGACATGGTGGGTGACTTTCTCGAGGTCTTCATGGATGACTTTTCGATCTTCGGACCATCTTTTGATGAATTTCTTGCCAACCTGACCCATATCCTTAGGAGATGTATTGCTGTAAACCTCATGATTTGTTGGGAAAAAAGCCATTTTATGGTAAACGAGGGAATTGTTCTCGGGCATATCATCTCCGATAGGGGTATCGAGGTTGACAGAGCTAAGCTTGATGTAATTGCTGATTTACCTGTGCCTGGCTCTGTCAAACAAATCTGCTCCTTCCTGGGACACGTCGGCTTCTATAGGAGATTCATCAAAGATTTCTCCAAGATTTCTCGACCTTTAACTCATCTCCTATCGACCGACGTACCCTTCGATATGGGCCCCGACTGCATATGAGCATTCACGCACCTACGTAATGCTGTCACCAAGGCCCCTGTTCTCCAGCCACTTGATTGGTCCCTCGACTTTGAACTCATGTGTGACGCTTCCGACCTTGCAGTCGGAGCCATCCTGGGACAAAGATACGATAGACACCCCTTCGTGGTGTACTACGCCAGTAAGACATTGGACGAGGCCTAGCGTAATTATACTACCACTGAAAGAGAACTACTGGCGGTCGTCTTTAGGCTAGAGAAATTTTGCTCTTACCTTCTGGGCTCACAAGTTATTGTTTTCATTGATCACGTGGGCATTCGCCATCTCGTGCATAAGAAGGATGCCAAGCCTAGACTGATTCGTTGGATCCTTCTGCTCCAAGAATTTGACATTGAGATCCGCGATAAGGCCGGAGCCCAAAATGTTGTGGCTGATCATCTTTCTAGACTGAACCCTGACCATATTGGACTTACTATGCTGATTAATGAGATTTTTCCTGATGAACACCTATTGGGAATTAATGTGGCAAGTGGGCCTTGGTATGCCGACATTGCCAATTACCTAACTTCTAGATCCCTTCCACGTGGCTGGCCTAAAAACCAACGCAAGCGTCTCATGGCAGAAGCAAAGTATTATTTCTAGGATAATCCACTTCTTTTTCGAATAGGTGCTGATCAAATCATCCGTCGCTGTATTCCTGACAGTGAATTCCCCAGTGTGCTATCTTTCTGCCACGATCAAGCCTACGGAGGCCATTTCTCTGGGAGGAAAACTGCAGCCAAGGTGTTGTAGTGCGGTTTCTTTTGGCCCTCCCTTCACCAGGATGCACACAATTATGCCAAACATTGCACTAGGTGCCAGTCGTTAGGGTCAATGTCACGTCGTGACATGATGCCCTTACAACCCATCCTAGCTGCGGAAATCTTCGACATTTGGGAATTGATTTCATGGGTCCCTTTCCTCCTTCCAACGGCTTCGAATTTATCCTTGTGGCTTTTGATTATGTTTCAAAATGGATCGAGGCTATTCCCATGCGCCGTGCTGACCATATTGTATCCACTTGATTTGTCAAAGACCACATTTTTGCGCGCTTTGGGATCGCTCGAGCCATTATCTCGGATGGAGGAAGCCACTTTACCCATGCTTCTTTTCGGGCACTTCTGAGGAAATACGGAGTTCACCATCGTATCGCATCCCCATATCATCCTCAGACGAACGGCCAGGCAGAGGTGTCGAATCGGCAAATCAAGCAAATTCTCCAGAAAATGGTTCAACCTGACCGAAAGGATTGGTCGACAAGCTGATTGACGCACTTTGGGCGTATCGGACTACCTTCAAGGCTCCCCTTGGTATGTCTCCTTATAGAATCATTTATGGGAAGCCTTGTCATTTGCCCGTGGAGTTGGAGCACCGCGCTTATTGGGCAGTTCGCCAATGTAACCTCGACCCAGACCTGTGATCGAGAAAGGAAACTCCAACTCCAAGAGCTGGAAGAGCTCCGTTGTGAAGCCTATGATTTTACCTTAACTTTCAAGCAACACACTAAGGCTTTTCACAACAACTGTATTCGGCGGAAGGAATTTGAGCCATCTCAGCAAGTTTGGCTCTACAACGCCAAGCTCAAATTCTTTCCTAGGAAACTGAAGTCCAAATGGACTAGTCCTTTCCTGGTCTCGAGACCATTTCCCAACGAGGCCGTTGAGATTAAAGATCCCAAATCTGGGCATAAATTTACGGTCAATGGGCAGCGTTTGAAACCCTATCTTACTCATGAACTTGCCCCCGTCGGAGAAACTGTTGCCCTGCTGGAGGGTAACTAATGTTGTGCCTCATTCTGAGTCCAGCTGGGGACGTTAAATTCAGCGCTCATTGGGAGGCACCCCAACAACACTCCACCACTGTCACGCTCACTTCACTTTTCACTTCACCACCCACCATCCACCCACCCTACCACCCTGCTGTATACCTTGCACCTCAACTCTCGTTACCCGATCTTTCGTCCTTCCTCTACCTTACCCTGCATGCATATGAGGACATAGCATCGTTTGGCATGGGGGGGTGGATAGGCATCCATAGGATCTGGGTATTTTATGGTATCATGCAGTCTCCATCTATCTAAAAAAAAAAATTGGTGTTTAGTAATGATCTGAAGGCTGAAACAAAAATACAATAAGTGTTTATGGATATTCAACCACTATTTTGAAGACTTTCCAGGCCACAGAAACTTGATTCTCTCAGGCTCGGCTTAATTCACTTAAGCATTGACAAAATAAATCAGAATCTCTCCTAACTTAAGACGTATTCTTGTACCTGAGACACCAGTACAGGATTCGTTGGTTTGCTTCTACTCGAGAGCCTAAGTAATCTTGGTTCACACTACACATATCAAGAAAGACCAGGTGAACATAAGATCCAACCCTAGTGTTCATTAGGGAAGGTGGAGTCCTTACCTGTGCGCGCAAGTAGACTTTTTATCCCAGGCTTTAGTCTTGCGTTTAGGAGAGACTCTTTCCACCAAAAAGGAACTCTCCCTCCAAAAGAAAAGTGTGCTCCTCCAAATAATGTTGTAAGAGATATACTGACACGTGTTTCAAAAAAAAAAAAAGGCTGCAAATAAGTCAGTATATCTCGCAAACGTCTGTAAAGTCTTCTCCCTACAAAAGTTCTTCGGGGCAAGTTACAAATACCCTGTTTTCTTTGAGCCACAAATGTAATAAAATGGGAGTTGAGTTTTCCGTCATCCTTTTAAGGGTTAATCCAAAGACACAAGCTGAAACTGGGACCAACCTACACTAAAAATTCGTAAAACCCTGGGCTTGAGTCTTAATGTTCATCTAGTCAGTCTTGATCCTTCACTATGCACAAGCCATAATCTCTTGAGCTCTCGAGTACGGCAAAAACCTCCTGGGTCCTGGAAATCATACTTAAGGTTTAAATATCAAGAGTCCGGGTTAGTTGAGAGATGGTCTATGTCATGTGAGACTTAAAGTACTGGTAGTCTTCTCTACAATTAGTTCTCACAATATCCAACAAATAAACACACCTATGTCACCTCAGAAGAAAATCTTCAGCTTAAAGATCATTTCTAAATACAATACAAAAGTGTTTTGCTAGGGACTAGCAAAAAATAGGCATGGGGGTATGATTGCACAACAAAAATACACCAACAATTGTGTCATCTTGTGCTATTTCCAGGCATTGCCATTGCATAATAGGTAGCCATAGTTGCATTTGTAAAAATAAACTCATGCATGCATTTATTTGAGAGGGGAGGAGAGTGAATAAAATGACCTTGAAATTAACGTATTCCTCAAGTGCTGCCTCGCAAATTCACCATCTTTATTTTTATTTTTATTTTGGCTTTGAATTTCTCCGCACAGCTGCAGGGCATGGCAGCTTCTTCTTCACGCCATTCTCTGCACCAGCTTGCCCTGCCAGCCGCATGCACAGCCATGCATAGCCCAGGGCATGGCTGTGCTTGCCTCCATCCTCTTTAAAAAGCTCTCCTCGCTTCCTTGCACGGGGAGCCTGGTCCAACACAACACATACAACAACTCCTTCTCCAGGCCATCTCCTCCCCTCTCCCCTCCATACGCAGCAGCCTCTCTTCCTCCTGAGGAGACACGTTGCGGGCAGGAGCAGCTCACAGTGGTCCTTGACCACCACTGTGAGTCCCACCATCGCCCAGCTCATCAAAGAGCCGGTGGGCGTGGTGGTTCATTTCGTCGTTTCACCCGCTGAAAGCTCTCCGGCCATTACTGCATCTCCGAGGTCTGAAGCTCCGCAGCAGCAATAGCAGCCCGCCCGCAATCAGGCACCGACCGCATCATCTTTCCACGCACGCAGGCACCTTCCAGTGCGCCCGCGCACGCCGCACCGGCTGCAACCGGCTGTCCAGAGTGAGTGGCACTGTAGCTACTGTTCACGCTAGAGAGAGCAACACTGTAGCTACAGTGCGGTGACTAGAAAGCTTCTCACTTATCCGGTCACCGCACACTCTCTCTCCAACCCATGACCGCCTCCAGCCCGTTCCCACTCCACGCGCACACCCACCCCAACGTCTGCTAACGCCTACGTCTTCGCCTGCACCCGCTCCAGCATGCAGCGCAGTGCGCTACGTCATGCATTGCGATGCAGTCCCTCCTTCACGCCAGCTCCCTCCAGTGTGCACGCGCATCGTCCCGCCCCTACGCGCCTGCGCCTGCACGTTGGCCATCAGACGTCGGCCGCTGCCTCCAGAAGGCTTAACTTTCCGCACCATCTTCTTCCAGCAGACGCTCTCTCTCTCTCTCTCTCTCTCATAGCACTCTCTCACTCCCTCCCGCAGACACATACACACACACTCTCTCGTACAAACACACACACACTCTCGTACACACACACTCTCACTTGTACACGCCTATATACACACTTATATATATATATACCTATATATATTTATATATATATATATACATATATATATATATCCATATTAGTACCTATACAATTATATATAAGTATATATACATACATACATACATACATATATAGATATATATCTATATACTTATATATATATATATATACACATATATATTTACATATATACACATATTTATATACGTATAAATATATATATATATCTATACATATATTATTACCCATACAACTAAGTATAAGTATATATACATATATATATATATATACATATATATACACATATATTTATACATATATACATATATACAAATATACATACATATAGACATATATATCTATAACTATAAATACATATATATATATATATATATATACATATATATATATATATATATATATATATATATATATATATATATATCTACATATATCTATATACATATATTACTATATATATATATATATACATATATATATATATATATATACATACATATATATCTAATTATAAACATAAATATATATATATACATCTATCTATATATATATTTACATATCTATATATATACATATATATATATTTACATATATACATATATATATATTTTTTCATATCACCTACCACACGTTGTATCGCGGGAATATTTGCACCAGTTGCTGATATTCCCCGATACACGTGTACAGAAAGCGTCTTCACACACATCTTCCACCCATCCATCCTACACTCCACGCAGTACTTCGTCCTGTTGGTTGCGTCTTCCAAGACGACGATTAACTCGACACCGTGCTACACGCCATTTCCACCTCCACCCCAACCCCTATATACATTTATAATATATACATATATATATACTATATTTATCTTATTTCTATTTCTCTTTCCTGCCATTAAAAAGATAAAAAAAAATATACAAAAGAGAAAAGATAATCCTTGACTTGCAGGTACTCAGTCTTGTGAATAGCAAGACCAGTTTTGGAACCCTAATTTGGCTCAAAGCCAAGAACCTAATTTTAAGGGTGTACCTCAAGGACGAAAATTATTAGAAAAAAATCTTAAATAGAAAAACACCAAAAACATAATAAACAAACGAAAGAGATTCATTGTAGGAAAGGCGTAGAAACTTATTCACCTCTAATCCCACTTCCCTGAGTTCGACCCTGGGCCTAAAAGTGACCAAGATAAAATCAAGCAGGCCAGGTTAAAAATTTTGTAAAAAGATGGTTAGGCTCGATTTAGGTTAACCACTATACTCATTTCAACGATTAAATCACCATATTAACACAACCTATCCAAGCCCGACCAACAGGCAGCTCATGCTTCCACAATTCAATGCATGCAACTAATGATTTCACAGGTAATTGTTCATTTATCTCAGGCAGCTCATATTCTAACAGGCAGCTCACAACTTTATTACAGGCAATTGCTAGCAGTTTAACTTAATCATGCATACAAATACAATCATGCAGTACAATTGGTTTATTCATTTCTCTGTCCTAGGGTTCATGCCACATCCTAGGTTTCCAGTTAACTAATTCCATAGACACATTCTTATTTAATATGATTAATAGAAGTAGACCACTCTACCAGACAATTTGGGAGTAGTGGAGGCTCGAACCGTAGACCCAAGCATCTCTACATGCCCCAAACACGTAGCAAGTCGAAATCCTATACCAGAGAATACATGACAAAAGAGGATTCAGAACAGTGTATAAAGGTTTCTAGTACGTGGAGGAACTCACAAGGAAACTATAGATACTTGGTTTGCATAAAACGGATCCTAATCGGACCCCAAACGGTCAAAAACATGTATACTGACCAAAAATTAGACGTCTGGAAACAAGTCCAGACGTCTTAAAAGATACAGAACCTCACCTCAAGTCCTTGCGGTGTCCTCAGATGTCCAGGACTCCCCTGCGATCATTTGAAGGTAGTTCCAGATGATGGACCACTCCTACGGTCTTCTGGAAGCACCTCTAATCGACTGGTGAGCTGATCAGACGTCCGAAAGTGCGTGGGAGGGAATTCCACGCTACTTCCCAAGGCTACTCCTACGTACGACAGCACAGCCACCCCAAAATCAGATCAGCATATCTTCTGTGGTGTGGCCTGCATGGCCGTAACCGCAAAAGGAACATACCTTCGCGATAAAGGAGCTTTTAGACATTTGGTCTTGACTCCAGATGTCCAAATGCTCCGCCAGTCGTCCGGACTTCACTCCAGACATCTGATTCTGGAAAAATTCCAGTATTTGAACATGCTCCCAATGCTCTTCGCCGCACTCCGCCGCACTTCTCCTCGCTCTGCCGCAGCTCCAACTGCTGCAGGTGGTCAAGGACGTTGCTCCGGACTCCCTCCTCCTCCTGCACGCGCCCGCGATGGCCATGCGAGCTTCGATGAGCTTCCACCGAAGCTCCTGACCTCGGCCTCCTCCTCCTCCCACACTTCTCCTCTTTCTTGCCCTCTCTCGCTCACCCTCGCTCACCTCCTCTTGCAGCAGTTAAGGTGGGGTGTGGTGGTGGTGTGTGGGGTGGAGAGGAGAGGAGGGGAGGGTGGCTTTATAGGTGATGAGTCCATTTTAATGGACTAATATTAAGCTTAAGAATCTTTAATCGTACTATTTAGGTGTTTAATAATTGCAATTAAGTTATAGAATATTTGTACGCATCATGATTTAAGTTTATAACATTCTATAACTTAATATGATTTTTTTTTTGTTTTTATGTGCAGGTAATAATATTCGGAAAGAACAAGGGTGGGCGGATAAATTCCCCAACACATAACAGCCGCGACTCTTTCCCCCCTCCCCCGCCGGACATTGGGGTAATCTTCCTCTTCTGCCACCTTTCTCAACAACTATGATGAGAAATAGTTAAGGGATTTAGGAAAATCCCTTAACTCATGCGCAAAGGAGAGAAGTTAAAAAGAAGAGGTGGGGAGAGAGGAAGGGAATCAGAGGAAGAGAAGTGTGCACTGTGGCCTTCTTCCCCCTTGCGGGGAAAAACCTCACGCCTCCTGCTCACATCATCTCCCTTCAGCCACCGCAGGCGCACACTAGTGGGTGTGCGCCCTACCGCTCATCTGCCTTCAGCACCATCTGCCTTCACCACGCGCACAGAACCCACGCCACAGCAGGTGCATCCTCCCAACCGTGCACCACTCCCTTGCTGCAGGCACTCACGCCACCAACCGCCTGCACACCTTCCTCCCATCTCCATCTACAGGCACACTGCACAGCAGGGGCCCGCACACCCGCACCATGCCTGCAGGCCGCCTCCTGCTCACAGCGCCATCTCCAGCCGGCCTTGCAGTCACCAGCCGCAGGAGCTTGCCAACGTGTCTCACCGCACGCCAGCACGTCCCACTGCCCGCCAGCGCGTCCCACCACATGCCAGTGCGTCCCACTACTCGCCAACGTGCCCCACCGCCCTGCTGCAGATGCCGCACCGCATCACCTTCCGCCCGCGTGCCTACCACTCCAGCGTTCCCTGCATCCGCGCCACCAGCACACCCGCGCCACCCTGCAGGCGCGCCCGCACGCTCCATCCTCTGCCTCATCGCCTGCACGGGCACGCACCAGCGCGCGCACGCTCGCACAGCCGCAGGTCCTGCATGCACCTCCACCTTCTTGTTCAACAGGCCAGAGCTCCGGCCACCTCCGTCGCTGCCACTGCCGCCACCGGAGAACCCTCGACCTCACCGTCCTCCTGAGCCTCGCAACAGCCCCACGGTGCTCTCTCTCTCTCGCAAGGAGGAGAGAGGAAAAAAGCCCTGCTTTCCCACCAATTAAAATTTACATTCAATGCCATTTCCACCTAATTTGATTTTATTTATTATTATTATATTATGGCAGAATTATGTTTGAACACTCATAGTTCTTTACAATTGCATGATATTGATATTAACTAGTTTGAAGATTGATTTTTGGGCTTAATTTAAGTACTAATTGTCTCTAGTACACATCATTTGAAAATTGCATAAATTCATCATAAATTTATTGAGGATTTCTGTGAGGGAAAATTACACATATACCCTTATCTTTTTAAGTTAGATTTGAATAGGGATTTCGCACTATCCGAAATAACATTAAATAATTAAGTATTGATTGCATAATTGCCTCCCTGTGAACACGACCCACTCTTCTGCGAGTGGATATTTTCATTGCTTTTGATTAGTCGATTTTTCCACCACTTAAATACTATAACACAAAGTGAAAAGTCGTCTTTCAAATTGGAGTCATTGCCGAGGAGGCAACAGACGCAATAGATTTACTTTATTGTTTTAAATCTTTTGAGTTGCAAAATTATCTAATCATTTTGATTATTGTGCGAGGAATCCGCCAAGGCGACGAGGTGCAACAGAGCAGCGACAGCAACCACGAGTTAAGCCACAAGAGGAAAAGATGAAGGAGACCAAGATCCTGTTTCCTTCATATTTTTGGTGCATGCGTGATTATATTTTCTGCTTGCTTGTTTTTAAAAACCAATAAAGAAAATATCGAGCTGCCAATTTAGAAATTGCATGCCCTTAGGTGCACGCATTTAGGGGTGATTGAGTAGCATATTAGATCTTATTATTGCATTGCAAGCATATTAGCATGAAGATTACTGGAGACAGGTATATCTTTCTAACTTTTGCATCCAACTTCTGTTCAAGCATTTGCATTCAAACTTAAATTCAAGACCACCAAGTTGTTTGAATTTACTAATTCAGTGGTCACATAACTAAAAGCGGAACTAATAATCAGATTCAACCCTAAAAGCAATTCATATTTGATCTGATTCTAAGGGACTTGTCTGCGATTTCAAAAGAAATTACAAAGATTTGCGGTGTGTTGCACACTTTTGACACTGAGCACGCACATTAGGCACAGCACTAAGGCTCGATCCCTTAAGGCTATAGGCACCGATCTCTTTATCGGTGGAGACCCTCCTATTGTGCTTTGTGGTGGTGGTGATAGTATCTTTTGATCAAGTGTTTTGATACTCCACGGAGGGGGACACCCCTTAAAGGAACAAAAGGGTAGTTAAGGGGCACCGCATACGCATCGCCTCAAAGTAAGGGTTCGCCCTACTTGCATCCCTTTGTTTGTCCTTGGAGTAACTTCTCCCTTGATCACCTAGGACTATCATCCAAGCAAAGTATAGGTCCTAGGGCACTCGAAGGTTGAATTAAGGCACATAATTGCAGTGAAAAACTTGTTTGGCCATTTATTTTAACTAATTCAACATCCACAATAAAGAAGGTTAAGATTTCAAGTCCACACCCCTCTTATACCACTTACGTGGGAACGGAGGGATAAGTCTTTATCTTTTGACTTATCTTTAGAGTGGAGGTTTGACTTACTCAATAAAACAATTCTAAATTGTGTTTTGTATGCTTGGTAGACGCTCTCTTAAGGGTAGTCTAGTGTTTGATCCTAAGCCTGAGAGAATTCTTAAGAGAGCTCACCTAGGAGAAGAAAGAGAAGAAATGGCTGAGCAAGGTGCAAATCAACAAAGCACCCTAAGGGACTATTTTATTCCTACCAACCAACTTGCACAAGCACTAAGACGATCGGCAGGGGATAATCCGTATGAGATCAAGAGCAGTACCATATCTTTATTGCCCTCTTTTTATGGTACTACTAGGGAGGACCCCTACCAGCATTTGGAGGAATTCACCGAGGTCTGTTCCACGGTGAAGCTCCAGGGCTTTACTAATGAAGCCCTGATGAGGACTCTATTTCCTTTCTCCCTAAAGGATAAGGCCAAGAACTGGTATCATACCCTCGATGCAAGGGTAAATGATTGGGCTACCCTTAAGGGAGAATTTTTAAAAAAGTATTTTCCTATGAGTAAAACCAACCATTACAGAAGAGAGATTATGGGTTTTACTCAACAGGAAGGGGAGCAATTTCATGAGACTTGGGAGCGCTTTAATGACCTTCTTAGGTTATGTCCCCACCATCAAGTGCCAAGATGGCAGTTGGTCGAAAGGTTCTATAACAGATTATCTGAAAGACATAGGCAAACCATTGATGCAGCTTGTGCAGGAACCTTCATGACCAGAACAGAGGATGAAGCCTAGGCATTATTTGAAACTTTAAGCGACAACTCCATACATCTATCCTCTGCCTATTAAGAAAGAAAACCATCAATCTTGCAAAGGAAGATAGAGGCCCATGAAGCTAGGGCTTCTCAAGATTTGGCTTATCAGATTCAACTATTGAATAAAAACTTTGATAGGCTTTTAGCAAACCCCGGCATGAACCTACAGGCAGCCTCTATTTTTCAGGCTTCAAGAGAATGCTCCATTTGCCAAAGCACAACGCACACCACTGCAGAGTGCCATCAGGAAACCCAATTCCCTTAGTTGATTCAGGCCGACTTGAATGCGGCCCAAGGTTTCCACCCCGCTCACAATAACCCTTACTCCAACACTTATAATCCAGGGTGGAGGAACCATCCAAACTTCTCTTGGAAGCAAAATGATGCTTCTAACTCAGGGAATACAAGATCCTTACCTCCCCAGCCCACATACCAACCTTCTTATGAAAACCCTCCTCCGAATAAGCCCTCTGAGATGGATGAACTGAAGGCCATGATGAAAGCAATGCAAGAGCATCAGAATATGGTTATCCAATCTCAGAATAAGATGATTACTGATATGCAATCCCAAATTGGTCATCTTACTGAGGAAGTTAGGCAACGTGATCCAGGGAAGCTGCCTAGCTCTTCTGAGGAGAACCCTAAGGGCAAGGGGGTTGTATTTAGGGAGCACGCCCAAGTAGTGACCGTGTTGAGGAGTGGAAAAAAGATTGACAAGCCTAATAACACTCCTACAGTTACATCTCAGAATTCCCCTTCCACACCTGACCCAACTTCCATCTCACCCGAGGAAGAGCCACACCACTCTCCCTCACAAAAAATCACCCACAATGAGGATGTCGTCCTTCCACCACCCCTTTCCCGCCATGACGACCCCTCTACCCAAAAGCCGAGGGTGCCCTATCCAGAGCGCCTATCTGCTCCTAGGGAATCTTCTGTTGGCTCGTCTAGAGCCAAGGATAGGATGGAAGAGATTATGGATACTTTTAGGCAAGTCCAGATTAACTTGCCTCTGTTGAAAGCAATTAAACAAATTCCATCCTATTCCAAGTTTCTGAAGGACCTGTGCACCCAGAAGCACCGATCTAGGAAATAGGTCCAAACCAAGGTCATCCTACCTGACCACGTTAGCTCGATTCTTCAGCATGGAACACCACCTAAAATGAAAGACCCAAGGGCCCCGTATATTTCAGTGGTTATAGGTAACCAACACATTGACGAGGCTCTGCTCGATCTGGGTGTGGGGGTAAACATTCTACCGAGCTCTGTCTACGACCTTTTGGGAGGAGTAAAGCTGAAGCCTAGTCCAGTAATCCTTCAGGTTGCGGACAAATCACTTAAGACACCGCGGGGTTTGTTGGAAGATGTCCTTGTGAGAGTGGAGGATTTCTTCTTCCCAGTTGACTTTCTGGTACTTGATACTGACCCATCTAATAAGCCCACAAAGCCGTCCATTATTCTGGGATGCCCTTTTTTGGCCACAGCCAATGCCTCTATAAATTGTAGATCCGGGGCACTTAAAATGGGCTTTGGGAACAAGAAGATCCAGTTGAATGTTTTTGATACTTACAGGCAACTCGGATTTGAAGATTGTTCTCAGATTGAGGTCGTTGATGAAATAATTGAAGAGACTACTCCAGCACTCTTATGTAGAGATCCCCTTCAAAAGGTCATATCTCAGGACCATCCCTCGATTATTAAAGAAACTGAAAGGAAAATGCCCAAACTAGAAGAGTTGCTGGGGATACACACTGAGTCTCTGTCCCCACCCTAGACTGTGAAGGTAGATCAACTGCCTGAGGCGGGGACATCTCAACTAAAACCCTCAATCCAAAAGGCTCCTGAATTGGAGTTGAAACCCTTCCCGAGCACATTGAAATATGCTTTCCTTGGCCCTAATAACACGCTCCCGGTTATTATCTCATCTGCATTATTTGAATTGTAGGAGGGAGCTCTGCTTGAGTGTTTATAAAGGCACAAGGAAGCAATTGCCTGGACAATTGCTGATATTAAGGGTGTTGATCCCTCTCTTTGCATGCATCATATATACACGGATGAGTCCGTGAAGTCTTTCCGAGATATGCAGAGAAGGCTCAATCCAAATATGAAGGAGGTTGTTAAGAAGGAGATTCTGAAATGACTGGATGCAGGGATTATCTATCCCATTTCAGATAGTAAATGGGTCAGTCCTATTCACGTAGTTCCGAAAAAGGCAGGAATCACTATGGAAGAGAATGACCAAGGAGAACTGGTGACCACTAGACCCTCAACTGGTTGGAGGGTCTGCATTGATTACCGCCATTTAAGCACGGCTACCCAGAAAGACCATTTCCCCTTACCGTTTATCGATCAAATTTTGGAACGATTGGCCGGGAACAAGTACTTTTGTTTTCTTGATGGGTACTCTGGTGATTGCGCAGCAATCATAAGTCTTAACTGGCCTAGATTAAGCTAGGACTTAGCATAAGTTAGGGTTATTCATGCATGCAAACGCATTATCTGCATCTTTACTGCTTTCCTTTAGCTATGCATAAAATAATGTTATAATGAGCTGATTAAGTACATTATGTCGATTGCAGGGAATAAGCTGATCAGGAGCTGGATCAGGAATAACAGGAGTTGTAGTAGAGCTGGAGCAGAAGGCCTAGTTTAGATGTAGGAATAATAATGTAAGGGGTTTAAAAGTTTGCTATTCTATTAAGTAGGAATAAAACAGTAAAATGTGAAGAGCTTAGGTCCATCCTAGCCCTAGGATAGACTAGAGACTTCCCCAAGCATTAGCCACCCTTAGATTAGGTCACAGCACCCTAGGAAGCCCTAAAACCCTAGTTCCAACCCTTCTCTGGACGTCCAGATAATTTTTAAGACATCCAGGACCCTTAGCCAACTCCCACACACTTCAAACCCACTTCTGCAGTGTTATTGGACGTCCAGACACTTTGTCAGACGTCCAATTTCTGCAGAATACCCAAAATAGAACCCGAAATCCTTCCTAACTCTGATTGGACGTCCAGACAACAAGTCTGGACTTCTGATTTTTAAGTATAAGACGTCTTATTATATAATTAGACGTCTGATACTGCTCTCCAATTCCTGTTTTGAGATTTAAGCCTTGATCTTGGATCTCTAGGTCCCTAAACCTAATTCCAACCCCATAGGAACCTAAATTAAGGTGCCCTAACCCTAGTACACCACCTCTAGACCTCCCTAAGGACTTAATTAGGTCCTCACTAAACCTAATTGACTTGGATCTTAGTCAATTCCATCAGCCTATTCAATTGGACTCATTGAGTCCAATTGAGCCCTCATCTCAGCACACATTGTCCAATTGGACTCAGTGAGAGTCCAATTGACCAAGACCTGACTTAATTGAGTTGTTTTACTCTCAATTAAGTTTCCACACACCTAATTAAACTTGTATTAAGTTTAATTGCACTTTACCTTAGTGAATTAGGGTTTATAACCCTAATTTGAGACCTACCTTGACCTAAACCCACTAGAACCCAACCTAATCAACCTAGCCACCTAAGTTTCGACCCACCCACACCCACACACACCATCCACACGAAAATATCTAGCCTAGAGTTCTCTAGAACTCTCTACCATTTGTGGTTGCGTTGGTTGCCAAAAATAGCAACCAAGAGCCATTCAATTTTTAGATCCACATTTGGTGGATCTAGAAACCACCATCCACCCTCTCTCTCTCACTCTCCCACGAGCTCCCACCATAGGCCTTCTAGAGAATTCCATAATTCTCTAGAGAGCTTCCCTTAGGTCTATAAAAAGACCCCTTGGGTGGCCATTTACACCCATTCACTCCCTTGCCAATTGCTCTCCAATGGTGCCATTCACGCCACCTCCACTTAGCCACTCACTCCACCTCCACGAGCTCACTACCACCACCATGGAGGACACCATGCCGGGATGCTGGATCAACCCTTCCTCTCTCCAAGGGTCGGCCTAAGCTACATTGGTCGCCCCTCATTCTCTTCTCAACCACTGCAAGGCCATCGGGAACCACCCCTGAATGCCCTCTACTCTTTTAGCTCTAGATCATGATTTTCATAAGTTTTACTGCTTTCATTTACTGCCTAGTAGAGTAGTTTCTCTTCTCCCCCAATGATGCGTGCGAAATCCCCCCATCGATTCTTGTATGCAATCGTTTTCTGCTAGCTAGATTTAATTTAAAGCAATCCTGTATAAGCTTTCCTCTAGATTTCCTGTACAAACAACTCTCCCCCAATGAATGAATGAAAAATGCATTTATATATATATATATATATATCTTTATGTGTTTGAAATCACCATGAGCTGAATGATTATTTTATTTACGTGATTTAAGTGCCTGTTCTTTAATCGCCTATATATTGCGCACCAGAATACTAAGTAGAGTGGCTTTAAGATCGATTTCAAAAATAGAAACACACCTCCCAAAGATGAACGACTGGGACTCAAGTCTCGTTATTTTACAAAATAATATTTTTGACGAACGTTTTTGCGCGATTATACTACGATTTTCGTCAACTTTCAAATGCGCGAAAATGGCTTTCTGTCATCTGGGTACAATCAGATAGCCATTTTTCCTGATCATCAGGAGCGTACCACCTTCACGAGTCCTTATGGCACTTTTGCATTCCGTCGAATGCCATTCGGGTTATGTAACGCTCCTGCTAGTTTCCAACGTTGTATGATGGCTATCTTTTCTGATATGATCGACGAGTTCGTTGAAATTTTCATGGATGACTTCTCCATTTATGGCTCGTCGTTTGACCTATGCCTTTCGCACCTTGATAAAGTCTTAACCCATTGCGAAGAGGCAAAACTGGTGCTTAGCTAGGTGAAAAGCCACTTTATGGTCCAGCAGGCCATTGTGTTAGGGCATGTAGTTTCCGAGAGAGGATTAGAGGTGGACACCGCAAAAATCGATTCCATCTCTAAGCTTCCATTGCCCGCCAATGTTCGTCAGGTTAGATCTTTCCTTGTCCATGCTGGATTTTATAGGCGCTTCATTAGAGACTTCAGTAAAATCTTTAAGCCACTCTTCAACCTGTTAGCGAAGGATGTCTCCTTCGATTTTGATGATAGATGTGGCAAGGCTTTCCAAGCTTTGAAGAAAGCCCTCATTACCGCACCGATTCTCCAAGCACCAGATTGGACCCTCCCGTTTGAGCTTATGTGCGATGCTTCTGATTTTGCAGTGGAAGCGGTCTTAGGTCAAAGGGTTGATGGCAAACCTCATGTGCTGCATTATGCCAGCAAGACCCTTACAGATCCTCAGCAAAACTACACGGTCACTGAAAAGGAATTACTTGCTGTAATATTTGCTTTGGAAAAGTTTCAGTCTTATCTTTTGGGATCCAAGGTTGTGGTGTTCACTGATCATTCAGCCCTTAAGCATCTTCTAGCTAAAAAGGACACCAAACCTTGCCTAATTCGTTGGATTCTACTACTCCAAGAATTTAACCTGCAAATTAAAGACAAGAAAGGAGTTGAGAATGTGGTAGCAGACCATTTGTCTAGGATCCCTATTGAGGCATCAAACACTGCTGGCAGTATTCAAGAGACTTTCCCTGATGAGTCTCTAATGGCCGTGGAAACTAAAACTCCTTGGTTCACTAACATAGTGAACTATCTGGTCACGGGCATCACCCCTAGTACTTGGGACAAGCAGAAGCGAGACAGGTTTATCGCCAATGCTAAATTTTATCACTAGGAGGAACCCGAGCTTTTTAGAATAGGCCCTAACCAGTTGTTTCGCCGTTGCGTCCATGATGAGGAACAAAGAAGTGTTCTGAGTTTCTGCCATGGCCTCCACTATGGGGGACATTTTAGTGGGAAGAAGACTGCTCATAAGGTTCTTCAGTCTGGTTTTTGGTGGCCCACATTATTCCGAGATGCACATACATATGTGGGCGCATGTCTTCGTTGCCAGCAGACGGGAACCATTGGAAAAAGGGATGAGATGCCCCAACAACCTATCCTCCCTATTGAAATCTTTGATATTTAGGGCATTGACTT
This sequence comes from Thalassia testudinum, assembly GCA_037157565.1. Taxonomy (NCBI): domain Eukaryota; kingdom Viridiplantae; phylum Streptophyta; class Magnoliopsida; order Alismatales; family Hydrocharitaceae; genus Thalassia; species Thalassia testudinum. The sequence goes on from JAZHRO010000056.1 coordinate 20,436,534, forward strand.
CATGGGTCCCTCTCCTGTGTCCTTCGGATATGAATACATCCTTGTGGCTGTTGACTATGCATCAAAATGGATAGAAGCCATCCCCACGCGAACCAATGACCATTCCGTGGTCTTGGGCTTTGTTAAGGCTAATATCATTTCTCGGTATGGGTGCCCAAGGACGATCATAAGTGATGGAGGACCTCACTTTAAGAATGTACACTTCACAAGGCTACTCCAAAATTTGGGAGTCAACCACATGATGGCCACACCTTATCATCCCCAAACGAGTGGACAAGTTGAAGTGTCTAATAGGGAGATTAAGCGAATTTTAGAAAAAACTATCAGGCCTGATCGGAAGGATTGGTCTAAAAAACTAAATGACGCTCTTTGGGCCTACAGAATTGCATATAAGACTCCTTTGGGCATGTCTCCTTTCTGCCTTGTCTACGGAAAAGCGTGCCACCTTCCCGTTGAAATCCAACATAAAGCTTATAGGGCCATTAAAAACGTTAACTTAAATCTGGATAAAGTGGGAAAAGCACGTATGTTAGAATTAAGTGAGCTTGAGGAGCTTCGTAATGAAGCTTATGAAACTTCTCAAGCTTACAAGCAACGTACAAAAGTCTTCCTTGACAAGCACATCATTAGAAGGACTTTTGAGCCCAACCAGTGGGTCTGGCTTTCCAGTTCTAGACTTAAATTATTTCCTGGAAAGCTCAAGTCCCATTGGGATGGGCCATACATCGTTATCAATACCTTCCCTCATGGAGCTGTAGAGATCAGGAACCCTATTTCAGGTGAGAACTTTAAAGTAAATGGCCATCAGCTTAAACCGTATATTACTCTTTCAAATGGCCAAGTTTTGGACGCACTATGGATTGAAGAGCTTTAGCTCCTCCCACTCTCCTCCTCAGGTGATATTCTTCTATGTTTATATTTTTCCAATGAGGACATTATCAGTCTTAGGCATGGGGGGATATAACCTGAGAATGTTTATAATGTTTATAGCATTTATAAATATTTGCATACATACCTGAGAATGTTTATAGCATTTATAAATATTTGCATACATATTTATATATATAAAAAAAAATTCTTTTCTTGAGCTGATTGAGTTAGTCCCTAGCAAAATACCTTTGTTATTGGAGGTTTTTCTTCCGAAATTATTTCTTAAGTTTAGAATCCGGTACATTTATTTCACGTGCACGTAGACTTGGTAATGGATCCTTGGGGAAAACTAATAAGCATTTGTAGTCTACTGAACCCTTAGATAATTCATAGAGAGTCAGGCATACTTCTTCTAATAAATCCACCTCATATTTGTGAGAAGTAGAGAGATTACTGGTGCGCTAAGTCTAGTGCAAGGACTCTTAAGTTCTGGATAATTAGATGATGATACTTCAAAGTTAGGCGTAGTTTTCACTCTCTATTCCTGTGTGCGTACTTTGAGTGAATTCCTGAGAGTCACCAAATAAGGCAAATACACAGAGATTGAGTCTTAATAAAGCTATAACTATGGTGGATGGTTATGACTGTCCTTCATAGAGTCCTTAGCTGAAGGAGGGTAATAGTGTCAAAGGTTAGAAATACGCCTGTCCTATCCTTTCCTTCCTGGTGTCGGGAATAGGTGCTTCCACCAAATAAGCCACACAACTTCCTCTTGACCATCATCATCCCTAATAATGCCTCGTAAATAAAAGTCTGTATTGTGTTGTGATTGATTGAAAAAGAAACAAAAACAAGAAGAAAAATAAATAAAAAATAATGGAAAGGAGAAAAGAAGTAGAAAAAGAAGAAATAGTTATATTACAAAAAAAAAGTCAAAGTTTATGATGTAACACTGTTTCTGAGGCAGCAAAACACCTATCGCGTTCCACCAAATATGACCCATACCTACCTTTTAGTATTTCTGATCTCCTTAATACTAGTTGAGAACTCTAACTTAGTTATAGAGTTAGTAGGACTTTAGTTGAAGTGTGGTTGTCATGTGAGGCCACCAAATAGTGAGTATAATTTCTAAATTTGGCAAGATTCGTGATCTCAGAAAGAAAGAAAAGAGAGAGTGCCCAGGAACATCAAGAGAACACAATTGTGTAGCCTCTCTCAGAGTTACTTGTCTAATAGTCTAGAGAGCTAGACTCTGCAGTACTAGACTATATGTAGCACCAGTTGAGTGTGTGCCACCAAATATAAATCCATTCAACTTGATATCTCCTACCTAAGCCAAACGTCGGGGTCAAATTATAGATTATCGTTTGCTTTATCCTTGAGGGAAGTAGTTGCCTATCCCGACAGAAATTTTTGCCAAGGGTGACGTACGAACTCCCAATGCGAATCGGCTCTTTCACTTGGATCTGTTACGTAGGCTATCAGCACTTCACATTTGTCTGGATTCCTAAAGTTTTGAAGTAAGAAAAGAAGAAATCTTCTGATTATTTCTATTATTTTTCATTTTTGCTAAAGACTAGCAAATCTTAGGCATGGGTGTATTTGATGAGTCCACCTTAATGGACAAATATTAAGCCTAAGTATCTTTAATCGTACCGTTTAGGTGTGTTAATAATTGCAATTAAGTTATAGAATATTTGTACGCATCATGATTTAAGTTTATAACATTCTATAACTTAATATGATTTTTTTTGTTGTTTTTATGTGCAGGTAATAATATTGGGAAAGAACAAGGGTGGGGGGATAAATTCCCCAACACATAATAGCCACGACTCTTTCCCCTTCCCCCGTCGGACATTGGGGTAATCTTCCTCTTCCACCACCTTTCTCAACAACTATGACGAGAAATAGTTAAGGGATTTGGGAAAATCCCTTAACTCATGTGCAAAGGAGAGAAGTTAAAAAGAAGAGGCGGGGAGAGAGGAAGGGAATCGGAGGAAGAGAAGAAGCATGCACTGTGGCCTTCTTCCCCCTTACGGGGAAAAACCTCACGCCTCCTGCTCACATCATCTCCCTCCAGCCACCATAGGCGCACACCAGTGCACCCTGTCGCTCATCTGCCTTCAGCGCCATCTGCCTTCACCGCGCACACAGAACCCACGCCACAGCAGGTGCATCCACCCAACCGCACACCTCTCCCCTGCTACAGGCGCTCACGCCACCAACCGCACGCGCGCCTTCCTCTCATCTCCATCTGCAGGCGCACCGCACAATAGGGGCCCGCACACCCGCACCACGCCTGCAAGCCACGTCTTGCTCACAGCACCATCTCCAGTCGGCCTTGTAGTCACCAGCCGCAGGCGCTCACCAGAGCATCCCACCGCACGCCAGCATGTCCCACTGCCCGCCAGTGCATCCCACCGCACGCCAGCGCGTCCCACTGCCCGCCAGCGCATCCCACTGCTCGCCAGCGTGCCCCACCGCCCTGCTGCAGATGCCGCACCGCATCACCTTCCACCTGCATGCCTGCCACTCCAGCGTTCCCTGCATCCATGCCATCAGCACACCCGCGCCACCCTGCAAGTGCACCTGCATGCTCCAACCTCTGCCTTGTTGCCTGCACGAGCGCACACCAGCGCGAGCACGCTTGCACAGCCGCAGGCGATGCGTGCACCTCCGCCTTCTTGTTCAATAGGCCGAAGTTCCGGCCACCTCCATCGCCGTCGCTGCCACCACCGAAGAACCCTTGACCTCGCCGTCCTCCTGAGCCTCGCAACAGCCCGCAGTGTTCTCTATCTCTCGTAAGGAGGAGAGAGGAAAAAAACCCTATTTTCCCACCAATTAAAATTTACATTCAATGCCATTGCCACCTAATTTGATTTTATTTATTATTATTATATTGTGGTAGAATTACGTTTGAACACTCATAGTTCTTTACAATTGCATGATATTGATATTAACTAGTTTAAATATTGATTTTTGGGCTTAACTTAAGTACTAATTGTCTCTGGTACACATCACGTGAAAATTGCATAAATTCATCATAAATTTATTGAGGATTTCTGTGAGGGAAAACTGCACATATACCCTCATCTTTTTAAGTTATTGCAAATCTACTTTCCTTCACATTTTAAGTTAGATTTGAATAGGGATTTCGCACTATCCGAAATAACACTAAATAATTAAGTATTGATTGCATGATTGCCTCCCTGTGGACATGACCCGCTCTTCTGTGAGTGGTTATTTTCATTATTTTTGATTAGTCGATTTTTCCACCACTTAAATACTATAACACAAAGCGAAATGTCATCTTTCAATAGGTGTTGTGGGTTTAGGGTTTAGGTAGGAAGGAGGGGAAAGGAGAGAGAGAAAAGAAGTTCTGTGTGCCGCCCGTGTGCAGAGCGCAGAGTGCATACAAAAATTTCATTTTCAGACGTCTGGGAAAGGGTCTAGACGTCTGGACAGACGTCTAACTGACTCTAGACGTCTTAAAAGGCTAAAAGTGGGACGGGTCTTTACATCATAGCAAACTTAAAGGAAGTTTCATCCCCAAAACTTGAACTAGCTAGGGTGCGGAAAAAGGAACATAAAATGCATAACAACTTAAAGAGGACCGAAGTAGGTCTGAAAAGATGTACCCTCAAAAAGCTCCAGGTACTGCTCTCTCATCGCTACCTCAGGCTCCCAAGTAGCCTCCTCGTACCGATGGCTTCTCCATAAGACCTTCTCCAGGGGTACCTGCTTCCATCTCAGACTCCGGATGGCTTTGACAAGTATCTGCACTGGTCTCTCGGGGTAGGTCAGGTCGTCACCCACCTCGACACTCTCGTGGCTCTGAACGTGACTGGGATCGATGATGGTCGGCCTGGATAGGTTGTTAATATGATATTTTTATCGTTGAAATGTGTATAGTGGTTAACCTAATTCAGACCTAACCATCTCTTTACAAAATTTTTAACCTGGCCTAATTGATTTTATCTTGTCACTTTTAAGCCCAGGGTCGAACTCAGGGAAGTGGGGTTCAAGTCGAGTTTCTACGTTTTCCTTAAAACGCGTCTCTTCCGTTCGTTTATTCTGTTTTTGGTATTTTTCTTATTTAGGTTTTTTTCTTGTAATCCTTGTTCTTGAGGCACACCCTCAAAATTGTGTCCTTGGCTTTTAGCCAAAACAGAGTTTCAAAACACGTCTTGCTACTTGCAAGACGGGGTACCTGCAAATCAAAGATTATCTTTTCACTTTTATACCTTTTTTTATCTTTTTACTAAGAAAGAAGCTAACAGATAGAAAGTAAATATAGTAGCTATAGATATATATTTATATGTAGTATATATATAAAGGGGTGGGGGTGGAGGTGACGATGATGTGTAGCACTATGTCTAGTCAGCCGACGTCTAGAGAGACGCAACCAACACGACTAGGTGCCGCGTGGAGTGTGGATGGAGGATGGATGATGTATGGGACCACGCTTTTTTTGTACGCGTGTATCAGGGAATATCAGCAACTGGTGCAGATATCCCCGCGATACAGCGTATAATAAATAACGTGAAAATATATGTACATATGTATGTATATAAATGTATAAGTATATATGTATAGATATATATAGATATATCTATATATATATATAGGTGTATATATATATATATATATGTATGTATATATGTATATAGCTATGTATATATGTATATAAGTATATATATATAATACTATATAGATATATATATATATATGTATATAAGTATATATGTATCTAGATATATATGTATATATATATGTGTATATGTATAAGTATATAGATATGTATATATATATATATGTATATGAGTATGTGTATATATATATATATATATATATATATTATATATGTATATATATATTATATTATATGTATGTATACATAACTATATAGATATACTATGTATATATAAGTATATATATATAGATATATGTATATGTATATATATATATATATATATATATATATATGTATGTATGTATATAAGTTACTATTAGTGTGTGAGTGTGTGTGTCGGTGAATGGGTGTGTGTGTGTTGCTGTAAGTGAAAAAAAAGAGAGAGAGAGAGAGAGGGAGAGATAGAGAATACGTGAGAGAGAGAGCGGAAGACAGAGAGGGAGCGGGCGGGAGAGATCGCGGAGAGAGAGAGAGCGCCAGAGAGAGAAAGAGCGGGCGGGAGAGATCGCGAGCGCGGACGATGGCAGCGAGGTAAGGCGTCTGCTCGCGGCGGCGGACGTCTGACGCCGCGTCGTTTGAAGGCGGAGGCGGACGTCTGAAGATCGCGGATGCAGGCGCGTCTTCGCGCGGAGAAGGTGACGCGTCTGCAGGCCGGGTGCGAGGAAGGAGAGCGGGCGATGGCGTGCTCGGAGAGGGCGGCGGGGAGTCTGCAGTCGGTCGCGGAGGGTTGCAGAGGTTCGCGGGGGTCGGCGCGAGGCCGTAGCCGGCCGCTGCAGTGCGCGCAGCGGCCTGTCGCGGGTGGAATTGCAGAGGCGACAGAGCAGAGGCGGAGACGGGGAAGTGCCCTGCAGGCGCGCGCGGAGAGCTGAGCGCCTGCGGGGAAGGTCGCGGAGGTGCGAGGGGAGGTTCTGCAGTGGTCGCGGAGGGTCGCGGGGGTCGGCGCGAGGAGGCCTGGCCGGCCGCTGCAGTGCGCGCAGCGGCCTGCTGCGGCTGCAACTGCGGCGTGGACAGAACGGAGACGGAGGCGGGGAACGGGCCTGCAGGCGCGCGCTGAGGGTTGCGCGCCTGCGGGGAAGGTCGCGGAGGAGGCGGGGGTGCTGCTGCTGCTGTTGTCGCCGCTGGGCTGCTGCTGCTGCTGCTGCTGCTGCTTCAAGCTTCGGACCTTGAAGCGGCAGCAATGGCGTGGAGATGCAAACGAAGAGAAAAGAACACACCACGCCCACCGGCTCGTTGAAGAGCTGGGCGGTGGTGCTCCCACTATGGTGGTGTGCACCACAGTGGGTTCTCCTGCTCGTCGGGTGCCTCCTCGACGGAGGGCCGGCGTATGGGAGGGGAGAGCGGGTGCGAAGGTGGTTGCGGGTTCGAGTTGCTGCCGCAGCTGCGTATTGCAGCAACGTCCCTCCCTCTCCTCGAGAGGAAGAGCTGCGGCTTTATAGAGGAGGAGAGCATGGCGGGGCATGCGGGGAATGGGGGAGAATGGCAGCTGCAGGGAGAGGTGCGGGAAGGACAGCAGGGAGAGGCGCGGGAAGGACAAGCCGCATGGCGTTGCATGCAGCTGCGGGAGGAAATTCAGCCGCGGGAAGAAGAACCGCGGGAAGAGAAGAAAGAAAGATGAAAATAAAAATAGAGAAGGGACTTTTGCAAAGAAACACTTGAGAAAAAAAAATAATTATGCAAGCCATTTATTCATTTCTCCTCCTCTCATGATTAAATGCATGCATGCAACCGTTTTTACATATGCGACTATAGGATTATAATATACATAGTTAATGCTAGAAAATAGCATAAGAAGGCGTTATTATAGGTGTGTTTTGAGGTGCAAACAATCGAGAACGTACTTCCTGACGTTGGACACGTGGAACACGTCGTTCACTCTAGAAAGCTGGGGAGAAAGGGCAAGCCGGTAAGCAACGGATCCTACCTACTCCAAGACCTCAAAAGGCCCCCACAAACCTCGGCGCAAGCTTCCCTTTCACCCCAAAATGCTGTAGGCCATTCATGGGCGAAACGTGGAGAAAGACGTAATCCCTAACCTCGAACTGCACCTCTCTGCATTTCCAATCAGCATAACTCTTTTTCCTGCTCCTGACAATGCGAAGTCATCTGTGAATCTGCTCTATCACCTCCTGATTCTGCCGGATCAGCCTAGGGCCAACCTCCCACTTGGTCCCCACCTCGACCCAACTCAAGGGTGCAGTACACCTTCATCCTTACAAAGCCTCGTAAGGTGCCATGCTGATGCTCGAGTGGTAACTGTTATTATATGCAAACTATGCCAGGGTAAGTGCTCCTCCCAAGAGCCTCTCCAGTCTAGTACACAGGCATGCAAAAGGTCCTCATGTGTCTGTATGGTGCGCACCGACTGTCCGTCCGTCTGGAGGTGGTACACAGTACTGAACCTCAACCGTGTCCCCAAAGCCTTCTGAAACTCAACCCAAAATTGGGAAGTAAAATGGGTATCCCTGTCGAATACAATCTCACGTGAAACTCCGTGCAGGCGTACCACATCGCGAATGTACCTCTCTGCCAACTATGCTGGTCCCAAGATGACTCGGATCAGCAAGAAACGGCGCCGTCTTCATCAACCTGTCCACTATCACCCACACTGCATCGTGTCCTCGCTGGGTAACAAGTAGACCCACCACCAAGTCCATGGTGATGCTCTCCCACTTCCACTCTGGCACAGGAAGTGGCTGCAACGGCCCAGCAGGCCTCTGGTGCTCGGCCTTCACCTGCTAGCACACTAAACACTACTACACAAACTCACCCACATCATGCTTCATCCCTCTCCACCAAAAGTCACATCTCAGATCATGATACATCTTTGTGTTCCCGAGATGTATGGTGAACCTGGACCCGTGCGCCTCCATCAGGAACTCTCTCAAAAACTCCTCTTCCCTGGGAATGCACAAGTATCCCCTCATGCGCAGTACCTCGTCTGTAAAAGAAAAGTCTCCTGAGTCCCTGTTGAGAGTCGTAAAGCACGTTTTGATAGGAAAACGTCGTAGTATAGTGCGCAATAAGATCAAACAAAGATATTTAATAAAAGATAACAAGACTTGAGTCGTGGTCATTCGTCTCTGGGAGGCATTTGTTTTACTTTTGAATTCGATCTTTTACCGCTCTACTCTGTTTAAAATCACACGTCAATTTCTAGTATTCTGATTAAGATTTCACCACTTCTATTATGAACCCTAATTACATGCGCATGTGTTAAATAGATCACAAAGGTGAAAGTGTGAGTTGTTGTGCGCACGATTCTAGTAAGGTGGTGACTCTTTATAGAAAATGCGTCTATAGTCAGATTTTCTATATTTTCCAGAAACGACATGCTTGTTGCAAAATATCAAGAATTAAAAACAGGTAACATTAATCACACAAAAGATATTGCAATGAGCTCATGGTGATTCTCAACACATAGACATTATATATATAGAAAATATATTTTTCATTCATTCATTTGGAGAGTGTTTGCAACATGAACTTGTAGAGGAAAGCTTGTACATGAATGCTTAAAAATGTAAATCTTGCTATCAGAAAACGATCACGTACAAGAATTTACGAGGGGATTTTGCATGCATCATTGGGGGAGAATACGGACTACACTACTAAGTAGTAAATGAAAGCAGTAAATGTAAAGAGCTAGCTACTAATCTATCAGAAGTGAGGGCATTCGGAGGTGGTCTCCGATGGCCTTAGAGTGGTAGAGAGGAGAATGAGGGGCAGCCAATGGAGCTTAGGTTGGCCCTTGGAGAGATAGAGGAGTGATCCAGCATCCTGAAGTGGTGTCCTTCATGGTGGCGCTCAGCTCATGGAGATGGAGTGGAGAGGGTGGCGGCTAGCCTAAGTGGAGGTGGATGGAGCCAAGCATGTATGGCCAAAAGTGGATGGAACCAAGGAAGTGAATGGGTGCAACTGGCCACCCATTAGGTCCTTTTATAGACCTAAGGGAGTCTCTTTAGAGAAGTGTGGAGCTCTCTAGAGAGAGCCCAAGAATGGTCGGCCAAGTGAGAGGTTGGTGGTTTCTTAGATCCACCATTTGTGGATCTAAGAATTGAATGCCTCTTGGTTGCTAAATTTGGCAACCAAGAGGTGACTCCACTTCAAGAGAGTTCTAAAGAACTCTAGAGAACTATGTGTGCGTGAATGGGTGTGTGTGTGTGTGTGTGTGGTCGTGCTCTAGGTGTCTAAGAGGTTTAGGTTAGGTCCTAAGGGGTTTGGGTAGGTGTATGCCTTGAATTAGGGTTGCAAACCCTAATTGCTAAGGGGAAATTGCAATTAAACTTAACCTAAGTTTAATTGAATGAGTGTGAAGCTAATTAAGAGTGAAATAACTCAATTAGGTTGGGTTTAGGTCAATTGGACTCTCACTAAGTCCAATTGGACTTGTGTGGGTTGAGATCTAAGCTCAATTGGACTCAATGAGTCCAATTGACTTAGGTGAAGGTAATTGACTTTGATCTAAGTCAATTGGGTTTGGTGAGGACCTAATTAGGTCCTTAGGTAGGTCTAGAGGTTATGTACTAGGGTTAGGACACCTTAATTTAGGTTCCTATGGGGTTGGGATTAGGTCTAGGGAGCTAGAAATCCAAGATCACGACTTGAATCTCAAAACAGGGACTGGAGACCAGTCCCAGACATCCAAAAACAAAATCAGATGACTTATACTAAAAAATTAGAAGTCTAGACTTCAGTTCTAGACGTCTAATAACACTGCAGAAGTGGGTTTGAGGTGTGTGGGAGATGGCTAAGGGTCCTGGACGTCTTATAACTTATCTGGATGTCCAGATAAGGGTTGGAGATAGGGTTTTGGGTTTCCTAGGGTGCTGTGACCTAATCTAAGGGTGGCTAAGGCTTAGGGGAAGTCTCTAGGCTATCCTAGGGTTAGAATGGACCTAAGCTCTTCACATTTTACTGCTTTATTTCTACTTAATAGAATAGCAAACCTTAACTCCCTTGCATCATTATTCCTACATCTAAGCTTAGCCTTCTGCTCCAGCTCTGCTGCAACACCCGTTATTCCTGATCCAACTTCAGATCTTGCTCCAGATCCAGCTCCAGATCTAGCTTCTGATTAGCTTATTTCCTGTAATCGACATAATGCACTTAATCAGCACATCATAACATTATTTTGTGCATAGCTAAAAGAAAGCAATAAAGATGCAGATAATGCTTATGCATGTATGAATTACCCTAACTTATGCAAAGTTCTAGCCTAATTTAGGTCAATTAAGACCTATGATTGCTGTGCAATCATACCCCCATGCCTAAATCTTGCTAGTCCCTAGCATATGCAAGACTAAATTATTTACAGCAAGGGTCCCTAAGGGACTGATTATTTTATCAAGTGTATGCATAGAGATTTTTCTCCTTTTTGTTTTCATTCTATGCTCTAGAAATCCAGACAACCGTGAAAGTGTAGCTATGTAGCTTTTGAAACGAATTCGAGTGAAAAACTGATACACCCCTAAAGCCTGTTCTTGACCCCTAGTAGAAATTCTAGCAGGATAGGTGGACTTCTTCCCTCGAGGTATTCAAGATATTCTATGAATTTCACCCCAACTTTAAGATTAGGTAGAGAATCTCTGAGGGGAAAGATTATATATTTGGTGGCTCATTCTCGACTAGTGCTACATAGAAATCAGTACTACAGAATCTAGATTCCCAGATTACTAAGTAACTCAACCCAGAGAAAGACAAGAAAAACTATGCTCTCTTTTGATTCCTTTGTATTCATTCTCTCTTACTCTTTTTTTTCTTTTTTTCTCTCTTCACCAAATTCACACGTATGATCTGTATTTGGTGGTCTCACTTGGCACTAACACTTTAATTGAGTTTCCATAACCCTAATACTAAGTCAGAATTCCTCAGCCAGTATTCAGGCGGTCAGAAACACAAGAAAAATAGGTTAAGGCCATATTTGGTGGATCTCAAATTTATTTGGTGGTATTGCCTCAATACAGCTGAAATAAACGCTAAATATTCACTCTTTTTTCTCTTTGCTTTTTCTTCTTTTTCTAATTTTTTTCCCTTTTTCAGTTCTTCTCTTTTTTTTCTTTTTTTCTTTTTTTTTTCAACATATACACAACTAGCACACATCCATGAACTTTATTAAGAAGACATTATTAGGGATTAGTGATACTCAAGAGACATTGGGTGGCTTATTTGGTGGAAGTGCCTACTTACGGCACCTGGAGAGATGGATAGGATGGTGTATTTCTGACCTTGACATCAATACCCTCCTTTAGCTGAGGATTCCATAAAGAATGGTCATAACCATCCACCTTAGCCCTAGTTTTATGAAAACTCGTTCTCGGTGTATTTACCTTATTTGGTGGCTCTAAAAATTTCACACAAAATCTATACGCAGGAACCAAGAGCGAAAACTGGCTCTCAAAATTTCACACAAAATCTATACGCAGGAACCAAGAGCGAAAACTATGTTTAATCTCAAAGTATCATCACCTAATTATCTAGGACTCCGAATTCCTTGTACTAATCTTAGAGCACCAGTACACTCTACTCTTATCTCACACTATTTGGTGGATTTTTGGAAGAAAATCTGCCTGACTCCCAAAACACTATCCAGGGGTTCAGGAAAAGAAGCACTGCTTCTTCTCGACAGACTAAGGACGTTTATCAGCCTTCACCGTGAATCCATTGCAAATTCTACATGTGTGTGAAAAGTTGTACTGGATTCTAGATTACAGGAATCAACTAGAGGATAAAATCCCTAATGCATTCCCTTAATAAAATAATCTTATTCATGAATGCAATATGTATATATGCTATAAACAATTAACCTCTTACATTAGTACTTCACAAAATTTCCCTTTCGGGTTACATTCAGCTTGACCCTAAATTTAGAACAAGAGGTGGGTGGGTGAGTCGGAAATGGCTGTTGCGGACGATTTCTAGCTCCAATGCGAGCATTGGAGGTGGAGTCGGTTGTTCTTTTATTTATGGTCCTAAAGTATGTTTTACATGCAGCTCTGAGGTTTTCCTAAATGTTGGCATAAATTTTTTTTTCGATTTTGTTGTATCAACCCCCCATGCCTAAGTTCTTGCATGTCCTCATGCATGAGTATAAAAGAAAATAAGTACGCAAGGAGAGAATGGGTAGAAATCACCTGTAGTTGCTCCTGAAATTATACATTTAGCACCGGCCAGCCTGTCGGTATGTAATATGCAGAAAGAAAATATGTTAAAAGAAAAATATGCTATATATAAAAATGGTTATGTATAGATGATGGTGGAATGTGGGTAGGTGGTATCTATATGTGCTGAGTTTAACGCCTCCAGCTGGGTGAGAATTCAGTCACACATCCTCAATAAGAGGAATAGTCTCATCAAGTGGAGGAGGTTCCTAGGCCAAAAATGGCTTGAGGCGCTGGCCATTTACCGTAGATATATGCCCAGATTTTGGGTCCTTGATCTGGATTGCCCCGTTAGGATATGGATGAATCACAATATACGGGCCAGTCCATTTGGACTTGAGCTTCCCTGCGAACAGTTTCAGTCGTGAATCAAACAACCAGACTCGCTGGTTGGGCATGAATTCTTTCCTCTGGATGTGGCGGTCATAAAAGGCCTTGGTCTTATCCTTGTATATCAATGCATTCTCATAGGCCTCCCACCGGATCTCTTATAATTCACTGAGCTGGAGTTTCCATTCTTGACCTCCTGCATTGAGGTCAAGGTTGCATTTTCACACTGTCCAAAAGGCGTGGTGTTCCAGCTCTACAGGAAGGTGACAGGCCTTGCCATATACCATGTGATATGGTGACATTCCGAGTGGGGCCTTGTATGCGGTCCGATATGCCTAGAGTGCATCAACTAATTTATCATACCAATCCTTCCTGTCTGGTCTAACTGTCTTCTGGAGAATCAGCTTAATCTGACAGTTAGACACTTTAGCCTGCCCATTGGTCTGCAGGTGGTACGGGGTGGCTATACGGTGATGTACCCCGTATTTCTTTAGTAATGCCCTGAAATGGGCGTGGATGAAGTGGCTTCCCCTGTCGCTAATCAGAGCGCGGGGTATTCCGAATCTCATGAAGATGTACTGTCGTACGAAAGAAATGACAGTCTTATGATCAGCTCGTCTCCCCAGGATGGCCTCGACCCACTTCAAGACATAGTCATAAGCTAGTAATATGTACTCGAAGCCATGCGAGTTCGGAAAAGGGCCCATAAAATCGATGCCCCAGACGTCGAACACTTCTATGACCATGATGGGTTGGAGTGGCATCATGTCTCTCCTGGTCATAAAATCGACCGACTGGCATCGTTTGCAGTGTTGGGCGTATTCGTGTGTATCTCCGAAAATAGTTGGCCAGAAAAATCCTGACTGCAAAATTTTTGCAGCAGTTTTCCATCCCAAGAAATGACCACCACAATCATCGTTGTGGCAAAAGGATAACACACTGGGGATCTCAGAATCTGGGATACATCTTCGAATAGTTCAGTCTACACCAATGCGGAAGAGCAGCGGGTCATCTCAGAGGTAGTATTTGGCTTCGGTAGTGAATTTGAGTTTCTGGTCCTTGGATAGATTCGTGGGAATTTTGCTTGCGGCAAGGTAGTTCGCGATATCTGCGTACCAGGGGAACTCAACAAAATGAACTGCCAAAAGTGATTCATCTAGAAATTGCTCGTGGATGGGCAGGGAATAAGGAATGTGATCTGGGTCCAATCTAGATAGGTGATCTGCCACAACATTCTACTTTCTGACTTTTTCACAGATTTCGATATCAAATTCTTGCAATAGAAGGATCCATCTAATGAGTTGTAGTTTGGCATCCTTCTTTGCCAACAATTGCCGGAGGGCGGAGTGGTCAGTGAAAATGATGACTTTGGACCCTAATAAGTATGATATGAATTTCTCCAACCCGAATACTACTGCTAGCAGTTTTTTTCAATGACAGTGTAATTACGCTGAGCCTCATTCAGCGTCTTGCTAGCATAGTAAATGACAAAGGGTTGTTTCTCCCGATGCTGACCTAAAACAGCACCAACAACAAAATTAGAAGCGTCGCACATCATTTCGAAGTCGAGTGACCAGTCGGGTGGTTGGAGAATCGGGGAGTCAGAGACAGCGCCTCGTAAAGTCTCGAAGGCGCTAAGACACGAGGTATCAAATTCAAATGGGTCATCGGCAACCAGGAGATTCGTCAAAGGCCGTGCAATTTTCGAGAAATCGCATATAAATCTCCGGTAGAAGCTAACGTGACCCAAGAATGATCTGATCTGCTTGACTAAGCTAGGTGGCAGTAAGTGGGAAATAATCTCAGATTTAGCTCGGTCGACCTCGAGTCCATTTTTGGAGATCCTATGCCCTAGTACTATGCCATCCCTCACCATGAAATGGCTTTTCTCCCAGGATAGTACTAAGTTCACCTCAATACACCATTTTAGGATCTTGGTGAGGTTATCAAGACAAGATGTGAAATCATCTCCGAAAATGGAGAAGTCATCCATGAATACCTCCATAAAGTCCCCAATCATGTCAGAGAAGATGGCCATCATACAATGCTGAAATGTCGCTGGTGCGTTACAGAGGCCAAAGGGCATTCGCTTGAAAGCAAATGTTCCAAAGGGGCATGTGAATGTGGTCTTGTCTTGATCTTCCGGGCTAATCGCTACTTGATTATACCCAAAGTATCCATCTAGAAAGCAGAAGAAACTGCGTCCTACTAACCGTTCTAAGATCTGATCATTGAAGGGTAAAGGAAAGTGATCCTTTTGGGTAGCCGTGTTCAGTTTCCTAAAGTCGATGCAGACCCACCAAGATGTCGCAGTGCGGGTCGGGATGGAATCGCCCTTATCATTCTTTACGATGGTGAGTCCTGCTTTCTTGGGCACTATCTGGATCAGACTCACCCATTGGCTGTCTAAGATTAGGTATACAATACCTGCATCTAGCCATTTGATGATCTCCTTCTTAACAACCTCTAGCATATTCGGGTTAAGCCATCTTTGAGGTTGTCTCGAAGGTTTCACCCCCCCATGTGATGAGTGCAATATGAGGGACGAATACCGCAGAGATCAGCAATACTCCACACGATAGCAGCCTTATGGTCTTGCAACACAGAAATCAATTGATGCTCCTATTCTTGGGTTAAGTGGGCATTGATAATGACTGGGTATGTCTCACTTTCGCCCAAGAACACATACTTGAGTGAGTCAGGTAAGGGCTTCAATTCGATGACGGGTGGGTCAGAATCAAAAATGGGAGTGGGAGGAGCAGAATCGAGGGTGGGAATTTGCTGATCCATGTGCACGTGAATTCCCGCTGTGTCACTCCATGTGAAATAATCGGTTATGACTGCGTTAACGGGAAACCCATTAGCTGTGGTCACGTCTTCCTACAATAACAGGGGCAATTCAGTAATGTGTGGATCAGGATAGCTAGATTCAGGGGTGCTGTGGTCAGAAGCACACCCTAAACAATCAGATCCTCGGAGGATATGTGTAGTGCAGTGGTCTCAGTCCCGTGTGGATCGAGGTCCAAGAACCCTAATAGTGTAGACAAATGAGACATTGGGTCGTCACAAAGGAGCCCAATGTTACCACAGTATGCCGCATCTTCATCTTCATTGTCCTCCTCTATGAGATCATAGTCGAAGTTCTTTGCTACCCTGAATATGTCCAGTCGAAGTCGCTCATTGCATAGGGCTATCTCCATACACCCGGATGCATAATCGATGTTCGCTCGGGCTGTCGCTAGAAATGGGTGACCCAAAATAATTGGTGCATCTTGGAGATTAGGAGGAACTTCCATATCGAGAACGAAAAAGTCTGCAGGAAAGCAGAACCCGCAGACTTTCGTGATCACGTTCTCAACCACCCCCTCAATGTTTTGACTCATTTATCAGCCAACTGAATCATGACCGAGGTGGGCTTCAACTCCCCAAATCGAAATCGATCAAATACGGCAGTGGGAGTTAGGTTGATGGACAAACCCAGATCTAGAAGGGCCCGATCAAATGGAGAATCCTGCAAGAAGTAGGATATGAGTGGGGTACCATGGTCTTTCTTTTTCGGTGACAAGTCAGCTAGAATCATGGTGCTAGCCTCTTTCGACAGTACTGCCTGTCGTCCAATTCTCGGCTGTCGCTTCGGGGTACAATAGTCCTTGAAGAACCTAGCGACAGCGGGAATGTGATCGATTGCCTCGAGGAGGGGGACCTGAATATGTACTTCCTTGAACATTGCTTTTAGGTCTTCAAAATTTCGCTTGTCCTTTTTCCGTACTGCATTCCGTGTTTAGAGCCTTAGGAAAAGGGACGGGAATCTTAGGGTTAAGTGACCTCTTACCCTTATCTACCGCAGGCGGCTCCTGAGATGGAGTCGAACCCGCCTGCGACGAAGGGTGGGAAAAATTAGGACCCGCCTACATAAGTGGTGGGTCGAATGTCTTCCTTTCGCTCCTCAAAGAGACAGCATGTGCATCGGCTTGCTGTCCATGAGGAGTTGGGGGAGCGAAACAGGCAGAATATGCGGGGTTCTGCAAAGGCAGCTAGCCTTTCACGTAACCGGGTGGTGCAGGAGGCACCTGTAATATGGCATGTGCCTGTCCCTATGGTGCCTGACGAGTCGATTATTCGCTTTAAAGTCGTTTGCAGTTTAATGTGGTGGAAAAATTGACTAATCAATATTTGAAAAGAAATAACCACTCGTAGAGGAGCGGGTCGTATCCACAGGGAGGCAATGACGTATTAAAATTCGCACCAGTTAAAAACGTTTGTTCGTAGTCAGTTTGGACAAGAATCAAGCCAAAATTGCCTTTAGATTAAGGTTGAAGCAAGGAACAATGCCGAAATAGCAATTCTGAGAAACTAGAGGATATTTTTCGCAATGCAGAATCAATAAAATATTAATAAAAGTTGGCAATGGCAGAAAATGTAAATATTAATGGCCCTTTTACTATAGCAAAACAGGGGATTTTTTTCCTTTTGGCGTGCGCGACGAGGAGTGGACGGCCGGCCGTGGGAAGCTCGGAGGAAGTCCCTTGGACCGAGGGCTTCGAAACGATGGTGGCGGCGTGTCACGCGGCGGCCGAACGAGCTCCGGCGGAGGTGCTGCAGCCGGTGCCGCAGCTGCTTTGGCGTAAGCGCGCGCGGCCTGTTGGGGGTGAGGACTGCCTCGCGCTGCTGCTGTGTGCTGGCTGAAGGCGTGGGCGCGCACTGCAGCCGGTGCGCGCTCTGTTGGCATGGAGAGCGGGTGCTGCTGGCAGTTCTGCAGGCACGGGATGTTGCGGTTGACTTCAGGCGGGTGCTGCAGGCACTTAGCAGAGGGTGCGGGTGCGACTGGATGTTCTGCAGGAGCGAGGAAGGTGGAGTGAGCGGGCGTGAGGGCTGGAGGTTGTGCATGCCTTGCGTGCGGCTGGAGGTGAGCGGGTGCTCCTGGCGGTTCTGCAGGCGCGGGAGTTTACGGGTGCGGCTGGAGAGAGTGGAGATGGTGCTGGAGGTGAAGTGGTCGGATGTGGTTGTGCGAGTGTGGGTGGACTTCAGACGGGTGCGCAGGCTGTTGGCAGAGGGCGCGGGTGAGCGGTAAGGTGCAGGCTGAAGGTGAGCGGGTGGCTTTAGACGTCTGGGAAATTTCCCGGACGTCTTAAGTGACTGAAAGGGTGGCTGAACGGTAGCTACGGCGGTGGTGGTTGGTGACGACGGCAAGGGAGAAGCACGCTAAGGTGCTCACGGTAATGCGAACGAGCTCCGGATGGCGGTGTGGCCTGTCACACCACACGCCCACGGTGGTGGAGACTCGTCGCAACGGTTGAGGCCGGCAGTATGGAATGGAAGAGAGATCTCTTTGCACAGTGGTGGGTCGGTGGTGGAGGCCTCCCGAGCTCGGCTGCCTCCCTCCTCCTTTTGTAGTGGCCTGGACAGATTTGAAATTAGTTGCCCGACCAGATCCAACATATCCTCTCCTCCTTAAATGGGTTCTTCACTGCGGCACCGGGTGGCGTTGGAGCGGTAGCCAGCCGTTCCTGAAAGAAGAAGAATAAGCAAAATAATGTTAAAATATTATGGTCATTTATATACAGACCCTCAACTTTTATGTTAATGAAAACAATGTACCTAATTAGATGAATGTCATTCTAAGCTAATTCTAAATGCACTTAAAATATGAATGCAATGCATGGATTATGTAATTAAATTAAAAATATGAATTAATCTATTTACATCTTAATTTATGTTAAATAAATGTTAGAATTAACCTAATATCTAGGCACTTAAATACTTAAATAGCCCACAACTATGGGCTAATCAAATACCCCCATGCCTAGTTTTTGCTAGTCCCTAGCAAAATTAAGCGAAACCTAGCACTCCAAGCAGACTAGTCAACTCACTTAGTCTTCCTTCAGAAGCATATCAAGTTCAGACTCTAGACACAAGGTTCCTAAGTAGTTGCTAAGTTACAGACTAGGTCAGCTAAAGACGAGTTGCAGGCATAAGTTTCCCTGATTTCTCACTCTACCCTAAAGTTTATTGATCCCTGAGATTAAAGCATTTGTGCTTGTGCAATGGTCTGAGTTATTAAAGAAAATTCTTCTTCTCTTTTTTCTTTATATATATATATATATATATATATTTTTATTCTTCTAAGTCTAACCTCAGATCAGCTATCAACACGGTCTGTGTCGGATTCATTGTCCCCATTACCATACCTCGAAGGGTGCCTAGCTTTCGATGCTTCGAGATAGCACCGCCCATAACGACCCCAAGAACTCCTGGCAATCGACACTTCAAGATAGTATCGCCCATGGATTTCTTAAGCGAATTCAGACCTATGGCAATCGGCACTTCGAGATAGGGCCACCCATGGTACCTGAACCGCACAATGCGCTTACATGCCCCCAGTAGGATGGATACCCTAAGAGACAAGCGCCGAGGAGGTAATATGTTATCATTGCATCCTCAAGGTGAGTATATACTCCACCTCTTCTGTGGCGGGAACTCTTCCAATCAAAATGTATTTTTAAGCCTCACCTAAGTCAAAACTAAGAGAACCAAATCTCTTTTTAGAAAGATAGAAATTAAGTTAATTACCAGACCATGTGTGTGAAATTTGGATGCTTGGGTTACAAGGACCCGTAAACCAAAAGGTAGAACAAGACTCTAGGTACTACCTCACCTTTTAACTCAAACCCTAACTTCCCTTCCTCAACCTCTTGAGGAATGGTCCGCAACTTAACTCCTACTTAAGTTTTTAAGTCCACAAAGGTCCCTAAAGGTCTAAAGCTAGTAGCTCATTTAGCTTCTAAAGTTTGACCCTAGAATTAACTTAGTCTACCCTAGAGTTCTGATTTTCTTAAGACTGCAGAACTTAGCCAGTTAAGCTCAAAACTTTTTTCTTTTTTTCATTTTCTCTTCTCTTTTTTTTTTTTATATTCATGCTATAAACAAAATGCCTCAGTTCCTCTCCCCCATGCCTGGTTCAAACAATGTCCTCATTGAAAACAAAATTAGCTAAAGGAAGATATTACCTGAGGCGGAGAATGGTGGGAGCTAAGGCTCCTCAAGAGTGACTTCGTCAACCAGATGGCCATCTAAAGTTATGTACGGTTTTAACCGTTGACCATTGACGATAAAGGGAGTTGCTGAAGAGGAAGGATTTTTTATCTCCACAGCTCCATGCGAAAATACTTTGGTGATTATGTAAGGCCCATCCCAACGAGATTTTAACTTCCCAGGAAAAAGCTTAAGTCTGGAATTGAAAAGCCAGCCTTGTTGGTTAGGCTCAAAGGTCTTTCGAAGAATAAACTTATCATGCAAGACCTTACTTCTTTCTTTATAAGCTTGAGAGGTGTCATAAGCATCATTCCTCAACTCCTCAAGCTCACTTAATTCTAGAAGTCGTGCCTTACCTGCCTTCTCTAAATCCATGTTAACACTTCAAATAGCCCAAAGTGCTTTATGTTCCAACTCAACAGGTAAATGGCACGCTTTTCCATACACAATCCGAAAGGGATAAGTACCCAAAGGGGTCTTATAGGCCGTTCGATAAGCCCACAAAGCATCATCATCAGGTCTAACGGTCTTTTCCAAAATATTTTTTATCTCCCTATTTGATACTTCAACCTGGCCACATGTCTGAGGGTGGTAAGGGGTAGCAACCTTGTGAGTCACTCCCAAACTCTTGATTAACCGATTGAAGTGGTGGTTTCTGAAATGAGGTCCCCCATCACTTATAATAGTCTTGGGGCAACCGAAACGGGATATGATATTGGCCTTCACAAATTTCAAAACCACAAAGTGGTCATTTGTGTGCGTAGGAATGGCCTCTATCCATTTAGAGACATAATCAACTGCCACCAAGATATATTCAAAACCATGGGACAACGGGAAGGGGCCCATAAAGTCAATTCCCCACACATCAAAAATTTCAACAGATTGAATAGGATGTTGAGGCATTTCATTCTTCTTCCCAATCGTTCCAGTCCGTTGACATCTAATACAGGCCTTAACAAAATTATGAGAATCCTTAACTAAGGAAGGCCACCAAAAATCGGACTGGAGAACCTTAAAAGCAGTTTTCTTAGAACCAAAGTGTCCTCCACAATGAAGTTCATGGTAGAAACTCAGCACACTTTGTTGTTCCTCTTCAGGCACACAACGTCGCAATACTTGGTCTTGTCCAATTCTAATAATTCTGGCTCTTCCCAATGAAAATATCTTGCTTGAGAAATGAATCTCTTTCTTTTCTGCTCATCCCAAGAGCCAGGAGTTTATCCAGTGACCAAGTAATTTACAGTGTCTGCATACCAAGGTAAAGTTGGTGTTACCGCCATCAGAGTTTCATCGGGAGATGTCTCGCGAATATCTCCAGAAAGAGAGTCATTAAGAGGAAGGCGAGACAGGTGGTCAGCCACAACATTTTCTACTCTTTTCTTTTCACGTATTTCCAAGTCAAATTCTTAAAGGAGTAGGATCCACCTAATCAGATGTGGCTTAGAATCTTTCTTAGTAATGAGATGTTTTACTACTACATGATCAGTAAAAATAACCACCTTAGACCCAAGTAGATAAGACCTAAACTTCTCCAAAGCAAAAACTACAACAAGTAATTCTTTTTCAGTGACGGTGTAGTTTTGCTGAGGTTCGGTTAAAGTCTTGCTTGCATAATGCAGCACATGAGGTCTTCCCTCAACCCTTTGTCCAAGGATAGCTCCCACTGCATAATCCGAAGCATCACACATAAGCTCAAATGGGAGTGTCCAATCAGGAGCTTGGAGAATAGGCGCAGAGATCAAGGCCTCCTTTAGAGTTTGAAAGGCCTCGGTACACTTTGAATCAAAACTGAAGGAAGATTCTTTTGCCAACAAGTCACAAAGTGGCCTAGAAATCTTACTAAAATTTTTAATAAAGCGCCTATAAAAGCCAGCATGGCCCAGAATGGATCTAATCTGTTTGACATTGGTAGGCAATGGAAGTTTGAAAATAGAATCAATCTTGGCTTTATCTACTTCCAAACCTTGCTCGGATACAACATGCCCAAGTACAATTCCTTTCGGTACCATGAAGTGACTTTTCTCCCAGCTGAGGACTAAACCAGTCTCCTTACATCGTTTCAATACATTCTCCAGGTGCAGGAGACACTGGTCGAAAGACGAGCCATAAATAGAGAAGTCATCCATAAATACTTCAACACACTCATCAATCATGTCCAAAAAGATAGACATCATACACCGCTGGAAAGTAGCAGGGGCATTACATAATCCAAACGGCATACGCCTGAATGCAAAAGTACCATAAGGACTCGTGAATGTCGTCTTTTCCTGGTCATCAGGAAAGACTGCCACCTGATTGTACCCAGAATATCCATTGAGAAAGCAATAGTACTTATTCCCTGCCAATTTTTCGAGAATTTGATCAATAAAAGGCAAAGGAAAGTGATCCTTCTGGGTAGTGGTGTTTAGCTTGAGGTAATCAATACAGACCCTCCATCCAGTTGAGGGTCTAGTGACAACTTGTTCGCCTTGGTCATTGAGTTCCACAGTAAAGCCTGCCTTCTTTGGCACCACATGAATGGGATTGACCCATTTACTATCAGCAATGGGATATATGATCCCGGCGTCCAACCACTTCAGGATTTCCTTTTTTGCAACCTCCCTCATATTAGGGTTCAGAAGTCCCTGCATGTCCCTAAAAGGCTTGATGGAATCATCAGTATAAATGTGGTGCATGCAGAGTGTAGAGTCTATACCCTTAATGTCAGTAATGCTCCAAGCAATAGCTTCCTTGTGCCTAGACAAGCATTCAATCAAGGCTCCCTCCTGTGCCTCAGATAGCACAGCCGAAATGATAACGGGGAGCGTATCATTGGCACCTAGGAAAACATACTTGAGAGTGTCAGGGAGGGGTTTCAATTCAAGGTCGGGGGCTTGTATGGTTGAGGGTTTCATAATAGATGTCCCCATCTCAGGTAGCAAATCTACCTTCGGCGGAAATGATGGGGGAAGAGACTCAGCAGAAACTCCTAACAATTCCTCTAGTTCTAGTATATCCCCTTCACAATCCTCCAAGAGATGGGAATGCTCATTTAGCATAACATGCTGAAGGGGGTCATCACATAACATTGCAGGAGTTGCCTCTTCAATCAGGTCATCTATTACCTCAACTTGAGAACAATCCTCAAGTCCGGCTTGTTTGTAAGCATCAAACACATTAAGCCGGATTTTCCTGTTCCTAAAGCCCATTTTCAATGCCCCAGTATTGCAATTAATTGAAGCATGAGAAGTTGCAAGGAAGGGGCGGCCCAAAATGATGGAGGGTTTGGTTGGCTTGTTGGTAGGGTCAGTGTCCAAAACTAAGAAGTCAACAGGAAAGAAGAAATCCTCCACTCTTATGAGGACATCTTCCAAAATTCCCTGTGGTGTCTTAAGTGATCGATCAGCAACTTGAAGGATTACAGGGCTAGGCTTCAGATTGCCTCCCCCAAGTTGTTCATACACATAGCTCGGAAGGATGTTCACCCCCGCACCCAGATCAAGTAGAGCCTCATCAATTTGTAAGTCACCAATAACTACAGAGATGTATGGGGCTCCTAGGTCCTTAAGTTTCGGGGGTGTGCCATGTTGAACAATTGAGCTAATAGAATCAAGCAGGACAACTTTTGATTGGACCTATTTTCTAGATTGCCGCTTTTTCGTGCACAAGTCCTTTAAGACGGAATCTGCCTGATAGCTTCAAGCAAAGGCAGGTTAATCTACACTTGCTTGAAAGTTTCCATAATCTCATCCATCTTATCTTTGGCTCAAGATGAGCCAGCAGAAGTCTGCCCAGAGGTGGATAAGCGCTCTGGAAAAGGCACTCTTGATCTCTGGGTGGAAGGGTTGTCATGTCGAGTAAGGGGTGGAACGGGGGCAACTTCTTCCGGTGAGGTGATTTCAAGCGGAGAAGATTTGGGCAAGTCTTCTCCGGTGGGGGTGAAAGTCGGGGTGGATGGTTTTTTAGGGGGTGAGACTATAGGAGCATCGGGTTTGGAAATTTCTTTCCCACTCCTCAGAATAGTCACCGCCTGAGCATGCTCCCTAAAGACAATCCCTTTTCCTTTAGGATTTTCCTCAGCAGCACTAGGGAACTTCCCAGTCTTCCTCTGTCTAACAGCCTCAACAAGGTGTCCAATTTGTGATTTCATCTCATGTATAGCCTTGTCATGAGATTGGATGATGGCACTTTGACTTTCTTGCATAGTTTTCAACATCGCCTTCCATTCATCCATCTTAGAGGTTTTATGTTGGGCAAAGGTCAGAGGTTGGTTCATTTGATGGTTTTGAAAGGATTGTGGTTTGTAATTCCCTGAATTTGAGACATTTCCTTGTCTCCATGAAAAGTTTGGGTGGTTCCTCCATCCTTCATTATAAGTGTTGGAGAAAGGGTCATTACGAGGTCTTGGATGGAACCCTTGAGCGGCATTCAAATCCGCTTGTACAAGCTCAGGGAATTGGGAGGCCAAGTGGCAATCCACAGTGGCGTGTGTATTGCCTTGACAAATTACGCATTCGGAAGCTTGGGATGTGGAGGTGTTAGGTACGAATGAACTCGGGTTCGACATAAGCCTTTCCATGTTTTGATTCAATAATTGAATCTGATAGGCTAAATCCTGGGTGTCCCTTGCTTCATTCGCCTCCAACTTTCTTTGCATGAGAGTGGGCTTTCTATCCATGTAGGCAGAATTCAAGTGAATAGAATTCTCACTCAAAGTATCAAATAAGTTCCAAGCTTCATCCTCAGTTTTTGATAGAAAGGTTCCTGCACAGGCACCATCCATAGTTTGCCTATGCGAATCATTAAGTCCGGTGTAGAACCTTTCAACCAGTTGCCATTTAGGCACCTGGTGATGTGGGCAAAGTCTCAGCAAATCGTTAAAGCGCTCCCACGCATCATGGAATGCTTCCCCATCCTTTTGAACAAAACTCATAATTTCCCTCCTAAAGTGATTTGTTTTGCTCATGGGGAAGTACTTCAAAAACTCCTTCTTCAGGGCATCCCAAGTATTTATATTATCAAGGGTGTGATACCAATACTTGGCTTTATCCTTTAGGGAGAAGGGAAAGAGGGTCCGCATTTGAGCATCATCAGTAACGCCCTGCAGCTTCACCGTGGAACAGACCTCGGTGAATTCCTCAATATGCTTGTAAGGGTCTTCCCTAGTAGTACCATAAAAGGAGGGTAGCAAGGATATGGTACTACTTTTGATCTCATACGGATTGTCCCCTCCAGGTCTACGTAGTGCTGGGCCAGCTTGGTTGGTTGGGATGAAATATTCCTTAAGGCTCCTTTGACCGGCCATTTTTACCCTTGGAAGGTTGATGTAAACACATTTACACTACTTAAAATGTCTCTTTATGCATGTTCTTAAGCATAGGATTGCATTTCATGATATAAATATTGCATAACATGCATCATCTTGCATTTAGAGTAGTTTGAATAAAATGGAGATTAATTGTCTCCTTTTATGTGCTTGGACAGGGCAAACATTTTGTCGGGACCTCGGATCAAAGATCCAACCGTATGGATGTGATCAGAGCTACGATTGGAGTTCAACGACTCCAAGATCGCCCTAATCAGGCATCCGTAGCATCAGATAGTGACCGGGGAACCCTAGAAGATCAAGGGCCAGGATGGTGAAAATTCGCACTTCAGATGACAAATCCGACCGCACGGATGAATTCGGATCGACGATCGCAGCCCAACGACACAAAAATCAAGTCAATTCGACATCCGTGGCACCATCTACAACTTCCAGACGATGGACAGCCAAAATAGAGCCACATGGTGCCATCTCAGCCACCCAAACGGCCGCTTCATCTTGTGAAGGCCCCGCGCTCGATCGCTCTCCGCCGTTGGAATCTTAATCCAACGGCTGTGGGCGCTCGCATTTAAAAGCGTCCGCTCGACCATCCGCACCCCATAGCGCAGTGGTCGAGCGCGCTATCGCGAGCGCGGGACGCAGATTCGAGCCGTGGAGAGGGGCTGGAAGGCGCAGCGATTGGGCACGGGTGGAGCATCCGATGG
The DNA here is from genome assembly GCA_037157565.1 of Thalassia testudinum. Classification (NCBI taxonomy): domain Eukaryota; kingdom Viridiplantae; phylum Streptophyta; class Magnoliopsida; order Alismatales; family Hydrocharitaceae; genus Thalassia; species Thalassia testudinum. Next base: position 20,462,625 of record JAZHRO010000056.1, read on the forward strand.
AGATCGGATGGCCGCACGCGCTCGATAGCGTCGACGCGCGATTGGACGCGCGATCGGACGTGCAATCAGACACGCGGGCGGGCGCGCAACGCAGCGGGCGCGGATGCATCTTAAGCCTGAAAAGCGGCGGACGTGCGCAAGCCATTGAGTGCACGAGCAGGTGAGGAGGCGCGCGCGAGCCGGCCACGACGGCCATGTCGGGGCTTTAGTGACAGATTTATCCGTCACTAAAGACCCCTCTTTTATTATTTTGAAGTTGTAATGTCCATTTTGCCCCAACTCCTTGCAACTATAAAAGGAGACCCCCTCCATACGAAATTCTCATCCCTTCTTTCTCCTCTCTACCCCTCCAAAGCTCAAAAGAAGCTTGTCCCACACCCGGGATGCTTCTTGCGAGATAAAGTCGAATTTTCGTTCCCCTTCGGAAGTGGATCCCGCGACGACGACGGCGTGCTGCTTCGTTCCCGTTCTTCTGCTTTGTCCTCCTTTGTCCTGCTTCGTTCTCCTTCGTCCAGGTGTCATCCTGTCCGGCTCGTCCTCCAAGCAATCGTCGAGGAGGATAACTTCTCTCTCCCATTCTTATTTACAGCTTTTCTAGTGTAGAATTTTCCTGCTTTATAGTGTAATTGATTTTCCGCATTCTAGTGTAACTTTTATAAACAATTGAAATATTGAATGCATGTTCTCTTTCTCTCTCTCTCTCTCTTTCTCTCTCTCTTTCTTTTAGTCTGATAGCTCCATTGTAATTATATCACCTTGCTTATCGAAAATCCTAAAAAAAATATAATTGCGAATATAGATCAACGTAGCCTCCCTGTGTTCAACCCGGAATTATTTTCGGTATAAATTTTATTTGTTGAACACGAATTCTTCGCTTTCGAACTACAACGATAGGTTTTCCAAAACCAAACACATAAGCGTAGCGATTCGCAAAAATCGTTCAACATTTTGGTGCCGTTGCCGGGGAGGTGACGCTCTTTGATTTCTCTTCGTGTTTTGTAACTTACAAATCATTTACCTCACTTTTATCCTTTCTTATTATAATTGTAGGTACTCTTTTGAGACGAGCAAAAGCAGTAGATTGGAGTAAAGTGCTGTGGAAGGTTTTGTAAGTTATCCCCTATTCTTTCCCCCTCCATAGATTTCATTCGCCACATTAAATCCAAATCCCAATTAACCTAGGTGTTTTGCATAAATCCTAGGAATAGTTGGTTGTTTGGATTTCCACTCACATTCATTCCACCCTCATTCATAAAAAAAAATAACAAAAAGATAATCTTGTGGGGTAATTTTCAACAAACACACACCCACATTCAAGGCACTTGATCAACTTGATTTGTTTTCTACTCAACCGGGTTCTGATCGGTGGAACTGGTACACACAAAGCAACATATAATAGAGTAGAAATTATTCTAGGTTAACCATTTTTGAGTGCCTAACTTAGTGGTGCATTTGTGGCCAATTGTTTGAGTTGATTGGGCCGCACCACTTCAAATAAAATAAACTCATCAAGTAGCTGCCTATTAGGTTCAACTTTTAGGGATTTACCAGGCACTCCACATTCTTTTTAAACTTTAAAGAAAAACATCTTCATCTGTGCTTGCAAAACCTGGTGTGCCAGCGAAACCTGTTTGAAAACACCTAAAGTTGAATCCTAAAAGCTACTAAGCAAGATTTGAACCTTAAAATTCACCACATCAAAAATAATCTTGCTTGAAAACCACTGGTTGTGCACACACACAAATCAATCAATCATTAAGGGCACAACCCATTTAAAGGGCCCATCACATTCCAAAGCACATTGAAACCTAGCCCTAAATAAAATAGAGTAGACGTTGGCCTTAAGGATTGGACTCGCTCTTCAGAACCCAGAATGAGATTATTTTCGATTAGTCTGTTTCTACTGTTCAATCTGATGTCTAGTTAGGGGAGCAGAGTCAAATGATCGCGGCTGGGGGGTACACTAGGAACCGAAGGCGCAAGCCGAAGGAAGAACCTTCTCCCCAATCCCTCCTTCTAACTGGTTGGATTGAATAGACAGAAGTAGATCAAATCGTTCCTTTATCTCAAGACGGGTTTTGAGAGTCTGTAGGTCTGTAGGCTAACCCATTTAAGGACAGGTTTGATTGTTTGTATTACAGGGCGCCTTTCTTCCTCCCAAGTCTCATGAATCCTTCCACATATTTCACACATTCCCGCTCTTTCCCTCCTGTTGTGAATTATCCTCAACATGACGATTATCCCAACTCGTATTGTAATAAACCATCAGTTAGTTGGGATAATTCGGATTGGGGATACAATTCTGGACCCCCGTGTTTAGGGTCTAACCCTGAACACTTTGATTCTGATTTCTATCATTCTCAGAGCTACATCGATTATAGATCATCTTCCTTTCATGCACAACCTAATATGATCTACAATCAAGAAGGATGCACCGATCCTTACCCATCCTCTGATTTCACTGCCTTTAGGTCATCACCATCTTTTCAACAATCTGAAATGACCTATTATCAGGAAGGGTATAACGAATCTCATTTCGTTAATTCCTCTGCATTGATGTCAAACCCACCCAACCCTGAACCAACTCATTTAGTTCAGGTTAATCAGGTTCAAGATAAGGTTCTGGCTAACTTAAGGAATATCATTCAATCTTTAGAAGTTCAGCCAATACCTTGCATTGAGAGATTGGAGCCCCTGATTGAAATGATTGATGATTTAAACAAGTCTTTGTTGGATTGGCTCCAGGATGTTAAGGATAAGAACTCGGGTGAGTTTCTACTTGGGAAATTAGCGAAATTGAGGATGAGATTCATGGTTGCTTTGATTCAATCTTGGAATAATTCCCAGGATGAACCCTCTTCAGGAAAGCCAATGACAGAACCCGCTCAGGCACCTGTTGGGGGGGACACGTGTTACGAGGCTGACCAGATTGAATTAAAACAACCAATGAAGGATGATCTGATTTCTTCACCTGAGATCCCTAAGCCGGGTTACGAGGAAACGTATGTCTCCTTGGAACAGAAAGTGACAAATTATTTTGGGACATACAATGATACGGATCCTGATGGTGAACATTCAAGTTGCGAAGTCTCACGCGAGTTTTCTGAACACGATTTCTGTGAGACGATTGGGCTTGAGGAATCTGATAGATCATTTGATAGCCCAATAATTGAGGACACTGATCTTATTAGGGCACACATTACGGATCCAGAATCGCATTTTCTGGAGGAATCAATTCAATGCCTTGATTATCAATTACACCCTGTTGAGCTTATTGATGATTCTAATTCTGAGATAATTAGACCCAAGTCAATTTTGATTCTGCCACATCATTTAGACTTGGAGATTTTAGACGGGGTGATGAATTTACAAGAGGTCCTGGAATTTGATATGCTGAATGAGGAGGATAGGAGCTGGGAAGTTTTGATTTGGGAAGTTAATTCTGGAGGAAATGGAAGATTGAGTCGAAGGGTTCCTTTTAAGCTTAAACCATCAAATCAGAACCCTTACGACAATTGTTTCGAGGATGTTCAACTCAAGCACACATTCAACGATTATCCTTTTGAGCTTCAATTCTTTGTAACCCAACTTTTTGGTCTTGGGTTGCATCCTCATAAATCGTAGGCCCGACCCCGCTTGCATTCTGATTTTAGGTTTTGGGTAATTTTTATCCAGAACCTAAGATATTCTCGATTATGAGGTGTGGGTCTGCACCACAATCTGGTCCACATCTGTGGACCTCTGTTGACAGGTCGGAGGATTATTCTATTTATTCTAATTCTGACCTGCACTTGTGAATTCTTTATTTCTTTTCTCTGTATAGTGTGCCTAGCTGAAGGCACTAAACTCATCACATATACAGTTCTTTTTAATTTTTCATCTCGGAGCGGACCTGACATTCACGCAATTCAGGTGCTTTCTTCGCTTTTCCACTCTGTTTTATGTCTTTTTAATACAATGAGGACATTGCATTAGATAAGCATGGGAGGGTGGATATTTATCTCTGAATTCATTCGTCAGCTCCGTAGATTTGTTTTATTTTGATTAAAAAAAAATCAAAATTATGAAAGAGAATTTGGGTTTAAGAAAATTTTCAATCTTAGGAAAAACTACATTAAGATCTGAACACAAAGACCCTTCAGGTCCTTGAACTTAATCAGCCCGTGTATCCACTAAAATGTGGATTTGTTTTTCGAGTTCTCGTCAACTTGAATTTTATTTTAATTGGAGTAAATAAGTTTGGGTGATAAGTACACGACTTATCAACCCACCCTCTGATTTGAGGGAATTTTGAGTCTTAAGCATCTACACACTTTTTTTTGCACTGACTCGTTATTCGACGATTCTAACGGAAATTGTGTAGCTAATGAACCTTCTAGGGTGATATGGCTGGCAAGTTATCGTGGGTAACAACCCATAGGTAGGTTGTCCAGAGCCTAGTCACTGGACCTTTCTCTTTTTCCTACCCTTAGGTAAATCTTAGACCAGGGAAGCCACTTATTTAAAAAAGAAAATCAAATCAAAGGAGAAAAGAACAAAAAGAAATAAGCCACACTTCGCCACACGAGTATGGCTGGCAAGTTGTCGGTGGTAACAGCTCATCGACTGGTTGTCCAGAACCCAGCTCAGAAAATGCACTAAAAATTCCCAAAACACTTAGGAAGAAGCAGAGAAGTAGAATAAACCGGGGAGATATACACTGGATTCACCCTTGTGTTGACCCCGTAAAAAATAAAAGTAGGGAGAAAGCTACCGGTTGTAAAGATACACCTTTAGGCAGAAGTCTTTTTGAGGTCACCTAGAGGCGTAGAAATCCGAAGTCCGTTCTAACTTCCGGTCAATGAGTCTATCACAATCACAATAAGATGCTTAAAGCTTAGGGTTCTCATCAAATTTTGGGTGAGTTGAATGGCTGTAGAAAGTCGCTCTTAAACCCGAAAATTTGAAAATAAAAAAAAATTAGAAAAGAGAAAAAGAGAAAAAGAAATTTTTCTTTTAATAAGGCGAGGGCTTAAGGCGGTCTGCATTTTGGCTGATACCCGGGCACTGTTGTGTCTTTGAAAGTTCAGTTCCTAAGTAGACAATTTCTTAATGATTGAAAAATAACTCAAGTCCAAATAATCCAACCTAATTCTTTTATAAATAGCATATAGTTTTTTCTAGGGACTAGTAAAAGATAGGCATGGGGGTATGATGTAAACACATTTACACTACTTAAAATGTCTATTTATGCATGTTCTTAAGCATAGGATTGCATTTCATGATATAAATATTGCATAACATGCATCATCTTGCATTTAGAGTAGTTTGAATAAAATGGAGGTTAATTGTCTCCTTTTACGTGCTTGGACAGGGCAAATATTTTGTCGGGACCTCGGATCAAAGATCCAACCGTATGGATGTGATCAGAGCGACAATTGGAGTTCAACGACTCCAAGATCGCCCTAATCAGGCATCCGTAGCATCAGATAGTGATCGGGGAACCCTAGAAGATCAAGGGCCAGGATGGTGAAAATCCACACTTCAGATGACAAATCCGACTGCACGGATGAATTCGGATCGACGATCGCAGCCCAACGACACAAAAATCGAGTCAATCCGACATCCGTGGCACCATCTACAACTTCCAGAAGATGGACGGCCAAGATAGTGCCACATGGCGCCATCTCAGCCGCCCAAACGGCCGCTTCATCTTGTGAAGGCCCCGCGCCCGATCGCTCTCCACCGTTGGATCTTAATCCAACAGTTGTGGGCACTCGCATTTAAAAGCATCCGCTCAACCATCCGCACCCCATAGCGCAGTGGTCGAGCGCGCTATCGCGAGCGCGGGGTGCGGGTTCAAGACATGGAGAGGGGTTGGAAGGCGTGGCGATTGGGCGCGGGTGGAGCGTCCGATGGAGATCGGACGGCCGCGCGCGCCCGATAGCGTCGACGTGCGATTGGACGCGCAATTAGACACGTGGGCTGGTGCGCAATGCAGCGGGAGCGGATGCATCTTAAGCCGTCCGATCTCGCGATCGGACGGCTGAAAAGAGGCGGACGTGCGCAAGCCATTGAGCGCGCGAGCAGGCGAGGAGGCGCGCGCGAGTCGGCCACGATGCCCACGTCGAGGCTTTAGTGATGGATTTATCCGTCACTAAAGACCCCTCTTTTATTATTTTGAAGTTGTAATATCCATTTTGCCCCCACTCCTTGCAACTATAAAAGGAGACCCCCTCCATACGAAATTCTCATCCCTTCTTTCTCCTCTCTACCCCTCCAAAGCTCAAAAGAAGCTTGTCCCACACCCGGGATGCTTCTTGCGAGATAAAGTCCAATTTTCATTCCCCTTCGGAAGTGGATCCCGCGACGACAACGGCGTGCTGCTTCGTTCCCGTTCTTCTGCTTCGTCCTGCTTCGTTCTCCTTCGTCCAGGCGTCATCCCATCCGGCTTGTCCTCCAAGCAACCGTCGAGGAGGATTTCTCTCTCCCTATTCTATTTACTACTTTCTAGTATAGATTTACTGCTTTCTAGATTAATCTACTCGTCCTCCAAGCAACCGTCGAGGAGGACATTTCTCCCTCCATTCTTTTAATGCTTTCTAGAGTAAATTTATCACTTTCTAGTGTAATTGTTTTATGCATTCTAATTGTAATGAATAGTCTCTTCTATGATAAATTCTTTGTTTATTCTACATCTCATTTTGATTTCCATGTGTAATACTCTCTCTCTCTCTTACCCTCTCTCTCTCTTTTATTAATTGTAAATAATTAGATAGTTTAAATTGAATTACTTCGTGACAAATAAAAAGAAACGCGAAGTTTTTAAATCAAACGTCCGCCTCCCTGTGTTCGACCCGGAATTTTAATTTCGGTATAAATTTTATTTGTTGAACACGAATTCTTCGCTTTTGAACTACAACGACAGGTTTTCCAAAATCAAACACGTAAGCGTAGCGATTCGAAATACGGTTCAACAAAGGTCTCTTCTTAGGATTCTTTCAGGTTCAGGATCAAATACAAGTTGTCTCCTAAGAGAACGCCTACTAAGCATGCACTACAAACACAATTTAAAAGGACTTGTTTTGGTCTTTACAAATTTAGGCTTTTGACTTTAGTTCAAATTGTAGGTGACAAAACAAGTTGCCCAATCAATTACGTGCCTATTGTCAACCTTCGAAATGCCTAAAAAGACTTAGTTGGAGCTTAGGTATTCTTCCCTAAATCTCAAATGGTCAAGTAAATCCAAAGACGGAAGATCGAGGGATGCAAGTAGGCCTAAGCCTTCCTTTGAAGCTGTGCTTTCGCGGTGCTTCTCAACTACTCCCAAAAATCCGTGACAGGATATCCCCCTCTTTAGATTTACAAAACCTTTGATCTCAAGTTCCAAATACTTCAGAATCCAACAGTAGGAGGGCTCTTGTCCTAGTCGTTTCAAGACTTAGGAGTGTCTAAATGAGTGCTGTGGTGCAACAGATATAAGTGTGCATTCACCGTAAAAGGATTTTGAATTTTGAACCGCACACCACGTTTTACAATCAAGTCCTTGATTTTTAGATGTCCCTAATTAGTCCTTTTTTTTTAGAAAATATGTGACCACTTGTTAGATTTATTCAGTACAGATTAGGTGGTCTTCGCATTAAGTCCTAATGCAATGCGTGATCGAGAATAAGATGCAAAGTAAGAAAATGCGTACCTTGCTTCCAGTAATCAACAATGCAAGAATGCACGCAATGCAGAGAAATAAATCTAGAGGCTGCTCATACAAACCTAAATGGTTCGTCCTAGGGCAGGCAGCTTCTAGTAGGCAGCTCACTTTTTTTTTTAATTTCTAAACTACTTATGCACAAGCAAATAAAAGTAATCAATAAACTAAAAACCTAAATCTAAAGAAAAGGGAACAGGCTCCCAAAAATTACCCAACACGGGCCCAAAATAAAATCAGGGAACAAACCCCTCAAAATGTACCCTAGAACAAGGGTTTCAAACAAAATGCAATGAAAAATTAAATCTAAAGTCTTAATTCTATTCTAGCTAGCAACTAAATATACACTGATGTCCATCGCATCCTCGTCCTTCTCCTCCTTTCAAAATTGCTCGTCCAATTCTCCTCTGGCGACGTCAAGGGTCGCCTCTCACACTGGCTGATTCTTGCACAAATTTCTCGCACAGAAGAGAAAATAATAAATGGTCAAATCACTGTGCAATTGACAAATAATCAAAATAAATCAGGCGAAATTATTACGTCTGTTGCCTCCCCGGCAACGGCGCCATTTGACGAGTCAATTATTCACTTTAAAGGCGTTTGCAGTTTAATGTGGTGAAAAAATCAACTAATCAATATTTGAAAAGAAATAACCACTCGTAGAGGAGCGGGTCATATCCACAGGGAGGCAATGACATATTAAAATTTGCACCAGTTAAAAACGTTTGTTCGTAGTCAGTTTGGACAAGAATCAAGCCAAAATTGCCTTTAGATTAAGGTTGAAGCAAGGAACAATGCTGAAATAGCAATTCTGAGAAACTAGAGGATATTTTTCGCAATGCAGAATCAATAAAATATTAATAAAAGTTGGCAATGGCAGAAAATGTAAATATTAATGGCCCTTTTACTATAGCAAAAAAGGGGATTTTTTTCCTTTTGGTGTGCACGATGAGGAGTGGACGGCCGGCCGTGGGAAGCTCGGAGGAAGTCCCTTGGACCGAGGGCTTCGAAATGGTGGTGGTGACGTGTCACGCGGCGGCCGAAGGCGGCCGGACGAGCTCCGGCGGAGGTGCTGCAGCCGGTGCCGCAGCTGCTTTGGACTTAGCGCGCGTGGCCTATTGGCGGTGAGGACTGCCGCGCGCTGCTGCTGCGTGCTGGCTGAAGGTGTGGGTGTGCATTGCAGCCGGTGAGCGCTCTATTGGTGTGGAGAGCGGGTGCTACTGGCAGTTCTGCAGGCGCGGGATGTTGCGGTTGACTTCAGGCGGGTGCTGCTGGCGATTAGCAGAGGGTGCAGGTGTGGCTGGATGTTTTGCAGGTGCGGGGAAAGTGGAGTGAGCGAACGTGAGGGCTGGAGGTTGTGCATGCCTTGCGTGCGACTGGAGGTGAGCGGGTGCTGCTGGCGGTTCTGCAGGCGTGGGAGGTTGCGGGTGCTACTGGAGGTGAGCGGGTGCGGCTGGAGAGCGTGGAGATGGAGCTGGAGGTGAAGTGGTCGGATGTGGTTGTGCGGGTGCAAGTGGACTTCAGGTGGGTGCTCAGGCTGTTGGCAGAGGGCGTGGGTGAGCGGTAAGGTGCAGGCTGAAGGTGAGCGAGTGGCTTCAAACGTCCGGGAAATTTCCCAGACGTCTTAAGTGACTGAGAGGGTGGTTGAACGGTAGCTGCGGCGGTTGTGGTTGGTGACGACGGTGAGGGAGAAGCCCGCTAAGGTGCTCACGGTAATGCGGATGAGCTCCGGATGGTGGTGTGGCCTGTCACACCACACGCCCACGGTGGTGGAGACTCGCTGCACGGTTGAGGCCGGCAGTATGGAATGGAAGAGAGGAGATCTCTCTGCACAGTGGTGGGTCGGTGGTGGAGGCCTCCCGAGCTCGGCTGCCTCCCTCCTCCTTTTGTAGTGGCCTGGATAGATTTGAAATTAGCTGCCCGACCAGATCCAACATATCCGCTCCTCCTTGAATGGGTTCTTCACTGCGGCATCGGGTGGCGTTGGAGCGGCAGCCAGCCATTCCTGAAAGAAGAAGAATAAACAAAAGAATGTTAAAATATTATGGTCATTTATATATAGACCCTCAACTTTTATGTTAATGAAAACAATGTACCTAATTAGATGAATGTCATTCTAAGCTAATTCTAAATGCACTTAAAATATGAATGCAATGCATGGATTATGTAATTAAATTAAAAATATGAATTAATCTATTTACATCTTAATTTATGTTAAATAAATGTTAGAATTAACCTAATATCTAGGCACTTAAATACTTAAATAGCCCACAACTATGGGCTAATCAGTGCCTGAAACCTAGGCAGGGTGCCTTGGTTCTGCACATATTGAGGGTTCGGGACGGGTTGGGAGGGCAAGGCTCCCTGAGTCCTATGCTCCTGCAACAGCTGGTTCTACGTGTTCTGTATAGTCTGTATCTGACCAACCATCGCCTTCATAATCTACAAGCTATCTTATGTGGATTTCCTCATTGATTCTTGCAGCTCCTCTTTCAGTGCCCCCAAAGGGTCAACCAGCTTTGGAGGGTGGCTGGTAGCTTGGTGCAGTAGCTGGTATAGAGAACGAGGTTGTTGCTGCTGAGATAGGAGTGTCTGCTACCTAGGGTACGTGTTTTGCGCATTCCCGTATTGCCTGGTCTGGTAGCGTGGATCTTGATGTGGTCTCTGTGAATTACCAGACCAAGAGATGTTCAGATGCTGGCACCAACCAGGGTTATACATCTCTGAATACGGGTAATTATGCCCGTATCCTTGGATAGCACTGACGTCCTCGTAGGCTGAAGATGTCTGAGACGTATATCCGTCAAGGGGATACGCATTATAATCTGCGGGTGGTGCGTAACCCTGGCCGTAAGGTGCCAGATCTGGATTATTTACGGGATCCTGATATGCAGGATCTCGTAAATACGGAGAAGATGCATCCCGAATGAGTAGATTAACTCAAGCAGGAGGGGCTCGAGGTGCATAGGAGGGTTTGGAGGCAATAGAGCTCAAGTCAGATTGACCTTGACTGATCTAGTTAATCTTCTTCTCAATTAGGTTTACTCTATCCAGCTGCTTGATGATGATATCCATGTCGTCTCGAATAGACTCGGTGTGAGCCTCATGGACACCAACCTGCTGCTGACCAGGCCACTGGAACTAGTTCATGGATACGGCATTCATCGAGTTCTCCGCTAATGATTCAAACAGCTCAAATGCATTGTTCTCATCTTTTGCGAGGAAATTTCAACCACTAGATGCATCAGCCAGATATCGATGTATGTCATCCAACCCATGGTAAAAGATCTGAGGCAGGTGCCATCTAGGTATACCATGATGCAGGCATTTCCGGAGAAGGTCGTGAAATCTATCCCAAGCTTCATGTAACTTCTCCCCAACTCCCTGGGAGAAAGTCATGATTGTGCGTCGCATTGTGTTTATTCAACCGATTGGGAAGCACTTTTGCAGGAATTCATGTCGTAATTCCGGTCAGGTTCCAATTGGCTTCCCAATGGTCTTGAACCAGTATGAAGCTTTGTCCCTTAGAGAGAACGGGAAAGGCTTCATTGGAAAAATCCCAAGATCGATATTCCTGGGTCAAATTGTTTCAGCGAGTCGACTCAAGTCCTCAAGGTGCTGGAATGGATCTTCACTTGAGTTCCCACAGAAGTGAGTGCTGATCAACCTAATCACATTGGGCTTGAGCTCAAACGCATCTCCGCCTATGGGAATTCTGACTAGTGGTGCGACGATTTATGCAGCTGGGTCATAGAAACCTTGCAGTTGTTCTCCTCGCAGTGGGTGCTGCATCCTGTCCAGCGTTGTCAAAATGAGATCCATGCTCTGCCGATGCCACTCCTCAATTCGACTACCCAGGCTTCCAGATGAGCCATCAGGTCCAGATTCTCAATATCCTAACCCGGTCTAGGTCCAGGTCCAGGATTAGCCATGGTGGCTCTGGGAGTAAAAGAAGTGGGGGGAGAAGATGGTCCCGACGAGGTGACTCACCTCCTTGGGAGTGGCTCCCAAGGTCCAACCAAGTGAGGTCTAAGTGACCTCCTTCCTCGCATACACCACCCAACCCCTGGGTTGGTGTAGCCAAGCAAGACAAGGCTAAGGCCCTGTCAATCAAGTGGTCCTTATGAATCAGATGACAGGATTTTTCATTTTAGGTTTAAATTCTTGAAGAAATTTGCCATACAATCGACTGAAAGCGATTCCCGCCTCTTTGCTAACCCAGCCAAGAGGTTGAAAACACCCAATAGTATGACAACGAATTCAGGTTTTATTTCATGTTTTAAAATTTGTTTTAGTCTGTTTTCTTCAGTGGGATTTTCTTTTGGTGAGTGGCCCACAAGGTGACCAAGCTCACCGGCTAAGTGCTAGACTTGATTAAGTCTAAGTGAGCCCAAGTGTGGTCTCTAAGTTGTAACCCTAAAGATTTACCCTAAGGTTCATGCACTTCTAGGGTTTTGTTCTGTTTCAGCAAACCAAAAAAGTAAAATTCATTCTCTGACAACAATTGGAATCAATTAACTTGAAATTTGGCGAGTAGATTCCTTTTTCAATTATTTTTTCAAAGAATATTTTTTTTGAATTTTTACTATTTCAACTGAATTTTTACTATTTCAACCGAATTTCTAGGGATTTTTGAATGTCAGAGGGTCAGATTTGGAATTTTGACCCCTGATCAATTTTTTACTTTGAAACAGTATCACTTGACCTTCAAAAATTCAAAAAAAATATGGAAAATAAAGCCAATGAGATCATCTTTCAAACCCCACCATTTTTAGTCAAAATAGATTTGCGAATTGCTCGGAATTGCATTTTGAATATGAAAAATCTCGAATCTGGGTCAGTCCGACTCGCGTGCACTTCGCGAACTTTTAAAAATTGTATACTTGGAATTTTTTCAAAATAACGGTGGTGTTTGAAAGATGGTTTGAAAATGAAGGTTTGGCCTGAATTTCAGAATTTTTTGCTCACTAATTTTTTGGCAATCAAATTTTTAAATCAGACTTTGAAATCTGGACGAAATCAGAAGATGGTGGAAAGGCTTTTTAAAGAGGGTTTGGGTTTGAAATCCAAGCATTCCACAAAAAAATATTTTCTTTTTTTTTTAACTTTTGTAAATTTTCTTTTTCTTTTCAAAAGGGTAAATATTCTTTTTCAAGGGATTTTCACAAATATATATTTTTTTCTTTCTTTTTGCTTTTTCAAACTACCCTAGGATTCAAAAAGAAACCTAATCTAGATTTTTGGAATTTTTTTATTTTTTTTGCTTTTTCACGAAAAAGAAAAAGATTTTTTTTTTCTTTTTTGATCAAAAGAAGTTGCAGAAAGTAAATCTACTCCTAGGGTTCAAAAGAAAATCCTAATCTAAAGAAGAGATGATGTGCACGTGATTTTTTCTTTGCTGCGCTCGTTGTGTGCGCAGATCCCATTTTTCTTCCATATTGTCCTGCACATCCAAAACAAAGTAGAGAGAGATTTGTCAGTGATATTTTAAAAGATCGAAATCAAAGAAAATGACGTTGCCTCCCCGGCAATGGTGCCATTTGTTGAGAGTCGTAAAGCGCGTCTTGATAGGAAAACGTCGTAGTATAGTGCGCAATACGATCAAACAAAGATATTTAATAAAAGATAACGAGACTTGAGTCCCAATCATTCATCTCTGGGAAGCATTTGTTTTACTTTTGAATTCGATCTTTTACCTCTCTACTCTGTTTAAAATCGCACTTTGGTTTTCAGTCTTCTGATTAAGATTTCACCACTTCTATTATGAACCCTAATTACGTGTGCATGTGTTAAATAGATCACAAAGGTGAAAGTGTGAGTTTATGTGCGCACGATTCTAGTGAGGTGGTGACTATTTACAGAAAATGCATCTATAGTCAGATTTTCTATATTTTCTAGAAACGACATGCTTGTTGCAAAATATCAGGAATTAAAAATAGGCAACATTAATCACACAAAAGATATTGCAATGAGCTCATGGTGATTCTTAACACATAGACATATATATATAGAAAATATATTTTTCATTCATTCATTTGGATAGAGTGTTTGCAACATGAACTTGCAGAGGAAAGCTCGTACATAAATGCTTAAAAATGTAAATCTAGTTATCAGAAAATGATCGCATACAAGAATCTACGGGGGGATTTTGCATGCATCATTGGGGGAGAATAAGGACTACACTACTAAGCAGTAAATGAAAGCAGTAAATGTAAAGAGCTAGCTACTAATCTATCAGAAGTGAGGGCATTCGGAGGTGGTCTCCGATGGCCTTGGAGTGGTAGAGAGGAGAATGAGGGGCAGCCAATGGAGCTTAGGTTGGCCCTTGGAGAGATAGAGGAGTGATCCAGCATCCTGGCATGGTGTCCTTCATAGTGGTGCTCAGCTCGTGGAGATGGAGTGGAGAGGTAGGCGGCTAGCCTAAGTGGAGGTGGATGGAGCCAAGTATGTATGGCCAAAAGTGGATGGAGCCAAGGAAGTGAATGGGTGCAAATGGCCACCCATTAGGTCTTTTTATAGACCTAAGGGAGTCTCTCTAGAGAAATGTGGAACTCTCTAGAGAGAGCCCAAGAATATCCGACCAAGAGAGAGGTTGGTGGTTTCTTAGATCCACCATTTGTGGATCTAAGAATTGAATGCCTCTTGGTTGCTAAATTTGGCAACCAAGAGGTGGCGCCACTTCAAGAGAGTTCTAGAGAACTATAGAGAAGTGTGTGTGCACGAATGGGTGTGTGTGTGTGTGTGTGTGGTCATGCTCTAGGTGTCTAAGAGGTTTAGGTTAGGTCTTAAGGGGTTTGGGTAGGTGTATGCCTTGAATTAGGGTTGCAAACCCTAATTGCTAAGGGGAAATTGCAATTAAACTTAACCTAAGTTTAATTGAATGAGTGTGAAGCTAATTGAGAGTGAAATAACTCAATTAGGTTGGGTTTAGGTCAATTGGACTCTCACTTAGTCCAATTGGACTTGTGTGGGTTGAGATCTAAGCTCAATTAGACTCAATTAATCCAATTGACTTAGGTGAAGGTAATTGATTTTGATCTAAGTCAATTGGGTTTGGTGAGGACCTAATTAGGTCCTTAGGTATATCTAGAGGTGATGTACTACGGTTAGGACACCTTAATTTAGGTTCCTATGGGGTTGGGATTAGGTCTAGGGAGCTAGAAATCTAAGATCAAGGCTTGAATGTCAAAACAAGGACTGGGGACCAGTCCCAAACGTCCAAAATCAAAATCAGATGACTTATACTCAAAAATCATAAGCCTAGACTTTAGTTCTAGATGTCCAATCTGAGTCAGGGGGAAATCTAGGTTCTGTTTTGGATATTTTGCAGAAATTAGACATCTGACAGAGTGTCTGGACGTCCAATAACACTACAGAAGTGGGTTTGAGGTGTGCAAGAGATGGCTAAGGGTCCTGGACGTCTTATAACTTATCTGGACATCCAGATAAGGGTTGGAGCTAGGGTTTTGGGGTTTCCTAGGGTGTTGTGACCTAATCTAAGGGTGGCTAAGGCTTAGGGGAAGTCTTTAGGCTATCCTAGGGCTAGGATGGACCTAAGCTCTTCACATTTTACCTCTTTATTTCTACTTAATATAATAGCAAACCTTAACTCCCTTGCATCATTATTCCTACATCTAAGCTAAGACTTCTACTCCAACTCTACTGCAATACCCGTTATTCCTGATTCAGCTTCAGATCCTACTCCAGATCCAGCTCTAGATCTAGCTTCTGATCAGCTTATTGCCTGCAATCAAAATAATACACTTAATCAGCACATCATAACATTATTTTGTGCATAGCTAAAAGAAAGCAGTAAAGAAGCAAATAATGATTATGCATGCATGAATTACCCTAACTTATGCTAAGTTCTAGCCTAATTTAGGTCAATTAAGACCTATGATTGCTGCGCAATCAGTCCCCTGACAGCACTCTGTCCCACAGCATCTGTAAGTACGGATCTGTCATCTTCCCTATGATGATGCGATTTATCAACTCTAGTCGCGTCTACTGTGTCACTGTCACTGCCCCACAATACCCCTGTGGCTCCCTGGGTCACCAATTGCCCAACTCCTCCATAAGTCTCCAACTCTATGCCTGTGACTAGCCAAGTAGGTGGGCGCCTTCCGGCTCAAGGCGTCAGCCACCACATTGGCCTCCCTGGATGGTAGGAGATGCTGTAGTCGTAGTCCTTCAGGAGATCTAACCAACGTCTCTATCTCATGTTAAGCTCCTTCTGGTCAAACAAGTACCTGAGGCTCTTACAATCTGTGAAAATCTCAGAGGTCTCACTGTACAGGTAGTGCCTCCATGTCTTCAGCGTGAAGACAACAGCTGCTAGCTCTAAGTCATGGGTAGGGTAGCTATACTCATGGGGCTTCAGTTGCTGCGAAGCATATGTGACAACGTGACCCCGCTGCATGAGCACACCCCCTAACCCCTGCAACGAAGCGTCTATGTAGACCACAAAATCGCCACTACTGTCTGGGATGGTGAGCACAAGAGCTGAAGTCAATCTCTCCTTCAACTCCTGAAAACATGCCTTACATGCATCTGTCTAGGCAAAGGGCACATTTTTCCGAGTCAACTGGGTTATAAGACGTGCAATTTGCGAGAATCCTCTGATAAACCACCGATAGTAACCTGCCAGTCCCAAAAAGCTGCATATCTCTATCACTGTACGTGGCCTCTCCCACTTGAGTACGGCCTCAACCTTGGCTGGGTCCACAACCAAACCATCCCCTGAGATCACGTGGCCTATGAAAGTCACCTGCCTCAACCAAAACTCACACTTGCTATACTTGGCATACAGCCTATGTTGCCTCAAAGTGTCCAGAATCATCCGTAGATGCTGTCCATGCTATGTCTGATCCCGCGAGTAAACGAGTACGTCATCGATGAATACCACCACAAACTGGTCCCAGTACAGCCTGAAAACCCAGTTCATCAAATCCATAAAAGCAGTAGGGGCATTGGTCAGCCCAAACAGCATGACCAAGAACTCATAGTGCCCGTACCGAGTACGGAAAGCTGTCTTAGAGACATCAGTCTCCCTGATCCTCAACTAGTGGTAGCCTGGCCTCAGATCTATCTTGGAGAATACTGTGGCATCTCGCAACTGGTCAAAAAGGTCATCAATCCTCGGCAGTGGATACTTGTTATTGATGGTGACCCTATTCAGTTTCTATAGTTAATATAACCACTCAATTAGGAGCGGGTCGTGTCCACATGGAGGCAATGACACAATAAAATCTCGATTATTTCGTATTTGTTCAATCTAGTGAAAAATCCATAGTCAAATCTGACATGAAATGCGACGGAAAGAAGATGCACAATAACTAAAAAATGTAAGGGTAGATGTGCAATTTTTCCTTGCTGAAATATTCAATAAATATGTGATGAATTTATGTAATTTCCAATTGACATGCATTAGAGAAAATTTGTGCACATCTTAATCCAAAACCAATGTCAAACAATGTTAATCACAAAAGTCACGTAATTATAAGAAAGCTTGAGTATGAAGTTGCAATTTCACCATAATAAAATAATCATAAATCCAAATTCCTTTTCCTGGTAATGACATAAAATTTAATTACTAATTAGTGCAAAAGCAGAGGATTTTACCTCTCTCCTCCTCGCAATCGGGAGAGAGGTTCAATCAAGGAGAGGCTCCCACAGGAGGTTGGCTGAAGTGAGGCCATTGCAGTGGTGGCAGCGGTACATCGAGAGGTGGCCGGAACCGGCCTGCCAGAGGAGAAGTGTGGCAGCGGTGAAGAAGCTGCTGCTGCCGCACATGCTGCAGGTGTACAGCTGCTGAGGCGTTCAGCTGCTGAGGCGTGCAGCTACTGAGGCGCGCGGGTGTGAAGGCTGGAGCACCGCAGGGTGCGCACAGAGGTGGCGCGCATTCTGCAGGAGCGTGGTGAAGCGCTGCAGGGAGGCGCGAGTGCTACTGCATGCTGGAGGTGCGCTGGAGGAGGTCGGTGAGGGCGCTGAAGGAGCAGGCACTCATTCTGCAAGCTGGAGCGTGCACTCTACAGGGAGGCGCTGCAGGTGCGGCTCTGCAGGTTGCAAGGAGGGCGTGTGGAGGTGCTAAGCAGCTGCTACTGTTGCTGAAGGCATGTAGATGCACACGGGGAGGCACACGGAGGTGGGAGCTGCAAGGAGTAGGTGCAGGTGTGGGTGCTGGGAGCTGTGGTGTGCGGTGAAGATTGCAGTGGCACAGGGATGAGAGGTTTTGGAGAGGAAACAGAACATAAGAAATAAAAAGAAGACAGAAGAAGATATGGGAGTTCAAACGTCTGGAATCATTCCCAGACGTCTTAACTGGCGTAGGGAGATGAAATTGCGATAGCTGCAGTGGCGGATGTTGGTGATGACGATGAGGGTGGTGCACGCTGAGGTGCTCACAGTAATGCAGACGAGCTCCAAATGGCAGTGTGGCCTGTCACGCCACACGCCCACGGTGATGGAGGCTCATCGCCACGGTTGAGGTCGATGGTGGTGGAACGGACGAGAGATCAACTCTCTGCACAGTGGTGGGTCGGGGATGGTGGCCTTTCCCGCATGGCAGCTCTCCCTCCTCCTTTTGTAGCCACAGCCTTCGTTTCAAATTCAAAATGGTGTAGCGTAAATGTGATGCGCAGGAGGAGGAGGCAGAGCCGAAGCCGGAGGAGTTACCTGTGCAAAGGAGAAAAAAATAAAAGAATAAAATATTATGGTTATTTATGCATAAGCCCTTAATTTCTATGTTAAATTAAAACAATGCATGCAATGCACCTAATTGGTTAACTAATTAAATTAATGCAATTCTAAGTTAATTCTAAATGCATTTAGTTATGAATGCAATGCATAAATTATGTAATTAAATCAGAAATATGAATTAATCTATTTACATCCTAATGCATGCTAAATAAATGTTAGAATTAACTTAATATCTAGGCACTTAAATACCTAAATAGCCCACAAACATGGGCTAATCAGTAGTCAACACAAAGTCGCAGGGTATCATCCTTTTTCTTCACAAATAACACAGGGGCTCCCCACGGGGATGCACTGGGCCTCACAAAGCCCTTCTCCAACAGGTCCTGTAGCTGTGACTTGAGCTCTCGCAGCTCAAGTGGTGTCATCCGGTACGGTGCATTAGAAATGGGGCTGGTCCCCGGTACCAGTGAGATCTCAAACTCGATCTCACGCTCAGGCAGTAGTCCTGGCAGGTCCTTTAGAAACACGTCGGAGTACTCACAAACCACCAGAATGCTCTGAAAGTCAGCCACAGGGCTAGGCTCTGCCACTACACAGGCTAGAAAGCCCTCACACCCCTGGCTCAAAAGCCTCGCTGCCCGAAGCGTAGAGATGCATCTAAAGCCTCCGTCCACCGGCTGTCTATGGAACTCAAAGGAAGGCAACTCCGGTATGGAGAAAACGATCTTCCTCCCGATACAGTCCACCAAGGCGTGGTAGGCGGATAGCCAGTCCATCCCTAGAATCACACCAAAATCCTCCATCGGTATCACAATCAGGTCAGCGGGGGAGGCTGTGTCCCCCTATACTAACCTCGCAGTCCATGTAGACCTCCTCAACTACAAACAACTGGCCACCTGGGCCTCTGATCACAAACAGATCCTCTAACAGCACACTGTCCTGTCCCAAATTGATAGAAAAACTCGCAGCAACAAAAGAGTGTGTGGCGCTGGAATCAAAAAGTTCATACACTAATCTGCCGAAAACGGTAACCATACCTGACACCACTGAATTGGAAGCCCTGGTGTCTCTGTGTGTCAGAGCGTTGATACACCCCTCAGCCCTCGACGCAGATGAAGCAGCTACACTCTGGGTCGGGCGAGTAGCCGCTGGTCGGTACCCTCCTCATGATTACTACCCTCCCCCACGCGCTTGGGAATCACGACCACTAGCTCGGCCTCCAACGCTCGGTGCGGGGAGCATCTACTATGCTCTAGCCCTAGATGGGCAATCCCTCCTAATGTGGCCCGGCTAGCCACACTGGTAGCAGAGGGGAACTCAACTCCCTCCCTCGGTAGGTCCCTACTGACGACTGGGCGGGGGTCCAGTGCTAGCAGTTGGCCCTTGTCTAGAGGCCCCAAAGGCCACTGACGGCCATGCAAAATGAGACGGCTCTCCTGCGGGTGCCACGTGCCTCGTCTCTCGATGGCCTTGAGAGTACTCTGGCTGGTAGGGCCTCTTCCATTCGCTGTCGGTGTCTTGCACAGTCGAGTTGGTCTCCTCGTTGGTCATGGCTGCCTCCACCATTCTCGAGAAGGTGGGCAGCTTCAAGGGTTTGACATACCCCCGAATAGCAAGTTAGAGCCCCTCAGTGAACCATCACAGGCGCTCCTCCTCTGTAGCTACGGCTGTCGAAGCAAAACAGGATAGCTCTAGGAAGCACGTGAGATATGCATTGACAGTCATCGTCCCCTGGCAGAGAGTGTGGAACTTCCGCCTCCTCTGGTCCTGCCAAGTCTGCAGAAAGTACTGCTCACAGAAAAGGGTCACGAACTGGTCCCATGTCAACTCTCCCCTCTCCTGGCCTCTGACTACCCGCCACCACCTGTATGTCGCACTCTCTAGCTGGTACATGGCAAAGGCCACGCGACACTCCGCAGGAGGGCGAAGGGTGTCAAACACCTTCTCTATCTGCTCCAGCCAGTCCTCTGTCTCAGACGGGTCCTCATCCCCCTTGAAGGAGGGGGGCTTCAGCTTCTGGAACTGTCCGGAAAGCTCGTGATGCAGCTGCAGTGGGGGAACGGGCACGCCTCCAGGCAAGGAGGACTCATGCTCGGAAGTGTCAGAGTGCGGTGGGGGCGGTGGAGGACCACCCCCTCCCCCTCTTGCTCATCCGACACTGCAGTAGTCTCTTTGTCCCACCAAGGACTCCCCCTCCACATCCTCAGAGAGAGGTGCCCGTGGACGCTGGTGGAGCTCCTCTTGCACTATGTCTCTGATTAGCTGGGCAAGATCCTGGGCCTGAACGCTCGGGAGAAGAGGTGGGTCAATTGGCACCTCAGGCCTGGCACGTCCGCCCCTCCAACCTCGTCCACAGTCATGACCATGACCCGCCTCAAGAACTCCCCGATGAGGCATCTCTTGCAAGGAGACGCGAAAGATAGAACAAAAGGGTCAACGCTAACGAATTTCTTCGAGAAAGGATTCAGAACAAATATCAAAGCAATACGTTGTGGTGGCTACCCTAGTTACATGCACGTGAACAGTTATTCTCAAGCCAGTTGGTTCATTTCTCAGGATGACCTTGCTCTGATACCATCTTGTTACGACCTGGTTCCCGGATCCCTACAAGACCCGAGATTGGCTTGCCTCGACTAATCTCAAGACCCAGTCGTCCAGCAAGAAATAACCAAAAAGCAGGAAAGTAAACCACATTCACATGTGCAATATAACTAAGCAGTAAAAACGTGCAAAGTAGTAAAGGAAAGTAAAACTGTTGTTCCAATACATACCACCACAATAACAGAGACAATTGAAACAAAAGTAATAGTAACAACAACAGTAGCTAAAAGTATGAAACTCACTACAATAGTAAGGGGGTACAACAAGAAGTGCAGAAAAACTACGGCTGGGCTCGACTGGGCCCAGCACCCTCTAAGCAAGAAGCTCGAGCTGCTCAACTCCTGGACCTGAACAGTATTATGAAAAAGGCAGAGTCAGCAAACGCTGAGTAGAGTGGTATCTATACTATCTAAAGTAGTAAAAGCAATAGGTTTAATTCTCTTTTCTGATTATTTTATTTTATATGCATTTCCTTTTCACCCCTTTTCTCTCAAACTTTCAAATTTTCTTGATCTTGCATGTTCCTCGTGGGAACGATCTTGATTGCAGTCTTTTCCGAAGAGTAGAAGGTACACGTGGTGCACTCCTGGCCAAGAGAGTCCCTGTGGTAGTCCTACACCCAATCAACCACCCCGAGGTCACTGTTAAGACGTAGCGGTGACTACAGCACGTGTGATAAATGCACGAGTAGATATCCCACACTGACACACGGTCAGTCGTTTCCATTAGCGGGTATGCCCAAAGTATAGCACGGAACAGTATAAGGCCTAGCCCTCTTAGAAACAGGGGTCTAGCCCCTCAGAACCAAACAGGGGTCTCACCCCTCCACAATCCGCGCACCCTCGTCTGACTACCCCGGTTTACCCAGAGGGCCTAACAAGTCAGTGTAGGGTGGCTAGCTAAACCCTAGGCCCCGTGGAGTGGCTAGCTCCCACCCTACATTAATAGCTCGCCTCGGTACCGTGTACACGAGGACCAATAGAAGTTGGTGTAGAGTGGCCAATCCTAACCCCGGGTCTCAACCCAAGGGCGGCTAGCTCCGCTCTACACAAAAAGGGGACAGACGCTCTCCTTGGTACCACATACTCAAGGGCCAGTACACTTCCCGTCTACTTTCCAGATTTTCCATCTAACCATAGGAGCTCTACTCCTAATTCCCTGGAGGGTTCATGCTCATGTTCACCACATTATTCCGACTCAGATTCCATCATTCACAATTCAGTTCTCGTTTATATACAGGCAGCTCGTGTTTCCACAATTCAATGCATGCAACTGATGATTTCATAGGTAATTGGTCATTTATCTCAAGCAGCTCATATTCTAACAGGTAGCTCACAACTTTATTACAAGCAATTGCTAGCAGTTTAACTTAATCATGTATACAAATACAATCATGCAGTACAATTGGTTTATTCATTTCTCTGTCCTAGGGTTCATGCCACATCCTAGGTTTCCAGTTGACTAATTCCACAGACACATTCTTATTTAATATGATTAACAAAAGTAGACCACTCTACCAGACAATCCGGGAGTAATGGGGGCTCGAACCTCAGACCCAGGCGTCACTACGAGCCCCAAACACATAGCAGGCCAAAACCCTATACCAGGGAATACATGAAAAAAGAGGATTCAGAACAGTGTATAAAGGTTTCTAGTACATAGAGGAACTCACAAGGAAACTACAGATACTTTGTTTGCGTAAAACGGATCCCGATCGAACCCCAAACGATAAAAAACGTGTCTACTGACCAAAAATCAGACGTCTGGAAACAAGTCCAGACATCTTAAAAGATACAGAACCTCAACTCAAGTCCCTGCAGTGTCCTCAGACATCCAGGACTCCCCTGCAATCATCTGAAGGCGGTTCCAAACGTCATACCACTCCTTCGATTGTCTAGAAGCACCTCTGGTCGTCTAGTGAGCTGATCAGACATCCGAAAGTGCGTGGGAGGGCATTCTGCGCTCCTTCCCAAGGCTACTCCTACGTACGATAGCGCAGCCACCCCAAAATTAGACTGGCATATCCTCTGTGATGCGGCCTGCATGGCCGTAATCGTGAAAAGAGCATACCTTTGCGATAAATGAGCTTTCAGACGTCTGGTCTTGACTCCAGACGTCTAGATGCTCCGCCAATCGTCCGAACTTCACTCCAGATGTTTGAAACTGGAAAAATTCCAGTATCAGAATGTACTCCCAGCTCTCTTATCTGTGCTCCGTCGCGCTTCTCCTTACTCCGCCGTAGCTCCAACTACTGCAGGTGGTCGAGGATGCTGCTCCGGACTCCCACCTCCCGCACGTGCTCGCGGTGGCTGTGCGAGCTCCGACGAGCTTCCACCGAAGCTCTCGACCTTGGCCTCCTCCTCCTCCCACACTTCTCCTCTTTCTCGCCCTCTCTCACTCACCCTCGCTCACCTCCTCTTGCAGCAGTGAAGGTGGGGTGTGGTGGTGGTGTGTAGGGTAGAGAGGAGAGGAGGGGAGGGTGGCTTTATAGGTGTTGTGGGTTTAGGGTTTGGGTAGGAAGGAGGGGAAAGGAGAGAGAGAAAAGAAGTTCTACACGCCACCCGTGCGCAGAGCACAGAGCACGTACAAAAATTTCATTTTCAGACGTCCAGGAAAGGGTCCAGATGTGTGGACAAATGTCTGACTGAGACTCTAAACATCTTAAAAGGCTAAAAGTGGGATGGGTCTTTATAGTAGAGTGCCCCCACTAGTTGCAGGGTTTCCCCCACCCGACCTCTCTTGTCACTGATGTTCTAGGTAGACCAAAATGGGGACTTGACCTCTTAAGTCTACCAGTTTTAATTAAGAGCAAGGGTGCTTATGATTTTTTGTGAAAAGTGACCTAATTTGAAGATTGGTTAACCCAACAAGGTGGGTGAACTTCACCTGTGTTGTCCTTTTAAGAAATTTAGGTTCCTTTTTTAGTGTTCAAATGAATTTAAGAGCCTGGTTTTGGAGTTTTGCTTGAATAAATCAATTCAATCAAGGTTCAAGCACACATTGTTTGAAAAGATCAATTCTTGATTAAGCAAGTGTGTTTCTAAAACCCTAGGCTGGAAACCCTAATTGGCTCTGATTTGGTCCAATTTACTTCGTCCAAATGTGGTACCTAGGGCTTCAAACAAGAAGGTGATAGCCCCAGATACCTTAAGATCTTAAGTAGGTGCACAAATTAGGGTTTGGATGTTGTCTAAATAGAATATATCAAATCAAGCAACTTGATGGTTAATCTAAGAATAGAATGCAAGTAGCCCTAATTGATTTTTTCCCTTTTTTTTTTAGCTTTTTTAGATTCAGGGGCTTAGAAGAAAGTAGATGGAGTTTACCTGCTCCTGGAGTGGTTGATATGCGACTGATCTTCCTCAATGAATCCCCTGAAATAGATCAAAGTCAAAAGAGATAAAGAAGTTAGTATTGACTCGGATATTGCAATCAAGAGATCTAAATTGCATGTTGCTCCCTGGAACGGCGCCAAAATGTTTGCGAGCAAAATTGAGGTTTTAAAAACTGCATTGTAGTATAACTGGAAATGCTTTTAAAACAAATAATATTTTATTACTCAAATGAAAGTCTGAAGTCGAACACAGGAAGCAATATGGCAATTTCAAACTCAAGATCATAATTTGAATCAAAGAGATTTCAATAATAATAATGTCAAATATCAATGTGCAAAAAGAATGGAGTAAAATAATGATTTGAATCACCAATTACTCCTCACAAATAGCACCTAAATCAACAGTATCAATAAAGCCTCAAATATATGTAATTAGATGATCTAGGAGTGTATCAGACGGCTTAAACAACCGTTTGCTATAGTGCTTCCTAGAGACTCAAGGAACTCTTCTCTTATGTGCCTTTCTTCTTACTTATGAGGCCTTCTTCCTTCTCCTTTCTTTCTTCTGTCCTCTGCTTCTCCTACCTTGTCTTCTCTTCTTCTTTTGCCTCTCTGCCTGTGCGACTCCTCTTGTTTACGCAAAGGGGGAAGGTTCCTCAATTTTGGCTAAGTGTTAGCCCAAACCTTCTCAGAGTAAAAACCCCCTGCCCCCGCACACAATCCTCTCTTTCTCTCCTGAGGTCATCCTCTCCCAGAGCCTCCAATAGTACTGGGTTATCGGGTTTCGGACCTAGAGTGCACCCAGGTCCAAGGCTGCGAGCGTGGTCGCAGCCGAGGAGTGAAGTCAGGTTAGGCAGGTCAGGTCTGCAGCAAGCCCATGGGGGATGGGTCATGGCAAGGTGTAGGTGAAAGGGTGAGCGAGGGACCTCACCCCCCAAGTGTCTAAAGCGATAAGCCCTAGACACTTTTTCAATTTATGCGACCATAGCCACTCTTCAGCTTCCAAGGTGGGACTAAAGTCCCACCTTTCTTCGCATGTTTGCAGCTGTAGTGAAGATAACTTGAATTGAGGCAGTAGTAGGGTCTAGTGACTTCAATTGTCGCCCTAAGATCACTCCTGGAAGTCTTTTGCTCAACCTAGGAACAGCAGCTGAAGCTGAAGGCTCAAGAACAGCACCTGGAGGTCTTTGAAGGAGCTCCACCAATGGCATGGTAGCTCGAGACCTGAAAGAGATGAATATGGGCTAAATGCCCTAGTCAGTATGCTCAGGAGTTTCACCTTGATGAGGCGAATGCAACGGCGGTGTCCGTGATGGGTGAACGTGTATGAGGTGGCCGATCGATGTCGGAAAGTGAAGTACGTAGGTACAATGTTCGGTGGAGCGAGTGAGGGACCAAATCCCTCAATTTCTTGAGGGGTTTTGGTCTGTGGAGCATGACGGAGCTGATGGAGGTGACAGCGGCAAGTTTCGAGCAGTGGGGCAGTGTGTAGGCATTGTCGAAGCTTCGTCAGTGATGGAGAAGATGAAGTGCAGTGGGTGGCAATTAGCGGTTTGTGTGTGGTTGCAATGGTGGAAAAACAAAATAGAAAGAGAGAGGAAGAGAGGGACTTAGCGAGAGGATAGGGAGGCGAAGGGCTTCGGTGTTGGTCGACTGGAGCCAGAGAAGGAGGAAGATGCGACGAAGCGATGATGGCAATGTAGATGGAGGAACGCCCTCCCTTTGGCTGGGGTGGGTCGCGACAAAGAGAGGAGTTTAGGCCGTCAAATTTGATGGTTGGACGGCTGGAGGAGAGAGATTCAGGGGGGTCGCCGGATGATAAACTCTAGTTTATCATCATTCTTATGCATTAAAACAAACCTAGCTCTTAGGATTTTACTCCATAAATGGGTTTTTGGGCTACATTTAGGCATAAATTAGGTTAGGCATGCATTGCTTTTTTTATTGTCTTTTTAATATGTTTTTATGAGTGTTAGGGATGAACAGATATACAGATCCCTAAAACCCTAGCACTCAAGAAGGTAAATGGTGAAGGAGAAGCTCAGCTAATTGGAACTCAGCTTGATCCAGCTCACCATAGCTGGATTCCAACTCACTTGAACTAGGGTTAGCTCATCTCAGCTCCATTCAACTCACCTCAGCTGAATAGCAGCTCAAGAGAGCTCATCTTAGCTCACCCTAGCTCAGGTTAGCTCAAATCCAGCTCAACTTAGCTGAGTCTAGCTCATCTCAGCTCCCATTAGTCCACAGGGAGCTCTAGGTAGCTCAGCTGAGTTGACTAGAGTTCACCCCAGCTCAGGTCTAGCTACATCTAACTCCACTCAACTCTGGCTAGCTGAAGATGACTTCATTCCTACTTAGGAAGCGCAAGTCCAGCTCCTGGGGACTCAGCTTAGCTCAACCCAGTTGAGCTAAGCTACCTTAGCTGCCTCACCCAGCTTGATCCTCCCCGGGAGCATTAGACCCAGCTCACCTCAGCTCCTTTCAGCAGAAGCCAGCTTGCTTTAGCTTGGCTTAGTAGCTAGCAAAGAACTAGCAAGCCAAGCCAGCTAAGGTAGCTCCTTGCAGCTCTCTTCAGCAGCCACCAACTCTAGTGCAGCTCAAGATGACTACCTCCAGCTCTTCTCCCTAAATACCCTAGCTCCAAATGCCTCCAACTCTACTCCCTACTAGCCAAGCTAGCTAAGCTGCTTAACTTAGCTAGTCCACCTCCATGGCACCAAAAACTACTACCCTACTACCTAAGCTCCAGCAAAAAGACCACCTACTCCTACTTTATTTTGGTGCCAACTATCCCTTCCATCACCACCCTACATCCACTATCAAAACCCATCTCCACCCTCCATTTTTTCCCTCCAAAATTGCCTTCTAGAAGGTATTTTTGGAGGGAAAACCAAGGCACCTCTTCATTTCCCTCCCATTTTTCCCTCCAAAAATATCAAAGCACCCCTTCATTTCCCTCCAAAAAAACACCATAACCACCCCCCTTCCCATCCTATAAATACCCTACCCTACCACCACATAATTCCCATCCTCCATTAGTGCATTTTTCTACCTATACCCACCTACACCTACTACCAAGAAGGAGTAGAGAAGAAGATTAAAGGGGCACATCACCAGCCCCTTTGGTGCCTTCTTCCCCCCACTCTCTTCAACTTGGGCCACACCAAGGAGGAGGAGCTTTCCACTTCAAGGAGGACGGCCAGGCAAAGGAGAACCTAGGGTGGACATCCACCCTTGGAGGAGAATTAAAGGTGGTAACTACCACCTTGGAGGACACCATTTTCAAGGAAGGAGAAGGAGGAGCCCTTTTTAAGCCTAGGAGCCACTAAGCTTGGAGCAAGGAGCTTCCCCTCTTCACCAACAATTCAGGAAGATTTGTGTTTTATTTTCTTTGTTGCAATTATCTAGTAGTAGAAGCATTCATCTACTAGGGTTTTTTGTAAAACACTCTTTTGATTAAAGTTGCCTTCTTTAATCTTTTTTGTTGCATAGTCTTGTAGAATTCTTATTTAACCTTTTTCACTCCCTCTCCCTAATTACTCTAGGCCTCCACGTGCCTAGAGTGACCTTAGGGAGAGGTTCTACTTGTCACTATAATAGTAGTGTAGTGGATTAGTATAGAGAATTTTCTTGCTATCAACAAACCCGCCTTATTCTTATTATTTCAAAACAAAAAAAAATCATATATATAAAACACCAAAAAGAAAGTTGAGCTCCATCTTTAAAGCAAGGGATTTTAATTTTGCAAACATTTGGCCTCCTTGGACGACCCTAGATACTCCCCTATCTAGGAATATAAATTTAAAAGTGAATTCATTTTTATGCATTGCAACGACTTAAAACCCTAAATTTAAAAATCGCGCAAAAACATGATCACCGGAGCACTGGTCTTCGGTGGTGGGAGAGGGGTTTTTAGGCCGTTAGACATGCCATGACTTGCTAAAAAGCACGGTCGTGCGATGGTGTCTCTTTTATAGGTCATAGGAAGCCCTTTCAAGCTTGGAAAGAAGCTTTCAAGCTTGGAAGGTGCTTGTGAAGTAGGATACCTGAACCTTTGAAAGGTTCGCATGGCCTTTTGGGAAGGACTTAGAGCCCAAGAAATGGCTCAAATGGAAGGTAACTTCCCAAGGAATCTGTGTTTCAAATCTTGGATTGATTATTGAGAATCGAGCGAGGAATCCTCACTCGAAACTTGATAGTGAAGGTTTAACCTTCCAAAAATGGCACGGGACCTGCTTGTGAAGAAGACAAAGAAGTTGGGGGGCTATTTTTAAGAAATTTCAAAAGTTAAGGGTCTGAATGAGATAGGAAGTGTCTGACTAGACAAAAATGCAAACTTGGTCAAGATGATCTCAGATTGGGCCCAAATTTTGGTACATACCTAATTTGGACCCAAAAAATCCAATGGTGAAGCTAGATTTAGGTTTTGACCAAGTTTGATTAGTAATTTATGCAAAAACCTAAATTACGGTAAATATCTGTCTAAGACTGTTTTGGGTCAAGATGGCTTATGATGGTCAAATTGAAGGTTCCTAACCCTAGAGAATATTTTT
This sequence comes from Thalassia testudinum, assembly GCA_037157565.1. Classification (NCBI taxonomy): domain Eukaryota; kingdom Viridiplantae; phylum Streptophyta; class Magnoliopsida; order Alismatales; family Hydrocharitaceae; genus Thalassia; species Thalassia testudinum. The sequence goes on from JAZHRO010000056.1 coordinate 20,491,498, forward strand.
TTATGAATTTTAGAGGGTTTAGGTGAATTTTATCCTGACCAGAACTTCAATTAATTAAGCAAGTCTATTTTTAGGATTTCAAAAGTCATTTAATTCTCAAAATACGTGAAAACCCTTTTTTGTCAATTCTAACCCACTTGTTGTCTTTTTAAGACCAATTGACCCTTAGTTAACCCCTGAGAAAACCCGTGATTGAACTACATTCATGATATGATGGTAAAACTGCAGTTTTAACCTTGTTTTCTTATCTTTCCCTTAGAATGGCTTTGCAATGAAATATGGCTCTCTGGTAGTTATATAGGAGCATTTACTGACTTAATTGGATCAAAATGAGTTAGTTATGGCTCATGATGGTGTTCCCATCAATGAGTATGATGAGTGAACTCAAGTTCTTTTTAGGACTCCATATCCAACAATTGGGCACAGGAATCTACATTAGTCAAACTAAGTATGTTCTTGAAATACTTAAGAAGTTTGACTTTGAAAATGTAAAAGGAAAAGAGACTCCAATTGGTCCATCTACTTCTCTTGGTGAAGACTTATCCGACAAGAAAGCAGATGAAAAGAAATACTGAGTTATGATGGGCTCACTACTATACCTCACAGCCTCTAGACTTGATATTCTTTTTACTACATGTTTATGTGCGAGATTCCAGTTCAAACGCAAGGAATCTCATTTAAACGCAGAAAAAAGAATATTTAGGTACCTAAATAGCATAAGAGATATTGGTCTCTTCTATCTTAAAGCACAGACTTTAGACTTATTGTCCTATAGTGATGTAGATTATGCAGGGAGTCGAACAAACCAAAAGAGCACTAGTGGCACTTGTCATTTCATTGGAGAATTCTTGGTATCCTGGTTCTCTAAGAAACAGACATGTGTTTCACTTTCCACAACTGAAGCAGAATATGTTGCTACTTTACTCGCCTGCTCTCAGGTCATTTGGATGAAACACACCCTATCCAATTTTGAATTAACTTTTGCGCAATCTAAAATTCTATGTAACAGTATTAGTGCAATTAATTTATCCAAGAATCCGGTATATCATTCACGTACCAAGCACAAAGATGTTTGACATCATTTTCTTAAAGACTGTGCTTAAAGGTGTCATTCACTTAGAATTTATAGATACTCAAAACCAATTGGCAGGCATTTTTACAAAACCTCTTACAGTAGAGAGGTTTTGCTTTGTCAGAAGAAAATTGGGACTTGTACAATAAGAGAAATTCAAAATTAATTGATTGATCATTTTACAACTTATTTGTAATTATAAAAAATCCTGAGGGATTAACTGTAATTTACCTACTTTTACCCATAAGGGGTATACTGCAATATTTCCATAGTTCTAGAAATTTTAGGGTGTTGTTTGCAATGTGGTTGCCTAACTTAGGAGTTGATTACATTATTTTATCAATACCTAAGTTCTAAATTCACATTTTTTCTCAACCACTTTAGTGGTCATGTGCCTTGCACATGACCCATCCCATATAAAACAATACAAGTGCAGATAACTTGCCTCATTTCTCTAATTCAAAAACCCCAGCCCCATTTCTCTCCAAGGCCTTTTCCAAAGAAGATCTCCTCCAAGGATCTCTCCAAGGTCATAAGATAATCTCTCCTCTTTTGGTTCTTATTTCCTTTGGTTGTGATTTTCTCTCGAGATCTACCTTCTCTTCATGACCTGCTGCTATTGCAATTTTTTTTTAATCAAGTACCAACTAGTACCGGTACTCATTGGCTACAGCAGAGCCTGCTAATGGCAATAGGTACCGGTACAGATGGTAAGAATCGGTACTCGCTCATTCTGTTGTTGGCTCTAGAAACCAACTAGTACCGGTACACATGACCAATACCGATACTTGCAGGCTAGTGTGTATACTGTATTATGCACACAATACTGATACTCTTCACCAATACTGGTACATGATTTATCGATACTAATGATGAGTACCGATTCACACATGTTGATTTAATACTTCTTATTGCTAATGATGTTGTTTATATTTATTGTTTGTGTTTGAATATGATCAGATGACACCTAAGTCAAAATCAAAGGGGAAGGCACCTCAAGATGCCTTTCATAAGTTTTGCATCAATGAGGATGCCAAATCAAAATTTGATTGGTATAAGGGCCCAAAGCTTCACCATTGTAGGCCTATTGAATGGAAAGATTTCAGTTTACATCTTCATGGTTTCACCACACATCTTTCCGAACAACACTTAATACATTTTTTATGAAGCCTTTTTTGTTGACATTCCTGGAGTTTATCTTGATGTCAATTGCCTATATTTTGCAAATCTCCAAGAACAAGAAAATAGGGCTCATCTAGTTTTAACATCAATTATTTTTGGAAAAAGGATAACTGTCACTCCTAAGTTCCTTTCTACTATTACCAAATGTCCCAATAAAGGTCATGCATTTGGTTCTCTTAAGGAGAAGTTTATCACTGCTCAAATTCATGAAACCCTTCTCCAACCTAGTTGTTAGGGAAAATCACTTATTTCCCCAAACATGACATTATTTTCTCAAGTCCTATTCGGATCTTAGCATGGAACCTTAGGGCCAAATATTTGGGATATCACAAAATTCCCGTTGGTATTTTACCACTCATCTATGCTATAATCACAAGCTTTCCTATAAATTGGAACATGATGTTTATTCATTTTCTTTGTCCTCACTACCATGCTTCCACCCTACCTCTTGATATTTTAGTTTCACACATTCTTATCAAGAGTGGCGTTGATCTCTCCAATTTCACCCCTTTTAGAAAGGTGGCCTATTTCAAGTGGTCCACTCGTAAGAAAATGGGGGTAAAACCTATTGGAGAAGAATCATCTAGTGATGAAGAAGAGGAAGACCAAGTTGATCCAAATGCTCAATCCTCTTCTCATCAAGTTTCTGGGTCGACTTCCAATTTTCTTCCCATGACTTACCCTTTTCTGGAAGTTGAACATCCTTGGGTGAGCTTAGCTCACTTACCCAGAACCGATCCTACAATGATTAACAACTTTAATTATATCGGCCAAAACCTCACGAACCAAAATTTTGGCATGCGTCAAATGGAATGCAAGTTCCGTGATTTATCTCTCTCCATTGAGCCCTCCCATCTTGCTCGTTCCACTCAACAACCTAAACAACGGAAGCGAACTCAACCAAAGGCTCCTATGGAATTTGGAGAACATCGACAAAAACATTTTCAAGACCCCCATCAAACTTCTACACAAGTGGAGGAAGAAGAGCCCATTCTTCCTAGTGAAGGAGACGAAGAAGAAGAAATGCAAGATGAAGACATTCCTTATGATGAAGATGAAGAAGAGGAAGATGAAGAGGATGAAAATGAAGATGAAGATGAAGAAGATGAAGATGAAGAAGATGATGATGATACAACCGTCATCTCAAATCTTTAGCAACAATATGTTCGCAAGAAGTGTTGCGCTTAGCATGTTTAGAATTACTATTTATGTACTTTGTTGCGTGGTTAAGACAAAATATGTGAAGTTTGACTATCTTTCACTTTTGTTTGATTATTTTGAACTTGTTGGATGTTTGCAATGTATGAGATACTATGGTTTTATGTTGATGCTTTATTTCAATTCAATTCAATGTATGAGATGTATGCTTTACAAATGAAAGTTTGGTTTGTTCAATTCAATTTTTGTTGTTTGACAAAAAGGGGGAGATAATGGAGCTAATATACATATTTAAAAGGGGAATCTTAGTTTGAGGGGGAGGTTGCACTCCTAGTGGAGTTTTTTTTCCCTTCTCTTATTTAGCTTCTATCCTTATAATATGTGTATGGCTATTGTTCTGTCAACACCAAAAAGGGGGAGATTGTTGGAACCTAGTTCCACTTTCTTCTAAGTTTTGGTGTTAAGAAAACCATTTTTATTCTAATAAGTTTTTATGAGTGAAATTAAAAGGCTCTTGGAATGGTATGGCCTGGAGGTTGATGGAGATGCTGATGGCTACTTTGAGCTATTTTGAAGATTTGATGATGATCTCTTTAAGTCGTTCTTATAATTTTAGTGTCTTAGAATTTGTATGTCTCCTAACAAAACAAATGAATATAGGGTTAAAAGTAATTAGAGCTAATTAGGCCTCAAATTCGTAACAATGTTCATTTTCAAAAACCTAAAATACCGATACTCATCATGAGTACCGATACATGTAACTTACATTGACCACTCTACCTGAAACTTATGAGTAACAAGTATCGGTACTCAAAATGAGTATCGGTACTTGTTGCCTAGTTGGCACTCAACTGAGAGCTTGAAGTATTGGTACCTATGATAAGTACCGATACCCAGTCTCTTTTGCACTGGCTGTTGGTAGGATATGAGCAGCTAGTATCAATACCACAACTTTAGTAGCAATACCAACTACCCACTAAGCCAGATCTTAATGGCTGATATGTATTAAAAATGATTTAAAACACACTTAATTAGTACCCAATGGCTATGGAGCGTAGGGGGTGTATTCTAGCCTATAAAAGACCCCTTTAGGTTCTCTTCTCAACACACAACACCACTCCTCTCTTCCTTGCTTCAAAATTCTAATTCATACTATTTTTCTAAGCAAGGTGCTAGACTTGTGGCCTAGTAACTATAAGAAAATTTTTTGAGGTTGCAACAAGTCTTTAGGCATTTAGTTTACATTCTAATGCTTGTCCTATGCGCTGATTCATTCCTTAGTTTCCATTGGTAATATTTTTAAGTTATATATTGTTGGGAGACTTAAGATTCAAGTTGTAAGCCATTTACTTTTGCTTGCACCTATACTATTTATTTGTCTCTATTATCTTGTAATTGGGTTGAGGTAACCCATTAATTACCTCTTATTATAGTGATTTGATTCCCTTCGAGTTGAGGGAATCGGGTTAAAAATCTGAAGTCAGGAGACCTAGGTAGTGGAATACCCAAGTAAGGGGAACCATTATATATTTGGTGTCAATTTGTGGTTTGAATTATTTTATTTAAATTTTTTCTCACACTATTCAACCCCCCTTCTAGTGTGCTTGTGTTATCAGATCCTACAAGATGGAGCTTGGGGGGGAGGAGGATATTGAGGAGGTTGGAGTGCTCATAGGTGAGATTGTGGAAGAGATAGGAGACAAAGTTAAACTAGAGAGTGACCAGATGGAATGTGGTCTTTATTGTGTTTTTTTGGTCTGATGACACCAAGCTATTCTCGAGGTGTTCGATGAAATGTTTGAGAGGTATGTGGTGTTAGGAAACATAATGTTGACCACCTTACAAGGTTCTTGGACATTTCCCTTGAGGTTGATCCCTTTACGCCCTCCCTAGTTGTTCGTCATTCAATCGTTAATTGGTGAGGGATGAGATCTACCTATATACCATGTTTGTCATTAAATCATTTCATCCAAAACATGGCATGTTCTTCAGAGAAAGACCAAGAGATGCTAATAGTGCTATGGCGAACGGCGGCGACAACTAGCTTTTGTTAAGTCATTGTAGTACAGATAGTTATTGCCATCATTTGCTAATATTTGTTACTCAGAAAATACAGTTCTCCCGAGGTCGAACTCAGGGAGCAAGTCGTATTCTAGAGATACGCATGCTCTATTACAAAAATAAAGAGAGAGAGAGATGAAAGTTTGGCTCTTCTTTCTTCCTCTTTGTCTTTTGTTCTTCGTGTTCTTCCTCTATTTCTTGGTTGAACGATCCTATCTTTTTCTTCTTTGTTTCTTCTTTTCTTGCTTCAGATCTTCCTCCCGTGCTCTTCTTCTTCTTGCTTCTCTTCTTGTTCTGCTTTCTGTTTCTTCACTTGGCTGCTCCTTCTCTCTTCTTTTCTTCTTCTTCTTTGTCTTCAGATCTCTGCAGAGTCTTCACTTGGCTTCTCTGTGTTCCTCTCTTTCCTCAACCTCGCCTTCCTTCTTCTTCTTCACCTTCACCTGTCTTCAGGACGTCGTCTGATTTCTCAATCAGACGACTTAACCCGCGGATGCTACAGTGTCGATTCAGTTCTTCTTCCGCAGTCCTTCTTCTTCTTCACCTGTGCCTGCACGCTTAAGAGTTCAGCATCAGAGGGCAAAAACCTACGCTACCCCCCTCCCCCGCGCGTCTCGTTCTCTCTCTGATTTCGCTCTTAGGACAACTCTCCCAGAGCAACCGGGTAATCGGGTACGAGTCTCGCCCGGGTCCAGGCCTACCGACGTGCGGTGGTGGGCGAGGAGTGGTAGTCAAGTCGGGTCGGGTCGGCCGGATCCGCGTGATGAGCTCGCGGACGGGCCGGGTGAAGCGGTGTGAGAGGGACCTCACCCCGTGTGCTGAGGCAGTAAGCCTACAGCACTTTTTCAACTTATATCAGCGTGCCTCTTCGAGACCTTCCGAGGTGGGACTAAATGTCCCACCCCAATGTGAGCGCCTGCGCAGAAGAAGTAGCGACAGCCGAACTTCACGCGAGGGCTTCATGCGAGGGCTTCGCCCCAACTGCGAGCCTGGGACGCTTCGCGGAGACGCCCCGCGCAACCTGGGAGTCGAACCTGGGCGCAGGTGTGCCTGCACCTGCAGGTGAAGGAGCTCTGCCTGCTCAGTAATGACGATGGCGGGCGAGTCACCTGGTCACAGAAGAACGGCGTCTCGGCCAAATCAGACAGGCGGGGGACCTTCGCAGTGGCACGGTGAAGGTGGTCAGAGGGAAAGCAAGGGGCGTGGTGGAGCAAACAGGTCATCCTAGGTCAAACTGTGAGTGAAGAAGTGGGTGTGTTCGGTGGATCTGCAGAGGGCGTTTGGTGGGAAGTGGAGGGGCGGAAGAGGATCTGGGTGAGGAGGCAGAGGTTATGCACAGGTTGGCGAGCCGTGTGTGGTGCTGGAGCGATGGGAGCGGTTCGCCGGAGTTTGGCCGGAGGTGGAGAAGGTGAGGGCGATTGGTCGGAATCGAGGGTGACAGTAAAGGCTTTCAGTATGGAAAAGAAAGAGGGGAGGAAGAGGAGAAGTTTTACCTACTAAACTGGACGAAGAGGGGTTGGCTCAGGCGACAATCGTATCGACTGTCGCCAGAGAAGAAACTGCCCAGAGGAAGGGGCAGCGGCGACGACAGGGCTCGAGCAGCGCGCGCCGGTATTGCGCGACGCGGAGGAGAATCAGGAAGAAGTCTCTGCTGCTGGTATTGCGGCAGAGCGAAGAGGAGGAGGAGGAGGAGGAACCGCCGGAGCTGGTGGGCGTCTGCCGGAGTGAGAAGGGAGGAATTGAGGAGGTGTCTCCGTCAGATCCGAGCTGGGAAGAACGGCGGAGCGACGGGGGTATTTATAGGGGCAGAATCAGAGAGGAGGGCGGAGGGAGACGACGTGTCTCCCTCGCCGGAGGACGTCGGAGATGGAGACCCATACCGTCCGTGCGTTCACATGGCTGGTATGGTGGGTTGCAGCGACCAGGGGGTGTTCCTGCGACGGCTGATGACGCAGTGCACCCCCGGTTGACTTGGCAGAAGGTCCCCCTTACCCTGCGCGGCGCCATGCTCCGCGCAAGGTCGCCGGAGCATGGTGCTGCTCAGGTTTTGCAGGAGGGACCTAAATGCAAAGAACGAAGGAGAGTTAGGGGCCAGAATGTGAGGGTTCAAAAGTTGAGGGCCAAAAAGTAAATATATGAGGACCAAAGTGTAAAGTTGGTCAAGAAGGTTTCTTCTTAGGCCCAAGTTTTTACACATGACTAATTAGGACCTAAGGATTCTGATGGTGAATTTTATTTCTAGATTAAAGCTTGTTTGACCAGTCAATTTACGCAAAAACCCAAATTAAGTTGTTAATTGGGCCTGGTTCTTAATGTAGGTCAAAATGGGTTCCTAAGGCCAAATTAAAAGTCCTAAACCCTAGAGATTATTTTTCTATGAACTTTAGAGGGTTTAGTTGATTTTTACCTTGCCTCAAACCACGTGAATTGAAGTAGGTTTATTTTTAGGGTTACAGGCTGTCATTTAATTCCTTGGAGTTGCTGTAGCCCTTATTGAGTCATTTCATCCTACTTTCCTTCTTATTAGGTTGTTTTGACCTATGTTTGGACCCTGAGTTACCCTGTTTTCAGATTGGATTGGTGAAATTACATTTTTACCCCTCAGTTTATGCTTTCTTTGCAAACTCAGAATCTCTCTGATCCAAGCCTTTCTAAGGTTATGTAGGAGCTTTTATTCTCTGTATTAGGTCAAAATGAGCTAGTTATGGCTCATGATGAGGTTCTCATCATACCCCCATGCCTAGCTTTTGCTAGTCCCTTAGCAAAAACTTAAGGTTTCAACCCTTGTTCTAGACCAGTCAATTTCAACAACTTAAGATAAGTGCTTTTTCATTTGAACCTAGATTAGGTTAGAATGCTGACCATAGGCTTAAAAGGTACTCTAGTACCAATCAAGATCCAGATCTGTCTAGCCTCAGCCTCAGTCTTTAGCAAAGGTTTTTAAGGCCTACAAGAACTAACTTAAGGTCTATTGGACTTTGTGGTTAAAGCACCCGTGCTTGAAATGATTTTAGCCATGGTTCAGTTCGCAGTGCGTTTTATAAGAGAGAGATAGAAAGTTTTTCTGTTTGGAGAGTTTTCTCTCTCTTTTTCTTTTTAGTTCTAGCCTAGGATTGGCTTTTCAACACGGTCTGTATCAGATTCATTGCTCCCATCATCAATCCTCAAGGGTTCCTGGCGATCGATGCTTCGAGATAGCACCGCCCATGGCAACCCCCAGAACCCTGGCTATTGAGATTTCGAGATAATCCCATCCATGGTGTTCCGTGGTCGAATTCAGACCCTGGCAATTGACACTTCGAGATAATGCCATCCATGGAATCTGAACCAGCAGGGTGCTTACATGCCCCCAGTAGGATATGTGAATATCCTAAGAGACAAGCACCGAGGAGGTGATATTTTGTTACGCATCTTTGAGGGGATTTCCTGCCTCTCCGCGCTGGGAACTCGTCCAAATCAACTTGTGTTGATCGGCCGCTCCTACTCTAGGTGTACTTTTTAGAATTTTGCGACGCTTCTGCGTGATTTTGATTTTTACGCTTACTGAACCAGGCTGTGTGTGAGGTTAGGGTGCTTAGGTTACTGAGTCCCGTAAACCAAAAATTAGTTAATGAGGCCAAATACTCCCTAAGCCTTAGACCTAATACTTCAGCTTTTCATTTTCCTCAACCTCTTGAGGAGTGTCCAGATCTTAATGGGTACTAAGAGTCTATCCAAGAATGCCTAAGGTTTGCGTTCTTACTAATCCCTTTGTGCACTTTTTCAGTTATTTTCTTGAACGAGGTCTAGAACTTAGGTTAATTCCTTAGTTCCTTACTAATGACTATCACTTGTTTCTCATATTTTGTGCTCCTTTTTGTCCTTTTGTTTCTTTTCCTTCTCCACAAAATTTCCTTTCTCCTCTTATTCTTCTTTTTTTATTTTGAAAAATTTTTACTTTTTATGGTGTTTTTGGCATATGTGAATTTTTTTTGTTTTAAAACCTTTTCTTACAAGTTTTGCACTTTTATACCCCCCCATGCCTAAGATTTGCAATGTCCTCATTGTAACCTAGGGGGTTTTTATTTAACTTAGTTCATACATTAGGACAGATGTTTTGATGAGTGAATGGGTCGGGGTGACTGTTGCGGATGATTTTTAATCTCAGATGCAAGCATCTGAGGTGGAGTCGACTGTCCTAAAGTGTGAACTTTAAGTGCAGCAAGGTGTCAGAAAAGGTTTTAGGTTTTCAAAGAGAATGACGGGCTGCCTCCCGTTGAGCACTAAATTTGATGCCTTCAGCCAAGCAGGAAGTGCGATGGAGAGGGGATGATCAAATCAGTAGAGTTTTGTAAGACAAGCACCTTGATTAAGAGCCTGGTTAGTCCAACCAGGTGCTTGTTCAGATCGACAGGCTGATGATGCAGCCCAAACCCAATCAATCTGGTGGGTTGATAGATGTAGATCAAAAGGTGTGGAACCCACCATATACTATGAAGCTCAGATGGATGTGGAAGTGTGAATGCAGGGTTTGGCTGAGTCGAATCAGCCTGGTCAGAGTAGGGACCCGTAGAATAATCAGTGATTGATGCAGGAACCCTACAGGGGTGATCAGAGAATGATAGAGCATGGTATGTAGTCTGATCAATGTTCGAAACCCATGTGGAAATGCAATCGGCTCGGTGAGAGGTGAATCTGAATAGAAATTGAGTCCGGTTGCGAGTCGGGGTTGGGAAGAGGTTTTGATTAGTTCTGTGTGTGCAGACGAGGTGGCAACTGTGTATGAGGGCTCTTTTAGAAAGGAATGACAGGTGATTTTCTGTAAAGAGTCCTTCGGGTAACTATCAAATGCCTGAAGAGTGTCTGTAGGATGAAAGGAATCTGAATTGAGAAAAGATTTGAATTCTGGGTTGCAATCACTCTTGGCATTTTCTATTTTTGGTTCCTAACGATCGAAAAGGAGTGATTCTGTGTTATCAGTGATCTCGGGAATCAGGACCTCAGAGCCGGAGTCAGAGTCACGTGAACTGAGGTCGTAGATGGGCCTGGCGTGTTTAGGAAGGAGAGTCTCTCCGCAATTATAGTCGGATCTGAAGTTGTCGGAGAGTTTGTGAAAATGAGATTCATGATCATGAATTGCACCACAGCAAAAATTATCAGATGTGGAATCAGCAGCCTGACTGGGGTCTAGCCTGTATGTTAATTCTGGGTTTAAAAAGGTATTCTGTCTAAGCTCAAGCTCAAAGCTGGTAGGATAGACCCAATTGAAATCCAACTCGTCCAACTCCTCAGTCTCTGTATCATAAATTGGCATGACTTTCGAAAAATCGATCAGATTTCCTGAAGATGTTGGAGAGGGGTATTCATCAAATAGAGGCCCGGAATCATATTCTGTAAAAATTTGATCTTTCTCATAAGGGGCCTCATAATCTTCCCAATAAGTTTCAGATCTAGGTTCTAGGCTTAGGATGTGGGTAGAATTATTAGAACCTAAGTCCGAATAACCTTCGAGGGCCACCTTATCAAAATAAGGGGCGGAATTTATACCCTCAAAAGGTTCAGTTCTGATCTCATTATTGCAGGAGTTTTGGAATTCTAGGCTTGGCAATTCATGGTCTAAGTTTGGCTCATCATTGTGTTCTCCTGCAATATCCCAACCTAATTCAACATTGTCTTCTATCTGGGTTGGGATTCCACAACCACTTTGTGCCTCAATCCCAAGATCTGGGAAACTGGATTGTTCCTCAATACTGTTCCAAGATGGTTCATCCTCTATTTCTGATATATACGGGTATTTCTGGTTGATAATTTGTTCTACTGATTTCATCATTTCTACCCGTTTTATAAGGGCATCTTAGTGTTTGTTCAAGGACGTTTCGTGCGGATTTAAAGGCGTATTACGTTGCAGTAGAACCGACAAAACGTTTAAACAAATAATTTTATTACTCGAACAACTAGAGTATCCGAGGTCGAACACAGGGAGCAAACTCAGTACTTTGTAAAACCCAAGAATACAACTGTTAAATGCAAATATAATTGATTCAAAGAGTTTTTTAAGAAAGATGTAAAAAAATAGAATTAGACGTCTGATTTATGTATCAGACGTCTTAAATGTGATCTTTCTTTCTCTTTTTCTTCTTCTGCTTTGCCTTTCGGATCTCTTTGCAATCTTCCCTTGTCCTTCTTCTTCTTCTCCTGCGAAGACTTCTAACCTTTCTGTTTTCCTCCTTCTCCTGCGAAGACTTCTTTCTTTCTTCTTCTTCTGTCTTGCTTCTCCTTTCTTCGTTGCCTTCTTCTTCTTCTTTGTCTTGCTTCTCCTTCTTTGTCTTGCTTTCTTCTTCTTCTTTGTCTTTCTTCTCCTTTCTTCTGCAGCGGCCACGTCCTTCTCCTGCAATCAGCCTGCCTGCACAGGGAACAAAACCTAACCCTTCTCCCTCTACCCGCGCGTGTCTCTCTCTCAAGCAATTCACTCTAACCGCTCTACCAGAGCCACAGTCTCAATCGGGTCGGATCGTACCCGGGACCAGGCGCACCTGCAGGTGTGTGATGCGCAAGGAGTGCGTAGGTCTAGGTCGGGTCGGATCCGCCAGGTCCGCGTGGTCAGGCCGCGGACGAGGCGGGTGGGGTCAGTGAGGGACCTCACCCCTGTGCTTTCGAGGCAGTAAACGTATATCACAAAAACTCTTTATACCATACCTGTGCCTTGAGATTCCACGATGTGGGACTAAACGTTCCGCCTTTCCTTTGCGTGCGCCCGCAGACTCTCGTGTGCAATTGCCCACGCTGAAGGCCCTGCTGGTGTTCCTTGCTGAACTCAGTCACCTCGCAACACTTGCGAGAGTCTGCTGCACCTGCCGCCTGGGAAGCCTGACGCCTGCTGCTGCTCCAAGCTTCCTGCTGCTTCGGCTGTTAATGGCGGCCGGGGCGTTCACCTGAGCTTCCACAGAACGGCCTATTGGCCCAATTAGAATAGCTGGAAACCTTCGCCGTAGCACGGCGAAGGCGGTGGGTGATGCTGCAGGTTGCCGGTCGGCCTAGGCGTGCCCGCCTAGGTCAACCTGTGGCCGGAGATGGTGGGTTGTTCAGGGGGTGGTTATGGAGGTCTGAAGTGGCAGTTGTGGGGTGGAGCGAGTTCCTGGTGGTGAGGCGGAGCTCACGAGGTGGTTGGCGAGCCGTGTGGAGTGGCGGAGTGGTGTGGGCGGCTCGCCGGAGTTCGGTCGGTGATGTGGAAGATGAGGGTGGTCAGCGTCGGTCGAGGGGTAATCAGATGAGATAACAGGGGGAAAAGAGAGAGGATAGGATGGAGAGGAGTTCTAACCTAATTGTAAGGACGAAAGGGGACAGAAGGCGGACAGCAGTACTTGCTGTCCCCGGAGAAGATGACGCCCAGTGGGGGAGAACGGCGGCGACGACGGGGCTGAGGCGACGTGCGCTGGTACTGCGCGACGCGGAGGGAGGTCAGGAAGCTAACTCTGCCACTGGTTTTGTGGCAGAGCGAAGAGGGAGGGGAGGGGGGCTCGCCGGAGCTAGCTGGGGCATTTGGCCGAGCAGGAGGAGAGGAATTGAAGGGGGAAACTCAGCCAAATCAAGCTCAGCCCCTTCGGCCGGAGTTGTGGGTTCTTATATAGGCGCTGGACTTGGTGTGCAGGGCGTGAAGGGCACGTAATTGCCTGAGGTTGGTCGCCGGAGATGGAAAGGAGTTAGGATACCCAAATCTCTCGTGCGTTCGCACGAGAGATTGGGTTCACACCAACGATTGTAATTGACTTTATAAGGAAGGGAATTCCTCAGAGAATCCTCCTTCCATTTCTGGGAGGGAATCTCTGAGGGATTAGAGAGCAATCCCTCTCCGAACCTCGCCGGAGCTCGGTTCTGCCCTAGCAATGGCGGCAGGACCGGTTTGCAAAGGAGGCGAAGAACCTAGGGGGTTCTCTGCAACGGTATTCAAAAGATAGGGACCAATTTGTGATTTGGGTGTACTAAATTGCAAAGTAGGTCAAGATGACCCCTCCTTAGGTCCAAATTTTGGTACAAACCTAATTTGGACCTAAGGAATTCAATGGAGAAGTTAGATTTCAGGTTTGACCTTGTTTGACTGGATATTTTGCGTAAAAACCCAAATTAGGTTAATTGAAGAGCTATGACCCTAATCTAGGTCAAACTAGGTTCCAAAGGCCAAATTAAGTGTTCTAAACCCTAGAGTATGTTTTTTCATGATTTGTAGAGGGTTTACTTGCTTTTTGTTCTGACCGAAACCTTGTTAATTTAAGCGGGTCTATTTTAGGGTTACCAAGTGTCTTTTAGTTCTTAGATTGCACATGAACCCATTTCTGATTGACTCAACCCACTTTTTATCTCATTTTGACCATTTGACCCATGTTTTGCCTCTAAGAAATCCTGTTTATCTACTGCAATGGTAAAATTGCAGTTTTAACCTTTATTTCATGTTTTCTTCTCAGAGCACTTGTTCCTTCAGTTAGGCCTTCTTCTAGGTTATGTAGGAGCTTTTATATTCTTTATTGGGTCAAAATGAGCTAGTTATGGCTCATGATGAGGCTCTCATCATACCCCCATGCCTAGCTTTTGCTAGTCCCTTAGTAAAATTTCAAAGTTTTAACTTCCGTTCTAGACACTGAATGTTGTCAATAATGATAAGTGCTTCTCCTTTTTCTTTTGTGATTAGGTGGGAATGCCGACAATAGGCCTAGAGGTACTCAAGTACCAACCAAAATCCGGACCTGTTCCGCTTTAGCCTCAGTCTCTTGCAAAGGTTTCTACGGCCCACAGAACCTAACCTAGGGTTTGTTGGACTCCGCGGTTAAAGCACCCGTGCTTGAGATATTTTTAGCCTAAGTTCAGTTTGCAGTGCGTTTTTTTTTTGTAAGAGAGAGATAGAAGATTTATTTGTTTGGAGAGCTTTTCTCTCTCTTTTTTTTTTTTTTCTTTTTCATTTCTAGCTTCGGATTAGCTTCTCAACACGGTCTGTATCGGATTCCTCGTCCCCATCATCAATCCTCAAAGGTCCCTGGCTTTCGAGATTTCGAGATAATCCCGCCCATGGCAACCCCCGGAACCCTGGCTTTCGAGATTTCGAGATAATCCCGCCCATGGCATTCCGTGGCCGAATTCAGACCCTGGCGATCGACATTTCGTGATAATGCCACCCATGGTATCTGAACCAGCAGAGTGCTTACATGCCCCCAGTAGGATATTTAAATATCCTAAGAGACAAGCACCGAGGAGACGATATGTTGTTACGCATCTTCGAGGGGAATTTCCCGCCTCTCCGCGCTGGGAACTTGTCCAAATCAACTTGTGTTGATTGGCCGCTCCTAATCTAGGTGACTTTTTCAGAGTATTAAACGCTCTTGCGTGTTTTGAATATTTATGCGCACTGAACCAGACTGTGTGTGAATTTGGGTGCTTAGGTTACCGAATCCCGCAAACCGGAGGTCAGTTAACGAGGCCGAATACTTCCTAAGCCTTAGACCTAATACTTAAGCTTTGCATTTTCCTCAACCTCTTGAGGATTGTCCAGATTTTAACGGATACGTGAATTTTTAAGCAAAAAATCTAGCCCAAGAGGCCTAAGACCAGCGTTCCCGCTAATCTCTTGTTATATCTCTGTAGCATTTTTCTTTTCTTTTTCTTGACTCGGTCTAGAACTTCAGTTAACCCCTTAATCTTTTACTAATGACTTTTTCTTTTTCTTTTCCTTTTGTGCTCCTTTCTTTATTTTTGCTCTTTTTGTCATTTTTCTTTCTTTTCCTCCTCTCATTTGTATGACCCTGAATTGTTCCTCCCCTTTTTTTTTTTTTTTTTTGTATGAAACCCTTTCTTGATATGAATTTTCTGTCATTTTGCACTTTCATACCCCCCCATGCCTAAGATTTGCAATGTCCCCATTGTAAATTAGGTGGGTTCGAATTCAGCTTAGTTCATGTGTTAGGACAGGTGCGTGGTGAGTGAATGGGTCGAAGCGACTTGTTGCGAACGATTTCTAATCTCGGGTAGGTATACCTGAGGTGAAGTCGGCTGTTCTAATGGATGAACCCTAAAGTGCAATATGAGTTCCGCATAGCGATGTCAGAAACGGTTTCAGGTTTTTCAAAGAATGACGGGTTGCCTCCCGTTAAGCGCTGAGTTTTACGCCATCGGCTGGGCGTAATGAGCTCAAGAGGAAAGGAGGGTAAAGGATGACTCAGTCAAATCTATATCGGTCATGTCAATGAACGGCTTGAGTCTCTGCCCATTCACGACAAATGGTTCAGAATCGTGGCTGAGTGGGCTGATTTCAATAGCTCCATTTCCGAAGATTTGGCGGACTAGGTAGGGTCCGACCCACTTGGATCTTAGCTTTCCTGGGAATAGTTTGAGTCGAGCATCAAAGAGTAAAACTTTTTGACCAGGATGAAAGACCTTTCTAGAAATGTGTTTGTCGTGAAAAGCTTTAACCCGTTCTTTGTAAATTCGCGAGTTCTCATATGCGTCGTGGCGTAATTCATCGATCTCGCTCATTTGAAATCTTCTGTGGGTTCCAGCCTTAGAAAGGTCGAGATTACAGGTCCGTACTGCCCAATAGGCTTTATGCTCCAATTCGACGGGGAGGTGACATGCCTTCCCGTACACTAGTCTGAAGGGAGACATTCCTAATTGGGTCTTGTGGGCGGTCCTATAGGCCCACAATGCTTCCGGAAGCCAAGAAGACCAATCTTTTCTATCAGGTCGAACAGTAACCTGAAGGATCTTCTTGATCTCTCGGTTAGATAGCTCAGCTAGACCATTAGTTTGGGGGTGGTAAGGAGTAGAGATTCGGTGTGACACCCCGTATTTGATCATCAGTGACTTGAACTGAGCGTTTGTAAAATGGGTCCCTCCGTCGGAAATTATAGCACGCGGAATCTCGAACCTTGAGAAAATGTTTTGATGAAGGAATTTTATAACGGCTTTATGATTGTTGGTTCGGGTCGGAATGGCTTCTATCCACTTGGAAACATAATCAACTGCGAGTAAAATGTATTCGAAGCCATCCGAGGTAGGAAAGGGTCCCACGAAATCAATCCCCCAAATATCAAAAATTTCGCATACCAAGATCGGCTGTAGAGGCATCATGTCTCTATGGCTCATGTTGCCTAGAGTCTGGCAACGGGAACATGCCTTACAGTGATTGTATGCATCTCTGAAAATTGTGGGCCAGTAGAAACCACACTGGAGGACTTTCGATGCGGTTTTATGTCCTGAAAAATGTCCACCGCATGCCTGGTCATGGCAAAATGAGAGTATGTCTTTGATTTCCACTTCCGTGACGCATCGTCGGATTATCTGATCAGCACCAATGCGGAAGAGATACGGGTCTTCCCATAGGTAATACTTGGCATCGGAACGCAATTTGTCCTTTTTGGCCTTCGACCAATCGGGCGGAATCTGATGTGATGCCAGGTAATTAACAATATCGGCGAACCATGGAAGACTTGTACTGATAGTCAGGAGGTGCTCATCAGGAAAATGTTCTGTAATAGGTCCGGACGGATCAATAATTTCAGGAGGAAGGCGGGATAAATGATCAGCTACCACATTGTGCTTTCCCGCCTTGTCGCGAATCTCGATGTCAAATTCTTGCAACAGCAAGATCCAGCGAATTAATCGAGGTTTCGCGTCCTTCTTGGCTAGGAGATGCCTCACAGCTGTGTGATCCGAGTATATGATAACACGGGAACCCAGAAGGTATGATCTGAATTTTTCCAGGGCAAATACTACAGCCAGCAGCTCTTTCTCAGTAACCGTATAGTTACGCTGAGCCTCATCCAGTGTTTTGCTGGCGTAGTAAATGACCACAGGTTTCCCGTCAATTTTCTGCCCCAAAATCGCTCCTACAGCGAAGTCAGATGCATCGCACATGATCTCAAAGGGTTGAGACCAATCAGGGGACTGTAGGATTGGGGCTTGGGTGACTCGGTCACGTAAGATCTCAAATGCTTGAGTGCATTCCTTGGAAATTCCGAAAGGCACATCCTTGGAAAGCAGATTGGTCAGGGGGCGCGCGATTTTGGAGAAATCAGGGATGAATCGACGGTAGAAACCGACGTGCCCCAAAAAAGATCGGATGTCCTTAATCGAGCTAGGCATAGGGAGCTTGGAAATCAGGTTAACCTTAGCTCGATCCACTTGGATGCCTTTCTCTGAGATTAAATGTCCCAGGACAATTCCCTCAGGCACCATGAAATGGCTCTTTTCCCAGGAAAGAACCAAATTCACCTCGATGCACCGCCTGAGTATATGGACCAAGTGTTGGAGGCAATCGTCAAATGATTGTCCAAAAACTGAAAAGTCATCCATGAAGACTTCCAGATAGTCACCTACCATATCTGAGAATATGGCAAGCATGCACCGCTGAAAAGTTGCAGGTGCATTGCAGAGACCGAACGGCATCCTTCGAAACGCGTACGTCCCGAAGGGGCAGGTGAATGTGGTCTTTTCTTGGTCCTCTGGATGGATTGCCACCTGATTGTAACCGGAGTACCCGTCAAGAAAGCAGAAGAATCTATTTCCCGCTAGTTTCTCGAGGATCTGATCAATAAACGGTAGTGGGAAATGATCCTTCTTCGTGGAGGAATTTAGTCTTCTGTAATCAATGCAGACTCTCCACGAATTAGCTATTCGGGTAGGAATGACTTCCCCGGTTTCTGTCGTGATGATGGTAAGTCCTGCCTTCTTAGGTACCACTTGTGTTGGACTCACCCAACGACTGTCGGAGATCGGGTAGATGATCCCTGCATCTAACCACTTAATGATCTCCTTTTTCACGACCTCCTGTAGGTTAGGGTTTAGTCGCCTTTGCATTTCTCTTGAAGGTCGTGAGCCTTCTTCTGTATAGATTCGATGCGTGCAGTATGAAGGGCTTATACCAGTCAAATCATCTAGAGTCCATCCAATGGCTCTACGATGTTGCTGGAGAACAGAAATCAAACGGAGTTCCTGGTCAGGTGTGAGTCGAGAATTGATAATCACAGGAAACGTTTGATTTGAATCCAAAAAGACATATTTTAGATGTTCAGGAAGGGGCTTGAGTTCCATGACAGGATTGTCAGCAGCAGCGGGTGGTTCAGGGTTTGTATCGGGAGCAATGGTAGGAGTCATAGGTGTGTCTAGATTGTGTTCGCACTCCTCTGTTAGCGGTTTTTGATTTTCTAGTGGTTGATCAGAAATAATCAGGTTGTCCTCTATGTGCAGTTCATCAACCACGGTTTTGACATCACAAATTTCCTCTATAACCCCGCAATTAATCCCTTGTTGGGCTTTGAAAATGTCGATCTTCAGATTTTGATTCCCAAATTTTAATTCTATCTGGCCCTCTTCGCAGTTTATATTGGCCCTAGCAGTGGCCAGAAAGGGTCTCCCTAATTTGATTGGTGTGACCCTTGGGTTCTTAGGTGCATCCATGTCCAGTACTATGAAGTCCACTGGGAAATAAAAATCTCGTACCCTAACAATGACATCCTCGAGTATTCCTTTGGGTGACTTGATGGATCGATCAGCTAACTGCAATGTCACCTCAGTGGGTTTAAGTTCAGATTCTTCAAGGTGGTCAAGGAGGGATGTAGGTATTAAATTTATGGAGGCACCTAGGTCTAGTAGGGCTCTATCAAGTTGGGTTTCACCAATTTTACAAGAAATCAAGGGGGTTCCTGGGTCTTTAGCCTTGGGTGGGAGTTTGCTCAGGATGACAGAGCTGGCTTGCTCTGACAGTACAATCGGATTCCCATCCTTGGTTCGCGGCTTACGTTTAGGTGTACATATGTCTTTCAAGAATCTTGCGTAAGCCGGTATGTGGCGGATTGCATCCATCAACGGGATGTTTATCTGGACCTGTTCAAAGAGCTTGACCAGATCCTCCTCAGGAGCCACAGGTTTGGTTGTCCTTTTTCCTTTGGTCAAGGCCTCAGGAAATGGGATCCTAGCTGGTTCCTCTAGGATAGGTCCAGGTTCTTGATCTGGGACAGTAGTATCTTGGATGACTACCCTAGGGTCTTGGCGATTATCAGGCTTGGAGTGGTTCAGATAATGTGGGTCTTGTGTTGTTTTACCACTACGTGTTGTTACAGAGTTTAATCCAGCCTGACTTTGGTTTGGGTTAGGTAGGAGAGGTGGCTGCTGCTGAAATTCTGCATAAGATGTAGAAGCCTCCATCCTGTCTGGTGATGGAGTAGCAGGGGCCTGATAAATCAAATGTGCGTGGCCTGAATTTGGATTCATAATGCGCCTCTGGGTCGGCACATTATTTGGGTTGGGCAGAGGTTGCGAAGGAAGGGTGCCAGGTTGGCGAGAATTTGCCATCTGGGCCAGTTGGTTGCGAACCTCTGTGATCTCGTCCTTGTGCTGTTGTTGCATTGCCGCATTCGTTTTTTGAATGTCAGCCAGCGTTTGAAGGATAAGAGTCAATTGATCCTGATTTTGCCCAGATTGGTAGGTGGGATTGGGCCGAGGCTGAGGCGGCTGATATGGACGAGGAGCTTGTGGGCGGGGTTGATATGGTGGTTTTTGAGAGTTTCCCGCCCACTGAAAGTTAGGATGATTTCGCCATCCAGGGTTGTAGGTATTGGAGTATGGGTCGTTCTGGATGGCGTTGAGGTCCTCGCAGTTCTGAGAAACCTCAGGAAAGTCAGAATACGAGGGTTCAGATTATGGATAGGGGCTCATCCCCTTGGCAGGTTGGTGATAGATGTTTTGCACTGTTTCCCTTGCCAGAGGAGGTCGTGCAAAAGAGTTTTGTGCAGAGGTGGCTTGCTGCAAATGTCGAGTTAGCTCGTCCACCTTCTTTTCTATGATAGAGACCTTGTCCAACTGACTGGCCATCAATTCCAGGTCAACAGAAGTGGACAGGTCCTGCGTCTCATGTGTCCCTCTTAGATTCGTCGATGCGCGAGCATTCGTCCTGTCGAATAAGCCCAAGGAGTCATTGTTTATGGAGTTCTCGCACATATTTTCGAGAATCTCCCACACCGTGTCCTCGTGTTGGCCCATGATGTTTCCTCCACATGTTGCATTGACGATTAGACGAATATCCTCACGGAGTCCCTGGTAAAAAGACTGGACTTGTTCCCACTTAGGAACTCCGTGATGGGGACATTTTCGCATGAGATCTAGGAATCGATCCCAAGCTTCGTGAAGAGGTTCTCCCTGTTGTTGAGTGAAATGAGTGATCTGGTGGCGCAAGGCATTCGTCCGGCCAACAGGGAAGAATTTTTTCAAAAATTCAGACTGTAATTCCTCCCAAGTGTTGATCGGGCGGGTCTGAGTCTGATACCAGTGCGCGGCCTTGTCCAAGAGGGAGAACGAAAACATTTTCATGAGTAGGATATCCCGGTTTTGTACATCTGACCCGAAAGTCTGGGCCAGATGCTTGAGTTGTTTAATGTGTTGGAATGGATCCTCATTGTTAAGCCCATGGAACTTTGGTATGGCATGAATCATATTGGGCTTTAGATCAGAATCGGGTCCTCCAATTGGGATTCGTACTCGGGGTTCAATTGCCACCGCAGCGGGATTATAGTGATCTCGCATCATAGGTCGCTGTGGTGGGTTTACAAAGTTCTGAAAGAGATCGTTCAAGCGTTGAAGTTGGTGTTCAAGGTTATTCTCATCTTCAATGGGTTGTGCCATGATGGGAGAAGAAGGAGAATCAGGGTCTGAATCAGATGAAAGATTTATGTGGTGGGGTTGCTGCACAAACAAGGGCGTCGAGGCTTGGCCTCGGCGAGAATGAATTTCTAGAGGAGGTCTTAAAGGTGGTCTTAAGGACCTCCTACCAAACATGCACCGGAAGATGTGATGAGATTAGAAGGTGCTGGACCCAATCAAGACACCCAAGAATTGTTGGGTGACTATAGAGGTTCGGGGCAGATGGACCCCTGGATCAGAAGATCGTCCACCTGAGAAATACCTGGGCAGCCAGAGAGGGAGAGCCCCGCAAAGACCCCTACACGGTAGAGCGTCCCCACGGGTTACAGGGTTTCCCCCACCCGACCTCTCTTGTCACTGCGGTTCCAGGTAGACCAGAATGGGGATCTTGACCTCTTAAGTCTACCTTTTTTATTTTAAGATCAAGGTGCTTAATGTTCCACTTGAACTTTTAAGTATTTTGAGTGCAAAAAGTGACCTAATATTAAGGTTGGTTGACCCGAGGGATCAACTTCACCTTTGAGAGCTTTTAGGTCCTTCCTTTTATGATTCAAATGGATTATCAGCCTGATTTGCTTAGGGTTCCTCTTGTATAAATATTTTCAAACACGGTTTAGGCACACTTCTTTTTGGAAAGTTTGTTTCTTTGTTTTAGAGAAGATGTGTCTCTAAAAACCCTAGCTTTGCAATCCTAACTTGGCTCTAATGGGTCCAATTTAGTTGCCTTAGAATTTAGCACCTAGGGCTCAATCAAGAAAGTTTTAGCCCTAGTTGCCTTAGTTGGATGACAGACAAAAATATGTTGAAATGAAAATCAGGCAACTTGATGAGTTACTAAATATAAGACAGGTAGCCCTAAGTTGACTTCTCCCCTTTTTTTTGTTTTTTAGATTGTGAGAGGGTTAAGGGGGAGGGCTTATGGAGATTACCTGCTCCAGTCTGTTGTGCAGTTGCTATTCTTTCCTTTTTGTTTTGCTTTCCCTGTTTGAACACAACAAAAGAGAAGTTAAGTCAGATATTAAATAGAAAAGTTGTACTCAAAAGCTTTACAAGTGCCCGTTGCTCCCCGGCAACGGCGCCAAAATGTTCAAGGACGTTTCGTGCGGATTTAAAGGCGTATTACGTTGCAGTAGAACCGACAAAACGTTTAAACAAATAATTTTATTACTCGAACAACTAGAGTATCCGAGGTCGAACACAGGGAGCAAACTCAGTACTTTGTAAAACCCAAGAATACAACTGTTAAATGCAAATATAATTGATTCAAAGAGTTTTTTAAGAAAGATGTAAAAAAATAGAATTAGACGTCTGATTTATGTATCAGACGTCTTAAATGTGATCTTTCTTTCTCTTTTTCTTCTTCTGCTTTTCCTTTCGGATCTCTTTGCAATCTTCCCTTGTCCTTCTTCTTCTTCTCCTGCGAAGACTTCTAACCTTTCTGTTTTCCTCCTTCTCCTGCGAAGACTTCTTTCTTTCTTCTTCTTCTGTCTTGCTTCTCCTTTCTTCGTTGCCTTCTTCTTCTTCTTTGTCTTGCTTCTCCTTCTTTGTCTTGCTTTCTTCTTCTTCTTTGTCTTGCTTCTCCTTTCTTCTGCAGCGGCCACGTCCTTCTCCTGCAATCAGCCTGCCTGCACAGGGAACAAAACCTAACCCTTCTCCCTCTACCCGCGCGTGTCTCTCTCTCAAGCAATTCACTCTAACCGCTCTACCAGAGCCACAGTCTCAATCGGGTCGGATCGTACCCGGGACCAGGCGCACCTGCAGGTGTGTGATGCGCGAGGAGTGCGTAGGTCTAGGTCGGGTCGGATCCGCCAGGTCCGCGTGGTCAGGCCGCGGACGAGGCGGGTGGGGTCAGTGAGGGACCTCACCCCTGTGCTTTCGAGGCAGTAAACGTATATCACAAAAACTCTTTATACCATACCTGTGCCTTGAGATTCCACGATGTGGGACTAAACGTTCCGCCTTTCCTTTGCGTGCGCCCGCAGACTCTCGTGTGCAATTGCCCACGCTGAAGGCCCTGCTGGTGTTCCTTGCTGAACTCAGTCACCTCGCAACACTTGCGAGAGTCTGCTGCACCTGCTGCCTGGGAAGCCTGACGCCTGCTGCTGCTCCAAGCTTCCTGCTGCTTCGGCTGTTAATGGCGGCCGGGGCGTTCACCTGAGCTTCCACAGAACGGCCTATTGGCCCAATTAGAATAGCTGGAAACCTTCGCCGTAGCACGGCGAAGGCAGTGGGTGATGCTGCAGGTTGCCGGTCGGCCTAGGCGTGCCCGCCTAGGTCAACCTGTGGCCGGAGATGGTGGGTTGTTCGGGGGGTGGTTATGGAGGTCTGGAGTGGCAGTTGTGGGGTGGAGCGAGTTCTTGGTGGTGAGGCGGAGCTCACGAGGTGGTTGGCGAGCCGTGTGGAGTGGCGGAGTGGTGTGGGCGGCTCGCTGGAGTTCGGTCGGTGATGTGGAAGATGAGGGTGGTCAGCGTCGGTCGAGGGGTAATCAGATGAGATAACAGGGGGAAAAGAGAGAGGATAGGATGGAGAGGAGTTCTAACCTAATTGTAAGGACGAAAGGGGACAGAAGGCGGACAGCAGTACTTGCTGTCGCCGGAGAAGATGACGCCCAGTGGGGGAGAACGGTGGCGACGACGAGGCTGAGGCGGCGTGCGCTGGTACTGCGCGACGCGGAGGGAGGTCAGGAAGCTAACTCTGCCACTGGTTTTGTGGCAGAGCGAAGAGGGAGGGGAGGGGGGCTCGCCGGAGCTAGCTGGGGCATTTGGCCGAGCAGGAGGAGAGGAATTGAAGGGGGAAACTCGGCCAAATCAAGCTCAGCCCCTTCGGCCGGAGTTGTGGGTTCTTATATAGGCGCTGGACTTGGTGTGCAGGGCGTGAAGGGCACGTAATTGCCTGAGGTTGGTCGCCGGAGATGGAAAGGAGTTAGGATACCCAAATCTCTCGTGCGTTCGCACGAGAGATTGGGTTCACACCAACGATTGTAATTGACTTTATAAGGAAGGGAATTCCTCAGAGAATCCTCCTTCCATTTCTGGGAGGGAATCTCTGAGGGATTAGAGAGCAATCCCTCTCCGAACCTCGCCGGAGCTCGGTTCTGCCCTAGCAATGGCGACAGGACCGGTTTGCAATGGAGGCGAAGAACCTAGGGGGTTCTCTGCAACGGTATTCAAAAGATAGGGACCAATTTGTGATTTGGGTGTACTAAATTGCAAAGTAGGTCAAGATGACCCCTCCTTAGGTCCAAATTTTGGTACAAACCTAATTTGGACCTAAGGAATTCAATGGAGAAGTTAGATTTCAGGTTTGACCTTGTTTGACTGGATATTTTGCGTAAAAACCCAAATTAGGTTAATTGAAGAGCTATGACCCTAATCTAGGTCAAACTAGGTTCCAAAGGCCAAATTAAGTGTTCTAAACCCTAGAGTATGTTTTTTCATGATTTGTAGAGGGTTTACTTGCTTTTTGTTCTGACCGAAACCTTGTTAATTTAAGCGGGTCTGTTTTAGGGTTACCAAGTGTCTTTTAGTTCTTAGATTGCACATGAACCCATTTCTGATTGACTCAACCAACTTTTTATCTCATTTAGACCATTTGACCCATGTTTTGCCTCTAAGAAATCCTGTTTATCTACTGCAATGGTAAAATTGCAGTTTTAACCTTTATTTCATGTTTTCTTCTCAGAGCACTTGTTCCTTCAGTTAGGCCTTCTTCTAGGTTATGTAGGAGCTTTTATCTTCTTTATTGGGTCAAAATGAGCTAGTTATGGCTCATGATGAGGCTCTCATCAGTGTTGTTCCCAAAGTACAGGATTTGTCAAGCATTGAAGGTATTCAGATTGGTGTAATTTTTCTATCTCAATGTATCCTGTCATGAGCATATCTCGGGTTGATCCTTTTGTAACTTCTGTCAATAGAATTTGGTCACAGTTTATGATGAAAGTTGTGGTTGTTGGGACATCAACCTGAATGTTTTCTATTGGTGTTGAGGGTTTATATTTGATTTCATAGAATTCAAGGGCATCCTCAATCATCTTATCTTTCATGGATCTCAGATATTCAGGTTTTTTACATGGTAGTTTTGCTAGGTAATTAGGCTGCATCTTTGAATCAGGTGGTGGAATCAAGATATAGAATCAGAAGTTTGAATCAATGGAAGAAGGGGACTTTGTTCAGAATCAGAGGAAAGAGGGGCTATGCGAAAGATTGGTTGCATAAACAAGGGCAGCGAACCTTAGCCTCAGGGAGAGTGAATTTATATAGGAGGTTCCAAGGACCTCCTGCCAAACACTGAAGGACTGGATGAGATAAGCAGGTGCTGGACCCAATCAAGACACCCAAAAAAAATTGTTGGGTGACTATAGAGGTGCGGGGCAGATGGACCCCTTGATCAGAAAGACCGTCCACCCGAGAATTACCTGGGCAGCCAAAGAGGGAGAGTCCCGCGAAGACCCCTACACGGTAGAGCGTCCCCACGGGTTACAGGGTTTCCCCCACCCGACCTCTCTTGTCACTGCGGTTCTAGGTAGACCAGAATGGGGATCTTGACTTCTTAAGTCTACCAATTTTAGTTTAAGATCAGGGTGCTTAAAGTTACACTTGAACTTTAGTCTTTTAAGTGCAAAGAGTGACCTAAGTTGAAGGTTGGTTGACCCAAGGGGTCAACTTCACCTCTTGTTTCCTTTGAGAGCTTATTAGGTCTTGTCTTTTAGGGTTCAAGTGTTTAGAGAGCCAATTGCTTAGGGTTTCTCTTGTATAGCTCTTTTTCAAACAAGGTTTGGGCACACTTCTTTTAGGGTTTCTCAATTCTTGCTTAAAAAGTGTGTCTCTAAATCCCTAATGTTGAATCTTATGTTGGCTATATTTGGTCCAGTTAGCTCTTTGTTGGGTAATTAGGGCTCAGTCAAGAAGGTGTTAGCCCTTAAGTACCCTTAATAGTGTGTATAGAAATAAAGGGTTGAAGACATGCAACTTTTGATGCTTTACTAAGTATAGAAGACAGGTTAGCCTTATATTGCTTGTTCTTTCCTCTTTAGAGTTTAGGGGTTAATAGTGAGAGAAAAAAAATTACCTGTCCTCGGAGTGGTTGTCGTGCGGTTGCTTGTCGTCTTGATTTCCTGTAGCTGCACAAAAGAGAGGAGATTATTAGAACGAAAAAAAAGAAACAGAAAATGTCTACCTCTAGAATAGCCGTTGCTCCCCGGCAACGGCACCAACTGGCGAATGGGGGCAACAACTAGCTTTTGTTAAGTCGTTGTAGTACAGATAGTTATTGCCATCGTTTGCTAATATTTGTTACTTGGAAAATACAGTTCTCCCGAGGTCGAACTCAGGGAGCAAGTCGTATTCTAGAGATACACATGTTCTACTACAAAAATAGAGAGAGAGAGAGAGATGAAAGTTTGGCTCTTCTTTCTTCCTCTTTGTCTTTTGTTCTTCGTGTTCTTCCTCTATTTCTTGGTTGAACGATCCTGTCTTTTTCTTCTTTGTTTCTTCTTTTCTTGCTTCAGATCTTCCTCCCGTGCTCTTCTTCTTCTTGCTTCTCTTCTTGTTCTGCTTTCTGTTTCTTCACTTGGCTGCTCCTTCTCTCTTCTTTTCTTCTTCTTTGTCTTCAGATCTCTGCAGAGTCTTCACTTGGCTTCTCTGTGTTCCTCTCTTTCTCTGCCTCGCCTTCCTTCTTCTTCTTCACCTTCACCTGTCTTCAGGACGTCGTCTGATTTCTCAATCAGACGACTTAACCCGCGGATGCTACAGTGTCGATTCAGTTCTTCTTCCGCAGTCCTTCTTCTTCTTCACCTGTGCCTGCACGCTTAAGAGTTCAGCATCAGAGGGCAAAAACCTACGCTACCCCCCTCCCCCGCGCGTCTCGTTCTCTCTCTGATTTCGCTCTTAGGACAACTCTCCCAGAGCAACCGGGTAATCGGGTACGAGTCTCGCCCGGGTCCAGGCCTACCGACGTGCGGTGGTGGGCGAGGAGTGGTAGTCAAGTCGGGTCGGGTCGGCCGGATCCGCGTGATGAGCTCGCGGACGGGCCGGGTGAAGCGGTGTGAGAGGGACCTCACCCCGCGTGCTGAGGCAGTAAGCCTACAGCACTTTTTCAACTTATATCAGCGTGCCTCTTCGAGACCTTCCGAGGTGGGACTAAATGTCCCACCCCAATGTGAGCGCCTGCGCAGAGGAAGTAGCGACAGCCGAACTTCGCGCGAGGGCTTCATGCGAGAGCTTCGCCCCAACTGCGAGCCTGGGACGCTTCGCGGAGACGCCCCGCGCAACCTGGGAGTCGAACCTGGGCGCAGGTGTGCCTGCACCTGCAGGTGAAGGAGCTCTGCCTGCTCAGTAATGGCGACGGCGGGCGAGTCACCTGGTCACAGAAGAACGGCCTCTCGGCCAAATCAGACAGGCGGGAGACCTTCGCCGTGGCACGGCGAAGGTGGTCAGAGGGTCTGCAGGGGGCGTGGTGGAGCAAACAGGTCGTCCTAGGTCAAACTGTGAGCGAAGAAGTGGGTGTGTTCGGTGGATCTGCAGAGGGCGTTTGGTGGGAAGTGGAGGGGCGGAAGAGGATCTGGGTGAGGAGGCGGAGGTTATGCACAGGTCGGCGAGCCGTGTGGGGTGCTGGAGCGATGGGAGCGGTTCGCCGGAGTTTGGCCGGAGGTGGAGAAGGTGAGGGCGATTGGTCGGAATCGAGGGCGATAGTAAAGGCTTTCAGTATGGAAAAGAAAGAGGGGAGGAAGAGGAGAAGTTTTACCTACTAAACTGGACGAAGAGGGGTTGGCGCAGGCGACAGTTGTATCGACTGTCGCCAGAGAAGAAACTGCCCAGAGGAAGGGGCAGCGGCGACGACAGGGCTGGAGCAGCGCGCGCCGGTATTGCGCGACGCGAAGGAGAATCAGGAAGAAGTCTCTGCTGCTGGTATTGCGGCAGAGCGAAGAGGAGGAGGAGGAGGTGGAACCACCGGAGCTGGTGGGCGTCTGCCGAAGTGAGAAGGGAGGAATTGAGGGGGTGTCTCCGTTAGATCCGAGCTGGGAAGAACGGCGGAGCGACGGGGGTATTTATAGGGGCAGAATCAGAGAGGAGGGCGGAGGGAGACGACGTGTCTCCCTCGCCGGAGGACGTCGGAGATGGAGACCCATACCGTCTGTGCATTCACACGGCCGGTATGGTGGGTTGCAGCGACCAGGGGGGTGTTCCTGCGACGGCTGACGACGCAGGGCACCCCCGGTTGACTTGGCAGAAGGTCCCCCTTACCCTGCGCGGCGCCATGCTCCGCGCAAGGTCGCCGGAGCATGGTGCTACTCAGGTTTTGCAGGAGGGACCTGAACGCAAAGAACGAAGGAGAGTTAGGGGCCAGAATGTGAGGGTTCAAAAGTTGAGGGCCAAAAAGTAAATATATAAGGATCAAAGTGTAAAGTTGGTCAAGAAGGTTTCTTCTTAGGCCCAAGTTTTTATACATGAATAATTAGGACCTAAAGATTCTGATGGTGAATTTCATTTCTAGATTAAACCTTGTTTGACCAGTCAATTTATGCAAAAACCCAAATTAAGTTGTTAATTGGGCCTGGTTCTCAATGTAGGTCAAAATGGGTTCCTAAGGCCAAATTGAAAGTCCTAAACCTTAGAGATTATTTTTCTATGAACTTTATAGGGTTTAGTTGATTTTTACCTTACCTCGAACCACGTGAATTGAAGTGGGTTTATTTTTAGGGTTACAGGCTGTCATTTAATTCCTTGGAGTTGCTGTAGCCCTTATTGAGTCATTTCATCCCACTTTCCTTCTTATTAGGTTGTTTTGACTTATGTTTGGACCCTGAGTTACCCTATTTTCAGATTGGATTGGTGAAATTACATTTTTGCCCCTCAGTTTATGCTTTCTTTGCAAACTCAGAATCTCTCTAAGCCAAGCCTTTCTAAGGTTATGTAGGAGCTTTTATTCTCTGTATTAGGTCAAAATGAGCTAGTTATGGCTCATGATGAGGTTCTCATCATGCTATCTTGCTTGGAAGTCTCCTTCGAAATCTAGGCAGGTGAGACTAAAGACAGGTTGGTAATGTTGCAAGTTATACTGTGATAATGGTCATGTTGGTGTTTTTCTACATTTAAAGGGCATTGTCTATTTGAATTTATCCATAAGAAATTATTGGAAACTATAATGTCTCATAACTATTTGGGTTGCCTTAGGTAGAATCTACTTTAACTTGAGCCTTGTCTAGCGTTGTTGTAAAACAAATCACAACAATTGTATGAGGTTGACGTGGATTTTCTTCGTTGCAGACCAGTCAAAATGTATAAGTATCAAGTAACCTGTAAACAACATTGATTTGCCTAAATGAGTTCTAGCTAACTTAAACATTGTTAGAGCTTACTAGGAAGATTTATATACCCTACATCAACTCTAAAAATGAGGGTTTGCAAACTTCAGAGAGATTTAGTAGACTGTATGCCTAATCCGTAATGACCAAGTTATAGTGCTACCGTTTGTTGGACTCCAAGTATCGAACCTTGTACATTGAGCATGTCAAAGACATAAAAAGGAACTCCACACTTGAATTTCATTTACATATTTTGCCTTTTAAGTGGTTGTTTGGATTTTCCTTTTTGGTGGTTTTTAGATTTGAATTCATCTCATATGGCATGCATTGCACTTGCACTTGGGCTGCATCTGCATTTGTCTAGGTGTTGTATTGGAAACTGATATTTGTTTCAACAAATTCTACACTTGCCGGTGTGCAACTTTATTTTAAATGCTTACTGTCTAATTATCCAAGTCAGGTAGATGTCAGTGGAAACAAAACTGGGAGAACATGCATTTGATGTTGGTGCTTTTGACTACCTGTATTT
Organism: Thalassia testudinum; assembly: GCA_037157565.1. Classification (NCBI taxonomy): domain Eukaryota; kingdom Viridiplantae; phylum Streptophyta; class Magnoliopsida; order Alismatales; family Hydrocharitaceae; genus Thalassia; species Thalassia testudinum. The sequence goes on from JAZHRO010000056.1 coordinate 20,521,456, forward strand.
GACACCTATTGCTAGCCATAAGCATAGTTTTATAGGCTCTTGTGTTACAAGTTTTGACTATTAACTAGTTTAGCACCTTTATTCCTTTGAAAGCCACATGTAACTATTGAAAAGCTTGCATGCTTTGGTGTCTAAAAATGAATAAAATGGTGCAACTCCTCTACGAATATGGCAAGTAAGATGGATGAAATTTGTTGGTCGATCGTGCTGGTCACCAGTCAAATATTACAGTAAAGTAAACCAAAATCGATTAGCTATGTTGAGAAACAAGGCAATAATGCCTCAAGGTGGCATATTCCGATAGTGGGTGCACTGAAAATTTGTGCTCTTATAATTTTTGCATTTGATATCACATTTTTTGATTTGTGTGTGCGTGTGTTTGGTTTATTAGGTGAAGCACTTGTAGTAGTAAACTTCACATTCAATAACATATATGTATGTGTGTGTGTGTATCTTTCAAAATTTACCAGGAAGTATGAATGGCCATTGAGTACATAGTTATACTTAGTGGAGAAGCGGTGGAGCTCCTTCCAAGATGTTTAGAGATAATAGCTCGACAGCTAGAGCTTGTAGAAAGTTATCAGCTTACAATTGAGAAGGCGGGTACAAAATCAAACTCCAGATTGCAGATCCTTCCTCGGAAGTTAAGAAGGAGGATGCCTTCTAGAAGCATGTGACATCTAATTAGCAACCAAGCTACAATGCTTACAGTAGCAGTGATGATGCAAGTGCCAGTGTCACTCAGCTGCCGCTTCTAAGTGGTAGCTAGTTCACATTTCTAATTGTCACCAGGTAAATATTTCACTCAATAGATATCATCTTGTACATGCTTGTGTAATCTTTATGTAACACAAAGGTGATGCAAATATGATTCATCTCATTCTTTCTAAATTAGGGGAAGTTCTTTCTATGCAATGGTGCGAAATCATAGGACGAGGAAAAAGGGGTCCTTATTCTACAAACTAAGTGATCAATAGCCACTTATGCTTAGTTTGATGTTTTACAACTAATTCCACTATGTTTTTTATCATGGGTTGGATTAATTAATGCCTAATTTCCCTGTTGCTCCTATTCTTTTAAACCACTCTATTGATTCAACTGCTGCTGCTGATTTTGGTTCTCCATAGCATCAAACCATTCATCCTCATATGCTGCTCTATTTCCTCAAGATTCCTCCCCATTTTTTGCTGCCCATTAGAAATTTAGAAGTTTGCCAATTTTCTTTACCCAACTATTGCTATAAATTTTTTTGATTTCCATCATGCACAAAAACTTGTTGTTGTCCTTTTGTTGCCCATTACTAGTTCTAATGTTTAAATCCCCAGGTTGCTTCCCTTGACCAAGCTTTGGTTCCCACCATGATATTGCTACTATCCATTATTCATTTTAATACTTTTCTGCCCAACCAGAACTTCTTGTCTCCTATATTTTTGTCCATTCCTCTCAATCCCAATTTGTTGCTTCCTATCATTCCTCTAAATCCCAATTTCTTGTCTAAATGCCATTGAAATATTGAATCTTTAAATCATTATTAATTTTGAAATTATTAGGAAGGATTTCAAGATTATTCATTTTCTGACCACTCCTACTTTGTAATAATTTAGGTTCATGAAACATGAATAGCACCAATGGTTTAGTGGTAGAATAATATCCTTCCACGGTACAGAACCGAGTTTGATTCCCAGTTGGTGCATCTTTTCTTTAGTTCTAAGTTAAAGCACCCATTTTTTAATCTTTATGTTTCATGAGCTTTTTTATTGCAAACACAAAAGTGAGAAGTTGTTCAAGGATGCAACCATGAAGTGCAACAAAATTATAAATAATTACATGACGTTAATTTTATGCATGTTTCATGACAGCCATGCAACTTGCATTTATGTAGGCAAACTGCAACATCATCTTTTTTTCAAGGGCTATAACATCATGTTTAATGATTTGTAGTTGTGCATCACCACAAGTTGATCGTGAACCTTAGCAAGTTGCTCAAGATTTGATAGTTGAGCTCATAGTTGAGGTGCTTGGAAATCAATGAACCATTGGAACAATTGGAGGAAGACCCAAGGAGGGCTTACATTTTTATGACCAACTTCTACTACAGGAGCTGCTTGTATCTTCTAGCCTTAGTCTAGACAACACCAATTTAAGAGTGCATAGAACGAGATCGACGAATACTTGTGACTCATGCTACTTATAATGCTTGTAGATACATAATTTCCTTTTAGAATTATATGGAAAAATTATTCTATTGGATGTGAATCTATGGTTTATGATTAATTTAATTTTATTTCAAAAGACTCATATCTTGTATATTTTTCTTTAATCTTACTTGAATAAAGGTAAAAATTGTTGTTGATGGTAAGGTAAGATATTGTAGGATCGTAAAATTAAACATGATCTAGTTATTAAGATCTTTGTATTTCAAAGATGGATCTAGTGACAAATAGTTATGTTAATATTATGTTCAAAATAAACTTGGAGCTATTACCTATGGTGATGGTTTTACTAACATCTTTCACCCTACACCAATGGATAAAATTGTTGCTATTACTATTATCACTGAAATTGGACAGCTTTGTAAATGCAACTGTCACTGTAGCTATAAGTACAACATCGATGGTTTTCACCGTCGGTATAGCCTACAGCGATGGCTCTTATGACAACACCTCATATGATCGTTGGAATAGCTATTTATACCTATAGAGATGATCATTTTGACCTATTATTTGTCACGCTAAATCTAGTTTAGAAATAATCGCGTTGCAGTATAGTCGAAATAGCATTCAAACAAATACAATTTTTATTACTCGAAAAGATTTTGAAGTCGAACACAGGAAGCAAATGGAATTCACACACTAATCTCAACAATTAATGTACTTTGAACACAAAATATTATTCAAAAACTAATTTGCAACGTAGAGCATATGAGTATATGAAGAGTAAAAAGAATTTTAAATGAAATAATGGTGATTTGAATCACCAATTATAAGTCTAATACATAGAATAATTACTCAAATTTACTAAATGAAGGAGTATGAAATCAGACGTCATAAAAGACGTTTGCTACAGTACCCCTTTTGTTTTTGTCTGTGTGCCTCTTCCTTCTTCTTTACTTCTTCTCTTCTTCTTCTTTCTTTCTCTGACCCTTTCTTTGTAACTCCTCTTCTGTTCTTCTTTCTCTTCTTTCTCCTTTGTGCCTTTAATTCTCCTCTTCTTCTCTTCTTCCTTCTCTGGCTTTTTTGCCATCTGAATCCGACTAAGTGTTGGAGCCAAACTTCTCAGGGCAAAAACCCCCCTTGCCCCACGTAACTCTCCTCTCTTCTCTTTCTATTTCAATCTCGTTCTCCCAGAGCCATAGTCGGTAGGGTAATCGGACCTAGTGCATACTCGGGTCTAGGCTCACCGGCGTGCGGTGGTGAGTGAGGAGTGTAGGTTAGGTGGGTTATTGGGTTGGTTAGGTCCGCGGGGGAGATGTCACGGACGAGACCAAGTGAAGGTGTAGGGGGACCTCACCCTCAGTGATTGGAGGCAAACATCCCCATTCACTTTTCGGTATTATGTGGCTACAGGTGACTCTTCATATCCGAGGTGGGACTAAATGTGCCACCTTTCATCCGCACAGTGCACCCGTAGGGTATTCAGTTGAATTGATGGGGCTGTGGCTGCTGAATCCCTTGCATGAGGACTTGGACTCCTGCAGGCCTCAATTCCACACAGCCTGGAGCTATCCCCTGGAGCAGAGACACCCTGGAGTAGCTTGAAGCTTGATCGAAGCACGACGTCAATGGCAGGTCTTGGCTGGACACCTGAAATTCAAGAAAAGGGCCTTATGGCCATGTCAGAAGGTTTAGCAAGATCATCGTGGCACGGCGAATGTTATGGTGGCAGTGGCACATTGCACGAGTGGCTGTGGTGGCCTGACGATGACAGGAATGATCGGTGAGAGTGGGTTTGTTTGAGAAGGTGTTTGGGTGGATGATGGAGCGAATGGAGTGAGGGGAAATGAATGGGAAGGTGCAGTGGAGGTTGTAGAGTGGTCGGCGATGTGGGTGGAGGTGCGTAGTGGTGGGAACACCTCGCCGAAGGAGTCACCGGAGCGGAGAATAAAGAGGGTGAAAGACATGGTCAAGGGGTTGAATTGAGAAATAGAGAGTGGGAAACTAACCTACGAGTCTAACTAAACCTAACTAGCTACTCTAATGGACGTGGGGAAGACGAACCTCCGTAGGAGAGACGACGGCGAAGACGAGGAAAGGACGACGACAGCTGGTATTGCACGATGCGGAGGACGGTGGGGAAGGTGAATCCGCCACTGGTTTTATGGTCAGACAACGAGAGAAGTTAGAGAGAGACCATCGGAGCTTGCAGAGTTTTGCGGCCGAAGAGGAGAGAGGAAGAGGGGGAGTTCCGGCAGAATTTCAAGCTTAGGAGAATGGTTGATCCCTGGGGAGTCTTTTATAGGTCTCAAGAAGTTTTGAGATTGGGAAGCAAGCTTCCCAAGCTTTAAAAGCTCACCGGAGAAGGGAACTTCTTGATACCAAAATCTCTCATGCGTTCACATGAGAGATTAGGAAAGATCTAAAGCATATGGATGAGCTTAGATTGAAGGGAATTATTTGATGAATCTTCCTTCCAATTTTGAAAGGGATTCATCAATCAATCAGGGAGGAATCCCCTATCAAATGTTGCCGAAGTAGGTTTTCTCCACGATAATGGTGGAGGAACCTAATTGTGAAGATGACGAAGAAGTTAGGGGGCTGAATGCAATAGTTTTTGAAAGTTAGGGGTATAAATGTAATCAGACGGACCATTTTGCAAACTAGGTCAAGACAAGTTCTCCTTGGGTCTAAATTTTGGTATAAACCTAATTTAGACCTAAGGAATCCAATGGTGAAGTTGGATTTTAGTTTTTACCATGTTTGATTGGGTAATTTATGTAAAAACCTAAATTAGGGAAAATATCTATCTGAGATTCCATTTTAGGTTAAGATGGGTTTTGATGGCCAAATTGAAGGTACTAAATCCTAGACAATATTTTTCTATGATGTTTAGAGGTTTTAGGTGAATTTTATCCTGACCAGAACCTTGGTTAATTGAGTGGGTCTGTTTTTAGGGTTTCAAAAGTCATTTAATTCTCAAAACACACACAAACCCTTTTCTGTCTAATCCAACCCACATGTTATCTTATTAAGACCATTTGACCTTTATTCAGCCCTTGAGAAAGCCCGTGGTTGTACTACATTAATGATAAGCTAGTAAAATTTTAGTTTTAACCCTAGTTTCTTATTTTTCTCTCAGAATGGCTATGCAATGAATTATGACCTTCAGTTTGTTATGTAGGAGCATTTACTGACTTAATTGGATCAAAAAGAGCTAGTTAAGGTTCATGATGGTGTTCCCATCATACCCCCATGCCTAGGTTTTGCTAGTCCCTTATCAAAATTTCAAGGTATTAACTTTGATTTTAGATCATAAAATCTTTTGGTACTTAAAAGCTTTGATGTGTGCTTTCTTTTGTAGATTAGGTCAAAATGCCGATAGTAGGCCTAGAGGTACTCAAGTACCAACCAAGATCTGGACCTGACCAGCTCTAGCCTCAGTTTGCCGCGAAGGTTTCTAAGGCCCATAGGAACTAACCTAAGGTTCATTGAATTCTGTGGTTAAAGCACCCGTACTTGTAACATGTTTTGGCCTTGGTTTAGTTTGCAGTGCGTTTTTGTCAGAGAGAGACAGAGGAATTTTTCTTTGTTTTGGAGAGTTTCCTCTCTTTTTCTTTTTATTTCTAGCTTCAGATTGGCTTTTCAACACGATCTATATCGGATTCCTAGTCCCTATCATCAATCCTCGCAGGGTCTCTAGCAATCGATGCTTTAGGATAGCACTACCCATGGCAACCCCCAGAACCCTGGCTTTCAAGATTTCGAGATAATCTTTCGCATGGTGTTCTGTAGCTAAATCTAGACCTAGCCATCGACATTTCGGGATAATGCTACCCATGACATCTGAACCAGCACAGGGTGCTTACATGCCCCCGATAGGATATGTAGATATCCTAGGAGACAAGCACTGAGGAAACGATATGTTATTGCACATCTTCGAGGGGAATTTCCCGCCACTTCATGCCAGAAACTCATCTAAATCACCTTGTGTTGATCAACTGCTCCTAATCTAAGTGACATTTTCAGAATAAGTTAAATGCATTTGCATGATTTTGATACTTAGGCGCACTGAACCAGACTATGTGTGGATTGGGGTGCTTAGGTTACCAAGTCCGGCAAACCATAGGTCAGTTAACGAGGCCAAATAATCCCTAAGCCTTAGACCTAATACTTAAGCTTCACATTTTCCCCGACCTCTTGAGGACTATCTAGATCTTAGCGGGTACTTGAATTTTTAAGCCTAGGATTATAGCCCAAAAGGCCTAAAATCAGCGTTCTTGCTAATCTCTTCTTTTTTTCATTAGCACTTTTTGCCTTTCTTTCTTTTGATATGGTCTAGAACTAAGTCAATTCCTTAATTTCTTACTAATGACTACTTTTTCTTTTTCTTTTCAAATTGTGCTCCTTTTTGACATTTTTAACTCCCTTTTTTTTCCTCAAAATTTGATATGCCATCAAAATTTCCTCTCCTCTCATATTTTTGTTCTTTTTCAAGAATTTTTTATTTTTTTGGTATTTTTGGAATATGTGATTTTTTGTGAGAACCCTTCGGAACTTTGATTTTTGAATGCTTGCACTTTACCACCCCCCATGCCTAAGTTTTACAATGTCCTCATTGTAAACGGAGGGTGTGAACAGTTTTCGGTTCAGGAATTAGAACAGGATTCTCGGGTGGGCACATGGGTTGGGAATGACAGTTGCAGATGATTTCAAACTCTGGCATGTGTACCAGAGGTGGGATCGACTGTTCTAAAATCGAACTCAGGGTGCAATAGACGTGAAGTATAGAAGGACAATCAGAAGGATCTCAATTTTTTTTGGAATGACGGGTTGCCTCCCGTTAAGCATTAACTTCAACGCTTTCAGCCGAGCAGGAAATGTTATGGAGAAGGAGTGGTCAAATCAGATGATTTTTGCAGAACAAGCACCTTAATCAAAAGCCTGGTTGGTCCAACCAGGTGCTTGTTCAGGTCAACAGGCTGATGATGTGGCCCAAACCCAATCAATCTGGTGGGTTGATAAATGTAGATCAATAGATGTGGAACCCACCATACACTTTGGAATTCGAAAGGGTATGGAAGTGTATAGCTAGGGTTTGGCTGAGTCAAATCAACCTGATCAGAGTAGGGATCTTTAAATGAAAAAGAATCAGTGGAGGATGTATGAACCCTATAGGAGTGATCAGAGAAGGATGGGGTGTGATTTGTAGTCTGATCGATGTCTGAAACCCGATAAAAATGTGGAGGAGAATCATCTGCAACCAGCTCATTAAGAGGGGAATCAGAATAGAAATTAAGCTCGATTGCAGATTGGGGTTGAAAACAGGTTTGAATAGGTTCTGTATATGTAGAGGAGGTGGCATCAATATGAGTTGTGTGTGAGGGCTCATCTAGAAAAGAATTAAAGGTGGGTTCATTTAGAGAGTCCTCATAGTAGCCATCAAACTTAAAAGTAAATGCCTGAAGAGTATTTATAGGATGAAAGAAATCGGAGTCAAGAAAAGATTCGAATTTTGGGTTGTAGCCACTCTCAGCACTTTTTGTTTTTATTCCTGTGGATCAAAAAGAAATGATTCTATCGCAATGGAACCTGAATTTAAATCAATGATCTCGAGATTAGGGACCTCAGAGTCAAAGTCGAAGAATGGATCATGTGTGTTGAGGTCGTAGATTGGCTCGTAGTTGTCAGGAAACAAGGGTTCTCCGTAATCATAGTAAGATTCGAAATCGTCAGAGAATTGACGAGAATCAAGTTCTAGATTTGATTCAGGATCAGAGGTTCCACCATAAAATAAATCACAAGATGTAGACTTAGCAACCTGACTTGGGTCTAGCCTATTCGTAGATTTTGAGCTTAAAAAGGTGTCCCTATTGGGTCTAGGCTCGGGTTTTTGGCTTGTAGGGAAGACCCAATCAAAACCCCACTCTTCCAACTCCTAAGTTTCTGCATCGTAGATTGGCATGACTTCTGAAAAACCAATTTGTATTTCTGAGGAGGTTGGAGAGGTACATTCATCAAATAAAGGCCTAGAATCCAAATTCAAACTTTGATTTTCATCATACGAGGCCATGTAATTATCCCAAGAAGATTCAGATTCAGATTCTAGGCTAAGGATGTAGGTCGAATTACTAGAATCTAGGTCAGAATTGCCTTCGGGGGTCACTTTATCAGAGTAAGGGGCGGGATTTACACCCTTGAGAGGTTCTGATTCAATCTCATTATTACAGGAGTCTAGGAATTCTATGCTTGGTGAACCAGGGTTTTTGGTTTTCTAGGGTTGGCTTAAAATCGTGTTCTCCTGCAATTGGGACCTCCCAACCTATTTTAAGATCAACCATATCATATTCCATCTGGGTTGAGAATCCACAACAACCTTGTGTCTCAAACATGGGATTTGGGAAATCAGATGGATCCTTAGTATTGTTCCAAGATGTTTTACTGAATGTTTGGGGAATGTACGGGTATTTTTGATTGATTATCTGCTTTAATAATTTTATCATCTCCTCCCATTTTTCAAGATCATCTTGGTGTCTTTCCCAAAGTACAGGATTTGTCATGCATTGGAGGTATTCAAAGTTATGTAATTTTTCTAACTCAATGTATCCTGTCATGAGAACATCCTGGGTGGATCCATTTGTTACTTGTGTTATAATTACGTGGGCACAATTTATGATGAAGGTTGTTGTTGTCAAAACATTAACCTGAATGTCTTCAATTGGTTGTGAGGTTTTGTAATTAATCTCATAAAATCTAAGGGCATCCTCAACCATTCTATCTTTCATGGATCTTTGTGATTTAGGTTTTTTAAATGGTTTTCCTAAATAGTCAGGATGCATTTTTAAATCAGATGGTGGAATCAAGATGTAGAATCAAAATTCAAGTTTAGATTGAAATTGATTAGATCTGAAAAAGATTCCCAAGAAAATCTGTGTGTGTGCTCTAAATAGAAGGGATGAGGGACTAGATGTGATATTGAGCCAATCAAGGCACCCAAAGATTTTGGATGACTATAGAGGTTCGGGGCGGATGATTGATGCGAAAAGTCGCGTGATTTGTAAAAGTGGGTTTTTAATGTCGTTCTAACATGCGAATTCGCATACGCTTTTAAATTTATATCCTAGATAGGGGAGTATCTAGGGTCATCCAAGGAGGCGAAATGTTTGCAAAATTAATTCTCTTGCTTACAAAATAAATCTCAACTCTCTTTTTTATTTTTTTGAATATATAGTTTTTATGATTTTTGAAATAAAGGCAACATGCAGGTTTTTGTTGAAAGCTATAAAACAACTAATACCTAATTCAAGAAACCTACCCTAAGGTGATAGGTAGAGCCTCTCCCTAAGCTCACCCTAGGCACGTGGAGGCCTAGAATAATTAGGGAGAGGGAGTGAAATAATTGCTAGGCAAAATTTGTAATAAGCTATGCAACAGAAATTGAAAGAAGGCAATTTGAATTAAATCAAAATTGTGCACACAAAACCTATAGAGGAATGCTTCTACTCTACTTGAAAATACAAGAAAAATAAAACACAATTCCTCTAGATAGATGGTGAAGAAGAGGGCTTCTCGCTCTAAGCTTGGTAGCTCCCGAGCTTGAAAAGAGTCCTCCAACTCCTTCCTTGCTATGCTCCTCTAAGATGATGTCCCCCAAGGTGGTAGCTACCACCTTTAATTCTCTTCCTCCAAGGGTGGACGTCCACCCTAGGTTCTTCTCCTTTGCCTGGCTGTCCTCCTTGAAGTGGAAAGCTCCTCCTCCTTGGCGTGGCACAAGTTGAAGAAAGTGAGGAGAAGAAGGCACCAAAGGGGCTGGTGATGTGCCCCCTTAATCTTCTTCTCTACTCCTTCTTCTTGGCCGTAGGTGTAGGTGGGTATAGGTAGAATAATACACTAATGGAGGATGATGAAAATGTGGGAAGTTAGGTGGGTATATATAGTGTAGGAAGCGGGGCATAGGTGGCTCTTGGAATGGATGGCTAGGATAGGATATGGGGGGTAGTTGGGGATCCTATGGCTAAGGATAAGTGGCCCCACCTAAGGGGTGCTAAGGGGGGTAGTTATGGCTTTTGTGCCCTTTAGAATTAGCGCCAAAATGGGCCTTCTAGAAGGCTATTAGGTGGCGCCACCTTAGGGCTCTAGAAGGGGGGTATGTGGATGGCTAGGATGGGTTATGTGGGTAGGTGTAGGGTGGATAAAGGGGCAGAAAGTTGGCACCAAAAGGGAGGTGGTTAGGGTTAGTTTTGGCACCAACCTTTGGTGTCTTTTGGTGGTTAGTTAAGGGGTGAAAGGTGGTGAACAGGTGGCGCCAACTTTGAGTAGAGGTGGAGCTAGCTTAAGTGGGCTTAGGTGGACTTGGAGTGGTAGGTTATGTAGGTGGAGTTTGGGTTAGGTTTTTGGTGCCATGGAGGTGGATGCTAGCTAAGCTAAGCTAAGCTAAGCTAGCTTAGCTAGCTATAGAGTAGAGGAATATGCATGTGGAGCTTAGGGTTTGAGGAGAGGAGTTGAGGAGGAGAAGCCTGGAGCTGAACTAGAGCTGGCAACTGCTGAAGAGGGTGGCATGGAGCTACTCTAGCTGGCTTAGCTTGCTAGTTCTTTACTAGCTGCTAACCCAAGCTAAAGTAAGCTGGCTTCTACCATAATTAGCTGAGGTGAGCTGGGTCTGGTGCTCCCGAGGTGGATCAAGCTGGTTGAGGCAGCTAAGGTAGCTTAACTCAACTAAGTTGAGCTAAGTTGAGTCCCTGAGAGCTAGACTTGAGCTTCCTGAGCTGGGATGAATTCATCTTCAGCTTGCTGGAGTTGAGTGGAGCTGGATGTAGCTGGATCTGAGATAGGTGAACTCCAGTCAACTCAGTTGAGCTAGCTAGAGCTCCCTATGGACTAGCGGGAGCTGAGATGAGCTAGACTCAACTAAGTTGAGATGGATTTAAGCTGACCTGAGCTAGGGTGAGCTAAGATGAGCTCTCTTGAGCTGCCATTTAGCTGAGATGAGCTGAATGGAGCTAGGATGAGCTAACCCTAATTCAAGTGAGCTGAATTCCAACTATGGTGAGCTAGATCAAGCTGAGTTCCAGCTGGTGAGAGCTTCTCCTTCACCAGTTGCCTTCTTGAGTGCTAGGGTTTTAGGGATCTGTATATCTGTTCATCCCTAACACTCACAAAAACACATAAAAAAGATAATAAAAAATGCAATGCATGCCTAACCTAATTAATGCCTAAATGCAGCCGAAAAGCCCATTTGCGGAGTAAAATCCTAAGATCTAGGTTTATTTTAATGCATAAGAATGATGATAAACTGGCGTTTATCAATGATACCCCTGGATCAGAAAGTCGTTCACCTGAGAATTTCCTAGGCAGCTAGGAAGGGAGAGTCCCTCAAAGACCCCTACATGGTAGAGCACCCCCAAAGGTTACAGGGTTTCCCCCATCCGACCTTCCTTGTCACTGAGGGTCCAGGTAGACCAGAATGGATAACTTGACCTCTTAAGTCTACCAGTTTATTTCCTAATTTGTGCCTTTGTTTTTACTTGAATTAGCAGTTGATTTGACTTGTGACCTAATTTGGAGGTTGGTTGGCCTACACTGTAGACCAACTTTACCTGACCTGTCCTAAAGATGGCAGAATGAACTCTAGGTCAAGACCTAGAAATCACCCTTATTTGACTCCCAGGTTATTAGGTCCAAGGATTTTAGGGTTCAAGTGAATTTAGAGCCTGATTTTAGGATTTTTCTTGATTAGATCTTTTCAATCAAGGGCTTGGGTAATACACAAATGCGGGTGGGTTTGTTATCTTTTATGTAGGCAAATGTGAACTAGCACTCCAAAACCCTAATGCAGAAACCCTAATTGGCTTTATTTCCAAGTCCACTTTGATCTTCAAAAATGTTCTCCTTGGACTTCAAACAAGAAGTGCGTAGTCCAAGAAGATTAGAAATTAAGTGTAATCCCTATCAGGCATAGGAAATTTGGGGTAGGATCTCTAAACAGAATCGCTTTAACTTCAATGAGATTTGAAAAAAAATTTTGCAAATCAGGAAACCTACCTTTTAAATGATAATTACTATTAAAAATAAGGCAGGTGATTCCTAATTGATTACTTCCTTTTGTCTTCCCAAGATTAGGAGGTTGATTAGGGAAGAATAGAGAAGTTCCCTGCCCTAGAGTGGTTGATTTTCTTGGAAGATCTCCTCGTGAAGTACCTCGTAAAATCACAATAAATTAAATAGGGTAAGTGCTAAAATATAATCAAATAAGGCAAAGAATAGTGGTGAATTGCACGTTGCTCCCCGGCAACGGCGCCAAAATGTTTATTGTGTTAAATCGAGTTTAGAAATAATCGCGTTGCAGTATAGTCGAAATAGCGTTCAAACAAATACAATTTTTATTACTGGAAAATATTCCGAAGTCAAACATAGGGAGCAAATGGAATTCACACACTAATCTCAACAATTAATGTAATTTGAACACAAAATATTACTCAAAAACTAATTTGCAATGTAGAGCATATGAGTATATGAAGAGTAAAATGAATTTTAGATGAAATAATGGTGATTTGAATCACCAATTATAAGTCTAATACATAGAATAATTACTCAAATTTACTAAAGGAGGGAGTATGAAATTAGACATCAGATTTTGCAATCTGACGCCTTAAATGACGTTTGCTACAATACCCCTTTTGTTTTTGTCTGCGTGCCTCTTCCTTCTTCTTTACTTCTTCTCTTCTTCTTTCTTTCTCTGACCCTTTCTTTGTAACTCCTCTTCTGTTCTTCTTTCTCTTCTTTCTCTTTTGTGCCTTTAATTCTCCTCTTCTTCTTCTCTTCTTCCTTCTCTGGCTTTTTTGCCTTCTGAATCCGGCTAAGTGTTGGAGCCAAACTTCTCAGGGCAAAAACCTCCCTTGCCCCACGTAACTCTCCTCTCTTCTCTTTCTATTTCAATCTCGCTCTCTCAGAGCCACAGTCGGTAGGGTAATCGGACCTAGTGCATACCCGGGTCCAGGCTCATCGGCGTGCGGTGGTGAGCGAGGAGTGCAGGTCAGGTGGGTTATTGGGTTAGTTAGGTCCGCAGGGGAGATGGCATGGACGAGACCGGGTGAAGGTGTAGGGGGACCTCACCCTCAGTGATTGGAGGCAAACTGCCCCATTCACTTTACGGTATTATGCAGCTACAGGTGACTCTTCATATCTGAGGTGGGACTACATGTCCCACCTTTCTTCCGTGCAGTACAGCAGTATGGTATTCAGTTGAATTGATGGGGCTGTGGCAGCTAAATCCCTTGCATGAGGACTTGGACTCCTGCAGGCCTCAATTCTGCACGACCTGGAGCTATCCCCTGGAGCAAAGACACCCTGGAGCAGCTTGAAGCTTGCTCGAAGCACGGTGTCAATGGCGGGTCTTGGCCGGACACCTGAAATTCAAGAAAAGGGCCCTATGGCCACATCAGAAGGTTTAGCAGGATCGCCATGGCACGACGAATGTGACTGTGGCAGTGGCGTGTTGTACGAGTGGCTGTGGTGGCCAGACGGTGACGGGAACGGTCGGTGAGAGTGGGTTTGTTCGAGAAGGTGTTTGGGTGGATGATGGAGTGAATGGAGTGAGGGGAAATGAGCAGGAAGGTGTAGTGGAGGTTGTAGGGTGGTCAGCGAGGTGGATGGAGGTGCGTAGTGGTGGGAACACCTCACCGGAGGAGTCGCCGGAGCGGAGAACGAAGAGGGTGAACAGCGTAGTCGAGGGGTTGAATTGAGAAATAGAGAGTGGGAAACTAACCTACGAGTATAACTAAACCTAACTAGCTACTCTAATGGACGAAAGGAAGGAGATTCCCATGCCGGTGTGGTTGCCAGATGTGGGGAAGACGAACCTTCGTAGGAGAGATGGTGGCAAAGATGGGGAAAGGACGGCGATGGCTAGTATTGCACGACACGGAGGATGGTGGGGAAGGTCAATTCACCACTGGTTTTGTGGTCGGACGACGAGAGGAATCGGAGAGAGACCATCGGAGCTTGCAGAGTTTTGCGGTCGAAGAGGAGAGAGGAAGAGGGGGAGTTCCAATCAAATTTCAAGCTTAGGAGAATGGTTGATCCCTGGGGAATCTTATATAGGTCTCAGGAAGAAGTTTTGAGCTTGGGAAGCAAGCTTCCCAAGCTTTAAAAGCTCATCAGAGAAGGGAACTTCTTGATACCCAAATCTCTCATGTGTTCGCATGAGAGATTGGGAAAGATCTGGAGCATATGGACGAGCTTAGATTGAAGGGAATTACTTGATGAATCTCCCTTCCAATTTTGGAAGGGCTTCATCAATCAATTAGGGAGGAATCCCCTATCAAAGGTTACCAGAGTAGGTTTTCTCCACGATAATGGTGGAGGAACCTAATTGTGAAGACGACGAAGAAGTTAGGGGCTGAATGCAATAGTTTTTGAAAGTTAGGGTTATAAATGTAATCAGATGAACCTTTTTGCAAACTAGGTCAAGACAGGTTCTTCTTGGGTCCAAATTTTGGTATAAACCTAATTTAGACCTAAGGAATCCAATGGTAAAGTTGGATTTTAGTTTTGACCATGTTTGACTGGGTAATTTATGTAAAAATCCAAACTAGGGTAAATATCTGTCTGAGATTCCATTTTAGGTCAAGATGGGTTCTGATGGCCAAATTGAAGGTACTAAATCTTAGAGAATATTTTTCTATGATTTTTAGAGGTTTTAGGCAAATTTTATACTGACCAGAACCTTGGTTAATTAAGTGGGTCAGTTTTTAAGGTTTCAAAAGTCATTTAATTCTCAGAACACACACAAACCCTTTTCTGTCTAATCCAACCCACTTGTTATCTTATTAAGATCATTTGACCTTTATTCAGCCCTTGAGAAAGCCCGTGGTTGTACTACATTCATGATAAGCTGGTAAACTTACACGTTTAACCTTAGTTTCTTATTTTTCTCTCAGAATGGTTATGCAATGAATTATGACCCTCAGTTGGTTATGTAGGAGCATTTACTGACTTAATTGGATCAAAAAGAGCTAGTTAGGGCTCATGATGTGTTCCCATCACCTATACCAACGGTTACTGACCGTCGATGTAGGTTTAGACTGTTGTTGTGTTATGATTTCCAACCTTCTTCCTAATAACAAACCAAACAGATTTGACAGTAACATTTTCATCATGTTTAAGGCCCTACTTCATCTTTGGTTGATGATCATTCATTTACCCCTTTATGAAGAATATCTTCAATGATATTGTTAGGACAAATCTCTTATTTTCACAAATATCTATTATTTTCAAAATGAGATTAGAAATTGAAGCATCAAGCATGATCAATATTTCAAAGAAAACATGAAAGAGAAAATTACATTCTTGCACCACACCCGTCTACCATGGCCACTACCACGACCATCGACTTCCCCCTTTTCTTGCCACCCCCTCTTCCACTCACCCTTCCTCCTTCGACCACCACACCCAACCTCTCCTACCTTCACAGAACAAGATTAGAAGACAAGGACCACACCCACAACTAGCACCACCCTCCTCTGCCTAGCTCTCAACACTACCATCCCCTCCTCTTATCTTTGGCCTTCTACCACCACACCAACCTTTCCTACCTTATGCAGCAGAAGAATAGAGCATAAGGACCACACCCACAACCATCACCACCCTTGTCCAGTCACCCACCACCGCCATCCCTCCTTCCTTCTATGGTTACTACATCCTCCCTCCTAGAGCACAAGGACAGAATAAAAAAATTTTAAAAAAATAGTGCCACCTGACCACCCACCAACACCACCGCCTCCTTCCTTCTTTAGCCACTACATGATCCCCCCATACCATAGGGGTCGAACAAAAAACCACCAACTGAGACAACGTGTTACCTCTGACTCGACACATTCAACAAATAGAGAGGCAAAACCATATCCAAATGCAAAGGACACTACCAACTGAGCCCCAAGGGAAAAAGCTTAAAATCATGGTCTAAGATTGAAGCTCTGCATGTTAAAAAAAAAAAGGTCACCTAATCGAAGAAGTGGAGTCCCTTATCGCCGGGACCTTCCCTTCCCCCCCTCCTCCATTATATAGTTATGGCACTGAGTGTCGTCAACAACAATGAGACAAGACTCGAATCCACCTTGTGTGATTGAGCAATCAAGGTAGCTAGGGACCTATATCGTTGTCATCAAGCATCCAACTAATCGTTGAGAGAGCACTAATGGCTTTGAGGAAGACAAATTAAAGTAGCTATAAGGAAGAGTCCATTGCATGCTTGGTAAGAGTAAAGGCAAGTGAGATGCCTCTCAAAAGTGGGACACTATTGATTGCACAACAAGCATGGGACTTAATTAACCTAATTATGTTCGAGCCTAGCATAACTTATGATTACTGCATTCATAAATTGCATATCATGCATTGCATTCTTTTATTTAGCTGCATATTTTATAATGCTATTTCTCTATGCTAATTAGGGTTTATTCTTGTTTCTAGGTAATAAGGTGTTCAGAAGCTGTTTTGAGTGGAATAAATTTGGATAGGAGCAGAAGCTACAGTAGAGCTGGATTTGAATTTTGAAATAAAGCTGGAACAAAGAAAGCTTGAGAACATAAGAAGAAAGATGATGACTACTTGTTAGAATAAATGTAGAAAAAGATAGAGAAGAATTAGGATATCCCTATCCTATCCCTAAAACCCTAGGATGTCCCTATCCTAGTACCTATTCTTGAACCAGCTCAACACTAGGATATCTGAGCTCAAAAGCCAAAAACATGGATAACATTATCCATGTACTTATCCACCCTATCCTCAGCCTTATCCTATTATCCATCACCATGATCCACTTATCCAATATCTTATCCTTAACCTATAAACCTATTTTAGGTCCATACTACACCTAATTGACTCAGGTTGAGTCAATTAGGCTAGCCATGAGTTAATTGGATCCATGGGACCTGATTGGACTAACCTTGAGTTGATTAGACTCATGTGAATTTAATCATACCCAGCCTAAACCCAATAGACCAAGCCACATTTAATCAGGTGCAATACAGCTTGATTGAATGCACCTAATTATAATTTGGTTCAATTGGAACCGAATTGGATCAGACTGATAAATGCCAGTTTATCATCATTCTTATGCATTAAAACAAACCTAGCTCTTAGGATTTTACTCTGCAAACGGGTTTTTGGGATGCATTTAGGCATTAACTAGGTTAGGCATGCATTGCACTTTCTTTTGTTGTTTTAATGTGTTTTTGTGAGTGTTAGGGATGAACAGATATATAGATCCCTAAAACCCTAGCACTCAAGAAGGCAAATGGTGAAGGAGGAGCTCAGACTAGCTGGAACTCAGCTTGATCCAGCTCACCACAGCTGGAACCTAGCTCACTTGAACTAGGGTTAGCTCATCCCACCTCCATTCAGCTAATCTTAGCTGAATGGCAGATCAAGAGAGTTCATCTTAGCTCACCCTAGCTCAAGTTAGCTCAGATCCAGCTCAACCTAGTTGAGTCTAGCTCATTTTCGCTCCCACTAGTCCACAGGGAGTTCTAGCTAGCTCAGCTGAGTTTACTGGAGTTCACCCCATCTCAGATCCAGCTACATCCAGCTCCACTCAACTCCATCCAACTGAAGAAGAAGTCATCCCAGCTCAGGAAGCTCAAGTCCAGCTCCCGGGGACCCAGCTTAGCCCAAGCTAATTGAGCTAAGCTACCTTAGCTGTCTCAACCAGCTCAATCCTCCCCGGGAGCACCAGACCCAGCTCACCTCAGCTCCATTCAACAGAAGCCAGCTCACTTTAGCTTGGCTTAGTAGCTAGCAAAGAACTAGCAAGCTAAGCCAGCTGGAGTAGCCCCATGTTGACCTCTTCAGCAGCTGCCAGCTCCACTTCAGCTCCGGACTCTTTAGAACCAGCTCCTCCCTCCAAACCCTAGCTCCAACACCTCCTCCTCTACTCCACCATTAGCTAAGCTAGCTTAGCTTAGCTATGCTTCAGCTTCCTTGGCTTGTACCACCCAAAAACCCTACCTAACAACTCCACCAACTATCTCCACCTAAGCTCCACATAAGCTAAACCTACTTGCCGCCAACCTAGCCTACCCACCACCTCCAAAAGACACCTAAAAGTGGTGCCAAAACCACCCTAACTACCCCCTTGTTGGCGCCACTTTTCCCTCCAAAAATCCCCTTCATCTCCACCACACATCTCCCCTTAAACCCATCTCCACCCTCCATATAATCCCACCTTCTAGAAACCTCAAAGTTGGCGCCAACCCATGGCACCTCTCCATGGTTGGCGCCACTTTTAGGTGCCTCTTGACCAACCCTAACTACCCCCCTTACACCCCTTAGGTGGCGCCAACCATCCTTAACCCTAGGATCATCTAACCACCTCCATCCTCCCATCTTAGCCCTCCATTTCAAGAGGCACCTTAGCCCCTCATCCTACCCTATAAAAAGACCACTACCCACCACCATTCAAACCATCCTTGGCTAGAAAATTTACTCTCATATTCTACCTAGAGCCCACGCCCATGAGAGAAGAAGAAGAAGATTAAGGGGATATTCTGTCCCTTTGGTGCATTCCCCTCTTCCCTTCTCTCTTGAGCGTCGCCAGCCAAAGGAGAAGCCAGGCAAGGAAGATCTTTGGAGGAGATCTTGAAGGTGGTCCACGCCACCTTGGAGGAGCTTTTGAGGGTGGTGCACACCCACCCCTTGGAGGAGAGCATTGAAGGTGGTAGCATCCACCTTAGAGGAGCTCTCAAGGAAGGAGAGGAAGGAGGCCCTCTTTTCAAGCCAAGGAGCAGCTAAGCTTGGAGCAAGAAGACTCCCTTCTTCACCAATTTTACTATAGGATTTGTGTTTCTTTTATTGCTTTTAGATTTTTCATTTCTAGTAGAAGCATTCCTCTACTTGTCTTGGAAAAGAACACAAATTCTAGTTAATCAAATTTCCTTCTTTTTAATTTCCTATTTCAATTGTTACTATTGTTCTAGCACTTATTCTACTTTCACTCCCTAATTACTCTAGGCCTCCATTTGCCTAGAGTGAGCTTAGGTAGTGGACATTTTAATTTCTTAAGTTTTAGCTTAGCATTTTAGGTGTTAGCACTTTTTCGTCACAATTCGTACTTTGCCTGTATTATTTCAAAACACAAAAAAATATATATATTTAAAATACCAAAAAGAAAGTTGAGATTTATTTTTAGCAAGAGAATTGAATTGCAATTTTTGCCTCCTTGGACGACCCTAGATACTCTCCTATCTTCGATATAAATTTAAAAGTGTATGTGAATTCGCGTGTTACAATGACATTAAAAACTCGCTTTTACAAATCACGTGATATTTCGTATCACAGACCAACCAAGATCATGTGCTAATTAGACTCTTTGAGTCTAATTAGACATAACCCTTACCTATGTTCAATTAGGATCACTTAGAACCAACCCACACAAGTTTAGTTAGGTCCATTAAAACCTAATTAGACTCACCTACAACCTAATTAGGACTAGCCTTAACCTATTTAGGATTCTCTTAACCCAATTACACACACACACACACACACAATTAGATTAGGACCAACCTAGTTGAACCCAACCTATTAGACCTTAGGGTTAACCTAGCCTAATTAGGAACCTATCCCTACAACCTATATCTACAAAATCTATTCCTATTCCTACACCTAAACAAATCCACCAACAAAACCACCCAAAGGTGGCATCCCCCAACAACTTCTATCCCCTTGGGTGCACCACCTATGGGTCCTTCCTCCTTCTTAAACCATCCACTCCCTCTTTTTAGTCTCCCCTTCCTACCATCTTAAGCCACCACCTTCCAAGCCCTCCTCCCTCCACCTTCAAGGCCATTCACCACCATTGGTAGTCGGCCATCACCTCCTTCATCCAAGGCCTTCTAAGGCCACCAAAAGCTTCCCTTAGGAAGCACCTTTGGTGCCCTCCCTTCTAGTTTCCCTTAGAATAATTCTTTTAGTTAATTTTCTGCATGAATTCTAGAAGTAGTTCTAGTTCTTTTTTCTAGTTGTCAATTATGTTCTAGTTGGTCTAGTAGTTAATCTATTTCTAGTTGTTCTAGTAGAAATTCTATTTTAATTCTAGTTGTTCTAGTTCTTCTATTCATATCTCTATTTGTGATTGGAACCAAATCCTATCTTGAGAAATATGATGATCTACTTACTTTTTTGATGTTGCACACGTGTGATTGATTGAAACTATTTTTTGTGCCTCAAGTACAAGTTCCTAGAAAAAGGTGTGCATTGATTTCACAAAAAGAGGCAAATTATTTTTTTAGAAAAGACATGATTGTGTTGGTCTTCGTAATCACTCTAATAATTACAATAACTACACGATTCACACCTAATTCCTTTCCACATTTAGCACATCTTATGTACCAACCAACCCACCGCATCACTTTTCAAATTATAATCATTGGTTTCATTTTGATTAGATATCATAGTTAATTAGTTCTATTATCTTTCTATTTTCAAAAAAATAAAAAAAGCACAAAAAAATAAAAAGTAGAAAAATAAAAAAATGCATGATTGCTCCTACACGAATTAATGATTCTCTGATTCATCAAAACTCTTTCAATAGTGTTTACATATTTGGAAAATTTCGTGACAAGCATTCCACATACTCCTCTATATCTATTTGTATTATACTATGATTATGCGCTATGAGAATGCACCAGGGGAATTTGCCATGCCAGAGATCCACCATGCCTAGTACATTTTAGATTAGTAGTAATTAGGATTTAGATCTAGATTTAGGTGGTAATTAATTAGAAATTCATATTCAAAAAAATTCATTTTCTCATGCCTTCTGGAATTCAATTAGGACTTATCTCGAATTTTGTTATTAAATTTGTTTGGGATTGATTTGAAAATCATACTAGGATACTTAAAATTTATTTTTTACAAAATTAGCTGACAATTACAGAAAATTAAATTTGAGATGATTAAATTTATTTCATCTCAAAAGGTATTCATTTTTTGTGATGGTAATAGGATCCCCTTTGAAAAATGGTGAAAGTTTTCGAGACCGAAAAAATCATAGCAAAATAGAAAAAAAAATCGAAGGTTATTCTCATGCCCGCTTCTGTCGAAACTTTTGCCTTCCACTGCTTCGCATTCCCTCCCCCAACCTCCCCGAATGCCCCCTACCGCCCTTCTTCCTCCTGACGGTGCCCGATGGAGGGCTCCCTTTAACCCCCCCTTACCCCTCCTCCTCGTCCGCCATCCATCATTCCCGTCAGCCTCCTTCGCCGTAACCTCCAACCCCATCGACATCGGCAAGTCTTTAATCCTCCCAATCCCCAACCCTAGATTCCCCTTCCCATGACTGCCCTATTGGTAAGTTGATGGACCACTACGCCGTGTTGGGGCTCCCCTTGGGGATGGAGGGCACGGCGCTTGAGCTGAAGGCCATCGAGCGAGCCTACAAGATGAAGGCGAGGGAGATCCACCTGGATAAGCGCCGCGATGACCCTGACGCCACCGCTGCCTTCCAGTGCCTCTGCTGCTCCTACAAGCTCATCAGGGGACGCCATCGCCCGAGCCACCTTCGACGCCCTCCCCCGCGCCTTGCCCATCACATATATCACAGGAGCGATATATGGAGTCTAGGTATGGTAGTACTTGAATGTGCGATTGGAAGATTTCCCGAGCAGAAGGATGGTTGAGCTTCTGGAGGCCATTGTGGATCAACCACCACCGTCTGTCCCTCCAGATCAGTTCTCTAGAGTTGTACTCCATATCAGCCTGCATACAAAAGTCCACAAGAAGGGTTGTAATCTCTGGAACTTTTGAATCACCCGTTCATTAAAAAATTCAAGGATATTGACATCAGTCTTTGTATTCTCACGGAAAGCCTTGAACCTTCCTTTCTCTAGCAAAGACTCTGTTGGATCCTTTGGAAATGAGATTACTTTTAGCATGAGAATATTTGTATGTTGCTGAAAAAGAAGATATCGGCACAACTCCTACAAGGTAGATGTTGTCTATTTCCTCCGTTCTCGTGCAGGAAAAGGAAGTGACCGTTTGGAGCTTCTAAAAAAAGGTGTTATATCGAACCGGAGATGGGTCTTTCTTACAAGTTCCCCAGTTAGCTTTAGCGAATACACAAACACCATTGTTGCTTTGTTTTATCCCATTATCGTTCTGTTAACTCCTCTTAATATTCTATCAACATTATTTCAACCACAAAAGAAGGCATTTTTGCATGAAAAAAACATTGACTTATGTGTTGGTTTATTTTCAGTTTGTTTTGTTGTAATTTTTTTTTTTGAACTGTTGTAGGGTGGATTAGCTCCTGTATTACTTAAAGTTGAACTATTATTATAGGAAGTTGAGTAAACAAGGGTGCCGTTCATGAGAATGAGTCTAAGGATGCAGATTAAGATTATTTTTTAGATTAGTTTACATTATAGAAGAGATGTATTTATCTATTTTATGATGTATGCATCATTTTCTTATAAAAATTTGAATATTTTGAATTGAGATCAAATAAAGTGTTTTTCTAGCTTATATGTGTGAATATATATTTTTGTTGCCTCTGACAATGTTGCTATGATGATGAAAGAAATTTAATAATAAAGAGGTTATATTATAGTAATTAAAAATTTTTAAATATGTAAATTTTTTTCTTGTGATGACGAATGAAGGGTTTTGTTGTGATATATATATTTTGTGATGATTTTTAAATGTCGTAAATTATCTTTTGTGACCATGAATGAAGGATTGTTGTTATGATATACTTATTTTGGGATGATTTTTAAATGTCAAATTTTGGTGCTAAATTAATTTTATGAAATGGCATCAAAGAATTTAACATAGTAAATTATCGTTGCAAATTTGTGATGATTTTTAACTATCATGTAAGATTTTTTTGTAATGGTTATTAATTATCTTTCGTGATGATTTTTATCATTTGTGGTGTTAAAATATTTTGAGATGTCACTTTTGTGATGGTTTGTTATTGTTTCAAAAAGATTTTCGTGATGGTATTGGATGTTTTTATAATAATATTATTTTATTTCAATTAACATATTTTTCTGTATTGGGAAATTGGAGGACAAGGAGGTCAATGGTTCCATGACCCAACCATGAGAATTGGAGGAGTATCTTTGTATAGTAGAGAGGGAGTGGAGGGGGAATGTGACCCGAATAATTGGATGTACCTTACCTTGCAAATAATCCTAAAGTTCATGGGAGTTGGGAAGAAACATTATCTTATGGGCGGAATGCTTGAGATGGGTGATTTTTTTTATGCCATTTTGGGCATTGATATGGTTATCCACACACCATGCCTCCATTGATTGCTTTGAGAAGGTTATCTTCTCCAGGCCATGCCACAGTTCGAGTTCTATGAAAGAGAGGAGGATAGACCCATCAAATAAATCTCGACTCTGCAAGCTACCTAGTTATTGATGAAAGGATGCTGTGGCTACCTTATGTGGCAACAGTTCTAGGAAAGAAACTGGAGTTAGGAAGCATTCCAGTAGTTTGGGAATATGCAGATGCCTTTCCAGATCGTGTGATCGAATTTGAGATCTTGATCATCCTTGATACAAATCCAATATCAATCACTCCATACTGGATGGGACATGCGGAATCAAAGGAGTTGAAGACACAACATCAAGAATTGCTTGAGAAGGGTTTTATTAGACCTAGTGCATCACCCTAAGGAGCTCTAGTCTTATTTGTGAAGGATGACAACTTACACCTATGCATCAATTATCAGTTGAATAAGGTAACCATAAAGAATAGACAACCACTACCGCAGTTCGATGATTTGTTTGACTAGCTACGTGGGCCTACTATATTCTTGAAGGTCGATTTGCGATCAGGTTATCATTATCTCAAGAAAAAGGAGATAGATGTATCGAAGACTGCCTTCTGTTTGTACTATGGCCATTATGAGTTTCTAATAATGCTATTTGAATTAATGAATGCTATAAAGTATTTTCCACAGTAGCACCACGAATAACACATAGTAGAGTTGCACCTAAGACTCTAGCAACTCCCATCATATGAAAGGGGTTCAAGGTTCAATTATGAAACCCTTGGAAGAAGAGAATAAATCGAAATATAGCCGCTACACCAAAACTAGGTGCAAAAAACCAACCAAATTGACCCAACGGATAAATCAAGAATACAGAAACAAAACAGCAATTGGAGCGGAAAATGAGATTGCATTATAAGGTTGCAATTGAACAGATCGAGCAAGTTCAAATTGACGTAACATAAAATCGATTAGCCATGACTGCATTCATGGACTAGATGAATCAAAATTTTCATCTATACTTGGATCATTTCGTCGTGGTCTTTATCGACAATGTTCTCATTTATTCTCTCGATAAATCATGGCATGAGTAGCACCTCCATCTAGTTTTGGAATCCTTGAGGAAGCACAAGTTGCACACTAAGTTCAACAAGTGTGAATTCTGGTTGCACGAGGTGGCTTTCTTAGGCCATGTGATCTCAGGTGTGAGGATTTTCGTTGATCTTGCCAAGGTGGAAGTAGTATTATAGTGGGAGTGTAACGAATGTGTGCCCCAGACGTATTCTAAGACGTCTGGGAGGTGGCTCAGACGTTGGACAAGACGTCTGGGATCACAACCAGACGTCTGATAAGACGTCTGGGATAGTTTCAAGACGTCTGGAAATCCGTTATTTTCGACACACGCGAGTCGCCTGCGTGTCTGAGCGCGCAGACCGCATATTCCCTCTTTTCTTTGCGGCTGCAGGCGGCCTGCCGCCTTCTCTCTCTCCTCTCCGCGCGGCGTTAAAAGGGGCGCGCCTCCCCTCCCGACTCCACTGTCTCCTCCTTCTCCTTCCTATGCGCGAGAGCGAGCGGACGCGAGGGTGGCAGCGGCGGCCGCAGTGAGCGCGGAGGTGCGGCGTGCGAGGGCGGAGCTCTGCCGTGAGGGCGAGCTCGCCGGAGCGGCTTGGCCGGCCGACGGAGGGCGCAGGGGGCGCGGAGCGACGCGGAGAGGGACCTGCTGCGGGCTGAGCAGCAGACGCGCGAGGTGCGACGCGGGCGGCGTCGCGAGCGGAGGCCGAGCAGGGTTCTGATTCTGGAAAAATTTCCAGAATCAGACGTCTGGGTTGATAGCCAGACGGCAAGGTCGACGTCTGTAAGATCATACAGACGTCTGAAAGGTGAGTGTCCGCTTTCTTCTTTCTTCTTGTCGACTGACCGTACTGAGGGAGGGGGGTTGGCTGTGCGCAGGTTCACTGATTCGCCATCCTTTGCGAATCAGACGTCTGGAAGTTGTACCAGACGGCGGGAGTGACCTCCAGACGTCCGGAGGGACCATCGGACGTCTGGGATCTAGGCAGACGTCCCCGCAGACTTCTGGATGTCTGGGAAACCACGCTGAACAGGTAATTCTCTGATCCACTTTTTAAGACGTCTGGAAGGAGTTCCAGACGTCTGATTTTGCACAGTATCGTCTTTTTCGACCCGTTTAGGGTTCGTTCGGGCTCCGTTTTCCGCGATTCGAGTTGCGTTCTCTTCAGAATTAATTCCTCTACTCATCTACGGTAGCTATACACTGTTTTGAGACGCTCCTTGTGTTTGATCCTTGTGACAGGATCTCGTTCAGTTGCAGTCTTGAGAGTCGCGGAGGCACGCGGGATTCCCGATCACGCCCCCATTACTCCCGTTGTACCTAGTAGAGTGGCTTAAGTTATTTTTAAAATCTGTTAAAGTATGGAACCATAACTAGAATCTAGGACATTGCATGAATCCTAGGAATGAGAAATGTATGGAATGATAGCTCCTAGGTGATGCATGAATCCTAGAGCTGGAAAACTAGTTGTATGTTAGATCCTAGGATGTGGCATGAATCTTAGGATGGAAAAACTAGTGGAATGTATAATACTGCAGTCTTGGAAAAATGGAAAGGAATATAAAGCTGCTTGTAATTTGAATTAACAGCTGCCTGTTATGAATAAAGAAACATGTTGAGATCATGGATTTTGAGAACGTGAATCTGGAAAGAGAAACATATGATGTTCTGGGAATTAGGAGTGGAACTCCTGGAAAGAAAAAGGAATGGAACTGAGATGTAGTTTGTACTGTCTCTTGGGTACGCAGTACCAAGGGAAGTACCTGTACCTGTTTAGTGCAGAGTGGGTCCAGCCGCCCTAGGGACCCGGGGTTAGGATTGGCCGCTCTATACCGACTTGTTGGCCCTCGTGTACGTAGTACCGAGGAGAGCTAGTAGTGTTAGGAGAGTACTAGCTACCCCACGGGCCCCGGGGTTCTGCTAGCCTCCTTCACCGACTTGTTAGGCCCACTAAGGCAAACCAGGGTAGTCAGGCGAGGGTGCGCGGACTGTGGAGGGGCAAGGCCCCGGTTTGGTTACTGTGGAGGGGTTGGACCCCTGTTACTGAGAGGGCTCTGCCCTGGTTCTGTGCTGTGCTTTGGGCGCACCCGTTAACGGAAACGACTGACCGCGTGCCAGTGCGGGCTAGCTACCTGTGCGTTTATCGCGCGTGCCGTAGTCACCGTTACGTCTGTCAGTGACCTTGGGGTGGTTGACTGAGGGTAGGATCACCACGGGGGACTCTCCCGGCCAGGAGAGTACCACGTGCTACTTCTACTTTTGGAAAAGACTGCAATCAAGATCGTTCCCACGAGGACATTCGAGATCAAGTAAAGGATCTGAGAAGTAAATGAAATAGTGAGAAAAATTGAAAGATGTGAATAAAGGAAGTAATAGAACATAACAGCTACTGTACACTCTACTGTTGCCTTTAGTTAGTTTGCCACTCTACTCAGCGTTTTGCTGACGTGTTACACTCGTTACCTTTTTCAGGACCAGGTGTTGAGCAGCCAGGGCCGGCGGCTACAGAGGACGCTGGGCCGAGTAGGGTCCAATAGAGTTACCACAGCCTTTTGTACCCCTTTTGTTTCTGTTCTAGTGAGTAGTTTTTGTTTCCGCTGTACCTTCTTTACCTGCAGTTCTTGTTATATGATAAATGCTGTTTTACTGTTGTGGGGGTACCTACTGTAGTAGTTTCTTTCCTTACTGCTGTACTTTCTTACTGTTAGTTATATTCATGCTGAATGTGGTTTATTTTACTGTCTTTTGGTTACTTCCTCGTTGGACGACTAGGTCTTGGGATTAGTCGAGTCGGTCCGGTTCTCGTGTCTCGTAGGGACTCGGGAACCGGGTCGTTACAGGGAGTGCCCCAAGACAATGATAAAAATACATAGCTTCCTAGGCCTGGTTGATTACTATATACGGTTCATTCAAGGGTTCTCGCACATCGCTCTTCCATTAACATAGCTGATGCGGAAGGATGCACCCTTTGTCTGGACTGGGGATTGTGAGGCCAGCTTCTTGATGCTCAAAGAAAAGTTGACGACAACTCATGTACTTACCATACCCGATAGTGGTAATGGATTCATGGTCTACATTAATGCATCTTATTAGGGTTTAGCTTATATAACATGGACATGTGGTCACTTATGCTTCCAGGCAATTGAAGCCACACGAGAAGTACTCAACTCATGACCTAGAGTTGGCAACCATCGTCTTTCCCTTGAAGATTTGGTGACATTATCTGTATGGTGAGACCTTTGGGATCCACACCAATTGCAAAAGTTTGAAGTACCTATTTGATCAAAAGTAGCTAAACTTGAGGCAACATTGTTGGATGGAACTCCTAAAGGACTATGATTGTTGTATAATATACCATTCCAAGGAAGGGCAATATAGTGGGAGATGCATTTAGTAGGAAGCCCCTGGTCAAATTGGTAGCACTTTAGATGAACAATTGAAATCGCAATGGAATAAGTTATTGTAGCACGAAATTAATGTCAACTTTAAATTTATAAGCTGTAACTACAAGGAGTATACAGATCATCCAACGAGGTGAGGCTCATCAAATCAAATCTAAAATGCCTTTGTTTCTTAATGGCTTTTAACTTTTATATACATTTTTGGATTTTTCGAATAAAGAAAAATAAATGCAAGTTCGAATCAAGCTGAGAGTGTAATGTCCTAAAATCTGAGTCTTGAGTCGTTTCGGAGTGGTTCAAGTCATTTTGAACCCCTAAGCACGCATTAGGTTCGGTACGAGTACAAACATCTCATAAAACATGAAGAAACACATGTTTTTGATCAACCCTTAGTCAAATCTTATCAAAAGGGTATATTGTATGGTATCATTTTATTTCTCTCATCGTGAGCTTTCCAACGATGCTTGTTTTGCATGAATTTGAGGTGTGTAGCTCAAGTTACGTCCAAAATAAGTCGATAAGGACCTAAATGTAAGGTGAACCAAACCCAAGGGTAATTTTGGTATTTTATCGACAAATCCTAACCCTAATCCTTGTTTTGGGTCTATAAAAAGCTCTCCTAGGAGTTAGGATCATCATTCTTCTCAATAGTCACTTAAAGAGAAAGAGAGAGGAAAGAAGAAGAAATATATTAGGAAATTTGGATTAGGATTCCTAAGGACCTGATTGTAATAGCAAGAAGTCCAGGCTTCCCACCACAATTGTCGTGGTGAAGGTGGTGGCATGCGTTGAGCGGGCAATGCATGGCGGTAATAAGCATAGCGAAGGCAACGTGTGGTAGGCGCTTATTGCGAGCACTTGAGCGTTCATGTGGTGAAGAGATCAGGCACGACCGTTAGATCAATGATGCGTGGTGATCTGACAACTGTGGGCGAAGGTTGGGGCGAGTGATCTGCTGATGCGTGCTTTCAACGAATATGCGGCCGACATGTGTTACTTTCGCAGGTTGCATGGTTTGGTAGTTGATTCACTTGAACCGGTTGGTTCAATGACCCCCTCGTGCTCTTTTGAGCAGTTTGAGCCCATCTTGACCTCGAAATTCGACAAATAAGGTACCGTTGGAATCATATTGATGTATATTACGTGTTGGTACCCTCTATTCTTGTTTTTTATTACTATTCCTGACTTGAAAAATCAAAAAGTGTCTAAGGTGTTTTGAACCCTATTCTTGGCATGTTGGGTTCAAGAAAATGTCTCGGTGCATGCGTGGAGTACAAGGAAGGTCTTACGCGAATCCTAGGACCTTTTGCACATGGTTTGGAGCACCGTGACCCTCTGGTGACGTTAGGTAGAGTATCCTAACCTTCTCTTGTTCTTGTCTCATTTTCGAGTATCGTGGACCCGTTTTGCATAAACCTTTGCGTATATCATGTAGGTTAGCATGTGTTTTCTTCCTTTTTGAGTTCAAAACCCTTGTGAGGGTATTATTTTGCTTTTCGGGTATTTTAATATGCAATACATTGATGATGCATGAATGATTAATATTAAGATTATTAAAAGTAACGCTGTCCTCTCATGTGAAATGAACTTCATTTTTTGTGAAACAAGTACCATTATGATTGTTAAATGATAAGTTACTTGGGACCATTGTTATAAATTGGAAATGCAAACTCTTGCATAAAATTAATTAATGAGCAAAATTGATAGAATTTTGTTGGAATAAGTAATATCACAATTTAGTTATTTGAAAATAGTTTTATTAACCAATACGATGTATTTATCGGGAACTAAAGGTTTGATAATTGGTTTAGCTCGCCACTCGCCATGTTTTAGCTGTAGCTTTGGTCTTTTAGACCAGTATTGGGTTGGTTTATAGAGTTGTCTCCTTACAACTCTTTGGTTAGGCTTAGCAGTCAACTGAGATAGTGGGATGCGTTGCTCGAGGGTTGAAGTTGTTCTTTTTCTTTCGATGGGTGGGTCATTGGCTGTCTATGGATTAGTGTGCATAGCGCTTGCGTGCATTCATGCCACACGAAGTAGTCTCTACCCCTTTTCGCATGACCCCAGGGGGACGGATCGAGGTGACATGATAGGTATAAGTTGCCTTCTCAGCCAAGAAGATTGCTTATACCTTTCTTGCATCTTAGGAAGTTACACGAGATCACCTCATTCCCCGAGACATCGATTAACGGAATATGGATTATAATAACTTGGGCTTCAATACATAAAATGGGTCAGATAGTGTAATGACTAATAAATGGAGTAATGGATGATGTAGTACCCTTTTTCTTTTGCTCTTGTTACTGTTGTTAGTTGTTGTTCTACTCTACTCATTTTTTACTGACGTGTTTTCTTGGGCTCTATACTCAGGTGTTGCTGACTAGACAAGTGTAGTGGCTGTTGTTGGTCCTTCTATTGTGGGACCAAATTCTACTATAGAAGACGGTATGTACTGAGCATTAGTAATCATCTGGTTTTGATTGTGTTGTTAGACTCTTTATTTCTATCTTTCTGTGATTGCACTAGTACTTGAGCACTAGCTACTTTCCTGCATTCTATTGTGGATTTTATTGTAATTATCAGCACTTTAATTTCATTTAATGTATTATGAATGAATGTTTGGCTATTGATGTTCTATGGCTATGTGTTGGGTGATTGTGATCCTATTTATCGTTGTTGCTTGATATTACCACCCGATGACTCGAGTCTCGTTGGTTGGCGGGACTTGGGTCGTCATTGAGAGTATCAAGAGGTACGAATCCAAAGCAACTAAGCAACAAGCTATTGCTCTCTGAACTCATCAAAGCCACAATGTGCTAATGGTAATTGGAGAGTGTTCGACGTGAAATTACGCAAATAGATTTCTACCTTATCGTTGTAGTTGCAAAACATGTCGAATCAAATAAATTTATATATCAGAAATTCGGTAAGTCTTGAGTCATTTGCAGGGAGGCAAAATGAGATTCTTAAAAGCCCTTCTTACTAATTATTCTATGGAAGCACATAAAGAGACAAGATATCCATTGAATAACACACTTTATTGCTACTATCAAAATATCTCACAAATCAAATCTATAACAGAGCTTACAATAAGAACATAGAAAAATACAAGAGTAGAGAGAAAGAGGGATTGCGGAGCCACTTGTGGGATGCTTGTATGGAGCTCTGACAAAGCTTCGGATCTAGGGTGCTGGGAAGAAGACTGGAGAGAGAGCTCGGAGAGAGAGGGCGTAGACTATGGTGGCCTAAACTATACCAAGGCTAATTGCCTTCTAAGGGTTGGAGGCTAGGTCCTTTTATAGAAAAGTAAGTGGCTTTCTATTGGTCAATCTAAGGTGCCTAGGATCACTAATTCGGATGGCTTAGATTCCATTAAAAGTGATGCCTAGGATTGGTTAAATAAGGACCTTAGGATCTAGTTGTAAGGCTATGATAGGATGGTGGTTTTCTAAAAATAGTCAACCTAGGTTGAGAGGATAGGATCTAAACTCTAAGAAATATGTTCTTAGGTGTAGGTTTTTGGAAAGGATAGGTTCTAGGCTTAGGGTTAGAGTTCGGATGGTGTTTTGGGTTGTTTCAAGAGGATAAGGCCATGTTCGGTGATTTTTGCTCGCTGGAGAAGGGTTTTGGACGTCTTATACTACAAAATAAGATGTCCAGAGGATGTTCTGGACATCCAAAGCAGAGATATGGGTTACGGGTGCATCTGGAAAGGATTTTGATGTTGGGTCTGCCAATTAGATGTCCAGAGAGGTGTTTGAACGTCCGATTTGAGTGCTGGCCCAAGTCTGAGTGTGTAATTAGTTTGGAGAAGCTTCTAAATAGGTTAAGGGAATCCTAATTAGGTTCTAGGTTAGGAATTGGGTCTAGAATAGGTTGGCTAGGTTCTTAGATAAGGATATCCTAGGGTTCTAAGGGTAGGGTTAGGTTATCCCAGTCCCTTTCTCTCTTCTTCTTTAATTGGATCTTCATTTCTTCTTCAATCATGTCTTACTCTTCAACCAACTCCTAGCTTTGTAGTTTTATTTTCCATCCCGCTTATGACTCCATGTTATTCTCTACATCTTATACCTACATTATTCACAAAGTCTAAAATTAGATAATTAGGCATAAAATAAACACAAAGCCTAAATATGATGCATGCTCTAAATGCAATATTTACATTTACATTCTAAATGTAGGATTTTACTAAGGAGTTAGCCGTAGATTAAGTTAATTAGGGTAATAAATTAGGCTGTTACCAGAGAGGGCTCCAAATATATGTCTAGCAATTAGAAAGCTTAAGAGGGAAATATGATAAACTCAACTATGCTTTCATTGGAAGCAAAACAAGCACAAAATAACTAGTACATGAAGTGCTACCACAACTAAACTAACATATGGAAAGAGCCATAGGATAAAATGAGAGAAAAAAAGCTTATAATGAAAGTTCGGATGATGATGGTGGTGAAGCTAGTCCTTCTCTCCTCCTTGGCAAGCATGGAGAGCTCCTCTAAGATATAGTCGTCCTCCTCCTTGCTCCTCCTTGGCATGAAAGAAGAAGAGCTTATGGGGAGATCAAGGTAAGTGTTGGAATTGGTGGGAATCAATGGTGGAGTGTGACAAAAATTATAGTTATGGGTAGATGTGTTGAGATTTAATGATGAGGTCTTGAAATTGGGTTGAGTGGGTATTAATTGGTGGATGGATCTAGGTGTGGTGAAATGTGCATCCATAATGAGGGTAGCTTTGTTGGAATTGGGGAGAGGGACTTAAAGTTGCCATGGAGAACGTGCAAAGGTGGCTTTAGGTGGATTTTTGTGTGAAACTTGAGTTTAATAAATAAAGTGGAGGAGCTCATTGATTGTTGATGCATGATAGCTTTTTGCTTTGTTGAGCTAGAGCCTGGGGTTTGTGAAGCTCTTGAGTTCAAATCTCCAGCTCAATTACTTCAATTCTTCCGTTCTTTTCTCTTTTTCTCATTCTTCAATCCTGTAGTCACAAAATATCATTATCAATGCAGATCACAGAAATTATGCAAAATTGGATGTTGATTTATAGCAATTATAGGAATTAATTAACCTAAATTATGTTAGAACCTTGCTTAACTTGTACATAGTGCATTCATAAACTGCATATCATGCATTGCATTCTTTTCAGCTGTACATATAATAATTCTATTTTTCTGTGCTAGTTAATGTTTATTCTTGTTTATTGTCAATAAGGAGCTCAGAAGATGCCCTGAGCTGAACAAACCTGTATAGGAGTAGAAGCTAAAGCTGAGTTGGAGCTGAAGCTGCGTTGGAGCTGAAGCTTAGGAATAAAAGATTAGAATAAAAGAAGGCTGATGAGAGAGAGAGAGAATAAGACAACTTGTAGGGAATAATTGCAGAAGAAGAACCCTTGATAACCCTATTCCTATCCTTAGAGCCTTAGGCTAAACCTATCCGAGCACTTAACTGTGAACCACGTCCACATTAGGTTAACTGAGCTCAAAAGCCTAAAACATGGATAACACTATCCATGTGCCTATCCATCTTATCCCTAGTCCTATCCTATTATGCACAACCGTAACTCACCTATCCAAAACCTAATCCTCATCCTATAAACCTATATAGGCTCATACCACCCTCAATTGACTCAACCTTAGTCAATTGGGTTAGCCACCAGCCACTTGGGTCGACTTCGACCTGATTGGCCTAACCTAAGATTGAGTTGAGCCTAATTGGACCCAACCTAAACCCAATTGACCCACCTACACTTAATTAGGTACATCATTACCTGATTGGGTGCACCCAATCCCAATTAGCTTCACATGGAGCCTAATTGGATCCATGCAACCCTACCCATGTCTTAATTAGACTCATTGAGTTTAATTAGACTTAACCCTAACCTAGTTAGACTCACCCACATCTTAATTACGTTCACCACATCCTAATAGACTCACACACACCCAATTAATCCACCTATATCCTATTAGACTCAACCGAATTAACCTTAACCCAACCCAATTAGGACGTAAACCTACAAAACTCAATACACACACCCATGACTAGTCCACACAAACCCTAAACCTACCTTGTACAAAGGTGGCGACAACAACCACCATGACCCCTCCCTTGTTGCGCCACCTAATTATCCCCTCCCATCACCATATAAACCTTCTTTGAAAGTTGCCCACTGATTTTCTTCTTCCTCCTCCTCCTTCCACCATTAACACACCACCTCCATCCTTCTCCTACCACCCACCAAGGCCGACCACCACCACCACTCCCTACCACCATCTAAGGTTGCTCAAACCTCCCTTGTGGGAGCACCTTTGGTGCCCTCCTCTCTGATTCCCCATAGCATTAGTTCTTTCAATTTTTTTGCATTTTATTTTCAATAGCAAGTAGTTTATTTCTTTCTTTCTTCTTTCGTTCTTGCACGCCTAGGTACTACCTAGGCCTTGGGCATGCCCTTCCTTGTGTGTGGTGTGTAGGCTATCATCATGACTAGGCCTAGCCACCACCACCCTCCATTTGCTGAAGGTTCTTAGGAGCATATCCCGACAGGGTGGATTCTGCTAGCTAGTTTATGTTTCTATTATATTTCAATTTCTGTCATCTAAGCTTTACTCTATTGTTGCTTGTTTGAATGTTCATATGTGTTTGATTATTTTTGCAATATAAGTTGGCATTTTTGATCATGTGCTTGGGTTGAAAAATCAAAATTTCACATTGTGATTTCGCAATTTTCATGCTCACCATCACCACATCCACATGCCAACCGTACCTTCAAGGTAGGTTGGCTGTCCACCATAGCATCTCCACCACCATCTTCACGCCCATCACCACTCCTTTAGATTAGGTTTCGTTGTTTTGCGTTTCAAAAATCAAAATCCAAAAAAAAAATTGCAAAAGGAAAAATATAAAAATATGACTGTTCTTATTTTCATAATAACTCCCATAGTCACAATGACTTGACTCTGAATCTGTTCCCACATCTTGCCCATCTTCTACTTCAACCCAACCACCAAATCACATACTAAATAACGATTGTTGGATTTTTTTTCATTTAGGTTAAGTCGTGATTCTCTTATTGAAAAAGCCAAAAAAATTACAAAACAAAAATTCAAAAAAAAAAACTGTATGGCCACACCAATTCATGCCAGCAACTTGCACGTTTTTCTAAATTCGCTAAACAACGTTAACGTAGTTGAAATCGTGGAAATGGAAACGCATAGTTTCACTTTTACATCTTTAACACATGATTTTGTTATCCACGAGAACAAAACAAATGGAGTGATTTTTATGCGCAAGTTGGAGATAGGATTTCGCGGGTAGATTTAGGGTTAGGTTAGGTTAGTCAAATCACAAGATAAGTGTATTACGAAATCATGAATCAAATTCAAGACATTCTTCTTGCCTACCAGAGTTCGACCGAGATTCATCATTTATAAGTTTCATATTATTTTTGTTTGGGTTGATTTGCATGCTATATTACGAAGACAAACCCATTTTCGTGTGAATCTTAACCTAACAAATGGTGTCGTTGCTGGGGAGGTAAGGTGATCTTTGATTTGATTTCTGATTTTTTTTTTTGTTTCTTGTGATTTATGGGTGGAAGACCAAGGGGGCACACATCGAGCCGTGGTGAAGATTATCTAGGTACACACAACTTTCTTGCAATTTTCATTTTGTAGTAAATTAGGTTTTCTTTTGAATCCTAGGCTATAGATTTAGTTTCTTGAAAAAAAATCAAAAAGTTCAAAAAAAATTAGGTAGATCTTATCTCTTAGGTAGTTATTTGGCTAGAAATTTGAATTTCAAATAAATAAAAAAATAAAATAAAAAAAGTTTCAACAATATAAAAATAAATTCAAACTTTTTAGTTTGGGTTTATTAAAAAAATTCTTTTGGAATTTTATTTCTTCAAGGTGTGCCACTTAACTTGGAACCCATTTAAAACACACCTTAATTTTTGAAATTCGACTAGCAAGAATTATTGGTTTTCAAAAAATTTATAACCATAAATCCAGATATCAAAAAATATTGAAATTTAGTGTGAACCTAGGTTTCAAAGTTAGCTTTCAAACTTCACCTTTCATTGGAAGAAATTCACATTGTGTGAATTTTAAAAATTTAATTTGTAGATAGGGTTCAGGTCGGTCAGAATTCTGATTTTAGTCACCTTTAGAAATTTAGTCTGACCTTTGTAGAAATCCAATTGAATTGAAACTTATGGGGTTAGAAAGCCACTAAAACCTATATTATGCAGTGACTTTTCATAATTTTTTTGAAAGGTTTTGATATTGTTTCAATTGAAAACACCTGTTTGAGCCCTTGACACTTAAAAATTCATAAAAACTTGTTTGGAATAGTAAACATCTTGGAAAATTAAAAATTCATAGAAACTTGTTTGGAATAGTAAACATCTTGGAAAATTACTCTTTGGAAAGCCAATTGAAAAAGAAAGTTTCTTGCTTAATTTCTTTCTATTCTGATTTGTACATTGATCGGGAGAGCAATTAGAAGCTATGATAGGGTCTGGTGGCTTGAGTTGGATAGAAGCATAAATCCTAAGTTTCGAAGCATTACGGTTTGAAATCTTTTTAGAGCCCCACATAGACCTAATTAGACTTGATTAAACACAATTGCCTAGTAGGTGGGGTTGTTTTCCTATTTGATTACCTCACCTTCCTAATTTAAAATCTGATCATCATTCAACCTAGGCAATTATCTTAGGTCCATCTCAATTAGGAGTTAGGATCAATTAAAGAGATTAAGCAACTTGCTGACGTTGATGTGAAATATATGTGATTTTGTAAACATGAGTTTTTGTGTCATTGAGACGTGTATAAATCGATTGACTTTTAAAATTTGTAACCTAGATAAGGTGAGCATCTTAGGTTGTCCAAGGAGGCCAATTTGTTGGTTATCAAAGTAATTCTCTATCTCACTTTCTCAAATCTCCTTTCTTTTTATATTTTTGATTTTGTTATTTTTAGGGTTTTGGAAAATTGAGGGGACGAATGTACGGATTTTAAACCAGGCTTAAGTGAATAAAATGTAATCCTCCTTTCTAAGCTCACCCTAGGCAAGTGCGCCTAGGGTAATTAGAAAGGTGGAGTGAAGTGCACTAAGTAAAGAACAAATGCTTGAAATGGAAACACAAAAATTGAAAGGCAACTTGCTTTTTGTATTGCTAAAATTTTATAGAGTCATAAGTAGAAGAATGCTTGTAAATACAAAATAAAAGATAGCTAATATATAAGAAGAAGAAGAAGAAGAAGAAGAAGAAGAAGTGATCCTCCAAATGATGCTTGGGAAGGATTTTGCTCCAAGCACAGTAGCTTCCGCACTTGAAGAAGAACCTCCCTTGCTCTTCTCTCCTAGATAATGATGATGTGCTCCTCTTGATGATGCCCCCAAGGGTGGACGTCCACCACCCTTCTCCTCCTTTCCTGGCTATCCTCCTATGGTGGTTGCTCCTTGGCTTTGTTCCAAGGAAGTGGGAGGGAGAAGATGAACACCAAGGGGGCAAGGAAGTCCCCTTGATCACCTTCACTCTTCCTTCCTTGGATGTTTAAGGTGGATGTATAGGTAGAAAATATGGTAAGCCAAGGATGGTGCTAAGGTGGTGGTTGACAAGCGGTTTCACGTGTGATTTACGATTTGAAATCCGTCGTTGCTGTTTGTAGTATAGT
Organism: Thalassia testudinum; assembly: GCA_037157565.1. Taxonomy (NCBI): domain Eukaryota; kingdom Viridiplantae; phylum Streptophyta; class Magnoliopsida; order Alismatales; family Hydrocharitaceae; genus Thalassia; species Thalassia testudinum. The sequence continues at coordinate 20,559,020 of JAZHRO010000056.1, forward strand.
TGCGCAAAACCCTTAATCAAAGATTTGTATTTTTTTTGACGAAACTCATGTTGATTGATTTTTTTATCTTAATTCATGAATCCAGGTCATCTCTAGGAGGCATTTTGAAATGCAAAGTTTATTTAGATTTGGATTCGTTTGTCTACTTTATCTACTCAATCCTAACATATTTTTTAGTCCTTTTACTTTTGCAATTTTTTTATGATTTTAATTTCTTTTTATTTTTGAAAAACAAAAGCGAAAACCCTAATCTAAGCAGGAGGATGGTGGGCATGTGATGATGGTGGACAGTCAACCTAAGAAGACTAAGGGGTGTGTATTCACAATGAGAGATGAATCAAAACAACAAAATAAACATGTAAGAAATTGTTCTAGGCTTTAATAATGAAATGAAAATAAATATAACCATTACATTTAGCAAAACACATATTGTTCAACATCAAAATTTTCATAAACAAAAAGCTATAAGGAAATCTAAATAGATAGCCAGCCAAGCAAGGTATGGGGAAACCTTATGGCCATCAAAGAGAAGAAAAGAGAGGGAGGCATCCTCTCTATGGAGAGGAGAGAGCACACCCAAGAGAAGAAGAGAGGGTGGAGAGCCCTTCTTCCTAGTTGTCCTTTAAGCTTTGGAGAGGAGCTTCTCTAGCTTTCCTAGCAAACCATGGAGAAGAGAGAAACAGGAGAACATCCTCTCCATAGAGGAGATGGCTACGCCTTTATGACGGACAGTCAAGGAGGAAGGTGGCCTTCTTCTTCTTCTTGCTTAGCCGCCCATGGTAGTGCTTGGAAAAGGAGAAGCAACTTGGAAGGGAGACAACCTTGGTGTTGAGAGGAAGAACGAGGGTGGACGACCTTATGGTTGGGAGTAGAGGAAGAGGTGTCGCAAGTTGAGATTTTGAGGAGGAATAGAATGATTTGTGTGACTCCTAGGTTTAGGCTTTTATGGGAAGGGTGGTTTTCTTGGAAGGTGGGTGTCGCCACTTTTGGTAGCTCCAAATTAAGTAGGCACCACCTATGTAGGATATGGATTGAAGACCAAGTAATAAGGCCTAAAGTAGGAAAGGGTGTGTGTGTTGGTTTAATTTTTGTAGTGTAAGGTTGTGTAGGATTAGGTTGGGTCAACCTAGCCTAGGTGGGTGCGAATTCGAATGTGAACCTAATTAGACTAGGTAGGTTAAATAGGTCCTATTAGGTTCTACGTGAGTCTAGATGTGAATCGAATTAGGTCTAAGGGAGTCTAATAGAACCTAGGTTAGCCTAATCAGGTAATTGTGAACCCAATTAGGTGTAGGCTAGTCCAATTGAGTTTGAGTTGAATCTAATTAGGCTTATGTGAGCCTAATCAAGAACATGTTAGCCCAATCAGGTCTCAGTGGTCCCAATTGAGGTGTGGTTGACCCAATTGACTCTAATTGAGTCAAATTGGATAATGGTGAGCCTACTTAGGAACCTGAGGGGAAATTGGGATAGGAAAAGTGAAATTAGGATAGTGGATACTATGGATAGGTCATGGATAGTAGGATAACACTGCATATAGTATTATCCAAGTTTTGGGTACTAGGTTTAGGTTATCCTAAGTGGAAGTTAGGGATAGAGAAAATGTGGATAGGAACATGGATAGTACTATCCATGTTTTAGGCTCTAAGGCTAGGATGTCCTAATGGGTGTGGTTTTAGGCTTGGGAAGGCTATCTTAGGGTTTCTAAGGGTAGGGATAAGGATATCCTCCTTTTTCCTCTTGTCTAGATCAAGCTTCTTCTCTCATCTTCTTCTCTTCCTTACTTTATTCTACTTTATCTAACTTTATTTACATCCTGACTCTATCTGGATCACCTTATTACCTGCAATAATAGCAAAAGCATTAAATAGAAGATAATATTGTATTATTCTATGTATAGCAGTATAGAGTGATGCAATGCATAATATGCATGATATTAATGCAATATTTATAGATTAGCTAGGATTCTAACATTATTTAGGTTCATTAAGACCTATGATTGCTGTGCAATCAGTGGTTATAGGGGTATTATATAGAAGTGTAGGAGGGTGGTAGTTATGGTATTTTTGGAGGGAAATGAAGGGGTGTATGGATATTTTGGAGGGAAATGAAGGGGTGCATGGATGTTTTTGGAGGGAAAAATGGGAGGGAAATGAAGAGGTGCCTTTGGGTGGTAGTTATGTTTTTTGGAGGGAAAACGGTGGCACCACTTTTGGTGGAGGTGCGTAGAGTAAAAGCTAGCTTAGCTAGCTAAGCTAGTAGGAGCTAGGAGTAGCTAGGACGAGCTTCTTTGAGATCATTTGAATCTGCATAGAGCTGGAGGAGAGCTGCCTGTGAACTCAGCTACTAGCTTAGCTAACCAATTCTTTGCTACTAGTTAAGTTAAGCCAGGAGAGCTGAGTGAAGCTGACTTCAACTTATCTAGAGTTGAGGTGAGCTAGAACTGATCAACTTGAAGACTTCTTAGCTAGCTTAGGTCTAGTATCTAAGCTCAACTAAGTTGAGTTGAGTTGAGTCTTCATGAGCTGACCTGAGTTGGTTGGAGCTAAGAATGAGCTGGATCCAACTGAGATGAGTTGTATTGAGCTAGGATCCAGCTAAAGTGAGTTGGATTGAGTTGGGATCCAGCTGAAATGAGCTTCTATCTTCTTCTAGGGTTTATGCCTTTCATATCGCTAGGGTTTAGGTGATTTCTACCGTCTTCTCATCCTTGGAAAAAAAAAGGAACAAATGAGAACAAGGAATGATAAGAAATAGTGCTAATGCATGTCTAAATCCTAGAATGTATGAAATGCTAAATGCAACCTAATGCCATAATGTAATGCAGAAAACCTAGTAACTAGATGTGATTTTTAGCCTAAGAATGATGATAAACTGGTGTTTATCAGACTTCAATTGCGTAATCTATTCATAAGAAAACTCCTAAAAAGATATTTGATCATGAACTTAAACATTTAAATTCAGCCATTCAATTAAAGGACTACACATCAATTACAAAGCCCTTGCCTTGTTTCTTGACCAACTAGCCCTTGTAGCTAGTGCATGCATGGTAGAAGGTTGCTAAGACTTGGATTAGTTGGTTCTTGGGAACCTTCCCCAAGGCAACCTTCTTCCGTTCATAGGCGACTATTTGCTTTGCCTACTTCTTTCTCTCCTACTTCTTTCCTTCTTCCTTCTTCCTCAACCCCAATGGCTGAGCAAGATCCTCCTCTTCCTTGCCTTGAGGGGAATGGAGACAACGTCATGGCCATGGTTGACGATAGAATGGCAACATCAGAACGACAAAATCACGAGCACTTTGATGCCATTCTCAACACATTAGATAGAATGCGGCACCCATTGCATGGAGAACAACCATGAGATTTCTATGATCTGGTGGCATGCAATGTGTTACCATAAGTTCGGATACCCGTAGGTGGAGATGCATTTGAGTTGAAGCTGAATGTAATAAGTTTGATTCAAACTTATTTTCATGGGAATTTGAATGAAGATCCATTCCAACACCTGGAAAACCTAGGTCGGATTGCAGAAATAGTTAGACCTAGGAATGTTGAGATCGGAATTATTCTCATGAAGCTTTTCCCATTCTCACTGAGGGTCAAAGCTTCATATTGGTTTAAGACCATCGAGAGGCCTATAGCCACCTAGGAGGAATTACACCGAGAATTCCTCCAAAAGTTCTTCCCCATTAGTTGAACTAATGCGATGGGCAGGCCATCACAACTTTTTCCCAACAGCTGAGGGGAAAGTTGCACAATGCCTAGGAGCATTTTCATGACTTTCTTTGGAAGTGTCCTCACCAAGGGGTGCCCTGATGGCACCTCGCCCAGATCTTTTATCATAGGCTAGATGATGCCCATTGGTGTTTAGCCGATGCGTCTAGTGGTGGGAACTTCCTCGCTAAGGATGAGATTGGTGCCTTTGACCTGTTCGAGCCATTAGTAGAGAACTCATTAAGTGTAGCCTTGATGAGCTAGTTTCTGCACATCAGCAGCAAAGAGTGTCTATCCATGAGGCCGAGGTAGAGTCAACCCAGGTTGACGTGGACATCATCATGAAGAAGCTAGATAAGGTAGATCTGTTGGACAAGAAAATTGATGAGCTTCATCATTCTCCTCCAGCAAAGTCAAGTGTTGTTTCTGCCAATTCTTCCACCTCATGCCGAGCTCCTCCCTCTAGACCGTATCTGCTCACTCGGGATGCTCCTTTTCCCCCTCCTTCTTTTGCTTCTTCACGGGCTCCCATATATAGGGAACCTGTGAACATCCTAGATTTGGCACCGGATGACCAAGGTTATACTTACAGTGATGATGTGAGTCTTGACATATGATGATTATGCTCCTTAGGTATCTTTAGCCTACGAAGATGTCAATGCCCTTCAAGGATATGGGCATATCAACCCTTACTCAGAGACGTATAACCCTGGTTGGTGCCAGCATCCAAACTTCTCCTAGGCTGGGAACACACAAAGAACCAACCCTACTCCACAGCATCGACCCAGGCAATACGGGAATGTGGTACCCACATACCATAGGCAGAAGCCATTCCCGTATCAGCAACAGTCTTGGTCTATTTACCAGTCTGTTCGTGAGGCTGCCCCTGACCCCCCACCACAGGCTGACATGGTGGATGAATTGAGGAAAACCTTCAAAATATTGGAAAACGGTCAATTACAACTCATGAGCCAGATGCAAAGCATCCAGAGCACATAGAACCAAATGTTATAGGAGAACAGATCACAGGAAGTTTTGCCCTCCCAACCCATCCCAAACTTGAGACATGTATAAAACTAGGGTGCCCCACCTAGGATCCAAGCACCATAAAGATAGGTACATGCAGTTCTTCAAGCATCTCCTGTACCCCTTAGGTATGCTCAGCCTACTCTACTACCTACACCTGCACAAATTGCTCTTTTCGCTCCTCCCCTACCTCATGCACAATACGTCGATTATTCTGAATGCAGATATGATTGTGAAAATTCACTTACATTGTAGTAGATTTGCGTTAGAAACTCTTAAATTTATATTCAAATCAAACTCATAAAGATGGAAATCATAGTTCAAAAAAGAAGTCCGAGTCGTTCTCATGGAGGCAGTTGGAATAATTCACTTTCCTAATACTAAGAAATTGTTGAACGTGATTTCTACGCTAAAAGTTTTGAGTTTGAAAACTCGTCGCTGTAGTCACATAAAAATCCATCAAAAAGATAATTTTAACTGAAACTCTGATGAGTCCCAGGTCGAACACGAGGAGGCGAACATTTAATCAAAAACCACAGGAATTATTGTCACGAAAGTAGATTAGATAGCTGAAATTAATCTACTAGCTATTCTACTTAAAGAATAATTAATAGAAGAGAGAGAAAGAATAATATAAATAAAGAAAAAATAGGGAGAGAATAAACAAATGCTTCATAACCATAATATCATGTTCATTACATCTACTTGCTATACTAGAAAGCTGTAAATCTACACTAGAAGTGATAAAAAGAGAAGGGGGTGAGAAGTTATCCTCCTCGACGGCTGCTTGGAGGATGAGCCGTGTTGACGGAGTGCTCGGGCGAGGGTGGTGAGATGTTGGATGAAGGAGGATGAAGCTGGAGGACAGAGAATGAAGCAGGGCGATGTCGCAGTAGGATCTGTTTCTCAAACGACGCTGAGAGGACAATCGAAGGATGTTCCACGAAGGGGGTGAGATGGAAAATTATTTTGCTCTAGCTCTAATGGAGCATCCTAGGTATGGGACCAGCTCGTAGAGCTTTGGAAGAGGTGAGAGGAGAAGGGATGGAGAATGAGGGGATGTAGGGCCTTTATATAGTTGAAAACATGGGGGCAAAAAGGTCTTTTGAAGGCTTGAAATTGATGGCAGGATCTCTAGTGACGCTTGCAAGCGTTACTAAAGACCCCATGTCACTGAAGCTCGCATGGAAGGAGAGCTGCTCATTGCCGATCCAATGCTTCAGAAGCGGCCACTTCATGCGCCCGTTCATCTGCAGCCATTGGTGCCTTATCTTACGTCAAATTGCCATCAGTTGTCCGATTGTTTGATTGGATGGCTTATATCATGCCTCGCCTCACGCTGCTGAGAAGGAGCGCGTCAGATCGTGCGTCAGATCATGCGTCATCATGCGCGTGTGTGCACTCGCCCATCCATCGTGCCACGTCTTCAGCTCTGTCGTCGCTCATCTTCGATCGGGCGGTCCAATTTTGCCCGCACTTTGCGGATTTGGCTACTTCGCGCAACTTGAATGTGTGCTTCGTGTTGATTGTAAGGTGAACGATCGCTCGCCAACACTTCAACTTTGTCATGTTTAGGTTTTAACGCTCACATGCTCTCGACTGTTGGATGGCGATCCAACGATTGAGATCGCTTGAGCGTTTAATCTCAAGCGTTTGCCTTGTGAAGCGTGGTTGAGATTTAATCTCAACCGTTGAATCTTCGATCAATGATTGAGATTGATCGAGTAGGTGAAGAGAGGGTCTTGCAGGCAGCCTTGGGCAGCTAAGATGGTGCCACGTGGTGCTTTCTGGGCCGTCCATTTTCTAATGCTTGTAGATGGTGACACGAATGTCAGATTGGGTCGATTTTGGCACCGTTGGGCTACGATCATCTATCCGAACCCATCCGTGCAGTTAGATTTATCATCTGAGGTATGAATTTTACACCACCTTGCCCCTTAACCTCTAATCTTTCTTGGACTGCATCTGAACCTCAAAAAGAAAAACAAATATAAGCTTTTCGTTTCCTTAAAGATTGTTTTCCCTTCTATGTTTGACCAACATATCCTTTTGATCGACTAAACCTTGATTGTTCATTTAATAGTTCTAATTGATCAAATACCTCTAACATTTTTTTTTTTTTTTTTGAAACAAAAAGGAAAGCTATCGTCTTATGATAGCAATCTGGAGAGGTATATTATATAAATAAGTAAGAGGAACTACAAAACAGATCCCCACGTATGTATGAGGGACCAGCACTCTTATAATTTTTTCACAACACACCGGTCTCTCCTGAAAAAGCCTTGCATTTCTCACCTTCCACACACACTAGAGAGTGATAGCCATACGCACATGTGGCTTCTCTCTCATACCAAACCCATGCCAAATGGAATCCCAAGTTGGTAGTGGCTCCTGACAAGTCCTCCTCCAAATAGCATTAGTGACCAAGCAAGATGAGAAGATATGGTTCACATTGTCAGTGTGCATCCCACATAAGTAGCATTCATGGTGAGCACCTCCCATCCTTCTATGTCGCAGATCACCTGTGATCATACCATCTCTCCTACATAGCCAAAGGAATATTTGTACCTTAAGGGGGATTTTTAGAAGCCAAATTTTCTTGTCAATGAAATCGCAGCTCCACCCACTATCATAATCTAAGATTCTATTGTAGCCACATAGCACAGTGTAAATCCCCTCCCAAATGTATTTATCCTCCACTCCAATCCTTGGCCTAAAGCTTTCAATATCTGATAACAGCTTCCTCCTTTCTTCCCACAGTCGGGTGCCTCTCCTGGTGGAGTCCTCTTCATTCAAATTCCATCTGCAGCTACTGCTAGACCAGAATCTGCTAACAGTTCCCTCCTTATTAGATGCTGCAGCAAATGCCCTTGGATAGATCTCCTTTAGGACACCCAGCAAGGACCAACCTTCCTTCTAGAAGCTGAAGGTCCTGCCATCCCCAAGAGCTGGCTGCAGCAGGTGCAAGTGATAAGCCAAAGCTCTGGTTACTGAATTCTAGAATGGTGATGGTCTGCTGGGCAGTAGCCTAGATAGCATACTATTTGAAGCTCAATAATTGTCCCTGATCAGGGTGGTCCAGGGTTTCAAATCTCCTTGCAAGAGCTTAATTGCCTACTCAAGCAACAAAGCATCATTGAAGTGTTTCAGAGACTTAATCCCAAGTCCACCCCTGTCCTTTGGTTGGCAAATCTGCTCCCACTAGTGGCTGCAAGAATCTGCCCTCATGCTTGGCTCCCCTCCAAAATAACCTTTTTCTCAAAACATCTAGCCATTTCCAAATGGAATTAGGGGCTTTAAAGATGGAAAAGTAGAAAACAGGGATAGAGGTGATCATTGAATTGAGCAAGATAAGTCTTCCACCCTTGGAGAGAAAACTACTATGCCATCCATCCAATTTCACTGAAATTTTGTCAAAGAGACAGCTCTAATCTTTTTTCTTCATTCTAGAACATCTTAATGGCAGCCCCAAATATTTAATAGGAAGGCTGATGCGAGAGGTCCCCAAAACAGCAGCAATAGCACCTTGCGCAGCCTCAGATAGGCCAAAACAGACCAAACTAGATTTATCCCTATTCAGCCTAAGGCCTGAGAGCTCACCAAAGATGTTGACCATATGAAATAAAGCTAGTGCTTCATCCATAGAACGCTCCACAAAAAAAATCGTATCATCCGCATATTGAAGAATAGGAGCCAAATTACTCCTGCAAGATAAGGAGTACCCTCTAATAAGATTTACTTAAGCAAGTTTACAAGAATACCAGGCCAAGTTGTCAACTGCCAGGTTGAAAACCAAAGGTGCCAGAGGACATCCTTGTCTGATCCCACACTGGGGCTGAATCCAAGCACCACAGGGTTTCCCATTTATCAAAGGGGTGAAAGAGGCAGTTGTGATACACCTTTTCACCCATTAAATCCAAGCAGGGGGAAAACCTCTTCTTTTAAACACTTCCCAAAGATAGGGCCAACTGATGGAGTCATAAGCTTTGCGGAAATCAACCTTCCATAAAAAAGCTTTACACTTCCTCTTGTGCCAAGCACAAACCATCTCCTGAGCCATGATAAAGGATTCTTGTAGAGATCTGCCAGGAAGGAAGGCTGATTGAACAGGGTGGATCAGCTCTTGCAAAGTAGGCCTTAATCTATTGGCCAAGACCATGCTAATCACCAAATAGATAAAGTTAGAGAGGGCAATTGGTCTGAACTCCTGAAAAGATTCAGCTCCTGGAGTCTTTAGCAAAAGAAAAAGAAAGGATCTATTGATTCTTTCAAAGACAAAGTTTCCAATCTCAAATTCTCTGATCACTTCCATCACCTCAGTGCCCACAATATCCCACAACTCTTTGTAGAAGAAAACTTGAATCCCATCAGGACCAGGTGACCCTTCACAATTGAGATCCTTGATGGCCTTCAAGACTTCAGCTTCAGACACAGTAGCAGTCAGGCTGGACCCCTGATTCTCTGTAATTCTGGGAATATCACTAGCTGCCATCCTCCAACAGCCCCTCTTAGTAGCTCTTGAAGACTCCTTGAAGTACCTGACAGCCTCAGCTCTAATATCAGAGATGGAGGTAATTCTCTGCCCATCTTTAACAATAGATGAGATCAGATTGACTCTTCTCCGAGAGTTGGCAGCCAAGTGGAAGAATTTAGTGTTTGCATCCCCCTCACTTAACCACAGCTGCCTTGACAGCTCCCTCCAATCCATCTCCAGCTTCAAGTCTTCTTCTGCCACCACCCCCTACCATTTCCTTCTGTCAATAATATCCTGCTCAGACAGCCGAACATTGGCTTCCTGGGCATCCAGTTCCTGAATCTTCATCAAGGCCTCTCTACGTCTCTGATGCCTTAGGACAGAAACAACATCACCATATTCCTTTAACATCACTTTCAAAGCCAGAATCTTTGAAGCCAACTTGAAGGTAGCTGTGCCCTCAACCTGCTGAGCCCTCCACCAACCTGCAAGCATTTCTCTGAATCCCGGTTCCCTCAGCCATGACTTCCTAAATTTGAAGTAGGATCCAGCCAGCACCTGTTCCCCATTGTCCCAGACTAGGGGAGTATGGTCAGAGAAGGGACGTTCAAGGCCACAAACAAAAGACAATTGGAAGAGGTCCAGCACCTAGCATTGCCAAAGAACACATCAATCTTGGACATGAGACCATTACCATTCCACCAAGTGAATTCAGAGCTCGAGGAGGGAAATTCACTCAAGCCTAAAGCTTGGACCATCAGCTGGAAGCCAGTAGCAGAGCTATCCACCACACCATTGGGTCTGTCACTCCCCACCAACACACAATTTAAATCCCCTCCAACAAGCCAGACCGACCCATTCACAAAATCCGCAGCCAAATTCCAATCCTACCAAAGCTCCTGCCTTCTGCTAGGATCACTAGGACCATACACACCTATCACAAAGGAGTCATTGTCCCCCTAGCCTCTTTTGATCCTACAAGTCGGTAGGTGCCTAGCCAAAGATGCCTCCTCCAAGTGCAGCACATGCTTCTTCCACCAGATGGCAATACCCCCAGATCTGCCATTAGAATTGATCATCACAATGTCATTTGTAAGACCTGCTTTGATCTATACCCAAGCCTTGTCAGACTCACTATCAATATGTGTCTCTTGGAGGATGGCACAATCAATCTCCCATTCTTGCAAATATCTAAGCAAAGATGCCCTTCGACTTCTATCATGCAGCCCACACACATTCCAAGTAAGAATCCTCATTTGGTCGTCTGATCTATCTCCTTCTTTGCAGTAGAGGCTTTGCTAACCTTCATCACAGCTGCAATGGCACACTCATCAACTTTTTGTGTAGGATTATGTCTTCTCATCCTCAGCTTGTATGGAGGTCTCCCAAGACCAAAGGTAGAAGGAGTCTTAGACTCTAGGTGCAGATCACCAGCCACAGGAGAACCACATTGTATATCAAAGGAATTCATAGGGGGGTTTTCCATATCAGAACCAACAGAAGCACTGGCGGTCACAACTTTCAAGTTCTCAGCCACAGCTTCATTCATCACAGTTACCTCCTCCCCTTCTTTAACCACCATTGTAGAATCAGTTTGGATCAAAGGTACCCCACTCCCATCCTCCAGAGTTTCAGACAACACCTCCTCTACCCTCAAGCCCCCCACCCCATCTTCCAGTTCCACACTTTTATTGGGTTCGGCCACCATCTCCTGACTTGCACAATTTCTCAGTAACGAGCTTGCTTTGGCTCGCAGCACCTCAGCATAAGAGGGGAGGTGATGACTCAACTCCACACCCCTGTTTGCCACATGAAACTTCAAGAGTAACATCCAAGAGCTTCCCCCACACCGGAGAATCAGTTCATCTAGAACAGATCCAGCACTGAAGACATCCACCCTCACTTTCAGAACACTAGCATCTCCTTCAGTCAGACCAATTTCAGCATCCTTTGCCATAGACGCAAACCCAGCAACCATATCTTCCACCACCGCCCTAGATCTCAGGTGTAGAGGCAGACCTTTGATTTCAAGAAAACCTGATCTAGGGACAACTCTTTGAGGTGGTCGCTCAGGCAAGGATCCATCAAAAGGGGATACCAAATGCCACAACACTGACAATCCACACAAATTACTGGACTGAAAACACAGATGTTTGACGTCCGCCACCCCCACATCAAAGAGCACAAACCACGAAGGGGAGATAACCACAATTTTCCAAGCATCAGTCGAGAGGGAAAGAGAGTTTACCGGTTGCCGAGCTCTCTCTAGGGATAGAGTGCCCATCATCACTTCCCCAATCAAGCCCCCATGCAAAACCAATTTCGCCACCTTAATGTCCTCGCTCAAGGGAATCTCCACATCCAGGGTGTGCCCCTCGAAAGTTGACGTGGGGGGGGGGGGGGGGGGGGGGGGGGTGGAAGAGGTAGCTACGCCTCACCCTTAGGCTTCCATGGTGCAGTGGGCATCCTGCCCCTAGATCCACCACGAGTTGTCAAATAGGAGTCCCGCTTGTGACCATAGCCCCTGCATGCCAAACACAGCACCGGCCGGTGACACATCGCCGCCAAGTGCCCACGGTGCCGACATCTAAAGCAGATCACTTCCCTACAGTTACGTGACCACCCACCATGAGAACCCCTCTTGTCCACAGCCCCACCTCCATCAGCCGCTTGGGCGCCTCGCTCTTTCCTTTTCCAAGACCGCAAATGCCATACCGCCCATCCATCACGCCGCCGGGCCCCCTCAGGCGGCCAACCATCCTCGCCAGAGTTTCCCGGCCAAAAGAGAATTCAAAATTTCCACCTCCCACCTCTAACGGTTATAGTAGTTTTTGATCGATTAACTTATTTTATTTAATCGATCAAATTTACTCTAACGGTCGAATTTCTTTTGAAATCTCAGAGTCGATCAAATTACCCTTTTAATCGATCAACATTTAATCGATAAATAAATTTATTTAATCGACCAAATACAATTTTGATTGACCAAACTTTAGTTTGATCGACCAAACCTGTATTTCCAGAAATGTCAAAAAGAACCTATAAATAGGACCATCAATCCCTCTCTCAAAAACACACCTCAAGAGCTTTATAAGAGAAAAACACCTACTCTCTCGTGCTTTTACACCTCTGCACCTACAACTATTGCGATTTAAGGCACGTTCTCTTGCGATACATGAAAGCTTGGTTTGTTCTTTAATATTTCTGAGGTTCCATAGGAATATTGTTATATTATTTTATTTTGTTGTTCTTGATCTGGAAATCCAAGTTGGATTGGAAGTCCCATTGTTCTTCTCTCTGTTAGGTGTAAGAGAAGACGTGTTGTAAGAATTTCTACCACCCTCGTTCAAGTGGTACATGTTAGTGGATTGACTAGCATTGCCTAATCAGAAAATCCTAAGCTGGGAGGCTTAGGTAGTGGCTTTTACCCGGAAGAGTTTCCACTCTAAAATCAGGTTTTATTTCTCTAGTTTGTGAGTATATTTTTGATCTGTGGTGAATCTTTTAAAGTTCCATTTTTTAATAGATACTACACTATTCACCCCCCCTCTATTGTATACTTGATCCTTTAGGCTTCACTCGTACTCACACAAGGTACCAGATATAATTGTAGGAAAAATTACACAAAAGCCCACAAGTGTGAATTATTTATAGAATGACCTAAATGCCTAATATGACCTAACTAAATGCAATCTAACCCAAATTACCTTTAGATTGACATTATTTAGGCATTAATTCACATAAATAAATATGGAAATATTACACCCCCATGCCTATCTTTTGCTAGTCCTTGAGCAAAATACTAAGCAACAAACTTGTGAGAAAACAACATTTACATGAGAAACCAAATTGCAAATTTTGAGCTATGTTAAATCAAAGTCATTAATCTTGATTTTTCACCAAAATAAAGGAATTATACACAATATTAATGTCGAAGAGTCGGTAGTTCTAAAGTATCGACTCAAATTTGGACTACCTAAATCAAATCAGGAATCTTATTAGCCATTGGACTTGGGTTGCTAGAGTAACTTTCTCTGAATAAGTTGACCCATCCAAGGTTCAAATCGAATGTGAGAACCAACCATCTTGTGTGTGAAATAATGTGACTCGTCAAACAGGCAACTAAGTTGATTCTAGGTATTAAATAAGACTTATAATATTTCTATGCTCTCTGGGACAACATGTCTTCGGTTAGGCCATACTAGGATTTGCCAGTTTTCTCTTCACCACTTTTCTATCCCAAGGTCAACACACAAGGTGTATATCTCCTCGGCTGGACTCCTAAGTCTCTTGTTGTCTATCTCACTATGTTTGGGATGCTGTCATCTAGGTAAGAGATGAAAGGGATATATATATATATTTGCCTTGCTTTTTTTTCTATTATTTTTTTTCATAACTTCCTCCGACTACTCATTTTTTTGGGTTATCTTCTTTGTCACACTTTTTTCTAAGTGAGTGTCTCTCTTTCATCCATTCTAAATGCATCTCTTACAAACAGGAATAGTCTTAAGAGCTAGAAACACGACCAAACACTACTAGAAAAATCAGTTACTTACCATCGGTTCAACAAGAGACGGTAAATGTAGGATTTGACGTCGCTTCTCTTATTAAGCGATGGCGAAGGGGCGGTATAAATATGCCCCCCTGTCTCTAACAAAGAAGAGAGGTGGCGGATGTCGTTTGGTTAATAAAGTGACGACAAATGTCCTTTGTTAAAAAAGTGGCGCTTTTGGGCGGGCGGTGAAATTTTTGAGGTAACATTTGCCATCGCTTGTTAATTACATCGACGGCAAATGTCGGGTCATCTGCACGCGGTTAGAGCCCAATCCTCCAATACTGTTCATCTTCCTCCTCGCATCTACCTCCTTCCTCACAAGTGACTACTCCTCTGCCTCCTCCTCGCCGCCTTTCCTCTCCATCTCAGGTGAGACCCTCCTCCTCCATTCCTCCTCCCTGCCCCCTCCTCTCCTCCTCCTCAACCATCATCCTCCCTGCCCCCTTCGCCTCTCCTCCACCTCGTCCTCCTCCGACGACCGCACCTCTCCTCCCCCTCATCCTCCTCTTGTAGCCGTCGCTGCCTCTCCTCCTCCTCTCCTTTTGCTGCGATCCACCCCCTCCCCCTCATCCTCCCTAACTCCTTCCCCTCCTCCTCATCTGCCAGTGCTCCCCTCCTCCTCCCTGCCCCCTCTGCCTCTCCTCGTCGTCCTCCTCCTAGAGCCACCACTGCCTCTTCTCCTCCTGCGATCCGGCCCCTACCCCTCGTCCTCCTCGACTCCTCCCCCTCCTCCTCCTTGCTTCCTACCCCTCCTCCTCCTCCTCTTCCTCTGCACCTCCTCCCTATCATTCCCACTCCTGCGAGTCCTCCTCCCCTCCCCCCTCTTCCCTTCATCCTCTTCCTCCCCACCTCCTCCTTCTCCTCCTCCTCTTCCTTCTCATCTCATCCTCCCTTCCTCCCTGCCTCCTGCTTCACGTCCTCCTCCCTACCTCCTACTCTGCCTCCTCCTCCCTACCTCCTCCTCTGACAATCTGCCCCCTCTTCCCTTCCTCCTCTTCCTTGTCTGTTCCCTCTCCTCCTCCTCCTCTTCCTTGTCTGTTCCCTCTCCTCCTCCTCCTCTTCCCAATTACCACCCTCTCCTACTCTTCCCAACTGCCACCCTCCCCATCATCCCCTCCCTCCTACCATCTCCATCTCCTCTTCCTTAATTTCCTTCTCCTAAATTTTAAATTAAGTACTTAAGTTAATAAAACCATAATAGGAAGGTATTTAATTACTTTTTTGTTATTGAAATTGCAGGTAGTTGACACAATCACTCTTGGATGCTTCAGAGATATATTTTCAATTTTTTAAAGTTATTTCCATGATATTTTAGGATCATGTTAGATGTGGGGTGTGCCCACATATTGTCTTTTATGTGTTTTTGTATCCATTTATACATTTTATTTGTTGCACTTTTACGGTGGGGTGTGCCTGATGGTGTTTGATGGTTGTTGGTAATGGTGAATAATTATTGTTATGATCATGTCGTTGTAGTATAGGGTGTATAATATAACATTAAGGATGTCGTATAGTGGTGAGTATGGGTGAGTACCAGTCATTACAACCATTATTATCATTGCTTATTTATCTAATTTTTACTGATTTTGTTCCAGGTCGTTCTCTGGGAGGCAATTTATTGAATTTAATTCGGTCACTCTTTGATTATCTCCAAAATTGTCTTCTTATTCAAAAAGAAACTTTACATTTAAAGAATGAATGAATGTTTTATTTACCTAGTTGCTAAGAAGTGCTTGCAAAAATGCTAACTATGAACAAGCATCAAACAATCTATTATTATACTCTAAACTATGTATTTACAAATTATACTATTAACACTAATATGTTAGTGCATACTACATTAGGATACCATAGTGTAAAAACTTAACTTACTAGTCATTTATTTATAGTGACATATATATCAGTTTTAGTGACAGATATAAACGTCGCTAAATCTCAGAAAACACTATATACAACCTAAAGAAGCAAACTGAGGTCTTTAGCGACATTTATAGTGTCGTTTTATTCTGTTAGTAATTATGTGGGTTTACTTATACGTATGTGTATTACTTATTCTACTGCTGTATGTACAGAGTCTTTTCTGTTGTTATCTCGTGTTCTCTCTTTTTTCTTTTAAGTCGTCTGTCCTTTCATTTTGTTCTGTGGTATTTCAGAGGCTGCGGTGGAGAGTCCTTAGTGTAAAAAGTGCTTAATTAGCGGGCGCGCTTTTCGAGGGATACATAGTACCCTGCGGGTGGGACCAGACCTCTACTAAGCGCGCCCTAATCTCAGATTAGGTGCTTAATTACGTTTTCGTATCAGCGCAGGGCCTCAGCCCAACGCCTTCAACAAGTTCGCACACGCTCGGGCCTACAGCCCCACACATGCATCACATACCAGAGTTCACTACAAATCGGGTAATCAGATAAAGGATTGTGTTTCGGGCGCCCGGCGCCATGACGACTGATTAAGCTATTGCATAAATTGTATTTATATAGCTGCGTTTGGTTTGCAGCACACGATGTGGCGCTATTCCAGCGCCACATCGTGCGCTGGAAACCAGACGCAGCTGCGTCTGTGCGCGTTTTTGGCCCTCGATTTGGGGGCCATAAATTATTAAAAAAAATAAAATAAAATATGGTAAATAAAATATTTACGTAATACTACATAATTGATTAATTAATTTTTAATTTTAAATATTTTTACTATACAAATAAATTCGCTAAACTAGGCTGATTATACAGGTTGATTTAGGTGATTAAATAGTTAATTACTTATAAAATAATTAGTAAATGGTCTAATTGACCTTAAACAGTTTTAACTTACATACTTAAGTATTTAATACATATTTTTATTGTATTTTTACGAATTTATTTATGTTTTATTTAGGCTAAAATAGCAATTCTGTGTAGTTTATAATTAAACCTAAGTTACAGTAAGTTATACTAGGTATAATTATACTTTGACTAACTTAAATTACTTAATATATATATATATATTCCCAAGTTTATAGATTTATTTACTTGATTATTGCTCTAACTATTAACTTAGCTACTAAATAAGTAAATATAAATCTGTATCTATATATATACATAAATCAGTAAATACATGCATAATAGATTAGTATATATACATATTTTTACATAGATTACATATGTATATGAATTTCTGTACAGGTTTTATGCATATTTACAGTATAACTATGAATCTAACTGATATGCTATAGTTATGATACTATGAATAGGTATATTTACAGTTTTAAAATAAGTCTATGTCATTAGGCTTTTGTATAAAGTTAGGGAATTAGAGTTGATTGAGTTTTTATTTGAGTTTAGACAGCAGCCGCAGCTACTGTCAGAGGAGATGGAGAAGAGAAGAATGTGCTGTTTTAGTGTTGGTTTTAGTTGCTGTTCAGGGTGAGTTTTTGTAGCAACAGCAGTGGCTTAAGCCACTGTCAAATGGCTAACTGCTGCTGCAGTTAGTCCACTTGGAGAAAGGGGAACAAAAAAAATTCACAGATGAAAGGGGAATTTGGAGGAGAAGAGAATTTGGAGATGGAGGGAAATGTAGCTGCAAGTTGCAGCATGTTGCTGTATAACTGGGAACAAGATTAAATTCAAAACAAACTAAACATTGAAGAGATGAAATCCAAATCTGAAAGGGGTTTAAATCTCACGAAAATCTCATGTAAATTCAGCTCAAATACTCATTAGGAAAAACCTTATCAGAAGCATCCTTTCAGATCAACATTCAAATGGCATTGAGTTAGTCTTCCTAATGCCATAGACAGCATGAAGGAAGACTTAGCTCGATCAATTAAAACCAAAGAAACACAATCCCAGTTTCTTGCAACCTTAAGGAGTATGGAAAACTCCTTAGGTTAGAGAATCACCATACAGAAATGATCATCAACACAAATAGTGCATGGCAGTTCTGAAATAGCAAAAAGAGACTAAGAATGCATTAAGGAAATTTAATGGAAGCTGGCGAATGCATTCAAAACAAAGTATAAACAGAATCATGAAAGGCTCTTCTGATTGGTTCTCTGTCACCAGAGAACTTCTCAGAATCCTTGCCCACAATGAAAACCAAAAATCCCTTCAATTTGTCAGATCTGTCAAAACATTTCAGAGAGTAAAAATCCTTTAAAATCCAAATCAAAAGTGCTCTGACAAACTGAGGCAACCCATTTAAAACAGAGGGGCTTTTGTGAAACAAATGGAGTGAGTGAGAAGCCCCAAATGGTGCTTGTGACGCCACTTTCAGATCTGAGGCAGTGCGCCATCAGATCTGAAATTGGGTCAGGATGTGTGGGTGATTGATGAAAAATTCGTCGTTAAAAGGAAAAAAACAAGAATCAGAATCTGGATGATGGAAAAACAAAACATGAAGAGGGAGATAAATTGAACAATGAACAGATGATTCTTCCCCTCTGATCTGGACTGATCAGAGGAGGTGAGGGAGGGGATCTAATACTAATTCTACTCCTAAGACTAATCTAACTACAGCTAACATTAAACACTAACAATTAAAACTAAATCTATTCTAAACTACTGCAAACTAAATCTAACACTACTTGTGCAGAATTAAAAACCTAAACTAAAAGGAAGAATGGGACCTATGGGTCCTTAGCCGGCGGCTAAGGAGGAAGAAAGGAGGAGGGTGACTCCAGCGGAGGGAAGAGTCTGCTAGTAAGACTCCAGGGTCGTCCTCAGGTGCTACGAGGTCCTTAGCGACGAGGAGGGTCGAGAGCAGGCGATGATTCCACAGCCGGTGGCTGTGAAATCAGGGTCTAGATGAGGAGGAGAGACTGGAGTGGAAGAATTGATCGCTAAGAGATGTAGGAGGGAGCGATCCTTTGCGCGCGACACCACTGAGGTGCTTAAGTAGCAGCTCAGTGATTGAGATCACCGCAAGGGTGAGGTTAATCAAAATTAGGCCGGCGGTGAGGATGAGATGGGTAGAGCGCGCGGTGAGTCAAGAGAGAGATCTGACCGTCAGATGAGATCTGGGAAGAGAGGTGAATGTACGCACCGAATCGCGCGAAGGTTCCATTTGATTCCAGCCGCAGATCGAGATCAAAAGTGCGATGGACGGTCGAGAATGGCTGTGTTCTTCGCGTGCTACAGTGCGCGTGAAGAACACAGGCTTCTCTCTGAAATGAGGGAAAACTTGCAGGAAGACCCTTGAACGAAGGGTAGAAGAATAGCGTGCAGGTCCAAAACTGAAAAGAACTATAACTGGAAGGGCCTTGCAGTCATACAGAAGGGTCCCTGCGGCTTGCAAAAAGGTCCAAGAAGGAGTTTTGAAGGGTAGAAATGTAATGCATGAAGGACCTAATTGTAATCTATCTATTTCTAAGCCTAAATGATGTCCAATTGCTTTCAAATTTTTACGTGTGCTTAATTGAACATTTAAGACATTGATTTTACTTCTGATTTATCTTTTCAAACTTGTTTATGTGTTCAATTGATGCATGGATCATCATTTGTTCTTTAGTTTTCAGAATATCTCATTTTTGTGACCTAATTAGGAGGGTTTAACACACATTAAAAGTTTTAGGTCTTTTCTTTAATTCCCACACTTAACCCTTTTTATGTGTTAATTTGATATTGTTTTGCTTAGTGTCTAGCTTAATTTCGGCCTTTTAGCTCTGATGAGTAGCCACTCATCATACCCCCATGCTTACGTTTTGCTAGTCCCTTAGCAAATAATCTGTTGAAGTGTAAGGCAATTTAAGTATTAGCAAGGTAAGTGTGTAAAGATATCTTTTTCTTCTTTCAAAAATTTTTAAGTGTTTTATGATGATCTTTAAGCTGAAATATTTTTTCAATAAACCAACTGTGTTTTTGGACATTGTGAGAACCTGGTTACTGAGGATAACCTACCAGAACTCGAGGCTTAAATGACATAGACCATCTCTCAACCAACAAGGATTCTTGATATTTAAACCTTAAGTCGAATTCCAGGACTCAGGGGGTTTTTATAGAGACTCAGAATGCTATGAAGTTATGGCTGTGCTTTGTGATAAGTCAGAACTAACTAGGTGAATTCTAAGGCTCATTCCCGGGGTTTCACTTCTTTTTAAGTCCAGGTTGGTCCTAACTTCAGCTCATGCTTTCGGATGACTCAAAAATTGATGGTATTCAATCCCAACCCTTATTGTATTTATGGCTCAGAGAAGAATTGTGTGTGTGTTTTTTTTTTTTTTAACAGTATGTCTCCGGAACTTATTTGGTAGAGCGCACTGTATTTGGTGGGTGGATTTCTTTTGTGGAAAGAGCTTCTCCTAGACACAAAACTAAAGATTAGGACAAAGAGTCTACCTGCACGCACAGGTAAGGACTCCACCTTCCCTAATGAACACAAGGGTTGAGGTTTAGGTTCAAGTGGTCTTTCCTGACATTGTGTAGTGAAAGCCAAGGTTACTTAGACTCCTAAGTCAAAGCAAACCAACGAATCCTGTACTGGTGACTCAGGTACAAGAATTGTCCTAAAGTTAGGAGAGACTGTGGTCTATCTTGTCAAGGCTCGAAGTGTATTAAGCCTAAGCTTGTACCAAGCTTCTATGGCCCGGCAGGTCAAACTAGTAACGGTTGAATGTCCATAGACACTTATTCTATTATTATTATTATTATTTTTTTCAGCTATAAGATCACTTATCTTTTCTTTCTTTTTCTTTTTCTTTCTCTCCCTCCCCTCTTGAAATGAATGTCCTCCTTTGATAATGAAGTACATGTCCCTTATTGTATTTTTGGAATTTTTCTGATTTGTTATTTTTTTGTATTTTTAGCTTTGTAATTTTTAAAAAATGTTTTCAAAATTTTTCAAATTTTTTTTGAAGTATATAATTTTTTTGATAATACTATATGTACTATAGTTGTGTCTACAATTGCATTTTGGTTTAAATGGTTTACCATTTACACCCCCCCATGCTTAAATGTTTCAATGTCCTCATTGAATGAAAGGGTGGATGCAAATGCATGTTCTGCTTTTCACTATCCTAGACTGGGTGATGAAAGGAAGTCGGAATGAGGAGATAAAATCTCTGTGCGGACGATTTTAAGTCTGATCTAGGATCAGAGTGAACAGTCGGGCTAGGAAGTGAAATGCATGACATGTGTGTCAATGAATGTATGCTCAGAATGCAAGGGTAGACACTATATGCAAATAAAGGCAAGAGTAAGAAAGGTGTAAAACAGCTATATACAAGGGTAGGTGTTTGCTAAGTTTAACGCCGTCAGCTAGGCGAAAACTTAGTTGGTAGCTCAAAATGTAGGAGCGAAATGGTGGAATTGACAAGTCTGAGATCATGCGGCTCAATGAAAGGTTTCAGTCTTTGTCCATTAACAATAAAGGGTTCAGATTTGTCAAGTTCAGTGATCTCAACGGCTCCATTATCAAAAAGTCTCAAGATTTTGAAAGGTCCAATCCATTTTGATCTTAACTTCCCAGGAAAGAGTTTCAGTCTAGAGTCGAAGAGGACTTTTTTACCAGGGTGAAAAGATTTCCTAAGAATGTGACGGTCATGGAAGGCCTTAAGTTTGTCCTTATACATCCTTGAGCTTTCATAAGATTCATTCCTTAATTCATCGAGCTCAGACATTTGTAATTTCCTAAGATCACCGGCCTTCTCTAAGTCTAAGTTACACTTTCTGATGGCCCAATAGGCTTTGTGCTCTAATTCTACAGGAAGATGACAGTGTTTCCCATACACAAGTCTAAAAGGAGACATGCCTAAAGGGGTTTTGTGGGCTGTCCTATATGCCCACAACGCATCAGAAAGGCGGGAAGACCAATCCTTTCTATCAGGTCGGATGGTAGTCTGTAAAATCTTTTTGATCTCCCGATTAGATAATTCAGCAAGTCCATTGGTTTGAGGGTGATAAGATGTAGCAATCCTATGTGACACCCCATACTTTTGAAGTAGGGACTGAAAATGTGTGTTTCTAAAATGAGACCCTCCATCACTAATGATGGCTTTAGGTACCCCGAATCTAGAGAAGATGAAATCTTGAACAAATTGTGTCACAACTCTATGATCATTAGTCCTTGAGGGGATGGCTTCAATCCATTTTGAAACATACTCAACTGCCAACAATATGTACTCGAAGCCATAAGATTTAGGAAAAGGTCCCATGAAGTCAATGCCCCAAATGTCAAAGATTTCGCACACCATGATCGGATTCAAGGGCATCATGTCTCGGCGGCCAATACTACCGAGAGACTGACAGCGTGAACATGCCCTGCTATATTCTTGTGCATCCTTGAAGATTGTGGGCCAAAAGAAACCACTCTGCAAAATCTTTGCAGCGGTCTTTTTGCCAGAGAAGTGACCGCCGCACGCCTGGTCGTGGCAGAATGATAAGACGCTTCTAATCTCCTTATCAGGGACGCACTTCCTAAAGATCTGGTCTTTACAATGCTTGAAAAGCCAAGGTTCTTCCCAGTAATAGTGCTTGGCCTCGGATCTAAGTCTGTCTTTTTGATGTCGGACCCAATTAGTGGGGATGAGTCCAGAAGCCAGGTAGTTGACAATGTCAGCATACCAGGGAAGATCAGAATGAATGACCAGCAATTGCTCGTCAGGGAAGTGGTCAGAGATGGGTAAAGAAGGAGAAATCGCTTCAGAAGGAAGGCGGGATAAGTGGTCAGCTACCACATTTTGCTTTCCAGCCTTATCACGAATCTCTAAATCAAATTCCTGTAAAAGTAGGATCCATCTAATCAGCCGAGATTTCGCGTCCTTCTTGGCGAGAAGATATCGAACTGCCGTGTGGTCAGTGTAGACTATAATGTGGGAACCTAAAAGATAAGGTCTGAATTTTTCCAGTGCATATACTACAGCTAGCAATTCCTTTTCCGTGACGGTGTAATTCCTCTGAGCTTCATCTAAGGTCTTGCTAGCGTAATAGATGACTGTGGGTTTCCCGTCCAATTTTTGACCAAGGACAGCTCCTACTGCATAATTAGAGGCATCACACATGATCTCAAAAGGGTGAGACCAATTCGGGGGTTGCAGTATGGGTGCCTTGGTAATCAGATCATGAAGTGTCGTATAGGCACGAACACAATCGTCAGAGATCTGGAAGTCTACGTCTTTAGAGAGGAGAGTAGTGAGAGGTCGGGCTATTTTCGAGAAGTCCGCTATAAAGTGGCGATAAAAACCAACATGCCCGAGGAAAGATCGAATTTGCTTAACCGACGAAGGTAGTGGTAAATCAGAAATCAACTTTACCTTCGCGCGGTCAACCTCAATTCCTCTCTCAGAAATAAGGTGACCTAATACAAGTCCTTCAGTTACCATGAAATGAGATTTCTCCCAGGAAAGTACCAGATTCACATTAATGCATCTTTTCAGGACCTTGGTCAGGTGGTCTAGACATGCATCAAATGTGCTCCCGAAGACCGAGAGTCATCCATGAAGACTTCTAAACAATCGCCTCCTAAGTCGGAAAATATTGCAAACATACACCGCTGGAATGTAGCAGGTGCGTTGCACAATCCAAAAGGCATCCTACGGAATGCAAAGGTTCCGTAGGTGCAGGTGAATGTCGTTTTCTCCTGATCATCGGGGTGAATTGCCACCTGATTATATCCTGAATAGCCATCCAAAAAGCAGAAAAATCTATTCCCTGCCACTCTTTCCAGTATTTGATCAATGAAGGGCAAAGGGAAATGATCTTTCTTCGTGGCTTGGTTGAGTTTTCGGTAATCTATACATACTCGCCACGAACTAGCAATGCGTGTAGGGATGACTTCTCCAGAATCAGTGGTGACGATGGTAAGTCCGGCCTTCTTTGGCACAACCTGAACAGGACTTACCCATCTACTGTCAGAAATTGGGTAGATAATTCCATTGTCCAGCCATTTAATCATTTCACTTTTTATCACCTCTTGTAATGTAGGGTTTAATCTACGCTGGGGCTGTCTAGTAGGTCTAGATCCTTCTTCAGTGAAAATCCTATGTGTGCAATAAGAAGGACTGATGCCAGTAAGGTCAGAAAGGCTCCATCCTATAGCCTGCCTATGTGCTCTTAGGACAGATAAGAGTCGTGACTCTTGATCAGAAGAAAGGGAAGAGTTAACAATCACCGGATAGGTCTGATCAGGTCCTAAGAAAACATATTTGAGAGAGTCAGGAAGAGGTTTGAGTTCAACAGGCACAGGATCAGAAGGAGCAGGTGTGAAAGTTTCAGGAGATCCTAGAGATACTAATGGAATGGGAGGAAGGTCCTCAGTCTCTAAATTTGGTATCTCAGTGGAAGTCAAGTTAGAGTCCAAAGAGTGTTGAGGTTCTAAATTTAATGAATTGATCAAGGTGTCCTCAACCAATTGATCCAATGAATCCAGGGAGAAGATTTCTTCAATTAAACTACAGGTTGGTCCTTTTTGGGCCTGAAAAATATCAATTTTTATTTTTTGATCTCCAAACTTTAATTCTATAAGGCCCTCCTCACAATTGATGTTTGCCTTGGCCGTAGCCAAGAAAGGTCTTCCTAAAATGATAGGTGTATTCTGGATATCTTCAGGTACTTCCATGTCAAGGACTATAAAGTCTACAGGGAAGTAAAAATCCTTGACCCGCACTATGACATCTTCCAACACTCCCTGAGGTGTCTTAACTGATCTGTCAGCTAATTGCAGGGACACCTCGGTTGGCTTCAGATTGCCAACCTCAAAATGTGTCAGTAGAGAGGTTGGGATAAGATTGATGGAAGCACCTAGGTCAAGTAGTGCTCTATTGAATGTGGTGTTACCTATCATGCAGGATAAGAGAGGGGTGCCTGGGTCTTTCATCTTAGTTGGGAGGGTACTAGAGATGATGGAACTAGCTTGTTCCGAGAGAATGATTGGACTACTCCCTTTTTGAATTCTTGCTTTACGCTTAGGTGTACATAGGTCGTTTAAAAACTTAGCGTAAAGAGGGATGTGGCGGATTGCATCCAACAAGGGGATGTTTATGTGGACTTGCTCAAAGAGCTTAAGCAAATCCTCCTCAGGTGCCACACAGGTCTTTTTCTTTCCTTTCTCCTTCTTCTTTAAAGCTTCAGGAAAAGGTACTGGAGTTGTGAGAGGTTCAGTCATAGGTAGAGGAGAAGTAGGAAGTGGAGGAGCAGAACTAGAAGTGGTAGGTGTTGGAAGAGGTGGATCTAGTGTGCATTTACCACTCCTAGTGACTATGGCATTTAGTTCAACTCTAGAGGTAGATGGTAAATCATTGTTAGGTAGCAGAGGTGGTTGTGTTTGTGCAAGAGAAGAATTTGAGTCAATGAAGAATTCAGTGTTGTGCACTGGTTGTGAAATGTCATGTGTTTGGTCTTGCAGTGCTGGTCTAGGTTGGACATACCTTTGAGCAGGTATGTTCCTAGGGTTGGGTTGTGCTTGTGATGGGAGTGAATGTGGTTGACGGGACTCCGTCAAGTGTGATAGCTGGGCTCTCATCTCAGCTAAGGCCGCGTCCTGTCTTTGCTGCATAGCAATATTCTGTTGTTGCATATCAGCAAGAGCTTTCATGATAGACCCCAACTGGTCATCTCGTGTAGGCCCAGATTGAGAGTATTGGGTGGGCCTGGGTTGGGGTTGCTGGTGGGTACGCGGTGGATATCCGTGTGATTGTGGAGGTGGTGCTTGGATCGGGTTGTGCAATGGTGGTGCAGAAGGTTGTTGAAAAGGAGGTCTTTGTGAATTTCCGGACCACGAGAAATTTGGATGATTACGTCATCCAGGGTTATAGGTTTGTGTGAAAGGATCATTGTGAATGGCATGAAGCTCCTCCGAAGCTCCAGAAGGTGCAGGGAAGTCAGTGTAGGGAGGAACAAAGGTTCCTCCAACCGGTGAAGGATATGGAAATGGAAAATCCGGTAATGCAGTTTGTGTCACAGAAAGGTTATTCACAGTTTCCCTCCCTGTGGGAAACTGAGAAGTGTTTTGTGCTGGTGACTGAGAAGAAGAAGATGGGTGTTTTGAGAGAAATTTCCATACTTCATCTACTTTCTTCTCGATTAAGCCCACTTTATCCAGTTGACTAGCCACTATCTCTAAGTCTTTGCTACTGGATTGGGCTTCATGTACCCCCGTGTGTGAGTGGGAATGTGAGGACTTTCTATTAAACACGCTCATTGAAGCATTATTAATAGAGTTTTCGGCCATGCCTTCAAAGAGCTCAAAGGCTGAGTCCTCGTCCCGACACAGGAAATTGCCTCCACAAGTGGCATCTACAAAATTCCGTGTGTCATCATGGAGCCCATGGTAGAAGATCTGGACCTATTGCCAGCGTGGGACACCATGGTGGGGACATTTTCTCAAAAGCTCATGGAATCTCTCCCAAGCCTCGTGCATAGGTTCTCCTGAATTCTGGGTGAAGGTGGTGATGGCATGCCTTAAGGCATTAGTGCGGCCTACAGGAAAGTACTTCTTTAAGAACTCATGTTCTAAAGAAGCCCAGGAATCTATAGGTGTAGTCCGTGCAAGTGTTCTAAACCAAAAGGCTGCCTTATCTTTTAATGAAAAGGAGAACATTTTCATCAAAAACGTGTGCTGATCATGTCCTTGCGGACCCAAAGTTTGGGCAAGATTCTTCAGCTCCTCTAAATGCTGAAAAGGGTCCTCAGAAGCAAGTCCATGGAAGTGAGGAATGAGTGCTATAATGTTCGGCTTCAGTTCAGCAGCACGACCCCCATTGGGATAACGTACCACAGGCATTGGTTGGGCAACTACGGGATTATAATAATCTCGTAGTTGAGGTCTACGGGGTTGGGGTGGTTCCTGAGGATTTCTAGGTTGAAGTGGTTGTGGTTGGGGGTTAGCTAATAGATTTACAGCTTGAGCAAGCTGTTGCACCTGTTGGGTTAAGGTATTCATTTGTAGTTGTGTATCGAAAAGGTGTTGAAGATGAGGCATAGGTCCTCTCTCCGGGGGTGGATTAGGATGATTAGGATAAGGTGGAGGTTGGAACCTAGGGATAGGTGGTTGCTGTGGTAGAGGATGTGCAACTAAGTCTGGAGGAAGTTCTTCAAAATCCTCAAAGTGTGAAGAATCAAGATCATCCTCTTGGCGAGGGGGATTGTGAAAAGTATTTTGAGACTCAGGAGGTAAGGGATTAGAAGTGGAAGGCAAAGAAGATGATGCAGTAGCTTGGGTAGCAGTACCCAAGGGGAGTACAAGTTCTGGGTTTTGGGATCTCCTACCTTCCATTGAGTTGGTTTTTTTTGAAATCCCGTTTACTCTAATTCGATCCAACTCAATGGGAAAAAATTTTTAACGTTCACAATAAAACAGAAGAATCCCAATAAAATCTCAATTCAAGAAGACCAATCAATCGAAATGAATCGGAGAAAATTTTTCCTAGAGGCTACTACGCAAAGTATGTTATACGCAAACAATTGTTTCAAACAATTGTACGTATCCTAAGATAAACCTAGCGATGTGCAGACCTCTAAAATCCACTGGGAATCTGGATAAGACTGAGCGTGCGAATCCAGATCCTGTGGTTGCAGAAAGATGAGGTAGAAACCCGTGTATTATGGCCTTAAGTGATCGTGCTGTGTGCACGATAACATTCAACACAAGGCGATTAAAATCTCAAACATGGTTTCACCCAATTTTGCTATCTCCTTTTTGATTTGATTGAAGTGATTAAAATGTGTTTTCTATGCTGCTCGTTTCACTTTTTAATAAATTCAGAACAAGTAGTGGTCTTCTTTAATTTTAAGTCAAATGCAAATATGGCAGGAGTTAGAGTTAGGTAAGAAATGCGTACCTGACTCCAGCAATCTTCTAATGCAGATTTGACTTGAATTAAAATCTAGCAGGAATGAAATGCAATCCTAAAAATGGATGCCTGAGGTTATGCTGCTGCTAGATAAGTATGAGGTCTTTTTGATTTTTTTGATTTTTTGATTTTTCTGAAAAAATTTTATATGCAATTCAAAAGTAAGGAAAGAAATTAAGAAGATAAAGAAATAAAGTCCAGATAGTCCAGAATTATTACAAAAATTGTGTGAGAACAAGCTCTCACAACTTATGACTAACAATTGTTCCTAATTAATAAACCTAAAACTATCTATACTAAAACTAATACTAAAATCCTACAGCTACTTCGAGGCAAAACTCCACCTGGAAGACAGATCTGGAGCGCAGCGACTCCACCAGGAAGACGACACTCCTCCTCAAGTGCTGTGGGAAAACAAATGATTAGTAAATGACTAAAAGAATGTATACACAATTAATTCAATGGAAAATAAAAGCAATTATAATGAATGAATGAATGAAATAAAGAATTTCTATATACAAAAGAATAAAAAGAAAATTTTGGTGCAAAGAGCGTTGCCTCCCCGGCAACGGCGCCAAAATAATGATGGTGTTTGATGGTTGTTGGTAATGGTGAATAATTATTGTTATGATCATGTCGTTGTAGTATAGGGTGTATAATATAACATTAAGGATGTCGTATAGTGGTGAGTATGGGTGAGTACCAGTCATTACAACCATTATTATCATTTGCTTATTTATCTAATTTTTACTGATTTTGTTCCAGGTCGTTCTCTGGGAGGCAATTTATTGAATTTAATTCGGTCACTCTTTGATTATCTCCAAAATTATCTTCTTATTCAAAAAGAAACTTTACATTTAAAGAATGAATGGATGTTTTATTTACCTAGTTGCTAAGAAGTGCTTGCAAAAATGCTAACTATGAACAAGCATCAAACAATCTATTATTATACTCTAAACTATGTATTTACAAATTATACTATTAACACTAATATGTTAGTGCATACTACATTAAGATACCATAGTGTAAAAACTTAACTTACTAGTCATTTATTTATAGTGACATATATATCAGTTTTAGTGACAGATATAAACGTCGCTAAATCTCAGAAAACACTATATACAACCTAAAGAAGCAAACTGAGGTCTTTAGCGACATTTATAGTGTCGTTTTATTCTGTTAGTAATTATGTGGGTTTACTTATACGTATGTGTATTACTTATTCTACTGCTGTATGTACAGAGTCTTTTCTGTTGTTATCTCGTGTTCTCTCTTTTTTTTTTTAAGTCGTCTGTCCTTTCATTTTGTTCTGTGGTATTTCAGAGGCTGCGGTGGAGAGTCCTTAGTGTAAAATGTGCTTAATTAGCGGGTGCGCTTTTCGAGGGATACACAGCACCCTGCGGGTGGGACCAGACCTCTACTAAGCGCGCCCTAATCTCAGATTAGGTGCTTAATTACGTTTTCGTATCAGCGCAGGGCCTCAGCCCAACGCCTTCAACAAGTTCGCACACGCTCGGGCCTACAGCCCCACACATGCATCACATACCAGAGTTCACTACAAATCGGGTAATCAGATAAAGGATTGTGTTTCGGGCGCCCGGCGCCATGACGACTGATTAAGCTATTGCATAAATTGTATTTATATAGCTGCATTTGGTTTGCAGCACACGATGTGGCACTATTCCAGCGCCACATCGTGCGCTGGAAACCAGACGCAGCTGCGTCTGTGCGCGTTTTTGGCCCTCGATTTGGGGGCCATAAATTATTAAAAAAAATAAAATAAAATATGGTAAATAAAATATTTACGTAATACTACATAAGTGATTAATTAATTTTTAATTTTAAATATTTTTACTATACAAATAAATTCGCTAAACTAGGCTGATTATACAGGTTGATTTAGGTGATTAAATAGTTAATTACTTATAAAATAATTAGTAAATGGTCTAATTGACCTTAAACAGTTTTAACTTACATACTTAAGTATTTAATACATATTTTTATTGTATTTTTACGAATTTATTTATGTTTTATTTAGGCTAAAATAGCAATTCTGTGTAGTTTATAATTAAACCTAAGTTACAGTAAGTTATACTAGGTATAATTATACTTTGACTAACTTAAATTACTTAATATATATATATATATTCCCAAGTTTATAGATTTATTTACTTGATTATTGCTCTAACTATTAACTTAGCTACTAAATAAGTAAATATAAATCTGTATCTATATATATACATAAATCAGTAAATACATGCATAATAGATTAGTATATATACATATTTTTACATAGATTACATATGTATATGAATTTCTGTACAGGTTTTATGCATATTTACAGTATAACTATGAATCTAACTGATATGCTATAGTTATGATACTATGAATAGGTATATTTACAGTTTTAAAATAAGTCTATGTCATTAGGCTTTTGTATAAAGTTAGGGAATTAGAGTTGATTGAGTTTTTATTTGAGTTTAGACAACAGCCGCAGCTACTGTCAGAGGAGATGGAGAAGAGAAGAATGTGCTGTTTTAGTGTTGGTTTTAGTTGCTGTTCAGGGTGAGTTTTTGTAGCAGCAGCAGTGGCTTAAGCCACTGTCAAATGGCTAACTGCTGCTGCAGTTAGTCCACTTGGAGAAAGGGGAACAAAAAAAATTCACAGATGAAAGGGGAATTTGGAGGAGAAGAGAATTTGGAGATGGAGGGAAATGTAGCTGCAAGTTGCAGCATGTTGCTGTATAACTGGGAACAAGATTAAATTCAAAACAAACTAAACATTGAAGAGATGAAATCCAAATCTGAAAGGGGTTTAAATCTCACGAAAATCTCATGTAAATTCAGCTCAAATACTCATTAGGAAAAACCTTATCAGAAGCATCCTTTCAGATCAACATTCAAATGGCATTGAGTTAGTCTTCCTAATGCCATAGACAGCATGAAGGAAGACTTAGCTCGATCAATTAAAACCAAAGAAACACAATCCCAGTTTCTTGCAACCTTAAGGAGTATGGAAAACTCCTTAGGTTAGAGAATCACCATACAGAAATGATCATCAACACAAATAGTGCATGGCAGTTCTGAAATAGCAAAAAGAGACTAAGAATGCATTAAGGAAATTTAATGGAAGCTGGCGAATGCATTCAAAACAAAGTATAAACAGAATCATGAAAGGCTCTTCTGATTGGTTCTCTGTCACCAGAGAACTTCTCAGAATCCTTGCCCACAATGAAAACCAAAAATCCCTTCAATTTGTCAGATCTGTCAAAACATTTCAGAGAGTAAAAATCCTTTAAAATCCAAATCAAAAGTGCTCTGACAAACTGAGGCAATCCATTTAAAACAGAGGGGCTTTTGTGAAACAAATGGAGTGAGTGAGAAGCCCCAAATGGTGCTTGTGACGCCACTTTCAGATCTGAGGCAGTGCGCCATCAGATCTGAAATTGGGTCAGGATGTGTGGGTGATTGATGAAAAATTCGTCGTTAAAAGGAAAAAAACAAGAATCAGAATCTGGATGATGGAAAAACAAAACATGAAGAGGGAGATAAATTGAACAATGAACAGATGATTCTTCCCCTCTGATCTGGACTGATCAGAGGAGGTGAGGGAGGGGATCTAATACTAATTCTACTCCTAAGACTAATCTAACTACAGCTAACATTAAACACTAACAATTAAAACTAAATCTATTCTAAACTACTGCAAACTAAATCTAACACTACTTGTGCAGAATTAAAAACCTAAACTAAAAGGAAGAATGGGACCTATGGGTCCTTAGCCGGCGGCTAAGGAGGAAGAAAGGAGGAGGGTGACTCCAGCGGAGGGAAGAGTCTGCTAGTGAGACTCCAGGGTCGTCCTCAGGTGCTACGAGGTCCTTAGCGACGAGGAGGGTCGAGAGCAGGCGATGATTCCACAGCCGGTGGCTGTGCAATCAGGGTCTAGATGAGGAGGAGAGATTGGAGTGGAAGAATTGATCGCTAAGAGATGTAGGAGGGAGCGATCCTTTGCGCGCGACACCATTGAGGTGCTTAAGTAGCAGCTCAGTGATTGAGATCACTGCAAGGGTGAGGTTAATCAAAATTAGGTCGGCGGTGAGGATGAGATGGGTAGAGTGCGCGGCAAGTCAAGAGAGAGATCTGACCGTCAGATGAGATCTGGGAAGAGAGGTGAACGCACGCACCGAATCGCGTGAAGGTTCCATTTGATTCCAGCCGCAGATCGAGATCAAAAGTACGATGGACGGTCGAGAATGGCTGTGTTCTTCGCGTGCTACAGTGTGTGTGAAGAACACAGGCTTCTCTCTGAAATGAGGGAAAACTTGCAGGAAGACCCTTGAACGAAGGGGTAGAAGAATAGCGTGCAGGTCCAAAACTGAAAAGAACTATAACTGGAAGGGCCTTGCAGTCATACAGAAGGGTCCCTGCGGCTTGCAAAAAGGTCCAAGAAGGAGTTTTGAAGGGTAGAAATGTAATGCATGAAGGACCTAATTGTAATCTATTTATTTCTAAGCCTAAATGATGTCCAATTGCTTTCAAATTTTTACATGTGCTTAATTGAACATTTAAGTCATTGATTTTACTTCTGATTTATCTTTTCAAACTTGTTTATGTGTTCAATTGATGCATGGATCATCATTTGTTCTTTAGTTTTCAGAATATCTCATTTTTGTGACCTAATTAGGAGGTTTTAACACACATTAAAAGTTTTAGGTCTTTTCTTTAATTCCCACACTTAACCCTTTTTATGTGTTAATTTGATATTGTTTTGCTTAGTGTCTAGCTTAATTTCGGCCTTTTAGCTCTGATGAGTAGCCACTCATCAGTGCCCACTTTTATTAGGTGGTCTGATGTTTCGAAATGCACTTTTATGTGAGAAATGAAATATTTAAGAAGAAACTTTGTCAAAATTTTTTAAAATTCATTTATATTCAATATATTTGTTGGTTGGGGTGTATTAGGTTATGGTCAGGTTTTGTTAGGATTTTGGTAGGATGATGCATAGGATTGGGATGGACTTAGATGATGGCTATGAGGTTGCATGGGGTTTAGCTTAAGGTTGGGGTTTGGGTTGGATGATGTTTAGTTTGTGTCAGGTTGGGTTTAATATATGTTGTTTAGATTTGGTATTAGGTTGTGTATAGGGTGCTTGGGCTAGGGTTTTAGGGTTTGAGTTGGGCAGGGGTTAGGGTGGTTGGGTTGGGCTAGGGTTTGGACGACTGTTTTTGTTAACACCTTTTTTTTAACTGTAGCTATGCTCAGTTGTTTCTCTGCAATGATATACCAAAGCACTCTCAACATTCCAACGATCTGCACTTGTTGAGAAATCAAGACAAAAGCCTTAAGAGAGAATGAGGGCTCTTAGCGATCTATGTTTTGCATTACAATAAACCTATTCAGGAGTTATGAACTGAACTACTTTAAATTTTTCTTACTTTTAGTTTAAATGGTTTGTTGATCCCAGGCCCTGAAAAATAGTAATTATGACTCTAAACCAATGTTGCGTGCCTGTGGAATTATAATTAACAATCAATTCACTCCAGTTGAGGCTTGTGTGTTACAGCCTCCAAAGATTAATTTCAATTTTCTCTGCATATATGGTTATATTCTTTCAATCACAGTCTATAACTTTGACATGTTATCCTAAGTGTTATGATATTTCTTCAATTTTTCTATAGTTGAAATTGGGAAATGGGGAAGATATGTTTCCATGTAATGGCAGATGGAACTTAATCAACAAGGTAAGTTGCTTGGTTTGACATGCTATTCTTTAAACTGTTTTAAAGTCCTTTTCTATTGTAGAAATTGTATGATATGCATAGCTTGTGATATGCATGTAAGAGATCCTATACTATGGCATACCATCTCCTAGTATGCTATAGTGGGAAGACGGTGTATTCCTAGGAAGTACAACTACTGTCAACAGTAGGATTTTGAAAGTAGATGTAGAAATGGTGAGAGCGAAGGTGCCCATGTGCCATGTTTTGTGGTTTTTGCCCCTTTTATTTTTTTTTAGCTTTCCTTTTTTATGTTGTTGGTTGGTAGATTATGTAGGCTTAGCCATGAACGTTTTAATTCATGTTCATCAGAGCTTGATTTTTTTTTCCTTTTTAAAATTATTACATATGTCCTTAAAACTTTTATGTTTAATTTTACATCTTGCAAGTAAAATAAACTGTCTTTTACTTGATTTCTGTCATCTTGCAACTGTCACACAATCATTAGTTATATCTCTTTTACCCGATTATCTCTAGTGTCTTTCAGTGTGTAATGTCCATCTCAGTTGCCTGCAGTCTTCGTTATTCATCTCTCCATGCTGATTATAAGATATTCCTTCTTTAATTTCCTTAGGTTAGAGTTAGAATCATAGATTGAATATTGCTGCTAGGGCCTAACTTTTATATCCATATTATTCTGAAAAGGTTTGCTTATCATACTCAAGTTCGTCTTCTTATCTTTGGGAAGTTTTCAAAACTTGGGATTTTGGCCTGATTGATGTTGAAAACGAAACTGCAGTGTATTCACTCAGGATAAGGGATTGGTTTCATGATTGGACTAGTGAAACCAATCCAGGTTGGCCCATACACTCAGGGTGCCCTGAGCTTTTCTGATTCTTAGTTTCTATTCAACAAATGACATTTAAAGGGGAGGAACAAATACTTCAATTAATTCACAAAATGTTCTCACTAGATCCTTGGCTTTTCGTATCCTTGTTTGTGACTATCTGTGTAGCCTGAGCTTCTTCCTGTCATCAGCACAAGTAGAGGAATTTGACTCATGTGTAAGGACTCATTCATGGGAAAATTTGGAATTAGTGTGCTCCCATTCATGTCCCTACTTGAACTTGTACTGGTAAGATATATTAAGATGAAGTGCTAGCCATTGCTCCTTTCTTTCAACTAAAACAACCATGGGATTGCTTGCATTTAAGGCTTGGTAATTTACTCCATAGGTATACAGTGGATGTTTTAGAATTAAAAAAAAAAATCCTACCTTTCCCGTCAGTTTTTACAATAACCGACGGTGTTAAAAGGTAATTTTTTTAATAAGGTGATTGTTTCCCATCGCTTATTACAGAAAGTGACGGCAAAAATATTTTTACCATCACTTGTATAAGCAACGATGTTTTATTTTAAACGATGACAAAACTCAAAAAGCGACGAGTTAACGCAGGAAAAAGTATCGTAAAAATGCTGTTGCTTTTTTAATAAGTGACAGGAAATCCCATTTTCGTCGGTTATAAAATAACGCAAAAGATCCAATCCATCCGTTGGGTGAATGATATTTCAACGTCGAAAGTTCCTTATAACTGACAGGAAAAAGAAATAGAGATGGTACTTATGCCGTCACTTTTTGGTATCGGTTAAAAGGGCTTTGCCGTCGGTTTCCAACCGACGGTAAAAATAGAAATTGTTGTAGTGAAAGTCCTTTAGATCTTTCGCCCTAAGACTAAATCTTATTGACCACTATGGACTCAACAAAGTCATATAGGAGACGAGTCAGTGCAATGTGCAAGTGAAGATGCTTGGAACTCAAAGACTATCCAAACAACAGGGTGGAAAGATAAGTCATTCACTCATCACCCTTTTGACTTAATACTTTTAGCCTTTTTAGATCCTTTCAAAGACTCAGGAAAACAAATCCAGATTTAGGTAAATACTTGAGATAATTAAGTCAACATACGACTTGAAGAGTCTAAGCAAAAAGACTGTATTCATAAATTTCCTAAGATTGGTAAAATCGAATTTTCCAATCATTTTCATAGCTCAAACTCTAAAACCATGATTTTTTTTTTTTCGTTTTCATCTTTCTTTTTTTTGAACAAGAACTACTACTTTTCGAGAATAGAACTTTGAGAAAAGCAACTAATACCTAAAAGTCTGGAGATAAATAAGAATGAC
This sequence comes from Thalassia testudinum, assembly GCA_037157565.1. Taxonomy (NCBI): domain Eukaryota; kingdom Viridiplantae; phylum Streptophyta; class Magnoliopsida; order Alismatales; family Hydrocharitaceae; genus Thalassia; species Thalassia testudinum. The sequence goes on from JAZHRO010000056.1 coordinate 20,594,441, forward strand.
TCTGAAAAATATTATCTACCCCCTCATACCTATTTTGTACAATGTCCTCAATGCATGCAATAAACATAAGAAAAAAAATAGATGTTACCTGAAACTTGAGAGTTTTAAAGAAATGAAGACTCATTCATCTCCAGACCTGAATGAAAATTTCTAAGCAAATAATAAGATTATCTACAAACATTGGGTTGATTCTCAACAAGCACTAAATTTTATGTCTCCCGCTAGACATAGAGCCTTAAAATGATGAATATATCAATAAAGAAGAGAGGGTCAAGAGTATAATAATAGATAGATCATGGAAGCTCAAAATCAGGTGTCCATAAATGCGGATGAGCTGGTGATGCATCCCCATACCTAAAGGTTGAATACTTGATAGATGCAAAATCAGAAATGATTGCATCCAAATATTTTCTAGTAGTCGGTAATGGGGTGCAGTATTCAACTTTGGCCCATGCAACCCAAGCCTAAAAGTTAGGACACACAAGAGATAATTAGAATAAGAAGCTTGTGTTCCTTGGTAATGAAAGTTGAAAAGATGATGTTGGTGCTAGAGCACCATGATCGTTTATTTTGATGATAACAAAACACGTGTCATTTAACATTTGCGCTTGATGTCTTAGATTTCAGGTTAATTGCAAATGGAGACGTGGTTAGACGGAGTTCGAGCTTGCATCCATGGCAGATTGGAGGAGCTTGACGGAGAACAGAGGAGCTTCGCGAGGAGTGATAGCTTGAAGAAGGAAGGAGATGAATAATAGGATAGATTTCCTTTCCTTTGTACTTTGTATTTTTGTTTCGTTTGTTGCTCTTTATTTTTGTTTGTTAGATTCATGTTAAAGAGCCTCAAAGAACCCTTAAAGTAGTCCTAGGAACACCTGCACTACCCTAGGATACTTAGATTTTCTGTAAAGAAATTAGAAAATCAAAATAGGGTTTATATAGCCTTATCGGACGTCTAATCTGAAAATCAGACATTTGATAATTACTTTTAAGACGTCTGACTATTGACTCAGACGTCCGATAATATTTAGGCTGGACTTAGTTAGTTCTATCTGATGAAATCAGATGTCCAGACCTTAGTCCAAATGTCTTAAAAGACGTTTGATGCCTTTGCCAGACATCCAATTAGTAGACCGTTGGCTTCCTCAACAAACATTGACAAAATGACTGTTGGCCTTGTATCAGACGTCCGTAGAGGATCCCAGACGTCTGATACATGATTGTTTTGCCTCGGCTGACCCCTTAGGAAGAGATTTTCTAGCCGTTGCACTCCCTTGGGAATCCATTTCCGCAGAAAAGTAGGTTTCCAGACATCCGACTTAGTGCCAGATGTCCTGTGTGTCATCTGATGGACTTTCACTAGAACCCTGTTTTGATCTGATTCAAGTCAGGGAGGAAACCTACCTAAAATCAGACGTCTGACTTTGTTCCCAGACGTCTTAAACAAGTTTTCCAGACGTCTGATGCCAGGACCAGACATCTGATAACCCTGTCAGAGTCATGATTGGTCTTGATTCCGACTTGATTCTCTTGGAGGTTGCACCTAACGGCTATGGAAGCTTTCCAAGGCCTTCCAAAGCTTTCCTAGGCCCTCTATAAATAGAGGAGAACCCTTGCCACTCACATACACACCAAGCAACATACTTTCCACTCTTTTGTGTCAAAAAGAAGAAGAAGATCAAATAGAAGAAAGCTCTTGCTCTCCAAGCCTTGTTCTACACCTAGAGAGCTTGATTCCTGTTACGCACCCGCTCACCCTTTGCGATTACCTAGGGAACACCTGCACTACCTAGGATACTTAGGTTTTCTGTAGAGAACTTAGAAAACCAAAATAGGGTTTAGACAGCCTTATCCGATATCTAATATGAAAATCAGACATCTGATAATGGCTTTTAAGACGTCTGACTGTTGACTCAGACGTCCGATAATATTTAGGCTGGACTAGTTAGTTCTGTCTGATGAAATCAGACGTCCAGACCTTAGTCCAGACATCTTAGAAGACGTTTGATGCCTTTGCCAAACGTCCAATTAGTGGACCGTTGGCTTCCTCAACAAACATTGACAAAATGACCGTTAGCCTCGTATCAGACATTCGTAGAGGACCCCAGATGTCTGATACATGACCGTTTTGGCTCGGCTGACCCAAAATCTCTTCTCAGAGATTTTATAGCCATTGCACTCCCTTGGGAATCCATTTCGACAGAAAAGTAGGCTTCCAGACGTCTAGACTTTTAGTGCTAGACATCTTGTGTGCCGTCTGATGGACTTTCACTAGAACCCTGTTTCGATTTCATTCAAGTCAGGAAGGAAACCCTCCTAAAATCAGACGTTAGACTTTGTTCCCAGACGTCTTAAACGAGTTTTGCAGACGTCTGATGCCAGGACCAGACGCCTGATAACCCTGTCAGAGTCATGATTGTTCCTGATTCTGACTTGATTCTCTTGGAGGTTGCACTCAACGGCTATGAAAGCCTTTCAAGGCCTTCCAAAGCCTTCCTAGGCCCTCTATAAATAGAGGAGAACCCTTGCCACTCACATACACACCAAGCAACATACTTTCCACTCTTTTGTGTCAAAAAGAAGAAGAAGATCAAATAGAAGAAAGCTCTTGCTCTCCAAGCCTTGTTCTACACCTAGAGAGCTTGATTCCTATTACTCACCCGCTCACCCTTTGCGATTACGAGAGTGACAAAGCGCTACCACGTGGTTCACGCACCCGCATCATCACATCGATGCACTTCTAGCAAAGGGAAGCATCCTAACTCCTATAGCAGCTAGGTCTCATATCTTTGTGGCTCTATAGGACTACTCTTTGTATATTTTACTTTGCTTGTGTTGGGTATTCGCTTTGAGAATTCCCATGTCCTTTGTGAGACAAAATCTTTCTCATGAAGAGAAGGGGTTTGAGGTATGTTACCCTCGTATAAAGTAGCATGGTTGTAATTGAGGTTGTACTACCCTTGTTTAAGTAGTACGTTAGTGGATTTGATCAACTTGGTTGATCGTAAAATCCTAACTCAAGAGGGTTTGGTGGTGGTTTTCACCTGGGTTGGGTTTCCACCTAAAAGTACTTGTGTACATTGTGTGATTGCTATTTTTTGTGAAATTGTTATATTTTTAATTTCACATTTTTACGTCACGCTAATCTCACCCCCTCCAAGTAAGGTTTCTAGGAAACTACAATTGGTATCAGAGCAGGTTCTTGCAAGATCGGAGTAACACCCGGCAAGAAGATCATGGAGGGGAGTAGTTCTGCAATCCAGATCTCCGAGGGGCAGTCCACGACCCGTCTTCCATTTTTCGAAGGGAGCAACTACCTCTATTGGAAGCTCCAGATGAAGACTTGGCTTCAAGCTAATGACTTCACGATTTGGGCCAGGTGCAAGACGTCGTTTGACATCCCAGAGAAACCTGCAGGAGGCTACTTGCAACAACAAATTCATGAGCTCTCTTTGATCGCGAAGACCATGAATGCCCTCTACTGCATGCTCAGCTCGGAGGAGTTCAACAGAATCTCGCAAGGCGCCACCGCATACGAGATCTGGCACACACTTGAGGTAACTCACGAGGGTACCTCTAAGGTAAAGACTTCTAAAATAAATTTACTTTCTCAAGAATTTGAATCATTTTCTATGAAGTCTAACGAATCTTTAAGTGAGATGAACACTAGGTTCACTCTCATTGTAAATAGTTTAAAAGCTTGAGGTAAGACCTTCATCAAGGGGGAGCTTCAGGGAAAGCTACTTCGTTCCCTTGAACCAGAATGAGAGCAGAAGGTCACCGCCATCGACGAGGCGAATGAGATGGAGGAGCTCAACATGGAAGATCTCCTAGGCAATCTAATGGCCTACGAGACAAAGCTGAATCAGAAGAAGAAGGATACACTGGAACCAAAATCGAAGAAGACCCTCACATTCAGAGCTGCATCAGATAGCGAGGTAAGTTCCGACGACGAGGACTTTAAGTTTTTACTTAAAAGATTTCCAAGTTTTGTAGGGAATCAAAGAAAGAAAAAAAGGAGAAGAAGGAAAGCCCGAGACGTTGCTACCACTGCAACGAGAAAGGGCATCTACGACCAGAATGCCCACTTCTCAATAAGGAGAAGAAGAAGGAAAAGGAGAAGAAGCCTAAGAAGAAGGCGTTCCAAACAACTTGGGACAACTCGAGCTTGGAGGAAGAGGAAGAAGAAAAGTCTGAGAAGGATGAAACCACTTGCTTTGGTTTCATGGCCTTAGGAGAAAGCGACAGCGACTCCGATAATGGGGTAAATTCTGATTTACAAACACATTTACTAAGCTTTTTGAAGTTAGTAATCACTTAAGATAGAAAATAAAAATATTAAAAAGAACCTTAGTTTTCTTAAAAATGAAAATGAAAGGTTAGAAAAATAACTTAAGGATCTAGAAGCTAGTTCGAAAAATGATGACTTATTCGATGAAAATAATAAGTTGGTTGAGGAAAATGCTAGTCTAAAATTAGAAATTTCTGATTTAAAGACTAAGATGAATATTATAGAAAAAGAATCACATGTCTTAGGGAAAACTCTAACAAATTAATCAACAAAGTAGATAATTTTTATAGCCCTAAGATCAAGAAAGGATCTCCATCAAGGAGACCCGCTAACAGATTCGGATCCAAGCTCACTTGGATACCGAAGAAAGATTTGAAATCTTGTTTTGTAGGTTTCAAGGGTGACTATAATATAAGAGATTGGACCTACAAGCTTAAGGCTGGTCAACTCAAGTTGGGAGGACCAAAGAGTAGACCAAGGAGAAGGACAAGAAGACCGATAAGATGGCGAACAAATGATGGACTTGTTGCAAGCTGACGAGTCGATTGTTTGCTTTAAAGTCGTTTGTAGTTTTATGTGGTGGAAAAATCGACTAATCAATTAATTAAAAATAACCACTCACAGAAGAGCGGGTCGTATCCACAGGGAGGCAATGATGTATTTAAATTCGCACCGATTAAAAACGTTTGTTCGTATTTAGTTCAGACGAAAATCAAGCCAAATTTATCTTCAGATTAAAGTTGAATCAAGAAAACATGCTGAAATAGCAAATTTTAATAACTAGAGGATATTTGTTGCAATGCAGATTCAATAAAATATTATTAAAAGATGACAATGGCAGAAAGTGTAATTATTAATGGGATGAATACTGTAGCAAAACAGGGGATTTATTCCCCTTGGCTGTGCATGAAGAGGAGTGGACGGTCGATGGCGGGAAGCTCGGAGGAAGTTCTTTGGACCGAGGGCTTCGCAGCGGTGGTGGCGGCGAGTCACGCGGTGGCTGGAGTTGGCCGGACGGAGCTCCGGCGAAAGTGGCTGCCAACGGTGGCTGCAACTGTTGAAGGGGCGGCTGTGCGCACACGAAGGCTGCTTGCAGGCGGTGCGCGCACTGCTGGAGGCGCTGCAGGTGGCGGCGGGGTGCGCTGCTGTTGGCAGAGAGGCTTTGCAGGCGGAAGGTGCGAGCATGCTGGAGCGGACGCGCGGGCTTGGCGCTGCTGCAGGCTACTGGCGGGCACGGGCATGGCGCTTCAGGTGAGCACACGTGGGCTTGGCGCTGCATGTGAGCACGCGCATGCACTGGTGCGGCACTACAGGTAGCGGCGGGGAGGCTGCAGGCGCACGCACTGGTGGAGACGCTGCAGGCGGATGGCACACGCACTGTAGGGTGCTGGCGGTTAGCGTTAGAGGTGTGATGCGGGTGTGGAGTGAGCGGGTGGGTGGCACTGGAATAGATGCTGCAAGAGATGGTTCAAGCGTGCAACCAAAGGGGCGCGGGCGTGGAGTGAGTGGCCAATTGCTGCTGAAGTGTGGGTCAAAGCTTCAGACGTCCGGGAAACTTCCTGGACGTCTTAACTGATTGAGGAGTGAAATTGCAGTGGTTGCGGTGGTGGTTGTTGGTGACGACGGCGAGGGAGGTGCATGTTGAGGTGCTCACAGTAATGCGGACACGCTCCAGATGGTGGTGTGGCCTATCACACCACATGCCCATTGTAACGAACGCGTGCCCCAGACGTCTTTTAAGACATCTGGGAAGTGGCCCAGACGTCAGACCAGACGTCTGGGATCACATCCAAACGTCTGGGATCGTTTCCAGACGTCTGGAAATCCGTTAATTTCGACACGCGCGGGTCGTCTGCGCGCCTGAGCGCGCAGATCGGATATTCGCTTATTCGTTATTCCCTGCGGCTGCAGACGCCTGCCGCGTCCTCTCTCTCCTCCTCGCGCGGCCTTAAAAGGCCACGCGCTCCCTCCCGTCGTCTCAACCCCTTCCTCTTCTCCCTCCTGTGCGCGAGAGCGAGCGAGCGCGAGGTTGCTGCGGCGGCGACGGCCGCAGTGAGCGTGGAGGGGGTGCTGCGTGCAAGAGCGGAGCTTTGCCATGAGGGCAAGCTCGCAGGGGCTGCTAGGGCCGGTCGGCGGAGGGCGCAGGGGGCGCGGAACGGCGCAAGAGGGACTGCTGCGGTCTGAGCAGCAGGCGCGCAAGGTGCGACGCGGGCGGCGTCGCGAGCAGAGGTCGGGTAGCGCCCTGATTCTGGAAAAATTTCCAGAATTACACGTCTGGGTTGATAGCCAGATGGCGAGGGCGACGTCTGGAAGACCTTCCAGAGGTCTGAAAGGTGAGTTTTCCGTCTTCTTCTTCCTTCCTGTCGACTGACCGTACTGAGAGAGGGAGATGGGTATGCGCAGGCTCGGTGATTCGCCATCCAACATGAATCAGCCGTCTGGTTGTTGTACCAGACGGCGGGAGCGACCTCCAGACGTCCGGGGTGACCATCGGACGTCTGGGAGCTAGGCCAGACGTCCCCGCAGACTTCTGGACGTCTGGGAAACCACGCTGAACAGGTAATTCTCTGATCCACTTTTTAAGACGTCTGGAAGAAGTTCCAGACATCTGATTTTGCACAGTGTCGTCGTTTTCGACCCATTTAGGGCCCGTTCGGGTTCCGTTTTCCGCGATTCGAGTTGCGTTCTTTTTAGAATTAATTCCTCTACCCGTCTACAGTAGCTATACACTGTTTTGAGACACTCCTTGTGTTTGATCCTTATGATAGGACCTCCTTCAGTTGCAGTCTTGGGAGTCGCGGAGGCACGCGAGATTCCCGATCACGCCCCCATTACTCCCGTTATACCTGGTAGAGTGGCTTTAAGTTATTAATAAAATCTGTTAAAGTATGGAACCATAACTAGAACCTAGGACGTTGCATGAATCCTAGGAATGAGAAATATATGATAGCTCCTAGATGTTGCATGAATCCTAGGGCTGGAAAACTAGATTGTATGATAGATCCTAGGATATGGCATGAATCCTAGGATGGAAAAACTAGTGGAATGTATAATACTGCAGTCTTGGAAAGTGGAAAGGAATATAATGCTGCCTATAAATTGAATTAACAGCTACCTGTTATGAATAAAGAAACATGATTGAGATCATGGATTGTAAGAACGTGAAACTGGAAAGTGAAACATAAGATGTCCTGAGATTAAAGAGCTGGAATCCTACGGGGAATTAGGAGTGGAACTCCTGGAAAGAGAAAGGAATGGAACTGAGATGTAGTTTTGTACTGTCTCTTGGGTACATAGTACCAAGGAAAGTACCTGTACCTGTTTAGTGCAGAGTGGGGCCAGCCACCCCTGGGACCCGAGGTTAGGACCGTCCGCTCTGTACCGACTTGCTGGCCCTCGTGTACGTAGTATCGAGGAGAGCTACTAGTGTTAGGAGAGCACTAGCTACCCCACGGGCCCTGGGGTTCTGCTAGCCTCCTTCATCGACTTGTTAGGCCCACTGGGGCAAACCAGGGTAGTCAAGCAAGGGTGCGCGGACTGTGGAGGGGCAAGGCCCTGGTTTGGTTACTGTGGAGGGGTTGGACCCCTGTTACTGAGAGGGCTCTGCCCTGGACTGGTTCCGTGCTGTGCTTTGGGCGCACCCGTTAACGGAAACGACTGACCGTGTGCCAATACGGGTTAGCTACCTGTGCGTTTATCGCGCGTGCCGTAGTCACCGTTACGTCTGTCAGTGACCTTGGGGTGGTTGACTGAGGATAGGATCACCACGGGGGACTCTCCCGGCCAGGAGAGCACCACGTGCTACTTCTACTTTTTGGAAAAGACTGCAATCAAGATCGTTCCCACGAGGAACATTCGAGATCAAGTAAAAGATCTGAGGAATAAATGAAATAGTGAGACAATTGAAAGATGTGAATAAAGAAAGTAATAGAACATAACAGCTACTGTACACTCTACTGTTGTCTTTAGTTTTAGTTGCCACTCTACTCAGCGTTTTGCTGACGTGTTACACTCGTTACCTTTTTCAGGACTAGGTGTTGAGCAACCAGGGTCAGCGGCTGCAGAGGACGCTGGGCCGAGTAGGGTCCAGTAGAGTTACCACTGTCTTTTGTACCTCTTTGTTTCCATTATACTGAATAGTTCTTGTTTCCGCTGTACTTTTCTTTATCTGCAATTCATGTTATATGATAAATGTTGTTCTACTTTTGTGGTGGTATATACTGTAGTAGTTTCTTTCCTTACTGCTGTACTTTCTTACTATTAGTTATATTCATGCTGAATGTGGTTTATTTTACTGCTCTTTTGGTTACTTCCTCGTTGGACGACTAGGTCTTGGGATTAGTCGAGTCGGTCCGGTTCTTGTGTCTCGTAGGGACTCGGGAACCGGGTCGTTACACCCACGGTGGTGGAGACTCGTCGCCATGGTTGAGGCCGGCGGTGTGGAATGGAAGAGAGACGACTCTCTGCACAGTGGTGGGCTGGGGGTGGAGGCTTGCTCCGCTCGGCAGCCTCTCTCCTCTTTTTGTAGCTGCCTGCATGAATTTGAATGGAGAGGTGGGAGCAGATCCACCTTCTCCGCTAATCCATGAATGTGGGCTTTAGTGCGGTAGGAGGCATTGCATCAGCAGCCGAGTCGTTGGTGAAAAGAAGAAGAATAAAAGATATTGTTAAAATATTATGGTTATTTATATACAAACCCTCAACTTTTATATTACCTTAAAATTAATGCATGCAATGTACCTAATTGGTTAACTAATTAAATGAATGCCATTCTAAGTTAATTCTAAATGCATTTAAAATATGAATGCAATGCATGAATTATGTAATTAAATTAGAAATATGAATTAATCTATTTACATCCTAATTTATGCTAAATAAATGTTAGAATTAACCTAATGTCTAGGCACTTAAATACTTAAATAGCCCACAAATATGGGCTAATCACACGTTGTCTGCCAGATTGGAGACTGGCGCCAATGCCTGAGCCTCTAAGCTACGGATGGGAGCCCCATCCAATGTCGCATCCACCACCTCCATTTGGGCCATTTTATTAGCCATGGTAGGTGAGGTAGAACCCTTTTACCCTATCCTTTTATTATTAGCATATAGATAGGGGGGTTAAAACTATGAACTATTTGTCAGTCATTAAGGGGGAGATCTTGTTAAATTAGCTATATTTCCTTTAGTAAGGGGGAGAAAAATAATAGCTATCTTTTTGTTACAAAAAGGGGGAGGACATTACTCTTATTAAAAGAAATTCAACCCATTTATAGAAGAGCATATTTTAAGGGGGAGTTATAGGAAATTTAAAATCAGTTAAACCTTTTTGATAATGTTAAAAAGGGGGAGGATTTTTTACATTATTATTTATGATTTTGTCATCATCAAAAAGGGGGAGATTGTTGGTGCTAGAGCACCGTGATCGTTTATTTTGATGATAACAAAACACATGTCATTTAACATTTGCACTTGAGGTCTTAGATTTTAGGTTAATTGCAAATGGAGAAGTGGTTAGATGGAGTTCGAGCTCGCATCCAAGGTGGATTGGAGGAGCTTGACGGAGAACAGAGGAGCTTCACGAGGAGTGATAGCTTGAAGAAGGAAGGAGATGAAGAATAGGATAGATTTCCTTTCCTTTGTATTTTGTATTTTTGTTTGTTAGATTCATGTTAAAGAGCCTCAAAGAACCCTTAAAGTAGTCCTAGGAACACCTACACTACCTAGGATACTTAGGTTTTCTGTAGAGAACTTAGAAAACCAAAATAGGGTTTAGACAGCCTTATCCGATATCTAATATGAAAATCAGACATCTGATAATGGCTTTTAAGACGTCTGACTGTTGACTCAGACGTCCGATAATATTTAGGCTGGACTAGTTAGTTTTGTCTGATGAAATCAGACGTCCAGACCTTAGTCCAGACATCTTAGAAGACGTTTGATGCCTTTGCCAAACGTCCAATTAGTGGACTGTTGGCTTCCTCAACAAACATTGACAAAATGACCGTTAGCCTCGTATCAGACGTTCGTAGAGGACCCCAGATGTCTGATACATGATCGTTTTGGCTCGGCTGACCCAAAATCTCTTCTCAGAGATTTTCTAGCCATTGCACTCCCTTGGGAATCCATTTCCACAGAAAAGTAGGCTTTCAGACGTCCAGACTTTTAGTGCTGGACATCTTGTGTGCCGTCTGATGGACTTTCTCTAGAACCCTGTTTCGATTTCATTCAAGTCAGGAAGGAAACCCTCCTAAAATCAGACGTTAGACTTTGTTCCCAGACGTCTTAAACGAGTTTTCCAAACGTCTGATGCCAGGACCAGACATCTGATAACCCTGTCAGAGTCATGATTGTTCCTGATTCTGACTTGATTCTCTTGGAGGTTGCACTCAACGGCTATGAAAGCCTTTCAAGGCCTTCCTAGGCCCTCTATAAATAGAGGAGAACCCTTGCCACTCACATACACACCAAGCAACATACTTTCCACTCTTTTGTGTCAAAAAGAAGAAGATCAAATAGAAGAAAGCTCTTTCTCTGCAAGCCTTGTTCTACACCTAGAGAGCTTATTCTTGTTGCACACCCGCTCTCCCTCTACGATTACGAGAGCGACAAAGCGCTAATGCGTGGTTCATGTACCCGCGTCGTCACATCGATGCACTTCTAGCAAAGGGAAGCATCCTAACTCCTATAGCAGCTAGGTCTCATATCTTTGTGGCTCTATAGGACTACTCTTTGTATATTTTACTTTGCTTGTGTTGGGTATTCGCTTTGCGAATTTTCATCTCCTTCGTGAGGCAAAATCCTTCTCGTGAAGAGAAGGGGTTTGAGGTACGCTACCCACATATAAAGTAGTGTGGTTGTAATTGAGGTTGTACTACCCTCGTTTAAGTAGTACGTTAGTGGATTTGATCAACTTGGTTGATCGTAAAATCCTAACTCGAGAGGGTTTGGTGATGGTTTTCACCATGGCTGGATTTCCACCTAAAAATACTTGTGTACATTGTGTGATTGCTATTTTTTGTGAGATTGTTATATTTTTAATTCCGCATTTTTACGTCACGCTAATCTCACCCCCTCCAAGTAAGGTTGCTAGGAAACTACGATGATTCATCTAATAGATGCACTCAAGTACATGAGTCTTAGGTGAATTGGGAGGGTCATAAGGGACCTCATAGAAGGTCGGGAGTTTAAAATCATAAGGAACCCTTAAACTTTGCTATAGTTCTCTCTCTTCATTTTCTTCCAAAAAACTGATTCCTCTATTCATATCCTTCAAATCATTACTTGGAATACTCTGGTTTGCTTTCTCGGTCCCTTCATATTCTAAGTTATCTAGATCTGAATCAAATCATAATGAGCATGGAATGTCTCAAATTCAGGATCCTCAGAAATAGAAGTAAAGGAGAAGCTGATCATTAGATTATCGTTAAATTCTAATTCATTTACTTTAGCTTCACCTATCTCCAAAAAGGGGTTATTCTTGATTTCAAAGATGAAATTTTCATAATCAGCCTCTACCTATATTTGGTCCTCAAAATAAAATTGCAATTAAAATTATGTAATGAGATATCTTCCTTATTGTTTATAAGATCATGGACCACTTCTGGATCCTCTAAATCATGCTCATCATTAATGGTCTCCTCATTAACAGTGCCAAGTTCAATTGAATCTTTCATTATTGGTTCAGTAAAGGAGCCATGAGTCAAATTTATGATAGGGTGGACTTCATTAGGCTCCTTAGCTTTTGTTTTTGGTGGTTCATCATTTAGCCAATCAATAAAGTCGGGAATCTGTAGCATTTCCTTTGTAAGCTGGAACCTCATGCTTTTCATCTTTTGAAATAATGTCCTAGCTTTCCTTTGTTGAGCCTGATTACCCAATTGGTCTATTTGTTGTGAAAATTTATCTCTCATGTCATCCAACTCACGTAATCTTTCCATCATTTGCTTAAATTGATTACTTGGAAGTATGGATTGAGAGGCTATAAGTTGCTCTTGGTTGAACCCAAAACTAGATGCGTCTAAGTCAATTTGGCATGGGTCAATCAGTTGAGGATCAGAATATAGAGGATCCAAATATTCCTCTAAGTTGTTGGTCAAGATAGGATAATCATTTGAAGATGCTGACCTAGATTGGAAATTAAGATTAGGAGGATAAGAGGCCTGATCATGATATCGCCACTTAGTAGCAGTAGTATCCTAAGATGAATAGGATTGGGTTAAAGTGGGATTACAGTTAGAATCACTTTGGGGATTTTCTCCTTGATTCCAAGTTGTGTTGAGATAATCATTTTGGGACAATGGCCTAGATAGGAATTGAGCTTGAGGAGGATAAGGGTGCAAATGGTGATATCCAAGATTAGAATCATATCCCAGATTAGGAGGTCTATCATAATTTGAAGAAGTGGAAGTGAAAGTCGAATCAGGATAAGGATTAAGATCATTCTAGTGATGAGAAGCATATCTTGGATATTGGTATCCTGGGTTAGATCCCCAATTAAAAGTAAAGTTAGCCTAATTAGAGGATGGATAATGTTGGGTTGAATTGAGATAAAAATCAGATTGGGGATAAAAGGAATTTGAGGAATAAGAGTTGAAGTCCATGAGTAAAGATGGAAGAAATCAAAGTTAAGAATAGGAGAGAGATATGAGTGTAAACAATTCAAGAAATCAAATCTAGCCCCTACATGGTTGCACCTATTAGATCTAATCCAAATTTCACTAGCCTAGTTAACTGTTCTGACCCTTGAATTACTTGGCTAGCTAGAAGGGTGGGACCCCCTAGGACACCCCTCATGGCGGGAGACCACTAAAGGTTAACGCAGTTACCACGTCGACTTTTCTTGTCACTAGTTGGTCCAAAAAGATGGCCTTAGATTCAATCAACTAAGTATAGCTCAAGTTTGGAAATGAAATCCAGCCTAGTTGGCACATCTATCAGATTAAGTAGGGTTTGAAATTTAGAGTGCATGGGATTAAATGATGGGTGTGAGGGGGGTGGTTGCTCAATCAAATTGATTGAATTGCGTGCGTGTTAAACAAGGGTCCTCAAACAATGTTAATTGGTGATGTGTCTTTTAATGTCTAAATAATTAATTCACCAATTTTCAGAGTTCAAATTTCAAGGTCTTTTCAAACAAGTTTTGAGTGGATAGATAGCGATTTGCAAGCATGTGACCTCAATCAGTTTCCTTTAGACCTTAATAGGTAGCTTCCAGATGAATCAATTTTATTTCAAGTGGTGTGGCCTAAACAATGCAACAAATGCTTCCCAAATACCACTTGATCAAGTATACACAAAATAATTTTTTTCAAAATTTATAGTGGTTTAAAAATAAATTTTCAAGAATTTACAAATTAGGATAGCAAAATAGTCCAAATAGACCCCTAATGAGTATTTTATAGAAATAGTAATGATTCAACCGTCAGAAAATTTTTCTCATTTTTTTAAAGAAATTATATTTGATAACAACCTAATGAAAAAATTTCACTTAAATTGGAATTATATAAAATTCAAGAAAATTTGGCGAACCTAGATCTTTAGTAGAAACATTTCAGATTGACCCACCGATAGTAAAATATTTTTCTAGGATAGCACAAAATGAATTTTTGTGCAACATCGGGTGGGTTTGTTACTAATTTCAAGGGGATCACTCAATAAAAGTTTGAGAATTTTTGGACGCACCAATAGTTTGGGATAAAATTTTTAGAATAGTAAGAAAAACTAATTTGAACTTAGTTAGGATAGGATATGATCTTTAAAGCACAAGAAGAACAAGAAAAAGGTTTTTCTTTTTAGGCACTAGACTAAATGCAATTAATCCTAAGATTTATGAACCTACATAGATCTAAGATGCAAACTGATTGAGACTTTTTCTCTTGAAAGATGATACGTCTAAAAATTACGTCATTGTAGTATAAAGCGCATGGTGGAAAAATCCTGAACAAAAATATTTATCGGTCAAAACTAATGATGAAGTTTGGATGTCGCATCCATAGGAAGGTACAAATGCAATAAACCCGCAAATATTTTCAGTGCATTATTCGAGTACTTGGTGCGAGGCTAATATGATGCGAAATAGATTTGTAAATATGTGGTAGCATCAAATAAGTGATAGGGTGACTTGAATGAGTAGAGTGAGAATAAGAGAGAATCAGGAGGGGACCATAGCAAATGTCACATACTATAATATTTAAATCCAAAAATCACTCCTTTGCAATGGCATTGAATGTAATTTTTAATTGCACCCAAAATAGAGGAACTCATTCCCTTTGCTCGCACGAAGGGAAGGGTTCACGGCTGGCCATGCGGAGCTCGGAGAAGGTCGAGGACACGGAGAGCTTCGCGATGGCGATGGTCTCACGACAAGAGGCAACTGAAGCTCGTCGGACGGCAACTTGGAGGTCGCCGACAGTTGGTTCTTGCATGTGCATGTGTAGTCTGCGGTTAGAGCTTTTGAAGGTGTGGCTGGTCTCATGGTGTTAAGGAGAACATGTAGGAGTTGACGGTGTGAGATACGGTGGCCGATGTTGGCGGCTACGTGGAGGGGGTGGTCGGCGGCTTTGGGTTCCTCTCTGTTGTGGTTGTTGGTGAAGCTGAAAGAAGAAAAGGATGAGGTGGCATGTGGTCTATTGATGCGTGTGAAGAGGAAGTGAGGCCAGCGTTGGCCTCATGCCGAAGTGCATGCTTAGGAGATGGGAGGAGCGGATGGGTGGCCGACGTTGGCCTCACTCCAACATGTGTGCACGGGAGGACGCATGCACTGGCTGCTTGGCAGGAGGAACGCACATTGTGTGCGCGATGGTGAGGAGGCATGTAGCTCTGTTGTGATGGTCTTTGTGCTTGCAAAGTGGTGAAGAGGAAGACCAAAGAAGAAGAAGTAGTGGAGGCCTGTCGTGGATGTTGCGCGGTCGCTATTGAAGAAGGCGATGGAGCACGGTGATGGTCGTCGTTGCAGAGGATCGCAGTGGTAAGGACGGTATAAGGGTGAGACATGGTGGCGAGCGGTCACGGTGGTGAAAGTAGTTGATGGTGGGAATGAGAACGAGACACGATGGTGGTGTCGGCACTGTCACTGCTGACCATGGTGGCGGTGCGCAATGGTGGAAGTGGTTCTTGAATGGAGAGAAGGTTCTCCCCCATAGGGAGGAAGATGATTCCCCTAAGGTCTTTTTGCATCCCTGTTATAAAGAGAAAGATAGGAGAGAGAATGAGAGAGATTAACGGGAAGAGATTTAGGGAAAATATGGAAGGGAATTGGTGACGAATATGTAGCTGTTGATTTGATTACTGCCAAGCATAGTAGAGCCATTATTTCCTTTTTAAATTAAGCTTGCCAAAAATGATAAGAGTGAAAATAAAGCAAGCTTTAGGAGAGAATCTTTGATGATTTTCTTGGAAAATCAAATGTCACGATGGTATTTTAATTAATGCCAGTAAAATTGAATTTCCAAAATTACTCCTTCATTAAAAGTAATTAATCAAATGACGTAAGTGAAATGCAAGAAATCCAAAGCTTAATCAATTTGATCAACATAATGCATGCTCTAAATTAAATTTCCATCCCAATAACAATGTACTTAGGCACTAAATTAGTCTACTAAAGTGGACCTATCACAGACGACCTACTAGAGGTCATCACTTGCACTTTTTCTTCTGGTCGCTTTGTGATTTGTTCTCATAAGACAGCGCGATCCTGCACACAAAATGACAAAAAGATGAGAACAAGTTAGATCTCACAAATGCAAATCTAAATGAAACTATTGAAAGTGAATTAATCACTGTGCCTCCCCGGCAATGATGCTAAAAAGTGTTCTGAATGTGGATATGATTGTGAAAATTTGCTTTCATCGTAGTACAATCGCGTTAAAAACTCTTAAATTTATATTCAGATCGAAATCATAAATATGAAAATTGTAGTTCAAAAATAGAGTTTGAGTCGTTTGTAGGGAGATAGTAGGAATAATTCACTTTACTAATGCTAAAAATTATATAAGCAGATTGAATGTGAGATTGCTACTACTAGAATACAGCTAGGACTAATAGCATGCAACTAATATAAATACTAGAAGAAAGCAAACAACTTGAAGTCAAGTTAGAGAAGAACTACTAGAATTTTATTGCAAACTCTAATGTTAGAAGATGATTACAGATAGAAGAATGCTTGAAATCAAATTTAATTACAAGTAGAACTAGAAAATAAAGACTAGGAACTAATGGCTTTGAAGGCGAAGTCCAGAGTGACGGTGTATAAGTAGATGCAAAGGCGCACCTACAATCTCCAAGGAGAAGTAGAGGACTAGTTCTTATTGGTGGATCTATTTGGAGGTAGAAACTAAGTAGGAAAAAATTCATCCTAAGGGGGTGGTGGCTAGGGTGTTTATATAGAAGTCAAGAAGGCTTGTGATTGGTTAATCTAAGTTGCCTTGGATCATCAAAATAAAGGAATAGGATTAGCAGTCTAGGAATCAAGGGATAGGATGAAGGAATAGGTGGATAGAATAGGTTAGGTATTGTTGGAATTGATGGAGGGCTAGGATGGCTTTGAGAGGATGGTGGGGGGCTATGATTATAGTGAATTTTTGGCCTCTTTATATTCTGAATTTCAAGTTGTACATAAAAGCAAAGTTGTTTCACTCGAAATCATCTTTCCAACACAACTTGAATCATTCAATTTGAATTTAAAATGAAAATGTTATGGCCATAGTATTAAAGATGTGTCATGCTATTATGAATTTCCAGATTAAGTTTAGGTTTAGCAAAAGGATATGGTTTAGGGTTTTAAAATAGAGATTTAGGTAAGAAATTTAGGACCCTAGGATTTAGATCTAGTGGTGGATAAATTATGGTGTACTTTGACCATCCAAAATAGTATTTATTAGAGGATAAAAGAGATGGCCAAATAAGGTTTGTTCGGTTAGGATAAGATTTAGGTTTCTAGGTTTTTGTTGGGATTTTAGGTGGATTGGATTAGGTTTTCTAGAGGTCGACGACTATAGGTTTTAGGACAAGGTTTTGGTTGGTCCTAAGGGGTTTCTAGTCTAGGAAATTAGGTTCTTAAATTGGGTCAGGGTCAAAGTTAATTGGGTCTCCAAATAGGTCCACTAACTAGGCTAGTCCTCTTCCAAATGAGTTCAATTTAGAGAATCCAATTAAACTTGATCTAATCAGCCTGAAATTTTGTATTTGCACATATAAAAGTAAACACATCAAGGTACCAAATACAATTGCAGGAAAAATTACAAAAAAGCCCACAAGTATGCATTATTTACAGGATGACCTAAAATGCCTAATTTGATCTAACTAAATGCAATCTAACTCAAATTACCCTTAGATTGACATTATTTAGGCATTAATTCACATTAATAAATATGGAAATATCACCAATGCAAAAGCTGTCACATTGAGGGGTGGAACCATCATAAAGGACCTGCCATATAGGCAAGTGGGTCAGGACACATTGTGACCTCCTCCTCAGGTTGGCTCCTCTTCCCAGTCTCACTCTGATAGGGGCCACCTAAGGAGGACAAAGGAAAGTGACCAGTGACTGCTGACCTTGAGATCCCAATCCCTTTTCTTGTAGCCTTGACTAGAGATATATCACAAAATACCAAGGGATCAAAGAATTATGAGGACTTAAGAGCAATGTTCAAGGAAGTACATATTCAAGTTTGCATCCTTGACACAATAGATCGTATCCTTGCTGTTGCCAGGTTCTTCAAGGACTATTGTATCCTAAGGCGACAACAGAAGAAGGGAGCAATGACCCTAGCGGCATTATATAAGGAAGCTAGTGCTGTGATTTTGAGTGACTTACTGCCTAAGAAGAAAGACCCTGGGACCCCACTCATTTCCTACTACTTGCAGGATTCTTCATTTGGTTGGTCCCTTCTAGACTTGGGTTCCTCTGTCAACCTAACTCCCATTGATATATATGATCATTTCCAATTCAGGGAGTTAAAGCCTACCTTGGTCACTATTCATTTTGCTGGCCGATCGATGAAGATGATGAGGGGGTGGTTGAGAATGTGATTATAAAAGTCCATGGATTTTGCTTTCTAGCGGACTTTTTCATTTTGGACATGGAGGTTCCATCTAACCTCCATGATGCATCTATTATTTTGGGTCTCCCATTTTTGGCGACCAACCAAGCCAACATCGACTGTGCATCCAGGTGTATGGAGATTGCGTTTAGTGAGGAACAACTTAGACTAGACATCTTTAAGGCAACCAAGAATTTTTTACTTTGATCTGATTGATAAGGACTATGAAGATGAGGATCTGGCATATTGTGGCAACATTGGGCTTCTATATAGTGATCCAATGTCTCACTCATCTTCATGCTTAGGGTTTATAGATTAGACTCCACATGGGATTGTGGCTGATGCACTACACATATCTCCACTTCTTGACTCTGATTATTTGGGTTGTATCTTTGACCTTGACACCCTAGACTTAGTATATCCCGATTCTTCTAAGGCACTTCATGTTTCTGACCCACCCTTGCTGGTGCAGGATGGTGTGGTTGCTACAGACGATTTTGGTCTGCTTGAGAGACACACGGACAGGATCCTCGATCCATGTCTGCCCTCAATGGAACTTCCATACCATAATGTTGATGGTTTGAGTTCAATTTTTTCCATGTCCATGGAGGACCTGGGATATCCAATTAGATACTTGGGCATCGACCCCTAGTTACGATTTTCCTTATTTGGAACCTATGGTCATAATGGTGCAGAACCTGAACTCAACCTTCTCATTGATGCAACCATGACCGACCTCCTTATAGGTGATGGATCAACAAATGTGTTTGAACTTCAAAACAATCAGATATACTCTGATGATTTCTCCCTCTCCTCTTATCACTTCTCCCTACAGGAACCCTCTCTTGTAGTCAATTCTTTATCTTCTCCACCTACACTTGAATTGAATCCCTTACCCGATTCCCTGAAATATGTGTTCTTAGGTGACAATGAGACTTATCTTGTCATCATCAGCTCTCATTTAACCCAAGAACAATAGTATAGATTGATCTTTATGCTTCACAAGCATAGCATTGCTATTGGGTGGAGCATTTCTAACCTGCATGGTACTTGCCCTTCCTATTGCACTCATCATATATAAATGGATGAGACGGAGAAACCAGCTCAACAACCTCAAATACAGCTAAATTCGAGTATGCTAGAGGTTGTCAAGAAGGAAATCAGTAAATGGTTGGATGCTGATATCATTTACCCCATATCTGACAGCCAATGGGTGTGTCCCTTACAGATAGTGACTAAAAAGGTGAGACTCACCATGATTAAAAATGAATGAGGTGAAGGCATCCCTACCTACTCTGCGACTTCTTGGTGGGTCTGTATTGACTATTGCAAGCTGAATTCGGCTACTAAGAAGGATCACTTTCCCTTACCCTTCATCGATCATATTTTGGAAAGGCTAGCCAGACGAACCTACTTTTGTTTTCTGGATGGATTCTCTCAGTATAACTAGTTTGCTATTAACCTTGAACATCAAGACAAGACTACTTTTACTTGTCCCTTTGGCACATTCGCTTTCAAGTGAATGCCCTTCGGCTTATGCAATGCACCAGCAACTTTTCAGTGTTGCATGATGGCCATGTTTTCTGATATGATAGGGGATTTGATAGAGGTGTTCATGGATGATTCTCTATTTTCAGAGATGACTTTGAGTCTTGTCTTGATAACCTCACCATGATCCTGAAGAGATGTATAGAGGTTAACCTAGCATTATCTTGGGAAAAGAGCCATTTCATGGCCAGGGATCACATTGTACCAGGTTATAGGATCTCTAAAAATGGATTAGAGGTTGACCTAGCGAAATTTGGCATTATCTTTTGTTTACCTCCTCCGAGCTTGGTTAAGCAGGCTAGGTTCTTCTTAGGACATGTTGGTTTCTTTAGGAGATTTATTAAAGATTTGTCAAAGATTGCTCGTCCTCTAACGAATCTCATGTTGGAACCATGTTCCAAAGCTTGTTTTGGGGTTAACAAAATTATTTTAGATTAATGCTTGCAATTGAGTGATATTTCAGATTTAGATGAAGATCAAGGAAAATGGAGAAAGATGACAAGAAGGCAGTGATGATGGTGGAAGATCATCTTCAAGATTTATTCAAGTTATCGAGTTAATATAATAGGTTCTTATTCTTTTATTCTTAGAATGTGTGCCTCTCTCAGCTATAAATCAAATTAGATCGTAAATTAATTAGAAATAATGATAGGACTCTTACTTCTGATTATTCAAGTAATTCCAAAGTTTGTATTATTTAAAAGATAATTTTTTTAATGTTTAAAGTATTTGCGAAAGTAGACTAATAATCAAATTAAATTCATATTTAAAAAGGTACTTGTTATCCCACAATTACCAATACTAAAGTTTACTATCGATACATGTGAGTTATAGGTTTGGGGTTTTTCAAAGAATCAAACCTGTTGTGTCGAAATTCGTCGTAGTTAGGAAAACAACACGTTGTAGTATAGCGATGAAAATTGATACAACATTTGAATTTATAATGCTAAAAAAATCATGAGTTCCAAGGTCGTTTGCAGGGAGCAAGTGTAGCAAATCAATCCATTAATCACAATAATTAGAGATAATAATGCAAGTGAATCAAATAACTAAAATGATATTCAATTAAAAGCAAGAATGTATCTCAAGAATTTGTTGACAAAAATTATAAATAGAGGCCTAAAAATGATTTTTGAAACCACCAATTAAGCCTTATAATTAAGCATAATTCCCAAGGATCCCAACAATACTCAATATTTCAACAGTAAGCACTTAGCCACGTCAGATCCATGCACCAGATCAGAACCAAATATTTCAACAATAACCTAAATCTGATGTCTCCAAGGTGCATTAGACTCAACCTTTAAGCTCAGACACCTTATGTAACGAGCGCGTGCCCCAGACGTCTTTTAAGACGTCTGGGAGGTGGCCCAGACGTCTGTAAAGACGTCTGGGATCACATCCAGACGTCTGACCAGACGTCCGGAATAGTTTACAGACGTCTGGAGAACAGTTATGCTCGCACGGTATATTCGTCTGCGCGCCTGTGCGCGCAGACCTGCGATCCTGCATCTTTCTCTGTGGCTGCAGGCGACTGCGACCGTCTCTCTCTCCTCTCCGCGCGGCGTTAAAAGGGGGGAGGCGCGCCTCCCCTCCCATCTCCACCATCTTCCCCCTTCTCTCCTGCCTGTGCGCGAGAGCGAGCGGACGAGAGGGCGCAGCGGCAGCGGCAGCCGCAGTAGGCGCGGAGGAGCTGCGGCGTGCGAGGGCGGGGCTCTGCCGTGAGGGCGAGCTCGCCGGGAGCGGCTTGGCCGGCCGGCGGAGGGCGCAGGGGGGCGCAGAGCGTCGCGGAGAGGGACCTGCTGCGGGCGGAGCAGCGGACGCGCGAGGTGCGACGCGGGCGGCGTCGCGAGAGGAGGCCGAGCAAGGTTCTGATTCTGGAAAAATTTCCAGAATCAGACGTCGGGATTGATATCCAGACGGCAAGGTCGACGTCTGTGAGATCATACAGACGTCTGAAAGGTGAGTTTCCGCTTTCTTCTTCTTTTGTCGACTGACCGTACTGAGGGAGGGGGGTTGGCTGTGCGCAGGTGTTCTGATTCGTCATCCTTTGCGAATCAGACGTCTGGAAGTTGTACCAGATGGCGGGAGTGACCTCCAGACGTCCGTAGTGACCATCGGACGTCTGGGATCTAGGAGAGACGTCCCCACAGACTTATGGACGTCCGGGGAACCAAGCCGAACAGGTAATTCTCTGATCCACCGTTTAAGACGTCTGGAAGGAGTTCCAGACGTCTGATTTTGCACAGTATCGTCTTTCTCGACCCGTTTAGGGCCCGTTTGGGCTCCGTTTTCCGCGATTCGAGTTGCGTTCGTTTCAGAATTTATTCCTCTACCCGCCTATAGTAGCTATACACTGTTTTGAGACACTCCTTGTGTTTGATCCTTGTGATAGGACCTCGTTCGGTTGCAGTCTTGAGAGTCGCGGAGGCGCGCGGGATTCCCGACCACGCCCCCATTACTCCCGTTGTACCTGGTAGAGTGGTTTTAAGTATTAATAAAATCTGTTAAAGTATGGAACCATAACTAAAACCTAGGGCATTGCATGAATCCTAGGAATGAGAAATATATGGAATGATAGCTCCTAGGTGTTGCATGAATCCTAGGGCCGGAAAACTAGATTGTATGATAGATCCTAGGATATGGCATGAATCCTAGGATGGAAAAACTAGTGGAATGTATATTACTGCAGTCTTGGAAAAATGGAAAGGAATATATAAGCTGCCTGTGAATTAAATTAACAGCTGCCTGTTATGAACAAAGAAACATGTTTGAGATCATGGAAATTGAGAACGTGAATCTGGAAAGTGAAACATATGAGATTCTGAGATAAAGGGCTGGAACCCTACGGGGAATTAGGAGTGGAACTCCTGGAAAGAAAAGGAATGGAACTGAGATGTAGTTTGTACTGTCTCTTGGGTACGCAGTACCAAGGGAAGTACCAGTACCTGTTTTAGTGCAGAGTGGGGCCAGCCGCCCCAGGGACCCGGGGTTAGGCTTGGCTGCTCTGTATCGACTTGTTGGCCCTCGTGTACATAGTACCGAGGAGAGCTAGTAGTGTTAGGAGAGTACTAGCTACCCCACGGGCCCCGGGGTTCTGCTAGCCTCCTTCACCGACTTGTTAGGCCCACTAGGGCAAACCAGGGTAGTCAGGCGAGGGTGCGCGGACTGTGGAGGGGCAAGGCCCCGGTTTGGTTACTGTGGAGGGGTTGGACCCCTGTTACTGAGAGGGCTCTGCCCTGGTTCCGTGCTGTGCTTTGGGCGCACCCGTTAACGGAAACGACTGACCGCGTGCCAGTGCGGGCTAGCTACCTGTGCGTTTATCGCGCGTGCCGTAGTCACCGTTACGTCTGTCAGTGACCCTGGGGTGGTTGACTGAGGGTAGGATCACCACGGGGGACTCTCCCGGCCAGGAGAGCACCACGTGCTACTTCTACTTTTGGAAAAGACTGCAATCAAGATCGTCCCACGAGGACATCCGAGATCAAGTAAAGGATCTGAGAAGTAAATGAAATAGTGAGAAAAATTGAAAGATGTAAATAAAGGAAGTAATAGAACATAACAGCTACTGTACACTCTACTGTTGCCTTTAGTTAGTTTGCCACTCTACTCAGCGTTTTGCTGACGTGTTACACTCGTTACCTTTTTCAGGACCAGGTGTTGAGCAGCCAGGGTCGGCGGCTGCAGAGGAAGCTGGGCCGAGTAGGGTCCAGTAGAGTTCCACAGCTTTGTACTCCTTTTTGTTTCTGTTCTAGTGAGTAGTTTCTGTTTCCGCTGTACCTTCTTTACCTGCAGTTTTTGTTATATGATAAATGTTGTTTTACTGTTGTGGTGGTGCCTACTGTAGTAGTTTCTTTCCTTACTGCTGTATTTCTTACTGTTAGTTATATTCATGCTGAATGTGGTTTATTTTACTGTCTTTTGGTTACTTCCTCGTTGGACGACTGGGTCTTGGGGTTAGTCGAGTCGGTCCGGTTCTCGTGTCTCGTAGGGACTCGGGAATCGGGTCGTTACACCTTAGAATTGCCTAAGTGTTGGCACGCATTCTGAGGTGCTACAGTGCAAAACCACCTGTCTTCCCCCTTAGAATTTCCTCTTTCTCTTTCCTCAGATCTTGGTCAGGGTATATGGGTAAGAGGGTAATCGGGTTTGTAGTCCAGGTCCGCATGCGTGGGATTGTGGGCGAGGGTGCGTGGGCACGTGTGGTGACCTTGTGCTCATTAAGGTGATCAGATATCGACGTAAAAACCTTATATGCACGAAAAAATTTTAAAAATCCCCGATGTGGCACTTTTGCTGGAGCTGTTTTTGTGTTCGCAGCAGTGAAGAAGATGAACTTGATTTCAGCTGTGGATGTCTTCCTCATCCAATTGAAGTAGTTGATGTCTCTGTGGAGAGGTTCCGCTACTGCTCGAGGTGGAGGTGAGGTCTGAGAGAAGTTGGCGGTGGCAGAGTATGGTGGATGAGCGACGACGATGATGGGTGCTTTGGTGAATCCTTGAAATGAAGAACATGAGCTAAATGCCATAATTAGAAAGCATGGAAGGATCATTGGAGTGCGGCAAGTGTGCTGGTGAGGTTTCATGGCGTTTGGTGGCCGGTGGAGCTCTGTCGAAGTCAGAGAAGGCATGCATTGGTGTGGTTGTTTGATAGAGAGAAAGAGAAGCTAAAGCCCTGAATTTCTTTAGGGCTTTTACTTTGTGAGGTGTGGCAATGGTGTCGGAGGTGACAGCGAGGAGTTTGGTACAGCGTAGTGCCGGTGCAAGCTCGTCGAAGCTCGTGTTGGTTGTGGGGAAGACTGAGTGGGAGAGGTGTGTGATGGGAACACCATCATGAGCCCTAACTAGCTCATTTTGACCTAGAAAAGAGAACAAAAGCTCCTACATAACCAAGTAAAGGGCCTAATTCAAGGAATAACTGTTCTGAGAAGAAAATAAGAAATAAAGGGTAAAACAACAATTTTACCATTGCAGCACAACAACGGGATTTCGCAGGGTCTAAACACAGCTCAAATGGTCTTAACAAGATAAAAAGTGGGTTGGTTCAATCAGAAAAGGGTTAATGTGCAATTTGGGAATTAAATGACTTGTAACCCTAAAACAGACCCACTTAATTCAACAAGGTTTCGGTCAGGATAAAATTCACCTAAACCCTCTAAAAATCATGGAAAAATATCCTCTAGGGTTTAGAACCTTCAATTTGGCCTTTGAAACCTATTTTGACCTAAATAGGGGTCCTAGTCAGATATTTGCCTTAAATTAGGTTTTTGCGCAAAATGTCCAGTCAAACGTGATCAAACCTAAAATCCAACTTCACCATTGGATTCCTTAGGTCCAAATTAGGTTTTTACCAAAATTTGGACCTAAGGGGAGTTCACCTTGACCTACTTTGCAAAACAGTCGAACCCAATTACTTTTAGAACCCTAGGTTTTGAAAACTTGTAGAGACCCCCTAGCTTCCTCGCCATTCTTTGCAATTAGGTCCCTCCACCATTACAGCGGAGGAGCTCTACTCCGACGAGGATTCCAGAGGGGATTTCTCTCTGAATCCTCAGAGACTCCCTCTTAAATTTGAAAGGGAGATTCTCTAAGGAATTCTTGATCGTATGAACGCAATTTCAAGCCTTGATTCTCACCCAATCTCTCATGCGAATGCATGAGACATTTGGGTATTTCTATCTTTCCTACTCCGGCGAGGATACCCGTGCTTGGAAGATTGCCTTCCAAGCGCAAGGCCGTCTGCCAGAGGCTATAAAAGAATCCCCAGGCCCAGCCGATCATTCCCAGCTTGGTTTGGCTGAAGAACATCCCTCAACTTCATCTCTTCTCCTTTAGCCAAGCATCCAGTGAGCTCCGATGACTCCTCCTCCCTCTTCTCGTCGCTCTGCCATAATACCAGTGGTAGAGACATCTCCGCCTCCTTCGTCCACATTGCGTCGTACCTGCGCACGTGCCAACTACCCCCTCGTCATCGCCGTCACCCCTCTACTGGATCTTCGTCTCTGACGACGGCAGATACATCCTCATGCGGGTGCAAGCGAAGCAGGTGGGACTTTTAGTCTCACCTCGGAAAGTTTGGTGGAGGAAGGGCGGTATAAATTGTTTTTGTATTTTAGGCTCTTTGCCTCCGAACATGGGGTGAGGTCCCCTCGCCCATACCCACCTCGTCTGTGGTCACTCCTCCGCGGACCTGGCTGACCTGACCCAATAACCTTGCACTGCTCGTGCACCACCCACGCCGGTGCGCCTGGACCTGGGTGCGCTTGCCTGACCCGTATACCCGAGAATGGCTTTGGGAGAGTGAGCTTAAGAGAGAAAAGAGAGAGAGTTCGAGGGGTGGGTAGAGGTAGGTTTTGCACTTGTGCAGGGAATGGAAGAAGGAAGAGGAAGCTAAGGAGGAGGAAGCTGAAGAAGCTAAGGGCAGGAGGAGTGTTCGTACGCTTTTGTGTGGGTTTAAAAGAATGTCACGTTGTAGTATAGCCAACAAAGCGTTCAAACAAATAAAGAGTTTTTATTACTCGAAAATCGGAGTATCCGAGGTCGAACACAGGGAGCAATTGGAATTTACTACTAATCAAAATGTAATTGAACACTCTAATTTACTCAAAACTTAAATTCAAACATGAATGTATGCGGTTAAAAGTAATTATGACAAAAGAAATGAAATTGGACATCTGATCTTGTGATCAGACGTCTTAAAAGTGTTATTCTTCTCTTCTGATATTTCTTTCTCTTCTTCTCAGCAGTCTCTCCTTCTTCCTTCTGATCTTGGCTTCTGTGAAGGCTTCTTCTTCCTTTTCTCTTCTCTTCTCTTTGCATCTTCACTTGGCCTCTCTTCTTTCTCTGCAGTCTCTCCTCTGCCTTCTTCTTCTTCTTCTTCTGCGAAGGCTTCTCTTTCTTCCTTGGTCTCTGTTCTTCCTTCTCTTCTCTGCCTTGCCTTCTTTCTTCCATCTCTTCTTCTTCCTCGCGGCTAAGTCTTTCTTCCTCAATGTTCAGCCTACCTGCACAGAGCAAAACCTATCCGTTTCCCTCTACCCACGCGTCTCTCTCTCTCAGCAATTCACTCAAGGACGCTCTCCCAGAGCCACACGGGTAATCGGGTCAGCTTTCGCACCCGGGACCAGGCGCACCTGCAGGTGGGTGATGCGCGAGGAGTGCGTAGGTTAGGGTTGGGTCGGATCCCGCCAGATCCGCGAGGTGAAACCGCAGACGAGCCGGGAGCTAGGGCAGGTGAGGGACCTCACCCTTGTGAGTTCGGAGGCAACCAAACAATATCACAAATTCAACTTATACTACAGCGGCGCCTCGTATTTCCACAATGTGGGACTAAAAGCCTCTGGCCCAATCTCGCGTGTGCCCGCAGACCTGCGTGCAATCGCCACAGCTGCAGACTTCTCAGTGCTCCTTGCTGGACTCGCGGCTTCGCACTGCTCACGCGCATCTGCTGCGCCTGAAGCCTGGAAGACCTGATGCCTAGAGCTGCTGCGAAGCTGCTTCAAATGTCGTCAATGGCGGCAGGGGCGAAATCCTGTCAATCATAAACACGGACTATTGTCCTAATCAGACCAGCTGGGCACCTTCGCCGTGGCACGGCGAAGGTGGTGCACGGTGCTGCAGGCCGCAGGACGGCCTAGGCGTGCGTGCCTAGGTCAACCTGTGGTCGGAGGTGTGGGGTTGTTCGGGGGGTTACTGCGGAGGTGTGGAGTGGCAGTGGAGGGGCGGAAAGTGTTCCTTGTGGTGAGGCGGAGCTTATGAGATGGTTGGCGAGCCGTGTGGAGGGGTGGAATGGTGGGAGCGGCTCGCCGGAGGTCGATCGGAGGCAAGGAAGATGGAGGTGGTCAGCGTCGGTCGAGGGCCAATTAAATGAAATAAAAGGGGGAAAAGAGAGAGGGGAAGATGGAGAGTAGTTCTAACCTAATTGTAGGGATGAAGGGGGATGGAAGGCATACAGCAGTACCTGCTGTCGTCGGAGAAGAAGCTGCCCAGTGGAGGAGGATGGCGGCGACGACGGGGCTGAGGCGGCGTGCGTGGGTGTTGCGCGACGTGAAGGAGAGTCAGGAAGATGACTCTGCCACTGGTTTTGTGGCAGAGTGAAGAGGATGGGAGAGGGAGCTTGCTGGAGCTTGCTGGGGACTTTGGCCGAGAAGGAAAAGATGAATTGGGGTTGGAAGTCCGGCCAAGTCAAGCTAAAGATGAGCGGCCAGAGGTGTGGGTTCTTTTATAGGCACTGGGCCGGGTGTTCAGGGCGTGGAGGGCACGCCTATTGCCTATGATGGCTCGCCGGAGTAGGAAATAGGTTAAGATACCCAAATCCCTCGTGCGTTTGCACGAGAGATTGGGTTCACACCAGAGATTGTGATTGGCCTTAGATGGAAGGGAATTCCTCAGAGAATCTCCCTTCCATTTCTGGGGAGGGTCTCTGAGGAATCAAAGAGTAATCCCTCTCTAAACCTCGCCGGAGGTTGCTTCTACCCTAACAATTGCGGCAGGACCTTATTGCAAAGGTGGCGAGGAAATTAGGGGGCTCTCTGCAATGATTTCAAAAGATAGGGACCAAATTATGATTTGGGTGTGCTAAATTGCAAAGTAGGTCAAGATGACCTCCCCTTAGGTCCAAATTTTGGTACAAACATAATTTTGACCTAAGGAATCCAATGGTGAAGTTGGATTTTAGGTTTGACCTCGTTTGACTGGATATTTTGTATAAAAACCCAAATTAGGTTACTTAAAGATCTAGGACCCTAATCTAGGTCAAACTGGGTTCCAAAGGCCAAATTAAGTGTTATAAACCCTAGAGGATATTTTTACATGATTTTTAGAGGGTTTACTTGATTTTTATCCTGATCGGAACCTTGTTAATTTGAGCGGGTCTGTTTTAGGATTACCAAATGTCATTTAATTCCTAGATTGCCCATGAAACCATTTCTGATTGAATCAACCCACTTTTTATCTTATTTAGACCATTTGACCTATGTTTTGCCTCTGAGAAATCCCGTTTATGTACTGCAATGGTAAAATTGCAGTTTTAACCTTTAATTCATGTTTTCTTCTCAGAGCACTTATTCCTTCATTTAGGCCTTCTTCTAGGTTATGTAGGAGCTTTTATCTTCTTTATTGGGTCAAAATGAGATAGTTATGGCTCATGATGAGGCTCTCATCATACCCCCATGCCTAGCTTTTGCTAGTCCCTTAGCAAAGTTTCAAGGTTTTAACTTCCGTTCTAGACCTAGAGTGTCTGTCAACAATTATGATAAGTGCTTCTCCTTTTCTTTTGTGATTAGGTAGGAATGCTGACAATAGGCCTAGAGGTACTCAAGTACCAACCAAAATCCAGACCTGACCTGCTTTAGCCTCAGTCCTCCGCAAAGGTTTGTAAGGCCCACAAAAACTAACCTAGGGTTTGTTGGACTCCGCGGTTAAAACACCCGTGCTTGAGACATTTTTTTAGCCTAGGTTCAATTTGCAGTGCATTTTTTGTAAGAGAGAGATAGAAGATTTATTTGTTTGGAGAGCTTTTCTCTCTCTTTTCTTTTTATTTCTAGCTTCGGATTAGCTTCTCAACATGGTCTGTATCGGATTCCTCGTCCCCATCATCAATCCTCAAGGGTTCCTGGCTATCGAGATTTTGAGATAATCCTGCCCATGGCAACCCCCAGAACCTTGGCTTTCGAGATTTCGAGATAATCCCGCCCATGGCATTCTGTGGCCAAATTCGTACCTTGGCGATCGACATTTCGTGATAATGCCACCCATGGTATCTGAACCAGCAGAGTGCTTACATTCCCCCAGTAGGATATTTAAATATCCTAAGAGACAAGCATCGAGGAGACGATATGTTGTTACGCATCTTCGAGGGGAATTTCCCACCTCTCCGTGCCGGGAACTCGTCCAAATCAACTTGTGCTGATTGGCCGCTCCTAATCTAGTGACTTTTTCAGAACATTAAACGCTTTTTGCGTGATTTGGATGTTTATGCGCATTGAACCAGACTGTGTGTGAACTTGGGGTGCTTAGGTTACAGAATCCCGCAAACCAGAGGTCAGTTACCGAGGCCGAATACTTCCTAAGCCTTAGACCTAATACTCCAGCTTTGCATTTTCCTCAACCTCTTGAGGATTATCCAGATTTTAATGGATACGTGAATTTTTAAGCTAAAGAATCTAGCCCAAGAGGCCTAAGATCAGCATTCCTGCTAATCTCTTATTATGTCTCCTTAGCACTTTTTCTTTTATTTCTTTTCTTGATCTGGTCTAGAGCTTCAGTTAATTCCTTAATCTTTTACTAATGACTATTTCTTTTTCTTTTCTCATTTTGTGCTCCTTTTTGTCATTTTACTCTTTTCCTCCTCATTTGTATATGTGGCTCACAAAATTTCCTCCCTCCCCCCATTTTTTGTTCTTTTTCATAATTTTTCCAATGTTTTTGTGTTTTTGACATATGTGAATTTTTTTGTGAGAATCCTTCTGATTTTTTCTTGGTTCTGTATGTATGCACTTTATCACCCCCCCATGCCTAAGTTTTGTAATGTCCTCATTGTAAACAGAGGGTGTGAATTAGTGTTGAGGTCAGTGGCATAGAACATGATACATCGGGTGGGTGAATGGGTCGAAAATGACTGATGTGGATGATTTTAAGCTCTGATAAGTGTACCAGAGGTGGGATTAACTGTCTAAGGCTGAACTCAAGGTGCAATAGATGTGGAGTATGGACGGATAATCAGACGGGTCTCTATTTTTGGGATGACGGGTTGCCTCCCGTTAAGCACTAAATTTAATGCCTTCTGCCGAGCGGAAAATGGGGTGGAGAGGGAGTGGTCAAATCAGCGGAATTTTGTAAAACAAGCACCTTAATTAAGAGCCTGGTTAGTCCAACCAGGTGCTTGTTCAGATCAGTGGGCTGATGATGCAGCCCAAACCCAATAACTCTGGTGGGTTGATAGATGTAGATCAACAAAAGTGGAACCCACCATATGCAGTGAAGTTCTGATGGATATGGAAGTGAAAACTCGGGTTCGGGCTAAGTCGACTCAGCCTGGTCAGAGTAGGGTTCCGAAAAATAATCAATGTATTGTATGGAATCCCTACAGGGGTGATCAAAGAATGGAGGCTCCTGATTTTTGGTCTGATCAATACCCGATACTCGGTATAGATATAGAGTTGAATCATCTGCAAACGGCTCAATGAGAGGTGAGTCGGAATAGAAATTGAGTCCGGTTGCGGGTCAGGGTGGGGAACGGGTTTTGATTGGTTCTGTATATATGGAGCAGGTGGCTTCAAAGAAGATTGGCTTATTATAATCAGGAAGTAGATTTTCTCCGATGTTATGATCAGATTCGAAATCGTCGGAGAGTTTGCGAAAATCAAAATTTGAATGAGATTCTAGATCATGAGTTCCACCATAGAATGAATCATATGTTGTATACTCAGCAGCCTGACTGGGGTCTAGCCTAAATGTGAATTCTGAGCTTGCAAAGGTACCCTTATCTGGTAGAGGCTCAAGTTCTAAGCTAGTAGGGTAGACCCAATCGAAACCCCGCTCGTCCAACTCCTCGATTTTTGTGTCGTAGATTGGCATGACTTCCGAAAAATCGATTCGTTCCTCTGAGGATGTTGGCAAGGGATATTCATCAAATCGAGGCCCAAAATCATATTCTTCATTAAAAGATTGATCTTCTTCCTCTGGGGCCTTGAAATCTTCAAAATATGTTTCAGATCTAGGTTCTAGGCTTAGGATGTGGGTTGAATTACTAGAATCTAGGTCTGAAAAACCTTCAAGGGTCACCTTATCAGAACAAGGGACGGAATTTACACCCTCGAGAGGTTCTGTTCTACTCTCATACTTGCAGGAGTTTTGGGATTCTAGAATGGGCTCATCATGGTCTTTTCTTGCATTTGGAGCTTCCCAACCTTCTTCAATATCAGGCACATTGTATTCTATTTGGGTTGGGAATCCACAACCATTTTGTGCCTCAAACCCGAGATCAGATTTGTCCTCGATGTTGTCCCAAGATAGTTCCTCCTCTGTTTGTGGTATATACGGGTACTTCTGGTCAATAACTTATTTTACTAATCTCATTATCTCTTCCCATTTTTCAAGACTATCTTGGTGTTGCTTCCAAAGTCGCGGATTTGTCATACATTGAAGGTATTCAATATTGTGCAATTTTTCTATCTCAATGTATCTAGTAATGATCAAGTCAGGGGTTGATCCTTTGTTGGCTTCTGCTAATAGTACTTGGGCACACATTATGACAAAGGTTGTGGTTGTTGGGACATCAACCTGAATGTTTCCTACTGTTGTTGAGGTTTCTTCATTTTCATAGAATTTCATGGCATCCTCAATCATTTTATCTCTCATGGATCTCTGATATTCAGGTGGTCCTAAGTGGTTTGGCTGCATATTTGGTTCAGGTGGTGGAGTCAAGATGTAGAATCAAGTTATGAAGCGATCAGATCTGAATAACGAGTCCCACTGAAAATGTGTATGTGTGCTCTAAAGAGAAAAGATGAGGGACTGGAGATGTTTTTGACCCAATCAAGACACCCAAAGATGTTTGGATGACTATGGAGGTTCGGGGCGGATGGACCCCTGGATCAGAAGATCGTCCACCTGAGAATTACCTGGGCAGCCAGAGAGGGAGAGTCCCGCAAAGACCCTTACACGGTAGAGCGTCCCCACGGGTTACAGGGTTTCCCCCACCCGACCTCTCTTGTCACTGAGATTCCAGGTAGACTAGAATGGGGACCTTGACCTCTTAAGTCTACTACTTTTATTTCAAAGGTGCTTTAGGGTTCTCACTTGAACTTTAGATAGTTTGATGTTGTGACCTAATTTAGAGGTTGGTTGACCGAAGGAGTCAACTTCACCTAACCTGTCCTATAGATGGCAAAATGATTCTAGGTTTAAAGCCTAGAGATCACCCTGATTTGACTCCCAGGTTATTAGGTCCAGAAATTTTAAGATTCAAATGATTTTAGAACTCAATTTTTAGGGTTTGCTTGTTAATATCTCTTCAATCAAGGTCTTGGGTAGCACACTGATGCGGGGAGGTTTATTTCCTTTTATGCAGGCATGTGTGACTAGCACTTCAAGATCCTACTGTAGAAACCCTAATTTGGTTCTATTTCCAATCCTTTTTTTCTTTTTGAAAAGGTTCTCTTTGGTCTTTAAAAGCAAGAAATGTGTTGTCCACAGAGATTACGCGTTATTTCTATTAGGCACATGAATTTGTGGGATGGAATCTAAAAAAAATCGCTCTAACTTCAAGAACATTTGAAAAATTTTTTGTAAAATTAGGAAACGTTTGCCTTAAAGATGGTGATTACTATATAAAGAAGGCAATTGCGTCCTAAATTGATTTTCTTCCTTTTGTCTTTTCAGGATTAGGGGATGGTTAAGGAAGAAAAGAAATACTTGCCCTGGAGTGGTTGACTTGCGGAAGGGATTTTCTCATGGAATACCTGCAAGATCACAACAAAGCAAAGTAGGGCAAGTTAGTGTTCAATATGAAGAAAAGAATGTAGAGACTAGCAATAAATTGCGCGTTGCTCCCCAGCAATGGCGCCAAAATGTTTGTATGCTTTTGTGCGGGTTTAAAAGAATGTCACGTTGTAGTATAGCCGACAAAGCGTTCAAACAAATAAAGAGTTTTTATTACTCGAAAACCAGAGTATCCGAGGTCGAACACATGGAGCAATTGGAATTTACTACTAATCAAAATGTAATTGAACACTCTAATTTACTCAAAACTTAAATTCAAACATGAATGTATGCGGTTAAAAGTAATTATGA
Organism: Thalassia testudinum; assembly: GCA_037157565.1. Taxonomy (NCBI): domain Eukaryota; kingdom Viridiplantae; phylum Streptophyta; class Magnoliopsida; order Alismatales; family Hydrocharitaceae; genus Thalassia; species Thalassia testudinum. The sequence goes on from JAZHRO010000056.1 coordinate 20,628,109, forward strand.
CAAAAGAAATGAAATTGGACGTCTGATCTTGTGATCAGACGTCTTAAAAGTGTTATTCTTCTCTTCTGATATTTCTTTCTCTTCTTCTCAGCAGTCTCTCCTTCCTTCTGATCTTGGCTTCTGCGAAGGCTTCTTCTTCCTTTTCTCTTCTCTTCTCTTTGCAGTCTTCACTTGGCCTTTCTTCTTTCTCTGCAGTTTCTCTTCTGCCTTCTTCTTCTTCTTCTTCTGCGAAGGCTTCTCTTTCTTCCTTGGTCTCTGTTCTTCCTTCTCTTCTCTGCCTTGCCTTCTTTCTTCCTTCTCTTCTTCTTCCTCGCGGCTAAGTCTTTCTTCCTCAACGTTCAGCCTACCTGCACAGAGCAAAACCTATCCCTTTCCCTCTACCCGCGCGTCTCTCTCTCAGCAATTCACTCAAGGACGCTCTCCCAGAGCCACACGGGTAATCAGGTCGGCTTTCGCACCCGGGACCAGGCGCACCTGCAGGTGGGTGATGCGCGAGGAGTGCGTAGGTTAGGGTCGGGTCGGATCCTGCCAGATCCGCAAGGTGAAACCGCGGACTAGGCGGGCGCTATGGCAGGTGAGGGACCTCAACCCTGTGCGTTCGGAGGCAACCAAACAATATCACAAATTCAATTTATACTACATCGATGCCTCATATTTCCACGATGTGGGTCTAAAAACCTCTGGCCCAATCTCGCGCGTGCCCGCAGACCTGCGTGTAATCGCCACAGCTACAGACTTCTCAACGCTCCTTGCTGGACCCGCGGCTTCGCACTGCTCACGTGCATCTGCTGCGCCTGAAGCCTGGAAGACCTGATGCCTGGAGCTGCTGCGAAGCTGCTTCAAATGTCGTCAATGGCGGCAAGGGCGAAATCCTGTCAATCACAAACACGGCCTATTAGCCTAATCAGACCAGCTGGGCACCTTCGCCGTGGCACGGCGAAGGTGGTGCATGGTGCTGCAGGCCGCAGGATGACCTAGGCATGCGTGCCTAGGTCAACCTGTGGCCGGAGGTGTGGGGTTTGACTGGTCGATCTTTCGCTTTAAAGTCGTTTATAGTTTAATGTGGTGGAAAAATCGACTAATCAATATTTAACAAGAAATAACCACTCGCAGAGGAGCGGGTCGTATCCACAGGGAGGAAATGACGTATTAAAATTCACACCAATTAAAAACGTTCGTTCATAGTTAGTTTGGACAAGAATCAAGCCAAGATTGCCTTTAGATTAAGGTTTAAGCAAGAAACAATGCTGAAATGGCAATTATGAGAAACTAGAGGATATTTTTTGCAATGCAGAATCAATAAAATATCATTAAAAAGTGACAATGGCAGAAAATGTAATTTCCAATTGATGGTTTACTGTAGCAAAACTGGGGAATTTTTCCCGTTTGTCTTGCGTGATGAGGAGCGGATGGCCGGGCGCGGGAAGCTCGGAGGAGGTCCCTTGGACCGAGGGCTTCGAATAGGTGGCGGTGGCAAGTCGCGTAGCGGCTGGAGGTGGCCGGACGAGCTACGGTGGAGGTGCTGCAGCCGGTGAGCACACGCGGCCTGTTGGCGGTGAGATCTGCCGCGTGCTGCTGCTGGCGGGTCTGCAGGAGCGGGCAGACGGGTCTGCAGGCGCGGCTACTTGTCTCGCAAAGGCAGGCGCAGGCGTGCGAGTCTGCAGGCGTGGGGAAGGTGTGCGCTGCAGGCTAAGGAGGGCGTGGGCTGGAGGAGTTGCTGGCGGTTGGCGTGGGCGCGCAAGCTGCAGGCGCGGGCGTGCGGGTCTGTAGGAGCGGGCGGACGGGTCTGCAGGCACGGCTGAGGATGGTTGCGCGGGTCTGCAGGCATTGTTGGATGGCGTGGGCTGGTCTGCAGCTGTGCGCGGGTCTGCAGGCGCGTGGAGAGCGCTGCAGCCAGCGAGCGCGTGGAGATGGGCGCGGTTGAGGAGGGCGTGCGTGGTTTGAGGGTGCAGGCGCGGTTGAGCTGAAGGTTGATGGGCGCGGGTTGAGCTGAAGGTTCTGCAGGAGCGGGAGAGGGTCTGCAGGCGACTTCAGACGTGTGTGGTGGAAGTGAGCGGGTAGCTTCAGACGTCCAGGAAATTTCCCGGACGTCTTAAGTGAATGAGAAGGTGATTGCAGTGACGGTGGTTGCAGCGGTGGTGGTTGGTGACGACGGCGAGGGAGATGCACGCTAAGGTGCTCACGGTGATGCGGCGAGCTCCGGATGGTGGTGTGGCCTGTCACACCACACGCCTATGGTGATGGAGACTCGTCGCCACAGTAGAGGCCGGCAGTGTGGAGTGGAAGAGAGAAGTCCTCTCTGCACAGTGGTGGGTCGGTGGCGGAGGCCTGCCTCGCTCAGCATCCTTTCTCCTCCTTTTGTAGCGGCCTGCACAAATTTGAATGGAGAGGCGGGAGCAGATCCACCTTCTCCGCCGATCCATGAATGCGCTTTTAGTGAGGCCTGAGGCGTTGCAGCGGCAGCCGAGCCGTTGCTGAGAAGAAGAATAAAGGATATTATTAAAATATTATGATTATTTATATACAAACCCTCAACTTTTATGTTAACTAAAACAATGTACTTAATTAGTTAACTAATTAGATGAATGGCATTCTAAGCTAATTCTAAATGCACTTAAAATATGAATGCAATGTATGGATTATATAATTAAATTAAAAATATAAATTAATCTATTTACATCCTAATTTATGCTAAATAAATGTTAGAATTATCCTAATGTTTAGGCATTTAAATACTTAAATAGCCCACAACTATGGGCTAATCAAATACTCCCATGCCTAGTTTTTGCTAGTCCCTAGCAAAATTAAGCGAAACCTAGCACTCTAAGTAGACTAGTCAACTCACTTAGTCTTCCTTCAGAAGCATATTAAGTTCAGGCTCTAGACCCAAGGTTCCTAAGTAGTTGCTAAGTTACAGACTAGGTCGGCTAAAGACAAGTTGCAGGCACAAGTTTCCATGATTTCTGACTCTACCCTAAAGTTTATTGATCCCTGAGATTAAAGCATCTGTGCCTGTGTATTGGTCTGAGTTATTTGAGTTAAAGGATTTATATATATATATATATATATACTTTTTTTTTTGTTTGATTCTTCTAAGTCTAACCTCAGATTAGCTATCAACACGGTCTGTGTCGGATTCATTGTCCCCATTACCATACCTAGAAGGGTGCCTGGCTTTCGATGCTTCGAGATAGCAACGCCCATAACGACCCCAAGAACTCCTGGCAATCGACACTTCGAGATAGTATCGCCCATGGATTTCTTAAGCGAATTTAGGCCTATGGCAATCGGCACTTCGAGATAGGGCCGCCCATGGTACCTGAACCGCGTAATGCGCTTACATGCCCCCAGTAGGATGGATATCCTAAGAGACAAGTGCCGAGGAGGTAATATGTTATCATCGCATCCTCATGGTGAGTATATACTCGACCTCTCCAGCGGCGGGAACTCTTCCAATCAAAATGTGTTTTCAAGCCTCTCTTAAGTCAAAACTAAGAGAACCAAATCTCTTTTCAGAAAGACAGAAATTAAGTTGATTACCAGACCAAGTGTGTGAAATTTGGATGCCTGGGTTACAAGGACCCATAAACCAAAAGGTAGAATAAGACTCCAGGTACTACCCCACCTTCTAACTCAAACCTTAGCTTCCCTTCCTCAACCTCTTGAGGAATGGTCCGCAACTTAACTCCTACTTAAGTTTTTAAGTCCACAAAGGACCCTAAAAATCTAAAGCTAGTAGCTCATTTAGCTACTAAAGTTTGACCCTAGAATTAACTTAGTCTACCCTAGAGTTCTGATTTGCTTAAGAATGCAAGATCTAGCCAGTTAAACTCAAAAAACCTTTTTTTCTTTTTTTTTTTCTTTTTCATCTTTTTTTTTATATGTACAAATGTATGCAATTATGCTATGTATATCCCCAAGTACACCCCCCCATGCCTAAAATTTGCAATGTCCTCATTGTATAGAAGGATATTACCTGGGTTAGAGCTGGGCTGAATAGCCAAAGAACCTGCAAATCAGGTTCAAGAATTGCAGAAATAGGTCCTAAAAATGAGCAAAGCAATGTTGGCCTAGAAAATAGGTAACCTAGGATGTTGGCGAGCTGATGATGAATCCCGATAGCAAATGCTCGCCCAACTAAAATAGGAATGAAATCTTCCCAGGTCACCAGAAGAGGTTCTAAAGGATAAATAGGTAAAACAACCTCCAAAGGGGTAGGGGGAGGATAATATGGATCCTCCAAAAGGTATGGGGAAGGAATGGTACAGAGATAAACCCCCAGGTTAATGGACTGACTAAAGAAATCATCAATCCATACCTGATACTCCATTACAGGAAATATTGGTCTGTTAAGCCCCCTAGTCAGAACAAAAGTGAGCAATTCTCTAAGGCAAGGATCGTCTAGGGTGTCCAAGTTACGAGGTTGTGGGATGGCCATAAGATCTAGGTTGGGTTTAATCAACTCGGTGTCCATCCCAAACACTCTTTCTAAATCCTCAATTTCATCCCTAGCATTCCTTGCACCATCACATGGATCTTCTTGCTCTTCATCAGGAGTCACAATTTCGCTTTCAGATATAAGCGAATCAGAGGGTGACTTCGAAGTGAATGAAGGCAGGTTGGAAGCAACAAATCTAGGGATTATCCTATCAATGTCATCCTCAGGTTTTTGTTCTTTACTCAAATCTTCCCCGGAGTCTATATGTGAATCCACATAAATCTTAGAAATTGCTTCCAAATTTTCCATCATTTTATCATGAGGAGAAATATCATCAATGGGTGTGCTAAGGAAGCCTAATTTGGTCAAATTTGTAACATCCTCAGGGGCTAACTCTTCAAATAAGACATAATCACCCTTAGTGTCACTCCAAATCTTGAATGTAGGTTCCTTATATAATTCGTCTTCCTCCTCATCGCACAATTCATCATGTACCCGAGGTCTAGAATCATTTAATATCTCAGCAGATCCCCTAGGGTGCTCTATCTGAGGTAAATGGTTTACACTGGTTACATCAGACTCCTTAGATAGGTCAATTTCTTTAGGGTTAGGTTCCCTAAGGGTGGGTTTGAGTTCCATATCGTGATCAGAAGGGAGGGTAGGATTAACAACTTGACTTTGACCCACTTCATCAAATGTCACGAAAATACTATCATCTGGGTCGAGGTCTTCTAATGGTACCATCATTCCCTTCTTTTGACTCCAATATAATTCAGGTGGATACTCAACCTTATCATCATCTTCCTCGGGTTGCCACCTTTCTTCATCCAATGCATAGCTACTGTCATGTGTATTTTCCTCCCACCTAAAGTGTAGATCTCTCAAGGAAGTGTCATCTAATGGGGAGGTTTCAAAATCGATCCTCGAAAAGTAGCTATTCTCCCTAGAATTTCCCTCCAACTTAAAGTGTAGCTCTCCAACGGGAGATGCATCTATTGTAGAGGGGTGTACGTCATCCTCAATGGGGTAGATTGGGTGGCTAATTTCATCTCTTTCTTGTTGGCCTACTCTCAAAGATTCTCCTAACAATTCACTCATTTCGTTTTGTATTTTCTGTATTTCCATCTTCAAAGAGGAGAGGTCATTTCTATCATGAGAGAAGTCAGGCTCAGGCTTATAGTACCCAGGAGTGTTTGTCCAACCATTATACTTTTTCAAGTAGGGTGGGTTGGGTATTTCTTTGGTATGTGGGATATTGGGCAAAGCAAATCCCGCTCCTAGGTTCTGCTCACTGATTTGGGGCTTAACCAGGCCAATACTCTTATAATAGGAGTAAAATGGATCCCAATGATTGTCATTATGTCCATCAAGGAATGGACCAACTCGGCATCTGGGATCGAAGGATGCAGAGTGGGGGTGAGGGTGTGGGCAAGATGTGAAAGGATGAAAATCAATATGGTCCATTCTAACTCACACTTCAATCAGAATTCCCCAAGTAAAACACAATTCAAAAAGGACCTTTTAGGTCTTTCCCAATTTAGGCTTTTGATTTTAAGTCAAATTGCAGGTGACAATACAATTTGTTCAATCAATTTACGCGCCTATTGTCGACCTACGGCTCACCTAAGAAGACCTAGGTGGAGCTTAGGTGTTCTTCCCTAAATCTCAAATGGTCAAGTAAATCCAAAGACGGAAGATCGAGGGATGCAAGTAGGCCGAAGCCTTCCTTTGAAGTTGTGCTTTCGCGGTGCTTCTCAACTACCCCCAAAAATCCGTGACAGGGTATCTCCCTCGTTGGACTTACAAAACCTTTGATCTCAAGTTCTGAACACTTCAGAATCCAACAAAAGGAGGGCACTTGTCCTAGTATTTCTAAACCTAAGGAGTGTCTAGAAGCGTGCCGTGGTGCAAGTGAAATAAGTGTGCATACACCGTCAAATATTTTGAACTTTGAATCGCACGCCAAGTTTGAAAATCAAATCCTTGGTTTTTAAAATGTCCTTCCTTTGATTAGTCCTTTTTCTAAGAAAATGTGACCACTTGTTAGATTTATTCAGTACAGATTAGGTGGTCTTCGCATTAAATCCCAAATGCAATGCATGATCAAAAATAGGATGCAAAGTAAGAGAATACGTACCTTGCCTCCAGCGATCTTCGATGCAAAAATGCACGCAATGTAGAAAAGTAAATCTAGAGGCTGCTCATACAGACCTAAATGGTTCGTCCTAGGGCAGGCAGCTTCTAGCAGGTAGCTCATTTTTTTTTTTCTATTTTTTTTAGAACTACTTATGCACAAGCAAATAAAAGTAATAATAAAAAAATAAACTTAAATCTAAAGAAAAGGGAACAGGCTCCCAAAAGTTACCCAACACGGGCCCAAAACAAAATCGGGGAACAAACCCCTCAAAATACGCCCCAGAACAAGGGTTTCAAACTAACTGCAATGAAAAATTAAGTCTACAGTCTTAATTCTATTCTAATTAAACTAACGACTAAATACAATGGTGTCCGTCGCGTCCTCATCCTTCTCCTCCTTTCAAAATTGCTCTTCCACTTCTCGTCTGGCAACGTCAAGGGTCGCCTCTCACACAGGCTGATTCTTGCACAAAAATTTCTCGCATAGAAAAGAAAATAATAGATGGTCAAATCTCTGTGCAATTGACAAATAATCAAAATAAAATTAGGCAAAATTATTGCGTCTGTTGCCTCCCCGGCAACGGCGCCATTTGACTGGTCGATCTTTCGCTTTAAAGTCGTTTGTCGTTTAATGTGGTGGAAAAATCGACTAATCAATATTTAACAAGAAATAACCACTCGCAGAGGAGCGGGTCGTATCCACAGGGAGGCAATGACGTATTAAAATTCGCACCAATTAAAAATGTTCGTTCGTAGTTAGTTTGGACAAGAATCAAGCCAAGATTGCCTTTAGATTAAGGTTTAAGCAAGAAACAATGCTGAAATGGCAATTATGAGAAACTAGAGGATATTTTTTGCAATGCAGAATCAATAAAATATCATTAAAAAGTGACAATGGTAGAAAATGTAATTTCTAATTGATGGTTTACTGTAGCGAAACTGGGGAATTTTTCTCGTTTGTCTTGCGTGACGAGGAGCAGATGGCCGGGCGCGGGAAGCTCGGAGGAGGTCCCTTGGACCGAGGGCTTTGAATCGGTGGTGGCGGCAAGTCGTGCGGCTGTCGGAGGTGGCCAGACGAGCTACGGCGGAGGTGCTGCAGCCGGTGAGCACGCGCGGCCTGTTGGCGGTGGGATCTGCCGCGTGCTGCTGCTGGCGGGTCTGCAGGCGCGGCTGCTGGTCTCGCAAAGGCAGGCGCGGGCGTGCGGGTGTGCAGGCGCGGGGAAGGTGTGCGCTGCAGGCTGAGGAGGGCTTGGGTTGGAGGAGCTGCTGGCGGTTGGCGTGGGCGCGCAAGCTACAGGCGCGGGCGTGCGGGTGTGCAGGAGCGGGCGAACGGGTCTGCAGGCGCGGCTGAGGATGGTTGCGCGGGTCTGCAGGCGTTGTTGGATGGCGTGGGCTGGTCTGCAGCTGTGCGCGGGTCTGCAGGCACGTGGAGAGCGCTGCAGCCGGTGACCGCGTGGAGATGGGCGCGGTTGAGGAGGGAGTGCGTGGTTCGAGGGTGCAGGTGCGGTTGAGCTGAAGGTTGATGGGCGCGGGCTGAGCTGAAGGTTCTGCAGGCGCGGGAGAGGGTCTGCAGGCGACTTCAGACTTGTGCGGTGGAAGTGAGCGGGTAGCTTCAGACGTCCGAGAAATTTCCCGGACGTCTTAAGTGAATGAGAAGGTGATTGCAGTGACGGTGGTTGCGGCGATGGTGGTTGGTGACGACGGCAAGGGAGATGCACGCTAAGGTGCTCACGGTGATGTGGCAAGCACCGGATGGTGGTGTGGCCTGTCACACCACACGCCCACGGTGATGGAGGCTCGTTGCCACAGTAGAGGCCGGTAGTGTGGAGTGGAAGAGAGAAGTTCTGTCTGCACAGTGGTGGGTCGGTGGCGGAGGCCTGCCTCGCTCAGCATCCTTTCTCCTCCTTTTGTAGCGGCCTACACAAATTTGACTGGAGAGGCGGGAGCAGATCCACCTTCTCCGCTGATCCATGAATGCGCTTTTAGTGAGGCCGGAGGCGTTGCAGCGGCAGCCGAGCCATTGCTGAGAAGAAGAAGAATAAAGGATATTATTAAAATATTATGGTTATTTATATACAAACCCTCAAGTTTTATGTTAACTAAAACAATGTACTTAATTAGTTAACTAATTAGATGAATGGCATTCTAAGCTAATTCTAAATGCACTTAAAATATGAATGCAATGTATGGATTATGTAATTAAATTAAAAATATAAATTAATCTATTTACATCCTAATTTATGCTAAATAAATGTTAGAATTATCCTAATGTTTAGGCATTTAAATACTTAAATAGCCCACAACTATGGGCTAATCAAGGTTGTTCAGGGGGTTACTGCGGAGGTGTGGAGTGGCAGTGGAGGGGTGGAAAGTGTTCCTTGTGGTGAGGCGGAGCTTATGAGATGGTTGGCGAGCCATGTGGAGGGGTGGAATGGTGGGAGCGGCTCGCCGGAGGTCGGTCGGAGGCGAGGAAGATGGAGGTGGTCAGCGTCGGTCGAGGGCCAATTAAATGAAATAAAAGGGGGAAAAGAGAGAGGGGAAGATGGAGAGTAGTTCTAACCTAATTATAGGGACGAAGGGGGACGAAAGGCGTACAGCAATACCTGCTGTCGCCAGAGAAGAAGCTGCCCAGTGGAGGAGGATGGCAGCGACGACGGGGCTGAGGCGGCATGCGCAGGTGTTGCGCGATGCGGAGGAGAGTCAGGAAGATGACTCTGCCACTGGTTTTGTGGTAGAGCGAAGAGGATGGGAGAGGGAGCTCACCGGAGCTTGCTGGGGACTTTGGCCAGGAAGGAAGAGATGAATTGGGGGTGGAAGTCCGGCCAAGTCAAGCTAAAGATGAGCGGCCGGAGGTGTGGGTTCTTTTATAGGCACTAGGCCGGGTGTTCAGGGCGTGGAGGGCACGCCTATTGCCTCTGATGGCTCGCTGGAGTAGGAAATAGGTTAAGATACCCAAATCCCTCGTGCGTTCGCACGAGAGATTGGGTTCACACCAGAGATTGTGATTGGCCTTAGATGGAAGGGAATTCCTCAGAGAATCTCCCTTCCATTTCTGGGGGAGGATCTCTGAGGAATCAGAGAATAATTCCTCTCTAAACCTTGTCGGAGGTTGCTTCTGCCCTAACAATGGAGGCAGGACCTGATTGCAAAGGTGGCGAGGAAAATAGGGTGCTCTCTGCAATGATTTCAAAAGATAGGGACCAAATTTTGATTTGGGTGTACTAAATTGCAAAGTAGGTCAAGATGACCTCCCCTTAGGTCCAAATTTTGGTACAAACCTAATTTTGACCTAAGGAATCCAATGGTGAAGTTGGATTTTAGGTTTGACCTCGTTTGACTGGACATTTTGCATAAAAACCCAAATTAGGTTACTTGAAGAGCTAGGACCCTAATCTAGGTCAAACTGGGTTCCAAAGGCCAAATTAAGTGTTATAAACCCTAGAGGATATTTTTTCATGATTTTTAGAGGATTTAATTTATTTTTATCCTGACCGAAACCTTGTTAATTTGAGCGGGTTTGTTTTAGGGTTATCAAATGTCATTTAATTCCTAGATTGCCCATGAACCCATTTCTGATTGAATCAACCCACTTTTTATCTTATTTAGATCATTTGACCTATGTTTTGCCTCTAAGAAATCCCGTTTATGTACTGCAATGGTAAAATTACAGTTTTAACCTTTAATTCATGTTTTCTTCTCAGAGCACTTATTCCTTCATTTAGGCCTTCTTCTAGGTTATGTAGGAGCTTTTATCTTCTTTATTGGGTCAAAATGAGCTATTTATGGCTCATGATGAGGCTCTCATCAAGGAGACGCAGAGGAAGCTGAGGATCTGAAGGCAAAGTTGAAGAAAGAAGAAGGAGTTGAGGGCTAAAAGTAGAAGAAGCTGCAGAGAAGGAAGGAGAAGGCACGACTGAAGAAGAAAGAGAAAGAAGGAGATCAGAAGCCAAGGAAATGAAGCTAAGGGAAGAGAAAGCTAAAGGCAGAAAGGAAGAAAAAGAAGAAGTGCTAGAGAAGGAAAGAAGCCAAGAAGGAGAAGTTAGAGAAAAGAGGAAGAAGAAGACAAAGGAAAAAGAATCCATCACCAAGGCAGAAAGAAGAAGAAAGGAAGAGCAAAGCAGAGCATAGACCAAGAAAGAAAGAAGGAAGAAGAACAAGTCAGAGAAAGAAAAGAAGAAAGCCAAACATTTTTTAGACCTTTAATTCTATTGTCTAATTCTTCCCAATTTCTCTTTTATGCTACATTTTGTTATTCATAAACTCATGCTTTACATTCTAAATTAGGTTTTGAGTAATCTTATGTGTTCAAATTACATCAATTATTGAGATTAGTGTATGAGTTCTATTTGCTCCATGTGTTCGACCTCAGACTTAACATTCATGCAATAAAATTTACTTGTTTTCAAGGTGATTTCAACTATACTACGACGCATCATTATTTTATAAACCTGATCTCGCCCTGTTAACATTTTGGCACCATTGCCGGGGAGCAACGTGTAATTCATCACTAGTTTCTACATTCTTTTGATTCTATTTGAGCACTAACTTGCCCTATTTGTTTTATTGTGATTTTTGCGAGGTATTTCACGAGGAGATCTCCCGTGTAAATCAACCACTCCAGGGCAGGTAAATTCTCTCTTCTTCCCTAAATCCATCTCCTAATCCTGGGAAGACAAAATGAATCAATCAAATTAGGAAACAACTACCTTCTTTCTATAGTAATTATCATTTTTAAGGCAAAGTTTCCTGATTTTGCGAAATTTTTTTTCACATCTTATTGAAGTTGAAGCGATTTTTAGAGATCCTACCCCACAAATTCCAGCGCCTACTAGAGATCACGCGTAATTTCTAAATCTCCGCAGGACTACACACTTCTTGTTTGAAAGTCCAAAGAGAACTTCTATGAAAAATCAAAGAGGATTGGAAATAGAACCAAATTAGGGTTTCTACAATAGGGCTTTGGAGTGCTAGTTCACACATGCTTGCATAAAAGGAAATAAACCTGCCTGCACTTGTGTGCTACCCAAGCCCTTGATTGAAAAGAGCTAAGCAAGACAAATCCTAAAATTAAGCTCTAAAATCATTTGAATCTTAAAACCCTTGGACCTAATAATCTGGGAGTCAAATCAGGGTGATTTCTAAGTCTTGACCTAGAATCAGTCTGCCATATTTAGGACAAGTCAGGTGAAGTTGAACCCTTGTTGGGTCAACCAACCTTGAAATTAGGTCATAAAATCGAAACATCTAAAGTTCAAGTAAAAACCCTAAGCACCTTTGATCTGAAATAAAAGTGGTAGACTTAAGAGGTCAAGGTGCCCATTTTGGTCTACTTGGAATCTCAGTGACAAGAGAGGTCGGGTGGGGGAAACCTTGTAACCCGTGGGGATTCTCTACCGTGCAGGGATCTTTGTGGGACTCTCCCTCTCTAGCTACCCAAGTAATTCTCAGGTGGATGACTTTCTGATCCAGGGGTATCATCCGCCCCGAACCTCCATAGTCATCCAAACGTCTTTTGGGTGCCTTGATTGGGTCAAAAACACATCCAGTCCCTCATCCCTTCTCTTTAAAGCACACACATAGATTTTCAGTGGGACTCTCTATTTTGATCTAATCACTTCACAATTTGATTCTACAGCTTGATCCGAATTCTGATTCTACATCTTGATTCCACCATCTGATCCAACTATGCGGTCTGGTTACCTAGGGTTACCATTCAAAAAACCAGAATCATGGAGATCCATGAGAGATAGGATGATTGAGGATGCCCTTGAATTATATGAAATTGAATACAAAACATCAACACCAGTAGAAGATATTCAGGTTAATGTACCAACAACCACAACCTTCATCATAAACTATGCTCAAGTGTTATTAACAGAAGCCATAAAAGGATCAACTCGAGACATTCTCATAATAGGATACATTGAGATAGAAAAATTACACAATTTTGAATATCTCTAATGCATAACAAATCCTGTACTATGGGAACAACACCAAGATGATCTTGAAAAATGGGAAGAGATGATGAGATTATTGAAACAAATTATCGATCAGAAATACCCCTACACGCCCCAAACAGATAATGAACCATCTTGGAATAGTATTGAGGATCAATCCGATTTCCCAAATCCCAGGTTCGAGGCACAAGGTTGTTATGGATTCCCAAGCCATATAGAATACAACATGCCTAATCTCGAAATAGGTTGGGAAGTTCCAATTGCAAGAGAACACAATGTTGAGCCAACCCTAGAAATTGGATCACCAAGCATAGAATTCCGAAACTCTTGCAATGATGAGAGTAGAACTGAACCTCTCGAGGGTGTAAATCCCGCCCCTTATTCTGATAAGGTGACCCTCGAAGGTTATTCAAACCTAGATTCTAGTAATTCAACCTACATCCTCAGCCTAGAATCTGGATCTGAAACTTATTGGGAAGATTACGAGACCCCATATATCAAAGATCAAATTTTTAATGGAGAGTATGATTCTGGGCCTCTATTTGATAAATATCCCTCTCCAACATCCTCAGAGATTCAGATCAATTTTTTAGAAGTCACGCCAATTTACGATACAGAAATCGAGGAGTTGGACGAGTGGGATTTTGATTGGGTCTTTCCTACAAGCCTAGAACTTGAGCCTAGTCCAAATAAGAATACCCTTTTGAGCTCAGAATTTACATATAAGCTAGACCCCAGTCAGGGTGCTGAATCTACATCATGTGATTTATTCTGTGGTGGAACCCATGATCTCAAATCTTATTCAGAATTTGATTTTCGCAATATCTCCGACAATTTCAAATCTGACCATGATTTCAGAGAAACTCTATTTCCTAAATACAACGAGCCAATCTACGACCTTAGCTCACATGATTCATTCCCCGACTCCGACTCTGAGGTCCTGGTTCTCGAGATCACTAACTTAAGTTCAGGTTCTAGTGAGATGGAATCATTTCTCTTCGATCCTCAAGACTTAAAACCAGAAAATGCCGAGAGTGATTGCAACCCAGAATTTGAATCTTTTCTCGACTCAAATTTCCATCATCCTATAGATACTCTTCAGGCATTCACTTTTGATTTTGAGAGCTACTATAAGGACTCTCTACATGAAACCACTTGTCACTCCTTTCTAGAAGAGCCCTCATACACAATTCTTATTGAAGCCACCTCTTCCACACATACAGAACCCAGCCAAACTCATTTTCAACCCCAACCTGCAACCGGACTCAATTTCTATTTTGATTCCCCTCTTACTGAGCTGATTGCAGATGATTCAACTCCACACATATACCGGGTATCAAACATTGATAAGACTGAAAACCATGCTCCATCATTCTCTGATCACCCCTGTAGGGTTTCCACATCATTCACTAATTATTTTACGGATCCCTACTCTACTAGGCTAATTCAACTCAGCCAAAACCCGAATTTTCACTTCCACATCCATCCAAGCTCCATAGCATATGGTGGGTTCCACATCTCTTGATCTACATTTCTCAACCCACCAGATTAATAGGGTTTGGGTTGCATCATCAACCTATCGATCTGAACAAGCACTTGGTTGAACCAACTAGGCTCTTAATCAAGGTGCTTGTTCTACAAAACTCTGCTGATTTGATCACTCCCTCTCCATCCCATCTCCTGCTCGGTTGAAGGTGTTAAATTTAGTGCTTAACGGGAGGCAACCCATCATTCCAAAAACCTAAGATCCATTTGATTATCCATCTATACTCCATGTCTATTGCACCCTGAGTTCAGTCTTAGAATAGTCGATCCCACCTCTGGTACACGTGCCAGAGCTTGAAATTGTCCGCAACAGTCATTTTCGACCAAGTCGCTCACCCGATAAATCCTATTCTAAGTACCTAGACCCAACACCGTTTCACACCCTTCGTTTACAATGAGGACATTGCAAAACTTAGGCATGGGGGGTGGTAAAGTGCAAACATACAGAAACTAAGAAAAGTCAGAAGGAGTCTCACAAAAAATTCATAATGTCGAAAATACCAAAAAAAATAGAAAATTGTGAAAAAGGAAAAAAAATTGGAGGAGGGAAGAAAATTTTGAAGCCATATAAACATGAGGAGGAAAAGCACAAAATGAAAAAGAAAAAGAGATGGTCATTAGCAAGAGATTAAGGGATTAACCAAAGTTCTAGACCACATCAAGGAAAAGAGAAAAAATAAAGGAAGAAGTGCTAATGAGACACAAAGAGAGATTAGTAAGAACGCTGATCTTAGGCCTTTTGGGCTAGACTCAGGCTTAAAAATTCAAGTATCCGCTAAGATCTGGATAATCTCCAAGAGGTTAGGGAAAATGCGAAGCTTAAGTATTAGGTCTAAGGCTTAGGGAATATTCGGCCTCGTTAACTGACCTTCAATCTACGAGACTTGGTAACTTAAGCACCCCAATCCACACACAGTCTGGTTCAGTGCACATAATTATCAAAATCACGTAAAAGCATTTAATGTTCTTAAAAAAGTTTCCTAGATTAGGAACGGTCGATTAACACAAGTTGAATTGGATGAGTTCCCGGTGCAGAGAGGCGGGAAATTCCCCTCGAAGATGCGTAACAACATATCATCTCCTCAGTGCTTGTCTCCTAGGATATTTACATATCCTACTGGGGGCACGTAAGCACCCTGCTGGTTCAGATGCCATGGGCGACATTATCACGAAATGTCAATTGCTAGGGTTTGGATTTGGCTACGTAACGCCATGGGTGGGATTATCTTGAAATCTCGAAAGCCAAGGTTCTGGGGATTGCCATGGGCAGTGCTATCACGAAGCATCGATTGCTAGGGACCGTTGAGGATTGATGATGGGGACGAGGAATCTGATACAGACCATGTTGAGAAGCCAATCCGAAGCTAGAAATAAAAAGAAAAGAGTGAGAAAACTCTCCAAACAAAAAAATCCTCTATCTCTCTCTTACAAAAAATGCACTGCAAACTGAACCAAGGCTAAAATATGTCTCAAGCGTGGGTGCTTTAACCGCGGAGTCCAACAAACCTTAGGATAGTTCCTGCAGGCCTTAAAAACCTTTGCGGAGGATCGAGGCTAGAGCTAGTCAGGTCTGGATCTTGGTTGGTACTTGAGTACCTTTAGGCTTACTATTGCCATTCTAACCTAATCAAAAAGAAAAAAAGCACTCATCATGATCTAGAACAGAAGTTAAAACCTTGAAATTTTGCTAAGGGACTAGCAAAAGCTAGGCATGAGGGTATGATAGAAATACCATCATGAGCACTAACTAGCTCATTTTGACCTAGAAAAGAGAACGAAAGCTCCTAAATAACCAAGTAAAGGGCTTAATTCAAGGAATAATTATTCTGAGAAGAAAAGAAGAAACAAAGGGTAAAACAATAATTTTACCATTGCAGTACAACAAAGGGATTTCGCAGGGGCTAAACATAGCTCAAATGGTCTTAACAAGATAAAAAGTTGGTTGGTTCAATCAGAAAAGGGTTAATGTGCAATTTGGGAATTAAATGACTTCTTATAACCCTAAAACAGGCCCACTTAATTCAATAAGGTTATGGTCAGGATAAAATTCACCTAAATCCTCTAAAAATCATGAAAAAATATCATCTAGGGTTTAGAACCTTCAATTTGGCCTTTGAAACCTATCTTGACCTAAATAGAGGTCCTAGTTAGATATTTGCCCTAAATTAGGTTTTTATGCAAAATGTCCAGTCAAACGTGGTCAAACTTAAAATCTAACTTCACCATTGGATTCCTTAGGTCCAAATTAGGTTTGTATCAAAATTTGGACCTAAGGGGAGTTCACCTTGACTTACTTTGCAAAATAGTCCAACCCAATTACTTTTAGACCCCTAGGTTTTGAAAACCTTGCAGAGACCCCCTAGCTTCCTCGCCATTCTTTGCAATTAGGTCCCTCTGCCATTACAGCGGAGGAGTTCTACTCCGACGAGGATTCCAGAGGGGATTTCTCTTTGATTTCTCAAAGACTCCCTCTCAAATTTGAAAGGGAAATTCTTTGAGGAATTCCCGATTGTATGAATGCAATTTCAAGCCTTGATTCCCACCCAATCTCTCATGTGAATGCATGAGAGATTTGGGTATTTCTATCTTTCCTACTCCGACGAGGATACCCATGCTTGGAAGCTTGCCTTCCAAGCACAAGGCCCTCTGCTAGAGGCTATAAAAGAAGCCTCAGGCCCAGCCGATCATTCCCGACTTGGTTTGGCCGGAGAACAACCCTTGACTTTATCTCTTCTCCTCTGGCCAAGCATCCAGTGAGCTCTGACGACTCCTCCTCCCTCTTCTCGTTGCTCTGCCACAATACCAGTGGTAGAGACATCTCTATCTCCTTCATCCGCGTTGCGCCATACCTATGTACGCGCCAACTACCCCCTCGTCGTCGCCATCACCCCTCTACTGGATCTTCGTCTCCGGCGACGGCAGATACGCGACGTCCGCCCTCCGCTTCCCCCTTCATCCAATCACTCTCAGATAAGTTCCTTTCTCCCTTCTCTTCATTTTCTCCCTCTTTATTTCCCAAATCGACCCTCAACCACCGTCGACCACCACCATCTTCTCCACCTCCGACAGACCATCGGCGAAGGCGCATCAGTCATTCCACACACCCACATGCCTCGCCAAACCCCTTAGAAGCTTGGCCACCTTCCACTGATCACTTTCCCCATCTCCATCGACCGCCATAACCTCCACAATCTCTCCCCTCGACCATAGACTGACCTAGGCACGCACTCCTAGGCTACCCTGGGACACGCCACCCACCGAGGCATCTTTACTGTGCCACGGCAAAGCCCCCTGCGTGTTCTAATGAGGTCGCAAGGTTGTTTTGCTTGAACTCAGGTCTGACCTCCACCGCCATTAGCACCGGCTTGAAGAAGCAAGCAACCTTCGCTCTAGGTTGCGGCGCTCCAGGTTCCGAGGTCTAGGCAACGCGGAATTACCACACGTGCACATTCAGCCAGTGATTGGCTTTGAGAGAGCATTGCTGCTGCAGCAATTAGGCGAGGCATCCTCCTGCAGGCGCAAGTGAAGCAGGTGGGACTTTTAGTCCCACCTCAGAAAGTTTGGAGGAGGAAGAGTGGTATAAATTGTTTTTGTGTTTTAGGCTCTTTGCCTCCGAACATGGGGTGAGGTCCCCTCGCCCATACCCGCCTCGTTCGTGCTCACTCCTCCGCGAACCTGGCTGGCCTGACTCGGTAGCCCTACACTCCTCGCGCACCACCCACGTCGGTGCGCCTGGACCCGGGTGCACTTGTTCGACTCGTATACCCGAGAATGGCTCTAGGAGAGCAAGCCTAAGAGAGAAAAGAGAGAGAGAGTTCACGGAGGTGGGTAGGGGTAGGTTTTGCACTTGTGCAGGGAAAGGAAGATGGAAGAGGAAGCTAACGAGAAGGAAGCTGAAGAAGATAAGGGCAGGAGGAGCCCCAGAGGAAGCTGAGGATCTGAAGACAAAGTTGATGAAAGAAGGAGCTGAGGATTAAAAGCAGAAGAAGCTGTAGAGAAGAAGGAAGGAGAAGGCACGACTGAAGAAGAAAGAGAAAGAAGGAGATCAGAAGCCAAGGCAAAGATGCTAAGGGCAGAGAAAGCTAAAGGCAGAAAGGAAGAAAAAGAAGAAGAGCCAGAGAAGAAGTCAGAGAAAAGAGGAAGAAGAAGACAAAGGAAAAGGAAGCCATCGCCAATGTAGAAAGAAGAAGAAAGGAAGAGCAAAGCAGAGCATAGACCAAGAAAGAAAGAAGGAAGAAGAACAAGTCAGAGAAAGAGAAGAAAAGCAAACATTTTTAAGACCATCAATTCTATAGTCTAATTCTTCCCAATTTCTCTTTTATGCTACATTTCATTATTCATAAACTCATGCTTTACATTCTAAATTAGGTTTTGAGTAATCTTATGTGTTCAATTACATCAATTATTGAGATTAGTGTATGAGTTCCATTTGCTCCCTGTGTTCGACCTCGGACTTAACATTCGTGCAATAAAATTTATTTGTTTTCAAGGCGATTTCAACTATACTACGATGCAACATTTATTTTATAAACCTGATCTCACCTTGTTAACAGTGTGTATCGTGGTTGAACCTAGAAGCTAAGGGTGAGAAAGTGATCTAGAGAGGGAGAGGGAGAGTTTGAGGGGTCTTAGGAGGTGAGAGAGGGAAGGATGCATCCGATGTTGACCGGTCGGACGTGGGGAATACAGGGAGGTCTTGTGAGGGAGAACGACGACGACGAAGGCGGAGTGAACCTCTACTTTGATGGGTGAGAGGCGGAAGAGAGAAGATGGAGGGTCGTCCAACTTGATGGTTGGATGGTCGGAGGAGGAGTGGGGAGACGATTGTCGGAGCCAAAGATGGAGTTGGCCGGAGAAGGAGAGAGGTGTTTCTCGGTCATTTCTTGGTTGGGGAAAGTGCTGGGATGTAGGAGAGCTTTATAAACGCATTCCAAACCTTGAATTGCAAGGAATCCTTATGAATTCCAAGCAATTGAAGCAAGGAAAGATCCTCTGATTTCATGAGCTCACTGAGGTTGGGTGCTTTGATTTGAGATCTTTGATGGTGGTCAGATGGTTGGGGATCTTCCAATCAACAATATCTCTAATTTCGGAGGGATTTGGTTGATGAATCAAGGAGGAATCCTTGATTGAAGTTGGTGTAGCCATGGGTGAATCCTGTTTAGACCTTCAATGGCAATAAGGGAATAAATGTGAAGATGACAAAATGTTAGGGGCATGGATGTAAGGAAAATTGAAAGTTAGGGGTATGAGTGTGAAAAATAGAGTTTTTAGGGCCCAAAATGTAAACTAGGTCAAGATGGACTCTGATTGGGCCCAAATTTTGATGATATTCTAATTTGGACCCAAGGAATCTAGTGGTGAACGTGGATTTGAGTTAGGACCATGTTTGATTGGGAAAATTGCACAGGGGCCAAAATCAAGGTAAATTCTTGTCTGAATCCCTGTTTTAGGTCAAAATAGGTTCAGATGGTCAAGCCAAAGGTACTTAACTTGTTATAATATTTTTAAATGATTTTTAGGAGGTTTATATTGATTCTATCCCAACCTTCAATTTAAGTGGGGTTGATAATTAGGGTTGTTAGTCTTATTTTCACCCTCGAAATGCGTGAAACCTTGATTCAGCCAGTGTGAACCCACTTTTTAGTCTTTTATGCTCATTTGACCTTCAATTAACCCCTGAGTAATCATGTGGTTAATCTACATTTGTGATGTGCTGTTAAAATAACAGAATTAACCCTATTTTCTTATCTTCTCAAATCAGATTATTACGGAATTTTGACCCTCAGATGATCAAGTGAGAGCATTTATTATTTGCCTCTGACTAATTGTAGCTAGTTAGGACCCATGATGGTGTTACCATCATATCCCCATGCCTAGCTTTTGCTAGTCCCTAATAAAATCCTATGGAACAAAGTAGATCCCTAAGCTAGATGTAATTGTTAGGATGCCTTACTAACTACATCTCTAGAAATCAGATCTAAATGCCAACAATAAGCTTGGAGGTACTCAAGTACCAGCCAAGATCCCGACCTAACCAACCTCAACCTTGGGTCTGTCGTGAAGTTTCTAAGGCTCGCAAAAATTGCCCAGAGGTTTGTTGACCCCAACAGTTAAAGCACCCATGTGTATTTGTAGCAAGTCTAGGTTCAATATGCCAGTGCATTTTTTTGGTAAGAGATAGAGAAGGATATTTATTTTGAGAGTTTTCTCTCTTTTTCTATTTACATTCCCCTAAATCTAACATTAGATTGGTCCTAAACACAATTTGTATCGGATTCCTTGTCCCCTCCATTAATACTTGAAGGGTCCCTGGCTTTCGATGCTTCGAGATAGCACTGTGCATGGAAACCCCTAGAACCCTAGCTTTCGAGACTTCGGGATAGTGCTGCCCATGGTGTTCTATAGCTAAATTTAAACCTTGGCAATCGACATTTTGGGATAATCCCGCCCATGGCACCTGAGCTAGCATAAGGTGCTTACATGCCCTCAGTAGAATATTTAGATATCCTAGGAGATAAGCACTGAGGAGACGATATGTTATTACTCATCTTCGAGGGGAGTATTTTTCATTCCACCTTTCTGCACTAGGAACTCATCCAATCAACTTACGTCTTTGAGCCGTTCCTAAGCCAGATTTTCAAGAAAACCTTTTAATAATAGAACACTTTTGTCATTTTTCTTCATTAAGCGCATTGAACCAGACTGGTGTGTGATTTTGGGTACTTAGGTTACCAAGTCCCGTAAACCAAAGGGTAGGAAATGGGGCCGAATAATCCCTAGGCCTTAGGCTTAATACATCAGCCTTGCACTTTCCTCGACCTCTTGAGGATTAATCCGGATCTTAACAAATACGTGAGTGTTTAATCCCTAGAATAGGCCCAAGAGGCCTAAGGTTGGTATCCGTCACTAATTTGCTAAGTTTTAGCCTTTCAAGTCTTAATTCATCATCCGATCCAACTTAGAACTTAGGTAAGTTCCATAATTACGGGGACTATCGCCATTCTGTTTCTTTTGTTTGCTCCTTTTTCTCTTTTTGTTTGTCGCTCTGATTCGGAGTTTAAAATCGATACATTGTAGTATAGCTAAAAAACGCGAAAACGAATAAAATTTATACGCAAATAAAAATCCGAGGTCGAACGTAGGGAGCAAGTAGCAAGTTAATCTCAAGATCACAATTCTAAGTAAAAGATATAAGCAATTGCAACCAGAATTGACTCAAGAATAATATATCAATAATTCAAGTAATAATATGCAAAAAATGATGGGTTAAAATGGCGATTTGAATCACCAATTAACCCTTTTTAATTAAGCTCAAGTATCTCAATAAATGAACAATGAATTCAACCAAATATTCCATATCAACCAAGTTAAATGATCCAACAGTAGAACCAGCACCAACAAAACATAGCTTCACAGAAGAGGCAAAGGCCTCTCTTCTCCTTTAAGCCTCAAGGGAGAGGCACAAGCACAGCACAACACTAACAAAGGCAAAGACCTCTCAAATTTGCTTAGTGTAGAGAATAACAGAGGGCAAAACCACCCCTCCTCTCTCTTTCCTTCCCTTCTCTCTTAGAATTAGGCAAACCAGATTGGACCCAGGTAGCCGGGTAAACGGACCAAGGCCTAGACCTATGTGTCATGAGTGCGGGTGAGGGCGTGCGTATGCATGTGCGTGAGCGAGGACCTCACCCCCTGTGCATGCTGATTCAATGAGCCGTAGGCACTTTTTGCTTTTGTATGCTATGGAGAGCTCCTCACTCTATGATGTGGGACTATCCCACAGTCTTCTTTGCATGCGAGCTGTAGGTGGTGAAGGCTTTGATTGAGGTCAAAGGAGCTCTTGGTTGCCTCAATTGATGACCTGGGGAACTTCCTGGAGTTGGGCCACAATAGCAAGGAGCATCAACGAGGAAGAACTCAGCTTGAAGACGTCGGACAGAGCTGGAGAAGGTGGTGTTAGTGGCGGAGCTCCGGCGGTAACTTGAAATGCAGAACATGGGCTGAACACCCCAATCAGTATGTTCAGGAGGATCGCCGTGTGAAGGCGAGTTCGTCGGTGGTGGTTGTTTGGTGAGTGCGTGCGTGTGGAGGGCTGACGGAGTCAGCGAAGGTGTGAGAAGGAGGTGGAGTTAGGTGGAGTGCTTTGGTGGATGAAAGCCCATATTAGAAGAGGGCTTTTGATAAGGGTGGCACGGCGAGGCTTGTGGTTGTGGCGCCGGGGTGTTTGGTGAAGTGTAGTAGGGTGGAGGCTTCGCTGGAACATCGCCGAAGGCAGAGAAGACGAAGGTCGTGCGGGTGACAGTGCAGTTGTGAGTGATTTGTGGGTACAAGGGAAAAAAGTAGAGGGAGAGTGGAGGAGATAAGGGGTTTTAGAGAAGAGGAAAGAGGCTGGAGAGCTCCGGTCATGGCTTGACCGGAGCCAGAGAAGGAGATAGAGATGGTAAGGTGGCGACAAAGCAAGAGGTAGAGATACGCCCTCCCTTTGACCAAAGAGGTGTAGGAGGAAGAGAAGAAGATAGTGGCACCTTCAATTTGATAGTTGGAGGTGCGGAGGAGCAGGATAGAGAGAGGTTGCCAGAGTAGAGGTTCGGTGGCCGGAGAAGTAGAGGTATTTGGTTCGCTAAAACTTGCTAAGGAGGTAAGACAGGGGTTCCAAGGCTTAAATAGAGCTCTAAAGAGGGCTCTAGATCAAGAAAGAGCTCAGATGTGCTCTTTAGGAAATCAAGAAACACCCATTGATTCAATGAGCTTGGACACACGAATCATTGGGTTTTAAGAGTTAGGATCTGTCATAATAGGTTTGTTTAAGTGTGAACATCAATCCCACCAAATTTGGTGGGATTTGATTGCCATGAGAGTAGGATTTGGTCCGATCAAAGCTTGACTGGAGGTCAGTTGACCTCCAATGGTAGCAAGGACCATTCTGAAAAGAAAATGAGGAAGTTAGGTTGCAATTTGTAAGGAATTTGAAAGCTAGGGGCATGTATGTCAGAGAAAGAGTCAGATTAGACCAAAATGCAAACTTGGTCAAGATGATCTCTGATTGGGCCCAACTTTTGGTACAAACCTAATTTGGATCCAAAGAATCAAATGGTGAAGTTGGATTTAAGTTTTGACCAAGTGTGACTAGGTAAATTGCATAGAAACCCAAATTAAGGCAATTATCTATTTGAGACTATTTTTGGTCAAAATGGGTTCAGATGGTCAAATCAAGGATGCCAAACCTTAGGAAATATTTTTATATGATTTTTAGAGGGTTTAGGTAAATTTTATCCTGACCAAAACCTTAGCGAATTAAGCAGGTCTATTTTTAGGATTTCAGATGTCATTTAATTCTCGAAACAGGTGAAAACCTGTTTCTATCTTCATGGACCCACTTATTAGACATTAATGACCATATGACCTTTAATAAACCCCTGAAATACTTCATGGTTATTCTGTATTTTTGATAAGATGGTAAAATTGTAGAAATAACCCTATTTTGATTTTTTCTTCTCAAAATAGAATATTAAGCACTTAGGGCCCCCTAATGGTTATGTAGGAGCTTTTATTGACTTTATCAGACTAAATTGGGCTAGTTATGACTCATGATGGTGTTCCCGTCATATCCCCATTCTTAGCTTTTACTAGTCCCTTAACAAAATTTTATGGACCAAACCAGATATTTAGGTCGGATCTAACTGTCAGGATGCCATACTAAGTCGCATCTCTAGGAATCAAGTCTTAATACCAACAACAGGCCTAGCGGTACTCAAGTACCAGCCCATATGCAGACTTGACTAGCTTTTGCCTTAGTCTGCCGCGAATGTTTCTAAGGCCTGCAGGAACTAACCTAAGGTTCATTGGACCCAGTGGTTAAAGCACCTGTGCTTGTAACATGGTTAGCCTTGGTTCAGTTTGCTAGTGCATTTTTGTAAGAGATAGAGGGATAGAAGAAGAGTTTTATTTGTGGAGAGCTTTTTCTCTTTTTTTCTTTTCATTTTATTTTTCCTTAGATCCGATCTTGGATTGACCCTAAATACGTTCTGTATTGGATTTCTGGTCCCCACCATCAATCCTCGCAGGGTCCTTGGCAATTGGTGCTTCGAGATAGCACCTCCCAGGGTAACCCCCAGAACCCTATCTTTAGACACTTCGGGATAGTGCCACCCATGGCGTTCTATAGCTAAATCTAGACCCTAGCAATCGATATTTCATGATAATGCCACCTATGGCATCTGAAATAGCACAAGGTGCTTACGTGCCCCCGGTAGGATATTTAGATATCCTAAGAGACAAGCATCGAGGAGACAATATGTTATTGCGCATCCTCGAGGCAAATTTCCCACCTCTTCGTGCCGATAACTCATCCAAATCAACTTGTGTTTTTGAGCCGCTCCTAATCTAGATCTTAGGACCATTTTCAGAACAACATAAATGCTTTTGGCATGATTTCATATTTAAGTGCACTAAACCAGACTGTGTGTGATTTTTGGGTGCTTAAGTTATCGAGTCTCACAAACCAAAGTTAGTCAACGGGGCCGAATACTACTTAAGCCTTAGAACTAATACATAAGCTTTGCATTTTCCTCAACCTCTTGAGGACTAATTTGGATCTTGGAAAGTACGTGAGTGTTTAAATCTCAGAATAGATCCAAGAGGCCTAAGGTCAGTATTTGCCACTAATCCCTTAAGTTTTAGCCTTCCAAGTCTTAATTCATCATTCGGTCCAACCTTGAAGTTAGGCAAGTTCCATATTATTTTCAAGGGACTCAATTTCTTCCTTTATCTTTTTTCTCCTTTCTTTTCTTTTCAGTTTTTCCTCCCTCCTTTTTCTCTCAAATGGGCCTTCTTCAACCTCCATTTTTTTTTGTGAAATCCTTTTGTGAGATTTGATTTTCATGACATTTTGCACTTTAATACCCCCATGCCTACAATTTGCAATGTCCTCATTGTAAATTAGGTAGGTTCAAGTTTAGCTTAGATCGTACATTAGAACAGGTTCAAAGGGTAGGTGGATGGGTCGGGGTGACTATTGCGGATGATTTCAAGCTCTAGTACTTGTACCAGAGGGAAGTTAGCTGTTCTAATGGATGAACCCTAAAGTGCAATATGATTTCAACAAAAGATATGTCAAAAGGATTTTGGGTTTTTTTCCAAAAGATGACGGGTTGCCTCCCATTAAGCGCTAAGTTTAATGCCATTAGCTGGGTGCAATAAGCTCAGGGAGAATGGAGATCAAAAGATAACTCAGCCACGTTCAGGTCGGTGAGCTCAACGAATGGTTTGAGTCTCTGACCGTTCATGACAAAAGGTTAAGAGTTATGACTGAGTTCACTAATATCAATGGTTCCATTTCCAAAGAGTTTTCTTACCAAGAAAGCTCCAATTCGCTTAGATTTGAGTTTTCCTGGGAAGAGTTTGAGCTTGGCATCAAAGAGTAGGACTTTTTGACCAAGGTGGAAAGATTTCTCACAATGTGCCTGTCATGGAAGGCTTTGACCTGCTCTTTGTAGATACACGAGTTCTCATATGCATCATTGCGTAGTTCTTCGATCTAGCTCATTTGCAACTGACGGTGTATTCTAGCCTTCATCAAATCTAGATTGCACTTCCGTACTACCTAATAGGCCTTATGCTCCATCTCTACGGGAAGGTGACATGCCTTTTCATACACTAATCTGAAGGGAGACATGCCTAATTGGGTATTGTAGGTGGTCCTATAGGCCCACAAAGCTTCTGGAAGGCGAGCAGACTAGTCCTTCCTATCAGGCCGAACAGTGACCTGAAGGATCTTCTTGATCTCTCGATTCGACAGTTCTGCCAGTCCATTAGTCTGGGAGGTGGTAGGGAGTCGAGATACGATGCGACACCTCGTACTTCTTCATTAGGGACTGGAAGTGAACATTATTTAGATGAGACCTGCCATCAATGATGATAGCTTTAGGAACCCCAAATCTGGAAAAGATGTTCTCCTGGATGAATCAGAGAATAACTTTATGATCGCTAGTTCTCGTGGGGACAGCTTCAATCCATTTAGAGACGTAATCAACAGCAAGAAAGATGTACTCGAAGTCGTTAGATCCAGGAAAGGGTCCCATGAAATCGATTCCCTATATGTCAAAGATTTCACACACAATTATCGGGTTCAAGGGCATCATATCCCACAGGCCCATGCTGCCGAGGGTCTAACATCGAGTGCATGCCCTACAATACGTTTGTGCATCTTTGAACATCATGGGCTAGAAGAACCCACACTGGAGAATTTTTACTGCGATTTTACTCCCAGAGAAATGGATACTGCAGGCTTGGTCATGACAGAATGAGATCACAACATTAACCTCGTCGTCAAAAATGCGTCTTCGAATCACCTAATCATTGCCAATGTGGAAGAGATACAGTTCCTCCCAAATATAGTACTTGGCCTCAGAAATCAGCTTGTTCCACTTGAAAATTGCCCAATCTGGCGGGACTTTCCCCGTAACCAAGTAGTTTACTATATCTGCAAACCAGGGGAGACCGTGAATGGCAAGTAGATGCTCGTTTGGAAAATTCTCAGTGATCGGACCAGACGTGTCAATGACTGAAGAAGGAAGACAGGACAAATGGTCAGCTACCATGTTCTATTTTCCTGCCTTGTCATGAATCTCGAGATCAAATTCTTGCAATAGCAAGATCCAATGGATTAATTGCTATTTTGCATCCTTCCTCGTGAGTAAGTGCCTCACAGCAATGTGATTTGAGTAAATGATGGCACGGGAACCCAGAAGATAAGATCTGAATTTCTCTAGGCCAAATACTACTGCTAACAGCTCTTTCTTAGTAACTGTGTATTTACACTGAGCCTCGTCCAGTGTCTTACTGGCGTAGTAGATGATCACAAGTTTCCTATTAACTTTCTGCCTAAGCACCGCCCCTACTACGTAGTCAGACACATCGCACATGATCTTAAAGTGTAGAGACCAGTCAGGGGATTGTAGGGTTGGTGCTTGAGTAACTCGATCAGGCAGGCTCTCAAATGCGTGAGTGCACTCATCGGTGATCTCGACAGGGACATCCTTTGAGAGAAGATTAGTCAGGAGATGCACGATTTTTAAGAAATCGGGAATGACATGATGGTAAAAATCGACGTGCCCCAGAAAAGAGTGGATGTCCTTGACCAAGCTAGGCATGGGTAGTTTAGAAATCAAATTAACCTTGGCTTGATCAACCTAGATGCCATTCTCAGAAACAAGGTGACTTAGGACAATTCCCTCAGGAACCATGAAATGGCTCTTTTCCTAGGAAAGAACCAAATTCACGTTAATGCAACACCTGAGGATTTGGACCAAGTACAGGAGGCAATCGTCAAAAGATTCCCCAAATACCGAGAAGTCGTCCATGAAGACTTCAAGGTATTCACCTACCATATCTGAGAATATGGCAAGCATGCACCGCTGAAAGGTAGCAGGTGCATTGCAGAGATCGAAGGGCATCCTACGGAATGTGTATGTCCTGTAGGGGTAGGTGAAGGTGGTCTTCTCTTAGTCCTCAGGATGGATTGCCACCTGATTGTAACTGGAGTACTTGTCCAGAAAGTAGAAGAATCAATTTCTCACTAGTTTCTCGAGTATCCGATCAATGAATGGAAGTGGAAATGATTCTTCTTCGTGGAGGCATTCAGTCTTCTGTAATCAATGCAGACTCTCCATGAGTTCGATATACAGGTTGGTATGGTCTCTCTGATTTCAGTTGTGATCACGGTGAGTCTTGCCTTCTTAGGCACAACTTGGATTGGACTCACCCACCGACTATCAGAGATCGGGTAGATGATCCCTACATCTAACCACTTGATGATCTCCTTCATGACCTCCTGCAGATTAGGATTTAGACGTCTCTGCATTTCATGAGATGGTCGTGCGCCCTCTTTGGTATAAATGCGGTGTGTGCAATATGAAGGGCTAATGCCAGTCTGATCATCAAGAGTCCAACCAATGGCCAGTTGCCTCTCGTTAAGCATTAAGTTCAACGCCATTAGCTGGATGCAATGTGGCTTAGGGAGAATGGAGATCAAAATATACTGCATCTAGATTCGAATCTATGAGTTTGAGGAATGATTTGAGCCTCTGTCCGTTCACAACAAATGGTTCTGAGTCACGGTTGAGTTCACTGATTTCGATAGCTCCATGTCTAAAGGTTCGTTGGATGAGAAAGGGTCCGATCCATTTTGATCTTAGCTTCATTGGGAAGAGCTTGAGCTTAGCATCAAAGAGGAGCACTTTCTGACCAAGATGGATTAATTTTCGTGATACGTGTCTGTCATGGAAGGCTTTGACTCATTCTTTGTAGATACGTGAGTTCTCGTATGCATCATTGAGTAACTCCTCGATCGTGCTCATTTGCAACCAGCGGTGGACTCCAGCCTTCATGAGATCTAGATTGAACTTTCGTATTACCCAGTAGGCTTTGTGCTCCATCTCTACGAGGAGGTGACATGCCTTCCCATACACGAGCCTGAATGGAGACATTCCTAGCTAGGTCTTATGGGTGATCCTATAGGCCCATAAGGCTTCCGGAAGTTAGGTGGACCATTCTTTCCTGTCAGGCAGAATAGTGACCAGAAGGATTTTCTTGATTTCCTGATTGGATAGCTCAGCCAATCCATTTGTCTATGGGTGGTAAGGAGTCGAGATACGATGCGACACCCTATACTTTTTCATTAGGGACTGGAAGTGCACAATGGCGAAATAAGACCCACCATCGCTAATGATGGACTTAGGAACCCCAAATCTAGAAAAGATGTTCTCTTGAATGAACCAGAGAACAACTTTATGATCATTCATTCTGGTGGGTACGGCTTCGATCCATTTTGAGATGTAGTCGACAACAAGTAAGATGTATTCGAAGTTGTTAGATCCTGGAAAGGGTTCCATAAAATCAATTCCCCATATGTCAAAGATCTCGCACAAGATAATCGAATTCAAGGGCATCATATTGCGGGCCCATGTTTCCGAGGGTCAAACAACGAGCACATGCCCTACAATAGGATTGTGCGTCTTTGAACATAGTGGGTGAAAAGAACCCACACTGGAGGATATTCATTGCGATTTTACACTAGAGTAATGGCCACTGCAGGTTTGGTCATAACAAAATGAGATGACGTCATTGACCTCATCGTTGGGAATGCATCCTCGTATTACTTGGTCATTACCAATGTGAAATAGATAAGGATCTTCCTAGATATAGTACTTGGCATCGGAAATCAGCTTGTCTCATCGAGAGGTCGCCCAATCAGGCAGAACTTTCCCCGTAACCTAGTAATTCATGATATCAACGAACCAGGGAAGTCCATTAATGGCCAAGAGATATTCATCAGGAAAATGTTTGGTGATTGGGTCGAACGGGTCAATGATCGAAGAAGGAAGGCGAGACAAATAGTCAGCAACCACTTTCTACTTTCGCTCCTTGTTGCAAATTTTGAGAATGAATTCTTACAACAGCAAGATCCAGCAAATTAATCTAGGTTTTGCGTCCTTCTTCGTAGGTAAGTGCCTCATTGTAGCGTGATCCGAGTAAATGATGACATGGGATCCTTGGAGGTATGATATGAATTTCCCTAAACCAAATACTACAGGCAGCAGCTCTTTCTTATAATCGTGTAATTACACTGAGCCTCATCCAGTGTCTTGTTAGCGTAATATATAACCATCAGTTTCCCATCGATTTTTTGCCCCAGCACCTCTCCTATTGCGTAGTTAGACACATTGCACATGATCTCGAAGGGTTAAGACCAGTCAGGGGATTGTAGGATTTGTGCTTGGGTAACTCGATTATGCAGGATTTCGAATGCGTGAATGCACTGCTTGTCATATTGAAAGGTGTGTCCTTTAAGAGAAGATTCGTTAAGGGGTGTGTGATCTTGGAAAAATCATATATGAATAGGCTATAGAAGCTGATATGCCCCAAAAATGACCTGATGTCTTTGATCGAGGAAGGCACAGGTAATTTGGAAATCAAGTTCTCCTTAGCTCGGTCAACTTGGATATCTCGCTCAGAAACAAGGTGTCCAAGCATGATGCCCTTAGGAACCATAAAGTGTCTCTTTTCCCAGGAGAGAAGCAGGTTCACTTTGATACACCTTCGGAGGATTTGGACAAAGTGCAGGAGGTAATCATCAAAAGATTCATCGAAAATTGAGAAGTCGTTCATGAAGACTTCAAGGTATTTACGTACCATATCGGAGAATATCGCTTAAAGGTGGTAGGTGTATTGCAAAGCCCAAATGGCATCCTGCGGAACGTGTACGTAATGGTGGTCTTTTGCTGATCTTCAGGATGGATTGCCACCTGATTATATCTGGAGTACCCATCCAGGGAATAGAAAAAATGATATCCCACCAGTTTCTCGAGAATTTGATCAATGAATGGGAGAGGGAAATGGTCCTTCTTCGTGGAGGCATTTAGTTTCCGATAGTCTATGCAAACTCTCCACGAGTTCACAATTCAAGTCGGGATGGTTTCTCCAGATTCAATCATGATCATGTTGAGCCCTACCTTCTTAGGCACAACTTGGATGGGGCTCACCCAATGGCTGTCAGAGATTGGGTAGATGATTCCTGCGTTGAGCCACTTGATGATCTCCTTTTTCACGGCCTCTTATAGATTCGGATTTAGTCGTCTCTGCATTTCTCGAGATGGTCGTGAGCCCTCTTCAGTAGATATGATGTGTGTAATGCAAGGGACTTATTCCAGTCAGATCATCTAGAGTTCATCCAATGGATCTTCATGCTGTTGGAGGACTGAAATCAACTTTGTTTCTTGATCAGGAGTTGAAAATTGATAACCATAGGACACGTTTGATTTGAACCCAAAAAGACATTTTTGATGATCCAGAAAGGGCTTCAATTCAAGCACCAGGTTATCAGGAGTGGGTGGGGGTTCGGGATTGGCCTCAGAAGATAGGGTGGAAGTTAAGGATACATCTAGATCAGTTTCGGGCTTCTCGATTAGTGGGTCAATAACTTCTTGTGGTTGAGTGATGAGACACTCATCATGATCTCTAATTACCCCTAATTAACTAGTCTTCCTAGGTAATTAGCTAAGGTTATGAACATATAAGGGTTAATTATAGAATAAGGGATATTTAGTAAAGGACCTTAAAATAAGTTAAAAATGACATTTTATCATTTAATTAACATTATTACCAATTTAATTAATAATTGGACTCGAAATCCTATTAATCATTTCCTTAATTAATAAGTTAAGTAACTTAAACTTAATGTAAACCTAAGTATATAATAACTTAAGTAATTTTACTTAATCTAACAAATTAACCTAAAAAGGTTAAAAATGTAATTTCAAGGTGAAAACATAATATTTACCTTATTTACTAACATATATAAAAAGTTGAAAAATATCTAAGTTAAAATAAACCTTCAAAACCTGAGTTTACATTTTGGTCCTTAAAACTTATTACAATCGGGTCCTTATTTCTCAAATAGGTCCTTAAGTTTTATTACATTTAAGTCCCTTTCCTTCTTCTTCTTCTTCTTCTTCTTTAGCCGAATGAATGGCTGGCGACGGAGAGTCACGCCACCGCATGATTACTGCCCTGCCAATATCATTCTTCTTTGTCCAAGCTCTTGCAGCTTGTGCTCAGCACCTCCTCTTCATGCACCGGTCTGGATTAACCGAAAATCCTATTTTTCAGTGGGAGATAACCTCATCATCATCGGAGATGACACTGGAGGTTAAGCTCCTCAAGTTCCTTCGGCCAGACCCCGCCATTCTCTTCGCCGCCAACTACTATAAATACCCCCTCACCCCTCAGATTTCACTTAAGTTGGCTCCCTTACCTCTTCTAACACTGTAGCCAACTTTGATAGGCTATTCATCCAAAACTCCGGTGACTTTCCATCTCACTTTCTGACTTCCTCCATTCATTCTGATCAGCCGAGGAGATCTGCCATGGTCTGCCGCATCTTTGACACAGGCGCCGACCCAAGGAATCCTCTGCTTCACCTCAAATCCTCCCGTCGGAGATCTTTCTTTCACCCTCTGATTTCGTCGTCCGCTGTGAACCTTCGGCGGAACCCTATTTACCCCTTCGTCTAGGTAACAGTAGATTAGGAGTAGTAGGAGTAGGAGTAGGTTAGCTTAGTTAGTTAGTTTAGGTAGTTAGATTATAGTAATTTTTGAATTTTAGTGTTCATCTTCTCCGACTCCAGCGAACTCCTTGAGCTCGCCAGAGTCTTAATCTTGTCTTTTTAAATCACCGTTCACCTCCTCCTTTCTCTCATGACCATTTCTAATTCACTTAAATACTTAATTGATCACCTAATCGCCTAATTCATCTTCCACCTCCACCGACTATTGTCACTGTCCATGGCAACAGTAGTCGGGCTTAGAATCACCTTCACTGGGTCTATCATCATTTATCCATCACTTATGGACCCTAATCGACACTATAATATGTATAATTACCATATATAAATTAAACGCCCAAATTTAATTAAGTTCCTGAGCTCGCTATCAATGGTGGCTCAGGAGCAGTTCAAATCCAAAATTAAATATATATTTATGACCATAAACACTTGTTGACTTGTTTTAACCACTCAATTGAGTGGTAAAATAGGTCTTGAGCTTTAACCACACAGATCCTTTTAAGAAATGATTTTACTGTCAAATCTTAACTCTAATGAACAAAATGAGAATTAATTGAGTTCTTGAGGTTCCCTGCAACCTCAGGAACCTTTTTAGATTAAAAATGGCAAGTTTAAACTATCTGTGCAGAATTTACATATTTTCTGGACTCACAGGAGCTCCGGCGAGCTCTGATGAGCCATTCTTGAGCTTCAGCCTTTAGAATTTGTTGAGAAGCTCCAGATCAATGATTTGAGGATCACTGATTGTATTGAAGTCATTTAATTGAGGATTTAGTGACTGGAGCTCAGATTGAGGGTTTGATGAGAACCTCATCATGAGTCATAACTAGCTCATTTTGACCTAATACAAAGGATAAAAGCTCCTACATAACTTAGCAAAGGGCTTAATTGAGGAATAAGTGCTCTGAGAAGAAAACATGAAATAAAGGTTAAAAACTGCAATTTCACCATTGCAGCACATAAACAAAATTTCTCAGAGACCAAACATAGGTCAAATGATCTAAATAAGATAAAAAGTGGGTTGAATCAATCAGAAATGGGTTCATGAGTAATTTAAGAATTAAATAACATTCTGTAACCCTAAAACAAACCCACTTCAATTCACGAGGTTCGAGGCAAAGTAAAAATGGAATAAACCCTCTAAAATTCATATAAAAATAATCTCTAGGGTTTAGAACCCTCAATTTGGCCTTGGGAACCCATTTTGACCTACATTGAGAACCATGCCCAATTAACAACTTAATTTGGGTTTTTGCGTAAATTGACCGGTCAAATAAGGTTTAATCTAGAAATAAAATTCACCATCAGAATCCTTAGGTCCTAATTAGTCATGTATAAAAACTTGAGCCTAAGAAGAAACCTTCTTGACCAACTTTACACTTTGGTCCTCATATATTTACGTTTTGGCCCTCAACTCTTGAACCCTCACATTTTGGCCCCTAACTCTCCTTCGTTCTTTGCGTTCAGGTCCCTCCTGCAAAACCTGAGCAGCACCATGCTCCGGCGACCTTGCGCGGAGCATGGCGCCGCGCAGGGTGAGGGGGACCTTCTGCCAAGTCAACCGGGGGTGCCCTGCGTCGTCAGCCATCGTAGGAACACCCCCTGGTCGCTGCAACCCACCATACCGGCCGTGCGAACGCACGGACGGTATGGGTCTCCATCTCCGACGTCCTCCGGCGAGGGAGACACGTCGTCTCTCTCCGCCCTCCTCTCTGATTCTGCCCCTATAAATACCCCCGTCGCTCCGCCGTTCTTCCCAGCTCGAATCTGACGGAGACAACCCCTCAATTCCTCCCTTCCCACTCCGACAGACGCCCCCTTGCTCCGGCAGCCTCTCCTCCTCCTCCTCGTCGCCCTGCCGCACTACCAGCAGCAGGGTTATCTTCCCTCGATCTTTCCGCGTCACGCCGCACCCAGCTGGCGCCTCTCCGGCCCTCTCCTCGTCGCCGCCCCTTCCTCTGGGCAGTTTCTTCTCCGGCGACAGTCGATACGACTGTCGCCTGCGCCAACCCCTCTTCGTCCAGTTTAGTAGGTAAAACTTCTCCTCTTCCTCCCCTCTTTCTTTTCCATACTGAAAGCCTTTACTGTCGCCCTCGATTCCGACCAATCGCCCTCACCTTCTCCACCTCCGGCCAAACTCCGGTGAACCGCTCCCATCGCTCCAGCACCCCACACGGCTCGCTGACCTGTGCATAACCTCCGCCTCCTCACCCTGATCCTCTTCTGCCCCTCCACTTCCCACCAAACGCCCTCTGCAGATCCACCGAACACACCCACTTCTTCGCTCACAGTTTGACCTAGGACGACCTGTTTGCTCCACCACGCCCCCTGCAGACCCTCTGACCACCTTCGCCGTGCCACGGCGAAGGTCCCCCGCCTGTCTGATTTGGCCGAGAGGCCGTTCTTCTGTGACCAGGTGACTCGCCTGCCATCGCCATTACTGAGCAGGCAGAGCTCCTTCACCTGCAGGTGCAGGCACACCTTCGCCCAGGTTCGACTCCCAGGTTGCGTGGGGCGTCTCCGCGAAGCATCCCAGGCTCGCAGTTGGGGCGAAGGCCTCGCGTGAAGCCACGATTGCCCGCTGCTTCCTCTGCGTAGACGCTCACATTGGGGTGGGACATTTAGTCCCACCTCGGAAGGCTTCGAAGAGGCGTGCCGATATAAGTTGAAAAAGTGTTGTAGGCTTACTGCCTCAGCACATGGGGTGAGGTCCCTCTCACACCGCTTCACCCGGCCCGTCCGTGAGCTAATCACGCGGATCCGGCCGACCCGACCCGACTTGACTGGCACTCCTCCCCCACCACCGCACGCCGGTGGGCTTGGACCCGGGCTGGACTCGTACCCGATTACCCGGTTGCTCTGGGAGAGTTGTCCTAAGAGCAAATTCTGAGAGAGAAAGAGACGCGCGGGGGGGAGGGGGTAGCGTAGGTTTTTGCCCTCTGATGCTGAACTCTTAGGCGTGCAGGCACAGGTGAAGAAGAACTGAATCGACACTGTAGCATCCGCGGGTTATGTCATCTGATTGAGAAATCAGACGACGTCCTGAAGACAGGTGAAGGTGAAGAAGAAGAAGGAAGGCGAAGAAGAAAAGAAGAGAGGAACACAGAGAGGCCAAGTGACGACTCTGCGAAGATCAGAAGACAAAGAAGAAGAAGAAAAGAAGAGAGAAGGAGCAGCCAAGTGAAGAAACAGAAAGCAGAAGAAGACAAGAAGCAAGAAAAGAAGAAGAACAGGAAGAACAAAAGAGGAGAGAAGACAAAGAAAGAAGAGAAGAAAAAGAAGCCAAACTTTCATCTCTCTCTCTCTCTTTATTTTTGTAGTAGAACATGTATATCTCTAGAGTACGACTTGCTCCCTGAGTTCGACCTCGGGAGAACTTTATTTTCCGAGTAACAAATATTAGTAAACGATGGCAATAACTATCTGTACTACAACGATTTAACAAAAGCTAGTTGCCGCCACCGTTCGCCAGGGTTCATCTTCTCCAACTCCGGTGGAGTTGGAGAAGTCTAATAGAAGAGATCTAAGAAGCATTTAAGGAACTTAGAAGCTTCAGTGCGATGCATTGAAGCTGTTCATGACCTTATTCTACTGTAATAACCTCTCAATCTCTCTGACAAACAAACACATTTTGAAGCTCAGGCGGCGAGCCTAAAACCCTAGAAATCTTGGTCAGAGCACCTATATGTAGATCTGAATAAGTTCCTGAGGTTAAAAAGATCTTATTTAGGGCTTTAATTTCTTGGGAGAAGGCTTTTAACATAAAGTCAATTTTTTGTGCCTTCACAGTCAAACTAAGTCTGATTATGGAGTTCTGAGCTAGAATTGAGGAATTGATGAGATAGAACTGCTTTTGAGAATCTATTGGATAATCTGAGAGTGATCAAAGTTAGCTCAGATTAATAATTTAGTGAGAATTCAAATTCTGTCAATTTGAGTTATTTTCAAACCCAAACTAATAGCAGTAGCATTTTGATGAAATTTGAGATGAAATCCTGCCCAGATCAATCTGTTATAACCCTTAGAGCTAGTTTAAATCGATCAGTAATGTTTCTCTGTGTCTGTACACCTATTTTAGTCTGAAAATTTTGAACTCTGAAGCTTTCAGAGAAGCTTTGAGCTTCTTTGTTGTTCCTGAAGATCTTGAGAGCTTAGAACCTACTCCAGCAGATGCAGAATAATTTGTAGAACCTGTTCAGACCTTTAAATGAGAGAGAAAAGTTCATCTGAGGACTCTATGACATTAATTTCACTTTCCAGGCAATAAATAACCTATAGGAACCCCTAATTTTAATCTTCAAATTGAAGAGGAAAACATCCTCTTATTTTTAAATTGACCTTGCAATCGTATAGAGTAACCTTAGAGGTTTCCAACAAACTTTAAATCACTTGAAACGGAGCTCTGAGATGGAAGTTATGATCGATTGAAGTTGGGTCTGAAAGGGGTTAAGATAGTCCCACATTGGCAGTTTCTAAGCGGGCGCCTTGGAATAAAAGCAATTTGTTACATGGGCTTCCCAGTCGTCAAGTGCTGAGTGCGAACTGAGCATTTGAACATTGACCTATCTGAACATATGTGTGTGTGTGTGCGGGCATGTGTGCCTGCAGGTGTGCGCCTGAGTGGGCGTGAGCGAGTGTGCCCTGGGAGGGCAAGGCCTGGGAGGCTGGGTTGAGTCGGATTGGCTCGAAATTATGAACCGAAATGAAATAAATCGAAATTGAACCTAATTGAGATTAGGTGAAGGACCGAGTAGGGTCTGGTCCCACCCTGGTCTCAGGGTGCTGTGTATCCTCGAAAGGACCTCGCCGCAAATAAAATAATTTTTGGTAAAAAAACCCAGTTCAACTGATGGTTCAAAAGAAAGCTTAAGGAAAAGAAGAGCCGATGGTTAAATGCTAAGTGTTGAGCTGAAGGCTAAGGAACTAAGAAAGGAGAACATGCACTATTAAGAGGACTAAGAAGAAGACTAAGGGAAGAGAAGAAGGCAGGAACATAACAGAAGAAGAGAGGTAAGAAAGAGAGCTTGAGATAGAGAATAAAAGGAAAAGAAGAGAAAGAAAGAGAGAAGAAAAGAGAGGCTGAAGACTATAAAGAAGAATTTGATTTACTTGCATCATTTTAATTTCTTTTTGTTCTTAAGTTTTGTAATAAGGCATATTTTAATAGAACAATTCTTATTGCCTTAATTTCTTTGAAATAAAATAGAAAATTAACATGTTTACTTGTTAATAAAGTACATCATTTAAGTAAATGTGTTTTTCATGTGGAATTTTGTATATTCTTTATAGTTTAAATCATTTGAAAAAATTCATGCTTTTATAATCAACCTAATTATACATCCTAAACTTGAAAGGAAAATAAAAGATAATTGGTGAATTTAGAAAAAAATTATACCTCCCAGCAAATGACTTGGACTCAACCAGTAAAAATTTCTAAAATGTTAGGTTAATTCGACCTTATACTACACAACCGACACAATTTTGAGTTAACCTAAGTGACTTTTTCTACTCTTAATTAAGTAAAATTAACTTAATTACTGAGTTGAGTGGAAGTTACCGATGCTATGGGATAATCAGGTTTTCCTCTATAATTAGGCCTCAACTATGGAATTGATGTCGCAAACCTATTCGTTTGCCCCATAGTTTATTCCTTTTTGGGCCTTGAAGATAACGATCCTCAATGTCTTATTCCTAAATTTCAACTCAATTTGGCCTTCTTTGCAATTGATGTTCACTCTAGCTATGGCTAAGAATGGTCTCCCTAAGATGATTGGTGTATCTCTCAGATTTTCAGGAGTATCCATATCTAATAGAATGAAGTCATCAAGAAGTAGAAATCTCATATCCTAATAGAGCATCCTC
The DNA here is from genome assembly GCA_037157565.1 of Thalassia testudinum. Taxonomy (NCBI): domain Eukaryota; kingdom Viridiplantae; phylum Streptophyta; class Magnoliopsida; order Alismatales; family Hydrocharitaceae; genus Thalassia; species Thalassia testudinum. The sequence goes on from JAZHRO010000056.1 coordinate 20,666,171, forward strand.
GAGAACTCTTCTTGGGACTTAATTGATTTGTCAGCCAGTTGTAGAGTCACCTCAATCGGTTTGTGCTCAGTTTCAAAATGGTTTAGTAGGGAGGTGGGGATCAAATTTATGGAGGCTCCTAAATCCAATTAAACTCGATCGAATTCTAGGTCTCCTATCTTACGGGAGATCAGAGGGGTGCCAGGATCTTTCACTTTCTATGGGAGTTTGCTCAAGATTATAGAGCTGGTTTGCTTAGAGAACATAATTGGACTCTCGTCTTTGTTTCACGACTTTCACTTTGGTGTACATAAGTCCTTTAGAAATCTCACGTAAGCTGATACATGGTGGATTGCATCCATCAAAGGGATGTTTATTTGGACTTATTCAAAGAGCTTGACCAAGTCTTCCTCAAGTGCCACGGGTTTAGGTTTTCTATTCCTTTAGTCAAGGCCTTGGGAAATGGGGCCTCTGTAGGTTCCTCTAGGATTGGTTCTGAAAGTTTTCGTCCCTACCAGAAGGGGTGACGTAATAAATTGCGGAAATAAAAATATAAAGCAATCTCACAAGAAATAAGCAATCACACAAGTACACAGGTATTTTTAGGTGGAAACCCAAACCGGGTGAAAACCACCACCTAACCCTCTCGAGTTAGGATTTTCCGATCAACCTAGTTGATCAAATCCACTAATCGAATCACTTTGAACGAGGGTGATTCTACCTCAATACAACCACGCTACAAGTACGAGGGTAGCGTTCCTCAACCCCTTCTCTCCACGAGAAGGATTTTGTCCCACGAAGGAGACGGGAATTTGCAAAGCGAATACCCAACCAAAATAACAAAGATAAAATAAAACAACAGTCCTATAGAGCCAACAAAATTAAACCTAGCTTCTATAGGAAATAGGAAACTCCCCTTTGCAAGGAGTGCGTCGACGATGACGTGGTGCGTGTGCCACGCGATGACGCTACGTCACTCTCGTTATCAACGCTGGGAGAGCGGGTGCGCAACGGTTGAATGCTCTCAAGAAAATGGAGTTTGAGCTTGGAGAGCAAGAGAGTCTTTTCTTTGGACACAAAAGGTATGAAAGTGTATTGCAAGGTGTGTGTCTTAGTGTGTATATCTTGTGTTTTTTTGTGTTGCAAAGGCTCCCCTCTATTTATAGAGGCCTTAGGAAGGCTTTGGAAGGCTTGGAAAAGCTTCCATAGCCGTTGGGTGCAAAGCCCAAGAGAATCAGGCCGAAATCAGGACAATGATTGCATTTGACAGGGTTATCAGACGTCTAACTCTGGCATCAGATGTCTGGAAGGCCACTTTAAGACGTCTGATTTCAAGGTCAGATGTCTGATTCTGTGCGAGTTTCTCCCTGACTTGAATCAGATCTAAACAGGGTTCTTGTGCAAGTCGATCAGACGACAAACAGGACGTCTGGCACTATGCCTGGACGTCTGGAAACCAACTTTTACTACGCAATGGATTTGCAACGGCTAGAAAATCTCTGAGAACAGATTTTCGGGTCAGTCGAGGCAAAACGGTCAATTATCAGACGTCTGTAAAGTCCTATGGACGTCTGATAAGGCTCTAACGGTCATAATCTTGAGTGTCTTCTAAGCCAGCCAACGGTCCACTAATTGGACGTCTGGCAAATTCATCAGACGTCTCCTAAGACGTCTGGTCTAAGGTCTGGACGTCTGATTTCATCAGACAGAACTAACTATGTCCAGCCTAACAGTTATCAGACGTCTGAAACAACAGTCAGACGTCTTAAAATTCTTTATCAGACGTCTGATTTGTGAATTAGACGTCTGGAAAGTCTGTTTTAACCCTATATTGGTTTTCTAAGTGTTCTACAGAAAACCTAAGTATCCTAGGGTTGTGCCGGTGTTCCTAGGACTACTGTTAGGGTACTTTGAGGCTCTTTAACATAATGTTCTAAGGAATCAAAAAGAGCAAGAAAATAAATACAAGAGATACATGAAAGGATAAAAAAGAATCTATCCTATTCTTCTTGTCTTCTATCTTCAATCTTTTCGCTCCACGCGAACCTCCTCTGTTTTCCGTCAAGCTTCTCCAATCCGTCCTGGATGCGAGCTTGAGTTCCGTCTAAACACGTCTTCATTTGCAATTGACCTGAAATCTAGGTCTCAAATTGCAAATGTTAAATAACACGTGTTTTGTTATCATCAAAATAAATGATCGTGGTGCTCTAGCACCAACAGGTTCAGGCTTTGGATCTAGGATAAGTGTGTCTTGGATGACCATCCTAGGGGTAGGCTCTGAACTACCAGGGCTAGAGTGGCTAGGATAAGGTGGATCCTGAGTCATTTTGCCACTATGTGTAGTAACAGCATTTAGGCCAGCCTGGTTTGGGTTTGGAGTCGGCAAGAGTGGTGGTTGCTGCTGATATCTCGCATACGATGTGGAACCCTCCATCCTTGGGTGATGGGAGTAGAAGGGGCCTGATAAACGTAGTAAGGTTTGCCCTAATTCGGGTTCATAAGGTGCCTCTGGTTCGACATGTTATTCGAATTTAGCAGAGGTTGGGAAGGGATGCACTAGGCTGGTGAGTCCCATCCATCTGTGCGAGTTGATTTCGAACCTCTGTGATTTCTTCTTTGTGCTATTTTTGCATAGCCGCGTTAGTCTTTTGGATATTAGCCAGGGCTTGCAAAATTAAGTTCATCTTTAATTCGAGTTGGGCCTCGGTTGAGTAGGCTGATATGGTCGGGGGCTTGTGGTCGAGGTTGGAATTGAGGTCTCGAGTTCTAATTACTTCCCGACCACACGAGGTTTGGATGATTGCGCCATCCATAGTTATATGTGTTGGAAAAGGGATCATTCTAGATGGTGTGGAGATCCTCGTAGGTCAGAGGAACTCCAGAGTAATCAAACTCGAGGGTTCAGAGTTCCCCCAACTAGAGTAGGATGGTCTGGAGTTTCCTCCGAAACCAGGATCAGATGGGGTTGGATACATGTCCATCCCTTGATATGCATGGTGGTGGATGTCATGCACAGCCTCCCTGCCTGAGGGCAGTTGTGCATACATGTTTTGCTGCACAAAGGTGGCTTTTTGTAGATGTTGAGTCAATTCATCTACCTTCTTCTTGATGATGGAGACCTTATCCAGGCGACTGGACACCATCTCCAGGTCGACGGATGTGGATAGGTCTCATGTCTCATGTGCCCCTTGCGTGTTTGTCAATGAGTAGGTGGTCATCTGTTTGAACACACCGATAGACTCATTGTTTATGGAGTTCTCGCACATGTTTTCGAGTATCTCCTAAACAGTGTCCTCATGTTGCCCCATGATGTTGCCACCACAGGATGCATTGACAAATAACCTGATTTCCTCACGAAGTCCTTAGTAAAAAGACTAGACTTGTTCCTATTTAGGAACTCCGTGATGGGGGCATTTCCTCATGAAGTAGTTCTCCTGCATTCTGCGTGAAATGCATGATTTGGTGCCTCAAGGAATTGGTGCGACCGACTAGGAAGAATTTCTTTAGGAATTCAGATTGGAGTTCCTCTCATGTGTTGATCGGTCGAGTTAGAGTTTGATACCAATGGGCAGCCTTATCTATAAGAGAGAAGGAGAACATCTTCATGAGTAAGATATCCTGATTCTGAATAGGTGGTCCAAAGGTCTGGGCCAGATGTTTCAGCTGTTTGATGTGCTAGAAGGATTCATTGGAGTTCAAGCTGTGAAATTTGGGGATTGTATTAATCAGATTTGACTTCAATTCAGTGTTAGGTCCTCCAACCAAGATTCGCACCCTGGGTTCGATCGCCATCGCTATGGGATTGTAGTGATCTCATATCTGTGGATGCTACGGGCGATTCATAAATGCATGAAAAAGATCAATGAGGCACTGCAATTGATTTTGAACATTGGGCTCTTCTTCTTAATTCTACATGGATGCAGATGATGGAGAGTCAGGCTTGGATGTGGAAGCATCTAAAGAGATCTCAATCTGATCGGATAGGAACACAAACAATTTGGTTGGGGCTTGACTGCAATGAGAGTGAATTGCTAATGGAGGCCTCAAGATTGGTCTTAAAGACCTCCACCTGTACATGCACTATGGAATCAAACGAGTGACAGAATGTGTATTGGACCCAATTGAGGCACCCAACAAAGCTGGATGACTATGAATGTTTGACATGGATGTTACCTCTGGATTAGAAACCTACTTACTTGAGAATTACTTGGGTAGCCAGGAAGGGAGAGTCCTGCAAAGACCCCTACACGGTAGAGCATCTTCATAGGTTACAGGGTTTCCCCCACCCGACCTTCCTTGTCACTGAGAATACAAGTAGACTAGAATGTGAGAGCTTGACTCCTAAGTCTACCAATTTTAATCCTGCTTGTGCCTTGAATTTCACTTGAACTTTTGAAGTTGATTTATTTTGTGACCTAATTTGGAGGTTGGTTGATCCACAAAGTGAACCAACTTCTCTTGACCTGCCCTAAAGTTGAGGATGAGTTGGGTCAAGAACCCAAACACCCAAAAATGGTTTGCAAATAGGTTATTAGGTTCCAAATTTTAATGATTCAAGTGATTGTTAAAACCTTGATTTTAGGGTCCACTTGATTAGATCAATTCAACCAAGGCTTGGGTAATACACGATGCAGGAAATTTATTTTCTTTTAAATCAGGCAAGTGTGTACTCCTGGTGCCCTAATGTGGAAACCCTAGATTGGCTTCCAAAAGATAGTACATTGGGCTCAATACAAAAGGTGAATAGCCCAAGGCACCTTATGTCCCTAGTAGGTGCAAGTGCCAGGATGGGGAACTCAAATCAAATCAAATCAAATCACGAAACTTGAATGATGATTACTATATAAATAAAGCAAGTTGGTACTAATTTTCTTTTCAATCTTTCCAATAGATGAGGTGCTTAAAGAAGGGAATGAGATTACCTGCCCTTGGTGTGGTTGTTGGTGCGGTCGATCCTCAAATTCACCTGCAACAACACAACAAATCAAATATAGTAAGTTAGAATCAGATCAGAAAGTGCGATTAGTGAATGAAATATATGTTTCTCCTCGGCAATGACACCAATATGTTGCAGCGATCGAAATTCATCGTAGTTAGGAAAATAATGCATCGTAGTATAGCGATGAAAATCGATACGACATTTGAATTTATAAAGCTTGAAAAATTGTGAGTTCCGTAGTAACCCAAATCAGACAACTCCAAGGTGCATCAGATGCCTTAACATTTTAGCTCAGATCACCTCAGAATTACCTAAGTGTTGGCACTCATCCCAAGGTGCTACAGTGCAAAACCACCCCCCTCCCCCCTTAGAATTTCCTCTTTCTCTTTCCTCAAATCCGGGTCAGGGTATATGGGTAAGTGGGTAATTGGGTAATCGGGTTTGCGATGCAGGCCCATGTGCATGGGATTATGGGCGAGGGTGTGTGGGCACGTGAGGTGAGGAACCTCACCCCGTGCTCATTGAGACAATCAGATACCGACACAAAAACCTTATATGCGTGAAAAAATTTTAAAAATCTCCAATGTGGCACTTTTGCTAGAGTTGTTTTTGTGTGTGCAGCAGCAAAGAAGATGGCCTTGATTTCAGTTGCGGATGTCTTCCTCTCATCCAATTCAAGCAGCAGGTGTCTTTGTGGAGAGGTTCCGCTACTGCTCGAGGTGGAGGTGAGGTCTGAGAGCAATTGACGATGGCGGAGGATGGCGGATGAACAGCGGCGATGATGGGTGCTCTAGTGAATCCCTGAAATCAAGAAAATGGGCTAAATGCCCTAATTAGAAATCTTGAAAGGATCGCCAGAGTGTGGAGAGTGTGCTGGTGGAGGTTTCGTGGCGTTTGGCGGCCGATGGAGCTCTGTCAAAGTCCGAGAAGGCATGCATTGCTGTGGTTGTTTGACAAAGAGAAAGAGAAGCAAAAGCCCCAAATTTCTTTGGGGCTTTTGCTTTGTGAGCTATGGTGAAGGTGTGGGAGGTGACAGTGAGGGGTTTGGTGCAGTGTGGTGTCGGTGCGAGCTCGTGCCGGTTGTGGGGAAGATGGAGTGGGAAGGACGTGTATCGTGGTTGAAGCTAGAAGCTAAGGGTGAAAAAGTGATCTAGAGAGGGAGAGGGAGAGTTCAAGGGGACTTAGGAGGTGAGAGAGGGAGGGAGGCATTTGACGTTGATCAACCGGATGTGGGGAAGACTGTGAGGTCCATTGTGGGAGAATGGGAATGATGAAGGTCGGGAGAACCTCTGCTTTGACCGGCGAGAGGCAGAGGAGAGAGAGGATGGAGGATCTTCCAATTTGATGGTTGGTCGGTCAGAAGAGGAGGGTGGAGACGGTCGCTGGAGTTGGCTAGAGATGGAGGAGAGAGGTGTTTCTCAGCTATTTCTTGGCTGGGGAAAACGCTGGGATGTAGGGGAGCTTTTATAGAGGCGTTTCAGGCCTTCAATTGCAAGGAATCCTCGCGAATTCCAAGCAATTGAAGCAAGGAAATATCCTATGATTTCGCAAACTCGCTGAGGTTGTGTGCTCTGATTTGAGATCTTTGATGGTGCTCAGATGGTTGGGGATGTTCCAATCAACAATTCCTTAAATTTTGGAGGGATTTGGTGGACAAACCAAGGAGGAATCCTTGATTGAAGTCGGTGCGGCCATGGGTGGATCCTGTTCAGACTTTCAATGGTAGAAGGGGCATAAAGGGGAAGACAAAGAAAAGTTTGGGGGCATGGATGTAAGGAAATTGAAAGTTAGGTGTTTGAGTGTGAAAAATAAAGCTTTTAGGGCCTAAAATGCAAACTAGGCCAAGATGGACTCTGATTTGGCCCAAATTTTGGTTACAACCTAATTTGGGCCCAAGGAATCTAACGGTGAACTTAGATTTGAGTTTTGACCATATTTGACTGGGAAAATTTCATAGGGGCCCAAATTAAGGTAAATTCCCATTTGAATCCCTATTCTAGGTCAAAATGAGTTTAGATGATCAAACCAAAGGTGGCAAGCCTCTTATGATATTTTTCAATAATTTTTAGAAGGTTTTGATTGATTTTATATTGACCATAACCTTTTCAATTTAAGTAGGGTTAATAATTAGGGGTTTTAGTTCTATTTTCACCCTCGAAATGCGTGAAGTCCTAATTCAGTTAGTGTGAACCCACCATTTAGACTTTTATGCTCATTTAACCTTTAATTAACCCCTGAGTAACCCCATGGTTAATCTGCATTTGTGATATGTTGTTAAAATAACAGAATTAACCTTATTTTCTTATCTTATTCCTAAATTAGATTGTTGCGGAATTGTGACCCTTAGATGATCAAGTAGGAGCCTTTATTATTTGACTCTGACTAATTGTAGTTAGCTAGGATCCATGACGGTGTTACAATCAAAACCTGTACCCTGCAAGTTCCGATACTCATGATTAATACTGATACTGGAGGTAACGAGTACTGGTACTTATGATTAGTATCGGTACCATTGGGTTATAGATTTGTTTTAAGTGTTTAAAACCCAAATCTAGAAGCAATGAGTATTGATACTCACTATTAGTACCGGCATCCCATAGGTACTGTTTGTGACAACTTATTTTAAAATATAGAATAATAAGTCACTAGTACCGGTACCCATACTTTAGTGCCAGTACTAGCTAATCGTTGGGCCAAATTTGAACGACTAAAAAATTGATTTTGGTAATATGAACATTGGGATTTAAACCCCAACGTCTAGTTGACGAATCCCTGAGGTCCTAACTCTATAAATAAACTGTTGGACCCTTAGTTTGAGCATATAGAAACATACAAGAAAATATTATAGAGCTTAAATTTCATATTTCCACCATATTCTCAAGAGAGGAAAAAGAAGTTTGCTGTCCTCACTCTTTCTACACATTTGCAAGCTTGATAATGCGTGCTTATAGCTGATTTCTCGTAATTAGGAATTGATTCATGTTTTTCATAGGCTCTCAAACTGGTAATATCTTTGTAATTGTTGTTAAGAGACATAGGTAATTTGTTGTAAGATTTTTATCTTTCTTACACTAGTTCTTAAATTGTATTGAGCTTTTGCTCTTTGTTTGGGTTGTAATAACCAAGTTTATTGTACTTGGGTTGAGGTAACCCATTAATTACTTCTGTTGGTTCCCTTGGGGCTGAGAGAATTGGGTTAAAAATCCTAAGCTGGGAGGCTTAGGTAGTGGAGTACCCAAGTGAGTGGGGAATCACTATATATCTTGTGTTCATTCTTTGTGGTTTGATTTTTGTGTAAATATTTTTATTGCAAATATCTTGCATCTAGTTTGTGTGCATAGCATTGTGTTTTAAGATTCTACAAGTGATATCAGAGCAGGTTGCGAGAAGAGGTAACAACTCAACTTACTATGGCATCAACCTCAAGGCACACTGAATGACATCCATTAACTCATCCTCCCTATTTTTATGGGATGGACTACGAATATTGGAAGAAAAGGATGCAAGTCTTTCTTAAGGCGATGGATGAAGACTCGTGGAGTCATTCAACAAAAATATGCTGATTTGAAGGTGGAAGGAGTGGAGCTGGATCAAACACAAAAGAAGATCATAAGTAACACAAAGGCAATGAATGCACTTTATTATGCATTATCGAAGGAAGAGTTCAATCGAATTTCAGCATGCGAGTCTACATAAGAAATTTGAAATACTCTTGAGGTCTCTTATGAAGGAACGAACAAGGTAAAGGAAACTCATATTTTGATTCTAACTGAAAAATATGAGTGTTTCAGGATGATGAAGGAGAAACAATAAAAGAAATGTATACGAGGTTTGGAGAAATCATCAATCCAATAAAAAATCTTAGAGTCAAGTTGACAGAGGAGCAACTTGTAAGGAAGATCTTGAGATCTTTTACAAGTAATTTGTCATCGAAGACCATAGCCATCTAAGAAGCGAAGGACCTAGCCACTCTACCTCTAGATGATCTAGTTGGCAGCCTTATGACTTCGAAGTCCAACTAAAGAATATGAAAAAAAATGAGGAGGAGAAGGCATCAAGCAAGAAGAAGAATCGTGCCTTTAGAGCACTTAAGGAGGACTCGGATTTAGGTACCTCGGAATCCAAAGATGATGAAGAGATGGAGATGCTCACAAAGAAATTTTAGAAATTTCTCCGAAAGCAAGGTAAGAAAGTCACTAAAATTTCAACTGATGTTTGTTATGACTGCAAGAAAAAGGGGCACTTGCAAAAAGATTGCCCTATGAACAAGAAGAAAGAAGACAAGAGGAAGGAAACAAAAGAAGGCAACATGAAGAAGAAGAATTCCAAGAAAGCATTCATAGGGACATAGGAAGATAGTGACTCCAACATGGACACCGACTCCGATGAATCAGATGACCACAAGGTCGCTCATCTATGCTTGGTCCACTACAGAAGATAGTGACAATGCAGTAAATTCTGACTTTTCTCTCAATGAATTGTTGAGGCTTATGAAGACTTATATATAAAAGCACAAAAGATTAGAAAGGAGAATAAAGAGCTAGAAGGAACTTTCTCTATTCTTGAAGTAGAGAAAGACTGCTTAGCAACTGAATTACCCATGTCAAAAGATATCAATAGCCAATTACATGAGAAAATTATAGATTTTGAAAATCAGTATGAGCATTTTGAGGACACACTAAATAACTTAGAGACCACTACTAGAATAAATACTGAATTTTGTGATGAATTGAAGAAAAAATGGAGTGCACCTAGAAATGCATGTTACCAAAAGGAAGAAAATTGTTAGAATTGTAAACCTAGCACTTCAAAATGGGTTTTATAAATCTCATAATTTGAAAGGTACTAACTCGAAAGGATCCACAAGAAAATGGATACCTAGGAAAGATGTTTTACATTATGTTGTAGGAATAGATCGATGGGATCAATATGATTAGTGGGTGCTCAGGACACACAATGGAACACTCCAACCACTTTACAAATTCAATGAAGATCAAGAAAGGTGGGCTAGTGGAGCTTGGTACAACCAATGACGATTTGGTTGTTGGTAATTCATTTCATGTGGTACATAATTCTTGACAGCCCTTAATTTTTTGGTGATTGACAAAAATGGGGAGAAAAATAAAGAGGCGAATAGTCATATTTTTAGGGGGAGCACATATTGAGGGGGAGAACTAACTAGTTAAAATTTCTTTCATATAAAATTATTGAAGATAATTTTTGCCTTAAGTATATTTATTTTCAAAATAGTTTTGTCAACACCAAAAAGAGAGAGATTGTTGGAATCATGTTCCACATCTTGTTTTGGTGTTAACAAAATTATTTTAGATTAATGTTTACAATTGAGTGATATTTTAGATTTAGATGAAGATCAAGGAAAATGGAGAAAGATGACAAGAAGGAAATGATGTTGATGGAAGATCATGTTCAAGATTTATTCAAGTTATTGAGTCAATAGAATAGGCTCTTATTCTTTTATTCTTAAAATGTATGCCTTTCTCAACTATAAATCAAATTAGATCGTAAAATTAATTAAAGATAATGATAGGACTCTTAGTTTTGATTATTAAAGTAATTCCAAAGTTCGTATTGTTCAAAAGATCATTTTATTAATTTTTAAAGTATTTGTGAAAGTAGACTAATAATCAAATTGAATTCATGCTTAAAAAGATACTTGTTAACCCAGAAGTACCAGTACTAAAATTTAGTATCGGTACATGTGAGTTATAGGTTTGGGGTTTTTCAAAGAATCAAACCTGTACCTCACAAGTATTGATACTCACGATCAGTACCGGTATTGGAGGTAACGAGTATCGATACTCATGATTAGTACTGGTACTAATGGGTTACAGATTTTTTTTAAGTGTTTAAAACCCAAATCTTGAAGCAACGAGCACCGACACTCATGATTAGTACCGGTACCCCAAAGGTGTTGACTTGCAAAATCAATGTTTTAGAATCGTTGCGTTGCAATATAGTTGAAATCGCTTGTGAACAAATACAATTTATAAACTCAAATATCTAAATGAAGTCCGAAGTCGAACATAAGGAGCAAATAGGAATTCATACGCTAATCTTTAATCAAAATATAAATGAGCATAGGAATTTGAGCACAATAATGAGAATCAATGAATATTAATTTGTCACATTTGATATTCAATGAAGCTCAATGTATCTCAAGAGTTAAAGAGGATAAAAAGATACCTAGAACAAAATAATGGTGATTTAGATCACTAATTATTAGCGTAAGCACATATATATTAATTATTCAAATGATGCTCCAATAGTTTCAACCGTGCAAGTTAGGTACTTAAATGTTCCAACAGTACCAGCATTAAACCCAAATTAGATGTCTGGCAGGTGTATCAGACGACTTAATTGTCGCCTACTACAGTGACTTCTTTCCTCTTCAGGCATGGCTCTCTCCTCTTCTGCCTTGCTTCACCTCTTCCACTTCTCCTTCTTCTTTGGCTTGAGTCTTATGCCTTAGCTTCTTCTTCTCCCTTTTCTCTTCTTCTCCTCTCCTTTAATCCTTTTCTTTTCTTTCCTTCCCAGCACACAAGGGATACTCACGGCTAAGTGTTCAGCCAACCCTCAAGAGAGCAAAACCCTCCCTCCCACGCTCTCTCTTTCTTTCCTTCCTTCTCTTTCTCTCAAACCAGGGTAATCGGGTATTCGGGTTGCATACCTGGGTCCAGGGTTGCTAGCGTGGGTCGCAGCAGAGGAGTGATAGAGGTTTAGGCGAGCCTGGTGAGTGTGGGTGTAGTGGGACCTCACTCCGTGGTTGGAGGCGATAAGCCCCAATCATAAAATCAATTTATGCATGGGTGTGTGGCCTTCCATGAATGATGTGGGACTAAATGTCCCACCTTCTTCACGTGCACCTGCGGCTGTGAGGATCTCCCAATTGGCATCACGGCAATGCTTGAAGTCCCCGATTGAGGATCTGGATAGGGTCCTGTAGCGAAATCGTGTCTCCTGGAGCTAAGACCTAGGCCTCGCATGGTTATAACATCATGAACACTGCTGGAGAAGACAACACGATGGCAGAGCTCTGGTGGAAGACCTGAAATCAAGAATATGGGCTCTAAGCCCCAATTAGAGAGCTTAAAAGGTTCACCGTTGTGAGGCGAACTCAGTGGTGGTGGCTAGCGAACGTATGGTAGCTGGAGGACATGTGTCGGTGATGGAAATGAAGCGTGAAAGATGGGTTGTTCGGTGGGTGATTTGGGTGGTCGAAATGATGGAATAGGAGAGTGGTTTTGATGAGTGTGATGTGGCAGAGCTTTTGGGAGTGTTGGTGAGGCTTTTGGAGGTGTGAAGCGTGCGGAGGACCTTGGCTGAGGTTCGGCTAGAGCGAAGGAAGATGACAGTGTGCATAGAGGTTGAGGGTTATTTTTTGGTTTTTGAATAAGGGAAACTAATCTAGGAGACTAAGGGAACTAATCTAACATACTCTAAGGGATGAAAAGGGTAGGATTGGCACTGCAATTGGCAGGCCGACATCGTGGAAGGTGAAGTTCTCTGGAAGGGGACGACGAGGATAGAAGAAGGGAGACGACGTCTGTTGGTACCACAAGACGTGGATGATCGTAGGAAGAAGGAATTCGCTCGCTATGGTCTTTGAGAGCGGACAAGGAAGGTAAGTGGAGGGGCTCGCCGGAGTTGGTGGAGATGGAGGTTGGGGAGAAGGGAATAAGAGGGAACCGACCTCCAAACCAAGTTGAGGAGGTGAGGAATGCATTGGGGGTCCTTTTATTAGCCATAGGAGGTCCTTTCAAGCTTGGAAACCAAGCTTGAAAGCTTGGGTTTTATGCACATGTAGGATACCCACATCTCCCATGTGTTCACATGGGAGATTGGGAAAGAATTAGGGCCCAAGACTAGGTTTAGATCGTAAGGGATTCTCTCAGGAACCTCCCTTCCAAATTTGGAAGAGTTTGGCTGTGAAATTAGAGAGTAATCCCTGATTGAAGGTCGCCGGTGAAGTAGGTTTAGGAATTGAAGGTAGAGGGGACATGTTGGTGAAGAAGATGAAGAAGTTAGGGGGCTTGTTGTAAGGATTTCAAAAGTTAGGGGCACATGTGTGAGAGAAAAGTCAAACAGGACTGAAATGTAAACTAGGTCAAGGTGACTGATTGGGCCCAAATTTTGGTACAAACCTAATTTGGACCTAAGGAATTTGATGGTGAAGTTGGATTTAGGTTTTGACCAAGCTTGACTAGGTAAATTACGTAGAAATCCAAATTAAGGCAATTGTCTGTCTGAGACTCTATTTTAGGTTAAATTGGATTCCAATGGTCGAAGCAAGCATACCAAACCTTATAGAATATGTTTCTATAATTTTTAGAAGGTTTAGGTGAATTTTATTTTGACCAAAACATCAGTTAATTAAGTGGGTCTATTTTTAGGGTTTCAGATGTCCATTAATTCTCAAAATGCGTGAAAACCCATTTCTATATGCTTGAACCCACTTATTTGACATTTATGACAAATTAACCTTTAATTAACCATTGAGAAACCTTGTGATTGTTCTACAATTATGATATTCTATTAAAACTGCAATTTTACCCCTATTTTCATGTTAATCTCTCAGAATGGATATGCAATGAATTATGGCCCTTTGGTAGTTATGTAGGAGCATTTATCAATGGATTATGACTAATTAAAGCTAGATATCGTTGATGATGACATTATCATCATACTGGCATGCCTAACTTTTGCTAGTCCCTTAGCAAAATCTTATGAAAGGAACTCAAATTCTAGACCATGCCTTGAAGTTCATTATCCTGATTCTTTCTTATTTTTAGAAATTAGGTCAAAATGCTAATAGTAGTCCTAGAGGTACTCAAGTGCCAAACAAGATTCAGACCTGAACAGCTTTAGGCTCAGTCTGCCTTGAAGGTTTCTAAGGACCACAAAAACTATCCTAAGGTTCGTTGAACCCCGCGGTTAAAGCACCCGCGCTTGTAACATGATTAGTCCCAGTTTAGTTTGCGGTGCATTTTTGTAAGAGAGGGGGATAGAAGAATTTTTGCATTTTGGAGAGTTTTCTCTCTTTTTCTTGATTATTTTTAGCTTCAAATTAGCTCATAAACATGGTCTGTATCGGATTCCTTGCTCCCACCATCAATCCTCACAGGGTCCCTGGTAATCGATGCTTCAAGATAGCATCGCCCATGGGAACTCCCAGAACCTTGGCTTTCTACACTTTGAGATAGTGCCGCCCATGGCATTCTTAGCTAAATTCAGGCCCTGGCGATTGACATTTCAGGATAATCCCGCCCATGGCGCCTGAATCAGCATAAGGTGTTTACATGCCCCTTGTAGGATATTTAGATATCCTAGGAGACAAGCACTGAGGAGACGGTATGTTATTGTGCATCTTTGAGGGGGATTCCCGCTTCTCTATGCTGGGAACTCATCCAAATCAACTTGTGTTGATAAGCTACTCTTAATCTAGGTAGCTTTTTCAGAATAGAATAAACGCTTTTGCATGATTTTGATTATTAAGCACACTGAACCAGATTGTGTGTAGATTATAGTGCTTAGGTTACCGAGTCCCACAAACTAGAGGTCAGTTTACAAGGTCGAATAATCCCTAAGCCTTAAACCTAATATGTAAGCTTCGCATTTTCCCCAACCTCTTGAGGATTATTCAGATCTTAATGGATACGTGAATTTTTAAGCCTAAAACAAGCCCAAGAGGCCTAGGATCAGCACTCATACTACTCTCTTTGTCTCTCTGTTATTCTAGGACTTAATTTTTTTCTTTTGATTTGGTTTAAAACTTAAGTAAATTCCATAATCTTCTACTAATGACTATCACTTTTTGTATCAAATTATAACTCCTTTTTGACATTTAAATCACCTCCTCATTTCCTCCTCAAGAATGATATGCAATTAATCTCTCAAAATTTCCTCCCCTTTCTCCATTTTTTGTTCTTTTTCATTCTTTATTTTTTTTTGGTTTTTTGAATGTGAGTAATTTTTTTGTGAGAACCCTTCAGAAACTTGAATTTTTATGTGTTTGCACTTAAACACTCCCCCATGTCTATGTTTTGTAATGTCCTCATTGTAAATCGGAGGGTATGGAATCAGCTTGGTTCATGGGATTAGAATAGGGTTAATGAGTGGGTGAACGGGTCGGGATGACTGTTGCGGATGATTTCAAGCTTTAATATGAATAGTCGGCTATTTTAAAACTGAACTTAGAGTGCAGTAGACGTGAAGCTCAAAAGGATAATCAGAAGGATCTCAAGTTTTTGAAATGATGAGTTGCCTCTCGTTAAGAGCTAAATTCAATGCATTCTGCCAAGCAGAAGGTGGTCAAGGAGGAGTAGTCAAATTAATGGAGTTTTGTAGAACAAGCACCTTGATCAATAGCTTGGTTGGTCCAACCAGGTGCTTGTTCAGATCGACAAGCTAATAATGCAGCCCAAACCCATTCAATATGGTGGGTTGATGGATATGAATCAAGAGATGTGGTGTCCACCAGATATCTTGAAGTTCAAATGGATGTGGCAATGCGAAATGTGGGTTTGGTTGATTTGAACCAGCCTGGTCAAAGTAGGGATCCTCAAAAGAAAAAGAGTCTATGGAGGATGTAGGAACCCTACGAAAGTGATTAGAGAAGGATGGGGCGTGATTATCAGTCTGATCGATGTCCAAATCCTGATGAAAAGATGGATAAGAATCATGTGCGACTGGATCATCGAGAGGAGAATTAGAGTAGAAGTTGATTTCGGTTGCTGGTCGGGGTTGGGATTGGATTTGAAAAGGTTCGGTATGTGGATTCGAAGAGGTGGCTTTTTTGAGAATTATGTGAATTGAGGGCTCCTCTAGAAAGGATTCAAAAGTAGGTTCATCTAGAGAGTCCTCATAATCGCTATCAAAATCAAAGGTAAATGCCTGAAGAGTGCTTATAGGATCATGGAAATCTGAGTCAATAAAAGATTCGAATTCTGGATGGCAGACACTCTCAGCACTTACTACTTCTGAATCCTACAGATCAAAAAGGAATGATTCCATCTCAATGGAACCTGATTTTGAATCAATGATCTCGGGATCAGGGACCTCAGAGTAAGAGTCAAAAAATGGATCATGGATGTTGAGGTCGTAGATTGGTTCAAATTGTCAAGAAACAATCTCTAAAATTAGAGTAGGATTCGAAATCATCGGATAATTTACGTAGATCATGTTCTGAATTCGATTCCAAATTAGAGGTTCCACCACAAAAAGAATCAAGATAAGTAGTATCAACAACCTGACTTGGATCTAACCTAATTTCAGATTCCGAGCTCAAAAAGGTGTCTTGATTAGGTATGGGCTCCAGTTCTTGGCTCTTAGGATAGACCCAATCAATTCCCAACTCATCCAACTTCTCAGTTTCTGTATCATAGATTGGCGTGACTTTCGAGAAATCAATTTTTGTCTTAGAGGAGGTTGGAGAGGTGTATTCATCAAATACAGGCCATGAATTGTATTTCAAATTTGAAATCTGACTTTCATCATTTTAGGCCTCATGATTATACCAAATAGGCTCGAATCTAGATTCTAGGTTAAGGGTAAGGATTGGATCACTAGAATCTATGCTGGGCTCTACAGGGATGTCAGAATCATTCTCGAGAATCACCTTAAAAGGATAAGGCTCAGGATTTACATTCTCAAGAATGTCTGTGGTAAGCTCATCATCATAGGTTTTAGGGAAATCTAAGCTTGGTGAACCAGGCTCTTGATTTTCTAGGGCTTGCTCGTAATCGGGAACACCTGCAATTGGATCCTCCCCACCCTTATTAAGATCAAGAATGTCAATTGCTATGAAATTTGAATATGAATTCATTTGGGTTGGGGGACCACTATAACCTTGATTCTCGAACCCGGTATTTAGGAAATGTTGAGCTTTAGTGTTGCTCCAAGGTGTCTCATTATCCTTTGACAGGTATTTTTGATTAATGCCTTCATATAATGCATCCAGTGCTATACCACATGCCTTCATGAGATCTTGGTGTTTCACAAAAAGTATGGGGTTTGACCAACAATGTAAATTCTCATTGTCATGTAATGTCCTCAATTCGAAATATTCTCGTAAGAGATCATCCTAGGTTGAACCATGTATCATTTGGGAAAAAATCATTTGAGCATGGCTAAAAATGAATTTTGTTGTGACATTAACCTGAATCTCCCTAGATGGACTTGAGGATCTAGAATACTCTTAATGATGTTTGTAAGCATCTTCAATCATTTTGTCTTTGGTGGTCATTTGGGACACAGGTTTCCTAATCACTTTTCCTAACATGTCAGGTTACATTTTTGAATCAGATGGTGGAATCAAGAGATGTAGGATCAAACTCAAGATTAGATTGGAACTTGATTAGATCTGAAATAAATTCACAAGATCTAATGAGGTTCTTTAGGTTAAAAACCTAAGGACCTTCCTGTTTATGTGCTTTATAGAAGGGATGAGGGATTGGATGTTATTTAGACCTAATCAAGCCACCCAAAGATTTTTTGGATGACTAAGGCAGTTTCAAGGTGGATGATACCTTTGAATCAGCAATCTGCACACCCGAGAAATACCTGGGTAGCGGATGACATAGAGCTATAGTTTCCTATTTCCACCATATTCTCAAGAGAGGAAAAGGAAGTTTGCTATCCACACTCTCTCTATACATTTACAAGCTTGACAATGAGTGCTTAAAGTTTATTTCTTGCAAATAGGAAATGATTCACATTTTTCCTAGGTTCTCAAACTGGTAATATCTTTTTAATTGTTGTTGAGAGGCTTAGGTAGTTTGTTGTAAGATTTCTATCTTTATTACACCAGTTCTTATATTGTATTGAGTTTGTTTCTCTTTGTTTGGGTTTTAATAACCTGGTTTATTATACTTGGGTTGAGGTAACCCATTAATTATCTCTATTAGGATATTGGTTCCCTTGGGGTTGATGAAATCAGGTCAAAAATCCTAAGTTGGGAGGCTTATGTAGTGGAGTACTTAAGTGAGTGGGAAACTACTATACATCTTGTGTTCATTCTTTGTGGTTTGATTTTTGTGCAAATATTTTTATTGCTAATATCTTGCATCTAGTTTGTTTGTGTTCATAGCATAGTGTTTTAAGATCCTACATCTCCTTGTTGCTGTTGTTGCATTTCATTTTGATTCCATTTGTTACAACACTTTCGAGACTTTATGAAAGGCTGTGTCTGATTCCCTTGTTCTCCAGCCTCCTAACTAGCCTCTTGATTTTGAGAGTATGTGTGATGCCTCCAACTTTGCAGTTGGAGCGATCTTGGGGCAGTGTCAGGAGCACCACCCTTTTGTGATTTACTACACTAGCAAGACGCTGAATAAGGCTCAGCATAATTACACGACCACTGAGAAAGAGCTGCTAGCTATAGTATTTGGGCTGGGGAAGTTTCATTCTTAATTGTTAAGGTCAAAACTCATTATTTATACTGATCATTTAGCCCTCTGACACTTGTTGGCAAAGTTGGATGCCAATTCTCGCTTGATTAGATGGATCCTTCTCTTGCAATAATTTGATATTGAGATTCGTGACAAGGTCGGAGCACAAAATGTGGTGGCTGATCATCTATCTCGTCTTGACCCAGCCCACATCCCATACTCCCTGCCCAGATTCAAAGATTTTTAGTGTGTATCCTTTTGCCACAGTAAAGCTTGTGGTGGTCATTTTTTAGGCAGGAAGACTGCTGCAAAGATTCTGTAGTTGGGTTTCTTTTGGCCAACCATCTTTTGGGATACACATGACTTTGCCAAGAGTTGCAAGCGATTACAGTTGGTAGGTTTGTATAACTGATAGATCAAACTCATTATACAAAAGACGATTAGACCCAACTGGAAGGATTAGTTCAGTAGATTGATTGTCACACCTTCGACTTATCGAATCGCATACAAGGCCCCACTCAGCATGTCACCATACATATGGTGTATGGAAAGGCCTGTCACCTTTCGATTGAGTTGGAGCACTGTGCCTTTTGGGCAGTGCAAAAGTATAATTTTAACCACAATGTAGGAGGTTATCAAAGGAAACTCCATCTTAGTGAGTTAGAAGAGATCTGGTGGGAGGCCTATGAGAACGCAAAGATCTACAAAGATAAAACGAAGGCCTTTCACGATCATCACATCTGGAGGAAATCTTTCATTCCTAACTAGTAGGTGTAGTTATTTGATTTGAAACATAAATTCTTTGTGGATAAGCTAAAATCCAAGTGGACTGGCCCACTTGTTGTGATCTGCTCATATTCCAATGGGGCTATCCAAATCCAAGACCCTAAGATTGGGAATGTTTCTATCATGAATGGCCAATGCCTCAAGACATTCTTAGCCCAGGAACCTCCTCTTGTTGATGAAGAGATCAATCTTAGTGAGGATTGGTGATCAAGTTTTGCCCAGCTGGAGGTGTTAAACTTAGCATCTATACATATGTACATACTTTTCTTTCTATTTTTATACATACCATAGTGTTGTTTTTCATTTCCATTCATAGGTGTTGGAATGAGCCGAATGATAGTGTTCAGACGCGATTCCAAGGGATATCTACCCTTTATGGACTTTACAGATTTCCATTCTTTGCTTTCTATGTTTATTTTCATGTATGAGGACATGCAATAATTTAGGCATGGGGGGGTAGTACACTTATGCTGAATATTTTCTGCTAATACCTAGGATATTAGCATGATCTTTTGGACTTTCAGTGAAAATTTTTCGGTATTCGAGTCTCATTTAGAATGTTTTCCTACTATATTCCTTAAGAATAAGTGATTTTCGAAAAATAAAAATAATATGTTTATATATATAGTTTATCTATACAAAAAAAGAGTAAAAATTTTGAAAAAAAGGTGCTTTTAGTGTTGTTTTTGGAATTTAAGCTAGGAAGAGTCAAGACTTCTTGATTTTGAGGATTCACTAACCTTAGGAAATGTAGAACAATGTCTTTCCGCTTTGACTCTTCAGGTCTCTTTATAGACTTAATTTCTCAACTATTTACCTAAATCTGGATTTATTATCTTGAGTTTTTGAAGGGATTTGAAAAAGTTCAAAGTATTAAGTGAATGACTTATCTTTCCACCCTTTGGTTTGGATAGTCTTTGAGTTCCAAGCATCATCACTTGCACAATGCACTGACTCGTCGCCTAGGCAATTTTGTTGAGTCCTTAGTAGTCAATAAGGTTTAGTTTGAGGGTCAAAAGATCTTTGTGGGTATGGTTGGCTTGTTGCATGGGATATGCTCCCTAGATGTGGGTTGTCTAGAGCCCGGCCTTCGTCTTTAACCTTTGGATCTCTGTTTAGGAGCGATTCTTGAACAAGTGAAGGAGAGACACTCACCTAGAAAAAAGATTTGGAATATATATATTATATATATATATTAAGCCTTCAAAAAATGAGAAGGAGAAAAAATGGATGAGAAATCCCCCACCAAATAAATAAGCACTTCGCTACAAATGGGTGCCATTCCACCAAATATCTCACTACATATGGATGCTTCCCTTTCCTTTCGATATAAACACCTTGCTACTTATGGGTGTTTGTCCCATAGAAAGAATGGAAAATGTATGGAGAAAGAAATTAGGAATAAGACACCTAGGGTTTCGGTTAGGGAGATATACACCTAGTGTGTTGACCTTGGGGTAGAAAAGTGGTGAGGAGAAGGCTGCCAAATCTTAGTAAGGCCAATCCAAAAATTAGTTCCTGTAGAGAGAAGAGATATTCTAACCCTTATTGAATATTAGGAATCAACTTAATTGCCCATCTAACGAATCACATCAAATCACACACAAGGTTCTTGTTTCTCACATTCGATTCAAACCTCGGATGGGTCAACCTAGTCAGAGAAAGTTACTCTTGCGACCCAAGTTTGATGGCTAATAAGATTTCTGATTTGATTTGGGAGGTCCAGATTTGAGTTGATACTTTAGAACTATTAAGTCTTTGTTGTTAAGGATTTGTATGTGATTTCTCCTCGTTGGTGAAAAATCTTATTGAGATTTTTGATTTGAATTGGCTTGATTCCTTGGGAACATCGTGTCTTGAAATAAAAGAAATAAAAATATATATAAATAAATAAATGTTTTTGATCTTCACTCTGCTTTCAAAAATAAACGAAAACCCATCTACTTGATTCCCGCATCATTCTCACAGGTTTTTCATTTGCATTTTGTCTTTGCTAGGGACTAGCAAAGTGTAGGCATTGGGGTATGATTGTGTAGCAATCATAGGACTTAATTAACCTAAATTATGTTTGAACCTAGCTTAACTTGTAAATAGTGCATTCATAAACTGCATATCATGCATTGCAATCTTTTATTTAGATGTACATATAATAATGATATTTTTTGTGCTAGTTAATGTTTATTCTCGTTTAAAGGCACCAAGGAGCTCTGAAGACGTCCTGAGCTGAATAAACCTGGATAGGAGTAGAAGTTGAAGTAAAGTTGGAGCTGAAGCTTGCGAATAAAAGACCAGAATAAAGGAAGACTGAAGAGAAAGAGACAGAGAAAGAGAGAATAAGGTAGCTTGTAGGGAATAATTGCAGAAGAAGGAGAGCCCTAGATAATCCTATCCCTATCCCTAGAGCCTTAGGGTAAATTGATTGTGCAGCAACCATATGACTTAAATGACCTGAATTAAGTTAGAACTTAGCATAATTATAGTATAATTCATGCATTAGTAGCATACATTGCATCCTTTCTACTTTACTTAAATAATCATAAAATAATGAAATAATGTACTGATTAGTGCACTATTTGGTTTGTAGGCAATAAGAAGCTCAGGAGATGACCTGAAGCTGGATCTGAAGAAAGGAAGAAGCCAGAGCTGCAACAGGGTTGAAGCAGAAGCCCTGGAATAAAGATGAAGACATAATGTAGGGAAGAGGTATACTACCTTACTAGTAGAATTTTAATGTATGAGTTAAATCATGAAGAACATAGAACCTTTCCTAGCCTTAGGACAGCCTTAGATACCTTCCCAAACCATAGCCACCCTTAGATTAGGTCACCTTAGCATAGAATACCTTGAAACTCATCTTCTAGCCCATATCTGGATGCCCAGGTAGGTTGTTGGACATCCAGAACCCTTAGACACCACCCGCAAACCTAGAACCCATTGTGTTAGAATATTGGACATCCAGACAAGGTGTCATACATCTAATTTCTGCAGAATTCCAAGACAGAACCTCAAATTCACCCTAACTCAACATTGGATGTCTAGACTAGAGACTTGACTTCTGATTTTGAAGTATAAGTCATCTGATCACTAAATCAGACGTATGGAACCCCTCTCCAGTTACTGTTTTTGAAATGAAGCCTAGATTTTGATTTCTTAAGACCCTAAACCCAATCTTGCACCCTAGGGAACCTAAATTAAGTTTCCCTAAGCCTAGTACACTACCCTAAGACCTTCCTAAGAACCTAATTAGGTTCTCACTAAGCCCAATTGACATGGGTCTAGTCAATTACATTCCTCCTAGTCAATTGGACTCATAGAGTCCAATTGAGTTCAAACCTAGCACAAGTTTAATTGAACTCAGTGAGTGTCAAATTGACTCAAGCCTGACCTAATTGGATACTTTCTCTCCCAATTACACACACATCCACTTAATTAAACTTGTAATAAGTTTAATTAAGCTTAGGGTTTATAAACCTATTTCTAGAAACCTACCTAGACCTAATTGCCTAGATCTATAGGACTCGACCTAAGCCACCTAGCCACACCCACACACTCATGCACACACACCACCACTTGGCTGCCCACTCTAGAATTCTCTAGAATGGCCTCCAAGTGGTGCCACCTTGAAAGACTAAAAATAGTCTTTCAAGGAGTCCACAACCATACCCATAAAAAGTGGATCTAAGAAGACCCATTTCAAATGGGTTGGACGGCTAAGATGGGAGCTCTTCTAGAGAGTTCCACACTTCTCTAGATGAGCCACCCCTTAGTCTATTTAAAGACCCCCTTAGACGACCATGGACCCAATCTAAAAATCTAGGTCTTGGACTCCATTCCTCCATTCATCCACGAGCTCCACCATCATCTCCACTCCACCTCCACGTCCAAGAGCTAGAGCACCTCCACCACCTTTTAAAGAGGCCGGTATACACACCTTGGACGTCCCACTTTTCCCTTCCACCACCTCAAGCCACACAGCCATTGGAGACCACCTCCAATGTTCTGATTTCTTTAGCTAGTTCTTCACAGTTTTAATTCGTGCATTAATTTTTTGATTAGTAGCGTAGTATTCCTACCATCCAAAGTGCACGGATAAATTCTTCATGGGTTCCATGTGTGCATCTCTATTATGTTATCATAGTCCTTAGTATTTTCAATTTCATGTACAAGCTTTCCTCTAAACTTGATTGTAATGACCTTACTTTTGAGAAAATGAAATCACCAGTTGCCTAATCTCTGATTCATTTATCTATATTGCAACAAAATGCCGATTCCAGAGGATGTGAATGAATTAGTGATTGATTTATTTTTTGCTAGTCGCCATCGTACAGTAGAGGTTGTGTGTACTCAAACACACACATTCACATTTGTGATATATTTGTCGCATTCACATGTGAAATAAATTTTGTTTGTTTAGGAGACATCCAAATTTCTAGATTACAATAAATAAACAACATAAAAAATATTTATCAACTTGAACACTTATTCCTTGCTGTCATCTACACTTCCTATATTCCTATTATTTCCCTGTAAATATCACTTCACAAACTCAGTAGATTAAAACAATTTTGTTAACACCAAACAGAAAAGAGATGTGGAACTAGGTTCCAACAGAGGCAATGGATCTTCTAGTTGTTATCATACTTGCATTAAGTGGATTCACATTTTCTGACTTGCATTTCTCTTTTCCTAGTTATTGGTTGCAGGAATTTGACGCATCAGCAATGGGACGAGTGCAATCCAATCCAGTAGATTGAAGCAAGGTGCGGTGAAGACCTTAGTGAGAATCACTTTACCTATCTATTGTAGTTTCATCATC
Source organism: Thalassia testudinum (assembly GCA_037157565.1). NCBI lineage: Eukaryota > Viridiplantae > Streptophyta > Magnoliopsida > Alismatales > Hydrocharitaceae > Thalassia > Thalassia testudinum. The sequence goes on from JAZHRO010000056.1 coordinate 20,690,097, forward strand.
CCTTATCTAAAAAAAAAAAAGAAAAAAATTGCATTTAGGTTCGTGCATAAACGATAGGCTAGTTTGATTGTTTGCTTGCTTAAAAAAAATCCAAAAATGAATAAAAACCCAAAAAAGAATAAAAATCCAAAAAAATTGGCATGGTTGATTCTTGTTTGACTCACATCTTGAATCCGCCACCCAAACAAAAAAAAAATTCTTCTCTTTTCCATTGTTTCTCTTCCTAGAGTGGTGTCTGCGAAGCCAAACGTGTCTTGTATTGGGTCGCACCACTCAAATTAAAATTAATTCACCTGATAGAATCGCATAAACTTTAGGGTGAATACATTAGGGTTGTTTTCCTAGGGCCACATTATTTTCTCTAAAGGAAATTGACAATCACCCGTTATGTGCAAAACTTTGTGTGTAAACTACATTGTTTGAATATATTAAGGAATCTCAACCCTAAAAGACGCTAAGTGAGGATGAATCTTTAAATGACACCTCATCTTAAAAAAACTTTTCTTTAAAACCCTATCTTGTTGAGTGCCCACACAAGCTCAATCGGATTAATTAAGAGGCACAAACCCCAACAATGCCTATACACATACCTTGAGCACATGCACTGCCTTAGCCCTAAATTAAAATTGAGAAGTGTCCTAGGTAGGACTAATCTAAGTCCTGAAAGTGTGATTGGGTTTGTTAAGTACTTGGCCTTAATTCCCATTGTGGAATCCAATGTATGGGCTGTGGGGAAGCGTCAAATGACCGTGGTTGGGGGGTATCAAGGAACCAGCGACACAAGCCAAAGGTAGAACCATCGCCTTAATCCCCTCGTAATCAACCTAGCTAGATTAACCTTGGGAAGGGAGGTTTAAGTGCTTAGAGATTCGATCATTTTCTTCGAGGCTTTTAGGTCACCTATGTCTACATTGCAGGGCCTAGTTTGTTTGCTTGGTTTTGCACACACTATTCTCTCGTTTGCCTCCTACGCATCCCTCCTTGTTCTTCTCTAGTGCATGCATGGAAGACGTTCACTTCATCCTAAGTTGGTTTCATTAGACAGAAACCCCAAGAGGAGACTAAGTTACTCGAGGGCTAGAACTACGGAAATGGCTAACTCGAGAATTGAGGATATTGAGGACCAACCTCAACTTGATGCCATGGCCATTATCCAGGCTCAAATTACAGCAAACCACAACCACCAACTCTATCAACAACAGATCTAGACCATTATGCAGGCAATACATCGACTGCAGAACCCTTATGGGAAACCCCCACCTAACCCACCAGGATCCCTTGAGGGCCAACCAAGGCCTCTTCGTGATTTCTACGATCCATTTTCCATCTGGGTTGAACCACATCTTAGGGTCCCTGAAGGGGGAGATGATTTTTAGCTAAAACCTAATGTCTTTAGCTTGATCCAAAGCCACTTCCATGGGAGCTCAAATGATGACCCTTTCCAACACCTGGATGACCTAGACCAAATTGCTCGAACTGTGAAACCAAGGAACATCAGCCTTGATATTGTTTTAATGAAGATGATCCTATTCTCCCTGAAAGACAAAGCTTCTCATTAGCTTAGAACTATAGGGAGACCCATCTCCACTTGGGAGGGACTGAGGCATGCCTTCCTGAAGAAGTTTTTCCCCATAGGAAAGACCAATGCCCTCAGAAGAGCCATTACCACATTCACCTTACAAGGTGGAGAACAATTTCATGAGGGGTGTGATAAGTCAGAGTTTCGTAGCAAAAAGTATTGAGTTTGGAAAACCCGCCGTCGTAGTGTAATTCGTAAAGAAATTCGATATCAAATAAATTTTTACTGAAGCTCGAGGTGAGCCCCGAGTCGAACACGAGGAGGCTACGTCGATTCTAAATCTATAATTATATATTTTTTTGTAATTTCTGTTTATAAAAGAGACATTCACAATGATGGCTAACCTACTTGCAGCATAAATAATAAAACTAGAGAGAGAGAGAGAAAGAAAGTGAAAAAACTTTTATAATAAAAGTAATGTCATTATGGCTACAACTAGAAAGCGAGAAATCTAATCTAGAAAGTGATAAAAAGAGAAGGGAGTGAGAAATTATACTCCTTGATGGCTGCTTGAAGGATGAGCTGGACGGATGACGCATGGAAGAAGGAGAGTGAAGACGGAGGGTGGATCAGGAAGAATCGAGGATAAGGCAGGGCGTCGACGTCATGAGATCCACTTCTAGAATGAGGGCGAGAAGATGGCTGGCGAGAGCTTCGTGAAGGGGATGAGAGGTGGAAAATTTTGATTTTAACTCTAGCGGAGCTTCCCATAGCTTGGGAGCACTAGAGTGAGCCTTAGGACTTAAGTTCTTAGCTCTTAGAGAGGGAGAAAGGTTATGGAAGGGATGAAGAAAAAGTGGAGGGTGTAGGGGCTTTATATAGTTAAGGTACAAGGGTAAAAAGGGCATTTTACCTTTGAAAAATTAACTCTGCTGCCTTTAGTGACACGTGTGCATGTCGCTGTAGACAAGCATCGGTGAAGATGAGCGTGCAACGTTGCCTGCATGATGAAGATCCGATGCACGTCGTTGCGCCACGTCGCTGCCTCATTTACTTCAAGCGTTAAGCAGTTTGGAGCAACCTCGACCGTCCAATCAAGATTAGATGGCCACAATCGTGTCGCTATCGCTTCATCTTCACACTTTATGACACGACACGGCCACCCTCCGAGCTACTGAATCAATATCGAAGGGTCGAGATCGCGTGCTTGCCTACGCTTCAGATCATGCCTCAAAGTCAGATTGCGCATCCACTTGGGCATCAGATCACGCGTGGGCATGCTCGCTCATCCACACTACCACGTTGCCGCTTCTTCTATCGCACGATTGCCATCCAATAGGCGAATTTTGCTCACGCTTGCCTTCAACGGATTTCGCTTCCTCACTATGGCTCGATCGTGGCTCACAAGTGGCGAGTGCCTCTCATAACCAATGCGCCATGGGTGCTTTTGTGTCGAGAACTCATCGTGTGCTTGTGTAGTGAAGAGCGAATATGGACCATTGGATCAACATCTACCCTTGTAAAGAAATGAAGGCAGGCGAGGATCTATCTTGATTGTTGGATGGTGATTCAATGGCTGAGATGCGATGGCGCGGTTCAGGAGGGTTGCGGCAGCTTGTGGGTGATCTTGGATGGCTAGGATGGTGCCACGTGGCACCATTTGAACTGTCCATCTTCTTTTACTTGTAAGTGGTGCCATGGATGTCGGATTGGATCGATTTTCATGCTGTTGGGCTGCGATCATCGATCTGAACCCATCTGTGAAGTTGGATTTGTCGTCAGAAGTATGGATTTGCACCACCTTATCCCTTGAACTCTGATCTTCCTCGGATTGCATCTGATACTACGGAAGTTCAATCGTGGCGATCTCGGAGTCGTTGAACTTCGATAGTCACCCTGATTAGATCTGTATGGTTGGATCTTCAATCTGAGGCCCTGAAATGATATTACCATGTTCCCTATCCACAAAAAGAGAAAATTACTATACAATTTGTACAATTTGACCTAAATGCATAATGATGAATGTTATGCAATATTTATAATTCATGATGCTCCTTTGACACTAAGAACATGCATAAATAGTCATTTTAGGCTAATTAGATGTATGCATATCAGCGTGGGACCAATTTAATGAATTATCGAGGAAATGCCCAAGTCATGAAGTTTTAAGGTTGCAATTGGCCCAGATATTCTATCACGGTCTGGGCCAACCCTTAGGAACTTCGTCGATACCTCATGTGGAGGCAACTTTTCGAATAAAGATGAGGAAAGCATGTTCAAACCCAAATCCCATATTCTGAAGCCATGGATAAGGTAAAAAATAAAAGAAATGTAGCTGAAAATGAGGAGTTATTGGAGATATTCAAACAAATGCAGATAAATATACGCCTCCTCGAGGCAATCAAACATATCTCGACTTAGGCAAAGTTTTTAAAGGATGTTTGCATACCTAAACGTAAGCCAAGAATCCAAGCACATAGGAAGGTAGTGCTATATGAGCAGGTTAGTTTGGTGATTTTGAGTAGCCTACCTCCGAAAAGGATGGACCTTGGAGCACCTTTGATCTTTTGTAATATTGGTGTTTTGACTTTTGATAGAGCACTCTTGGATTTTGGTGCTTCAATAAACTTGATCCTGACTAACCTTTACCACCAGTTCGGATTTGGAGAACTAAAGCTACACTTGTGACTATCCAACTGGCTAATCGATCTGTGAAAACTCCAAAACGGGTAGTCGAGGATGTAATTGTTAGGGGTAGTCGAGGATGTAATTGTTAGGGTTAAAGACTACTTCCTAGTTTACTTCTTAGTCCTTGACATGGAAGTCCCCAAACAATTACAAAATACGCCCACCATCCTTGGCAGACCCTTGTTGGCTACAGCCAAGGTTAACATTGAATGTGACACGAGATGTATGGAAATTGCCTTTGAAGATAAGAAGATGCAATTAGATATCTTCAAGGCAACCAAGTCTTTTGATTGCAGTTGTGTTGAGGAGTGCGATCCCGTGGATACCTTGGTTGAAGAGTGCTTGACACTTAGTTCCTTAGAGGACTACCTGACTCAACCATCTTTAGATTACCTTGACCCACCCAAATCCCTGGAGGTTGCAAATCTTTGCAGAGCTGAATATCACCGGCAACCTCCACTTGAGGAGATTGATGTCACTCAACTCCCTCCCTTCCCTTACCCATCCAACATTGTACCAACTACACCCGAACTCAAACCTTTGCCTGACAACCTTAGATATGTCATCCTGGGACCTGATCATACCTTCCTTGTGATTATCAATGCACACTTGAATAGGGGCCAAGAACTTAGGTTGATTGCAACTATTTTTGAACATCGGGAAGCAATTGGGTGGATAATTCCAACTTAAGGGGAATTAGCCCTAGCTATTATACTCATAAGATCAATTTTGAAGATGGGGCTAGACCTTCTCATCAGATGCAAAGGCATTTAATCCCTAACATGCGAGAGGTCGCTAGAAAAGAGATTATAAAATGACTTGATGTAGGAATCATCTATCTGATTTTCAATAGCCCCTAGTTGAGCCCTACTCAAGTGGTACCAATGAAGGTCGGAGTCACTGTTGTAACAAATGACCATGGCGAATCCATCCCTACCTACACCACAACCACATGGTGGGTGTGTATCGACTATAGCAAGCTAAATGAGGCTACTAAGAAGGATCATTTCCCCTTGCCATTCATTGACCAGATTCTCGAACGATTAGCAGGGTGGAAATATGTTTGCTTCCTGGATGGATATTTAGGATATAACCAGGTTGCTATTGCACCTGAAGATCAAGAAGAGACCACTTTCGCTTGCCTATATGGCACGTTTGCATTCTGCCGTATGCCATTCAGGTTATGCAACGCAACTGCTACCTTTTAGCGCTGCATGTTGGCCTTCTTCTTTGAGATGGTGAGTGAATATCTGGAGGTCTTTATGGATAATTTCTCCATCTTTGGAGAATCATTCGACCATTGCCTAAGGAACCTGGAGAAAATCTTGAAGAGATGTATCGAGGTCAACCTGGTTTTAAGATGGAAAATTAGCCATTTTATGCTTCAAGAAGGGATTGTCCTTGGTCACATTGTCTCTTATAGGGCATAAAAGTTGACTGAGCTAAAGTTGACCTAATTTCCAAGCTACCACCTCGTAGCTCGGTCAAACAAATCAGATCTTTCCTAAGACACGTTGGCTTTTACAGAAGGTTCATAAGAGACTTCTCCAAGATATCCAAACCCTTAATTGACTTTCAAGCCAACGATGCGCAATTTGACATGACACCTGATTGCATTAAAGCCTACACCACTTTATGGGATACAACTCTATTGCACCCATTTTACAACCACCAGACTGGTCCCAGGATTTTGAGATAATGTACGATGCATTAAATTTTGCTATTGGAGTTGTCCTAGGATAAAGACAGGAAAAGAAACTTGCGGTGATCTACTATGCGAGCAAAACCTTAGATGAGGCTCAACGGAATTATAATGTAATAGAAAAGGAGTTGCTCGCCAAAGTTTTTGGATTAGAAAAGTTCAAATTGTACCTTTTTGGATCCTACGTGATAATCTACATTGGCCATTTTCTATCTGGCACTTGTTAGCCAAAAAGAATGCAAAACCCAGGTTGATCAAATGGATTCTACTCCTGTAGGAATTTGACCTGGAAATTATGCGACAAGGATGGATCTAAGAATGACGTAGCTGACCACCTATGTAGACTTCACTTGGTGCATATTGGACCTTCACTAGCTATGATTGATGCATTTTTGGATGGGCATATTTAGCTGTGTAGGGAACGAATCTCCCTTGGTATGCTGACCTGGTTAACTACTTGGTCATAAGGTAGATTCCACATAGTTGTTCTAGACAACAATGGGATAAGTTCTTGGCTGAGGCCAAACACTATGTCTGGGATGATCTTATGTTGTTTAGACTTTGTGCTGACCAGATAATTAGGAGATGCATTCCCGAGGATGAGGTTCAAAGTGTGTTATCCTTCTGTCATGACCATGCATGTGGTGGCCACTTCTTCAGAAATAGATGGTTGCAAAAGTTTAACAGTTTGGTTTCTATTGGCCATCTCTATTCAAGGACACACATAGCTTTGCTAAAACCTTCACTAGATGACAGACTCTAGGGACCATGACCAAGAAAGATATGATGCCTCTACAACCCATTTTTATCATTGAACTATTCGATGTCTCGGGCATTGATTTCATGGGTCCCTTCCTACCATCCAACGGCTTCCAATATATACTAGTCTCAGTAGATTATGTCTCAAAATGGATCGAAGTCATCCCTACTTGAAAGTGTGATCATAAGGCCATCATGGATTTTGTTAAGAAGAACATCTTCTCTCGATTCGGGATACCCAAGGCCATGATTAGTGATGGTGGGAGTCACTTCATTAATGCCTAGTTTCATGTTCTACTTAAGAAGTATGGGATCACTCACTGCATTGCCACCCTGTATCACCTACAAACGAATAGGCAAACTGAGGTCTCGAATAGTATATCTTGCAAAAGACTGTGAGACTTGATCGGAACGATTGGTCCAACCAATTGGATGATGTTCTTTGGGCATACAGGATCGCCTATAAAACCTGATTGGCATGTCACCATATCGATTGGTCCTCGACAAAGCTTGCCACCTTCCGATTGAGTTAAAGCACTGGGCATATTGGGCTGTAAAGCAATGCAATATGGATCCCCATATGGCTGGTACTCAGAGAAAGCTTCAGCTCTCTGAGCTCGAGGAAATATGTCAGGACTCCTATGAGAATAGTAGAATATATAAGGAGAAGATGAAAGTTGTCCACGACCGGCACATTAATAGAAAAACCTTTGAGCCGACAAGCTTAGCTATTTCACGCACGGCTTAAGTTGTTTCCCAGAAAGTTGTGATCTAAGTGGATGGGACCTTACAAGGTGGTCAGACCATTTTTCAACGGGGTAGTAGAAATTGCTGATCCTAAGACCAGGCAAACCTTTATGGTTAATGGATAAAGGTTGAAACATTTTCTTGCCCAGGTTCCCTCAAAGGAAGTTGTAACCCTGATTGAGGTTTAAACTAGAGCTTCGCCTAGCTGGAGGCATGATGGTAACACCATCATTCGTCATAATTAACTTAAATATAATTAGATTCAAGTGTTAAATGCTCCTCGATGATCATTTGAGGATCATAATTCCTTGCCGAATTGATTTAGGAAGAAGATTGAAAAAATGGTTAATTCTGCTATTTTAACATCCAATCACTAATGCAAATTAATCAATAGGTTGATCAGGGGTTAATTCAAGATTAAATGAACTTAAAAGACTAGGAAGTGGGCTCAGAATAACTGAATCGGGGTTTACAGCATTGTGTATTCAAATATTATAAAAAACCCTAATTATCAGTCTTACTTAAATTGAAAGGGTTCTGGCAGAAATAAATTCAATCTAAACCTCTTAAAGATCATTGAAAAATATTCTAAGAGGTTGGTACCTTCACTTTGACCATCTGACCCCATTTTGAGCAAAAATAGAGATTCAAGCGGGAATTTACCATGGTTTGGGCTTATGTGTAATTTACACAATCAAATGTGGTCAAACTCAAATATAAGTTCACCATTAGATTCCTTGGGTCTAAATTATGTTAACTCCAAAATTTGGGTCCAATCAAAATCCATATTGACAGTTTGCATTTTAACCTTAAAATCTTTGTTCATCACACCTAAGCCCTTACCTTCTAGGTTTCTTACAAACACTCTCGTACTTTGTCATCTTCTTCGTAAATGTGCCCCTGCTACCTTCTCTCTCCTAGTTTCCTTAAACCTGTTGCAGCAGGCCTTCAAACCTAAAGTTGGCAAGATTTGATTGGGAAATTACCCAATCAAATCTTCGCCAATTCACACCAAAATTGGTGTGAACACTAATCAGAGCATAGCTGATCTCTTGGGCTAGGTCTCAGGATCTGTCATCCATGAAATCATCGCCGGCAAGCTTGAGAGGTTTAAGAGTTGAGTTGCCAAGAAGTGCACATTAAGACTTCAAATTTCGGGTAATTCGATGAAGGTACCACATCTATATAAAGGGGAGACTTTCAATGCGCAACAGGTGTCCAATTACGTCGGGATTCCCCTGATTCTTCCATCTCACCAATGAATTGTGATGCACTTCAAGAGCTCTTCGAACCACCTTCTTTGCCCTTCACCAAGCACAATATGCTTAAGGTTTCCCTTTCCCATTCTTCCAAGAAGCTTCTCGGAAAGCTTCATGCTCTGAAACCCCTTGCTCTACTCCGGCGACCTCATCTCCTTCCTCGTCTCTGGTATACCTCTGGCGACACTCTCCCATTGTCCTCTCATGAAATTACTATATGGCTTCTCTTTGTATCATCTCAAATTCCATTTTTGGAGCTTCTTAGCTCCCAATTCCATCTCCTTCTCCTTCCCTGATGCTGGCAACACCTCGGTTGACCACCTTCACCGCCAACCTGCATTCGCTCTCCTCTACCTCAATTGACTAAGGTGAAAGCTTTGCCTCACCTAATTTCATCACACATCTCCTACATCAACACCTCCAACTCCGTTCACTGGAGCTCTACTCACCTTCACCGTCTGTCCACTGCACACATGCACTCTTCAAATCACCTCCACCAACACGTCTACCGCATGTTGGTGAAGCTTCTGAACCCTTTAATTGGGGCAGTTGGCCCATATTCATCTTTGCAGGTTCCTCACTGCTGCCATTGTCTTCTCTTACTCTATTCGCCGTCTGACTAGCCGTCAACCACTACACTACTAATAAATGCCAGTCTATCATCATTCTTATGCCCTAAAACTAATCTAGCTCTTAGGGTTTTAACTTTGTAAATGGATTTTCGGGCTGCATTTAGGCATCTACCTAGGTTAGGCATGCATTGCATTTTAATTGTAGTTTTAATGTATTTATGTGAGTGTCGGGATTAGGTAGAATGTCAGATCCCACATACTTTGGCACTCAGGAAGGTAGAAGATGAAGGAGAAGCATCTATCAGTTGGATCTCAACTAGATCCAGCTCATCCCAGCTAGATCCCAGCTCCTTCTAGCTAAATCAACTCATCCTTAGTTCCATTCAACTCATCTCAGCTGAATGGTAGCTCTAGCTAGTTCACCTTAGCTCCATTCAGCTCACCTCAGCTGGATGGTAGCTCAAACTAGCTTAAGTCAGTTGATCCCAGCTCCTCCAATTCATAACAGTTCACTGGAAGCTCAACCTGACTATGACTAGCTACTACCATCAACTAGCTAAACCTAGTCAGTTGAAGATGACCTCAACCAGTTCAGGCCAACTCAAGTTCAGCTCTCGGAGACTCAACTCAGCTCAACTTAGTTGAGTTGTGCTACTTGACCTAAGCTAAGGTAATCTCCAAGAAGACCAGACCTAGCTCACCTCAGCTCATATCAGCAGAAGCCAGCTCATCTTAGGTTGGCTTAGCTGCTAGCAAAGAACTAGTAAGCTAAGCCAGCTAAGGTAGCTCCCTGCAGTTCTCTTCAGCAACTACTAGCTTTAGTGCAGCTTAAGGCAGCTCCCTCTAACTCATCACCTCTCTAACCCTAGCTCTACCTCCTCTCTCCACTACTCTTCTACTAGCTAAGCTAGCTTAGTCTAGCTAGTTAACCTCAATGGCATCCCAACCTAACCCTAAAATCCACCTAACTAGCTCCACTAACTAAGCATACCTATAGTCCACCTAAGCTACCTTCACCACCTTTCTCTTTTGGCACCAAGACAAGGCACCCTTCCACCCCTTAACCACAACCAAAAGCCACCAAGGGTTGGTGCCAAAAATCAGTTATAACCACTCCACAATTTCCCTCCAAAAACCCCTCCATCTCAACCATACACATACCCTTCAACCCAATCTCCACCATCCAAATTTTCCTCCAAAATCTACCATTCTAGAAACCCTACTTTTGATGCCAAAATGGAAGCATCCCTACACCATGGATGTCCACCATGGGGTACCTCCATGGCCATAACCACCACCTACACATCTCCCCATGTGGTGCCAACACATCTCCCCCCTTGGATCCTTAACCACACACCTAGAGACCATCCTAGCCCTCCATTCAAGGCCACACCAACCACCTCCTCTCTATTTCTATATATACCCTACTAAGTACCACATTAAAATCATCTTCTCCATTAGTTAGGTTCCACCATAGCCATCTACATCCCATCTTCACACCAAGGAAGAAGAAGAAGAGAAGAAGATCAAGGGGGCAACCTACCCACCCCTTGGGGATTTCTTCCTCTCCTTCTTCTCCCTTGTGCCTTGCCAAGGAGGAGATCTTCTACATAGAGGGGATGACCAGGCTGAAGAGGAACCTTAAGGTGGTTGACACCCACCTTGAGGAGAGAGCTTGGAGGAGGACTACACCAAGAAGAAGTCAAGGAGCACCCTTTTTAAGTGTAGGGCAACCACACTTGGAGCAAGGGCCATCCAGACTTCTACCAGAGGATCCCTCTCTTCTTTATCTTCCACTTTATCTCTTGTATTAGCTAGTAGTTTTATTATTTTTGCAAGAAGCATTCCTTTACATGTACTCCAAATTCTACCAATATAAGATTTCCATTTACCTTCCAATTTATGTTTTTATCATAGTGTGTTTTTTTAGGTTGTTAGTAGCATAGTGCACACCACACTCTCCTCTTCTAATTACTTTAGGCGCACTTGCCTAGGGTGAGCTTAGAAGAGTGGGTTTCATTCTTATCACCTAGGCGTGCGTTTAGCGTAGTTAATCTTCGCATCAAATACCCGATTGTTTCCAAAACCCTAAAAACAAGAAATTTGAAAATATAAAAAGAAAGAAAAGTGCAGATTTGAGAGGCAAGAGAGAATCAATTCATGTGATTAAGAAATTGGCCTCCTTGGATGACCGTAGATACTCCACTATCTAGGTATTATAAATTGTAAAAGTCGATTGTGGATTTAAGCATAGGACACTATTTTGCATCTTTCACAAAATGCGTGTTTCTCTCATCATCCACTAGTCCCCTCGAACATGGAACTACATTAAGAGCCTCGCTGGGCCATCAATTGAACAAGGCAGTAGTTGTAGTCCCAGCAATTGGACCAAGCTCCCACGTGCCAGCAACATGAAGAAGGGACTTTAGTCGCCCATCGGGCAAAATGAAAATAGAAATTTCTTCATAATCTTTTGCGTGCATAAGCCATTTGCTCAGATCATGGGGGTTGGGTCCCCATGCACACATATTACATGTGTTCTCACCTACGCTCACAGCACGTGGGTTTGTGCTGAACTGGATTTGGGTCTGGACTGATCTAGTTTGGGGTTCGAGAGATAAATAAGGGAGGCTTTGTGAGAGAGGGAGGGGGTTTTGCACTATAGAGATTTGAGCTGGGACTTAATTAAGGCATCTGAGACCTTAGTGAGACATCTAATTTGGAGAAGTTGAAAGGAATACTTGGCTGTGTTAAGTCTTGAGTTGAGGCTTTGATACAGGAATTGGTGAAGTGTTGAACTACAAGTGTCTTGGGAGACATTTGATACTAAGCTTAAGTTTGAGTGGATAGCTTGAGTATTAAGAGTTCATTGGTGGTTTCAACCACCATTATTTTTGCTATCTCTTTATATATTATTTTTGTTCTCTAACTTTGGCATATGCCTGAGAGTAGGATCATGTTTTAAGATAGTTACATCATAGTATAGCATGAAAATACGTTGAAGCAAATAACATGTAACGAGATGGTGAGTCCCAGTCGAACTTAGGGGCATAGAAATGTCTTGATTTTAGCACAGATTTAGAACTAACTAAGCACTAATCATGATAGTAATTGTAATTAGATAATAATCAGGCAATTAGTTGAATGTTTGGCAAGAATTTCAAATAGAACTAAGTAACTAGAATATGAATTTCTAGAACTAGAACTACTAAAATTAACTATCTAATTTACTAGAACAAGGGCACCATGGGTGGTCCTTGGTGGCCTTTGGAGAGGTTGGGGAGAGTAGCAGTGGTGCACCAAGGTGATCTGGATGGTTGCTTCAGAGGAAGAGGGAGCTAGAGAAGCTTGGAGATGTCTAGAGGGAGAGATGGAGCAAGAGATTCCTTCAAATGGGAGCTCTGGGGTCCTTTTCATAGTTAAAATAAGGGGCAAAGCAGGTATTTGGCTTCCAAAATCATGCATAAACCTTGGATCGATCCGATCCGTCGATCAGGAGATCCACAGATTAGATTGTGTCTTCAAAGGCCTCCCACTCTGATTATGCCACATGGAGCTCTCTGGTCCTTCAGATCCTGATCGTGTGGTTGAGAGCCTGTGCGCTCCACCGTCTTTGGGTCTTCATCGCACATGCATGCTCTTTTAATTCCAGCTGTCTGATCTTAACGATCGACGACTTAAAAGCACGCTTGCAACCGCATTTGAGTGCCTACGTGCAGCGTGGTGCCAACCGTGTGTCATTATGCACGTTCACCAAACTGTCTAATCCGATGCATGATCACGTGCCACACGTTTGCACTTGCACCCTTGGTTGCTGATCCGATGGCTCCATTTCATCCAAAGGCGTCGCCTCTTCCAATTTCCACTTAGTGCGGTTCGAACGGTCATCGCCCACTTGATTTCACACTTGCTGACCAATGCGCTATGCATGCAGATGGTTAAGTGTTTGTTTTCTCGCACATGCCTCCTCAGCCGTTGGATCATCCAATGGCTGAGATGGATCCTCATTTGATGAAGCGCTAGGGTAGGCATCGACGTGGTGCTCTTGTGGCTGTTGGATGATGATTCGACGGCCCACAAAGCATGTAGTATGTGCTTCATTGGATAGGTCAACGGTAGCAACTGTTGGGATGGCGCCAGGTGGCACCACCCTAACCATTGGTTTTCTCCGTTTTGTAGATGTGCTGCAGGGCTCTGATTGAGTTGATTTTTGTGCTGTTGGACTGCAATCGTTCATCCGAATCCATTCGTGTGGTTGGATTTGGCATCTAAGGTTTGGATTTGTGCTACCTTGCTTCTTGGCCTTTGCTCTTCCATAGACTTTATAAGATGCTATGCTAGTCCAATCAAGACGATCTCGGAAGTGTTGGACCCCATCGTCATCCTAAACATATCCTTATGGTAGGATTTATCATTCGCGTCACCGAATTACTTGTAATTATTATTGCCTCTCAATTAGAACATAATATAACATTATTAGTTACAAAGCTAACAATTTAACTATGATGCAAATTATGCTGCTCATGAATGCATAATTCCCAAGCTATGCTAGGATCTAACTTAATTCAAGTAGATTAGGACCTATGATTACTATGCAATCATACCCCAATGCCAAAATCTTTCTAGTCCCTAACAAATGCAAGACTAAATGCATTTCATCAAGAGTTTGACTAGATATCTATTTCTTTTGTTTTCATCCAAAAATTTAGAAATCTAGATAATCGTGAAAGTATAGTGTTGTAGCCTATGCAATGGATCAAAGTGAAAAGTCAATCCACATCTAAAGTTCGTACTTGACCCTCAGAGAAAACTCTATCGGGATAGGCAAACTTCTTCCCTCAAGGGTATAAAATAATCTCTAGTTTAGCCCTAGCTTTTGGCTTAGGTAGAAGATGTCTAAGTCTAGTGGATTTGTATTTGATGGCTCACACTCTTCTAGTGCCACATATAGACTAGTACCACAGAATCTAGATTTCCAGACTATCAAATAAATCAACTTAGAGAGAGGCAGAAAAACTGTGCTCTCTTTAGTTCCTTGTACTCATTCTCTCTTTCTCTTTTCTTCTCTTTTTGTTTCTTTTTCTTTTCTTTTCGTTTCTTTTTCTTCTTGAGCTCACAATCTCACTAGATTTGTAAATATATTTGGTGGTCTCTCAAGGCATTAATACTTCAATTAGGTTCTGATAATCCTATAACTAAGTCAGAAATCCTTAGCCAGTATTCGGGAGGTCAGAAATATAGGAAAAATAGGTCAAGGGTTGTATTTGGTGGATCGTAAGGATAGTCGGCATTGTTGCCTCAATGTGCATGAACTAAATACAACTCAGTGCTTTTTTTTGGATTTTTTCTCTTTTTTTTTCATGATTTTTTTCTTTTTCTTTTTATCTTTTTTTCTCTTTTTTTTCACTTATATATCTACCAACACAATGCATCGTAACATGACATACGCACTTCACAAGGCATGCATTATTTGGGATTGGTGATATTCAAGAGGATATTGGGTGGCTTATTTAGTGGAAGTACCTATTCTCGGCACCAGAAAAGGAATGGATGGGACAACATAACACCCTTCTTTAGCTGAGGATTTCGCAAAAGACAGTCGTAACCATTAACCTTAGTCCTCATTTTATTAGAACCCGCTCTCTGTGCATTTACCTTATTTGGTGGCTCTCACAAAAATTCACACAAAGAAATTGTACGTAGAAATCGAGAGCGAAAATTGTCCCTAACTCTAGGTACCATTATCCAATTATCTAGAAATTAAGATTCCTTGTACTAGACTTAGAGTACCAGTAGACTCTCTACTCTCACCTTGCAATTGTTTGGTGGATCTACTAGAAGATGGTTTGCCTGACTCCTTAGTTACTGTCCAAGGGTTTAGGAAAAGAAGCAATGCTTCTTCTCGACAAACTAATGATGTCTATCATTCTCCACAATGGATCCATTGGAAATTCTATGTGCAAGTGTGAAATTGTACTGGATTCTAATTTTATGAATCAACTAAAGAATAAATCCCTAATAAAACCTCTTGATAAAAATTTGTTTCCTAAGGTGTTGGCAGAATTTTTTTTTTTAGTTTATATGTACTACCACCCATGCCTAAGTTCTTACTTGTCCTCATGCATGAATAAGACAAGATCACTTAAGACAGGGAGTAAGGGGATAGAAATCACCTGGAATTGCTCCTGATTCATCATTCAGCAAATGGCAACACTACAATGTTAATCACAATATGCAAACTAATATGCCAAAATTGAAATATGCTAAAAATAGAAACAATATGTTATGTATAAATGTTGAGTTTAGCACCTCCAGTTGTGCGAAACTCCATTAGATGGATCAATAATTGTAGAGGAGTGGGTCAAGATCAAAAGGAAGATGTGGTTGTATGGTCCAAGAATCAGTGGTCCACAAATGTGAACCCGTTGATGGTATAACCCTATTCCAAAGAGTCTTTCAATAGCAAGGTGTGGAATAGGGACAAAGAATGGAGGAAAATTGGAACGAGGGTGAAGATGCCAATCCTGCTCATTCATTCTATTCCAAAAGTCCATGAGCAGTTGCTGAGGAAGTGGCTTGATATGAAAGTCGAAGTGCCAGTCAGCATTAGAGTCTGGATCATAAGGGTCTTCATAATGGTGATTAACATAGAAAATCATGTTCTCCCCAGACTCTAGATTGTATGAAGGTATATGTTCAATTGGAAGTTCTGTATAGAGATCACTAAAATCCTCAGAAATCATCTCATCCTTGTTGTCACTAATTTTAGATTCCTCGGAATCTGTCTTAGTCTCTGAGTCAAGCCATCCATTAGATTGACTAGGATTATGAGTAAGTCCCCAATTCATTGTGCTCAGTATTTCACCTTCATAAGTGTCAGGTTGCTCAACATTTTGTGTTTCCTATGGTCTTTCTGTTTCCCTTGATAAATCATCAGAAGTACCCTCCGATAATTGGAAATCTAATTCAAGAGTAGAGAATGCAAACTCTGGGTTTCCTTCATTTCCTTGGTAGGTGGGAGGAGAATAATGTGAATCACAAGATGTCAGAGTGAAAATAGATTCGTTTCTCTACGTAGTCGTGTCAACTCCAGATTCATCAAGGCACATGTGATTATCAGAATCCCTAGGAAAAATCATCTCTGAATTACCTAGGTGCGCCTGACCAGTGATGTCCAAGGTAGTAATCTCCTGATTTTCATTGAATACAACCTGTCTTTGCTTCAATTCCCCCAGATTGTTTGGGACATCCAAATCTAAATCATCCTGTGAATCCTTACCTTAGGAATCCTTGAATATAAAGGAATCATATTCCGACTCATGACTGACTGATTCCTCAAAATGAAAGGTTTGCATCTCAGGGCTTTCATCAAGATCAAGATCCATACGTTGATTTTCTTCCTTGATTCCATCAGGTGTCTTCCACAATTATAAATTAATGTTGGGGGTACCATCACTTTCCCGAATGGGGTTCTTAGATGGGTCCATTTGATTTATTCCTGGCTCATGTCCATTAACCACATTAGATGTCTCTTCTTTCATTTCAGAATCATCAATATCAACATCACCCACTTCAGATGTGTGACTAAAGAATCTCTAAAAATAGTCTCTAGTACAACCATGCCAAGTTCCCTAAAATCATCTAGTTTAGTCTGAACTTGGTACTACAAAAGGAGTATGTCTCGAAGTGTGCGAGTTTGTTAAGTCATCTAGTTCTTTAAGGGGTGCCATTAGAGATTCTTTGGTTGCAATAAAAGTCTGCCTCTGCCCCGAATCAGTAGTGGTCTGGATTTGATGTAGATATCCCACAACTATGTTCTTGTACTTTGCTACCATTTGCTGCAGTCTGAGAAGTACTTGCTAGTCCATTGGCGGCTCCCCAGTGGTGATATGTGTGGATGTGTCCCCAGAATGTGTGTCCAATGTGAAAGATGTGTCTCAAGTAAGATGGAGGGTTATAATAGATTTGGTATGGAAAATCATAGGGGTGGTGGGTGGGTTCGGTGTAGTCATCAGTTGCGGTCGAATCCTCAACCTTGAGTGGCTACCCATCAACTTGTGGCACATTCCCACTGGATTCAGGGTTGCTAGAGGTGATTTCTTGAGTTCTTTGTCTCTTGTTATGAATTGCTTTTCTCCAACCCTTAGATTCCCTTTTTTTGACCTCCTTGGCTTATTGGACGATTTGGATCAGTTCGGTGATTTGGGAGTTCTTGTGAGGGGTAGGAGCTTGCCTTCAATGGGACCAGTTAAGATAATCAGCCATCATGACGAGATCTCGATCTCGCATGGAGAGTGTTTCTAAGTGTTGTGATGTTCCTTGATATTTAGACATCCGTGTGGATCTCCAAGAAGGTGAGGTGGGTATATCCCAAGGCTGAGGAGCATGAGTATAGGAATTGTAATCAGCATAATGAGAAGTCTCTTACCCATAAGAAGTTGGGATCATAGTTGGGTTGGAGGAGAACCCTGATGATGGTAAGATGAGAAAGAATATGGGTCCATGATTAGGATGGTCAAAAGACCCCAGGAGGGTCTTAGTGACCTTAAACCAGTTACAAGAGACTGGTGGCAGAACAAGGCAAAGGCCTTGCAATCAAAGTGGTCCTTATAATTGAATGACCAGATGTTTCGTTAAGGTTTGAATTGTTGAAGAAAATTCATTAAGAAACTAACTAAAAATGATCCTCGCCTCTTAACCTAACTCAGCCTGTTTGTTTACGAGGGGACTAAGAGGAAGGTTCTTCCTTCGACTTTTGCCTTCGATTCCTTTATACCCCTTAGACGCGGTCGTTTGACACCACCCCGCAGACTTGGATGCCAAGCTTGGCTAAAGAGGTTGAGACCATCCGGTAGTTAAAAGATGAATGCAGGTTATTAAGATATTCTTTACAATTTTTTTTTAACCTTTTCTTCAATTTAGGTGTGTGGTGAGTGGTCGACAAGGTGACTCGACTCACCGACTAATCTCTGGACTCGATTGAGTCGAGGCTAGTCCAATGCGATCTCTAAATGTGACCCTAAAGGTTAAACCTATGGTCTATGCAATTGACGAGACAGATCACAATTAGATTCAAAATGCTCTCTAAAATATAATTAGAATCTAAATGCTATGAAAATTTGCAGGAAGATTCCTTCTTCAATAAGATTTTCAAAAAATATTTTTTCAGAATTTTTACTATTTCAAATAAATATGTATGAATTTTTAACTAACAGGGTATCAGATTTGAGATTTTGGCCTCGTGTTGGTTTTTGCTTTTTGAAATGGTAATAAGTGTGATCGAAAAATTTATAAAAAACATGGTAATTAAAGCTAACTTGATTATCTTTCAAATTCCACCATTTTTGAATCAATTAAATTCATGTTTTGTTCGAAATTGATTTTTGAAGTTCACAAAAATCTGGATTTCAGTCTATCTGATCCTTATGTACTCAACAAATTTTTAAAAATTCCACAAATTGAATTTTTTGAAGAAATGGTGGTGTTGGAAAGATAATTGGAAAATCTAGCACCTGCTCGAATTTTAAAATTTTTGGACTAGTAGAAACATGACAAATGAATTTTCAAATTCGTATCCAATTTCTAGTCGAGTTTCTAAAAATAGTTTTAAACAAATTTTTTATTTATGCAAAGCAAATCTTAGCTACCTAACAAATCAAATTCTAATAATTTTTCATGTTTTTTTTAAATAACTCCTATCCTCATATGAAATCAAATCCTATTCTAAATTCCTACTGATTTGCACCTAATTTTCTTCACCTGCACTTGATGCATGCGCAGATCCATGTTTCATACCTGCACATCAATAAAAAATATATTAAATCAGATATTAAATCAAGAATCACCGTGCCTCCCTAGGAACAACGCCAATTTACCCAGTCATAAGATTGCGTTTTAAGATAATTACATTGTAGTATAACACGAAAATATGTTGAAGCAAATAAAATATAACGAGATGGTGAGTCTCGGTCGAGCTCAGGGAGGTAGAGAAACGTCTTGATTTTAACATTGATCTAGAACTAACTAGAACTAACTAACCATGATAGTAACTGTAATTAGATAATAATGAGGCAATCAGTTGAATGTTTGGCAGGAATTTCAATAAGAACTAAGTAACTTGATCATGAATTTTTAGAACTAGAACTACTAAAATTAACTATATAAGCTACTAGAACAAGGGAACCAAGGGTGGTCCTTGGTGGCATTTGGAGAGGTTGGGGAGAGCAGCACCGGTGCACCAAGGTGATCTTGATGGATGCTTTAGAGGAAGAGGGAGCCGAAGAAGCTTGGAGATGTCTGGAGGGAAAGATGGAGGAAGAGATTCCTTCAAATTGGAGCTCTGGGGTCCTTTTATAGTTAAAATGAGGGGCAAAGCAGGAATTTGGTTGCCAAAATTGTGCATCAACCTTGGATCCGTCAGATCTGTCGATCCGGAGATCAACGGATCAGTTCGCGCCCTCAAAGGCCTCCCATGCACCTTCAACGTGTGCACCGCCTTTAATTGTGCCACGTGGCGCTCTCTGGTCCTTCAGATCCTAATCTTGCGGCTAAGAGCCCGCATGCTCCATTGCCTTTGAGTCTTCATCTGTTACAACCCGATTCCCGAATCCCTACGAGACACGAGAATTGGACCGACTCGACTGATCCCAAGACCCAGTCGTCCAACGAGAAAGTAACCAAAAAGAAGTAAAATAAACCACATTCACCATGCAAGTAACTAACAGTAACAAAAGTACAGCAGTAAAGAAAAGAACTACTATAGTACACACCACCACAAGATTAGAGAATTAAAAACAGGTACAGGAATATGAAGTTTACAATAAAAGAGTACAAAGGTGTAACAGAATACTCACTATTACAGAAAAACGGGTACAACAAAAGTACAACTATTGGGCTCTACTAGGCCCAGCACCCTCTACAACCGTAGGCTCTAGCTGCTCAACACCTTGTCCTGAAAAAGGTGACAAATATGACATGTCAGTGAAACGTTGAGTAGAGTGGCAACCAGCTAGCTAAGAAAAAATAGTAAAGGTGGACAAGTAGTTGTTGTTTTTAATTTCTTTCTTTATTTATCTATTTACTCTTTCTTGGTTTATTTCTCAGGTCTTTCTCTTGATCTCGAATGTTCCTCGTGGGAACGATCTTGATTGCAGTCTTTTTCGAAAAGTAGAAGTAGCATGTGGTGCTCTCCTGGCCAGGAGAGTCCCCCGTGGTGGTCCTACCCTCAGTCAACCATCCCAAGGTCATTGATAGACGTAATGGTGACTATAGCACGCTCGATAAACGTATGGGTAGCTACCCCGCACTGGCACGCGGTCAGTCATTTCTGTTAACGGGTGCACCCAAAGCACAGCACGGAACTAGTATAGGGCAGAGCCCTCTTAGTAGCAAGGGTCTAGCCCCTCCACAGTAACCAAACAGAGGTCTTGCCCCTCCACAGTCCGCGCACCCTCGCCTGACTACCCTGGTTTGCCCAGTGGGCCTTACAAGTCAGTGTAGGACAGCTAGCTGAACCCCGGGTCCCGTGGGGTGGTTAGCTCCCTCCCTACACTAGTAGCTCTCCCCGGTACGATGTACGCGAGGGCCAAAAGTCAGTACAAAGTGGCCAGACCTAACCTCGGGTCCTTAGGGCGGCTGGCTCCATTCTGCACTAAGAGGTAACCTGTGCTTCCCTTGGTACTACGTACCAAAGAGACAACACACTTTCCCATTCACTTTTCCAGTTCCATTCTGTTTATTTCCAGGAGTTCTACTCCTAATTCCCCGTAGGGTTCATTCTCATGTTTCGCAGGCCAATCCATACTAGGTTTCATCATTTCAGGTTTATTCGCATATAGTACGTGTTTCCGACATTCAAACTTCTTTTCCTTTCTAATTTATATACAAGCAGCTCGTATTTAATTTCAACCAACAGAAATTACATGTAACAGTTACTAGCAACAGTACTCTACATTTCACAGGCAGCTGTTATCCAATTACAGGCAATTATCATTATTCTATCTACTTATCCAAGACTGCAATTTAGGCATTCAAGCCATTCGTTTCAGTGTTTCTGTTCCTAGGATTCATGCCACACCCTAGGATCTATCATTCAATCTAGTTTTCAGGTCCTAGGATTCATGCCATACCCTAGGATCTATCATTCAATATAGTTTCAGGTCCTAGGATTCATGCCATATCCTAGGATCTATCATTCAATCTAGTTTTCAGGTCCTAGGATTCATGCCATACCCTAGGATCTATCATTCAATCTAGTTTTCAGGTCCTAGGATTCATGCCATACCCTAGGATCTATCATTTATTTCAGATATGCATTAATGTTTATAATTAACTAAGGGAAGCCACTCTACCCGCAATACCGGGAGTAATGGAGGCGTGATCGACAGGTCCACGTGCCTCCGCAACCCCCAAAGCCGCAACAGAACGAGGTCCTAACACAAGGATCAATCACAAGGAACCACTCAGAACAGGATAAAAGTATTTCAAACAAGTAGAGGAACTAATTCTGAGAAGAACGGAATCTTAAATGCGAAAATTGGACCTCGAACGGACCCTAAACGGGTCAAAAACAACAACTCTGACCCAAATCAAATGTCTGGAACATCTTCCAGACGTCCTAAAAAGGGGTCCAGGTCATACCTCACTCTGCGTTGCTCCTCAGACGTCCAGAGGTCCTGATGAACCGTCTGGACCCAGCTCCAGACGTCCGACCACCTCTCCAGATGTCTGGAGACGCTCTCCGCCATCTGGTGACTCGCTTAAACGTCTGAACCACGTGGGAGGGCGTGTCCCATGCCTTCCCGAAGTGAAACCTGCATGCACACGCAAAACTCCCTCAGCAAGGCACACGACAGAGCTTCAGCGGAACGGCCTGCATGGCCGTATCCACAAAATGAAGGTATAGGCACAGTACGTACATATCAGCCATCTGGAGCTTCCAGACGTCGTTCGCGTCGTCTGGATGTAGGTTCAGACGTCAGATTCTAGGAAAAATCCCAGAATCAAAAGCTCCTTCATTTTCTTCCCGTTGCGTGCGGCCGCGCCACGCTCGTCCGCCCGCTGCTCGAGCTACAGCAGCACCGGGGAAACCACCCCAGCACAACGCTCCTCTGCACGCATGTGGGTCGGCCTCGAGCTGCTCTGGAGAGCTCTCTCTTATGGCTCGCGTGCTCTCTCCTCTTCCCTCTCACTGCACCTCTCTTCTTCGCCACTGCATCTTGCAGCAGCTGCCGCCCTCGCTCTCGCTCTCGCTCTCGCACTGGGGGAGGAAACGGATGGATGTGGGTGGCGTGAGGCAGCTGCTACCCTCTCGCGATCGTACGCACACAAAAATTAATTTCCAGATGTCTGGGAAGGCATCCAGACGTCTGGACCAACTCCCAGACGTCTTAAAGTGTTTTGATGTCACAGGTCTTAAACATCATCGCATGTGCACATGCTTTTAAATCCAGTCCTCTTATCTTAACAATCGATGGCTTAAAAGAGTGCTCGTGATCACCTTTGAGTGCCCATGTGTAGTGGGCCGTCCAACCGTGCGTCATTGCACATGTATGCCGCACTGCCTAATCCGATGCTTGATTGCGGACCACGTGTCTACGCTTGCGCCCTTGATTGTTGATCCGACAGCTCTATTTCGTCCAAGTGCACTGGCTCTTCCAATTTCCACTCCATGCAGTTTGAACGGTTGTTTCTCGCTTGATTTCATGCATGTTGACCAATGCGCTACGTGCACAGATGGTCATGCATTTATTTTCTCGCACATGTTTCCTCAGCCATTCGATGAGGATCTAACGGTTGGGATGGATCATGATTTGATGAAGTGATGGGTAGGCATCGACGTGGTGCTCTTGTGGTTGTTGGATGATGATCCAACGACCCACAAAGTGCGTAGTATGTGCTTCAATGGATGGGGTGACGGTAGCAATCGTTGGGATGGCGCCATGTCATGCCATCCTAACCGTTGGTTTTCACTCTTTTGTAGATGGTACTGTAGGGCTCCGATCGAGTTGATTTTGCGCCGTTGGAATGCAACCATTGATCCAGTTCCATTCATGCGATTAGATTTGGCATCTGAGGTTTAGATTTACACCACCTTGCTTCTTGGCCTTTGCTCTTCCACGAACTTCATAAGATGCTATGGGAGTCCGATCAGGACGATCTCGGAAACATTGGACTCCCGTCATTGTCCTGAATAGATCCGTATGGTTGGATTTATCATCCGCGACCCTGAAGTACCTGTAATTGTTATTTCCTCTCAATTAGAACGTTACAAAGCTAACAATTCAACTATGATGCAAATTATGCTCCTTATGCATGCGTTAGTCCTAGGCACTACAAAAAATGTGACGTATAGTGATGGGTGGACTATAATAACATTTTAAATATGTCACTATTGATCTACGTTGAAATGTCACTAATTTACCCTTTTTCCCCTTTTTCTTTTTCTTTTTTGTCCTCCTCCCTCTCTTGATTTTTCACTCCTAAAATCACGAGGTCTCCTACGTTAAAATCCCCTTCTTTTCCCCATCCATCGATACACATTCCCACCCAAACCCTCGCCAGTCTCTCCTACATTCAGGAGCTCTCCCTAATCCCTTGATCGACACTGATCGCGAGCTCTTTCGATCACTTCCACCACCGACCTATGACCTCTTCTGTAATCACAAGCACTTGGCCGATCCCGCTGCCCCATCTCCCCCACTGTCGCCGATCCGCTGCCTCATCGCCCCACTACCGCCACCTCGTTCCCACGATCGCTTGACTGAGCATCTCAAGCTTCAGCATCATGTCGATCGGCAAGTCCTCGCCCTTCCTCGATGATGCTGATTTGGATCTCTATGGTGACAGGGGAGAGGTGATCTCGAGCACCTTCGTTACCTCAATTTTGGGTTGTGGGTTGTAGCTGCCACATGCTTAGAGCTCCCAAGGAGGGCCGCCGCACGAGGTTCCTCCCTTACCCAAAGGCCCTGCTGTGACGTCTCCTCCTCTAATTCCCTAAGGGAGGGCAGTATCCTCGGCATCGAGATTTTGAAGGGATCCCATGGCTTAAGAAGCTGATGAATCGGTGTGACGGGGTGTGCTGAGATCGTGGAGGTCAATGGCACTCAGATCATAGTATGGATGGACATCCTTCCAAGGGGATGGGGTGAGGTTCGATGCCTTCCAATTGTTTGATGAAATGCTTCTACATGTTTGTTCCCTTTAATATGTGCCCTTTGATATGTTTGATGTACATCTAAATGCTTTTTCTCTGATCTCTTTTCATAAGCATAACATCTAGTAGGATCTTTCTTGTGAGGCACCCTATGAAGTAGGCCAATGTGGAAGCGAAGAATTTTCTTAAATACGGTAATTTGGGATAAATATTCCTTAATTACCATTACGGGGATGAAAATTTATTAATAACTGTTACTTTACATCCTCTTATGTAACAATTCCTCAACAAGGACTACTTTACATCTTCTAGGTAATAATTGTTGCTTCCCTGATGCCAATCTTGTCTCATATTCATCACAACAATGATAGAATATTCTCTGAAAGGAAGGACTATTTTTGTTTTTCTCACGTGGATTGATCACAATGAAGAATTAAATAAATTGGGATGAGACAGAGAACTATCTTAATACTAGATCAGAGTGAATACTGAGATCCATCTTGGAAGAGGAAATAAAGCTTTATGTTGGTCTTTGGCTACCTAATGCCATCCGTCTCCTTTAGTAGACTTGGGATGAGCCAAGAAAAAGCAAGAACTTGACAAGACTCCTAAATATTGCAAGTGTGATGCAACCTGAAAGCTTAGAGGAGCCATATGCTGACTTGACAACATGATTGTCTGGTTCATCTCCATAAGTTACTATTTTGGAAAACTTATTGTGATCTAAGGTACCTTATAAAACATCCCAAAATAAAAAAATTGATTTTCTTAAATACTAGGAATCTTCCTTGAAAAGGAAAACCACAGGATCAACACATATTTTCATCAAGGCTAGAAAGCTAAATGATGCTATAAATCCTACAAGGAGGTCATCTCTAAACTCACCATCATCGGAAGCCCTTCTTCAAATCCCTCTTTGCATGACTGATGCGAGTGCCACAATGGGGATTCCTCTGCTAGTGGGCCACAGTAAATCTATGAAATTACTTTATTGAAAGATAGCATTAAATCTGTTACTAACATGCAATAACAATGATTTTTTTAATACCCTATAGTTTTATATATTTCCTTTATTCTTTGGGATGTATTTGCAACTTCTATCCTATTCACTTTACATTTATTAATGAGTAAACCAAATTAGCTTATTTAAAAAATGTTGTGGCCCCAAAGCCAATATGCATGCTTAATTTACGTCTTGTATCTTAGAGCCAATCTCTCATACCTTTTTTAAAATATGCTAAGTACATGGCATATGGTAGATATGAGACTCAATGTTTATTACCATTGATTTCTTCCAAAAAGAAGTATTTCATCCTATGTTGATAGACTTATCTTTGTTGATCTTTATTCAAAAAAAGGATATTTCTTAATGCTTTCTTTCTCTATGTTACTTTGGAAAGTATGTACAAGGTGGGTAGATCTCTTAGAGGTGGGGAGATTCTAGTCTCGTTAAAGTAACTATCTCCCTTTAGTCTCGTTAAAGTAATATGATTGATAAAGAATGGCCTTCCAACATTTGCTGATGATGTAGGTTGTAAGAGATCCCTCCTTCCAATAAAAGATGGCATTTTTGGAGCTTCGAGGTCATCCATGTACTAGTAAGCATAGATATATACTAGTTGGGACATAGTTGGTCGATCCACTGATACCTTTTGCACATAAGGAAGACCTACAATGATGCACTTCATTGCATTTGATTCTGGCCAAGACTTGCTTAAATGAGGATCGATGAACTCCAAGACATTTCCTTCATTCCACAACTTCCAAGCCTACAATGCAAATGTAGCTTTTAAGAGATTGAGGTAAGAAAGGTTTATGTATAATCTTTTATGGGTTTAAGTTAGGATAAAATTAATTAAGCTCATTAATTTACATAACCTGTTAGATTTAGAGTGTATTCTTCACGATAGAAAATGCCATTCCTCTTGCCACTGAGAATTTCCAGAACCAAGATGCCAAAGCTGAAGACATCAAATTTCTCGGGAAACTGACCATGCAGTGCATACTTTGGTGGAATATATTTACTGAAATTCATAACTTGAAAAATAAGTACTCAGCACTCAAGAAGGTCCATTGAACATGGTTTTCAGAAAATATTAGTCATAAATGATCAAGTTTAATTGACAAGGTCAAAATCAATTTTATTGTATTTTTTTGATTGCTTTGGAAAAGATTAGGGATGAGGGAGTGTAAAATTATGTCTAAAAATGTAATTATAGCTTAAACGTGTTCACCTAATGTAGTTATTTATTTTTTATACTAGAGGGGCACCATTGATTTTTGTGAGAAGATTAAAAGTGAGTTAGTTGATTCTAAAATTGTGCTAGCAAAAAGTTTCTTTTTTCTTTCAACTAAAATTTGGGACTTCATGGTCACCAGTAATTCATATCCTTGAAATGAAAAGCCATGGCAACACATAAATTACGGTCAACTAAAGTAATGCAAACAAAGCCACCATATCAATCATGCTAACCCACCATACCAATCATTTCAATTCCACTGCTTATCCTACACCCCCAAACAAACACCCTTCCCAACTTATCCCTCTCTCAAGACTACTCACAACCTCGATTTAGGGTCAAGATTATGCGATTATCTTTTCTAATGTGATTTGATTAGGCTCAAGTTTTAGGATGACATCTATGACTGGAAAGAGGTAAGAGGTTATCCTCTTCAGTAGCTAGCCACACCCTCTGGATGTTCCACCATGCTACTAATGTGTCATATGATAGTAGTGATTCTCCAAGGCTATATAGGTTCTTAGCAATGATAACATAAGCAAATGTAAGAAACCACATATTGGAGACCTGGTCAGAAACAAAGAGAAGGATTCACGTGAGATTTTAAATTTGCAAAATGTAATAATGTCAACTTGGCCCACGTGATCAGACTGGAATCGTTTTGGTTAATAATTGCAACAAGTTTTTGATTTAAGAGTGGCATGTTATCCATTAAAGGAGAAAAAATCCATGATCAAAAGGATGAATTTGTAGAAATTGAAGGAGGGATTTGGGGCTTCTGTATGACAAGACATTTTTCCTTCTACATTCAAAGAGACATATACAGGATTTTTCCCCCATCCTATCCACTTTTTTGAAATTCCTTCTTAATTATTTTTTGTATTCAATTGACTTACTGTTCTCTCAATAGATCTCTCAATTTAGCTTTTTATCATTTTGATTTGTAATGTGTTTTGATCCTGTTAACTTTGGTTGCTAATGTGGAGAGCCATTATTCTTTGGATAGCCACCATTTTCTTGTTCAACAGCTTCCAATATAGAAGAATGGATTACGGATATTGCAATTTTTATCCATTTTTCTGTCTTGGAAGACAAGGATTCAAGGGGCAAAATCAAATGTTTAACTTCATGGTGATGTGAAACAATAGCTGCATAAAAGCGTTGGAGCAAATTCTCATACAAAATCACCTTTCTGGATGGTTCTTTTACTTTCATTTGAAATGACAAATTTATGACTCACCCAAAGTTCAACCATTGAAAGTTTTAAAAAAACTCAACCTTCTCTGTTGTGGCTTATCTGCCTTTTTTTGACTTTTCCCTTTCCAAAAAATAATTCTTCAATGGATAGATCAATGGACAATTTTCTCCTTGAAATATCTGATCACATGGAAGATCTACATTTCAAGGGAAATTTTGACCAGGAAAAAAATTGTTAAAATAACTTATATTAATAACAATACAAAAGGACATAAAAATATGAACAAATGGAAATTAGAAAGATGTGTTTTCATGCCTTGGGGTATATTTCCATTCCTCTCAAAAGGGCAAGTGGAGGGATAGTGACATAGAAGATTTTAATGGAAAATTTTGGCATGGAGGAAGCCTTAAACAAATAAATTGAAGCTTAATCTTGTTGCTTTTGGGAAGATAAGAACTCATGATTAACAGGATAAATTTTGGCATGTCAATCATATTTTTCACAACAATGATACAGAACAATACACTGACATTAGAATGAAGCAAAGTGTTGGATCTATTTGATGCCATACAGTGAGGACTATTAGACATAAAGAGCTAGCAATCATCATAATACCACTAGATGCATTATTAACTACATTAAGAATTTTATAGGACCTGGGCGGATAAACGAATTCTAGCATTTGCCTCTTTTTGGGTAGATTATTAGTATTGATTGTAAATTTTAGTTGGTGCTCTTTGTTAGACTGTAGCATGTTTTTTTATTTTGTCTATGGGATAATGTATTAGTGATAATTGGGCTATGTTTTCTTGTTGTTTCGCATGTTTTTATCGCTTTTGGATGTGGGGTGTGTCCACCAATCTTTTATTGTTTTTATTTTTGCTCCTTGGGTGTATCCACTTATATAAATTGTGGTATGCATGCACCTTTACAGGTTACAAGTATTGATTTTTAGGAAATATCGATTAAATAGGGAAAATTCTACAGGATTTACAGGTTTCAACCCTATGATTAATTTTAAAGAGTAACTTTCCTATAAAGAGCAATCATGCAAGTTTTAACTAGGCCAATCTAATAATGCATGTTCAGATTTCAAAAGTGCAAGTTTTATATTGGTGGAATGAGTAATCTAATCATGCAAGTTCCAATAGGATATATATTTTAACGAAGAAATAAAAGCAATTCAGCTCTTAGGGTCTCCTTTCTCTTAGAGTTGGGGGTATATTCTGCCATGTGACAACATTCTATTTCGGTGGTCTTTGATACCATGCTTTTGTTATATATTTTCAACATTCACAATACTATCAAAATGCCATTTGCAACTTCAGGATGAAGTCATAGTTTCAGATGACATATTGAAAACAACTCAAAAGAATTTGAAAATGGTATGAATACTAAAGCTTTCAAAGTGTCATACTTCCCTGGAGCCACTTGAGATTATTGTTCTTGTCACTCTAGGGATATTTTCAAGGAGACACACTTTTGTGGTTTCAATGGCTTAAGCAAAAATAACAAAGCCTTCAAAGGTGTCTATTGCAGGTAGGTCCTCATGTTACTTTGGTTTTTGGCTTTGCTAGTTTTTTGGAGAGGATTTGTTTCTCTACTTATCTCCTACCTCATTGATGAATGCAATATTTTCTTTGCACAAGTCAACAGGAGTTGGGATGCAAAGGAAGATTCAGTTAAGGATCTAGGAAAAGGTAAATGGTCCAAGGATTTAGACTTTGAAAAGGTAAATGTCATTCAACAAGGATAATTAGGTGTGTTGGTACTTATGACATTGGTGGCAATGTGGCACATTAATGTGTGTTTATGAATTATTTGGTGCACATCTTCTCTTTTTGTTGTTTTCATTGATTGGCTGTTTTCCTATTAAAGTAAGGTGAATTTTATTTGCAATAGTACTTCTATCTATTTGTTGCCATTTTATCTACTATTGATTTTGATGAATGTAGGTGCATTTTACTTTATTGAGAACATGTAAATCAATTCCTTTCATGTGATTTTAGGTTACACTGTTTACATGTTTGTCTTTGAGTGAATTTTATTTCCAATAGTACTTCGATCAGCAGAAATTACAGAATTTGGCACTTCCTAGTAGCATTATAACAGATATTTTACATAAGGTCCTATGTTTAAATGAAGAGAAACCTACAAGAATGTGGAATTTTCAAAATGATGGAAGAATTATCGTCAAAATTGCCTGGTCTACTATCAGTAGTTAAGTGTTGTTTCTATAGTTGATTTATTCCCAATTGGTGTTTTTTCTTTGGCCTTGGTTTATTTGTGACAGGGGAGAATGAAGGGTTTTCGAGATCTTTTTTACAATTGTGTTATGGTGTAATTTTGTTGGTTGATATCTGGATATGACCTTTGCTGGTTGGAGAAGCTGCTTCTTTTATGAGGACTGATGTTTGGGCTATGTCCTTGGCAAGAGATTTGGGAAGTGCACACATCATATGTTGGTGTGTGCACAAAAGATAAGTCCTCTTTTTATCTAATTTGGATTCTAAGCTTTATCTATTATATTTGAGGATTCCCTCAGTTCTTTCATGTTTGGAAATGCAGCGGCTATCATCTTTAGAATTATGCATCAGAAATTTGCTTGGGGAAACAGTGAATGCTGTTGTGTTGCTAAGAGTTGCTGGAATTGTTTTCATACTATGGACTGAATTGAGATTTGAAGCTGAGGAAATTGCTTCACCAAAATTCCTGGGAGCTATATTCTACATCTTATGCCAGTTTGTGAAGAGGCTAAAATTATTGCTAGAGATGTTCAAGCAAACTTATCCAATTGAGAAGGATAGAAGTTGTGATGGGGAGGACACACATTTTAGGTTTATAATTAGGATCTTGCTATTATGTGGTGTCTTCTTGTTTGGGTTATATTTGTATTCTCATTACTCATGCTCTTTGTTTTTCTGTTCATACTATCGGATTCTCTACAATTCTATTATATTCTCCTTTTTCCTTTTTTTTTTTTACTTGCATTTTATAATGTTGGGATTTTTTGTGTGATTTATTTATTTTTGTTTTGGCAGCAAGAGGTCTACCCCACACTAACTTCAAGGAGGCTCTCGCACAGCAGCGGCCCTGTCAATGGATCCCTCACCAACAACCTTTTAGTCTCCCCTCCACACAATGAGGATCCCAAGGTTCTAACTTGGATCTTCATAAAATAATTTTCATGATAAAGAATTCACAACTTGGCTATTCTATTAATTTATCCCCTCTTGTTATCTCTGTATTTTCTTTATTTTTTTCCATGTTAATATCAATGAGAAAGCTTCTGCACAGAAGATGAAAGCTACCATGTTCAGAGAGCCCTTCTCCTAAAACCCATTACATTCATGCACACTTCTCCGCTGGGTTTCTGGAGAAGAAATGAGGGGGAGAGAAAGAGAGGGGTGAAGTGGAGAAGAGTGCGATGATGATGCCTTTTTTTTGCTTTGCTGCCAATAAAATACACCTGCATGATGACACTTACAAATGCATGAAATATACCGGTGGTAGATCACTGCCCTTCGTTTGGTTTACAAAAGCTGACCCTATCATTTAATGCGACCCTCCTCCTTTTGATGCTTCTCATGGTTGTGATTAGTGGGGTCACCATAAATTTCTCTTATCTGTTGGCAGCTTCATTTCCCCTCCCCCCTGAACTTCTCACATTCCATGGTTTCTTTCTTTTTTTGATCTTTAGGAATGCACAATATTTTGGTCATAGATAGACCATTGGATGTAAATAGTATATGGGCAGAGTAAATTATGAAGTTGTTGAAGGACTTGTTGCCAAGTAATAAGTCAGGAATAGCTGGTGAGCCATGTTCATCCATAAAATAATTAAAGGGGTTGGTGGGGGCCAAACCTCCAATGTTTTCTCCTGGTGACTGAGACTATTTGTATATATACAGAGAGAGAGAGGGAGGGAGAGTATTTTGGAAGCAAGTCATGTGGGGAAGTAGGTGCATCATGGGCTTGTTAGGTGGTGAGGACCTTTTGATCGTGTTCTTTGTTATGGTTTGATTTTGTTGGTTTCCCTTTGGCTGTGGTTGTCAGGGTCATGTTTTGTATGACGTTACATGTTATGCTTATTGAATTGATCCTGTTTATTTACTAAATGCTTGTGGTCTTCTGATGTTGGTCTCTTGCAATCTTTAGCAAGGTAGTGTTCCTTTGAATCGCTTTCATCTTTGCAAGGTGTGCTAGTTAGTCGTACATGATCTTTTGCAGCAAATACAGTTTCTAGACTTTCTAGTTATCTCTAGGTCAGAGCTTCTGTTGGTGTGATAGATATTCTATTATGCATGCTAGGAGATTTTCTAAGAAGGCAGGAACGTGCATCCCAGTGTGAAAGATTAGAACTATGTGGTCTAGCATGTCTGAGTTCCTAGTGACTACCAAAGAGTAGTACCATTAACAGTGTCTCTCTATCAGGTTTGTCTAGAACTTACATGCTATAATATTGTGTAGGCTGGCATTTATATTGTAATCTGGTAGTGTTCTTCAAGGGATCTTTGATTTAGACAATTTAAGCATGTCGTCTGTGATGTTGAAATTGTTAGCCATTTTTTCAACATTATTATTCAAAATTGTTATGAATGACTATGGGATTATTCATCTTTTGACAACTTTTAGTTTGTATTATTTTAGGTTCATGAAATATAAATAGTGCCTGTGGCCTAATGGTAGAATGGTACCCTTCCACGGTACAGACCCGGGTTCGATTCCTCGTTGATGTATCCTTTTTTGGTTCCAAGTTGGAGCATTCATTTTTTAATCTTTATGCTTATTGAATTTCTTTACTTTAAACACATAAATGGGAGGTCGTTTAAGGACAATAAAATTATAAATAATTACATGACATGAATTCGTTGCCTGTTTCATGGCAGTGATACAACTTGTAATTTGAATTTTGGGGAAATGTTATATTCATCATAGGATGTTCGATTATTTCTTATTTTTACTATTTTGTAAAGATAGATACTTAAAATTTTGTTTTAATATTTATTCCCTTTTTTTTATTCCCTTGTAAAGAGACTATCTACTTCTGGCATAATAAAATAAATTCATTTGTATATTAGCATATTAAGAAATTATAGTGATGTACACATAGTTAATTGATCTGAAATGTCTATTTATGCATATTTCTAGTGTCATAGAAGCATTCATACATTATAAATATTGCATAATATGCATTATCATGCATTTAGGTTAGATTGTGTAAATTTTAGGCTAATTCTCCCTTTTTGTGGTCAGGGAATAGGGTAACATTTATCCAGCCCTCGGATTGAAGATCCAACCGTACGGATTTGATTAGGGTGACAGTCGGAGTTTAATAACTCTGAGATCGCCTTGATCAGATTTTCGTAGCATTAGATGCAGTTCGAGAAAGATCAGAGATCAAGGGCCGAGGTGGTGTAAAATCTACTCCTCAGATGACAAATTAAACCGCACATATGGGTTCGGATTGATGATCGCTGCCTAATGGCACGAAAATTGATTCAATCCGACATTCATGGCATCACCTTTGAGCATATAAAGATGGATGGTCAGGATGGCACCACGTGGCACCATCCTAACCATCCAAACCTACCAAGGCCTCCCTCTCCACCTCTGAAGGCGTGATCAAGATTTGATCTCAATCGTTGGATCAAGATCCAACGATCCAACGATTGAGAGCACTCACCCCTTAAATCGTAATCGAGAAAAATTCGAAGGTGTAGTGCATTGGTTGCGCTTTGAGTCGACAAGAAGGCATGCATTCGAGATGCCAAGCGCCTTAAATCAAGCGCACATGCGGACATGCGGAATGCCTAAAGGCAGAGGGGCTCGAGTGCATTTAAGCCATTCGACTCTTGATTGGACGGCTGAGATTGTGTGAACGTGGGACGCGTGCTTAACGGTTGAAGGAGAAGAGGCGTGCCCTTCACCAATGTTCAGCTACAGTGACGGTTATATCCGTCACTAAAGACCCCAGCATTTAATGTTTAAGGCCTTAAAAGACCCCTTTGCCCTAATTTCTACAACTATAAAAGGGGATCCCTACCACTCATTTTCTTCATCCCTTCCTCTCTACTCTCACCCCCTCCAAAGCTCTACGAGCTTGTCCCAAACCCAGGATGCTCCAATAGAGTCTCAAATATAATTTTTCCACCTTCTCACCTTCATTCATGAAGTGCTCATGGTTGTCCTCTCACCACCCTTCGGGAAGACGATCCCATTGTGATGTCATCTTGCTCCATCCTCCTTCCTCCATCTTCTTTCCCCTTGTTCAGCTTCTCACCACCCTCATTCGGGCACTCTATCAACGTGGCTCGTCCTCCAAGCGGCCATCGAGAAGGATAACTTCTCATCACCTTCTCTTTTATCGCTTTCTAGTATAGATTTCCTGCTTTCTAGTGTAGTGATTAGATGTAATAAACTTGATTCCATGGTTATGAAATATTTGTTTACTCTCTCCCTATTTTTCTTTTTATTTATATTATTCTTTTCCTCTCTTCTATTAATTATTCTTTAAGTAGATAGCCAACGTAGATTTAATTCGACTAGCTAATCTACTTCATGACAATAATTATAAACGTGGTTTTTGATCAAACGTTCGCCACCTCATGTTCGACTTGGGACTCACCAGAGTTTCAATTAAATGCTAGGGTCTTTAGTGATGGATATAACTGTCACTGTAGCTTAACGTCGATGAAGGGTGTGCCTCTTTTACTTCAGCCATTAAGCGCTGATTGCGTAGCAATCATAGGTCTTCATTGACCTAAATTAGGTGAGGGCTTAGCATAAGTTAGGGTAGTTCATACATGCATAAGCATTATTTGCATCTTTACTATTCTTCCTATAGCTATGCATAGAATAATGTTATAATATACTAATTAGGTGCATTATATAAATTGTAGGAAATAAGAAGCTCAGGAGCTAGATTTGAGACTGGATTTGAAGTTGGACCTGAAGCCAGAGTTGCAGTAGAGCTGGAGCAGAAGACCTAGAATAAGATGTAGTAGACAATAATGTATGGGGTTGAGGTATGCTATTTTGTTAAGCAGGAATAAAGCAGTAAATTATCAAGAACTTAGGTCCATCCTAGTCCTAGGATAACCTAGAAGTTTTCCTAAGCCTTAGCCACCCTTAGATTAGGTCACTGTACCCTAGGAAGCCCTAAAACCCTATTTCCAGCATTTATTTGGACGTCCAGATGAGTTACAGAATGTCTTGAACCCTTAGCCACAACCCACGCACCTAAAACCCACTTCTGCAGCATTTTAAGACATCCAGACACTTGGTCTAGACGTCCAATTTCTATAGATAGAACCTTAACTCTTCCCTGCCTCTGTTTGGACGTCCAGACAACAAGTCTAGACGTCTGACTTTTCATTTTAAGACGTCGGACACTATTGTTAGATGTCTGGAACTGCTCTGTAGTTCTTGTTTTTGAATTCAAGCTTGGATCTTGAATTCCTAGGTCCCTAAACCCAATTCCAACCCCATAGGAACCTAAATTAAGGTGCCCTAACCTTAGTACATCACCTTTAGAACTCCCTAAGGACCTAATTAGGTCCTCACTAAACCTAATTGACTTGGATCTTAGTCAATTCCATTAGCCTATTCAACTGGACTCAGTGAAAGTCCAATTGACCTAGACCTAAGTTAATTGAGCTATTTTACTCTCAATTAGGGTTTCACATATCCAATTAAACTTGTATAAAGTTTAATTGCATTTTACCTTAATTAATTAGGATTTACAATCCTAATTTGAGACCAACATTGACCTAAACCCACTAGAACCTAACCTAATCAACCTAGCCACCTAGGTTTCGACCCACACACACCCACACACACCACCTACACGAAAATACCTAGCCTAGAGTTCTCTAGAACTCTCTACCATGTGTTGATGCCTTGGTTGCTAAAAATAGCAACCAAGATGCATTCAATTTTTAGATCCACCAAATGTGGATCTAAAAACCACCCATCCATTCACTCTCTCCCTCTCCCACCAGCTCCCACCATAGGCCTCTCTAGAGAATTTCATAACTCTCTAGAGAGCTTCCCTTAGGTCTATAAAAAGACCTAAGGGGTGTCCATTTGGTCCATCTTGGTCTCTTGACTTCATTCTACCTCCATTACTCCACCTCCATCTCCACGAGCACAACATGGCATCTCCATCACCTCCACGCCAGGCCTAGATCACCTCCAACCTCTCTCCAAGGGTTGGCCTACCCACCATTGGCCGCCCCTCTTTGTCTTCTCACCCATTCAAAGGCCATCGGAGCCCACCTTTGAATGCCCTTCGTTCTGTTAGCTTCATAAGTAGCATAGTTCTTTGTAGATTTATTGCTTTTATTACTGCCTAGTAGTGTAGCTCCTTACTTCTCCCCTAATGATGCATGCATAATCCCTCGTAGATTCATGTATGTAGTCATTTTTTGATAGCTGTTAGCTTTTACATTCCTTGTACAAACATTCCGCTACCGGTGCTCTGCAACTCAGTTATCATCAACTTTATATATATATGTTGAAAATCACCATGTGCCTAATTATCATCTTTTGGTGTGATTAAAGTTGCATATTTTCAATTTCTGATATTCTGGCAAAAACATGTCGTGCATTAATACGAACTTAGCATAACTTGACATGCGATTTTGAATAAGTAGAGCGAGCGAGATTGATTTCTTATTTGCATTTCCAAAATGCCTCCCAGAGGTGAACGACCAGGACTCCAAGTCTCGTTATCTTTATAAATTATTTTTTATGAGCATTTTCATGCACTATACTACGACGAGATCTCTATTTTCAAAACACACACGAGAACCGCTGCTTGTTAAGCGCGGGTCCTATGTTCATGCAATCTTTGTCATCCAATCAAGAGATAGGTACCTGATGCGAACTCAAATAGGTCTTATTAATATGGTGATATTATCATTGAAATTAGTATAGTGAGTTAACCTAAATTGAGTCTACACCAGTTTCACAAAATTTTTAACCTGGCCTACTTGATTTTATCTTGGTCACTTTTAGGCCTAGGGTCGATCTCAGGGAGGTGGGGATTTGGAGATCAAGGAGTTTCTACATTTTTCCTAAAATGTATCTCTTCGTTGCGTTTATTATGCTTCTAGTTTTTCTACTTTTAAGATTTTTTTGTGATAATGTTGTTCTTGAGGCATACCCTCAAAAATGAAGTCCTTGGCCTTAAGCCAAATGGTCCTTGGCTTGAAGGCAACTTAGGGTTCCAAAATCAATCTTGTTACTCACAAGATTGAGTACTTGCAAGACAGGAATTATCTTTTCTCTTTTATGCTTTTTTTTGGTCTTTTTAATAGCAAGAAATAAAGGACAAATGAAAGAAGAATAAATTGCTAGGAAAGAAATGAAAAGAAATACCTAGCTTAGTATATATATATATATGTATATATATATATAGTAGATATAGAATATATATATAGTTATATATTATATAGATAGGAGTGGATGTGGAGATTGAGATGGAATATTGCATGGTGTCAAGTTGGTCCACGTCTAGCAAGACGCAACCAACAAGACTAAGTGCCACGTGGAGTGTGGAGCGGGTGTGTGTGAGTGTGGGTGGAAGCGTTGCTTTGCACGGGTATCGGGAAATATTGGCAACTGGTGCGAATATCCCCACGATACGATGCACGGTGAAGGGGTGAGTGCACGGGTATGTGGGTAGTAGATGTGAGGTGAATGTGTGTATGGGAGAATGTGGATATGTGAATATAGAAGTATATATGTGTATATATATAAGTAGCTATAACTATATAGATATATATATATGTATAGGAATATATATATCTATATTTATTTATTTATTTAAAGATATATATATATATATTTATGTACATATAGATATTTAAGGGTGAGAGTGTGTGCGTATATATATATGTATGCGTATAGGTGTGTGAGTGCAGGAGGAGGACACGCAGTGCAGGCACTGAAGGAGCACTGCACTGCACGCAGAGGGGGAGGGACACCACATGTACAACGCACAAGGTCTATGTGCAGAGCAGCAGCGCACAAGGGTTGCGCACTGGGAGGGCTAGTTAAGATGCCCAGAGGCGTCGTGCGCCGTCTAGCTAGTGGGCGTGGGCTGCTTCCATGCACTGGCGCATTGGGGATGTGTAGGCATAGCACGCAGTGCACAAGGACGCATGCTGAGCGGTGAGGCACGGACACTGGGTGATCGGGTGGAGGTGGTAACGGCGTAGAGAGAGAACACAATGCCATCGGCTAAGTGAGAAACTTGCCGATGGCTACAGTGTCGCACAGACTTTGATGAACAGTGCGCTACAGTGTAGCGCGGGGCGCGGTGACCCGGTGGAGGCGGTGCAGTGCGCGGAGACGCCACAGAACACGCATACGCTTGGGGAAAGGGAAGTTGGTTTCTGTGCACACGTGCGGAGGTGCGCGGAGGTGCAGGTCGAGCTTCAGAGCTTGAAGCTCTGCAACAATGGTGACGAGGGTGATGAAACGAAGAAAGAAAAAAACAAAAGTAAAAAATGAAAGGCGTAAATAACACAAGAAAAGGAAACCACCACGCCCACCTGCTCACGAAGGAGTTGGGTGGTGGTGGAGCTCACGGTGGTGTCTTGAGACCACTGTGAACTTCTCTTGCACACAGTGCGCCTCTTCTCAACTTGTGAGAAGAGGAACTATGTATGGAGAGGGAGAGGGGAAGAGAGTGGTCGGCAGGTGTGTATGGTGTTGTGTGTGCTGTCTGAGGAGTGGTGATGGGTGTGTCTGAGGGTGGAGGCCGGCTGGCGCAGTAGGGGAGGGTGCATGGACTTTTATAGGAGTGCACGCCTCTCGCCATGTTGCAGCAGGGTAGGGTGCATGGAGACGTGCACAGCAGCCGTGAAAAAGAAAATGAAAATGGTGAAATTGCAATGCAACACGTAATGAAGATGTTAATTATAGAAGTGGATTGAATGGCCATTTATTCTCACTCTCTTCCCCTCTTTATAAATGCTTGCAAATACATATTTACAAATGCAACTATGGCTACATAAGATGCATGGGTAATGCTAGGAAATAACATAAGATGGCATATTTATTGGCATAACTTACTGTGAAATCATACCCCAATGCCTATCTTTTGCTAGTCCCTAGCAAAACATTTGTATCGTGTTTAGAAATGATCTTAAGCTGAAGATTTTTTTTGAAGCAACATTAATGTGTTTATCAGTTGGATATTGTGAGAACCAATTGTAGAGAAGACCACCAGTAGTCAAGTCTTACATGATATAGACCATCTCTCGACTAACCTGGACTCTTGATATTTAAACCTCAAGTACGATTTCCAGGACTCAGAGGGTTTTGCCGTACTCGAGAGCTAAAAGATTATGGTTTGTGCACAGTGAAGGATCAAGACCGACCAGAGGAACATTAAGGCTCAAGCGCATGGTTTCACGAATTTTTATGTACAAGTTGGTCCCAGCTTTAGCTCATGTCTTCGGATTAATCCTCAAAAAGATGATGGAAAAACTCAACCCCACTTTTGTTGTTTTTGTGGCTCAAAGAATATATGGTAGAATAGGGTATTGGTAACGTGCCCTGAAAAACTTTAGGGGAGAAGAAATTACAGACATTTGGAAGATATACTGACTTATTCGCAAGATTTTTTTTTCTGAAACAAGTGTCAGTATATCTCCTACAACTTTATTTGGAAGAGCACCCTTATTTAGGTGAGTACTTTTTCGATGGAAAGAGTTTCTCCTAAACACAAGACTAAAGAGTAGGATAAAAAGTCTACCTGCATGCACAGGTAAGGACTCCACCTTCCCTAATGAACACTAGGGTTGGATCTTATGTTCACCTGGTCTTTCTCAATATGTGTAGTGTGAACCAAGATTACTTAGACTCTCAAGTAGATGCAAACCAACAAATCCTATATTGGTGACTCAGGTACAAGAATACGTCCTAAGTTAGGAGAGATTCCGATCTATCTTATCAATGCTTGAGTGAATTAAGCCAAGCCAGAGCGAGTCATGCTTCTGTGGCCTGGAAAGTCTTCAAAGCAGAGGTTGAATATCCATAAACACTTATTGTATTTTTTTGTTTCAGCTTTCAGATCATTGCTAAACACTTTACACATATTTCTTTTTTAGGCTATGTACATATTTATAGATGGATATGTATAATGAGTGTAGAAGCTGCATGATACCCATATAATACCCAGATCCCTATGGATGCCTATCCACCCCCCCCCCCCCCCCCCCATGCCAAATGATGTTATGACCTCATATGCATGCAGGGTAAAGCAAGGTCCAAGGGTCTTGGTACGAGAGCTGAGGTGTGAGGTATACAACAGGGTCATAGGGTGGGTGGATGGTGGGTGGTGAAGTGAAAAGTGAAGAAGTGCGAAGTAAAGTGAAGTGAAATGGAATGTGTAGGTGAAAGTGGAGTGTTACTGGGGGCCTCCCAATGAGCGCTAAATTTAACGTCCCCAGTTGGACTCAGAGTGAGGCACGAAGTTAGTTACCCTCTAGCAGGGCAACAGTTTCACCAACGGGGGCAGGTTCATGAGTAAGATAGGGTTTTAACCGCTGCCCATTGACAGTAAATTTATGCCTAGATCTGGGATCTTCAATTTCGATGGC
Organism: Thalassia testudinum; assembly: GCA_037157565.1. Lineage (NCBI taxonomy): Eukaryota > Viridiplantae > Streptophyta > Magnoliopsida > Alismatales > Hydrocharitaceae > Thalassia > Thalassia testudinum. The sequence goes on from JAZHRO010000056.1 coordinate 20,730,552, forward strand.
CCCATTTGGAAATGGTCTCAAGACCAAGTAGGGACCAGTCCATTTGGACTTTAATTTCCCTGGAAATAATTTGAGCCGGGCATTGTAAAGCTAGACTTGTTGAGATGGCTCAAATTCCTTCCACCGAATGTGGCTGTCGTGAAAGGCCTTAGTGCATTGTTTGAAAGTTAAGGCAGAATCATAGGCCTCACAAAGAAGCTCTTCCAACTCCTGGAGTTGGAGTTTTCTTTCTCGACCACACAGGTCTGGGTCGAGGTTACATTGGCGAATCGCCCAATAAGCGTGGTGCTCTAGCTCAACGGGTAAATGATAAGGCTTCCTATAAATAATTCTATAAGGAGACATACCAAGGGGAGCCTTGAAGGCGGTCTGATACACCCAAAGTGCGTCAATCAGCTTGTCTGACCAATCCTTACGGTCAGGCTGAACCATTTTCTGGAGAATATGCTTGATTTGCCAGTTTGACACCTCAGCCTGGTTGGTCGTCTTAGGATGATACGAAGATTTGATACTATGGTGGACTCCATATTTCCTCAGAAGTGCCTGAAAAGAAGCATGGGTAAAATGACTTCCTCCATCAGAGATAATGGCTCGAGGGATCCCAAAGTGCGCAAAAATGTGGTCTTTGTCAAATTGAGTAGATATGACATGGTCAGCATGGCGTGTGGGAATAGCCTCGATCCATTTTGAAACATAGTCAACAATAACGAGGATGTACTCAAAGCCGTTGGAAGAAGGAAAGGGACCCATGAAATTGATTCCCCATATGTCAAAGATTTCAACAACTAGGATGGGCTGCAAGGGCATCATGTCTCGACGTGACATTGACCCTAGCAACTGGCACCTAGTGCATCGTTTAACATATTTGTGTGCATCCTGGTGAAGGGAGGGCTAAAAGAAACTGCACTGCAACACCTTGGCTGCAGTTTTCCTCTTAGAGAAATGGCCTCCGCAGTCCTGATCATGATAGAAGGATAGCACACTAGGGACCTCGGTGTTAGGAATACAGCGACGGATGATCTGATCAGCACCTACTCGAAAAAGTAGTGGATTATCCCAGAAATAATACTTTGCTTATGCGATGAGACGCTCGCGCTGGTTTTTAAGCTAGCCACATTGAAGGGAGCTAGAAGTAAGGTAATTGGCAATGTCGGCATACCAAGGTCCACTTGCCACATTAATTGCCATTAGGTGTTCATCAGGAAAAACCTTGTTAATCGGCAGGGTAAGTCCAATGTGGTCAGGGTCTAGTCTCAAGAGATGATCAGCAACAACATTCTTGGCTCCGACCTTATCGCGAATCTCAAGGTTAAATTCTTGGAGCAAAAGGATCCAACGAATCAGTCTAGGCTTGGCTTCCTTCTTGTGCATGAGATGACGAATGGCCACGTGATCAGTGAATACAGTAAGATGCGGTCCCAGAAGGTAAGAGCTGAATTTCTCCAGCCCAAAGACGACTGCCAGTAGTTCTTTCTCAGTAGTCATATAATTACGCTAGGCCTCGTTCAGTGTCTTATTGGCGTAGTACACCACGAAGGGGTGTCTATTGCGTCTTTATCCCATGATGGCTTTGACTGCAAGGTCAGAAGCATCACACATGAGTTCAAAGTTGAGGGACCAATTAGGTGGCTAGAGAACAAGGGCCTTGGTGATAGCATCACGTAGTTGCGTGAATGCCCATATACAGTCAGGGCCCATATCAAAGGGTACATCGGTTGATAGAAGATGAGTTAAAGGTCTAGAAATCTTGGAGAAGTCTTTGATGAATCTTCTATAGAAACCGACATGTCCTAAGAAGGAGCGGATTTGTTGGACAAAGCTAGGCACAGGTAAATCAGTAATCATATCAAGCTTAGCTCTGTCCACCTCAATACCCCGATCGGAGATGATGTGATCGAGAACAATCCCCTTGTGTATCATAAAATGACTTTTCTCCCAAGAAAGCACGATGTTCACATCAATACATCTCCGAAGGATGTGGGATAGGTTGGCTAGACAATCATCAAATGAAGATCCAAAGATCGAAAAGTCATCCATGAAGACCTCAAGAATGTCACCCACCATATCATGAAATATCACCAGCATACATCTCTGGAAAGTTGCTGGCGCGTTACAAAGTCCGAATGGCATCCTTCTAAATGCGAAGGTGCCAAAGGGGCAGGTGAAGGTGGTTTTCTCTTGTTCCCGGGGGTCAATAGCCACCTGGATATATCCAGAGAATCCATCTAGGAAACAGAAAAATTTATTTCCCACAACTGCTCCAGAATTTGGTCAATAAAAGGTAGTAGAAAATGGTCTTTCTTTGTTGCAGCATTCAGTTTCCTATAATCCACACACACTCTCCAAGATGTAGGAGTGCGTGTGAGGATGGATTCGCCCCTGTCATTGACATGGATGGTGAGTCCTGCCTTTTTGGGCTCGACATGAATCAGGCTCACCCAGGGGCTGTCGCTGATTGGGTAGATTATACTAGCATCTAGCCACTTAATGATTTCCTTTTTAACGACTTCCCGCATGTTAGGGTTGAGACGTTGCTGCATCTTTCGGGAAGGTCAAGCCTCCTCCTTCGTATGTATACGATGAGTGCAGTAGGAGGGGCTAATGCTAGTTAGGTTAGATAAGGACCATCTAATGGCTGTCTTGTGTTCCATGAGGACCTTCATTAGCTTGCACTCTTGCTCCCTGGTCAGTTTTGAACTAATATTTACAGGGAGCATTTCATTTGGTCCCAGAAAAGAAAATTTAAGCGTGTCAGGCAGCGCTTACAGCTCGAGAGTGCATGGTGAAAGATCTAGCATTTCTTGGGATGAGAGTGTCCCAAAACGATCAGAAGAAAGAAGGGAAGGAGAAAGAAGTTGGCCCTCAAATTGGCCAAGAAGAGGGGCATCTTGGATTGATGGATCCAAGAAAGGAAAGCCCCAGTGATCAGCATTTGAGCTCAAGGTCCCAGTGTGGAGTCGCATTTCCGCCTGATTTGGCGGGAAAGAAAGGGCAATCCAGTCTTCAAGAGGGTGGACTGGCGGTGAGTAGCCCGAATATGGCTCAGACCACGAGGTGTGGGAAGCGGAGAAAACCTTATTAGAAGTCTGGTCAGGAGAAGGTACAGGTAAGGGGAGGGATGGGGAAACGTCACATTATACGTCTATCAGGTGATGGTCAGTGTTCAGGGGCAATCCACAGCAGTCAGAATAGGTCCTTATTAGTCCGATACATGAGTTGATGACCATGTTCTCGTCAGATGTGTCATCCTTGGTGCAATCACAATCAGAATTCTTGGCGGCCTTGAAAATGTTTAGCTTGAGCTTCTCAGAGCCAACGGCGATCTCAATGCAACCTGACTCAGAGTCGATATAGGCATGGCTTGTGGCCAAGAAAGGTCGACCAAGGATGATCGGACAATCAGAAAGTGAGCTAGGAACTTCCATATCCAAAACAAGAAAGTCAACAGGAAAACAGAGACTGTTGACCCTAACCACGACGTCTTCCACCACACCCTTCAGGATTTTAGCAGAACGATCTGCCAACTGCAATGTGATATGGGTGGGTTTCAGATTTCCTACGGCAAATTTCTCGAGCATGATGGTTGGTATAAGATTGATGGAAGATTCTAGATCAAGCAGAGCATGGTTAAAATTGCAGCCTTCGATGCTACATGAAATAAGCAGTGTGCCCGGATCTTTCTGCTTCGGTGGTAGATTTGACAGTATAGCACAACTCGCATGAGGCGAGAGGACCACCGGATTCTTTGTTTTCTTTGACTGTCGCCTGGGTGTAGTGTAGTCTTTGAAGAATTGAGCGATAGTGGGTATATGGTCGGTAGCCTCCAACAAGGGTACTTTGATCTCAACATCCCTGAATAAATTACGCAGGTTATCAAAGGCCTACGTATTCATTTTCTTGCCTTTTGGCTCCCTTAGTAGAGCCTCAGGGAATGGGATCGATTCTGGAACTAGTTTGACCATATTGTCATCACGAGAATGCAGTGCGCATCCTGAATGACAGGGTGATGAAGAAGATGGGCCAGGATCAGGTCGAGGCAGATCGACGGTTTGCTTACCACTCCTTGTAGTAATCACATTGGACGTCGCAGGTCCAGTGGGATCATAAGGCGGAGGAGGGTTCACAATAGGCACATAAGGGTGTTGTGCTGCTACGGGATTAGCTTGGAATCCTGGTGGAGTGCTCGGAGCTTGTAGAATTTGATGAACCTGCCCCTGAGAAGGTCATACCTGTGGTTGTAGACCACGGGGTACAAAATTTCATGGGTTAGGGACCGGTTGGGCTAGAAGAGTGCCCTAAGATCGAGTCATCATGCGTAGTTGACTATTTGATTACGCTAAATTAGTGTTTTAAAAGTGCCATGTTGTAGTAGAGTTGAAATAGCATTCAAAACAAATATAATTTTTATTACTCAAAAAAGTTCCGAGGTTGAACATAGGGAGCTATATAGGATTTAAAAATCAAGATGACAATTCAAAATTAAAAGAGATTGCAATAATATCAGGAGCAATGTGCAAAAGTATGGGAGTAAAATGATGATTTAGATCACAAAATACTCCTACAATATCAACTAAAGAACTCAATGTATTTGTATGAAATAAGAGCAAATTCTGTTGTTTGATTTGGAAATCAGACGACTTAAAGTTGTCTGCTTCTTCTTTTCTTCTCTTTCTCTGTTTTCTCTGATTCTTCCTTTCCTCTTCAGCTCTTTCTTCAGACCTGCTTCTTCTTCCTTGGCTTTCTCAGCTCCAACCTCTCCAAGCCTTCTTCTTCTTCTTCCTTTGCCTTTAGCTTTCTTCTTATTTGGCCCTTAGCTGCTTTCTCTTCTTCTTCAGCTTCAAGCCTCCTCCTCTTCTTCTTTGGCTTTCCTCTTCAAAATTTGGCTAAGTGTCAGCCAAAGGTTACTGTAGCAAAACCCTCCCCCTATCCGTGTGACTCGACTCACTTTTTCTCTCTTAGGGTCCGCTCCCCCAGAGCCACGAGTATCTGGGTTATCGGGTCAGGTGTGTACTTCGGTCTAGGCTCATCGGCATGCGGTGGTGAGCGAGGAGTGCATGTTAGGCAGGTAAATGGGTCAACCAAGTCTGTGGGGGCGAGTTGTGGATGAGGCCAGGTGAAGGTGAGAGGGACCTCACCCCATGGATTTGAGGCGAAAAGCTACCACCACTTTTTCAATTTATGCGGGTGCACGGCTTCAACAGCTTCCGATGTGCGACTATCTGCACACCCTTTCTTTGCACATCTGCAGCAAGGAGTGCCCTTCCAATTGCAGCAGCTGCTGAGGCTCGTGACTTCAATTGAGGTCCTGGGACCATGCGCGAGATACTTCCGCGCATTCTGGGACTTCAACCTGGGACAACAAAGCCTGGAGCGAACCTGTAAGCAAGCTCGAAACTTGCTCGCCAATGGCGGACGAGGCGTACACCTGAAATCAGTAAAACGGCCTCTCGACCATGTCAAAGTGCTCAGGGAGCATCGTCAGAGCACGGCGAATGTGATGGGGGTGGTGGTGTCGAGTGAGAGTGACTGTGATTGCGTACCTAAGTCAAACTGTGTGCGTGTGAGGGGGTGTGTTCGGGGGTGCATGCAAGTGAGTGGTGAGGTGAATGAATAGAGAGGAAATGATTGGGGATGTGTGGTGAAGGTTTTGCGAGGGTCGGCAAGGGTTTTGGTGGGCTGTGGAGGTAGGATGGCCTCGTCGGAGGGGGTGGCTGGAGATGGAGGAGATGGAGGCGCAAAGGGGCGTCAGTGGTAATTTTGGAAAGTAAAGAGCGGAGAAGAAAGTAGAAGGGATAAGGGACTTAGCTAGGAAGTTGATGGATGAAGGGGGGCAGTGAGGGCGTCAGGTTTAGTGTGGCCGATGCCAGAGACGAAGGCAGCTCTGGTGAGGTGGGAACAGCGAGGATGAAGGAGGAAGTGGCGTCTGCTGGTACGGCGAGACGGGGACGAGAGTAGGGAGGATGAATCCGTTGTAGGTAGGGCGGTCAGATGGCGAGAAAGGGCAGAGGGGATTGCTAGATGTCGAGTAGCCTTCGGCCATGAAAGAGAGAGGAATTTGAGAGGATTCATGACTAAATTCGAGCGTGAGGAGTTTGGGAGGATCTGGGCTTCTTTAAATAGGAATCTGAGGGGCGGTTAGGGCTTGGGAAGCAAGCTTCCCAAGCTTGGAAGGTCGTCAGACTTGAAAGCTTTTTAGATACTCAAATCTCTCATGCGTTTGCATGAGAGATTGGGAAAGAATCAAAGCACATGGATGGGTTCATACTGGAGAGAATTTCTCAGAGGGTCTCCCTTCCAATTTTGGAAGAGATTCTCCATGCAATCAAGGAGAAATCTCCTATCAAAGGTCACTGGAGTAGGTTTCATCCGCGATAATAGTGGAGGGACCTGATTGTGAAGATGACGAAGAAGTTAGGGGCCTGTTCGCAAGTGTTTTTGAAAGTTGGGGGTATAGATGTAATCAAACATGACCTTTTTGCAAACTAGGTCAAGGCAAGTTCATCTTGGGTCTAAATTTTGGTACAAACCTAATTTGGACATAAGGAATCCAATGGTGAAGTTGGATTTTGGTTTTGACCACGTTTGACTAGGTAATTCATGCAAAAACCTAAATTAGGGTAAATATTTGTCTGAGGCTCCATTTTAGGTCAAGATGGATTCTAATGGCCAAATTGAAGGTACTAAACCCTAGAGAATATTTTCTATGATTTTTAGAGGGTTTAAGTGAATTTTATCCTAACCAGAACCTTGGTTAATTAAGTGGGTCTATTTTTAGGGTTTCAAAAGTCATTTAATTCTCAGAATATACACAAACCCTTTTCTGTCTAATCCAACCCACCTATTATCTTATTGAGACCATTTGACCTTTATTTAACCCTTGAGAAAACCCGTGGTTGTACTGCATTCATGATAAGCTAGTAACATTGTAGTTTTAACCCTAGTTTCTTATGTTTCTCTCAGAATGGTTAAGCAATGAATTACGACCTTCAGTTGGTTATGTAGGAGCATTTATTGACTTCATCGAAATGAGCTAGTTAGGGCTCATGATGGTGTTCCCATCATTGACTGATCTCAGCATTCTGTTGTGCCAACTGGTGCTGAAGAGAGGTCATGTTTTCTTCATGGCACTTGGACATTTCCGTCATCATTTGCATCAATTTTTCAAGAGGACTTGATGCATGTTCTATTTGAGGTATGCAAGGACCCGATGGCGGATTTGCCATAGGATTATACTAGGCCCTTGGGATGACTGGTGAGGACAATAGCATTGGTCCACTCGCGGGGTTTTGGTGCTGCGTGTTATTGGACAATGCGAAGTTAGGATGATTTCACCATCTTGGGTTATAAGTAGTAGAGAACGGGTTGTTCCCCAGGGCACAAGCGTCTTTTAAGCCAGAAGATGAGTCTGCATGTGTACATGCATCCGAGCACATGGAGGCTTGGTCCTCTGTGTCAAAATACTGGTTCGTAGAAGCCAGGTTCACATTGCTTACCGAATCGCCTAATGCAATACTTGGTAAGGACAGTCTCACAGGATTTTTGGGAATAAGCCTGGCATTGGAAGGATTAAGGTTATGATGGAGTGATGGTGTGGAGGTGTTTGCCATAGAGCGGGCAAGGTTGGCTAGAAGGTCGTCCAGCTTCTTATGCACGATGGAGACTTCATCTAATTTTTGTGTGATTAAGTTAAGATCTATGGATGAATGAGAGGGTCTTGTGTCAACTTCGTGAGCATTGCGGGGCATGCTAGTATGATTAAAGGCAACAATGGAGGCATTGTTCATTGAGTTTTCACTCATGCTCTCAAATAATTCAAATGCTCCATTCTCGTCTTTATTCATAAAGTTCCCTCCGTAGGAAGCGTCGGTGATCTGTCACAAAGTCTCATTTATCCCATAATAGAAGATTTGGGCTATATGCCACTTTGGAAGACCATGGTGTGGGCACTTCTTTAGGAGGTCATTATACGTCTCCCAAGCCTCATGAAATTGCTCACTATTTTGTTGCACGAATGAAGTTATAGCCCGGCGAAGTGCATTGGTTCACTCGATTGGGAAGAATTTCTTGAGAAATGCTGTTCGCATCTCTTCCCAAGAGTGGATGGGTCTCCCAAGGGTGCGCAACCACTGTGATGCTTTGTCTCGCAATGAAAATGGGAACATTTTCATGAGGAGTATTGATAACCCGATGTTTCTTGGTTTAACAGTTTCTGCTAATCGAGTTAAGTCTTCCAAATGAAGAAAGGGATCTTCAGTTGCAAGACCATGGAAAGGGAAGTTAATTAGGCCAATGACATTAGGCTTTAAATCAAAATCATCCCTGCCCATGGGGACCCAAATTTTCCCAATCGTCTCTGCAGCAGTGGGATTTTGATAGGAACTAAGAGACCTGGGTTCCTCCCTTTCAGGGGAAGGGCGATTCATTTCCTCCAATGTTTCCCTTATGGCCTCAATTTGTTCATTATACAGTGCCATTTGGGCTTGGAGGCAGGTTATGGGGTCTACAGCTCCACCACCACCTGGTGGGATTGGACGATTTCCTCCCTCGGGATTTGGGGATGGGCGTGCAGCCATGTTTGTGGAGGAGGATGACGGTTCACCAATTTCTATTCTTCTAGAATTATCAGACAATTCAAACATTTCAGGGTTTTGTGACGTCCTCCCAAACATGCACCACCGCAAGAAGAATTAGGGAGACGAGAAGGGAAAGGGGATGAGAGAAATAATGCCGTAAGGGTACACTTGATGACAAATTAGAGCAATCAATTTCCTAACCTCTACAATGTGCCCTTAGACCTAAAGATCTAAGTTACCTACTATCACAATCTACAGAACAGAATGAGAGCACCACTAAACCACCAGCCCAGATTGAAAGGCTGTTTGCCCCAGTCGTAGATGCCCGATAGCACGCAGAAACCCACACCAGCATGTAGGCACTACACATAGGTAGTTAGACCTCCAATCCTGAAGAGGGGTCAAGTTGCTACCAGTTTTAATTTAGAGGCTTAGGATCAAGTGCTCAAGGAATGTGAAGGACGTTGTATACGGGTAATGCCCAAGTGCGTTAATTTTAAGAGTGTGTAAATTAGGCATGCAATGGGGAAATCTCCCCGAATTGAAGTTTTAGATGGTGAATGGCTTTTAGAATTTCAACCTCTAGTAGTATGGATTTTATGATTCCACTGGATTTCCAATTCAATCGATCTTCGAGTTTTCATAAAATACAAGTTTTCTATGCCTAGCAAACCCTTCTTCAATGTGAATTAGTTAATGCATGCTAAAAATGAAATGGGCTTCCCTAGATGAAAATTTCTAAGTGTGGATGCACGAGTTAATTTTAGCTTAATGTGAGAAGGAGCCAACACACTCAATTCAAGTGCTCCCAATCACTAAAATGACAATCCACACAAGGCTCAACCATTAAATGATGTAAAGAAAATGAAAATGTTGGGGTTGAAATATTCGGGATCGAATCTAAGGCAAATGTAAAGTCGTGGTGGGGTTGGAATCAATTTAATTCCAAGACTCCCCACCAAAAATGTGATCCCGAAATGCTAATAAATGAGGCAAGGAAGGATGGCAATCAATCAATTTTTATCTTGCCTCTAAGAAGATTTCACACAACGAAAAAGGCAAGAATCAAGATTCTTGGATTTTCGCTATGCGAAGTTTGTTGGAAATCAATGGGCGGTGGGGGTGATAGCAAACAATCAACAAGTGGGTTTTAGTCCACTTGCCCCAAGAAATTCCCAAGAAGTGTTTTTAGGTTTTTGGAATTTTTAGATTTTTTTTCACTTTTTTTTTTAAGGTGACAAGATGAACTAAGTTACTAAAAGGAAGACACCTACCTCCTCAACAACGTGGGCAAAGCTCCAATTGCAGTGCCAGCGACTTCACGCTCTCACACCCACCTTGGATTTACTCACATCTCCGACCTCCTCTGCGTGTCTCCTCATTGCAACAGGCACACTTGCACACAAACAAACAAAACACCCGTGAAGAGAAGGGTGGGAGAAGAGAAAATCAAAGGAAGAGAGTAGAAACTTACTCCAAATAATGCTACCCCAGCAACGATGCCAGAAAAGCGTGATGTGAACTCGAATAGGTCATATTAATATGGTAATATTAATAAGACCTATTCGAGTTCTAATATTATCATTGAAATTATTATAGTGAGTTAACCAAAATCAAGTATACACCACTTTCACAAAATTTTTAACCTGGCCTACTTGATTTTATCTTGGTCAATTTTAGGCCCAAGGTTGATCTCAGGGAGGCGGGATTAGGAGATCAAGGAGTTTCTATGCTTTTCCTAAAACGTATCTCTTCATTGCATTTATTTTGTTTTTGGTTTTTCTACTTTTAAGATTTTTTTGTGATAATCTTGTTGTTGAGGCACACCCTCAAAAATGAAGTCCTTGGCCTTCATCCATATGGTCCTTGGCTTGAAGCCAACTTAGGGTTCTAAAATCGATCTTGTTACTCACATGATCGAGTACCTATAAGATAAGAATTATCTTTCTCTTTTATATTTTTCTTTTTTTTTTTAGTCTTTTTAATAGTAAGAAATAAAAGACAAATGAAAAAAGAATAAATTGTAAGGAAAGAAATGAAAAGAAATACTTAGCTTAGTATATATATATGTATATATATATAGTAGATATAGAATATATATATATATAGTTATATATTACATAGATAGGAGTGGATGTGGAGATGGTGATGGAATGTAGCACGGTGTCAAGTTGGTCCACGTCTAGCAAGACACAACCAACAAGACTAAGTGCCGTGTGGAGTGTGGAGCGGGTGTGTGTGAGTGTGGGTGGAAGCGCTTGCTTTGCGCAGGTATCGGGAAATATTGGCAACTGGTGCGAATATCCTAGCGATACGATGCGCGGTGAAGGGGTGAGTGCATGGGTATGTGGGTAGTAGATGTGAGTTGAATGTGTATATGGGAGAATGTGGATAAGTGAATATATAAGTATATATGTGTACATATATAAGTAGCTATAACTATATAGATATATATGTATAGGAATATATACATCTATATTTATTTTTTTATTTAATGATATATATATATATATTTATGTATGTATGATATTTCAGGGTGAGAGTGTGTGTGTGTGTATATATATATATATGTATGCGTGTAATTGTGTGAGTGTCTGTGAGTGTGTGTTAGGGTGAGTGTGAGTGCAGGAGGACACGTAGTGCAAGCACTGATGGAGCACTGCACTGCGCGTAGAGGGGGAGGGATGCCGCATGTGCAGCACACAAGGTCTACGCGTAGAGCAGCAGCACACAAGGGCTGCGCGCTAGGAGGGTGAGTTATGATGTCAGGAGGCGTCGCGCGTCATCTAGCGTGTGGGCGTGGGCCGCTTCCACGTGCGGGCGTGCTGGGGATGTGCGGGTGCAGCACGCAGCATACAAAGGCATGCGCTGGGCGGTGAGGCATGGGAGCTGGATGACCAGGTGGAGGCGGTGCGGTTCGCGAAGAAGCCACAGAGCACGTATACGCATGCGGAAAGTGAAGCTGCATTCTTTGCACGTGGGTGGAGGTGCGCGGGGCGCGCGGAGGTGCGTGGAGGCATGCAAAGGTGTAGTTCGAGCTTCAGAGCTTGAAGCTCTGCAACAATGGCGACGAGGGCGATGAAACGAAGAAAGAAAAAAACAAAACTAAAAATGAAAGGTGTAAATAACACAAAAAAAGGAGACCACCACGCCTACCTGCTCATGAAGGAGCTGGGTGGTGGTGGAGCTCACAGTGGTGTCTTGGGACCACTGTGAACTTCTCCTGCACACAGTGTGCCTCTTCTCAACTTGTGAGAAGAGGAACTGTGTATGGAGAAGGAGAGGGGAAGAGAGTGGCCGGCGGGTGTGTATGGTGTTGTGTGTGCTATCTGAGGAGTGGCGTTGGGTGTGTCTGAGGGTAGAGGCTGGCTAGCACAGCAGGGGAGGGTTCATGGACTTTTACAGGAGTGCACGCCTCTCACCATGCTGCAACAGGGTAGGGTGCATGGAGACGTGCACAGCAGCCGTGAAAAAAAGAAAATGAAAATGGTGAAATTGCAATGCAACACATAACGAAGATGTTAATTATAGAAATGGATTGAATGGCCATTTATTCTCACTCTCTTCCCCTCTTTATAAATGCATGCAAGTACATATTTACAAATGCAAGCATGGCTACATAAGATGCATGGGTAATGCGAGGAAATAACATAAGATGGCATATTTATTGGTGTAACTTATTGTGCAGTCAGTACCGATGCTGGGCACCCCCACTACGATGGCTACTAAACTCACGCGGTATTGATTTAAGAAGGTGCTTTTAGTACCAAACTTTAGTCCCTTTTTAACTTATTTTGATTTAACAAGTACCAATATCTATCATTGCTACCAGTACCGGGCATTTGCCACTCCCAAACCCTAGCTTAAACCCTCTGTTTGATTACCCAAATTATACAATTAACAGAGGGGTGGGTAAGTCCTGCAATCTCTTAAGATGGCTATCCCAATGTAGGGGCAGAGATTCTCATGAGACCAATATTTGTAGCCCATCGCTAGAGTCAATCCTCTCCTCACCCAAGGCCTACACTGGGTACAGGGGTACCTCCCGTGACATATGGTTAGGACCCCAAATCTTTATATTTACAAAAGTTTCTAATGGAACTTACCTTCCACCATTATAGAATTGCACTTATCTAGCCTGTTAGGTTTTCTATACCCTTACCCAGACCCATTTGGTTTAGTTTATACCATGCATTTTGGCCTCATGGGTATTCTGACGACATGGCCTCGTGCATTCACTTTAGAATCTTCCCTTTATTGTTTCCAAATTAGGATTTGTACCACTAGAGGGTCTGTTTTATTTCCACTTAGGGCCAACCACCCTAGGCCTAATTATGCCTAAAATCCAAGTTTCCTGACATTGGATGCTAACCAGGATTCTTAGCTTACATTCATGGTTACCAGGTTGGGGTTTAACTAATTAGATTAAGCTCCTAATTCCCGTGGAAAAATTCCATGCAAAACGAAACCACATGCCTCAAATTGGACGTCCAACATCATGTGTCAGACACTTGAGAATAACATCCCACTTCCGTCAACTACTGGTGACCAGTTGATTCCTTGGCTAGACGTTTGAATTGAGCATATTGGGCACTCAATGTAATATCAGGCGTCCAATCGCTAGGACTTAGTCCCTGGAACAGCAATCCAGTTGCAAGATGTCTAACCAAGGGATTATACGTCAGGATCAAGGGTATCAGATGCCTAATGGATCATCAGACATTGGATAACCCACTCAGAACCGTATCTGAGTTCAGGATGAGTTCCTAACATTCAAAAGCCACATACAATAACCTTTACCCGAAGAATTATTGTTTACAACCTAAATTCAGTTTATAACTGCATACAACCACATGTATTTTGCACATTCTATCCTCAAACACAACTCGGCCAACTAGTACCCGTACTATGCTTTAGTACCGATACTAAGCAACCTCAGTACCAAATTCACAAGTTCCAACCAGTACCATTACTGGGCACCAATACCGGTACTGCGTGCCATCAATTTTGTATCAACATAACCTAGCAAGTACCAGCACTAAACACCAGTACCAGTATTGGGCACTACCGGCCTTGTACTAAAAACCCATCCAGTACCGATACTGAACACTAGTACCGGTACTTGGGTAGCCTTAGTTCATCGATTGAAGTCATCTAGTACCGATGTTGATCACCAGTACTGGTACTGGGGGCTTTCAGTGACCATTTCAGTGCATTACATTGTGGTTCTAGGTCAACTAGTACTAGTACTGATCATTAGTACCTGCGCTAGGTGCTCTCAACACCCAGTTAAATATATCAACACACCTAGTTAACCCTAATCCAAACCACCATTTACGTCTACAACTTGGAATCGATGGTAAACACGTAAAACCACATGGATTTATAGACCTCAACATCAATTTCAACCCACAATGGAAACCCTCCATTTGGCATTCCTAAGATTTAACCCATCACTAGGTCATAGCCCAACCATTATCACAAGCAACATGGAAATTTTTAACCAAAACAACCCTTTTTGGCTACTTCTAGTCATGGGAACAAGAGGATGACCAAGAGAATAACCCTACCTCAATTGGAGCTTCTTTCTCTTCTCTTAATCATAGTAGCAACATCAACAGCAGCAATGGTAGCTACTACAACAGCAGCACCACCTCCTTTCCTCTGTTCTTCTCCTTCTTTCTTTCATGCAGCAGCATCAACTACAATGACAGCAGTAGCAGCTTCAACAATAGCTACAGCAGCAGCTCTCCTCCTCTTCCTTCCCTTCTCCTCCTCCTCGTAGTAGCAGTAGTAGCAACAGTAGCAGCAACAGCAATGCCAACAGCATCAGTAGCTAGTAAGGAGGAAGGGGCACCAGCTGAGGGAGGAGAGGAAAATGAGATTTTTCTTTTAAATTTTTAAATCTCTCTCTCTCTTAAATAAGGGTTGGATATTTTGCATCCAAGCCCTTTAACTTCTTACCTGAGCCCTAAGCGAGGCCTTCAAACATGTTTTTCTCACAAAGGGCCCCTCAACTTTTCATTTAATAACATTTTGTTAATGACTTAGGGGATTTGTTTAATTCCAAGGCTAATAATCACTAAATTAGGGTTCCCTAAACCCTTAATCTCACAATAAGCAACCAATTAAGGTTTTTAATTAGCCTATTAAGAGTATTACAAATTCGGGCCATTACATGCTTCATCCATGGAGGGTAGATCTCAACTGTTGGATCTTGATCTAATGGCTGAGGTGTAATGGTGCAGATGATGGGGGCACTTGCGGTAGGCCTTGGGTGGTTCAAATGATGCCACGTGGCATCATCTGGGCCATCCATCTTCAAATGCTCGTAGAAGGTGTGACAGATATCAGATTGGACCGATTCTCGCGTTGTTGGGCTACGATCGTCATTTTAGATCCATCCGTACGATTGGATTCTTCATTTGGAGCCCCAACATATGTCACTCTATCCCCTAGCCATAGAAATACATGAATTAATATACAATTTATATAAGTCAACTTACATGCAAAATGATGAATGTTATGTGATATTCACAATGTCACATGCAATTATAAACCTAAGAACCTTCCAAAAATAGGCATTGTAACAAGAATAAATGTAGATTTATCACACCCTCAAGCTATCTTTTGGTACTCCCTAGCAAAATTATACTAAATGCTATGTATAGAGCATAATCAAGATCCAATCACTTACGGAAAGGTTGTTTGTTAGCAGAAAGAAATTTCAACTAGGGACTTGAACTACGGAGACTTAATAGTACCTAGGTGCTTGCCAAAATGTAGACTGCCCAAGTCCTCGCCTTATTCAAAAGCAAATATATATCTTCGTTTTATTATTATTTTTTTTCTTATTATTATTATTTTAGTTTAGAGTTTCGAGGTAACTTTCTTTAGTTACCCAACCTTCCCAATACTCGAAAAGAAATCTAGGTGCTAGGCATCTTATTTGTGGAAAAGTGAAAGACTCACTAAACGGCAGTTAGAATGGACTTCAGGTTTCCACAACCTTAGGTGTCCTTAGACAAAAAATTTTCCTAAACGTATATCTATTTGACCAGTAGCTTTCTCCCTACTTTTATTTTTATGGGGTCAACACAAGGGTGAATGATGAATGCCCTCCTCTTGGCAAGCCCTAGATGGGGTGTGCCTTGCTCCTCCTAGAGTAGACGAGGAGCACTCTCAAACTCCTTCTTAGGGTGGATGTGGACTGATGTGTATACATCTAATTAACCTAAAATGTCTATTAATGCATGTTCTTAGTGTCACATTAGCATCATACATTGTAAATAGTGTATAACATGCATAATCATGCATTCAGATCAAGTTGTATAAATTGTATAGTAATTGTCTCCTTTTTATAGTCAGGGATAGGGCGACCTTTTATCGAGATCTCGAATCGAAGATCCAACCGTACGAATCTGATCAAGGTGACGATTGGAGTTTAACAACTTCAAGATCGCCCTAATCGGACATCCGTAGCACCAGATAGAGACTGAGGAACCTTGAAGATCAATGGCCAAGATGGTCTTAATCCGCACCTCAGATAACAAATCCGACCACACGGATGGGTTCAGATCGATGATCGTAGCCTAACAACGTGAAAATCGATCCAATCCGACACCCATGGCACCATCTGCAGCACTCAGAAGATGGACAGCCAAGATGGTGCCATGTGGCGCCATCCTAGCTGCCCAACCGGCCCCACGGACTTGCCTCCACTTCTCTTCTTCACCCGCTTGTCGAATCCCCACCGTTGGATGCTCATCCAACGGCTGTAGAGCCGCGCGCACAAAAGCATCCGCTTGCCTCAAGAGGAAGCATAGCGCAGCGGTCGAGCACTCCTTCGCGAGTGAAGGGCACGTGTTCGAGCTGCGTTGCACTTCAAATTTAGAGGGGGTGCAGGCGCAATTTGGTCATCTAATTGAGATCAGGCGGTCGAGGGGAGGAGGCGTGGCGTGCGGAGGTTCATCGATCATGTACGTGCGTGATGACGTGATTTTGCACTCCTCATCGCACGCAAGCGCACAACAGTGAAGATTTGCGAGGCGTTGGCGAGGCGCATTTTAGGTCATCCGATCTTGAGATCGAATGGTTGATATCACCCAACATTGTGCAGGCATTTTAGGCGATGAAGAGCAGGCACGCGTGCACGTCGCCCATGACAGACCTTTAGTGACGTTTAAGTCCATCACTAAAGGTCCCATGTTAATGTTTTTGAAATTAAGATGTCCAAAATGCCCCCACTCCTTGCAACTATAAAAGGAAACCCCTACCCTACGAATTTCTCATCCCTTCTCTTCTCTCCCTCTCCAAAGCTCAAGAGAAGCTTGTCCCACACCCGAGATGCTCCTCAAGAGCTAAAACCAAGTTTTCGCCCCCATTCGGGAAGCAGATCCCGCGATGACAACGACGTGCTGCCTTGTTCCCGTTCCTCCTACTTTGACCTCCTTCTTCCTACTTCGTTCCTCGTCTTCCAGGCATTGTCTCGTTCGGCTCGTCCTCCAAGTGATCGTCGAGTAGGATAACTTCTCTCTCCCATTCCTTTTCCCTACTTTCTAGAGTAGAATTTTCATGCTTTCTAGTTGTAATAATTTCTCACTTTCTAGTGTAATCTTTTCTCACTTTCTTAGTTGCACAAACATTTTGCAACATCAAGTGAATGTTCTCTCTCTCTCTCTCTTATTGTCTATATTTATTCCATTTCATTATGATTATTCTACTTTTTAAACAAAAACACAAAAAAGTATAATTGCGAATTTTGATCGACGTAGCCTCCCTGAGTTCGACTCGAGATTTCTTTATAGATTTTCGATATAAATTTTATTTGTTGAACCCAAGTTCTTCGCTACTCGAACTACAACGATAGGTTTTCAAAACCAACTCCGATAGCATCGTCTTCCAACGTTGAACATTTTGTCACCGTTGCCAGGGAGGCAATGATTTTCCGATCTTCTTTTCGCATTTCACGCACTTTATTGTCTTCTAACTTGCTTTCTCCCGTGTCTATTGTTTTGCAGATACCTCTATCAGGGAATCGTCAAGCGGTAGATCGGAGTAAAGTGCAGTTGAAGACGACTATAAGTGCTTCCCATTCTTCCCCCTCCATATATTTCATTTCATCACATTAAATTTAAATCCCAACTAACCTAGGTGTTTGCATAATCCTAGGATTAGTTTGGTTGTTTGGATTTCCACTCACATTCATTTCACCCTCACATATAAAAGAAAAAAAAAATGATATCTTTGTCGGGTAATTCAACATACACACAACATACACCCACATTCAAGGCACTTAACCAAATTGATTTTCTTCTACACAACCGGATTCTAATCTGTGGAACCGGTACACAAATCAACACATAAAAGAATAGAAATCATTTTAGGTTAATCATTTCTGTGTGCTTAACTTAGTGGTGCAATTGTGGCCAATTGTTTGAGTTGTTTAGGCCATACCACTCAATCTAAAACAACTCACCGAGTAGCTTCCTCTTAGGGTTTTCAGTCTAGGTTCATACCAGGCACTCCACTTTATTTCTGATTTTAAAAGGAAAGCAATCTTCACTCGTTCTTGAAAACCTGGTTTTCCTCAAACTTGATTAAATTAAACCTAATTCTAAACCCTAAAAGCTACTAAGCAAGATTTGAACTCTAAAATTCACCGCATCAAAAATATAATCTTGCTTGAAAACCATTGGTTGTGCATGCACATACACATCAATCAATCATTAAGGGCACAACCCAGATAAAGGGCCCATCACATTCCAAAGTACATTCAAACCTAACCCTAAATAAAATAGAGTAGACGTTGGCCTTAAAGATTCAACTCGCTCTTCGGAGCTCAGAATGAGATTATTTTCGATTAGTATAATTCTATCGGTCAATCTGATGTCAACCTAGGGGAGCAGAATCAAACGATCATGGCTGAGAGGTACACTAGGAATTGGAGGCGCAAGCTGAAGGAAGAACCTTCTCCCCAGTTTCTCCCTCTAACTGCTTGGATTGAACAGACAGAAGTAGATCAAATCGTTTATTTATCTCAAGACGGGTTCTGGGAGTCTGTACGTCTTTAGGCTAGCCCACTTAAGGATAGGTTTGATTGTTTGTATTGCAGGACACCTTTCTTCCTCTCGTCTATCATGAATCCTTCCACATTTCATATGCAGTCCCACTTCTTCCCTCCTATTATGACTTATGCTCAACATGACGATTATCCCGACTTGTACTGTAATCAACCATCTCTTAGTTGGGATAATTCAGATTGGGTCTACAGTTCCAGACCTCTGTGTTTGGGGTCAAACCTTGAATACCATAATTGTGATTTCTATCCTTCTTCGAGCCACATCGATTATAGATCGCCACCCTTTCATGGACAACTTAATATGATCTACAATCAAGAAGGATACACTGATCCTTACTCATCCTCTAAATACATTGCCTTTAGATCATCACCATCTTTTGAACAATCCAAAATGACCTATTATCAGGAAGGGTATCTCAAATTTCAATTCGTTAACTCCTCTGCATTGATCCCAAACCTGCCCAACCCTGAACCAATTCATTTGGTTCAGGTTAACCAGGTTTAAGATAAGGTTTTGGCTAACTTGAGGAATACTATACAATCTTTAGAAGCTTAGCCAATAACTTGTAATGAAGAATTGGAGCCCCTGATTGAAATGATTGATGATCTGAACAAGTATTTGTTGGATTGACTCCAAGATGTTAAGGATAAGAAACTACATGAGTTTTTACTTGGGAAGTTAGAAAAATTGAGAATGAGATTTGTGGTTGCTTTAGTTCAATCATGGGATGATTCCCAAGATGAACCCCCTTCAAGAGAGCCAATGTCAGAACCCTTTCAGGCACCTGTTGGGTGGGACACGTGTTACGAGGCTAACCAGATTGATTTAGAGCAACCAATTAAGGATGATTTGATTTCTTCACCTGAGATCCTTGAGCCGAGGTATGAAGAAATGTATGTCTCCATGGATCAGAAAGTGATGGATGATTTTGGGACATACATTAATACAGATTTTGATTTCTTTGATTCTGAGGGTGAAGATTCAATTTGCAAAGTCTCATGTAAGTTTACAGAACATGATTTCTGTAAGACTATTGGGCCTACGAAATCAGTTAAATGATTTGATAGCCCAATAATTGAGGAAACTGATCTTATTGGGGCTCACATGACGGATTTAGAATTGCATTTTCTGAAGGATTCAATCCAATGCCCTGATTGTCTGCTATACCCCATTGAGCTTACTGATGATTCTATTTTTGAGATAATTACACCCAAGTCAATTCTGATTCAGCCACATTTTTTGGACTTGAAAATTTCAGACGGGGTGATTAATATGCAGGAGGTCCCAGAATTTGACATTCTGAATGAGGAGGATAGAAGCTGGGAAATTTCGATTTGGGAAGTAAACTCTGGAGGAAGTAGAAGATCGAATCTAAGGGTTCTAATTAAGTTGAAACCATCAAACCAAGACCCTTACGACATTTGTACTGAGGATGACCAACCCAAGCACACATTCATTGATTATCCTTTGGAGCTTGATTTCTTTGTAACCTAGATTTTTGGTCTTGGGTTGCATCTTCATAAATCGTAGGCCTGACCCCACTTACATACTAATTTTAGGTTTTGGGTAATTTTTATCCAGAACCTTAAATATTTTTGACCATGGGGTATGGGTTTGCATCACGATCTGGTCCACATCTGTGGACATCTGCTGGCAGGTCTTAGGTTTCATCTTTTTATTTTGATTCTGACCTACACCTATGAATTCTTTATTTTCCTTCTTTGTATAGTGTGCCTAGATGGAGGCACTAAATTCAGCACTTATACAGTTTATGTTTATCTCAGAGTGGACCCGTTATTGATGCAATTAAGGTGCTTTCTACTCTACTCCACTCTATTTCATGTCTTTTTAATACAATGAGGACATTGCATTAGATAGGATGGGGGGGAGGATATTCATCTCTGAATTACTTCGTTAGCTCCGTAGATTCATTTTATTTTCTTTTTATTTATATATATAAAATTTTGGAATTAGGAAAGAGAACTTGGGCTTTAGAAAATTTTCAATCTTAGGAAATAAAATTGTATGATTTGAACACGAAGACCCTTCAAGTCTTTGGACTTAATCAGCCTGGGTATCCACTAAAATGTGAATTTGTTTCTCAAGTCTTCGCCATCCTGAATTTTATTCTAATTTGATTAAATAAGTTTGGGTGATAAGTACACAACTTATCAACCCACACTCTGATTTGAGGAAACTTTAAATCTAAGTATCTACACACTATCTTATCACGACTCGTTGTTCGGTGGTTTTAACGAAAATTGGGTAGCTAATGAACCTTCTAGGGTGATATGGTTGGCAAGTTATCTATGGGTAACTACCCATAGGTAGGTTGTCCAGAGCCCAATCATTGGACCATTCTCTTCTTGTTGCCTTTAGGTAAATCTTAGACCAAGGAAGCCACCTACTTAAAAAGAAAAAGAAAGTCAAAAAGAAAAGAAAGAGAAAAAGAAAAAGGAGAAAAGAAAGAAAAAGAAAAAAAAGAAATAAGCCACACTTCACCACACAAGTATGGCTGGCAAGTTGTCGATGGTAATAGCTCATCGACCGGTTGTCCAGAACCCAGCCCAAGAACTACACTAAAAATTCCAAAAACACTTAGGAAGAAGCGGAGAAGTAGAATAAGCCGGGGAGATATACACTGGACTCACCCTTGTGTTGACCCCATAAAAATAAAAGTAGGGAGAAAGCTACCGGTCGTAAAGATACAACTTTAGGTAGAACTCTCTTTCTAAGGTCACCTAGAGGCGTAGAAACTCGAAGTCTGTTTTAATTACCGATTAACGAGTCTATCACATTCACAATAAGATGCTTAGAGCTTAGGGTTCTCATCAAATCTTGGGTGGGTTGAGTGGTCGTAGAAAGCCACTCTTTAACCCTAAACTCAAAAATCGAAAAAAATTAGAAAAGAAGAAAAAGAGAAAAAGAGATTTTTCTTTGAATAAGGTGAGGGCTTGAGGCGGTCTGCATTTTTGTAGATACCCAAGTGCTGTTGTGTGTTTGAAAGTTCAGATCCTAAGTAAAAATTTCTTAATGTTGAAAATAACTTATGCCCAAGTAATCCAACCTAATTCTTTTATAAATAGCATGCAGCTTTTTGCTAGGGATTAGCAAAAGATAGGCATGAGGGTGTTATGTGCATACATCTGGTTAACCTAAAATGTCTATTAATGCATGTTCTTAGTGTCACAATAGCATCATACATTGTAAATTGTGAATAACATGCATAATGATGCATTCAGATCAAATTGTATAAATTGTATAGTAATTATCTTCTTTTTGTGGTCAGGGATAGGGTGACTTCTTATCAGGACCTCGTATTGAATATCCAACTGTACGTATCTAATTAGGGCCACGATTGGAGTTTAATGACTCCAAGATCGCCCTAATTGAACATCCGTAGCACCAGATAGAGACTGAGAAACAATGAAGATCAAGGGCCAAGATTGTGTTAATTCGCATCTCAGACGACAAATCCGACCACATGGATGGGTTCAAATCGATGATTACAGCCTAATGATGTGAAAATTGGTTTAATCCGACACCCGTGGCACCATTTACAACACTCAGAAGATGGACGGCCAAGATGGCGCCATCCTAGCTGGCCAACCGGCCCCAAGGACCTGCCTCCACTTCTCTTCTTCGCCGGCTCGTTGAATCCCCACCATTGGATCATCCAACGGCCGCAGAGCCACGTGCACAAAAGCATCCACTTGCCTCAAGAGGAAGCATAGTGTAGCGGTCGAACGCCCCTTCGCCAGCGAAGGGCTCACATTCGAGTCGTGCTACGCTTCAAATTTAGAGGTGGCGCGGGCACAGGTGAAATTGGGTTGTCTGATCGAGATCGGGTGGCTGAGGGGATGAGGCGTGGCGCGCGGAGGTTCGTCGATCGCGTACGTGCACGATGACGGGTGTTTGCACACCTCATCGCACGCGGGTGCGCTCTAGTGAAGATTTGCAAGGCGTTGAAGAGGCACGTTTTAGGCCATCCAATCTTGAGATCGGACGGCTGCTATCGCCTAAACGTGTGCAGGCATTTTAGGTGAAGAAGAAGAGCGGATGCATGCAGCGCGTGCACATGTCGCCCACGACGGACCTTTAGTGACGTTTAAGTCCGTCACTAAAAGTCCCATATTAATATTTTTGAAATTAAAATGTCCAAAATGCCCCCACTCCTTACAACTATAAAAGGAGACTCCTACCCTACGAATTTCTCATCCCTTCCTTCTCTTCTCTCCCTCTCCAAAGCTCAAGAGAAGCTTGTCCCACACTTAGAGTGCTCTTTAATAGTTAAAACCAAGTTTTCGCCCCCATTCCGAAAGTGGATCCTACAACGACAATGACATGCTGCCTTATTCCTGTTCCTTCTGCTTCGACCTCCTTCTTCCCTCTCCATTCCTTGTCTTCTAGGCATTGTCTTGTCTGGCTCGTCCTCCAAGCGATCGTCGAGGAGGATAACTTCTCTCTCCCATTCCTTTTTCCTTCTTTCTAGAGTAGAATTTTCCTGCTTTCTAGTTGTAATAATTTCTCGCTTTCTAGTGTAATCTTTTCTCGCTTTCTTAGTTGTAAAAGCATTTTGCAATATCAAGTGAATGTTTTCCCTCTCTCTCTCTCTTATTGTTTATATTGATTCCATTTCATTGTGATTATTCCGCCATTTAAACAAAAACACAAAAAAATATAATTGCGAATTTTGATCGACATAGCCTCCCTGAGTTCGACCCGAGATTTCTTTATAGGTTTTCGGTATAAATTTTATTTGTTGAACTTGAGTTCTTCGCTACTTGAACTACAACGACAAGTTTTCAAAACCAACTCCGATAGCGTAGTCTTTCGATGTTCAACATGGACCACCCTAAAATCTCCTCAAATGCTTAGCCATGCACTTTCTGATGTCCCTTTGGCTTGAGCACAAGAGAAAAGAGAAGGAGAGGAAGGCACCAAGGAGGCAAACGTGCCTCCTTAATCTTCCTTTCTTCTTCTTTCTTGGCCAAATCTGGGTAGGTTGTAGGTAAAATTAGACACTAGAATAATGTAGCCAAAGGTGCCTTGAATGTGGTGGTTATGTGGGTATATATAGAGTAGTAAGGGGGGATGGTAGGCATGTATGTAATGGATGGCTAGGATGGGGTCTTGGTAGTGATTAGGTGATCCAAAGGCTATGGTAAGTTGGCGCCAACTATAAGGATGTGAAGGGGTAGTTATGCCCCTTTTTGGTGACCTTTGGTGGTGGAGAGTCACCACTAGTTGGTGCCAAAATAGGGCTTCTAGAAGGGGTCCTAGGTGGATGGTGGAGATGAGGGGGGTTTTGGAAGGAAATTGTGGTGCCAACTACGGGTGGTTATGGGGGTCGTTGGCGCCACTTTTTGGTGGCTTTTGGAGGTGGTGGTGTGAAGGGTTGTGTGCATGGTGGCACCATGTTGGAGGGGAGGTAGGTTTCTAAGCTAGCTATGCAAGCTTAAGGTAGTGGTGAAGTTAAGGTGGAGTGGAGAGGAGGTAGTCTGGAGCTAAGCTAAGCTAGCTAAGCTACCTTAGCTAGTAGATGAGTAGAGGATGAGGTAGAAGGAGCTAAGGTTTGAGAGGAGGAGTTCAGGAGGAGCTTCATTGGGTTGCACTGAAGTTGACTGGAGCTGAAGAGGGCTGCATCTGAGCCAATTAGCTAGCTTAGCTAGCATTTTGTTAGCTGGGTTTAGGACAACTGGCGAATGGGGAGTTAAACCCATGGCAACTTGTCAGCCATAGTCGTGCGGTGAAGTATGGCTTTTTTATTTTTAGTTTTTTATATTTTCCTTTTTTTCCTTTTCTTTTTGAGTACTTTTCTTTTTTCTTTCTATTTCTGAGTAGGTGGCTTCCCTGATCTAAGATTTACCTAAAGGCAATAGTCAAAGAAAATAGGTAGTGTGGTTGGGCTCTGGACAACCGGCCAATGGGATGTCAAACCCATGACAACTTGCTAGCCATACCACCCTAGAAAGTTCATTAGCTACCTAATTTCTATTAAAACTGTCGAGAAGTGTGTCGTTGCAAATAGTATGCAGATGCTTAGACTATAAGTGACTTCAAATCAGAGGGCAGGTTGGTAAGTCATGTACTTATCACCTCAACTTATTAACCAAATTAGAATAAACTTACCATTGGCAAGGAATCAAGAAACAAGTCCAAACTTTAGTGAACACCCGGGCTAATTAAGCCCGAAGATTTGATGAGTCTAAGTATTCAGGTCCTATCGTATCATTTCCTAAAGTTTAGAAACTCTAATGCCTAAGTTATCTTTTCCTAATTCTCAATTTTTTCTTGTTTTCTCTTTTTTTTGTAAATAAAAAAAAAATAATTAAAAGTACTCTATGGAACTGAAAAAATTATTCAGAAATGAATATCCACTCCCCCATTCCTAGATGATGCAATGTCCTCATTATAAAAATACAGGCATGAAAAGGAGTGGAGTAGACAACATATCATCTGAATTTCCATGATAGATCCTGTCAATTCTGAGATAAAAATAGATTATACAAATGCTAAGTTTAGTGCCTTTAGCTTGGCACAATATATAAATAAAGAAATTAAGAACTCAGAAGTGTGGGTCAAGATCAGAATAAAAAGATTGTTCTTGAAATATGTAAGAAGAAGATGCTCACAGATGTGGATGAGATTGTGATGCAAACCCATGCCCCAAGGTCAAGTGATCTAAGGTTCTGAATAAACATTACCCAGAACTGAAGATATTTCAGCTTGTGGGGCTGGGTCTACGGTTTATGAGAATGCAACCCAAATCCAAAATGTTAGACGATAGGAAAATCTGGATCAATAGAAGTGTTTGTCCTCTTAGAATTCAAAAAAAAAGATAATCAATTAGTCTGTGCTTGGGTTGCACATCCTTAAGTTGAAAATATCATAAGGGTCCTAGTAGAAGGTTGGTGGTTTTAGGTCAATAAGAACCTTTAGATCCAAAATTTAATTTTCCTCAGAATTCACTTCCCATAATTTTACTTCCAAACTACTCTCCTCCAAAAATAATGTTTCTGGGACCTCCAGGTTGTTACACACCCCATCTACAATATCCAAGTCTAACAATTACGGCTCAATCAGGATTGACTTGGGTACAATGATTTCAAAACCATCATCATTCAGCTCTTTCGGGTGTGGTTGAGGAATGGGGCTACTGATTGAATCTTCCAGTAAATTAGCATTTTGATCCTCCAAGTTAGCCCGAACTAAATCACAATCCTCAACTAAAAAGGCCTCAAATAATTCAAGTTCCTTAGGCCCATTCGTCTCTCTAAATTCATTCTCCTTAACCTCAAGTGAGGCTTCACTTAAATATTCTTCTCCCTTAGAACCAAAGAATTTTGGATTTGCATTAATATATGTCTCAAGATCGTATGATATTTCTTGGTCAGCAAAGACATATTTTTTCTCATACCTTGGCTCAGAGATCTCAGGTGAAGAAATCTGTTCATCCTTGATTTGTTACTCTAAATTAACCTCATCATCCCAGGTGCCCCCCTTTCAAGTGCCTAAGCGGATACTGACATTGGCTCTCTTGAAAGGGGTTCATCCTAGGAATCATCCCAAGATCGGACTAAAGCAACCACGAATTTCATCCTCACTTTTGACAACCTCCCAAGTGATAAGTCACCTGGGTCCTTATCCTCAACATCTTGGAGCTAATCCAATAAAGACTAGTTCAGATCGTAAATCATTTTGATCGAAGGCTCCAATTCTTCAATAAGGGGTGTTGGCTAAGCTTCTAAACATTGGATGGTGTTCCTTAAGTTAGCCAACACCCTATCTTGGATCTTGTTCACCTAAATTGAATAGTTCGGTTCTTGGGACCCTCCCTGATAATAGGTCATCTTAGACTGTTCATTATGGGGTAGTGACCTACCTTCAGTGTTGTCCTGCTGTGGGTAAGGCTTGTAATCCTCATATCCTTCTTGAGTGTGGATTGTATTAAGTTGTTCATATGGAGATAAGGATCTATAGCCATTATAGCTCTGAGAAGGGTAATAATCATAGTTTTGGTGTCTAGGGTTATGCCCTGAACATGGAGGCTTGGAATCATATCCCTAATTATCCTAACTAGTGGATGGGTGGTTATAGGTTGAGTTGGGATAATAATCATCTTGGGGATAAGTGGTGGTAGGAGGGTAGGAGTGGGGGTGTGTGTAAGAATTGGAAGAATAAATGGCGAAGCAAGAGGGAAAATAAAGAAAAGAAAGAAGCCCTACAATACAAGCAATTCAAACCTATCCTTAAGCGAGTAGCCTAAAGACCTATAGACTTCTAGAACCTGTCTGAAGATTATAAATGATTTGATCTTCTTTTATTTGTTCAATCCAACCAATTAGAGGGACAGATTAGGGAGAAGGATCTTCCTTTGGCTTGCCCCTTGGGTTCCTTTGATACCCCCCAACTGTGATCGTTTGACACTACTCCCATAGCTATATATTAGACGGACCAATTGAAGTAGATTAATAAAAATAATCTCAATATGAGACCCGAAGAGCGAGTCCAATTCTGAAGGCCAACGTTTGCTTAGTTTTAGTTAGGCATACGTTTGAATGTGCTTGCAAATGTGATGGGCCCTTTAGATAGGTTGCTCCCTTAAAGATTAATTAATCAGTGTGTGCATACACAACCAGGGTTTTCAAACAAGGTTATTAGATGATGTGTCTTTTAATATTTAACCTTGTTTAGTAGCTTTTAGGATTCAATTCTTAAGTTTGTTCAATTAAGGTTCAATAGAAAACTCCAGGTTTTGAAAGAACCAATGTATGTATATTTCTTTAGAAATCGAAAAGAATATGGAGTGCCTAGTTCAACCCTAAAAATTGAATCCTATGGGGCAAGCTACTGATGGGTCAAATTTATTTAAAGTGGTGTAGCCCAAACAGATCAATCAATTAGCCTGTAGCACCACTTAATTAAGGGACACACAAGTGGTTATCGTAGTTTGATTTCTAATCATATATATGTGTAATCAGTGCAGGTGTATCGGGTCCACAGATCAGATTCTCGGTTAAGTGATTGAATCAGGCAAAAAGTGGTGCGCCTTAAGTGTGTGGGTGTGTAAGGTGTATCTATTTCAATTTATGTCCTACAATCAGATAATTCTTTTTTAATATATATGCGAGGGTGAGGTGAGTGGAGTGACAATCAAACAACCAGATCTAACCTGGGGTTTATGCATTTCGTAGGTTGATTTGGGTTTGATTTATTTGTGTGGTGGAATGAAATCTAGTGGGGGGTGGGGGTAAATCTACAAATTCTCTATCCGTACTTTACTCCAATCTACCACCTTCAGCTCCTTAATCAGGTTCCTGTAAGACAGTGAATGGCAGAAAAGAGAGGTTAGAAAAATATGTAAGTGTTGTGGGAAAAATGCGAAAAATGAATCAAAGTCCATTGCCTCCCTTGCAACGTTGCCAAAATGATGAGCAAGATTTTACGTGAGAAAAATCAAGTTTTGAAAACCCGTTGTTGCAATTGCGAAAAAATATCCTAATCAAATAAAAATAACTGAAACTCTGGTGAGTTCTGAGTCAAACATGTGGAGGCTATGTTTGATTTCAAAAAAGTCGCGTTTGAATTTATTTTCGTAAATAGAGTAGCTGGTTGGAATTAATCTACGCCAGTTATTCTAGTTCAAGAATAAATAATAGAAGAAAGAGAGAATAATTTCTTGAATAAAATAGAGCAAAAATGTTTACTACAACTTATTGCAAGAAATGAAACTATACTAGAAAGTGATAAAAAGAACAGATGAGAGAAATCCTCCTTGTCAGTTGCTTAGAGGACGAGTTGTGTTGATGAAGCCTAGACGAAGGTGGTGAGAGGCTTGAGGAAGGAGAACGTCGGAAGGTGATTAGATGAGGATGGTAGCATCGCGGCGTGATCTACTTCCTGGAATGGGGGTGAGGAGACGGCTGATGAGAGCTCACGAATGAAGGTGAGAAGTTGGAAAAAAATTATTTTATTTATCTAGTGGATCATCCCATGGCATGGTGATGTGCATACATCTGATTAACCTAAAATGTCTATCAATGCATGTTCTTAGTGTCACATTAGCATCATACATTGTAAATAATGCATAACATGCATAATCATGCGTTTAGATCAAGTTGTATAAATTGTATATTAATTATCTCCTTTTTATGGTCAAGGACAAAGCGACTTTTTATCAGGGCCTCGGATCGAAGATTCAACCGTACGAATCTGATTAGGGCAACGATTGGAGTTCAATGACTCCAAGATCGCCCTAATTGGACATCCGTAGCACCAGATAGAGACGAGGAATCATAAAGAGCAAGGGCCAAGATGGTGTTAATCCACACCTCAGAAAGACCGCACGGATGGGTTCGGATAGATGATCGCAGCCTAATGGCGTGAAAATTGGTCCAATCCGACACCTGTGGCACCATCTACTTCGCTCAGAAGATGGACGGCCTAGATGGCACCACGTGGAGCCATCATAGTCGCCCAGCACTGGCTACCCCTCTCCATTCAATATTTGAAGACAAAGGCATAGACAATCTAGGCCATTGGATCTCCATCCAATGATTGCAAAGTACGCACGCCTAATCTCTAAACGAGGCAAAGTCGGCCCCGCAGTGCATTGGTCCAGCGTCCTTCGAAAGAAGAGTGGGCGCACGTTCGAATCTCTCTTGGCTGCCAAATCAGAACAAGTGAGGACGCGGGTGCGCGATTGGAGCTATTCAATTTACATCAGGCAGCGCTGAGTGAGCGATAGTGCCCACGTGCCCACGATGATCGCACGCAGGCATGCGGCGTGGGCGACGGTGGTTTACGCCGTCCGATCTCTTGATCGGACGGCTAATGACGCCCAAACATGTGTAAGCATTTTGGGTGGAGAAGAAGAGCAGGCACGCACAATGTGCACACACATCACCCACAACAGACCTTTAGCGACGTTTAAGTCATTCACTAAAGGTCCCATATTAATGTTTTTGAAGTTAAAATGTCCAAAATGCCCCCACTCCTTGCAACTATAAAAAGTAACCCCCTCCATACGAATTTCTCTTCCCTTCCTTCTCTTCTCTCCCTCTCCAAAGCTCAAAAGAAGCTTGTCCCACACCTAGGATGCTCCTCAAGAGCTAAAATCAATTTTTTGCCCCATTCCGGAAGCAGATCTTGCGACGACAACGACGTGTTGCCTCATTCCCGTTCCTCCTGCTTTCTAGTGTAATCTTTTCTTGCTTTCTTAGTTGTACAACCATTTTGCAATATCAAGTGAATGTTTTCTCTCTCTCTCTTATTGTCTATATTTATTCCATTTCATTGTGATTATTCCGCTCTTTAAACAAAAACACAAAAAAATATAATTGCAAATTTTGATCGATGTGGCCTCCCTGAGTTCGACCTGGGATTTCTTTTCCAATATAAATTTTATTTGTTGAACCTGAGTTCTTCGCTATTCGAACTACAATGAGAAGTTTTCAAAGCCAACTCCGATAGCGTGGTCCTCCGATGTTCAACATTTTGGCGTCGTTGCCGGGGAGGCAACGATTTTCCGATCTTCCTTTAACATTTCACGCACTTTACTGTCTTCTAACTTGCTTTCTCTCATGTCTATTGCTTTGCAGATACCTCTATCAGAGAATCGTCAAGCGGTTGATCAGAGTAAAGTGCAGTTTAAGACTACTGTAAGTGCCCTCCATTCTTCCCCCTCCTTAGATTTCATTTCATCACATTAAATTCAAATTCCAATTAGCCTAGGTGTTTGCATAAATCGTAGGATTAGTTTGGTTGTTTGGATTTCCACTCACACTCCCATTTCACTCTCGCATATAAAAAAAAATAAAAGATAATTTTGTGGGGTAATTCAGCATACACACAATATACACCCACATTCAAGGCACTTAACCTAATTGATTTTCTTCTACTCAACCGGATTCTGATCTGTGGAATTGGTACACACAAATCAACACATAAAAGAGTAGAAATCATTCTAGGTTAATCATTTCTGTGTGCCTAACTCAGTGGTGCAATTGTGGCCAATTGTTTGATTTGTTTGGGCTACACCACTCATCCTAAAATCAACTCACCAAGTAGCTTCCTCTTGGGGCTTTCAATCTAGGTTCATACCAGGCACTCCACTTTATTTCTGATTTTTAAAGGAAAGCAATCTTCACCCATGCTTGAAAACCTGGTTTGCCTCAAACTTGATTGAAATCAACCTAATTCTAAACCCTAAAAGCTACTTAAGCAAGATTTGAACATTAAAATCTACTCATCACAAATAATCTTGCTTGAAAACCCTGGTTGTGCATGCACTTACACATACTCAATTGATCGTTAAGGGCATAACCCATTTTAAGGGCCCACCACATTCCATAAGCACTACAATCCCAGGCCTCAATAAAATTGAGTAGACGTTGGCCTTAAGGATTGATTCGCTCTTTGGGGCCTAGCCTGAGATTGTTTACGATTAACCTACTTGTACTGATCAATCTGATGTCTAGCTAGGGTAGTAGCGTCAAACGACTGTGGTTGGGGGGTATACTAGGAACCGGAGGCGCAAGCCGAAGGAAGAACCTTCTCCCCAGTCCCTCCTTCTAACTGGTTGGATTGAGCAGATACAACTAGAGTAAATCATTTATAATCTTAAGGTGGGTTCTGGGAGTCTATAGATCCTTAGGCTACCCCACTTAAGGACAGGCTTGTTCTGCTGTGTTGCAAGGTTCTTATCCCCAGTCCTTCCAACCTTTTCCTAGTTTATGCTGGGAAGGTCATTGAATCCTTGATTGGAAGGACCACTAGAGTATTCTAGGAGGCGTAGATTGGATTTTGGCCAAATTGATCCCATGGCCGATCAATAGCCTCCTCTGCCTCAGGATCCACAGGAGGTATTTCAAAAGTAGTTGGAACAAATGTAGAAAATGCAAGAATGGTTCCAAAGAATGTAGGGCACTCAGCCCTTGAAAGATTTTTTGATCCTTCAAATTACGGGGAACGTCCCAGCGTCCAGATTCTTGCCGGAGACATTGAAATCAAGCCCCAGGTGTTAAGCCTGATCAAACATTTCCATCTGCTTGGCTCTGAAGACCCATTTCAGCACTTGAAGGACTTGACCACTTTGGTCCAGACCACTTAGGCGTGAAACGTGAGTGAGAAGCAAATGATCATGAGGCTTTTCGCCCACTCTCTTAGGGATAAAGCTACTCATTGGTACAGGACTATAGGATGACCAATTGCAACTTGGAATGAGTTAAAATCGACCTTTCTGAAGAAATTCTTCCCTATCGAATGTACCAATGCTTTGAGACAAGCAATCACTACCTTTACCCAGCGGCTAGGGGAGCAGTTGCATGTGGCCTGGGAGCGATTCTAGGACCTATTGCAGAGGTGTTCACACCACGAGGTGCCAAAATGGCAACTCGTGCAGATTTCTACCATGGGTTGACTAAGCAACTCAGAAATCACGTGGACGCTTCTTGTCGAGGCAATTTCCTCAACAAAGACGCAGATAGCGTTTACGATTTGTTTGAGGAGATAAGTGAGAATTCAATCAATCATGCCTCCATGGATACTTTTAACCGGTCCCAGCAACCCAGATCGTATGTTAATGAAGTCTACGATTCTCATTCATTCAATATGAAATTGATTTGTAATAAACTTGATAAGGTTGACTTGGTTGCTAAGAGAATGCAGGAGTAGATGGTTGGAAATTCAATGAACAACTCTTGATCCACTCAATCCCAGAATTCGGAATTCCATTCGTCGAGAGCTCCTTCTGGACGAAAGTTCGTGAATCAACTTGATGCGCTCAACTTGCGAGCCAGCATTATTCAGAACCCCATGGGTTCCAAACTGGGGCCTTTGTTCCTAGTTTCTCTGATCCTTCCCTTTCTTTCTCTCCATCCTCACCCTATGAGGATGTTTATGCCGTACAGGAGAGTGTTAGATCCAACCCCTACTCCAATCCTTATAATCCGGGTTGGCGAAACCACCCTAAGTTCTCCTGGAAAAATCCAAGGCAGCAGACCCAATTCTGGCCCAGCAACTATGCTCTGCAACGACCAATGGGTCAGTGATGTAAACATGTTTACACTATATAAGATGTCTATTTATGCATGTTCTTAAGCATAGAATTGCATTGCATACTATAAATATTGCATAACATGCATCATTTTGATTTAGATTAGTTTGAATAAAATGGAGGTTAATTGCATCCTTTTATGTTCAGGGACAGGGCAAATTTTTATTGGGGCCTCGGATCCAAGATCCAACCGTATAGATTTGATCAAGGCAATGATTGGAGTTCAACGAATCCAAGATCACCCTAATTAGACATCTGTAGCATCAGATAGAGATTGGGGAACCCTAGAAGATCAAGGGCCAAGATGGTGTGAATCCACACTTCAGACAACAAATCCGACTGCACGGATGGACTTGGATCGACGATCGTAGCCTAACGGTGTGAAAATCGACTCAATCCGACAACCGTGGCACCATCTACATCATCCAGAAGATGGACGGCCAAGATGGCACCACGTGGTGCCCCGGAGCGATAAAGTCAAATTTTCACCCTCATTTCGGAAGGGGATCCTATGACGATGACGACGTGCTGCCCCGTTCTCATTTCTCCTACCTCGACCTCCTTCTCGCTCCATCCTCGTTCTTCCAGGCATCTCGTTCGGCTTGTCCTCCAAGCGATCATCGAGGAGGATAACTTCTCTCTCCCTTTCTTTACAGCTTTCTAGAGTAGAGAATTTTCTTGCTTTCTACTATAGTTGATTTCCTGCTTTCTAGTGTAATTCTTCTCTAGTTTTATTGTATAAACATTTTGAAATATTGAATGCATGTTTTCTCTCTCTCTCTCTCATTTTTTCTGATTGTTAATATTACTTCATTGTAATTACGTCGCTCTACTTTTCAATAAAAACTTAAAAAATATAATTGCAAATATAGATCGACGTAGCATCCCTGAGTTCAACTCGGGATTTCTATTCCGGTACAAATTTTATTTGTTGAAAACAAGTTCGCTTTCAAACTACGACGACAGGTTTCTTTTAAAACCAAATACGTTAGCATAGTAACTCACAGCCTCAACGGTCAGGGTCATGTTTATACTCAGTTGCCCCCGAATCAGGTCAATCAACCAACTTGGAATGCCCGTCAACCTGTAGGGTAGGTTGATTTTAACCGACAAATGGTAGAGACGCAAGGATCCATGCTCTAACTCATGCAGCAAATGAAAACCTTGTTGGACAACTTACAAACCAGGCTCATAGCTAACTCTCGTCAACCTAGATCTCTACCATCCCAACCCATACCCAACCCGCGAAATATCCTAAATCCGGGCAACCCAGCCCATGGGTACGAAAATCAGAGGGACCCACATGTACATGCTCAGGTGGTTGAGCAGGGTCCTTCCTCTTCTTCTTCTACACATCAACAATTCTTGGCTAATCAAGCCCCTCCAATCTTTCCTAACCCTCCCCAAGACCCAAACTCGTATGCATCCGCAAATTCTCTTACCTTGAGAAGTGGTAAACAAACTCAGGATCCACAACCACGTTGTTCTGATTTACCGAATCCTGAAGAACCTGAGGAGAGAAAGGAGAACTCTAGAGAAGAAATCAAGGCTCAAGAAGCTGATTCCAAAGATCCGACTCATGTTCCTTTTCCTAAAGCCTTAATCAGATCAAAGTAGAAGTCTGTTGATAGTAATGAGGAGCTTCTAAATATTTTCTAGAATGTCGAGATCAATATCCCGCTCCTCAACGCTATCAAGCATATACCGGCTTACGCGAGATTTTTAAAAGATTTATGTACACAAAATCATAAGTCGAGAGAATCTATTTCGAGGAAGGTGGTACTCTTCGAGCAGGCTATTTCTCTTTTCCTACACCACCTCCCTCAGAAAAAGAGAGATCCAGGTGCTCCTTTGATTTGTGTCATCGGAGAGTACACTTTTGATGGAGCACTACTAGATTTTGGTGCATCCATCAACCTAATTCTGACTTCTCTTTATGAGAAGTTCGGATTAGGTGAACTTCGGCCAACTTCAGTAACACTGCAGTTAGTAGACCGTTCGGTCACAAATCCATGAGGTGTTATTGAAGATGTTATTGTTAAGGTTAAGGATTTCTATTTTCCTGTAGATTTCCTTGTCCTTGACATGGATGTACCTGAAAATCTGAGGAACATGCCCATCATTCTGGGGCATCTGTTCCTGGATACCGCTAAGGCCAACATTAACTGTAAAAGCGGTAGCATGGAAATTCCCTTTGGGGATCAAAGAATGAAATTGGATATTTTTAAGGCGATTAATAAATTTGGGGATTGTTGATTTATTGAGGAACTTGAGGATAATAATGTGAATATTGAAACTTGTATGATGGTTTCTGCATTTGAAAGTTCCTCCTCTGATGATGAATTGGACCTACAACCCTCTATGGCAGACCTACCATCTTCTGAAGAGGTTATTAATTTTGTTCACTCTCAACCTCTTCCTCTTGATGAGTCTTCATCAGCATCTTCCATACCTTCAATCATTAACCCACCCCAACTTGAACTGAAACCATTGCCTGAGAATCTAAAATATCAGTTTTTAGGACCACATAAGATGCTCCCTGTGATTATCAGTGCTAAATTAACAAAAGAGCAAGAGATTAAACTGATTAAGGTCCTGAAGGAACACAAGGAGGCAATTGGTTGGACCATTCATGACCTTAAGGGGATTGAGCCATCTTATTGCAATCATAGAATATTTTTGGAAGATGGATCCCATCCTTCTTGCCACATGCAGAGGAGATTAAATCCAAATATGCGAGAAGTGGTCAAAAAGGAGATTATTAAGTGGCTCAATGCAGGAATCATTTATCTGATCTCTGATAGTCCTTGGGTAAGTCCCGTGCAGATTGTTCCCACGAAAGCCAGGGTTACCGTTGTGACTAAAGAGAAAGGAGAATCTGTCACAACTTGTTCAGCTTCCTCTTGGAGGGTTTGTATCGATTACAGGAAGCTGAACATGGCCACGAAATAGGATCATTTCCCTCTACCTTTCATTGATCAAATCTTGGAAAGATTAGCTGGGCAGAAGTACTTCTATGTTCTTGATGGCTACTCGGGATATAACCAAGTTCCTATCCATCTCGAGGATCAGGAAAAGACTACTTTCACCTGTCCCTACGAAACCTTTGCTTTCCGTAGGATGCCATTCGGTGTATGCTAGCCATATTCTCTGACATGGTGGGAGATTTTATGGAAGTCTTCATGGATGATTTCTCAGTTTTTGGAGAATCGTTTGACTCTTGTCTAGCTAATCTTGAAATGATTCTTAAACGATGCATCAAAACAAGATTGGTCCTTAGCTGAGAAAAGAGTCATTTCATGACACAAGAAGGCATTGTCTTGGGTCATGTAATCTCTGAATGGGGAATTGAAGTGGGTAAAGCTAAGGTTGATGCTATCGCTAAACTTCCTCCTCCCACATCTATTAAACAAATTCGATCATTTCTTGGTCATGTGGGATTCTACAGGAGATTCATCAAGGACTTTTCGTAGGTTGCTCATCCTCTGAGTAGTCTTCTCGCCAAAGAAGTGTCGTTTGATTTCGACGAATCATGCCATAAGGCATTTGATTTTCTTAAAATGGCAGTCACTTGTGCTCTGGTGTTGCAACCATCGGTTTGGACAGCCCCTTTTGAGATCATGACCGACGCTTCTGATTACGTGGTCGGGGCTGTTTTGGGTCAGAAAGTTGATAGGATGCCCTCTGTCATCTATTATGCTAGTAAAACTCTGGACGAGGCCCAGAGGAATTACATTGTTACTGAGAAGGAATTACTAGCTGTAGTATTTGCTTTGGAGAAATTCAGGGCTTATCTCTTAGGGTCTCATGTCATTATATATACCGACCACTCGGCCTTGAGACATCTCTTGGCCAAAAATGATGCCAAACCCCAGCTTATTCATTGGATTCTTCTGCTTCAAGAATTTGATCTTGAAATCAAGGATAAATCCAAGGTATAGAATGTGTTGGCGGATCATCTGTCAAGACTTCTGAGTGATTCTTCTCATCTGGACATCCCGATTGCTGATACTTTTCCGAACAAAACCATCCTTACAGTTTCAGGCGTCCAAACCCCATGGTTTGCTAACATTGTTAATTATTTGGCCATTGGTCAAATCCCCCAGGATTGGACCAAGCAACAATGGGATAGACTTAAATCTGAGGCCAAATATTACTTCTGTGAGGACCTTGAACTGTACCACATCGGCTCTGATAAGATTATTCGTCGATGTGTTCCAGAGGACGAATTCAGTAGTATACTCGAGTTCTACCATGCATCTGCGTGTGGTGGACACTTCTCCGAGAAAAAGATGGTTGCAAAAATTTTACAATCTGGATTCTATTAGCCGTCTTTATTCAAGGATGCCCAAGATTTCTCAAGGTCGTGTTCTCGATGCCAGGCACTCGGGAG
Organism: Thalassia testudinum; assembly: GCA_037157565.1. Lineage (NCBI taxonomy): Eukaryota > Viridiplantae > Streptophyta > Magnoliopsida > Alismatales > Hydrocharitaceae > Thalassia > Thalassia testudinum. The sequence goes on from JAZHRO010000056.1 coordinate 20,767,659, forward strand.
CATAACTAAGAGAGATATGATGCCCCTAAACCTAATTCTTCCTGTCAAAATCTTTGACGTTTGGGGCATCGATTTCATGGGACCCTTCCTCCCTTCATTTGGACATCAGTACATTCTCGTCGCTGTTGATTACGTGTCCAAATGGATTGAGGCGATTCCCACCCGAACCAATGACCGCAAGGTGGTCATCGATTTTGTCAAGAAGAACATCTTTAGCAAGTCCGGGATTCCGAGGGCCATCATCAGTGATGGTGGCACTCATTTCGTTAATGCCCAGTTCCATAATTTGCTGGCTAAATATGGGGTTAATCACCGAATCTCCGCACCTTATCATCCCCAGAGAAATGGACAGGCCGAGATCTCCAATCGGGAGATCAAGAATATTCTACAGAAAACGGTTAGGCTTAATCACAAAGACTGGACTCAAAAGCTTGAGTACGCTCTTTGAGCCTATCGTATGGTGTATAAAACGCCTATCGACATGTCTCCATTTCGTCTGGTGTTTGGAAAGGATGCCATTTACCCGTAGAGATTGAACATAGGGCATTCTGGGCAATCAAGCAGTGCAATCTAGATCTAAGTTCAGCTGGGAAGACCAGTGAAAACGTCAGTGGCGGCAACCGGGTTTGAGAGTTTTGTTATAACGTTGTAGTAAAGCCGGTTATTACCAACATTTCATATATAAAATTTTTTTTACTCGGAAAATGAAAGAGTTCCCGAGGTCGAACTCAGGGAGCAAGTCGTATTCTAGAGATATACATGTTTCTTTTACAAAAAGAGAGAGGGAAAGAATTCGTTGTTTTCTCTTTGTTTTGCAGAGGGGGATGCTCTTCTTTCTCTCTCCTGCAGAGGTGATATTCTTCTTCTGCAATGGTGATGCTCTTCTTCTTCAGAGCTCCTTGTTCTTATTCTTCTTTGGTTTTCTGCCTTGACCTCTCTTCTTCTTCTTCTGCAATCGTGGTGACCCTTTCTCTTTTCCCTTCTTTTTTTTTCTTCATGGCTGCAGAGCTTCTGCCTTCAGCTACTAAGTCTTTCTTTCTTCTTCTTCTGCTTCGGCCGTTGCTCTTCCTTCTTCTTCAGCCTGCCTTCTTTCCTGCTCTGGCTGCTGACTTTCCGTCGTCTGACCCGGTGCTTCGACGACTTAACTGAGCATTTGCTACAGTGCAGCTCCTTCTTCTTCGCCTGCACTTCTTCTTCTTTGGCCTGCACACTTCAGAGTTTTTTGTCAGGAGGCAAAACCTACTCTACCCCCCTCCCCCGCGTCTCTCTTTCTCTCTGAAATCACTCTTCGGAAGCTCTCCCAGAGCTACCGGGTAATCGGGTTCGGGTCAGGCCCGGGTCCAGGCCCACCGGCGTGCGTGGTGGGCGAGGAGTGCAGGTCAGTCGGGTCGGGTCAGGTCCGCGGGGCGTGAGCACGGACGAGACCGGGTAACCGAGCGGGTGAAGGGGACCTCACCCCGTGGTCAGGAGGCAGACAGCATAATGCACTTTTTGCCTTTATGCGTCCGCGCGCCTCCGAGAAGTTCCGAGGTGGGACTAAATGTCCCACCCCAATTGAGCGCCCGTCGCGGAGGGAGCAGTGGGCGATCGTGTCTTTACGCGCGGCTTTCGCCCCATCTGCGAGCCTGGGATGTTTCGCGGAGACTCCCTGCGCAACCTGGGAGTCGAACCTGGGCGAAGGCGTGCCTGCACCTGCAGGTGAAGGAGCTCTGCCTGCTCAGTAATGGCGACGGCGGGCGAGTCACCTGGTCACAGAAGAACGGCCTCTCGGCCAAATCAGACAGGCGGGGGACCTTCGCCGTGGCACGGCGAAGGTGGTCAGGGGGTCCGCAGGGGGCGTGATGGAGCCAATAGGTCGTCCTAGGTCAAACTGTGAGCGAAGAAGTGGGTGTGTTCGGTGGATCTGCAGAGGGTGTTTGGTGGGAAGTGGAGGGGCGGAAGAGGATCAGGGTGAGGAGGCGGAGGTTCTGCGGTGGTCGGCGAGCCGTGTGGGTCGCTGAGGTGATGGGCGCGGCTCGCCGGAGGGTGGTCGGAGGCGGAGAGGGTGAGGGTGAACAGGAGCGGTCGAGGGTTTAATTGACTAAATTGAAAGCGAGGAAAGAAAGAGGAGAAGAAGGGGAGTAGTTCTAACTTACTTGCAGGGACGAAGGGGGAGGAACAGGGCGACAGTCGTATCGACTGTCGCCGGAGAAGACGATGCTCAGGGAGAGGGGCGGCGGCGAGCAGAGAGCCGGAGAGGCGCCAGCTGGGTGCGGCGTGGCGCGGGAAGAGCAGGGGAGGAAGTCTCTGCTGCTGGTATTGCGGCAGAGCGAAGAGGTGGAGGGGGAGGAAGCCGCCGGAGCTGGTGAGCGTCTGCCGGAGGAAGAAGAGAAGAAAGCTGGGGGTTTTCTCCGTCAGATCCAGGCTGCCCTGGTCGGTGGAGCAGCGGGGGGTATTTATAGGGATGAAACAGGGAGGAAGGCGGAGGGAGACGACGTGTCTCCCTCGCCGGAGAATGGTCGGAACACGAACCCATACCGTCCGTGCGTTCGCACGGCCGGTATGGTGGGCTACAATGACCATGGGGGTGCCCCTGCGACGGCTGACGACGCAGGGCACCCCCGGTATACTTGCCAGGTCCCCCACCTCACCCTGCGCGGCGCCATGCTCCGCGCAAGGTCGCCGGAGCATGGTGCTGGCAGGGTTTTGCAGGAGGGACCTGATTGCAAAGAACGAAGGAGAGTTAGGGGCCAAAATGCGAGGGTTCAAAAGTTGAGGGCCAAAGAGTAAATATATGAGGACCAAAGTGTAAAGTCGGTCAAGGAGGTTTCTTCTTAGGCTCAAGTTTTTATACATGACTAATTAGGACCTAAGGAACCTGATGGTGAATTTCATTTTCATATTAAACCTTGTTTGACCGGTCAATTTGCGTAAAGACCCAAATTAAGTTATTAATTGGGCATGGTTCTCAATGTAGGTCAAAATGGGTTCTAAAGGCCAAATTGAAGGTTCTAAACCCTAGAGATTATTTTTCTATGAATTTTAGAGGGTTTATTCTATTTTTACTTTGCCTCGAACCTTGTGAATTGAAGTGGGTTGTTTTAGGGTTACAGATTATCATTTGGTTTCTCGGAAGTGCTGTAGCCCTTACTAGATCATCTCATCCCACTTTTATTCTTATTAAGCTGTTTTGACCTGTGTTTGGGCCCTGAATTACCCTGTATGCAGATTATACTGGTAAAATTGCACTTTTACCCCTTATGACTGGTTTTCTTCTCAAACTCAGAATTCTCTGAGTTAAGCCTTTCCTTGAGATATGTAGGAGCTTTTATCCTTTGTATTAGGTCAAAATGAGCTAGTTATGGCTCATGATGAGGTTCTCATCAACCAGGAAACTCCAACTATCTGAGTTGGAGCTTAGAAATGATGCGTATGAGAATGCCAAGATCTACAAGGCTCGAACCAAAGCTATACATGACTAATTGATTTCCTGCAAGAGCTTTGAGCCGAACCAGAAGGTTTGGTTATTCGATTCTTGACTTAAGCTCTTTCCCGGCAAACTTAGGTCAAAATGGAACGGCCCGTTCATTATCGACCAGATTTTTCCAAACAGAGCTGTTTAGATCTTTGACTCGAAGATGGGTAATTCATTCAAAGTCAACGATCAACGTCTGAAGCCTGTTATTGACCGTACTCTTCCAGAACCCATCTCAGACATGGTTGCTTTAGCCATGTTGTGACTTCTTTGGCTGGACTTCACCTAGCTGATGGCATTAAACTCAGCAATTGTACAATCTGACTCAGAGCTGACCCGAGCTTCATATTCAGGTGATATCTTGTGTACTCTACCCTTCCTTTCATGTCTCTTTTTCTCAAGGTGGACATTGCATCAGCTAGGCTTGGGGGGGTGGATTCATTTTTGAATCATTTTGTCAGCTCTGTGAAATTCTTGTAAATTCTATTTCTCTTCTTATATATACATAAAAAAAATTGAACTAGGAAGGAATACTTGGACAGTAGGACATTTCAATCTTAGGAAGTATTACATAGGATCTGAACACTAAGACCCTTCAGGTCTTTGGGCTTAATCAGCATGGGTATCCACTAAAATGTGGATTTATTTTTTGAGTCCTCACCATCCTGAATTCTATTGTAATTTGATTAAATAAGTTTGGGTGATAAGTACACGACCTATCAACCCACCCTCTAATTTGAGGGAACTTTAAGTCTAAGCATCTACACACTATCTTCTCACTGACTTGTTGATCGGTGGTTCTAACGGAACTTGGTTAGCTAATGAACCTTCTAGGGTGATATGGCAACAAGTTATCACGAGTAACAGTCCATAGGTAGGTTGCCCAGGGCCCAGTCACTAGACCATTCTCTTCTTCCTGCCATTAGGTAAATCTTAGACCAGGGAAGCCACCTACTTAAAAAGAGAAAAAGTCATAAAGAAAAGAAAAAGAAAAAGAAAAGGAGAAAAGAAAAAAAAATAATAAAAGAAATAAGCCACACTTCGTCGCACGAGTATGGCTGGTAAGTTGTCGATGGTAACAGCTCATCGACCGATTGTCCAGAACCCAGCTCAAGAAATGCACTAAAAATTCCCAAAACACTTAGGAAGAAGTGGAGAAGTAGAATAAGTCGGGGAGACATACACTGGATTCACCCTTGTGTTGACCCCATAAAAATAAAACTAGGGAAAAAGCTACCGGTCGTAAAGATACACCTTTAGGTAGAACGCTCTTTTTAAGGTCACCTATAGGCGTAGAAACCCGAAGTCCATTCTAATTGCTGATCAACGAGTCTATCGCATTCACAATAAGATGCTTAGAACTTAGGGTTCTTATCAAATCTTGGCTGGGTTGAGTGGCCGTAGAAAGCCACTTTTTAACCCTGAACTCAAAAATTCAAAAAAAAATAGAAAAGAAGAAAAAGAGAAAAAGAGATTTTTCTTTGAATAAGGCGAGGGCTTGAGGCGGTATGCATTTTGGCAGATACCCGAGCATTGTTGTGTCTTTGAAATTTCAAATCCTAAGTAAAAAAGTTTCTTAATGTTGAAAATAACTTATGCCCAAGTAATCCAACCTAATTCTTGTATAAATAGCATGTAATTTTTGCTAGGGACTAGCAATAGATAGGCATGGGGGTGTGATGTGCATACATCTGATTAACCTAAAATGTCTATTAATGCATGTTCATAGTGTCACATTAGCATGATACATTGTAAATAGTGCATAACATACATAATCATGCATTTAGATCAAGTTGTATAAATTGTATAGTAATTATCTCCTTTTTATGGTCAGGGACAGGGCAACCTTTTATCAGGGCCTCAGATCGAAGATGTAACCGTACGGATCTGATCAGGGCGACAATTGGAGTTCAACGACTCCAAGATCGCCCTAATCAGACATCCGTAGCACCAGATAGAGACCGAGGAGCCTTAAAGAGCAAGGGCCAAGATGGTGTTAATCCACACCTCAGAAGACAAATCCAACCACACGGATGGGCTCGGATTGACGATCGCAGCCTAACGGAGTGAAAATCAGTCTAATCTGGCACCCGTGGCACCATCTACATCACTAAGAAGATGGATGGCCTAGATGGTGCCATGTGGTGCCATCATAGCCACCCAGCACCGGCCACCCCTCTCCATTCAATATCTAAAGACAAAGGAATGGACGATCTAGGCCGTTGGATCTCCATCCAATGGTCGCAGATCGTGCATGCTTAATCTCTAAACGAGGCAAAGTTGGCTCCGCAGCGCATTGGTCAAGCGTCCTTCGGAAGAAGAGCAAGCACACGATTGGAGCCATTCGATTCACATCAAGAGACGCTGAGCGAGCGATAGCGCCCACGCGCAATCAGATGAGCAGTGCTTACTCGTGATCTTACGCAGGTGCGCGGCGCGGGCGATGGTCATTTAAAACATTCGATCTCTTGATCGAATGACTAATAACGCTCAAACGTGCGTAAGCGTTTTGGGCGGAGAAGAAGAGCGGGCACACATAGCGCGCGAACACGCCGCCCACGACGGACCTTTAGTGACGTTTAAGTTCGTCACTAAAGGTCCTATATTAATGTTTTTGAAATTAAAATGACCAAAATGCCCCCACTCCTTGCAACTATAAAAGGAGACCCCCTCCATACGAATTTCTCATCCCTTCCTTCTCTTCTCTCCCTCTCCAAAGCTCAAGAGAAGCTTGTCCCACACCCAGGATGCTCCTCAAGAGCTAAAATCAATTTTTCTTCCCCATTCTATAAGCGGATCCCGCGACGACGATGACGTGCTGCCTCATTCTTGTTCCTCCTGCTTTGACCTCCTTCCCACTCCGTTCCTCATCTTCCAGGTGTTGTCTCGTCCGGCTCTTCTTCCAAGCGATAGTTAAGGAGGATAACTTCTCTTTCCCATTCCTTTTTTCTGCTTTCTAAAGTAGAATTTTCCTGCTTTCTAGTGTAATAATTTCTCACTTTCTAGTGTAATCGTTTCTCATTTTCTTAGTTGTAGAAACATTTTGCAACATCAAGTGAATGCTTTCTCTCTCTCTCTTATTGTCTATATTTATTCCATTTCATTGTGATTATTCCGCTCCTTAAACAAAAACACAAAAAAATATAATTGCGATCGACGTAGCCTCCTTGAGTTCAACCCGGAATTTCTTTTCTGATATAAATTTTGTTTGTTGAACCCTAGTTCTTCGCTATTAGAACTACAATGACAAGTTTTCAAAACCAACTTCGATAGTGTAGTCCTGCGACGTTCAACACATAGGAACAATAGAATTGAGCTTTAGAGTAAGGCTTAAGCTCTTGAGGGAGGGGGAAGATGCTAGGAAGGGATGGGAAGGAAAGAGGGGTGTGTAGGGCCTTTTATAGGTGATTGGAAGGCTATGGAAAATGATTTGCCATGGGAAGGACTTGAATGCATGCATGAAACACGCTCCCACGAGCATCGCGTGCACACTTGCAACCGTAGCTGTCATCGCGAGGAGCCTCACATGCCCATTGGATCACATTGGAAGGGTCCTGATCATGCCTTATGAGTGCTTGAGATTGAGCTCTCCCCGCATGTCTGGTGGCACGTTCATCGCATGCTCCTTCATCTGGTGTTGGATCACGATCGAAAGGTTGAGAATCGCCTACACCACAGCTCCAGATAGCGCAAGGCTCGCATTCATTTGTGCATGATCCCACGCGTCAGTGCTGCTAGTCATCCGTATGGCCACGTACCCATGCTTGCTTCGTCCATCACTGATCGAGTGACTTTGTTTGGATGTACCTCGCTGCTACTACGAATTGGAGGCACTTACGGGCTTTGAACTCCCGCCCCTCATTTGAGAGTTGCACGTGGAACCACCATGCCAAGACTCGCTTTGTGTTGGGTGGAGGCTTTTTCTACTGAAGGCACTGATGAGGGGCAAAAAATGCCCTCGAACCTAAAACCCTGCAATAGGTTCAAAAAGAAGGATCCGACCAAGAAAGACCTAGATACAGGTGGGTTCGGGGATCCAACCTGCCTACATCCAAGGAAAATCTTCTGTGCAGATGGATTCGGGAGCCTGACCCACCTGCACATAGAAGAGGCCATATACAATCGGATCCGAAGGATCCTATCCGTTAGAGGGGATGACAAAAGTGCAGCAGGGCTGTGCCCTCGATAAATGCTGGTAAGGATGACCGTAGTAAATAACTTAACAAAGTTCACACCTTGTCAGGTGGCGTATCTGCTTAGAAGATCTCGCTGGGAGGCCCAATCCCAGCACTATAAATACCTGAGGAAGGCCATCGAGGCTTCCCCACCTCAAGAGCTACTAGAGAGAAAACTTGAGTACTTGTAAACCTTGTAATCTCACAAGTTATTATGCATGGTTGGGAGCACCATACTCCCCCCAGACATACACCCCTTGCGATGGAATTGGGTAACCAAATCCCTGTGTCTATTGAACCCTCCACCCACGTAGGAGGTTCGGTCTTCCCCATCCTTGAGTCGAATACTCCAAATCCTAGGGTGCAGATCATTAGCGCCGTCTGTGGGAAGTGATTATCAGTTGATAATGCTTCCTAGCTCTTAAGGACCTCTGAATGGCTCCCACGACTCGCAACTCCTCCTGCGCTAACCCCGAGATGGCGTCGAATCGAGCCAAGTCAAGCGAGTCGATGTCAAAGAGACACCCCTCATCGACTGAGCCTAGTGAGGAGAAGCAAGGAGTCCTCGACCAGCCATCGAAGCACCACGATCGCAACCTCCTTTCAGAGCTATAGGTGAGGGAAGAGCAGTTTTAGGCGAGACTGGAAGCTTTGAGGGTTGAGGAATTCTAAGTCACAGAGAAGCTCGTGGAGATTCGACAGATCCGAGTGTTCGGCCAAACCCCACAAAGGGAGCCCTGCCAGCCAAGCCTCGATGACGAGCAACTCAAGTGGCATTGCAGGGTGGAGGATGAGAATGCCCGACTACGTGAATAGCTCTATAAGATAAAGCACGAGCTTAGTAGCCAGAATTTGTAAGCCCCTCCTAACCCACAGAAAGCTCCTCACCCACCCTCCTTGGAGGAGATCTCAAGGGCTTACCCCCTCACAACTGTCAGCGGGGGATCGATCCTTGAGATTGTCCGGTAGGTCACTAGGTCCCCGGGCCTACGTCACCACCTATCCCTTCACCGAGGAGGTGATGATGGCCCCCCTGCCCGAAAAATTCAAGGAGCCCGTCATGGCCCCTACAAAGGGACAGCGGACCCTACCAGCTTCATTGGGAGTTATAGCCAAATGATGTTGGTACACGGCTATCCTGACAGAGTACTCTGTAGAGTATTCCCATCATATCTGTAAAGCATGGCCTATGAATGGTTCAACGAACTGCTGTTGGACAGATCGCCTGCTTCCAGGAACTAGCAGACAAGTTTTGCCAGTAATTTGCCAGGTAGTAGAGGGCTAGAGACAACCTTGAAAGGTTGTCAGAAGTCCGGCTACATAAGAGTGAGCTTTTTCGGTTATACCTAGACTGGTTTAAGGCCCAGTACTTCAAGTGCAAGCGGCCCCATGATGCTATCACTGTTCAATACTTCAAGTTTGGGTTCCTAACTCAGAGGTTGTGGTACGACATTGATGACTTCCCTCCTAAGGATATGGCAGAGCTCTGGGACCGAGCCACAAGGTTCATGAAGCGGGACGACTCTTTTCATTCCCGTAATAGGTTGGTGGAAGGATCTGAGGTCGATGCTAGCCCAGTTCGGGGGAGGCAGGCCTTGGGTGTGTCCACCCCCATCTCCTTTCGCAGGGGTGGCCTATTTAATAAGTGCATGGCCAACTTCGCGGAGTGGAGGAATGATCGGTTGAGCAAGGGTTGAAACAATGGACCTCTCTAGCCCAGGCGGGATTATTTTGAAGAATACACTCCCCTGGTTGTGAACTAGGCGGATGTGTTGGCGGAGGTATGGTTTATGGACAAAGACCTGCTACTTCTACCTAAGCCAATGATGAAGAAGGTGGACAATGGGCCCTACTGAAAGTATCACAAGGCTCGGGGCCATGCCACAGAAGATTGTCGTGATCTGCAAGACCATATCGAGTCTTAGATTCAGTACAAGATCTTTGCCCACTTCGTTAGGTGGAACAAGTGCCAGGATAAGGGCAAGGGGCCCATGGAAGGCCTGAAAGATTACCACAAGGAGACGCTCCAACACCTCCATGGGATCAACGGGGTACTCGTCGAGGGCCAAGAGCCTAACGATGCCGCAGTTCGCCACCTCGAGTAGGTGGTAACTCCCCTACTCTAGCCAACTGAGTACCACTGCAGGGTCTTAGCGGTTATGCCCAGAGCTCCCTAGCGCATTCACCCCCTACCTTTTGTCAGTGTGGAGGTCGAATTCATTTTCGGAGTTAATGCCACTCCAAGTCGACAATCCAGCCTTCCCAGGTAGCTGATCCTTAGCACTTTCCCCACCCTCTAATGGGGCGAGAGAGGTCCCATCAGGCACGCGGCCTCCTAACTGTTTGCATCCCTTCCAGACCCGATGGAGCATACTGACCCACAAATAGTAACACTCTTACTGGTTGGGTGACAACAGCCCTGCCTCCTCATTGATGAGGGAAGTGTCGTGGCCATCCTCTTCTTAGAATCCCAACACCAACTAGGTTTCACGGAAGAGCACCTATCCCCTTCAGTTCACCTGGTGGTCGGGTTCAACAATCACAAGGTCATGCCAAAAAGGGAAATTAGCCTCCCATTGCCCGTCTGCAACGGGGATAGGCACCTCAACCAAACTACCACATTCGTGGCAGCTGGGTTGACGGCAGCATTTGATGGCATCCTCGGCTGCCCCACCACCCATGCCTTTCGACTGATCCCCTCCTCATACTTCCAATTCATGCTTTTCCAGTCTCCACATGGAGTTGGAATAGTGCATGGGGATCAGTCGACTGAACATGAGATCCTTCAAATCGAGCTGGTGGGGTCCCTGGAGCCGAAGCCCCTCAAGTCAAGAAAATGGGGGAAGAAAAAAACCCATGTCCAGGCGATCCAGCAGGAGACCATCCTTGCCGATCTGCTGGTTACTTCGGGACTACAGCCAAGCTCCTCAGCCATGGCTATACAACTTTATCCTGATGATGCTGCGAAGCTCGTCTAGGTCGAAGCGAACCTTGCATCCTCCGAGGTACAGCAGTTGCTACTTTTTCTTTGGACCAAAGCGAATGTCTTCTCTTGGTCCGTCAACGACCTACCCGAGGTGGACCCTTCTTTGATTCAGCATCACCTGAATATTCTGACAGGCACCCGTGCAATCAAGCAGATGCGTAGGCTTAAGTCAGTCAAACAATGACAAGTAGCCATGGTTGAAGTCCAGAAACTCCAAGAAGTAGGATTCATCTAAGAATCCCTATACTCGGCATGACTCTCGAACGTCGTAATGGTGAAGAAGGCCAATGGTCAGTGGTGCATGTGCGTCGACTTCACCAATCTGATCAAAGCATGCCCAAGGATGAGTTCCCTCTACCAGGGGTAGACTCCTTGGTGGACTACTGTAACGGACAATCTCACATGTCCTTCCTAGATGCCTATAGCAGGTACCATCAGATTAGCCTTGCCAGAGCAGATAGACCTCACACCTCCTTCATCACTAATAGGGGCCTATTCTAATATAGAGTCATACCCTTTGGCCTAAAAAATGCTGGGGCCACATGTTAGTGCCTTGTAAACATGGTTTTCACAAAAATAATAGAAAAATCATTCAAGGTGTATATTGACGATATGCTTGTGAAAGGATCGAACTTCCCACAACACCTGGAACACTTGGTAAAATTGTTCCAGATTCTAAGGAACACGGGCGTGGGAGTGGAGCGAGCGTGTGATCTGGGCTGCATGAAGAAGATCCAGCGGCGAGGAGCGAGCGATAGTACCCACACGCGATCAGACGTGCGACACTTACGTGTGATTGCACGCGGGCGTGCAGCGCGGGCGTTGCCACTCTCAGCCGTCCGAGCTCTTGATTGAATGGCTATGAGCGCATGAACGTACAACTGCATTGATGGGCGCGGAGGCGAGGGGGCGCGCGAGCGACGAGCACGTCGGTCACGTTCAGGCCTTTAGTGATGGATAAATCCATCACTAAAGGTCCTGAATTAATATTTTCAAGTTGTAATGTCCAAAATGCCTGCACTCCTTGCAACTATAAAATGAGACCTCCTCCATATGGATTTCTCATCCCTTCCTTCTCTTCTCTCCCTCTCCAAAGCTCAAGAGAAGCTTGTCCCATACCCGGAATGCTCCTCAAGAGCTAAAATCAATTTTTCACCCCCATTCCGGAAGCGGATCCCGCGACGACGACGATGTGTTGCCTCGTTCCCGTTTCTCCTGCTTCGACATCCTTCTTCCCGTTTCGTTCCTCATCTTCCAGGTATTGTCTCGTCCGACTCATCCCCCAAGCAATCGTTGAGGAGGATAACTTCTTTCTCCCATTCCTTTTTCCTGCTTTCTAGTTGTAATAATTTGTCACTTTCTAGTGTAATATTTTCTTGCTTTCTTAGTTGTGAAAATGTTTTGCAACATCAAGTGATTGTTTTCCCTCTCTCTCTCTCTTATTGTCTATATGTATTCCATTTCATTGTGATTATTCTGCTCTTTAAACAAAAACATAAAATATATATATAATTGCGAATTTTGATTGACGTAGCCTCCCTGAGTTCGACCCAGGATTAATTTATAGATTTTCGATATAAATTTTATTTGTTGAACCCGAGCTCTTCGCTACTCGAACTAGAACGATAGGTTTTCAAAACCAACTCTGATAGCGTAGTCCTCCGATGTTCAACATTTTGGCGCCGTTGCCAGAGAGGCAACAATTTTTCGATCTTCTTTTCGCATTTCACGCACTTTACTATCTTCTAACTTGCTTTATCTCATGTCTATTGTTTTACAGATACCTCTATCAGGGAATCGTCAAGCGGTAGATTGGAGTAAAGTGCAATTGAAGATGATTATAGGTGCTCGTCATTCCTCCCCCTCCATAGATTTCATTTCATCCCATTAAATTCAAATCCCAATTAACCTAGGTGTTTGCGTAAATCCTATTATTAGTTTGGTCATTTGGATTTTCACTCACATTTCACCCTCGCATATAAAAAAAATAAAAAGATAATTTTGTGGGGTAATTCAACATACACCCAACATACACCCACATTCAAGGCACTTAACCTAATTGATTTTCTTATACTCAACCATATTCTGATCTGTGGAACCGATATACACAAATCGACACAAAAAAGAGTATAAATCATTCTAAGTTAATCATTTCTGTGTGCCTAACCCAGTGGTGCAATTGTGGCCAATTGTTTGAGTTGTTTGGGTCGTACCACTTAACATAAAATCAACTCACCAAGTAGCTTCCTCTTAGGGTTTTCAATCTAGGTTCATACCAGGCACTCCACTTGATTTCTGATTTTTAAAGGAAAGCAATCTTCACCTATGCTTGAAAACCTGGTTTGCCTCAAACTTGATTGAAATCAACCTAATTCTATACCCTAAAAGCTACTTAAGCAAGATTTGAACATTAAAATCTACTCATCACAAATAATCTTACTTGAAAACCTTTGTTGTGCAGGCACTTACCCATACATAGTTGATCATTAAGGGCACAACCCATTTTAAGGGCCCACCACATTCCATAAGCACTATAATCTGAGGCCTCAATAAAATCGAGTAGACGTTGGCCTTAAGGACTGATTCGCTCTTCGGGGCCTAGTCTGAGATTGTTTATGATTAACCTACTTGTACTGATTAGTCTGATGTCTAGCTAGGGGAGTAGCGTCAAACGACCGCGGCTGGGGGGTACACTAGGAACCGGAGGCACAAGCCGAAGGAAGAACCTTCTCTCCAATCCCTCCTTCTAACTGGTTGGATTGAGCAGACACAAGTAGAGTAAATCATTTATAATCTTCAGGCATGTTCTGGGAGTCTGTAGATCCTTAGGCTACCCCACTTAAGGACAGGCTTGCTTTGTTGTGCTGCAGGGTTCTTATCCCCAGTCCTTCCAACCTTTTCCTAGTTTATGCTGGGAAGAAGGTCATTGAATCCCCGATTGGAAGGACCACTAGAGTATTCTAGGAGGCGTAGATTGGATTTTGGCCAAATTGATCCCATAGTCGATCAATAGCCTCCTTTGCCTCAGGATCTACAGGAGGTATTTCGAAGGCGGCTGGAACAAATGCAGAGAATGCAAGAATGGTTCCAGAGAATGCAGGGCACTCAGCCCTTGAAGGATTTTTACTATCCTTCAAATTACGGGGAACATCCCGACGTCTAGATTCCTATCGGAGACGTAGAAATCAAGTCCCAGGTGTTAAGCCTGATCAAACATTTTCACGGGCTTGACTCTGAAGACCTGTTTTAGCACTTGGAGGACTTGACCACTTTGGTCCAGACCACCAAGGTGCAAAACGTGAATGAGGAGTAAATGATCATGAGGCTCTTCCCCCACTCTCTTATGGATAAATCCGCTCATTGGTACAGGATTATAGGAAGACCAATTGCAACTTGGAATGAGTTGAAATCGGCCTTTCTAAAGAAATTCTTCCCTGTCGGACGAACCAATGCTTTGAGACGGGCAATCACTACCTTTACCCAGTGGCTGGGGGAGCAGTTTCATGTTGCCTGGGAGTGATTTTAGGACCTATTGCGGAGGTGTCCACACCACGAGGTGCCGAAATGGTAACTCGTGCAGATTTTCTACCACTGGTTGACTGAGTAATTGAGAAATCACGTGGATGCTTCTTGCAGAGGCAATTTCCTCAACAAAGATGCAGATAACACGCACGATTTGTTTGAGGAGATGAGCGAGAATTCGATCAATCATTCCTCCATGGAACTTTTAACCAGTCCCAGCAGCCCAGATCGAATGTTAATGATGTCCACGACTCTCATTCATTCGATATGGAATTGATTTGTAATAAACTTAATAAGGTGGACTTGGCTACTAAGAGAATGGAGGAGTGGAAGGCTAGAAACTCAATCAACAACTCTCGTCCACTCAATCCTAGAATTTGGGGTTCCATTTGTTGCGAGCTCTTTCTGGATGAGAGTTCGTGAATCAACTTGATGCGGTTCAACCTGTGAGGTAGCATTATTCGGAACCTCACGGGTTCCAAACTGGGGCCTTTGATCCCAGTTTCTTTGATCGTTCCCTTTCTTTGTCTCCATCCTCACCTTATGATGATGTTTGTGCTATACAGGAGAATGTTAGATCCAACCCCTACTCCAATGCTTATAATCTGGGTTGGAGAAACCACCTTAACTTCTCCTAGAAAAACTTGGGGCAGCAGACCCAATTCCAACCCAGCAACTATGCTTTGCAACGACCAATGGGTCAGGGTCATGTTTATACTCATTTGCTTCCAAATCAGGTCAATTAGCTAGCTTGGAATGCCTGTCAACCCGTAAGATAGGCTGATTTGAACCGACAAATGGTAGAGATGCAAGGATCCATGCTCTAGCTTGACTGGTCGATCTTTTGCTTTAAAGTCATTTGTAGTTTAATGTGGTGGAAAAATCAACTAATCAATATTTAACAAGAAATAACCACTCGCAGAGGAGCGGGTTGTATCCACAGGGAGGCAATGACGTATTAAAATTTGCACCAATTAAAAACGTTTGTTCGTAGTTAGTTTGGACAAGAATCAAGCCAAGATTGCCTTTAGATTAAGGTTTAAGCAAGAAACAATGCTGAAATGGCAATTATGAGAAACTAGAGGATATTTTCCGCAATGCAGAATCAATAAAATATCATTAAAAAGTGACAATGGCAGAAAATGTAATTTCTAATTGATGGTTTACTGTAGCAAAATAAGAGAATTTTTCCCCTTTGTCTTGCGCGACGAGGAGCAGATGGCCGGGCGCGGGAAGCTTGGAGGAGGTCCCTTGGACCAAGGGCTTCGAATCGGTGGTGGTGGCGAGTCTGACGGCGGTCGGACGAGCTCCGGTGGAGGTGCTGCAGCCGGTGAGCTTGCGCGGCTGTTGGCATAAGATCTGCTCGCACGCTACTGCTGACGGCTCTGCAGGCGCGGGAGGACGGGTCTGCAGGCGGTTGAGCGGGTGGGGCTGCAGCTGGCGGGGGTGCGCAGGCTGCAGCAAGTGCGGGCAGAGGGCGCTGCTGGCGGTTCTGCAGGCGCGGGGGTGAATGGCGTGGACTGCAGGCGCTGTTGGAGGGTGCAGGCACGTGGGCGAAGGTCTCTGCAGGCGCGGGTGAATGGCGCTTGCAAGCGGTAGGCGCGGGCGGAGGCGTGCTCGGTTGTGTGGGTCTGCAGGCGCGGTTGGAGGAGGGCGCTGCAGCCGGTGAGTGTGTGGAGATGGCGTGAGCTGCAGGCGCGTGGAGAGCGGGTGCGATTGGAGGGTGCAGGCGTGGTTTAGCTGAAGGTTGATGGGTGTGTGTGCGTTTGAAGGATGCAACAGGCTGAGGAAGGCGTGGCTGTTGGAGGTGAGCGGGTGGAGTGCAGATGGGTACGCAGGCGAGTGGGTGGAGGCATGCGGGTAGCTTCAGACGTCTGGGAAATTTCCCGGACATCTTAAGTTACTGAAAGGGTGGCTGAATTAGTAGCTCGGTGGTGGTGGTCGGTGACGACAGCGAGGGAGATGCACGCTAAGGTGCTCACGGTGATGCGGCGAGCTCCGGATGGCGGTGTGGCCTGTCACACCACACGCCCACGGTGATGGAGACTCATCGCCACAGTAGAGGCCGGCAGTGTGGAGTGGAAGAGAGAAGTTCTCTCTGCACAGTGGTGGGTCGGTGGAGGAGGCCTCCCGAGCTCGACTGCCTCCCTCCTCCTTTTGTAGTGGCCTGCACAAGTTTGAAATCAGCCGCCTGACCAGATCCACCACATCCGCTCCCCCTTGAATGGGTCTTCACTGCGGCCGTTCGACATTGGAGCGGTAGCCAGCCGTTCCTGCATGGAGAAGAGTAAAGAAAATAATGTTAAAATATTAGGGTCATTTATATACAGACCCTCAACTTCTATGTTAATGAAAACAATATACCTAATTGGTTGTCTAATTAGATGAATGCTATCCTAAGCTAATTCTAAATGCACTTAAGATATGAATGCAATGTATGGATTATGTAATTAAATTTAAACTATGAATTAATCTATTTACATCCTAATTTATGCTAAATAAATGTTAGAATTAACCTAATGTGTAGGCACTTAAATACTTAAATAACCCACAACTATGGGCTAATCAAATACCTAGCAAAATTAAGCGAAACTTAGCACTCTAAGTAGACTAGTCAACTTAGTTAGTCTTCCTTCAGAAGCATATTAAGTTCAAGCTCTAGACCCAAGGTTCCTAAGTAGTTGCTAAGTTACAGACTAGGATGGCTAAAGACGAGTCGCAGGCACAAGTTTCCCTGATTTCTGACTCTACCCTAAAGTTTGTTGATCCCTGAGATTAAAGCATCCGTGCCTATGCATTGGTCTGAGTTATTTGAGTTAAAGGATTTTTTTTTCTTGGTTTGATTCTTCTAAGTCTAACCTCAGATCAGCTATCAACACGGTCTGTGTCGGATTCATTATCCCCATTACCATACCTCGAAGGGTGCCTGGCTTTCGATGCTTCGAGATAGCACTGCCCATAACAACCCCAAGAACTCCTGGCAATCGATACTTCGAGATAGTATCGCCCATGGATTTCTTAAGCGAATTCAGGCCTATGGCAATCGGCACTTCGAGATAGGGCCGCCCATGGTACCTGAACCGCGCAATGCGCTTACATGCCCCCAGTAGGATGGATATCCTAAGAGACAAGCGTCGAGGGGGTAATATGTTATCATCGCATCCTCAAGGTGAGTATATACTCGACCTCTCCTACGGTGGGAACTCTTCCAATCAAAATGTGTTTTCAAGCCTCTCTTAAGTCAAAACTAAGAGAACCAAATCTCTTTTCAGAAAGACAGAAATTAAGTTGATTAGCAAACCAAGTGTGTGAAATTTGGATGCCTGGGTTACAAGGACCCGTAAACCAAAAGGTAGAATAAGACTCCCAGGTACTACCCCACCTTTTAACTCAAACCCTAGCTTCCCTTCCTCAACCTCTTGAGGAATGGTCCGCAACTTAACTCCTACTTAAGTTTTTAAGTCCACAAAGGACCCTAAAGGTCTAAAGCTAGTAGCTCATTTAGCTTCTAAAGTCTGACCCTAGAATTAACTTAGTCTATCCTAGAGTTTTGATTTGCTTAAGACTACAAGATCTAGCCAGTTAAGCTCAAAATCTTTTTTTTTTTCTTTTTTTCTTTTTCTCTCTTCTTTTTTTTTTTTTATATGCTATAAACAAAATGCCTCAGGTCCTCTCCCCCATGCCTGGTTCAAACAATGTCCTCATTGAAAACAAAAAAAATAGCTAAAGGAAGATATTACCTGAGGCGGAGAAAGGTAGGAGCTAAGGCTCCTCAAGAGTGACTTCGTCAACCAGATGGCCATCTAAAGTTATGTACGGTTTTAACCGTTGACCGTTGACGATAAAGGGAGTTGCTGAAGAGGAAGGATTTTTGATCTCCACAGCTCCATGGGGGAATACTTTGGTGATTATGTAAGGCCCATCCCAACGAGATTTTAATTTCCTAGGAAAAAGCTTAAGTCTGGAATTGAAAAGCCAGACTTGTTGGTTGGGTTCAAAGGTCTTTCAAAGAATAAACTTGTCATGCAAGACCTTAGTTCTTTCTTTATAAGCTTGAGAGGTGTCATAAGCATCATTCCTCAGCTCCTCAAGCTCACTTAATTCTAGAAATCGTGCCTTACCTGCCTTCTCTAAATCCATGTTAACACTTCGAATAGCCCAAAGTGCTTTATGTTCCAACTCAACAGGTAAATGGCACATTTTTCCATACACAATCCGAAAGGGAGAAGTACCCAAAGGGGTCTTATAGGTCGTCCGATAAGCCCACAAAGCATCATCGAGCTTTTGGGACCAATCTTTCCTATCAGGTCTAACGGTCTTTTCCAAAATATTTTTTATCTCCCTATTTGATACTTCAACCTGGCCACTTGTCTGAGGGTGGTAAGGGGTAGCAACCTTGTGAATCACTCCCAAACTCTTAATTAACCGATTGAAGTGGTGGTTTCGGAAATGAGGTCCCCCATCACTTATAATAGTCTTGGGGCAGCTGAAACGGGATATGATATTGGCCTTCACAAATTTCAAAACCACAGAGTGGTCATTTGTGCGTGTAGGAATGGCCTCTATCAATTTAGAGACATAATCAACTGCCACCAAGATATATTCAAAACCATGGGACGACGGGAAGGGGCCCATAAAGTCAATTCCCCACACATCAAAAATTTCAACAGGTTGAATAGGATGTTGAGGCATTTCATTCTTCTTCCCAATCGTTCTAGTCCGTTGACATCTAATACAGGCCTTAACAAAATTATGAGAATCCTTAAATAAGGAAGGCCACCAAAAATCGGACTGGAGAACCTTAAAAGCAGTTTTCTTAGCACCAAAGTGTCCTCCACAATGAAGTTCATGGCAAAATGTCAGCACACTTTGTTGTTCCTCTTCAGGCACACAACGTCTCAATACTTGGTCTTGTCCAATTTTGAATAATTCTGGCTCTTCCTAATGAAAATATCTTGCTTCAGAAATGAATCTCTTTCTTTTCTGCTCATCCCAAGAGCCAGGAGTTTGTCCAGTGACCAAGTAATTTACAATATCTGCATACCAAGGTAAAGTTGATGTTACCGCCATCAGAGTTTCATCGGGAAATGTCTCGCGAATGTCTTCAAAAATAGTCATTAAGAGGAAGGCGAGACAGGTGGTCAGCCACAACATTTTCTACTCCTTTCTTTTCACGTATTTCCAAGTCAAATTCTTGAAGGAGTAAGATCCACCTAATCAGACGTGGCTTAGAATCTTTCTTAGCAATGAGATGTTTCACTGCTGCATGATCAGTAAAAATAACCACCTTAGACCCAAGTAAATAAGACCTAAACTTCTCCAGAGCAAAAACTACAGCAAGTAATTCTTTTTCAGTGACGGTGTAGTTTTGCTGAGGTTCAGTTAAAGTCTTGCTTGCATAATGTAGCACATGAGGTCTTCCCTCAACCCTTTGTCCAAGAACTGCTCCCACTGCATAATCCGAGGCATCACACATAAGCTCAAATGGGAGTGTCCAATCAGGAGCTTGGAGAACAGGCACAGAGATCAAGGCCTCCTTTAGAGTTTGAAAGGCCTCGGCACACTTTGAATCAAAACTGAAGGAAGATTCCTTCGCCAATAAGTCACAAAGTGGCCTAGAAATCTTACTAAAATTTTTAATAAAACGCCTGTAAAAGCCAGCATGGCCCAGAAAGGATCTAATCTGTTTGACATTCGTAGGCAATGGAAGTTTTGAAATAGAATCAATCTTGGCTTTATCTACTTCCAAACCTTGCTCGGATACAACATGCCCAAGTACAATTCCTTTCTGTACCATGAAGTGACTTTTCTCCCAGCTGAGGACTAAACCAGTCTCCTTACATCGTTTCAACACATTCTCCAGGTGCAGGAGACACTGGTCGAAAGACGAGCCATAAATAGAGAAGTCATCCATAAATACTTCAACACACTCGTCAATTATGTCCGAAAAGATAGACATCATACACCGTTGGAAAGTTGCAGGAGCATTACATAATCCAAACGGCATATGCGTGAATGCAAAAGTACCGTAAGGACTCGTGAATGTCGTCTTTTCCTGGTCATCAGGAAAGACTGCCACCTGATTGTACCCAGAATATCCATCGAGAAAGTAATAATACTTATTCCCTGCAAATTTTTCGAGAATTTGATCAATAAAAGGAAAAGGAAAGTGATCCTTCTGGGTAGCGGTGTTCAGCTTGCGGTAATCAATACAGACCCTCCATCCAGTTGAGGGTCTAGTGACAACTTGTTCACCTTGGTCGTTGAGTTCCACAGTAAAGCCTGCCTTCTTTGGCACCACATGAATGGGACTGACCCATTTACTATCAGCAATGGGATATATGATCCCAGCGTCCAACCACTTCAGGATTTCCTTTTTCACAATCTCCCTCATATTAGGGTTCAGACGTCTCTGCATGTCCCTAAAAGGCTTGATGGAATCATCAGTATAAATGTGGTGCATGCAGAGTGTAGAGTCTATACCCTTAATGTCAGCAATGCTCCAAGCAATAGCTTCCTTGTGCCTAGATAGGCATTCAATCAAGGCTCCCTCCTGTGCCTCAGACAGCACAGCCGAAATGATAACGGGGAGCATATCATTGGCACCTATGAAAACATACTTGAGAGTGTCAGGGAGGGGTTTCAACTCAAGGTTGGGGGCTTGTATGGTTGAGGGTTTCATAATAGATGTCCCCATCTCAGGTAGCAAATCTGCCTTCGGCGAAAATGATGGGGGAAGAGACTCAGCAGAAACTCCTAGCAATTCCTCTAATTCTAGTATATCCCCTTCACATTCCTCCAAGAGATGGGAATGCTCATTTAGCATGACATGCTGAAGGGGGTCATCACATAACATTGCAGGAGTTGCCTCTTCAATCAGGTCATCTATCACCTCAACTTGAGAACAATCCTCAAGTCCAGCTTGTTTGTAAGCATCAAACACATTAAGCAGGAATTTTCCTGTTCCCAAAGCCCATTTTCAATGCCTCAGCATTGCAATTAATTGAAGCATGGGAAGTTGCAAGGAAGGGGCGGCCCAAAATGATGGAGGGTTTGGTTGGCTTGTTGGTAGGGTCAGTGTCCAAAACTAAGAAGTCAACGGGAAAGAAGAAATCCTCCACTCTTACGAGGACATCTTCCAAAATTCCCCGTGGTGTCTTAAGTGATCGATCAGCAACTTGAAGGATTACAGGGCTAGGCTTCATATTGCCTCCCCCAAGTTGTTCATACACGTAGCTTGGAAGGATGTTCAACCCCGCACCCAGATCAAGTAGAGCCTCATCAATTTGTAAGTCACCAATAACTACAGAGATGTATGGGGCTCCTGGGTCCTTAAGTTTCGGGGGTGTGCCATGTTGAACAATTGAGCTAACAGAATCAGGCAGGACAAATTTAGATTGGACCTATTTTCTAGATTGCCACTTTTTCGTGCACAAGTCCTTTAAGAAGCGGGCATAAGACGGAATCTGCCTGATAGCTTCAAGCAAAGGTAGGTTAATCTGCACTTGCTTGAAAGTTTCCATAATCTCATCCATCTTATCTTTGGCTCCAGATGAGCCAGCAGAAGTCTGCCCAGAGGTGGATAAGCGCTCTGGAAAAGGCACTCTCGATCTCTGGGTGGAAGGGTTGTCATGTCGAGTAAGGGGTGGAATGGGGGCAACTTCTTCCGATGAGGTGATTTCAAGTGGAGAAGATTTGGGCAAATCTTCTCCAGTGGGGGTGAAAGTCGGGGTGGATGGTTTTTTAAGGGGTGAGACTATAGGAGCATCGGGTTTGGAAATTTCTTTCCCACTCCTCAGAATAGTCACCGCCTAAGCATGCTCCCTAAAGACAATCCCTTTTCCATTAGGATTTTCCTCAGCAGCACTGGGAAACTTCCCAGTCTCCCTCTATCTAACGGCCTCAACAAGGTGTCCAATTTGTGATTTCATCTCATGTATAGCCTTGTCATGAGATTGGATGATGGCACTTTGACTTTCTTGCATAGTTTTCAACATCGCCTTCAATTCATCCATCTCAGAGATTTTAGGTTGGGCAAAGGTCTGAGGTTGGTTCATTTGATGGTTTTGAAAGGATTGTGGTTTGTAATTCCCTGAATTTGAGACATTTCCTTGTCTCCATGAAAAGTTTGGGTGGTTCATCCATCCTTCATTATAAGTGTTGGAGAAAGGATCATTACGAGGTCTTGGACGGAACCCTTGAGCGGCATTCAAATCCGCTTCTACAAGCTCAGGGAATTGGGAGGCCAAGTGGCAATCCACAGTGGCGTGTGTATTGCCTTGACAAATTACGCATTCGGAAGCTTGGGATGTGGAGGTGTTAGGTATGAATGAACTCGGGTTCGACATAAGCCTTTCCATGTTTTGATTCAGTAATTGAATTTGATAGGCTAAATTCTGGGTGTCCCTTGCTTCATTCGCCTCCAACTTTCTTTGCATGAGAGTGGGCTTTCTATCCATGTAGGTAGAATTCAAGTGAATAGAATTGTCACTCAAAGTATCAAATAAGTTCCAAGCTTCATCCTCAGTCTTAGATAGAAAGGTTCCTGCACAGGCAGCATCCACAGTTTGCCTATGCGAATCATTAAGTCCAGTGTAGAACCTTTCAACCAGTTGCCATTTAGGCACCTGGTGATGTGGGCAAAGTCTCAGCAAATCGTTAAAGTGCTCCCATGCATCATGGAATGCTTCCCCATCCTTTTGAGCAAAACTCATAATTTCCCTCCTAAAGTGATTTGTTTTGCTCATGGGGAAGTACTTCTTCAAAAACTCCTTCTTCAGGTCATCCCAAGTATTTATATTATCAAGGGTGTGATACCAATACTTGGCTTTGTCCTTTAGGGAGAAGGGAAAGAGGGTCCGCATTTGAGCGTCATCAGTAACGCCCTGCAGCTTCACCGTGGAACAGACCTCGGTGAATTCCTCGATATGCCTGTAAGGGTCTTCCCTAGTAGTACCATAGAAGGAGGGTAGCAAGGATATGGTACTACTTTTGATCTCATATGGATTGTCCCCTCCAGGTCTACGTAGTGCTAGGCCAGCTTGGTTGGTTGGGATGAAATATTCCTTAAGGCTCCTTTGACCAGCCATTTCTACCCTTGGGAGGTCTTTTCTTAGTATTATTTCAGGTTCAGGATCAAATACAAGTTGTCTCCTAAGAGAACGCCTACCAAGCATGCACTACAAACACAATTCAAACGGACTTGTTTGGTCTTTACAAATTTTAGGCTTTTAAATTTAGTTCAAATTGTAGGTGACAAAACAAGTTGCCCAATCAATTACGCGCCTATTGTCAACCTTCGAAATGCCTAAAAAGACCTAGTTGAAACTTAGATATTCTTCCCTAAATCTCAAATGGTCAAGTAAATCCAAAGACGGAAGATCGAGGGATGCAAGTAGGCCTAAGCCTTCCTTTGAAGCTGTGCTTTCGCGGTGCTCCTCAACTACCCCCAAAAATCCGTGATAGGGTATCCCCCTCTTTGGATTTACAAAACCTTTGATTTCCAGTTCCGAACACTTCAAAATCCAACGATAGGAGGGCTCTTGTCTTAGTCGTTTCAAGACTTAGGAGTGTCTAAATGAGTGCTATGGTGCAACAGATATAAGTGTGCATTCACCGCAAAATGATTTTGAATTTTGAATCGCACACCACGTTTTACAATCAAGTCCTTGATTTTTAGATGTCCCTCCTTTAATTAGTCCTTTTTTTGAATATATGTGACCACTTGTTAGATCGCTTCAAGACAAACTTTGTGGTCTTTGCATTAAATCCTAAATGCAATGCGTGATCAAAAATATGATGCAAAGTAAGAGAATACGTACCTTGCCTCCAGCGATCTTCGATGCAAAAATGCACGCAATGCAGAAAAGTAAATCTAGAGGCTACTCATACTGACCTAAATGGTTCGTCCTAGGGCAGGCAGCTTCTAGCAGGCAGCTCATTTTTTTCTTTTTCTATTTTTTTTAGAACTACATATGTACAAGCAAATAAAAGTAATAATAAAAAAAAATAAACCTAAATCTAAAGAAAAGGGAACAGGCTCCCAAAAGTTACCTAACACGGGCCCAAAACAAAATCGGGGAACAAACCCCTCAAAATGCGCCCCAGAACAAGGGTTTCAAACTAACTGCAATGAAAAATTAAGTCTACGGTCTTAATTCTATTCTAATTAAACTAGCGACTAAATACAAAGATGTCCGTCGCGTCCTCGTCCTTCTCCTCCTTTCAAAATTGCTCGTCCACTTCTCGTCTGGCGATGTCAAGGGTCGCCTCTCACACTGGCTGATTCCTGCACAAAATTTCTCACACAGAAAAGAACATAATAAATGGTCAAATCTCTGTGCAATTGACAAATAATCAAAATAAAATTTGGCAAAATTATTGCGTCTGTTGCCTCCCCGGCAACGGCGCCATTTGACTGAACGATCTTTCGCTTTAAAGTCGTTTATAGTTTAATGTGGTGGAAAAATTGACTAATCAATATTTAACAAAAAATTACCACTCGCAGAGGAGTGGGTCGTATCCATAGGAAGGTAATGACGTATTAAAATTCGCACCAATTAAAAATGTTCGTTCGTAGTTAGTTTGGACAAGAATCAAGCCAAGATTGCCTTTAGATTAAGGTTTAAGCAAGAAACAATGCTGAAATGGCAATTATGAGAAACTAGAGGATATTTTCCGCAATGCAGAATCAATAAAATATCATTAAAAAGTGACAATGGCAGAAAATGTAATTTCTAATTGATGGTTTACTGTAGCAAAACAGGGGAATTTTTCCCCTTTGTCTTGCGTGACGAGGAGCGGATGGCTGGACGCAGGAAGCTCGGAGGAGGTCCCTTGGACCAAGGGCTTCGAATCGGTGGTGGTGGCGAGTCTCACGGCGGCTGGAGGTGGCCGGACGAGCTTCGGTGGAGGTGCTGTAGCCGGTGAGCTTGCGCGGCTATTGGCGTGAGATCTACTCGCGTGCTGCTGCTGACGGCTCTGCAGGCGCGGGACGACGGGTCTGTAGGCGGTTGAGCGGGTGCGGCTGCAGCTGGCGGGGGTGCGCAGGCTGCAGCAAGCGCGGGCGGAGGGCGCTGCTGGCGGTTTTGCAGGTGCGGGGGTGAATGGCGTGGACTGCAGGTGCTGTTGGAGGGTGCAGGCGCGTGGGCGAAGGGCTCTGCAGGCGCGGGTGAATGGTGCTTGCAAGCGGCAGGCGCGAGCAGAGGCGTGCTCGGTTGTGTGGGTCTGCAGGCGCAGTTGGAGGAGGGCGCTGCAGCCAGTGAGTGTGTGGAGATGGCGTGAGCTGCAGGAGCGTGGAGAGCGGGTGCGGTTGGAGGGTGCAGGCGCGGTTGAGCTGAAGGTTGATGGGCGCGTGTGCGTTTGAAGGATGCAGCAGGCTGAGGAAGGCGTGGCTGTTGGAGGTGAGCGGATGGAGTGCAGATGGGTACGTAGGCAAGTGCGTGGAGGCGTGCGAGTAGCTTCAGACGTCTGGGAAATTTCTCGGACGTCTTAAGTTACTGAAAGGGTGGCTGAATCAGTAGCTCGGTGGTGGTGGTCGGCGACGACGGCGAGGGAGATGCACGCTAAGGTGCTCATGGTGATGCGGCGAGCTCCGGATGGCGGTGTGGCCTGTCGCACCACACGCCCACGGTGATGGAGACTCGTCGCCACAGTAGAGGCCGGCAGTGTGGAGTGGAAGAGAGAAGTTCTCTCTGCACAGTGGTGGGTCGGTGGTGGAGGCCTCCCGAGCTCGGCTGCCTCCCTCCTCCTTTTGTAGTGGCCTGCACAAGTTTGAAATCAGCTACCCGACCAGATCCACCACATCCGCTCCCCCTTGAATGGGTCTTCACTGCGGCCGTTCGACGTTGTAGCGGCAGCCAGCCATTCCTGCAAGGAGAAGAGTAAAGAAAATATTGTTAAAATATTAGGGTCATTTATATACAGACGCTCAACTTCTATGTTAATGAAAACAATATACCTAATTGGTTGTCTAATTAGATGAATGCTATTCTAAGAAAATTCTAAATGCACTTAAGATATGAATGCAATGTATGGATTATGGAATTAAATTAAAACTATGAATTAATCTATTTACATCCTAATTTATGCTAAATAAATGTTAGAATTAAGCAAATGTGTAGGCACTTAAATACTTAAATAGCCCACAACTATGGGCTAATCATAGCTCATGCGGCAAATGAAAACCTCGCTGGACAACTTGCAAACTGGGCTCATAGCTAATTCTCATCAACTCAGATCTCTACCATCTCAACCCGTACCCAACCCACGAAATATCCTGAATCCGAGCAATCAAGCCCATGGGTACAGAAATCAGAGGGACCCACATGCACATGCTCAGGTGGTTGAGCAGGGTCCTTCTTCTTGTTCTGCAAATCAACAATTCTTGGCTAATGAAGCCCCTCCAATCTTTCCTCATCCTCCCTAAGACCTAAATTTGTATGCATCCAAAAATTTTGTTAATTTGAGGAGTGGTAAACAAACTCAGGATCCACAACCACACTGTTTTGATTTACCGAATCTTGAAGAACCTGAGGAAAGAAAGGAGAATTCTAGAGAAGAAATCAAGGCTCAAGAACCTGATTCCGAAGATCCGACTCATGTTCCTTTTCCTGAGGCCTTGATTAGATCAAGGAAGAAGTCTGTTGATAGTAATCAAGAGCTTCTAAATATTTTCAAGAATGTCGAGATCAATATCTCGCTCCTTGATGCTATCAAACATATACTGACTTAGGCGTGATTTTTAAAGGATTTATGTACACAGAAGCGTAAGTTGAGAGAATCTATTCTGAGGAAGGTGGTACTCTCCGAGTAGGCTAGTTTTGTTATCCTACACCACCTCCCTTAGAAAAAGAGAGATCCAGGTGCTCCTTTGATTTCTTGTGTCTTCAGAGATTACACTTTTGATAGAGCACTGTTGGATCTGGGTGCATCCATCAACTGAATTTTGACTTCTCTTTATGAGAAGTTTGGATTAGGTAAACTTTGGCCAACTTCAGTAATGCTATAGTTAGCTGACCGTTCGGTCACAAATCCACGAGGCGTTATTGATGATGTTATTGTTAAGGTTAAGGATTTCTATTTTCTTGTAGATTTCCTTGTCCTTGACATGGATGTACCTGAAAATCTGAGGAACACAGCCATCATTCTGGGGCGTCCGTTCCTGGCTACCGCTAAGGCCAACATTAACTATGAAAGTAGTAGCATGGAAATTACCTTTGGGGATCAAAGAATGAAATTTGATATTTTGAAGGTGATTAATAAATTCAAGGATTGTGGATTTATTGAGGAACTTAAGGATGATAATATGAATATTAAGACTTGTATGATGGTTTCTGCATTTGAAAGTTCCTCCTCTGATGATGAATTAGACCCGCAACCCTCTAGGGCAGACCTGCCATCTTCTGAAGAGGTTATTCATTTTGTTCACTCTCAACCTCTTCCTCTTGACGAGTCTTCATCAGCATCTTCCTTACCTTTAATCATCAACTTGCCCCAGCTTGAACTGAAACCATTGGCTGAGAATCTGAAATATCAGTTTTTAGGACCACATAAGATGCTCCCTGTGATTATCAGTGCTAAATTAACAAAGGAGTAGGAGATTAAACTGATTAAGGTTCTGAAGGAACACAAGGAGGTAATTGGTTGGACCATTCATGACCTTAGGGGGATTGAGCCATCTTATTGCAATCACAAAATATTTTTGGAAGATGGATCCCGCCCTTCTCGCCAGATGCAGAGGAGATTAAATCCAAATATACGAGAAGTGGTCAAGAAGGAGATTATTAAGTGGCTCGATGCAAAAATCATTTATCCGATCTCTAATGGTCCTTGGGTAAGTCCTATGCAAATTGTTCCTAAGAAAGCCAGGATTACTGTTGTGACTAATGAGAAAGAAGAATCTATCACAACTCGTTCAGCTTCCTCTTGGAGGGTTTGTATCGATTACAGGAAGCTGAACACGGCCACGAAAAAGGATCATTTCCCTCTGCCTTTCATTGATCAAATCTTTGAAAGATTAGTTGGGCAGAAGTTCTTCTGTTTTCTTGATGGCTACTCGGGATACAACTGAGTTCCTATCCATCCCGAGGATTAGGAAAAACTACTTTCATTTATCCCTACGGAACCTTTGCTTTTCGTAGGATGCCATTCGGCTTATGCAATGCACCTGCGACTTTTCAAAGGTGTATGCTGGCCATATTCTCTGACATGGTGGGAGAGTTTATGGAAGTCTTCATGGACGATTTCTCTATTTTTGGAGAATTGTTTGACTCTTGTTTAGCTAATCTTGAAATGATTCTTAAACGATGCATCAAAACAAGATTGGTCCTTAGCTGGGAAAAGAGTCATTTCATGACACAAGAAGGCATCGTCTTGGGTCATGTAATCTCTAAACGGGGAATTGAAGTGGATAAAGCTAAGGTTGATGCTATCGCTAAACTTCTTCCTCCCACATCTGTTAAACAAATTCAATCATTTCTTGGTCACGTGGGATTCTACAGGAGATTCATCAAGGACTTCTCGAAGGTTGCTTATCCTTTGAGCAATCTTCTTGCCAAAGAAACACCGTTTGGTTTCGACAAATCATGCCATATGGCATTTGATTTTCTTAAAATGGCAGTCACTTGTGCTCCGATGTTGCTACCATCGGTTTGGATAGCCCCTTTTGAGATCATGACCGACACCTCTAATTACGCGGTCGGGGCTATTTTGGGTCAGAAAATTGATAGGAAGCCCTCTGTCATCTACTACTCTAGTAAAACTCTGGACGAGGCCCAGAGGAATTACACTGTTATTGAGAAGGAATTACTAGCCGTAGTATTTGCTTTGGAGAAATTCAAGGCTTATCTTTTAGGGTCTCACGTCATTATATATATCGACCACTCGGCCTTGAGACATCTCTTGGCCAAAAAGGATGCCAAACCCTAGCTTATTCATTGGATTCTTCTGCTTCAAGAATTTGATCTTGAAATCAAGGATAAATCTGGGGTACAGAATGTGGTCGCGGATCATCTGTCGAGACTACTAAGTGATTCTTCTCGTCCGAATATTCCAATTGCTGATACTTTTTTGGATGAAACCATCCTTACAATTTTAGGCATCCAAACCTCGTGGTTTGCTGACATTGTTAATTATTTGGCCGTTGGTCAAATCCCACAGGATTGGGCCAAGCAACATCAGGATAGACTCAAATCTGAGGCCAAATATTACTTCTGGGAGGGCCCTGAACTGTACTGCATCGGCTTTGATTAGATTATTTGCTAATGTGTTTTGGAGAATGAATTCAACAGTATACTTGAGTTCTGCCATGCATCTGTGTGTGGTGGACACTTCTTCGGGAAAAAGATGGCTGCAAAAATTTTGTAGTCTGAATTCTATTGGCCGTCTTTATTCAAGGATGCCCAAGAATTTTCATGGTCGTGTTCCTGATGCCAGGCACTTGGGAGCATGACTAAGAGAGATATGATGCCCTTAAACCTGATTCTTCCTGTAGAAATCTTCGATGTTTGGGGCATCGATTTCATGGGACCCTTCCTCCCTTCATTTGGATATCAGTACATTCTCGTCGCTGTTGATTACGTGTCCGAATGGATTGAGGCAATTCCCACCAGAACCAATGACCATAAGGTGGCCATCGATTTTGTTAAGAAGAACATCTTCAGCAAGTTTGAGATTCCGAGGGCCATCATCAATGATGGTGGCACTCAATTCACTAATGCCTAGATCCGTAATTTGCTGGCTAAATACAGGATTAATCACGGAATCTCCACACCTTACCATCCCCAGACGAATGGACAGGTCGAGATCTCCAATAGGAAGATCAAGAATATTCTGCAGAAAAAGGTTAGGCCTAATCGCAAAGACTGGACTCAAAAGATTGAGGATGCTCTTTGGGCCTACCGTACGGCATATAAAATGGCCATCAACATGTCTTCGTTTCGTCTGGTGTATGGAAAGGCATGCCATTTACCCGTAGAAGTTGAACATAGGGCATTCTGGGCAATCAAGCAGTGCAATCTAGATCTGAGTTTAGCCTGGAAGACCAGGAAACTCCAACTATCTGAGTTGGAGGAGCTTAAAAATGATGAGTATGAGAATGCCAAGATCTACAAGGCTTAGACCAAAGCTCTACATGACCAATTGATTTCCCGCAAGTGCTTTGAGCCGAACCAGAAGGTCTGGCTATTCGATTCTCGACTTAAGCTCTTTCCTAGCAAACTTAGGTCAAAATGGAATAACCCATTCATTATCGACCATATTTTTCCAAACGGAGTTGTTTAGATCTTTGACCCGAAGGCGGGTAATTCAGTCAAAGTCAACGGTCAACATCTAAAGCCTATTATTGACCGTACTATTCCAGAACCTGTCTCAAACATGGTTGCTCTAGCCATGTTGTGACTTCTTTGGCTGGACTTCGCCTAGCTGAAGGCATTAAACTCAGCAGTTGTATAGTCTGACTCAGAGCTGACCTAAGCTTCATATTCAGGTAATATCTTCTGTACTCTACCCTTCCTTTCATGTCTCTTTTTCTCAATGTTGACATTGCATCACCTAGGCATGGGGGGCTGGATTCATTTTTGAATCATTTTGTCAGCTCTGTGAAATTCTTGTAAAGTCTATTTCCCTTCTTATATATACATAAAAAAAATTAAATTAGGAAGGAATACTTGGACATTAGGACTTTTCAATCTTAGAAAATATTACAACAGGATCTGAACACTAAGACCCTTCAGGTCTTTGGGCTTAATCAACCCAGGATCCACTAAAATGTGGATTTATTTTTTGAGTCCTCGCCATCCTGAATTCTATTTTAATTTAATTAAATAAGTTTGGGTGATAAGTACACGACTTATCAACCCGCCCTCTGATTTGAGGGAACTTTAAGTCTAAGCATCTACACACTATCTTGTCACTGACTTGTTGTTCGACGATTTTAACAGAAATTGGGCAGCTAATGAACCTTCTAAGGTGATATGGCTAGAAAGTTATCGTGGGTAACAACTCATAGGTAAGTTGTCCAGATTCGAGTCACTGCACCATTCTCTTCTTGCTGCCTTTAGGTAAGTCTTAGACCAGGGAAGCCACCTACTTAAAAAGAAAATGAAAGTCAAAAAGAAAAGAAAACGAAAAAGAAAAAGGAGAGAAGAAAGAAAAAAAAAGCAAAACAAAACAAATAAGCCACACTTCGCTTCACGAGTATGGCTAACAAGTTGTTGGTGGTAACAGCTCATTGACTGGTTGTCCAGAACCCAACTCAAGAAATGCACTAAAAATTCCCAAAACACTTAGGAAGAAGCGGAGAAGTAGAATAAGTTGTGGAGATATACACTGGACTCACCCTTGTGTTGACCTCATAAAAATAAAAGTAGGGAGAGAGCTACCGGTCGTAAGGATACACCTTTAGGCAGAGCTCTCTTTCTAAGGTCACCTAGAGGCGTAGAAATCCGAAGTCCGTTCTAATTGCCGATTAATGAGTCTATCACATTCACAATATGATGCTTAGAACTTAGGGTTCTCATCAAATCTTGGGTGGGTTGAGTGGCCGTAGAAAGCCACTCTTTAACCCTAAACTCAAAAAATCCAAAAAATTAAAAAAGAATAAAAAGGGAAAAAGAGATTTTTCTTTTAATAAGGCGAGGGCTTGAGGCGGCCTGCATTTTGGTAGATACCCGAGTGCTATTGTGTCTTTGAAATTTCAAATCGTGAGTAAAAAAGTTTCTTAATGTTGAAAATAACTTATGCCCAAGTAATCCAACCTAATTCTTGTATAAATAGCATATAGTTTTTTCTAGGGACAAGCAAAAGATAGGCACGGCGGTGTAATGTGCATACATCTGATTAACCTAAAATGTCAATTAATGCATGTTCTTAGTGTCACATTAGCATGATACATTGTAAATAGTGCATAACATACATAATCATGCATTTAGATCAAGTTGTATAAATTGTATAGTAATTATCTCCTTTTTATGGTCAGGGACAGGGTGACCTTTTATCGGGGCCTCGGATTGAAGATGTAACCGTATGGATCTGATCAGGGTGACAATTGGAGTTCAACGACTCCAAGATCACCCTAATCAGACATCTGTAGCACCAGATAGAGATCGAGGAGCCTTAAAGAGCAAGGGCCAAGATGGTGTTAATCCACACCTCAGGAGACAAATCTAACCACACGAATGGGCTCGGATTGACGATCGCAGCCTAACGGTGTGAAAATCAGTCCAATTCGACACCCGTGGCACCATCTACATCACTAAGAAGATGGACGGCCTAGATGGTGCCACGTGGTGCCATCATAGCCACCCAGCACCGGCCACCCCTCTCCATTCAATATCTAAAGACAAAGGAATGGACGATCTAGGCTGTTGGATCTCCATCCAATGGTCGCAGATCGCACATGCTTAATCTCTAAATGAGGCAAAGTCGACCCCGCAGTGCATTGGTCTAGCGTCCTTCGGAAGAAGAGCAAGTGCACGATTGGAGCCATTCGATTCGCATCAAGAGACGCTGAGCGAGCGATAGTGCCCACGTGCAATCAGATATGCAGTGCTTATGCATGATCATACGTGGGCGTGCGGCGCGGGCGAGGGTGGTTTAAGCCATCCGATCTCTTGATCGAATGGCTGATAATGCCTAAACGTGCGCAACCGTTTTGGGCAGAGAAGAAGAGCAGGCACGCGTAGCGCGCGCACACGTCGCCCACGACAGACCTTTAGTGACGTTTAAGTTCATCACTAAAGGTCCCATATTAATGTTTTTGAAATTAAAATGTCCAAAATGCCCCCACTCCTTGCAACTATAAAAGGAGACCCCCCCCAAACGAATTTCTCATCCCTTCCTTCTCTTCTCTCCCTCTCCAAAGCTCAAGAGAAACTTGTCCCACACCCGGGATGCTCCTCAAGAGCTAAAATCAAATTTTCACCCCCATTCTGGAAGTGGATCCCACCACGATGATGACGTGCTACCTCATTCCCATTCCTCCTGCTTCGACCTCCTTCTTCCAACTCCGTTCCTCGTCATCCAGGCATCGTCTCGTCCGGCTCTTCTTCTAAGCGATCGTCAAGGAGGATAACTTCTCTCTCCCATTCCTTTTTTTTGCTTTCTAGTGTAATAATTTCTCGCTTTCTAGTGTAATCGTTTCTCGTTTTCTTAGTTGTAGAAAAATTTTGCAACATCAAGTGAATGCTTTATCTCTCTCTTATTATCTATATTTATTCCATTTCATTGTGATTATTCCGCTCCTTAAATAAAAAGCACAAAAAATTATAATTGCGATCAACGTAGCCTCCCTGAGTTCAACTCGAAATTTCTTTTCTGATATAAATTTTATTTGTTGAACCCGAGTTCTTCGCTTTTAGAACTACAACAAGTTTTCAAAACCAACTCCGATAGCGTAGTCCTCCGACGTTCAACACATAGGAACAATAGAATTGAGCTTTAGAGTAAGGCTTAAGCTCTTGAGGGACAGGGAAGATGCTAGGAAGGGATGGGAAGGAACGAGGGGTGTGTAGGGCCTTTTGTAGGTGATTGGAAGGCTATGGAAAATGATTTGCCATGGGAAGGACTTGAATGCGTGCATGAAACATGCACCCACGCGTGTACCAGCCGTACTCTCCCGCACGCTCCAGCGAGCATCTCGTGTGCACGTGAAACTGTAGCTATCATCGCGAGGAGCCTCGCCTGACCATTGGATCACATTGGAAGGGTCTAGATCGTGCCTTATGAGTGCTTGAGATTGAGCTCTCCCCACACGTCCGGTGGTGCGTTCATCGCATGCTCCTTCATCCGCTGTTGGATCACGATCAAAAGGTTGAGAATCGCCTTCACCACAACTTCAGATAACACAAGGCTCGCGTTCATTTGTGCATGATCCCACGCGTCAGTGTTGCTAGTCATCTGTGTGGCCACATAGCCATGCTTGCTTCGTCCATCACTGATCGAGCGACTTAGTTTGGATGTACCTCACTGCTACTACGAATTGGAGGCACTTGCGGGTTTTGAACCCGCACCCCTCGTTTGAGAGTTGCATGTGGAATCACCATGCCAAGACTCGCTTTGTGTCGTTTGGAGGCTTTTGCTGCTGAGGGTATTGATGACGGGCAAAAAATGCCCTCGAACCCAAAACCCTGCAATAGGTTCGAAAAGAAGGATCCGACCCAGAAAGACCTAGATACAGGCGGGTTCGGGGATCCAACCTACCTACATCCAAGGAAAATCTTCTGTGCAGATGGATTCGGGAGCCTGACCCACCTGCACATAGAAGAGGCCATATACAATTGGATCCGAAGGATCCTACTAATAAACGCCAGTTTATCATCATTCTTATGCATTAAAACAAACCTAGCTCTTAGTATTTTACTCCGCAAACGAGTTTTTGGGCTGCATTTAGGCATAAAATAGGTTAGGCATGCATTGCATTTTTTATTGTCTTTTTAATATGTTTTTGTGAGTGTTAGGGATGTACAGATATATAGATCCCTAAAACCCTAGCACTCAAGAAGGTAAATGGTGGAGAAACCCAGACTAGCTGGAACTCAGCCTAATCCAGCTCACCTCAGCTTGATCCAGCTCACCGCAGCTGGAACCTAGCTTACTTGAACTAGGGTTAGCTCATCCCAGCTCCATTCAGCTAATCTTAGCTGGATGGCAGCTCAAGAGAGTTCACCTTAGCTCACCCTAGCTCAAGTCAGCTCAGATCCAGCTCATCTCAGCTCCCACTAGTCCACAGGGAGCTCTAGCTAGCTTAGCTAAGTTGACAGGAGTTCACCCCAGCTCAGATCCAGCTACATCCAGCTCCACTCAGCTCCAACCAGTTGAAGAAGAACTCATCCCAGCTCAGGAAGCTCAAGTCTAGCTCCCGGGGACTCAGCTTAGCTCAACTCAGTTGAGCTAAGCTACTTGAGCTGCCTCAACCAGCTTGATTCTCCTCGGGAGCACTAGACCTAGCTCACCTTAGCTCATTTTGGTAGAAGCTAGCTCACTTTGGCTTTGCTTAGCAACTAGCAAAGAATTAGCAAGCTAAGCCAGCTAGAGTGGCCCCATACCAGCCTCTTCAGCAGCAGCCAGCTCCAGCTCCAGCTCCAGATTTCTCCTCCTCAGCTCCTTCCTCCAAACCCTAGCTCCATTACCTTCTCCTCTACTCCTCCATTAGCTAAGCTAGCTCAGCTTAGCTTAGCTTAGCTTAGCTTAGCTTAGCTATGCTCCAACTTCCTTGGCTTGTACCACCCCAAAAACTCACCTACCAACTCCACCCAACTAGCTCCACCTAAGCTCCACATAAGCTAACCTACTTGGCACCAACCTAACCTACCCACCACCTCCAAAAGACACCTAAAAGTGGTGCCAAAAACTACCCATAACCACCCCTTAATGGCGCCACTTTTCCCTCCAAAATCTCCCCTCATCTCCACCACACAATCCCCCTTGAACCCATCTCCACCATCCACCTAACCCCCCGTCTAGAAGACCCCATGTTGGCGCCAACATGGTGTCTCTCCACCACCAAGAGACACCAACACCATCATAACTACCCCCTTTAACACCCCTTGAGTTGGCGCCAACTCTCCTTAGCCATAGGATCACCAACCACCTCCATTCTTCCATCCTAGCCCTCCATTTCAAGGGGCACCTTAAACCCCCATCGTACCCTATAAAAAGACCACTACCCACCACCATTCAAGTCATCCTTGGCTAGCAATTTCACTCTCATATTCCACCAAGAAGCCCACGTCCAAGAGAGAAAAAGAAGAAGAAGATTAAGGGGATATTCTGTTCCCTTGGTGCCTTCCCCTCTTCCCTTCTCTCTTGGGTCACGCCAGCCAAAGGAGAAGCCAGGAAAGGAAGATCTTGGAGGAGATCTTGAAGGTGGTCACGCCACCTTAGAGGAGTTTTTGAGGGTGTTGCACGCCCACCCCTTTGGAGAGAGCATTAAAGGTGGTAGCTTCCACCTTGGAGGAGCTCTCAAGGAAGGAGAAGAAGGAAGCCCTCTTTTCAAGCCAAGGAGCAGCTAGGTTTGGAGCAAGAAGACAACCTTCTTCACCATTGTTACAAGAGGATTTGTGTTTCTTTTCTTGCTTTTAGATTGTTTAATTCTAGTAGAAGCATTCCTCTACTTGTCCTTGAAAAGAACACTCATTCTACTCAATCAAAATTGCCTTCTTTTAGCTTTTTTTATTGCAGTTGTTTGTTTGGGTTCTAGCAATTGTTTCACCTCTTCTTCCTAATTACCCTAGGCCTCCACTTGCCTAGAGTGAGCTTAGGAAGAAGATATTTCTATCTTTTAGATTTTAGTTAATCATTTGTAGGAGTTAGTTCTTTTCGCTACAATCTGTCGTTTGCCTTCGTCTTTTCAAAATACAAAAAAAAATTACATATTGAAAAATATCAAAAAGAAAGCTGAGATCTATCTGTAAGCAAGAGGATTAATTTTGCAATTTTTGCCTCCTTGGACGACCCTAGATACTCCCCTATCTAGGATATAAATTTAAAAGCAAAAGCGGATTCACATGTTACAACGACGTTAAAAACCCACTTTTACAAATCACGCATATTTCGCTATCACTTTTTGGCACCGTTGCCGGGGAGGCACGGCTTTGCTTTAATTAATTTTCTCTTGCTTAAAGTGGATCTCATCCCCTTCTCTTTCTTTCTTTTGTGTGTGCAGGAACTACAACGGGAAGGCGGGAATCTGGAAGCGAGAGCTCAAAGTTCCTTTTCTTCCCGCGAAATTCAGGTTGGTTCCTCTTTCTGGTCACATAATTAATTAAAACTACCAAAAATATATTAAACTTGGCTTTTAGGATCCCAAAAAACTTAATTAAGTGGAGTGGTGCATTATAAAATCCATTGTTTGCTTGTATGCTTCTTTAACACCACTCCATTGCAAGTATTGGTGTTCTGTTTTTCTGGTCCAGATTTCTGTCCGGACTTGAAAAATCGATTCCTAACATCACAGGCCTCCTAAAATCATAAAAGTTCACAGAGTGATTCCAAATTAAGTTTGGAACATCTGTTCCTTCAGATCAATTGGATTTGTATTTAATTTTTAAAAATTCGTGGAATGCAGAGGGGTCACACCCTTTAATCTTCCTATTTTGCTACGTCCGCGAATTTTTAGAATTTTTATACTCATCCAATTTTTGTGAAATTTAGCTTGCTGGAATCCTTGTGGAATTTTACACATCATATAAAATCAAAAAAATTTTATGAGGTCGGTGGTAATACTGAAAAGTCCACAATACCCACGGGTATCATTTCTGGACTTTGACACCAGTACAATTAAAAATTTAAAATAATTATCAAACAAATTCTTAAAATCTTACAAAAATCTTTTTTGGAATCCTTATTTGATTTTCTTCAATGTAGTGGTGTTGTTTGACTTGTTTGGACCACTACCTAATTCTGAAAGCCTAAAAATAATTCATTGGTAGTAAAATTTCTGTCTTAGGGATAATTAGCTTAGGGTTTCTTCTTTCTTTTTAGAGACTCAATTAAAAGGAAATATACAATCACCCATACAACTTATTTTCCTTTGATTGTGAATTTTCAAACTTGTTTGAAAATTTAATTAAAAAAATCCTAGAACACATTTAATTAAATTGAATCCTAAAAGACATAAATACAAGAAAATTGTGTGACAACTTTATTTTCATTAGAGACACTCTCCAATTCCTGCACACACACTAAAAAATCAAATAACAGGGCAACAACCCAATAAACGCCCTCCACATTCCATGTGCACTATAGCATCCTAGACCTAATTAAAACTTGTAGCAACTTGACCCTTAAGGCTTTATCAACTTAGGCTTGCTATTTAGGTCTTAAGTTTTCCTTAGTTAGTACCAATTCTGTCATCTATATCTGGTGTTCAGGCTGAGGGGCCGTGTCAAATGACCAGGCGCGGGTTTGTACAAGCACCTGGGGTTTTCCCTGGGAAACGTTTGGGCCCAAACCTCCCCTTAAGCAACTTGGCTAGATTTGTTGATAGAACGGGTATTGACTATTGACTACTTATTTCCTATATAGACCAAGTCTTAGGTTATTATTAGGGAGTCACATTTAAGTTAGGTCTAGCTTTATTTGTTTGAATTGCACACTTTCTCTCATCTCTTTCTCTTCTCCTCCCCTCCCATTCTTCCATTTTATGCACGGGCGACGGTCTCAAAATCCGCACTTGGAAGGACCATTTGATTTCGCCCCCCACACAAAAAGACCACTTTTTCTGTCTTCTTCTCCTGAAAAAATGGAAACACAACAAAATAGGTCCACTGACCCTTCCACGTCCACCTCTAACCCCACCACTAACCCTAATTCTAACCCTTCCACCCAAGACCCAACCCCCAGTAACTTCCCACACTTGGAGCTCCCTAATCTTGAGTTGCCCCACACACAACATCAAGACCCCCTACCTGATCTTTTAAAATTGATGGCCGATCAGATTAATAAATTAAATTCCAATCAACAAACATTGACTAGGAACATCCAAAACCTAGCCAATCCAAGGCCAAACCCACCACCCCGTCAGCAGCCTGTTGTTCCTCTAAAAGATTTCTATGATCCGTCTTATTATGAGGAACGACCAGGGGTGGTTATACCGGAGGGGGACTTTGAGATCAAGCTTGCGATCCTGAACCTAATTAAACACTTTCATGGCCTTCCTAGGGAAGACCCTTTCAACCACCTTGAAGAGCTAACTCTTCTTGCACAGACAACCCGTTCCCGAAATGTGCAAGAAGACATATGGCTGATGCAGCTTTTTCCATTATCTCTTAAAGATAAGGCCGCTTATTGGTTCAGGACCATTGGCCGACCCATCACAACATGGCCTCAACTCATGAGTGCCTTCCTTAAGAAATTCTTTCCCATAGGTCGTACCAATTCCTTACGAAGATCTATTACGACCTTTCACCAAAAATCTGGTGAAACTTTCCATGATTCTTGGGAAAGATTTCAAGACCTTTTAAGAAGTTGCCCGCACCACGAGATTCCTTTATGGCAGCTCGTGCAAATCTTCTATCATGGATTAGAAGATCAAATCCGACATTTTGTCGATGCCTCGTGTGGCGGCAACTTTTTAAATAAAGATGCAGAAAGTGCCTATGACCTGTTCGAAGAAATGAGTGAAAACTCATTTAATCAAGCTTCCATGAACACATTTTGCAGAACCCAAAACCCGTAGTTCGGTGTTCATGAAATAGGCACTCAATCTATCCCGGTCACCCAAGACGATCTTCAATTGATCTCTCAGAAACTTGACCAGATGCATAGTAATCAGAAAAAAATTGAGGAAAGACTCGCCACATCAACTCAAGCTCCACACCCACATCTAACCCAACCTAACTTTTCACGAAGAGAAAATTTGCACAATCTCAACACTACTCCTGCTGATTATTCTGAGGTTGCCCATGATTCACTGGGGAATTATAATTATCCAGATCTTAACCCCACCCAAAATATTTCTACCCTCCAGGAGCCATTTAAAAATTCTTCCAATTGGAAAAATTACCTGAACTACTCCTGGAATAATCAAGTTTCCTCCCAACCACATCATTTTAATGGGTATGGATCGAATCCAAACTTCCATCCTGGGCCATCCCAACAAGATATCAATGCCCAGATGCTGCGAACCCTACAGGATATGCAAACAAAAATGATGGAAGTAACCTGCAACATCACAAATCTGAACAATCAGATTGGGGTTGCTCCCACGCAAAGACCTGTAAGACATCTTCCGTCCCAACCCATACCCAATCACAATCACCAAGGGAACCATTATATGGGTAGAAATCCACACTATCCAAATCAACCT
This sequence comes from Thalassia testudinum, assembly GCA_037157565.1. Classification (NCBI taxonomy): domain Eukaryota; kingdom Viridiplantae; phylum Streptophyta; class Magnoliopsida; order Alismatales; family Hydrocharitaceae; genus Thalassia; species Thalassia testudinum. The sequence continues at coordinate 20,807,603 of JAZHRO010000056.1, forward strand.
CCTCCTAATCCACCACCTCAGCAGCCGCCCAGGTTTCTGCAATCACAGGCCCCCCCACCTCCTCCAAATAATAATCCGACTACACGTGTAGTTACTTTGAGGAGTGGGAAAACCACCACTGACCCCTGGCCTTCACACGAACCTGGTAAGATACATGTGCAAATTGACTCCCCACCTCCCCATCAGGAAGAAAAAGAAAAACCAAAATCTCAAGACAAGATCCCTTTCCCACAAGCTCTCTACCCCACCACCAACAAAAAAAAGAAATCTGAGCCCACTACAGAAGAACTCATGGAGCTATTTGGGCAAGTTCATATCAATATCCCTCTCCTAGATGCCATTACATATATACCTGCCTATGCTAAATTTTTAAAGGAGATTTGTACTCCTAAAAGGCAGGCCAAAAATCTAGGACAGATGCATCTTTCGGAGACAATAAGCTCTGTCATATAGAGTAAGCTGCCTCCTACGATGAAAGATTTGGGGGCGCCTTTAATTTCTGTAATTATTGATGACACTACATTTAATCGCGCCCTCCTTGATCTTGGTGCCTCAGTAAATATTATTCCCACGAGTTTATTCGAAGAATTTCATATCGGTGAATTAAAACCCGTCGAGGTTACCCTGCAATTAGCCGACCGATCTGCAATCAAACCTCGTGGGATTGTCGAGGATGTATTAGTCAAGGTCCAGAATTATGTCTTCCCTGCAGACTTTCTAGTGCTTGACATTGAGGCACCCGAATCATTACTGGACTCCCCGATAATCCTTGGACGCCCCTTTTTGGCCACTGCAAAGGCAAATATCAATTGCCACACAGGCAAAATGAATATCACCTATGCAGGCCAAACTATCACTTTAGATATTTTTAAATCCTCCAGGAGATTCCATGATGATAACTTCTTTGAGGATTCAGATACTGAAATTTCCAATATGGTGGAGGAGACAATGTTAGTAGGTACCCTTACCGACCATAATTTTTTTGAGGACTCTGATTCAGACTGAGTGGTTGGCGAAATCTGTGATCTGGAAACTTGTCTTGACTCCAAATTTATTCCTGATAACCCCCTAACCCACCCACTATTCACGCACCTAATTTTTCCACACTAACTCACCATTCCTTCCCCGACCTCTTTCTTATGGACCTGCCACCAACCCTGCCCGAGTTTGGCACCCAACCTAAATTAAAACCATGGCCAGACTCGGGCCACACTTATCAATTTCCATCTCACTTTGATCCCAATATTATTTCTAATCAATTTTCTAGGGATCTAGACGAAGACACCTTTTTTGCGGGCATCCAACTGTCCAATTATTTACATGATTTTTCGTCTTCTGTGCATACCTTCACGCCCGGTAGAATGGCGTAAAAGATAGCACTGGATGGGAGGCAACCCATCAATTTTTTTCTTGCTTTCCTTTTTTTTCTTCTTCCAGGTTTTGTTCATCCTAAATTCGACCATTCTTCACTAAGGTGATCCCTTTTCCCTCCTAATGCATGAGGACATGGCATTTCTTAAGCATGGGGGGGTGTTTTTAAATTTTTACGATAGATTTAGGATGTTCAAAACCTAAAAACATACAATTTTCTTTATTTCCTGCTTGCATACCAAAAAAAAAATAAAAAATAAAAAATAAAAATGTTGAAAACTTTTTGAGGAAAAATTTTTGAAATCGGGACTAAGGTTGAAAAATTCACCTCTGGTACAATGGGATTTAATTTATAACAAACTAAGGATGAGGATATGGATCTGATCATTAGAATTTCAGGGTCTATTTTAGACTAGATCGGATATCCTTCTCTAAAATCCCACCTAAACTCATGATAGTTCAGGTGACTTGATCCTATTTTGTAATATGGAAAGTATTTGACTTAGTTTCTGATTCAAAAACTTGCGGGTCTCAAGAAACTTCTTGTGTCAATTTTCACACACAAGCCAACACTTAAAAATAACTAAAAATTTGAAAATCTCCCTTGTTTGGATTTAGTAAAAGTCTGAAGCAGATCATTGGTTTGAGTTCCCACCACCGAGAAGAAGGAAAATACCTTCATTGAGGATGCGATGTCAACATGTTACTGCCTTGGCGCTGCTCTATATCTATATTTCATATCTTTAGACGGAGCATTAAAGCGCATTTTAGCAACTCAAGTGTCTTGGATGGTGCTATACCTATAGCGTCGGAGCAAGAGCTTGAGTTTGCTTGGAGCACCCCTTTTCACCGCATCGTGTTTTGGGCTTGTGAGCTCCTGGGTGGTGTCATGGACAATGCTATCCCAAAGTACTGGTGCCAGAGCCCCCTCGAGGAATGGTAACGGGAGTGATGATCCCGACACATCTGTTGTAAGACTAAGTTAAAAATAAGCATGGGGGAGAAAAAATAATAAAATAAATAAATATATATAATAATAATAACACGTCCTTATAAATGTTGGCTTTTCACAAGCACAGACATAAGGTTAAATATTTTTGCAAGTTGCGAATTAGATTCACGAGCCAGAAAAATCCTAAAAACAAACATTTCAAGTCATTTGAACTAACAAGAGGTTAATTTGTGAATTTTTTGGAAGATATATTGATCCCGTTCTATCTAATGGTTGGATCCAAAAATAAATCCTAATGTTTATCTTCAACAAATCCCGTACCTCCAGTGTTTTAATCTACCAAGGTCCATTAATCTCTTTTTCTCCTAAAAAGTCGAAAAAATTAGATTTCCCAAAAATTCTGTTTTAAGTTTTGCTAAGAGACTAGCAAAAGATAAGCATGGGGGTGTGATAAACGCCAGTTTATCATCATTCTTATGCATTAAAACAAACCTAGCTCTTAGGATTTTACTCCGCAAATGGGTTTTTGGGTTGCATTTAGGCATAAAATAGGTTAGGCATGCACTGCATTTTTTATTATCTTTTTAATATATTTTTGTGAGTGTTAGGGATGTACAGATATATAGATCCCTAAAACCCTAGCACTCAAGAAGGCAAATGGTGAAGGAGAAGCCCAGACTAGTTGGAACTCAGCCTAATCCAGCTCACCTCAGCTTGATCCAGATCACCTCAGCTTGATCCAGCTCACCGCAGCTGGAACCTAGCTTACTTGAACTAGGGTTAGCTCATCCCAGCTCCATTCAGCTAATCTCAGCTGGATGGCAGCTCAAGAGAGTTCACCGTAGCTCACCCTAGCTCAAGTCAACTCAGATCCAGCTCAACTTAGCTGAGTCTAGCTCATCTCAGCTCCCACTAGTCCACAGGGAGCTCTAGCTAGCTCAACTAAGTTGACAGGAGTTCACCCCAGCTCAGATCCAGCTACATCCAGCTCCACTCAACTCTAGCTAGCTGAAGAAGAACTCATCCCAGCTCAGGAAGCTCAAGTCCAGCTCCCGAGGACTCAGCTTAGCTCAACTCAGTTGAGCTAAGCTACCTTAGCTGCCTCAACCAGCTTGATTCTCCCCGGGAGCACCAGACCTAGCTCACCTCAGCTCATTTTGGTAGAAGCTAGCTCAATTTAGCTTGGCTTAGCAACTAGCAAAGAACTAGAAAGCTAAGCCAGCTAGAGTGGCCCCATACCAGCCTCTTCAGCAGCAGCCAGCTCCAGCTCCAGATTTCTCCTCCTCAGCTCCTTCCTCCAAACCCTAGCTCCATTACCTTCTCCTCTACTCCTCCATTAGCTAAGCTAGCTTAGCTTAGCTTAGCTTAGCTATGCTCCAACTTCCTTGGCTTGTACCACCCCAAAAACCCACCTACCAACTCCACCCAACTAGCTCCACCTAAGCTCCACATAAGCTAACCTACTTGGCACCAACCTAACCTACCCACCACCTCCAAAAGACACCTAAAAGTGGCGCCAAAAACTACCCATAACCACCCCTTAATGGCGCCACTTTTCCCTCCAAAATCTCCCCTCATCTCCACCACACAATCCCCCTTGAACCCATCTCCACCATCCACCTAACCCCCCTTCTAGAAGACCCCATGTTGGCGCCAACATGGTGGTGTCTCTCCACCACCAAAAGACACCAACACCACCATAACTACCCCCTTTAACACCCCTTGAGTTGGCGCCAACTCTCCTTAGCCATAGGATCACCAACCACCTCCATTCTTCTATCCTAGCCCTCCATTTCAAGGGGCACCTTAACCCCCCATCGTACCCTATAAAAAGACCACTACCCACCACCATTCAAGTCATCCTTGGCTAGCAATTTCACTCGCATATTCCACCAAGAAGCCCACGTCCAAGAGAAGAAGAAGAAGATTAAGGGGATATTCTGTTCCCTTGGTGCCTTCCCCTCTTCCCTTCTCTCTTGGGTCACGCCAGCCAAAGGAGAAGCCAGGCAAGGAAGATCTTGGAGGAGATCTTGAAGGTGGTCACGCCACCTTAGAGGAGTTTTTGAGGGTGGTGCACGCCCACCCCTTTGGAGAGAGCATTAAAGGTGGTAGCTTCCACCTTGGAGGAGCTCTCAAGGAAGGAGAAGAAGGAAGCCCTCTTTTCAAGCCAAGGAGCAGCTAGGCTTGGAGCAAGAAGACGACCTTCTTCACCATTGTTACAAGAGGATTTGTGTTTCTTTTCTTGCTTTTAGATTGTTTAATTCTAGTAGAAGCATTCCTCTACTTGTCCTTGAAAAGAACACTCATTCTACTCAATCAAATTTGCCTTCTTTTAGCTTTTTTTATTGCAGTTGTTTGTTTGGGTTCTAGCACTTGTTTCACCTCTTCTTCCTAATTACCCTAGGCCTCCACTTGCCTAGAGTGAGCTTAGGAAGAAGATATTTCTATCTTTTAGATTTTAGTTAATCATTTGTAGGTGTTAGTTCTTTTCGCTACAATCTGCAGTTTGCCCTCGTCTTTTCAAAATACAAAAAAAAATTACATATTGAAAAATATCAAAAAGAAAGTTGAGATCTATCTATAAGCAAGAGGATTAATTTTGCACTTTTTTCCTCCGTGGACGACCCTAGATACTCCCCTATCTAGGATATAAATTTAAAAGCGAAAGCGGATTCGCGTGTTACAACGACGTTAAAAACCCACTTTTACAAATCTCGCGTATTTCGCTATCACCTACCCATTAGAGGGGATGACAAAAGTACAACAGGGCTGTGCCCTCGATAAATGCTGATAAGGATGACCGTAGTAAATAACCTGACAAAGTTCACACCTTGTCAGGCGGCGTATCTGCTCAGAAGATCTCGCTGGGAGGCCCAATCCCAGCACTATAAATACCTGAGAAAGGCCATCGAGGCTTCCCCACCTCAAGAGCTACTAGAGAGAAAACTTGAGTACTTGTAAACCTTGTAATCTCACAAGTTATTGTGCATGGTTGGTAGCACCATACTCCCCCTAGACCTACACCCCTTGAGATGGAATTGGGTAACCAAATCCCTGTGCCTATTGGACCCTCCACCGATGTAGGAGGTTCGGTCTTCCCCATCCTTGAGTCGGATACTCCAAATCCTGGGGTGCAGATCATTGGCGCCGTCTGTGGGAAGTGATTATCAGTTGATAATGTTTCCTAGCTCTTAAGGACCTCTGAATGGCTCCCACGACTCGCAACTCCTCCTGCGCTGACCCCAAGAAGGCGTCGGATCAGGCCAAGTCAAGCGTGTTGGTGTCTAAGAGACACCCCTCGTCAACTGAGCCTAGCGAGGAGAAGCAAGGAGTCCCTGACCAGCCATCGAAGGACCATGAGCACGACCTCCTTTTAGAGCTACAGGTGAGGAAGGAGCAGTTTTAGGCGAGACTGGAAGCTCTGAGGGTTGAGGAAATCTAAGTCACAGAGAAGCCCCTGGAGATTTGACAGATCCGGGTGTTTGGCTAAACCCCACAGAGGGAGCCCTGCCAGCCAAGCCTCAATGACAAGCAACTGAAGTAGCATCGTAGGGTGGAGGATGAGAATGCCCGACTGCACGAATAGCTCGAGAAGATAAAGCACGAGCGCAGTAGCCAGAATTTGTATGCCCCTCCTAACCCACAGAAAGCTCCTCACCCACCCTCCTTGGAGGAGATCTCAAGGGCTTACCCCCTCACAACTGTCAGCGGGGGATCGATCCCTGAGATTGTCTGGTAGGTCACTAGGGCCATGCGGGGCATACGTTCCCAGGCCACGTCACCACCTATCCCTTCACCATGGAGGTGATGATGGCCCCCTTGCCCGAAAAATTCAAGGAGCCCGTCATGGCCCCTACAATGGGACAGTGGACCCTACTAGCTTCATTGGGGGTTATAGCCAAATGATGTTGGTACACGGCTATCCTGACAGAGTACTCTGCAGAGTATTCCTGTCATATCTGTCCAACATGGCCTGTGAATGGTTCAATGAACTACTGTCAGACAGATCGCCTACTTCTAGGAACTAGTAGACAAGTTCTGCTAGTACTTTGCCAGGCAGTAGAGGGTCAGAGACAACCTTGAAAGGTTGTCAGAAGCCCGCTACAAAAGAGTGAGCCTTTTCGGTTATACCTAGACTGGTTTAAGGCCCAGTGCTTCAAGTGCAAGCGGCCCCATGATGCTATCACTGTCCAATACTTCAAGTAGGGGTTCTTAACTCAGAGGTTATGGTACGACATTGATGACTTCCCTCCTAGGGATATGGCAGAGCACTGGGACTGAGCCACGAGGTTCACGGAGCGGGACGACTCTTTTCGCTCCTGTAATCCGCTGGTGGAAGGATCTGAGGATGATGCTAGCCCAGTTCGGGGGAGGCAGGCGTTGGGTGTGTCCACCCCTATCTCCCTTCGCAGGGGTGGCCGCTTCAACAAGCGCAAGGCCAACTTCTCGGAGTGGAGGAATGATCAGTTGAGCAAGGGTTGAAACAATGGACCTCTCTAGCCCAGGTGGGATTATTTTTAAGAATACACTCCCCTGGTCATGAACCAGGCGGACGTGTTGGCGGAGGTATGGTTTACAGACAAAGACCTGCTACCTCTACCTAAGCCAATGGAGAAGAAGGTGGACAATGGGCCCTACTATAAGTATCACAAGGCCCGAGGCCGTGCCACAGAAGATTGTCATGATCTGCATGACCATATCGAGTCTTAGATTTAGTATGAGATCTTTGCCCACTTCGTTAGGTAGAACAAGTGGCAGGATAAGGGCAAGGGGCCCATGGAAGGCCTGAAAGATTACCACAAGGAGACGCTCGAGCACCTCCATGGGATCAACGGGGTACTCGTCGAGGGCCAAGAGCCTAACGATGCCGCAGTTCGCCGCCTCGAGTAGGTGGTAACTCCCCTACTCTAGCCAACTGAGTACCACTGCAGGGTCTTAGCGGTTATGCCCAGAGCTCCCTAGCGCATTCACCCCCTACCTTTTGTCAGTGTGGAGGTCGAATTCATTTTCGGAGTTAATGCCACTCCAAGTCGACAATCCAGCCTTCCCAGGTAGCTGATCCTTAGCACTTTCCCCACCCTCTAATGGGGCGAGAGAGGTCCCATCAGGCACGCGGCCTCCTAACTGTTTGCATCCCTTCCAGACCCGATGGAGCATACTGACCCACAAATAGTAACACTCTTACTGGTTGGGCGACAATAGCCCTGCCTCCTCATTGATGAGGGAAGTGTCGTGGCCATCCTCTTCTTAGAATCCCAACACCAACTAGGTTTCATGGAAGAGCACCTATCCCCTTCAGTTCACCTGGTGGTCGGGTTCAACAATCACAAGGTCATGCCAAAAAGGGAAATTAGCCTCCCATTGCCCGTCTGCAACGGGGATAGGCACCTCAACCAAACTACCACATTCGTGGCAGCTGGGTTGACGGCAGCATTTGATGGCATCCTCGGCTACCCCACCACCCATGCCTTTCGACTGATCCCCTCCTCATACTTCCAATTCATGCTTTTCCAGTCTCCACATGGAGTTGGAATAGTGCATGGGGATCAGTCGACTGAACATGAGATCCTTCAAATCGAGCTGGTGGGGTCCCTGGAGCCGAAGCCCCTCAAGTCAAGAAAATGGGGGAAGAAAAAAACCCATGTCCAGGCGATCCAGTAAGAGACCATCCTTGCCGATCTGCTGGTTACTTCGGGACTATAGCCAAGCTCCTCAGCCATGGCTATACAACTTTATCCTGATGATCTGCGAAGCTCCTCCAGGTCGGAGCGAACCTTGCGTCCTCTGAGGTACAGGAGTTGCTACTTTTTCTTTGGACCAAAGTGGATGTCTTCTCTTGGTCCGTCAACGACCTACCCGAGGTGGACCCTTCTTTGATTCAGCATCACCTGAATATTCCGACAGGCACCCGCGCAATCAAGCAGATGCGTAGGCTTAAGTCAGCCGAACAATGACAAGTAGCCATGGTTGAAGTCCAGAAACTCCAGGAAGTAGGATTCATCTAAGAATCCCTATACTCGGCATGACTCTCGAACGTCGTAATGGTGAAGAAGGCCAATGGTCAGTGGTGCATGTAACAGACATGGTTAGCAACTAGCTTGACTTCACCAATCTGAACGAAGCATGCCCAAGGATGAGTTCCCTCTACCAAGGGTAGACTCCTTGGTGGACTACTGTAACAGACAATCTCACATGTCCTTCCTAGATGCCTACAGCAAGTACCATCAGATTAGCCTTGCCCCAGCAGATAGGCCTCACACCTCCTTCATCACTAATAGGGGCCTATTCTAATATAGAGTCATACCCTTTGGCCTAAAAAATGATGGGGCCACATGTTAGTGCCTTGTAAACATGGTTTTCACAAAAATAATAGAAACATCATTCAAGGTGTATATTGATGATATGCTTGTGAAAGGATCGAACTTCCCACAACACCTCGAACACTTGGCAAAGGTGTTCCAGATTCTATGGAACACCAACCTCCGCCTGAACCCCGACAAGTGTACCTTTGGGGTCTCGGCTGGCAAGTTTCTAAGGCTCCTAGTATCTAACTAGGGAATTGAAGCCAACTCGGACAAGATCCAGGCAATTAAAGACTTGCAACCACCAGGCACCCTAAAAGGGTTATAGTCATTGGTTGGCAATATTGCCTCATTAGGCCGATTCTTATCTCGATCCTCCGACAAATGTCTCCCCTTCTTTGAGTGCATAAAAAAGGGCAAAGGCTATAACGTCGCCCACTAGACTCCCCACTGCCAAAGGGCCTTGGAGGAAGTCAAGAATGCAGTCCAAAGTCCCCCCATTAAGACGACCCCTCAACATAGGGAGGTTCTCATTATATTTAGCCACCTCCGCATCCGCCATCAGTGCTATCTTAGTCGACGATTGGAGAGGAATTCAACGATTCGTGTACTTCTTCAGCATGACCTATCAAGGGACGAAGCCAAGTACACAGTCATTAAAATGCTGGGGCAAGCTCTCGTCATCCTAGCCCGAAAGCTACGCCCATACTTCTAAGCCCACACAATAATGGTCTTGTCGGACTACCCCTCCGGCGAATGCTACACAAGCTTACAGGGTCAGCACGACATATCAAATGGGCTATGGAATTGGTCACGGGGTCAACACAACAGATCAAATGGGCTATGGAATTGGCCTAATTTGACGTCAAATATTACCTGAGAAAGGCAGTCAAGGCCCAAGTCCTGGCGGACTTCGTAGCCAAATTCATAGATCCCAATGCCTCCCTCACACTCCCCTGGCGACTATATGTCGACGACTTGTTTATGACAACTGGGTCTAGGGTAAGGATAGGTCTAACAGCCCCATACTATGCCACTTATAAGTACATCATAAAATTGGACTTCCCTACGTCCAATAACTAAGCGGAGCACAAGGCCATGATGGTAGGCATTCGGGCAGCAAAATCCATGGGGAGAGCCTTGCTCGAGGTCAACATAGACTCGCAGTTGGTCGCCAACCAAATAAACGACGAATACCAAGCTCGAGATCCAAACATGATGTTGTATGCCGACAAGGTCAAGGAGGAGCAGACGGATTTCAAAGGCATCTCCATTAGGCGGGTTCCCCGAGCGGACAACCCCCTGGTAGGTGCGTTGGCTAAACTCAATGCTACCATCCCTCGAGGACAAGATGAGGATATCTACCTCCAAACCTTGAGAGAGACAACCATTCTCACTCTAAGAACGTTCATGATAGAATAGTCTCCCTCTTGGATGATGCCTATTGTTACTTATCTAAACTTTGATGAACTACCCCTGAGGGAACCCTGGCCTAGGGTCTTCTACCTCAAAGCCTTGAGAAACACCATGATAGAAGGGCAGTAGTCCAAGCGGGGGTATTCCACCCCCTACTACCCTACCTAACTTAGTAAGAGGTAGCCCAAGCCCTCCAAGGAGCCCACGAAGGTGTTTGTGGGAACCACAAAAAACACAAGGCGCTCCTGGCCTGACTATTCTAGGTGGGGTACTTCCGGCCCCAAATGAAGCAACATTGCATGGACTTCGTGCACAAGTGTGACAAATGTCAGCAATTTGCCACTTTGCACCACTTGCCTCCTGGAAAGCTAGTACCTATCATGTCACCCATCCCCTTTGAAAAATGGGGCATAGACTTTGTCGGCCCCTTCTTTCTAGCCCTAGATCAGAAGCAATTCATTCTAGTGGTCGTCAACTATTTTTCTAAATGGGTTGAGGCTAAACTCATGGATAGCTCCATGACCGATAGGATCATATCCTTCGTCCGCAAGAGCATCATAGCTCTGTATGGGATTCCCCACTACATAGTCACGGACAACGAAACCCAGCTTGCCTGCAAAAAATTCAAAGAATTTTGCTCTAGCTGGGACATCAGTCTGTGCTTTACGTCAGTGGGTCATCCCCAGGGGAGTGGACAAGCTAAAGTAACTAACTGCACCATCATCTCAATGCTCAAATGTCGGCTGGATTCAACCAAAAGGAGATGGGCAAACAAGCTTCCAAACATTCTCTTGGAATATAGGACTTGCTAGAGGACTTTCACAGGCCATACACCATTCACCTTGGTATACAGCATGGAAGCTTGGCTACCAACGATGAATGCACCTACAAAATGCAACTCTATGACCCGGCCACTAATGATGATCAAGTTCGCATATCCATTGACCTCCTAGATGAGCTAAGGGACAAGGCATTCGAGATGACACTGCAACATGAAGAGGCCGTAGTCGCCTCCTACAATAAGCACATCAAGAAATAAACATTCTCTCAAGGAGACTTGGTCCTACGTAAGTGCGAAGTCTCCATGCTGAGCCAATCTGGTGGAAATCTAGACCCATCATGGGAATGGCCTTACAAGATTCGTAAAGACAGTCCAGGCGACTTCTACGAATTATAGGCCCTAGACGGTAGAGACATCCCCTACACCTGGCATGCAAGCAATTTACGAATGTACCATGTATGAATGCTCATGAGCAATAAAAAGAGATTTTTCCATTCAAAAAAGGTAGTTCACCTATTACGTCTCTTTAAAAAAGAAAAGGAACAATAGCGAGGAAAGTATAACATGGCCGGGACGCTCAGGGGCTCTAATCCCATGCCTCAAACATATCCTTACTGCCCATAGGTGAAAGGTAGAGCAGACTGACAACCCTTATAGCTGGATCAGCAACGTCCGGGTGAGTTGCTGATGAGCACGCATGTATTCATGATTAAATACTTATGATAGTTCCTATGCCTAGCATTGCATTCCATAGTATAAATATTGCATAACATTCATCATACTGCATTTAGTGTAATGTGTATAAATTGTACAATAATTCCTCCATTATTGTGGCCAGAAGATAGGGCATGACATTTTGAACATTCAAATGCAAAATCCCACCATACGGATGAATCTGGAGTGACAATCCCAGTCTGGCAACATGGAAATCATCTTGATCCAAGCACTGTAGCATCTTCTGCAAGTAGAGAAAGGTGGACGGTCCAGATGGTGCCACGTGGCACCATCCAGAGTGCCCAATGTCACCTGACATCCCTCCAATGGCTTTCCAGCGGTTGACAATCCTCCTCCACCACATCGCCCCCACCCCGCAGCCCAACTTCTCGACTCAACCGATAGCTTGGCACATTGGTTGTGGCATCCACTCCCAAAGGAGGGGTGCGGGTTCGAAACCCGCCAAGCCCCCCCAATCACTGAATTGGAGGCGATGCATGCACGACCAACACAGTGCACCACGCCAGCGCATGCGCGCGACATCCACACGTGAAGCACGTGCCAGCATAGCACAGTGCACAGCAATGCAACGCACAGCCATGCGTGCACGGATGACAAGGCAGTGCGTAGCGCACACTAGCAGCGCCACGCAGATCTTCAGCGACAACTTGGGCTGATCTTTAGTGGCGATTGTGTATGTCATTGATTGTATATGCATGGAAAGCTTCTTCTCCACCACTATATTAACCTACCTACACCTCCCCATTTTCCCTCATCTCTACCTATGCTATTCCCACCTACTCTAAAGCTCCAAAGAGCCCTCTAAACTCTTAAGAGCTCTCCCAAGCTTCACAGATTCTCTTATTAGTGAAAAAATCCTTTGCTCCACCAAATATTCATCCTTTACCTCACCACCTTCATAGGAAATCCTAGAGATGTCCTCCCACCTCCATTTAGGTAGATGATCACCTCCACCTCCTCATCCCCATTCCTAGATTGGTGAAGCTTTCCTCTACCCAGATTCATCTTTCGCCTCATCCACAACATCCAGCATCTCTCCTCTATCCAAGCTATTGCCAAGCATCGTCATCTCGCCAGACATCCATTTTGGGAGATTTCCTCTCACCCTTATCTCTTTTAGTTTGTTTAGCTTATTGTTATTGTAATAAACATTATTTCACTTCAAGGTATCAAGTTGTGGTTCATCTTTTTACTATCTTTATTGTAAGTGATTTTATCATTCTCCTAAAATACCAAAAAAATAATAAACATAAAAGCTCTAAAAAGAAACAAATTGAAATGCAGATTTCAAGAAACAAACATTGCCTCCTTATGTTCGACCCGGGACTCCCTTTCGAGTTTCGGTAAAATTTTATTTGATAGCGAGTTTTGTGACTACGACGACGGGTTTCTCAAAACCCTGATTTTCACTCGCAAAACCTCGCTAATCATTTTGGTGCCATTGCTAGGGAGGCAATGGACTTTGATTCGATTTTTCTTGTTTTTCCACACTAAAATTTTTTTCTAACCTATCTTTCTTCTTCAATTCATTGTCTTGTAGGAACCAGTTTGAGGAGCTGAAGGCAGTAGATTGGAGTAAAGTGTGGGTAGAGATTTTTGTAAGTTTCCCCTCCGCTTCCCCACCCGCTAGATCATTTCATAACCCTAATAATCAAGACCTAATCTACTTAGGTGTTTTCAAGAACCCTAGGATAGAAATTATTTGTCTTGTTTGCCACCTCCACTCATCTCACCCTCGTACAAAAAAAACATAAAAAAATATATACTTTCTAATTATGCGACAAAATCAACATACATACTACACACACCCACATTTGAGGCACATAACCCCTGTTGATTATATCTACTCCCGGGATTCCTACCTATGGAACCAATACATGCATCAACACACAAAAGAGTAGAAATTAGATTAGGTTAATCACCTTTAGTGTGCTTGAATTGGAGGTGCATCTGGGCCAATTGGTTGAATTGTTTGGGTTGCACCACCTAATTTAAAACTGATTCATCCTGGAGCTGCCCCATAGGAATCAAATAGTTAGGTCAAGCTAGGCACTCCATATTTTCTTGATTCATAAAGTAAAATACTTGAACCCGTGCTTTCAAACTTGGTTTGCCTCTCGAAAACTTGGTTGAATACACCTAATATTTAAACCCTAAATGCTACTAAGCAAGATTTGAAACCTAAAACTAACTTCATCCTAAATAATCTTGCTTGAAAACTCTTGGTTGTGCACATTCACACATTTTCAAATGAACTATTATGGGCACAACCCATTAACAGGGCCCATCACATTTCGAAAGCACTACTATCCTAAGCCTAGCTAAAATTGAGTAGACATTTGCCCTAGGATTCACAAAGTCCATTTCAGGGTACTCTCTTGAATGTACTTCGAATTAGTGACGTCTGCTTGCTTCAAAAGGTGCTAAGTTGGGGGGGCCCGATTCTCAAACAACTTAAGTAGGGGTTTGGCATAATCAGCAGCCTTTGGGACATGCTCCCCCTACTTCGTCGGCCCAACTTTACCATCTTTGGGAGCAAGGACAACACCAAATTCGTGGTGTGGTTGGAGTTTATTTATGAGGCATAAGTCCTTAGGCTACCCAATTTAAGGATAGGCTTGCATTTTTGTGCTGCAGGGTTCCATTCGTTTTGTCCCATCCTTCCAACTTCCTTCCAATGCATGCTTGGAAGGAGGTCATTGAACCCTTGCTTGGAAGGACCTTTAGACCATTCTAGGAGGTGGAGGTTGAGTTATAGTTAGGCAGATCCCATGGCTGATCAACAACCACCTCCCCTGCCCCCAAACCAGTAGGAGCTGATTCAGAGGTAGTTGGAAGAATTGCAGCAGATGCAGCAATGGTTCCAACGAATGAATGGTCAAAGCGCTCGGCCCTTGAAGGATTTTTATGATCCTTCAAATTATGGGAATGTGTCGGTGTCATGATTCCCGCCAGAGATGTATAAATCAAGCCCCAGGTCTTAAGTTTGATTAAACATTTCCATGGGCTTGGCTCGGAGGACCCATTCTAGCACTTGGAGGATCTGACCACTCTGGTTTAGACCACTGAAGCTAGGAATGTGAATGAAGAGCAAATGATCATGAGGCTTTTCCCCCATTCTCTTAGGGATGAGGCTGCACATTGGTACCGGACCATTGGAAGGCCAATAGGAACATGGGCTGCTCTTAAGTCAGCTTTCCTAAAGAAATTTTTCCCAATTGGATGGACTAATGCCTTGTGAAGGGCAATTACCACTTTCTCCCAGCAGCTGGGGGAACCGTTTCATGGTGCCTGGGAGAGATTCTAAGATCTTTTGAGGTAGTGTCCATACCACGAGGTGTCGAAATGGCAACTCGTGCAGATATTTTTTCTCGAGTTGGTTGAACAACTCCGTAATCATGTGGATGCCTCTTGCAGAGGTAATTTCCTTAACTGGGATGTAGATAGCACATATGACCTGTTTGAGGAAATGAGCGAGAATTCAATAAATCATGCCTCCATGGATACTTTGAATTTGTCTCAACAACCTAGGTCAAATGCTAATGAGATTCAGAATTCTCATTCATTTGACATGGAATTGATTTGCAACAAATTGGATAAGGTGGACCTAGTTGCTAAAAGGATGGAAGAGTGGATGGCTGGAAACTCAGTGATGGGAACACCATAATGAGCCCTAACTAGCTCATTTTGACCCAGAGAAGAGAACAAAAGCTCCTACATAACCAACTGGAGGTCCTAACTCAATGAATAACCCTTCTGAGGAAAAGCAAGAAACAAGGGGTAAAATTACAATTTTACCACTACAGTGCAACAACGGGATTTCTCATGGGCTAAACGCAGGTTAAATGGTCTTAATAAGATAAAAAGTGGGTTGTTTCAAACAGAAAAGGGTTCATGTGAATTCTAGGAATAAAATGACTTATTGTAACGCTAAAATAGACCCACTTAATTTGGTAAGGTTCTGGTCAAAATAAAATTCACTTAAATCATCTAAAAATCATGAAAAAATATCCTCTAGCGTTTAGAACCTTCAATTTGGCCCTTAGAACCTATTTTGACCTAAATTGGGGTCTCAGTCAAATGTTTACCCAAAATTAAGTTTTTGTGTAAATTTCCCAGAAAACGTGGTAAAACCTAAAATCCAACCTCACCATTTAATTTTTTAGGTTTAAATTAGGTTTGTAGCAAAATTTGGACCTAAGGGGAATTCACCTTGACCTACTTTGCAAATAGGTCCAGCCCAATTACATTTCTACCCCTATCTTTTGAAAACCTCTGCAGAAACCCCCCTAACTTCCTCGTCGTTCTTTGCAATTAGGACCCTCTGCCATTATATCAGAGGGAATCCTACTCCGGCAAGGTATCGAGGGAAAGATCTCCCTGATTCCTCAGAGAATCCCCTTCAAATTTGAAAGGGAGATTCTCTAAGAAATCTCCTCAAGTTTGAACACAATCAGAGGCTTAATTTGGCACCCAATCACTCATGCGAATGCATGAGAGATTCAGGTCACCTTTGACCTTTCAACTTCGACAAGGTTGCCGTGCTTGGAAGCTTGGCTTCCAAGCACAAGACCTTCTACCAGGGCCTATAAAAGCATACCCATATCAACCCGCAACCACTAAGCTTGAAATTGGCTTAAGAAACCTCCTATTTCTTCTCTTCCCCCTCCAGTCAATAACTCAGCAAGCTCCAGCGACCCCTCTCTCTCTCTCATTGCTCTGCCGCAATACCAATGGTAGGGTTCTCTCTATCCTCGTCGTCTGCATTGCGTCGCACCAGCCGACGTCCCTACAACCCCCTCATCATCGTTGTCCTCCTCCCACTAAGTGCTTCATCTCCGGTGACGGCAATATGAGCCGGCCGCCTCCTCTGCATCCCCCTTCGTCTATTCACACTCAGCTAAGTCCTCTCTCCCTTCTAAACATTTTTCTATCTTTTGTTCTTGCAAACACGCCTCGATGCTCGCAACCACCACCACCTTCTCCACCTCGGGCCAGAACTCCAGCGAGGTGTTCCCGCCACTCCACGCCTCCATCCGCCTCACCAACTACCCCATAAGCATCACCACACCTCACTGACCCTAAACCCTCACTCCACTCACCAAGCCAAGCGCCCAGAAGTCCCCCCAAACACACGCACTTTCGTGCACACACGCTCCAGCCACCCCACACCACGCCGACCACCGCACTACCTTTGCTGTGTCTAGGCAAAGCTATCTGAACATTCTAACGAGGCCACAAGGTCGTTTGCCTGTTGACAGGTGTTGAAGGTCTCCACAACCATTGACGCAGCAAGGAGCATGCTTGGAAACTCCTCCAAGTCTCTCCGCTCCAGGTGAAGTGCCCCAGGTCGCGTGGAATCCCTGCGCACAAAGCCCCAGCCAAGCAATTGGCACTGATGCCCCACGCAGCTACTGCAATCAGAGAAGGATTTCTGCTGCGAGTGCTTGCGAAGAAAGGTGGGACGTTTAGTCCCACCTCAGGAGCTGACAAGCGGGCGCTGTGAGATAAATTGTAAAAGTGACAGAGGCTTATCGCCTAATGACCAAGGGGTGAGGTCCCGCTCGCCCTCATAGCCTCGTCCGTGACCCACTACCCGCAAACCTGGCCCTGATCCGTATACCCGACTTGCACTCCTCTCCCACCACGCACGTCGGTGGGCCTGGTCCCAGGCACGTGTACCTGACCTGATTACCCAAAGAGGCTCTGGGAGAGCGAGCCTAAGAGAGAAAGAGGAAGATTGATCGCGGGGAGGGTAGGGGTAGGTTTTGCTCTCTCGCAGGAAGAAGGAGAAGAAGAAGAAGCCAAGGAAGGAGAGGGCCAAAGCCAGAAAAGCTAAGGAAGGAGAAGGCAAGGTTGAAGAAGAGTTGAAGGCTGAAGAAGAAGAAGAAGCCAAGAAGAAGGAGGAGCTGTAGAGACAGAAGAAGAAGAAGAAGAAGCCAAAGACTAAAGCTAGAAGGAAACAAAGGAAAAGAAGGCTAAGGCACGAAGAAATCAGAGAAGAAAAGAAGGAAGGAGATCAGAGATAGAGATCAGAGTCAGAAAAGAGAAGAAGAAGAGAAATAGCACAGCACTATAGCAATCAATAGTTTATGACATCTAATTTACAAAATCAGACGCCCTTTTTTTTTGTGCTTTTCATATACATTGATATTTTGTGGCTATATTTACATTTTGCATTGACTTTGATTTTCATTGCTTATTATAGTCAATTTCTCAAAGTTGTGTTCTTGATTTTTAAAACCCAATTTGCTCCCTGTGTTTGACCTCGGATTTACAATTTCGAGTAATAAAATTTATTTGCTTTCGAACGATTTCAACTATACTACGACACATTTATTTTAAACATTGATCTCGCCTCGAAAAACACTCATGAAACACTTCTACACCCACTGAATCCCAGAATTCAGATTTCCATCCCTTACGAGCTTCCGCAGGGCGTAAGCTAAAAGAACCCACCCTGAGGAAGGTGATTCTCTCTGAGTAAGCAAGTGTTGTTATCCTGCATCACCTTCCTCAGAAAAAGAGAGATCTAGGTGCCCCCTTGATTTCATATGTCATTGGAGATTAAACTTTTGATAGGGCATTATTGGATCTAGGTGCATCGATCAACCTAATTTCGACCTCTCTTTATGAAAGGTTTAGGTTAGGAGAACTCAGGCCAACCTCAGTAACGCTATAGTTAGCGGACCGTTTGATCACCACACTGAAAGGCATTATTGAGGATGTTAATGTCAAGATCGGGGACTAATATTTTCCCGTAGATTTTTTAGTCCTTGACATGGATGTACCTGAAGATTTGAGGAACATACCCATCATTTTAGGGTGCCTGTTCCTAGCTACCACCAAGGCCAACATCAATTTTGAGTGCGGTAGTATGGAGATCGCCTTTAGAGATAAGAAATTGACACTTGTTTAAGGGGTAAAGATTCAAAGGAAGACAGCCGCATAGCAAACACACCTGGGGCAGGTAATCCCTGATTAGCCCTTTTTCCTAATCCCCTCATTCTGAAAAAGAAAAAACAAGATAAATATCAATTTAGGGCTACCTGCTTTCCATATTTAGCTAAGTCACCAAAGTTGCCTGATTTTGATTTCAACAAATATTGATTTCTGCATCCATTTAAGGTAACTAGGGCTACCACCTTCTTGATTGAGCCCTGGATACCATATTTGTGGCAACTAAATTGGACCACAATTAGAGCCAACTTAAGGATTCCAATTTAGGGTTTTTGAGACACATCTTTCTAAGCAAAGAAGCAACTATTCCAAAAAGAGGTGTGCCTAAACCTTGATTGAAAAGACTTATTCAAGAGAAACCCTAAAATTCAAGCTCTTAATTTCACTTGAACCCTAAAAGGACCTAAAGCTCTCAAAGGACAAATAGGTGAAGTTGACCACTTGTTGGGTCAACCAACCTTGAAATTAGGTCACTTTTGCACTCAAAACATCTAAAGTTCAAGTGGAATCCTAAGCACCTTTGATCTTAAATAAAAGTGGTAGACTTAAGAAGTCAAGGTCCCCATTCTGGCCTACCTGGAATCTCAGTGACAAGAGAGGTTGGGTGGGGGAAACCCTGTAACTCGTGGGGATGCTCTACCGTGTAGGGGTCTTTGCGGGACTCTCCCTCTCTGGTTGCCTAGGTATTTCTCATGTGGACGGCTTTTCTGACTATGGGGTATCATCCACCCCGAACCTCTATAGTCATCCAAATTTTTGGGTGTCTTGATTGGGTCCAGCACATTCTACTCTCATCCAAAACTTCAGTGCATGTTCGGTAGGAGGTCCTTAAGACCATCCTTAAGACCTCCTTTAGCAATCCACTCCTGCCGAGGCCAAGCCTCGATGTCTGTGTTTATGCAGCAACCCCACCACATAGACGTCTCCTCTGATTCATCAGAACCGAATTCTCCTTCCATCATAATGGCACAACCAGTTGAAGAACAATCCTAAACACTAACTCTAGCACCTGAATGATCTATTTCAAAACTTTGTGAACCTGCTGCAGCATTCTATGATGCGAGATCACTATAATCTCACTGGGGTGGCAATCGAACATCAAGTCCAAATCACGGCTGGAGGTTCTGATTCTGAACTCAGGCCCAACATGATTCATGCTATTACAAAGTTTCATGGGCTTAATTCCAAGGATCCCTTCCAGCACATCAAACAACTCAAACATTTGGCCCAGACCTTCGGGTCAGATGTACAAAATTAGGATATTCTTCTTATGAAGATGTTTTCCTTCTCTCTCATGGACAAGGCAACTGATTGTTATCAAACTCAGACGCGTCCAATCAACACGTGGGTTGAACTGCAATTAGAATTTTTGAAGAAGTTCTTCCCCGTTGGTCGGACGAATGCCTTGCGCCACCAGATCACACACTTTGCCCAGCAATCTGGAGAACCTCTTCATGAGGCATGGGATCGTTTCTTGGATCTCATGCGAAAGTACCCCCATCACAGAGTTCCTAAATGGGAACAAGTCTAGTCTTTTTACCAGGGACTCCGTGAAGACATTTGCTTATTCGTCAATGCAACCTGCAGAGGAAATATCATGGGTCAACATGAAGACATTGTGTGTGAGATTCTCGAGAATATGTGCGAGAACTCCATCAATAATGACTCCATGGGCTTATTCGACCGGATAAATTTTCGCGCATCGACGAATCCAAGGGGAGCACATGAGATGCAGGACCTGTCTGCATCCGTTGACTTGGAACTGATGGCCAATCGGTTGGACAAGGTCTCTATTATAAAGAAGAAGGTGGATGAGCTGACTCGACATCTACAGCGAGCCACCCTGCACAAAACCCGTTTGTACAGCCACCTCTTGGGAGGGAAACTGTGCATAACATCTATCACTGATCTTCTCAAGGGATGGACCCATATCCACCCCCATCTGACTCTAGGACCGGAGGAAACTCCGATCCGACCTACTCTAGTTGGAGGAACTCTGAACCCTCGTACTCTGATTTTCCTGAGGTTATTCAGACCTATGAGGACCTCAACACCATCCAGAATGATCCATTCTCTAATACCAACTTCCTATGGGCGGGAAATACTCAGAATCAAAGACCACCTTATCAACCCCATCCACAAGCTCCTCGTCCATATCAGCCGCCTCAGCCTCGACCCAACCCCACCTATCAATCTGGGCCAACCGAAGCAAATCAAATGACTCTTATCCCTCAGACTTGGCTGACATTTAGAAGACGAATGCGGCTATGCAAAAATAGCATAAGGACGAGATCACAGAGGTTCGCATCAACTCACCCAGATGACGAATTCCTGCCAACCTGGCACACTCCCTTCACAACCTCTACCGAATCCAAATAACGTGCCAAACCAGAGGCGCATTATGAATGCAAATCTGGGCCAATCCCACATGATTTATCAGGCCCCTTCTATTCCATTACCCGACGGGAGGGAAGCTTCAACATCTTATGCGGGATTTCAACAATAGCCACCTATTTTACCAACCCCAAACTAGAACCAGGCAAGACTGAATTCTGTAACAACCTTATCCAAGCCACTCTCAACCTGGTAGTAACCCAAGCCCTAGGATAGTTATCTAGGACACCCTTGTTCCAGATTAAGAACTTGGACCTATTCTACAGGAACCAACTAAGGTTCCATTTCCCGAGGCCTTGACCAAGGGAAAGTGGACAAACAAACCCGTGGCTCCTGAGGAGGATCTGGTCAAGCTCTTTGAATAGGTCCATATAAACATCCCCTTGATGGACGCAATCCACCACGTATCAGCTTACGCACGATTTCTAGAGGACGTATGTACACCCAAGAGTAAGCCGCAAACCAAAGGTGGGCATCCAATCGTACTGTTAGAGCAAGCCAGCTCTGTAATTTTGACCAAACTCCCACCTAAGGCTAAAGACCCAAGTACTCCCCTGATTTCATGTACCATTGGTGATACCCAACTCGACAAAGACTTATTAGATTTAGGTGCCTCTATAAACCTAATACCTACATCCCCCCTTGACCACCTTGAAGAATCTAAGCTTAAACCGACAGAGGTGACATTGTAGTTGGCTGACCGATCTATTAAGTCACCCAAAGGAGTACTCAAGGATGTCATTGTTAGGGTATGGGAATTTTATTTCCTGATGGATTTTGTAGTCTTGGATATGGATGCACCTGAAAACCCCAGGGATACATCAATTATACTATGGAGACCCTTTCTGGCCACTGCTAGGGCTAATATAAATTGTGAGGAGGGCCAAATTAAACTAAAATTTGGGAACCAAACACTAAAAATTGACATCTTTAAGGCCCAAGAAGGGATTAATTGCGGTGTTATAGAATAAATATGTCATATCAAGGTCATGGTTGATGAACCGTATATCGAGGATAACCTGATTACTTCCGATCAACCACAAGAAGATCAAAACCCGCAATCAGAGGAGTCTGAATATGACTTAGATACACCCATAACTCCTTCCCTTGCTCTTGACACACACCCTGAACAGCCCGTTGCTGCTGATAACCCCATTCTGGAACTCAAGCCTCTTCCCGACCATCTAAAGTACGTCTTTTTGGGTTCCAATCAAATGTTTCCTGTGATTATCGACTGCAAACTCACACCTGACCAGGAATCTTGTCTAATCACCATTCTCTAGCAACATCGTAGAGCCATTGGATGGACTCTCGATGATTTGACTAGTATCAGCCCCTCTTATTGCACACACCGTATCTACACCAAAGAGGGAACACGACCTTCCTGTGAAATGCAGAGACGTTTGAATCCCAATCTGCAGGAGGTCGTGAAAAAGGAGATCATCAAGTGGTTAGATGTAGGGATCATCTACCCGATCTTCGACAGTCAGTGGGTGAGTCAGGTTGTGCCTAAGAAGGCAAGACTCACCGCTATCACGACTGAAATCGGAGAAGTCATATCGACCCGTGTTTCGAACTCATGGAGAGTCTACATTGATTACAGAAGACTCAATTCCTCCACGAAGAAGGATCATTTCCCACTACCATTTATTGATCAGATCCTTGAGAAACTAGTGGGAAATAGGTTCTTCTACTTTTCAGACAGGTACTTCGGTTATAACCAGGTGGCAATCCATCCTGAGGACCAAGAAAGGACCACTTTCACCTGCCCCTTCGGGATTTACGTGTTCCAAGGGATGCCATTCGGTCTCTGCAATGCACCCACTACCTTTCAAAGGTGCATGCTTGCCATATTCTCAGATATGGTGGGTGATTATCTGGAAGTCTTCATGGATGACTTTTCAGTATTCGGAGAATCATTTGATGATTGTCTCCTGCACTTGGTCCAAATCCTCAGGCGATGCATTGACGTGAATCTGGTTCTTTCTTGGGAAAAGAGCCATTTCATGGTGCCTGAAGGAATTATCCTGGGACACCTCATTTCAGAAAAAGGCATCCAAGTAGATCGAGCCAAGGTGAACTTGATTTCCAAACTCGCGATACCTAGCTCGATCAAGGACATCCAATCTTTTCTGGGGCACGTCGATTTTTACCATCGATTCATTCCTAATTTCTCAAAGATCGCGCACCCCTCGACCACTCTACTCTCTAAGGATGTACCTTTCAAAATCTCCAAGGAATACACTCAAGCATTTGAAATCCTCCATGATCGAGTTACCCAAGCCTCGATCGTATAGTCCCCTGATTGGTCTCAACCCTTTGACATCATGTACGATGCATCTGATTTCGCTGTAGGAGTGGTACTTGGGTAGAAAATTGACAAGAAACCCATGATCATATACTACACTAGCAAGACACTTGACAAGGCTCAGGATAACTACACAGTTACTGAAAAGGAGCTGCTGATACTGATTTTACGTGGTTTGTTAATTAGGTCATTGTAACGCGCAAAAATCGATCAACTCTTAAATTTATATTCCTATATAGGGGAGTATCTAGGGTCGTCCAAGGAGGCCAAACGTTTGCAAAATTGATTCTCTTGCTTGGAATACAAATCTCAACTTTCTTTTTGGTATTTTTCAATATATCATTTTTTTGTTTTTGAATTAAGACAACATGCAAAATGGTGGCAGGAAGGTGATTTACACTTCAAATTTAAAACACTACTTCTAAGTGGCAAGTAGAGCCTCTCCCTAAGCTCACTCTAGGCAAGTGGAGGCCTATAATAATTAGGGAGAAAGAGTGAAGAATGCTAAAATCAAAGCAAGTAGAAATGCAAATAAGAAATTGCAAAGAAGCAACTAGATAAATGAAAAAGTGTTTTACAAAAAGGCCTAGTAGAGGAATGCTTCTATTACTAGAAAATTGCAAATAAGAAAAGCAAACAAAAATCCTCTAGATAGATGGTGAAGAAGAGGGTTTCTTGCTCCAAGTTTGGTAGCTCCCAAGCTTGGAAAGAATCCTCCAACTCCTTCCTTGCTGTGCTCTGCCAAGGTGATGTCCTCCAAGGCAAGCCCTAAGGGGGCGTGCCCTAAGCTTCTCTCCAATGGTGGACGTCCACCCTAGGTCCTTCTCCTTTTCCTGGCCGTCCTCCTTGAAGTGGAAGAGTCCTCCTCCTTGGCGTGGCCCAAGTTGAAGAGAGTGGGGAGAAGAAGGCACCAAAAGGGCTGGTGATGTGTCCCTTTAATCTTCTTCTCTACTCCTTCTTCTTGGCCGTAGGTATCGGTGGTATAGGTAGCAAAATACGCTAATGGAGGATGCCCCAAAATGGTAGTAGGTGGTGGGTTTTTATAGAATAGGAAGGGGGCTAAGGTGACTCTTGGAATGGAGGGCTAAGATGAAGAGATGGAGGTGGTTAAGGATCCAATGGCCAAGGTCAATTGGCTCCATCTTAAGGGACATCTAGGGGGTGGTTATGGGTGTTGACACCCCTTGATGTTGGCGCCAAAATGGCTTCTAGAAGGGGGTCTAAGTTGGCGCCAAGAACGGTTCTAGAAGGAGGGGTAGGTGGATGGCTAGGATGGGTTATGTGGGTAGGTGTAGGGTGGATGAAGGGCTGAAAGTTGGCGCAAAAAGAGAGGTGGTTAGGGGTAGTTTTTGGTGCCAACTTTTGGTGTCCTTTGGTGGTGATAATGGGGTGAAGGGGTGGCTAGGAGGTGATGCCAACTTGAGTATGGTAGCTAGCTTAGGTAGGCTTAAGTTGGTGGAGCTAGCTAGGGTTGAATTTGAAGGTGGTGGATGGCCAAGGAGCTGGTTGCTAGCTAAGCTAAGCTAAGCTAGCTTAGCTAAAGGGGGAGTAGAGGAGAAGGTGTTGGAGCTAGGGTTTGGAGGGAGGAGCTGAGGAGAAGTCTGGAGCTGGAGCTGGAGCTGGCTACTGCTGAAGAGGCTGGCATGGGGCTACTCTAGCTGGCTTAGCTTGCTAGTTCTTTGCTAGTTGCTAAGCCAAGCTAAAGTGAGCTAGCTTCTACCATAATGAGCTAAGGTGAGCTAGGTCTGGTGCTCCCGGGGAGAATCAAGCTGGTTGAGGCAGCTAAGGTAGCTTAGCTCAACTGAGTTGAGCTAAGCTAAGTCCTCGGGAGCTGGACTTGAGCTTCCTGAGCTGGGATTAGTTCTTCTTCAGCTGGCTGGAGTTGAGTGGAGCTGGATGTAGTTGGATCTGAGCTGGGGTGAACTCCTGTCAACTCAGCTGAGCTAGCTAGAGCTCCCTGTGGACTAGTGGGAGCTGAGATGAGCTAGACTCAGCTAAGTTGAGCTGGATCTGAGCTGACTTGAGCTAGGGTGAGCTAAGATGAACTCTCTTAAGCTTCCATTCAGCTGAGATTAGCTGAATGGAGCTGGGATGAGCTAACCCTAGTTCAAGTGAGCTAGGTTCCAACTATGGTGAGCTGGATTAAGCTGAGTTCTAGCTAGTCTGGGCTTCTCCTTCACCATTTGCCTTCTTGAGTGCTAAGGCTTTAGGGATCTGTATATCTGTACATCCCTAACACTCACAAAAACATATTAAAAAGACAATAAAAAATGCAATGCATGCCTAACCTAATTTATGCCTAAATGCAGCCCAAAAACCCATTTGCGGAGTAAAATCATAAGAGCTAGGTTTGTTTAAATGCATAAGAATGATGATAAACTGCGTTTATCAGCTGCTAGCCGTAGTATTTGCCCTGGAAAAATTCAGATCTTATCTCTTGGGTTCCCATGTTATCATTTACTTGGATCACATAGCTGTGAGGCATCTCCTTGCGAAGGACGCAGAACCTCGATTAATCTGCTAGATCTTGCTATTGCAAGAGTTTGACCTTGAGATTCGCAAAAATGCAGGAAAACAGAACGTGGTTGCTGATCACTTGTCCCACCTTCCTTCTGATATCATCTACCCTTCCAGACCCATCACGGAACATTTTCCTGATGAGCACCTTTTAACTATCAATACAGGACTTCCATGGTTTGTTGATATAGTAAACTACCTAGCATCACATCAGATCCCATCCGATTGGCCGAAAGCCAAGAAGGACAAATTGCTTTCCGATGCCAAGTACTACTTCTAGGAAGACCCATATCTTTTTTGCATCGATGCTGATCAGATCATCCGATGATGTGTCACGGAAGCGAAAATTCAATACATATTTTCTTTCTGCCATGACCAGGCATGCGGTGGACATTTTTCAGGTCATAAAACCGCGGCGAAAATCCTCCAGTGCAGCTTCTATTGGCCCACGATTTTCAAAGACGCGTACAATCACTGTAGGGCATGCACTCATTGCCAGACATTGGACAACATGTGCCACCGTGATATGATGCCCTTATAGCCGATTCTGGTATGCGAAATCTTCGACATATGGGGGATTGATTTTATGGGACCCTTCTCTGTTTCGAATAGCTTCAAGTACATTTTACTCGTTGTTGACTACGTGTCCAAATGGATCGAAGCCATTCCGACCTGAACCAATGATCATAAAGTGGTTATCAAATTCATTCACCAGAACATCATTTCATGGTTTGGGATTCCATGTGCTATAATTTCTGACGGAGGGACCCATTTCACTAACGCTCAGTTTAGGTCACTAATGACCAAATACGGGGTGTCGCACCGAATCTCTACTCCTTACCACCCCCAAACTAATGGTCTAACTGAGTTATCAAATTGGGAGATCAAGAAAATCCTCCAGGTTACTGTTCGACCTGACAGAAAGGACTGGTCATCCTGACTTCTGCAAGCTTTGTGGGCTTATAGGATCGCCCACAAAACCCAATTAGGTATGTCTCCCTTCAGATTAGTGTATAGGAAGGCATGTCACCTCCCCGTCGAATTGGAGCACAAAGCCTATTGGGCAGTACGAAACTGCAACCTAGATCTTTCTAAGGCAGGAACCCATAGAAAGCTTTAAATGAGCGAGATTGATGAATTACGCCATGATGCGTATGAGAACTCACAAATTTACAAAGTGTGGGTTAAGGCCTTTCATGACAAGCACATATCTAGAAGGATCTTCCATCTTGGTCAAAAAGTTTTACTCTTTGATGCCAAGCTTAAACTGCTCCCAGGAAAACTATGATCAAAATGTATCAGACCCTACCTCGTCCAATGAATCTTTGGAAATAGAGCCATTGAGATAAGTCCACTCAGCCACAATTCTAAACCTTTCATCGTGAACGATCAGAGACTCAAACAGTTCATTGACTTGACCGATACAAATTTGGCTGAGATATCCTTTACCCTCCATTCACCCTGAGCTCATTACACCCAGCTGATGGCGTAAAACTCAGCGCTTAACGGGAGGCAACTCGTCATTCTTGAAAAAACTGAAACCTTTCTTGACATTCCTATGCTGAATTCATATTGCACTTTAGGGTTCATCCATTAGAATAGCCGACCCCACCTCAGGTACCTATACTCGAGTCTAGAAATCATTCGCAATAGTCACCTCAACCCGTTCGCCCACCCAATACCTGTTCTAATGAATGATCTAAGCTGAATTCAAACCCACCTAATTTATAATGGGAACATTGCAAATCGTAGGCATGGGGGGTATGAAAGTGCAAAACACCATGAAAACTCATCTCACAAGAAAAGGTTTCAACAAAAAAATCACATATCACAAAAACACCAAAAAAATGAAAAAGTCTTGAAAAAGAACAAAAAATACTGAGGGGAGAAAATTTTGAGGCCATACAAATCATGAGGAGAAAATGAGGAGGAATAGTGAAAAATATGAAAAAAGGAGCACAAAATGAAAAAAAAAAAAAAGAGATAGTCATTAATAAGAAATTAAGGGATTAACTGAAGTTCTACACCATATCAAGAAAAAGAAAAATGAAGGAAAAAGTGCTAAATGAGACACAAAGGAGATTAGTAGAAACGTTGATCTTAGGCCTCTTGGTCAAGACTCTTAAGCTTAAAAATTCAAGTATCCGCTAGGATCTGGATAGTTCTCAAGAGGTTGGGGAAAATGCGAAGCTTAAGTATTAGGTCTAAGGCTTAGGGAGTATTCGACCTTCTTAACTGACCTTTGGTTTGTGGGACTCGGTAACCTAAGCACCCCAATCCGCACACAGTCTGGTTCAGTGCGCATAAATATCAAAATCACGCAAAAGATGTTTAAATGTTTAGAAAAAATTGCCTAGATTAGGAGCGAACGATCAACACAAGTTGATTTGGATGAGTTCTCGGCACGGAGAGGTGAGGAATTCCCCTCGAAGATGTGTAATAACATATCATCTCCTCGTCGCTTGTCTCTTAGGATATTTACATATCCTATCGGGGGCACGTAAGCACCCTGTGCTGGTTCAGATGCCATGGGTAGCATTATCACGAAATGTCGACTGCCAGGTTCTAGATTTAGCTATAGAATGCCATGGGTAAGATTATCTCAAAATCTCGAAAGCCAGGGTTCTGGGGGTTGCCATGGGCAGTGCTATCACGAAGCATCGATTGCTAGAGACCTTTCGAGGATTGATGATGGGAATGAGGAATCCGATACAGACCATGTTGAGAAGCCAATCCAAAGCTAGAAATAAAAAGAAAGGAGAGAGAAAACTCTCCAAACAAAGAAAATCCTCTGTCTTTCTCTTACAAAATATGCACTGCAAACTGAACTGAGGGTAAAATACATTTCAAGCACAAGTGCTTTAACCGCGGAGTCCAACGAACCTTAGGATAGTTCTTGTGGGCCTTAAAAACCTACACGGAGGACCGAGGCTAGAGCTGGTTAGGTCCGGATCTTGGTTGGTACTTGAGTACCTCTAGGCCTACTGTCGGCATTCTAACCTAATCAAAAAGAAAAGAAAAAGCACTCATCATAATCTCTGAACATCAAGGAATTTATGGTCTATAACAAAAGTTAAAACCTTAAAATTTTGTTGAGGAACTAGCAAAACCTAGGCATGGGGGTATGATGGGAATACCATCGTAAGCCCTAACTAGCTCATTTTGACCCAGAAAAGAGAACAAAAGCTCCTACATAACCAACTGGAGGTCCTAACTCAGTGAATAACCCTTCTGAGAGAAAAGTAAGAAACAAGGGGTAAAACTATAATTTTACCATTGCAGTACAACAACAGGATCTCTCATGGGCTAAACACACGTCAAATGGTCTTAACAAAATAAAAAGTGGGTTGGTTCAAACAGAAAATGGTTCATGTGAATTCTAGGAATAAAATGACTTCTTGTAAACCTAAAATAGACCCACTTAATTTCATAAGGTTTTGGTCAGGAAAAATTCACTTAAACCCTCTAAAAATCATGGAAAAATATCCTCTAGCATTTAGAACCTTCAATTTGGCCCTTAGAACCTATTTTGACCTAAATTGGGGTCTTAGTCAAATGTTTTCCCTAAATTAGGTTTTTGTGTAAATTTCCTAGTCAAACGTGGTCAAACCTAAAATCCAACTTCACCATTGGATTCCTTAAGTCCAAATTAGGTTTGTACCAAAATTTGGACCTAAGAGGAATTCACGTTGACCTACTTTGCAAACAGGTCTAGCCCAATTACATTTCTATAGCTATCTTTTGAAAACCTTTGCAGAAACCCCCTAACTTCCTCATCGTTCTTTGCAATTAGGTCACTCCACCATTATAGTGGAGGGAATCCTACTTTGGTGAGGTATTGAGGGAAAGATCTCCCTGATTCCTCAGAGAATCCCCTTCAAATTTGAAAGGGAGATTCTCTAAGAAATCTCCTCAAGTTTGAACACAGTCAAAGGCTTAATTTGGCACCCAATCACTCATGCAAATGCATGAGAGATTTAGGTCACCTTTGACCTTTCAACTTCGACAAGGTTGTTGTGCTTGGAAGCTTGGCTTCCAAGCACAAGACATTCTGCCAAGGCCTATAAAAGCATGCCCAGATCAACCCGTAACCTCTAAGCTTGAAATTGGCTTGAGAAACCTCCTATTTCTTCTCTTCCCCCTTCGATCAATAACTCAAAAAGCTCCAACGACCCCTCTCTCTCTCTCTCATCGCTCTACCGCAATACCTGTGGCAAGGTTCTCTCTATCCTCACCAGCCAACATCCCTGCAACCCCCTCATCGTTGCCGTCCTCCTCCCACTGAGTACTTCGTCTCTGGTGATGACAATACGAGCTGGCCACCTCCTCTGCATCCCCCTTCGTCTATTCACACTCAGCTAAGCCCTCTCTCCATTCTAAACATTTTTCTATCTTTTATTCTTGCAAACATGCCTCGATGCTAGCAACCACCACCACCTTCTCCACCTCCAGCTAAACCTCCAGCGAGGTGTTCCCGCCGCTCCATGCCTCCATTCGCCTCGCCAACTACCCCATAAGCATCACCACACCTCACTGACCCTAAACCCTTACTCCACTCACCACACCAAGTCCCCAGAACTCCCCCTGAACACACCCACTTTCACGCACACAGGGTGACCTAGGCACACACACTCTGGCCACCCCACGCCACATCGACCACCGCACTACCTTCGCTGTGTCTAGGCGAAGCTGTCTAAACATTCTGACAAGGCCACAAGGCCATTTTCCTATTGACAAGTGTTGAAGGTCTCCACTACCATTGATGCAGCAAGGAGCTTGCTTGGAAGCTCCTCCAGGTCACTCCGCTCCAGGTGAAGTGCCCCAGGTCACGTGGAATCCCTGTGCGCAAAGCCCCAGCCAAGCAATTGCCACTGACGCCACACGTAGCTACTGCAATCAGAGGAGGATTTCTGCTGTGGGCACTCATGAATAAAGGTAGGACGTTTAGTCCCACCTCGGAAGCTGACAAGCGGGCGCTGTGAGATAAATTGTAAAAGTGACAGAGGCTTATCGCCTCCTGACAACGGGGTGAGGTCCCACTCACCCTCACAGCCTCGTCCGTGACCCACAGCCTGCGGAGCTGGCCCTGACCCGCATACCCAACCTGCACTCCTTGCCCACCACGCATGTCGGTGGCCTGGTCTCAGGCGTGTGTACTCGACCCGATTACCCGAGAAGGCTCTAGAAGAGCGAGCCTAAGAGAGAAAGAGGAAGAGAGATCGCGGGGGCGGGTTGGGGTAGGTTTTGCTCTCTCGCAAGAAGACGGAGAAGAAGAAGAAGCCAAGGAAGGAGAGGGCCGAAGCCAAAAAAGCTAAGGAAGGAGAAGGCAAGGCTGAAGAGGAAGAGCTGAAGGCTAAAGAAGAAGAAGCCAAGAAGAAGGAGGAGTCGTAGAGACAGAAGAAGAAGAAGCCAAAGACTAAAGTCAGAAGGAAACAAAGGAAAAGAAGGCTAAGGCACGAAGAAATCAGAGAAGAGAAGAAGAAGGAAGGAGATATGAGACAGAGATCAGAGACAGAAAAGAGAAGAAGAGAAATAGCACAGCATTGTAGCAACCAATAGTTTAAGACATCTGATTCACAAAATCAGACGTCCATTTTTTTTGTGCTCTTCATGTACATTGATATTTTGTGGCTATATTTACATTTTGCATTGACTCTGATTTTCATTGCTTATTATATTCAATTTCTCAAAGTTGTGTTCTTGACTTTTAAAACCCAATTTGCTTCCTGTGTTCGACCTCGGATTTACAATTTTGAGTAATAAAATTTATTTATTTTCGAGTGATTTCAACTATACTACGACACATTGATTTTAAACATTGATCTCGCCTCGACAAATACTCAGGAAACACTTCTACACCCACTCAATCCTAGAATTTGGATTTCCATCACTTACGAGCTTCCACGAGGCGTAAGCTAAAAGAACCCACCCCGAGGAAGGTGATTCTTTCTGAGCAGGCAAGTTCTACTATCCTGCATCACCTTCCTCAGAAAAAGAGAGATCTAGGTGCCCCCTTGATTTCATATGTCATTGGGGATTACACTTTTGATAGGGCATTATTGGATCTAGGTGCATCAATCAACCTAATTCCGACCTCTCTTTATGAAAGGTTTAGGTTAGGAGAACTCAGGCCAACCTCAGTGACGCTGCAATTAGCGGACCGTTCGATCACCACACCGAAAGGCATTATTGAGGATGTTATTGTCAAGGTCAAGGACTTCTATTTTCCTGTAGATTTTTTAGTCCTTGACATGGATGTATCTGGAGATTTGAGGAACATGCCCATCATTCTAGGGTAACTGTTCCTAGCTACCACCAAGGCCAACATCAAATTTGAGAGTGGTAGTATGGAGATCACCTTTGGAGATAGGAAATTGACACTTGATATTTTCAAGGTGATAAAAGGGCTTGAGGATTGTGGATTTATTAAGGAGTTTGAGGATCATGATTTCAATGTTGAGACGTGTATGTCGATTAATGTACTCGAGGACTTGACTAGCACTAGCAAACCTAACCCACAACCCTTTGTGGCAGACTCGCCACACCCCGAAGAGGTTGTTGATTTTGTTTACTCCCAACCTCTTCCACTGGACCATCTTGATGAATCTTCATCAGCATCCTCCTTACCCTCTATACTGAACTTACCTCAGCTAGAATTGAAACCATTGCTTGAGAATTTAAAATATGAGTTCTTAGGACCTAAGAATACTCTCCCTATGATTATCAGTGCTGATTTGACTAAGGAGCAAGAATTGAGATTGATTAAGGTCCTTAAGAAGAATAAAGAGGCAATTGGTTGGAGCATCCAGGAATTAGGGGGATAGGGCCATCTTATTGTAATCATTGTATTTTCATGGAAGATGGATCCCACCCTTCTCGCAAAATGCAAAGGAGAC
This sequence comes from Thalassia testudinum, assembly GCA_037157565.1. Lineage (NCBI taxonomy): Eukaryota > Viridiplantae > Streptophyta > Magnoliopsida > Alismatales > Hydrocharitaceae > Thalassia > Thalassia testudinum. The sequence continues at coordinate 20,840,235 of JAZHRO010000056.1, forward strand.
TAAACCCTAATATGCGAGAAGTGGTCAAGAAGGAAATAATCAAGTGGCTCGATGTAGGCATTATTTACCCAATCTCAAATAGCCTTATTCAGATTGTGCCTAAAAATGTGGGGATAACTGTCATGACTAATGAGAAAGGGCAATTTTTCTCCACCCAGTCAGCTTTCGCTTGGAGAGTTTGTATTGATTATAAGAAGCAGAACACAACCACTGATAAATGCCAGTTTATCATCATTCGTATGACCTAAAACAGATCTAGCTCTTAGATTTTTAACTCCGTAAATCAATTTTTGGGCTGCATTTAGGCATCAATTAGGTTAGGCATGCATTGCATTTTTTATTGTACTTTTAACATGTTTGTTTGAGTGTTAGGAACAAACATCTTGACAGATCTCTTAAACTCTAGCACTCATGAAGGAAACTAGTGAAGAGGAAGCTCATTCCAACTCATCATAGCTGGATACCAGCTAACTTGAGCTAGGGTTAGCTCCATTCAGCAGATCTTAGCTGAATGGTAGCTCAGGGCAACCCATGTTAGCTCACCCTAGCTCAAGTTTGCTCAGATTCTGCTCAACTTAGTTGAGTAGCTCACCATAGCTCCGATCAGTTCGCTGAGCGATCTAGCTAGCTCAACTAAGTTGATAGGAGTTCACCTCAGCTCAGGACCAGCTACTTCCAGCTCCACTCAACTCAAGTCAGCTAAAGATGACTTCATACAGCTTAGGCCAGCTCAAGTCCAGCTCTCGGGGACTCCACTTAGCTCAACTTAGTTGAGCTAAGCTACCTTAGCTACTCCAGCAAGCTAGGCCCTCCCCGGGAAAATTAGACCCAGCTCACCTCAGCAAATTTCAGCAGAAGTCAGCTTACTTTAGCTTGGCTTAGCAGCTAGCAAAGAACTAGCAAGCTAAGCCAGCTAGAGTAGCTCCCTGCAACTCCCTTCAGCAGCTACCAGTTCCAGTTTATCTCCAAACATTTCTTCCTCAGCTCCTCTTCTCTAAACCCTAGCTTCATCCCACCTCCTCCTTTACTCAACTACTAGCTAAGCTATCTTAGTTAGCTTAGCTTAGCTACACCTTAGCTCCTAGTCTCCACTTCCTACCTAAAACCCTAACCTAGCTCCACCTAAAAGACACCTCCACTCCCTTTTTTGGCGCCAACCACCAACCCCACATCCCTTCACACCACCACCTCCAAAAGCCACCACAAAGGTGGCTCTAAAACCCCCATAACCGCACTTGCTCTGGCACCACTTTTTCCCTCCAAAATCCAATCCATCACCACCATACACCTACCCCTACAAGCCATCCTAACCATCCACTTACACCCATTCTAGAAACCCCTTTAGCTGGCGACAAACCATGGCACCATTCCATGGTTGGTGCCAACTTTAAACACCCCTTAGCCATCAGAACTACCCCCATAGCATCCCCTTAGGTGGCGCCAACTGATGTGCCATATTTTTGCATATGAAAAGATTTGAGTTAGAAACTCATCATGGTAGTGTGTAGAAATCCACTAACCATATAAAATTTATACCAAAACTCGAAAGGGAGTCTCGGATCGAACACGGGGAGGCGATGTTTAGTTTTGTGAAATCCGCGCTTCAGTTTTATCTATTTTTATCATTTTTATCTTTTCTTATTTTTTTGGTATTTTTATCAAGCAAGAGATTAGGTCAATGAAAACATTATATACTTGCAAAAATAATGCAGAGAGAGAGAGTGGAACACTCATATATTTATGAACAAATTTTTCTACAACTATGAAAGCGGGATAACTACACTACAAAAGCGAAACGATAGAGATAGGTGAGAAGAATCCCCCTCGACAATTGCTTGGAGGATGGTTGCTCTGACGGTGGTTGCTTGGAGGCACCCGCAGTAGCTCTTCTCGACTCAACTGATAGCATGGCGCATTGGTTGTGGCATCCACTCCTAAAGGAGGGCCACGGGTTTGAAACCCACCAAACCCCCCAAATCACACAATTGGAGCCAATACACGCACGGCTAGTGCATGCGCACGACGTTCGCACGTTAAGCATGCTCTAGCGCAGCACACTGCAATGCAACGCATGGCCATGTGTGCATGCACGACAAAGCAGCATGTAGTGTGCACCAGCAGCGCCACGTGGATCTTCAGTGACGGCTTGGGTGGATCTTTAGCGACGATTGTGGATGTCACTGGTTGTATGTGCGTGGAAAGCTTCTTCTCCACCACTATATAAACCCACCTACTCCTCCCCATTTGCCCTCATCTCTACCTATGCTATTCCCACCTACTCCAAAGCTCCAAAGTGCCCTCTAAACTTCTAAGAGCTCTCCTAAGATTCATGGATTCTCCTATTAGTGTAAAAATCCCTTGCTCCACCAAATATTCATCATTTAGCTCACCACCTTCATAAGAAATCCTAGAGCTGTCCTCCCACCTCGATTCTAGTAGACGATCACCTCCACCTCCTCATCCCCATTTCGCCTCATCCCCAACGTCTAGTGATAAACATGTATATATTCATCGTAAAATGCTTATTTACGATAGTTCCTAGGCTTAGCATTGCATATCGTGATATAAATATTACACAAACTTTCGTTGTATTGCATTTAGGATAGTTGTTTATTATTTATAGTAATTTCATCATTTTACATGGCCAGGAGGCAATGCGACATCTTTACGGGCTTCGAATGAAGAATCCAACTATACGGATGGATTCAGAGTGACGATCGCAGTTCGTCTACGTGAGAATCGCTCCGATCTAAGCTCTATAGCACCCTCTACAAGAAGAAGAAGACGGACGACCTAGATGGTGCCACGTGGCACCATCCAGGCTGCCCCATTCAAGCCATCGAATGACCAACATCACCCCGCACACAGGCGAACGCACCCCCCCTACGCGCACAGTTAAGACGACCGGTGGCACCACCCAGGCTGCCCCATTCAAGCCATCGAATGGCCAACATCGCCCCGCACACAAGCGAACACACCTCCCCTACGCGCACAGTTAAGATGACCGGCAACCGTAGCGGACGTTTGAAGGCGAAGCCACACGAAGCGCAATTCAAACTTCGCGAAGCACGCTCCCTGCTCTCTGCTGTGCGATAATGCATCCGATGGTCGTGGGTGCGTAGCCACAAAGCCAAAAGAGCGACACAGTACTGCCCTCAGCATAGCGGGCAGAGTTCTTTTCCTCGTCCATAGGCGCACATTCGAAACTCAGATGAGGCGCTCAACTCAGAAAAGAGCAGGCATGATTTGATTGCACCCATTGGATGCCATCCAGTGGCGGAGGCGTCACCACGTGGCACTACTCAATGGGCATGAATGTAGCACGCGGCCGCCGACACACCTTGAGGATGTGCCATCCATGCGCAATCAAGAGGCGCGATCTCCACGCCATCTCAACCATTCATTTCTGAATCCAATGGATGCGGTGCATCCAACCTCAGCGACAATAGGTGAGCATGAGCGATGGGTGCGGGATCTATAGTGATAGAAGCGCGGGCCTTTAGTGACACTTGCAGCTGTCACTAAATGGCCTGTGCTATGCGTGCACTAGCCAAGGCATTGAAGAGGCACGGATCTTTTGGCGATAGCTTGAGTGGCCTTTAGTGACGCTTGTAGCTGTCGTTGAATGCCTGTGCAGGGGATTGTCTTCTTCCCATCCACTATAGAAAGGCCTACACACCAGCCTTGTCAAAGCATCTCTACCTACTCCATTCCCACCTACTCAGCTCTAGCAAGCCTACCAACTCTCTGTTAGAGCTTACTCTCAAGCTCCCAAGGTGCCTATTAGTGTAGCGAACCTCTACCTCACCAAATATTCCTCCATCTTCCCATCCCCATCCATAGGTCGCCTTGGAGCCATCCTCTCACTGCCATTCTGGTAGCAGATCAACTCCACCTCCTCACTCCATTCCGGAGCCACGCTGAAGCTTTCCTCTACTCGACGTCCTCCTGCATCTCACCTTCGTCATCCTACTTCTCATCTCCTTCGTCTGAGCTTCTGCCAGGTGTCGTCGTCTTGCCGAAGAACCGATTTAGGAGATTTCTTCTCACCTCCCTCTCTTTTTATGCTTTTGTAGATTATTGTAATAGACATTCATGTAATATATCATATTTGATTCCATCTCTCTCTTGTGATTCTTGTCTTCTTATTTCAAAAAGAAAAAAAAACAAAACCCTAAAACACCAAAAAGAAACAAAATGAAATGCAGTTTTCAACTAAACGTCTCCTCCCTGTGTTCAACCCAGGACTCCCTTGGAGTTTCGGTATAAATTATATTTGATCATGAGTTTTGCAACTACGACGACGGGTTACTCATAACCCTGATTTCAAACACGCGAAACTTGTGCCATCATTTTTGGCTTGTCGCCTGAGTTTGAAAAGGAGTTTGTTCGCTAGGACAAACCAAGGGTTGTTACAGTGGTTGAATCATGGAAATGAACTCAGGGCACAACACTGAAGCTTTCAGACCTTTTAAACAAGACTTAAACCTAGTGACCGCTTTTTAAGTATTTTCAAAAAAAAAAAGTGGTCGTGATATTATCTCCAAGATAGGGATCTACACGATTTTTTTGTATGTTTTCCCGCTGATGCAAGAAAAATAGTAGAAATCTTCCCGAGTCAGACCGTAAACTACTAGCAGGTAAATGCACTCCTAAGAGTGTATGCCTATATCATGCTGCTGCTAGTCAAGAAGTATGTATTTTTGTATTTTTTTATTTTTTTTAACTAACTAAATGCAACAATTCAAACTAAACTAAAGACTAAGGAAAGAGTACTTACAATGATATGTATAATGAAAAATAGAAAAAGAAAACCTGCCTTCTTTCCTAAGATTACCCGCAGAGGTAAACTTGAAAAGAAGATAGAAAACAAAACTAATTAATACAAAACACAATAATAATGGCAAATATAATTACAGTTACCTCCAATGGCAGCATTAAAATGTTGATTAGACAAAGTTATGCAAGGGAATGTTTTGGTGAATTGGAATGAAGCAAAATATTACCTCTCCGACAACGGCGCCATTAAAATGGTGTGTAATCTTTGTCAACACAATTAATTAAGTTAATTGTGCTTAATTATGTGCAAAAGAAAGTAACTTAGGTCAACTTGAATTTGTGTCGATTGAGCAGTATAGGATCAAGTTAACCTAACATTTTAGATTTTATTTCTTTTAATTGGTTGAGTCCAGGTCGTTCACTCGGACGAATAATCTTAATTAGAATTCACCATTAAGCCTAAGCTACTTATAGAAAGTATAATTAAGTTCATTTTAAGAACATGAATTTTGCTTAATGATTTCAAATTAAAAGAATATGCAAAATTCCATAAGAAAACACATTTACACAAATGATCTTCTTTAACAAGTAAACATGTTTATTTCTTTTTATTTCAAGTGATTAAGGCAATAGAAAAAGTAATACTAATGGAAATATGCCTTATTACAACATTAAGCTCAAAAGGAATGAATAATATGCAAGAAATTAAACCATTTCTTTCTTTCTCTTCTTCTTCTTTTACCTTTTTCTCGTTCTTTCTCTTTTCTTTTTACTTATTTCTTAATCTTCTTAATCTTTTCCCTAATCTTTCTCGAGCTCTTTCTTTATACAAGTCTTCTTTTCTTTCTTTCTTCTCTTTTCTTCTCTGCCTTTTCTCTTTAGAACTTGTTTGTTCAACCTTCCTTTCTCTCTACGAGCTTTCTCTTTCTTCTCCTTCTCTTCCTTTCCTTTGCTTCTTCTCATTCTCTTTTGAGCCTTAGCATCCTTCCCTTCAGAACTCTTGCAGACCTTCTTTCTAAACCGAACCGGTCTATCTATTTAAACCAAAAATTGGGTTTTTAATTGGTGGCTTGGATTGGTCGGGGATACACAGCACCCTTCTCAAGGTGGGACCAGACCCTACTAGGTCCAAGCTTGGTTTATTTAGTTTCGGTTTATTTCCGGTTCGCATAGACTCGAGCCCATCCGGCTCACGGCCTCCCAAGTCCATGCACACACCCTCACGGGCCCACACTCGCACGGTGATGAGACACTCATCATGATCTCTAATTACCCCTAATTAACTAGTCTTCTGAGTTAATTAGCTAAGGTTATGAATATATAAGGGTTAATTATAAAATAAGGGATGTTTAGTAAAGGGCCCTAAAATAAGTTAAAAATGACATTTTATCATTCAATTAACATTATTAATAATCTAGTTAATAATTGGACTTGAAATCCTATTAAACATTCCCTTAATTAATAAGTTAGGTAACTTAAACATAATGTATACCTAAGTATATAATAACTTAAGTGATTTTACTTAATCTAATAAATTAATCTAAAAAGGTCAAAAATGTAAATTCAAGGTGAAAATATAATATTTACCTTATTTACGAACATATATAAAAGGTTGAAAAAGATAATTAAAATAAACCTTCAAAACTTGAGTTTAAAATTTGTTCCTTAAAATTCATTACAATTGGGTCCTTATTTTTCACACAGGTCCTTAAGTTTTATTTCATTTAAGTCCCTTTCCCTCTTCTTCTTCTTCAGCCGAATGAATGGCTGGCGGCAGAGAGTCATGCCATCGTGCGATTACCACCCTACCGACATCATCCTTCTTTGTCCAAGCTCTTGCAGCTTTCGCTCACCACCTCCTCTTGATCCACCGGTCTGGATTAACCGCAAATCCTATCTTTCAGTGGGAGATAACCTCACTGTCATCGGAGACGACGCCAGAGGTTAAGCTCCTCAAGCTCCTTCTTCGACCAGACCCCACCATTCTCTTTGCCGCCAACTGCCATAAATACCCCCTCACCCCTCAGATTTTACTCAAGTTGGCTCCCTTCCCTCTTCTAACACTGCAGCTGACCCAATAGGCTATTCGTCCAAAACTCCGGCGACTTTCCATTTCATTTTCCGACTTCCTCCATTCATCTTGATCAGCCGAGGAGATCCGCCATGGTCTTTCGCATCTCTGACATAGGCGTCGACCCAAGGAATCCTCCGCTCCACCTCAAATCCGCCCGCTGGAGATCTTTCTTCCACCGTCTGCTTTCATCGTCAGCCATGAGACTTCGGTGGAACCCTATTGACCCCTTCGTCCAGGTAACAGTAGATTAGGAGTAGGAGAACGTTAGCTTAGTTAGTTAGTTTAGGTAGTTAGATTAGAGTTAATGTCAGATTTTAGTTTCATCTTCTCCGACTCCAGCGAGCTCGTTGAGCTCGCTAGAGACTTAATTTCATCTTCTGAAATCACTGTCCACCTTCCTTTATCTTCCATGACCATTTCTAAATCACTTAATTGCTTAATTGATCACTTAATCGGCTAATTCACATTTCACCTTCACCGACTACTGACACTATCCATGGTGACAGTATTCGACCTAATTCCACCTTCATAAGGTTCTTTCATCATCTATTCACCACTTATGGACCCTAATCGGCACTATAATACATATTAATATCACATATAAATTAAATGCCCAAATCTAATTAAGCTCCTAAGCTCACTGTCAATGGCGGCTCAAGAACAGTTCAAACAATTAATTAACTATATAATTATAACTGCTAACACTTGTTAACTTTTTTAATCACTTAATTGAGTGGTAAAACAAGTCCTGAGCTTATTTCAAATCAAATTTTTAAAGAAACGATTTCACTGTCAAATCTTAATTCTAATGGACAAATGAAGAATTAAATGTGATATTGAGGTTCCTTGAAACCTCAGAATCCTTTTTAAATAAAAAATGGTAAGTTTTAACAATATGTACATAGTTTACATATTTTCTGGACTCACCGGAGCTCCGGCAAGATCCGGCGAGCCAAATTTGCACTTCAGCCTGTGAAACTTGTTGTGAAGCTCCAGAATGGTATAATGTGGATCACTGATTATTTTAAGGATGTTTAATTGAGATTTTAATGTATGGAGCTGTAGATATGATTTCATCTTCTCCAACTCTGGCAGAGTTGGAGAAGTCTGATAAAGAGATTTAAGAAGCATTGAAGGAACTCAGAAGCTTTAGTGCGATGCACTGAAGCTGTGCATGACCTCATTCCACTATAACAACTTTTGATTTTCTTTGATGAACAAAGTCATTTTGAACCTCAGGCGACGAGCTTGAAACCTTAGGAATAAGAGTCAGAACTCTTACCTGTCTGAATAAGTTTCTGATGTTGAGGAGACTCTAATTGAGGCTTTAATTTCCTGTGGATAAGTTTTTAATGGAAAGTCAATTTTGTGCCTCCACAGTCAAACTGAGTTCGATTATGGAGTTTTGAGCTCAATCTGAGGAATTGATGAGATTAAATGGATTCTGAGATTCTGTTGGATTGTTTTAGAGAGATTTGACTGAGCTCAAACATGTATTTTGATAGAATTTTAGTTCCTGTCAATTTGGGTTACTTTTGAACCCAAACAAATAGGAGAAGCATTTTGATGAGATATGAATTTAAATCCTACCTATTTGAGTTAATCACAACCCTTAGAACTAGTTTAAGTCGATCAGAGATGTTTCTCTGTGTCTGTTTACATATTAAAGTCTGAAATTTTGAACTCTGAAGCTTTCAGAGAAGTGAAGAGCTTATCTGTTGGTCCTGAAGTTCTTGAGAGTTTAAAATTACTCTAATAGATGCGGAATCATTTGCAGGACCTGTACAAACCTTTAATTAAGATAGAAAAGTCCATTTGAGGACTCTATAGACATAATTACCATTTCTAGGCAAAAATAACATGTAGGAACCCCTGATTTTATCTTTCAAATCGAAGAGGAAAATATCATCTAAACATTAAATTGACCCTGCAATTATGTAGATCTGCCTTAGAGCTTTCTAACAAACTTTAAATCACTCGATTTGGAGCTCTAGGTAGGAAGTTATGATCATTTGAAGTTGGGTCTGAAGGGGTTAGATAGTCCCACATCGTCAGATTCTAAGCGCATGCATGGGGATAAAATGATTTTGTTACCCCGGTTCTTCAGTCGTCAGTGCTCGACGCTCCGGTTACCGATCTGATCCTATCTGAGCATGTGCATGTGTGTGTGTGCGCTTGTGTGCCTGCGGGTGTGCGCCCTTGTGGGCGTGAGCGTGTGTGCCCTGGGAGGGCAGGAGGCCTGGGAGGCTGGGTTGAGCCGGATTGGCTCGAGATTATGAACCGAAATGAAATAAACAAAAATCCAACCTAATCGAGAATAGGCGAGGACCGAGTAGAGTCTGGTTCCACCCTGGTCTCAGGGTGCTGTGTATCCTCGAAAGGACCTCACCGCAAATAAAATAATTTTTGGTTAAAAAGTAAAAGAAAAAAACTCGGTTCAACTGATGGTTCAAAAGAAAGATTAAGGAAAGAGGAGCCGCTGAAGGATGTTAAGGTTAAGCTAAGTGCAGAGGTAGCAGCTAAACAAAGGAGAACAAGCACTAAGGAAAGACCTGAAAGCTGAAGTTAAGTGTTGAAGCTGAAGGCACAAAAGGAACTAGGAGCACAGGCATTACTACTAAGGGAAAGAGAATAAGAGACAAGGAGAGAAGGCAGGAACAGAAGAAGAGAGGTAAGAAAAGAGCTCAAGAGAAAATAAAAATAAAGGAAAAGAAGAGAAAGAAAAGGAGAAGAAGATAAGAGGCTGAAGAAAATAAATGAAGAATATTATTTTTCTTGCATCATTTTAATTACTTTTTGTTTTTAATTGTAAAATGGCATGTTTTAATAAAGCAACTTTTAATTGCCTAAATTTCTTTTGAAATAAAATTGGAAAACTAGCATGTTTACTTGTTAATAAAGTACATCATTTGAGTAAATATGTTTTTCAAATGGAATTTTGTATATTCCTTATAGTTTAAATATTTTGGCAAAATTCATGTTTTAAAATCAACCTAGTTATACCTCCTAAACTTATAAAGAAATAAAAGAAAATTGGTGAATTTGGAAAAATTATTATACCTCCCAATGAACGACCTAGACTCAACCAGTAAAAATTTCTAAAATGTTAGGTTAATTCGACTCTATACTACACAACCGACACAACTTCGAGTTAACCTAAGTGACTTTTTCTACTTTTAATTAAGTGAAATTAACTTAATTACTGATTTGAGTATAAAAGCCACGCATCATTTTAATGGCATCATTGTTGGGGAGGTAATATTTTGCCTCATTCACTCATCAAAATATTTCCTGGCATTGCTTCGTCTAACCATCATATTAATGGCGCCGTTGCGGGGGAGGTAATATTTTAATTCACTAGAATTTAAAAGGTTTAATTGTCTAATTAGGAGGTATTTTGTAAATATATTTTTGTTTTTAATAACTTTTGTTCTAATTAGTGTGTTTTGTTTTGTTTTTGTTTTGTTTTTATTTTTATTTTCTGTCTTCTTTTCAGGTTTACCTTCACGGGTGATCTAAGGAGAAGGTGGGATTTTGTTGCTGTTTTTATTTTTGTGAGTATTTCTTATTCTTTTATTTTGTTTCATTTAAAAATTAAAAAAAATACAAAAATACATTTTTTCCGGCTAGCAGCAGCATATCATAGGCATATACTCTTAGGAGTGCATTATTCTGCTAGTATTAGTGTGATCTGACTCGGGAATTTTTTAAACTGTTTTTCTCGCATTAGCGGGAAAACACGAGAAAACCTGCATAGATCCCTATCCTCTGAGAATTAAAAAGACCATATATTTTTGTTTGAAAAGATATAAAAAGTGGCCATTGTAGTTTAATTGATATATTTTTGAAAAAGATTAACTAAAAAGAGGAAGTAAAAATTGTGACTTAAATCTGATTGCAGAAATGCATGCGGGTTTTTATATCGCAATCGTCTGTTGCATGCTATCACTCACACAGCGCGATCACTAGAGTCACATGAGTCTACTTTTCTATCTCTCTTCTTTGACCTCTTAGGGCTTTGGCCGAGGATCAACAAGTCTGTCTCACTACTAGAGCCCTGAGGAGCCAGTAGTGAGCGGTCTCGATCCTAAACCTTAGACCTTTGAGATTTAAGGTACGCACCTGCGTAGACACAGATTAGGATGCGTATTTTGATACTGTTACTCTATTTGTTTGCGTCAAATTACTTTGTGTATGTTAGGAATTTCTTCTTTCTTTTGAAAGAAGAGCAAAACCCACATTTTTTGCGTTGTTTTGCAGGTTTTTTGTGCCGCTGTTTTCTTATCGGTGGTGTGCATGTGCACTTGCACATTATTTTCCGTTTATGGATGGGAGGCGATCCTTGCATCCGCCTCTTGCACCACCATTGACAGGTGATCCTAGGCCGGTTGCTGATAAGCAACCAATGGTTTTCCCGTCTGACCATCTACTTCAATGCATCAAATGCAGAATCTTAATCCCGAGATCCCTTCTTCTTCTGGTCAGGGGGAGATGCCGCCTTTTGATGTTCATGAGGTGCTCCTGAACCAGAATCTTAGGATGCTAGAGCAAACAAGACAAATCAATCTTTTAACTACAACCTTCAAACCCGTTCTTCACCTCAACCTGAGGCAGGCTTTGAAAACCCTGATTTACCGATCAATCATCCAAGGCCTCTACTTAGAGATTATTATAACCCATCTAATGCACAAGTAGAGCCTAATGTTAGGATTCCTATTGGGGAAAATGATCCAGAATTAAAGCCAAACATTATAGGTTTAATCCCCCACTTTCACGGATTTGCATCCGAGAATCCATTTCAACATATTGAAGACCTTAAAAATTTATCTCAAACACTTGGTCCTCGAAATCAAAATAGGGAAATCCTACTAATGAAAATATTCTCTTTTAGCCTTAAAGATAAAGCAGCTTATTGGTATAGAACTATATCAAGCTAATCTCAACTTGGGCTAAACTTGAATCTGCATTTTTGAAGAAATTTTTTCCTATTGGTCGAACCAATGCTTTAAGGCAAGCTATTACTACTTTCAATCAAAACCAAGGAGAACCAATTCATGAAGCATGGGAACATTTTCATGAATTGCAAAGGAAATGCCCACATCATGACATCCCTCGTTGGCAACTCATGCATATCTTTTATTATGGTTTACAAGAGGGCATTCGCAATCTAGTCGATGCCTCTTGTGGAGGGAATTTTCTAAATCGTGATGCAGAATCCGCTTTAGAATTATTTGAAGGGATGACAGAAAACTCGATCAACAATGCATCAATGTCGCAATTTTTGCGGGGAGCAAATACGAATCACCAAAATCCGCATAAGGGCATTCATGAGATCGATAATCCATCCAGTTCGAAGGATTTAGAGATTATTGCAGAAAAACTGGACAAAGTCGATATCGTAGCAAAGCATCTCGACGAGGTTAGAAACACAATGAAGACTCTTACGCCTTTACTTGCTACAAATCCCACGTATTCACCTGTTTCGCAAATTCCCGCGAGGAGTGAATTTGTGAATAATCTAGATTCTAGAGATCCATCTTCCTGGGGTTTTCTATCTACTCCTTCACTAACCTAAGGAGGGACCTTTGTCCCACAATCTTACCCACCCTTTTCCCCATCCTTTTCTGTTGTAGAAAACACGCCATATCCTTTTGATTTAAATGCCATTCAGGGATACACACCAAGATCAAACCTATATTCAAATTCCTATAATCCTGGATGGCGTAATCACCCTAATTTTTCTTGGTCTGACCATACACAAAGACCATCATATTCGACTTAGACCAGACAAAACCTGCCTACATTGTCGTTTCAGCAACACAATGCGAGGCCATTTTACGCGAGTTCGCAAAACCTCGTAGGGCCAAATAGAGATTCACAGCTAGACCAGATTTTGAGAGCTGTGACTGAGAGCCAGTGACAAAATGTTGAGGCTCTTGCTGAAGTCCAGCGAAAATGTTCGGTAGAGTTGGCTGATCTTCAGGGTCAAATCACGCAGTTAGCTAAATCTTGTCAGCTAGGGACCCTTCCATCCCAGCCAACTCCAAACCCTAGGAATATCCAGCAAAGACAACACTCGGGAGTTCAAAATCCGAATTAGGGACATGTCCATCTTCTTAATCAATTACCCCTGAATCCAAATCAAAATCAAAATCAGAATCCACCTATTTCTAATCTTGATTTGAATATCCAAATCAATAGCAATCAGTTGGGAATCAACCATTAATTAATGATCTATCTTTCCAAAATTCACAAGCATCTTCTTCTTCAACTGCTTCTTCTTCTCATGCGGGTATTAACTCTATTACAACCCATCGTGGAACTTCCATTAGGGATCCAGTTTTTCCAAGGAACCTATCCCAAGACCCTATTACATCTAGATTAACCCCTGTTTCTACACCTGGAAGAGATGTAGAACCCGATCCTGCAATTCCTGCTAATTCGCAAGATCAGGATAACACTTCAGTAGAACAGGAAACCCACGTCCCATTCCCAGAAGCTTTTAAAAAGACTAGGAAACAAAAATAACTTGTTACATTTGATGAAGATTTGATTAAGATTTTTGAATAGGTACATATTAATATCCCACTCCTAGATGCTATCAAACACATTCCGACTTACGTGAGATTTCTTAAGGAATTGTGTACTCCTAAGCATAAGTCGAAGAAAGGAAGCACTGTTGTACTTTTAGAGCATGTGAGCTCTATTATTTCAAGTACACTTCTTTTGAAAAAGAAAGACCCAGGATCTCCATTTATTTCCTATATATTTGGGGGTCAGTGTTTTGATAGAGTTCTCCTAGACTTAGGAGCTTCTATTAACCTCATTCCTTTCTCTTTGGTAAAACACTTTTAAATAGAAAACCTTAAGTCTACCAATGTGACTTTACAATTAGCTGATAGATCTATTAAGTCACCAAAAGGAATGTTGGAGGATGTTATTGTAAGAGTTCGGGATATTTACCTCCCTGTAGATTTTATTGTTCTTGATATGGAAGTACCCGAATATATTAGCCACACCCCAATTATCTTAGGGAGACCCTTTTTGGCTACTGCAAAAGCCAACATTGATTGCGAATTAGGAAAGATTGAATTGAAATTTGGGGAGAAGACAATTAAGTTAGATATATATAGAGCTTCTAGTGGATTTGATTGTGAATGGATTGAGGAAATAAAATCAATAGAAGTTTTTGAGGATGACATTAGTTCTTATAACTAGAAAGCACATCTTTTGATATCGCATACCCTCAAAGCAATGAAACATTATTGGAATCTCTACTCAATCCCAAATTTGACTCTGAATCTGAATCACTTTTCACAATTGAAAATCCCACCCCAAATCCTGCTGGTGATTCTACTCCTATGTTTGAATTGAAATCATTGCCTGATAATCTTAAATATGTATATCTTGAATCTGATCAAACATATCCTGTAATAATAAATTCTCATCTATCTGAATCACAAGAATCCAAATTGATCAAAGTACTTCGAGATCACAAGAAGGCAATTGGGTGGACTTTACATGATCTCACCGGGATTAGCCCCAATTTTTGTACTCATCGCATCTATATTGAAGATGGGGCACGACCTTCAAGAGAAGCTCAAAGATGCCTAAACCCTAATCTAAAGGAGGTCGTTAAGAAAGAGATAATCAAGTGGCTTGATGCTGATATTATTTTTCCTATATCTGATAGCCCTTGGGTGAGTCCAATTCAAGTGGTACCCAAAAAGGCAGGACTCACCATAATCAAAACTGAATCTAGAGAAACCATTCCCACATGAATTGCGAATTCGTGGCGTGTTTGTATAGATTATCGAAAATTGAATTTTGTTACAAAGAAGGACCATTTCCCTTTACCATTCATTGATCAGATCCTTGAGAGATTAGTTGGTAATAGGTTCTTCTATTTTTTAGATGGTTACTCTGGATATAATCAAGTTGCAATTTATTCCGAAGATCAAGAGAAAATGACTTTCACCTGCCCCTTCGGAACCTTTGCTTTCCGAAGAATGACATTTGGGCTTCATTAGAATGATGCATGGCTTTTATACTCAACTCAGTAATTAAGTTAATTTCACTTAATTAAGAGTAGAAAAAGTTACTTAGGTTAACTCGAAGTTGTGTTGGTTGTGTAGTATAGGGTCGAATTAACCTAACATTTTTGAAATTTTTACTGGTTGAGTCTAGGTCATTCACTAGGAGGTATAATAATTTTTCCAAATTCACCAATTTTCTTTTATTTCTTTATAATTTTAGGAGGTATAACTAGGTTGATTTTAAAACATGAATTTTGCCAAAATATTTAAACTATAAGGAATATACAAAATTCCATATGAAAAACATATTTACTCAAATGATGTACTTTATTAACAAGTAAACATGCTAGTTTTCCAATTTTATTTCAAAAGAAATTAAGGCAATTAAAAGTTGTTTTATTAAAACATGCCTTTTTACAGTTAAGAATAAAAAGCAATTTAAATGTTGCAAGAAAAATAATATTCTTCATTTATTTTTTCAGCCTCTTATCTTCTTTTCTTTCTCTTCTTTTCCTTTATTTTTATTTTCTCTCGAGCTCTTTTCTTACCTCTCTTCTTCTGTTCCTACCTTCTCTCCTTATCTCTTTCCATTAGTCTTTTCCTTAGTGGTAATGCCTGTGCTCCTAGTTCCTTTTGTGCCTTCAGCTTCAACACTTAACGTCATCTTTCAGCTCTTTCCTTAGTGCTTGTTCTCCTTTGTTTAGCTGCTGCCTTCTGCACTTAGCCTAACCTTAACATCCTTCAGCGACTCCTCTTTCCTTAAGCTTTCTTTTGAACCATCAGTTGAACTGGGTTTCTTTTTAACTTTTTAACCAAAAATTATTTTATTTGCGGCGAGGTCCTTTCGAGGATACATAGCACCCTGAGACCAGGGTGGAACCAGACTCTACTCAGTCCTCGCCTAATCTTGATTAGGTTGGATTTCAATTTATTTCATTTC
The DNA here is from genome assembly GCA_037157565.1 of Thalassia testudinum. NCBI lineage: Eukaryota > Viridiplantae > Streptophyta > Magnoliopsida > Alismatales > Hydrocharitaceae > Thalassia > Thalassia testudinum. The sequence goes on from JAZHRO010000056.1 coordinate 20,856,064, forward strand.
GGTTCATAGTCTCGAGCCAATCTGACTCAACCCAGCCTCCCAGGCCTCTCGCCCTCCCAGGGCACACACGCTCACGCCCACAAGGGCTCACACCTGCAGGCACACAAGCCCGCACACACACATGCACATGCTCAGATAGGATCAGATCGGTAACCGGTGCACCGAGCGCTGACGAATGAAGAGCTGAGGTAACAAAATCATTTTATCCCCGTGCACGCACTCAGAATCTGACGATGTGGGACTATCTAACCCCTTCCAGACCCAACTTCAAATGATCATAACTTCCTACACAGAGTTCCAAATCGAGTGATTTAAAGTTTGTTAGAAAGCTCTAAGGTAGATCTACATAATTGCAGGGTCAATTTAAGGTTTAGATGATATTTTCCTCTTCGATTTGAAAGATAAAATCAGGGGTTCCTACATGTTATTTTTTCCTAGAAATGGTAATTATGTCTATAGAGTCCTCAAATGGACTTTTCTATCTTAATTAAAGATCTGTACAGGTCCTGCAAATGATTCCGCATCTATTAGAGTAATTTTAAACTCTCAAGAACTTCAGGACCAACAGATAAGCTCTTCACTTCTCTGAAAGCTTCAGAGTTCAAAATTTCAGACTTTAATATGTAAACAGACACAGAGAAACATCTCTAATCGACTTAAACTAGTTCTAAGGGTTGTGCTTAACTCAAATAGGTAGGATTTAAATTCATATCTCATCAAAATGCTTCTCCTGTTAGTTTGGGTTCAAAAGTAACCCAAATTGACAGGAACTAAAATCCTATCAAAATACATGTTTCAGCTCAGTCAAATCTCTCTAAAACAATCCAACAGAATTTCAGAATCCATTTAATCTCATCAATTCCTCAGATTGAGCTCAGAACTCCATAATTGAACTTAGTTTGACTGTGGAGGCACAAAAATTGACTTTCCATTAAAAACTTCTCCACAGGAAATCAAAGCCTCAATTCAAGTCTCCTCAACATCAGAAACTTATTCTGATCTTCAGGTAAGTGTTCTGGCTCTTATTCCTAAGGTTTCAAGCTCGCCGCCTTAGGTTCAAAATGACTTTGTTCATCAGAGAAAATCAGAAGTTGTTACAGTGGAATGAGGTCATGTACAGCTTCAGTGCATCGCACTGAAGCTTCTGAGTTCCGTCAATGCTTCTTAAATATCATTATCTGACTTCATCTACAGCTCCATACATTAAAATCTCAATTAAACATCCTTAAAATAATCAGTCATCCACATTATACCATTCTCGAGCTTCACAACAAGTTTCACAGGTTGAAGTACAAATTTGGCTCGCCGGATCTCGCCGGAGATCCGGTGAGTCCAGAAAATATGTAATCTATGTACATTTTGTTAAAACTTACCATTTTTGATTTAAAAAGGATTCTGAGGTTGCAAGGAACCTCAATATGAAATTTAATTCTTCATTTGTCCATTAGAATTAAGATTTGGCAGTGAAATCATTTCTTTAAAAGTTTGATTTGAAATAAGCTCAGGACTTGTTTTACCACTCAATTGAGCAATTAAAACAAGTCAACAAGTGTTAGCAGTTATAATTATATGGTTAATTAATAGTTTGAACTATTCTTGAGCCGCCATTGACAACGACCTCAAAAGCTTAATTAGATTTGGGCATTTAATTTATATGTGATATTAATATGTATTATAGTGTCGATTAGGGTCCATAAGTGGTGAATAGATGATGAAAGAACCCTATGAAGGTGGAATTAGGTCGAATACTGTCACCATGGATAGCGTCAGTAGTCGGTGAAGGTGAAATGTGAATTAGGCAATTAGGTGATCAATTAAGTAATTAAGTGATTTAGAAATGGTCATGGAAGATAAAGGAAGGTGGACAGCGATTTCAAAAAATGAAATTAAGTCTCTGGTGAGCTCAAGGAGCTCGCCGGAGTCGGAGAAGATGAAACTAAAATCTGACATTAACTCTAGTCTAACTACCTAAACTAACTAAGCTAACCTACTCTTACTCCTACTCCTACTCCTAATCTACTGTTACCTAGATGAAGGGGTCAATAAGGTTCCGCCGAAGTCTCATGGTAGACAATGAAATCAAAGGGTGGAAGAAAGATCTCCGGCGAGCGGATTTGAGGTGGAGTAGAGGATTCCTTGGGTCGACGCCTATGTCAGAGATGCGGAAGACTATGGCGGATCTCCTCAACTGATCAAGATGAATGGAGGAAGTCAAAAAATGAAATGGAAAGTCACCGAAGTTTTGGACGAATAGCCTATTGGGTCGGCTGTAGTGTTAGAAGAGGGAAGGGAGCCAACTTGAGTAAAATCTGAGGGGTGAGGGGGTAATTATAGCAGTTGGCGGCGAAGAGAATGGTGGGGTCTGGCAGAAGAAGGAGCTTGAGGAGCTTAACCTCCGACGTCATCTCCGACGACGATGAGGTCATCTCCCACTGAAAGATAGGATTTGTGGTTAATCCAGACCAGTGGATCAAGAGGAGGTGATGAGCGCAAGTTACAAGAGCTTGGACAAAGAAGGATGATGTCGGCAGGGCGGTAATCGCACGGTGGCGTGACTCTCTGTCGCCAGCCATTCATTCAGCTGAAGAAGAAGAAGAGGGAAAGGGACTTAAATGAAGTAAAACTTAAGGACCTGTGTGAAAAATAAGGACCCAATTATAATGAATTTTAAGGACCAAATTGTAAACTCAGGTTTTGAAGGTTTATTTTAATTTAGATCTTTTCCAACTTTTTATATATCTTAGTAAATAAGGTAAATATTATATTTTCACCTTGAATTTACATTTTTGACCTTTTTAGATTAATTTATTAGATTAAGTAAAATCACTTAAGTTATTATATACTTAGGTATACATTATGTTTAAGTTAACTTATTAATTAAGGGAATGATTAATAGGATTTCGAGTCCAATTATTAACTAGATTATTAATAATGTTAATTGAATGATAAAATGTCATTTTTAACTTATTTTAAGGTCCTTTACTAAATATCCCTTATTTTATAATTAACCCTTATATATTCATAACCTTAGTTAATTAACTAGGAAGACTAGTTAATTAGGGTAATTAGAGATCATGATGAGTGTCTCATCATACCCCCAAGCCAAAGTTTTACTAATCCCTAGCAAAATTAACTAAGACTATGATGATTTAAAGCACTTGGGTTTAAATTATTATAAATAGTAACTATGTAGAGGAAAGCTTAGGTCAGAAATTTTTAAGTTTAATATAAATGATTAATTTATAGAGCATATGTGAAAATTTTCTTAATTAGACTTATACGTATAACATTTTCAAAACACACTTAAAATAATTTGTTAACAAGAATTTTATTCAAAATTAGAATTCTTCAAAAATATCTTAATCTTTGTAACTATTCTTAACTCAAACTAGAATACAAAGTGTTTTAAGAAAAACAAAACTTAAGGATTGAGAATTAAATTTTAACTCAAAAACTCAAATAGATTTAAGTCAATCCTTTGTTTATGATATTTGATTTTTATCAATATAAATTTAAGCAAATTAACCAGATACTCATTATTAATCAAACTTAAGAGTAGTAAAACTCTAATTTACTAGCCTACAACACTAAAGAATAACTTCTAGACCTAGGATTCTGTCAATTTCTTAGGCTTCATTACCGAATACCAAGGTTCAGTAGCTATGATTTTAAAACATCTGTGCTTAGTGAAGAGAATTGTCCTAAAGACATCCAAAGTTGCAAAAATCTAGATCTTAAGACATAATTTTTCAATCCCAATTATTCCAATTCAAGCCTTTGGCTTGGCCTTACTCAGGTTTGGATGCTTTCTCCTCACCAGTTTTCTATCCCGAGGTCACTACTTTTTGTGTATATCTCCGCGGTGGACCACTTGGTCTCTTATTCCTAATATTTTTTTCTCCATATTTTTTTTCACTTTTTCTATAGGTTAGAACACCCATTTGTAGCAAGGTGTTCCTTTTATTTGATGAAAGGAAGGGTAGCATACATTTGTATTGAGATTCTTTATTTATTATGTGAAAAATTGCATAAGCACCCATTTTTAACGAGGCACTTAACTGCAAGGTGTTTTATTTTATGTGAACACCCACAGGTGCACACACACCTGGGCATGCGCACTACAGGTGCCCACACACACACCCAATGCTCATTCGTTTCCTTGCGCCATGTGCTGTCGACTAATATGCCCGTAATACAAATAGCCTTTATACCCATGCGACCGCTCAGGTTCTACCGAGGTGGGACTAAGTTTTCCCCTCCTAGATCGAATTTCAAACGACGATTCCTTCCAGCTCAGAGCTCCATTCCAAGCAAATAAAAGCTTGTTGGAAAGCTCTTGAGAAGTTCTACACAATTGAAGTGTCAATTTGATACTCAGGGGAAGTTAAGCTCTTTGATTTGTAGGGTGAAAGTCCTGGTTTACTACTTCTATTTTGGCTTGCAGAGTGAATTTTCAGCTCTAAAGTCCACAGACTGGACTTTAACTTCCAGATGAAGTATTCAAGGGATTCAAAGGTTAATTTCGCGGCTGTTGGTGAAGGTATTAAGCTCTCAGGAGCTTCATGAAGGATGCAAAAGCTAAAAGCTTCTCAGGGAGCTTCAAAGCTTCAATTCAAACTCTGAAAGGTCCTAATAGATAGCTAAAGTCCTACTTAATCAATTAAAACAAACTCTAGAGGTTGTTATGAATCCATCTGGGTAGATTATTCATCTAAATTTCATCAAAAAGCTACTGTCGTCGGTTTGGGTTCAAAAACAACCCAAACTAATAGAAATCAAATTCTACTATATAATCCATCAAAGCTCATGCAAATCTTATCTAAATCATTCACAATCATCCCAGCAACATCTTAAACTCCATAATTTGTTTCATTGAATCCAAAATCCAAGAATTGGACTCAAGTTTGACCAATTAGCCTCGAATTTTGACTTCCTGAGTTTAGCTGTTTCAAAGGAAATTAAAGCCTTAAACATCTTCTCTTCAATCACAAGAACATATTCAAACCCTTAGATTGATGATTCAACTAAGGTTCCTAGGGTTCCAGGCTTGTCACCTGAGTTTGAAAAGGAGTTTGTTCATCAGAACAAACCAAGGGTTGTTATAGTGGTTGAATCATGGAAATGAACTTAGGGCACAACACTGAAGCTTTCAGACCTTTTAAACAAGACTTAAACCTAACTGTCAATCATCTCCAACTCTGCCAAAGTTGGAGAAGATGGATACCTAACAGGAACTCTAGACACTAAAACCTTAAAGAAACTACCTCCGCATAATCAGTAAACCTTAAATCAAAATTCTGGAGCTTCACCCTAAGTTCTACAGGTTGAAGAGCTTATTTTGACTTACCGGAGCTCTGACGAGCTCTGGTGAGTCTAGAAAAAGGTAATGTGTATAGATATCATGAAATTGTGCCATTAAAGATTCAAAAAGCTTCCTAAGGTCATAAGGAACCTCATGAACAAATTAATTTCATTAATTGTCCATTAAAGTAAAGATTAAACAGTGAATTCATTTTACACAAGATCTCAATTGAATTAGGCCCAGGACTTATTTTCCCACTCAATTGAGTGGAGGAAACAAGTCAACAGATATTTGCGATGATATATATGTATATAATTATTGATTTAAACTACTCCTGAGCTGCCATTGACAGCGAGCTCAGGAGCTTAATTAAAATTGGGCATTTAAATTATAGGTGGTAATTACTTAAATTAAAGTGAGAATTAGGGCCCTTAGGTAATGAATAAATTGTGAAGGACCCCAGTGGAGGTGGAAATAACTCAACTACTACTGCCATGGAAAGCAGGAGTAGTTGGTGGAAAGAGTTGAAAGGCTCACCTCGAAGGCTGCCATTGAGAGCTAAGTTACCAATAAATTATAGGTGCAATGAGCAGGAACAAAAGGAGTTGGAGAATACATTAGGATCAGCTCATGCTAAGTTACTAATGAAGTACCTAGGACTGCCATTGAGAGCTGCAAAGCTGAAGAAAAATGATTGGAATATTTTGTTTGATAAAGTTTTTAGCAAGTTGAAAGGTTGGAGTAGTAAATTCTTATTGGAGGGTGGGAGATTAATCCTCCTTAACTCAGTCATAACATCCATCCCGGTCTTGTATTTCAGCATCTTTAAGGCCCCAAAATATATTTGGAAATGTTTGGATGTTATGCGGAGAAGACTTTTTTGGAAAGGAGCTGGCCATGAGGGAGGTTTTATGTAGCCCATCAAATGGGAAAAGATATGCAGGCCGAAGGAGACAGGTGGTATGGGGATTAAGGCGCTCAAGGAGTTCAATGAAGCTCTCCAGATCAAGTGGGCCATCAAGATTTTGGACTGCAAGGATGATATAATGATAGACTTAATCGAAGACAATTATGGTGGTTCTAATAGTGCACTGAAGAGGCTACAACCAGTGAAACCGTCCCCTTTCTGGTGATTTGTTACTAGTGCAATCAGCAGCAACTGGCATCTACTACAACCTAGGCTTGGAGATGGCTGTGATTTCAATTTGTGGAATGAGCAATGGTCAGGTTTAGGGATTCTAAAAGATGCATATCCGAGGGCATATGCAGCTGCTGCAGATAAGGAGGCCACTATCAGCAATTTGTGGTCTGCTGCAAAGGGGTGCTGGAGGCTGGAAGGTCATGAGCAATGCAGACCTGGCACTCGGCTATGGGAGGATAGGCAGAATATGTTGGCTGCACTGCAGCAGATGCATCCTAGGTAGAATATGGCTGATACTTATAGCTGGAATGGGGTCTTCTAAATGTAGCAGGCCTATGAGAGGATCATCAGATCAAACATAGATATGGAGAGTGATCCAATTGATAGGAAAATATGGCTATTGAAGAGCCCATTGAAGGTTCAAATTTTCCTATGGCTTTGCAGGTGGGAAGGCTTGATCACTAGCAATCTTAGATGTGGAAGAATGGGGACTACTTTGAATGCCTGTCATCTCTGTGGTTTGCACACTGACAGTGCGTCACATATTTTTTATTCATGCCTGGTCACAGACAAGCTTTGGAGGAAGATTTTCCTGGAATCGCTACCTACCTGGGACTTCGATTAGCAGAGGTTTGACGCTCCTGGACGGCTGTACAGGTGTATGGCTGCTACCTTGTGGTGTGTGTGGAGGGTGCGAAACGAAAAGTTTTTTCAGGAGAGACCAATTAGATGTGAGAAAATTGTAAATGAATGTTGGTCCCTCATACAAAGTTGGAGATCTATTTTGTAATGTTTTGTTTGATGTGAAATATATTACCCTTAGGATTTCTATCATTTACGATAGCTTTCCTCACTATTTCAAAAAAGAAAGGAGTAGTTGGTGGAGGTGGAGGTGGTTTAGGCAATTAAATGATCTATTCAGTAATTAAAAATGATAGAACTGTTCATGGAAGATTCAAGAAGGTGAATGGTGACTTAAAAAGACAAAATAATTGCTCCTGACAAGCTCAAGGAGCTCGCCAGAGTTGAGGAAGACGAGTGTGAAATCTAACATTACATACCTAATCTACCTAACTATCCTAACTAATCTACCTACCTAATCTAGTGTTACCTTGACGAAGGGGATAGGAGATCTCCGTCGATGGCTCATGACAGAGGAGGAAATCAGAGGGTTGTCGAAAGATCTCCAGCGGGCGGTTGTGAGGTGAAGCAGAGGAGCTCCTAGTCAGCACTTGTGTCAGAAGACTGGGCTGACGTCGGCGAAGGTCCAGAGCTATCGAAGATGGATGGAGGAAGACGGATGAGGCCGAGGAAATTTGCCAGAGTTTGGAGAGAATAGCCTGTCGAAGTTAGCTCAGTGAAGAGGAGGGAAGGGAGCCAACTTGGTGGAAATCGAGGGTATGGAGGAGTATTTATAGGTGGCGGCGACTGAGATGGAGGTGGAATCTGGATGGAGAAGCAGCTAGGAGTGGAATAGCCATCGGCGTCTCTTCCGATGCCGGTGAGGTTATCTCCAACCCTAAAACAGGATTTTAGCATCATCCAGACCAGTGGATGAAAAGGAGATGGTGAGCATAAGCTCAAGGAGCTTGGAGAAGAAGGAATGACGTCGGATGAGCGGTGATCAGACGGTAGACGCACCTCCTGTCATCAGCCGTCCAGACGATTGAAGAAAGAAAGAAGAAGTTTTAGGGACTTGTTTGTAATGAAAGTTGAGGACCAAAATGAAGAATAAGGACCTGATTGAAATAAAATATAAGGACTAAAATGTAAACTCAGGTTTTCAATGTTTATTTTAATTTAAATCTTTTTCAACTTTTCATATATGATTATAAATAAGATAATTATTATATTTAGACCTTGAATTTACATTTTTGACCTTTTTAGATTAATTTATTTAATTAAGTAATGTTACTTAAGTTATTACATACTTAGGTATATATTATACTTAAGTTAGTTAACATATTAATTAAATGAATTATTGATAATATTTCGAGTCCAATTACTAATTAAATTATTAATAATATTAATTGGATGATAATATAGCATTTTAAACTTATTTTAAGGTCCTTTACTATTTATCCCTTATTTAATAAATAACCCATATATTTACCTATTTCTAGCTAATTAACTAGGGGGACTAGTTAATTAAAGGTAATTAGAGACCATGATGAGCTTCTCATCAATGTGCCATCGCCGGAGATGAAGACCTAGAGAGAGAGAGGCAGCGACGACGAGAGGGAGATAGGTTCGGGTGTAGGTGTGGCGCGACGCGGACGGAGGAGGCGGAGGCAACTTTGCCACTGGTATGGTGGCAAAGCGACGAGGAGAGGGAGTTGTCGAAGCTTGTTGGGCTTTTTGGCCAGAGGGGAAGGTAGGAAGTTTGAGGTATTCTCAGACCAAAACAAGCTTGAGATGAACGGGACGATCTGGGGTCTCTTTTATAGTCGTAGGCAGAGGGCCATGTGCTTGGCAGGCAAGCTTCCAAGCACGGCAACCTCGCCGAACTTGGAAGGTCGAGAGATACCTAAATCTATTATGTGTTAACATGAGAGATTGGGTTAAAATCAGAGCTCATGATTGGGTTCATACGAGCGGGCATTCTTCAGAGAATCTCCCTTTCAAATTTGAGAGGGATTCTCTGAGGAATCAAGGAGATATCCCCCTTGAATCCTCACTGGAGTAGGATTCCTCCGCTGTAATGGTGGAGGGACCTAATTGCAAAGAATGATGAGGAAGGTAGGGGGTGTCTGCAAGGGTTTTCAAAAGCTAGGGGCATAAATGTAATTGGGTTGGACTGTTTCGCAAAGTAGATAAAGGTGAACTCCCCTTAGGTCCAACTTTTGGTATAAACCTAATTTGGACCTAAGGAATCCAATGGTGATGTTGGATTTTAGATTTGACTATGTTTGATTGAGCATTTGACACCAAAAATCCAATTTAAGGCAAATATTTGACTAGACCCCTATTTAGGTCAAAATAGGTTCCAAAGGTCAAATTGAAGGTTCTAAGCCCTAGAGGATATTTTTCCATGAATTTTAGAGGGTTTAGTTGAATTTTATCCTAGCTAGAACCTTGTTAAATTATGTGGGTCTGTTTTAGGGTTAGAGGAAGTCATTTAATTCCCAGATTTCACATTAACCCTTTTCTGATTGAACCAACCGACTTTTTATCTTGTTAAGACCATTTGACCTATGTTTAGCCCCTGAGAAATTCCGTTGTTGCACTGTAATGGTAAAATTACAATTTTACCCTTTGTTTCTTACTTTTCTTTCAAACCAGTTATTCCTTGAGTTAGGCCCTTCACTTGGTTATGTAGGAGCTTTTGTTCTCTTTTCTAGGTCAAAATGAGCTAGTTAGGGCTCATGATAGTGTTCCCATCATACCCCCATGACTACCTTTTGCTAGTCCCTTAGCAAAATTTTAAGGTTTTAACTTCTGTTCTAAACCATGAGTTCCTTTCACATATTATGATGAGTGCTTTTTCTACTTCTTTTTGATTTGGTTAGAATGCTGACAATAGGTCTAGAGGTACTCAAGTACCAACTAAGATCCAGACCTGACCAGCTCTAGCCTCGATCCTCCACGAAGGTTTTTAAGGCCCGCAGGAACTATCCTTTGGTTCGTTGGACTCGCCAGTTAAAGCACCCGTGCTTGAGACATATTTTAGCCTTGGTTTAGTTTGCAGTGCATTTTTTTTGTAAGAGAGAGATAGAGGATTTATTTGTTTGGAGAGTTTTTCTCTCTTTTCTTTTTTATTTCTATCTTCGGATTGGCTTCTCAACATGGTCTGTATCGGATTCCTCATCCCCATCATCAATCCTCAAAGGTTCTTGGCAATCGATGCTTCATGATAGCACCGCCCATGGCGTTATGTAGCTAAATCCTGACCCTAGCAATCGACATTTCATAATAATGCCTCCCATAGCATCTGAACCAGCAGGGTGCTTACATGCCCCTAGTAGGATATGTAAATATCCTAGGAGGCAAGCACCGAGGAGATGATATGTTGTTACGCATCTTCGAGGGGAATTTCCTGCATCTCCATGCTGGGAACTCGTCCAAATCAACTTGTGTTGATCGACCGCTCCTAATCTAGGCAACTTTTTCAGAACATTTAAACACTTTTGTGTGATTTTGATAGTTATGCTCACTGAACCAGACTGTGTGTGGATTGGGGTGCTTAGGTTACCGAGTCCCACAAATCAAAGGTCAGTTAGTGAGGCTGAATACTCCTTAAGCCTGAAACCTAATACTTATGCTTTACATTTTCCCCAACCTCTTGAGGATTATCCAGATCTTTGTGGATACTTGAATGTTTAAGCCTAAGAGTCTAGCCCAAAAGGCTTAAGATCAGCGTTCCTACTAATCTTTTTTTGTCACATTAGCACTTTGTTCTTCATTTTTTTTCTTTTCCTTGATGTTGTCTAGAACTTCGGGTAATCCCTTAATCTCTTACTAATGACTATCTCTTTTTCTTTTTCATTTTGTGCTCATTTTTTTGACATTTTGCTCTGTTCTTCCTCATTTTCTCCTTATGATTTATATGGCCTCAAAAATTTTCTCTCCCCTCAATTTTTTTTGTTCTTTTTCAAGATTTTTTTCATTTTTTGGTGTTTTTTGTCATATGTGATTTTTTTGTTGAAACCTTTTTTTATAAGATGAGTTTTCATGATGTTTTGCCCTTTCATACCCCCCATGCCTACGATTTGCAATGTCCCCATTGTCACTTAGGTGGGTTCGAATTCAGCTTAGTTCATTCATTAGGACAGGTTTTGGGTGGGCAAACGGGTCGAGGTGACTATTGCGAATGATTTCTAGACTCGAGTACGGGTACCTAAGGTGGAGTCAACTGTTCTATTGGATGAACCCTAAAGTGCAATGTGAATTTAGCATAGGAATGTCAAGAGAGGTTTCGAGTTTTCCAAGAATGATGGGTTGCCTTCCCTTAAGCGCTGAGTTTTACCCCATCGGCTGGGCGCAATGAGCTCAGG